>CM067341.1:615000-6262500 GCA_034376525.1 Nicotiana benthamiana | reverse complement strand
GCAATAGGCTCCGCTGGGCTTGAAAGAGTTGAGATACCCATATCAACTTCAACATTCACAAAAGCTTCGGCCACGGGAGAAGGAAAATCTTGAGTTTGCTGAGATTTCTCAATAGTTTCATTGGCCTTAGCCAACTCAGACTCTAAGTTGAAATTTTCTTGGCCAACCTCAATTAGAGTATCATGGCGTGAATTCTGAAAAGCCCAACTCATTTTTAAAAGCAGTTTCTTTCTCAAGGGTCCCGTAATCCTATCCCAATCAGCAATCTCATTCCGTAACTTTTCATTTTCAGCTAAGGCAATGGTGTAAGAAGTTTGGAGAGAGGCATAGGAGCTTTCTAAAGCACACACCTTATCAGAAGAAGCTCGAAGGTCTTCTTGTGCTTGAGTCAAATTTTTCACGAGCTCCCCATCGTAAGTCTCTTTTTTACTCAAGAGAGCCTTCAACTCTCTAGTTTCCTCACTAGCCTTGGATAGTTGTTTTGAGAAGGAGGTTTCGAGGCGAGTTTTTTCTTTATCTACTTGGATTGAGGAAGCCTTTTCAACCGCCAGTTCTGAAGTCAAAACCTGTACCTTCTACTCCAAGTTACTCTTGCTTTCTTCCAAAAATTCCATATCAATCTGCAAGCTTTCATATTGTTCCTTCCAATTGAATGCCTATTGCTGAGAATCACGTGCAATATGCTCTGAGGATGTAACTCTTTTTATCATATCTGTGCCGATAAGATTGGCCTAAAAAAGAGGGAAATAAGAATGCCAAAGATAGAAAAACAATAAATTAAAGGGAAAAAGAGAGAGAAGGTAAATACCTTCAAAGTGGCATATCATTCATCAGCGTCAATGAACTGTGCTTTGGAGTTTGGCTTTTTTGATTGGACCAATTAAAGGCTCTAGCCATGCATCCAATTGACCCGATTCCTCAAAGACTACTCTCTGCAGGAACCTCAATGACTACCCTCCTCATAGCAGCGCTCCTACTTGAAGAGCCGACTTCAGTATGATAAACAATTGGAGGAGGTCAAAGGAAGAGTAGTAGAAGAGGTAATAATAGTTGAGGAAGGAACAGAAACAGCTGGGGTTGACAAGGAAGGCATGGAAGGAAACACAAATACAGGTGTCAAAAAAGAGGCTTAGGGAGTTTCATCTAAAACGAGCCTTAAGCCTTCACTACCAAATCCGCTGTTAAAAAGCCGTTCAATGGACTCATGAGTATCAACGGTATCAACATCGTCATCATAAACGATATGCCTTCGGGTTCGTGGCCTTGTCACCAAAGAGCCTCTGTCTTCCTCTTCTTCAGAGTCTTCTTCAACAGCTTTTCTCTTTGACGAGGAACCCAAAACTATTTCTTGAGCCCTTTCTAAAGAAATGTGGGTTCTCGAAGAGTCATGGGAAGCTGCAACTGCCTTGGCAATAACTCTTCAAATTGCGAATCCTGATAAAAAGAGGGATTGAAATTAGTAAAAAACCATATGAAAGATGGAATAAAACAAAAACTCTTACCATGAGTTTTTCTTTCCAACCAAAACGGTTAAGAAAGTGTCTTCCAAGACCTGCCATCCATTGGTGCGTTCTTCAACAACTAGTATACCCAATCACGAAAATTGGGAACACTTTTTACAGCTCCCATGGTTGTTAAATAAAGCAAGATTAGAAAAGTTGGCAAACATGAAGAAAAAAGGCACGAGAAAGTTAAAAACAGCTTACGTGCAAAATTTTACTTCTCAGGGAAGGAAACGTTATCTTCACCCACTAAACTAAAAGTGGGGGCAGCAACAAATCTGGCATATCACCACGGTCTTTGTCATTCTCAGAACTCACCAAGACCCTCTTGCTCCTAGTTACTAGTGTGAAAATACCAGTGCAAAAGAGTCTAGGGGAGTAAAGGTGAATCAAATATGGGAAAATGAAAGGAACACCGACTGTGTTGATCAAATGCCTCAAATAGGAAACAGTCCTCCATATGATTGGGCAAATTTGACCCAAACACACATCAAAGAAACGACAGAATTCAAGAATGATTGGGCCAATAGCTGGTTTGAACCCTAAGGTGAAAGGGTATAGGTAAACAAAAGAAAACTCAGTTAAGTAGGAGGTGTTTTTTGATTTGGATTGGGAATAATAATAGAAAAATCACTACCCCAATGACAGTCTTTACAAACTACATGAGCCAAAACTTCTGTAATTTGAGTAGGATAGATGTCAGCACAATCTAAACTAGAGATTTGATACCAAAGAGATTCTCTGTCGTGATAAAAAAGATAGTTCCTACTGTGGGTTCATGAAGAGGCTCAGAAGGTTCTTTACCTCTTGAAGAAGACCTTTGCCCCTAGTTCTAGAAGAAGGGTCAGAACTAGATGAAGACATAGCAGAACCACCACGAGCAGACCCTAAATTACGAAGTCTACTTCCCCTTCTGCTCCTGGCGGGGAATTAGGGATGGGATCAACTATGGAACTCTGCTAGGGTTAGGGTTTGATTAAGACATAATGAACAAGGGAGATACGATGAAGAAGTAAACAGGGATTTGAAAAATTGAATATTCGGTAAACTTTACGTGGTAATGACAAAGAAAGAAGTTATATTTATATTGATAATCCGTCGCCAAAGAAAAAAGTGTAATGATGGAAGCACCACAATAATGATAAACTGACGCTTCGTGAATAGTTGAGCTGCAAAAAAGCCTTGAAAAGGGCTGCAAAACTGCAGAGTTATGAAAAGGAGACACGTATAAAGAGCATTAAATGGAAGTGACCATTGAAGCATCAATTTTGTCGTAGCATTATGGTGACAAAAATTCTCGTTGTAAAGAAATTCACTTCCCAAATATTTAACTGATGAATAAATGACAAGCGGGAGTACTATCTGTAGTGGGAGAAATTGGGTTTATATATAAAGATGACATGTCAAGACACGTAGGATGGTCAAAGGGTTACAACTGGCAAAGAGGCACGAATATCAACATACAAGAGTAAGGGCAAAGAAAGATGCACGGGCAGTTATTCAAAAGACTCATCATCCGTACCTATTAACCATCTAGATCCGTGAATCAATGGGAATAAATCTGACAAGATATGAGAGTGTATATACAATATTTTGTAAGCCCTAAACGTTGAATATGTTAGAGAATCTGTATTAAATATAATGATTGTGTAACGTAGCATTTAATGGCCTTAATTACTCATAATAGCCTTATTATGACAAAGGCAAAACACATCTCTCTCAAATAGCTATAAAAGGGAGACAGCTGATCAATTGTAGGGACACGAAACACTATCTGAATATACTTTGGTTTACTTATTTTCTATTGATTATATTCTTTCTATCCAAATTATTTTCTGTTAGATAATACGCTTAACGCTAGAGGGGGGGTGAATAGCGTTATAATAAAAATTAGCGTAAACTTGCGAAATTTAAAAATTGCAGGAAATAAATAAGTGCAATAAGTAAATAATAAGTAAATAAATTAGAACAAACGCACCGATATATCCTGGTTCACCACAACCCGTGGTTAGTCCAGTCCCCGAGAGACTCTCTCGAGATTTCCACTAACTTGTTAAGCTTACGGGTGCTCAACAAACCGTTACAACTTGAGGACACAAGCCTCAACAACCTTTGTTCAGAGATACAACACTCCAAGACTTCAACCAAGGAAACACAAGTTCCTTCTTACAACACAAGGGACTAACACTTCCCTTCAAGTGTTCAAAAACACTTAGCACTCAAACAAGACACTCCTTTAAGAGTAGATATGAGTAAAAAGAATACGCTCAAGATCGCACCAACTTTCGACAAGAATTTGGCTCTCAAAAGCTTATGTAATGAATATAAAATGATAAGCAATAAAGTATGCAAGCTTTAGCAATTGTATGATCAGTTGTTGTATGTTATGTTCTTAAAAGACTGATTTGAAGCTGTATTTATAGCTGAAAAAATTTGTATTACCGTTGCCTAATTGCCAATTAAGAATTGCTGATTTTACTCTGTGACAATCGATTGTCAAATTACCACAATCGATTGTTTGCCAGTTCTTCCAAAAATCAATCCCAGATTTTACGCTTAACAATCGATTATCTAAGATCAATAATCGATTACTGGCAACGTTCAAAAAAATCATTTTCAGATTCTACGTATAACAATCGATTGTCAGAAATCTAAAATCGATTACTCAGCAACGTTCAAAAAATCCTTTCCAGATTTTTATTAAAACAATCGATTATAAAAAATCAATAATCGATTACTCAGCAACTTTCAAAAAATCCTTTCCAGATTTTAATTAAAACAATCGATTATAAGAAATCAATAATCGATTACCTGACGGTATTTGAAAATATTTTGGCAACGGTCAGTTATACAATCGATTATATTAAGTTAACAATCGATTATATATCAGTCTTGAAAAATCAATTTAGACACTGCCTCTTGACAATCGATTGTTATAGGTTCACAATCGATTATTTAATAACTTTGAAAAAGTCTGGAAGACACTGCCTCAACACAACCGATTGTTATAAGTTCACAATCGATTATTTTGTGACTTTGAATAATCTGATGGACACTGTCTCTTCACAATCTATTGTCATTAGCTTCACAATCGATTATTTTGAGTTTTGAAAAACTTTGATGGACACTACCTCATCACAATCGATTGTCATTAGCTTCACAATCGATTATTTTGAGCTTTGAAAAACTTTGATGGACACTGCCTCATCACAATCGATTGTCATAAGGTTCACAATCGATTGTCATGCAGATATGAAAAATCTGATGCTCACTGCCTTAACACAATCGATTGTCATAAGTTCACAATCGATTGTCAAGCAGCTGACTTAAACATAATCGACTATCATAAGTACATAATCGATTATCTTAGTCCAGATTTTAGAGGCATGTTTAAAAATCATTTTGACTAAAGTAAATATGCATTATTTAAATTCATTTTGCTCTAAGTTAAATACGCATGATTTGTTAAAAATATTTTTACGAGAGAAGCCAAGTCTTGAGTTTAAGTTGTCGGATCAAGATCACAATTAAATACCGACTCATATAAAACTTAATCTCGATCTTTGTCTTGTGCTTGAATCTCGTTATATATCAATTTTGCGCTTGTGCTTGGACCTCGTCATATGTTAATTTGCGCATAGTTTGTCATTCATCAAAACCTACAAATATGAACACACGTTTAGTATAATGCCTTGAGAACGTGTTTCCAACAATTTCCCCCTTTTTGATAATGGCAAACTTTAAGCGGGATATGCATATTAGGTAATTCGTAATGACGATTCAAGACAAGTAAAGATATGCAACAAGTATATAGATATGCAATTTGTTCCCCCTCAATTTATCCTAATAAGTATTGAGAGTGCATACCCGTTATCTTCCCCCTTTTGCCATTAGCAAAAAAAATATAGAATAATTAAAAAACTTGTTTGTTTATTAATAAAAAATGGTTACATAACGGGAACAATAAAAACATAGAACAATAAAATAGAAAAACAAATAAAGAAATTATTCATCATCATTTCCCGCCTCATCATCCGGCACTGCTTCATAGGGAACAAGACCGGCATATGGATAATGAACATGGTCAAAATATCCATGGATCTCATGTGTCAATTGACCGACAGAGGTGGTCAATGAAGCAATTTGGTCGGAAATGGATTGAAGAGTAGGTTCTTGAGGCTGACGCGATTGACGGGTTGGAGGAGGAGCAGGAGCTACATGATCACCGTCATGGGGAAAGGAGGATTCTGAAATTTCCCACTTCTTGGTGCTCTTTTTGAGAGGACCGATGGAAGTGTTGAACCCGGAAGCTTCAAGAAAATTCATAATAAGGAGGGCATAGGGAAGAGGTCTATCATCTCCGATGGCATCACGCATGTGAATTTTGACGAACTTACACCAATTGATGTGAGCTCCGGTTATAAGGCATGCATGAGCTTAGCGTCCTCTTGGGAAAGAGTGGTATGATTATGCTTCCGAGGCTTGAGGACTCGGGTGATGAAATAGAAAATCAAACGATATTCGGGGAGCATTCCCGTGATAGTAGGGCGCCGAGTAGATAGATTAGGATCATAAGATGTAAGACCTATTTGGTTTAGGAGAATTTTCTCATCAAATAAGGCGCCGGCCTCTCTAATGTAGCGAGAAATGTTTTCGCCACTTCGAGGAAGATGGGCAATGGAATGCAAGTTTTCATTGGACAAAAGAATTTGAACACCATTAATATTTGACACAAGTTCACCATTGTCATCCTCATGAAGGTTTGAATAAAACGCTTGAATCAATGGAGGATTAATATAAGGATAGGTAAGATATAAAAAGTCAAGAAGTTGACATTCCTTAAGAATGTTTGCAGCGGGGGCATATGATTCAAGATACTTGCTTGTTGAAAAGCGAGGAGGAAGAATGTCACGCTTTTCGAATTTTGTCAAAATCTAGTAAGCTCGGTTTCAGTATTGAATTGTAAAATAGACCTATCTTGATAAGGAAAATTAGGAGGTGGAGGAGCAGAAGAAGATGCACCTTGTCTACCTGAACGGGAACGTTTAGAGTGTCTGCCCGACATTTTCAAAAAGTAGTAATGAACTTTGTAAGAAACTTGGAAGATTTTTGAAGGTTTGGGAGCAAAGATTGATGCTTGAGTGAATAAAATTGAAGACTTGTGATGCCTATTTATAATGGGAAGAATGGCATTTCATTTATGATGAAAATCTGCAGAAATTTATGAGCCAAAACAGTCTGAAACGGAAAAAATAAATTGCACTGACCGTTAGACAATCGATTGTTGAAACGAAATAATCGATTGTTGAGTAGATTTTGACTTGAACTCGGAACTGACACAAAATCGATTGCAGGACCCAAACGGTAACAAATATTTGAATTACTGACAAAAAATAATCGATTGTTGAATTATGATAATCGATTGGTGTGATACAGTGAGCACGGTGATTTTCTGACTCGGAAAATAATCGATTATATTTATGAAACAATCGATTGTTTTAGGAAAGCAGTACTGAATGACTGAGACGGTAATCGATTATACAGTTAAAAATCGATTATTAAACACAAATGCATAATAAGCATTAAACATAAATAATCGATTAGTGATACTTGCTAATCGATTGTTCGCACAGTAAAATAATCGATTATTTGCTGTAACAATCGATTGTTCTATGCCATTTCTTTATAATTCCCCCTGCCTTTAGGGTGATACCTGCAAAAGAGAATTAGACGTCTCCGACGCTCAAGTTAGTAATTTGTAACGAAATAATGCAATGAGAACGTGATCTCTTAAGAAGTGTGTCCTAAGGTGTTCTTAAGAGAGTTTCGGGTACTTACCTTTTCTCCGACGTCGCCAATTACTTGTTCGAGAGGGTGATCTTTGATTGTCCTCCACTCGTTAGGCATTTTCGTTTCTTTCTCCAATTGTGGCGTTTCCTCCGTTGATTGTTCCAAGATTTCATCTTGAATTTCCTTAAGAGTTTCCTCTTGTACTTTGTCTTTTAAACTATTTAAAATACCTGCAAGATCAGAACAAGAATCCTTTCTCGCCAAGCGAGCATTATTTTCGGAAAACACAATATGAGGGGATTCCTCCACAGTTTGGGTTCTATTATTAAATACCCTATATGCTTTGCTACGTGAAGAATACCCAATAAAAATTCCCTCATCGGATTTGGCATCAAATTTTCCCAATTGATCTTTTCTATTGTTATGAATAAAACATTTACAACCGAATACTCTAAAATGGGAGATATTTGGTTTCCTTCCCTTGTAGAGTTCATAAGGGGTTTTCATGAGTATTGGCCTTATGACTACTCTATTTAAAACGTAGCATGCGGTACTCACGGCATCCGCCCAAAAATGTTTGGGAATCTTAGCCTCTTCGAGCATGGTTCTAGCCATCTCTTCGAGACACCTATTTTTCCTTTCCACCATCCCATTTTGTTGTGGTGTTCGTGGAGCGGAAAAAGTATGCTCGATACCGAGTTCGTCACAAAAGTCCGCAAAGAGATTGTGATCAAACTCTCCCCCATGATCACTTCTAATTGAAGTGACGGTTGTTTCCTTTTCGTTTTGAACACGTTTAAGAAAATATTTAAAATTCTGAAAAGCATCACTTTTATGGGCAAGAAATAAAGTCCAAGTAAATCTGGAATCAATAACAAAAGCATAACGATTTCTACCAAGACTTTCAATGCGAGATGGTCCAAACAAATCCATGTGAAGCAATTGCAATGGTCTAGTAGTTGAAACAATATTTTTCGATTTAAAAGATGCTTTTGTTTGCTTCCCTTTTTGACAAGAATCACAAATAGAGTCATTTTCAAATTTCAAATTTGGAAGACAAACAACTAAATTTTGTGAAACCAATTTGTTCAAAAGATGCATGTTGATGTGAGCTACTCTACGATGCCATAACCAAGAATCATCCTCTTTGCTCATTAAACAATTCACATATTCGGGTGAAGAATTTGCAAGATCAACCATATAAATGTTATCCATTCTAAAACCACGAAGGATAATTTTAAAATCGCTACGTCTAAAGACTAAGCATTTATCCGAATCAAATAAAACAAGATTTCCCTTGTCACATAATTGACTTATGCTCAAGAGATTATATTTTAAACCTTTCACAAGTAATATATGCTTAATGGAAGAAATTTCATACGATGCTGATAATCTTTCCTTTGTTGTTATCACCAAAAATAACACTTCCCCCTTCCTTGTGTTCTAGTTGAAGGAATTTGGATTCGTCTCCCGTCATGTGCTTGAAGCATCCACTATCAAGGTACCATAGTACACTTGATCCCTTCAAACATACCTACAAAACAGATTAATGAGTTTTAGGTACCCATGCCATTTTGGGTCCTTGGGGGTTAGGCAAATCATAGTGATGTGATTGAGTGTTATGTCTATGTCGTGTAAAACAAGCAGGAGCAATATGTCCAATTCGTCTACAATAATGACAAGTCACGTTAGGATTATTCATCCTTCTAGGTTGATAGTAATTGGACGGACGAAATTCATTTACTCTATTCTTGACAATATAACTATTGCGCAAATCATGAAAATCATTTCTCCTACCATTTGTTCTAGAGATATGCATCATTTCTAGAATAGTTGTTTCTAGGTTGGAAGTCATTTCTAGGTGTTCTAAAAGGTTCAAAATTCCTTCTAGTGTTTGGCCTAGAATGTGCATTATTTCTAGCATGATTATTTCTAGGTTGCGATTGATGAAAACCATTTCTAGGTTTGTTGTATCTAGGATGAACATTTGTTTTATTTATCCTAGGTTGAGCCTTAGGTGGTTGGGGGTTGGCTTCAACTTTCTCTTTAGGCTCGTTTCTAAAACCTATGCCATGCTTGGTCGACTTCAAATTAACAAGCACTTCATTCAAATTTTTATGAGAAGAGTTAAACTTATCTAAGGTGCCCTTAAGCCTTTCTACTTCATTTTTGAGATGCATGCAAGAAGTACAATTTCTAGAACTCTCGGGCTTGTCGGCGCTTCTTTTGCCAAAAAATTTGTTTTCCTCTTTCAACATCTCATTTTCTAAAATTAGTTTTTCCAATTCCTTTTCTTTAAAAGAGAGTTGTTTTTGAAAATCTTTTTCTTTTAAAGAAGCATTTTCTTTTATACTCTTAACATTTTTTGAAGCTTTAATAAATTCGCTATACAACTCATCAAAAGCATTTTGCATTTCTTCAAGGGAAAAGAAATTTTTGGAAGAAATTTGACATACCTCTTCTTTGTTGTCTTCTTGTGCCATAAGACAAAGATTTGCGGCTTCGTTTTCTTCTTCCTCACTTGACTCGTCACCGGAGTCGCCTCCCCAAGATATGTATGCTCGTTGCTTCTTAAAGGGTTTCTTCTCCTTTCTAGCATTTGGGCAATTTGATTTAATGTGCCCGATTTCTCCGCACTCATAGCACTTTATTTGATCTCCTTGCTTTTTGCCCTTTCGTTCATACTCTTTTCGCATGAACTTTTGAAATCTCTTGATAACGAGTCCGAACTCGTTGTCTCCGTCCTCATCATTTTGAGGTTGGCTTGTGCTTGCCTTGAGAGCGATTCTTTGCTTCCTTTGATCATCAACAAGAGGGTTAAGTATAGTAGATTCATAAGTTTTAAGATTACCTCTTAATCCGTCGATGGTGACATTTGAAATGCCAATGGATTCTTGAATCGCGTCGGCCTTGGATCGCCATTCCGGAGTGATACTTCGGAGAATTTTTCGGACAAGTTCCTTATCCGTGAAGGTCTTCTTAAGAGCATGTAAATCATTTACGATTTTTGAAAATCGTTCAAACATCTCATCGACCTTTTCGCGTTCCTTCATGTGAAACAGTTCATATGCATGGGTTAGGAAATCAATTTTGGTTTCCCTTACCTGGTCCGTACCTTCGTACGTAATTTCCAGCTTGTCCCACATTTGCTTCGCCGTTGTGCAACAAGATATCTTCCTGTAATCATCAGCATTTACAGCACAATATAATAAATTAATAGCTTTAGCATTATTTTGCACCTTTCAGATATCATCCGCATCGTATTCATCTTCGGACTTTGGGACCCATTCATTTTCAACCGTCTTGGTTGGAATTTGTTCTCCATTCATTATGACCTTCCAAAGATGAAAACTATTTGATTGTACAAATATTCTCATCCTCTCTTCCAGTATGTATAATTTGTACCATCGAATAGCGGTGGTCGGGTGGAGCATTGTCCTTCACCTATTCCTGCAAAAGAATCACGAGTAGAAGCCATGGATGTTTCTCTCAAATGGTTAAGTCTTCAGAGAGTTGGGCTCTGATACCAATTGTTAGATAATACGCTTAACGCTAGAGGGGGGGTGAATAGCGTTATAATAAAAATTAGTGTAAACTTGCGGAATTTAAAAATTGCAGGAAATAAATAAGTGCGATAAGTAAATAAATTAGAACAAACGCACCAATGTATCCTGGTTCACCACAACCCGTGGCTAGTCCAGTCCCCGAGAGACTCTCTCGAGATTTTCACTAACTTGTTAAGCTTACCGGTGCTCAACAAACCGTTACAACTTGAGGACACAAGCCTCAACAACCTTTGCTCGGAGATACAACACTCCAAGACTTCAACCAAGGAAACACAAGTTCCTTCTTACAACACAAGGGACTAACACAACCCTTCAAGTGTTCAAAAACACTTAGCACTCAAACAAGACACTCCTTTAAGAGTAGATATGAGTAAAAAGAATACGCTCAAGATCGCAACAACTTTCGACAAGAATTTGGCTCTCAAAAGCTTATGTAATGAATATAAAATGATAAGCAATAAAGTATGCAAGCTTTAGCAATTGTATGATCAGTTGTTGTATGTTGTTGTTCTTAAAAGACTGATTTGAAGCTGTATTTATAGCTGAAAAACTTTGTATTACCGTTGCCTAATTGCCAATTAAGAATTGCTGATTTTACTCTGTAACAATCGATTGTCAAATTACCACAATCGATTGTTTGCCAGTTCTTCCAAAAATCAATCCCAGATTTTACGCTTAACAATCGATTATCTATGATCAATAATCGATTACTGGCAACGTTCAAAAAAATCATTTCCAGATTTTACGTAAAACAATCGATTGTCAGAAATCTACAATCGATTACTCAGCAACGTTCAAAAAATCCTTTCCAGATTTTAATTAAAATAATCGATTATAAGAAATCAATAATCGATTACTCAGCAACGTTCAAAAAATCCTTTCCAGATTTTAATTAAAATAATCGATTATAAGAAATCAATAATCGATTACTCAGCAACGTTCAAAAAATCCTTTCCAGATTTTAATTAAAACAATCGATTATAAGAAATCAATAATCGATTACCTGACGGTATTTGAAAATATTTTGGCAACGGTCAGTTATACAATCGATTATATTAAGTTAACAATCGATTATATATCACTCTTGAAAAATCAATTTAGACACTGCCTCTTGACAATCGATTGTTATAGGTTCACAATCGATTATTTAATAACTTTGAAAAAGTCTGGAAGACACTGCCTCAACACAATCGATTGTCATAAGTTCACAATCGATTATTTTGTGACTTTGAAAAATCTGATGGGCACTGTCTCTTCACAATCGATTGTCATTAGCTTTACAATCGATTATTTTGAGTTTTGAAAAACTTTGATGGACACTACCTCAACACAATCGATTGTCATTAGCTTCACAATCGATTATTTTGAGCTTTGAAAAACTTTGATGGACACTGCCTCATCACAATCGATTGTCATAAGGTTCACAATCGATTGTCATGCAGATTTGAAAAATCTGATGCTCACTGCCTTAACACAATCGATTGTCATAAGTTCACAATCGATTGTCATAAGTTCACAATCGATTGTCAAGCAGCTGACTTAAACATAATCGATTATCATAAGTACATAATCGATTATCTTAGTCCAGATTTTAGAGGCATGTTTAAAAATTATTTTGACTAAAGTAAATATGCATTATTTAAAATTATTTTGCTCTAAATTAAATATGCATGATTTGTTAAAAATATTTTTACGAGAGAAGCCAAGTCTTGAGTTTAAGTTGTCGGATCAAGATCACAATTAAATACCGACTCATATAAAACTTAATCTCGATCTTTGTCTTGTGCTTGAATCTCGTTATATATCAATTTTGCGCTTGTGCTTGGACCTCGTCATATGTCAATTTGCGCATAGTTTGTCATTCATCAAAACCTACAAATATGAACACACGTTTAGTATAATGCCTTGAGAACGTGTTTCCAACATTTTCTCTTACACATTCTTTTTATTATCAGTAACTTGCGTTCTTCTAAAATTATAGTTTTGACCGAAATTACATTTTTTAGTTAAACACTTGGTACCGACTCTTGTTAATAAACATATATTTGCTGCTTTATCAGCAGATCAAGCCAGATAGTTCTGATCAACGGCCATATATTTCCAATCACTGTATAAAAGTGAGGCATATTAGTGTAAGGCTTGTATTGCCACTTTTCTACTTCTGTCGTACCTTAACAAAACGTTAGGTTTTTTAGGCATTGGATACTCACTAATGTTTGCATTTCATCTTAGTACACCATATATAGGCACCTTCACTAGGATCAGCAGTGGTCATTGTTTTTTCTTCCTTTGTGGCTCGAAGCAAACCTTATGGTCAAAAGTGGAGCGCTTGTTCCACCAGTAAAGCAATCCTCGCTCGTATGTGATTGTTTTGAGACAACAAACTCACATTTGTACAAATGCCAAGCTTACAAGGAACCGTTCTCGCATCCCAATTGCTAAATATTATCTCAGGCCATCGGCCTTCTTGCCGATGGTCCTAAACGTATCACTTAGTTACCTGTGCTAAAATTCTTAATTGTTTTCTTAGCACCATTAAATATAAAAAGTTACCCAGGAACTTATTGTGAAAGTTCACTTTCTTTTAAGAAGATACAAGTGCAATTATACTTGTATTATGGTAAGCAATTTATATCATACATCTCGTGTGGCCCTTCCCCAAATCCTAAGCGGGATGCCTTGTATATTTTGCAAGTGCAATCATGCTAACTATGCACCATATACAAGTTTAACTTTCAATACAAATGTCAAAAGCATCCATCTTTCACTATGCAAACTGTACTTCATTTACAACGCAAAGTTCTTTAAATATTCTATAGTTCACAAGTAGAATAGGTTACTTGAAATTATTGTAGTTGATGGAAAGGCATGAAGGAGATGGTAGATGTAAATACAAGGACGAGTATTTTGCAGTGATGTCAGTGTCAACAGCAACAAAAACAAAATCCAGTAGTTTCCCACAAGTGGGATCTTAGGAGCATTCAGCAGAGATGTAAACCCAGTATTTGCACCAAACTAGATTCAGAGTTTAAGTGACATGCAATTAAACCTCGGAAGACCTCAGTTTATTTTAAAATACACAAATTAAATATTCATTAATCAGTGTTATTAAAGGTGCACTCAAGCCCTAAGCGAAGCTCAAAATATATTTAGTGCTTATCTACTCGCTTAGCGAGCGTTTTGGAGTTGTCATCAAGGCTCTAAAGTATATTTTTCCATATCAATAAGCACGATCCTTAAGAGACGACACGTTTCACTTTATCGTAAGTTTTTTTTAATTTCTGTCTATATATTTGATATTCATGTTTATAGATATTAGTCTTGGATTACGCATACAGATTTAAAGCTTTTTCCATTTGCGTCTTTCTTCGTTAAAGCTCCAACATATCATAGAGCTTTTTTGCTCTTTTCATATTTGATAACGCTGCATTAAATTAGTAGAAACACTGTGTAAGTCAATTTTTGCCCTACTGAGCATGTCCTAAAGGCACCTAGAGCGAGTCAAACCACAACGGAAGAGAACAGGCTTCGGCTCAACTAATGGCATTATTCTGCATAAGTAAATTGGATCCAGAGAAGAATATCAGTACTAGTCTCGGCTAGCTCAAATGTTGGTGTATTAAAGCCATCATCATTTCAGTATTACTTGGAGAGACAATATTATAGCACCGTGATGTTTCGATGGTTTAGAACAAGCTTCACATGTCAAAAGAAAGTTGACTGCTATCTTATGTTTCACCATGTCCACCTAAGTGGAGCAACATTCAATGAATGGAACAATACAAGATACGAGTGTAAATGATTATGAAATTAAAATTTACTCACGCTTGTGCTACATCCCGTTTGTATTTCAAACATAAAGAAGAAAAGCACCTCTATTTACAGATTTTTTACAAAAGTCAGATTCTGACACATCTTATGTCCACTCATAGTCCAAGCAAATTGATTCTTCAGCGTCATCTTTGCAGTAAAAAAGAAAAGAGAAAATCAACCTCAATCAATCCAATGTTACTAGTATCAAAGTCGGGAAGAGTCTGTCTTTACAAACTTGGAATGGACTCGGCTCGAATAAACTGCTTGAGAATGGCTTTCTCATCATCAATGTGCCTTTTCTCCTCGGGATCTTTTGGCTTAAGTTTTCTCTTTTCTTCCAATATCCACTTAAATATTTCACGCTGTTGTTCTCCTGAAATTGGTTCATGAACAATGGCAGGCTGCACAGGAGGTGCTGCAGTAATAGCAGCTGATGATGAAACTGAATTACTAGGATTATCAACCACTTCTCCTGCCTCAGTTCCCACATCTTTCTTTTGGGTCCTCAAGAAAAGATAAGCTACACAAATTACAAAAACGCGTATGTTAATGTAAAAGCAAGATGACTTATCGAATTGGAATTGGAAAGACACCGCAGCACAGCTCCAAAAGATGTAAAGAATGCATGAGTGACAAAAGAATACAGGTTAACTTATCATCAAAGTCACACATCTTTCCAGAAGATAACATGTGACATTGAACTAAGATATGAGAAGTAACAAAGCCCAAGGTTCTGACTTGTCGTAACCAAACAAAACAATTCACTTCTCAAAAAGTGAATATGCTCATTACATATATAAAAGGTTTGCTACTTCTCCGTCAGAGTCATATCCCTTAACGCACACACTTTTGCAATATATATATATATATATATACATATATATATATATATATATATATATATATATATATATATACTGAAAGACGAAGAGAATCTACTTGCTGCAAAGCACAATACAGAATAATGACTGTCCACCACTTGAAGCATAAGCGAGATATTCTATGATTTCTTGGTGTCGGAACTGACCCAATTGAGAAACCGAAAATATAGACCGAAGCATATAGTGCACAAGGACAATAAGTCACTAGATAAGATCTAAATAGAAGATTATCCAGTTCTCTACATTTCCAACTGGAATACAGTCAGCAAGTGAACCACCAAGCAAAAGTGTATACAAGATTTCTCATTCTTTTCTTCTTTCTAAAGTACAATGTGGCTTCAATTAGAAAGTTTATTAAGTGAAAGCTCTTGATTTTCTCATTTCAGTACAATGTGTATCCTTTTCTTCTTCATTTTTGGGGTTATGGGGAGCAAATGGTAGACTGGAGGAGTGAAAACTAATGAGTGGACTCACTAGGTTGGTTATTTTTTCAATGGATATGTGATTAGCTCTCTCTCTCTCCCTCCCCAAAAGCCCAACGGTAACACAATTCTTGTAACAGCGACTACTTCAGTCGCCGGCGACCACCTTCCGACCAGGTAAGTACACTCGCCCCTCTCTCCTCCCCATCATCCAACACCCCTCCCATCTCTCTCTCCGCCCATCACTCTCTCTCTCCCCGCCTCTCCTCTCCCCCTTTCCGGTCGTGCTTATCCCCCTCGTACTCCGGCGAGACACGAATCAGTCACCGGCAGGTGGGAACAACCACAGTCAGGTTTCAGGCCAGGTTGCGGCACCGTGGTGACACAAAAACCAGATCCGTCTTCAAGCCAGAGGTGCAGATTCTTTTCTGGTGAGGTCAAGCTATTTCCAGGCGGGTACAGAGCTCTGGCAAATCCAGTTATTCACCGTCTCGCCGGAAAAGCTTCCAAAATCTCCTCCACATTAGCATTTATTCTTTTTAATTGATTTCTCTTCCCCTAGAAAAAATAGAGCTGAATAACCAGTTAGGATCCGCTTCAGTTATTACTCAAAGATCGAACTTTTTGTCCATTTTTCCTTAATGTGCGAGAAATTTAGGGTTTCGGGTGCTGTCTTGAAAACAAAAATCCTCTGAAAGATCTAATAATCCAAGTTTAGTTCACATTTCCGAAAGAATAACTTCTGTCCTCTTTTCTCTTGCTGCTCGGATTTCATCCGCTTCCGTTTTCTCTTAAAATTTTCCTAAAAGAGAAAATAATTTTCCTTTCGTTTCTGAGTGATTTTCTCTTAATTATTTTGTATTGAAAACGTGTGTTTCAATTGTATATTCTCGTACACACCATTTGAATACAAGCAAATTGAAAACAATATACCAATCTTCTTTCCGCTCACTCACTCCGCCGGTAACCATTTAATTGATTATTATTGATTTCTTGCTTGCTTTTTTCTCTTTCTGTTTTTCCTATTCTCTCTTCTGCTTTTGGTGGGTGTGTGTGGGTGTGTTCTGTTTTCTTGGATAGGTGCATTATTTTCCCGGCGAGGATTTCCGGCAAGCTACAGTACTTCCGGGACTCCCGTTCAGATTTTCGGCAGGACGCAGAGGAACTCCCGCTCCGATAAGCTTCAGGAAAACTTGCCCCAGGTACTAGTCGCGGCGGCAAGGCCGGTTTGCCGCATTTTGGGAGTGAAGAGCTAAGCAACATCGGCCGGGACGTGCAAGAGTTGGTAGCAGTTGACCTCGGGCGCATCAAAGCCTACTTTCAGGTTTTTCCACCGGGAGTTGGTACCTCCCGCTCTCTTGTTTACTCTGTACACCTTTTTACGTATTCTAGCTAGCATTCCGTGTGAGGTTTACTCTGTTGCTATCTAGTTTGCATCTTTTTGCGTATTCCGCTATAGTGCGTGTGTGCGTCACTACTCTCCATAGTCGGTTGGAGGGGTAGTGGCCGCGGCGGGTTATGATAGTATAAGGTCATGTCCTCTGAGGGTGGGGCGGTGGCGGGGGTGAGTAAGGGGGCAGGGAGTGGTCCTGCAGGTAGGGCGGGAGGTAAGGGTGGAAAGAAGATAGCGGACGCTCATAGATTAAGGATTGGGTCGTGGAACATAGGCACTCTAACGGATAAGTCCATTGAGTTGGCGAAGGTTCTTCAGAAGAGGAGGGTTAACATAGCTTGTGTCTAGGAGACTAGGTGGAAATGGTCGAAGGCGAGGAATGCAGCCGGGTTTAAGCTGTGGTATTCTGGGGCCGTGGGAGGTAAGAATGGAGTGGGCATCTTGGTAGATAGGGATCTAAGGGAGTCTGTGGTCGAGGTTAGGCGAGTGAATGATAGGTTAATGTCTATTAAGTTAGTTATTGGGGGTTGCGTCCTCAACGTCATCAGCGCTTACGCGCCGCAAGCGGGCTTAGACGAGGAGGTTAAGAGGCGCTTTTGGGAGGGCTTGGATGATCTGCTAAATAATATTCCTCAATCTGAGAAGTTAGTTATTGGAGGTGACTTTAATGGTCATATTGGGGCTGATGCTGGTGGTTATGGTGAGGTGCATGGTGGCTTCGACTTTGGGGTTAGGAACGGAGGAGGCACGTCACTGCTTGATTTCGCCAGGGCTTCCGAGCTTCTGGTTGCGAACTCGACATTTCAGAAGAGGGAGGAGCATGTGGTCACCTTCAAGAGTTCGGCGGCGAGGACTCAGATTGATTACCTCCTCCTCAGAAGGAGCGAGAGGGGTATGTGCAAGGACTGCAAGGTTATTCCGGGAGAGTCCCTTTCGACTCTTCATAGACTCCTAGTGATAGATGTCGGTCTCTGGGTGAAGAGGAAGATGAGGGGTTCTCGGGGATAACTGCGGATTAGATGGGGTGTTTTGACTAAGGAGAAAGCACAGGAGTTGGAGAGGAGGTTAGCTGAGGGCGGAGCTTGGAGCAGTTCTGGGGAAGCGGACGCTATGTGGTCAGAGACGACGAACTTGGTTAGGGAGGTAGCACGGGATGTGCTCGGGGTAGCCAAGGGCTATTCAGGCAGGCATCAGGGCGACTGGCAGTGGAACGATGTAGTCGAAGGAAAAGTGGAGGTGAAGAAGGCGGTGTTTGCTAAGTTGGCAGGGAGCACAAGCGAAGAAGAACGGAGAGCGAACAGGGAGATCTACAAGGTGGCGAGGAAAGAAGCAAAACTAGCGGTTACAGAAGCTAAAAATGCGGCGTTTCGTTGCATGTACGAGGAATTAGGGGCGAAAGACTGGGACAGGAAGTTATTCCGGTTAGCTAAAGCAAGGGAAAGGAAGGTGCGTAATCTTGACAAAGTTAGGTGCATCAAGGGCGAGGATGGTAGAGTTCTGATGGGGGAGTCTCAAGTCAAGCAGAGGTGGCAGGCGTACTTTCGAGACTTACTTAACGAGGAGGGGGATCGCAACATAGAGCTAGGGGAGTTGGGGCATTCAGAGCAACATAGATACCTTGGGTACTGCAGGCGCGTTAGGGCGGGGGAGGTCATGGGGGCTTTGCGTAGGATGAGTAGGGGTCGAGCGACCGGGCCTGACGAGATCCCGGCGGAGTTCTAGAAATGCATGGGTAGTTCAGGAGTGGAGTGGCTCTCCAAGTTGTTCAATGCGATCTTCAGGACCAAGAGGATACCGGAGGAGTGGAGGTGGAGTATAGTGGTGCCTTTGTACAAGAACAAAGGGGACATCTAGTGCCGCAACAACTATAGGGGTATCAAATTAATAACTCACACCATGAAGGTCTGGGAGCGGGTGATCGAGGCGAGGGTAAGGGAGATGACATCAATATCTGTGAACAAGTTCGGTTTCATGCCGGGTCGCTCCACTGCGGAAGCTATCCACCTTGTCAGGAGGCTGGTGGAGCAATTCAGGGATAAGAAGAAGGACCTGCACATGGTGCTTATCGACTTGGAGAATGCGTATGACAAGGTCCTAAGGAAGGTGCTATGGAGGTGCTTGGAGGCGAAGACCGTGCCGGAAGCCTACATCAGAGTAATCAAGGACATGTACGATGGAGCTAAGACTAGGGTTCGGACGGTGCGTGGCGACTCAGACATTTTCCGGTGGTTATGGGGCTCCATCAAGGATTGGCGCTTAGCCCTCTCTTGTTTGCCTTGGTGATGGATGCTCTAGCCCGACATATTCAAGGGGATGTGCCTTGGTGTATGCTATTTGCTGATGACATAGTCTTGATAGACGAGACGAGGGTCGGTGTTATTGAGAGGTTAGAGGTATGGAGACAGACTCTCGAGTCTAAGGGTTTCAAAATAAGCAGATCTAAGACAGAATACCTGAAGTGCAAGTTTAGCGTCGAGCCGAGCGAAGTAGGCAGCGACGTGATGATTGGATCCCAAGTCATCAACCAAGAGGGACAGTGTCAGATATCTTGAGTCGGTGATTCAGGGGTACGGAGAGATTGACGGGGACGTCACTTATCGTATAGGAGCGGGGTGGTCGAAGTGGAGGCTTGCATCAGGAGTCTTGTGTAACAAGAAAGTTCCACGGAAACTCAAGGGGAAATTTTATAAAGTTGTGGTTAGACCTGCCATGTTGTATGGGGCGGAGTGCTGGCTAGTGAAGAACTCTCATGTTCAGAGAATGAAGGTTGCGGAGATGAGGATGCTCAGGAGGATGTGCGGGCTTACCAGGTTAGATAAGATTAAGAATGAAGTTATTCGAGAGAAGGTGGGGTGACCCCGGTGGATGATAAGATGCGAGAAGCGAAGTTGAGGTGGTTCGGGCATGTGCGGAAGAGGAGTCCTGATGCCCCGGTGAGTAGTTGTGAGCGGCTCACGATGGTCGGCGTACGGCGAAGCAGAGGGAGGCCTAAGAGGTATTGGGGAGAGGTGATTAGGCATGACATAGCTAGAATGCGGGTTTCCGAGGACATGGCCCTTGATAGGAAAGTCTGGATGTCTAGTATCAGGATTGTAGGATAGGGGCTTCTAGAGTTTTTCGTACTCTTCACCCGGGGTTGGGTGAGGCTTGGCAGGGCTATCCATAGATGATTTGTGTATTGGATTGTGTCTCTCTTATGATAGTTATTTATGGTAGTTACTGTCTGATATTATTGTATGCTATTTTATTTATGGTTTTTATGTTTAGATAATTATTGCATGTTATTTTATTTATGGTTCTTATGTTTAGATATTTCTGCTGGAGTTACTAATGCTCTTTTGTTTTTGTTTTTGTTTTTGTTTTTCCTTTCATGCACTGAGTCGAGGGTCGATTGGAAACAGCGTCTCTGCCCTTTCGGGTAGGGGTAAGGCCCGCCCACATATTACCCTCCCGAGCCCCTACTCTGTGAGACTAAACTGGGTAGTTATTGTTGTTTTTGTTGTTGCAATACTATGCCCACCACAAACAACCTAAAAAGCAGTAGAACTTCCATGCCATAACATCGTCAATACCACCAAGACCCCATTTAAGCTGAAATCACAGAACATTCAAATGAAAAAGGAAGAGAACTCTATCAGCTAAAACAAAACAAAACTAAAACTGGGAAGAAAATTTACCAATTCAGACAAGTAATACAGCAAAGAGGGCCATGGAATGAGGGCCAGAAAAGCAATGAGTAAATTCAAGGACGAGAAGATTTGTATACACACACGCACTCACTAACTTCGCACCAACTATCACAAAATGATAATCGGTACATACAATAGCCCTATTTTAGCAATTGACCTAACATTAAGGATCTATCCTGCTTGCAATAAAAAAATCCACAAAACTGCGCGCAACTCTATATTCAAGCAAGGAACTAAGGTAGGAGATTGAATACAGGACATGTATATACAGTTTTAATAAAGCAAAGGAGTCAGATAGGAACCTCCAACAGACAAATTGACAGCCAAGATCATAGGCCAAAGGAACTTGTAGCGCCGGACAAAAGATTCCTTAGGCGGCAGCGGAGGTAGAGGCACCGCCCCACTTCCTCCTACTGTCGCCATCGATGATGAAGAAGAATTTGACGGAGTATATTTCATTGTTGATTTTGATTCAGCTGAGCTGTAATACAAGTATATAGTAAGAATTGTTGTCGGTACGAAAGGACTGCTTACACGCTTTTAAATTTATTTATATATTAATAGATTAGATATAAGACATACTTAATATAAGACGTACTTCGTGAAAAAAAAATTTGTTTCAAAATTTATTTCATAGTATGAAAATTCTATATATTTAGACCGAGACCGTTCCTTATTATTAATTCATTGATTCATAAAATCCGCGAATAAATTGAACAAAAAACTTGTGTTAAAATTACACTCTCACTTTTACAAAGTGAGTTTTCTTCTAAAAAAATTTAATGAAATTACACGTGAATCAATCTAATTTTAAATTAAAATTACTAACAAGTCATTCATTTATTTTATATTTTATATGCATATCTTATATAAATAAATAGTAATTATATATCACATATATATTTTAACCAAGAGATATATTTTAATTTTTTATTTTAAATAGAAAACTTTAATTCGTTCATAATATTAATTATAGTCTCTGTTCTAGCGAAGAGTATAATAATATTTCATTTGGACTAATAACAAAATTTATTTGACTAATTAAATATTTTAATTCAATTATCAACTAATAAGTTAATTAACCCTTTAGAAAAGATCAGAACACTCGTTAGTGTACGACCCCATATGTTCAATACCAAATCACTGGTAAATTAATCTCATTGCATCTAGCAACACTCCTTATCGACCGGACAGCATGAAGTATACAATTTACTCTCAAGAACCAGTAGAAGAATGATGTAGTAATTTCTTTTGTCCTTATAACTTTGGATCACCCTAGGATATGGTTCAACTGTCAAATACTACTAGGCGACCAATTATGTGTTCATGTCAAATATAATCGACTATTGAATGACCTAAGAAACTCATTTCTTCTTTCATTCAATTGTCCTGGCCAAGATCTTAGTTTGGTTGTTTACAATTCATGACAACATGGAGCTTAAACTCATTACCAAGAGTTGACAGATTCCACCTTGATCAATCACTAATTCTACAAGCATTTAATCGTACCTAATATCCTTTCAACAATCGCCCTAGGCCCATAGGTGTCTGGAATCAAAGCACAATAAATAACTTGTCAATTACTATGACGATCTCATGTCAAAGGAAATTCTTACATCACATTTTTCAAGAGAATATCTTATTGACAGTTTGTGATAATTCTAACCATTAGGAAATATCTAATGAGTCGATTCAATGATCATATCTCTATATGCATCATCTATCTATGTGATTTAGTTAATGAGATCAATTAATCTTTATCCCATAAAGACGATCACATAAATATTGATCTAACATGATTACTAATGTCCAAATTAATAATCCTATGATCAAGAACAATTTTAGATTAAATTGTAAGAGACTTTGCTCTCATTATCATGATCTCTATCATGATGACAAATCTCGAAATTTAATCAAAGACCTTATCAAATTAATCAAATAATTAATAATAATGATAAAAGAATATCAAATGCGATATGTTTTATATCAAATGATGTTCACAAAAATATGTTCAAATAATCAAATATGATATTGGATCTAGGGCATATCTATTATATACCTAACAATCTCCCACTTGCACTAGAACTAATCGCTCTTGTACTTCATCCCCAATTTTCACTTGTGCTTGTCAAACTCCTTTGCGCCAAGAGCTTTAGTGAATGGGTGTGCAGCATTTTCCTTTCCATAAACGTTTTGAATCTCAATGTCTCCACGTTCAATGATTTCTCTTATCAAGTGATACCTTCGTAGAACGTTTTGCATTTTTGGTGTGATCTTGATTCTTTTGCTTGAGCAATGGCTACAGTATTGTCACACAACAGTGGAACCACACCTTCTATTGAGGAACCATATCAAGTTCAGTTAAGAACTTTTTCATCCATACAGTGCTTCACTAGATATTTTGTTTCAGTCACTGAATCAGCTACTGTAGCTTGTTTGTAACTTTTCCAACTCACCTCACCACTATTTAAGGTGAATACATAACCAGAAATTATCCACGTTATACCTCTTTAAGATGGTATCAATGTACAAAGACTAGGAAAGTCCAAGCAGCTTCCTAGATCTATCTCTATAGATCTTTATTCCTAATATATAAGCTAGTTCTCCCAAGTCTTTCATGGAGAAATGTTCAGATAGCCAAATTTTGGTACTTTGCAATGCTGATATGTCATTCCCTATGAGTAATATATCATCAACATACAACACTAAGAATATAATTGTGCTCCCATTAACCCTTTTGTACACACACGGTTCTTCTTCACATCTAACAAAATTGAACTTTTTAATTGTCTTGTTAAACGAATATTCAACTTCGAGAAGCTTTCTTTAGTCCATAAATGGATCATTGTAGCCTACAAATTTTATTATGATCAGACGAAGATGTGAAACCTTCAGGTTGTGTCATGTACACATCCTCTTCTAGCTCACCATTAAAGAAAGTTGTTTTCACATCCATTTGCTATATTTTATAATCATAGTATGCTGCTATAGCAAGCAAAATCCAAATTGGTTTGAGCATTGCCACGGGATAGAAAGTCTTGTCATAGTCGACTCCTTCTTTTTTACGATATCCCTTGGCAACAAGACGGGCTTTGTAGGTCTCCACCTTTATATCTGCTCCAATTTTTTCCTTAAAAAATCCATTTATAACCAATAGGTTTTATATCCTTTGAAGGTTCAACAAAAGTCCATACTTCATTTTCTTTATGGATTCCATTTCAGATTCCATGGCCTTTTGCCACTTCTCATAATTGAAACTTTCTATCGCCTCTTCATAGGTCTTAGGGTCATTATCATTATGATCAACCTCATTTGATACATCATCTTGTACCAATAAATTTAATCTAGTTAGTACATGACATTCTCATGTAGACCTTCAAATAGGTACTTGTACAACCCGTTCACCTTGTACTAGATTAAGTTGTTGTTCAATTTGGTTGGGAACTGGTTCATTAACCTGTTCTTGAACTTCATTTAGTACTTGAACTTCAACCGTTGAAGATGGAAACTTCCTTGGCAACTTCAAAACATCCAATAAAGGTTCTTCAATTTGGGTCTCATGATCTTAATATTGTGTTGATTTATTAGTTTCTTGAACTTCACCAAGTTCTATTTCTCCATTATAATTTCCTTCTAAAAGAAATTCCTTTTTTTAAAAAGGTTGCTCCTTTGGCCACAAACACATTATGATCAGAAGGGTGATATAAATAATATTTCATTATTTCCTTGGGATACCTAATGAACCTACACTTATCAGATCTTGAGTCAAGTTTATCAGACTGTAGTCTCTTAATATAAACTGGATAACCCCAAACTTTAATATGTTTAAGGTTAGGCTTAGATCATTTCCATATCATATATGGTGTTGTAGAGACTGACTTAGTGGAAACTTTATTATGTAAGTATGTTGTTGTTTCCAAAGCATATCCCCATAAATTTATTGGAAGATCAGTGAACCCCATCATAGATCTCACCTTATCTAATAAGGTTCGGTTTCTCCTTTCAGACACACCATCGTGTTGTGGTGTTCCTGGAGGTGTCCACTATGAAAGAATCCCATTCTCTTTTAGATATCTGGTAAAATCTTCATTAAGATATTCTCCACCTCTATCAGGCCTTAGTACTTTGATACTTTTACCAGTTGCTTCTCAACTTCACTATGGAACATTTTGAACATTTCAAAAGATTCAGACTTGTGTTTCATCAGATATACAAATCCATATCTTGACATATCATGAGTGAAGGTGATGAAGTAAGAATATTCACCTCTAACTTGAATTTTCATGGGCCCACAAACATCTTTATGAATTAGCCCCAATAATTTTGAAGCTCTTTCTCCACTTTCATGGAATGGAGATTTGGTCATTTTTCCATTGAGACAAGATTCACACGTTGGATATTATTCAAAATCATACTTTTCAAGGTACCCTTCCTTGTACAACTTATTAATTCTTTTCTCTCCAATATGACCAAGCCTACAATGTCAAAGGTGTGTTTGATTCACATGATCATCTCTTTTCCTCTTAAGACTTGAAACATACATAATCGAATTAGCATTCACATTAGGTAAGACATAAACGTTATGTTGGAGATAGTAATTCACATATAAATTATCACTATAATAAATAGAGCAAATATCATTGCCTATATTAATGCGAAAACCACGTTTGTCTAACATAGAAGCTGAAAGTATGTTAGAAACAAATTTAGGAACTTAATAACAATCATCTAACATAAGTAATTTGCTCGTAGGCATTATTAAAGAAATTGATCCTACAGTTACGGCCGCAACTTTTGCACAATTTCCAACTTGTAGATTAACTTCTCCTTTCTTTGGCCTCCTGCTTATCTTGAACCCTTGAAACATATTATAGATGTTATACCACTGCCAGTATCTAGTACTCGCAGTGAAGAATTAATAGTAGTTAAATAAACCTTGAAAATATTTTTCATTAATGTCTCACCTTGTTTCTTGTCCTTTAGAGTTGCAAGATACTCCTTGCAGTTTCTCTTCCAATGCCCGTTCTTCTTACAGTGAAAATATTAAGCATCATATACTGACTGCAAGATCAAATCTTCAGAAAGCTCTTTAACAAGCTTGTATCCCAACTTCTTATGTTCTTCAGTCAGAACAGTCATATGATTGACAAGGGCTCCAACTGTATATCAACCATCTTCTTAAGATATTCAATGATTACAGTTGGATCCATATTCTTATGTTTCCTCTGGAGTTTAGAACTCATGAAAGTGAGAATGATGCGTTTAATAGCAAGGCATTATTCCAAGTATTTCTGATAAACCTCGGTGCCTTGAACATCATTCTCTGGTGGGATTGTCTTTGTAGGCTTATCGATCACATCAATAAGCTTTCCATGCATGAGAACAATTCTCAAATTTCTATACCAGTAATTAAGGTTTGGTCCTACCAACTTATTGATCTCAAGTATTTCACGCAGTTATTTAGTAGACATATTGAGAAATCTAAAATATAGAAAAGAAAAGGCAATGATCTATGAACATATTTATATATATCATAAAGGCATGGACTTTTACCTAAATGATATCTCCACTAATTATTTTAAACTATTTACCCTCATTATAGTTTACGAAATCTTTATTTCTATTAGTGGAATAAAGAAATCCTTTAACAATATATATGAGCCCCTTGGAAGTTAAGTCGTTTCTCGCATATAGTTTTAAGGTTGGTACTCTTACCAATTATATCCACATACAATTTGCTTAAATAGCTCTATGTTAAATAATCTCCTGGTAGTCAGGTCGATCATACTGGCATAGTTTAGTTCAACCATCATGATCGCAAAAAAATTATTAAATTTTATACTCCCCCGGGTGGTCTAGATGTCTAGTATAAAATTGAATAATTCTTTCAATCCATACATCTAATGCAATAAATAATTTTAACAAATTCTCGAACTATAAGTCTCCTGGTAGTCAGGTTGCTCCTTATAAACAAGAAATAAGTAAAATTATTTACCTTGATGGATAGATCTATAATAAAATATCTTATATTTTATTATTTAAGAACTCAAATTTTAGTAAGAGGGAACTATTACTAAAATAATTTTTAATAACCTGAAGATCAAATCTTTTATAGCATGTGAATTTAGTTCAAATTGTCTACATGCTTAGTCCTAAATTGATTTACATCACATGTAATAAATAATTCAAAATTATGTAATGAACAAGCATGGACATAAAAATAAAATTCAACATTCTTCGAATATGTTTAATCGATATATCATATATATCACAAAAAGGTAATTCATGCCAGAATATCATTATTAATTAACATCTCATAACCTAATAACAATTAAAAATAACCATAGAATCATGTAACCTATTATACATTCACATTGTATCTAATATAAAATTTTAAATTCAAGTTATGAACTATCTCAATATTATATTAATGCATGTTTTATCCACAATAAAATAATATCAACATTCAAATGATTTGACTATTGCGCAAGACACATGTATTATGGTTTGAGCTCTTCAAATATAATACTAAAATATTTCGTAAATAAATTTTAGACACAATAAACCGCGGCTCTGATACCACTGAAGGATTGAGTATAGGCGTTCGTAATACGCAGCGGAAGACAATAACAATCCTAGGTAGATCATTTCGTGTTTAAAATTTATTTATATGTCAATAGATCTGATCTAAGACATGCCTGGTGAAGAAAGTCTTGTTTCAAAATTTCTTCGATAGCGCGAAGACTATATATATATATTCATAACGAGACCGATCCTTGGTATCAACTCTTTGATTAATGAAACCCGCGAACAAATTGAACGAAAAACTTGTGCTGAAATTTTTCTTAAAAATCTCAACTCAAATTAGAAGAAAAAGAAATACTTTTCTTATAATTGTATTTTCTCTCTTGGCTTTGTATTACACTCTCACTTTCACAAATTGGGTTTTCTTCTCAAGAAAAAATTATTCGACAAATTTTCTCCATCACCCTTTATATAGCATTACCTACAAACACTTTTCTTATTTGGTTAAGGTAATGATAATACTTAGGATAAAAATTTATTCCAAAAATAAATTTTGTATAATTTTCCGTAAAATTTTGCATCTCATTCAGATAGTTTTGCCGAATAGTAATGTCACGTGATTATTCCAACTCAAGGTTGGAATTGCTTTCATATATTAATATAATACTAATCCCATTCTAAATGGGATATAATTGCACGTGAATCAATCCAATTTCAAATTGGAATTACTAACACCCTAGGACCATAGGTGTCTGGTATCAAAGCACAACAAATAACTTGTTAATTACTATGACGATCTCAAGTCAAAGAAAATTCTTACATCATATTCTTTAAGAGAATATTCTATTGATACTTTATGATAATTCTAACCATTAGGAATTATCTAATGAGTCGGTTCAATAATCATATCTCTATATGCATCATCTATCTATGTGATTTAGTTAATGAGATCAACTAAAATTTATCCCATAAAGACGATCACATAAATATTAATCTAACCAGATTACTAATGTCCAAATTAATAATGCTACGATCAAGAATAAATTTAGATTAAATTGTAAGAGACTTTGCTCTCATTATCATGATCTCTATCACGATGACAAATCTTAAAATTTAATCAAGGAACTTATCAAATTAATCAAATAATTAACAATAATGATAATAGAATATCAAATACCATATATTTTATATCAAATGACGTTCACAAAAATATATTCAAATAATTAAATATGATATTAGATCTAGGGCATATCTATTATATCCCTAACAGCTACTGTGTTAAAACAAAAAATTAGAAAGATCGTTAGAAGAAAACTGGAAAAACAGTAAACTATAAGAAATATTCAAAGTTCACAATTTCTTTGTGCTACCTTAAAGAATTTTAACCCCCTCACATGTTGCCAAGGTAATGGATTAAATCCTCCCAGGATGAAATGGAATAAACTTTCCTGCAATAGTAGCAATACAAACTGTGGGATACCAACAAATTCAAAAGAACGGAGCAAAATCACACTTACGAATTTGAAAGAGAAACTGCGAAGTAGAATGCCAGAGTTTCAGAAGGAAGGAAGTTGTGTACACAATCTATTCAAATATTGTATTCATCAAAGAATACAGTATAATGCAATACAGTACAATACGATACATTATGAAACTACATGTAACAACCATCCAAACAAGTTGTTACCGGACTAAGAATTACCCTATTAGGGTTAAATGGTAAATTTTACATAAAAAGATAAAGGTCATGAATTTATTTGATACGATACAACTTGCTTCAGGGATACATTGTGCTAGTTGAGTAGTGCGTGATGGTTAAGTTAGTTAACTATAAAGGCCGAAGCTAGGTTTTAAATATGTTTAGTTTAGCCCAATTAAGTTTTAAATTACAACTTCTTAGAATTACACTTTTGATCCTGTAATTTTTCTTATCTTTTATATAAAAGATCCTCATAGCTAAATAGGGAAAAGAATGAGTGTCAGCTAAGGGAATCTCCTCTCACTCACCCTATATATTGTAACTAATCTCCTCCCACTCACCCTATATTTTATAAGTTGCAACTACCATGTAAAGGATTATGAAAGAGAATATTTCTTATTTTGCCTATCTTTCCTTCTTTACTTTCTGTTTCTTTTTTCATTTTTGCCGCAGCTTTTCTTCCTCTTTACTGTTTCATTGAGCTCTTTTGTATCATTTTTAGCTTATATTGCCCCTATATTATAATATTTGAAGATGAGCACTTTTGTGATCCATTAAATTCTTTTTTGAAATATTATCTTGTTATTAGGAAAGTATCATTTTTTACTCTTGAGACTGACCGAAGGTAATTATAAATTCAACACTCTTTTTCTCAAAGAATTACCCGCTTCATGTTGAATCTCTATTCACGACAAAAACAAAATACAGAATAGTATTCTAACAGTAAGACTATTATTAATGAAGTGAACGTGTAAGAAATGACAAAATTGAACAATTTCCACTAATATCGTAAAATTTTGAAGATTTTCCTTTTATTCAATTTGCACAGTCCTAAACAAATCTTGATGCGATGTTTCTCCCAATTCTCTTCCTTGGAAGAAATTTAATCATGTTATAAAATCTCCTATTTTAGGTGAATGTCCATAATTAGAGAGATTCTAGGGTTTACTTCTTGGTGGCTAAGTCACCACCTCCTTATAAATAAAGGGGTCCTCTCCCATTGTAAACTATCCCAAAGTATCAATAAGAATACTCCTCTCTCTACTTTTCTCTCTATTGTTCTTGTTCTTATATTATTTCATAACACGTTATCAGCACGAGACTCTACCGTCTCAAGAATCCTCTTGAGAAAATTAAGGTATTTCCCTCTTTCCGAATTTGGTTTTAATTATGTCTGATATTATGAAAAGAAAGTTCGTTGCCCTTGAAATTTCGGGCAAGAACTATATGACATGGGTGTTGGATGCTGAAATCCACTTAGATGCTATGGGTCTTGGAGACGCCATTAAAGACAGAGATAAAGCATCCACCCAAGACTGTGCTAAGACCTTGATTTTCTTGCGCCATCACCTTGATGAAGGTTTGAAAATTGAATATCTCACAGTCAAAGATCCACTCATCCTGTGGAACGGCTTAAAGGAGAGATATGACAACCTGAAGTTGGTCACTCTGCCACAAGCACGATATGATTGGGCTCATCTGAGGCTCCAAGACTTTGAGTCTGTTTCTGAATATAATTCTGCAATGTTCAGAATTACTTCTAAATTGAAACTCTGTGGAGATAATATCTCTGATTATGATATGCTTGAGAAAACGTTTACAACGTTTCATGCCTCCAATATGGTACTGCAACAACAGTACAGAGAGAAAGGTTTCAAAAAGTACTCTGAACTGATTTCTCTTCTCCTTGTGGCTGAGCGAAACAATGACCTGCTCATGAGAAATCACGAAAATCGACCCACTGGGTCTACGCCATTGCCTGAAGCAGATAAGGTGTATTCTCATTATGCCAAGCATGGAAAAGGCCATGGATCTAGTCATGGTTGTGGTCGTAATCGGGGTCATAGCCGTGGACGTAGACAAGGAAGAAATTTCCCTGATGTCCGTCAACCCCCAAAGAGAAATAACCACCAAAAGCAGAAACGGGATTATGAGAATCCAAAGGCAAATAGTTCAGAAACTATATGTTATCGTTGCGGTGGAAAAGGGCACTGGTCAAAAGCTTGCCGTGTACCAAGACATTTGGTTGATCTTTATCAAGCATCTCTAAAGAATAAAGGCCCTGAAACAAATTTTGTCTCTGACGACAATTTTGACATCACCCACCTGGATGTGGCAGATTTCTTTGAGTAACCTGAGGGGAAAATAGACCACTTAATCGGTGATGGATCTGTGATGAAGGAAGATGGAATTGTTTGATTTTATTTTACTTATTGTATTAGTTAGTGAATAAACTAATAGTCATTAGTATCAGCTCGTATTAGTTAGTTTATGATATGATGTTAGTATTAGTTCTTTAGAATGTTACAATATGCTTAAATTTCAAAGATATTTTTATTTTTCAGTAGAGTTAATCGACTAACCTAACAGTTAGTCGATTATCTAATATTTCGCATTAAAACTTCAAAAGAATCGATTATATACTTGTTAACAATCGATTATATTAAGACATAATCGATTATGTATGTTTAACAATCGATTATATTAAGACAGTGTGATCTGAAGTTTTTCAAAATAGCAAATAATCGATTATGTATGTTTAACAATCGATTACATTGAAACAAACGGATTGAATTTGTTTATTCTCATGTTCGTGTATTTTCTTTTGTATGTCAAACCATGGGAAAGCAAATATGGATATCTCACAAAGCAAACTTGGATCAAATATTTGTTTAGTTGATTCATGTACTACACATACGATACTCAAAGAAAAGAAATATTTCTCTCAACTAAGTATGTGTAAGGCAGATGTTACTACAATCTCTGGTAGTAGTAAATTGATTGAAGGCTCCGGAAGAGCAACTATAACTCTGCCTAGAGGAACAATGTTTATCATAGAGAATGCAATGTTCTCCTCCAAGTCTAAGAGAAACTTGTTGAGTTTTAAAGATATACGCCGGAATTTATCATGTTGAGACAATAGATGAGAATAATCTTGAATATCTCATCATTACAAAGAATGTCTCTGGCCAAAAGAGGATTATTGAGAAATTCCCATCTTTATCTTGTGGCCTGTATTGGACAAAAATTAGTGCAATTGAGGCACATTCAACAGTAAACCAAAAGGTTACTGATTCCAATACTTTTGTACTTTGGCATGATCGATTGGGACACCCTGGATCAATCATGATGAGACGGATTATAGAAAGCTCATATGGGCATCCGTTAAAGAATTTCAAAATTCTTTTAAATAATGAATTTTCTTGCACTTCTTGTTATCAAGGCAAGTTAATTACAAGACCATCACCAACAAAGGTTGGGACTGAGTCACCTACGTTTTTGGAACGTATACAAGGGGACATTTGTGGACCTATTCACCCACCTAGTGTGTCTTTTAGATATTTTATGGTCCTAATAGACGTATCCTGTAGATGGTCTCATGTGTGCCTGTTGTAATCACGCAACCTTGCGTTTGCAAAACTAATGGCACAAATAATTCGACTACGAGCACATTTTCCTGATAATCCAATCAAGTCTATTAGACTGGATAATGCTGCTGAGTTTTCATCCCAAGCATTTAATGATTATTGCTTATCAATTGGGATAAAAGTGGAACATTCTGTAGCTCATGTTCACACTCAAAACGGTCTTACAGAATCTTTAATTAAACACCTGCAGTTGATTGCAAGACCATTACTCATGAAAACGAGGCTGCCCACTTCGGTATGGGGTCACGCCATTTTGCATGCAACAATGCTAATTCGTCTCAGACCGACGAATTATCACAAATATTCCCCGTTGCAATTGGTTTTGGGTCATGAACCCAATATATCCCATTTAAGAATCTTTGGATGCGCAGTATATGTGCCTATAGCACCGCCATACCGCACCAAAATGGGTCCGCAAAGAAGGTTAGGAATATATGTTGGGTTTGAATCACCCTCCATTATTCGCTACCTCGAAACATTGACAGAGGATTTGTTCACTGCACGATTTGCAGACTATCAATTTGATGAGACACTTTTCCCAAAATTAGGGGGAGAAGTCGGTGAAACCAAACAGGAAATTTTGTGGAAAAATGCATCATTATCTCATCTTGATCCACGTACCTCTATTTGTGAAAAAGATGTGCAAAAGATTATCCATTTGCAAAGAATAGCAAATCAAATGCCTGACGCATTTACGGACTTGAAAAGAATAACAAAATCCCACATCCCCGCGGAGAATGTTCCAATCCGTATTGATGTTTCTGTTGGACAATCATCTAGTGTCATATCCAATGAGTCGAATGCACGCCTGAAGCGTGGCAGGCCATTAGGTTCCAAAGATCGAAATCCTAGAAAGAGGAAAGCAAACGATCAAAATGACACTACGAAAGAATCTCATGAGGAAATTCATGATTTAATAAACTCTGAGATTTATGAAGAATCCTTTGAGCCCGAGACTCAGGAAAATAAGGAACTATCCATAAATCCAATCGATATTGAGGCAAATTTTAATCGAGTGAATATAGTGGTGGATTATGTCTTTGCTGTTAATGTCGCATCTAGCATTATGCAAGAAAATGAGGATCTTGAACCTCAATCTGTTGAAGAATGTCGAAAAAGATATGATTGGCCAAAATGGCAAGAAGCAATTCAATCAGAATTGAATTCGCTGGCAAAACGTGAAGTTTTTGGCCCTATAGTTGAAACACCTAATGGTGTTAAGCCCGTTGGCTATAAATGGGTCTTTGTACGCTAGAGAAATGAGAAAAACGAGGTACAAAGATATAAGGCACGCCTTGTTGCGCAAGGTTTTTCTCAAAGGCCTGGTGTCGATTATGAAGAGACATATTCGCCTGTAATGGATGCTATAACCTTTCGTTATCTCATCAGTTTTGCTGTCCTTGAAAAGCTTGACATGCATTTAATGGATGTGGTTACTGCCTATCTTTATGGCTCACTTGATAATGAGATATACATGAAAATTTCCGATGGACTCAAAGTGCCAAACGCTCATAATTCAAAGTCTCGGGAAATGTTTTCAATTAAATTGCAAAGATCTTTGTATGGTCTAAAGCAATTAGGACGAATGTGGTATAATCGTCTTAGTGAGTATTTGTTAAAAGAAGGTTATATAAATGACGCCATTTGCCCGTGTGTTTTTATAAAGAAAACAACATTGGAATTTGTTGTACTTGCCGTATATGTCGATGACATAAACCTTATTGGAACCCCCATAGAACTCCAAAAGGCAATTGATTATCTAAAGGATGAATTCGAGATGAAAGATCTCGGAAAGACAAAATTATGTCTTGGTTTGCAAATTGAATATTTAGCAAACGGAATTTTTGTTCATCAATCTACCTATATAGAAAAGGTACTGAAACGGTTTTACATGGATGGAGCACATCCTTTAAGTACAACGATGGTTGTTCGATCACTTGATGTGAATAAAGATCCATTCCGACCGCAAGAAAGGAATGAAGAGCTACTTGGTCCTGAAGTACCATATCTTAGTGCAATTGGCGCACTAATGTATCTTGCAAATACTACAAGGCCTGACATATCCTTTTCAGTTAATGTCTTAGCAAGATTTAGCTCGGCTCCTACAAGGAGACATTGGAATGGGATCAAACATATATTGCGGTACCTAAAAGGGACCACCGATATGGGCTTATTTTATGGCAATAATTGCAGTCCTGATCTTGTTGGTTATGCTGATGCCGGATATTTATCCGACCCACACAAGGCTCGATCTCAAACGGTTTATGTGTTTACCTGTGGAGGCACCGCCATATCTTGGTGATCGACTAAGCAATCAATTGTGGCTACTTCATCTAATCATGCCGAGATAATCGCTACTCATGAAGCAAGTCGGGAGTGTGTGTGGTTGAGGTCTATCATACATCATATTCAAGACAAATGTGGTTTGAAGTGTAACAAACTACCCACGACTTTGTATGAAGACAATGCAGCATGTATAGCTCAATTGAAGGAAGGATTCATAAAAGGAGATAGAACAAAGCATATTTCACCAAAGTTATTTTTCACACATGATCTTCAAAAGAATGGTGATATTAATGTGCAACAGACTCGTTCAAGCGATAATATGGCTGATTTGTTCACAAAATCTCTACCAACGTCAACCTTCAAGAAGCTAGTTCACAAGATCGGAATGCGAAGACTTAAGGATATAAATTGATGTTCTTATCAGGGGGAGTTTATGCGCGTTGCACTCTTTTTCCCTTACAAGGTTTTGTCCCACCGGGTTTTCCTTGCAAGGTTTTTAACGAGGCAACCAATAGGCGCATATTCAAACATGTGTACTCTTTTTCCTTTTCTTTAATTTTTCCTATTGGGTTTTATTTTAGTTAAGGTTTTACCGAGGCACATCATTGAATAGACATTCAAGGGGGAGTGTTATAAAATCTCCTATTTTAGGTGAATGTCCATAATTAGAGAGATTCTAGGGTTTACTTCTTGGTGGCTAAGTGACCATCTCCCTATAAATAAAGGGGTCCTCTCCCATTATAAACTATCCCAAAGTATCAATAAGAATATATTAAAATAAACGTTTTTTGTAATAAACTATTCACAGGATATGAAAAGTTAACTGAACTATGACATAAGTGAATTTCAAACTTTTTGATAATTTACAATTTCTTTTTCTAATAGAAATGGGCAATGAGCACAATTATTCCACGTTCCGCCTGCCACATCGGCACATGAGGTAAACCGAAATACACGTTAATAAGAAATATCAAGATAATGTAAAATTGCGTAAAATTCACGCAGTGAATTGAATATATAATGATTTCTATCCATCCGTGGGTCAGGCATATATAATTTAATAACCAAAACTCATCCATCAAATCATTCAGAGGTGAACAAACAGTATAATGATTTCTACGAGAACATGCAATAAGAAAATCATAATGCTTATAATCTACTAGAAATTCAAGTTTTAACGATCATAAAAAGCAATTAATATTGGTCATTTATTTCAATATAACAATTAAAACGCATTCAAAGAGACTTGATAGCTATATTGACGGTCCCTTCACCTTAGCGACCAACTTTGATCGCTTAGCTAAAATGACCAAATATTCACTGTAAACAAAATATCGACCAAAATATTTTGGTCTGTACAATATTTTAATAATATAAATTTAACGACCAGCGTCGGTCTCTACATTTGAATTACGATATTTTTTAAATTAGTATATATCAAAAATTAGCGATCAACGTTGGTCAGTAAATTAAAGTATATATTATTTTAAGAAATATATATTTAACAATCTGGATTTATAAGCGACCAATTTTGGTCTGTTCTTTTTTATTTTTTAATTTTTGTTATACATAAGCGAAACCTTGGTCGCTAATTTGCAGGATATATTTTTAATAAAATCTAGGTTCATTAGCGGTCAACCTTGGTCGCCAATTTTCAATTTTTTTTTAATTTTTTTAAGATATGAGCGACCAACCTTGGTCGTTAGTTTTCATAAATTTTTTTAATAGCTAATCGGCCAGCTTTGATTGCTTTTTTAGGTAATAATTTTGGCATAAAATGCTTGTTTTGGCTGCTACACCACCGCTAGCATACTAAAATTCCTAAATAACACTAAACTATAATTTTAATACCAAAACCTCCACAACAAACCAACAACAACATCACAACAACAACAACACAATTCAAATATCACATTAAAACCAACAAATTAAAGTTCGATAGAACTAACAAATTAAACTACGTTAACGCTTATTACAACTAGTTCAAAATCCGTTCTATTTGTCGAGTTCAAAGTATATAAAAGTCAAGGAGTATTTTGTACATTATTATTATTATTATCACCGTCTGATGAACTTTCATCAACAAGACATTATACTAAAGGGTCTACTTGTGGAGGACGTACGGGAAAAACGATCATGGGGAGAACGGGAAGAATGAGCACGGGGAGGATGGAAGGAATGCTCACGTCCAAGTCAAGCCTCTGCAGTGACTAACGAGACCGTAAAATTGGAAAACCTCCAGAAGCTAGGAGATATTTGAGCTGCTCATGCATGCCCTGATACTGAGCTTGCATGCCAATGTATTAAGCATCTCTAAGCTTTTCTCTTTCCTTGGCCGTTTCTAGCTCGGATGTGAGCTTTGTCACAGTCTCCCGCATAGCGGAGAGGCTCTCCCCATCAAGTTGCGCTCCTTGTGAGGAAGTTCTTATTCCTTGTATTTCACACTTATAGCGATGGAATTTCTTAGTAGAAGGCATGTAAACCTTCCCCCATTTTGGACCGCCAGCAGCCTCTGTCCACATTCTTTCAGCATCCTTGTCCGAAGATTGGATTGGCTCGACCGACTCATTAGGTGGTTACGTATGAATTCCTCCACGTCAGCTGTGAAGCGGCCCTATAAGAAAAATTACATTGAATTAGAATTTCAAAATTTATATAAAAATAAATCAAAATACTTAATAAAAAGTAAAAACTTATATGTACAATTGAGGCTCGGCCCTCGACCCAACTTTATTGATCTGTCTCTTTCCTCTTATTTACAGTTTGAGTCTTCTTGAATAGCTCGTCTTGGTTCATTGGACGCCCCAACTTCTTTTCCTGAAAACTCATAAACTTTAGTTAATAAAATATATATACATATATATATATATATATATATATATATATATATATATATACACACATATATATATATATATATATACACACATATATATATATATATATACATATATATATATATATACACTTTGAAAATTAAAATAAATTAAGTAGTTAGGTACCAATCTTTTTTTATTGTCCCTAGGCTTATTGCACCTCCAGTGTGCAAGGATCCTCACTTCTCAGATGCACGAGATTTCTTTCCTTTTTTTCCTCTTCTCTAAAATTTTGCGGTAAGCCACTGCCTTTTCATATCCTCCCGTAAATTCGGACGCAACCAGTTAGGCTTCTGGTTCAATTTTCTAGCTTTGGAGAAACTATACGACAACGCTTGCAAGCTTCATGATGAAAATTTGCAGCCACTTTCGCGTTATGGCGATGTTTCCATACACACTTGCTTCGTATTTCAAAAGTTAAATATTATATGGAAATATCATAAATATAAATAATTATGCTGTTTAAAAGAACATTTATACCTTAAATTGATTGAAAATTTACTCATTCGGCGAGAATAGGAATTCACTCCAAGTCACATAAGGGCCATCATAAAGCTTTCTGGTGGCTTTGGTGATTATCCTCGTAGTAATATTACTTGGGATAAACATGTAATTTAATTTAAAAAATCACATTAATATCTTAGTACAAACTGTACAAAATAATAAACGTAAAAATAACAAATAACCCTTACCCATCACCCTCAGGGACTATAATGATCCTACCATATTGATCATAATGCACCTCCTCGCCATCATTAACATCACCGTCCGAAGCATGTATCAGAGGCATGTGTGGAAGGTGTACGGGGTCAGAGCTATTATCTCGCAGGCGAAGGCCTGAAATAGATGGAGTCGCTAATGAAGACGGTTGTAATCCTTGTGACTGCGACATAGCTTGAGAGACCACAAGTGGATGTGATATTGATGTTTGTGACCCGAGTGGCTGTGACAAAGGTAGATGTGATCCATGTGTATGTGACATTGATGGATGTGATCCATGTGATGTAGATGGCTGCAATCCACGTGGTCGTGAGACAACTAGACCGTATGCCGGACGTATAGTCCTATGGCCCTATGATGAAAGACCTGGTTTATGCACGAAGGTGTAGGGCTTATGATGTTGTGGTAGCTCAAAATAGCCCTGGGTGGAGAATAATACATAGGCATCTCTGAAGAGGGTGAAAAAGATGCAATATTATCGTCTACCCTCCTCTTTGCCTTCCTAGCCTTTTGTCGACCCCGAGAACCTATAGACTCATTGTTACCTCGACACTTGCCTGTCATCTACATAATATAATACATATTTATATTGAAACATATAAGAAACTAGCTATAAAACAAGAGTTATTAAAGAAACCAACTTTTTAAAGCTTATCGGCGTATTGTTCCTCATCCGAAAATTCTTTTTCCTCACTAGTTTGAGCTTCATCAGTTGATTTTTCTTCCTCGTTTTCTATAATTCCTACTTCATTTATATAAACTTCTTCCATTATATGTTCAGGATGTTCCAAAATTTTCTAAAAGTTAGTCCACTATTTGATGAACACTGGAGATATTATTTTGATATGCAACATCTAACACATTCTCAACTTCTACCCTACCTACATGATTATTTTTTATTATAACCCACTAATCGGACTTAATCTGCCGCAATGGATAAGAAGCATAATACACTTGCCTAACATTATGTGCAATTATGAAAGGATCATAGCGATCATACTCCCTCGTATGATTAACCTCAATTATGTTGTACTGATTGTGTACTCTTGTACCTCTTGTTGGATTTGGGTCAAACCACTTGCATCTAAAGAGTATCAATTTCTTAATTGGCGAACCTGTATATTCTAGTTCTATTATTTCTTTGAGCACACTATAAAAATCAATATCTCCAACTTGGTTGCCATCACCACCTTGAACCCACACCTCGCTATTGTTGCTATTATTATTTTTAGAGCAATCCTCTCTATGAAACTTATAATCATTCACACGTACTTTGTTGTGACCTAAAGCCCAGGTCCCCAAGATATATCTTTCAAAAATTGATTTACACCATTATTTGGATCATTTACCTACATATTGTTAAAAAAATTCATAAGTTAGCATAACTTCCAAACATTGTTTACCTACATAGTATTAGAATATTATAAGGATAAATTAACAAATTGTTTGAACCACATATCAAATCTTGTATATACAACATCATGGTCAAACTGACCCACGAAGTGACTGTGACACATCAAATATTTTTAGGAGTTGTATTGAGATGTAATCACAATAAATTTTATATTTTGATAACTACTAAATAAATACTTACTTGAGAAATGGTACAACTTCGAGACAATTTAGCAACACATGAAGTGTAGTTGACTTGACTCTATATCACTCAAACTTCTCTTTCTGACATTCTTAGAACATCGTCCTGGTTGATTGAATATGGACATAGGTGGATATAATGGATCATTCACACATTCAACCATATTCCTATTGGGCCTATTCCTAGCACATGGCACATTACTCTCAAAATAATAAGAACAAAAATGATTAGTTTCCCTTGTAAGATAAGTTTCACATATAGATCCTTCAATCATATTCCTCTTCTTAACAAATTGTTTGCATTTTCCAATTGTCCTACATAATTTTAGGTTAGCCAAGAACATTCAAATAAAATATAAAATTACACCAAACCTATAATATTACCTCTCAAAAGGATACATCCATCTGCTACAAGCCCTGCAAGTCGTGCCTCGTGTACAAGGTGGATTGGAAGGTGTTCCATCATATCAAAAAATCACATGGAAATATCTTTTCCATCTTAGTAGAAGTTACGCGAATGTTCTGATCCATCCGAAGTAGGTTTTCTTTCCTAAATGTGGAAGAACACAAGTCTATAAAAAAACAAATTAATCTTTGTGATGGGCTTCCATATTCTTTCAGGAAAACCACAAAATTTAATAGGCAATAAGGTCTCAATGAAAACATGAAAGTCATGACTTTTCAAGTGGCTTAACTTCCCTACCTCCATATCAACTGTTTTTCCAAGATTCGACACATAACCCTCATACACCTTCAATTTCGTTACCCAATCACAGATTTACCGTCTTTCCTCCAAAGTAAATGTGTAACTTGCTTTGGGCTTGAATATCTTACCATTGTTTTCTGTCTGCAAGTACAATTCAGTCTGCCTGCAATATTCTTATAAGTCCATTCTAGCCTTGGGGTATCATTTGTCTTGCCTTTAATATCCATCATTGTGTTGAATAAATTGTCAAAATAATATTTCTCAATATGCATGACATCAAGGTTGTGAAGGATAAGATTATCCTTCTAATAAGGCAACTCCCAAAATATACTCTATTTTGTCCAATTATGAGTAACACTATATCCGGGAAATCTATAAGGTGGATCTTTAGTAACTTTACTAAAGTTCTGGACCCTCTCCCAAATTTCCTCACCTAAAAGTAGCGTAGGTGGAGAATCATATTCCATTTTATTCTTTTTGAATGCATTTTTCATCCTTCTAAACTCATGATCGGGAGGCAAGAATTGACGATACCAATTAAACCATGATTGATTTTGGACATGTTTCAAAGTGAACGCTTTAATATTTTCCATGCATTAAGGACAAGCTAGCTTCCGAGCAGTCATCCACCCATATAACATTCCATACGCAGGAAAATCGTTAATTGTCCACATTAAAATTAGCACACAAATTGAAATTATGCTTGGTTGATATGTTATATGTTTCAACACCATCGTACCACAATTATTTTAGCTCATCAATCAAAGGTTGCAAATATACATCAATCAAACTTTTCGGATTACGTGGACCGGGAATAATACAACTTAAGAATATATATGGACTAGTCATACACAACTCGGGTGGTAGATTATAAGGTGTAAGAAAGACAGACCAACATGAATATGGTGTCGCAGATACAGAAAAAGGCATGAAGTCATCCGCACACAGACCTAACTGAATGTTCCTTAGTTCACTAGCAAAATATGGATATGTCCTATCAAAGGGCTTCCAAGCTTCTCCATTTGAAGGATGACACTTAACACCAGGTGGTCTTCTATTTTCAAAGTGTCATCTCATACGAGGAGCAAAATGCATCGATGCATATAACCTCTTTAACCTAGGTATAAGAGGTATGCATCGACTTGATAGTGACCATAATCCCGCTGGAAAGTCCCTTGAAACGAGGCTTTTTGCAAAATTTAAAACTTTTTAAAGTTGCATCATCTTTATAATATAACATGCAACAATCTTCACAACAATCAATTCTCATTGACGGAAGTCCTAACTTAGAAACTAATCTCTTTGCCTTATAGAAATCACCAAGTAATTTGATATTAAGGTCAAATAGTTCACTCATAAGGTCAATGAAAGCGTCCATGGATTCTTGAGAAATATCCAAATCAGATTTGATACTTAGTAATCTAACTGCAACAGACAACTTAGAGTGTGGACTTCGTTTACGTAGTGGACGACTAGCTTCCTCTAACTGTTCATAAAAATATTTTGCATCATCATTAAGGGTTTGTTCAATATTTTCATTGGGCTCACCCCTAAGTGCATTCCAAAAGTATCCGCAACCATATCATGAATTCTAGAATCACGATTGTATTCTCCACCGACCTACTACTTTCTCCCACAACTATGTTATGAAATATCACATGGCTACCATTGATCTCTCTATGATTAGGCCACACAAAGTAATTCGCTACATCCCTTTCCTATAAAGATGAAGCTTAACTTCCTCCGATTTTCCAAACTTCATACAGTCGTACCTAATACAAGGGCACCTAATTACTCCTTCATTTCAATATGGTGGAAGTGACATTGCATGTTTAATAAAGTCATCAACCCCTTCTACAAAATCCTTCCGCAATCCCTACCGATTAAGATAATTCCTATTGTACATCCAAGTACGATGTTCCATCTATACAAATAAAACAAGAACAAATTGATTTAGTTAATTCATATCCTAATCTTTTTTAGTTAATTAATTTCATATCCTAAAATTTCAATTCATATCCTAAATTTTCAATTTACCAACTAAAATTTCAATTTATAAACTAAAAGTTCAGTTCATAAACTAAAAGTTTAATTCGTATCCAAAAAGTTAAATTCATACACTAAAATTTCAATTCATATCTAGTTGATTCAATTCATAAACTAAAAGTCTAATTCATATTCTAAAATACTCAATTTATAAACATAAAGTTCATTTAATATCCTAAAATTTCAATTTATAAACTAAAAGTTCAATCCATATCCAAAAAATTCAATTCATAAATAAGTTCAAATCATATCCTAAAATTATAATGATAAACTACAAGTCCAATTCATAAACTAAAATTCCAATACATAAACTAAAAGTCCAATTCATATCCCAAAAGTTCAATTCATATCCTAAAATTTTAATTTGTAAATTAAAAGTCCAATTCATATCCAAAAAGTTGAATTCATAAATTAAAAGTTCAAATCATATCCTAAAATTATAATTTATAAACTACAAGTCCAATTCATAAACTAAAATTCCAATACATAAACTAAAAGTCCAATTCATATCCTAAAATTTTAATTTGTAAATTAAAAGTCCAATTCATATCCAAAAAGTTCAATTCATAAATTAAAAGTTCAATTCATAAATTAAAAGTTCAAATCATATCCTAAAATTATAATTTATAAACTACAAGTCCAATTCATAAACTAAAATTCTAATACATAAACTAAAAGTCCAATTCATATCCTAAAAGTTCAATTCATAAACTAAAAGTCAAATTCATATCCTAAAATACTCAATTTATAAACTAAAAGTTCAATTCATAAATTAAAAGTCCAATTCATATCCTAAACCCTAGATTCTAACTAAACTATCAAGACAATATAAAATATAATTTAAATCTAACTGAACTAAATTCAACACTAGTTAGTTAATAAAATTAATTAATAAAACTAATTAAAATAAGACATAAACCCTAATCCTCAATAAAATAGAAGAATTGAAACACTAATTCATATTCTTAAACTACAATATTGAAACAATTGAAACAAAAACTGGAAATAACAAAGATTCAAGGTTATAATTCAAATCTAGCTTTTTAAATGAGAGAGAGGGGAAGCGCCGGCGGAGTGGCGTGGCAGTCTGGCGGTGGTGTGGGCGTGGGGTGGGTGGCGGCGGGTCGTCGGTCACAGTGGTGGTGCAGGATTGGGGAACGAGATTTGTGTGAGGAAAATAGAGAAGGGAGAGGAAGGTGTTGAGAGAGAGTTGGAAAATTTTTGGGGAAGAAATTTTTGAGTTTGGTTTCAGAAAAAGCGACCAACGTTGGTCACTATTTTTGGTAGGTAATTTAGTTTTGACCATTTGACCAAAATAACAACCAGCGTTGGTCTCTATTTCTAAAGAAAATTAAATAAGTTTTTTTCTATTTTGATTTTAAACATTTTAAGCTATAAAAAAATTCTTATTATCCCTAAATATTTATTTTATTTAACTACAATTATTATAAATAATTATAAACTATAAGCATAATCTTTTAAAAAATTATATTAAGTAGATAATTACTTTTAATAGATTATAATAGCATGGATGTAAAAGAATTTTTAAGCTATATTGTCACGACCCAGATTTTTCACCTTCGGGAGTCATGATGGCCCTACTCGTAGAAACTAGTAAGGCCGCGAAATAAAGAATCGCTAACTTTTTCATTTTAGCCTTTTTTAACAATTTGAATAACAGGTATTCAACATTGAAATATTAATGATAAATAAAAACAAGCGTAAGACTTAGTGTGATAAAATAACCAAGACCATTACGACAATGCCAGCGTATGTCTCTACCTGGAATCCGGTGTCACAATATCACAGACGGTCTATGATTACAATAACAAATGTCTAAAAGAAATACAAACTGTCTCGGAATCAAATGAAAACAAAGTACATAATAAGATAGAAGAGAATGTCGGGCATGCGGATGCTTGTAGGACTAACTCGGGATCTCTAGCTGGACTGAAGGTAGTCACCCAAATGCTACGGTCTAAATGTTGCCGCTCCGAGATCTGCACGTAGTGCAGAGTGTAGTATCAGCACAACCGACCGCATGTGTTGATAAGTGTCTAACCTAACCTTGGCGAAGTAGTGATAAGGCTAAGACCAGACTCCAAATAAACATGTGCATTATATAATATGCAGCAAAAAATAACATACAAATAAACAAGTAAAGGTGGGATGGGTACATGCTACGGTGAATATCAATACCAACAATAATTAAGAGAAATACATGAGAACAATTTAGAATCTACGGCAAAACAATAATAACATTGTTGTGGCATGCAACCCAATCCCTATCATTTATCATTGTTGCTGCGTGCAACCCAATCCAACCATATCATTGTTGTTGCGTGCAACCTGATTCATTTATATCACTGTTGCGGCGTGCAACTCGATCCATTTATATTATTATCGCGGTGTGCAACCCCATCTATTTATATCATTTTTTTGGCGTGCAACCCCATCTATTTATATCACTGCTGCGGCGTGCAATCCGATCCATTTATATCTTTGTTGCAGCGTGTAACCAAATCCATTTATATCATTTTAGCAGCATGCAACCCGATCTACATATACAGTTCAATACCAATTCACAAATAGAGTGCCGACAAGGGATCAATAAAGAAACAATTCTATCCCGGCATGGAAATCGACGATATAAGTAAATACATCCCCGCAAGGTAGAAATATCTATAAGCAAACTTGTTCCAATATCAAATTACCTCAACTAACACCAATACTCAATTATAAGTAATTACCATGAGAATAATCATAATCCTTGCTTAATACATAGAATCATCAACATTAGCATCCGTAGTATTATTTAAGAACACAACAACTTCAATTTAAGACTCAAGGTCATGCTTGACACCAATGTATAGATACTCGTTACCATGCCTATACATTGTACTCGACAAGTAACATGCAACAAATAGGACACAACTCCTAATCCCTCAAGCTAAAGTTAGACCAAATACTTACCTCGAACTTCCACGACCAACTCAAGCCTCAAACACCGCTTTCCTTTTGAATTTGGCTCCAAATCAATTGTATCAATACATAATCGACTTAATATCATCAATAAACGCTAAACAATCCAATTTCAATGCTTAATTATAACTTTCCTATCATTCTTCCCAAAAAGTCAAAAATTGACCCCAGGACCGCTTGGTCAAAATACGAGGTTCGGACCAAAACAGATCACCCATTCACCCATAATCCCGAACATATAATTAGTTCTAAAATTCGACCCCAAAGCAAGGTCTAAATCCCAAATATACAAAAAACTCTAACTCTATCTAATTCCCTAATTTTCTACCCTTAAGAACATGATTTAAGCCAATATAATAGGTGTTAATGGAATTTGAAGAAAATGAGTCTAAGATTACATACCTATGGAATTTTGGTTAAATTCTCATTCAAAAATCACCAAATTTGAAGTTTGGAAGTAGAAGTTATGAAATTTTGGTTAAATCTTATTTTGGCTTCTGTTTTAAAATCACTGGACAGACCTTCATCGCGTTCACGATGGGTATGAAGCATTCATGATGGGTCTGTTGTGTTCGCAATGAGTCCAGCTTTGATGACCTTCACGTTCGCTTTCATTGGCTCGTGTTTGCGGAGCTTTAACTCCTCGAGCCTTCGCGTTCGCGGGCCAGTGTCGTGTTCGCGAAGAACAAAATTCCCTTCTCCTTGCCCAGGCCCAAATTTGCGTTCGCGATAACAAGACCGCAATCGCGAAGGGAAACACCCCAAAAGCTTCACGTTCATGCCATGTGTCTTGCATTCGTGTAGAAGGAGATTTCCTTCAGCTTGACCAACCCTTAGCGTTCGCGAGAGTCTTCAGCGAACACGAAGAAGAAAATATCATAACACCATAAACTGAAAAACCTGTAACTTTTATGAGTTCAAAAACCTTCTGAGACCTATCAGAAACTCACCCGAGCCCTCGGAGCCCAAACAAAACAAGTTTACTTACTCAAAAACATCATATAAACTTATCCGTGCGATCAAATCACCAAAATAATCTCTTAAACAACGAATTTAGCATAGAAACTTAAGAAAAATCTCAAAACTTTTAAAGTAGGAATTTTCATAATTACTAGTCCGAATCACCTCAAACGACTTCCGTTTCCTACCAAATTTCACAGACTCATTTTATTTCACATATAAGACCTGTAACGAGCTCCAGAACCAGAATACTAGCACGATACCATCAAATTCTAAATGGATTTTATTTCCAAAACTCATAAAAACTTTCATAAAATAATTTTCTTTAAAAATTTATTTCTCGAGTTTGGGACCTCGAAATTCGATTACAGATATACGCACAACTCCCATATTTTTCTGTGGATCTTTCGGGACCATCAAATTACGGGTCTGGTTCTGTTTACCCAAAATATCCATGTGAGTTAACTTAAATGCATTATAAGTCAATTCAAAAAATTTCACATATTTCACATAATACCTTTCCGACTACGCGTTCGGACTATGCACGGAAATCAAAATGACGTTGAAAGTGGTTTTTAAGGCCTCGAAATACATAATTTATTTTAAAAATAAGTGATGACCTATTGAGTCATCACATATATTTAATTATATGAGTAATTTCATACACACGCATAAATTACATTGTAATGTATGATCATTCTTATACATTACTACACACGAATAATTAATGAATTGATAAACCAATATAATATTATTCTATTAATTGATATAATAGTATTCATTATTTGTATTATAACAGATTTAATGAATTACATTCATTCATCACTAGGTTTTAGTCGATGAATCAATTATAACAGATTAATTGATATAAGTCGAGACATTTTGTTTAATATTCAACGATGCATCTGAGTAGGTTATAAGTCGAAGAATCAATTTACAAATGTATCAGTCCCTAAAAGAACCCGACCCTGTGTTCTTAGTGATATATATATATATATATATATATATATATATATATATATATATATATATATATATATATATATATATATATATATATATATATATATCACTAAGAACACAGGGTCGGGTCTTTTAGGGACTGATACATTTGTAAATGCATCTGAGTAGGTTATAAGTCGAAGAATCAATTTACAAATGTATCAGTCCCTAAAAGAACCCGACCCTGTGTTATATATATATATATATATATATATATATATATATATATGAGAGAGAGAGAGACGCACACACATACACACACGCTTCAGTGTAATACTATAACGTATATATAACTTGTTATAGTATATGTTAGTGTGTGTGTGTGTGTGTGTGTGTATATATATAAGACACACATTTCGTGCTACTTTAACTACATATATAGCATGTTGTAGTATATGCTATTGTATTCATTATTTTATTATAACAGAGTTAATAAATTACATTCATTCATCACTATGTTATAAGTCGATGAATCAACTATAAGAGATTAATTGATATAAGTTGATATGTTTTATTTTCAATATTCAACGATGCATCTGAGTAGGTATAAGTCGATGAATCAATTTACAAGTGTATCAATACCTAAAAGAACCCGACCATGTCTATATATATATATATATATATATAGAGAGAGAGAGAGAGAGAGAGAGAGAGACACTATAACATATATATAACTTGTTATAGTATATGATATTGGATTCAGTAGTTGTATTGTAACAGAGTTAATGAATTACATTCATTCATCACTAGGTTATAAGTCGATGAACCAATTATAACAGATTAATTTATATAAATCAAGACATTTTGTTTTTATTATTCAACGATGCATCTTAGTAGGTTATAAGTCGATGAATCAATTTACACACATATATATATTTGATGCAAAAATTATATATAATAATTAGGATCTTGACAAGTCTATCAATCCCTAAAATAACCTCGAGTTCTTTTAATGATTGATAGACTTGTCAAGATCTTAACTAGTATAAATAATTTTCATCAAATATATCTATGTGTAAATTGATTCATCGGCTTAGAATCTACTCAGATGTATCATTGAATATTAAAAATAAAATGTCTCGATATATATATAACAAGCTTCGTTGTACTATTTTAACTACATATATATAGCATGTTAGAGTATATTTTAGTATATTCATCCTGTGTATTACAAAAGTGTTAAAGGATTACATTTATATTATTTAGATAATAAATTTCATCCCTTATATTACAAAAGTATTAACGGATAATATTTATATTATTTAGACAGTAAATAGAAAAGTGATTTTTAATTTTGACCAATGTTGACCAGAAAAGAGACCAACTTTGATCGCTAATTATCTAGAATAAAAAATAGCTACCAACATTAGTCGTTAATTTTAAATAAGATTTATAATTTATAAAATATTTCAAATAATAATATAATTATTAAACGTTAGAACTGGGTCCCAGATTAGTGACCAAAGTTGGTCGCTACTTGCTTCCTTTTTCATAGCCGACCAACTTTATTCACCAATTTTAAATATTAATTATTTATATTTTATAAAATATTTGAAATAATAATATAATTATTAAAACGTTAGAATTTGGGTACCACATTAGAGACTAACTTTGATCGCTAATTTTATTATTTCTTTGACCAAGCAAGTTTAACCAGCCCAGTCAATATATTGATCACTTTAATGACTAGAAAGCGACCAACCTTATTCTGTAAAGTATTTAAAATAATTATTTAATAATTTTTTTCACATTCGCGACCAACGTTGGTCGCTTTTTTTGACCAACCAACTTTGGTTGCAAATTTTTAGTCGGTAATTCCCAGATTTCTAGTAGTGATACATAATTGTTATCGAAGGTGAAAAGCACGAAAAAACTCTAAGGCCATTAGGGCTTTAAGCCCAAAGCGTAAATAAAGTATGGGATTATGAAAAAGGGAGCAAGGGAGAAAAATATACAAATATGTATATGTAGTCCAAGACGAATAATTATAGAGAAATTTTCATAAACCACTATTTTTTTTGTGGTAATTAGCTATCTATAAATATTATTTGCTATATTACGGATTGTAGATACATTTTCTGTTATTATAAGATGTATTAGCTGTATTTAAGCTACTCTATTCATGAATACAGTAGCAAAAATAGGTGTGAATCAGGGAAGTCCGGCTAATCAGTTGTTGTATTCGAGTGTATTCAACCGTATTTATGGCATGAAACATGGGATTATAGCTGGACAGATTATTGTATTCGACTGTATTCACGGCGTGAAACATGAGATTACACTGTTTTTAAACAGAAAGTGAATCAATCAACATAATAGGCTCCTAATATAACTCAACAAACTCAATTATAACACAAAAATTTTGTATTTTCTTGTATAAAAAAGATGCTCAACTGAAAATGACCCAAAAATGTAGCAATATTCAGAGAATTATATAATACATCTCAATACATAAATTATATTAATTAAAAGAAATGTATGAATACATTCATGGCATATAGCAAGACAGTGAATACAATAAAATACATAGAATACAACGGGTTGCGTTGAAGTACATAAAAAAGGTATGGAATACAATGAAATACAGCGAGATACATTGAATGGAAAAAGATAACGAATACAATAAAATACATAAAAATACAGCGTGATATGTGAAAATACATTGAAATACATTAATAGAAAATCAAGTTGCTCAACCCCAAACTCCATCGTCTTTGTTCAAGAACAAACCCTAATTTCCAGCGAATCTTATCCTCCCCACCTCCGCCAACACCTTTATTTTCTTTAAACAAATCACCACTCTCTTATTGTTTTTGTTTAGCCCAAGACCCATCATCAAGAACATGCGGTTGTATACCCTCACCACTTTCTACGTCTTCATTGAACAATGTGTCAAAGTTGAGAGAAAGAAAATAGTGTAACTGAATAGCGTATTTAGTGGCTTAGAGGCATGAGGTAATCAAAATTAGATATTTTGCTATAAACATTAAAAAGTATTTATAGAATATAATTTTCTTAAATGATATTTATTTAGAATAAATGACGTGTTAACTTTTGCTATATGAGGTAAAATTCCATAAGAAATTGAAATAAAAAATTATGATACAATGAAATATCAATTTAATGTTGCCTCTTCCGAATTATGCTATATGACTAGAAAAGTATACCTTAAAGCCTTGATGGTAATACTAAAGTGTCCGCTATAAATGAGACGAAGTGCACAATATATTTTGGATAAAGTGCGGCTTTAACAACGCCGTTATAGATCTATTTAATGATTCTGGGAGTAGAGACGTTGACCAATAATTAGAGCCTTACAGGTAGTTAAACTTGTATAATTTCTCATAATAGTTACGGACTGATCTTGCAATATACCGAGTGAAACTCAAAAATAATCACATTTACAATTGATCATTCAAAATTAACCCAATTTCAAAAGTAACTGAAATTTAATCATTTTTCATAGAAATAAATCTGAGCAGAAAATATTTAAAACCCGAAAAATATATCAGCATATTATGCTAGAGTTTCAGCATATTATAATAAAATTCCAAGATAAGTATGCTGGAACACATAATATGATAGAATTCCAACATAAATACACTAAGAACTCCAACATAATATACTGGAGTTTCAACAAGTACACCGGTCTGGTATAACATACTGAAATTTGAAACACCAGTTCTCCAATCTCCAATATATTATATTGGAACCAGCAAAGTATATCGATCCAACATAATATACTAAAGTTCATATACAGGTATGCCGAACTCCAGTATATTATGCTGGACCGATCTCTGTTGCAGCAAAATAATAGCTATTTTTATTAACTTGATCAACGCTACCTATTTTTGAATAGCCAGTACAAAAATTGGCTATACCATGCTATTTTTAGCAACATACACTGGCATTAGCACGTGATTACTAAAATGCTTAGCTACATCACTATTCTGCAGATGAATCAATTGGTATCGATCATTCGTGTATTTGAGAGGAATTTGTCAGTTACAAGAAAAAGAAAACAATATCAAACAACGATTGTTGACTTCTTCACCTTCTACTGACATAATTCAAAATAATCCAAGCATATTATACATGCAAGATAAATATGGTCCTAGTTTTTGATAGAAGATGAGTAGCTTTCCATCAGCTGGCCAAAATCACTAGCTTTGAAAAGCAATGCAACATTTGCATGATTTGCCTTCGACGGTACCCATTCTATTTTAGCTCCATTGCCTATTGCCTCCGTAACCCCTTCCACGATCTCGAAAACCCCCAAGACCTAGTCATAAAAGAAAGTCATTAAGATGGAAGCATAGATGGTAAAGTACAGTGATGTTCACCATCACTATATGGTTCTGTTCATAGCCAATCACGTTATTAACAGCAAACACATCCTACTGGGAAGTCAATTGAACAGGAAACACATCATAAGGCCAACTATCATCTTTTTTCACGTTTGTCGGGCTTCTTTTTTTTTTGTGTGTGTGCGTTGGGGGGGGGGGGGGGGGGAATTGGGAATAAGTTTGATATGGAACTTTGGCCGATTTTCAATATTTTATCCATCTCTTCCATAGAACAACAGGAAGCAGAATTCTGTTAACAGTCCATGGGAATTTAGTCTTCGGCACTTCAGTCGAATACTAGATATTCAAAAATTCTACCCAGCAGGGGATTCAAAATATAACCAATAGACTAACCTGGAGGGGGAGGAGCACCACGTCCCATTTTTGCCAGTTCAGGACTGACCTTCTGTCCAGCCTCCTCAAGAATGTTAATAAGGTCCTTCGCGAACCTAGCATTCGCAGCGGTAAAGTAGGTGTATGCTGTCCCAGATGCACCAGCCCTTCCCGTTCTACCAATGCGATGAACATAGTCCTCTAGCGATCCAGGAAAATCATAGTTGATTACAAATTTTACATCCTTCACATCTGTACCAATTCAAATTTTATGTATGTAAAATGTTTCAAAGTAGTAGTTCCAACTTGCTTACGGTAAAAATTTACTGCTTTCTCCCTAAGACAATGTTAAAAGGCCTTAAGAGATTGGAGTGCACTCAACTCCCTAATTAAAGTGATGTCCATTTTTCTGTACTCCAGAACAATTTATCATGCTAGCCATACCATTCTAGCACAGAGAAGCTTTTCGATATTAGCCTTTGCTCTTTGTAGCAAAGTAAACAAGGGTATACTAGCAAACAATATATATGGAGCATTCGGACAATACCAAGTGCCAACAGAAGTTATTTCTATTCATATATTAGAACTGCGAAATTTGTCCGTGTCATCCACAAGATGCTGCTATATAGGAAAAGCCTGAGTATCTTCTTCGCATCAGGTGGCCAAAGAATTAGAGATTGGCGATCTATGAAAATATGATTGTACAATATGGACAGTAACAATGCCATAGACAGAGAAACACGTATAACAATGAGCACTAAATGGTTATATTTGTAGAGGCTAATAGAGTTTCCCTGTGCTAGGCATACCTAGACCTCGCGCAGCAACATCTGTAGCTGTCATTATAGGAGACTTTCCAGCTTTAAATTCTGAAAGGACCCAGTCTCTTTCGGCTTGACTCTTGTCACCATGAATAGAAAGTGCAGGCCAACCATCCATCCGGAGCTGCCGAGTTACTTGGTCACACCCCTTTTTGGTATCCATGAATATTAAAATCCGACTACCATCCATAATATCTTCCAGCAACTTTACTAATCTGAATTTACAAAGAAAGTTTAGTTCGATGGGAGAATCTAATCAAATGTGAAGAATGTATATTAAAAGGTTTTGAGGCATGCAAGACTTGAAATAAAAAAGTAAAGGGTGTTAACCGTACTTATTATACTTCTGGCTCTCCGAGACAATTTCCACATGCTGGCGAATAGCATGATTAGCTTTCAGGTCAGCTGAACCAATAACCACCTGAGCAATTTTTCAGAGAAAATAGTTAAAAGAGTGTAAAAACCAAGTTCAGACTATTACTTCAAGAAAAATAGTGCATTCGCTGTTCCTCTTGATGACAATAGAAAGAATTTTGGGCCACAACATAGTGTCACTATCCTCATTTTGCATAGGCTGAGGAACTGGATCAGAACCTCGAAAAGAAACTCACTTTGTATGCGTTGAAAAGGAACTGCCTTGCAAGCTGCTCAACTTCCTTGGGCCATGTGGCACTCCAATACAACGTTTGACGATCTGGACGTATCTGCAGAACCATTGAACCATAGAAACAACATCCCAAGAATGAGCAGTGTCCAAGTGTGAGGGAAGAGTATAAAAATTACCACTTATCAAGTATCAACTTGGCAGGAACAACATCTGTCTTCTCTGAATGTTTTGTATTGTCCAGATACACAAAAAATACAAGAAATTTCTTTCAGTATTTTCAGTCCTTTTGAATGTGAGAAATTATCAATCAAACTCCAGAACTAAAAGGTTGGAGGGAGTAACAAGAGCTAAAAGTCAAAGTTCTCTATTTCTTCTAATCAAGAAGTCAAAGTTGTCTCTTCGGAGAGAGAGTACCTTCTTTACACTGACAAAAATTAGTTGTTCATCAGATTTGAACAAGAAAATAACGCAATAAACACTAGAATGGCAGTAACATTTAACTGCAGAAGATCCCGGCCAAATCATAGAACCTTGTTGGTAATCACTTGTTCGCAAATCAAACTTTTTGGTTAACAAACCAGACACTAACCTTATCGAGGACATGGTTGTTTAAAAAGCTTAAGAAATCAAATTCAAAGAGAACTTGTAATTTGTGCTGGGAACAAGAATTAATCCAGTAAGAGAGACAAGAAAAACTAGCAATTCAGAGAAATTGAAGTCTGAAAATACTAAGACAAGAGCAACTCAATTTTGGATCCAACAGGTAATTACAGAAGCAAACCTGAGAAACAATTTTGCGTATTTGAGGTTCAAAACCCATGTCTAGCATACGGTCAGCCTCGTCCAGCACGAGATATGTCACCCTTCGCAAATTTGTATTATTAGATTCTAGCATATCAATCAACCTTCCAGGTGTGGCGATAACAATTTCAACACCTATAAAATAAAATTATATTGATTAGCTCCATTATGACATGCAAATAATACAACAGAACTGAGAGAAGAAGAAGCTCTAGGATATACCCGATCCATCAACATCACGACACAGTAGTAAAGTCACGCTGAGCATATCACCACCTACCTTTCTGTAGATCACGAACTTGGGGCCCCTTTGGAACCCCACCATAAATGCAGGTATTCTTAATCCGCGATGATGCACCAAATTTAGTGGCTTCTTGTTGAATCTGAACAGCTAGTTCACGAGTTGGGGCTAACACTAAGACAATAGGACCATCTCCAGGAGCTTGGAAATAAGATTTGAACAAAAAAAGAAATAGAGAAAGAAGAGTTGCATAAAAAATCAGCTATGCAACAAGAAGAAAGTACTGCTCGACAAGTATGAAGATGTATTGACTCATGAGTGAATAAGCTGCACTGCACTCATACCTAAAAATGGCTGGGCATTAACGTGCACAATTGCAGGCAACAGATAAGCAAGTGTCTTCCCAGACCCTGTTTCTGCTATACCAATGAGATCACGGCCCTTCAAGGCCATAGGCCAACCTTGAGCTTGGATAGGTGTAGGTTCAGTGAAGCCAGCCTTTTCAATTTCTTGGATGACATAATCTGTAGCGGCACCAAGGAAACATAAAAAGGTGGGGGGAAAGAAGAACAAAAACGAAGTGCCATTCAAACAAAAGCTTGTGACACGCATAATAGGAAATATCGACGAGTACAAAACCCGTCGAATAGAACAGGAGACCTTTGAAAAATTGAAGATATTATGGAAACAATAATCAAATGGGAAAAAAGTATCAATTGACGAGTTCTATGTTAGAAGTCAGTGAAAACCTCTATCACTAGATCTGCACAGCTATAACTCCGTAAATCAAACATATTGATGATTTATCATGTTCATTTAGATAAATCTTCGCAGCATATTACTGAAACTTACATGCATGACTTCCATTATTCACTAACACTATCCTTCCATCTCCTATAATATTGATTTAATTCATATTCATGGGCATTTCCAAGTATCTATAGTTGATGCCTGCACAAGTTATAAGAGACAACGGTTGCCAGTACGCTACTGCTAATATACTTCAGGTATTCTGCATAACAGACCTTTGGACAAGTACCTCATCAGTTCCAAACAATACCAAGAGGATCCCACACTGAAATATTCAGGAAATTGTACCAAGTAGCACCAAAACTGAGCTCTTGGAAGAAATTAGAGTATACTCACAATATACTCTAATTAGAGGATCCCAACCTGAAATTAGGCCCATTGCACTGGCTTAGTGCAAATATTTATATAACATATTATTTACCCATAAAAAAATTAGAGTATACTCACAATAATGTTTCTGTTTTTTTGGGAGCGAAGGACAGTGATATTATGGACGCTGCTTGGTTTAGAATTTAAGGTTTAAGCATAACAATCAGTCTTGTTTCACCAGCTTCAACGTATTACTCACCCTCCATTCCAAATTGTGTTAATCTTTCAAGTGACATGAATCTGAATTTTTTCACACCATTACTGTATTTTCTTCTTCTTTTTTGATTAAAATACAGAGTATAACACTTAGTGTCTTGTTTTTCAACTGTTAAAGGTAATATATTAATTACAGAAATTACAAAGTGCTGTGAAAGTATTTAAAACAGTAGGCAACATTACGAACTGAGTAGTGAGCTCAAAAAGTCAACCATGGCCTTAATGTCACACTTAATTTTCTGTTGGAGACTGGACGGTGGTATTATAAGGGCTATTTACGTTAATATACCTGGAAATCCTACGTCATGAAAGGACATTACAGGCTTGGGCACATCACGGCCCTCAACAGTGATCTCCCGGCGTCGTCTATACTCTTCCACCTCACTTTCAGCCATTGCTGCGATGAACGGTGATTCAACATAGAAATTCTTCTCGAATGGAGTCAATCCATCCAAATCAACCTTCCGTGGCGAATCCTTACCCTCGTAATCTTTCCTGCTCGATGATGATGATTTATAACTCGAGCTCCCACTGAATCCCGAGTCACTGCAAATCCAAATTTAAAAGATTTATATTCAAAGCAGCTAAAACACTGACCATAATTACAGTCATCAAGAATTGCCGTATAAGAAAAGTATAGATGAGTATGTCTAGTCTCTCCCAGTACCTAACCCCAACCAAGAGTAGCTAGATGGGGAAGGATTCAGGAATGAGGAAACAATTCTCATAGATCCCTTTTCCTTTGGGAGGATACAAGAAGACAGGGGGAATGTTCAGTAAAAGCTACGGGTTCAGTAACTCAAATGGTCAGTGGGTTCAGTGGCATTGCAAACCCATAAATTTCAATCTTGGACCCACCTTTGCAAGTAAAGTCATTTCCACACAGTATTTTATTAAAGTAGTGTTTCGATCGAGTAATCCACAATTAATTACAGTTTATTGGAATCACACCCTAACTATATTAATAATTACAGTCAGTAAGAATATCATATATGAAAAGCCTATAAGAATATTATTTATAGGTATAGCAGGAGATAATACAAAGCTAAATACAGTTTTATTCAAAGCAGCTAAAACCACCATAACTACAGTCAATAGGAACTATCGCATATGAAATCATATATAAATTTGTATGTACAGCCGGAGATAATGCACAACTAAATACAGTTCACCGAGAGCCAGAGCAGCTAAACCCTAACCATAATTACAGTCAATAAGAACTAAGTATCGCATATGGTCAAATATGAGTGTTTGTACGTATAGCCGGAGCTACTAAGCAGCTAAATACAGTTTATTCAGATCAGTTAAAACCCAAACCATAATTACAGTCTATAAGAATTATCGCATATGAAACGCGTATATGGATACGTTTATATGTATAGCCGGAGATAACATAATTAGGGTTTTTGCCTGCGACGGTCGCGGTAAGAGCCAGGGTCCGCCGGACGGCTATCATAGCGACTCATTCTCCAGCAACGTCGGAGCAGGATGTTTTAGGCTAGTGAATCGAAAAGGAAGCTTCTTGAAGAAAAATGGTGGTTTTGTATGACAAGGAAGAATAAGCAGTAGTAATACCGCCGTTGTTGCTTCTGTTTCTTGGTCGGTTTTATTTTTGGTCCTTATTGACTGACCTTCATTCAATGTGGTCCCTTTCGGTTTTTTTTTTTTTTTTTTTTTTTTAAAGTAAAATATGAGCTTTCATTAGTAGTTTTGGACTAACTACTATACTAATACAACTCTTACTTCTCTATTCTAACTATGTATATACAATCTATAGAATAGTATGCAAATTCAAAGGCTAAGGAAAATAATTGAGCTTGCTAAGTCCTAATTGCCATTTCTTTTGTTTGCTGCCTCGCAAATGGATCAACAGAACAATTTCACGACATAGCAAATCCTCCACATATGTGATACCATCAAATCTCATTTGATTCCTCATTTTCCAGATTAATGCAATAGTAGTGATGAATACAGCAGCAGTAAGTCCTTTTTGCCACTGTTTGCTCTTGGCTAAGCTGCAAATCCAGTGTAATTCAGTCTCCCAGCAGCTCTTGGCTAAACTCTTCCACTTGAGACTTACAGAATACACAGTCTATTGGAATTTGGATTCCCATAGCCATTAACCTGTCCACAGTAGGAAGACTGTGATGAGTTGCAAGCCAAGCAATGAATTTGTACGTAGGCAATACATTATCAATCAGCAACAAATTTTTTCATGCAACTTTTGTAAAACTGGGCAGCAGTGATGTATACAGTTTTTGAATGCTGAACTTATTCAATTTGCAAACACTTTGCAATCGAACAGTGATATCACCCTGCAATTGAGGACACTCCAAAATGAATTTCCTGCAATCCATTATTTTCCTGATGATCCAAGATGTTGTACTTGGAATACTGGCAGAAGATAAAGTGCTTCTCTTGATGTAGTAAGCATGAACCCATCGCACCCATAAACAGTCTTTTTCTTACCAAGTCTCACAATAACTTTGATATGGCAGCCTTGTTCCACATAGTTAAATCTAGCATGTTAAGTCCACCAGCAGACACTGGCCTGCAAACTTTGTCCCAAGCCACTAAAGCTCTTCTTGAAATACTTGCCTTTCCAGTCCATAGAAATGATCTACACATAGCATCAATAATTTTGAGGACCTTCTTAGGAAGAATGAAGATTTGAGCCCAATATGATTGAATGCCAAAAACCACTGCCTTAATCAACTGACTTCTACCAGCATATGAAAGGAATTTGGCTGACCAACAAGTGATTCTTTCTGTGATTCTTTCAATAAGAGGCAAGTAATATCTAATGGCCAGCTTCTTGGAATCCAGAGGGATTCCTAAATATCTAAATGGCAATTGTCCTTCAGTGAAACCCAAGATATTAATTAACTGCTCTTTGATATGTTGTTGGATCCCAGCCAAGTAAATAGCACTCTTGTTAATATTTGCATGAAGACCAGAAGCTGCTGAGAACTTAAGAAATGTGTTATGCAGGATCTGAATAGAGATTTCATCAGCACGACAGAACATAAGCAAATCATCTGCAAAACATACATGAGAAATGTTAAGTTTCCTACATCTTGGATGGAAATTGAAGTTTCCATCCTTATGTAACTGCTGCAGTAGCCTGTTTAAATACTCCATAGCCAATACAAAGAGATAAGGTGACATAGGATCCCCTTGTCGAATACCCCTCTTAGCTTTGAATGGTTTAGTGAAGCCACCATTCATTACTAAGGAATAAGAAACAGTAGATACACAGGTCATAATCCAGTGTGTGAACTTTGCAGGGAACCCCAAATCAATAAGAATCTGTTGCAAGAAAGACCATTCTAAGGTATCATAAGCCTTCCTGAGATCAACTTTGAGAACACATCTAGGTGATATACCTTTTCTAGAATACCCCTTAAATACTTCATGGCTTAGCAAAATGTTATCAATAATACACCTCCCCTCTATGAAAGCTGACTGAGAAGGGCCAACTAAATCACCAATGACCTCTTTCATTCTTCTGGTAAGTACCTTGGATATAATCTTGCATAGTGTAGTACAACATGCAATTGGCCTATAATCTTTAACAGTGGAAGGTGATCTGATCTTTGGAACAAGTGCTATAGCTGTTGTGTTGATCATACAAGGCAGTTCACTTGAAGAAAAGAAACCTTTAATAGCAGAAAAGATATCATCCTTAACCACTGCCCAGTTTTTTGTAAAAAATTCTACTGGAAAACCATCAACCCCTGGTGCCTTGTCTGAAGGCATATCCTTAACTGCTGCAGTAACCTCCTCCATAGTTACCTCTCTAATGAGAGATCTTTGTTGATCAAGTTTCAGACAATACCCTTCCTTCATGATCTGGGAATTAACACAAGGGAGCTCAACAGCACATTCTTCCATTAAAGAGTGAAAAACCTTCAAGAATTCCTGCTCAACAAGTAAAGGATCAGTTAGTTTAATCCCATCTTCAGTATAAATTGAAGTAATATTGTTCTGTCGAGTTCTAATCTTCCATTGAGCATGAAAGTAATTTGTATTTGAATCTCCACATTCAATCCATGTTGCTTTTGATTTCTGCCTCAATACTTTCTCTTCAATATTACTCCATTTCACCAGTCCCTCAAGTGCCATCTTCTCCTTCTGAATGAGCTCCTGTGTGCAAGGCCTGTTTTGCATCTGAGTTTGAATGATATCCAGTTGTTCCCTTGCCTGAATAATGTTTTGCTGATATGCTGCCAAATTTGAATTGATCTCCTTCAGCTGCTGTTTTAAGCTCTTCAGTTTTTGCCAAATCTGCTGAATAAAGTTGCCTTCCTGTTCTTGTTTCCATGTCTGTTGTACAATGTGAGAAAATTGAGGATGCTCCATGACAACATTATACAATCGAAAAGGTTTGGGATGCAAAGATTTCTGCATTCCAAACTTGATAAGAATAGGTGAATGATCAGATATAGCAGGGTTCAAATAATCTGCTTCCACATGCCCAAACTGCTGCAACCACTGATAGTTACCTAATGCCCAATCAATTTTACTATAGACTTGCTTATTTGACCATGTAAATGCCAACCTTTTGATCTAACAGCAGTCAGCTGGAGGTCAGATATGACCTCTTTGAAATCCCTTACTTCAGCATCAGTCACAATAGATCCAATCCTGTCATCAGAATTAAGAACATTATTAAAGTCTCCACTAATCAGCCAAGCATTCTGATTAGGGATCTGCACTGATCTAAGATCACTCCAAAGATTTTTCCTAAGTGAAGCAGTGTTATGACCATATACCACACTTAAATGGAAACTGATCTGACTCCTTATATCTTCCACTTGACAATGAATAACCTGATCAGTTATAGCTAATATATGCATTTGAATATGAGACTTCCAAATCAGCCAGATTCTCCCATTAGCTGCATTTGGATAATTGCATTGTACCATCCAGTTCCTTGCAATCTTCCCTAATATCTTCTTTGATTTAGGCTCCTTTACCCTAGTTTCAAGAATTCCCATGACATCTACTTTATTATTAGTTAAGAAGTTTTTCAACTCCTTTTGCTTATGAGGCTGATTAAGCCCCCTTATGTTCCAAGTTACAACAATCATTGAGAATTAGGTTCTACCCTGTAAGATGGACCAGGGTCTACATTATAGCTATTGCTTCCATTCTCATTCATGACAGCCTTACCATTATTAGCAAGAATTGTCTGATGTTCACCTTTCTCAACTTCAGCAACAGTGAGAACAGTTTCTGAATTGACTAAAACATTTTCAAGCTGCATGGTGTTCTGTGATCCATCAGTCTCCCCATGATATTGCAATTGGCCCTCTACTACAGGAATCACAACACTAGACTGCTCAACAACAGCCTCTACTACAGGATTCGCTGAATTGGTCTGCTCAACAACAGCCCCTACTGCAGGTATCACTGAATTGGTCTGCTCAGCAATAGACTGCTTAGCAATCCATTCAGTTATGATATGTTTCCCCTTCTGATTCCCCTGCTGATTCACTCTTCCTTTTTGCCTTATAGGTTTATTCTGAACCTCCTTGTTCTGCACAGGTTTATCATCCCTATAATACCAACATTCAAATGCATCATGACCAAATTTGAGACAATGATTACAAAAGGAAGGCTTCCAATCGTATTCAATTGTCTGTAGCTTTGAGCCATATGGGGTGTCAATCTCCAATTCATCTGGAAGAGGATAGGCAGCATCTACTTCAACAAGTACCCTAGCAAATGAAATCTTCTCAAAGCATGCAGTAAATTTGTCTGTATATAATGGCCGACCAATAGCACTAGCCAATTTACTTAGCACTTCAGCAGACCAATAACCAACAGGAAGACCAGGAAATCGAACCCAAATAGGCACAATACTAAGCACATCACTCTGAAAATTGAAATCAATTTCCCAAGGTCGAAGAACCAATGGCCTATTTCTAAAAGAATAAGGAACAGATTGCATAATCAATTCCTTATCTTCAGAGTTGCTAAATCTAAATATACAGTAACCATCTGCATGTATAAGCACCTGAGGTTTAGTAACAAAATTCCACACATGGATTACAGAATTTTCCATAGATTGCTCATTAGGTCTATCACCTATCACAAATCCAATCAGTGAATTTTGCCAATAATCCACTTGTGATTGCAGATCTTCAGCACTAATTTGAACTACTTTTTTCCCTTCTCGCTCAATAGGAGGAACATAAGATAGTTGTTTGCCCATTTGTGAATCACGATTACCTCGCACCACATCTGCAGCAGTTATCTTCTCCACATGCATCTCCTTTGAGATCTCCTCTGCACCAAGCTTAGTTTTCTCCGCATGCAACTCCTTCAAATCCTCCTCAGCAACGAGATTTGTGAATTGTAACCTCTTTACAACAACAGGTGATACTGTTTCATTCTCCATCACTGAAATCTCGCATGAATTTGTCTCTGCATGGTTCATCGATTGAAGTTTTTGAGGTAAAAAATTGCCAAAGGTCAATGGTGTGAGCTCCTTAGTAGCTCCACTCTCCGGTGTCACTAGCTTCGCATCAGTAGGGGGAGGGTTTTGCCGCCGGCGACGAGCCATTTCGCCGTCAGAACTGCCTTGCTAACGTGCGCACTTCACTGTTTTATTGCCCAGCTATTGTGCGCCGAGAGCATTTTGCTATTCTATCAAGTGCTTGTGCTGCACTAAACTATCAAGTCTTTTCGATTTTTTATTTATCTTGATTTCGTCCTCAATGTTTCAAATTGTCCATAAAAGGTCCCTTGAGTAAGCTATCAAAATGTGTCCAGCCCAGCTAGCCAAGCCCAATGGGCCATAGAATTTGATGGCTAGGACGATCCCACTTACAAAAGAGCCTCAAAATAAAAATAGAAAAATTGGCATCCTAGAACAACCATAATAGTAATTAGTTTAATTTTATAAGATTTAGTAAAGATAGCCCTAAATAATTGGTATTAAATAGTTAAATTCTAATCTTTTATAATCTCTTTAAAAAAAATTATACGTTTATTTTAGCTTCCCTCCTCATTTCTCTCCTTGTATTTCTTCTCTTTTGCTCTCATAATTTAGCAAAAATTCTTGTAAATTATGCAAAAAAAATTAGTAGGATGAAAAAGTAAGGTTGAGCTCACATTAGAGAAAATCATAAGCAAAAACTAAGAGAGAGAAAATATATTTCAACTTTTTTTTTCTTCTCTCTTCCTTTTTTATTGGATTGGATAGGTAGGTATGATTGAAATTGGTTGAAAATACCTAAACAAGGCTATATGTAAAATTTGAGTAAGATTAACAAAAATAAGAGAGAGAAAATATGTTTCAACTTTGTATTTGTTCTCGTTCCTTTTTTGGTTGGATTGAATGAGTGTGTGTGACTGAAATTAGTTAAAAAAAATACATTATCGAATAAAAAATTTGAGCAAGATTAGAAGTGATTTAGACTGATTTCATGCAAAATATCAGACCTAAAAATTCAAATGCGACATGTGTATATCAGTTTGTATATCGTGTATATCAATGTATATAACACACAAGTTTTTAAGGACGTCAGTGTATGTCACTTTGTATATCGGTATACAATATAATCTTTTTACGGACGCCTATGTATATCACATTGTACATCGTATATATAATACAAATTTTCATGAATATACACAGATACACATAGTATACATGAGATATCACTAATGCACATAGAGATATATACGGGTTACAATAGGGGATACAATGTGGAGTCGTCTTGAACTTGAGTTTTCAATCTGAAATATATTATACAAAGAAGAAAAATAAAATTTTAATATTTTTTAAATACACATTATTATTAAGTTATACACTGTGATATACAAATATATAATTATTAATTATCGATCAAAAAAGGAAAATACTTTTTTGATATAGAATGTGTAAGCATGTTCTAAAATATAAAAAAATAAATATAATTATGGCAGTAAATAATATTTTAGTATATAAAGAAAATTATTTTGATGTACATAAAGAAGAAAAATAAATGTATGATATCAATTTTGGTATACATATGTCTGATGTGCTATACACTGTAATATATAAATAATAAAATATTTTTATTGTGATATACATTCATATAAAGGAAACTATATATATTATTCTATATTATTATACAAAGACTAATATATTTATACAAATAATGAAAATAAAATTTTAATATACATGTTAGTGTAGACAAAGAAGAAGAAAAAAACTATGATATACATATTATTATTGTGATATATATTAATAAGCTATTTGATGTCAATATCTATAACTAGTACTATTTTCTGCCAATTATATGGATATGTTAATATATTATGTCAAAACTCCCTTAAAATAGTCCGATTATCTCATCCTTAAGCAGGCCACGGGCTAGAACGTATTGACCCTTCATCCTTTTTGAACTTTTTCTTTTTGTAAATTTTTTTTTTGATATGCATTTGAATATAAAAGTCTAATATATGATAGATAAAAACTAAATAAGCATGACATTTTACACGATAATACGTCAAAATTACATAAAACTTTATAGTATTTAAGAAAGTCGACTTTATATGCAAACAGGAGGGTTTAGTTGTTAATAAAACTTTGAAGCTATCGGTTGAATTCCAAAAATTTACCAATTAATAATCAAAATAACGGGAAAACTATTTCACAAAAATAAACGTTAACCCGAACCATGGATTGATACAAATCAAATATACCTACCCAATAGTCACATATATATATAGAGAGAATAAGGCCAACGAAAAAATAAACGGATACATTCCCAATAACTAAGGTGTATAATTCTTTTATTTTGTTGAAATAAATTTCGTTTTGTCTGAAATTGTATAAAAATACAATAACTAATTCTAGCTATGAAATGAAAAATATAAAATTCAAGCATTGTTGAAATCATATTCTACCAGGTCAACTCAAAAGACTAATTTGGTTATGTGTTATCTGCGAGTCAAACTAATCTCTTCGACTCTTTTCTTATTTTTTAAATTTTAAAATCAAATTTTAAAAAAGGAATTTTTACATTTCTAACCCACTTCAAATTAGTCTCTTCGATCTTTTCTAATTTTTTAAAATTTTAAAATCAAACTTTAAAAAAAGATTTTTTATATTCCTATTCCACTTAGGAAACCTTTTTACTTTACATGTGTAAAGTTTGACTAAATTATATTTAATATACCAAAATGTCATTTCTATACCATATCTAATTAAGGTTATAGTTAATGAGATATTTTCTACTACCTAATTAAAGCATTTCCGTTTTTCTTCATTGCTAATCACTCACTTTCTCTCTCCTAACCCGTCATCCCCGTAACCCCACGTTCTTTTTACCTTCCCACGTTTTTTCTACCATTGTCCTTCTTCTGAAATCACCCAATTTCCCTCTAAATTCAAACAAAATTGAAGAAACCTTTTAAACAAATTCCTATCCATATTTTTATTTAGTTAAAGTTCATCAATGAAAAACAAGGAAGGTTCGAAAAAGAGTTCAGAAAAACCAACAGTAGATGATATATCATCCTTTGATTTGAGTATTTTATCCCCCAAATCACCTAAAAACTTAGGTAAATCTACACATGCAATTACAGATATTAGCCATAGTTCCTCTTCTCAACAAATCAGAGCTGAAATGAGAACAAAAAAAAACTTTATGTAGATGTTGGAGAAAATTCCACACCAGCTAAACAAGTCAAAAGAAAAGGAAAATACATTGCTGTAGATGACGACTTTGTAGAAGAAGTCCCTACTCTTCGAACAAGAAAGAAATCGAAGGTGTCTCCTAATTCGAAAAATCTAAAAATGAAGAAACATTCAAAAAAAAAAAACACCCTCAAATTGTTCGGAACCACTCATTAGCGAAGATATACATTTATTAGTTTATTTTCTAGTTTTTTTTTGGTTTAGGATGTTAAAATATGTGTTATACATGTTTTTGACAATTGTAGATTAATTATCTTAATTTTAAAGATTATTTGTAGTTGTGACGTTCTGCCTTTATAACTTTAGATATTTATGTAGTTTTATTGTAGTTATAATGTTAGGTAATTATTACTATTTGAAGAAGAATTATAGTTATATGGTGTTGCTTTCTTTTTGTAGAAAAGGCTTTAAACTGTAAATATTATATAATTATTCGTTGTTATATTGTAGATAATATGTAGATGAATTTATTCTTTTTTTTTAATGTATTTTACTAATTTGAATTAATTTATTATTTGTGCAGAGTGCACAGTTTTTTGGCCCCACATAATGTTGATTATGGGGTGCTTAGATTTCACACTTTGTGTGGTCCTAGCATTCCTAATCAGATTAAAGAGCTTCTATCCTCAAATGGTTTAAATCTTTTTAAAAAGACGTGTTTTGGATACTTATTGTCTCTTCCCACAGTATGCATGCAAAATCAATCCATTCATTTTCTGATGAAGTATGAATTGACCAAATCCAATCAATCATATTTTTTTGGTACAATTAAAGGGTAAAATATTAAATTTTGGATTGCGTGAGTTTGCACTAATTACTGGTCTAAGATGTGTAACAGAGGTTACTGATTTTGGTTATAGTCGCACTTATGTTAGCAAAATAATGAGCAATTATTTTTCTAACAAATTAAGAGTGGAGAAGTCTTATTTGAAACAGATAGTAACCACTAGATGCTGGGTAAACAATGAGGATGTGGTGAAGTTGTGCATCCTTTATCTTTTAGAATTTTCATTTGTCCTTCGGACAAAGATCATGTTTCTTTTGTAGATCACTTTAGGTTCTGTTTGGTAGAATCTGGGCAGTATGAGTCATACCCATGGGGTACTAAATCTTTCACCCAGCTGATGGAATCTGTTAGGTACTGACTAAATCCGTATATACATTCTTATCTCATATAGGGACGCTCACTTGTATTGCAAGTATGGCTTTATGAGTGTTGCTCTACTATCAACACTGATCTAGTTATGAGGTGTTCTAACTCAATCCCTCGCATACTAAGATGGTCAGCTACTAAGGGGCTAATTTGGTTAGCTGCCTTTCAATAGAAGATGATAAAGTCTAAGTGGATAAAAGTATATTTTATTATGATTATACATTTACCTTCAATATATCTACAAGTATTCTGCATTTTTTGCCCTTATCAAATTAATTTATTTTTCCTTATTCAGTTTCCAACATAATTGAATCTGGAGAAGAGATTGGAGTGCTGATTTTGCCCAACAAAATTGAGTATAAAGTTCTAGAAGGTGAACAAACATATGAGGTTCCCAATGCTGATCCCCCTACATTGGAATCCAAACAACCAGATAGAGAAAAGGACAAGAAGTCTATTGATGAGAAGATCAGTAAACTAGAAAAAGGAATTGAGCAGATAATACATATAAACTACAATATATATTACATTTTATCTACAATATATCCACATTTCATAAACTGTATACCAAACATCTACAAAATTGTAAATTCTGATATATATATATATATATATATATATATATATATATATATATATATATATATATATATATATATATATATATATATATATATATATCTTTATATAATAGCATATGTTTTTACATTGTATGTTAGGATATATTATGAGTTAACAATTTACTATAATGTAACTTGTAGGTTGATAGAAAGCTTGAAGATTTCAGGAAAGTTGTCTTTATAGAACTCGTTTACACATGACTCTGTGCAGACTATTTTGAATATGATAAACAGTAGAAATGTGCAACATGACGCAAAGGTAAGATCTGACTTTTATTTTTATAGCAAAACAATTTACACATACGAAAAATATATACAAACTAACATAGAATATTCAGTTTACTGTAGTTCAACAAAAACCAATGACCAACAAAACGACTTCAACAATGAGCATTTTCAGTTCAATATTGGGGGACAAGTGCAAACCAGCACCACCAAAACAAGTATCTACAAAATATCTACAATTTGTGTCAGTGATTTTACACCATATCTACACTTAACCGCAAATTATCTATAATTTTAATAGTTTATGTGCTATAACTTTAAATTCATCATTATCCGGTATTATTTACCATTTTCAACTCTAAAACAGAACATGTTGAAGGATCACTTAGTCAAGAAAATCTTCCATCACACGGTGATTTTCATACACATTTTCAAGTTGCAGCTGATGAAAACAAAGCAGGTATCATACTGTCATTCAGAAATAGTTTCTTGTTCTTTATAAACTTCAACATTCTTATTAAGTAATATATGAATTGTGTTACATTAATAGAAGATATCAATGCACAGCCCCCAATTCACGGAGTGACAGTAGCAGCTTAGATCGAGCATGTCATCGAGGAATATGACATGCTCAGTATGTTGATTAAGGTGATTCAGAAGGATCAGGAGTTCAGAAGAATGATGTCACACTAGATGATTTTGAGTTGCCTGACAACTTATCCCAGTTGGTTATGTTAGGCAAGCCTATACCAGAAGATGCAACACCTATTCATCCGGGGAGAACAAGGCATCCGGGAAAGCATGCACGATCACCATTTATCCCTCTATACAGTTATGGTAGCAGCAACTCTGTTGGACCTAAAATTTTCAACCTAAAGCACCCTTTTACTATTGTAATTGGTGAAAATGTAGATCCAGATATTTTAAACAACTTCAGCAAGTAGTTATACCACTCTATTGGAAAAAAGTTCAAAGAGGTATGAATGCATAATTTGACAATTGCTTTCCAGCATTTATCTTTTACATATCTAATTCAAATTACTATTTTTTTGTCATTTATTTGTTGTCACAGGAGGAAGGCTCCGTATTCAATTAAGGATAAGCAAATTAAGCCTTGGTTAGACCTTGGATTTGAAAAAATTGATAAGAAGAAATGGTTCTATTCCTTGGCTCACCCCAGTCAAGTCCTCAATGACTCGGTAAGTACCAAAGAGTCTATTTCCAATAAATAATTTAGATATCTTGTCTTCTGTTTTGTAGTTTAACTGTATTTATTTTATAGATATCTATGATATATAAAGACGACTTCCGCTATAAATTGTAGATATGATGTAAACATATTTCTAAATGCTCTTTTGTAGTGTAAATTGTAGAACTTTTCTTAGACATCATTTTATATATTTTTTGTTCTGTTTTGTATTATTTGTAGTTGTAATGTAGTTATATGTAGATTAATTGAAGTTGACTTGCTGTTTATACGCCAATTATTTTTGGTTGTAGCATATTAATATTTTAATGTATTATTTGAAGAAAAGAGGCAAGTATGGCCCCAATAAAAGTACCAGGTTCACCACAACGGATTGTGTGTTCAAGGCTATGATAGAACAAATTTATGAAATGTTCATAAATTCACCTTTAGAAAAGAGATATTCTATTATTAAACCCCAAGATGTTGTTGCAGAATATATTTTGGGGTATAGACTACTTGCCAATGTTTCGTGGGATGAAATTGACTATGTGATCATGCCCGTCAATATTGTATAAAATTTTCATTGGTTGTTGATTATTTTCGATATTGCAGACATGCCTTTGTGTCACTAAGTTTTTAGTTATTACCCCTTTGTATTTGTCATGCACTAGTTTTTATGAAAAGCATAAAGACATTAACTTCAAGATAACAAAGGCATACATCGAAAAATCAGTTACCGACCCTCTTAATATTTAGTGGCTCGTTGGAGAGATTCCACAACAAAAAGAAGGATCACTGTAAAAATTCTATTCTCTCTTACTATGCATTTAATTCCTTTTTTATTTATAATCATTTGGTAAATATTATTTAAATTTTGTATTCTGCAGTAATTGTGGTGTATTTGTTGTTGCCTTTGCAGAGTATATTAGACTTGGAGATTTGTCGATTCCCGTGGAAGATCTTTCTGATATTGACCAATATCGTAGATGCTATGGAGCGCTCCTGTGGGATTATGCAACAAAAAAGCAGGAAGACGGGTCAATCAGTGAAAGTGAGGTTACAGACAGACTAGCAAGGAGGAAGGGCGCACCTGCACTGAATGAGAAAACAAGAGTACAAAGAAAGAAGAAGTAGTGTAATGTCTATGTAATTTAGTCGATGTTAATTTATAGGATAAGTGTAGTACTCAACTTTCTGAACAATTCCTTTGAGTTTTTATTGTAGTAGACATTTTGTTTAGATAATTTCTATCAATTTTAGTAGTTCACTTGAAATAAAAATTTTCAATTGTTTAATATTTACTGCAATTGTTCTTAATTATCTTAAATGTAGTTATTATATTGTTAGAGTACACAATTATCTACAAAAAAACTTTAAATTATCTACAATCTGTAAAAATTGAATATTCACCTTGTATATAATTTTATAGTTTAATATGTTGTATATAATTTATAGGGAATTATCACCAGTTATGTTTAATTTCTGTATAACTGCTAGTTCAAGTTAAATTAATTTCTTAAAAACTTATAGTTATATTGTAGATGATAAATATTAACTGCTATGTACAACAACAACTATCCAGTATAGTCCCACAAAGTGGGGTCTGGGGAGGGTAATATGTAGACGGGCCTTACCCCTACCCGAAAAGGGCAGAGAGGCTGTCTCCAATCGACCCTCGGCTCAGTGAAGGAAAGGAACAACAAAAACAAAAACAACAAAAGAGCATTAGTAACTTCAACATAAATAGCGAAAATAGTTATCTAAACATAAAAACCTAAAAATAGAAACATAAAAACTATAAATAAAATAGCATGCAATAATATCAGACAGTAACTAGCATAAGACAAAATCCAATACACAAATCTTCTATGAATAGCCCCGCCAAGCCTCACCCAACCCCGGGTGAGGAGTATGAAAAACTCTAGGGGCCCCTATCCCACAACCCTGATACTAGACCTCCATACTTTCCTATCAAGGGCCATGTCCTCAGAAACCAGCATTCCAGCCATGTCATGCCTAATCACCTCTCCCCAATATCTTTTAGGCCTCCCTCTTCCTCGCCATACGCCGACCATCGCCAGCTGCTCACAACTCCTCACCGGGGCGTCAGGACTTATCCTCCGCACATGCCCGAACCACCTCAGCCTCGCTTCACGCATCTTCTCATCCACCGGGTCCACCCCCACCTTCTCTCGAATAACTTCATTCTTAATCTTATCTAACCTTGTGAGCCCGCACATCCACCTAAGCATCCTTATCTCCGCAACCTTCATCCTCTGAACGTGAGAGTTCTTCACTGGCCAGCACTCCGCCCCATACAACATGGCAGGCGTAACCACAGCTCTATAATATTTCCCCTTGAGTTTCTGTGGAACTTTGTCGTCACACAGGACTCCTGATGCAAGCCTCCACTTTGACCACCCCGCTCCTATGCGATGAGTGACGTCCCCGTCAATCTCTCCGTCCCCCTGAATCACTGACCGAAGATATCTGACACTGTCCCTCTTGGCGATGACCTGTGATCCAATCATCACGTCCCTGCCTACTTCGCTCAGCTTAGCGCTAAACTTGCACTTCAGGTATTCCGTCTTAGATCTGCTTATTTTGAAACCCTTAGACTCGAGAGTCTGTCTCCATACCTCTAACCTCTCATTAACACCGGCCTTCGTCTCGTCTATCAAGACTATGTCATCAGCAAATAGCATACACCAAGGCACATTCCCTTGAATATGTCGGGTAAGAGCATCCATCACCAAGGCAAAGAAGAGAGGGCTAAACGCCGATCCTTGATGGAGCCCCATGACCACTGGAAAATAGTTTGAGTCGCCACCCACCGTCTTAACCCTAGTCTTAGCTCCATCGCACATGTCCTTAATTACTCTGATGTAGGCTTCTGGCACGCTCTTCGCCTCCAAGCACCTCCATAGCACCTCCCTTGGGACCTTGTCATACGCCTTCTACAAGTCGATAAGCACCATGTGCATGTCCTTCTTCTTATCCCTGAACTGCTCCACCAGCCTCCTGACAAGGTGGATAGCTCCTGTAGTGGAGCGACCCGGCATGAAACCAAACTAGTTCATAGATATAGATGTCATCTCCCTCACCCTCACCTCGATCACCCGCTCCCAGACCTTCATTGTGTGACTTATCAATTTGATACCCCTATAGTTGTTGCAGCACTGGATGTCACCTTTGTTCTTGTACAAGGGCACCACTGTACTCCACCTCCACTCCTCCGACATCTTTTTGGTCCTGAAGATCGCATTGAACAACCTGAAGAGCCACTCCACTCCTGACCTACCCATGCATTTCCAGAACTCTACCGGGATCTCGTCAGGCCCGGTCGCTTGACCCCTACTCATCCTACGCAAAGCCTCCATGACCTCCTCCGCCCTAATGCGCCTGCAGTACCCAAGGTCTCTATGTTGCTCTGAATGCCCCAACTCCCCTAACTCTATGTTACGATCCCCCTCATCGTTAAGTAAGTCTCAAAAGTATGCCTGCCACCTCTGCTTGACTTGAGACTCCCCCATCAGAACTCTACCATCCTCGCCCTTGATGCACCTAACTTGGTCAAGATCACGCGCCTTCCTTTCCCTTTCTTTAGCTAACCGGAATAACTTCCTGTCCCCGCCTTTCTCCCCTAATTCCTCGTACATGCGACCATACGCCGCGTTTTTTGCTTCCGTAACCTCCATCTTTGCTTCTTTACTCGCCGCTTTGTAGATCTCCCTGTTCGCTCTCCGTTTCTCTTCGTTTGTGCTCCCTGCCATCTTAGCAAACACCGCCTTCTTCGCCTCCACTTTTCCTTGTACTACATCATTCCACCACCAGTCACCCTGATGTCTGCCTGAATAGCCTTTGGCTACCGCGAGCACATCTCGTGCTACCTCCCTAACTAAGTTCGCCGTCTCTGACCACAAATCATCCGCTTCCCCAGAGCTCCTCCAAGATCCTCCCTCAGCTAACCTCCTCTCCAACTCCTGTGCTTTCTCCTTAGTCAAAACACCCCATCTAATCCACGGTTGTCCCCGAGCACCCCTCCTTTTCCTCTTCACCCAGAGACCGACATCCATCACTAGGAGTCTATGAAGAGTCGAAAGGGACTCTCCCGGAATAACCTTGCAGTCCTTGCACATACCCCTATCGCTCCTTCTGAGGAGGAGGTAATCAATCTGAGTCCTCGCCGCCGAACTCTTGAAGGTGACCAAATGCTCCTCCCTCTTCTGAAATGTCGAGTTCGCAATCAAAAGCTCGGAAGCTCTGGCGAAATCAAGCAGTGACGTGCCTCCTCCGTTCCTAACCCCAAAGCCGAAGCCACCGTGCACCTCACTATAACCACCAGCATCAGCCCCAATATGACCATTAAAGTCCCCTCCAATAACTAACTTCTCAGATCGGGGAATACTACTCACTATATCATCCAAGTCCTCCCAAAAGCGCCTCTTAACCTCCTCGTCTAAGCCCGCTTGCGGCGCGTAAGCGCTGATGACGTTGAGGACGCAACCCCCAATAACCAACTTAATAGACATTAACCTATCATTCACTCGCCTAACCTCGACCACGGACTCCCTTAGATCCCTATAAACCAAGATGCCCACTCCATTCTTACCTTTCACGACCCCAGAATACCACAGCTTAAACCCGTTTACATTCCTCGCCTTCGACCCTTTGCACCTAGTCTCCTTGACATAGGCTATGTTAACACTCCTCTTCTGAAGAACCTTCGCCAGCTCAATGGACTTACCCGTCAAAGTGCCTATGTTCCACGACCCGATCCTTAATCTATGAGCATCCGCTACCCTCTTCCCACCCTTGCCTCCGGCCCTACCCGTAGAACCGCTCCCAGCCCCCTGCTCGCCCCTGCCCCCACCCCTGCCCCTCGAGGACATGACCTTACTCTACCATCTCCCGTCGCGGCCACTATCCCCAACCGATTACGAAAAACAGTGATGCACCCACGTACTACAGCGGAATACGCAAAAGGATGCAAGCTAGGAATCGACAAAGTAAACCACACACAGGGTGCTTAAATAGAAAACGTAAAAGGGTGTACAGAGTAAAAAATGGAGGTCGGGAGGTACCAACTCCCGATGGAAAAACCTGGAAGTATGCTTTATTCGTCCGATATCAACTACCGCTAGCTCTTGCACACTTCGTCCGGTGTTGCTTTGCTCCTCGCGTCTAGAAGTTGTAAGCTCTCCTTGTCCGCCGCGGCTTGTACCTGAAGAAGAAGAAAAATAAAAAAGTGGGGGGGGGGGCTGCCTAACTCGGGAAAGGGGAGGGGTAGCCTTAATGGGGGTCGCCGGATGGGGGGGTCGCCGGAGTTAGGGTTGGTAGGGGTAGGGGTCGAGGGTTGGGTAGCGAAGATAAAGGAAAGAGAGGAGAGAGAATGAAAGAAGAGAACTTACTTAGGGGTCGCCGGAGAAGGGTTCGCTGGAGGGGGAGGGGGTCGCCGGAGGGGGAGGGGGTCGCCGAGGGAGGGGGGAGGGGGTCGCCGGGGGAGGGGGGAGGGGGGCTGGGGAGCTGGGGAGGGGGCTTGATGGAAGTTGATGTTGATGTTAGAGAGGAGAGAGAACAGAGAGACGTTAGAGGAGAGAGAACAGAGAGACCCTAATTAACTGCTATGTACAGAATGTAAAAAATGTAGGTAGATGCTTGCCACAACACATGAAAATATGTTAGCAAACACAGAAACAAATTGAAGTTAACTACATTTTTAATCTTCAAAATCTCAAACAATTACACACAAATTTTTGTTAATCTGAACACACCAATACTTATTTTGAAATACTACCCTAACTAAAAGATATTTTTTTTTGTTTTGTTATGCCCTTCACCTCCACAGTTTCCACATGACACCTTGTACTTCTTTGGATTTAGTTCATCATATGTTTTGTATCTTTCCTTTTGAGGTCTTCCAGGCTGCTTTTTCTCTCCCCTAGGTGAATTTACTACTTCATCAGATATATGTTGTGGCACATTTTATTTTCTTTCTTCAGGAAGGGGATTTACTAGTATTTCATATGTACAGAGTAAGCTATCCCTTGTGTAATACGCCGAGCAATAGTTTTCACATCCTCCATTCATGTCCCTTAAAGCTGCCAAAGCATGCGCACATGGAAGTTCATCAAGTTGGTACTGGCCACAAGTATATTTCTTGTTTTCAAGACACACACTGTAACGCTTCACATGATCTATCACAATATGGATATGATTTGTTGAAGCCCTCACCTACAATTACATAAAAATTAGAAAGAAAAATATTTACAATTTATCTACCATCTACAAAGTAACTACAGTTTGTTTACAATTTATGTACAATCTGGAAAATACTATACATTAAAATGTTATTATTCTGCACAAAATAAAGAGATCTTATCCTAAGTTTCTGAGATAATGTACTGTTTTCTCCAATTCTTTATTGAATTTGTACCCAAGGTATGTAGAAGTACCCTTTACTTTCAACAACTTCTCTTTCGTCCAATGTTCAAGAAGTGTCCTCATATACTCTAATAGGTCAAATATTGGCAGCTCCCTTGCATATTTTGTTACAACATTTAATGACTCTGCAATGTTTGATGTCAGAGTCCAAGTTCTATTCACCGTTGCATATACTCTTGACCATCTATGATAGCCAATATCATAGAGGTATGATTTAACACAAGGGTCTATCTCTTCAATCTTCTACATCCTTTCATTAAATTCATCCATAGTGTATGACCCTGCTGTAGAAAAGTACAATTCATTTAATTGTAGATGACCCTTCTTGAACTTTACCCTTATATTGTCCAAATATGCCACACACAAGAGTAGTGTGGAACTCCCGGATAGACAATTAATGTTGCCTTCAGGATACTCTTATTCCTATATGAAATTTCACAATATGCTTTCTTGAATTGCTCAAAAAACCACTTCCACGATGCGTCATTTTCCGAATCAACCCCTTCATATGCCAAAGGCAATATTGTTCCTACATTATTAGTAAAATATTAATTAATTGACAGCTTTGAAAATGCATATAAAAATATAAATACATATAAACTATAATATCTATAAAGATTCTACAATATTTCTACAATTTATACACTGCCTACAAAATAACCACAAAATAACTATAATTTTTCCTGTTGTATCCATTGTGCTTGCTGTCAGCATAATTTCCGTGTAGGCTGTCTTTAAGAATGTCCCATCAACCACTACTACTGGTCTACAATATTTCCAATCACTTATTAATTTACAAAGAGCAGCAAATGCATATAAGAAGCATTCATCTGTTGTTTTCTTCAATTTAACAACTGAACCAGGATACGTCTTCTCAAGAATAAAAAAATATTTTGGTAATTTGTTGTAGGAGTCAGCCGGATGACCTCTCAATAACTGTAAAGCCTTTTCCTTTGCCCTTCATGCTTGCATGTTGATTAGGTTCACTCCGTGTTGGGATAACATGTCAGTTTGTATGTCATTCAGTGTGTAAACTGTCTTAGGATCACAATACTTTGGCAAGAACACGCTACCAACTACAACTGCAGTATGTTTGCACTGTATGAATGCATTGTCCATTAAGATGCATGTGTGTTCTTGGTTGAAACTCCTAATCTTGAACATTGCAGAATCATTAATTGATGTTGCCTTGAAGTGCCAATTATAGTTTTCTGTAACGCATATAAGCCAATAGCTACAAAAATATATTTATAATAAAGGTTATCAATATAGATGTAACAAAAGCACTATTTTAACATAAAGTAACACACTATACAATAGAACTACTTTTCATCTACATATCACAAGGAAAATACTTTTTGTAATTATTTTTTTGGCATTAATATCTTCATATCTTCCGTGGCTAGATCTTTTAACCCTGAATTGGAATTTGTCCATGACAGAATAGTGCCTCATTGCATTTGCAATTGTTTGCTTGTTTTGATACACTTGTCCTTCTTCGATAATACTTTGTGTACCTTCAGTTATTATTTCACTTTAATATTCCTCTATAATCGGAGAGGCTAGCATATCAAGTAACTGTATTATTCCGGACAAAGCTGCGTGAAAATAAATATAAATAGTAGCATTACAACAGGGTAGAAGATCCACTTCCGATTATTTGATCACTTTTGCAGGGGGAGCTATTTCTTGGCAATCTAGACTACAGAATGCATAGCTCTATCCGTCATAGAAGCTGAATATATTGCTGTCACAGAAGGTGCCAAAGAACTGTTATGGATGAAGGAGTTTATTAATGATCTTGGCTTTGAGCAGCCAAGGTACATCTTATTTTGTGATAATCAGAGTGTTATCTGTCTCACCAAGCACTCCATGTTTCATTCTACGACCAAACATATAAATAGAAAGTGTCATTGGATAAAAATGGCCGTGGAAAAGAAATTATTTGAGGTTGAGAAGATACACACTGATGAAAATCCTTCGGATATGTTGACAAAGGCGGTGTTTGTAGATAAACATGAATTTTGTAGAAAATTGGCAGGCATGAAGCCTGTCAATAGTTCCTCTACTTGAAGACACATTTGACCCCTTGGCTGGAGGGGGAGTTTGTTGGGCACATACCCATATTGTCCAGCCAAAGGCCCAATTTCCTAATCTTATTATCTTTTGGTTTTCAATCCTATTTGGAATTGGATTCGGTTTATTCCTATTTTGAGTGGGTTTTGGCTTTAAAAGAAAGCACCACCCATGATCTATAAATAGGACAACCTTGGAGAATTATTCTATTCTCATTGATACAAGTCTTTGAAAGACTTAAGCACATAAGAGTAGGTTTTGAGAGAGCTTTCGTCAAGAGGGAAGAGAGAAGAAAAGTATTTATTTTGCTGCATATTTTTATTCCGACCAACTAATTTTAAATCATGTTTTTCGATTCGTTAACCATTGAATATGGTTTAAATTTTGACCGAGTGTTCATAATATCTTGGTCTTGGATTTGAACGGTGGAGATCGAATTTGGAGCCTCGTAGCATCTGATTTCGAGCCTCGAACAACAGCTTTGATTTGTGGATTATACTATTTATTCAATTGATTAGTTGTTGCTCTTGTTGCATTGTTGTTTCGTGTTTGGCCCTTGTTGTGTAGCCAATTTGGAGAACTTTTGTAACCCTCTTATTGTTATAGTGGAGCTTTTTGGATCTGGGATCCCATTGTTGTTATCTTCGATTTAAAGAGTTTTCCACATTAAAATTTGGTGTTCTTTATCTTCTTTATTTTCGGGTTTACTCTTCCCCAACACAATAACTACTTCGTCCATCTCAATCCTTAACCATCTCCTTACTTTCAACCGATAAGAGTTATATACCACGGAGATCCGCTCTCTCCCTATCCGTTTATTATTTGTATAGAATGCATTTCCCGAATTATTGAACATAAGGTGGACGTATGTCATTGGACAACAATAAAAATTACTAGAAATGCACCACCGCTATCACACCTCTTATTTGCATATGATCTCATCTTATTAGCAAATTATTAGCAAAAGCTAACACCCAAAATGCTTCGACAATTACTGACATATTTAATCAATTAAGTAGGCTTTCTGGTCAAAAAATTAATTTTACCAAGTCAAATTATTTTTTCCGTCAAATGTAACTACAAGTACATGCCACAACATATCCACTCAACTAAACATCTCACAATCCTCTGTATTTCGTAAGCACTTAGGCCTCCCAATTACTACCTTGACCCCTAAATCATATACCAATACTTGATCATATCAATACCAAACTCTCAAGATGGTGCACTAACTTTCTCTCGTTAGCTGGCCGCACCACCCTGATTAAATCGGTATTAAACTCTATACAACTTATGCAATACAGATCAACTTACTTCCCAAAATTACTCTCCTCCACATCAACCGTCTGCAACACAATTTTCTTTGGGGGTACACACCTCAAAACCATAAAATTCACCTCCTCAATTGGGATCAAGTCACCACGCCATAAGACCAAGGAGGCCTAGGCATCCCAAAACTTAGGCCCAAAAACTTATCCATGATAACTAGCCTCAATTGGCTTTATCATCATCATCCAGACCTCTTATAAGCAACTGTACTATGTTCCAAATATAGCCAGATATCACCAGAAATTCTTCCTTAGTACTACAACCAACACTCTACCCATACTTCTTCATACATTTGGCGAATTATGAAACAAACCTCTCATATATGTAGAAAGGGCACAAGGCTGGCACATAGCATCAGGTCACTCTATCTATCTGTGGAATGATTACTGGATACCTCCTAATCTTTCCTTGCGACAGCTTATTGATGGACCAATACGCGAAGAAGACATTATGCACTCTCTTAATACTATTATCTCAGATAATACCTGGAATTTTGCAAATCTATCCTTGGATATGCCCTACCTAATTATTAGTTGCATCCAAAACATTCATATTCCTTTGGTAAATCCATCAACAGACACCCTTCTGGAATAATATTAGGAATGGCAGAATGGCATGTTCTCCACATCCTCCACCTATAAGCTAATTACTTACCATTCCGATGCCTCCTGTCACCCCTTACCTCATAAATGAATTTGGAAGATGACTACTACCAATAAAATTAAACACTTCTTATGGCTACTTGTTCTCAATCATTTGTCAACTGTTGTACTCCTTTATTATCGAAACGTCACACCCTCAGCCAATTGTAGTGTTTTCCAAAATAGTTGAGGATCTAACACACCTTTTTATACAATGTCGACCAGCTCGCAAAGTTTGGACTTGTTTGAACATACAACTGCCAATAACTGACCATATTAATTGGTCTACAACTATTTGTTAGTCCAACGCGCCTATTCTTATAAATCGTTCTACCTCTATCCCCCTCAAAATACTTAACCATGTCATTCTTTGGCACATTTGGATGAATTGCAATAGAAATGCTTTTGAGCACCCTACTAATACTAATGTTTGCCTTCCTACAATCATATCACCAGCTACACGAATCTATTTCCTTACCAAGCCACCTGCAATTACCCAACAACGCATGCAACTCCCAGTATGCTGGCATAAGCCGCCGCCAGGACATATCAAACTCAACATAGACGGCGCTGCAAACCTATGGATATGTGGCTACACATATCATCTTCTGACACAGATGCGCTGCAAGCGGAACAACTATCACTTTTTCATGGACAGAAAATAGCCTCTTTGCGCAATTCTCATCCCTTGATTGTGGAATCTAATTTTCAGGTATTATTAAACCTTTTACAAACAAAGAACTTAAAATACTTACACTTGCTTACTTCATGCAGGTTGATGCTATGTGATCAAAATATTCAATAGCTCTACTACACATTCGAGAGGGTAATGGTGTGGTGGATGCTATCGCAAAATTTGGCAAAAAAGTGGTTGCTACAACCTTTCAAGATGTTTTAGTTTTTGACCACCCACCCAACTTTACTTTTTTGTTGTTAGGTTTTGTGTAAGGGGAACAGAGCATCTTCGCACAGTTTTCCTCACAAGTACTGTCTTAAACTTTCCATAAATAAATAAATGCTTTGTTTCTAACCAAAAAAAGATATACTTCAACTGAATAATGTATTTGTGATGACCCGGTCAGTCGAGTTATCGCTCTGTTTCCCCATTTCTACCTTTTTATGCTTTGTTTATCTGTGTTTTATGGTATCAGGTTGGTCGGATTGAATCTAGACTATTTTTGGTGAGGTTTGAGACACTTAGTCTCTTTTAAGAAAGCTTAAGTTGAAAAAGTCAACCGTATATTGATTTATATATTAGAGGGCTCTGATGTAAGTTCCGATGGTTTGATTAGCTTCGGGGGTGATTTAGGTCTTAGAAATGTGACCAGAATGAATTTTGAAGGTTCGTAGTAGATTTAGGCTTGAATTGACGAAGTTGATATTTTGGCAATTTTCGGTTGGTAGGCGAGATTTTGATATAGGGGTCAGATGGAATTCTGAGAGTTGAAATAGTTCCGTTGGGTTATTTGGGATGTGTGTGCAAAATTTTAGATTATTCGGACATGGTTTGGTTGGGGTTTTCATCAAAAGCAGAATTCAAAAAATTTTAGAAACTTTGGCTTGAGTCTGCTTTGTTTTGGGTGATTTGATATTGTTTGTGTTAGATCCAGTTTTAATATTGCAAATAATATACATATAGAGAAATCAATTACAAGGAATCAAGAAGATTCTACAAGACTGCTGTAGTCAATCCTGATGCCTAAGGAAATAAATCAATCGACAACAAGTATATACAATTAACAAATTTGGATAACTAAGGAAAGAATCCAATCAGCCAATCAATCACCAAAGAGTAACGTCCAGCTGCGATGGAGAGAATCAAGCAAGTCTAAACTTATGTCACGAATCAAGGTCAGCATCCCGGAAGATAGAAGATTTTATAAAGATTGGTACGCGCGGAAGAACCAACAATCAATGAGCAAGTCTTCGTTACATACATCTGTGGAATGAAGGAAATCAAGGGAAGCAATGGCTAGCTATCTTATTCTTGGAAAGAATCAATCTCTTTCCAAGGATCAAATCTCTTGGGTTGTCAAATCCTCGACCTTCATCAAAGTATTTATACCCATTCTTAAACCCTAGTAAGAGATACTTTGATCGAACCAAAAACCACTCTCTTTATTCTACTGCAAACAAACATTGTAGTTCACTAAGATCTGATATGTTCACTAAGATCTGATATGTAGTAAGTTAGAGAAAAAAGGAGAGTATAACAGCGGTGAGGCATAGTATCAAAAGAAACGAGTGCTACAGAAACTGTGTTGTCAATTCACTTCAACTGTACTCGGAGAAATACATTTACTAAAATAGAACTCCCTTGAAACCCAAGGGGACTGGATTAGGATTCACATTGAATCCGAACTAGTATAAAATCCTGGTATCTTTAATTCCGCATTTACCTTCTTCAATTTACTTTCTGTCATTATAACTGTTAAGTTATTATATCTAGTTGACTACTCGATTAATTAGTCGACTAATAAGCAGTTAAGTTTAAATATTTACTGTTCACCCCCCTCTTGTACTTTGAATTGGTATCAGAGCAATGCTCACATTTTAGTTTTGATTAACAGCTTGTGAGAAAAGATCATAGCAAATCAAGTTATCAAAGGAGCTCTCTTTCAATAAGGAAATTCACAAGTTAGACCACCAGACTTCAATGAAAAACATTTCTTTCACTGGAAAGTGCGAATGGAAATCTTTTCCAAAGCTTATGACATCAATGTCTGGAGAGTCATCAAAAAGGAAAAGTATCCCTTACCAGCTACCACTCCACCACTTGTTGATCCTGAAGATATAGATTCATACACAAAAGAGCAAATAGAAGTGGTAAAAGTTAACAAAAAAGCGAGAAATCTGCTTCATCATGCTACAAGTGGTGAAAAATATGAGAAAATCTCAAATTGTGACACAGTCAAAAAAATATGGGACAAGCTTGAGGTCACTTATAAGGAACTAGCAAAGTAAAGGAAACACATATCAATATGCTGGTCCATGATTACGAACTTTTCTCAATGAAATAAGGAGAATCCATTGAAGAGATGTTTGCCAGGTTTAGCAAAATAATTAACGATCTAAAGGCGTTTTGCAAGCCTTACACCAGTGGTGATCAAGTCAGAAATTCTCAAGAGTTTGCCAACCACTTGGCAGACCAAAGTAGTCACACTAGAATCTCAAGATCTAAACAAATTATCCTATGATGAACTACGAGGAGAACTCATTGCTTTTGAAAAGACGCATTTCAAGAAGACCAATTAAGAAGAGAAAAAGAAAATAGTTGCATTCAACACCTCTAATGAAATAGTTGAAAACGAAATTGATAATGATCCCGAAGCATTGCAGGAAGAAATTGCTATGCTATCTAGAAACATATATGGATTAATAAGAAAATACAAGAATACAAAGAAAGGAAGAATTCCACCAAGACAATCTAGGCAATACAATGAACCAGATAAGAATGATGGAAATTGCTATGAATGTGGAAGATTCGGGCATATTCAAACTAAGTGCCCAGAACTGAAGAGGAAGACCTCTGGAGGCTTCAAACAAGAACAAATCCTTTGGAAGCTGGAGCGATGAGGATAATTCAGACCACGAAGAGATAGCAAATATATGCTTCATGATAATTCAGGAAAACAAAATGAACAAATTCTCAGGATGTTGGACAGACGAGGACATTTTGGATGACGAAATGAAAACTGTTTCATCGCATGAGGTGAAACTTGTGAGGTAAGATCCTATAATTGTGAATGATGCAATAAATTGCAGGATATTCTTGATTTAACTTTGAGGGAGTCTCAGAAAATGATGAATGAGCTTAAGAGACTCACTAAGAAGGTTAAAGACTGGAAACTCTAACATGAAGTATGTGAAATCAAAAAGGAAGTACTTCAAGAAGAGTTGAGGAATTGCAAATGCAACTTAATGACATGCAAAAATCCACCAGTCACAATTCTGTTATGTTGAACCAAACGAATTACCAGTCAACTGGAAAAGGACCAGCAAGAACCAAGTCGATTAGTACTAACACTAATGAAAGACCTAAAAGTGGGTCAGAAGTTATGTGTCATTTCTGTAACAAAAGTGGGCATAAATATTCCTTTTGTCGTTTTCATAAAACAAACATTTCAGGATGGGTTTGGAAACCAAAAAATTATGAACCTAGTAACACTAACCCTCTAGGACCCAAGCAAGCTTGGGTACCTAAAAGAAAGTAATCATCTTGCTTTGTAGGAACACCACTGAATAAGCCACAAAAGAAAATGGTATCTAGATAGTGCGTGTTTCAATCATATGAAAGGTGACAAAAATGTGTTCAAAGAAGTTACAAACATTGATGGAGGAAGTGTAAAGTTTGGGGATGATTCAAAAGGCAAAATAATTGGTACTGGAATACTTCCCTTCAATAACAATTGTGACATCACTGAAGTTTATCTTGTCGATGGCCTCAACTACAATCTATTGAGCATAAGTCAACTCTGCGACTCAAGATATGAGGTAAATTTTAAGAAAACAGGATGTGCTATTGAAGATGAATCAGGTAAAATAGTCCTTCCTGGAAAAAGGTATGGAAATGTTTATATCCTTGATAGTTTTAAAAAGATACATGGTCATATTTGCTTATTCTCTATTTCTGATGATCCATGGTTATGGCATAGGAAACTTGGTCATGCTAGCATGCATTTGATAGAAAAATAGTCCATTTGTTGGTCTACCCAAATTGAATATTTCTAGAACTCACATTTGTGATGAATGTTAAATGGGTAAGCAGATAGGAACTCTTTCAAAAATAAAGATATAATATCTACTTCAAAACCTATGCAATTACTTCATATAGATTTATCCGGGCTTACTAGAACTGCTAGTATAGGAAGAAAGAGGTATGCTTTTGCTATTGTTGATGATTATTCACGTTTCACTTAGGTAATTTTCTTATCTCATAAGGATGAATTATTAAGAAATTTTGAAGTTTTCTGCAAAAAGGTTGAAAGAGAAAAGGGATATCTGATTTCAACAATTCAGAGTGACCATGGAGGAAAATTTAAAAACAGAGCATTTGAAGATTTGTGTAGTGATTAGGGATACACCAATAATTTCTCTGCACCACGCTCACCACAACAAAATGGGGTTGTGGAAAGAAATAACAGGACCCTCCAAGATATGGCAAGAACCATATTACTAAAACACTCACTGCCAAGCCACTTCTAGGCAGAAGGTGTAAGTATAGCATGTCACATTCTCAATCGTGGCCTCATAAGGACTATTCTAAAGAAGACTCCGTATGAACTATAGAAAGGTAAACGTCCAAATATCAGTTACTTCCATCCATTCGGAAGTAAATATTTTATCCATAATAATGGTAAGGATAATCTTGGAAAGCTGGATCAAAGAAGTGACAAAGGTATTTTTCTAAGGTTAATCACTAAATAGTAGATCTTTTAGAGTCTATAATAAACGCAAATTATGTGTGGAAGAATTTGTACATGTTATATTCAATGAAAATAACGCCATGGTCAAGAAAGGAATTACTGCAGGTGATGAAGATCAAGCTCAAGCTCAAGAAACTCAGGAGACAAGCAAATAGCAAGAGCTGGCTGATACATCTATTGAGACAGAGTCAACTGGTGAAGATAGCAGTAATGTACCAGATCAACAAATCGAGTCAACTACAAATATAGTTCGTCCAAATGAATGGAGAAGCGAACTTGAATATCCTCAGAAATTCATTATATGGGATCCAAATGAAGGAGTGAAAACCAGGGATCTCTCAAAAAGAAAGAAAATATCGCATTGATCTCTCAGATTGAGCTAAAAAAGATAGAGGAAGCACAAAAAGATTCAAGCTGGGTGCAAGATAGGCAGGAAAAGTTGGATCAATTCAGTAAGAATCAAGCGTGGAATTTGATACCCAAACCTGATAATGTGTTTGTAATCTGAACAAAGTGGGGTTTTAGAAATAAATTGAACGAGGATGGAAAGTTCATAAGAAATAAAGCCAGACTAGTTGCTCAAGGCTACTCGCAACAGGAAGGAATCGACTATGATGAAACTTTCGCCCGAGTAGCTCGTTTAGAGTCCATACGAATTCTTCTGGCATACGCATCATTTAAAGGATTCAGGCTGTTTCAAATAGATGTTAAAATTCCTTTTGAATGGATTTATCGAAGAGGACGTATATGTGAAATAACCACCAGGTTTTGTAAATTCAAAATTTCCATACCATGTATACAAGCTCACTAAAGCATTGTATGGGCTGAAATAAGCTCCATGTTCTTGGTATGATAGACTGGGTTCCTTTCTTGTTGATCATGGCTTTACAAGAGGTAAAATAGATACTACCTTGTTCATTAAACGACCATCGAAAGGTAACCTCATTATTCAAATTTATGTTGGTGATATTATATTTGGTAGTTCTAACCCTCTCATGTGTAAGGAGTTTTCAAATTTTATGCAAATCGAATTCGAAATGTGTATGATGGATGAGCTCATGTTCTTCCTTGGACTACAAATTCAATAATTTAATGAAAAAACCTTCATATGTCAGACCAAAACACATGAAAGAGCTGATTCAAAATTTTTTTATGAGCAATGCAAAACCAATTGGCACACCAATGAGGCCTTCCACAAATCAAGACAAAGATGAAAAGAGTATTCCTGTTGGTGAAACTAAATATCATGGAATTGTTGGATCACTGTTGTATTTGACAGCAAATCAACCAGATATTATGTTCAACGCATGTAAATGTGCTAGGTTTCAGTCATCTCCCAAGGAATTACATTTGACTGTCACAAAAAGAATCATTCAATATCTCATTGGGACTGTATCTCATGGATATGGTACCCTCGCTCTAACTCTTTTAAATTAGAAGGTTTTTCAGATGCTGACCTTGCAGGTGATAAAGATGATAGAAAAAGCACAACTGATATATGTCAATTACTGGGAAAGGCATTGATATTCTGGAACAGTAAAAAACAAGCATCAGTCGCATTATCTATTATTGAAGTTGAATAACTGCTATTGGATAATGCTGTGCACAACTACTATGGATGTCTCATCAACTGGGTGACTATGAACTTTTGTTTAAGCATATATAAATTTTTTGTGACAACTCTACTGCTATTTGTCTTTCCAAAAATCATGTGCATCATTCTAGGGCAAACATATAGATATTAAGTATCATTTTATTAGAGATCATATTCTTAAGAGAGACATAGAAATATCTTTCGTTGGAACTACTGATCAATTAGCTGATAATTTTATTAAACTGTTATTATAAGAGATATTTTGTGATTTAATAAATTTACTTGGTATTATTTGCATAACTAATAACCCTTAGGACCTATATGCACTGTTAATTTTTTTTTTTGCAATAATTGTCATTTACCCATGTATTAATTACGCCTTTATTCCTTTATTTTTCTCTCTCTTTTCTCTTCTTTCACGTCATTTCATCGTTCAAAGTTGGAAAGCCAGTCATCACGTCTCTTCAACTGACAACTTTTTCTTTTCCGTATACAACCGTCAGAAACCGTCTTTTTAAGGTGGAGAACCCTTTTCAATCACTCTCATCTCTATCTCTTCTCCAAATGTTCCGATCAAACCCCCTCTCTACAATGGCCAAACATCCTAAAATCCCTTTGCTTCCACAAGCGAAAGCACCCGTTCCAAAGCAAAAACCCCTTCTATGCCCCCCAGAACAAGTAGACCTAGGGTCCAATCACTCTGAGGATTTCGTCTCTTCTCAGGGAGATTTCTTTGAACACTCACAACTCCTAGGAGTAAAAGCTTTAGGTAAGAGACCCATGGAGGAAACCCCTGTTTCGTCCACCCCAAAGAAATCCAAGGTTGATTTCTTTACCTCTATTGAATCTAACCTCAATTTCTGGGATTCTCCAAAAGGATTTCTTCATTGCTCTAAAAGACAAGCCCGTTGCTCATGGAAGGTTTGTCGACCTTGACGACATGGAAGTCCTCAATTGCAAGGTCAAATACGTTTTCGTTCATCAAGGTTGGGTTATGTTCTTCTCAATTTCTCCGCCTACGGTATATGTAACCTTAGTAAAAATATTTTATGCAAACCTTCGTTCTAGTAAATCAGATAGGTTGGAATCTCTAGTGTTGGGTAAGCGCATTGTCTTGACTGTGCCCTGTTTGATCAGCTCTTTCAGTGTTTTTGATTTAATTTTCCTATGCTAGTTAAAATTACCTGGCCTGATGACTTTGAAATTTCCTTTGACCAAGCCAAATAATATATTGCTGAGTGTCCTTCTGACTCCCTTCCAAACCAGTTAGGTCCTAGTGATGTTAGTTTTAAAACTCGTGTTCTGGACCACATTGTAGCAACCTCTTTGCTTCCCCGTACTGGTTATTTTTGAACCTTCTATCAAAGAAAAACCTTTCTTTGTCTATCGCCTCATAACCAAACTCAAAATCAAGCTTTCCTCTTGGGTTATCAATTTCATGATTGAGAGTGCTGAAGATCCCACCAGTCTATCCTATGGCATGGCAATCACTCACATTCTGGAAGCTCATCAAATTTTCCTGTCCAACTATCCTTTCATCACTGTCTCTAAGTCCTAGAATTCTAGAGCCTTTGTTAGTATGGGATATGTGAGTGTAAAAGACTCATGAGTTAAGAAGCGCGATAGTAAGCAAAGCATGCCCCTATAGAGCCCAAACCTTCACCCTGTCCCTTATTCGAGTCTTGACAGTCCTGCTCTTGGCGAAAAGGTTCGTGCTATTAATTCTCAACTCTCTGAAATCAAAAATCTTCTCACAGTCACTCGGTCTACTATGGGTGCCACTCATACTATTTCTAAGGAAAATGGTCTGATGTGTCCAAAATTAGAGTTGCTATTCGCAGAGTTAGGGAGACTGCTGTCAAAGCCTTCAGGGAGATTCATGACAAGTTGGATGGAGTGAGAATCTTAGTCAATGCAAGCTTTGAACAGTTGAAAGAGGCCATCTACAACACCTTTACTTATTTTCTGCCGTCCTTCCGTATTGGTTTCCTCTTGGACTCCGGCCTAATCCCGAGCCTGTAGGGTGTCTTTTTAAACCGGATGGGTGGATTGGGCTGCTAGTGTAGATGTTTTAAGACAATTTCTTTTGCTCCACTGGTTTTGGGCTGTGTTTTCAGCCTTTAGATAATTTTTATTTTTTTCTATGCTATTTTTGTGGACTATTTTCCCAGCCGTTGGATGATTATTATAACTTTATGCTTCAATGCTATCTATTCTGTTTTGTTCCTTTCTTGTTCCCTCTTTGATAATGCCAAAAAGGGGGAGAAAGAGTATATGTTCTAACCATAAAGGTACAGCTTGCGGAAAGAGTATGTGTTCTAATTGTACAGGTACAACTTGCAGCAGAAGTTGACTCTAGCACAGATTAGTCAACTGCATACATTGAGGTGGAGTATCATGGACTAGTCAACTACATATATTGAGGGGGAGTAAAACATAGGGAAGTCAACCGGAATTTACATTTATATAATATTTTGGCGTCATAAAAAAGAGGGAGATTGTTAGATCCAGTTTTAATGATGCAAATAAGATACATATACAGGAAATCAATTACAAGGAATCAAGAAGATACAACAAGACTGCTGGAGTCAATCCTGATGCCTAAGGAAAGAAATCAATCAGCAAAGATTGCAATACAATAAGCAAATCTGGATAACTAAGGAAAGAATCCAATCAACTAATCAATCAGCAAAGAGTAACGACCAGTAGTGATAGAGAGAATCAAGCAAGCCTAAACTTAAGGCACGAATCAAGGTCAGCATCCTCGAAGATTGAAGATTCTATAAAGATTAGTACGCGACTAATTTCGGAAGAACCAACAATCAAGGAGCTAGTCTTCATTACATCCATCTGCTGAAGGAAGGAAATCAAGGGAAAGCAACAACTAGCTATCTTATTCTCGGAAAGAAACAATCTCTTTCCAAGGATCAAATCTCTTGGGTTGTCAAACCCTCGACCTTCATCAAAGTATTTATACACATCCTTAAACCCTAGTAAGAGATACTTTGATCGAACCAAAAACCACTCTCTTTATTCTACTGCAAATAAATATTATAGTTCACTAAGATCTACTGTGTAACAAGCTAGAAAAAAAGGAGAGTATAACGCTGGTGAGGCATTGTATAAAAAAGAAACGAGTGCTAGAGAAATTGTGTTGTTAATTCACTTCAACTGTACTTGGAGAATCATATTTACTAAAGGAGAACTCCCTTGCAACCCAAATGGACTGGACTAGGATTCACATTGCATCCGAACCAGTATAAATCCTGGTGTCTTTAATTCCTATATTTACCTTCTACAATTTATTTTCTATCATTATAACTGTTAAGTTATTCTAGTAGTCGACTAATAAGCGGTTAAGTTGAAATATTTACAATTCACATCCCCCTCTTGTACTTTTAGTTTGAGTTGTTTTGATGATTATAACAAGTTTGAATAAGGTAGTAGGATATGTTTTTGCTTTTGGTTAAGGTCCAGGGGCCTTGAGGTGATTCAGATGGTTGACAGAGAAGTTGGATTATTGTTGCAGATGCTGAGTTTGTTGCTTCTGGTATATTTGCACCTTTGGATTTGGGACCGTAGATGCAGCTTCGTATGTGTGGTTGGTTAGTTGCAGAAGCAAAAAGAGGCCCGATGGGCAGAGACCACAAAAGCGGTTAGAGGGGCCGCATGTGCGATGTCGCAAATGCAGAGATGTGGTCGCAGATGCAATTTTTGGCCAGTAAGTGATTTTCGCTGAAGGGTATGAAGGATTGCATATGCGGTACGGTAGAAGCAGGTTTGGGACTGCAGGTGCAAAAAGATCTGGGCAGAAAGTATAAATTTTCTCCTTCACGAATTTGAGCTATTTCACCATTTTTGACTTCGGCTTGGGAGCTTTTTGGACAATTTAAAAGAGGGATTTCAAGGGAACGTTTTTGAGATAAGGAATATAGACTTAAAAGTCACTCCTATGCTATTATTTCATGGATTAGAGCTAGAAATTATGGAAATTAAGAGTGAAATTTGGGAAAATTAGGGTTTAGTATTGGACACCTTTGATTGAGGATTTAATGGACCATTTTGAGGTCGGATTTCTGAACTTTTGATATTTATGAACTCGTAGGGAGATAAGGAATCTATTAGTGTAAAAAGTATTGAATTTTGAGACGTGGGCCTAGGGGTCGAGTTTTGGTAATTTCGAGATTTGTGTCGTTTATTGATTGTTTTTGCTTGGGCTTCGTTCCCTTAGCCTATTTTAATGTTCTTAATATGATTTGGATCAATTCGATAAGAGTGGAGGCCGATTCGAGGGGAAAAGGCATAGCGAACTAGAGAATTGACCTGTTCAAAGTGAGTAATGATTGTAAATGATGTTCTAAGGGTTTGAAACCTCGAATTTCACATCGTAGTACTATATTGAGGTGAGGCACACACTTGATGGTGAGCGTAGGGTCGTGCACTATTGGGGATTGTGACTTGATCCGTACCGATTAATGATTTTACCACGTATTTGACTGAAATCTATTTTCTATCATCATTATTTGGGCTTCATGCCAACTATTTGAACCCTTCGGGAATTTTTATCAATATTTCCTCACTGTTTGTACGCCACAAGGTGGCCTGATTGATATGAGGTCAAGAGCCTAGTGATGACGCCACGAGATGGCTTGATATTGCCTTGGACCGTAAGGGGCCTCTCCAGGAGTCTTCACACTCCCAGTGAGCATGGGTACCTATTGTGATCTGAGATTGAGCCCGAAGGGCTGGTATTGTTCTATGATATTGCCTGAAGGGAAATTTTGTTAACACAGTGCCCCACGAGTGAACCTTTATGTGTTTGTTTCCTTATTTGCCTGTCAATCATATGCTTACTTGTTGAAAAAGGATTTTCGCTTATCTCTTAACTGGTTTACTATTTTTAAAGGGTTCTACTGCTTCATTATAGAATGCCTTGTGCCTTACGTGTTTTCTTGCTTTCAGTCTTTATTTACATTTATTACTCATTGAGTTGAAGTACTCATTTTACTCCCCACACGCTGTGTGCACATTTAGGTATAGCTGGTTCCGCTCCTGAGTGCTGATCCTTGTAGCTTCAAGCGGACATTCGGAGTTCACGTGGTAGCTGCTTAGTGTCCGCAGTCTTATATTTCTCCTCCTAATCACTTCTATCTCTTTTCAGACATTTGTGCTAGTTTATAGATTTAGCATACTTGTATTATTGCTGATAGATCCTCATGACTAGTGACACCCCGATATCGGGCTGTGTATGAGTGCTCTTCCGCGTATTTATGATATTATCTACTATTTTAGGATTTGTTTTATCATGTTTAGACTGTTTTTAATGCTTAACTATTAATAATTGGAAAATGGGAAATGTCGGCTGGCCTTGTCTTTTTACAAGATGCGCCATCACGACCGGGTTCGGGTTTAGGGTCGTGACAAATTGGTATCAGAGTGTAGGTTACATAGGTTGCACGAGTCATGAGCAGGTTTAGTAGAGTCTCACAGATCAGTACAAAGACATTTGTATTTATCCTCGAGAGGCTGCAGAACCTTTAGGAAAAACTTTATATTCTTGAAATTCTTGTCGTGCAAAATTTTGACCCAAGTACTAAACTTTTGTTATTCTATTCTCTCACAGATGGTGAGGACATGCACTACCTGTCAGGATGGACGACCACCAGTACCACCAACTATGGCCACCAGAGGCAGACGATGCGGTCGTGGTCACGGTAGAGGCAGAGTAGCGAGGGCAACCCTTGTAGATCAACCAGCTACCCCAGTTCAAGACCAGGTCCTAGCTGTGGACGCTCCAGCAACACCAACTTAGGCACCAGTTGTGCCCATTGTGATTCCTAGTCTTTAGGAGGCCTTGGCTTAGATCTTATTAGTTTGCACTAGCCTAGCTCAAGCAGTTTCAGCCACTACATCCGCAACTACTTCTCAGACGGGGGAGGCAGTTAGATTCCTGCCAATCGCACACCTGAGCAGGTCGTGCAGGGACTTCAGGCGCTAGGACACATCCATCCCATCCAGTTACAACTACTCAAGACTATGCAGTTCATACTCGGGCAGAGGACGAGCAGTGTGGGTTGGAGAGATTTGGTAGGCTTCAGCCTCCGACCTTCAGAAGTGTAAAGGGCGAGGATGCCCAGGGCTTTATGGACAAGTGTTAGAGGATGCTTCATTCCATTGGTATTCTGGAGACCAGCGGGGTCGATTTCACTATCTATCAATTTTCAGGACCTACTTTCACTTGGTGGGAAGATTTTGAGAGGCGTAGGCCTGTTGGTGCAACACCCCTTACCTAGTAGCAGTTCTCCGTTCTCTTTCTAGAGAAGCATGTGCCACAATCTCGTAGAGAGGGGTAGCATAGGCAATTTGAGTAGTTGCATAAGGGGGAGATGACCATGTCGTAGTATGAGTTGAGGTTCTCCGAGTTGGCTCGTCATGCCATCTGGTTGGTTCTGACAAATAGAGAGAGGAGCCGGAGGTTTGTTGATGGTCTTACTTATCAACTCCATATTCTCATAACCAGGGAGAGGGTGACTGGTGATATGTTTGAGGAGGTTGTGGATAGTTCCTGAGAGATTGAGTTTGTTCGATGCTAGGAGCGAGAGGAGAGAGAGGCCAAAATGCTTCAAGGATTTGGTAGTTACAACGGTGCTCCTTTGAGGGGCCTGTCTCAGCTAGCACGCCCAGGTTGCCATGGGGCATCATCGAGTCATGGTTCTTACAGTTCTTATTAGGTCCAATCATCACTTAGTGCCCTTCTAGCTTAGAGTTTGTCCTGTGTCCATCAGTTTAGGGCTCTTTTATGCCTAGTATATTTGCTAGTCACTCCTGTACGAGGGGTTCCTATTCAGTCCCCTTCTCCAACACCTGGGAGTTGTTATGAGTGTGGAGAGATGGGTCACATGTGGAGGCAGTGCCTCATCGTTTTGCTAGTTCATCCTAGTAGAGGGGTTAGTCATCCGCTTCAGCGCCAATTACTTCACCACCACCACCACCTGCCCCAGCCAGCTAGGGGTGGAGATCAGTCAGCTAAGGGTCGCCCAGAAAGGGAGGTTGATCAGAGGGCGGTCAGGCCTTTTTCTAGCTATTCCAGGTGGACCCGATGCTATTACTTCAGATGCTGTTATTGTAAGTATTGTTTCAGTCTGCCATAGAGATGCCTATGTATTATTTGATCCCGGATCTACCTTTTCTTATGTGTCATCATACGTTGCTCGTTATTTAGGTACACCTATAAGTTTCTTACTTTACCTGTTCATGTATCTACCCCAGTGGGAGATATTGTTATTGTAGACCATATGAACCGATCATGTATGGTAATTATTGGGGGTCTGGAGACCCAAGCGTTTCTTTTATTATTGAGTATGGTGGATTTCCATGTTATTCTAGGCATGGATGGCTTTCTCCATATCATGCTATTCTGGACTATCATGCTAAGACAGTCATATTGGCTCTACCGGATGTGACACAGATCGAGTGGCGAAGTGTGACTGATTATGTTTCTAGTAGAGGATCTCTTTCTTGAAGGCCCGGAGTATATTTGGGAAGGTTTGTCTTTCGTATCTTGCCTTTGTGAGGGATGTCAGAGCTGAGACTCAAAGTATTGATTCTATTCTAGTTGTGAGGGATTTTCCTGATGTATTTCCTATAGACCTCCCAGACATGCCACCGGACAGGGATATTTATTTTGGTATTGACTTGGTACGGGAACTCAGCCCATTTCTATTCCACCGTATCGTATGACACCGGCGGAGTTAAAGAATTTGAAGGAAAAGCTTCAGGAACTACTTCATAAGGGGTTCATTCGGCCTAGTGTATCACCTTGGGTGTGCCGGTTCTGTTAGTGAAGAAGAAGGATGGTACTGTGAGAATGTGCATTAATTATAGGCAATTGAACAAGGTAACAATTCAGAAAAAGTATCCTTTGCCTCGTATTGATGATTTATTCGACCAGCTTCAGGGAGCGAGAGTGTTCTCCAAGATTGATCTCCGTTCATGTTATCACCAGTTGAAGTTCAGGGATTCAGATATTCTTAAGACGACCTTCAAGACCAGATGTGGTCATTATGAGTTCATGGTTATGTGTTTTGGGCTGACCAATGCCCAGCAACATTCATGCATTTGATGAACAACGTGTTTCGACCTTATCTTGACTCGTTTGTCATAGTCTTCATTGATAATATTCTAGTATATTCACATAGTCAGAAGAAGCACACGGAGTATTTGAGGGTTGTGTTCCCGAGATTGAGTGAGGAGAAACTTTATGAAAATTCTCCAAGTGTGAGTTTTGGCTTGGTTCAGTGGCTTTCTTGGGACACGTGGTGTCCAGTGAGGGTATTCAAGTTGTTTCAAAGAAGATAGAGGTAGTTCAAAGTTGGCCCAATCCGTCCTCAGCCACAGAGATTTGCAACTTTCTTGGTTTGGTAGGCTATTATCATCAGTTTGTTCAGGGATTTTCATCTATCACATCGCCCTTTACCAAGTTGATTCAAAAGGGTGCTTCATTTGTATGGTCGGACGAGTGTGAGGAGAGCTTTCAGAAGCTCAAGATAGCCTTGACCACAGCTCTAGTGTTAGTTTTGCCGTCAGCTTCAGGTTCAAATACCGTGTATTGTGATGCTTCAAGAGTTGTGTTGGCGAGATTGAGTGAGAAAAAACTTTACGAAAAATTCTCCAAGTGTGAGTTTTGGCTTAGTTCAGTGGCTTTCTTGGGGCATGTGGTGTCCAGTGATGGTATGCAAGTTGTTTCGAAGAAGATAGAGATAGTTCAAAGTTGGGCCAAACCGTCCTCAGCCACAGAGATTTGCAGCTTTCTTGGTTTGGTAGGCTATTATTATCAGTTTGTTCAGGGATTTTCATCTATCGCATCGCCCTTGACCAAGTTGATTCAAAAGGGTGCTTCATTTGTATGGTCGGATGAGTGTGAGAAGAGCTTTCAGAAGCTCAAGATAGCCTTGACCACAACTCTAGTGTTAGTTTTGTCATCAGCTCAATACCGTGTATTGTGATGCTTCAAGAGTTGGGATTGGTTGTGTGTTGATGTAGAAGGGTAGAGTTATTGCTTATGCTCCTCGAAAGTTGAAACCCCATGATAAGAACTACCCCGTTCATGATTTAGAGTTGGCTTCCATAATTCATGCGTTGAAGATTTGGAGGCATTACTTGTATGACATATCTTTTGAGGTGTTTAGTGATCATTGCAGTCTTCAACATTTGTTCAAGAAAAAGGATCTTAATTTGAGGCAACACAGATGGTTGGATTTTCTTAAGGATTATGATATCACTATATTGTACCATCCGGGAAAGGCCAATGCGGTGGCCGATGATTTGAGCCGAAAGACAGTGAGTATTCGGAGATTGGCATATATTCCAATTGGGAAGAGACCTGTGGTAGTCGATGTTTAGGATTTGGCCAATCGGTTCGTGAGGATAGATATTTCAGAGCCTAGTCGGGTGGCTTGTGTGGTTTCTCGGTCTTCCTTATATGATCGCATCAGAGAGCGCCAATATGATTATTCATATTTGCTATCCATAGGGATATAGTTCAGCATGATGATGCTAGAGATGTGACTATTGGTGGTGGTGAGGTGTTGAGGATGCAGGGTCGGATTTGTGTTCCCAATATGGATGGGCTTCGGGAGTTGATTATGGATGAGGCCCATAAATCGTGGTATTTCATTCATCAGGGTGCCGCGAAGATGTATCAGGATTTGAGGTAGCACTATTGGTGGAGAAGAATGAAGAAAGACATTGTGAGATTTGTAGCTCAGTGTATCAATTGTCAGCAGGTAAAATATAAGCATCAGAAATCGGGTGGACTGCTTTAGCAGATGGATATTCCCTAGTGGAAGTGGGAGAGGATCACTATGGACTTCGTTGATGGACTTCCACGGACTTTGAGGAAGTTCGGCGCTATTTGGGTGATTGTGGATCGGCTAACCAAGTCCGCGCACTTCATTCCAATATGTACTACCTATTCTTCAGAGCGGTTGTCTGAGATCAATATCTGAGAGATTGTTCATTTGCATGGTGTCCCAATTTCTATCATTTTAGATAGGGGAACTCAATTTACATCGTAGTTTTGAAGGTCTATATATTGAGAGTTGGGTACTCAGGTTGAGTTGAGCATAACTTTTCATCCTCAGACAGACGGGCAATCTGAGTGCATTATCCAAATATTCGAGGAAATGTTACGTACTTGTGTCATTGATTTCGGAGGGTCATAGGTTCGGTTTCTACCACTTGCAGAGTTTTCTTATAACAATAGCTACAAGCCAAGTATTCAGATGGTTCCATATGAGGCTTTGTTTCAGAGGTGGTGTAGATCTCCCGTTGGTTGGTTTGAGCCCGGTGAGGCTAGGCTATTAGGGACAGATTTGGTGCAGGATGCTTTAGAGAAGGTGAAGGTGATCCAAGAGAGGCTCCATACAGCATGATCGAGGCAAAAGAGATATGTTGACAGGAAGGTTCTAGATGTGTCCTACATGGTTGGTGAGAAGGTTTTGTTGAAGGTTTCGCCCATGAAGGGTGTTATGAGATTTGGGATGAAAAGAAAGTTGAGTCCGCGGTTCATTGGTCCTTTTGAGGTACTTCAGAGTTTTGGGGAGATGACTTATGAGCTTGCTTTGCCACCCAACTTGTCGAGTGTGCATATGATATTCCATGTTTCTAAGCTCTGGAAGTATATTGGGAATCCATCTCATGTTCTAGATTTCAGCACGGTTCAGTGGATGATGATTTGACCTATGATGTGGAGCTAGTAGCTATTTTGGGTCATCAGGTGTGGAAGTTGAGGTCAAAGGATACAGTTTCAGTGAATTTGCAATAGAGAGGTTGGCCCGTGGAAGAGGTGATTGCTGCCAACTCGATGCTAGCTTTTACCCGATAGAGCTCGGAATCAATTTCCTCAGGGAGCTAGTAGTGGAGTTGGATTTTCTGTCTAGTCTAGAGATGTGTTTGTACTCCTAATATCACTTCAAATATTTTTTGGTTTTTGAATTATAACTACTTTTATAAACTAATGATTATCACTAAATTAAGCTAGGAGAATATTTCTAAGTTGTATCTAACGGGAAGAATGGCATTAGGGTCGTGGCACTACCTAGGTGGCTAATTGACGGGTGGATATTACTAGGATTCGATTGACACATTTGGGACTTATGCTATAACTGTTGCACAATTTTACCCACTCTCACTCCTCTCGGTAGAGAAAGTGATTTTGCCCAATTTACTCTCTCTCGACCAAATGGGTAGGCAAATTAGACCAACCAACCAGGATTCAAGTAGGGTGATTAGTCTTTCGAGATTTAACCTATTAATTGGGACTATCATTTCTCATGAATCCATCCCAATTCCTTGTTGGGTCAATTTTGAGGTCATAGACTCTCTTTTTCAAGAAAAGTTAAACCTACAAAGCTTGAATCAGTGTTTGCAACCACCAATTCTCAATTAAAATATAAAATCAACCCAAATAGCAATTACCCATAGTCAATCTAACCCTAGATGGAAACACCCATCAATTACCCAAATTAGGGTTGAGCCACAACCCTAGATAATGGGTTTAGCTACTCATGCTAGATACATAAATTAAAGAAGTAGATAAAGAACTAAGTACATTAATTGATTACTAAGAAGAAACTATAATAATCTATCGTTAGTGAAAAGCAAAAGTGCCAAAAATGTCTACAAAACCGAGTCTCACAAGAGGAGCTAAGTCTGGAGTACCAAAAACTTCCTTAAAATGGTAAAATGTTCTATTTATACTACTGAAAAAACTGGACAAAAATACCCCTAACGGGTCAGTGCGGGCCGCACAAGATGGATCGCGGTTGCACTGGCTCTTGGACTTCACATTTTTGCTTCTCTGAACTTAAGGACGCGGACCATGTGAAAGTATACCACAACCACAGAGGGGATCTGGCGCGGTCCGTGCTGTGACGACCGCGGACCGCATGGCATTTTCTTGGCCAAATGATGGTTCTCTGAATCTCTTAACCGTGGACCGCACAAAAGCATAGTGCGGCCGTGGTAGCTTGACCGCGGATCGCGAGAAACGTGCCGCGACTGCGTAGCCTTCAGCCTTGATTACATAACTATCTGAATCTCCTAGTGCGGCCACATTCACTTTTGTGCGGTCCACACTAGGCCCTATTTTTCTCAATTCACTTAATCTTTGATACTTGAGCATGTTTCACTCATTTTTAGCCGATCTTTGACATTTCGTCACTTTGTCGATTAAACTTGCAATCAAGCACAACTAGTGAGCATTTTGGAACTATTTTGTAGAAATTTATAATCAAAGCATAGGTAAGTAGGGGCATATAACATGTTAAAATCCTAACTTATCAACTCCCCCAAACTAAAACCGTTGCTTGTCGTCAAGCAAACAAAATAATACCCACCCCTTAAAGGGAAATCCAAGTAATTCCAGCTATCCTAAAGTTACCTCAACAAGCATCAATTGGGACTAACAATTGCCCTCAATACGAATGCATCAGTAACACATTTAAACTTTGAAAACCCATGGATCCAGCGTGACACAAGAGCATCAAGAGTTGACTCATTACATCAAAGCACTTCTCTTACTTACTTTGGTTGTTGTGGAACCCAAACTCACATCCTCAAATCTTCCTAAGCGAACTTCATCATTTAGAGTATTGACACACAAACCGAGGTTAATGGAATTTTACTCATCTCTCTCAAGAAGAAGGTCACAAGTATGCCTCTAAGTACCATATGCTTTCCCCTTATGTAAGTATCCACTAATGTAGGCTTCCTTCAACTCAAGATCATATAGGGATTTTTGGAGTCATTGTGAAGGCTTTGGGTAATGGTAGGACATGTTTTTATTCAAATGGTTTCAATCTTCCCTTAAGCACATCTTTTGATTCTTTTGGCACAATTCTCTTGACTATTTGGGTCTTTTCACTTCTTTCTAAGGGGTTAGAGAGACACATTGTCACTCTTTCTTATACAATTCCAAACATTTCTCATTTTCTACTTTTTCCACACATTTTCACTTTTATTTTTCTTTGGATCCCTTTTTATTCTTGTTTAGATTGGGCTTTCTTTTTGTTTTTTTCTTTTCTTTCCTTTTTCATTACCTTTCCTTCTCTTCAATTTTGCGTCTTTTTACCACTTTGTTTCACTCCTCGCCCCCCCCAAACTTATACTTTTAACAAGTGCTAAAGGAAAGATTTGGGTGCCAAGAGAGGTTATCATTGTTAATAGGTATAGGCTTGTATTATGGTTCTTGAAAGAAAAAGGTGTAAGGCTCAAAGGGTTGAATAGGGATCTTATCAATTGTCGGCTATGGATTTGTTCAAACAATCATTTGGATCAAGGAGATCCAATAATCACTTCTCAAGTTAAATTTCACCTAAGATTTTGCCTCAACAAACATTCAGGGCAAGTTCTAGACCATTGGCTCGAGACTTGGATCGAAATTCAATGTCTCATCACACACGCTAAGGGATTTCTAAACACATCGAGTCGAGGGCCCACACCGACCTTTAGTTACGACTCAAGCACACAATGGTCCGAAAAGACCACAAGATGATTGCTAGGTCAACACAAGAGTCTCAAGGCCATGACTTTCACCATCCTAAACACAACATTTTGTATTTGACCATGGGATCAAAGGCAAATGTGCTAGGCCCAAGTAAAGCTTTGCTTGAGGTACCCTTAACTAGAAACTATCAAAACAACAAACAAAAAAACAAAAACAGACTCAAACCTTTAAGAAGGTTGTCATTCCATCTATCATTGGGAAGAGCCACCCAGTTCACATAATACTCCACCATTGGAAAGAACCGTGACATTAAGAAAACCAAGGGCTTATTGAAAACGCCAAAAACAAAACGAAAGGCTACAGGCGTATCTAAAGAGCTAAAAACAATTATTTTTTTGAGAAAATACAAAATAGAATCAATATGTACAATAGGGGATTAGAATATACAATGGGGGATGAATATATACAGAAATGTAACTTTATATACAGACCAAAGAGAAAGAACGATAAGTGTAACTAAATTTAAAGTTAAATACAGGCCAAATAGAAAATCAACAGAAACATAAACTAAGTCAACTAATATATACAATCATCCGAATAAAAAAAAAGTCGGGCGCACCCCCACAAATAAAAACTGATATTGTCCCCGATTCCAACTAAAAAAATAAGCATAAAAAATCAAGATAAAAAGATATAGGAGACTCCCTAAGCCGTGTCTGTCTGCATGGGATCATCAGTGGCCCCCGGGTCCTCTCTATGCATGGGAACCTTAGACTAGTTCCCGGTATCCTGTTGCTCAGCTGCTGAGACCAGGATGGACTGTGGATCTGGTACATCCTGTGGATGACTGGAGAAAGCCTCTGGTGGGTCCTCCAACTGGATGATAGCATCATCTGCACTAGGGATCTTCCTCCCCTTCTTTGGAGGCCTCTGCACCAACTCTGTATCTGGGGCTGCTAATAGAACTGCTGCTGGAGCTGGGTCATCTAATAAAAAATCTAAAGGCAGCTGATCTGCCATTAGTCTCTCTACATTTGCCCTGAGGTCCTTTATGGACTCTCTAGAGGCCCGTGTCTTGAGAAGCTTCTTGTGCTCTTTGGAAAGCTCTTTTAGAGCCTTTCCATGTGAAGCCACCGCCTTAGTCAAGGCATCTAGAGTCTTCATAATCTTTTCCTGGTTCTCTAGAAGCTTCTTCAGTGTGTCCTCAATGGACTGAGGAATCTGAGCTGTTTGATGTTATGATTGGGCCTCAATGGTAGAAGACAATGCAGACAACTTGGATGTCGCAGCTGACAACCAATTGTTCAAACTAGACAGTGTTTGGCCCAACTATGTGCAGTCACGGGATGGGCCCGGGAGTATGAGATCTTCGGGCTAGCTGAAATAGAAGGACCAGCAGTAGTGGATTGTCCGGCAGGCAAGTCATCAACTGTAGTAGCAGCAAGCTCAGTGGGAGGCTCTACGGCAACCGGCTCCTCGGACTTACCAGTTTGGGTAGAGGCTGGCTTGCAGTTTTTGTCGTTATGGGTTGTCTAGCCCCCTCAAACTGTACCATGAGAAAAGGTCCACTGGTTTGGCTTTGACATCAAAAGGCATCTTCTCAACTTTCAAATCCCAAAAATACATAGAGAGGGTGTTGGGAAAAGGGTAGTTCCAGTTAGCTTCCGCACCCATAAGAGAGATGATGCGGGACATCACATTCCCCACGTTGATGGGGTGACCCGCAATGATTGTTGCAACCAACACATCCGGGGAGATAGTAAGAGTTTGGTCATGTGTGGTCGAGTCTAGCCTACTACAAAAGAAATTCTCCGAACCTTTAGCTTCGAAATTCAGGTCCACCCACAATAGTTTCATCCCCACAATCAACCACTCAGGAACCAGACCTAGGATCGCCAATTACTGGGCTAATCATGGACGAACCCCCTCAACCATCTCCAACTTCTCCAGATATAGGGTCTCGTCCTCTTCATTGAAGCCCAAATATTCATTCAAGGCCTGCCCGGTGGATAACACCTTTTTGTTCTGGACCTTGGTTACCTTGGACCCTTTTACGATGTAAGCCACATTACAATAGAATTCCCGAACCATATGCTCATTTGCATCAATACACTCATCCAAAAATATCTCCCTACCCGGTCTCATTCTAAATTGTCTCAGCATGTCAGGGTTGTGGGGTAGCAAGTCTTTGATAGCAAAGCTCCTCTGTGATATTAAATGCCTCATCGTCCACCACTCCTTAAACTTATGGTAGGCCACGTGGCTCACAAATCTATCCTTCCATAATTCGGCCTTCCTAGTTCGTTCAATTCCTCCAAACTGAGGTTCACCACGTTAACCACCTTGTACCTCCTCCTCATTTCTACCTGCACTCTCCCCAGATAATGAAGTTGTGGGGGAGGTGGAGTAGTCTTCACTACCTGCTGCGGACTCTTCAAATGAATCCGAAAATACATTCACCGGCCTCTTGGTAGTGGATGATGCTCGAGGGGTATCAGTCAATTGGAAGATGGAGACGAAGTGAGTTGGGATTAAGTTGGAGGAGATGTCCTGAGATGGTATATACTCACTCCCCGAGGAATGGGAAGCAGCTCTATCTGTTGATTTTATTAACTTCCAGGTCTTTTTGATGTTTTCCGGGACTTGGGGAGTGAGATTAACTACTCTTTTTCCTTTGCCTCCCCGGGATGAATCACATCTGCGGGGGTTTTTTGGATCCCTTGCCTCGTTGTTTGACTATTGTCTGCACGCAAACATATCTAACATTGTTAGTTTAAGCACATACATTGAAATAGGTGAATGAAATGAAGTACAGACAACATAAGAAGTATTGCAGAAATAGTTGCAGAACATGGCACTGTGGCCCGCACAGACAGGAGTGTGGCCACAAGGAGGGGCCACAGAACGTGCAAAGGCGACCGTGGTCCGCATTGGGTAAAGGCCCAGAAAATCACCTCTCTGAATATCCCCACTGCAGTCTGCACAAAATGGGTTCACAGCCGTGATGGGCCAGCACGGACCGCACAAAGTGCAACGCAACGACGCTAGAAACAAGTTCACTTTCAGACATATGAGCACTTTGGTCCATACAGAAAGGAACTGCATAGCGCGTCAGGTACCGCGGATCGCGCTAAGGCGACCGCGGGCTGTGGAGACTAGGTTTCACGGGCACTAAGTTAGGGTTTAAGTTTTTGCCATTTTTGTTCAATGTTTTACTCCTACTTTGTCCCTGCTCAATTGTCCACTTATTAGGAATGGCCAACATACAAACTCAAATTACCCTAAGTTAACAAGTGAATGAAAAAGAAGAAGCTAGTAGAAGAAACTAAATGCAATAAACTACTGGGCAAGCAAATAAAATGAAAACATAAAATTAATCAATCAAAAATGCATGAAATATTACTAGGTTTGTAAATATTGTATGCAATTAATCCAAGCAAGCAAGAATTACGAGCAATGAGACAATGAGCAGTAGTTTTAGGGCTCTGAGGATTCAATGTTCGGAAAGTGTAAGCTGAGCCCATTGAGCTCTATTTGTAGAAAATGGTGCGGGCCCCATACTCGCCTACCAGCACGGCCGCACAAAAGCGACCACAAACTGCGTTGGGTTTGTTTAGGTGAAGCTTCAGAGGGCAACCTCCACGGACCGCAAAAAGGTGACCGTGGCCGTAGAGGTCCATCGCAGATCGCACTAAATGGAATGCGGCCACGGTGGGAAACTTCAGAGAGCACCCATTTTTGCTCATGCTAGTGCGGACCGCACAATATGTACTCGGCTGCTCTAGCAAACTTCAGAGATTGTGCAATTTTTCTTCAACTTGTTTTGCATTGCATCAACTCAATCCCTGCAACATCTGACAACCAATTAGCTCAAAAATCCTAAACTACAAAGAAAATCAAAGAGAAAGAAAAAGACATGGGTCGCCTCCAAAGAAGCGCCTGATATAATGTTGTGGCACGACATATGTTACCACCACATCACTTTATATGAATGAGTGCCATCGCGTGGCTGTCATCGAACTTCCCCTAATAATGCTTGAAACGATGCCCATTAACTCTAAAAACTTCACCATTCTTGTTCCTTAGATCAAGAGAACGAAATGGGGTCACGAACACAAATTCAAATGGCCCACTCCACTTAGATTTGAGCTTTCACGAAAACAGACGTAATCGAGAGTTGAAAAGAATAACGATATCACCAACTTTGAATTCCTTTCCCCGAGCATATTTTTCTTAAAGAACTTCATCTTGTCCTTATACAAGGATGAGTTGGAGTAGGCATGAAATCTACACTCATCAAGCTCATTAAGTTGTTCAACACGGAGATTCACCGCAACATCCTGTTCCATGTTCAACTTCCTCAAGGTCCACATAGCTTTGTGCTCCAATTCGACCGGAAGATGGCAAGCTTTCCCGAATACCAACCGATACAGGAACATACCAATTGGGGAATTGAAGTCGCCCGGTACGCCCATAGAGCATCATCCAACTTTTTCGACCAATTGGTCCTATTAGCATTGACTGTCTGGGACAAGATACTCTTTATTTACTGGTTGGAGACTTCCACTTGACCGCTAGCTTGAGGATGATAGGGGGTGGTCACTTTGTGATTTACTCCATACTTGGCAAGTAATGAATCAAAAGCCTTGTTGCAAAAGGGAGACCCCCATCACTAATGATAGCACAAAGAGTGCCAAACCTTGTGAAGATACTCTTTTTCAAAGATTCCACAACACTTCGGGCTTCATTGTTGGGTAAATCCACGACTTCAACCTTCTTTTAGACATAGTCCATCGCCACGAGAATGTAAGTGTTCCCACAAGAGCTCACGAAAGGACCCATGAAATCGATGCTCCAAACATAAAAAATATCCACCTCGAGAATTGTATTGAGAGGTATCTCATCCCTTTTAGAAACACTGCCGGCTCTTTGGCATTCATCATATCTCTTGACCAGATCTCTCGCATCTTTAAACAAGTTAAGCCAATAAAATCCGTAACTAAGCACTATAAAGTCCGTCCTCTCCCCTCCATGATGGACACCATAGGGAGAGGAGTGGCAAGCTTCCAAAATACCCAATTGTTCCTCCTCCGGGACACAACATCGAATCATACCATCGGTGCAAATCTTAAACAAATATGGCTTGTCACAATAAGAGAGCTCACACGAGATTATTCTGGTTACGTGGTAATTAGAGATATCGGCAAACCATGGTATATCATTCATTGACACCGCAAGGAGTTGTTCGTTGGAAAACGAGTCATTGAGTTCTATCCCATCACAAGGCCTCCCCTCTTCCTCCAAAGGGGGCAAGTGGTCCGCCACTTGATTTTCGCTACCTTTGGTCCACAATTTTTAGATCAAATTCTTGGAGAAGTAACACCCATCTCATCAATCTTGCCTTGGAATCTTTCTTGGTTATCAAATACCTAAGGGTGGCATGGTCGGTGTGCACTATGACTTTGGCCCCCATAAGGTAAGGTTGGAATTTTTCCATAGCAAAAAAAATAGCCAATAACTCTTTCTCGGTGACTGTGTAGTTTCTTTGAGCCTCATTCATGGTTTTGCTTGTGTAGTACACTGGATGGAACATTTTGTTGATCCTTTGGCCCAAAACAGCCCCAACCACAATGTCACTACCATCTTGGGTGGGGTAATGACCGGAGTGGTGGTGAACGTGTGCTTTAAAAGTTCAAAGGCCTCCATGCATTTTTCATCGAAAACAAACTTAGCTTCTTTCTCTAGCAACTTGCAAAGGAGATTCACAATCTTCGAGAAATCTTTGATAAACCACCGGTACAACCCCATATGCCCTAAGAAACTCCTTACCCCTTTTACAGAAGTAGGGGGAGGAAGCCTCGAAATCACCTCAATTTTAGCCTTGTCTACCTCAATCCCATGCTTAGAAATTTTGTGACCAACACTATACCTTCTTCCACCATAAAATGGCATTTTTCCCAATTCAGAACAAGATTAGTTTCTTCACATCGGGCCAAAACTCTATCCAAGTTTACCAAACACTCTTCAAAGGAATTACCAACTACACTAAAATCATCCATAGAGACCTCCAATATATCTTCCACCATGTCGGTGAAAATAGCCATCATGTAATGTTGGAAGGTCGCCGAAGCATTGCATAGCCCGAATGGCATCCGGGAGAAGGAAAATTTACCATATGGGCATATGAAGTGGTCTTCTCTTGGTCCTCTGGAGAAATTAAGATTTGATTATAGCCTGAATGGCCATACAAAAAGAAATAGAAATCTCGTCCCGCAAGGAGATCAAGCATTTGGTCCAGGAACGACAACGATAAATGATCCTTCCAGTTCACCTTGTTGAGTTTCCGTTAGTCCGTACAAACTCTCCATCCAGTAATGGTTTGAGTGGGAATAAGTTTATTGTTGTCATTTTTCACCACCATCATCCCTCATTTCTTCGGCATACATTGGATTGGAGAAGTTCATGAACAATCGAAGATTGGATAAATAACACCCGCATCTATCCCTCTGATTACTTCTTTATTCACCACTTCTTGCATCGCCTCATTTAGTCTTCTTTGATGTTTCAAGGAAGGATTTTCATTCTCTTCTAAGATGATTTGTGCATGCAAAATGCGGGTCTTATTCCCCGAATGTCAGCTAGTGTCCATCCAATTGCCCTTTTTTGCTTTTGAAGAACTGCCAGTGTGGCCTCAACCTGCATGTTAGTAAGGCAAGAGAAAGAATAACTGGTAAAGTAGAATTTGAACCCAAAAATTCATACCTGAGGTGTGGAGGAATTGGCTTCAACTCCAACACCGATGGCTCCTCAATCGATGGCTTTGTTGGTGGAGTTTTTCGATTTTCAAGATCCAAAGATAACTTCCTAGGCTCATTTGAATATGTACCCATACCATGCAACGCATTCACACACTCCACTCTACTTGCAACATCATTTACATCCATATTGAGACGTATGACTTCAAGGGGATCTTCAATATTGATCATGGAACTTGTGTCATCCACCATCACAGCTGTGACAACAACAACAATCTAGTATAATTCCATAAGTAGGGTCTGGGGAGGGTAATATGTACGTAGACCTTACCCCTACCCCGAGGGCAGAGAGGCTATTTCCAGGAGACCCTCGGATCAAGAAGGCAACAAAAGATGTTATTTTAGTACTGCCAATAGACTCATAATAAAGTAACATAAAATAACATAGAATCCATAAGATAACATAAAATACCATAAAATAACAAAATAATAGTAATATAAGAAATATACGAAATATGAAAAGGATGTAAAATATACTAATAACCAACAGATAACGCCCATCATCAGTATCTCATCGGTAGCATCCTAAGACTAACTCCTAACTGGATAGTCTTACTCTGGTAAGCTGTAGAAATATTCACAACTTTCCTCTAACCTACAACCTTAATGCTCGACCTCCACAATTCCATGTGAAGGGCCATGTCCTCAGTAATCCTAAGTCGCCCCATGTCCTGCTTGATCACCTCTCTCCAATACTTCTTAGGTCTCCCTCTACCTCTCCTCATGCCCACCACAAGCGGTCGCTCACACCTCCTCACCGGTACATCAGTGTTCCTCCTTTAGATTTGCCCGGACCATCTTATTCTTGCTTCTCGCATCTTGTCCTCCATGGGGGCCACACCCACCTCTCTCGAATATCTTAATTACTAATCTTATCCATCCTTGTATGCCCACACATCCATCTCAACATCCTCATCTCTGTAACTTTCATCTTTTGGATATGTGAGTTCTTAGCCGGCTAACACTCGGTCCCATACAACATGACAGGCCTAACCAATGCTTTATAAAATTTACCTTTTAGTAACGGTGGCACTTTCTCGTCACACAGGACTCCCGTCGCTAACCTCCACTTCATCCACCCCACCCCTATTATGGAGTGTGGCATCCTCGTCGATCTCCCTGGTCCCCGGAATAACTGACCTAAGGTACTTGAAACTACCCCTCTTAGGGATGACTTGAGAGTCAAGCCTCACTTGCACCCCCGCTTCTGTCGGCTCGACCCCAAATTTGCACTCGAGGTATTTTGTCTTCATCTTGCTTAACTTGAAACCTCTTGAATCAAGGGCATGTCTCCAAACCACCAGCCTCTTGTTGAGGCCGCAGGTGTCTCGACAATTAGACTATGTCATCAGTAAATAGCATGCACCATGGCATCTCCCCTATTGTGGCATCCATCACGAGGGCAGATAGACTATTACAACTGTGATAATCTCCACAAATGGACACACCTCAGTGCTATTGGGTTGCTTCATTGATTTGCAAACATGGAAGATGACTTTCTCATCACCCACCCAGAAAGTGAGCTCACCCACTTCAACATCAACCAATGCCTTCCCCGTAGCAAGGAAATGTCTACCCAATATAATCGGCACCTCATAATCTACCTCACAATCTAAGATGACAAAGTTGGCTGGCAATATAAACTTATCCACCCGGACAATTACATCATTAATTATGCTCAAAGGTCATTACATCGATCGATCTGCCATTTGAAGTCTCATTGAAGTTGGTCTAGGTTTCCCAATACCTAAAGTCTTGAAAACTAAGTACGACATCAAATTGATACTAGTCCCCAAGTCACATAAAGCTCTGGCAAAGTCTGCACTTCCAATAGTACACGGGATAGTAAAAGCACCAGGGTCCTCTAACTTCGGGGCCATTGAAATGCACTATAGCACTCACTTGGTGAGTCATCTTTATAGTTTCACAATCCATGGACCTCTTCTTTGTAATCAAGTCCTTCTTGAATTTTGCATAGTCTGGCATTTGTTCAAGTGCTTCCACCAAAGTCACATTTATTGACAAACTCTTCATCATATCAATGAATTTCTTAAATTGATTATTATTTCTTTGCTTTGCGAGCCTTTGAGGAGACGGTGGAGGTGGCCTAGGCAAGGGTGTCTTAGCTTTAGGCACCACCGACTCGGGCATATCAATCACTTGTTCCCTAGATGGGTTTATGGAATCTTGTGTTTCCACATCGGACTCATCAATATCTATCCTCACTTCATTGTTCACATTGGTCTCAACCACATCTTCAACAGTCAAAAGGTACATCATCATCACATAACTCAACATCCTCTTCCACAACTTGCTTTTCTCTCGAGGCATGCACATCACTGCCTTTTCCGCTTCTAGTTGTAATCTCTATCACATGGTTGTTGCTCCCACCCTTGGGGTTTACTACCGTATCACTTGGTAGGGCACCCTTGGACGAGTATTCAAAGTTTGAGAAATTTGACCCAGTTGCACTTCAAAGTTCAGGATAGATGTATTATGCGAAGCCAATTATGCCTCGGAATCTTGGTTCCTTTTTTATCATTTGTTCGAACATACTTTCAATTCTCACCATATCACTCCCGAAGAATTACCTTGAGAAGGAAAAGGGTGTGGATTCTTCGGTTGTTGGTACATCGGGGGCCTTTGAAAGCCTTGCCCCCGGTTGCTTGGTTCCCACTATTATTCCACCCTCCTTGATTGTTGTTATTGCTTCAATTATTGTAGTTCCTATTCCAATTACCTTGATTATTACCTTGATTATCCTAATTACAGCCTTGGTTGTTGTTTCAATTACTACCACCTTGTTGATTTCCCCAATTGTTGCTTTGATTGTTGCTGTTCCAATTGCCACCACCTTGTTGTTGATTGCCCCAATTTCCTTGGGGACGCCATTGTTGATTCGAAGATTTTGCTCTATTCCCTTGGTAGTTTTTGATGTATTGTACCTCTTCGCTTTGATCATTATAGCACTCATTCGAAAAACCACCAATATCATTGTTGTGATATCGTTCACAATTTCCTTGAGGTTGTTTCCCTCTTTCCTCCGCTTTAGCTTGCCCATGGTCATTTAACTCATTATGTAAATGGATAACCATAGGGTCACCTTGAGGAACGTTGGCTCTACTTTGCCATGCAGAGGATGTTTCCACCATCTCATCAATAACGGCACAAGCCTCATCATAAGACAACTTCATAAAATTACCCCCGGCCAATTGATTCACTATGCATTGATTTGTAGTATTGGTGCCCCGATAAAAATTTTGTTGTAACATATTATACCTCATGTCATTATTGGGGCATTCCTTCACCATAGTTCTATATCTCTCGCAAATTTCATGTAAAGGTTACATTGGCTCTGTCTTGAAGGCTTAGATTTCATTCCGAAGTGCCGCGATATGACTTAGTGAGAAAAACTTGCCAATGACTTTATCCGCCAACTCATCCCAAGTTGTGATGGAATGATTGGGGAGCCTTTCTAACCAATCCAATGCTTTACCCCGAAGAGAGAATGTGAAAAGACTCAACCTTAAAGCATCATCGGACACGTTTGTCTTCTTGCTACCCCAGCATCTATCTGCGAACCCCTTCAACTGCTTGTAGGCATTTTGATCGGAGGCACCTGTAAATTATCCTCTTTGCTTGAGGAAGGTCAACATAACATTTGTGATTTGAATGTTCCCAATCCAGATTCAGGGAGGAACAATGGCAGTCGCATACCCCTGATTTGGGAGAACTCTTGGGGCCACTTTTGGCGGTAGTTGAGGAGGGTCTAGGATAGGATTGTTGTCATTTGCATGGCCTGACGGCTTCTACATAGAGCTTGCGCTAAATTAGGAACCTCTTCTTGATCAAGATCATCTACCTCCTCCCCCGCCATGACATTGCCAAGAGGGTTGTTTGCATTAAGAGCCATGTGTACCTGAGTGATAGACAAAAACAAAATTAGTAAACAAGAAGGAAAGAGAAGCAAAACACAAAACTAACTAAATAGATAGTCAACACCGTAAGCTCCCCGGTAACGGTGCCAAAAAGTGATCGCTGCCAAATCAACGCTACACTATGGTAGGAAGAGTAGGTCACAATAGTTTTTACCCAAATAGAGGCCGGGATCAATTTCCTCAGGGAGCTAGTAGTGGAATTGGATTTTCTGTCTCGTCTAGAGATATGTTTGTACTCCTAATATCACTTCAAACATTTTTGATTTTTGAATTATAACTACTTTTATAAACATAATGATTATCACTAAATTAAGCTACGAGAATATTGCTAAGTTGTATCTAATGGGAAGAAGGCACTAGGGTCGTGACACTACCTAGGTGGCTAATTGACATGTGGATGTTACTAGGATTCGATTAACACATTTGGGACTTATGCTATAACCATTGCACAATTTTACCTACTCTCACACCTCTCGGTAGAGAGAATGATTTTGCCCAATTGACTCTCTCGAGACCAAAAGGGTAGGCAAATTAGACCAAGCAACTAGGGTTCAAGTAGGGTGATTACTCAAGATTTAACCCATTAATTGGGACTATCATTTCTCATGAATCCATCCCAATTACTTGTTGGGTCAATTTTGGGGTCATAAATTCTCGTTCATGTGGGGCCCACACATTTCTGCATGTACTTCATGCAAGACCTTACCGCTAAAAAGGGAACCACTTGCATACCATCTAATGGTTCTTTTTTGGTCCCCAGTAGCTTGCTCGGGGTATTCCTATGTTTTCAAAAATCTTTTGATGTTATGGTATCACGGTTGAATACTTGGTTCTGTCTCAGTTGTATTATAGAAACCATGCCTTTCCCTGATTTAGATTTTCGAGGGATTAATGTGGGCATTGCCTACGTAGGGAAACATCGAGGCTAGAGTGGTGAGTGCATCAGCTAGTTCATTGTGACAACGAGGGATGTACCTGAACTCTATTGACTTGAACCGCTTGCTAAGATCTTTCACATGTTGCCGATAGGGGATAAGCTTAACATCTCGAGTTTCCCATTACCCTTCTGCTTGCCGAATAATCAAATCTGAGTCTCATCATAATCAACAACTCTTCGACATCTTGGTCGATTTCCATGTTCATGCCCATGATGCGGGCCTTATACTCGGCTGTGTTGTTTGTGCAAAAAAACCAAAGCCTAGCTGTGGCCGGGTAGTGCTGACCAGTGGGTGAGATCAAGATTGCCCCTATTCCACACATTTTGCATTTACTACTTCGTCAAAGGGCATTTTGCAAGCAGTCGTATCCTATGATACTGCCTTAACCGAGTTTACCTCTTCATCTTGGAAATAAGTGTTTAGGTTGGTATTTATCATCAACCGGGTTTTTGGCCAAGTGATTCGCTAGTGCCTGGGCTTTCTTGGCCATGCGGATGACATAGACTATATCAAACTCATTGAGCAGGATCTGCCATTTTACTAATTTTCTGGTGGGCATTGGCTTCTGGAATATGTATTTCAATGGATCCATCCTGGTTATGAGGTAGGTGGTGTAGACTTGCAGGTAATGTCTCAGCTTTTGACTAACCCACGTTAAATCACATCAGTATCGTTCCAACAGAGTATACTTGGCTTCATAGCTGGTAAATTTCTTGCTTAAATAGTATGTTTCCTGCTCCTTCTTTCCCGTGACATCATGTTGTCCAAGGACGCAACCAAAGGAACTTTCCAAGACTGTCAGGTACAGAAATAGTGGCCTTCCTGGTTCAGGTGGTACCAAGACGCGTGGGTTGGACAGATAATCTTTAATCTTATCGAAAGCCTATTGACATTTATCCATCCATTTGATCGCTGCATCTTTCTTTAGCAATTTGAATATGGGTTCACATGTGGAATTGAGCTGAGCGATGAACCGACTGATATAATTCAATCTTCCCAACAAGTTCATTACATCTTTCTTGGTTTTCGGAGAAGGTAAATCTTGAATAGACTTTATTTTGTCGGATCTAACTCAATAACTCTCTGGCTAACTATAAATCCCAGATGTTTGCCCGTCGGGACTCCGAACACACATTTGGCTGGGTTCGGTTTCAAATCATATCTGCGCAGTTGTTCGAAGAACTTCCTCAAATCCCGTACATGGTCATCCTGAGTTTTGGACTTGATGATCACGTCGTCCACATACACCTCTAATTTTTGATGCATCATATCATGGAAGGTGGTAGTCATGGCTCTCATATAGGTTGCCCCAACATTCTTCAGTCCGAAAGGCATGACCCTGTAGCAGTAGGTTCCCCAAGGTGTGGTGAAGACTATATTCTCTACGTCCTCTTCATCCATCAACACCCGATGATATCTTGCGTAACGGTCCACGAAGGATTATATCTCATGTTTGGTGTAGTTTTCAATAAGGATGTGGATGTTTGGCAAGGGGACCTTATCCTTGGGGCTTTCCTTGTTCAGGTCTCTATATTCCACACACACTCAGGTTTTCCTATCCTTCTTTGGCACTGGACCACATTGGCCAACCATGTGGTGTATCGGACCACTCGGATCACTTCCGCCTCCAATTGTTTCGAGATATCTTCTTTGATTTTATTACCGACGTCAATTTTAAATTTTTTCTATTTTTGCTGGATCGAGGGGCACTCGGGATAAGTTGGAAATTTATGCACTACCAAATCAACACTCAGTCCCAACATGTCATCATACGACCACGCAAATATATCTTTGAACTCAAACAAAAGTTGGATTACTGGATCCCGAGTTTTCTCAGCTATGTGTATGCTTAATTTGATTTCCCTGATTTTTCAGAACTACCCAAGTTAACCGGCTAAGTGTCATTTTGGTTTGACTTAGGTTTATATTAAAAATGTTCCAGTTCTCGATTTATTTCCCTAAAAGCCTCTTCTTCATCGTATTCCGTTTCTTAGTTTATTATTTCACAATTAGACAACATATGTCGATCTGGGAACACAATCCGCAAGCATGTCATATTATTTAAAGCAGCATTAATAGAACTGAAAGAAGAAACAAAAGAGAAATAGCAAAAATCAGAAAGAATAAAGAAAAATGAATGATGAAATATTTATTTGATTTCTTGGAATTGGAAGATAACAGGGTTTACATTTGGAAATTAAAAAGACAAGAAAATTTAAAGAAAAACATCCAAGTTACACCCCGGGATAATTCGCGATGCAGAAAAAGCGGTAGGACTAGTCTACCGAGAATCTCGCCTGAAGGGGAATGGCGTAGCCATCCAATTCTGTAATTTGGCCTTGAGTCCCATGTACAACACCTCAACGGTGCTAGCACTCTCCACTAGCTGAACCATGTGGGTTTCATATAGTATCTTTCTCATTGCCTCGCATATTTACTTAATCTCTTCAGCTGTAAAAACCTCCTCCTCTTCTTTTTCATTGTACTTTGGCTTTACAAATGTTTCGTACACTTGAGGCACTGGTTAAGGCAGGACCCAACCATCATTATCTTTTGCCCATTTTATGTCATCTGGGGTAGATCGGAAGCCTACCTCGAAGAACTTTTCAGCAACCGACAAAGTAATTGGTTCAGCTATTCCTTGCAGGGATTTCCCAAGTCCCTTCCCCGGTTTGAAGCCATTTCATATCATTTCATTCGCCACCTTAATTAATGCATTGGAAAGAAAGGGCTGGGGGCAGGGGTTTCCCTCTTCGTGTTGGTCTGCCACCACTACTTCAAAGGCTTGATAAACTATGTGCTCGCTGCCTTCTCTCGCTTCAAGGCATGGGACTGAGGGATCTCGATAAATTAATTATTCATCCTCCCCATGGACCACAATTTCTTGTTCCTCATGCTCAAGCTTTACCATCTGATGAAGAGTGGAAGGTACAACCCCTGCTGCATGGATCCGTGGCCTCCCAAAAAGAAGGTGATAGGACGTGTCAATGTCTAGAACTTGGAAAGTCACCTCAAAGTCAACCGGACCGATGGTTAGAATTAGATCGATCTCTCCAATTGTGTCCCTTTTAATACCATCGAAAGCTTGTACATAGACATTCTTTAGACGAATCCTTTCAGTCCCAATCTCCATACGCTGTAATGTTGAGAGCGGGCAGATATCCACTCCAGAATCTCCGTCTACCATAACCCTTTTCACATAATACTCTTCATATCTAACAGTTAAGTGTAAGGCTTTGTTACTTGCAGCCCCTTCCGGCGGCACTTCATTTTTGCTGAATGAAATCTGGTTGACAGCAAAAAATCTTTCTGCCTTTCTTTCTAATTGTTCCACAAAAGTCTCAGCTGGCACGTATGCCTCATTGAGGGTCTTGATTAGTACCTTATGATGTTCTAGGGATTTTATCAACAAAGATAGAATTGAGACTTGTTCAGGAAACGTTCGGAGTTGGTCAACCACTTCATAGTCTGCCCTTTTCATTTTTGAAAGAAAGCCTCCGCCTCTTCAGCGCACCTGGGAAGCGTTTCCTGGTGGCGTTGTTTACTTCTTCCAAATTGGTGTACTTTTCCGCATGGTAGTTTTCTTCTCCTAAGTTTTCTTTCTCTTTATATGTCACCGTTGTTTTATGGTAATTCCAGGGCACCGCAGAGGGATTCATCATGGGCTTCTCTGGCGCGCGACCAATAACCACGGGCTTACTCAGCCTTGGTGGATTAGGTTGCCCTACACTATATAAGCTCCCTTAGGCACATACATCTGAATGGTTTTATTCAGTTTGAATCTCTTGGGAGGACTCAACAACAACCGCTGATCTTTGTGGCTCTATGGGACATATATAACAGTGTCTTTGGTGGGCGTTGCCTCAGTTTCTGCCTCAATCTTATTTTTTGATTTGGGGTGTGTGGCTTTTCTCTTTTTCTCCCCTTCATCTTACTTTGGCGATGTTTTTGGCTTTCTCTCAACATCAACAATGGAAATTATGGCTTTCAACGCCGGGTCGAATTCCTTGTCTTCACTGATCATTCCATTTACTGTCCGTTGTTGTGGGCCGGCAGGGGATTGTTGGTCTCATTGGGAATGTCCTCGTCTCTTAACACAATCTTCCTTTGTTCTATTAGATCCCCTATAGCTCTTTTCAGGGTCCAGCAGTTTTTCAAGTCATTTCTCTCAGCTCCTGAGTGATAGGCACATCGGGTGCCCCGCTGGTAGGAAGGTGATTCCGGGTTTTGCCTATTTGATTACAAGGGCTGAAGCAGGCCCATCTGGACAAGCTTTGGAAGCAAACTGGAGTAGGATTCTCTGATTGGTGTAAAATTCGTCCTTCTGGGTGGTTCACGAGGACGAAAGTTATTCTGGGGAGGACGAGGGTCATAGTGGTTTTGGGGAGGAGGCTGGTTTCTTGGGAATGGAGCTTGGTTCCTTTTGGCTTGTTGCTGTGGCTGGACAAAAGGTTGAGCATTCATGACTACGGCTGCGGAGCATAGGCCATGTCCTGGTGAGGGTAATAATGCTGAGGAGTTCTTTATGGGAACATGGATCTGGGAGCGTGATTTTTTCTCGCACCTGATGCTGCCATGGATGTTTCTTCTTTCTTCTGGCCCTTTGTTACTCCTCCAGACCCACCCTGGATGACTTGGGAGGTTGCCCTGATAGTGCATTGGCTTAGAAGTCTGCCTGTTTTAAATCAATTTTCCACCATTTCCCCGATTTTGATGGCCTCCGGGAATTGTTTACCCATAGCTGACATCACATTCTGGAAGTAATCGGCTTCCTGAGCCTGGAGGAACCTTGTGACAATTTCGACCTCATCCATCGGAGGCTTTACTTTAGATGCCTGCTCACGCCATTTGATTTCGTATTCCCGAAAGCTCTTCGAGGACTTCTTTTTCAAGTTGGCCAATGATTTTTTATCTGGAGAGATATCTATATTGTACTTGAATTGTCTGACAAAGTCTCTAGCAAGGTCATCCCAAATGTGCCACCGAGATATGTCTTGATCCCTGTACACCCGGAGGCAATACCTACCAGACTTTCCCCAAAATAGGCCATGAGTAATTCTTCTTTTCCTCCAGCCCCTTGCAAGTGATATTAGTATTTCTTGAGATGAGCAATAGGATCACTGTGCCCATCGTACTTCTTAAAATTTGGAGTCTTGAATCCTAGGGGCAAGTGCACATGGGGAAACATACATAGATCAGCATACGACACACTCTTCTACCCACTCAAGCCCTGGATGTTCTTGAGGGTTTGCTCTATACTCCTCATCTTTCTTGCGATCTCATATTGCTCAGGAATTTTGGGAGTCATTTCTTGTCCGGAGGTGAACTCAAATTGAGATGGCTGAGGGTAAGCATAAGCGGGAAATTGAGGAGGCCATTTGGGGGGTGAGTGTTTGGAATGTAAAGGCTAAAGGATCGAAAGTGGGCCTCGGTAGTGCAGGCTATATTGTAGCTGAACATGGGGGAGCGGTAAAGATGTTTAGGGCCACACTGGGTATGAAAATACGGGGGCGAACCCCGGAGGATGTTCCAACGAAACGGGCCGAGATGGTTGGGTGTCCTAGTAGGGTATTGGGATGACTGGTTAGGACAGTGGAAGTTCCACCCATTCTAGGGAAAAGCTCGGGAAATCTGGGAATTGCACTGAGCAGCTCCTTTTCGTTTGACCAGGCATCCCAAATTTCCATCATGTCGAAGATGCAATAACCTGTTTTGTACTTGCTGTATTTCTTCCTCAATTTAGCAATCAGATTATAATAGTGCTCCCTTTCATCCTTGAAATCTTTAGCTCGTTTGGTCATCTCATCCTCAAAAATGGTTATGTTTCTTCTTAGGATGATAATGGTCCCTTCATAATTTCCTTTCATTTGTTGCGCAAATGGTGCCTGTTCTTCTGCTCTCTTTGTCCATCGTGCCCGGTTGCTTGCTAGGCTATTTTCAGACTTTTCCAAGTTTTCTTGACACTAAAGGACTTTCTTTTTTAGTCCACTTATAAGTCTCTCATCAGCCCGACTTCTTTCTAGGTTATTTGTAATTGCTTTCATATTTTTGATCAGAGCTTTAAGGGCACCATTTTCAGATTGATGTTCCATGACTCGCCTTTCCAATTTATTTATTTTGGCTTTGTATTCATCCCCCTTGGTCAGCCAGTCCCATTGCGGTTGCGTCTCAATGATGGATTGTTAGACATGTGGTCTTTTTGCGAGCCTTTCAAGAATTTGATAGTTTTACTGAACCATTCAACATATTTAGGGTCCACTTCACCGCTGGCTTGGTGTCGCACTATGGTCTTGGATTATAGAAACCTACATTCATTCCACATTTGGCAAATTTTTCCTTCCGGAAATGCAGCTTTTTGACCCAGCTCAATGGCATGTTTACTCAGATCTTCGTCATTGTGGATGATTTGAAACCTTCCTAGCTGACACAAAACTCTGTAAGGAGCATAAGTTTGGATGCTCCGAATGCCCATTAAGAGGATATAAGATACTTCAGTTGACCTATACACTGCTTTGGTGACGTGAGGCCATCCAAATGGCCACTCAATTTTATCGGCGGTCAAGGATCTCAAATGTTCCATCCAAGCTTCAGTACCCGTAGGGAATTCAATAACTGCTACCCGCCTTTTAAACTCTTCAATGCAGCTCAGACCGGTCGAACCGTAATTCATGTACCCAACCCGGTGACAGAGGTGATCTTTCATCCATAATTGAAGTAGTAAATTGCAACCCTGGAAAAACTTTCCTCCTTCCCGACAAATGGTCAAAGCTCGTTAGATTTCAGATACGACCAGAGGGATCACAGTGTTGTTGGCTTTTTTGATTACCACATTTATCATTCCCACAAGACCTATCTCTATATTGCCATCCTTCCGTAGACAAACCACAACACTCACAAAGGCCACCATAAATGCTAAACTCCGTCTTGCCTCCCTCTTGTATTTTTTTCTAATACGGGTTAGACCGGTGTTCGGCTCTTCAAAATCTCGGGGGTTACCATATCGAATATACAAAAACTGAAGTGTACATTACCCTTCGGATAGGTTTCTGTCTTGGACATCCCGACTAATGCTTAGCAAATTCAGGAATCTGTTAGGGGATACCGGTCTTTGGTGACAAGGGATATCGACTCCTGAGATTTCCATTTAGACCCACATAACCAACTACTTCCAATGTAGGTGTGAGCTCTAAATCAGAGAAACGGAATACGCTGCAAGTTGGGTCCCAGAATGGTATCAAGGCTTCAATTATGTCCAACCTTGGCTTGACATTTAATAGTCCGACAAGGCCTCCCAGAACTTTCACCACAGTTTCTCTACTGCCCTTTTCTAGATCATTCCACCACATATGGAGCTTCAAGGGGATATCATTAAGGACTGTGAAGGGTTCAATTTCATTCGTGCTCATCCTGCACATCTATTAAGGCGATTAATGGCTTATTTTAATGAGAAATAACAATGTATATTTTTTCAAATTTTTTCTTTTTTTTTTCTTTTTTTCCAAAAGAAAAACCCTAGTTTTGCCGATACATCCTTTTAACACTTCGGGAAGTAAGATTTAAAGGCTATGCTTGCTAGCCGTTGGGAATGACCCAAGGTGGCTGTTATTGCAAAACAGCCCACCGGCGCCCTTTTGAGGATATTCAGCTTTTTAAAAAAAGAATGGCATCACCTTACTTATTTGTGACTAAGATTAAAATATTTGTTGTTTTTGGCTCTATTTTTCAAAAGGGAAGTTGTACCCGATAGCGGTTGCCTCTGTATCTCACATCTGGTGAGAATCACACTGGCGTAGTTTGGGCAGATTTGACAAAACCAATATTTTGAAAAACAAAACCTTTCTTTTCTTTTATGTTCTCAAAAATCCGACTGAGCTTCAGTGCTATTTGGGTATTGTTTTTTTTCAAAACAGGTGATCATCCTCACTTAAACCCTACCATTGCTATTCTATTTTCAATTCTCTACCACTATTTACAAGCCGGTCAACATGCGGATCGAAAGCAAATGCACATATAGCAAGTAAGATGCATCAGGATGGTCTTTTCATTTCGGGTACACCATACCTAGACAGGCCCAACCCCTATGTTTAGTCTCCTAAGTCAAATGCACGCGATGCAAACAAACGTTCCTACTTGAGATCTGACATGAGGTTGACTTATTCTAGGTTCAAAACCTAGGTATATGTTCTAGACTATGTACCTGAGCGGACAACTCGAGCCGAGGAGGGGGCTACGTACCTGGAACCGAAAGGCCATCCGTCTTAGTAACTTGTCCAGCCTCATTCTTTCTATAAGGTATGACACAACGGAATAGGGAGTCTCAACAAGCGAGCACATCCCTGAAGATGAGGAGAGAAAGGTTTTGTAACAGTTTTATATATACAATTTAAATAACATCAAAGCGGTAAAGAATTTAGCATATATAGGATAAAACATGTAAGAAAATCAGATAATCGGTAGAGCCAAATATAATAGCTATTCTAAGCTCGGAACTTGAACCCTGAACCAGAGATTCTGGGTTCGATCCCCTACAGAGTCGCTAGAGCTGTCACACATCCTTTTTTACACACACCCCGAAGGATGGTACATAATGGAATTTTCCAATTTAAGTGACATTATTCAAAATGATATTATTTATTGATTTTTGTTCAGAGTCGCCACTTGGGATAAGTTTGTTTCTGGTGTCTCAAGTCACCGGTTTATTTTAAATCCCAAATCGAGGAAGATTTTGACTTTCCTATTTGAAGTCTGCGAACCAGAAATTCTTGAGTAAGGAATTTTGTTAACCCGGAGGAAGGTGTTAGGTACCCCCGGATTCCGTGGTTCTATCACGATCTCTTAAACTATCATAATTGGACATTACCTAATTTTAATATATGTTTCAACCTATAGTGAAATTTTAAATTATTTATCATTTTGAATTAATTTTAAGAAAAATTGCAACGTTATTAAAACACGCCTCGAATCACGTCACATAAATGTATCCGTGATTTTTGACATATTCTAATATCATTGAGATTTGGATTTGGGTCACATAAATACGCACCCTAGTTTAAGAATGTAACATCATTAAAAGACGCGCCTAAAGCAGCTAACGCGTTGTTAACTTTGTAGGAGTCCGTGAAAATTCGTTAAATAGCACATCTCGAGTTCTAAGTATTTTAAAGAAATAATTAAAGAGGGCCGCTCAATTTTTGAATTTATTTGGCTCGGCGCACCTCAATTTTATTTTTTAAGGATATTCGACTAATATTCGAAAAGCCGATGAATTATTATCTAGTATAGTTCAACTTCTATTCTATTTAAGGGGCCAATGTAACTAACATTGAACAATTGTTAAAATTCCAATTGATTTTTAGGGTAAGGCTAATTATGCTAATAAGCAAAGGAAGACCAACATTAATAAACTGGTAGCCCAATAGGAAAGAAATAAGCAATTAATAAGCACAACAGGTTTGGGCCTACAAGATCAGGCCCAAGCTTCAAATAAAGACCATCATCATGGCTGAAAGAAGCTTTTAATTCGGATTTGTTCCTGAAATCGGAGGTTCAAATGCTTATGGTCTCATTTTCTTTCTAAAAAAATATCGAACTAAAGGGAGACAAGGACTTATGATTGAAGCCCTCAATATTTTAGCTTGTAATAGTCCCAAGAGGTATTTGGACAAGTATACCTCGAGACAACAAAATCTCGAGGCAATTTTTGAGGTCCAGGCCTAAAGAGGTCCTAACTTTATAAAATGAATCTGAAGGTGAACTATTTATGAACCAAGTCCCAAATAAACACACGAAAACATGGATCATATGAACTCGACTCAATAAGCTAATTAAATCAGGATTTTTCAACTGGACATTGGTTTAAAAAATAAGCCTTAAATGCATTGATCTACTGATTTTCTTAAACGAAGCTAGATTGTACACAACATGTAATTACTGATATTCGAATGAATCTATTGAATTCCAAAGCTTGAACAAATTACAAATTCCAGTCCATTTAAATGACTTCAAGCATCCAAATCACGAGCATGATGGTAATATATCACAACGGACTTCTAAGATCAAACTAAAAGACCAATGGACCTACTCAAATATGCCTACATACAAGTAAGAGGAATGTCCTATTCAGTTACACTGCTTCTAATGCAATTAATAAAAATCTATCATCTAAACATATGGATTTACTAAGCAAAACAGCATTCACATGCAAAGTAAACAAGCATAACTACATAGATTGAATTACATCTTCGAATCTTCTCTTCTTATTCCCTTCTTCAATTCAGAACTTCAACAATACATAGGGAATTTCAGGTGGTGTGCACCTGGTTACATTAATAAGCAAAATAAGTTTGAAGGCAGGAGGTAACAACAACAGTAAATTTGTTTCAGTAGCAACAACAATCAAAACATGCTTGAATTCCCAAGAATGAAACAGTTCCCAAACAGATTTTGAATCAACCAACTTCAAAATAAATTTTAATGACCCGAGCTCAAACTATTTTTACCCCTTAGATCTAGAAAATGACTCCAGAATTTTACAGGATTTCTTAGCTTTTTTGTTGTTGATTTTCAGGATTTTTCTTCTTCTCTAAGATCTAAACTCTATATACTTAAGCTCTCAAATTTTGAAGAAATTGATCTAGATTTTTCCCTCCTCCTTCTTTTTTGCAAGGCAAGGTGTACTGCCTTTTATAGGCAAATAATTAGGGCATCTTGTAGATTTTAATTTACCCCTTAGCCCCCCTCTTAACTTTAGTTTTTAGCTTAAAAATACTTGGGTAGTGACTTGTTACCCAAGTTATATTACTTAATTTATGATATTTTACTTAGAACCCCAACCTAGAAGCTTCTATTTTTAGTTACTGCAAGATTCTCTAATTGAATTACCCAAATTATCCCCCAACGATCCCTATGTTTACCCTCTAATTTGGTCAAGTAGCCGGGGTTAAAAATTAAGACTAATCTAACCTGAATTGAACAATATACAAGGCTAACAACTACATCTAATTTAAAGTCAGGAAGAAAGACCTAATTGAACTCAGGACTTCAAAATAGATGAAATTAAAACCAATAGTAAAGCCCAAAAAACTCGACCAAATCTAATTAAATTCATGAAATTCAACCTAACAAAAAGGATTATGACTAATTGAACCAGGAACTTCAGTAGAATAAATCTGACTACAACAAAGAAAACTAAACAAATTACTCAGGAACTTAACATGAGACCCAAGCCACAACTAGACTCGACTAGGACTGATTAAACGTATGCACTAAACAAATGAAATTAATACAGCTTAACAAACAAACTAAATCTTATTAATTCAGGAATTTAACATGAAACCCAAACCAACAAACCAGAAACAAACTCGACTAGGACTGATTAAACAAATGATTTTGACTTAAACCTAACAAATTAATAGAGAAAATATGAGGCGAAGAGAAATTAAAATCAAACATGAAAACTTATCTTAATTTCTTTGAATCGAACCTTAGAAATCTGCATGCACCATTTGGAGGATTTTGGAAAACCCTAGATTCGCATTTTGAGTAGTTGCGGGGATATTCGAGGGAAAATGGCTGTGGTTCTGAGGTGAGGGAAGTGAGGAGATTGTAGGGTACGATTTTTGGGTGGATTGGTGGTGATGAGGTTTTGGTTGTAATTTTGATTCAATATTCAAAGAGTTCGGCCGTGATCTGAAGGAAAATAATAGCGGATTCGTGATGTGGGGGTTTAGGAGGACCTATGGTGTTAATTTGGGTGGTGGCCCCGAGGCGGCTGCTACGGTTTCGATTATTCGAAGGGTTTGGGAGTTTTGAGGTAGGCTAATGGTAGATTGGGATTAAGGAGGTTGAGGCGAACCTTTGGTGTTAATTTGGGGGCCTTTGGATGATCGCTGCCGGCGAAGGCGATTTTCGGCCAGTGGTGCACGACAGAGGACTGCGAGGACGAGGGCGGCTCTAGGGATGGCTAGGGTTGAGAGAGACGAGTCTTGGGGGGGGGGGGTAGGCTTGTTTGGACATTTAAATATTAAAGCACCCCAACTTCTTGTCCGTTAGATAAAAAAACTAGATGGTTGAGATTTGACTTAAAAAGAAAATGACATCAATTGGCACTTGGGGGGGGGGGGGGGTGGACCAGACTCTGGGCTGGATTTGGGCATTTTTGAATGGTTCTTAGGGGTTTGATCATTGGGCTGCTGAATTTTGGCCCAAATTGGGCATTTGTAAGAGACCCAATTTTTCTGATTTTCTTTTCTTTTCTTTTTCTTCTTCTTTTTCTTTTGAAATTAAAATATGAATTAAAACTAAAACTGAATTTAATCTTAAAATCTTATAAACTAATTTTTTTGTAAACTAATACCATTAATTAATGAAGATTTTAAGTAAACTAACAAAAATTCAGATTAAACAAAGCAAGAGTGAATCCAAATTTGATTTTTTTTTTTGTATTTTTTGTAAAATCTTAATTACCAATTAATTCAAAAATATGTAAAAATCAAATTCTAAATGCAAGTGCAATATTTTGTATTTTTTATGAATTATCTAAATAAAAATGTATACAAAAATGCAAACAAATACCAAAATTATGCAATTAATCCTAAAAATCAAATACTTAAAGGAAAAATTCTATATCTAAGAATTTTATAGGAGTAATTCACGCGAGGCAAAAATAACATGCTCACAACATTTTTGGACTATTTTGTAGAAATTTAAAACCAAAGCATAGGCAAGCAGGGGCATAAAACATGCTGAAATCCTAATTTATTAGGAGGCTACCTGGGAGACCGAGTGGGAGTTGCGGACCAGACATCTTCACTTGTTTGAGGCTTCAGGTATGTTTCTTGACTCGTTCGAGGATGAACGTTTTTTTAAGTTGGGGAGGATGTGACGTCCCGATCAGTCGGCTCATGAGTTATCACTCCGTTTACTCTATTTCTATTACTTTATGCTTTGTTTATCCGTATTTTGTAATATCAGGTTGGTCGGATCGAATCCCAAATGATTTTGGTGAAGTTTGAGACACTTAGTCTCTTTTGAGGAAGCTTAAGTTGGAAAAGTCAATCGAATGTTGACTTACGTGTTAGAGGGATTGGATGTGAGTGTCGATGGTGAAGTTAGCTTTTAGAGGTAATTTGGGACTTAGGAGTGTGATCGAAATGGGCTTTGGAGGTTCGGAGTAGATTTAGGCTAGAATTGGCGAAGTTGATATTTTGGCAATTTCTGGGTTGTAGGTGAGATTTTGATATAGTGGTTGGAATGGAATTCCGAGAGTTGCAGCAGTTCCGTTGGATCATTTGGGATGTGTGGAAAATTTCAGATTATTTGGACGTGGTTTGGCTGGATTTTTGATCAAAAGCGGAATTCAGAAGATTTTGGAAAGTTTGGCTTGAATCCAATGTGTTTTGGGTGATTTGATGTTGTTTGAGGTGTTTTGATAATTTTAACAAGTTTGAATAAGGTACTAGGATATCTTTGTGCTTTTTGTTGAGGTCCAGGGGGCCACGGGGTGATTTCAGATGGTTGACGGAGAAGTTTGATTTTTGTTGCAGCTGCTGAAGTTACTGCTTCTGGTATTTTCGAACCTACGGATTTGGGACCATAGGTGCGACACCATATGTCTAGTTTGTTAGTCGCAAAAGAGAAAAGAGTCCTTATGGGCAGAGATCGTAGAAGCAGTTAGAGGGGCATCGCATATGCGGGAATCTGGTCGCAGATGCGATTGTTGGTCAGTAAGGTGATATCCGCAGAAGCGGAGGAAGGATTGCATATGCGGTACCACAGATACGAAAAGGTCCGGGCAAAAGGTATAAATTGTCTCCTTCGTGAATTTGAGCTATTTCACTATTTTTAACTTTGGTTTGGGAGATTTTTGGACGATTTGAAAGAGGGATTTCAAGGGAATTTCGTTGAGGTAAGGAATTTAGACTTAAAACTCATTCACATGCTATTATTTCACATATTAGAGCTAGAAATTATGGAAATTAAGGGTGAAATTTAGGGAAACTAGGGATTAGTATTGGAGACCTTTGATTGAGGATTTGATGGACCATTTGAGGTCGGATTTCTAATCTTTTGATATGTATGAACTCGTGGTGAAATAAGGAATCTAGTGGTGTAAAAATTATTGAATTCTGAGACGTGGGCCTGGGGGTCGGGTTTTGGTAATTTCAGGATTTGTGTCATTTGCTGATTGTTTTCCCTTGGGCTTCGTTCCTCAGCCTATTTTGACTTCCTCGTTCTGATTATGGATAGATTCGGCGCAAGTGTATGCCGATTCGAGGGGCAAAGGCGTTGCAAGCTAGAGATTTGACAGGTTCAAGGAGAGTAATAATTGTAAATGATGTTTTGAGGGTTTGAAACCTCGGATTGCACATCATAGTGCTATATTGAGGTGAGGCACACACTTGATGACGTGCGTGGGATCGTGCACTATTGGGGTTGTGACTTGGTCCATCCCGATTGATGATTTATCGTGTATTTGACTGAAATCTATTTGCTATCATCATTATTTTGGTTGAATGCCATATTTGGACTTCGTGCCAGCTGTCACACCTTATTTTTCACACTACACCCCATAAAGGAGGGTGGAAGGAAGTTTTTTCCAACTTAAAGTGACAATCGAAACAGGATTATTTATTTATTAAAATCATACTCGCCACTAGGGATAATTTATGGTGTCCCAAGTCTCCAGTTTTATTTTTATCTTTTCTTTTTCAAAAATATGACAGAAAACAAAATCGGGCCCTACTTGCTTCATTTTCACACTTCACTCTCTCTTTTTTTTCTTTTTGCTTTTTTTTTTTCCTTTCTTTTTATTTGCCCTCAACTTTCATTGGTCCACCAAATGACCCTGTTAAACTTGAAGAATTGCAACATGTAGCATATAAGATACATCAGGATGGCCTGTAATTTTGGGTACACCTGTCTTAGACGGACCCAACCCCTATGTTGAGTCCACTAAGTGAAATGCACATGATGCATACAAGCGCTCCTACTAGGGATACAGCATGAGGTTGTGTTCTTTTAGGTTTAAATCCTGGGGTTTTGGTCTAGACTTGGGGTACCCAAGCGGACAACTGGGGCCGAAGAGGGGGCAACGTACCGGAAGCACTGAAGTATACATGGCCTTGTCGCTTATCCAGCCTCGTTCTATTTGGTAGAACTTTTATAGAAAAAGTGAGCTACACCAACGTGTGCACTAAATTTTAGAAGACTCAGACGGGTGGCGTAAGAATACACTCATATACAATTCAAACAATATTAAAGCAATAAACAAATAGCATTTAACGTAAAAGGTTCACAGAATACAGTAATATTAAGAATAAACAAAGCCAAGTAAAAATCATTAAAAGCTCAAATTCTTGAACCCTAAACCAGAGATTCTGGGTTCGATCCCCAGCAGAGTCGCCAGAGCTGTCACACCTCCTTTTTTACACTACACCCTTGAAAGGGGTTTTTCCTCGAAACGAGATTATTTATTTATTAAAATCAGAGTCGCCACTTGGGATAATTTATGGTGCCCCAACTCACCGGTTTAAAATCTCGAATCGAGGAAATTTGACTCAAATTACGGTCTGCGAACATAGAAATTCGGGTAAGGAATTTTGTTAATCCAGGAGAACGTATTAGGCATTCCTGAGTTTTGTGGTTCTAGCATGGCTGCTTTGATCATACTTGGCTTATTAAATTGTTTAATTACCCATTTTAGAACCTATATGCATTTATCTCTTACCGCTTTTTAACTAAGGAAAAATTTCTTGAAACGGGTAAGCATACGTGTACCCATTTGTTTGTTGCGTCACAAATCATGTCACTCAAATATGTCCACAATTAGTAATGCTTTGTTATTATTAAGTAAATTTTAGCCGAAGTTGTGCGAACGCGTACTCCGATTTTATTTTAGACATCGCAATCGTATCACGCGAACGTGTCCACAACTGCAATGGTATATTACACGGGCATATAGCAAACTATGAACATTTGTTATTTTATATCTAAATCATACGAAATTAATGGAGGACCATATGTGATTTAATTATGGACGACACACCACGATTCTAATATTTAAAGGAAATTCAAACTAAACCTTTGAGAGCCATAAGCTATATTCTTTTAATATGGCATGCCTCGCATCTAAATGTCTAAGACTCCTAATTAAAGCTAGATGCCTATGGGCTTTGGAGATCGCTATAGAAATGCACATCACTTAGCTATAGTCGCAATTAAAGGATTATCTATATTGAGGATCATTAACAAGCTTTTAAGAAGATTCAATATAGCCTAAATTTCAACAAATGATGATCCAATTAATCATGATAGCCCATTCCAATCCTAAATACGCATTCGTCCAATGTCTTGAATCCCTTTCCCTGATTCCAAACCTTACTTTTCAGTCTCTCTTAGCAAACGTTATTCAATTTTCTCTTTAACACATTTCACTTGGTTTTCTCTCAAATTGAATAAACGAAACAACACCTTTCTATCAGTACATGTAGATTCCAAAAACGTAAAGCTAAAATACACATAAGCCATGTAGAAATTCTCGAGCAGATCCATGATTTAGGCATGCTTGCCAGTATACTACACAATCATTCAGCAAACCAACTTTATCAACCATTCCTAAATAAATCTCTCGTTTTTGCTTATTTTACATTAGCTCACATGAACTCCCATTTTCTAAAATAGAAACCAAACAATGACTTTCAGCAATTTCGAACAAATTTTATAAGCTTTGCATGAGCTGATCAAGCAGTGTATCCGAAAGTTTAAATGTACAAAGGCCATAAAACAGTCACCCCAAAATATATCTCCGGAATCAAGAGTTATCAACCATTAATAAGAATGTAATGGACCGCACCCCAAATTTATACAAAAACAAGCTGCATTCTTTATGATTGTAATAAAATTACTTATACAAACTAGAACTCAATTAGCCAATGTAACTCATCTGGTAAAAAAAAGAAATTCAAAAGACACATGACTGAATCAGCACAACAACTAATGCTATGCATTGAAACTTCTGCATCTCATCTCATTCTTCAGATCAAAACTTCACAAACAAAAGAGTTTCAGGATCATGTACCTGAATGTAACAAAAGCAGGATTAGAAACTCAGTTTGAGACTAAGAAGGAACACTTAATGGCAATTGTGAACACGTGATTTTTGCCTCACTTGAAATATTCCAATAGAATTCTTAAAATTATGAATTTTCTTTTATTATTTGAATTCTAGGGGATTCATTGTATGATTTTGTGTTAGTTTGCATTTTTGTGCATTTTAAATTGATAAAATTCATAAAAATACAAAAATAGAACACTTGCATTTAGGACACAATTTAATATTTTCTTAGACTTATTAGTAATTGACATTATAAAAACAAGAGAAAAAATAACAAAAGAAATAAATAATAATAACAAAAATAGTCAGTTTTACATTTGTTTAGTTTTCCTTTTAAAACTAGAAGTTAGGATATTTTAAGAATTAATTAGTTTAATTGTAATGTTTACATTTGGTGTTGTCTATTTTTATTTTTGTACTTGATAAAATCTGAAAAATAATTAAAAAAAAGAAAGAAAACAAAAAGAGAATTGATTAAATAAAAAGAGAAAAAGAAGCAAACAAATAAAAAGAAAAAGAAATTAAGAAGAAGGAAATCAGGCCCTCAAATTTGGGCCACCCTTTAACTAAATCCAGCCCAACACCCAGCAAATACCCATCCATACGCGCTATAAACCGGTCCATACCCCTCCCCATCGAAACGACATCGTTTCGACCAAAACAAATCCTAACCGTCCATCCATTCAATCCAACGGTATACAAGCCTTGGCGTTACAGGTATATAACTGTTCTATATCACCCCATACCCAAAGTCAACCTCGTACCTTGCCCAAACATTGCAACCCTAAAGCCAGCGTCCCTCCACCGTCCGCCGCCGGCCAAAAATTGTCTCCGCCGGGAGCGATGCTCCGATCAACCCCTGAATCCCCTCCTCCTCTTCCTCTAATGCCCCAAATACCAGACTTCTAATATGAGCCCAACCCTTCAAATAATTGAATTTGTGGACGTCGACTCCGCCATGTCTGGCGGCGGTCACCCAAACCAGTACCAATTTGACACCATAGCACCGTCTTTGTCTCCCCAACCCATGTCCAACCTTATTTCCCCTCAAATATCAGCCAGTGCCTTCGAATTTCAAATCAAAAGTCTAGACCTAAACGACGACTCACCTAAATCCGACCAAATTTAAACCATATACCCTCCTTGACCTTCTCTCCTCGAATCCCAAACCAATTCCTTTCAAATCCAGCCAGAATCGTTCGAATCTTTGAGCTAAGGGTTCAGACTCGAGTTCTGAATGAATTTTGGCATGACTCAGCTGTTCTAGTGTGATTTAACCATAAAAATAGGTTGATAGCATCGTTTGAGTTTTTGAAATTCAAAGTAGATCGAGGCCAGTAAGTTTCTTTTCTTTTGTTTATTTCATTCTGAATATCATATACCTATTTGATCAATGATTCTCTAGGCGATTGTTTTAGATTTTTTTAGGGGTTTAATTGGTTCTTCTTCTCATAAATCTCTTCTGTTTCTATTTTTGGGCTAATTTCTATGCCGTTTGTTTTGATTATCTGTATTGTTTGATTGTGTATTCTTTAGAGTTTCCTGCTAGTATGATTTAAGTTTGTTTGTTTAATTTGATTTTGTGTTTCGAACCTGTCTTTTTTTGACAATCTTGATAGTATTTAATTAATCTAGTGTGAGGCGTTGCTTGACTTTGATTTGTTAATTTAATTAGTTTAGGATATTTTAGCTCATTTTTAATGAGTAGTTGATCTTTAAGTTTAGTGTTTGTCCTTAAGAAATTATTAGGTTTAGTTTAGTTAATTTGGTTATAGCTGAATTAGATTGATGAGTCAACCATGGTCACTGACAGGGTAATGGGTTAGGGACAATTAGTAATTTTAGACCTAGTTCAAGGGTAATTAGGGTAGTTCAATAATAGGACCTTGTAATGACTGAATTGGAAACCCCTAGAATATTCTACATGGGGTTTCAATTACAGTTTTAGGAACCTTAAGGCAGTAACTTGAGGCACAAGTTAGTCGTTTAGGGACTAATTGAGTAAAATTGAAAAAATTAGAGAGGGACTAAAGGTAAAACTAAATAGGGAAGGTTGCCCTAAGCTTTTCCTATAAAAAGGCATACCGTTGCCTTCTTTCAGAAGTTTTTTTTACCCTGAAAAATTCCCAAAAGTTTTAGAATCCTGAAAATCTATAAAGATTTGAATTTTAAATTCCTAAAGCCAAATATGAAATTAGAGTTAGAAAGTTCTTTTTAGGTCTTAAATCTTCAAAAACCCAAAAAACGAAATATTGTTTTATTAGAGTTTTCCTCAGATTAGTTCCAATTCTCAGCTATCAATTTGAATTTTTAGATTAACTAAGATGAAAATGACTTAAATGACATGTGTTTGAGGTGTTAAAACTTCAGAAGTTTGTTGGATTCAATTTTGAGTGTGTTTGGAGTTCAATTGAGGCTGTTTTGGTCTGTTACTGGTCTTACTTGTCTGAAACCATGTCATGGGTTGCAATGATATCAATTAGGGTTTCTAATTGATATAATTATGGTGTTGTTGTTGGATCTCAACTGCTGATTCCTGTTGCTATACTGCTGTGAAATCGCTGATTGTCCATTTGTCTTTATTTTGCCTCAAATTCTAGGTACACTTTAAACTTCAAGTGTTGAGAGGATTGGATCTATGTGTATGACTGTCTTTTTGAAGAGGAATATTGAAGAACTCTCTATCTCAATTGTTTTACACGAATATGTTCTGATGGATGTCTTTAGACGCTTAATTTGATAGCATTAATTAGACTATTACTTATTCTGTATTAATTGGACTGTATAAACAATTATTTTGGACTCTATAAGTAAATTACTAGCTATAGCATAATTCCCTTTAGGTAGTAGAGTGATTGGAAGTAAAACAGGTATTGTAGTTTAAACATAATATCAACATATCATGGTTAAATTCATGTGTTAGTTAATGTGTTTATATCAATATTAAATTCAGGCTAAATGAGTATTTGTAACAGGACCATTTAGGATTAGTCTTACAAGGCATAACTAAAGCATAGAATTACTGACTGCGTATGAACCTGAAATTTGGTTTTAGTTTTGCATATGATTTTGTGTTATCTATCATTTACATATAAAGAAAAAATGAAGTTGAGCCTCAAGTGCGATGTAACATTGACATTTTTTAGAATTTAAGAACTATTTGCATATCTGTTGGATCTCATTGGTTTGGGCTGATTAGGCAACAATGTTAAGTCTAGTGTTGACCTATTCATACAACAGTGAGTTTCAGATACCATCTTACTAAATCATTTGGGTCAATTGTGTCGTGAACCCTGCTTCATGCTTGCTTCAGCTTTGGGCTTGCTTTAGGGTCCAAACATAGATGGCCATTACAGGTCAATCTTAATTGAATGCACCACTGGGCTAATTTTGGGCTTTTCGAGCTAGGTAGCACATTTGAACTAAGGAAATTTTCTTCTTGTTTAGATGTGGACTTGAGTTTGAAAGCAAGGATTCTAATGCTAATTAACTATGTTGTTTAGAGACAAATCCGAGAAAATTCTAGTTTGCTCTAGATTGGTCTTTAAACATAAAATGAGGTGCGCCGCGCCAAACAAAACCCATAAATTGCATGACCCTCTTTAAATGCTCCTATTAATATACTTATAAATCCGGGACATGCTGTTTAGCGTACTTCACGACTTCCTTCAAAGATAATAATACGTAAGTCACTTTAGGCTCATCTTTAATAATTTTACTTCATAAATACAAGTGTGCATTTCATGTGACCCAAATCCAAATCCCAAAACGTTGGATAAAATGTGTTTTGGATCTGGGTGATTTCATGTCACGCAATCTAATGACACGTTTTAAACGACATTCACATTCCTAAAAATTCAACTAAAAGAGGTATATAATTTAAAATTACACTATAGGATGAACATGTACTAAAAATTATATTTTTAGTCGATTATAATAGTTTAAGCGACCGTGCTAGAACCACGGGATCTGAGGGTGCCTAACATCTTCCCTCGGGTTAACAAAATTCCTTATTTTGTCTTTTCGTTTCATAGACTCCATTTGGGTAGTAAAAAATTTCCTCGATTTGGGATTCAATACAAACCGGTGACTTAGGACACCAAAATCCAAGCCTATCCCAAGTAGCGACTCTAAAAATATAAATAATCCCATTTCGAATAATGTCATTTTAAATGGAAAAACTCCCGTATACATTTTATCCTTTGGGGTAGGCGTGTAAAAAGAAGGCGTGATAGCTCTGGCGACTCTGCTAGGGATAAGAATCCAGAATCTCTAGTTCAGGTTGAATAATTCTAGTATAGAATCACTGTTATATTTGGCTTTTCTGATTTTATACATGCTATATATGTTAAATGTTTTACCGCTTTGATATTGGATGCATTTTATATATAAACTGTTACGAATCCCTTCCTCTCTCCGAGTCCTCTACATCATGGAGAAGGGTGCACTTCGTGTGACTTCTCTTCTGTTTAGAGTCTTTTCCCATTTAGAATGAGGTTTAGATAAGCTGCTAAGCCGATAGAGCTTTTGTATCCCTGGTATGCTGCCCCCGGCTCGAGTTGTCCGCTTGGGTAAGCTAGGTCTAGAACAATAAACCCAGGGTTTAAACCTAGTATAACAAAACCTCATGCCGGATCCCTAGTAGGAATGTTTGTCTGTATCACATGCATTTGACTTAGGGGACTCAACACAGGGGTTGGGTCCATCTAGGACAGGTGATCTGAATCGAAAAGACCATCCTGATGCATCATACGTGCTACTTGTGCATTTATTTTCTTTGGATTTGCATGTTGACTGGCTTGCAAATAATGAGAGAAAATAGATAAAATAGCAGTGTTAGGGTTAAATGAGAGTAACCACTTGTTCCGAAACATCAATGCCAAATAGTACCGAATTGTTGTCGGATTTGTAAGAAAAAGACAAAGGAAAAAGAAAAAGGAATAAGGAGAAAAAAAACAAAGAGACTTTTAAAATTTGGTTTTGACAAAATATTTGGCCCGAACTACATTGGTTTGATTCCTACCAGGTGTGAGATACGTAGGCAACCCCTTCTCAGGTCCAACCTCCCTTTGGCAAAAATAGCCAAAAAATGTCAAAGTTTTAATTATCGTCATAAGTAAATCGGGTGATGCCGTTCTTGTTAAAACAAACCGAATGTCCCCAAATGGATGCCGGAAGGCTGTTTTTGTAAGAACAACCACACTGAGTCATTTTTAAAATGGTTTGTGGGCACATCCTTAAAATCTTCCTTCTAGAAGTTCTTAATGGCCGTATTGGGAAAACCATGTCCTTATTTTGCTAAATACAGAAATTTTTGCAAATATAGCCATTTTATTAGTTCAAAACAGATCAATAAATCTCCATTAAATAAATATGTAGGATGAACACCTTTGAAATCGGGTGAGGTCCCTTTGCAACTCCACATGTGGTGGAATGACTTGGGAAAAGGTAGTAGAGAAACCGTGGTCAAAATTTTGGGTGGTCTCGTCGGATTGTTAAATATCAAACCAAGAATAGATATTATGGAATCACTGATACCATTCTGGGATCAAACTCGTAATGTATTCAAGTTCTCGAACTTTGAGCTTACACCCACCCTAGAGGAGATTACGGGATATGAGGGTTTCAAAGGGAACCTCAGGAGTTGATATCCATTCGCACTGAAACCGTTAACCATTCACAGATTCTTGGACTTGTTGAGCATTCATCGGGACATTCAAGATAAGCATCTATCAGAAGGGCATTTCACACTTCATTTCCTATACCAGCGATATGGAAACCCGAAAGGTTTTTAGGATCCCAATACCGATTTGACACATGCTGGGAACAAAGATAAATGGGAGGCCCTGCGGGGATTGACATTCATGGTAGCTTTTCTGGGAATCGTGGTTTTGTCCAAGAAAGACAATCACATAAACATTGGCCTTGTAGGAATGTTGGATGTTTCCATAAGGAATCCTGCTAGCATAGTGGTCCCTTTGATAGTGGCGGAAATGTATCGAGCCTTAACCATGTCCCAGGAGGGTATGAGATTCTTTCAGGGTTGCAATCTGTTGTTACAAACGTGGATCCCAAAACACCTTTGCCACCAAACTGGGTACATGAATTATGGTTTGACCGGGTTGAGTTGCATTGGCGAATTTGATACCCGGGTAATAGGTATTTAGTTCCTCGAGGGCACGGAGGCTTGGTTGTCATGCTTGAGAGATTTGACAGCGGATAAAATTGAATCGGCTTACGGATGACTTTCCGCTACCGAGGTTATGTACACATTAGTAGAAGTACCTTACATTCTTTTGCGTTCGAAGCATCCAACCTTACGCCCCCTACCGAGTCTTGAAAAAACTTTGAAGATTCCAAACCGTCCACGGTAACGAAGACATGAGTGGACAAATAATTGAGTTAGGTCCAAAAGCTGCATTTTTGGAAGATAAAATCCAACAAATATGGAATGAGTGCAGATACCTTGAGCCTATGACTATGGTACAGGATTTGGCTAAAGGTGAAGTGGATCCCAAATACTTGGCCTGGTTCGGCAAATGATTTCAAATCCCCGAGAGACTTGCCAAAAGGCCACATGCACAACAATCCATAGATGGGGCCCAGGTGCAGTGGGAGTGGCTAGCCAAAGAAAAGGAATACCAAACGAGAATAGGGAAGTTGGAGCAACAGGTGCGAGATCTTCAATTTGAAAAAAGTGTGCAAGCCGCAGCTAATGAAGGTGATAAAAAGAAACTGGCCCAAGAGAACGAAGCTCTCAAGATTCAAATTCAACAAATGAAAATAGCTGCCAAAAATCAAGAAAAAAGCCGGTATGATGAGAGGTTGATAAAAGCACTGAAGAAGCAAGTCATAAAATGCCAGGAAGAATTGGAAAAGGCTGAAGGGAACATGGCAAAATTTTGGGCACAATGGGCAAAGAAAATAGAGGAAAGAGCCCATTTTGTCCAACAAATGAAAAGGAATTATGAGGGAACTATTGCTAATATGAAGAGAAAAATGAACACCTTTGAAGATAAGGCAACCCGACAGGACAAAGAATTTCAGGCTGAGAGGGAACAATGCTATAGGCTAATCGCCGACATGGACAAAAGAAATAAAACCGCTGCGAGACCATCACTTCCATGACTCCCAGGTGCTAGAAGCTCGTAACAAACATATAAGCCAACTACTACAAGAAAAGGGTTGGATCAGGGAAAGAATCAGAGGCATTGCAGATTATATTGTCATGAAGTGTCAGGACGACGAACAAATGGGCTGTACCACTTTCTTTACTATAGTGATGATATTTGTTCGTCAGGTTATCAATGATTTGGAGCAGTTACAAAGGGGTCTTGCACGTAGGCCCATGGAGATGCCGAATGATGCCTCGCGGACCCTAATATTTGAAGCTTTAATGTACTCTTGACCTAGTTTTAGTCATCGAGTCTGTATTTTGTCATTTTGAGTCTGTTTTATGATTTTCCTTTTAGGAAAAACAAATAGTTTAGCACCTCTGTTATCGGAGTTTTATTAATGAATATTTGAAAATCCCAAAATTGTTTCCTTATTTTTGCATATATTTGCATGAACTACGCTCGGTTTGATTTATGGGGGGCATAATACGTAGGGAATCTTGATTGGATTCTACCGTAACCCTAAAAACAAAAAGAAAAACAAAAACAAAAGAAAAAGAAAAAGTGAAAAAGAAAAGAAAAGAAAAACCCCAATGAGAAAAACAAAAGAGGGACGAAAAAAAGAAGAACAAGAAAGGAAGAAAAACAATGAGTGGAAATCAAAAGAAAGAAAATGGGATAAAAGCCGGGACGCCACATATAACCATTGCAAACATATGGACATCCGTTAACTATATAGGTGCATAACACCCAATGTGCGATTCCCTATCTGTTATCTTTCTCAAACTAACTGTTTGATTCTGTTTATACCCATCTTAGAATTTAGAAATGGTGGTTGGTTTGTGGTACGTTGGCATTGTGAGCATATGATTTTTACCCCGTTGAACGGCTCCTACAGAACTCTCAAAGTTTAGGATTTTCTTTAAATATTTATTTTTAGAATTTTAATTTTAGAATTTAATTGCGTGCCAACGTGTTTTCATCAGTGCGTGCTTTAAAATCATTTTGCATTTAGTTCATGTTTTTGCTGAAATAATTGTTAATTAGGGTCATTTTTACAAATAGAAAATATAAAAAAAATATGTGTAAGTAGTATTTCTGGCATTTTTAATTATGTTTGGTTTAGTTTCAGCTTGTTACATTTTTATTTGTGTTAATTAGGAATTTTTGTTTTAAATAAAATAGGGAATTAATTAAAATAAAAAAAGAGAAGAAAACAAAACAAAAAAAATATACATGTATACATACAGCCACCCAGGCTGGCCACAATTGGCCCAGACCTGGGTGGCCCAAACCCTTTTTCCCTTTAAAACACACAGCCTAGCCAAAAAATCTTTCCCTGATCTAGCCTACCTGTAACCAACCCAAAACATTGTCATCCCAAGAAAGGCCATCACAGCCATTGATCGGCTGATCATCCAACGGTCATGAAACTCCCACCTAAATAATACATATGTCCAAACATTCCTAATACACTCAGAGACCAAACAAGCCCCTTCCTCGTATATACACTCCGGTGTATCGACCACCCTTGACCACCTATTGACCACCTTTGACCACCCTTGACCACCCAGTAGCCACCCTAACACCGCCGCCGGAAATTGCATCATGGCGGAGGTCGGTCAGCAAACCTCCACAAGTTTACACCTTCAAACCACCACAACCTACTCTTTCCTGTCCTGTGGTTGATTCCCGTCAAACAAATCTGTAGCTTCTCGAATATTCAAAATCAGAGTCGCCGGAACCACCGCCTTCGGAGTCCTTGTTCCAAATAACCCCAAATTTACACCGTAGGACCACCAGGACCTCCCCTTCCCTGTCCTGCAATCCATTCCCTTCAAACAACCCCTCCATCGTCTCGAATCTTCAAAAAAAAGGTCGTCAGAACCCCCATCTTCGGCGACTTAACTCCAAACCCTCCAAAATTACACCCCTGAAACAACTCACCCTCCTCTTTCCAACCATGTATGTTACACCCTTCAAATCCATTCGAAACGTCTCGAATATTGATCGGAAGACTAACCCTAAACACAAACCCCACCGGATTCCGGTCAAGCTCATCTCAGACAGTCCCCGTATATTCCCTTCCCCAACCCGTCCAGCCACAATCCCCAAATACCATTAACCACCGAGGAAACTCAGATCTGAGACCTCACAGGGTATCAGAATCACCAGTTCCCTGTCCTGAACTCCTGAACTTGTTATCCACAAGGCCAGTTGCCTAAGAAGGTTAAAAACCTCTACAGAAGAGGTCAGAAACCAATGGAAAGATCTTCAGTTAGATTTGCATGTATAAAAGCTAAGTCTCCTGTCTTTAAATCACTATCTTCGCCTGAGTATAATTGTTTTGTTTCCGTAATTGTTAGCTGGTTTGTTTTGAATGATTGGTTGTTTTCCATAATCTCAGCTGAAATAGGTTAATCAGTTTTCTATACTTGCTATATGCCTTGGTTGTTACTAGCATGAAATCCCTTCGTCTCTTGAGTGGTATAATATCATGTTAATATTAGCCTCCTGATTCTGAAATCCTGGTTTGGTGATTTTTCAGTAATATGACTTTTATGGTTTGTTGATCTTCATATCCTGATTTTCATTTGATGCTCTGATTAGTTTTGGTTGGGGTTTATCTTCTGGATCCTGCTTATGTTACTGAGTGTTTGATTTTCATTTCATAGTAACTTTGATCTTCAGTACTTGCGCGTATTAGGCTATTCTTTCTTGCTGAACCTTTAATTACTTCTTGATTTTGTTCATGAACTAATTATTCAATCCATGTTACTCATTTCTCACTTTCAAGTTTTTATTGAGTGATTTAATTAAGTTTTTCCTATAATAAGTATTAGTTGATTGGTCTTCTTTCCTGGTTGATATTGATCCATTGGTTTGGCACAAAGATACATGAATCTTTATGATCCTAAGTTATAATAATTGATTGACCAATCCATATTAGGACATTTAGTTGTATGGATCCAATGGACCCGTTAATCCAGACCAGACCTTACCCATAACTCAAGCACAATTGACCAGGGTCAGTGAATAACTACGGTTAAAAGTTCAGGATAGTTAATTAGGAAAAGAAGTAGGGGTATAAGGGGTATTTGAACCTTCAAAGAATCTGGTAATAACCCCTAGAAAATTCTAGTGAGGGATTAAAACACAAGTTTTGCCTCAAACTTGAGGCACACGTCAGGAAATGAAGGACCATTTAGGAAAATATTGAAATCTGAATCAGGGACTAAAAGGAAAAACAAGGAAAAAGTGTTGCCATAAGGCTCCATTATAAAAAAGAGACAATCTGAACATTTTGAGGGATCCTTGACCTTTTTTTGGAATTCTAAAAATATACATATTAGTTCTTCCTATTTAATTGATAAAACGATCAGTGATGTTCTTTTTCCTTTGAGATTTTAATTCTCTCAAAAAATCTGCTGAAATTCTGGGTGTATTGTTCGATTGGCTGCTGTTTTGCTTATTGGTTGCTTCCATTTTACTCATAGGCTTTTGTTCTTTGCTGAACTCCAGGTACATCTTGTCATCCCTTCCTGTATGAAACTCAAGTAGAATGTATTCCTGAATCTGAAGATATGCCTTTATTAGTTTTTCTTTCGAATCCTCACCCTTTTTTCCCCTTCTTTAGTTATAAATAAACCTGATGATAGGATAATTACCTTGTAATAATTAGACATTAGGATTGGTTCATTTTTTAATAACTGGACATTGGGACTGATTTACTTTGTAATATCTGGACATTTGGACTACTATTTTAGATATGTATAATTAGTAGTAAGATTAGCTAGTGGTAAGGCAATTTCAAGTGTTTGTTGTCCCGTTTTTGCTTAAAAAATGTTGGATTTAGAAAATATTAGCTTGGTAATTATTAAAAAATCAAAACATTTGAGTAGTGTTTTAGTTCATTTAAATTTCAATACACTTAACAATAACTCGTTCAGATTAATCTAACACTTTGTAACCAAAATTATAATTGAAGCTCGGAAGTTGGATTTGTGTACTCTGAATGACGAGTATATGAATCATTTAGTTCAGATTTAAGACTAAAAACTGATATAAAACAATCATTAGTATCTTCGTTATGAACGTTGTTGATAGCTAGTCTTACGTATAATTTCAAACCAAAAGCAAGATCACTGAGATCTATTCATTATGGACTCCTCCGTCCAAATTAACTCTGGGCCTAATTGAAAGGCCCAGCGGTGGCCAGATACAATGATGTTTCTGGGCTGGCCAAAATTTGAGGCCCAGTGTGTGTAATCAGCCATGAATGAGGGTGAAATGCAAGTATTAATTTTCCAGAATATGTTACCCATGTATAATGATTAGGATACTTAGGCACAAGCATGATAGAGAACTTAGTATGCATTAGAACGTCCTTAAAAAATAAAGTGATCCGCGTTAATCCAATAAAATACCATGCGATGGATCCTTAATTCATTAAAACACATAGAAAATAGGAAGTGCCGTTTAGCGAGTTTCACGGCCTTCCATGAATTTTGAAGACGTAGTCGCTATAGGCGCGAAGTTATTAACAAAATACCTTTCTAAATTCGGGTGCGCATTTATGTGACCCAAATCCAAATCTCAACGGAGTTAGAATATGTCTAAAATTGCGCGCGCATTTATGTGACGTGATTCGCGACGTATTTTAATGACATTGCAAACTTCCTAAAAGATGTTAAAAGCGGTTAATAATTGAAAATTGCATTATAGGTTTAAACAGTTATATAAAATCAGATCTCTATCCACTTATAATGAGTTTAAGCGACCGTGCTAGAACCACGGGATCTAAAGGTGCCTAACACCTTCCCTCAGGTCAACAGAATTCCTTACTGAGAAATTTCTGGTTCGCAGACTCTAATCGGGCAGTCGCAATTTCCTCGATTTGGCATTTTAAATAAAGCGGTGACTTGGGACGCCAAAAGTCAAACCAATCCCAAGTGGTGATTCTTGAAATAAATAATTAATCCCATATCGAATAATGTCACTTTAATTGGCAAAAATCCTATGCACGTGTTATCTTTCGGGGTAACCACATGTAAGCCAAAAGGAGGTGTAACAGGCATCACATCTATGTTTTACTAGATCAAAAGGAAGTATAGAAATGTCGTGTGAAATGACTTTGCCAGCAGTTCCCATCTCAGAAGATAGCCCAATTACAGGTATCCCAGCCTCAGAGTCTGCAGCAGCTGAGGAAAATAGGATCCTACGCCTTTGGGTCATGGAGATGTTGATGCATGGACAAACAGATAAGAGCCTCCGAGCACCATCCTTGGATTCCCTGAGCTCTTCCCTAGACCAGCTAGTACTTTCACTATTCCCTTTAATCATCCAAACATCCTATTGGGATAGCCCACCATACCGGCCAATTTGTTGGAGCACCTTCTGAAGTCCGCCCTCAGGTGTTCACATTCCTCACAGTCCCAATATCTTTATGGCTTTCCCATGTGCGGCCACCACACAGCCCGCATTGCCCAAACCCATGTTTGATCCATCGGCCTTTACATTCCAAACACCTATTTACCAATTTGAGCCTCCTTAATATCCCTCCTAAACTTATCCTCAACCACCATATGAGCTCACACCAGTACAAGATAAAACCCCAAAAGTTTCTAAATAAGACGAGATGGCGAAAAGAATGAGGAGCCTCGAGCAAAGTTTAAAGAATATGCAGGGCTTGAGCGGGCAAAAGAGTGTTTCTTATACAGATCTGTGCATGCTCCCTCACGTGCACCTACCTATGGGATTTAAAACGCCAAAGTTTGAAAAGTATGATGGGCATGGCGATCCCATCGCCCACTTAAGGAAGTATTGCAACCAATTACGCGGAGCGGGCGGAAAAGAAGAGTTGTTGATGGCATACTCCGGAGAAAGCTTAATAGGCATTGCTTCAGAATGGTATATGGACCAAGACGTCTCATGATGGCACATTTGGGATGATCTTGCCAGAGATTTTTCAAATAAGCCTTTAGAAAGTTTCAGAGAATATGCTATTAAGTGGCGCGATAGGCATCAAGGGTGAAGCCTCCCATGGATGAAATATAAATGGTCACTATTTTCCTTAAGGCCCAGGAAGCAGATTACTATCAAAACATGATGTCGGCCATGGGCAAGCCTATCGCAGAAACAATCAAGATTGGTGAAATAGTAGAAAACTGTTTGAAAACGGGAAGGATTTTGAGTCAATCGGCCATCAGAGCCACCTCCCAGGCCATCCAAAGTGGGTATGGAGGAGTCACAAGAGGCAAAAAGAAAGAAGAAACCTTGATGGCAGCATCAGGTATGAGAAGACATCATGCTTCTAGGCCCATGTTCCATCGAAGAACCCCTCAACACTATTATCCTCACCAAGACATGCCTTATTCTCCTCATCCATATGTGGTTATGAATGCTCAACCATTTGCATAACCGCAGCAACAGGCTAACAGGAACCAAGCTCTGAGAAACCAGCCTCCCCATCAAAGCCACTATAACCCTTGCCCTCCTCAAAATAACTTCTGTCTCCGTGAGCCACCCAGAAGGAAAAACGTTACGCCAATTGGTAGTCCAATTCTAATATTTTCCCAAAATTTCTCCAGTTTGGTCTATTGAAGCCTGTTCCTCCGAACATACAAAACCCTGAATCGCATTCTTATCAACGGGGTTCCCGGTGTGCTTATCATTCGGGGGCTGAGGGGCACGACACATAGAATTTCTAAAACCCGAAGCGAGTTGTGGAAGATTTAATAAAGCAATGGAAAATAGTGTTGAGGGATGAGGATGTGACTAACAACCCGTTGCCGGCCCATAACAATGGACCGGTAATCGGGATGATCTGTGAGAACAAAGAATTTGACCCGGCTTTGAAAGCTATAATTGTTATTGCTGACGTGGATAAAGGGACAAGAGCTACCTCCAAGAAAGTTGAAGAGGAAAAGAAGAACAAGACCACGCACACTGAAATTGAAAAGAAGGTTGAGGTTAAAATTGAGACGATACCCGTCAAAGAAGCTGTCCTTTATGTCCCATGAGGTCGTCAGGAAAAGCAGTTGACTCCGAGTCCCCCAAAGAGGTTTGAGTTAAATAGGACTACTCAGATATATGTACCCAAAGGAACCTATATGGTGCGGGGGCCAACTAATCCGCCAAGGATGAGTGAGCCCGTGGTGGTTGGCTGTGCACCTTAGAGGCGTATGACAGACCCCTCTGCAATCCCTTGTATTATCATGAAACTGTGGTAAAATATAAAGGCAAAGAAACATCCGGAGAAACTCAAGAAAGTTACCCTATGAAGAAATATTCTAACTTGGAAGAAGTGAACAGCACCACCAAAAGGTGATTCCCACCCAAGAAGCCAGTGAGCTCCGAAGAGGCAGAAGCTTTCTTTCGAAAGATGAAAGCGACAGATTATGAAGTAGTGGACCAGCTTCGGAAATCCCCTGAACAAGTCTCCTTGATATCCTTGCTGATGGACCTGAGCACCAGAAGGTACTAGCCAAAACTCTCAATGAGGCATACATGCCAACTCAAACCTCAGTGGAACAATTGGGGTGGATGGTAGAAAGATTGTTCGCTGTCAATCAGACCACATTCAATAAATGAGTTGCCCCTAGAAGGATCCGCCCACTACAAAGCCATGCATTTAAAGGCCAAATGTGAAGGTTATTTTGTCAAAAGGGTAATGGTAGACGGAGGCTCTGGGGTAGACATATGGCCACTTTCAACATTGCAGCGAATGGAAATCGACATGGAGAGGATTCACCCCATCAATTTATGTGTTTGAGCTTTCGATGGAATTAAAAGGGACACAATAGGAGAGATTGATCTTGTCTTGACCATTGGCCTAGTTGATTTCGAGGTAACCTTTCAAGTGTTAGATATGGGCACGTCTTATAATTACCTCCCGGGAAGGCCATGGATTCACGCAGTGGGAGCTGTGCCTTCTACTCTACATCAGATGTTAAAATTTAAACATGAGGAACAAGAAATCGTGGTCTATGGTGAAGATGAGCAGTCAATTTCATGATCCCTCTGTCCCCTGCCTCGAAGCTAAATAAGGTAGTGAGCATATAGTCTATCAGGCCTTCAAAATAGTGGTGGCTGATCAGCATGAAGAGGGCAAACCCTGTCCCCTGCCTTTCCTCTCAGATGCCTCAATCAAGGTGGCTAGAGAGATGATACGATATGGATTCAAACTGGCGAAGGGAATCAGAAGGTCATTGCAAGGGATAACTGAGCCGATTGCTTTGTCCACTATAGAGAAGTTCTTCAGGATAGGTTTCCACCCGACACTAGAGGGTATAACATGGGCGAACCGTCGAAAGTTTGATGGATGGACTCTGCCTCAACCCTTGCCACACTTGTATGGAACATTTGTAAGGCCAAAGTACAGTGAGGAGGAAGAGGATGAGACCTTCACAGCTGAAGAGATCGAGGAAATATGTGGGGCAATGAGAAAATTACTGTACGAAACCCATATGGTTCAGTAAGGAGAAGGCTCGAGCACCGCTGAGGTGCTATATATGGGACTAGATGCAAAGTTACAAAATTGGAAGGCTACGCCATTTCCAATCAGGCGAGAGGCCCGGTAGTCATGTATTGCCATCTTTTCTGCATCACGAGTTATCTCAGGGTATAGCTCGGGTGTTTTTCCTTAGTGTTTTTGTCCTTTACTTTTCCAAGTGTAAACCCTGTTATCTTACAATTCCAAATAAATGAAATTAATATTTCATCGTCTATGTTCCTGTATTATTTCTGATTTTAGCTATTTTCCTTTTATTCATTTCTTTCAGTTCTAATAATGCGGCTTTAAATAACATGAAATGCTTGCGGACTTCGTGCCCCTATCCAAACATGCCCCCTAATTGTAAAATAATGAACCAAGAATCAGAGTACGACAAAGAAGAGGATTTTGGGGATATCAATAGAGAACTTGAACATTTCGAAAATAAACATAAGCCAAATCTAAATGATACCAAGCGGGTTAACTTGGGTGGTCCCGGTGAAATCAGGGAAACCAAAATAAGCATCCACGCAAATGAGAAAACTCGGGACGCACTGATCCAACTATTCTTTGAATTCAAAGACGTGTTTACTTGGTCATACGATGATATGCCAGGGCTGAGTATTGATTTGGTGGTTCATAAGTTGCCTACTTACCCCGAGTTCCCTCTAGTCCAACAAAAATAGAGAAAGTTCAAGCCTGATATCAGCGATAAGATAAAAGAAGAGATAAAAAAATAGTTGGTGACGGGAGTAATTCGAGTGGTTCGGTACACCACATGGCTGGCCAATATAGTTCCGGTGCCAAAGAAATATAGGAAAACCCGAGTGTGTGTGGATTATAGAGATTTAAACAAGGCAAGCCCTAAAGACAATTTCCCTTTGCCTGATATCCACATCTTTGGTGATAACTGCGCCAAACATGAGACATAGTATTTCGTAGAATTTTACGCAAGATATCACCAGGTGTTGATGGATGAGGAGGATGCCGAGAAAACTGTGTTTACCACGCCTTGGGGTACTTATTGCTACAGGGTTATGCCTTTCGGCTTGAAGATGCTGGGGCAACGTATATGAGGGCCATGACCACTATCTTCCATGACATGATGCATCAGGAAATAGAAGTATATGTGGACGACGTGATTATCAAGTCCAAAACTCAAGATGATCATGTGGGGGACCTAAAAAAGTTCTTTTTAAGGTTGCGCAAGTACAATTTGAAATTAAATCCATCCAAATGTGCATTCGGGGTCCCGTCGGGCAAACTTTTGGGGTTCATAGTCAGTCGGAGAGGTATTGAGCTAGATCCAACAAAGATAAGGTCTATTCGAGATCTACCTCTTCCAAATTCAAGAATGATGTAATGAGCTTGTTGGGGAGACTGAATGATATTAGTCGATTCATCACTCAGTTGACCTCCACATGCGAGCCCATATTCAAGTTGCTAAAAAAGGATGCAGCAATCAAATGGACGAACGAGTGTCAAGAGGCTTTTGATAAGATTAAAGATTATCTGTCCAATCTACCGGTCTTGGTCCGGCCGGAGCTAGGAATGCCATTGTTTCTATACCTGACAGTCCTGGAAAATTCTTTTGGTTGCATTCTTAGGCAGAATGATATCAGTGGAAAGAAAGAACATGCCATCTACTACCTGGGCAAGAAGTTTATAGCCACGAGGCCAAATACACCCTGCTAGAAAGAACTTGCTGTGCCTTAACTTGGGTGGCTCAAAAGTTAAGGCATTACCTACAAGCCCACAAACACCTACCTTATAACCAGGTTGGATCCTTTGAAGTACATATTTCAAAAAGCGATGCCTACAGGAAGATTGGCAAAATAGCAAATCCTGCTTACCGAGTTCGACATAGTCTATGTCACTCGCACAACAATGAATGCCCAAACGTTAGCAGATCATTTAGTCGAGAACCCGGTTGATGATGAATATCAACCCCTGAATACTTATTTCCCTGACGAAGAGGTGAATTTGGTGGAGGTTACGCCTAAAGACGTTACTGCTTGGAAAATTTTCTTCGATGGAGCGCTAAATGCAAAGGGTGTAGGGATTGGGGCAATATTAATTTCACCCACTAGTCAACACTACCCAACCACAGCTCAGATTTGGTTTTTTCTACACAAACAACACAGCTGAATATGAAGCCTGCATCATGGGCATGAATATGACTATCGACCAAGACATCGAGGAACTACTGATCATGGAGGATTCAGATCTAATCATGCAGCAAAACCAAGGGGAGTAGGAAATGCGAGATGTCAAAATCATCCCTTATCGGCAGCATGTGGAGGATCTTAGCAAACGGTTTAAGACAGTAGAGTTCAGGTACATCCCTCGCTGTCACAATGAGCTGGCCGACACACTTGCCACTTTGGCCTCGATGTTGCCTTATCCAGGAAACGCCTACATCGACCCCTTGGAAATCCAAATTAGAGAAAAGCATGGGTACTGTAATACGGCCAAGGAGGAACCCAACACTCAGCCATGGTATCATGATATCAAGAGATTTCTGAAATCATAGGAATATCCCGAGCAAGCCACTGGAGATCAAAAGAGAACCATTAGACGGCATGCGAGTGGTTTCTTGTGGTGATGTCTTGTATAAAAGGACTTTGGATCTCAATTTGCTAAGATGTTTTGATACTGAGGAAGCCGGAAAGATTATGCATGAAGTACACGTGGGAGTGTCTGGGACCCATATGAACAGGTATGTGTTTGTGAAGAAAATACTTCGGGCGGGGTATTACTGGATAACCATGGAGAAAGACTGCTTCAGCTTTGTTCGGAGATGTCATCAATGTCAGGTGCACGGTGATTTGATTTATGCACCAAAAACTAAACTGCATCCTATGTCGGTACCTTGGTCATTCACTGCCTGGGGCATGGACGTCATTGGACCATCGATTCAAAAGCCTCAAATGGACATAAATTCATATTGGTTGCCATTGGCTACTTTACGAAATAGGTTGAGGCCATCACACTTAAGTTAGTCACCAAGAAAGTTGTGGTGGACTTTGTGCATTCCAACCTCATTTGTCGTTTTAGCATCCCAGCCACTATAATCACAGACAACGCTGCAAACTTGAACAGCCGTTTGATGGGAAAAATATGCGAACAATTCAAGATAATACATAGAAACTCCACTCCCTACCGGCCCAAGGCCAATGGTGCCATCGAAGCAACTAACAAGAACATCAAGAAGATTTTGAGAAAAATGATTCAAAGCTCCAGACAATGGCACAAAAAGCTACCTTTTCCATTACTTGGATATTGCACCACAGTGCGCACATCGGTAGGAGCAACCCCATACTTATTGATCTATGGAACTGAAGTTGTTATTACCGCAGAGGTAGAGATCCTTTCACTCTGGATAATCATTGAAGCAGAAATTAAGGATAATGAGTGGGTCAAGACTCCGCTGGAACAATTGTCAGTAATCGATAAAAGACAAATGGCTGCGGTTTGTCACGAGCAGTTTACCAACAAAGAATGGACCGTGCTTATAACAAGAAAGTGCGTCCCAGGAATTTTGAGGTTGGACAGCTTGTATTAAGGCGCATTCTCCCTCACCATCAGGAAGATAAAGGAAAATTTGCTCCTAACTGGAAAGGCCCATACATTATCAGAAAGATACTGCCCAAACGAGCATTGTACCTGGGTGACATCGAAGGGGACGGTCCTGAGGCAATAGTGAAAGCATATGCAGTAAAAAGGTACTACGTCTAGACTCCCTAAAACAATGATTCAGTCCGGTTGAGATGAAGAAGGATTTTCTTTCTCGCTACCCCAAACATTATCAATCCTTCGCAAACCCTTTGAGCCGGTTATATTTCTTTGATCGTCCTCTTTGGAACCTGAACGTGCTATAAAAAAAGAAAAATAAAAAAGAAAACAAAGAAAATGAAGAAAAAGTGATGAAAATGAAAATAAAGAAGAAAAAACACAAAACAAAATTAGTTTAGGAAAAAATTCCTGAACTACGTTTGACTTGATTCCGAAAGGATAAGTAGACATCCTCTCGTAGAGGTTTAGTCACACCATAACGAAAATCCTAGTTCCCTAAAAATTGAAAACTGGGGTAGATGATATAATGGTTTGGCCATGAACCCTCGGTTCCAAATTTTTCCACCCAAAATCCTTTTACCAAAATCTGGTCCACGTCTTTCCGATCAATTGGCAAAGGTAGGAAAGTGAAAAATGTCATTGTTGAGATCTGATATAATTCAAATTGAGAGAAATAAAATGAGAAAGTCTTATCGGTGAAAACCTTTGGGCACCATAAGACGATACTAAGTAGAGAAATTGAAAATGAGAGAGTCCGTTTAGTGAAAACTCGCAAAGAGCACTATCGGGCGACGGTGATAAGAGAAATGAGAGAGGTAGATTGGCGAAAACCCGCAAAATGCGTTGTCGGCTGAAAAGAAGATATTCCACCACTGAAAGAGTCCTGGCAAGGTTCCCTAGTTTCGAAACATGGAAATGCGGTTCATGAGGATCTGGAAATTTTTTACGGGTTGGGCATCTAGTTTGAGAAGCATGTCATGTTCATTTGAAGTCAGCATGCACCCCTAAATAAGTCCTTCTCTTTTTCCCTGAAAGGTATGTTTCTCCTGAAACACATATGATTGATTTTGTATACTTCTTCCTTGAATCCCCTTCGGTTTAACTATGATTCTGTGACTATTCCAAAAGAAAAGATGGCAAGACTAGTTTTACAGAGCTCGCCTGGCAAGGACAAAAGAAAATACCTAGTCTCAGCAGGCGCGTCTAGCTGATCCCGACTGGCCATTATGGCTGATGCTTCAAAAGCAGAAAGGGTTTGAAAAGAAAGAAAATCAAAGATAAATGCCCACGAAGGCAAAATGAAGTTAGAAAGGTCGAGTCCCGGTGGGCTTATTGTCTCGACAAAGTTTCAAAAGCCAAAGTACCCAAAGATTCTGAAATGGAAGTTAGGTTAAAGAGATCACAATTTAAAGGCCTACGAAGGGGAAATAAATTTGAAAGATGAGTTCCCATGACCAACCAACAAGGCAAATTTTGTAAAGCTAAAGGTCTTTTCAACAAAAGCGAGGCCGAGATCAAACAATCAAGGCCACAAAACCAACCACCATTTCAACTAACAATCGTGCTTTCTCTGAAAATCTGAAACAGGTGAAATCCAAAGCAATTGGACAAATAGCAGATACAACCAAAGGAAATGCGCATGAGCTATAGCTTTGCAACAATGATCAACCAAAAGGAAGTTCTCTTTAAATCCTTTCCCGCAGTTTTAATAAAAGAAAGAAGAAAAGGAGAATTACAAAAATCATGGTAGCATAGGGCCTCCAATTCTTAACTCCATTCCTTCAAACCTAGGACCACGCCCCCTAGTTGTCCCCAGCATAACGTGAGGACCTTTTTATTTCATTCCCCGGCATAACCCGAGGGTCATTTTCTTTTCTCCCCAGCATAACCTGAAGACCCTTTTCGTTCATTTCCCAGCATAACGGGTCATTTTGCTTTTATCCCCAGCATAACCTGAGGGTCTTTTTCTTTTCTTCCCCGGCATAACCCGAGGGTTATTTTCTTTTCTCCCCAGCGTAACCTGAGGACCCTTTTCTTTCATTCCCCAACATAACCTGAAGGTCTTTTTCTTTTCTTCCCCGGCATAACCTGAGGGTCAGTTTCCTTTCTCCTCGGCATAACTCGAGAGTCTTCTCCTTTTACCCCTGGCATAACCCGAGGAACATTTTCTTTCTACCCCAGTAGAGTCTTTTTTTCACTATCCCAGCATAACCTGTGGATCTCCCTGGCATAGCCCAGGAGCCTTTTTCTTCTTATCCCAGCATAACTCGTGGATCCCCCTGGCATCTCCCAGAAGCTTTTTTCTTCCTATCCCGGCATAACATGTGGATCTCCCTGGCATAACCCATGATCATTTTGCCTTCCCATCCCGGCATAACCCGCGGATTTCCCCTGGCATAACCTAGGAGCCTTTTTTCTTCCTATCCCGGCATAACCCGTGGATCCCCTAGCATAACTCAGGACCTCCTTCCTTCCTATCTCGGCATAACCCTTGGATTTCCCTGGCATAACCCAAGAGCCTTTTCCTTCCTATCCCGACATAACCCTCGGATCTCCCCTGGCATAACCCAGGAGTCTTTTCATTTCGTCCCGGCATAACCCATGGATTCTCTGGCATAATCCAGGAGTCTTTTCTTCCCATCCTGGCATAAACCCAGGAATCTTTTTCATTTCATCCCGGAATAACCCGCTATTTTCCTTTTCACTCCCAGCAGGGAATCTTTTATCCCAACATAACCTGTTGATCCTCCTCTTGTCCCCAGCGTGGACCCTTTTTCCTTCCTGGCATAACCCGACCATCTGCCAGCATAACCTGGCAATCCTTCTAAAGGATACACAATCCTGACTTTTATTGTTTTCAGTAATGAAAATAGCTTAAATTTGTGTTGCAAATGGCTCACGAAATTTTCCCAGTGAAAAATGGGGCAGAAAATTTCTTTCGTTTGTTTGTTTTGGTGTCCGAACAAGTTCTGCCTCAGGGCAAAAGATTCGAGATGACCGGATGAGTGAATCTCAAACCAGAGGAAAAAGAACAAAAAGAAGTGAACTCAGAGTGATTGAAAAAGAAATGAAGCGGATTGCTCAAATTTGATTCAAAATCACAAGTCTTGCATGTACCGCTTGGCTGCAATGCTGAAAAAAGAACCGGCGCTTGCAGCTTACGGGCATCAAGATTCAGATCAAGCCCACATCAAATCTAGCTGAGACTCAAGATCAAGTTTAAAGATATTTATAGATAGGAATCTTGTAACTCATAGTTGGTAACTAGCTTACCTTTTGATTTTCCTTTTGGTGTAATAAGGAGGTCAACAAGCAGTAATAGCAGCATGAGCAGTGAAATCATAGCTCCTGATAGTCCCATCTACCAAAACTTCTAGAAGTATATTGTCCTGATTCCTTTACAGCCAAGGATATGTAGGCAACCTTTGAAGCGGGGTTCAGTCAGACAGTTTTCAAAATGCTTCTCATGGAATGCCAAGCAGGTAAAAATCTCTCAGTTGCTCATTTGTCTTTGCCCGAAAACCCTTCGTGCTTCCGAGCAAATAGGGGCAGCTGTGAGCAGGTGATTTTTTCCTCACTTGAAATATACCTATAGAATTCTTTAAATTAGGAATTTTCTTTTATTATTTGAATTCTAGGGGATTAATCATATGATTTTGTGTTTGTTTGCATTTTTGTGCATTTTAAATTGATAAAATTCATGTTGTATACAAAAATAGCACACTTGCATTTAGGATCCAATTTTACAATTTCTTACGTTTATTAAGCATTTGACATTATAAAAACAAGAGAAAAAACAACAAAAAAATAATAATAACAAAAATACTCATTTTTACATTTGTTTAGTTTTCCTTTTAAAGGAGCTAGGCTATTTTTAGAATTAATTAGTTTAATTGTAGAGTTTAAATTTGGTCTTGTCTATTTTAATTTTTGTACTTGATAAAATCTGAAAAATAAAAAAAAAAGAAGAAAGAAAACAAATGGAGAATTAATTAAATAAAAAGAGAAAAAGAAGAAAACAAATAAAAAGAAAAATAAATTAAGAAGAAGGAAATCAGGCCCTCAGTCCACCCTTTAACTAAATCCAGTCCAAAACCCAGCAAATACCCATCCATACCCGCTATAAACCGGTCCATACCCCTCCCCATCAAAACGACATCGTTTCGACCCAAACAATCCTAACCGTCCATCCATTCAATCCAACGGTATACAAGCCTTGGCGTTATAGGTATATAACTGTTCTATATCACCCCTACCCAAAATAAACCTCGTTCCTTGCCCAAACGTTGCAACCCTAAAGCCATTGTCCGTCCGCCGCACCAGAAATTGTCTCCGCTGGCAGTGATGCTCTGATCAACCCCAAATTTATACCCCTGAATCCCCTCCCTCTCTTCTTTCCAATGCCCCAAACACCAGCCTTCTAATATGAGCCCAGCCCTTTGTATAATCAAATTTTTGGACGTCGTCTCCGCCATGTCCGGTGGCGGTCACACAAACCAGTCCCAATTTTACACCATAGCACCATCTTCGTCTCCCCAACCCATGTCCAATCTTAATTCCCCTCAAATTTCAGCTAGTGCCGTCGAATTTAAAATCGAATGTCTGGACCCAAACGGCGACTCACCTAAATCCGACCAAATTTAAACCATATACCTTCCTTGACCCTCTCTCCTCGAATCCCAAACAAATTCCTTTCAAATCCAGCAAGAATCGTTCGAGTCTTTGAGCTTAGGGTTCAGACTTGAGGTCTGAAGGAATTTTGGCCTGACTCAGCTGTTCAAGTGTGATTCAACCATAAAAATAGGTTGATAGCATCGTTTGAGTTTTTGAAACTCAAAGTAGATCGAGGTCAGTGAGTTTCTTTTCTTTTGTTTATTTCATTCTGAATATCATATTCCTGTTTGATTAATGATTCTCTTGGAGATTGTTTTAGATTTTTGGGGGTTTAATTGGTTCTTCTTCTCGTGAATCTCTTCTATTTCTATTTTTGGGCTAATTTCTATGCCGCTTGTTTTGATTATCTGGTTTGGTTGATTGGGTATTCTTTAGATTTCCTGCTAGTATTAATTTAAGTTTGTTTGTTTAATTTGATTTTGTGTTTCGAACCTGTCTTTTTTTTAAAATCTTGATAGTCTTTAACTAATCCTGTGTGAGGCATTATTCGACTTTGATTGGTTAATTTAATTAGTTTAGGATAGTTTAGCTTAGTTTTAATCAGTAGTTGGTCTTTAAGTTCAGTGTTTGTCCTCAAGAATTATTAGGTTTAGTTTAGTTAATTTTGTTATAGCTAAATTAGATTGATGAGTGAGTCATGGTCACTGACAGGGTAATGGGTTGGGGATAATTAGTAATCTCAGACCTAGTTCAAGGGTAATTAGGGTAGTTCAATAATAGGACCTTGTAATGATTGAATTGGAAACCCCTAGAATGTTCTAGATGGGCTTTCAATTACATTTTTAGGAACCTTAAGGTAGTAATTTGAGGCACAAGTTAGTATTCTAGGGACTAATTGAGTAATACTGAAAAAATAAGAGAGGGACTAAAGCTAAAACAAAATAGGGAAGGTTGCCCTGAGCTTTGCCTATAAAAAGGCATACCATTGCCTTCTATCAGAAGTTTTTTTACCCTGAAAAATTCCTAGAAGTTTTAGAACCCTGAAAATCTATAAAGATTTGAATTTAAATTCCAAAAGCCAAATCTCAATTTAGAGTTACAAAGTTCTTTTTAGGTTTTAAATTTTCAGAAAACCAGAAACAAAATTGTTTTATTAGAGTTTTCCTCAAATTAGTTCCAATTCTGAGCTATCAATTTCATTTTTTAGCTTAAATAAGATGAAAATGACCTAGTGTTAAAACTTCAGAAGTTTGTTGGATTCAATTTTAAGTGTGTTTGGAGTTCAATTGAGGTTGTTTTGGTCTATTACTTGTATTACTTACCTGAAACCATGTCCCGGGTATATCAATTTGGGTTTCTAATTGATCAGATTATGGTGTTGCTGTTGGATTTCAACTGCTGATTCCTATTGCTATACTGATGTGAAATCGATGACTGTACATTTCTCTTTATTTTGCCTCAAATTCTAGGTACACTTTAAACTTCAAGTGTTGAGAGGATTGGATCCGTGTGTATGACCGTTTTTAAAGAGGAATATTGAAGAACTCTTTGTCTCTATTATTTTACACGAATCTTTTCTGATGGATATCTTTAGACGATTCATTTGACAGAATTAATTAGACTATTACTTATTCTGTATTAATTAGATTGTATAAACAATTATTTTGGACTCTATAAGTAAAGTACTAGCTGTACCATAATTTCCTTTAGGCAGTAGAGTAATTGGAAGTAAAACCGATATTGTAGTTTAATCATATTATCAGCATAGCATGAATAAATTTCTGTGTTAGTTAATGTGTTCATATTAATATTAAATTCAAGCTAAATGAGTATTTGTAACAGGACCATTTAGGATTAGTCTTACAAGCCATAGCATAGAAATTACTGAATGCGTATGAACCCGAAATTTGGTTTTAGTTCTGCATACCATTTTGTGTTATCTATCATTTACATGTCAAGAAAAATGTAGTTGAGCCTCAAGTGCGATGTAACATTGAAATCTAGAATTTAAGAACTATTTGCATATCTATTGGATCTCGCTGGTTTGGGCTGATTAGGCAACAATGTTAAGTCTAATGTTGACCCATTCACATAGCAGTGAGTTTAAGATACCATCTCACCAAATCATTTGGGTCAATTGTGTCGTGAACCCTGCTTCAAGCTTGCTTCAGCTTTGGGCTTGCTTTAGGGTCCAAACATAGATGGCCATTACTGGTCAATCTTAATTGAATGCACCACTGGGCTAATTTTGGGCTTTTCGAGCTAGGTAGCACATTTGAACTAAGAGGATTTTCTTCTTGTTTAGATGTGGACTTGAGTTTGAAAGCCCAGATTCCAATGCTAATTAACTAAGTCCTTTAGATACAAATCCGATAGAAAATTCTAGTTTGCTCTAGATTGGTCTTTAAACATAAAATAAGGTGCGCCGTGCCAAACAAAACCCATAAATTATATGGCCCTCTTTCAATGCTCCTATTAAAATACTTAGAAATCTGGGACATGCCGTTTAACGCACTTCACGGCTTCCCGCAAAGATAATAATACATTAGTCGCTTTAGGCGCGTCTCTAATAATTTTATCTTCCTAAATACGGGTGTGCATTTAATGCGATCCAAATCAAAATCCCAAAATGTTGGATAAAATGTGTTTTGGATCCGGGTGCATTTCATGTGACGCGATCCAAAGACACGTTTCAAACGACGTTCACATTCCTAAAAATTCAATTAAAGCGATAAATATTTTAAAATTGCACTACAGGATTAACACGTACTAAATATCAGATTTTTAGCCGATTATAATAGGTTAAGCGACCGTGCTAGAATCACGGGATCCGAGGGTGCCTAACACCTTCCCTCGGGTCAACAGAATTCTTTACTTAGAATTTCTGGTTCACAGACTCCATTTGGGCAGTAAAAAATTTCCTTGATTTGGGATTCAAAACAAACCGGTGATTTGGGACACCAAACGCCAAGCCTATCCCAAGTGGAGACTCTATACTAATAAATAATCTCATTTCGAATAATGTCACTTTAAATGGAAAAACTCCCTTATACATTTTATCATTCGGGGTAGGCATGTAAAAAGGATGTGTAACAACTCTTGCGACTCTACTGGGGATAAGAACTTGGAATCTCTGGTTCAATGTTTAAGAATTTGAGCTTAGTATCACTGTTATATTTGTCTTTTCTTATTTTGTACATGCTATATGTGCTAAATGTTTTACCACATTGATATTGGATGAATTGTATAGATAAACTGCTATGAATCCCTTCCTCTCTCTAAGTCGTCTACATCATGGAGAAGGGTGCACTTCGTGTGACTTCTATTCTGTTTAGAGTCTTTTCCCATTTAGAAAAAATAGATAAGCTGCTATGCCAAAGCAGCTTTTGTATCCCCGGTATGCTGCCCCCCTCGGCTCGAGTTGTCCGCTCGGGTAAGCCAGGTCTAGAACAATAAACCCAGGGTTTAAACCTAGTATAACGAAACCTCATGTCGGATCCCTCGTATGAACGTTTGGTTGCATCACGTGCATTTGACTTAGGGGACTCAACACGGGGGTTGGGTCCGTCTAGGACAGGTGACCTGAATCGAAAAGACCATCCTGATGCATCTTACATGCTACTTGTGCATTTATTTTCTTTGGATTTGCATGTTGACCGGCTTTCAATAATGAGAGAAAATAGAGAAAATAGCAGTGTTAGGGCTAATTGAGAGTAACCACTTGCTTCGAAACATCAATTCCCAAATAGTACCGAATTGCTGCTGGTTTTTGAAAAAAAAAAGAAAAAGGAAAAAGGAAAAAAACAGAGAGACTTTTAAAAATTTGGTTTTGACAAAACATTTGGCCCGAACTACGCTGGTTTGATTCTCTCCGGGTGTGATATACGTAGGCAACCCCTTCTCGGGTCCAACCTCCCTTTTGCAAAAATAGACAAAAAAATGTCAAAGTTTTAATTGTTGTCATATATAAATCGGGTGATGCCGTTCTTTTTCAAACAAACCGAATGTCCCCAAAAGGACGCTAGAAGGCTGTTTTTGTAAGAACATCCTCCTTGAGTCATTTTTAAAATGGTTTGTGGGCACAACCTTAAAATATTCCTTCCAAAAGTGCTGAAAGGCCGTATCGGCAAAACCAAGTCCTTGGTTTCCTAAATAATGAAATTTTTGCAAAAATAACCATTTTTTGGTCAAAATAAATCAATAAATCCCCTTTAAATAAATATGCAGGATGAACACCTCTGACATCGAACCCTTCTCAGTCCTGAGTGGATCCCTTTGTAGCTCCACATGTGGTGGAATGACTTGAGAAAAGGTAGCAGAGAAACCGTGGTCAAGATGTTGGGTGGTCTCATTGGATGGTTAAATATCAAACCAAGAACAGATATTATTGAATCACTTATACCATTCTGGGATCCAACTCGTAATTTATTCTGGTTCTCGGACATTAAGCTTAAACCCACCCTAGAGGAGATAGCGGGATATGCGGGTCTCAATGGGAACCTCGGGAGTAGATATCCATTAGTCCTTTTTTAAATTTTATTTTAGCTTAGGAATCCCTAGCTAATTTTCCTTTTTTGCTGAAATACCCTTAATGTAATTACTAAATTATCCCAACAGCCCCACACCCCAGCTTCTAAGAAGCTTCCATTCTTGTTACATTAAGATTCTTTCAATTAAAATCTCCCAAATACCCTTTAAACCTTTGGCATTTACCGATCAAAAGATCATATGGGTCAAACTTGACCCAAGACTTAGGCTGACTTCTTGAAACGAGACAGAGATGGCCTCAAAGCCCAATTAAACACAATGACCCAATTCAACAATCCACTTTAGTGGTTTAGAAAGAAAAAGAAAAGGAAATAAATCTAGAATCACATGATTTCAAAATCAAAACTAACTGAATAAACAACTCGTGAGGCTAAACTAAGTAAGCTAGAATTAAAATAGGTTAACAAATCGAACAAAAACCTAATTAACCTAATAAGAAGATTAGAGCAAGAAAGACTCTCAGAGGAACAAACTTAACTAATAGATTGAACAAAATTGGACTTACTGATTTGAACTTCACCTAATGAACGAGTGGTAAGAAGTGAAAACAGAATCAGGGATAAAGTAGAGCAAGGTTTAAGAGGGACTGACAAGATATGGGAAACGAAAATGGACATGCAATAGACCAACTAACAACTAAAGAAGAGTGATAACTCGTTAGAAGCAAATAACCAAGATAAAATAAAATTAAGGGAAAGAAAGAAAAGAAGAGATGACGCTAATCAGAACAAAGCTGGGAGGAAATGAACTTTAGATGCATGACCTAAAAACTAGCTGCCATGGCGGGTTATGGAATTGACGAAACAACCAGTGATAGTAACTTAGAACCCCTCGAATTTCCGCCTTCTGAGATTTGAAATTCATGAGAAAACGGGCGACGTTTTGAGAAAACCGGTGGTGGATTTGGAATGAGGAGGTGGCAATTGTGATGTGGTCAAAATTTGGTGGAGTTTGGAGACTCGCCGCCGCTGTGAGGTGATTTCCCGTAGTGGCTGGTGGTGGCGGACGGTGTAAAGGGGCGAGATATAATAATAAGGTCTTAGGTTTGATAGTGGTAATTTGGACAGTCTTATGCGGGAGGAGGGAGGGTTGTGTTATAGCCGTTAGATTAGATGAGATTGACGGCTCAGATGAATTTAACCTAAAAGAGGTTGTTTGGTTGGGGTATGGTGTGGACCGGGTTAGGAGCATGGAATTGGGGAATGTTCGATCGGGTTTTGAGGGAAATTTGGGCTGGATTTGAGAAATTAATATTAAGAACGCCCAAAATCAATTCTTTAATTTCTCACTCTTTCTTATTACTTTTTTAAAATAAAATCCTAAGTTGAAGACAAAACCAAATTAATCTAAAAAAAATTTGATTAATTCTAAATAATAATTATCACAAATTATTAAAAACCAAATTAAAAGAAAAACTACCAAAGTGTGAAATTAAAATTCAAAGGGTAGAATTTTTTGTGAATTTCTCGTTTCATAAAACCATTAGTTACTAATTAATTAAAAATGCAATTTTAAATCCTAAATGCAAATGCGACATATTTTTTTTCATTAATGAAACAAAATAAACACTCATAGACAAATGCAAACAATTGACAGAAAATGCTATAAAAATCTACAAAATTACAAATAATAGAAAAAAAATTATTTTGCTCAAATTTATGGGATTAATTTATATAGGTCAAAAATCACGTTCTCACAGCTGCCCCTTTTTTTCTCGCAAAACACAAAGAGTTTTTGTGCAAAGATAAAGTGAGCAAATATGAGAGATTTTTGCCCGTTTGAATACTCCGTGGGAAGCATTTTTGAAAGAGTAGACCGCACCCTACTTCTGAGGTTGCCTACATATCCTTGGCTACAAAGGAATCATGTCAGTGTAGTTCGGGAAGTTTTGGTAGCTGGGACTACCATGAAGTTGTGATTTCACTGTTGCTGCTACTGCTACTGCTTACTGAACCCCTCATTACACCTTTGACAAAAATAGAAAGAAGCTAGCCTAAACTATGATCGACGAACTACAAAAGCCCTATCTATATCTTCAAACTTGATCTTGCAGTTCTTGTTACCTTGTTGACTTGTATTCTCCCGGTGAAGTCCCTTTGTTGTCGACTTGAATTGTAATATGAGATGTTTTACCTTTTCTTCAAGCGGATGCCTGATTGCTTAATTTTGAAATGTATTCCCGTGCTCTCCAGGTGGGCGCCTGACTGCTGAAACTCTAAGTGTATTCTCTTGCTCTCGAGGTGGGCGTCTGATTACGAAACTTGAAGTATATTCCCTTGCTCTCCAGGTAGGCGCCTGACTGCTGAAACTTGAATTGTATTCCCTTGCTCTCCAGGTGGGTCCTGATTGCTGAAACTTGAATTGTATTCCTTGCTCTCCATGTGGGCACCTGATTGCTGAAACTTGAACTGTATTCCCTTGCTCTCTAGGTGGGCGCCTGATTGTTGAAGCTTGAACTGTATTCCCTTTGCTTTGTAGGTGGATGTATGATTACTGAACTTCAATTGTATTCCCTTGCTCTCCAGGTGGGCGCTTGACTGCTAATACTTGAATTGTATTCCCTTGCTTTTTCAGGTGGGCACCTAACTACTGAAACATGAATTGTATTCCCTTGCTCTCCAGGTGGATGCCTGATTGGTGAACTTGAATTATATTCCCGTGCTCTCCAGGTGGGCGCCTGATTGCTTAACTTGAACTGCTTCTCATGTTCTCAAAGTGGGTGCCTGACTTTAACAAAATAGATAAAACAAAGAAAATTTTCTTCCCCAGTTTAGTACCTGGGCTCATATGTGAGTATTAAACTGAATCACCAAATATTCTAAGAATTTGAAAGCTGGATCCCATTATCTAGGAGGGTCCTAACAACTCTTAGTTAAATGATAGTTTTAAAAGCTGAATTATGTTTTCTAAAGGTATGACTTCCACTAAATCTGTTTATTTAAGAAGGTCTTAAAACTACAACCCATTTTCCAGGAGGGTCCTAAAAACTCCTAATTAAACGACAATTTTAAATCTAAGTTATATCTTCTAAAGGTGTGACTTCCGCTAAATCTTGTTATCTAAGAGGATCTTAGAGCTAAATCTCATTATTCAGGAGGGTCTTGAAAATTCAAAGTCAAATTTCATCCTAAGAGTGACAATTCTTTACAGCTGAATTATACTACCATACAACAGAACATACGCTAAGTATTGTTATCTAATGGAAATCTTAAAGCTAGGTCCCATTATTCAGGACAGTCCTAATTATATGATCCCAGTCCAATCGATTGAAATAACACACGAAACGGAACGTCCAAACCTACTACAATTGCCAATTCAATCCTAAATTTGCTTTTCAAATCTAAGCTAGCAAAATCCTTTAAAAGACGAGGCCGACTTACTTAATACCGAATGCAAGTGTCTTATTCTACTGAAACACAATCACTTTTTGCAATCTGCAGTAGCGCATACTTTATAAGCAGCAGGAGTCATGCATATGCTAACATTTGAACCAACATAGTCTATAGTTAAAATCAACTACACATTCCAAGTATACAATCCAATTGAATAGTCCTATTATATACAATTAACATCACGCTTTTACATATAATCCACCATGTGAACTAACAGGCATGGAAAGAATTTTAACTTGAAATCAACATGAGGAATTGGTCATTCATTCAGCAATTTGAATATAAATGTGGATTTGGCCCTTCACATATTCAAAGTTGAAGAATACATGAACTTGCGATGAACTAAGGAGAAGAAGGAGGTTAACAATAGATTAGCAGTAGTATAGCACAACAACAAAGGATCACAGACTCAGAAAAATAGTGTAAACTACCCAAGATCCACTTCAACCAACGAATAACCAAAAACCATTTCAAATAAATCCAAAAATGTCTTGAATTAGAGCCCAAGCAACTTCTGAAGCTTCAGCAGCTAAAAGTCTAGCTAGGGGATGACATTCAATGACTGTAGTTCAAAATTACCCTAGAGACTTCAATGTAATAGTGTTTCTATGCTATGAGTTCAGAATTTTGACCTTCTTTGATTTTGGAATTCAAATTTAGGATTTTTTTTTGAGCAAATTATAAATTTTATTAATAGAAGGAAAAAAAAAGATACCACAATAGGAGAATTACGAGTAAGGGAGTCAAATCGCCGGAGTTGTTACCCATATAACACAACCGGTCTAACCTTACCGTATTCTCCCTATTATGATAAAATTACAACCAATCAAAAGAAAATTACAAGATAGTTTTATATGATAAGGAAGGGGACGCCAGTATTGTCACCCATATAACAATAACCGGCAGCGACCTTACCTTATAAATCCTATCGATGTCCTAAAAAGATTCACGACAATAAAAGCAAAAAAAAAAAAACGATGAACATTAATGTGATTGTAAAGAAAGCATAATTACTTTCTTTTCTTCATAATTGTGGACTGTTATAACCAATTGTCTTTAACCTTCGCGCTTGTTCCTTGACCGAGTAGGTTTTAAGACTGCTGGTTGCACTGCTTGTTTTTGCTTTGCGATTCTCATCAGAGGCCTTATAATGTTAGCATCTACGCCCATCCTGTTGTCGCAAACTCTTTCTCTTTCATAAGCTTTCTTATTTGCTTTACTATGCATTGGTGATAAATCACCATTTCTCGTCGCTTCAGTTCGGCAATGTGATATGATTTCTTCTTCCTCCCCTTCTTCATAGATATGTCTTCCTTTTTCCTCATTCAGAAATTGGCTATTATTGATGTTGACTTGTGAAGCACTTACCACAATTTGTTGGTGTCCCTTGTCCAAAGGTATGATTGACTTATGAGGTACAATCTGATTTTGAGCAACTATAGGCAATGATGTTGACTTTCGATTAACTGTTATAGAATCAGCTGGTTTTGTAGTCTTTTTTGGTAAATATATCGGAGCATTATGGTTCAGGATTGTCCTCTGTCCTGGTGATATATTACTTCGACTTTTGTCTGATCGTCGTAATCCTCTCCAGCTGTATCTTCTTCATCATCTTCTGAAGAGTAACAATCAGCAATTGCTTCTCCCCAACTCTCTTCGTCATCATAGTCTCGATGATCTTTCCACAATTTTGATTTAGCAACTATGTCCCTCATAGGGAGTTGTTTGTTAATTGCAGCTGTCGTTGACTGATCTCCATAGGGATTTATTGTTTCCTGACGATGTGTATTTTGCGCTGTTTCATCTCTCACAGTTGTAGGTCGATCTGCAGTAAATTGCATTTTCGAACATGTTTCTGGCAGAGAGTTGATTGCAGATACTGTTTCATTGTGCAAACTTCTGTTGGAACTGTTATTCCCCTCTGATGTATTAGACTGTGCAGCATTATGCAAGATCGAGTCTTTACTCAATTTATTGTTTTCTTGTTGGCTGGATGATTTTGACACAGCAGTTAACATTGTTGCTATGGGAGTGACAGCAGATTGATCTGTCAGGCATTTTGAAACTAAAACTGTTTTGACATTTTATGAAAATTCCTTTTTTGTATCAGTTGCTTTATTCACCAGAAAACAATGCTTCAAAGTATGCTGCTGGAAACTATGTTCCTGGTTGTAACAAGATACAATGTCATTTCCAGTTAGCATTCAGTGGCTGTCTCAATGGGATAGGAGCTGGCATTATGCAATTTTGTGGGATGTTATCATTTGAGGTCACAAGTGTTGGTGCATCTGCTGTTAGAGAAACATAGTCAGAGTCTGTTTTGGAAAACACAGTACTACTATCCCCTTGAAGCTGGTCAGGATGTCCCTGATCGATCACAGTAAGATTTGTAGTGTTAACAGTCTCTAAGTTTGTATCAGTTGTAGGATCAGATGAAAGCTTTATCATGTGTTGCTGGGTAATTTCAGTTAAATCCACCAAGGGCTGTCTCAATGAAACAGTATCTGGGATAAGACACAAGTGAACTATATCACCATTTGGTTTTGCAAGAGATTCTTCATTTGCATAAGTTGTATCAGACACATTATCAATTTTAGAAACCTCTGCGGTGCTGGCCAATTTAGAAGCTCCCATATCCTTCACATTAGACTAATTTGTGGCAACAGCTAATGCATCATTTTCAGTTGAATTCTGGGCAAGATTGTAAGAGTCTTTAACAAGCTGAGCAGTAGACGAGTTTGGCATTGAGTGTTATGTAGCATTCTTCAGTGATGATTCTGTCGACATTAAGTCTAGAACATTTTCATTTTCATCTGCTGATATACCTGATGCATCAATTGGATTCTGCGTTGACATATTATCCTGGTAAGTACTTACATGACAGCATGGAACTGCAAGACCAATCTGTTTAGTCATATCCTGTGATTCAACAGAAACAGCAGTTGAATTTTTCAGGATCCTCTGATGTTGCTGTGTATCATTATCCAGTACAGAAGACTCATTCCTATCCTTCACAGCGTTTGTTGTATTCTTCATCTCAACATTCATTTTCATTGCATCCTTTACCAAACCAGATTGTGCATCAACAACATTCTGCACGACTTCATTATCCACATTTACTCCTTCTGCAATTTGTACAGTCTGCTGTGATATTTTTGTTAAGTCAACTCCTGTATTATCAACTTTTTCTTGTGACTCCTTAACAGCTTGTGCAGATCTTTTTGCATTTAAATAGTCCCTTGCATCCCCCTGTAATTTGTCTAATTCAACGACCTCTTGACCAGCCAGATCACAGTCCAATTGAGCCTCTGTCAGCACTTCTGCTCCAGATTTTTCTTTTCTAATTCTACACGACTTGTTATCATGACCTTGATGCTTGCAATAAGTACAATACTTAGGCAGATTATCGAATACTATTTGTTGATAAAACTCGACAGTTTTACCTGTTATTCTATCTACAATCTGCAATTTGATCTTTTTAGGATGATTATCCAAAAGATCAACTATCACCTTAACTCTTGCCGCACTAGGTCTCGATCTATCATGTGTTTCCTTGTCCACTGCCAGGGGTTTTCCAATAGCTGAAGCTATAGACATTAACGACCTCTTAGCAAAAATGTTTGGTGGCAGGCCTGGAAGAGAAATCCATACAACTGCCATCGGCGTCTCCGCTTTCGGATTGAATTCTAAAGACCATGGGAATGTTCTAAAGAAATATTCATCACCTTTGGATTTAAGATATGCAGTCGATTTTGAAAGGAAATGAACATAATCATTGTAAAGATCAAACCTAACTAACAGATGACGATACTCTAATTGACCAATGTTACAATGACCTTGCACATCAAATTGCGACGAAAAAATTCTTCGCACTTCCGATAGATCTGGTCTTCCATAAGAGAATTTGATAACAACTGCCTGATGCAGTCCTTCTTCCTTAATGAAATTGTTAACCTCATCCTTAGTGAACTGAATTACACGTTCACCCTGGTTAACTAAAACTGGAAATAACTCAATATTGGATGGAGCAGATTGCTTCGCTAGAATAGTTGAGGCATACGATTGTTTTTTGATTTCATTTGGAGGATGGAAATTTAAGAGGATGGAAATTTTAGGGAATTTTTAAGACTTCCAAACTTGTGAATTTTTTATGGGTTTTACAACTTTTGGGAGTTTTAACTGCTACGAATTTTCATAGTCCAAAAGTCTCTTTAACAAGGCAATGACATGCCTTTCTATAGGCAAAAACTTAGGGCAACTTTTCTATTGTTTTTTAACTATTAGTCCCTATTTTATTCTTCAAATTTTATTAGTTAGTCCCGCAATTCTCAACTTGTTAGCCAAGTTATATCAATCAAAACTTGAATGTCACCTTTGAACCCCACTCTAGAATGTTCTAGACGTAACTACAACATCATATTCTAGCTAGGAATTCACCTACACTACTCCTCATTCAACTGGAATTATCAAATCACCCAAGCTCAAATTTATAACCAGCTATCCTTAACTTTAAACAAAATTAATTGATCAAGGATTAACCTAATAAGCTATATCCAAACCAAATTGACTAATCATATTATCTCTAATCAAACTAGGGTAACTGGTGAACTAGCAATTAGTACTAAGCAAATAAGATAAAAATCAGAATAAAAGGAACCTAACTATTGAAATCAAATACAAAACCAACCAGAAAAACGAAGCAGACGGAGCCAAATTAACCCTAAATTAAGAACTAAACAAACGGAATCAAAATTTTAATGACTTAACACAAACAATAAAATTTTAAACAACAATACCTAAAGAGACTAGATTAAAACTAAATACAGATAAACTAACAAAAAGAAAAGAAAACATACTTGTCTTAGCAACGAATGAACACGGCGTTGTAAATTTAACCTAAAACTACCTATGCTCTTATTAACTTACAAAAAGGGTAATATAAATTAAAATTAAAAGAAAAGAAGTCAGAAAACTTAGTTTATATTGAACAAAGGTCTTTCATGCATTGTATTGATAACTCTGAAAACTCTAGATCGAAGAATCGAGGGATTCAATCCAAATTTGAGGTACTTCATTTTGGGATTTGGGGTGAGGGGGTAAGGAGATCATGCGGTATGATTTTGGTCGGTTTTGGCTGAGTTTAAATTTGGTCCAAACTTTTGATTTGAAATTCGAAAGAACTGGTTGAAATTTGAGGGAAAATAGAGATGGATATGGCTTGGGAGTGTGGAGATGGGGCTATGGTGCAAAGTTGGGGTTGTTTGGTGGTGGCGCTACCGTGAGCAGCGGAGGCTGCGTCCACAATTTTGATTGTTCAAACGTTTTGGCTCATATTCGAAGGATGGTTTTTGGGGGTTGGAAAGAGGAGGAAGAGGGGATTCAGGGGTGTATTTTTTGGGTTAATTGGAGACCGGCGCCGCTGTTGACGGCAGAACAGTTGACCCTTTGGTCGAAGATTCGAGAGAAGGGTTAGTATTTGAGGGTTGGGACTTGGATCATTAGAAAGAGGAGGAGGAGGAGGAGGAGATCAATTGGTGTATTTTTGGGGTTGATCGGAGATCAGTCACTGCCGTAAGGCGATATTTGGTGGCGGCGTAAGGCGGAGGGAAGATGCCTTTAGGGTGGTGTTACACCAGTGATATCAGGGGTGCTTGAGAGGTGAACGAGAGGTGGGGGGGGGACTCTCCAACAGTTATATAGCTAAAACCTAGTTAGTCCTGGTCCCTTCGATTAAACATCATCAACGACTCTAATCGATCTTGAGGAAACGACGTTGTTTTAGTCATAGGAGGGGGGTCCTGGACAGGTTTGGAAGTTGGGTTGGTCTGGGCGATGGTATTTGGGCTGGGGATTCTTTTTTAAAAAAACACTGGCCCAAATGGATCTGATTTCTTTCCTTTGTATTTTTGGCTGGGGAATCTTTTTGTTTTGTATTTTTTCATATTTTATTAAGTACAAAAATTGAAATAGACAAGATCAATTTTAAATTCTACAACTAAAACTAATTAATTTCTAAAAATAATCTAAACCCCAATTTTTAAAAGAAAACTAAACAAATGTAAAAAAATGACCATTTTTATTTTTTTCTCTTTTTGGTAATATTAATCAACTAATAACCCCAATAAAATATAAAATTGGGTCCTAAATGCAAATATGGTATTTTTTGTATTTTTTATAGATTATATAAATTTAAAATGCACAAAAATACAAACAAACACAAAATCATACAATTAATTCCTAAAAATGCTAATAATAAAAGAAAAAATCTTAATTGAATGAATTATATAGGAATATTTTAAGCGAAAAAAAATTCACGTGCTCACAACTGCCCGTGTTTGCTCAAAGACACGAAGGGTTTTCGGACAAAGACAAATGAGCAACGGAGAGACTATTACCTGCTCGGCATTCCATGAGAAGCAGTTTTGAGAACTGTCTTACCGAACACTGCTTTAAAGGTTGCCTACATATCCTTGGCTACAAAGGAATCATGTCAGTGCAGTTCTGGAGTGTTTTGGTAGTTGGGACTACCTTGAGCTGTGATTTCACTGCTGATGCTGCTGCTGCTACTTGCTGACCTCCTTATTACCCCAAAAGGAAAATCAAAAGCTAAGCTAGATATGCCTATCAACTATGAGTTACAAGACTCCTATCTATTAATTTCATGACGCTTGATCTTTGGTCTTAGCTGATTTTGTTGCAGACCCAAATCTGAATCTTGATGCTAGTAAGCTACAGGTGTCAGTTCTTTCTTCAACATTTTAGCGGAGTGGGCCTTGCCGAACTTGTGATTTTGAGTCAAATTTGAGCAGTCCGCATCTTTCTTTTTCAATCACTCTGAGTTCACTTCTTTTTGTTCTTTTCTTATGGATTGAGATTGAATCTTCCAATCATCTCGAACCCTGCACCTTGAGGTAAAACCTATTGGGGCACCAAAACAAATTAACGAACAAAATTTTCCTGCCCTAGTTTTCACTGGAAAAATTTTGTGAGTTATTTGCAACATAGATCTAAGCTATTTCTTTATTGAAAACAATGAAAGTAGGGATTTTTATCTTTTGGAATGATTTCAAGGTTATTTTGGGAAAGGAAACGGGTCCCTAATGGGGATAAGAGGAAGATCCACGGGTTATGCCGGGGATGGAATAAAGAATCCCTGTTGGGGATAAAAAGAAAAATCAACGGGTTATGGCGGGAAGAAATGACAAGATCCCCGGGTTATGCCTGGGATATCCGCGGGGTTTGCTGGGATGGGAAGAAAAACGCTTCTGGGTTATGCCAGGGGATCCACGGGTTATGCCGGGATAGGAAGAAAATGTCTCCTGGGTTATGCCAGGGGAATCCGCGGGTTATACTGGTATGGAAGTGAAAAGGCTCCTCGGTTATGTCAGGGAGATCCACGGGTAATGCTGGGATAGTAGGAAGAAGGCTTCTCGGTTATGCTAGAGAGATCCACGGGTTATGCCAGGATGGAAAGCAAAGACTCCTGGGTTATGCGAGGGGATCCACGGGTTATGACGGGATAGGAAGAAAATGGCTCCTGGGTTATGCCATGGGAATCCACGAGTTATGCCGGGATGGAAGGGAAAAGGATCCTGGGTTATGCTAGGCGAATCCGCAGGTTATGCCGGGATGGAAGGGAAAAGGCTCCCAGGTTACGCCAGGGGAATCCACGGGTTATGCCGGGATGGAAGGGAAAAGGCTCCCGAGTTATGCCAGGGGAATCCACGGGTTATGCCGGGGTATCCAAGGGTTTTGCCAGGATGGAAAGTAAAGACTCCTAGGTTATGCCAGGGGATCCACGGGTTATGCCGGGATGGAAATCAAAGACTCCAGAGTTATGCTAGGCGATCCACGGGTATGCCGAGATGGAAGGAAATAGACTTTACAGGGGTAGAAAGAAGATGATCCTCGGGTTAAGCCGGGGAAGAAAAGAAAAAGACCTCCAGGTTATGCTGTGGATAAAAAGGAAAATGACACTAAGGTTATGCCGGGGAAAGAAGGAAAAGGGTCCTCAGGTTATGCTAGGGAGAAAGGAAATAGACCCTCATGCTATGCTGGGGAGTGAAAGAAAAGGGGTCCTTAGATTATGCTGGGGATAAAGGGAAAATGATCCTCGGGTTATGCCGAGATGGGAAGAAAAGACTAAAACCCTCACGTTAAGCTGGGGATAGAAGAAAAATGACCCCCGGGTTATGCCGGGGAGGTCCACAGGCTATGCTGGGGACAACTAGGGAATACGGTCCTAGATTTGGACAAATGGAGTTAAGGATCGGGGGTCCTATGCTACCATGATTTGTGTGATTCTCCTTTTCTTCTTTTCTTTATATTAAAATTGCGGGAAAGGACTTAAAGATAATTTCCATTTTTGGTTGATCATTTTGCAAAGTTGTTCCTAGCTCTTGCTCATTTCCTTTGGTTGCGTCTGCTATTTGTCCAATTGCTTTGGATTACACATGTGTCAGATTTTCAAACAAAGAACGCTTGTTAGTTCGAAACGGTGATTAGTTTACTGGTCTTGATTGCTTGATCCCGGCCTCGTTTCTACTGAAAAGACCTCTAACTTTCAGAATTTTGCCTTGTTGGTTGGTCAAGAGAACTCATCTTTCAGATTTATTTCGCCTTTGTTAGCCTTTCTGTTGTGATTTCTTTGCCCCAACTTCCATTTTCAAAATCTTTGGGCACCCTGGCTTTTGAAACTTTGTCTAGACAATTAGCCCTCTGGGACTCAACCTTTCTAACTTCATTTTGCCTTCGGGGGAATTTGACTTCGACTTTCTTTCTTTCAAACCCTTTCTGCTTCCGAAACATCAACCACAAGGCCAGCCGGGATTGGCTAAATGCGCCTGCTGAGACTGGGTATTTTCTTTGGTCCTTGCAAGCGAGCCCTGTGAAACCAGTCTTGCCACCTTTTCTTTTGGAATAGTCATGGAATTAAAGTTAAACCGAAAGGGATTCTAGGAAGCAGTATTCAAAAGCAATCATATGGGTTTAAAGAGAAGAATCCCTTTCGGCGGAAAAAGAAGGACTTATCTGGGGGGTGTGCATGCTAACTTCAAATGAACATGACATGCTTTTCGGACTGGATACCCGACCCGTACAACATTTCCATCTCCTCGTGAACCGTATTTCATATTTTAAAACTTGGAAACTTTTCCAGGAATCTTTAGTTGTGAGGTATCTTCTTTTCGGCCGACTGCGCCCTTTATGGGTTTTTGCAAATATACATCTCTTATTTCTCTTCTCACCATCGCCTGATAGTGCTCTTTACGAGTTTCCACTAAGCGGACTCTCTGATTTTCAATTTCTCTACTTACCATCGCCTTATGATGCCCGAAGGTTTTTACTGATAAGACTCTCTTATTTTATTTCACTCAATTTGAATGGTATCAAATCCCAATAATGGCATTTGTCGCGCCCCTGCCTTTGCCAATCGATCAGAAGGACTTGGGCCAAGTTTTAGGTAAAAAGGAATCTAGGGGGAACTACAACTTTGGAACCGTTTTGGCTGGTTCATGGCCGAACCATTACATCATATGCCCCAGTTTTCCATTTTGGGGAATTGGGATTTTTGTTTTGATGCGACTGAACCTCAGCGAGACATTGCCTACGTATCCTTTCAGAATCAAGTCAGATGTAGTTCTGGAAGTTTTTTCCTAAACTATTTTTTGTTTTGTTTTTGCATTTTATATATATATATATATATATATATATATATTCCTTATTTTTCATCACTTTTTCTCTTTTTTTTTGACGGGTTCCAAAGAGGGTGATCAAAGAAACGTAACCGGCTCAGAGGGTTTGCGAAGGATTGATTCGTCATTTCGACCAGACTAAACCATTGCTGCAGGGTGTCTAGATGTAGTACCTTTTTACTGCATCTGCATTTACTGCTGCCTCGATATTGTCTCCTTCGACGTCACCCAGGTACAATGCTCACTTAGGCAATATCTTTCTTATAATGTATGGGCCTTTCCAGTTAGGAGCAAATTTTCCTTAAGCTTCCAGATGGTGAGGGAGAATGCACCTTAATACAAGCTGTTCAACCTCAAAATTCCTGGGGCACACTTTCTTGTCTTAAGCGCGGGCCATTCTTTGTTGGTACAACTGCCCGTGACAAACCATGGCCATTTGTTTTTCATCAATTAATGAGAACTGTTCCAACCAAGTCTTGACCCACTCGCTATCCTCAAATTTTTCTTCAACTATTACCCAGAGTGAAGGGATTTCTACCTCTGCAGGTATAACAGCTTCAGTCCATAGACCAATAAGTGTGGGGTTGCTCCTACCGATGTGTGCACAGTGGTGCGATATCAAAGTAATGCAAAAGGCAGCTTTTCATGCCATTGTCTGGAGCTTTGAATCATTTTTCTCAGAATCTTCTTGATGTTCTTGTTAGCTTCTTCGATGATACCATTGGCTTTGGGCCGGTAGGTAGTGGAGTTTCTATGTGTTATCTTGAATTGTTCACATATCTCCCTCGTCAATCAGTTGTTCAAGTTTGCAACGTTGTTTGTGATGATGGTTGCACGAATACCGAAGCAGCAAATGAGGTTGGAATGCACAAAGTCCACCACAGCTTTCTTGGTGACTAACTTAAGTGCGATGGCTTCCACCCACTTCGTAAAGTAGTCAATAGAAACCAATATGAATCTTTGTCCATTTGAGGCTTTTGGCTCGATTGGTCAAATAACGTCCATGCCCTAGGTACCAAAGGGCCAAGATGCTGATATAGGATGCAGTTCAGTTGGTGGTGATGAATCAAATCACCGTGCACCTGACAATGATGACATTTTCGAACGAAGCTGAAGCAGTCCTTCTCTATTGTTATCTAGTAGTATCCTGCCCGAAGTATTTCTTCGCCAACACATCCCCGTTCATATGGGGGCCGCACACTCCCACATGTACTTCATGCATAATCTTTCTGGCTTCCTCGGCTTCAACATATCCTAGAAAATTGAGATATTTTATACAAGACATCACCGCTCAAGAAGAAACCACTCGCATGTCTTTTAATGGTTCTCTTTTGATCTCGAGTGGCTTGCTCGGGATATTCTTGTGTTTTCAAAAATCTCTTGATATCATAATACCATGGATGAGTGATGGGTTCTACCTCGGCCGCATTATGGTACCCATGCCTTTCCGTGATTTAGATTTCCAAGGGATTGATGTAGGCGTTTCCTGGATAAGGCAACATCGAGGCCAAAGTAGGGAGTGCGTCGACTAACTCATTATGACAGCGAGGAATGTACGTGAACTCTACCATCTGAACCGTTTGCTGAGATCCTCCACATTGCCGATAAGGGATAAGTTTGACATCTCACATTTCCTACACCCCTTGTGCTTGTCGGATAATTAGATTTGGATCCCCCATGATCAATAGTTCCTCGACGTCTTGGTCGATAGTGTTAGATAATACGCTTAACGCTAGAGGGGGGGTGAATAGCGTTATAATAAAATTTAGCGTAAACTTGCGGAAATTAAAATTTGCAGGAAATAATTAAGTGCGTTTAATAAACAAAAGGAAACACGCACCGATGTATTCTGGTTCACCACAACACGTGGCTAGTCCAGTCCCCGAGAGACTCTCTCGAGATTTTCCACTAACTAGTCAAGCATACGGGTGCTAAACAAACCTTTACAACTTAAGGACACAAGCCTTAACACCTTTGCTCGGAGATACAACACTTCAAGACTTCAACCAAGGAAACACAAGTTCCTTACAACAAGAGAATCACAATGCTCTTACAAGTGTACAAAACACTAAGCAGTCAAACAAAACACTCCTTCATGAGTAGATATGAGTAAAAGAAGTAGGCTCAAGATTACAACAACTATGGACAAGACTTTGGCTCTCAAAAGCTTTATGAAATGAATATAAAATGATAAACAATAATATGCAAGCTTATAGCAATAGAATGATCAGTTGTTGTGTGTTGTTGTGTTTAAAACACTGAAATGAAGCTGTATTTATAGTTGAAAAACTTGGCATTACCGTTGCCTAATTGCCAATTAAGAGTTGCTGATTTTACTCTGTGACAATCGATTGTCAGGAAGCCACAATCGATTGTTTGCCAATCGTTCCAAAAATCAATCCCAGATTTTACGCTTAACAATCGATTGTCCAAGATCAACAATCGATTATTGGCAACGTTCAAAAAATCATTTCCAGATTTTACGTAAAACAACCGATTATACCAAATCAATAATCGATTATTCAGCAACGTTCAAAAAATCTTTTTCAGATTTCAATATCAACAATCGATTGTACAAAATCAACAATCGATTACCTGACGGTATTTGAAAATTTTACAACGGTCAGCTTCACAATCGATTGTGCAATGTTAACAATCGATTATTTTTCAGACTTTGAAAATCATATTAGACACTGCCTCGTGACAATCGATTGTTATATACTCACAATCGATTATTTAATAATTTTGAAAAAGTCTGGAAGTCACTGCCTCAACACAATCGATTGTCATATATTCACAATCGATTATTTTGTGACTTTTAAAAATCTGGACACTGTCTCTTCACAATCGATTGTCATTAGCTTCACAATCGATTATTCTGAGTTTTGAAAAACTTTGATGGACACTGTCTCATCACAATCGATTGTCATTAGCTTCACAATCGATTATTCTGAGTTTTGAAAAACTTTGATGGACACTGCCTCATCACAATCGATTGTCATAAGGTTCACAATCGATTGTCATGCAGGTTTTGAAAAACCTGATGCTCACTGCCTTAATACAATCGATTTTCATTAGTTCACAATCGATTGTCATGCAGTCTTGGCTTAACATAATCGATTATCATAAGTACATAATCGATTATCTTAGTCCAGATTTTAGAGGTATGTCTAAAAATCATTTTGACTAAAGTAAATATGCATGATTTAAAATCGTTTAGCATTAAATTAAATATGCATGATTTTGTAAAAATAATTTTACGAGAGAAGCCATGTCATGAGTCAAGTTGTCGGATCAAGATCACAATTAAGAACGACTCATTTAAACTATAAAACTTTGTCTTGTGCTTGAATCTCGTTATCCACCAATTGTGCGCTTGTACTTGAACTTCGTCATATATCACTTTGCGCTTCGTTTGTCATTCATCAAAACCTACACATAAGAACACATGTTTTAGTATAAAGCCTTGAGAACGTGTTTCCAACAATTTCCCCCTTTTTGATATGGCAAACTTTAAGCGGGATATGCAACTTAAACAATTTATAATGACGATTCAAGACACGTAAAGATATGCAATAAGTATGCGATTAGTTTCCCCTCAATATATGAATTCCCCCTCAATTTAAGCGTATAAATATTGAGAGTGCATACCCGTTATCTTCCCCCTTTTGCCATTAGCAAAAATAATATAAGAAGATGCCAAAAATGTAAATAAAACTTGTTTATTTATTGGAAAGAAAACGTGATTACTTAAAGAGAGTACAATAACTCAAGTAATGGCAGAACAATCGATTATTGATACGAGATAATAGATTATTTAGACGACAGAGACCGAATTTTCTGAAGAAGACTTGATTATTGCGCGTCATGCTTTATAATTCCCCCTACCTTTAGGGCGATACCTGCAAAAATTTGTTAGACGTCTCCGACGCTCAAGTTAGAAATCATGTAAGATAAAAAAGATGCAATGCATGACTTAGATCAACGTGGAGTCAAGAATCCCGAGTTCACTACGAATTCGGAAGAAGGACTCTTTATCTAAGGGTTTAGTAAAGATGTCGGCCAATTGGTCTTTGGTTTCAACAAATTCGATTTCGACATCGCCCTTGAGAACGTGATCTCTTATAAAATGATGTCTAATTTCAATGTGTTTTGTTCGCGAATGAAGAACGGGGTTCTTCGTCAAGCATATGGCACTAGTATTATCACATCTAAGAGGGATATGATCAAGACTTAGGCCATAGTCCAAGAGTTGTTGTTTCATCCAGAGGATTTGAGCGCAACAACTCCCCGTGACTATATATTCAGCCTCGGTTGTGGACAACGCAACACTTACTTGTTTCTTGCTAAACCAAGAAACGAGAGAGCTACCGAGCAAATGGCAAGTGCCACTGGTGCTTTTGCGGTCCAATTTGCATCCAGCAAAATCGGAGTCGGAATAGCCAACGAGTTGGCATGAAGAACCTTTGGGGTACCATAGACCCACATTTGTAGTACCAACAAGGTACTTCAAAATCCATTTTACCGCAGTAAGGTGAGACTCCTTCGGACACGATTGATAACGGGCGCATAAGCACACGCTAAACATGATGTCCGGACGACTAGCAGTAAGATAGAGAAGAGAGCCAATCATACCTCGATACTTCTTATTGTCGACTTCCTTACCTTTCTCATCTTTTTCTAGATGATCGGATGTGCTCATGGGAGTCGCCATTGCTTTTGCATTGTTCATTTCAAATCGTTTCAGCAATTCTTTGCAATATATGGCTTGGCAAATGAACGTACCTTCTTTCATTTGCTTTACTTGTAATCCCAAAAAGAATGTTAACTCACCCATCATAGACATCTCAAATTCGCTTGTCATTAAGTCGGAAAACTCCTTGCATAAGACATTGTTAGTAGCACCAAATATGATATCATCCACGTATATTTGAACTAATAAAATATCATTGTTTTTATGCTTAACAAAAAGGGTGGTGTCAACTTTCCCCCTAATGAAATCATTTTCCAATAGAAATTTACTCAATCTTTCATACCAATCTCGGGGAGCTTGTTTTAAACCATAGAGAGCCTTTTTGAGTTTGAAAACATGATCGGGAGATTTAAAATCTTCAAAACCGGGGGGTTGTTCAACATAAACTTCTTCTTGTATAACACCATTTAGAAAAGCACTTTTCACATCCATTTGATATAAATTGAAATTCATAGAAGAGGCAAACGCGAGCAATAGACGAATAGCTTCTAATCTAGCTACGGGAGCATATGTTTCTTCATAGTCAATACCCTCTTCTTGATTATAGCCTTTTCCTACAAGCCTAGCTTTGTTTCTAGTGATTACACCATTTTCATCTAGTTTGTTTCGAAAAACCCATTTCGTACCAATTATGGTATGATTTTCGGGTCTTGGCACCAAATCCCAAACGTCATTCCGTTTGAATTGGTTAAGCTCCTCTTGCATTGCCAAGGTCCAAAATTCATCCCCAATTGCTTCGGAGATGGTTGTTGGTTCAATTTGAGACACAAAAGCAGTATGTCCTAAGGTGTTCTTAAGGGAGTTTCGGGTACTTACCTTTTCTCCGACGTCGCCAATTACCTGTTCGAGAGGGTGATCTTTAATTTTCCTCCACTCGTTAGGCATTTTCGTTTCATTCTCCAATTGTGGCGCTTCCTCCGTTGGTTGTTCCAAGATTTCATCTTTATTTTTCTTAGGCGTTTCCACTTGTATTTTGTCTTTCAAGCTATCTAAAATACCTGCAAGATCAAAACCGGAATCCTTTCTCGCCAAGCGAGCATTATTTTCGGCAAATACAACATGAGGGGATTCCTCTACAGTTTCGGTTCTTTTATTAAAAACCCTATATGCTTTGCTACGTGAGGAATAACCAATGAAAATTCCCTCATCGAACTTAGCATCAAACTTTCCCAATTGATCTTTGCCATTGTTATGAATAAAACATTTACAACCGAATACTCTAAAATGGGAGATATTTGGTTTCCTTCCCTTGTAGAGTTCCTAAGGGGTCTTCACGAGTATTGGCCTTATGACTACTCTATTTAAGATGTAGCATGCGGTACTCACGTCATCCGCCCAAAAATGTTTGGGAATCTTAGCCTCTTCGAGCATGGTTCTAGCCATCTCTTCGAGACACCTATTTTTCCTTTCCACCACCCCAATTTGTTGTGGTGTACGTGGAGCGGAAAAGGTATGCTCGATACCGAGTTCGTCACAAAAGTCCGCAAAGAGATTGTGATCAAACTCTCCCCCATGATCACTTCTAATTGAAGTGACGGTTGTTTCCTTCTCGTTTTGAACACGCTTAAGAAAATATTTAAAATTCTGAAAAGCATCACTTTTATTGGCAAGAAATAAAGTCCAAGTAAATCTAGAATAATCATCAACAATCACAAAAGCATAACGATTTCTTCCTAGACTTTCAATGCGAGATGATCCAAATAAATCCATGTGAAGCAATTGCAATGGTCTCGAAGTTGAAACAATATTTGGATTTGAAAGATGCTTTTGTTTGCTTCCCTTTTTGACAAGAATCACAGATAGAGTTATTTTCAAATTTCAAATTGAGAAGGCCAATAACTAAGTTTTGAGAAATCAATTTGTTCAAAAGATGCATGTTTATATGAGCAACTCTACGATGCCATAGCCAAGTATCATCCTCTTTGCTCATAAGGCAATCCACATATTCGGGTGAGGAATTAGCAAGATCAACCATGTGAATATTATCCACTCTAAAACCACGAAGGATAATTTTGAAATCACTACGTCTAAACACTAAGCATTCATCCGAATCAAATAGGGCAAGATTTCCCTTGTCACATAATTGACTTATGCTCAAGAGATTATGCTTTAAACCTTTCACAAGTAATATATGCTTAATAGAGGAATTTTCATCCTTACCGACTGATCCGATGCCAATGATCTTTCCTTTATTGTTATCCCCAAAAATCACACTTCCTCCTTCTTTGTGTTCTAGTTGAAGGAATTTGGATTCGTCTCCCGTCATATGTTTGGAGCATCCACTATCAAGGTACCATAGTACACTTGATCCCTTCAAACATACCTATAAAACAAGTTAATGCGTTTTAGGTACCCATGCCATTTTGGGTCCTTGAGGGTTAGGCATATTATAATGATGCGATTGAGTGATATGTCTATGTCGTGTAAAGCATGTAGGGGCAATATGACCAATGCGTCTATAATAATGACAAGTCACATTGGGGTTATGCATCCTTCTAGGTTCATAGTAACTTGATGGACGAAAATGAATTACTCTATTTTCATTATGACTATTGCACATTTCATGAGAACCATTTCTCCTACTATTAGTTCTACAATGAGCAGCGTTTCTACAGCAATGGTCATGTCTAGATGTTCTAGGAGGTTCGAAACTTCTTCTAGTGTTTGGCCTAAAATATGCATCATTTCTAGGGTAGTCTTTTCTAGGTGGTAAGTCATTTCTAGATCTTCTAAAATGTTCAACATTTGGTCTAACATGCATATTTGTTCTAGGATTGCTCTTTCTAGGATAAGCATTTGTTTTATTAATTCTAGGTTGAGCCTTAGATGGTTGGGGTTTGGCTTCAACCTTTTCTTTGGGCTCATTCTTAAAACCTATGCCATGCTTGGTTGACTTCAAATTAACAAGGACCTCATTCAAGTTTTTGTGAGAAGAATTAAACTTATCTAAGGTACCTTTAAGTCTATCTACCTCATTTTCAAGATGCATGCAAGAAGAACAATTTTTAATAGAACTTTCGGGCTTGTCGGCGCTTCTTTTTCCGAAAAACTTGTTTTCCTCTTTCAGCTTTTCATTTTCTAAAACCAGTTTTTCTAAATCCTTTTCTTTTAAAGAAAGCTGTTTTTGAAAATCTTTTTCTTTTAGAGAAGCATTTTCTTTTATGCTCTTGACAGTTTTTGAAGCTTTAATAAATTCAGTATATAGCTCATCAAAAGCAGTTCGCATTTCTTCAAGAGTAAAGAAGTTTTTAGAAGAGATTTGACATACCTCATCTTGCTTGTCTTCTTGCGCCATAAGACAAAGGTTTGCGGCTTCGTCTTCTTCTTCTTCGCTTGACTCGTCTCCGGAGTCTCCTCCCCAAGAAATTTATGCACGTTGCTTCTTAAAAGGTTTCTTATCCTTTTTGATGTTTGGGCAATTTGATTTGATGTGCCCGGTTTCACCGCATTCATAGCACTTTATTTGCTCGCCTTGCTTTTTGCCCTTTCGTTCATACTCCTTTCGCATGAACTTTTGAAATCTTTTGATAACGAGTCCAAACTCGTTGTCTCCGTCCTCATCAACTTGAGGTTGGCTTGTGCTTGCCTTAAGCGCTATTCTTTGCCTCCTTTGATCATCAACAAGAGGGTTAAGTATTGTAGATACATAAGTCTTAAGGTTACCTCTTAATGCGTCGATTGTGACATTTGAGACGCCAATGGATTCTTGAATTGCGTCGGCCTTTGATCGCCATGCCGGAGTGAGACTTCTAAGAATTTTTCGAACCATTTCTCTGTCCGTGAATGTCTTCTTGAGGGCATGTAGGTCATTTACGATTATTGAAAATCGTTCGAACATTTCATCCACCTTTTCACCTTCCTTCATGTGAAATAATTCATAAGCATGGGTTAGGAAATCAATTTTAGCTTCCCTTACCTGGTCCGTACCTTCGTACGTAATTTCCAGCTTGTCCCACATTTTCTTTGCCGTTGTGCAACACGATATTTTCCTGTAATCGTCAGCATTTACAGCACAATATAATAAATTAATTGCTTTAGCATTATTTTGAACCTTTCGGATATCATCCGCGTCATATTCTTCTTCGGACTTGGGAACCCATTCGTTTTCAACCTTTTTGGTTGGAATTTGATTTCCCTTCGTTATCACCTTCCAGAGATGAAAGTTGTTTGCTTGAACGAAAATTTTCATTCTTTCCTTCCAGTACCTGTAGTTTGTACTGTTGAATAGAGGTGGTCGTGTGGAGCATTGTCCTTCATCAATTCCTGCAAAAGAGTCACGAGTAGAAGCCATGGATGGTTCTCTCAAACTGTTAAGTCTTCAGAGAGTTGGGCTCTGATACCAATTGTTAGATAATACGCTTAACGCTAGAGGGGGGGGGGGTGAATAGCGTTATAATAAAATTTAGCGTAAACTTGCGGAAATTAAAATTTGCAGGAAATAATTAAGTGCTTTTAATAAACAAAAGGAAAGAACGCACCGATGTATTCTGGTTCACCACAACACGTGGCTAGTCCAGTCCCCGAGAGACTCTCTCGAGATTTTCCACTAACTTGTCAAGCTTACGGGTGCTCAACAAACCTTTACAACTTAAGGACACAAGCCTTAACACCTTTGCTCGGAGATACAACACTCCAAGACTTCAACCAAGGAAACACAAGTTCCTTACAACAAGAGAATCACAATTCTCTTACAAGTGTACAAAACACTAAGCACTCAAACAAAACACTCCTTAATGAGTAGATATGAGTAAAAGAAGTAGGCTCAAGATTACTACAACTATGGACAAGACTTTGGCTCTCAAAAGCTTTATGAAATGAATATAAAATGATAAACAATAATATGCAAGCTTATAGCAATAGAATGATCAGTTGTTGTGTGTTGTAGTGTTAAAAACACTGAAATGAAGTTGTATTTATAGTTGAAAAACTTGGCATTACCGTTGCCTAATTGCCAATTAAGAGTTGCTGATTTTACTCTGTGACAATCGATTGTCAGGAAGCCACAATCGATTGTTTGCCAATCGTTCCAAAAATCAATCCCAGATTTTACGCTTAACAATCGATTGTCCAAGATCAACAATCGATTATTGGCAACGTTCAAAAAATCATTTCCAGATTTTACGTAAAACAATCGATTATACCAAATCAATAATCGATTATTCAGCAACGTTCAAAAGATCTTTTTCAGATTTCAATATCAACAATCGATTGTACAAAATCAACAATCGATTACCTGACGGTATTTGAAAATTTTACGACAACGGTCAGCTTCACAATCGATTGTGCAATGTTAACAATCGATTATTTATCAGACTTTGAAAATCATTTTAGACACTGCCTCGTGACAATCGATTGTTATATACTCACAATCGATTATTTAATAATTTTGAAAAAGTCTGGAAGTCACTGCCTCAACACAATCGATTGTCATATGTTCACAATCGATTATTTTGTGACTTTTAAAAATCTGATGGACAATGTCTCTTCACAATCGATTGTCATTAGCTTCACAATCGATTATTCTGAATTTTGAAAAACTTTGATGGACACTGCCTCATCACAATCTATTGTCATTAGCTTCACAATCGATTATTCTGAGTTTTGAAAAATTTTGATGGACACTGCCTCATCACAATCGATTGTCATAAGGTTCACAATCGATTGTCATGCAGGTTTTGAAAAACCTGATGCTCACTGCCTTAATACAATCGATTTTCATTAGTTCACAATCGATTGTCATGCAGTCTTGGCTTAACATAATCGATTATCATAAGTACATAATCGATTATCTTAGTCCAGATTTTAGAGGCATGTTTAAAAATCATTTTGACTAAAGTAAATATGCATGATTTAAAATCGTTTAGCATTAAATTAAATATGCATGATTTTGTAAAAATAATTTTACGAGAGAAGCCATGTCATGAGGCAAGTTGTCGGATCAAGATCACAATTAAGAACGACTCATTTAAACTATATAACTTTGTCTTGTGCTTGAATCTCGTTATCCACCAATTGTGCGCTTGTACTTGAACTTCGTCATATATCACTTTGCGCTTCGTTTGTCATTCATCAAAACCTACACATAAGAACACACGTTTTAGTATAAAGCCTTGAGAACGTGTTTCCAACAGATAGCCATATTCATGCCCATGATACAAGCTTCATACTTGGCTGTGTTATTTGTGCCGAAAAACCGGAGCCGAGCCGTGGCCGGGTAGTGTTGACTGGAGGGTGAAATTAAGATTGTCCCAATTCCTATACCTTTCGTATTTACCACTCAATCGAAGAACATTTTCCAAGCAGTGATGTCCTCAATTTTTACCTCCAGCACATTCACCTCTTCGTCCGGGAAATAGGTATTCAGGGGTTGGTATTCATCATCAACCGGGTTTTCGGCTAAATAATCTGCTAGCTCCTGAGCCTTCATTGCTGTGCGAGTGACGTAGACTATGTCGAACTCGGTAAGCAGGATTTGCCATTTTGCCAATCTCCCTATAGGCATAGGTTTTTGAAATATGTACTTCAACGGCTCCAGCCTGGGTATGAGGTAGGTGGTATGGGCTTGCAGGTAATGCCTCAGTTTCTGAGTCACCCAAGTTAAGGCACAACAGGTTTGTTCTAACAAGGTGTATTTGGCCTCGTAACTGGTAAACTTCTTGCTCAAGTAATAAATGGCTTGTTCTTTCTTGCCAGTGACATCATGTTGCCCGAGAATGCAACCAAAAGAGTTCTCTAGGACCGTCAGATATAGAAATAATGGCCTTCTTGATTCCGGCGGGACCAAGACTGGTGGATTAGATAGTTAATCTTTAATCTTGTTAAAAGCCTCTTGACACTCATCCGTCCGTTTGATTGCTGCATTCTTTTTTAGCAACTTGAATATGGGCTCGCACGTGGAAGTCAACTGCGCGATGAATCGGCTAATGTAATTCAGTCTCCCCAGTAAGCTCATTACATCCTTCTTGGTTTTTGGAGGAAGTAGATCTCGAATGGATTTTATCTTTGTTGGATCCAGCTCAATACCCCCTCCAGCTGACTATGAACCCTAGAAGTTTGTCCGACGGGACCCCGAATGAACACTTGGCTGGGTTTAATTTCAAATCGTACTTGTGCAACCTTTCAAAGAATTTTCTTAGGTCTTGCACATGATCACCTTGAGTCTTGGACTTGATAATCACGTCGTCCACATATACTTCTATCTCCTAATGCATCATGTCACGGAAGATAGTGGTCATAGCCTCATATACATTGCCGCAACATTCTTTAAACCAAAAGGCATAATCCTGTAGCAATAAGTACCCCAAGGTGTGGTAAAGACAGTTTTCTCAGCATCCTCCTCATCCATCAACACCTGGTGATATCCTGTGTAACAGTCCATGCAAGACTGTATCTTGTGTTTGGCGCGTTATCAACAAGGATGTGGATATTGAGTAAAGGGAAATTGTCTTTGGGACTGGCCTTATTCAAATACGTATAATCCACACACACCCGGGTTTTCCCGTCTTTCTTTGGCATCAGAACTACATTGGCAAGCCATGTGGTGTATCAGACTACTCGGATTACTCCCACCCCCAACAGCCTTGTGATCTCTTCTTTGATCTTATCGCTGATATCAGGCTTGAACTTTCTTTTGTTTTGTTGGACTAGAGGGCATTCGTGGTAGGTAGGCAACTTATGAACCACAAAATCAACACTTAGCCTAGGTATATCATCGTATTACCAAGCAAACACGTCCTTTAATTCAAACGAGAGTTGGATCAGTGCATCCCAGATTTTCTCATTTGCATGGATGCTTATTTTGGTTTCCCTGGTTTTGCTTGGACCACCCAAGTTAACCGGTTCGGTACCATTTAGATGTGGCTTAGGTTTATTTTCGAAATGTTCCAGTTCTCTATTGATTTCCCTAAAAGCCTCTTCTTCATCGTACTCCGGTTCTTGGTTCATTATTTCACAATTAGGCGGCATGTTTGGATTGGGACACGAAGTCCCCGAGCATGTCATATTATTAAAAGTCGCATTATTAGAACTAAAAGAAATGAATAAAAGGAAAACAACAAGAATCAGAAAGAATACAGGAATATATATGATGAAATATTGATTTCATTTCTTTGGAATTATAAGATAATAGGGTTTAAACTTGGAAAATTAAAGGACAAAACACTAAAAGAAAAATAGCCGAGTTACACCCTGAGATAACTCGTGATGCAGAAAAGATGGAAAGACAGGGCTACCGGGCCTCCAGCCTGATTGGATGGCGTAGCCTTCTAATTTTTCAATTTGGCATTTGGTCCCATGTATAGCACCTCAGCGGTGCTCTAGCCTTCTCCCAGCTATACCATGTGGGTTTTGTACAATAGTTTTCTCATTGCCCACATATTTCTTCGATTTCTTCAGTTGTGAAGGTCTCATCTTCTTTCTCCTCACTGTAATTTGGCTTCACAAATGTTTTATACAAGTGTGGCAAGGGTTGAGGCAAAGCCCATCCATTGTGCTTTCTATGGTTCGCCCATGTTATATCCTCTGGCGTCGAGTGGAAGCATAGTTCATAGAATTTCTCTGTAGTGGGCAAAGCAATCGACTCAGCTATCCTTTGTAAGGACCTTCCGAGTCCTTTCCCCGATTTGAATTCATGTCGTATCATCTCTCTAGCCACCATGGTTGAGGCATTGGAGAGGAAAGTTTGGGGACAGGGTTTGTCATCTGCATGCTGATCATCCACCACAATTTTGAAGGCCTAATAGACTATATGCTCGATTCCTTCTTTAGCTTCGAGGTAGAGGACGGAGGGATCGCGATATATTGACTGCTCATTTTCACAATAGACCACAATTTCTTGGTTATCATGTTCACATTTCAACATCTAGTGTAGAGTAGAAGGTACAACTCCCGCCGCGTGAATCCATCATCTTCCCAGGAGGTAATTGTAAGACGAATCTATATCTAACACTTGGAAGGTTACCTCGAAATCAATTGGGCCAATGGTCAAGACCATATCAATCTCTCCGATTGTGTCTCTTTTTATTCCATCGAAAGCTCAAACACATACATTATTGGCATGAATCCTCTCCGTCTCCATTTCCATTCTCTGTAATGTTAAAAGTTGGCATATGTCCACCCCGGAGCCTCCATCTACCATTACCCTTTTGAAATAGTAGCCTTCGCATTTGAAAGTTAGATGTAGGGCTTTGCTGTGGGCGGCTCCTTCTGGAGGCAAGTCATTTTTGCTGAATATGATCTAATTGACAGCAAAGAATCTTTCCACCATCCTCTCCAATTGTTCCACTGAGGTTTGAGCTGGCACGTAGGTCTCATTGAGAGTTTTGGCTAGTACCTTCTGGTGCTCAGAATAATCAATCAGCAAGGATAGTAAGAAGACTTATTCAGGGGACTTCCTAAGCTGGTCTACTACTTCATAGTCCGGCATTTTCATCTTTCGAAAGAAAAATTCCGCCTTCTCAGCGCTTACTGGCTTCTTGGTGGGAATTGCTTATTGGTGGCACTGTTCACTTCCTCCAAGTCGGAGTATTTCTTTATAGGGTAGCTTTCTTGAGTTTCTCTAGTGATTTCTTTGCCTTTATATGTCACCACCGTTTCTTGATAGTTCCAAGGGACTACAGAAGGGTATGTCATAAGCCTATGAGGTGCGCGACCAACCACCACGGGCTCACTCAGCCTTGGAGGATTAGTTGGCCCTTGAACCACATAGGTTCCTTTTGGGTACGTACATAGTCCTGTTCAACTCAAATCTCTTTGAGGGACTCAGATTCAACTGCTTTTCCCAACGACCTCGTGGGACATAAAGGACAATTTCTTTGACAGGTGTCGCCTCAGTTTTAACTTCAACCTTCTTTTCAATTGCCAGGTGCGTGGTTTATTCTTCTTTTCCTCTTCAACTTTCTTGGAGGAATCTCTTGGCTTTTTATCCACATCGGCAATGGAGATTATGGCTTTCAAAGCCGGGTCGAATTCTTTATCTTTGCAGATCATCCCAATTACCGGTCTGTTGTGTTGAGCCGGCAATAGGTTGGTAGTCACATTGGGGACATCTTCATCCCTCAACACTATTTTCCTTTGCTCTATTAGATCTTCCATATGTCGCTTTAGAGTCCAACAATTTCGGTGTTGTGCCCTTCAACCCCTGAATAATAAGGATACCGAGCACCCTGTTGGTAGGAAGGCAATTTAAGGTTTTGCCTGTTTGGGGGTACAGGCTGCAATAAACCCAACTGGACGAATTTTTGGAATAAGCTGGAATAAGACTCCCCGATTGTCATAAAGTTTTGCCTTCTGGGTGGCTCCCTGGGACGAAAATTATTTTGAGGAGGGCGAGGATTAAAGTGGTTTTGATGGGGAGGCTGGTTTCTAAGCTTGGTTTCTATCGGGTTGCTGTTGCGGTCGTGCGAATGGTTGAGCGTTCATAACCGCATAAGGATGGGGAGCATAAGGAATGTCTTGGTAAGGATAATAATGTTGAGGGGTGTTCTTCCTGAGAACATGGGCCTAGGAGTATGATGCCTTCTCATGCCTGGTGCTGCCATTGCGGTTTCTTCTTTCTTTTTGTTTATTGTGACTCCTCCCACCCTGCCTTGTATGGTTTGGGAGGTGCTCTGATGGCCGATTGACTCAAAATCATTCCCATTTTAAAACTATTTTCTATTATTTCGCCAATCTTGATTGCTTCTGAAAACGGCTTGCCCATGGCCGACATTTTGTTTTGAAAGTAATCTGCTTCCTGAGCCTGAAGGGAAACAGTGAACATTTCTATTTCATCCATTGGAGGCTTCACCCTCGATGCATGTTCTCTCCACTTAATAGCATATTCTCTATAATTCTCAGAAGGCTTCTTCTTCAAGTTTGCAAAGGAATTCCTGTCTGGTACGATGTCGATGTTGTATTAAAATTGCCTTACAAAATCTTTATAAAGATCGAATGTGCCATTGTGAGACGTCTTGGTATATATACCACTCTGAAGCAATGCCTACTAAGCTTTCTCCGAAGTACGCCATTAACAACTCTTCTTTTCCACCCGCTCCGCGCAATTGGTTGCAATACTTCTTTAGGTGAGCAATGGGGTCACCATGACCATCATACTTTTCAAACTTTGGTATTTTAAATCCCATGGGTAGGTGCACATGTGGGAAAATCCATAGATCTGTATAAGAAACAGTCTTTTTCCCACTCAAGCCTTGCATATTCTTTAAACTCTGCTCGAGACTCATCATTCTTTTTGCCATCTCATCTTGTTCAGGAACTTTGGGAGTTTTATCTTTTACTGGTTTAAACTCGTATGGTGGTTGAGGATAAGTGTAGGCTCAGTTTGGTAAGTGGGGGTTTGAAATGTGCAGGACGATGGGTCAAATGTGGGTCTTGGCACTACGGGCTATGTGGTGGCTGCACATGGGGGGGCCGTATAGATAATAGGGTCTGTGCCGTATGTGAACACCTGAAGGCGGACTTCAGAAAGTGCTCCAACAAAATTGGCCGGTATGGTGGGCTGTTCTAATATGATGTTTGGATGACTAACACGAATAGTATAAGTACCCCGATCTAGGAAAGAGCTTTGGAAATCAAGGGATGGCGCTCAGAGGCTCTTTTCCATTCGTCTATGAATCCCACATCTCCATGGCCCTAATGCATAGGATCCTATTTTCCTCGGTTGCTGCAGACTCCGAGGCCGGGATACCTAAAATTGGGTTATCTTCTGAGATGGGAACTGCTGGCAAAGTCATTTCATACGACATTTCTATACTTCCTTTAGATCTGGTAAAATATCGATGTGATGCCAGCTTACCACAAACCAACCACCGTTTCTAAAAAACGTGTATTGGAATGAAAATAGCAAACGGTTAATTTGGGACAGATAGGGGATCTCACATTGGGGTGGGATGCAGCTATACTGTCAACGGATGTCTACATGTTTGCAATGGTTTCATGTGTCGTCCCGACTTTGATTCCAATTTTCTTCTGATTTCAGGAGGCTGGTGGAGCAGTTTAGGGATAAGAAGAAGGACTACCACATGGTGCTTATCGACTTGGAGAAGGCGTATGACAAGGTCCCAAGGGAGGTGCTATGGAGGTTCTTGGAGGCGAAGGGTGTGCCAGAAGCCTACATCAGAGTAATCAAGGACATGTACGGTGGAGCTAAGACTAGGGTTAGGACGGTGGGTGGCGACTCAGACCACTTTCCAGTGGTTATGGGGATCCATCAAGGATCAACGCTTAGCCCTCTCTTGTTTGCCTTGGTGATGGATGCTCTAATCCGACATATTCAAGGGAATGTGCCTTTGTGTATGCTATTTACTGATGATATAGTCTTGATAGACGAGACGAGGGTCGGTGTTATTGAGAAGTTAGAGGTATGGAGACAGACTCTCGAGTATAAGGGTTTCAAAATAAGCAGATCTAAGACAGAATACCTGGACTGCAAGTTTAGCGCCGAGCCGAGCGAAGTTGGCAGGGACGTGATGATTGGATCTCAGGTCATCGCCAAGAGGGACAGTGTCAGATATCTTGGGTCGGTGATTCAGTGGGATGGAGAGATTGACGGGGATGTCACTCATCGTATAGGAGCTGGGTGGTCAAAGTGGAGGCTTGCATTGGGAGTCCTGTGTGACAAGAAAGTTCCACAGAAACTCAAGGGGAAATTTTATAGAGCTGTGGTTAGACCTACAATGTTGTATGGGGCAGAGTGCTGGCCAGTGAAAAACTCTCATGTTCAGAGAATGAAGGTTGCGGAGAAGAGGATGATCAGGTGGATTTGCGGGCTCACCTGATTAGATAAGATTAAGAATGAATTTACTCGAGAAAAGGTGGGGGTGGCCCCAGTGGATGAGAAGTTGCGAGAAGCGAGGCTGAGGTGGTTCGGGCATGTGCGGAGGAGAAGTCCTGATACCCCGGTGAGGAGTTGTGAACGGATGACGATGGTCGGCCTTCGGCGAGGCAGAGAGAGGCCTAAGAGATATTGGGGAGAGGTGATTAGGCATGACATGGCTATAACGCGGGTTTCCGAGGACATGGCCCTTGATAGGAATGTCTGGAGGTCTAGTATCAGGGCTGTAGGATAGTATCAGGGTTGAAACGGGCCAGGGATGGCCTTAACACTAATTAAACACAATGACCTAAATCAACAATCCTCTTTAGTTGTTTAGAAAGAAAAAGAAATAAATCAAGAATCACATGATTTCAAAATCAAAACTAACTGAATAAATTACTTATGAGACTAAACTAAGTAAGCTAGAATTAAAATAGGTTAACAAATCGAACCAAACCCTAATTAACCTAATTGGAAGATTAAAGCAAGAAAGACTCTCATATGAACACACTTAACTAATAGACTGAACAAAATTGGAACCTATTGATTTGGACGACACCTAATGAACGAGTGGCAAAAAGTAAAAACAGAATCCGGGATCAAGTAGAACAAGTCCAGTCCTTCCAATGCCCATTGCCTTGGTGCTTGTGTGCGTCCGAAGCTAATTATGTCATTAGAGAAGTTCATGAAGGAGTATGCGGCAACCACTTGGGAGCAGATTCTTTGGTGCTGAAATTAGTTCAGAAATGATATAACGGGCTCCGCATAGAACAAGACGCTAAAGACTTCGTTCGAAATGTGACAAGTGCCAACGTTGTGCACCACTAGTACATAAACTATAAGACCCTTACATTCGGTGATATTCCCATCATCGTTCATGAAATGGAGGATAGACATCGTCGGACCGTTGCCACTAGCTCCTGGAAAGGTGAGATTTCTTTTAGTTTTGACTGACTATTTTTTCTAATGGGTGGAAGCAAGTCCTTATCAGAATATCTAAGAATGCAAGGTGGTCAAATTCCTGTGGGAAAATATAATTTGCAGGTCCAGATTACCAAAAGAGATAGCATGTGATAATGGGTCGCAGTTTATTGGCGCAAAAGTTACAAAGTTTCTTGAAGATTTAACAATAGAGAGGATAACCTCTCACCTTATCACCCTAGCGCACGGTCAATCGGAGAGTCAACAAACAAAGTGATTATTCAAAACCATAAGAAAAGGTTAGAAATGGTAAAAGGCAATTGGCATGAAGAATTGCCCGAAGATATATGGTCCAACCAAACAACTACCAAGTCGAGTACTAGGGAGAGTCCTTCTTCTTTGTGTACGGTACAGAAGCTCTAATCTTGGTAGAAGTACTATTTTGAGATATTTCCAAGCAAATGAAGAATAAAACAATGAAACAATGTTGATGAACTTGGAGATGCTCGAAGAACGCATGGACTTGGCGCGTGTAAGAATGACAGCTCAAAATTAGAGAATGGAGCGATATTATAATCAAAGAGCCTATATTCATTTTTTCAAAGTAGGAGACTTGGTATTAAGGAAAGTAACCCAAAATAACCGGGAACTCAATGCAGGGAAGCTAGGGCCAACATGGGGAGGTCCCTATCGGGTCTCAGCTATCACGAGAAAAGGTTCATATGAGTTGGAGAACTAAAATGGAGACAAATTGTACAACAATTGGAACTTGGAACACCTCAAAAGATATTATTGATGATGAACATTATCCAATCAGAAAGTATGTGATGTGCTCTTTTTCCCTTCTTCAATTTTTGTCCCAATTAGGTGCTTATGGCAAGGTTATTAATGAGGCAGCGATAGAAAGCATACTACAAAGATAGCAACAATAACACCTTTAATATCAAGGAAAATTAAAAAATTCCTACTTAGGGATGGGTAGATAGTCTTTGGCTCTATAGCGAATTCCTATTGGGAAGCTAAGTTTTCTATTGAGCAAAGATTACCCGACTATTCACGAGCATAATTCACTGAAGGATTGTTAATAGCATAGATTCATGAGGGAAAATATGATGTGTTACCAAGTGATGGATTATCTAGCAACCCATTGGTGGAATCTTTGAAGGTGCAAGACTTCCAGTGTTCTAATTCCCATTCTTCGCGTTTGAACACCGGGGGGGGGGGGGGGGGGAAAATATGTGGATACGACATCAATAACTGCCACGTCAACCGAGAACAAAAATCTAAAAATACAAATGTGTCATTGGGACCGAGGACTGCACGACCATCCATGTAAAAACAAGTTGTACAAGATAGCCATAAGAAATGGAAATTTCTTTTTTTAGCATAACAAATGTTTTAAAATTTTTCAAAATCGAAGGAATTCAATGAAATGAAATCCTTTTGTTTTTATCTTGTTTCTTGTCTGAACAATGAACTAACTTTCTCATTTCAAAGTTAATGCTAGTGTCCTAATAAACAGGAGATGTACTCTTCAAGAACAACATAATATAACATGGCCCTCTCTTATTAATACCCCCACGTTAAAGGGTTAGTTTCAAAAGAATTTATGCCCTAAATCAGGCTTTCGGGGAAAGAATGCACCCAAAAACGTATACTAAAAGACACAAAAAGTAAACTTGCACAAACACTTATAAAAACCCTCATGAAAAAGGGGTAATGATTGGGATCAAAGTAAGTCAAAGAAAGTGCATCTAAAAATACGCATAGCAAAGTGCGATATGAAAACGTGCAAAAAATTCTTAAGCAAATGCAAAGATTAAAGACTTGCATGGATATTCAAATGAAAATAAGACTCAAACAATGCTTGAGAAAAACGTGTCTTTATTAGATACAAGAATGGGAAAAAGAAATGAAAAGCTAAATTGCAACATCTCCAGAACCAGGAGGAAGTGAAGTGTCTGTGCCCCTGGAAAAAGTAGGTAGATCCGCCGATGGCTCGAAATTATTCCCAGTTTGGTCTTTAGCATCATCATCCTTGGATTCCTCATCAATTATCGAATACTCGAAACAGAAATTAGAAGAACTAGAATCATCAGACTGTGATAGGAGTTCATTTTTAGCAGCCAACTCAAGCTCTAGGGCTCTAGCAATTATGGCATCAAAATCGGGATACCTACGTTGGCTTCTTCAAAGATTTTTCTCCTCGTGTTGTACATGGCGTAAGTATTTTTAACAATGAGTGAAACCGCTCGCATTTAAGTTTTTCCTTATGTTGGGTTACCTCCTCAGAGAGGCTTTTCCTCACGGATTTAATAGATTGGAGGCTAATATCAAGGTCGGAAATAGTTGAAATAAAGAGCCTATTATGCTCGATAGTTTTTTTATACTTATCTTCCAAATGGGTACACTTCGAATCTATCGTAACAAGCTCTTCCATTTTGGAGTCCAAGGTTGCTTCTAATTCACCACTTCCTCAGCAGTAGTAGACTCGTGCTTGATTGCAGCAAGAACAACATCCTGGACATCATCACATTTAGCCTTAGCTTCATCGAATCTAACCCTTAGCGGTCCAATTTCGTGTGTAAGGTTCACTACCTCTTGCTCACTTTGTTGCAAACGAGCCTCCAACATAACTACCTTAATGGCATTGATTTCAAGTTTTGAAAGGCGGAGGAGAATTTGGTCATATTCCGCCAAAATTTGATTCTGTTCGTATGTTCCTCTTTCTCGTGAATCAAATTTTAAAGGCCCTCAAAAGTAAGAAAGTTTGCCTACAAAATAAGAGACACAAAACATAAACTGTATTCATGCAAAAGTAGAAGAAATTACAAAGACAGAAAGGAACGCACCGCTACAACATTATGCATGGCATTGTTTATCAAAAAATCTCTCGAGAGTGTTTGAATCCTTTCCCAATCTCTTTCTGAAGCCAAAGGCTTCAAATAATTTGCAATCTCCAATGGCTGGGAAAGAAAATTACCCTTTCTAGAGACCGAAGAAGTCACATTCCTCCTTCTTTATGGATCTTCAGAAGGGGCAGCGTAATTTTACCCAAAATTCCCTTGAACTGGGGACTGGGGAGGAGAAACATCTCCTTCATGACCAAATACGACTGATGGAGATGGTGTAGCAGTTGCTTGTGGAAGAGTGGATGAAGATGGAAATGATGTAGCAATTGCTTGGTGGTGGTGAATATGGGAATGAAGCTGATGGAGTTGAAGGATGTGAAACACTTGCATCAAGTGCAATACCGGTGGGATGCTCACCAACCAAAAATGGTAGTGAGTCGGTACTCAGCACTGCAATATCGGGTATAGTTGTTTGGAACCGATAGCGGGAGTTGGCATTTACTACCAAAACAATGTCCCCCTAAAGTGCCGAGATATCATCCTTGGTTGGAGTAGTTAAATCAACAAATGGGGCATTCTGTTGAGCTAACGATGAACGTCACCTTCTGTATAGAGAAGAGGTAGCATCAATGTCTTATCTATCGTCGTCAATCATCATGGTGTCTATGACCAGCCCCGGAGGAGGGCTAGTGATCACAACTTCTGGAGATGACTTCACCCTCTTATTCTTTTCGCCGGTCGAAGAGGAATGCCTTTTCTTTGGTTGCTTATTCTTCGGTCTGGGACTTCGTAATAAAACACATGTGATCAAAGCAGGCCCAGAGACACTTGCTTGAGTAAGCACCTCCTGAAGCAGCCTCGCCATATCAGTAGGTTCAGTTAAAACGTCCTCCTAGGGGACAACTGAGCCCACAAGTAGACCTGATTTCAAGAAAAAGATAGAATAAATTAGTCAAGCTCTTCACATGAAAATTTGAATTAAGGTGAGTAGTAATTACCATGATTTTTATCCTTCCATCCATACTTAAGGGCCAATTCTTTTCATAAACAATTTTTGGGCACCGTAACATCCAAAATATTCTGAAACCATAAGTTTAAGGCTGCCACCACCAGTGGAGTCCATCATGTTTCTCAAATATACAAAGGATGAAGAATCAGTGATAGCATAAAAGAATATTTAACAAATGAAAATGCACTGGATAAAGGTCTTACTAGTACAATTCCAAGCGGCCGGAAAAGATGATGTTGTGGGCGGAACGATATAATTAGTGGCAATTGCAATGAACTATTCTGTGCACCCATGGTTGCTATCATCATCCATGCTCGTTAACATAGCATAGTGACCGTGTTTGCAAAGGTTTATCATTCCTCCTGAAAAATCTTTGTGGAGTAAAGATTTATCATATGAGCTAAGGTTAGCTCTTCTCTCGTCTCCTGGAACAGGCGTTGAAGACAAGCAATCATCCTCCACACAGAAGGAATCACCTGTGCCAAACATATTTGGTAGCAGCGGCAAAACTCTGCAATCGCAGAATCTAGTTCTCCACTAAAAAAAACTGAACCCAAAGTAAAAGGGTACATATATATAAAACCCTTCCTGGGAAGGGTCACTCTCTACAATAGATCAGGAGCAACAATATCTAAGTCATGGCAATGGCAATCTTCCTTGATAATAGAAATACTGGAAGGGCAAATTGAAGAAGGATACCTACTGACAGCCCATGAACAAGGGTTAGCAGTAAGGAGTTTCTCTTCAAAGTATTTTGTGGTGTTAATACTTCAAGGATGATGGAACCCACCGTTGGAGGAGCAGATCCTCAGCCTTGTTCTTTTTCTTTAAGAGCCAACACATTTGGAAGAAGAAGTCATTAAATAAGAATAAGGAGAGAGTTTTGGTTCAAAGAGAATTAGGGAAAAATGCAAGTTCAAAGTTTGAGAAATTAAAAATTACACAGAAAAAAAATGATGCGTATAAGTAAAAGTTTGGCGGCTAAATTCATGGTCATGATTACCTCGATAATCGGAAAAAATTGTGTTGAATCATGGGATGATGCTTGTTTGGGGCAATAAATACGGAGAGACGTGTTTCTATTCAACCGTCAGAGGCGTGCAAAGATAATTATAGTAATTCCTGCCTAGAGGAGTATTTCAACCAACTTCCTGGTAACACAAGATTATGTCACTAGAAAGCAAGAGACTATCTGTATGGAAAAAAAATTGATATGACACATGGTCACCTAAAAGAGGACACGTGGAACCCAGGATGATATGGTGATAAATGGGGATTTTGACTACATATTAGCGCCTTTTAGAATTCATTTTAGTCCAAAAGTGTTCAATGATATTCCCAAAAACTAATGAAATATGTTTAACTGCAGGAGTAATGGAAAATGAGCTACAAAGATAAAACCCAGATTAAAAGGAGTGATATGAATTCAGGGACAAAAATCAGGCACAAAGGCTTAAAGTGCGGACTGCAAAATTCCATCTGCGGCCGCAAAATGTGAAGGGAAGTCCATCAGAATAATGTGCGGATCGCACGATTATTGTGCGGACCGCACAATTATTGAGCAGCTAGAGAAGTTGCCTAAGAGCAGAAGTTTAGAGAGTGTGCATATGGAGTTCAGTTGAAGTACGGACCACACAATTATTGTACGACTATAGAAATTAACCACATAGCCGCTCTAAAAAATATGTGGTCCGCAAAAGAGCCCTGTGTGGTAGCACCAAGAATTGTGCGCACCATAGATTATGAGAGATGTAGCCATATTCCAGAATTGTGCGACCACAAATCCAACTCCTGTCAAGACTGAAGAGAAGTGCGGTCCGCACATGGAATTGTGCGGCCGCAGAACGTCTGAAAGGGTAATTTTGTCCTAAATTTCCAGCTTTGTATAAATAGACTAGTTTCACGAAATTAGGTCACGTTTTGTATATCGAAACTACTGTAGTCATTTTACTTGCTTCTTTACGAAACTTTAGCTTACTTTGGTGATTTAACATTGGATTCTTATCTTTTAATCTCTTAGTATGAGTTTTATCATCTTTTCTTCTTTATTTTCTTCTATACCCATTATGAGTAGCTAGATTTTTAACTAGCACATTGATCCAACCCTACTGTATAAACCTAATGGATGTTTAATTTATAGCTTGGTTATGCTTAGGTGTTTATTATTTACCTTGTTCTTGCTTATTAATTGTATAATTAATAGTTGCAAATATTGGTTTATGCTTATTTGACTTGGTCTCTACTTGAGAAAGAGAGACTTAGTCTAGGAAAACTTGGCTAACAAGAATTTGGGATGAAATCAAGAGATTGATATTCCAATTAAAGGTTTGAATCTAGAGATAATAAAATTCGACTTGTGTATATTATCAACTATTTTGTTCAATACCCATTTGGACTTGAGAAACTAAAATTGGGCAAAATTACTCTTTTACCGAGAGGTATTGAGTGGGTACATGAGTGTTGATAGCTATAATACACCCTGACCAACAAAACAAGCTTTGAAGTTTACAACTCGTTAGGCAAACACCTAGGTGAAGGTTATAGACCTATGCATATTATATCTTTGAAAAACATCCAAAAACAATATTCCTTAGTTTTATAACTTTAGAATAATTTAAAGGTAAAATCAAAACCATACTAGTAGAAGTGCAATCTAGATACTTCACATGCTCAATCCAGATATATACTACTAATTCCCATCTCAGCTCCCTCTGGATTCGGACCCGACTCCTTGTTGGGTGATATTCTTGCAATCGACCATTTCACAACCTCAACTAGAGGTGTGACTTGGATGAGATGATTTTTTTTTGCCGTTTCCGGGAAGTTAAAAACGGATTTAGATATATATTTGGTTTTGTATGCGTGAATTGTCTTCTTTTTCACCCGGGTTACTAATCTTTTTTGTGAAACAATGGCTCTCAACAACAATGATCCTCTTGGAAACATGCCTATGGGGGATGTGGACATGGAAGACGACCAAGTTGAAGAGATTCCTCTTGAACATCAAGCAAACAGACTAGGTTGACCGCCTTAAGACAACGTTCCCGTTCCACCCCCACCTCCATTGAGAACGGCTCCACACCAGGTATTGCCAAATGAAGGGTATGCAAGTGCTATTATCCTGCCTCACATTAAGGAGGGAAACCTTCAAATCACGAATATAATGCTCATATTACTAGAGCAACGGGGATTCATCACCGAGGATTCGTATCAAAATGCATACAAACACTTGAAGGTGTTTGTGGACACTTGCTAGGGGAGTAAGCAGACAAACATCTCCGATGATGTTTGAAGGTTGAGGCTAATTCCCTTCACTCTATGGGGGAAAGCATTGTATTGATTAGAGAGATTGCTAAACCATTCCATCCATACATTGGATGAATTGGCGAAGAAATTTATTTTCAAGTTCTTTTCTCTAAGACATATGGCTAATCTTAGAGACAGGATTCTAGCATTCAAACAAGAACCCAATGAGCCTTTGTACGAAATATGGGAGAGGTACCGAAAATTGGTCAAAGAGTGCCCCAATAATGACATAGCAGAGGCTATGATTCAACAAACTTTCTATAGGGAGATCAACACTGCCAATCAATATGTGGTCAACCAACTTGCCATTGGAAATTTCATGACAACGCCATATGTGAATGCTTGTGAGATCTTAGATGAAACGGCAAATACTGCATCGACATGTGATTCACATATGTGATCCAAATATGATTCACCTCTATATGGAATTGCATGATCATGGGCAAGAAATTGCCGAGTTGACCACCACAATGTATCAATTAGCCAAGGCCCAACTTCAACAAGTGCAAGGTCCTAAGCAAGTCAGTGCCATGAAGGTGTTAATATGATGGTAAACAAGAGAAGGCAAAAGGGTCCACAAGTGCAAAACCGTGTGGAGAATTATATGCAAGATGATAATGAGTTTGATCAAGATGAATCTTACAATGAAAAAGAGCAAGAAGTGCAATATGTCAACAACTTCCAAGGACAAAGAAACAACTCTCAAGGAATGAATCAACAGCAATGGTGACCTCAAGGACATCAAGAAAATTGGAATTCTATCAACCAAGGTAATTGGAATGGTGGTAACAACCAAGGGAATTGGAACAATCAAAAAAATCAAGAAAATAGGAATGGTAAAAATAACCAAGGCAATAGGAGTGGAAATAGTCAAGGACATTGGGGAGGCAAAAACCAAGAGGAATGAAACAATAATCAAGAAATTAGGAGTCGGGCTTTCAAAGTCCCCATATGTATCAACAACCGAGCAACCCGCCCCCTTATCCTTTTCATGGTCCAAGCTTTTCCAAAAATGAGATGGAATGAATTGAGAACATGTTCAAACGAATGATGGAGAAGAATGCCGATTGTGATGCCCAACTAGTCTCTCACAACACTTCAATTTGCAAATTGGAAGTTCATGTGGGGCAAATATCGCAAGCTTTAAACACTCGTACTAAGGGGGCACTAGAAAGTGACATGGTAGTGAACCCAAATAGTACAACACAGGACATTTCATGGCCGTTACTACAAGGAGTGGAAAAAAAGTGGGGATGCAACCACCTCCAGTCAAAGGAAAATTTAGGATGATGAGCTAGTGGTATAAGAAGATGAGATCACGAACAATAAAGTGCAAGCAAATGATGAAGGGAGGATCGATATTGATGACAATGTGGAGGAGACTCATGAGGAAGTGAACCCCTCTAGGGAGCACATTGTTGAGATACCAGAACCAGTAGTGCAAAAGGCTAAGGCACCAATGTCAAGCCCTCCTCCTCCCTATCCTCAAAAGTCTCTCCAAGCAAAATAGCGAGAATCAACTCAAAAATATGTATTGACATGATGAAGAGTCTATCTATTAATGTGCCATTGGTTGAGGCTTTGGAGCAAATGCCCGATTGTGAAAGTTCATGAAGGACTTGGTGACAAAGAAGCAGTCGATGAATTGTGAAACTATAAAGATGACTCATCAAATGAGTGTAGTTGTGCAATCAATGGCTCCTAAATCAAAAGATCCCAGCGCTTTCAGAATCCCTTGTACCATTGAGAGTGCCAACTTTGCTAAAGCTCTTTGTGATCTCTGGGCAAGTATCAATTTGATGCCTATTCGATTTTCAAGACTTTGAGAATTAGGAAACCAAGACCCACATCTATGAGATTACAAATGGCAGATCGTACGATGAAGAGACTGTTAGGTATAATTGATGATGTGTTGGTTTGTGTTGATAAATTCATTCTCCCAATAGATTTTGTTATTCTTGATTGTGAGGATGACTATGAGGTCTCGATTATTCATGGGAGACCTTTCCTTGCTACAGGGAAGTCTCTAGTTGATGTTGAAGCCGGAGGTTAACTTTCGGAGTTAGTGATGAAAAAGTGGTTTTCCATGTGTGTAAGTCTATGTGGAAACCCAATAGCAATGAGGTGTTCTCTTTCATGGAATTGGTGATCGACGTGATAATTGATGAAACAAGTGACGTGATGAATTTGATAATACTTTGAAGGCCATTTTACTCAATTGTGATGATGAAGAAATGGAGGGTTACATGGAATGTGTGAACTCGTTGCAGGGGATGGGGTCGTACACTTATGATCTCCACAACTTATCCTTGGATCTTGAAAATAGAACCACTCATCCAACAAATCCTTCAATTGAGGATCCTCTCGTCTTGGAGTTGAAGCCATTGCCCCCACGTCTTTAGTATGAATTACTTGTCCTTTTTCTACTTTATCGGTTATTGTTTCCTCTTGTTTGAATAACGTGCAGGTAGATCCACATTGGCGATGGTACAAAAAAGGAAGGGGGCTATTGGATGGACTTTGGCAAGTATTCCGGAATAAGCCCCGCATTTTGCATGCACAAGATCAAATTGGAGGAAGGTGCCAAACCATTTGTTGAACATCAAAGGAGACTTAATGAAGCCATGAAAGAGGTTGTCAAAAAGTTGTTCATCAAGTAATTGGATGCCGGGGTTGTTTACCCCATTTCCAATAGTTAAGTGGACTTCTCCGGTGCAATGTGTCCCAAAGAAAAGGGTATGACGGTGGTTACCAATGATAAGAATGAGTTGATTCCTACAAGATCAGGTGGATAGTGCATATGAACTATTGCAAGCTCAACAAAGTTACAATGAAGGATAATTTTCTACTTTCCTTCCTAGATCAAATGCTTGATAGATTGACTGGCCATGCTTTCTGTTGTTTCCTTGATGGGTATTTCGGATACAATCAAATTCTTATTGCTTCGGAGAATAAAGAGAAAACTACTTTCACATGTCCTTATGGTACTTTTGCAATCTTGCGGATCATTTGGATTGTGAAATTCACCAACAACTTTTCAAAGGTGTATGATGGCTATCTTCACAGACATGGTGGAAGATTTCCTTGAAGTCTTCATGGATGACTTTTTGGTGGTCGTAAATTCTTTTGGTAATTGTTTAGAAAACTTGGACAACGTGTTGGCAAGATGTGAAGAAACAAACTTGGTGCTCAATTGGGAGAAGTGGCATTTCACGGTTGAGGAGGACATTGTCCTTGGCCAAAAAATCTCAAAGAATGGCATTGAATTTGTTGACAAGGCAAAGATTGAAGTGATTTCTAAAATTCTGCCTCCAACTTCAGTCAAAGGTATGTTGAGTTTCTTAGGCCACACAAGATTTTACCGGTGTTTCATCAAGGATTTCTCTAAAGTGGTAAACCCATTATGCAAGATTTTGGAGAAAGGTACCAAGTTCCATTTCAATGTTGATTGCATGAGAGACTTTGAGTTGCTAAAGCTCAAGTTGACCACTACTCCCATTATCACCGCTCCAAATTGGAGTGTTCTTTTTATCTCATGTGTGATGCAAGTGATGTAGTGGTAGGGGATGTTTTGGGTTTCATCCGGTTTATTATGCAAGAAAGACCATGAATAGAGCCCAAGTCAACTACATTGTCATGGAGAAAGAGCTCTTTGCCATTATCTTTGCTATGGAGAAGTTTTTCCCGTACTTGATAGGTGCAAAAGTGATTGTTCCTACGGATCATGCGGCACTTTGTTATCTCATGAGCAAGAAATATTCCATAGCCCATTTGATAAGATGGGTACTTTTGTTGCAAGAGTTTGATATTGATATCTAAGATCGAAAAGGGAGTGAAAACCAAGTGGTGGACTACTTGTCTCGTTTGGAGGAGGGAAAGTAGCATGATGGCCTTGAAATCAATAAATGATTTACCGATGAGAAACTTTCGGCTATTTCTATTAAAGAGATGACTTGGCTTGCAGATTGCTAACTATCTTGTGAGTGGTATCATTTCGGTTGAGTTCTCTTCAAACAAAGTAAAGAATCTCATACGGGATTGTCAAGACTATTATTGGGATGAACCTTTTCCGAATTTGTACGTATGGAGTGATTAGAAGGTGTGCACCGGAGATAAGTTGAAATTCTTGGAGCTTGCCATTTTTCGCGTTATAGTGGTCACCATGGTGGACCAAGAACGGAGGCGATTTCTATTGGCCTACTCTCTACAAGGATGCTAGTGATATTGTCAAATGTTGTGATGAATTTCAAAGGGTTGGTGGAATCTCAAAGAAAAATTAAATGCCCCTCACCACCATTTTGGAGATTGACATTTTCGATGTGTGGGGTATTGACTTCATGGGTCCTTTTGTGAGTTCTTGTGGAAACACCTACATCATGGTCATGGTTGATTATGTGTCCAAATGGGTTGAGGTTGTTGTTTTTCCCAACAATGAAGTGATAAGTGTGATGTTGTTTTTGAAGAAGAACATCTTTATAAGATTTGGTACTTCAAGGGCTATCATAAGTAATGGGGGATTGCATTTTTGCAACAAAGCTTTCAATTCTTTACTCACTAAGTATGATGTCATTCATAAAATGATGACCCCATATCATCCCCAAGCAAGTGGTCAAGTGGAAGTCTCCAATCGGGAGATAAAGAGCATTTTGTCTAAAATAGTGAATGCTAACTGGATGGATTAGTCCAAGAAACTTGATGATGCTCTATGGGCTTATAGGACGACTGACAAAACACTGATTGGAATGTCATCATACCGATTGGTATTCGAAAATATTTGTCATCTTCCGATTGAACTTGAGCACAAGGCCATGTGGGCTTCAAAGAAGATAAACCTTGAGTGGGATGTCACCGCAAACTTAAGGGTGGGACAATTTAATGAGCTAGATGAATTCCAGTACCATGCCTACACAAGTTCATCCCTATACACGGATAAGATTAAGTACATCCATGACAAGTACATTCGCAACAAGGAGTTTAAAAAGATGATCTTGTGTTGTTGTTCAATTATTGGTTACGAATGTTTACGGGAAAATTGAAGTCTAAATGGAGTGGCATGTTCGAGGTTGTGGGTGTGATACCCTTTGGTTTATTGGACTTTAAAATAAAAATAATAAAGTGTTTACAGTCAATGGTCACCAGGTGAAGTGTTATCTTGGAAAAGTTGATGATGGCTACGTCATGGTAGTGATTTATTTCAAGCGATGATGGTAATCTGCGTCGTGCCGTGACGTCAAATCAAGTGCTTCGTGGGAGGCATTGCCGTGTTTCCTTTTCTTTCTCTGTTTCTTCTTCTTTAGATAGGTCTTGTTTTGTGCTAACTGGTTTTGAAGTGTTGCAAGAATGAGTGTGCTTTGTAGGAACTATGCTTAGAAAAATTGGCTCACTGTGACAAAAGTGTCGACAACACAATTTTGAATGCCACAGTAGAAAGGGATCTGCTGCGGCACAACTAGAGATAAAAAATTGCGCACTCTCTGAAGTTTTTCTGTCAGAGAAATGGCCAAAATGCGGCCTTACAAGAAAATGTGCAGTCCACACAAAAATATGCGACCACACTGAAAATTATGCAGACTGCAGACCTTCAAAGGGAAAGTCTATAACAAGTAAAAGAGTACGGACCACACAGGAAATTGTGCGGTCACACTCGTCTCTTGAACCTTAGGCCATCGCGATAAGTATAAATAGTACCCTTCACTCTATAGTTAAATCTTTACGAACCCTGAAGAATTACCTCAAAGGCAAGCACAACGCATTCATCTAATTCACGCATCTCACACTAATTTCATCATCTTTTATTCTTCCCTAGCATCACTACATTATTAGTATGTTCAATTCATCTTTAAAAAAATTCAATTTGCTTATTTTGTTCATAATAAGATTATATTAGTTTTATACCTAATATCAAATTCATCATCATATGGGTTGTAATTAGTGTCGGGTAACTTCCTATTTGCTATTTGGGGAATAGGCAAACTGCGTATCATGTCTAAATTTCTTCTACCATGCCTAAATTGTGTACAAAATTAGAAACCCTAAGTTCACCACCGATTGATTTTGAATTGTGCAGCTGCACTAAAAAATGTCTGATCCGTTGTCACAACTCCTTTTTACACCCGAATGGGAATATAAGGGAGTTTTTACAATTAAAGTGAGTTCACTCGAAATGAGATTATTTTATTTATTTTTCAGAGTTGTCACTTGGAATAATTTACTTGAAGTCCTAAGTCACCGGTTTATTTTTAAAATCCAAATCGAGGAAAATCAACTTTATTTAAAAGTCTGCTAAATCAGAAATTATAGATAATGAATTCTGTTAACTCGAGGGAAGATGTTAGGCATTCTCGGATTTCGTGGTTCGAGCATGGTCAGTTAACTATTAGTAATTGACCTATTATCTGATTTATTACATGTTTTAAATCTATTGTGCATTTTTAACTTTATAACCGCTTTTAATTATTTTAATCGCTTTTTAGGATTTTTGGAATTATTTATTGAACAAGTTACGATTGTCGTACACTTGCCATTTTGAAACACGCTGCAAACCACGCTACATGAAATGCACCCGCAATTCGCGTCATGTTTATTTTATTAATGTTCAAAGTTATAATGATCGGATTACATGAAATGCACATCCAAAGTGAGAATTATATATCATAACTATGTTACGGGAACCGTATTCGTAGCCGTGATTATTGTTTATGCACCTAAAGTAACTAGCGAATTTGAATTAGTAATTATTTATTTTTGAGATTTATACTTACTAAAGTTGTTTAAGGAAAGTTATCATCAATTGTGCCTTGAAAATCGACTATTTACTGACTTCCTTGTCAATTCAAGACATGGGCATTACAACTCGAACTAATCAGAAGTCAATCCTAACTACATTTAAGAAATGCAAACATGACGCTGACAAACAACGAATTTCAAATATTAAGAATGAAACCACTCAATGTCCATTTTTGGACAAAAATTTAGACCAAGACAAGTAAACAACGTCAATCACGTTCAAAAATCATTTCGAATTATTTTATCAAGCTAGATTTAGTTTTATTTTCAGACAATACTTTTTGTTGAAGTTAAATTTCTAATCAAACACCTAATCACCAACAATGCTTCTATTATCATTCTAAAATAGTCGTTTTTCCAGCTCTATTGTTATTTAGTACAACCTTTCAACAAGAAGCCAATGGACATCAAGGAGGCTTAACTTAAATAAAAAAAATAAAAAAATCAAAGTTCATCGCAGAACCAAAAGCGAAAGAAAAGTCCACGGGATGTCGAATCAGATTTTCAGCATGTAGCACTAGGATCAAAATATACACATAGATAATTTATTATTTTTGAATCTAACAAGAGACCCACATTTTCTTTTCGTCTTTTAGCTCGTGTTTCTTAGTATAAAATTTTTTGAAAGCTGTTCTCCCTTATAAAGATCTGAAAATGACGCAGCCTTTAGCTTACTTCAAATATTCGACAAACCGAGAAATAAAATACAAGCGGCTTAGAACTGACCTAATTGCAGATAAACAAATGTTGAATTAGAGGTGAATTCACTGTAGGAGAACAATTTAAAGATAGAAGACTTTTAAATGTAAGAAGGAAAGAGATTTTGTATAGTTGATAAATGAATAAATGGAGGTAGTTTGGAAGGTTTAATATATGTAGCTATATGGAGAGAGACTTTTGTAATTCTTCAACTTTTATTACACAAGGGATCACTTTGGTACACACTTGGGCTCACACTTTGCTTCACTCCTTTTGTACATCATACAAATGAGGAGGTCTTCCCCTATTTATAGGCATCAACCTCCATGTTCTACGACATTCTAGAATATTCCATATAAGTATCCTAAACAATATTCATATCTACCTATTCTCATATGTTCTAGAATATTCTCACATTCTCTACTATACATAAAAGAGTTTCTATCATCTTCTAGAATGTTCCAGAGAACTCCATAATGTTCTCGAACCTTCTAGAACATTCTAGCTCATTCTAGACTATGTTAGAATAGTCTAGAATATTCTAGTAATACCTAGCTTTGGTTTAATTTATTGTTCACATTGCCTCCCTTAAACCAAAGCCTCGTAGATGGTCATTCCTAATAACTTTTTCATCTTCAGAAAAGTCTCCATCTTCAATGCCTTGGTGAAAATATCTGCCACCTGTTCACCAGTTCTGCAGTAGCCAATTCGGATCTCATTTTCTCGTACCATCTCTCGAATGAAATGATATTTGATATCAATGTGTTTGCCGCGACCATGAAGTGTTGGAAATAACGCTTTACGCTAGAGGGGGGGGTGAATAGCGTTTTAAAATTATTAAGCGTTTTAGTGCGGAATTTAAAAACTTTGCAGAAATTAAGACAAGTGCAGTAAAATAAACTTACACAAAGATGTATCCTGGTTGGCCACAAACGTGGTTAGTCCAGTCCCCGAGAGACTCTCTCGAGATTTCCACTAAACTTGTCAAGCTTACGGGTGCTTAACAAACCGTTACAGCTGAGGACACAAGCCTCACCTAGGTGCTCGGGGATCACAATCCCAAAGACTTCAATTGCTAGGGGATACCAATCCCAAAGACTTCAATTGCTCGGGGATAACAATCCCAAAGACTTCAATTGCTCGGGGATAACAATCCCAAAGACTTCAATTGCTCGGGGATAACAATCCCAAAGACTTCAACCGAGGAAACACAAGTTCCTCAACAAACGAGAATCGCAATTCTCTTACAAACACAAAGACACACTCACTTTACAAAGTACTCCTCAATGAGTAGATATGAGTAGAAATAGTACGCTCAAGATCACAACAACTTAGCTCAATAGAATGGCTCTTCAAAAAGCTTTATAGATGAATGAAAATGATGATCAATGTAAGAAAGCTTTTAGCAATGAAAATACTTAAATTGTATGTGTTGTTGTTGTGAAAACACTGAGTTAAACCTGTATTTATAGGTGAAAAACTCAGTCTTACCGTTGTCTAATTGCCAATTAAGGATTGCTGAAATTACTTAGTGACAATCGATTGTCAGGACTAAACAATCGATTGTTTGCCTATCAGATCAAAAAATCAATCCCAGATTTTACGTTAACAATCGATTACTTCAAATCAATAATCGATTAATTATAACGTTAAAAAATCCTTTCCAATTTTTGGCATAAAACATCGATTATCAGGAAATCAATAATCGATTATTTTAACAACGTTCAGAAAATCTTTTCCAGATTTTACGCTAAAACATCGATTGTTAAATATCACAATCGATTACCTGAAGGTAATTTGAAAAAAGTATGACAACGGTCAGCTTCAACAATCGATTATCAAATAGAACAATCGATTATTAATTAATTTCAAAACTTACTGTCTCATATATAATCGATTATCAAAAGCCACAATCGATTATTAATTAATTTCAAAACTTACTGTCTCATATATAATCGATTATCAAAAGCCACAATCGATTATTAATTAATTTCAAAACTTACTGTCTCATATATAATCGATTATCAAAAGCCACAATCGATTATTATTTTACTTAAAATCACTGGGAGACATTTTTCTCATTCCAATCGATTACCATTAGTTCATAATCGATTTTTATGAGTTTTGAAAACTTTGCCTCAGTTAACAATCGATTATCGAAAGTACACAATCGATTGTTATGCAGTTTGCAAAAACCTGATGTTAACTGGCTTACTCACAATCGATTATCATTAATTCATAATCGATTGTCATGCAGTCTTGGCTTAGAGATACTCGATTATCATAAGTACATAATCGATTATCTTAGCCCAGATTTTTGAGGCATGTTTGGAAAATATTTTAACAAATGTAAATATGCATAGTTTAAAATCATTTGACACTTACTTTAAATATGCATGATTTTGGAAAAAATAATTTTAGTAGAGAAGCCATGTTATGAGCCAAGATTGAGGAATCAAGATCACAATTAATATTGACTCAATTATAACATTTCCAAGCATTGTCTTGAGCTTCTTGTAATGCATCCATTATGTGCTTGTCCTTGAGCACTGCTATATATCGCTTATTGCTTTGTTTGACATTCATCAAAACCTACAAAAGAACACACGTTTAGTATATTGCATCTGAAACGTGTTTCCAACAATTTCCCCCTTTTTGATAATGGCAAACATAGGCGGGATATATGCAATAATTATTTTGATAAACCAAGACAAGTGTCATGTTCCCCCTCAATTCATGTTCCCCCTCACTTTAAGCATGAATGAAGTTGAGAGCATATAGCATAATATAGCATACTTCTTGATATCCCGTTTCTTCCCCCTTTTGCCATTAGCAAAAAAATGTACACAAGGGAAGAATAACAAATATGAAATAAACACAAGTTTATTTATTGAAAAAAATAACGGAAGTAATCGATTATTGATACAGTAATCGATTGTTTGACGGCGATTTTCCTGTAGAATACTTGAGTATCTTGCGTCATGCTTTTTATGATCCCCTTTTCTTTAGGGTGATACCTGCAACAAAATGTTAGACGCCTCCGACGCTCAAGTTAGAAATTATGTAAGAAATAAAATGCAATGCATGACTTAGATCAACGTGGAGTCAAGGATCCCGAGTTCACTACGAATTCGGAAGAAGGACTCTTTATCTAAGGGCTTTGTAAAGATGTCTGCCAATTGGCTTTTTGTTTCAACAAATTCAATTTCGACATCGCCTTTTAGAACGTGATCTCTAATAAAATGATGTCTAATTTCAATGTGTTTTGTTCGCGAGTGAAGAATGGGGTTCTTCGTCAAGCATATGGCACTAGTGTTGTCACATCTAAGAGGAATGTGATCAAGACGTAGGCCATAGTCCAAGAGTTGTTGTTTCATCCATAGGATTTGAGCGCAACAACTCCCCGCGGCTACATATTCAGCCTCGGTTGTGGACAACGCAACACTAACTTGCTTCTTACTAAACCAAGAAACTAAAGCGCTACCGAGCAAGTGGCAAGTGCCGCTAGTGCTCTTGCGGTCCAATTTGCATCCAGCAAAATCGGAGTCGGAATAGCCAATAAGTTGGCATGAAGAACCTTTGGGGTACCATAGACCCACATTGGTAGTACCGACAAGATACCTTAGAATCCGCTTTACCGCAGTAAGGTGAGACTCTTTTGGACATGATTGATAACGGGCACAGACGCACACGCTAAACATGATGTCCGGACGACTAGCAGTAAGATAAAGAAGAGAGCCAATCATACCTCGGTACTTTTTGATGTCGACTTCCTTACCTTTTTCATCTTTGTCGAGATGATCGGATGTGCTTATGGGAGTTGCTATTTCCTTTGCATTGTTCATGTCAAAACGTTTAAGCAGATCTTTGCAATACTTGCTTTGACAAATGAATGTACCTTCCTTCATTTGTTTTACTTGTAATCCCAAAAAGAATTGTAACTCACCCATCATGGACATCTCAAATTCGCTAGTCATTAAGTTTGAAAATTCCTTGCATAGAGCATTGTTAGTAGCACCAAAAATGATATCATCTACATATATTTGAACTAGCAAGATATCATTGTTTTCATGCTTGACAAATAAAGTTGTGTCAACTTTTCCATGAATAAAATTATTTTCTAAAAGAAATTTACTCAACCTTTCATACCAAGCTCGAGGAGCTTGTTTTAAACCATAAAGGGCCTTTTTGAGTTTGAAAACATGATTGGGAAAATTAAAGACTTCAAAACCGGGGGGTTGTTTTACAAAAACTTCTTCTTGGATAAAACCATTTAAAAAGGCACTTTTCACATCCATTTGATATACAAAGAAATTCATAGAAGATGCAAAAGCAAGCAACAGACGGATGGCCTCTAATCTAGCTACCGGAGCATATGTCTCATCATAATCAATCCCTTCTTCTTGATTATAGCCTTGAGCCACAAGCCTAGCTTTGTTTCTAGTGATTATGCCATTTTCATCTAATTTATTTCGAAAAACCCATTTCGTACCAATTATGGTATGACCTTCGGGTCTTGGCACCAAATCCCAAACGTTGTTACGTTTGAATTGGTTAAGCTCCTCTTGCATTGCCAAGGTCCAAAATTCATCCCCAATTGCTTCAGAGATGGTTTTGGGTTCAATTTGAGAAACAAAAGCAGTAAGATCTAAGGTATTTCTAAGAGAGCTCCGGGTACTTACCTTCCCTCCAACGTCGCCTATTACCTGATCGAGAGGATGATCTTTGACTGTCCTCCATTCTATTTGCTCTTTTGGTTCATTTTCTGGTTGAGGAGCTTTTTCAATTTGTGGTTCCACCGTTTTGTCAGTTTCTTTCCTTGGTGGTTCTTCTTGAATTTTGTCCTTTAGGCTTTCCAGAATACCTGAAAGATCAAGACCACAATCCTTTCTCGCCAAGCGAGTATTATCTTCGAAAAAAAACAATATGAGGAGATTCCTCTACAACTTGGGTTCTTTTATTAAAAACCCTATAAGCTTTACTACGAGAAGAATAGCCAATGAAGATACCTTCATCCGACTTTGCATCAAATTTTCCTAATTGGTCCTTTCCATTGTTATGCACAAAACATTTACAACCAAAAACGCGTAGATGTGAAATGTTAGGTTTTCTACCTTTGTAGAGTTCATATGGGGTTTTTAAGAGTATCGGCCGAATTGCTACTCTATTCAAAACATAGCATGCGGTACTCACGGCGTCTGCCCAAAAGTGTTTGGGGATCTTAGCTTCGTCGAGCATGGTTCTAGCCATCTCTTCGAGGCTCCTATTTTTCCTTTCCACCACCCCGTTTTGTTGTGGTGTACGTGGAGCGGAAAAGGTATGCTCGATTCCGAGTTCATCACAAAAGTCCGCAAAGAGATTGTGATCAAACTCTCCCCCATGATCACTTCTAATGGAAGTGACAGTTGATTCCTTTTCATTTTGAACTCTTTTAAGAGAAAGCTTGAAGCTAATAAATGCATCACTTTTATGCGCAAGAAATAGTGTCCATGTAAATCTAGAGAAGTCATCAACAATTACAAAAGCATATCTATTTCTTCCTAGACTTTCGATACGGGATGGTCCGAATAAATCCATATGCAATAGTTGTAAAGGTCTAGATGTTGAAACAACATTTTTGTTTTTAAAAGATGCTCTTGTTTGCTTCCCCTTTTGACATGAATCACAAATAGTATCACTTTCAAATTTTAAGAAGGGAAGACCAATCACTAGATTTTGAGAAATCAATTTATTTAAAAGATGCATGTTCATATGAGCTACTCTACGATGCCACAACCACACATTTTCATCTTTGCTCAACAAACAATCAACATACTCGGATGAGGAGTTTTCAAGATCAACCATGTAAATATTGTCAATTCTAAAACCACGTAGAATAATCTTGAAGTCACTGCGTCTAAACACTAAACACTCATCCGAATCAAACAAAGCAAGATTTCCCTTGTCACATAATTGACTTATGCTCAAGAGATTATGCTTTAAACCTTTGACAAGTAATATATGCTTTATAGAGGATTTTTCATTCTTACCGACCGATCCGATGCCAATAATTTGTCCTTTATTGTTGTCACCGAATACAACGCTTCCTCCTTCTTTGTGCTCTAGTTGAAGGAATTTGGATTCGTCTCCTGTCATGTGTCTGGAGCATCCACTGTCAAGGTACCATAGTACACTTGATCCCTTCAATCACACCTACAAGGCAAATTAATATTCTTTAGGTACCCATACCATTTTGGGTCCTTGGGGGTTAGGCAAGTAACGATAATAATATGAAGAATCTCTATGCTTTGTAAAACACATAGGTGCAATATGACCTATAAGATTGCAGTAATGACATACTACGTTTGGGTTGTGTTGATGCCTAGGTTGAGCCAACAAGGTTCTAGGCGAATGAAAATGATTAACACAAGACATATTGTTCCCATTTCTAGTATAATATCTAGATGGTCTAAGGTTATTAGTGCTAGACTTGTTGAAGGACCTAGTGTCATGTCTAGGTGGTCTAAGCTCGTTCCTAGAGTAATTTCTTGGTTGCCGAAAATTACTATTTGTAGGCTTGTTTGCAAGAATCCTAGATTCGGATCTAGGTTGTCTAAAGATATTAGTTCTACCCTTATCTTCATACATTCTAGCATAATGTCTAGGTGGTCTAAAAGAATTTGTTCTAGGCTTGTTTACAATCTTAGAGTTATTTCTAGGTGGAGTAGTGGAGTTTTTGTTTTTATGCCGTTGATTTCTCTTAGGCGATTCTTTTTCACTAACTTTAAGAACTTTTTTACTACGAGTTTCTAAAGTTTTCCTAAGTTCTGTGTTTTCTAGTTTTAAGGACTCACAAGTAGTACAGGTAAGGCAATTTTCAACACAAGAGGCTTCATGCATGGTCTTGATGACTTGTCTAAGTTCTATACTATCATTTAACAAAAATTGATTTTCATTTGCAAGATTCTCGTTATCACGAGACAGATTTTCAACACCTTTTTGAGCTAAAGAAAGACGTTCTTCAAAGTCCTTGTCTTTTAAAAGGAGTTGTTTTTGAAAATCCTCTTCTTGTAGAGAAAGAGTTCTTTGTAAATCTTTAATAGTCTTAGAAGCATTTACCAGCTCATCATGCAGTTTGTTATAAGCAATTTGTATATCGTTAGATGTACTTACCTCGTCTTTTTCGTCTGCCATGAGGCACCGACCAGTTGATTCATCGTTTGTGCTGACCGCTTTTTGAGGCGTGTTTTCGTGCAATTCCTCAAGTTTGTCCCACATTTCCTTAGCAGTTTTATAGTGGGAGATTTTTCGCCAAAGTTCCTGATTCAAGGCGTTATGTAATATATTCATAGCTTTAGTGTTATATTTACTTACCTTATCTTTCCCGACTTTTGTCGTCAGTTGATCACTGTGTTTAATAGCTTGCCATAGATACAAATCGTTTGCCATTGTAAAAATTTGCATCCGATATTTCCAGACTGAGTAGTCGTTTTCGTCTAATATTGGAGGCGACATGCTGCATTCTCCTTCACCTATTCCTGCAAAGAAATTTAGAGTAGAAGCCATCGATGGTTCTCTCAAACGGTTAAGTTTTTCAGAGAGTATGGCTCTGATACCAATTGTTGGAAATAACGCTTTACGCTAAAGGGGGGGTGAATAGCGTTTTAAAATTATTAAGCGTTTTAGTGCGGAATTTAAAAACTTTGCAGAAATTAAGACAAGTGCAATAAAATAAACTTACACAAAGATGTATCCTGGTTGGCCACAAACGTGGTTAGTCCAGTCCCCGAGAGACTCTCTCGAGATTTCCACTAAACTTGTCAAGCTTACGGGTGCTTAACAAACCGTTACAGCTGAGGACACAAGCCTCACCTAGGTGCTCGGGGATCACAATCCCAAAGACTTCAATTGCTAGGGGATACCAATCCCAAAGACTTCAATTGCTCGGGGATAACAATCCCAAAGACTTCAATTGCTCGGGGATAACAATCCCAAAGACTTCAATTGCTCGGGGATAACAATCCCAAAGACTTCAACCGAGGAAACACAAGTTCCTCAACAAACGAGAATCGCAATTCTCTTACAAACACAAAGACACACTCACTTTACAAAGTACTCCTCAATGAGTAGATATGAGTAGAAATAGTACGCTCAAGATCACAACAACTTAGCTCAATAGAATGGCTCTTCAAAAAGCTTTATAGATGAATGAAAATGATGATCAATGTAAGAAAGCTTTTAGCAATGAAAATACTTAAATTGTATGTGTTGTTGTTGTGAAAACACTGAGTTAAACCTGTATTTATAGGTGAAAAACTCAGTCTTACCGTTGTCTAATTGCCAATTAAGGATTGCTGAAATTACTCAGTGACAATCGATTGTCAGGACTAAACAATCGATTGTTTGCCTATCAGATCAAAAAATCAATCCCAGATTTTACGTTAACAATCGATTACTTCAAATCAATAATCGATTAGTTATAACGTTAAAAAATCCTTTCCAATTTTTGGCATAAAACATCGATTATCAGGAAATCAATAATCGATTATTTTAACAACGTTCAGAAAATCTTTTCCAGATTTTACGCTAAAACATCGATTGTTAAATATCACAATCGATTACCTGAAGGTAATTTGAAAAAAGTATGACAACGGTCAGCTTCAACAATCGATTATCAAATAGAACAATCGATTATTAATTAATTTCAAAACTTACTGTCTCATATATAATCGATTATCAAAAGCCACAATCGATTATTAATTAATTTCAAAACTTACTGTCTCATATATAATCGATTATCAAAAGCCACAATCGATTATTAATTAATTTCAAAACTTACTGTCTCATATATAATCGATTATCAAAAGCCACAATCGATTATTATTTTACTTAAAATCACTGGGAGACATTTTTCTCATTCCAATCGATTACCATTAGTTCATAATCGATTTTTATGAGTTTTGAAAACTTTGCCTCAGTTAACAATCGATTATCGAAAGTACACAATCGATTGTTATGCAGTTTGCAAAAACCTGATGTTAACTGGCTTACTCACAATCGATTATCATTAATTCATAATCGATTGTCATGCAGTCTTGGCTTAGAGATACTCGATTATCATAAGTACATAATCGATTATCTTAGCCCAGATTTTTGAGGCATGTTTGGAAAACATTTTAACAAATGTAAATATGCATAGTTTAAAATCATTTGACACTTACTTTAAATATGCATGATTTTGGAAAAAATAATTTTAGTAGAGAAGCCATGTTATGAGCCAAGATTGAGGAATCAAGATCACAATTAATATTGACTCAATTATAACATTTCCAAGCATTGTCTTGAGCTTCTTGTAATGCATCCATTATGTGCTTGTCCTTGAGCACTGCTATATATCGCTTATTGCTTTGTTTGACATTCATCAAAACCTACAAAAGAACAAACGTTTAGTATATTGCATTTGAAACGTGTTTCCAACATGAAGTACTGGATTCTTCGCCAACTCGATTGCTGATTGGTTGTCACATAATATCGTGGTTGGACCATCATGTTTGTGTTGAAGAAACCTGAGCATTCTTCTCAACCATACCGCCTGTGTAGCAGCATTTGATGCAGCAATGTACTCGGCTTCAGCAGTGGATAATGCTATCACTGGTTGTTTCTTTGAACTCCAAGAAAACACACCTGAACCAGTGAAGAATGCATAGCCGGAAGTACTTTTTCTCTCGATCGTATCACCAGCCCAATCACTGTTAGTGTATCCAAGAAGTTCAAGTGACTCACCTCTAGGATAGCAGATTCCATCTCCTTGAGTTCCTTTAATGTATCTGTCGACTTCTCCCGTTGGTCTGTACTTTGTTTTGTATACCCACTTTACTCCAATGGGTTTCTTTTCTCTTGGAAGGTCGGTAAGCTCCCAAGTATCATTCTTCTCAATAGAATGGATTTCCTCCTCCATTGCTTTCAGCCAACGTTCTTCTTCAATTGCATCCTTGAAATCCACAGGATCGCAATCTGAAAATAAGGCAAAGTTCAAAATATCTTCGTTAGTTAGAGTATCAACATCATTACCGACAACGTAATCCTCCAAATGAGCCGGTAGACGTCGTTGCCTCTGTGATCGACCATGCTGTATTGGTTGTATTTCTGAGGGAGACTGTTGTTGCGTAGGTTCATCATGCTCCTCGTCATCAAGATATGATGGTGCTAGAGGTTGAGATGGCTCAACTGCTTTTTTCTTCCAATCCCATGCTCCATGTTCATCAAAGGTGACATCTCTACTGACAATAACCTTTTTGCTGTCAGGATTATATAGCTTGTACCCTTTTGTCTGTCGACTGTAGCCAACAAATATGCTCTTTTCTGCTTTCTCGTCAAGCTTCTTTCGCAGTGGATCGGGTACATGCGCATAGGCAAGACAACCAAATATTTGTAAATGAGAAATATTTGGTTTTCTACCTGTCCATACCTCATAAGGTGTTTTTCCATGGTTGCTTCTTGTAGGGCACCTGTTTAATATGTAAATTGCAGTAGTGACAGCTTCAGCCCAGAATTCTTTAGGCAGCTGTTTTGCTGCCAGCATTGACCGCATCATATCCATCACAGTCCTGTTCTTTCTTTCCGCAACTCCATTTTGTTGAGGAGTGTACCTTGCAGTCAACTGATGTTGAATCCCATGCTTCTTCAAAAAATCATCGCACACAGTGTATTCTGTGCCTCGATCTGTTCTCAGAGTCTTTATAAAATGGCCACTTTGTTTTTCAACATATGTTTTGAAGCTTTTGAATGTGTCACAGGCTTCAGACTTATTTTTCAGCAAATACACCCATGCTTTTCTACTGAAATCATCAATAAAAGTAATGAAGTACTTACTTTCACCGAGCGAAGGAACTTCCACCGAGCACAAATCAGAATGTATCAGCTGCAATGGGTGTTTTGCTCTCCAAGCTTTGCCTTTGGGAAATGGCTCTCTATGCTTCTTCCCCAAAATGCATGCTTTACACTGTCTTGGAGCAAAGTCAAGTGAAGGCAAACCTGACACCATCTTATTCTTCACAAGATATTGTAAACCGCCGAAATTAAAGTGGCCAAACCTCATGTGCCATAACCAAGTATCATCAGGAGCAATTGAATTATAGCAGGGTAAGTGACCGTAGTTGAAAGTTACTGGAAACATCCGATTTTTGATCATACTTACCTTGGCTATAATTTTCATACTCTTGTCTCTTATAGTGCATATATCATTACTGAAATGCACTTCATATCCATTGTGTTGGAGCTGACCCAAGCTCAACAAATTATGCAGCAGGTTAGGCACGTAGTAAACATCTTTTATGGAGCACTCAAGCCCATTCTCCATGGTGACCGGTATTCTCCCTTTCCCGACAACTTGCATAACTTGATTATTTCCAAATTTAACCGTGAATTTAAAAGACTCGTCCAAATCAGCAAATATCTCCTTCTTACCGCACATATGATTACTACATCCGGAGTCAACGTACCAGACATCATTGTTAGTTTCTTCACTAACAGCAGCCATAGATGCGGAGTAAAAAATGGTTTCACTTTTATCCCCTTCATCCTCGGCTACTCGAGCATGAACTTGTTTATTTTCAGTTCTTTTACTCCAACAATCTTTAGCATAATGACCCAATTTACCGCAATTATAGCATTTAAGGGGAGGTTTTTGCTGACCTGGATTGTAGTAACTTTCTCTTGGCTGGAAATGATGATTACCTCTTCCACGGCCACGATAGTTGCCGGTGCCTCCACGACCTCTGCCTCGGAAACCATGTCCTCTAGTTTCCGCCACATTAGAAGATTCTCCTATCTCTTTAACTTTAGTATGTGCCTGCAATGCCTTCTCTGCCGGATCTTTCTCCAATGACTCTTCTAATTTCCCATTAATTCTATTCTCATGAAGAATTAATGAGCCCAGAAGCTCCTCGGTACTTAAAATTGAAAGGTCCTTGGTCTCTTGAATTACCGCCACAATATGATCAAACTTCATAGGTAAAGTATTAAGTACCTTTTCAACGAATGTCTCATCGCTGAGGGTATGACCATTGAGCTCCATCTTATTCTTGATCTCCGTCAACCTCGAAAAGTATCCCTCAACTGTCTCTGACTTCTCCATCGTGGCAAGCTCGAACTTCCTTTTTAGCGCCATCAAATTATTCTTTTGGACCTTATCAACTCTACGATATGCTTTGGCCAAAATATCCCAAGCCTGTTTTGTTGTTTGGGCTGTGGAAATTTTGCCAAACACAGACATATCGATGGCCTGGTGTATTTGGGACAAGGCCATACTATCACGCCTTATTTCATTCTCTTCGGCACCTTCCTCCAGTTCTTCTCGTGTATATTTTAACAAATTATACGCCTTCAGATGTGTCTCCATCTGAATCCTCCAAAAGTTGTAATTTTGTTTCCCCGTCAACTTGGGAACCATGCACACGATATTCTTTCCTGCCATAGTTAATGAATCACCCTCATAACGAACCAATTGCTCTGATACCAGATGTAGGAGAACAATTTAAAGACAGAAGACTTTTAAATGTAAGAAGGAAAGAGATTTTGTTTAGTTGATAAATGAAGAAATGGAGGTAGTTTGGAAGGTTTAATATATGTAGCTATATGGAGAGAGACTTTTGTAATTCTTCAACTTTAATTACACAAGGGATCACTTTGGTACACACTTGGGCTCACACTTTACTTCACTCCTTTTGTACATCATACAAATGAGGAGGCCTTCCCCTATTTATAGGCATCAACCTCCATGTTCTACGATATTCTAGAATATTCCATATAAGTATCCTAAACAATATTCATATCTACCTATTCTCATATGTTCTAGAATATTCTCACATTCTCTACTATACATAAAAGAGTTTCTATCATCTTCTAGAATGTTCCAGAGAACTCCATAATGTTCTCGAAGCTTCTTGAACATTCTAGCTCATTCTAGACTATGTTAGAATAGTCTAGAATATTCTAATAATATCTAGCTTTGGTTTAATTTATTGTTCACATTCACCAACATGGACTAACCAAATAAGCTTAGAAGCAGAAGATGAAGCTCAGCCAACAATTTTCAGCAATAATCAGCAGAGAAAATCAGCAAACTCCAAATACCGTAATTGGAAAAAAAAAATGGCAACAAAAGCAAAAGGAAGAACATCACAAAACAGTCAAACCAGCTTTAATTTTTTTTTTTTTTTGTTTTACGGATTTCGTCTCTGTTTTGAGAGTTTAGGATCGAAAGAGAAGAATGAAGAAGGGTCGCTACTCAGTCAAAGGCTACTCAGTCAAAGAAGTGAGGGGTTTTGTTTTGATAGTGAGATGAGGAGCTCTCATTTTCTTTTGCTCGTGCCGCAAGCGCAGCTATCTTCTGAACAAGGAGGGTCTTCCCTCTTTTGTTATATGGTCTAGGTCTAAGTTTTTTAAGGGATTTTTATATTTCTATACTCTATAAGAAATATTTTTACCCTTGATTTAATTACAAACACGTATATCAAATTACTAATTATATACGATACTTAATTAAGAATCTAATTAATCGACAGATTTTACTCTCTAATTAAAAGTATTCATATATTCCATGTTTCTCTCTCCCCTTAATTCCTACATTTCTTTCTCCTAATCCCAGCGTCGTTTTCCCCCTCACATTTCTTTCTCTTCTCCATTCCTTCTTCTTCTCAAAAAATACAGAGATGAGACTCATTGAGTATAATCAAATTTTTAGCCAAAGAGATTCAATATGAAACACAGTGTTTCGGTTATTGTAATTTCTAGTAATTGTCAGATATTATTTTAAATTTTGACAACTACGAGATCAAGAGTAGATGTATGACACAGAAGACTTGTTCAATCGATCAATCAACCATTCTCAATTGTAAATTTGTGGGGTAGCCATATGAATCTTCTGTAACCTCCGGCTGTATTTTATTTGTATTATTTCAATATTAAATGAATTATCTTTTTAGTCAATTTAGAGGTTCTTTAAAGGTAGAGATTCTTCAAATGTCACACTTATCCGGCATTGACACACAAGTTCATGACCAAACTAGAAAAAAAACTTGGTTAACAAACATTTGACCCAATATAAGTGTGACACTGTGGGTGCAATTATAGTTTATTTGTAGTCTTTTTTAGAAATTTTATAAATGAAGAGCAAATTTTGTTGTCAACATTTTTTTCACATAAGATTGTAGTTTAATTATAGTATAATTTAGTAATTTTATAGATACCCTTAAACAATACAACTTTATACAATACTTAAACTGATTTGTAGTTTATTTGTAATTTTTTTGTAAAATTTTGTAGATAAAGAGAAAATTTTGTAATCAATATTTTTTTTCAACATAGATTATAGTTTAATTGTAGTATAAATGTATTAATTTTATAAATACCCTTATAAATAATATAACTTTATACAATGCTCAAACTGATCTGTAGTTTATTTGTAGAAATTTTATAAATAAAGAGAAAATTTTGTAGTCAATATTTTTTTTCAACATAGATTGTAGTGTAATTGTAGTATAAATGTAGTAATTTTGTAGATACCCTTCAAAACAATATTGCTTTATACATACGTAAACTGATTTGTAGTTTATTTGTAGATTTTTTGTAGAAAATTTGTAGATTAGGATAAAATTTTGCATGCAACATTTTTTTTCAATATAGATTGCAGTTTAATTGTAGTATAGATGTAGTAATTTTTAGATACCATTAAAATAATACTGCTTTATACGTACTTAAAGTGATTTGTAGTTTATTTCTAGATTTTTTGTAGAAAATTTGTTGACCCAAGCAGCTGCGCATCAGCTCACTCCCCTCAAGAACAAGAGCTTCTCCCTTCGAATAGTTGACGGAAACAGAGCCTTGCATATTTAAATATGCTCAGATATTCGTGAAAGAAAAAAGAGGAGAACCAAATCAAAAAGACCCTGAGCTTTAGAAAGGGAAGACTGGTATATTCTTAGAGAAACAGAAATACCTGAAAAATGAGGAAAGAGAAGCCTGCAGAAAAAGAAGAAAACAAATATGATGTGAATATGAAAAAATATTTACTCCCAAATTTTTAGCCGCCTAATTTGGAAGAAATAAGTTATTCAAATATTTATCCCAGATTTTTAGGCGCCTATTTTGGAAGGAATCGGTTCTTAATATTTGGTATTTAATGGATTGTATAAATTTTGTAGGAAAAATATAAACATCGCAGGTAATAATGAAAATATGCACATTTTTAATAATAAGGTTTCATATATGGTATACATAGAAAAATTTCTATTTTTTGATGTGGCGGGAGGGGGGATCCGATTAAATTAGGTCTTTAGGGGATTGGGCCAGCGGATCTGGGGCTGATTGTGAGGTGTTTGGGCCACAACCAAATTGGCCCAGTCCGAGTTAAACACAAAATAAGCTCCTTTTCTTTTCTTTCTAGTTTTTTCCTTATTTTTCTTTAATTTGACAATCCTAATGAAATTAATTAAAATCCTAAATCAATCCATCTTTACAGACATTATAACTATTTGTCTATTAAAATAACTAATTAACGTAAAAGTAAGTAAAAACACTAATTTCTAAAGACTAAAATCTAAATATGTAAAAATGACCATTTTATTATTATTTCCTTAATAAAATAATTAATACAATGTAATTAATTCAGAATTTAAATTAAAACTAAAATGGCATAAAATTAAAATGTAACAATTTTAATGATTTTTTGTTATGATTTTAAAAATATTAAACATGTATGAAATGAAACTAAATAAATAAAACTCTTAAAATTTCTTAAAATTACTTTTGATTTAGTTTTAGGAATTATTTTCATGTAGGGCAAAAATTAGGTGCTCACAGCTGCCCCTATTTGCTCGAAAACATGACTTTTCGGGTAAAGATAATGTGAGAAATTACGAGCAATTTTTGCCTGTTTAAGACTCCATAGGAAGCATTTTTTGAAAAAATCTAACCGAACCTTGCTTCGGGGGTTTCTTACATATCCTTGGCTATAAGGGAATCAGGTCAGTATTATTGTTTTGGTAGCTGGGACTACCGAAAACTGTAATTTCACTATTGTTGCTGCTATTTCTGCTTGATGAGCTCCTTATAACATCAAAATGAAGATGAAAATCTAAACTAGCTAAGCCTATCAACTACAAGTTACAAGATTTCAATTTATAAACATTCTAAAGCTTGATCTTGAGTCTTTGTTGGTTTTTCCTGCAGACTCTAGTCTGAATCTTGATGCTCATTGGCTGCAACCGCTGGATTATTCTTCTTCAGCTTCTTAGATCAAGGCGGGACATGCAAAGCTTGTAACTTTATCATATCTTGAGCGATCCACATTTTTTCTCTGCTTCTACAATTACTTTCACTTCTTTATTTTGTTCTTTTCCTTTCATTCTAAATCGAGACTTTTTCTTTTGGTCGTCTTGAAACTTGTGCCTCAAGGTAAAAACCTGCTCAGGCACCAAAACAAAAAAAAAGAACGAAATTGTTTTGCCCCAGCTTTTACTAGGAAAATTTTGTGAGTTATTGTAACAAAAATCTAAACCACTTCTTTATTGAAAGCAGTTAAATCAGGATTGTGTATCCTTGGGAAAAACGATTAGGGAATGGGGAGCTATATCTAAAAAGAAATGAACTGCAGATTGGAAGCTTAAATTGGAAAGATTAACAGGTTATGCTGGCATCAACTAAGGAGTGAGACCCTACAACGGAAAACATTACCAGGTTATGCTGGTCTTGACTAGGGAGTGAGACCCTAAGTTTGAAAGATTACCAGGTTATGCTGGCATAGACTAGGGAGTGGGACTCTTTGTTGAAAAATTTACTAGGTTATGCTGGCATCAAACTAAGGCGTGGCACCCTATATTGGAACAAATTACCAGGTTATGCTAGCATCAACTAAGGTGTGGCACCCTATGTTGGAAAAAATTACCAAGTTATGCTGACAAAGTTATCGGGTTATACCGAAAAGGTCATCAGGTTATGTCGGGTAAGTCATTAGGTTATGCCAGGCCCTCGGTTTATGCCGGGGAAGTCATCAGGTTATGCTGGAAAGGTTCTCAAGTTATGCAAGGGAAGTCATCGGGTTATGTCAGAAAGGTCCTCAGGTTATGCCGGAAAAGTCATCGGTATATGCAGAAAAGGTCCACGGGTTATGCCGAGGAAGTTATCGGATTATACTAGGAAAGTACTCTGGCTATGCCGGTGAAGTCACCGGGTCGTGCCATAAAGGTCCTCGGGTTTTGCCGGGAAAGTCATCGGGCTATGGTAAAAAGGTCCTTGGGTTATGCAGAGGAAGTCATCGGGTTATGCCGGAAAGATCCTTGGGTAATGCCGGAGAAGTCATCTAGTTATGCTAGAAAGGTCCTTGGGTTATGCCAAGGAAGTCATCGGATTATGCCGGAAAGATCCTTGGTTATGCCGGGGAAGTCATTGGGTTATGCCGAAAATGTCCTCAAGTTATGCCAGGCAAGTCCTCGAGTTATGCCAGAAAAGTCCTCGGGTTTTGCCGGGGAAGTCATCGGGTTATGACAGAAAGGTCCTCAAGTTATGCCGGAAAAGTCATCACATTATGCTGGAAATGTCCCCAGGTTATGCAAGGGAAAGTCATTGTTATGTCGAAAAGGGCCCTCTGTATATGCTAGGAAAGTCATCAGGTTATGCTGGAAGGTCCTCGGGTTATGCCGGGATCAACTAGGGGGTGGGATCCTATATTGGTATCAACTAAGGAATAAAACCCTATGTTGGAAAGATTTCCATGTTATGCTGGCATGAGCTAGGGAATGGGACCTTATGCTACCATGATTTTCAATTTTTTTAAATTTAAGAAAAATGAGTAAAATGCAGGAAAGAATTTGGAGGAGGCTTCCCTTTTGGATTGATTATATCTACAAAGTTGTTTCTAGCCCTTGCCCAGTTTCTTTTTGATTGCACCTTCTTCTTGCAAGGTTTCTTTGGATTGCACATGTTTACTGTTTTTAAACAAAGAACAATTGCTAGTTTGAAACGGCGGTTGGTTTTGTAACCTTGATTGTTTCAATCGCTTGATCCCGGCCCGGCTCCTTTGATGAAGATCTCAACTGCAACTGCTTGTTACCTGCGGACCGATTTCATAAATGGCCCTAGAGAACCTCTGCTTTTTCCAGACTTTGCCATGACAGTTGGTCGGTGGAACTCAACCTTATCGACTTTATATTGCCTTCGTAGGCCTTTTCTTTTTGACTTTTTTTCTTCTTCTTTTTTTAAAATTTCGGAGCATTGAGGAATTTTTTGGCTCCTCAAACTTGCTGCAGCGGCTAGTCGCGCGAGATTTAACCTTTTCCAACTTCATTTTACCTTCATAAGCCTTTTATTTATTAATTCTTTATTCCAACTTTATCTTCAGAGCATTTGGGATCCTTTGGCTTTTCAAATCTTTGCCGAGTCAATTAGCCACGTGGGATTCAACCTTTAGATTTGAAATATCGGCAGCCATGGCCAATCAAGGTCGACTTGATGCCTCTGACATGGCTGAGTGCCCTTTTTTGCATATTAGCGTGTATAAAGCGAGAGCCCTGTAAATTAGTCTCGCTATCCCTTCTTTATCTCTGTTTCGAAATAGAGTTAGACAGAAAGGGATTCAAAGAAAAACAAATGACAATGAATTTAGACAAGAGGTCTCCCTTTCGGGAAAAGGAAATAAGGACTTATCTAGAGTACATTCGGACTTCAATTGACATGACATGCCTTTTGGACTAGATTCCGGATTCGTGCAAATCTTCCGACTCTCAGAAATTCATCACAACTTTGCTTTAAAATTCGAGAAACCTTGCTAGGACTCTATCGATAATGATGGCTGTGAGGATCCTCTTTTCCATTAAGAGCGCCCTTTGCAGGTTATCACGAGATGACCTCTCTCATTTCTCTTCTCACCATCGCCTTATAGTGCTCTTTCCGAGTTTTCACTAGTAAGACTCTCTCATTTTTAGTTTCTCTACTTACTGTTGTCTTACGGTGCCTTGTGGGTTTTCATCAATAAGACTCTCTTATTTTATTTCTCTCATTTTTATTGCATCGGATCCAAGTAGAGGCATTTTTCGATCTTTGAACATTCTCACTGATTGATCGGTAGGACTTGAATAAGATTTAGGGTAAAAAGAATTTGGATTGAATTATAATTTTGGAACCGTTCAGGCAAAACCATCACCAAACCATTGTAACCTCTGCCCCGCTTTCAACTTTTGGGGAATTTTGGACTTTTTTTAGTGTGGCTAAACCCCAGAGAGAGGATGCCTACGTGTCCTTTCAGAATTAAGTCGAATGTAGTTTAGTGAAACTTTTGTTTTTGTTTTCTCTTTCTTTTTCCTTTCCTTTTCCTCTCTCTTTTTTTCATTTCATTTTATTTTCTTTTCTCCCATTTTTTAATTTTGATTTTATTCTTTTTTATTTCATTTCTTTCAAAAAACATTTATTCCAGTAGAACTTTCAGGTTCCAAATAGGGTAATCAAAAAAAAAATAACCGGCTCAAAGGGTTCGTAAAGCGTTGATTGTGTTTAGGTAGCGAGAATAAAAGCTTTCTTCATCCAATCGAAGAACATTTATGTTATATAGAGGATCCAACATGGTACCTTTTGGTTGCATTTGCGTTGATAGTTGTTTTAGGAACATTCCCTTCGATGTGTCCCAAGTACAACACACTCTTTTGGGCAGTACTCTTATTGTAATGTATGGACCTTTCCAATCTGGAGCCAATTTTCTTTAGTTGTTCCGAGTCTTTGCTTTATTTTCTTAAACTTATCTTCATTGCATTCTGGTTCTTTACTCATTATTTTGAAGTCTGACAATGTCTTAGGATCTGGTCATGAAGTCCGGAAGCGTGTCATGTTATTTAAATCTGCATTTAACAGAACTAAAAAGAATATAAGAGAGTGAAATCAAGAAAATAGACATTCCCGGATAATGAAATATTAATTTCATTTGATTTTTGATTTTTTTTTCAATTTTTGAAGATAGAAAGTTTACATCGAAAAGTAAGACAATAAAGTAAAACATCTGGATCACACCCTGAGATAATCCAGATGCAAAAAGGATGGCAATACTGGCTACTAAGGCTCCCGTTTGATAGAGAACTTTCATGTTTGGCGACTATTTTTTGGCTTTTCTTCTGTCTTGGCAATGGCTGCAATGGCCTTCAGTGTCCAATCAAATTCCTCATCTTCACAAATCATTCTGACTATTGGCTCGATGTTGTGGGCAGGAAACATATTGTTCATCACATCAGGAGCTTCTTCATCCCGAAAAACAATTCTTTTAGCTTTAATCAAATCTTCAACTGCCCTTTTGAGGTCCAACAGTCCTCCGTACTGTGTTTCACTGCTTTAGAGTGGTATCCACATTTAGCATCAGCTCGGTACGAGGGGGACTCGGGGTTTGGCCGATTCGAGGCCACTCTGCAATAGATTTAGCCTGATTAGCTTTTGGAACAATCTTGAATACGATTCACCAATAGGGGTGAACTGATTCTTTCTGAAAGCCTATCTAGGGTGAGGATTGAATTAGGGATCATTTGGCTGAGGATTATATGGAGCTTGGTAAGGATAGGCATTTATGGGGAGGTGGAGCTCGGTTTTGTATATGATGTTGTGGCCTCATGTAAGGTCGTGCATTCATCACCACATAAGAAGGTGGTTCCATGGATATAAGCAATATCTTGAAGTGGATAATAATGCTGAGGGACTTCGGGAAGCATATATGATTGGCTTAATGACATGCATGCCCTCCTCAAGCTGGAAGCCATCATGGCTCCTTATTATCTCCCATTTCTATTTATCAAACCCTCTGAACCATTTTGAACAGCTGGTGATGTGGCTTTAAAAGCAATATGACTCAAGATTCGACCCGATTTTAAACCACTTTCTACTATCTCCCAATTTTTTATAGCCTCATCAAACGACTTCCTATACCGGACATCATGTTCAAGAAGTAGTCCATCTTTTGGGCCTATAGAAAGACTGTGACCATTTCAATTTCATCTATTGGAGACTTTACCCTGGTATCTTGTTCACGCCATTTGGCAGCATATTCGCGGAAGCTTTCTGAAGTTTCTTTTTCAAATTGGACAAAGAGTTTCTGTCGGGAGCGATGTCTACATTACACTGGAACTGGCGGATAAAAGCTCGGTCCATATCATCCCACATGTACCAATAAGTAAATTTTTGATCGGTATACCACTTAGAAGCGATTCTAGTGAGGCTTTCCCCAAAATAGTCCATTAGCATCTCCTCTTTTCCACTAGCGCCTCTCCACTGGTTACAGTATCATTTCAGGTGAGCGACCGGGTCTCCATGCCCGTCATACTTTTTAAATTTTGGAATATTGAAGCCAGCTGGCAGGTGGACATGGGGAAACATACAGAGGTCAAAGTATGAGACACTCTTTTGCCCTCTCAGACCTTGCATGTTTTTTGGGCTTTGTTCCAGCCTCTTCATCTTCCGAGCCATTTCTTCTTGCTCGGGATTTTTAACAACTTTTTCTTTCTCCCTCGAGAGATCATATTGCGTAGGTTTAGCGAAAGAGTATGGGGTCACATATGTTATTTCTTATTGAAACTGTGGACCCTGAAAGGTGAACATTGGAGCTCAACATCGGCCATGGAAAAGTTGGTTGTGTTCCGATGGAGACTAGTGTTGTAGAGAACAATATTGGAGGTGCCTAGGAAACTTGCGCCTGAGGGCGAACCACAGAAGGCATGCCGGGATCATTGAACGACATTGAAGGGTGCCGCATGGGATGAGCGGGCAAGGCACATGGGCGTTGGTAACCTCACCTGACCTGGGAATCAACCCAGGGAACTCAGGGATTACACTTGGTGGTTCCCCACCATTAGACCAGGCGTCCCACATTCCCAATATGCGGAGACACAATATCCTATTCTCTTCGTTAGCTGCTATTTCTAGTTGTGAATAACCGGTAATGGGCTATCCCCAGGATCGATGATTTGTAGATGGCTTTCAGAGGCTATAGGAACCTTTCCTTTGGATCTTATAAAATAAGGACAGGAAGCCAGATTACAAACAAAAGCAAATACCTGAACAAAATAACAACCTTGTTAGTTTTGAGAAGCTTAACAAATAGGAAATCGCATATTGGGATGCAATGCATCTAAATAGTTAAACGTTTCTACTATGTGTTTGAACGACTGCATGTTTCATCCCGAACTTAACTAACGCTCGCTCTGTACCTCGTTTCTTTCATTTATGCCTCTCACTTTTGATTTCTCATTTTGCCTCTGCCACTCTTTTATATATGACACTCTCTTTTTCCCTTTTTGTTTTTATCATTCTTTTTTGTCGCTCTTTTTATTTGTCACTCTTTTCTTTCATTTTTCCATTCAGATTTTCTTTTCTTTTCTTTTTTCAGTTTATTTTTCACTCAATTATTTTATAGCTATGATCGAATCCGCTGGGGATTGCCTACGTATCATGATGCCGCATGAATTATATCTTATGTTGAAAATTGAGAATGGTGTAAATAAGCTAACTCTTTTTTTTTGTTTATTTACACAAAACTCAAATCATGAAAGCTTTAATAAAAAAAAATTATATTATGATTGATTTCCTTGTTTTTATTTGGAATTTCGAAGAAATGCTTTAAATGGAGATTTAAAATATTTTTTTGTGGATTTTTTGTTTTGATTCTGATTTTTTTATTTTTTAGAAGAAAGACTTCTAAAAATTCCTTTTCATTTGATTTGAAATTTGATTAAAAGTAATTTTTTAATTTTCATTTATTTTCTCTTTTTTCTAAAGAGAAAGAAATTTTTTTTTTTGAATTTTGGATGTTGCCTCTTAATTTTCGAAAGAGGGGATTTTAAGAAAATATTTTGAATTTTTGGGTTATTTTTATTTACTATAAAAGTACATTTAAAGAAAACAAAAATATTTTTGGACTTCAATTTTTTTTAATTTTTAATGATATTTACAAAAGAAATATTTTTAAAGTAGGAAAAGAATATTTTTTGTTTTGTTTAATACTTCAAAATAGAAAGAAACTTGCATTTTGGATTTGATTCTTCTTTTTATTTCTTTTTCTCCGAATGAAAAACTTTAGAAGAAGGAAACTACTTTTTTTTAGTTTAAAAAAAACTTCTTTTTTTAAAAAAAATTCTAAGGAAAGATTTATAAAGAAGGAACTATAGGAAAATATTTTTGGATTTTTGAAAATTGAGGCCGGAATCGATGAGGTTTGCCTACGTATCTCACATTCGGTGAGAATCAGACCCACGTAGTTCGGTCAGTTTTGACGCAACATCGAAATATGACACTTGAAATTTTGGCTCATTTTGAAATGCCTTTTCTTTTTTATCTTTTTTCCTAGAATTTCAGAAGAGTTTCAGGATTTCCAAATATTTACCTCATTCTTGTTTTTTTTCCTCATTTTTTTTGATTTTTTCCTTTCCTATTTTAGAAGCCGGTAAATATGCAAGCTGAATCAAACAAATGTGCTAGTAGCACATAAGATGAATCAAGTTGGTCTTGTAATTTTTGGGGATACATGTCTTAGACGAACTTAACCCTTATGTTGAGTCCCCAAAGTCAAATGCACGTGATGCAAATAAATGTACCTACTATGGATCATACATAAGGCTATGTTATTCTAGGTTTAAAATCTGGGTGTATTGTTCTAGACCTTGCTTACCAGAGGGGACAACTTGAACCGGTCGGGGGGGGGGGGGGCAGCGTATCGGTAACCAAAAGATCATTCGACTTTGCAACTTATCCGAACCTTGTTCTAAATTAGGGTATGACATTAACAGAAAAGAAGTCACGCCTACGTGCACTTCCCAAAAAATTATAAGAGAAGGGTTTCGCAACAAATTATATATAGTTCAAACAATATCAAATCGGTAAAAAGGGGCATTTAGCACATTAGGCTCAAACTTGTAGAAATCATATAATTAATAAAGCCAATTATAACAGTTGTTCTAAGCTCGAATTATACCCATAGCCGTGATAATTTATTTACGGCTCCTAAAGCAACTAGAAAATTTGAATTATGTTATGAAATAGAAGATTCTTACACTTCTATTTAAGGTGAATGTCTTTAATGTATCTAATTAGAGAGATTTTAGAGTTCTATTAGTGGTAGCTAAATCTTCCTCTCCCCTATAAATAGAGGTGCCCCCTACCATTGTAAATCATCCCTTGAGACCCCTCTCAACTCAATAAGAAGAACTCTCTCTACTCTTCTCTCTATTACTATTGTTCTTGTTCTATTGTTCTTGTCTTTTGCTTTAGTTTATAACACGTTATCAGCACGAGACTCTACCGTCTCAAGTATCATTCTCGAAAATCCAAGGTATTTCCCTCTTCCTAATTTAATTTTCGATTGTCTTAACTTTTACTTGTGTAGGGTTTTTCTTCAAAGAAAGAATGAAGAAAGAAAAAGAAAAAAAAAAGGAGGAGGCAGAAAGAAACGAAAAGTTGAAAAGAAAAAGGAAAGAAAGAAAGGAAAGAAAGAAAGGAAAGGAAGAAAGGAAGAAAATATTAAAAATATATTTGGTATACCTTAAAGGTAAGTAATTTACTTTTTCTTTTCAAATTCTTGGAATTCTATAAATTTTATATACAAAGTTTGATTATAACTCTAATGGAGTTTGTGAGAAATTATAACCACACGAAGTGGTAAAATCTCTATGTCCTGCCATGATTAAATTCATGTATGATTGTGGACGTGACAAAGAATTCCGTCCAATTGAATTTGCTCCATTCCCTTTAGAGAATGTGGTAGCAGCTTGTGTAAAGCACATGATTTTGATCCATTCCCTGAAGTGAATGTGATAATTGTAATAGAGCCCGTAAGTATGAACACGCTCTTGATGTAATTGTGTCATATGAAAAGAAAGTTCGTTGCCCTCGAAATTTCGGGCAAGAACTATGGTGTTGGATGATGAAATCCACTTTGATGCTATGGGTCTCGAAGACGCCATTAAAAACAGAAATAGTGCATCCACCCAAAACTATACTAAGGCCTTGATTCTCTTGCGCCATCACCTTGATGAAGGTTTGAACCTATGCTAAGGCCTTGATTTTCTTGCGCCATTACCTTAAGGAAGGTTTGAAACTGTATGAAGGCCTTGATTTTCTTGCGCCATCACCTTGATGAAAGTTTGAAGATTGAATATCTCAACATCAAGGATTCACCCATCTTGTGGAAAGGCTTAAAGAAGAAGACAACCTGAAGTTGGTCACTCTGCCACAAGCACGATACGATAAGAATCCAAAAGCAAATAGTTTATAAACTATATATTATCGTTGCGGTGAAAACGGGCACTGGTCTAAGTCTTGCCGTATACCATAAAATTTGGTTGACCTTTATTAAGTATCTCGAAAGAGTAAACGCCCTGAAACGAATTTTGTCTCTGACGACAACTTTGACATCACCCACTTTGATGTGGCAGACTTCTTTGAGCAACCCGAGGGAAAGATAGACCACCTAATCGGTGATGGGTCCGTGATGAAAGAAGATGGAGCTATTTGATTTTATTCCACTTATTTGTATTAGTCAATGAATAAATCAATAGTCATTAGTATTAGCTCGTATTAGCTAGTTCATGATATGATATTTGTATTAGTTCTTTAGAATATCTTCAATATGCTCAAATATCAATAAAACTTTTATTTTCCAGTGGGGGTAATCGACTAGCCTGAAAAACTAGTCGATTATCAACTATTTTTGCATTAAAGTTGAAAAACAATTGATCAACAATCGATTGTCTTTGGCTAACAATCGATTGTCTTGAAACAGTTCTGGAATTTTTCAAAAATAGCCAACAATCGATTGTCTTTGTCTAACAATCGATTGTCTTGAAACAGTGAGGTCTCGAATTTAATCACCCACAATCGATTGTCTATATCTAACAATCGATTGTCGTTAGGCAGTGTAATCTGGAATTTTTCAAAAATCATCCACAATCGATTGTCGGTGTTTAACAATCGATTGTCTTAAGACAGTAGCTACGAAGTTTTTCAAAAATAACAAATAATCGATTGTGTGTGTTTAACAATCGATTGTCTATGTTCCAACAATCGATTGTGTGTATTTAATAATCGATTGTCTTATGAAAAACGCTGAAATTTTCAAACTGCAAAGGAATTGATTATGGATAACATATCTGATTTTGTTAGCCAACTGTTAGTAGCAGATTTTGAAGATATTATGTGACACAAAAGAATTGAACTTGTTTATTCCTATGTTCGTGTATTTCTTTTGTATGTTAAACTATGGGATAGCAAATATGGATATCTCACAAAGCGAACTTGGACCAACGTCCAATTGTAAAAGTATTTGCCTAGTTGATTCATGTACTACACATACAATACTCAAAGAAAAGAAGAGTAATTGTGTAAGGCAAACATTACTACAATCTATGGAAGTAGTAAATTGATTGAAGGCTCCGGAAGAGCAATTGTAACTCTTCCCAAAGGCATGACGTTAATCATAGAGAATGCAATGTTCTCCTCCAAGTCTAAGAAGGACTTGTTGAGTTTTAAAGATATCATTCAAAATGGATATTGAGACAATAGATGAGAATAATCTTGAATTCTTCATGAAAACGAGGCTGCCCGCTTCGACTTGGGTTCACGCCATTTTGCATGCAACAATACTAGTTTGTCGGCTGCCCACTTTGGTTTGGGGTCATGCCATTTTGCATGAAGCAATGCTAGTTCGTCGGCTGCCCACTTCGGTTTGGGGTCACGCCATGTTGCATGCAGCAATGCTAGTTCGTCTCTGACTGACGAATTGACACAAATATTCCCCATTGCAATTGGTTTTGGGTCATGAACCCAATATATCCCATTTAAGAAGCTTTGGATGCGCAGTATATGTGCCTGTAGCACCGCCATCCCGCACCAAAATGGGTTTGCAAAGGAGGTTAGGAATATATGTTGAGTTTGACGCGTCCTCCATTATTCGCTACCTCGAAACATTGACAGGAGATTTGTTCACTGCACTATTTGCAGACTGTCAATTGGATGAGACACTTTTCCCAAAATTAGGGGGAGAAGTTGGTGAAACCAAACGGGAAATTTTGTGGAAAAATGCATCATTATCTCATCTTGATCCACATACCTCTATTTGAAAGAAAGAGGTACAAAAGATTATCCATTTGCAAAGAATAGCAAATCAAATGCCTGACGCATTTACGGACTTGAAGAGGATAACGAAATCACACATTCACGCGGGAAAATGTTCCGATCCGTATTGAAGTCCCTATTGGACAAATATCTAGTGTCATATCCAATGAGTCAAATGCACGCCAGAAGCGTGGCAGACCATTAGGTTCCAAAGATCGAAATCCTAGAAAGAGGAAAAAGAACGATCTAAATGACACTATGAAAGAATCACATGAGGACGCTCATGATTTGATTAATTCCGAGATTCACGAAGAATCTATTGAGCCTGAGACTCTTGAAAATACGGAATGCAAGAATGTGAGGATCTCGAACCTCAGTCTGTGGTAGTACAAAATTAATTGAGATCTCTCGAAGAGCCAATTATTACTATGTTGGAGAAACACAATTGAGTATTGTGCTGTAGTAAGTCTCAAAGAAACTTATTCAGTTTCCAAAAGAACACGCGAAGGCGATTGATGATATTGAGACTATAAATAAAGGAAGGCTTTGATTCTCCTATTACTACAACTTGTAGCGGGGTAATTTGTATATGAAAAGCTACCCGCTTTGTTCTCCAGTTTGTACTACACAAACGAAAGAATGCCACAATAAAGTGGATATCTATTGGTATAAAACCCATGTCATAATAAACCCGAAGTTTATTGATAAGTGCACATGTCATGGTGTAAATTTGAAATTTACCAATATTGATAATTTATTCAGTTGACATTCGTGTTAGCCATCTCATTTGAAGTATGATGTGCAAATTCACATAGGTGAATATCAAAGAACTAGAAGTTCTTGTTCTCAGTAATGAACTGACCAACTAAAGAGTTCGGGTTGAAGCCCCTAAATTCTGGAAATATCAAAGGTGAATATGGGCCCATTCACCTGCCATGTAAACCACATATGATGCATCTATGATATGGTTACATGCGCCATTGTTATTAACCCGCAGCCTGGCAGTGCTTGCGAGGTAAATCGCTCAGTAATCTAACTTCGAGCATAGTTTCCAGATTCTCTACTCAAGACAGTTCATCTTGATAAGTTGGTTTATATCAAAGTTGGTTTAGCAAGATAATTATTGAGTGCTTCCACTTAATAGCTAAACTGTTTCTTATGAGAACTAAGTTATATATATATATATATCAGTTTGATATAAGTTGTATACAAGAGTATATTCTCCCCTCACAAGTGGTTCAGGGTCAGGAACCAAATAATTTCATCTTATTATTAAGGTGCTGTGTATATTGACATAATGCACAAAGATGATTTTCCAAAGTTGAGGAAACATGTTAGCTTTACTAACATGAGGGGGAGACATGATAAACACTTGAGAAAATGTTACATGGGATGAATTCTCATTTGTATATGTATATCCCCGAATATCATGATATGAACATGTAGTTCATAAAAAGGGATAATTCAAATTGCAACATATTGCAAAGCATGCTTTACGCATTTACTGACTCAAAGAAAGTAATTAAATGGAAGAGATACAATTCAAGAAGAATTGATTCCATATGAAAGACATATAGCTTTGAACCTGTAGTTCATATGCTTGAAACTATAAAGTCAAAGGTATGTATAATCAATTTTTCGATATCTTATTTGTTTAGCATGACATGAAACTTTGATATGCAGCTAAAGTCTATTATGTGACTTACATGACTTAACTTGAAAGATTTAAGTTGCTTGAAGCATATGCAATCCTTGGTCCTGAAGTACCACATCCTTAGTACAATTTGTGTACATATGTATCTTGCCATAACTATAAGCATGATGGCATTGAGAATGCATCTATGGAGATATTGAAGTGTTATTCCACGACAATATATGAAGATGTTCATATCTATCAAGAATGATGATTTCAAGGTACGGAATATTTATTCAAGTCAATATGGTTGATTTGTCAAATCTCTACCAAAGATCGTTTTGAAGATGATGCACAAGATTGGAATGCAAATGCTCAAGGATATAAATTGATGTACTCATTAGGGGGAGTCAATGCGCGTTGCACTCTTTTTCCCTTACAAGGTTTTTTCCCACTGGGTTTTTCTTGCAAGGTTTTTAACGAGGCAACCAATAGGCGCATATTCAAACATGTGTACTCTTTTTCCTTACTTTAATTTTTCCCATTGGGTTTTGGTTTTAAGGTTTTATGAGGCACATCATTGAATAGACATTCAAGGGGGAGTGTTATGAAATAGAAGATTCTTACACTTCTATTTAAGGTGAATGTCTTTAATGTATCTAATTAGAGAGATTTTAGAGTTCTATTAGTGGTAGCTAAATCTTCCTCTCCCCTATAAATAGAGGTGCCCCCTACCATTGTAAATCATCCCTTGAGACCCCTTTCAACTCAATAAAAAGAACTCTCTCTACTCTTCTCTCTATTACTATTGTTCTTGTTCTATTGTTCTTGTCTTTTGCTTTAGTTTATAACAAATTAGTAATTTTTTATCCTTCATATTTATACTTACTAAGGTTGGTTTAAGGAAAGTCTTCATCAATTGTGCCTTGAATATCGACTATTTACTGACTTCCTTTTAAATTCAAGGCATGAGCAGTGCGATCAGTCCTAATTACATTTAAAAAATGCAAACGTGATGCTGACAAACAACGAATTTCAAATATTAAGAAACCACGCAATGTCCATTTTTGGACACAAATTAGATACAGACATGTAAACAATGTCAATCACGTTCAAAAATAGTTTCAAATTGTCTTATCAAGCTAGATTAAGTTTTATTTTCAGAAAATACTTTTTGTTGAAGCTAAATTTCTGATCAACACTTAAATCACCAACAATATTTCCATAATCATTCTAAATTAATCATTTTTCAGCTTTATTTATAATTAGTGCCACCTTTCAACACCAAGACAATGACCATCGTAGAGACTTCAATAAAAAAAAAAAAGTTTATCGCGCAGAACCTAAAGCGAAGGAAAATTCCACGAGATGTCCAATCAAATTTTCAATGTGTAACACTAGGATCACAATATACACACAGATAAATTATTATTTTTGAATCTAGCAAGAGACCCACATCTTTTTTTTCTCGTATTTTAGCTCGTGTTTCTTAGTATAAATTTTGTCAAAACTCTTCTCCCTTGTAAAGATTAGAAAATAACGCAGCCTTTAGCTTACTTCAAACATTCAACAAACCGAGAAAATAAAATATAAGAGGCCTAGAACTGACCTAATTGCAGATAAAGAAATGATGAGTTAGAGGTGAATTCACCAAATGGACTAACCAAATAAGCTTAGAAGCAGGAAATAAAGCTCAGACAAGAATTTCCAACAACAATCGGCAGCGAAAAATCAGCAAACTCCAAACACCGAAATTGGATAAAACGGCAACAAAAGCAGAAGGAAGAACAACAAAATATAATCAACTTCTTCAACTCAGAATAGCTTTCAAAAGCCCAAAGATATGCAACAGTCGAATAAATTCAAAACCAGCTTTAATTTATTTATTTATTTGTTTTATGGATTTCATCTCTGTTTTGGGAGTTTAGGATCGAAAGAGAAGAATGAAGAAGGCTTAGTCGAAGAAGTGAGGGTCTGGTTTTGATAGAGAGACGAGGAGCTCTCATTTTCTTTTGCTCTCTTGTGCTACTGCTATCTTCTGAATAGGGTAAGTCTCCTCTCTTTTGTTATATGGTTTATGTCTAAGTTTTTCAATGTGGGAGGCAGGGGTATCCGATTAAATTAGGTCTTTAGAGTAATGGGCCGGTGGGATTTGAGCTGATTGTGAGAGTTTGGGCCACCGTCAAATTGGCCCAGTCCGACTTAAACACAAAACACGCTCCTTTTCTTTTATTTTTTTTTCTTATTTTTTTTAATTTTAAATCCTAATCAAATTAATTAAAATTCAAAATCAATTCATCTTTGTAGGAATTAAAATTATTTATCCATTAAAATAATTAATTCACTTAAAACTAAGTAAAAATACTAATTTGTAAAGACTAAAAACTAAATATGTAAAAATGACCATTTTTGTGATTTTTTTCTTAATAAAGCAATTAACACAATGTAATTAATTTCTAAATTCAAATTGAAACTAAGATGACATGAAATTAAAATGTAATAATTTTATATAATTTTTTGATATGATTTTAAAAATATTAAACATGCATGAAATGCAATTAAATAAAGAGAAAAAATCCTAAAATTCATTATAATTACTCTTGATTTATTTCTAGGAGTTATTTTCATGTAGTGAAAAAACTAGGTGCTCACCTCCGCAATTGTGAGTTTAGACCATTTGGTGTGAAATGATTGTGCGCATCATACTCAAAATTGTGCGATCCACAGAAATTGAACCGTAACCGCAGAAAAATTGTGTGGTCCGTAGATCATTGATTTCTCTGTTGTCAAAGAGTTGCACTTTGCAGCGGAATTTGTGTGGCCGCACTCAAAATTGTGCGGAATGCATTCCTATTATGTGATCACTCTAAAAGTTGTGTGGACCACAGAATGATCACTGCAGTTGCACTTTCAAATTGTGCGGTTCTCACAAACCCATTTGCGGCAACACTAAAAAATATGCGAATCATACTTCCTCCACACTGCATTCTGGTTCGTCTGTAACTGCCTAATACTTTAAACTTCAACTATAACTAATTCTTTTTGCTATGTATCACATACAATGGTTAGATCTTGGGGACGAGGCGATACATCCAAAGGGAGGGGAGAACCCTCCCGAGGCCAAGGCAGGGGTACCCTACCACTCACACTTCAAAGATCCATAAGCAAAAAGATAACAGCCGGGAGAGCTCTAGTGACTGCTGAGTCTAGCTCATATGTCTCGTTTAGGGAAGCCTTAGAGGGAAACTCTGTGGAAGAGTTGGCTGGTGCTCAATTATAGCCACGTCAATTTCAAGGGAGATATTAGCTCTGGGATGAGCCCTCCTTCTTAGAGCACTTCCAATTGACGATGATATTCCTCACGATGGTAGAGGCCGGCCTTGAGAGTTCAAAGAAGAAAGAAGTTTAGGAAAATAGCTTTGTGAGCTTGACTGCATTCAACAAGTTCTGATAGTGGTGGCCTTAGAGATCGCTCACTCTTGAGCCCCAATTTATATTGAAAGACTTGCCCTTGACGTACCAGCTACTTCTACTGATAACATTCAGGGTTCATAGCCCTCTTCTAAACATTCCCCCGATGTACCAGATACTGCTACTGATGATGATTATATTCCTGACAATGGTAGAGAGAATGATACCAGAATGACCGGCCTTGAGAGGTTAAAGAAGAAAGAAGGTTGGGATCTAGCTTTGTGAGCTTGACTGAATTCAACAAGTTCTGAGAGTGATGGCCTTAGAGATCGCTCACTCTTGAGCGCCAATTATATTGAAATACTTGGATAGGTACAATCCAATGTGGAAAGAAAATTTCGGGGGAGAAAAGGGGTGGACATGCTTCACTCAAGCTGTGGTTGATACCAAGGAACACTTAGTCTGAGAATTCTACGCCAATAATGTGCATATCAAAAAGGGGACTAAGGTACCCAAAGTGAGGAATTTCAAAGTTAGATTTGATTAAACCTCCCTGAACACATATCTGGGGCTCGAGGATGTGGCCCCAGTACAGTACTTGGATAAGTTTCAAACGTGTGATGCAGCTCGCCCTTAGCTATCTACGATTTTGGCAGCCACGTGACCTCCACCACCATGGATCACAGTAGGGTTTCTTATTCAGCAAAACACCCTCAACTTTGAAGCAAAAGGGTGATAGACCTTTTTGTGCAGTCAAATAGATACAAGCTAGAATAAAAACAATCTCCCAATCCCATGGGTAGTTCTAGTTTCTTTTATCATGGTCGGGTGCCCTATCAATATGGGCGCCATCATGTCAATCAACATGTCTTTGGTTGGTAGGCAGGGTAACATCTCCTACCCATACCCAAACACTATCACATAGTATCTTATGGATACGGGGGTGGAGTCCAAGAGCTTTGACACGAAGGTTTGGGCAAAGAATACCTTCACTTGGTACTCTTTGAAGGACATGAGGAACCTGAAGAACAAGCGTAAGTCGACTACTACCATAGGCCAATCTGATGAGCTATTGGTGGTTGTGGCAGATCCAGCAGTTCCACAACTATAGATGCCATACCTCTACTTCCGTCTTCAGGGCCATCAGTATTAGTTCCTTCCTTTTATACTTATCCACTCTCCACGCTGCGAGTCTCCCAGATACTGGCGAGTCTCAACAGCTGGATGCAGACAGCTACTGCAAAGCTATCTATCATATCATGTACTGTTACAACATAGACTTCTACTACATCACCCTATATTTTTTTGACAGTGGAGGACTCTTTGAAGAAGATATTGTAGAATCAGAAGACCATCATGGACACTTTGGTGGCACATGGGGGAGCAATTGAGGAGCAAGGAGAGCAGATACACAAGATGAGAAAATCCAAGGATTCCAAGAAGTCAGAGGACAAATTGAGGAGAGAGGTCACATAGATAGTAACTGCTAGGGACATTCCATTTTATTTGCTAATACAGACAGCTCCAGCAGTACCAGTAGACCCTGCAACACTATCAGCATCAGTGGCACCGGCTGTCCACTCTAAGGATCCAGACCTTGCTGCCCACATTGGTTAGGCGGTGCGACTGATATTCGTCAACTCGGCTACTCCCTGAGAAAACGATGATGAGATCCAGTTGAAGGAGCCTGAGGGCGATGACGTTGCTATGGACACAAAGATGTCCAAGACCATACATGGTGTCCTCTATACTCTTCCCCTTCCTTGCTTTTATTTTGATAAGCATTATGGACAACCTTATTCTTATTCCGAGTGGGGGGTGGGGGTGGGAGGGGAAGAGGGAGTTTACTTAATTTGATGATATTTGACATTTGGCCCGTAATAACGGATGAAATTCTCTTTTTATTTTCATTTTGCACATTTTCTTCTCTCTCCATTGATGTATATATTTTCTTTCTTCCTTTCTCATCTTGTATATTCATTTATGTTTTTAGTAGTTTACTTTATAGCTTCTTTATTTTGTTATCTTAGTAGTCAGTGTTTAGTTTAATAAATTCTTATTTACTTTATAGCTTTTTTTAATTTATTAGTTTATTTTCATATTTTAGTGATCAATAAGCCTTTGGTTTTCTTAATACCACGGTTTTTCCCAAATGTGGTTTTGTATGAACCGGGTGACTCTTCTCAATAATGGATGGTATGATAACCTTCTTAAAGAATTAAGCCCATTTTTTATGTTTAGGTAAAAATAATAGTAATAATGAATAAGAGGACCTAATTGACTAAAACTAGAAGAGTCAAGCATGCTTCACTTAGTACCAACACAATTAAATATAGGCTTATAATTAAAAACAAGTTCTTGGAAAGAAATAGCTCTAGTTAGTGACCTTTTGACTCTTGTGTTGACTTAAGCAATCATCGAGTGGTTTAGTTGAACCATTAGTAATTTTCAATCTTGAATAAGGTTGTTGTGGACCCTCGAATCTATCCTCTTTAACAAATCCAGCCATGTGAGGGGCGAGATTTTTTGTTGCAAGTCCAAGTACCCATGTGAATGATCTAAAACTTGCAATGAATGTGTTTCTAGGCGATATTCTATGTTTTGCTTGGCTTGAGAAGTTATTGAGTCTCTCCTTGACCCGTTTGAAATTTTCCATGTCCCACCAATGCTGCTATCCTAGTCAATCCATTTGAGCCTTAGACCTTTCTCATTTGATAACCACCTTACAAGCCTTTATCTGTGTTGTAGTGAACATCTCTTGGAACCCGAGCTTTCCTTAACACTCTTGAGAGACAATTGGCTAAAGCATAAGTTTGGGGGAGAGACAAGAAGTTTGAAAGTGATATCAAGTCACAAAAGAGGAATAAAATGAAGAAAAAGGAAAGGCAAAAAAAAAAACAAAGAAAGAACAAAAGAAAAAATGCAAAAACAAAGTGAAGTTGAAGAGTTAAAAGGATTCAAAGAAAAGCAACAATGCAAAGCATGGAGAAAACAAAAAAAGAGAAAATAAATATCATGAATAAGAAAAAGTGATGTTAATTTTCTTTAGTTATCCTAAGGAAAAAGAAAATGGCTCAAAGAGTCGGAAAAACATGAGCCAGAAAAAGAAAAAATGAGTGCCTAAGGAAAGATGAGCTCGTTCTAGTCCAGCATTTCCTACATTAGTCCAAAATCCTTTATTATATTCCAAAAAACCCCTACGTGGTTTCAAGTCGAGTGAACTTACATTAGTGGTGATTTACATGAGGGGCAAGAATATGATACTTAGACCCGTACTTGTGACATTTTTTTGAGATAGATGAGCGAGCATTTCACAAATCTTTGAATGGAGTATTTTATTCTTAAGTGAGATAAGCTAACGGAGAGTAGAGGAGGAAAATTCTGGGATCCACAATGACCTACATGAAAAAGTGAGCTTCCTTGATGATTAAAGTCAACTCTTGATGCTCGAGTGTCATATTAGAACTATTTGTTCTTAAAAACTCAAATCACTATCTTATTAATAATAATAAGTGTTACGGGTAATTGTTGGTCCAATTGACGTGTGATTGATTCACTTAAGATTAGTTGGAATAGATCTTAAATTGTGGGTGTGGGAATTACTGTGTTTGCTTGAGAACAAGCAAAATTTTAAGTTTGGGGGAGTTGATAAGTGGGGATTTTGACTATTTATGAGCGTCTTTTAGCTTTTGTTTTAGTCCAAAAGTATTTAATTGTATTTCCGGAAACTAATGATATATGTTTAATTGTAGGAGTATTAGAAAATGAGCCACAAAGATGAAATCTAGGTCAAAAAAGAATGATCTAAACTCAATGACACAAATCAGGCATAAATGCTTAAAGTGCGGACCGCAGAATTCCATCCGCAGCTGCAAAATTTGAAGGGAAGTCTGTTAAAATCCCACTGTAACGTGCGGAGAAGCTCCCAAGAGCAGAAGTTCAAAAAGTTTGCATATGGAGTTCAATTGAAGTGCGGATAACACAAATATTATGCGGCCGCAGAAGTCAGCCACGCGGCCACACTCAGAAATGTGCAATCAGCAAAAGAGTCCTGTGTGGCCTCACCAAGAATTCTGCGGACCGTAGATTATGAGAGGCACGACCACATTATAGAACTGTATGGCCGCAAATCCAACTCCTGTCAAGATTGAAGAGAAGTAGGGACCGCACATGGAATTGTGCAGCCGCAGAACCTCCGAAAAGGTAATTTTGTCCAAAATTTCCAACTTTGTATAAATAGACTAGTATCACGAAATTAGGTGAAGTTTTGAATATTGTCACTCATGTAGCCATTTTCTATTGCTTCTTTAGGTAACTTTAGCTTAATTTGGTGATTTAACATTGAATTTTTATTTTGTAATCTTACAATATGAGTTTATTATCTTGTCACGACCCCGATTTTCCCTTCGTGACCATCGTGATGGCACTTAGTCTGTACGCCTAGGTAAGCCTAAAAATGCAAAAAATAAACAAAATTGCGGAAGAAATAAGTTTAAAGCTAAAATAACAAAGTGAAACAATATTTAAGATGCCACTCGACATATACAATACCAACCCTCGAAACTAACAACGTTTTCCAAAACCCGGAATCTCAAGAAACATAAGCTTTTGAATGTCTACAAGTATCTAACTCTAGAATGTCTAACAAAGAAAATAAATACAGCATGGCGAATACTAAAAGGGAGAGTAGAAACAGACTCTTCGGTCTGCAGAGGTGGCAGATATACCTTGGATTATCTACAAGCGCCTCGTCTCAAGCGTGATAAGCCTGGGTGGAAGTGCTTAGATCTGCACATAAAAAATATCCGCAGAAAGGGCATGAGTACACAACAACGGTACTCAGTAAGTGCCAAGTCTAAGCTCGTGGGTAGTGACGAGAAAGGCCAGGGCCCTATTAAGGTTAAGTGAAAAACAAGGTAAAATAATATAGGATATGACAATATAATCAAATGCTAACAATAAGAAGTAACACATGATAATAAGACTAACAACAACTATAACAAAGGGACAAGCAATCATAAAAATGAGTACCACTCAACACAAAGTAATAACCAGGGATCTCTCAGCGTCCTTAATATGTATGTTGGAGGTCTCCCTGTATCCCGAGGATCTCTTGGTATCCCCAATATATACTAGGAATCTCTTGATATCCTGATGATCTCTTGGTATCCTCAATATAAGCTAGGGATCTCTTGGTATCCTGAGGATCTCTTAGTATCCTCAATATACGTGATAGAGATCTCTCGGTATCCCGCACTTTAGTTCAAATAAAAAATACATACATGGGATATCACGAGATGCCGTCTCGTAGTCCAAAAGTAAAGACATAGCAAAACACAAAGAATACTCAATTAACCTCAACTTCATACCAAGGTAAAACAGGTAATTCTAACCTAGAATAATTCCATAATACGAATAAACCAGTTTAAGCAAATAAAGAAATTAAGTTAATTAGACATGCTTCTCTAAGCTAACGGGAGGCTTAAATTTCAAGTAGTATAAGTAGGAAAGTAAAAATACAATTAAAGCTTCTTTTAGTGAAAATAGGATTTTCAACAATTAGTACAAGTGCGCACTCGTCATCTCACGTACAAGGCATTTTAATTATCACAATTCTAATCCTAAGGGAATGTCCCCCCCCCCCCCCCCCACAAGGTTAAGTAAGTCACTTATCTCGAACCGGCTCAAAATCAACCCGAAACCATGCTCTTGCCATGAATACTCGATTTCAAATGCCCCAAATCTATTCAATTCAATTGCATGACGTAAATAACACTTCAAATAACTTGTGCTACAAATAAATTCTAAGCTAATACACAAAATTAGGTAAAATAACCAAAACTTCCCTCTGGCCCACATCTCGGAATCAAGTAAAATTTATATTTTCTAAATCCTCACACTCCCACGAGTTCATGCATACCAAAATTATACAAATCCAATTACAAATTCCCAATCAAAATTTGAATTCTAAGTCTAAGAAATTTCTTCCAATTTTCCCTAATTTTCATCTCCAATCCGAAATTAAATAATAAAAATACAATAGATTAATGGAATAGAACTAGAAAGGGATAAAGAAATGTTACCCAATCATCTTCTCTTCAAAAACCTCACAGAATCGCCCTATCTTGAGCTCCAAATTTTATTTGAAAGGTATGAACTCAACGAAATTTCATATTTCAGCCCAACGAATGCTGCATCTGCGGTCAAGGTAATGCACTTGCGGTCCTGCACCTACGAAAAAAGGCATGGTAGGTGCAAAAATCACTTAATGGGTTGGGTCCGCTTTTGCGATTGCTTGGCTGCATTTGCAACTCCGTATTTGCGGTCACCCAGCCACACCTCTAGTCCTGGAGCCTTGGCCAAATCTCACTTCTACGAGCACCTAGCCGCTTTTGTGGCACCTCACTTGCAGTCCCACACACGCAAGTGCGGTTATGATAGGTTCAACAAACTCAAATTCTTCCTAAGTCTAATTCAACTTCCGTTAACCACCCGAAACTCACCTGAGGCCTCTGGGACCTCAACCAAACATGCCAAGCAACCTAAGAACACCAATTTAACATTAGATTCAAGCCTAAAAACATCAAAAACTCACAATTTGTTCTTTCAATCAAAAAGTTTATCAAACCTCATCCGAATGACCTTAAATCTGTCACACACGTCACATTCAACACTAAAAATCTACTCCAACTTGCGGAATTTCATTTCAACCCTTGGATCAAAATCACATTATCAAACCGCAAACCTCAAAAATTCAACTTACGAAATTTGAAGCCTAAATTAGCTACATACCTCAGAAACACATTCCAACCCAATAGAGCTAATGGAACCATCAGAATTCCATTCCGAAGCCATCTTCGCACTGTTATGACTATGGTCAAATTTCTAAAGGTTAAGCTCACATATAGGGACTAAGTGTCCCAAAAACTCTCCGAAACTCCAAAAAAATTCTCCCGGTAACTCACAATAGCAAAAAAATGCAGGGAAACAGTCAATAGGGTATAAGGGCGTTAATTCTTAAGATGAACAGACAGGTCATCACATCCTCCTACACTTAAACATAGGTTCATCCTTGAACAAGCATAAGGACATACCTGAAGTAATGAAAAGATAAGGGTAACGGTTGCGGAAATCCTACTCAGTCTCCCAGGTTGCCTCTTCGACCAGCTGACTCCGCCACTAAATCTTCACTGATGTAATGTTCTTTGACCTCAGCGTTCTAATTTGCCTGTCTAGTATTGCCACCAGCTCCTCAACATAGGATAGATCTTTGTCCAACTGGACTGAACTGAAATCCAACACGTGCAACGGATCACCGTGATATCTCCGGAGCATCGAAACATGAAATACTGGATGAACTCCTGCCAAGCTGGGATGTAGGGAAAGCTCATAGGAAACCTCCCCAACATGCCTCAATATCTCAAAAGGGCCAATAAATCTCGGACTGAACTTCCCTTTCTTCCCAAATATCATAACGCCCTCCATAGGCGAAACCCGAAGCAGAACCCGCTCTCCAACCATATACGAAATATCATAAACCTTCCGGTCTGCGTAACTCTTCTGTATGGACTGAGCCATACGGATTCTATCCTAATTCACCCTAACCTTCTCCAAAGCATCCTATACCAAGTATGTTCCCAATAATCTAGCCTCACTCGGCTCAAACCAACCCACCGGAGATCTACATTGCCTACCATATAAAGCATCATATGGTGCTATTTGAATGTTGGACTAATAACTATTGTTGTAGGCAAACTCTCCCAATGGAAAGAACTTATCCCTAGACCCTCCAAACTCAATCACGCACGCATGAAGCATATCCTCAAGAATCTGAATAGTGCGCTCGGGGTTGTCCATCCATATGAAGGTGAAATGATATACTTAACTCCACCCGAGTACCACTCTCATGCTGAATGGTCCTCCAAAACTGTGATTTGAACTGAGTACCTCTATCTAATATGATAGAAACTGGAGAACCATGCAGACGAACAATCTCCCGGATATAAATCTCCGCCAGACGCTATGAAGAATAGGTAGTACACATAGGAATGAAATGCGCAGAGTTGGTCTGCCGATCCATAATCACCCAAAGGGCATCGAAATTCCTCAAAGTCCGTGGGAGCGCAACTACAAAGTCCATCGTGATCTGCTCCCACTTTCACTTTGGAATCTCCATTTGCTTAAGCAACCCACTCGGTCTCTAGTGCTTATACTTTACATACTGAAAATTGAGGCACCAATCTACAAACCAACTATATCTTTCTTCATCCGCCTCCAATAATAGTGTGTTATCTCAAATCCTGGTACATCTTCGCGGCACCTGGGTGAATGGAATAGCGCGAACTATGGGCTTCCTCTAGAATCAACTCCCGAAGCCCATCAACATTGGGTGCACAAATCCGACCCTGCATGCTTAATACCTCATCATCACCAATAGTCACATATCTAGCATCACCATGCAAAACCTTGTCCTTGAGGACAAACAAATGAGGTCATCAAACAGCCGCTCCATACGATCAAACAAGGAAGACCGAGAGACCACGTAAGCTTGAACCTGAAGAGGCTCCAAAAGATCCTATCTCACAAATTGGTTGGCTAAGGCCTAAATATCCTTCGCCATGGGTCTCTCTACTACTGGTAAGTAAGCCAAACTCCTCAAACTCTCTGCCCGGCGACTCAAAGCATCGGCCACCATATTGGACTTGCCCGAATGATACAAAATAGTAATATCATAGTTCTTCAGCACCTCTTGCTATCTCCTGTGATGCAAATTAAGATCCTTCTGGTTGAACAGATGCAGAAAACTCTGGTGATCAGTGTCACACCTCCTTTTCTACACACTACCTCGAAGTATAATGTATAAGGGACTTTTTCCAATTTAAGTGACATTATCCGAAATGGGATTATTTATTTGATTTTTTTGTTCAGGGTCGCCACTTGGGATAGGTTTTTTTTTTCCGGTGTCCCAAATCAGCGGTTTATTTTAAATCCCAAATCGATGAAGATTTCGAATTTCCATTTGAAGTCGACGAACTAGAAATTCTTGATAAGGAATTCTGTTAACCCGAGGGAAGGTGTTAGGCACCCTCGGATTCCGTGGTTCTAGCACGATCGTTTAAAGTATCATAATTGGCCTATTATCTGAATTTGAATGCATGTTTCAAACCTATGATGCAATTTTAAATTATTTACCGCTTTTTATTAATTTTTAAGGAAATCGAACTTCGTTTAAAATGTGTCTTTGGATTGCGTCACGTGAAATGCACCCGCAAGTCGTAACACATCATATTCAATGTTTTGAGACTTGGGTTTGGGTCATATGAAATGCACACCTGAGTTTAAGAAGGTAAAATTATTAAAGAATGCGCCTAAAGCGACTAACGCGTTAATAACTTTGCGGGAGCCATGAAAACTCGTTAAATGGCGTATCCCGAATTCGATGTGTTTTAAGAAACTAATTTAAATGAGGGCCACACATTTGTGATTTTGTCCAGTATGGCACCTTACTTTTTGTAAGGACATTCGAACTAAATTTTGGAGGGCATGGGTTATCTTGTTATCTAATTATGGTCCTCCTAGGTCATTTTAAAATTATTGGTTTATCAAGCACTAAGGGTATTTGGGCTGTGATTGCTTCTAAACCAGCGTGGGTTTTCAGATTGGGCTTTCGAATGAAACCCAATAGGCCATCATATACCTATGATAGCGGAGTTGAACCCCTAGGATTTGGTATGAACAAATCAGTACTAAAATCATTTACATGCTCATTAGTAAAGGTTGTATCTCTATACATTAATTGAACCCATATGTAACTAATCAAACAATTCATTTTTAACGTTTTAACAGTCCTGAACTATTATGCTTACCATGGATTTTTATCTAGCTAAGAAATACAACAGTAACGAAGACTTAACACATATGATAGCTAATAAAATGAGGTTCAATAATTTAAATGGGCAAATATGTAACAGTCATTAACTATGGAGACTAAACACTGGATCTGTGAACACTCTTCAACGTCTAACTAACTGGGATTGCAGAAAACAAAGAACACTAACCTATACTATTAGAGCTAAAATAGACGAATAATATAGTCCAACAGTGCGGTTCATCAATACACATAAGAGATATTTTGTAAGAATTTCTTACACATAATTCAGGAATAAGGAAACCTAATCAACATTTATAATTCTAAATCTCACTAGGAATATGAATACAATAAAAAAATGAATTCAGCTTCCAATGTTATCTTCATTCAACAGGAACTTCAGGTCCTTTACATGTTCAGAAAGCAATCTGCAAGCAAGAGCTAAGGAAAATACCTGTTTACAGTAGTAAACAAGGAAGTTTATGAGCTTAGGTAACAATAGTAACAGTAAATCAAACAGCAAAATTCAACAGCAACAGATAAAGTCAGCAGCAATGTGTCAACCCAGAAATGCACAAAGGAAACCAATTTTATAACAATTTTGAACCATTACCAAAGTTAAACAACCCCTGAATCACACACCAAACAAAAACTCGCCTAGATACTTGACTATCAACAACATCCAACTCATTTCAAACTCTGAATATTCAGGAATTGTTTTGCAGATGAAAACATTAGAAGACTTTTACATAATTGTATCTTTTGCAAGTTTTTCACAATTGTTTTTTAATTATAGGATCTCCAAACTCTTAGAACTCTCTCAAAACTTTTAGGCTCCAACCTTTTCCATTTATTTTCGTCCTCACCTTTGCAAGGCAAGAATAGTATGCCTTTATAGGCAATGAATTAGGGAACCTTTCAGGTTTTTACATTAGCTTTCTAGCCTCTTTTTAGTCTTTGTTTTAACTTAAGGGCCCCTGAAATTGTTAATTTCCACCCAAGTCATCCTACCTAAAAGCTAAAAATAAAATTAACCCCCCTTCCCCTCACACTAGAAATTTTTAGGGGCTTCTTATTTTAGTTACTGCAAGATTCCTTATGTGATCTACCAAAATTACCCCCCAATTATCCCTGTATTTACCCTCTAATTTGATCAAACAAACTGGGGTTCAAAATAGATCAAACAATTCTAAAAAAATGAATCAGACTTGCAATACTCATGCCAATAAATTCAATCACAAGATTTATCACAATTAAGCTAAGCATTAATTAGAAACAATCTAAAGCCTAGGTTGAACAATAGACAAGACTAATACTACTAGACTTAATTTAAACTCAAGACTTACATATAGAAATCAACTCAACAGAAAATTAATACAACTCGAATCCAAACTAATTAAACTCAGGAATTTAACAAATGAAATTCAATTGACACAAACTAAACCTAATTTGAACTCAAATATTAACCAAATAAGACTGATACAACTTTGAATTAAACCTAATTAAACTGAGGAATTAAAAAATAAAATTCAAGTAACACAAATTAAACCTAATTCAAACTCAGGTATTAACAAAAAAAGACTGATACAACTTTGACTTAAACCTGACTAAACTCATGAATTAAAAAATGAAATTCAACTAACACAAATAAACCCAATTCAAATTTAGGTATTAACCAGATAATACTGATACAACTTTGACTTAAACCTGACTAAACTCATAAAAATAATTTAATAGAAAAGAGATGAGGCAGAAGGAAATTAGAAAAGAAAACTAGAAAACTTAACTTAATCTCTTCGGATCAAAACCTGAACTTTGAATGGAACTCTTCATGTACTATTTGGAAAATTTCAGAAAGCCCTAGATTTGGGTTTTGGGCAGTTGTGGAGACGCTCGAGTGAGGTTGAGAGCGGATTTGAGATGATAGGGTTAAGGTGGTTATAAGGTGTTGGTTTGGGATTGGTTGGTCGTAGTAGGGTTTTGGCCGAGATTTTGATTCAATATTCGACGAGTTCGGCCGAGATTTGAAGGAAAATAATAGTGGATTCATGGTGAGGGGGTCTAGGAGAACCTAGGGTATTAAAATGATGTTGTTTCAGTGGTGGCGCTGCTGGTCACAGCGGAGGGTCCAAGTTTCTGAGTGGTATTCGAAGGATTTGGGTAAGATTCAAGGGATGGGAGTTGGTGATTTGGAAGGGGGAGAAGGAGTGGAACAAAGGGTGTTAATTTTGTGGCCATCAGAGCTCCGTCGCCGCTATCGGCAATTTTCGGCCGGCGGCAGATGGCGGTGGATTGCGGAGTTCTGGGTGGTCTCTAGGGTTTACTAGGGTTGTGAGAGGAGACTGATTGGGGGAGAAGGGGTAGGGGTCGTTAGGACGTTAATATATGAATGGACTCTTAGTTCATGTCTGTTAGATCACTCAACCTAGACGGTTGAGATTAACTGAGAGCGTACGACGTTGTTTGGTTTGGGGAAGGGGCTGGACAGGGTAAAGGGACGAGTTTCGACCGGGTTTGGGGGTTTAAAAATCTGGGGTGGTGTATTTTTTGCCCAAATTGGGCATTTTTAAGGGACTCAATTTTGTAGATTTTCTTTTCTTTTTCTTTTGAAATTAAAAATAAAATAATACTTAATTAAATCCAAAAAAATAACTGAATCCACCTAATTATATTAAGCACTAACTAATTAACAACACAATTAATTAATAACAATTTTAAGGAAACTAACAAAAATTCAACTTAAACAAAGCAAGAAATAAATCCAAAATTTTGATTTTTTGTATATTTTGTAAAATTCTAATTACCAATTAAATTGAAAAATATGTGTAATCCAATCCTAAATGAAAATGAAATATTTTATATTTTTTTTATGTATTATCTAAATTAAAAATGCACACAAAATGCAAACAAACACGAAAATTATGCAATTAATCCTCAAAATCAAATAATTAAAAGGAAAAGTCCTAAATCTAAGAATTTTGTAGGAGTAATTTACGCGAGGAAAAAATCACATGCTCACAGCTGCCCCTCTTTACTCGGAGACACTTAGGGTTTTCGGGCAAAGATAAATGAGCAATTATGAGGGATTTTTGCCCTCTTGACACTCCACGAGAAGCATTTTTGAAAATTTTCTGACCGAACCTTGCTTCAGAGGTTGCCTACATATCCTTGGCTGTAAAGGAATCAGGTCAGTGAAGTTCTGGAAGTTTTGGTAGCTGGGACTACCAGGAGATGTGGTTTCACTGCTGCTGATGCTGCTGCTACTGCTTGCTGACCTCCTTATTACACCAAAAGTAAAATCAAAAGCTAAGCTAGCTATAACTATCAACTATGAGCTACAATATTCCTATCTATAAATTTCTTGAAGCTTGATATTGAGTCTTAACTGATTTTGTTGTGGACCCTGATCGGAATCTTGATGCTCGCAAGCTGTAGGTGCTGGTTCCTTCTTACGAATTGGATTAGAGCGGGACATGCGAAGCTTGTGACTTTAGTCAAATTTGAGCACTCCACATCCTTCTCTTCTTCAAACACTTCAAGTTCGCTTCTTTTTGTTCTTTTCTTTTTTTCCATATTCTGGATTGAGACTCACTCTTTCGGTCATCCTGAATCCTGTGCCTTAAGGAAAAACCTGTTCAGACACAAAAAACAAACCAACGAAATTTTTCTGCCCTAGTTTTCACTAGGAAAATTTTGTGAGTTATTTGCAACACAAAATCTAAATTACTCTTCATTGAGAACAATAAAAATCTGGACTGTGTATCCTTGGGAATGAAGCCTTAAATCCATAGGTTATGCCGAGATGGAAAAGTAGATTCTTGGGTTATGCCAAGGAGATCCACGGGTTATGTTAGGATAAAAGCAAAAATGTTCATGCTGGGGATAAAAGGAAAGTCCACGGGTTATGCCGGGATAAAAGGAAAAATGATCCTCCGGTTATGCATGGGAGGATCCACGGGTTATGCCAGGATAGAAGAAAAAAGGTCCTTGGGTTATGCCAGGGAGGATCCATAGGTTATGCCGGGATAGAAGAAAAAGGTCCTTGGGTTATGCCACGGAGGTCCACGGGTTATGATGGGATAAAAGAAAAGGGTCCTTGGGTTATGCTAGGGAGGATCCATGGGTTATGCCGGGATAGAAGAAAAAGGTCCTTGGGTTATGCCAGGGAGTTCACGGGTTATGTCAGGATAAAAGAAAAGGTTCCTTGGGTTATGCCAGGGAGGATTCACAGGTTATGCCGGGATTGAAGAAAAAAGGTTCTTGGGTTATGCTACGGAGGATCCACGGGTTATGCCGGGATAGAAGAGAAAGGTCCTTGGGTTATGCCAGGAAGGTCCATAGGTTATGTCGGGATAGAAGAAAAAGGGTTCCTACTGGGGATAAAAGGAAAAATGATCCTCTGGTTATGCTGGGGAGGATCTACGGGTTATGCCGGGATAGAAGAAAAAATGTCCTTGGGTTATTCCAGGGAGGATACACGGGTTATGCCGGGATAGAAGAAAAAGGTCCTTGGCCAGGGAGTTCCACGGGTTATGCCGGGATAAAAGAAAAGGGTCTTGGGTTATTCCAGGGAGGATCCACGAGTTATGCCGGGATGACAGGGTAAATGATCCTCAGGTTATGCCGGGAAAAAGGAAAAGGGTCCTCGGGTTGTGCTGGGGATAAAAGGGAAAGGGTCCTTAGGTTATGCTGGGGATAAAAGAGAAAATGATCCTCAGGTTATATCAGGGAGAAAGGAAAAGGATCCTAAAGTTATGCTGGGGATAAAAAGTAAATGATCCTCGGGTTATGCCGGGGAGAAAAAACGATCCTCAGGTTATGCTGGGGATAAAATAAAAAGATCCTCAGGTTATGCCGGGGAGAAAAGAAAAAGGATCCTTAGGTTATGCTAGGGATTAAGAAGGCAATGTTCCTCGGGTTATGCCGGGGAGATCCACGGGTTCTGCTGGGGACAACTAGGTAATGTGGTCCTAAATTAAAAAGGATGCAGCTAGAGATTGAAGGTCCTATGCTACCATGATTTTTGGGATTTTTTCTTTTCTCTCTTCTTTTGTTTTTTTACAAAATGCAGGAAAAAATTAAAAGGAAACTTAGCTTTTGGGTTGATTATTGCTGTGAAGCTGTTCCTAACTCCTACGCATTTCCTTTTTGGTTGCACCTGCTTCTTGCATAGTTGCTTTGGATTACCCATATTTCCAATTTTCAAATAGAAACAATTGTTAGTTCGTGGTTGGTTTTGCGGCTTCGGTTGTTTTATCACTGGGTCTTGGCCCAACTTCTGGTGAGAACGTCCGCCGCTTGCTGGATTTTCTGGAGGTTGATCTCTCTCCTAAAATCGAGGAACTCAGTTTTTCAGAATTTCTCGTGAAGGCTTGCCTGTGTAGGGCTTTGACCTTTTCACTTTATTCTATCCTTAGGACCATTGTCCTTGGATTTCTTTTCATTTTCAACAACTTTGATTTCAAGACGTCATGACCCCTTGGTTTTTCATATCCTTGCCAAGACAGTTAGTTGCGTGGGACTCAATCCTTTATAAATTCATTTTGCCTTTGTGGGATTTTGACTTTAACTACCTTTCCTTTCAAGAGTCTTTCAATTTCAAAACATCAGTCGTCATGGCCAGTCGAGGCAGAATTGATGCCCTTGGAGAGAATGGGTGCCTTTTGCACATTATAGCTCGTGTGAAACAAAAGTCTTGTAAATAACTCTTGCCATCCCTTCTTTGTCTTAGGTTTGGAACAATTTTAGACCGAAAAGGATTCAAAGAAAACAAACAGCCGAATGGAGAATGAGTTTAAAAATAAGAAGTGTTCCTTCCGGGGAACGGCAAGAAGGAATTATCTGGAGTACATGCGGACTTCAATGAACATGAAATGTCTTTTGGACTGATGCCTGCTCTATGTAAATTATCCGACTCTTAGAAATTCATCACAACTTTTGCTTCAAAAAATTCAAAAAACCTTGCTAGGAATTTGTCGGCGCCGGTGGCTGTGAGGATCCTTTTTTAAATCAGGGACGCCCATTTTGGGTTTTCACAAGCCGACCTCTCTCAGTTATCTTCTCACCATTGCATTATAGTGCTCTTTGTGAGTTTTCACTGACAAGACTCTCTTATTTCAATTTCTTTGCTTACTGTCGCCTCATGGTGCACGTGTTGGTTTTCACCAATAAGACTCTCTCATTTTATTTCTCTCATTTTGATTGCATCGGATCCATGTAGTTTCATTCTCACCGATTGATCGAAAGGACTTGAACAGCATTTGGGGTAAAAAAAAATTGGAACCTTTCTGGCGTACCGCCGAACCATTATAACGTTTGCCCCAGTTTCACATTCGGGGGGGGGGGGGACCTATGGATTATTGTTTTGCTGTGACTGAACCCCAGAGAGAGGCTGCCTACGTATCCTTTCGGAATCAAGTCGAACGTAGTTCAGGATGTTTTGGTTTTCTTTTGTTTATTTTTGTTTTTTCTTTTGTTTTTCTGTTTTGTTTTGTTTTTCTCTTTTCCTTTTTTTTCTATTTTTTTAATTTTTTTTCATTTCAATTTCTTTCTCCTCTTTTTTTTTCATTTCATTTTTCAATAACACTTTCAGGTTCAAAAGAATCTAATCAAAGAAGAGTAACCGGCTCAAATGAGTTTGCAAAAGGGTTGAAAGTGTTTGGGTAGCGAGAATGAAAGCCTTCGTCATCCCAACCGGAGAATAATATTACTATGCAGAGGATCCAACATAGTAACGTTTCACTATATTTGCATTGACATTTGTTTCAAGGATATTTCCGTCGATGTACCCCAAGTACAACGCACTCTTTTGGCAGTACTCTTGTTGTAATGTATGGACCTTTCCAATCCTGAAACCCATTTTCCTTTAGCTGTTCAAACTCTTTGTTTTTATTTCCTCAAACTTATTTTCTTTGCATTTCGAGTCTTGATTCGTTATTTCAAAGTCTGACAGTGTTTTAGGATCTGGGCATGAAGTCTGCAAGCATGTCATGTTATTGAAATCAGCATTTAACATAACAGAAAAGAGAATAAGAAAAATGATAAGATTAAGAAAAGAGACTTTCCTGGACAATGAAATATTAATTTTATTTGACTTTTTTTTTTGATTTTTTGAATTTTTTTTCAAAATTTGAAAATAGAAGGGTTTACATCGGAAAGTAAGACAATAAAATAAATGTCCGGATCACAAGCTTTAATACGCTTCACCAATAGGGGTGAACTGATTCTTTTTTAAAGGCTTGCTTGGGCAAGGATTGTATTGGGGATCACTTGGTTGGGGAGTGTATGGATCTTGGTAAGGATGGGAATTTCTAGGAGGTGGAGCTCGGTTTTTTGTATAGTATTGTGGCCGCGGGTAAGGTTGCGTGTTCATCACCACATAGGGAGGCAATGCCATAACATAAGCAGCATCTTGAAGGGGATAATAGTGTGGCGGGATGATATGAGGCACATATGATTGGTTGAATGGCCTGCAGGCCCCCCTCGAGCTTGAGACCATCATGACACCTTCTTTACTCTCATTTCTATTTATCAAACTCTTTGAACCATTCTGTGCAGATTGTGATGTGGCCTTAAAAGCATCATTACTCAAGATTCCACTTCTTTTTAAACTGTTTTCAACCATTTCCCTGATTTTTATAGTCTCAGCAAATGGGTTACCCATAACAAACATCATGTTTTGGAAGTAGTCGGCCTCTTGGGCCTGCAGAAAGATAGTGTCCATTTCAATTTCATCCACTCGAGGCTTTACCCTGGCAGCTTTCTCACGCCATTTGACAGCATATTCGCGGAAGCATTCCACGATTTTCCTTTTCAAATTGGACAAAGTGTTTCTGTCAGGAGCGATTTCCATATTATACTGGAATTGGCAGATAAAATCTCGGGCCATATCATCTCATATGTGCCAATATGTAATTTCTTGATCTGTATACCACTCGGAAGAGATTCCTGTGAGGCTTTCCCAAAAATAGGCCATTAGCTGCTCCTGTTTTCTACCAACACCCCTCAACTGGTTACAATATCATTTCAGATGAGCGACCCAGTCTCCATGCCCGTTGTACTTTTCAAATTTTGGCATCATGAAGCTAGCTGGCCAGTGGACATGGGGAAATATACAGAGGTCAGAGTACGAGACACTCTTTTGACAACTCAAACCTTGCATGTTTTTCAGACTTTGTTCCAGGCTTTTCATTTTCCAAGCAATTTCCTCTTGCTCGGGATTTTTAACAACCTTTACTTGCTCCACAGAGAGATCACACTGCAGAGGTTAAGTGAAAGAATATGGGGTCGCATATGTTATTTTTGATTGAAGCTGCGGACCCTGAAAGGTGAACATTGGAGGCGGTGCCTTTGAAGTTGGTGCCTGGGGGCGACCCACAGAAGGCATACCATGATCATTGGAGGGCATTGGAGGGTGGCCGCATGGGATGAGCGGGTTGGGCACATGGGTGTTGGTAACCTCACTTGACCTGGGGATCAACACAGGGAACCCAAGGATTGCACTTGGCGGTTCCTTACCATTATACCAGGCGTCCGACATTTCCACTATGCAGAGACGCAACATCCTATTCTTTTCAACAACTGCTGATTCTAGGTGCAGAATAGCAGATGTCGGGCTATCCTCAAGACCGATGATTGGTAGACTACTTGCGGAGGCCATCTGTGCCTTTGGATGTTGTGAAGGAGGGGAGGCTAGACTATCAACAAAACCAACCACCAAAACCTGCCTATGATGTACATCCAACAACCTTGTCAGTTTTGAAACATTTACATTATAGGAAATCTCATGTTTGGATGCAATGTACCTAAGCAGTTAAACGTTTCTACCATGTGATTGAACGGTTGCATGTTTCATTCCGGCCTTAACTAACATTCTTATTATGTACCTCTCCTTTTTTTGTGTCTCTCTTTAATCAATTTTGATTTTTCATCTTGTTTTTTCCGCTGTTTTATGTTGGCACTCTCTTTTGTTTGTCACTCTTTTTTCTTCTTGCTCCCTCTTTTCTACTCTTTTTTTTAATATTTTACTTTTTCATTCAATTCAATTTTTTTCTTTTTTTGTTCCTTTCAATTTATTTTTCACTCAATTTATTTATGGCTATGATCGAATCCGATGAGGATTGTGCGTATCATGACCCCGTATGAAGCAGATCTAGCGTAGTTCGGGAAGATCGAGAATTGAGTAAATAAACTAACTCTTTTTTTTTCTTTTTTTGTGTCGAAATTCCAAAAGAAATGCTTTAAAAGAAGAAAGGAAATATCTTTTGGAATTTTTTGATTTTGAATTTTGTTTTGCTTTTTTGAAAGAAAGACTTCTAAAGTTTGCTTTTGATTTGAACTTTGGGATTTTTAAAAGTAACGAAAAAATATTTTGTTTGAATTTTTATTTGTTTTCTCTTTTTCTAAAGAAAAAAGAAAATATTTTTTTGGATTTTGAATGTTGCCATTTAATGTTTGAAAGATGGACTTTTAAGAAAATATTTTAAATTTCTGAGCCTTTTTTTATTTACAAATGTACTTCTAAAGAAAAGTAAATTTTTTTTGGACTTTAGTTTTTGACATTTATGAAAGAAAGAGATCCAAGGAGTATTTTTTTTGGATTTTTGTTTCATATTGTTTTTTGACTTTTTTTCTTCGATTTTTAGAAAAATACTTCAAAATGGAGGTAATGCGTATTTTGAATTTTAATTTTTATTGATTTTTCATTTTTCGTATGAAAGACATTAGAAAGAAGGAAACCATTTTTGAGTTAATTTTTTTTGAATTTCCAAAGGAAAGATTTCTAAAGAAGGAACTGAAGGAAAAAAAGTTTTGGATTTTTATTTTCAAAATAGAGTTCTTACAAAAAAGTTTTTCTAAAGAAGTAAATGAAAATATCTTTGGATTTTTTTTCTTTTATCTTTTAAAAAATAGGGATCATAAAGAAAACCCCTTTTTTAATTAAAAGAAGTAAATAAAAATATTTTTGGATTTTTTGAAAATTGGGGTCGGAACCGATGAGGTTACTACGTATCTTACATTCGGTGAGAATCACACCCGCGTAATTCGAAAAAATGAATACAAAAAGTAAAGAAATTTTTTTTGAGAATTTTCATTAATAAACCTTCTATTACAAAAGATGTTAAATACTTTTTTTCTTGGAAATAAAACTACTGACTTAAAATAAAGCAAACATACAGACTCAACGATTGAAAACTGAAGAGTACATTATGCTTTTACTGCCGGGCCCGCGGGACATCATTCTGCCTCACCGTGGAATTATGCGTGAGACCCCCTTGTAATTGCTCCAAATCACTCATAACTTGATGGACAAAAGTCATCACCGCGACAAAGAAAGTGGTACGAGTCATATCCTCGCACGCTTGGCACTTTATTGTAATATAGTCAGTGGTGGTCCTGATCCATTCTCTAATTCTGTCTTTTTCCTGAAGTAATCACCTTATCTGCCGGTTCCGGGCTTCTAACTCTTGGGAGTCATGAAAGTGTTGATCTTGTATTTGTTGTATTTCTTCCTCCATTTTAGACATCAGATTATAACTGTGCTCCTTATCTGCCTTGAAATATTTAAGTCATTTGGTTACCTCATCTCCAACTTTCTTCTTAGGCTGGTAATGGTCCCTTCATATTTTCTCTTCATTTGTAGCACAAATCGTGCCCGTTCTTCTACTTTCTTTGTCCATCGTGCCCGAATTTTTGCTAGGCTATCTTCAGACTTTCCAGGTTTTCTTGACATTCAAGGACTTTCTTTTATAGTCCACTTATAAGTCTCTTATCATTACTTCTTTCGGGGTTATTGGCAGCTATTTTAATCTTTCTGATATGAGCTTTAATGGCCACGTTTTCCTGGATCAGTTTCTTCTTTTCTCCCTCTTCGGATGCAGTTTGAACACCATTTTCCAATTGAAGCTCCATGACTTGTCTTTCTAATTTGATTATTTTGGCCTTGTATTCATTCTCTTTGATCAGTCAATCCCATTGCGGTTGTGTCTCAACTGGGAATTGTTGGACATGTGGTCTCTTTGCAGGCCTTTCAGGAATCTAGAATTTATTGCTAAACCAGTCAATGTACTAGGGTCCACTGCACCTCTATCTCGGTCTTGCACTATTGTCTTTGGTTCAAGAAACCTACAGTCATTCCACATTTGGCGAATTTTCCCTTATGGAAATGCGGCGTTTGGACCCAATTTGATGGCATGTTTACTCGAATCTTTATCATTGTGGATGGTTTGAAATCTTCCTAACTGGCGTAACGTTCTGTAGGGAGCATATGGTTGGATGCTCCGAATGTCCATCAAGAGGATATAAGATACTTCAATTGACATGTGCACCGCTTCGGTGATGGAAAGCCATCCAAATGCCCACTCAATTTTATCAGAGGTCAAGGATCTCAAATGTTCAAGCCAAGCTTCAGTACCAGTAGGGAATTCAATACCTGCTACTCGTCTTTCAAACTCTTCAATGCAGCTCAAACCCGTCAAATGATAATTCATGTACCCAACTCGGTGACATAGGTGTTCTTGTATCCATAATTGAAGTAGTAAATTGACCTTGGAAGAACCTCCCTACTTCCCGACAAATAGTCAAGGCTCGGTAGATTTCAGACACGATAGAGGAACCATAGTGCTGTTGGGTTTCTTAATTGCAACATCGATCATTCCAACAAGACCTATCTCTATATTACCATCTCTCTAGGGGAAAACCACCACACCTATAAAGGCTATCATGATAGCTAAACCTTGCCTTGCCTCCCATTTGTCCTTATTTCCAGCATGGGTTAGACCAGTGTTTAGCTCTTCAAAACCTCGGGGGTTGCTATATCGATGATATAAAAATTGGTGTGTGCAATATCCGTTGGATAGATTTCTGTCGTGAACATCCCGATTAATTCTTAGCAAAACCAAGAATCTGTGGGGGGGGGGGATACCAGTGTTGGTGACAGCGGATATCAACTCCTAAGATTTCCATTGAGGCCCCCCATAACCAATTACTTCCTCCAATACAAGTCTGAGCTCAAAATTAGAGAAACAGAATATGTTGCAAGTTGGGTCCCAGAATGGTATGAAGGTTTCAATTATATCCAACCTTGGCTTGATGTTTAATAGTCAGATACGGCATCCCAGAACTTTAACCATCGTTTCTTTACTTCCCTTTGTTAGATTAATCCACCATATGTGGAGCTTCAGGAGGATCTCACTAAGGACTGTGAAGGGTTCAATTTCATTCGTGCTCATCCTGCACATTTATTAAGGCGATTTAATGACTTATTTTAATGAGAAATATGTATTTTTTCAAAAAGTTTCATTTTCATCGAAGACAAAACCATGGCTTTGCCGAAACGGCCTTTTAGCACTTCGGGAAAGAAGATTTAAAGTTGTGTCTGCTAGCCGTTGGAAATGACCGAAGGAGGTTATTCTTGCAAAAACAGCCTTCCAGTGCCCTTTTGGGTGACATTTGGCTTATTTTAAACAAGAATGACATCACCCGACTTATTCGCGACTAAGATAAAAAATTTTGTTGTTTTTTGACTATTTTTTGCGAAAAAGGGAAGTTGGACCCGATGGGGGTTGCCTACGTATCCCACATCCGGTGGGAATCAAACTGGCATGGCTCGGGCCATTTTGATAAAACCAACTATTTTAGAAACAACAAACTTCTCTTTTCTTTTTATTTTTTTTCTCATTTTTCTCTCTTTTCTCTGTTTTTATTCAAAACTTTTGGCAGAGTTTCGGTATGATTTAGATATTGGTTTTTCTTGAAAAAGGTGATTTTGCTATTCTCTTTTCAACTTTCTTCCAATATTTACAAGTCGGTCAGCATGGATATCCGAAGCAAATGAATGCACAAGTAGCAAGTAAGATGCATCAGGATGGTATTTTCATTTGAGGTCACCTGTCCTAGACGGACCCAAACCCTGTGTTGAGTCCCCTAAGTCAAATGTATGTGATGCAAACAAATGTTCCTACTAGGGATCCAGTATCACACCTCCTTTTTGTCACTACGACCCCAGCGAAGGGCGTAGAATAGGGAGTTTTTTCAATTTAAGGACAATAAACACGGGATTTATTTAAAAAATTCAGAGTCGCTACTTGGGAGATTTATGGTGTCCCTAGTCACCGGTTTAGAATCTCGAATCGAGGAAAAGAATGACTCTGATTAATAGTCTGCGAACCAGAAATCCGAGTAAGGAATTCTGTTAACCCGAGAGAAGGTGTTAGGCATTCATAGTTCCGTGGTTCTATCACGGTCTCTCAACTGTCATATTCGGCTTAAATTATCTGATTTTAATACATGTTTTAGCCTATGGTATATTTTTATTTATTAAACCTCTTTTACTAATAATTTTTGGAAACTGAACGTCGTTTAAAATATATTTTTGGATCACGTCACATGAAATGCACCCGGACCTTTGACACATTTTATTCAACATTTTGGGGTTCGGATTTGGGTCGCATGAAATGCACACCCGAATTTAAGAAGGTAAAATTATTAAAGGACATGCCTAAAGAGTCTATCATGTTATTAACTTTGCGGTAGGCCATAAAAATTCGCTAAATGGCTTACCCGATGTCTAGAAATTTTTAAGACATAATTAAAGACGGCCACGCAATTTGTCAATTTTTGTTCGGCACAGCGCACCTCAATTTATTTTTAAAAAGTTTGCCCTAAAGATGAACTACCATTAGCTATTAAGACCCATCTCTATTCTAAAATTTTTAACTAATTAACAAATATGAATTAACTAGCATCATGGAATTCGGGCTTCAAACCCAAGTCCACGTTTAAACAAGAGGAAAGCCTCTTGGTTTAAAGGTGCTACGTACCTTGAAAGGCCCAAGATTGATGTATTCAAGGTCCATCTATTGACTGGGTGCAATCCAGCCTTGGATGCACCATGAAGGTGTAAACAGACTTCAATTGAAACCAAGCCCAATAATGTACCCATAGCCAGATTATAATGGCTAACATGTGATCAACATGGAACGTAAAACTGATTAATAAGTTCAGGTTACAACTTACTTTTTGTGTCAATTGACTGAATCAATTTATTTTACTTGGCATATATTTTTGACCAAAACTGTTATGTACCAATTATCTAAGGATAAAAATCGTTGAACTTGCCTAATGAAAAGAGATTGCATTTGTAACAGGTTAACCATTTCGCTTCTTTGTATAACACCTAAAACTCATATTGATAACAAATAATATACACAATCTTTGACCTTGGGTTTCATCGAACTATTAATTCATCAATTGAATCCAATCTCTTCAACAAATACTCATGCTTACTATTATCCTGATACATAATGTAAAGACCAGTAACATAAACTCAAGGTTTATATTGGTGGCAAAGGACCAAACTACACGAGAATTAAGATAATGAAATAAAATGAAAGGAATGAAGCAATTCCAGTCCAAAAGTCCAATTATTACAATAAACTACAATAAAGCATTGAAACAATTGGAAACTATATCTAAACTGTGCTTTAACCTCATTTCAACTTTTTTAACTGGGGATGCTACATTAAAATCAAGCCCGAGCGTGTACCTGGAGTGGAAAAAAGGAAGGAAAACAGAGTGTATCAGCAAGGTAACAACAACACTCAACTGCATCCTACGTCAGCACCTTGGCCATTCACTGCCTGGGGCATGGACGTCATTGGACCAATCAAGCCAAAAGCCTCAAATTTGACATAGATTTATATTGGTTGCTGTTGACTACTTTATAAAATGGGTGGAATCCATCACACTTAAGTTAGTCACCAAGAAAGCGGTGGTGGACTTTTTGCATTCGAACCTCATTTTCCATTTTGGCATTCCTGCTACCATCATCACAAATAACGCAGCCAACTTGAATAGTCGACTGATGGGGGAGATATACGAACAAGTCAAAATAACACATAGAAACTCCTCTCCCTACCAGCCCAAAGCCAATAGTGTTATCGAAGCAGCTAACAAGAACATCAAGAAGATTCTGAGAAAAATGATTCAAAGCTACAGACAATGGCATGAAAAGATGCCTTCTGCATTACTTGGATATTGCACCACGGTGTGCACATTGGTAGGAGCAACCCCATACTTATTTGTCTATGGAACTGAAGCTATTATACTTGCAGAGGTATAAATTCCTTCACTCCGGATAATTGTTTAAGTAGAAACTGAGGATAGTGAGTGGGTCAAGACTCGGTTGGAACAGTTGTCATTAATTAATGAAAAATGAATGGCCGCGATTTGTCATGGGCAGTTGTACCAACAAAGAATGGCCCGCGCTTATAACAAGAAAGTGCGCCTCATGAATTTTGAGGTTGGACAGCTTGTATTAAGGCGTATTCTCCCTTACCATCAGGAAGCTAAAGGAAAATTTGCTCCTAACTGGAAAGGCTCATACATTATTAGAAAGATATTGCCGAAAAGAGCATTGTACCTGGTCGACATCGAAGGAGACGGTCCCGAGGCAGCAATGAATGCAGACAGAGTAAAAAGGTACTAAGTTTAGACTCCCTGCAATAATGATTCAGTCTAGTTAAGATGACAAATACTTTTCTTTCCCGCTACCCCAAACACTATCAATCTTTCGTAAACCCTTTGAGCCGGTTACGTTTCTTTGATCACCTTCTTTGGAACCCGGAAGTGCTATTAAAAAAAAACAAAAAAAGAAGAGAGAAAACAAACAAAATAAAAAAAAGCGATGAAAATGAAAAAACAAAACCAAAATAGTTTAGGAAAAACTTACTGAACTACGTTTGACTTGATTCCGAAAGGACACATAGGCAGCCTCTCGCTGAGGTTTGGTCACACCAAAACAAAATTTTCAATTCCCCAAAAATTGAAAATTGGGGCGGGTGATACAATGGTTCAGCCATGAACCCGCCAAAATGGTTCCAAAGTTGTAGTTCCGCCCGGACTCTTTTTTTTTTACCAAAGACATTGTCCAAGTCCTTCCGATCGATTGGGAAAGGCAGGGAAGCAAAAATGTCAGTGTTAGAATCTGATACAATTCAAATTGAGAGAAATAAAATGAGAGAGTCTTATCGATAAAAACCTTCGGGCACCATAAGGCGATGGTAAGTAGACAAATTGAAAATGAGAGACTCCGCTTAGTGAAAACTCATAAAGAGCACTATCGGGCAACGATGAGAAGAGAAATAAGAGAGGTCGATTGGCGAAAACCTACAAAGGGCGACGTCAGCCGAAAAGAAGATACTTCACCATTAAAAAAGTCCTGACATGGTTCCCTGGTTTTAAAATGTGGAAATGCGGTTCATGAGGAGCTTGAAATTGTGTATGGGTCGGGCATCCAGTCCAAGAAGCATGTCATGTTCATTTGAAGTCAGCATCCACCCCCAGATAAGTCCTTCTTTTCCCCGAAAGGGATGCTTTTCTATAAACCCATATGTATACTGCTTCCTTGAATCCCTTTCATTTTAACAATGATTCCATGACTATTCCAAAAGAAAAGGTGGCAAGACTGATTTTACAGGGCTCGCCTGGCAAGGACTAAAGAAAATACCCAATCTCAGCGGGCACATCTAGCCGATCCCAGCTGGCCATGATGGTTGATGCTTCGAAAGCGAAAATGGTTTAAAAAGAAAGAAAATTGAAGTCAAAATGCCCATGAAAGCAAACTGAAGTTAGAAAGGTTGAGTCCCGGAGGGCTAATTGTCTAGACAAAGTTTCAATATCCAAGGTACCCAAAGGTTCCGAAATGGATGTTGGGGCATAGAAATCACAACCGAAAGGCCTACGAAGGCGAAATATATCTGAAAGATGAGTTCTTCCGACCAACCAACAAGGCAAAGTCTAGAAAGTCAAAGGTCTTATCAATAGAAACGAGGCCGGGATCAAGTAATCAAGGCCACAATACCAACCACCGTTTCAAACTAACAATCATGCTTTGTTTGAAAATTTGAAGCATGTGAAATCCAAAGCAATTGGACAAATAGCAGACACAACTAAAGAAAATGTGCAGGAGCTAGGAATTGCTTTGCAACAATGATCAACCAAAAGGGAAGTTCTCTTTAAATCCTTTCCCGCAGTTTTAATAAAAGCAAGAAGAAAAGGAGAACTACAAAAATCATGGTAGCATTGGCCCTCGATCCATAACTCCATCCCTACAAATCTAGGACCACAATCCCTAGTTTTACCCAGCATAACCTGTGGACCTCCCCGCATAACCCAAGGATCCTTTTCCTTTCTCCCCGGCATAAACTGAGGATCATCTTCCTTCGTCCCCAGCATAACCTGTGGAGTTCCCTGGCATAACCCGAGGATCAACTTCCTTTCTCCCCAGCATAACCTGAGGGTCTTTTTCTTTAAGTCCCTGGAATAACCCGAGGGTCATTTTCCTTTCTCCCCAGCATAACCTGAGGGTCTTTTTCTTTTCCCCAGCATAACCCGAGGGTCATTTTTCTGTATCCCCAGCATAACCTGAGGACCCTTTTCTTTCTTTGCCCGGCATAACTCGAGGGTCATTTTCCTTTTATCCCCAGCGTAACCTGAGGGTCTTTTTCTTTTCTTCTCTTCCCCAAAATAACCCGAGGATCATTTTATTTCTATCCCTAGTAGAGCCTTTTCCTTATTATCTCGGCATAACCTGTGGATTTCCCTAGCATAACCGAGGAGTCTTTTTCTTCCTATCTCGGCATAACCCGTGGATTTCCCTGGCATAACCCAGGAGTCTTTTTCTTCCTATCCCGGCATAACTCGTGGATTTCCCTGGCGTAACCCAGGAGCACTTTTATCCCTATCCCGGCATAACCCGTAGATCCCCTTGGCATAACCTAGGATCATTTTCCTTCCTATCCCGACATAACCCGTGGATTTCCCTGGCATAACCAAAATGATTTTTCTTCCTATCCCGGCATAACCCGTGGATCTCCCTGGAATAATCCAGGAGCCTTTTCCTTCTTAACCCGGCATAACCCACGGATTTCCCTGGCATAACCCATGAGTCTTTTCTTCTTATCCCGTCAAAACCGGTGGATCTCTCTGGAATAACCCTGGAGCCTTTAGCTTCCTATCCCGGCATAACCCACTTATATTCCTGGCATAACCCAAGAGTCTTTTTCTTCCTATCCCGGCATAACCCGTGGATCTCCCTGGCATAACCCAAGAGCATTTTCTTCCTATCCCGACATAACCCGTGGATCCCCCTGGCATAACCCAGGAGCATTTTCCTTCCTATCCCAGCATAAACCGTGGATCTCCCTGGCATAACCCAGGAGCATTTTTCTTCATATCCCAGCATAACCCGTGGATATCCCTGGCATAACCCAGGAACCTTTGTCCTCCTATCCCGGCATAACCCGCGGATCTCCTTGGCATAACCCAGGAATCTTTTTTATTTCTTCCCGGCATAACCCGTAGAGTTTCCTTTTCATTCCCAGTAGGGACTCTTTATTCCATTCCCGGCATAACCCGTGGATCCTCCTCTTATCCCTAGCAGGGACCCCTTATTCTTTCCCGGCATAACCCGGCCATTTGCCAGCATAACCTGGAAATCTTTCCCAATGATACACAATCCTGATTTTTATTGTTTCTATAAAAATAGCTTAGATCTGTGTTGCAAATGACTCACGAAATTTTCCCAGTGAAAACTGGAGCAGAAAATTTCGTTCGTTTGTTTGTTCTAGTGTCCGAACAGGTTTTACCTCAAGGCGCAGGATTCGAGATGACTAGAAGAGTGAATCTCAATCCAGAAGAAAAGAAAAAAAAAGAAGTGAACTCAAAGTGATTGAAAAAGAAAAGATGCGGACTGCTCAAATTTGATTTAAAATATCAAGTCGCGCATGTCCTGCTTGGCTTCAATGCTTAAGAAAGAACCGATACTTACGACTTACGAGCATCTGGATTCAGATCAAGTCCATAGCAAATCTAGCTGAGACTCAAGATCAAGTTTCAAGAAATTTATAGATAGATCTTGTAACTCATAGTTGATAGGCATAGCTAGCTTTGCTTTTGATTTTCCTTTTGGTGTAATAAGGAGGCCAGCAAGCAGTAGCAGCAACATCAGCAGTAAAATCACAGCTCCTCCCAGCTACCAAAACTTCCAGAACTACACCGACCTGATTCCTTTATAGCCAAGGATATGTAGGCAACCTTTGAAGCGGGGTTCGGTCAAACAATTTTCAAAAATGCTTCTCATGGAATGCCAAGTAGGCAAAATCTCTCAGTTGCTCATTTATCTTTACCTGAAAACCCTTCGTATCTATGAGCAAAGAGGGACAGCTGCGACCATGTGATTTTTTCCTCGCTTGAAATATACCTATAGAATTCTTAAAATTAGGAATTTTTTATTATTTGAATTCTAGGGAATTAATTGTGTGATTTTGTGTTTGTTTGCATTTTTGTGCATTTTAAATTGATATAATTCATAAAAATACAAAACAAATAGCACATTTGCATTTAGGACCCAGTTTTACTTTTTCTTAGGTTTATTAGTATTTGACATTATAAAAAACAAGAGAAAAATAACCAAAAAATAATAACAAAAATAGTCATTTTTTACATTTGTTTAGTTTCCTTTTAAAACTAGGGTTTAGGCTATTTTAAGAATTAATTAGTTTTAATTGTAGAGTTTAAATTTGGTCTTGTCTATTTTTATTTTTGTACTTGATAAAATCTGAAAAGTGAAACAAAAAGGAATTAATTAAATAAAAAGAGAAAAAGAAGAAAATAAATAGAAAGAAAAAGATATAAAGAAAAAAGCGACATGCCTGATCTGGGCTAGTTTTGGTCATAAATTACCAGCCCAACCCCTGAACCTATCCAAATTCCAGCCCCAGCCCAATCTCAAAACCTGGTCCAGTCCCGTTAATACCCAAAATGACACCCATTTCCCCTTTTTAATCCTGACCGTTGAATCTCACCAATCCAACAGTCCGGAACTAACTAGGTGTAGAGTATTTACGTGTCGGACCCCTCTACTCCCCAAACCATCATCTTCCACACCCCTAACGTAGAGAATGCAACGTCGTCGCCTACCACCATACGCTGTCGATCGAAAATCGTCACCGCCGCCGGCAAGTCTCTGATGGCCTTCAAAAATACACCACTATACCTCCCCGACCTCCTCTTCCAATTTCAATGGCTAGTGTCCCTTATATATTAACCAATCCCCTCGAATCTTTGATTAAAACCATGGTTGCTCCGCCGCCCATGTAGCGCGATCACCTCCTATTAATATCCTAGGTTCCCCTAGCCTCTCTCACCCCGGATCTGTAAGTCCTTTGCCTCGAATCACAGTCCAACGGCTCGAATATTAATTTGAAATCCGACCAAAAAATCACCCCATCTCTGAACCAAACCAAAACGATACCCTGAGCTATCATCACCCCCTTCACCGCAAAACCATGGTTATTTGCCCTCGAATGCCTCCATAGTCTCTTCAATTAAAAATTTTGGGATTCTAGAACCCTCTAAGTGATGCATGAAGATTCCTCAGCCTCAAGAATTTTAAGCTAAGTCTTCTTGTCTTTTCCTTTAATTTTAGTTTCAATTATTGCTTTGTAAGTCATTTTTTAGTCTAAACATGGTTTTTCTTAGTTTCTTTAATTCATTCAGGCTTTCTTCTTTCTTTTTCTGGTAGTAGTCCATACTTCATATTCATTTGGTTTAGTTTGGTTAGCTTTCAATATTGTGATTTCTCTTCTGTGCTTATTATTGTTAGGATAAGTTCGTGAATCAGTGGAGTTTATAAGTTAAATGCATGTAGCTTGTTGATTTGAATTGATAGGGATTCATTTAGGTTTACAGAAAATAGATTTGACTAAATATAGATTGTTTGGGTGTTACTATTTCTCCGATATCATTTTCCCTGCTCCTTTAGTTGATAGTTTATTGCCAGGCTTAGCTTTAGAATAGTTGTATTAATCAGAGTTAAATTTTACTTTTGTTCCAATTAAGTTCAATTGCTAGGATTTCGTTTAGATTGGTTTGGATATAGCTGATTAGGTTAACCCTTGATTGATTAATCCTGGTTAAAACTAAAGATAACTAGTTATGAAAGTTAACTTGCGTGATTTGATAATTTCAGTTTGAATAAAGGGCAGTGTAGGCATTCCTTAATAGAACACAATGCTGTAGTTGAATCTAGAACCTTCTAGAATGGGGTTCAAATTTGAAATTCAGGTTTTAATTGATATAACTTGACCAACAAGTTAAGAATTGATGGACTGATTGGTTAAAATGAAAAATTGAAAGGACTAAGTGTAAAATAAGAGATGAAACTTTGCCCTAGTTTACTTACCTATAAAGGCATAGGTTTCTTGGCTAAAAAAAGACAAGAAAACCTTCCAAAAAAATCCCTTCTGAATTAGTCACAAATACAAGAGCAAAAATCATAAATAACATATCTGATTCTAGGGAAAACTTTTGAAAATTTGAAAACAGGTAGAAATACTATTCTATTAGCATCAACTACTCTTTGAAAGTTTTCCAGTTTAGTCCCAGTTTTCAAAAGTACAAAAATGATTTAAGTTGGAATCATTTGAATCTATTTTTAAGGTTGTGTGAATCATGATCTACTTGATAAAAAAACTCCTTGTTTGCTTCTGGGTTTCGAGTTGGGTTTCATTGCTGCATTTGTGGAGCTGAACTGTTGTTGCTATTGCTTCCTGCCTACATTACTCATTGGTATTCCTTTGCTGTAATTCCAGGTACATATCCTGAATTCCTTTGTTGTGCATCACGGTTGGAAGATGAATAAATGCGACGCTCTATTTTGCTATAGTTTTAGGCTATTTTTGTAGTAGTTATTGTATATTGTATTGACTATGATTGGACTTTATAAGCTATAATGAATTGGGATTGTTAAACTCTTTTAGTTTATTTCCTTTATGCTAAGTCCAGCGTTCATAATTAGTTGAAAGATTATGAGTCTTTCAAGCCAATTATGAGTGTGGTGTTGGATCTGATTCAATTTACATGTTAAGTCATAAATTCATTTGTAGTAGTTTAACTTGAAACCTGGAATCATAAGATCTCGCCCTAATTTAATAAATCGTTAAGCTTAATGACAATGTGCCTGTGAAAACTATCAGTTCAGGAAGTTTTCATGAGTAAAAATGTTTTAACCTTGCATATGTGTGAAAGTGTGCTCATTGAAAGATATATATTCCCAAGTCCATGGAGTGTAGTTTTTTTTTACTTTTGTTGATGTACGAATTATATAGTCTTGTGATGATTGGATTCAAGATTAACCGATAAGAATTAATATATGAAACAAAATTAGTCTTATATTCAATTAACTTGGACTAAAAGCAATAGTTAGAAATCCTGTTAGAAGTTAATGGTTGATTGTTTGGGTTCCTATAATCCAAAACCTGGCAGTTCAGCATATAAATAGATTTGGGCCTGAAATTGTATATATTAAAGGCCCAACGCAGGCATTTGTCCATAAGCGGTTGGAATTTGATATAAGATTATGGGTTTATTAATGTAACGTAATTTAAATTTAGGCTTTCGATTTAGGTAGTGGGTTCAAATTAAAAGGTTATTCCCTTTTGTTTGAACCCAAACTTGAACTTGAGGCACGAGTTTTACAATATTAATTAATTAGGTCTTATTAGAGACAAATTCGGTAGAAAAATAATAGTTTGCTCTAGGTTTTCCTTCTAAAACATAAAATGAGGTGCGCCGCGCCAAATAAAACTCATATATTGCGTGGCCCTCTTTAAATACTCGTATTAAAATACGTAAAAATTTTGGACACGCCGTTTAGCGAACTTCACAACTTCCCGCAAAAATAAGATTATGTTAGTCGCATTAGGCGTGTCTTTTAATAATTTTACCTTCTTAAATACGGGTGTACATTTCATGTGACCTAAATTCAAATCTTAAAATGTTGGATAAAATGTGTTTCGAATCCGGGTGCATTTCATGTGACGCGATCCAAATACATGTTTTAAACGACGTTCACATTCCTAAAAATACAATTAAAAGCCGTTAATAATTTAAAATTGCACTATAGGATGAACAAGTATTAAAATCAAATGTTTAGACAATTATAATAGTTTAAACAACCATGCTAGAACCACGGGATCCGAGGGTGCTTAACACTACCCTCGGGTCAACAGAATTCCTTACTTAGGTTCACAGAATCCATTTGGGAAGTAAACAATTTCCTCGATTTGGGATTCGAAATAAACTGGTGACTTGGGACACCAAAAGCCAAGCCTATCCCAAGTGGCGACTCTACATTTATCCTTTCAGGGTAGCCGCGTAAAAAGGAGGTGTGACAGCTAGCTTAGAGTAGCATGTCTAATTGACTTAATTGCTTTATTTGCTTAAGCTACCTTACTTGTATTATGTAAAGCATGATAGGTTAGAATTCTATGTGTTACCCTGGTATGAAGTTGAGTTTACTTGTGTATTCTTTGTTTTACTACTGTGCATTTTACCTTGGGACTACAGAATGGCGTCCCGGGAGATCCCCTTTACGTATTTTTGGTTTGAACTGAAGTGCGGAATACCGTGAGATCCGCAGCGCATATATTGAGGATACTAAGAGATCCTCGGGATACCAAGAGATCTCTAGAATATATTGTGTATACCAAGAGATCTCTAGTATATATTGAGGATACCAAGAGATCATTGGGATACTAAGAGATCCCTAACATACATATTGATGATATCGAGATACAGAGAGATCCCTCATTATTACCTTGTGATGAGCGGTACTTATTTTTGTGATTGATTTTCCCTCTGTTATAGTTGTTGTTAGTTGTATTATCATGCGTTACTTATTATTGTTACTATTTTATTATATTTTTATATCCTATATTATTTTACCTTGTTTTTTATTTAACCTTATTAGGCCCTGGCCTTCCTCGTCACTACCGGACCGTTGTTAGGCTTGACACTTACTGAGCACCACTGTGGTGTACTCATGCCCTTTTTGCTCATGTTTTCATGTGCAGATCCAGGTAATTCCACTCAGGCTTATCATGCTTGAGACGAGGCACTTGTAGAGACTCCAAGGTATATCTATCGCACAGCAGACCGAGGAGTCCCTTTCTACTCTCCATTTAAGTATTAGCCCTGCTGTATTTATTTTCATTGTTAGACATTCAAGAGTTAAATACTTGTAGACATTCAAAAGCTTGTGTTTCATGAGATTCTGAGTTTTGGGAAATGTTGTTAGTTTTGGAGAGTTGGTATTGTATATGCCGAGCGACATCTTAAATACTGGTTCACTTTGTTATTTCAGCTATTAACTTATTTCTTTTACAATTTTGTTTATTTCCATATTTTTAGGCTTACCTAATCGTAGAGACTAGGTGCCGTCACGATAGTCACGGAGGCGAATCGGGGTCACGACAAGTTGGTATTAGAGCGCTATGTTAATAGGAGTCATGAATCACAAGCCGATTTATTAGAGTCTCGTTGATCAATACAGAGACATCTGTACTTATCTACGAGAGGCTATGTATCTGTTAGGAAAATTCCACTTCATTTGATTTCCTTGTGGTGCGAGATTTTGGTATCAGGATTCTAAACTTTTGTTTTCTATTCTCTCATAGATGGTAAGGACACGTGCTACTCGAGATGATCAGGTATTCACACCTCTACAGCAGCCGTAAGAGGTCGGAGAAAGGGTAGAGGCCGAGGATGTGCATGCGATGCAGCTAGAGCACCCGTGAGGGTTGCTATCGAGGAGCCAGCAGCAGTGCTAGTCGAAGCCCAGGAACCTGATATGCCTACTGCTACTATCAGGCCAGCACTTCTAGAGACACTAGTATAGTTCATGAGCATGTACACCACTTTAGCTCAGCCCTGTTCATTCAGCTCTTCCAGCAGCCAGTGGTATTCCAGCTCCTCCTAGGCATCTAGAGCCTTATTATGCACCTCCAGTATCTAGCGCCTCATGCGCGAGGTGCTTTCAGAGGCCAGTCCAGCGGACCCAGACGGAGCCAGTCACAGCCGCCACATCCTCCCAGATCTTGTTTTGAGTATGGTGGCACACGCTATGTGGGGAGGGATTTCCAAAGGCTTAGGAGGAGTGCACCCCCATAGACTTCTCAGCCACAACCCGTTCCATAGAGTTCTCAGGCTATGATCATTGCACCACTTGCTACCCTACCTTCTCAGCCAGCTAGAGGTGGAGGTTGGGGAGGTAGAGGTCTCCCTAGATGGGGAGACCACTCCAGATACTATGCCATTCTTGCCCTTACCGAGGTTGTTGCCTTCGATTCTATCATCGCAGGTATTGTCCTAGTTTGTCACAGAGATACATCGATTCTATTCGATCCAGACGCCACTTATTCTTCTATGTCTTCTTCTTTTGCTCCGTATTTGGATATGTCTCATGATTTTTTGAGTTCCTATTTTTATGTTTCTACTCATGTGGGAAATTTTGTTGTTGTGGACCACGTTTATTAGTCGTGTTTGGTCACTCTTAGTGGTTTTGAGACTAGAGTTGATTTATTATTGCTCAACATGGTTGATTTTGATATTATCTTGGGCATGGACTGCTTGTCACCCCATTTTGCTATTCTTGATTTTTCACTCCAAAACTGTGACGCTGGCTATACTTGGTGTACCGTGTGTTGAGTGGAGGGGTGTTTTAGATGATACTCCTAGTAGAGTATTTCTTTCCTTAAGGCTCAGCGAATTGTTGAGAATGGATGTGACGTGTATCTAGCCTACGCGAGAGATATCTGTATTGATACCCCTTCAGTTGACGCAACCCTAGTAGTACAGGATTTTTCTGATATGTTTCTAGCTGAGCTTTCGGGTATGCTTCCCGAGAGATATTGATTTTGGCATTGATCTGTTGTCGGTCACTCAGCCCATTCTATTCCTTAGTATTATATGGCTCCTCTTGAGTTGAAAGAGTTGAAGGATCAGTTACAGGAATTGCTTGATCACGGTTTTATTAGGACTAGTGTATCACCTTGGGGTGCTCCTATTTTTTATTTTTTTGAAGAAGGATGGTTCTATGCGTAAGTGTAGTAATTATCTCCAGTTGAACAAAGTTAAAATAAAGAACCGTTATCCTTTTCCTCGTATTGATGATTTGTTTGACTGGCTACATGGTGCATGAGTGCTTTATAAAGTTTACTTGCATTCAGGGTACCATTAGTTGAAGATTTGGGAACTAGATATCCTAGAGACTTCTTTCAGGACTTGGTATGGCCATTATGAGTTCTTTGTTATGTCATTTGGGCTGACCAATGCCCAACAGCTTTTATGCATTTGATGCTCAATCTGTTCCGGCCATATCTTAACTCATTTGTCATTGTCTTTATTGATGATATTCGGGTATATTCCCGGAGTAGGAAAGATCATGAGTAGCACCTGAGGACTGTGCTTCAGCCTCTGAGAGAGAAGAAGTTATATGCTAAGTTCTTGAAACGTGAGTTTTGGTTGGATTCTGTGGCATTCTTAGGTCACATGGTTTCTAGTGAGGGAATAAAGGTGGATCTGAAGAAAGTGGAAGTTGTGCAGAGTTGGCCCAAACCATCCTCAGGGACAAAGATTCGTAGTTTTGTTGGCTTGGCAGGTTATTACCGTCGATTCGTTTCATCTATTGCAGCACCTATCACCAGACTAACCGAGCAGGGTTCTCCATTTCAATGGATAGAAGAGTGTGAGGTGAGCTTTTAGAAGCTCAAGAAGCTTTGACTACAACCCTAGTTTTGATATTGCCTACAGGTTCGGGGTCTTATACTGACTATTGTGATACGTCGAGGATTGGTACTGGAGCAGAATTGATGCGGGACGGTAGGGTGATAGCCTACGCGTCCATAAACTTAAAGGTACATGAGAAGAATTATCATGCCCGTGATCTTGAGTTAGCTACTATTGTTCACGCCTTGAAGATTTGGCGTAATTATTTGTACGGTGTCCTTTGTGAGATTTATACTGATTGTGAGCATGTGATTTTTTGCCTCAGGTGAATTACTCCTACAAAATTCTTAGATTTAGGATTTTCCTTTTAATTATTTGATTTTCAAGATTAGTTGCATAATTTCCGAGTTTGTTCTCATTGTTGTGTGCATTTTTAATTTAGATAATTCAGAAAAAATACAAAATATTGCTTTTGCATTTAGGATTGGATTCCACATATTTTTAAAATTAATTGGCAATTAGTATTTTACAAAATATACAAAAATAAATTTTGATTTATTTCTTGCTTTGTTTAAGTTGAACTTTTGTTAGTTTCCTTAAAATTGTTATTAATTAATTGTGTTGATAATTAATTAGGGTTTAATATAATTAGGTGGATTAATTTAATTTTTAGGATTTAATTTTAGTCTTATTTTATTTTTAGTTTCAATTTTAATTTCAAAAGCAAAAGGAAAGAAAATCTTCAAAATTGAGTCCCTTAAAATTGCCCAATTTGGGCCAAAAATACACAAGCCCAGATTTTAAAACCCCCAAACCCGGTCCAACCTCGTTCCTTAACCCGGTCCAGCCCCCTGCCCAAACCAAACGACGTTGTATGCTCTCACTTAATCTCATCCATCTAGGTTGAGTGATCTAACGAATAGGAACTAAGCATCCATTCATATATTAATATCCTAACGACCATTTACCCCCCAATCAGTCTCCCCTCACAACCCTAGTAAACCCTAGAGACCACTCTGAACTCCGCCGTCTGCCGCTGGCCGAAAAAGAGCTCCGATGGCCACTTCTCCCCTTTCCAAATCTCCAACACTCATCCATCGAATCGTACCCAAGCCCTTCGAATATCACTTAGAAACTTGGAGCCTCCGCCATGACCAGCGCCCCCACCACCCAAACACCACCATTTTAACACCCTAGGTTCTTTTAAACGCCCTCACCATGAATTCACTATTATTTTCCTTCAAATCCTAGCCGAACTCGTCGAATATTGAATCAAAATCTCAGCCAAAACCCTACCACCACCAACCAATCCCAAACCGACACCCTATGACCTCCTTAACCCTCTCATCTCAAATCTGCAGTCAACCTCACTCGAACGTCTCCACAACTGCCCAAAACTCAAATCTAGAGTTTTTTTCAATTTTTCAGAATAGTGCATGAAGAGTTCCATTCAAAGTTCAGGTTTCGATTCGAAGAGATTAGGCTAAGTTTTCTAGTTTTCTTTCTAATTTCCCTCTGCCTCATCTCTTTTCTGTTAATTTGTTTTTATGAGTTTAGTCACGTTTAAGTCAAAGTTGTATCAGGCTAATTTGGTTAATACCTGAGTTCGAATTAGGGTTAATTTGTGTTAGTTGAATTTCATTTTTTAATTCATGAGTTTAGTCAGGTTTATGTCAAAGTTGCATCAGTCTTATTAGGTCAATACCTGAGTTCGAATTAGGTTTAATTTGTGTTTGTTGAATTTCCTTTTTTAATTCCTGAGTTTAATTAGGTTTAGTTCGAAGTTGTATTAGTCTTATTTGGTTATATTCGAGTTCGAATTAGGTTTAATTAGTGTTAGTTGAATTTCATTTTTTAAATTCCACAGTTTAATTAATTTGGATTCGAGTTGTATTAATCTTTTCTGTTGAGTTGATTTCTATGTGTAATCCCTGAGTTTAAATTAGGTCCAGTAGTATTAGTCTTGTCTATTGTTCAACCTAGGCTTTAGATTGTTTCTAACTAATGCTTAGTTTAATTGTGATAAGTCTTGTGTTTGAATTTATTGGCGTGAGTATTTCATGTCTGATTCATTTTTTTGAATTGTTTGATCCATTTTGAAACCCAGTTTGTTTGATAAAATTAGAGGGTAAATACAGGGATAATTGGGGGGTAATTTGGGTAGATCACGTAAGGAATCTTGCAGTAACTGAAATAAGAAGCCCCTAGAAGTTTCTAGTGTGTGTGTGAGGGAGGGGAGGGGGGTTAATTTCATTTTTAGCTTTTGGGTAGGCTGACTTGGGTAGCAAGTAACAATTTTAGCGTAAAAACTAAGGTAAAAACTTGAAAGGTGCCCTAATTTATTGCCTATAGAGGCATACTATTCTTGCCTCGCAAATGGGAGGACGAAAAAAAAAGTGGAAAAAGGTTGGAGCCTAAAGGTTTGGAGAGAGTTTTGAGAGTTTGGAGATCCTAAAAATAAAATAAAAAAGAGTGAAAAACTTGCAAAAATACTATTCAGTAAAAGTCTTCTAAGGTTTTTATCTTCAAAATAATTCCTGAATATTCAGAGTTTGAAATGAGTTGGATGTTGTTGATAGTCAAGTATCTAGGCCAGTTTTTGTTTGGTGTCTGATTGCTGGGGTTGTTTAACTTTGGTACTGGTTCAAAATTATTCCAAAATTGGTTTCCTTTGTGCATTTCTGGGTTGACACATTGCTGTTGGCTTTATCTACAGATGCTGAATTCTGCTATTTGATTAACTGTTACTGTTGTTACCTAAGTTCATAAGCTTCCTTGTTTACTGTTGTAATCAGGTATTTTCCATATCTCATGCTTAAAGATTTCTTCCTGAACGTGCAAAAGACCTGAAGTTCCTGTTGAATGAAGATAACATTGAGAGCTGAATTCATTTTTTTACTGTATTCAATTCCTAGTGAGATTTAGAATTATAAATGTTAATTAGGTTTTCTTGTTCCTGAATTATGTGCAAGAAATTCTTATAGTATATCTCTTATGCGTATTGATGAACCAGACTGTTGGACTATATTATTCGTTTATTTTAGCTCTAATAGTATAGGTTAGTGTTCTTTGTTTTCGACAATCCCAATTAGTTAGACATTGGAGATGGTTCTCAGATCTAGTGTTTAGTCTCCCTAATTAATGACTATTACATATTTGCCTATTTAAATTATCCAACCCCGGTTTTTAGCTATCATATATGTTAAGTCTTTATTACTGCTGTATTTCTTAGCTAGATGCAAATCTAGGGTAAGCATAATAGTTCAGGACTGTTAGAACTTTAAAAATGAACAGTCTGATTAGCTACATATGGGTTCGAGTAATGTATAGAGATACAACCTTTACTCATGAGCATGTAAATGATTTTAGTATTGATTTGTTCATACCAAATCCTAGGGGTTCAACTCCACTATCACAGGTATATGCAAGCCTATTGGGTTTCATTCGAAAGCCCAATTTGAAAACCCACGCTGGTTTAGAAGAAATCACAACCCAAATACCCTTAGTGCTTTATAAACCAAAAATTTTAAAGTGACAAAGGAGGACCATAATTAGATAACAAGATAACCCATGGCCCTCCAAAATTTAGTTCGAATATCCTTAAAAAATAAAATTGAGGTGCGCTGCGCCGAATGAAATCACAAATCTGTGGCCCTCGTTTAAATTAGTTTCTTAAAACACATAGAATTCGGGATACACTATTTGGCAAATTTTAATGGCTTCCTGTGAAGTTAATAATGCTTTAGTCGCTTTAGGCGCGTTCTTTAATAATTTTACCTTATTAAACTCGGGTGTTCATTTCATGTGGTCCAAATACAAATCCCAAAACATTGAATAAGATGTGTTCTGAATTACGGTTGTGAATAACAGGTTTTAAACGACATTCAATTTCCTTAAAAATTAATAGAAATAGGTAAATATAATTTAAAATTTCACCATAGGTTTGAAACATGTATTTAAAAATTAAATAATAGGCCAATTATGATAGTTTAAGCGGCCATGCTAGAACCACGGACTCCGGGGATGCCTAACACCTTCCCTCGGGTTAATAGAATTTCTTATCTAGAATTTATGGTTCGCAGACTTCAAATGGAAAGTATAAATCTTCCTCGATTTGGGATTTAAAATAAACCGGTGACTTGGACACCAAAAACAAACCTATCCCAAGTGGCGACTCTGAACAAAAAAAATCAAATAAATAATCCCATTTCGAATAATGTCAATTAAATTGGAAAAACTCCCTTATAAACTATCCTTCGGGGTGGTATGTAGAAAAGGAGGTGTGATAGCTCCGACGACTCTGCTAGGGATATGGAGCCCAGAATCTCTGGTTCAAGGTTCAAGAATTTGAGCTTAAAATAACAATTATATTTGGCTTTATTTGATTTTCCTACATGTTGCTTGCCTAATGTGCTAAATGTTTTACCGCTTTGATATTTTGTGAATTGTATATAAACAGCTACGAAACCATTCCTCTCTCTAAGACTTCTAAATCATGGATAAATGTGCACTTCGTGTGACTTCTCTTTTGTTTAGAGTCTTATCCCATTTTAGAATGAGGTTCGGACAAGTTGCTAAGCCGACGGAGCTTTTGTATCCCCGGTATGCTGCCGCCCCCCCCCCCCCCAGATCGAGTTGTCCGCTGGGGTAAGCGATGTCTAGAACAATAAACCTAGCTTTTTAAACCTAGTATAACAAAACCTCATGCCAGATGTGAGCATGTGATTTTTGACCTATATGAATTACTCCCATAAATTCGAGCAAAAATCATTTCTTTTATTGTTTGAAATTTTGTGGATTTTTATGCCATTTTATGTTAATTGTTCGCATTTCATCCATGCATTTTAATTTGTATAAAAACACAAAAAGATATACATTTGATTTAAGTTTTAATTCTACTTATTTTTGGAATTAATTAGCAGTTAGGAGTTTACAAAAATACAAAATCACAAAAACTAGTTTACTTTTGTTTTAATTCTAACTTTTGGAATATTAGTAAGTTTTTATTTTTATTTTGGTGTTTATTAGGTTGAGATAATTATTAGAGTCAATTAATTGGATTTGGTAGGGTTTTTAGTTTAATTTTAAAAAAAACAAAGAGAAATTGAAAATAATTGAAATAGGAGAAAAACAAGTGGAAGTCGATTGGTCTAGTCTTGTCCCAACCATAAAAGTTTCCCAAATACCTAGCCCAATCACACGCAAACCCGGACCTCCCCCCAACCAAACGACACCGTTCAGCTTTAATGAATTGGAGCCGTTGCGGATTCTTAATCCAACGGCCCTGAAATGGGCTTTAATAACTATATAACTGTCCAAACCCTTATCCCACCCCCCTAAGCTTAGTCCGTCTCTAACCCCTATAATGCCACCATCTCGCTACCACCCTTCGCCGTCCGCCGGCGGCGGCAAGTGTCCAATGGCCTTCAAATTTACACCATTACACCTCCTCGTTCCATTTCTGTGACTCCCATGGCTCAAACCCCACACAGTCCCCTTAAATCTTTGTTCAAAGCGGCGGCTGCTCCGTCGTCCATGGCGACGTCGGTGACTAAATGACCCAAAATATTCACGTTGTGCTCCCCATCACCTCCGCATAACTAATCTAGCCTTATTTTTCTTCGAACCTTAGCCAATTCCCTCGAATATCAAATCGAAATTCCAGCCAAATCCTAAATCCTCCAAGGTTCACTAAAATCGACATCATGAAACATCCTCACTTCCCTCGTGCCAAACCCACCATCAGTAGCCTTCGAGTCCTGCTGGAAATGCTTGAATCTCAAATCAAAGAAACGGCAGAATCTTAGAGAAGATCAGTGAGTCTTTTGGTTTTTTGTGTGTTGCTATTCAGATTAATTTCTTTTTTTGCTTCATGATTAATTAATTTGGTTGTGTTTTCATTGTTGCCTACCAATCCGTTAGACTCAGTGATTAAGGTCGTTTTTCTCTATTCTTATTTGTTCTCTTATTTGGTTTTGAGTTCCACTAATTGATAGCATAGATTTGTCCATTTAAGTTTGTTATAAGTTTCCACGTTTTAGTTTAGGTTTTGTGATTGTCCGTTTAAGTCAACAGGGTCTCCTCTCATTGAATTAATTTTTCTTCATGTCAAGAGCTGTTGATAAGAGGGATTGCTCTGATGGTAAGCATCCCCCACTTCCAACCGAGAGGTTGTGAGTTCGAGTCTCCCCAAGAGCAAGGTGGGAAGTTCTTGGAGGGAAGGATGTCGGGGGTCTATTTGAAAACAGCCTCTCTACCCAAAGGGGTAAGGTCTGCATACACACTACCCTTCCCAGACCCCACTAAGTGAGATTATACTGGGTTGTTGTTGTCAATTGATTTAGAAAATTTAGGTTTTAGCTGATTTCTGCTCTGTTGATTCTGTTTTGTTTTGTTTTGGTTTGATTTACATGTTGTTGATTTCATTTTAAGACTCCTGTTGATTCAATTTCGTGTTTGATTTCAATCCATGATTGTTGCTTTTGTTATATGACATTAATTTGACTAGCTTCAATCTTATTTGTTTTGCTATTGATCCTCAGTGTTTAGGTTAACCTTAGGATATTAGTATTAATTAGAGTTTAATTTCAGTTTTGGTTGATTAGTTCGGTTGTTGGGGTTTCTAGTTTAATTGTTTTGGATATAGCTGAGTTTCCACGCTTTAATTAGTTAACTATGGTCACCTTTTGACCAAGCTAGTAGGGTTGGGGGGTTGGTTTAACTAGGTTGGTAATTTCGAATAAATAAAAGGGTAGTATAGGCTTTTAGATAATAAGAATCCCGCAATAACAGGAATTAGAAACCCATGGAACCTTCTAGTTGGGGGTTCAAAATAGATTTTAGGTACCTTGGGGATAAGATTTGAGACACAAGTCAGTCTTTCAAAGACTTTTCAAGCAAAAATTTAAAAAAAAAAGAGGGACTAAGGGTAAAATAGAAATCTGAGGGCTGCCCTATTTGCTTACCTATAAAGGCATTGCAAACTTGTCTTTGAAGGCAAGGGGTTTGAGGGTAAAATTCCCAAAAAACAAGGCTGCTACTGTAGAAGTTTTTTTTATGTTAAAAATCTAGAAAAAATATACATGGTTGGTCATCTGAAAATTCCTCCAAATTTCTGCAAGTTTGGACACTTGAAAATTTCAAATTCAAAATTCAAAACAAATATGCTATTCTATTACAGTTTCTTAGTTTAGTTATGGTTATTAATTCGAGTTTCCAACTTAGATAAGGCTAGAAATAGCTCAAAAGTTCCTGGTGATTGATTGATGTTTCAATTTCAAGTGTGTGGGTTCACTCAAGCCTGTTTGGGTTGTCTATTGGCGCTGTCTTCTAAAGTTCATTCCTGGGCATTTTGTGAGTTGTTTGATACAGGATTTGACTGTTGTTGTTACCTTGCTGATACACTATGTTTTCCTTCCTTATCTCCACTCCAAGTACACGTTCAGGCTTGATTTTAATGTAGCATACCCAGTTTAAAAAAATTGAAATGAAGTTGAAGCACAGTTTAGATATAGTTTCCAATTGTTTCAATGCTTTATTTCCAATTGTTTCAATTTTTTATTGCAGTTTATTGTAATAATTGGACTTTTGGAATGGAATTGCTTCACATCTAGCTTATTAATCAGCATTACATTCCATGTTGATCACATGTTAGCCTTTATAATCTGGCTATGGGTACATTATTGGGCTTGGTTTCAATTGAAGCCCGTTCACACCTTCATGGTGCTTCCAAGGCTAGATTGCACCTAGTCAATAGCCAGACCTTGAATCCACCACTCTTGGGCCTTTCAAGCTAAGTAGCACCTTTAAACTAAGAGGCTTTCCTCTTGTTTGATCGTGGACTTGGGTTTGAAGCCCGAATTCCATGATGTTAGTTAATTCATAATATTAATTAATTAAGTTTTTTAGAATAGATATGGGTCTTAATAGCTAATGGTAGTTCATCGTTAGGGTGGCCTTTTTAAAAATTAATTGAGATGTGTTGCGCCGAACAAAAATTGACAAATTACGTGGCCCTCTTTAATTATGTCTTAAAATTTTCTAGACATCGGGTAAGCCATTTAGCTAATTTTCATGGCATCCCGTAAAGTTAATAACGCGATAGAAGCTTTAGGCGCGTCCTTTAATAATTTTACCTTCTTAAATTTGGGTGTGCATTTCATGCGGCCCAAATCCAAACCCAAAAATATTGAATAAAATGTGTCAAGGGTCTAGGTGCATTTTATGTGACGTGATCCGAAAACATCTTTTAAACTACGTTCAATTTCCTAAAATTATTATTAAAAGAGGTTTAATAAATAAAAATGTACAATAGGCTAAAACATGTATTAAAATCAGATAATGTAAGCCGAATATGACAGTTGAGTGACCGTGCTAGAACCAGGGAGCCCGGGAATGCCTAACGCCTTCTCTTGGGTTAACAAAATTCCTTACTCGGATATCCGATTTGCAGACTGCTAATCAGAGTCCTTCTTTTCCTCGATTCGGGATTCAAAACCGGTGAATTGGGACACCATAAATCTCTCAAGTGGTGACTCTGAATCTTTCAAATAAATCTTGTTTCGATTGTCCTTAAATTGGAAAAACTCCCTATTCTTCGCCCTTTGAAGGGTTCGTAGTGACAAAAAGGAGGTGTGACAGCTCCGGCGACTCTGCTGGGGACGGAACCCAGAATCTCTGGTTCTGGGTTCAAGAATTCGAGCTTTTGAATAACTATTATATTTGGCTTTTCTGATTTTCCAATGTTCCATGTTGTATGTGATAAATGTTGTATGTGATAAATGCTTTACCGCATTGATATTTGTTGAACTATATATAAACTGCTATGAAACCATTCCTCTCTTTGAGTCTTCTAAATCATGGATAAGGGTGCACTTCATGTGACTTCTCTTCTGTTTAGAGTCATACCATGTTAAAACGAGGTTCTGATAAGTTGCTAAGCCGAAGGAGCTTCTATATCCCCGGTATGCTGCCCCCCCTAGCTCGAGTTGTCTGCTCGGATAAGTCGGGTCTAGAACAATAAACCCAAGGCTTAAACCTAGTATAACAAATCGTCATGTTGGATCCCTAGTAGGAACATTTGTTTGCATCATGTGCATTTGACTTAGGGGACTCAACACAAGGGTTGGATCCCCCTAGGACAGGTGCACCCAAATCAAAACGACCATCCTGATGCATCTTACGTGTTACTTGTGCATTTATTTGCTCGGTTTTGCATGTTGAGCGGCTCGTAAATAGTGGGAGAGAGTTGGAAGAAAATAGCAGTATTAGTGTTTTAGTGAAAGTGACCACTTGCTTTGGAAAACCAATATCCGAACAATACTGAAACTCTGCCAGGATTTCTGGGGAAAAAAAAAAAAGAAAAAAAGGGGAAGGAAGTTTTTGCTTTGGTTTTTACAAATTCGCCCGAACTACGCTGGTTTGATTCTCACTGGATGTGAGATATGTAGGCAACCCTCATCGTAGCCAAAAAATGTCAAAGTTTGAATTGTTGTCCTAAATAAATCGGGTGATGTCGTTCTTGTTAAAACAAACCAAATGTCCCCAAAAGGACGTCGGAAGGATGTTTTGCAAGGACAACCACCCTGAGTCATTTTTAAATGGTTTCTGGGCACATCCTTAAAATCTTCCTCCAAGAAATGTGGAAAGGCCATATCGGTAAAACCAAGTCTTTGTTTTCCTAAATGAAATATTTTTTGCAAAAAATAGCCATTTTTTTCTTTGAGGTCAAAATAAATCATTAAATCCCCTTTAAATAAATGTGCAAGATGAACACCACTAACATCGAACCCTTCTCAGTCCTGGGTGAGATCCCTTTGAAGCTCCACATGTGGTGGAATGACTTGGAAAATGTAGCAGAGAAACTGTGGTCAAGATTTTGGGTGGTCTCGTCAGATTGTTAAACATCAAACCAAGAACAGATATTATTGAATTACTGATACCATTATAGGACCCAACTCGCAATGTATTGCGGTTCTCGGACTTTGAGCTTACACCCACAGTAGAGGAGATTGCGGGATATGCAGGTCTTAAAGGGAACCTCATGAGTAGATATCCATTAGCACCGAGACTGGTAACCATCCGCAGATTCTTGGACTTGTTGAGCATTCGTCGGGACATTCAATATAAGCATCTATTAGAAGGGTCTTGCACACTTCATTTCTTATACCATCGATATGGCAACCCGCAAAAGTTTTGAGGAGCCCAATACCGGTTTGACACATGCCGGGAACAAAGATAAATGGGAGGCCTGACGGGGATTGGCAGTCATGGTAGCTTTTCTGGGAATCGTGGTCTATCCAAGAAAAGACTGTCACATAGACATTGGCCTTGTAGGAATGGTGGATGTTGCCATAAAAAACCCTACTAGCACAGTGGTTCCTTTGATTGTGGCGGAAATGTATCAGGCCTTAACCATGTGCCGAGAGGGTATGAAATTCTTCCAGGGTTGCAGTCTGTTATTACAGTTATGGATACAGGAGCACCTTTGTCATCGCACGGGGTATATAAACTATGGTCTAACCGGGCTAAGTTGTATTGCAAAGTTCGAAACCAGGGTAACATGTATTGAGTTCCCCGAAGGCACTGAGGCTTGGTTTTCGTGCTTGAGATCTTTGACTGCGGACAAAGTCAAATGGGCTTTCGAATGGTTTCCCGCTACTGAGGCTGTGTGTACATCGGCAAAGGTACCTTATATTCTTTTGATGGGCGTTCGAAGCATCCAACCTTACGCTCCCTACCGAGCCTTGAGGCAACTTGGAAGATTCCAAACCGGTCATGGTGACAAAGACCCGAGCGAACAAATCATCGAGTTAGGTCCAAAAGCTACATTTCCGGAAGATAAAATCTGATAAATATGGAATTAGTGCAGATACCTTGAGCCTAAGACTATAGTACCAGATTTGGCTAGAGGCGAAGTGGATCCCAAATACTTGACCAGGTTTGGCAAAAGATTTCAAATCCCTGAGAGACCAGCCAAAAGGCCACATGTACAACAATTCACAGATGGGGCCCAGGTGCAGTGGGAGTGGCTAGCCAAAGAAAAGGAATACCAAATGAGAATAGGGAAGTTGGAGCAACAGGTTCAAGATCTTCAATTTAAAATGAGTGTGCAAGCCGTAGTTGATGAAGGTGATAAAAAGAAACTGGCCGAAGAGAATGAAGCTCTCCAGGCTCAAATTTAACAAATGAAAATTGCCGCCAAAAATCAAGAAAGAAGTCGGTCTGATGATAGGTTGATAAAAGGGCTGAAGAAGCAAGTCATAGAATGCTAGGAAGAATTGGAGAAATCTAAAGGGAACATGGCAAAACTTTGGGCACAATGGGCAAAGAAGACAGAGGAAAGAGCACAATTTGTACAACAAATGAAAAGGAATTATGAGGGAACCATTGCTAATATGAAGAGAAAATGAACACCTTTGAAGATAACGCAGCCCGGCAAGACAAATAATTTCAGGATGAGAGGGAACAATGTTATGGGCTAATCGCCGAAGTGGAGATGGAAATAAAGATATTGCAAGACCGTCACTTCCATGACTCCCATGTATTAGAATATCGTATCCAACATATAAGCCGACTACTCTAAGAAAAGGGCCGGATCAGGGAAAGAATAAGAGGCATTGCAAATTATATTGTCATGAAATTTCGGGCCAGTGAATGAATGGGTCGTACCAATTTCTTTGCTACAGTGATGACATTTGTTCGTCAGGTTATGAATGATTTGGAGAAGTTACAAAGGGGTTTTGCACGTAAACCTACGGCAATGCTGAATGACGCTCCGGGGGCCCTAGGATTTGGAGCTTTAATGTACTCCTCATCTAGTTTTAGTCATCGAGTCCGTATTTTGTCATTTCGAGTCTGTTTTGTAATTTTCCTACTAAGAAATATAAATAGTCTAGTATCTTTGTAATCTGAGTTTTATTAATGGAAAATTTGAAAATCCCAAAAAATTGTTTGCTTATTTTGAAAGAACTACGCTCGGTCTGATTCATGCGGGGTCATGATACGTAGGCAATCTCCATAGGATTCGACCATACCCAAAAGAGAAAAGGAAAAATGAAAAAGAGTGAGAAAGAAAATAAGAATACATCGGTAAAATAAAGAAGAGAATGAGAGAATAAAAATGGTTGAGTAAAAAAGAAAGAAGCGCAAAAAAAGAAAGAAGGAAATGGAATAAAATAAGAGCTAGGATGATGCAAGCAACCGATTCATGTAGTGACCAATAAATTTTTAAGAACATTTATCCCCAAACGTGGCCACCTATGTGTTGAAATCTAACCATTAACCAGTGTTGGTGTTGTCTTTCCTATTCCAGGCAGGTGGTTAGTTCTTGCGGCATTCTGGAAATCCTTTCCTACAACACGGGTCTAAGAGCAAGCAGGTCATGGTCAATCAGGAAGCCGATGTCAGTATTGTTGACCCCTCAATAGAAGTAGAGGAATTTGACGTTAATGCCATGAAGGAGGAAATGTACAAACTAAAACACCAAATGGCTGAGATGTATACAAAAATTAAAAACAGACAAGAACAACATTCTTCATTCGGTGTCATCACCACTGTCATAGTTGCCATCACCATCAACGTCACCATCTCCAAGAATCTCTCCATTACCATCATCCGCACCACCATTGGATTCCGGCGTCTCTATACATACCCACAATTGATACAAGCCTCCCACGCTTTCGCTTGTGCTTCTCTATAGAAAGCCTTAATCATAGTCTCACCTCCCACAGACGCTTATATATATCCTGTTGGGCTTCTACATAAACCTAAATCTCATGCGTATTGGGGGATGGCAGAGGAGGAAGACTTAATCTGAGCCAACGTTCGCTCATTTTTTGCCTCAAATGCTGCAACCCGATCTCCTAGAACCGATGCTTCTTGATCAATCGTGTTGATGCACTCCTCAAGCCTAGCCTCCATGACAGTGGCTATCGCTCTCTCCCACTCCTTTTCAGACTGAAGGAAATGGATGGTGTTCTCCAGGGTTGTTGCCCTTGCCGATGTATCGGACCAAGCACTCTCGATACTCTCCAACCCAGCGACCTTGTTCTCCAGCTCGACAAATTTTCCCTTCCATTCCACGCTTATCGCCTTGACCTTAGTCAAGTTCTGATCTATCTACGATTGCATCAATCTCAATTTCTCCTGCAGATTCTCATTCTGTAGTGACTCTCTTTCCCAACTCGAGTTCCTCATCCTTAATTCGAAGTTGCTCCTTGAGTGCACTCTTGTTGTGGATAGCTTGCATCAACTCCTAGTCCATTTTCTCTAACTCCTCAGCAAGAGCCCGATTACTGGGTTCGTCCTTAGCCGCTCATGCATCTTGCGGTACTTGTTACGGTAGCAACGATACTTCTCCAGCATCTTCAAGAAAACCCTGGCCCAGATATTAGCCCTACGGATGCTCTCCACTTTCAACCATGTACGTTTGAAAAACGCAAAGACAGGGTCAGAGCAGTATTTTCAGGAATAGTGAAGAAAAACAAAAGTAAACTACAACGTACCCTTAACACCATAGTGGAAACCTCATCCATTAGATAAGCATTACGAACCGACCATAAATCCTCATTTTCAACTTCGGAACATAGCAGGTTGAATTGTTGCACCAGGTTCTCCCCTTCCGCCAAGAAATTGACACTAGAAGGAATCCGTAGAATGAGGGCGAGCCCCTCTCTATGAACCACTGAGTGAGTAAGGCCCTCTTCGAATATCCTGACATCATCAGGGTCCAGGTCCAACACTGATCCATAGTCATCGACCATCACGTTCTTTCCCCTTTCTGTAGCTGAGGAGGCTTGACCCTCTGCAAAAGATGAGGGTATGTCCGAAACTATAACGACGGCCCCAAAAGTTTGATTTTCTGCCGCAACTGGTTGTTGGTTGCCGAAAATGGTAGGAATCTCAGATTGGCCATAGCAACGGTAGGAACTTCTAGTTGCTGATCACAGACACCGATAACTCCGATGGTTAGTTCTGTCCCTGCGGGGGGAACTACAACAACACCCTCTCCAGAGCCCGTCGTTGGAGAGTCGTCCAAATGAATTACTGTTGGGGACACAGTCTCAAACTCTAATCTCTGTCTCTTCGACGGACCCTCCTCTTCTCTAGTAGACGGAGATTTGCGCGTCGAGCGAGCAACACCGGTTGGGGCCTCGTCCCCAGAAGTGGCCCTCGTGGGAGTAACTAATACTGAAGATTCAACTGAAGCAGCCCTCGATAAAGGTCGGGTGATAAGTACCACGATCAAATGAGAAAATGCGGCCGGATGATGAAAGTCTAATAGAGGATCCCTCGCTCTCCGCACTCTCCCTGACATCGACACACGACTCATAAGAAGCTAAGAAATAAGATAGAGAATATTAGAAAAAAATGTTGTCTCACCTGTGAGGGCCTGCGTCTAGAGCTTTCATGAAAAGCCAACCATATGCGAATCCCCACTGTATGAAGGAGGATGGCACTCACCCATTCACGAATACCTTCAACAGGCGGAGACGACAATCTCTCAACAACAAAGATGTGATAAAGTTTAGCACTAAAATGAAAAATGGTCGGACATCTTGCCAACTAAAAATACGAAAATGTACGCGCAAATTTCCACTTCTCGCGGAATCCCATTGGGTCCGCCACAATGTGCTCAGTCCGCACATAAAAATAATTCTCACAGAAATGATAGTTGGCCTGGTCATCCATCTTCACCCCTAGATTCCTCGACCCCCCAGGACGCGTGTGGATCATTGAACCACGAATAAGATGAAGAGCAAACATGCTGAGCATATGGTCCAACGTGACCTCACGATCGGCGAGCTCCGCGTACTTAAGAAGCATAAGGAATAACTTGTGCAAATACAACGAGATTTGGGCAGGGCATACCTCGTAAATATTTAAAAAATCCACCACCAAAGGAAAAGGAAGTATGTACCCTATAAGAAAGGGGTAGGTGTAGAGCACGCAGTACCTGGGGCGGTCGAAATGAACTATGTCGTTCCTCATTGCCGACTACATATCGACGTAATTTGGGATCCCCCACCTTTATTTAAAATCTACAATGTCCCTTTCTCTCAAAATTGAGAAGATTTCGGCCCTGGTGCAAATACTGAAGTCAATCGATTCCCTCCTGAGACGAGGAGGGATCTCGGCTACTGATGGGATCTCCTCTTCTTCCACCGCATCTATTCCTCCGACGGCCTGAGAAGTATTTTTCGGTATCGGATTAGCGATAGGGAGATCGTCGTGAGAAGAATAACCAGCCATTTTTTATCAGAAAATACTCCGAAGAAATAACAAAATGAAAGGAAGAAAGTTTGCAGTAAATAAGGAGGCAAACAGAAATTTGAGGTACCATAAGGAAAGAGTATCTGCTAGATTCTCTCAAGCGAAAGATAAATAAGTGTGTTAATCGAATGATAAATTCTCTATTTTTATAATAGACATAAACCTCTCCAAATAAGAAACCCAAGAGTCGCCAATCGAATATGATAAGGAACGAAATGTTTTAGTCCCTCAGGAACGTGTGCAATAATGGCGGTGACCACGGAACGAAGATGTAATACCATAAGATGTTTCGGTTCTAAAACCATCGCAATGACCTATAGAAATAGACAAAATGTTGTCATTCCGTTATAAATCCAAGATATATAACTAAGGAACGAAGAACCAATAGTCAGAGTTCTCTTGAATTCGTAACAATCATGATCTATTTGTCGAGCCCGCAGAGGACGGCCCCAACAGACGGAGGGACTAACTGTATTGGTCAAAATCTGACTGCCATGACCGAGTTGACCAACCTCCCGCCTGAATAATCGGGCAGTGAAAAACAATGTAACTCACTCCATATTTCCTCCCAGACATCTGACGAGTCAGTAAGGGCAACACTTAAAGGTACGTCTAAAGCACATTGGAGGCAAGAGGACACTACGCTTTTTCTCTCTCCCAATAGCTGAATAGCTCCCTCCTAATATTCTTAATAGAAATCTACAAATTTGGAGGAATTCATGTAAATTGGTTTCCTCATTGATTGATGGGAAACATTGCATTAAATCTCAATAAAATTATCTATCCTCTCTTTATTTTGTGTGTGATCCATATTGTTAGCTCGTTGATCTGGAATTTATTATATCTGACTAAGATTTATCCCTTCTTCTTCGATTGATTTGTTCAAAAGAGTTTTAATAATTTTTGAGTCAAACAATTATGTGTTCATTAATTTTTTATAAATAATTGTTGTTTCATCATGGTTTGATATATATACTTAATATGGAATTTTTTAAAATAATCTCCCCTAGATTTTTCCTTGATTCCGATTGTTGGAGCTATTACTCCTTTAATAACTTAAACTCATAGCCTAAAATTATAGGTGGAAGGTGCTGATCATATGAGTTAATCCCTCTTGTCAATATGGACAATTGATATCCATAGACTTTCGCTCTTATTCTATCATTCTCTTGTTGATTATTGAAAAGAAGTCTTTGCCCTATCGTTTTATGCTGGTAATATTCGACGGACAATTAGATTACTGAAAGCAATTCGTTTCTTATGGAATTAATTTAGAGATTAGTGGAAATAACAAAAAAAATACTGAAGTTTATCATTTTTAGGATTCAACCTTCGGCAAACAATAGGAGTTTTAAAGGAGGCGTATACACTAGACACGTCATATTTGAAGCTTGATCAAAACCTAAAAAGGATATCCATATACAAGTTGGTTCGATTATCAACTTTATGAGAAAGAGAATATTTTTAAATTTTGACGATGATTACGCCCGTCAAATATTGACCATTAGTTCACCAGTAGTCAATAGCACCGAAAGATGATGAAATTCAAAGTGCCTCACCTCAAATTAAGTCTAAACTTTATCCCATTTTTAAATATTTGCTATGTCAAAGGTCATTTATCACTACTTAATACTTGGTGCATGATGCTATTAGCTTCATGTGAAATTGATACTTTTCCACGTTTCAAAAGTTTTAACGTCTAAAGACGCCTTTTTTAATACTCTAACTACAATATTAAAATACTACTTAACGCACGAAAAAAGATATTTTAATGGGATATACTTAATTTGTATTTTATGAATAAATAATTAAATACTATAATCGTAAAGGTATTTTTGCGAGTGGTTGGTACTTTTCTGCAAAAAGGTTGTGAAATTCTTAACGGTCCTTTTACATATTTACCATGAAAAAAGAGAGACAATAATCAAAATATTTTCACGAGATGTCACGATTTAAATTCTAAATATTACGATTCAAAATCTGTGATGTGCACTAGCCAACTTACGCAAAACATTAAAGCTTAAAGAGCTAATTACCATCCTATAAACTTAGGTTGTGAGATACAAACACAATATAATAGTTCCTTTGACAAGTATTTGAGAATCTAAAAGCGTTTATTCCATTCAATAAAAAGTAGCATTTAGAACATCTAAGTAGCAGCAGAACGGTTTTTTTAGTGCAAAGAAAAAGTTAAATTTAAGCAAAGCATAAATAGATACTTTATTTATTTTTTCCTGGAGAAGTTATTCTTGTCAAAGTTTTATATTTATCAAAAGCTATCCGCAGTAAGCATAAACTAATAATAAGCATTGCCGATAACATGTCAATGATCAATGTCTCATAAACCTGCTTTATCTTTTTCTCACTATGCAACTTTATTTAGATCATCACATAAATATTTATTAATTGTGTAAGATGTTCAAAATTATTACTTAGATTTGACTATATCAATATGGATTAGAATTTGGTATGTACTTTGGGATTTTGTTACAATAATTATGTAATATAAAAGTGAAATACTTAATTAACACCTCTCGTAATAAATATTGAAAATCACTTACCCATACTAATAATATTAATTGTAGAGTAAATATTTATGTTTTTTTTCTTCTTAATTTGAAGTCAAACATAAACTGCTCCTCTAATGCCGAATGAAGCGCTTTTCAAATGATATGATAAAACACAAATTGCTATTTCTCCCAAAATACTTTCTTTGGAACTCAATATTAACAACTTGTATACGGTCACTCGATTTTGCTATTTAATCGAGACCAGAGGATTACGTTGAGGGTCAGCCTCATAACAGATTGGGCTACAACATGAAAACGAGGTGTCGGGTCCTAGAATTGACGTGTCTTTCGAGACAGATGGTAGCAGTAATCGACAGTGAGTATGACCGCACGACTTCGAGAGAAGTGCAACAACCGAAAGGCGAGATATTTGTAACCGGTCGAAGATCACGGCGGAATTCTTGGCACATGCCAAATCAAGGCGATTTATTTGTATCAATCATGGGAGTTACTTTCGTAATTAGTATTGACCCATAATTAGGATTCCTCTAGTATATAAAGAGGAGTCACCATCATTTGTAAATACCATATATTCATACATATCAAGGCAATATAATTTTTCTCTATTGTTCATCAATTTATTGTTCTTAATTGTTCTTGCTTTACTACTCTCGAAGGTCCATTAGCTCGAGGATGCTATTTCAAACATCGATTTATTTTACATTTTGTCCATTTCATCACTTCTCTCTAGAATAAGCACTTGGTATTAAGTAAAATGATATATCCTTAAAATCACATTACATGTTTAATTGTTACTCGATTTTTAGGGTAAACAGATTGGCGCCCACAGTAAGGCTAAGGATAATAGTGATTGCTTCATAACACACACCGCTTTTACACTTGTTCTTGTAAGTATTTTTGATTTCAGTAATTAACATGTCACAAGCAGTACCCACTCACACTGACACCGGCCTTGGTCTTCATGGCGAAAACGAACACGTAGTTTCCCCGAGAAATAGAGCGACTCCAATGAATCCCGACGCACCACATGTCGTGGATCTGGTTGATGTCAATTTTCATGTCACCATTCATAGAGATTTAGGCGTCGGCCCTAAATATAGCATTTTCACAGACACCCGGGTAACCGATCAGAATGCACAAAATGGTGAAAAGACAAAATTGGTCTTCGAATGATATTTACATGCTACAAACTCAGCAGACTGCAATAGCTCAACCCCAAAATCGAACATCAAGCAAAATCGAACTCGACGCATCACAGTAAGTTGTTCAAAGGGTCGAGCATGTACATGAGAAATTGAACAATAATGAATCTGGAACTGACCGTGCCATCATGAGAATGCTCGAGAAGATCATTAAACGGATAGAATCAGTTGACAAGAAAATCGAGACCAATGCCAAAAAGGTAGAGACGTAAAACTCACGAGTTGACTAGATATTAAGGGCAACCCGGATCCTAAAGGGTTTGGAATCGAAAAAGTTTTTGCAGAAGCCTTTTCCTTAAAGTGAGGCCCTGAAGCCCCTTTCCAAGAAGTTTCGTATGTCGGACATACCTAAGTATAACGCGACCACCAATCTTAACGAACACATCACTTCGCACACATACGGAATAAAGGGGAATGACTTGGAAGTTATTGAAATTGAATCTGCTTTGATTAAAAAAGTTAGGGAAACTTTATCAATGGCGCAATGGTATGGTACCATAATTTGCCGCCTAACTCTATCGATTATTTTGCCATACTCGTTGATTCGTTCGCAAAGGGTGCACGCCGAAGGAATAAAGGCTGCGACTAGAAAGTCAGTCATCTTCAAAGTGAGGCAGAAGGACAATGAAATGCTAAGGGAGTTTGTATCTTGATTTCAGATGGAACGCATGGACCTATCCCCAGTTACTGATGATTGGGTTGTCCGAGAATTCACTCAAGTTTTAAACGAGCGAAGTTTGGTAGCATCATATCATCTAAAGAAAAATTCGATTGAATATCCAGCAGTGACCTGGGCCGATGTGCATAATTGGTACCAATTGAAGATCAAGGTCGAGGATGATCACTTGGGAGCTCCATCTGGTTCCGTTTACCCAAACAGGACCAAAGGCAGGATTCAAAGGGACATCAACAGAGAGCCCCAATCAAATAAAGACCGATACCAACTACATAGAGCAGATTGAAGGAACTACAGACGGGATATAATCCTATTCAAAATGATCGAAGAAATGATCAAGGTCAAAATTCTTGAGGGCTTATGAGTAAAAATGGCTTCATTAAACATGTCGAGCCTAAGGAAGCACCACGATTATCGGATTACAACTCCAGCATCGATGCTCAATACATTGTGTCGTCCATTAGATGGATCAAGGATACTAGATTTCCCAGACCCTTGCAAATCGATCCATCTCAAAGGAATCCGAATCAAATGTACAAGTACCATGGAACCCATGGTCACAGAAGCGAGGACTGCAGACAATTAAGGAAGGAGGTAGGCCGTTTATTCAATGAAGGACACTTTGAGAATTCTTGAGTGACCAAGCAGAAAATCATTTCTAAGACAAGGAGACAAATAGGAAAAATGAACAGGAGGAACCACAAAACGTGTTTCATATAATCGTCGGTGGGGTTAATATCCCTCAGGGTCCAACATTTAAATGCACCAAAGTCATAATCACAAGGGAGAAGCGTACTCGGAACTACTTACCAAAAGATACCTTATCCTTCAATGATGAGGATGCAAAAGGAATCGAACAGCCACACAACGATGCCCCGGTAATATTTGTCCTTATGAGTAAAATTCAAGTTAAGCATGTATTGTTTGATCCAGGTAGCTCGGAAAATATTATTCAATCAAGGGCCATGGGGAAAAATGACCTTCAGGATCAGATCATGCATGCAGCTCCAATGATCAACGCTTTCAACATGGCGAGTGAAACCACTAAAGGGGAGATCATGTTGCTAGTGAACATGGCCAAAACTATACAGGAAACAAAGTTCCACGTTATCGAAGGAGATATGAGGTACAATGCGCTGCTCAGAAGGCTTTAGATCCATAATATAAGGGCAATACCTTGATACTTCATCAAGCCTTGAAATCCCCAAAATCGAAAAGAGTCAAGATAGTGAATGAGAACAACCAACAGCAAAAGAGATGTTTGCAATTGATGAGGTGATACCAGTATTGACTCTCTTATCAAAGGGACCAGAATTAAACGAAAAGCAAAAGGTCAAATAGAAATCACAGTCGCCGGCTTCGACCAGATCGAATAGCAAGAAATTATCGAGGACGATGATTTCATGATACCTTGAACCTTCAAATCCTTGATGTATCTGATGCCACAAAATGAACGGTCGGAGAGCTGGAACAAATCATACTGATCGAACACCTGCCCAATTGAAAGGTATACCTTGACATGGGGTTAACCCTCGAGCTCAGGGAAAACATATTAAATTCCTTATTAAAAATAAAGATTGTTTTTCTTGGTCCCATCTGGACATGGCAGGGATACCACCAGAGATCACCATGCATCGATTGAGTTTGGACCCCAAGTCCAGGTCGATAAAGCAAAAGAGAAGTCCAAAGTACGAGGTAAAGCATCCATTCATCAAGGATGAGGTAACCAAACTTCTCAAAATAGGATTTATCTAGGAAGTAAAAATATCTCGAATAGTTAGCAAACATAGTTGTAGTCCCCAAGAAGGCAAATAAACTTAGAATGTTTGTAGATTATAAAGACTTAAACAAAGCATGCCCTAAAGACTCTTTTCCACTGCCAATTATCGATCGCATGATTGATGCCATGACCGTCCACGAGATCCTCAGCTTTCTCGATGCCTGCTTTGAGTACAACCAAATACAAATGAACTTGGAGGATCAGGAAAAAACCATATTTATCACTAAGTACGGTAGTTATTGCTATAATGTAATGTCGTTTGGGTAAAAATGTTAGTGCTACTTATCAACGCCTAGTAAATAAAATGCTCGAATAATATATAGGTAAGTCAATGGAAGTATATATTGACGACATGAATTTAAATCCCTGCATATAGAGGAGTATATGACACATTTGCAGAAAACATTCGAGATATTGAGAAAATACAACATGAAGCTCAACCCAGAGAAATGCACTTTCGAGGTCGGTTAGGGAAAGTTCCTTAGCTTCATGGTGTTAAATCGAGGAATCGAGATCAACCCCGATAAAATCAAGGCTATTGAAGACATCACCATCATAGACATCGTTAAGGTCGTGCAAAGGCTTATAGGGTGTATAGATTCCTTAGGCCGATTCTTCTAGAGATTACGGATCAGAGTCTTAGATTATTCTCTCTACTAAAAAAGAAGAACAATTTTTCCTGGACACGCGAATGCCAACTAGAGCTAGAGGAATTAAAGTGATACCTCTCGAGCCCACCATTGCTTTGTACTCCAAAGGAAGATAAAAAACTCTACTTTTACTTGACAATCTCAGAGATCGCGGTAAGTGGTGTACTGGCACACAATTCCCTGTTTATTATGTAACTCGAACTCTAGGAGAAGAATAAACCAATATCCACACTTAGAGAAATTAGCACTTGCACTGATAAGTGCCTCTAGGAAGCAAAACAGTATTTTCAATGTCACCTCATATGTATATTAACCACTTACCCACTATGTAATGTTTTGCATAAGCCCGAACTGTCTTGATAATTGGCCAATTGGCCGTCGAACTCAGTGGGTATGATATTGCATACCAACCCTGAACAACCATCAAGTCTCAAATTTTAGCCGACTTCGTGGTCGATTTCATGCCAACCATCGTACCTGAAGTCGAGAAGGAATTTTGTTAAAATCAAGTAAATCATCGGGGTTTAGACCCCTTTCACAGATGGTGCTTCTAATATGAATGGGTCTGGGCTAGGCATCGTTTTGAGGCCACCCAAAGGCAATACAATTAGAAAATCTATCATAAACCCCTAAGTTGACTAACAATTAGGCCGAATATGAGGCCATGATTGTAGGTCTCGAGCTGGCTAAAATTTTGGGAGCTGACGTCATAGAGGCCAAATATGATTCCCTGCTCGTGGTTAACCAGGTCAACAAAACCTTCGAGGTTCGAGAAGACCGAATGTAGAGTGTCACACCTCTTTTTTACCTGAGGGAGATATAGGGAAATTTTTCCAATTTAAGTGACACTAATCGAAATAGGATTATTTATTTTATTTCAGAGTCGCCACTTGGAATAATTTATGGTGTCCCAACTTACCGATTTACTTTAAATCCCAAATCAAGAAAAATTTGACTTCGTTTAAAGTCTGTGAAAAAAGAAAAACTAGGTAGAGAATTTTATTAACCCGGAGAAGGTGTTAGGCATTTTCAGGTTTCGCGGTTTTAGCACAGTTGCTTAGCAATTTACACGTGGCTTATTTTTTCTAATTACTCTTTTTACCATTTATGTTTATTTTAGCTTTTACCGCTATTAATCACTTGATAATACGTATTTAAAGAATTAACTTAAGAGGAGCTACGCGTATGTATTCTCAATTACCAACACTTAGTTTATTTAATAAAAATGGGTCAAAGTCGCGCGAATTCGAACCTTGAATTTATTTGAAAGAACCCGTAATCACGTCCATGAACATGTACGCAATCACGATAGTAGTTTAAAGACCGTGCCTAAAGCATTTCTACGAGTATTTGATTAAGATGTTTTATTTACTAAAATATTTGACCATGGTCGCGCGAACGTATTCCTTGTTTGTTTTTGACATCAAAACTATATCACGCATGCGTGTACATAATTGTAATAGTTAGTTCGACTTAAAGTATACCTAAAATTATGGTTATGTCTCTAAGCTAAGTTACCCTATGTCATGTAACTAGGTGTAAAAGATCAAAACTATGAGAAACATTTATTTAATCAACTATGACAGCTTATGTTTGAACTGCCAAACATGCCCATATTTAAAAGTTTAGGGTTTGACAAGGACCGAGTCCAAATAAATCTAGCCCGAGACATATATTATCAGTTATCGGATTGGGCTAATGAATTTAATATGAAATAAGACAATTTGGGTACGCTTGAGTCTAATTGAATCTGGCCCAATGAATATTCCAAGACAGCTAAATAGATTTAGTCAAAAACGATTTGGACCTAGTGATCATGAGCCCAAATTACTCTGGCCTAATATCCATTTGTGGACAAATAAATAGAAGGAATTTTTACATATGTATACCATATAGCAAACCTTATTGCCTACCATGTTCAAGGTTTGTGTTTATTGCATTTAAGTATACCAAATTTCAACTTATGTACCATTATTCAAATTAAGTCTTTAGTTATAGCCTCATTTAATGTAGGCTTTATTTTAGGAACTGTATCTTCACGATTTTTATAGTACACGCTTCTCTCTCTCTCTCTCTGAATACCTACGATTTACCTTCCGTTTTAATTACCCCCCTCCCCCCCCCACCATTTTTCTTCAGTTTTTTCCGCCATTGTCGTACAGCTCTAACCTTCGCATTCCATCAATTTTTGTTGAATCCCCCACCATTTTCAACCCCCATTACAACTTTGTATTCAACTCATAAATCATTTAAAAACCAAATACTCCACAAAAAAACCATCAAAAGTTGTATTAGCAGATATTTCATCTTTTGATTTGGGTGTTTTAACACCTAAATCACCACCCAAAAACCCACAATCTACACATGCAATTGAAAAAAATACAGGTCTTTCATCTCCAAGACAAATCCGTGCTGAAATGCGAAGCAAGCATTTGCACTATGTTGATGCTAGCGTAGTAGATAAAGCAATCGACAAACAACTGAAGTGCAAGGGGAAAGAGTTGAGGGTAGATGATGATTTTGTAGAAGATTCACCCAAACTTCCAATAGGGAAAAAACCAAAGGTGTCTCCTTCACCGTCAAAACAAAAAAAGAAGAAACCCTCAAAAAAATTACCAAAATTAGTTCCTCAAAAAATTTCATTAAAGGTAAATAATATTTATTTGTCCTCACTGTTTTGTAGTTTAATTTTGGTTGCCAAAAAATATTCTACAAGTGATTTTTTGGGGTTGAAGTATTTTTTGGCAAAATGTGATAGGGTCTCAATTTTGTAGATTATTTGTCGCAATTTTGTAGGTTTATTTGACACTGTGATTACTAGACAGTCTATAAATGTAGTTAGATTGTAGTTGATTTGTAGTCTGCTAAGTAAATTGTATCTATGGTTTTTGTATTGCAACTTGTATAGCTGCTACATTTAACTTCATTCTCAATACAATTATACTACATTTTTCAAGGTTACATTAAGTAACTGTTACATTTAACTGTTATATTGTTCGTATTTGTCTGTTCAAGTGTATTTTTGTAGAATGTGGTCTGGTCCAAATTTTGTAGATTATTCTGCTTAATTTTGTAGTTTAATTGGAGCAATGCCTCTTATACAATTTATAAATGTAGTTATATTGTAGTCTAATTGCAATCTGTTGATTGAAATTGTAGGTATGATATGTTACATGCTATCCTGTAATGTTGAAATCTATAACGTCATTCTAACCACAGTTAATATACATTTTTTTGCAGAATGGCCCTTACTTTACTCAACAAATTGTTGATTGTGGTGTGCTTCGATTCCACAGTTTGTTTGATCCTACAATACCTAGGCATATTCAGGCTTTACTATCCCCAAATCAACTACGTGTTTTCAGAAAAACATGTTTTGGTTACTTATTAAATCTGCCCCCAATATGTATGCAAAACCAGTCCATTCATCTTCTAATGAAGTATGAGTTGTCAAAGTCTACTGACGCATACTTTTTCTGTTCTTTTAAAGGGTGAAAAAAATGATTTTTTCATTGAGAGAATTTGGTTTGATAACTGGTTTTAATTGTGTAAATAGTTTCTCAGACTATGGTTACAATTCAAACTATGTTAGCCCTTTAATGAATACATATTTCCCTAACAAAGAAAGGGTTGAGAAATGGCATCTGAAAAATGTAGTAACTAACAAAGCATGGACAAACGATGTGGATGCGGTGCAGTTGTGCGTCCTTTATATGTTGGAATGTTTTGTTTGTCCTTCAGATAAGGACCATGTTACTTTCATAGACAAGTTTATGTTCTTTCTTATCGAGTCTGGTAATTTTGATTCATACCCATGGGGTACAAAATCCTTTAAGCAGGTTATTGAATCTGTCCGACATCGTCTTAATCCCAATATACATTCTTATCTTATACGTGGATGCTCATTAGACTTGCAAGTTTGTCTATACGAGTGTTGCTTTTCCGTCAGCACCGAGCTTGCCACACTGTGTTCTGAATTGATTCGTCGTATTTTAGGATGATCAGCTACAAAATGCTAGATTTTGTTAACTGCAATTGAAAACAAGATGATCAAGCTTGAGTGGCTAAAGGTTTTTTTTTAGCCTTTGTATGATTCTACAATTACAGTTATAGTAACTACATTTCATCTACATTTTTCTTTTCAATTGAATTAATTGTCACTTCCATCATTCCGTTCACAAACATGGTCGAATCTGAAGAAGAGCTTGGAGTGCTTAATCTCCCAGAGAAGATTATATATGAAGATGAAGAGGTTGCTCAACCATCAAATGTTCCAACCGCTGCTTCTCCAACAGTTGAACCCAAAGAAGCTAATTCTCAAAAGGCCATGGAATCTGTCAGTAGCAAGATCAGCAATTTGGAAAAGAGGCTTGAGCAGGTATTGTGAGAAACTACAATATTTTGTCATAATTTAGTACCACTTGAATTCAGTCCTACTACTTTGTAGTTTCTTTGTAGTTTAAGTGTAACTAATAGAATATGCTTACCAACTAAATACACATAATTAATTTTTAGGTTGATGTAAAGTTAGATGAGTTTAAGAAGGATGTTTTTGATGAACTATCAACCCTTCGAGAGTTCATAGATCAATCTTTGAATAGTGTAATGAATGTTGTAAACAGGAGGACTGATTTGGATGAGTCAAAGGTAAGAATTTACATATAATTTTATGCTAAGACTCTATAATACTTATGTCAAAAAAGCATTCTCAAATATTCCCCAAAAAATGTAGTTTGCTGGTAGTTCAACAAAATATAATGACCAAAATCAAGGAGACAAAAACCATCATTTTCAGTTCAGTGTTGGTGATCAACTCCATCGAAGCACAAGTAATACAGGTATCTACATAATTCCTACATACATATCTACAAACTTCAAGAATTGCTAATCACTTTTTCACTATGTTTTTCAGCTCCCACTTCTCCACAACATGTTCAACCACAAGTTGACTTGTATGCTGACTTCCAAGAAGCAGCTGAGACCTTTAAAGCAGGTATAGAACCATAACTGCATTTTAAGTACATCTTATTCAAAATTTCAGTATCTGAGGTAGCAAAAGAAGGTATTGTTTAATAATGTAGTTTTTAATAGAAAATAGTTGATTATACATTGGTATAATGTTATTAAGTATGTCATTTTTTATGTAACAGATGTTGAAGATAACATTTCACAGTCACCAATTCATGGTGTAACAGTGACTAAAGTTGTCCAAGAATGCCTTGATAAAAAGAGGAGACTGAAGTTGTGCCTGAAGGCATTGAAAACAAAGGTGTGACATTGGATGATTTTGAGCTGCCGGAAAACCTATCACAGTTGGTCATATATGGCGAGCCCATACAAGTTGATTCAACCCCCGTTCATCAAGGAAGAACAAGGATACCAGGAAAACATGCACGCTCACCATTTACTCCCCTGTACAGTACTGAAGGCAGCACCTCTGTTGGGCCCAAATATTTTTACCTAAATCACCCCTTCACAAGTTTCATAGGTGAAGATGTAGATCCTGAATTGATAGATAGGTTCACAACCTGGTTATACCATCGCACTGACAAAGTATCTAGGAGGTATGGTGCTTAAATTTACACTATCTGTTCACCCTTTTTAGACTTTAAAGTTGTAAATCTTTTTGAAAATTTTTTGTATTTGATTCATTCTCTTGTTATTACAGGAGGAAAGATTTCTTTTCAAAAAAGGATAACCAAATCAATCCTTGGTTGGATTTGGGTTGTGAGAAGATTGATAAGAAGGACTGGTTCAATGCCCTTGCTCACCCCGGACAAGTGATCAATAGCACAGTAAGTATTTAGTTTCTAATTGTAGTTTTGTCTTTAACTATAATGTTTAAATATAGTTATATTGTACACATCATATATATGTTACTATATTTATTCTTCAACTGTAAAATTTTGCTTTTTTGAACCTTATGCAATCAGTGTGAAAAATGTAGTTAATGTGTAGTTCTTATTTAATTATGATTGGTTAATTGTAAATATAGTACTTGTTTTCTATATCTTTCATGCTAAACGCAATCAAATTACATTTTGTGATGCACTTGGACTAACTGTTATATATATCTGTAGTTATGGTGTTGTTAAAGTGAAGCAAGCTGTTAGATTTTTTCATAAATTCTAATTATAGTTAATATGCAGTTATTTTGTAGATGTGATTGGCTACATTACAACTTATTGTATATTGCACATTTACTTTGGCAGCACATTGATGTTATTATGTACTATCTGAGAAAAAAGGGAAAATATGGCCCCAACATCCAAAGTAGGCTTACAACAACCGATTGCTTGTTCAAGACAGAGATTGAAAGAATATATGAGAAGTTCACTAGTTCTCCACTGTATCAAATGAACTACGTTGTTGAAGCCGAGGATGATATTAGAGAATATATTATGGGCTACAGAATTCTTGCTAATGTAGCATGGGATCTTGTTGACTATGTGCTCATGCATGTTAACCTTGTGGAGAACTTTCATTGGTTGTTGCTAGGTTTTGACATAAAGGACCGGCAACTTTATGTTTATGATTCATTGGTGGGAGAAAAGCAAAATCAAACAGTTCAGACATTGATTGAGAAATTTTCAATCATTATTCCTCTTTATTTGTAAAAGCAAAGACATTGACTTCAGCACTACAAAGTCATACATAGAGAAACCAGTTACAGACCCTCTCGACATACAATGGATGGTTGCTGAGATTCCACAACAAAAGGAAGGTTCACTGTAAAAAACTAATCTCCCTTTCTATATGTTAAATTATTTTCTTTAATAGTTTGTTATATAATGAAAAATTCTCATCTTCTGCAGGGATTGTGGTGTATTTGTGGCTGCCTTTGCGGAGTATATTAGCACTGGTGATTTGTCTATCCCAAAGGAATATCTTACTGATATTGACCAACACCGTAGACGCTATCGAGCGCTACTATGGGACTACGCCACAAAGAATCTAACAGATGGTTCAATCAGTGAGAGTGAGGTTACTGGCAGACTTGCAAGGAAGAAGGGTGCACCGGCAAAGAATAAGAGGACTAAAGTTCAACGAGAGAAGAAGTACACTATTTTGTTCCTATTTGGTAGTTGAATTTGAAAAAAAATGTAGGAATTAAGTCATTTTGGTTGTAATCAACAACTTTTTTTCATTACATTATACTCGAGTATTCGAGTTATCTGATACAAGTTTTGCAGTAACAGCATTGTCTTATAATTTCACTTTAATGTTCGAGTTATTTTTATATAATACCTTCAGTTGCCATTTAATATGTTTATATAACTGTCAGTTCTTACACAACATAAAGATGAAATGTATACAGGTCTCAGATAAATAATTTAGCCATCCCCTATCAACAATTATTTTCAGAAAAAATAAATTTATCTACAATTGAACTACATTATAACTACAAATTCCCATTAGGTGATTCCCAGTACTACATTTAGACCACAATTAAACTACATTTTAACTACAATATGGCAACAGTTTACATTCATTGTTTTCGTTATTAACATCAGAAGTTTTCCATATAGCTTCTACAAAAGTTTAACTATTCAATAAAAAATGAAAAGAATTGATGCTTGACGGAATACATAAAAAATGTAAATAGTGCAGATACACAAATTTATGTTTATACTTCTTAATCATCGTCAAAATGTAGAACAGTTACACAATAAATTCCGATAATTTAAACTCACTAACATTTATTTTGAATAACTATTCTAGCTACATGATAATCATTTCTTTTTCGGCACATTCTTGCAAGTTCTTTTGTTATGCCCTTCACCTCCACAATTGCCACAAGACGCCTTGTACTTCTTTGACTATATTTCATCAAATGTTCTATATCTTTCTGTGTGAGGTCTACCTAGCTGCCTTTTATCTCCCGCCGGTGGCTTCACTACCTCATCCAAAATATCTTGTGGAACATCTCATTTGGCTTCATCGGGAAGAGGATTTACTGGCATTTCATAGGTAAGAAGAAGGCTCTTCCTTGTGTAATACGGAGAGCAATAGTTGTGAGGTCTTTCATTCCTATGCCTTAATGCTGCCAAAGCATGGGCACATGGAAGTTCATCAAGTTGGAATTGTCCACAACTACATTTCTTGTTTTCTAGACATACAATGTACCGCTTCACACCATCTAACACATTATGTATATGATCTGTTGAAGTCCTCACCTACATTCAAGACCAAAGAGAAATGATAATACATCAATCAATTAACTAGATTAGCAACATATCAGTTAACTACAAATCATCTACAAATAAACTTCATATAAACGATAACTACATTTACCCACAACGTGAGTACATTGTAACTACAAACTGGAAACACTGAAGCTACTACTATTTTTTTTTCTCCTGCACCAAACAAGAATATATTACCTTTAGTTTCTGGGATAATATATTGTTATCTTCCAATTCTTTGTTGAATTTGTGACCAAGAAATGTGAAAGTACCCATTGCATTCAATAACTTTTCATTTGTCCAACGTTCTAGAATAGTCCTCATATACTCAAATAGATCAAATATTGGCAGCTCTCTTGCCTCTTTTGTTACAGCATTCAATGACTCAGCAATGTTTGACGTCATATTAAAAGTTAAATTCACCGTTGCATGTACTCTTGACCATCTATGATAGCCAATATCATGTAGGTAAGACGATACACGCGGATCTACCTCTTCAATCTTCATCATTGTTTCATTGAATTCATCCAGAGTGTATGACCGTGCTGTAGCAAAGTACAATTGATGTAATTGTAGATGTGCCTTCTTGAATTTTGACCTTATGTTTGTCCATATATGCCACATGCAAAAGTAGTGTGCCATGCCCGGATAGACAACTGATGTTGCCTTCGATATACTCTCATGCCTATCTGAGACAACACACATTGAAGGTCTTTCACCATATGTCTCCTTGAATTGTTCAAAGAACCACTTCCATGACGCGTCGTTTTCAGAATCAACAACTGCATATGCCAAGGGCAAAATAGAACCTACAATTTTAAGACATAAAATAAGATTAACTATTAAATACAAATATATATTGAGAATTTAGGCAATTTAACTACATTCATTTATCTAAATACTAACTGACTACATTATAACTACAATTTACCTACATTGTTTAGACTGTCTACAAAATAGATACAAAATTATTGCATTATGTACCTGACGCATCCATGGTGCTTGCTGTCAGCATAATACCCCTATATGCTGATTTTATGAATGTCCCATCAACCACTACTACCGCCCTACAATGTTGCCAACCATTTATTGATGTACAAAGAGCAACAAATGCGTATAAGAAGCAATCATCTGCTGCCTTCTTCAATTTAACAACAGAACCGGGATAATTCTTCTCAAGAATATAAAAATATTTTGGTAATCTGTTGTAGGAATCACACGGATTCCCCCTCAAAAACTGTAATGCTTTTTCCTTTGCTCTCCATGCTTGCATGTAGCTTAGGTTCACTCCATGTTCGGATAACATGTCAGTTTGTATGTCCTTTGGCGTGTAAACACTTAGGATCACAGTACTTTGGAACGACCATGCTACCAACTACTGTTGCAGTACATTTGCGCTGTATGAATGTTTCGTCCATTGGGCAGCATGTGTTTTCGTCCGTTGGGCAGCATGTGTGTTGTCGGCTAAAACTTCTTATCTTGAACAATGAAGAATCATTAATTGACGTTGCCTTGAAATGCTATTTGCAGTTTTCAGCTACACATACAAGCCAGTAGCTACAAAAAAATACAATATTTGGACATATTTATTAAACACTACAATTAACTACAAATTGACTACAATGTAACTACAATTGCATAAACAAACCTATCTTCAATAATACAGTAATTTTGCAAATCTATGATCCATAAATAACTACATACCTTCTATGACTTGATCTTTTCACTCTGAACTGGAACTTGTGCATAACTGAATAATTCTTCATTGCAGCAGCTATTGTTTTCTTGTCCTGGTACAATTGTCCTTCTTCAATACATGTTTGCGTAGATTCAATTATTATTTCACTTTGATATTCCTCTATAGCTGGTGAGGATGGAATTTCTAGTAACCTTAGAGATCCTGAAGAACCTGCAGACAATAAATTCACAAATGTAGTAACTATGTAGGTAAATTTAAAATCAACATCTCTTTGTCCATTCCAGTACTATATCATAATTGTAGTTTAATTGTAGATAAATGTCGTTAATTTGTAGATTACTAGGTAACACAAAAACTCTCAGCATTGTCGAATCAAACATACCTGTACTGATGCTTTCATTGGTGATTGCCAATTCCATATTGAAATCTCTTACGCTAATACATAAGGGATACGAACCTAAGTTTTTATTCTCCTTTTTTATTTCCATATATACACGAACTCCCATATCATTCCTAATCTCCATTGGAGGACAGTTCTCATTTACAATGTATTTTATTTCTACAATTCTATATGATGTATTAATCGATAATTGTTCTGCAATTGTAGAAAGTAGAATTTCGTAGCTTGCATTATCATCTACCAAAATGGCATCAACTTCAAAATCTCGGAATCTGCCATAGTTATCCCAATAACCATTCAATTTCAACATTATTGGGATTTTTGACATAATTTTGTGTAGTTGATAGAAAAACATACGAAGAACAATCAAACAGTTCTGAAATTGGTTGAGAAATTTTCAATCATTATTCCTCTTTATTTGTAAAAGCTAAGACATTGACTTCAGTACTACAAAGTCATACATAGAGAAACCAGTTACAGACCCTCTCGACATACAATGGGTGGTTGCTGAGATTCCACAACAAAAGGAAGGCTCACTGTAAGAAACTAATCTCCCTTTCTATATGTTAAATTATTTTTTTAATAGTTTGTTATATAATTAAAAATTCACATCTTCTGCATGGATCGTGGTGTATTTGTGGCTGCCTTTGCGGAGTATATTAGCACTGGTGATTTGTCTATCCCAAAGGAATATCTTACTGATATTGACCAACACCAAAGACGCTATGGAGCGCTACTGTGGGACTACGCCACAAAGAATCTAACAGATGGTTCAATCAGTGAGAGTGAGGTTACTGGCAGACTTGCAAGGAGGAAGGGTGCACCGGCAAAGAATAAGAGGACTAAAGTTCAACGAAAGAAGAAGTACACTATTTTGTTCCTATTTGGTAGTTGAATTTGAAAAAAAATGTAGGAATTAAGTCATTTTGGTTGTAATCAACAATTTTTCTTCATTACATTATACTCGAGTATTCGAGTAATCTGATACAATTTTTGCAGTAACAGCTTTGTCTTATAATTTCACTTTAATGTTCGAGTTATTTTTATATAATACCTTCAGTTGCCATTTAATATGTTTATATAACTGTCAGTTCTTACACAACATAAAGATGAAATGTATAGAGGTCTCAGATAAATAATTTAGCCATCCCCTATCAACAATTATTTTCAGAAAAAATAAATTTATCTACGATTAAACTTTATTGAACTACATTATAACTACAAATTCCCATTAGGTGATTCCCTGTACTACATTTAGACCACAATTAACTACATTTTAACTACAATATGGCAACAGTTTATATTCATTGTTTTCTTTATTAACATCAGAAGTTTTCCATATAGCTTCTACAAAAGTTTAACTATTCAATAAAAAATGAAAAGAATTGATGCTTGACGGAATACATAAAAAATGTAAATAGTGCAAATACACAAATTTATGTTTATACTTCCTAATCATCGTCAAAACGTAGAACAGTTACACAATAAATTCCGATAATTTGAACTCACTAACATTTATTTTGAATAACTATTCTAGCTACATGATAATCATTTCTTTTTCGGCGCATTCTTGCAAGTTCTTTTATTATGCCCTTCACCTCCACAATTTCCACAAGACACCTTGTACTTCTTTGACTATATTTCATCAAATGTTTTTTATCTTTCTGTGGGAGGTCTACCTAGCTGCCTTTTATCTCCCGTCGGTGGCTTCACTACCTCATCCAAAATATCTTGTGGAACATCTCATTTGGCTTCATCGGGAAGACGATTTACTGGCATTTCATAGGTAAGAAGAAGGCTCTTCCTTGTGTAATACGGAGAGCAATAGTTGTCAGGTCTTTCATTCCTATGCCTTAATGCTGCCAAAGGATGGGCACATGGAAGTTCATCAAGTTGTAATTGTCCACAACTACATTTCTTGTTTTCTAGACATACAATGTACCGCTTCACACCATCTAACACATTATGTATATGATCTGTTGAAGCCCTCACCCACATTTCAAGACCAAAAAGAAATAATAATACATCATCAGTTAACTAGATTAGCAACATATCAGTTAACTACAAATCATCTACAAATAAACTTCATATAAACGATAACTACATTTACCCACAACGTGACTACATTGTAACTACAAACTGGAAACACTGAAGCTACCACTATTTTTGTTTTTTCTCCTGCACCAAACAAGAATATATTACCTTTAGTTTCTGGGATAATGTATTGTTATCTTCCAATTCTTTGTTGAATTTGTGACCAAGAAATGTGAAAGTACCCTTTGCATTCAATAACTTTTCTTTTGTCCAACGTTCTAGAATAGTCCTCATATACTCAAATAGATCAAATATTGGCAGCTCTCTTGCCTCTTTTGTTACAGCATTCAACGACTCAGCAATGTTTGACGTCATATTAAAAGTTAAATTCACCGTTGCATGTACTCTTGACCATCTATGATAGCCAATATCATGTAGGTAAGACGATACACGCGGATCTACCTCTTCAATCTTCATCATTGTTTCATTGAATTCATCCAGAGTGTATGCCCGTGCTGTAGCAAAGTACAATTGATGTAATTGTAGATGTGCCTTCTTGAATTTTGACCTTATGTTTGTCCATATATGCCACATGCAAAAGTAGTGTGCCATGCCCGGATAGACAACTGATGTTGCCTTCGATATACTCTCATGCCTATCTGAGACAACACACATTGAAGGTCTTTCACCATATGTCTCCTTGAATTGTTCAAAGAACCACTTCCATGACGCGTCGTTTTCAGAATCAACAACTGCATATGCCTAGCGCAAAATATAACCTACAATTTTAAGACATAAAATAAGATTAACTATTAAATACAAATATATATTGAGAATTTAGGCAATTTAACTACATTCATTTATCTAAATACTAACTAACTACATTATAACTACAATTTACCTACATTGTTTAGACTGTCTACAAAATAGATACAAAATTATTGCATTATGTACCTAACGCATCCATGGTGCTTGCTGTCAGCATAATACCCCTATATGCTAATTTTAAGAATGTCCCATCAACCACTACTACCGCCCTACAATGTTGGCAACCATTTATTGATGTACAAAGAGCAACAAATGCATATAAGAAGCAATCATCTGCTGCCTTCTTTAATTTAACAACAGAACCGGGATAATTCTTCACAAGAATATAAAAATATTTTGGTAATTTGTTGTAGGAATCACACGGATTCCCCCTCAAAAACTGTAAATGCTTTTTCCTTAGCTCTCCATGCTTGCATGTAGCTTAGGTTCACTCCATGTTCGGACAACATGTCAGTTTGTATGTCCTTTGGCGTGTAAGCAGTATTAGGATCACAATACTTTGGAACGACTATGCTACCAACTACTGTTGCAGTACATTTGCGCTGTATGAATGTTTCGTCCATTGGGCAGCATGTGTTTTCGTCCATTAGGCAGCATGTGTGTTGTCGGCTAAAACTTCTTATCTTGAACAATGAAGAATCATTAATTGACGTTGCCTTGAAATGCTATTTGCAGTTTTCAGCTACACATACAAGCCAGTAGCTACAAAAAATACAATATTTAGACATATTTATTAAACACTACAATTAACTACAAATTGACTACAACGTAACTACAATTGCATAAACAAACCTATCTTCAATAATACAGTAATTTTGCAAATCTATGATCCATAAATAACTACATACTTTCTATGACTTGATCTTTTCACTCTGAACTGGAACTTGTGCATAACTGAATAATTCTTCATTGCAGCAGCTATTGTTTTCTTGTCCTGGTACACTTGTCCTTCTTCAATACATGTTTGCGTAGATTCAATTATTATTTCACTTTGATATTCCTCTATAGCTGGTGAGGATGGAATTTCTAGTAACCTTAGGGATCCTGAAGAACCTGCAGACAATAAATTCACAAATGTAGTAACTATGTAGGTAAATTTGAAATCAACATCTCTTTGTCCTTTCAAGTACTATATCATAATTGTAGTTTAATTGTAAATAAATGTCGTTAAATTGTAGATTACTAGGTAACACAAAAACTCTCAGCATTGCCGAATCAAACATACCTGTACTGATGCTTTCATTGGTGAATGCCAATTCCATATTGAAATCTCTTACGCTAATACATAAGGGATACGAACCTAAGTTTTTATTCTCCTTTTTTGTTTCCATATATACATGAACCCCCATATCATTCCTAATCTCCAATGGAAGACAATTCTCATTTACAATGTATTTTATTTCTACAATGTTATGTGATGTATCAATCAAAAATTGTTCTGCAATTGTAGAAAGTAGAATTCCGTAGCTTGAATTATCATCTACCAAAATGGCATCAACTTCAAAATCTCGGAATCTGCCCTAGTTATCCCAATAACCATTCAATTTCAACATTATTGGGATTTTTGACATAATTTTGTGTAGTTGATAGAAAAACAGACAAAGAATAGATTTAGATTCGAGAATTTTTGTACTGATGTTGACGAAGAGTTGTATTCAACAATACGAGAAGTTTTTGTACTGATTTCGACGAAGAGCTGTATTCAACAATTAGAGCATTTTTGTACTGATGTCGACGAAGAACTATATTCAACAATTCGACAATTTTTGTAATGAGACGAAGAACTCTATTCAACAATTCGAGAATTTTTGTACTGATGTAGACGAAGAATTGTATTCCACAATTTGACAATTTTTGTACTGATGTAGATGAAGAACTGTATTAAACAATTTTGCATTTCTACAATTTGATTGCTGGAGATTCTCGTATTTTTTGAATTGTAGCTGAGTTACAGATGAGAGATATATTTTTGGTACAGAATGAGAGAATCACGTTGCTGTAGGATTTTCTTCCATTTTCAAACTCGGAATTAATGGTGACAGAATCACATTAAATCTAATTGCTACAAAATTGGCGCTTTTTTAGGGTAGAATTCACCTATTTCTGGTTTGGTACAATTTTTGTAAACAAAATATGGTCTAGGCGGGTAAATACAAAATCTTAAACATTTTTGGTAATAAGGTTTGCTATATGGTATACATAGGTAAAAATTCCTTAATTGAATTACAAAAAATATTTGGGCTTGATGATAATGAGTCCAAGTGACTCTAGCCCAATGCAAATTTGTGTGAATGAGTTTGAAATTAAAATCTGTAATAACCATTGTAAAATTTTATTTATATTTTATCCATTTTTCAAAACAGGAAGCCAAAAGGTTTTTATTTGGAACGCAAATAAAGTAAATAAAAATATGTTAAATTTGATGATTTTTTCTACTAATTGCCTAAGTCTTCCATTTCTTAGATTAATTTTATATTAAAGTGCTACGTTTAAAATTAATTTTTATTTTTTGAAAATTTTGAAGCCTAAAGGTAATATTGATCAACTCATTTTTATTTAGCATAAAATCATAATACAATTTCATAAACACAATTGATTTTGGACCTGAAAGTGTCTTATGATTACTATTTAGCTTATTTGTAAAATTCAGTTTTTTTCATGATTTTAAACTAGCAAAAATTAGAATGGTTACATTTAATAGTTTAAAACAGCATGGTAAAGCAACAAATATATTAAGCTGAAGCATTGTATAAGAGAATATAATAAAAAAATAAAGCTAAATTATTACATCTTACTAACATGAACAGTGATGACAAAATATGTCTATTACTACTCGAAAAACACTTTTTCTTGTTTTTACTATTACATAAGAACATACAGATCTTATAAATACATGAAACCTTAAACGGATTTTGTAATTTTTAGAACACTTTAATATTGAAGCTAATATAGCTGAAAATGGCCTAAAAAAAGTGTAAATAATTAATTCTACATGAATCCACACACACAACTCTCAACCAAAACAACTTTAATCAACATGACCCATGCAATATTCAAACAAAACATAGATTTTTGATTACCAGCAAAGTCATAGTCATGATACAACAAGATTAAAGTTTACATTGTTAAGATAGTACCTTGATAGCAGCAAGAAAAATATAAATAAGAAAAATAAGCCTCTGAAAAACTTGAGTAGAAATAGCAGCAAGAATACCAAACAAGAAAACTAAAACAGCTTCAAATTCAAACTCAAAAATTCTAGCCAAAAATATAAACTGGCAAGATTTCTTTGCTAAAATGAAGGAAAAAGATACTCAAAAAGCAGTGCAGAATCAGTGCCTTCTTAGGAAATTTTTCTATGTGTGTTTCAATATGTGTCGAATGAAAAAGAGGAGTGTACTTATAGAATGAATGAGTGAAAAAGAATAAAAATTAGGGTACAAAAGAATCTGCTAGAATTTCCTAAAACTCAGGAAAAAGGCATCTTTCTTAACATAAATGGACAGCTGTTCAATTTCTAGTACCTTCTTTATCTCAGAAAATGGACAAGTGCCTATTTTTTGGATATTTTTTTATCTTATCCCTATTTTCCACTTAGCATTCGGACAATTGTCCCTTATTCTAGAAGGTTCTAGTATTTTCTAAAGAATTTTCAAAATCAAATTTTCAAATTGACCCTTAAGGGTCTTGGAATCCTCAACCAGATTGGTTCTGGGCCTTAGTCAGGTGATTCTGGGCCTAAGGTTGGGCTCCAAAGCTTTTACAAAGCTATGGGACAACTAGAACGAGCTTTTTCAGTGGAGCCCAATTCCTTAACAAATAAAGTAAAAATAGTAAACCAATAACAATATTTAAAAAAAGCAATTCTACTTAATAACAGTTTTAATAATAAAAATTAATAAAATTAATAATAATAAATGAAAAAAATCAATAAAAAAGAAGAATGTTTTAGCTAAAGGATCTAGTTGCAAAAAACCCTTGCGCCAAGACACTCTCCCGTAATTTGAGATCTCAAGTGAGAGATGTTGTCGCGAGAATTATTATACAAACTAGGTGATATTTATTTTTTGGAAAAAGATAAGATCTAGCCGCTAAAAATCCTCTTGACAAGACACTCACCTAAAATCTAAGATCCTTGGTGGGAGATCTTGGCAAGAGGATTTTTAAATATACAAGACAATTTCAAAAGGGGGCGGATCTAAAGTTTCTAGATTTTTAGATTTAAGATCTAGTGATTTTAGTGGGGTTTTTGGTTGATCCGTTGGTATAGTGGGATTTAGGAGGGTGTGGGGATGTTGTGGTATAATTTTACGTACGTTTAAGGTTCGCCGCCGCAATAGGCAATTTCTGGGGGCGGAGTACGGCGGAGCTAGGGCTTCGAGTCTTAGATATACTAGTTTTGGTGGATTATTTGTGGATTTGGTTGGTGGGTGAGGTAGAGGATGAGAAGAGGAGTTGATTGATGTAGGTTTGGGCTATTTGGTTAAGTCTGGCCAACGGAGGCGATTTTCGACCAACGACTTTAGGCGAAGGGTGGAGAGGCGGCTAGGGATTGGGATAGGGTGTAATGGTGGCTAGGGTTTTGAGCGATTGAGAGAGATATGTGAGTGAGGAAGTTTGAAATGAGGGGGGTATGAGAGGACTAGGACAGTTATATATTAAAAAGGAAGGGAGATCCGGGGCGTTAGATCTTTGGAGATTAACGACTAAGGTTAACCAACAGCAAACGGTGTCGTTTTGATTTTACTGAGGACTGGACCGGATTGGCGTATGGGAATTGGCTATGCAGAATTGGGTTAGGTTTATGAGGTTTGGGCTAGTTAAAATTGGCCCAGTCCGGTTCTTTTAAAAGAAAGCCCCCCCCCCTCCCCCCCTTTTATTTGAAAACTAATTAATTTAAATTACGAACTAAATTGTCTTAAATTATAAAATTAAACTAATTATCTATTTGTATTATTACATAATTAGTCAATCTTACTTTTTTTTTCTTTTAAAAAAATTACTAATTTAACATAAGACTAAAAATGTCAACACAAGCAATTTTCATGATTTTCTTTTAATAACATTATTAAACTATGTAATTAGGTATTAGATTCAATTAATGATTAGGATTCAAATATTTTTGTTATTTTTCAAGACTAAAAATGAAAAATACAACTACATGCAAATAATTACCAAAAATTCAAAAAAATATAAAAATAAATAGGAATAATCTATTTATTAATTTTGTGGGAATATTTTGATCGGGTGAAAAATTACATGCTCATAGCTTCCTCTCTTTGTTCGGAAACACGAAGAGATTTCGAGCAAAGATAAAGTAAGTAGTCATGAATAAATTTTACCCGTTTGATACTCCATGGGAAGCATTTGGAAAAGTTTGACCGAATCTTGCTTCAAAAGTTGCCTACATATCATTTGCTACAAAGGAATCATGTCAGTGTATATCTTGTAGTCGGAATTACGGGGATGCTGTGATTTTACTGTTGTTGCTATTTTTACTGCTGCCGAGCTCCTTATTACTCTAAAGTCAAAATGATAAAGACTAGCTAGGCCCAGCAACTATGAGTTACAAGATTACTATTTATAAATCTTCTTAAGCTTGATCTTGAGTATTAGTTGGTTCTTCAATCAGACTCTGATTTGAATCTTGATGCTTGTAGCTGCAGGAGCTTGCTCATTCTTCTTCAGCTTTTGAATCAAAATGGTTCATGCGGAGTTTATAAATTCAGTAATATCTTGAACAATCCGTATCTTTTCTTTGCTTTTGTACTTTGAGTTCATTTCTATTTTTCTTCTTTTCTTTTATTCTAGACTGAGACTTCTTCTTTTGGTCGTCTTGAAACTTTTTGCTCAAGGTAAAAACATTGCTCAGGCACCAAAACAAACAAGAACGAAATTTTTTTGCCCCAATTTTCACTAGAAAAATTTTGTATGGTATTTGTAACCAAAACTCTATACTACTTTATTATTGAAACCAATAAAAGTCACCATTGTAAATCCTTGGAAAAAAGAGATTATGGAGTGGAGACCCTATGTCTAAAAGTAAAATCAACTAGGGATTGAAAATCCTATATTGGAAAAATCACCAGGTTATGCTTGTATCAACTAGGGAGTGAGAACCTATGTTAGAAAGTCATCAGTTTATGCTGGCCTCAACTAGGAAATGGGACCCTATGTTTGAAAATCATCAGGTTATGTTGGCATCAACTAGGGAGTGGGACCCCGTGTTGGAAGGTCATCATGTTATGTTGGCATCAACTAGGGAGTGGGACCCTATGTTGGAAAGTCATCAGATAATGTTGGCATCAACTAGGGAGTGAGACCGTATGTTGGAAAATCATCAGGTGATGCCGGCATCAACTAAGGAGTGGAGACCTTATGTTGGAAATTCATCAGGTTATGCGGGCATCAACTAGAGAGTGAGACCCTATATCGGAAAGTCATCATGTTATGCATCAACTAGGGAGTAGAGACCCTATGTTGGAAAATCATCAAGTTATGCTGGCATTAACTAGGGAGTGAGACCCTATGTTGGAAGTCAACATGTTATGTTGTCATCAACTAGGGAGTGGGACTCTATGTTGAAAAGTCATTAGGTTATCCTGGCATCAACTATGAAGTGGAGACCCAATGTTGGAAAGTCATCAAGTTATGCTGGTATCAACTAGGGAGTAGGACCCTATGTTAGAAAATGTAGCTAGGGATTGGAGACCCTATACTACCATGACTTTGAACTTTTCTTCTTCTCTTTCTTTTCATTTCATTTTTCATAATTTTTATTTAAGACAGTGAGTAAAATACAAGAAAGAATTTAGAGGAGACTTTCTTGTTGGATTGATTATTGTTGCAAAGCTATTTTATTCTCTGTATGGTTTGTTTTTGTTACACCTGCTTCTGGCAAGGTTGCTTTGAATTACAATTGTTTTCTGTTTTTCAAACAAAGAACAATGTCAGTTTGAAATGATGGTTGGTTTTGTGGCCTTAAGCATTTCAGTCATTTGCTCTAGGCCTTGTACCTTTGATGAAAATCTCAACTATAACTGCTTGTTCCCTGAGGATCGATTTCATTTCTAGCCCTAGCAAGTTTTCCTTTTCTAGAACTTTACCACATGGTTAATCGCATAGGACTTAACCTTTTTTTAACTTTGTATCGCCTTCATGGGAATTTTGACTTTTATTTACTTTTTTTAAAGAGTTTTTGATTTCACAACATCGGGTTGCTCTGATGGTAAGAAATCCTCACTTCCAACCGAGAAGTTGTGAGTTCGAGTCTCCCCAACAACAAGGTGGGAAGTTCTTCGAGGGAAGGATGCCGGGGGTATATTTGGAAACAACCTCTCTACCCAAGGGTAGGGTAAGGTCTGCGTACATACTACCCTCCCCAGAAGCTACTAAGTGGGATTATACTGGGTTGTTGTTGTTGTTGTTGCTGTTGGCCATTATGGCTAGTCGACTCGATGCACCTGCCGAGGCTGGGTGCCTTCTTGAATATTGGATTGTGTCAAACAAAAACCCTGTAAACCAATCTTGTAATCTTTTAGTTGTCTTAGTTTTGGAACAGAATTAGACCAAACGAGTTTTAATGAAAACAAGCAAATTCGAAAAAGAGAAAAAAGGACACATCTGGAGTGCATGCAGACTTCAATGAACATTACATGCCTCTTTGAATGGATCCCGACTTGTGTAAACCGTCCAACTATTATAAATTCATCATAAATCATACCTCATAAATAAAAAACCTTGCCAGGACTCTGTCGATGCCAATCGCAGTGATGATTTTTTTTTTTGATCAATGGTGCCCTTTGCAGGTTTTCACCAACTGACCTCTCTTATTTCTCTTCTCACTGACACCTGATAGTGCTCTTTGTAAGTTTTCACTAACAAGACTCTCTTATTTTTGATTTATCTGATTACCATCATCTTATGGTGCCCGTGAAGATTTTCACCGATAAGACTCTCTCATTTTCTTTTTTCTTATTTTGTTGGATTCAATTCAAACGATTGTATCCTCCAATTTAAACATTCTTATTGATTGATCGGAAGGAATTAAATAGGATTAAAAAAGAACTTGGACTGAACTACAACTTTGGAACATTTTAGGAAAAAATATTACCGGATCATTGTAACTTCTGTCCCAGTTTCAACTTTGGGGAAATGTGGATTTTTATTTTGGTATGATTGAACCCTAGAAAGAGGCTGCCTATGCATCCTTTCGGAATAAAGTCAAACGTAGTTCAAGGAAACATTTTGCTTTTGTTTTGTTTTTGTTTTAATTTATTGATCCTTTTTTTTAACTTTTGTTCCAAGGAGAATGATGAAGAACGAGTTATGCGATATCCCAATAATGCAAAAGGCAGCTTTTTCATGCCATTGTCTAGAACTTTGAATCATTTTCCTAAGGATCTTCTTGATATTCTTGTTTTTCGCTTCGACAACACTATTAGGTTTGGGTCAATAAGGGGTAGAGTTGCGATGCGTAATCTTAAATTGTTTGCATACCTCTCTCATCAAATGACTATTAAAATTTACTGCATTGTCGATACTGATATTTTAGGAATACCAAAATGACAAATGATGTTGGAATGCACGAAGTCCACCATCGCTTTCTTGGTAATGGCTTTGAAAGTGACTGCTTCAACCTATTTTGTGAAATATTCAATGGAAACCAGGATGAATCTGTGCCCATTTGAAGATTCGGCTTGATTGACCCAATAACATATCCATACCCCCAGGAAATGAACGACCAAGGCGCTGACATAGAATGCAACTCTTAAAATGGTGCATGAATTAGGACACCTTGTATCTGACACTGATGGCACTTGCAAACAAAACTATAGCAATCCTTTTTCCATGGTCATCCAGTAATAGCCTACCCGAAGGATTTCTTTGCAAGGATATATACGTTCATGTGGGGCCCACGTACTCCGAATGCACTTCGTTCATGATCTTTCCAGCCACTTGGGCATCCACGTAACTTAAAAGATTCGAATCTGGAGTTCTTTTGTACAAGACCTCTCTACTCAAAAAGAAACTGTTGGCAAGCCTTCTAATTGTTCTCTTTTGGCCTCCACTGGATTGCTCGAGATATTCCTTTGTTTTTAAAAACCTTTTGATATCATGATCCCATGGCTGAATATCTGGTGCTATTTCAACTACATTTGTCTTTCTTGAATTTGTATCTCCAATGGGTTAATATGGACATTACCCAGACATGGAAACATTGCCACCAAGGTAGCTAGCACATCAGCTAACTCACTGTGGAATCGGTGGATTTATCTGAATTCGACAGTCTTAAACCATTTGCTAAGCTCTTTCGCATGTTGCATGTATGGGATAAGCTTGATGTCCCAAGATTCCTATTCACCTTGAGCTTGCCAAAAAATCAAATCAGAATCTCCCAAGATTAACAATTCTTCCACATCCATATAAACTACCATATTCATACCCATAATGCAAGCTTCAAATTCAGCGGTGTTGTTTATATGGAATAACCAAAGCCGGGTTGTGGCAGGATAGTGTTGACCAGTGGGCAAAATCAAAATTGCCACAATCCCGGCACCTTTTGTATGTATAGCTGTGTCAAAGAACATTTTCCAAGCTTTGGTGTCTTCTAGAATTACTTCAATTGAATTTACTTCCTCATTCGGAAATTAAGTACTCATGGGCTGGTATTCATCATCAACCGGATTCTCAGATAGGTGATCCGCCAAGGCTTGAGCTTTCATCACCGTGCGGGTGACATAGACAATGTCAAACTCAGTAAGCAAGATTTTCCACTTTGATAAGCTTCCCATGAGCATTGGTATTTGGAATATGTACTTCAAAGGATCCATTATAGTTATGAGATATGTGGTGTAGGCTAATAGGTATGTCTAAGCTTCTAACTGACCCAAGTTAGCACATAACAAGTTCTTTCCGCAACATGAATTTGACTTCATAACTAGTAAATTTCTTGCTCAAGTAGTATATGTCTTGCTCTTTCCTCACAGTCGCATCATGTTGCCCGAGAACACAACCAAAAGAATTCTCCAAGACCATCAAGTACAAGAACATAGATCTTCCAAGCTCATGCGGAAGCAACACCGGCTGATTTGACAAATATTCTTTAATTTTATCAAAATCTTCTTAACACTCATCCGTCTATTTAATCGTCACGTGTTTCTTTAGAAATTTAAATATGGGATCACATGTGGTAGTCAGCTGAGCAATGAACTTGCTGATGTAAATCAATCTTCCCAACAGACTCAAGACCTCTTTCTTGGTTCTCAGAGGTGGTAAATCCCGAATAGGCTTTATCTTTGTTAGATCTAACTCGATACCCCTTCGGCTGACTATAAACCCCAAAAGTTTCCTAGATGGAATTACGAATGTAGATTTAGCTGGATTCAACTTTAATTCATACTTGCGTAGATCCTCAAAGAACTATCTCAGATCCCGCACATGTTCTTCCTGCGTTCTAGATTTAATTATCACATCATACACCTCAATTTCTTACTGCGTCCTATTATGAAAGATGGTAGTCATAGCTCTCATGTAAGTTTCCCGACGTTCTTTAAACTAAATGGCATTACCGTATAATAGTAAGTTCTCCAGGATACGGTGAAGGCCATATTTTTCATGTCTTGTTCATCCATTAGAACATGGTGGTACCCAACATAACAATCTATGAGAGACTCTATCTCATGTTTTGAACAATTGTCGACAAGAATGTAGATGTTTGGTGTGTGTGCGTTATTTTTGCCTCGCTTGAAAGATTCCTACAGAATTCTTAAAATTAGGATTTTCCGTTTATTATTTGAATTTTTAGGGAATTAATTGTATGGTTTTTGTGCTTGTTTGCATTTTTGTGCAAGTTAATACAATTCATGAAAAATACAAAAATAGTACATTTGTATCCCCAATTTTATATTTTCCTTAGGTTTATTAGTTAATTGACATTGCAAAAATAAGAGAAAATAACAAAAATTAGCTCTTTGCATTTTTACTTTTAATTTTCAGACTTTTTGTCATAGTTTCCCTTTAAAATCAGGATTTAACAAATTGTGAGGAAATGAGCAGATTAATTTTAGGATTTAAATTAATTTAGCATTAACAATAATAAAAGGAAAAGAAAAATAAAACAAAAGAAGTTTAGAATTTGGCCTCCTTAATAAAAAAAACCCTTGTTTTGGGCCATTTTAATAGCCAGCCTAAACAACCCCTTTCCAAATCGTCCCTAGTCCAAGCGCAAATATCCTTTAACCCGGTCCAAACCTCCCCTGCCTGAAACAACGTCATTTGGCACCCGTTTCATCTCGTCTGTTCATTCCTCATCATGCAACGACCGAAGTTTGGTCTTGTTTTTTAAATAAAACTGTCCAAACACGTTACAAACCCTAGAGACCAAAAACTCGTCTTCCTCGTACCTTTGTTCTCCGCCGACCCTCCGCCTCACCGTCGCCGGCCGGAAATCGTTGCTGCCGGTGGAGAAGCTCCAAACCTGCCCAAACTTACACCCCTAAATCCACTCCTCCTCCTCTTTCCAATGCCCCAAATCCCAGCCCTCAAATACCAACTATTCTTCTCGTATATTCAATCAAAGTGGTGGCTGCTCCGCCACCCACGGTGGTGCCGTCTCTAATGGAAACCAAAAACACACTATAGACCCTCCTCAACCCCCTTTTACCAAATCCCAAGCCAAAACCACTCAAATCATGACCAACCGGCTCGAATGTTAGTTTGAAACTCCTACTAGAAATCACCCCACCCCCAAATCATACCAAAATCATACCACAAAACCTCGTTACCCTCCTCTTCCTAAAACTCAAATCACATTCCCTCAAATCACCCTAGAAGTCCTCAAATCTCGAGTCAAGTTCAACCTTTGTTACAGATCTTTCCAATTGGGATGCTCGTTGAAGTTCTGGGGTCATAATGAGGTTATGCATGAGTGAGCCAAGATCCAATTTGAAGGTTCATCGCCATTTCTGGTCCAAAAGGTTAGGTTCTCTTCCTTTGCCATAGGTTTTTGAATTTTATTTATTTATTTATTTCTCTGCTTCCTTTCTTCATCCTTCCTTTATTTTTCAAAAATTCCCTGTTTGCATGATTTAGCTAGCATACTTAAGATATTCATTATTCTAGGTTTTAGTTTAAGTTTCTGATTGTTCGTTTGAAATTGGTAAATATTTCTCTCTGGTTTGATTAGGTCTTTACTTCATTTATTACTCTTGTTTGTCTGGTTTGTTTCAATGTTCCTTAGAAATCTTTGTTCCACTTTAACTTTCATTGAGTTTTACTAAGTCAATGTTTCGATCTTCAATTTTCACTTGTTATTTTGACATTCCGTTTATATTATTCAGGAGTTGATTAGTTTGGATAGTTCATTTGTTAACCTTTATTGTAATTAGGATGGTTTGGTTAGTTAACTGCAGTTGAATAGTTCTAATCCCTGGATAATAACTAGGGTAAAAGGAGATATGTTTAGTTTTAATTAAGATTGGCAATTTCAGACCTAGTTCAAGGATAATTAGGGTAGTTCAATAATAGGATCTTGTAGTGACTGAATTGGAAACCCCTGGAATGTTCTAGATAGGGTGCCAATTACAGTTTTAGGAACCTTAAGGAAATAACTTGAGGCACAAGTTAGTCTTTTAGGGACTAATTGAGTAAAACTGAAAAAATAAGAGAGAGACTAAAGGTAAAACAAAATAGGGAAGGTTTCCCTAAGCCTTGCCTATAAAAGGGCATGCCATTGCCTTCTTTCACAAGTTTGGAACCCTGAAAATTTCTCCAAATATTTTCACCCGTTTGGCATCTCTGAATTTTGAATTTTAAGTTTCAAACAGCCAAATCTGCAATTTAGGTTGGAAAAAACCTTGAAAAATTCCCAAAAATTTCCAGTTTTTCTTCTGCAAGTTCTATTAGCAAAATTTGGATTTCAACTTCAAGGAAGATAAAAATCTGAAAACTCAGTGTAGAAACACTGTTACATTGAAGTCCCTAGGGTAATTTCGAGTTCTAGTCATTGATTCTCATTTCCTAGCTAGACTCTCAATTGTTGAAGCTTCAAAAGTGTCATGGGTTTAAATTCGAGCCATTTGTTGAGTGTATTTGAGTTGTTTCAGTAGTTTCGTTGGCTTGAATGGATTCTAGGTGGTTGATACTGCTTTTTATGAGTTTGTGAGCCTCTTATCTGTTGAGGTGTGATGCTGAACTACTGCTGACCTCTCCCTTCTCCTTTGTTTTATTATAGTTCCAGGTACACACCTTTGGATTTGCCATGATGTACCTTTGAATTGGAGAGAAATGACAATCATGCATTAGATTTATGTTCATTTGGGATTCTACTATATTTATAATTAAATAGATGTTAGTTAGTATGTAATTATTTAGTATCAGCTTATAAACTGGATTGTTGTACTAGTAATTTCTATTGGACTGTTTATATTCGTTAGCTTAGCATGATTGTATTTGGTAGTTAGTTTAATTTTCGATATCAGCAACAACATAAATATAGAAGTTGAGTTTGGGATTTTCACTTGTGGATAGTAATTCAACACTCAAACAGTTGTGCGCATTTTCTGCATGTTCATAAGCGTACAACCAAGTCGTAAGCTGTTTGTCATTTTTTTGGGTCGACTCGATTAATTGTTATATGTGTTGAAGCTTACGAGTCTAAGCAGGATTAAGTAATTTGTCATTCGTACCTACTACAGTAAAATCAGATGTTATAAGTACCTACCTGAGACGGAGTTGAATTAAAAACATCCATTGAGCTGAATTCGTTTAAACAATTTGATTTGGATCCTAGTGTTTGGGTATTTGCCTTTTATCACTTTGAATTTCAACGGACCAGTCCAAGATGAGGATCTTTTATGGGCTCCTCAAGTCCAGTTCATTCTCGAATTAGGCCCATGAACAGGCCCATGACTTGATAACCTTCATCCAAACTCTACTAAAATTCCTTGTTTACAATGTAACATAATTTAAATTTGGGCATTCCGAGTTAGGTAGTGGGTTCAAATTAAGATGTTCTTCCCTTTTGTTCGAACCCGGACTTGAACTTGAGACCTGAATTTTACATTATTAATTAATTGGGTTTTATTAGAGACTAATTCGATAGTAAAATAATAGTTTGCTCTGGGTTGGTCTTCTAAAAACATAAGATGAGGTGCGTCGCGCCAAACAAAATCCATAAATTGAGTGGCCCTCTTTAAATGCTCCTATTAAAAATACTTAGAAATTCAGGACATGTCATTTAGCAAACTTCACGGCTTCCCGCAATGATAATAATATGTTAGTTGCTTCAGGCACGTCTTTAAATAATTTTATCTTCCTAAATACGGGTTTGCATTTCATGTGACCCAAATCCAAATCCTAAAACGTTGAATAAAATGTGTTTTCGATCCGGGTGCATTTCATGTGACGCGATCCAAACATACGTTTTAAGCGACGTTCACATTCCTAAAAATTAAATTAGAAGCGGTAAATAATTTAAAACATCACTATAGGATGAATATGTATAAATATTAGATTTTTAGCCGATTATAATAGTTTAAGCGACCGTGCTAGAACCACAGGATCCAGGGGTGCCTAACACCTTCCCTCGGGTCAACAAAATTCCTTACTTAGAATTTTTGGTTTGCAGACTCCTTTTGGGCAGTCGAAAATTTCCTCGATTTGGAATTCAAAACAAACCGGTGACTTGGGACACCAAAAACCAAGCCTATCCTAAGTGGTGACTCTAAATAAATAATCTCGTTTCGAATAATGTTATTTTAAATGGAAAAACTCCCTTATACATTTATCCTTCAGGTTAACCGTGTAAAAAGGAGATGTGACAGCTCTGGTGACTCTGTGGGGATAAGAGGAGCCAGAATCTCCGGTCCAGGGTTCAAGAGTTCGAGCTTAGAATAACTGTTATATTTGGCTTTATTTGATCTTATTAAATGTTCCATGCTATATGTGCTAAATGATTTACCGCTTTGATATTGGATGAGTTGTATATATAAACTGTTACGAATCCCTTCCTCTTTCTAAGTCTTCTACATCATGGAGAAAGGTGCACTTCGTGTAGCTTCGCTTCTATTTATAGTCTTTTCCCATTTAGAACGAGGTTTGGATAAGCTGCTAAGCCGACAGGCTTCTGTATCCCCGGTACGCTGCCCCTCCCCCCCCCCCCAGCTCGAGTTGTCCGCTCGGGTAAGCTAGGTCTAGAAAAATAAACCCATGTTTTAAACCTAGTATAACAAAACCTCATGCTGGTTCCTTAGTAGGAACGCTTGTTTGCATCATATTCATTTGACTTAAGTGACTCAACATAGGGGTTGGGTGCGTCTAGGACAGGTGACCTGAAATGAAAAGACCATCCTGATACATCTTACACGCTACTTGTGCATTTATTTGATTTGGATTTGCATGTTGACCGGCTTGCAAATAAAGAGAGAGAATTGAGAACAACAGTAGTGTTAGGATTAAGCGGGAGTAACCACTTGTTTCGGAAAATCAATGTCCAAGTACCACCGAAATGCTACCGGATTTTTGACAAATGAAAAACGACAAGAAAAGAAAAAAAGATTTTCTAACAAATTTGTGTTTTGACAAAACATTTTTCCTGAACTATGCTGGTTTGATTCTCACCAGGTGTAAGATACGTAGGCAACCTCTTATCGGGTCCAACCTCCCTTTTGCAATAATAGCCAAAATAATGAGTCAAAGTTTTAGTTGTCATTTTAAATAAATCGGGTGAGGCCGTTCTTCTTAAAAGAAACCGAATGTCCCCAAAAGGACATCGAAAGGCTGTTTTGCAAGAACAACCACCATGAGTCATTTTAAATGGTTTGTGGGCACAGCCTTAAAATCTTCCTTCAAGAAATGCTGAAAGGCCGTATCAGCAAAACCAAGTCCTTGTTTTCCTAAATAAAGAAATTTTTCAAAACTAGCCATTTTTCTCTTTTAGGTCAAAATAAATCAATAAATCCCCTTTACGTACATTTTCAGGATGAATACCTCTGACATCGAACCCTTCGCAATCTTGAGTGAGATCCCTTTGCAGCTCCACATGTGGTGGAATGACTTGGGAAAAGGTAGCAAAGAAACCGTGGTCAAGATTTTGGGTGGCCTCGTCGGATTGTTAAACATCAAACCAACAATATATATTATTGAATAACTGATACCATTCTAGGATCCAACTTGTAATGAATTCCGGTTCTCGGACTTTGAGCTTACACCCACACTAGAGGATATTAAAGGATATGCGGGTCTCAACGAGAAACTCAAGAGAAGATATCCATTGGCATCGAGACCGGTAACCATCCACAGATTCTTGGACTTGTTGAGCATTCGTGGGGACATTCAAGATAAGCATCTATCAGAAGGGTGTTGCACACTTCATTTTTTATACCACCGACATGGCAACCCGAAAGGTTTTGAAGAGCCTAACACCGGTTTGATACATGCCGGAAACAAAGATAAAGAGGAGGCCCGGCGGGAATTGGATTCATGGTAGCTTTCCTGGGAATCGTGGTTTGTCCAAGAAAAGACGGTCGCATAGACATTGGCCTTGTAGGAATGTTGGATATTGCTATAAAGAATCCTACTAGCACGTGGTTCCTTTGATTGTGGCGGAAATGTATCGAGCCTTAACCATGTGCCGAGAGGGTATGAAATTCTTTCAGGGTTGCAACCTATTGCTACAATTGTGGATGCAAGAGCACCTTTACCACCAAACTCGGTAAATGAACTATGGTTTGACCGGGTTGAGTTGCATTGAAGAATTTGAGACCCGACTAATAGGTATTGAGTTCCCCGAGGGCACGGAGGCTTGGTTGTCATGCTTGAGATCTTTGATGGCGGACAAAATTGAATGGGCTTTTGGATGGCTTCTCGCTACCGAGGTTGTACACACATCAGGAGAAGTGTCTTATATTCTTTTAATGGGCCTTCGAAGCATCCAACCCTATGCTCCTTACTAGGTTCTGCAAAAGGTAGGAAGATTCCATACCGTCCATGGTGATGACAATCTGAGAAAACAAGTCATCGAATTAGACCCAAAAGCTGCATTCCCAGAAGGAAAGATTCGCCAAATATGGAATGAATGTGGGTACCTGGAGCCTAAAACCATAGTGCAAGATCAAGCTAAGGGCGAAGTAGACCCCAAATACTTGGTTTGGTTTTGCAAAAGGTTTCAAATTCCTGAGAGGCCCGCCAAGAGGCCGCATGTCCAACATTTCACTGACAAAGCACAGGTGCAATTGGATTGGTTAGCTAAAGAAAAGAGTACAGAGCCCGAATAGGAGCATTAGAAAGACAGGTTCAGGATCTCCGGTTTGAAAATAGTTTGGAAACCGCGGCCGATGAAGGTGACAAAAAGAAGTTGACCCAAGATAATGAAGCCCTCAAGGCCCAAATCCAACAAATGAAAATAGATTCTAGAAACCAAGAAAGAAGTCAGTCTGGTGAGAGACTGATAAAAGGGCTGAAGAAGCAAGTCATAGAATGCCAGGAAGAATTGGAGAAATCTGAAGGGAACATGGCCAAACTTCAGGCACAATGGGCCAAGAAAACAGAGGAATGAGCCTAGTTTGTAAAACAAAAAAAAGGAATTATGAGGAACCATTGATACAATGAAGAGAAAAATGGACGCCTTTGAAAATAAGGCAGCCCGACAGGAGAAAGAATTTCTGGATGAGTGAGAACAATGCTATGGGCTAATCACCAATATGGAGAAAGAAATAAAACTGTTGCGAGACCATCACTTCCATAACTCCCAGGTGTTAAAAGCTCGTAAACAACAGATAAGCTGACTACTCCAAGAAAAAGGCCAGATCAGGGAAAGAATTAGAGGCATTGCATATTATATTTTCATGAAATGTCAGGCCAGTGAACAAATCGGTCGAACCACTTTCTTTGCTACAAGGATGATATTTTTTCGTCAGGTTATGAATGACTTTGAGAATTTACAAAAGGGTCTTGCACGTAAGCTCGCGGCGATGCTGAAAAACGCCCCGCTGTCCCTAGGATTTGAAGCTTTAATGTACTCTTGAGCTAGGTTTAATCATCGAGTCTGTATTTTGTCATTTCGTGTCTGTTTTATAATTTTATTTTTAAGAAAAACAAATAGTCTAGCATCGTTGTAATCGGAGTTTTATTTATGAAAATTTGAAAATACCAAATTTGTTTCCTTATTTTTGCATACAATGGCATGAACTACGCTCGGTCTAATTCATGCAGGGGCATGATACATAGGCTATCTAGATAAGATTCGACCGTAACCCTAAAAATAAATTAAAAACAAAAGAAAACAACAACAAAAAGAGGAAAAAGGGAAGAGAGAAAAACAAAGAAAAGAAAACCCCTAATGAGAAAAACAAAAGAGGAAGAAAATAAAAGAAGAACCAGAGAGCAAGAAAAACATAAAGAGAGAAAAACAAGAAAAACAAAGAGTGGAAATCAAAAGAAAAATGGAATAAACGCCGGGACGATACATGAAACCATTGAAAACATGTAGACATCTATTTAACTGTGTAGGTGCATCACACCCCAATATGAGATTCCCTATATGTTATCTGTCTCAAACTAACCGTTTATTGTCGCCTTAATTCAGCTTAGGTTTTTAGAAATGCTGGTTGGTATGTGGTACGCTGGCATCACATCGGTATTTCACCAGATCAAAAGGAAGTATAGAAATGTCATTTGAAATGACCTTACCGACAATTCCCATCTCAGAAGATAGCCCAATTTCAGGTACTCGGCCTCAGAGTCTGCAGCAGCCGAGGAAAACGGGATCCTATGCCTTAGGCTCATGGAGATGTGGGATGCATGGACGAATGGAAAAGAGCCTCCGAGTGCCATCCCTGGATTCCTTGAGCTCTTCCCAAGATCGGGGGGTACTTCCACTATTCCCATTAGTCATCCAAACATCCTATTGGGAATGCCCACCATACCGGCCAATTTTGTTGGAGAACCTTCTGAAGTCCCCCTCAGGTGTTCACATCCGGCACAGTCCCCAATATCTTTACGGCTCCCTCATGCGCGGCTACCACACATCCCGTCTTGCCTAGACCCACGTTTGATCTATCGGCCTTTACATTCAAAACACCACTTACCAGACTGAGCCTCCTCCATACCCCACCTACACTTATCCTCAACCACCATATAAGCTCACACCAGCACAAGATAAAACTCCCAAAGCTCCTAAACAAGATGATATGGCAATAAGAATGAGGAGCCTCAGCAGAGTTTAAAGAATATGCATGGCTTGAGTGGGAAAAAGAGTTTTTTCTTATACAGATATGTGCATGTTCCTTCACGTGCACCTACACGTGGGATTTAAAATTCCAAAGTTCGAAAAGTATGATGGCCATGGCAATCCCATTGCTCACCTAACGAAGTATTTCAACCAGCTGCACAGAGCTGGCCGAAAAGAAATCTTAGTAGGCATTGCTTCAGAGTGGTATATGGACCAAGACATCTCACAATTGCACATTTGGGACAATCTTGCAAGAGCTTTTGTAAGGCACTTCCTATACAACATCGACATTGTACCAGACATGAACTCCTTGGAAAATTTGAAGAAGAAGCCTTTAGAGAGTTTCAGAGAATATGCTATTAAGTGGCGCGAACATGCATCAAGGGTGAAGCCTCCCATGGATGAAATAGAAATGGTCACTGTTTTCCTCCAGGCCCAAGAAGCAAATTACTTTCAAAACATGATGTCGGCCATGGGCAAGCCTTTTGCAGAAGCAATCAATATTGGTGAAATGGTAGAAAACAATTTGAAAATGGGAAGGATTTTGAGTCAATCGGCCATCAAATCAACCTCCCAGGCCATCCAAGGTGAGGCTAGAGGATTCGCAAGGGGTAAAAAGAAAGAAGAAACCTCGACGGCAGCGTCGGGTACAAGAAGGCATCATGCTCCCAAGACAACGTTCTCAGGAAGAAACCATCAACATTATTATCCTCACCAAGACATGCCTTATGCTCCTCAGCCATATGCAGTTATGAATGCTCAACCATTTGCACGACCACAACAGCAGGCCAACAGGAACCAAGCTCCGAGAAACCAACCTCCCAATCAAAACCACTGTAACCCTCGCCCTCTTCAAAATAACTTCCGTCCCCGTGAGCCACCCAGAAGGAAAAACTTTACGCCAATCGGAGAGTCCTATTCCAGCCTGTTCCCAAAACATGTCCAGTTAGGTCTATTGCAGCATGCGCCTTCGAACAGACAAAACCCTTAATCACCTTCCTACCAACGGGGAGCCCTGTGTGCTTATCATTTAGGGGCTGAAGGTCACGACACAGAAAATTGCTGGACTCTGAAGCGAGCTGTAGATGATGTAATAGAACAAAGGAAAATAGTGTTGAGGGATAAGATGTCCCTAATGTGACTAACAAACCATTGTCGGCACACAACAACGGACTGGTAATCGGGATGATCTGTGAGGACAAAGAATTTGACCCGGCTTTGAAAGCCATAATTGCCATTACCAATGCGGAGAAAGCCAAGAGTTGTCTCCAAGAAAACTAAAGAGGAAAAGAAGAACAAAACCACGCACCCTGAAATTGAAAAGAAAGTTGAGGTTAAAACTGAGTGACACCCGTCAAAGAAGTTGTCCTTTATGTCCTACGAGGTCATCGGGAGAAGCAGTTGACTCTGAGTCCCCCAAAGAGATTTGAGTTGAACATGACTACTCAAATGTACGTACTCAAAGGAACCTATGTGGTGTGGGAGCCAACTAATCCGCCAAGGGTGAGTGAGCCCGTGGTGGTTGATCGCGCACCTCAGAGGCCTATGACAGATCCCTCTACAGTCCCTTGGAATTATCATAAAACGGTGGTGACATATAAAGGTAAAGAAATCTCTAGAGAAACTCAAGAAAGTTACCATGTGAAGAAGTCTCTAAATTGGAAGAAGTGAATAGAGCCACCAAGAGGAGATTCCCAACTAAGAAGCCAGTGAGAGCCGAAGAGGCAAAAGCCTTCTTTTGAAAGATGAAAATGATGGCAGACTATGAAGTAGTGGACCAGCTTCGGAAGTCCCTTCAAGAGGTCTCCTTACTGTCCTTGCTGATGGAATCTCCCGAGCACCAGAAGGTACTAGACAAAACTCTCAACGAGGCCTACGTGCCAGCTCAAACCTCTATGGAACAATTGGAAAGGATGGCGAAAAGATTCTTCGCTATCAATCATATCACATTTACTAAAAAAGAAATTTCCCCCCGAAGAATCCACCCACAACAAGGCCATGCATCTAACTGTCAAATGCGAAGGTTATTATGTCAAAAGGGTAATGGTAGACGGAGGCCCTAGGGTAGATATATGCCAACTTTCAACATTACAGCGAATGGAAATCGGGACGGAGAGGATTCATCCCAATAATGTATCTGTCCGAGCCTTCAATGGAATTAAAAGGGACACAATTTGAGAGATTGATCTGGTCTTGACCATTGGTCCAGTTGATTTCGACGTAACCTTTCAAGTGTTAGATATGGACACATCTTATAATTACCTCCTGGGAAGGCCATGGATCCACGCAGCAGGGGCTGTGCCTTCTATTCTGCATCATATGATAAAATTTGAATATGAGGACCAAGAAATTGTGGTCCATGGCGAAGATGAGCAGCCAATTTACCGCAATCCCTCCGTCCCCTGCCTCGAAGCTAAAGAAGGTACTGAGCATATAGTCTATCAGGACTTCAAAATTGTGGTGGCCGATCAGCATGAAGAGGGAAAACCATGTCCCCAAACTTTCCTCTCCAATGCCGCAATCATGGTGGCTAGAGAGATTATACGACATGGATTCAAACCGAGGAAGGGACTTGGAAGGTCTTTACAAGGGATAGCTAAGCCGATTTCTTTAACCACTACAGAGAAATTCTTTGAACTAGGCTTCCACCCGACGCCAGAGGATATAACATGGGCGAACCGTAGATAGCGTGATGGATGGACTCTACCTCAACCCTTGACACACTTGTATGAAACATTTGTAAGGCCAAAGTATAGTGAGGAGGAAGAAGATGTGACCTTTACAGCTGAAGAAATCGAGGAAATATATGGGGCAATGAGAAAACTATTATATGAAACCACACGGTTCAGTTAGGAGAAGGCTCGATCACCACTGAGGTGCTATACATGGTACCAGATGCCAAATTGCAAAATTGGAAGGCTACGCCATTTCCAATCAGGCGGGAGGCCCGGTAGTCTTGTTTTGCCATCTTTTTTGCATCTTGAGTCAGGTGTAACTTGGATGTTTTTCCTTAGTGTTTTTTCTTTTTAATTTTCCAAATGCAAACCATTTTATCTTACAATTCCAAAGAAATAAAATTAATAGTTCATCGTCTATGTTCCTGTATTCTTTCTGATTCTTGTTGTTTTCCTTTTATTCATTTCTTTCAGTTCTAATAATGTGGCTTTAATTAATATGAAATGCTCGCGGACTTCGTGACCTGATCCAAACGTGCCACCTAATTGTGAAATAATGAACCAAGAAGCGGAGTACGAAGAAGAAGAGGCTTTTAGGAAAATCAATCAAGAAGTGGAATATTTCAAAAATAAACCTAAGAAAAATCTAAATGATATCGAGACGGTTAACTTGGGTGGTTCTGGCAAAATCGGGGAAACCAAAATAAGCATCCATGCAGATAAGATAACCCAGGACGCACTGATCTAACTCCTGTTTGAATTCAAAGACATGTTTGCTTGGTCATACGACATATACTAGGGCTGAGTGTTGATTTGGTGGTTCATAAGTTGCCTACTTACCCTCAGTGCCCTCTGGCCCAACAAAACCAAAGAAAGTTCAAGCATGATATCAGCAATAAGATCAAAAAAGAGATCACAAAACAGTTAGGGGCGGGAGTAATTCGAGTGGTCCAGTACACCACATGGTTGGACAATGTAGTTCCAGTTCCAAAGAAAGATGGGAAAACCCGGGTGTGTGTGGATTACAGAGATTTGAACAAGTCAAGTCCTAAAGACAATTTCCCTTTGCCCAATAGCCATATCCTTGTTGATAACTGCACCAAACACGAGATACAGTCTTTCGTGGACTTTTATGCAGGATATCACCAGGTGTTGATGGATAAGGAGGATGCCAGAAAACTGCTTTTACCACACCTTGGGGTACTTATTGCTACAGGGTTATGCCTTTCGATTTAAAGAATGCTGGGGCGACGTATATGAGGGTCATGACCACTATCTTCCACGACATGATGCATCAGGAAATAGAAGTATATTTGGACGACGTGATTATCAAGTCCAAAACTGAGGATGATCATGTACGGGACCTAAGAAAGTTCTTTGAAAGGCTGCACAAGTATGATTTGAAATTAAACCTAGCCAAATGCGCATTTGGGTCCCGTGGGGCAAACTTCTGGGGTTCATAGTCAGCTAGAGAGGTACTGAGCTAGATCCAACAAAGATAAAGTCTATTGAAGATCTATCTCCACTGAAAACCAAGAAAGATATAATGAGCCTGTTGGGAAGACTGAATTACATTAGTCGATTCATTGCTCAGCTGACTTCCACATGCAAGCCCATATTCAAGTTTCTAAAAACGGATGCAGCAATCAAATGGACATATGAGTGTCAAGAGGCTTTTGATAAGATTAAAGATCACCTATCCAATCCACCAATCTTGGTCCGCCTGAACTACGAAGGCCATTGTTTCTATATCTGGCAGTCTTGGAGAACTCTTTTGGTTGTGTTCTCGGGCAGCATGATATCACTAGAAAGAAGGAACATGCCATCTACTACCTGAGCAAGAAGTTTACCAGTTACGAAGCCAAATACACCCTGCTAGAAAGAACCTTTTGTGCCTTAACTTGGGTTGCTCAGAAATTGAGGCATTACCTACAAGCACATACCACCTACCTCATAACCAGGCTGGATCCTCTGAAGTACATATTTCAAAAACCGATGCCAACAGGGAGATTGGCAAAATGGCAAATCCTGCTTACCGAGTTCGACATAGTCTATGTCACTCGCACAGCGATGAAGGCCCATGCATTAGCAAATCATCTAGCCGAGAACCCGGTTGATGATGAATACCAACCCCTGAATACTTATTTCTCCGACGAAGAGGTGAATTCGGTGTAAGTAACGTATGAGGATGTTACTGCTTGAAAATGTTCTTCGATGGAGTGGTAAATGCAAAGGGAGTAGGAATTGGGGCGATCTTAATTTCACCCACCGGTCAACACTACCCAGCCACGGCTCGACTTCGGTTTTTCTGCACAAACAACACAGCCAAATATGAAGCCTGCATAATGGGAATGAATATGGCTATCGACCAAGACGTCGAGGAACTATTGATCATGGGGGATTCAGATCTAATCATCCGACAAGCCCAAGGAGAGTGGGAAACACGAGATGTCAAACTCATCCCTTATCGGCAACATGTGGAGGATCTCAACAAACCGTTCAAGACGGTGGAGTTAAAGTACATCCCTCGCTGTTACAATGAGTTAGCCGACAAACTCGCTACTCTGGCCTCGATGTTGCCTTATCCAGGAAATGCCTACATCAATCCCTTGGAAATCCAAATCAGGGAAAGGCATGGGTACTGTAATGCGGCCGAGGTAGAACCCAGCACTCAGCCATGGTATTATGATATCAAGAGTCAGCCATGGTATTATGATATCAAGAGATTTATGAAAACACAAGAATATCCCTAGCAAGCCACTGGAGATCAAAAGAGAACCATTAATATTATGCATGAAGCCGAAAATATTATGCATGAAGTACATGTGGGAGTGTGCGGGCCCCATATGAACAGGTATGTGTTGGTGAAGAAAATACTTCGGGCAGGCAACTACTGGATAACCATGGAGAAGGACTGCTTCGGCTTCGTTCGGAAATGTCATCAATGTCAGGTGCTTGGTGATTTGATTCATCACTACCAACTGAACTGCATCATATGTCAGCACCTTGGCCATTCGCTACCTGGGGCATGGACGTCATTGGAACAATCGAGCCAAAAGCCTCAAATGGACATAGATTCATATTGGTTGCTATTGACTACTTTAAGAAGTGGGTGGAAGCCATCACACTTAAGTCAGTCACCAAGAAATTTGTGGTGGACTTTGTGCATTCCAACCTCATTTGTTGCTTCAGTATTCCTACAACCATCATCACAGACAATGCTGCAAACTTGAACAACCAATTGATGGGGGAGAAATGTGAACAACTCAAGATAACACATAGAAACTCCACTCCTTACCGGCCCAAAGCCAATGGTGCCATCGAAGATGCTAACAAGAACATCAAGAAGATTTTGAGAAAAATGATTCAAAGCTCCAGAAAATGGCATGAAAAGCTGCCTTTTGCATTACTTGGATATCACACATGGCACACATCGGTAGGAGAAACCCCATACTTATTGGTCTATAGAACTGAAGGTGTTACACCTGTAGAGGTAGAAATCCCTTTACTTCGGGTAATTGTTGAAGCAAAAATTGAGGATAGCGAGTGGGTCAAGACCCGGTTGGAACAGTTATCATTAATGAATGGCCACGGTTTATCACGGGCAGTTGTACCAACAAAGCATCGCCCATGCTTATAATAAGAAACTGCACCCGAGGAACCTTGAGGTTAAACAACTTCTATTAAAGCGCATTCTCCCTCACCATCAAGAAGCTAAAGGAAAATTTGCCCCTAACGGGAAAGGCCCAAATGTTATCAGAAAGATATTGCCCAAAGGAGCATTGTACCTGGGCAACATCGAGGGGACGATCCCGAGGCAGCAGTGACTGCAGATGCAGTAAAAAGGTACTATGCCTAGTCTCCCTGCATCAATGATTCAGTCTGGTTGAGATGACGAAGGCTTTTCCTTCCCACTACCCCAAAAATAATCAATCATTCGTAAACCCTTTAAGCCGGTTACGTTTCTTGGATCACCCTCTTTGGAACCCGGAAGTGCTATTCAAAAAAAACAAAACAAACAAAAAAGTGAGAAAACAAACAACAAAATGAAAAAAGTGATGAAAATGAAAAAAAACAAACAAAACAAAATTAGTTTAGGAAAAACTTCCTGAATTACGTCTGACTTAATTTCGAAAGGATACGTCGGCAGCCTCTCGCTGAAGTTCAGTCACACCAAAACAAAAAATCCCAATTCCCCAAAATTGAAAATTGGGACAGATGATATAATGGTTCGGCCATGAACCCGCCAAAACGGTTCCAAAGTTGTAGTTCCGCCCAAACTCCATTTCACCAAAAGTATGTCCAAGTCCTTCTAATCGATTAGCAAAGGTAGGGGAGCGAAAAACGTCATTCTTGGGATCTGATACAATTCAAATTGAGAGAGATAAAATGAGAGAGTCTTATCGTTGAAAACCTTCGGGCACCATAAGGCAATGGAAAGTAGAAAAACTGAAAATGAGAGAGTCCGCTTAGTGAAAACTCGTAAAGAGATCTATCGGGCAACTGTGAGGAAAGAAATGAGAGAGGTCCATTGGAAAAAACCCGCAAAGGTAACTGTCGGCCGAAAAGAAGATACCTCACCACTAAAAGAGTCATGGAAAAGTTCCCTGGTTTTGAAATATGGAAATACAGTCCAAGAAGCATGTCATGTTCATTTGAAATCAGCATGCATCCCCAGATAAGTCCTTTTTTTCCCTCGAAACGAATGTTTCTCTTTAAACCCATTTGATTGCTCTTGTATACTACTTCCTTGAATCCCTTTTGGTGTAACTATGATTCCATGACTATTACAAAAGCAAAGATGGCAAGACTGGTTTCACAGGGCTCGCCTAGCAAGGACCAAAGAAGATATCCAGTCTCGGCGGTGGCATTTAACAGATCCCTACTGGCCATGATGGATGATACTTCGGAAGCAGAAAAGGTTTGAAAGAAAGAAAATCAAAGTCAAAATGCCTATGAAGAAAAAACGAAGTTAGAAAGGTCGAGTCCTGGTGGTTTAATTGTATGTACAAAGTTTCAAAAGCCAAGGTACCCAAAGGTTCCGAAATGGAAGTTGGGGAAAAAAAATCACAACCGAAAGTCCTACGAAGGCAAAATAAATCCGAAAGATGATTCTCCCAACCAACCAACAAGGAAAAGTCTGGAAATTTAAAGGTCTTCTCAACAGAAACAAGGTCGGGATCAAGCAATCAAGGCCAAAAACCAACCACCATTTCAAACTAACAATCGTGCATTGTTTGAAAATCTGAAACAGGTGTAATCCAAAGCAATTGGGCAAAAAGCAAACACAACCAAAGGAAATGCGCAGGAGCTAGGAATAGCTTTACAACAATGATCAACCAAAAGGGAAGTTCTCTTTAAATCCTTTCCCGCAGTTTTAATACAAGAAAGAAGGAAAGGAGAATTACAAAAATCACGGTAGCATAGGGGACCCAATCTTTAACTCTATTCTCCAAACCTAAGATCACGTCCCCTAGTTGTCCCCAGCATAACCTGAGGACCCCTTTCCTTCATCCTGGGCATAACCCGAGGATCATTTTCCTTTTTCACCAGCATAACCTGAGGACCCTTTTCTTTTCATTCCCCGGCATAACCCGAGGGTCATTTTCCTTTTATCCCCAGCATAACCTAGGGTCTTTTTCTTTTATCCCCAGCATAACCAGAGGTTCTTTTTCTTTTCTCCCCAGCATAATCTGAGGACCCCTTTCTTTCATTCCCTAGCATAACCCGAGGGTCATTTTCCTTTCATTCCCCAACATAACCCGAGGATCATTTTCCTTTCATTCCCCGGCATAACCCTAGGATCATTTTCCTTTTATCCCTACCATAACCTGAGGGTCCTTTCTCTCATTCTCCGGTATAACCCGAGGGTCATTTTACCTTATCTCCACCATAACCTGAGGGTCTTTTTCCTTTCTCACCGGCATAACCCGAGGATCTTTTTTTTTCTATCCCTAATAGAGTTTTTCCTCTTATTCCAGCATAACACGCGGATTTCTCTGGCTAACCAAAGGGCCTTTTCTTCCTATCCCGGCATAACCCATGGATTCCCTGGCATAACCTGGAGTTTTTCTTCATATCCCGGCATAACCTGTGGATTCCCCTGGCATAGCCCAGGAGCCTTTTCCTTCCTATCTCGGCATAAGTCGTGGATATCCCTGGCACAACCCAGAAGCCTTTTTCTTCCTATCACGGAAAAACCCATGGATTTCCCTGGCATAACCCAGGGGCCTTTTTCTCTTATCCCGGCATAACTCACGGATTTCCTTGGAATAATCCAGGAGCCTTTTCCTCCTATCCCGGCATAACCCAGGAGTTTTTATTCCTATCCCGACATAACCCATGGATTCTCCTGGCATAACTCAGGAGCCTTTTCCTTCCTATCCCGGCATAACCCGTGGATATCCATGGCATAACCCATGAGCCTTTTTTCTTCCTATCCCAGCACAACCTATGGATCTCCCTAGCGTAACCCAGAAGTCTTTTTCTTCCTATCCCGGCATAACCCATGGATCTCCCTGGGATAACCCAGGAGCCTTTTTCTTCCTATCGCATCATAACCCGTGGATCTCCCTGGCATAACCCAGGAGCCTTTTCTTCCTATTCCGGCATAACCCGCAGATTTCCCTAGCGTAATCCAGGAACCTTTATCCTCCTATCGTGGAATATCTCACGGATCTCCCTAGCGCAACCCATGAATATTTTTCATTTCTTACCGTCATAACCGTGTATTTTCCTTTTCATTCCCATCAGGGACTCTTTATTCTATTCCTGGTATAACCCGTGGACCCTCCTCTTATCCCCAGCAGGGACCCGTTTTCTTTCCCGACATAACCCGGCCATCTACCAGCATAGTCTGTCAATCTTTCCAATAGATAAACAATCCTAAATTTAATTGTTTTCAATAAGAAAATAGCTTAGATTTGTGTTGACAACAACTCACGAAATTTTCCCAGTGAAAACTGGGACAAAAAATTTTGTTTGTTTGTTTGTTTTGGTGTCCGAACAGGTTTTACCTCAAGGCGAAAGATTTGAGATGACTGGAAGAGTGAATCTCAATACAGAGGAAAAGATCAAAAAGAAGTGAACTTAGAGTGATTGAAAAAGAAGAGATATGGACTTATCAAAATTGATTCAAAATCACAAGTTTCGCATGGCTCGCTCCGCTAAAATGCTGAAGAAAGAACCGGAACCTACAGCTTACGAGCATCTAGATTCAGGTCGGGGTCCATAGTAAATCCAGCTGAAACTCAAGATCAAGTATCAAGAAATTTATAGATAGGAATCTTGTAACTCATAGTTGATAGCAATAGCTAGCTTAGCTTTTGATTTTCCTTTTGGTATAATAAAGAGGTCAACAAGCAGTAGCAGCAGCATTGGCAGTGAAATCACAGCTTCTGGTAGTCCAAGCTACCAAAACTTCCAGAACTACACTGACCTGATTCCTTTATAGCCAAGTATATATAGACAACCTTTGAAGCGGGGTTCGGTCAGACAGTTTTAGAAATGCTTCTCATGGAATGCCAAACATGCCAAAATCTCTCAGTTGCTCTTTGTCTTGGCCCGAAAACCCTTCGTTGTTTCCGAGCAAAGAGGAGCAGCTGTGAGCACGTCATTTTTTTTTTCACTTGAAAGATTCCTATAGAATTCTTAAAATTAGGGTTTGTCTTTTATTTTTTGAATTTTTAAAGAATTAATTGTATGGTTTTTGTGCTTGTTTGTATTTTTGTGCATTTTTAAATAATATAATTCATGAAAAGTACAAAAATATAACATTTGCATATAGGACCCAATTTTATATTTTTTCTTAGGTTTATTAGTTAATAGAAATTGCAAAAATAAGATAAAATAACAATAATTAGCTCTTTGCATTTTTACTTTTAATTTTCAGATTTTTTGTCATAGTTTTCCTTTAAAATCAAGATTTAACCAATTGTGATGAAATGAGTAGACTAATTTTAGGATTTAATTTAATTTAGCATTTATAATTATAAAGAAAAATAAAACAAAAGAAGTTTAGAATTTGGTCTCCTTAAAAAAAATACCCTTGTTTTGGGCCATTTTAATAGCCAGCCCAAACAACTCCTTTCCAAATCGTCCCCGGTCAAAGTGTAAATACCCTTTAACCCAGTCCAAACCTCCCCCGCCTGAAACGGCACTGTTTGGCACCTGTTTCATCTCGTCCATTCATTCCTCATCATCGAATGGCCCAAGTTTGGTCTTGTTTTTGTAAATAAAACTGTCCAAACACGTTACAAACCTTAGAGGCCAAAAACTTGTCTTCCTCGTACCGCCTCACTGCCGCCGGCAGGAAATCGTCTCTGCCGGCGGTGAAGCTCCAAACCCGCCCAAATTTAAACCTCTGAATCCCCTCCTCCTCCTCTTTTTAACGCCCCAAATCCCAGCCCTCAAATACCAACCATTCTTCTCGAATCTTCAATCAAAGTGGTGGCTGCTCCGCCAACCACAGAGTCGCCGGCTCCGATGGCCACCAAAAACACACCATAGACCCTCCTTGACCACCTTTTACCAAATCCCAAGCCAAAACCACTCAAATCATGACCAACCAGCTCGAATGTTAGTTTGAAACTCCGACCAGAAATCACCCCACCCCCAAATCGTACCAAAATCACACCACAAAAACTTTTTACCCTCCTCTTCCTAAAACCGTAATCAGCTTCACTCAAATCACCCTAGAAGTCCTTAAATCTCGAGTCAAGTTCAACCTTGGTTATGGAGGTTATGCATGAGTGAGCCAAGATCCAATTTGATGGCTCATCGTCATTTCCGGTCCAAAAGGTTAGGTGCTCTTCCTTTTCCCTAGGTTTTTGAATTTTGTTTCTTTATTTATTTCTCTACTTCCTTCTTTCATCCTTCCTGTATTTTTCAAAAATTTAATGTTTGCATGATTTAGCTAGCATACTTAAGATACTCATTATTCTAGGTTTTAGTTTAAGTTTCCGATTGTTCGTTTGAAATCAGTACATATTTCTCTCTTGTTTGGTTAGGTCTTTACTTCGTTTATTGCTCTTATTTGTCTGGTTTGTTTCAATGTTCCTTAGAAATCTTTTTTATTGCTCTTACTTGTCTGGTTTGTTTCAATGTTCCTTAGAAATCTTTGTTCCGCTTTAATTTCCATTTAATTTTACTAAGTCAATGTTTCGATCTTCAATTTTCACCTGTTATTTTGATATTCCATTTATATTATTCTAGAGTTAATTAGTTTGGATAGTTCATTTGTTAACCTTTATTGTAATTAGGATGGTTTGGTTTGTTAACCGTAGTTGAATAGTTCTAATCCCTGGACAAATAACTAGGGTAAAAGGAGAGAAATTTAGTTTTAATTAAGATTGGTAATTTCAGAACTAGTTCAAGGGTAATTAGGGTAGTTCAATAATAGGATCTTGTAGTGACTGAAATGTAAACCCCTAGAATATTCTAGATAGGGTGTCAATTATAGTTTTAGGAACCTTAAGGCAGTAACTCGAGGCACAAGTAAGTCTTTTATGGATTAATTGAGTAAAACTGAAAAAATAAGAGAGGGACTAAAGGTAAAACAAAATAGGGAAGGTTGCCCTAAACCTTGCCTATTAAAGGGCATGTCATTGCCTTCTTTCACAAGTTTGGAACCCTGAAAATTTCTCCAAATATTTTCACCTTTTTTGAATCTTTGAATTTTGAATTTTAAGTTCCAAAAAGTTAAATCTTCAATTTAGGTTGAAAAAAAACCCTGAAAAATTCCCAAAAATTTCCAGTTTTTCTTCTGCAAGTTCTATTTACAAAATTTGAATTTCAACTTCAAGGAAGATAAAAATCTGAACACTTAGTGCAGAAACACTGTTTCATTGAAGTCCCTAGGGTAATTTCGAGTTCTAGTCATTGATTCTCATTTTCTAGCTAGACTCTCAACTTTTGAAGCTTCAAAAGTGTCATGGGTTCAAATTTCGAGCCGTTTGTTGAGTGTATTTGAACAATTTTAGTAGCTTGGTTGGTTTAAATGGATTATGGGTGGTTGATACTGCTTTTTCTGAGTTTGTGAGCCTCTGATCTGTTATGGTGTGCTGCTGAACTACTGCTGACCTCTCCCTTCTCCTTTGTTTCATTGTAATTTCAGGTACACACCTTTGAATTTGCCATGATGTAGCTTTGAATTGGAGTGGAATGACAAGCATGCATCAGATTTGTTTTCATTTGGGATTCTATTGTCTTTATAATTAAATAGATTAGTTAGTATGTAATTATCTAGTATCAGCTTATAAACTGGAATCTTGGACCAGTAATTTGTATTGGACTGTTTGTATTCATTAGCTTAGCATAATTGTATTTGGTAGTTGGTTTAATTGTCAATATCAGCAACAACATAAATGTGGAAGTTGAGTTTGGGATTTTCACTTATGGTCAGTAATTCAACACTCAAACAGTTGTGCTCATTTCCTGCATGTTCATAAGCGTAAAACCAAGTAGTGAGCTGTTTTGCATTGTTTTGGGTCGACTCGTTTAATTTTTATATGTGTTGAAGATTACGAGATTAAGCAGGATTAAGTAATTTGTCATTCATACCTACTCCAGTAAAATCAGACGTTATAAGTACCTTCCTGAAACGGATTTGAATTAAAAACATCCATTGAGGTGAATTCATTTATATAATTTGATCTGGATCATAATGTTTGGGTATTTGCCTTTTTCACTTTGAATTTCAACGGAACAATCCAAGATGAGGATCTATTATAGGCTCCTCAAGTCCATTTCATTCTCGACATTGGCCCATGACTTGATAACCTTCATCCAAACTCTACTAAAATTCCTTGTTTGCAATGTAACATAATTTAAATTTGGGCTTTCGAGTTAGGTAGCGGGTTCAAATTAAGAGGTTCTTCCCTTTTGTTTAAACCCAGACTTGAACTTGAGGCCCCAATTTTACTATATTAATTAATTAGGTTTTATTAGAGACAAATTCGATAGAAAAATAATAGTTTGCTCTACGTCGGCCTTCTAAAAACACAAAATGAGGTGCGCCGTGCCAAACAAAATCCATAAATTAAGTGGCCCTCTTTAAATCCTCCTATTAAAATATATAGAAATTTGGGACATGCCGTTTAGCGAACTTCATGGCTTTCCGAAAAGATAATAACACATTAGTTGCTTTAGGCGCGTCTTGAAATAATTATATCTTCCTAAATACGGGTGTGCATTTCATGTGACCCAAATCCAAATCCTAAAACGTCAAATAAAATGTGTTTAGGATCCGGTGCATTTCATGTGACACGATCCATAGACATGTTTTAAACGACGTTCACTTTCCTAAAAATTCAATTAAAAGCGGTAAATAATTTAAAACAGCACTATAGGATGAACATGTACAAAAATTAGATTTTTAGCGGATTATAATAGTTTAAGCGACCGTGCTAGAACCACGGGATCTAGAGGTGTCTAACACCTTCCCTCAGGTCAACAGAATTCCTTACTTAGAATTTCTGGTTCACAGACTCCATTTGGGCGGTCGAAAATTTCCTCGATTTGGGATTCAAAACAAACTGATGACTTGGGACACCAAAGCCAAGGCTATCCAAGTTGCGACTCTAAATAAATAATCCCATTTCGAATAATGTCACTTTAAATGGAAAAACTCCCTTATACATTTATCCTTCAGGGTAGCCATGTAAAAAGGAGGTATGACATTTGGTAACTAAAATTTGTCCTTGGGGCTTGCTTTGTTCAAATCTCTATAGTCAACACATACTCGGATCCTCTCGTCCTTCTTAGATACTGGGACTACATTGTCCAACCATGTGGTGTATTGGACTATTCGGATTACAGCAGCTTTTAATTATTTGGCAACCTCTTCTTTGATCTTATCACTGATGTATGTCTTAAACTTTCTCTACTTTAGTTGGACAAGTGGATAACCAAGATAAGTTAGCAATTTTTTCACTATCAAATCAACAATCAGTCCTGGCATATCATCATAGGACCATACAAACACGTCATTAAATTCGAACAGACATTGGATCAATGCATCTCTAGTTCTTTCATTGGCGTGAATGCTTATCATGGTTTCTCGTACCTTTAATAGACTACCCAAATCAATGCAACTTCATTGTATTTTGGTTCTTGATTTATTATTTCATAGTAAGATATCATTTTAGTATCTCGGCATGCAGTCTACAAGCATGTCATTTTATTTAAGTCCGCATTATTAGAACTGAAAGATAAAGATAAGAAAAAATACTAAAATCAAAAAGGATAATAGAAACAGATTCAGAGATGATGAAATAATGATTTTGTTTCATTGAATTTGAAGATAAGAGGTTTACATCAGAAATTAAAAGACAACAAACTAAAAACAGTCAAGTCACATCTTGAAATAACTCGGAATGTAGAAAAGATGACAAGACCAAACTACCGGAATTCTCGTCTGACAGGGAATTGAGTAGCTTTCCAATTTTGAAGTTTAGCATTTGGCCCCATGTATTGCACTGCAGCAACGCTTGCGCCTTTGTCTGGTTGGACCATGTGATCCCCGTACATCATTTTCCTCGTTCCTTCACAGATGTCCTCAATTTCATCTGTCGTAAAGGACTCTTCTTCTTCTTCTTCTTCTTCTATATACCTTGGCTTAACAAACATCATGCCGAGGTGCTGGACTAGATAAGGCAGCACCCACCTATTTTTTTACGTTCATCCGCCCACTTAACGTCGGTATTAATAGCTTGAAAACATATGCTAAAGAACTTCTATTGACGGTCTTTGTAATTCCTTGTAATGACACCTCGAGCCCTTTCCCGAGCTTATACCCATGTTTGATCATTTCACTAGTGACCATGATTGATGCGCTTGATAAGAAGGGTTGAGGACATGGGGTTCCTTCCTTGTACTGGTCGGCGACCATGATTTCAAAGGCTTGGCAGAAGATGTGTTCACTCCCCTCTCTGTCCTCCAAACATGGGAGTGACGGGTCATTGATTGACTATTCATCTCAACTTGGACAACTATTTCCTAGTTTTCATATTCGTACATGAACATTTGATGGAGAGTATAGGGCACAGCTCTCACGGCATGGATCTATGGTCTTTCTAAGAGAAACCTATAGAAAGTGCCCATGTACAGAACTTGGAATATTACTTCAAAATCTATTGGTTCAATGATTAGGACCAGGTCAATTTTTCCTATTGTATCCTTCTTGAAACCGTCGAAAGCACGGAAACAAACATTGTTAGGTTTGATCCTTTATGTCCCAATTTCCATCCTTTGTAATGTTTGATAGAGGGCAAATGTCAATTCCAGACCCACTGTGTAACATGACCTTTTCATATAATATCCTTCACACTTGATAGTCAAGTGAAGGGTTTTGTTATTGGCGGCTCCTTCTAGAGGCAAGGCATTTCAGCTGAAGGAGATTCAGTTGACCTTGAAAAATTGCTCTACCATTCTTTTCAACTATTCAACATTGGTCTCAAACGGAACATACGTTTCACGCAGCGTCTTTAGAAGCACTTTCTGATGTCCATATGAGCTCATCGGCAAGGACAAAAGTGAAACCTGGGAGGGAGTCTTTCTAAGTTGATCGATTACGACATAGTCTGAGGTTTTCATCTTCTAGAAAAATTCCTTTGCTTTTTCAGCACTAAATGACTACTTGAGCAAAAACCGTTTCTGCTTTGATTTGTTCAACTCTTCTGGGTTGTGATACTTCCCAGATCGGTTCATTTCATTTACTTCCCCCATAACATCCTTTCCTTTGTGCATGACCATTGTCTTAACGTAGTTCTAAGGGATGACAGTGGAGTCTCTCATGGGATTTCGCGGTGCATGGCATATGACCACAGGCTCATCCAACCTTGGTGGAATTATTGGCCTCCACGCCACATAAGTCCATGTTTGGTACATACATCTTTGGCATAGTCAGTGTGGCTTTCTTATGTTCAAATCGTTTAGGAGGTCTCAACATGAGTTGTTCCCTCTAAGGGCCTAGGAACGTAGAGAATGGCATCTTTAACAGGTGTTGTCCCTATCTTCGTTTCTACCGCCTTTTCTGCATTTAGGGAGTGAAATTTATCTTCTTATCATCTCTGGCCTGTTTTTCCACTGGTTTAGGTTTCTTTTCTGTACTAACGATAGCAATAATAACTTTTAATGCAGGGTCAAATTCTTTATCATCACAAATCATCCTGATGACTGACCCGTTGTAGTGAGCCGGTAATGAGTTATTGGTTACATTAATGACTTTCTCGTCCCATAATAGTACCCGTTTCTGTCTGATCAGGTTCTGAAATGCTCTCTTAAGGGTCCAAGAATCTTTAGTGTCATGCCTTTCTGCCCTAGAGTGATAAGCACACCTGGTACCTAAACTGTAGGATAGAGATTCTGGTTCTATCTGTTTGGAGTACAGGCTGCAACATGCCCATTTGGACTAATTTTTGGAAGAGGTTGGAATATGACTCACCAATGGGTATGAAGTCAGCTTTTTAAGGTAGTTCACGGATATGGGTGTTATATTGTTAATTATTCAATGGTGGACGTGGATTATACAGAACTTGGTGAGAAGGATTATTTCTTGGAGAGGGAGCTCTGTTTTGGTTGTAAGGTTGTTGTGGACATGCGTATGATTGGCCATTTATTACTGCATAAGGATGCAGGGCAATAACATATATTGCGTCCTGGTAGGGGTAGTAATACTGAGGGGTTCTGGAAGGGGAACCAAAATAACCTCGGGTTTGACGAGAGTTTCTAAATATTGAAGCCATCTTGACTCCTTCTTCTTTCTTCTTCCAGTTTTCTAAACCTCCCGAGCCTCTCTGGATGGCTTACGAAGTGGGTCTTATAGCTGATTGACTTATGATGTGGCCTGCTTTCAGGCCTTTTTCTACCATTTCTCCCATCTTTATGGCCTCCAAGAACGGTTTTCCCGTGGCAGATATCATGTTTTGGAAATAATCAGCCTCTTGGGCCTGTAAACAAATATTGACCATCTCGGCCTCATCCATCAGTAGTTTTACGCTGGCTGCTTGTTCATGCCATTTGATAGCATATTCCTAGAAACGTTTTAGGGCTTTCTTTTTGAAGTTGGTCAAATAATTACTGTCATGAGTGATGTCCATATTATATTAAAACTGCTTTATAAAATCTCAGGCAAGTTGTACCATATATGTCAATAGGAGATATCTTGGTCCATGTACCACTCTGACGCAATTCCTATCAAACTCTCCCCAAAACAGGCCATCAGAAGTTCTTCTTTTCCACCTTCCCCTCTCAAGTGATTGCAACATATTTTCAAATGGGTAATCAGGTTTCCATGGCCGTTGTATTTCTCGACTTTTGGCATTTTAAAGCCAACGGTTAAAGGCACATTAAGGAACATGCACATATCAGCATATGAAACGCTCCTTTGGGCACTTAGGCCCTGCATATTCTTGAGGCTTTTCTCAATGCTTTTACATTTTTGTGCTATCTCTTCTTGTTCAAGTTTCCCCAGAACTCTCTCGTGTTCCATGGGAGACTCATATTGTAGATGCGAAGGATAGGAGTTTGGGAAACACGAGCGGTGTCCAATTGAAATTGGGTGCTTGGAAAGTGAAAGTTGATGGTTCAAAGCTTCAACGAGGTAGTGTTGGTTATGCCGCAGTAGAGATTGTTGGTGCGGTGATTACTCTAGAATATACTCCCAAAAATGGTGCCTGGGGGCGAAACTCAGAAGGCAAACTGGTGAAATTAGTTGACATAGTGGGGCACCCAAACGGGATGAATGGGTTGGTCACGGGAATAGGGACATTGGAGGTTCCACTTGCCCTAGTTAGTAGTTCACGAAATCTGGGGAAGGCATTGGGCAGTTCTTTTCCATTAGACCAAGTGTCCCACATCTCCATCATACGGCAACGCAATGTTCTGTTTTCTTCAGCAGTTTCCAATTCTGACACTGGAATGACTGGTACAAGGCTATCCTCTAAAGGATAAAGGATTGGTAGGTGACTTTCTGATGCCATGGTGATACTTCCATTAGATCTCGTGAAATAAGGGTGCGAATCCAGATTTTAACAAAACCAACCACTTAAAAATAGAACTTGTTCTTAATGGAAAGGTTAGTTTGAGAAATTATAGATAGGGAATGGAATATTGGGGAATGCAATGCACCTAAACAGTTAAATGTGCCTAGCAACGGTTGTATGTCTCATCCCGGCCTTGATTTTATCAACTTTCAAATCCTGAATCTTTTTCTTTCTTTGAGCTCTTTTATTCCTCATTCTTTTCCCTTTTTTCTTTTTTTTTCAGTTTTCGTTTTTCTTTCTCTCCTTTCTTTTGGTTTATTCTTACACAGGTTGTCTATAGCTATGATCAAATCTGATGAGGATTGCCTATGTATCACGACGCCGCATAAATCATATCATTACGTAGTTTGGGAATAAATATGAAATAAAGAAAAGAAATTTTTAGGTTTTCATTTTTCATTAAACAAAATCATTTTGGGTATTTGTATTACAGGGACTTAAAAGGACTGATGACTATTTAATGAAGACATACTGACTCAATATAAACAACAAAAAAACTTGAAAAAAGTATAAGTACATACTCAAAAACTAAAAACGTAAAAGTATATAAGAGCCTCTACTGGTACTCTGGGAGCCTGCGTGATATTAGCCGATCTTTTCGCGAGCCTTTGTGAAATATCTTCTTGGAGATGGTCTAAGTCATACATCACCTGGCGAATGAAGGTCAGCATGGAAGCAAAAAAACATATGCCTAGTCATGTCTTCACATTCGAGACATTTCATCACGATATAGTCAGTTATCTCCTTAATCCTTTTTCTGATAATTCCTTTTTCTTAAAGTAGATTCTCAATCTGCTGTGCTAGGGCTTCCAACACCTGTGCGTCCGCGTTGTTTTTGTCCTGTAGTTGTTGCATGCTTTCTTCTAGTCGGAAAATTAATGTGTAGAATTGCTCTCTTTCTGTCTTAAAATCTTTTGTTTGTTGAACCATTTCCTTTTCAAGGGAAAACAAATTTTTTTTAGAACTGTTACTTCTTTGACATATTTCTACCTCAACTTGTGGGGTAATTTGGCCAACTTTGTTTGAGCGTTTAGCAAATCTTTTTCGGCCTTCAACAAGTCATCTGCATAGTCATGTTATTCTTAGGTTGTTGATGAGTTTTTCATCTTTCTCGCTCCTCACAGGCATTTTTGGCAGCTATCCTCATGTCCCGGAGTTGGTCTCGGAGCGGCTCTTTCTCTCTGGTTAATTTTCTCTTTTCATCTTCGTCCACCTGTGCCTGTAAGTCATTGTCAAATGCAAGGTTCCTCAACTTTTCCTCTAGTGCATGAATAATGGCTTTATACTTCTTTTCTTTTTCTCCCCAGGCCAACCGTTCTTAGACTTTTTCATCAAAATCTTATATATAAGGCCTTTTGGCGGGCCTTTCTGGCTTGGGCTCTAGCTCCTTATTAACGCAATTCCTTTTTTCGAACCATGCATCATATCATGGATCTACTTCACCTCTTGCAAGATTAGGCACGTGGGTATCCTCTTTTCAAGTCTCGGCAATCATTCCAGATTTGTTGGACTAAATCCTTGGGAAGTGGGGCTTCGGGGTGTGGTTCAATAACGTGGACAATCAGGTATTTATTCTCAGGCACCACTTGATACCCAGTTGCCTCAGAACCCTCTGTGGTGCATAGGATTGGACACTCCTCAAGCCCATCAATAGCAAATAAATCTTTGTGGCTGACATGTATATGACTTCCCTTACTCGGAGCCACCCTAAAGTCCACTCAATTTTAATTCCTTTAAAGTTCTCAAGTGGACTATCCAAGCTTCAACTCCTTCTAGATAGTTGCAATCTTTCGCTCTTTCTTCATAGCTTTCAATGAAGTTACTCTTGCTTGGGCCGTAGTTGATAAATTTTGGATGATGGCAAAGGTGTTCAATTATCCATATTTGCAAAAGGATATTCCAACTTTCGAAGAATGTCACCCCGACTTACACTATTCAGTGCCCGGTAGATATCCAACAATATTAGTGGATCAAGTGTGTGATCTTCCTTAGCAGTTAGGACTTGTGCAATTCTAGCCATACGGATATCAACTGTCCCATTTTCATTTAGAAGACCATGACGCCCAGAAATGCCACTATGAAGGCAAAGCGACGATGAATTTTCTAAGTATCTTTGCTTTGCTTGTTGTTCAACCCTTTTTCATGCGTTTCAAACCCCTCTGGATGCCTATACATGGAGTACATGAAGTAGAATGAACAACAACCCTTGCTTATACGGTTCTGTCTTATTTGCTTATTGATGTTCATAATATCAAAGAAACGGCGCATTGACATAGGCCTCGAGAATATAAGCTATTGAATTCTTAAGTCCCTACTGAAACCTATATACCCAATTATTTACTCTAGGGTGGGAGTAAGCTCGAAGTCCAAAAAATGGAAGACATTGCGGACGGGATCCCAAAAAGTCACTAAAGCCTTGATTAGATCATTCTCTGGATTGACTTTCATGATATCCGTGACAGCACCCAATGTTCAACTACCCAGTCTTGGCCCTCTTTGTCCAAATCATACCACCACATTTGAAGTTGTAGTGGAGCTTGTTCTACCACATTTGTTGGTGGATTCTAGACGGTGTTCATTCTGTACCTGTGAACGGGTAGGATTAAGGTTAACTCTAGTTTGAAAGACAGATCAGCAGATTTATTTTGCAAGAAACAGTTTTAAATTTTCGAAAAGAAATCACCTAAATGTGGCTATTTGTGAAACATCGACTAGAACGATTATTATTGCAATAGTGGCCCCTTCTTACTTTGAATAAAGCTTTGAGGCCTAAGTAAGGCACTTTTCTAGGAAAAATGATGATTTATTGATAGACATGTCTCTTTTTAGCGAAAATAGCCCTTCGACAATGTAAGTTGTTCTAAGGCTAATCCGGCAAAAATGGCGCAAGACTTAACCGAAGTTGAGTCGGCTTCATTTTTGAACCAATGTACATACTTTATTCATTTGGTTTGAAAAAATTAGGGTCGGTACCGATGAGTAGTTCGGTTAGTTTTAACATTATTGGAAAAATATGATATTGACTCGCTTCATTTTTTGAAATACATTTTCTCTTTTCTGTTTCAAAAATTTTGGTAGAGTTTTGAGACATTTTTAAATATCGGGGTTTTTAGAAATGGGCGAATTCTCTATCCTACCTCACTCTTGGTTTTTTTTTTTGTTATTTTTCTTTACTTAGCCAGTCAACATACAAGCTGAAGCAAATAAATGTACAAATAGAATGCAAGATGCGTCGGGATAGTCTTTTATTTTGGGTACACTTGTCCTAGACGGATTCAACGCTTGTGTTAAAATGCATGTGATGCAAATAAATGTTCCTACTATGGATCAGGCATGAGGTTTTGTAATTCTAGGTTTAAACCTAGGGATGTGTTCTAGACGTGGCTTACCCCAAGCGAATAACTTGAGTCGAGGTGGCGGCAACGTACCAGGATCACGAAAGTCTACCCAGCCTAGTGGTTGATCCATCCTCGATCTATTGGTATGAACTCCAATAGAAAAGCGGGCCATACAAACGTGTGCATTATATTTTTTAGAGGACTCAGAAGGAAGGCGTAAGAAGACAGTTTAGTACAATTCAAATAATATCAAAGTGATGAATGAGCAGCAATTAGCATATTAGGCCCACAAAATATAGTAATATCAACAATTAATGAAGCCCAAGTAAAAATCACAATAACAAGCTCGAATTCTTGAGCCCTGAACCAGAGATTCCGGGTTCAATCCCCAGAAGAGTCGCCAGACCTGTCATACCTCCTTTTTACCTGAGGAGGATATAAGGGAGTTTTTCCAATTGAAGTAACATTATTCGAAATGGGATTATCTATTTTTTTCAGAGTCACCACTTCGAATAATTTATAGTGTCCCAAGTAACCGGTTTATTTTAAATCCCAAATCAAGGAAAATTTGACTTCGTTTAAAGTATGCGTAACCAAAAAAACTAGGTAAGGAATTCTGTTAACCAGGGAGAAGGTGTTAGGCATTTACGGGTTCCATGGTTTTAGCACGGTTGCATAGCAATTTATACTTGGCTTATTTTGTCTAATAACTCTTTTTAGGACTTATGCTTATTTTACCTTTTATCGCTACTAATCACTTGATAATCCGTATTTAAAGAATTAAATAAAGAGGAGTTACGCGTACATATACTCAATTACTAATACTTAGTTTATTTAATAAAAATGGGTCAAAGTTGTGCGAACACGTACCTTGAATTTATTTGAAAGAATCGTAATCACGTCCACGAACATGTACGCAATCACAATAGTAGTTTAAAAGTCGCGCCTAAAGCATTTCTTCGAGTATTTGATTAAGGCATTTTATTTACTAAGATATTTGACCATGGTCATGCGAACATATACCTTGGTTATTTTTTGCATCACTACTATGTCTCTCATGCATGTACATAATTGTAATAGTTAGTTTGATTTAAAGTATACCTTATGATTATGTCTCTAACTTAAGTATCTTATGTCATGTAACTAAGTGTAAAAGTTCAAAACTATGTGATACATCTATTTAATCAACTGGGGCAGCTTATGTTTTTAGGGATTTTTACTTATCTAGACCATATAGCAAACCGTATTACCAAAAATATTCATAATATTGTATTTACCCGCCCAGTCCATAGTTTTGCTAAATCTGTACCAAACCAAAAATAGATAGATTCTACCCTAAAAAAGGCGCTAAACTTGTAGGAATCAGATTTAGTGGTGATTCTATCACCATTAATTTCGAAATTTAAAACGGAAGAAAATCCATTGCAGCGTAATTCTCTCATTCTCCATATATTTTTCATCATTGATAGCCATTAAAAAGCTTTAAAGCTTTGAATTCAAATTTGGATTTTCAAAAATCATTATTTGTTTGGATTGGGTGTTGTTGTAAATAATTCGAAATGTGTTTAGGATTTATATCTCAATTTGAGGGGTTTTGGTGAAGATTAGACTTGGTTTTGACTGAATTTCAGATTGAAACTCGTCGAAGAAGAAGAAGAAGACATATTTTTCCAGAAATTGTATTTAAATTGTAGAATTGTAGATAAATTGTAGATAAATTACAGATAACTTGTAGATAAATTGTAGATTGGGAAGACTAATACTTCAAGTCTTCTACAATTATGTCAAAAATTTCAATTATGCTACAATTGAGATGAGAATTGGAATATTAAAATTTAATGTATCAGTTTGTAGATACAATTTCTACAAATAAATAACAAATCAGTTTAAGTATTGTATACAGTTGTATTGTTACATTTATACTACAACTAAACTACAATCCAAAATATGTTTAGGAGTTTACATCTCAATTTTGAGGGGTTTTGGTGAAGATTAGACTTGGTTTTGACTGAATTTCAAATTGGAACTCGTCGAAGAAGAAGAAGAAGAAGAAGACATATTTTTTCAGAAACTGTAGTTAAATTGTTGTTAAATTGTAGAATTGTAGATAAATTGTAGATAAAATATAGATAAATTGTAGATAAATTGTAGATAATTTGTAGATAAATTGTAGATTTGGAAGACTAAAACTTCTACAAGTCTTCTATAATTATATCGAAAATGCCAATTATGCTACAATTGTAATGAGAATTGGAATATTAAAATTCAATATATTCAGTTTGTAGATACAATTTCTACAAATAAACTACAAATCAGTTTAAGTATTGTATAAAGTTGTATTGTTACAATTATACTACAATTAAACTACAATCTTGTGTCAAAAAAATTTATGCATACTAAATTTCAATTTATGTACCATAATTCAAATTAAGGGTATAATTATTGCTTCATTTAGTCTAGGCGATGATTTTAGGATCATATATTCACTTTAGGTGTATATTTAACTTATACCTTCAAGACTTAATCTTTTGGATAGTTCAAAGTAGAACTCATCGAGGATAATCTACATTTATAATCCGAATCTAATTCCTAATAACATACTAAGGATTAATACAATAGGCGTTTGGACAATATTTGGTAAAAGCTGAAATTTTAAGTTGACAATAAAAAGAGTATTTGTAAATTTGAGCTTACATACAATACAAATATCAATTGAAAAACAGTAAGTAATTTTCTGTTCATTCGAAATAAAATATTGTAATTTGGTAACTTATACACCTAATGAATTTAATAGTGATTGCCGTATATTAAGGTGGAGGAAACATAAAGAAAGAGAAGAGGAGGAAAAAAAGGGAAAATGAATATATGTTCCTAAAATCATGCCTAGAACAAATGAAGCAATAATTATACCCTTAATTTGAATTATGGTACAAAAATTAAAATTTGGTATGCTTAAATGTAATAAACACAAACCTTAAACATGGGAGGTAATAAGATTTGCTATATGATATACATAGATAAAAATTCCATGTTTTTACTGCAAAACAAGCCCAAATTTAAAAGTTTGGGGCCTGACAAGGACCGAGTGCAAATGAACTCTAGCCTGAGACATATATTATCAGTTATTGGATTGGACTAATGAATTTATTTCGAAAAAAGACAATTTGAGCCTGCTTGAGTCTAATTGAATCTGGCCCAATGCATATTTCAAGACAGTTAAATAGATTTAGTCAAAAACGATTTAGGCCTATTGATCATGAGTCCAAATGACTCTGGCCCAATATCCATTTGCGAAAAAAATACATGGAGTTACTAAAAAAAGATTTGGGCTTGATGATAATAAGTCCAGGTGACTTTGGCCCAGTGCATATTTGCGTGAATGAGTTTGAAATTAAAATCTATAATAACCATTATAAATTTTACTTATATTTTATTCATTTTTTAAAATAGGAAGCTAAAAGTTTTTTTTGTGGGAACGCAAGTAAAGTAAACAAAAAGATGTGTTATGAAATAATATAAAAGACAAGAACAATAACTCAAGAACAAGAGCAAATAGAGAGAGAATAGGGAGAGAGAGAAGTATTCTTATTAATACTTGGGGTGATTTACAATGGGGTAAGACCCCTCTATTTATAGGAAGAGGAATGACTTAGTTTCAAGCTAAAACTCTTAGACATTCACTCTAAATAGACTTCTATTTTATAACACTCCCCCTTGAATGTCTATTCAATAATGTGCCTCATAAAACCTTAAAACCAAAACCCATTGGGAAAAATTAAAGAAAGGAAAAAGAGTACACATGTTTGAATATGCGCCTATTGGTTGCCTCGTTAAAAACCTTGCAAGGAAAACCCAGTGGGACAAAACCTTGTAAGGGAAAAAGAGTGCAACGCGCATTAACTCCCCCTAATGAGTACATCAATTTATATCCTTGAGCATTTGCATTTCAATCTTGTGCATCATCTTCAAAACGATCTTTGATAGAGATTTGATAAATATTGAAATAAATATTCCGCACCTTGAAATCATCATTCTTGATAGATATGAACATCTTCATATAATGTCGTGGAATAACTCTTCAATATCTCCATAGATGCATTCTCAATGCCATCATGCTTATAGTTATAGCAAGATTCATATGTACACAAATTGTACTTAGGATGTGGTACTTCAGGACCACGAATTGCATATGCTTCAAGCAACTTAAATCTTTCAAGTTAAGTCATATAAGCCATACAATAGACTTTAGATGCATATCAAGTTTTCCATGTCATGCTAGACAAATAAGATATCGAAAACTGACTATACATACCTTTGACTTTATACTTTCAAGCATTTGAACTATAGGTTCAAAACTACATGTCTTTCATATGGAATCAATTCTTCTTGAATTGTATCTCTTCCATTTAGTTACTTTCTTTGGGTCAGCAAATGCGTATAGCATGCTTTGCAATATGTTGCAATTGAATTATCCCTTTTATGAACTTCAGGTTCATATCATGATATTCGGGGATATACATATACAAATGATAATTCATCCCATGTAACCTTTTCTCAAGTGTTTATCATGTCTCCCCCTCATGTTAGTAAAGCTAACTTGTTTCCTCAACTTTGGGAAATCATCTTTGTGCATTATCATGTCAATATACATGGCACATTAATAATAAGATGAAATTATTTGGTTCCTGACCTTGAACCACTTGTGAGGGGAGAATATAATATACTCTCGCATACAACGTATATCAAACTGATATATATAACTTTGTTCTCATAAGAATCAGTTTAGCTATTAAGTGGAAGCACTCAATAATTATCTTGCTAAACCAACTTTGATATAAACCAACTTATCAAGATGAACTGTCTTGAGTAGAGAATCTGGAAATTATGCTCGAAGTTAGATTACTGAGCGATTTACCTCGCAAGCACCGGCCAGGCTGCGGGTTAATAACAATTGCGCATGTAACCATATCATAGATGCATCATATGTGGTATACATGGCAGGTGAATGGGCCCATATTCACCTTTGATATTTCCAGAATTTATGGGCTTCAACCCGAACTCTTTAGTTGGTGAGTTCATTCATGAGAACAAGTGATACAAGAGAATTCGTAAAGAACTTTCTAGTTCTTTGATATTCACCTATGTGAATTTGCACATCATACTTAAAATGAGATGGCTAACACGAATGTCAACTGAATAAATTATCAATATTGGTAAACTTCAAATTTACACCATGACATGTGCACTTAATAAACTTCAGGTTTATTATGACATGGGTTTTATACCAATAGATATCCACTTTATTGTGGCATTCTTTCATTTGTGTAGTACAAACTGGAGAACGAAGCGGGTAGCTTTTCATATGCAAATTACCCCGCTACAAGTTGTAGTAATAGGAGATATCAAAGCCTTCCTTTATTTATAGTCTCAATATAATCAATCGCTTTTGCGTGTACTTTGGAAACTGAATAAGTTTCTTTGAGACTTACTACAGCACAATACTCAATTGTGTTTCTCCAACATAGTAATAATTGGCTCTTCTAGAGCTCTCAATTAATTTTGTACTACCACAGATTCATCAACATCCATGTGGTGAATATCTTTCTTAAAGAGAAAGTTATACCATTATGGTCATGTCAAACTTATATGCAAGATATGTTTCTTGCATTATCGTTGTCCTTTAATAGTCATATTTCCAAAATACTTTGGCGTACAACAGGTACGTGACCAACGATCATTCATGCCATATATCATCTCAAACCTCCTTCTAGGGGTGAGTGTGGTATATTTAATACCAATTTCATGTTCATATTCTTCCAATAATGAATATGTATTCGTGAATCAAATGTTGTCACATTCACTTCGAGGATATGTGATTTTGTTATCCTTTTCAAATCTATAAATGCGTCAGGCATTTGATTTGCTATTCTTTGCAAATGGATAATCTTTTGTGCCTCTTTCTCACAAATAGAGGTGTGTGGATCAAGATGAGATAATGATGCATTTTTCCACAAAATTTCCCGTTTGGTTTCACCAACTTCTCCCCCTAATTTTGGGAAAAGTGTCTCATCAAATCGACAATCTGCAAATCGTGCAGTAAACAAGTCGCCTGTCAATGTTTCGAGGTAGCGAATGATGGAGGGCGATTCAAACCCAACATATATTCCTAACCTTCTTTGCAGACCCATTTTGGTGCAGGATGGCGGTGCTAAAGGCACATATACTGCGCATCCAAAAATTCTTAAATGGGATATATTGGGTCCATGACCCAAAGCCAATTGCAACGGGGAATATTTGTGTCAATTCGTCAGTCAGAGACGAACTAGCATTGCTGTATGCAAAATGGCGTGACCCCAAACCGAAGTGGGCAGCCGACAAACTAAAATGCTGCATGCAAAATGGCATGAACCCAAACCAAAGTGGGCAGCCGACGAACTAGCATTGTTGCATGCAAAATGGCGTGAACCCAAAATGAAATGGGCAGCCTCGTTTTCATGAAGAATTCAAGATTATTCTCATCTATTGTCTCAATATGATATCCATTTTGAATGATATCTTTAAAACTCAACAAGTTCCTTTTTGACTTGGAGGAGAACATTGCATTCTCTAAAATGGATTCTCAAAACTCAACAAGTTCCTTTTAAACTTGGAGGAGAACATTGATATCATTAAAACTCAACAAGTTCTTCTTAGACTTGGAGGAGAATATTGCATTCTCTAAGATAAACGTCATGCCTTTGGGCAGAGTTACAGTTGCTCTTCCGGAGCCTTCAATCAATTTACTTCCCATGGTTTCACATATAAAAGAAATACACGAACATATGAATAAATAAGTTCAATTCGTTTGTGTCACATAATATTTTCAAAATCTGCTGCTAACAGTTGACTAACAAAATCAGGTATGTTATCCATAATTGATTACTTTGTAGTTTGAAAATTTTCAGCGTTTTTCATAAGACAATCGATTATTAAACACACAATCGATTGTTTGAGCATTGACAATCGATTGTTAAACACACACAATCGATTATTTGCTATTTTTGAAAAAATCTGATCACACTGTCTTAAGACAATCGATTGTTAAACATAGACAATCGATTGTTGACAATTTTTGAAAAATTCCAGATTCACTGTTTTAAGACAATCGATTTTCAAACATCGACAATCGATTGTTGACTATTTTTGAAAATTCCAGATCACACTGCCTAACGACAATCGATTGTTCGACATAGACAATCGATTGTGGATGATTTTTGAAAAATTCCAGATTACACTGTCTAACGACAATCGATTGTTAAACATAGACAATCGATTGTTGACAATTTTTGAAAAATTCCATAACACTGTTTTAAAGACAATCGATTGTTAATCATAGACAATCGATTGTTGACTGTTTTTGTAAAATTCTAGATCACTGTTTTAAAGACAATTGATTGTTGATCATTGACAATCGATTGTTTTGCAGTTTTTATGCGAAATATGAGATAACCGACTAGTTTTTCAGGTTAGTCGATTACCTCTACTGGAAAGTAAAAATATTATTGATATTTGAGCATATTGATACATTCTAAAGAACTAATACTAACATTATGTCATGAACTAACTAATACGAGCTAATACTGATGGCTATTAGTTTATTCATTCACTAATACAAACAAGTAAAATAAAATCAAATAGCTCCATCTTCTTTCATCACGGATCCATCACCGATTAGGTGGTCTATCTTCCCCTCGGGTTGCTCAAAGAAGTCTGCCACATCCAAGTGGGTGATGTCGAAGTTGTCGTCAGAGACAAAATTCGTTCCAGGGCGTTTACTCTTTCGAGATGCTTGATAAAGGTCAACCAAATGTCATGGTATACGGCAAGCCTTTGACCAGTGCCCGTTTCCACCGCAACGATAATATATAGTTTATAAACTATTTGCTTTTGGATTCTTATCGTATCGTGCTTGTGGCAGAGTGACCAACTTCAGGTTGTCATATCTCTTCTTTAAGCCATTCCACAAGATAGGTGGATCCTTGACGGTGAGATATTCAATCTTCAAACCTTCATCAAGGTGATGGCGCAAGAAAATCAAGGCCTTAGCATAGTTTCAAACCTTCATCAAGGTGATGGCGCAAGAAAATCAAGGCCTTAGCATGGTTTTGGGTGGATGCATTATTTCTGTCTTTAATGGCGTCTCCAAGACCCATAGCATCCAAAATGGATTTAAGTATCCAACACCCATGTCATATAGTTCTTGCCCGAAATTTCAAGGGCAACGAACTTTCTTTTCATAATGTCAGACATAAACCAAAATTACATCAAGAGCGTGTTCATACTTACAGGCTCTATTACAATTATCACATTCACTTCAGGGAATGGATCATAATCATGTGCTTTACACAATCTCATGTCAAATATTACTTTCATAAAGAGAAAGATTATTTTGAGAATCTTTATTATTCTCATCATCACCATAATGACGATTATAATTTCGTCTATTGCCACGTCCATGGTAATAATTTTGTCTTCTTTCAGACTTACCACATGCTGCTACCACATTCTCTAAAGGGAATGGAGCTAATTCAATTGGACGGAATTCTTTGCCACGTCCACATTCATTCATACCTTCATGGTAATATCTTAGTCTTCTTTCAGACTTATCATATACTGCTTCCACATTCTCTAAAGGGAATGGAGCAAATTCAATGGGACGGATTTTCAATTATTTGCCCACAATCATACATGAATTTAATCATGGCAGGACATAGAGATTTCACCACTTCGTGTGGTTATAATTTCTTACAAACTCCATTAGAGTTATAATCAAACTTTGTTGTCTATGTTTGTATATAAAATCAAATTATAGAATTTCAAGAATTTGAAAGGGAAAAATAAAATACTTACCTTTAAGGTATACCAATTCTATTGTCAATGTTTTCTCCTTTTCTCTTTGTTTTTTTGTTTCTTTTCCTCCCTTTTTTTTCGTTTCTTTTCCTTCTTTCTTCATTCTTTCTTTGAAGCAAAACCTTGCACAAACAAAAGTTAAGACAATCGAAAATTAAATTAGGAAGAGGGAAATACCTTAGATTTCTCGAGAATGGTTCTTGAGACGGTAGAGTCTCGTGCTGATAACGTGTTATGAAATAATATAAAAGACAAGAACAATAACTCAAGAACAAGAGCAAATAGAGAGAGAATAGGGAGAGAGAGAAGTATTCTTATTAATACTTGGGGTGATTTACAATGGGGTAAGACCCCTCTATTTATAGGAAGAGGAATGACTTAGCTTCAAGCTAAAACTCTTAGACATTCACTCTAAATAGACTTCTATTTTATAACAAGATGGTTAAATTTGATGATTTTTCCTACTAATTGCGTAACTCTTCCATTTCTATAATTTTATCTTAAAGTGATAAGTTTAAAACTCATTTTTATTTTTTGAAAATCCTATATAATGTAAAGGCCAATTCAATTTTATTTAACATAAAATCAGAATACAATTTTATGAACTCAATTGGTTTTAGGCTTGAAAATGTATTATGGTTACTATTTAGCTTACTTGTAAAATTCAATCTTTTCATGATTTTAAACTAACAATCAGAATTATTATATTTAATTGTTTGAAACAGCATCGTAAAGCTACTAATATATTAAACTGAAGCATTGCATAAGAAAATATAATATAAAACAAAGCTAAATTATTACATCTTACTAACATGGACAGTTATAACAAAATCTGCCTATTACTACTCAAAAAAATACTTTTTTCTTGTTTTTTACTATTACATACGAACATACAGATCTTATGAATACATGAACCTTAAACAGATTTTGTAATTTTCGGAACACTTTAACTTTAAAGCTAACATAGCTTAAAATGGCCTAAAACAGTGTAAATAATTAACTTTACATGAATTCAGACACAAAACTCTCAATTAAAACAACATTAATCAACATGACTCGTGCAGTATTCAAAGAAAATACAGATTTTTGACAACCAATAAAGTCATAGTCATGATACAGCAAGATTAAACTTTAAATTGTTAAGAAAGTACCTTGATAGCAGCAAGAAAATAGACAAATAGGAAAATAAGCCTCTAAAAGACTTGAGTAGAAATGGCAGCAAGAATACCATTCCTGAAAACCAAAACATCGTCAAACTCAAACTCAGAAATACCAGCCAAAAATATGAAATAAGCAGGAGTTCTTTGCTAAAATGAAGGAAAAAGAGGCTCAAAAAGCAATACAGAATCATTGCCTTCTTGGGGAATTTTTCTATATGTATCTCAATCTTTGTCTAATAAAAAGAAGGAATGTATTCATAGAGTAAATGAGTGGAAACGGATAAGAATTAGGATACAGAAGCATCTGCTAGAATTCCCTAAAAATCATGAAAAAGGCATCTTTCTTAATATAAACGAATAGTTGTCTAATTTCTAGTACCTTCCTTATCTCAAAAAATGGACAAGTTTTCAATTTTTGGATATTTTTGAATTTTATCCCTGTTTTCCTACTCAGCATTGGGACAGTTGTCCTTTATTCTAGAAGGTTCTAGTATTTTCTAAAGAATTTTCAGAATCATATTTTCAAAATTAACCCTAAGGGTCTTGGAATTACTCAGAATCAGATTGGTTTTACGCTTGAGTCAAGTGACTCTGGGCATAAGGGTTTGGGCTCTTAATCTTTTACAAAGCTACGGGGACAAGTGGAATGGGTCATTTTTAGTGGAGCCCAATTCCTAAACAAATAAAGTAAAAACAGTAAACAAATAATAACACTAAAAAAAGCAATTCTACTCAATAATAGTAACAAATAAAAACAGTAGTAATAATAAAAACAAATAAATACAAAATTAATTAAAAATATAATAATAAATTTGAAAAAACAAAAAATCAATAAAAAGAAGACAGTTTTGGCCAAAGAATCTAGTTGCTAAAAATCCTTGCGCCAAGTCCCTCTCCAGAAATCTGAGATCTCGAGTGAGAGATCTTGTCTCGAGGATTATTATACAAACTAGGTGACATTTTTTTGGAAAAAAGATCAGATCTAACCGCTAAGAACCCTCTTGCCAATACACCCACCTACAATCTAAGATCCCTCTTGGGAGATCTTGGCAGGAGGATTTTAAATGAACTAGAAAAATTTAAAAGGGGGCGGCTCTATGGTTTCTAGATTTTTAGATTTGACATCTTGTGATTTTAGTGGGGTTCTTGGTTGATCCGTTGGTATAGTGGGATTTAGGAGGATATGGGGATGTTGTTGTATAATTTTATGTAGGCTTAGGGTTTCGCCGCCACCATAGTTCCAGCGGCGTTGTACTGTGGGGCTAGGGTTTCGGGTCTTAGATCTACTAGTTTTGGTGGATTTTTGTGAATTTGGTTGGTGTAGTGAGGTAGAGGAGGAGAAGTGGAGTTGATTGATGTAGGTTTGGGGCTATTTGGTTAAGTCTGGCCAACGAAGGCGGTTTCCAAACGGCGGCTCTAGGCAGAGGGTGGAGAAGAGGCTAGGGTTTGGGACATGGGTGTTAGGGCAGTTAAGGTTTGGGATGGTTGAGAGAGAGATGTGAGAGTGAATGAGTTTGAAATGAGGGGGTATGAGGGGATCAGGACAGCTATATATTTAAAAGAAAGGGAGTTCTGGGTCATTAGATCTTTGGAGATCAACGGCTGAGGTTAACCAACACAAACGGTGTCATTTTGGTTTTATTGAGGACTAGACTGAATTGGGGTATGAGAAATGGGATTGGCAAAATTGGGTTAAGTGTTTGAGGTTTCGGCTATTTAAAAGTGGCCCAGCCCCTCCCCCCCCCCCCCCCTCCCCCTTTTTGAAAACTAATTAATTTAAATAAATCCTAAATTAAGTACTAAATTATCTTATATTATAAAATTGAACTAATTATCTATTTGTATTATTACATAATTAGTAAATCTTTTTTTTTCTTTTAAAAAGAAAAAGTTAGTAATATATAACTAAGACTAAAAATGTCAAAAAAATTTACACAATTTTTATTATTTTCTTTTAATAATATAATTAAATTATTTAATTAATACTGGATTTAATTAAAACCCTAATTATGAGGATTAATATATTTTTGTTATAATTCATGACTTAAAAATGAAAAATGCAACTACATACAAATAATTACCAAGAAAATCCTAAAAATTTAAAAATAATTACCAAAAATTCTAAAAAATCTAAAAATAAATAGGAATTATCTATTTATTAATTTTGTGAGAATATGTTGGTGACGTAAAATTTACATGCTCACATAAAGGTACTTAGACAAATTGCAGGTGTCATTACACCAGTTCAAAGAATGACCATATATTATGTATCTCGAGAACAGAACGGTGAGGCTGATGCCCTTGAAAATCTGGTGTTGCCAGTTGAAGATGATGAAATTAGCTCGGGGACTGTCATACAACTTCCAAAATTGGTGGTCGAAGAAGGCCATGCCGAAATAAACTCCACAAGCCTAACTTGGGATTGAGGAACAAATATATCGATTACCTGAAGAATGGAAAACTTCCATCGAACTCTAAGGAATCGAGGACTCTGCGAACGGAAGTTGTGCAATTTACATTGGCCGAAGATGGAATACTGTACAGAAGAACATTCGATGGGACGTTGGTAATATGCTTGGGTGCGGGAGACACCGACTACATCCTTTGAGAAATACACGAAGACACTTATGGGAACCATTCTGGCGTCGAATCACTGTTTACAAAGTCATCATAGCAGGATATTATTAGGACAGTATGGAAAAAAGTACTATGGTTTTCGTTATAAAATGTGACAAATGCCAAAGGCATGCGCCGATGATCTACCAATCCAAAGATTAACTTCATTCAGTCCTATCCCCGTGTCCGTTCATGAAATGGGAGATGGACATCGTTGGTCCTCTACCATCGACCTAGATCAAACTAAATTCATTTTATTTATGACTGACTATTTCTCTAAATGGATTGAAGCACCTGCTTTCAAGAAATTCAGAGAGAAACAAGTCATAAACTTCATATGGGATCACATCGTGTGCCGATTCCTTTTACCTGCTGAGGTAGTATGCGACAATAGAAAATAATTTATCGGTAATAAAGTAACAAAGTTCCTTTAAGATCACAAAACAAAAAGGATATTATCGATGCCATATCATCCTAGTAGGAATGGACAAGTCGAATTAACGAATAAGACCATCATTCAAAACCTAAAGAAAAGGTTGAACTCCGCTAAGGGGAAATAGAGAGAACTTTTTCCCGAAGTCCTTTGGGCATATTGGACAACGACAAAATCCAGTACGGGGGCAACGATGTTCTCCTTAGTACATGGAAGTGAATGTAACCACCCGACTGGTTGTTTTACCTTTTTGAACCCCGTTTCTTTAAATAAAAATTCTCGTGTTTGCTTTAGCTGATTTACGACTTGCGGGGACGGTTGGTTTGGGAGCTGGAAGAGTTTTGAGTGAATTATGTCCATTTGTCTCTTTAAGATTCTCTTAAAAGACCAAGTTTGACTTTGGTCAACTTATTGGGAAAATGGACTCGAATTTGACGGTTCAGGAGGGTCGTGGGAAAATATGGGATCTAGCGTATGTCCGGAATCAAAATTCTGAGGTTCCTAGCCTGAGTAATGACTTTTTAGTAGAAATTGTTAAATTGAAGTTTTAAAAAATTAAAGAAACTTAGAAATAATTGATTTCCTAGGTATTGGGCTTGTATTTTGGTTCTCAAGCATGGTACAGGTTCGAAATATCGTTTAAGACTTGCCACGTAAAAGTTGGTATCAATATGGGTAGTTTAAGGGTGTTTTTACCCGTTAGATGAGAAACAAGAACTTGAAGTTCATTAGTTTCATTCATTTGGTTAGGGAGTGATTCCTAGATTTATTGAAGAACTTGAAGTTCATTAGTTTCATTCATTTGGTTTTAGGGAGTGATTCCAAGATTTAGCGTTGTTTCGAGTGTTCCGAGGGTTCGAGTAGGTCCGTCTCGTGATTTCAGACTTGTCGGTATGTTCGGCGGGGCTCGGGAGCCCCGGGCATCAAATGGACAAGGCTCGAGTGAAGTTGATATTTAGAGAAAGAGCTAGGTTTGCTGCTTCTGTCATAACCACATCTGCTGTTCTAGGACCGCATGTGTGGTCTATTCTCTGCAGAAGCGACCCAGGGCAAGCCAGGCCAAAATCACAGATGCGGCCCCCAATCACAAATGCAGCCCAGCAGATGCAGGCCTCAGACTGGAAAAGTGGTCCCTGCCCTTTTGGCCCAATTCGGTAGATGCTCTCCTCCTTCTGTAGGTGCGGGACTACAGATGCGGTCCCCTAACCGCAGATGCGGAAATCGCTGGGCAATGAGCTTCATTTAATTCGAGCTCAAAGGCCATTTATTTCATTTTTTACTCTACACATGGGCGATTTGGGAGTTTTCAAAGAGGGTATTTCAACATAGCATTGTGAGGTAAGTTATTTCTATTCATCCTTAGTTTAAATACATGTATATTAGATAGATTAAATACTAAAAACTAGGTGAACTCAAAGGATTATAACTAGACCTACGGTCTAAATGAAACTTAGATTTAACAATGAAGATTATTATGAAATGAACTATAAATCATATATTATTGATCCTTAGGTTGTAGAGAACAACTTCCTTCGAAAAATCTAGGAATTCGGGTACGTGGGCCCGGGGTCGGAATTTAGGAACCTTGTGAAAAAGGTTGGGAAATTGCTTAAATAGTTAGAATTCATTCTTGTAAGCCTATAGTTACTAGTTCTTACTTCCTTTAACTAGCTTGTGATCGTTCAACTCCGAATTGAGGGCTTGGGCTTGTTTTTGGTATTGGAAGTGCGCTTTGGAGCGAGGTGAGTCTCCTTTCTAATCTTGTAAAAGGGAATTGTCCCGATAGGGGAATTAATTGGTTATGTGCTCCTATTTTTGGGGGCTACGTACGCACGAGGTGACGAGAGTCTGCGTGTAGCTACTATTATGTTTAATTCCGGGTAGTCTAGGACCCAAATGCATGATATACTTAGAATACTTGTAACCTTATCGATAACTCGGATTGCTTAAACCACATCGAATTAATAAATACATTCCCAAAATGATTTGTCTTCTTCTCTTAAATCGTTAAAAGAGAAAGTGGCTTTTGTTTGAATAATTATTCCCCGATAAATTCTTAATTTGATAATTGAGCATGTATCCTCATGTGTACATGCGTCACATGTATGATTCACGAGAAGGGTGATTGTTTATTATATGTTGACTGCGTCGCATGGATGGTTACATCTATGGTTCGAGTTGTTCGACCCTCAGCAATTCACAATTTATTTTCATGTTGGATCGGGCCGTACATTCCTCGGTGCTATATGTTTATGATTTACTTAGCATTCTATCTGTGGACCGGACTTCATACTTGTGTAAATATATAAATGGACATTCGTGATGAAAATTGAAAGGAGATTTGTTGTTCCATACTTTTTAATTTTACGATATGTGATATTCCTGCTTATTATAATTCTCCTCATTTTACTTGACCTTAGTAAATATCGAGTCGACCTCACGTTTCTACTTCTTCGAGATTAGATGGGATACTTACTATGTATATGTTATTTATGTACTCATACTACACTTATGTACTTAATTGTACAGGACCTGCAGCAGGGACATCTGATTATCAGTCTGGTCCGCGCCCCTGAGCTAGTGGCTGAGACATCTACGGTGAGTTGCTTCATTCCTATGTCGTTCATCAGCCTAATGGAGTCTTTTTCATAATCTGTATTTTCTACCTCAGACAGTATGATAGAGATATTCTTTGTATATTCTACCAGATGCCCATACTTGTGACACCAGGTCTTGGCATACACACACATTGGTAGACTTACATTTCGGGTTGTATAATTATATCACTTACATTATCTATCACTTTTGGTTTCAAATCTTAATTGGAGTACTTATTTCACTTAATTTCTGATAACATTAACCTAAGAAGTTAGTAATGTTTCCACGTTGGCTTGCTTGGCAATGGTGTTGGGGCGCCCTCACGACCTGTTACGGAAATGGGTCATGACAGTGAAGCTTTGATCTTGATTGAAGTTGGAAATCCAGTGTCAGGTTTTGTTATACAACGGAAGAATCAAATTACGAGGCTATGAGTACAAGCCTTGAATTATTAGATGAAAAATGAGAAGCCACCCTCATCCGAATGGCTTCCCAGAAACAATGAATCGAAAGATATTATAATCAAAGATCCAATCTTCAACACTTCAAAATAGGGGACTTAGTTCTGAGGAAAGTCACCCTCAATACTCGACACCCAAATGAAGGGAAACTCGGCCTATAGGGCCATATCAGGTCATCGATGTCATCGGAAAGGGATCTTACAAACTTGGCACAATGGAGGGCGAACAATTGCCTAACAATTGGAACACATCACTCCTCAAACGATATTGTTGTTAAGGTATGACTTTCTCCCTTTTCATTTATATTCTATACTAACTTATCACAGGTGTTCAGTCGAAGACGTCGAGAAGCTCTTCAACATGAAGATGTTAGATTTTAAAGAAAGCGTTGAACTCGTTTTCCCTTAAATTGGTTTTTATCCCAAATGGGGTTTTCCAATGAGTTTTTTAACACAGAAACAATTATATGTTCTACCTGGGGACAACTCAACAGTATCTGAGGCTTTTTTGCAATCAAACTCGAATACTAGGGGGCATCACCCTCGGATGTTATGCTTTTAAGGAAGATGCTTCGCGTTAATAATGTTTCGAAAGGAAATCTTTTAAAGGGACAAATGGCCAAACGAACTATGCAAACATAGACTGCCCGAGCCCTAATGACAAAACATGTATGCATGAATGATCTATTGAATGAAGTAGTGTTTCCTTATCAGATTGTCACACCTCCTTTTCTACATACTACCCCCGGAAGGATAATGTACAAGGTAGTTTTTCCACTTTAAGTGACATTATGCGAAATGGAATTATTTATTCATCTTTGTTCAAAGTCGCCACTTGGGATATGCTTGTTTTTAGTGTCCCAAGTCACCGGTTTATTTTAAATCCCAAATAGAGGAAAATTCGACTTTCCATTTGAAGTCCGCAAACTAGAAATTCTGAATAAGGGATTCTGTTAACCCGAGGGAAGGTGTTAGGCACTCCCGGATTCTATGGTTCTAGCACGGTCGCTTGAAGTATTATAATTGGCTCACTATCTGATTTTAACACATGTTTTAGCCTATGATATAATTTTGAATGATTTACTGCTTTTGATTAATTTTAGGGAAAATTGAATGTCCTTTATAGCATGTCCTTGGATTGCATCACATGAAATGCACCCGTAATCCGGAATACATCTTATTCAATATTTTGGGATTTAGATTTGGGTCACATGAAATGCACACTCGAGTTTAAGTAGATAAAATTTTTAAAATGCAACTAAAGCGACTAACACATTGTTAACTTTGCGACGGTCATGGAAATTTGCTAAATGGCACGCCTCGAGTCGGAGTCTGTTGATTTCTTTTTTAAGGTTTGTTAGTAGTTGTAAACCAGTTATTTACTTTATGAAAATGAAAATTTTCCAAAATATTTTTTGTACTTATCTGCCAGAACTACGTCTATCTGATTCATGCGGGGTCATGATACGTAGGCAATCTCCATAGGATTCGACCATAACCAGAATAAGAAAGGGGGAAAATAAAAGAAAATCATGAGAGAAACAACGAAGAGAGTAATAAAACAAAAGAAGGTAGGAAAAACAAGCTGAGCAAAAGAAAACAGGAAAAAGAAAAAGAAAACAAGAGAGGAAAAGAAAGTGGCATAGGATAAAAGTCAGGATGACGCAAGCAGCCAATCCATGTGCATAATAGAAATCGATAACTGCTTAGGTACATTAATCCCTGGATATGTGGCTACCTATATGTTAAAGCCTAACTGCTAACAAGTTTTGGTGTTGTCTATCCATTTCCAGACATGTGGTTAGTTTTGCGACATTCTGGCAACCCACTTCTATAACACTCGGTCCAAAAGCAAGCTGACTAAGGCCAATCAAGAAACCGATGCAAGTATCATTGATCCCTCAAAAGAGGTGGAAGAGTTGGATGTCAACGCAATGAAAGAAGAGATGTACAAGTTGAACCATCACATGGCTGAAAGGTATCAGGCTTGGGTAAGAGGGTAGTCACAACCAGCATATCCTGCTAACCCGACTTCATCCCACCATTAGCCCAATCACATGATCACCCTGCCATTGATCTATCCCCAAGCGTCCCCATGTACCAACAATACCAGGGTACAACTTCCCAGGCACCCCCAACTCCACCACCCAACGCTGCTCCCCACCCCCTCCACCAGTTGCTCTCATCTTTGTGGCACCTCCTCCCACTGCACTCTACATATTATCCAATGAACCTTTTCTCCAAGCTCATGACAACCAGTATTACCTACCAGAACCCACTTTCAAAGCCCACGAACCCTAATCTTACGCTCCCCATTTTGAAATCCCTACCGAGGCTGAAAAACCAGTTGAAAATCCCGAGCAAGAGGAGGTGCTTAGGAAAGTCAAAACTTTATAGCAATCATTCATAGATATGCGAGGGTTGGGAGGCCAAGTGAATGTGGCATACAAAGACCTCTGTTTGTTCCCAGATGTACAATTGTCGCCGAGCTTTAAGATGCCCAAGTTCGAATTATACGACGGGCATGGTGATCCTGTGGCACACCTAAGGGGTTTCTGCAGCAAGATGAGGGGGGCAGGCGAGAAGGATGAATTATTGATGGCATACTTCAGTCAAAGTTTAAGTGGTTCAGCGTTGGAATGGTACACCCAACAAGATCATGCTCGGTGGTACACCTGGGACGATCTTGCCCAAGCATTCACCTGTCATTTTCAGTACAATCTTGAAATTATTCCAGATCGTTTATCTTTGACGAAACTGGAAAAGAAGTACAATGACAGCTTTAGAGAGTATGGCTTCTATTGGAGGGAGCAGGCAGCAAGGGTCAACCCACTAATGAAGGAAAGCAAAATGGTAGACTACTTCTTGCAAGCTTTGGAACATATATATTTTGCTCACTTAGTATAGGCAGTGGGTAAATCCTTTAATGAGGTAGTAAAAATGGGAAGCATGGTAGAGGAGGGGCTCAAATCTAAACATTACGAGCTATTTATAAATCAAAGCAACCACCCAGGCTATCTAAAGTGGGACCGGAGGAGCAATCAAAAAGAAGGAGGAAGAGGAGGTAGCGATAAGTAACTTAGGGACTTGGTTCGGGCCCCGGGGTCCATCCCATTACAACCAGCCGCAACCTCATCATTAAACCTATCCACACACCCTATATAGCCCACCACCACACTATTACCCACCTTCTGGCCCCCGTTTTTCAGTCCATCATGCACAAATAGATACCTAACCTCCCACCCACGCACAATGGCATGCGCCAAACCCATAAAATAATTACCCAGCTCCACAAAATAACTATCCACCTCTGAGAACCTACCAACACCCCCCGAGACCAGCTTTTCGGCCCAACCAAGCTTTAAAAAATAAGAGAATGCAGAAGAGGAAAACTTTCTCTCTATTGGGAGAATCATGTGCTAGCTTATTCCACAGGTTGAGACAACTAGATATGTTGAGGCTGATTGAAGCAAAATTGCCAAATCCTCCTCCGAGAAATCTGGATTATTCTGTCACTTGTGAGTATTGTTTTGGTGCCCTGAGGCATGACACATAGAAATGTTCAAATTTGAAGAGCGCTATTCAAGAACTCATTGACTCACACGGGATTAAGGTACAAGCTCCAGAAGCACCCAATATTAATCAAAACCCGCTGCCTGCTCATCAAGAGACGAATATGATTGATATAGTGCACAAAGAGGGAGAGCCCAAAAAGCCTTCGCAAACTGTCATGATGATCCGAGCTAGTGAGCGGAAGATGGTTGGGAATTTAACAAGCAAGATATCAACGCTTAAGTTGAATGGAGCCAGCAGTGAGCCTTTCGTTGTAGTCAAGAAAGAATCCCTGAGAGACGGGATAGAGAGACAAGAAAACACAAAAGTGGTTGTACCAGGGGTGACAAGCAAGCCTGTGGTTGTTGTGGAAGGCACACACACAAAGCATGTCATTATCAAAATTGTAACTCAACTACCAATGATCAGCAGCAAGGCCGTACCTTGGAATTTTGACCGACTAACAATGACGTACAAAGGGAAAGAGGTTAGAGAAGAAGTTTGTGAGACCCACAGATTGACCCAATCGGGGATGTGCTTTGCCCCCGAGGAATTGAGAAAACCCAAACCGACCAAGGATAACTCAGTGCTGGTGAAGAAAACTGTGAGTGAAGAGAAAGCAGAAGAGTTTATGAAGAAGATGAAAATGCAGGGTTATTCTATTGTGGCACAACTGAGAAAGACACCTACCCAAATCTCGCTGTTATCATTGTTGATTCATGACGAGAACCGTCGGAAATTGATGAAGATCTTGAACGAGGCCCATGTTCCTAATAAAATCACAGTCAATCACTTGAAAAAGATAGCCAACATGATTTTTGAGGTGAACCGAGTCACTTTTTCCAATGATGAATTGCCCGTAAAAGGCACCGATCATAATAGAGCACTCTATCTCACGGTAAAGTGCGAAGATTTTGTGGTCACTCATTGGTTGATAATGGTTCAAGCGAAAATATTTACCTTCTTTCCATATTGTACAAGTTGAAGGTGGATGATGAAAGAATCCACAAGAACAACATTTTTGTGCGAGGGTTTGATAGCGGGGGAAAAGATTTGGTCGGTGACATAATGCTCGAACTGACAATCAGACCGGTTGACTTTACCATGGAATTCCAAGTTCTGGATATGGCTGTTTCCTACAACTTGCTATTGGGGCGACCCTAGATCCATGATGTCCCCTCTACTTCACATCAAATGGTGAAATTTGAATGGGATTGACGAGAAATAGTTATGCACTGCGAGGACCATCACTATGCTCACAGTAACGCTATTGTGCCACTCATCAAAGCGGATGATGAAAAGGGGCCCTCGGTGTATCAAGTTCATAACACAGTATCAATGACAAAAGTTCACGAAGGGAAGTGTGTTCCAATGCCAAAGCTAGCTGATGCGTCAGTCATGGTCGTTGTTGAAATGTTTAAGAACGGGTGTGTTCTAGGAAAGGGTTTGGGGGCGTCACTTTAGGGTATCGTACAACCGATATCTCTCCCCAAGAACATAGAAACCTTCGGTTTGGGGTTCAGGCCCACAACTGCAGAAATCAAGAGGGCCAGAAGAAAAAAGCAGAAAGTATGGGCCCTCCCCAAGCCCGTGTTGTGTCTCTTCAAATAATTTGTGAAGCCTGGCACTAGGAAGTGCCCAATAATGATAAGTCCCGATCTTGTGATCGGTCCAGATAAAAAATTGCTTGAAAGGTTCGAAAAGTTGTTTGGTGGAAGTTAGGGAGGGCTCTAGCAAGGCAGACGTGTAATTTGTTGGGCCCTGTGCAAAGATCAACAATTAGGAAACTACTCCTCTCCCAGCCAGGAAGGAGTTTTGTTATTTTTGTGCTGGCTCCAATGATATAACATGCATAAGGACTCTTCGGCCCAGTCTTGAAAGCTGGTCTAATTCAGAAGTAATAATAAAGAGATAGAATATGAGGATGAATTAGAATATGATGAGGAAAGGGCGTTTGAGAAAATTAGTAAAGAGTTAATCCACTTTTGAGGAAAAACCCAAGCCAAACCTGAGCAATACAGAAGCAGTGAATCTAGGGGACCCAGACAATATCAGAGAAACTAAAATAAGGGTCCATCTTAAGACGCAACTTGGGGAAGAAATAATCAGAGGGTTGTTTGAATACCAAGATGTCTTTGCATGGTCTCACGACGATATGTCAGGGTTGAGCAGTGACTTGGTGGTTCACAAATTGCCCACTGACCCGGCCTGCCCTCCTGTCAAACCAAAGTTGAGGAAGTTTAAAACTGATGTGAGCGTAAAGATCAAAGAGGAAGTTACCAAGCAGTTTGAGGCAAAGGATATCCTAGTCACACTGTATCCCACCTTGTTAGCCAATGTCGTGCATGTGCCAAAGAAGGACGGTAAAACTAGGGTATGTGTCGATTATCATGACCTCAACAAAACGAGTCCAAAGGAAAACTTCTCACTGCTGAACATCCCCATATTGATTGAAAATTGTGCAAAGAATGAGATTGGCTCTTTCATAGATTGTTACGCGGGCTATCACCAGATTTTGAAGGATGCGGAGAAGACAGCATTCATCATGCCTTAGGGAATATATTGCTACAGGGTCATGCCTTTCGGTCTGAAGAATACTGCGGCAACTATATGACGGCAATGACAACCATATTCCACGATATGATACATAAGGAGATTGAGGTCTATGTGGATGATGTAATTGTGAAATCTAGGAAGCAGTCCGACCATGTCAGAGATTTGAGAAAACTCTTCCAGAGGCTCCGCAGGTGCAATCTCAAGCTCAATCCTGCGAAATGCGCATTTGGTGTTCCATCATGGAAGTTGCTAGGATTCATAGTCAGTCGCCTAGGCATTGACCTAGATCCATCAAAGATTAAAGCCATACAAGAATTGCCGCCTCCGAGGAACAAAACTGAGGTGATGAGTCTGTTGGGGAGATTTAATTACATCAGTAGATTTATTGATCGGCTCACAACAACGTGTGAGCCTATCATTAAGCTACTGAAAAAGGATGTTGTGGTCAAGTAGACGGAGGAATGCCATGAGGCTTTTGATAAAATAAAAGGATACTTGTTGAACCCGTCGGTATTGGTCAAACCGGAACTAGGGAGGCCTTTGATCCTATATCTAACAGTCTTGGACAACTCATTTGGATGTGTGTTGGGTCAGCACGATATCACCGGAGAAAGAAGCAGGTCATATACTACCTTAGCAAGAAATTTACAACTTATGAGGTTAAGTATACTCATCTTGAAAGGATATGATGTGCCCTAACTTGGGTAGCACAGAATTTAAAACACTACTTGTCAGCGTATACTACTTACCTCATCTCACGCCTGGACCCATTGAATTACATCTTCCAGAAAACTATGCCCACACAGAGGCTTGCATAGTGGCAGATCCTGCTCACTGAGTTCGACATTGTCTGTGTGACTAGGACTGCAATGAAAGCACAGGCATTAGCTGATCATCTGGCCGAGAATCCGATAGACGAAGAATACGAACCTTTAGAGACATACTTCCCGGATGAAGAGGTATTGCACATTGATGAAGTGGAACAGGGTGAGAAGCAAGGATGGAAATTATTCTTCGATGGGGCCTCCAACATGAAAGGCGTCGGGATAGGAGCAATACTCATTTCTAAAATAGGGCACCATTACCCCGTTACAGCTCAGCTCCGCTTCTATTGCACTAACAATATGACAGAATATGAGGCGTGCATTTTGTGTGTGAGGTTAGCTGCAGACATGGGTGTCCAAGAAGTCTTGGTCTTGGGGGACTCGGACCTTCTGGTTCACTAGATTCAAGAGGAATGGGAAACATGAGATTTGAAGCTTATGCCATACCGCCAATGTTTGCATGATCTTTGTCAACGATTCCGGTCAGTAGAGTTCATGCATATCCAAGAATTCACAACGAGGTTTTTGATGCTTTGGCTACTTTGGCTTTGATGTTACATCATCCAGATAAGACTTATGTTGACCCACTACATATCTAAGTCCATGATCAACATGCTTACTATAATATGGTTGAAGAGGAGCTTGATGGTGAGCCTTGGTTTCACGACATCAAAAAATATATTAGGATTGGTGTGTACCCGATACAAGCCACAAGTGATCAAAAAAGAACAATTCCTCACTTATCAAGCCGGTTTTTCTTTAGTGGAGGGGTACTATACAAAAGAACGATGAATCTTAGGTTGTTAAGATGCATAGATGCTAGATAGGACACAACCATCATGACCGAGGTACAATCCGGAGTTTATGGACCTCATATTTGAGTGGGTATGTTTTGGCAAAGAAGATTCTCCGGGCGGGTTACAATTGGCTCACCGTGGAGCAAGATTGTATCAGTTTCGTGCGCAAATGTCATCAATGTCAGGTGCGCGGAGATTTGATTCACTCCCCGCCGTCTGAATTACATACAATGTTTGCACCATGGCCTTTCGTTGTTTAGGGCGTGGATGTCATCGGGCCCATCGAGCCAGCAGCTTCCAATGGGCAGAAGTTTATCCTCGTTGCTATTGATTATTTCACCAAGTGGTTTGAAGCTAAAACACTCAATTCGGTGACCAAGAAAGTTGTGGTCGACTTTGTGCATTCAAATATTATTTGTCGGTTCAGAATCCCAAAGATAATCACCACTGACAATGAAGCAAATCTCAATAGTTATTTAAAGAAAGAGGTATGTCCGCAGTTTAAGATTACACATCACAATTCCACCCTATAGTGCCCCAAGGCAAATGGAGCAGTTGAGGCAGCCAACAAGAACATAAAGAAGATACTTCGAAAAATGGTGGAAGGCTCAAAGCAATGGCACAAGAAGCTACCCTTCGCATTGTTAGGCTATCGCACTACTGTTCGAACCTCAGTAGGGGCAACTCTGTATTTGTTGGCGTGTGGAACAGAAGTAGTAATACCGGCAGAAATTGAAATTCCATCCCTTCGTATTGTCGTCAAAGCAGAAACCGATGATGACGAGCTGGGCAAAACCCGCCTGGGGCAATTGAATCTGATTGATGAGAAAAGATTAGCAGCAATATGTAACGGCCAGTTGTATCAACAAAGAATGGCTAGAGCATATAACAAGAAGGTTTGAGGTGGGTCAGTTGGTATTGAAACGCATCCTCCCTCACCAGGCGGAGGCAAAGGGCAAGTTCGCCTCAAATTGGCAAAGGTCGTTAATCGTATCAAGAGTGTTGTCCGACGGGGCATTGTATCTAACAGATGTGGAAGGCAAGTGCGTAGAAATGTCCATCAATTTCGATGCAGTTAAGAGATACTATGTATGATTTTCTTTGATTTAATCACATTTATTTGTACTTGGCATGTATTGGAGATTGGAATAACGAAGGCATTTTATTATGCTATCTGAACACTTTATCCCTTGATTAACCCTTTTGAGCTTTAATTATTTTATTTCATACCCCTCTTTCAGAATCAGTAGCAAAATCAGAAATGCAAGCGTGAGACATGAATAAAGAGAAAAAAAGAAGAAAAGAAAAAGAGAAGAAAAGAAGAAGAAAAAAGGAAAAAAAAACAACAAAACAACAAAAGGAAAGGGAAGAAACAAAGAGAAAGAGTAAGGAAAAGAAGAAAGAAAAAGAAAGAACCACCACAAAAAAAAACAAGTCTTGTGACATGAAATACGTTCGGTTCCCAAGCAAAGAAATTGGGGCAGAAGTTGTGGTTGTTGTAAGATATCTGATTCCGGAAGTTGTAATTTTGAACCCATTTGAATTGTTTTGAGCCTTTAATACCCTTTCTTTCTAACCCTATCAAAAAGCCCACGTTATGGTCCGAAGAAAGACCTTCTGATCAGTATTCGAGAGATGCCAAGAAGAGTAAGTAGAGGTGATTCATGTCAGGAGCAACACTCCGGTTCTAGTAGAAACAATAATGAAAATGAGAGCGTCTTATTGGTGAAAACCTTCACGGGCACCGTAAGGCATTGGGAGTTGAGAGAAAATCAAAATGAGAGAGACATATCGATGAAAACCCTCACGGGCACCTTAAGGCGAAGGAAAGTCGAGAAATGACAATTGAAAGAGGTATGTTGATGAAAATCTATTTGGAACACCACAGGATGAGCAAGGTTAGGGTTTGGTTAAAGAAATTGGGTTAAGGAAGGTCACAACAACAAAGCATGGTTACTAGAAGCCGATCATTTGGACGGACTGGGCCAACTAAGCCTAAGTTCATATCATGATCATTGGAACCAGTTGTTCCCCATAGATAATTTTTTTTCTTTCCCCTTTAGTAGTCAACCCATTCTGAATTCTTTTGTTCTAAAAACAATTCAGAGTCATTGCATTCCATTTTCTTTCGGGTGTCTAATCCTCTAAGATGTTTTCAAGGTCAATTTTGTATAAGAAAGCAGGAAAGAGATTTCAAAGCTTACTACCAGCTCCCAAATGGCAAAGCACATTGTGGCTAAAACATAACAAAGGCAGTGGAAGTTAAAATAGAATTTGAAGAATCACGAATGGTTTTGTCAGCGAAATGATTCGGTAATCTCAGGAAGGATGCAAAGATTCTGGCGAGAGGGTCAGGAATGTAACAAATCGTTAGGGTACAGAGCACTCGATTCATCTAAGGGCATAAGGTTCAGGGGTCAGCCAACAAATCAAGCGGCTCACAGTCAGTTTGGAAAGTTGGCCACAACGGTGCATGACCGCGGGGAGGCCATTTTCAGCAAGAACGCCGTAAGTTAACCTCCACATTTCAAACTGACAAGATTTTCTTTGATTGAAACAGGGGCAGGAAACTCCAGACATCTCGGGGAAGTCCCCCACAGGAGAAAGCAAGCACCTAGGAGGTATCATTGTGAACTTCAGGACCCTCCTAGAAAATGGGACTTAGTTTAAAATTCAAAACAATCACGGGTAGCATAATCTGGCATAAATATTCAGTATTGAATACAAAGAGTCATTAGGACACTCCTGGATAATTGGATGTAACTTTAATTAGCGGCACCCAACAGACATATAACTGAGATTTAAAATAGGCATTTAATTAAGAGTTGTCATGACCCTCCTAAATAATGGGGCTTAGATTAAAGATTTCCATCAGAAAACAAGATCTTGCGTAAGTTCTGTCATAGGGAAGTATAATTCAACCCTAAGGAATTGTCACTCTTAGGATGAAATTTGACTTGGGATTGTCAGTACCCTCCTGGATAATGGGATATAGCTTTAATCATTGGTCCCCAGCAAATATAACTTTGGATTTAATTAAAAATTGTCAGGACCCTCCTGAATAATGGGACTTAGTTTTAAAATTTCCATTAAAAACAGATTTAGCGCAAGGTCTGTCATAGGAAGGCATGATAAGATTTGATTGTGAATTTTTAGGACCCTCTTGGATAATGGGACACAACCTTAATATTTTCTTAGATAACAACACATAGTGGACGTAATACCTCTGGAGGACATAGCCTAACTTTAAAGTTGTTGTTAGTTAAGAGTTGTCAGGACCACCTGGATAATGGATACCACTTCATTATTTTCCGAGATTTTTAGGACCCTCCTGGACAATGGGATCTATCTTTCAAATCTTAGAATATTTGGTAACATGATTCAGTTTAACACTCACCTATGTACCCAGCCATCCAACTAGTGCAGAAAATTTTCTTTGTTTTGTCTATTTTTGTTGAAATCAGGCACCCACATGGAGAACAAGGGAATACAATTTAGTTTTAGTAATCAGGAAACCACCTAGAGAACAAGGGAATACAATTCAAGTTTTGGCAATCAGGCGCCCACCTGGAGAACAAGGGAATACAATTCTAGTTTGGCAACCAGGTGCCCACCTGGAGAACAAGGAAATACAATTTCAATTCGGTAATCAGGTACCCACCTTGAGAACAAGGGATTACAGTTCAAGTTTTGGAAATCAGGCGCCCACCTGGAGAACATGGGAATATAATTCAAGTTTTTGGTAATCAGGCGCCCACCTGGATAACAAGGGAATATATTTTCAGTTTTTGGAAACCAGATGCCCACCTCAAGAACAAGGGAATACGATTCAAGTTATTGGCAATCAGGCGTCCACCTGGAGAACAAGGGAAGACAGTTCAAGTTTTTGGTAGTCAGGCGCCCACCTGGAGAACAAGGGAATACAATTCGAGTTTTTGGCAATCAGGCACCTACCTAGAGAACATGGGAATACATTTCAAGTTTTTGGAACTCAGGCGCCCACCTGGAGAACAAGGGAATGTAATTTAAGTTTTCAGTAATCAGGCGCCCACCTGGAGAACAAGGGAATACAATTCAAGTTTGATAATTAGGCGCCCACATGGATAACAAGGGAATACATTTCAAATTTTGGCAATCAGTCGCCCACTTGGATAACAAGGGAATACATTTCAGGTTTTGGCAATCAGGCGTCCACCTGGAGAACAAAGGAATACAATTCAAGTTTTGGTAATCAGGCACCCACCTGGAGAACAAGGGAATATAATTCAAATTTGGTAATCAGGCGCCCACCATGAGAAGAAGGGAATATAATTCAAGTTTTTGGTAATCAAGAGCCCACCTGGAGAAGAAGGGAATGCAATTCAAGTTTTGGAAATCAGGCGCCCACCTAGATAAGAAGGGAATACAGTTCAAGTTTTTGGTAATCAGGCGCCCACCTGGAGAATAAGGGAATACAGTTCAAGTTTTTACAATCAGGCTCCCACCGGGAGAACAAAGGAATATAGTTCAAGTTTTTGTCAATCGGGCACCCACCTGGAGAACAAGGGAATAAAATCCAAGTTTTGGTAATCTGGCACCCACCTGGAGAAAAAGGGAATACAATTCAAGTTTTTGCAATCAGGCGACCACCTGGAGAACAAGGGAAAACAATTCAAGTTTTTGCAATCAGGCGCCTACCTGGAATTTGGCAACAGAAAATTTGGAATTAAGAAAAATGAAAAAACAAATAAAAGAGTTAAAGAAATTAGGCCAATTTAATTTAAAAACACTTAGCCCAACCAGAACCTAGCCCAAACCTGCGTCTGACCCGGTCCAGGCCCCCCTAGACCCAAACGATGTCGTTTTGTTTGATCAATCCTAGCCGTCGAGGATCATTGATCCAATGATTTAGAACTAGGGGTATATGAGTATTTATATGTCCAAATGCACCCCCTCCCACCCCGTCTCCCATCCCCCACACCTCTCAGAGAACCCCCACCGTCTCCGCCGCACACTGCCTACCGCAAATAATCTTCGCCAGCGGTGTTGCTCTGATGACCACCATTTTTGCACCATAGCTTTACCTTCTTCCCCTCATACCCATTCCACCATTCATCTCCCTCAAATCTCACTAGAAACTTCCCAAAATCCCAAACCCTAGGGCACCGCCACTGATTCCTCCGTCGTGTCCGGCGATGCCGCTTCTGTTTGAACCCAAGATCACACCAATGAACTACCGTCTCTCCCTCATCCCAAAGACCCAATCATAGTCCTTCGAACATCCTTTTAGATCCTCGAATTTCAAATCAAAATCGAGCCCTAAGAGCCTAAAGATGGATTCGTGCATGCAAGTCAAACCAGTGCTTCAACATGGAGTCAAGTTCGACTAGTTCTTTTTTTCTGTTCATTTTACCTCTCAACCTTCTTCCTGTCTTTTCCAATTAGTGCTTGGATTTCAATTTTTCTTCTGTAAATAAGTTTAGATTTATTAGTCTTTCCTTTAGATTAATTTGGAGGTAGTACGTAATTCTGGTCATTTGTAGTTATTTCAAATTCCTGAAGCATGTTCATTAAACCCCTGATTAGTTTTATTTTAGTTCAGATTAATTATTGATTTAGTAATTTAGCTGAGAATTGATCATTGTTTGAGTTAGGATTACTGTTTAAATCATGTTGTGATATTTTGGTCTGTAATGCTTTCTTTTCAATTGGTTAAGTGCAATTAGGTTTTGGGTTGTCTCTGAGTCAGTTGGCAAATAGAAGCCCACCCAATTTGGTTTAGTCTATTTGGTAATATTTTGACCCATATTGGCCTTGTTCTCAAAGTAATTTTCAGGGCATGGGAGGGTAGTATAAGTAATATGATCAGGAATCTTTAGTAACAAGAATAGGAAGCTTCTAGTAGGGGTTCCCTGCAAAATTATAGGCTGCAACTTGGTGAGAAAGCCATAAAATCAGGGACCATAGGGAAAAATTAAATTCTAAACGTCACCCTAGTTTTAGCCTATAAAGGACAGGTAAAAATATAGAAGAGGGGGTTCTTTTGGTGAATGGAATAAGATAGAAAAATCTGAAAAACAAAACAGCAAAAATTAGGGAAAACTACTTTTTCATTGAAATTATAGTAATTTTGTGCTACTTTTCAAACACCTGAAAGCATTAGATCCTCGTTATGGGATTTGAAATAGTGTTGTTTTGGATGTTTTAGAAAGCGTTTTGGTTTGAAGTTTTGCTGAAATTACTGTTCCATCAAATTCTTTTTGTGACACCCTTAATTTCTGATTCATGAAATGATTTCTGAGTTATCTAGGTTGAGAGGATTTGAGCTTGGTTTGTAAAAGTTGGGTTTGAAGCTTTGATTGTGGTTTTTTGACTATTGAGCATCAATTTTGGCTTAAAGCTTTCTGTGGTTTATTTTGGTGTTGAGACCCTATTGTTACTACTGTTAATCCCTCGCCTATTATTTCTTTCCATTTCCAGGTATTTATCACATCTCTTAATGTGTGAGAATGGATGATTGTGAACATGTAAAAGAGTTGAAGTGTTGTTAAATGAAGACCCTATTCGAAGTTGATTTCCCTTTGTCCTTTACTCTTTACATGTTTTGTAGTTATATTGCAAGTTATATATGTTGATTAAGACCTTTATTTTGGATTTGGGGCATGTGAAAATGACCTGGTGTAGTGTTTTTGAATCTGTATCACCAAGTAAACAATGGACTTTGATTATTCATGTTTAGGTGTAATGTTGTGTTCTGGGGTCCAAGATTTGTTAGTCTTCTGTTGAGAATCTTTTAGGTTCTAATTTTGAAGGATTGGATGTTGGCCTGCGTGTGTACTGATGTATGCCAAAGTAGTTTTGTAAGCATGATTACATTGTCTTGAATCTTCTCCTTGTTTTTGGATTTGGTTCTGTATTTACATAGTATTGGGTATGGTTATTCGAGCAGGAAATCACATGTTATATGAACATGATATATTTAAGCAGTTTAACTATTGAGTGTGGCATAATGCTGACTGATCAGCAGATTTGAGTTCCAGATGCCGTTCTAAATAAAATGTTTTCAAAATCCTGATTCCCCTTCTCAGTATATTAATTTATTGATTAGAGCTACATTTAAGCCCCTTTTGATTCAGTGATGTCCGATCCGCGGTAAGGGTTCGATGTTGAGTTTCAATCAAAAATCGCGTGCCTCGAATGTGGGCTTGTTTGGAGGCCCATTTCGGAAGGCTTCTTTAAATCAGAGCCGGACCATTCCTTTGTTAAGCCACCAATACTCTTGTGTTGGCTCAAGCCTTTTATGCAATGAATTGGTTTTCCCTTATATAAGCCATCCGGGTTAATTTAAATAGGATCTTTAATTACATTTGGTATCTAATAACCAAATTCCCTTAATTAGTGGAGTTGAACTAACACAACTAGCTTATGGCCTCTCGAAGCTTAGTTTAAACACCCGTTTAATTTAGAATTGAGGAGTGCCAATGCCAAATAAAATTGATAATTGCGTGGACATCGCTTAATTGATTTTGAATCCTTAGAATTCGAGGTGTTCCACTTAGTGAATTTTCTGTCGCACTCGCAAATTTGGAAATACGCAATTGCCTTAGGTGCACTAGCTAAATAATTTACCTTCCTAAATTCGAGTGCGCATTTATGTGACCCAAATCTAAATCCAAACAATATTGAAATATATCGAAATCCGTGGGCGCATTTATGTGACATGGTTGAAGACGTGTTTTAGTAGCATTGCTATTTTTCGGAAATAATAAAAAGCGGTTAAAAGATTCAAAATGCACATTAGTTCAAATGTATTAAAATCAGATAATAAAGCCGAATATAACAGTTGAGAGACCGTGCTAGAACCACAGAACTCGGGAATGCCTAATACCTTCTCCCGGGTTAACAAAATTCTTATCCAGATTTTTGCCTCACATACTGTATAACAGAGTCAAACCTTCCTTGATTCGAGATTTAAACCGGTGACTTAGGACACCATTAATTATTCCAAGTGGCGACTCTGAAATTATTAAATAAGTAAATCTCATTTTGATTATCCTTTAATTGGAAAAACTCCCTTTCTACTCCCCTTCATGGAGAGTAGTGTAAAAAAGAAGGTGTGACAATTCTGAGCTATATAGATATTATGGAATGAATTGTAGTGATTTGGAGATTTGAAGTCTGGGTCAAATTCCAAGAAATTAAGCCAGGATCGTGTTCGGGGGTCAAAATTGATAGTTAAGAACAAACAAAGACTCGAGTAGGCATATCGCGCACTGTATAGTAAAATAGATATAACACCTTGCTCCAAACTCCATTTGGGCTATATAATATTTGATTGGAAAGATAAATCAAAAGGCTAACACTTTCATGTTTTACATTTTTCTAAATTCCAAATAGAACATGGTGACAAACGTGGTTGAACCGTGACCCCGACCTGGATGCGGACTGAGGCAGTACACTGGGAATATACCATGCCCGGACTGCGACCGCGAGTGTCCAGGCCGGAAAAATTGTCCTTTTTTCCGTATGAGAAGGTATAATTATTTGGGTCCGACCCTACTTGGTATATATACATGAAAAAATAGTATTTTAAGTGGTTGGACATACTTTTGATATGGATTCGACCTAAGGAGGTACACTTACAATAGGAGCAAGGCGGTGAATTCTTCTACGAGTTTTTCCTTTCTCTTCCTATTTTTTCATTGTTGGTAATGACTTTTAGTATTGTAATTTTACATACTATTATGAATATTTAATTTTTTATCTAAGGTTTTGATGGAATCTTTTGTAGGATAAATTCTTGTTATATTTTTATATAATTGAGCCGGTTGGATTTCTCTACTTGTTCAACTACGTGTTTATTGTTATTGATTGAATGGTCATCGATTGGATGTACCTATTTATTATGTGTTTCTTGAGAAAGGATACATATTTAGATGGTCTTTGAACAACGTCACTCCAAACGTAAGTGAGAAATCAATATAGCGGCTTAAAGGTAGGTTTAAAAATAACAATGCCTTGATGTGGTCGTAATGAGTGGTTAGATAAATCCAACTAGCGTAGTTCGAAAGAATATGTCTAGTAAATTGTTATAGTTGCTCGAGAGAGAATTACATCATCTAAAGTTCTCACTATTAGTAGAGAATACATAGGAAATTTTTTGGTAATATAACGGGAATGATTCTAACACTTGAGTAAATCATAACTCTAGACCTCCTTAGTTTTGTCTCAAATTTCATCATTGTTAGTTGATAATTTTACTTTTTTATAATAGTATTAGTTAATTAGTCAGAAATAAATAATATAATCTCTATAATAGGAAATTGTTTGGACTTGTGGTTCATAGCAATATTGAACGACTGCAGCTAAGCCTTAGTTCTCTCTGTGTTCGATTCAGACTTATAAAACGGATTATATTTGCAGCGACCGCGTATCTTTTTTAGGACTAGAGTTGAGCGTGATCAGGGCCCAATCGGCACATCCTCCCCAAGACCTAAAAAATGAGAAATAAATATAGAAATAAAGCACGAATGGAAATTTTGCAAAGAAAAAATTACCATGGTTTAGAGCCTCCCATGGGCCTATCAACAACTCCATCCAGGCATGCTCAGAGTAGACTTTTTGAGACACCAACCCCTATAACCATTACCTCAGGTTGGGGATCACTTCCGGCAGAACAAACTTGGCTGCAATATAAAAAATGTTAGAAGAGATGAAGAGAAGTAAGAAGGAACGGCAATAATTGGTACTCGAAAGGTCAAGCAAACACTTACGTTCCATGTTCCACCTCTCGGGGAACGGCATATCTCCAACAAGGATCAGGTCCAAGGTCCTTATTTACAAAAAATTGCTCATCCAACCTTGGCATGGAGTCTCGTCTAAACTTGAGAATGAGGGTTTAGTAACTCTAAGATAAAGCTTGATCATGCCTCTTCGATAGAGCTGAGGGTCGTAGAGGCGCATAAGATAATCGAGGGTAAAAGGGCGTCCCTCGAGCTTACTTACGAAGAATCGAAGAAGTAGAACGATCCACCAAAATGATGGGTGGATCTGGCCTAGAGTGACGCCGTACCTCTTGTACAAGGCAACGATGATAGGGTCCAAAGGACTTATTATTAAGGGGTAGATGTAGATGGTCAAATACCCCTCCTTGTAAGTAATGATGGATTCTTCATAACAAGGCACTACAACATTTTTGCCTACCCAGTTGCACTCCTCTTTTACCTTCTTGAGGAGGTGCTCAGTAATTGTACACATGTACCTCGACATGGGATCAAACCACCCCGGTGTCGAGGGCGTGTTTTCTAGCTTAAAATCATAGGCAGTTGCAAACTTCGTTGAAACAAAGTCAGTAAGAGGATATTCCGCCGCCGCCGCACTGTTTTTTTTTTATTATGAAGAGGCATTTTCTTTATGAGAGGGAAGTCTTAACCATTTTTCTAGAGAAGATAATAATCGGTAATGGGAGATTTGGCATATTAAGAAGAGATTAGACAATTTATATAATAAGAACTTAGGAAATGCCAAGAAATATTAGAGATTAGAGCGGAAGAGATTGAAGGTAAAAGTCGAAAAATGGAAAATATATCTGCTTATGGGTTTCACGACAATGGTTCAAGGGGTCTAATGGCCGACCACCAACTGACAATCATTAATGGTTTTGGGAACTGTATCGACACAGAGCTGCAGTCGCTATCATCGCCTACGTCACAAGGATGACGTCATGGTAATCAATACTCATTTCATTTCTCCTCATTTCATTCCAAGAAATGAGGGTAATATCCCGATTTTACTATTTAATCAACACCCAGAGGATTACGTCGAGGGTCAGCTTGTAATGGATTCGGCTACAGCACGAAGACGAGGTATCGAGTCAAGAATCAAAGTGTTTGTTGAGACTGAGGCCAGCAGTAATCGAGACTGACTGACCTACTTCGAGTGAATTGCAACAACGGAACAGCGAAATGTTCGTAACCGATCGAAGATCACGGCGGAATTCTCGGAACAGACCAAGTCAAGGGTTGTTATTTGTATCAATCATGGGATTTACTTCTGTAATTAGTATTGTACCATAATTAGGATTCCTTCAGTATATAAAAAGGGGTCCCCGTCATTTGTAAACATACAGATCAAGGCAATATAATTTTTCTCTATTGTTCATCAATTTATTGTTCTTAACTATTCTTTCTTTACTACTCTCGAGGATCCCTTAGCTCGAGGACGCTATTCAAACATCGGTTTGTTTTATATTCTTTTCAATTTTATCACTATTAATCAGTCGGTATTAAGTAAAATTACATATCCTTAATATCGAATTACAAGTTTAATTGTTACTTAATTTTTAGGGTAAACACAACTAAACCACATTTCACATTCCCAAGGAAACTAGGTTTGATATATAATCATCATTGTCTATGTCATTTTGGTAAAGTATGTTCCTGTCTGGTACTCCCTCCGTCCACTTTTATTTGGCACGTATACTGTAAATAAATTTTTATTTTTACTTGTCACTTTATACATATTAAGAAAAGATAATTTTTTTTGTTATACCCACAGTAGTTATTACTCATTTCAAATAACTTTTTCAAATCTAATAAAATATGCATAAATTAATATGGATATCATGGTAAATTATGCACTTCATTTATTGTTTCATAAAGAAGGTAAAAAGTTAAAATATGCCAAACAAAAATAAACAGAGGAAGTACTATGCAATGCATGTCTAGGTGCATAGATCACAATATATTTTGTATTGTGACAACTCATCATACATGGATTAGTTATAAAATAGATGTCACCATAATACTCTCTGATCTTAAAAATGATTATATTCACTAGACCAATATATAACTAATAAGCTAATATATATATATATATATATATATATATATATATCGGTTATTATTTTTGAAAGATGTTATATATATATCGATTATTATGTTTGAAAAAGGTTATAATTTTTCCATACTTCTTCTTTATTGTGTTTCGAACTCCATGAGATAATAAGGGCTTCTCAATTTGAAAGGTTAGAAGTTTGAACAAGTGATTTTACGTAGTGCTTCCTTTGGTTTAAAATAGTTGATTAATTTTTTTTTAAATCTAAAATAAATGTTAATTTATATAATCAAGAATAAAATTAATTTTTTTTTTAAATTACCCTTATATATTTTTAAAAAAAAAATTTACTCCTTAAATTAAATTATACATATTTAATTAAGAATAATTTAGTCAAATTAACCATTTGATACTCCAACATCTAATAACCAATAAACATAGTAGTAGTAACTACGCTGACATTCCACGCGCGTTTGTCGTTTGAGAAAACAAAAGGCCAAGACAAATATTACGGTCCGACCCATAAACCCGGAACCAACTACGATACGCCGGTGCTGGTGGGTTATAAGAAAATGAAAAAAAGGAATCTTTGTACAGTAGCATTAAAAAACCCGCAACTAAATTCACTTCTCCAACTACAGCCGAACACTACCTTAATTATTAAACCTTTCTACTCCAATTTAAATTAAAAAATCAAATGCTTTAAATGGAAGTGAGAAAATTCGTTCATTGAATGTAAGCTTTTGCGGATAAGTGGAGAGATAAGTGGGACCATTAATAATTTTGATTAGATGAATAAGATTCATGTAGTTTAACGGAAGGTTCCAGTCCTAAAAATAAAGAGAAGTTCATAATAAAAAATGTTTCACTCCTTAGTATTCATTTTTAGTTGTCGAGTATTATAAAAATAGATTTTTATTTTTATTTGTGACTTTTTCGCATATTAAGAGAAAATAATTTATTATTTTTATTTTACTTTTAGCATTAGTTACTCATTCCAAATTATTTTTCAAATACTATGCAAGATAAACTCATTTTTTAATAGTAAATTAGAAGTATTATAAATATCAAACATACTTTACGCTAACATACTTTACCTCTGATCTTAAATATTAGTTATTTAAGTAAATTAATTTTACTTTAAAATATTTAACATTTTAAAAACATATGAAGTCATTTATAATTCTTCTTTTAAATCGATCCTTACCATTCAATTAATAAACTGTTAACTACATAACACAACTATAATATACCGAGAGAAAAAATTATTTTTACAAATATCTTATACTCTCTCTCGTCTTCTTTTTTGGAGTTGTCATGATTATTAAAAATAGTTGGTCCAAAATCATTTTAGAAAAAGGAAAAGATTTTAAACAACTTTTTACCTTTACTCTTACTCTAGTAAATGTGGAGAAAAATTAATATAGTGAAAAAGAAGAATTAAAATAAACTGAGAACAAAGAATAAATACAAATTATTTTATTAATTAATACTAATACAAATATGACAAGTAAATTAAAAGGACAAGATGGGCCGGGAGTAATTATTAAGACTGTTAGATATCATCGTTAAAAAAATCTCGAAAAGATACTATTATATAGTACGTCTCGAATATAACCAAAAGAGTTCCAATAAACACCAGATTCAGCGCAAGTATAAGAATGAAAACAAAATCTCAATTATGAAACCTTATTTTTTAAAATAATGGAAAAATGTCCACACTTGGTCACACATTCACACTGTCACTCGGAACTATACTAGTACTACTATTACTTTATTTGGACAGCATTTTTCTCTTTCTTCTGTATTCTTTTTCTTTTTTTTTTTGGGGTGGGGGGTGTGGGGGGAGGGGGAGTCAATAAAAGATGCATATATTATATATTAGGGAATAGTACAAGAAGCGAATTGAGGTACAGAGTTACAAAACTATCGTCATGTACCCATACAAGTGTTTGAAATAGTTTTGGACAATATATGTAAACAAAAAGATGTGTCCAAAGTATTGTTTGCAGTTGTGGAACATTGATAGAGTGTTCCCCGTTGATCGCCAACGTACTTGTGCATTGCAAAAAGCGGTTCCTCAAAAAGTTCAGTAGTTGAGGTTTGCATGGGTATAGTTGTCCCTTGTTTGGCCATTTGATATGCCACTTGATTCTGCTCCATGTATATATGCGTCACCCAAGAACTACCCAGAATATGTAATAGGTACCTGCATTCATCAATCAATGATAAGTAATGGGGATTGTATGAAAGAAGGGATGAGATTACCTCCGTTGAGTCCGCATTAACCTCCAGTGGTGTGAAATTATATTGGAGTGCGAACCTTAGTCCTTCCTGTAATGCCGTAAGTTCCATGTAGATGATATTTTCCATGGGGCGGGAACTCATGTATCCTATAACCATCTACCGGATGAGTCTTGAATTACACCTCCAAAGCCATATTTTTTATTGACAATGTTACATGTGCCATGCGAGTTAAGTTTAAAAGAACCAGTATTTGGGGGGTTCCATTTGACATGCATGTGTAATTTATGCGTTAGGGTGTTCTTATGGTTGATGCTAAGTAAAAGAATTCTGCAGCTTGACTTAATATGTGAGTAGGGCCTGGTGGAGTATATTTACCGTAAAAAATTAGTTCGATTCCTAGTTTTCCTAAATTTCAAAGTGTGAAGGGGATTAAGATATAGGGATGGAGTTGTTGTCTAGGATTAGTTGTTTGCCAAATGAGTTGGGACAGTGTATAGGAAGTATTATCATGTAATCTATCTAAATTTGCATTGGATAGGTTAATGTGCAAGCTATCCTAGAGCATTTTTGCATGTTGGCATAAGAAGAATAAGTGGGTGATTGATTCCTCATGTATATGGCAGATGGGGCATTGTGCATATGGGACAATTTGGATGTTACGGAGATAACTTAAAGTGGGCATTCGATGGTGGCTCATGAGCCATAAGAAGTGTTTGATCTTTTGTGGTAATTGTAGTTTCCATAACCATTGGAAGGAGATGGTTGGTTCATAGGAGCCTAATTTGTGGTAAAGTAATTTGACTGTGAATAGGCCAGTAGAAGTTATGCCCCAATAAATCTGGTAAAAGGTGGTAGGATTTGTGATGGTAGGTATGTAGTATTTGTTTATTAGTTGTTATAGATTAGTAGGAAATTCAAATGGAATTATTTGAGTGTTAATGGTGTTATTTGTTAGGTAATTGGAGAGTGATAAAGAGTGATCGTTCTGTGGTAGAGGACCTTCAATTGAATTTCTAAGGGTTAAGTTAGTGTCTAGCCAGGGGTTATTCCAGAAACTAATGTGTTTCCTGTTGGCGGGATGCCACCTTAGGCCGAGTTAATAAGAGGACGACCCAAGAGTGATTGCTTTCTGGTTAGAGGATATATTTTTTGACTTAGTAGTTGTTAAGTATTTGGAAAAGATTACTTTAGCCCAGTGTGACGATGGTGATGGAAAAAGTCTCCATGCCAGGGATCCTAGTAATGCATTGTTTTTACGTTGGAGATTTTGTATACCGAAGCCCCCATTTGCTTAGGTAATTAGACAGTTGCCTATTTAATAAGGTACAATTTGTGTTTCTGAGGTGCAGTGCCCCATAGGAAATTTCTTTGATAACGTTCAAGCTTGTTAATGATATTATTGGGTATTTTAATTAATTGCATAACATGATTAGGCAGGCAGTTGAGTGTAGCTTTGATTAAAGTAGTGCGTCCTGCTATTGATAGTAAGTTAGTTTTCCATTCTGCTAGCTTGTTTTTAAAATTTTCTAGTAAGAATTGGAAGTGATTTGGGTTTGTTTTGTGTTAAAAATAGGTTAACCAAGGTATTTGCCAAAGTTTATACCTTTCTTCATATTATAGCTAAGTAACACTGTCTCTATCTTTTTTTGAGAAGAATATTTTTTATTTAGTGTAATCAATAGTCAAGCCTGACAGTTTGGTAAAGAGATTAAGGGTGTCTATAATAGAGTTCATGATCTTAGTGGTTAATTTAGAGGTAATTGTAATGTCATCATCGAATAGTAGATGTGAAATATAGGAGGTCCATGTCTTGATATTTTGATAGGGTGCCATCTAAGGTAGTCTACATCGATGTATATTTTCCGGGATAACATTTGCGTGCATAATATAAAAATATAAAGTGATAAAGGGTCACCTTGACAAACGCCTCGTGAAGGGAAAAAATTTTTGTTAGTTGACCGTTGATTAAGACAGAGATTGAACTGGTAGTGATACATGACATTATTAGTTTTATAAAGTTTTTGGGTGAGTTTAAAATAATAGAGTGTGTCATGAATAATCCTCATTCTAATTTATCAAAAGCTTTTTCTAAGTCTAATTTTAGCAAGAAGGCTGCATGTGTTCCTCGCTTCTTTCTAAAATGATGCATGATCTCTTGTACTATAATGCATTATCGGAAGCTCTTCGATGAGGTAGGAAAGCTGATTATTCATGACTAATAATGTTGATTAGGAAAGGATTTATGCGTTTGACAATTATTTTAGTAATTAATTTGTAGAGTGTGGTGCAAATACTAATGGGTTTGTATTGAGTGATTAATGAAGGTTGTTTAGTTTTAGGAATGAGACATATGTATGTTTTATTAAGTGCTAGAGGGATTTGTTGAGTGTTAAAAATATTCTCGGAAAGGGTAATAGCTGGTGATTTAACTTGGAGCTAGTATTGTTGGAAGAAGTAGAGGTGTAGCCCATCCGGGCCTAGTGATTTAAAGCACTGGAAAGATTGAAGTGCTTCAGTATTTCAACTTATGTAAGTTGTTTGTCAAGTACTGAGTAGTTACTAGAATTATTTAGGTATGTGCTTTGTTGTGTGAGTGGATGGTGTGAGTGAGTAGTAGTAAATAGAGTGTGGTAGTAATTTCAACAGACGAATTGATAGTGTTTTATCTAGTATCCAATTTTCAACTGAGTCTTTTAGAGCCGTTATACGGTTCCATCTGTGCCTTTGTAGGGTTGTTAAGTGAAAAAACTTAGTGTCGGCATCATCATTTTGAAGCCAATTTATCCTTGATTTTAATTTTCAAAATTTCTCTTCAAGTTTGAGTATATTATTAAATTGATCAAATAGGTCTTTTTCTAAATTTTGGAGGAACTGGCTAGTTGGATACTTGGAGAATTATTGTATTCCTTGTAGTGTAGCTAGCAAGGTATTCTTTTTCTTGAAAATGTTACCAAAAGTAATTTTATTCCATTCAGTCATATTTTTTTGAAAATCTTTAATGGCCTGCAGGATAGGTTTATTAGGCGTTCAATTTTGGGTAATAATTGAAGAAAATTCAAGGTGAGTGGTCCAAATTATTTCAAATCTAAATATCTTTTCCCGAGGAGCTTTGTGCTTTATCAAAGTTAATAGTAAATAACTGTGGTCCGAGTGAGTTCTGGGAAAATGATGCACCGAAGCCTCTGGATAAAGATTGAGCCATTCGTAGTTAACTAAACATATGTCTAAGCATTCTAGAATTCTACTTACTAATTATCGATTATTTGACCAAGTGTACCTACTACCATATACCCTAGATCCACAAATTTCCAATACTTAATGCATGTTATGAACTGATCAGTGCGATTATTATTTATACTAAGGCCTCCATATTTTTCATTGGAAGTAATAATTTCATTAAAATATCCTCCTATTAACTAAGGAAATTTAATTTGATCATATATAGTACGTAGATTATTCCACAGTATAAAGCGTGCATGTACATCATTTTTTGCATAGGCGATGGATAATGACCAAGCATTAGGTTTAGGGTATACTTGGACAATGGAATGGACCTCTTGATTAGTGACTGCCACTTGGTCGAGTTTGATGTCCTCCTCCTTCCACAGTAGGGCAATTACTCCAGGGATTTCTTGTGTAGGAGACTGTACTAAGTGTGAGAAACCAAACTCAGCTTTAAGATATTCATGATCTTGCATGCAGTAATGCCACAAGAGATGGGTTATGGTAGTTAAGCATCGATCGAAAGTTCCTTTTAAATTCCGGCGACTGAGCCCCGCGACAGTTCCATATGACAAACTGCATTAATTGATTAATGAGTAGGTTGGATGGAGTCTCCCTCTCCATTGTTGAGGATGTGTTCATTAATGCTGGGATCATGACTATTGCAAACTTCTCCGCCTCGGGGTTTCTTGTTAGACGGCTATTGATTGATATACTTTGTAGCTCTGGTGGAGAGGTTATGATCACTTTTCTTCCGTACTGTTCTTAGAGGATGTAGGTCTTGTTTCCATTTAGGTAACTCAGTATAGGAAGTGTCTCTTATTTCTATCATAGTTGCTGCCACTTCCAAACGAGCTATTTCGTCTAGTTCGCTGTGAGATGGACTGGGTGGTGGTTGTGGACCTGTTGGAGGTGTTAGGGGGTGGTATGGTGATGATGGCAAGAACATTGGTAATGGAGAGGGAGCTTGTGGTGTCACTGATTGTTGTTGATGAAGGACCGATGGGGGATGCATTGCCCATAGAAATTGATTGTAGAGAGTCACTCCCATACACATCCCTTTGGTCACAATTTGAGCCATATCCGTCGGATTTTGGATCATTACTATGACATCTTGGTTGTCTATCTCCACAGTGAAAGTCAGTGCATGTTCTTGCATGCTCATTTCCAACCAAGACTGGGGGTAGATAGTTAAAAAAACAGTTAACTACCCATATTATCCACTAAAAAATGAGTTGGATAATGAACATTTTAAAAACGGGTCAAATATGGATAAGAACCATATTATCTATTTAGAAAATGGATAACCAATAAGTAACTAATGGATAACCAATGAGTCTAATTGTTACATTTGTAAAGCCTCAAATTGGGGGTTCTAGTCAGGACGCTAAAAATTCTCCCTAAAGTGATCATATACAAGAAGTCCTGGACAACTCATATTATCCGCCGATTAACCCATTTTTTATTCGTATTAAATATGGGTAAGATCAAACAATTGATCAATTTTTTTATTACCCATTTTCGACCGAAACCATATCCGACCCAACCCGTCTGTTTGCCGCTCCTACTTTGCCCTGGAAGGGAAAGTATGTTATAAACAAAAAAAGGAAAAAGAAAAATCTAAAGACAACAAAAACAGCTGCTTCTCTTCACCACTCTCCCAATACTAATATTTAGACTCTTTCACTATATAATGCAAGAATAGAATAAAGTGCAACTAGAAAAAGAAGGAATAAAGTTAAGTGCCTTGTAAAAGGCACAAGAACTTGAGGTACAGGGGGATCTGAATGCTCAATGCTGACCAACATGGGTTGTTCTTGGATTACAATGTGGAATGTGTTGCTGATTTTATTGGTGTTACTGAGTTCATGGGTTTCTTGTGGAACTGCTTCAGTGTCGTATGACCATAAGGCTATTATTGTAAATGGCCAAAGAAAAATCCTCATTTCTGGATCCATTCATTATCCAAGAAGCACACCTGAGGTATAATTCATGTGAGCAAGTTACTTCACACGTTGATTTTATGTTCCATGTTTTTATTCAAGATTGTTTTTTAAGCAAAAGGGCGTCTTAGTTAGTTGCTCAATTCCTCTCTAACTCAACTTTGAATTTTTATTTGTTTAAAGATTGGATTTTTATAAGCTTATGTTATCCGTCTCATTTTTTGGTGTTTACTTCAATATGTTGATTTCATATTCCATGTTTTATTCTATCGAAAACAACTCTGCAAACACTAGCCTCCCCAGACGCTACTAATGGGATTATCATGGGTTTTTTGTTATTGTTGTTGTTGTATATTCCATGTTTTATTCAAGATTGTTTTTTTGGCAAATGGGTGTCTCAATTAGTTGTTCTCTCACTCTCTGACTAAACTTCTAAATTTTTATTGTTTAAAGATTGGGTGTTTAGACAATCTTTTGGTATGATGATGACATTAGTTGAGTATAAATGAAGCACTGAGGACTGCGCTTTGTTTAGGACTGAGGTATAGTTGTTGTTTTTGTTTAAAATCGGATTTTTATATGTTTATTATCTCTATCCTTGTTTTTGGGTTACACAGATGTGGCCAGATCTTATTCAGAAGGCAAAAGAAGGAGGAGTGGATGTGATACAAACTTATGTTTTCTGGAATGGACACGAGCCAGAAGAAGGGAAGGTGAGTAAAGTAGACTCCTTTCTTCAAAATTTTACTGTTTTCATCATTTTCTGCTATTTAACTACTCTTTTGTTTCATTTTTCCAGTACTATTCTGAACGGAGGTATGATTTGGTGAAGTTTATTAAAGTGGTGCAAGAAGCAGGACTTTATGTCCATCTCAGGATTGGACCTTATGCATGTGCTGAATGGAATCTTGGGTAGTGTTCAAAATTATTGTCCTATCTGCCAAAATAATGATGCCCCATATAGACATAAAGTTAAGTTCTTGATCATGTTACCTGTTTCAATTTCAGGGGGTTTCCAGTTTGGCTGAAGTATGTTCCAGGTATCAGCTTCAGAACGGACAATGAGCCTTTCAAGGTTAGATTGAGCTGTCAAATGAAAAATTCTTCATCGCAATAATTTTTGGTACTTTGATGTGATTGGTTTCTAATTATGGTGTTATTGGTTTTATCTGAAAATGCTATAACTTAGGCTGCAATGCAAAAGTTCACTACCAAGATTGTTGATATGATGAAGTCAGAACGGTTGTATGAATCTCAGGGTGGTCCAATTATCCTATCTCAGGTTGTTAAAACTCCTCAATCTTGCAAATTTAAGTATTCTTCCCACAGATAAAATTAAAAGGTAAATTGGGTGAAAATAGCTGTCTTTGAAAAAAATTTACAGATAGAAAATGAATATGGACCTATCACCTATGGAGTGGGAACTAGGTGAACCTGGTAAAGCTTACTCCGAGTGGGAATGGCAGTGGATCTTGGCACAGGTGTCCCATGGATCATGTGCAAGCAAGATGATGTGCCTGATCCTATTGTAAGTGGAATCAATAGCATTTCATTAATTTTCTATTCTTATTCTTTGTATTTCATGCTATGTTCCCATTTCAATTATTGTCAGTTGTCACGCTGTATGGTCATGAATTAAATAGAATACTTTTAACTCCTGCACATGGGGTGACTTTCATTCCCACTCCTTTCTGTTTTCATATCTCTTCAAAAAATATTCAGTTGCCTTTGACTCTCGCAATCAGCTAGTTGTACTGTACTTGTGCTATTTCTGTTAGCTAACTTTACTAATACTTTAAAACATCCAGTAAAATAAGTCATATTGTCATGTTGTAAAATTACTTTGGTAGTTAATTTTGTATATCTATTTTTCCTGGTCAGATTAATACTTGCAATGGTTTCTACTGTGACTACTTCACACCAAATAAGGCTTATAAACCCAAGATGTGGACTGAAGCCTTGTCAGCCTGGTAAATTTCGTATACATCTCTCGTAAGCAATAGGTGAATAATATCTCATTCTACATCTTTGCTAGAGTTCATGACGGGATAATTTTCTGTTTTGATAATCTTGGCAGGTTTACTGAATTTGGAGGTCCAGTTCCTTACCGTCCAGCAGAGGATATGGCATTTGCTGTCGCAAGATTTATTCAAACGGGAGGCTCATTTGTCAATTACTGCATGGTACTTCATTGGAATTTGCCTTTAATAAGTTTTAAATGTTTTATATGAATCCGAGGAGGATACATTGTTCTATGACATTTTTTTTCCTTTCTATTTTGGTCAGTATCACGGAGGAACAAACTTTGGAAGGACTGCTGGTGGCCCATTTATCGCTACTAGTTATGACTATGATGCACCTCTTGATGAATTTGGTATGTGTTTTCTTACAATCAATGCTTAGATAATTAGATTGAATATCGTAGTTTAAGGAGAAGGTTAAGGATCAAAATACCATTCCTGTTTTATTCCATAAACCATTTGAATTTGAATAGGGAGAAGAAAAATTTTCTTGGTCAACTTTTCTATTGGTTTCTTTGGTTTATCTTTTTTTTTCCCTGTTAGTCCCTAGCTTCGTTAGTACACTACTTCCCGTTAAATTTTTCACATCACTCACGAGGGTCAGCTTTTTCATTCCAACAACAACAACAACAGCCCAGTATAATCCCACTTAGTGGGGTCTGGGGAGGGTAGTGTGTACGCAGACCTTACCCCTACCCTTGGGTAGAGAGGCTTTTTCATTTCACAGCCGCAGAAAAAGGGTGACTCCTTGACCAAATGATCTGTGCTTCTGTTTGGATGGAGGAACAATTTTACCTGTTGTACGACTTAGTTACACAAAAGCAAATCGTTGTTTTAGTGTTCCGAACACTGTGATAACTAATTTTAAGTCAATCTAGTTCAGAAGGCAATGCATGTGTTATAGTAGGTCATCATGCATGCTGCATTTAAAGCAAAAGCTGCTGACATCTATGTCTACTTCTTACTATTAAGTTCAACCAGCTGATATTAACAATTCAATAAAATTAATTACTTGGAAATCCTGTTCTTCATCATAAATGATATTGTGTTTCTCAGTTAGTTTATTGCTGTTGATAAACTTGCATGATATAATGTTGTTCAGTTAGTCACACTGCTATTGAGTAAAACTTACTTATGAGGTTTCTTTACTATCAAACATGATTAGAACTAGGACGAAGATGTAAAAGATAAGAAAAAGGATAGCTGAAGTGGAAATCATTGAGTAGCCAAAGTGAAACCCCCCCGGCCCCTTGATTTTCAGGGTTATTACGGCAACCTAAATGGGGTCATCTGAAAGATCTGCATAGAGCAATAAAGCTTTGTGAGCCAGCTTTAATATCTGCTGATCCAACTGTGACACCCTTAGGAAACTTTCAAGAGGTGACATTCATTTGAATTCTTCTTAAACCAGTCAGCATTGCCAAATTTGAAGTGAGATCAAACTTTTTATTTTTCTCTTACAGGCCCTGTTTTTAAGTCGGAGTCGGGGGCCTGCGCTGCCTTCCTTGCAAATTACAATCAGCACTCTTTTGCTAAAGTGGCATTTGGGAACATGCATTATAACTTGCCTCCCTGGTCTATCAGCATTCTTCCCGACTGCAAGAACTCTGTATATAATACTGCAAGGGTGAGAAAAGACTCTTCTCCTGAATTACTTATGCTATTAGTGCATAACAATGAAAATGTCTCAGACTCTTAATTTAATGTGAAGGTTGGTGCTCAAAGTGCACAGATGAAGATGAGTCCAGTCATTAGAGGATTCTCTTGGCAATCTTACAACGAAGACGCAGCATTGCACGAAGACAATACATACACAGTTGTTGGGTTATTGGAGCAGATAAATACCACAAGAGATGTATCTGATTATTTGTGGTACATGACTGAGCAAGTGCTTCTTTAGTTTCTGGTATTGCTTCACGAACAAACTAAGTTAATTACACTCGAACAACTTTAGATTCTCACATGTTTAGGATTGATTATGTTTATCCGCAGCGTCGAGATTGATCCAACAGAAGGATCTTTGATAGCGGAAATTGGCTTGGCTTACAGTCTTCTCTGCTGGCCATGCATTACATGTGTTCGTGAATGGTCAATTAACAGGTCTGTGATGTTTTTCATTACAAACAATTGCAAGTTGAGGCTTTTTTTTATTTAATCAGAGATTTCATGCTTTGTTGTATGCGATTTACGACCCAATTGAGAGAACAATTTGGTTTAATTAGAAAAACTGATGCCCCGGTCAATTGCACATTGTTATTTAACATTTCTGTACATCCATACGTTTTACAGGAACTGTGTACGGAAGCTTAGAAAACCCAAAACTAACTTTCAGCAATGGTATTAATCTGAGAGCTGGCGTCAACAAGATTTCTCTGCTAAGCATTGCTGTTGGTCTTCCGGTTTGTCCCTCTCTCCCCACTCTCTGTCTCTATTCCACGTGCATAAATCATACATATGCCTGTTTATCTCCTCATGGCAGCTGCATGGCTCTGTGTGCTGCATTCGAGTAAAACTGATTTTGAGAGTGACACTTCAGTAGTTCCAAAATATGCTCATCATTTGGCTTGCTTCTACATGTGCTTGAATGCAGAATGTCGGCCCTTTTTGAGACATGGAATGCTGGTGTGCTTGGACCAGTTTCACTTAGTGGTCTTAACGAGGCGACAAGAGATTTAACATGGCAGAAATGGTTCTACAAGGTTTATCTTTTTAGATTTTGAAAAAAGAATTGTTTGTTTAAGAAAGAGAGCCTTGGCGTAACTGGTAAAGTTGCTACCATGTGACCAGGAGGTCACGGGTTCGAGCCGTCAAAACAACCTCTTGCTGAAATGCGTATAATAGACCCTTATGGTCCGGCCTTTTTCCGGATCCCGCACATAGCAGGAGCTTAGTGCAGCGGGTCGCCCTTTTTAGAATTGTTTGCTTAAATGCCCGTCTATCTGACTGTTCATTTCTTTGACCAGGTTGGTCTAAAAGGAGAAGCCCTGAGTCTACATTCGCTCAGCAGTAGCCCATCCATTGAGTGGGTTGAGGACTTTATAGTGGCTCAGAAACAGCCACTCTCTTGGTATAAGGTGCATAACTTATATTTTTTCTATCTTTGTTAGTTACAAAGTAAAGTTGTCCTTCTACAAGTCAGAATATTAGGTTCTTCTAAAGCTCAGTATATTAACATAGCTCACAGGCATCACCAAAAGGAGTTAGCTTTATGGTGCAGTGCTTACAGTTACATATCAAGAAGTCAAATTTCTTTGCCTTCAAAAGACCTGAGTAAAAGCCACTAATCCCTTTGCTGTGTTTGCAGACTACATTCAATGCTCCAGCTGGAAATGAACCTTTGGCTTTAGATATGAACACCATGGGCAAAGGTCAAGTATGGATAAACGGTCAAAGCCTCGGACGTCATTGGCCTGCATACAAATCATCTGGTAATTGTACTGCCTGTAACTATACAGGCTGGTTTGACGAGAAAAAGTGCCTAAGTAACTGCGGAGAGGGCTCACAAAGATGGTAAGTCATGGCAAACTTTGGTGGATTTTCCTCTTTTGTAACATGAAGCTCCAATTAGTTTACCGAGAAGCATAAATTCAGGTACCATGTTCCCCAGTCGTGGCTACATCCGACTGGAAATTTGTTAGTTGTATTTGAGGAATGGGGAGGAAATCCTTACGGAATCACTTTAGTCAAAAGAGAAATAGCAAGTATTTGTGCTGATATATATGTAGTGGTTGAATAGGCAGAGGCTAGCATCTGGTAAATTTGACAGACAACTCCGACCTAAAGCCCATCTTCGGTGTGCACCTGGTCAGAAGATTTCTTCAATCAAATTTGCAAGCTTTGGAACACCAGAGGGAGTTTGTGGAAACTTCCAGCAGGGAAGTTGCCATGCCCGACGCTCATATGACGCTTTTGAAAAGGTATTTAAGAAGCATAGTTTGATGAGTTTTGACCTTCATGATTGGAATCAAAATTGAGTTTCTTATTTTGTATAAACATGAGAGACCTACTTGCATCTTTAATTATTGTTGTTATTATTTTGCAGAATTGTGTTGGGCAAGTCTTGCTCAGTGAGTGTGACACCAGAGAATTTCGGAGGTGATCCATGTCGAAATGTATTGAAGAAACTCTACGTGGAAGCCATCTGCAGTTGATCACCATGATGGTATTAGTGGTTTTCAGTGATTATTCTTAAACACAGCGATAGAAATAGTTTGAACACTCAACATTTCTCGAAGAAGCTACTACACATCCAAAAATTGGCACCTACCATTTTTTGGCTTTGCTGGGGGTGAAGTTGTACAGTTAAGCAACACACCTCTTTGATCAAAGCTCTCTGATTCTGTACATGTTTGTTACTGAGATTGGTGTTGGCCTGCTACTGTAAAACAAGAATTTGAGGTTTGGTCCAAGTGCACATAGGGATGATTAGTGATGAGTCCATGTGCAAATTTTGTTTGCGCTAGACAGGGTAAGCATTTCGCTTCCATGAACTTAACATTGTATAATCTATGTTTACGAAAAGCAATTATTCATTGCTTTGCACATTTTTTAAATAATAGTTTAAAGATGTTGCAGTAACGTCTATCTCCTTTTTGTCATTCTTGTTCATCTGCATGTGTTGCCTGTCAAGATACCGAATGTTGCATTCTGTGCTTGCATTGTTTATCACTTGTTGGTTATGTTTCTTGACACGCAATGGCCTAGGGAGACTAATGTAAAATGCTATCTTAATCACATGCAGAAGTATAGCATTAATGTTTCTCATAGTTTTCAATTTGCTAACTGAAAAGACGAAAAGACAAGCTTGCATACATTTATCGATGCATCATCATAAGGTTTCAAGATAGAACACAATTTTTGGTAACATTTTACTATATGTGTTGTTAAAAAAGGTACAATCAATGTTGCAATAATGTAACCAACAAAACAAAATGAAATAAACTTAAATGACAAGAAACCAGTCAAGCCTGAGAACGTACACAAAACAGTTGTTGGCAGGCAGACTTCAGCCTTAGCCCTATGCAGCACGAAAAACTGCTACTTTCTTTCTATATATCAAAATCATCAGAATTCAGACCTCTATACAAGTATGGAGTTATGGCTATCTCTTGGTCAGTCAATCTTCACAAAGAACCAAGCATAGACGCCAATTGTTCCTGTTAGCACAAAGAAGGCATGTGATGCAATCCACATGACCGTTCTTCCTAAATCTCAAAATCATCAGAACCCAAACTATTTTCACTATATTTGTAACAACTTATGAGCTATCCTCTTGATCAGTCAATCTTCACTGAGGAGTATATCTTCCGGACAAACCAGAAGCAAGCATAGAAACCAATTGTTCCGGTTAACACAAAGAAGGCATACGATGCAATCAACATGTAACCGAAATACAAGATGCCTGAAACCAGCTTTGTGATTTCCAACTTGGTGAAGAAATAGAAAACAGAGTAGAGAAAGAAGTACAAAGCCGAGGATCCAGCAGTCAGATAAGCTCTCCACCACCAATAATAGTCTTCACTGCACAACTGGAAGTAGCAGAGAACAATAGTTATCTCCGCACATGTGATTGATTATCAAGATCAGAAAAACTATAAAAAGGAAGCCAAAGATGTAGTAGAACTGATTCAGCCATATGGAAGTCAAAATAAAGAACAGCTCAATAAAAACAGCCCCAAATGGAAGAATGCCACCGATAAGAATTGAAAAGGCTGGTTTCATGTACCATGCCTGCTCCGGTATTTGTCTAGGTATTTTGTTTGTCTTAACTGGCTCTTCACGGCCCCCTTTCTTATTTCCGAGGTAACTGCGAACAAACACTAAAGGTATTGAGATTCCAAACCATAAGCACACAAGAGCAAACATAGTCCCAAAAGGCACTGCCCCGGAAGATTTCTCTCCCCAGATGAGAGCGTTCAGCACAAAGAAGAGAGCAAAAAGTATAACGGGGAACATAAAAGCAGTTCTCAAGGTAATCCTCTTCCACTCTGTTCCCCTGAATGTGTTGTAAAGACGTGCAGAAGAATAGCCAGCAAACAAACCCATGAAGACCCAGAGTAGAACCATGGCAGTCATAAGTCCACCACGGTTAGAAGGCGACAAGAAACCCAACAGAGCAAACATCATTGTCACTAGTGTCATTGCAAATATCTGGACACCAGTCCCAACATAAACACACAGTAATCCAGAATTAATAGGTGGGCGGAAAATATCTCCATGAACAAGTTTCCATCCTGTTTCTTCCTGAGCTTCATCTTGTGTTTCCAGTTGGTTATAGTTAGCAATATCTCTGTACAAAGTTCTCATCATGATCATCGCAACCATACCAGAGAGGAAGAGGACAATCATAAGGGAGTTTATGATGGAAAACCAGTGAATCTGATCATCATTCATGAGAAGGTATGTATCCCAACGAGAAGCCCACCTAATATTACTCTCCTGCAAAAAAACAGATAGCAGCAGATAAGAAATCAACAAACAATAAAATACTGCAACCCCCCTGAAGTAGGACAGATGGCGGTTCAGTAAGAGAATACCTTGAAGGAAACATCATAGGTGAACACAACCTCCTTATTTGTATCTACTTCTTGGGGTACAACACCACCTAGAATTAAATTTTTTGTATTCTGGTTGCATGTCATCACTTGATGATTCTTCTCATTCCAATCCTTGTACTCATGATTAATGCTGTCAAGAAAATTAAGTGAGAAAAGAAAACCTAGGTATAATTATACCTTCCTCCCCCCAATAATAAAAAATATGAAACAATAGCAAGGAACAGGTTAGCATTAAAACCTATTTGGAGTGACTTCAAACCCAACAATACGAGCAGTATCAGTTTCAGGGTCCTTGTGGTACATGACCCGAAAGCTTAAATGGTTGTTGATAAAATACTTCTCCTCTTTACTCTGGCAGAAGAAAGTAAATCAATTAAGGGTTATATTACTCAGCGAGGATTAAGTCATCATTCTATAGCAATTCAGTGACTGCACTAACCCCAGCATAATTTCCCTTGAACCCAACACGGAAACCATGCTCATAAGTAGTTGACTGACTTCCATCTCGCCTTTGTCTAAGCACAGCAACAGGAAGGTTGTCCAAAATCCTGCATAATTATTTAAATAATTCATGTTTAAATTTTGTGGCGGTGCAAACAGAAGAGCAAAGATATCATGTTGTGGTGGGACTGAACTGGGACAAAACTACACTAGATTAATCTTACATATTGATTCTGTATTCATCATCAATCTTTTCCTTGAAGTTCTTTGCAGATTCAGCATCAAGTTTTTGTCGACAAACCACTTGGCATGGCTGTTCTTGTCTCATTTGGAACTGTGTATCAATTCACAAGATATAACCCATTCAGCTTGTTCACTCGTAAGTACGTGAACAAACATTTTTTTAATGCCAATTTCAAGCTAGAAGGAAAAAGCATATATCCTTACAGTATAAAGTATAAACTGAATTTTCAATGCGGTCCCCTCGAAGAACCTCCCCCAAATTCTCCGCACTATTCAAAATTTCAGTAGGTTTGCAATACTTCAAGTAGTAATAGTCATATGGTAGTTGTGTCTTTGTAGATGACAGCTTGTTTACTTTGACATTAAGTGGATCACCCTGTAAAGACATATATAAGAACAGTCTTGTTATAGACAATTATACATAATATAGAGTTGCCACTTCCCGGGCAGTTTGTTCTTTTTCGCTAGAAGGGTAAGAATAAAAAAGTAACCAGCAACACATATGACAGCTAGCAACAATCAAACCAAAGCAAAAGTGGAATCTTTCTATTGATCTTCTTTCTGAAGTTTCTACCTGAGCAACTAGTAAAATGTTCAATTCTTTATGAAATACCAAGTTTCAAAATGACCAGATGAAACCGGGAAAATAAAATGACAGCAATGCCCAATGTTTCTTGCACAGGATATTCAAGACATAACCAATAAACAACTGTATAAAGACTTCAAGACAAGCAGATTCAATTAAAAGAAACATCAAGAACGCCTCCTCTTTAGACAGGAGATGTCAGAGCTTCAGAATATAGAGTTCACACAGCATTAGTCACTGTTTTTTTATCTTACCACACACATTTGCTGTGAATTAAATGAATTCTGCCAAAGGCATTAATTCAAGCAGACAAAGGCAAAAGCCACAAAAAGACCTCCTAAAGAGGCAGAGGTCGATCCAGCAATCCACATTAGATAATAACATGCATTCACTGTCTCAAACTCGGTCTACATATACGTATTAAAAAGAGAAAATTCAAATATATATATATATATATATATATATATATATATATATATGTTACGCTGCCCCTAAATGCTGGAACTGCCTTTCTGTAACAAAGAGTCGTAATAAGACGCTAAACATGCCTATCCAGCAGATAATCCAAAGGAACTTGAGCTCAACTTCAGCAGAATAAATACATATGTAACTTATTTTCCTGGGATTTAGTCCATCAACAGAAGAGATCAATAATCACGTCCATTTTATAAATCAACCAACCAATCAACTACGCATCCATATGAAGTCATTCCACTCTATACAGGCCATTTCAGAGATAATTTTATTCATAGTCATTGAATTTTTGTGTTTATTATCCAAGTCACTTTTCTTTTTTTGCTACATAAAAATCATTCAACTTTGTGTTAATTACACAACAGTCACTTTTCTTTTTTTTGTTACACAAAAATCATTTTACTTTGCTCTGGTTATCACTAAAGTCACATTTTACTTGAAAAGTCTATTATGCCATTGATATTATATAAACCTTCATATTTATGTAATACCTTCTATATTATATACCATATAATATATTTTTATGTATGTAATTTATTTATTCATAAAATAACTTAATATTATTTATTTATTATTTTTATAATATATATGTATATTTAATTTTTTCTAACTTTAGTTTTCAAGATATATTTATTTAACAAGAAAATGGGAATTTCGGTCAAAGCTTAATTTTAGAAGAACTCGGGTTACTCACAATCAAATAAAGAAATAATTATTTAATGAAAAAGAAGAATTGAATTGATAAGTAGCTGAGTAAGCAAGATAAAGCAATGTAAATCAGTATATCCCAATAGTCGTTTGTGTCCCACATACAAATGTTATTTCTCTCTTTTTATAGTTATTTCTAAGTGCTACGTTTCTTTCCTCTCATAATAGAGCCATTATGAGCAATTAATGGCACTAATGTAACGTTATAATTGACAATCGCAACTGTTTCGTGAAGATTCTATAACGTTTCCCATTATTGATGCTCAGTAACACAAATAATAGTATCTGTACTTTTTGCTAACTAGGTTCATTCCTCCGATGTCTCTTCAAATTATCAAGAGATCCGAGTAACCGTTCCTTCTTGCTTTCTAGTACCTTTGCCCGTACCTATTAAGGCGCACAACTCTTTGAATACTCTTTGCCAGTTGTCACTCTTTTATTGATCCATGTATCTTGACATGTCAGCACATAATTAATTTCAAATGTTAACTTGATTTTCCCAACTTGCTAGAGGGTCACCGAACATTTTTCGATATAAATTGCCTTGATTTAAACGGTAACGAGCAACTTTTTGGCGAAGTGCCTGAGCCTTTTCCTTATCTTCAGGTAGTATTCCATACTACAAAAAATTGACAATTTTGTTTCTCCAATCCCAAGTAAGATTACTGTAATTTACCTCGTTTTTATCTTGATCAAGCACTGAATGAAACAAATGTATCACGGAAGAGTTTTCTTCATTTGTTACTTATGCAGCGGATGCAAGATTAGCTAAAGCGTCTACTTCGGCATTCTCTTCCCTTAGTATCTGCATGACTTTTCAAGTTTGGAATTACCTGACTAAGTCTTGTGCCTTTTCCAAGTACTGTTGCATCCTTGTATCTCTAGCTATATAAGTCCCCGGCATCTGGTTAACTACGAACTGTAAATCGCTTTTGATTACGACCTGCTCTATTCCGAGCTCTTGTGCCAATTCTAAACCTGCAATCACAACTTCTTGTCATTGGTTCCTCCCGCAGGTGGTACCAAGACAATGCCTAGACCTGCTCCTTTTACATTTGATGAACCATCAGTAAATAAGGTCCAAGTACCCGGATTAGATCCGTTTTTCTATCTCCACTTGTATCCCTTGACTAAAATCTGCTAAAACTTGTGACTTTATTGCAGTTCTTGGTTGATATGTAATGTCATATTTGCATAGCTCTATAGCCCATATGGCTAGTCTACCCGATAACTCTTGTTTATGCAATATATTACGTAAGGGGTAGGCAGTTACTACAGAGATAGGATACATTGAAAATAAGGCCTTAATTTCCTAGATGTCATAATTAATGCTAGTGCAAGTTTTTTAAATGAGGATACCGAGTCTCAGTATCTAATTAAGACTTACATAATAAATCGGAGATTGTTCACCTTGGTCCTCTCGAACTAATACAGCACTTACCGCTACTTCTGAAACAGCAAGATAAATGAGTAGTTTTTTCCCATCTTTTGGTTTTGCGAGCAATGTTGGATTTGACAACTATACTTTTAAATTTTTAAGCGCCTGTTCACATTTTTCAGACCATTCAAATTGATTTTGCTTTTTAGGGCTGAAAAGAATGTGAAGTACTTTTCTGATGACCTGGAAATAAACCTTCCCCAAGCAGCTATTCTTCATGTCAGCCTCTGTACTTTTTTTTACTCGTAAGTATGTCCGGAATTTCCTCAGTACCTTTAATTTGCACTGGATTTACTTCAATGCCACGTTTAGAAACAAGAAATCCCAAAAACTTCACATTTCTCAGGATTCAACTTCATGTTAAATTTGCGAAGAATCTAAAATGTATCAGACAAGTGTTTGAATATGATCCCCTGATTGTTGTGATTCTACTAGCATATCATCTAAATAAACCTACATGGTTTTTCCTAGGTGTTTTTGAAACATTTTAGTCACTAGCCTTTGATATGTGGCCCCAGCATTCTTGAGACTGAATGGCATAACTTTGTAATAGTAAGTCCCCATGTCTGTTATAAATGAAGTTTTTTCTTCATCTATAGGATCCATTTTTATCTGATTATTTCCTGAATAGGCATCTAAAAACTTAATAATTCATGTGCTGCAGTAGCATCAATTCGTTGATTTATGTACGGTAATGGAAAAGAATCTTTAGGACAAGCTTTATTTAGATCAGTATAATCTATACAAACTCGTCACTTACCATTCTTTTTGGATACTACTACAGTATTAGCTAACCAATCTGGATACTTTACCTCGCGGATGAACCCAATTTTTAAAAGTTTTTGCAACTCATCTTGAATCACCCGATTCTTGAAGGAACCTTAATTTCTTTTTTTTTTGTTTGACATGTGAGTATGATGGATCTTCATTTAATTTGCGAGTCATTACTTTTGGTGGTATACCTGTCAAATCTGAATGCGACCAAGCAAAACAATCTACGTTAGCTTTTAAAAATTCAATCAACTTACATTTCTTTCCTGGCTGAGGTTGGTCCCAATGTAGACTTTTCTGTTAGGCCAATGTACAAATAGTACCACAGCTTCCAATTTCTCGATTGTTGTTTTGATGTTTTCATTTTCTTCTGGTTCTTGAATGGTATCGAGCCTCGAATCTACATCTGTTCGCCCATCTTCAGTTGAGGCTTGTGTTGCAGCATCCTCAACTGGATTCTGTGATTGCTATTTTTCTTCGCTTTTTGCGCTTGAATCTGCTATAGAGTTAATTCTCCGAGATGCTTGTTGGTCACAATGGATTTGTCGTGAAGGGAATTTGATAACTTGATGTAAAGTAGATGGAACAATATCCATTTCATGAATGCATAGTCTGCCGAGAATCATATTGTAAGCCATATCCATTTTTACTACTTGAAATTTTGTGCCTTTGACTACTCTTCTGCCAATGTGGTGAGTATCATCTCGTCTTTTGTTAAGACACTCGAGTTGTCAAAATCGTAGAAGGTGTGTGCCTTGGGTATCAGCGTATCATCGGCTTGCATCTCGTTTACCACTATCAATTGAATAAAATTCACGGAATTTAACATTAATATCAACAACAACAACTACCCAGTATAGTCCCACAAAGTGGGGTCTGGGGAAGGTAATATGTAGACGAGCCTTAGCCCTACCCGAAAGGGCAGAGAGGATGTTTCCAATCGACCCTCGGCTCAGTGAAGGAAAAGAAAAACAAAAACAAAAACAAAAGAGCATTATTAACTCCAGTAGAAATAGCGTAAATAATTATCTAAATTATAAGAACCATAAAAAAAATAGCATGCAATAATATCATACAGTAACTACCATAAATAACTACCATAAAGGAGACACTCCAAAAAACAAATCATCTATGGATAGCCCTGCCAAGCCTCACCCAACCCCGGGTGAGGAGTACAAAAAATACTCTAGGAGCCCCTATCCTACAACCCTGATACCTGACCTCCAGACTTTACTGTCAAGAGTCATGTCCTTGGAGACCCGCATTCTAGCCATGTCATGCCTAATCACCTCTCCCCAATACCTCTTAGGCCTCCCTCTGCCTCGCCGAACGCCGACAATCGCCAGCCGCTCACAACTCCTCACCGGGGCATCAGGACTTCTCCTCCGCACATGCCCGAACCACCTCAGCCTCGCTTCTCGCATCTTCTCATCCACCGGGGCCACCCCCACCTTCTCTCAAATAACTTCATTCTTAATCTTATCTAACCTAGTGATCCCGCACATCCACCTGAGAATCCTCATCTCCGCAACCTGCATTCTCTGAACATGAGAGTTCTTCACTGGCCAGCACTCCGCCCCATACAACATTGCAGGTCTAACTACAGCTCTATAAAATTTCCCCTTGAGTTTCTGTGGAACTTTCTTGTCACACAGGACTCCTGATGCAAGCCTCCACTTTGACCACCCTGCTCCTATACGATGAGTGACGTCCCCGTCAATCTCTTCGTCCCCCTGAATCACCGACCCAAGATATTTGACACTGTCCCTCTTGGCGATGACCTGAGATCCAATCATCACGTCCCTGCCTACTTCGCTCGGCTCGGCGCTAAACTTGCACTCCAGGATATTACTAGTGCATCATTATGCGTGGTCAGCACGCCATCTGCATCTTTATCATCAAATGTAATACTATCTTATTCCAAAATTTGTCGAACTCGTTTCCTGTGGGTAACTGTAATTTTCGACACCTCATTTGTTGTCGTATATGTTATGCCATTGATCTCTTCCCCACCACTGATGACATTAATCGTCCTTTTTGACGAAGGAGATTTTGGCGGTTCTTGCTTCCCCTTTTCAGAAATGGAATCTGCATTCCACCGTTTTGTGACTATGATCGTTGTGAAACTCGCACCAAAAATCAGAATTTCTCCCGTTTGGGTTTGATCCCATTTCTTTTTGGCCACCGTACTTTGTCTCCCATGCTTCATAAAAAAGCCACCAACTCGGATGTGCTAACATTAAAACTGTAGCTGCCGATCTTTCCTTTCGAGCTTCTATCATCATCTCGCGTATCTCGCATGTTTTGTTCTTTTCCAAACCTTGATGATGAACCTGGCTCTATCTTTTGATCTAGGATCATACCTTGGGTTTTCCTGTTTTGAACGTGAATCCCTTCCTGCTCGTCCCATGTAAGGTTCGTACCTGTTTTTACGGACCTTTTTTCAGATTCAGTTCGTCTCGAACTCACTCTTTCATCTTTCTGATACCGAATGATAGTACCTTCTTCTATCCGCAACTTTGTGTACCTATTATAAACATCATTCCAAGCTGTTGCTGGAAATTCTCGTAAACTTTCTTTGAGTCTCCCCGTGGCTTCTGAGCTTTTTTCATTTAGATTACTGGCAAAGGCCATACCCGCCCAGTTATCAGGTACAATGGCAACATCATCCTTTCATGCTGGAATCTATCTACGAATTTTTTGAGCAGCTCCATATCTCCTTGTTTTATTTTGAAAATATCCTCCATTCATTTTTCAACTTTTTGAGCTCTCGAGAAAAGAAACAATAGAATTTTTAAGTAAAAGAGAGAACCACGTTAATGCTCACTCCGTGAGTATTTCTCTGAATTTGACCAATACTGATTCAATTTCTTGCTTGGTCAAATCGTTGCCCTTTACACTGGTTGTAAATGGAGTTACGTGGTCCCATGGATCAGTTGTTCCATCGTATTTCGGAATATCGGACATCTTGAATTTCTTTGGATTGGTGAAGGAGCGGCACTTGGCTTCCAAGGTTGTTGAGAGTATTTGTGCATATTTATTCCCTTGATTACAGGCAGCACTCCAGGTATCTACTTCATGCTATCGCTCTGCTCCTTGAGCTGTTTCCGCAAAGTTAGCTCTAAATTTTGTAAATCAGAATTAACTGGGTTACCTGACCCTCCATCACGATATTCGCTAGGAATTCCTCCACTATCTGAGTTAACGAGTACTAAGCGAGGATTTTCTAAGTTATTGTTGTTTGGAGTTGGCGTTGGCGGCACAATTGGCAGCTGGTTAGCGAAAGCCTCAAGAACATTGCTGACCAATTAAGCGATTAACTTTTTCAAAGCTTCATCAATAGCTAGATCATTCTCAAACTGATCATTCATATTTGGTTCGGATCTGTCAAGAGTCCCTTCTCGAGATTGTCGATGAGAATTTCATTGGGAAGCGATCGGAGTTCCATCGCCTTGCTAATTCTCCTGGTGTTGCTGATTTTCTTAGTGTTGTAAATTTTGTTGGTGGTTGTCATTAACATTCGACATGATTATTTGACAAAAGAGTCGATTTAGAAAGTAAAAGATTATCAAATTTCCGGAAACAGAACCAATTTGTTTAACCAGAAAATATGAAATTCTGTCAAAGCTTAGTTTTAGAAGAACTCGGGTTACTGATAATCAAATAAGAAAATAATTATTTAATGAGAAAGAAAATTTGAATTGAAAATTAGCTGAGTAAGAAGATAAAGCAAAGTAAATCAGTATATTCCAATAATCATTCGTGTCCCCCATACAAATGTAATTTCTCTCCTTTTATAGCTATTTCTAAGTACTACGTTTCTTTCCTCTCATAATAGAGCCACTAAGAGCAATTAATGACATTAATGTAACGTTATAATTGACAATCGTAACTGTTTCGTGAAGATTCTACAACGTTTCCCATCATTAATGCTCATTAATTACAGATAATACATATCTGTAGTTTTTGCTAACTAGGTTCATTCCTGGGATGTCTCTTCAAATTATCAAGAGATCCGAGTAACCCTTCCTTCTTGTTTTCTGGTACCTTTGCCCGTACCTATTAAGGCTCACAGCTCTTTGAATACTCTTTGTCAGTTGTCACTCTTTTATTGATCCACGTGTCTTGACATGTCAGCACATAATTAATTCGAAATGTTAACTTGATTTTCCCCAATATAATATTAGTAGCGTAATAAAAAAGAAATTCTGCAAATCTTTTTTTGAATTTAATTGACCGACCAAAGTTGGTCGGTAATTTCCGGTACTAATATATTTTGAAAATTACTATTAAGAAAAAATGAAATATCGAATATATTATAAAAATAAAAAATAAAACAATATTCAGTTATCTTATTTATAAATAAAATATATAGTTAAAAATATATTATATAGTATATAATATAGAAGGCATTACATAAATATGAAAGTTTATATAATATCAAAGGCATAATAGGCTTTTCAAGTAAAAATGTGATTGTTGTGATAACTAGAGCAAAGTAAAATGATTTTTGTGTAACAAAAAAAAAATGACTTTTGTATAATGAACACAAAGTTGAATGATTTTTATGTAATAAAAAAGAAAAGAAAAATGACTTTTGGGTAAGAACACAAAAGTTCATTGACCATGGATATAATTAACTCGGCCATTTCATTAGTCATTACAATCAGAACCATTTCACAAGCCAATCATTTTTTGCTTACTGAAAAACCCTTATAGAAAAACATGACAATATAAGAGCTGCAGTAGGTGAAAATCAATACATCCAAACCAGTATAATTCACAGGAAAACAAAAAAGTTAAAACTTTTGAAATTTATAGACTCCCAAATTGAAAAAATATTTAAATTATTTATGAAATGAATATGGGGCAGAAATTACTGACACCCAAAACTAAAAAAATGTCTAAATTATTCAAGAAATGAACATGTGTAAAAATTACTGGACACCCAAAATAGAAAAGTGTCCGAATTATTCAAAAAATGATTCTGGATAAAAATGACTAGCCAACCAAAACTGAAAAATGTCTAAATTATAGAGGAAATGATTATGGGTAGATAATTAGATATAGTGGACACACAAAATTGAAAGATGTCAAAGAAGAAATGATTATGGGCATTATTATCTGATCAAAATACTAATTTTTTTACATCCATACAACATAAATAGAAAAAAGAAAAATGGTTACCGTTTGAAAATCGCGAGGAGTAACACCAGGAAGATAGAACGAATGTGTAGACGATATAAGGAAGAAGAAGAAGAAAAAGATGGCGAGCCGATATGATCGTCGTTGATCCATCTGAAATTCCATGCTTCAAATTCAGTGTTGAGGGGGAGACTTTTATACAAATTCCTAAGGTTGCAGCTTTTTGATAACTACACTTCTTTAATTTCATTTTTCTTTAATAAAAATAAAATATATTTTTAATATAGTGGACAACTACAAATAAGAGAGTAAATTTTTTATATAACAACTCTTTTGGCTTAAATTGCATTAACATCATTATTATAGCATCACTTAACCAATGGCGGATTTATGTATTGAGGTATAGGTGTTGAAACATCTAGGGCTTTGGCTAAATCGTGTTATGTATTCATAGATACTCTCTTCGATCCAAAATAAGTAATTTTTTGACTTTTTTGTGATCCAAAATAAGTATTTTTTTTCAGATTTCAAGAATAAATTAATTATTTTTTTCCTAAATTGCCCTTTGAGTAAATAGTATTTGAGTATGTGTTAGGAGTGTTTATGTAAAGAAATAGCAAAAGGTAATATGGTTAATTTTATTGTTAATTAATATTAAAAGATTAATTTCTTAATGTGTGTGAAAATAACTAAAAAATCAGTTATTATGGACCTGAGGGAGTAATGCTTATAATTTTAAATAATTGACCATGAGTTATGATCATGTTTGACCACTGTAAGTTTACACTAAAATCAATAATGCATCACAACCTATAGATCTTGGATCCGCGATTGCACTTAATATTATGAAAATATTTATTATTTGCTCGATGTTAAAGAAATACAATTCTGGTTCTCACCAACGGAAAGACATTTAATCTTGAAATTTTCACAGACCAAAAACCATTACACCACAGCTACTCTCTAGGAAATTGGACATCATGCCTCAAGTCCTAGACTCAGAAAAAAACTCTTCCTACTCTATAGTGGGTTCTTGATGGAATACAAGTTAGGATAGCCTCAACCTCTAGGGTACAATTTCATTTCTTGTAGTCTCCCAGCTAACTTACTTTTTCAGATTTCCAAGACTATGGACCTCTTGTGCTATCACTCATATAATATTCTCCATTGGCCTGGCGTTTCTTTGGAATACCTTCAAATTTCTTTTTATCCATAAATGATAAACACTCGTATACATTATAGGTGACCAACGGGTGGGCCGGGCCGGGTCCGGGTCCAAATTTTATGACCCGTCCGGGTCCGGGCCGGTCCGGTCCGGGTTCAATTGGGGGCGGGTTGCAATTGGGCTGGGTTGATCCGGTCCGGGCCGGGCCGGGCCGGGTTTATTTATTTATTTTTTTTTTTGAATTACGTATAGTATAAATATTAAGTTATATTAATACTTTGTAATAATTGAATGAACACAACAAAAGATGGGGAAAAAATTGCACTTATTGCAAGTGCTACTTTATTTCTTAAATTCAAAATTTCAAATTGAAAAACTAAAATGTATCATAATTAGTTTACAATTTACATCAAATGGCTTGCATTGCAATAGCAAGTTCTTCCATATTAATATGAACCTCTGGACCTTCTTCTGGAGTGTTAAATTCGGATGGGTTTCCGTGCGTTAATATATCTCCAAGTTCTTCGTCTTCCGGGCTATCAAGATCTTCCTTTCCTTGATTTCTTCGTTCAGATCTTATCCAATCTCTTAGACACACTAAGACTTCCAAAGCATTGCTTCCCAATGAGTGCCGCGTGTCTCCAAGTTGTTGTCTTGCTTGGCTAAATGCACTCTCGGATGCAACAGTGGAAATTGGGACATTCAGGACATCCCGCGCCATAGCGTAAAGAACGGGAAATTGCTTTGAATTTTCCTGCCACCAGCCTAACGGTGAAAATTCCTTGGTGCGAGGCTCCTTTTGCTTCTGCAAGTAAAATTGCAGTTCATCTATATTCCTACTACTACTTTGAGTGTTAGAAAAAGTTGAAAAAATATTAAAACTATCAAAGCCTTCATCATCATCTCCGACTACATTAGAAGTGCTACATTGCATAGTGGGATTTGCAGCAGTTGAAGCACGAGCATTATCACATTGAGTTGCATAATAAGTATATAGATATTGTAAATGTTCATTTAGTTGGTTCATAGATTCATACAAATTTGGGCTTTCAGTGGGCCCAATCTCCATATAATTGTATAAAGCATTCATTAATTGTTGACAATCAGACATTTTAATTGAAGGATTTAAAACTGCACCAATTAAGTAAACAGGAGGAATTGGAAAGAAATATTTTTTAAATTTTGCTTGCATACTTGCAACAGCATCCGTATATCTATCTTTCTTCTTAAATTCAAATAGTAGCAAAGAAATTTCAGCTATATGTACTAAAGCCACAGTAATAGTTGGGTAATATGCCCCAGAAAACACAACAGTAGCAGTATAAAATTTATGTAAAAATTTAATCACATCACTAATGACCTCCCAGGTATCACCGGTTAACATACGCCTAGGATCAGTACAATGTGCATTAGCAACTTCTGTTATTGGAAATCTATATTTGTAGCAACATTTTAAAAATATATACGTATAATTCCATCTAGTAACTACTTCGTCGGGCATGAATCTAGGTGTAAGGTTATATTGCATACACTTGTTCTTAAATTCTCTTATTCTAGATTGTCTATTATTTCCCTAAATTACTCCAACAGCTCTTCTAACTAGAGTAATCTCAGTTGAAAATAAATCGAGCCCACTTTTAACAATTAAATTGTAAACATGACATGCACATCTAACATGAAAAATATCATCAAGAGGTGGATGTAAATTCAATTTTAAAATTGAAACTGCAGCATTGTTGTTTGAAGCATTATCAAAAGACATACACAAAACTTTTTGGTTTAGATTATAAAATTCGACAACTTCAACAATTGTAATACTAATAAATGTTGCAGTATGACTCTGATCTTCATCATATTTAAAAGCAATAATACGTTTTTGCATACAAGTATTGTCATCTATCCAATGACATGTAATTGTTAAATAATCATTTCCATTTACAGCATGGCCAATATCAGAAGTTAGACATACTCTAGAAGGAAGGTGACTAAACAAATAACGTATGTATGTTTGATATTGGCCGTGAAGTCTAAAGATGTCAGATCTACAGGTACTTCTAGGGATACCTTTAAACATAGGGTTGTATATCCTTGAATATACGTAACAAGATAAGAGGAAGAAGCAAAAGAAAAAGGTAGACAACCCAAAGCGATCATTTTCGCTAATTCCTCTCGATCCCTCATTTTATCATATTTTAGGAGACCTGCAGTAGTAGGGTTACCGGTTGTTTGACTTCCATCCCCATTAACCCCCCATTCTATAGGATGATAATTTTGCATATGTCTAATTAGTGTGCCAGTCCCCCCTAAATTACCTCCGGTCAAATGTTTAAACGTTTCGTTACAAAGTCTGCACTTAACTCTATCACTATCTTCTATCTCATCAAAAAATTTCCAAACAGGACTTCTTTTTCTACGATTAGATTTAGAAGTTGGAGCGACTGGTGGTCTTCTACCCCTTGTTGCACTAGCAACTCCAACTCCAATACTACCAACATTTGCACTAGTAGGTGTAGGTGGTATCTCATCTTCTATTCCAATTTCGTTATCTTCTATTCCGAAATCTTGGTGTAATTGTTCATAATCAATATTTACATCTTGCAAATTAGGCGATGATTCAGAAACATGTGTTATTGGTTCATTATTACTATTACTACCAGAAGCTATAGGACTTTTTTTACTACTTCCACTACCACTTCCACTCCTACCAGTAACTTTTCTACACGCTCTTTTAGCAGCATTCAACATATTGGAAAATTTAATATATAAGCTAAAATCAAATATGCAATTAAAATATTAAATAAGAGAAAGAGTTGGAGAGAGTGCACCGAATTCGACAATAAATTGAGCACTTGAACAGTTGAACTTCAAGAATGTTGAACACTTGAACTTCAAGAATCAAGCTTCGAATGCCGATTTCCAAATAAGAAATTACGATAAATTAAATTCGGGAAAATAAAGACAATAAAATTATGAAAGTAGAATATGAATTCTTGAAAATTGAAGAGAAGAGAGTGATTGATATTTGCTAATTTGAGAATTGAGAGAGAGATAGATAATTTTGAGTGAGGAAATGAAGAAGAGGGGAGGGTATTTATAGATTTTTAGAAGGGTTATTAATGTAATTTAATAAAAACAAAAAAAAAACAAAAAAGGGCCAAAAATGCAAAAACACCCGTTGGCCAACGGTTCTGGACCGTTGCCAACGGGCAAGTGGGCCCCAGCAGTTAAAAAATTTTTTTTTTTAAAAAAAAAAAATTTTACCGTTATAACCGGTCCGGGCCGGTCCAGGTTGGCCGGTTCGCCCGGTATTTCTCTTCCCGGGCCGGTCTGGTCCGGGTTAATTGCCCGGTAAGGCATTACGTCCCAACCCCCTTCCCCCCCCCTAACCCAGCCCGGCCCCCCACGCGCTAAACCGGTCCGGTCCGGGCCGGTTTTGACCGGGCCGGTCCGTGCCGGTCCCGGGTCAACCCGGCCCGGTTGACACCTATAGTATACATGCATAGCCTATACATATTCGACATTCTTGAATAACCATTTGCATGAACCTCTTCCCATTGGACTTCTCCGGACCATCTCTGAGTCTTCCTTGTGATTTCCTGCCATTCCAATATCCTCTCCCACACTTGTGATGCCACTGCACATTTATAGAATAGATATTTATTTGTTTCAGGATCGCTTGCACAGTGGACATGTCATATCTTCAATCTGACTTCATTTGGCTATTTTATCCCTTGTTTGCATTCTCCCTTGTAACATTAGATACAATATGAACACCCATCTAGGAGCCTCGTAGTTGCTACATATCAGCCTTCTCCAAGAGCATTTAGGGTACTCTCCTCGAATTTTCCTGTACATTTTTTGAATAGAGAAATTCTTTATTTTTCCAAATTCTCTCTTCTGTAGGCCCACTTCTTATAAGTATTTAGTTTCTTTTAGGATCTTGTACACAATCCAAGATGCTTGCTTTAGTTGATTCATCCAGAAAGTGGTTCTTCTTCCATAGATGCAATGTATCCACTTCACCTATAGCTTGTCCTTTTTGGTGTATATATTCCAAAGTAATATGTATATAGCAGCCTTGTTCTATTCTTGAATGTCTATTATATTAAGACCACCAGTTACTTTTGGAATGCAGAGCTTATCCCAAGCAATCATGCCATTTTTTAGACTTCCGCTCCTTCTGTCCATAAAAATCTTTTGCACACACTTTCAATTATTTGCGTTAGCTTTTTTGGTAGAGTAAAAATTTGGGAGCAAAATGTCTGTATTGAGAATAGGACACTTTTAATCAGCTGTAATGTCCCTGTATAAGAAAATAGCTTTGAAGTCCAGCTTGTAACTCGGCCCATCATCTTGTTAATGAGGGGCTTGCATTGGATTATGGACAACCTTCTTTATGGTAAGAAGAACCCCTAGATATCTTCTAGGAAGTTCCCATTTTAGGAATCCTAGATGGTCAAGATTTTCAAGCTACATATTCTGGTTAACTACACCAAAATACACACTAGTTTTATCCATGTTTGCTTCCAGACCTAAAGCCCTTGAGAAAAACTTGAAACATGCATACAAAGCTTTAACTGAAGCCATATCACCTCTACAGAACAGTAAGAGATCATCTGCAAACCCAATTTGAACTATGTTCAACTTTGCACATGTTGGAAGGTACATGAACTCCTTGTTATCCTTCGTCCCTTTTAGAACTCTTGTGAAGTATTGCATAGCAAGTACAAATAAGAAGGGAGACATAGGGTCTCCCTATCTGGACCTTCTTTTGCCGGGAATGGTTTTGTATGATTACCAATAATGAGAATGTAACAGGATACCATTTTTACACACTTCATGACCCATTGGATGAATATCTTAGGGAAATTTAGTTGCATTAGAATTTGTTCTAGAAATCACCACTCCACAGTGTCGTAGGTCGTCCTCATATCAATCTTCATATAACATCTTGGTGAAGTGGACTTTTTATCATACCCTTTAACCAGTTCATGGCTAAATATGATAATGTCTGATATCACCCTGTCAGGTACAAAAGTTGAATGGAAATTATCCACCAAATAATCCATTACATCTTGTAGTCTGCTCGTGAAAATTTTGGATATAACCTTATAGACGGTGGTGCAACAGGATATTGGTCTCAACTCAGATATTTTTGAAGGATTCTGCACCTTTGGTATCAAAGTCATTGTAGTGCAATTAATAGGCTTATATATCTCGGAGGTTTTGAAGAACACTTTCACAACCTCAACTAGCTCCTCCCCTATATTTTCCCATGCCTTCTTAAAGAACAGTGCATTATAACCATCATACCTTGGGGATTTAGAATCATATTTACTTTGTAAAGACTAGATAAGACCTGTTCTTTTGAAACATGATCTATTAGCTTCAATTGTTGGTTTCTTGTCAACACATTTCCCTTCTTAAATACCTTAGGTTCTATAGCTAGAATTTCCTCTATCGACGATCCCATAAGTTTTTTAGAACTGAGCTATCTCTTATTGCACATCTTCCTGAGTTATGTTCCTGGCTGAGTGAGCAATCTAGTGATTTTTTTTTGAGCATTTCTATTCTTGATGCTTGTATGGAAGAAATCAAAGTTTGAATCACCTAGCTTTAACCTCCAAATTCTTGACTTATGCTTGAGTATGATTTCCTCTACCATTACCTATTTCTCCACATCCGCTTTCAAATCTTTTCAAGTGCTCTTCAATTCCTTTGAGTGATCATGTGTTCTCTTTTGCAATTGTACTTGTTGGAATTTCTCTCTAGTAGCTTGAATCCTTTCAGGTATTTTACTGTACTCTTCAACATTTAACTTCTTCAAGTCTTGTTTTAGCAGCTTCAGCTTCTTCCAAATTCTTTGCATACTAGGGATCTGCATGTTAACTTCCTAGGTTTCCTTGACTAGGCTTGGAAAATCCTTATGATTTGCTAGGTTACTGAAGAATTTGAAAGGTTTTGGAGATGGTTGTTGGTCTTGTTCAAGGTATAATCATATTGGAGTATGGTCAGAGAAGAAAGGATCATGAAGTACCTCCTCTAACAGTCTTATGATCATCCATCTAATATTTACTAAAGCTCTATCTATTCTGTTATGTACATGATTTTTTGTCCAAGTAAATTCTCTGCTAACTGCCTCAAGCTCTATCATTCCTGTGTCTTGCAACAAAGTTGAGAAGTACCTAGTTTCTGCCTCCATAACTAGGTTGCCATCATATCTACCGTCAAAACATAGTATAGCATTGTAAATTCCCATGGCAATCCAAGGTCCATCTAACACATTATGCAATTATGTCATCTTTTCTAATAAATTTTTATAAAATACTATCTTTTAGTAGTAATTAACCATCTATAGATATCATTTGCTATATTTGCGGATTATAAATACCTTTTATGTGGTTATAAGATGTATTTGACATATTTAAGCTATTGTATTTGTGAATACAGTAGCAAAAATATGTGTGAATCAGGGAAGTCCGGCTAATCAGTTGTTGCATTCGAATGTATTCGATTGTATTCATGGAGTGAAACATGATATTACAGCTGGACAGATTATTATATTCGATTGTATTCGACTGTATTCACGGAGTGAAATAGGGGATTACACTGTTTTTAAAACGGACAGTGGATCGATTAACATAATAGACTCCTAATATAATTCAACAAACTCAATTATAACACACAATGAGAAAAAAATACAGTAAATACAATAAAATACATGGAATACAACGAGGCACATTGAATTACAATGAAAAAAGACAATAAATACAATAAAATACATTGAAATATATTAACAGAAAATCAAGTTGCTCAGCACCAACTCCATCGTCTTTGTTCAAGAACAAACCAACCGAATTATATGTCGGCGACTATTGTCTTTGAAATCTTTAGGTTGTGTCACACCTCTTTTTTACACACCTACCCCAAAGGATAAAGTATAAGGGAGTTTTTTCAATTTAAGTGACATTATTCGAAATGAGATTATTTATTTATTTAGAGTCGCCATTTGGGATAAGCTTGGCTTGTGTGTCCCAAGACGCCGATTTCTTTCGAATCCCAAATCGAGGAAATTTTTCAACTTTCCAAATGTAGTCTGCGAACCAGAAATTCTTGAGTAAGGAATTCTGTTGACCCGAGGGAAGGTGTTAGGCACCCCCGGATCCCGTGGTTCTAGCACGGTCGCTTAAACTCCTATAATTGGCTAAAAATCTGATTTTAATACATGTTATCCTATAGTGCAATTTTGACGTTATTTACCACTTTTAATAAGTAATTTTTAGGAAATTGAACGTCGTTTAAAACATGTTTTTGGATCATGTCACATGAAATGCACATGGATCTTCGACACATTTTATTCAACGTTTTGGGATTTAGATTTGGGTCACATGAAATGCACATCCGAATTTAGGAAGGTAAAATTATTAAAAGCGCGCCTAAAGCAACTAACGTGTTATTAACTTTGCGGGAGGCCATGGAAATTCGCTAAGCGACTCGTCCCAAGTTCTACGTATTTTAATATAAACATTTAAAGAGGGCCACACAATATATGAGTTTTGTTTGGCGCGACGCACCTCGTTTTTATTATTTAAAGGCCAGAGAAAACTACGATTTTCTATTGGTTTTGTCTCTAAAAGGACCTAGCTAATTAATATTATAAAATTCGGGCCTCAAGTTCAAGTCCGGATTCAAACAAAAGGGAAGAACCTCTTAATTTGAACACGCTGCCTAATTCGAAAGCCCAAATTTATATTACGTTAAACTATGAATTAAAGCCTTTAAGTCAAATCCAAAATAAGGAATTTTAGTAGAGTTTGGATGAAGGTTTATCAAATCATGGGCCTACTCATGGGCCCACTTAATCTTCAGATTTAGACTTGTAAGCTTCAGATTCGAATGCATAAGCCCATGACAGCCTCTAATCGCAATTCCAGTTGAAAACACGGCTTAATACTCGAATTATTTATGCATACTTTCCTGATTTTTATACTATGGTCCTAGGTGATTTTCTTTAAAGAACTGGGGTAAATCAATTCATCACTTCAATGCATATATCAATTAAATGAGTTGAAAATTCATCAAAAGGCATGCAAAACGGCTCCCGATATGATTTTACATTTATGAACATGCAGTCTAAGCCAAATTCAGTTTTTAACCAATAAATGAACAAGTCTAGATTTATACTACTGCCGGCATTTGTTAAATGCTAACAGCTGCTCGAGTGTGGAATTATTAACTACAGGTGAATATCTAAAATCAACTTCTATATTTATATTGTTGCTAATATCGACAGTTAAAATAATCACCAAATACAATCATACTAAGCTAATGAATATCAATGGTCCAATACAAATTAATAGTCCAAACAGTCAAATCTTAATTAATTACAATGAAATATACTGAAACATCAAAAGGAGCAAAATCTATAATAAAACATGCTTCATTTTTATTCCAGTTTTCAACTAGTAATATACATTGTGATGAACTCGGAAGTGTACCTGGAATTGCAATACAATAAGAAGAAGCAGAAGTCAGTGGCAGTAGTGAGGAGTTTGCAGTGTCAAACAACAGGAAGGCAACAACAGTTTTGACTTGGACTCCCAGCAATGGAAAACCAGCAAACAGGTCCAAATTGACTCGAAAAGACCAATTTCAACTTGAAATCAACCCAGGTTCCTTTAATCTAAATTACTAAATAGAATTCAATGTAGCAGTATTTTTGTTTCGGGTTTTCTATTGTTTTTCTTTTGGTATTTGAAGAACTAAATCTAGAATAGATCTCCTTACTCTAAAATTTCAGTTATGGCTTTTAATTTGAAATTCAGATTTTTTCAGATTGTGAAACTTCTTCCAAACTTATTTTGTGTATTTTTGGACTTTTTTTTTCTCCCCAACTTTTTTTCTAAGGAAAGAAGTGAAGCCTTTATAAGCAAAAACCTAGGGCTGCCCTTGCAGGTTCCTTTTTGCCCTTTAGTCCCTTTTATTTAGCTTAATAGTCCCTTATCTATTGACTTGTGGCCCAAGTCACACTATTAAGTTCTTAAAACTCTAAGTAAGATCCTATTTAGAAGCTTCTAAGGAATTCTATTTCAGTTACAACAAGATTCCTTTTATCTAAAAGTCTATACTACCCTTGAATTTAATTTAAATTTACTAACATCTGTCAAGACTAGCCTAACCCTTCTAAACTAATCATGGTCAACCTAGCACTTCTGAAAATCATTCAGCTATAACCAAATAATCCTTAAAAATGAATAAAAAATATAACCTAATGAACCTGATTTAAATCTAACTAAATGTATCACTAAAAAGCAGTAAACTATCAATTAAAAGAATTCGGAACAAAGTAAAAATATTATAGGAAAATAGTTATACCCAAACAACCTACGATTAATCAGATCTGCTTTTCTTAATCCTAAATGAATCCCTATCAATTCAAATCATCAAGCTACAGGAAATATTCAATAAAACATGAATTTAACACGTAAAATTAATAAACAACATTAATTCATGGACTTAACCTAACATCAATAAGAATAGAAGATAAATCACAAAGTTAAAATTAACCAAACTAAAAAACATAAAGTATCGATTACTGCCAGAAAAAGAAAAAGAAAGAAGAAGGCAATCATGAATGAATTAATTGTTGGAAACACGTTCTCAAGGCTTTATACTAAAACGTGTGTTCTTATGTGTAGGTTTTGATGAATGACAAACGAAGCGCAAAGTGATATATGACGAAGTTCAAGTACAAGCGCATAATTGGTGGATAACGAGATTCAAGCACAAGACAAAGTTTTATAGTTTAAATGAGTCGTTCTTAATTGTGATCTTGATCCGACAACTTGACTCATGACATGGCTTCTCTCATAAAATTATTTTTACAAAATCATGCATCTTTAATTTAATGCTAAACGATTTTAAATCATGCATATTTACTTTAGTCAAAATGATTTTTAAACATGCCTCTAAAATCTGGACTAAGATAATCGATTATGTACTTATGATAATCGATTATGTTAAGCCAAGACTGCATGACAATCGATTGTAAACTAATGACAATCAATTGTGTTAAGGCAGTGAACATCAGGTTTTTCAAAACCTGCATGACAATCGATTGTGAACCTTATGACAATCGATTGTGATGAGGCAGTGTCCATCAAAGTTTTTCAAAACTCAGAATAATCGATTGTGAAGCTAATGACAATCGATTGTGATGAGGCAGTGTCCATCAAAGTTTTTAAAAACTCAGCATAATCGATTGTGAAGCTAATGACAATCGATTGTGAAGAGACAGTGTCCATCAGATTTTTAAAAGTCACAAAATAATCGATTGTGAACATATGACAATCGATTGTGTTGAGGCAGTGACTTCCAGACTTTTTCAAAATTATTAAATAATCGATTGTGAGTATATAACAATCGATTGTCACGAGGCAGTGTCTAAAATGATTTTCAAAGTCTGATAAATAATCGATTGTTAACATTGCACAATCGATTGTGAAGCTGACCGTTGTCGTAAAAGTTTCAAATACCGTCAGGTAATCGATTGTTGATTTTGTACAATCGATTGTTGATATTGAAATCTGAAAAAGATTTTTTGAACGTTGCTGAATAATTGATTATTGATTTGGTATAATCGATTGTTTTACGAAAAATCTGGAAATGATTTTTTGAACGTTGCCAATAATCGATTGTTGATCTTGGACAATCGATTGTTAAGCGTAAAATCTGGGATTGATTTTTGGAACGATTGGGAAACAATCGATTGTGGCTTCCTGACAATCGATTGTCACAGAGTAAAATCAGCAACTCTTAATTGGCAATTAGGCAACGGTAATGCCAAGTTTTTCAACTATAAATACAGCTTCATTTCAGTGTTTTAAACACAACAACACACAACAACTGATCATTCTAATGCTATAAGCTTGCATATTATTGTTTATCATTTTATATTCATTGCATAAAGCTTTTTGAGAGCCAAAGTCTTGTCCATAGTTGTTGTAATCTTGAGCCTACTTCTTTTACTCATATCTACTCATTAAGGAGTGTTTTGTTTGAGTGCTTAGTGTTTTGTACACTTGTAAGAGAATTGTGATTCTCTTGTTGTAAGGAACTTGTGTTTCCTTGGTTGAAGTCTTGGAGTGGTGTATCTCCGAGCAAAGGTGTTAAGGCTTGTGTCCTTAAGTTGTAAAGGTTTGTTGAGCACCCGTAAGCTTGACAAGTTAGTGGAAAATCTCGAGAGAGTCTCTCGGGGACTGGACTAGCCACGTGTTGTGGTGAACCAGAATACATCGGTACGTTCTTTCCTTTTGTTTATTTAACGCACTTAATTATTTCCTGCAAATTTTAATTTCCGCAAGTTTACGCTAAATTTTATTGTAACGCTATTCACCCTCCCTCTAGCGTTAAGCGTATTATCTAACAATTGGAACCAGAGCCCAACTCTCTGAAGACTTAACAGTTTGAGAGAACCATCCATGGCTTCTACTCGTGACTCTTTTGCAGGAATTGATGAAGGACAATGCTCCACACGACCACCTCTATTCAACGGTACAAACTACACGTACTGGAAGGAGAGAATGAAAATTTTCGTTCAAGCAAACAACTTTCATCTCTGGAAGGTGATAACGAAGAGAAATCAAATTCCAACCAAAAAGGTTGAAAACGAATGGGTTCCCAAGTCCGAAGAAGAATATGACGCGGATGTTATCCGAAAGGTTCAAAATAATGCTAAAGCAATTAATTTATTATATTGTGCTGTAAATGCTGACGATTACAGGAAAATATCGTGTTGCACAACGGCAAAGGAAATGTGGGACAAGCTGGAAATTACGTACGAAGGTACGGACCAGGTAAGGGAAGCTAAAATTGATTTCCTATCCCATGCTTATGAATTATTTCACATGAAGGAAGGTGAAAAGGTGGATGAAATGTTCGAACGATTTTCAATAATCGTAAATGACCTACATGCCCTCAAGAAGACATTCACGGACAGAGAATTGGTTCGAAAAATTCTTAGAAGTCTCACTCCAGCATGGCGATCAAAGGCCGACGCAATTCAAGAATCCATTGGTGTCTCAAATGTCACAATCGACGCATTAAGAGGTAACCTTAAGACTTATGAATCTACAATACTTAACCCTCTTGTTGATGATCAAAGGAGGCAAAGAATAGCGCTTAAGGCAAGCACAAGCCAACCTCAAGTTGATGAGGACGGAGACAACGAGTTTGGACTCGTTATCAAAAGATTTCAAAAGTTCATGCGAAAGGAGTATGAACGAAAGGGCAAAAAGCAAGGCGAGCAAATAAAGTGCTATGAATGCGGTGAAACCGGGCACATCAAATCAAATTGCCCAAACATCAAAAAGGAGAAGAAACCTTTTAAGAAGCAACGTGCATACATTTCTTGGGGAGGAGACTCCGGAGATGAGTCAAGCGAAGAAGAAGAAGACGAAGCCACAAACCTTTGTCTTATGGCGCAAGAAGACAAGCAAGATGAGGTATGTCAAATCTCTTCTAAAAACTTCTTTACTCTTGAAGAAATGCGAACTGCTTTTGATGAGCTATATACTGAATTTATTAAAGCTTCAAAAACTGTCAAGAGCATAAAAGAAAATGCTTCTCTAAAAGAAAAAGATTTTCAAAAACAGCTTTCTTTAAAAGAAAAGGATTTAGAAAAACTGGTTTTAGAAAATGAAAAGCTGAAAGAGGAAAACAAGTTTTTCGGAAAAAGAGACGCCGACAAGCCCGAAAGTTCTATTAAAAATTGCTCTTCTTGCATGCATCTTGAAAATGAGGTAGATAGACTTAAAGGTACCTTAGATAAGTTTAATTCTTCTCACAAAAACTTAAATGAGGTCCTTGTTAATTTGAAGTCAACCAAGCATGGCATAGGTTTTAAGAATGAGCCTAAAGAAAAGGTTGAAGCCAAACCCCGACCACCTAAGGCTCAACCTAGGATTAATAAAACAAATGCTTATCCCAGAAAGAGCAATCCTAGAACAAATATGCATGTTAGACCAAATGTTGAACATTTTAGAAGACCTAGAAATGACTTACCACCTAGAAAAGACTACCCTAGAAATGATGCATATTTTAGGCCAAACACTAGAAGAAGTTTTAACCTCCTAGAACATCTAGACATGACCATTACTCTAGAAACGCTGCTCATTTTAGAACTAATAGTAGGAGAAATGGTTCTCATGAAATGTGCAATAGTCATAATGAAAATAGAGTAATTCATTTTCGTCCATCAAGTTACTATGAACCTAGAAGGATGCATAACCCCAATGTGACTTGTCATTATTGTAGACGCATTGGTCATACTTCCCCTGCATGCTTTACACGACATAGACATATCACTATCGCATCATTATAATATGCCTAACCCTCAAGGACCCAAAATGGCATGGGTACCTAAAACGCATTAACTTGTTTTGTAGGTATGTTTGAAGGGATCAAGTGTACTATGGTACCTTGATAGTGGATGCTCCAAACATATGACGGGAGACGAATCCAAATTCCTTCAACTAGAACACAAAGAAGGAGGAAGTGTGATTTTTGGGGATAACAATAAAGGAAAGATCATTGGTATCGGATCAGTCGGTAAGGATGAAAATTCCTCTATTAAGCATATATTACTTGTGAAAGGTTTAAAGCATAATATCTTGAGCATAAGTCAATTATGTGACAAGGGAAATCTTGCCCTATTTGATTCGGATGAATGCTTAGTGTTTAGACGTAGTGATTTCAAAATTATCCTTCGTGGTTTTAGAGTGGATAATATTTACGTGGTTGATCTTGCTAATTCCTCACCCGAATATGTGGATTGCCTTATGAGCAAAGAGGATGATACTTGGCTATGGCATCGTAGAGTTGCTCATATAAACATGCATCTTTTGAACAAATTGATTTCTCAAAACTTAGTTATTGGCCTTCCCAATTTGAAATTTGAAAATGACTCTATCTGTGATTCTTGTCAAAAAGGGAAGCAAACAAAAGCATCTTTCAAATCCAAAAATATTGTTTCAACTTCGAGACCATTGCAATTGCTTCACATGGATTTATTTGGACCATCTTGCATTGAAAGTCTAGGAAGAAATCGTTATGCTTTTGTGATTGTTGATGATTATTCTAGATTTACTTGGACTTTATTTCTTGCCAATAAAAGTGATGCTTTTCAGAATTTTAAATATTTTCTTAAGCGTGTTCAAAACGAGAAGGAAACAACCGTCACTTCAATTAGAAGTGATCATGGGGGAGAGTTTGATCACAATCTCTTTGCGGACTTTTGTGACGAACTCGGTATCGAGCATACCTTTTCCGCTCCATGTACACCACAACAAAATGGGGTGGTGGAAAGGAAAAATAGGTGTCTCGAAGAGATGGCTAGAACCATGCTCGAAGAGGCTAAGATTCCCAAACATTTTTGGGCGGATGCCGTGAGTACCGCATGCTACATCTTAAATAGAGTAGTCATAAGGCCAATACTCATGAAGACCCCTTACGAACTCTACAAGGGAAGGAAACCAAATATCTCCCATTTAGAGTATTCGGTTGTAAATGTTTTATTCATAACAATGGCAAAGATCAATTGGGAAAGTTTGATGCTAAGTCCGATGAGGGAATTTTCATTGGTTATTCCTCACGTAGCAAAGCATATAGGGTTTTTAATAAAAGAACCGAAACTGTGGAGGAATCCCCTCATGTTGTATTTGCCAAAAATAATGCTCGCTTGGCGAGAAAGGATTCCGGTTTTGATCTTGCAGGTATTTTAGATAGCTTGAAAGACAAAATACAAGTGGAAACGCCTAAGGAAAATAAAGATGAAATCTTGGAACAACCAACGGAGGAAGCGCCACAATTGGAGAATGAAACGAAAATGCCTAACGAGTGGAGGACAATTAAAGATCACCCTCTCGAACAGGTAATTGGCGACGTCGGAGAAAAGGTAAGTACCCGAAACTCTCTTAAGAACACCCTAGGACACACTTCTTAAGAGATCACGCTCTCACTCGGCCACACTAGTTTAAGTTACTATTTCTTTACAAATTACTGACTTGAGCGTCGGAGACGTCTAATTCCATTTTGCAGGTATCGCCCAAAAGGTAGGGGGAACTATAAAGAAATGGCATAAAACAATCGATTGTTACAGCAAATAATCGATTATTTTACTGTGCAGAAAATTGATTAGCAAGTATCACTAATCGATCATTTATAGTTTATGCTTATTATGAAGTTTTGTTTAACAATCGATTTTTTAGCTGTTTAATCGATTACCGTCTCAGCCATTCAGTACTGCTTTTCTACAACAATCGATTGTTCCATATATATAATCGATTATTTTCCGAGTCAGAAAATCACTGTGATCACTGGAACAAAACAATCAATTACCATATTTTGACAATCGATTATTTCATGTCAGAAATTCAAAATTGTTACCGTTTGGCTCTGCAATCGATTTGTGTCAGTTCCGTGATTCAGTCAAATCTTAATGACAATCGATTATTTCACCCCAACAATCGATTGTCCAACAGTCAGTAAGATTTATTTTTACCGTTTCTGACTGTTTCAGCTTTCAATTTTTTTGCATATTTCTTCCATTAATGAAATGCCTTTCTCCCCTCTATAAATAGGCTCCATATATGTTCATTTTTACTCACTCAAGCATCAATTTTAGCTCTCAAACTATCAAAACTCTTTCAAAACTCTTGCAAATTCCAGCAATACTTAGTTAAAATGTCGGGCCGTCACTCTAAACGTTCCCGTTCTGCTAGGCATGGTGCATCCTCCTCTGCTGCTCCAAACTATCCTTACCAAGATGGTTCCGTTCTTTATTTTAATTCTGACATCGAGCTTACTCGATTTTTAGCAAAATTTGAAAAGCGCGACATTCTTCCTCCCCGTTTTTCAACCAACAAGTATCTTGAATCTTATGGCCCTGCTGCAAATATACTCAAAAATTGTCAACTTCTTGACTTCTTACTTCTTACCCATCCTTACATCAATACTACTTTAATTCAAGCATTTTACTCCAACCTTCATGAGGATGATGACGGTGATCTTGTGACAAATATAAACGGTGTTCAAATTCTTATCTCCGAAGAAAACCTCCATACCATTGCCCATCTTCCTCGTAATAGTGAAGACATTTTTTGGTACACCGGAGAGGCCGGAGCCCTTTTTGATGAAACAGCCCTCCTACATCAAACCGGTATTACTTCTTATGATCCAAATCTTTCTTCCCGTCGTCCTACAATTACGGGAATGGATCCCAATTATCGGTTGATTTTCTATTTCATCACCCGAGTCCTCAAGCCTCGTAAGCATAACCATACTACCATTTCCCAAGAGGACACCAAGCTCATGCATGCCATAATAACCGGAGCTAACATCAATTGGTGTCGGCTCGTCAAGATTCACATGCGTGACGCTATCGGAGATGATATGCCTCTTCCTTATGCTCTCCTCATCATGAACTTTCTTGAAGCCTCCGGATTCATCACTTCCAACGGTCCTCTCAAAAGAATACCAAGAAGTGGGAAATTTCAGAATCCTCCTTTCATCATGACAGTGATCATACAGCGCCTGCTCCTCCTCCAACCCGTCGAACTCGTCCAGCTCAAGGGCCTACCCTCCAATCAATTTCCGACCAAATTGCTTCATTGACCTCTTCTCTTGGTCAATTAACTCATGAGATCCATGGATATTTTGACCATGTTAATTATCCTTATGCGGGTCTTGTTCCATATGACGCAGTGCCGGATGATGAGGCGGGAGATGATGGAAATGAATAATTTCTTTGTTTGTTGTTTTTAAGTTTGTTTTTATATGTTGCATTGTCTTCCCTGTTACTGTAATTTTTCTTTCCAATAAATAAACAAGTTTTATTTACATTTTTGGCATTTTCTTATATTATTTTTGCTAATGGCAAAAGGGGGAAGATAACGGGAATGCACTCTCAATATTTATAAGCTTAAATTGAGGGGGAATTCATATATTGAGGGGGAACTAATCGCATACTTATTGCATATCTTTACGTGTCTTGAATCGTCATTATAAATTGTTTAAGTTGCATATCCCGCTTAAAGTTTGCCATTATCAAAAAGGGGAAATTGTTGGAAACACGTTCTCAAGGCTTTATACTAAAACGTGTGTTCTTATGTGTAGGTTTTGATGAATGACAAACGAAGCGCAAAGTGATATATGACGAAGTTCAAGTACAAGCGCATAATTGGTGGATAACGAGATTCAAGCACAAGACAAAGTTTTATAGTTTAAATGAGTCGTTCTTAATTGTGATCTTGATCCGACAATTTGACTCATGACATGGCTTCTCTCGTAAAATTATTTTTACAAAATCATGCATATTTAATTTAATGCTAAACAGTTTTAAATCATGCATATTTACTTTAGTCAAAATGATTTTTAAACATGCCTCTAAAATCTGGACTAAGATAATCGATTATGTACTTATGATAATCGATTATGTTAAGCCAAGACTGCATGACAATCGATTGTGAACTAATGACAATCGATTGTGTTAAGGCAGTGAACATCAGGTTTTTCAAAACCTGCATGACAATCGATTGTGAACCTTATGACAATCGATTGTGATGAGGCAGTGTCCATCAAAGTTTTTCAAAACTTAGAATAATCGATTGTGAAGCCAATGACAATCGATTGTGATGAGGCAGTGTCCATCAAAGTTTTTCAAAACTCAGAATAATCGATTGTGAAGCTAATGACAATCGATTGTGAAGAGACAGTCTCCATCAGATTTTTATCGCACTTAATACATCGGTGCGTTCTTTCCTTTTGTTTATTTAACGCACTTAATTATTTCCTGCAAATTTTAATTTCCGCAAGTTTACGCTAAATTTTATTGTAACGCTATTCACCCCCCTCTAGCGTTAAGCGTATTATCTAACATTAATGAAAACAAAGAAAAACTATGTTTAGACTAAAAAACAACTCATCTATTCAAGGTTGAACGGGATTGGAATCTGATTCAAGTCCCAAAATGATGCTATACGTTTGTTCTTTTCCAAAAACAAACGGAAGCATCATTTTGGTGACTTAAATCATCTCTGGAGTTAAAAGGTTGAGAAAAGTCGGACACCTTCGAGCTTCTAGGGTTCTGCCCTTCTGGGATTTGAAATTCAAGCGCATGCAGGATGATTCGAAAGAAGATAGCCAGGGGTTTGGGAAGAGGAATATGAGGAGAGTATGGGGTGTTATTTTGAAGTGGTTTGGGAGGGTGGCGCCGCCGCACACGGCAGTGGCGGCGCTAGGGTTTGAATTATTCAAGGTGTTTGGGTGATATTTGAAAGAAACCAATGGCGGATATAGAACGGGGAGGTGAAGGAGATGGGGTGGTGTAAATTTCAGGGTCATTGGACAACCGCCACCGGTGGAGGCAATTTTCGGCCTGCGGCGGACGGCGGAAGACGGAGGAGTTAGGATTTGTGAGGGGTGAGGTTGATGAGAGACGACGGGGGGTAGGGGTGGGGGAAGTTCCCTTCAGACACTCTTATATCTAGTCATCCCCACTTGAGTGCCGTTGATTTAGTTACCTCGACGGCCAGGATCAAATGTTGTGTAAATAATGTCGTTTTGACGTCTCTAAACCGGACTGGGTCAAGGAGTTTTTGGTCCTGGGTTGGAGAAATTCTGGGTGGTTGGGGCTGGTTTGGGTTGGGGAAAATTAGGCTTGGGGATGGTCCAAAAATTGGGTATTTAACAAGACCTTTAATTCATTGACTTTCTTTTTCATTTTCTCTTCTTTTTCTCATTTTTTTAGATTTTGTCAATACAAAATTAAAAATAAAAAGACTGGATTCCAATCTAAAACTAAGATAATTACTTTTTCTAAAAATTAATTAAATCCTAATTTTAAAAGAAAACTATGACAAATCCGAAAATTAAAAGTAAAAATATAAAAGAGCTAATTTTTGCTATTTTCTCTTATTTTTGCAATGTTAACTAACTAATAAACCTAAGACAAATATAAAATTGTGTCCTAAATGCAAATGTGCTATTTTATATTTTTTATGAACTATATCAATTAAAAAGTACACAAAATGCAAACAAACACAATACAATTAATTCCCTAAAATTCAAATAATAAAAGAAAAATACTAATTTTAAGAATTCTATAGGAATATTTCAAGCGAGGCAAACATCACGTGCTCACAACTTTCCCTCTTTGCTCAAAGACACGAACGGTTTTCGGGTAAAGAAAAATGAGCAAATATGAGAGATTTTTGCTTGCTTGGCACTCCATGAGAAGCATTTTTTGAAAAACGTCTGACCGAACCCTGCTTCAAAGGTTGCCTACATATCCTTGGCTATAAAGGAATCAGGTATGTGTAGTTCTGGAAGTTTTGGTAGCTAGGACTACTAGGGCTGTGATTTCACTATTGTTGGTGCTGATATTGTTACTGAACTCCTTATTACACCAAAAAAAGGAAAATCAAAGCTAATCTAGCTATGCCTATCAACTATTACAAGACTCTTATCTATAAATCTCTTGAAACTCGATCTTGAGTCTTAGCTGGATTTGCTGTGGACTTGATCTGAATCTTGATGCCCGTAAGTTGTAGGTGCCAGTTCTTTCTTCATCCTTTTAGCGGAGCGGGCCATGCAGAACTTGTGATTTCGAATCAAATTTGAGCAGTCAACATCTTTCTTCTTCAATCACTCTTGATTTATTTCTTTTCTTATTTTCTTCGTTCTGGCTTGAGACTCATTCTTTTGGTCGCCTCGAATCCTGCATCTTGAGGTAAAGACCTGTCCGGACACCAAAGCAAACAAACGAATGAAGTTTTCTGCCCCAGTTTTCACTGCGAGAATTTCGTGAGTTATTTGCGAAGCGAGTTTAAGCTATTTCTTTATTAAAAACAGTAAAAGCCTGGATTGTGTATCCTTTGGAAAGATTGCCATGATATGTTGGCAGATGTCCGTGTTATGCCGGGAAAGAAAAAGGGTCCCTGCTGGGGATAAGATGAGGATCCACGGGTTAGTACGGGATAGGAATAAAGGGTCCCTGTTGGGGATGAAAAGGAAAATCTACCGGTAATGCCGGGATGAAATGATAAATATTCCTGGGTTACGCTAGGGAGATCCACGGGTTATGAAAAGGTTCTTGGGTTATGCCAGGGAATCCACGGGTTATGCCGGAATAGAAAGAAAAGGCTCTTGGGTTATGCTAGGGGGATCCACGAGTTATGTCAGGATAAGAAGAAAAAGGCTCCTGGGTTATGCCAGGGGATCCACGGGTTATGCTGGGATAAGAAGAAAAGGCTTCTGGGTTATGCCGGGGGATCCATAGGTTATGCCGGGATAAGAAGAAAAAGGCTCCTGGGTTATGCCAGGAGGAAGAAAAAGGCTGTTGGATTATGCTAGGGGGATCCACGGGTTATGCCAGTATACGACGAAAAAGGCTCCTGGATTATGCCAGGGGGATCCACGGGTTATTCTAGGATAGGAAAGAAAAGGCTCCTGGGTTATGCCAGGGGATCCATAGGTTATGCCCAGGATATGAAATAAAAAGCTCCTTGGGTTATGCCAGGGAGATCCACGGGTTATGCCGGGATTTGGAAAGAAAAAGCTCTTTGGGTTATGCCAGGGAGATCCATGGGTTATGCCGAGATTTCGAAAGAAAAAGCTCCATGGTTATGCCAGGTAGATCCGCGGGTAATGGCGGGATTTGGAAAGACAAAGCTCCTTAGGTTATGCCAGGGGGATCCCCGTGTTATGCCGGGATTTGGACAGAAAAAGCTCATTGGGTTATGCCAGGGAGATCCATGGTTTATGCTGGGATTTCGAAAGAAAAAGATCCTTGGGTTATGCTAGAGAGATCCTCGGGTTATGCCGGAATTGGAAAGAAAAGACCCTCTGGTTATGCTGGGGAGAAAAAGGAAAGATGATCATCGGGTTATGCCGGGGAGGAAAAGAAAAGACCCTCAGGTTATGCTGGGGAGAAAAGGAAAGATGATCCTTGGGTTATGCCGCGGAGAAAAAGAAAAGACCCCCAGGTTATGTTGGGGAGAAACTAGGGAACATGGTCCTAGGTTTGGAAGGATGGTATTAGGGATTGGAGGCCTTATGCTACCATTATTTCTGATTCTCCTTTTCTTCTTTTCTTTTTATTAAAACTGCAGGAAAGGATTTGAAGAAAACTTCCCTTTTGGGCTGATTGTTGCGTTGAAGTTGTTCCTAGCTCCTGCGCATTTCTTTTGGGGCTTCACCTGCTTTTGCCCAGTTGCTCGAATTACACCTGTTTCAGTTTGCAAATAAAAGAACAATTGTTAGGTTGAAACGGTTGTTGGTTTTGTGGCCTTGATTGCTTGATCTTGGCCCTGCTTCTGTTGAGAATGTCTAATTTTCCAGTCTTTTCCTTGATGGTTGGTCGGTGGAACTCGACTTACAGATTTATTTCGCCTTCGTAGGCCTTTCCTTTCTGATTCTCTTCTTTTTTTCTTCTTTCATTCCCTTTCTTTTCTTCGGAACATTGGGGAACTTTTGTCTCCTCAAACTTTGCTGCACCGGCTAGTCGCGTGGGTCCTAACCTTTCCATCTTTATTTTGCCTCCGTAGGCCTTTCATTTTTGACTTCTTTCTTCCAACTTCAGTTTCAGAGCATTTGGGGCACCTTGGCTTTTAAAGCCTTTGCCGAGACGGCTAGCCGCATGGGACTCAACATTTTCAATTTCATTTGCCTTTATAGGCACTTCCAATTGATTTTCTCCTCCCAAGAGTTTGATTTTGAAGTATCGACTGCAATGGCTAGTCGGGGTTGATTTGATGCCCCTGGAAAGAACGGGTGACTTTTGCATATTAGCTCGTGTCGAACAAGAGCCCTATAAATCAGTATTGCTACCCCTTCTTTGTCTTAGTTTTGGAATGGTGTTAGACCGAAAGGTATTTAAAGAAAACAAACAATGGAATGGAGAATGAGTTTCAAAACAATAAGTGTCCATTTCGGGGAAAGGAAAGAAGGACTTATCTGAGTTACATGCAGACTTTAATGAACATGACATGCCCTTTGAACTGGATGCCTGATCTGTGTAAACCATCCGACTCTCAAAAATTCATCACTACTTTTGCTTCAAAACTCGAGAAAACTTGCCAGGACTTTGTTGATGTCGATGGCCGCGAGGATCTTCTTTTCGATCAATGGGGCCATTTACAGGTTTCCACTAGCTGACCTTCCTCATTTCACTTCTCACCACGCTTCATAGTTCCCGTGTGGGTTTTCACTAACAAGACTCTCTCATTCTGATTCTTTTGGCTTATCATCGCCTTACAGTGCCCGTGTGGGTCTTCACCAATAAGACTCTCTCATTTGATTTTTCTCTACTTACCATCACCTTACGGTGCCCGTGTGGGTTTTCACCAATAAGACTCTCTCATTTTATTTTTCTCAATTTGGATTACGTCGGATCCAACTAGTTGTATTCTCTTATCCTTGGGAATTCTCACCAATTGATTGGAAGGACTAGAACAGGGTTTGGGTAAAAAAGATTTGGATTGAGTTACAACTTTGGAACCTTTGGGCGGGATCACCGCCGGACCATTATAACATGTGCCCCAGTTTCACTTTTTGGGGAACTTTGGATGTTTATTTTGGTGTGACTGAACCCCAGAGAGACGCTACCTATGTATCATTTTGGAATCAAGTCAGACGTAGTTCAGGAGTGTTTCCTAAACTATTTTTGTTTTCTTTTATTTTTCTTTTTCTCTTTTTTTGTGTCTTTCTTTTCTTTTTCTTCTCTTTTTTCGTTTCTTCTTTTTATGTTGTTTCTTTTTTGTCTTTTTCCATTTTATTTTTCAATAACACTTTCAGATTTCAAAGAGGGTTATATAAAAATGGGAACTAGCTTAAACCAACATAGTATATTTTCACTGCATTTGCATTGACAATTGTTTTAGGGACATTTCCTTCAATGCATCCCAAGTACAACACACTCTTGCGGCAGTACTCCTATTGTAATATATGGACCTTTCAAATTCTGGAATCAATCATCCTTCAGCTGTTCAAACTCTTTGCTTTATTTACTCAAACTTATCTTCTTTGCATTTTGACTCTTGATTTATTATTTCGAAGTCTGACAACGTTTTGGGATCTGGGCATGAAGTCCGCAAGAATGTCATATTATTGAAATATGCATTTAACAGAAGAGAATAGGAAAAATGACAAGATTAAGAAAAAAGACATTCCTGAACAATGAGATTTTAATTTCCTTTGATTTTTTTGTTGATTTTGGATTTTTTTTCTTCTAGTTTTTTTTTCTTTTTTTTTTCAATGTTTCATTTTTGAAGATAAAAAGGGTTTACATCGGAAATGTAAGACAATAGAGTAAAACATCCGGATCACACTCTGAGTTAATACGGACGCAAAAAGAATAGCAAGACTGGCTACCGAGACTCACGTTTGACGGGGAATTTTCATGCTTGGAGACCATTTTGTGGCTTTCCTTCTGTCTCAACAATGGCTGCAACGACCTTGAGTGCCGGATCAAGTTCCTCATTTGCACAAATAATTCCGTCCATTGCCCATTGTTGTGGGCAAGCAATGGGTTGTTCATTACATCAGGAGCATCTTCATCCCGAAAAATGGTTCTTTCAACTTCAATCAAATCTTCAACTGCCCTTTTGAGGGTCCAACAGTCCTCTGTACTGTGTCCCATTGTTCTGGAGTGGTATTCACATATAACATCAGCTCGGTGTGAAGGGGACTTGGGGTTTGGACGATTCGGGGCCACTGGTTGCAATAGATTTAGCCTGATTAACTTTTGGAACAAGCTTGAATACAATTCACCAATATGGATGAACTGACTCTTCTTGAAAGGCTCTCTTGGGCGAGGATTGTATTGGAGATTATTTGTTTGAGGATTATATGAAGCTTGGTAAGGATGGACATTTCTGGGAGGTGGAGCTTGGGTTTGTGTATAATGCTATGGTTAGGTGTAAGATTGCGCGCTCATCACCGCATATGGAGGTGGTGCCACGGCATAAGAAGCATCTGAAAAAGGATAATAGTATGGTGGAACGATAGAAGGCACATATGATTGGCTGAATGACCTGCGGGCCCCCTCGAGCTTGAAATCATCATAACTCCCTCTTCATTCCCATTTTTGTTTATTGAACTTTTCGAACTATTCTGAGCAAACTGTGATGTGGCTTTAAAAGCAGCATGACTCAAGATTCGACCCGTTTTCAGACCGTTTTCGATCATTTCCCCTATTCTGATCGCCTCGGGGAACGTTTTACCCACAGTAGACATCATGTTCTTGAAGTAGTCAACCTCCTGGGCCTGCAAAAAAACCGTGACCATTTCAGTTTCATCCATTGGAGGATTTACCCTAGAAGCTTGACGCCATTTGACAGCATGTGGAAGTTTTCCTCAATTTTCTTTTTCAAATTGGACAAAGAATGCATGTCGGGAGTGATGTCCACATTATATTGGAACTGGCGGACAAAATCACGATCCATATCGTCCCACACATGTCAATGAGTAATTTCTTGATCCATATACCATTTAGAAGCGATTTCGATGAGGCTTTCCCCAAAATAGGCCATTAGCAGCTCCTCATTTCCATCAGTACCCCTCAATTGGTTACAGTATCATTTTAGATGAGCAACCGGGTCTCCGTGCTCGTCATATTTCTCAAGTTTTGGCATCTTGAAGCCAGCTGGCAGGTGGACATGCGGAAACATATAGAGTTCAGAGTATGAAGCACTCTTTTGATCATTTAGACCTTGCATGTTTTTCAGGCTTTGTTCCAAGTAGTGCTGTATTTTGTCCCGGGCCCGGGCCTAAACGGGCTTCGTGGGTCTGGGCTTCATGGGCCTGGGCTCTGACGGTCCCGGGACTGGAGGTCCCGGGCTTCGTGGGCTCAATGGGTGAGACCAGCACGTGACGGGCCTAAGCCCATGTGGTTCTGGCTTCGTGGGCCGGGCTTCGTAGGCCTGGTGGGCTTTTTTGTAATTTTTTTATTTTGTTTAAGGCAATATCTTGTATAGTATTTATTAGTATAATATATAATATGTTAGTATAGAATATATTTATATAGTATACTAGTTATTAGTATAGTATATATAATATATATTTTATTATATATTATATTGTAGTAATTAGTATATATTGTATGTTATGTATATATATATTCCCTTATATATTTTCTTGTAGTATATATTGTATGTTATGTATATATTCTCTTATATATTTTCTTGTAGTATCTATATTGTGTCTTATGTATATATCTTATATAGTTATATATTATGTTGTAGTATATATATTGTATCTCTTATGTATATATATTCTCTTATATATATTGTATCTTATGTATATATGTTATTACTTATATATTTTCTTGTAGTTTAGGTTGTATGTTGTTATGTATATATATTCTCGTATATATTTTCTTGTAGTATATTGTATGTTATATATATATATATATATATATATATATATATATATATATATATATGTATGTATGTATATATAAATAATTCGAAGTAAAGACAAAGAAATTTGAGAAAATAGATATTCAAGCGTATGTCTTATAATTTTTATTACCAAAAATGGTATATCTTTCTTAGTCTTCCTTCCCCCAATGGAATGAGCACAACAAAGTACTGATACCACCTTTGAAAGAAAAATAAACTAAAAGAAGATGTGCCAAAGTACACGTTACATCATAATCTACATTGTATCTCTAACAAATCTCATAAATCTGTCAAGGTTGGGAGGAGGTTGTGCTGGTGGTGGTGGAAAAGAAGCTGAATCCTCCGCAAGTTCCGCTATCATTTCTTCATAAGCTTCATCTATCGCCGGTTGTCATTCTGCAATTCCAAAGTTTCTTCTTTCCGCGCAGATATCTCTAAAAAGTACCGATTTTTCCAAGCTATCCCTCATCAACGCTCAATGATCACCTATTTGTAGTCTTTCTTGACTGAAAGCACTCTCCGATGCAGCAGTTGAATCTTGAATTGATAAAATATCCCGAGCCATCCTTGCAAGAACCGAAAATATTTTTCCCTTGACTTCCACCATTCCAAAAGATCAAAAGAGTCGTCTGGATTCTCCTTTTCAAGTCCATGAGACAAATAAACTTGAAGCTCATTTAGATGTGAAGTTTCATCATAATTATCACCTTGAGAACCCCGGAACTCCGTCCAAGATTTAAGAGTTGTTAAGCCCACAACTCTTTTAGACGATTGTGAGCTAGACGAAGTAGGGGTTGGAATATTTGGCCTACCATGCTCTAAGGCAAGTTGATAAGCATTATAAATTGTTTGAGCATTATTTTAATTTATGCTTTTGCGTCTGCAAGTGTAGCAACTTTCTCGTTTGAAAGATCTAAAGCCTTATAAATATTTGAATACCAAAAATGAGGACCTCCCAATTTCATTGTAGGATTTAACATTGCAGCAACACCAAAATAAGGAGGGATAGGGAAAAATATTTTTAAATTTTTTTTTTCATTTCATTTATAGCAAGTTCATAAATATCCCCACCCTCGCAAAATTCAACAAACAAATCAGCTAGTGCGGCAATATAAACTAAACAGTTTGAAATAGTAGGATAATATTGCCCAGAAAATGCATTTGTAGCAACATCAAAATGTTCTAATAAGTCTAAAAGAATTTTAACATTCGTTCAATCTTGGGTAGTAAGCATTTCATCATCATCCTCACCAACTACCCGAGAATTAAACGTTGTATTAGTTGGGTTTCTATATTAACATGCAACTACTAAACTTTCGTACATACAATTCCATCTAGTCGGGCAAAGTTTAGGAACCTTTCTTTCTCTAAGTCCATATTCATCACATTTTTTAAAATACTCTCTAAGTCTAGTTCTACGGTTTGAATAAAAAAGCCAATTAAGAGCCATTCAAACCTTTTCAGTTTCTATGTTTAAAATTCGCATACCATCACCGACAATTAAATGATAAATATGTTAAAGTACATCTAACATGAAAAATATTAGTAAATGCAGGATTTAGTGTTTTTGTAAGCATGCCTATAGCACTAGTGTTACTAGAAGCATTATCCATAGAAATTGCCATTATTATTTTGCTAAAGCAAAAATAATTACAAATATCTGAAACTGTGTTAGCTATAAAATTACCTGTGTGACATGAATTAATTATTCTATACGTAATTATACGTTTTTGCATTGTACAATCCTCATCTATCCAATGACTTGTAACAGTTAGATAATCACAATCATTATCACTTCTACCAATATCAGTAGTAATAGAAGTCCGATTAGGTATATGAGTAAATAAATAGCGCAAATATTGTTCATATTCATGTTTAAATTTATAAATATCGGCCTTAACTATTGCGCGAGGCCAACCTTTATAAGTAGGATTAAAAGCTCTTCTAATATAATGAACCCAATTAGGATTAGAAGTAAAAGTATAAGTTAAGCACATAACAGTAATCATCTTTGCCAATTCTTCACGATCTCTATTTGGATCGTAATATAAATACCTCTGGTGACAGTGTTAATTCCTGGTTGAACTAGATTTGAACATGTACTAGGGTTAACCGCATAATCTACACTTGTCCCCTCTTGTTGCGCTTGCATTTGCAAAAATCTAGCCTTATCTCTAGGGTGTGTTTTTATGTGCCTAGTCAAACTACCCGTGCCGCTACGGTCTCCAGTAAATTTGTGAACCAGTAATTTCCCACAAGTTTTACACTTAGCCTTATTTAGTTCTCTTACTTGAGTAAAAAAATTCCAAACTAATGATGTTTCTTGACTTTTAGCAGGTTGTCTATTAAAGGTTGGAGTTTCTACAGGTGGGTTGGCCGGTGCATTACTTGAGTTATTAACAGGACTAGTAGGTGTATCATATAAATCTGGTTCTTGGGTTTTTTCATCATCCTCCTCATTTCCTCTAAGATAGGTTCATTAGGATAAAGAACATCCATAATTTCATCATTTAATCTATCACCTACTGTAATATCATGTAGAAATTCACGGTAAATTGAAAACAAGGGTGATCACTATCAAGAATTATGGTAGGAGGAGGATGTCTAGGTTGGCGACTACTTTCAACTTGCTTATCTTTTCTAGGTCGGGGAGCCGAGGGAAGGGTAGTATTATGGCCACTACTTTCATCAGTTTTACCTTTTCCTTTACCAAACATTTTTTTCAAAGAAAATGTCATATTAATTATAAATATGCAAACTAAACCGCACAAAAATATATTATTAAACGTAAGAGTTGAAATGAGTTTACCGGATTGCCGAACAACTTCTTGAAAATTGAAAATTGTTGAACACTTGAAAACTTCAATTCAACAACTTCACAATTTTTCACGAATTTTCAACAATAAATTAAGCAATTGTAGTAGAAAGATTGAGAGAGATTGAGAGATATTGACAAATTGGTGAATAAAAATGAAAGAATGAGGGGGTATTTATAGTTGAGAAATGGGTAAAAGTGTAATTATATTAAGTTTGAGGTTAAATAATAGTTTGGGGGCCAAATGGCCATTTTTAAACCTCTAAACGATCAAATAGTAGCCCAAACGTCTACTTTTAAAAATATGTCTGTTGGTGATTTTTAAAACCAAATATTTTTTAAAATATAGTTGTTGGGCCCGTTTAGGCCCGCCAGGACCGGCCCAGGCCCGGCTGACGGTCCCAAGTCTAATGGTGTCGGGCTCACGAGCTAAATAATGCGGACCGACCCGTCACGGGCCTAAAAGTAACACCAGCCCCAGGACCGGCCTACCAGGCCCATTAGGCCCGCCAGGACCGCAAACACGGTCCGGTCCGGTTCAGGCCCGGGCCATAATACAGTCCTAGTTCCAAGCTCTTCATCTTCCGAGCCATTTCCTCTTGCTCGAGATTTTTAACAACTTTTCTTTGCCCCTCTGGGAGATCATGTCGCGGAGGTTGAGTGAGAGAGTATGGGGTCACATATGTTATTCATGACTAAAGCTGTGGACCCTGAAATATGAACATTTGAGGTTGTGCCTTCGAAGCCAGTGCCTGGGGACAAAACACAAAAGGTATGCCGGGATCATTGGAGGGCATTGGAAGGTGTCCGCATGGGAAGAGCGGGTTAGGCACAGGGGTGTTGGTAGCCTCACTTGACCTGGGGACCAACCCAGAGACTGCACTTGGTGGTTCCCTACCATTAGACCAGGCGTCCCAAATTTTCATTATGCGGAGACCCAACATCTTATTCTCTTCAGCACCTGTTGATTCTAATGGTAGAATAGCCGATGCTGGGCTATCCTTGGGACTAATGACTGGTAAATTGTTACTGAAGGCCATCTGTGCCTTTGGATCTTTTGAAGGATGGGAGGCTAGACTACCAACAAAACCAACCACCAAAACCTGGCTTTTTACACAGGTAACAACCTTGTTAGTTTCGAGACGCTTAACAGATAGGAAATCACATGTTTAGATCCAAGCACCTAAGTAGTTAAACATTTCTAGCATGTGTTTAAACGGTCGCATGTTTTAAACCCGGCCTTAACTAATCACTCTTGATTTTCTCATTTTGTTTTTGTCACTCTTTTATTTTGGCACTCTCTTTTCTCTCTTTTTCTCTTGTCGCTTTTTTTTTGTCTTCACTTTTTTTTCACTCAATTTTTCTTTCTCTATTTTTTTCAAGTTTATTTTTCACTCAATTTATTTATGGCTATGATCGGATCCGATGGGGATTGCCTACGTATCATAACCCCGCATGTATCAGATCTTGCGTGGTTCGGAAAGATAAAGAATCGAGAAAAAACTAGTTTGTTTTTTTTTTGTTAAAACTCAACCCATTAAAACTTTAAGGCAATAAAAAAATCTCTTTTTTTGATTTGATTTTTCTTTTGGACTTTCTATAAAAAACATGTTTTGAAAGAAGAAAGGGATTTTTTCTTTGGATCTTTGATTTTTTCTTTTTATTTTTAAAAGAAAGACTCTAAAAATTGCTTTTCTTTTGATTGGAAAGGAAGATTGTTTTTTTTTTTGTGAATTTTCATTTATTTTCTCTTTTGCTAAAGAAGAAAGAAAATATATTTTTTTTGGATGTTGCCTCTTAATTTCGAAAAAGGAACTTTTAAGAAAATGTTTTGGATTTTTTGAGTTTTTTTATATTTACAAAAGAAAAAACATTTGCGTCTTTTTGTCGTTTTTTCTTCTTTTTTTTCTTTTCTCTTTTTTTTTTTTGTTTTTTTCCAAAATTTTATGGAGATTTACAAAAGAAAGACATCTAAAGGAAACCATTTTTGAGTTTTAACAACCTTTTTTTTTGAATTTTCTAAAGATAAATATTTAGGATTGTTTGAAAATTGGGATTTTATTTTGAATTTATGAAAGAAATACAAATTTTCTTTTCCATTTTTGAAAGAAGAATGAAGAAAAATTCTTGAATTTGGATTATTATTATTTTTCGAAATTTTAGAGAAAAACTTCTAAAGAAGAAAGAAAAACTATATATTTGAATTTTATTTTTGTTGCATTTGATTTTGCATTTTTTAAAGACACATTTTTTGAATTTTGATTTTTCCTATGAAATTAGAAGAAAAAACAAAAATAAAAACAATATAAAACCGAAACAAAAATACTGCTACATTGAATTCTATTTAGTAATTGAGATTAAAGGATCGTAGGTTGATTTCAAGTTGAAATTGGTCTTTTTGAGTCAATTTGGACCTGTTTGCTGGTTTTTCATTGCTGGGATTTCAAGTCAAAACAGTTGTTGCCTTCCTGTTGTTTGACATTGCAAACTCCTTACTACTGCCGCTGACTTCTGCTTCTTCTTATTGTATTGCAATTCCAGGTACACTTTCGAGTTCATCACAATGTACATTAAAAGTTGAAAACTGGAATAAAAATGAAGCGTGTTTTATTATAGATTTTTCTCCTTTTGATGTTTCAGCATATTTCATTGTAATTTACTAAGACTGGACTGTTTTGACTATTAATTTGTATTGTACCATTGATATTCATTAGCTTAGTATGAATTCATTTGTGATTAGTTTAACCGTCGATATTAGCAACAACATAAATATAGAAGTTGTTTTAGATCTTCACTTGTAGTTAATAATTCCACACTCGAGAAGCTGTGAGCATTTAACGAATGCCGGCAATAGTATAAATCTAGACTTGTTCATTTATTGGTTAAAAACTGATTTTGGCTTAGACTGCATGTTAATAAGTGTAAAATCAGATCATGAGCCGTTTTGCATGCTTTTGATGAATTTTCGACTCGTTTAATTGTTATATGCATTGAAGTGATGAATCGATTTACTCCAGTTCCTTAAAGAAAATCACCTAGGATCATAGTATAAAAATCAGGAAAGTATGCATAAATAATTCGAGTGTTAAGCCGTGTTTTCAATTGGAATTACGATTAGAGGCTATCATGGGCTTATACATTTGAATTTGAAGCTTACAAGTCTAAATCTGAAGATTAAGTTAGCTTTTGACTTGGGCCCATGAGCAGGCCCATGATTTGATAAACCTTCATCCAAACTCTACTAAAATTCCGTGTTTTGGATTTGACTTAAAGGCTTTAATTCATAACTTAACTTAATATAAATTTGGGCCTTCGAATTAGGTAGCGGGTTCAAATTAAGAGGTTCTTCCCTTTTATTTGAATCCGGACTTGAACTTGAGGCCCGAATTTTATAATATTAATTAACTAGGTCCTTTTAGAGATAAATCCAATAGAAAATCGTAGTTTTCTCTAGGTTGGCCTTTAAATAATAAAAACAAGGTGCACCGCGCCAAATAAAACTCAGAAATTGCGTGGACCTCTTTAAATGTTTATATTAAAATACGTAGAACTTGGGACGAGTCGTTTAGCAAATTTTCACGGCCTCCCGCAAAGTTAATAAAACGTTAGTCGCTTTAGGAGCGCTTTTAATAATTTTACCTTCCTACATTCAGGTGTGCATTTCATATGACCCAAATCCAACTCCCAAAACATTGAATAAAATATATCGAGGATCCGGGTGCATTTCATGTGACGTGATCCAAAAACATGTTTTAAACAACGTTAAATTTCCTAAAAATTATTGATTAAAAGTGGTAAATAACGTCAAAATTGTACTATAGGATAACATGTATTAAAATCAGATTTTTAGCCAATTATAAGAATTTAAGCAACCATGCTGGAACCACGGGATCCGGGGGTGCCTAATACCTTCCCTAAGGTCAACAGAATTCCTTAATCAAGAATTTCTGGTTCGCATACTCCATTTGGGAAGTCGAAAAATTTTCTCGATTTGGGATTCAAAACAAACTGGTGACTTGGGACATCAAAAGCCAAGCCTATCCCAAGTGGTGACTCTAAATAAATAAATAATCCCATTTCGAATAATGAAAAACTCCCATATACTTTATCCTTCGGGGTAGGTGTCTAAAAAGGAGGTGTGACAGCTCTGGCGACTCTGCTGGGGAAGAAAACAAGAATCTCCAGTTCAGGGTTTAAGAATTCGAGCTTAGAATAGCTATTATGATTGGCTTTATCTGATTTTCTTACATGTTTCATCCTAATGTGCTAAATGCTTCACTGCTTTGAGAATTCGGCGAATTGTATATATTAAACTGCTATGAAACCCTTCCTCCTCTGAGTCTTCTGAAAATAGCATACGTTCGCGTAGCACGCTTTTTCTGCAGAAATTATACCAAATAAAAAGGGACTGGTCAAGCAACAAGGGCGGGCAGACTTTCGTGCACCCGGTACGTTGCCCATCCTCGGCCCCAGTTGTCCACTCGGGTACCATAGGTCTAGACATTCAACCCAGGTTTCAAACTTAGAATAACTCGACCTCATGCCGGATCCCTAGTAGGAACGTTTGTCTGCATCACATTTGTTTGACTTAGGGGACTCAACACAGTGGTTGGGTCCGTCTAGGACACGTGTGCCCAAATTAAAAGATCATCCTGATGCATCTTATGTGCTACTTGTGCATTTATTTGCTCGGCCTTGCATGCTGACCGACCTGTAAATAATTTGAGAAATTAAAAAGAAAAGAGAGAAAAAAAACGAAAAAAAACAACAAGAAAATAAGAGAGAGAGAGAGAAAAGAATAATAGTGTTAGGGTTTAGTGAGTTAGTCACCTGTTTTGAAAACCCAATCCTAGATGATACCGAAACTCTGCAAAATTTTTTAGAAAATCAAAGAAAAGAAAAGGGTTTTTCAAAAACAAAAAAAACTAACAAACAAAAAAAAAATAGGTTGGTTTTGTCAAATTTTCCTGAACTATGCGGATCTGATTTCCACCGAATGTGAGATACGTAGGCAAACCTCATCGGTTCCGATCCCAATTCCCAAAAGATCCCAAAATATTTTCCTTTACTTCATTCTTCTTTAGAAAATGGAAAACAAAATTTGTATTTCTTTCATAAATTCAAAATAAAATTCCAATTTTCAAAAAATCCAAAAATATTTTCCTTTCCTTCCTTCTTTAGAAAGGGTTTCTCTTAGATCCTAAAGTTTCGAAAATACAAAAAAATAATTGCCTTGTCGCCCAAGTCACACTATTAAGTTCTTAAAACTCTAAGTAAAACCCTATGTAGAAGCTTCTAGGGAATTCTATTTCAGTTACTACAAGATTCCTTTTATCTAAAAGCCTATATTACCCTTGAATTTAATTTAAAATTACTAACATCTGTCAAGACTAGCCTAACCATTCTAAACTAATCATGGTCAACCTAGCACTTCTGAAAATTATTCAGCTATAACCAAATAATCCTTAAAATTGAATCAAAGACCTTATAACCTAATGAACCTGATTTAAATCTAACTAAATGTATCACTAAAAAGCAGTAAACTATCAATTAAAGGAATTCTAAACAAAGTAAAAATATTATAGGAAAACAGTTATACCCAAACAACCTACGATTAATCAGATCTACATTTCTTAATCATAAATAAATCCCTATCAGTTCAAATTATCAAGCTACAGGAAATCGTCAATAAAACATGAATATAACAAGTAAAATTAATAAACAACACTAATTCATGGACTTAACCTAACATCAATAAGAATAAAAGAGAAATCACAAAGTTAAAACTAACCAAACTAAAAAAACATAAAGTATCGATTACCGCCAGAAAAAGAAAAAGAAAGAAGAAGGCAATCATGAATGAATTAATGAAAATAAAGAAAAACTATGTTTAGACTAAAAAAACAACTCACCTATTCAAGGTTGAATGGGACTAGAATCCGATTCAAGTCCCAAAATGATGCTAGACGTTTGTTCTTTGCCAAAAACAAACGGAAGCATCATTTTGGTGAATTAAATCACCTCTGGACTTAAAAGGTTGGGAAAGTCGGACACTTTCGAGCTTCTAGGGTTCTACCCTTCAGGATTTGAAATTCCAGCACATGCAGGATGACTCGAGAGAAGATAGCCAGGGGTTTGGGAAGAGGGACATGAGGAGAATATGGGGTATTATTTTGAAGTGGTTTGGGAGGGTGGCGCCGCCGTAAATAGCAGTGGCGACGTTAGGGTTTGAATTATTCAAGGTGTTTGGGTGATATTTCAAAGAAACCAATGGCGGATATAGAACGGGGAGGTGAAGTAGAGGGGGTAGTGTAAATTTCAGGGTCAATGGACAACCGCCGCCGGCGGAGGCGATTTCCGGCATGCAGCGGACGTCGGAAGACGAATGAGCTAGGGCTTATGAGGGGTGAGGTTGAGGAGAGACGACCGGCCGGGGGGGGGGGGTGCCCTTTAGACACTCTTATATCTAGTCATCTCCACTTGAATGCCATTGATTTTTTTACCTCGACAGCCAGGATCAAATGTCGTGAAAACGACGTCGTTTTGACGTCTCTAAACCGGACTGGGTCAAGGAGTTTTGGGCCTGGGTTGGGGAAATTCTGGGCGGTTGGGGCTGGTCTGGGTTGGGGTAAATTAGGCTTGGGGATAGTCTAAAAATTGGGTATTTAATAATACTTTTAATTCTTTGAATTTCTTTTCATTTTCTCTTCTTTTTCTCATTTTTTAGATTTTTGTTAAATACAAAATTAAAAATAAAAAGACTGGATTCCAATCTAAAACTAAGATAATTACTTTTCTAAAAATTAATTAAATCCTAATTTTATAAGAAAACTATGACAAATCCGAAAATTAAAAGTAAAAATGTAAAAGAGCTAATTTTTAAAATTAAAATTAAAAATGTAAAAGAGCTAATTTTTACTATTTGCTCTTATTTTTGCAATGTCAATTAACTAATAAACCTAAGACAAATATAAAATTAGGTCCTAAATTTAAATGTCCTATTTTGTAATTTTTTATGAGTTATATCAATTAAATAATGCAAAAAATACAAACAAACACAAAATCACACAATTAATTCCCTAAAATTCAAATAATAAAAGAAAGTTCCTAATATTAAGAATTCTATAGGAATATTTCAAGCGACATGCTCACAGGTTGCCGATGCCATTTAATATAAAAATTATCAGGTCTACCATTCTCAGAACAACGAAAGTCTTCATCCAAGAACTTACAATCCTTTGATTTATACAGTGGATAACTTTCACCCCAAACAAAATTCCCATGAAAAAGAACTCAACTTTCTGCTACCTTTTCCAAATAATTCAACTTTTCAATCTTGTTATATGGAAAAGACGATCCATCGAGCCCAATCTACGTAGCAAACAAGGATGTTTGCTGATATAAACGAGGCCCTTTGTTTACTTTTCTGTAGACCAACAAAAATAGACACACGAATAAGTAAACAATGAAGGAAAAGCAGCCAAGTACACCTGGCGATGGCTCAAAAAGCTTCAAGCGTTTGAATTTCTTGAAAATTTTAAATTGGGTCATTGTATTGAAGAATTTGGGAGATAGACTTTGTACAAATTCGGTGGAAGGAGGAGGCGATCGAAAATTTTAATGAGATGGGAGAAGTAAATGGGATGTATTAAAGTAGAGAGAAAAAGAAAATAGTGTAATTGATTAGCGTATTTAGTAAATTATAGCTAGAAGGTAACAAAAAATAAATATTTGCTACAAACATTAAAAGGTATTTATATAATATAATTTTTTTAAATAATATTTATTTAAAATAAATAAGGTGTTAACCTTTGCTACAGAAAATAAAAATTCCTTCTTTATTTACTTGGTGGATAAGAACCTTCCCAATGATCAGCTGTGCAGAAAAGCTATGTAATGTAAAATCCAGTAGGATCCTACAGAATCCATAGTCTCCCTCTGTTACTTGCTACATAGTTGTCGGTCCACTTTCAATTCGTAGTAATTTTTTGAATAATTTTCCCTTTCAAATGTTGCTTCACCTTGTGCTCAATTATTATTATTAAAACTAGTTTATTTTATCTAATATACAAATTACTTTATTTTCTCTAATATACAAATTTCGGACCATTAGTAATTGGCGGGGGTAACTAGAGGTAGTTGGGTAGACATGGGTATATATAACAATATTTAAATTTTTAAAGATTTTAATTTTATCTTTAATGATACGTTTTCAAGATTATAAATTCAAAAGCTTTTCTTCCTTTGGTAAATTTCGTTTTCAGCATAAAATGAAGGGATTTTTACATAAAAAGTCACGCAAATTCACTCTTTGATTTTTTTATCCAGTATACATAAATTATACACATTATATACGATTATTTACTCTACAAAAATTCTAAAATGAAACGGGTGTGTACTTATCTTATACGGTTAGGTGGCTCAAAATCATTATTGATAATTAAATAATTAGGAACTTTGACAAAAATTCTCTGTACACAAAATATACTACTACTAACTTTTAACTAAACTAGTATTAGTATCCGTGCATAATTAAAAAGAACGATCTACATCATAAAGTTTGATATATTAGTGTTAATACTATCTTTACAACCAAACATTTAAAACATTTTAAGATTCCAGTAAAACTATCATTACATCTCCTAATAAATGATCCATAAAAATTAATGATATTATACAATTTGTTTGATATGAATATTCTACGAAAAATAATGATGCTGTACAATTTGCTTGATACCAAAATAGTAGCGCCTTCATCCGTTACGCTAGAAATGACATGAATCTTTGGACTATCTTCACATCTCAGTACAATGCCCTCCAAACTGGCAGAAAAAAAGCATTTACTCCACTGACATCCTGTTGAAAACGGCTAAGGAGGAGGAACGATCATTATAGGACATTATCATTTCATTAGATAACTCTCATTACATTGATTGTGCTACCTTCTTTTATGTATCTGATCGCAAATGTAGATGAGAAAATAGTCAAGAGTAATACTATATCAGTATTATGTAAAAAAGTGCAAGCACCAATCTTTGAAATTTGTTAAAATCATACCCTTCTTTCAATCGCATTATTCTATCATCGCTAGATAGATTTCTCGTAGCTAGCCACATGAGCAATTCTGGGGACATGTCCCTATTTGATGGATTGATGCCCATAATGACTGATTCGTCACTATAAAGGGTTACATTCTTACATCACATCCAGTTTTCACCAACGGCATTTATCCAGATTGAAAGTCAGAGATGTAAAAATTCATAACATGCTTCTGTAAAAAGGGGGAAAAAAGGAAGCATATAAAATCTCCAGTCTCAGTGTAACCAAATCTTCTTTTTTATTTTTCATTGATTTAGCTTTTCACAACTCGGGAAAAATAACAACATATAAAAAAGTATGCAACTTTTCATTTTGAATAATTAATTCAATTGAATTAGAATTTTCTGATTTCTCGCAGCCTGGAATGAGCTATAATCTAACAACACGAACCTTCAAATTCCAACTCATTTTGAACATCGATATTTCACTGATATAGTTATAGTTTGTAGTCATACTTTGAAGAAGTTTGTGTGGAGGCTAAATCCTACGCAATATAGATGAGCCAACTCTAAAGAAAAATTGCTTAAATAAAAAATTCTAAAAAAACTATCATAATAAATAAAATTTTAAGTATATAAAATCGTAATATTTAAAAAAAAGGCATGTGTAAATTAATTTGTACGTGTGAGATCTGAAGAAATTCAAATCTCTTTTTTTTTTTTTGTCATTATGAATCTTTCATTTTTTTAGCTTTTGACATTTTTGTAATTTTCAACGTTTTTTTTGTGGTTGATTAAAATTTGTTAACCACCAACCTTAATTTTTCTTGTCTTTTTCCTTTGTCCTCTTGTTCGTTTTTTAATATTGTTTCTTTAATATAATATAAATATAAGATACAAAATTTTTATATAAATTATTTATTTCATAAAAAAAAGATTTACTATAACTGAATTATACACAAAAGTTAATTAAAGATATGTATAATAATTTATATTGTTCGCAAATAAGGTCAGATAAAAAACTTGTACAAATTTAGAATTATTATTTCAACTTAAAATTAATGTGTAAGATACAAAACGAAATTTTAATTGATTATTTCTCAAAAAGGAATACCTACAATAACTCAATTATACACAAATTAGAGAAAAAGAATGGGATGTATCAAAGTAGAGAGAGAAAGAAAATAATGTAATTGATTAGCGTATTTAGTGAATTATGGTTAGAAAATAACTAAAAATAAATATTTTGCTATAAATCTTATAAAGTACCTATAAAATATAATATTTTTAAATATTATTTATTTAAAACAACCAAGATTTTAACCTTTGCTATAGCATATAGGAGTTAAATATTTCTTCTTTGTTTACTTGGTGGATAAGAACCTTCCCAATGATCAGCTATACAGAAAAGCTATGTAATGTATAATCCAGTAGGATCCTACAGAATCTATAATCTCCCTCTGTTACTTGCTACATAGTTGTCGGTCCACTTTCAATTCCTAGTAATTTTTTTAAATAATCTTCCCTACCATAAGTTGCTTTTATCTTGTGCTCAATTATTACTATTAAAACTACTTTATTTTCTCCAGTATAAAATTTTCGGACCATTAGTAATTGGTGGGGGTAACTAGAGGTAGTTGGATAGACATGGAGTATACATAACAATATTTAAATTTTTAAAAATTTTAATTTTAGCTTTAATGATACGTTTTCAAGATTATAAATTCAAAAAGCTTTTATTCCTTTGGTAAATTTCGTTTTCAGCATAAAATGAAGGGATTTTTAGGCAAAAAGTTACACGAATTCACTCATTGATTTTCTAGCCAATATATATAAATTAAACACATTATATACGATTATACACTCTACAAAAATTCTAAAATGAAACGGGTGAGTACTTATCTTATAAGGTTAGGTGGCTCAAAATCATTATTAATAATTAAATAGTTAGGAACTTTGACAAAAATTCTCCGTACACAAAATATGCTACTACTAATTTTTAACTAAACTAGTATTAGTACTCGTGTGATACGCAAATAATTAAAAAGAACGATCTACACTGTAAAGTTTAATATGTTAGTGTTTGATACCATCTTTACAACAAAACATTAAAAATACTTTAAGACTCAAGTAAAATTTTCATTTCTTCTCCTAATATATGTTCCATAAAAAAATAATGATACTATACAATTTGTTTGATATGAATATTCCACGAAAATAATGATGCTATACAATTTGCGTGATATAAAACAGTAGCGTCTTCATTTGTTATACAAGAATAACATCAATCGTTGGACTATCTTCACATCTCAGTACAATGTCCTCCAAACTGGCAGGAAAAAAAAGCATTTACTCCACTACATCCCGTTGAAAATGGCCCAGGAGGAGGAATGATCATTAGGACATTATCATTTTATTGCAAAATTCTCCTTACACTGATCTTGCTACCTTCTTTTATGTACCTAATCGCAAATGTAGATGAGAAAAGAGTCAAGAGTGACGCTACATCAGTATTACGTAAAAAAGTGCAAGCACCATTCTTTAAATTTTGTTAAAATCATACCCTTCTTTCTATCGCATTATCCTATCATTGCTGGATAGATTTCTCGCAGCTAGCCACGTGAGAAAATTCTGGGACACGTCTCTATTTGATGGATTGATGTCCATAATGACTAATTCGTCAATATAAGGGGTTACTCTTACAGCACATCCAGTTTTCACCAACGACCTTTATCCAGATTGGAAGTCAGAGATGTAGAAATATGTAATATGCCTTTGTAAAAAGTGTTGGGGCATATCCTTTAACCATGCGTTTGAATATAGTATATTCTAATAATTATTATGGTTAAAAGTCTAAGTGGGAGATTGTTGGAATATATACTATTAACCATGGGTTTGGTTTAGATATAGTATTTATTATGAAATAATTGTTTATTCAGCTTTAATAAAGTTTTAAGTAGATCATATAATAGTATGTGTCCTTTGCTTATATAGTAGATGATTTAGTGTATAGAGTTTAGCTTATATACGGAAGATTAAATCATCGGTTCTTATGTATAAAGTTTGAGTTCACAATCTAATGATGGAATTGGACAAACCATCAGGAATGATTGTAGCACAAGATTAAATATAATTTATCTTGATTATGAGAATGGTTTAATTTCAGCTTCTTGTGCTAGTACATTTTCTATGTATTGAACAGACCAGGTAGAGATAAGTATTCTATACTGAATTAATAAAATAAACTCTCTAGCTATTAAATGTACTTATACTCTTAATCTTGATATAATTATTATTAGCTGTGTATAGTATTATTGTTTTGATTTATTAAAAGGCGAGATTCTTTCGTGGGCCAATATGCCCGGTAAATTGGATAATAATAATAATGTACATTGGCAAAGTAATAGTTAGTTGATGGAATCCATGTCTCGGTTTAGAGATTGATGATACACCTTTATGAAAGCTTATAAGTTTTCATGTGTAAACCCGGCCGGTGGATTTTGTATCCGACACATGAAATAAGTTAAGTGAGAGTCTAAAGGAAATAATCAATAAATTAAATCGTTAGTAATTTAATTTAATTGATTCATATCTGAATCATAACATGGGGAGTTAAATAAGATTTAATGGATGAATTTCGAAATTGAATACTGAGTGCAATTATGAATTTTTAGTGGAATAATTTGTAATTAATTATGGTATATATTAATTTCGAAAATTATAAATTAATTCTATAATTGGAAGCTTTGTTAATTAAATTTTGTGGTCCCTACTGTGCCTAAATAATAGGAAATAAAGGAATCCTTGTTTTGGTGGAAAAGAAAACCCAACAGGTTTTGGAAAATGGTCTTAACCCTTAAAACTTGTGCTATAAATACATAAGATTTTTCACCTAGAAGGAGAGGTACATGGTGGCTGAAATTTTCAGCCAAGTTTTCCTAGAAATTTTGCCCACACGAAATTGCTATTTGCGGTATTATTTGGGTAACACAGTAGAAGACCGTGGAACGTTCGAGGATCACGATTGTACGGGTGATGGAGATTCCACTGAGAAGTTATGGAACTGAAGGCTCACGTGGTAGAAGAGATATGTTTACGCTTCAAGAGGTAACCCCTGAAATCTCGTTTATGCTAGTTGTCTAGATTACATGTGATTTTGATACTGGGATTGCTTCCGCTGATTATTATAATCCATCAAAAAGGGAAAAAAAAGGAAGCATAAAAAATCTTCAGTCTCAGTGTAACCAAATCTTCTTTTTTATTTTTTATTGATTCAACATTTCACAACTCGAAAAAAATAATAATATGTAAAAAAGTATGCACCTTTTCATCTTGACTAATTCATTCAATTGAATTAGAATTTTCTGGTTTCTCACGGTCTGGAATGTGCCATAATCTAATAACACAAACCTTCAAATTCCAACTCATTTTGGACATCGATATTTCACTGATATAATTATAGTTTAGAACTATACTTTGCAGAAGTTTGTATGAAAGCTAAACCCTACGCAACATAGAGAAGCCAACTCTAAAGAAAAATTACTTAAATAATGATTTCTAAAGAAAAATTATCATAATAAATAAATTTTTAAGTATATAAAATCCTAATATTTAAAAAAAAGCATGTGTAAATTAATTTGTACGTGTGAGGTCTGAAGAAATTCGAATCTTTCTTTTCTTTTTCGAATCTTTCATTTTTAGTTTTTGACATTTTTTAGTTTTCAGCGTTTTGTTTGTGGTTAATTAAAATTTGTTAACCACCAAACCTTAATTTTTCTTGTCTTTTTCATTTGTCCTCTTGTTCGGGGTTTTAATACTATTTTCTTTAATATAATATAAATGTAAGATATAAAATATTTATTTAATTATTTATTTCTTAAAAAGAATACTTATTCTAACTGAATTATACATAGAATTTAATTAAAGATACATATAATAATATATATTGTTCACAAATAAGGTCAGATACAAAGCTTGTACTAAATATAGAATTATTATTTCAACTTAAAACTAATTGCAAGATACAAAACAAAATTTTAATTGATTCTTTCTCAAAAAAGAATACCCACCATAACTGAATTATACACAAAATGGGGGAAGAGAATGAGATGTATTAAAGTAGATAGAGAAAGAAAATAGTATAATTGATTAGCGTATTTAGTAGATTATGGTTAGGAGGTAGAAAAATTACATATTTTGTTATAAACCTTAAAATATATCTATAAAATATAATTATTTTAAATAATATTTATTTAAAATAAATAATTCTTTACTATATGAGGTAAAAATTCCTTCTTTATTTACTTGGTGGATAAGAATCTTCTCAGTGATTAGCTGTGCAGAAAAGCTATATAATGTAAAATCCAGTAGGATCCCACAGAATCCATAGTCCCCCTTTATTACTCGCTACATAGTTGTTTGGTCCACTTTCAATTCCTAGTAATTTTTTGAATAATCTTCCCTGCTATAAGTTGCGTCACCTTGTGCTCAATTATTACTGTTAAAACTACTTTATTTTCTCTAATATACAAATTTCGGACCATTAATAATTGGTGGGGGTCACTAGAGGTAGTTGGGTAGACCTGGGGTATATACCACAATACTTAAATTTTTAAAAATTTTAATTTTTAGCTTTAATGATACGTTTTCAAGATTATAAATTCAAAAGCTTTTCTTCCGTTGGTAAATTTCGTTTTCAGCATAAAATGAAGGGATTTTTACATAAAAAATTACCCGAATTCACTCTTTAATTTTTCTAGTTAGTATACATTGATTGTACATATTATATACGATTATTCACTCTTCAAAAATTCTAAAATGAAACGGGTGTGTACTTATCTTATACGGTTTGGTGGCTCAAAATCATTATTAATAATTAAATAGTTAGGAACTTTGACAAAAATTCTCCGTACACAAAACATACTACTACTAACTTTTAACTAAATTTGCACATCCGATGGAAAAGGGAGAATTTTCATACAAACGACGTGGAATCCATGCACGTCCAACTGATCATTTATATTGTTCTCTGCCCCCCAAGTTTTTACATGGAAATTGTGATTGATAGAGGTTAAATATAAGTGGTTTGATGCAAATACTGCGTAATTTTTTTTGCGTCTTGAAATTGCACAGGAACGTACTGACTTCGATCATATACATAGTATACATTCCAACCCAACAAGTATTGATCAAGCTTTGAGTTTTCTCAGATGGGTATGCCTTTAACATTTTTTGATGCTCTGATCCATTTCCAGTGCGGCTAGTTCTTGCAATTTCCACATATGCTTTCTGAAACCCTCAGTTTTAATGATCTAATTTTTTATATATTGCTTGGTGTTTTGGATCATCGATTTATGTAAAAATTAATCTTGATTTGTCAGACTTAGTGGGTTACCTTCAATTATTGTTTTTTCTTGTGGCGAAGCGTAACTTGGGTAAGGCAGGGACTGCAATTCTGGAATACCTTTAATTTGATGATTTAGTTGATGTAATTGCGTTGCATCTCATGCATGTTTCCCGTGGGAATATTTGAATGCTGAAGTAATTCCTAGAATTGGTTTTGTTTTTTGTTATTTTGTGTGTGGCCTAGTGGTCAATGAAGTGGGCGAGAACCATGAGGTCTCAAGTTCAAATTCCAGTGGAGGCAAAAACACTAAGTAATTCTTCCAATCTGTCCAAGCCTTGATGGACAGATTACCTGGTATCTGTTGCTGGTGGGAGGTGACAGATATTCCATGGACTTAGTCAAGGTGCGCGGAAGCTAGCTCACACCACGGTGCCAAAAAACAAAATCTGTGTGTCAGACTGCGCAAGATGATCACCATATGCTTTGGGGATTGTTTCCGTTTGCCAACTAGTTGCATAAGGATGATAAGGTATCCCGTGGAATTAGTCGAGATGCGCGTAAGCTAGCCTGCACAACGCACCATGCACCACGGTTGTCAAAGAAAAAAATATGTGTGTCAGACTGCGCAAGATGATCACCATATGCTTTGGGGATTGTTTCCGTTCGCCAACTAGTTGCATAAGGATGATAACATAAGGGTTTTTGTTAAATCTGGGACTAGGATAGCAAAAGGATTAGTCTTACTAATTGGTGTGCATGAACATGTGTTAGTTTAAAAACTTTTGATAAACACTTGTTCAGATTTGTACTATATAATATTTCCATCTCCTTAATTTTAAAAGATTTATATTTGTATTTACTAAGACAATGTCTTATTAAGATTATTTGCTATTATTTTAGGTGCTCATATCTAGGTATTGCTAATGCATGTATTCGCATTCTCATACAATCTCGTAAAAATATGGCAGAGATCTATGCATAAGTTATGTAATAGTACTTATGCAGGAAACAAAAATGGTAACGAAGCACAATATTAGAAATGTAGGTTTTTATGCTGGGATCCAAACAACTGTATTAGCAACATAGAGTTCTATGTCGGAGTTATTTTTTTCCCGATAAACCAGATAAGTCCTGAATGTTCTTGCTTTACTTTGTTTTTTCTCTCTCCCAGTAGAAGGGGCTTGTGTGTGGTTGGTGCGCAGAGAGGGGGGTGTTATACATTGTTTGAACTAATAAAGAATACAACATAAGTTTTTTCCTATTTATGGAGAGATGCACCTTCTTACATTAGAACTTCTCCAAGGTCTTCAGCTTTAGGATGAAGTTTTTTTTCTCTTTTCTATCTTACTATAAGGAATTATGGATGCTGGTATAATGCAAGGCATCTTTAGAAGTTGCATTCTTGCTGACTTTATAACAAATGCTTTCAGATAAAAGTGATGGATGTTGTTCCACGCACCTCATTGATGGAGATGGGGTCTTCAATGTTGCTGGAGTAGAAAATTTCATAAAGGAAGTTAAACTGGTAGAATGTGGTCTCTCATATGCTATAGTATCCATTATGGGCCCACAAAGCAGCGGTAATAATTCTTTCTAGATAAATTCAATTTGCTATCATCCATTTTCCATTTTGTAATCTATTAATGTAAATTTACCTTGTTGGTCTGTCCGTCTGTCTGTCGCATGCTTAAATGACTCAATTATCACCCCCCTCCTTATGTCAGGATTTGCTTACTGCTTCATTTGAGCTCTACATATCATGTTAGTTAACTCTTACTGGATGCTATATTCTGGTTTCCATTCCTGACAAACTTCATCTGAGATTATGCCAGGGAAAAGTACACTGTTAAATCATCTATTTGGTACTAACTTTAGAGAGATGGATGCTTATAAAGGAAGGTATGGATTAGTGGTTTAGCTTATCGTAGTAATTCTGTGTATCCTGTTGAAAGCAGGCATTCTTGATGTTCTTTTCAGGTCACAAACCACAAAAGGTATCTGGATGGCTCGATGCGTGGGGATTGAGCCGTGCACCCTTGTTATGGATTTGGAAGGTACCGACGGGAGAGAGCGCGGAGAGGTTTGTTGAAATGACTTTGTAGATGATGATTTACTTTCCCATACTTGTTTTCGCCCATTGCTTGGTTTCAATGTTAGTTCCCATGACTTTTTATATATAGAGCAACTTATCTGTTTCTCCCAAAGTGTTAAGTGTGGCTGCATATATAACATGTATTGCCTCCTGATATGGACACTGTTTGTCCATTTCTTGTTTTATTGCTTTTATAATTTAACATATCCTACTACTTTCTGCATGAAGTGATCTACTCTAATTTAGTATCCACAGTCTTCATAGCTTCCTTAATTCCTTTTGCCCGCCTTCCACTATGCTTCACTGCGATAACTTTGGAACAATTTTCAATGATTTGCTTGTCTATGAGATACTTAGCTTTCCACCTTCGCTGATCTCTCTGTCAATGTACTCATATCTGTTTTCGAACCTGTCTATGGATTCATTGTTAACTGTATTATATTGGTGATTGTCAAATTTCACTGATTGGTTTGTACCACCAAGTTTCCTGCTACCAATGCGTCGTTCAATTTTGTCATTTGTGTAGGATGACACCACATTTGAGAAGCAAAGCGCCCTATTTGCCCTTGCTGTTTCTGATATAGTGCTAATCAATATGTAAGTTCCCTTTTACTGTGTGAGTTACATGTACTTAAGCTAAATTGAAACCTTAAAAAGAATCCAAATGGATAAGTTGTTTAAAAGTTTCAAATACAGGTGGTGTCATGATATTGGCCGTGAGCAAGCTGCTAATAAGCCTCTTCTGAAGACAGTTTTTCAGGTGTAGTACACAGTGTTAACTTATCTGAATATTGGGAATCACTGTTAAACTGGTTAATCTTAACAGGTTATGATGCGGTTATTTAGCCCTCGTAAAACGACATTGATGTTTGTTATACGCGATAAAACAAGGGTAGGTTCCTTCTTCTCTCGTATGTGGTTCCCAGTTGAAGATATTCCGACATTTGATTATACCTGCAGATCTTGTCGAAAATATTGCCTAACCTTTTGAATTTCCTATAATATTTGATAGACTCCGCTTGAAAATTTGGAGCCTGTTCTAAGGGAAGATATTCAGAAGGTACCACATGCATGTTTCTTCTTAAAATCCATGTTATTGTAGACTCAATTATTGGTTTTTATTCAACTCTCTTTGACTGTAGATATGGGATTCCGTTCCAAAGCCGCAAGCTCATGAGGAAACATCTTTAAGTGAATTTTTTAATGTAAATCTCTTAAGTTAAGATCTCCGTAGTCTTCTTATTAGCTGGTTTTCTGTAATGCATATGCATGTAATGATATTGATCGATATGTGTCCAGGTTGAGGTAGTTGCACTTTCTAGCTATGAAGAGAAGGAAGAGCAATTTAAAGAGCAGGTAGAGACAAATCAGTTACTGGAACTTCGTTGATCGTTTTATCTTCTCTCTCTCTCTCTCTCTCTCTCTCTCTCTCTTTATTTTAAATCTGTTTACTTTGACATATAGTGTTTTCCGACATACTCAAATAATCAACTCTTTTGTTTAGTGAACTTTGGGTTTAGATTATGTTTATGTTATCCTTGTAAAGGTGCGTAGTCTAAGACGGCGATTCTTTCATTCTATTGCACCTGGGGGTCTTGCTGGAGATAGGCGGGGAGTTGTTCCTGCTTCTGGTTTTTCATTTAGTGCACAGCATATGTGGGAGGTTATAAAGGAGAACAGGGACCTTGACCTCCCTGCCCATAAGGTTATGTCCCCTGAATCTGTACAAGTGAAGTTTCAGTAGATCATTTATATCCTCATTGATGTGCTTGTCGTAATCTAAGTGCAGGTTATGGTAGCTACCGTGCGCTGTGAAGAAATCGCCTATGAAAAATATGACTCTTTCACTGCAAATGAGGTATTTGCATTTTATTAATTTTCTTAGTGAATTACACAGTTTTTTCTTTTTTTATTGACCTATTTTGAACAGCGTTATTTAATTATAGGTAATGGTTAATCTTTTGTTATAGGAGTGGTGTCAGTTAAAAGAGGCAGTGCAATCTCATCCTGTGGGTGGCTTTGGAAAGAAGCTTAGCTCAATTTTGAACACTTGTTTATCAGAGTAAGAACACCTATCTCATACATTATAATTAATATGCATGCTTCATAGCTGTATGGATAAATCTTTTCATACATCTATACGATTTTGCTCAACTTTCTCCTTCTTTGTTATATACTCCAAAGTAGCTGTACTACATTTCAGATGCCAAATGACGTGAGAGGTGTATCTTTATGTCTGTAGTGAAGCATATCTATATGTGATGTTTTTTAAGTCTATTATGCAAAGTTGGATTCTGCAGAATTCATCTTCACATAGGCATAATTCTATGCTCTTCTTCCTTAAAATACATGTTGTGAATCTGTATGCATATTGTCAATAATAAGCACACATGCACCAGGGCGATAAGATTTTTTCCTTTTCAGATATGATGCAGAGGCCACATTCTTTGATGAAGGAGTGAGATCTACCAAACGAAAGCAGTTGGAAGAGAAATTGCTTCAGGTAAGTTAGCTAGACAATGCTCTCCTAAACTTGTTTACCTGTATACACCTACCATTGTATATACACTGAATTCACCTTTCTACTTTTAATTATTTGACCAATAAAACTTGAGATTCATTTCGTTTGATGACAGCTACTAGGACTTCCTAGACCCAACGAATTCACTGCTAATTTAGTAGTTACTCCCTGAACTGCTGATGTCATTTCATTTTCTCTCCCCACTAGAAAAATTTATACTACCTACATTGCGTTTACATGAAGGTGTTTGACTAGGCACATTTAAGATAATCATTTTGTCTTATGTGTTATAGAAGAGGAAATCATAGCAAAACAATGGTAGGAAGTTAGTTTGATAAGGAAAACTTCACATCAAAGTTTTAAAAACTCTTCCATGAGTTTCTTCTGCATTCCTAACAATTTTTCTGTCATTTCTGCATTCAAATGTCACTGTGTTGATATGAATATCTGAAATGGAGAGCATGTTTTTGTTTATTAATGTAGTAAATTTGAGACTAAAGGCAGCCTGGTGTACTAAGCTCCCGTTATGCGCGGGTCCAGGGAGGGGCCGGACCACAAGGGTATGTTGTACATAGCCTTTCCCTGCATTTCTATAAGAGGTTGTTTCTACTGCTCGAACCCGTGACCTTCTGGTCCGATGACAACAACTTTACCAGTTACACCAAGGTCCCCTTCTCTAAATTTGGAGATTAAGCTAAGAAATCCTGATGACAGACTTCGATAGTATATTTACTTTCTACTGAGGTGTCTAAGTTGTGTTGTGGTGGTGGTTGATATTGATACTGGAGTTTGTCTCTTGGAACGGTGTATCAAATACTTGTTATTATACCAGTACAATAAATATTCTCATGCAACTATGGTGAATATTGCGGTAATATGCAACTTGATGCATGGGTAACGCTGCAAACGTCATATCCCCTCTGAGTTAGGTGTGTTTTCTAACCATGAAATGATACTTTCTTTAAGTAACCTTGTTATTCGTTCTTTTTTCTTTTGTAGCTTGTCCAACCAGCCTACCAATCTATGCTGGGACGCATACGATGTGATACTTTGGAAAAATTCAAAGAAGCATTTGATAAGGAACTGAAGGGAGGTATAGGGTTTGCAATGGCCGCTCATGAGTGCACTGTGTCTTTTATGTTCCAGTTTGATGAAGAATGCACAGGTACAGGATATAACCTGCCATTTCTGTAACCCCACTCGATTTAATCTATTCGTGAGACAAGATCGTATTATCTGTCAGTACTGATCATGTTTACCGGGGATGTGTGATATAAAAATGTAGGGCAAGGCTGCATATTATAGACCCTTGTGGTCCAGCCCTTTCCCTGACCCCGTGCATAGCGGGAGCTTAGTGCACCGGGCTGCCTTTTTTTGTTGCTATACGATAAACTTGCAAAACTGACAAATCTGTAGCGAATAGTGTTCAATACAATTTTTCTTCTAAAGATCTTGCTGAACATTGTCGTTGGGCTAAAACGGCCCAAAGATACTCTAAATATGGTGTGATATTGTCCACTTTGGGCCAAGACTGCACGGTTTTTTCCAAAAAGCCTTGCACTTTATGTTAGAATAATAGTGTAAATAGGAGTGAATCACCCTAATCCTATATAAATTAGGATTAGGATATGTAATGTGTGTATGTATATATATATATATATATATATATATATATATATATATATATATATATGGATCATTGTAGTATTGAAATAATAATATCTCAATAATATTTTTCTCCCGTGCATTCTCACATGGTATCAGAGCAACCGTGAGAAATTCATCGTTGTGCGTCATACCAACGACATCCGTGAAGGAATAGCTAAGTCACCGTTCAATTTTACGGTGACCTAAGTGACTAATCGCGTCAAATTCACTAATTATTAGTATTGTGCAAAATTCGAGATCATCACAAGGTTCAGAAGAGAATTCCGACCAACCCTAGAAAAAATCACCGGAAAAGCACCCCCACGCGCCTGCCAAAGCTCTGCCGGCGGCGGCGCGTCTGTCCCACCCGCCGGCGCGTGAGCCACCTTCCGGCCATAATTTCAAAAATATTTTTCAGGACAGTCTGATCGTATTCAAATTCCGAGCCTACTCATATTTTTATTTTTCAATTCCGACAACCTTGAATTTTCTCCGGTAGCTACAGTGATTTTCCGGCAGCTACAGTAATTTTTCCGGCACCTACAGTGTTTCCTTCATCTGTTTCAGCAGTTTTCAGTTGATTCTTTCTGATTATTTGGTAATAATCCAACGATGTCTTCGGGACTCGATGCTTTCGGGTCTAGAAACCCGGGTTCTGGCAATTCCGGTATTATGATTACCTCAGAACCCTTACTGGGAGGTTCAAACTACCTAGCTTGGGCTTCGTCTGTCGAGTTGTGGTGTAAAGGTCAAGGAGTTCACGATCATTTAACAAAAACCGCTATCGAAGGTGATGAAAAGGCCAAAACACAGTGGGAAAAGGTCGATGCTTAGTTATGTAGTATCTTGTGGCGATCTATTGATTCCAAGTTGATGCCCTTGTTCCGTCCATACCAGACATGTTATTTAGTTTGGGAAAAGGCTCGTACATTATACACTAATGACATATCTCGTTTCTATGATGTAATATCGCGAATGACAAGCTTGAAGAAACATGAATTGGATATGTGTACTTACTTCGGACAAGTACAGACAGTCATGGAAGAATTTGAGATGCTGATGCCAGTTTCTGCTAGTATTGAAAAGCAACAAGAGCAACGATAGAAGATGTTTCTAGTTCTTACACTAGCTGGATTCCCTTATGACCTTGATTCAGTGCGTGACCAAATTTTGGCAATTCCGGCTATCCCCACAGTTGATGAACTATTCTCTTGATTACTTCGCCTTGCTGGAGCACCAAGTCACCTAGTGAGCTCATCATAGACACTTGATTCATCTGTCCTTGTATCCCAGTTAGTGGACAATCGGGCATCTCCTACTATGGAGAATAGACGCGGAGGAGGTCGTTTTGGAAAATCTAGACCCAAGTGCTCTTATTGTCATAAACTTGGACACACTCGTGACATGTGCTATTCTTTACATGGCCGACCACCCAAAATGCTTATGTTGCTCAGACAGAGACTACAGGTAACCAGGATTTTTCTTTATCTGAAAGGGAGTATAATGCTTTCCTTCAGTATCGGGCAAGTAAGCAGAAATCTCTTCAAGTAGCTTCTGTTGCTCAGACTGATACTTCTGTTGCTGGTAATTCTTTTGCTTGTGTTTCCCAGTCTAGTACTCTTGGACAATGGGTTGTGGACTCAGCCGCTTCTGATCATATCTCTGGTAATAAATCACTTTTGTCAAATATTGCGTATTCACAGTCCCTTCCTACTGTTACTTTAGCCAATGGGTCTCAAACAAAGCAAAAGGAGTTGGACAAGCAACTACCCTACCCTCTATCACTCTAGGTTCCGTTCTCTATGTCTCTAGCTGTCCTTTTAATCTTGCATCTGTTAATCGTTTGACTCGTGCCCTCCATTGTGGTATATATTTTATTGATGATTCCTTTATTATGCAGGACCGCAGTACGAGGCAGACGATTGGAACAAGACTTGAATCAGAAGCCTTTACTACCTTAACTCGCTAAAATCCCCCAAGGCATGTCTAGTTACGGATCCTCCGAACCTAATTCACAGACGTTTAGGACACCCAAGCTTATCCAAGCTTCAGAAGATGGTACCTAGTTTGTCTAGTTTATCCACATTAGAGTGTGAGTCATGTCAGCTCGGGAAACATACTCGAGCCTCCTTTCCTCGAAGTATTGAGAGTCATGCAGAGTCTGTTTTTTCTTTAGTTCATTCTGATATATGGGGTCCTTGTAGAGTCAGTTCAACCTTGGGGTTTCGTTATTTTGTTAGTTTCATTGATGATCATTCAAGATGTACTTGGATTTTCTTAATGAAAGATTGTTCTGAGTTGTTTTCTATTTTCCAGAATTTTTGTGCTGAAATTAAAAATCAATTCGGTGTTTTCGTACATTTCGCAGTGATAATGCCTTAGAATATTTATCCTCGTCATTTCAGCAGTTTATGACTTCTCAAGGAATTATTCATCAGACCTCTTGTCCTTATACCCCTCAACAAAATGGGGTTGCCGAGAGAAAGAATAGACACATCATCGAGACTGCTCGCACACTTCTCATTGAGTCTCATGCTCCGATGCGTTTTTGGGGCGATGTAGTTCTCACAGCTTGTTATTTTTGTATAGCTAAAAGTTGCCAAATCGGTTGAAAGAATTGAAAGGAATGCTGGAAAATGAGCTTCAAAGCTTGAACTTCCACTTTCATTAGTCAGAAGAAGCGCGGATGGCACCAGTCCTGATTGATTGTTTTGAAGTGAAGGGCTTTTTCCTACTAATGAGTACAGATGTGCGGCCTTAGTATTAGAAATCTCTCCCATATAGAATCAGATACCGTATGCCATATTGATTCCCCAGTCACCCTTATACTCTGTTCCCCCTCGTGTTTTTGGGAGCACTTATTTTGTTCATAACTTAGCCCCTGGGAAAGATAAGTTAGCTCCTCGTGCTCTCAAGTGTGTCTTCCTTGGTTATTCCCGTGTTCAGAAGGGATATCGTTGTTACTCACCTGCTCTTTGTAGGTATTTTATGTCCTCTGATGTCACATTTTTTTAGTCTAAATCTTTCTTCACCCCTTCTGACCATTCTGACCTCCGTGATATATCTGCGATCTTACTTATACCGACCTTTACGGAGCCCATTATAGATTCTCCTTTACCTTCCACTACTGAAGTCTTACCCATTCCCTTGGTTGAGGAATCTAGTATGGATCCTCCTACACTCCCTATCACAGGAACACCGCTTTTGACCTATCATTGTCGTCCGCACCCAGCATCAGGCCCAGCTGATTCACGTCCTGCACCTGACCCTGCTCCTACTGCGGACTCGTCTCTTCCTAGTCCACCGATTTCACTTCGGAAAGGTAAACGAACCACACTTAATCCTAATCCCCATTATGTCGGTCTGAGATATCATCATCACCTTATTATGCTTTTCTATCTTCTTTGTCCTCTGTTTCCATTCCTAAGTCTACAGGTGATGCATTGTCTCATCCTGGATTGGGAGCTTGTCCCTCTTCCTTCAGGTAAATATACTGTTGGTTGCCGTTGGGTGTATGCAGTCAAGGCTGGTCAGGATGGTAAGGTTGATCGTCTTAAGGCTCGTCTTGTTGCCAATGGGATATACTCAGATATTTGGGCTCGATTACAGTGATACCTCTCTCCCGTGGCTAAGGTAGCTTCAGTCCGCCTTTTTCTCTCTATGGCTGCTATTCGCCATTGGCCCCCTCTATCAGCTGGACATTAAGAATGCCTTTTTATACGGTGACCTTGCGGATGAAGTTTATATGGAGCAACCACCTAGGTTTGTTGCTCAGAGGGAGTCTCGTGGTCTTGTATGTCGCATGCGCCGGTCACTTTATGGTCTAAAGCAGTCTCGTCGAGCCTGGTTTGGTAAGTTCAGCACAGTTATCCAGGAATTTGGCATGATTCGAAGTGAAGCTGATCACTCTGTGTTCTATCGACATTCTGCTTCGAGTCTCTGTATTTATCTGGTGGTTTATGTTGACGACATTGTTATTACCGGCAATGACCAGGGTGGTATTGCTAAATTGAAGCAACATCTCTTTCAATATTTTCAGACTAAGGATCTGGGCAAACTAAAATATTTTCTGGGTATTGAGGTCGCTCAGTCTAGCTCAGGTATTGTGGTTTCACAACGAAAGTATGCCTTAGATATTTTTGGGAAGACAGGAATGACATGTTGTAGACCTGTTGATACTCTGATGGATCCGAATTCTATTCTTCTGCCAGGACAGGGGGAGCCGCTTAGCGATCCTGCAAGATATAGACGCTTAGTTGGTAAATTAAATTATCTTACAGTGACAAGACCTGACATTTCTTTTCTTTGAGTGTTGTGAGTCAGTTTATGAGTTCTCCGTGTAATAGTCATTGAGATGCAGTTGTTCGCATTCTTCGGTACATAAAATCAGCTCCAGGCAAAGGGTTATTGTTTGAGGATCACGGCCATGAGCGAATCGTTGGATACTCAGATGCTGATTGGGAAGGATCACCGTCTGATAGACGTTCTACGTCCGGATATTGTGTGTTAGTAGGAGGAAATTTGGTGTTCTGGAAAAGCAAGAAACAGAATGTGGTTGCTCGATCTAGTGCTGAAGCAGAATATCGAGCAATGGCTAGAGTTAATTTGGATCAAACAGTTACCTCAAGGAGTTGAAATTCGGTGAGATTAGTCAGATGGGACTTGTGTGTGATAATCAAGCTGTTCTTCATATTGCATCAAATCCAGTGTTCCATGAGAGAACTAAACATATTGAGATTGACTGTCACTTTGTTAGAGAAAAGATACTCTCGGGAGATATTGCTACAAAGTTTGTGAAGTCGAATGATCAGCTTGCAGATATTTTTACCAAGTCCCTCACTGGTTCTCATATTAACTACATATGTAACAAGCTCGGTACATATGATTTGTATGCACCAACTTGAGAGGGAGTGTTAGAATAATAGTGTAAATAGGAGTGAATCACCCTAATCCTATATGAATTAGGATTAGGATATGTAATGTGTGTGTGTGTATATATATATATATATATATATATATATATATATATATATATATATATATATATAGGGATCATTGTAGTATTGAAATAATAATATCTCAATAATATTTTTCTCCCGTGCATTCTCACACTTTAAAAGTATCCAACTCCTTATAAGTAGTGTATATTTCTTTCTACTTTTCTTGTGGGACTTTGTTCATACACAACAATTGCATCAACAAAGTGGAGTAAGACAAAGCATTGGTCGCTTAAAAATTGTGCTGAGTGTAAAATGTTGAGCTTAGTCCCAACAGATTGTTTTTTGAAACTTGTAGGCTGATACATTATTTTGCAGATGCTGTTATTGATCAAGCAAAATGGGACTCATCCAGAGTTAGGGATAAGCTCAAGCGCGATATTGATGCTCATATTGCTGAAATTCGTACTGCCAAGCTGGCTGAAGTTACTACTCTTTATGAGGTACGGAGTTTAATAACCTATATATTTTAGTCCTTTCATAGTAGGTATGAAAAATTATTGAAACTTGGTTTTATCATTGGTTAGGTTACATAATAGGATTTTGAGATCCAAGTAATCTGGCATTTTCTGAAATAAAAGTTCAATATGACGAAACATTGTCACCTGACAGCTGAACTGCTCTTACAACATCCATTATGTCAATAGATATTTCCTTGTTATAAGTGGATCTTTTGAGATTAACTGTATCTTTAGATGTAGTTACACTGGCACTGAATTTTCTCGAGTTTTTGTCTAGACCAAATTAAATGTTGCTTTAGCTGGACCTGTGGAGGGTCTTTTAGATGGAGCTGCTGATGATACATGGCCAGCAATAAGAAAACTGCTTCAGCGTGAGACTGACACAGCTCTCTCTGGGTTTTCGGCTACACTTTCTGGTTTTGAAATGGATGAACAAACAAGGGAAAATATGGTTTTGAGATTGAAGGATTATGCACGCGGAGTGGTTGAAGCAAAAGCGAAGGAAGAGGCTGGAAGGGTTTTGATTCGTATGAAGGACAGGTTGATATTGGTTATATTGTTCAGAAGTTCTGACATGGGAATAGTTTCGATATATAATATATGCTACTGACCTAAAAATTGTTCACAGGTTTTCAATGTTATTTAGCTACGATTCTGATTCAATGCCACGAGTTTGGACTGGAAAGGAAAATATTCGAGCTATTACCAAAACTGCCAGATCAGCCGTATGACCAACTGAATTAATTTTTCTTTTCTCGGGTGTCTGTTTAAGGTTTGAATATCACATAACTCTCTGTTCTTTTAATGCGCTGCTCAGTCTCTGAAGCTCCTGTCAGTTATGGCTGCAATTCGTTTGGAAGATGAACGTGATAGCATAGAGAATACACTCACCGTTGCTCTTTCGGATGGAGGTACTTCAACCAAAAAAGGCATTGCATCTCCTGATCCTCTGGCCTCTAGCACTTGGAATGAGGTAACTCGCTTAGTCGATAAGATGGTTTGTCTTAGAGGTTAATTACAAGAAGATAAGCATGATCAAAGAAAAAGAAGAAGCAGGATTTATTCAAGTTCTGGCCAAAGTGATTTCATAGAGTCCATACAATGTGAATATTTATTGAACCATCAACAAAATTTTCACTTTTTATAGTGCAGTACTATGTACCCTTCTATGAAACCTTGCCGCTTGGACTAACATTTTGCATGAGAAAGTTGCATGCAAAAGTTCATCTCTTGAACTTACACTTTTATTGAGTAATCTTTTTTTGCTTTTTCTATATCTGACCTGTAATATCTATCATATTTTATATTTATTAACTTTTCATTGCAGGTCTCTGCATCAAAAACTCTCATCACACCTATCCAATGCAAGTCGTTGTGGAAGCAATTTAACACTGAGACCGAATACATTGTTACACAAGCCATTGCTGCTCAGGCACGTTATCTTACATCTTGCACATAACTTTGTGCTTTATAGGACTTCATTCCTTGTATGCCTAATTTTTACCAACGCACAGACATATAGTAATATTTTATATATTATTAATTTTGCACCTTTTTAACTAAAGCTCACATGTTATTGCACTTTGCACTTAAAGTCCCAACCAGCCTTGGTTCTTCTTTTATGACTTTTACCTTTGGCAACACTTTTCAGTACATTTGTATCAGACAAATTTAAAGGTGTGACTCACGTTACGCTGTTGCTTTATAATTTGATTCCAACGATTCTCCGAGCCTGTCAATTGTATGTTAATATAGCAGTTTTTCTTATCATCTGTCTAGACATCTTTATTTTATATACGGAAAAGGGTTCAAAATATCCCTAAACTATTGGAAAGAGTTTAAAAATATCCTTCAGCCACCTATTTGGCTAAAAATACCCCTCCATCCACCTTGTTGTTTCACTTATACCCTTTGACCGTAAGGTCGATGCTGAATTAAAACTAATTATTATTCTTTTTGTAAAACTTAAAAAAAATATTTTACAAAATATTTTCGTTTTTCTAAGCTAATGCACCGGTAGTCCTCTAATTTAGTAAAGTCTTCCTCTTTTTTTTTCCCCAGTTTTTACAAAAAACAATTCAGTTTTGTACAGAAAAAATATTTTTTTTAGTTTTCTAAAGCATTTTTTTTTTGTAAAAACTGAAAAAAAAATTATAAAATAGAAAAAATATTTTTAATAAAATTTCTTTTTCTTTTTAAATTCTGGAAAAAATATTTTCAACAAAATATTTCTGTTTTTGAAAAATATTTTTTTTCAGGTTTTGTTAGGAAAACAAAAATATCTTTCTTTAAAAGAAAACTGAAAAACGATAATAAAACGAAATGCTTTAAAAAAAATTAAAAAAAATATCAAACGCGAATATGTTTTTTTTCAGTTTTAAGAAACAAAAATATTTTATTAAAAATATTTCTTTTTCAGTTTTTACAAAAAAAGTGCTTTAAAAAATGAATTTTTTTTGTAAAAATTTTTAAAAAAATAAATAAGAAGACTTTACTAAATTAGTGGGGACTATTGGTGCATTAGTTTAAAAAACGAAAATATTTTGCTAAATTAGTTGGACAAACGGTCAGCATAAGTGAACCAAAAAAGTAGATGGAGGGGTATTTTTAACCCTGGATGAAGGGTATTCTTAAACCTTTTCCAATAATTTAGGAGCATTTTCGGGATAAAAACTTTCTCTTCAGGGTTGTAATATTTGTAGACTCCTTTGTTAGCTTTTGACCATCCGTGTTTTTTACTTTCAGGAGGCTAGCAGGAGAAATAACAATTGGCTGCCACCTCCATGGGCAGTTGTCGCCTTGCTTATTCTGGGGTTCAATGAATTCATGACACTTTTGAGGTACCATTTCCTACTTATGGATCATGAGTACGTTCGGATTGCGCGTGTCAAAACAGTTTTAAAAATTATGGCTGCAACCAACTCGTTTAAAATTTATTTGGGTAAACATGAATTGGGTCAACTATATGTTTAGCAGGTCATAACCCAACCTTCCCCACTTATGAACACCTCTCAATTGGGTAAACATTTCTCTATCCATTTTGTTTAGCTCGGCAGGTGGTGTGGGCGGGGCGGGTTCTGTCTGAACCCGCACAATTTCAACCCGCCCTATCCCCTTAGGATTTAAACCAGTATCTGCCCGACCCACACTCCACCAGCCCCGCAAATCTTTTTAATAAAAGTTCTTTTTTTTGTGGTTTATATAAAGACGCCATAAACATCTTAAATTTGCCACTTAAATTTGTATATAGAACCTCGAACCCAGTTGTCATGGACGACACTATTTTCGCCCCAAAACAAGCTCAAAACAGCTCCAAAATGCTTCCGGAACAGTCCGGAATACCCCGGAAGGTCCTGGAAGACTCTAGAAGGCTCTAGAAGACTCTAGAAGACTCTAGAAAACTCTAGAACACTCTAGAACACTCTAGAACACTCTAGAAGACTCTAGAAGACTCTAGAAGACTCTAGAATTGTGCAGATTGTTGAAGACAAGCCTAGAATCATGTGGAGGCTTCTAGAGGGCAGCAACCTTGTGTAAATATCTTAGATATTCATTTAGGAAGATTCTAGATACTTAGGAAAAGTCTAGACATTTAGGTAGCCAACTATAAATAGGCACCTAAGGCATTCATTTGGAATCAAGAAGGCCATCAAGCAAGAAAGCAAGCAATCAAGCAAAGTTGTAAAGCATCCAAAGCATTGTAAAGCTCTCAAGTTCTCTTAATAAAAGAGTTCTTTCTTCCAACTACTAGTTTCCTTCGCCAAGTTTCTACAAGCTTAGTCTTTCTTAAGTTCTACTAAGCTTCCGGGTAGGCTGACTAGCTAACTTTGGCATTGAAAGTTCGCTAGGCCGGACAGATCGTCGTGTTTGAGTTACGGTCTCGTCACACAGTAAATGGAAAATGGTCAAGTCATCTCACGCCATCAGCTTCTATATTGCCTTTGGTGTTGCCTCTGATAAGATGAATGAATCAAATTCTTAGTTAAAATAGTCAGGACCAAACTGAAAATAGAAAGGCCTCTTTGAAATTACTTGCTGTCAGCGCCTCCAAAAGCGGTTTACACACTCAACAAATTGATCGTGGAGATCTTGAGTCCAACAACCAGCGCCCCGCCCCGCCCCGCATGATTTTTTTAATTTAAAAATTGAACCCGCACGCCCCCGCAACCGCAAACTCCCAAACACACACCACTCCACACCCGCACCACCCCATTGCCATATCTAATTTTGTTTCATTCTGTTGGAGTAATTTTGATACTCTTAGTCATGATACCCCTTACCCGAGGGTCTATTGGAAACAGTCTTTCTACCTTTTAGAGTAGGGGTAAAGTTTGCGTACACACTATCCTCACCAAACCCCACAAGATTTCACTGGGTTATTGTTGTTAGTCCTCATACCCCTTAGTTTGACGAATATAGGCTTTATATCCACTTGATGACAGGATTTATCCACTGTAATTACATATCTCACATTGGTTTTTTACTCTTTTCAGAAATCCTTTGTATTTGGGAGTCATATTTGTTGCCTTTCTACTAGTGAAAGCCCTCTGGGTGCAACTGGACATCTCGGGAGAATTCCGGAATGGCGTTGTAAGTGTTGAACATGATTTGTTAAACTTTCAGTTTTGTTGCATTAGAAGCATTTGACAAAATAACGGTATAAACTCTTGGTCTTTCCTCATTCATAAAATATTATTTTTTAACTTCCTCCATTGTCCTAAAGTGTTACACTTCCTACCATTTTCTTTTGCAACTTTCTGGAATTCTGTTGAGCCTTAGAAACAGTAGACCCATAAAGTCCAGTGGTGTACACATAATTTTTTATAAGCGGCGTCACATTTAAAAGAGTAACAACAACTACCCATATAGTCCCACCAGGTGGGGTCTGGGGAGGGTAATATGTAGACGAGCCTTACCCCTACCCGAAAGGGCAGAGAGGCTGTTTACATTTAAAAGAGTAAACAGATAAATTTGAAACAACGTCGCAAAAAAAAAAAAAAGAAAAGATAATATCTCATTTTTAAAGATGCTAAGGGACTGTAAAACTTAAAAGAACAAACTGTGTTGGTCTGGGCTCGAACCCCAAAACCAAACTCGAGAATTGCAGCGCCTTAACCAGAGGACCAAGCAACGCAGATTTACCAAGTGGTGTCATTCTACATTATTTATAAGGATTTGTTAATTTTTGCATATCATTTATGTGTATTTTGTGAAATTTTCTGGTGAAGCGGTGTCACGTGACACCGCTTAGCCTAAAGTAAATCGGCCCCTGATAAGGTCTACGTACACACTACCCTCCCAAGACCTTGCATGTGGGATTATACTGGGTTGTTGTTATTTTTGTAACAGTTAGTGCAAAGCAAAAATTGCCAACACAAATAAGTTGTCACCTTTCAATGGTGTTTCGATTCATCATAATCTTGGGAATATGTTATGTGGGCTTTCAGGAGTTATTTCCAGATCTAGTCCGCTAAGATGAAACACATTTTGTACCTTCCTTTCTATTCTGCTACATTATTGGACTTAACTGTTTAGACTTGGACAAAAGGGGTCTATATATGACTCAATACAAACCGATGGGACATAAGTATGATTGCTGCACTTCCATTTCTTCCATTACAATGTGGAGAACTTTTAAAGTAACAATCTCTTTGTTACCTGATCTTGATACATGTGTTGACAGCTTCCTGGACTTCTCTCTTTATCCACAAAGTTCCTTCCTACAGTCACGAATCTTCTTAGACGGCTAGCCGAGGCAGGTCAAAGGAAGGCGAATAGTGAACCTCAACATAATCCTACTCCTACATCAAAGAGTTTCTGCGGTACTAGGATCTGAAGCGTCTTCAGAAAACAGAGGTTAACACTGTAGCCCGTCAATGCATGGCAGGATGAAGTAAGATGTGGTGGATTTAACAATAGGTTCGTTGGTTCAGCTGAACCTAACTGATTTGGGATATGTGCAAAAAGCAAATATAGATTGAATTAGATATACAGAACTCACAACATCTAAATTCTGGAACTGCCGCTGGAAGTAAGCCATGTTTATAGAGCAGTCTTCTATTTTGTGGCAACAATTTTTAATGTTTATAGGATGTTTTGTGGTGCACAATCTGCTTGATGGATTAAACTTTCAAAAGAAAGCATGTGAACTATCAGAAGGAAAGAGTTGATTTTTGTGTAAGATATATATGCTGAGATATGGTTTATAGTTGTGGGGTAAGCTAAGAGTATCTTCATGTTATTTTTTTCTTGTTTGCCACCAATTTTGTCTTTCAAGAAACTATAACTTACTGATGGAAGATATATGATGTATTTAATGAGATGGGATTATCTTTTTCTGGTTTTGTAATTTATATGGAAGAGGAAGACTATGTAACTTGTATATTTTTGAGATTCTTTTTCGTTTTTTTTCTTTGGTCAAAATGTAAAATTGGCTAGTCTGCTGAAACTAATAGTATTTGCTAGTCGAAAAGTATATAAAAAATATATATTTTTTGAATATAATATACATAAAAAAATATACATTTTGCCAGCTATTATTTTAGAGAGCTGCTAAAGATATATATATTCTCCTTCTTTCTTTGGGGGGGGGGGGGGGGGAGAGAAGGGGAGTGGGGGTGGGTGAGGGATGTGACAATCTTTTACAATTCTTGACAATCGATACGCCCTTAATACAATTTGTTTCACCCCTGCTATGCTTAAGGTCCACTTCACTTGCATGATTTACACGTGATTAAATAATATTAAGTGTCGTTTGGTTGGAATACGATTTATAACGATATAAATAATTATGTCGGTACAAGTCATATTGGGATAAATTATATTGAAATTAATTATGTTGAGATTATTGTTTATTCATTGTTTGGTATGTTGTACTAAGTATGATAAATGCATAATTTCTAAGAAAAATGTATAAGTTGTACTGGTGTTAATTATCCCACCTTCTAAGTTATCACAGTATTAAAATTAACAATGGGATAACTTATACCTAGTTTGCTAACCAAACAGAGTATTAAGGTGGTATTAAATTTTTATAACATTCTTATACCTTCTTATACGTCGTACCAAACGATACCTTTGTGTACTTTAAATGAAAATCAAAACAAATTTTAGTATCATCAATTTTTCATTATCCAAAAGAAAGTTAAATTTGGGAGAAAATCAGAATTGAGGTACATTGGAATATAAGATAAATAAACTAGAAGTAAACAACATTGCCTTCTTTTCTAAACATGAAAGGTTTATTTGAATATTTTCTTATAACTTTGAAATTAATAGTTCAAACATAATTGAAAACATCAAATTATAACAAGTAAGAGATGATCAACTAACAAGTGATAATGCAATGAACATTCTTATCATTTAGGTGCTTTTGTAATGATATTGCTCATACGTAGTTTGTTGTTTTATATTAATTTTAGTATAAAATATAAAACAAAATTATCGCACAATATAATATAGATGTGGATATTGTTAATACGGAACTAAAAGTGTGTTTAGAGGTATTCATAAATATCCGAAAAATCGAAGCAAACATAAAATCAAATCAAACTGACTAAAAAGACGGATACTTTTTGGTTTAGTTTGGTTTTGATTTTGAATTTTAAAAATCGATAAAATTTGGTTTGGTTTTAGTTTTAATAAAAAAATAACCGAAAAAATCAAACCAAACCTACTATAGGAATAGCTATTTCAAATTTATTATTACACACACAATATATATATATATATATATATATATATATATATATATATATATATATATATATATATATATATATATATATATATATATATATATATATATGTGTGTGTGTGTGTGTGTGTGTGTGTGTGTGTGTGTGTGTGTGTGTGTGTATGTTTAAATTTTTTTAGGGTGAATGCCAATCTTTTGCACTTTTAGTACAATTTTTTACCTTTATATCTTGTTTGATTGGTAGTTTTCTTTTGTTCAGTGTGAAAATTTATTTCATGTTTAAAAAAAATTATATTTTAATTGAGTCCTTAAATTATTCATCACATTTTTAATTCAGTTATCATCAATTTATTTTAGTAAATAATAGTTTCTCAAAGTACAATTGATTTGATAGTGTTACGTTAAAACTGTGGTCGTCGGAATATGTGTTTAGTAGTTTATCCCTTATATTTAAGAAAAAAACGACAAATAACCTAAAAAACTGAAAAATCGATAAAACCCGGCATAAACTATCGAGAAAAAACCGACTTAATTAGTTTGGTTTGGTTTGGTTATATATTTGAAAAACCGACTTACTTGGTTTTGCTTGGCTTCCTTTTAAGAAAAAACCGATCCAAACCGAACTATGAACAACCCTAAGTGTGTTATAGGCAAAGAAAAGACAAAGTTCAGTATACATGATTTTGGAACCATATTTGCCCTTGAAACTTTAATTAGCCCATATTTTCTCCCATGGACCCGAAAGCCTTTAGGCCTAATATTGACAAATTATAGTCCCTATTTTTAATGCACTTTTCAGTCGCCTACTCTTCCCCCTCGCCTCCCCCACCCCCTCATCTAGTGACTTCCATCTTTCTTTCCCCCTATTTTTATGTTTTCCCTTCTTCACTCTCTCCTTTTTTTCTTTTTTTTTCTTCTTCCATGGCAACACCAACATATTTCTTTTTCAATTTTTTTTTCTTTGAGATCTCCTCCTCCTTTATTTAGATGCAAAAATATTTACCTTCTTGAGTAATTTCCCGCAAAAGTCTGGCTATGTATGCCGCTTTCTTTGCTTTCTGTCCACTTTCATATATAATATAACATGATTTTTTGGATGATTTTGCAAGAAGATGAAAATTGGAGAAAATAAAATAGCCACGCCCAGAGAAAAGATTTTTCCCGGCCAAGTTTACTGTTTTCCATTACAATCAGTGCTCCTTTATTTATATATTGTGTAATCACTGTATAATAAAGGTATAATATGGTGTATAATCACTGTGTATATATTTTACATTAATGATACATTTATCATAAACGTATTATAAAACTAGACGTAAAGATTACAGTGGCTAAATTGAGTGTTGAGTATATATAATATGTATATATTACGTATGCACATTTATATAAAAAGGTGTATCTACACTAATATAATACACATACATTTTTTAATACAAATCCAATGTTAATATAATTTTGTATATAAAGTATATAATAGTATTTATACATTCATTATACACATATCATATAAAACTGGGCGTGTAAGATTACAGTGGTACATTGCGTGTTATAAATATTGTATATAATGTGTATATATTATATATGCACATTTATATGAAATGTATATTTACACTTATATAACACATATACACTTTTTATACAAATTCAGTATTCATATAATTTTGTACATAAAGTATAATAGTATATAATGTATACATGCAGTGCATATAGAATTTACAATTGTATATACAGTAAATAATTAATATTTTTTCCTTATATAAAATGTGTATAATTTTTCTTTCATAATTACTCTCCATCTTTCTTTCTTTTTCTCTTTAAATTATATTTCTTTTTATTCAATTTATCTGTTTATACTGTTTTTGTTTTTTCTTCTTTTTAATCTTTTCACCCTCTCTTTTAGTTTTTAATTCTTTAGGTTTAATAGTGAATTGGGGTGGATAGAGCTGGTCCAAGGGTGCGTAATTCTATTTTTTGATGATTTATCATTTTTGGGATATAGTTATAGCGGTGCCATAGCGGTAGCGACATTGATGCAATAATGACAGGGCAATGGTGGATCTTTTTTGTGTGGATGTTTGATATATGGTGGAAAAGAAAAAACATATGCGGTGTGGTTGGTAGAATTTGGGCTGACCATTCTAAATATGAAACTATACGTAATAAATGTAGCGAAAAGATACATAATACTTGAATTTACTTGAATAGTTCAACGAAATGAGTTTCAAATGAGCGAAGCAGCTCACTTGAAATGAATCCCTGAAAAGATCTCATGCCAATATTCTCAAAGTTCACTAGTATTAAGAAGAAAGAGGGTCGATTGCGCTTCGAAGGCAAGCTCCCCTCAATGGCACATGTTTGCGATTTTTTACATTTCTATGCCACATACGAAACCTTATTACGCTTAATGTTTAAGATTTGACTTAATTACACTTAGTATACCAAATTACTAATTTTATATGACATAATTAATTATATATTTTTTTACTTCTTAATTAAAGAAATTTGCACGTTTCTCCCTCCGAACCCCTTAGTCCCACCCACGTTTAATCCATACCCACGTTCGTTTTACCATTTTTCATCTTCTGAAACCAAATTCTCCCTCTAAATTCACAGAAAATTGAAGAAACCCCTCAACAAAGTTGGTTCCCCAGTTTACTCCAGTTGAAGTTTATCAAAGAATAACAACAAAGTTCATCAAAATTAAGTCAAATCTTCCAAGTTCATACACACATTTACCTTCAACTTCAAATTTTCTCAATGAAGAAGAACAAACCTTTAAGGAGACAAGAGAGCAGCAATTCCAGCATTGACAGCCATTAAAAAGCTTTGAAGCGTTGAATTCAAATTTGTATTTTTAAAAATCATTATTTGTTTTGGTTGGGTGTTATTGAAAATAATTAGGAATATATTTTGGAGTTTATAACTCAATTTTGAGAGGTTTTGGTGAAGATTAGACTTGAGTTTGACTGAAATTCAGATTGAAACTCGAAGAATAAGAAGAAGACATATTGCAAAAATTGTAGATAAATTATAGACTGTTTTTTGAAGAAGATTTTGTGGAAGTTTTAGTCGTTTTGGATTTATAAAAACAGAAAATAATGCATCTACAATCAGAATATAACTAATCTACAATTTATCTACAAAATATCTATGAAATGGATACATTGAATTTTATTATCTCAATTTCCATTTCAATTGTAGCATCATTGACATTTTTGACATAATTGCATTTTTTGCAGAAGACCTGTAGAAGTTTTAGTCGTTTTTGATTTGTAAAAACAAAAAATAAAGCACCTACAATTAGAATACAAATAATCTACAATTTATCTACAAAATATCTACAAACTGGGTACATTGAATTTTTATATCCCAATTCCCATCCAATTGTAGCATAATTGTGATTTTGATGTAGTTACATTTTTTCAGAAGATTTGTAGAAGTTTTAGCCGTTTTTTATTTGTGAAAACAGAAAATAAAGCATCTACAATCATAATACAAATAATCTACAATTTATCTCCAATTTCTGCAATATGTCTTCTTCTCTTCTTCGAGTTTTAATATGAATTTCAGTCAAACCAAGTCTAATCTTCACCAAAACCTCTCAAAATTGAGATGTAAACTCCAAACCATATTCCCACAACACTTAATCCAAATAAATAATGATTTTTGAAAACTCAAATTTGAATTCAAAGCTTTCAACTTTTTTAATAGCTATCAATGACGAAAAATATCTAGAAGAATATTTACTTCCATAATTGTAGTGCGCCTAAATAGGAATATCTGGAAGAATATTATCTCAATTCCCATTTCAATTGTAGCATCATTGACATTTTTGACATAACTGCGTTTTTTTGCAGAAGACCGTTAGAAGTTTTAGTCGTTTTTGATTTGTGAAAACAAAAAATAAAGCACCTACAATTTGAATACAAATAATCTGCAATTTATCTACAAAATATCTACAAGCTGGGTACATTGAATTTTTATATCCCAATTCCCATCCAATTGTAGCATAATTGTGATTTTGACATAGTTACGTTTTTTCAGAAGATTTGTAGAAGTTTTAGCCGTTTTTTATTTGTGAAAATAGAAAATAAAGCATCTACAATCATAATACAAATAATCTACAATTTATCTACAATTTCTGCAATATGTCTTCTTCTCTCTTCGAGTTTTAATATGAATTTCAGTTAAAACCAAGTCTAATCTTCATCAAAACCTCTCAAAATTGAGATGTAAACTCCAAACCATATTCCCACAACACTTAATCCAAATAAATAATGATTTTTGAAAACTCAAATTTGAATTCAAAGCTTTCAAGTTTTTTAATAGCTATCAATGACGAAAAATATGTAGAAGAATATTTACTTCCATAATTGTAGTGCGCCTAAATAGGAATATCTGGAAGAATATGATTTGATCTGATTTACGCCAAATCTTTTTAGAATATTCTGTTCCTCAATTTTAGCTCGACAAATTAGGAAGATTCATCTACTATTAATTAGTATTAAATGATTAGTATAATAACTGTAGAAAAAATGTGGATAGGACGGATAAATTAGAAACTATGCATATTTTTAGTAATATCTTTTAGGCTATTAGATGTACTTGAAATTTTGTGGCTACTAGATGATATAAATTTGCAGAGAGCGGAAACAAATGTATTTTTACTGAAGCACGAGCAAAAAAGTCTAAACTTATTATGTAACGCACACATTTTAAAGCACTAGGTTAGCACACCTTGGGGAACCTACTGTTACAGAGTTATGCCTTTTGGATTGAAAAATGTCGGGGCAATATACCTGAGGGCTATGATCACCATCTTCCACAACATGATGCATAGAGGAATAGAGGTGTACGTGGATGACGTGATTATCAAATCCAAGACGCAGGGCGATCATGTAGAGGACCTGAGGAAATTCTTCAAAAGACTCCACAAATATAATTTGAAACTAAATCCAGCAAAATGTGCATTTGGAGTTCCGCTAGGAAAACTTATGGGGTTCATCATCATCCGAAGAGGCATCGAAGTGGATCCAACCAAGATCAAATCCATTCAAGAGCTGCCCCCACCAAGGACCAAAAATGATGTAATGAGTCTATTGGGAAGACTGAATTACATCAGCCGATTCATCGCCCAGTTGACTTCAATATGTGAGTCTATATTCAAGCTACTGAAAAAGGATGCGGCAGTTAAGTGGATGGCTGAGTGTCAGGAAGCTTTTGATAGAATAAAACAATACTTGTTCAATTCACCAGTTTTAGTTCCGCCAAAACTAGAAAGGCTACTATTTCTCTATCTAACGGTCTTGGAAGGCTCTTTCAGTTGTATTCTCGGGCAGCATGATGCCACGGGAAAGAAAGAGCAGGCCATCTGCTATCTGAGCAAAACGTTTACCAGCTACCAGGCCAAATACACATTGTTAGAAAGAAGTTGTTGCCGACGTGTGTGGCTCAGAAGTTAAGGCATTATCTGCAAGCTCATACCACGTACCTCATAACCATGCTGGATCCACTAAGGTACATATTCCAAAAACCAATGCCCACATGACGACTGGCCAAATGACAGATCTTGCTCACCGAGTTTGACATAGTTTATATCACTCGTAGTGCGATGAAAGCTCAAGCATTGGAATATCATCTGGCGGAGAATTCCATTGCTGATGAATATCAACCTTTAAACACCTACTTCCCTGATGAAGAAGTGAACTCATTGGAAATAACAGTTGAGGACACCACCGTCTGGAAAATGTTCTTCGATGGAGCAGTAAACGCAAACATCGTAGGGATTGGGGCGATTTTAATCTCACCCACCGGCCAGCATTATCCAGCTACAGCTAGACTTTGGTTCTTCTGCACCAATAATACAACTGAATATGAGGCTTGCATTATGGGCATGAACATGGCTATTAACCAAGATGTCGAAGAGTTGCTAATCATGGGAGATTCCGATATGATCATCCGAAAAGTTCAAGGAGAATGGGAGACAAGGGATATTAAGCTCCTCCCGTAGAGAAAGTATGTGGAAGACCATAGCAAACGGTTCAGGTCGGTGCAGTTCAGGTACATTCCTCGTTGCCACAATGAGTTAGCAGATGCACTCGCAACCTTGGCTTCCATGTTTCCATACCCTGGGAATGCCTATATTGATCCTTTACAAATCCAAATAAAAGAAAGACATGGGTATTGTAATGCGACTGAAGCAGAGCCCGGCACACATCCTTGGTATTACGACATCTTGAGATTCTTGAAAACACATAAGTACCCTGAGCAAGCCACCGGAGAACAAAAGAAAACCATTCGACGGCATGCGAGAAATTTCTTCTTAAGTGGTGACACTTTTTATAAAAGGACTCCATATCTTAATTTGTTGAGATGTGTGGATGCTGAATAAGCTGGGAGAATTATGCACGAAGTACATGCGTGCGTGTATGTGTCGCATATGAACGACTATGTACTGGCAAAGAAGATACTCTGAGCTGGCTATTATTGGATGACCATGGAGAAAGACTGCTTTATCTTTGTCCGCAAAATGTCATCAGTGCCAGGTGCATGGCGATTTGATTCATGCACCACCAAATGAACTGCATCCTATGTCAGCACCTTGGCCATTTGCCGCCTGGTGTATGGGCTTCATTGGGCCGATCGAGCCAAAAGCCTCAAATGGTCACAGCTTCATATTAGTCGCCATTGATTATTTCACAAAATGGGTTGAGGCCATCACCCTCAAGTCTGTTACCAAGAAAGAAGTAGTGGATTTTGTGCATTCCAACATCATTTGCCGCTTTGGGATTCCCGCAACCATCATTACTGACAATGCAACTAATCTAAACAGTCGGCTGATGGGAGACATATGTGAAAAATTCAAGATAACACATAGAAACTCCGCTCCCTACCGGCCCAAAGCTAATGGTGCGGTTGAAGCAATCAACAAGAACATCAAGAAGATCTTGAGGAAAATGATTCAAAGCTCCAGGCAATGGCACGAAAAGGTGCCTTTCGCACTGATGGGATTTCGCACCACTGTACGTACATCAGTATGAGCAACCCCCTATTTACTGGTCTATGGAACTGAGATAGTCATACCCGCAGAGGTAGAAATTCCTTCGTCCGAGTGATTGTCGAAGCAGAAATTGAAGATAGTGAATGGGTCAAAACCCGGGTTGGAGCATCTGCCATTAATTGATGAAAAACGAATGGTCGCGGTATGCCACGGGCAGTTGTACCAACAATGAATGGCCCGTGCTTACAACAAGAAAGTGCGCCCTAGAAGTTTCGAAGTCGGGCAGTTGGTTTTGAGACGGATACTTCCTTATCATCAGGAAGCCAAAGGAAAATTCGCTCCAAACTAGAAAGTCCCGTACATCATCAGAAAGATATTGCCTAGAGGAGCATTGTACCTGGGCGACGTTGAAGGAGATGAGCCCGAGGTAGTGGTAAATGCAGACGCGGTAAAGATGTATTATGTTTGAATCCCCTGCAGCAATAACCCCAGTGGATTGAATTGACGAAGACTTTGCTTTCCCGCTACCCCCTGCCTCTTTGTAACGCAGAAATGCTATAAAAAACAAAATAAAAATAAAAATAATATATATATATATATATATATATATATATATATATATATATATATATATATATATATGAAAAATAAAAAGAAAATAAAATGCAAAAAAAATAAGAAAAAGAAAAGAAAAATGCAAAAAGAAAAAGAAAGAAGAATACAAACAAAATTAGTTTAGGACCAAGTTTCCTGAACTATGTAAGACTTGATTCCGAAAAGATACATAGGTAGCCTCTCCCTGCGGTTCAGTTATATCAAAATAAAAACACCATTCATCCACAAGAATCAAAACTGGGGCAGAAATGTACTGGTTCGGTTACAAATCCGTCCAATTGGTTATAAAGTTATAGATCCCCGGGGATGTTAAAATGCCGTTGTTGAGATTCAGAACCATTCAAACTTTTTGAGTGAAGTAAAATGAGAGAGTATTATCGGTGAAAACCTCCGGGCATGATACGGCGCCGGTGAGCAGAGAAAAACAAAAATAAGAGACGTTAACTCACAAAGAGCTCTATCGGGCAACGAGAGAAGAGAAATGAGAGAGGCCGATTGGCGAAAACCCGCAAAGAGCACCGTCGGCCGAATACGTTTATTTGGTTTTGGGAAAGTTGAAGTTAGAAAATAGAAATGGATCCGGGCCGGGTATCCAGTCCAAAAAGTATGTCGTTGCAATTTAAAGCCAACTTATATTTCCAGATAAGTTCCCTCTTTTCCCTCAAAAGAACATGCCTCTTTAAATTCATGCTTCACTCCTTTCCACATTAATTTTGATGTCCTGACCATTCCATAAGAAAGGTAGCAGGGCCAGCCTCGCGGGTTTCTCCTGCCAAGAACTAAGGGAATGCCCGAAATCGTCAAACGCGCTTAGCCAATCCCGGTTGATCATTACGGTCAATGACTTAGAAGCAGGGAAATATAAGAAAGGAAATTCAAAGCCAAAGGCCCATGAAGGTGAAGGAAAATCGAGTGTTTTAACCCAGACAGGGTGTCCCGAAGTAAGCCCAAAATCCAAGTCGGGACAAAACTCACAACCCAGGGCTCGAGATATAAAGACCAATATGAAATGAGGACCCCCTGACCAATCAACAAAGCAAGGATTGAAGTCAAGGGTTTGCTTTTGAATACAAAGGAAGTTGAAATCAAGCATGATAAGGCCGCAAAAACAATCACTGTTCAAAGCAACAGTTTGTTTTGTTTCTGAACTATAGACAAAAGTGCAACTGAGAAAAGCAGAAGGAACATGGGGCAAAAACAACCAAAGGATTGGCGCAGGGACCAAAGTTGGTGTTGCTTCAATAACAAAAGGGAAGTTCTCTTTTTCATTTTCCTGCAAACTCATAAATAAGCATGATAGCACGAGATTCCAATCCATAGTTTCCCCTGGTGCAGCTTGTGGATTTTCCTAGTCATGACTCAAGGATTGCATTCCACCCCCTCCAGCATAAACCAGGAAGTTTCCCTCCACATCCCCAGCATAACCTGAGGATTCCCTCCATACACTTTCTACTCCCCAGCATAGTCTAGGAGTTAACGCTCCCCTACCCTTAGCATAACCTAAGGGTTGTTCCTTTACTCCTCCATCCCCGGCACAGTCAAAAGGATCTCGGTCCTTCAGTGCCGTGGATTTCCCTAGAATACCCTATTATTTTTCATTCATCCCGGCATAACCCTTGGATTCCCCTGGCATAACCCAGGATCTCCTTCAAATCCCGGCATAACCCAGGTTCTCCTTCCAATCCCGGCATAACCCGCGGATTTCCCTAGCATTACCTAGGATTTTTCAAACTTCCCGGCATAACCCACAGATTTCCCTAGCATAACCTAGTATTTTTCATTCATCCCAGCATAACCCGCATATTTCCCTAGCATAACCTAGGATTTTTCACTCATCCTGGCATAACCCGCGGATTTCCCTAGCATAACCTAGGATTTTTCATTCAATTCCGGCATAACCCTCGGATTTCTAGCATAACCTATGATTTTTCATTCATCCCGACATAACCCGCGGATTTTCCTGGCATAACTTAGGATTTTTCATTCATCCCGGCATAACCCGCGGATCCCTCTGGCATAACCTAGGATCTCCTTCCAATCCCGGCATAACCAGTATAGTTCCCTAGCATAACGTAGGATTTTTCTTTCGTCCCGGCATAACCTGTGGATTCCCCTGGCATAACCCAGGATCTCTTTCTAATCCCGTCATAACCCGCAGATTTCCCTAGCACAACCTAGGATTTTTTATTTATCCCGGCATAACCCACAGATTTCCCTAGCATAACCTAGGATTTTTCACTCATCCCGGCATAACGCGCAGATTTCCCTAGCATAACCTAGGATTTTTCATTCAATTCCAGCATAACCCTCAGATTTCTCTAGCATAACCTAGGATTTTTCATTCATCCCGGCATAACCCGCAGATTTCCCTAGCATAACTTAGGATTTTTCATTCATCCCGGCATAACCCGTGGATTTCCCTAGCATAACCTAGGATATTTTCATTCATTTCAACATAACCCGCGGATCCCCCTGGCATAACCCATGATCTCCTTTCAATACTGGCATAACCCACAGATCTCCCTAGCATAAATTAGGAATTTTTTATTTATCCCGGTATAACCCGTGGATCCCCTGGCATAACCCAGGAATTTCTTCATAACTAATCACTCTTCTTCCATCCTTAGCAGGAACTTTCCTATCCCGCATAACCCGTGGATATTTTCTTTCCATCCCCACAGAGACCCCTTTTTCATTCATATCCCGGTATAACCCATGGATTCTCATCTTATCTCCAGCAGGAACCCTTTCTCTTTCCCAGCATAACCTGGCAATTTTCCAAGGTATACACAATTCCGATTTTTATTGTTTTCAATAAAGAGTAGCATAGATGTGTGTTGCAAATAACTCACGAAATTTTCCAGTGAAATTTGGTGCAGAAAATTTTTGTTTGTTTATTTGTGTTGCTGTCTGAGCAGGTTTCACCTTAAGGCATAAGATTCGGAGTGACTGAAAGCATGAGTGTCAATTCAGAACAGAAGAAAAGAAAAAAAAAGATACAAAAAGAAGTGAACTCAAAGTGATGAAGCGGACAAAGAAACGGACTGCTCAAAATATAATCGAAGCCACAAGCTGCGCATGTCCCGCTTTATTTCAAAACTGAATTGAGCCAGCGGTTGCAGCTAACGAGCATCAAGATTCAGATCGGAGTCTGCCGCAAAAGATAGCCAAGACTCAAGAATCAAGCTTCAAAAGACTCATAGATAGGAATCTTGTAACTGTAGTTGATAGGCTTAGCTTTTGATTTTTCTTTGGTGTAATAAGGAGCTCAGCAAGCAGAAACAGCAGCCAATCACAGTTTCATGGTAGTCCCAGCTACCAAAACTTCCAGAACTACACTGACCTGATTCTTTTATTGCCAAGGATATGTAAGCAACCTTTGAAGCAAGGTTCGGTCAGAAACTTTTCAAAGTGCTTCACATAGAGTATTCAATCGGACGAAAATCGGTCATATTTGCTCACTTATTTTTGCATGAAAACTCTTCGTGTTCCCGTGCAAAGAGGGGCAGCTGTGAGCATATGTTTTTTACCCTGTTGAAACGACTCCTACATGACCCTCAGGTTTAGGATTTTCCCTTTTACATTTGTTTTTTTAGGATTTAGTCTTAGAGTTCAATTACGTGTGCAGTGCGTGTTCATTAATGCATGTTTAAATTGTTTATGATTTAATTGTTAAATAGGTTTACTTTTAAAAATTAAAATATAAAAAATATGTCTTCAAGTAGTATTTCCGGCATTTTTAATTATTTTTTGTTTAATTTAACCTTGTTGCATTTTTATTTGTGTTAATTAGAAATTTTTGTTTTAGATAAAATTAGGAATTAAGTAAAATAAAAAGAAAAGACAAAAAATATATATACATGCATGCACAACCACTCAGGCTGGCCACAATTGGGCTAGACCTGAGTGGCACAAACAATTTGACCCCTTAAAACCCACAGACCCAGCCCAAACACCAACCCCGATCCGGTCCACACGAAGACCAACCCAAACGACATCGTTTAAAGACCAGGCATCCCAGCCGTTGATCTCGGGCCATCCAATGGTTCTGAAACCTGCCCAATTTTGGATAAATATGTCCAAACGTCTTTATAGAAATAGAGACAGACTTCTCTTCTTCCTCGTACAGTCCACCTCCACTGTAACACCACCCTTGACCACTCATTGACCACCCGTCTACCACCTTAACGCCGCCGCCGGAAATCGCCTCACGGTAGCGGCCGGTCACCAAACCTCCTCTGATTTACACCATCAAACCACCATAACCCCCTCTTTCCCGTCCTGTGACTGATTTCCGTCGAATAAGTCTCTTCCGTCTTGAATATTCAAAAGTAAGGTCGTCGGAACCACCGTCTCCGGCGACCCTATTCCAAACCTCCCCAACTTTACACCGTAAGACCACAAGAATCTTCTCTTCCCATTCCTGCAATCCATTCCCTTCAAATGACCTTCCATCGTCTCGAATCTTCAAAAGAAGACCGTCGGAACCCTCCATCTCCGGCGACTCAACTCCAAACCCCTCTAAAAGCACACCCCTGAAAAAACTCACACTCCTCTTTCCAACCATGTATATTACACCCTTCGAATCTGCCTGAAACCTTTCGAATATTAATTTGAAGCTTAACCCTAAAAATTAAACCCTGTCGGAATTTGGTCAAACTCGTCCCAGGAAATCCCTGGCCATTCCCCTTCCCAACCATGCCACGCAAGACTCCCAAACACCACCAATCACTGAGAAAACCCAGATCTGAGACCTCACAGGATCTCAGAATTACTAGTTCCCCGTCCTGAACTCCTGAACTTGTTTTCCATAAGGCCATTTGTCCTAGGAGGTTAAAAACCTCTACAAAAGAGGTCCGAAACCAACGGGATGGTCTCAAGGTAGATTGGCCTGTGTAAGAAGAAGCTAAGTACTCTGTCCTTGCTAGTATATATTTGCTTCATTCATGTTAATTGTTAGATGCTTTGATTTCTTGTTTGTTTGTCCACAATCTCATCTGAAATAGGTTTAAATAGTCATATGCCTTTGGTTGTCAATAATCTGAAATCTCTTCATATCTTGAGTAGTTGTGATATCATATTAATATGAGCCTCTTGATTCTGAAATCCTAAGTAATGTGATTTCTCTGGTTTGTTGACCTTGATCTCATGATCTTCATTTGTTTTACTACCTGATACTCCGATTAGTTTGGTAGGTGTTTATGCTACTGAGTGTTTGATTCTCATTTCACAATAACTTTGATCTTCAGTACTTGCGCATATTAGGCTATTCTTCTTGCTGAACCTTTAATTGCTTCCTGATTTTGTTCATGAATTAAGTGTTCAATCCCTGTTTCAAGTTTTTATTGAGTGATTTAATTAGGATTTTCCTATAATGAGTATTGGTCTTCTTTCCTGGTTGATATTGATCCATTGGTTTTAATACAAAGATACCTGAATGTTTATGATTCTAAGTTATAATAATTGATAAGCCAATCCATATTAGGACATTTAGTTGTATGGATCCAATGGACCTGTTAATCCAAACCAAACCTTAGCCCATAACCCAAACACAATCGACCAGGGTCAAGGAATAACTAAGGTTAAAACTTCAGGATAAAGTAGGGGTATGAGTGGGATTTGAGCCTTGAAAATAAGCTGGTAATACCCCTAGAACATTCTAGTGAGGGATTAAAACACAATTTCTGCCTCAAGCTTGAGGCACAAGTCAGGAAATGAGGGATCATTTAAGAAAATCTGAAATCTAACTCAGGGACTAAAAGGAAAAATAAGAAAAAATGGTTCCCTAAGACTCCACTATAAAAAGAGACCATCTGAACATTTTTAGAGGATCCGGAACCTTTTTTTGAATTCTAGAAGAGAAAAATACATATTGGTTCTTCCTATATCTGTGTCAGTGCTATTCTTATTCCCTTGAGATTTTAATTCTCTAAAAAATCTGGTGAGCCTGGGTGTACTGTTCGATTGGCTACTGCTTGTTTGGATGATTAATTTCATTTACTCATAGGCTTCCCTTTCTGCTAAATTAATGTACATTTGATGTTTATTGATATATGAGGTTCAAGTAGAAATCATTCCTAAGTGTGAAGATCTGCGTCTGTTATTTTTAATTTGAATCCTCACCCTATTTTCCCCTTCTCTATTTTGAATATATCTAATGATAAGATAATCACATTGTTGTAATTAGACACTTGAACAGGTTCATTTTTGTAATAACTGGACATTTGGGACTGATTTACTCTGTAATATCTGGATAATTGGACTGCTATTTTAGAAATGTGTAATTAGTAGTAAGATTAACTAGTGGTAAGGCTATTTCAAGTGTTTGTTTTCCTGTTTTGCTTAAAAATATTGGATTTAGAAAATATTAGCTTGATAATTATTCAAAAATCAATACATTTGTGTAGTATTCTAGTTCTATTAGATTTCCATACACTTAGCAATAACTCATTCAGATCCATTTAACACCTTGTAACCAGAACTATAATTACAGTTTGGATGCTGAATTCGTGTACTCTGACTGACGAGTTTTGAAGACGTAGCTGTTGTAGGAGGGAATTTTGCTAATTAAATACCTTCCTAAACTCGGATGCCCATTTATGTGACCCAAATCCAAATCTCAATGGAGTTAGAATATGTCTAATATTTCCTGTGCATTTATGTGACGTGATTCGCGACGTATTTTAACGACATTGCAAACTTCCTAAAAGATATTAAAAGCGGTTAATAATTTAAAATTGCATTATAGGTTTAAACAGGTATAGCAAATCAGATCTCTAGCCACTTATAATAAGTTTGAGTGACCGTGCTAGAACCACGGGATCCGAGGGTGCCTAAAACCTTCCCTCGGGTCAACAGAATTTCTTACTTAAGAATTTCTGGTTCGCAGACTCCAATTGGGTGGTCGAAAAATTTCCTCAATTTGAGATTCTAAATAAACCGGTGACTTGAGACATCAAAAGCCAAACATATCCCAAGTGGCGACTATTGAAATAAATAATTAATCCCATTTCGAATAACGTCACTTTAATTGGAAAAACTCCTATACACGTGTCATCTTTCAGGGTAACCATGTGTAAGCCAAAAAGGAGGTGTGACACCGTTGGAGCGTTGGTGGCATACATTTGATCCCTTATTTTAGTCTTGTTGCATGTGCTTGTTGATACAATTTTTATATTATAAATGATGTTCGTCTTATTTTAGCTTCTTTTTGTCTATATTAGTTAGGCGCGTTTATAGCGATATAGTTTTCGTGGAATCCCGCAAATTTTCTTATTGGTGTAATCGATAACCGAATCGATAAGCCCTCATACTCGATAAATCGAAAAAATCGAAACCTTATTGAAACGATAACGATAAATATATGGGCAAATCAATAATCGAATAAATAATTTCGATAAGGGTCAAAATCGAATCGATAAATCGAATGTACACCTTAAATGCACTCCGTCAATTGTCTGTATTTGTCAGATTTGTGCAAACTTTCAAGAATACGTCTTTAGCCATTGGCCAGAGTTTCAAGGATGCATCTGTGTAATGGTCCTCTGCTCCTAGTTTTGTACCAATTGTTAGTTACTGAAAAAGCTGTTCAGTAATAGCATTTAGACAACTAAATTCAAGGTGCACTTTTTGATGGCATACAGTAGCTAATTATTGTTGCTGTAGTCATTTTTGGGTTCCTCAGAAGTAATAGTTGCCATTTATTCTTTGATGGTCACGTCAGGATTATGATCTATGAACCCATTAAAATAGTTGGTTTAACAGATACACCTGTGTTTGTTCTCTTGCTGATCAATTTTATGCATATGTATATTCATTATGACAGTTCCTAACTTGTGGCATAGTAGTTGTTATTGTATATGTACCGTGACAATATTACTTTGCAGTTAGGTTAATTGCTTAATCTTCCCAGTAGGATTGCTGTTTATTTGATTATGACAATGCATATGGTTCTTTTTGAAATTGGCTTATATATTGATACTATTTTTAAGGGTTTGCACTAAATGTGAGTAGAGGATTTGGAAATCATTGTCCGAGAGTAATCTTCTCTTTTATTTTTTTGTCACCGCTTCAACAGCCATGGCATGTTCTTTTTCAATCATTGAACAGAACTCATGATTCATTCTTGTTGGTCAAGTTCCACCCCTCATTAACTGTTTCTGAGAAAGTGATCATTTCTTGAAATATTGGATTGAACAGTTTATAGCTCATACAAGAGCATGCTGATTTTCCCCACAGAGCTTCTTGGAGATGTACTATAGTGTAGTATATATTTTGGTGTTTTCCAATATCTAAATTCGTATTTATATTTATTTTCTTACTAATAAACTAAAACGAACGTCGCAAACTTTTGAGACCAGGTTCATATACCAACAAGACAAAAATTCTAGGCAACTTCTTTCGATCTGCTTAAGCCTTCGGCAGAGTTGCAGTGTTTATGCTCGTGGGAGGTAGTAGATATTTGGTGGAATAGTTGAGGTGTAAGCATGTTGTCCTGGAGTCTATCGTTATAATTGAAGACTTTAGCCCATTTTCTCTTATATAGATGAAAAGATCTGTATAAATATATATATCAAGCTATGTGTAAAGTCACATACAAACTACCGCTACTGATGTCAACCGGGGAAAAACCTTTTGTATTAAGCATAAGGGAGTGATATGATGAATCATTCACCTAAGTGATTGCTTTGTCCGCGTCTCATATAGCACTGTCGTAGGTATTATAATGCTAATTATTACGATGCAAATGACATGATGTCTCTGCTGTTACGTATGTTAAATCTGGCATTACGGTATCTCTATTTCAAGATCTCAAACTATTTTATCCAACTTATTCCTCACCCTTCATTGTCCACAGTTATACTTTCTACAATAATAATAATAATAAATCCAGTAGATTCTAACAAGTGGAGATTGGGGAAGGCAGGGTGAATATAGACCTTACTCCATTTTTTGGAGATAAAGATTGTTTCTATAAGACCTTTGACTACAGAGAAAAAATGTAAAGAAGCAATGGCAAACAATAACAACAAGATATTAAAATATCTAAGTGAAAGATAACAATCAAACAGTAGGTAGCAATAGCAATCTAAAAATGCAAAGATACCATACTAACAATAAAACCATCAGTACAACTGTATGGGAAATAAAATGTAAAATATTGGATAATCTACTAACCTTCTAGACCTTCACATTCTCTTATTAAAGATTATGTCCTCGATAAGCTTATGTTGTATCATGCCATTCAATTATACTTTGTGAAAAAAATAAATGGATGAGGGTATATTTAACACGATGTTAATTTATGTAACCCAATGGATGCAGGGTCCTTGTTCAGCAGTCCTCATTGGGGTGTACATAGGAAATCGGTAAATTGTACTAATCCAATAATCCGAATTAAACCGGAAAAAAATTCCCGATTATAATTTGGTTTGATTTAGTTTGATGTTGGAAAAAAAAAATCTGATCATAATTGGTTTGTTTGGTTTTAACTCAAGAAAATCAAATCGAAACCATATCAACCCAACATTACATATATAAATATACTTATTATGATGTAATTTATAAATATTTCTTAAAAGATTTCACAATTTTATCTTTTGAGATATTATTTCAAGGCTGGACTTAGAACTATTGACTGTTCTAATAGGTTTTATAGCGATTAACATTTTATAAATTAAATAGTGCTACAAAAATTCAAACCAAAATCAAATCAATATTAATGCTAACAAAAGACATTAAATTCAATACTACGAACTGAAATAGAGATAATCACAGAAAATGTGAAATATTTGATAGGATCCATTTCGGGAATGTATGAAATATCTATTTTTATTTTGCAATAATTTAGATAAAAATGCATAATCTATTTTATTTTTTCTTTAGCGTTTAGTCATGTAAATAATACTCCCTTATAAGTCTACTTATTTTAGCATGACTAGTACTTTTAGATTATGTTTATTTTTATGGCTTTTAAATTAACAATATTTATATTACATAATTTTATTGTCTTTATTGTTGAATATTTTAGGATAATTTCCTGACATATCTCATATTTTATATTATTTTCTTGAAAAATACTTTATATAGTTGTATCTTACTAGGACTAAAGAAATATTTTGAGCATAATTTATATGTTTTGTTCTACGAAGATTTTACCAGAAAAAACTCGAATAACCCGAAAATCCGAGAGTAAAAAACCCGAGTTTTATCGGTTTAGTTTGGTCTTTAGATTTAATAAACCGACACAATCAATTTGGTTTGATAATTATAAAATCTCAACCAACCAGACCTATATATACTCTTAATTCTTATTGGCCCAGGCAACTCGCAAATGATGACAATAAATTAACCTTGAGACGGATTCAAAATTTAAAATTTTACTACACACATCACAGCAGACATCACTATTCATAAGTAACATATGAGAATTTACCATAAACATATAGTGGTATAAGGATTACTAAAACCATTATATAGAGTTCGCACAAGAACAAACAATATGTGGTGTACATCTTGCACCTATTACTATCAGAGTGACATAACTCCATTAACGAAAAGAATAATGAAAAAGTAAAAGAAAAAAGGAAAAGGAGGAAAAGCTACTCAAGAATAGAATTAAAAGATAAAGCCACCTCCCCTTTTTCTACATAAACCCATAGTTGCTCAAAACCAAATCTTGAAGCAAAGCCTAATAACCAATCCTTTCTTTTTCCTCCCTCTAAATCCCTCCCTCTTCCTCTAAACCCAAACCCCATCAGAAATTAAAGCTCTCACTTTCATTCCTAATAATGGAAAATTTTAGATCAATGTCAACAAGAGAAGGAAGAAGGCAAAAAGCAGCAGCAACACCAACAAACATGCAAGATTTAAGGAGTTATAGTACTTCTTATGTTCCTTATTTTTCTATGGATATGGAAGTGAATAAGGTGAAAAAGAGCAATAATAATAAGAGCAAAGTGATGTCATCTTCATCTATAAAAGGATGGAATTTGAATGATCTTGAATTGCAAAGAAAAAGAAGAGTTGTTGGATATAAAGCTTATGCTATGGAAGGTAAGATGAAGGGTTCACTTAGGAAAAGCTTTAGGTGGTTCAAGGATACTTGCAACCATGTTGTCCATGGATGGTGGTGATCAATGTGATAGAAATATTTCGCCGACTCTTTAAAATATTGTTGTATTCGTGCCAAATCCTTAAACATATACTATTTTAAAGGATTTGATATGCATCTAATGATATTATTGTAGAGTTCGTAGCAAATGTAAACAATTAAAGCAAAAAAAGCCAAGATCACTTGCGTCATACTTTGTTAGTACGGCTCTTGTAATTTCTTTTCACGTTTAAGCATTTACAGAAAGATTTTCTTTTTCACAAAAATATATAAATAAAAAATTTATGAGATATTTGCAGATGGTTGTGGATCTTGCCAAAAAAAATCACCTTATGCAATAGATCGATCTATCTCTCAGTCGAGAACAATATGAAGGAGAATTTGGAAATGGGAAGCTTGTTATCTGGATTCATTACTCAAATAGTCATCTAATTATTTTAAATTATTTTTTAAAGTTACTTTATTTTTGTTTGTAAAAATAAAATCACCGAATACCTATTGCATTCAGATGATCACTCAACTAGATTTTTTAATTTTTGAATTGTTAAATATCTATTTTACCCTCTAAATTATAAATATTTATTTTCTTTTTATTTTTTAAAACTTTTTAATATTATTATTTCCCCTTTTTAATTTATGAACTTACCTATAGAATAAATAAATATTATTTATAAATTAAAAAATTAAAATTATTTAAACTTATATAATACTGGAATAACAAAAAAATGAACATAGTAAAAAAAATTAAATAGAATAATTTGTTAATAATAATAATTTTAGTATTAACAACAAAAATTCAAAAATTTAATTATACAATTCATAATAAAAAATAAAGGTTGTAATATACATTTCATACAGGTAATATAAAAATAATTATTTAAATAAATATATTTTTATAACATACATTATATATTCTTGAAGATTATGCTCAACTATATTATTATGTTTCTACCAACTTTCCGATGATATAAGTTATGTCACCGGAAAGAGGAGGACTATTTATAGAGGGTAAAATATTCTATGTTAAGTCGTGCATAGAATATATATAATATAATTGATCATAATTTTTAAGAATATATAATGTATATTATAAATATATTTTTATTTAAATAATTATTTTTATATTGTGCGCACGGAATATATATTTTATAATCTTTATTTTTTTATTTTGAATTGTGTAAATAAATTTTTAAAATTTTGTTGTTAATACTAAAATTATTATTACAAACAGACTATTCTAATTAATCTTTTGACTATGTTCATTAATTTGTTATTCTAGTATTATAGATGCTTAAATACTTTTTATTTTTTAATTTATAAATAATATTTATTTATTCTATGGGTAAGTCCATAAATTAAAAAGGAAAAATTATAATTAAAAAATTTAAAGAAAATAAAAGAAAATAAATATTTATAATTTGGAGAGAAATAATAATTTGGCAATCCAAAATTTTAAAAGTATAGTTGAGTGACTTTGTTAAGTGACTTTATTGTTACAAACGAAAGAAAAATAACTTTAAAAAATAATAGATAGTTAAGTAACAATTTAAGTAATTAATTGTTGAATATTATTTCGAAAGACATGTACGTATGTACATCTTGTTGAATATTATCTGCCAATTTTAAAAGTCGAATTGGACAATTTTTTGTGTTGAGATTTGAGTTTACGTTCTATCCATGGTTAAATCCCAAAATTATTATTATTTGAATTCTTTCCATTCCACTTTACGTGACAAAGTTTGAATCGGTTCGAGATTTGATAATTTTGAAAGAAATTATAAATGTTTGTATAATCATAAAATTTTTTGGTACAATAAAAAGTTTAAGCTACTTTTCTTTAAAATTTATAAAGCTATTATTCTTTTTTGTAACATATTAATAATAAAATTTTGCAACATAAATTGAAACAGAGGGACGGAGCCAACGATAGACAAATTACTGAACATATTAAACAGTTTCACACTGTATAAGCGCTAAATTCTTATACTTCAAATTCTGTGACTCTCTCTTACTCTCCACCATAAAACGAAAAACAAAAAGTATGTATATACGATATCTATGCATACAACGATATATATATTTGTTCTAGAATTGTCACGATTTTAAATTCGGATTCAGTTATGATGGCGCTTCTCGTGAAAATAAGACCAGTCGATACTTTTTCATTTTAGTTTTAAGTAATTAAACAATAAGAATTAAACCTAAAGCATAATAAATAATCTCAAAGTAGCAAATAATAATATAATTTGCAGAAAACAATCCAACACAATCCGATATCGAAATGTCACTAATCATGAGCATCTACAATCCGAATAACACAAAAAAAGGTCTACATAGTCTGATACAAATCTAAACCAGAGGAAGATAAGATAAAGGAAGAAGCTCTGGGCTGCGAATGCTGGCAACTACCTAGAGAGTCTTCGAATCCTCCTGAGCTGGAAAGATCAACACTCACTAGCGGGGTATGATGCTCTTGAATCAGCACACGGGGTGCAGAGAGTAAAGTAAGTACTCCAATTCAGTGAATAATAATCGTAAATACAGACTGAAAGCAAGAAATCACGTAAGGCACATTATAGGCTATAAGGAAGCAATAAAAATGTATAAAATTACTGAGTTCAATTTAAGCTTCATAAAAATACCTTTTAACAATTAAACAAGCAAGTAACAAGCAAATAAGGAAGGATAAACACATAAAGGATCACCCCTCGGGCACAAGGTCAACAAATCCGCTCCTCGGACAATATCTCAGAAACAATACTAGCGCCTCGGGCTATAACTCACATCACAATAGGTATCCGCGCTCACTGGGGTGTCAGACTCCTGGAGGGGCCCCTTACGGCCCAAGCGCAATATCAAACCATCTCGTGGCATCATCACTAGGCTCTCGGCCTCATATCAACAAGCCACCTCATAGCGTACATATCTAAGGCCCTCGGCTTCATAATTATAATCAGTATTTCCTTACAATATAGGCCCTCGGTCTTATTCTGTCAGAATCACACAACCACTCGGGCAATAGTAAAATATAATGCTTAGCCAAATTATCATTTAAAATATTATTTAAGTGTTAAAGCAGAGTAAACATGACTGAGTTATGAAAAACAGTAAAATATAGCAGGACTGGGTTCAAGTATAAAGTCAAAAAGTGAGGAAATATTAATAAAACTCCCCTAAGGGTTCAAATAGTTGGCACGAAGCCCAAATATGACATTCAGCCCAAAACATGATGATATCAAATAGTCTTCAGTCAAATACGCGGCAAAATAGTCATTCGGGATGGACTAAGTCACAATCCCCAACAGTGCACGACCCCACGCTCGTCATCTAGCATGTGCGTCACCTCAATATAGCATAACGATGTGCAATTCGTGATTTCATATCCTCAGGACAATATTTACAATCATTATTCTCCTCAATCTTCTCTAAGTTCTAGCTCGTGACGCCTTTGCCCCTTGAATTGGCCTCCACTTGGGTCGAATCTATCCAAAATCAGAATCACGGCGTCAAAATATGCTAAGGGAATGAAGCCCAAGCGAAAATAATCAATTTATAGCATAAATCCGGTAATTACCAAAATCCGACCCCCGGGCCCACGTCTCGGATTCCGGTAAAATTCATATCAATGGATTTCCTATCATACCTCGAGTTCATTCACACCAAAAGCATCAAAATCTAACTACAAATGACCCCTCAAATCCCAATTTCTAGGTCTCTAATTTCAAGCCCTAGTTCTTCATATTCTAGTCATAAATTCCATAATAAATTAGGTAGATTTCACATTAGAATCGAGTTTTAAGTCCATGAATCTTACCTCAGTGATTCCCCTTGAATCTCTCTTCAATCCTTTTTAAAAGCTCCGAAAATGCTAAAAAATGGTGGAAATAAATTCCAAAATTGCGGACAAGACAACTATTTAGACATTCTACCCAGGCCTTATTTCCTTCTTCGCGAATGCGGTCAACGCTTTGCGTTTGCGAAGCAAAATGTAACATTGACCGAAGATTCCTCTTCGCGATCTTGACATGCCCAGCGCGAACGCGATACTTCTTCAAACTAACCCTTCGTGATCGTGTTATCTCTCTCGCGAACGCGATGTATAAAATACCCTTAAGCTTAGCTGTCCAAATCCTCTATGCGAACGCGGTCCACTTCACGTGAAAGCGATGACCAATCGCCCAGCCCTTCGCGAACGCTAAGGCTAAAATTCCAACCTTCACCAGCTAACCCTTCGCGAACGCGAAGGCCATTTTCTCCGCAACACTGATCTGTAATTTTCTGCAACTCCAAACAACATAAAGTGGTCTAATTGACTATCCTAAACTCATTCGAGACTCCCGAACCTCAATGAAACATACCAATTTATACCATAACCTCATTCAAACTTGTTCCAACCTTCGGAACGCTAAAAAAACCAAAACATCTAATTCACATCGGATTCGAGCCTTCCAACATATTCTAAAGTACGCTTTTGATAAAAAAACCCGGTCAAACCATGTCCGAATGACCTGAAATTTGGCGCACACACATCCCAAATGAAACAACAGAACTATTGCAACTCTCAGAATTCCATTCCGACCCTTATATCAAAATCTAACCTATCAACCGGAAATTGCTAAAAATTCAATTTCACCAATTCAAGCCTAAGTCTACTCCGGACCTTCAAAACTCGTTCAGATCATGCTCCTAAGTTCCAAATCACCTCCCGAAGCTATCCAAACCATCGGAACGCACATCCGATCCCTCTACACATAAGTCAAAATTCGATTGACTTTTCCAACTTAAGCTTTCCCAAAAGAGACTAAGTGTCTCAAACTTTACCAAATTCTTTTCGAACTCGAGCCAACCAACCCGATCATATATAGAACTGATTGACAAAACAATAAGAAGCATAAATGGGAGAAACAGAACGGTAACTCATGAGACAACTGGCTGGATCAACATATGAATGCTGCTATTCAATGTCATGAACCAAATCCATGGCATGTATTGTTTGTTTTAAGCTTAGGCCTGCATGGATTTACCATTCAGGCTAACACGTCGTGCCTTAAAAGTGAGCATATTATGTGAACTTGTATCATGCTTTATTAAACTCTTCGGTCTTCACTTTCCTTTCACATTCTGATGTGAGATTCGCCTAATTAAAATGGTATATGTATCCTTTCTTTAGAAGCTTGACAGCCTTAAAAACTTGTCAGTCCTGCTTGGCCCGCCTTCACCGACCTGTCTTCTATCATGGGCGCTACATTCAATTTGTAATGCAGTACCAATATATACAAGTGCAAACGTATTTACTAATATAATAAGATCACTTATACGGTAAATTACAAGATAATCGTTATAATAATAAGTTGGTAATCGACAATTATACTTAATTAACTTACTATCACATTTGTGTAACTAACTTACAATCACATTTTGTTTGGTTCCTATGAGAGTTATCTAGGGATAAATAATCCCAAAATTATAATCTTGGGATTGGTATCTCACATCCAACATGGGTTAGTTAATACCCTTATTTTGCTATAAATTTTTACCGGTATCAGTTAATATCCTTAATATCGGGGATATATGTACCTTATAGCCATGACACCGCTTGATCAAATTTTTTTACTAGATATCTATAAGAAAACAAAAGTATTTGGAATACGTATAGAAAATAACAATGCTCGTTATTATAATGATCTATTTATTTGTCCATTTCTTCAAATTATGACCCCGCTTATGTAAATTTTGTTCCAAAGGATCCCTAATAATGTAATTTTTATACTACTGATATATACTTTATTCATCTCAAATTATTTATCGTATTTTTCTTTTACACACCCCTTTAAATATATTAATTAGGATACGTTTTTACTATTTTATCCTTATTTATGTCTTAAAATATAATCTTTTTTTATTAAATATTTACTATATTTATGCGTTATTTCAATCTTAAGAAAAATTACTATTAAAGATCAAATAGGAAAAAGATAATTAATTTTATTTTGAACTTCTAAAATGACATATAATTTAAGATATTTGTTTATAAACATTACTTCCTTCGGTTCACAATTAGTGACTAGTTTACTTTTTTATTTTAGTTCAAAATGAGTATCTAGTTAGGTAATCAAGAAAAAATTCAATTAGTGATTAGTTTACTTTTTCTACTCTTTTATATGCATATTCTTAAAAGTTTTCTCACTCTTCATTATAACTATGTGACTAATAAATTAATAAGAATAATTTAATTATTCTAAAAAATTTTATATAAAATTTTATATTTTTTAATAAACATATTAAAAAATTTGAAACGGAAAGAGTATAACATAATAAACTAATGTTGTACTCCCTATTGGAGTAGTTGTGTGTAGCTCAAAGAAAGAGTGACGGAAAAAGAGATCTTTGAAGATGTGCAGCGGTAATAGTGAGCGAGTTTTCCCCCTCTTCTCTATTGGAACTTGGAATGAAGTCCTATTCCTAAGTCTTTGGAGTACGCAAAATATGTGTATTTGTATTTAGTACTAGGGAAGCTTCAATAATTAGTTCCAAAATATGCCCATGATACGAAACTTGGAAATTTTGTCTTCGTCCTCTCTTGTTTTATGTTAGAATTCCCATGCACAACCTTTTCTTTTCACTCTCCTTTACTTCAAATCTTTAACTTTACTATTCTTAACAAAAAACTAATTTGATTAAATTATCTTTTATATATTCTTTATTTATTTTGATTTTCCACCGTTGTTTCTTATCGATAATAACATTCGATTAAATTAGAATTTGTATTGTGAAATAATAAAATGCACCCTAACAAAAAGTGATTTTATACCGAGGGTTCAAATGCTAAATATATGGTTAATAATGACCAAGAATTACTAATTATCAGTACTCCACCACAATCTATGTTGGTCCCTCGTATATTTTTTGATCTCAATTTATTAGTGCTCTTGCTTGCATTATATTAACCTCTCTCTATATTTATTAGAGTAAGGGTAAAGGTGAAAAAATAATTGATGTTTTCTTAATTTTTGAAAATGGCAATTATATTAAACAATTATTTCTAGTAACATTTACTTCTTTTTACTTTGCATTTCACGGGTTTTGCCATACTTTCAAAAACTTCCTACATGCATTATTAGTAATAATTTAGCTGATTGAACGAACTGCTTATTATACTTGTCAAGTTATTATGCTAAATTTATTAACGCCAATTGCGTGTTATTTATTTCGTAAGTGAGTAGATAAATATTAGTTAAGTGACTTAATTAATAAAGTAAAAATTCTTGTTACATCGAATGGTAATATAGTTGGTCTCGTCGGCTTATCGAGCCATCAAACCTAATGTTGGTGTGCCTATTAACATATCCCCTGTTTACCCGTAAAATAGTACTGTTTAACGTATACGTAATTTCTAAATAAGTGAACTAATTTAATCTTGAAATAATAAAATAATTAAAGAATTATACAATGCTTAGCCTTAAAATATAGATGAAACAACAAAGATGACAATTTCGGGAACAAGGTTTTCGGGCACAACAATGGTGAGATAAAAAGGCGAGAAAGTAAAACTGTATAAAACTTTGTGTAGAATATAGTGTAAGTTAGCCAGAAAATTCATGTCCTTTACAATGATAATTGGGATCATTATTTATAATTGTGTTCAGGAAAGAAGGTCCTACGATCGTGCCCTCCTTTAATGTCAGTTGTGAGGGTCATTGATGAAGATTGTAACAGTGAACATAAATGCCAAATTCTCTGTTACGGGCCGTTGTTCTTAGTACTGCAGAATATTCTTTATTAAATTCTGTCGGGCGCATAACATTTAATATAACTTTATGAACATTATCCTTTCCAGTTACAAGCACAATAATCGCGCTCGGTCTTCGGCCATCCCCGTTTTGAATTTCATGTGTATTTCCTTCAGATGACCACGCGCCATATCATATTTTTTTCTATACAGATAATCCCTCTGCTTATCGGTGACATAACTTTGTGCTACTAGGAAGTTGGCAGAAACGCCCTTTTGGCGGAATTTCTATAACCCCCTCCCTCCTCCCTCCCCCCTCCCCCAAAAAAACGTTTCTAACGGTTGATTAGATGCACGTCTCTTAGCATTTAATGCCCCGAACACGCATCATTCTACGATTCGGCAAAACTTTGCCGATTATCGAGGTAATCATGGCCATGAATTTAGCTGCCAAATTTTTCCTTATACGCATCATCATTCTCCTACACACTCTATAATTTCTCGAGCTTTTGATATTCATCTTTCTTCTCCATCTTTTCTCTAATTCTCTTAAAACAAAAGACCTTTTCCTTCTTTTATTCAATGACTTCTTCTTCAAAACGCGTCGATTGTTCAAAGAATAAAAGCAAAGCTGAAGATGTGCTCCTCTAACGGTGGGTTTCATCATCCCCAAAAGTCTTAATACCACAAAAGAATTCGAAGAGAAATTCTCCAGTGCTAACCCTCGTACATAGGCTATTGGTAGGTATCTTTCTTCCATTCATCCTTCTAGTATCCCTAATGTGAAGGAAGACTATCGCTGCCATGAGTTAGATATTATTGCTCCTGATCTCTCCAGCGAGTGACCCTTCCCAAGGAGGGTTTTACGTATTTTTTACACGTATCCCTTTACTTCAGGTGTTTTCTTTGAGTGAAGAACTAGATTCCGTGATTGTAGAGTTTTTCCTCCAGTATCAAGTATGGTTGGCACAAGTAAGTACTTATGTATGGAGGACGACCGACTGGCTTCAGTGTTTGTTCCAAGAGACTGGAGAAGATCTAATCTTAGCTTGTATAATGAATCTCTACTCTCCCAAAATTTTTCGTGGGGGAACGATAAACCTCTACAAACGTGGCCACCATGATCTATTGACCGATATGGATGAAGATAACGATCGTAGGTGGATGGAATGGTTCGTTGCAGTTGACATTGATAATATCATTCCGACAACGGCTTAATCCTTTCAGTCTTGGAACCGTACTCGTAGATTTCAGTTAATATTTCCTTTTACTAAATATCCTTTTATGGACAAATTGACTCTTCACCCTTTGCATGTTTCAGCAACTCGATGGAATCCAATGGTGGTGGAAAGCCTGGACTAGTAGGTTCAGAAGATTTTGGATGTTACAATGCTCAAAATTCTCTTGTAGAAAGAACTGGCCCTTATATATGGGTGGAAGACCAAAAATCATGGTTATTTAAATTTACCTTACTTCCACTTTTTATGTGAAGAACTTGGTCGAAACCTTCTGACTTTTTTATGAAATTAGGTCTACCAGCGGGTTTTGTTGTTGTCCCCGAGGATGACGTCTTAGCTGATCTTGCTGATCTAGTGAGGCTGCTTCAGGAGTCTATTACTCAAACAATATTTCCGGGCTTACTTCGGGCACAAACGCTTCTTTACATAGTCCTTGACCGGAGAACAAGCAACCAAAAAGAAGGTGTTCTTCTATGGTCGGGAAAAAGAATAAGAGGGGAAGATATTGCCCCTGAGTCGTCTCCGGAGTTTGTGACCACTAGCCCTCCTTCCGGGCCAGTCATAGACACTATGGTGGTCGACGATGATGGAGAATCTAGTAATGATAGGGCTTCTCTACCCAGAAGGCGATGTTCATCATCAACTCAACAGAAGCTCAATCTATTAAGTAGTTACATCACATGAGGGCGATGTCTCAGCGCTCTGGGGAGGAGTTTGATTTGGTAGAAAATGCCAACTCCCATTATCAGATCCCAACTGTTGTGCCCAGTACTACGGGGTTGAGTACCGAGTGCCTGCCATCTTTGGTTGGAGAGCATCCAACTACCAGCATTGCACTTGATGCAGTTGCGTTACATCCTTCAACTCCATCTGCTTCATCACCAGCACCATCAATTGCTACATTGCTTTCATCTTTATCCACTCCTTCCACCAGATCATGTCAGCTGGCCGCACCTGCCCACGAAGAACATGTTCCTCCTCCCAGTCCCCAGTTTATGGGAGTTTGGTGCGAAATTATTTTACCCACCTAAAGATCCATAAAGAGGAGTGTTGTTACTCTTTTGGTCTCTATCGGGTTGAACCAGCTTTCCCGGTCGGTGAAGCTTGTTAACTATCTGAAGCCTTTGGCTTCAGATAAAGGTTGAGAAAAGATTCAAACACTCTCGGGGGAGTGTTTGTTGAACAATGACATGCATAATGCCATATTGGTTAATTCCTTTCTTCTTTGTTATATGCTTTGGCTTTTTTATGAACGTGTTCTAAGTTTTACTTCTCTTACATTGTAGGCCATCTTTCTTGCTTCTGGGGGACTTTAGAGGTTGATTCGTGAGAAGGAGGAACTTACTTCTGAGTGGAATCAACTTTCGGTGGAACGAGACCAAACTATTCTTCGCCTCTAGTAATTAGAAACCAAAGCTACTAAGGCTGTGGTTTTGGTGGCTCGTTTGTAGCAAAGTGAGCAAACGGTGGTAATCCTTAGCCAAGAAATTAGCCCGCTGAGGGTTAGAATTGAAGAAGCCAACGCCAAATGACCTGAAATTCAAGACGTTGTTCCTACTGCAACCGAGCGCGAGGCTGCATTCGCTGAGAGAGTGACTAACATACAAGAGGCCTTGAATTCCAAATTGAAGAGCTTGCTGCTGCGGGGCTGAAACATGCCCTGTTGGAAGAAAAGTATTGAAAAACTATATAGCATAATAGGCCCTTTAGTTTGACTGTTTGTGACCTTGATGATAGCCTTTTATCTATTAGGTCCACCTGGGTAAGCCTCTCTGCTGAGGTAACCCAACTCAAAGAAGAACTCAAACACCGAGTGGCTTCCTTCGTTGTTGAGAAAACTTATTCCATGTGCAACATGAGGAGAAAACCTTGAAAGGGGACGAAGAAGGAATCATTGACTTTAATGCTAAAATTGCTAAGGCCCGAGAGCTTGTGTTGACTACTAAAAAGGGACTCCCAGCGCAGTCTGATGCTCATGGTTCTTTTGGTACCTGTTCTGTGTTTTCGGGAACTGAAGAAGAATTGGAGGGCGACAATGTTGAAGACCAAACTAGAGAAAACATCGAGCCATTGGTGGATCCACCTACTTTTCCAAGGGATGCGGAAACTTCTCTTCCTCCCGGTTCCAGAGATACTGCAGTTTAGCTTTTCTTTTTCCCCATTGTACTTTTACCGTTTTGATATGATCTTTTATATAAAGACATATTTTTGCTTAAGTATAGTTTGAGTCTTACTTTTTTTTTTGAACATCCATGCAAGTTTTTAATCGTTGTATTTGCTTAAGAATTCTTGCATGTTTTTCTATTTGTGTTTTACTATGTGTAGCTCGGATGCATTTTCCGCGAAGCACTTTGGTTCTGAGCATTTTCCCTTTTACGTGAGGGTTTCTATAAGTATTTGTGAGTTTACCTTGTTGAAACACGTTCTCAAGGCACTAAACTAAACGTGTGTTCATATTTGCAGGTTTTGATAAATGACAAACGATGCGCAATTGACATATGACGAGGTACAAGCACAAGCGCGCAAATGTCATATAACGAAGTTCAAGCACAAGACAAACAAAGATCAAGACTAAACAAAGTTATACATGAGTCGTTCTTTAATTGTGATCTTGATCCGACAACTTAACTCAAGGCTTGGCTTCTCTCGTAAAATTATTTTTATCAAATCATGCATATTTAATTTAGAGCAAAATGATTTTAAATCATGCATATTTATTTTAGCAAAATGATTTTTAAACATGCCTCTAAAATCTGGACTAAGATAATCGATTATGTACTTATGATAATCGATTATGTTAAGTCAGCTGCATGACAATCGATTGTGTACCTTATGACAATCGATTGTGTTAAGGCAGTGTGAATCAGATTTTTCAAATATGCATGACAATCGATTGTGAACCTTATGACAATCGATTATGTTGAGGCAGTGTCCAAACATATTTTTCGAAGCTACAAAATAATCGATTGTGAACCTATGACAATCGATTGTATTGAGGCAGTGTCTATTCGATTTTTCAAAGACTGATAAATAATCGATTGTCCATATAGTATAATCGATTATGTAACTGACCGTTGGCAAAATATTTTCAAACACCGTCAAGTAATCGATTGTATGTTCTTAATAATTGATTGTTTTAAGTAAAATCTGGAAAAAAACTTTTTGAACGTTGCCAAGTAATCGATTGTATATTTCTGACAATCGATTGTTTTAAGTAAAATCTGGAAAGGATTTTTTGAACGTTGCCAGTAATCGATTATATGTCTTTGATAATCGATTGTGCTGCGTAAAATCTGGGAATGATTTTTGGAACGATTGGAAAACAATCGATTGTATCATCTTGACAATCGATTGTCTCAGCACAAAATCAGCAATTCTTAATTGGCAATTAGGCAACGGTTATGCATGGTTTTGACACTATAAATACATCTTCAAATCAGTCTTGCAAACACAACAACTGACAATATTATTGCTAAAGCTTGCATACTCTCTTATTCATCATTTTCTATTCATTACATAAGTTTTTGAGAGCCAAATTGTTGACGAAAGTTGTTGCGTTCTTGAGCGTATTTATTTTACTCATATCTTCTCTTAAGGAGAGTCTTGTTTTGAGTGCAAAGTGTTTTTATACACTTGAAGGGAAAGTTGTTCCCTTGTATTGTAAGAAGGAACGTTGTGATTCCTTTGGTTGAAGTCTTGAAGTGTTGTATCTTCGAGCAAAGGTTGTTGAGACTTGTGTGACTCAAGTTCTCAGGTTGTAATGGTTTGTTGAGCACCCGTAAGCTTAACAGTGTTAGTGGAAATCTCGAGAGAGTCTCGGGGACTGGACTAGCCACGGGTTGTGGTGAACCAGGATACATCGGTGCGTTCGTTCTTTATTATTTACTTATCGCACTTATTTCATTCCTGCAATTTTTAAATTCCGCAAGTTTACGCTATTTTTTATTATAACGCTATTCACCCCCCTCTAGCGTTAGGCGTATTTTTTAACAATTGGTATCAAAGCCCAACTCTCTGAAAAACTTAACCGTTTGAGAGAAACAATCCATGGCTTTTACTCGTGATTCTTTTGCAGGAATAGGTGAAGGACAATGCTCCACCCGACCACCACTATTCGATGGCACAAATTATTCGTACTGGAAGGAGAGGATGAGAATATTCGTTCAATCGAATAGCTTTCATTTGTGGAAGGTTATAATGAAGGGAGAACAAATTCCAACCAAAAAGGTTGAAAATGAATGGGTTCCAAAATCCGAAGATGAATACGACGCGGATGATATCCGAAAAGTGTAGAACAATGCTAAAGCCATCAACCTATTATATTGTGCTGTAAACGCTGATGATTACAGAAAAATATCATGTTGCACAACGGCGAAGCAAATGTGGGATAAGCTGGAAATCACGTACGAAGGTACGGACCAGGTAAGAGAGGCTAAAGTTGATTTTCTAACCCATGCATATGAACTGTTTCATATGAAGGAAGGCGAAAGGGTCGATGACATGTTCGAACGATTTTCAAAAATCGTAAATGACTTACATGCTCTCAAGAAGACCTTCACGGATAAAGAACTTGTCCGAAAAATCCTCCGAAGTCTCACTCCGGAATGGCGCTCAAAGGCCGACGCGATTCAAGAGTCTATTGGCGTCTCAAATGTCACCATCGACGGATTAAGAGGTAATCTTAAAACTTATGAATCTACTATACTTAACCCTCTTGTTAATGATCAAAGGAAACAAAGAATCGCCCTCAAGGCAAGCACAAGCCAACCTCAAAATGATGAGGACGGAGATAACGAGTTCGGACTCGTTATTAAGAGATTTCAAAAGTTCATGCGAAAAGAGTATGAATGAAAAGGCAAACAACAAGGAGATCAAATAAAGTGCTATGGGTGCGGAGAATCCGGGCATATTAAATCAAATTGCCCAAATGCCAAGAAGGAAAAGAAACCCTTCAAGAAACAACGAGCATACATATCTTGGGGAGGCGACTCTGGAGACGAGTCAAGTGAGGAAGAAGAAGACGAAGCCGCAAATCTTTGTCTCATGGCTCATGAAAACAATCAAGAAGAGGTATGTCAAATTTCTTCCAAAAACTTCTATTCTCTTGAGGAAAAGCAAAATGCCTTTGATGAGTTGTATAGTGAATTCATTAAAGCTTCCAAAACTGTTAAAAGCATTAAGAAGAATGCCTCTTTGAAAGAAAAAGATTTTGAAAAACAACTCTCTTTGAAAGAAAAGGATTTGGAAAAACTGATTTTGGAAAATGAGAAGTTGAAAGAAGAAAACAATTTTTTCGGCAAGAGAAGCGCCGACAAACCCGAGAGTTCTTGTAAAAATTGTACTTCTTGCATGCATATAAAAGGTGAGGTAGAAAGACTTAAGGGCACCTTAGATAAGTTCAATTCTTCTCATAAAAATTTGAATGAGGTTCTTGTTAATTTGAAATCGACCAAACATGGGATAGGTTTTAAAAACGAGCCTAAAGAAAAAGTTGAAGCCAAACCCCAACCACCTAAGGCTCAACCTAGGATAAATAAAACAAATGTTCATCCTAGAAATAACAATCCTAGAATCAACATGCATGCTAGACCAAACACTAGAAGAAACTTTGAACATTTTAGGACACCTAGAAATGGCCCTCAACCTAGAAATAACTATTCTAGAAATGATGCATATCCTAGCAGAAACTTTGAAAATTTTAGGACTCCTAGAAATGGCTTTCAACCTAGAAATAATTATTCTAGAAATGCTGCATATCCTAGAACAAATAGTAGGAGAAATGATTTTCATGAAATGCGTAATAGTCATATTGTCGAAAGTAGAGTAAACAATTTTCGTCCGTCCAATTACTATCAACCTAGACGAATGCATAATCCAAATGTCATTTGTCATCATTGCAATCGAATTGGACATATTTCTCCTTCTTGTTTCACTAGACATAGACACTTAAATGCATGTCAAGCACAACAGCATGTTACACCTAACTCTCAAGGACCCAAAACAGCTTGGGTACCAAAGACTCATTAACTTGTCTTGTAGGTATGTTTGAAGGAATCAATGTACTTTGGTACCTTGATAGTGGATGCTCCAAACACATGACGGGAGACGAATCCAAGTTCCTTCAACTAGAACACAAGGAAGGAGGAAGAGTTATCTTTGGAGATAACAACAAGGGAAAAATTATCGGCATTGGATCGGTCGGTAAGGATGAACCTTCTTCCATTAAGCATATATTGCTAGTTAAGGGTCTAAAACATAATCTCTTGAGCATAAGTCAATTATGTGACTTGGGAAATCTTGTTTTATTTGATTCAAATGAATGCTTAGTTTTTCGCCGTAGCGATTTTAAAATTATTCTTCGTGGTTTTAGAATGGATAACATCTATATGGGTGATCTCAAAAACTCTTCTTCTGAATATGTGAATTGTCTTATGAGCAAAGAAGATGATATGTGATTATGGCATCGTAGAGTAGCTCACATCAACATGCATCTTTTAAACAAATTGGTTTCACAAAATTTAGTTATTGGTCTTCCAAATTTGAAATTTGAAAAAGACTCCATTTGCGATTCTTGTCAAAAAGGGAAGCAAACAAAAGCATCTTTTAAATCGAAAAATATTGTTTAAACTACTAGACCATTGCAACTTCTTCATATGGACCTTTTTGGACCATCTCGCATTGAAAGTCTTGGTAGAAATCGTTATGCTTTTGTTATTGTTGATGATTATTCTAGATTTACATGGACTCTATTTCTTGCTCATAAAAGTGAAGCTGTTCATAATTTTAAATATTTTCTTAAACGTGTTCAAAATGAAAAGGCCACAACCGTCACTTCAATAAGAAGTGATCATGGGGGAGAGTTCGATCACAATCTCTTCGCGGACTTTTGTGACGAACTCGGTATCGAGCACACCTTCTCTGCTCCACGCACACCACAACAAAATGGAGTGGTGGAAAGGAAAAATAGGTGTCTCGAAGAGATGGCTAGAACCATGCTCGATGAGGCTAAGATTCCCAAACATTTTTGGGCGGATGCCGTGAGTACCGCATGCTATGTTTTAAACAGAGTAGTCATAAGGCCAATACTCATGAAAACTCCCTATGAACTCTATAAGGGAAGGAAACCAAACATCTCCCATCTTAGAGTATTCGGTTGTAAATGCTTTATTCATAACAATGGAAAAGACAATTTGGGGAAGTTTGATGCCAAATCCGATGAAGGAATTTTTATTGGTTATTCATCACGTAGCAAGGCATATAGGGTATTCAATAATAGAACCGAAACTATGGAGGAATCCCCTCATATTGCATTTTCCGAAAATAATGCTCGCTTGGCGAGAAAGGATTCTGGTTTTGATCCTGCAGGTATCTTAAACTCAATAAGTCCTCAAGACAAGGTACAAGAGGAAACTCCTAAGGAAATTCAAGATGAAATCTTGGAACAATTATCGGAGGAAGCGCCACAACTAGAAAAAGAAACGAAACTGCCCAACGCGTGGAGAACAATCAAAGACCATCCTCTTGAACAGGTAATTGGCGACATTGAACAACAGGTAAGTACTCAAAACACCTTAGGACATACTGCTTTCGTTTCTCAAATTGAACCTTCAACCATCTCCGAAGCAATTGGGGATGAATTTTGGACCTTGGCAATGCAAGAGGAGCTTAACCAATTCAAACGAAATGACGTTTGGGATTTGGTGCCAAGACCCGAAAATCATACCATAATTGGTACGAAATGGGTTTTTCGAAACAAACTAGATGAAAATGGTGTAATCACTAGAAACAAAGCTAGGCTTGTAGCAAAAGGCTATAATCAAGAAGAGGGAATTGACTATGAAGAAACATATGCACCAGTAGCAAGGTTAGAAGCTATTCGTTTATTGCTTGCTTTTGCCTCTTCTATGAATTTCAATTTATATCAAATGGATGTAAAAAGTGCTTTTCTAAATCGTGTTATTCAAGAAGAAGTTTATGTTGAACAACCCCCGGGCTTTGAAGATTTTAAATCTCCCAATCATGTTTTCAAACATAAAAAGGCGCTTTATGGTCTCAAACAAGCTCCCCGAGCTTGGTATGAACGATTGAGCAAATTTTTGTTGGAAAATGAATTCATTAGGGGGAAAGTTACCACTCTATTTGTTAAGCATAAAAACAATGATATTCTATTAGTTCAAATCTATGTGGATGATATTATTTTTGGTGCTACTAACAATGCTTTGTGCAAGGAATTTTCTGATTTAATGACAAGCGAATTTGAGATGTCTATGATGGGTGAGCTGACCTTCTTTTTGGGGCTACAAGTAAAGCAAATGAAAGAAGGAACCTTCATTTTTCAAGCTAAATATTGCAAAGAATTGCTAAAACAATTTGAAATGAGCAATGCAAAAGCAATGGCCAGTCCCATGAGCACATCCGACCATCTAGACAAAGATGAGAAAGGTAAGGAAGTCGACACCAAGAAGTATCGAGGTATGATTGGATCTCTACTTTATCTTACTGTTAGTAGACCGGACATCATGTTTAGCGTGTGCTTATGCGCTCGTTATCAATCATGTCCGAAGGAGTCTCACCTAACTGCGGTGCAACGGATATTGAAGTATCTTGTTGGTACTGTAAATGTGGGTCTATGGTACCCCAAAGGTTCTTCATGTCAACTTGTTGGCTATTCCGATTCCGATTTTGCTAGATGCAAATTGGACCGCAAGAGTACTAGTGGCACTTGCCATTTGCTCGGTAGCTCTCTAGTTTCTTGGTTTAGCAAGAAACAAGTAAGTGTTGCGTTGTCCACAACCGAGGCTGAATATGTAGCCGCGGGGAGTTGTTGCGCTCAAATCCTTTGGATGAAACAGCATCTCTTGGACTATGGCCTATGTATCGATCATATCCCTCTTAGATGTGATAATACTAGCGCCATATGTTTGACGAAGAACCCCGTTCTTCATTCAAGAACAAAACACATTGAAATTAGGCATCATTTTATAAGAGATCACGTTCTCAAAGGCGATGTCGAAATTGAATTTGTTGAAACCAAAGATCAATTGGCCGACATCTTTACAAAACCTTTAGAGAAAGAGTCCTTCTTCCGAATTCGTAGTGAACTCGGAATTCTTGACTCCACATTGATCTAAGTCATGCATTGCATTTTTCCTTTTACATGATTACTAACTTGAGCGTCGGAGGCATCTAACGTATTTTTGCAGGTATCGCCCTAAAATCAGGGGGAATTATAAAGACTGATGCAGAATAATCGATTCCTCTTCAAAAATAATCGATTTATCTTTATTATATAATCGACTATCAAGTATCAATAATTGATTATGTTGACATTATTTGCTTTATTATTCCTTTTATGAAGTTGGAATTTTTTTTAATAAACATGTTATTACTTATTTTGTTTTTGCTAATGTCAAAAGGGGGAAGAATAAGGGCTATGCACTTAATATTTATTGGCATAAATTGAGGGGGAATTCATATGTTGAGGGGGAACTAATTGCATGAACTAATTGCATGTCTTTACTTGTCTTGGATCGTCATTATGAATTACCTAATATGCATAACCCGATTAAGGTTTGCCATTATCAAAAAGGAGGAAATTGTTGAAACACGTTCTCAAGGCACTAAACTAAACGTGTGTTCATATTTGCAGGTTTTGATAAATGACAAACGATGCACAATTGACATATGACGAGGTCCAAGCACAAGCGTGCAAATGTCATGTAACGAAGTTCAAGCACAAGACAAACAAAGATCAAGACTAAACAAAGTTATACATGAGTCGTTCTTTAATTGTGATCTTGATCCGACAACTTAACTCAAGACTTGGCTTCTCTCGTAAAATCATTTTTATCAAATCATGCATATTTAATTTAGAGCAAAATGATTTTAAATCATGCATATTTATTTTAGCAAAATGATTTTTAAACATGCCTCTAAAATCTGGACTAAGATAATCGATTATGTACTTATGATAATCGAATATGTTAAGTCAGCTGCATGACAATCGATTGTGTACCTTATGACAATCGATTGTGTTAAGGCAGTGTGCATCAGATTTTTCAAATCTGCATGACAATCGATTGTGAACCTTATGACAATCGATTATGTTGAGGCAGTGTCCAAACATATTTTTCAAAGCTACAAAATAATCGATTGTGAACCTATGACAATCGATTGTATTGAGGTAGTGTCTATTCGATTTTTCAAAGACTGATAAATAATCGATTGTCCATATAGTGTAATCGACTATGTACTGACCGTTATCAAAATATTTTCAAACACCGTCAAGTAATCGATTGTATGTTCTTAATAATCGATTGTTTTAAGTAAAATATGGAAAAAATTTTTTGAACGTTGCCAACTAATCGATTGTATATTTCTGACAATCGATTGTTTTAAGTAAAATCTGGAAAGGACTTTTTGAACGTTGCCAGTAATCGATTATATGTCTTTGATAATCGATTGTGCTGCGTAAAATCTGGGAATGATTTTGGGAACGATTGGAAAACAATCGATTGTATCATCTTGACAATCAATTGTCTCAGCACAAAATCAGCAATTCTTAATTGGCAATTAGGCAACGGTTATGCATGGTTTTGACACTATAAATACATCTTCAAATCAGTCTTACAAACACAACAACTGACAATATTATTGCTAAAGCTTGCATACTCTCTTATTCATCATTTTTTATTCATTACATAAGTTTTTGAGAGCCAAATTGTTGACGAAAGTTGTTGCGTTCTTGAGCGTATTTATTTTACTTATATCTACTCTTAAGGAGAGTCTTGTTTTGAGTGCAAAGTGTTTTTATACACTTGAAGGGAAAGTTGTTCCCTTGTATTGTAAGAAGGAACGTTGTGATTCCTTTGGTTGAAGTCTTGAAGTGTTGTATCTTCGAGCAAAGGTTGTTGAGACTTGTGTGACTCAAGTTCTCAGGTTGTAACGGTTTGTTGAGCACCCGTAAGCTTAACAGTGTTAGTGGAAATCTCGAGAGAGTCTCTCGGGGACTGGACTAGCCACGGGTTGTGGTAAACCAGGATACATCGGTGCGTTCGTTCTTTATTATTTACTTATTGCACTTATTTCATTCCTGCAATTTTTAAATTCCGCAAGTTTACGCTATTTTTTATTATAACGCTATTCACCCCCCCTCTAGCGTTAAGCGTATTTTTTAACATACCTTTTTGCGTCTTTTTTGTGTACGTCTTCGAGTGCATTTTTGTCTGGAGACATTTTGATTTTGGGCATAAATTCTTTTGAAACCAAACCTTTAACGTGTGGGTTTTCATAAAATTGGGCCGTCTTATGTTTACGATGATCTTAAAGATGACGTATCCTATTCATTATGGCACTAACATTTGAATTACTTGTTTAACTTTCAAATAGCAAAGTTAATTCATCATTCATACAAGGAACAAGATAAAAACAAAAGGATTTCATTTCATATATTTCCTTTTACTTTCAAAAGTACACAAGTATTTATTATGCTAAAAAAGAAATTGCCTTTACTTGTGTCTATCTTGTGCAACTTTTCTATGTGGTTGGCTGCACAGTCCCCGGCCCCGATGGTGCATTTTGATTCCGAATTTACTTTCCCCAGTTGATGTGGTAGTCAGTGGTTCTATATCCTCATATCATTCCCTCCCCTAGTGTTCGAATGCGAAGAATGCAAATTGGAATACTGGAAGTCTTGTGCCTTCAAACATTCCACCAATGAATTTCTAGATAATTCTTATCTCGGCAACACACCTTACTTTCCATTGGGAACCACGCTATCAAGCAAAAGACTATCTAACATTCCTTTAGTGATTTGTTCTCGTGAATGACCGGGTAACCTTTGTCCGATAGCAAACCTAAATTCCAATCAGGATTTGCTATCAAGCTAACGATTACCTAACCGTCCCCAAGTGGAAGCTTGTTTTTTCTCCTTGTTATCGAAGGTCTTATTCTTGCTATCTTCGTAGTGTTCTTTTTATCACCGCCTCATTAAAAACCATCCTAGAAAAACCCAATTGGAACAAAAACTACACGAAGTGAAAAATAGTGCAGCACATACTTCCACTCGGATAATGTTCATCAGTAATAATATCTTTTGACGTGTGCTACATTCTAGTTGCGAGGAAAATTGTCTCCATTCTAGTTCTCCAACTCGTATGAACCTTTTCCAATGATAGCCGAAATCTGGTATGGATCTTCCTACATTGGACCTAGCTTCCCCGCATTAAGCTCCCTGGTATTTTGAGTTACTTTGCCAAATCACCTACTTTGAAATAACAAAAGTTGGCTCTTCGATATAATATCACTCCATTCTCTTTTGAGCTACCGTTCTTACACGTGCTAAGTCTTTGCATTCCTCGAGCATCTCAAAGTTGATTAACATTGCTTTGTTATTTGATTATTCATCTACCTGGAAATATATCAAGGTGGGTTTCCCTATTTCCATTGGGATTAGAGCTTCTGCATCGTACACAAGGGAAAAATGAGTCTGTCATGTGCTCGACTTGGCCATTATTCGGTAGGACCATAGAAAAATTGGCCCTTGCCATTTCAAAAATTTTCTTAAGGTTTTGAATAATCACTTTCTTTGTTGACTCTGGTTGACTGTTTATGCTTGATATATAAGGTGAAGATGCGATCCTTTATATCTTCAAATCTTCTAGGAACTTTGTAGTTTTTGCATCGATAAAATGTGTCCAATTGTCGCATGCTATCTATTTTGGTATTCCGAACCTAAAATTATATTTTCCCATAGGAAGTCGAACACTTTGCGCTCTCTGATCTTCTGATAAGAACATGCTATCACCCATTTAGAAACATAGTCAGTCATAATTAAAACAAACCTTACCTTTCTAGGAGCCGGTGGTAGTGGTATGACGATGTCCATTCCCATTTCATAAACGGCCATAGGGACAGGACCCAATATGAGGGTACTTCCAGTTGATGTACTAGTGGTGCGTAGCATTGGCACTTGTCACATTATTAACGAAGTCTTTGGCATCTTGTCCTATGCGGGGCCAGTAGCATCTTGCCCAAACCAACTTTATCGCCAAAGAATATATGCCCGAGTAGTTGCCACATATCCCTTCATGGACCTCTCTCATAACATAATTAGCTTTTGACGCTCCTAAGCACCGGGCCAACGGGTCTTTGAAGGATTTTCTATACAACTTTCCTTTCTTGAAGCAATAACGTGCAGCTTTGGCGCCTAATGCCCGTGATGCTTTGGGGTCTTCAAGCATTTTCCCGTGCTCGAGATAGTCTATTATTTTATTTCTCCAGTCCTAAACCAAACTATTCGAATTTACCTTATAGTAACAATATGTATATAGGACTGAGTTTATCAGTTATACTACCGCCCCTGACCACAATCCCTTTATTTCTATCGATGAGCCCAATTTGCCAACACATCTGCTTCCGTTTTATCCTTCCTTAGGATATGATTAATTGACCACTCCCAAAATTTTGCCAATAGAGCCTGGACTTTTACCATGTATTGTTTTATACATTCCTCTTTGGTGTCAAAGATCCCGTAGACCTGATTTACAACTAGCTGCAAACCACATTTGATTTTGGTGACCTCAGAGTCAAGTCCCTGGGCCAATTCGAGCCCTGTAATCAAAGCTTTATACCCTTCTTCATTGTTTGTTAAAGGGATCGTTCTAATGGATTGCCTTAAGGTTTCCCCCCAAAGGCGTGATTAAGTATTCCGAGTTCGGACCCTTTTACGTTGGAAGCTCCATTCGAAAATAAGGTCCAAACCCTTGATGTCGATTTTGACACCATTATTGCATCCTTGGTTGCTAGAGACACTATCCCCGGACTGAAATCGACCACGAAGTCAACCAAGACTTGTGGCTTAATTGCAGTCCTCAGTTTATATTCTATGTCGAACTCACTCATTTTTACAGCAAATCTGGCCAATCTACCAGAGAGCTCAGGTTTATGGAGGATGTTCTGTAAAGGGAAAGTAGTCACCACGTCTATCAGATGGCATTGGAAGTAGGGCCTCAACTTCCAAGTGGCAACTACGAGAGCTAAGGCTAGTATTTCCAAATGTGGGTAGCAAGTTTCTGCTCCCCTTAAAATTTTGCTAAAGTAATAAATAGGAGATTGCGTACCTTCAACCTCTTGGACTAAAACCACACTTACCGCAACTTTTGAAAGCACAAGGTAGACTAGCAATGTTTCACATTCTTTTGGTTTTGAGAGCAATGAAGGGCTTGATAGGTACTATTTCAAATCTCTCAAGGCTTGCTAGAACTCCGATGTCCATTCGAAATTATTTTTATTTTTGAGAAATGCAAAGAAGCGATGATATTTCTCCGAAGACCAAGAAATGAACCTGCTCAAAGCTGCTAATCTCCCTATAAGCCTTTGGACTTCCTTTACGTTCAACAATTGATACGAGATATCTTCTATGTCCTTGGATTTTTTGGGGGGTTTTTACCACAATTCTTGTATGTGAGACTAGAAATCTTAGAAACTTACCAGAGCTGATATCGAACAGGCATTTCTCGGGATAGTGTGAAGATAGCCTCGGAATGGAAATCTCATGGTTCGTTAGCTCCGTTGGAAGATTTCAGGCTTAGGGGCATGTTCTAAGGTGTTTTGGAGGTCTGTAGATTATTTAGGTTTGGAATGCCGAAAGTCAAATTTTGAAGTTTTTTGGTTCGATAGTGAGATTTTGATTCCAAAGTCGGAATGGAACTTTGAAAGTTGGAGCAACTAGTTTGAACATGATACATGTGCAATATTTCAGGTTATTCAAATGAGGTTTGATATACTTTTTGATTGAAAGCATATTTCTAGAGTGTTGGAGTTCTTAGGCTTGAATCAATGGTTGATTTGTCGTTTCGATATTGTTTTAAGAGTTTTAAGGATTGGTGTAAGTTTGGACAGTTTTATTAGACTTGTTAGTGCCTTTGGATGAGGCCCCTGGGGCCTAGGGATGATTTCAGATGGTTGACAGAAGAATTTTGGAGTTTTGATGTTGCAGCTTCAGCTAGTTTTCTATCATAATTGCACCTGCGATTGGGTCCCACAGGTGTGGAGCCGCAGAAGTGGCATTTGGCATCGCAGTAGTGGAAATATGGAGGTTCAGCAGGTGCCGCAGAAGAGGTACCGTATCTGCGAGTGGGGAGGCGAAGATGCGGAAGTTGGTCTTAAGTGAAAGGTCGCAGGTGCGGTCATTGGTCCGCAAAAGTAAGACCACAGATGAGGTCCCTTGATTGCAGATGTGATAATAGCTGGGCAGAAATATGAAATTTCGAGGGTTTAGTTTCAAAAGTTGGAAATTCGATTTGGAGCTCGGGAGTGGGCGACTTTGAGAGGTAATTGAAGAGGAGATCATTGGGTAACAACTATTTAACCCTTTCTAGTTATATTCCATCAATCTATAGTTAGTTTAATCATTTAATTTCAGATTGGAGATGAAAATTGGGGAAAAGTTGGAAAATTATTCTTAGACCTAGAATTCGACTTTTGATTGGGAATTTGACATTAGATTTTGGATAATTTTTGTATGCATGAACTCATGATAGTGTGAGAATTCTGAAAATATAAATTTTACCCAATTCGAAGATGTGGACCCGAGGGGCATTTTGGTTATTTTTTCTAATTTTACGAATTAGCTTTAATTTCTTTGTAGAATTAGTTATTCGAAGTGTTATTTATATTATGCAATTGAATTGAATATATTTGGGCCATTTGAAGTCGAGTAGTTGTGGCAAAAGCGTGGTTTCAGATTGATTATTGATCCTTTCGAGGTAAGTGGCTTGCCTAACCTTATGTGGGGAAAATTTCCCCATAGGATTTGGTATAATTGGTAATTGAGATGCCTTGTACCTGAGGTGACGAGTGGGTACTTGTGCTACTTGGCTAAAATCTATTTTTTTTATTAAGTAATTACTAATATGTTTTCTTTCATGTTTTTATTACTTGCACTATTAAGCCTGTTTTTAGCTTAGGAAAGCATTTCTAAGTGATTTAATTGCCTTATTTTTTCAAACTGCCTTACCTGAATCCTGTGCAACATACTAGGCTGGACTACTTATTTGCCTTAATATGAAGTTTGACATTTTTGAGTATTTTTCCTGTTGCTGATGTGTATTTATATTGGGACTACGGATGTGCATTCCGGTAGCTCCCCCTTGTCTGTTTACATTTGGGACTATAGATTTGGGATTCTAGTAGATCCCCCTACACAGTTGTGTGGAACTACAGGAATACACTGGGTAGATTCCCCTACTACTGGGTATTTATATTTAGGACTACGGAACGGGATTCCGGTAGATCCCTTCACACTATGAGTTGGAATACGAGATGATATCCTGGGAGACCTATTGTCTATGTATATTTGGGACTACAAGACGGTTTCCTGGGAGATCCCAATTGTCATTATTTGGTGCTGAGCTGTATATCCCTTATGTGTTTACTTTACCTCTATATACATGTCGCTATCCTTTATATCCTGTGTTACTCTTACTGCTGTACTTTTTTATACTGTTTTGTTCTACACTCTCGAACTTCATCTTTTATTTAACCTCGGTAGGGCCCTGATTTTACTCGTCACTACCCAACCGATGTTAGGCTTGGCACTTATTGAGTACGCTATGGTGTACTCATGCCCTTTTTGCGCATATTTTTTAACTCCAAATCGAAGTATTGCGACTCAATCCTATCACCTCTGAGGCGTGGGGACTGCTCCAGTGACTTCGAGGTATATCTGTTGCGTCTGTAGACCAAGGAGTCCCTTTCTATTCTCGATTTTAAGTATTAGCCCTTTGGTGTTTCTGTTCTTTGTTAGACATTCTGGAGTTAAAGCACTATGTAGTATACTTAGCTTGTGATTCATGGGTTTTCAAGGTTTTGGGAATATATATTGGTTTTGAGAGTTAAATATTGTGTATGCCGAGCAACATTTGAAATTCTGTTTTATTACTTTATTTATGTATTAAATTGTTTTATTTCCACAATTTGGCTTATTTCCACAAATTTAGGCTTACCTAGTCGTAGAGACTAGGTGCCATCACAAGGTTTCATGGAGGGCGAATCGGGATCATGACAAGTTGGTATCAGAGCTCTAGGTTCATAGGAGTCATGGATCACAAGCCAGTTTATTAGAGTCTCGTTGATCAGTAAAGAGATATCTGTACTTATCTACGAGAGGCTATGTAACCCTTATGAACATTCCACTTCATTTGATTTCCTTGTCGTGCGAGATTTGATGTCACAATTATAAACTTCTGTTTCTATTCTCTCACAGATGGTAAGGACACGTGCTACCCGAGATGATCAGATACTTGCATCCTATACTGCATCCATTAGAGGTCGGGGCTGAGGAAGAGGTTGAGGACGCATATGCAGTGCAGCAAGAGCACCTGCGTGAGCTACCACCGAAGAGCCACCAATAGTATTTGTCACAGTCCAGGCACCAATACTGTAACGCCCCATGAAAACTTGTACTCAATTCTTAGTAGCTCGTAGTGCCAAGTTTTGAATATGTGTTAGGAATGTGTAAAATTCTCGCCGCGGTTCAAACCCTTTGTACTGATCTAGCATTTAAAAATCAAGAATAAAAATTTTCCAAAAAATGATATTATGCGGTCCAGGATGCGGTCGCAAATCAAGGATGCAGACCACAGTTCTGTCGCAAAGTGAGTCAGGGTGTTAGTGAAAATTGAGGTCAAAATGCGGTCCATTATGCGATCGCATAACTGATATGCAGACTGCATAGTCGTCGCATATTTATCTAGGGATTTTGCAAAGGGGCAGTTCTCCGGTATGCGATTGCAAATCAGGTATGCGGACGGCATTTTTGCCGCAAACCCAAACAGAAATGTTCAGAGTTTTGGAACACTTTTGCGGTCTATTCTGCGGAACGCATTTCCTTTTTGCAATCACAAATGTGATCGCATACCTGACTCGGGGCTCCAATTTTTCTAACTTTAAAACCCGACCCCTTCTTCAATTAAACACCCCAACATTTTCTAAGCAAAACTACGGAGAGGGAAGAGATAATTCTTGAGAGAGAAAGTCTTATCTTCATCAATAGATTTTCAAAGTCACCCAGGCCCGAAAATTTCAAGTGATTATCTTCATCATCGTTCTTACAGGTAAAATCCCCAACCCTTTTTCATTGGTTTTTAGATTTAAACGAAAAGGTGGATTCTCATGTATTGATTATTTAAAATATAAGTTGAAACATACATGCAAGTCCTTTAATACCTAAAATCTAGTAAGAGGAATTGGGTCGAAGTAAAGATTTGCAAGAAAGAGGGGTTGGTAACCTAAGTAAGTTCGGGTTGTTATTGTGAATTCCAATTCTAAGATATATATGTTAACTTGTGAAACTAGATTGACGGTACTAGGCAGTTGGTGAATTGAAAGTACGAGTTAAAAAGGAAATTCCACTCCAGGTATGTATGGCTAACTTTAACCATTGTAAAGTCACCTTGTTTGATGTACGAGTAATTTCTATGTGTTACTTATCTGGACTATTTGTGAATTCTTGTGATTTATATTCCTTGAACGTTGTTGGTTAATCATCCCGATATGATGGTGTAAATAAATGGCAAGAAACCAAGTGTATGTGTGAATGTGTTTATGTGGTAAGGGTTATGTAATAAATCATGGAAAGAAGTTGTAATTGATGCAATTAAAACAACTATGGTAATATCATGTGGGACTTGTTGTGGGCAATTATCGTTGTGACTAAGTTGTATACGGGCTGTTGGATATGATGGAAATGGCACCAAGGTTGATGAAAACTCATTGTGAAATTGTTATTGTTGTTGTGAAATGATAGTCCGGATGGACTGAAGCCATGTGTTTGAACTTTGAACTATTGTTGTTGTGTGAAATATGATTGTCTAGTGGGATCATGTTACGTGCCGCAACACAAAGTTATAAGGTCTGGGTTGTGGTGATAAGGGTGGCCGAGGCAATAAGGGTGAAAAAGTGACCATAATCACTATTGAAATGAAAATATATAAAACTCTTGAGTATGAAATTATTTTGAAAGGGGAAAAATGAGAGATTGTGAAACTTGTTGTCTTTGGTTGTTCCTTTCATGTGCATTTGGTTGCTGATTCTATTATTGTTTGTTATCTGTGTATTGATTGATTTTACTTGGGGTTAAGTTTGTTCATACATATCGGTACAATTCAAATGTACTGACATCCCTTTTGTTAGGGGCCCTACATTCTTGTTATGATTGTAGGTAGTTCTTTAGCAGGTGCTCTAGTCCACCGACAGTAGCACTCCTCCACTTCCGTCAGTTGTATTGGTGAACCCCTTTCCTCTCAGGCCCTATGTGGCTCATGCAGCTTTCCTTCCCGGAGTCTTATTTTTTGTATTTGTGTAAGGTATAGCCGGAGCCTTGTTACCGGAAAGTATTGCAACACGTTTTTGTATCCTTAGAGGCTCCGTAGACAGGAAATGTAGGTTATGAAATATGTATCTTGTATTTTGGCTAGTATAACTTATAGACCACGTTAAGTAAGCATATATGCTACGTATATTTCATAAGAATATGCTTAATCATAAATGACTATTTCACTTAAATAAAAAGTATTGAAATTACGGGGTAACACGTGGGATAGGAAGGACACCTAGGTCTGCTTGACTGGGGCTACCCGGTTGAGCGTCGGGCGTACCCCTCAGTTTTGGGGAGTGATAGAGACGCCTACTGCTACTACTACACCAGCACTTCAGTAGACTCTAGCACAGTTCATAAGCATGTACACCACTTTAGATCAGGCAGGGTTGCTTCCACTTGCTACAGCTACATCCAGGGCTGGGGAGGAGCACATCCTCCCTCTGCCCGCACTCCTAAGCAGCGAATGCATGTTTATCAGGCCCCATAGATTATTTCTGTGCAGCCTGTAGCCCCAGGCCAACCTGAGGATAGGGAAATGACTTTGGAGGATGAGCACTAGAGATTTGATTGGTTTAAAAAATATGATCTTCCTATATTCAGTGGGTTAGGATTAGACGATGCATTGGGATTTATAGAGGAGTGCTACTATATACTCCGTACCATGGTTTTATCAAGATCGAGCAGGGTTCCTTCACTACTTTCCAGCTTCAAGGAGCCGCCCATGAGTGGTGGCGTACCTATGAGTTTGACATTCCGGAAGAGGCTGCTTCACTGACTTGGACCCAATTTGTAGATCTATTCATGAGAGAGTTTGTTCCTTTGAGCCTCAGAGATGCATGTTGCATCAAGTTTGAGTATTTGTGCCATTGGGCAATGGCTATCTCATAGTATGCTGTCTGTTACACTAGCTTGGCTAGACATGCAACAACCTTGGTTTCTACTGTTTGCGAGAGGGTTTACTGATTTATTGAGGGGTTATTCCCAACATCAGGTCTAGCATGGCTCATGAGTTAGAGATGATATATCTTATCAATAGGTGGGGAACATTACTAGGAGAATTGAGGGTATGCATGCTAGGGAGAGAGAGTAGAGAGAGGCCAAAAGGTCTCGAGAGTGGGGCCGTTTCTCTAGTGCCCGTGCCCCAGCATCAAGTCATCATGGTAGAGGTTATATAAGTCCCCTTGTTCATTCCGCTCTTTCAGTAGCCAGTAGTGCTTTAGCTCCTTCTAGGTTTCAGGAGCCTTATTATGCACCTCCGATTTCTAGTGCACCTCTTGCACGAGGTGCTTTGAGAGGTCAGCCCAACAGACCTGGACCGTGCTAGTCACAGTCACCACCTCCTCCTAGAGCTTTTTTTTGAGTGTGGTGAAACACTCCACATGGTGAGGGATTGCCTCAGACTTGGGAGGGGTGCACCTCCACAGACTTCTCAACCACAGCATGCCTAGCAGAGTTCTCAGGCTATGGTTACAGCTCCAGTTGCTACCTCACCAGCTCAGCCAATTAGAGGTGGAGGTCGGGGAGGTAGATTTATCCCTAGAGGGGGAGGCCTGGCCCGATACTGTGCCCTTCCTACCCGTACCGAGGCTATTACTTCTAATTTTGTCATCATAGGTATTTTACTAGTTTTTCACATAGATGCATCGATTCTCTTCGATCCAGGCCACTTACTCTTTTGTGTCCTCTTATTTTGCTTTGGATGTTGGTGCACCTCAGGATTATTTAGTTCCCCTATTTATATTTATACTATTGTAAGAGATTCTCTTGTTATGGACCGCATTTATCGGTTGTGTCTGGTTGCTCTTAGTGGTTTTGAGGCCAGAGCCAATTTATTGTTGCTCACTATGATAGATTTTGATATTATCTTGGGCATGGTCTGGTTGTCTCCCTATTATGCTATTCCTTACTGTCACGCCAAGACGTGACACTGTCTATGCCAGGTGTGCCATGTGTTGAGTAGAGGGGTACTTTAGATCACACTCCCAGAAGAGTATTTATTTCCTTAAAGCTCAGTGTATGGTTGAGAAGGGGTGTGACATGTATTTAGCCTATGTGAGAGATGTCAGTATTGCTATCTCTTCAGTTGATTCAGTTCTAGTAGTACAGGATTTTTTCGATGTGTTTCCAGCTAATCTTTCAGGCATGCCGCCTGATAAAAATATTAATTTTGGCATTAATCTATTGTCAGGCACTCAGTCTATTTGTATTCCTCCATAATATATGGCTCCTCTTGAGTTGAAGCACTTGAAGGATCAGTTTCAGGAATTTCTTGATAAGGGTTTTATTCGACCTAGTGTATCAACTTGGGGTGCTCCTGTCTTGTTTGTAAAGAAAAAAGATGGTTCTATGCGTATGTGTATTGACTATCGCCAATTGAACAAGGTTACAGTGAAGAACCGTTATCCTTTTCCTCGTATTATTGATATGTTTGACCAACTTCAGGGCGCACATGTGTTTTCTAAGATAGACTTGTGCTCAGGTTCCCATCAGTTGAATATTCGGGAGCCATATATCCCGAAGACTTCCTTTAGACTCGATATGGTCACTACGAGTTCCTTGTTATGTCATTTGGGCTGACCAATGCCATAGTAGCCTTAATGCATTTGATGCATGCTGTATTCCGACCATATCTTGACTCTTTTTTCATTGTCTTTATTGATTATTTTCTAGTGTATTCCCGGAGTCGGGAAGATCACGAGTAGCACTTGAGGACAGTTCTTCAGACTATGAGGGAAAAGAAGTAACATGCAAAGATCTCAAAATGTGAGTTTTGGTTGGATTCCGCGGCATTATTAGGCCATGTGGTATTGAGTGGGGCTAGTCAGGTGGATCTGAAGAAGGTAGAGGCATTACAGAGTTGGCCCAGACCATCATCAGCTATAGATATCCGTATTTTTCTCAGTTTGGCGATTACTACCATTGTTTTGTTGAAGGGTTTTCATTGATTGCAGTCCCTATGACCAGACTAACCCAGAAGGATGGTCCGTTCCAGGTGATGGAAGAGTGTGAGGCGAGCTTTTAGAAGCTTAACACAACATTTACTATAGCCCTAGTTTCGATATTTCCTACAGGTTCGGGGTCTAGCACTATCTATTTTGATGCCTAAAAGATTCGCCTTGGAGCGGTTTTGATGCATGATGGTAGGGTGATTGCCTACACGTCCAGAAAGTTGAAGGTTCATGAGAAGAATTACCTAGTCTAGGACCTTGAGTTAGTTGCCATTGTTCACGCCCTGAAGATTTGGCGCCATTACTTAGACGATGTGCCTTGTGAGATTTGTATTGATCATCGGAGCTTGCAGCATATGTTCAAGCAAAAAGATCTAAATTTGCGACAGAGGAGGTGGGTAGAGTTGGTAAAGGGCTATGATATCACTATTTTGTATTACCCGGGCAAGGCCAATGTGGTGGCCGATGCTTTTAGTCACCGGGAAGAGAGTTTGGCTTATTTACCAGCATCAGAGAGGCCTATGGTGATGGATGTTCAGGCCTTAGCTAGCCAGTTTGTGAGATTGGACGTTTTGGAGCCCAGTCGGGTTCTAGATTGTGTAGTTTCTCGTCTTTCTTATTTGATTGTATCAGGGAGCGTCAGTATGATGACCCTTATTGCTTGTCCTCAAGGACAAGGTTTAGCATGGTGATGCTAGAGATGTGACCATTGGTACGGATGGAGTATTGAGGATGCAAGGTCAGGTATGTGTACCCAATGTAGGGTCGAGTCTGTGTACCCATTGTTGATGGACTTCGGGAGTTGATTATAGAGAAGGCCCACAATTTACGGTATTCCATTCATCTGGATGCCGCGAAGATGTACCAGGATTTGAGGCATCACTATTGGTAGAGGAGGATGAAGAAAAATATAGTTGGGTTTGTAGCTTGGTGCCTCAACTGTTAGCAGGTGAAGTATGAGCACCAGAGACCGGGCGGATTGCTTTAGCAGATAGAGATTCCGGAATAGAAGTGGGAGTGGATCACCATGGACTTTGTTGTTGGGTTCCCCTAGAATTTCAGAAAGTTTGATGCTATTTGGGTGATTATGAATTGGCTGATCAAGTCCACTCACTTTATTCCTGTGTGTACTACTTATTCTTCAGTGCGGTTGACGATGATCTGTATCTGGGAGATTGTTTGTCTGTATGGTATTCTAGTATCCATCATTTCCGATAAAGGTACTCAGTACATCATGATTCTGGAGAGCCGTTCAGAAAGAGTTGGGTACACATGTAGAGTTAAGTACAACATTTCACCTTCAGACGGACGGATAGTCCGAGTGCACTATTCTAATTCTTAAGGATATGCTCCGTGTGTGTGTGATCAAGTTTGGAGGGTCTTGGGATTAGTTCTTTCCATTGGTGGAGTTTTCCTACAACAAAAGCTAATAGTCCAGCATTCAAATGGCACCGTATGAGGCTTTACATGGTAGACGGTGTTGATCTTCGGTGGGTTGGTTTGAGCCGGGTGAGGCTAAATTACTAGGCACAGACTTAGTTCAGGATACTTTGGAGAAGGTTAAGGTGATTTAGGATAGACTCCATACGGCCCATTCTAGACAGAAGAGTTACACAGATCGAAAATTTCATGGATGTTTCCTATATGGTTGGAGAGCGGGTTCTGCTTCGGGTTTCGCCTATGAAGGGCGTTATGAGATTTGAGAAGAAGGAAAAGTTGAGTCCAAGGTTTTTTGGCACTTTTGAGATATTGAGGCGGGTTAGGGAGGTTTCTTATGACCTTGCATTACCTCCAACTTGGCAAGAGTTCATCAGGTATTTCATGTTTTGATGCTCCAGAGGTATCACGATTATCCTTTGCACGTGTTGGATTTTAGTTTAGTCTAGTTGGACAATGATCTATCCTATGTAAAGGAGCCAGTGGCATAGGCAGGTTAGAAAGCTGAGGCCAAAGAACATTGCTTCGGTAAAGGTTCAGTGACGGGGTTAGCCGGTCGAGAAAGCGACTTGGGATACCGAGCAGGATATACGCAGCTTTTTCCTGATCTTTTCATTACTTTAGGTATGTATCTATGCTCATTCGAGGACAAATGGTTGTTTATGTGTAGGAAAATGTGACGACCCGACAGATTGTCTTAAGAATTAACGCCCCGATCTTCTATTAATTGCTTCCATGTGTTTATTTCTGCTATTATGATTCACCGAGATGTTTGGTTTTATGTTTCAGAGAGTATTGGGAAACTTTGTCCCTAAATAAGACCTTATGTGTTCGAAAGTTTACTGTAGTCAGAAAAATATGAAGACAACCTCGGAATGGAAATATGATAGTTCCGTTAGCTCCGTTGGGTGATTTCGGTCTTTGAGACATGTTTGGATTGGGTTTTGGAGGTCCAAAGCTAATTTAGGCTTGGAATGCTAAAAGTCGAATTTTGAGGTTTTCCAGTTCGATTGTGTAATTTCGATCTGAGGGTCGGATCTATCCTATGCTGAGGAGACAGTGGCATAGGCAGGTTAGAAAGCTGAGGTTAAAGAACATTGCTTCGGTAATGGTTCAGTGACAGGGTTAGCCGGTCGAGGAAGCGACTTGGGATACCGAGCAGTATATACGCTGCTGTTGCCTCATCATTTCAATACTTCAGGTATGTATCTATGCTCATTCGAGGACAAATGATTGTTTAAGTGTAGAAAAATGGGACGACCTGGCCGATCGTCTTAAGAATTAACGCCTTGATCTTCTACAACTTGCGTTCCACGTGTTTATTTCTGCTATTTTCATTCACTGAGATGTTTGGTTTAAAGTTTCGGAGCGTTTTGGGACACTTTGTCCCTAAATAAGAGCTTAAGTGTTTGAAAGTTTACTGTAGTCAAAAGAATATGAAGACAGCCTCGGAATGGAAATCTGATAGTTCCGTTAGCTCCATTGGGTGATTTCGGTCTTTGGGACGTGTTCGGATTGTGTTTTGGAGGGCTTGGAATGCTGAAAGTCGAATTTTGATGTTTTTCGGTTCGATAGTGAAATTTCGGTCTGAGGGTCGGAATTGAATTCCGAAAGTTGGAGTAGCTCCGTAGTATTGAATGTGATGTGTCCGCAAAATTTAAGGTTATTCAGACGAGGTTTGATAGACTTTTTGATAGAAAATGTATTTCTAGAGTTTTGAAGTTCTTAGGTTGAATCCGTGGTTGATTCGTTATAGTTGTTTTAAGTGTTTTATGGATTGGTATAAGTTTGGACAGTGTTATTAGACTTGTTGGTGCCTTTGGTTGAGGTCCCAGAGGCCTTGGGATGATTTCAGATAGTTGATGGAAGAATTTTGGAGTTTTGAATTTACAGCTTCAATTGCTTTTCTATCATTACGGTTTGGGTCCTGCAGGCGGGTGTCGTAGAACTGGCATTTGGCATCGCAGAAGTGGAAATTGGGTGGTTCAGCAAGAGATGCAACAATGTTAGAATTTCTCCAGGAGTAGTACTGCATCTGCAGATCGGGAGCCACAGATATGGAAGCTAGTCTAAAGTTAAAGGTTGCAGGTGCGATCATTAGTCCACAAAAGCGGGACCACAGATGCGGTCCCTTGATCACAAATGCGGTCCCTTGATCGCATATGCAGTAATAGATGGGCATAAATATGAAATTTTGAGGGTTTAGTTTTAAAAGTTGAAAATTTGATTTGGAGCTCGGGAAACGGCGGTTTTGAGAGGGAATTGAAGAGGAGATCATTGGGTAACAATTCTTTAACCCTTTCTAGTTATATTCCATCAATCTATAGTTAGTTTCATAATTTAATTTCGGATTGGAGATGAAAATTAGGGAAAAGTTGGAAGAAAGTTCTTAGACCTAGAATTCGACTTTTGATTGGGAATTTGACCTTACATTTTGACAATTTATGTATGCATGTAACTCGTGAGACTGTGAGGATTTTGAGAATGTAAATTTTACTTGATTTCGAGACGTGGGCCTGAGGGACCTTTTGGTTATTTTTCCTAATTTTGCGTATTAGCTTAGAATTTCCTTGTAGAATCAGTTACTCAAAGTTTTATTTACATTATGCTATTGAATTGAACAGATTTGGGCCATTTGGAGTCAAGTACTCGTGGTAAGAGCAAGGTTTCAGATTGATTATTGAGCTTGTTCGAGGTAACTGTCTTGCCTAACCTTGTGTGGGGAAACTTTCCTCTTAGGATTTGGTATAATTGGTAATTGAGATGCTTTATATGTGAGGTGACGAGTGCACATTTGTGCTAGTTGTTTGAAATTCGATTTTTCCTTAAGTAATTACTAGTATGTTTTCTTTCCTGTTTTTATTACTTGCACTATTAAACTTGTTGTAATCTTAGGAAATCATGTCTAAGTGATTTAATTGCCTTATTTGTTCAAACTGCCTTACCTGAATCCTGTACAGTATGATAGGCTAGACTACTTGTTTGCCTTAATATGAAGTTTAAAATTTCTGAGGATTTTTCCTATTGCTAATGTGTATTTACATTAGGACTACAGATGTAGGATTCCGGTAGCTCCCCCTTTTCTGTTAATATTTGGGACTACGGATGTGGGATTCTGGTAGATCCTCCTGCACAGTTGTATCGAACTATGGGAATACACCCAGTAGATTCCCCAGTACAGGCTATTTATATTTGGAATTATGGGATGGGATTCTAGTAGATCCCCGCGCACCATGAGTTGGACTACGAGACGATATCCCAGGAGACCTATTGGCTATGTATATTCGGGACTACAGGACGATATCGTAGGAGATCCCCGATCGTTATTATTTGGCGCGGAGCTATATATCCCTTCTGCTTTTACTTTGCCTCTGTATTGTTGTTGCTGTCCTATATATCCTATGTTACTCTTACTATTGCACTTATTTACACTGCTCTGTTCTACACTATCAAACTTTATCTTTTATTTAATCTCAGTAGGGCCCAAACTTCTTCATCTCTATCCAACCGAGGTTAGGCTTGACACTTACTAAGTACCGATGTGGTGTACTTATGACCTTTCTATACATGTTTTTCATGTGCAGATCCACTTAGTGCAACTCAGTCCTATTATCTTTAAGGCGAGGCGACTGCTCTAACGACTTCAAGGTATATCTACCGCATCCGGAGATTGAGAAGTACCTTTCTATTTTCGCTTTTAATTATTAGCCCTTTTGTGTTTCTGTTCTTTGTAAGACATTCTGGAGTTATAGCACTCTGTAGAATCCTTATCTTGTGATTCGTTGGTTTCGGGGTCTTGGCAATGTGTATTGGTTTTGAGAGTTAAATATTGTGTATGCCGAGCGGCACTTTTAAATGCTATTTTATTACTTTATTGTTTTATTTCCGCAAATTGGCTTAATTTCTAAAAATTTAGACTTACCTAGTCGTAGCGACTAGGTGTCGTTACGAGGGTTCATGGAGGGTGAACTAGGATTGTGATAATTTGATTGATATTCGGTAGGGGGAACTAGTCTTTCGGGCATGCCTTATTAAGATCCTTATAATATGCACATATGCAAAATTTATTGTTCTTCTTTGGAAATAATACTATATTATCTAGCTAGTCTGGATATCTACCAATAGGAATGAACCGATATTGAGTAAACATGTTACCTCTTCTTTGACGAATTTATTCATAGCTGCAGCAATAGGGCGATTCATTTGTCTTATAGGAGGAATGTTAGGATCCGAGCTTAACTTGTGCATGGCTACCTCCATGGAGATACATGTTATATCCTCGTGTGACCCTGCAAAAAAATTGGTGTTAATTTTCAAAAATTGAATAAAATCAGACCTCAGCTCTGGGTAGAGTCCTGTTCCTAAATGGAATTTCCTTTCTAGGAATTCATCAAACAATGCAAATTGCTCTAGTTCTTCCACCGTGGACTTTGTAGCATCCATCTTTTCTAAAACTTGGGAAAGTCTCGACACCTGATACTGTTCGAACTCCTCTATTCCTGGGTTACCTTCCTTTGGTTCTAGGGTAAATGCCAGTTCCTGTAATTGCTATGCTGCGTGTTCCTTTCTTTTGCTACTTAGAGACTGAGATTGCATTCATCTCTCTTGCTACCTGTTGATCACCCCTTATCTGCTTGATTCCTTCGGGCGTTGGAAACTTCAATATTTGGTGATGTCGAGGACACGACTTTCATCTCATGTAACCATGGCATTCCCAAGATGATATTGTATCCCATGTCACCGTCGACAACTTCGAAGAGATTTCTTTTCATTACTCCTTCAACATTCGTGAGTAGCAAAATCTCTCCTTGGGTCGTCATGCTCGCAAGGTTGAATCTAGCTAAGAGCTTTGTTGCCAAAATAATGCTTCCAATGAGTTTAGCTTGCTTTTACTTTTTCCATTTATGATATTAGCTGATCTTCCTGGATCCACTAAAACATGTTTAATCTTAAAATCTAAAATATTTAAAGAAACTACAAGTGCATCGTTGTGTGGTAATAGCAATCCGTCTCCGTCCTCCTCTATGAAAGTGATATAGTCTTCTCGGAGTCTTTTTCTATGAGTTATTGATACTTTCATCTTATTTGATGACGAAGAGGTGACCCCGTTAATCTCATTCCCTCCAAAGATCATATTGATTGTTTGGCATGGGGGTTCTTTTACCGCTTTCGAAGGTTCTGCGTTGTCTCTGTTAAAACCACTATTGTTCTTAGCTCGGTCATGCAAGAATAATCTAAGGTGAACATTCTTCAATTATGTTGCCACTTTCTCCCGTAGGTGTCGGTAGTGCCTTGTCGGTGGCCATTCATCCTATGTTATTCGCATCATAAGTTAGGATCCGTCTGGCTAGAATCAGATCTCATAGGTCTCGAGAATTATGCTTTTTTTGATGTTTTTTCATGGCTGACAACAACTCTACTATGCTGATGTTGATGTTATATTCTGATAGCTTGGGGCAAGAAAGATCCCGTGACCTTGACGTTTCTTTATCCTACAGCGATCTGTTGTTCCATCCACGATTGTTCCTTATGTCAACGTCGATCTTGTCTTTTATCTAGAAGCCTCTTCCACAACCTTCAGTTTGCTTGTAGGGCAAAAACTGGCCCCTCGTAATTTGTTTATACATGTCGTGATCATCTTTTGATTTTTCTCTATTTTTCTTTCGTCCTTTGATTGCTGATAAAAATCCTACCTGATCATTTTTCATCCTTATTTTTGACTTTTGCTAGTTGTGGACATCTACCCAAGTTGCTTGAAATTCATTAAGGCATTCCGTCAGCTTCTAGGAAGCGTCTGAGCTTCTCAGATTCAATTCTTTGGTGAATGCTTCAGCTGCCTTTTCATCCGGGATAGTCAGGAGCAACATTCTTTCTTTATAGCATAATGTAACGAACTGTCATAATAATTCAGATTCTCCCTAATATATCGGCCTTTCGGGCTTGTACTTTTCTGGCCCCGGCATGAGCCTTCATGAAAGAATTCGAGAGCATCTCAAACGAATCTATGGAATGCTCAAGTAATAATGAATACCACACTAGCCTCCCCTCGTGAGAGTTTCTCCAAGTTTCTTTAGCAATACATATTTAATTTTGTGAGAAGCTAAATCATTTCCTTTTACCACTGTTGTATAGGTGGTAATATGGTCATGCGGGTTTGAAGCCCCCTCATACTTTGACACTTCAGGCATTTTGAACCACTTTGGGATTAGTTTTGGTGCCACACTCGGCTTACACGATAGTTGAGTATACTTTTTTGAGTTCGGGCCCGAGATTTTTTCCATGCATGCATTTACTTCCCTCTTAAACCATAAATGTTCATTCTTGAATAGGTCCTCTCGCTGTTGAGACTGGATTCGCTTCCCTCGGCCATGTCAGAGTGATAACTAGGGATTTGACGAGTTTCATGCTCCTTCTTGCTTATTCTTTGATTATAAATTCTTAATAAATAGTCCCAATAGGCTCATACGTTGTGCTTCATTGCAGGTCTGATTAATAAATTGAAGAAATGTCAAAGATCGGCTCAAAAGGAGTGAAACCTGCTTAAGTACCTAAGATAAGGAAAAACTCAGGAGAACAGATCGTGTGCGGCCGCACTAGAGAGATTCAGAGAGTCAGAATTTAAGGCTTCAAGCAACACAACCACACACCATTCTGCGCGGTTCGTGGTGGAGGATCTGCGGCCGCACTACTATAATGTGTGGTACGCGGAGAGAAGTTTAGAGAAAGGAAATATACCTAGATTCAAGTCATCGCGATCCGTGGTCATTATTGTGTGGAATGCATTGGAGACCTCCGTGGCCGCGGTCCATTCTGCGCGATCCATGGAGCCTGAGTTCAGAGAGCCAAGATTGAAAATCCAAGAGCCTAGTACGACCACATTCCATTTTGTGCGGCCTGCACTTACCCCGTAGGGGCATTTTTGTCCAGTTTTTCTAGCTTAGTATATGTAGATCATTTTGCAATTGTTAGGGTATATGATATTACAGAACAATAGTTGCACTCGTCAGACGTTAATTTGTAGCCATTTTGGGCATCTTAGCTTAACATTAACGATAGATTCTCTGTATTTTCTTTTGTTCTTAACTAATATGTATTTTTCTTCATCTATTTCTCCATTTTCTCCTTCAAGAATGAGTAGCTAAACCCATTAGCTAAACCCATTAGCTATGGTTGTGGATCAACCCTAGTATGAGTAATTGATGGGTGTTGCAATTTAATGCTAGATTGACTTTGGGTGTTTGTTATTTGGGTCAAGTTTATGGTTTAATTTATGAATTGGTGGTGGCAAACACTGGTTTGTGCTTAGCTGACTTGGTTCTTCTTGAGAAAGAGAGCCTAAGTCTCCAAAATTGACCCAACAACGAATTGGTATGGACCCAAGAGAATTGATAGTCCCAGTTAAAGGGTTAAACCTCGAGAGAGTAATTACCCGACTTAAACCCTAGTTGCTTGAGCAAATTTGCTTACCTATTTGGTCTTGAGAAATTCAATTGGAAAATATCACTCTCTCTACCGAGAGGTGTGAGATTGTGTAAAATCATGTAGTGGTTATAGCATATTTCCCCAAACAACGAGCATGCCTTAGAAGCAATTACCCGTTAATTAGCAACCTAGGTGAAAGTCACTACCCTAGTGCCTTTTAAACCATTAGATGCAACTCTTATAAATTTTCACTTGGCATAATTAGTTACAATTAGTAGTCAATAATATTAGATTGTTAAAGAAAATCCAAAAAATGATGAGAAGATCAATTAAGAACACACTCACAATTCTAAGCTAGATAGATACTTAACCCCAATCCTAGATCTCTGTGGATTCGATCCCGACCCAAAATTAGGTAAAAGCTATTGCGACTCTCTCTTGCTACTCTTTAGTAGTGCGGAGTTGGCTGTGATCATTTTTGGCGCCGTTGCCAGGGAGCTAATGGTTTTTGCTATCTATTTAGTTAGTTTGGTGTGTTGTTCTTCTTTCCTTCTTTATTTCTGTCATTCATTTACTTACCAAATGACTTTAAATGCTAATAACCCTCTTGGAAACGTGATAGTGGGGGAGGAGGTAGATGATCTTGAGCAAGATGAGGTGCCTCTAGTACCTCAAGGACAATGGAGAGGCCGAAATGCCAATGCAAATGCTATTCCAGATGATAATATTCCAGACCCTCCTTCGCCACCTCCAAGAGAGGCTCCTAGAGTATTGCTGAACCAAGGGTATGCGAGTGCTATTGTCCCTCCCTGAATCCGGGTGTGGAATTTTCAAATAACCAATGTGATGTTGACTTACTTTAGCAGCGTCGATACTTCACAGGTTCTGCGGAGCAAAATGCCTACAAACATCTAAAGGGGTTCGTAGATACATGCTGGAGGAGCAAGTAGAGGAATGAGTCCGAGGATGCGCTGAGATTGAGATTTTCTCATTCTCACTTCGGGGAAAGGCATTAGATTGGCTTGAGAGACTCTCCAGCCATTCCATCATAACTTGGGATGAGTTGGCCGATAATTTATTGGCAAGTTTCTCTCACCTAGTCATATGGCGGCACTTTGGGACGAAATTTTAGCCTTCAAGCAAGGGCCAACGGAACCACTGCATGAAATTTTGGAACGGTATAGGACTATGGTGAAAGAGTGCCCTAATAACAACATGACAAAGGAGATGATTCAACAAACTTTTTATCGGGGCATCAACACCACAAATCAATGCATTGTGAACCAATTGGCCGAGGGAAATTTTATGAAACTTTCTTATGACGAGGCATGTAATGTACTTGAGGAAAAGTAGAGCAAATGTTCTCCACGGTGACCCTATAATCATCCATTTGCACAAGGAATTGCATGATCATGGTCAAGCTATTGCTAAGATCACTACTACTATGAACCAATTGGCGAAGGTGTAGTTGAAACAAGTCTAAAATCCAAACCAAGTCAACATCATGGAAGGTGTCAGTATGCTTAAGAGAAGACAAATAGCAGAACAATCTCAAGGGCATTGTGAACAATACGACAATGATGGTGGTGGTTTTTCAAATGAGTGCTATGATGACCAAAGCGAAGAGGTTCAATATGTTAACAACTATAAAAGAAATAGACGCAACTCTCCAAACCAACAATGGTGACCCCAAGGAAATTGGGTCAATCAACAACAAAGTGGTGGCAATTGGAACAACAACAATCAACAAAAAGGAGGTGGCAATTGGAACAACAACAATCAACAACAAGGAGGTGGCAATTGGAACAATAACAACCAAAACAACAATTGGGGGAACCAAAACAACAATCAAGACAATTGGAATGGAAATTACAATAATTGGAGCAACAACAACAATCAAGGCGGGTGGAACAACAATGGGAACCAATGTAACCGGGGGCAAGGCTTTCAAAAGCCCCCAATGTACCAACAACTGAGAAATCCACCCCCATTCCCTTCTCGAAGTCCTAGTTCTTCTGGAAGTGATACAGGTAGAGTCAAAAGTATATTCGAGCAAATGATGAAAAAGAACCAAGATTCTGATGCTCTATTGGCTTCACACAATACCTCCATCCAGAACTTGGAGGTACAATTAGGCCAAATCTCTCAAAATTTGAACACTCTCCCCAAGGGTGCTCTACCAAGTGACATGGTAGTGAACCCAAATGGTGGGAACAACAATCGTATGATGGCGGTTACAACAAGAAGTGGTAGAGGCAGTGATGTGAATGCCTCAAGAGAAAAGCAAGTTGTAGATGATGATGTTGAGTTGCAGGATGATGAGGGACCTTTGATTGTTGATGATGTGGTTGAAGAAAATGTGAATAATGATGTGAAGATTGACATAGATGAAACCGAGGTAGAAACTCAAGATGCTGTGAACCCGTCTAGGGAATGCGTGATTGACATGCCCAAGCCGGTTGTGCCAAAGGCCAAGGAACACTTGTCTCGTAAACCTCCACCTTATCCTCAAAGGCTTGCAAAACAAAGAAATGATTATCAATTTAAGAATTTCATTGATATGATGAAGAGTTTGTCCATAAATGTGCCTTTGGTGGAGGCCGTTGAATAAATGCCAGACTATACAAAACTTATGAAAGATTTGGTTACAAAGAAGAGGTATATGGATTGCGAAACAATAAAGATGACTCACCAAAGGAGTGCGATAGTGAATTCAGTGGCATCGAAGCTTGAAGATCCCGGAGCCTTTACTATCCCTTGTACTATTGGAAATGCGGACTCCACTAGAGCTTTATGCAACTTGGGAGCTAGTATCAATTTGATGACATACTCAGTTTTCAACACTTTGGGTATTGGGTAACCTAGACCAACTTCAATGAGGATTCAAATGGCGGATTGATCGATGAAGCGCCCCTTGGGAATTATTGATGATGTTCTTGTTTGGGTGGACAAATTCATATTGCCGGTCGACTTGTCATTTTGGATTGTTAAGTGGAGTTTGAAGTCCCAATTATTCTAGGAAGACTTTCCTTTGCAAGGGGGAAGGCATTGGTTGATGTCGAAGCGGGTGAACTCACTTTCCGAGTGGCTGGTTAAAAGGTCATCTTCGAAGTTTTCAAATCCATGAAGCAACCCAATAGCACCGATGTGTGTTCATTTGTGGACATTGTCACATTTGTGATAGTGAATGACACAAGTTATATGATTAACATGGAGGATCCTCTTGACGTCGTTCTGTTAAATATGGATGTCAATGATGATGCAAGCAGAGTGGAGTGTGTGAATTGCCTACATGGGATTGGCTCTTATTCTTATGAGCTGAGAAAATTGTCTTTTAATCTTGAAAACCGGAAAAATCCACCAACAATTGAGGAGCCACCGGTGGTGGAGTTGAAGCCACTTCCTTGACACCTCAGTTATGAATTATTAGGCTCAATATTTACTTTACCAGTTATTCTTTCTTCTTGCCTTACTAGCATGCAGGCTAAGGCCACTTTGGCGGTGCTTCAAAAGCAAAAAAGGGCAATTGGATGGATGCTAGCTGACGTTCGGGAATAAGCCCCACATTTTGCATGCACAACATTATCTTGGACATGCAAAGCCTTCCTTGGAGCATTAAAGAATTGAACAAGATTATGCAAGAGGTGGTAAAGAAAGATGTGATCAAATGGTTAGATGTCGGGGTTGTGTACCCCATTTCTAATAGCTCATGGACTTCTCTGGTGCAATGCACGCTGAAGAAGGGTGGTATGACTGCGGTATCCAATGACAACAATGAACTTATTCCTACTTGGACGCTCACTGGATGGAGAGTATATATGGATTACCGGAAGCTAAACAAGGTGACTCGAAAGGACCCTTTCCCGTTGCCATTCCTTGACCAAATGCTAGATCGTCTTGCGGGGTATGCTTTTAATTACTTTCTGGATGGTTACTCGGGGTACAAGAAAAGTTTAATTGCCCCGGAGGATCAAGAGAAGACAATTTTTATCTGTCCATATGGCACATTCACTTTCTTTCGGATGCCGTTCGAATTATATAATGCTTCGGCGACCTTCCAACGATGCATGATGGCTATTTTCACCGACATGGTGGAAGATAACTTGGAGGTCTTCATGGATGATTTTAGTGTGGTTTGGGATTCCTTCGACGAGTGCTTGGGTAATTTGGATAATGTATTTGCCCATTATGAAGATAGAAACCTTGTACTCAATTGAAAAAAAATGTCATTTCATGGTTGAAGAGGGTAAAGTGTTGGGTCACAAAATTTCAAAGTGAGGAATTGAAGTGGATAAAGTCAAAATAGAGGTGATTCCAGGGCTTCCTCCCCAAATTCTATTAAAGGGGTGAGGAGTTTTCTTGGGCACGCGGGTTTTTACCGGAGATTTATAAATGATTTTTTCAAAGTAGTAACCCCTTGTGCAAGTTGTTAGAGAAAGATGCTAAGTTTGTGTTTGATGAGAAATGCATGGAGGTCTTTGAACTTCTCAAGCAAAAGTGACCACCATTCCTATCATTACTTCACCTAATTGTAGTTTGCCCTTGAGCTTATATGTGATTCTAGCGATGTAGTGGTTGGAGTGGTGTTGGGTCAACGAGTGAGCAAGATGTTTCATCCGGTGTACTACACAAGAAAGACCATGAATAAGGCTCAAAGGAACTATACATTCACCAAAAAAGAGTTGTTGGCTTTAGTGTTTGCTATGGAAAATTTTCGACCATATCTCATGGGGGCAAAAGTTATAGTACACACTGATCATGCCGCCCTTAGGTATTTGATAACAAAGAAAGTCTCAAAGCCAAGGTTGATAAGATGGGTGTTACTACATCAAGAGTTTGATCTAGATTGTGGACCATAAAGGTAGTGAGAATTAAGTGGTAGACCACTTATCCTATTTGGAGGAGGAGGGGAGGCCTTGTGATGGACTTGAGATCAATGATTCATTTCCCGACGAATAACTACTTGTGGTGTCAATGAATGATATGCCATGGTGTGCCGATGTTGCTAATTATCTTGTAACCGAAATAATCATGTATGAGCTCTCTTCTAACCAAAGGAAGAAGCTCAAGCGGGATAGCTTGAATTTTTATTGGGACGAGCCATATTTGTTCAAGATTTGCACGGATGGTGTGATTCATAGATGTGTCCTGGAGGAAGAACATATGGGTATCATGGAGGCTTGTCATTCCTCTCCCTATGGTGGCTATCACGGTTGGGTGAGGGCAGCTTTTAAAGTACTTAGTTGTGGATTCTATTGGTCAGTCTTGTTGAAAAATGCGGGTGATTTTGTGAAGAGATGTGCTGAATGCCAAATAGCGGGCGGGATTTCCGAGAAAGATGAGATGCCTCTAAACAAAATTCTTGAAGTTGATATCTTTGACATATGGGGAATCAATTTTATGTGCCTTTTTGTTAGCTTGTGCGGTAACACCTACATTCTTGTAGCGGGTGATTATCTATCAAAATGGATTGAGGCCGTGGCCTTGCCCAACAATGAAGCTAGGAGTGTGGTGGAATTTCTAAAGAAGAGCATTTTCACAAGGTTTGGCACTCTTCGTGCTATTACTAGTGATGGGTTGTCACATTTTTGCAACAAATCTTTCGACACATTGCTTTCCAAGTACAATGTCAATCATAAGGTTTTTATCCCCTGTCATTCCCAAGCAAGTGTCCAGGTGGAAGTCTCCAATAGGGAATTCAAGAGTATTTTGTCAAAGACGGTCAATGCCAATAGGACCGATTGGTCAAAAAAGTTGGATGACGCTCTGTGGGCTTATCAGACCACTTACAAGACCTCAATTGGTATGTCACCGTATCAGTTGTGTTTGTGAAAGCATATCATCTACCGGTGGAGTTGGAGCATAAGGCCATGTGGGCCTTGAGGAAGATTAATCTTGAGTGGGATGTTGCAGCCAATCTTTAAGTTGAACAACTCATGACGAATTCCGGTTCCATGCATACTCTAGTTCGTCCTTGTATAAGGACAAGATGAAGTGCCTTCATGATAAATATGCTCGTGTAAAGGAGTTTAAAGTTGGTGATTTGTTTCTCTTGTTCAATTCTCAGTTACATCTGTTTCTAGGAAAGTTTAAATAAGGTAGAGTGGGCATTTGAAGTTGTGTTCGTGACTCATTTTGGTGCTATTGATCTCAAGAACAAACATGGTGAAGTTTTCAAAGTTAACGAGCACCAGGTCAAGCATTATCTAGGAAATATTGATGACATCCACATGGTGGCACTTATTCATCTCAAATGATATGGTAACATGCGTCATGCCGCTATGTTAAATCAGACGCTCTTTGGGAGGCAACCCAAGTCTTTTTCTTCTTGTTCTTTTTGATTTTATTTGTAGTTTAGGTTTGATCTGGGTAATTGGTTGTGAGATGTTGCAGGGATTGAGTTGATGCAATGCAAAATATAGTGGAGAAATTGTTCAGTTTGAAGTTTCCTGTGGGGCCGCATCATACCTTGTGCAGTCCGCATTGGTGTAAGACAATATGAGGAGCCTCTAAAGTTTGCCACTGCGGTCGCATTATATTTTGTGTGGACCACGTTGGGCCTCTGCGGCCGCGATCTATTTTCTGTGGACCGCGGTCCATTTTGTGCGACCTCATTGGTAGGTGAGGCTAGGTCCCACAGGTTATTCTATAAATAGACCTGAAGGGTCTCCTGTTGCATTTTTTGAAAAATTTACTTTCAGAGCACCTTTGACTACTATTCATCTTCTTTCTTCATCATAATATCTTAATTATATTGTGTTGCTTCACTTCTTTTCAATATCTGGTAACAATTCACCCATTTCTTTTTAGTTTACTTGTTTAATTTAAATTAATTTTCATTTCTTTTAGTTCTATATCTCTTCTCATATTGTATTTCTTTAATTTTTAGGTTAGTTTACTTTAAATGTTCATTCTCGTGTGCTTGTTAAGTAAAAAACCTGGATACATAAGTAGGGACAACAACTAGGTAAAACGTTTAACTAATATCCAAAATCCCAAACCCCAAATTAGTGCCATGACTAAGCCCTCCGCGGACTGCAATCTTTTCTGTGAGGTCAACGGTGCTCTCATGCGCTCTGCGGTCCTTTTTGTGCGAACCGCAGTAATAATTTTTTGAAAATTGACCTCTTAGATAGCACGATTGCATTACATTTTGTGCGGTCTGCGCTGGCCCACCACGGCCGCGGTGCTACTTTGTGTGGACCGCGATGATGAGATTTAGAGAGCATATTTTTAGGGACTCCAATCTATGCGGATTGCGATCGTGTTTGTGTGATCCGGCGGTGGTCCTTGTGCGGCCGCACTCCCTTTGTGCGGTCCGTGCAGGCCATGTTCTGCAACCATATTCTACAACTGTAACTGATTCTATTCAGCAATTTAGTATTCATATAGGTTTCATTGCTTCCATTTAATACTAACAAAGTTAGTTGTTTGTACTTGCAGATAATGATTAAACAACAAGGGGAAAGGTATCAAAACAACCTGGGGAGGTGAATCCTCCCGGAGTGTAAAGCAAAGATGATCAAGCTCACTCCCCAAGTTCGGGAGAGCATAGAAATGACTAGAAAGTTGATAAAAGCTGCGGACAGTGCAGCTGATAAATCGAGGTGTGAGTATGAGCCATGTCAGGATGTTTCCTCTGATTCTACTCCTGCAAATATTCCTTATTGGTCCGGATGAATGAGATTTACTGGTGACACTCCACCTCTATCATCCCCTACCCAAGCAGAATATCATGTCCCTACTGAGTCTTCTGAGGGCCCAACAGCCGGTAGCGGTGAGTACTGCACCTCCCCCACAACTTCATTATCCGGGGAGAGTGAAGACGGAGAAGAAGAGGAGGTACAAGAGGAAGAAGAAGTATTTGAGGGGGGTAAACCTCAGGTTAGGGGGAATTTCCCATACTAGGAAATCTGAAGTCTGGGAGGATAGATTTGTGAGCCAAGTAGCCAATCAAGAATTCAGGGAGTGGTGGCCGGTGAGACATTTGATACCGAAGCGGAGTTTCATCGGCAAAGACTTACTACCCAAATCTCTAACGTCCAAAGGAAATTTAGAACTAGAGTGGGCTGGGAACACTTCATGGATGAATGCATTTATGCATAAGAACATTTGGTCAAAGAATTCTACTATAATGTAGCCCACATTGTCAAGGTCTCTAAAGTGACCAAGGTTCGAAACAAAAAGGTATTATTCATTGGGAAGTCACTCAATGTGTACTTGGTCTTTTATGAAGAGGCTGAGACTCTGTATTTGGCAAAGTTGGAGATGGGCGAGGAGGTCCGCCATGGTTAGCTCAGTACCTGGCAATCCCAGGTACCGTTCCGGAGTGCTTGACAGCTAGGGTGAAAATAATGCGAAGGACCTTAAACTTTGAGGAAAGGGGGTGGGTAACTTTCGTTTGCAGCCGGTTGGACCCTACTACACATGACCAGACACTGCCTCTCCATGGCTGTATTGGTTGCGTCGATTATGGTGGGATACCCCATAAATGTGGGAAATGTGATGTCCCAGTTCATCTCTTTAGTGGGAGCTGAGACCGATAGGAGCTACCTTTTACCTAACACCCTCTCTATGTACTTTCGGGATTTGGGGGTGGAGAGGAATTCCTACAATGTGAAGGGTAAGGCGATAGACCCATTCTCCCGGTACAGCTTGAAGAGGAATGATAACTGCAAGGACAAGAACTATAAGGTGCATGCCTCTTCCACAACTGTCCAGTCTGAAGAGTCGGTTGTGGTAGAGGCCCCCACTGAGACTGTCTCTATTACCGCTGACCTACCTCTCGGCCCTTCTACATCTTCAGCCATTCCGTCCACATCAGCAGGCCCGGGGATTCCATCATCTCGGGCCCATCCGATCACTGCCCACCGATTGAGCCAAATGCATTAGAGCCTGAACTGGATGTATATAACATCATCCAAGTTGTCTACCTTGGCATCTACCATTGTGGCTCAGTCGGCACCACAGTCTGTTCTGGTCCCGTAGTCTATAGAGGATGCTTTGAAAAAAGATACTCCAGAACCAGGAGAAGATCCTCAGGACCCAGGCTAATTTGGCACGAGCAGTAGATTCACATGACGAGGCTCTGATGGAGCTCGCCAATGAGCACAAGAAGCTGCACAAGACACGAGCTTCCAAGGAGTCTGTGAAGGAGCTACGGGCGGATGTGGATAGACTAAAGGCAAACCACCTGCATTTACACTTATTGTTCGAGGATCCAGCTCCAGCAACAGTTCCGGAAGTAGCTGTGAGCATGTAATTTTTTCCTCGCGTAAATTACTCCTATAAAATTCTCAGATTTTGGATCTTTCCTTTTAATTCTTTGACTTTTAAGATTAATATCATAATTTTCGTATTTTGTTTGCATTTTTTGTGTGCATTTTTAATTGCGATAATTCATAAAAAATACAAAAATATTACACTTACATATTTTGAATTAATTGGTTATTAGGATTTTACGAAAATTACAAAAATAAAAAATTTTGATTTATTTTTCTTTGTTTAATTTGAATTTTGTTAGTTTCTTTAAAATTGGTTAATTGTGTTTACTATTAATTAGAGCTTAAAATAATTAGGAAAGTTAATATAAGTTTAGGATTTAGTTCAGCTTTAATTTTAATTTTAATTTTATTTTCAACTTTGAAAGAAAAGAAAAGAAACTAAAATTAATAGGTGGGCCTATTAAGTAAAGTGCCCAATTTGGGCCCAGAATTCGCCAAGCCCAGTAATTAAACCCCCTAAATCAGCCCAATTTCGCCCCAAAATTCCCGGTCCAAGTGCCCAGGCCCCAGACCATTGAAACGACATGGTAAAAAGACGTTACTACGCCGTTTTGAGTTCTCTAAATATCAAAATGATCTACACCCTTCATTCCTCTTGATCTAACGGCTGTAAATTGATCTTTGCTATAATTAAAAGTATCTTAAAATTTGATAATAGTAACTCATCTCCAAAACCACCTCCCCCTTAATCTATGGCTCTTAATTCTCGAATCACTTTCAAACTTTTCGAGAATTAAATCTAGGTTTGGCTCCTAAGGCTTGAAATCGTTTTGTTAACACTTTTCACATGCATGACCTTGGGGTTCATTTTCTCCTCAAGTTCCGATGTTCAATATTGGTTTGGTCATATCCCTGGTTCCCACTTGTTTTCGGCTGATATCGGTAAGTTTCCTTTTTATCTTTTGTTTATTTTCATTGCTTTCCCTTCTAGTCCCATCCTTTTTCTTATACCCCTCTCCAATTAGTTTTTCTTTTGATGAATTTAGAAAAAAGCATAAGCTCTAAAGTCAGGATTTCTTTTTTTCTTCCATTAGTTATTTGATATTCATGATGTGTCGGGCTAGTTTTTCTCCTCGATTGTATTGTCCGTTCAATTGCTATGTTTGTTTTTATTTAATTCATTGTAGGTTTAAGTTTCTTTCAATTCTCTTGATTAATTCTAAATTTTGTTTTTCCTTATTCTGGATTCACTCCGAATTTGTAACCATTTTGTGGCTCGAATTTTGTTTGGGCTTCAAAGAATTGGGTCATTTGCTGATTGAGACAAAGATCAGAAGTAACTAAGTTCCATTTCAATGGGTCAACCCAAGGTCAAAATGACCAATGTTGTGTTTCAGCTTAGGTAATTTTCAGGGGCATAAAGGGTAGTATAGGTAATCTAACTAGGGAATCTTTGGTAACGACTTTTAGAAGTTTCTAGGTTGGGGTGTAAAATTCAATTTTCTAATTTTTGGTAACTTGACTTGGAAATAAGTCAATAGTTGAAGGGTCTCTAAGCTTAAACAAAAGTAAAAAGAGGACCTAAGTGCTAAAATAAATCTTGAAAGGTACCCTAATTCATTGCTTATAAAGGCATATTATTCTTGCCTTGCATAGTAGGGGGAAGAACTGAAAATCCTGAAACTTCTAGGCAGCCAAAACTTCTAAAAACACTGTTATATTAGAGTTTTTCCTCAGATCCTGAAATTTTTCCTTGTTAAAATCATCTTTGAATATTCAGAAGCTAAAAATGAGTTGAGCATCGTAAGATATTCAAGTAATTGGTCAACCTTGTGTGGATGTTTGAGTCCTAGTTTTATTGACATTTGAACTGGTTCGAGTTTGGGTTTTAAATTGTCATTCTTCAACTTCGTCTGGGTTGCATTTTCCTTGCTCAACACTATTCTTGCTGTTGTTTCTTGATACTCACTTATCCTCTGTTTTCTTCTCTTGTGTACTCCAGGTACACATCCTGAGTCTGCCGTGATGTAGCTCTCAAGTTGGAAATGAAACAAAAGTTATACATGATCTTTCCTCTTGATATGTGCACATTTGATTCATTGCATGTCAATTGTTTTATTGAGTAGCTAGATCTTTACACTGTGATTAACTATGGATTATTGAACTATATTATAACTCATTTGTTTATTTTAGCTCTAGTAATGTAGTTTAGTTTTGTAGTTACATTAGTTTAAATGTGGAACTGACCTCAAAGGTTTATTATCATGTTTCAGATGTTTAGTTTAAGTTTTTACATTACTGTGTTTATTAGCCTTATTTCTATGGTTTAATAGATAGTTCCATGTTTCAATGCTAAATTCCTATAATTTAGTCCTCATAACATTCTATTAGAGTTCTAAAAATAAATAAAAAAACAAAAAAGGGGACTTAAAAGAGCTGGTATATGAGTTGAATTAATCCATGTCCCAAGTATTCTTGCATTGGTATGAGTTTTGCTTGAATTGTTTTTTGGGTTATTAGGACTATATGGACTGGGCCTGATGTTGGCCCAATTGCACAATAACAGGCTCAAATACTATTAGCCTCTTGTAACCATTTAATTTTGCTAAGCTCCGTCCTGTAGTGATTTTGTCTTGAGGACTAGTTCCGGTTATGCGTCCAAATTGTGCTCATCTTAGGGCCCAAAATTCGGACCACTCTTTTGAATGGAACTAATAACATGCTTCTGTCCCTGGGCCTAGGACAATGAGCATGTTGCACTATAGTTTGAAAGATGTATTAAAAGCAGATAATAGGCCAATTATAATAGTTTAAGCGACCATGCTAGAACCACGAAATCCAGGGGTTCCTAACACCTCCCATCGGGTTAACATAATTCCTTATTCAGAATTTCCGCTTAGCAAACTTTAAAAGGGAAGTCAAATTTTTCTTGATTTGGGATTTCAAAATAAAGCGGTGACTTGGGACACAAAAAACAAACCATCCTAAGTGGAGACACTGAATAAAATATAATAAATAATCCCATTTCAAATAATGTCACTTAAAGTGCAAAAAACTCCCTTATATGCCATCCTTTAGGATGATGTGTAAAAAAGGAGGTGTGACAGCTCTGGCGACTTTGCTGGGGATACAAACCCAGAATATCTGGTTCAGGATTCAAGAATTCGTTATTGTTGGCTTTATTTATTATGAGATTTTCCTATATGATTGATCCTAATGTGCTAAATGTTTTTACCACTCTGATATTCTGTGAAATATATATAAAACTGTCACGAAACCCTTCTTTTCTCATCTTCGGGGATGTGTTCGCTGGTTGAGACTCCCTATTCTACTAGTGTCATACTGTGAAGTAAGAAAGAGGTTCAGAGAAGTTACTAAGGCGGATGGGCTTTTGGTTCCCAGTACGTATCCCCCTCCTCGACTCGAGTTGTGCGCTCGGGTATAGAGTCTATAACATATACCTAGGTTTTGAACCAAGAATAACTTAATCTTATGCCGGATCCCGGCGCTTATTTGCATCATGAATTCGACTTAGGGGACTCAACACAAGGGTTGGGTCCGTGTAGGACAGGTGTCCTGAAATGAAAAGACCATCCTGATGCACCTTATTTGCTACTAGTGAATTTATTTGCTTCGGAACTACAGACTGAATGGCTTGTAAATAATGGGAGAATTTTGAACCAAAAAAGAGAATAGGGTTGAGTGAGTTAGTCATCTTTTGCGAAAAAACCAATACCCAAATGATACCGAAACTCTGCACAATCCAATTTTTGTATCATCGATATGGTAACCCCCGAGGTTTTGAAGATCCAAATACCGGTCTAACCCATGCCGGAAAAAAAGACAAGTGGGAGGCAAGGCGGAGTTTAGCTTTCATATTATGGTCTATCCCACGAAAGATGGGATTATAGAGATAGGTCTTGTAGGAATGATCGATGTTGCAATCAAGAAACCCAACACCACTTTGGTTCCTCTAATCGTGTCTGAAATCTACCGAGCTTTGACTATTTTTCGGGAAGGAGGAAGTTCTTCCATGGTTGCAATTACTACTTCAATTATGGATGCAAGAACACCTCTGCCACCAGGTTGGGTACATGAATTATGGTTCGACCGGCCTGAGCTGCATTGAAGAGTTTGAAAGCCAGGTAGCAGGTATTGAATTCCCTACGAGTACTGAAGCTTGGCTTGAACATTTGAGATCCTTGGCCGCCGATAAAATTGAGTGGGCATTTGGATGGCTTCGCGTCACCAAAGCTGTGTACAGGTCTGCTGAAGTATCTTATATCCTCTTGATGGGCATTCAGAGCATCCAACCTTATGCTCCCTACAGGGTGTTGCGTCAACTAGGATGACTTCAAACCGTCCATAATGACAAAGACCTGAGTAAACATGCCATCGAGCTGGGTCCAAAAGATGCATTCCTAGAAGGAAAAATTGCCAAATATAGAATGAATATAGGTTTCTCGAACCCAACACCATAGCGGGAAACTGAGCCAGAGGAGAAGTGGACTCCAAATATATTGAATGGTTCAGTAAGAAATATCAAATTCCTGAAAGGCCCGCAAAGAGACCACATGTCCAACAATTCACGGTTGAGGCACAACCGCAATGGTACTAGTTGACCAAAAAGAATGAATACAAAGACAAAATAAATAAATTGGAAAGGCAAGTCATGGAACTTCAATTAGAAAATGGTGTTCTAACCCCGGAAAGTGAGGCCCTTAAAGCTCAGATTAAAAAGATGAAATCAATTGCCAATAACCCGGAAAGAAGTCGGGCTGATGAGAGACTTATAAGTGGACTAATAAAGAGAGTCCTTGGGTGTCAAGAAAGCCTGGAAAAGTATGAAGTTAGCCTACAAAACATCCGGGCACGATGGACAAAGAGAGCTGAATAACGGGCACGATTTGTGAAACAAATGAAGGGAAATTATGAAGGGACCATTACCAGCCTAAGAAGAAAGATAACCATTTTTCAGGATGAGATGACCAAACGAGCTAAATATTTCAAGGCAGAGTGTGAGCACTGTTATAATTTGATGGTGAAAATGGAGGAAGAAATAAAACAAGTATAAGATCAACACTTTCATGACTCCCAAGTGTTAGAAGCCCGGAACCGACAGATATGGCGATTACATCAGGAAAAAGGAAACATTAGAAAAGATTAGGACCATTGTTGACTATATTACCATGAAGTGCCAAGTGTGTAAGGACATGACTCGTGCCAACTTTCTTTGCCGCAGTAATGACTTTTATCCGTCAGCTTATGAGTTATTTGGAGAAATTACAAAAGGGACTCGCACATAAGCCTGACGCGAGGCCGAATGATGCCCTAAGGGCCCCAATAGTTGAAGCATTAATGTATTCTTGAATTTTCAATCATTGAGTATGTATTTTTGCTTCGAGTGAGTAGTTTTATTTCCAAGTAAAAGAGTAGTTAACATCTTTTGTAATAGAAGGTTTATTAATGAAAAATGAAAATTCCAAAAATTGTTTCTTTTCTTTTCGTATTCATTCCCCCGAACTACGCATGATCTGCTTCACGTGGCGTCGTAATACGTAGGCAATCCTCATTGGATCTGGTCATAATCTGGTCAATAGCTCCAATAAAGAAAATAAAAAAAAAGAGAAATTATAGAGGAAAACAAACGCAAGAAAAAGAGAGAGTAAAATCAATAAGAGAGAAAATTTGAAAGAATAAAGAATGCCGGGTCGAAGCACACAACCGTTGCAAAACATATAGAAACCCATTTAACTGCATAGGTGTATCACACCCCAACGTGCGATTACCTATCTGTTATTTGTCACAAACTAACCATTTGGTGATGTCCATATCCAGTCCAGGGTTTTATTGAACAATGGTTGGTTTGGTGGTAGTCCAGCGTCGCATCCATAATTTACGAGATCAAAGGGTAGCGTTGAAGTGTCTTCAGAAATTACTCTACCAGCAATTCCTATCACGGACAAGAGCCCAATCTGGGGCATCCCAGTTTCTTCATTAGCAACCGCTGAGGAAAATAGGTTATTGCATCTCCGCATGATGGAAATGTAGGACGCCTGGTCAAACGAAAAGGAGCTGCCCAGTGCAATTGCTAGATTTCCCGACCTTTTCCCTAGAATGGGTAGAACTTCCACTATCACAATCAGTCACCCCAATATCCCACTAGGACACCCAACCATCTCGGCCCATTTTGTTGGAACATCCTCTAAGGTTTTCCCTAGATATTCATACCCAGCATTGCCCCAAACATCTTCATCGCTACCACATGCTCGGCCACAACACAACCTGCACTACCTAGGACTACTTTTGATCCTTCGGCCATTAAATTCCAAACACCTACCCTTCAAATGGAGCCTCCTTAATTCCCCACTTATACCTACCCTCAACCGCCTTAATTTGAGTTCCCTCTAGGACAAGAAAGGACTCCCAAAACTCCTGAGCATGAATACATCGCAAGAAAGATGAGGAGTATAGAGCAAAGCCTCAAGAACATCCAGGGTTTAAGTGGGCAGAAGAGTGTTGTATGCTAATCTATGCATATTTCCCCATGTGCACTTACCACTAGGATTCAAGACTACAAAGTTTGAGAAGCACAATAGGCACGGTGATCCTATTGCTCATCTCAAGAAATAGTGCAATTAGTTGCGAGAGGCTGGAGAAAAGAAGAATTACTTATAGCCTATTTTGGGGAAAGTCTGGTGGGTATTGCCTCTGAGTGGTACATGGATCAAGACATATATTGGTGGCACATTTGGGACGATATTGCTAGACACTTTGTCATACAATTCCAGTACAATATTGACATTGCTCCAGATAGAAACTCATTAGCCAACTTGAAAAAGAAGTCCTCGGAGAGCTTTCGGGAATACGCAATGGCGTGAGCATGCATCTAGAGTAAAACCTCCGATGGATGAGGTCGAAATGGTCACAGTGTTCCTCGAGGCTCAGGAAGTCGATTACTTCCAGAATATGGTGTCAGCTATGGGTAAATCATTCGCGGAAGCTATAAAAATCGGGGAAATGGTGGAAAATGGATTAAAAACATGCAGAATTCTAAGTCAATCCGCTATCAGAGCAACCTCCTAGCCATCCAGGGTGGGTATGGAGGAGTAATAAAGGGCAAGAAGAAAGAAGAAACATTTATCGCAGCATCAGGTGCAAGAAGAAACCATGCTCCCAGATCCATGTTCCCAGAAAGAACTTCTCAGCATTATTACCCCCACCAGGACATGCCCTATGCTCCTCATCCGTTGCGGTCATGAATACTCAACCTTTTTCCCGGCCGCAGTAGCTAGTCAACATGAACCAATCTCCATTCCCAAGAAACTAGTCACCTCACCAAAACCACTATAACCCCCGTCCTCCCTAGAATAACTTTCGTCCTTGTGAACTACCCAGAAGGAAAAATTTTACACCGATTGGAGAATCGTACTCTAGTTTGTTTCCAAGGCTTGTCCAAATGGGCCTGCTGCAGACTGTATCTCCAAACAGGCAAAACCCAGAATAACCTTCCTACCAGCGGGGCACCCGATGTGCGTATCACTCAGGAGCTGAGACATATGACACGAAAAACTATTGGACCATGAAAAGATCTGTAGAGGATCTGATAGAACAAAGGAAGATTTTGTTAAGGGACGCGGACATAACCAACGTGACCAACAAACCCTTGCCGGCCCAAAACAACAGGCCGTTAATCAGAATAATGTGAAGACAAAGAAATTAACCTGACATTGAAAGCCATAATTGCCATTGCTGATATGGAAAGGAAGCCAAAAACTTCCTCAAAGAAAGATGAAGGTGAGAAAGAGAGCTATATCATACACTACAAATAAGAAAATAAAATTGAGACAGAAATGGCGGCAGCATCCGCCAAAGACGCTGTTCTCTATGTCCCATTTGGCCGCACGGAAAAGCGGTTGGTTTTAAGTCCTCCCATGCGATTCGAACTCAATAAAACCACCCAGATGTATGTGCCTAAGGGAACTTATGTAGTGCGAGGTCCAACTAATCCAAGGCTGAGTGAGCCCGTGGTTATTAATCGCGTGCCACAGAGGCCCATGACGAATCCTTCCGCGGTGCCCTGGAATTACCATAAAATTGTTGTGACATATAAAGGGAAATAAATCTCAGAAGAAAAAACTACCCTATGGAAAGGTACTCCAATTTGGAAGAAGTTAACAACGCCACCAGGAAATGCTTCCCAGCTAAAAAACTAGTGAGTGCTGAAAAGGCAGAAGCTTTCTTTCAGAAAATGAATATGGAACACTATGGAGTGGTTGACCAGCTTCCGAGGTTACCTGAACAAGTCTCCTTGCTATCTCTGTTGATGAAATCCCCCGAACACAAGAAGGTACTAATCAAGACCCTCAATGAGGCATAGTACCAGCCGAGACTTTTGTGGAACAATTACAAAGAATGACGGAAATATTTTTCTTTATCAACCAGATTTCATTCATCAAAAATAACTTGCCGTAGGAGGGGAATGCACATAACAAAGCCCTACACTTAACTATCAAATGTGAAGAGTATTATGTGAAAAGGGTTATGGGAGACGGATATTCTGAAGTGGATATCTGCTTGCTCTTAATATTACAGCGCATGGAGATTGGGACAGAAAGGACTCGTCCAAAAATTGCCTGTGTATGAGCTTTCGATGGTATCAAAAGGGACACGATTGGAGAGATCGATCTAATTCTGACCATCGGCCCGGTTGACTTTGAGGTGATATTCAAAGTTCTAGACATGGACATATCCTATAACCTTCTTTTGCGGAGGCCATGGATCCATGTAGCAGGGGTTGTACCTTCCACTCTTTATCAGATGGTAAAGTGTGAGCATGAGGAACAAGAAATTGTGGTCCATGGGGAGGATGAACAATAAATTTATCGAGAACCCTCAATCCTATGCCTTGAAGAGTGAGAAGGCTACTAGTACATAGTTTATCAAGCCTTTGAAGTAGTGGTAGTAGACCAGTACGAAGAGGGAAAACCTGTGCCCAGCCCCTTCTTTCCAATGCATCAATTATGGTGGCGAAAGAAATGATACGAAATAGCTTCAAATCGGGAAGGGACTTGGGAAATCCCTTCAAGGAATAGCTGAATGAGTTACTCTACTCGTCCCTGAAAAGTTCTTCGGCGTAGGATTCTAACCTACTGCAGATGACACAAAATTGTCAGAAGACAAGAAGCATGATGGCTGGGTCCTGCCTTAACCACTACCATATCTGTACGAAACATTTGTCAAGCCAAAGTACAATGAAGAAGAAGAGGATGAGGTTTTACAGTCGAAGAGATTGAGGAAATATGTGGGGTAATGAGAAAGATACTATATGAAACCCACATGGTTCAGCCATGAGAAGGCTCTAGCACTGCTGAGGTAGTATACATGGGACCCGAGGCCAAATTACAAAATTGGAAGGCTACGCCATTCCCCATCAGGAGGGAGTCCCGGTAGACTAGTCTTACCACTTTTTCTGCATCTCGAGTTATTCAAGGGTGTAACTTGGATGTTTTTTTAAAGTCTCTTTTCCTTTTAATTTCCAAATGTAAACCCTGTTATCTTCTAATTCCATGAAATGAAATCAATATTTAATCGTTTATTTTTCTTTATTCTTTCTGATTTTTGCTATTTTCTCTTTTGTTTCTTCTTTCAGTTCTAATAATGCGTCTTTAACTAACATGACATGCTTGCCTACTGTGTGCCCAGATCCAAACATGACGTCTAATTGTGAAATAACCAAGAATTGTAATACGATGAAGAAGAGGCTTTTAGAGAAATAAGTCGAGAACTGGAACATTTTGAAAATAAACCTAAGCCAAACCTAAATGACACTGAGTCAGTTAATTTGGGTAGTTCTGAAGAAATAAGGAAACCAAAATAAGCATTCACGCAAATGAAAAAAATCGGGGCGCACTAATCCAACTCCTATTTGAGTTCAATGATGTGTTTGCGCGGTCATATGATGACATGCCGGGACTGAGTATTGATTTGGTGGTGCATAAATCGTCAACATATCCTGAGTGCCTCCCAATCCAACAAAAATAGAGAAAATTTAAAACTAACGTCAGTGATAAAATCAAATAATAGATCACGAAATAATTGGAGGCGGGAGTGATCCAAGTAGTCCGGTACACCACATGGTTGGCCAACGTAGTCCTAGTGCCAAAGAAGGATAGGAAAAACAGAGTGTGTGTGGATTATATAGACTTGAACAGGGCAATCCCAAAGGATAACTTCCCCTTGATAAACATCCACATCATTGTTGATAACTGCACCAAACATGAGATACAATCCTTCGTGGATTGTTACACAGAATATCACCAAGTATTGATGGATGAAGAAGACGTAGAGAAAATAGCCTTTACCACACCCTAGGGAACATTTTGCTACAGGGTCATGACCTTTGGTCTGAAGAATGCTGGAGCAACCTATATGAGAGCCCTGACCACCATCTTCCATGATATGATGCATCAATTTATATAAGTATATATGGACGACGTGATCATCAAGTCCAAAACTCAGGATGACCATGTGAGGGATCTGAGGAAGTTCTTTGAGCAGTTGTGCAGATATGATTTAAAATTGAACCCATCAAAATGTGCGTTCGGAGCCCCTCGGGTAAGCATTTGGGATTCATAGTTAGCCGGAGAGGTATCGAGTTAGATCCGGCTAAAATAAAATCTATTCGGGATTTACCTCGTCCAAGAAACCAAGAAAGATGTGATGATCTTGTTGGAAAGATTGAACTACATCAGCCGGTTCATTACTCAGCTGACTTCCATATGTGAACCCATATTTAAATTACTGAAAAAAGTTGTAGTAGTCAAATGGATGAATGAATGTCAGGAAGCTTTCGATAAGATCAAAAAGTATCTATCCAACCCACATGTCTTTGTCCCACCCGAACTAGGGAGCCCTCTGTTTTTGTACCTGACAGTCCTGGAAAATTCCTTTGGTTGTGTCCTCGGGCTACATGATGCTACCAGAAAGAGAAAACATGCAATATACTACTTAAGCAAGAAGTTTACCAGCTATGAATCCATGTATACTCTGATAGAACGAACTTGCTATGCTTTAACGTGGGTCGCTCAAATGCTGAGAGAATACTTGCAAGCCCACACCACCTACCTCATAACCATGATGGATCCATTAAAATACATATTCCAAAAGCCAGTGCCCACCGGAAAATTAGCAAAATGGAAGACCAGCTCACTCAGTTTGACATAGTCTATGTCACCCGCACGGCCATGAAAGCCCAGGCACGAGCAAATCACTTGGATGAAGACCTGGTTGATGATGAATACCAACCTCTAAGCACTTATTTCCAAGATGAAGAGGTACAATCGGTTGAGGCGGCATCTGAGGATACGACTGCTTGGAAAATGTTCTTTAGTGGAGCAGTGAATGCAAAATGTGTGGGAATAGGGGCAATCTTGATCTCACCCACCGGTCGGCACTACCAGGCCACATCTAGGCTTCAATTTTTCTGCACAAACAACATTTCCGAGTATGAAGCCTGCATCATGGGCATGAACATAGCAATCGACCAAGAGGTCGAAGAGTTGTTGATTATGGAAGACTCAGATTTGATTATTCGGCATGTCCGGGGAGAATAGGATACTCGAGATGTTATCTTATCCCCTCTCGGCAAGATGTGGAAGATCTTAGTAAGCAATTCAAGCCAATAGAGTTTAGGTACATCTCTCGTTATCACAATGAACTAGCTGATGCACTCGCCACTCTGGCCTCGATGTTGCCCTGCCCAGGCAATGTCTGCATTGATCCCTTGGAAATCCAAATTAGGGAAAGGCATGGTTACTGTAATATAACTGAGGCAGAACCAAGTATTCAGCCATAGTACCATGACATCAAAAGATTTTTAAAAATAAAGGAATACCCCGAGAAAGTTTCTGGGGACCAAAAAAGAACCATTAGACGGCATACAAGTGGTTTCTTCTTGAGTGGTTATGTCTTGTACAAAAGGACCCCAAATCTCAATTTGTTAAGATGTTTGATATTGAAGAAGCTGGAAGGATCATGCATGAAGTACACGCATCAGTGTGTGGAGCCCACATGAACGGGTATGTGTTGGCAAAGAAAATTCTTCGAGCATGCTATTACTGGATAACTATAGAAAATGACTGTTTCTACTTTTTCCGAAAGTGCCATTAGTGTCAGGTTCACAATGATTTGACTCATGCACCACCGATGGAACTGCATCCTATGTCAGTACCCTGGCCATTCACCGCTTGGGTCATGGACATCATTGGGCCAATCGAGCCAAAAGTTTCAAATAGGCATAGGTTCATACTAGTTGCCATTGATTATTTCACAATGTGGTTAAAGCCATTAATGTCAAATCTGTCACCAAGAAAACGGTATTAGACTTTGTGCACTCCAACCTTATTTGTCGATTTGGTATTCTCGCAACCATTATCACAGATAATACTGTAAACCTCAATAGTCTATTGATGGCGGAGATATGCAAACAATTCAAGATAACGCCTAGGAACTCTACTCCTTATCGACCCAAGGCTACTGGTGGCGTCAAAGAAGAAAATAAAAACATCAAGAAGATTTTGAGAAAGATGATTCAAAGCTGAAGGCAACGACATGAAAAGTCATCTTTTGCATTACTGGGATACCGTACCAAAGTGCGTACATCAGTAGGAGCGACCCCATACCTCCTAGTTTATGGAACTGGGGCTGTGATACGTGCAGAGGTGGAAATCCCTTCTCTATGGATCATCGCTGAAGCTGAGATTGATGACACGGAATAGGTCAAGACATGTTTGGAACAACTAACCTTAATATATGAAAAATAAATGGCTGCGGTCTGCCATGGGTAGTTGTATCAACAAAGAAAGGCCCGAGCTTATAACACGAAAGTGCGGCCTAAAAATTATGAAGTGGGAAAACTTGTGCTAAGGAGCATTCTTCCTCATCACCAGAAGCGAAAGGAAAATTTTCTCCTAATTGGAGAGGCCTGTACATCATCATATAGATATTGCTAAGAGGATTTTTGGGCGATATCGAGGGGGATGATTCCGAAACAGCTGTGAATGCAGATGCAGTAAAAAGATACTATGTCTAGGCTTAATGACTTTCTTTGATTGAGATGACGAAGGCTTTCATTTTTACCATTCAAACACTATTAACCCTTTACAAACCCATTTGAGATGGTTAACCCTTCTTTGATTACCCTTTTTGGAACCTGAAAGTGTTATTGAAAAATGAGATGGAAAAAACAAAAAAACAGAAAAACAAAATAGAAAAAATAAAAGAAAAACAAAAAGAACAAAAGAAATCCAAAAGCAAAATTGCTTGAACTACGTCTGAATTGATTCCTAAAGGATATGTAGGCAGCCTCTCTCTGGGGTTCAGTCATACCAAAATAAAAAAAATCAAGTCCCCCAAGAAAGTGAAACCGGGGCAGATGATATAGTGGCTCGGCAGGGAGCCCACCAAAATGGTTCCAAAGTTGTAATTCCATCCAGATTCTTTTTACCCAAACCGTGTTCATGTCTTTATGATCAATTAGCAAAGGCATCGAAATCAAAAAATACCATTACTGGAATCTGATATAGTCAAATTGAAAGAAATAAAATGAGAGGGTTTTATCGGTGAAAATCTATGGCCCCATATGGGGACGGCGAGTAAAGAAATGTAAAATGAGAGAGTCCATTTAGTGAAAACTCATAAATGGCAATAACAGGTGACGGTGAGAAGAGAAATGAGAGAGGTCGATTGACGAAAACCCGCAAAGGGTGCCATCGGTCGAAAAGGAAGCACTTCCCACTATTGATAGAGCCCCAATAATATTTCCTAGTATGGAACATGGGTCAATGAGTTATGAGTAGACGAAGAAGTTGTGCGGGTTGGGCACCCAACCCAAGGAGCATGTCATGTCAATTCAAAGCCTGAGTGCACCTCAGATAAGTCCTTCTTCCTTCCCAAAAGGGACGCTTCTCTTTAAATTCATTCTTTTGCTTTTGATTACTTTTCTTCGAATCTTTTTCAGTCTAACTCTGTTCCAGAAACTAAGAAAAGGTGGCAAGACTAGCTTTACAGGGTTTTTCATAACAAAAGCTAAAGAAATATACACAGCCTCAGTGGGTACATCAAGCCAGTCTCGGTTGGCCATGACGGCTGATGTTTTGAAATTGAATGATTCCTAAAAGGAAAGAAGTCAAAATCAAAAGCACACAGAGGCAAAATGAAGTTAAAAGGATTGAGTCCCACGCGACTAACTGTGTAGGGAAGGATCTGAAAAAACCAAGAGATCACAATGTTCTAAAATCAAAGTTGTTGAAAATGAAAAGAAATACAAGGACAATGGTCCTAAAGGTAGAATAAAGTGAAAAGGTGAAATCCCCACCACGCAAGCCTTCGTGAGAAATTCTAAAAGGCTGATTTTCTCGCGTTTTGGAGAGAGATCAACCTCCAAAAAAGCCAGCAATCATCGAAGGTTCTCACCAAAAGTTGGGCCACACCCCGGTGATCAGACAATCCAGGCCACAAAACCAACCAGCATTTCGAACTAACAATTGTTTCTATTTAAAATTTTGAAACAGGTGTATTCCAAAGCAACAGTGCAAGGAGCAGGTGCAACCAAAAAGGGAAATGCGCAAGAGTTAGGAACAAATTTGTAGCAGTAATCAACCCACAAGGTAAGTTTCCTCCAAATTCTTTCCTGCATTTCGTAAAGAAAGTAAAAGAAAGAAGGAAAAGAAAAACCTTAGATGATCATGGTAGCATAGGGCCTTCAATCTCTAGCGGCATCCTTTCAAACCAAGGACCACATTCCCTAGTTGTCCCCAACATAACCTGAGGAGCCTTTTTTCTTTTTCTCCCCGGCATAACTGAATGATAATTTTTCTCTTATCCCTAGCATAACTTGAGGGTCCTTTTTCATCTATCCCCGAAATAACCCGAGGATCATTTTCCTGTTATCCCTAGAATAACCTAACGGTCCGTTTTCCTTTTTCCCAAGCATTACCCGAGGATCATTTTCCTTTTATCCTCACCATAAACTAAGGGCCCTCTTCTTTTCTTTCCCAGACATAACCTAAGGATCATTGTCCCTTTTATCTACAGTATAAACTGAGAACCCTTTTCCTTTTTCCCTGGTATAACCCGATGATCATTTTCCTTTTTACCCCCAGCAGAACCTTTTTTCTTCTATCCCGGCATAACCCGTGAATCCTCCTGGCATAACCTAGTGTCCTTTTTCTTCTATCCCGACATAACCCGTGGATCCTCCATGGAATAACCCAAGGACATTTCTCTTTTATCATGGCATAACCCGTGGATCCTCCTTAGAATACCCAAGTACTTTTTTCCTTTATTCCAGCATAAACCATGGATCCTCCCTGGGATAACCCAAGGACCGTTTTCCTTTTATCCGGCATAACCCGTGGATCCTGCCTGGCATAACCTAAGGACCTTTTTATTCTATCCCGGCATAACCCGTGGATCCTCCATGGCATTACCCTAGGACCTTTTTCTTGCATAACCCGTGGATCCTCCCCGGCATAACCCAACGACCTTTTTTCTTCTATCTTGGAATAACCCGTGTATCCCCGCTGGCATAACCCAAGGACCTTTTTCTTTTATCCCGGCATAACCCACAGATCTCCCAGGTATCACCCAAGGACCTTTTCTCTTTTATCTCGGCATAACCCGTGGATCCTCCCTGGAATAACCCAAGGACCTTCTTTATTTTATCACGGAATAACCCGTGGATCCTTCCTGGCATAACCTAAGGACTCCTTTTTTTCTTCTTATCCCAGCATAACCCATGGACTTTCCTTATATCCCCAGCAGGAACCCTTTTCTCTTTTATCCTGACATAACCCGTGGATCTCCTTGGCATAACTCAAGAATTTGCTTTCCCATCATAGCATAACCAGTGGATTTGAGGCTTCATTCTCAAGGATACACGATCCTGATTTTATTGTTCTCAGTGAAGAATAATTTAGATTATGTGTTGCAAATAACTCACAAAATTTTCCTAGTGAAAACTGGGGTAGAAAAATTTTGTTTGTTCGTTTTTTACTATCAAGACACAAGATTCGACATGACCAAAAAGAAGAGTCTCAATCTACAATAAAGGAAAAGAAGAAAATAACAAAAGAAGTGAACGCCATGTGTCTGAAGCAGAGAAGGATGCAGACTGCTCAAAATTTGACGAAAGACACAAACTTTGCACGTCCCACTCCAATCTAATTCTGAAGAAAGAATCAACACCTACAGCTTACGAGCATGAAGATTCAGATCGGGTTCCACAACAAAATCAGCCAAGACTCAAAATCAAGCTTCAAGAAATTCATATATAGGAATCTTGTAACTCGTAGTTGATAGGCATAGCTAGCTTAGCTTCTAATTTTTCTTTCGGTGTAATAAGGAGGTCAGCAAGCAGTAGCAGCAGCATCAACAGTGAAACCACAGCTCCTGGTAGTCCCAGCTACCAAAACTTCTAGAGCTACACTGACCTGATTCCTCTTCAGCCAAGGATATGTAGGCAACCTCCGAAGTAAGGTTTGGTCAAACATTTAAAAAAAAATGCTTCTCATGGAGTGCCAAGAGGGAAAAAATCTCTCATAATTGCTCAGTTATCTTAACCTGAAAATCCTTCGTATCTCCGAGCAAAGAGGGTCCGCTGGAGCATGTGATTTTTGCCTCGCATAAATCACTCATATAAAATTCTTAGATTTAGGATCTTTGTTTTTAATTATTTGAATTTTAGGATTAATTGTATAATTTTCATAGTTTGTTTGAATTTTCGTGTGCATTTTTAATTGCGACAATTCATAAAAATTCAAAAATATTACATTTACTTATTTTGAATTAATTGGTAATTAGGATTTTATAAAAAATACAAAAATAAAAATTTTTGATTTATTTTTGCTTTGTTTAATTTGAGCTTTGTTAGTTTCTTTAAAATTTGTTAATTAAGTTTATTATTAATTAGAGATTAACATAATTAGGGAAGTTAATTTAAGTTTAGGATTTAGTTCAGCTTTAATTTCAATTTTAATTTTATTTTCAACTTTGAAAAAAATAGAAAAGAAAAGAAAAGAAAATCAATAGTTTGGTCTATTAAGTAAAGTGCACAAATTAGGCCCAGAATTTACCAAGCTTCGTAATTAAACCCCCTCAATAAACCCAATTTCTCCCCAAAATACCCGGACCAATTGCCCAGGCACCACACCATTGAAACGATGTAGTAAAGAGGCGTTACTACGTCATTTCGAGTTCTCAAAATGTCAAAATGAACCTGACCCTTCATTCCTCATGATGTAACGACTGTAGATCTATCTTTTCTTTAGTTAAAAGTGTCTGAAAATTTGAGAATACGTAAGACTAAATTCACCATCCTCCTATGTCACTCCTCTGCCTTCCGCCACCATAAGCTGCTGCCGTAAATCGCCCTACGACAGCGGTGAGCCTCTATTCACTGCCAAATCAACATCATAGCACCATCTTCCCCCCCCCCCTATGAAAAAATGACCCTTAGTTTCCTTTGAGTCCCATTGGAGTCCCTCGAAATTTCAGAACGACCCTAGAGCACCGCCATTGATCTCTCCACCGTGACTAGCGGCGCCACCACCCAAACACCACCAAATTAATAGTAAACCATCTCCACAACCCCCTCATCCATTATCTATGGCTCGTTATTCTCGAATCACTTTCAAACTTTTTGAGTATTGAATCTGGAAACGGATCCTAAGGCTTGAAATCGTTTTGTGAAGCCTTTTCACATGCATGACCCTAAGGTTCGCTTTTTCCTCAAGATTTGAAGTTCAATATTGGTTTTGGTCATATCCCTGGTTCCCACTGGTTTTCGGCTCATATCGGTAAGTTTCCTTTTTATCTTTTGTTTATTTTTATTGTTCTCCCATCTAGCCCCATTCTTTTTCTTATACCCCTATCCAATTAGTTTTTCTCCTGATGAATTTAAAAAAAAGCTTATGCTTTGAAGTTAGGATTTCGTTTTTTTCTTCCATTAGTTCATGATGTGTCGGGCTAGTTTTTCTCCTCGATTGTGTTGTCCGTTAAATTGCTATGTTTGTTTTTATTTAAGTCAGTGTAGGTTTCAGTTTCTTTTAGTTCTCTGGATTAATTCTAAATTTCTTTTCTCCTTGTTCTGGATTCACTCCGAATTTGGAACCAATTTGTGGCTCGAATTTTTATTGGGCTTCAAAGAATTCTGTCGTTTGTTGATTGAGGCAAAGATCAGAAGTAAATAGGCTCCATTTTAATGGGTCAACCTAAGGTCAAAATGACCCATGTTCTGTCTCAGCTTAGGTAATTTTCAGGGGTCTAATGGATAGTATTGGTAATCTAACTAGGGAATCTTTGGTAACAACTTTTAGAAGTTTCTAGGTTGGGGTTTAAAATTCAATTTTCTGATTTTTTTGTAACTTGAACTGAAAACCAAGTCAATAATTGAAGGGTTTCTAAGCTAAAACAAAAGTTAAAAGTTACCTAAGTGATAAAATAAAGCCTGAAAGGCACCATAATTCATTGCCTATAAAGGCATATTATTCTTTCCTTGCATAGGAGGGGGAAAAATTGAAAAATCCTGAAACTACTATGTAGCCAAAAACTTCTTAAAATACTGTTCCATTAGAGTTTTTTAGATCCTGGAATTTTCATTGCTAAAATCATCTTTGAATATTCAAAAGCTAAAAATGAGTTGAGCATCGTATGATATTCAAGTTTTGGGTCAGCCTTGTGTGGATGGTTGAGTCCTGCTTTTATTGACATTGGAACTGGTTCTAGTTTGGGTTTTAAATTGTCCTTCTTCAACTTCGTCTGTGTTGTATTTTACTATGCTGATGTTTCTTGCTACATACTTATCCTATGTTTTGATATCTTGTAAAATCTAGGTACACATCCTGAGTCTGCCTTGATGTAGCTCTCAAGTTGGAAATGAAACAAAAGTTATTAATGATCTTTCCTCTTCATATGTGCTCATTTGATTCATTGCATGTCAATAGTTTTATTGATTAGCTACATTTTACACTGTAATTAACTATAGAATATTGAACTATATTATATCTCGTTTGTTTGTTTTAGCTCTAGTAATGTGGTTAAGTTTTGAAAGTTACATTAGTTTAAATGTGGAATTGACCCCAAAGGTTTATTATCATGTTTCAGATGTTTAGTTTAAGATTTTACATTATTGTATGTTTTAGCCTTATTTCTATGGTTTAATGGATAGTTGCATGTTTCAATGCTAAATTCTTATAATTTAGTCCTGATGACATTCCATTAGAGTTCTAAAAATACATAAAAAAGAAAAAAAAGGGGCTTAAAAGAGCTCGTATATGTGTTGAATTAATCCATGTTCCAGGTTTTCTTGCATTGGTATGATTTTTGCTTGCATTGTTGTTTGGGTTATTAGACTATATGGACTGGGCCTAATACTGGCCCAGTTACACAATAACAGACCCAAATACTACTAGCCTCTTGTAATCATTTAATTTTGCTAAGCTCAGGCCTGTAGGGATATGGTCTTGAGGCCCTGTTCCGGTTATGCGTCCAAATTTTGCTCATCTTGGGGACCATAATTCGGACCACTCTTATGAATGGAACTGATAAAATGCTCTTGTACCTGGGCCCGTTTTTCACCTATTTCTCTTCATTGTTGGCCTGCGCTAGTTTCGAGCCCAATGTGTCAGAGTCCTGGATCACTTTTGGACTTACTAGTAAAAAAATGATGAAATTTAGATTTTTATTTGGGCTTTTCAAGTTAAGTGGAAATCCTTAATAGAGAATAATAGCACACCCTTAGGACATCAATTAAAATTAAAATCGAGGTGCGCCGTGCCAAATAAAATAACAAATTGCGTGACCCTCTTCAATTATTTCCATTGAAATACTTAGAACTCGGGACGTATTATTTAACAAATTTTCATGGCCCCACGCAAAGTTATCAACACGTTAGTTGCTTTAGGCGCACATTTTAATAAAATACTTTCCTAAACTCGGGTGCACATTTATGTTACTGAAATCTAAACCTCAACACTATTAAAATATGTCAAAAACCACGAGTGCATTTATGTGACGTGGTTCGAGATGTACTTTAATAACATTGCAATTCTCTTTAAACATAATTTGAAGCGGTAAATAATTTAAAATTACAATATAGTTAGAAACATTTATTAAAATCAGATAATAGGTCAATTGTAATAGTTTAAGCGACCGTGATAGAACCACGTAATTCGGGGTGCCTAACACCTCCCATTGGGTTAACATAATTCTTTATTCAAAATTTCTGGTTACTCTAAATAAAATTGAATAAATAATCCCATTTTGAATAATGTCACTTAAAGTGAAAAAACTCCCTTATATGCCATCCTTTGGGGTGGTGTGTAAATAAGGAGGTGTGAGAGCAGCCACAGATCTGGAGTAGACACAGAGTCCTCCGAAGAAGAGGAGGAAGATACCTAGAGTATATTATGCCATCATCCAGTTGGCGGAACCACCGGAGGCTTCCTCCAGTCAGCCACATGATGTAGCAGAGTAAGTACATGTCCAGTTCCAGGTCCCATCAGCTGAGCAATAAGATACCTGGAACTAGTGTGAGGTTTCCGAGCACACAGAGGACTAAGATACCACTCATGATCCTATGCAGACAGACATGGCTTAGGGAGTCTTCATATTCCTCTATTTTATTTTTGGTGCTTATTTGTTTTAGTTGGCATTGGGGAAAAAGCCAGCTTTTATTTGAGGGGATGCGCCCTTTATCTATGGATGACTGTACGTATATACTGATTTAGTTTATGATTTTTTATTTTCATTTCGTCTGTATATAATCTTATATTTAGTTATTTTTATCGCACTTTTTATCTTTCATATTTCATCTATATAAAGTTAATTCAGTGTATATATTCATTTCCCATTGTATATTCAAATCCCCTATTGTATATATTCTTTCTATTTTCGCAAAAGTTTTTCATTTTTAGCTTTTTATTTATGTTCGTAGCTTTTTTATTTCGTTTTTGACGTTTTCAATAAGCCTTTAGTTTTCTTTCTAATGGTGGAGTATTGTGTGAATCGGGTGGCTCTTCCCAAAGATGGATGGCGTGACAACCTTCTTAAGGGTTTGAGTCCGTTTTTGGTTTTTATTTTCGTAGTTTGTAGTTAAGAGTACATGAACGAAAGCTTCACTTAGGCCTAGTACATTTGCCTTTGATCCTATGATGAAAGACAAATTGTTATGTGTAGTATGGTGAAAGTTATGATCTTGAGACTCTTGTGTTGGCCGATAATCATCAAGTGGGTTTTCAGTTCCATTGGGTGCCCAAATGGTTTTGTGGTCCCCTGACTCTATGTATTTAGCAATCCTTTGTCTTGTGTGGTGAGAAATCAAATTGCGAGTCCAAGTCCCAAGCCAATGATCTAGAACTTTCCTTGAATGTCTGTTGAGGCAAAATCTTAAGTGATGACTTGAAAAGTGATTATAGGCTCTCCTTGATCAAAATGATAGTTGAATAATTTCATAGCCTGCCAATAATATAATCCCTAGTTAGCCCTTTTGAGCTTTAAACCTTTTTCTTTTAAGAACCATGTTACAAGCCTATACCCATTCTAAAAAATACCCTCTCTTGGCACCTGATCTTTTCTTGAGCATATGAAAAAAGTATATGTTTGGGAGGAGATACGAGGATGACAACAAAGTGGTATAAGGCACAAAAATGAAGAAAAGGAAAGGCAATGAAAAAGAAAAAAAACAAAAGACAAAAAGAATGCTCAATGTGAGAAAGAATAAAAAGGGATTCAAGAAAAGTAAAAGAAAATAAAGGTGTGAAAGTTGAAAAAGGAGAAAAGAATTGAAATACATAAGAAAGAGTGACAATGTGTCTCTCCTTCACAATGACTCCACAAAACCACTATATGATCTTTAGTTGAATGAAGCTTGCATTAGTGGATACTTACATGAGGGGCAAGCATATGATACTTAGATTCGGACTTCTGGCCTTTCCTTGAGAGAAATGAGTGAATTCCCATAGACCTTGGTTTGTGAGTGAATACTCTAAAAGGTGAGGTTTGCTTAGGGAGAGATGAGGATGCGTGAGTTTGGGTTCCACAATGACCAAAGTAATTGAGAGTGTTCTTTGATGTAATGAGTCAACTTCTGATGCTCTTGTGTGAAACTTGATCCATAGTTTTTCAAAGGATAAATGTTGTTAATGATTTATTCATATTGAGGGCAATTGTCAGTCCCAATTGATGCTTGTTGAGGTTACTTTAGGATTGCTGAAAATACTTGGATTTTCCCTTAAGGGGTGGGTCTTATTTTGTTTACTTGATAAAAAGCAAAAGCTTAAGTTTGGGGGAGTTGATAACTAGAGATTTTGGCTTATTTCATGCTCCTTCTTGCTTATGCTTTGATTATAAATTCTTACAAAATAGTCCCAAATGGCTCATAAATTATGCTTGATTGCTAATTTGATCGATAAAGTGACGAAATGTCAAAGATCGACTCAAAAGGAGTGAAACCTGCTCAAGTACCTAAGACAAGGCAAAACTCAGGAGAACATGCCTAATGCGGACACACTACTCTTTGTACGGTCCACACTAGAGAGATTCAACTAGTTAGAATCTAAGGCCTCAAGCAACGTGGCCGCACACCATTCTGTAGGGTCCGCTTTATAGGCTCCCTGGCCGCACTACGATAATGTGCGGTCTGCGGAAGAGAAGTCCAGAAAAAGGAAATATGCCCAGGTTCAAGTCATCGGGAACTGCATTGGAGACATCCGTGGCCGTAGTCTGTTCTCCGCAGTCAGCGAAGCATGAGTTCAGAGAGCCAAGATTGCAAGTCCAAGAGCCTAGTGCAGCCGCAATCCTTTTTTTGTTGCTCGCACTGACCGCGTATGGATATTTTTTGAGCTTAGTATACATAGATATTTTTCCATTTTTAGGGTATCAGATATTACAGAACAATAGTTGTGCTCGTGAGACGTTAATTTGTAGCAATTTTGGGCTTAGCTTAACTTTAGCGATAGATTATTTGTATTTTCTTTAGTTCTTAATTGATGTCTTTTTCTTCATCTATTTCTCCATTTTCATCTTCAAGCATGAGTAGCTAAACCCATTATCTAGGGTTATGCCTCAACCCTAGTGTGGGTAATTGATGGGTGTTGTAATTTAAGGCTAGATTGACTATGTGTGTTTGTTATTTGGGTCAATTTTATGAATTAATTTATGAATTGGTGGTTGCAAACACTAGTTTGTGCTTAGCTGACTTGGTTCTTCTTGAGAAAGAGAGCCCAAGTCTCCAAAATTGATTCAACAAGGAATTGGGATGGATTCAAGAGAATTGATAGTCCCAATTAAAGGGTTAAACCTAAGAGAGTAATTACCCGACTTGAACCCTAGTTGCTTGAGCAAATTTGCTTACCCATTTGGTCTTGAGAAAGTCAATTGGACGAAATCACTCTCTCTATCGAGAGGTGTGAGAGTGTTTACAATCATGCAACGGTTATAGCATATTTCCCCAAACATGTCGAGTATGTCTTAGAAGCTATTACCCCTCAATTAGCCACCAAGGTGAAAGTCAATACCCTAGTGCCTTTTAAACCATTAGATGCAACTCTTAGAAATTTTCACTTAGCATAATTAGTTACAATTAGTAGTTGATAATATTAGATTGTAAAAGAAAACCCAAAAATGATGAGAAGAACAACTAAGAACACACTTCCAATTTTAAGCTAGGTAGATACTTAACTCCAATCCTAGCTCTCTGTTGATTCGATCCCGACTCAAAATTGGGTAAAAGCTATTGCGACCCTCTCTTGCTACTCTTTAGTAGTGTAGAGTTGGCTGCGATCACGGAGCCAACTTCACCCCTGGGAGTGTTATTGTTGACTCTATACATTATTTAGTTTGCGGTAACACCAGGAAGAATTGGATCTCGCCTGTTTGCATTATTTGAACCCCTTGCAGCGCCTAGTTTAGCTCCGTCATAACCTTATCATGTTGCATGAGATGGCCTAAAATGATCGTCTGTTGCTCTTGCAGGACCCTTACAACATTAACATGCTCCTCATTAGCATCATCGAGAGTTATCTCCTAAACCTATCGAGGGGACTGCCTGACATGCATCGATGTGACTTCATTTCTCTCATGGGTGTCACTGATTGAATCCTCAAAATAAGGCTGATGCCCTCAAATTTCAATGTTGTATGTGTTTTTAACAGTGTAATTTGACATTTTTTTGTTTTTTTCTAAGACAAAACAATTAAAGCACGTTAATAAGAAGGGAAAGGATCAATTTAATTGCACGATTCTCTAGGCCCCATAGCAGGCGCCAAACTATTTATCCATAAAATAAAAAAGTTAAATTTATACCCGTTTTCTAGACATGTGAACTAATTTGATCCTGAAACAATAAAATAATTGAAGAATTATACAATACTTAGCTTTAAAATATAGATGAAATAGTAGAGATGACAATTCCGGTAACAAGATTTCTGGGCACAGTAATAGTTAGATAAAAAAGCGAGAAAGTAAAATTGTACTAAACTTTGTATAGAATAAAGTGTAAGCTTAGCTAAAAAAATCGTGCCTTTTACCATGATAATTAAGCTAACTATGTATAGCTCTGTCTAGTGAAGGAGGTCCTAGGATTTTTCCCTCCTTTAATGTCAATTATGAGGGTCATTGATGAAGATGTAACGGTGAATATTGCGCCCCCTATTTTTCCCTCCATTTTTATGAAGAAGAAAAGATCTGGGTTTCGACATTTATGGGGGTTATAACTCATTTTCTTTTGGAAATTGGGTATATTGAAGACTCACCACCTAACTATTTATTGTGTGTTAGGGCACGTAGAGTTATTAACTCTTAGATTGGTTTGCATTACCAGAAATTTAGGGTAAGGGCTCGAAATAACCTTGAGGGCAAGGTGTTAGCCACCCCTCTCGGTCCACAATGGTGGGTCTCGACCGAACTTATATTTATTATCAACAAATAAGTAGTTGAAACAAATAATTTCAAATAAAGCAAGTTGGACATTGCATAATTCAGATAATGAAACAAAGAGAAGACTTAAACAAATTGTACACATATGGAGAGTAAAGTTTAAGCAAAGGGAACTTGGGAATAGGGGTCCTAGGTTGGTTATCCTACAAGATTACCCCACGTAGTGCCCAGGAAACATTCCTCAATGAGGGGCTACATGTGATATTAACACCTAGTCATCATATTCCGATCCACCCAAGTCCCTCCCCTTGGTCGTAGCCTAAAGCATTCTAGTCACCTTGACAATACCTATGCTTACACTACCCGTCCCTTCCTTGCGGTCCTGGAGGTATTTTAGGACCTCTAAATCTGGGAAGTTTTATGTAACCCCTAAGGTGTTTTAGAAGGAGGAAATTCTAGGTGACAGGCAAGAACAGTTTGGACTGCATATAAAATAAGTTAGAGGCTCACAGTTACCTCCTCAAACATACCACATAAATGCATGTCTTCAAACAACATTCAAAGAGAAAAAATCCTAGAACATGATATCTAAGTGAGCAGGGGTTATAAAGTACAGAATTAGGCGAATATGTGAAGGATCCTATTTAACTTGCCTACTTATTAAACCTGTTACATATGAACAACTTTAAGTAGCAGAAATACATTGTTGGAGTTAGGCTTGCCTAACACAGAATAGTGATGTCCTAAGAGCATGATAACTACATTTCATATAGTTAAACAGTGAGTAGTTTTAAATGGACATTTGAGGTCCTGTAGGCATGCTTTATAGCAGTGGTGAATGAAGACATTGTTCAATAGATCGATTGAAGAAGCGGACAATTGATTAAGACACTTTCAAGCAACGTAACATGAATTAGACTGACTTGTGTAGCTAAATTGATTTTAAGTTCAATAGGCAGGAATTGTGATTTTTAATTCCTATAGGCATGGTATTTAATTTTTATGAACTGATGTTAGAAACTTAAAGGCATGATATGTACTGAAAACAAATGTAAATACCCCTTTAATAGAAACTGAACCTGATCATATTCTTGGTATCTACTTATGAAGTTGATTTTTTAAAAACCAATAGACATAATTTTTATTATTGGAACCACTTTAGCCCTATAGGCATGGTTTCTAGTATAGTAAGACAAACATAGCAAATATAAAATCCTATAGGAATGGTTTTTACCTATATTACCCCCACAAATATGTAAGCACCTACCCTTTTTCAGAAATCACCCTAATATTCGTTTACAAATAATTATTACAAACCATATGAATGAATTACATAAATAGATAAAAGAAATAGAAGAAATTACACTATAAGGAGCCTAACACAGGCCCAAATAACTTTTCCAAGCCTCCAATAGCCTCAAATTCCAAATTCCATAAACAATATAATTGTCTAGGTATGTCAGAATTCCCTAAGGATCTCAAGGACCCCAGGCAGTGCTCACACCTAGACTTTATAAGCAAAACTGAGTAAGTGTAGTGTGGAAGAGCCAGCTCCAGTGCATAAGATTTAAGAGGGATCTCATAGGGATCCCAAGGCAATCACACACTAGAGGGGAAGAACTTAAGGAACTAAGAGTAGAATGTGGTGCCTAACATAGTTTTGAAAAGGTTTTGATAACAAGAACATTGCAAAAAGAGACTTGTTTGAAATAGTATTGTTAAAAAAAATAGAGAGTAATTCAATAAGACAATTTTGAAAAACGTAAGATAAGCAACAAACAACAAACAAAATACAAAACCAGAAGAGGTTCATCAACATCCCAAGACATAGAGTCAAACAGGTACAAACATTTACTCAGGGGTAATGGGGAATTTGAGACAAGTATAAGGCACATAGTAGGCAAAGATGCACATAGGTACAAAATCAGAGAAGTCCTAAAAGGGGTTCAAGGGATTAAGGTTCATCATAAATTTCAAAAATTAATAGAGAATCAAACATACTTAGGATAACCAACTACTTTGCACAAGAAAGTGCATGCCAAAAGTTAGAGAAACATAAGTAAAGAAGAGTCACATTAAGGGTATACTAGAAAGGGATTCACGAGCAGCCTAAGCCTAAGGGGGTTAGACATATTCAGAAGCATGCATTAAAAAAGACAGTGAAGTAGAAATGTTAATTGCAGGTTGAACAACAAAACCATAGATAAAGGTATATTAAAAAATGACAAACTAAAGTAGTAGAATAAGCATATTGTTTTTGAAGCTAAAATCGAGATAACCACATACCAGTGAAGTAAAATAGCAAGCATAAAGTGAAAGAGAACCCAATAGTTAGCCTTGGCTTGCAGTCGGCTAAATTAGAACAGTAGTAAGTAAAACAAAAGAGAGCATAAAGTTTTGAGTATGAGAAAGAGAGAGTTTTCAACCAATTTGTTCGTATGTTGACTCTTAATGAGAGAGAATATACATTGTAGTTTAAGCTAGGTAAAATAAGGCGAAGAATCACAATTTGTATAGTAACTACGAAACTCGGCGCCAATTAGAACAAAATCAATACAATCAGTTCAAACGGTAAGAACAAGTAACAAATAAGGAAAGAAATCAATGTGTAACTGAAGTATAATAGGCAAGAAAATAATTCAAACATAGTAGGCATAGAGTAAACAATTAGGGCTAGGTAAAGAAAAACTCTAATTAAGGAGATAGTTAGTAATAATCAAGTACCAATGCAAACATGGTAAGTAAATCAATCAAATTGAGTAGAAAGGTAGGAATCAAAGGTTTAAAGGAAAGTATTCAAATTAGACCAAAAAATAAGGAATTCAGAATCAATCAAAAAGAAAGTCATGAATCAGTGTTTAGCATATAAATAAAGCAAGACACGGAAAATCAAAAGTCGCCATATAACTCTAGCAAGCATGAAATGACTCCATGAGGAAGAGGAAAGTCTTGAATAGTCAGTATGAACACAAGCATATATAATCAGTTAAAGTTAGGCCAAGAAACTTAGTAGGATCATATCAAGGCAAGATAGTCACGAGAAATCGCAGAAACTCAAAAATGAGAACCGGTCAGTCATACTGATACATAGAATCAAATGAAGAGCCCTAAAGACTTAGGAATTTTAACATAGACAAGTTAAAGATGTAGTAAACTCATAGATCAGTCAATATATGTGAGAAATATTGGTTTAATCACAAAGAATCAGTTAAACAAGTATTTGAAAAGAAGTTTTGAAAACCCTAGTTTTAGAAAAAGGTGGAAAACACTTAAATCATACGATTCTTGTAAATAACCTTAAGGACAGTGTAAAACATTCAAGAAACAAACTCAAATTGTTCTAGAGGGTATAGAAAAGAAATTAGGGTTTTGAAAGAAACCCATACAGAGATGAAGGAGCCTTTGTAGAAACCCAAGGATCGTAGCAAATATAGAAAGATTTCGCTTGAATACATACTAGAATAGCCAGAAACTGGCAGGAGATGAACCCTAGATGCAAGTTGGCATTGCGCTGGGCCCTTTAATACCTTTGAGAAAGCAAGCATGGCATGAGAGAAACCATTAGAGGCGTAAGGGACGATCAGAGATGATCGGAGATGAGAGGTCGGCGGTTGAATATTAGGGTTAGATTGAGAGAGTTTTGAGAGAAGAGAGGATTTTAGGGTGGCGGATGCGGAGAAGTGATTAGGGTTAGGGGATTGTTTGGAATTAAAAAGAAAAGAACAAATGAGGGTTGTTGATCTTTCAGATCAGCGGCCATGATCTGATGGGTTTTGGGTCGGGTAGGTTCATTTAAGGGCTGGGTCGAATTCCATTAAGAACTGGGCTGGGTGTTGGGTTGAAATTAGGCTAAAATTGAAATATAATTTGGCTAAGTTTTAAATAGCCAATATAACACTATATAATTTATATTAAATAATATATGATTTCTACAAAATAATTTTGTGTGATTAACTGATTTGAAGTAGATGTTTAATATTTTAAAAATATAGAAAATTATTTTATGCATATAAATGTAAATGTACATTAATAGGGTTAATATTGCAATTATATGCAAATTGGCTTTAGAAATATTAATGCAATCATAAAAAATACCCAAAAGAATTTGGGAAATATTTGGTATAAATATATGATGTAGATGGCTAAATTACCACAACAATTAATTTGAAGAATAATTATTGAAAAATTTATAAGTAAAAAAGAAAGAATTAAATCAATTTAGAGCCTTTAAAAATTATTGAAAAATTATTAAAATTTTATACATGCTTATATATGCTATTTTGAAGAAGTGTATGTCTATAAAAATATATTGGAAAAAATTGGGTATCAACAGCGAAAATAAATACCAAATTCTCTGTAACAGACCGGCGCTCTTAATGCTACAGAATATTCTTTATTAAATGCTACTAGGGACGCAGAGCATAATTCACTTTTATGAACGTTATCCTTTTCGGTGACAAACGAAATAGCTACATTTAATCTTCGACCATCCCCAAGTTGGATTCCACGTGTCTTTCCTTTAGATGACCACGTGCCATATCATATTTTTTCCTATACATCCTCGTTCGTGCTTTTCTGGGCTAGCTAGAATGTTGGTAGTTAGGGGATTCAAAAATAAAAGAATGACACACTTGAGACTTAGACCTAAAATTTAAAGTAATCTTTAAACGCCCTTGCCTCTATGCTAGAAGTTTCTCTTACTTCAAGAAGAAAATTCAACAATTCATATATATAGAAAACAAGAATATTTTTATTCTATATGAGCAATATAATTGAACCTCCTTCTCAATAGGCACTTGAATAAATGGAAACTTCTCATCCGCGCTTGAGATTTCCTTTCTCATGCTCAAAACAAGAAATCTGCTGGTACATGATATCCTCTTCATCTCTCACTTCTTCTTCTTCTGCGACGTTAACATTCTCTACTGCTTTTCTTGAGTTAATCCTGAAGCAGTGATGTGATCCTCGAATTCACTTTGAATTCCTAAAACTGAGTAACATTGGTATCAGAACTGTGTGATCCTTGGAATCATGGAAAAAGGCACGCGATCCACTAACAATTCGACTGAAGAAAATCATAACCTACACGAGTTAATGTAAAAATTGATAGCTGTTGTAGGGACTTTGTTTGGTGAATTCTTAGTCGTGAAGCAGTTGGATTAGGTAGTCTTTGGATTGAAGGAACAAATGACAAATTCAAAGGAACACCAGAAGGATAAAGCTCCTGCAACAGAGGCAGGTGAACCTTCTGAAACTAGATCTTATCGAGAGAGAAGTCCTATGAGCTGTAATCATCCCAATTCTAACTTATCCAGGTGGTCTATGATGGATTTTTTACGATTTAATGGGGAAGATCTGAAATTGTGGTTGTTCAAATTGAAAAATTCTGCTCTATCGAAAAGGTAGATGCTCAAGAAAAGGTTGAAGTAGTTGCATTACAATTGGAAGTAGAATCTATATAATGATATCTCTCTTTCATTAGGTAGAGGCTGTACCTACAATATGCTAATTGGAATGAGTATGTGATGGCATTAGCACAACAGTTTGGATCTGATTTCGATTATCCAATGGAAAAAATCAAAAAGATTAATAAAATTGAAAGTGTGAAGTAATACCAAGCTATCTTTGAAACAAATTTGAATAGGGTGAGATTATCTCAAGAAAATGCAATCACTTGTATTATTGGGGGTCTGAAGCACGAGTTAAACATTACTATTAAGCTGACTAATCCAACAACTCTGTCTCATGTGTATAGAACTTCAAGGAGGAATGAAGTCTACTTGGCTAAAACTAAATAACCTGCTTATATAACCAGTCCTTCAACCTAGAGATATAGCACAAGGCAGTACTGGTAAGCCTCTATTACTAACTCCTAATTCTGGTAGTTCTACCTATACTAAGGGATTTACTAAGCGAGCATTAAGCATAGATGAGATGAATGAAAAGAGGGCAAGGGGATTATGTTACTACTGTAATGAGAAGTATGTACCAGGCCATAGATGTAACAACTCAAAACGGTTATATCTATTAGAACTAGAAGAGTTGGAGGAATGATCTCCCGTAGAGGAAGGACAGGAGTTAATAATTCAAGCGGAGGGAAGATAAACTAGAACCATCTCAATGTAAGAATAGATGGGAATTTCCATACATGATTTGAATGGTTCACTAGGGTACAAGACCTTAAATTTACCAGCTATCATGCAAAGTAGGCTCCAAGTATATTGATTGATACTGGTAGTTGACACTATTTCATAGACCCTCAGGCACTTAGGGTGTACAATCTACTCTAGTAAACCCCAATTAGTAGTTGTTGCTAATGGGAATATGATGGTAGATGGGGTATGCACAATCACTTGGATGTTGCAAGGGCTGAGTTTTCAGCAGAGTTTTTGTTGCTACCTTTAGGCTCATGTGGAATAGTGTTAGGAATGAAATGATTACTAATACTTGGAGACAATAAGATGAATTTTAGGAAGTTGACTATGGAGTTCAAGCACAAAAGAAGGAAACACCTTCTTAGAGGTGCTGGTAATCATGTGAAGGTACATGAAGCTAAGAAATCGGTCACACACACACACACACACACACATATATATATATATATATATATGTATGTATTATTTCAACTATGCATAATATAGGTGGTTCACATGGAAAAGACAGAAGAATAGTGGCATGCTATTAAGATTGAGGAAGAACGTGAGGCAGATAACAAGCTAGTACAATTACTAGCTGAATATTCTAGATTATTTGAAGAGCCTACTAAATTACCTCCTTCTATGGGTGTTTTTTTATCACAAGATTGTTTTTCGAAATGGTACTGAATCTGTGAATAAAAGGCCCTATAGGTATCCTTCAGTTAAGAAGGATATTCTTGAGAGTCTTATACAACAGATGTTGGACAGAGGCATCATTCAACCTAGCTGCAGTCCTTTTGCTTCACCAGTGGTACTAGTAGGAAAAAAGTATGGGTCATGGAAGTTGTGTGTTATCTATAGATATTTGAATAAGCACACTGTTAAGAATAAATTTATTATTCCTATTGTGGAAGACTTGTTAGATGTACTTGGGGGTTCTAAGGTTTTATCTAAAATTTACCTATGGTATGGATATCGTCACTTCATATGGCCAAGGAAGATGTGCCTAAACTGCATTCAGAACTTATTCTAGACATCTTTCAGTATGTGGTAATGCCATTTAGCCTATAAAATGGTCCTGGAACATTTCAAGGATTGATGAACTTTGTTTTTTAGAAGTATCTTAGGAAACATGTACTGGTTTTCTTTGATGACATTCTCATATACAACAACACGATAGAGTACCACTTAACTCATTTGAAGTCAATTTTTGTAGAGATGAGTAAATACCAGCTCTTTGCAAAGAGGAGAAAATGTTTGTTTAGGGTTTAGAGGATTGATTTTTTAGGATACTTCATCATAGCTGAAGGAGTGTCTACTAATCCTCATAAGATAAAGGCAGTCCAAAAGTGGTGTACACTAATAACCCTCAAGCAGTTTAGGGGATTTCTAGGCCTTGATGGTTATTATGGAAGATTTATTAAGAGTTTTGGGGTGATTTGCAAACCCCTAACTCACTTAACTAAGAAGGATGAGTTTAAGTGGTCAACTTCAGTAGATGCAGCTATTGCAGCTTTGAAAAAAGCACCTCACTCAAGCTCATGTTCTAGCTTTTCCAGATGCTACTGATAACAACGAATTCTAGCCTATCGTCTGCTCTCTTTTGCATGGATTGTGGATCAAAAATGTGTAAAAGCCCGAAAACTTACTTTTTGTACATGTTTTCAAGGTTTGGTCAAAATGAGGCAAGAAAGCAATGACCAACTCATGAAATAGTTAAAATTGCACAAGTTTAAAGTTGAGATAAAAACGCTGATCGCGAAGGAAAAGATCTGTCGCGGAAGGTCCACCGATGAAGCGACAACAATTACGCTGAGTAGGAAATAGAGATTTAGAGGCCTTGCAATATGCGCTCAATGAGGAATACATCCTGCGGGCATTTTACGCGTCTGCAAGTGAAGCAAAATCTGTGCGACAAAATTTACGATGTCCCTGAAACCTAGCCCACTCCTAGTCCAAAAGTCCAACTGCTGAGGCACTCAGAATTGCGCTGACAGCGAAACCACCGGAGGGGTATTTTTGTCCAGTAACTTCAGTTGTGTATAAATAGATCCTTTTCACATTTTAGGTCATATTTTGTATCTAGGAGCTCGTGAACAACTGTACTTTACCACTTTGAGTAATTTTACCGTAGCTTTAGCTTATATTCATAGATTTTATTCTTGTAATCAACTTTTGTGGCTTATATTTCATCTTTATCTTTGATTTCTACCTTGATTATGAGTAGCTACACCTATTATCTAGGGTTGTGACCCAACACTAGTGTGGGTATATTATGGGTTAGTGATATTTAGCTTGATTCATGCTTAATTGTAGAATTAGTTGTTGTAAACACTAATTCATGCATTTATTACATAGAGTCTTCTTGCCTACTTTAAAAAGAGGGACAGTCTGGAAAAATTAGGCTAACTAGGAATTGGGGTGATTCAAGAGATGATAAGCCAAATTAAATGGTTAAACCTAGAAATAGTAATACCGAACTTGAGCTAATTTTACTTGTATTTTTTGAACATCCAATTGGGCTTGAGAATCCCAATTAGGGCAAAGTCATCTAAACTAACGAGAGGTATTGAGTGAGTAACTGTGTGTAACACTTATATCACGACCCCAAATATAACAAGCTTGTCCTAACTTTTAGATCCCATTAGATACTTGCCTAGGTGTAAGTCACTTCCATAGTACCTTTTATCACTTGAGAAAACTCTTACAGAAACATTGTACTTAGATTATTTTTAGCAATTAGTAGCATAAAAAGTAGTATAGAAACAAATCCAAGCATGGTTAAAAGGTAAATTAAAAGCAACACGCATAGCTAGTTTAGATAGAAACCCAACCCCCAACCAATATTAACACTCTATTGAAATTGATCCCAACCCCTCGGGTAAAAGCTGCATCGACCACTCCTCGCCATTATATGGTGGTGTAGGATTGGAGCTGATCACTTTTTGACATTATTACCGAGAGTTAAACAGCTTTGGATATCTATCTGACTAGTTGTGTGTCTTGGTTTTCTTTCCTTCTATTTTACTAGCTTGTGTAAGTTAATTGATTCAGAAACAAAATGGAAAATAATGATCATATCGAAAATGTTCTACCGAGTGAGGAGGTAGATGATAATGGTGAAGATGAGGTGCCTCAGGTACCTCAAGCTCAAAGAAGTGGTCGCCAGGCCAATGAAAACATTCTAGACCCTCCCCCAACTCCTGCACGAGTAGCTCCTTAGTTACTTCCAAATGAAGGTTACCCAAGTGCAATTGTCCCCCCCAGAATCCGGGTGGGCAATTTCCAGATTACAAATGTCATGTTGACCTTATTGGAGCAAAGAGGGTACTTCACAAGCGCTCCCTATCAGAATGCATATAAACATCTTAAGGGGTTTGTGGATATGTGCTGTGGAAGCAAAAAAAACAAATGTATCGAAGGATGCATTGAGACTAAGATTTTTCCTTTTTTCACTTAGAGGGAAAGCTTTGGACTGGCTCGAAAGACTCCCCAACCATTCAATCACTACATGGGATGAGCTGGCCGACACGTTTATAGCCAAGTTTTTCTCACCATGACATATGGTTGCATTAAGGGATGAGATCTTAGCACTTAAATGGGAACCAAATGCACCCCTTCATGAAATCTGGGATAGATATAGAAATATGGTCAAGGAATGCCCCAACAATTATATGACTGAAGCAATGCTCCAACAGATGTTTTATCAGGGTATAAACATATCCAATCAATGTGTGGTAAACCAGCTAGCGGGGGGTAACTTTATGAAGCTTTCATATGCCAAGGCTTGTGAAATTCTTGATGTGATGGCTGACACTTGCTCAGCCTAGCAGAGTCGGGCAAATGTTCCTCAGGGGAACCCTCATGTCATAAATATTCACAAGGAACTTCAGGACCACAGACAAGCCATATCTAAGTTGACAACAACCATGAACTAGTTATCCAAAGCACGACTTTAGCAGATTCAGGGACCAAAGCAAGTAAACACAATAGAAGGAGTTAATCTATTGGTAAACATGATTTGATAGTTTGGTCAACAAATTCAATGTAATCAAGATCAACTTGAGCAAGGTAGAAGTGGTTACAACAAAGATGACGGTTATTGTGAGCAAAGTGAAGAGGTTTTGTATTCCACTAACTATAAAGGACAATAAGGTAATGCTCTAAATAAACAATAGAGATCGCAAGGGAAAAATCATAATTGAGGCAACCAAGGCCAAGGAAATTGGAACAATAACAACAAAATCTCCAACAATTGGCGGAACAACAACCAGAATTTGGGTGGTAACAAGAACCAAGGGGTTGGAATAATAGTAATCAAGGTAATTAGGGGTCAGGTTTTCAAAGACCTCCAATGTTTCAACAACGAAACAATCTGCCTCCATTTCCATCCCCTCCTAGCTCATCCAAAAATGAGATAGGGAGGATTGAGTCAATGTTTGTACAAATAATGAAGAAGAACGCCAACTACGATGCCAAATTGGCTTCCATAATACTTCTATCCGCAACCTAGAGGTCCAGCTTGGTCAAATTTCACAAGCTTTGAACACTCGCCCTAAGGGGTAACTACCTAGTGACACAGTAGTAAACTCGAAGGGTGGGAACAACACTAGACATGCAATGGCGGTGACCACTAGGAGCGGTAGAGGTGGTGAAACAAGTACCTACAAGCAAAAGGAAGTTGTGAATGATGATGTTGAAATGCAAAATGACGATTATCCAATAGTTGATGAGAAAGTGAGTGAAAAGAAGTTGGATGATGAGGTGAGTATTGATATTCATTACAATAGGGAGGACACTCAAAATGATGTGAACCCATCTAGGGAGGTTATAGACATACGGGAAATGGTAATGCCTAAGGCCAAGGATCCCTTGCCAAGGCCTCCTCCACCTTACCCTCAAAGACTTGTAAAGCAGAAAAATGAAAACCAGTTTAAGAAGTTTATTGCGATGATGAAAAGTTAGTTGATCAATGTGCCCTTGGTGGAAGCTCTCGATCAAATGCCGGGATATGCCAATTTTATGAAAGACTTGGTAACGGAATAGAGATCTATAGATTGTAATACCATCAAAATGACTCATCAAGTGTGCGCTATTGTGCATTCGATGGCTCCAAAGCTTGAAGATCCCGACGCATTTACTATTTCATGTACCGTTAGGAGTGCGGATTTTGCAAAGGCCTTGTGTGATTTGGGAGAAATTATAAATTTGATACCGTACTCCATATTCAAAACCTTGGGTATTGGTCAAATCGATAGCTACTTTAATGATATTGCAAATGGCGGATAGAATAATGAAGAGGCCGTTTGGTATAATTGATGATGTTCTTGTCTGGGTTGAAAATTTTATTTTGCCTACGATTTTTTTATTCTCAACGGAAAAGTCAACTGTGAGTTACCGATAATATTGGGAAGTCATTTCCTCGCAACAGGGAAGGCATTGGTTGATGTGGAAGAAGGGGAGCTCACCTTCCGGGAGGGTGACAAAAAAGTTATATTCCACGTGTGCAAATCAATGAAGCAACTGAATAGTACTAAGGTTTGTTCTTATTGTGGATCTGATGATGGAGGTGATAGTTGATGACACGAGTGGCATGATCAATATGGAGGATTCTTTGGAAGCTGTATTGTTGAAACATGATGTGACCGAGGATGAAGGTTCGGTAGAGTATGTCAATGCCTTGCAAGGAATGGGTTTTTACTCCTATAAGCCCCGTAAACATTCCTTATTTTTTGAGAATAGAAAGACTCCACCAACAAAGACCTCATCAAGGAACCTCCCATATTGGAGTTGAAGCCTTTGCCTCCATACCCAGATGTGAATTCTTGGCCCTTGTTCAACTTTACCTATTATTATTTCTTCGTGCCTTACTAACGTACATATAGATGCCAACCTTGAGGTGCTTCAAAGAAGGAAGAGGGCAATTGGATGGAGTCTAGCTGTTATTTGAGGGATAAGCCCTGCCTTTTTCATGCATAAGATAATACTTGAGGATGATGCCAAACCCTCTGTGGAACATCAAAGGAGGTTAAACGAGGCTATTCAAGAGGTCGTCAAGAAGGAAGTTATCAAATGGCTAGATGAAGGGGTTGTGTACCCCATTTCGGATAGTTCATTGACTTCACAGGTATATTGTGTGCCAAAAAAAAGAGGGTATGACTATGGTCATAAATGAGCAAAATGAGTTGATCCCTACTAGGATATCACCGGATAGAGGGTATGCATGGACTATAGAAAGCTGAACAAAGTGACCCGTAAAGATCATTTTGCATTGCCCTTTCTTGACCAAATGATGGATAGACTTGCTGGGCATTCCTACTTTTTCTTCTTGGATGGGTACTCAGGCTAAAACTAGATTATGATTCCACCAGAGGACCGGGAGAAAACCACCTTCACACGTCACATATGGAACCTTTTCATTTTCGCGAGTGCCATTTTGTTTGTGTAATCTACTGGCTATATTTTAGCGGTGCATGGTTGCTGTATTTACGGACAGGGTGGAGGACCTATTCAAAGTGATCGTGGATGATTTTAGTTTTATGGGTGACTATTTTGAAAAATGTTTGGGTAATGTTGACAAAGTGTTGACCCAATGTAGGGAGACAAATCTAGTGCTTAATTGGGAAAGTGCCACTTTATGGTCGAGGAGGGAATTTTCCTCGGCCATACTATCTCAAAGAACGGTATCAAAGTGGAAAAAGAAAAGATTGAAGTAATTTCAAAACTCCATCCTCCTATTTCTGTCAAAAGAGTGAGGAGCTTTCTTGGGCATGCAGGGTTCTACTGGAGGTTTATCAAAGACTTCTCCAAGGTGGTGAATCCCTTGGGCAAATTGTTGGAAAAGGATGCAAGGTTTGTGTTTAAAGATGAGTGCATGAAAGCTTTTGAGCATCTCAAATATAGATTGACTACCACTCCCGTCATCACCGCACCCAATTAAAACTTTCCATTTGAGCTCATGTGTTATTATAGTGACGTTGCAGTAGGAGCGGTCTTAGGGTAAAGGGTGAACAAGAAGTTTCATTTGGTGTACAATGCAAGAAAAATTATGAATGATTCCCAGGTCAATTATAGAGTGAGGGAGAAAGAGTTGCTAGCAATTGTGTTTTCAATGGAAAAGTTTAGGCCTTACCAAAGTGATTGTTCATACTGATCATATGAAACTTCGTTACTTGATAACCAAAAAGCATCCTAAAGATAGATTGATGAGATGGTTTTTTTTGATGCATTCCCGGATGAGAAACTCCTCTCAGTATCTTTGAATAGTATGTCGTGGTTCACTGATATGGCCAATTTTCTTGTGACTAGCATTGTTCCAAATGAGCTCTCTTCTAACCAAAGGAAGAAGCTTAAACGGGACAACTTGGATTATTACTGAGCCTTATCTTTTCAAGATTTGTAATGATGGTGTGACCCGGAAATGTGTTCTAGAAGATGAGAAAATGAGTATTCTTGATGTTTTATCCTCGTCCTACGGTGGTCATCATAGTGGGGTGAGAACTGCTTCAAAGGTTCTTAGCTGTGGTTTTTATTGTGATACTCTATATAAAGATGCTGGTGAGCTTGTCAAGAGATATGATAAGTGTCAGAGAGTTGGTGGAATTTCCAAGAAGGATGAAATGCCACTCACCATTATTCTTGAGGTTGACATTTTTTACGTGTGGGCCATATACATCATGGAGCCTTTTGGGAGTTTGTGTGGCAACACTTACATTTGATTGCTGTTGACTATGTTTACAAGTGGGTTGAGTTTGAGGTTTCGCCCAACAACGAAACCCAAAGTGTGGTGGCGTTTCTCAAGAAACATATCTTCACACAGTTTGGCACTCATCGGGAAATCATTAGTGATGAGGATTTCATTTATGCAATAGGGCATTTGACACTTTGCTTGCAAGTAAGGTGTCAATCACAAGGTATCAACCCCTTATCATCCTCAGACTAGTGGACAAGTTGAGGTCTCCAACAGGAAGATAAAGAACATATTGTCAAAAACTGTCAATGCTAATAGGACTGACTGGTTGAGGAAACTGGATAATGCTTTATGGGCTTACATGATTGCTTATAAGACTTCAATTGCTATGTCTCCATATCGGTTTGTATTTTGGAAAGTGTGCCATATTCCGGTTGAGTTAGATTATAAGGCCGTGTGAGCTTTGAACGGTTAAATCTTAAATGGGAAGTTGCAGCAAATATCTGGGTAGAACAACTCAATGAATTTGATGAGTTCCGATTTCATGCCTATTCCAGCTCGTCCTTGTATAAGGACAAGATGAAGTACTTACATGACAAGTATGCCAGAGCAAGGAATTCAAGGAGGGTGACTAGGTTCTCTTATTCAACTCTCGATTACGATTGTTTCCAGGAAAGCTCAAACCAAAATGGAGTGGCCCTTTTTAAGTGGTAAATGTAACTCCATTTGGTGCTCTTGATTTTAAGAATAAAAATGGTGATGTTTTCGGAGTTAATGGTCACCGAGTCAAACACTACCTGGGAAAATTTGATGACAACCACGTGGTGGCCTTGATCAACTTCAAATGAAGACGGTAACATGAGTCGTGCCGTGACGTTAAATCATGCGCTTCTTGGAAGGCAACCCATGTGTTTTTTTCTTCTTTTTGATTTTCTTCTTAGTGTAGGATATGTTTTGGACTAACTGGTTGTAAACATTTCTGTAGGAATTTTTGATGCAGTGCAGGACCAATACTAGAAAATTTGGCTAAGAATACAATTGGACTGCTGACCGCGCTCAAAATATCACAGACAGAGAAAGCTTTTTCGCAGGGGCGTGATTTGTTAGCGGATGCGGACTTGAAAAGTCAAAATGTGACCTTTCTCAATTTTCAACCGTGATGGCTTTTTTGTGAACAATCCGACCTTCTTCAATGGCCGCAACCACATTTTCTCTCTCAATGGTAGTGTTGAACTTGCAAACTCTTCAAAACATTCAAAAGTGCAGACTACGGTGGAATTCTGCAGCTGTGCCAGGTAGGTCCGTGTGGGCCCTCAGTATTTTAGTATAAATAGGAGAGCCGTCCTCATTTTGCCTTTTTCACACTTTTTACTCTCGCTAGAAATAGGCAACTGTCCATCTCCTCTAATCTGATCCCAATAGGACAACACTTATCAAAAGTTATTTTCAACTCTCATCAAACAACTGGTATGCTCAAATCATTACATTGCTTTTAAAATTTTGCTTTTCATTTCATTTAGTTTAAACTTTTTTTAAATTTTGATTAATCCACATAATATAGGCGTTGAGATTAAAAATTCTTGTGCGTACTTGTTGTGTATGCCTAATAAGGGATAGGGTTGTTCATTTTAGCTCTTGATTGCCTAATTTGAATGCTAAGAACCCTACAGTGCCCGTATATTTTTTGAATTCTGCAGCCGTGACCGTAGTTTCGTGGTTAGCGTTCACCTAAAATCTTGAGAAAAAATGGTTTGTTTTCCTAGGTCAGCGGTGGAAATTCTGCTATCAACGACATACTTTATGCGGACGTGCTTCATTTTTTTTTTTGCAGAGTGTGAATGCTAAGTTCAGATAATTGCCAAGTTGAGTCCGCGATCACATTCATTTTTCCGCGAACAACAGAGTCTTTTTTTCGCGGTTGTGCCCAAAATTTCACTATCAGCGGTACCTCAGATTCAGAGATTAGCTAGTCTGTTTTCTATCTTTTAGCGGACGAGGTCCTTTTTGTTACAATCCACAATTGCCTTTATGCGGTCGCCTCATTTTTCACGGTTGCCTCTTCTTCATTCTGAGAGGAAGTATATGCAAGTACTCTGCTATGCTTTATTTCCATGTGCAATGTTTTAGCTTCCACTGCAATGTTTAACTATATGATTCATACATTGTTCTGACTTTGTTTAATGGCTTGTTCTCTGTAGAAAAATTTCTGATCTAGAGGTGCCGGTGATACAAAAAAGGGAGGTCCGAATCATCTCAAGGCAGGGGAAAAGGAGGACAAGGAAGGACCAAATTACTATTAGCAGTCTAGAAATCTATTGGAAAGCTGCGGAAGACCATCAAAGCTGTTATGATGAACCGAAAGGTCATCACTTGTTTTGAAAGTAAATTCTGCATTCTCAAGCCTTAACATTTCCTTTTGTATCACCTTATTTTGCATGCGTAGTCCGGACGTGTATCCAGAAAATCATTATGTGAAAATATGTGAAAAATAATAAGTTTTTCCTTTAAATTGAATTTAAATTGACTTCGGTTAATGTTTTAGGTAAACGGATCTGAACCCATGATTCGGAGGTCCCGGAAAATCTGTAAGAAAATATGGGACTTGGGCATATGCTCAGAATTGAATTTTCGAGGAAAATTGTTTAACTAAAATTATAAGTGTTTTTGGAAAAGAAAAAAATGTTTGAAATTGATAGTAATGAAACCGTATTTTGGTTTCAGAGCCTGGTACAGGTCTTATATAATAATTAAGTTGAATCTGTAAAGTTTGGTAAGAATGAGAGTTTGTTTATGTATAAATCGGACCTTTATTAGACAAATTGAAAATTTTGATGTTCTTAAGTGATTTCATGAATTTGAGGCTTAATTCATAGTTGTTGATGTTATTTTGATGATTTGATTGCACGAGAAAGTCCGTACAATATTTTTGGACTTGTGTGCAAGTTTGGTTTCGAGCCCTGAGGGCTCAGACGAGATATGGATAGGCCGCGAAGTGAAATTGGACTTAGGAAAATTGCTGGTGTATTGTAGGTCTGCAGACTCCGCAACTGCAAAGCCTGGCTCGCAAATGAAAGCTCGCATTCGAGACTAACCATCGCATTTGCGATGACTTGGGGGAAGGGACCTTCGCATTTGTGATGTTCCATTCGCAAAAGCAACTCCAACAGTGTTTGTAATTGCAAAAAGTCGTTCGCATTTGTGAAGTTAACAGGGTAGGCCTTCCTTTGATATTTTGAAGCCTTGGCTGCAATTGCGAGTTCTCAATTGCGAATATGAAATCGCAAATGTGATATCTGCACCTGTGTAAAATCAAACTTAGACGAAATTTTCCTCATCTTTCGAACTCCCAAAAAACCATATGCTCTATTGGGCGATTTTCCAAAGAAACGTTCTTCTCCAAATCAATTATAAATAATTTATAACTCATTTTTTTAATCTATAATATCTTTTCACATGAAATCGATTCAAATCTAGGGTTTTCATGGGGGAAACTGGATGTTTTTTGGTAGAACTTAGGATTTTTGATTTTGGGGGATTGAGACCATGATTTGAGGTCTGACTTCGAAACAAATTATATATTTGAGTTCGTGTGGGTGAATGAGTAATCGACACATAGAGTTGTTACCATGTGGGCTCGAGGTCAATTTTTGACTTTTTGGGGAAATCATTAGAAAACCTATTTTCATGCATTAGAATTAATTCATTTAGCATTTATTAATATTGTTAATTAAATCTTGGCTAGATACAAGTGAATTGGAAATGAATCGAGGGGTTAAACGGTAGTTTAGGCTTGAATTGGGCATGTGGAATCGAGGTAAGTGTTTTGTCTAACCTTAGGTTGAGGGATTAGGAGTTGTATATTATTTTCTATGTGTTAATTGTTGAGTACGATGTATAGGTATGATGACGAGTATCTATATGTCGGTGTCAATCATGCCCGTGAGTCTTGTAGTATGATTGATGTGACTCCATTTCATATTGTTCATGCTTTACATGATGATTTTTATTGTTGAATAAGGCTTGTGGAAGTAATATTGGTAGTTGAAAATTGTAGAGCATTGGCTTAAGTTGAGAATTGAGTTGTGAAGTAATCGTAGAAAATAGAAGAGGTTTATGATATTGTCTCCCTTGCCAGGATGTTATCGCTTTTAACATTGTCTCCCTTGTCGGGATGTTATTGTATATTATCTCCCTTGCCGAGATGTTATTACTCATGATATTGTTTCCGTTGCCGGGATACTATTGTATACAATTGTTCCCATGTCGGGATTCTATTTTGATATTATTGATTCCCTTGCCCAAATTGCCTCGTAATTGTTTCTTGGTTGAGGAAGAGTGTAAAGCACAAAGGGTAATGCCGTGCATAATTTTGAGAGTGTTAATGCACGAAGGGTGTTATCGTGCTGATTTTGTGAGGTAAAAGTATCAAAGGTGATGCTGTTGCGCGCTATGTAAAGTGACATGCCATGATATGAGTGATAATGCACGAAGGATAATTCCGTTCCATGATTATGTGAGGTAAAAGCACGAAGGGTGAATCCGTGCCGATTATATTGATTCTTATGGTGAGAATGAGAGTAAAAGAACGATGGGTGATGTCGTGCACTTGTATTATTCTTCCTACTCTTTCTTATAGTTGAATTTTACTATGTTCTATGCTTCTTTACTGAAATTCTATTGTACTTGTTGTCACACCTCATTTTTTACGTGGTTACCTCGAAAGATAAAAACATGTAAGGGTGTTTTTCCAATTAACGTGACATTATTCGAAATGGGATTATCTATTTAATTAGAGTCGCCACTTGTGATACGTTTGGTTTGGTGTCCCAAGTCACCGATTTGTTTTTAATCCTAAATCGAGGAAAATTTTGACTGCCCGATTAGAGTATGCGAACCAGAAATTCTAAGTAAGGATTTTTGTTGACGTGAGGGAAGGTGTTAGGCATCCTCGGATCCCGTGGTTCTAGCACGGTCCCTTAAACTATTATAAATGGATAAAATTCTTACTTTTACACATGCTCGCCTTAAAGTGAAAATTTAAATTAGCTTATACAACTTTTAATATTTTTTTGATGAAATTTGCAATGTCGTGAAAATATGTCGCAAACCATGTCACATAAATACGCACACAGTTTTTGACGTATTACAACTCCATTGAGATGTGGATTTGGGTCGCACAAATGCACACCCGTACATAAGAAGTTAAATTTATTAAAGACGCAAGTAAAAGAAACTAACGTGTTATTATCTTTGCGGGAACACCGTGAAATTTGCTAAACGGCGTGTCCTGAATCTCTTAATATTTTAATAAGAACATTTAATGAGGGCCACACAATTTTATAGATTTCATTTGGCGTGATGCACCTCATTCGTTATTTAAAAGGCCAATCCTAAAGAAAACTATGGTTTTCTATTAGATTTGTCCCTATAAAAAAGAAGACTCCTTAAATGAGTAGCCTACCATTAAAAGCGTTGCATCACTATATTAAATCGGATAAGTTTCAGGCAGCATGTTTTCAGCCTGCTTCAGTTGCTAATTTTGCAATTGGGCTCATCCTTGACAGAAGCAAGTCCAGGAAGTGTTGTTTTTCCAGGGCCTCTTAGCTACGCCTGGTTTTAGGCTTTGCTTTTGCGCCCAAAAATTTAAAGCAACAAACTTAATCATGGGTTGCAAGTAGCATTCCATAAATCACAATGTTACAATCATTCAAAATCATTTTATTAGCGCCTGTGTTTTATCATTTTAACATGCCACAACATCAAACAGGGTAAAAGTCATAATAATGTGGTCTTCTCACTTGTGAATCAATATGCTCAAACTCAAATTTAAAATTATATATATCAACTGATAATCCTATCAATGCGAATCAGAATATGTGTACATATCGTATCTCTACTAGTAAATCAAACATAAGGATCTAAGCAATCGACCATTACTAATACCACGATTTATCCCACTAAAATGCAAAATAGTGCAAAATGAATAGTCCAAATGGTTCAAAACTATTCAGCACACTCCAAGTATTTAATTATTACAACCCATTGTCCCAATTATAACAACATAATAGCAATATGGCAGATGAAAAACATATAATAGGCTTCTTCAACTTGAATATTCATTAGGTTTAGACTTCATACATCAGGTGAGATTGAAAATGTACCTAAAAATTGTGAAAAAACAACGCTTGAGAGTCCGCAAAGCTCAACCAGTATAATATTCACAGAATCCACAGCTTATGAGTAGCTACTGATTCCAGAAATGTTTCCAAACACCCAGGAAAGCTTTAAACTCAAAATCAAACAGAAAAAACTACTCAAATATCTCCAATGAATATAGCCGGCTAAGCAGGAACCCATGAGAGTTTTAGCACCATATTCAGTCAGTACACTAACTCAAAATGGCTGTAACAATGATCTAATTGACTCAAATTGAGCCCAGGACTAATGCTGGAAACTAAGCTCTTTAAATGTCTATTTTCTCAGGCTATTTTTCATTTTTATATAGCTAAACTTGTACTGCACGGCTGAAATTAGGGTCATTTTCAGGAAAGAGATCTAATGGAACAGTGAAAAACCACTGAACTTCAGAAAATTTTACAACTCTTTAAGCTTAGGATTTCTGGACACTTTTCAGGAATTTTTGGAGATTTTTCGGCTTTAAAATATATGGAATTCTCTTAAGAATTTTTAGACTGTGTAACCCCTTTTTTGGATGAATCGGGGTGCCATTTATAGCCAAAGGCTAGGGAACCCTTTTATTATATTTTAACCACTAGTCTCTCTTTTAATTTTTAAATTTTACCCACATGGTCCTTTATTTTCTGACTTGTTTCCCAAGTTACTGCACTAAACTACTGAGTTTTAGACTAAAGTTCCCTTCTAGAAGGGTCACAAAGATTCTAGCATTGTTTCTTATTTATAGAATACCTATACAACCCTTATTTTAAGCCTAAAATTATCATAACCAACTAAAACCCTAGATTACCCCTTTAATGTGCTAGAATTACTATTTTACTAAGCTAAGTCCTAAAATTAACTACTAGCTAATTATCAGCTATAACGAAACCATGATTAAACCTAAACTATTAGTATGGAATAACTAGAATCCAACTCAGAATTCGAAACACTACTGGACCAAAATTCAAGCTAAGTGATGAATATAATTAAAGAAAACATGCAAAGCTGTAACTACCATACCATTCTACCATTTGAAATAACAAAAATTGAAAAACTGATTCATATTCAAACTACTACCAACTATTTGTTGAACATTAAACTAAGCTGAACAATAAACGTGAAAGGTGAAAAATTAGGACTAAATCAGACATGGACATTAAGCTAAAGAAATGGGTAATTCAAAATATAGTTTGAAGCTAAAGTTATGGGATCACCAAAAATGCAAACTGAATAAATGGCTACCAAAATCCAAATTTAAATCTGAGCAAAACTAGTCAATATTTCCAATTGAAACTAATTGTCAAAACATAAAACAAGATAAAATTACTAACAAAGAAGTAAAATAAAAGAAAAAAATGGAAACAAATGGAGACTTACTGGTTTGTTCTTCAACTAGTCTTCTAATTCTTAATTTGAATCTCCAAACGGAGTTACATGTTTGTTTTTGGCCAAAACAAACATGCAACTCCATTTTAAAATTCAAGCGGCTTCGAAAATTTCTGTCTCAAAATTTAGGTGAAATTCAGATTTAAAATTCGAAGAGCATGGGGTTTATTGAATGAAGTTGGACTTGTTTTTGGGTAGGAGAAGCGAAGGGGAGTGTGGGGTATCAACTTGGAAGCCATCGGAGCCAGCGCCGTCGTGGACGGCGGAGCAGCCGCTCCTTTGGAAGAAGATTTGACGCGTTCGACTGGGTTTTTAGGGGTAATTTTAGGGGGGGTTGGAACGAGGAGAAGACGAAGGTTAACTGGTCTAAATTTGGGTGGATTTTGGGTTACGCCACCGTCGGTGTCGATTTCTGGACAGCATCAGGTTGTAGGGACACGGTGGATGCACGACGCTGTTACACCAGAGGGATTAGGGTTCTTCGGACATGGTACGAGGTCTAAATGGTGGGAGGGGGTGTTGTCCGAAAATTATATAGTGTGAAATCCCTTTCATCTTGAACGTTCGATCAAAGATTGGTCAACGGTACAGATGCTCTTGGCGTGAAACAACGCCATTTCATTTTTGGGGCTTTTGGACCGGGTAGGGATGTTGGGTTTGCGTCAATTTTAAAGGGTTTGGTGGTTTTTTAGGCCATATTTGTTGCAAGAATTGGCTCAAAACTTGGTCTTTACAAAGACCCAAGTAATATGCAATCAATTATTCTCTTTTATATATTTTTCTATTATATTTTCAGATTTTTACTAACAAAAATAAAATAGCCAAAAACATACTTAACATGAAATAAACTAAATAAACTCCTACAATAACCTAAACTCTAAATTTCAAAGAAAATTAAACAATTTTTTGTTGTTTTTCCTTATTTTCAATATTAACTAATTATTAACCTAAAAAATGTAAAAATTAAATCCTAAATGGAAAAATGCCATTTTTATATTTTATAGAATTATATTAAATAAAATGTGCAACATGAAAATAAACACAAAATGATGCAATTAATTCCTTATATTCAAATAACATAAGGAAAATGCAAATACACACAAAATAACTCAAATAATTCCTAAAAATCAAATAATAAAAGGGAAAAATGCTAATAAACAAAGAATCACTGAAATAATTCCTAAAAATCAAATAATAAAGGCGAAAAATGCAAATAAACACAAAATCTCGTCAATCAATCCTAAAACTTCAAATAGTAAAAGAAAAATCCTAATTTAATGAATTTTATAGGAACATTTCTAGCGAGGCAAAAATTACGTGCTCACAGCTGCCCCTCTTTGCTCGGAGACACGAAGGGTTTCCGTGCAAAGATAAATGAGAAACTGAGAGATATTTGGCTGCTTTGCATTCCATGAGAAGCATTTTGAAAACTGTCTGACCGAACCCTACTTCAAAGGTTTCCTACATATCCTTGGCTATAAAGAACTCAGGTTAGTGTAGTTCTGGAGTGTTTGGTAGCTGGGACTATCATGAGCATTGATTTCGCTGATGATGATGCTGCTACTCCTTGCTGACCTCTTATTACACCAAAAGGAAATCAAAACTAAGCTAGCTATGCCTATCAACTATGAGTTACAAGATTCTTATCTATAATTCTCTTGAAAGCTTGATCTTGAGTATTAGCTGGATTTTCCGTGGACTCTGATATGAATCTTGATGCTTGTAAGCTGTAGGTTTCGGTTCTTTCTTCACTGTTGAAATCAACTGGGACATGCACGACTTGTGACTTTGAGTCAAATTTGGACATTCCACATCTTTCTTTTCTATCATTCTAGATTTTTTTCCTTTTGTTCCTTTCTTCTTTTCCATTGTCCTGGATTGAGATTTTCTCTTCTGGTCATCTCAAATTCTGTGCCCTGAGGTAAAACCTATTTGGACATCAAAACCAACAAAAGAACAAAATTTTCTGCCCCAGTTTTCACTAGTAAAATTTTGTGAGTTATTTGTAGCACAAATCTAAACTATTTATATTGAAATAATAAAAGTTAGGATTGTTTATTTTTGGAGAGATACCAGGTTATGATGGCAGATAGCCGGGTTATGCCGGAAGAATAAACAAGTCCTTGTTAGGGGGTAAGAGGAGAATCCGCGGATTATGCCGGGATTGGAGTATAGAGTCTCTGCTGGAGAAAAAGAAGAAAATGTAGGGGTTATTCCGGGACATATGAAAAAGATTAATGGGTTATGGCAGGGAGATCAGTGGGTTATGCCAGGGGATCCGCGGGTTATGCCGGGATTCAAAAAGAAAAGACTCATGGGTTATGCCAGGGCAATCCGCGGGTTATGCCGGGATTTGAATTAAGACTCCTTGGTTATGCTAGGGGAATCCCCGGGTTATGCGGGGATTTGAAAGAGAAAAGAATCCTAGGTTATGCTAGGGGGTTCCGCGGGTTATGTTGGGATTTGGAAGAATGACTCATAGGTTATGCCTGTGAGCACGTGATTTTTGCATCGTTAAAATTACTCCTACAGAATTTTCAGAGATAGGATTTCTCCTTTTATTATTCGATTTTTAGGATTTATTTACGCATGTTTGTGTGTATTTTTATTTGTGCATGCGTGATAAGTCATAGAAAATATAAAAATTGCATATGCATTTTAGGATTTGCTTTTTACATGATTTTTAGATTAATTAGTAATTAGGCTTTTTACAAAATATAAAAATCACAAAGAAACTTTGATTTGTTTTAATTTTTCTTTTAAATAATAGTAGTTTAACTGTAATGTAATAGTTTTGAATAAATTTTCAGATTTATTTTTAGTTGAGTTTTTATTTAAAATTGAAACAATAATTGAACAATTGGATTATTGAAAAAGAATTGAAAAAAAGATAAATCAGGCTGCCTTACAATTGGGCCAAAGCTGGATGACCCGAATTAAAACAGTCCCTACCCAATCGAACGACCTGAAACCAGCCCAAACCCGCCCCTGACCCAGTCTGTCATTAGAGACGCCCCGAAACGACGTCGTTTTGGGGCGTGTGATCACAACCGTTCATAAGTCATGATCACAACGGTTCATGAGTCTGAAGCCAATACAAAGCCTAAATACTACGTATCTCCTTCCTCGTACCCTCGTCTCCGCCACCTTTCGCCTCATTGTCACCGGCCGGAAATCGTCGCAGCCGCTGGCGTAGCTTCAAACTCACCCAAAAACACAATACTTAATCACCTCTTCCTCCTCTTTCCAATACCCTTAAAATCACTCCCCAAATGTCATTCCAACTCCTTGAATATTAAAAAAAACAGACGCCGCCTCTACTGCCTACGGCAGCGCAACCGCCAAAGCCCTACAAAATAACACACCAGGTTCCTCACCCCATCCCCATAACGAATCTAGCCTCAATTTCTTTCAAACTTTAGCCATTCACCTCGAAAATCCATTCAAAGCTATGAAAAAATACTCAACCTCCCCGGAATTCCTTGAAATCGACACCACACAACCCCTTCACCTCCCCCTTTATGAATCTATAACCAGTAACCTCAAACATGACCGGTTCTTGTTAAAAATTAAATAAAAAAACCAGTCTGAAGCCCAACCTATTCCAACCCCAACCAATCTTACACCCTCTGTTGTTTTCACTCTCTTCCTCTTAAACTTCTGATCAGTCTTACTCAAATGTCAAAAGACCCTCCCAAATTTGAAATCAAAGGATGGCCGGAAACCCTAATGTTTAAAGGGTCATGGGTTTTGATCTATGCTAGTCACTAAGCAAAGTTTCCCTATTCATTTTCTTTTCATCTTGTTGTTGATTGTTTGTTCTACGCTGTTTGTTCTTGCTTATTTGATAATAATCTTCTTATAGTTTTATTTGGAGTTTTCATTTATTCAGAATTTTGTTCCTCTGTTTAATGTCGTTGATGATCCGCTTTGAATGATTTCTTATTGATTGGACTTTTAGATTTTTTTATAGATTGAATTGTTCTGTGTTGATCCATGAATATCATGTTTGAGTAATTAGAATTGAAGAGTTTAGGATTAAGTTTGTTTAATAAGATGTGATTTTTCCATTTTGCATGTTTTAGGATTAATTTGGGGTTTGTGATTATGTTTTGATTGCATGACTCATGTTCAGCATTTAGTCAGTGTTGAGGCTTTCAATTTTGTTGATTTTGTTTGCTTTGGATCTTGGGTCAAATAATTGATGTAGCTTCAGTATCCTTTAAATCTGGTGTCCAGTTTATTCTTACATTTTGGCTCAGTTTTATTAGGGTGATAATCCGATTGGGTTGGGTCAGGGTTGAATCATGCTTGTCACTTTAAGTAAATTAACTATAGTCAATTGTTGACCAACTTGATAAGAACTAGGGTGTAATTGGTTCGGCTGAGTAATTGAGGGGAAAGGACAAGGGCAACAGGTGTTTTTGGGTATGGGAATCTTGCAATAGAATGCTGGAACCTTCTAGTTGGAGGTTCAAAAACTAATTTTCTGATAAGACTTGAGGCGCAAGCCAGAAAATGAGTGACTAAGTTAAAAATTTTAAGAAATGGGGAAGGGACTATGGAATAAACACAAATGAAAGGGGTTGCCCTAAGTTGGGGTTATAAATAGGCAAGTAAGTGCCTTCATTAAAAAGGCTGGAAATCCTGAAAAATTCCCAAGGTTTGAAGTCTGAAAAATCCCTAGGAAAATCTCAAGCTTTCTTATTCTAAAAATCCCATTAGGTCTTTTCCTTCCAAGTAATTTCAATTCTCACATGTTGATTAGAATTTTAGATACATAAGATGAAAAAAACTTGAAATGTGAGTGCTTAAAAGTGTTAGAACCTCAGAATCTACTTCGGGTTTGATCTTAAGTTGGTTGGTTTTTATTAAAGCTGTTTGGTTTGATTCGAGTGTTGTTGATTGGTTCTGAAGCTTTCGTGGGTTGATTAACGTTTATTTTCTGGGTTTACAATATGATTCGAGTTGCTTGATTTCTATCACTATACTGCTACTTGATCTTGCTGACGCATTTCTCTTTCGATCATTATAACTCCTGGTAAATTCTAAAACTTCAAGTGTTGGTTGGATTGAACTTACATGTACGACTGTTTTGTATTGAAGAAAAACACAACGAAGAGCCTTTGCCTCTATCATACTACTCCAATTTGTTCAAAATGAATTTTGTCTTGTATAAATGGACTGTATGAAGTGTTATGTGGATTTTATTTGTGATATAAAAGTTGTAGCATAATCTCATTTAGGTGATAGAGTAGTTAGAAATAAATGGATGATGTAGCTCAGCATCAGTCAACAAGTTTTCATTGAATTCCTGTATTGGTTAATATGCTCTCACAAACTTGGCATTTGGGCTTTAACTCTACATATTACTTTGGGTTATCTATCATTCACATATAAAGGAAACACAAGATAAGTTTCAAATATAACATAACGTAGAGGTCAGTAATATTGCAGGCATTTGCATACCTATTGAACCTTGTTAGCATAAGATAATCAGGCAATAATGTTAAGCCTAGCTGTGGCTTATTTTCGTATCAGTGAATTCTAAAGATGCTTCTTTGTTATATTGTTTGGGGCCAGGGTTCATGGTCCCTGTTTCCTTATGTCATTCGACTTTGGGTTTGTTTGAAGGCCCAAACATGGACTATCCTTACCTGCCAGCTTTAATTAAAACTTTACGAAGTTACAATTTGCCTTTTCGAATCAAGTCACACATTGAAGTAAAAGATTTATTTTCTAAGTCAATTGTAGACTTTAGTTTGATAGTACGAGCTCCCATGCTAGCTAGTTACATCTTTTAGAAGCAAATTTTATAGAATCCTAGTTTGTTTAGGACTGACCTTTCAAAAATCATAGCATACGAGAACGGAACTTGTAAATTACGCACCCCTCGTGAAATATTCACATTCTAAATGCTTAGAGATTCAGGAGATGTCGTTTAGCAAATTTCACGATTTCCTACAAAGATAATAACACGTTAGTTGCTTTTAGGCACGTCTTTAACAATTTCATCTTCCTAAATGCGGGTGGGCATTAATAGTACAAGCGACCGTGCTATAACCGTGCTATAACCACGAGATCCGAGGGTGCCTAACATGTTCTTCCGGGTCAACAGAATTCCTTACTAAGAATTTCTGGTTCACAGACTCCATTTGGGCAGTCCAAAAATTTCCTCGATTTTGGGATTCTAAATAAACCGTTGACTTGGGACACAAAAATCCAAGCCTATCCCAAGTGGCGACTCTTAGTAAATGTATAATCTCACTTCGAATAATTTCACTTTAATTGGAAAAGCTCCGTTATACGTGTCATCTTTCGGTCGGGTAACCATGTAAAAAGGATGTGTGACAATGCCAGCGAGATCCGCGGGTTATGCCGAGGAATGATGGAAAGGAATCCTCAGTTTATACTGAGGAGAACGGAGTATGATTCTCGGGTTCTGCCAAGGAGGTCCACAAGCTATGCTGGGGCAGAGCTATGGGGTGATCCTAGATTTGGGGAAGGAGTGGGGGATTGGAGTCCTATGCTATCATGTTTTGTGATTCTCCCTTCCTTCTTTTCCTTTATGTAAAAAAAAATTGCGGTAAAAGATGTAAAGAGAACTTCCCTTTTTGCTGATCATTAGTGGAAGGCTATTCCTAGATCTTTGATTGCATTTGCCATATATCCCATTGCTTTGGATTATACCTGTTTCGAATTTCAATACAAAGCATGATTTGTTAGTTTAAAACAGTGGCTCGTTTTGTGGCCTTGATTTACTTGATCCCGACCTCATTTTTGTTGAGAAGACCTTTGGCTTTCCATGTTTTTCCTTGGAGGTTGGTCGGAAGATGTCATCTTTTCAGATTTGTTTTGCCTTCATAGGCCTTTTGATTACGATTTCTTTTGCCCCAATTTCCATTTCAAGGAATTCGGGTATCCTGTCTTTGAAACTTTGTGGAGACAATTAGCATACCCTGGCTTATCCTTCTAATACTCCTTTTGCCTTCATGGGCATCTGCCTTTAATTTTCTTTCTTTCACCTTTCTGCTTTTAAAGCGCCAGCCGTCATGGCCAGCTGGGATTGGCTAGATGCGTCCACTGAGACTGGGTATTTTCTTTGGTCCTTGCCAGGAGAGCCCTGTGAGACCGGTCTTACCATTTCTTGCGGAATAGTCATAAAATGAAAGTTAAGCCGAAGGGGATCCGGGGAAACAACAAAATCAATCATATGGATTTAGAGAGAAGTGTCCCTTTGGGGGAAAAGGGAAGGACTTATCTGGGGGTCGTGCCGACTTCAAATGGACATGACATGCTTCTTGTACTGGATGCCCGACATGTACCCATTTCCTGCTTCTTGTGACCCATATTTCAATCTTTCAAAACCATGGAAACTTGTTCGGGCTTTCATGGTGATATTTCTCCTTTTCGGCCGATGGCGCCCTTTGCGGGTTTTCGCCAATCGACCTCTGTCATTTCTCTTCTCACGTCGCCCGATAGTGCTCTTTTACGAGTTTTCACTAAACGGACTCTCTCATTTTATTTTCTCTACTCACTATCGCCTTATGGTGCCCGAAGGTTTTCGGCAATAAGTCTCTCTCATTTTATTTCTATCAATTCGAATCGTGCCAAATTCCAATGATTATGTTTGTCGTGTCCCTGCCTTTTCCAGCCGCTCGAAAGGACGTGGTCTGGGTTCTTGGAACCACTCTAGCAAGTTCCTGTCCGAACCATTTTATCATCTGCCCCAGTTCTGTTTTTAGGGAATTGGGGTTTTTATTTTGATATGACGTAATCCCAGCGAAAGGCTGCCTATGTATCCTTTCGGAATCAAGACAGAAGTAGTTCAGGAAGTGTTTCCTAAACTAATTTGTTTGTTGTTTCTTTTTGTTTTCATTCATTTTTTCCTCTTTTTTTTCATTCATAATTTCATTTTTTCCCCTCTTTTTTGTTTTGTTTTTTTCCTTCTTTTTATTCTTTTTCTTCTAATAGCACTTCCAGGTTCCAAAGAGGGTGAATAAAGAAACGTAACTGGCTCAAAAGGGTTTGTGAAGGATTGATCGTGTTTAGGGTAGCGGGAAAGGAAAGCCTTCACTTCAACCAGCTTGAATCATTGCTGCCGGAAGATCAAACGTATAACCTTTTTATTGCATCTGCATTCACTATTGTTTTGGGATCATCTCCTTCGACGTCACCCAGGTATAATGCTCCTTTGGGCAGTATCTTTCTTATAATATATGGACCTTTCCAGTTTGAAGAAAACTTTCCCTTAGCTTCCTGATGGTGAGGGAGAATACGCCTCAATACAAGTTGCACGACTTCAAAATTCCTAGGGTGCACTTTCTTGTCGTAAGCACGGGCCTTTCTTCATTGATACAACTGCCCGTGACAAACTGTGGCCATTCGTTTTTGGTCATTTAGTGACAATTGCTCAAGCCGAGTCTTAACCCACTCGCTATCCTCAATTTCTGCTTCGACCATTACCTGGAGCGAGGGGATTTATACCTCAGCGGGTATAATAGCTTCAATCCCATAGACCAATAAATATGGCAAAAGAAAGATTTTCATGCCATTGTCTTCAACTTTGAATCATTTTTCTCAAAATCTTCTTGATGTTCTTTTTAGCTGCTTTGATGACACCACTGGCTTTGGGCCGGTAAAGAGGGGAGTTTCTGTGTATTATCTTGAATTGTTCATATATTTCTCCCATCAGGCGACTATTCAGATTATCCACATTGTCTTTAATGATGGTTTCAAGAATACCGAAGCGGCAAATGATGTTGGAATGCACAAAGTCTACCACAGCTTTCTTGGTGACGGACTTAAGTGTGATGTCTTCGACCCACTTTGTAAATGGGACCAATGAAACTTTGTCCATTTGAATCTTTTGCTTCAATGGGACCAATGACGTCCATGCCCGAGGCAGCGAATGGACAAGGTGCTAACATAAGATGTAATTCAGTTGGCGGTGCATGAATCAAACCACCGTGCACTTGACATTGCTGACATTTCCGAATGAAGCTGAAGCAGTCTTTCTCCATGGTCATCCCATAATACCCTGCCCGAAGTATTTTCTTTGCCAATACACACCCATTCATATGAGGCTACACACTCCCACGTGTACTTCGTGCATAATCCTTTCAGCTTCCTCGGCATCAACACATCTTAGCAAGTTGAGATCTGGGGTCCTCTTGTATAAGATATCACCACTCAAGAAGAAACCACTCGCGTGTTGTCGGATGGTTCTCTTTTTATCTCCAATGGCTGTTCGGGATATTCTTGTGATTGTAGAAATTTATTGATATCGTAATACCAAAGCTGAGTGCTGGATTCTGCTTCGGTCACATTACAATACCCATGCCTTCCTTGATTTGGATTTCCAAAGTATCGATTTAGGCATTTCTAGGGTAAGCCAACATGGAAGCCAAAGTTGTGAGTGCATCTGCTACAAGGAATGTACCTGAATCCAACTTGAACCGTTTGCTAAGATCCTTCACATGGTGCCGATAAGGGATGAGTTTGACATCTCTTGTTTCCCACTTTCACTGGGCTTGCCGGATAACTAGATCTGAATCCCCATGATTAATAATTCCTCGACGTCTTGGTCAATAGACATATTCATGCCCATAATGCAGGCCTCATGTTCAGTTGTGTTGTTGGTGTAGAAAAATCGGAGTCGTGATGTGGCTGGAGTAGTGTTGACCAGTGGGTGAAATTAAGATCGCTCCAATTTTCGACGCCTTTCGCATTTACTGCTCCATCAAAGAACATTTTCCAAGTAGTGACATCTTCGGATGTTACCTCCACCGAATTCACTTCTTCATCCGGGAAATAGGTATTCAAGGGTTGTTATTCATCATCAACTAGGTTCTCGGCTAAATGATCTGCTAACGCTTGGGCCTTCATCGCAGTGCGAGTGACATAGACTATGTCGAACTCGGTGAGCAGGATTTTCCATTTTGCAAATCTCCCTGTGGACATCGATTTTTGGAGTATGTACTTCAACGGGTCCGGCCTAGTTATGAAGTAGGTGGTGTGGGCTTGCGGATAATGCCTCATCTTCTGGGCCGCCCAAGTTAAGGCACAACAAGTTCTTTCTAGCAAGGTGTATTTGGCCTCGTAACTAGTGAACTTCTTGCTCGGCTAATAAATGGCCTGCTCCTTCTTTCCAGTGACATCATGATGTCCGAGAATGCAACCAAAAAAGTTCTCCAGGACTGTCAAATATAGAAACAATCGCCTTCCTGGTTCCTGCGGGACCAAGACTGGTGGATTGGACATGTAGTCTTTAATTTTGTCAAAAGCTTCTTGAAACTCATTAGTCCATTTAATTGTTGCATCCTTTTTCAACAACATAAATATGGGCTCACACATAGAAGTCAACTGGTCAATGAATCGGCTAATGTAATTTAGTCTTTCAAGAGGCTCATTACGTCCTTCTTAGTTTTCGGAGGAGTTAGCTGTCAAACGGAATTTATCTTGGTTGGATCCAGCTCAATACCTCTTCCGTTGACAATGACCCTAGGAGCTTGCCCAATGGGACCCCAATGCACACTTGGCCGAATTTAACATCAAATCATACTTGCGAAGCCTTTCAAAGAACTTTCTCATGTCCCATACATGATCTCCTTGAGTCCTGGACTTGATAATCATACCGTCCAAATATACTTCTATCACCTGGTGCATCATGTCATCAAAGATGGTGGTCATAGCCCTCATATATGTTGCCCCAGCATTCTTAAACCAAAAGGCATAACCATGTAGCAATAAGTACCCAAGGTCTGGTGAAGGCAGTTTTCTCAGCATCTTCCTCATCAATCAGCACCTAGTGGTATCCCGTGTAAGAATCCATGAAAGACTGTATCTCGTGTTTGGCATAGTTGTCAACAAGTATCTGGATTTTTGGCAAAGGAAAATTGTCCTTGGGACTTGCCTTGTTCAAATCTCTGTAGTCTACACATACTCGGGTTTTCCCATCTTTCTTTGGCACCGGGACTACATTGGCCAACCGTGTGGTCTATCGAACCACTCGTATTACTCCCACCTCCAAGTGCTTTGTAATATCTTCTTTGATCTTATCACTGATATCAAGCTTGAACTTTCTCTATTTTTGTTGGACTGGAGGGCATTTGGTGTATCTGGGCAATTTATGAACCGCCAAATCAACACTCAACCCAGGCATATCAACGTAGGACCAAGCAAACACATCTTTGAATTCAAAAAGAAGTTGAATTAGTGGGTCCCGTATTTCCTCATTCACATGGATACTTATTTTGGTTTCTCTAGTTTCACCGGGACCAGCCAAGTTGACTGGTTTGGTATCATTAATATTTGGCTTAGGTTTATTTTCAAAATGTTCCAATTCTCGATTGATTTCCCTAAAAGCCTCTTCTTCGTCGTACTCCGGTTCTTGGTTCATTATTTATCAAATATGCGGCATGTTCGAATCGAGGCATGAAGTCCGCGAGCATGTCATATCATTTAAAGCCGCATTATTGGAACTCAAAGAAAATGAAATAAAAGTAAAATAGCAAAAATCAGAAAAAGGAAGGAATGTAGACGATGAAATATTGATTTAATTTATTTGAAATTGTAAGATAACAGGGTTTACGTTTGGGAATTAAAGAACAAAATACTAAAGGAAAAACACCCGAGTTACACTACCAGGCCTCCCCCCTGACTGGAAAAGGCGTAGCCTTCCAGTTTTACAATTTGGCATCCGATCCCATGTAGAGCACCTCAGTGGTGCTCGAGCCTTCTCCAAGCTGGACCATGTTGGCTTCATACAGTGTTTCCTCATGGCCGAACATATATCTTCAATTTCCTCCACTGTGAAGGTCTCGTCTTCTTCTTCCTCACTGTACTTTGGCTTCACAAAAGTTTCGTACAACTGGGGTAGAGGTTGAGGTAAAGCCCATCCATTACGCTTTCTGCGGTTTTCCCATGTTATATCCTCTAGTGTTGGGTGGAAGCCTAACCTGAAAATCCTTTCTACTGCAGGCAAAGCAATTGGCTTAGTTATCCCTTGTAGAGAACTTACGAGTCCATTCCCCGGTTTGAATCCGTGACATATCATCTCTCTAGCCACCATGATTAAGGCATTGGAGAGGAAAGGTCGGGGACATGGTTTGCCCTCTTCATGTTGATCAGCTATCATGATTTTGACACCTTGGTAGACTATATGCTCACTTCCTTCTTTAGCTTCGAGGCAAGGGACAGAGGGATCGCAGTAAATTGACTATTCATCTTCACCATGGACCACGATTTTCTAGTTCTCATGTTCAAATTTAAACATTTGGTGCAGAGTGGAAGGCACAGCTCCTTCAGCGTGAATCCATGGCCTTCCTAGGAGGTAATTGTAGAATGTGTCCACTTGAAATGTTACCTCAAAAAATAACCGGACAATGGTCAACATCAGATCAATTTCTCATATCATGTCTCTTTGAGTTCCGTTGAAAGCTCGGACACACATTGTTGGGGCAAATCCTCTCCGTCCCGATCTCCATTATTTGCAATGTTGAGAATGGGCATATGTCCACCTCGGAGCCTCCATCTACCATTATTACTCTTTTGACATATAGCCTTCGTATTTGACGGTGAGATGCAGGGCTTTATTGTGGGTGGCTCCCTCTGGAGGCAAATCATTCTTGCTGAATGTAATCTGATTAATGGCGAAGAACCTCTACGCCATCCTCTCCAATTGTTCCACGGATTTTTGAACCGGCACGTAAGCCTCATTTAATGTTTTGGCTAATACCTTCTTGTGCTCCGGAGAATCCATTAGCAATGATAACAAAGAGACTTGTTCAGGGGACTTCTGGAGCTGATTCACCACTTCATAGTCCGGCATTTTCATCTTTCGAAAGAAGGCCTCTGCCTCTTCAGCATTTACTAGCTTTTTGGGTGGGAATCACCTTTTGGAACCACTACTCACCTCCTCTGGTCAGAAAATTTCTTTACAAGGTAGCTTTCTCGAGTTTCCCCAATGATCTCTTTGCCTTTGTATGTTATCGGTGTTTCTTAGTAGTTCCATGGGACTGCAGAAGGGCATGTCATAGGCTTATGAGACGCGCGACCAATTACCATGGGCTCATTCAGCCTTGGTGGTTTAGTTGGCCCCCGCACCACATAGGCTCCTTTGGGTACGTACATATTCCTAGTTAACTCAAATCTCTTTGGGGGACTCAGAGTTGGCTGCTTTACTTGACGATCCCGTGGGATGTAAAGGACGGTTTCTTTGACGGGTACCGGCTTAGTTTTAACTTCAACCTTCTTTTCAGCTTCTGAGTGCTTGGTTTCACTCATTTTCTTTTCTTCAACTTTCTTGGAGGTAGCCTTTGGCTTTCTATATGTGTCGGCAATAGCTATTATGGATTTCAAAGCAGGGTCAAATTGTTTGTCTTTACAGATCATCCCGATGACTGGCCCGTTGTTCTTAGACGGTAATGGGTTATTAGTCACATTCGAGACATCCTCATCCCTCAACATTATTTTCCTTTGTTCTATTAGATCCTCCACAGCTCGCTTTTGAGTCCAACAATTTTCGGTGTCATGCCCTTCGGCCCCTGAATGATAAACACAGCGTACACCCCGTTGGTAAGAAGGTGACTCAAGGTTTTGTTTGTTCGGTGGCACAGGCTGCAAGAGACTCACCTGGACCAGTTTTGGGAACATGGTAGAATAAGATTCCCCAATTGGCGTAAAGTTTTGCCTTCTAGGCGGCTCCCTGGGACGGAAATTATTTTGAGGAGGGTATAGGTTATACTGGTTTTTGGGAGGCTGGTTTCTCAAGGCCTGGTTGTTGCGGTCGTGAAAATGGTTGGGCATTCATAACTGCGTAAGGTTGGGGAGCATAATGCATGTCTTGATGGTGATAATAGTGTTGGAAGGTTTTTTCCGAGAACATGGGCCTGTGAGCATGATGTTTTCTCATACTGGAGGCTACCATTGAAGCTTCTTCTTTCTTTCTATTCCTTGCGACTCCTCCTTCCCCACCTTGGATGGCCTGGGAGGTTGCTCTTATGGTTGACTAACTCAGAATTCTTCCTGTTTTCAAACCCTTTTCTACCATCTCGCCAATTTTGATTGCCTTCGCGAAAAGCTTGCCCATTGACGACAACATGTTTTGAAAATAATCTGCTTCTTAGGCTTGGAGAAAAACAGTGACCATTTCTATCTCATCCACGAGCGGCTTTACCCTCGACGCCTGTTCGCACCATTTAATAGCATATTCTCTAAAACTCTCTGAAGGCTTCTTCTTCAAGTTGGCCAAAAAGTTCTTGTTTGGCGCAATGTCAATGTTGTGCTGAAATTTCCATACAAAATCCCGGGCAAGATCGTCCCAGATATTCCATCGTGAGACGTCTTGGTCCATATACCATTCTGAAGCAATGCCTACCAGACTCTCTCCGAAGTATGCCATTAACAGTTCTTCTTTTCCGTCTGCCCCACGCATTGGTTACAATACTTTTTCAGATGAGCAATGGGGTCGTCCTGACCATCATACGTTTTAAACTTCCGCATTTTAAATCCTAGGGTAAGGTGTACATGCAGGAGCATGCATAGAATTTTGTAAGAAACGCTCTTTTGCCCACTAAAACCCTGCATGTTGTTCAAGCTTTGCTCAAGGCTCTTCATCCTTCTTGCTATCTCATCTTGTTAAGGCATTTTAGGAGTTTTATCTTGTACCGGTGTAAGTTCATATGGTGGTTGAGGATATGTGTATGTGGGGTGTGAAGGAGGCTCAGTTTGGTAATTGGGAGTTTGAAATGTGAAAGCCGTCGGATCAAACATGGGTTTTGGCACTGCGGGCTGTGTGGTGGCTGCACATGGGAGAGCCGTATAAATATTGGGGACTGTGCTAGAGGTGGACACCTAAGGGCGTACTTAAGAAAGTGCTCCGACAAAATTGGCCGGTATGGTAGGCTGTCCCAAGAGGATGTTGGGGTGGTTAATGGGGATAGTGGAAATACCCCCTGACCTTGGGAAGAGCTCAGGATATCCAGGGATGGCGCTTGGAGGCTCTTTTCCATTCGGCCATGCATCCTACATCTGCATGACCCTAAGTTGCAGGATCCTATTTTATTTGACTGCCGCAGATTCTGAGGCCACGATGCCTGATATCGGGCTATCCTCTAAGATAGGCCGGAAAAGTCATTTCAGATGACATTTATATGCTTCCTTTTAATTTGGTGATAACGATGTGATGACAGTATACCACAAACCAACCATTGTTTCCAAAACCTGAGACTGGAATTTATGACAGCAACAAACGCTTAGTTCGAGATAGATAACAGACATGGAATCGCACATTGGGTGTGATGCACCTATACAGTTAACAAATGTCTACATATCCCCTTGGAGGTGATGCAGATCTTCCATTACTCGACGAACAAAAAGCACCACGGTGGCAAAGAACATAAATTTAGGCATGTCCTCGCAGCTGTTGCATTTCATTGTGATGTAGTGGGATATTCCTTTGACTCTTTCTCGTATGATACCTTTCTCCTGCAGTAACCATCCAATCTGTTAAGTTCTGGCTCCCAAAATTTATTCGGCTGCTTGATTCTTCTTTTGATGCTGTGGAAAATACGATTCTAACTGTGCCAATGCTGTGTAACAATGCTCACTTTCAATTTGAACTCTTTTGCTTGTTTGAGCATTTTATTTTCCACGGTGATGACCCTTTTCCTCAACCCTGACACCTCACCATCGAACTCTTCTATTAGTTTCCTGATCGGATGTGCTCGTTCTGCCGAAGTTTCAACCAATTGTTTTCGAGCTCTGGCTAGTTTTTTCTCTCTGTGTTTAAGTCAAAATTGCAGTCATCCACCTTTTGTCTCAAACCATCTATAAGTTTGGCATCCTTGGCACTCCGGACGGGGTTTTCTGCTGCGGCCTACATCTTCTCAATAAGGGCCCTGGGTGTTTCATTTTCCTTGGCCAGTTTCTTCTTGGAACCCTCATGTTCGGCGGCCTGCAAATCCTTCTCAAATTGCAAATTCATGACCTGCTTCTCTAGTTTGCTTATCGTAGCTATGTACTCACGTTCTTTAGCCAACCAACCCCACTTCTCTTGTGATGCTTTCAACGAATTACTGGAGATGAGGTCTTTTGGCTAGACTTTCAAACTCAACTTCTCTCCTATACCAAGCAAGATATCCTGGCGACACTTCACCGTTGGACCGATCCCGTGCGCAAGTGTTTGCCATCAAGTATTGGCATTCATTCGAAATTTTGCTGATTGTTGCTTCAGGGAACTGACTATCAGGTCCAATCTTGACTACTCGGATGCTGAGACCTTCATTTTTTTGCACTACCTGACACCTTCCAAGTTGTCTCAAAACTCGGTGTAGGGCATAAGGCTGGATACTTCTAACACCTGTCAGAAGGAAATAAGGTTTTGTGGCCGGCATGTATATGATCTCATCCACAGACAACTATCCCAGCGTCAATTTTCTTTGACTAGCAATGAGGGACTAAAAGTAGGATGTCCATCTTGCTGTACCTTAGGGCAAACTGAGCCCTTCAATTGTCCTGTAAAACTCCTCTATGCAAGTTTTCTCTGTGGACCCATAACTCATAAAATGGGGACGGTGACGTAGATGCTCGATCATCCACATTCGTAATAATAGATTGCACCCCTCAAAGAAATCTTTCTCGGCCTTGCAAGCTCTGGGAGCACCAAAGATCTCTGCTACTATCATAGGTTCGAGTGTGCACTTGGCATGGGTGCATAAAGTGCTGACAACCCCTGCTATCTTTATGCCGATGTTCCCGTCTTTCATTGGAAACACCATAAGCTCTATAAAATCCACCATAAAAGCGAAGAGTCTTTGTTTTTCCCATTTGACGTGGTTTCCTTTGCTCAAGATTTTGTTTTCTGGATTGTTGAACCCCCCTATGTGACCATACCTGGTATACAGGAATGAAAAGGTGCAAAACCCTTCTGCCAGATTCGAGTCATGTACCACTTTGCTAATTTTCAAGGTATCCAGGAATTTGTGCACCGCTACAACTCTTGCAGCCACCAAATACTTGTGTCTCAAAGGACGCTCAGCATTTTCGATGTATCCATCTATTTCTTCCAACGTTGGGGTAAGTTCAAAATCTGAGAAGTGGAACACATTGTTCGCCGGGCCCCAGCGCATGACCAACACTCTTATAATATCTCCTCGGGGTACAATCTCCAGTAGCCTGCGAAGGCCCCCCAAATACTTCTTTATCTCATCTTTCCCTTCTCTGCCTCGATCACACTACAATCACAGCTCCAAAGGGATTCGTCTTACAAATCAAAAATGTTCATTTTGGATTGTGCTCATCATGCACATTTACTAAGGCGAATTAGTGACTCCTGACTTTATTCATGATTGACTTCGAAAATCAAAGTTTTCTTTTGTGAAATTTAGTTTCTAAAACCAAAAGCCCAGCTTTACAAATACGGTCTTTTAGCACTTTCGGAGGAAGTTTTTAAGGTTGTGCCCACTAGAAGACCAAAAATACAATAAAGTCCCAAAGGTAGCTGTTTGTGCAACATTAGCCTTCCGGCGCCCCTGTCGGGAATATTTTGCTATTCTTGACAATAACAACATCACCGATTTATTTTGGACAACAAATAAAATTTGAAAATTATTTTTCTTTGTTTTGGCTCTTTTTGCAAAAGGGATGTTGGACCCGATTGGGTTGCCTACGTATCCCACGCTTGGTGAGAATCAAACCGGAAAAACATTTTGTCAAAACAAAAAATTTTCGAAAACCCCTCTTTCCTTTTTGTTTCCATTTTCCTTTTTTTCCTTTTTTCTCAACAATTCGGCAGCATTTCGGCGCTATATGAGCACTATTTTTACAAGACAAACGATCAATCTCAGTCAGCTCTAATACCACTTATTTCCTAAAAGAAATTTAAGTCAAAAGCCGGTCAACATACGAATCTAAAGCAAATAAATGCACAAGTAGCACGTAATATGTATCAGGATGGTCTTTTATTTTGGTTCTCCTATCCTAGACAAACCCAACCCCTGTGTTGAGTCCCCTAAGTCAAATGCACATGATGCAAACAAACGTTCCTACTAGGGATCCGGCATGAGGACTCTTTATACTATGTTCAGAACCTGGGAATTGTACTAGACTGTGTACCCGAGCGGACAACTGGAGTCGAGGAGGGGGCTACGTACCGGGGACCCGCAAGATTGTCCGGCTTAGTAACTTGTCCGAGCCTCTTTCTTATATTAGGTTATGATACTGACAGAATAGAGAGTCTCGACCAGCTAGCACATCCCCGAAGATAAAGAGAGAAGAGTTTCGTAATAATTTATATACAATTCATTCAATATCAAAGCGATAAAGCAGTTAGCACTTAGCATGGGACATGTAGGAAAATCAGAAGAAGTCAAATATAACAGTTATTGTAAGCTCGAATTCTTGAACCCTGAACCACAGATTCTTTTCTCTTTCATTCCCCAGCAGAGTAGACAGAGCTGTCACACCTCATTTTTTACGCGGCTACCCTGAAGGATAAAAACATGTAAGGGAGTTTTTCAAATAAAAGTGACATTATTCAAAATGGGATTATTTATTTAATTAGAGCCGCCACTTGGGATAGGTTTGGCTTTTGGTATCCCAAGTCACCGATTTGTTTTGAATCCCAAATCGAGGAAAATTTTGACTGCCCAGTTGGAGTCAGCGAACCAAAAATTCTAAATAAGGAATTCTGTTGACCCGAGGGAAGGTGTTAGGCATCCTCGGATCCTGTGGTTCTAGCATGGTCGCTTAAACTATTATAAATGGCTAAAATTCTGATTTTTACATATGTTAGTCCTAAAGTGCAATTTTTAAATAAGCTAATACTGCTTTAAATATTTTTTTAGGAAATTTGCAATGTCGTTAAAATATATCGCGAACCATGTCACATAAATGTGCACACAGTTTTTGACATATTTCAACTCCATTGAGATTTGGATTTGGGTCACATAAATGCGCACCCGTACTTAAGAAGATAAATTTATTAAAGACGCATCTAAAAGAAACTAACGCGTTATTATCTTTGCCGGAACACCGTGAAATTTGCTAAATGGCGTGTCCCGGATCTCTAAATATTTTAATAAGAACATTTAAAGAGGGCCACGCAATTTTATTGGTTTCATTTGTTGTGATGCACCTCATTCGTTATATAAAAGGCCAATCCTAAAGCAAACTAAGGTTTTCTAATAGATTTATCTATATAATAAAGAAGACGCCTTAACTGAGTAGCCTACCATTAAAAGCGTTGCATCACTATATTAAATCGGATTTGTTTCATGCCGCATGTTTTCAGCCTGCTTCAGTTGCTAATTTTGCAATTGGGCTCATCCTTGACAGAAGCAAGTCCAGGAAGTGTAGTTTTTCCAAGGCTTCTTAGCTACGCCTGTTTTTGGGCTTTGCTTTTGATCCCTGAAATTTAAAGCAACAAACTTAATCATGGGTCAAAAGTAGCATTCCATAAATCACAATGTTACAATCATTTCAAATCATTTTATTAACGCCTGTATTTTATCATTTTAGCTTGCCAAAACGTCTAACTAGGTAAAACACATAATAATGTGGTCTTCTCACTTGTGAATCAATATGCTGAAACTCAAATTTAAAATTCTATATATCAACTGATAATCCTATCAATGCGAATTAGAATGTGTGTACATATAGTATCTCTACTATTAAATCAAACATAAGGATCTAAGCAATCTACCATTACTAATACCATGATTTATCCAACTAAAATGTAGAATAGTGCAAAATGAATAGTCCAAATGGTTCAAAAAAATTCAGCACAGTCCAAGTGTTTAATGATACAACCCATTATCTCAATTATAACAACATAATAGCAATAAGGCTGATGAAAAACAAATAATACTCTTCTTCAGCTTGAATATTCATTAGGTTCAGGATTCATACATCATGTGAGATTGAAAATGTACCTGGAATTTGAACAAAAACAACACTTGAGAGCCAGCAAAGCTCAACCAACATCCACAGCTTATGAGTAGCTAGTGAACCCAGAAATGTTGCCAAACACCCAAGAAAGTTTTAAACTCAAAATCAAAAAGCAAAAACTACTCAAATATCTCCAATGAACCCAGTTAGCTACATAGGAACCTAGGAGAGTTTTAACACCATATTCAATCAGTACACTAACTCAAAATGGCTGTAACAATGACCTAATCGACTCAAATTGAGCCCAGGACTTATGTTGGAAACTTATCTCTTTAAATATATGTTTTCTCAGGCTATTTTTCATTTTTATATAGCTAAACTTATACTGCACAACTGAAATTAGTTCATTTCAAGGAAAAGAGATCTAATGGAACAGTGAAAAACAACTGAACTTCAGAAAATTTTATAACTCTTATAAGCTTAGGATTTCTGGACACTTTTCAGAATTTTTGGAGATTTCTAGGCTTTATAATATCTGGAATTTTCTTAGGGATTTTCAGACTGTGTAACCCTCTTTTTTGGAGTGAATTGGGGTGCCTTTTATAGCCAAAGGCTAGGGCAACCCTTTTATTCTATTTTAGCTACTAGTCTCTCTTTCAATATTCAGATTTTACCCACTTGGTCCTTTATTTTCTGACTTGTTTCCCAAGTTACTTCACTAAACTACTAATTTTTAGACTAAAGTTCCCTTGTAGAAGGGTCTAAAAGATTCTAGAATTGCTTCTTATATATAGGATACCTATACTACCTTTATTTTAATCCTTAAATTACCAGAACCAACTAAAACCCTAGATTACCCCTTTAATGTGCTAGAATTACTATTTTACTAAGCTAAGTCCTAAAATTAACTACTAACGAACTATCGGCTATAACCAAACCATGATTAAACATGAACTATTAATCAGCAATAACCAAGAATCCAACTAAGAAGTCAAAACACTACTGGACAAAAGTGCAAGCTAAGTGCTGAATATAATTAAAGAAAACATGCAAAGCTATAACTGCCATGCCATTCTACCATTTGAAACAACCAAAATTGAAAAACTGATTCCTATTCAAACTACTACCAACTATTTGTTAAACATTAAACTAAGCTGAACAATAAACGTGAAAGGTCAGAAATTAGGACTAAATCAGACATGGACATTAAGCTAAAGAAATGGGTAATTCAAAACATAGTTAGAAGCTTAACCTATAGGATCACCAAAAATGCAAACAGAATAAATGGTTACCAAAATCCAAACTTAAATCTGAGCAAAACTAGTCAATATTTCCAATTCAAACTAATAGTCAAAACTTAAAAGAAGATAAAATTACTAACAAAGAAGTAAAATTAAAGATAAAAATGGAAACAAATGGAAATAAATGGAGACTTACTGGTTTGTTCTTCAAGTGGTATGCTCGTTTTTAATTTGAATCTCCAAACAGAGTTACATGTTTGTTTTTGTCCAAAACAAACATGCAACTCCATTTTAAAATTCAAGCAGCTTTGAAAAATTCCGGCACAAAATTTAGGTTAAATTCATATTTGAAATTCGAAGAGCCTGGGGTTTATTGAATGAAGTTGGACTTGTTTTTGGGTAAGGGAGGCAAAGGGTAGTGTGGGGTATTAATTTGGAACCCATTGGAGCCGGCTCCGCCGTGGACGACGGAGCAGCCGCTCCTTTGGAAGAATATTCGACGAGTTTGGCTTGGCTTTGAGGGGTAATTTTAGGGGGGTTGGAAAGAGGAGAAGACAGAGGTTAAGTGGTGTAAATTTGGGTGAATTTGGGGTTACGCTCCTGCCGGCGGCCGGCAGTGGGGACACAGTGGATGCGCGACGGTGTTACACCGGAGGGATTAGGGTTCTTTGGATATTTTACGAGGTCTAAATGGTAGAGGGGGTGTTGTCCGACAATTATATAGTGTGACATCTCTTGCATTTTGACCACTCTATCAAGATTGATCAACGGCTCAATTGATCTTGGCGTAGAACGACGTCGTTTCATTTCTGTGGCTTTTGGACCGGGCAAGGATGTTGGGGTTGTGTCAATTTTAATGGGTTTGGCGGTTTTTTGGGCCAAATTTGTTGCAAGAATTGGCCCAAAATATGGTCTTTACAAAGACCCAAATTAAATACAATCAATTATTATCTTTTATATATTTTTTCTATTATATTTTCAGATATTTACTAATAAAAATAAAATAGCCAAAAACATATTTAACATGAAATAAACTAAATAAACTGCAACAATAACCTAAAATCTAAATATCAAATAAAATTAACCAATTTTTTGTTGTTTTTTTCCGTATTTTCAATATTAACAAATAAATAACCTAAAAATATAAAAATTAAATCCTAAACGCAAACATGCCATTTTTATATTTTTTATTAATTGTATTAATTAAAACATGCAACATGCAAATTAACACAAACTTATGCAATTAATTCCTAAAATCCAAATAATAAAAGGAAAATTCAAATAAACACAAAATCACTCAAATAATGCATAAAAATCAAATAATAAAAGGAAAAAAATGCAAATAAACACAAAATCACTCTAATAATTCCTATAAATCAAATAATAAAAGGGAAAAATACAAATAAACACAAAATCACGCCAATAAATCCTAAAACTTCAAGTAGTAAAACAAAAATCCTAATTTAATGAATTTTATAGGAACATTTCGAGCGAGGAAAAAATCACGTGCTCATACTTGTTGTCCCCTGCAGCATGTTTCCCATTCCCAACTTTAATCGGTAGTCTTGTCCTAGCCTTGTCACTATTTCACCTAGGTTAGACTTCACATTACCAGCACATGTGGTCGCTTGTGCTAATACTATACTGTACAATGTGTGTAGATACTGGTGCTGGAGCGTTTGGACCATAGTGAGGTTGCTATCTTAAGTCCATCGGCGGAGACCCAAGGTGGTCTTGCAGACATCTGCAGGCCTTGGCGTCCCCTTCTATCATTTCTTTTCTGTTTTTACTTATTCAGAGACAGATTCATGTATTTCTATTCAGATTTTATTTGTTGTATTCATCGATGGTCCGTGACATTGTGACACCAAATTATGGGTAGAGTTTTATTTAGACTTCCACAGTTTGTATAAAGTTAAACTATCAGATTTCGTCTTCTACATTTCTTTTGTTATTATTATTTCTACTACTTTTGATATGCTATTTTGAAATTGTTAAGGGAATAAAATTGAAAAGGGTAACTAAATTGGAATAATTGGCTTGCCCAGTTTTCACTAGTATGTGCCATCACGATTCCCGAGGGTGAGAAATCCGGGTCGTGACAAATGCGGAAAGAGCCGCATCCCATTCTCAGGGTAGTTAATATGTCCCTTCCCGAGAGAAGCTTCGCAATGATATTCGATGCCTACCCAAATTCCCAAAGACTTCCAAGGGAAATGCCAATTGAGAGACGAGCCTACACCTCTTTATTCTCTTGCTTCATTTGAGTCATCTGATGGCTCAGAGGAAAGTAGTGAGTCTTAATCATCAGCTTCTCATCCTGCTATATCTTCGGCCGCACCAGCAGACCATATTGATGTAGATGCTGAGATCCCTGACGATGAGAGGGGTGGTGATACCCAGACATGATGGTTGGAGAAATCAAGAAACCTTGTGGTATGGCAAGAACAACTTGTGAGTGTGAAAGCCTACCAAACAATTCTGGAGTGGTGGCCTCAGAGGTCACTTACACATGAGAGGGTTTTCATTGAGCGAGATATGCTACTGCACAACCCTGATACCAAGAGGCTGTTAAATGAGAGAGTAGGGTGACAGTTCTTCACCAGCAACCTAGCAGATACCAATAAACACTTGGTCAAGGAGTTTTACACTAGTGTCGCCCACATAAAAAATGGATATTTTTTACCAAAGTACAGATTAAAAAGATTAAGTTTAATGGCAAGACTTTGTATGACTATGCTAGGTTTAATGACGAACATGAGTCCTTGTATCTGGATAAGGTGGCTACTGATGAGTTAGCCCGCTCGTGGCTTGCATCGGTGATTGCTCTTCTAGGGACTACTCCAATTTGGCTGACACTTGAGGTCCCGATCTACAAGAACAGTTTGATCTTCGAGGCGAAGGGGTGGGAAACCTTTGTTTGCATCCGATTAGACCCTACTACTCCTGATAGTGACATGCCGGTCTCCCGAGCTATTATTATGGGGGCTATCATGATAGGGTACCTGATCAATGTTGGAAATATTATGGCCAGGGTGATTACCAAAGTGGTTAACAAGAATGAGTGCTCATACCCCTTCCCGAACTTCCTTACCATGTACCTAGACGATTAGTAAGTCGAAGGAAGGAACTTTGACACGAAGGTGAAACCAAAAAGGCCATTCTCCTGGTATAGTTTCAAGGTCCAGACAACCCTAAGTCCAAGGGCAAAGCCACCACTTCCACAGGCCAGTCTGAAGAGTGATGGATGGTGGCCACTGGTTCCGAGCCTTCCACGTCCATACCACATCCTCCCGCCAGACCATCTACTTCTATGCCTTTTTCGGTGCCTTCTTCACCAGCATACCATTTGACTGAACTGAGGGTTAACCAGATTCTTTCGAGCATCAACAACTGGATACAGACAATTACATCAAAGTTGTCTATACTATCTAGCAGAGTGGCAGCTGAGTGAGCTTCGGCACAATCTCAGGTTCCTGCTTTAGTGGAGGAATCACTAAAGGAGCTTCTGGACAACAAGAAGAAGCTCATAGACAACCAGAAGTTAATCATGGCTACATTAGAAGCATAAGTAAAAGCAATCACAGACCTAGGCAAACAAATATAGTAAATGAAGAAGACTCGAGCCGCAAATGAGCTAGTAAAGCAGCTAAGGAAGGAGGTTGAAAAGATTACATCAGCTGGAGACATCCCATTGGACCTACTCTTTGAGGAGCCAATTCCAGCAATTCTGGCAGCACAGGCACCACAGTAGGAGACTGACAGAGAGCCCATGAGGAGAGGGGTAATCCCACAGAAGGAAGATCTAGATATTGAGCTGGAGGACCCCGAGAGAAGTGATTCAAGCCAGCCACAGGACTCAGCTAGTGATCCCATGGAGACAGAGGCATCATAGGGAGTTTCTTCTTTGCTCTCTACCTTTCCCCTATTCTCCTTTTGGTAATAGCATTAAGGACAATGCTAATTTTTATTTGGGGGGGGGGGGGCTTATTTTTTTTTTTTGAAGATGATTTGGATATTGTTCTGTAATAAATTTGATACTATTTATTTTCTTTATTTTTTTACTTCTAATGCTTTATTTTTCGTACTTTTGGTATGTATATAAAGTTACCTTTCCATGTATATATTCATTCCCCTTTTAAATATATTCGTCTCAATCCCCTATTATACATATTTAATTTACTTTCGTATTTTACTTTATAACTTCTTTTGAAATTTTCCTTAATAGCATAGCTTCTTATTTTATTTAGTAGTTTCTTTTTCAATTTGTAGCTTCTTACTTTTACATGCTTTCATTATCAATAAGCCTTCCGTTTTCTTAATGCCACGGTTTTTTCTAAAGGTGGAATTTGTGTGAACCGAGTGGCCCTTCCCAATGATGATGACATGACAACCTTCTTAAGGGTTTGATTCCGGTTTCTTTATGTTTTTGTGTAAATAGAGTAAAGAATAAAAGTGTCTCAAGCAAAGCTTCACTTGGGCTTAACACATTTACCGTTGACCTTATGGTTAGAAACAAGTTGATTTGAAAAGAATGGTGCTAGTTGTGACCTTTAGACTCTTGTGTTGACTAAACAATCATAGAGTGGTTCTCCTGAGCTATTTGTGTTGCTCAATCTTAGTTAGGGCTGTTATGAGCCCTCGACTCTGTTCTCTTTAGCAATCCAACAGATTGTGAGGTGAGGTATCGATTTGCAAGTCCAAGTCCCGTGCCAACAAGTCTACAACTTGCCCTCACTGTTTGTATAGGCAAAATTCTAAGTGTAGCTCAACTTTATAAATGATTATATGCTCTCCTTGATTCAAACTGAAAAGTGAAAGCATTCATATCCACCCAATATGATATCCTTAGTCAACCTCATTGAGTCGAAGCCCCTGTTCTTTCAATAACCATGATACAAGCCTTTATCTGTTCTAAAATGACCCTCTCTTGGCACCTAATCTTTCTTTAGTGTAATTGGCAAACGCATAAGATTGGGGGAAGAGACGAGGAATGCAATAGTAATAAAAGGTACAAAATGAAGAAATGGGAAGGCAAAAGAAAAAGAAAGAAAAACCATAAAGTAAGTGAGCAATATAGAAAACTGAAGGGATTCAATAAAGCAATGATAAAAGACTTTGAATGATTAGAAAGGAGAAATATGATTGTCATGAACAAGAAAGAGTTATAATGTGACTCTATAGTCCCCTAAGGAAGAAAAATGACTCAAAGAGTCAACAAAGTGTGAACAGAAATGAGAAAATGAAGTGCTTAAGGAAAGATGAAACCTTCATAGACCAATATATCCTACCTTGAACCAAAAGCTTTCATTACATTACCCCAAAATCCCTATATGATTTTGAATTGAGTAAGCTTACATTAGTGGTAATCCACATAAGGGGCAAGCTTATGGTACTAAGAGCCAGACTTGTGACATTCCCTTGTAAGAGATGAGTTTCTTCACAATCCTTGTTTTGAGTGCTTCAATTATTAAGTGAGATTTTTTTATGGAGAGTGGAAGAGAAAGAGTTTGGGTTCCACAATAACTTACAAAGAAGAGCGAGCCTCCTTGATGAGTTAAGTCAACTCTTAATGCTCTTGTGTAGCACTAGAGCCATGGTGAAAAAAAGGTTGTGTGTTGTTGATAATGCATTTGTGTTGAGGTTAATTGTTAGTCCCAATTGATGCTTGATAAAGTCACCCTAGAACAAATAAAATTTTCTTTTCTTTTATCTTGTGGAGGTGGAAATTACTTTGCTTGCTTGGGGACAAGAAAAATCTTAAATTTGGGGGAGTCGATAACTATGGATTCTAGCCTATCTTATGCTCTATTTTTCTTAGGTTGTGGATCCAAAATGTGTAAAAGTAATCCCGAAAACTGACTTATTATGCTTGTTTGCAGGGTCTGGTCAAAATGAGGGAAGAAAGCCTAACCAACTCATTGAGTTAAAATTGTACAAGTTCAAAGCAAAGATAAAAGTGTTGACCGTGAAGGAAAAGAGCGGCCGTGGAAGGTCCACCGCTAAAGTGGCCAAAATTACGCTAAGGGCGAAATAAAGATTCATTTGCCTTGAAATATGAACTAAATGAGGAATACAACCTGCGAACATATTACACGGCTGCAATTGAAGCAAGCACTGATGCGATTGAATTTACGCAGTCCACGAAACCTAGCCCAGTCTCGGTCCAAAATTGAAGAAACGTAGTCCGCACTTGTTGTTGTGCAGCCACGAAAGTCCAAGCGCTGAGGCGCTCATTATTGCACTGACAACGAAACCTCCGGAGGAGTACTTTTGTCTAGTAATTTTAGTTATGTATCAATAGATCTTTTTCACATTTTAGGTCATCTTTTGTATCGAGGAGCTCATGAATACTTGTACTTTACCACTTTGAGTAATTTTAGAGTAGCTTTAGCTTATATTCTTAGATTTTATTCTTGTAATCAACTTTTACGGCTTATATTTCACCTTCGTCTTTGGTTTATATCTTGATTATGAGTAGCTAAACATATTAGCTAGGGTTGTGACCCAATCCTAGTGTGGGTATTTAATGGGTCTTCAATGTTAGGGCTTAATTATTTATGGGTTAGAGATATTTAGCTTGATTCATGCTTAAATTGTTGAACTAGTGGTTATAAACACTGATTCATGCCTTCATGACTTAGACTCTCCTTGAGAAAGAGGGTCTAATTATAGAAAATTTAGACTAACAAGGAATTGGGGTGCATTCATGAGATTGATATCCCCAATTAAAGGGTTAAACCTAGAGATAGTAATACTCGGCTTGAGTGAATTTTATTTGTATTTTTAGAACACCTAATTGGGCTTGATAAATAATTAGGGCAAAGTCACTCAAACTACCGAGAAGTATAAAGTGAGTAACTATGTGTAACGGTTATATCACGGCCCCAAATATAACAAGCTTGTCCTAAATTTTAGACCCCATTAGATACTCGCCTATGTGTAAGTCACTTCCCTAGTGCCTTTTATCAATTGAGAAAACTAATACAAAAATATTGTACTTAGATTATTTTCAGCAATCAATAGCATTAACAGTAGTATAGAAACAAATCCAAACATGGTTAGTAGTGCAATTAAAAGTAATATGTATAGCTAGATTAGATAGAAATCCAACTCCCAACCAATATTAGCTCTCTGTGAAAATTGATCTCGACCTTTCGGGTAAAAGCTACATCGACTACTTCTCGCCATTATATATGTGCAGGGTTGGCATTGTTGGAGCCAATCTCTTTTTGGCCAAGACCTTCATTTTAGAAACTGATGCCAGTAGTTATAGCATTGGACCAGTACTTATGCTGTATGGGCACCCCATAGATTTTATTAGCAAAGCTTTATCACCAAAGCATGCAACTATATATGTATATGATAGAGAGTTGTTGGCAATGGTACATGCAGTAACTAACCGGTCGCAGTATTTGTTGGGACAGAAGTTCATCATCAGAAATGATCAAAAGGCCCTAAAATACCTAATGGAGCAGATATTACACACTAATTCCCAACTATTGTGGCTAACCAAACTAATTCCATTTGACTACTCAATAGAGTACAAGAAGGGAGTGGAAAACAAGGTAGTTTTTGCCCTCTCTAAGGTAACTTGAGTTGAATTATTGGCATTGATGGTTTTATCTTGTGATAATAATATTTTTCAAGCTATAGTTGATAGTTCGAACTCTGATCAGGAGCCAACTCAACTCATTGAAGAACTCTAAGCTGATGCACATACTCACAAGCAGTTCACATGGTTTCAGGGACAACTGAAAAGAAAATGCAAATTGGTGATAGGCAAGGTGCCACAATTGAGAAGAACAATTATAACTTTATGCATGCAACTCCTCAAGGGGGAAATTTAGGTGTTGAATCTACCCAAAGGTGACTACTCACACTGTTCTACTGGAAAAACATGAGGAAGAAGATAAAAGGCTTTGTGCAGAAATGTGATATCTGCCAAAAGAACAAATCCCACTTGGCTGGTTATCCTGGGTTATTACGATCATTACCTAGTCTAGATGTAGTGTGGCTTAAAATTAGTATTGATTTTATTGATGGCCTTCCTAAGCCAAAAGGTTATGAGGTTATACTGGTTGTGGTGGACAGGCTTAGCAAATATGGCCATTTTATTCCACAGAGGCATCATATACCTCTCAATCAGTTGCTCAAGTGTTCTTAGACACTATGGTGAGGTTACATGGTCTACCTGATAATAGTGATTGAGATGTTGCCTTTCTTAGTAATCTCTGGCAGGCGTTTTTCTCATTATAAGGAGTTCAACTGAACACATCTTCTGCATACCATCCTCAATATGTTAGACAGACTGAGGTATTGAACAAAAGTTTGGAGACCTACTTAAGGTACTACTATAATGAAGATGATGCTAATTGGTACTCTTGCTTGCCTATTGATGAGTACTGGTTTAACACTTTATTTCACTCAGCCATACAGACTACTCCTTATGAAATATTATATGGTCGACCACCTCCCTTATATTTACCTTACTTGCTAGAAGAGTCATCTTCAGCTAAAGTCGATAACACCTTTATTAACATGGAACTAAAGCAACACCTACTTAAACTCCATCTAACAAGAGCTCAACACAGAATGAAACAACAAGCAGATTCCCACGTGAGTGATAGACAATTTGAGGTTGGTGATTGGATTTATCTTAATGTTCATTCCTACAGGCAATGGACTATATCCGACCATTCCTTCCACAAGTTAGCTTCTAAATACTATGGCCCTTTTCAGATTCTTAAAAGAGTGGATTCAGTTGCCTATATGTTATTGCTTCCTGTTGGAGTTCAGATCCACCCCATAGTGCATGTTTCACTATTGAAAAAAAAATGATATGAGGTTCCATCTCACATCTTCTATCCTCCAATTCTTGATTTGGAAAGCCCTTATTGTCCTGATCCTGAAGTCATCTTACAAATTAGAATGGTGAAGAAGGAAAACAAAGTTGTCGCACAAGCTTTTGTTAAATGGCAAGGGCTTCCTAGTGAGGCTGCTACTTGGGAGTTTGTTACTAGCCTACAAACAAAGTTTCCTTCTTTTGATCCTTATGGTCGAGGATCTTTGATTGGAGGAAGTACGACTGATACATGATATTAGAGATGCCAGCTCAAATGCGGAAGAATCGAGAAGCGAGGACAATTAGTTAGTCAAAAGCTAGTTTGGGAGGAAGTTAGTTACAGTCAGTTGGGTAGTTAGTATAACAGAATTTTGTTATAAACTCTGTTATGAATGAATCAAGTTTACCATTTTGAATAATGAATTAGTACACATAGGCATTGTAAGCTACAACTTACATATCCCGTCTTCTCTTATTCTTCTTCTTCTTCTTCGATATCAACATTATTTACTGTTTTTCTCGAGTTCATCCTGAAGCAGTGCTACGATCCTCGAATTCACTTTTAATTCCTACAATCGCGTAACATCTGCTAAAAGATTAAATAGTTTGTTATGAACAAGATATAGCAAACCAAATAATTACTCGACAATCATAGGCCACTATCTTCATAATTCACAATATCATGACAGTAAAAATAGTAAACCTTCCCCCCCCCCCCCCCCCTTCCACCAAAAAAAAATGATTTAGCTTATAGCTTTGAGCTCTACCAGCAAGCTTATCTATCACACATCTCCAAGTTGTTAATTTCAAAAATTTTACTCCCTCCGTCTTAAATCAAAATTTTTAAAAATCATTGTCTCAAATTATTTGTTATTTTAGAAGCTCAAAATGAAATAAATAATATTTTTTCTATTTTATCCTTAATAGTAGTTGATCTTGAAATGAAAATAGCACATAAATAGAGTAATTATTCAATGAATAAATATTATATCTTAAGACATAAGAAAAAATAATTTAAACCCCTCCTAATATTTCTTAAGCAGCATATAAAAAAATCATAATAAATAATTTGAAACGAAAATAGTACCAAAAGAGAGAATTGAGACAAAGCATAGATGGTAATGCAGCTTCAATCATTGCTAATGTTAAAATTATGCCAAAGAAACTTGCCTTCCACAGTATGTACAGTAGAGGAGGGAAAAATGGGCTCACCTCTTTACCCATGGATAATCATTAGCAACAACTGCATACTCGAAATTTTTGTAAGTTGTGTCAATATTTAAAAAAATAAATAAATAGATAAACCACTATAATAACTAGTATTATTTTTATATTTAAATTTAATATTTTTATTTTGCTTATTATTTATATGTATATATTCAACAAAAGATTCGACGAAAGAGTGCCACGTGACACAGCTCGAGAGAAGTTGTAACAACAACAACACAGTATAATCTCACTTAGTGGGGTCTGGGGACGGTAGTGTGTACGCAGACCTTACCCATACCCTTGGGTAGAGAGATTGTTTCCAAATAGACCCCCGGCATCCTTCCCTCCAAGAACTTCCCGCCTTGCTCTTGGGGAGACTCGAACTCACAACCTCTCGGTTGGAAGTGGGGGTTGCTTACCATCAGAGCAAATATAAACACATATTAGCTACCTTCCCAAACTATAAGTAAATCATGTAAGTATTGTACAATACAGAGCGCCACAGCAGGAATAATCTAATTTGATTTCTCACTATACTGGACAAAAAGAATTTTACAAATGAGTTACAAATAGGCCAAAGAAGAAAAAATGTAAATGGCCTAACTACCTAAGAAAAGTTGTGTGTGGTAATTGAAAGGGAAAAATTACTCCCCCAAAAAACATAAAAGAAAATCAACCATTCACAGGTACAATTTTTTTTTCCGCAATCTCCCTCTCAACAGCCGAATTTTCGCATCTATTCTTGCTGTGACTCCAATCATAGTCTTCTGTCTTGCTTTAGATCCTTCTCTCTTCCACATATAACGATCTTGGCTGGTAATATTTTATTTCTTGAATAATGTGATGATCCATCAGACTAAACGATCGCTGAAAAGCAATGTGAGCTAAGTAAGGCAGAGTGCATACCATAGTTACTAAAAGAGTGGTACACCAGTAGATTGGAGCAGGAGCTAGAGCTTCATCGAGTATTCTGAACACGTATTAAGAATAAACTGGTGCTAATTTACCATAAACTATGTACCAAGTAGCAATGCTTCCCCAAATAAGAATATGTTGTATCCATGTGAAATTACTCATAGTAAGTGCAATTTGGCAGTTCACAGCCCATATGACACAGGTAAAAATCGTTGTACCCAATGCTGTCAAGTCAGCCGTCTGGCCTCCATAACGGAAGGCTTGATCATAAAAGATGACAATGTTGAGGAAGAAAATAATGAAAAAACCATTGCCAAGCCACCTGAGTATTCTATACCAGTCAAAGAACAAGTTTGTCGGCCCTTGTTGGTACAATGCTGGAAACTGCGGAAAACAATAGACAACTTTAGATAAATCTTCTATCTGTCTGTGTAAGTCGATTTTACTGAAAGTAGATATTAACCGAAGAACTTAGATATTAACCGAAGAACTTACCTTTAAACAAACGTGAAGGCACATCCTGCTCGAATACTGCAAGTGCAATTACAGGCAATGAAGTAAGGATGAAGTTGAATAGCATCATATACGAATCATCAAAGACAGACTGTCCCGAAAAGCCAGCAAAAGCCTCGAAGTAAAAGAGTGTAAGGCCAAAACAGATGTTTTTGTAGATGAAATAACATATCTGAACACAAAAAAATACAGTGAAAGTCAGCAAAATATATGACAAGGGTCGTGCTGGATCACAAATATAATTACATATTTGTCTGCTCATGCATTTAATGTCACTCGCTATATGTATTTGATCTTCTATCCATAAAATGAAACATTATATACGATCATTACCATCTGAGTAATTCGTTTATAGCACCAATGCCCATGTACAACAAGTCTCTCCAGGTACCGGAACTGCGCAATAGCAAAGTCAGTCGCCATCACAGCCTGCAACATAATAAAGGCTATATTACCATACATGATATTGTAACATACATTAAAATTTGCAATTCAAAGTTTGATTAAGTGCGACTGGAATTATGTGCACAAATATCTAGAAATTGATACTTGTGAAAGAAAAAAATGTGCTATTAAGCAAAATGCTGAAAATGCTTTTAGATTAATAAGGGCCAAAAGCTGCATAGATGCACCACTAACCTGCATTCCTTCTGCACCACTGATACCAACGCCAATGTCCGCTTCTTGAATCATCCCAGCATATTTGCACCATCTCCAATTGCTAAGGTGATTTTTCCAGTTCCCTCTTTTACTAACCTAGTAACCTGACCAAATCAATTACAAAGAAATATAAATATGACCAATTTCATGGCTGAATAATTGGGGTAGACTCGCAGAAGCCAATCTGGTTTATCTTACCAAGGCCTTCTGCTTAGGAGATACACGACCGCAGATGACAGATGCGCAATTAACTGCTATGTTCAAAAAGTGTTGCTTCATATCATTCTCCAAAGCATAAACTAGATTTTTCCCATCAATAGTTAAGGCAAACGCAGTGTGTGGATCCTTTTCAAGTTTGATCATTTGAGAAGCATTTGTGATTTGCTTCAAAATGTCCTCCTTCATAGCCTGACCAGTAAAAAACAGAAATCGAGGCTCCATCACTTATAATATATCTCCTAAAAACTTTGTATACTTGTTTTAGAATGGCCTACCTGTTTAGAATCTTGGGCCACTGAATCTGCATTCATTGTCGTTATGCTTAACTGTTTCATTCCTTGTCGAAGCAAACTACACGCATAGCTGCAAGGAAACTGAAATTTGTATTCTAGCAGTTATAAACCAATGACTGAATAAGTATTAGTGTTGGAAAACATTTCTCTCTTTAGGAGACAGACCCTATGTTGATGGCTGTTTCCATCTTATCACCTGTCAGTACTCAGATTTTGAGACCAGCCTGTGCCAGTTTATCTATGCACTGAGGAACCTGGTGAAAAGATAAATAATGAATTAGTCAGAAAGTGCCATTATGTGCAAGAAGATATACTTCGAATTTTTAAGCAGCCTCATATTCCTTAGCGAAAGATAGGTGATACCCATTAGTTGAGAATACGTTTTAAGTCATGTTACCGCCTTTACTTTACATCCTTTGCTTTCTCAGGAGTTGTTTAGCCTTTCATAAGTAAATAAAAAATATTATAAAATTCTAGTACTTTTATTTTTGTTTTTATAATATTGGCCTGAGATGAATTTAAATGGAGTAACATGGTCAGTGAGGATTCATATAGCCGACCCTAATTTGTTTCGGACTGAGGCATAGTTGTTGTATAAGAACATACTCCCTTCTGTAGTTTATCCTCCACATCAGTTGTACCAACAAGGATCAAGTCCCTTTCCATCATATCAGATACTTTTTCAAGCATGGCATCACTGTCACCGCCAATGTAAGATTTTGCTTTAGCAAACTCTTCATTCCAGGCTAAGTACTCCACCTCATCGAGCTTTTTGTACGCAAGCACAAGTGCACGCAAAACTGCTTCCCCATAATCATTTAAATGCTTTGACATAGCTTCTTGAAACCTTCCTCCATTCTTTGATAATCTTTCGTAGATGTTGCTGCATAATTAAAGAAAAGGTTTGAAATTATATATTAAGAACATACCCATAAATCATTTCTGTACAACTCACGAAATAGCCGAGAGAGGTATCATAACTTATTCTAATAATTTTAGCAAAACCACATCCCGTCTTCAAATCCCCCCCCCCCCCCCCCCAAACAAAAGAAAGATATAGGAGGAAAGGGGCAATAGAGTAATCAAAGAATAAGCATATTGTAATTGACAGACAATTTAACAGCGTGTTTGATAGCAAAATAGTCACTTAGATCACCTACTTTAAGGATGCATAGTTCATAGTAATATGTGACGAGACCGTAACTCAAACACGACGATCTGTCCGGCCTAGCGAACTTTCAATGCCAAAGTTAGCTAGTCAGCCTACCCGGATGCTTAGTAGAACTTAAGAAAGACTAAGCTTGTAGAAACTTGGCGAAGGAAACTAGTAGTTGGAAGAAAGAACTCTTTTATTAAGAGAACTTGAGAGCTTTACAATGCTTTGAATGCTTACAACTTTGCTTGATTGCTTGCTTTCTTGCTTGATTCCAAATGAATGCCTTAGGTGCCTATTTATAGTTGGCTACCTAAATGTCTAGACTTTTCCTAAGTATCTAGAATCTTCCTAAATGAATATCTAAGATATTTACACAAGGTTGCTGCCCTCTAGAAGCCTCCACATGATTCTAGGCTTGTCTTCAACAATCTGCACAATTCTAGAGTCTTCTAGAGTCTTCTAGAGTGTTCTAGAGTGTTCTAGAGTGTTCTAGAGTCTTCTAGAGTCTTCTAGAGTCTTCTAGATTTTTCTAGAGTCTTCTAGAGTGTTCTAGAGTGTTCTTAGAGTTTTCTAGAGTCTTCTAGAGTCTTCTAGAGCCTTCTAGAGTCTTCCAGGACCTTCCGGGGTATTCCGGACTGTTCCGGAAGCATTTTGGAGCTGTTTTGAGCTTGTTTTGGGGCGAAAATAGTGCCGTCCATGACATCTCCCCCGCTCAATCTCGCGACGACCTCGGCGCGTGCTCCTTGTAAGCCTGGATGAGGTCTTGGAGATTCCACAAAGTTAGCTCATGCTCCCAGCTCGCCTCGCTGTCAGGAGACCCTTTCCACTTGACAAAGTATTCAATGTAGCTTGGGTGAGTCCCCCGTCTTGGAATGATACGGTGCGCAAGGATCTCTTCTGCTTCTTTCTCTGGCACCGTTGTGATGGCTGTTGGTGCTCGTTTAGACTCTCCTCGGCTTAGATCTTCCTTGTCTTGATGATATGGTTTCAAAAGACTCACATGGAAGACCGGATGCATTTCTAAATGTGATGGAAGAGTCAAGCGATAGGCTAGTTTGCCAATGCGTTTCTCTACTGGAAACGGTCCCTCGTAGCGCCTTACTAGCCCTTTATGCACCTGGCCGGATCTTCGACGCTGGTGAGGAAGGAGTTTTACCATGACCAAGTCTCCTTCCTCAAACTCCAAGTGACGCCTCTTAGCATCTGCCCATTTCTTCATTTTCTGTGCCGCCTTTGCTAAGTAGGCTTTTGCCAAGTCTGCCTTTTCGTGCCAGCCTTTGGCAAACTTGTATGCTGACGGATTGGGCCCTTTGTAACCAATGGCCAAAGTTTGTGGCGTCATCGGTTGTTGTCCTGTTGCTATCTCGAACGGACTTGCCCCTGTTGACTCGCTCTTCTGCAGATTATAAGAAAATTGGGCAATGTCCAATAACTTGGCCCAATCTTTCTGGTTGGCGCTGACAAAGTGGCGAAGATATAGCTCCAGCGAAGCATTCACCCGTTCCGTTTGCCCATCAGTTTGAGGGTGAAAGGCTGTAGAGAAGTTGAGCTCGGACCCCATTATTTTAAAGAGCTCCATCCAGAACCTTCCCGTGAAGCGGGGGTCCCGGTCGCTGATAATGGTCTTTGGAATGCCCCAATACTTCACCACATACTTGAAAAATAATCGAGCAGCGTCCTCGGCAGTAAGCTTTGTTGGACCGGGAATGAATACGCCATATTTACTGAAGCGGTCCACTACAACCATTATGTTGCTGCAGCCTTCGGACTTGGGTAAAGATGTGATGAAGTCCATGGAAATGCTTTCCCATGGCCTCTCCGCAATAGGCAAAGGCTCCAAAAGACCCGCGGGTGAGCGTTGTTCAACCTTGTCTTGCTGGCACACAAGACAAGTTTTTACGTATAGCTCTATGTCATCCCGCATTTGGGGCCAAAAGTATGCTCGCTCGATCAGCGCCATCGTCCTTCGGACTCCGGGATGGCCCGCCCATCTGGAGTCATGACTTTCTCGGAGGATTTCCTTCCTTAAGCTTCCCCATTTCGGTACGTAAACCCTATTTCCCTTGGTGAGGAGCAGCCCGTCCTCTAGCCAAAACTGGCGTGTCTTCCCTTGACGTGCCAATCCCATCAAATTTTTGGCTTGTGGGTCATGCTCCAGCCCCTCCTTGATGCGATCAACTATAGGGAAATTTGGGCTTGTGATGGAGGCAAGTTCGGCCTTTCTACTTAGTGCATCGGCCACGACATTACCCTTGCCCGGCTTGTACTCCATCACAAAATCAAACTCCGCTAAGAAAGCTTGCCACCGAATTTGTTTTGGGGTAAGCTTCTTCTGCTTAAGGAAGTAACTTGTGGCAACATTATCCGTCCTCACGATGAACTTGCTGCCCAGGAGATAATGTCTCTACGTCCGTAAACAATGCACTACAGCAGTCATCTCTTTCTCTTGGACTGTGTAGCGTTTCTCTGCATCATTCAGCTTACGACTTTCGTAAGCCACAGGGTGCCCTTCTTGCATTAGGACGCCTCCCAGGGCAAAGTCAGAGGCGTCCGTCTGCACCTCGAAAGACTTGGTATGGTCGGGCAAAACCAATACCGGCTCCTTGATCACGGCGGCCTTTAACTCCTCAAATGCTTGTTGGGCCTTATCAGTCCACTCCCAGGTCCGGTTTTTCTTCAGTAAATCTGTGAGTGGTGCGGCGATGGAAGAGTAGCCTTTGATGAACTTCCGATAGTAGTTAGCCAAACCAAGGAAAGACCGAAGTTGTGGAACTTTCTTCGGCGGCTCCCAATCCTGTATAGCCCGAATCTTGGACTCATCCATCCGTAGCTTTCCCTCACCAACAATGTGTCCTAAGAAGGAGACTTCTCGTCGAGCAAATGCGCATTTCTCCTTCTTGACATAAAGCTCGTTCGTGCGGAGTACTTTGAAGACTTGTCTTAGATGATTTACATGATCCTCCAGTGTGTTGCTATAGATGACAATGTCGTCCAAGTACACCACGACGAACTTGTCTAAGAAAGGTTGTAGGACTCGGTTCATGAGGGTGCAAAACGTTGCAAGCGCATTGGTGAGTCCGAAAGGCATCACAAGGAATTCATATGAGCCGTACCTTGTGACGCATGCTGTCTTAGGCTCGTCTCCCACTTATTCTTGACCGTGATCCTGTTAAGCGCCCGGTAGTCAATGCAAAGTCGAAGTGACCCGTCGTGCTTCTTCTGGAACAATACCGGCGCTCCATAAGGTGCTTTTGATGGACGAATATAGCCCATGTCCATCAACTCCTTCAGTTGCCTCCGTAATTCCTCAAGCTCCGGAGGCGCCATCCTATAAGGCACGGCAGCTGGCGGGGTGGCACCTGGTTCCAGCTCTATCTTATGATCCACCTCCCTTTTAGGTGGTAACCTCTTTGGTAGCTCCGGTGGCATGACGTCTTGGAACTCCTCCAAAACGTGCTGGACCTTGGGTGGCATGGACTCGGTTGTAGGAATGACAGCTTCTTCCTTTAAGGCAACAAGGTAGGTTGGCTCTTCCTTCTTGATGCCCTTTGAGAGTTGCATGGCTGAAATTTGTCTTCCTTGGAGTCGGGTTTCCCGCTCTAGTGGAACTAGATGGGTGTTGCCCTCCTCCAAGATGCATAAGGAGTTCGCAAAGGGAATTGGGACGGCCTTGACCCTGTCCATGAACTCAATACCCAAGACGAGTGGATAATCGTCCATGGTCACGATCGAGAAGTTTATGTGGCCGTGCCAATTGCCTAAGTGAACCGGCACATTGCGGGCAACTCCAAAGGTTTCTGTTGGTGCAGCATTAACGCCCTTGAGCCAACCTCGGCTTGTCTCGTACCGGATGCCCATCTTCTTAGCCTGCTGGAAAGTGAGGAAGTTGTTGTCGGCTCCCGTGTCAACTAATGCCTTCACGGTATGCTCCCCAATCTTGGCCTCGGCAAACAACCTCCCTTTTTTCTCATTCTTGGGCACCTCAACTTTTGCCTGAATTGAGCTTAGAAGCCGCATGGCCCCAATCTTTGCTTCCTCCTGTTCGCGATCCTCGATTAAAGCAGAAAGCTTACTCTTTTTGGGGCACTCCCTTGCATAGTGCGGTCCATCACAAAAGAAACATCGGATAGGTTTAGGAGGGAAATCTCTACGTCCCTTGGCCCTTTCTGACGCCTCCTTGCCCTTAGGCGGGTTTCCCCCACTCTTTCCCTTGCCGCCCTTGTCCTTGGGTTTAGGTTTTTCCACTTTCCTAAACTCAATAAGGGACTCGGCAATGGATATGGCAGTGGTCAAGTCTTGGGCACCACGGCGTTGTATTTCAAGCCTTGCCCACTGCTGTAACCCGTCCATGAAGGCAAAGAAAGCTTCTTTATCAGGGTAGTCAGGGATTTCGAGAAGTACCTCTGTGAACTCTTTGACGTACTCCCGGATGGTTCCTTTGTGCTGCAAACGTCTTAGCTTGCCACGAGCTTCCTCCTCGACGTTGCTTGGGTAGAATTGCTTCTTGAGTTCTGCCTTAAAATCTGCCCAAGTGTCGATAGAGCAGGTGCCTTTCTCTATGTCGCTTTGTCTTCTCCTCCACCAAACCATTGCGGTGTCCTCGAGGAAAAGACTACCCATGTTTACCTTTAGAGCCTCGTCTTGCATGTCGAGAGCCCTAAAGTATTGCTCCATGCTCCAAACAAAGTTGTCTAGTTCCCTCGCGCTTCTAGACCCTTTGAAGTATTTGGGTCGGGGAACATCTCTAATGGAAGGGGTAGTCCTTACCTCGGACGTTGTGGCAGTGCCTTGTGCAAGAGCCCTTTTGCACAAGCTGAGCTCCTCCTTGGTGTTCTCCATCTCATGTGAAAGCCTCCCTAACTCTTCCCTCATGAGCGAAATCTCGACCTGGTGTTTCTCCTCCACCGCCTGAAGACATTGTGCCAGGACTTGATTCACGGCGGACTGCATCTCCTCCCGCAATCCATCTAGGCCCTCCTCGACCCTTTGTTCGACCCCCTCGAACCTTTGGTCGACCTCCATGAACTTGTCCTACCCATCGGCAATGGCCAACTCCACTTTGGCCAGCCTAGTCTCCAACCCTTCAATGGCATCCCTGGAGCGAGACCTTTGGCCCTTAGATTTGTCTCTTCCAGCTTGGGTGATTTCACTGCCGCCTTCCATACTCCCTTAGATGTTCCAACGAACCTGATGCTCTGATACCAATTGTGACGAGACCGTAACTCAAACACGACGATCTGTCCGGCCTAGCGAACTTTCAATGCCAAAGTTAGCTAGTCAGCCTACCCGGATGCTTAGTAGAACTTAAGAAAGACTAAGCTTGTAGAAACTTGGCGAAGGAAACTAGTAGTTGGAAGAAAGAACTCTTTTATTAAGAGAACTTGAGAGCTTTACAATGCTTTGAATGCTTACAACTTTGCTTGATTGCTTGCTTTCTTGCTTGATTCCAAATGAATGCCTTAGGTGCCTATTTATAGTTGGCTACCTAAATGTCTAGACTTTTCCTAAGTATCTAGAATCTTCCTAAATGAATATCTAAGATATTTACACAAAGTTGCTGCCCTCTAGAAGCCTCCACATGATTCTAGGCTTGTCTTCAACAATCTGCACAATTCTAGAGTCTTCTAGAGTGTTCTAGAGTCTTCTAGAGTCTTCTAGAGTCTTCTAGAATCTTCTATAGTCTTCTAGATTTTTCTAGAGTCTTCTAGAGTGTTCTAGAGTGTTCTTAGAGTTTTCTAGAGTCTTCTAGAGTCTTCTAGAGCCTTCTAGAGTCTTCCAGGACCTTCCGGGGTATTCCGGACTGTTCCGGAAGCATTTTGGAGCTGTTTTGAGCTTGTTTTGGGGCGAAAATAGTGCCGTCCATGACAAATAGAAAGGACATTCAAAGAAACACCTGTCTGCTCCTTTACACAAGAGAAGAATCTGACCACTCTCATCGCGAATTATAACAGATATTCTCTTCCGCTTGCTAGTGAACTCCAATAGATTGAAAACCTTGAATTCCCTAAACGAATAGCAACAAGATGTAAGCTTAGAAAATAGATACATACTACAAGTGGTACGCAGTTGTTGTTGAGAGCAAATTACAAGCATGTGAGTTTTTCCCACCTTTCAATTGGCTCTTGAAAAGAAGGATATCTCTCCCGTACAAAAATGCTTGATTGAGTTCTTTTACAAAACTCAAAGCCAAATTCCCTAGCTGCAACAAGAAATGCTCCTTCATCTGGCGACTCTGCTTCATAGTTAAGGCTGCCAGTCTCCTCATTTAGCTCGGGAATAGCAGAATGACAAACAGAAAGTATCCTAAAGAATAACAAGATGACATCTGCGTTTGGCTCTTTCATCCAATTTCCTTTCATAAGGCGGCTATCCTCAAAGCTGAACCCCTTTACTGCAACTTTATATTCGTCTTTAGAAGTGATGACACTCTCTAGTTCAATTTCTGATGAAGCACTCTCAAACTCACGTCTCAGTGAATCAGGATCTTGCCCACCAAGGTCCTCGGCCATCTGCTTTGCGGCTGCAAGTTCTACATCACTTGCACGCATTCCATATGATGTACCAGCACTGGAGCATTTTAAGAAGTCCATTTGGTTGCATGTCAAAGTGCCGGTTTTGTCTGAGAGGATAGTATCGACCAGCCCCAACTCCTCATTTAAGTTTGATGTTCGTGCTTGAGCAGGATTTCCAGACTCATCATCATACATACTAATATCCCGGTTTATGAACAATGCCTGTAGCACCTTCACAACTTCAATGGAAACATAGAGGGATATAGGAATTAAATAACCATATAGTATAAGAGCAGTGACCAGATGCAAAAGGTCTGACAACTCAGGCTGTCTTGGATCGACCACATTATTTACTTCGTTCATAGGTTGCATATACCACCAGCTTGGCAATTGAAATTTTGCATATATGGCAAACCCGAGTGAACTGACAAATGAGATCGAGAGAAGGACAGTAAAAAGGAGGTAAATAATCTTGTCCATCTGTAGTTCGATCCTACTCCTTTTAGAAGAAGACTGTAGAATTCTGCATCACTTTGCTATCATGACCAGTAAATATAGCAACTCCATAAACATAAGATATATTCCTAAGCTTTGAATGCCTGAGGAGAATCTGACTCGGATCAAGAGGATAAACCTGACGATCATACTCGAGGTTGCCCACAAAAGTGTAAAGACTAGGATTAGGATCTTCACATTTTATGGTTGCACTGAATTGCTTGAAAGCCTCATCATCCTCCAAAGGTAGAGTAACCTCCAATGCCCGTTTTACCTTCAAGTTTGTCTCACCATCCAAGTTCATAGTTTCCACATAACAGATTCCATCTTCATAACTAGACGATAAAAGAAGCAAATCTGCCGGGAAAAATGATCCTTTTCCACTTTCATGATGTCTCCAACCGAAATCTTCATCCACGGTTTATGACTAAACACACCATCTTCCCTGTGGACACCAGCTTTCCGATGATTGACCTTTGTATCTTGTATGAACCTCCGCGATTCTTCTAAGGCTTCCTTCGCCATACTCAACCAGACCACAAATACCAATGGAGCTACCATACGGAAAGCTGAGAATGGGGACAGGTTTGTTGTGGCTGACACAATCGAAGCCATGAGAAAATACAAGTTAGCGACATGCCTGAATTGCTCGAATAAGGCCTTGGGCAGGAATGTGATGATGTTGTACTTTGTGGTGGATATGTGATTGCTGCAATACTTAAGAGGTTTCTTTTCATGGAGATGGGGCTGGTTACAATGTACAACTCGCGAGAACCCGGGGCCTAACTTATGGGGACAATCTTCCTCGGCATGTGACCGATAGCAAGAAAATGAGTACAAACTGCTCCTTCGGATCTTCGCCCTTATCCTGCCTCGCGCCATTTCCTTTTTCCTCTCAAGGAAAGCTAAATCAGTTGCACCACAACATGATACTTTCCTCAAAGGAAAAACACATGAACTGAAGGGCATCCTCATACAAGCATCCCTTTATATGTGAATTGGGATACCCAGAGGAATTAGGCCAGATTTTATTGTACTTAACTAAGATTAACCTCATCATTATCATTAATTGTGTTAGGCAAATCTTTTGGTCAATTTGGCGTCGTATGTAGGGATTTCTTTAGTTAAGAGTTTAGTTTCATCTAGCTCATAAAAAGGATAGTCACCTCTTCCTAGCATTGCATAAACAAACAATGGCAGGGAAAGGAAATGTTAGGTTAAAAGCAATAGCATGTGTCACAACCAACAACCTGAACACCATCAACGAAGACGGTATGGAAGATAATGAAAATGTGACACCAAGCGCTACACCTAAGGGAGACACTTCACCTCCCCTACACGAAAACGTAGTTGTTTTGCGCGAGAAGGGAGTCTCCCTGTATACAACAAGAGAGGCACCACCAGCAGTAAAAGGATTACTAGAAGAGTATCTGACAAACAATCTGAACAACATACTTGATAAACCCGCTCAAAAAGAGAATAGAGACATTACACACACAGATATCGCAACAATTGATGGTGAACTAGATACCCCCCCTAAAGGTAACACTTATATTGTTGTTGATACAGGTAATGCCGCACTCGGAGCCATCCTAAAGAAAATGGAGGAAATAGAAATAAGAATAAGACATTCAATGACCAGATGAAGTAGCATCAAGAAATGGTCGACAAAATACCAAGAGCTCCAAAGTTGTTACCAAAACGGGACGTTGGCCAATTTATCGAGCAACGATACAATGAAGAAGCAGCCACCCACGTCATTCCAAAATCCTTCAAAATGCCATCGTACCTGAAGATATACGATGGCAATACAGACCTAAAAGATCATATCATCCGTTACGTCACAGCCATAAAAGGCAACGATCTTTCAAAAGAACAAGTACCATCAGTGTTGCTATAAAAGTTCGGTGAAACCCTAACGGGGGGGACCCCTAACCTAATACTCACAACTACCAGCACGGTCAATAGCAATGTTCAAAGAAATGGCGGATAAGTATGTCACCGCTCTTGTAGGTGCTAAAAGGTGGAAGCTAGGTTAAACGACATATTCGAAGTTATGCATATGCCCGGCGAAGGACTCGGGGACTTCCTAGCCCGATTCAATAGAGCTTACCAAATGTGTTAAGGGATGGTGGTAGCAGCCTTTCAGAATGGGTTAAGCAGGAGTGGGTTGAGAGCGACCAGAAAGCTGTTAAGCAGGCTCATAAAATACCCTCCCACCACATGAGAAGAAATCCGCAACGCTTACTGCGCCGAGGTAAGGGTAGACGAGGATGACCTCAATAGTCCAATCCAATGGCTGACGTCAGTTCAAAATGAAGCAAGGAATGACCGTCGTAATAATGGTGGAAGGGATAAACTACCCTGTCTCGGCCGAGAAAGGCATCAACCATATATCACAATATCCATCCCACCTCCTCCGTGGCATACAGATGTCCCTTCTCAATATACTGTGCCACACTGAAACGAAAGAGGTATGCCTCCACTCTTATCTGCTCAGTATTTTTGTATCTCTCCATCAGAGATATTGTACGCACTAGAGAAGCTCGGACCAAAGGTACAATATCCCCAAAAGATGAAATCCGATCCGAGCACCCGAAATTCGAATGTCATTTTGAATTCCACCAGGAAAGGGGTTATAAAACTGAGGATTACATAGGCATGCGGCAGGAGGTAGTAAGAATGTTAAATGAGGGACGCCTGAAAGAACTACTGAGTGAACGAGGACGCGCTAACTTTTGCTCGCGGACGCGAACAACCCCAGAGACCCCCAAAATTGCCTTCTCCCGCTCGCCCCATACAAATGATCATGTAGAGGAAATGACACGGCAATCAACCACGTAAAGTTTACCACTACGCACAAACTCAAATGGTTGATCACTCATGAATGATATGATAACCTCCAAGATAGTATCATCTTCATAAAATCAGATACCGAGGGTTTGTCTTTTCCTAACTACGATGCTCTTGTTATCACTTTACGTATTACAGATACTGATGTAAAAAGAATAATGATGGATGACGAAAATGACACGTGTATTATCCGTCCTTGAGTACTCGTACAGATGAAACTCGATGATCAAATAATACCGCATTGCACAACACTAACGAGTTTTAATAATGCATTCGAACGAACTTCTAAAGAGATAGTATTGTCTGTCCTTGCTGGAAGAGTCACCCTGGAAATGATGTTTCATATCATGGATCAAAATCCTACAACGTTATCATAGGGCGCCCATGTATATATGTCATGCGAGCAGTCCCATCAAGCCTCTATCAAATAATCAATTTTCCCATTCCATGGGGGATATTCAGCATCCGGGGTGAGCAACGCATTGCACAAGAGTGTTATCACATCGCCCAAGATTACGCACATACCTAACAACTAGAAGGAGAAAGCACGGAAGCATAGTAATCAGCGATGTCAAGAACCAAGCTCGACATGCAGATAGAAACTATCAAGGACCTAAACATCATAAAGACTTGTGAGTAGACCGTAGAAGACCTTTATCCCGTCCAACTGGACAACAATGAAAGCACGAAAAAGGCTTATATCGGGCACAATCTCTCATAACCAAGTAAGTTCCATAAATGCTTAAGTGACAATGCTGATTTGTTTGCCTTCTCCCATTCAAAATATGTCGGGCATCCTAAAATATATCGCCACGCACAATGTTGACCCCCTCTATCCACATGTGCGGCAAATGAGAAGAATGGTCAATGCTGCAATAAACGATATAGTCAGTGAAGAAGTTGATAACTTGCTCACCAATGGCTCTATATGAGAGCCAAAGTATCCCCAATGGGTCTCCAATGTGGTCATGGTGAAGAAGAAAAATGGAAAGGGGCGGATGTGCGTTGACTTCACATACCTAAATAAGGTGTGCTCAAAAGATTCCTTTCCATTACCGCACATTGACCAGCTCATCGATGCAATAGCGGGATACGAGTTTCTAAGCTTCTTTGGTGCCTACTCGGGTTACAACCAGATCTTAATGGGAGAAGAGGATGAAGAGAAGACTACTTTTATCACTCACAAAGGAAAATGCTGCTACAAAGTCATGTAGTTTAGACTTAAGAATGCGAGGGAAACATACCAAAGGTTAGTCACCAAAATGTTCAAAAACTAGCTTGGCAAAACAATGGAGGTCTATATCGACAACATACTAGTCAAGACAAAAAGAAAGAAAGATCACATCGATCATCTGAAGGAAGCCTTCGACATACTGAGGCAGTACGACATGAAACTAAACCCCAAAAAATGCGCCTTCAGCGTAACCTCTGGCAAATTCCTTGGCTTCCCGGTATTGCAAATAGGCATTGAGTTCAATCCAAATCATATTAAGGCCATCGAAGGAATCCCAGAAACATTGACTAACAAAAAGCAGGTACAAAAATTGACGTGTCGAATAGCCGCCATGTCAAGGTCATCTCAAATCATCAGATAAATGCCATAAACTTTTCAATGAATTAATGATGGACAATGGACTTCAGTGGAATTCAGAATATGTTGACGCCCTAAGAATACTGAAAGCATACTTGTCCGCACCACCATTACTCGCCAAGGCGGATCCAAGCGAGTGCCTCCTAGTCTACCTAGCTGTCTTTAAAGTCAGGGTAAGCGTAGTTCTAATCCGCAAAAGCAATGGTACGCAATCTCCAATTTACTATATCAGCAAAACCTTAATTGATGCCGAAACAAGGTATCTCCACCTCGAAAAATTGGCTCTAGCATACCCATAGCTTCACGAAATCTTAGACCATATTTTCAATGTCACCCCATAAAGGTGGTGACAACTTTTCCTGTCAAGAGCATCCTGCACATGTGAGCATGTGATTTTTTTCCTATATGAATTACTCCCATAAATTCAAAATAAAATAATTTCTTTTGTTTGTTTGCAATTTTATGGATTGTCGTGGCATTATATGTTAATAGTTTACATTTTGTTTATGCATTTTAATTAGTGAAAATACAAAAAATGTGCATTTAGAAGTTAATTAGACATTTTCACAAATTTATTAGTAAATAGTCATTTTTAGATATAAAAAAAAGAAAAATCAAAATAGTTTAATTCGCACCTTTTAATTTTAATTGTAATTTTAGGTGATTTTTCTTTCAATTTTGTTTTAGCATTTTGGTTAGGTTAATTTGGTTTTATAATTTAAATAGGATTTTGTTATAATTTTAAAAGAGAAGGAGTTTTTTTAATTTGAAGAGAAAGAAAAGAAATTTAAAATGATGTCTTTTTGTAAGAGCCCAATCTGAGCCAATCCCTTTAAAAAGTCAGGCCCAAACCCCTCAAACCCATCCAAAGCTAAGCCTAACCCACCATAGAACTCAGTCTACCCCCTCCCCCCCTCCCTCCCCGCTCAATGTCGAACGACGTCGTTTGGGTTGAGTTGATTTGAGTCATCGATCTCTCTCAATCCATTAGTTATCCTCACTTCCCTATTTCATATAGTTATGTCCAAACAATATCATACCTTGTACTTCGACCCCCACCACCCCCACTCATCTCTCTCAGAGACCATATGTAACGCCACCATGAGACCACCGCATGCCGCTCGCTAGAAGTCACCCACGGCGGCGGCCGGCGTCTAATCCTAACAAAATTCACACCCCCACCCTGACCTCCACATCTCGAATCCGCCACTGGTTTCATCCGAAACTCACCCAAATTTCTCAAATCTTGGATTGAAACCATAAACCTTAGCGGAGCCACAAATTCACTAGTGGCGGCGCTACCTTTATTCCACCCAAAACTAACACCAAAGGACCCTCTCACCTCCCTCTTTCCAAATCCATAGCTCGTTCCCTTCAAATGGCCTCAGAATTGTTCGAATTTCATTTTGAATTAACTCTATATAAGTGTCAAGGCAACGGTTTAGGTGGATAGAGACCAAAACAAGCCTTGGTCATGAGCGAGGCTCTTTTTGGTTCAAAATCGAGACTTCTAGGACAATTTCAAAGTTAGTTCTCATTTTGAAGTATTTGTGTTCTTTTTCTTTCTGATTTTGCATGTTTTTGCTTATCATGGTGATTGTTTTTTTTTCCTTGATATACTTAATCATTGTTTATTCATTAGCATCAGCATTATTGTGTTTAGTTGCCAGTTTTGCTTTTTATTCTGGCATGTGTTTGGTTTTGAGTCCTGAAACCCAGGTTTGTCATGAAAGCCCAAATGAAAAGGTCAATTCGAAGGGGTTGATGGCCAAGATGTGATTTTGCGTTGGGTCAAATTGACCTGCGCTGGTAGTTTAGGTTAATTTTCAGGGAATGGAAGGGTAGTATAGGTAAATCACTTACACAATCTTTAGTAACAGTTTCGGAAACTTCTAGTAGGGGTTTTCTAGCAAACTTTAGACTATAACTTGGTTAACAAGTTATAAAACTAGGGACTAAAATGAAAACCTAAGTAGTAAGGGCTGCCCTAGTGACTTGACTATAAAGGCATAGTCACTTGCAGCCTAAAAGAGGAGGATCCTGAAATCAGAAGTGGAAAAATACATAAAACGCTGGGATGCTGCTGTTCCATTAGAAACATCCTTGAAATTCTTGCAACATTTGACCCTAAGTAAATTCCTAAACATCTAGAGCTTAAAATGAGTTAAATGAGTTAAAAAGGCTGGGCTTCTTTGAAGATCTAAGTGATAGAACAATCTGAAAACAAAAGGCAAGAGAAAATTGAGAAAAACTATTGGTTCAATGATCTCTTGACTGATTTTCTGAAAATTTTAAAATTCTGAAATACTTTCTGGTTGATTTGAGAATAAGTATGAGTTGGTAGTGGGTTTTCTGAAATTTTCTTAGTTCAAGCTGTTTGAATATTACAATCCCTGGGTTTTGAGCTGTGTTTTAGCTAGCTGTTTGATGTTGATTTCCTGCTGCATTTGTTAATTGCTGACCTCTATGCATCTTTACATTTCCAGGAAGTTCCCTAGCTATGATTGAGAAATGATTGTTGAACTTGTAATAAGAGTGGAAGTTCATTGAAATAAAGGCTTCTTTTGAAGTCAATTTCCTTATTTCTTTATACTTTGTAACTAGACTTTAAGTGTAGATGTTAATAAGATTTTTCTTACTTCTTTGAACTTGTGTGAGTGACCTCCAAGTAGTACTTAGCACTTGTACTAATTATGGACTGTGATTTGTAGTAGACAATTGAGATTGTTCGGGCACAGTTGCTTCATGAACTCCTCGAAGTTTGTCTGATCTTGTTTAATGACGTTAAGTCTGCTAGGTTGTGGATTTAGAGTGACATTTGTGTGTATTAAGGATGCTAATGCTATCTCCAAAACTTTGTTTGCGTCAAGTAGCCAGAGATAGAATTTCTATTTTGTATCTTTGCCTAAGCTTTAGTGTTAGTTAGATAATTAAAGTTTCATTAAAACAAGAAGGTTGTTATGGTTATAGTGTTTGTTCTCTTTTCTTAGCTTGACATGTTAATGCTAAAAGACTTTGGAGCATGAATCTTTTATACAATATAGAATTGATCGTTAATACCTGAACCTTAATACAACTCTTTTATTTGTTATTTCTCTATGCCTTGAATTACATGAAACTGTATGCTTTAAAAAGGGCTTATAAATCGAAGTTGAGGATGATTAGCCTGTTTTACTTAATTTGGTTATTTTGCAAAGTGGTGACACTAGTAGTTATAAATCGAAAGGCCTTGCAAGGTATTGGGCTCATGTTGAGCTCAGACTGGACAACCTACTTCCAATTGAGGGTTGGACTAATCCCATCCGTTTCAAATAATTGGCAAGTCTCTTGTAAGTCATTCAAAGAAGTGTTAATTAGTTTAGAGACCTTTTAAGTGGAATGGAATTGAGGTGTTTCGCGCCAAATAAAATCTCAAATGTGCGGACCTCTTTTAATTATTAATTTTAGTTTAACTTAGAACTCGAGGGGCCAATTAGCAAATTTCATGGCGCTAGTTAAATAATTTACCTTACTAAAATCGGGTGGGCATTTATGTGACCCAATTCCAAATCTCAACGTTACATAAAATATGTTATGAATTACGGGTGCATTTATGTAACTTTGTTCAAGACATGTTTTAAAAACGTTGCAATCTTCTTAAAATTAATTAAAAGCGGTTAGAAAGTTAAAATTTGCACATACGTATAAAAATGCATTAAAATCAGATAATTAAGCCAAATATAATAGTCGAGCGACTGTGCTAGAACCATGGAACTCGGGAATGCCTAACACCTTCTCCCGGGTTAACAGAATTCATTACCCGGATTTTTGGCTCGCAGACTGTTAAACAGAGTAAAACCTTCCTCGATTCGGGATTTTAAACCGGTGACTTGGGACACCATAAATTATTCCAAGTGGCGACTGTGAAATCTTTAAATAAATAATCCCGTTTGATTGTCCTTTAATTTGAAATACTCCCTTGTCTACGCTCTTCTCGGGGGCGTAGTATAAAAAAAGGAGGTGTGATAGCTCTGGCGACTATGCTGGGGATCGAACCCAGAATCTCTGGTTCAGGGTTCAGAATTCGTGCTTAGAGTAATTGTTGTATTTGGCTTTGTTTAATATCTGATTTTATTACATGATTATGCCCAATATGCTAAGTGTTTCTTTGCCGCTTTGATATTATTTGATTTGTATATTAACTATCACGAAACTCTTCTCTTCTTATCTTCGGGGATGTGCTCGGTAGTCGAGACTCTCTATTCTGTTAGTGTCATTCCTTGGAAGAAGAAAGAAGCTCAGACAAGTTACTAAGCCGGGTGGCCTTTTGGTTCCAGGTACGTATCCCCTTCCTCAACTCGAGTTGTCCACTCGGGTACACAGTTTAGAACATATACCCAGGTTTTGAACCTAGAATAACTTAACCACATGTCGGATCCCTAGTAGGAACGCTTATTTACATCATGCATTTGACTTAGGGGACTGAACGCAGGGTTTGGTCCGTCTAGGACAGGTGCACCCAAATAATGGACCATCTTGATGCATCTTGCATGCTACTTGTGCATTTATTCCAGATTTGCATGCCGACCAGCTTTTGAAAAAAAGAGAGAGGAGAATTTGACAAAGAAATAATAACAGTGTGGGATGAGGAAGGAATTTACCTATTTCAAATACCGATACTGAAATGCTGCCAAAATTTTGAAATAAAAAAACCAAAAAGAAAAAGAGAGTTTTTTTCAGAAAAAAAAATAAAGAAAGGGATTTTAATTACAAAAAAAAAGAAGAAGATTGTTTTTAATTTTGTCAAAATTGCCCAAACTATGTCGGTTTGATTCTCCTAGGGTGTGGGATACGTAGGCAACCCCCATCGGGCCCAACTTCATTTTTGCAAAAAATCCTCAAAGAACCAAATTTTATTTGTGATAAATAAATAAGGCAATTCTTGTCAAAACTAGCCGAATGTCCCTAAAAGGGGGTCGAAAGGCTATATCTGAAACAACAGTCGCCCTGGATTAGTTTTTAATTTTTTGGACGGTAGCAAGAACATCCTTAAAATCTTTCCCCGGAAGTGTTGAAAAGCCGTATTAAAAGCCGGGATTTTATTTTGAAATGAAAATTTGAAGAAAAATTTCAACTTTGTTTTTAAGTCCAATAATCATGATTTTTGCTTAGCCACCCTAATAAATGTGCAGAATGAGCACGAACTAAAATTTGCCAATAACAGTCATGAACAATATCCCTTTAGAGGTGCACATGTGGTGGAATGATTTATGTGAATCGGGGAAAAACAAGGTCAATGCGCACTTGGGAGGACTCACCGGGTTGTTGAAAATTAATCCTAAAGGGGATATCATTAAGGCATTTGTTACATTCTGGGACACAACCATAACGTATTTCACTTCCCGGACTTTGAACTCACCCCAAACTTGGAAGAAATAGTTGGATATATTGGGGGGCCCAAAATCCCTCTAAGACACTAGTAATTGATTGCGCCAAGGGCCGTCTCTGTACACAAATTCTTGGATTCACTAAAGATAAGCAAGGGGGTCCACAATCCAGATCTGTCAGCCGGTTTTTGTACTCCACAATTTATATGCCAAAGATATGGGCATATCGGGGGGTTTAACGACCTAGAAAATAAAATTTGTAGCAAGGGAAACCGACTCAAATGGGAAGAACACATGTGTTTCGCATTTATGGTATTCCTTGGGCTTTTTGGTGTTTCCACGGAAAAACGGGAATATCGATATACGGATAGCAGGGATTGTCAGCACCTTGCTCACTCAGGCCAAGAGCACCCTCACACTCATGATATTATCTGAAATCTTTGGTGCCCTCACAGCCTGTAAAGCCTTAGGAGATTTCTTTGAAGGATGCAACTTGTTGTTACAAATGTGGATGGTATAACACCTATGCCATAAACATTAGTTCATGAGTTATGGGTCATCGGAAGAGAGCTGCATAGAAGAATTTTACACCAGAGTTGATGGATTCAAATTCCAGAAGGGGTCACAGAATGGGTATCATATCTCCATACCATAAGTGCAAGTCAAATAGAGTGGACGTTCGGGTGGCTCCCCATTGATGAAATTATATATATGCCAGCCATCAAGCCTCATTTCCTTTTGATGGGTCTCTAGAGCATCCAAACTTATGTGATGTACTGGGTGCTGAGACACTTAGGGAGGTTCCAAATAATTCCCAGGGATGAAGATATTAGTCGCTATGTGGTCGAGATTGGTCCCAAATGGTCAGTTTCACGAAGCAGTAGTCCGCCAAATTTGGAGCAAATGTCAGTACTTGACGGCAAACACTCTAGTACGAGACTTGTCTAAAGCGAGGTTGCACCAGGGTACCTGACCTTGTATAAAAAGAAAATAGAGTTCGGAAGGCCGGCTAAGAGACCACATCTTCAGGATATTGCTGACGCGTCACAAGAACAATGGAATTTGTTAGCTAAAGAAAATGAATGCAGGGCCATAATAGGGTAATTGGAAAAACAAGTCAAAGACCTTCAATTCTAAAATGGTTTACAAGCTGCGGCAGACGAGGGGGAAAATAAAAGACTTGCCAAAGAAAACGAAGCTTTGCGAGCCCAAATTCAGAAAATAAAAATAGCCGCACAAAATCCCACCGGAAGTGCAAAGGATGAAAAACTCATAGACAATTTAAGGCGGAAAGTAGGATAATATGATTTTAACTTGAACAAAGCAGAGGGTGAGCTAGCCAGGGCCCGAAAACAATTTGCCAAAAATGCAGAGGAACGAGCACGCATGATCGAACAACTGAAAGAAAGGTATGACAACGATTTTCATTCAAGTCTGTTAGTCCATTTGCGAAGTCTGTATTTTCTTCTATTTGAGTCTGTAGTGGGTTGTCACATCAGTTGTTTTCATCTTTCTGTCAGAGTCTCTTGGTTTCATTTGAGTTGGAGTCTGTTTATTTCTTTTCTTAAGGTCTGTTAGTAGTCGTAATCAAGTGATTTCTTTTACGAAAATTAAAGATTTCTGAAATATTTTCTGTACTTATCTTCCAGGACTACGCTCAGTCTGATTCATGCTGAGGTCATGATACGTAGGCAATCTCCATAGGATTCAACCATAACTAGAAAAAGAAAAAGAAAAAAAGAGAGAAAATCATGAGAGAAACAACGGTTAAATAACGAAGAGACTATTAAAACAAAAGAAGGTAGGCAAAAATAGACTGAGCAAAAGAAAAAAAGAAGAAAAAGAAAATAAGAGAGAAAAGAAAAGTTGCATAGGATGAAAGCCGGGATAACGCAAGTAGCCAATCCATGTGCATAATAGAATCTGGTAAATGCTTACGTACATCCATCCCCGAATATGTGGCTACCTACATGTTGAAGCCTAACCACCAACAAGTTTTGGTGTTGTCTATTCCAGTTCAGACAGGTGGTTAGCTTCGCAGCATTCTGGCAACCCACTCCTATAACACTCAGTCCAAAAACAAGATGACTATGGCGAACCAAGAAACTGACGCAAGTATCATTGATCTCTCAAAAGAGGTAGAAGAGTTGGATGTCAATTCAATGAAAGAAGAGATGTACAAACTGAAACATCAGATGGCTGATATGTGTCAGGCATGGGTAAGAGGGAAGCCACCACCAATCTATCCTACTCACCCGACCTTCATCCCACCATTAGCCTAGTCACATGACCACCCTGCCACTGATCCACCCCCAAGCTTCCCCATCTACAACAATACTAGGTACAACTTCCCAGGCATCCCCAGCTCCACCACCCAAAGTTGTTCCCCATCCCCCCTACTAGTTGATCCCATATTTGTGGCACCTCCTCTTGCCACACTCCATAGATCATCTACTGAACCTTTGCTCCAAGCCCATGACAACAAGTATTACCCACCAGAACCCACTTTCAAAGCCCATGAACCCAACTCTTACGCTCCCCATTTTGAAATCCCTGTTGAGATTAAAAAACCAATCAAAACCCCGAGAAAAAGGAGGTTCTCAGGAAAGTGAAAAGTCTAGAGCAATTATTTAGAAATATGTGAGGGTTAGGAGGCCAAGTGAGTGTGGCATACAATGACCTTTTGTTTTTTCCCAGTTGTGTAATTGTTGTTGGGCTTTAAGATGCCCAACTTTGACTTATACGACGAACATGGTGATCTCGGTGGTACACCTAATGGATTTCTGCAGCAAGATGAGAGAGGGAGGCGAGAAGGATGAATCACTGATGGCATACTCCAGTCAACTTTTGAGTGGCTCAGTATTGGAATGGTACACCTGGCAGGATCATGCTCGGTGGTACACATAGGACGATCTACCACAAGCATTTGCTTGTTATTTTCAGTACAATCCTGAATTTATCCCGAATCATTTGTCCTTGATGAAACTGGAAAAGAAACACAATGAGAGCTTCAGAGAGTATGTCTTACGCTGGAGGGAGCAGGCAGTAAGGGTCGACCCACAAATGAAGGAAAGTGAAATGGTAGATTCTTTCTTGCGATCTTTGGAGCATACATATTTTGGTCACCCGGTATCAGTAGTGGGTAAATCCTTTAATAAGGTCGTGAAAATAGGGAGTATGGTAGAATAGAGACTCAAATCTAACAAGATTATGAGTTATTCAGCAATGAAAGAAACCACCCAAGCTATCCAAAGCGGGACAGGGGGAGCAATTGGAAAGAATAAGAAGGAAGAAGTAGCGACAATTGACTTAGGAACTTGGATCGGGCCTCGGAGTCCATCCCATTACAACCAACCCCGACCTCATCATCAAGCCTATCCACACAGTCCATATAGCCTACCACAAAACTACTACCCACCTCCTAATCCCCGTTTTTCTGTCCATTATGCACAAACATATACTCAACCTCCAGCCCACGTACAATAGCGCGAACCAACCCCACAAAATAATTACCCAACTCCACAACACAATTATCCTCCAAGAGCCTACCAACACCCCCCGCGACCATCTTTCTGGGCCAACCAAGCTTTTAAAAACTGAGAGAATGTAGAAGAAGAAAACCTTCACTAAGTTAGGAGAATCATATACCAACTTATTCCACAGATTGAGACAGCTGGATATATTGAGGCTGATTGAAGCAAAATTGCCAAACCGTTCTCTAAGAAATCTGGACCATTCTATCAGTTGTGAGTATTGTTCTGGCGCCTGTGGGCATGACACAGAGAAATGTTGGCATTTGAAAAGCGGTATTCAAGAACTCATTGATTCAAATCGGTGAAGAGAGATATTCAAGAACTCATTGATTCACATCGGATTGAGGAGAAAGCTCTGTAAGCACCCAATATTAATCAAAACCCTCTGCCTGCTCATCAAGAGACAAATATGATTGAGATGGTGCACAAAGAGGGAGAGCCCAAAAAGCCTTCGCAAACTGTCGTGATGATTTGAGCCAGTGAACGGAGGACGGTTGAGAATTTAACAAGCGAAGTGTCAATGCTTAAGTTGAATGGAGTGAGCAGTGAGCCTTTTGTCTTGGTCAAGAAGGAATCCCCAAAAGACAAGATGATGAGACAAGAAAATGCAAAAGTAGTTGTACAGGGAGTGTCAAGCAAGCCTGTGATTGCCATGGAAGGCACTCGCGCAGAGCCTGTCATTATCAAACCTATAACTCAGCTATCAATGATCATCAGAAAGGCCATACCTTGGAGTTATGACTGAATAACAGTGACTTACAAAGGAAAGCGTTTAGAGAAAAAGTTTGTGAGACTCACGGATTGACCCGATTTGGGAGGCGCTTTTCCCCCCAGGAATTGAGAAAAACCAGACCGACCAAGGATAACTCAGTGCTAGTGAAGAAAACTGTGAGTGAAGAGGAAGCAAAAGAGTTTGAAAAAGATGAAAATGCAGGATTATTCTATTGTGGAACAACTGAGAAAGACGTCTGTTCAGATCTCGTTGTTACCATTGTTGATTCATTCGGATGAGCACCGTCGGGCATTGAAGAAAATCCTGAACTAAGACCACGTTCCTAATAAAATCACAGTCAATCACTTGGAGAAGATAGCCAACATGATTTTTGAGGTGAACATAGTTACTCTTTCTAACGATAAATTGCCCATAGAAGACACAAAGCATAATAGAACACTCTATCTCATGGTAAAATGCTAAGATTCGGTGGTCACTCGAGTGTTTGTTGATAATGGTTCAAGAAAAAATATATTCCCTCTTTCCACATTGATTAAGTAGAAGGTGGATGATTTAAGAATCGACAAGAACAACATTTGTGTGCGAGGGTTTGATGGCGAGGGAAAAGATTCGGTCGGTGACATAGTGCTCGAACTGAGAATCAGACCAGTTGATTTTACCATAGAATTCCAAGTGTTGGATGTGGCTGTGTCCTATAACTTAATTTTGGGACGACCTTGGATCCATGCTGCTAGAGCAATCCCCTCTACTTCGCATCAAATGGTGAAATTTGAATGGGATCGACAAGAAATAGTTGTGCATAACGAGTACCATATGTATGCTCACAGTGATGCTATTGTTCCACTCATCTTGGAGGATGATGACTAGGGGCCCTGGGTGTATCAGGTTAACGATACGGTTTCAGTATGAAAAGTTCTATAAGGGGAATATGTTCCAACGCCAAAGCTAGTTGTTGCTTTAGTTATGGTGGCTGTGGAAATGTTGAAGAATGGGTTTTTTCCAGGAAAGGGTTTGGGGGCGTCGCTTCAGGGTATCATACAACCGATATCCCTCTGTAAAAACATAGAAACCTTTGGTTTGGGGTTCAAGCCCAGAATTTCAAACATTAAGATAGCCAGAAAGATGAAGAAGAAAGCATGGGTCCTCCCTAAGCCCGTGCCGCGTCTCTTCAGATCATTTGTTAGTCCTGGCACCAAGAAGCGCCCACAACGCTATGTTCCAGTTCTATGGTTGATCTTGATAAGGAATTGCTTGAAAGGTTTGGAGAATTTGCTTGAAGATGTGAATGTGGGAGAAGCTGGAGAGGGCTCTAGCAAGACAGATGTGCAATTCGTTAGACCCTGTGCAAAGATCAATAATTGGGAAGCTACTCATCTCCCCATTAGGAAAGAGTTTTGGTAGTTTGCTTTGATTTTTCTTTCAATTTGTCTGTATTATTCTAGGGCAGTAATTCAGAGTCTATGTTCCGTTCATTTGGATGTGTAAACATTGCTATCTTTCGATTTCAATGAAATGCAATTTACTTTTTCGTCAGTGCTGATAGTTTTTGTTTTTCTTTGCTTTTCTTTTCCTTCTCGTACAGTTATTTTTATGCTGGCTCCAATGATATGATATGCACAAGAGCTCTTTGGCTTGATCATGAAAGTCAGTCTAATTCAAAAAGTAATAAGTCAAGAGATAGAATATGAGGACGAACCAGAATATAATGAGGAAAGTGCGTTTGAGGAAATTAGTAAAGAGTTGAGCCACTTAGAGGAAAAACCCAAGCCAAACCTAAGCGATACAGAAGCAGTTAATCTAGGGGACCCAAATAATATCAGAGAAACTAAAATAATTGTCCATCTTAAGCCACAACTCAGGGAAGAAATAATCAAAGCGCTTCTTGAATACAAAGATATTTTTGCATGGTCCTACGACGATATGCTAGGGTTGAGCACTGACTTGGTGGTTCAAAAATTTCCCACTGGCTTAGCCTGCCCTCTTGTCAAGCAAAAGTTGAGGAAGTTTAAAAGCTACGTGAGCGTATAGATCAAAGAGGAAGTTACCAAGTAGTTTGAGTCAAAGGTCATCCGAGTCACACAATATCCCACCTGGTTAGCCAGTGTAGTGCCTGTGCAAAAGAAGGATGGTAAACTATGGTGTGCGTCGATTATCGTGAACTCAACAAAGAAAGTACAAAGGACAACTTCCCACTGCGAAACATGCATATATTGATTAACAATTGTGCAAAACATGAAATTGGTTCTTTGTAGATTATTACGCAAGCTATCACCGAATTTTGATGGATGAGGAGGAAGAGGAGAAGACAGTGTTCATCACGCCGCGGGGAACATATTGTTACAGGGTTATGCCCTTCGGTCTGAAGAATGTTGGGGCAACCTATACGAGGGAAATGACAACCATATTCCATGATATGACATATAAGGAGACTGAGTTCTATGTGGATGATGTGATTGTGAAATCCAGGAAGCAGTCTGACCATGTCAAAGATCTGAGAAAATTCTTCCTGAGGCTCTGCAGGTACAATATCAAGCTCAATCCTACAAAGTGCGCATTTGGTATGCTATCAGGTAAGTTGCTAGGATTCATGGCCACCCGGCGAGGCATTGGGCTAGATCCATCAAAAACCAAAGCCATACAAGAATTGCCGCCTCCAAGGAACAAAATAGATGTGATGAGTCTGTTGGGGAGATTGAATTACATTAGTAGATTTATTGCTCACTTCACGACAACTTGTGAGCCTATCTTTGAGCTATTGAAAAAGGATGTTACGATCAAATGGAGGGAGGTATTCTAGGAGGCTTTTGACAAAATAAAAAGAATACTTGTCGAACCTACAGGTATTGCTCCCACCGGAACCAGGGAGGCCTTTGATCCTGTATCTGACAGTCTTGGACAACTCATTTGGATGTATGTTGGTTTAGCACGATATCACCAGGAGGAAGGAGCATGCCATATACTACCATAGCAAGAAATTTATAGCTTATGAGGTTAAGTATACTCATCTTGAAGGACATGTTGTGCCCTAACTTGGGTAACATAGAAGTTGAAACATTACCTGTCATTGTATACTACTTACCTCACTTGACGCCTGGACACGTTGAAGTGCATCTTTCAAAAGCCTATGCCCACATGGAGTCTTGCAAAGTGGCAGATCCTGCTCACTGAGTTCAACATTATCTATGTGACTAGGACTACGATGAAAGCACATGCATTGGATGACCATCTGGCTGAGAATCCGGTGGAGGAAGAGTACAAACCTTTACAAACATACTTCCCGGATGAAGAGGTGATGCATATTGATAAAGTGGAATAGGGTGAGAAGCCAGGATGGAAATTATTCTTTAATGGGGCTACCAACATGAAAGGTGTCGGGATAGGAGCAGTACTCTTTTCTGAAACAGGGCACCATTACCCCGTTATAGCTCAACTCTGCTTCTATTGCACTAACAATATGGCAGACTATGAGGCCTGCATTTGGGTCTGAGGTTAGCTGCAGACATGGGTGTCTAGGAAGTCTTGGTCTTAGGGGACTCGGACCTTCTAGTACACCAGATTCAAGGGGAATAGGAAACATGTGATTTGAAGCTTATACCATACCGGCAATGTCTACGTAATCTTTGTCAACGATTTCAATCAGTAGAGTTCAGGAATATCTCCAAGCATTCACAACGAGGTTACTGATGCCTTGGCTACTTTGGTGTCAATATTGCATCATCGAGATAAGACTCATGTTGATCCGCTGCATATCCAAGTCCGTGATCAACATGCTTACTGCAACGTGGTAGAAGAAGAGCTTGACAGTGAGCCTTAGTTTCACGACATCAAAGAATATATCAGGATGGGTGTGTACCCAGTACAAGCCACGAGTGATCAAAAGCGAACAACCTGTCGCTTATCAAGTGGGTTTTTCTTCGGTGGAGGGATACTATAAAAAGAATGCCAGATCTTGGGTTGTTAAGATGCGTAGATGCTAGAAAGGCCATATCCATCATGACCGAGGTACAATCCAGAGTTTTTGGATCACACATAAGTAGATATGTGTTGGCAAAGAAGATTCTCCAAGCAGGTTATTATCGGCTCACTATGGAGCGAGATTGTATGAATTTTGTGCGTAAATGTCGTCAATGTCAGGTGCATAGTGATTTGATTCACTCCCTTCCAACTGAATTACATACAATGTCTGCACCACGGCCCTTCATTGCTTGGAGCATGGATGTCATCAGGCCCATCGAGCCAGCAGCTTCCAACGGGCACAGGTTCATCCTGGTTGCTATTGATTATTTTACCAAGTGGGTCGAAGCTAAAACTTTCAAAACAGTGACCAAGAAATTTGTGGTCGATTTTGCGAATTCAAATATCATTTGCCGGTTCGCAATCCCGAAGATAACCATCATTGACAATGGAGCAAATCTCAATAGTCAATTGATGAAATAGGTATATCAGTAGTTTAAGATTACACATCGCAGTTCCACCCCATACCTCCCCAAGGCGAATAGAGCAGTTGAGGCAGCCAATAAAAACATAAAGAAGATACTTCGAAAAATGGTGGAAGGGTCCAGGCAATGGCATGAGAAGCTACCCTTCGCATTCTTAGGCTATCGCACTACTGTTCGCACTTCAGTAGGGGCAACTCTGTATTTGTTGGTGTATGGCACAGACACAGTGATACCGACATAAATTGAAAGCTCATCCCTTCCAATTGTCACCGAGGCAGAAATTGATAATGACGAGTGGGTCAAAACCCGCCTAGAGAAATTAAGTTTGATTGACTAGAAATGATTACTAGTAGTATGTCACGGCCAGTTGTATCAACAGAGAATGGCCAGAGCACATAACAAGAAGGTGCGCCCAAGAAAGTTTGAAGTGGGTCAATTGGTATTGAAGTGCATCCTCCCTTAGTGGACAGAAGAAAAGGGCAACTTCATCCCAAATTGGCAAGGGTCGTTCATCGTGTCAAGAGTGTTGTCCAACGGGGCATTGAATCTAACAGATGTGGAAGGCAAGTGCATAAAAATGGCCGTCAATTCCGATGCAGTTAAGAGATACTATGTATAATTTTCTTTGATCAAATCATATTTGTTTGTACTTGGCAGGTTTTGGAGATTGGAATGACAAAGGCATTTTATTCAATTATCTAAACACTTTATCCTTTGTTAACCCTTTTTGAGCTTTAATTATTTATTTCATACCTCTCTTTCGGAATCAGTAACAAAAGTTAGAAACGCAAGCGTAAGAAATGAGTAAAGGGAAAAGAAAAGGAAAGAATGATAAAGAAAAAAAGATAGAAGGAAAAGAAGGGAAAAAAAAGTATAAAAGAAGAAAATAAAAGAAAATAAAAGTAAAAAAACACAAACATAAAATAGCAAAACAACAAAAGGAAAAGGGAAGAAACAAAAGGAAAAGAGTGAGAAGAGAGAGAAAAGAGAAAATCACAACAAAAACAAAGCAATTCTTGGGGCATGAACTACGTTTGACCTGATTCCTTTTAAGGATTTTAGCCAGCCTCGGCTCGGTCTCATAAAAATAAAAATTCAAAAGTGTCCAAGTAAGAAACTGGGGTAGAATTTGTGATTATTGTAAGAGATTTGATTCCGAAAGATTTAAAGTTAAACCCATTTGAACTGTTTTGAGCCTTTAATACCCTTTCTTGATGACTCCAACCAAAAGCCTGCATTACAGTCCAAATCTGATCAGTCTTTAAGAAATGCCAAGACAAACAAGATGAGGTGATTCATACCCGGGGCAACACTCTAGTTTGAGCAAGAAAAAGATGGAAATGAGAGAGTCTTATTGGTGAAAACCCTCACGGGCACTGTAAGGCGATGGGAGTTGAGAAAAAATAAAATGAGAGAGTCTTATCGGTAAAAACCCTCATGGGCCCCGTAAGGCGGTGGGAGCCGAGAGAAATGAAAAATGAGAGAATGTTATTGGTGAAAACCCTCACGGGCACCTTAAGGAAAAGGTAAGTAGAGAAATGCACAATTGGAAAAAGAAATGTTGGTTGAAATTTATTCAGAACACCGCATGATAAGCAAGGTCAAGGTTTGGTTAAAGAAATTGGGTTAAAGAAGGTCACAACAACAAAGCATGGCAACCGGAAGACGATCGTTTGGAAAGACTGGTTCAACTTAGCCGAAGTGCATGTCATTATCATCTGAACTACCTATTTCCCCCACAGATAAGTCTGTTTTCGTTCCCCCATCAATAATCACCCAATTCTTAATTCTGTTGTTCTAAAAATAACTCAGAGTCATTGCATTTCATTTTCTTTCGGGTCTCCATTCTTCTAAGATGTTTTCAAGGTCAATTGTGTTTAAGCAAGCAGAAGAGAAATTTCAAAGCTTAATACAAGATAGAAAAGCACATCGCGGACAAAACTTAACAAAGGAAACAAAAGTTTGGAATATGAAGAATCACCAGAATTTTCGTCAATAAAATGATTCAGTAATCTCAAGAAAGATGCAAGCATTCTGGCAAGAAGGTCAGGGGTTAGGTACGGAACACTCGGTTCATCTAAGGCCACAAGGTTCAGGGGTTAGCCAAAAAATCAGGTAGCTCATATCAGTTCGGAAAAGTTGGACACAATTGAGCATGATAGTGGGGAGGCCATTTTGCAGAAAGAATGCCACAATCTAACAACCATATTTCAAACTGACAAGATTTTCTTTGATTGAAAAAGGGCAGGAAATTCCGGATGTCTTGGGGAAGTCCTCTAGTGAAAAAGCAAGCACCTAGTAGGTATGACTGTGAACTTCAGGACCCTCCTAGAAAATGGGACCTAGTTAAAGCTCAAAATAATCGAGAATGGCAAAGAAGCATAAATGGACTTAAGAGTCTGCGCGTTGAAATAGGATTCAGCTAGGAGTCGTTGGAACCTTCTTGTAAAATAGGACTCAGTTTAAAATTAAAGCAATCATGGGTAACATAAACTGGCATATATATTTTCCCAATGAATACAAGAGATAGGATTCACATAGGAGTCACCAGGACCCTCTTGGGTAATGGGATATAAGTTTAACTGGCAATCCCCAGCAGAGACAACCGAGAGTTAAAATTGGCATTTAATTTGAAATTATCAGGACCCTTCTGAATAATGTGACTTAGCTTTAATATTTCTAGTAAAAAAACAAGATTAATTTGACTAGGAGTCGTCAGGACCCTCCTGGATAATGGCATTTAGTTTTAAAAAGTTTCAGGACCCTCCTGGATAATAGGACGCAGCCTTATTATTTTCTTAGATAAAAAGACATAATGGAAGTATACCTTTAGAGACATAGCCTAGTTTTAGAGTTGTCGTTAGTTAAGAATTGTCAAGACCCTCCTAGATAATATGATGTAGCTTTAATTACTGGTCCCCAGCAGATATAACTTAGATTTAAAACAGTCATTTAACTAAGAGTTGTCAGGACCCTCTTGGATAATGGGATTTAGCTCTCAATTCTTAGAGATATTGGGTAACGCGATTTAATTAACATTCAAAAATGCGCCCATCACAAAACTGGGGTAGGAAAATTTCTTTGTTTTGTTTTATTGTAATCAAGTTTAAAGGCAGCAATTTATTGGAACACATTTCAAGTTTTAGTAATTAGGAACCCACTTGGATAACAAGGGAATACATTTCAGGTTTTGGCAATCAGGCGCCCACCTCGACAACAAGAGAATATATTTACAGTTTTTGGCAATCAGGCGCCCATCTGAATAACAAGGGAATACATTTCAAGTTTTGCTAATCAGGAACCCACTTCGAGAACAAGAGAACAAATTTAAAGCTTTGGTAATCAGGCGCCCACCTGGATAACAAGGGAACACATTTCAAGCTTTGGTAATCAGGCGCCCACCTGGAGAACAAGGGAATACATTTCAAGTTTGTATAATCAAGCGGCACCTGGATAACAAGGGAATACATATCAAGTTCCGGCAATCAGGCTCCCACCTGGATAACAAGGGAATACAATTAAACTTTTGCCAATCAGGCGTCCACCTAGATAATAAGGGAATACATTTCAAGTTTTGGTAATCAGGCGCCCAGCTGGACAACAAGGGAATACAATTCAAGTATCGGCAATTAGGCGCCCACCTGGATAACAAGGGAATACATTTCAAATTTTAGCAATCAGGCGCCCACCTGGATAACAAGGGAATACATTTCAAGTGTTGGTAATCAATCGACCACCTGGATAACAAGGGTATACATTTCAAGTGACAATCAGGCGCCCACCTGGATAACATAGGAATATATTTCATGTTTTGGCAATCAGGCGCCCACCTCGATAACAAGGGAATACATTTCAAGTGTTGGTAATTAGGCATCCACCTGGAGAACAAGGGAATTAAATTCAAGTTTTGGCAATCAGGCACCCACCTGGATAACAAGGGAATACATTTCAAGTTGTGGTAATCAGGCGCCCACCTGGATAACAAGGGAATACATTTCAAGTTTTGGCAATCAAGCGCCTACCCGGATAACAAGGGAATACATTTCAAGTTTTGGCAATCAGGCACCTGCCTGGAGAACAAGGGAATACAATTCAAGTTTTGGTAATCAGGCGAAAAGGGAATACAGTTAAAGTTTTGGTAATCAGGCACCCACCTGGAGAACAAGGGAAAACATCTCGGGTTACAATTCAAAGCGGCAACGAAGGAGTTTCACCGGGAGAATACAAGTCAACAAGACAAAAATGAGTTTCACAGGAAGAAATACAAGTCAACAAGGCAACAAGGATCAAGAGCAAGTTGGAAGACATAGATAGGTTCTTTTGTAATCCATAGTTCATAGCTTAGTCAAGCTTCTTTTTATTTTTAATCGGCGTAATAATGGGGTCTAGCAAGCTGTAGCAAAATCAACAACAACAGTGAGACCACAGCGTGATGGTAGTCCCAGCTACCAAATATTCTTGAACTACACAAACCTGATTCCTTTTTAGCCAAAGATATGTAGAAAACCTTCGAAGCAGGGTGGCTTCAAGCTTTTCTAAAATGCATCCCATGGAGTATTCAAACGAGAAGCAATCGCTTATGTCCGCTCACTTATCTTTGCACAAAAACTCTTCGTATTTCAGAGCAATGAGGGGCAGCTGTGAGCATGTGATTTTTTCCCTATACGAATTACTCCCATTTCTTTCCAATTTTGTGGGTTGTCGTGGCATTTTCTTTTAATTATTTGCATGTTTTTTATACATTTTAATTAGTGAAAATACCAAAAAATTTGTTGCACGTGCATTTAGAAATTAATTTGACATTTTTATGAATTGATTAGCAATTAGTCATTTTATAAAATAAAAAAATAAAAGAAAAATCAAAATAGTTTAATTCGCACCTTTTAATTTTAACTTTAATGTTAGGTGATTTTTCTTTCAATTTTGTTTTAGTTATGATTAGTTGGCATTTTGGTTAGCTTAATTTGGTTTATAGTTTAAATAGGATTTTTTTAAATTTTAAAAGAGAAGGAGTTTTTTTTTTAATTTGAAGAGAAAGAAAAGAAATTTAAAATGAGGTCTTTTAGTATGAGCCCCAATCCGGGCCAACCAAACCCCTCAAACTCGTCCAAAGTGAAGCCTGACCAGCCCCAGAACCTGGTCCAGCCCCCCCGCTCAATGCCAAATGACGTCATTTGGGTTAAGTTGATCTGAGCCATAGATCTCTCTCAATCCAACGGTTACCCTCACTTCCCCAATTCACATATTTGTGTCCAAAAAATATCGTACCTTGTACTTCGAACCCCACTACCCCCACTCGTCTCTCTCAGAGACCATATGTAATGCCAAAATGAGACCACCGCATGCCACCCACCGGAAGTCTCCCACAGCGGCGGATGGTGTCTAATCCTAATTAAATTCTCACTCGAAGCCCACTCTGACCTCTTATCTCGAATCCGCCATTGGTTTCATCTGAACTCACCCAAATCTCTCTAACGTTAGATTGAAACAATAAACCCTAGCACCGCCATAAATTCTCCGGTGGAAGCGCCGCCTCTATCCACCCCAAACTAACACCAAAGGACCCCCTCACCTCCCATTTTCCAAATCCGTAGCTCGTTCCCTTCAAATGTCCTCAGAACTGGTCGAATTTCATTTTGAATTCAACTCTATAGAAATGTCAAGGCAAGGGTTTAGGTGGATAGAGACCTAACAAGCCTTGGTCATGAGCAAAGCCCTTATTGGTTTAGAATCAAGACTTCTAGGGCAATTTCAAAGTTAGTTCTCATTTTGAGGTATTTCTGTTCTTTTTCTTTCTGATTTTTCATGTTTTTGTTTATCGTGGTGATTTTTTTTACTTGATATGCTTGATCATTGTTTCATCATTAAGATCTGCATGATTGTGTTTAGTTGCCTGTTTTGCTTTTTATTCTAGTTTTAATCGGGGGTTTTAATTCAAGGGTTTTGTTTAAGTGTTTAATTCAGAGGTTTAACTCAGGGTCCATTCAATTTGGTTTCAAATACTTTGGTCACTTGGTTAAAATCCTAGCATGTGTTTGGTTTTGAGTCCTGAAACCCAGTCATATCATGAAAGCCCAAATGAAAAGGTCAATTCGAAGGGGTTGAAGGCCCAGATGTGATTTTGCCTTGGGTCAAATTGACCCAGACTGGTAGTTTAGGTTAATTTTCAGTGAATGTCAGGGTAGAATAGGTAAATCACTTAGCGAATCTTCAGTAACAGTTTCAGAAACTTCTAGCAGGGGTTTGCTAGCAAACTTTAGGCTATAACATGGTTAACAGGTTATATAACTAGGGACTAAAATGAAAACCTAAATTGTAAGTGATTCCCTAGTGACTTGCCTATAAGGCATAGTCATTTGCAGCCTAAAAGAGGAGGATCCTGAAATCATAAGAGGAAAATACATAAAAGGCTAGGCTGTTACTGTTCCATTAGAAAAATCCTTGAAATTCTTGCAACATTTTACCCTAAATAAATTCCTAAATAGCTGGAGTTTAAAATGAGTTAAACAGTAGCTCTTCAGGTGTTTTGGGCTTCTTTTGAGAGCTAAGTGATAGAACAATCTAATAGCAAAAGACAACAGAAAATTGAGAAAAGCTACTATTTTATTGATATCTTCACTGATTTTCTAAAAAATTTCAAATTCTGAAATACTTTCTGGTTGATTTGAGAACAAGTATGAGTTGGTAGTGGGTTTTTTGAATGTTTCTTGGTTTAAGCTGTTTGAATATTACAATCCCTGGGTTTTGAGTTGTGTTTTAGCTAATTGTTCGCTGCTAATTTCCTGCTGCATTTGTTGATTGCTCACCTCTATTCATCTTTACATTTTCCAGTCAGTTCCCTAGCTATAATTGAGGAATCATTGGTGAACTTGTAATAAGAGTGGAAGTTCATTGAAATGAAGGCTGCTTTTGAAGTCAGTTCCTTATTTCTTTATACTTTGTAACTAGACTTTAAGTGTAGATGTTAATCTGATTTTTCTTACTTCTTTGAACTTGTGTGAGTGACCTGCAAGTAGTACTTAGCACTTGTACTAATTATGGACTGTGATTTGTAATAGACAACTGAGATTGTTCAAGCACAATTGCTCTCTAGACTCCTGGAAGTTTGTCTGATCTTGTTTAATGACGTTAAGTTTGCTAGGTTGTGGATTTAGAGTGACATTTGTGTGTATTCAGGATGCTAATGCTATCTCCAAATCTTTGTTTGCGTCAAATAGCCAGAGATAGGATTTCTATTTTGTGTCTTTGCCTATGCTTTTGTGTTAGTTAGATAATTAAAGTTTCATTAGTAGTTGAATGTATTAGCTATTAACATGGTCTTATTTAAAACAAGAAGGCTGTTATAGTTATAGTGTTTGTTCTCTATTTTTAGCTCGACATGTTAATGCTAAAAGACTTTGGAGCATGAATCTTTTACACAATATAGAATTGATCGTTAATACATGAACCTTAATACAACTCTTTTATTTGTTATTTTTCTATGCCTTGAATTAATGAAAATTTATGCTTTAAAGATGGCCTATAAATCGAAGTTGAGGTTGATTACCTGGTTTTTACTTAATCTGGTTATTTTCCAAAATCGTGACACTAGTAGTTATTGAATAGAAAGGCCCTGCAAGGTATTGGGCTCATGTTGAACTTAGACTTGACAACCTACTGCCAATTGAGGGTTGGACTAAACCCATCCGTTTCAAATAATTGGCAAGTCTCTTGTAAGTCATTTAAAGAAGTGTTAATTAGTTTAGAGACCTTTTAAGTGGAATGGAATTGAAGTGTATCGCGCCGAATAAATCTCAAATGTGCGGCCCTTTTTTAATTATTAGTTTTAATTTAACTTGGAACTCGAGGTTCTTTTTAGCAAATTTCATGGCCCTCGCGAATTTGAAAACACGCAATTGCTTTAGGCGCGCTAGTTATTTAATTTATCTTCCTAAAATCGGGTGTGCATTTATGTGACCCAAATCCATATCTCAACGTTAGATAAAATATGTTGTGAATTACGAGTACATTTATGTGACGTGGTTCAAGACATGTTTTAACAATGTTGCAATATTCTTAAAATTTATTAAAAGCGATTAAAAAGTTAAAATTTGCACATAGGTAGAAAAATATATTAAAATGAGATAATTAAGCCGAATATATCCGTCGAGAGACCGTGCTAGAACCACGGACTCAGTAATGCCTAACACCTTCTCCCAAGTAAACAGAATTCCTTACCCAGATTTCTGGCTCCAGACTTTTAAACAGAATCAAACCTTCCTCGATTCGGGATTTTAAACCAGCGACTTGGGACATCATAAATTATTCCAAGTGACGACTCTAAAATCTTTAAATAAATAATCCCGTTTTGATTGTCCTTTAATTGGAAAAGCTCCCATATCTACGCCCTTCTCGGGGATGTAGTATAAAAAAGGAGGTGTGATAGCACAAACCCAAACTATCTGGTAGATTGGCCAAATGGGCCATAGAATTGAGCGACCACAACATAACATATCAACCGCAAACTACAATAAAGTCGCAACCGCTCGCTGATTTCATCGCCGACTTTAGTGCAGAAATATTGCCCGAGGTCACGTAAGAAGTGCGTTGCGCTTCCCCTAAACGACCCGACCTCTAGGTTCTCTACACTGACGGTGCATCTAATGCATTAGGGTTTGGACTGGGACTCGTACTTGAAGTCCCGACAGGCAAAATATTTCGCCAATCCATATGGTACCCCTAAATGACAAACAATGAGGCCAAGTATGAGGTCGTAATTGCAGGACTAAAATTATCCCTCAAGTATGTTGTGCGATGATTCATCCTTTGCTATGACTCTCAACTCGTTGTAAATCAAGTTACTGGGACTTTCCAAGTCAAGGAACAAAGACTACAGAAATACCAGAAAGAAATCAACAAACTACTACCAGAATTCGACAAATGCCGACTCGACTAGTTATCCCCGGTACAAATAATTAAGGTAGATGGTCTCACCAAACTAGCGGCAGCAAACGAAAATATCACCAAGGCACCCTCCTCTACTCATCAATAAACCAGGTCGAGGTACATTCTATAAATTTAATCTTGTATTGGCACAACCGCATTATAACATATCTGTAGGAAGGAACACTTCCGCAAAATAAAAGAAGCCAAAAAACTTTGAATACATGCGGGTAGGTACAGCCTTATAAATCATGACCTTTGAAAAAGGACGTTCGGCGGCCTGTTGGCCAAATGCCTTGGACCAAATTAAACAAGGCATGTTCTCAAAGAAGTGCATGAGGGCCACTGTAGTGCCCATATAGGCAACCGAGCCCTCGTCAGATGCCTTATTCGCACGGAATACTACTGGCCCACCATGAAAAAAGGAAGCATGGAGTTCGTCAAGAAATGTGATCAACCAAAAATACACCCTTATGATACACCAAGCGGGCAAACTCCTACATTCCGTCACTTAGCCATTTATAAAATAAGGAATGGATATTGTCGGACCCCTCCCGGCAGGTGGAGGTAAGATACGCTTCCTTTTGGTTTAGCTAGTTACTTTTCCAAATGGGTGGAAGCAGGTGCGTTCACCCAAAAAGCAAGCAGGAAGTCATTAAATTCATATGGAAAAACTTAATATGCTGCTTCGGCATCCCCACAAAAATTAGTCGTGACAATGGACCTCAGTTCATTAGAAAAAAAATGATCGAGTTCTTCAAAAAATAGCACATTAAGCGCATACCATCCACACCATATAAACCTGCTGGTAATCTCCAACAAAACGATATTGAATATACTAAAGAAAAATCTTGAAAACGCCAAAGGGTCATGGAAGAAACTACTACTATATGCGTTATGGGCTTACCGCACCACACGAAAAACCAGTCACAAACGAAGCGCCACAATCAGTGTCTATGGGACCGATGCAGTTATACCCGTTAAGGTTGGGGAACCTAGCCTGAAGTACTCTAATAATAGAGGACCAAACAATGACGAAAACATATCACAAGAACTGGATAAGGTGGAAGAACAAATGGATATGGCTCACGTAAGGATGATAGCCCAAAAACAACAAGCAGAAAGGTACTACAACAAGAAGGCCAAAGTACAACTGCTCAGAGTCGGGGAGTACGTCCTCAAGGCCAAAACAGAAGCAACAAAAGACCCAAATGAAGGAAAATTGGGATCAAATTGGTGCATTCCATATAAAATCACAACAGCAGCAAGCAAAGGAGCATTCCAATTAGAGATAATGGAAGGAAAACTACTACACTGGAATGTCACCTAGCTCAAATATTTCCACTTTTGAAAAATGTCGCCGCCTAAGTCATACTATTTTTTCCCTCGCTCTGGTTTTGTCCTAATCAGGTTTCCTCGGGGAGGTTTTTAACGAGGTGACAAGGAGGACATCTCGAAGTTCAAAGTATAGTTCATCGCGCAGCCTGCCGATGGCATCTCTAGGCCGAGAAAAAGGGACTAGGTATAAAGAAACTCCATTGTATATACAAAATTGACACGTAGCTCCGACATATGAATGAAATTACTCCATTGTATGTACAATATCGACATGTATCTCTAGCATATGAATGGAATTACTCCATTGTATATATGAAATCGACATGCATCTCCAACGTATGAAACAAATTATTCTAATGAGCATACAAAATCTACGTATCTCCAATATATGAATAAAACCGGCATATACGACACTCCAGCAAACAAAATAAAACATGTCAGCCTCCATTGTCTTTTCGCAAACACAATGGGATAATACTTCAACATTCGCTCGAAAGTAACATCCCTACAGCTAAGGTAGTTGTTAAATAAAAGAGTTCGACATTACTCAAATTACGGTGGGATAATACTTTGACATTAGCTCGAAAGTAACATCCTTACGGCTAAGGCCGTTATCAAAGAAAATAGTTCGACATTACTCGAACGACGATGGGATAAGACTTTGACATTAGCTTGAAAGTAACATCCGTATGGCTAAGACCGTTACCAAATATAGGGGTGAGACCTCGCTCAAAACGCAACGAGTTAACATTTCAACAATAACTCAGAATAACACGATTGCGGCAAATGTCATCGTCAAATAAAAAGACAAAAGATAAATAACAATTAGAGGTACATAACAAAAATAACCTCCATTACAATAAATTCACCACAAATCTTTTTTTACAAGGTTCTCAAGGACACCCTTACCAAAAATGGCATAACAAAATGAATACAACAAAACCGTACGACACATCATTCCTCGTGGCCTACACCTCATTGTACCAAGAATCGGAGGTGAGCTTGTTCGCGCTATCATAATCAATATCATCTTTTCTAGGCGTGTCGGGGTCATACATGTATGCCTCATGAGCTGCACAAGCCTTGGCACGCACATCCCGAAGTTCTGCCTCGGACCCCCCCCCCCCCATCAGCAAAAAGATACTTATACACATCAAGCTGAGCTTCGGCATGAACCCACAACTCATACAAATCTTGAGGCACAACAATGTTGACCAAAGCATGGATTATAGAGGGTTGCGATTATCATTGCACGTCCTCCACCTTCAAAGAAGCAATTTATTCATTTAACGCGGACATCTCTGCTTCCAAATCTTAAAGACGCCTCTCAAATCTCACTACCTTAAGCGCATATATCTCAAACTCCTTGTCCCACTCTTATCTACAATCACGGAGGGTATCTTCTAGAAACGCTGCCTTAGAAATGGCAGTTGCCCTATCCTTTTTGGCACGAGCCAAACCATTAGCATTAGCTCTTACCTCGCCTTTAAGGTCGACGACCTCCACTGCCTTTTCGTAGCTCGAAAGTTAAGTTGGCCACCTTCACTTGGAGGTTAGCATTCTCGGCTATCACTCCCTTACTCAGCTCGAGCATCTTCCTTGGCCTTAACGGGTGCCTCTATTTCAGTACAACGGGCAATGGCCTTCATCGGGTCCTCATCTCATTCTTTCAAATCTTTGACCTTTTACGCCAATTAATCCTCTTTTTGCTTAAGCCTGTCACAGAATAGTTGAAAGTCATTTTCTTGAGTAAAAAGGTCGGTCAACACACGGTGCCTTGTCTAGTATTCCTTATATATAGAGGACACCCTCCCAAAAGTGGCCATCCTCCGCATTTCCCTACGTTCACGCTTGTTCTCCACGATGAGGGTCTAGTATGAAAAGCAAAGTTAAAATAAAGAATATGCTAAGGATACAAAAAATATCCAATTACTCTGTAACAACTCTGCATCGCTCATCGCCTTAAGTATTGCAAACACCGACTGCACATGCTCACACTTTGACAATAAGTCTAGTGTGTCGCCTTGGGGTGTACCTATTTTATTTGTGAAGAATAAGGATGGAACGCTGAGGATGTGCATTGATTATATTAAGTTGAACAAAGTAACAATCAAGAACAAGTATCTTTTTCCTCATATCGATGATTTCTTTGACTAGCTTCAGGGAGCGAGAGTGTTCTCCAAGATTGATCTTCATTTATAGTATCACCAGCTAAAGTTCAGGGACTCGGATATTCTTAAGACAGCTTTTAGGACCCGATACGGTCATTATGAGTTCTTGGTGATGTCTTTTGGGCTGACCAATGTCCCAACAGCTTTCATGCATTTGATGAACATCTAGTTCCAGCCGTATCTCGACTCATTTGTCAGAGTTTTCATTGATGATACTTTGGTGTATTCACATAGTCAAGAGGGGCACGCGAAGCATTTGAGAGTAGTGTTGCAGAGAATGAGGGAGGAGAAGCTTTATGCAAAGTTCTCCAAGTGAGAGTTTTGGCTCGGTCTGTGGCTTTCTTGGGGTACGTGGTGTCTAGTGAAGCTATTTAGGTTTATCCGAAGAAGATAGAGGCGGTTCAGAGTTTCTCAGACTATCCTTAACCACAGAGATTCGCAGTTTTCTTTGTTTGGAAGGTTAGGGTTTCAGAAGAACCCTAAAGGAAAAGAAAGGCCTGGAAAGTCATTGATCTAAGCAAGAGAAGCCAAGAGTCAGGCGTGAATAGACATGGATGGCCAGAGCAAGATCGAAGATATCCTTAAACAACCGTATAACTAACATTATCTAAGGTCTGGACCAAGCTTCTTCAAGGTCCGTCTTGAAACCATAGAACTCGAACATATGGAGGCCAAAGGAGGTAAATACAGGCTTCATATGGCTTTGGAAGCCATGGATTTGGGAGTTTTCAGGTGGTGATTGAAGGCGGCTGCTAGGTTTTGGAGAGAACTTGAGAGAGAATTGGGAGAGAGGGTATTCAAAGGCAGCTACAGGTGAGAAATAATTTGATTTAGGGGTAATTTGTAATTTAAAAGGAAAGGATAATGGTAGTCGTTGATCATTTTGATCAACAACCTGGATTGACTGGGTAGGTAAGGAGATCCGGCCAGTTGTTTAATTGGGTCGTGGGTGGGGTAGTTTTGGATTTGGGCTTTGTAATTGGGTTTAAAAATTGAAGTTTAAATCAGGCTCAAATAGGCTAAAACTTGAAATAAATGGGGCTAACATTTAAATAGCCATTTTTCACTTATTTATTTTATATTAAATAATAAAATTATTTCTGAAAATAACTTAATGGTATTAAGATAACTAATCATACGTAATTATCAAATTTAAAATAGCGGAGTCAATTTTATACTTATAAACACAATTAAACCTTAAAAGGCTAATATGTCAATTATATGCAATTTAGCTTTTAAAATGCGAAATAACTTTGTATTAATATGTAAAACTTATATTAGCTATATTTTAATATAAATATGAGGGTCTAATAAATGAATCACCAAAATTATAAATTTAGAAACAATTATTGGATTTTTTTGAATAAAATAGGGCAATAAATTGATTTAAAATCTTTTCAAAATTAGGAAAAAATAATCAAATGTTTGGACATGCTTATATATGCATACATATGCTATTCTGAAAGTATTATGTCTATTAAAAATAAATAGAGAAAATTTGGGTATCAACAGTTGCCCATCTTTAACCGGGAAGAATGAAAGTGTTGTCGGGTAAAGATATGATGTCCAATTTTGACCTAAAAACGGTTTGAAGAGGTTTTGTCGTGCTCTACCTTTTGATCTACCTACATATCCCTGGTCATATAGGAATCAGGTCATATGTAGTTGAGGATCTATCAGTGGAAAATGGAGATAGAGACTTCTCAAGAACGGCGCGACATTTAAGATGGTGTGAATGGTTAAGGTCTGATAGGTCTGCGTGAACTGGAGCGAGAGTGCTCCTACCAAGATGGCCGTTGCTCGTCCGTTTACATGCAAATAAGAAATACAAGCATATATTGTGCATAAATTTAAATGTGATGCAAATTTTCGTCGAACCTTAATGTTGTCTTTGGACGGTTAGGATGACGTCCTTAGACCATGATGTCTTGAGCCATGAAGCATATAATAATATAGGATTTGCAGGCCATGAAATGATGCTCTGGCTATGAGAATGATGCTTCCACACCATGATGCCTATAAATAATAATATGTGAAAGATTAAAGGGATTCTCAGGCCATGGCATGGAATTCTTGGGCTATCTAAATGGTGCCTCCGGACAATAATGCCCTCAGATAATTTGGCAATGTTTCAGCCCATGAAATGCAATAGGGGGTGATCTTTCAACCGTGCAGATGTAAATAAAGTGGTAATCTTTCATCCGTGCAAATGTAAATGAAGTGGCGATATTTCAACCATGAAAACATAAATAAAGTTGTGATCTTTCAGCCATGCTAGTATAAATAAGGTGGCAATCTTTCAGCCATGCAAACGTAAATAAATTGGCGATCTTTCAGCCATGCAAAATATAAATGAAGTGGCGATCTTTCAGCTATGCAAGAATGTAAATAAAGTGGCGATCTTTCAGATGTAATCCAGATGATGCAAATGGAGATAGTGTTTAGTCTTGGAAGGCAGAATAGTAGCCTTATGCGATGCGAAGGATATAGATGGAGACAATGTTTAGTCTTGGAAGGCAGAATGGTAGCCATATGCAATGTAGAAAATGTAGATGGAGACAGTGTTTAGTCTCGGAAGGCAGAATAGTAGCGTTATGTAATGCAGAAAATGCAGATGGAGACAGTGTTTAGTCTCGAAAGGCAGAATAGTTGCCTTATGCAATGCGGGAAATGCATATGGAGATTGTGTTTAGTCTCATAAGGCAGAATAGTAGCCTTATACAATGTAGAAAATGTAGATGGAGACATTGTTTAGTCTCGGAGGGCAGAATAGTAGCCTTATGCAATGCAGAAAATGTAGATGGAGATAGCGTTTAGTCTCAGAAGGCAGAATAATAGCCTTATGCAATCTACAAATAAGATGGCAAATAGAGTTTTCTTAGTTGAAGCAGATTGCGATATTGTGACTACTAAGGCATTGTGACATAGGGAATATCACTGGCGTGCGTGGAAAGCTAGTGTTGGTAAGTGCAATAATTGTTAGACTTGTATTCTGGAACGATGTTTGTCTTGTGAGTGTATAGTAAGCTAGATGCTTTCGCAATCTAGGTGTCTGTATTCAAAGAAAAATCGTGAGTTTTATAGAGGGGGAAGGTTAGTTTGCATCCCTACTGTCTTTGCATGGTATGTTCGACCTTGATATGGTGATACAGTATGTATCGTTAGGGGTAGCGTTGCTAAACAAGGTGATTTTGATAATAAATACGCACGAATTTTGTCATGACCCAAACCCGAATCCGGTCGTGATGGCGCCTCTCGTGAAGACGAGGCCAACCAACTAACCCAACTCGGCTTTTCGCAAATAATTAAACATGAATAAACAAGTTAAATATGACTTAATAAGTTTAATTAATGGTAATACAACCCAACACAACCCTAATCGGGGTGTCACAAGTCATGAGCATCTATCATAATGTAAACCCACTACAAGGTCTAAAATATACAAAACCACAATAATGAACAAAAGAGAGAAACATGGCGCTGCGAACGCTGACAGTCACTTCCTTACTCCAATAACTCTGCTTCTGATCGGCAAAAACCCGCTACCAGGTGAAATAATATTTGTATTTGCACATGAGGTGCAGGGAGTAAAGTGAGAACTCCAACTTAGTGAATATTAACAATAATAAATAATAACCAAAGGCATGAAAACACATAAGTTGACAAGGAAATTCAATACCATGCAGTAAATCACTTAAAGCGGTAAAATCGTAAAGAATCAAAAGAAATATCCTTTTTAAAACAGGTAAATCGGGTAAAACAACAAGTAAACAATGAGTAGTAATCTACCCCTTGGGTCAAGTATCGTTCTCTCAGCATAGTATCAGCAACTCGGGCTTAGTAGTGTCACTCAGTATCGCATCAAACTCTCGAGCTTCGTAGTGTCACTTAGTATAGCATCAAACTCTCGGGCTCAGTATCATTCACTTAGCATAGTATCAGACCCTCAGGCTCAGTATCACGCACTCAACATAATATCAGCCCCTCGGGCTCAGTATCATATCATATGGGTACCCGCGCTCACTGTGGGTGTGTAGACTCCGGAAGAGCCCCTTACAGCCCAAGGCTACATCAACATAAGGCCTGAAAGGCTTCTTACATCACTCACAAGGCCTGAAAGCCTCCTCACATCACTCACAAGGCTTGAAAGCCTTCTCATATCACTCACAAGGCCTAAAATCCTTCTCACATCACTCACAAAGCCTGAAAGCCTTCTCATATTACCCAAGACACCTCGTGGCATATAAATGTATCACAGGCCCTCGGCCTCACTTAGTCTAGAAAATATCACATGCCGCTCGGGCATCAATAAAATAGTAATGCTCAGCCCAAACAACATTGGAAATATCATTTAAATCTCAAAATCAACTAAAAGTGGCTGAGTTTGTAAAACAATATCAATCAATAGGATTGGATTCAAATAATATATCAAAATAGTGAGGAAAAGGTGATAAAGTCCATGAAGGATTCAAGTAGTCGACATGAAGCCCAAAATATAGCAATACGCCCAAATCATGTGGATAGCAAACACATCTCAGTCAAATACACCGTAAAAATATCAATCGGGACGGACCACGTCACAATCCCCAGTAGTAAACAACCCCACTCTTATCATTAAGTGTGCGTTTCACCTCAAAATAGCACTACGTTGAGGAAATCGGGGGTTTCAAACCCTCAGGACATCGTTTACTACCATTACTCACCTTGAATCGGCAAAATCTCTAGCTCGCGACGCCTTTTCTCTCAAATCAGCCTCCACGTGCGTCAAATCTATCCATAATCAGAGCGAACACATCACAATATGCTAAGGGAACATTACCCAATCGAAAACAATCAATAGCGGGCAGAATTCTCGAAATTACTCAAACCCGAGCCCCAGACCCACTTCTCGAAACTTAGAAATGTTACACTATTAGATTCCTTATCTTTCTACGAGTTCATACATATCAATAGTTCTCAAATCTGAGCTCAAATGAACCATCAAATCCCAATTTGAAGTATCAAAACTCAAGCCATAGTTTTTTCCTTTTTTAGTTAAATTCCATGGATTTCTAGGTGGGGTTCACAATAAAAACGAGCATTGGGATCAAAAATCTTACCTCCAATCGATTCCCCCTCAAATCCTTCCTCATATCGCTCAAGACCAAGTGGGAAATTATGGAAATGGGCTAAGTTTCAAATTTAATAATTGGACACAGCCCTCGGATGTGGGAAATGCGAGTTGGGGTTCGCAATTGCGAACCCTGCAAAAGTTACCCAGTCTCGCATTTGCGGACACTTTGTCTCATTTACGACATCACATTTCGAGTATCTCATCACATTTGTGAACGCATGTCGCATTTGCGAGTTTCTCATCGCATTTGCGAACGAGGCACAAAAGCTTAAAAAGACCGGTCGAATCGTTACAAATTTGTAAAAATATGACATAAGTATATATTTAAGAAACACTTTTAGATGAACCAATGACTGTGACGTGGATCAAAACATTGTGACCTCTCTTGCTACGGAATTTTGAGGGTCCTCCTTAAAATTCTGCCCCTGTTTAATAGGTTGATGCTTCTTACAGCTACTTGCGATGATTGGTTGAAATTACTACAGAATTTTGAGGGTCCTCCTCGAAATTCTGCCCCAGTTTCCAATTGCGGTGGAAATGAAATTTTTATTGAATTCTAATCGAACCAATAAGGCTGCCTACGTATCCCCTCTTAAATGGAAATCGGGTCAGACGTAGTTCATATCACATCATATAGGGAAAGCATGAAAATTACACATAGTAAGGCTTGACTGCATCTTAATTGATTAATTTTGGCCAAACTTCTCTGTCCATTTCTGCAAGTATAAAGGCTCCTCCTGTCAGAACCCGGTGAACCATGTTTGGACCCTGCCAATTGGGAGAGCATTTCCCCGTGGCTTCATTTTGATGTAGAAAATTTTTCTTTAACACCAGCTACCCCGTTGTGAACTGTCTCAACTTGACTCTTTTGTTGAAGGCTATGGACATTCTGTTATGATAAAGTTGACCATGGTAAACTGCATTCATTCTCTTTTTATTGATAAGCTGTAATTGCTCACGACAACTTCTCACCCATTCTGCATCGTCGAGCTCAACTTATTGTATAATCCTTAAGGAAGGAATTTCTACTTCAGTGTGAATGACGACTTCTGTACCATAAACCAGCATATAGGGTCTTTCCACGATTAATGGTGTGATATCCTAACAAAGCAAATGATAGCTTCTCGTGCCACTACATATGCTTCTCTATCATTTTCCTTAGTATCCTCTTGATATTCTTATTGGTGGATTCCACGAATACATTCATTTGCGGCCTATAGGCTGTGGAATTCTTGTGCTTGATCCCAAAAGTTTCACATATAGCTTTTATCAAGTCGTTTTTTAGATTGGAGACATTATCATTTTTGATTGATTCTGGAATCCCGAATCGGCAAACAATGCGGTCGTGGACAAAGTCTGCCACGACTTTCTTAGTCACTACCCTGTAAGATGCTGCTTCGACCCGTTTGGTAAAATAGTCGATTGCTACTAGGATGAACATGTTCCTATTTGAAGCGGCAATTTCAATTGGTCCAATAACATCCATTCCCCATTTGGTAAGTACATGAACTAACCTTTGGGGAGGGGAAATAAATAAAAAAGTAAAAAAAAAAAGGTAGCAAGTTAGTAAGGATTATAAAAAAGATGTTGCAATATTTAAACACATAGTGCAAGAATGTGAAACGGGTCCTAATTTAGAGACCACTTTATGCCCGATGTAGGCTTAACGATAAGTTGATTTGGAGAACTTGGAATGCTAAGCGCCTCATTTTATTAAAAAAAGGTAAAGAATTCCAAATCGACACTAAATAATAGGAAATAAAAGTTGCTAGTGGCCATTGGCCTTATTACATTTCATAAAATAAGAAAAACTCCTATCGATTTGGTCCTAGAAGGACCTTCCCCAGATTCGGCATCGCTAGCCCCATCGAACAACTTTCTCAACTCGTGATGTCCCAGCAGCAGGTAGGCTCTGGCCAGATGGCCACCTTCATTTCCCTCAGCATTCTGGCAGTTTTCAACCCTTTTGAGAAATTTCTTCTCCAACTCCACTATGCCTCTCTCCAAGTACACCAGTCGCTTGTTAGCACTGACAGCCATGTTCTTCCATTCCTCAATTAGCTTTTAATTGGCTTATTGTATCTCACAGTTCTTGCTTTCACATTTTCCGATTCTTTTGCGCAATTAATTGTATTTGACATGTGCCTCAGCCTTTTCATCTATGATCCATTGACCTAGAACAAACCCAGGCTGACCCAGGTCATACTTATCCTCCAACTAGCCTGAATAATAGGTAGCACAACTAGTGTGGTACCTATCTAGCTTGATGGTATCCCTACCCAAGATGATCTTGTAGTCCACATATGCTCAGCTTGGCACTTGTAAAGACTATCATCATCCTTAAATTCAGCCATAAAGTGACTCATTTTCCAACCTTGGGTACAACCTGCTTCCTACCCACTTGCCTCATAACCCGGAGAGGGACGTAAGCCTATATTCCTCTTAGACTAATCAATATCAGGAAAGGTGCATCTCTAGATCGGATGATGAATTCCTCGGTCAGAAACCACTCTAACATCCAATGTACCTGGTCCTCAGTCAGATTGTCAAATAGCTCTATCCATTCTCTAGAATTCTCCGGTTGGGTGAACATATTGAGCATGTAATTCATTCATTTTGCATGATAAAAAGCGATATGATCATCCCATTCCCTTCGCTTAATCTCTTGTCGGTATTCACCCTTTTGGAGATGCTCTACGAGCCAAAGTTGAAGTAGCAAATTGCATCATTCAAAGTAAATGGCTCCCCGTTGACACCTCTCTAGAGCTCGGTACATTTCTGCAACAATCATGGGCACAAGCTGAGTGGTTGCCTTCTAATCTATTCAATTTAATGTCTTAACTACCATAGCTAGCCTGGTGTGGATTCTTGCTTTCTTCATTGGGAACACGATCAATCCCATGAAACAAAACATGAATACAAAGACTTTTCGGTGAATATGCCCTAGTGATGTGATGGAAAACTCGTCAGGATAGGTACGGTAGGATTTGCTATGACTGTACCTCTCGTACAAATAATCAAAACATATATGGGTCTTTCAGACATGTCAATTCTGGATTCTTCTTCAAACCCATCATCTTGAGGAAACCACTACCCTTGCGGTTCTCGGGCATTAACAAACCTAGAGTCTTCCAAAATATGCTGGCCAATCCTCCTATCTTTCTAGTAAGGGTGTCATTTCAAGGTCCCCAAAGCGAAATACGGACCTCTCACAATTCCATAACAAAGTGGCAGCTTATGTGATTTTTTTGTTAGGTTGAATTTCCAAGAAAGAATGTAGGTTTCCCAAATATTTTCGGACAACAGTCTGATCATTAGAGTGAAGATCCTCCAACTAGCTTAGCAATTTAGGCGGATGTGGGTGACCACGCCAAATCTAGGGACTTCTTGCCTCATATTTCTACAAGAAAAAAGGTTAGACCCTTACCCCACACCGGACTCGACTATTTAATATCAACAATAAGCATAAAAACACTTAGTTCTCCAAATGAATGCACAGGTGGGTTTTGGAGAAACCCAGGGGACTTTGTACAAGGCTATCGTAAAGAGTCATTTTGCGGACAACATAACTAACTCGACTAGCTCTGACCATTATGCATGCTTTGTTTGAATAGAGTAAAGTTTCTATGGGGTTTTAGATGAGTACTTATGAGCGGACAACTCAAGGGGGAAAGGAATAGAACTGTCGGCTACACCATTGATCTAATGGTTTTATCATTAATATGCCTTTTCCATATTTAGTGCATGATAATATCGGAAAGCGCAACCACTCATTATAAGCGTTGCCATAGGATTTTGATTGGCACGAGTGTAATATGATGTTGAGCATGATTATGCAACAAGGCATGTTTTCATGTATTTGCACGTTTAAGAAAAGCAGAAAATATAATAGTTTCATAGTTTAAAGCGTCAATGAAGGAAAAAAATAAAGCAAAGAAACAATAGACAAGTCAATTTTGTAATCAAAAAGGAAATTGAAGGCTTGAAAGGAAATAAGCAAATAACTGCATGCAAAGAAGCATAAATACATAATAATAGTCTGAAATGGTAAAAGCCTAAAAATTCCCAGTAGAGTCGGCATGCTGTTGCGCCCCCTTTTTCCTCCATGAAAATCGAATTTATGACATTTGGAGGGACAACTCATTCCATTTGGGAAATGGGTTTTGCATTTAAAGAGTTGCCACCTAATGATTAGGGTGCATTGGGACACCAATATAGATTTAACTCTAAGTTTGTTTGAATAATTAGAGATTGGGTAAGGGCTTGAAATTATTCTAAGGGGAAGGTGTTAGACACCCCTCAAAATCCACTAGTGTGGTTCCCGGCCAGGCTATTATTGTGAATTTTGGTACAATTAACATATAAAACATAAGGCTCAAATAAGATGAGATTTCAACACGTAATGGCTTGAAAGTAAACAAGGTTTAAAAGAGCAATTAGAAAAGCTTAAAATAGTTACAAAGAGTAAAGAAAAAAAGAAAGGGGGTCCTAGGTTTATTAAAAATATGGATCACCCCACACAATGTCCGGCAATCACTCCTCAATGAAGAGATACTCGTGACATTATCACGTGGTCATCATATCCATATGTATCCTTCCCACCTCGTTAAGGTATTTAAAGCATGGATTGGTCTTAATTACTTATTGCATGCTATTACCCGACCCACTCCTATCAGTCCCCGAGACACTTAGGACTACTAATCCTAAAGGGAGGGATGTTAGGCTTATTTGGGGGTTTCAAAGGTAAACTTCTAAAGCGATATACAAAACACATATTGCATATTATGGGGAAAAGCATATAAACAAGCAGAGGCTCGGGTATACCTTCTTGAACAGAAAAGCATATAATTAGCATGACTTTCACATACTTTTTAGGTCTGATCAAAATTAAAGAAGAGGGAGTTCAAATGTTGAAGCAGATTGGTTTATTACATAATTCATATAAGAAGCCCAAATCAGGCTTGCCTACTCGTTAGAATGATTAGTAGAAAAAAATCCATTCTCCATTATTACTCTAAGGCTTGCCTAATTGTTCGGACGGTATCCTATTGACATGATATCTACTAAATTTAGAAGTTGGGATAGAGATGCAGAAATAAAACAATTGATTATAGGTTCTGCAGGTGATACTATATACTATTGCTGATTTTAAATCTAACATTGCATGAAGCGAATCAGATTCATTCAGAAACTCCTATAGGCATGTTTTCTATACATTGCTGATTTTAGACACTTATCAACGTGGTGTCAAAATGCAAAAAACCTTATAGACATGGTATCTAAATACGGGCTTGTTTAAACCTATAGACATGGTATCTAATTTAAAACTTGTTTTTAAACCTATAAACATGGTATCTAATGTAGAACTTGTTTTAAACCTATAGACATGGTGTCTAATTCAATTTGAATTAAACCTATAGACATGGTACCTAAGCACAGGCTTGTTTTTTAAACTTATAGACAAGGTATCTAAATACAAGCTTGCTTTTAAACCTATAGACATGTTATCTAATGCGGTTTGAATTAAAACATTCCTATAAGCATGCCTCGAGGTAAAGTTTGGAATATGCAGAATTAGTAGTCCTATAGGCATGGTTTCTATATGTATTTGAATATGAAGAATTTGAACATTTCTATAGCCGTGGTTGCTATATGTAGTTGAATATGCAAAATTAGAACAGTCTTATAGGCATGATTTCTATATTTAGTTGCATATGAAAATTAGAACAGTCCTATAGGCATAATTTCTATATGTAGTTGAATATGCAAAATTAGGATAGTCCTATAGGCATGATTTCTACTCCTTGCATGCATAGTTACCCCAACCCTGCTTCACTAGCCAACCCCAAGTATTCATTACAAATTATTACAGACCAGAATAACAAATAAATCATAAAATACAAAGAAAATAATTACAACCACAGAAGGCCTGATTCTTGACTTTCTGTCTGAATTATGAGATAGACCAACTCAAAGACCATCGATCCAAAGCCTTTCTCCAATTTGAGTGTGTCAGAGTTCCCTAAGAGCCTCAATGGGACTCTGGGCAGTTCTCACACCCAAATTGCATAACTAGAATTGGGACAAGTGCAGTGCGGAAGGGCCAGCTTCAAGGGTCCAAGTTCAAAGGGAGCTCAATGGATCCCAAGGAAAAGCTCACAAGAGGGGTGCAGAACTTAAGTCTAAGACAGAGTGCAAGTGAGAAATAGAGTTCTGAGGGAATAAATAAGAGGGAAACAGCCACAAACAAGTTGATAATCTCATACAAAAGGGGTCCAGGGGGTTGGGAAGTTGCAAAGAGCCTATGCTTAGGCAAGGATCAGCTTTGGGCATGCACAGCAATAGAAGATACTGGCATGCCCAGAAACCTCCCAGAACACACAATGCTAGAAAAACATAGAGGTTAGGATCCGAGGGAATCAAGCTTTAGTCATAGGCAGTAAAATTCAATATTTTCATGCCTCAAGCAAACCATAAGCATTAAACACATTGGGGTAGGGTTTAGGATGCATAGTAAAGACAGAACATGCAGAAGGAAATTATAGCATGCTAAAATAAATACCGAATTAAACACCAGCAATAGGAAGACAAGAAGTGAAAACATTAACTAAACACATTATTGTGGTTCTAGAATCTTAATCAAAACATATCAATTCAGAGAAGCAAAATACAGTAAAAGCAGGTAACAGGACTTTGAAGGCAGGCCATAGTACAACTACCAAGAAAGAATATTTCTTGAGTGTGAGTGTGAGTTCAGAAACTAAGAGTGTCCGTGTGTCCTTATGTTAATGAAAGAAAAATGTATTTATATTATTAAAACAAGTAGAAAATAAGGCAAGTATCATAGTTTAGTAGCAATTATAGAACTATGTGCCAATTAAAATTAAATTAGTATAAGATTCCTTTATTTAAGAAGTTAAATTCAAACGGTAATGGCAAGAAGTCATTTAAGGAAAGAAATCAAGTAGAACACCATGTATAGAATATGCTATTAGGGGCAAGTACATAGGGGTTTAATTAATGGGAGAAGCTTTGAAATGCTCGATTAACCAAATAAGGTAAGAAAATAAAGTAAAGTAGCAGAATCGAGAATTAGCAAATCAAAGAGTCAAGGACTTCATAAGCACCGACTTAAGGAAAGTAACATGGGTTCCTTGAATAAAACAAGTTAATGACAAGAGAATTGAAAGTCTAAAGGAAAGTTTTCAAATCAACCCAAGAAACAACGAATCAATAAAATAAGGAAAGAATTATACGAGTGCAATATAAATGACACAAGGAGGTTTGACGTGAGTTCAAAATTGGAGGTCATTTACACAGAAATTTAAGATATAAAAGAGTACATAAACATTAGGCATCTGAGGCTGAATTCATGACGAAGAGAAATATCACGCAATAGCAAACACGGAGTCAGTAGTTGATGAGCAAGGTCAATTTCTATAACTTAGTGATAGAGAAAAGATAGAGTATCAAACAGCATGCAAAGAGGTCAAATGAAAAGACCTTATAGTAGAGTTTAACAGGAAGTCAAAATCACGTAAAAAAGCAACAGATTTCGAAAGTCAGTCGAGCCACAGATGAAGCAAATTTAGAAACTCGAATAGGTCTAAAGCAAATTAGGGTTAAAACTAGTCGAATTCAGAGTATGATGAACAAGTAAAACACATAGAAAATAATCTCAGAACTCGAATAAACCCAAATTATAGGGTTTTCTCCATCAATCGAGTATACAGATGAAAACAAGCAAATCAGACAGAATACTAACAAAATAAATTCAGCAAATCACAAAATGGAACTAAAATCTTTAACATGCACCTTTCAATTAGAAGAATAACATAAAGAAACACAGTAGAAAAACAACATAAAGAAACACAGTAGAACATGTTAAAAATAAGGAAAGCTTCGAAATAATTTAGCAAACCCTAAATCGGAAAAGATAAAGGTTCTGAAAGTAAAGTTTTGAAAGAAACCTTGAGAAAACATTTAGGAGTTTAAAGTAATACAGATTTAAAATGGATCTAAAAGAATCAGAAGAACCTCGAAGGTTAGGGTTTCAGAAGAACCCCAGAGGGTGAGAAAGGCATGGAAAGTCATTGATCTAAGCAGGAGAAACCAAGAGTCGGGCTTGAATAGCCATGGTTGGTCTAAGCAAGGTCGAAGATGACTGAAAACAACCATAGAACTGAAAGAATCCGATGTCTGTACCAAGATTATTCATGGTCTGGCCTTGAAACTATAGAACTCGAACACATGGAAGCCAAGGAAGGTAGATACAGGCTTCACATGGCTTTGGAAGCCATGGATTTAGGAGCTTTTGAGGTGGTGATTGAAGGCGACGGCTAGGGTTTGAGAGAGAACTTGAGAGAGAATTGGGAGAGAGGGGATTCAAAGGTGGATACATGTGAGAAATGATTAGGTTTAGGGGGTAATTAATAATTAAAAAGGAAAGGTTTAATGGTTGTCGTTGATCATTTTGATCAACAGCCTGGATTGAATGGGTAGGTCAGAGGATCCGGGTGGGTTTTTCAATTGGTTCGTAGGTTGGGTAGCTTAGGATTTGGGCTGCGTAATTAGGTTTAAAAATTGGGGTTCAAATCTGGCTAAAAAAGCTAATAATTGAAATAAACGGGGCTAACATTTAAATAGCCATTTTCCCTTATTTATTTTATAATAAATAGAAAAATAATTTTTGAAAATAAATTAATGGTATTAGGATGAGTAATAATATGTAATTATCAACTTTAAAATAATGGAGTCAATTTTATGCATATAAACACAATTAAACCTTAAAAGAGGCTAATATGGCAATTATATTCAATTTAGCTTTTAAAATACTAAATAACTTTGTAAAAATGTGCAAAATTTATCTTAGATATATTTTAGTATAAATATGAGGGATCAATAAATGACTTACCAAAATGATAATATTAGGAATAATTATTGGATTTTTCTAAATAAAATAGGGCAGTAAATTTATTTAAAATCTTTTAAAATTAAAAAAAAAATAAAAAAAACATCTGTATGTGCTTATATATGCATACATATGCTATTTTGAAATTATTTTGTATATTAAAAATATATAGATAAAATCTAGGTATTAACAGTTGTTTTGGTTCGGGTTCAGAATGGTTTTAGAGAGGTTTGAGACACTTAGTCTCTTTTGAGTAAGCTTTAGTTGAAAAATCCAACTAGACGTTTACTTATGTGAAAAAGGGCTCGGATGTAAATTCTGATAGTTCGGATAGCTTTGTTAGGTGATTTGGGACTTAGAAGCGTGATCGGAATGTATTTTGGAGGTCCGTGTTAGATTAGTAGTGGAAATTTGAATATCGAGGTCAGAATGAAATTCTAAAAATTGGAGTAGGTCTCTTGTAATTTGTGACGTGTGTGTAAAATTTCAGGTCATTCGGGTGAGGTTTTATAGACGTTTTGATCATTTGCAAAATTCGGTAGTTTTGGGAATCTTTAGGCTTGAATCCAAGAGTGATTTGGTGTTTCAGCATTGTTTTGAGTATTTCAAAGTTTGGGATAAGTCTAACTAGTGGTATATGGCTTGTTCTTACTTTTGGTTGAGGTCTTAGGGACTCGGGATGTTTCGGATGGTTATCGGGAAGTTTGGGAGTTGGAGTTTGTAGTTGAAAGTTGATGAGATTCTGTCAGAACCACACCTACAGTTAGTTCACTACATGTGCAATGACCGCAAAAGCGTGAATCACCTGCAGATGCGGCCACAAGAGAAGAAGGCAGAAATCACATATGAGGCATATGAGCGCAGGTGCGATTTTAGGCGAATTAGTGGTTTTCGCAGGTGCGCACCTACGAATGCAGGTGCGAGTAAAAGGCTGCTGGTGTAGTATCACTGGGCAGAAGGTATAAAAAGGTCCTCTTCATGAAATTTGCTAAGTTTCTCATTTTTTTAAGATGGGAAGAGAACTAGGGCAGTGGTTCTTCAAGAGAATCGAAGGTTTTCAGTTGGGTAATCTACCTAAGTTTCATTACTTGTGTTTATGACCATTTTCCCATTGTTTAATCATGGTATTAGTTGAAAATTTGGGAACAAAAGTTGGGAGAATAAGGCTTGTAATTGGAGACTTTGATTTAGCAATTTGAGGGGTCGGTTGTGGTTGGATTTTGGTGTATTTGGTATGTATGAACTCGTGAGAGTGTAAGGATTCTAGTTTTGCAAATTTTCTGGAATTCGAGACATGGGCCCGGGGGTCAGGTTTGACCAATTTCGAAATTTTTGATGTAATTTAATTATTTTTGTATGGAATTCACTCCTTTGGCATATATTGATGGTTATATACTAATTTTTATTAGATTTGGGGCATTTGAAGACCGGATCGAGAGGCAAGCGCGTCACGTACTAGAGTTTGGTTTGGCTTGAGGTATGTAACACTTCCAAACATAGTTCTGGGGTTCGAAACCCCGAACTATGTGTTATATGATTACAATTAAGGTGATGCAAATGCCAAATGACGGGCGTGTAGGCGTGCACCGTCAGAAATGTAGTTCGAATCATTCCAGGACCCCACATATTGACTCTTTATGATGATATTTATGTTGTACTTATGTGATTATGTTAATGAGCTGTAAAATTATGCTAATTATCATGTTAGGGATTCACGTCAATACTGTTGAGACTCGAGAGGTCGTTTCTTGTTGTCATATAATTAGCTTTGTTGATATTTTGTACTCAGTCATGTTCATGCATATTATATCATTCCTCAGTCTCAATTACTGCAATTTGACATACCATTTCATATTTCAGGCTAGAATCGTGACATTTGAGCCCGTGTGTGTGAGACTGGAGAGTAATGACTGAGTGAGGCCGAGAGCCTAATATTGAGTGATAGTATGGGATTGAGCTTCATGCCGAAGCGAGGTATTGATCATGCCTTCATTGTCTTGATATAATGTTTGGTCTAAGAGAAGCCCCTTCGGAGTCTATACATCCCCAATAAACGCAGTCGCCGATATTGAGGGACTGATATTTCCTGGACATAGATCTTGTCTGAAGTATTATACCTAAATATGGATCTGCTCTACGAGGCTATATTATCATGTTCACTCAATATTTGATGACTTCGGTCAGTGATGTATATTTCGTGATGACTTTTCCCTGGGCTGGTGGCCATATACAGTACCAAGTGGTTGATCACTTGTGAGTGGAGGTACATGGAATACTTATCATGCTAGTGGTGCATTGGTGCATAAGAAGTTTCCTAAGTTTGTACTTTGTACTGTTCAAACTGCATATATTTACTATTGATTTTACTTGAACTGCAAGCATGCCTATTAGTTTGGACTTGTTACTTACTCAGTTGGTGTACTCACATTACCCCATGCACCTTGTGTGCAGATCCAGGTATCTCGGGCCACGGTAGCAGCAGTTGATCATATCGTTGTGGACTTCTTCTTGGAGATTGCGAGCTAGATTCTTGGCGACCATAGTTCCGCCTTATCCTTCCTTATCTTCCTTTAGTATATTTGTTGGATATTCTCAGACTATGTTGGTCTTGTTTTTTTGAACAGCTGTAGTAGTTTGCTCGTGACTAGTGACACCCGAGGTCGGACTTGTATTTTTTCTGCTTGTTTTAGATTTTCACCTTATATCTTTTATCGGAGTTATGTTAAAAACCTGTTTTTATTTAAACTTTAATGAATTATGGAATATTTGGTGATAAGTTGGTTGGCCTAGTATCACAATAGGCGCCATCACGACCGGGTCAGTTTTGGGGTCGTCACACGTTAGCTATAATCTAGTCATAACACACTCTAAATATGATGGGTTCTTGTTTACTGTTATTATCTCTCAACCAATTACGATAATTTACTAGAAGTATTCTCCCGAACTACTCTAGTTGACATTTGTACAAGATAACTCTAACTTGAATACTCAAACTACCTATTACAATTGCTTCTATGAAAGCTGAAAGATACAATATGAAAACACCTACTATAATTGAACTAGAAATAAAGAAAGACACATAAAACTCTTTGTGGAGCTGGTTCTTCAATCAGGTTCATGTAGCTTCAGGTTTTTACACTTAAATCAAACGCGAAGTGCTTGAAAAAAGCCTTGCTATTTTTCTCTCAATTTATGTTTAACTTCTGCGTTTTGGTGCAACACCTGTAAAAGAGAACAATCACTGTTATTTAATGAGTTAGTAATCAGAGTTTATTGAGACTCATTTGCCGATCTTCCATCAAAGTTAAGTCCTTCAATAATACAAACTCCAACCGTATCCTTTATCCGGATTGTGTCCTCTTCCCATAAGGATAATTTCTCTCCTCATCCAGTATGCAACCTTTTCGATTAGTTCAGGAGATATTGCTGCTTGATCACTGAGACTTATCTCCTTCACGTGTATCTCACATTTCTAGGATGATAAATACTATTCCTCACATGATGGACTTGGTCCATGACTGAGTTCATTTGTCATTATTCAAAACTTCACCTGAACTTGGGCCAACAAATTCCCCATTTTTGATGATGATGACAAACTCTGTGCTTTTATGGATCAAAAATTCTGCAAGAACTAAGCTTTACCATACTTAGAATTTTAACTTATCATCAAGGACCAAATTTAATTAGGTTATAAATATCACATTATTCAAAATAAAGGTTAAAGCACAATATTTCTTCCCCCTTTTTGCATCATCGAAAAGTTGCATACATTGTGAATCCCAGATATTAGTAATTACTCATGGCCACTTGGGCAACTACAAGTGAAAACATGGATTAAATCATCAAAAATCAACATACACATTCAAACTATTAAGAGAAAAATCTTCATAGAACAAGAGAAGCAGCAATTGTCATTGATAAGATATGTTTTCACCAACAAACCACAAAAAGAAAGAAAAACTTCCAAAACATGATCAAAAAACAGAAAAAGTCCCTAATATGGGTCACTGGGGGTAGTAGACTGGTTCAGAAGACAACAATAGAGAACCTAAGGCTTGGAAGAACTAGAGTGATGGGTTTGGAGAAGGTTGAGCATATATTTGAAGCATCCCATCACGTTTCTCCTTTTCTTTTGCTAGCTCATCTCTAAGTCTATCTCTATCAGTTTCTAATTCTGCAACTCAAGCCTGAAGCCTAGCAATTTCAGCATCCTTAGTTCCACACTCTTGAACCAAAGCCCTTACCTTGCTATTAACAGGTGTCTTCAGAGATAAACCAGGTTCAACTAGGATGGCATTTATAGGATAGTCACAAACCAATAAGGTCTTAACACCAAAATGCTCCTTGCTTGATGCCATCTCCCATTTCTTCAAAGGCACCCTCAGCCTATCCAGCACAATAGTCAGTATGAACTCATATGGAGTTGTATGTGTCTTGAAGCCATTAATGACCATGTCTAGTAATTTGACAATGAAAGCAGGCCAATTTATCTGCATTCCTCTCACAAGGCACTCCATAAAACCAAGTCCATGTAGTTGGCAGTATGTCTGCTCTCCTGTCTGGGCAGTAGGCACTTGTTAACAAATTCAAACAAGACCTTGTGCATAGGTGTCATCTCACTTTTCTGGACAAACCTGGCTTTAGGTATATCTTTAGCAGTCGCAGCATCACAAAACTTCCTAGTGATTTGAAGAGCAGTAGGGAGAGAATCTAGACATGGCCACCTTTTCCTTGTATAATCATCATACCCTTCACTAGGTATGTCTAGAATCTCACCCGGTTTGATTGCATCAAAATTCACTTTTACACCCTTCACCAGGCTGGAGACTACCCCATTTTCCAAAGTGGCATTGGCCATAAACTCAATCAATTAATTCTTATCCAACCTCCCATCCATCTCAAGGACCAAGTCCTTCCAACCTTGTGCAATCGGGGCATCTACCAATCTTCTCATACCTAGCTCATCCAGGCGTCTCAATATTCTTCCTTTCAAAAACTTTCTTCTGCCAAAGATGGCAAACATGTCTTGTTCCTTTTCAGATTCTTCTTCTTCTTCACCACTCCACTATTCATCTTCTTGAACAATATTCTTTTGTTTACCCTTCATACCAGACCTAGTTCTTTTGGCTAAAAAAGATTCAGTAGGTACAGGTACAGAGGAAGACTTCTTGGAAGAATTCTTGGAACTTTTTGGTTTGGGTGTTGGAACCTCTTCAGTTGTTCCATTTTTTGATGGACCAATTCCATTTCCTCTTCTTCTTCTTCTTCTACAACCTCAGAACTTTCTACAACATTTGCTTTTCCCTTCTCCTTCTTCTTCTTCCTGCTTTCTTCCAGAGCTTTTTGTAACTCTGCTTCACTATGTTTGACCCTGCTTCAAGTAGCTCTCCCCTTAGGCACTGAAGGGATAATAGGTTTTGGTTTGCTTTTCTTGGTTGGCTTGGAAGCACTTGGATCCTTTTGTGAAGAATCGTTGCACTTCTTTGGATAATAGCTTACCCTAACCTTTTTCAGAAGATCAGCTAGAGTTTCCTCAACTAATGAAACGTGTTCTTCTTGTTGCTTTCTTAGATGAACAAGCCCCTCAGCCACTTCCCCAGAACCGCTTCCCCTTTACTTGAAGCCAATCTCTTCAACACCCCCACAGATAGTAAGAACCTTTTCTTTCCCATTACCCCTCTCATCACCACTTGCTCCCTCTCTCTGTTTTCCTTGCTTTTTACCTCCACTCCTACTTGATTCAGCAACATTTACATCTTTAATAGGACCAACTAGAACAAACCTATTTTCAGTGCTTTCAGCCACAGTAGAAAATACTATACAAGAATTTACTTCACAAGGAGTTTCTTTAATTTTCTCAGCGTCAGAAGACCCATATTCTTCATCTTCACTAGCAGAAATAAAATCTTCGGACTTAGAGATGGAGTCAGATTCGTGTATAGGGCTTTCTTGCTTTTGGCTAGCTTTCAATTGTTCTCATTTAGAACTTTCCTTATGGCTCCAGATGTTACAGTTTTTCTAGCCAACATTTTCTGCCTACGAACCCTGAATTTTGGGGGTTTAATAGAAGGAGTAGATGAGGGTGTGTTCGAGGTAGATGTTGGTGGGGGAATACCAGGATTATCTTGGGGTTAGATATGGTTCTTCGACTATGGAAGATTTTTGGGAATTTCTGAGAAAAAAGAGGATTTGGGATTTCTGGAGAAAAAAAGGGCGATCGGAACTGGAGAAGTGTTTTGACGGTTATGGACTTATAAAGAAAAGGTGTGGTATGTATTTAAAGATAATTAGAATTAAATTCAGTAACGGAAGCTTTTTCATGGGTTAATTAGAAGTCTAGTCAAGATATAATTCCAGTCTCATAGTGATTATTAGGCATCGCTAGATTTTAGGCAAAAGAATCTCGATTTTTAGAGTTCTAGGAGAACGACACTAGTTCAATGCTCACCTGATAAAATTTCGCGGAATTTGATGAATGTAGGACTTCAACTCATGATTGGAAAATTAATCTTTCTAATTGTGCAGAGTATAGAAAACACACATGAGCTTTAATAACATATACTGATGAACCGGGTTCTTCATATAGACCTCTCTTGAACAAGCCTCAACTGCCAAATAGAAGAAACTTTGTAAGAGATTAGTGAATTATATATATATATATATATATATATATATATATATATATATATATATATATATATATATATATATATATATATATATATATATATATATATATATATATATATATATATATATATATATATATATATATATATATATATATATATACATGTCATAGGAGTATACTAATTAAAGTATGAAACTGAGTAAGAATTGATCTGGATATTGACACAAAGTTAGAACTCCTAACCAAAAATACAATTTTTTTTGTTTTTTTGTTTTTTTTTTATTATGCATTCTGAACTGGACCTATTAGGTGATCTTAATCATCCCTAATTCCAACCTGCTCCTATCAAAGCTTTCTCTACTTAGTGCTTTAGAGAAAATGTCAGCTATTTGTATATCGTAGCACAGACTTCTATTGAAATCAATCCTTTCTCATAGTTATCTCTCAGGAAGTGATGTCTAACATATATGTGCTTAGTCCTCTTATGATAAACATGGTTCTTTGTCATACTTATAGCACTAGTGTTATCACAGAATATTGGAATACATCCCTCTTCAATTCCAAAATCTACCAGCTGTTGTTTGATCCATAGAAATTGAGAACAACAATAAGCAACAGTAATATACTTAGCTTTAGCAGTAGATAGGGCCACAAAATTTCGCTTTTTGGTTGGCCATGACACAAGGCATGAACCAAGGAAGTGTACCATACCTGAGGTGCTTTTTCTAATCACTAAGAAACCGGCATAATTAGAATCAGCATATCCTACTAGATCAAAATTACACCTTTAGGAAACCAAAGGCACAGATTAGTGGTGCCTTTCAGATATCTCAGTATCCTCTTGACAGTAGTCAAGTGGGACTCTTTTGGATTTGCTGAAAACGAGCACAAAGCCCTAAACCAAAAAAAATATCAAGTCTGCTTGCAGTAAGATACAAGAGTGAATCAATCATACCCCTATACAACTTTTGTTCAACAGATGAACTAGGTTCATCAACATCTAATTTAGAAGCAATTGCAATAGGTGTGTCTATTTCCTTTATGCATATTTTTGCTGGTGGATCATGGTTCTATTTGGACTTTCTTTGATTTTTAAGCCTAAGAAGAAGTTAAGCTCACCCATCAGGCTCATTTCAAACTCACTTTCCCTATTAATCTTGCAAAGTCTTTACTTAGTTTATCAGTAGTGGCCCAAAAGATTATGTCATCAACTTATGTACAATTAGGAGATCCTTACCTTTTTTACTTTAAGAATAAGGTACTATCAATTTTACCTCTCTTGTAACCATGCTCCAGCAGGAATTTTGAAAATCATTCATATCATGCTCTTGGAGCCTGCTTGAGTCCGTAGAGGGCCTTGTCTAACTTGTACACATGGTCAGAATATTCCTTTTCTCTCAAACCATGGTGGTTGTTTCACAAACACTTCCTCTTTTAGGTAGCCATTTAGGAAGGCACTTTTAACATCCATTTAATGTAGATTGAATTCCATGCGTGATGCAAAAGCTATAAGATATTTGATTGCCTCTAGTCTTGCAACAGGAGCAAAAGTCTCATCATAGTCTATTCCCTCCTCTTTGATGTAACCTTGGACCACTATTCTTACCTTGTTTCTTGTAACTGTTCCATATTCATCAAGTTTTTTTCTGAAGACCCATTTTGTACCAATGACTTATCTGTCCTCGGGTCTTGGAACTAGATGCAAAACTTGACTTCTTTCGAACTGATGGAGTTTATCTTGAATAGCAATCACCCAGTTTGTATCATGTGAAGCCTCAACAACATTTTTAGGTTCAATAAGAGACACAAAGGCATCAAAAGCACACAAATTCTTTAATTGTGATCTAGTGTTAACTCCAGATGTTTGATCAGTGATAATGTTCTCAGTGGGATGAGAACTTTGATACTTGTGAGATTTCACAACCAACTGATTTCTGTTAGATGTTTCTCCCATGTTCTGTTGCTGAGGAATAGGGTCATGAACAAGTTCCTTCAAGGGATTTATTTCAGTTCCCCTTTGATTAGTTCCCCTTGTCAGGTTACCCTGGATGAAAGAACCTATTCCTTCTGTTGGTGCTACTTTGGCCTAAGCTGAGGCTTTAATTAAATCCTTAACCAATCCATTGGCTTCATCTTCAGGTTCTTGTCTCTCAGAAAGAATGTTAGCTTCATCAAATACTATATGTACACTTTCTTCTATACACAAAGTTCTTCTATTAAACACTTTATATGCTTTGTTATGTGAAGAATATCCCAAGAATACTCCCTCATCACTTCTGGGATCAAACTTACCTAGGGAGTTCTTTTAATTATTATGCACATAACACTCGCAACTAAATGCCCTAAGATGGGATATGTTTGGATTTCTCCCTTTAAATAACTCATAGGGAGTTTTCTCTACCAGAGATCTAGTCATGCATCTATTGATTATGTAATATGCGGTGTTTAAAGCCTCTGACCAGAATTTTTGGGGCAATTTACTAGAAAGCAGCATGGTTCCAGCCATATCCTCAAGAATCATATTCTTCCTTTCAACTAATCCGTTTTATTAGGAGTCCTAGGGGTAGATAAATTATGATCTATACCATTTTTATCACAGAATTACCCAAACTTGGAATTTTCAAATTCAGTTCCATGGTCAGACCTAATGGATGCTAGTTGATTTCCTAATTGTTTCTATGTTTTTCTAACAAATGCACTAAACATGTCAAATGCTTGGTCTTTGGAAGTTAGAAAAATAGCCCAGGTAAATCTAGAGTAATCATCAACAAGCACCATTACATATTTCTTTCCACCTCTGCTCATGGTTCTCATTAGACCACATAGACCCATATGGACCAGTTCGAACGAGTTGGTTGTTCTTACCATTTTCTTGCTTTTGAAGGATGATCCTACCTGCTTCCCCCTTATACATGCCTCACAACTTTGTCTTTCTTGAACTTGATATTAGGTAATCCTATCACCAAGTCCTAAGAAACTACTTTGTTTAACTGATTTATACTTGCATGACCAAGTCTTTTGTGTTATAGGAAGGGATCATTATCCAGCACACTTAGACAAGTTAGTTCATTTTCTAACAGAGTGGACAAATCTACAATGTAAAATATTATTAAGTCTCTTTCCATTCAAAACAATCTTGTCAATGGTAAGGTTAATCACAAAGCATTTGGTGGAAGTAAAAGCCACAAGGTTTCCTTTGTCACACAGTTGTGACACATTGATCAGACTATATTTCAAGCCATCTATCAAGTATACATTCTCAATAGAGTGAGAGTCTGTCTTACCTACCTTTCCCACCCCAATAATCTCACCTTTCTTCCCATTCCCGAAGGAGACATTGCCTCCTTTTAAGTCCTCAAGTGAAAGGAACTGGTCCTTTCTCCCAGTCATATATTTTGAGCAGCCACTATCTATATACCATATTTGGCTACTTCCTTTCACTTGGACCTGCAAAAAGAAATCAGGGGTTAGTCTTAGGAACCCAAACTAGTTTGGATCCCTTTTAATAGGCAAAAGGATGAATCAGATTCCTTCTTGCCCACCACGCAGCTTACTTTTTTCTTGAACAAAGGCTTTGTTCTTTGGACTGGCCTTTTCTTTAGCATTACACTCACTCTTGTAATGGCCAATCTTGCCACAATGTGTGCAGATTTTATTTTCAGGAAGTGTGAGGTACTTTCTTTTAGGGTCCCACATTGGTGCTTGAGTCCCATAGCCAAGTCCTCTTTTGTTGCTACTGTGATGCTCTTGTAGCCAAGAGAGTGCATAAGAAACATTGTTCCACTTGCAAGTTCTATCTAGTTCATGTTTCACCTTTCCGAGATCTTCCTTTCGGACTTTTATGAATTCATCTTTCTTCTACAATTGGTCTTTCATTTTTCCCAAATTTTCTTCTCGAGTGAGATATGTGTGATCAACTTTCTTCATTCCTATTTCTAGTTTTAGTTTTTTAAGTTTTCAGACCTAAGTTCTAGGAAGCTTTTATCAAGTTCAAGAACCTGGTTCTTCAACTCATCATTTGTGTTATCACTCTCATTAGCCCTAGACTCTAGACTCTTACATTTTGCTTTTAGGATCACACATTCCCTAGACAGATTCTTATTGTTAATTATCTCAAACACATCAATGAAGTCTAGTAATAGCTCAGCCAACCTTTCTTTAGACAAAAATTAATCTTGTCTTTGAGATGAGGAATACTTACCTCGTGTTCATCATCTGATTCTCCAATAGCCATCAGTGCTTGCTCTTCTTCAGCTTCATCTTCTTAGTCTTCATCTGAGATTTCTCCTCAAGAAGCAACCATAGCCTTGGTTGAACCTTTGTTCCTTTTTGGTTGAACTTGTTCCTTAGTTCAGCCCTCTATTTCTTCCACTTAATTTCCCATTAAGGGCAGCTCTTGATCATGTGATAGTCTTACCACACTTTTAGCAACCCATATTGGTGAGTTTCTTAGAAGCTCTTGACTTGTTGAAGGTTGTACTTCTTGAAGAACTCTTTCCTCTCATCGGGTGCTTTTTGAAATCTCTATCATAGCCATCTCATCATCTTCTAGATCTGAAGCTTCGGCAATTTTGAGAGCTAAGCTTCTATCCTTTTTGGGTGTATCCATCTTCATGGTTTCCCTTCTCATTTCATAAGCAGTAAGATTTCCAATCAGCTCCTCCAGTCTGAGAGTAGCAATATTCTTGGATTCTTGAATGGTAGTGATTTTGCTTTCCCATGTGACTGGTAGAACCTTTGTCAGAATTTTCTCAACCTTGTCTTCATCAAGAATGACCCTTCCAAGAGACTTATGTTCATATGTCAGTGTAGTGAACCTAGCATACATCTCTTGGATAGTTTCTCCTTCCTTCATAGTAAAATTCTCATATTGAGAATACAACAGTGTTCCTCTTGATATTTTCACTTGAGGTGTTCCTTCATGGGCCACTTGCAAAGTGTTCTATATCTCCTTAGCAGTAGTACAGCTTTGGATCCTACTGTACTCATCTGGACCTAGTCCACAAAAAAGTCATTTTTTGGCCTTAGCATTTTTCTCCCACTTTTTCAGGTCTTTAGCAGTGCAGTCAGCTCTTGTCTTTGGTACTTCCACTCCTTGCTCATTATTCTTTATAATTGCCAAGGGGCCTTCAGTGACTATGTCCTAGAGTTCATAGTCCTCGAAAATGATATGATATCTTCCTATTTTTCCACCAAGAATGGTACTGTCCATTGAAAAGTGGAGCTCTGGCAATGGATTGCCCTTCCCAGTTCGCAGGTGGTGCACTCATGTTGATCTTTTCCTAAGGTGTTAGCCTCTTCAAGGATAACCAGCTCTGATACCAATTGACGTTCCAAATGTCAATATCACACAAAGGGGGTGATTTGTGTGGTACCTAATTTTCAATCTAGAAGAACCTGGTTCTTCTAGGTGTTCTAACTACTACTGTTAGCGAAATTAAAAGTATAGAAAATAAAAAATACAGAGATTTTTATGTGGAAAACACTTAGCTCAAAAGGTGAAAAAATCACGACCTACTACTTATTAGGATATTCCCAAACTTCCACTAAAATTACTTAGCCAAAACAGTATTTACAAACACTCTTTGTAAACCTAAGGATTAACTCTAATCCCAGTGTAACACACAGCCTCAACTGTTGTGACACCTTCAAGTTAACTCTAACTTGAATACTCAAAGTACTTAATACAATTGCTTCAATGAAAGATGAAAAGGACAATATAAAAAGTACCTACCACAATTGAACTAGAAATAAAGAAATACACATGAAACTCTTTGTGGAGCTGGTTCTTCAATAAAGTTCATGTAGCTTCAGGCTTGCACACTTGAACCACACGCGAACTTCTTGAAAAAAGCCTTGCTATTTTGCTCTCAATTCACGTTTAACTTGTACGTTTTTGTGTTACACCTGTAAAAGAGAACAATCATTGTTATTTAATGAGTTAGTAATCAGAGTTTGATTGAGAATCCATTGTCGATCTTCCATCGAAGTTGAGTCCTTGAACAATACAAACTCCAACCCTATTCTTTATCTGGATTGTGTCATTTTCCCATATAGATACTTTCTCTCCTCATACAGTATGCAACCTTTTCGATTAGTTGAGGAGATATTGCTTCTTGATCATTGAGAGTTGTCTCCTTCACGTGTATCTCACATTTATCGGTTGATAAATATTGTGTCTTACATTATGGACCCAGTCCGTGATTGAGTTCATTTGTCATTCTTCAAAACTTCTTCTGAACTTGGCCAGTACTATACAAGGTTCTATTTATGGCACTAAACTCTTGTCGCCTTTCACGTCTTCTTTTATTTCTCCAATTTGTAGTTCTGAGGTAATATTTCATGCAAATTTTTTCCAATTCATGTCCAAGCATTCCTACACATGAAATAAACTTTATTAAGCGCAATCATCATAGAAATTATCATCCAAACAACAAGCAAGTAGGGTAAATAATTTAAAAATATATAAAATTATCTCACAATATCAACACTTCATACTTAAATCTTGCATGCCCTCGAGTCAACCAACTAAACACTTCCTCATCATGGACCCAACAAGCTACACATTTACAATGCACTACACTTATGACCGTAGTTGATAGCAACAATTAAGCTCTAGCATATGATGTCAAAATACACTTTCCATACTTCTGCCCAATATCAAAACATCGAATACAAGAACAACATAATTATAACAATCCTAGCCTCGAAAACTAATTTAATATCACAATGCACCTGGGGCTTGAATACTTAATCTAATAAAGAGGTCTAATAACATTACTTATCCTTTGTGAATTCATGTGCTCTCACAATAAAACAAAAAGTAATCAGTCCACACATTCAAATCACATGACCAAATATAGTTTAAGGACTTACACATAAATCACTCACTCTATCAAAAAAGTCACATGCACGCAAAAGGTACAATAGGCTTGGGCATTATGCAAATCTCTACTAATGTAGGCTTGTTTGGTTTGAAATCAACTAGGACTTGTTATGTTTGTAATATGGGCTAAGAGACACATAGGATATATTTCGGATATAGTGGATAACCCTGCTATACACTTTAATATATCACGTATTCAGTTTTTAAGTGAACTTTACTCCATTTCAATCATCACAAGATAGTTTTTCCTGAAATAGCCTTCCTTCTTCTTCACACACTACTTCATATCACATTCACTAGCAAAAATAAGAAACCTTTACTTATTCAAATATTCTTCTCGTTTTGTTCTTTTCTTTTTTGTATTTTTTCTTTGTTGCTAGTGGAGTTTTTATTAAACAATAAGTGCACATTTCTTCCTTCTATTGGTTCCACTCAAAAGCTACCCCACGTTTTCTCATTACTTCTTTCTAGCGCTCTTTTTCAAACTCAAGTGATTTAAGAGGTATAGGGATCGAAATGATTCAATTAAGAACAAAATGGGGCAGGCTTGTAATGCGGGTGCCAAAGAAAGGCTTATAGGCTCGATAGGGTAAACTAAGGATGATTCTATTTATGTAAGAAACAAAAGTCAAAAGATCAAGGAATGCCTAACATCACTTCTCAAACCGAGAAACACCTAGGATTCTGAATTAATTCATATTTTGGTCAAGTTCTAGACTCCAGTGCAATGACATACACTATGTACAAAACTCACTTCACATATTGCACATGACTCCCTGCAGACATTTTCACTTAGATTCTCAATCAAATAAGTATTCACAAAGTCACGAGATATATTAAGCATAAAGAACAAAATGAACACGAGTCAAGCAAACGAGATATAAGAGTCATAACACATGCTATTCCTTTTTACCGAGGCATCATCATATATTTAAAATTCAGGAAAAGTGAAACACATACCAGAACCTAAGTATGCACACATCAAATAAGTCAAAAGGTGTACATAACTTAAGCTCTTCTCCTTTATTTCCTACATACTACTCTAAGGTAAAAAATTAAATAAATAAATCTACTACCTAGTTCAAGTTACATCCCATGAAAAATAATCAAGATACAAAAAAAAATCATGGGGATTTATTAGTACCTAAGAAAAATAAAATAAAAAAGTTATCTTTTTGTATTTTCTTCATTTTAATATTTATTAAACTTTAAGCCCTCAAAAAGATTATCTAGGAGATCCATCATCAGAAAAAATTTATTTATTTATTTATTTATTTATTTATTATTATTATTATTATTCTATTTTTCGAAAATAAAACAAAAAGACTAAAAAATAGAAACTACCGCACTACTCAATACTATTCTAGAGTATCCTAAAAATTTAAAACAAGAATCTAACAATAAAGAAAATAAGAAGCTAGAATTTAAAAATATAAGAAACAAAAATTAAAAATATAAGAAGCTAAAAATAAAAAATATAAGAAGCTGATACAATTACAAATCTATTCCAACTAGGCACAATGAGAGTTACTCACTCTACACTTAAAACATGCAGTGTTTTCAATGCATAATTAAAGTAAAATGGGTGAATAGGAACTCCCTGATTAATCCTCGAGATGACAGCCCTCATCAAAGAAGGTCCGGTCAGCCTCCTCCCAATCATCAACATCATCACCTAGATCCTCACCAGTGGCATCAAATGTTGGATCAACCTGCTCCTCGTCAACCTGTACTGAATGCTCTGAAGTGTTGATATCTTCTTCTGGTGGCACCCCATAATCTGCAGCTAAAACAACCAATCGATGTGCTGATAGGTTGAGTGGGAATCGCTCAGTCAATTGAGTCCTTTCCTCTGAAGTAGCAGGCCTACCCCCAATCCTCAATTGCAAATCCATCATCCCATGCAAGTGGGCCAGGATGCTCTCATCTTGAGCCTGACCCTCCGTTTTAGTCAATGTCGTACCATCTTCCTCATCTGGCCCACGGATAATAGTAATATCGGTAGCTCGAGATGTGGCTGGAAGCAACATGTCAAATTGGGGCTCCACATCTACCTGCTCTTTATGCAAGTATTGCGTAAGTGTATTCATAAAGAATATCCTAGTAAGCATGCCCTTTCTAGATTGTGCCATCTAACTACGTATCAACTGGCCCATATTCACCAGCCACCCTTTCATCAAGAAAAACACTAGAAAGACTCTTTCTCGAACAACGACAGAATCATGCTCACACAGAAGTAGTCTCTCGTTCACTAAGCACAACCACACTTTAGCAATTTTCATAAAATTCACTTTAGGCAAATAAGTACAGTTGTTTTATCTCTTGTACTGTGTCCACACCGCATTTGAACTAACACTAAACAGTGTATGCCTAATATCTCTGTAAGTAGTCCAGTCAATAAAGTCACACAACGGACTATATGGGACATCATGGGCATCCAAAAATCTACATAATGTAGTCACTGAAATATCAATCAGCCTCCCACAAATAGGTACCAATTTCTCCTTTCCTCAATGTTCCACTCGGCATAGAATTTGCGCATTAAGCTAAAGTTTGCTTCTCTTGGATTTTTCAATACAAAACCCAATCCTAGTTCATGTACTTTTTTCAGATCTGAGGGTAACGAGACTTCAATTTATGCTCATCAGCTGCAAAATCAGGGAGATATGAGTTTGGGCAACACTTCCTATAAAATGCTCTCCCCGATGAGGGCACACTCTTGATGCCATACTCACAAGTCGCTTTTTGGTCCTTCTCTTTGGTGGTGGGCTTGACGAGGTAGCTTTTGGGTTTGGTGGTACCTTGGCCTTAGTATGTGCCTTAGAACTAGTTGTTGGACGACCCATATTGCACGCACCTGTCAACCATACTAAATAGCAACTATCAAAAAAATAGGTCGGAGTGACTCCACACTTAAAGCTCTAAGATATGCTAATCACTTAAACCATAGGCTACTCAAATTTTGCCTTCATCAAGTAACTACTGTATTAGCATCAAAATTTTGGCACTATACATAACACACTTTATCAATCCACCCTAACTCCGTACAGTTACCCAACACTTAGGTTTTCATATAACCATGCTCACCTAATACAAAACAATCAATCCCAGAGACTCGGGCTCTAATTTGGACTAAAATCGCCAATGAGGCAAGTTATCAAATACCTTGTATGCATTATTTGTATGTGAGTGTCTTTGTAGGTAAAGGATTTCTCCACCCTCCCAAATTGGCTTGAAAATCGAGTTTGAAACACTCGTTACAACAATAACAAATATCATATGGGGTATTTGGGGTTGGGAAGTTTTTAGCACAATTACACATTTGTTGCACCTTGTAAAACATATTACCCACAAATTAGAATTTACAAGAAAAAAGGAGCATACAAGAGTGAGAAAGATAACAAAATCATATCCGTTACTTGAGAGAGAGGGGGAGAGAAAGTGAGGTGGGAGATGCATTGAGGACTTTGGATTTCCTTGCTCTTTGGAAATAGGACAGTAGGCTGGGGAATTTTGGATTCTAAAGTGTATTGTATTGTTTAGGGTGAGGTCGTATGGAGGGAGTGTAATTAATTAAGGAGGACTTTTGGTATAGTGGGGGTGTTGATTATTTTAATTGGTTTGGGGGGGTTTAACCGAGAAGAGACAAATGAAATTAACGACTTACCTAGGTTTGGCGTGAGGCGGCGTGGGCTGCAGCAGAGGCATGTAACAAAGAGCCATCAGGCGCGATGACGACACTGTATTAAACATCGCCTGGCAGCATGGGGCACGCTGAAGATTCTGCACGGGGCGGCGTCTGGGGCGGCATTTGGACATTTCCTTTCTACACAACATGAGGCGTTCAAAGCATACAGCTTGGACTTTGCCTCTCGATGGCTCAATGTTTTCTTGTTAGTTTTGCAACCTTTTAGCTTGTTCAGGACACACGAGCATATCTTTCTTCCACATAGTTCCAAAACCTATTAAAATACTTCAAATTCACACTAAACTCACTTGTTATTCCGCCTCAATATTAAACAAAAATTAAAACTAAAAAACTCTACGTTATGAATTGGGTTACCTCCCAATGAATGCCTTAGTTAATGTCACGGCATGACGAATACAACACGACCATGAATTTCCTCCCTGGAAACGCTTGGTTTAATGTCGCATACGCAACCTTTTAGGGTTACACTTTGCTTATATATTGGGTCTCTTCCAAGTACATCACATATTTCTCCTCTAGTTCTTCTATCATTCCAAGGTAGTGTTTCAACCTTTGCCCGTTCACATTAAACCTATTCACCCTATCTTCAAACTTAATCGCTACTGCTCCTCTTGGAAAATGCACAACTCTAAATGGTCCCGACCATCTTGATTTTAGCTTATGCAAAAATAATGTTAGTCTCGAGTTGTATAACAACACTGGATTTCTAGGTTTTGAAGTTCCTCTCTAGAATGTGCTTATCATGCATCATCTTTATCCTTTCTTTGTGCAATCTTGTACTCTCGAATGCTTGGAATCAGAATTCCATCGAGTTCATGTAACTCTACTTGTGACTGCTGTTTCTATATCCAAATTTTATTGCCACAGTGCCCATAAAGCTTTATGCTCTAGCTCTACCGAAAGATGGCATGATTTTTCAATGACCAACTTGTACAGATACATACCAATTGGAGTTTTAAATGTTGTGATGTAAGCTCATAATGCATCATCCAACTTCCTTGCCTAATCAATTTGAGTCACATTCACTATCTTGGTTAGGAAACTTTTGATTTTCCTATTGGACATTTCTGTTGCCCGCTCGTTTACGAGTGGTAAGGTGTGGCACCCTTATGGAGAACTCCATACTTTTCTAACAGTTTTTCGAACGCTCTATTGCAAAAATGGGTTCCACCATCACTGATCGCAGCTCTCAGAGTGCCAAACTGTGTGAAAATGTTTTTTTTTAGAAATCCTATTATTCATTAGCATCATTTGTTGGAAGAGCCACCACTTCAACCCATTTGGAGACATAGTCAACTACTACTAATATGTACTTATTACCATACAGGTTAATGAATAGTCCCATAAAATCAACCACCCACATGTCAAACACTTCCACCTCTTGAATTGTAGTCATTGGCATCTCGTGACGACTAGATATGTTGACGGTCCTTTGGCACTCATCACAACATTTCCCCCAGGCATGGGCATCCTTGAAAATGGTCGGCCAATATAAATCTGACTCCAACACCTTCGGAGCTGTCCAAATTCCTCCAAAGTGCACACCATAGGGTGAAGCGTGGCAAGCCTCAAAAAGGAAGATTGATCTCTCTTGGGGATACACCTCCGCGTCATGTTATCCACACATATTTTGGAAATTAAAGGGTCATCCTAGTAATAAGACCGGCAATCATGAAAGAAATTTTTCTTTTGAATCAAAGAGAGTTCATAAGGTACAATACCCCTTGCCAAATAATTAGCAATATCAGCACACCAAGGCATCTCCTCCATTGCCACTGCTAATAATTGTTCATCCAGGAATGTCTCTATTATATCATTAACCTCTACTTTCTATTCATCTCCCTCCAACCTTTAAAGATGATCTATCACTTGGTTTTCTATTCCTTTCCTATCGTGGATCTCCAAATCAAATTCTTGTAACAAAAGTACCCAACGGATCAAGTGTGGCTTTGACTCCTTCTTTTTTATCAAGTGCCTAAGTGTTGCTTTGTCAGTATAAACAATCACTTTTGAACTGATAAAATAAGAACTGAATTTGTCGAATGTAAACACCACAGCCAACAACTCTTTCTCACTCATGATATAATTGAGTTGTATACCGCTTAGCGTTCTTCTTTCATAGCAAATTAGGTGTGCCATTTTTTCCTTTCTTTGCCCCATAACTGCTCCAAATATCATAGTCACTCACATCACACATGAGCTCAAATGACTGCTCCTAGTCGGGTGTAACGATGATTGGTGCATTCATCACTCTCTTCTTCAGATCCTCAAATACTAACCTACAATCATCAGAAAAAACCAAGGGTTGATCCTTTTCTAGCAGTTTACATAAAGGGTTTGCAATTTTAGAGAAGTCCTTTATAAATCGCTTGTATAAATCAGCATGCCTAAGGAAGCTTCTTACTGCGTTGACCGAAGTGGGCGGTGTCAACCTTAGCATGGTCAACCTCAATACTCTTAATTGATACACGATGGCCCAAAACTATACCTTTTTGTACCATAAAATGGCACTTCTCCCAGTTCAGCGCCATGCTTGTCTCCACACACATTTTCAACACTCTTCTCAAATTGTGAAGACAGTTTTTGAATGAATTCTCCATCACTGAGAAATCATCCATAAAGACTTTCATAATATCTTTAACCATATTAGTGAAAATGCTAACATACACCTTTAAAAGGTAGTGGATGCATTGCATAGGCCAAACAGCATTCTCCGAAAGGCAAAGATGCCATATGGACACATTTTCTCTCTATCCTTAACGGATATTATGATATGATTATACCCCGAATGTCGATCCAAAAAGAAGAAGTGAGACCTTCCTAGCAATCTATCCAGCATTTGGTCAGTGACTGGCAGGGGAAAGTGGTATTTCCAGGTGGCAGTGCTCAATTTTCTATAATCCATGCAAATTCACCAACTCGTGACCGTAGTAGAGATCAACTCATTATTCTAATTTTGTACAACAGTCATACCACCTTTTTGCGGAACATATTGGACTGGTCTTACCCAGACGCTATTCGAGATCAGAAAAATGATGCATGCATCAAGCCACTTAATCATTTCCTTCTTTGCCACTTCCTTCATGTTTGGGTTCATCCTTCTTTTATGTTCCCTAGAAGGTTTGTGCCCCTCTTTCAAAAGAATCTTGTGCATGCAAAAGGAGAGTTGATACCCTTTTTATCTGCCATGTTCCAACCAATAACAGTCTTACATTCATGTATGAGTTATTCTACTTTTACAACTAACAAACCGAATAACATAATAATAGGTAAAGTAGAGTTAGGCCCTAAGAAAGCATACTTGAGGTGAACTGGAAGTGCTTTTAGGTCCTATTCTCCTCTATTGATGGCTTCGCAAGTGGTGTTTCTCTTTCTTATAAGTGTAGTGGCTCGAACCGAGATTCCCTTTTCCAAAACCCTTGGTCTTCAATAGCTATGACCCACTCTGCCAACTCGTTACCATCCACACCTTCCAAATTCATCAAGCAAGCTTCTAGCGGGTCTTTGACATTAAAGGTCTCATCCTTCTCATGTTGTTATACATCAACCGCCTCCACTATAGAACAATTTGCAAATTCGATGGGCCTCCTCATAGATTGTTGAACATTGAATATTATTTCTTCATTTTCAACTCTCCAGTCTCATAATTGATCAAAGATCTCCCAATGGATAAGAATGGCCTCCCCAAAATTATTGCTATTTCTTCGTCAACTTGACAGTCAAGAATAACGAAATAAGTAGGAAATAAAAACTTCCCCACTTGGACGAGCACATCATCTAGAATTTATGTTGGCCTTTTTGCTCTGCGATCATCTAGTTGCAGTAACCTTAAGACCGGTCTAGATCTGCCAATGCCTAATTTTGTGTAGATTGCCAAGTACATCAAGTTGATACTAGCTTCATATAATGCTTTATTAAAAGCATAACTTCCAATTGTGCATGGTATAGTGAAACTATCAGGATCAGACAATATTTTAGAAATAGGTCTTGTCACTACCGCACTATAGTTTAAGTCAGAGTTACATTAGACAGGTCCTGGAAGTCAAATGTTTTAGACATCAAATCCTTTATCATTTTCGAACAGCCTGGAACTTCTCTCAAAGCATCCATCAGCGGGATATTCAACCGAATTTCTCTGATCACTTCCATGAATTTCCTGTATTAATCATATTTCTTTTTCTTTGCCAACCTTTTAGGGAATGGTGCTGGAATCAGCTTCTGTCTACTGCTCTATGTTTTTTCCTGATTAGAGGTCTTTTCCACCACCTGTTCTAGGAGTTGTTCAATTTCCTTCTCTTTGACTTTCCCAATTTGTGCTTGCTCAATTACGACCTCAATAAGCTCATTCGACTCATCGATCTCAAATGGCACTAGAGTAATTGGCACTACGTCTCTACGAGATTGAGCAACTTCGTTCTCTCTTTCTAAATCCTTCCATCCCTGAAACTCACTGCCATTAACTAATTTTGGTTCTGGTATTTTTAGATTGATGTTTGTGTTTGTAGGTAATATTTTTTGTAGGAAATTGTTCAAAGCCATGGACAACTTGCCTAACTGAGTTTCAATGCCTTTAATAACCGGGTCATGTGCAGCTAACTTTTCTTGCATCTTTCCATTTGTCCCAGTGATTTGTTGCAGCGTGCCCTTGATTTCTATCATACTATTGTCACCCTATCTGCTGTGTCCACCTGCTGTTGATGAGGCAGTTAGTAAGCCACATGTTGTTGGTGCTGCTGATTGTAGCCCTACTGCCTTTGCTAGGGCACGACTTGGCCTTTTGGTCGTGCTCCCCCAGGAATTATATTGTAATCTTGTTGGGTTGGTTTGTCTACTAATTTTGAGGTCCACATTGCTGTCCACCTTGCCTCTGACCCCAAATTTATTGACGTAATTATTGTCTTATCTGAAGCCCTAGTTATCATTCTCACCACTCCACAAGAAAACATAAGATTCATTTACGCAAGGAGTGCATAGGCCTTCATTTGTTATGTCAATAATGTGAACATATTTCGTGCCCATTATCACACCTCCTTTTGGACACTACACCCCGTGAAGGGCGTAGATAAGGGAGTTTTCCCAATTTAAGAAAAATCGAAACGAAATTTATTTTACTTAGAGCTTTCAGAGTCGCAACTTGGGATAATTAATGGTGTCCCAAGTCACCGTTTTAAATCCCGAGTCGAGGAAGATTTTACTCTATTTAAAAGTCAGCGAACCAAAAATCCGGTACGGAATTTTGTTAACCCGGGAGAAGGTGTTAGGCACTCTCGAGTTCCGTGGTTCTAGCACGGTCGCTCAACTATTATATTTGGCTGAGACCTGATAGATGTTATCCAATGGTGCAATTTGAAAGTTTTTACCGCTTTATTTAACAATGTTAGGAGATTGAACGTCGTTTAAAATATGTGCTCGAATCACGTCACATGAAATGCACTCAGATCCTCAACATATTTTATTCAACGTTTTGGGATTGGGGTTTGGGTCGTATGAAATGTGCATCCGAGTTTAACGAGGTAAGATTATTAAAGAACGCGCCTAAAGCACCTAACGAGTTATTGACTTTGCGAGAGGCGTGAAAATTCGCTAAACGACACATCCCGAGTTCTAAGTATCTTTAATATAACCATTTAAAGAGGGCCACGCAATTTTATGAGTTTTATTTGGCGTGGCGAACCTCGTTTATTTTAAGGATATCCTAAAGCAAGCTATTATTTTCTATTGAATTTGTCTCTTAAAGGGCTTGATTAATTAGCATTATAAAATTCGGGCTTTAAGTTCAAGTTTGGACTCAAACAAGAGGGGAAAACCTTTTAATTTGAATTTACTACCTAACGCAAAAGCCCAAATGTATAATTCAAATTATTTTACTATCATCATATCTAACACTTAGTAAGCAGATTAAGATCTTCCATATGCTCAAGCCAAACGTCCAAGGCTTTGGGCCTCGAAGCGAACCTAATGTAACAAGAGGTAAACTGAGCTTTAGGCTCACATCAGCCTTCATATTAATGCTGGGCCTACTACTGGACCTATTATTTGAGTTGATTTCAATACTAATATTGATCCAATTCACGGGGTAGGAGATATATTGGGCCTGCCGTTACACCACTAGGCCCAATTCCCATTTACACTAAAGAATTATACTGCTTAGCTTACAATGATCCCGAATTTGATACCGATTTTGGGTCTAAACATGTTAACAAGTTTGTAAGGTAAGTAACTCACATAAAAAACATGGTGATTTTAGAGTGTAGGCAAACTGCACAGTTCCCGTTTATTTACTTATCAACTTCCATCATTCTAAATCTGGAAAATTGAAACAGTTTGAACAAATCCTAAGTCATCAACTAGCATAGAATATAAGGTAAATGCTGACAATTAAGTGGTAGTCTAATTATTCTGGAATTCGTTTTCAAAGCAGGCATAACACAAACTATCTAACTAGCTATGCTAAATTGCAGGAGTTGCTAAATAATATGAAGGCATATGCACTGATTTTTAAACTTTTGTTTCCTAACCTATACCTAAGTCCAGACTCAATCCTCAAAATTAATATGATAAATAAATTAACTAAGCTAACATCACAGTCATGCATAATTGAAAGTAGTCCATAGAGTCCAATCGCAACCAATCTAAGGCTCTAGTGATACAATTAGAATGGTGTCCAATTCAATACTATACTAAACATCATGAATTGAAATGAAATGCAGCGTCAGGTTTGTATAACAGCTTGTTTGTTTACTGTACTTCAAAGGCATTGGTACAGGTTGGCTTGATTCTTCACACAATACTTGAAGCTAGAGAAGTACCTGGATGTTTGAAGCAAAATAAAGAAGAAATAGTCAGCTGGGACAAATAGCAGCCAAAAGCTCACACCAGCAAAGAACAAGGCCAATTTTAAACCCCAAACCCAAGCCTCAATACCCAGGAAGGAATGACAGGAGGGTAATAGCAACAAAACAACCAAAACACACTTTTTTGAGCCCAAATTAACTCGAAAATAAACCCGGGAGAACTTCTGAAACTTTAACAGCCAGCCGCAAGGAATTTCAAGTCACTTTTTATATCCATCTAAGCTGGAATCTCGGATTAGTAGCTAGAATTTGAAATAACTCTAAGACACTTTAATGGAACAACATTTCTAGTCTGGAATTTTTTTTAGGGGAATTTTTCAGATGCAAAAACTTGTGGAATTTTGTAGGTGCCCAAAACTTGTTCAATAAGGGAATGGCATGCCTTTTTATAGGCAAGGCTTAGGGAAGCCTTCCTATTTCTATTTTACCCCCTTGCCTCCCTCTTGTATTTTTAGTTTTGCTTTGTTAATCCTTCACTTTCTGACTTGTTTCTCAAGTTACACTGCTGACTTTTCTAAAATTTCATTTCGACCCTTACCTAGAAGCTTCTAGGGAGGTCTATTCCTTATTACCACAATATTTTAAGTGAAAATACCTGCAGTACCCCTGAATTGTTGCTAAAATTACCAACCTATGTTAATTGTCCTAGCCTCTCTAACTAACTGTGCTTAATCTAACAGTTCTGAAAATTAATCAGCTAACAAATTCCAACACAAACCTTAACACTAACTAACTACTGATTTTCAGATTGCAAACTACTATCAAAACAAATTAAGGAATGATCAACATTAAAACAACATTAGTATGAGAAGAATTCGATTGCAAAAATCCACATGGGAAGAAGTATTAAATAATCGACCCCAGTAGTTAAAACAGGAATTATACGGTTGCAATCAAATCAAAAAGGACAGAAATAAAACCGAACAAACCCTAAATCAATCCTAAAAAGAAATGAAATGCTGAGATAGACAAGATCAGAAAAATAAAAAAACCAGTGTGTACAAAGGAAAATCAATTTATGAAATAAAATCCACACACACGCAAAAATGCTATCCTATCGAACTAAATTAATCAATAAGAAAACAAGTTGAAAACTTAAACAAAATTAGTGACCCTAAAACAACGCATGGTTCAACTGATTTATAGGATACAAGATTTAAACTCATTTTAAAAAATTCAAAACGAAATAAAATAAGAGAAAAACTTATCTACGCGGGGCTTGGAATAGGTTTGAGCCTTTTTTGAAAACTCGAGGAAAAGATCTCTAGTTTCAAACCTTCTTGGCTAAACGACGTCGTTTCGTTTGTGGGTGGGGTAGGCCGAGTTGGGGAATAGGTATGGGCTTTGGGAGGCTTTAAATTAGGCTGGGAGTTTTAAAAATAGCCCAAAAACGGGTCTATTACACAAGACCAGATTTTCAACTTCTTCCTTTCTTTTTATTTTTAATTATTTTAATTACTAAATTAATTTTATTAGATACCAAATTAAAACCTGATTTAAACCCAAAATTAATCTAACTATTTCCGTAAAATTGATTAAGTTCTAATTTAAAAAGAAACTCATGACAAATTCAAAAATAAATAGTTAAAAATGTAAAATGAACTATTTTTGTTATTTTCTTCTTTGTGAAGTAACTTAATTACTAATTAATACTAAAATGTGAAATTATGCCTAAATGTAAAATGTCAAGTATATATTTTTTTTATTTTTCAATAATTGAAATGCACGAACAAAATGCAAACATTTAACACAAAATTCCACAGAAATCCACGAAATTACAAAAATAGAAAAAGAAATCATTTTGTTTGAATTTCTGGAATAATTCATATAGGGCAAAACTCACGTGCTCATACCCATCTCGTCACTTTTGTTTGTCAACAAGCTCATCTAGGTCATGGGAGTGGCTGTGTTTTTTGCATTTGTATTGTTTGGGTCATGAGCAACAGAATTGGAGTGAGTGTTGTATCCCTCGTCATCCATCTTGAATTTTGAGCCATCTTATCCAGAAGAATCTTACACTCTGTGAATGATTTGCTCAAGATGCACCTCCGGCTGAAGTATCTACACTAACCTTCAGATTGTCAACCAGAGTAAAAACAGGGTAAGGGACGAATTTACATGTAGAGAGAAAAACTCGAGTGATCCGTGCTTCCAAAGTGTTCTGTAGACTCTTGCCTCTCTAATGATCTAATTCTTCGAAAACTAACTTTTAGTGGTATTTATAGGGTAAGGGACGAATTTACATGTCCAATACTAATAAGGAATTAAACTCTTTTTGGGATGGCACTGATGGCGCCTTGCACTACGTGTAACACTGTCGTTTCGGTGCAAGACACTGTCTGTAGCACTATCTTTTCGGTGCAAGGCACTGTCTATGGCAGACGTCAATGCCCTGGATAATGTCTTGCATTGTCTATGGCACTATTGTTACTGTGCAAGGCTCTGTCTATGGCATTGAATTTTCGTTGCCGTGCACGTCTTCTTTTATTACTCTATTTTATAGCTTTGAGGTAACATTTCATATAACTTTTCTTCAATTCATGTCCAAGCATTCCTACACATAAAATAAACTCTATTAAGCGTACTCATTACTTAAATTATCATCCAAACAACAAGCAAGTAGGATAAATAATATTAAAATATATGAAATTATCTAACGATATCAATAACAAAAAGAATTTGGTTGGTCTGTGGAAAATAGAATTTGTGTTAGGTTTCAAGTATTTGACTAAAAATATCCACTATTTCAATATATTAAGGATTATTTTTGTTAAGCGTACATTTCGGACAAGTATAGTCCAACCTCCGCACATTACAGACCATTTTGATCATTTTCTCGTTATATAGATTCACATAAAAAATTGGCAATATACAATTAGTGAAGTAATTGATTGCACATTTTGAAACGTAGTGAACTCAATTCTCTCTCCATATATATATTTGGGGAATTGAAATCTGATGTGGCATGCCTATCAATCACGGAATGCTATTTCTCAAATTTTTGACTTTTTTGTTATTTTTTATTAAATATCTATATATTTTACCAACAAAAAAATGTAACCGTTGCAACACTTCAGTTGCTGCAATATAAAGTTACAAGTTACAACTACTGGATTTAAATTATAGTGGCCCGTGGTTGAGCTGTCTTTTCCTGTTCAAAGCTTTACTTTAAAAAGCGTTAAAGTCTCCACAATTTTTTATTATATTTCTTCTTCCCTATAGTTAATGTTATTAAAGTGTATTAATTGGTGCACAACTTTAAATATAGGTAAAATATTCATCAACACCATGAAGAAAGTCGAAAACATTCGAAACACACAAGAAATAAACATATTCCAATCAACAGGAATACAGTAGCTAATTAAAGCTTTGGCTTTCGCTTTCAGTGGGGAATAAAAATCTCGCCTTTGTTCGTCCGAAAAGAAGAAATTTCTGAATTTGGCTCAAAGGTATTTGGAGTTTATCTGGTCATAGTCACATAAAAATTTTAGGCATTCATGTGTGTACTCTAATGGTGTTGTATTATTTAGGGGTGTACAAAGAAAACCAATAAATCGCACCAATCCGATAATTCGAGTCAAATCGAGAAAAAAATCCGACTATGGTTTGGTTTGACTTGGTTTGGTGTTGGAAAAAAAAATCCAACCATAATTGGTTTGGTTTGGTTTTAACTAAAGAAAGTCAAATCGAAACCAAACCAACCCGACATTACATATATATCAATTTTAAATATATTTAATATATAAATATACTGTAATGTAATTTATAAATATTTCTTAAAAATTTCATAATTTTATCTTTTAAGGTATTATTTCAAGCTTTGATTTAGAACTTTTGAATGCTCCAATAAGTTTTGTAGCCATTAATATTAGTAAATTAAATAATGCTAGCAATCAATACTAATGCTAACAAAAGACATTCAATTCAATATTACGAACAGGAATGTATTATATGTCTATTTTTTATTTTGCAATAATTTAGATAAAAATACTTTACCTATTTTTATTTTTCTTTAGCTTTTAGGCATATAATTAATATTCCCTCATTAGTCTATCTAGTTTAGCATGAATTAGTGCTTTTAGATTATGTTTATTTTTATTATGACTTTTTAATTAGCAATATTTATAGTACATAATTTATTATTTTTTATTGTTGAGTATTTTAGGATAATGTCATGAGTCATGACACATCTCATATTTTGAATTATTTTCTTGAAAAATACTTTATATGGTTGTATCTTACTAAGATTAAAGAAATATTTTGATCATACATTATATATTTTGTTCTACGAAGATTTTACCGGAAAAAAATTCAAAAAAACCCGAATAACCCGAAAACCCGAAAAAACCCGAGAAAAATCGATATTGAAAAACCCGAATTTATTGGTTTGGTTTGGTCTTTAGATTTAATAACCCGACACAATTGGTTTGGTTTGGTAATTGTAAAATCCGAACCAACCCGATCTATGTACACCCCTAGTATTATTAATGTATTTTTGGTGCTAATTGCAACATCGAGTTATTATTAATGTATTTTTCTTGAGTTAGCAAGTTGTTGAAAAATCATATTACGAGCCTAAAATAATACGGAGAGCTTTTTTGTGTAAGCTTTAATGCTATCGTTATATATGTTTCCTTTGGTGCTTTTGCCTATTAATTTGTTTTCTTTGAATGTCAGATAGATATGCATAATTTTGTTGTGCCTAAGTTGCAACATTTTGTTAGCACCAAATACATCCCTCCATTTCTTCCATTTTTTATTTGTAGTATGCAATGATAAACATGGTGTCGCAATAGACTTCATCATTGTCTTATTCTGGATTTTGGTGGTAAATTTGACATTATTTGATCTCTCGAGGTACAGTAACTGTCAAGTTTTAGATTGAAAGAGGTAACTAAGCATTGTGGTTATTTCGTCTGGCTTCATTTTACATTTAATATGTTGTCGTTTCAGTTTTTTTTGTGTCTTATGCCTCTTCATTTTCATTAGTGTAATTTTTGTCCATGCTAATTCCTTTTGATTTCTTCATTATTTTCATTTTGCGTGTGCATCTTGAAGGAATTTTGACATCATCAGGAAGTATTGAATTTCGTGGAATAAATTTAGGAGCATATTATTTATTAATATGAATGACAAATTTTCTTATATGTTCTTGAATATTCATTTTGATATGAGCGAATGCCATGTTTAGTTGGAAATAGTGTAACCAAAATATCTAATAAAGTATAATCAAAGCATTGACACTATGCTCAACATGGAATTGGTTCTTTCATATCATACTGCTATAATCCCTTTTCAGTAAAACATTAGTATATTACAACTGAATCTAACTTGAAAGCTAAGGGATAAATCTTTGGCCTGTAATAACGTTTATTGGGCTCCACAATGCTCTACATGAACTTACTTTTGCCAAGTTAATTTTGAGGTTGGATATGAGGATACAAAACTTATGGTAGAGGCTGAGAATTGTGACATTATATTAACCAAAGCGAAAGAAGCGCCACTAATAGTAACATAGGTACCAAAGGCTTGATATGATAATAAACAACGAATAAATCTATCTAGTTTGGGATCCTCTTACATGTAAGACTTTTTCTTATGACCCTCTCTCTTTTAGTTCCATTATCCTATTTTGTTTTAAGAAGACAAGAACGAATATTCTTAGTTTTAAATTGTTATAAAGTTTACTTTCATTTCTTAAAAAATAGTTCTATAATAATATGGAGGATTCACTACATTCAAATGAAAATGAGGTATTATGATGGTGTTTGGCTAAACTTATAAGATGGTCAAACTGGTTTATTAGTACTTTTTAGTTTATCTATATGTTTAGTAAAATTAAAAGTGCTTATAAGTTAAGTGTTTATAAGCTAAAAATAAGCCAAAAGTCATAAATTGGTCTCCCTCAACTTGTCAAATTTTAGCTTATAAGCACTTTAAGTTTGATCAAAAAAGATTTATTATTATATCCCTAAAATACTTCTTTTTAAAACAAAACTCTTCGTATATCCATTTCTTTAATAATTTAAGTACTTTTATCCAAACACTTAACTGCTCATTTTTTAAATCAACTTCAACATTTAAAAATGTTTTTCAACACCTAATACTTATCAGCCACTCTAAATCAGCTAAGCCAAATGGACTCTATATCTGAGTTACGGCTTTCATTTTCAAGTGAGTACAAATAGAATTTTAATTTTTCTTAGAGTAAAACACTTTTATTGTAAATGTACTTTTATCAATTTTAACAGGTCATTTATCCATTGTAATGTTCATAGTAGAATCACGAAGAAATTTTTAGTTAGTAAAGATTGATTTTCTTGTATATGCTGTTACTTATTTAGTTATATTTATTTTTTTCTTTTAATAATTACGCGAAACACGAACAAATTTAATAGTTCCAAGAATAGTTCCTGAAGTTCGAATTTAATAAAGCTTCAAACTTTATGAATTTTTTGTGGAGTTGCACATTTCAAAGTCTAGAAACTATTCCTGGAGTTTGAATTGATGAAGATTCAAATTCCAATAAAAGTTGTTGGAGTTTTTTCGTGTTTTAATAAGGGAAATTTTAATAAGATTTTTGTTTTCATATTAAAAATGGGTCAAAGTTGCATAGTTTGAAACTGCTTGCTAGAACTTAACTACTGGTCTAGAAACGGACCATTTGTGAAGTGTATGATTGGCCACTAATAATATATATATAATATATATATATATATTATATATATATATATATATATTTATTTTTAAGTTATCGTTTAAAATATCTTTAGTCTTTAGCTACTGCTTTAATAAAATTCAACTGCCTGGACGAAAATATCCTTCTGCTCATGTCCTTAACTTTAGGACTTAAGAACTATATGTCCTTAACTTTTGAACTTGGAACTCTAAGTTCAGGAATTTAGGACTACATGTCCTTAACTTTTCAACCTATAACTCTAACTTCAGGATTTCAGGATTACATGTTCTTAACATTTGAACTTGGAACTCTAAGTTTAGGACTTCAAGGCTACATGTCCTTAACTTTTGAACTTGGAACTCAAACTTCAAGACCAAGTGTCCTTAACTTTTGAACTTGTAAGTCAAAGTTAACCTATTGTCCTTAACTTTTGAACTTGTAACTGTAAGTTAAGGACTGTTTGTCCTTAACTTTTGAGCGTGTAGTCTTTAACTTTTGAACTTGTAACTGTAAGTTAAGGACCTCCTGTCCTTAACTTTTGAACTTGTAACTATAAGTTAAGGACTGCATGTCTGTCACGACCCGAATTTTCCGACCTTCGAGGATCATGATGGCGCCTACTAATAGAAGCTAGGCAAGCTAATTTATTATATACAACTCCTTAACCACATAATCCTTTTTAATATTTAACAACAATAAGATAAAAGTAATCCATTTAACTAAACAAGCGGAAGACTTAATATTACTGAAAACGAATAACAATGCGGGAGTTCAACATAGCTTCTACCCAAAATCTGGTGTCACATAACTCACGAACTACTAAGATTCACTAAATACAACGTCTGAAAGAAAGTGTAAACTGTTGTCTCGAAATACATGAGATACAGGCGGAAGTAAAGTTAGAGGAGATGCCGATGCCTGCGGACGTCTACAGTATGCATGGCTTTCTCAATGTCTCACTGGAATGAGGGATCGCTCCCTCCTACTGGTGCTGCTCAAAAGTTGCTCTTCTATCTGCACATAAATGTAGAGTGTAGCATCAGCACAACCGAACCCATGTGCTGGTAAGTGTCTGGCCTAACCCCGATGAAGTAGTGACGAGGCTAGAACAAGACTCCAGATAAACATGTGCAGTTATATAATATACAGTAAAAAAATAACAGGAAACAACAGTAAAACTGGGAAGAGAAAACATGCTCTGGATATAGCAAATAAAAATGAAATATCAGGGACGAAAGAGTAAACACTACAATCTAGCTTCTACCACAGAATAAAGACAATATGACAACTTTCATGTTCAACTCACGTTGTTGCAAGCGTGCAACCCGATCCTATTTCATCATGACTTGTGGTAGGCGTATCACCATTCCCATTTCAAGCAATATCCTTTGGTAGGCGCAGCACTTGCTCCCGTTTTAATATCATTTGTGGTAGGCGTACCACCCGATCCCATTTCAAAATTATTTGTGGTAGGCGTACCACCCGATCCCATTTCAATATCATTTGTGGTAGGCAACCACTCGCTCTCATTTCAATATCATTTGTGGTAGGCGTACCACTCGCTCCCATTTCAATATCTTTTGTTATAGGGCACACCACCCGCTCCCATCTCAATATCTTGTAGTAGGCGTAGCACCCATTCCCATTCTTCCAACACAATACACTAAATAATCCCGGCAAGGGAATAAGTCAATGTAATAACTTCCTGGTAACATGTTCTTTACAATATATAGAAATCCTCAATTTAACATGGAATTCACAACTAAATCATGATAATCACATTTTAAAGACCCACGGTCATGCTCGACACCAACATATGGATATTTGACAACATACCCATACGTCGTACACAACACAAACACAAACACGTAGCAAATACGATTCAACTCCTAATCCCTCAAGCTAGGGTTGAACCGAACACTTACCTCAATGTCTTGAACTCACTCAAGCCTCAGTTACAACTTTACCCCTCGATTCCTCTACTAATCCTCTTGAATCTAGTCACAATTTACTTAAATACATCAACAATTGCAAAGTGAAACAATTTGAAAGCATAGAAATGGGTTTCTAAAACTTTTGCCTCAAATTCCAAAAATGCCCTCGGGCCCGCGTGGTCAAAACCCAAGGTTTGAACCAAAATTCGTTTACCCATTCCCCCATAATTTCAAATATATGATTTATTTTTAAATCGGACCTCGAATTGAGGTCTAAAACCCCCCAATTTTAGAAAACCTAGGCTCTACCCAAATTTCCCAAATTTCCCCACTAAAATCTTTGATTGAAGTTGAAATCATGTTAAAAGATGTCAAGGAGTGAAGACATAGTTTAGAAACCACTTACGAATCGTTTTGAAGAAGAAGACTTGCTTAGAAAATATCCTCTTATGTTTCTGATTTTTGAAAAGTGAGAAATAACTAAAAACTCCCATGTATTTATACTCTCAAACGTGCCCTATGCGGACCACGCAAAAAGGACCGCGGCAGCGCTGGTGGGATGAAGACTTGCTGGCTCCTGAAGTTTGCCACGCAGGCCGCACAAAGATGACCGCGGATGTGCGGCTTCTGTTGGAAACACGTTTCAAATGCAATATACTAAACGTGTGTTCTTTTGTAGGTTTTGATGAATGTCAAACAAAGCAATAAGCGATATATAGCAGTGCTCAAGGACAAGCACATAATGGATGCATTACAAGAAGCTCAAGACAATGCTTGGAAATGTTATAATTGAGTCAATATTAATTGTGATCTTGATTCCTCAATCTTGGCTCATAACATGGCTTCTCTACTAAAATTATTTTTTCCAAAATCATGCATATTTAAAGTAAGTGTCAAATGATTTTAAACTATGCATATTTACATTTGTTAAAATGTTTTCCAAACATGCCTCAAAAATCTGGGCTAAGATAATCGATTATGTACTTATGATAATCGAGTATCTCTAAGCCAAGACTGCATGACAATCGATTATGAATTAATGATAATCGATTGTGAGTAAGCCAGTTAACATCAGGTTTTTGCAAACTGCATAACAATCGATTGTGTACTTTCGATAATCGATTGTTAACTGAGGCAAAGTTTTCAAAACTCATAAAAATCGATTATGAACTAATGGTAATCGATTGGAATGAGAAAAATGTCTCCCAGTGATTTTAAGTAAAATGATAATCGATTGTGGCTTTTGATAATCGATTATATATGAGACAGTAAGTTTTGAAATTAATTAATAATCGATTGTGGCTTTTGATAATCGATTATATATGAGACAGTAAGTTTTGAAATTAATTAATAATCGATTGTGGCTTTTGATAATCGATTATATATGAGACAGTAAGTTTTGAAATTAATTAATAATCGATTGTTCTATTTGATAATCGATTATTGAAGCTGACCGTTGTCATACTTTTTTCAAATTACCTTCAGGTAATCGATTGTGATATTTAACAATCGATGTTTTAGCGTAAAATCTGGAAAAGATTTTCTGAACGTTGTTAAAATAATCGATTATTGATTTCCTGATAATCGATGTTTTATGCCAAAAATTGGAAAGGATTTTTTAACGTTATAATTAATCGATTATTGATTTGAAGTAATCGATTGTTAACGTAAAATCTGGGATTGATTTTTTGATCTGATAGGCAAACAATCGATTGTTTAGTCCTGACAATCGATTGTCACTGAGTAATTTCAGCAATCCTTAATTGGCAATTAGACAACGGTAAGACTGAGTTTTTCACCTATAAATACAGGTTTAACTCAGTGTTTTCACAACAACAACACATACAATTTAAGTATTTTCATTGCTAAAAGCTTTCTTACATTGATCATCATTTTCATTCATCTATAAAGCTTTTTGAAGAGCCATTCTATTGAGCTAAGTTGTTGTGATCTTGAGCGTACTATTTCTACTCATATCTACTCATTGAGGAGTACTTTGTAAAGTGAGTGTGTCTTTGTGTTTGTAAGAGAATTGCGATTCTCGTTTGTTGAGGAACTTGTGTTTCCTCGGTTGAAGTCTTTGGGATTGTTATCCCCGAGCAATTGAAGTCTTTGGGATTGTTATCCCCGAGCAATTGAAGTCTTTGGGATTGTTATCCCCGAGCAATTGAAGTCTTTGGGATTGTTATCCCCGAGCAATTGAAGTCTTTGGGATTGTTATCCCCGAGCAATTGAAGTCTTTGGGATTGTTATCCCCGAGCAATTGAAGTCTTTGGGATTGTTATCCCCGAGCAATTGAAGTCTTTGGGATTGTTATCCCCGAGCAATTGAAGTCTTTGGGATTGGTATCCCCGAGCAATTGAAGTCTTTGGGATTGTGATCCCCGAGCACCTAGGTGAGGCTTGTGTCCTCAGCTGTAACGGTTTGTTAAGCACCCGTAAGCTTGACAAGTTTAGTGGAAATCTCGAGAGAGTCTCTCGGGGACTGGACTAACCACGTTTGTGGCCAACCAGGATACATCTTTGTGTAAGTTTATTTTACTGCACTTGTCTTAATTTCTGCAAAGTTTTTAAATTCCGCACTAAAACGCTTAATAATTTTAAAACGCTATTCACCCCCCCTCTAGCGTAAAGCGTTATTTCCAACAATTGGTATCAGAGCCATACTCTCTGAAAGACTTAACCGTTTGAGAGAATCTTTCCATGGCTTCTACTCTAGACTCTTTTGCAGGTATTGATGAAGGACAGTGCCCCACAAGACCTCCTTTGTTCAACGGGACAAATTATTCATATTGGAAAGAAAGGATGCAGATATTCGTCAGATCAAACAGCCCTTACTTGTGGAAGGTATACACCAAAGGAAATGAGGTTCCTGTCAAACAGGTGGAAGGAGTATGGGTGCCAAAATCAGAAGAGGAATTCAACGCCGAGGATAATCGAATAGTCCAAAATAATTTTAAAGCTATTAACTTATTACTTTGTGCTGTAAATGCTAATGATTACAGGAAAATCTCCTGCTGCAAAACAGCGAAAGAAATGTGGGACAAGCTTGAGGTCACTTACGAAGGGACTGACCAGGTAAGAGAAGCTAAAATTGACTTTTTAACTCATGCTTACGAATTGTTCCATATGAATGAAGGCGAAAAGGTAGACGAGATGTTTGAGCGGTTCTCATCAATAGTGAATGATCTCCATGCGCTCAAGAAGACGTTCACAGACAAAGAACTAGTTCGAAAAATCCTTAGGAGCCTAACACCGGCATGGCGATCAAAGGCTGATGCGATTCAAGAGTCAATTGGAATCACGAACGTCACCATAGACGCTCTTAGAGGTAATCTTAAGACTTATGAATCCACTATTCTTAACCCTGTTATTGATGAACAAAGAAGGCAAAAGATTGCTCTAAAGGCGAGCACAAGTCAATCACCGATTGAAGAGGATGGAGATAGCGAATTTGGACTCATCATCAAAAAGTTCCAAAAATTCATGCGAAAAGAATATGACCGCAAAGGGAAAAAGCAAGGTGAGCAAGTTAAATGTTATGAATGTGGTGAAACAGGGCATATCAAAACAAACTGCCCAAATCTTAAAAAGGAGAAGAAACCCTTCAAGAAGCAACGAGCATACATATCTTGGGGAGGAGATTCCGGAGACGAATCCAGTGAAGAAGAAAATGAAGAAGCGGCAAATCTCTGCCTCATGGCACAGGAAGAAAATCAAAGTGAGGTAAGTCAAATCTCTTCTCAAAATTTTTATACTCTTGATGACATGAGAAATGCCTTTGATGAATTGTATGCTGAATTTCTCAAAATTACAAAAACCGTCACTAGTTTAAGAGAAAGTGCTTCTCTAAAAGAACAAGATTTTCAAAAACAGTTTTCATTAAAAGAAAAAGAATTAGAAAAATTGGTTTTGGAAAATGAGAAGCTACTAGAACAAAACAAGTTTTATGGGAAAAGAAGTTCTGACAAGCCCGAGAGTTCTACAAAAAATTGTGCTTCTTGTGTAGTCCTTAAGAATGAAGTAGGTAGATTAAAAGGCACACTAGACAAATTCAACTCCTCTCATAAAAACTTGAATGTGGTGCTTGATAACTTGAAATCAACCAAGCATGGAATAGGCTTCATAAATGAAGAAGAGGTTGATGCAAAAACCCAACCACCTAGAGCTCAACCTAGGATTAATAACAAAAATGTCTCTCCTAAAACTAACATGCATGCTAGACAAAATACTAGGAGACCTAGACATGACCTTCCACCTAGCAATCGTCACCATAGACATGATGCATATTTTAGGCACAACAGTGATCATGCTAGAAGATCCCGAAATGTTCAACCTAGAAATGATTATGGTGCTCAAATTAGGAGAAATGAAAATAGAGAAAACAATGTGCATTATTCCAGCTACTATGAGCCTAGACGCATGCATAATCCAAATGTGACATGTCATTATTGTAGACGAATTGGTCATATTGCTCCCGCATGCTTTACTAGACATAGACATGCTACTCAAACATATCATTATAGTATGCATAACCCTCAAGGACCCAAAATGGCATGGGTACCAAAAGAGCATTGATTTGTTTTGCAGGTGTGCTTGAAGGAATCAAGTGTAGTGGATGCTCCAAACACTTGACGGGAGACGAATTCAAAATTCCTTCAATTAAAGCACAAAGAAGGAGGAAGAGACGAAAAGTCGGTTTAGAGACTTCTTTAAATCGGAAGTATTTTCGAATTTTTTAAAAAGACAAAATACAAGGAAGACAAAGGCAAAATTGTAAAAGAAGCTTCTCAAATTGAAGAATGAGCCAAAGGACCAAAATGAACGGAGGATGCTCAGGTAATTGGCAAAGTCGAAGGGAAGGTAAGTACCCTAAACCCTCTTAAGAACATCCTAGGACAAAATTCTTAAGAGTTCACGTTCTTCACCCGACTACACAAGTTTCAAAGTTATCATTTCATTTATAGATTATTGACTTGAGCGTCGGAGATGTTTAATTCTATTTTGCAGGCATCCCCCCAAAAAGGTAAGAGGAAAGTATGAATTATCTTGATACAAGAAAAATCGATCATAATCGATCATTTATGCTTACAATCGATTATCAGTATCAATAATCGATTATTTGTTGATTCAATTTTCTGCCATGAAATCTTGTTGACTGTTTACATTGCCTGATAGAATTAAGTTTCATCATTTTAGCATCCCCCTTCCAAACAATCGATTATTTGTTCTGCCAATCGATTATTTGCCAAAATTCAAACTCTCTGTGAGTAAACAATCGATGACTATATACTGACAATCGATTATCTGTTTTAAACTTATGTTACCGTTTTGGCTCTATAATCGATTCCTGTCAGGTCATAAATATGACAAACAATCGATTACCAAGTTTGACAATCGACTATCTCTTTCAAATTTTTACCGTTCTGGCGTGTAATCGATGTGTCAGATCATCTTCATTAATGACAATCGATTATTTCATTCAAACAATCGATTGTCTAACGGTCAGTGAATTTATTTTTACCGTTTCAGACTTCACATCTCTTCAAATCTTTTCCAATAAATGTAAGACTCATTCCTTCTCTATATATAGGCTGCACATATGCTCTTGTATACTCACTCAAGCTTCCAAGCATCAAATTCTCTTGTTTTCTTTGAAAAATCCTAGCACATTCTTTTCAAAAAAAAAAAATGTCAAGCCGCAACTCCAAACGTGCTCGTTCCAAACAAGGTGCCTCTTCTTCTCGCCATCCATATCAAGATGGATCGGTTCTATTTTTTGAATCCAATGAAGAGCTCACCCGGTTCGTAACCAAATTTGAGAAACGCCTTATTCTCCCTCCTCGCTTTTCAACAAACGCTCTTATTGCACCATTCATTCCAGCCGCGAATATGCTAAGAGAGTGCCATCTTTTCAACTTCCTACTCCTTACTCACCCCTACTACAACATTTCTTTGGTTGAAGCTTTTTACTCCAACCTTCACAAAAATGATGAGGGTGAACTTGTTACCAATGTTAACGGCATTCCCATTCTAATTTCTGAAGATAACCTCCACCTCATTGCCGGCATTCCGCATGATGGTGAAGACATCTACCAATACATAAATGATGCCGGGCACATGCTTGATGAAACAAACCTCTTCCGCCAAGCCGGAGTCGCCTATGATGAGTCTTCTTCCTGTCGCCCCACCATAAAGGGTATGGACCCGAATTATCGTTTCATTCTTTATTTCATCACTCGTGTTCTCAAACCCCGTAAACTCAATCACACCACCATTTCCCAAGAGGATGCCAAATTTCTTTACGCCATTGTCACCGGGGTTAACATAAATTGGTGCAAGCTTATTCTATCCCATATGTTCAATGCCACCAGAGATGACATACCTCTCCCCTATGCCCTCTTGATAATGAAATTTCTTGAAGCTTCCGGGGTCAATACTGCTAATGGTCCTCTCAAAAAGAGCACCAAAATCTGGGAAATTTCGGAGTCTTCCTTTCATCATGATGGTGATCATGCTCCCGCTCCTCCTCAAAATCGACAAGCCCGTCGTGCTCATCCTCCTCAGGAGCCTACCCTCCGAACCATTTCTGACCAAATTACTCAATTAACACGTGAGGTCCATGGTTACTTTGATCACGTGAATTATGCCTATGCTCAGATGGTGCCATATCAAGCGCCTCCAAATGATGATGAAGGGGATGGGAGTGATGAATGATGAAATTGCTATTTTATCTATGTGAAATTGTTGAATGATGAATGTGAAATTGTTATTGGTTTATTATTTTTGTTGGTTAGTCATGGTTTGTTCCACCCTTGTACTGTTATAATTTTTTTTTCCAATAAATAAACTTGTGTTTATTTCATATTTGTTATTCTTCCCTTGTGTACATTTTTTTTGCTAATGGCAAAAGGGGGAAGAAACGGGATATCAAGAAGTATGCTATATTATGCTATATGCTCTCAACTTCATTCATGCTTAAAGTGAGGGGGAACATGAATTGAGGGGGAACATGACACTTGTCTTGGTTTATCAAAATAATTATTGCATATATCCCGCCTATGTTTGCCATTATCAAAAAGGGGGAAATTGTTGGAAACACGTTTCAAATGCAATATACTAAACGTGTGTTCTTTTGTAGGTTTTGATGAATGTCAAACAAAGCAATAAGCGATATATAGCAGTGCTCAAGGACAAGCACATAATGGATGCATTACAAGAAGCTCAAGACAATGCTTGGAAATGTTATAATTGAGTCAATATTAATTGTGATCTTGATTCCTCAATCTTGGCTCATAACATGGCTTCTCTACTAAAATTATTTTTTCCAAAATCATGCATATTTAAAGTAAGTGTCAAATGATTTTAAACTATGCATATTTACATTTGTTAAAATGTTTTCCAAACATGCCTCAAAAATCTGGGCTAAGATAATCGATTATGTACTTATGATAATCGAGTATCTCTAAGCCAAGACTGCATGACAATCGATTATGAATTAATGATAATCGATTGTGAGTAAGCCAGTTAACATCAGGTTTTTGAAAACTGCATAACAATCGATTGTGTACTTTCGATAATCGATTGTTAACTGAGGCAAAGTTTTCAAAACTCATAAAAATCGATTATGAACTAATGGTAATCGATTGGAATGAGAAAAATGTCTCCCAGTGATTTTAAGTAAAATGATAATCGATTGTGGCTTTTGATAATCGATTATATATGAGACAGTAAGTTTTGAAATTAATTAATAATCGATTGTGGCTTTTGATAATCGATTATATATGAGACAGTAAGTTTTGAAATTAATTAATAATCGATTGTGGCTTTTGATAATCGATTATATATGAGACAGTAAGTTTTGAAATTAATTAATAATCGATTGTTCTATTTGATAATCGATTATTGAAGCTGACCGTTGTCATACTTTTTTCAAATTACCTTCAGGTAATCGATTGTGATATTTAACAATCGATGTTTTAGCGTAAAATCTGGAAAAGATTTTCTGAACGTTGTTAAAATAATCGATTATTGATTTCCTGATAATCGATGTTTTATGCCAAAAATTGGAAAGGATTTTTTAACGTTATAATTAATCGATTATTGATTTGAAGTAATCGATTGTTAACGTAAAATCTGGGATTGATTTTTTGATCTGATAGGCAAACAATCGATTGTTTAGTCCTGACAATCGATTGTCACTGAGTAATTTCAGCAATCCTTAATTGGCAATTAGACAACGGTAAGACTGAGTTTTTCACCTATAAATACAGGTTTAACTCAGTGTTTTCACAACAACAACACATACAATTTAAGTATTTTCATTGCTAAAAGCTTTCTTACATTGATCATCATTTTCATTCATCTATAAAGCTTTTTGAAGAGCCATTCTATTGAGCTAAGTTGTTGTGATCTTGAGCGTACTATTTCTACTCATATCTACTCATTGAGGAGTACTTTGTAAAGTGAGTGTGTCTTTGTGTTTGTAAGAGAATTGCGATTCTCGTTTGTTGAGGAACTTGTGTTTCCTCGGTTGAAGTCTTTGGGATTGTTATCCCCGAGCAATTGAAGTCTTTGGGATTGTTATCCCCGAGCAATTGAAGTCTTTGGGATTGTTATCCCCGAGCAATTGAAGTCTTTGGGATTGTTATCCCCGAGCAATTGAAGTCTTTGGGATTGTTATCCCCGAGCAATTGAAGTCTTTGGGATTGTTATCCCCGAGCAATTGAAGTCTTTGGGATTGTTATCCCCGAGCAATTGAAGTCTTTGGGATTGTTATCCCCGAGCAATTGAAGTCTTTGGGATTGGTATCCCCGAGCAATTGAAGTCTTTGGGATTGTGATCCCCGAGCACCTAGGTGAGGCTTGTGTCCTCAGCTGTAACGGTTTGTTAAGCACCCGTAAGCTTGACAAGTTTAGTGGAAATCTCGAGAGAGTCTCTCGGGGACTGGACTAACCACGTTTGTGGCCAACCAGGATACATCTTTGTGTAAGTTTATTTTACTGCACTTGTCTTAATTTCTGCAAAGTTTTTAAATTCCGCACTAAAACGCTTAATAATTTTAAAACGCTATTCACCCCCCCTCTAGCGTAAAGCGTTATTTCCAACAGCTTCCACCGTGGACCGCGCTTAGGCGGTCACAGCCGCGTTGGTGGAATGAAGGTCGCTGGTTCTCTGAAGATTTAGCGCGGGCCGCGCAAGGAGGATCGCAGCCGTGCGGCTTCCACCACGGGTCGCGCTAAGACGGGCACGGTCGTGCTGGAGCCTGTAGCTTTTTACCTGTCCTAAAATATCTAGAGTTTTTAAGTCTAAGACCTCTTAGAACCTACTAGAAACTCACCCGAGTGCTCGGGGCTTCAAACCAAACATACGCACCACTTCAAAAACATCATACAGACTAAATCGTGCGATCAAATCGTCAAAATAGCTTCATATACATAGAATCAAGACCTAGGGCTTAAGATTTCTTTCAATTCTTTCATGAAACACAAATTTTCCATCTTAAGTCGAAATACGTCAAATGACATCCGTTTTCAAACAAACTTTATAGAAAGTGCTTAGATCACATATGAGACTTGTACCCGTGTCGGAACCAAAATACGAGCCCAATACTACAGTCTTTTAATCAATTTCACTTTCCAATTTCTTTAGTTATTTTCAGGAAATAATTTCTCATAAAAAATCATTTCTCGGACTTGGAGCCTAGGAATTCGATTCCGGGCATATGCCTAAGCCCATATTTTTCTAAAACAACCGTTCATCCTCGAACGGACAAAAGAAAGAAGTACCTGAGTCACAAAATAGAGGAGGATATCGGCTCCGCATATCAGACTCAGACTCCCAGGTCGATGCCTCAGGAGGCTGACCTCTCTACTGAACACGCACAGAAGAAAAACTTTTTGACATCAACTGTCAAACATGCCGGTCAAAAATAGCCACCGGCTCCTACTCATAAGATAGGTCCTTGTCCAACTGGACAGTGCTGAAATCTAATACGTGGGCTAGATCGTCGTGATACCTCCGAAGCATGGATACGTGAAACACCGGATGCACGGCTGACAAGCTAGGCGGCAAGGCAAGTCTATAAGCACCTCTCCAACACGATCGAGAATCTCAAATGGGCCAACAAACCTAGGGCTAAGTTTGCCCTTCTTCCCAAATCTCATCACGCCCTTCATAGGTGACACTCGGAGCAATACTCGTTCAACAACCATGAAAGCCACATCTCGAACCTTGTGATCTGCATAACTCTTCTGCCTGAAGTGAGCCGTCTGAAGCCTATCTTGAATGATCTTGACCTTATCCAAGGCCTCCTGAACCAAATCTGTACCTAGTAACCCAGCATCTCCCGGCATAAGCCATCCGACTTGAGACCGACAACGCCTACCATACAATACCTCATAAGGAGCCATCCGAATATTGGATTGGCAGGTGTTGTTGTAGGCGAACTCCGCTGAAGGCAAAAACGGATCCCACGAGCCTCCAAAATTAATGATACATGCTCGAAGCATATCTTCCAATATCTAAATGGTCCGCTCGGACTGCCCGTCTGTTTGAGGATGAAATGTTGTGCTCAACTCAACCTGGGTGCCCAACTCTCACTGAACGGATCTCAAGAAGCGCGAGGTAAACTGCGTAACCTCATCTGAGATGATAGATATCGGAACCCTATGAAGGCTGACAATCTCTCTGATATAGACCTCAGCTAACCTCTAGGATGAATAAGTGGCTACCACAGGCACAAAATGTGCTAACTTGGTCATTCTATCAACAATGACACAAATCACATCAAACTTCTTCTGGGTCAACGGGAGTCCACTAACAAAATCCATAGTAATCCTCTCCCATTTCCACTCGGGAAGTTCAATCCTCTGAAATAGCCCACAAGACCTTTGATGCTCATACTTAACCTGCTGATAGTTCAAACATCAAGCCACGTACATAACAATATCTTTCTTCATTCTGAAACACCAATAATGATGCCTCAGATCTCGATACATCTTCGCGGAACCCAGGTGAATAGAATACCGAGAATTGTGGGCCTCCGCTAAGATCAGCTCTCGAATGCCATCAAAATCGGGCACACAAACTCTCCCATGCAATCTCAAGACACCATCATATCCTAAGGTCACCTGCTTGGCACCTCTACACTGTATCGTGTCTCTCAGGACACACAAATGGGGATCGTCAAACTACCGATCACGGATATGCTCCTACAATGAAGAGTGCGCGACCGTGCAAGCTAACACTCGGCTAGGATCAGAAATATCCAATCTCACCAATCGATTGGCCAAGGCCTGAACATCCAAAGCAAGCGGTCTCTAGCTGACCGAAATATAAGCAAGACTACCCATGCTGGCTGACTTCCTACTCAACGCATCGGCCACTATGTTGGCCTTCCCGAGGTGATACAAGATAGTAACATCATAATATTTCAACAACTCCAACCACCTTCTCTGCCTCAGATTCAACTCCTTCTGTTTGAATAGATACTGAAGACTCTTGTGATCAGTGTACACCTCACACGTCACACCATATAGATAATGCATCCAAATCTTCAAAGAATGAACAATGGCTGCCAACTCTAAATCATGAACTGGATAATTCATCTCGTGGATCTTCAACTGCCTCGAAGCATAGACAATGACTCTACCATCATGCAGCAGTACTGCACCAAGCCCAATACGTGAAGCATCACAATAGACTGCATAAGGCCCTGAACCTGTGGGAAAAACCGATAGTGGTGTCGTAGCAAGAGTTGTCTTGAGCTTCTAAGGCTCACCTCACACTCGTCTGACCATCTGAACTTAGTACCCTTCTTGGTCAACCTGGTCATCGGGGCTGCAATAGATGAAAACCCCTCCAAAAACCGACGGCAATAGCCTGCTAACCCCAAGAAACTCCAAATCTCTGTGGCTGAAGCTGGTCGAGGCCAGTTCTTTAGTTTCTCAATCTTCTTCGGGTCCACACGAATCCCCGCTGTTGATACAACATGACCCTGAAATGCAATCGAACTCAACCAAAACTCACACTTCAAGAACTTAGCATATAACTGGATATCTCTCAGAGTCTGAAGAACCACTCTAAGGTGCTGCTCGTGCTCCTCCTAGCAGCTGGTGTACACCAAAATATCATCAATAGAGACTATCACGAACAAGTCCAAATATGGTCTGAACACTTAGTTCATTAATTCCATGAAAGCGGCTGGGGCATTGCTCAACCCAAATAACATGAATAGGAACTCATAATGTTCACGCCGAGTGCGGAAGGCTGTCTTAGGAACATCGTATTCCCTAATCCTCAACTGGTAGTAGCCAGATCTCAAGTCAATCTTGCAAAACACCCTGGCACCCTAAAGCTGGTCGAACAAATCATCAATCCTCGGTAATGGATACTTATTCTTAATTGTTACCTTGTTCAAATTTTGGTAATCAATGCATATCCTCATCGAACCATCCTTTTTCTTCACAAATAACACTGGTGCACCCCAAGGAGAAATGCTAGGCCTAATGAAGCCCTTCTCAAGCAAATCTTGCAACTGACCTTTTAACTCTTTCAACTCTGGCGGGGCCATGCGATACAATGGAAAAGAAATGGGCTGAGTGCTTGGAGCCTGATCGATACAAAAGTCAATATCCATGTCACCCAGCATCCCTGGAAGGCCTGAAGTGAAAACCTTAGGAATTTCCCGAACCATGGGTACCGAATCAACAAAAGGTACCTCTGCGGTGGAGTCACGAACATACGCCAAATAAGCTAAACACACTTTCTCGACCATATATCGAGCCTTCACATATGATATAACGATGCGGGTGGCATGACCTAGGGTCCCTCTCTATTCCAATAGCGGCAAATCTGCTAAAGCCAAGGTCACGGTCTTGGCGTGGCAATCCAAGATAGCATGATACTGGGACACTCAATCCATCCCTAATATGACGTTGCAATCCACCATGTCTAAAATCAATAAATCAACACGGGTCTCAAGACCCCCAAACACTACCAGAGAGGAACGATGAACTCGATCGGCTAATATAGAATCGCCCACTGGTGTAGATACATAAACAAAAATACTCAAAGTATCACTAGGCATGACCAAGTATGATGCAAAATAGGACGACACATACGAATACGTAGACGCAGGGTCAAATAATCCCTATCACAGACCAGAATAGTACCTGTAATAACTACATCTGAAGATTCAGCCTCTGGCCTGGCTGGAAGAGCATAACACCGGGGTTGGGCCCCACCACCCTAAATCAAATCCCGAGGTTTATCTTCTTCTAGTTGGCCTCCACCCCTGCTGTCTGAGCTCCACCTCTATGACCTCTGCCTCCAACTCTAACACTTCTACCCCCTCCTCCAGCCGGCTGGGTAGGCCATGCAGCATCTGGTGCCTGTACCATGGCACGGAACCATGCTGCAAAGAACTGCCCGAAACTCGAGGATAATACCTAGCAATGTGCCTCGTGTCGCCACAAGTAAAACAAGCTCTCGCTTGCTGGGGCTGGCGACCTTGGAAACTCTGAAGCGGTGGTGCACTGATAGGTGCTGATGGTGAACTATAAGGCTGCTGATCAGAATAATGCTGCTGAGAACCATGACCACCTGAAGTACCCTTAGAGACCTGGAGTGCTGACTGGAAGGGTCTAGGAGGATGACCCCTATCGTATGAATCTTTGCCTCCATATGAGGCACCACTAAATCGTCCTGACTGACGGGGTCTCTTACCTGAACCATGACCACCTCCTTGTGACAGGACCATCTCAACTCTATGGGCCATATTGGTTACCTCCTGAAATCTGATCTCACTACCAGTCTACCTAGCCATCTGGAAACGGATCGGCTGAATCAAACCATCAATAAACCTCCTCACTCTCTCCCTATCTGTGGGAAGTATGACTAGAGCATGGAGAGCTAGATCGATAAACCAGGTCTCGTACTGAATGACCGTCATAGAACCCTACTGGAGGCGCTCAAACTACCTCTGATAAGCGTCCCTCTGAGTAATAGGGAGAAACTTCTCCAGGAACAACTCTGAAAAATGATCCCAAGTCAAAGACGGCGATCCTGCTGGTCTGGCTAAGCATAAATCCCTCCACCAAGTCTTGGCGGATCTAGATAGGCAAAATGCAGCGAAATCCACTCCATTGGACTCAATAATGCCCATGTTCCGAAGAACCTCATGGCAGCTATATAATAAATCATGGGGATCCTCAGAAGAAGCACCGTTGAACGTAGTAGGAAAGAGCTTGGTGAACCTATCCAACCTCCACAAAGCATCTGCGGACATAGCCGCTCCACCGCCTGTCTAAGCAACCACTCCCTGCTGAACTGCCATTGCTAGATGAACCAATGGAATCTGAACCTAGGCAGCTACTTGCTCCGGAGTATGTGTAGCAGGAGTCTGAGAGGTGGTAGGTGCTACCTGAAGCAAACTGTCTCAAGTGACACTCTCCATAAGGCCTATCAATCTGACCAAAGCTTCCTAAAGAACTGGGGTGACTATGTACCCTTCTTGGACCTAAGCTGGGCCTACCGGAAATGCTGGAGCTGGGGCCGTAACCTTCTCGTCAAAATCAACCTGAGGCTCCGCCACTCGGGGCTGAGCTTTTCCCCTACCTCGGCCTCTGGCACGGCCTCGGCCTTGCCCTCTGCCTCTAGCGAGGGCTGTTTGGGGCTCAGACTGCTGGTAAGAGGATGAGGAAGATCGTGTTCTCGCCATCTGCGAAGAAAAGAGTGGAAAGACAATCAGTATTTGAGTAACAGAATCGCACGACAAGAAAGAACAAATGTGAAATTTTCATAACTTGGTAGCCTTTGGGAAATAAAAATAGACGGCTCCGTACCGATCCCTCAGACTCTACTAAATTTTTCTGTGAGTTGCGAGACTTATGTAACCTAGGTCTCTGATACCAACTTGCCACGACCCAGCTTTCTCGACCTTCGAGGATCGTGATGGCACCTACTAATTGTATCTAAGCAAGCCAATTTATTAATTACAACTCCTTAACCACATAATCCTTTTTAATATTTAACAACAATAATATAAAAGCAACCCATTTCACTAAACAAGCGGAAGACTAAATATTAATGAAAATGAATAATAATACGGGAGTTCAACATAGCTTCTACCCAAAGTCTGGTGTCACATAACTCACGAACTACTATGATTCACTAAATACAACGTCTGAAAGAAAGTGTAAACTGGTGTCTCGAAATATATGATATACATGCAGAAATAAAGAAGAGGAGACGTCGATGCATGCGGACGTCTTCAATGCTACCTCAGTGTCTCACTGGAATGAGGGCCCGCTCCCTGCTACTGGTGCTGCTCAAAAGCTGCTCTGGTATCTGCACGTAAGTGCAGAGTGTAGCGTCAGCACAATCGACCCCATGTGCTGGTATGTTTCTGGACTAACCCCGGTCAAGTAGTGACGAGGCTAGAACCAGACTCCAGATAAACTTGTGCAGTTATATAATATACAACAAATAAATAACAGGAAACAAGAGTAAAACTGGGAAGGGAAAACATGCTCTGGATATAGAAAATAAAAATGAAGAATCAGGGATAAAAGAGTAAACACCTACAATCTAGCTTCTACCACAGAATAAATGCAATATGACAACTTTCATGTTCAACTCACCTTGTTGCAGGCGTGCAACCCGATCCCATTTCATCATGACTCGTAGTAGGCGTAGTACCACCAATTCCCATTTCAAGCAATATCCTGTGGTAGGCGTACCACTCGCTCCCATTTCAGTATCATTTGTGGTAGGCGTACCTCTCGCTCCCATTTCAATATCATTTACCACCCGATACCATTTCAATTTCATTTGTGGTAGGCGTACCACTCGCTCCCATTTCAATATTATTTGTGGTAGGCGTACCACTCGCTCCCATTTCAATATCTTTTGTGGTAGGTGTACCACTCGCTCCCTTTTCAATATCTTTTGTGGTAGGAATACCACCCGATATCATCTCAATATCATTTGGTAGGCGTACACCCGTTCCCATTTCTTCCAACACAATACACAAAATAATCTTGGGAAGGGAATAAGACAATGTAATAACTTCCCAGTAACATGTTCTTTACAATATATAGAAATCCTAAATTTAACATGGAATTCAAAACTAAATCATGATAATCACATTTTAAAGACGCTCAGTCATGCTCGACACCAACATATGGATACTCGTCACCATACCCATATGTCGTACACAACACAAGACAAACACGTAGCAAATACGACTCAACTCCTAATCCCTCAAGCTAGGGTTAAACCGAACACTTACCTCAATATCTTGCTCACTCAAGCCTCAGTTACAAATTTACCCCTCGATTCCTCTACTAATCCGCTTGAATCTAGTCACAATTTACTTAAATACATCAACAATTGCTAAGTGAAACAATTTGAACGCATAAAAATGGATTTCCAAAAGATTTGCCCAAAAATTCCACAAAATGCCCTCGAGCCCTTGTGGTCAAAACCCGAGTTACGAACCAAAATCCGTTTACCCATTCCCCCATAATCTCACATATATGATTTATTTTGAAATCAGACCTCGAATTGAGGTCTAAATCCCCCCCAACCCCAATTTTAGAAAACCTAAGTTCTATCGAAATTCCCAAATTTCCCCACTAAAATCTTTGAATGAAGTTGAAACCATGTTAAAAGATGTCAAGGAGTGAAGAAAAAAGTTTAGAAACCACTTAAAAATTATTTTGAAGAGGAAGAACTGCTTAGAAAATTGCCTCTTATGTTTTCGATTTTTGAAAAGTGAGAAATAACTGAAAAATCCGGTGTATATATACTCTCAGACGTGCCCAGCGCAGACCGCGCAAAAAGGACCGCGGCCATGGTGGTGCGATGAAGACTTGCAGGCTCCTGAAGCTTGCCACGCAGGCCGCACAAAGACGACCACGGCCGTGCAGCTTCCACTGTGGACCGCGCTTAGGCGGTCACAACCGCGCTGGTGGAATGAAGGTCGCTGGTTCTCTAGAGATTGCAGCGTGGGCCCGCAAGGAGGATCGCAACCGCGCGGCTTCCACAGCGGGTCGCGCTAAGGTGGGCACGGCCGTACTGGAGCCTGCAGCTTTTTCCCTGTCCTGAAATATCTAATTTTTTTAAGTCTAAGACCTCTTGGAACCTACTAGAAACTCACCTGAGCCCTTGGGGCTCCAACCCAGACATACACACCACTTCAAAAACATCATACAGACTAACTCGTGCGATCAAATCGCCAAAATAACTTCATATACATAGAATCAAGCCCTAAGGCTTAAGATTTCTTTCTGTTCTTTCATGAAACAAAAATTTTCCATCTTAAGTCTGAAATACGTCATATGACATTTGTTTTCAACCAAACATTATAGAAAGTGCTTAGATCACATATGAGGCTTGTACTGACGTCAGAACCAAAATACAAGCTCGATACCATAGTATTTGAATCAATTTCATTCTCCAATTTCTTTAGTTATTATTGTCACACCTCTTTTTGGCTACTACACCCCTGCGAAGGGCGAAGTTAAGGAAGTTTTTCCAATAAAAGGAAAATCGAAACAGGATTCAATAATTTAAGATATTTCAGAGTCTCCACTTTGGAGATTTATGGTGTCCCAAGTCACCATTCAGAATCCCAAATCGAGGAAAGAATGACTCTGTTTAACAGTCCGCAAACAAGAAATCCGGGTAAGGAATTCTGTTAACCCGGGAGAAGGTGTCAGACATTCCCGAATTCCGTGGTTCTAGCACGGTCGCTCAACTGTTATATTTGGCTCAAATTATCTGGTTTTGTACCATTATGAACCTTTGTGCATTTTAAATCTTTTAATCACTTTTACTATTATTTTAAAGAGAATTGCAACATTGTTAAAACGCGTCTTGAACCACGTCACATAACTGCACCCGTTGGTTTTTGACACATTTCAACTTCGTTGAGATTTGGATTTGGGTCACATAAATGTGCACCCGTACTTAAGGAGATAAAATTATTAAAAACGTGCCTAAAGCGACTAGCATGTTATTATCTTCCTGGAAAAACCGTGAAATTCGCTAACCGGCATTTCCCGAAATTCTACGTATTTAAATGTAAGCATTTCGTGAGGGCCACGCAGTTTTTTATTCCGTTTGGCGCAGCACACCTTATTTTTATTCTAAAAGGCCACTCCTAAAACAAACTACTATTTTTCTATAAAATGTGTCTCTAATAAGGCTCAATTAATCGGTTTTACATTGTTTGGAAGGTTAAAATTAACAATTCAATCTTTTATAAATACCCGAACTCCAACCCATGGGAGGGAGTCGGAGCTTCAACTCATCTCAAAAATTCTTGAGCATTTGGGCGTAGCTGCCAGCCCACGAGAGAGGCGAGATGCTTGGGCTCGTTAAAGAAGGATTCAACAATGAACTTGGAAAGGTCAACAAATAGACTACTTGACCGTTAATTAATTTAATCTACTTAAATTCATCAACACACAACATGTGTTTAACTAACTATTTAATAGCAATTTTTGTATTAACATATAAGGTAACCTGAGATGAAACATTGAGCTGTTTCAAAATGAAATACACCACTTTTACCAAACTCACAAGGATCAAATTCATATAGCCTGCTATCAAACTTTACGAGAGATGGTAATCTTGATTAATTACTAGTTTAAACTAAAAAAACGCATTTCAAGTTCACTTCTTAACAAAATATGACTGGAATGTTTAAATCCCTTATAATACTGACTGCACTTTACTAATAACTACTGCACATAATGAGAACACCAGTCCAAATGTCCCATTACTACAAAATATTGTCTTAACTATGATAAATATAATAGTACTAAAAGCTGATACATTCAACATGAGGCTCAAATAACTACAAACGAAAGCTGATAAAATCACAGGAGGCTAAAAATGGCTTTTGACTTCGAATCTCTTTAAATTGCAACATTCATTAGGCTGAACATCACATACTTTGCGAGATAAAATTCTTGGTAATCAAAATACAAAAGGAGGGCAGGTATCAACAACAGTTTTCCGAGATCAGCAGCAAATTATAAGCAACACAGCAGTAATATTCAGCTTGATAACCAGATCCAACCTGAATAACACACACACAACTTTTAAATGACCTTAAATGACTTGAAAGTAAACCCAGGAGCTCCAGAAATAACCAAACCCAAATTAAATGATGCAAAGCCAAGAAAAAAGACCAAATCAAACTTTGAACCTAGCTGAACCTCCAATGGAACAATATTTTGTTGAATTTCTATTGGTTCTAAAGCTCTAAATGCCTAGACTTGAAGGAAAGCTTTCAGATACTCAAAACTGAGTAACATTTTCATTAATTTTTTCCTTGGAACAGGTGAGAATTGCAGGAAATGAATCTGAATTTTGGAAAATATTTTAACTACTGGATTTCCCTTTAGAAGTTTCAGGATTTTGTTTTAAGCTACTGCTGGGAATTTTTTTAAAGATTTTCAGACTGTGTACCCCCCCTTGAACGAATTGGGGTGCCTTTTATAGCCAAAGGCTAGGGAAACCCCTTCATTTTGTTTTACCTACTAGTCCCTCTTTCAATATTCATATTTTACCTACTTGGTCCTTCATTTTCTGACTTGTTTCCCAAGTTACTGCTCTATACTACTGATTTTTAGACTAAAGTCCCCTTCTAGAAGAGTCTAAAAGATTCTAGCATTGTAAACTTGTTATAGACTACCTATAGTACCCTTATTTTATCCTAAAATTACCAGAACCAAACCAAAACCCTATACTACCCTCTTAGTATACAAGAATTACCATTTTACTAAGCTAAGTCTTAAACTAATTATTGCTAACTAACAGTTATTACCAAAGCATGACAAAATCTTAGCTACTAAAAAATATTTTTTATTATCAATTCAAACCAATGGACCAACAGTTCAAACCAAAAGCTGAAATTAACCAAATTAGAAGAAACATGCAAAGCTACACTAATATGCAATCCTGTCATTTGAACCAATTTAAAAACCAATTCTGATTCGTACTACTATCAATTTACTAATTAGACATCAAACTAAGCTAAGTGATAACAAATACAGACTCAGGGCTTCTATAACTAAACCCAGGCAGAAGTGCTAACTATAAAAAAAGAAAATCAAATAACTATGTGAGATCAGAATTATTTGCAACGAAAAAAATAAACTAACCTAATATGAAATACAAAATCAGGAATGATTACTCAAATGACTCAAAAAGTAAACAGGATGAAACTCTCATTTTAAGCTAAAATCATAAATAAGGCAATACCTAAATACTAAAACCAAAAAGACAAACCAAAATAGAATAGAGACGAAACAATCAAATTAAAGTGAACTTACAGGTTGAGTCTTCAACTAGGCTTGCTTGGATTCAATTTGAATCTCCAAACGGAGTTACATGTTTGTTTTTTATCAAAACAAACATGCAACTCCATTTGGAATCTCAAGTGGCTTTGAAAAAACAACAACAACTACCCAGTATAGTCCCACAAAGTGGGGTTTGGGGAGGGTAATATGTAGACGGTCCTTACCCCTACCCGAAAGGGCAGAGAGGCTGTTTCCAATCGACCATCGGCTCAATGAAGGAAAGGAACAACAAAAACAAAAACAACAAAAGAGCATTAGTAACTTCAACATAAAAAGCGTAAATAATATCTAAACATAAAAACCTAAAAATAAAAAACATAAAAACTATAAATAAAATAGCATGCAATAATATCAGACAGTAACTAGCATAAGACAAAATCCAATACACAAATCATCTATGAATAGACCTGCCAAGCCTCACCCAACCCCGGGTGAGGAGTATGAAAAACTCAAGGGGCCCCTATCCCACAACCCTGATACTAGACCTCCATACTTTCCTATCAAGGGCCATGTCCTCAGAAACCCGCATTCTAGCCATGTCATGCCTAATCACCTCTCCCCAATACCTCTTAGGCCTCCCTCTGCCTCGCCGTACGCCGACCATCGCCAGCCGCTCACAACTTCTCACCGGGGCGTCAGGACATCTCCTCCGCACATGCCCGAACAACCTCAGCCTCGCTTCTCGCATCTTCTCATCCACCGGGGCCACCCCCACCTTCTCTCGAATAACTTCATTCTTAATCTTATCTAACCTGGTGAGCCCGCACATCCACCTGAGCATCCTCATCTCCGCAACCTTCATCCTCTGAACGTGAGAGTTCTTCACTGGCCAGCACTCCGCCCCATACAACATGGCAGGCCTAATCACAGCTCTATAAAATTTCCCCTTGAGTTTCTGTGGGACTTTCTTGTCACACAGGACTCGTGATGCAAGCCTCCACTTTAACCACCCCGCTCCTATGCGATGAGTGACGTCCCCGTCAATCTCTCTGTCCCACTGAATTACTGACCCAAGATATCTGACATTGTCCCTCTTGGCGATGACCTGTGATCCAATCATCACGTCCCTGCCTACTTCGCTCGGCTCGGTGCTAAACTTGCACTCCAGGTATTCTGTCTTAGATCTGCTTATTTTGAAACCCTTAGACTCGAAAGTCTGTCTTCATACCTCTAGCCTCTCATTAACGCCAGCATTCGTCTCGTCTATCAAGACTATGTCATCAGCAAATATCATACACCAAGGCACATTCCCTTGAATATGTCGGGTAAGAGCATCCATCACCAAGGCAAAACAAGAGAGGGCTAAGCGCGAATCCTTGATGAAGCCCCATAACCACTGGAAAATGGTCTCAGTCGCCACCCACCGTCCTAACCTTAGTCTTAGCTCCATCGTACATGTCCTTAATTACTCTGAAAAAGCCATCTCAAAATTAGGTCAACTCTCAAATTTAAAATTCGAAGAGTTTCAGGGTTATTCGAATGAAACTGGGCTCATTTTTGGGTAGGGGAGGCTAAGGGGAGTATGGGGTGTGAATTTGGGTCCTTTAGAATCGGCAGCCGCCGTGGACGGCGGAGCAGCTGCTTTGAGGAATATTCGACGCGTTTGGCTGGATTTTGAGAGGTGGTCTTATGAGGGTTGGAAAGAGGAGAACATGGGGATTAAGTGGTGTTAATTTGGGTTGATTTGGGGTAACGCCATCAGCGGCGGCAGAAGGTAGGGATACGGTGGAGGCACGGTGGTATTACACCGGCTGTTGGACTGTACGACAAAGGCGGTTTGTGTCTTTGAGGGTGTGAGTGTCATTCAGACACTTTTATTTAAATGTAAGGCTCAATCTGAGCCATTGGATTAAAGAGCATGGAGGGTTAAGATCAAACGACATCGTTTTGGACATGATACTATTGGACCGGGCAGGGCCCATTGGGTATGGGTCAATTTTGATGGATATGGTGGTTTTTGCCAAGGTTTAATATTGGGAAAGGACCAAATCATGGTCTTATGAAAGACCCAAATTATATACAATTATTTATTCTTTTTTTTTATTATTTTTTCATATTTTTACTAATAAAAATAACAATAAAATAAAGCATATTTAACTTCTACAAAATAGACTAAATAAAATCCTAAATTCTACATTTTAAAAGAAAATTGAACACATGTAAGAATAACCAATCTTTTTTGTTATTTTTGAAATTTCCAATATTAACTAATTAATAACCGTAAAACAAATGTAAAAATTAATTCCTAACTACAAGCATACCATTTTGTATTTTTCATGAATTATATTTAATTAAAATGCGCAACATGCAAATAAACACAAAATTATGCAATTAATTCCTAAAATTCCAATAATAAAAGGAAAATGCAAATAAACACAAAATCACTCAAATAATTCATAAAAATTCAAATAATAAAAGAAAAATTTTGTTTTAATTAATTTTATAGGAACATTTTGAGCGAGGCAAAAATCACATGCTCACAGCTGCCATCTTTGCTCGGAGACACGAAGGGTTTCCGGGCAAAGATCAATGGGCAACTATGAGATTTTTGCCTATTTTGCATTCCATGAGAAGCATTTAAAAATTGTCTAACAGAACCCTGCTTCAAAGGTTGCCTACATATCCTTGGCTATAAAGGAATCAAGTCAGTGTAGTTCTGGAGTGTTTGGTAGCTGGGACTACCAGAAGCTGTGATTTCATTGCTACTGTTGCTGCTGCAACTACTGCTAAACCCCCTTATTACACCTCGAAAAATAAAGAAGCTAGATTAAGCTATGAACTATGGATTACAAAAGAACCTATCTATGTCTTCAATCTTGCTCTTGATCCTTGTTGCTTTGTTGCCCTGTATTTCTTCCTGTGAACTACTTGTTGCCTTGTTGACTGGCATTTTTTCCTGTAAACTCCTTGTTTCCTTCTTGTTTTCTCTTCTTCTATGTTTGTTGCTGAATATCAGGGCTTGAAATATATCCCCTTGTTCTCCAAGTGGGTGCCTGATTACCCAAACTTCAATACTTGAAAAGTATTCCCTTGTTTTCTAGGTGGGCGCCTGATTCCCAAACTTGAAATTAAAATATTCCCTTATTCTGCAGGTGGGCGCCTGATTACCGAAACTTGAAATTTTAAAAATATTCCCTTGTTCTCCATGTGAGCGCCTAATCGGCGACGCTTTGGAATTTTGAAAAATATTCCCTTGTTCTCCAGGTGGGCGCCTGATTGCCAAAACTTGGAATTTTGAAAAATATTCCCTTGTTCTCCAGGTGGGCTCCTGATTGCCAAAACTTGAAATTTTAAAAACTATTTCCTTGTTCTACAGGTGGGCGCCTAATTGCCAAAACATGGAATTTTGGAAAAATATGTTCTATAGGTGGGCTCCTGATTGCCGAAACTTGGAATTTTGAAAAATATTCCCTTGTTCTACAGGTGTGCGCATGATTGCCAAAGCTTGAATGAAACTGAAATGTATTCCCTTATTCTCCAGGTGGATGCCTGATTACCAAAACTTGACACTTGAAAAATATTCCCTTGTTCTACAGGTGGGCACCTGATTACTATACCAAATCTCGCAAGCTGAAAAATGTTCCCTGAGACTGCTGCCTGTGTACCTGAATACAACAAAACACAAAAAATTCTTCATTCCCCAGTTTGGTGCTGGGCGGATCCGTGAGTGTTAATCAAATATCCTTACCAAATATCTCTAAATCTAAGCTAAGTCCCATTATCCAGGAGGGTCCTGACTATTCGTAACTGATGATAACTTTAAGACTAAGTTACGTTTCTCAAAAGTATTATTTTCCACTATGTCTTGTTATGAGTTATATCTGCTAGGGGTTTGATAGTGACTGGTGATTAAAAATACTTCCCATTATCCAGGCATGTCCTGATAACTCTTAATTTGATGACAAAATATGTCTGCTGGGGGTTAGTATTTAGAGGTATGTCCCATTATCCAGGGGGTCCTGACAACTCCTACGATTAAATTCATTATCCAGGCGGGTCTTGACGACTCTTGTTGACTCTTGTTGGGGAAATATTTGAGCTGCTCATGTTACCCGACCGTTTGTGTCGTTCGGCTAAATCCCATTTTTCAGGAGAGTCCTGACAAATCTTAACTGAATCCTACTTCAACTTGCAAGTCATTTTATGCCTTTGCTATCCATGATTACCCCTAACCTTTAAATGAGTTCCATTTTCCAGGAGGGTCCTGGGGGTTCCTTGTTAAATGCCAACTCTAACTTCTGGTTGTTTCTGCTAGTAATAATTGTCCAGGAGGGTTTCTGCAACTCTTACTGGGGAAGGTGTTGGTTCTTGCCCATGTTACCTGCACCTGTTTGAGTTTTAAACTGTGTTCCATCTCAACTTCCATGCCTCTTTTAACCCTCAGATGTTCCTACTGGGTAGCTAAAGTTTGTCCACTTGTGCTCTTTGCTGGGGAGGATATTTATGACGGACTATGTCCCTTTTGAGTTTGAACTGAGCCCCACTTCCAACCCGGCTCTGAGATTGTGATCATACCTGCCATGTGGCTGCTTTCACCTGCGGAAGGCATCCCTTAGGCTCTTCTGTAATTTTTCTGCCCCTGTGTCAATCACAGAAAACTAGTTAGTTTGAAAAGTGGTGGTTAGCTTGCGGCATTCTCATTGGAAGTGGCCTCCTCACTGTGATGTCCTGTTGTGTTCACATCTCCATGTTGATTGATGAGTTTCCTGACTCAATTGGCTGACCCCCGAACCTTTATGGCTTTACTTTGCTCGCCCATTCTTGTGTTACATTCCTAGCCCTTTCCCATAATCCTTGCACCTTTCCGGGAATTACCAAGTCAATGTATCATGCTTGGCTGACCCTCTGACCCTTGTGGCTTTACTTTGTTCCTCATCTTTGTGTTTCATTTCCGAGCCATCGCTAAAATCTTTACACCCTTTCCTGAGATCACCCGGTCTGTCTATGATGTTTGGCTGGCCCTTGACTTTTGTGTCTTTACTTTGCTCCCCACCTTGTGTTGCACTCTTGATCCTTTGCGGGACTTCTTTATTTCCTTCCTCGATGGCTGATGAGTTAATGTATTATGCTTGGTCAACCCTTGTGACCTTTCCCATCTTTGTGTTGTGCTAACCTTGCATCCTTTCTGAGATTGCCCGGTCAATGTATTATGCTCAGCTGACCCCAGAACCTTTGTGGTTTTACTTTGCATCCCCATCTCTGTGTGGTGCTCCTTTACTTTACCAACTCTTGTCTCTTCTATCAATTGAAGCTCTTGTGAATCCTTCCCCTTGTTGTTTCAGACTTTATTATCTTTGTTACGCTTTTGGGTGTCATGCGCTTTGTCTCTTTGGGAGCTGATAATAGGCTTTGAAGTTTTTCTCATTTGCTTAAACAAAAGACATTAGAGACTCGTAAGAACAATGAAATGCAAAGACTCGGAATGGTATTTAGGGTAAAGAATTCCATATTCACCGACTGTTGAAAGGAAGAGAAAGGAAACTTATCTGAGGAAGAGCAGCTGATTTTTCATGATCATGACATGCACTTCGGCCTTGTCGACCCAGTCTGTCTCGATGACCGACCTTCTGTTGCCATGCTTTTGTTGTTGTGACAATCTCTGACCCAATTCCTACAACCAAACCCTAGCTTTGTTGCCTTCCAGTGTTCTTGATCGGATTTCCATCATTAGCCCCTTTCTGATTATTGCTTCTTGCCTTACCTTCGCCTCACGGTGCCCGTGAAGGTTTTCACCTATGAGGGTCTCTCATTTATTATTTCTCTCAACTCTCGTCGCCTTATGGTGCCCGTGAGGGTTTTCACCAATAATACTCTCTCATTTTCTTATTTTCTGTAGGAAATAGACTGCCGCCCCGAGATATGGTCCATTTCTCCTTGCTTGCCCCGGCATTTCTTGCAGATTGATCAGAAAGTCTTTCTTTGGACTGTAATGTGGGCTTTTGGATAAATTTAGAAAGAAAGGGTGTGAAAGGCTCAAAAATTGCTCTTGCGGGTTCAAACTTTACAACTTTCGGAAGCCAAACCAATGCAATTTATGCCCCAGTTTCTTGCTTGGGGCTTTTTGGATTTTATTTGAATATAACCGAGCTGTGAGGCTGCCTGCGTATCTTTAAAAGGAATCAGGTCAAACGTAGTTCCTGCTAATTCCTTGTTTTTGTTGTTGTTTTTCTTCTCCCTTTTTTCATTCTGTTTTTCTTTTCTTTGTTTTGCTTTATTTCTCCTCTTTCCTTCTTCTTTTTCTTCTTTTCCTCTTTTTTCCTTTTTTTCTTTTTCCTTTCTCTTCTCCTTTTTTTGTTTTGCTTTACTTGATTTTTCCTTTATTATATGTTCGTCACTTTATAATTGCGTGTATGACTCTTGTTATGGAATACGAAAGAGGGGATATGAGAATAAAAAAATGGAATCTCAAAGGGGTTAACAAAGGGTAAAGTTTTTAGATAGCTAAATAAAATGCCTTCATCATTCCAATCTATAAAACATGCCAAATACAAACAAATGCCAAGTATAGACAGTGATCCAAATGAAAGAAAATCATACATAATATCTCTTGATTGCATCTGAATTAATAGCCATTTCTACACATTTTTCTTCCACATCTGTGAGGTACAACGCCCCATTGGACAACACTCTTGACGCGACAAACAGTCCTTGCCAGTTTGGAGCGAACTTGTCCTTTGCCTCGGCTTAGTGAGGGTGGATGCATTTCATCACTAATTGACCCACTTCAAACTTTCTTAGACGCACTTTATTATTATATGCCCTGGCCATCCTTTGTTGATACAACTAGCCGTGACACACTGCCGCCAATCTTTCCTCGTCGATCAAACTCAATTGCTCCAAACGAGCTTTGAACCATTCTTCGTTGTCGATTCCTAATTCGGCCACGATTCGAAGAGAGGGGATTTCAATTTCAACCACGATTACTGGCTCTGTACCATATACCAACAAGTATAGAGTTGCCCCTACTGAAGTGAGGATGGTCGTGCGATAGCCTAACATTGAAAAGGATAGCTTCTCATGCCACTGCCTAGACCCTTCCACCATTTTACAAAGTATCTTCTTTATGTTCTTATTGGCCGCCTCACCCGCTCCGTTAGCCTTGGGGCGGTGCAGGGTAAAATTCTGATGCATGATCTTGAACTGCCGACATACTTCTCTCATTAAGTGACTGTTGAGATTTTCCCCATTGTCAGTGATGAGAGTCCTGGGGATTCTGAACCGGCAAATGATATTTGCATGCACAAAGTCGACCACAGCCTTCTTGGTCACTTCCTTGAAGGTTTTGGCTTCAACCCATTTGGTGAAATAGTCAATAGCAAGCAGGATAAATCTGTATCCATTAGAAGCTATCGGCTCTATGGGCCCGATGACGTCCATGCCCCAAGCAACAAAAGGCCATAGTGCAGACATCGTATGCAATTTGGACGGCAGTGAGTATCAAATCCTGCTCCATGGTGAGCCAATAATATCCTGCCAGGAGGATCTTCTTTGCCAAAGCGTATTCCCTCGCGTGTGGCCCGCAGACGTCAGCATGCACCACATTCATGATGGTTGTCACCTGCCCAGCATCTACGCACCTTAGCAAACCAAGATCTGGCATTCTTTTGTATAATATTCCTCCACTAAAGAAAAACGCACTTGACAAATGACGGATTGTTCTTTTCTAGTCACTCGATGGCGTGTACAGGGTACACACCTCTCCTAATATATTCTTTGATGTCATGGAATCAAGGCTCGCTGTCAAGCTCTTCTTCCACCATGTTGGAATAAGCATGTTGATCATGGACCCGGATATCAATCGGGTCAACATAAGCCTTGTCCGGGTGATGTAACATTGATGCCAGAGTAACCAAGGCGACAGCAACTTCATTGTGATTTATAGGGATGTGCCTAAACTCTATTGACTGGAATCGTTGAGAGAGATCATGGAAGTATTTCCGATATGGTATGAGCTTCAAGTCTCTTATTTCCCACTCCCCTTGGATCTAGTATACCAGAAGGTCCGAGTCTCCCAAGACCAAGACTTCCTGAACGCCCATCTCTGCTGCTAATCTCAGACCCAAAATGCATGCCTCATATTCTGCCATATTGTTGGTGCAATAGAAGCGGAGTTGAGCAGTGACTGGGCAATGATGCTCTTCTTCAAAAATAAGCACCGCTCCTATCCCAACACCTTTCATGCTGGCTTCCCCATCGAAGAAAAATTTCCATCCTGACCTCTCATCCCGTTCCATTCCATTAATATGCATCACTTCCTCGTCCGGGAAGTATGTATTCAAGGGCTCATACTCTTCATCTATCAGATTCTCAGCTAAATGATCTGCCAATGCTAATACCTTCATGGATGTCCTGGTCATGTAGATAAAGTCGAACTCAGTGAGAAAGATTTTCCATTTTGCGAGTCTTCCCGTGGGCATAGGCTTCTAGAAAATGTATTTCAATGGGTCCAGACGCGAGATGAGATAAGTGGTGTATGAGGACAGGTAATGCTTCAACTTCTGGGCTACCCATGTCAAGGCACAGGATGTCCTTTCGAGATGAGTATACCTGACCTCGTAAGCCGTAAATTTCTTGCTGAGGTAGTATATAGCCTGCTCCTTTATCCCAGTAACATCATGCTGGCCCAACACACACCCAAATGAGTTGTCCGAAAATGTCAAATATAAGATCAATGGCCTTCCTGGTTCTGGCGGGACCAATACTAGTGGGATCGACAAATACTCCTTTATCTGGTCAAAAGCCTCCTACTACTCTCCCGTCCATTTCACCGCAACATCCTTTTTCAATAGCTTAAAGATGGGTTCGCGGATAGTTGTGAGCTGGGCAATGAACCGACTAATGTAATTCAATCTTCCCAATAGACTCATCACTTCTGTTTTACTCCTCGGTGGACGTAGCTCCTGTATTACTTTGATCTTTGATGGGTCTAGTTCGATGCCTCGGCGGCTGATTATCAACCCTAGCAACTTCCTTGAGGGGACCACAAATGCACATTTTACCGGGTTGAGTTTGAGGTCATACCTGCGGAGCCTCTGGAAAAATTTCCTCAGGTCCTTGGCATGATTGGATTGTTTGCTAGACTTCAAAATCACATTGTCCACATAGACCTCAATTTTCTTATGTATCATACCATGAAAAATGGTTGTCATTGCCCTCGTGTATGTTGCCCCGGCGTTTTTCAAACAAAAAGGCATGACTCTATAACAATATGTCTCCCATTGTGTGATGAATGATGTTTTCTCCGCATTTTCTTCATCTATTAAGAATTGGTTGTAGCCTAGGTAACAATCCACGAACGACCCGATCTCATGCTTCGCATAATTTTCAATCAGTATGTGAATGTTCGACAGAGGGAAGTTGTCTTTCAGACTTGCTTTATTGAGTTCACGGTAATCGATACACACTCTGGTTTTACAATCCTTCTTTGGTATGGGCACAACATTAGATAACCAGGTGGGATATCGTGTGACTCGGATAACTTCTGCCTCAAACTGCTTGGTCACTTCCTCTTTGATTTTCACGCTCACATCAGTTTTGAACTTTCTCAACTTTTGTTTGATGGGAGGGCAGGCTGGGTTGGTAGGCAACTTGTGAACCACCAAGTTAGTGCTCAACCCGGGCATATCGTCGTAGGACCATGCAAAGACATTTTTGTACTCAATCGGTATTTCAATTATCTCTTTCCTAAGTTGTGATTCCAGATGGATACTTATTTTTGTTTCTCTGACATTATTCGAGCTTCCTAAATTGACTGCCTCTGTATCATTCAAGTTTGAATTGGGTTTCTCTTCAAATTGGCTCAACTCTTTACTAATCTCATCACATGCCCCTTCCTCGTCGTATTCTGGTTCATCCTCATGTTCTATTTCCTGAATAATTATTTCCGAACTAGACCGATTTGAAGATTGGGCTTAGGAGTCCACATGCATGTCAGATTACTAGAACCAGCATAAACATAACTGTATAAAAGAGAAAAGAAAGAGAAGTAAAGAAAAATGGAAACTATCAACATTGTTGAAAGGGAAATTGCACTTCATTAGAATCAAAGATAACAGAGTTTACACATCCAAACGAACGGAAATAACAATTGAGTTAACAACTCTGAAGCTAATCCAAGCTAGACTAAAAGAAAAATCAAAGCCGACTACCACGACTCCCTCCGAGTGGGAAAAGGAGTGGCTTCACAGTTGTTGACTTTCGTGCATGCTCCCACAAACTGCACATTTGCCCTGCTTGATCCTTCCCACTCCTCGACCATACTTACCTTATTGAAAAACCTTTCTAGACCCTTATCCTGATCCCCATCTGCATCGATTAGCGGGCCGGGAATCCTTGGTACAGAGCCATTGCTAGTACTGGGCTTGACGAACGATTTAGACAACCTTGGGATGGGCTTTGGGAGAGCCCAAGCCTTATGCCTTAGCTTCCTTGCTTGCCTTATGTCTGTGGTTGTAGGCTTGAACCCTAGACCAATAGTGTCCATATTTTTGGGAAGGGACACTGGTTGCACAATGCCTTGAAGAGCACCACCCAAGCCCTTGCCGGGCGTGAAACCATTCTTCAATATTTCAGAAGCCACCATGACTGATATAGCTGCTATCTTTGGAGGCATGACAATCTCACCTTCTGGGATCTTCTCAACTGACACCGTATCAAACACCTGGTAGACCCATGGCCCTTTTTTGTCTTCAGATTCGATAAAAGGCACGATAGCATCGCCCGGAGCATACTGATTATCTTCACCATGTACCACAATCTATTGCCTGTCCCATTAAAATTTGACCATCTGGTGCAAAGTAGATGGCATTGCCTTGGCTACGTGAATCCAAGGACTACCCAACAATAGGTTATACAAAACTACCACGTCCAGCACTTGAAAATCCATGGTGAACTCAACGTGCCCTATTGTCACTTCTAGCACTATATCTCCCACTAAGTCTTTGCCTCCGCCATCGAAACCTTTAACACAAATGTTGTTCTTGTGGACCCTTTCATTTTCCACCTTCAGCTTCGCCGATGTGGAGACTGGACAAATATTTGCACTGGACCCGTTGTTGACCAGAACTCGGGTGACCACAGCATCTTCACATTGTGCAGCCAGATAAAGGGCGCGGTTGTGCTCAGTGCCCTCCATGGGCAATTCATCGTCAGAGAAGGTGACCCAATTTACCTCGAATATCTTGTTTGAAATATTTTCCAAATGATTCACTGTTATCTTGTCAGAGACGTGGGCTTCATTCAAAATCTTCATTAGCGCCCGGCGGTGTTTATCTGAATGGATCAGTAAGGATAATAAGGAGATTCGAGCAGATGTCTTCCTCAACTGCTCTATAATGGAGTAGTCCCGCATTTTCATTTTCTTCAAGAATTCCTTTGCCTTTTCTTTCGACACAGCTTTCTTCACTGATTCAGGGTTATCTTTAGAGTTTTGCCTTTCCTTAATTCTTAGGGGCGAAGTACCTCCGCAACCAAGTTAAGCCCCGGGCCTCACATACTTCTTCCCTAACTTCATTTCCTTTATACATCACTAATGCTTGTTCATATCTCCAAGGAACGGCTTTGTTGTTGATGATTGGTTGCTGGATTACTGGTTTTACAATGACGGGCTCTATGCAAACACCTTCCACAACCACAACAAATTCTCTAACTGCCCCGTGTACTGTTACTTTTGGTTGTTCCTACTTTGGCGCAACCGTGCATGCTAGGCCCCCTTGAACTACGACAGGCTTATTGCTTCTTCATTTTGCCTTGATCACCAACTTCTCACTGCTTGTATTCTCACCTCGCTTAACATCACTGGATTTGATCATCATTACTGTCTGTAAGGGCCTTTTGGACTCTCCACCTTTTTCCACGATCTCAATCATGTTGGTCTCCTGATGGGCATGTAGTGGGTTTTGGTTAATATTAGGTACCTTTGGATTCTACACCTCAATCCGATGGGAGTCAATAAGTTCCTGGATAGCGTTCTTTAAATGCCAACACTTTTCGGTATCATGCCCTGGTGCACCAGAACAGTATTCACAGCTGACAGAATAATTTAGATTTTTTTATGGAGGATTTGGCAATTTTGCTTCAATTGGTCTCAAAATATCCAGTTATCACAACCGATGGAATAAACTAGTGTAAGATTCTCCTAATGTAGTGAAAAGTCTTCTTCTTTTGCACCCTTTCATTTCTCAAGACTGGATTGGATCGGAAGGCGGGTTTTGGGGGTTGTTGGTAGGCTCTTAGAGTTGGTAATGGTTTTGTGGAGTTGGGTAGGTATTTTTTTTGGCTGGCACACGCCCTTGTGCGTGAGCAGGAGGTTGGGTATACGCTTGTGCGTAATGGACTGAGAAGCGAGGTTCTAATGGTGGATAGTAATGTTGCGGAGAACTGTGTGGAGGGTGTGGGTATGTTTGGTGGTGAGGACGAGGTTGGGCGTAATGAGATGGAGCCCGAGGCCTGAACCAAATTCCCGACTCCATTGTCACTACTTTCTCCTTCTTCTTCTTTCTGAATACTCCCACAGCTCCACCCTGGATAGCCTGAGTGGTTGCCTTAATTGTAGAGTAGCTCATGATTTTATTGGATTTGAGGCCTTCCTCGACCATACATCCCATATTGACTACTTTGTTGAAAGACTTACCCACTACTAACACCAAATGTCCAAAATAGTAGGTTTTCTAGAGCCTGTAGAAAATAGTCAACCATCTTACTCTTCTTCATGGGAGGATCAACTCAGGCTGCTTGTTCCCTCCACCAGAAATCATATTCCTTGAAGCTCTCGTTGTGTTTCTTCTCCAGTTTTGTCAAAGATAGACTATCTGGGACAATCTCGAGATTGTATTGAAAGTGACAAGAAAATGCTTGTGCCAGGTCATCCCAAGTATACCACTGATTATGATCCTGCCGAGTGTATCATTCCAGTGCCGACCCACTTAAACTCTAGCTAAAGTATGCCATCAGCAATTAATCTTTTCCCCATGCTCCTCTAATTTTGCTACAAACCCCCCCCCCCCCCTTAGATGCACGACCGGAACGTCGTGTCCATCATATAAGTCAAATTTAGGCATCTTGAAACCTGGAGGCAACTTCACGTCTGGAAATAGACAAAGGTCCTTGAACGCCACGTTCACCTGGCCACCTAACCTTGTATATCCCTGAATGATTGTTCTAGACTTTTGACCTTTCTAAGCATTTATTCCTGCTCAGGAATTTTTTATTGCCTTTTTTATTTTCGCCAGGATTTCGAGACGGGGAGCATAGGAGTAAGGCTCATGGGTCTTGTAAGCAATCTCTGGTGGATAGTATTGGGGTTCATAAGCTTGAAGCAAGGGTTCACTTGACGACCTATGGAGTACAGGAGGCGAAGGTGCCACATAGATGGGGGCAATAAGTGGAGGGGGGTGAGGAGCGACTTTGGGTAGTGGGGTTGGTGGTGGTTGAGAGGTCGTACCCTAATGTTGTGAATAGATAGGAAAACTTGAGGGTGGATCAGTGGTGTACTGGTCAGGTGCTTGGGCCAGTGACGGGATGAAGGTTGGATTAGTAGCATAGGTCGGGGGTGGCTGTCCTCTTGCCCATGCCTGGTACATCTCAGCCATTTGGTGCTTTAGCTTATACATTTCGTCCTTCATGGTATTAACGTCCAATTCCTCTACTTCTTTCGAGGGGTCAGTAATGTTGACATCGGTTTCCTGATTGGCCATGACTTGTTTGCTCTTAGACCGTTGTTGTAGGAATGGGTTACCAGAATGCCGCAAGTACTAACCACCTATCTTTTCTGGTATGATAAAACACAAAAAACGGGTTAGTTGTTAGGTTCTAATACGAGAGCGGCCACATATTGGGTGTGAATGCACCTAAATAACAGTTTGTCACTACATGCATTGGTTGCTTGCGTCATCCCAGCTTTCATTTTCTTTGTTTGCAAGGACAATTTGTTTTAGCTTTATTCTCTCCCTCTCTCCTATTTTTATTCAGTTATGGTCGAATCCTATGAAGATTGCCTACGTATCATGACCCCGTATGAATCAGACCGAGCTTAATTCTTGCCAATAAAAGGTGAAGCATCGAAAATTTGAAATTTTCCAATTTCATAATAACAAACTTCATTTACAAGGACTCGGAAAACTGACAGATTTAAACAAGAAACTAACAAACTCTGATGAAAGACGAACTACAGACTCGAAACAGCTAACCTTGCGCAGATGAAAACATAGACTCCAAGACAAACCAATAGATTTTAAGAAAAAAAAATAATCTCAAGAAATAATGAATACATTAGTGCTTCAATTGCTTCTGGGACCCGCGGGGCATCGTTCGGCCTTGTCGTGGGTCTACTAGCTAAATCCTCTTGGAGATGGTGAAGATCTTTCATTACTCGGCGAACAAAAACCATCGCGGTGGCAAAGAACATAGATCAAGGCATATCCTCACAGTTGTTACATTTCATTGAGATATAGTGGGAGGTCCCTTTGATTCTCTCTCGTATGACACATTTCTCATGCAATAACCGCCAATCTGCTCAGCTATGGCTTCTAAAATTTTTTCAGCCACTTGATTCTGCTTCTGAAGCTGTTGCACATCCAATTCTAATTGCCAATGTTACGTAACAATGTTCCCTTTCAATTTTGAACTCTTTTGCTTGTTTGAGCATTTTGTCTTCTTCGATGACGGCCCTTTTCTTTAACCCTGCCACCTCACCATCAAACTCTTCTTTTAGTTGCCTAACCAGACATGCTTGTTCAGCCGCATTTGCAACCAATTGTTTTCGAGCCTTGACTAGTTCCTTTTCTGCTTTGTTTAAATCAAAACTGTAGTCACTCACCTTCTGCCTCAAACCATCTATAAGCTTTGTATCCTAGGCGCTCCTGATAGCGTTTTCCATTGCTACTTTCATTCTTTGAATCTGGGCCCAAAGGAACTCGTTTCCTTGACCAGTTTATTTTTCTTTTCCTCGTCTGCGGCAGCCTGCAAATCTTTCTCGAATTTCAAATTCATGACTTGCTTCTCCAGCTTAATTATTGTAGCCCGGTATTCTCTTTCTTTAGCCAACCAGTCCCACTGCTCATGCGATGCTTCGATGAATTCCCGGAGATGAGGCCTTTTGGCTGGTCTTTCAAACTCAATTTCTCTCCTGTACCAAGCAAGGTATCCTGGTGACACTTTGCCTCTAGACCGATCCCGTGCGCAAGTGTTTGCTGTTAGGTATTGGCATTCATTCCAAATTTTATGGACCGTTGCTTCTGCGGATTGACCATCATGTCCAATCTTGACTAACCGAATACTAAGATCTTCGTCCTTTGGCACTATCTGGCATCTTCCGAGTTGTCTCAAGACCCGATGCGGGGCATAAAGCTGGATGCTCCTAAGGCCCATCAGAAGGAAGTGAGGCTCTGTTGCCGGCATGTATATGATCTCGTCCACAGACAACTATCCCAACATCCATTCTATTTGACTAGTAGTGAGGGACTGAAAGTAAGATAGCCATTCTACTACACCTTCAGGCAAACTGAGCCCTTCAATTCTTGTGCAAAACTCTTCTATGTAGGTTTTCTCCGCTGGCCCATAGATCATGAATTGGGGACGGCGGCATAAGTGTTCGATTATCCACATTTGCAACAACTGATTGCACCCCTCAAGGAAGTCTATCCCAGCCCTGCAAGCTGTGAAAGCATGAAAGATCTTGGCTACTATTGTAGGCGCGAGTGTGCACTAGGCCTGGGTGCGTAAAGCACTGACAACGCCTCCTATTTTTATGTCGATGTTCCCGGCTTTCCTTGGGAACATCATAAGCATCTGTGTTCTTCCCATTTGGCACGGTTTCCTTTGCTTCAGATTTTATTTTCTAGAGTGTTGAACCCCCCCCCCTTTTGTGACCATATCTGGTGTATAGGAATGAAAAGGTGCAAACCCTCGCTGGCAGGTTCGAATCATGTACCACTCTTCTTATTTTCAAGGTATCTAAGCATTTGTACACCGTTACAACTCTTGGAGCAACCAAATACTTGTGTCTCAAAGGAAGCTCAGCACCTCCGTTGTACCCAGCTATCTCTTCCAAAGTCGGGGTAATTTCAAAATCTGAGAAGTGGAACACATTGTGCGCCAGGTCCCAGCACGCGACCAACGCTCTTACGATATCTCCTCGGGGTATAATCTCCAATAAGCCTGGGAGGCCCCCTAAATAGTTCTTCATCTCACCTTTCCCTTCTATGCCTAGATCATTCCACCATAGGCGCAACTCCAAAGGGATTCTTCTTACGAATGAAAAAGGTTCATTTTGGATTGTGCTCATCCAGCACATTTATTAAGGCGAATTAGCAACTTATGACATTATTCCTGTTTGACTTCAAAAATCAGAAAATTGACCCTTTTTTATGAAATTTATTTCTAAAACCAGAGGCTCATCTTTATGAACACGGCCTTTCAGCACCTCCGGAGGAAGTTTTAAGGTTGATCCCGCTAGCCGACCAAAAATACCATAAAGACCCAAAGGTGGTCGTTTTTGCAAACTCAGCCTTCAGGCGTCCCTTCCGGGAATATTTGGTTATTCTTGACAATAGATTTATTTAGGACAACAAATAAAAATTTGACATAGGTTTTTCTTTGTTTTGGCTATTTTTGCAAAGAAAGGTTGGACCCGATAGGGGTTGTCTACGTATCTCGCACCTGACGAGAATCAAACTGGCGTAGTTCGGGCAAAACAATTTGTCAAAACCTAAATTTTTTTGAAAAGGCCCCTTTCTTTCTTTTGTTGTTTTTTTTTCTTTTTTTCCTTCCTTTTCCTCCCTTTTTATTTTTGTTCCCTTTTATTTCAAAAAAATCCGGCAACATTTCGGTGCTATTGGTTTTGGCAAACTAATGGTTATTCTCATTCAGCCCTAATACCGCTACTTTCTCAATGTTCTCTCCTTATTCATAAGCCGTTCAACATGCAAATCCAAAGCAAATAAATGCGAAAGTAGCACGTAGTATGCATCAGGATGGTCTTTTCGTTTCAGGTCACCTATCCTAGATAGACCCAACCCCCTATTGAGTCCCCTATGTCAAATGCACGTGATGCAAACAAACGTTCCTACTAGGTATCTGGCATTAGGTTTTGCTATACTAAGTTCAGAACCTGGGTATTTGTTCTAGACTGTGTACCCGAGCAGACAACTCGAGTCGAGGAGGGAGCTACGTACCGGGGACCCGCAAGATCGTGCAGCTTAGTAACTTGTCCTAGCCTCTATCTTATTCTAAGGTATGACACTAATAGAATAGGGAGTCTCAACCAGTGAGCACATCCCCGAAGATAAAGAGAGAAGGATTTCGTGACAGTTTATATACAGTTCAAATAATATCAAAGCGGTAAAATCATCATTTTGCACATTAAGTCAACATGTAAAATCAAATAATAAACAAACCTAAATACAACAATTATTCTAAGCTCAAAAATCTTTAATACTGAACCAGAGATTCTGGGTTCGATCCCCAGCAGAGTTGCTAGAGCTGTCACACCTCCTTTTGGCTACTACACCCCTGCGAAGGGCATAGTTAAGGGAGTTTTTCCAATTAAAGGACAATCGAAACAATTCAATTATTTAAGATATTTCAGAGTCTCCACTTAGGTGATTTATGGTGTCCCAAGTCACCATTTAGAATCCTGAATCGAGGAAAGAATGACTCTGTTTAACAGTCCGCAAACCAGAAATCCGGGTAACGAATTCTGTTAACCCGGGAGAAGGTGTTAGACATTCCCAGATTCCGTGGTTCTAGCACGGTCGCTCAATTATTATATTTGCTTTAAATTATCTGGTTTTGTACCATTATGAACCTATGTGAATTTTAAGTCTTTTAATCACTTTTATTATTATTTTAAAGAGAATTGCAACATCGTTAAAACGCGCTCGAACCACATCACATAAATGCACCCGTTGGTTTTTGACACATTTCAACTTCGTTGACATTTGGATTTGGGTCACATAAATATCCACCCATACTTAAGGAAAGAAAATTATTAAAGACGTGCCTAAAGCAACTAGCGTGTTAATATCTTCGCGGGAAAATCATGAAATTCGCTAAAAGGCATCTCCCAAAAATTTACGTATTTTAATGTAAGAATTTCGTTAGGGCCACACAATTTTTGATTCTGTTTGGCTCGGCACACCTCATTTTTATTCTAAAAGGCCACTCCTAAAACAAACTACTATTTTTCTATAAAATGTGTCTCTAATAAGGCTCAATTAATCGGTATTACATTGTTTGGAAGGTTCAAATTTACAATTCAATCTTTTAGAAATACCCGAACTCCAGCCCATGGGAGGGAGTCGGAGCTTCAAGTCATCTCAAAATATCTTGAGCATTTGGGCTCAGCTTCCAGCTCACGAGAGAGGCGAGCTGCTTAGGCTCGTTAAAGAAGGATTCAGCAATGAACTGGGAAAGGTCAACAAGTAGACAACTGGACCTTTAATTAACTTAATCTACTTAAATTCATCAACACACAACATATGTTTAACTAACTATTTAATAGCAATTTTTGTATTAACATATAAGGCAACTTGAACTGGAACATTGAGCTGTTTCAAAATGAAACACATTACTTATACCAAACACACAAGGATCAAATTCATATAACCTGCTATCAAACTTTATGAGAGATGGTAATTTTCATTAAGTGCTAGTTTAAACTAAAAAAAACTCATTTCAAGTTCACTTCTTAACTAAATATAATTGGAATGTTTAAATCCCTTACAACGCTGTCTTCACTTTACTACTAACTACTGCACATAGTGAGAACATCAGTCCAAATGTTCCATTATTATATACATTGTCTTAACTATGACAAACACAATAGTACTAAAAGCTGATACATTCAACATGAGGCTCAAATAACTACAAATGAAAGCTGATAAAATCACAGGAGGCTAAAAAGGCTTTTGAATTCAAATCTCTTTAAATTGCAACATTCATTAGGCTCAACATCACATCCTTTGGGAGAGAAAATACCTGGTAATAAAAATACAAAAGGAAGGTAAGGAATCAGCAACGGTTTTCCGAGATCAGCATCAAATTATAAGCAACACAGCAGTAATATTCAGCTTGATAACCAGATCCAACCAGAATAAGCCACACACAACTTTTAAATGACCTTAAATGACTTGAAAATACACCTAGGGGCTCCAGAAATAACCAAACCCAAATTAAATGATGCAAAACTCCAAAAACAAGACCAAATCAAACTCTGAACATAGATGACCTCCAATGGAACAGTATTTTGTTGAATTTCTATTTGTTTTAAAGCTCTAAATGCCTAGACTTGAAGGAAAGCTTTTAGATACTCAAAACTGAGGAATATTTTGATTAATTTTTGCATTGGAACAAGTGAGAATTGCAGGAAATGAATCTGAATTTTGGAAAATATTTTAACTACTAGATTTCCCTTGAGAAGTTTCAGGATTGTGTTTTATGCTACTGCTGGGAATTTTTTTAAAGATGTTCAGACTGTGTAACCCCCCCCCCCCTGAATGAATTGAGATACCTTTTATAGCCTAAGGCTAGGGCAACCCCTTCATTTTGTTTTACCTACTAGTCCCTCTTTCAATTTTCATATTTTACCTACTTGGTCCTTCATTTTCTGACTTTTTTCCCAAGTTACTGCACTAAACTACTGATTATTAGACTAAAGTCCCCTTCTAGAAGAGTCTAAAAGATTCTAGCATTGTTTTCTACTTATAGACTACCTATAGTACTCTTATTTTATCCTAAAATTACCAGAACCAAACCAAAATCCTATACTACCCTCTTAGTATACTAGACTTACCATTTTACTAAGCTAAGTCTTAAATTAATTATTGCTAACTAACAGCTATAACCAAAACATGACCAAATCTGAACTACTAAACAAAAATTTAAAATCAATTCAAACCAATGGACCAACAGTTAAAACCAAAAGTTGAAATTAACCTAATTAGAAGAAACATGCAAAGATACACTAATATGCAATCCTGTCATTTGAACCAACTTAAAACCAATTCTGATTCGTACTACTATCAATTTATTAATTAGACATCGAACTAAGCTAAATGATAACAAATACAAAATCAGGGCTTCTATAACTAAACCCAGGCAGAAGTGTTAACTGTAAAAAAAGAAAATCAAATAACTACACGAGATCAGAATTATTTGCAACGAAAAACATAAACTAACCTACTATGAAATACAAAATCAGGAATTGATTATCAAATGACTCAAAAAGTAAACGGGATGAAACTCCTAATTTAAACTAAAATCATAAATAAGGTAATACCTAAATACTAAAACCAAAAAGAAAAGCCAAAATAGAATAGAGACGACACAATCAAATTAAGGGTGAACTTACAGGTTGAGGCTTCAACTAGGCTTTCCTGGATTCAATTTGAATCTCCAAATAGAGTTACATGTTTGTTTTGGATAAAAACAAACATGCAACTCCATTTTGAAACTCAAGTGGCTTTGAAAAAGTCGTCTGAGAATTAGGTCAACTCTCAGATTTAAAATTCGAAGATTTACAGGGTTATTCGAATGAAACTGGGCTCATTTTTGGGTAGGGGAGGCTAATGGGAGTATGGGGTGTGAATTTGGGTCCATTAGAACCGGCGCCGCCGTGGACGGCGGAGCAGCCGCTCCTTTGGAGGGATATTCGACGTGTTTGGCTGAGTTTTGAGAGGTAATCTTATGGGGGTTAGAAAGAGGAGAACATGGGTACTAAGTGGTGTTAATTTGGGTGAATTTGGGGTTACGCCGCCAGCGGCAGCGATTTCCCGCTGGAGGTGGATAGTGGGGATACGGTGGAGGCACGGTGGTGTTACACCGGCTGTTGGACTATACGATGAAGACGGTTTGTGAGGGTGCGAGTGTCATTCGGACACTTCTATTTAAATGTAAAGCTCAATCTGAGCCGTTTGATTAAAGGGCATGGAGGGCTGAGATCAAACAAAGTCATTTTGGACCTGATGCTATTGGTTCGGGCAGGGACCATTGGTTCTGGGTCAATTTTGATGGATATGGTCGTTTTGGGCCAAGGTTTAATATTGGGAAAGGCCCAAATCATGGTCTTATGAATGACCCAAATTATATACAATTAGTTATTCTCTTTTTTTAATTATATTTTGAGATTTTTAGTAATACAAATAACAATAAAACAAAGCATATTTAACTTCTACAAAATAGACTAAATAAAATCCTAAATTTTAAAAGAAAATTGAACACGTGTAAGAATAACCAATCTTTTTTTGTTATTTTCGAAATTTCCAATATTAACTAATTAATAACCCTAAAACAAATGTAAAAATTAAGTCCTGAATGCAAGCATGCCATTTTGTATTTTTCATGAATTATATCTAATTAAAATGTGCAACATGCAAATAAACACAAAATTATGCAGTTAATTCCTACAATTCAAATAATAAAAGGAAAATGCAAATAAACACAAAATCACTAAAATAATTCCTAAAAATTCAAATAATAAAAGATAAATCATGTTTTAATGAATGTCATAGGAACGTTTCGAGCAAGGCAAAAATCACGTGCTCACAATATTCGAGAAACAATTTCTCATAAAAATTTATTTCTCGGACTTGGGGCCTCGGAATTCAATTCCGGGCATACGCCCAAGTCCCATATTTTCCTACGGACCCTCCGAGACCGTCACATCATGGGTCTGGGTCCGTTTACCCAAAATGTAGTCCAGAGTCAGATGTAATCATATTAATATCAAAATTCATCATTTTTCATACAGAATTCATATTTATGCTTTCCGCTTATGCGTACGGATTGCACAACAGATCGAGGCAATCCTCAATAGGGTTTTCAGGGCCTCGGAGACATGGAATGAGTAAAGAAACATGTGGTGACCCTTTGGGTCATCACAATATCCTTAATTTTAGAACTCATAACTGTAAGTTAAGAATTATCTGTCCTTAACTTTTTAACTTGTGTCCTTAACTATTGAACTTAACTTTAGAACTTCAAGTTAGAAACTCATAAGTTCCCAGCCGAAAAATCAAAAGATAAACTATTGTGTGCAATTTTTGGTGTGTTGAGAAATAAAACCACTTGCAATCTGCTCATGGAAAATCATGACTCATGGAAACTCATCATAAAATAGGTGGAGGGTCTTGGGCAACTTAACAATTTTGCGGCCAATCTTAATGAATATGAGGATACACAATTCCTTGAACACAAGCGGCAACATGTTGTCTTTTCCAAGATAACGAACTTCTCCAAAACCATTGCGTTTTTTAGAAGAAATTCTGAAAATTCTAAAAGCCTATCATGCCTCTACCTCCGACACATCCCGATGAAAATGCGGTAGATAATATTAACACTCATGAGACTGGGAAATACTGAGTTTGAAATCCGACTCTCCAAATTGATATTTCTAGTTAAAAACACCAGTGAATACGAAGTCTTTTTGTTTTGAATGTATCAATGTATTTCTATTTGGGGAGGAAAGGGTAACACAGTCTTTTCATATTAATTTTTATAGACTGGTGGCTACTATTTCTAAGCATTAAAAATACTGGATAAAAAAGTAAATATCAGCTTAAATAGTGGCTACCCCGCGCCATTCAACTAGTCCCGATGGGCTCTAAGACTATCCAGAAAAATGAAGTAAAAATTGTGTGGGGTAATCACTTTTTAAAGTGGTATTTACTTTTTATCCAGCATTTTTAATGCTGAGCAAAAGTAGCCGCTAGTCTATTAAAATTAATATGAAAAGGCAGTATTACCCTTTCCTTCCCAAAAGGAAATACGCCATTTTCAGATCCATTCCTTACAATTCCGCTTCTCCTGCTGCAATGGCGTTCTGGGGTCCGTGTGAGTGTTTCCATTATTTTCATATATGAAACCCAATTTTGAACTGAAGAAACGAAATGTATTAATCATATAATTTTATAAGCCTCTCATTTTCTTTTGTGTCTTCTTTCTAGAGTCGAATTGCTTGGTTTCACTCATAATAATCACATACATGGGAGGACGTGACTTTTGGTTTTCTAAAAGAAGTGACTTTTAGATTTTCTTAAACAACAAATAATTCGAAAAAATATGGTAAAAATCCAAAAAATTGAGGACACAGATAATTGTGTTAAGGACATGTAGTCCTGAAGTCGTAAAGTTAAATTCAAAAGTTAAGTTTATGGTCATGAACTTAGAGTTTCAAGTTCAAAAGTTAAGGAAATATAGTCCTAGAGTCCTAAAGCTAAGATCAATAGTTAAGGACACAAGTTCAAAAGATAAGGACAGACAGTCCTTAACTTACAGTTACAAGTTCTAAGGTTAAGGACAGGCAGTCTTTAATTTATAGTTACAAGTTCAAAAGTCAAAGACATGCAGTCCTTAACTTACAGTTACAAGTTCAAAATTTAAGGATGTAAGTTAAGGACAATAGGTCCTTAACTTTGATTTTCAAGTTCAAAAGTTAAGGACAGACAGTCCTTAACTTACAGTTACACGTTCAAAAGTTAAGGACGAGCAATCCTTAACATACAGTTACAAGTTCAAAAGTTAAGGACAATAGGTCCTTAACTTTGAATTACAAGTTCAAAAGTTAAGGACGCTTGGTCCTAAAGTTGAGTTCCAAGTTCAAAAGTTAAGGACATATAGCTTTGAAGTCCTGAACTTAGAGATCCAAATTCAAAAGTTAAGGACATATAGTCCTAATGTCCTGAACTTAGAGTTCCAAGTTCAAAATTTAAATACATATAGTCCTGAAGTTCTAAAGTTAAGTACAAAAGAAAAGGACATAAGCAGAAGGGTATTTTCATCCGGACAGTTAATGTTTATTAAAGCAGTGGCTAAGAACTAAAAATATTTTAAAAAGTGACTTAAAAGTAAATACATGTGTTATTAGTGGACAACCGTGCACTTCCCCCAAAAATGAAGCGGGCTTGGTCCATGTAACTCGCAAGTCATAAATAGCCCATTTATGCCTTTTATTAAAGAGTGATTTGTACAAATGAAATTTTCTGGTGTTACTATTAATTTTTTTATCGCGCTTGCAAAACTTCAAGTTTAATAAATGTTCAACTTGCTTGTTCTATGGATAGAGGTGTCAAAGCTGACCAAGAAAAATATGACCTGCTCAACTTGTCTATTTGTTGAACTCAGCCCATCTTGACACAACCTATCAACAGTTACGATAATTTGTTTTTATCTAAATTGATCTATTTGTAACTGTACCAAAATATCTTTATACTATATTTATTGTTTGTCATTACATATGACTCTAATGAAGAAAAGTCTTATTCAGTAATTAAAAAATTCATAAAAAATTAATATATAGTATTAATTAAAGCTTGATTAAAGTTTGGAGGGTTGGCTATGACCCAAATCTTAATTCATCTTGACTCGGTCCATTTCAACTCAAGTAATCCATCTTAATCTGTCCAAAATAAGACCAAACCGGTTATTTGACACCTCTATCTATGGGTAATGCTTTTAATTTCATGAGAAACCTATCCTATATAACCTCCCAAAATTTTAATAGCCCGTATTTTTACCCACTTACACGAAATGGCCTTTCAGCCCAATTTGTTTGTAACTTGTAGCCATTATCTATTTTTAATGCATTTATTTTCCCAAGACAAGATTTAATCCTAATCTTTTATTATTCTTTCATTTTATCCAATGCACACATTTTTACCTTTCTTTCATTCTATCCAATGCAAAAAAAATTTCCCATTATCACTTTCATTCATATCCTCTTTCTTTCTCTGTGTCTTCTTCGTCTATCTCCCATTTCATATCTATATTTTTTCTCATTATTTTTTTTTTACTTCTCATGGGAAAAATTTATTTGAGTACCTAAAAAAATCACAAATTTTTTAATTTTATTATTAAAAATATTTACTCAATTATTGTTACAACACATATCCACACGCATTAATTCATGTCATACCTTAGTTATAAATTCAAGAAGGAATTATCCTTGAAATGATAAAAAGTTAATCCTATTGATCTTAATTGATACAAGGGTGTATAACGGTGATTAACAAGAGTTAGAAGTTAAACAAATTAAAGATGTCGTAACTCGTATTTTCGGGTAAACCTATAGGTGATTAATACACTCAAGAGGTCATGTTTTAAGTTACTTGAATCATATAATATCCGTTTCATAGTATTGAAATCAAACGAGTTATGAAACAAAAGTCGACAATAGTTGTCGCAACTTAGGTTCGTGGTTGTACTTAAACTTTAGGTCAAATGTCATTAAGCTTTTCTCCCAATTTACTTAGAATTATGGAGTTATCACACACCAAATTGAAGATCTATGAGTGTATTTTCTAACGCATTAAACCTTTTGTTGATACGATCTCGTGGTAGAGAGATATTTGCATTTTGGCGAGACTACGCCAAGCACCTCTCTATGGGCCCACTTAAGGAAATTTAAGACATTTGGATTTATATATGACACCTCCAACCCGTATTAAGTCGTTTATTTCACTATTTTCAGACCTTATAACCCTAGGAACATCTTCTCAAGGTTCTCTCAAGATTCAAGACCCAAACAAAGGGCAAACAACACAAATCAAGTGTCGGGAATCTCGTGGCGCTAGTAAGTCTCTCGTTCTTCTTGTTGTTGCTCATTTTTATGTTGTTTCAGATAGTGTGGGAGGTTTTTATAAAGGGTTTATGTTCTATAAATACTCCCTCAAGTTCGTAATATCAACCCTAGGTGATTTCAAGCCTTCTAACGTGATTCTAGTTGCGAAAAACTCTAATTGATTGCTAGTTTCGCTTCCTTGTTGTTGTGGCAGCATTGGAGGGATATTTCGTGGAGAATTAAGGTCAAATTGGAGTTTTACTTTCTGTATAAAGGTATGGAACCTCTTAATCTATATGTATTAAAGATTATCCAAGTTGCGGCTAAGTCATTGAAGCTAGAACTTGTGAAATATATATCGAAAGGCTTGGTAGTAATGTTTTCGATTGGTGGACTTTTTTGGGAGGTTCAATATGATTAACAATGATGTTGTTTAGGATGTTTGGTTATTGTTATCACGTGTGGGAGGTCATATAAATAGGGGAGGTGTTGTCCATTTCATCACAAAATAGGTTGTGGTTGGTACATAATAGTTATGACACTTAAATGATAACGATAGTATCGTGTCTCTTATTGTAGACTAAGGAGTTGTGACAATTGCATAGCTTGAGATTGGGGTAGTATATACAAGGTATGTGAGGCTATCCCTCTCCTGCTTTTGCACGACTCTGATCATGCATATTGTACTTTTAGACAGGTGTCGACTCATGTATAGTTTGGTATAAGTTCAGCTAGTTTGTGCTATATAGTCTTTCATGGTATCGTTGTAGCTCGTACCTTATATATAGTTTCTTGATTGTCTGACCACCCCATGTTATGTATGTTTATGCCATCATATTTTATTGTTGGTTGTCCATGATCCATGGATACCATTAATATTGATCTCATTGGCCCTAACAGATAATAAAGAAGGTTAGGTAAAATGTATGTTGGTGCACGGCAAGTATGGGCGGGTGATAGTCATGGCCCTCCAGTTTGACAAACTTGGTATCAGAGCCGGTCTGTCCTAGAGATTGTCTATGAGCCGTGTCTAGTAGAGTCTTGATTATGGATGTTTAGCGCGCCACATTTATAATCAGGAGGCTATAGAACATCTAGGGTTGTTACCTTCTTCCTAAATCAAGATCGTGCCTAGAGATTGTCTATGAGCCGTGTCTAGTAGAGTCTTGATTATGGATGTGTAGCGCGCCACATTTATAATCAGGAGGCTATAGGACATCTAGGGTTGTTACCTTCTTCCTAAATCTAGTTCGTGCGTAGAGTGGAGTCCTAAGTGTTCGTCTCTAATATTTACCTTGTTTTCTTTCAGCAATGCCTTCGACTAGGAAGCAAACAATTAGTAGACGGCTTGATACAGCTGCGGGAGAGGGTACCAATCAGGTGCCCCAAGCCAGAGTAGGCCAAAGGGAAGCTCAGAGTGAGATGTCGTCTCATACCTCATCTACTCCGTCTACTCTAGAGGATATTAGGAGGAACCTAACACCTCCAGTTCCTCCATCTGACACTACGGACCAGGATATGTGAAGTGATTTATAGTTAGTGACTAGCTTGGTAGCTGCTCAGGCTCAGAGGCATAATACAGGTGCTGTTGATAAACCAGTTAGTACGAGAGTTCGTGATTTTATTAATTTAGATCCTCATGTGTTTACCGGGTCGGACCCTAAGGAGGACCCACAGAATTTTATTGACCAGGTTCATTGTACATTGTGGGTTATGCATGTTAGTGATACAGAGGCAGTAGAGTTGGCTTCTTATTGGCTACGGGATTTAGCAATTCTCTGGTATGATAGTTGGGAGAGATCCAGGGGTCCGAACTCTCCTCCAGCTGTGTAGAAGGAATTTCTGAGGCCTTTCTTCATCACTACTTGCCAGTTGAGATACAACGAGCTAGAGCTGATAAGTTCTTGAACCTTAAACAAGGTAATATGAGTCTGCGAGAGTACAGTATGCAGTTTGATACGTTAGCAAGGTATGCTCCCCATATGGTAGCTGAGATGAGTGATAGGGTGCATTTGTTCGTGAACGGGTTGGGACCACATCTGATAAATGAGTGCAGGACAGTCTCCTTGGTAAAGGGCAAGGATATTTCCCGTATTCAGGCTAATGCCTAGACCATAGAGGATCGTAAGCGCCAACAGAGGGAAGATAGGGAGCAGGATAGGGGCCAGCATAAGAGGGTGAGATTCGCAAGGTATCCTCATGACATCAGAGGCACCGTCAGTCCCCAGTCTTCGAGGAGTTTTGCACCACCTGTAGCTAGTGCTCCTCCACATTTTCAGAGGCCTCAATATGATCGATCCTACTTTGGTCCAAGACAGAGTTTGTGGGCATCTAGCTCGCTACATCACAGGGATACTAGTCAGACGAGACCCCCAACACCACGTTGTGATCAGTGTGGTAAGGCCCACTTTGGACTGTGCCGTCGAGGTTCTAATGCGTGTTATTCTAGCAGACAGCCTGGCCATATGATGCGGGATTGTCCTAACAGAGGAGGTGATGGTATGGCTTAGCCGACAAGATCTGTGTCTGGTTTTTCCTCATCAGTTCGACCTCCAGCACGGGGTTTTCAGCAATCGACAGGTCGTGGTAGAGGTAGAGGTGCAGGGCCGGTTTGAATGGTACTCAAAGTCAAACCTATGCTCTAGTAGGTCGACGGGATCTCGAGTCATTTCCAGATATTATTACAGGTATATTGCCTGTTTTTTCTTATAATGTATACCCGCTGATTGATCCGGGAACCACATTATCATATGTTACACCCCTTGTGGCTAATAAGTTTGGTTTTGATAAGTAAACCCCTTGCGGTATCTACTCCAATATGAAATTCTGTGATTACTAGAAGAGTATATAGACGTTGCATTGTGATGATTTTTAGTCGTCAAACCTCGGCAAATTTATTTAGTTAGAAGTGGTTGATTTCGATGTGATAATAGGATGAACGGGTTGTCCTCATGATATGAAAATGTTGATTGTCGTACAAAGATTGTTAGGTTTCAATTTCTTGGCGAACCTATCATTAAATGGAAGGGGAACATTGCTACACCGAAAGGTAGGTTTATTTCCTATCTTAAAGGAACGAAAATGATCTCAAAGGGTTACATTTATCATCTCGTTCACGTTAGGGATGTGGAGGCGAAGCCTCCTACTCTACAATCATTCTCCGTGGTCAATGAATTTCCAGATGTTTTCCCAGATGAACTCCCAGGCCTTCCTCCTGAAAGGGAGATTGAGTTTAGCATTGATGTGTTTCCTGACACTCAACCAATCTCTATCCCTCCATAACGAATGGCCTTGGTAGAGTTTCAAGAGTTGAAGGCGCATATGAAGGACTTGCTGGATAAGGGCTTCATTAGGCCTAGCACTTCACCTTGGGGTGCACCAGTTCCATTCGTGCAGAAGAAAGACGGGTCGTTACGGATATGTATCGACTATTGATAGTTGAATAAGTTTACTATATAGAACAAGTATCCACTTCCAAGAATTGAAAACTTGTTTGACCAACTCCAGGGTGCCAAGTATTTCTCCACGATTGACTTACATTCAGGGTATCATCAGGTGAGGGTTAAGGAGAAGGATATTCCAAAGACGGCCTTCCGGAAAAGATATTGGCACTTTGAGTTCTTGGTGATGTCGTTCGGGCTAACAAATGCCCTAGCAGCTTTTATGGATCTCATGAATACAGTATTCAGGCCCTATCTTGATGTGTTCGTGATTGTATTCATTGATGACATTCTGGTGTATTCTCGTTCGTAGGCGGAACATGCGGGCCACTTGCGGATAGTATTATTGACGCTTTAGGATCGCAAGCTATATGCTAAGCTCTCCAAATGTGAATTTTGGCTAAACTCAGTAGCATTCCTTGGGGATGTGATATCTGACGAGGGTGTTAGTGTCGACACTCAGAAGATCGATGTAGTAAAGAATTGGCCGAGACCTACAACATCATTAGAAGTCCATAGCTTCCTGGGGCTAGAACGATAATATAGGTGGTTTGTAGAAGGGATTTCCTGTATATGAGAACCATTGACTATAACACAGAGAGGTACCAAGTTCAAGTGGTCTGACACTTGCGAACATCTTTCAGGAGCTGAAGAATCAATTGACATCCGCACCAGTGCTCACTCTCCCTGAAAGAACACAAGGATATGTGGTATATTTTGATTCCTCAGGTATAGGTTTGGGTTGCGTATTGATGCAACGTAGAAAGGTGATTTCTTATGCATCAAGACAATTGAAGAAGCATGAAAAGAATTACCCGACCCATGATTTAGAATTGGATGCAGTTATATATGCTTTGAAGATATGGCGGCACTATTTATATGCCGTCCATGTTGATATCTACACAGATCATAAGAGTTTACAATACATCTTCAAGCAGAAAGAGTTGAATTTGAGGCAGCGTAGGTGGCTTGAGTTACTGAAAGACTACGACGTCGAGATATTGTATCATCCCGGTAAGTCCAATGTTGTGGCAGACGCTCTCAACCGTAAGTCAATGGGAAGCTTAGTACATATTGAGGCAGGTAGATGAGGGTTGACTAAAGAGCTTCATCAACTAGCCAATATGAGAATCAGATTATTAGACTCTGATGATGGAGGTGTTACAGTACATAATACATCCGAATCATCTTTGGTAGCCAAGGTAAAAGCACGGCAATATGAAGATCCTATCTTAGTACGATTGAGAGAGAGCATTCAGCATTGTAAAATTACGGCTTCTGAGATCGGAGGAGATGGGGCACTGAGATACCAAGGCCGATTATGTGTGCCTAATGTTGCAGCTTTGCGAGAAACGATTATGAGTGAGATTCATCAATCCCGATATTCTATCCATCCCGGCTCGACAAAACTGTATCATGATGTCAAGGAGCAGTATTGGTGGAATAACATGAAGAAGTCAATTGCAGAATTTGTAGACCAGTGTCCCAATTGTCAACAAGTAAATATAGAACATCAGAAACCCGGTAGATTGCTTCAGAATATAGTGATTCCGACCTGGAAATAGGAGGTGATTAATATGGACTTCGTTATTGGATTACCTCGCTCTTATCATAAGTTTGATTCCATCTAGGTGATTGTTGATTGACTTAAAAAATGGGCCTATTTTTTTCCAGTAAAGACAACTTACGCGGGTGAAGATTAGGCAAAGTTATATATCAAGGAAATTGTTAGGCTTCATGGTGTGCCGGTATCTATTATATCAGACCGAGGATCTCAATTTATGGTTATTTTTTAGAGGTCTTTCAGAGGGGTTTAGGCACACAAGTGAATCTAAGCACTGCATTTCATCCGCAGATAGATGGACAGGCTGAACGTACTATTCAAACACTAGAAGATATGCTACGAGCATGTGTTCTAGATTTTAAGGGAAATTGGGATGACCATCTTCCACTCATAGAATTTGCCTACAATAATAGCTACCATTCCAGTATTAAAATGGCCCCATATGAGGCACTATACGGGAGAAGATGTAGATCACCAGTTGGATGGTTCGAAGTCGATGAAACAGAATTATATGGGCCAGATTTGATTCACCAAGCCATTAAAAAGGTGAAGGTGATACAGGAACGATTTAGGATGGCACAAAGCAGGCAAAAGTCTTATTCCGATTTCCGACGTCGGGATTTGGAGTTTGAGGTTGGTGATTGGGTTTTCCTTAGGATCTCACTAGTGAAGGGTGTTAAGCATTTTGGGAAGAAAGATAAACTGAGTCCAAGGTATATTGGTCCATATAAAATTCTTCAACAAATTAAACAAGTTGCTTATGAGTTGGAATTGTCATCCGAATTGGAAATTGTCCTCTCGATATTCCATGTATCTGTGTTGAGAAAATGTATTGGAGACCCTTCTCAATTTCCCTATCAAAGATGTACAAGTAACAGAAGATCTATAATATGAAGAAGTGCCAGTGGCTATATTAGATCGACAAGTATGCAAGCTGAGAACAAAAGATGTAGCTTCCGTCAAAGTATTATGGAGGAACAAGAATATGGAAGAAATTACATGGGAAGCGGAAGAAGAGATGAAGTCTAAATACCCTTACCTATTCTAGAATGATAATAACAAGTATGTTTATGGAACGCAGGATACATTGGAAAGGTGAAACGGCTTTATGAGGTAAGCAATAACTTGAAAACACTCTTCCTTAATACAAAATGGTGATATGCAAATAATGTACATTTCCATAATGATTTTTGTAGCCTTGTGAGGCCATATAATGGGCTTAAGTGCTTGAAAATTTTGCCAGTGACCATTTTCGTTGGAATCCACGACGATTTGGACTCCCCATAAACCTTTACATTCGAGGACGAATGTTCCTAAGGGGGGAAGGGTGTTACAAGCCATATCCACACGCGTTAGTTTATTCCATACGTTAGTTAACATAAATTCAAGAAGGAATTATCCTTGAGATGATAAGAAGGTAATCCTATTTATCTTAAGTGATACAAGGGTGTATAATGGTGATTAACAAGTATTAGAAGTTAAACAAATCAAGGATGTCGTAACTCAAATTTACGGGTAAACCTATAGATGATTAATACACTCAAGAAGTCGTGTTTTAAGGTATTTGAATCATATAATATCCGTTTCATAGTCTTGAAGTCAAACGAGTTATGAAACAAAAGTTGACAAAAGTTGTCGCAACTTAGGTTCATGGTTGTACTTAAACTTTCGGTCAAATGTAATTAAGCTTTCTCCTAATTTACTTAGAATTATGGAGTGATATTACCACCACATTGAATATCTATGAGTCTAGTTTCTAACTCATTAAACCTTTTGTCGATACGATCTTAGAGTAGAGAGATATTCGCGTTTTTGCGAGACTATGCCAAGCACCTCTCTTGGGGCCCACTTAAGGCAATTTAAGACATTTGGATTTATATAGGACAACTCCAACCCGTTTTAAGTCTTTTCCTTTCACTATTTTCAGACCTTAGAACCCTAGGAACACCTTCTCAAGGTTCTCTCAAGATTCAAGACCCAAACAAAGGGCCAACAACATAAATCAAGTGTCGGGAATCTCGTGGCGCTAGTAAGTCTCTTGTTCTTCTTGTTGTTGCTCATTTTTATGTTGTTTCAGCTCGTGTGGGAGGTTTTTTTAAAGGTTTTATGTTCAATAAATACTCTCTCAAGTTCTTAATATCAACCCTAGGTGATTTCAAGCCTTCTAAAGTGATTCTAGTTCCGACAAACACTAATTGATTGCTAGTTTCGCTTCCTTGTTGTTGTGGCAGCATTGGAGGAATATTTCGTAAAGAATTAAGGTCAAATTGGAGTTTTAATTACTGTATAAAGGTAAGGAACCTATTAATCTATATGTATTAAGGATTTTCTAAGTTACGTCTAAGTCATTGAAACTTGTGAAATATATATATCGAAAGGCTTGGTAGTAATGTTATCGGTTGGTGGATTGTTTTGGGAGGTTCAATATGATTAACACCGATGTTGTTTGGGCTGTTTGGTTATTGTTTTCACTTGTGGTAGTTCATATAAATAGGGGAGGTTCTGTCCGTTTCATCACAAAATAGGTTGTAATTGGTACATAATAGTTATGACGCTCAAATGATAACAATAGTATCGTCTCTCTTATTGAAGACTAAGGAGTTGTGAAATTGCATAGCTTGAGATTCGGGCATTATATACAAGGTATGTGAGGCTATCCCTTTCCTTCTTTTGCACGACTCTGATCATGCATATTGTAATGAATGAGCTTCCAAGATACTCTACTCTTAGAAGCTACCAGTACTTACATTGTTTCCCCTCTTATGGAACGATTTATGTGATGTTTTTTCTCTTATTATTCTTATAAGGTTCATAGTGAAGAGTTAGTCCTAATAACGTGTACAAAAGATATCGATCTTACATCATTCCGAAAGGTCTAGAACGTGTTTCCATGAGTCGAGCATGCATTATATATATGTATCTATTTTACTCTACCGAGCCGTGCTATAGTCGGCCGGGTACGGCACCTATTGTGAAACCACTGATCAGTTGGATTTTACCGAGCTCCACGTGGCCAGGTACGATTCGACCGAGCCTTATGATGGCCGGGTACATTTTTACCGAGCCTATTATGGTCGGGTACTATATAATGATGATGTGCCCATAGAGGCGTATGTTTTAACAGTTTATGTATTTATACATATGTATCATGCATTTCATATCAGTAGCCCTCAGAGGTACTCAGATGTTACAGGTTGTATATTCTCTATCCCTGATTATATTACTGTTCGTTTTATGGTTCCATGCCTTACATACTCAATACTTTATTCGTACTGAAGTCCTTTTTTTTGTGGATGCTGCATGTCGTGCTGTAGGTCCTGATAGACAGGCATGTGTCGACTCATGTATAGATTGGTATGCCTTGTCGGCTGTTTGTGTTGTATAGTCTTTCATGGTATCGTGGTAGCTCTTACCTGATGTCCAGTTCACCGGTGATTGGCGAGATCCCTTCTCCGGACTTGCCGTGGTCTTGGTATGCATTTTTGTTATAGACATTATGCGTATGTTGGGGCCCTGTTCCGGCTATGTTGCAAAACTTATGTTCCTTTAGAGGCTCATAGACAGGTGTCGACTCATATATAGTTTGGCATGCCTTGTCAGCTGTTTGTGTTGTATAATCTTTAATGGTATCGTGGTAGCTCGTACCTTATATATAGTTTCTTGATTGTCTGGCCACCCTATGTTATGTATGTTTATGCCATCATATTTTATTGTTGGTTGTCTGTGATTCAAGGATACCGTTATTATTGATCTCGTTGGCCCTAACAGATAATAAATAAGGTTAGGTAAAATGTATGTTGGTGCATGGTAAGTATGGTCGGGTGCTAGTCATGGCCCTCTAGTTTGGGTCGTGACAATTATGATGCATGATACAAGAGTGTCAGCATAAGTCATGGGGTTCTCTAATCAAGCTTCTTCTGTTTCTTTTTCCTCTTCCTCTTCTTCCTCTTCCTCTTCTTCTTCTTCTTCTTCTTCTTCTTCTTCTTCTTCTTCTTCTTCTTCTTCTTCTTCGGTCATAATAGTGTTTTGTGAGTAAAGAACTTTTACAGTGAGTATTGATGGTGGGTCTGGATTTAATTGGGTAGTTGGATGATACTTATATATAACTTTATATATATATATATATATATATATATATATATATATATATATATATATATATATATATATATATATATATATATATATATATATATATATATAACAATGTACATATTATATACACATTGTATAAATATTGTATAAAAGTGTATCTTGTATTTTTCAATATATATTATAAAAATTATATATAATTGTTATAAAATGTATAAAAATTATTTATATACTATTACATTGTATAAATATTTGTATATGAAGCGTATGCTCTACATTTTCGTGTATCCCTAATGTATCATTAGTATATATTTATGTATAATGACAGTGTGTTTTGTATATATTTAGTATAATAGCAGTCTATTTTGTATATAAATTGTACAATAATAGTCTGTATTGTATATTTTTATATAGTGAAGTCTTTTTTATATAAATTATATAGTGGCAAACTATTTAGTATATTTTTGTATAATGACAATTTATTTTTGTATAATGACAATCTATAGTATATAAATTATATAGTAACAATATATTTTGTATATATTTTGTAGTATACCAATATTCAAATCTATTTTCACCAAAAGAAATACATAAATATCTACGTAAATATATACTAATTGTGGGCATGAAATTATGATTCCCATCAACATCAACTAATGACATACATGTGGAAATAAAAATTTATTTGGTTAAAACCAAAGGATTTCTCTAGCAAAGAAAGTTAGTCCCAAAAAAATAAGGCAATAATAGAGAGCTTGGAATTTTTATTCAAAGAGTGGTTGCCCCTCTCTCTTAGGCCAATGATTTTCCGTTTCCACTGTTAAAATAAAATCAACAACCCTTGCTTTGTTCCTTCAGTTTAGTTTGGAGTTGCGCTTGCTCTGTTAAATCGTTATACTATGCTTATTGCATTAATTGCAAATCTCTTGTAATTAGATCAAAATTATTCCATTATTGATTTCATAATCCAAGGTAAAAAACAAAAGAAGTAAAAAAAGTCCAAATGAAAATCAATAAAATGCACATGCATATGACGAAATCTGAAATCTATCCAATATCATTTCACAATGATGCATAACTAAAAATTCCAAAAAAAACCATGTAATTAAAAAGTATGGATTTACCTTAACACCAAAGTAAAGATTAAACCAAATATATAAAATGCTACAGTTAAGAAAGATGGGCTTTTATTAGATTGTAAGCAGTGAAACTAAGAAAGAAGTACAATGGTGTACTTTTGGGCTAGCCACTAAAATTACTTTTGGGTAATAAATTGTCTATTGCAACTTTGGGCAACCGGATATTATAGGTTTGTCCCGATTAGCTATAGATGATATTTGCTCTTTTATGACCTTTAAAAAAAGGCCAAACCCATGAGCGGTCCTTTTAAGTTGGCCCCGCTTTTCAGGCACCCCAATTTAGATCTGCTCCATTTTGATACTCAACCCATTATCCAAAGTGCCATTTAAACATAAAATACTGACCTGTCACATTGAGTGAAGTTTGTCTCCCAAGTAGCGCGTGAGGTATAAAAGACTCCTTGTCAATGCAATTACTTATTACAGTTGGAGCCCCATTTATACCCCACTTCTTCCTTCCCTTTCTTCCTTATCAGATGTAAAAAAAACCCTAACTATCCATAGATCCATCTCCATGAATATTCTAAAGGCTGCTTCTTTCTATAATTTTCTACAGCTTGAGTTGAGATTAATAGAAAAGTAAACTTTCTTCTTCATCTATAATTTCTTCTGTATTTCTTCTTTTTTTGGCGATTTTGAGCTTGAACTCCTTAGCCATTGTAGCTATATCGGAAGGAGCAGAAAGTTCTCATAAAGGATTGGATATCTATTTTTGTGGTTTTAATGCGAAATTAAGAATTTCATGGTCTCCTAGAAATCCAGGTCGACGGTTTTATGGTTGTAAATTTGACAAAGTAAGTCGGTCATCTATTTGCACTTAAATCTGATAAATTCTTAGATTTCAATTTGATAAAAAAATGTGTTTTATCTTGTTTTGAGGGATCGAGGTACTTGCGAGTACTTTAGATGGTATGACGAAGATTTTCCCGATCAAGCGAAGAGGACTATTAATGGTTTATTGAAAAGGGTCAAAGAAAATGATGCAAAATTGGCTCGGGCAAGGAAGAAGTGAATTTTTATATTTGTAGTTGTGTTCATCGCATGGAATTGTTTGGTTGTTCTTTCATTATGTTGAAGGTGGTAGTGTGAATGTTAGATTTTGGTTGGATTTTATGTACTGATTATGGGAATGTTTTAAAAAGTAGATTGTGGTGTTTTGCAAATTGTAGAATTACAGAAATACGTTCCTTTGTTCCTTTGATTGAATATGTTCTTTTGTTCGTTGGCCTTGTTCCTTTGTATATATATTGATTTTGGTGTTTTGCAAACTGTAGAATTGCATAAATACACAGTTGAATTTGCACAACAGAATTCTAACTGAATTTGCACAACAAAATTGCAGAAATACACAATAGAATCTGCAATATAATTCCAACAAATCTGCTTAAACAGAATAGAATTCCAACAAATCTGTTTAAACATAGCAGAATTCCAACAAAGCTGCTAAAATTGCTTAAACAAAATAGAAACATAACAGAATTCCAAAACATATCCAATACCAAAAAACATATCCAATACCAAGAAACAGAATTCCAACCTTAAACAAGGGGTTGTTGTTTACATATCCAATACCAGAAAATATTAAACAAAAGATTCAACAACCTTGACGTAACTAGTCCTACGACATTAACAAAAGACTTCTAAAGCTAGGATTCTTGGTTGCACTCCATTGGTTGCCTTGAAATCCTTCGATTTCTGGTTGCACTCATCCTTTGAAGCTGGGATGTTGTAACTGCTTTTTTTCCTTTCCATTTTAGGCCATCGGGCTTAAATCCAATATCAATATTTGTTGTAGATGCATCTCTAAACACGTGCTATAACTCTTTCAGAAGGTGAACCAAGCTGCAAAATAACAAAAGTAGCAATTGATTACAAAAGAAAGAAACAGAGGTATAAGCCTCTTTTAGAAGGTACACTAGCTTACATTCAATATGCTTTTTCCAGTCATTGTATCTTCATAAATGCCAAAACCTATTAGTCTAGGCCTTTTATAACCTGCTGTCTGATGAGTTTCATGCGCTTGTTGTAAGTTTGAGCTTATATTGCTAGTATCTCTTCCTCCAATAGCAGCGGCAACAGATCTAAAATATCCCCTTCCTAGGCCTAGACCTCTGCCTCTTCCTCTTGTGGTAGACTGACTGTGACCACTTCTTCTAACAGCAGATATGTCTTCACAAATTGAAGATGGAACGCTAGGCATGGTTGTTGCATTGGTAGTTGGCTGACGCTTTTGAGTTGGCTGACTCCTTTGAGTTGGATTACTTGCTTGAGTTGTATCTCTCATTGAAGGCTAAAATAATATATATAATAGTTAGTGCGCATTAGAGAATGCTAAAAAGGACTCTAAATAAATTTGTTTTACCTCGAATTTGCAAGCAAATTTGTTATGACTCAACTGGTAACATTTTGAGCAAGTCATCTTCACTCCTTTCTTTGATAACTTACCAAATCCTTTTCTTGGCTCAGCCTTTGCCCTTCTCATACACTTTTTAGGTATCAATGGCATTGATTTTGCCAAATTCACCTTTCCATTTTTTAGCCCAGTTGGACCATATATACATGGCACACATTCTGTACTCTGCAAATGGGCAAACAGTCCTCAATTGTTGGGATCAATCCTTGCAACAAAAAATACAAGATATTGTTTTACATATATAAATACAAGATAAGTAAAAAAAAGTACTGTTGATTACTTTTTGACTATCTGACATTACTGTTAAGTTTATTCCATCTCCTAGCTCCAAGTCAACAACCAAATATTGCATAAACCAAGTCCAGGGATATTTTGTCTCTTTGTCGAAAACTTCCCATGCTATTGGAAATATTTGATTGTTCCCATTTTTTCCAATAGCTACCAATAATTCACCTTTACATAACCCCTTCAAGAAGCATCCATTAAGACCAATCCTCCTACACCCTTCCAACCACCCCCTTTAAGAGCATCGAAACATACATAAAAGTAGACAAATAAGTGCTTCCCTGGTGTAGTGTCACTATCAGTTCTAATCCAGCAAGAACTCCCTGGATTTGTCCTCCTAATTATGTCAGCATAGTCGGCTAACCTTGAAAATTCTAGATTCGAGTCCCCCATGAACTCCTGCATTACAGTAGACTTATCTCTGTATGCTATAGTCCTTCCAATATATAAACTCAACTTCTTCCTAACCCATTCTTGGATCTCCCACAATTTGATATTTGGTTGTGATACATTTCTATCCATAAATTTATGAGCAATATATTTAGAAGTGCACAACTTATTTTTGTTTTTTATGGTACAACTATTCCATGGATGACACTTTGTTTACCATAAAAACCCTATAATCTCTGTCGGTGCTTGAATATAGCTCCCATTTGCACAAATTCATACTTTTGCACTTAGCTCTAACTCTATGTTTCTCATTAGGCTTAAGTATAAGCTGAACTTTGTTTTCAGCGGCATAAGATTGAACAGCCTTCCTAAACTCAAAATACCTTCAAAGACCATACCAAGTTCAAAAATAGCTGACTAACAATCTGGTTCATACCTGAGCTTCTTACTACTCCTTCTTGCTGGTAAGTCAACACCGGGTTCAGCTGCATCTTGCTCATCCAGACTATAATCACTTCCTATATCACTACTACCATAGTAATTCTCATCCCCTCCCCCTCCCCCTCCCCCTCCCCCTCCCAATTTCCAGCATACTTGTCTCTCTTACTTGGCCTTTCAATATCATCAAAACATATGTCTGCCCAACTTCCCCTAGCTCAATCTCCTCAGTTAGAGTAGGTTTATTCTTCTTCTTCTTCTTTAGCTTTTCTTTCACCTTTTCTTTCTCATGCCTCTTCCTCCTTCTTTCTTTCCTTATTGTTATTAACTCCTCATGTAACACACTATCGCCTTGCTCAGGTATATCATCTAAATCACTATCATAAGAGCATAAATCTGATAAATTCATATATGTATTTTCACCAGCAGTATCTAAATCAGTCTCACCATTTTCAGCTTGAGTGTTTTCTGTAGTTGTATTTACTACAACCTCCATATAAGGTTCAGCATAGTATTCTGCATTTATACCAGCTAAATCACTATCTAATGTTGTCCTAGACTCATTTTCAACCACTTGTAACCCATATATAAGAGCAGTTGGGACCACCTCCACATGAGGGTCGTCAACAAGATGACAAACAAATAAGTCTAATACCTCCTCTTTATAGTAACAACCAATATTATACAATTGTTCATCATTTTCAAGTAGTACAAACTTCTCTGACATAGGGTTAAAAACATAAAATCCCCTAACAAAAATATACCTCATATTTCTTGTATAATACTCAAGCTCAAACAAGGATAAGTGGTCCTTATCTATAGAAAACTCTTTTACCTCACTTTCACCAAGGTATTTGGCGACAGGAGCTTCGACAAATACTCCACCGTGGTGAAAATGAAAAAGAATATATTCTGACATGTCTTTGATTTTACCTACAATGAAAAGGAAAAAATGAAAAGAGCGATAAAAGTCAGAAGATTTGAAAATAGAAAATGAAAACACTAAATTTTCATCTGAAAAATTCAAAGCACTAACAAAACGACAAGGACGAAGAAAGTAATATTAAAGTAGATAAATCGACACTTACCAGTATTTTAAAGCACTAACGTGAAGGAACAACCCCGTAAGAACTGATACACTATAAGAACGTGATAAAGTTTTGAAAGGACAAAGACTGAAATTTCGATTATCCAACCTTCAAACAAAACGGGCAACACAAAGAATTCAAGATTTCATCTCCTGTAAGAATTCTAGGACTTGTGATTTTAGTTAATGGGAGAGAGAAGAACGGTGACGATAGCGAATTAGGTAAAAAAATGATTACTGAAATTAGGTGTGGGTTACATTTCATCGGGTGTAAATTATTTATCCGGTTTGAATTTTATGGGCAAGAGTTGAGATTTATTGGGACGGATTACGTGGGTAACAAATTTAAGTGGCACTCAATAACTAGTTATTTTTATACGTTGGCAAGGTTTATAAACACGCACCTAAATTATAAGTACAGGTCAGTGTTTTATATTTAAATGATACATTGGGTAATGTGTTAGAACATTAAAATGAAACACATGTAAATTGAGGTGTCAAAATAAAAAGCGGGGCAACTTGAAGGGGACTCTTATGGGTTTCGCCAAAACAAAATTATGGAGAAGTGAAGGTAAAAGAACTAAAACTATTTATTTTAAAGCTCATGTAATTTCCTGTTTACAAAAAATAAAAATACAGTAACTGTTTACCAGCCAACAGTTAAGCTTCCAAATCAAGACGGAACAATTTCTTCTGCGAACCACTTCTGCCATCAATGGCGTTTCCTCTCCATTACGTAAGTCTTCCTCATTTTCCCTCCTTTAATTGCTTTTGCAGTTTTATTTCCCTTTAAAAAACTTTAATTTCTTCAATTAAGTTCAAAGATCTGGTATCTATTTATTAGTAGATCACAATGCGCGATTCTCGAATTATTTCTACATGTTTCTGTTCACTCGTATTACGTATCTTATCTGTGTATAATTGATTAGGATTTAGCTAATCGTTGTTTGATTAATCATCAAATAAAGAAAACAAATTAATGAAATCTTGGGGGTAATATTAGCTGATCTAGCTCATCATTTTATAATCATTGCATAGTTCAGATACCACTCGCGCGACATACACTCACATATCATATGTGAATATATAGCGTCTTTTTTTCTGTATTTGTTACGTGTAACTTACCTGATCAAATCTTGTCCAAAACCGGGTTAAGAGTGATCTGATCCCGTCATTCTTAACTTGATGGGAGATAACACTGTATTTGTAAAAATGTGTGTGAACTTAGCATAAAAACCCATATATTTAAACTCTTTTAACTGTGTATATACATTGTCCAAGTGGATAGTAGCTCCCTTGTATATTTGCATCTGTCAATGTCACAAGAAATGTGTCCTAAAGAATGTGAATTATTGAACTTTGAATGTGGATACAATCAGTTGCCGAGCTAGGAATTTATATAAGGGGATTTAGAAAATACTGGAATTCCCCCTCCTCCCCCCCCCCCTCCCCCCCCAAAAAAATATTGGGTTAATGGTTACTCGTGGTAGAATGATCATATGATTGCTGTAGGGTTCTTGCCCTGTGGTCAAGCATATACTTCTTTTGGATTGGGAAGGAAAGCGTGTAGCTGTTAAGTACTACTGCGATGACTGGCCGACAAACAGTGCCAAACATGCTTTTGCGAAGGCTATTTTTACCAAGACTGTTGAGCTACAAGCTTATCTAGCTTCTAAGCCAAAACATAGACATTGATATTGGGTTATGAAATCATTCTCTCTCTCGAACATTCCAGAGAGTTCTCTCGTCTTCTCTCTATTTCTCTCACTGTATCTCTCACCATTTTTGCCTTCAATCTGTATGTTTTCATGGTATCAGAGCGGGATGATCCTCGGATTCTTCTCCGTTAATTGTTATTGATCGTGTTGGAAGTTTTATTGAAGGTTTTTCTTGGATATTTGTGAGAGATTCTGTTTACCGAGAGAACGATGTGTATTGAAAGGATAATCGGAACTTTTACTGCTGTTTGATGCTTCGATCTTCACTCAGTGGATGTTTTGGTAATTTTCCGACATCCCTGACTTTTTCCGGTGACTTTCCAGATTCTAGGGTTTCCGTGTTGAAACACGTTCTCAAGGCACTATACTAAACGTGTGTTCATATTTGTAGGTTTTGATGAATGACAAACTATGCGCAATTGACATATGACGAGGTCCAAGCACAAGCGCGCAATTGATATATAACGAGATTCAAGCACAAGACCAAGATCAAGCAAAGATATAAAGTTATACATGAGTCGTTCTTTAATTGTGATCTTGATCCGATAACTTGACTCAAGACTTGGCTTCTCTCGTAAAAACATTTTTATCAAATCATGCATATTTAATTTAAAGCAAAATGATTTTAAATCATGCATAATTACTTTAGTCAAAATGATTTTTAAACATGCCTCTAAAATCTGGACTAAGATAATCGATTATGTACTTATGATAATCGATTATGTTAAGTCAGCTGCATGACAATCGATTGTGAACTTATGACAATCGATTGTGTTAAGGCAGTGTGCATCAGATTTTTCAAATCTGCATGACAATCGATTGTGAACCTTATGACAATCGATTGTGTTGAGGCAGTGTACAGAAAAGTTTTTCAAAGCTACAAAATAATCGATTGTGAACTTATGGCAATCGATTGTGTTGAGGCAGTGTCTATCAGACATTTTCAAAGTCATAAAATATCGATTGTGTACCTTTGACAATCGAGTGCATTGAGGCAGTGTCTAATTGATTTTTCAAAGACTGATATATAATCGATTGTTCTCATAGCATAATCGATTGTGTAATTGACCGTTGCCAAAATATTTTCAAACACCGTCAGGTAATCGATTATAGATTTCTAATAATCGATTGTTTTAAATAAAATTTGAAAAAGATTTTTTGAACGTTGCCAAGTAATCGATTGTAGATTTCTGACAATCGATTGTTTTAAGTAAAATCTGGAAATGATTTTTTGAACGTTGCCAGTAATTGATTATTGATCTTAGATAATCGATTGTTAAGCGTAAAATCTGGGAATGATTTTTGGAACGATTGGCAAACAATCGATTGTGGCATTTTTACAATCGATTGTCACTGAGTAAAATCAGCAATTCTTAACTGGCAATTAGGCAACGGTAATGCATGGTTTTGCAACTATAAATACAGCTTCAAATTAGTCTTCTAAACACAACAACTGATCATATTATTGCTATAGCTTGCATACTCTATTGTTCATCACTTTCTATTCATTACATAAGTTTTGAGAGCCAAAATTCTTGACGAAAGTTGTTGCGTTCTTGAGCGTATCTGTTTACTCATATCTACTCTATTAAGAGAGTCTTGTTTAAGTGACTGCTAAGTGTTTTATACACTTGAAGGGAAGTGTTAGTCCCTTGTACTGTAAGAAGGAACTTGTGTTTCCTTTGGTTGAAGTCTTGGAGTGTTGTATCTTCGAGCAAAGGTTGTTGAGGCTTGTGTCCTCAGTTTGTAAAGGTTTGTTGAGCACCCGTAAGCTTAACAGTGTTAGTGGAAATCTCGAGAGAGTCTCTCAGGGACTGGACTAGCCACGGGTTGTGGTGAACCAGGATACATCGGTGCGACCGTTCTTATTTATTTACTTATCCCACTTATTTCTTTTCTGCAATTTTTAAATTCTGCAAGTTTACGCTAATATTTAGTATAACGCTATTCACCCCCCCCCCTCTAGCGTTAAGCATATTTTCTAACAATTGGTATCAGAGCCCAACTCTCTGAAGACTTAACTGTTTGAGAGAAACAATCCATGGCTTCTACTCGTGATTCTTTTGCAGGAATAGGTGAAGGACAATGCTCCACCCGACCACCACTATTCGACGGTACAAACTATACGTACTGGAAGGAGAGGATGAGAATATTTGTTCAATCAAATAGTTTTCATCTTTGGAAGGTTATAATGAAGGGAGAACAAAGTCCAACCAAAAAGGTTGAAAATAAAGATGTTCCAAAGTCCGAAGATGAATACGATGCGGATGATATCCGAAAGGTGCAAAACAACGCTAAAGCCATTAATTTATTATATTGTGCTGTAAATGCTGATGATTACAGGAAAATATCATGTTGCACAACGGCGAAGCAAATGTGGGACAAGCTGGAAATTACGTACGAAGGTACGGACCAGGTAAGGGAAGCTAAAATTGATTTCCTAACCCATGCATATGAATTGTTTCACATGAAGGAAGGCGAAAAGGTCGATGAGATGTTCGAACGATTTTCAAAATTCGTTGATGATTTACATGCTCTTAAGAAGACCTTCACGGATAAGGAACTTGTCCGAAAAATTCTCCGAAGTCTCACTCCGGCATGGCGATCCAAGGCCGACGCGATCCAAGAATCTATTGGCGTTTCAAATGTCACCATCGACGGATTAAGAGGTAATCTTAAAACTTATGAATCTACTATACTTAACCCTCTTGTTGATGATCAAAGGAAACAAAAGATCGCTCTCAAGGCAAGCACAAGCCAACCTCAAAATGATGAGGACGAAGACAACGAGTTCGGACTCATTATTAAGAGATTTCAAAAGTTCATGCGAAAAGAGTATGAACAAAAGGGCAAAAAGCAAGGAGATCAAATAAAGTGCTATGAGTGCGGAGAAACCGGGCACATTAAATCAAATTGCCCAAATACCAAAAAGGAGAAGAAACCATTCAAGAAACAACGAGCATACATATCTTGGGGAGGCGACTCCGGTGACGAGTCGAGTGAGGAAGAAGAAGACGAAGCCGCAAATCTTTGTCTCATGGCTCACGAAAACAATCAAGAAGAGGTATGTCAAATTTCTTCCAAAAATTTCTATTCTCTTGAGGAAATGCAAAATGCTTTTGATGAGTTGTATAGTGAATTTATTAAAGCTTCCAAAACTGTTAAAAGCATAAAAGAAAATGCTTCTTTAAAAGAAAAAGATTTTGAAAAACAACTCTCTTTGAAAAAAAGGATTTGGAAAAACTGATTTTGGAAAATGAGAAGTTGAAAGAAGAAAACAAATTTTTCGGCAAGAGAACCGCCGACAAACCTGAGAGCTCTAGTAAAACTTGTACTTCTTGCATGCATCTCAAAAATGAGGTAGAAAGACTTAAGGGCACCCTAGATAAGTTTAATTCTTCTCATAAAAATTTGAATGAAGTTCTTGTTAATTTGAAGTCGACCAAGCATAGCATAGGCTTTAAAAATGAGCCTAAAGAAAAGGTTGAAGCCAACCCCCAACAACCTAAGGCTCAACCTAGGATGAATAAAACAAACGCTCATCCTAGATATAACAAACCTAGAAATAGCTTTCAACAATCGCAACCTAGAAATAATCATTCTAGAAATAACGCATATTCTAGGCCAAACACTAGAAGGAACTTTGAACCTTTTAGAGCACCTAGAAATGGCTTTCAACCTAGAAATAACTATTCTAGAAATGCTGCATATCCTAGAACAAATAGTAGGAGAAATGATTTTCATGAATTGCGCAATAGTCATATTGTCAATGAATTTCATCCGTCCAATTACTATCAACCTAGACGAATGCATAATCCTAATGTTGTTTGTCATTATTGTAGACGAATTGGACATATTGCTCCTACTTGTTTTACACGACATATACATAACACTCAATCACATCACTATGATTTGCCTAACCCCCAAGGACCCAAAATGGCATGGGTACCTAAAACTCATTAATCTGTTTTGTAGGTGTGTTTGAAGGGGTCAAGTGTACTTTGGTACCTTGATAGTGGATGCTCCAAGCACATGACTGGAGACGAATCCAAGTTCCTTCAACTAGAACACAAGGAAGGAGGAAGCGTTATTTTTGGTGATAACAACAAAGGAAAAACTATCGGCATTGGATCGGTCGGTAAGGATGACTCCTCTTCCATTAAGCATATATTGCTAGTTAAGGGTCTAAAACATAATCTCTTGAGCATAAGTCAATTATGTGACAAGGGAAATCTTGTTTTATTTGATTCAAATGAATGCTTAGTTTTTCGCCGTAGCGATTTTAAAATTATCCTTCGAGGTTTTAGAATGGATAACATCTATATGGTTGATCTTGCAAATTCTTTGCCTGAATATGTGAATTGTCTTATGAGCAAAGAGGATGATACATGGTTATGGCATCGTAGAGTAGCTCACATCAACATGCATCTTTTGAATAAATTGGTTTCACAAAATTTAGTCATTGGTCTTCCAAACTTGAAACTTGAAAAAGACTCTATTTGTGATTCTTGTCAAAAAGGGAAGCAAACAAAAGCATCTTTTAAATCGAAAAATATTGTTCCAACTACTAGACCTTTGCAATTACTTCACATGGACTTATTTGGACCATCTCGCATTGAAAGTCTTGGTAGAAATCGTTATGCTTTTGTTATTGTTGATGATTATTCTAGATTTACATGGACTCTATTTCTTGCTCATAAAAGTGAAGCTTTTCATAATTTCAAATATTTTCTTAAACGTGTTCAAAACGAAAAGGACACAACCGTCACTTCAATAAGAAGTGATCATGGGGGAGAGTTTGATCACAATCTCTTTGCGGATTTTTGTGACGAACACGGTATTGAGCACACCTTCTCCGCTCCACGAACACCACAACAAAATGTGGTGGTGGAAAGGAAAAATAAGTGTCTCGAAGAGATGGCTAGAACCATGCTCGATGAGGCTAAGATTCCCAAATATTTTTGGGCGGATGCCGTGAGTACCACATGCTACGTTTTGAATAAAGTAGTCATAAGGCCAATACTCATGAAAACTCCTTATGAACTCTACAAGGGAAGGAAACCAAATATCTCCCATTTTAGAGTATTCGGTTGCAAATGCGTTATTCATAACAATGGAAAAGATCAATTGGGAAAATTTGATGCCAAATCCGATGAAGGAATTTTTATTGGTTATTCCTCACGTAGCAAAGCATATAGAGTATTAAATAATAGAACCGGAACTGTGGAGGAATCCCCTCATATTGTGTTTTCCGAAAATAATGCTCGCTTGGCGAGAAAGGATTTTGGTTTTGATCTTGCAGGTATTTTAAACTCACTAAGTCCTCAAGACAAAGTACAAGAGAAAACTCCGAAGGAAACTCAAGATGAAATCTTGGATCAATTATCGGAGGAAGTGCCACAATTGGAGAAAGAAACGAAAATGCCTAACGAATGGAGGACAATCAAAGATCACCCTCTCGAACAGGTAATTGGCGACGTTGGAGAAAAGGTAAGTACCCGAAACTCTCTTAAGAACATCTTAGGACATACTTCTTTTGTTTCTCAAATTGAACCCACAACCATCTCCGAAGCAATTGGGGATGAATTTTGGACCTTGGCAATGCAATAGGAGTTAACCAATTCAAACGGAATGACGTTTGGATTTGGTGCCAAGACCCGAAAATCATACCATAATTGGTACGAAATGGGTTTTTCGAAACAAATTAGATGAAAATGGTGTAATCACTAGAAACAAAGCTAGGCTTGTAGCAAAAGGCTACAATCAAGAAGAGGGTATTGACTATGAAGAAACATATGCTCCCGTAGCAAGGCTAGAAGCTATTCGTTTATTACTTGCCTTTGCATCTTCTATGAATTTCAATTTGTATCAAATGGATGTAAAAAGTGCTTTTCTAAATGGTGTTATTCAAGAAGAAGTTTATGTTGAACAACCCCTGGGTTTTGAAGATTTTAAATCTCCAAATCATGTTTTCAAACTTAAAAAGGCTCTTTATGGTCTTAAACAAGCTCCCCGAGCTTGGTATGAAAGATTGAGTAAATTTATTTTGGAAAATGATTTCATTAGGGGGAAAGTTGACACCACTCTTTTCGTTAAGCATAAAAACAATGATATTTTATTAGTTCAAATCTATGTGGATGATATTATATTTGGTGCTACTAACAATTTTTTGTGCAAGGAATTTTCCGATTTAATGACTAGCGAATTTGAGATGTCTATGATGGGTGAGCTAACATTCTTTTTGGGGCTGCAAGTAAAGCAAATGAAAGAAGGAACTTTCATTTGTCAAGCTAAATATTGCAAAGAATTGCTTAAACGATTTGAAATGACCAACGCAAAAGCAATGGCCACTCCCATGAGCACATCCGATCATCTAGACAAAGATGAGAAAGGTAAGGAAGTCGACACCAAAAAGTATCGAGGTATGATTGGATCTCTCCTTTATCTTACTGCTAGTAGACCGGACATCATGTTTAGCGTGTGCTTATGCGCTCGTTATCAATCATGTCCGAAGGAGTCTCACCTAACTGCGGTGAAACGGATATTGAAGTATCTTGTTGGTACTGTGAATGTGGGTCTATGGTACCCCAAAGGTTCTTCATGCCAACTTGTTGGCTATTCCGATTCCGATTTTGCTGGATGCAAATTGGACCGCAAGAGTACTAGTGGCACTTGCCATTTGCTCGGTAGCTCTCTCGTTTCTTGGTTTAGCAAGAAACAAGTCAGTGTTGCGTTGTCCACAACCGAGGCTGAATATGTAGCCGCGGGGAGTTGTTGCGCTCAAATCCTTTGGATGAAACAACAACTCTTGGACTATGGCCTAAGTCTTGATCATATCCCTCTTAGATGTGATAATACTAGCGTCATATGCTTGACGAAGAACCCCGTTCTTCATTCAAGAACAAAACACATTGAAATTAGGCATCATTTTATAAGAGATCACGTTCTCAAGGGTGATGTCGAAATTGAATTTGTTGAAACCAAAGATCAATTGGCCGACATTTTTACAAAACCCTTAGAGAAAGAGTCCTTCTTCCGAATTCGTAGTGAACTCGGGATTCTTGACTCCACGTTGATCTAAGTCATGCATTGCATTTTCCCTTTCACATGAATTTCTAACTTGAGCGTCGGAGACGTCTAACGAATTTTTGCAGGTATCGCCCTAAAGGCAGGGGGAATTATAAAGATTGATGCAGAATAATCGATTTCTCCTAAGGATAATCGCTTTCTCTTTAGTATATAATCGATTATCTAGTATCAATAATCGATTATGTTGATATTACTTGCCTTTTTATGTCTTTTACTCTTTCCATTTTTGCTAACGTCAAAAGGGGGAAGAATAAGGGGCTATGCACTAATAATCATTGGCATAAATTGAGGGGGAATTCATATGTTGAGGGGGAATCAATTGCATATCTATACTTGTCTTGGATCGTCATTATGAATTATCTAATATGCATATCCCGCTTATGGTTTTCCATTATCAAAAAGGGGGAAATTGTTGAAACACGTTCTCAAGGCACTATACTAAACGTGTGTTCATATTTGTAGGTTTTGATGAATGACAAACTATGCGAAATTGACATATGACGAGGTCCAAGCACAAGCGCGCAATTGATATATAACGAGATTCAAGCACAAGACCAAGATCAAGCAAAGATATAAAGTTATACATGAGTCGTTCTTTAATTGTGAACTTGATCGGATAACTTGACTCAAGACTTGGCTTCTCTCGTAAAAATATTTTTATCAAATCATGCATATTTAATTTAAAGCAAAATGATTTTAAATCATGCATATTTACTTTAGTCAAAATGATTTTTAAACATGCCTCTAAAATCTGGACTAAGATAATCGATTATGTACTTATGATAGTCGACTATGTTAAGTCAGCTGCATGACAATCGATTGTGAACTTATGACAATCGATTGTGTTAAGGCAATGTGCATCAGATTTTTCAAATCTGCATGACAATCGATTGTGAACCTTATGACAATCGATTGTGTTGAGGCAGTGTACATCAACGTTTTTCAAAGCTACAAAATAATCGATTGTGAACTTATGACAATCGATTGTGTTGAGGCAGTGTCTATCAGACATTTTCAAAGTCATAAAATAATCGATTGTTTACCTTTGACAATCGAGTGCATTGAGGCAGTGTCTAATTGATTTTTCAAAGACTGATATATAATCGATTGTTCTCATAGCATAATCGATTGTGTAATTGACCGTTGCCAAAATATTTTCAAACACCGTCAGGTAATCGATTATAGATTTCTAATAATCGATTGTTTTAACTAAAATCTGAAAAAGATTTTTTGAACGTTGCCAAGTAATCGATTGTAGATTTCTGACAATCGATTGTTTTAAGTAAAATCTGGAAATGATTTTTTGAACGTTGCCAGTAATCGATTATTGATCTTAGATAATCAATTGTTAAGCGTAAAATCTAGGAATGATTTTTGGAACGATTGGCAAACAATCGATTGTGGCATTTTGACAATCGATTGTCACTGAGTAAAATCAGCAATTCTTAATTGGCAATTAGGCAACGGTAATGCATGGTTTTGCAACTATAAATACAGCTTCAAATCAGTCTTCTAAACACAACAACTGATCGTATTATTGCTATAGCTTGCATACTCTATTGTTCATCACTTTCTATTCATTACATAAGTTTTGAGAGCCAAAATTCTTGACGAAAGTTGTTGCGTTCTTGAGCGTATCTGTTTACTCATATCTACTCTATTAAGAGAGTCTTGTTTAAGTGAGTGCTAAGTGTTTTATACACTCGAAGGGAAGTGTTAGTCCCTTGTATTGTAAGAAGGAACTTGTGTTTCCTTTGGTTGAAGTCTTGGAGTGTTGTATCTTCGAGCAAAGGTTGTTGAGGCTTGTGTCCTCAGTTTGTAAAGGTTTGTTGAGCACCCGTAAGCTTAACAGTGTTAGTGGAAATCTCGAGAGAGTCTCTCGGGGACTGGACTAGCCACGGGTTGTGGTGAACCAGGATACATCGGTGCGTTCGTTCTTATTTATTTACTTATCGCACTTATTTCTTCCCTGCAATTTTTAAATTCCGCAAGTTTACGCTAATTTTTAGTATAACGCTATTCACCCCCCCCCCCCCCTCTAGCGTTAAGAGTATTTTCTAACATTCCGGTGGTCGGACCTAGGGTTTTTCTGCTATCCGATGGCTCGATCCTCCCTCAGTGGATGTTTTGGGTGATTTTCCGACGTCCCTGACCCTATTCCGGTAAGTTTCCATACCCTACGATTTCCGGTGGTTGGACCTAGGGTTTTATCTGGCAATTGAAGGCCGTTCTTCTCCAGTCACGAAGATGGAGGGTAACTCTATCCCTGTTCTAAGTGTTGTATATTTTGCATGTGGGTTCTGATTCAACTTTAGCCTGTTTACTGAGACTGTTTTTCGTTTCAAACTAGTTATTGTTCATGACTTCTAATATGAATGTTAATACCAACTCAGTGGACTCTACCAGCCCCCTTTTTGTTTATTCCTCGGATGTTCCTGGAGTTTCTCTTGTGTCCACTCCCTTCTCGGGCAGTGGTTATGGGGGTTGGAGGAGGAAAATGATTGTCGCGTTGTCATATAAGAACAAAATTGGTTTTGTTGATGGCACATGTCCCCGGCCAGTCACTAATGTGATTGAGCAAAGACTATGGCACAGATGCAATAATATGGTAATTTCCTGGTTAACTGCCTCCCTGTCCCCTCAAATTGCTTAAGGTGTGTAGTATTCTGATACTGTACAGAGTATATGGTCACAGCTTCAGACCAGATATGGCACTGCCAACAGGACAAAAATTTTTGAACTAAAAAGAGAGCTTTCTCACACTTCTCAAGGGTCTCTAGATGTAACTTCATATATTAACAAACTTAAAGGACTGTGGGATGAATTAGAAACAATGTGTACAAATCATGGGCAAAGATGTGTTTGTGCTGCCAAAAATGGCATAATACAGGAAGATGATGAGAATAAGATGTTTCAGTTTCTAATGGGCCTTAATGAAGCATACGTGGGGGTAAAGATTAACCTATTGATGATGCAGCCACCTCCAACCCTTGACAGTGTCTACAATATGGTCCTCAATGATGAGAAGCAGAGACAAGTCCAGTCCCCTTCTCAGTTTAATCCAGACTCTATGTCTTTCAATGTCCACAGAAATAGACATCCAGTTGGATTCAATAAGGTCACAGTGCCTAATCCTTATCCTCCTTTCAGACAAAGAGTTAATTTTGACCAAGCTAGAGGCTCTTTATTCTGTAGATACTGCAAAAATTCTGGGCACTTAATTGATAAGTGTTTCAAGATTCATGGGTATCCACAAAGTACAACATTTAACAAGGGGAGGAGACCGGCTGCTGCTCATCTAACTGCTGGTGTAGATTTCCCTTCTTCTGAAGGAAATGTGTCTGTTCCCCAAGAAAATCCTCCTGAAAGCCATCACCCTGTTACAAACATAGATGGCCAGAGTTCTGTGATACTAGGGTTGAGCAGACAACAATATGACCAATTGATGAGCTTGTTACAACAGACTCAGTTAGGGGATTCCACTGCTCAGACTCCTCCTCCCATGTATGCTGCTAATTTTTCTGGTACTATGCTAAGTGAGAGCCCTATTTCTGATTCCAAGCTTTGCATGCTTACACATATTAACTCTGCTACCTGGATAATAGACTTAGGGGCATCTAATCATATGACATATGATAAAAGTTTACTCTTTAACATAACACCTTTAACTGTACCCTACCTTGTAACTCTTCCTAATGGATATAAAGTGAAAGTGACATGCACAGGATCTTTTGCATTAAATCCATCCATTACCCTTCACAATGTCTTGTTAGTTCCTTCTTTCAAACACAACTTGATTTCTGTCCACAAGTTAGTGAAACAGTTGCATTGCATAGTTTTGTTCACTGCAACTTGTCGCTTCCTCCACATGATACAGGACCCTTCTCTGAGGAAGCCTCTACATCTTGGTAAAGAGGAGGCTGGTCAATACAAGCTTGCTTGGGTTCCAGCTTCCCCTTCTTGCTCTACTGGTTGTTCATCTACTTTTGTATGCTGTAAATCTGACTCTTGTAATCATGACAATTCTTCCTCTACTGGTTGCCATAAAGATGTTGCTTTACATTCCAACGTAAATAGTTCCATCTGTAATAATATTGTTACAACTGACATGAATTACATTTGGCATTTGAGACTTGCTCATACTTCATTTTCAAACATGAAACACATTTCTGGATTGTCTTTTCCTTTTGCTTCTGAGCAGCATTTCCCTTGTTCTATCTGTCCTATGGCTAAATAGACTAGACTTCCCTTTCCTGATAGCACAATAACTACTTCTAGACCTTTCTAATTGATTCATGTGGACACTTGGGGCCCCTATCACACTCCTACTTCTTCTGGTTCTAGATATTTTCTTACAATAGTTGATGATTTCTCTAGGGCTACCTGGACACACTTACTGGAGTCTAAAAGCAGTGCCTTCTTCCTGCTTAAATCATTTCTGTGTATGGTTAAAACCCAGTTTAATGTTGCGGTTCAAATTGTTAGAAGTGACAATGCTTTGGAATTGGGGTCTAGCATTGAGGGTGCTCTTTCTATTGTAACCAAGGGATTATTCACCAAACAACCTGTCCTCATACTCCTCAACAGAATGGTGTTGTTGAAAGGAAACATAGGACTCTTCTTGAGTCATGTAGAGCTTTACTCTTTCAATCTAGCTTGCTTATCTCTTTCTGGAGGGACTGCTTACTAACTGCCACCTATCTCCTTAACAGAATACCATCCAGACTTCTTCATAATAAATCCCCCTATGAAGTTTTGTATGGAAAGGCACCAACCTATTTTCATTTGAGAGCATTTGGGTGCCTTGCCTATGCTACTGTCCCAATTCCTCAAAGGGACAAGTTGAAACTTAGAGCCATTTCCTGTATAGTCATTGGGTATCCCTTTGCCAAAAAGGATTATAAGCTTTATGATCTCACTTCCAAAAAATACTTTGTCTCCAGGGATGTTATATTTTATGAAACCTACTTTCCTTTTGAAACTGTTTCATCTTCTGCTCTTCCTGCTCCTTCTTCCTTTCCTTCTGGTCCTCCTCTTGAGCATTCCTCCTCTGATATAGACTTGTTTATACCTGTCTGTTCCTCTCCTCCTCCTTCTTCTGCCACAACTTCCACTTCTTCTAATCCAGCCTCCATTCCTCCCTTCAATCATGATATTTCTCCTCTTGATTTGCCTTCTTCCACATCTCTTCCTGCTCCCAGAAAATCTGGAAGACAGCATAATCCTCCCTCTTATCTTAAGTACTATGTCTGTCAACTTCCTGCCTTTTCAGGCTCTTCTTCTTCTCTGGAATCTGAACCTCTCTATTACTCTCAAGCTGCATCTGTTCCAGTATGGCAGGATGCCATGAGAAAGGAGTTTGATGCCTTGGATGCCAATCATACCTGGGATGTTGTTCCTCTTCCTCCTGGTAAGAAACATATAGGATGCAAATGGGTTTATATGATCTAATATAAAGCTGATGGCAGTGTTGAAAGGCATAAAGCTAGGCTTGTTATTAGAGGTGATACTCAGGTTGAAGGAGTTGATTTCACTGACACTTTTTCTCCTGTGGTTAATATGTCCACTGTTAAGTGTATTATTGTTGTGGCTGTTAAGAATAATTGGACTTTATTTCAACTTGATGTTAACAGTGCTTTCTTGCATGGTGATTTGGATGAGGAGGTACATATGAAGCTCCCTCCAAGTTTGACAGTTTCTGCTCCTTCTTCTGCTTCTGTTTCTTCTGCCTCTGCTCCTCTTGTTTGTAAGTTGAAAAAGTCTCTCTATGGGCTGAGACAGGCTTCCAGACAATAGTATGCTAAATTATCTTCTGCTCTATATTCCAGAGGCTATTCACATTCTTTGAATGATTATTCTTTATTCATCAAAGGTAAACCTGGATCTCTTGTGATTGTAGCAGTTTATGTCATCAAAGACTCAAAAGACAAATGCTCGCACTGAAGGTACTGCCCGTTACTGCTCAACCTCATGGGTTCTCTTTGATATTTATGGCTGCATATTTGTCTGCTTATGAAAAGTCTTTGCTTTTGTCCCATTACCAAGTAATCTGGTACTGAAGTTGTATTTACTTAATTAATTTTCTTTAACGATAAGAAATGGGGTTTTATGTTTATTGGACCTTCTTTTTGCTGTATTCTAGTTTACTTTGTAAATAAGGAATAAAGCCAATTCTTTATATATCGTGTATTGTGGATCTCATTTTAGTGGGATTCTCTAATTGTCATTCTTTTAGCTTACTTTTTGAAGTATTGATCTGCAGCTGAGATAGCAATGTTTGATAATAACATTGTCATCTATAAGTTTGTGCAAGACCTTCACTTCTTTGTAACGGGAGGTGATGATAAAAATGAACTAGTTTTAGCCACGGTTCTCCAGGGCTTCTTTGATGCTGTTACCCTTCTCCTCAGGTACAATGGGTCAAATCCTTAAACTATCTTGAGTCTTGTACTGTAATCTTTTCATATGTGCATACTTTCTGTTTAAACGATCATTCAATTGCAGGAGTAATGTTGAGCAGAGAGAGGCTCTTGAGAACTTAGATTTGGTTCTTTTGTGCCTAGATGAGATTGTGGATGGAGGGTAAGTTACGTGGTTTTCTAATGATGTCCTAACAGAATTTAGAGTGTTTTCTTTCAACTTAGCATTCCTTTTCAATTTTACTTTTTTGTTTCTCTCTTTCTAGAACAAAGAATGCATTGGCAGGTGAAGGTGTTTTTTGTTTTTCTGCCCTTTGTTTTTACTAACCCTTTACCCTCCACTTTAACTCTTAATTTCAGTTCTGTTTTGGGGAAAACTTTTTAATTTATTTTTTTCACTATTCCCCAAATTGAAATTCTTCTACCCCTTTATCTGGCTCGCATCACAACTGGGTATCTTCTACTATTAGCTAATTCTTTTGTTATTTTTAAAGATTCAATTTTTAACTTTATTTATTAAATTCTGTTTTTAGCTAAAGATTGTTAAAATCCTGATATTGGTCCACTAACTTTTTTTAAAATCCTGATATTGGTCGATTAGGCTACAATCAATTTTGGCGAGCTTCAGATTACGATTCTCTGCAATCGAAGCAATAAACCGTCAATTACAGTTCCTCTTTCTCTGTGATTTTTCTACTTCTTCTAGGGTTTCCCAGCGATTGTTGCCCCCCCCCCCCCCGAGATTTTATATTCATCAGATATTCATTCGTCATTCATTCTGGAAAAGAGTACTTTTTTAGGCGTTCTTTACTTTGACACGTCTCCGTTCATTTTCCGCTTGATATCAGATCTACAGATCTATACTTTCGTTATTTCTAGTTGGCCCTTCGCTGGCCATTTTTTCTCACAAGTTTTTTGAATTATTGCTTTTCGCCGGTGATTTTTCCGGCGACCCCTGCTCTTTTCTTCCTATTCTCTCTTCTGCTTTTTGTGGGTGTGGGTGGGTGTGTTCTATTTTCTTGGACAGGTGCCTTATTTTTTCGGCGAGGATTTTCGGCAAGCTACAGTACTTGTGGCGACTCCCGTTCAGACTTTCGGCAGGATGCAACAGAACTACACGTTCCGATAAGCTTCAGGAAAACTTGCCCAGGTACTAGTCGCGGCGGCGAGTCCAGTTCGCGGCGTTTGGGAGTGAAGAGCTAAGCAACACAGGCGGGGACGTGCAAGAGTCGGTAGTAGTTGACCTTGGGCGCATCAAAGCCTACTTTCAGGTTTTTTCACCGAGAGTTGGTACCTCCCGCTCTCTTGTTTACTTTGTACACCTTTTTACGTATTTTAGCTAGCATTTCGTGTGAGGTTTACTCTATTGCTGTCTAGTTTACATCTTTTTGCGTATTTCGCTATAGTGCGTGTGTGCGTCAATATTCTCCATAGTCGGTTGAAGGGATAGTGGCCGCGGCGGAGGATGATAGTGTAAGGTCATGTCCTTGGGGGTGGGGGCGGTGGTGGGGGTAAGTAGGGGGGTAGGGAGTGGTCCCGCGGGTAGGGCAGGAGGTAAGGGTTGGAAGAGGGTAGCGGACGCTCATAGATTAAGAATTGGTTCGTGGAACATAGTCACTCTGACGGATAAGTCCATTGAGTTGGCGAAGGTTCTTCAGAAGAGGAAGGTTAACATAGCATGTGTCCAGGAGACTAGGTGGAAAGGGTCGAAAGCGAGGAATGTAGACGGGTTTAAGCTGGGGTATTCTGGGGTCGTGAGAGGTAAGAATGGAGTGGGCATCTTGGTAGACACGGATCTAAGGGAGTCCGTGGTCGAGGTTAGGCGAGTGAATGATAGGTTAATGTCTATTAAGTTGGTTATTGGGGGTTGCATCCTCAATGTCATCAGCGCTTACGTGCCACAAGCGGGCTTAGACGAGGAGGCTAAGAGGCACTTTTGGGAGGGCTTGGATGATCTGGTGAGTAGTATTCCCTAATCTCAGAAGTTTGTTATTGGAGGGGACTTTAATGGTCAAATAGGGGTTGATGTTGGTGGTTATGGTGAGGTGCACGGTGGCTTCGGCTTTGGGGTTAGGAACGGAGGAGGCACGTCACTACTTGATTTCTCTAGGGCTTCCGAGCTTCTAATTGCGAACTCGACATTTCAGAAGAGGGAGGAGCATTTGGTCACCTTCAAGAGTTCGGTGTCGAGGACTCAGATTGATTACCTCCTCCTCAGAAAGAGCAATAGGGGTATGTGCAAGGACTGCAAGGTTATTCCGGGAGAGTCCCTTTCGACTCTTCATAGATTCCTAGTGATGGATGTCGGTCTATAGGTGAAGAGGAAGATGAGGGGTGCTCGGGGACAACCGTGGATTAGATGGGATGTTTTGACAAAGGAGAAAGCATAGGAGTTGGAGAGGAGGTTAGCTGAGGGCGGAGCTTGGAGAAGTTCTGGGGAAGCAGACGCTATGTGGTTAGAGACGGCAAACTTAGTTAGGGAGGTAGCACGGGACGTGCTCGGGATAGCCAAGAGATATTCAGGCAGACATCAGGGTGACTGGTGGTGGAACGATGTAGCCGAAGGAAAAGTGGAGGTGCAGAAGGCGGTGTTTGCTAAGTTGGCAGGGAGCACAAGCGAGGAAGAACGGAGAGCGAACAGGGAGATCTACATGGTGGCGAGGAAAGAAGCAAAGCTGGCGGTTACGGAAGCTAAAAGTGCGGCGTTTGGTCGCATGTACGAGGAACTAGGGGAGAGAGGCGGGGACAGGAAGTTATTCCGGTTAGCTAATGCAAGGGAAAGGAAGGGATGTGATCTTGACCAAGTTAGGTTCATCAAGGGCGAGGATGGTAGAGTTCTGATGGGGGAGTCTCAAGTCAAGCAGAGGTGGAAAGCATACTTTCGAGACTTACTTAACGAGGAGGCGGATCGTAACATAGAGCTAGGGTAGTTGGGGCATTCAGAGAAACATAGAGACCTTAGGTACTGCAGGCGCATTAGGGCGTAGGAGGTCATGGGAGCTTTGCGTAGGATGAGTAGGGGTCGAGCGACCGGACCTGAGGAGATCCCGGTGGAGTTCTGAAAGTGCATGGGTAGGTCATGAGTGGAGTGGCTCTCCAGGTTGTTCAATGCGATCTTCAAGACCAAAAGGATGTCGGATGAGTGGAGGTGGAGTACAGTGGTTCCCTTTTACAAGAACAAAGGGGGCATCCAGTGATGCAACAGCTATAGGGGTATCAAATTAATAAGTCACACCATGAAGTTCTGGGAGCGGGTGATCGAGGCGAGGGTGAGGGAGATGACATCTATATCTGTGAACTAGTTCGGTTTCATGCCGGGTCGCTCCACTACAGAAGCTATCCACCTTGTCAGGAGGCTGGTGGAGCAGTTCAGGGATAAGAAGAAAGACCTGCACATGGTGCTTATCGACTTGGAGAAGGCGAATGACAAGGTCCCAGGGGAGGTGCTATGGAGGTGCCTGGAGGCGAAGAGCGTGCCGAAAGCCTACATCAGAGTAATCAAGGACATGTACGATGGAGCTAAGACCAGGGTTAGGACGATGGGTGGCGACTCAGACCATTTTCCAGTGGTTATGGGGCTCCATCAAGGATCGGCGCTTAGCCCTCTCTTGTTTGCCTTGGTGATGGATGCTCTAACCCGACATATTCAAGGGGATGTGCCTTGGTGTATGCTATTTGCTGATGACATAGTCTTCATAGACAAGACGAGGGTCGGTGTTATTGAGAGGTTAGAGGTATGGAGACAGACTCTCGAGTCTAAGGGTTTCAAAATAAGTAGATCTAAGACAGAATACCTGGTGTGCAAGTTTAGCGCCGAGCCGAGCGAAGTAGGCAGGGATGTGATGATTGAATCTCAGGTCATCGCCAAGAGGGATAGTGTCAGATATCTTGGGTCAGTGATTCAGGGAAACGGAGAGATTGACGGGGACGTCACTCAACGTATAGGAGCAGGGTGGTCAAAGTGGAGGCTTGCATCAGGAGTCCTGTGTGACAAGAAAGTTCCACAGACACTCAAGGGGAACTTTATAGAGCTGTGGTTAGACCTGTAATGTTGTATGGGGCAGAGTGCTGGCCAGTTAAGAACTCTCATGTTCAGAGAATGAAGGTTGCGGAGATGAGGATGCTCAGGTGGATGTGCGGGCTCACCAGGTTAGATAAGATTAAGAATAAAGTTATTCGAGAGAAGGTGGGGGTGGCCCGACGGATGAGAAGATGCGAGAAGCGAGGCTAAGGTGGTTCGGGCATGTGCGGAGGAGATGTCCTGGGGCCCGGTGAGGAGTTGTGAGCGGCTGGCGATGGTCGGCGTTCGGCGAGGCAGAGAGAGGCCTAAGAGGTATTGGGGAGAGGTGATTAGGCATGACATGGCTAGAATGCGGGTTTCCGAGGACATGGCCCTTGATAGGAAAGTCTGGAGGTCTAGTATCAGGGTTGTAGGATATGAGCTCCTAGAGTTTTTCGTACTCCTCACCCTGGGTTGGGTGAGGCTTGGCAGGGCTATCCATAGATGATTTGTGTTTTGAATTGTGTCTCCCTTATGGTAGTTATTTATGGTAGTTATTGTATGATATTATTGCATGCTATTTTATTTATGGTTCTTATGTTTAGATAATTATTTGCGCTATTTATGCTGGAGTTACTAATGCTCTTTTGCTTTTGTTTTTGTTTTTCCTTTCCTTCACTGAGCCGATGGTCGATTGGAAACAGTCTCTCTGCCCTTTCGGGTAGGGATAAGGCTCGTCTACATATTACCCTCCCCAAACCCCACTTTGTGGGACTATACTGGGTGGTTGTTGTTGTTGTTTCTCTCTTTCCATTTTGTTCAGCTAGAAGCTCTTACAGTCATCCTTTAGCAATTTATTTTTGTCATCTCATTCTGCTTAAGTACTACAACAACAACAATCCAGTATAATCCCACTTAGTGGGGTCTGGGGAGGGTAGTGTGTACGCATACCTTACCCCTACCCTGGGGTAGAGAGGCTGTTTCCAAATAGAACCCCGGCATCCTTCCCTCCTAGAACTTCCCACCTTGCTCTTGGGGAGACTCGAACTCACAACCTCTCGGTTGGAAGTGGGGGTTGCTTACCATCAAAGCAACCCCTCTTGTCTAAGTACTACATCGTCTGCAAATAATTCTTTGCTTCAAAATTTGCTCTTGTTGTATAGGGGGATCTATATAAGTTTAGGTTGAACAACAGTACAATATGCTCGAGGTAACTAGCCTTCATACTTTAGCATTTGGGTGGTTATGCTTTTCTACCTTTAGCATTAATTTGTTCTATGGAGGCACTTTTTGACTTTTGAGGTTGTTGTACTCTGTTTAACACCCCTTCCTGCATGGCTCAGATGGTATGTTGAGCCAGGAGAAAATCGTCTCTTGAATACTAGATGATGGTTAATGACACAAATCGAAATACTTATCTAGGCCAGTGGAAGAAAATGTTCTTCCAATATCATGTGGTGTATTTTCCATGGAGTCTTACTGCTTTCAATAGTTTGAATTTCCTTATCTTCTTCTTTTATTTAACCCTTACCCTCCCCCTCCCAAAAAAAAAGAGAAGATACGGAAACAAGGGGAAGGGGTAGTACAACTAAATATAGTTCGTGAGGGCTTTTAATTTATCAGATTTGACAATCATACTCTTTCTCCATTGCTTTCTGGGGGGGAGGGCTACTTCACAGAAATTGGATCAAGCAGAAAGTTTTCTTTAAGAGAAAGCTTAATCAGTTAGAGGATGTATATAGGTTTTGGCTACTGAAGGATAAGCTCTTCTCAGTGTTGTCTAAGGCGCGCCTAAACCCTGAAGCGAGGCTCAAAACATGTTGAGCGCTTTAGTATCGCATCAAGGCTCTAAGGCATGCTATTCCTTGCCAATTAGTGTAATCATGAAAAGGCTACATTAAACAATTGATATCTTGTTTATTGTAATTCTTTTCCAATTTCTTTGTCCATATATTTGTTATTCATGCTTATAATTATTAGTCTTGGACAATATATACATATTTTTAATTTTTCTCCCGTCGCACCTCTTTTATTAAAGCCCACACATTATTTGCGTTTTGAGCTTTTAGCCCCAACGGGCCTTAGAGCTTTTTTGCTTTTCGCCTTTGATTACATTGGCATGTGTGTGCCCAATATAACTGCATCCCTTGTGCCTAAACTGAAGTTTTATCCTCCCAACTAACCCACCCTTTTTGTTTCTTTTTCCTCTTTTAGCCAACAGCTAATGTGGTATTAGTGGCTTGCATAAACTAAAGGTACATATCAGAACTGTATAAGAAGCATTTTGGTTCAAATACTCCTCATCCTTATAGGAAATTGAGAAAGCATACCTCATGTTTTTTGATAGAGGCATAGTTCTCTTATTAAATAAAGCTAATATAGGTGAAAAATTAATAGTTGGTTTGGTTAAAAGTTCATATTTGTGAATCACGTGAGCTGCTTCCTCTTTTTTACCCAGAAACTCTTTACATGGGAGAAGTTTTACCTAAGACTTTTAGGTGTTATTGAATAATCCTGGCAGGATGATTATGGTAATGTCATTGCTGGAAAAGTTGCAAGTCATAATATAGATGATGGGTCACCCATTTCCGAATAGGTAAGCAACAATTCTTTATATTAGCTGGATCATATCTAGGAGGCAACCTTTCTAAAGGGTTATTTTAGAACGTCCGAATCATGTCAATTTCATGAGCCATCTGTATAATTCTAATTCCAGAAGAACAAATAAAAGTGACACAATTCTTTAAGTTGTATTCGTTTAATCAATCAGCTATCTTTTTGTCTGGAACATAGGTTGTATCCGTTATATCTGATTCTTTTGCTTGGAGACTAATCTAATTTTTCTGTAGCAAAATCCTCAGAGAAATTAAAAATTAAAACTTTTTCTTCTTCTTTTCTTGGATAAAGTCTTGATAAACCAAATCTCATGCAAATCACTAAGACACACTAGCTGGTCATATCCCTCTAGACTTAGCAAATCATTAAAAATCTTTAAGCTTTATTGACTCATCAAAAAGCCTTAATGCTTTACCTCGTTTTTGAACATTGTCTTCATCACTAGAATTAATTGAGTTATTTGACTATGTTGAACTGTCATTCATAACTTTGTTTGATCTCTTTGAACCTAGCTCTTGGGATCTCCAGTCTGCTAGGTAGAGTTACCGACATGATGACTTTTCTTAGGCCATTAACCCCATTCCCTATGATGATCTTTCAACTGCCTCTCTAGATAGGTCTTTTGTTAATGGATCTGATACGTTATCTCTTGACTTTACATAGTCAATTTTAATCACACAACTAAAGAGTAGTTGCCTAACGGTATTATGTCTCCGTCGAATATGACAAGATATTTTGTTATACATAACGCTCCTTGCCCTACCTATTGCCGCTTGACTATCATAATATATATAAATAAGTGCCAAATGTTTGGTCTAAAATGGAATATCTTCCAAGAAATTTCGGAGCCATTCAGCTTCTGCAGCGGCCTTATCTAAAGCTATAAATTCAGATTCCATAAAAGAACGGGCGATCCACATTTTTTGGATGATTTCCAAGACACTGCTCCACCCCCAATTGTAAAAACATATCCACTCGTGTATTTAACTTCAGATGATCCGGTGATCCAATTTGCATCACTATATCCCTCGATTGCGGAAGGATATTTGTATAATGCAAAGAATAATTTTGGATATGTTTCAAACACCCCAAACCTCATTTCATTGCCATCCAATGTATTTGATTATGATTACTTGTAAACCGACTCAGTTAGATAATAGCACATGTTATATCTGGTCGCGTCCAATTCCTATATACATCAAACTTTCCAATAATTTTGTATAGTCCAGTTGTGAGTCACTTTCACCTTCATTCTTTTGAAGTGCATAAATCACGTCAATTGGAGTCTTGGCAATTTTGAAATTCAAATACTTGAACTTGACAATCACCTTTTCAATATAGTGAGACTGTGATAATGCTAGACCTTGTGGAGTCTTGTGAATTCTGATTCCTAAGATCACATCATCAACTCCTAAGTCCTTCATGTCGAATTTGATAGCCAACATTTCCTTTGTAGCATATATATATATATGCCATACTTTTGCTTATTATCAACATGTCATTAGCATATAAACAAATAATGACTTCATGACTTGGAGTATTTTTAATGTAAACACATTTGTCACACTCGTTGATTTTAAATCCATTTGCCAACATCGTTTGCTCAAATTTTGCATGTCATTGTTTGGGTGCTTGTTTAAGTCCATAAAACGACTTAACAAGTTTCCATACTTTTTTTCCTTTACCAGGAACCACAAAACCCTCAGGTTGTTCTATGTAAATCTCTTCCTCCAAATCTCCATTTAAAAAAGTTTTTTTAACATCCATTTGATGGATTTCAAGACCATAAACGGCCGCTAGTGCCACTAACACCCTAATAGATGTTATCTTTGTTACTGGCGAGAAGTGTCAAAGTAATCAAGGCCTTCCTTTTATATATAACCTTTGACAACAAGTCTTGCCTTATATTTTTAACAGTGCCATCAGCTTTAAATTTTCGTTTAAAGTTTCATTTCTAACCTAAAGACTTATTTCCTGGAGGAAAATCAATCAATTCCCATGTATGGTTATCCAAAATTGATTGAATCTCACTATTGAATGCCTCTTTCCAAAATGCTGAATCAGAAGACGATATAGCTGCTTTAAAAGTTTGAGGCTCATTTTCAAGCAAGAATGTTACAAAGTCTAGTCCAAAGGTAATAGATGTTCTTTGACGTTTGCTACGCCTTGGATCTTCTATACTTGGAGTATTTTCCTTTGGTTCTTCCCAATGTCGTTTAGGTCTCACTTAACGACTTGCATTCAGTTTTATAATGATAGATGCTTTCAAAGAATTCAGCATTATCTGATTCCACTACTGTATTAACATGAATCTAGGGATTATTGGATTTATGAACCAAAAACCGAACTTCTGGGTAAAAGAACTTGTACATTTGCTAGACATCCCCACACTTTGAACTATTTTAAGTTGGATTTTTTTCTTTCTATTTTTCATATAGAATAGATTTCATTTTATTGTGGGGTACTCTGTTGAGTATTCAGTTAGCTATAAGGATAGCTTCCCCCACAAATTATGCAGTAATGCAGAACTTATTAATAAAGAATTCACCATTTCATTTAATATTCGATTTTTTCTTTTCACAATTCCGTTGGATTGAGGTGTGTAAGGTGCAGTAGTTTGATGGATAATTCCATATTCTGAACATATTTCTGCAAATGGAGATTCATATTCTCCACCTCTATCACTTCTAATCATTTTGATCTTATTATTCAATTGATTCTCTACTTCATTCTTGTATTGCTTAAATGTTTCAATTGCTTCATCCTTACTATTAAGCAAATAAATATAACAATATCGAGTGCAATCGTCAATAAAAGTAATAAAATATCTTTTCCCACGTCGAGATGGCGTCGACTTCATATCGTAAATGTCAGTATGAATTAAGTCTGAAAGATTTGAATTTCTTTCAACAGACTTATAAGGATGTTTTATAGACATAGATTCAATACATATTTGACATTTCGATTTATTACACTCGAACTTAGGTAAATACTTCTAAATTAATTAACTTCCTCAACGTTTTATAGTTGACATATCCTAAATGAATATACCATAAATATTAAATCATTTGACTCCAATAAATAAGAAGAAGCTAAAATTTTATTCACATTGTCAACAACCATTACATTAAGTTTGAAAAGGCCCTCCGTGAAGTAGCCTTTTCCAACATACATTTCATTCTTGCTTACAACAACTTTATCAGAAATAAATACACATTTGAATCCATTCTTTACAAGTAAAGAAGTAGAAACTAAATTCTTCCTAATAATAAGAACATGAAGAAAGTTGTTGAGCGTTAACACCTGGCTGGAAGTCATCTTCAGGAATATATTCCCATAACCTTCAATCTTGGCTTTTATATTATTTGTCATGGAAATTTCTTCTTCTGGACCAACAGTCGAGTGACTCCAGAGTCAATCCACCACTTCTTCAAATTTCCAACTAGGTTGCATTCTGAAAGAATTGCGCGAAGATCATCAATGTCATCATTCTTCTCCACTATGTTGGCTTGTCCCTTCTTATTATCCTTTTTTTGGAGATGACAATCAGGGCTTCTGTGACCAGCTTTTCCACAACTGTAACAGCTGCCCTTGAATTTCTTTTTGTTCTGTTCATTAGTTTGTCGATAAGACCTCTTCCTCTTCTTACTTTTTGGAGCAGTCTCCTCAACAATATTAGCTCCCATGATCGTTGAATTTCCACGAGACTTCTACTAGGCTATTCTTCCTCGAACTTTAGATATATTACAAGATCTTCCAACTTCATTTCTTTGCGCTTGTGCTTAAGATAGTTCTTGAAATCTCTCCACGAATGAGGTAATTTTTCAATGATAGCAACCACTTGAAATGCTTCATTCACGACCATATCTTCAGCAATAAGGTCGTGAAAAATAAGTTGAAGCTCCTGAACCTGTGTTCCCACAGTTTTGATGTCTATTATTTTATAGTATAGAAACTTGGCAACCACAAATTTCTTCAAGCATGCATCTTTCGTCTTGTAATTCTTCTCAAGTGCGTCCCACAGTTCTTTCAAAGTATTTATTGCACTGCACACATTATACAAGTCCTCATCTAAAGCACTTAAGATATAGCCATTGCAAAGAAAATCTATCTGCTTCTACTCCTCAATAAACATGAACTTTTCATTGTCTGGCATGTTCGCAGCAGACACTGGAGGTTCTTCACTAGTAAATTTCTGCATACTAAGTATGGTAAGATAGAAGAACACTTTTGCTTCCATCCTTTGAAGTTGGCTCTAGAAAATTTCCTCGGTTTGAAGTCGGCCGGAGGAACAGCAGTGCTTCTTCACGAGGCTATCGTCGTTGCACCAACGACGCAGAATGATTTCTATTGTCAATTTCCATTTCTCATTGTCAACAATATAAGAGTTCAACTAATGGCAAAACTAGAACAGTAAACAATACTGCAATCAATAAACACTGCGTAATTAAAAAAACCCAAAGTTTTTATATACTGTACTACAGAAAAACGATGAAGTTTTTGTGTCTTCAAATCGTTTTCTGAATTTCAATATTCTGATAAAGTTTTTATATCTTCAAATCAGAATAGTAAAATTCAGAAGGAGTAGAAAACACACAGGTTTTAATCTCTAGTAACAGATACATAACATAATAAAGAATTTACTTAAGATTGTTATCAATTTTTATTGCTGTAAATAAATAAATAATAAACTTTCAGAAAAAAAAACACAAATTCAATAGAAATAAATTCTGAAAACAATATTTAAACTTCAAAATAAATTTTAAAAATGGTATAGGAACAAATTGAGCCCACCGAATACAAAGAGTGTCCTTGAGAAAATTATTCCCTTCAAGTATCGAAGTTCTGGAATATATCCTCCCAGAATAGAACAATTTAACTCACTGGAGTATTGGTACCAAAAACGCCGATGAACAGCAAACCACTCCAAGGCTATAAAACACACTGAAATTTTTTGTGCAGAAGAAGAAGAAGATTATTAGAAAGTTTTGTAAGTAAATTTCTGGGATTTGAAGGAATAGTTATAGCCAATTTGGTACTATTTCTGAAAAAGTTTGCAACCTTTCGAAACAGCCATAGCTGTTGGAAATATTGCGGGAAATGTAAAACAGATTTAAAATAATCCGGAAAAGAAAACGGGCCGGACTGGACCGGGTCGCTGGTCATGGGTTATTCTGGATTGAATTTTCGTTAATTAATCAAATATATAAAAAAGTTTTATCCAAAAAGAATTAATCGTTGAACAAAGCTGAAGCTGAAGCCGAGCGACAATAACGGCGGTGGCTTGCCTTCTTCCTAAGATGAGTTTCTCTATATATACATAAAGATTTTCTTTCCTTTTACCAATGAGGGACAAAGTGCATTAGTAAAATGAACTCATTTAAAATTTCACTTCCCTCTATTTCTTGCCTCGCTATTTTCCATTCAAACACCTTTTGTTATTAATTAATAATAACAAAATCCAACAAGTCCATCTATTGTTCCATCAATTTTCTCATAATATGAATCCTCTACAGTCGATTGTCTCGGCATAAATCTGAATTGGTTCTCAAAAATAAAAACACTCCTCCTCAACCCTATTTTCACCCCCTCTTCCGAATTTTTATAGTGTGGCTTAAAGGAGGGCAAATAAACATAATAGGCTGCTAGTCTAGGCTAGCTTGGCGCTCCACTCTCATTTCAAGCTAACAAGAAAGAAAATAAATGCATGAAAGACGCGACAGAGATTATTTTTGTCTATTTTCTCCTTCATTTTTTTTTTGGCTTAAGAAAGGCGAGCACTTGAATAAAGAGGGAATATAGGAAAGGGAGGGCGGGAAATTGCTAATACAGCCGTTCAAGTTAACAGGAGACCTAACATAATCCTCCTAGTTATTGTAAGTTCTTCTTTGTCAACGATTGTGGAACAATGATGTAATCCTAGTAAATCTAAGCATGTACTAAACTCTGTTTAATAGTATCATATAATATATCTAGTTATCCCCAAAAAATGTGGTAGTTAGAGATAATAATTTTGATAGATAATATTTCATGTGTTTTACAAATTATACGTTGGAATAGCTCAGTTGGTTAGAGTGTATGGCTGTTAACCACATAATAGCTCAGTTGGTCGGAGGTTCAACACCCCTTCTTCTAGAGATTGATCTTTTTATTTTCGGGGCAAATGCGGTATTCTCAGCATCTTCTTCATCCATCAACACTTGGTGATACCCTGCATAGCAGTCTACAAAGGATTGAATCTCATGCTTGGCACAATTATCGACAAGGATGTGGATGTTTGGTAGAGGGAAGTTATCCTTCAGACTCGCTTTATTCAAATCTCTGTAATCCACACACACTCGATCTTTCGCGCCCTTCTTCGATACCGGGACCACATTGACCAGCCATCTGGTGTACCGAACTACCCGGATTACCCATGCTTCAAGCTGTTTTGTAATCTCCTCTTTGATTTTATCGATGACATCAGGCTTGAACTTTCTTTGTTTTGTTGGACTGGAGGGCACTCGAGGTATGTAGGCAACTTATGAACCACCAAATCCATACTTAAACAAGGCATGTCGTCGTAGGACCACGCAAATACATCTTTGAATTCCAGCAGGAGTTGAACTAGTGAATCCCGTATTTCGTTATTCACGTGGATTCTTATTTTAGTTTCTTAGATTTCATTAAGATTGCCAAGTTAACCGGTTCAGTATCATTTAAGTTGGGCATAGGTTTGTTTTCAAAGCGTTCCAACTCTCGGTTGATTCCCCTAAAAGCCTCTTCTTCACCGTATTCCGGTTCTTGGTACATTATTTCACAGATGGGCGGCAAGTTTGGGTTATGGCATGAAGTCCGCGAGCATGTCATTTTATTTAAAGTCGCATTATTGGGACTGAAAGAAAAGATGAAAGGTAAAGAAAGACAAAAATCATAGAAAGACAAAGAGGTGTGTATGACAAATATTGATTTTATTTCTTTGAACTTATAAAATAACAGGGTTTACAATTGAGATTTAAAGTGCTAAAAGGAAAACAAACAACCGAGTTACACCCTGAAATAGCTCGTGATGTGGGAAGAGGTAGCAAGGCGAGACTACCTGGTCACTCGCCTGACCGGAAAAGGTGTGGCCTTCCAATTTTGAAGTTTGGCATCTGGCCCCATATAAAGCACTTCAGCGGCGCTTGAGCCTTCTCCCGGTTGAACCATGTTTACTTCATAGAGCAACTCCCTCATAGCCCCGAAGATCTCATCAATTTCTTCTGTCGTGAAGGTTTCTTCTTCTTCCTCCTCACTGTACTTTGGTTTTACAAAGGTTTTGTACAAGTGGGCTAGGGGTCGTGATAAGTCCCATCCCTAGCACTTTCTGCGATTGGCGTAGGTGATATCTTCTGAAGTTGGATGAAAGCCCAGTCCAAAGAAATATTCTGTTACAGGCAAGGCGACCGGCTCGGTTATGCCTTGCAGGGAGCTTCCGAGTCCCTTGACAGGCTTGAAACCTTGGCGCGTCATTTCCTTTACTAGTATAATTGAAGCATTTGATAGGAAAGGCGGGGGGAGTGGCTTTCCCTCTTCATGCTGATCGGCTACTACGACTTAAAAAGCCTGATAGATTATGTGTTCACTCCTTTCCTTGTCTTCTAGACAACGAACAGAGGGGTCCCGGTAAATTGATTGCTCGTCCTCTCCATGAACTTCAATCTCCTAGTTTTCATACTAAAATTTCAGCATTTGGTGCAGGTGGAAGGCATTGCCACTACTGCATGAATCCACGGCCTTCCTAGGAGGTAGTTGTAGGAGGTGTCCATGTCCAACACCTGGAATGTTACTTCGAAATCGACTGGACCAATAGTGAGCACCAAATCAATTTCTCCTATGGTGTCCCTTTTGATTCCATCGATGGCCCGGACACATACGTTGCTAGGACGGATCCTCCCTATCCCGATCTCCATTCTCTGCAACGTAGATAGTGGCTATATGTCTACTTCGGAACCTCCGTCAACCATCACTCTCTTGACATAATATCCCTCACACTTGACAGTGAGGTGCAAATCCTTGTTGTGAGCAGCTCCCTCCGGGGGTAAATCATTCTTGCTGAACGATACCTGGTTAACAGCAATGATCTCTCTGCCATTTTCTCTAGTTGCTCTACAGAGGTCTCAGCTGGTACATAAGCTTCGTTCAGAGTTTTGTCCAACACCTGCTGATGCTCAGGAGATTTCATCAACAATGACAATAAAGAAATATGCTCCGGGGATTTTCGGAGCTGATCCACTACTTCATACTCCGGCATTTTCATTTCTTGGAAGAAAAGTTCTGCCTCCTCAGCATTCACTAGCCTCTTCGGTGGAACTCTCCGTTTGGTAGCGGCGTGCACCTCTTCCATGTCCGAGTATTTCTTTGGGGGACACCCTTTTTGGGCTTCTCTGAGGACTTCTTTGCCCTTGTATTTAATGATGGTTTCCTGATAATTCCAAGGGACGACTGAAGGGTTGGTCATAGGCTTCTGCGGTGCGCGACCGATAACCACGGGCTCATTCAACATCGGTGGTTTAATCGATCCCCGTACCGCATAGGCTTTCTTGGGCATATACATGGTTTTGTTCATCTCGAACCATTTTGGAGGGCTTAAAGTGGGTTGTTTTTATTTACGTCCTCGCAGGATGTTGAGTACTGTTTCCATGGTAGGGATCGTCTCAACTTCGACCTCAGCCTTCTTTTCTGCTTCAAGGCATTTGGCTTCATTCATTTTATTTTCTTCCATCTTTTTTTGGGAGACTTTTGGTGTTCTCTCTGCCTCGACAATGGCTATGATGGCTTTCAAAGCGGGATCAAATTCCTTGTCCTGGTAGATCATTCTGATGACCGGCATGTTATTGTGCACCGGTAACGGGTTATCAGTTACATTTGGGACCTCTTCATCTCATAGTACTATCTTCTTTTGATCTATCAAGTCCTCCACTGCTCGTTTTAAGGTCCATCAATTTTCAGTATCATGTCCCTCTGCCCCAGAGTGGTAAGCATAACGCACGCTCCTTTGGAAAGAAGGTGATTCGGGGTTCTGTCTGTTTGGGGGTACCGGCTGGAGGAGACCCATGTGTACCAACTTTGGGAACAAGCTGGTGTAGGATTCTCATATGGGAGTGAAGTTCTGTCTCCTGGGTGGCTCCCTAGGATGATAATTATTTTGCTGTGGGCGGGGATTGTAATGATTCTTAGGAGGTTGATTTCTTGGAGCTTGGTTTCTATTGTTCTGCTGTTGAGGTCGAATGAAGGGCTGAGTGTTCATAATTGCATAGGGTTGAGGGACATACTGCATGTCTCTGTGAGGATTGTAATGTTGAGGTGCTCTTTCAAAGAATGCATGCCTGTGAGTATGTTGTTTCCTCATCCCGGAGGCTGCCATGGATGCTTCCTCTTTCTTCTTGTTCCTTGAGAGTCCTCCCGCCCCTCCTTGTATGGCCTGGGAGGTGGCTCTTATGGAGGATTGACTTATAATCCTCCCTGTTTTGAGGCCATTTTCTACCATCTCCCCAATCTTAGCGGCCTCTGCAAAAGGTTTGCCCATTGCGGACTTCATATTCTGGAAGTAATCTGCCTCTTGTGCTTGCAGAAAGATGGTGAACGTCTCTGTTTCGTCCATCAGAGGCTTTACACTCGATGCTTGCTCTTGCCATTTAATAGCATATTCTCTAAAGTTTTCAGCAGGTTTCTTCTTCAAGTTCGCTTGGGAATTCCTACCCGGTGGGATGTCGATGTTGTACTAGAATTGTCTTACAAAGTCCCGGGCGAGGTCATCCCAGATGTGCCACCGGGTAATGTCCTGGTCTATGTACCATTCGGATGCAATGCCGACTAAGCTCTCCCCAAAGTACGCCATTAAGAGTTCTTGTTTCCCGCCGGCTCCACGTAGTTGATTGTAATACTTTTTCAAATGGGCAATGGGATCGGCGTGGCCATCGTATTTTTCAAGTTTCGGCATTTTAAACCCCAAAGGAAGATGTACATGGGGGAACATGCATAGGTCTGAGTAGGATATACTTTTCTGTCCACTCAGTCCTTGCATATTCTTCAGGCTTTGCTCAAGACTCTTCATTCTCCTTGTGATTTCATCTTGTTCGGGCGTATTGGAAGTTTTGTCTTGCACAGGGGTAAGTTCATATGGTGGCGGAGGGTAGTTGTAAGTGAGGTACGGGGGAGGCTCATTTTGGTATTTTGGAATGTAAAAGCTATAAGGTCAAACACGGGCCTCGGTACCGTAGGCTGTGTGGTAGCTACGCACGAAAGGGCCGTAAAGATGTTGGGAACTGGCCAGGATGTAAACATCGGAGGGCGGGTTTCAGAAGGCGCCCCAACAAAATTTGTTGATATGGTGGGCTGCCCCAAGAGAATACTTGGGTGATTGATAGGGATGGTGGAGGTACCCCCTGACCTTGGAAATAGCTCGGGAAACCCGGGGATAGCGCTTGGGGGTTCCTTCCCATTGGTCCAGGCATCCCACATTTCCATGACTCGAAGTCGCAGAATCCTGTTCTCTTCAGCCGTTGCAAATTTAGAGGTTGGTACTCCTATAATTGTGTTGTCCTCTGGAATAGGGACGGCTGGTAGACTCATTTCAATCGACATCTTTGTACTCTCCTTTGACCTAATGAAGTATCCGTGTGAAGCTAGGTTACCGCAAACCAATCACTGTTCTTAAAACACGTGAACAGAGACACTGGAACAAGCAGTTAGTTCGGGGTAGATAACAAATAGGAAATCACATGTTGGGGATGATGCACCTACGCAGATACGGGTTTTCTATATGCTCGCCATGGTCGCATGCGTCATCCCGACATTTATTTCAATTTCTTTTTGCTTCTTACCTCTTATTCCCCCCCCCCCTTTTTAGCTTTTAAAGAATACGGTCGAATTCTATTGAGATTGCCTACATATCATGACTTTGCATGAATCAGACCTAGCGTAGTTCATGGAAACAAATGGTTAAGTACACAGTAAAATAGTTTTAGGATTTTTCAATTTTGATAAGGATATAAAGTTTGATTACAAAGGCTAATATAAAGAAAAGTGACTACCAGACAGGGACTTAATAACCTTACAGACTCGCAGGACATATAGATAGACTCTTTTTTCAAAAATACAAATTTATGAGTACATTAAAACTTCCAATGTCTTTGGAGCTTGCGGGTCATCGTTCGGCCTTGTCGCAGGTCTGTGCGCTATACTTCCCTCGAGATAGTGGAGATGTTCCATCACGTGATGGACAAATGTCGTAGAGCGGCAAAAAACATGGATTTTGTCACGTCTTCACAGTTATTACATTTAGTGTTAATATACTCTGCAATTGCCCACACCTTCTCCCTGATAACCCTTTTTTCTAATAGTAGACGCCCTATTTGTTCAGCCCGCACTACTAAAGTCCATTCAGCTGCCTGATTCAGCTTTTGAAACTGCCTCACATCTCTTTCCAACCCCGCTATTACCGCATAGCAATGTGCTCTCTCGGCTTTGAAATCCTTGGCTTGTTTGGCCATTTTGTTTTCAGCTATGACAACCCTCTGTCTTAGGCCAGCGCTTTCATTGCCGCTTCCCTGTTTTAACTGTTTCAGTATGCAGGCTCTTTCTTTTGCACTTTTAATTAATTGCTTCCGAGCTCTAGACTATTCACCCTCTGACTTATTCAGGTCGAACCCGTATTCAGTTACTTTTCGACGCAGGTTCTCTATGAGCTTTTCATCTTTTGTACTCCTCGGAGGATTTTTTGTGGATGTCTTCATTTTCTGAATCTAGGTTCGCAGGGCTTCATTTTTCTTTAACCATTACCTTCTTTTGTCCCTTACTGGCTGCGGTTTGCAGACTGTTTTCGAATTGCAATTCTTGAATTTTCTTTTCCAGCCTTCCTATAGTAGCCCGGTATTCTTTTTCTTTTGCTAACCAATCCCACTGCTTGTGTGAGGTCTCAATAAATTCCTGGAGATGGGGTCTCTTTGCTGGCCTCCCAAGCTCTATATCCCTCTTTTACCAAGTAACATACCCCGGTGAAACCTCACCCTTAGATACGTCATGTACTTGAGTATCGGCTTTCAAGTACAGGCACTCGCTCCAAATTTGGCGTATGATAGCTTCGGGGAATTGACCATTCGGGCGTATCTCAACTACATGGCGGCTGATATCCTCATCTCTGGGAATCATTTGGCATCTACCCAATTGCTTGAGTAATCTATACGGCACGTAGGGTTGGATGCTTCGAATGCCCATCAAAAGGAAATGAGGTCAGGTGGCGAGCATATACACAATCTCGTCCATAGAGAGCCAACCGAATGTCCATTCTATTTGATTTGCAGTAATAACTCGGAGATGTGACACCCAATCTGTGACACCCTCTGGTAAGTTAAACCCATTCACCCTGTTATCAAATTCTTCTATGCAACCATTGTTGGCAGCCGTAGTTCATGAACCGAAGCATGTGACATAAATGCTCAATCAGCCAGATTTGTAGAAGCAAGTTACAGCCTTCAAAGAAATCCCCTCATGCTTTACAGATGGTAAGGGCTTGGAAGATATCAGACAGGATCATTGGTGCAAGGGTACTCTTTGCCTGGGTCATCAAAGTACTAACAACCCCTGCTATCCGTATGTCGATGTTCCCATCCTTTCGCAGGAATACTAAAAGACCTAAGAAAGACACCATGAACGTGAAGCATCGATGCTCCTCCCACTTGAGACAATTACCCTTGCTACAAATAAGATTTTCAAGGTTGTAGAATCCTCCAATGTGGCCATATGTTTTGTATATAAACTGGAGGGTGCAAAAGCCAGCCGATAAGTCGGGATTGTGGACCTTTCTACTAATTTCAAAGAATCCAGGAATTTATGCACAGCAAGGGCTCTGGGTGCAATCAAGTATTGATGTCTCAAAGGGACGGTATGGGTCCCGATATATCCGGTCAGTTCTTCTAAGGTCGGGGTTAGCTCAAAATCCGAGAAGTGGAAGACGTTGGGGGCCGGGTCCCAGAAAGTGATTAAGGCCTTTATGATATCTCCCTTGGGGTTAATTTTCAACAAACTAGTGAGACCTCCCAGGTGTGTGTTGACCCTTTTCTATCCTGCTTCCCCGAGATCATTCCACCACAGTCGCAGCTCCAAGGGAATTTTGTTTATTATCGTGCTCATTATGCACATTTATTAGGGCGAATTAGCATTCTCAAAACATTAAAACTTATATTTTATGAAATTTATTTTAAAAACCAATACCGTTTTTGCGAGTAGGAACTTTCAACACTTCATCGAGAAGGTTTTTCAGGCTGTGCTTGCTCACCGATCAGAATAAAATTCAAAGGTGGTCGTTTGCGCAAGATCAGCCTTCCGGCGTCCCTTGTATCAACATTCAGCTATTATCGCAACAATGGCGCCATCCGACTTATTTCAAAATAAGTGAATAAACTCGGGTATTTTTCACAAGTTGAAAAAAGGGGTTGGATCGGGCCAAAATAATTTATAAAACCCGCAGACATTATTGAAAAACTCTAAAATTTGGTGTTTGTTATTTTTTGTTGTTGTTTTTTTCTTTTTTAAAAAATCCGGCAGCATTTCGGCGCTATTCGAGCATTGGCTTTAAAGGTGATTACCCTAGCACTACTATTTTTCTCAATATAATCCCTTTGTTGATAGGCCGGTCAACATGCGAATCCAAGGCAAATAAATGTGCAAGTAGCACGTGAAAATGCATCAGGATTGTCTTTTATTTCAGGGCACCTGTCCTAGACGGACCCAACCTCTGTGTTGAGTCCCCTAAGTCAAAATGCATGATGCAGATAAACGTTCCTACTATTGATCCGGAATGAGGTTTTGTTATACTAAGTTTAGAACATCGGCATAGGGTCTAGACTGTGTACCCGAGCAGACAACTCGAGTCGAGGAGGGGGCTACGTACCGGGAACCAAAAGGCCATCCAGCTTATTAACTTGTCCGGCCTCTTTCTTATTTCAAGGTAAGACACTAATAGAATAGGGAGTCTCAACCAGTAAGCACATCCCCGGAGGTGAGAAGTGAAGGGTTTCGTACCAATTTATATATACAATTCAGATAATATAAAAACGGTAAAACATGCGGCATTTAGCACGGAATATGTAAGCAAATCAGAAGAAGCCAAATATAACAGTTATTGTAAACTCGAATTCTTGAACCCGGAACCAGAGATTCTGGGTTTCTATCCCCAACAGAGTCGCCAGAGCTGTCACACCTCCTTTTTTGGCTTACACGTGGTTACCCTGAAAGATGACACGTGTATAGGAGTTTTTCCAATTAAAGTGACATTATTCGATATGGGATTAGCTATTTATTTCAAGAGTCGCCACTTGGGATAGGTTTGACTTTTGGTGTCCTAAGTCACCGGTTTATTTAGAATCCCAAATCGAGGAAAGTTTTCGACTACCCAATTAGAGTCTACGAACCAGAAATTCTTGAGTAAGGAATTCTGTTGACCCGAGGGAATGTGTTAGGCACCCTCGGATCCCATGGTTCTAGCACGGTCTCTCAAACTTATTACAAGTGGCTAGAGATCTGATTTTCTATACCTGTAATGCAACTTTAAATTATTAACCGCTTTTAATATCTTTTAGGAAGTTTGCAATGTCGTTAAAATACGTCGAGAATCACATCACATAAATGCGCATGCAATTTTAGACATATACTAACTCCATTGAGATTTGGATTTGGGTCACATAAATGCCCAACCGAGTTTAGGAAGGTATTTTATTAGCAAAAATCGCGCCTACAGCAGATACGCCTTAAAATTTTATGGAAGGCCGTGAAATTTGCTAGACGGCACTTCCGATTTTCTAAATATTTTTATCAATTATAGAGCCTCGTGGTGTTTGATTAGATGAATGTGGCTCATTTTATTTTATAAGGACATCCTAAAGTGTATTAAAGTTTCTACTATTGCTGGTGTTTAAATATACTAATCATTTATGTATAGACTATGTATTTTGGAAAATAATACTTGCATCTTAGCCGCATTCATGGCTGAGTGTACACACTGGGCTTCAAGTGTGGGCCAGTCCAAGAACACACATCGTATTTGGCTACTTCTGGGCCTCTCAACTAGGCCCAGAGTTAATTTGGACGGAGGAGTCCATAATGAACGAATTTCAATAATGTTTCTTTAGTTTGAGTTTATACACAAGAAAAACTACTAAATATATCTACAATGTACACATGGAAGTTACTAGTGATTATTTTATATCAGTTTTCGGACTTAAATCTGAAGTAAGTGGTTCATATACTCGTCAGTCAAAGTATCGAATTCAGCTTCCAAACTTTAATTATAATTCTGGTTACAAAGTGTTAAATAGATCTGAACGAGTTATTGCTAAGTGTATGGAATTTAAACGAACTAGAATACTACACAAATGTCTTGAATTTTGAATAATTATCAAGCTAATATTTTCTAACTCCAACATTTTAAAGCAAAACAGGAAAACAAACACTTGAAATAGCCTAACCACTAGCTAATCTTACTGCTAATTACACATGTCTAAAATAGAAATCCAATTAACCAGATATTACAAAATAAATCAGTCCCAAATGTCCAGTTGTTACAAAAATGAACTAGTTCAAATGTCTAATAACAACAAGGTGATTATCTTATCATTACATATATACAAATTAGAGAAGGGGAAAATAGGGTGAGGATTCAAATTTAAAATCACACTTAGGAATGCATTCTACTTGAACTTCATATATCAATAAACATAAAATGTACCTGTAATTCGGCAGAAAGGAAGCCTATGAGTAAATGAAATTAATCAGCCAGATAAGCAGTAGCCAATCGAACAGTACACCCAGGATCTCAGCAGATATTTTAGAGAACTAAAATCTCAAAGGTATAAGAATAGCACTGATTTTTTATCACAGATATACGAAGGACCTATGTGTATTTTTCTGTTCTACAATTCAAATAAAGGTTCCGGGTCCTCTAAAAATGTTCAGATGGTCTCTTTTTATAGTGGAGCCTTAGGGCACCATTTTTCCATGTTTTTCCTTTTAGTCCCTGAGTTAGCTTTCAACTTTTCTTAAATGATCCCTCATTTCCTGACTTGTGTCTCAAGTTTGAGGAAGAAATTGTGTTTTAATCCCTCACTAGAATGTTCTAGGGTTACTACCAGCTTCTTTTTAAGGCTCAAATACCTCTTATACCCCTACTTTTATCCTAAAGTTTTAACCTTAGTTATTCCTTGACCCTGGCCGATTGTGTTTGGGTTATGGGCTAAGGTCTTGTTTGGATTAACAGGTCCATTGGATCCATACAACTAAATGTCCTAATATGGATTGCTTATCAATTATTATAACTTAGGATCATAAACATGTAGGTATCTTTGTATTAAAACCAATGGATCAATATCAACCAGGAAAGAAGACCAATACTCATTATAGGAAAATCCTAATTAAATCACTCAAAAAAACTTGAAACAGGGATTGAACACTTAATTCATGAACAAAATCAGGAAGCAATTAAAGGTTCAGCAAGAAAGAATAGCCTAATATGCGCAAGTACTGAAGATCAAAGTTATTGTGAAATGAGAATCAAACACTCGGTAGCATAAACACCTACCAAACTAATCGGAGTATCAGGTAGTAAAACAAATGAAGATCATGAGATGAAGGTCAACAAACCATAGAAATCACATACTTAGGATTTCAGAATCAGGAGGCTAATATTAATATGATATCACAACTAATAAAGAGATGAAGAGATTTAAGATTATTGACAACCAAAGGCTTATGACTATTTAAACCTATTTCAGATGAGATTGTGGACAAACAAACAAGAAATTAAAGCATCTAACAATTAATAGGAATGAAGCAAATATATACAAGCAAAGACAGAGTACTTAGCTTCTTTTTTACACAGGCCAATCTATCTTGAGACCATTCCGTTGGTTTCAGACCTCTTTTGTAGAGGTTTTTAACCTCCTAGGACAACTGGCCTTGTGGAAAACAAGTTAAGGAGTTCAGGACGGGGAACTGGTAATTCTGAGATCCTGTGAGGTCTCGGATCTGGGTTTTCTCAGTGATTGGTGGTGTTTGGGAGTCGTTGGTGGCATGGTTGGGGAAGGGAATGGCCAGGGGTTGCCTGTGACAAGTTTGACCAAATTCCGACAGGGTTTGATTTTCAGGGTTAAGCTTCAAATTAATATTCGAAAGGTTTCAGGCGGATTCGAAGGGTGTAATATACATGGTAGGAAAGCGGAGGATTAGTTGTTTCAGGTGTGTGATTTTGGAGGGGTTTGGAGTTGAGTCGTCGGAGATGGGGGGTTCCGACGGTCTTCTTTTGAAGATTCGAGACGATGGAAGGTCATTTGAATGGAATGGATTGCAGGATGGGGAAGGGGAGGTTCTGGTGGTCCTACGGTGTAAAGTTGGGGAGGTTTGGAACAGGGTCACTGGAGACGGTGGTTCCGACAACCTTACTTTTGAATATTCGAGACGAAGAGACTTATTCGGCAGAAATCAGTCACGGACGGGAAAGAGGGGGTTATGACGGTTTGATGGTGTAAATCTAAGGAGATTTGGTGACCGGCCCGCCGGCGTGAGGCGATTTCCGGCAGCGGCAATAAGGTGGTAGACGGGTGGTCAACGGTGGTCAATGGGTGGTCAAGGGTGGTGTTACAGTGGAGGTGGACTGTACGTGGAAGAAGAGAAGTGTGTCTCTAGTTCAATAGAAACATTTGGACATATATATCCAAAATTGGGCAGGTTTCAGGACCGTTGGATGGCCCGAGATCAACGGCTGGGATGCCTGGTCTTTAAACGATGTCGTTTGGTTTGGTCTTCGTGTGGATCGGACCGGGGTTGGTGTTTGGGCTGAGTCTGTGGGTTTTTAAGGGGTCAAATTGTTTGGGCCACTCAGGTCTGGCCCAATTGTGGCCAGACTGAGTGGTTGTGCATGTATGTATATATATTTTTTATCTTTTCTTTTTTATTTTAATTAATTTCTAATTTTATCTTTAAAAAATTTCTAATTAACACAAATAAAAATGAAACAAGTTGAAAATTAAACAAAAAAATAATAAAAAATGCCAGAAATACTAGTTGCATACATATTTATTGTATTTTAATATGTAAAAATAAACCTATTTAACAATTAAATCCTAAACAATTTTAAACATGCATTAATGAACACGCACTGGCACGCGTAATTGAACTCTAAGACTAAATCCTAAAAAAACAAATGTAAAAGGGAAAATCCTAAATCTGAGGGTCCTGCAGGAGCCGTTTCAACAGGGTAAAAATCATATGCTCACAAACGGTATAAAAAACAAAACAAAACACATCATCACTACTAATTTTACTTTCCATTAATTTGAACTTCATTCCATTGATCTTTAAATATGATCATTCCTTAAATGTGGTAGAGGAAATAATAGGGTAAGGAACTTCGGGTAAAGAAAAAGTTATAGAATAGGGAAAATAATATTGTATAGCCGCTTTCAAAATAGTAGCGGAACATATATACATTATGTATGTTATATTAATCTACACAAACAGGTAATTACTCATTTAACAAGTGTCTACAGTCTAGAGGTGTACATTCGATTTATCGATTCAATTTTGACCCTTATCGATTATCGATTTGTACATATGCTTATCGTTATCGTTCAATAAGATTTCAATTTTTTTTAATTTCGATTTCAATAACAAATAATCGATTTGATTTATCAATTAACCGATTCGGATGCACACCCCTACACTTAAGTAATGCAACAACCATTTGAAGGTGCTATATTTTCTCAAACCTTAGTCACTAGCAACCGAGAGGTTGTGAGTTCGAGTCTCCCCAGGAGCAAATTCTGGGGATTTATGCCAGGGGTCTATTTGGAAACAGCCTCTCTACCCAGGGTAGGGGTAAGGCTGCGTACACACTACCCTCCCCAGACACCACTGAGTGGTATTGTACTGGGTCGTACTTTTTTTTTTAGTCACTAGCAAAGTCTCTTCTTCACATATTATTCATACCTTGAAAGTCTCTCTTTTAAACCAAACATCAGAGTTCATATACAAAAAATATGAAAGCACAAATAGAAAGCATACAACTTCCATGAAATAATTATAGCACCCGAAGTGCGGCCCTAACAGTTTTGTGCATAGAGTTACCCCTGATGGAATAGCCCGTGCAGGCTGGTCTGACCGCCAACAACATTAAGAAAAGTAATTGCTATTCAAGGTGCACTTTTGATGGCATGCAGTAGCTAACTACTCATACAATACAAGTGTCTTTTATACCTAATTTCAGAATATCTATTCCAAACACATGTAAATACATCTAGAAAGTATGCAACTTTTCATGAAATAATTACATTACTGCTCAGCTTAAAAACAATTTTCTCAATGCATGATCTAAAATTTCAGTAACAATTGAAAGCTACCAACATTAAGGCCCAAAAATATAAACCAGTCGAAAAGCTCAGATTGGTACGGATCGTTTCACGGCCTGTTTCGCTGCAACACTCAGCCCAACAGCAGCACCGCCAATAACCCCAGCAACAGCCGCCGACCTCAGCCCCGCCGCTGCCCTATAAAAAGCTCCAGTCCCTAAACCCGCCACCACGCTATTGATCACATCATCCGTATCTCTGATCGCCACCATCCCACTCTCCATACCCGCATAAATCAGCCCAATTATTCCGACCCGGTTCCCGAATTTCCTTCCCGTATGACCTGACCCGTTTAAGATCCTGTTAACCCGGAGCTTTAAGGTATCCCCTGGCTCGGAAGCTTTTACACCTTCGATGAATCCCTTACCGGCGCCGAGGACAGAACCGGAGAGGTAACCGATGCCGGTAAAGTACGTTAGGTTTTCTCCCCATGATCGGCGTTGTGCGAGAGATTCTTCTTGGAAGAGGAATTCAGGGGAAGTGGGGAGTTTGTAAAGGTTTCGTATAGGGACTTGGAGATCTTGGTATGGGTTATAGAGCCGCCGTTTCTGGCCGTCGCCGTCGTTGTCTCCGGCGTGTTGTGCCATAGCCGTCAGGATTTGCTTCTAAAATTAGGGTTTAGGTAGAATTTGAGTAATTGGAGAGACACGTATAGAAAGAGAGAAGTGGTACCAAAGTTTCTCGTACGTAGGACCTAAAATAGAGTGACGTGCTCTAGAGGCGATTTTTTAGAAAATACTAAAATATTATGGGTGTGTTTGGCTCAAAATATTTTTCAAAATATATTTTTAATTAATTGATTTAATATTTAAAAAATATTTTTTTATAAATTTATTTATATTAATTGTAAATATATTTTTATTAAAAGAAAATTAAATATTTCTAAAAACCCATTCTTAACTTCTCCAACCTTATTCTACATCCCCACTAATCTAACCCACATTCCAACCATCCTACCACATCCCATCCCCCACTTGCCCACCCCACCATATCGCTCATCCACGTTAAATAAGAATATTATTAGTAATACTTTCTTTTTCATATTATAGATAAGTCTTTTTTATTTCAACAAATGAACAATTCTTTTTATGATTTAATTTTTTCCATTTAAAAAAAGCTCTTTCTTTTCGGGATGTAGAAATTTTTTTTATTCAACCAAAAAATTATTTTTTTCATTTTATAAATTTTATTTTTATTTCAACAAAAGGAATATTTTTTATGATATAAAAAAAGTTCTTTCTTTTATTTCATAAAATGAATACTTTATTTCATATTATAGAAAGAATATTTTTTATTTAGTTATGGAACAAAAATTTCAATGCTATTTTTAAGTAAAAAAGTAAAGCAGCACACTTTTTCCTTTTGGGTTTATGTGAATTTTTAAAAGAATAATTAAATTTTTGAAGAAAATAATGTCCTAAAAATATTGGGTATTTGGAGGAAGGGAAGTTGGGAGGAACAAGGAAACATGGTTACTTGGGAGAAGTGGGAAAAGGGGAGGAGAGTAGCATAAAAAATATCAAATTTTTTTTATTTACTAACCAAACAAGGAAAAATCAGTGACAAAACCACTCATTTTTTATAAAAGCTTCGTTCATACCAAACATACCATGTATTAATTAAGTTATAATGATATTTTGGGTAGGTTTAAGATAGTCTTTTACATATACTTATTTCTTTAAATTTGCTAAGCACCATCATTTTTAGAGATATTTAGAGATTTTATATACCCGGAAAAAATAAATATTTACGAGTAATTCTAAAAATCCCTTTGGGTAGGCATGAATGCCCTTCTCTACAATCTACCCTACTACAAAGCTTCAGAATCTATAACAATCATAACTATTACATTCATAAATAGCAGAAACTAAGGGCAGTAATTCATTCTGTTCAATTGGCTTGCAATTTTTCTATTGTCGGTGAGTATCTAATTTTTTTCCTACATAAAAATAATTCTTAAATATAAATCAAAATAATTTTTCTTGATTTTTGGGAATTTTTCTTTATTTAGTTTTTTTTGAATAAATAGCTTTCTATTTCATTTCGTCAAAAAAGTATACTTACAAAACATAGATGCTGACCATCTATTCCCGTATGCTATACACAGTCACTACCCTATTATCATTCTAGAAAAAACAAAACACACTATGATAATACGTGTGAAACAACTATCGTGAAGAAAGTCTATCTCATTTTAACTAGGGAAAATGATCTAAGCTATGTAGGACAACCCTCCACTTATGCCTTGAATCCCCTCTGCAATGGAGATGGACTACGATTTCCTTGCATACAGTGTCGCTCATCAACATGCCTCCCTGGAATCTCAATTTATTCCGCTCCCTCCATATCGTCGGCACCAGAATCCCAAATAGGCAAGCTGTAATTTCTGCTAAACCATTTCTACTCTTCGCCAGCTTACTAATCCACATACATTCCTCCTGCCAGTCAGCAATGGTACGCTTATAGCCCAACCAGTTGAGGAGTCGATACCAGAGCTCTTTGGTTTTCAAACAGTCAAAGAAAAGATTCTCAAATGTCTCTCGATACAAACCACAGAAAATGCAATCTTGTGGAACCAGAACATTTAGCATCTGGAGTCGATCCACAGTTGCAAGTCGCTTATGTAAAGCCAGCCATAGTATAAACTTATACCTGGGGTGTAGTAGAGGCTGTAATATGATTGATTTCCACTGGACCTTGCTGCATTGAGGAAGAAACTGTCTGTATAGCTTGTTAATGTTGAAGGACTCTCCCTGTTGCACCTGCCTCAATCTATAGGGGATTGTAACTTTCCATAAATTTCCCATTTGTCACTCAACGACGGAACCTTGCTTATTTCTTTCTTTGAGGATCAACGAATCGAATGATATTTCTGTTCCAATTTTTGCCTCTTCTTCTCCCTCTGAATCAAACTTTTCCTTGCCATAATGGTTGAATTCATATTAGTATCCATGATACAAGTCGAATCCTAGATGTAGAAATAGAAGAAAACCATTAATCAGACTCCTCGATTCAAAAAATTTCCTGATTGCCCAGGCAGCAGCCCCAGGCACCAACATGTCTTCAAAACAGTGGTTCTTGATATAGAAAGTATGAACCCACTTTATCCATAGACTATCCTTCTTCTTAGTCAATGCCCACAAATGCTTGACCACAACAACTTTGTTCCATTTAGCTAGGTCTAAAACATTCAGACCCCCTGCACTGTAAGGCAAGCACATAGTGTCCCATGCAATCAGGGTCTTTCTTAAGACTGTGGCAGAACCAGTCCACATATAGGATCTGCAGATGGCCTCTGTCATCTTCAAAAAAAATTTGGGCAATAAAAAGATCTGGGACCAGTAGGCTTGAATACCAAACAGAACAGATTTTATCAATTGAAGCCGACCAACATAAGATAGAAGCCTTGACGACCAGCAGTTTACTTTCTGTGTAATTTTCTCCACCAGTGGCCAGCACTGAGCAATGGACAGCTTCTTCGAATCCATACCAAATACTTGAAAGGGAGGCTGCCTTCTGGAAATCCCAGTATCTGAAGAATCTCTTATTTCTGCCAGTTGTCAACACTTGCTAAGTACACTGCAGTTTTATCAACATTTGCGTGAAGACAAGAGACCTTAGAGAACTCCTGAAGAATCTGTTTCAGGAGGCTGACTGATTGAATATCAGCCTTGCAAAACAAGAGGAGATCATCCGCAAAACAAACATGTGCTACACCCAACTTCTTGCATTTAGGATGGAACCTGAAGTCTTTCCTCATCATCACTTGCACGAGCTGTCTATGTAGATACTCCATTGCCAGAACAAAGAGGTATGGTGACATCGGGTCACCTTGTCGCAGTCCTCTTTTCCCTTTAAATGGAGCAGTGAGACCTCCATTGAAGTTGAGAGAATAGGTTACAGTTGATATACATTCCATTATCCTCTATAAATTTAGAAGGGAACCCCAGATCCTGCAGCAATCTACTAAGGAAAACCCATTCAACTGAGTCGTAAGCCTTCTTTAGGTCCACCTTTAGCACACACCTAGGAGAGAGGCCCTTCTTGGAATAGCCCTTGAACAATTCTTGTGTGAATAAGATGTTATCAATAATGCTACGACCCTCGATGAAAGCTGACTGTGACCTGCCCACTAGAGAGTCAATAACCCCTTTCAACCTAGCAGTAATAATCTTTGTGAGGATCTTGTACAGAGTTGTGCAGCAAGCAATTGGCCTGTAATCCTTGACTTTGGTTAGATTCTGTACCTTGGGAATGAGAGTTAGTGCAGTGCTACTAACTCCAGAATGTAGTTTCCCTGTTGTAAAGAAACCTATCACAGCTTCACAAATGTCATCCCCTACAATATGCCACTGCCTGATGAAAAAATCTACTGGGAAACCATCCACCCCAGGTGCCTTGTCATGTGGCATGTCTTTTATTGCCTGCAGTATTTCCTCCCTTGTTACTGGTTGTACAAGAGCATCCTTCTGTTGGAAAGTGAGACAGGGCCCCAGATGAATTATTTCAGTGTTTGGACATTGGATGATGCTATTGTTCCCCCCCCCCCCCCAGTAGTGACTTGAAACAAGCAACAAACTCTGCTTCCACCTTCCTGGGATCAGATAGTTTAATCCCCTCTTCAGTATATATAGAATTGATAGTGTTGAAGCTTGTCCTTATCTTTAGTTGAGCATGAAAGTATTTTGTGTTGGCATCTCAACAGGTAATCTAGTGAGCTCTAGATTTCTATTGTAGGATCTGCTCCTATATATTGCTCCACTTCTCCACCTCCACAAGTAACAGTCTCTCCTGATCAATCAACCATTTATCCATAAAATTTAATTGCAGTTGGATCTGGATGGTTTCTAGCTTCTGCCTTGCCTCATTGAGATGTACCCTATACTTTCCCATATAGGTATTCAGCTCCTTTAACTCCACTTTTAGGGTCATCAACTTACTCCATATTCTGTGCATTTTCCCTCCCTGCTGATGCTGATTCCATGCTCTTTCCACAAAGCCAGGAAATTCAGTATGGTCCATAACAGATGAATAAAGTTTGAAAGGTTTAGGATGATTTTTCCTTCTCTGTTCCTCAGGGTTACACTGCAATAGGATAGGGGAATGATCATAGACTCCCGGGATCAATACATCAGCTTCAATGTGACTGTTCTCCTGCATCCAGTGTACATTTCCAAAGGCCCAATCAATTCTGCTATACACTCTTGTCTCTAACTTCTGCTTATTGTTAGAAACAACGCTTTACGCTAGAGGGGGGGTGAATAGCGTATTAATAGAATTTAGCGTTTTCTTGCGGAATTTAAACTTTGCAGGAAGTAAAATAAATGCAGAAAAATAAACTTACACAAAGATGTATACTGGTTGGCCACCAACGTGGTTAGTCCAGTCCCCGAGAGACTCTCTCGAGATTTTTCACTATCTTGTTAAGCTTAAGGGTGCTCAACAAACCGTTACGCACTTGAGGACACAAGCCTCAAACAGTTGCTCGGAGATCGCAATCTCAAAGACTTCACCCAAGGAAACGCAAGTTCCTTGAAACAAGAGAATCGCAATTCTCTTACAAGTATATCAAATACTTGGACACTCACTTAACTAAAGTACTCCTTATTGAGTAGGTATGAGTAAAAGAATATGTTCAAGATCACAACAACTTTAAGCAATAATATGGCTCTCAAAAGCTTTATGAAATGAGTAGAAAATGAAGAACAATTGAATGAAAGCTTATAGCAATGTAATGATCAGTTTGTGTATGTTGTTGTTGTTAAAAAAATGAAATGAAGCTGTATTTATAGTTGAAAAAGTTGGTTCAACCGTTGTCTAATTGCCAATTAAGAGTTGCTGAAATTACTCAGTGATAATCGATTATTAAGACCAAACAATCGATTATCTGCCAGTCAGTTTAAAAATCAATCCCAGATTTAACGCTTCACAATCGATTATACATAATCTATAATCGATTACTGGCAATATTCAAAATCAGATAATCGATTACACTAAGTTCATAATCGATTACTTTAGCAACGTTCTAAAAATCATTTCCGGATTTTAAGCAAAACATCGATTATATAAAATCTATAATCGATTACTTCAGCAACGTTCTAAAAATCATTTCCGGATTTTAAGCAAAACATCGATTATATAAAATCTATAATCGATTACCTTATGGTATTTGAAAATCATTTGACAACGGACAGCTTCAACAATCGATTGTCCTTTGCAACAATCGATTACTTGTTATTTTCTGAAAATCATAAAACTTACTGTCTCAGTGATAATCGATTATCTAAAGACATAATCGATTACTTAATTAAATTTAATATCACTGGAAGACATCAACTCAACACAATCGATCACCATTAGTTCATAATCGATTATTTTGAGTATTGAAAAACTTTACCTCAACAACAATCGATTGTCATTTGTTCACAATCGATTATCATGCAGATTTGGAAAAACTTGATGTTCACTGTCTTACTCACAATCGATTACCATTAATTCATAATCGATTGTCATGCAGTCTTGGCTCAGAAACAATCGATTATCATAAGTACATAATCGATTATTTTAGCCCAGATTTTTGAGGCATGTTTAGAAAACATTTTGTCTAATGTAAATATGCATGATTTAAAATCTTTTTGACACAGAATTAAATATGCATGATTTTGGAAAATAGTTTTATGAGAGAGGCCATACTATGAGTCAAGTTATAGGATCGAGATTACAGTTTTAGAACAACTCAATAACAATTAAGAGCTATATCTTGAACTTCAATCTTATTCGCAACCATTGTGCGCTTGTACTTGAATTCCATCATATATCAATTTTTGCTTCGTTTGTCATTCATCAAAACCTACAAAAGAGTACACGTTTAGTATATTGCATTGAGAACGTGTTTCTAACAATTTCCCCCTTTTTGATAATGGCAAACATTAAGCGGGATATGCAATTTAGGCAAAAGATATTGACAATTCAAGACAAGTAACAATTATGCAATTTTGTTCTTGTTCCCCCTCAATTTAAGAGTTCCCCCTCAATTTTAGCTTATAAGCAATCAATGAATTAAGAGGTGGTGCATACCCGATATCCCGTTTTCTTCCCCCTTTTGCCATTAGCAAAAAAATAGTAAGGAAAGATGCAAAAAGATGAAATAAACAAGGTTTATTTATTGAAAAAAAGAAGAGGGTACATCAATGGGAACCAAAGAGAACAACAGCAAAAACCACACAAAACAAAAAAAATTTATTCATTTCCGTCGTTGTCCGCCTCGTTATCCGGCGCTGCTTCAAAAGGAACGAGAGCTGCATATGGATAATTGACATGATCAAAGTATCCATGGATCTCATGAGTGAGTTGAGTAAGCTGGTCGGATATGGTTTGGAGAGTAGGCTCTTGGGACGAACGAGCACGACGGGGTGGACGACTTGAAGAAGGAGCTGGAGCATGATCACCATCATGATGGAAAGAAGACTCCGAGATTTCCCAAATTTTGGTACTCCTTTTGAGAGGACCATTTCCCGTGACAAATCCGGATGCTTCAAGGAAGTTCATAATGAGGAGGGCATAAGGAAGAGGCATGTCATCACCGATGGCATCGAGCATATGAATTTTGATGAGCCGACACCAATTTATTTTGTCTCCGGTGACAATGGCATGCAGAAGTTTGGTATCCTCCTGGGAGATGGTGGTGTGATTGTGCCGTCTAGGCTTGAGGACTCGGGTGATGAAGTAAAGAATCAACCGGTAGTTTGGATCCATTCCCGTTATGGTAGGACGACGGGTAGAGATAGATGGATCATAGGAGGTTATACTGGCTTGGTGGAGAAGGATGGTTTCATCAAAGAGAGCCCCGGCCTTATCAATATACCGGTAAAGGTCTTCACCTTCATTTGGAAGGCGGGCAATGGTGTGGAGATTCTCTTCAGAGAGAAGAATTTTAACCCCATTAATGGAGGTGACAAGTTCGCCATCTTTATCTTTATGGAGGTTTGAGTAAAAAGCCTGAACGAGAGTTGTGTTTATGTGAGGATGAGTGAGAAGCAAGAAGTCATATAGTTGACACTCCTTTAACATATTTGCGGCAGGGGTGAAAGGCTCAAGGAGTTTACTATTTGAGAACCGAGGAGGAAGAATGGTGCGTTTCTCAAATTTTGATAGGAACCTTGTGAGTTATTTTTAGTTTCAAAGAACAAGACGGAACCGTCTTGGTATGGAAAATTTAAAAGATGAGGGGCGGTTGAGGCTGATGCGCCATGTTTGGATCGGGAACGTTTTGAAGATCGTCCAGACATGTTAGGAGAAAGACTGCTGGAATTTGGCAAAGAAAATAGAAGAGATTTAGCTTTTGAATACTAGAGATAGTGCTTGAGTGGGTAAATGTGAGCTCTTATGATGCCTATTTATAGAGGAAAGGATTATCAAGCATTGAATGGAGACATTTGCTGAGATTTTGGTTTAGGAGCAGTCAGAAAACGGTAAGAATTAAAATTACTGACCGTTAGATAATCGATTATTGAACTGAAATAATCGATTGTATTTACTGTTTGATTGAGATTTTGAATCTGACAAATCGATTCTTGAGTCAAACGGTAAAAAATTTGAATGAAATAATCGATTGTTAAATTTTGGTAATCGATTATGGAGCATTTAAGACCTGACAGGAATCGATTGAGGAGCCAAACGGTAACAAAAAATTAATATGAAGTAATCGATTGTCAATTCTTGGTAATCGATTATTTAGGGAACTAATTTGATACAGTGAACTTGGAGAATATCAGAATTTGTCAAATAATCGATTGTATGAAAAAATAATCGATTGTTGTAGAAAGCATTGCTGAATGACTGAGGCGGAAATCGATTATGCAATTTAGGAAGTAAAAAATTAAACATAAATGCATAATAGTAATAATCAGTCATAAACAATATTGATACTGATAATCGATGTACTGCACAGAAAATAATCGATTAGTGGCTTGAAATAGTCGATTATTTTGTGCTAAAACTTCATAATTCCCCCTACCTTTGGGGTGGTACCTGCAAAATAGATTTAAACGTCTCCGACGCTCAAGTTAGTAATTTATAGCGAAATTAATAAATTACACTAGTGTTAACAAGTAATGCCGTGAACTCTTAAGAATTGTGTCCTAGAGTGTTCTTAAGAGAGTTTCGGGTACTTACCTTTTCTCCAACATCGCCAATTACCTGTTCGAGAGGATGATCCTTGATCGTTCTCCACTCGTTAGGCGTATTTATTCCTTTTTCTAATTGTGGCGCTTCTTCCGTTGGTTGTTCCCCAATTTCATTTTTGTTTTCCTTTGAAGGTTCTTCTTGGATTTTATCTTTCAAGCTATCCAAGATACCTGCAAGATCAAAACCGGATTCCTTTCTCGCCAAGCGAGTATTATCTTCGGAAAACACAACATGAGGGGATTCCTCCACAATTTGGGTTCTTTTGTTAAAGATCCTATATGCTTTGCTACGTGAGGAATAACCAATGAAAATACCTTCATCCGATTTAGCATCAAACTTACCCAATTGGTCCTTGCCATTATTATGAACAAAACATTTACAACCAAAAACACGTAAATGAGAAATGTTGGGTTTTCTACCCTTATAAAGTTCATATGGGGTTTTCATGAGTATCGGCCGAATTGCTACTCTATTTAAAACATAGCAAGCGGTACTCACGGCGTCCGCCCAAAAGTATTTGGGAATCTTAGCTTCGTCGAGCATGGTTCTAGCCATCTCTTCGAGACACCTATTTTTCCTTTCCACCACCCCATTTTGTTGTGGTGTCCGTGGAGCGGAAAAGGTGTGTTCGATTCCGAGTTCGTCACAAAAATCCGCAAAGAGATTGTGATCAAACTCTCCCCAATGATCACTTCTAATCGAAGTGACGGTCGATTCCTTTTCGTTTTGAACACGCTTAAGGAAATACTTGAAATTTTGAAAAGCATCACTTTTATTTGCAAGAAATAGAGTCCAAGTAAATCTAGAAAAGTCATCAACAATTACAAAAACATATTTATTTTTACCAAGACTTTCAATACGAGAGGGACCAAATAAATCCATGTGAAGTAATTGCAAAGGTCTAGATGTTAAAACAATATTCTTGGATTTAAAAGATGCTTTGGTTTGCTTCCCTTTTTGACAAGAATCGCAAATAGAATCATTTTCAAACTTTAAACTGGGAAGACCAACTACTAAGTTTTGAGAAAGAAGCTTGTTCAAAAGATGCATATTCATGTGTGCTACTCTACGATGCCATAGCCAAGAGTTATCCTCTTTGCTTACTAAACAATCAACATATTCGGGTGAGGAGTTTGCAAGATCAACCATATAGATATTATCAATTCTAAAACCACGAAGTATGATCTTGAAATCACTACGTCTAAATACAAGACATTCATCCAAATTAAATAGAGCAAGATTTCCCTTGTCACATAATTGGCTTATGCTCAAGAGATTGTGCTTCAAACCTTTCACAAGTAGTATATGTTTAATAGAGGAGTTTTCGTCCTTACCGACCGAACCAATGCCGATGATTTTTCCTTTATTGTTATCACCAAATGTGACACTTCCTCCTACTTTGTGCTCTAGTTGAAGGAATTTAGATTCATCTCCCGTCATGTGTTTGGAGCATCTACTATCAAGGTACCATAGTACATTTGATCCCTTCAAGCACACCTACAAAACAAATTAATGTTCTTTAGGTACCCATGCCATCTTGGGTCCTTGAGGGTTAGGCATGTTATAATGATGCAATTGATTTATATGTCTATGACGAGTAAAGCAAGCGGGAGCAATATGACCAATACGTCTACAATAATGACAAGTCACGTTGGGATTATGCATTTTTCTAGGTACATAGTAACTAGATGAATGAAGGTTGCTTACTCTACTTTGAACACCATTGTTTCTCCTATTATGAGCTCTAGGAGGTTCACAAGTTTGTCTAAAATATGCATCATTTCTAGAATATCTATTTCTAGGTGGAGGGTCATTTCTTGGTCTTCTAAATTGTTCAAGGTTTGGCCTAAAATATGCATCATTTCTAGGTCTTCTAGCATTTTCACTATTTGGTGTAACATGCAAGTTATTTCTAGGATTTCTACTTCTAGGATAAGCATTTTGGTTATTAGTCCTAGGTTGAGCTCTAGGTTGTTGTGGTTTAGCACCAACCTTTTCTTCATTCTTGAATCCTATTCCATGTTTAGTTGATTTTAGATTAACAAGCACATCATTCAAGTTTTTATGCGAAGAATTAAACTTATCTAATGTGCCTTTAAGTCTAGCTACTTCATTCTTAAGAAGCACACAAGAAGAACAGTTTCTAGTAGAACCTTCAGGTTTATCAGCACTTCTTTTTCCATAAAACTTGTTTTCCTCTTTTAGCTTCTCATTTTCGAAAACCAGTTTTTCTAATTCTTTTTCTTTTAATGAAAGCTGTGTTTGAAAATCTTTTTCTTTTAGAGAAGCGCTTTCTTTAACACTTTTGACAGTTTTTGAAGCTTTGATAAATTCAGCATATAGTTCATCAAAAGCATTTCTCATTTCATCAAGAGTAAAGAAATTTTGAGAAGAGATTTGACTTACCTCGTCTTTGCCGTCTTCTTGAGCCATGAGACATAAATTTGCTGCTTCATCGTCTTCTTCTTCGCTTGCTTCATCTCCGGAATCTCCTCCCCAAGAGATGTATGCACGTTGCTTTTTGAAGGGTTTCTTCTCCTTTTTGATGTTAGGGCAATTTGATTTTATGTGCCCGGTTTCTCCGCATTCATAGCATTTTAGTTGATCGCCTTGCTTTTTGTTCTTGCGTTCATACTCTTTGCGCATGAATTTTTGAAACCTTTTGATAACGAGTCCAAACTCGTTGTCACCTTCCTCATCAATTTGTGGTTGGCTAGCCTTTAGAGCAATCCTTTGCCTTCTTTGATCATCAACAAACGGGTTAAGTATAGTTGATTCATAGGTTTTGAGATTACCTCTTAATGCGTCAATTGTGACATTTGTGATGCCAATGGATTCTTGGATTGCATCGGCCTTTGATCGCCATGCCAGAGTGAGACTTTTGAGGATCTTCCGGACAAGTTCTCTATCCGTAAACGTCTTTTTGAGGGCGTGTAGATCATTCACGATCATTGAGAATCGCTCAAACATTTCGTCTACTTTCTCTCCTTCCTTCATGTGGAATAGTTCATAAGAGTGAGTTAAGAAATCAATTTTAGCTTCTCGTACCTGGTCGGTTCCTTCGTATGTCACTCCAAGCTTATCCCACATTTCTTTTGCTGTTTTGCAACATGATATCTTCCTGTAGTCGTTAGCATTAACAGCACAATATAATAAATTTATAGCTTTGGCATTATTTTGAACCTTACGAATATCCTCCGCGGTATATTCCTCTTCGGTCTTTGGAACCCATTCGTCTTCCACCTTCTTGGTTGGGATTTGGTTTCCATTGGTGAATACTTTCCACAAATGAAAGCTATTTGATTGCACAAAGATTTGCATCCTCTCCTTCCAGTATGAGTAGTTTGTGACGTTGAATAGAGGAGGTCGTGTAGAGCATTGTCCTTCTTCAATTCCTGTAAAAGAGTCAAGAGTAGAAGCCATGGATGGTTCTCTCAAACGGTTAAGTTTTCAGAGAGTTGGGCTCTGATACCAATTGTTAGAAACTACGCTTTACGCTAGAGGGGGGGGTGAATAGCGTATTAATAGAATTTAGCGTTTTCTTGCGGAATTTAAACTTTGCAGGAAGTAAAATAAATGCAGAAAAATAAACTTACACAAAGATGTATACTGGTTGGCCACCAACGTGGTTAGTCCAGTCCCCGAGAGACTCTCTCGAGATTTTTCACTATCTTGTTAAGCTTAAGGGTGCTCAACAAACCGTTACACACTTGAGGACACAAGCCTCAAACAGTTGCTCGGAGATCGCAATCTCAAAGACTTCACCCAAGGAAACGCAAGTTCCTTGAAACAAGAGAATCGCAATTCTCTTACAAGTATATCAAATACTTGGACACTCACTTAACTAAAGTACTCCTTATTGAGTAGGTATGAGTAAAAGAATATGTTCAAGATCACAACAACTTTAAGCAATAATATGGCTCTCAAAAGCTTTATGAAATGAGTAGAAAATGAAGAACAATTGAATGAAAGCTTATAGCAATGTAATGATCAGTTTGTGTATGTTGTTGTTGTTAAAACACTGAAATGAAGCTGTATTTATAGTTGAAAAAGTTGGTTCAACCGTTGTCTAATTGCCAATTAAGAGTTGCTGAAATTACTCAGTGATAATCGATTATTAAGACCAAACAATCGATTATCTGCCAGTCAGTTTAAAAATCAATCCCAGATTTAACGCTTCACAATCGATTATACATAATCTATAATCGATTACTGGCAATATTCAAAATCAGATAATCGATTACACTAAGTTCATAATAGATTACTTTAGCAACGTTCTAAAAATCATTTCCGGATTTTAAGCAAAACATCGATTATATAAAATCTATAATCGATTACTTCAGCAACGTTCTAAAAATCATTTCCGGATTTTAGGCAAAACATCGATTATATAAAATCTATAATCGATTACCTTATGGTATTTGAAAATCATTTGACAACGGACAGCTTCAACAATCGATTGTCCTTTGCAACAATCGATTACTTGTTATTTTCTGAAAATCATAAAACTTACTGTCTCAGTGATAATCGATTATCTAAAGACATAATCGATTACTTAATTAAATTTAAAATCACTGGAAGACATCAACTCAACACAATCGATCACCATTAGTTCATAATCGATTATTTTGAGTATTGAAAAACTTTACCTCAACAACAATCGATTGTCATTTGTTCACAATCGATTATCATGCAGATTTGGAAAAACCTGATGTTCACTGTCTTACACACAATCGATTACCATTAATTCATAATCGATTGTCATGCAGTCTTGGCTCAGAAACAATCGATTATCATAAGTACATAATCGATTATTTTAGCCCAGATTTTTGAGGCATGTTTAGAAAACATTTTGTCTAATGTAAATATGCATGATTTAAAATCTTTTTGACACAGAATTAAATATGCATGATTTTGGAAAATAGTTTTATGAGAGAGGCCATACTATGAGTCAAGTTATAGGATCGAGATTACAGTTTTAGAACAACTCAATAACAATTAAGAGCTATATATTGAACTTCAATCTTATTCGCAACCATTGTGCGCTTGTACTTGAATTCCGTCATATATCAATTTTTGCTTCGTTTGTCATTCATCAAAACCTACAAAAGAGTACACGTTTAGTATATTGCATTGAGAACGTGTTTCTAACACTTATCGCACCACGTATAGAAACAGCCCATGCTCTTCAACTGAGAGAGTTGAAGAGCATTGAGAGTGTCTTGGAATCCTTGAATCTCTTGCTGAACAACTGGGGCACCTATTCCCTCATCCGTGTGAAGTACATTATTGAAGTCTCCACTGATAAGCCAGCTGCCCTGAATAGTAGCCCTAAGGTCACCAGTTTGGTCCACAATTGTTGTCTCTTGCTCAATTCATTATTAGCATATACAACTGTTAGCAATGTTCTGAAAGTAGAACCCCTTTCTTTAACCTCACAGTGAATAAATTGCTCATCAACCCTCAAAACCTGCATCTCCACTTTTGAATTCCACAGTATCCAGATTCTCCCATTGGCATGCTCACTGTACCTTCCAGTATGTCTCCAATCATTTCCCAGTTTTGTGACAATTTGATTTACCTTTGCTTCCTTTAATTTAGTTTCTACACAACCCATTCAATCTATTGTATGTTTATTCAGAAAGAGTCTCAACTCCTTCTGTTTGTGGGCCTTATTTAGACCGCTAATGTTCCATGTGTAGACTATCATGACTGGGTGAAGCTGGATGGGCCAGCGTCCCCTGGATCATCACCTATCTGTAGCAAAGAGAAGCTGTTGGTTGTGTTTAATGAAGCACCATCACATTGTTGTACATTCTTGCCTTTTACTAAACCTCTGTCATTCACCCTGCTGCCAGCATTTTCATTCTGCTTACCTTCCTCCACTGATCTGTCAGTTCTTGCCTTCACATTATCCTTCTTTGTTTTTGGTATCCATTGCCATATCTCACTCTGCACTTTCTGCTTTACCCCTGCTGCCCTATGTTGGATCTTTGCTTCCTCTTCATTGCCCTGCCTCTTTTTATTCCAGTAGACCTCAGTGCTATGACCAAACCTAACAAAGTCAGTACAATATTTTGGCCTCCATTCGTATTAATCTGTTGTATGATAACCCCCCCCCCCCCCTCTTAGTATGTAATTCCTTTGTTTCAGGCAGAGGTTGGGAAATATCTGTTTCCACTAGCACTCTAGCAAATGAAATCCTCTCCTGCTCAGCAGTGATTTTATCGGTGTACATAGGTTTCCCAACTACACTTGCTAGCTTCCCGAGAGCTTCAGTGGACCAATATCCCAAAGGTAGACCAGGGAAAGTGACCCATAAAGTAACTACACTCACATTACCTGGTTCGTACTTGAAGTCCATACTCCATTGTTGTAATACCAATGGTTTATTGTGAAAAGTGTATGGGCCAGCCTGGATAACAAGATCTCTTTCTTCTTCAGTATCAAATCTGAAAATATAATACCCTTCGTCATGATGCAGAATTTGAGGTTTCGGAACAAAATCCCAAACATTTGTAATGAAATTGTCCATAGCTCGCTCATACGGGTCTTCTCCTAGTACAAACCCTATCAATACATTTCTCCAGTAGGTCTCATGTTCCTTAGTATCATCATCATCATCAATTTACCACAAACGTACCATCTCCCATTGCAGGTGGTACATAACTTAGTGATTTCCCTATTTGAGGGCTTCGATTATGTTGCATGGTGACTCTATTGCCATTTTCAGTCACAGGAACTCCAGAAGTCTGAGCAATCTGAGTTTCCTTTGCTTGTGCAGAGAAATGGAGCCGCGATGAACTGAAATCGACTCGTTCCAGTTCCTGCAAATCCTCCTCGCCTTCAACAATTTTCTCACTGATAGGTTGGAACTTCAACGGTAGAAAACTGCCAAACGTTACTGGTATCCTCTGTTGGACACCAATTTCCGGCGTTATCTGCGACCCGGATTTTCCATTTTTGCTAGGGTTGTGGAAAACTGTCGGCGCCGAACCCATTCCAGTTAGCCACTGAGTAGGCTTATTCACAACTGGTGTTTCCACTTTCTCCATCTCCGGTATCACCTGTTTCACCGGATTCTTCTTCCTTCCTCTCGCCATGGCTGGAGGCGCAGGTTAGCGCCCTGCTTATCCTGCGCCGAGAGCTTTTAGAGAGAGAAACTTTTCTTTTTCTCACACACACTCTTCGTTATTTATTTCTATTTCATATATTTTTAATATTTTAAAACATAGAAAAAATCATAAAATTATCATTTTAATTTTATGCTATCTTAAGTTTAATTTCCATTTAGAAATTTAATATCATAGTGTAACTTCATTCATTAAAGAAAAATCACAAAAAATTACTACAATAGTCATGTCCATATTTTAGCTTTTGATTTTAAATTAATTAGTTTAAACTAGTGAAAATAAGTAAGATTAACTCTAAAATAGTTTAGGGCAGAGCCTAATTTAGGATTTTATTTAGCTTGTTTGGTGAATTCAGTTAGATTTTTTTTAATCTAAAGAAAAAAACAAAGAAAAAGAAATAGATTTGGCCTTTCAATTTCGTCTAGGCCAACTTATTTTGAAACTTTCTCCTAGAATCAAAATCTTAGTCTGATGAATCTTTCTCCTAAGACAAAAGACCTAGTATTATGAACTTTTTCCTAGGATCAAAATCTTAGTGTGATGAATTTTTCTCCAAAGATAAGAAAAGAGACCTAGTCTGCTGAAATTTGTTGTAGGTTAAAAAATCTTAGTTTGATGAATCTTTCTCCTAAGGTAGGAAACCTTGTCTGATCAATTTTCTCTTAAGATAAGAAAAGAGACCTAGTGTGATGAACTTTCTCCAATGATCAAAATCTTAATTTGATGAATCTTTCTCCTAAAATAGAAAACTTAGTCTGATGAATTTTCTCCTAAGATAGAAATCTCAGTCTGATAAAGTTTTCACCTAAGTTAGAAAAGCTAGTCTGACAAATTTTCTCCTGGGATAATTTGAAAATGAAAAAAAAGAGGATATCCCCAAAAAAAGTCAATTCATGCCTATGAAAAAAAATAAAAGCGTTTGAGCAATTTGTTTCAAAAAAATATTTTTCTCAAAAGAAAAAAACTATTGTTTTTTCTAAAAAACAAAATCTTCTTGGTTCATTTTAGCATAGGTACACAATTCAGCAGTCTCATTTTTTCAACATAGGGTTCCCACTCCCTAGTTAATTTTTAGATATAGGGTCTCCATTCCGTAGTTTTCTTTTCCAACATATGGTATCCACTCCCTAGTTGATTTTATTTTAGACATAGGGTCTCCACTCCCTAGTCACTTTTCCAACATAGGGTTTTTACTCTCTGGTTGATTTTTTTTTTTATATAGAGTCTTCACTCCCTAATCTCTTTTTTCCAAGAATACACAATTCTGACTTTTATTGCTTTCAATAAATAAGTAGTTTAGAATTTGTTACAATAACTCACGAAATTTTTCTAGTAAAAACTAGGGCAGAAAAATTTCGTTCGCTTGTTTGTTTTGGTGTCTGAGCAGGTTTTACTAGAGGCACAAGCTTCGAGACGATCGCAGAATAAGTTTCAATCCAGAATAAACAAAAAAGAAGGAAAAAAAGAAGAAGTGAACTCAAAGTGCAAAAGCAGACAAGAGTTGTGGACTGTTTAAGACGTGATTGAAGTCACAAGCTTCGCATGTCTCGCCTTGATCCGAAAAGCTGAAGAAGAAGGAACCAGCACCTGCAGCTAATAAGCATCAAGATTTAGATCAGAGTCCGCATGAAAAAACAACCAAGACTCAAGATAAGCTTCAGAAGACTCATAGATAGGAATCTTGTAACTTGTAGCTGATAGGCTTAGTTAGTCCTTTTAGTTTTGATTTTGATGTAATAACGGGACCGCGGACCGGAACCTCGACCGGCTCTCTACCTCGGTACTCCATCACTGTTCCTACTCCCGAACTATACTGACCTGATTCTTTTATAGCTAAGGATATGTAGTCAACCTCTAAAGCAAGATTCGGTCAAACTTTTTTAAAATGCTTCAAAATGGAGTTTCAAACGGGCAAAAATTGCTCGTAATTGCTAATTTTATCTTTTTCCGAAAGCTCTTCATGTTTCCGAGCAAAGAGGGGCAGCTGTGAGCATCTAATTTTTGCTCTACATGAAAATAACTCCTAAATATTTTGGTATAAAAATTACCATTCTAATTTCATGTCATCCTAGGTTTAATTTGTATTTAGGAATTTAATATTATAGTGTAATTGTATTCACTAAACAAAAATCGCAAAAAAATTACTACATCAGTCACATCCACATTTTAGCTTTTAGTTTTAAATTAACTAGGTTTAAACTAGTGAAAATAAGTAAGATTAACTCTACAAAATAGTTTAGGGTAGAGCCTAATTTAGGATTTTATTTAGCTTGTTTACTTAATTCAGTTAGATTTTTCTAAATCAAAAGAAAAAACAAAGAAAAAGAAATAGATTTTGCCTTTCAATTTCGTCTAGGCCAACTTCATTTGAAGCCCAAAAATTCCATATTACCCAAGTTCTTATAATTCCATCCCACTATTCAATTACATATTAACCTTTACTTAAATCCTACCTCCTATATATAGATAAGATTTTCCATAGACCTTAGATCCCTACCCTGTTGTATCCGCTGTTTCTTCACCAAAATACACAAAAAATGAAGACCAAAAAAGCTGACTGTAAGGACTAAAAAAGGCTGACAGCAAAGAAAAGGACACACCCCACCCCTGAAGATCATCGTTTTCAATACCAACCTAAGCGACCGCCTCGTTCGATCTTCTTCTTCATTTCAATAATTGCTTCCAGCAGCCTAAAGATGGAAACATCCATAGCTGACTCTTCTCCATCTTCTTCTTCAAAACCATCTTCCTAACCTCCATGCCAAACAACCACCCCTTTTACCACAACCAACAGCCATCTCCCTAACCTCCTTAGCTTTAACTCCATCACCCCTGCACCACCCCAGACCAGCTAACTCTGATTCCTCTTCACCAAAAATCATATCAGCCGTCCGCAACTCAGCTGTCGGAAACCAGTCTAAACAACAACCTCTCAACCAGGACACTCCTGATCTGGTCATCGCTCCACCTCCCTCATCACCGTTTTCCTCTTCACCTCTCACCAAAAAAACAAACATCAAGGACCTAAATTCCAAGCAGAGGAATAACGAGAGAGAAACCTATTCCCAGTCCCGATCCTACAAATGCCGAAGCTCCTATAACCATGGTCACAATAAGTGTAAAGTGACAAAAAGAAGTCTATCCTGCTGGGGAAATTGACATTAACAAGCCTCCATATGTTTTCAAAGCCCAGCTGTATGATCTAACAGGGGTACCACCTGAACGGCAAAAGATCATGGTCAAAGCTAGTTTGCTTAAGGACGATGCCGACTAGTCGAAAGTAGGAGTAAAAGAGGGTCAAAGATTGAAGATTCTTGGAACAAGTAATGGAGATTTAACATTAGGAATTCTTCTCTTTTTTTTTAGTTTTATGACTCCTTGAAATTCAAAGGGAAAAACCACAAAAAATAATAATTGCTGCTACTTGATTCTATTAACATTGAATTTAGAGATAAGGATAATTAAGAAAGCTCTATGTGATGACCCTCCATGTCAATCACACCTATTGGTGACCAACGGGTGGGCCGGGTCGGGTCCGGGTCCAAATTTTATGACCCGTCCGGGTCCGGGCCGGTCCGGTCCGGGTTCAATTGGGGGCGGGTTGCAATTGGGCTGGGTTGATCCGGTCCGGGCCGGGCCGGGCCGGGTTTATCTTTTTTTTTTTTTTGAATTACGTATAGTATAAATATTAAGTTATATTAATACTTTGTAATAATTGAATGAACACAACAAAAGATGGGGAAAAAATTGCACTTATTGCAAGTGCTACTTTATTTCTTAAATTCAAAATTTCAAACTGAAAAACTAAAATGTATCATAATTAGTTTACAATTTACATCAAATGGCTTGCATTGCAATAGCAAGTTCTTCCATATTAATATGAACCTCTGGACCTTCTTCTGGAGAGTTAAATTCGGATGGGTTTCCGTGCGTTAATATATCTCCAAGTTCTTCGTCTTCCGGGCTATCAAGATCTTCCTTTCCTTGATTTCTTCGTTCAGATCTTATCCAATCTCTTAGACACACTAAGACTTCCAAAGCATTGCTTCCCAATGAGTGCCGCGTGTCTCCAAGTTGTTGTCTTGCTTGGCTAAATGCACTCTCGGATGCAACAGTGGAAATTGGGACATTCAGGACATCCCGCGCCATAGCGTAAAGAACAGGAAATTGCTTTGAATTTTCCTGCCACCAGCCTAACGGTGAAAATTCCTTGGTGCGAGGCTCCTTTTGCTTCTGCAAGTAAAATTGCAGTTCATCTATATTCCTACTACTACTTTGAGTGTTAGAAAAAGTTGAAAAAATATTAAAACTATCAAAGCCTTCATCATCATCTCCGACTACATTAGAAGTGCTACATTGCATAGTGGGATTTGCAGCAGTTGAAGCACGAGCATTATCACATTGAGTTGCATAATAAGTATATAGATATTGTAAATGTTCATTTAGTTGGTTCATAGATTCATACAAATTTGGGCTTTCAGTGGGCCCAATCTCCATATAATTGTATAAAGCATTCATTAATTGTTGACAATCAGACATTTTAATTGAAGGATTTAAAACTGCACCAATTAAGTAAACAGGAGGAATTGGAAAGAAATATTTTTTAAATTTTGCTTGCATACTTGCAACAGCATCCGTATATCTATCTTTCTTCTTAAATTCAAATAGTAGCAAAGAAATTTCAGCTATATGTACTAAAGCCAAAGTAATAGTTGGGTAATATGCCCCAGAAAACACAACAGTAGCAGTATAAAATTTATGTAAAAATTTAATCACATCACTAATGACCTCCCAGGTATCACCGGTTAACATACGCCTAGGATCAGTACAATGTGCATTAGCAACTTCTGTTATTGGAAATCTATATTTGTAGCAACATTTTAAAAATATATACGTATAATTCCATCTAGTAACTACTTCGTCGGGCATGAATCTAGGTGTAAGGTTATATTGCATACACTTGTTCTTAAATTCTCTTATTCTAGATTGTCTATTATTTCCCTGAATTACTCCAACAGCTCTTCTAACTAGAGTAATCTCAGTTGAAAATAAATCGAGCCCACTTTTAACAATTAAATTGTAAACATGACATGCACATCTAACATGAAAAATATCATCAAGAGGTGGATGTAAATTCAATTTTAAAATTGAAACTGCAGCATTGTTGTTTGAAGCATTATCAAAAGACATACACAAAACTTTTTGGTTTAGATTATAAAATTCGACAACTTCAACAATTGTACTACTAATAAATGTTGCAGTATGACTCTGATCTTCATCATATTTAAAAGCAATAATACGTTTTTGCATACAAGTATTGTCATCTATCCAATGACATGTAATTGTTAAATAATCATTTCCATTTACAGCATGGCCAATATCAGAAGTTAGACATACTCTAGAAGGAAGGTGACTAAACAAATAACGTATGTATGTTTGATATTGGCCGTGAAGTCTAAAGATGTCAGATCTACAGGTACTTCTAGGGATACCTTTAAACATAGGGTTGTATATCCTTTGAATATACGTAACAAGATAAGAGGAAGAAGCAAAAGAAAAAGGTAGACAACCCAAAGCGATCATTGTCGCTAATTCCTCTCGATCCCTCATTTTATCATATTTTAGGAGACCTGCAGTAGTAGGGTTACGGGTTGTTTGACTTCCATCCCCATTAACCCCCCATTCTATAGGATGATAATTTTGCATATGTCTAATTAGTGTGCCAGTCCCCCCTAAATTACCTCCGGTCAAATGTTTAAACGTTTCGTTACAAAGTCTGCACTTAACTCTATCACTATCTTCTATCTCATCAAAAAATTTCCAAACAGGACTTCTTTTTCTACGATTAGATTTAGAAGTTGGAGCGACTGGTGGTCTTCTACCCCTTGTTGCACTAGCAACTCCAACTCCAATACTACCAACATTTGCACTAGTAGGTGTAGGTGGTATCTCATCTTCTATTCCAATTTCGTTATCTTCTATTCCGAAATCTTGGTGTAATTGTTCATAATCAATATTTACATCTTGCAAATTAGGCGATGATTCAGAAACATGTGTTATTGGTTCATTATTACTATTACTACCAGAAGCTATAGGACTTTTTTTACTACTTCCACTACCACTTCCACTCCTACCAGTAACTTTTCTACACGCTCTTTTAGCAGCATTCAACATATTGGAAAATTTAATATATAAGCTAAAATCAAATATGCAATTAAAATATTAAATAAGAGAAAGAGTTGGAGAGAGTGCACCGAATTCGACAATAAATTGAGCACTTGAACAGTTGAACTTCAAGAATGTTGAACACTTGAACTTCAAGAATCAAGCTTCGAATGCCGATTTCCAAATAAGAAATTACGATAAATTAAATTCGGGAAAATAAAGACAATAAAATTATGAAAGTAGAATATGAATTCTTGAAAATTGAAGAGAAGAGAGTGATTGATATTTGCTAATTTGAGAATTGAGAGAGAGATAGATAATTTTGAGTGAGGAAATGAAGAAGAGGGGAGGGTATTTATAGATTTTTAGAAGGGTTATTAATGTAATTTAATAAAAACAAAAAAAAAACAAAAAAAAAACAAAAAAGGGCCAAAAATGCAAAAAGACCCGTTGGCCAACGGTTCTGGACCGTTGCCAACGGGCAAGTGGGCCCCAGCAGTTAAAATTTTTTTTTTTTTTTTAAAAAAAAAATTTTACCGTTATAACCGGTCCGGGCCGGTCCGGGTTGGCCGGTTCGCCCGGTATTTCTCTTCCCGGGCCGGTCCGGTCCGGGTTAATTGCCCGGTAAGGCCTTACGTCCCAACCCCCTTCCCTCCCCTAACCCAGCCCGCCCCCCCCCCCCCCCCCCCCCCCCGCGCTAAACCGGTCCGGTCCGGGCCGGTCCGTGCCGGTCCCGGGTCAACCCGGCCCGGTTGACACCTTTAATCACACCACATAGGTGACACTTGGCATATATTTTTACCATATGGAAAGATTACATATGTTTGGGACTAAATCTTGGTAGAATATTCTAGAACTATGGAGAATTTCCTTGGAAAGCTCTAGATATTTATGCACTTATAGGAAGGTTCTAGAGAAATATGGAGATTTCACATGTAAAACCTTAGAATCTTATGGATTTTCTAGGAAAGTTCTTGAAATCGTCTAGGCTTATAGGATATTCTAGAGAATGAACTTATTTGTAAATATAAAAAGACTTGTAGAACAATTATTATTTATAGACTAGCCCTTAGGTGATTAGTATTCATTGTAATTCATCAATCAAGCAGATAATTCAAGTTCTCTCTAATATAAATCTTCCTTTAACAATTCTCTTATGTTATTTTTTTCATTCTCTTAGCGATCTTGAATGTAGTAAGGCTGACTTGGCATAGCAAGAACGTGAGCAAGTTGTCAAGTGTAGCACATGTGCGTAACTAACAACTAAGGACATGACAATGTGATATTAGGGTGAAGGTTTCAACTAAGGGAATGCCGAACGATGGAGAAAAATGCTGCCAACACCCAAGCAAACGTCATATAGTATGCTGCTAGCAAGAGCGGGCATAGGAAAAAATGGAATGCCACCAACAAGATCCAGGAGGTTCCACCTGAGATTGTTTCAAACAAAGGGCTTACATCCTAAGAACTCATCTTCTACTGAGGCAAGAAGGGATGAAGTGGAGGTCCTTCCAGGGGACGTCTTGCTCGATAAAGAGTGGGTGATGAAGATGAACGCATGGATGGACGCCGTGTAGATCTTTGGCCAATACTTGGGGAAGGTGGAAAGCACCCTAACGTTCTTGAGGGGCACACACTTGAAGAGATTGAGAGTATCCGAAATGACTTGGAGTGATATACATTGACTGAGAAGGAACTAAGGCAAACCATCACTGCCTTAGAGTGCAGACCCATGGAGGCTTTAAGTACTATCGATGTTATGAAGGCAAAGATAGAGTCACTCGGGGAGCATGTGAATGCTGGCATGACCAAGGTAGCCAACAATGTCATAATGACGAGGGAGGCTAAGATCAAGGTTCCTAAATCTCGATGTTCAAAGGTGTTTGTGATGCACAAGAAGTGGAAAACTTCCTTTGGCATTTGGAGAACTATTTCAAGCACAACAAAGGGAGGGACGATGAGGCCAAGATCAACACTGCAATATTGTACCTCTTAGAGACTGCCATGCTATGGTGGAGAAGAAAGATGGCCGACGATGATATTCAAGCAACAATTCTTTCCAAATAATGTCTTGTATGAGGCAAGGTGCAAGCTTAGGGAATTGAAGTAAACAGGGAGCCTACGTAACTATGTCAATGAGTTTGCTACCCTTATGCTTCAAATCCCCAACCTGACCAATGATTACTTGTTGTTCCACTTCATGGTAGGGTTGCAAAATTGGGCTACGCTGCAATGCCGACAAGTCACGGATATAGAAAAAGCCATAGGGGAGGCGAATTATTGACGGATTTCAGGCATGACAAGCACGATAAAGGCAATGTCAAGGAGTCAAAGGTTAACAATGATAAAGGTGGGGGAGACCGTGTCAAAGTCAAGGAGATACAACAACAATACTTCAAGACTCAAGATTTCAAAAAGTCAAGTGGCCATCAGGGCTACGCTGAGAAGAAGGTGCATGTCGAGAAGAAGGGATGCTATATATGGGGAGGGCCACATGGCTTCAAGAATTGTCCTGACCTTAAGAGCCTCAGTGCCATGCTACATGAGCGGAATGAACAGCCACAAGGAGAGAGTCAGGGAATCGGACAGTTGGGTATGATCGAATTATGTGGTGATATCATGAAGCAAGCTATCCAACCTACCAAGAATGGTAATCAGAACGTGGATCTCACCATCAACAACAAGCCTGCTCGTGCAATGGTAGATACTGGAGCAGCTCATAATTTTGTGACTGAGGCTGCCACAAAGAGACTAGAATTGAAGCTTGCTCCAACCAACTTTGCATCAAGACCGTGAATGCCGAGATACAAAATGATTGTGGGGTAGCTAATGGAGTTGGTATCAAATTGGGAACTTGTAATGGCATGAAAACCTTTATCGTAACCGCTATGGATATCTTTGACATCATACTAGGGCAAGAGTTCTTTTGATATTGTCATCATTTAATCGACCCGTACATCTAACGTCTCTTGGTTATGGAGCGAGAAGGAGCTTGCATGGTATCTATAATGACTATGCCACACGGACAGATCCAAGCACAACTCTCAGCTATGCAGGTTGTCAAGGGGATCAAGATGGTGGAGCCAACTTTCGTGGAAACCATTGCAAGTCTAGAGGAAGACAAGAATTTTTAAGAGACAATGCCGCCTTTCATAGAGAAGTTTCTTGAGGAAAACAAAGATGTCATGCCCGAGGAGTTGCCTAAGCACTTGCCGCCTAGGCGAAAGGTGGATCACAAGATTGAGTTGGAGCCATGGGATAAGCCACCCACATTTGCCCCATATCGTATAGAACCTCCTGAGCTAGAGGAGCTCAAGAAACAATTGAAGGAGCTGTTAGATGCTGGTCACATTCGCCCATCAAAGGCACCTTTCGGCGAACCAGTATTATTCTAAAAGAAGAAGGATGGATCAATGCACTTGTGCATAGACTACTAAACACTTAATAAGGTTACAGTGAAGAATGAGTATCCGATCCCACTCATTGTTGATTTGTTCGATGGACTTGGTCAAGCCAAGTACTTTGCCAAGGTGGATCTTTGAAAGGGCTACTACTAGGTTCACATTGCGGAAGGGGATGGGCCAAAGAAAGCATTTGTGAATCACGCACCAGCCATATTTTTCACAAATTGTGATGAGATATGGAGCCTTTGAGTAGTTGGTGATGCCCTTCGGCTCAACCAATGCACCGGCCATATTTTTCACCTTTATGAACAAGATTTTGCATCCCTACCTTGATCAGCTCGTGGTAGTCTACCTACATAGTCATCTACAACAACACCTTGAAGGAGCACATGGAACACTTATGGAAGGTTTTCCATGTATTTCAGGAGAACGAGCTATATATCAAGAGGGATAAATATGAGTTCAAACAATCAAAGGTGCACTTCTTGGGCCATGTCATTAGCAATGGCGAACTACGCGTGGACGAGGCTAAGGTATGTGCTGTCTAGGAGCGGGAGGCACCTATAAAGTTAATTGAGTTCAGATCCTTCCTTGGCCTTGTTAACTATTATTGTCAGTTCATCAGTGGATACTCAGCAAAGGCTGCACCATTGACTCACTTGCTAAAGAAGAACAAATCATAGGTTTGGATGGAGCATTGTCAAAAGGCATTTGAATGCCTTAAGGCAGCTGCAACATAGGAGCTAGTCTTGGCGTTACCTAAACTTTGCCAAGACAGTTGAGGTGCATACACATGCCTCAGACTTCGCCATTAGGAATGTCCTTATGCAGGATAAGCATCCCATATCATTTGAGAGCCGCAAGTTAAATGAGACAGAGCGGTGTTACACGGTGCAAGAAAAGGAAACAACAGCCATTGTTCATTGCCTTCGTACATGGAGACATTATTTGCTCGGGTCGAGGTTCATGGTCAAGACTGATAATGTGGCTACTAGCTACTTTCAGACACTGAAGAAGCTTACACCAAAGCAAGCTAGGTGATAGGATTTCTTGGTCGATTTTGATTATGCGCTAAAGTATAAGCCGGGCAAAGGTAACGTTGTAGCCGATGCATTGAGCCGTAAAGCCGAGCTTGCTGCAATCACTTAAGGAAGATAGGATATTTGGGAGGCTATTAAAAAAAGAAGGCATGCAGCATGATCCAACATCCAAACAACTTATCGTGTTAGGCAACAAAGGAAAGACGATATGGTTTTTGATAGAAGACGGCCTACTAATTACCACAGGTCGGCGGGTCTACATGCCTAGTTTGGAGACATTAGAGGACGGATCATAAGGGAGAGTCATGACACAATGTGGGCTGGTCATCCAGGTCAATGTCGCACTAGGGCCTTGGTTGAGTCAATGTACTATTGGCCACGCATGCGAGATTTTATAGAGTGCTATGTGCAGACTTGTCTTGTCTATCAACAGGATAAGGTTGAACAACAACAACCCGGAGGACTTTTGGAGCCACTACCGGTTGTAAAGCATCCATGGGAGAGCATGACTATGGACTTTATCACTTGCCTACCGAGTCCTACGGTTATGGTACTATTATGGTGGTTGTGGATAGATTTTCCAAATATGCCACTTTCATGCCCGCCTCACCGGGTTGAATAGCTAAAGAAGCCGCCAAGCTATTCTGTAAGAGCGTGGTAAAGTATTGGGGCTTACCAGGGCATATGATTAGTGATCGAGACCCTCGATTCACTGGGAACTTTTGGAGAGAGTTTTTCGATATACTTGGCATGAAACTACACTTTTCTACTAGTTTCCACCCACAGACGGATGGACAAACATAATGGGTCAGTGCCTTACTAGAATGTTACTTGAGGAATTATGTAAGCACGCACCAGAAAAATTGGGCAAGGCTCCTAGACATTGCCCAATTCTCTTATAACTTGCCGCGGAGTGAGTCCACGGGACAGACACCATTTGAGCTAGCCATAAGCTAATAACCATAAACTCCACATTCATTACTAGCCCCATTCGAGGGAAAGAGTTTGGGGGCTTATCATATGGCCAAAGGATAGGAGGAGGAGCTCGACACTGCTAAGTCCTACTTGGATAAGGCAGCTAAGAAGATGAAGAAGTGTGCGGATCGTAAGCAGCCTCCCACAAACTATAGAGTTGGGGACATGGTCATGGTAAAGTATAGCCCAAGAAAGTTCAAGGCACTGTGGAGCATGCATCAGAATCCGATTTTCAAGTGCGAGGGGCCATTTAAGATCGTCGCCAAGAGGTAAGATCTCATACAAGCTTGACATGCCATCATATCTTAATATCTACCATGTCTTCCATGCCAGCATACTTCAGCCATATCATGAAGATAAGGATGATCCGAGTATAGGCCAATCAAGTTGAGCACCAATGACTATTAGCGCCTCGCATGATCGGGATATTGAGGCTATCATAGATTACCAGGCCAGGAGAAAACAAGGGCAAAAAGCCACTGCTATGTTCCTCATCCACTGGAAAGGGAAATCACTAGAGGAGGCCACGTGGGAATGATATGAAGACTTCTAGCAATTCAAAGATAAGATTGAGAGTTTATGCAATAACATTGTCCTGCGGTCATTGCAGTATTATGTGGGGGAGAGTGTGATGACCTGCCATATCATCACGCCACATAGGTGTCGCTTGGCATATATTTTTGCCATATGGAAGGGTTAGATAAGTTTGGGACTAAATCATGGTAGAATATTATAGAACTATGGAGAATTCCCTTGTAACACTCTAGATATTTATTCACTTGTAGGAAATTTCTAGAGAAATATGTAGATTTCTCATGGAAGACCATAGAACCCTATTGATTTTCTAGGAAAGTCCTTGGAATCTTCTAGCTTGTAGAATATTCTAAAGAATGGACTTATTTGTAAATATGGAGGGACTTGTAAAATAATTATTATTTATGTACTAGCCCCTAGATGATTAGTATAAATAGAGGGTATTCATTTGTAATTCATCAATCAAATAAACAATTCAAGTTCTCTCTAATACAAAGCTTCCTTTAACAATTCTCCGGTGTTCTTTCTTCCATTCTCTTAGCAATCTTGAGTGTAGTAAGATTGACTTGGTATAGCAAGAACGTGAGCAAGTTGTGAAAGATCGTAAGCAAGTTGTCAAGTGTCGTACGTGTGCTTAGTTAAAACTAAGGACATGACATCTATCTGTGTTTTTTAACCTCAGTCATTTATATTCGCTGCAGTTCACCAAAAGATGAAAACATTGTCAATTGATGCTTGTTCAAAAGATTTCCCAAAACGTGATGGGGGTATTTGAGATTGAAATAAACTCCAATTACAAGATATGAGAACTGAGAAGGTTGAAAGACTATTTCGGTTGCTCGATTCCAGCGTGAACATAAATTAATGGGTGGGTTTGAGTCCGTGTTATGTTGAGTTTCTGGTGCTAATTTAGGTTCCGTCCGTGGTTCGTCAAATTTTTAGTGTCAAACATTAAAACAACCAATTTGCTGGCCATTTTGAGGTCAACTCTTTTATCCTATATTCATCTTAATCATGTTAATTTTTGGTTGGTGATGCGATCCTGTTGATTTTGTAATTATTTTCATGGTTCTGAATTTGCTTGCTTGGTTATTTGCTCGTGTTTATCCGAATTGGTTATAGCTGGATATGATTTTGTCACAGTATAGAAATTAGGTTACTATTTATCAACTGAACTATGTCAAAGTATATTAAAGGGGTTCGGGTGTGCATTTCATGTGACCCTACAGTAATTTTGAATAATAATAATAGAAATAAGCGTGTTTTAAATCCACGGGTATATTTCATGTGACTCGGTTCTCATCTCCAACAAGGTTAAATAGAATGTGTCCTGAACCACGGGTGCATTTCATGTAGCGTGGCTTACGATGTGTTTAAACAACTTTGATTTTTTCTGCAATATCAAAAATGGCTAAAAATTTAAAAATGTATAATAGGTTTAAGACGTGTAATAAATTTAATAATTGGCCAATTTTAATAGTTTAAGTAACTGTGCTAGAACCACGGAACCCGAAAATTCCTAACAACTTCTCCTAGGTTAACAAAATTCCTTATCTAGAATTTCTGGTTCTGACTTTTAAAAAATAAAAATTTCCTCGATTCGGGTTTTAAAAAAACCGGTGACTTAGGACACCAAGTAAACTATCTTTGTTGGCGACTCTGATAATAAATAATTCTCTTTTGAGTAATGTCATTTTAATTGAAAGAAATCCCTTATATCTCCCTCGAGTGGTAAAAAATGAGGCATGACAGCTCATGCGACTCTGCTGGGGAAAAAGACTCAGAACTTCTGGTTAAGGGTTCAGAATTCGAGCTTAGAATAACTATTATACTTGGTTTTATTTATTAGCTGTTTTTTACGTGTTTGAGCCTAATGTGCGCCACTTTTTCCCCCTTTGATATTTCTTGAATTGCATTAAAATTTTTACGAAACCCTCTTCTCCCGGAGTCTTCTAAATCATCTGGGAAGTGTGCTTTTCGTATAACTTCTCTTCTGTTAGAGTCATATTCCAATTTTAGAACGAGGTTCAGACAAGTTTGCAAAGCCAATGAAGCTTCTGTATTCTCGGTACGCTGGCCCCTCCCCCCCCCCCTCCGGCTCTAGTTGTCCGCTCGAGTAAGCCTAGTCTAGAATAATACACCTAGATTTCTAAACCTAGTCTAACAAAGTCTCATGCTGGATCCCTAGTAGGAATACTTTTTTGCATCACGTGCATTTGACATTGAAGACTCAACAGAGGGGTTGGATCTCTCTAGGATAGGTGTACCTGAAATAAAAAGACCATACTGATGTATCTTACGTGCTACTTGTGTATCAATTTGTTTCGGCTTGCATGTTGATTGGCTTCTAGAATAAGGAAAGAAAATTTAAAAAAAAGGAAAAAAGAAAAAAGAAAAAAGAAAAAAAAGTGAGAGGCAGATATTTAGTAAATTCTAAAATTCTACCGAAATTTTGGAAAAAAGAAGTCATTTCAAAATGAGCCTAAAATCTTCAAGTGTCATGTTTCCCATGTTTCATAAAAACCGCTGAACTACGCAGGTTCTCACCGGATGTGAGATACATAGGCAAACCTCATCGGTTCCGACCTAAAAAAAATTCAAAAAAATTATTTTCCTTTACTTCCTCTTTAGAAAAGTCTTTCTTTGAGACCCTAATTTTCAAAAATCCAAAAAAAAATATTTTCCATTACTTGCTTCTTTAGAAAGTCTTTCTTAAGACCCTAATTTTTTTTAAAAAAAATACAAAAATACTTTCTTCTCAACAACCAAAAATATTTTCAGTCTTCTTTAAAAAATTGAAAAGAAAATTCAAGATTCAAAAATATTTTCTTTTTCTTTTGATGCATTTCTTTCATAAATGCAAAATACAATTCCAAAAATCCAAAAATATTTCCTTTCTTCTTTAAAAGTTCTTATTTTGAAATTCCAAAAAAAATAAAAAAAGGACAAAATTCAAGTCTTTCTTTCGAAAACTTAAAAGAAAAAAAAGTTCAAAATCTAAAAAAAAAAGTTAGTTTATTATGTTTATTACCGCTCTTCCCGAACTATGCAAGATCTGGTTCATGTTCCCACATGATACATAGGCAACCCAAATAAGGTTTGATCAACCAAAAGAAAAATAATGAAAAATGAAAAAATAAAATGAATTTTTTTTTTGATACTAATAAGGAGTGATTGAGTCCATTCTGACATGTTTTTATTTTTAATTCTGAAGAAAGTTAAGGTGGTCGATTTGTGGTAAATGGACAGCAAAAGATCTAGGGAAAAAAGATAACTGACATCGAATCTGTTACAAGTGCTCAAGAGACCCAAAGTCAGAGGGTTCAACAAGAGTCTATTGAGTTTGAGGAAAATAGAATACTGAAACAACAAATGACCAAAATGTGTCAAGCATGGGCCAATGGCCAAGGACAGTCTGGTCATAAGTCACAATTTGCTACCCAGCAAGAGAGGCACCATATTCTTAAGTACCACTCGTACTTGTTTGACTTCCTGCAAACATTGAGAAGACTGCGCGAAAGATGGCACAGGAAGAAATGTCCCAAAGAGTGAAAAGCAAAGAACAACGGTGGTAAAACATGCAAGGGTTTTGCAGGTCAAAAGAGTATCGCCTTCAAGGATCTATGTATGTTCCCCGATGTTCATGTGCCGCCTGGTTTCAATACTCCCAAATTTGAAAAGTATGATGGTCGTGGAGATACCATAGCTCACCTGAAAAGGTATTGCAATAAGCTAAGAGGTGCAAGAAGAAATAAGGAGTTGCTAATAGCTTACTTTGGGGAAAGCCTTACGGGAGTAACATTCCAATGGTTTATGGATCAAGATACATCTCGCTGATATGTCTGGGATGACATGGCACAGGCCTTTATCAAACATTTCCAATAAAACATCGACATCACCCCAGACCGCAATTCCCTTACAAGCCTAAAAAGGAAACTAAGTGAAACTTTCCTGGAATATGCCATTAAATGGAGAGAGAAAGCAGCTAGAGTTAAGCCACCCATGGATGACCACGAGCTAATCGCTATCTTTCTTTAGGCTTAAGAGCCAGATTATTTTCAAAACATGATATCCGCTATGGGTAAATACTTTTCGGAAGCAAACAAAATGGGGGAAATGATTAGGAATGGTCTTAAGACAGGCAGAATTATAAGTCAAGCAGTTCTCAAAGCTGCAACTCCAGTTGTCCAAATTGAATTCGACAATTTTTGTGAGACGAAGGAGAAGGTTGAAGAAATCATGATGACATCAGGATCGAGAAGAGGTCCTAGGAGAGCACCTCGAAGGTATGACCAGCCTCGTCTGTTTTTTTATAATGATCCTGAGCACTGATATCCACTTCAAAACTCACAATACCCTATTTCTCCGCCTCAGTATGTCATCCGGCCACGAAATCACCCGAGAAAGTGAGCATGAGCATCGCAAAATCTCCACTAGCCTCCATAAAATTGTTAAGTGCCCTATAACCCACATCCATACCAGGGGTATAGAAGGGAACAAAGGTTGAAAGATAATTTTACACCAATAGGAGAGTCCTATGCAAGCTTATTCGAGAAGTTAAAGCATCATGACATGATTGCACCCCTTCCTCCAAATCATGTGGACCTGCATGCAACAAGATTTGACCCTTCTAAAAGGCGTGAATACCATTCCGATGCCCCGGGGCATAATTTTGAAAGTTGTCAAGATTTGAAAACAGAAATAGAAAGGATTATCCAGAAAAATTGATTGTTCTCCAAGACAATGACACCCTAAATATCATGTAGAATCCTTTACCTGCACATGCTGATGCACGCTTTCTGAGGATGATGTTGGTGACATAGAGTATGAGAATCCTCTCGGGAACCTGCCGACTCAAAGCAGAGAAGGCCATGGTGATTCTGATGACCAAATTTAAGGCAAAATATCAAGCTTAGAAATTGAAAAGTCATTCTCTCCTCACTAGGAAGCAATCTTGGTAGCTTGTTTTGATATTTTTTTCTACTATCTAGGTTATTTCAAAGTTGTCATCCAGATTTTATTTGTTTTGTTGAGTCAAAACCTTCTATCCCTCCAGTCTTTTCGTGTAAGTCTTGTTTGCGTGTTCTGTTAATATTTCATTTGTCGAGTTGTTTTAGGGATGTAACTTAAATTTTAGGTTGTTTGTATTGTTGTGAAATCATTTCTTCATTTACTCAATAAAATATAGTTTGTCCTTTGTGTCATTCTGTTCCTAGTTCTTTTCTCGCTAGTTCCAATGACATGACATGTTTGCGGAAATTTTGGCCAGATCTTAGAAACTAATTTAATATGGAATTGGATGACTAAAAAAACACTTTTGAGGATGAATAAAGAGTTAAAGTACTTTGGAATTAAGGTCGAGTAAAATTCACCTTCAAATCATTGTGAATATCAGGCTTGGGGATATTGAATCAATTAAAGCTTGGAAAGTGTGACATCAAGGGATGGAAAGTGTCCTGTGACTACAACACACCAAGAAGACAGACATGTTCTATAGATAATATGTTTAGCGTTCTCAAGGTTAGGAGGCCCTTTTTTCCTGCTATAAAAACATTTTATATGCTTTGTTACCCTTTTTTTAGCCTGTGTTATTTTCTTTGACAACCCTCTTTTAGAATCAAGTTTAGAGTCAAGAGTCAAAAAATGAAAAAAAGAAAAAAGAAAAAAGAAAAAGAAAAGAAAGTCCATGTCCCGAGAGTACAAGCTGGGGCAATTCTTGGAAAGTTTAAGCGAAAAATTGAAGAAGAAAAGAACTGTCAAAGTACCATGCCTCCAGAAGATAGAAGCTGGGGCAAACAAAAAAAAGAAAAGAAAAGAAAGGAGAATAAAACAAAATAGAGGAAATTAAAGATGAAAAACAATTGTTAGGTAAGATGTTTGAACTATGTTAGACCCAATTCCTTTAGAAAAAAGGATATGGAGGAAGCCTCATGGTTCGGTCCAACCAAATAAGAATTTAGAAAAATCCAAAAAAATTCTCCAGTATCTAAAACTGGGGCAAAGATTTTATTTTACTTTTGAAAGAGTCGATTCCAAGAGATGTAAGTCTACAACCTTTATTTTGAGTCTACATTGAGCCTTTATGCCGACCATTTTGTCCAACCGTATCCAAAATCCTTCCAAATAAAGACCTCCCGATATGCCTTCAAGAATGCCAAGAGAAGTATGCAATGAGCAAAAGTTATCACATGACATATGATACTATCAAGTTTCTCACAAAAGAAAATAAAAAAAAGGAGGAAAGAAAAAGAATAAAGAAATGAGAGAGTCTTACTAGTGAAAATCTTCAGGGGCACTGTAAGGTGACGATAAGCAGAGATAAATAAATGAGAGAGACTAGGTGAAAATCCCTCGGGTACCACTAGTCAAAAGTGATTCGCAAAGCCGATACAAAGAATTGGCACGAACAAGCCTGACTTCAAAGCTTATAAGAATGACAAAAGGGAAGATTGGATTAGTTTGATAGATTGGGCCGTTGAGTCCAAAATGCATGTCATGACCATTAAGGCTAGTTATTGAAAAAATGAAGAAGAAAAAAACCATTCCTTCTATCCTTCCTAACATGGGCATTTCTAGTTAATACTATTTCTTTGCATCATTGTGTCATGCACTCTAAGTCAGTCTTGGTTAAAACAAGCAAAAAAGGATTTCAAAATTTGCTACCAGCTTTTCAGTTGCACAAAGTAAATTTTTCTAGCACACTCAGTTGTTAATGTTAAAATCTTAGTCTGATGAATTTTTTCTCCTAAGATAAGAAAAGAGACCTAGTCTGATGATCTTTATACTAGGATCAAAATCTTAGTCTGATGAATCTTTCTCCTAAGGTAGGAAACGTAGTCTGATGAATTTTTCTCCTAAGATAAGAAAAGAGACCTAATCTGATGAACTTTCTCCTAAGATCAAAATCTTAGTCTGATGAATCTTTCTCCTAAGATAGGAAACCTAGTGTGATGAATTTTCTCATAGGATAGAAATCTTAGTCTGGTTAATCATTCTCCTAAGTTAGAAAACCTAGTCTGATGAATTTTCTCCTAGGATAATTTGAAAAAGAAAAAAAAAAGAAGATGTCTCGGAAAAAAAAGTCATTTTTTCATGCCTTTGAAAAAAAAAGAAGCATTTGAGCAATTTGTTTAAAAGTGATTTTCTCAAAAGAAAAAAAAACTGTTGATTTTTCTAAAAAAGAAATTCTTCTTGATTCATTTTAGCATAGGTACACAATTCACCAGTCTCATTTTTTAACATATGGTCTCCACTCCCTAGTTGATTTTATTTTAGACATAGGGTCTTCACTCCGTAGTCTGTTTTTCCTACATAGGATCTCCACTCCCTAGTTAATTTTATTTTAGACATAGGGTCTACACTCCCTATTCATTTTTCCAACATAGGGTCTTCACTCCTTAGTTGATTTCATAGTAGATATAGGTTCTCCACTCCCTAATCTCTTTTTTCCAAGGATACACAATCCTGACTTTTATTTCTTTCAATAAAGAAGTAGTTTAGATTTTTTTTACAATAACTCACGAAATTTTCCTAGTGAAAACTGGAGCAGAAAAATTTCATTCGTAACCCGAGGCACAGGTTCGAGACGATCAAAGAATGAGTCTTAATCCAGAATAAACAAAAAAGAAGAAAAATAAAAAGAAGAGAACTCAAAGTGCAGAATTAGAGAAGTGCTGTAGATTGCTCAAGACGTGATTGAAGTCACAAGCTTCACATGTCCCGCCTTGATCCGAAAAGCTGAAAAAGAAGGAATCAACACCTGCAGCTAACAAGCATCAAGATTCAGATTAGAGTCTGCATGAAAAATCAACCAAGACTCAAGATCAAGTTTAGAAGACTCATAGATAGATATCGTGTAACTTGTAGCTGATAGGCTTAGTTAGTCTTTTTAGTTTTGATTTTGATGTAATAACGGGATCGCAAAGCGGAACATCGATGGAAAGGCACCTCGACCGACTCTCTACCTCGGTACTGCATCACTATTCTTGTTCCCGAACTACACTGACCTGATTCTTTTATAGCCAAGGATATGTAGTCAACCTCTGAAGAAAGGTTTGGTCAAACTTTTTAAAAATTCTTTAAAATGAAGTTTCAAACGGGCAAAAATTGCTCGTAATTACTCACTTTATCTTTAATCGAGAACTCTTCATGTTTCCGAGCAAAGATGGGCAACTGCGAGCACCTAATTTTTGCTCTACATGAAAATGAACCCTAAAAATAGACCAAAATAAGTTTTATTGATTTTTAAGAGTTTTTCTTAATTTAGTTTTTTAATATTTAAAATATAGAAAAAATCATGAAAATTTTCATTTTAGTTTCTTGCCATCTTAGGTTTAATTTGCATTTAGGAATTTAATATCATAGTGTAATTGCATTCAACAACAACAACAACTACCCAGTATACTCCCACCAGGTGGGGTCTGGGGAGGGTATTATGTAGACGAGCCTTACCCCTACCCGAAAGGGCAGAGAGGCTGTTTCCAAACGACCCTCGGCGCATAGGATAAAATGGAAAGCTGCATCGGAACAAAGACAAAATTAGGAACCAAAGCAAGACAAAACACAATAATAAAGCATAAGTAATCCCGCAGAAATAACGTAAATAATTATGCAAACATAAGAAACATAAATACAGTCGCATGCAATAATAACAAGCAGTAACTACCATACTAACAACCAAAAGGGGACCTAACCTAAAACACTATTCATCTATGGGTAACCCTACTATCCCACACCCAACCCCGGGTGAGGCGAACGAAGGACTCTAAGAGCCCCTAGCCTGCAACCCTGATTCTAGACCTCCAGACTCCCCTATCAAGGGTCATGTCCTTGGTAACCTGCATTCTAGTCATGTCCTGCCTAATCACCTCTCCCCAATGCTTCTTAGGCCTCCCTCTACCTCGCCGACCACCAACAATCACCAACCGCTCGCAGCTCCTCACCGGGGCATCGGGGCCCCTCCTCCGTACATGCCCGAACCACCTCAGCCTCGCTTCCCCCATCTTCTCGTCCACTGGGGCCACCCCTACCTTCTGTCGAATAACTTCGTTCTTAATCTTATCTAGCCTGGTGTGCCCACACATCCACCTAAGCATCCTCATCTCCGCAACCTTCATTCTCTGAACATGAGAGTTCTTCACGGGCCAGCACTCCGCCCCATACAACATCGCAGGTCTAACCACGGCTCTGTAGAATTTCCGCTTGAGTTTGTGTGGAATTTTCTTGTCACACAGGACCCCTGAAGCAAGCCTCCACTTCGACCACCCTGCTCCTATCCGTTGGGTGACGTCCCCGTCAATCTCCCCGTCCCCCTGAATCACAGACCCAAGATAATGGACACTGTCCCTCTTGGCGATGGCCTGAGAACCAAGCATCACTTCCCTGCCTACCCCGCTCGGCTCGTCGCTAAACTTGCACTCCAGATATTCTGTCTTAGATCTGCTTATTTTGAAACCCTTAGACTCGAGGGTCTGTCTCCATACCTCTAACCTCTCACTAACACCGGCCCTCGTCTCGTCTATCAATATTATATCATCAGCAAAGAGCATACACCAAGGCACATCCCCTTGGATATGACGGGTTAGAGCATCTATCACTAAGGCGAACAACAGGGGGCTCAGCGCCGATCCTTGATGGAGCCCCATTACCACAGGAAAATGGTCTGATTCGCCACCCGCCGTCCTCACCCTAGTCTTAGCTCCATTGTACATGTCCATGATTACTCTGATATAGGCTTCTGGCACACTCTTCGCCTCCAAGCACCTCCATAGCACCTCCCTTGGGACCTTGTCATACGCCTTCTCCAAGTCGATAAGCACCATATGAAGGTCCTTCTTCTTATCCCTGAATTGTTCCGCCAGCCGCCTGACTAGGTGAATAGCCTCTGTGGTGGAGCGGCCCGGCATGAAACCGAACTGGTTCCCAGATATAGTTGTCGCCTCCCTCACTCGCACCTCAATCACCCTCTCCCAAACCTTCATCGTGTGGCTTATTAGTTTAATACCCCTATAGTTGTTGCAGCACTGGATGTCCCCTTTGTTCTTGTACAAGGGCACCATTGTACTCCACCGCCACTCATCCGGCATCCTCTTAGCCTTGAAGATCACGTTAAACAGCCTAGAGAGCCACTCCCCTCCAGATCTACCCATGCACCTCCAGAACTCTACCGGGATCTCGTCAGGCCCTGTTGCTCGACCCCTACTCATCCTACGCAACGCCCCTATGACCTCCTCCACCCTAATGCGCCTGCAGTACCAAAGGTCTCTATGTCGCTCTGAATGCCCCAACTCCCCTAGCTCTATGATCCGATCCCCCTCCTCGTTAAGAAGGTCCCGAAAGTACACCTGCCACCTCTGTTTGATTTGCGATTCCCCCATCAGAACTCTACCGTCCTCGTCCTTGATACACCTGACTTGGTCTAGGTCACGAGCCTTCCTTTCCCTTGCTTTAGCCAGCCGGAATAACTTCTTATCCCCACCTCTCTCCCCTAGTTCCTCGTACATGCGACCGAACGCCGCGTTTTTAGCTTCCGTGAATAAAACTCAAAAAAATTACTACAATAGTCATGTCCACATTTTAGCTTTTAGTTTTAAATTAATTAGTTTTAACCTAGTGAAAATAAATAAGATTAACTCTACAAAATAGTTTAGGGTAGAACCTAATTTAGGATTTTATTTAGCTTGTTTAGTTAAATTATTTAGATTTTTTAAATCAAAAGAAAAATAATAAAAAAGGGATTTTTACATATATGTACCATATAGCAAACCTTATTACCAAAATCGTGTATGGTTTGGTATTTACCCGCCTATACCATGTTTTGTTTACAAAAATTGTACCAGACCAAAAATAGATAGATTCTACCCTAAAAAGGCTCCAAATTTGTAGGAATCACATTTAATGGTGATTCTATCACCATTAATTTTGAAATTTAAAACGGAAGAAAATTTATTGCAGCGTAACTCTCTCCTTCTCCATATAACTTCCACCATTGATAGCCATTAAAAAGCTTGAAAGCTTTGAATTCAAATTTGGATTTTCAAAAATCATTATTTGTTTGGATTGGGTGTTGTTGTAAATAATTCGAAATATATTTAGGAGTTTATATCTCAATTTTGAGGGGTTTTGGTGAAGATTAGACTTGGTTTTGACTGATTTTCAGATTGAAACTCTCGAAGAAGAAGAAGACATATTTTTCCAGCAATTGTAGTTAAATTGTAGTTCAATTGTAGTTAAATTGTAGAATTGTAGATAAATTGTAGATAAAATATAGATAAATTGCAGATACATTGTAGATAAATTGTAGATTGGGAAGACTAAAACATCTACAAGTATTCTACAATTATGTCAAAAATGCCAATTATGCTACAATTGAAAATACCTTGGATTGGGTGTTGTTGTAAATAATTCGAAATATGTTTAGGAGTTTATATCTCAGTTTTGAGGGGTTTTGGTGAAGATTAGACTTGGTTTTGACTGAATTTTAAATTGAAACTCGTCGAAGAAGAAGACATATTTTTCCAGAAATTATAGTTAAATTGTAGTTAAATTGTAGAATTATAGATAAAATATAGATAATTTGTAGATAAATTGTAAATTGTAGTTAAATTGTATTGTTACATTTATACTACAATTAATCTACAATCTTGTGCCAAAAAAATTTAAGCATTCCAAATTTAATCAATTCTTAATATTCAAAATTTTAATTTTGAAAAAATCATCTTTAAAATACAATACTTGAAGAAGTATTGTATGAGATTCTACAACGCCTTCAATTTGATTTCTATAATAACAATTGGATTCTTAGTCACATATTTATAAATATTTATTAAATTAAATTTTATTAAATTAAGTTGCCATGTGTATTTTTAATAGGTTTCCAATTGGCTAAATGAGAAGGCAAACTTATATATATATATATATATATATATATATATATATATATATATATATATATATATATATATATATATATATACCTCTCTATAAAACTATAGAACTTCTAAATTGTTCTTTTTTTTTATATATGATTTTCTGAAACGGATTTTAGCAGATTTTTTTGAGACGGATTTTTTAGAATTTCTAATTTTTTGCTTTATTGATTAGTTTTCCACTCTTTAGTACGGTGAGAATGTTCTGGGAGGGGAGGGATTTTTATATGGGATTTTTAAAGAGAAGAGGAGGAAAAAAAGGGAAAAAGAATATATGCTCCTAAAATCATGCCTAGAATAAATGAAGCAATAATTATACCCTTAATTTGAATTATGGTACATAAATTGAAATTTGGTATGCTTAAATGTAATAAACACAAACCTTAAACATGAGGGGTAATAAGGTTTGCTATATGGTATAGATAGGTAAAAATCCCTAAAAAAAATAGATTTGGCCTTTCAATTTTGTCTAGGCCAAATTAATTTGAAGCCCAAAAATACCAAATTACCCAAGTCCTTACAATTCAATCCCACTATCCAAATACCCATTACCCTTTACTAAAATTCTACCTCCTATATATAGATCAGATTTTCCATGGGCCTTAGATCCCTACCCTGTTGAATCCGCTGTTTCTTAAGCAAAATACACAAAAAATGAAGACAAAAAAAGCTTACTCTAAAGGCTGAAAAAGGCTGACAGCAGCAGAGAAAAGGACACACCCCACCCACATGAAGGTTATCGTCTTCAATACCAACACAAACGACCCTCTCGTTCGATTTTTTCTTCATTTCAATAACTGCTTCCAGCAGCCTAAATCCAGAAAACACCCATAGCTGACCCTTCTCCATCTTCTTCTTCAACAATAGCCATCTCCCTAACCTCCATGCCAAACAACTACCCCCTTTACCACATCCAACAACCATCTCCCTAGCCTCCTAAGCTTCAACTCCATCACCCCTACACTACCCCGCACCAGCTAACCTCGAATCCCCTTCACCAAAAATCACAGCCGTCGTTCGCAACTCAACTGCCGAAAACCAGTCGAAACAACGACCCCTCAACCAGGACGCTCCAGATCCGGTCGTCACTCCACCTCCCTCATCGCCGCTCTTCCTCTTCACTTCTCACCAAAAAAGCAAACATCAAGGACCCAAATTCCAAACAGAGGTGTAACGAGAGAGAAACCTATTCTCAGTACCGATCTTGCAAACTGCGAAGCTCCTATTACCATGGTCACGGTAAGTGTAAAGTGACAAAAAAAGTCTATCCTGCTGGGGAAATTGACATTAGTCAGCCTCCATATGTTTTCAAATCCAGCTATATGATCTAAAAGGGGTACCACCTGAAAGGCAAAAGATAATGGTCAAAGGTGGTTTGCTTAAGGACGATGCCGACTGGTCGAAAGTAGGAGTAAAAGAGGGTCAAAGGCTGAAGATTCTTGGAACAAGTAATGGAGATTTAACATTAGGAATTCTTCTCTTGTTTTTTTAGTTTTATGACTCCTTGAAATTCAAAGAAAAAAAAAGCACCAAAAAAAAATAATTGCTGCTACTTGATTCTATTAACATTGAATACAGAAATAAGGATAATTAAGAAAGCTCTATCCATGTTTTTTAACCTCAGTCATTTATAGTTTCTGTTGTTCACCAAAAGTTGAAAACACTGTCAATTGATGCTCGTTTAAAAGATTTTCGAGAACGTGATAGGGTTTTTGAGATTGAAATAAACTCCAATTACAAGATGTGAGAACTGAGAAGGTTGAAAGACTATTTCGGCTGCTCGATTCCAGCGTGAATAGCGATTAAAGGGTGGGTTTGAATCCGTGTTTGGTTGAGTTTCTGGTGCTAATTCGGATTCCGTCAGCAGTACGTCACATTTTGAATGTCAAACATTGAAACAACCAATTTTTCGGCTATATTGAGGTCAACTCTTTTATCCTTTGTTTGTCTTAATCATGTTTAGTGTTAATTATTTGGCTGGTGATGCAAATCCCGTTTTTTTTCCATAATTATTTTTTGTAGTTCTGAATTTGCTTGCTCGGTTATTTGCTCGTGTTTATTCGAATTGGTTATAGTTGGATATGATTTTATCATAGTATAGAAATTGATTGCTATTCATCAACTGAACTATGTCAAAGTAGATTAAAGAGGCTCAGGTGTGCATTTCATGTGACCCTAGTGTAATTTTTAATAATAGAATAGAAATAAGTGTATTTTAAATCCGGAGGTACATTTCATGTAACCCGGTTCTCATCTCCAACAAGGTTAAATAGAACGTGTTGTGAACCGCAGGTGCATTTTCATGTAGTGTGGAATGCAATGTGTTTTAAATAACTTTGATTTTTCTTGAAATTTTAAAAGCGGCTAAAAAGTTAAAAATGTACAATAGGTTTAAAACGTATAATAAATCGGATAATCAACCTATTTTTATAGTTTAAGCGACCGTGCTAGAATCATGAAACACGCGAATACCTAACACCTTCTTTCGGGTTAACAGAATTTCTTATCTAGAATTTCGAGTTCGCAGACTTTAAAAATTAAAAATTTCCTCGATTTGGGATTTAAAAATAAACCGGTGACTTGGGACACCAACTAAACTATACTCTGATAAATAAATAATTCCATTTCAAATAATGTCACTTTAATTGAAAATCCTCCATTATATCTTCCTCGGGTGGTAAAAAAGAGGTATGACATTGCTTGCACCTCGAACATGTACATCTTGAACAATATGTCTCACCAGAGTAGCATCTTCTCTCCTTCTATCTTGAAATATCCGAGATTCCTTTGTTGCTAGGCACAGTATGCACATCCAGCTAGACTCATTCTATAGACCTCTGCCTTGTCATTTTTAGAATTCATGAACTAGACCGCCCATGCTTGCTACCACCTACCCATTGCTTCTTTATCCATACCCGTCCATCTTAACAATTGATTCCATATTGAAGAATAAGTGGATTACAGATTCAACTTCTACATCACATAAAGGACATATATTATTACTCGTCACTCCCCACTTTACTGGTCTATCTCTAGTTTATAACCTTCCATGGGTCACCATTCTAAGTAAAAAGATATATTTTGGACATTCCATGTTATTACAAACTAGTCTCTTCCAAGGAACCTTTTGAAACTCCCTTCTTAGCTTTATATACAACTCCCTGATAGAGAAACATTGTATCTCCATTAGCTCATCAAAAGAAATGTCTACTTGCTACAAGAACTCTTTAGCTTTAAGGATTTTGTTCACCATCCATGATGCTTGTTTAGCACATATTCCCCAAACAGGTTTTCTTTTTATATAATACTCCCTCCGTTCAAATTTATATGGACCTGTTCGAATGGGCACGAAGTTTAAGAAAAAACGAAAACTTTTTAAATTTGTGGTCTTAAACTAGTTAAAAAGGGGCCCATAGTATTTGTGTGTCTATAAAATTTTCTCATTAAGGGTAGAATTGTAAGTTTATGCTAAATTGTTTCTAAATTTAGAAAGGCGTCATTTTTTTTGAACGGACCAAAAAGAATATAGTTTCATATAAACTGGAATGGAGGGAGTAAGTATGTAACCTATTGAATCCATAGTCTATAGTTCTTCTTACAGAGATACCAATAATGCTTACAAATTGTTGCTTTATTCCATAATGTTATATCGATCACATTTAGTCCACCAACCATCTTGGGTAAACACACATTTTCCCAAGAATATAAAGCTTTCATGCTTGCAGTCTCAATCAATGTAATAATCTTCTTAGGTGATACAAAAATTTGTGACCAGAAAGTCTATACAAAGAACAAAATACTTTCAATAAGCTGACTCTCCCTGCATAAGACAAGTGTTTTGCAGTCTATACGGTAACCCTTTCAACCATCTTGTCAAGAAAAGGCTAACATTGCATACTATCAATCTTTTGAAACTTAATGGCACCCCTAAGTATATGACCGGAAGTGCTCCTTTAGAAAAGCCCAGCAAGCTAAGAGTCTCTATCTAAATATCCTCGGCACGCCTGCAAAGAAGACTTGATTTTTTGGCCTGGTTCTCAATCAATCCTGGAGAAAATAAAAATCAGTTTGACTGATATCACATCACCCCTATAAAACATTAGAAGGTCAGTAGTGAAGCCCAATTGCACTATCTACATTTTGCTACATCTAGGATGGTAATTAAAATTTAGTTTTTGTCTTAAGGTCTTCATCACGTTGTTAAATATTCCATTGCTAGTACAAACAAGAGAGGGGATAATGGATTCCCTTGTCTCGGGCCTTTCTTGGCATCAAATTGTATAGCCGGCCTCCCATACAAGAATAGAGTAAGACATTGTCTTGAGACAATTCATGATCCATTTAACATATCTATCACGAAAAGCCAACACAATAAGTATGTGTTTTATGAACACTCACTCCAAGGAATCATATGACTTTTGCATATCTAGCTCCATCATACATCTAGGTGATAAGCCCTTTCTTCCATACCTTTTAACTAGTTCATGCCCCCATAGTAATATTGTCTATAATGACTCTACCTGGGACAAAAGCTGATTAGCGATTATCAACACGATTATCCATAACTCCCTGCATTCTTCTAGTTAGGATTGTAGAGATGATTTGGTATATTGTCGTGCAGCAAGATATAGGTCTAAAGTCCTTAATAGTTGAAGGGTTCTTGACCTTGGGAATTAATGTCACTAATGTGCAGTTTATGGACTGAAACATCTTATTATATATAAAAAAAGGTGAAGAACAACTTGTGTAACTTCATCACCTATAATTGGTCAGTCTTTCTTGAAGAAATATGCATTAAGCCCATTACACTCGGGGACCTTCATATCATCAATACTGTTAAGTGCTTGAACTACCTCACTGCTAACCGGAATGATTAACTACTGTTAAGTGTAGTCCCATCTTGAATAACTGTAGGATTTGTTGCAGGTAAAGCTTCAGCAGATGTGCCCAGAACACTCCTATAAAAAACCACCACTTCTTCCTTTATATCAGCTTCAGTTTGTAACAATCCCCCTTGGAGTGACTATAAATACCTAATGGAGTTCTACCCACGCCTATTATTCATGTTAGCAAAGAAATAAGTTAGTTAGAATCTCCTAATGCAAGCCATTTGATTCTAGATTTCTGCTCGTATATACTCTCCTCAATTGCTCCCTATTTCTCTAATTGTGCTCTCAGCTCCTTCTCTTCTTCTATTAAATTAGCTTGTAGCAACTGAATTCCCATTTGTTGTTGTACTACCTGGAGATTTTTTCTTATTTCTTCTAGCTTCTTGTCTACCCCTGTAAATTGTCATGTGTTCAACTTCTTCAAATCTTGCTTCACCTTCTAGAGCTTATACCATATCTGCCTCATACGTACATTTGTACCAATACTATCCCAACAATCTTTGATCAATGGTAAATGTTGGTCCAAGTTAAGTTTGTTTTGATGATAGGCAAAGGAACTCAAGCATGAACCAGGTCCATATACAATGTACACAAACATGGGTAGATTCAAGCACAAGGCATGTGCGTGAAGGAGTAAGATTAAGTGGTTATATTTGATATCTCCTGAACGAAAGGTTGCATAATTGATAAGGAAAATGATTCCAAAGAGAACTATACCTTAGTCAAAGAAAGACTTAGAAGTTGAAGATATTTAGAAATTTTCCATCTGGAAAGAGGATAGCGTTGAAACTCTAGTTATTTCCTATATGTTTCAGGATGATCTCATTTTATAGGTACGCACAAACGTTGAAGTTAAACGTAAGTCGAGAGCAAAATAGCAAGGCATCTTGTAAGTGGTTCTTGTGTGATTCAAGTGTGCGAACCTGAAGCTACATGAACCAGATAGAAGAACCAGCTCCAAGTGTCTGTCTTTTATTCTAGTTTTATTGTAGTAGATGATTCAAATTGTACCTTTCAGCTTTATCTGGAAGCAGTTGTATTAGGTACTCTGAGTATTGTATTCAAGTTAGAGTTAACTTGAAGTTTGTCGTAACAGTTAGAGGCCAGTTGTCACAAAGGGATTAGAGGTAATCCTTAGGTTTAGAAAGAGTTTTGTAAATGCTGTTTTAGCTCAGTAATTTAGTGAAGTATTGGAGAAAATCCTATTGAATAGTAGGTCATGGTTTTTAATCTTTTGAGCCGAGTGTTTTCTACATAAAAATACTTGTATTGTTATTTTTTGCATTTATTATTTCCGCGACAGTAGTATAAGGAACACATAGAAAAAACAGATCTTTCTATAATTTGTGCATGCAAAATTTGACACAACACAAATCAATCCTCCCCTGTGGCATTGAAGTATAAAACATCAATAAGAAGTCTTGATGCTCTGCTTGTCAATTGAAAAATCTGAACGACCTAGCACCCTTCCCTTGCAGCCCTTCAGTAGTAAGTTTTAAAGGTGAATAATCTGAAAAGAAAGGCTCCATCACTATAACTTCCCAAGTTGGACATATTATGTTCGTCCATTTTGCATTCATTATCACCCTATCGACCCAACTATATACACTGTTGTTGTCCAGGTATCCCCGCCAGTGTATTATAACTCAGTCATACAGTGTCACACAAAAATTATCTAAAATCTTTGACTTTTGCTTCTTGTACTGGAGGGCTAGATTGTCTATCCTCAATATACGATATAGTTTTGAAATCACCCATGTTGTACTCCTACTAGTTCCCTAAGTCTCTCCCATCAACCCCTTCTATCTTGTATTGTGTGGTATCCATATATAATAGTGAAATTAAATAACAAGTTGGTTGCATAAATTCTCACCATTCCATGGATGCATTGAGCACTTATGTCTATTACATTAAAGTCAAAAATATTAGGATCCCAAAAGACCCAAATTCTTCCCTTGCTGGTAATTGTAGCATTTGAAATCCAGCTCTATCCTCCCGCCATCTTAAAAATTATTTTAGCCTCCTTTATTGTTTTAAATCTATGCTCTAATACAACTATAAACCCCAATACATTCTCCCTTAAAAACCCTTTATCTCTTTTTGCTTACATGACTTATTCATTCCTCTTACATTCCTAGAAATCAAACTCATACTGGAATAAGAAAATGTGTTATCTCCAACTCGTATCAAGCTACTTTGTCCCCTTTCAAATGATTGATGACCCTGCAAAGTATGATTGGTTGTTGGCTCAACTAATGGACTAAATCCATTCTTCGTGCCAATATTTTCACCTTAATTACTCACTACTTTATTTTAATTATCAGCTTATTTCCCTGTAATAGCTTTCCACCCTTGTATTTGAGGTTGTTCATTGTTATTGTTTCCTTGGCTACCTTCTCTGGTTGTTTCTGTTGCTTTTGTATACCCTGTTGATGAATATGTGTCACCTTTCGAATATCTGCCACTGGTTCACAACATTTGCCGAACCTATTTGTTGATGACATTTTTTCCTTTAGCTAGCTTCGGTTGAGGCTTCCTTTCAATCACTCGCTTACAGTCATGCCTAATGGATAGACATGTTGACAAACATTCTGGTTCCCAATCATAAATTATCTCCTGTTCAAATATCTTTTCTCTAGGATCCTTCACCTTCACCTTTTTTTGGCAGGGGCCTTGTAATGTCGACCTCAATTAACATTCGAACAAATGAGATATGAGCGACCGAAGTAGTACACCATTTCAAAAAGGGGTTTGGCTTGGCCACTACCAGTACGACTAAGAGTCTGCATTCCCCAATAATTAAGTGGCAAATTTGGAAATTTCACCCTTAATGGCACAGTTTATAGCATGTCATCATAGAATTAAATTCAGAACTCCATGGCTTCACTATCGCAGGCCTATTGTTAATTGTTTGTGGACCAGCGAATACTACCTCATTCCTTTCCTCGTAACAGCTGAACCGTATCACAAAATAGTCTTCATTGTGATATACTAGATTTGTCGTTTTTGAGCGAACCTCCATTGAGCGAAAATGAATCTCTCATCAACTCCAATTGTTGGTGAAAGACATACAAGATAATAGCTTGCTCCCACTTCTAATTTTCTTCTTCAATCTCCTCTCGGTCTAGTTCCACAATTATCTCCCTTTCTTATATCAGCTGAGCTATGAGGTCCAGTTCTATTCCCCTAGAGGCCAACTTATTCTCGGTAACAATATTGGCCCAAGTATGGACATATTTTTTAGCATCAGTCTGATCAATCTTCATTATCTCTTCAGTAGGGGTCTCCTGCTGAAACTTATCAGGATAACTTTTCCAGACTCAGACCTGGGCTTTGAGTTTCCTTCAATTGCATTACAATTCCATTGTCTCCGTTATTCGTAACCCTTTGTTTAGATAAGCTTAATTATCCCCCATACATAAGTTATTATCCCTATAGTGTCATCAATCCCTAGTAAATCACTTATAGCTTCCTTGCCTCTTATGAGAGGAGTCTACGTGTCCTCATTGTTGTTGTTTGGAATCCTAGTTGACAATTGAATAGACCGTCTTCCCGATCGATTTTCCAATAGCTCAGGCTTCTTTCTTAATTTCTCTATGATTCACCTTTGTTATCTTCACTTTTCATAATTGAATTTTGTTTGCAGCTTTTTACGTCTTGCCCTAGCCATTTTGGGCATATGTGTACGATGATATCAAAACCCAACTCCGTGTCAGGCCATATTGCTAGACAAGCCAACAATGAACAACTTAGTAATTTCCCATTTTTATTAAATGATTCCAACAACTAACCTTTTCTTGAATTTTAAACATTTGATAAATAACGGATTTTTAAAGCAATCAAAAATGGAACAAACTAAAGGAAAGCACAATTCTATGTTGGCCCAAGAATAGGTGTAGTTTTGAAAAATGACAAATGAACTCAGTCATGGACCGGGTCCATCAGGTGAAGTACAATATTTGTCAACCTAAACATGTGAGATGCACGTGAAGAAGATAAGTCCTATTGATCAAGCATCAATATCTCCTGAACCGATCGAAAAGTTATATATTGGATAAAGAGGGAAAGTCTCCTTATGAGTAGAGAACACAGATCCGGATAAAGGATAGGGTTGGAGTTATTGTTAATCAAGGACTCAACTTCGATGGAAGATCAACAATTGAGCCTCAATCAAACTCTAATTACTAACTAATTAAATAATAGTGATTGTTCTCTTTTACAGGTATTGTACAAATGCAAAAGTGAAACTAAATTGAGAGCAACAACGAGGCAATTTTGCAAGCAATATATTTGATATTTGAGTGTGCATTGCTGAAGCTACTTGGACAAGATAGAAGAAATAATTTCATCGTGTCTTTCTTTTATTCTAGTTCAATTGTAGTAGGTGATTTAAAGTTGTACCTTTCAGCTTCTATAGAAGCATTTGTACTAGGTACTTTGAGTATTCAAGTTATAGGCTAACTTGAAGGTGTCGCAACAGTTGAGGCTGCGTGCTACACAGGGATTAGAGTTTAATCCTTAGGTTTACAAAGAGTTTTGTTAATACTGTTTTGGCTCAGTGATTTTAGTGAAAGTTTGGGAAAATCCTATTGTGTAGTATGTCGTGGTTTTCCCCCTTTTGAGCCAGGTGTTTTTCACGTAAAAATCTCTATGTTCTTTATTTTAGTACTTATTATTCCGCAAATAGTAGTAGTTAGAACACCTAGAAGAACCAGGTTCTTCTAGAGCAAAATTGGGTACCACACAAATCACCCCCCTCTCGTGGGGTATAGACGTTTAGAACATCAATTGGTATCAGAGCAGGTTATCCTTAAAGAGGCTAACATCTTAGGAAAAGATCAACATGAGTGCACCACCTGAGAACTGGGAAGGGTAATCCACTGCTAAGCCTCCACTTTTTAATGGACAATACTATTCTTGGTGGAAGAACATGATGAGAGATCATATAATTGAAGAGGACTATAAACTATGGTACATAGTCACTGATGGTCCCTTGGCAACTACAAAGAAGAATGAGGAAGCTGTGGAATGCCAAAGACAAAAGCTGATTGCACTGCTAAAGATTTGAAGAAATGGGAGAAAAATTCTAAGGCCAAAAAATGGCTTGTGTATGGACTAGGTCCAGAGCTAAAGAAAATTGGGACACTTTGCAAGTGGCTCATGAAGGAACACCTCAAGTGAAAATATCTAGAGGAACACTACTGCATTCTCAATATGAGAATTTTACTATGAGGGAAGGGGAAACTATCCAAGAGATGTATACTAGGTTCACTACACTGACAAATGAACTTAAGTGTCTTAGAAGGATTATTCTTGAAGAAGACAAGGTTGAGAAAATTTTGACAAGGGTTCTGCCAGTCTCATGGGAAAGCAAAATTACCGCTATTTAGGAATCTAAGAATATTGCTACACTCAAGCTGGATGAACTGATTGGAAACCATACTGCTTATGAACTGAGAAGGAAAACTATGAAGATGGATACACCTAAGAAGGAGAGAAGCCTAGCTCTCAGAATTGCCGAAGGTTCAAATCTGGAGGATGACGAGATGAATATGATCACTAGAGATTTCAAGAAGTACCTGATGAGAGGAAAGAATTCTTCAAGAGGTACAACCTTCAACAAGCCAATGGCTCTTGAGAAATAGACCAATGAAGGTTGCTACAAGTATGGTAAGACTGATTACATGATCAAGAACTATCCTCAATGGGAAATTGAGTGGAAGAAAGAAAGGGTTGAACGAAGGAACAGGAAGAAGGAATATGTTCAACCAAGAAGGAACAAATGATCAACAAAGGCTATGGTTACTGCCTAGGGAGAAACATCAGATGAGGACTCAGATAATGAAGCTGAAGATGAACAGGCCCTTACAGCCATCGGACAATCAGATGATGAACAAGAGGTAAGTATTCTTTATCACAAAGACAATATTAAATTTTTTTCTAAGGAAAGGATGGCCGAGCTATTACTAGACTTCATTGATGAGTTTGAGATAATTAACAATGAGAAGGAAGATCTATCTACGGAATGTGTGATCCTAAAGGCAAAATGCAAAAGTCTAGAGTCTAGGGCTAAGGAGAGTGATAGCAAAAATGTTGTGTTGAAGAACCAGGTTCTTGAACGTGATACCAGGTCCTAGAACTAAGATCTGAAAACATAAAACTGAAACTAGGAACAGGAAAGAAGAAAGCTGGTCGCACATATCTCACTTTAGAAGAAAAATTAGGAAAAATGAAGGATGAGTTGTATAAGAATGATGAATTGATTAAAGTCCTAAAAGAAGATCTAGGAAAGGTGAAACATGAACAATACAGAACTTTCAAATGGAACAAGGCATCTGATACACTTTCTTGGTTGCAAGAGCATCACAATAGCAAAAAAAGAGAACTTGGCTATGGGACTCAAGCACCAAAATGGGACTCTAAAAGCAAGTACCTCACACTTCCTGAGAATAAAATCTGCACACATTGTGGCAAGACTGGCCATTACAAAAGTGAATGTAATGCTAAAGAAAAGGCCAATCGAAAGAACAAAGCCTTTGTTCAAGAGAATGTAAGCTGCCTAGGTGGGCAAGAAAGAATCTGATTCATCCATTTGCCTATAGAATGGGACCCAAACTAGTTTGGTTTCCTAATACTAACCGATGATTTTTTTTTTGCAAGTTCAAGTGAAAGGAAGTAGCCAAATATGGTATATAGATAGTGGCTGCTCAAAACATATGACTGGGAGCAAGGACTAGTTCCTTTCACTTGAGGACTTAAATGGAGGCAATGTTTCTTTTGGGAATGGGAAGAAATATGAGATTATTGGGATTGGAAATGTAAGTCAGACTCTCACTCCATTGAGAATGTCTACTTAATAGATGGCTTAAAATATAGCCTGATCAGTGTGTCATAACTGTGTGATAGAGGTAACCTTGTAGCATTCACCTCTAGTAAATGCTTTGTGATTAATCTTACCACTAACAAGATTGCTTTGTAAGGAAGAGAGTTAACAATATTTACATTGTAGATTTATCCACTCTCTCAGAAAATGAACTAACTTGTCTAAGTGTGCTGGATAATGATCCCCTCTTTTGGCACAAAAGACTTGGTGAGTTTGAAATGAGCATGATGGGTGAGCTTAACTTCTTCTTAGGCTTACAAATCAAACAAAGCCCAAATGGAACCATGATCCACCAGCAGAAGTATGCAAAGCAGCTAGTTAAAAAGTTTAAATAGAAGAATCAAAGGAAATAGACACACCCATTGCAACGGCTACTAAATTCGATGTTGATGAACCCGATTCATCTGTTGACCAAAAGGTGTATAGGGGTATGATTGGTTCACTTCTGTATCTTACTACTAGAAGACTCGACATTGTTTTCAGTGTAGGACTTTGTGCTCTCTTTTAGGCAAATCCTAAAGAGTCTCATCTGACTACTATAAAAAAGGTACTAAGATACTTAAAAAGCACCACTAATCTGTGTCTTTGGTATCCCAAATTTAGCAATTTCGATCTAGTAGGATATGATGATGCTTATTATACCAGTTTTCTAGTCGATAGGAAGAGCACCTCAGGTATGGGACACTTCCTTGGTTCATGTCTAGTGTTATGGGCTACCAAAAAGCAAAACTCATTGGCTTTATCTTCTGTTGAAGCTGAGTATGTTGCTGCTGCCTCTTGTTGTGCTCAATTGCTATGGATCAAAAAGCAGCTGGTAGACTTTGGTATTGAACTTTTTTGCATTCATATATTCTGTGATAACACTAGTGCTATAAGTATGACAAAGAACCTAGTTAATCATAAGAGAACAAAGCACATAGATGTTAGGCACCACTTCTTAAGAGATAACTATGAGAAAGGACTGCTATCCATAGAATTCTGTGCTACTGATAGGCAAATTGTTGAGATATTTACTAAAGCACTAAATAGAGAAAACTTTGGGAGGAACGGGCTGGAATTAGGGATGATTAAGATCACCTAATAAGTCTAGTTCAGAATGCACTATAAAAAAAATTAGGCTAGGAGTTCTATTCTTTATGTAAATAACTAGATTAATTCTTACTCAGCTTCATACTTTAATTATTATACTCCTGTGACTTTGGTATATATGATTCATTGATCTCTTACAAAGTTTTTTCTATTATGACATTTGAGGCATGTTCAAGAGAGTTCTATATGAAGAACCTGGTTCATCAGTATGTGTTCATATGAAAATACAGGTATATTTTCAATACTTTGCATAATTAGAAAGATTAACAATTCAAACATGAGCATAAGTTCAGTCATTTCCAAATTCCTAGAAAATTCTATCCATTGAGGCATTGAACTAGTTTCGTCCATTTAGAACTCTAAAATCGTGTTTTTTGCTTAAAATCTAGGGAAGCCAAATAAATCATTTAAGAACTGGAATTACAGGTTGATTAGACTTCTCTTTGACCTCTAAAAAGCTGCCGTTACTGAGTAAATGTCTAATTGCCTTTAAATACACACCACATCTCTAATTTCTTTATTATTCAATAACCGTCAAAATAATCTCAAGATTTTGATTACCTTCTCATTCAAAAATTCCCAATCTTCTCAAGCAACTAAGAACCATGTCTAACCCCCAAGATAATCCTGGTACTCCTCCACCACCAACTCTATCAAATACATCCTCATTTACTCCTCCTAGTGAGTCCTAAAAACATAGGTTTCGAAGGCAGAAAATGTTGTCTAGAAAACCTGTAGCATCTGGAGCTCTAAGATAAGTTTAAATAAGAGATTGAAAGATAGCCAAAGGAAAGAAAGCCCAGCTCAAAAATCTAACTCCAATTCTGAGTCAAAATCCTTTATATTTTCCAGTGAAAGTGAAAAACATAGGTCTTCTGATGCTGGGAAAATTCAAGAAACCCCTATTAAGGTAAGTTCTTCTGTGGTTGAAAACTTATAAAATAGGTTTATTCTAGTTGGACCTATTCCAGATGTAAAGGTGGCTGAATCGAGCATGGGTAGGAAAGTAAAAGAAAAAGGAGAAGTTCTTGCTATATGTAGAGTTGAAGAAAAAAGTGGCACAAAGTCAGGGGGAAGTGGCTCTAGGGAAGCAGTTGAAGGGTTGGTTCATCTAAGAAAACGAAGAGATGAACCTAGTTCATCTATTGAGGAAACTATGGCTGACATTCTGAAAAGGGTTGGGAAAAGTTATGACCCAAAGAAACGCAAATCTACCTTACAAAAGGCCCCAACTGTTACCAAGCCATCCAAGAAAAGAAAGACTTCATCCCTAAAATCTACTGCCCCTTCAGTACCAAGGGGAATGGCTACAAGAAGCAGGATATGACAAAGTGAAGCTGACCTACAAAAAGCTCTATAAAAAGCAAGAAAAAGAAGATGAATTTGAGAAGGAGCAGAATAAATTTGCCATCTTTGGCAAAAGAAAAATTCTAAAAGTAAGATTGCTGAAGGACCTGGTTGAGCCAGGGATGATAAGACGGGTGGATGCTTTAGATGCACAAGGTTAGAAGGACATGGTCCTTGAAATGGATAGGAGGCTGGCCAGGAATGAGCTGATTGAATTAATGGCCAATGCTCCTATGAAGGATGGAGTAGTCACTAGCCTGGTGAAGGGAGTCCCAGTGCAATTTAATGCTAAAAAATTGGGAGAAATTCTTGATATACCCTCTAAAGAGTTTGATGATTACACTAGGCAAATGTGGCCATGCCTGGACTCCCTAACTACTGCTCTTGAGATCACCTAGAGATTTTGTGATTCAGAGGATGTGAATGAAGTTAGGCCTGTGCAGAAAAGTGAGATGAGGCCTGAGCACAAGGTTGCGTTTTAGTTTGTCAACAAGTACCTACTGCCTAGACAAGAGAGAAGACATATTGCAAACTACATGAACATGGTTCTTATAGAATGCCTTGAGAGAGAAAAGCAAATCAACTGGCCTGCCCTCATTGTCAAATTACTAGATAGGGTAATCAATGGCTCTAAGGCACATGCTACTCCATATGGTTTCATATTGACAATTGTGCTAGACAGGTTGAACGTACCTTTAAAGAACTAGGAAATAGCATCAAGCGAAGAACATTTTGGTGTTAAAACTTTGCTGGCTTGTGATTATTCTGTCAATACCATCCCAGTTAAACATGGTTCATCTTTGAAGACACCCATCAACAACAAGGTTAGGGCTTTGGTACATGAATGTGGAACTAAGGATGATGAAATTGCTAGGCTCAAGGCACGTGTGGCTGAATTAGAAACAGAAAGAGATGGCCTTAGAACTGAGCTAGCAAAAGAAAAGGAGAAAAGTGATGGAATGCTTCAGAATATGCTAAACCTTCTCCAATCTCAACCCTCTAGTTCCTCTAAGCCCCAGGTCTTCCACCACTTATCTTCTGAACCAGTCTAATAACCCTAATGAACCCCAGTGACCCAGATTACGGATGTTTCTGTTTTTTGTGCTCATGGTTTGGAAGTTTTTCTTTCTTTTTAGGTAGAATACATAACTTACCCCTTGATCTATGGACCAAATCCCTATTATACACTTTTTGTGGACAAAAATAATCTTACACACACAACCTTTTAAAAGTTTGTCTAAGACATTCTACTTTTTCTTGACCAATTTGTCAAATTATATGTGATATCATTGCACCAATTAAGTCTTGAGACATGTCATAACTCAAGAAAAAAATAAATACACTACTTCATTTTCACCCTTATTAATATCTTTCCTTAAAAAATTAAAAATAATAAAAGGATTCCCCTCCCCAACCCATCTCTCATCTTTTCCTACACTACTCTTAGTCAACTTCTCCATTAAAATATTTTCCTCCGTTAAAATCCACTTGATAATTCCTCCAAATCATAGGTCCTCCATTTTCCTCTATTATCCTCTCATTTCACACCAACAGTTTCCCAACTCCTCTCTTGCCACTAATAGACACCAAATAACTCGACGCCGGTCGGAGTTGCTGGCTGGTTGGCATAAATTGCTCCCTTGCCGATTTCAATAATTGGATCTGGAGGAAACTCGCTGAAGAATGGTTAGATCTTTGCTAGTTCTACCGAATTTGATAGGAAATGGAGCCATCTTTTTTTAATTTTTTTATCTCTTCTTCTCACCTTTTTGTTTCATCTGAATATTGGCCAGAAAATTAAAGACTTCGACGACCCATAGTTTTGATGTTGTTCGTTCGTTTCACGGTTGCCTTACTATCAGAGCTTCGCCGATTGCCAACTTTCTTATGTTATCGACAGAGATCTTCACATAATACCTTGCTTATTCTCCAACTTGAAAAAATCCTTTCTCTAACAATAATTTATTGACAGATTAGTGTAATTATAGGTATTAATAATCATTAGTATGGTATAAACGTGAGAATGTAAAGAATATCAAGAGTAAATGTCATCGTTGTAGCTTAAATGACTCTAAAAATTTTAAAACTAAAGAAGGTTGGATATGTGGTATTTAGATAATGTTTCAAACCCAAAATATATAACTTCACATGCCTCTTTTATTTGTAAAACACGCGCGTGCCAGTTGTTAAAATTATTGTGTCTTAGACACACTTTTAAAAGGTTGAGTGTGTAAAATAATTTTCATTCATAAAATGTGTGTAACATGGATTTGGCCTATAATTGAAGGGGTAAGTTATGTGCTTTGACTTCTTTTTATGGTCTGTTTGTGGAAGCATTTATATATCAATGACAACTACTTTTTCTCTTGTTCGATGATGATTCTGATCCTAACAGTTAAAATTGTTTGTTGATTATTTACAATTGCACAATGATTTCACTTGCAGTTGCCCTAGTGGCCATGAGTACTTTTTAACATCTGGGATTCACATTATGTATGCAACTTCTCCATGATGCCAAAGGGGGGGGGGGGGAGAGATATTATGCTTTACTCATTATTTTGAATAAGTGATATTTATAACCTAATTAAACCTGATCCTTGTGATAAGTAAAATTTTCTAAGTTAAATGTTGACGGTAAGCTAAGTTCTTACAGGTTCTCTAATCAATGAAAGCACAAAGTTTGTCATCATCTAAAAGGGGGAATTTGTTGGCCCAAGAACATGTGTAGTTTTGAAGAACAAAAAATGAACTGAGTCATGGACCAGGTCAATCAGGTGAAGCATAGTGTTTGTCAACCTATACATGTGAGATGCACGTGAAGGAGATAAGTCCCATTGATCATGCAACAATATCTCCTGAACTAATAGAAAAGGTTACATATTGGATAAAGAGGGAATCTCCTTATGAGAAGAGAACACAGATCCAGATAAAGGATAGGGTTGGAATTTGTGCTGATCAAGGACTCCACTTCGATGGAAGATAAGCAATTGAGTCTCAATCAAACTCTAATTACTAACTCATTAAATAATAGTGATTGTTCTCTTTTACAGGTATTGCACAAATATATAAGTGAAACTAAATTGAGAGCAAACGACGAGGCAATTTTGTAAGCAATTTATGTGAAATTTGATGTGCATTCTTGAAGCTACTTGGACAAGATAGAAGAACCAATTCCATTGTGTGTTTCTTTTATTCTAGTTCAATTTTAGTAGGTGATTTAAAGTTGTACCTTTCAGCTTTCATAGAAGCATTTGTACTGGGTACTTTGAGTGTTCAAGTTATAGGCTAACTTGAAGGTGCCAAACAGTTGAGGCTGTGTTCTACACATGGATTAGAGTTTAATCCATAGGTTTATAAAGAGTTTTGTAAATGTTGTTGTGGTTCAGTGTCTTTAGTGGAAGTTTGGGTAAATCCTACTGAGTAGTAGGTTGTGGGGTTTTCACCTTTTGAGCCGTGTGTTTTCCACCTAAAAATCTCTATGTTCTTTATTTAATGTACTTATTATTTCGCAAACAGTAGTAGTTAGAACACCTAGAAGAACCAGGTTCTTCTAAAGCGAAAATTGGGTACCACACAAATTCGCCCCCCCTCTTGTGTGGTATTGACGTTTAGAACATCATTTATAAATACAATCCAAAAATCATAAGTCTACTATTGTGTGCTAAGATCTAGTGTCACAAGTATGTGGGCAACTAGTAGAATGTACAAGATATGGCTATTCTACTCCCTGAAACAGAATAGACAGATACAAGCAAAAGAAAAACTCCGGCATGAAGTTTAATGACTCAAAAGGGGGCAGCTCACCGTGAAGTCTTGAACCAAGATCGAGTATGCACGTCGGGCGGATAACTAGATGCACCAGCCGCAGATCCTGTACAATTAAGTAAAGAAGCGTAGTATGAGTACATAGACAATATGTACCCAGTAGGTATTCAGTCTAACCTTGAATAAGTAGTGATAAGGGGTCAACTTGACACTCACTAGGGCTAATAATAATATATTAAAATGTTTACACTAGGCATGAATTTTCATGAATAATACTGAAAGCTTAAGAAAGGGAAAATATAAGTCCTTCTTTCACAAATATAAATGACAAAATCAGTATTATCATTTAACAGTTTATATTTTAAGACATTTAAGCAATATCAATCGTGGAGGGTAGCAAAACTATCATGCGCAAATTATGCTGAGGTCGCACGACCCGGTCTAATATAATATTACATTGAGCACCATCAGGGTCGAACGACACAAACCATATATGTATTTATTTTACTATCGAGGCGCTTATCCCTATCAACAAATAGCAATTATTTTTAAGGAAACACAAATTTCTCATCTGCAGTCAAGTATTCCAATAAATTTTTCAAATAAGTGAACTTATCCTTTTATCAAATCTCACTGACTCAAGTAATAAGTTAGCAAGTAAGGGCACAAAAGTTTCAAATAAAGCATGATACGTGTCCTAAACTATCCGGGCTATAGCATAGTAATAGCTGTGTACTACTCTCATCACCTTGTACATACGTAGCCCCTACAAAATAGATACATGTCACGCCCCAAAAATCTAAGAGTGTGATCGACGCCCAACCGAGTAAACCCGATTGAGAAATCCCGTTTGGTTTAATTCTACCCAAATTAGTTCATGAATGAAGAGGAGATGAACTCCATTAATCATACCTTGTAAATATTTCATTTATACTTCCATTTTATTTCCATTAGCAATTTCAACCATAATGCCCAAAATACTACAATTTTTATAGTTCTGATGATGAAAAACATATTTGCCAAATACCAATACTTCTAATTTAATTCCCAGTATCAAAAACCACCCATGACCTACCTACAGAGCCTTTAAATACAACTGGAGAGCAATGTGGAAATACCGGCAACAAGGCTCCGGCTATATCTCAAATGAATAATGCACAATAACCAGATAATACGAGATCCAAAATGAAGTGGGAATCACCGAGTTAGCTGGGAGGAACATACCGCTATCTCTGATTGTGTCGCCTACTATGAGAATACCTGCATCCATCAAAGATGCAGCGTCCCCGATAAAAGGGACATTCGTACTATCGAATAGTACTAGTATGTATAGATAAAAATCTTTTTTCAAAATAAATTAATTATACAAGGAAAGGAAAGTCACAGAAATGGCAAATTTCAATCGATTGCATCCAAATAGGCAATTGAAACATATAAATTAACTCATTTCAAATTTAGGATGGTATTGCAAATTTTAGTTTGGGGGGATCTTTAGTACCGATAATACCACAAGTCCCGATATCATTAATCACAATGCCACCGTACTCTTGGTACGGAGTCCGATCTCGGCCCGATCGGTCATGCCACCTTATTTGAAGGTGTAACCACAAATTATATTTTTGTATCATAGTTTCCAACACGAAATTACCACCATGTGTGTGGCATGACATCCAATATTGGCCCGATCGGCTAAGCCGTCTTACCAAAGTGTTGTGTAGTTCGACGTATCCATATTTACCAACAATCTCACCCCTATATTCTACAATGTACCCTACACGAGCACATGTAGTTTTGGGGTTAGGTTATTTAAAACTGCCCTTCCTTGGTGACTATCAATCTACCAAAAATATTATCATATAAGTACTTCAATTATATAGATTTTCACAAAAAGGTAACACATATAAACATGTAGGAATGCAATCATCTCAGAATCATTCACGTTGTAAAAATCTTTATTAACATTTCCAACCTCTCACAATAGCAATATTTTCCTTGGCTCTTTGGGCCTTTTACAAGTTTCTCTATTCATGGAACTATGGCCGCGTTTCATATCCATACTTTGACTACTTTTAAATTTCAAGGATCATCACTAATTACCAATGTATAACGTGTTTTAGAAAATATCTCAAGTTTATTAACAAATGAAACTATAAACACGAACGTAACTAATTCAGCTAATTCCTCGGTCCTTATTTCATTTCCTTCATTTATTTCATAATTCTTGGCACTTGGGCTCATATTACATTTGGAGTCTTTTTCCCTTTTCGTTCAATAACATAATCTTCCATATTAACGGGAACCAACACGTAATGAATTGCACACATAATAAAAGGAGCATGTAGGATCATAATTCATGTTTTCGAGTAGCATGGTGACATGATAACACATAGAATAATTAGGGAACGGAAACCTTTCAACATATCACGTCAAGTAATCAATTCCATCTGATTATGTCAGGGACTTGTACCAAGTATTCAAACACCAATGATTTGAATCCAAGAAGAATGGAGTCAGCCATACATACCTCAAAGAGCTTTTAGGTATATCGTATATTTTTGAAGTTATCTTTATTATCAATCATCGGCTAAACACACTCGATAAATTCATCAAGTCTTCCTCAACCAAATGGATATGCTAGTCTTCACTTAATTTATGACTCCGAGTCACACCATTTTAATATTGAGTCCATTTATTAAGCATCTATATTTTTATATAAGGCTCATTCGGAATAGTCAAGCTTTACGAGTTCATCCGGTGTGACCCGGAGGGTGGAAATGAGGAATTTTAAGCCAATTATACCTAAACTTATAGAATCATTACATAATTCCATTTTTTGAGAGGTAAAGTTTACCCAACATACCTTGTTGAGCTTTCCATAAGTTACAGCAATGCCCCGATACTTCTAGCGATAATAATCTATATGAATATAGCAAAAGTTGACTAAGAATTAGGAATACCCCATGGTGAAACTCTCTTATGGATTTCATCGAACACCTAACATGTGAAATAGACTTCAAGGTCCTATACTTGAAACCCATTCTTTCCTCACTAATTTCAACAAGAAACTACCCAAGAATAGTTGAAAATTCCACATACTACAACCTAGTGTACATGCATGGATTATTCCTAACTCTACCATATATTTGAACTCTTAACCTCTTGCATTAAAGCTGTAGGAGTAGGACTTACCCGGACGGATGATAATCTAGTGGCTTGCTTCCTTGATTCTTGAAGATTTGAACAAGATTAGGTGATTTGGAGTGTTAGGTTCCCTCCTTCTCTCTCTATATTGTTATTTTCCTTTCTCTAAAATTAGTAGGAAATGACCCCAAATGAAGCCCCTAAACCTATTTATTAAAATGAGGCCGGGTCATGAAAATAGGAAGATTAACCCTCCCAATTCAAGTGTGAGGTCTAAAAATGGACCGTAGAATGGGTATGCTAGCCACAAAAACGTCGCGAAACTCGCTGCCTAAAATTGGGCTACAATGGTCTAGTTTGCGACCGGATTCGCGATCGCAAATCAAGTATACAGACCGCATAATGGTTTTTGCGATGCCATATCTGATACATGATTGCATTTTTCTAGCCTTTGGTAATTGACTATAACTTTATGTAGGAAAGTCCAAATGACAAACGGTTTGATGCCTTGGAACCTAGACTCAAATAACTTTCATTTGAAAGGTTATTCATCGCATAAAACCTTATACATATTTAGATATGCTCATTCAAAGTGAGGACTTGTGCAAACTCATGTGGAATCTTAGCCTATTATGAAGTTTTCCCATTCGACTTAGGCTTAGGCCTTTCCTTGGGCCCAAAATTACTTACCATATGACTCGTACACTTATTTACCAAGTCCAATTGATACCCACAATGTTAATGGCACACAAAACATTATTATTAGCCTACGTGACAACACGAAATCCTAAATTTCTTAGCAAAATTTTCTAGGGACTTACATTCTCCCCCCTTAGGATTATTCATCCTCGAATGATGAGTAGAGTCCGTCCTAAATGCTTAAAACAATATATCCCTTTTCTCTCCTACCTAAAGTCCCTGAATTTTGACTAACTCCTACATTTTTTATAAGTTTTGGCAGAGTCTCCTTTGTAACTAGGACTATCCACCTGCCAGGGAACCATCAAAACAATCCTAAAAACTCATCCATAACTCGACAAAGCACCACAATGTATATATCAATAACACAAACCTTACCATAACAAGCTCCTCATTATCATATTGATACCAGAACATGGACGACATATTTTAAATCGTAACACCTATAAGGCATCTTTCAAATCAAGACCAACTTCTATAAAATCAAGAGAAAATATCTTATTTCCACAATACTCTCAGCCTGCAATGTGGCCTCTTATACTTATAGGATTTTCCATATCACATTCACATGAACAACCCCAACCTACAAACTTATCTAACAAGGATGACAGCTAGATACCTCGTATAAGCTAACTATCCATTAACATTCATCTTCAATAATTTACACAGGGTGATACACAAATGATCTCCACCTACCTTCTTAGACATAGACATATGAAAGCACAAATTCATGAGGAAAAAAATGGGAAACATCACACTCCGTAGTGCAATCTAATGGGAAATGCACTTACGTACCCTTCATCATCAATTCACATAAAAACTACAAGGGAAAATTTTGAGAATAACTGGTTCACCCTCCTGAATTCGAAATCTCTATGCAATCACCCAAACTAAACTCATGGTGACCTTCACAAATTTCTCTAAGATGTGCTATCATAATTTGGCCATAAAACTACCTATCGAATATATGTGATCACACAGGGATGCTTCCTCTTTTACATGTTTGAATCTTCAATACCAAATAGATTTAATTCAATAAGGAGCAATAGAGTTCAAGCCTGGCTAGAATTATTCAGGAACCCACGAACGTGCTGATTATATTATTTCACAAGGTTATATGCTAAGAGACACGAAGATTACTACTAGCAATGTTGCCGTCGGTAACCATTGTGACGACATCAATTATCAGACAAATTAAGCACAGATGTAACTAAAGATATTACAACTTGTCTCCTCAGTCAATATGCCTATGGTATGTGCAGAAACATGGAAGCATCTAATCTCAACCTTTACCATTGAAGCCATAAATCTAGGACATCTTATTATTGGGATGAACTCATGTATTGGTTATAGGGGTTCTAATGGTTAACATGATGCTCTAGGGAGAAAGACAAATAAAACTCCTATTCACCCAGGGGTGGGAATATCAAGGGTAGCAAAACTCCCAGCACATGATAATGACATAGTCAATGATTTCAGAAGTCGAGTGTGTAAAGATAACTGAACAAAATGAGACAGTATGAAATAATCATAGAAGGTCTGCAGATGTTCATGATGAGTTCTCCATAGATTTGGACTTGAGAAGTACCCAAATGCTAATGAAATACAGGACAATATGAGAAGTAGGTGTTGTGATATAATACCCCTAAAGGTGCATTTGGACTTGACGGAGAGCCCATTAATGGTCCTTTTGAGAAAGGAAGTGTTACAGTGACACAGACACATAGAAGGACACATTCTCTCATGGTTATCTTACAAGTGTTGGGAAACTAGCCCAATGAATTAATTGACTAAGGAACACTATTAACATATGTCATGGATGTATAAAAAGAAGATAAACATTTGATACGAACTGGACATGCTTCTACTATATCAACTCCTAGACTGCAATACACAACCACGTCACGGGCAACCACAATACTAGGAACAAAGTGAGCTTCTTACTGAGGAATGATGTTACTGGACATGAAACTCATATTGAGATGGGAAAACATTATATCATCATGTGATAGGTTCGCAAAATCTCAAATTTGTCAAAAATTCTATACAAACAAGTGACCACTTCATTTGATATGTACACATATGAGAAGAGGTGGGATATGCTCTCATGTTACTAGAAAGTGAAAAGGTTTCATGATGATACTCGCAAGAAGGTAGAGTTACTATTCAAATATAGAAGCCATATACACCAGTGAGAAAAAGAGTGACTCGAGAAGGATTGCAACACTAGGATGCTTTACATAGAACTTGGCACCACATAGGTAAACTTTACGGCGGTGCATGTATAGGTACAACCGAGTAGATGTTGTCCATTTAAAAAAAATGTTTCTGTGAGGAATTCATCAGGAATAGTCCCTTGTTGAGAATTTAGGAAAAGCAAGTGGGAAATATCAATCCTAGAGTTATGACTCAATTCAAGGACATAATTATATAACTTTATTCCACAAAAAGGTGCGAATAAGAGAATTTGTGATAGAGTGGATTTACGAATAATACGTCACATTCCAAGAGTATGTGTATGTAATGTTTTATAATTTAGATTCTTGTTAAGACCATATCTATGCAAGCTACCAATATAGGGGTACGTATATAATATGGAAAAGTATGTGGCATTCAGAATGATGTACTAATGGTCACTTACTTGGTAACTCTAGATATGCAGGGCAACGCCTTATCTGATGCACTCTGGCTTCATATCTTAACATATATTGGTAACATACTGATATACTACATGATCTTGTAGTGTAGTGACATAAAATAGGAACAAAAGTACTCCCATTAGCAACAAGTTCTACCAATCCCTCCAATGGCTCGTTACATTCTCCGAACAAACTCTTGGGTAATCTCCCTCATGTTCAATGGTGGGGTCATTCCCTCCTTACTGCTTCAAAATCGTGGATTATGGTATCAATATTACTCATCTTGGGAATAAGACATAGAAAGGATATTAGCTCCCTATCTTGAGTTCTACTGCACTATCTGGAGTATCAAAGAAGGGTGAAATTCCTAAATGTCTGAAATATCCTCTAACTTATTGATGTGGTCGACTATACACAGATAAGAAGGACTCTACTAGACACGGTTCCGAGACTAGGACACTTTAAAACCTTAGGTTCTGATACCAAATTTATCACACCCAAAAAACCGAGGAGCGCGACCGGCGCCCTACCGAGTAAACCCGACTGATCAAATCCGTTACGTTTAATTCTACCCAAAGTTCATGAATATAAGAGGAGATGAACTCCAGTAATCATACCTTGTAAATATTTCATTAATACTTGCATTTTATTTCCATTAGCAATTTCAACCATAATGCTCAAAATACTACAATTTTTATAGCTGTGACGACGAAAAACATATTTGTCAAATACCAATACTTCTAATTTAATTCCCAGTATCAAACACCACCCACGACCTATCTACAGAGCCTCTAAATGCAACTATAGAGTAATATGGAAATTCCGGCAACAAGGCTCTGGCTATAACTCAAATGAATAATGCTCAATAACAAGATGATACGGGGCCCATAAATGAAGTGGGAATCACCGAGTTAGCTGGGAGAAACATACCGCTATCTCTTATCGCTGCCACCTACCATGGAAATGCCTGCATCCATCAAAGATGTAGCGTCCCCAGCAAAAGGAACCTTAGTACTGTCGAATAGTACTAGTATGTAAAGCTAAAAATTATTTTTCAAAATAAAATAGCTATACAAAGAAAGGAAAGTCACAGAATTATTTTTCAAAATAAAATAGCTATACAAAGAAAGGAAAGTCACAGAAATGGCAAATTTCAATCGATTGCATCCAAATAGGCAAGTGAAACATATTAATTAACTCCTTTCGAATTAAGGAAAGTATTGCATATTTTAGTTTGGGGATATCCTTAGTACCGATAATACCACAAGTCCTGATATCACTGTTCATAATGCCACCATACTCTTGGTACGGAGTCCGATCTCGGCCCGATCGGCTACACTACCTTATTTTAAGGTGTAACCAATATCGCACTTTTGTATCACAGTTTCCAACACGAAATCACCACTATGTGTGCAGCATGGCATCCGATCTCGGCCTGATCGGCTAAGACGTCTTACCACAGTGCCATGTTGTTCGGCGTATCCATATTCATCAACAATCTCACCCCAATATTCCACAATGCACCCTACATCGACATGTATAGTTTCGGTTATGTTATTTAAACCTACCCTTCCTTGGTGACTATCGATCTCCTAAAAATATTATTATATAAGTACATCTATTATATGGATTTTGCACATAAAGGTAACACATATAGGAATGCAATCATCTCAGAATCCTTCATGTTGTAAAAGTCTTTATTAAAATTTCCAACCTCTCACAATAGCAATATTTTCCTTGGTTCTTTAGGCCTTTCACAAGTTTCTCTATTCATGGCACTATGGTCGCATTTCACATTCCATACTTTCACTTCTTTAAATTACAAGAATCATCATCAATTACCAACGTATAACATATTTCAGAAATCATATATCTCAAGTTCATTAACAAATGAAACTATAAATACAAAGATAACCATTTCAGCTAATTCCTCAGTCCACATTTCATTTCCATCATTTATTTCATAATTCTTGGCAATTGTGCTCATGTTACATTTGGAGTCTTTTCTCCTTTTTTCGTTCATTAACATCATCTTCCGTATTAACGAGAACCAACACGTAATGAATTGCACACATAATAGAAGGATCATGTAGGATCATAATTCATATTTTCAAGTAGCATGGTGATATGATAACACATAGATTAATTAGGGAACGGAAAGCTTTCAACATATCACATCAAGTAATCAATTCCATCTGATCATGTAAGGGACTCGTACCAAGTATTCAAACACCAATGATTTGACTCTACAAAGAATGGAGTTAGCCATTCATACCTCAAAGAGCTTTTAGGCAGATTCCACATTTTTGATGTTATCTTTAGCGTCTATAATTGGGTAAACACACTCAATCAAGGCGTTCAGTACACATATGGGCGTCTAGAAGTAATAAATTCATCGAGTCTTCCTCAACCTTATGGGTATGCTAGTCTTCACTTAAATTACGACTCCGAGTCATACCATTTTAATATTGAATCCATATATTAAACATCTATATTCTTATATAAGGCTCATTCGGAATAGTCAAGCTTTACGAGTTCATCCGGTGTGATCCAGAGGGTGGAAATTAGGAATTTTTAGCCGATTATACCTAAACTTATAGAATCATTACGGAATTTTATTTTTTAGAGGTAAAGTTTAGCCAACATACCTTGTTGAGCTTTCCATAAGTTGCAGCAATGCCCGATACTTATAGCAATAATAAACTTTTGGAAGATAGCAAAAATTTATTAAGAATTAGGAAGACCCCATGGTACAACTCTCTTAGGGATTTCATCGAACACCTAACATGTGGAAGGACTTCAAGGTCCTATACTTGAAACCCTTTCTTTCCTCAACTAATTTCAACAAGAAACTACCCAAGAATAGTTGAAAATTACACATACTACAAGCTAGTGTACATGCATGGCTTATTCCTAATCCTACCATATATTTGAACTCTTAACCTCTAGCATTAAAGCTCTAGGAGTAGGACCTACCCGGATAGATGATAATCTACTGGCTTGCTTCCTTGATTCTTGAAGATTTGAGCAAGATTAGGTGATTTGGAGTGATAGGTTTCCTCTTTCTCTCTCTATATTGTTATTTACTCTCTCTAAAATCAGTAGAAAAAGACCTCAAATGCAGCCCCTAAGTCTATTTATTAAAATGGGGCCAGGTCATGAAAATAAGTAGACTAACCCTCCGAATTCAAGTCTGCGGTCACATAATGAACCGAAAAATGGGTATGCTGGCTGCAAACACGTCGCAAAACTTGGTTCCCAAAGCTGGGCTACATTGGTCTAGTTTGCGACCAAATTTGCAATCGCAAATCAAGTACTTGGACAGCATAATGGTTTTTGCGATCGCATATCTGACACAGTATTGCATTTTTCTAGCCTTTGGTAATTTGACCATAACTTTGTGTAGGAATATCCAAATGACAAACGGTTTGAAGCGTTGGAAACTAGACTTACAGACTTTTACATTTGATAGGCTATTCATCACATAAAAACTTATACATATTTAGATATTCTCGTTCAAAATGAGGACTTATGCAAACTCATTTGGAATCTTAGCCTATTATGAAGTTTTCCCATTCGACTTAGGCTTAGGACTTTCCTTGGGACCCTAATTACTTATGTATGACTCGTACTCTTATTTACCAAGTCCAAATGATACCCACCATGTTAATAGGACACAAAACATTATAATTATCCTACGTGTCACCAAAATCCTAAATTACTTTGCGAAATTTTCCGGGGCCTTACAATACACAAAGTTATTTAATTCATCTACGGGTTAACTTCCCCTTACAATGTTAGAAATGATACTTACCTCATCTTGAAGCCTACTTCCCAATTCAAAAATGCACTCAATCCTCCAAATTTGACGCTAAGCGACTCGAAACTAGTCAAACATTACATAAACTAATCAATCTATGCTCAAAAATTCATATTCCCACTATTAGAGTGGTAACCCAATCTAAATTGCAATATTCCTAAAATTTCCCCTGGGCCCACATGCTCGGATTCTAGAAATTTTCAAAAAAAGTTGATACCCATAACCTTAGGAACATAAAAATATGATTTTTTCTAAATTCCGTAACAAATTTCGTGGTTAAATCTCATTTTTATCAAAAACTTAGGTTTTCCTCTAAACCCTTATTTTTCACTAATTTTTACATGTTAAGCTACCCATAATTGCAGTATTTAACTCACATTTGGTAGAAATTACTTACCTCACAAAGCCAGGTCGAAATCCCCTCCTTAAAAGCTCTCAAATCGTCCTAAGAGTGAAATAAATAACCCTATAAATGCCTAAGTTCCGTTTTTGATTTGCGGATGAGGAATTAGCATACTGACTCGCTTTCATCCTTCCCGTTCATAGACCAAGGGAAACACTCACTGCCCAACTGCCTCCTTATTTGCGAACGCGAAAGGGGACTCTCTTTTGCAAAGGCAATGTGCTCAAACCCCCTGGAGACTCTACATTGCGAACATGACCAAGGTATCCCAAACGCGGAGGCTGGCAGCCTACCCTTCGCGAATGCGAAGAACAAACCGGACCCAGCCTAGTCCAGCTACTTTACGCGAACGGGAAGGTCACTGACCCTAGACTTTCGTGAACGTGGACTAGCTACAAAAATTCATAGAACATTCCCCCCCCCCCCCCAAACTTCTTCTACGCGAACGCGATAACCCTTTCACATTAGCAAAGTAGGAAACCAAAACTAGGATTTATAGTTTCTTGCATATTTCTTCGAGGGGTCTAAAACTCACTCGAGCCACTTATGACCCCATACAAAGGTACCAACAAGTCTAGAATCATATTACGGACCTACTCAAACTATCAAAATGCATAAAACAACAACAAATCCAATAATCACACTCAAAAATCAAATTGGATCAAACTTTGAACTTTAAGTTTCTAAATTGCTCTGAACGTATCAAATCATACTTAAACTACTCCAATTGACACCAAATTTGCTTGCAAGTATTAAACAATATAAAAAAACTATTCCATATCTCAAAATTCTATTTGGACCTCAATATCACCAAAACCTACTCCAACCAAATTTGAAGAACTCCAAAAACCTTCAAAGAACCAACTTTCACTATTAGGCGCTGAAATACTCCCGAGTCACCCAAAACCCAATTCGTACATACTCTCAAGTCTGAAATCATTATATGAGCCTATTAGAATCGTCAAATCCCGATTTCGACGTAGTTTACTCAAAATATTGACACAAGTCGAATTTGGTCTTTTAAGCCAACCTTAAGGAACCAAGTGTTCTGATTTCAATCCAAACTCTTTCAAATCCCGAACCAACTATATCCCCAAGTCATAAATTAGGAAAAGCAAGTACGGAAAGTCTCATTTATGGGAACATTATTCTAGACCGCAAAACGACAGGTCAGATCCTTACAAATAAGTTTCACCACTAACGTGCACTGAGAGGAGAATTATCTAGAGAGTAGAGAGTATAGTTTACACCATTGCTTTGGGATGAGTCAAATGGTTGTTTCTATGAACAAAATCTCGTATTGGTAGTTGAAAAAATTAGAAATACACATATAAACTGTAGGGATTTATTAATAGTGTCAAGCTTTTGGGAAGTTGCTTGGCAAAGCTTAACGAGGACAATATCACACAATATTCATAAATTAGCATGGCGTGACCCCCAAAAGGGTTGGTCTTGGCGAAATATCCCAATTTCTTATGGGCTTAGCAATACATCCTCCTTTTTTACTTGAACAACATAGTTTAATTTTTAAAGCTAAAAATTATTGTTTAATGGTGAAGATTAAAATTTAATGATTGATTGTTGTTAACATCATTTAAATATTGTTAATTCATGTTTAAACTATTATTTCAAACATATATTTTTGGCGATTTACCATAAAAATATCAAAACTCCATTGTTGGACCTTAGAAATTGATGGGTCTTTTTTAATTTGGTGTTATTCGACTAAATTTATGATTGTTTGTGTTGGTATTTGAAAGCTTTATTTCAATGTTGAGATCATTTGGAGTAGATTTGAGGGTCTTTTATCGAAATTGAAATCGCAAATTTGAAGAACATTTATTAAAACAACCCAGAAAAAGTATGCCAGTCCAGTTGACTTCTATCAATAACTTAACATATAGGTGGACAAACTATAGCATCAACGCTACCGATACGATAGATAAATATCCCTGAAGAGTCAAAGTATGACAATTCGGTAGACTTCAATGAACAACTTAACAGATAGGTAGAGTAATAATAGCATCAACTCTACCGAATCGGTATAGAAATCCTGAAGTGCGATAGAATAACAATTCAATAGACTTCACTGAACAATTTAATCTGGTAGAAAAACACATAAAGATCTTGTGCGGTTCGGGGGTCTTTTTTTAAATACCGCCAATTTTGGGACATTTCGCTAAGACCACCCCCAAAAAGTCCCTTTTGTGTTAATCACCCCACCATGTTAAGAGTAATTTTTAGGTTGGTTTAGCCAACAATTAGTGTCAGAACCTAAATTCGTTAAACGAGTATGAGGATGATAGAGTAATGTTGTGAGGCTCGATCTGATCATATTAATGGTAATAATAAGAATCGGTTTAGAAGGAGCAAACGTGGGGCATTTGCATCTATACTTGTTTTTTGTGCCACATTTTAACTTGTATCTATTTTGCAAAAAACATTGCAAGCGTACCCGCTTTTTTACATAACTTCAGCATACACGGTTGAAGTAGCAAAGGCAATCACTCAAAACTTCAGTATTCTAGTAGTCAGACATAAAGTTCAGATCTAAAGCTGAAGTGTTTGTGTTGTAACTGGGAAACTTCAGCTCTTGAGCTAAAGTTCTTGTGTTCTAACTGGAAAACTTCAGCTCTAGAGTTGAAGTTTTTGTGTTGTAATTGACTACTTTTAACTCCCTCTATATGATGCATATAACACATGATACTCATCTTCACTGTTATGTTAGCTTTAAGCTTTATTTTAGTGATGAAAATGCAAAATTAATTGATTGACTAACAGCTTAAATACTTTGTGACGGTAGCCAAATCCAATCATCACGAGATAGATGAACTACAGGAGAACAAGGATGAAACTGCATAAGAATCTAGTCAATCTGATTCAGTATAAAGGAATAAAGATGATGTTAGCAAAATAAATTAAAAGAATAAGAAAGGAGAAATTGTATGAGTTAAGAATAAGAGCTGAAGTAATTAACTGTTACTTCGAAGGTGAACAAAGATTTTTCACGCAAGGCCAATAAAAATAATAGGCTCTGCATTTTGTCTTTTGTTGAGAAGAAGAAAATGAAAGAGGGGAAGAAGGAGAAGAAAGAGGGCTGAAGTTATATAAGAAGTGAGTATAAGTTAAAAGTTTTAAAAAAATGAATATAGGTTAAATGGGGGCGACCAAATAGGACGCCCCATGTAATTTTTACAGCAAATATATGTGAGTTTGTGTCAGGCATGAAATTAAATGTTCTTGCGGGATATATTTTGTTAAAGAATGACTTTTACAAAATATGTAATTTTTAATTTATTTTTTAGTATTTAAGTAAAAGAAGGTAGTTAATGTACTAAACTTTTGCTATACGCCGTTCCAAGAAGGGTCGTTGCTTATACGGAGATTAGTTCAAAATTTTATATTTCTTGTTTGGGAAAAATTTTCCACTGTTTGATTAAAAAGTCTTGAGATTCATCTTTATATGTGCTTATCCAAATTACTAGAATTGTTTTCTTTTTAGTTGGTCAAGTGAAAAACTTGAATTTTATTCAATAAGAATATTGGTTGTTTGTTGTAATCTCAAATAATATAGTAGAAGGGACTACATGACATCACATTCAAATTTTGTTGAAAACAAAAACAAAAAAACAAAACATTGTAACTACAAATTTTGGTTTGTCACGTTTGGAAATTCGTGATTTCTTAATTATGAGAAATAATTCAAAAGAACGTATGTACTTGGTTAAAAATCGAGAAAATAATGTTAGTGTTATGAAATAATATAAGAACAAGAACAATAATACAAGAACAAGAACAATAGAGAAAAGTAGAGAGAGGAGTATTCTTATTGATACTTTTGGATGATTTACAATGGGGTAAGACCCCTCTATTTATAGGCATATAAAAGACTTAGCCTCAAAGTAAAACTCTAGAATCTCTCTAAATATAGACATTCACCTTAAATAGGATTCTATTTATAACACTCCCCCTTGAATGTCTATTCAATAATGTGCCTCGTTAAAACCTTAACTAAATAAAACCCAATGGGAAAAAATTATAGAAAAGGAAAAAGAGTACACATGTTTGAATATGCGCCTATTGGTTGCCTCGTTAAAAACCTTGCAAGGAAAACCCATTGGGACAAAACCTTGTAAGGGAAAAAGAGTGCAACGCGCATTAACTCCCCCTGAAAAGAGCATCAATTCATATCCTTGAGTTTTCGCATTCCGATCTTGTGAACCAGCTTCTTGAAGGTTGACGCTGGCAGAGATTTTGTGAACAAATCAGCAATATTATCGCTTGAACGAATCTGTTGCACATTGATATCACCATTCTTTTGAAGATCATGTGTGAAAAATAACTTTGGTGAAATATGCTTTGTTCTATCTCCTTTTATGAATCCTCCCTTCAATTGAGCTATACATGCTGCATTGTCTTCATAAAAAGTCGTGGGTAGTTTGTTACACTTCAAACCACATTTGTCTTGAATATGATGTATTATAGACCTCAACCACACACACTCCCGACTTGCTTCATGAATAGCAATTATCTCGGCATGATTAGATGAAGTAGCCACAATTGATTGCTTAGTCGATCGCCAAGATATGGCGGTGCCTCCACAGGTAAACACATAACCCGTTTGAGATCGAGCCTTGTGTGGGTCGGATAAATATCCACCATCAGCATAGCCAACAAGATCAGTACTGCAATTATTGCCATAAAATAAGCCCATATTGGTAGTCCCCTTTAGGTACCTCACTATATGTTTGATCCCATTCCAATGTCTCCTTGTAGGAGCCGAGCTAAATCTTGCTAAGACATTAACTGAAAAGGATATGTCAGGCCTTGTAGTATTTGCAAGATACATTAGTGCGCCAATTGCACTAAGATATGGTACTTCAGGACCAAGTAGCTCTTCATTCCTTTCTTGCAGTCGGAATGGATCTTTATTCACATCAAGTGATCGAACAACCATCGGTGTACTTAAAGGATGTGCTCCATCCATGTAAAACCGTTTCAGTACCTTTTCTATATAGGTAGATTGATGAACAAAAATTCTGTTTGCTAAATATTCAATTTGCAAACCAAGACATAATCTTGTCTTTCCGAGATCTTTCATCTCAAATTCATCCTTTAGATAATCAATTGCCTTTTGGAGTTCTATGGGGGTTCCAATAAGGTTTATGTCATCGACATATACGGCAAGTACAACAAATTTCGATGTTGTTTTCTTTATGAAAACACACGGGCAAATGGCGTCATTTATATAGCCTTCTTTTAACAAATACTTACTAAGACGATTATACCACATTCGTCCTGATTGCTTTAGACCATACAAAGATCTTTGCAATTTAATTGAAAACATTTCCCGAGACTTTGAATTATGAGCGTTTGGCACTTTGAGTCCATCGGGAATTTTCATGTATATCTCATTATCAAGTGAGCCATAAAGATAGGCAGTAACCACATCCATTAAATGCATGTCAAGCTTTTCATGTACAGCAAAACTGATGAGATAACGAAAGGTTATAGCATCCATTACAGGCGAATATGTCTCTTCATAATCGACACCAGGCCTTTGAGAAAAACCTTGCGCAACAAGGCGTGCCTTATATCTTTGTACCTCATTTTTCTCATTTCTCTTGCGTACAAAGACCCATTTATAGCCAACGGGCTTAACACCATTAGGTGTTTCAACTATAGGGCCAAAAACTTCACGTTTTGCCAGCGAATTCAATTCTGATTGAATTGCTTCTTGCCATTTTGGCCAATCATGTCTTTTTCGACATTCTTCAACAGATTGAGGTTCGAGATCCTCACATTCTTGCATAATGCTAGATGTGACATTATAAGCAAAGACATTATCCACCACTATATCCACTCGATCAAAATTTGCCTCAATATTGATTGGATTTATGGATAGTTCCGTATTTTCCAGAGTCTCGGGCTCAATGGATTCTTCATGAATCTCAGAATTTGTTAAATCATGAATTTCCTCGTGAGATTCTTTCGTAGTGTCATTTTTATCATTTGCTTTCCTCTTTCTAGGATTTCGATCTTTAGAACCTAATGGTCTGCCACGCTTCAGGCGTGCATTCGACTCATTGGTTATGACACTAGATGATTGTCCAACAGGGACATCAATACGGATTGGAACATTTTCCGCGGGGATGTGGGATTTCGTTATCCTTTTCAAGTCCGTAAATGCGTCAGGCATTTGATTTGCTATTCTTTGCAAATGGATAATCTTTTGTACCTCTCTTTCACAAATAGAGGTATGTGGATCAAGATGAGATAATGATGCATTTTTTTCACAAAATTTCCCGTTTGGTTTCACCAACTTCTCCCCCTAATTTTGGAAAAAGTGTCTCACCAAATCGACAGCCTGCAAATCGTGCAGTAAACAAGTCCCCTATCAATGTTTCGAGGTAGCGAATGATGGAGGGCAATTCAAACCCAACATATATTCCTAACCTTCTTTGCGGACCCATTTTGGTGCGGGATGGCGGTGCTATAGGCACATATACTGCGCATCCAAAGATTCTTAGATGGGATATATTGGGTTCATGACCCAAAACCAATTGCAACGGGGAATATTTGTGATAATTCGTTGGTCTGAGACGAATTAGCATTGCTGCATGCAAAATGGCGTGACCCCATACCGAAGTGGGCAACCTCGTTTTCATGAGTAATAGCCTTGCAATCAACTGCAGGCGTTTAATTAACGATTCTGCAAGACCGTTTTGAGTGTGAACATGAGCTACAGAATGTTCCACTTTTATCTCAATTGATAAGCAATAATCATTAAATGCTTGGGATGAAAACTCAGCAGCATTATCCAGTCTAATAGACTTGATTGGATTATCAGGAAATTGTGCTCGTAGTCGAATTATTTGTGCCATTAATTTCGCAAACACAAGGTTGCGTGATGACAACAGGCACACATGAGACCATCTACAGGATGCGTCTATCAAGACCATGAAATACCTAAAGGACCCACTGGGTGGGTGAATAGGTCCACAAATGTCCCCTTGTATACGTTCCAAAAACGTGGGTGACTCAGTCCCAACCTTTGTTGGTGATGGTCTGATAATCAACTTGCCTTGATAACAAGAAGTGCAAGGATATTCATTATTTGAAAGAATTTTGAAATTCTTTAACGGATGCCCATTTGAGTTTTCTATAATCCGTCTCATCATGATCGATCCCGGGTGTCCCAATCGATCATGCCAAAGTACGAAAGTATTGGAATCAGTAACCTTTTGGTTTACTGTTGAATGTGCCTCAATTGCACTAATTCTTGTCCAATACAGGCCACAAGATAAAGACGAAAATTTCTCAATAACCCTCTTTTGCCGGAGACATTCTTTGTAATGATGAGATATTCAAGATTATTCTCATTTATTGTCTCAACATGATAGCCATTCCGGCCCCGTATATCTTTAAAACTCAACAAGTTTCTCTTAGACTTGGAGGAGAACATTGCATTCTCTATGATAAACATCGTGCCTTTGGGCAGAGTTACAGTTGCTCTTCCGGAGCCTTCAATCAATTTACTACTACCAGAGATTATAGTAACATTTGCCTTACACATATTTAGTTGAGAGAAATATTTCTTTTCTTTGAGTATCGTATGTGTAGTACATGAATCAACTAAACAAATATTTGATCCAAGTTTGCTTTGTGAGATATCCATATTTGCTTAGTTTTTCTCGAGAATCGATTCTTGAGACGGTAGAGTCTCGTGTTGATAACGTGTTATGAAATAATATAAGAACAAGAACAATAATACAAGAACAAGAACAATAGAGAGAAAAGTAGAGAGAGGAGTATTCTTATTGATACTTTTGGATGATTTACAATGGGGTAAGACCCCTCTATTTATAGGCATATAAAAGACTTAGCCTCAAAGTAAAATTCTAGAATCTCTCTAAATATAGACATTCACCTTAAATAGGATTCTATTTATAACAGTTAGATATTTGTTTTATGAGGAGACAAAATATGGAGATAATTCATGTCATGTATATCTACTAACTAAGAGAACTCAAACATACTAGCACCAAATTTATATTATTCGTGAGTGGCCTGAGCTTATTAAATAAATGTTTTAACAAGAAATAATAAATTAATCTGTAACCAGGGGCATCATCTAGTAAATCTGCATTCCAGCCAAATTTCTTGTCCATTACCACTGATGCTTTTAATCTTGATCATAAAATTTGCAAATGCTTTGAAGAAATCCTGAGAGCCAGCATATTTTGAACTAGTTTTTTGGTCCTTGAAATTGTAAGCAAAGATTAATCAAAAGAGAAAAGGCTCTTGCCCTTCATTAGTAGCTTATACTAGGCGTTGTTAAATAATGTTGTTGTAGAATTCATAGTGGCACCTACATTTTTTACCTAGTTGTGCATGAGGCAAACATTCTGTAGACTGGCTGTATTTTTATAGTAATATCGTGTTTATTGGTATTATGATGAGCTCATCATTGTCACATCTTCTTTTTAAAGTGGTTACCCCGAAAGACGACATGTATAGGAGTTTTTCCAATTAAAGTGACATTATTCGAAATGGAATTAATTGGTTGTTTCGAGAGTCGCCACTTGGGATAGGCTTGGCTTTTGGTGTCCCAACTCACCTGTTTATTTAAAATCCCAAATCGAGGAAATTTCGACTGCCCATTTGGAGTTTGCGAACCAGAAATTCTTGAGTAAGGAATTCTGTTGACCCGAGGGAAGGAATTAGGCACACTCGGATCCCGTGGTTCTAGCACGATCGCTTAATCTTATTATAAGTAGCTAAAACATTATTTGCTATACCTGTTAACCCGTAATTTTAGATTATTAACCGCTTTTAATATTTTTAGGAAAACTTTGCAATGTTATTAAAACACGTCACGAATCGCGTCACATAAATGCACCCGCAATTTCAGACATATCTTAATTCCATTGAGAATAGGATTTGGGTTTATAAATGCGCACCCGAATATTAAGAAGGTATTTTATTAACACGCTCCTATAGCAACTACGTCTTTGACATTTATGGGAAGGCCGTGAAATTTGCTAAGCGACACCTCCTATTCTTTTCTACGTGCTCTAATGAATTAAGGAGCCTACACATGGTGTTTGCTAATGTGATTCACTCTTAAAAGGATATTCTAACATAAGCTAAATTTCAACTTTTGACGATGCTTAAAGGTCTTAATTGTTTTACATATAAATTGTGTATTTTTTGGAGAAAATAATACTTGGACTCATTCATGGCTATCATGTGCATGAACTTAAATCTGAGCCAGCCCAAGACACACTGCATTAAAAGCTGGTGAGCCTGATTCATAGCTGGCCTGGACCTCTAAGGCTTCCAATTCAGAAGCCCGTAATGTTATAACATCCTTGATGCTTACTGGGCCTCTCGAATGAGCCACAGTACTGGTTTGGACAATAGAGTCCAGTTCGTAGCAACCATTTCGATTCAGAATTATATTTACTAACAAATCACTACACATTCAAGAAGGAAATGCTAACAAACGCTATTATATCAATTTCTACATTAGATTTGAATCAGATGAGTCACATACTCATCAGTCAGAGTATATGAGTCTAATTTCAAAGATCCTATACTACACGGTCAAATCTGAAAATAACTTATTGCTAAACATGCTTAGATTCAAATAAACTGAAATGTTTAACAATATTTTTTTTGATTTGCCTTGCATGATTACTCAGACTACTGCTTCCTAAGTCCAGTGGCTCTAGGTGCACAAATTCAGCACTTGAACCAACAAGACTAACTTGGAACTGACTACATACTTAAACACATACCAAAAAAGTCGAGTTGAAAGTCCAATTATTAAATATGAAAAACAGTCCCAAATGTCCAAATTATTACAAACGGATCACTCTAATGTTAAACTATAACATTATGATTATTTTATTACTACACCTACATTCAAAATTAAATAGGGGAGAATGGAGGGGGGTAAACTTCAAAATATAAATAGTAGCTAAATCTTCACATTGGATCATATATTTCATTTGGACTTCATGGATACATAAGCATTGAGTGTACCTGTGAAGCAGCAGAAGAACAAGGCTATAAGTAAACAGAATGGATCAGCTAAGCAATCAATAACCAACAAAATAGTGTATCCAGATTTCAGTGGGACTTTTAGTTAGTTAAATCTCCAGGAAAATGATTCCAAACAGCACTAGTAGTATTTCAAGATATAAGAATATGTATTTCAGTTCTAATATTGAAGAGAAGAGTTCCGTATCCCTATCCAATGCCCCAAATAGTTTATTTTATAGTAAAATTGTTAGGGCATCAGATTTTACTTTGTTTACTTTTTAGTCCTCAACTCAAATTGTATTTTTGCCTAAGTAGTCCTCCAATTTCTGACTTGTGCCTCAAGTTTGAGGCTGGATTATGTATTAGTCCCTTCTAAAAAGCTCTAAAGGATTTCTATCAGATTTTATAAGTTCAAATCCCTTTTATACCCTCACTAGCTTTCCTAAATTACCCTGCCCCTGAACTTGACCTTGGTCAGTTCTTTTAAACCTAGTTCAGCCACAATTAACCTTGGTTAGTCGAATTCAGGTCACATTAAGATTAACAGACTCATAAAGATCAGATTTAGCCAAAGAACAAGGTTCAACATAACCAGACTTCCACAAGCATTATACAGACTATCAAAACAAAGGACTAGAAGAATTAATACATTTATCAACACCTTATTTTCAGAAATAGATTAATCAAAAGCCTTTCACACAATAATTTAATTCAGAGATCACCTTAGGAGGCAAGTGAAGGCTAACAATGAACAATTAAGGATCCCAATCCCCAAATAAACATAAAACCAACATCAATTCTGAAGAACTAAAGTCATCATGACAATCAAATACTTAGGGGCAAACCAGATATCCTAGAATCAGATGGTATATGTTAATTAAGCCTAAAAATCACATTATAGTAGAATTAACTACTTTTCAAATCAAAGGCTGATATTAGTAGGAAATTATTCAAAAGATGAAAGACTTCCAAAAAAAAAAAAGCATACGAACACTGAAACCCTTTTTTTTTTCACATGAACTCGTGGATCACCAGACAAACAACTAAATTCAAGAAATGAAAGAAATTTAAACTCTTAACATGTAATTACTGAACTAATCCATTATTAAAAGAAATCAAACATTCAAAGCTAAAGAAAAAATGGTAAATAGGCAAGAAAACTTAGCATTTATTCTTTCGCATTCAAATCGATTCAACTGGACCTTTGTTCTTCCACAGGGATTTTGAACATCCTAGGGTGGTGTTTAATCACCTTCAAAGCTCAGGGGAGGGTTTTTCAAGTCCAGAGACCTCAGTAGGCATCAGATTTGGAATTTTGAGTGGTTGGGGGTTGTTTGAGACTCGAGGGTAGAATGGTTGGTGTCAAGGAGGATCGGGGACTGCCTGGGAGGGTTTTGAGGCTTTTCCAACATGTTTGGAGATTTAGGTTTAGGCTTCAAACTGAAATTCGAAGAGTTTCAGGGTGAGTTGAGAGTGATGATATGCATGGTTGGAACGGGGAAGGTGAGGTGCCTTAGTGGTGTAGTTTTGGACAGCTTTGGAATGAGGTCGCCGGAGGTAGGGTTTCCGGCCACCTTCAGGGGATATTCGAGATGGGGGGGTTGTATTCGAGGGAACTCCCTTTATTATACCCTTTCCGGGTGTAGTAGCCAAAAGGAGGTTTGACAGCTCTGGCGACTCTGCTGGGGAACCGAACCTAGAATCTCTTGTTCGGGGTTCAGGAATTCGAGCTTGTTTTATGATATTTACTTGGCTTATTTATTGTTGATATTTTTGTGCTTTGTTTTTTTGTTTTTTTAAACCCCTCCCAAATTAGGAGGATCTATAGTGCTTCCACACTTCCCCTCCCTGGTGACTCGAACCCAGGACCTAACAGTCGTAGGTGGAGGTTCTTTACCAACTAAGTAAGCCTCACTTGTTACCTCATTGTTGTGCTTTTGTGAACCTTTGTCACACCTCCTTTTTTTGGCTTACACGTGGTTGCCCCGAAAGATGACACGTGTATAGGAGTTTTTCCAATTAAGGTGACATCATTCGAGATGAGATTAATTATTCGTTTCAAGAGTTGCCACTTGGGATAGGTTTGGATTTTGGTGTCCCAAGTCACTGGTTTATTTAAAATCCCAAATCGAGGAAATTTCGACTGGCCGATTAGAGTCTGCGAACCAAAAATTTCTGAGTAAGGAATTCTGTTGACCCGAGGGAAGGTGTTAGGCACCCTCGGATCCCGTGGTTCTAGCATGGTCGCTTAAACTCATTATAAGTGGCTATAGATCTGATTTGCTATACCTGTTTAAACCTATAATGCAATTTTAAATTATTAACCGTTTTTAACAGCTTTCAGGAAGTTTTCAATGTCATTAAAATACGTCACAAATCACGACACATAAATGCGCACTCAATTTTAGAAATATTCTAACTCCATTGAGATTTGGATTTGGGTTACATAAATGCACACCCAAACTTAGAAAAGTATTTTATTAGTAACTTCGCGCCTATAGCAACTACGTCTTCAAAATTCATAGAATGCCGTGAAATTTGCTAAACGGCACTTCCTATTTTTTCTATGTATTTAATGAATTAAGGAGCTATTGCATGGTATTTTATTAGATTAACGTGGCTCACCTTATTTTTAAGACGTTCTAACACATACTAAGTTCTCTATCATGCTAATGCCTAAGCATCCTAATCATTTATACATGGGTAACATATTTGGAAAATTAATACTTGGATTTCAGTCTCATTCATTGCTGATTACACATGCTGGGCCTGAAATTTTGGCCAGCCCAGCAACATTCGTCGTATCTGGCCACTGCTGGGCCTTTAATCTTGGCCCAGAGTTAAGTTGGACGGAGGAGTCCATTATGAACTAATTTCAATAATGTTTCTTTTGGTTTGAGTTTATACACAAGACTAACTATTAAATATATCTACAATGTTCACATGGAAGTTACTAGTGATTATTTGGTATCAGTTTTGAATCTTAAGTCTGGATTAAACAATTCATAATACTCGTCAATCGGAGTACACGAATTCAACTTCCAAACTTCAATTACAAATCCGGTTATCATACATTAAATAGATCTGAAACGAATCATTGCTGATATATTGAAACTTAAATGAATTAAAAATACTATACAATGTTTCAATTTTTTGAATTATTGCCAGACTGATATTTCCTAAATCAGATGTTTCTAAGCAAAAAAAAAAAAAAAGAAAGAAAAAAGAAAACAAACATTTGAAATTGCCTTACCACTAGCTAATATTACTACTACTAATTGTACATATCTAAAATAGCAGTCCAAATGTCCAGATATTACAAAATAAGTCAGTCCCAATGTCCTGTTATTACAAAAATAGAATCAATCCAAATGTCTAATTACTACAGGGCAATTATCCTATCATTATGTATATTGAAGCTAAAGAAGGGGAAAACAGGGTGGGGATTCAAAGGATAAATAACAGACTCAAATCTTCACACTTAGGAACATATTTTACTTGAGCTTCATACATTAATGGGCATCAAAATGTACCTGGAATTTAGCAAAGAAAAGAAGCCTATGATTTAATGAGGTTAATCAACAAGCAAAATAGCAGCCAATCGACCAGTACACCAGGATCTCAGCAGATTTTTTGAGAGAATTACAATCTCAAAGGAATAAGAACAACACTGATCGTTTATCAAGGGTATAGGAAGAACTAATATGTATATTTTTCTTATCTTCTAGAATTAAAAAAGAGGTCCATGATCCTCCAAAATGTTCACATGGTTTCTTTTTATAGTGGAGCCTTAGGGCTCCACTTTTTCCTTGTTTTTCCGTTTAGTCCATGATTCAGATTTCAGCTTTTCCTAAATGGTCCTTCATTTCCTGACTTGTGCCTCAAGTTTTAGGCTCAAATTGTGCCTAAGTCCCTCACTAGAATGTTCTAGGGGTTATTACCAGATTATTTTTAAGGCTCAGATACCCCCTGTACCCCTATTTCTCTTCCTAATTGACCAACCTGAAGTCTTTACCTTAGTCTATCATCTGGTTTAGTTACAATTGACCCAGGTCAATTATGTTCAAGTTTTGGGTCAAATTTAGTCTTGGACTAACAAGCTTATTAAAGTTTAGAAATTAGCCAAAACTATTCAGGTTTTAGACAAGGGCCTTAATGTGGATTTTCAGCAACCAAACATTATTCCGGATGACCATTCAATATATAAAACAATGAATCAAAATGACTAGAAGAGGGAAAACATCCATTAACACTTAACTTTGCAGAAACATCCCAATTAAAGTACTCAGAAAAACTTGAGAATGAGAAAAATATAGCAGGAATTGAACACTTAGTTCATGAATCAAACCAGAAAAGTAAAAACAAATATAGCAATTAAAGGTTTAGCAAAAACAAATCAGCCTAATCCATGCAAGTATTGAAGATGAAAACAATTACTCAATGACGTAAACATGATCCAAAAGATAAACACCTACCAAAACTAATTATATCAGGGAATGAAATAAATAAAAATTAGGATATGGATATCAACAAACATTACTGAAGAATCAACAAACCAGGATATTCGAATCAAGTTGGCTAATATTAACATGATATCAAACCATTTAAGAAACGAAGGGATTTCAGACTAGTAACAACCAAGGCATATAACTAGTAGAGCTGACTTTTAACTATTTCAACCGAGATTGTGGAAAAATAACTAATCATTTAAGAGAAACCAAAACAACCAACAATTAAAAAGCAACAAAATAATTATTTACAAGCCAAGACAGAAAACATAACTTTTACGCACGCAAACCCAACTTGATATCAATCTGTTGGTTTCTGACCTCCTCTAAGGCTCTTCAGGTTGCAATGATGGATTTTAGGGGTTCAGGACTGGGGTTTTCTGATTCTGAGACCAAGTGAGGTCTCATATTTGAGTTTCCTTGGTGCTTGGTGGTATTTGGGGGTCGTGGGTGGCATGGTTGGGGAGGGGAATGGACGGGGATTGCCTGAGATGAGTTAGACCGAAATCAGGTGAAATTTGAGTTTTAGGGTTAGTCTTCAAATCAATAGTCAAAACATTTCGACTGGATTTGAAGGGTGTAACATACACGGTTGGAAAGAGAAGGATGAGATTCTTCAAAGGTGTAAGTTTTGATGGGTCGTCGGAGATGGTGGTTCCGACGACCTTTATTTTGAAGATTCAAGACGATGGGGGGTTGTTTGAAGGAAATGGATTGCAGGATGGGGAAGAGGAGGTCCTAGTGGTCCTAAGGTGTAAAGTTGTGGTGGTTTGGAACAAGGTCATCGGAGGCGGTGGTTCCAGCGACTCTGATTTTGAATATTCGATAAGCTAGGGGTTCGTTCGACGAAAATCAACCACAGAAGGGGAAAGAGGGGTTTTGGTGGTTTGATGGTGTAAATTAGAGGAGGTTTGGTGATTGGCCACCACCGTAAGACGATTTCCGGCGGCGGTGTTAGGGTGGTAGACGGGTGGTCAAGGGTGGTGTTACAGCGGGGGTAGATGGTACGAGGAAGAAGAGAAGTTTGGTCTCTGAGTGTGTTAGGAATGTTTGGACATATGTATATAATTTTGGTGGGAGTTTCATGGCCGTCGGATGATCAATTGAACAACGGTTGGGATGCCTTATCTCTAAACGATGTCGTTTTGGTGGTGTATGGTGTGGACTGGATCGGGGTTGGTATTTGGGATGGGCATAGGTGGGTTTTAAGGGGTCAAAAATTGTTTGGGTCACTCAGGTCTGGCCTAATTGTGGCCAGCCTGAGTGGCTATGCATATATGTGTATATTTATCTTGTTTTCTTTTGTTTTTAACTAATTCCTAATTTTTTTAAAAACAAAAACTTCTAATTAACACAAACAAAAATGCAACAAGTTGAAATTAAACAAAAAATTATTTAAAATGCCAGAAATACTACATGTGCATATTTTTTGTATTTTCTATTTGTAAAAATGACCCTAATTAACAATTATTTCGACAAAAGCATGAATTGCAATCCTAAATGAATTTTTTAGCACTCATTGATGAAAACACGCTGGCACGCAATTAAATTCTAAAATTAAAATCCTAAAATAAATATTTAAAGAAAATGCTAAACTTTGAGAGTCCTGTAGGAGCCGTTTCAACAGGGTAAAAATCGTATGCTCACAGCTGCCTCTCTTTGCGCGGGAACACGAAGAGTTTTCTTGCAAAGACAAGTGAGCAAATATGAGCGATTTTCGTCTGATTGAATACTCCATGTGAAGAATTTTTAAAAATTTCTGACCGAACCGTGCTTAAAAGGTTTCCTACATATCCTTGACAATAAAGGAATCATGTTAGTGTAGTTCTGGAAGTTTTGGTAGCTGGGACTACCGGGAAAATGTGATTGGCTACTGTTTATGCTTATTGAGCTCCTTATTTCACCAAAAGAAAATGAAAAGCTGAGCTATCTAAACCTATAAATGAGTCACTTGAAGCTTGATCTTGAGTCTTAGCTAGCCCTTGTAGCAGACTCTGATCTGAATCTTGGTGCTCATTAGCTGCAAATGCTGGCTCATTCTTCATTTTTGAGATAAAGCAGAACATGCGGAGCTTGTGAGTTCAATTAAACTTTGGAAAGTCCGTGTCTTTGTCCGCTTCATCATTTGAAATCACTTCTTTTGTCCTTTCCATTTTCTTCTGTTCTGAATTTTCACTCATGCTTTTAATCATTCAGAATCTTGTGCCTTAAGGTGTAACCTGCTCAAACACGAACACAAACAAACGAACGAAATTTTATGCCTCAGTTTTTACTGGAAAATTTTGTGAGTTATTTGAACACACATCTATGCTATTCTTTATTTAAAACAATAAAAAGCAGAATTGTGTATCCCCTGGAAAAATCGCCAGGTTATGCTGGGGAAGAGAAAGGGTTCCTACTGGGAATAAGATGAGAATCCACGGGTTATGACAGGATAGGAATGAAAAGGGGTCTCTGTAGGGATGGAAAGAAACGATCTGTGGGTAATGTTGGGATAGGAAAGCTCCTGCTAAAAATAGAAAGAGGGTCATGGGTTATCAAGAAATTCTTGGGTTATGCTAGGGGATCCACGGGTTATGCCGGGATGAATGAAAAATTCCTAGGTTATGCTAGGGAGATCCGTGGGTTATGCCGAGGTGAAAGGGTATCCTAGGTTATGCCAGGGGAATCCACGGGTTATGCCGGGATGACTAAAAAATTCCTAGGTTATGCTAGGGAAATCCACGGGTTATGCCAGGATGAATGAGATCCTGGGTTATGCAAGGGGAATCCGCGGGATATGCCAGGATGAATAAAAAATTCCTAGGTTATGCTAGGGAAATCCACGGGTTATGGCGGGATAAATGAGATCCTGGGTTATGCCAGGGGAATCTGCGGGTTATGCCAGGATGAATAAAAAATTCCTAGGTTATGCTAGGGAAATCCACGGGTAATGCCGGGATGAATGAGATCCTGGGTTATGCCGGGGGAATCCGCGGGTTATGCCGAGATGAATAAAAAATTCCTAGGTTATGCTAGGGAAATCCACGGGCCGGGATGAATGAGATCCTGGGTTATTCCAAGGGAATCTGCGGGTTATGCCAGGATGAATGAGAAATTCCTAGGTTATTCTAGGGAAATACACGGGTTATGCTGGGGTTAATAAGATCCTGGGTTATGCCAGGGGAATCTGCGGGTTATGCCGGGATGAATGAGAAATTCCTAGGTTATGCTAGGGAAATCCACGGGTTATGCCGGGCTTGAATGCAAAAATCCTCGGTTATGCTAGGGAGATCCGCGGGTTATGCCAGGATGAAAGGGGATCCTAGGTTATGCTAGGGGAATCCGCGGGTTATGCCGGGATGAATGAAAATTCCTAGGTTATGCAAAGGAGATCCGCGGGTTATGCCGGGATTTGAAGGATATCCTGGGTTATGCCAGGGGAATCCGCGGGTTATGTCGGGATGAATTAAAAACATCCTAGGTTATGCTAGGGGAATACAAGGCAGTGGAGGACCACAAAGATCTTTTGACTGTGTCGGGGATGGAGAAGGAAAGGAACGACCCTTAGGTTATGCTAAGGTAAGGGTAGCGTTAACGCCTAGACTATGCTGGGGAGTAGAAAGTGTAGGGAGGGAATCCTCAAGTTATGTGTGGGATGTGGAGGGAAACTTCCCGGATTATGCCAGGATGTGGAGGAAGGAGACTTCTTGGTTTATGGTGGAGGAGGTGGAATGCAATCCTTAGGTAATGCCTAGGAAATCCACAAGCTGCACAAGGGGGAAACTAAGGATTTGAATCATGTGCTATCATGCTTATTTGTGAATTTGCAGGAAAATGAAAAGAAAACTTCCCTTTTGTCATTGGCGCAGCACCATCTTTGGTTCTCGTGCTCATGCTTTGGTTGTTTTTGTCCTATGTTCCTTCTGCTTTTCTCGGTTGCACCTGCGTCTATTTTAGTTAAGAAACAAAACAAAATGTTAGTTTGAATAGCGATTGGTGTGCGGACTTGTCACGCTTGATTTCAACTTCCTTTGTGTTTAAAAGCAAACCCTTGACTTTCAATCCTTGCTTTGTTGATTGGACAGGGGGTCCTCATTTCGGATGGTCTTTGTTTCTCGGGCCTTAGGTAGTGAGTTTTTTTCTAGCTATTGATTTTGGGCTAACTTCGGGACATCCTGTCTAGCTTGAAAAACTCTGATTCTGCTTCACCTTCATAGACCTTTGACTTTTAATTTCCTTTCCTTTTATTTCCCTACTTTTGAGGCATTAACCGTCATGATCAACAGGGATTGGCTAGGCGCATTTGACGATGTCGGGCATTCCCTTGGTTCTTGCCAGGAGAAACCCGCGAGGACGGCCCTGCTACCTTCCTTACAAAATGGTCAGGACATTAAAATTAAAGTGGAAAGGAGTGAAACATGAATTTAGAGAGGCGTGTTCTTTTGAGGGAAAAGAAGGAACTTATTTGGAAATATAAGTCGGCTTTAAATGGCAACGACATGCTTCTTGGACTTGATACCCGGCCCAAATCCATTTCTGCTTTTTGACTTCTACATTTCCAAAACCAAATAAACGTACTCAGGACTGGGTAGCAATATTTCCTCTTTTCGGCCGACGACGCCCTTTTCGGGTTTTCACCAATCGGCCTCACTCATTTCTCTTCTCACATCACCCGATAGCGCTCTTGGCGAGTTTTCGCTAAGCGGACTCTCTCATTTGTCTTTTTTTTCTTCGCTCGCTATCGCCTTATGGTGCCCAAAGGTTTTCGCCGATAAGACTCTCTCATTTTATTTCTCTGAAAAATTTTGATTGGTGCCGAATTCCAACAATGATATTTTTTACATCCCCGGCCATTTATAACTTCATAACCATTTGGGCGGATTTGTAGTTGAACCAATACATTTCTGCCCCACTTTTGATTTTTGTGGGTGAATGGGGTTTTATTTTGATATGACTGAACCTAAGGGAGATGTTGCCTACGTATCCTTTCGGAATCAAGTCAGACGTAGTTGAGGAAATTTTCCTAAACTAATTTGTTTTGTATTCTTCGTTCTTTTTCTTTTTGCATTTCTCTTTTTTTTTCTTTTTCAATTTCTTTTTCTTCATTTTTCTTTTTTTTCATTTCTTTCTTTTTTTTAAAAATTTTTTTTAACAGCATTTCTGGGTTACAAAGAGGGTGGGGGTAGCGGGAATGCAATGCCTTCGTCATTTCAATCCATCGAGGTTATTGCTGCAGGAGATTCAAACATAATACCTCTTTACTGCGTCTGCGTTTACCGCTGATTCGGGCTCATCTCCTTCAACGTCGCCCAAGTACAATGCTCCACTAGGCAATATCTTTTTGATGATGTACATGCCTTTCCAGTTTGGAGCGAATTTTCCTTTGGCTTCTTGATGATGAGGTAGTATTCGTCTGAATACCATCTGCCCGACTTCAAAATTCCTGGGGCATACTTTCTTGTTGTAAGCATGGGCCATTCTTTGTTGGTACAACTGCCTGTGGCATACTGCAGCCATTTGTTTTTCATTGATTAATGCCAGCTGCTCCAAATGGGTTTTGACCCATTCACTATCCTCAATTTCTGCTTCGACAATCACTCAGTGCGACGGGATTTCCACCTCGGCAGGTATGATAGCTTCAGTCCCATAGACCAGCAAATAGGGGGTTGCTCCTACTAATGTATGTACTGTGTCGATATCCCATCAGTGTGAAAGGCAGCTTTTCGTGCCATTGCCTGGATCTTTGAATCATTTTCCTCAAGATCTTCTTGATGTTCTTGTTAGTTGCTTCGACCGCACCATTGGCTTCGGGCCGATAGGGGGTGGAGTTTCTATGCATTATCTTGAACTGTTCGCATACCTCTCCCATCAGCCGACTGTTTAGATTAGCCGCGTTGTCAGTAATGATGGTAGCAGGAATCCCAAAGCGGCAAATGATGTTGGAACACACAAAATCCACTACCGCTTTCTTGGTAACAGACTTGAGGGTGATGGCCTCAACCCATTTTGTGAAATAATCAATAGTGACCAATATAAATAGGTGCCCATTTGAGGATTTTGGATCGATTGGCCAATGACGTCCATACCCCAGGCGGCGAATGGCCAGGGTGGTGACATATGGTGCAGTTCATTTGGTGGTACATAAATCAAATCGTCGTGCACCTGGCATTGATTACATTTCCGGACAAAGCTGAAGTAGCCTTTCTCCATGGTCATCCAATAATAACCAGCTCGGCGTATCTTCTTTGCTAGTACATAGCCGTTCATATGGGGCCCACACACGCACGCATGTACTTCGTGCACGATTCTCCCGGCTTCTTCGGTATCCACACATCTCAACAAATTACGATTTGGAGTCCTTTTACACAAAGTGTCACCACTTAAGAAGAAATTGCTTGCATGCCGTCGAATGATTTCCTTTTTTTCTCCGGTGGCTTTCTCAGGTACTCCTGTGTTTTCAGCAATCTAAAGATGTGGTAATACCAAGGATTTGTGCTGGGCTCTGCTTCCGTCGCATTACAATACCCATATCTTTCTTTGATTTGGATTTGTAAAGGATAAACATAGGCATACCCAGGGTATGCTAACATGGAGGCCAAAGTTGCAAGTGCATCTGCTAACTCATTGTGGCAATGGGGAATGTACCTGAAGTGTACCGACCTGAACCATTTGTTGAGTACTTCCACATGTTGTCTTTATGGGAAGAGCTTAATGTCCCCTGTCTCCCATTCTCGTTGAGCTTGTCGGATGATTAGATCGGAATCTACCATGATTAGCAACTCTTTGACATCTTGGCTAATAGCCATGTTCATGCCCATAATGAAAGCCTCATATTTAGTTGTATTATTGGAGCAGAATAACCGGAGTCTGGCTGTAGCTGGATAATGATGACCTGTGGGTGAGATTAAAACTGCTCCAATCCCTAAGCCCTTTGTGTTTGCTGCTCCGTCGAAGAACATTTTCCAGACGGGGGTGTCTTCAGCTGCTACGTCCAACAAATTCACTTCTTCGTTAGGAAGTAAGTGTTTAGAGGCTGATATTAATTATCAACAGGGTTCTCCACCAGATGATCTGCCAATGCTTGAGCTTTCATCACAGTGCGAGTGACATAAACAATGTCGAACTCGGTTAGCAGGATCTGCCCTTTAGACAGTCGTCCCGTGGGCATTGGCTTTTGGAATATGTACCTTAGCGGATCCAGCCTGGTTATAAGGTAGGGGGTATGAGCTTGCAGATAATGCCTTAACTTTTGAGCTACCCATGTCAAGGCGCAACACGTTCTTTCTAACAATGTGTACTTGGCCTCGTAATTGGTAATCTTTTTGCTCGGATAGTAAATGGCATGTTCTTTCTTTCCCGTAGCGTCATGCTGCCCGAGAATACAGCCGAAAGAACCTTCCATGACTATTAGATAGAGAAATAATGTCCTTCCTGGTTCTGGCGGAACCAAAACTGGAGGATTGGACAAGTATTGTTTGATTCAATCAAAAGCTTCCTTACACACGACCGTCCACTTAGCTGCCGCATCCTTTTTACAGTAGCTTAAATATGGGTTCACATGTTTAAGTCAACTGGGCAATAAATCGACTGATGTAATTCAACCTTCCCAATAGACTCATTACATCTTTTTTGGTCTTTGGCGGGGGCAAATCTCAAATGGATTTTATCTTGGTTGGATCCAATTCGTTGCCCCTTCGGCTGATGATGAACCCCAGGAGTTTGCCCGACGAAACTCCAAATGCATATTTGCTGGATTTTAATTTCAAATCATATATGCAGAGCCTTTCGTAGAACTTCCTCAGGTCCTTTACATGATCGCATTGAGTCTTATATTTGATAATCACGTCATCCATATACACCTCTATTTCTCGATGCATCATGTCGTGGAGGATGGTGGTCATGGCCCTCATGTATGTTGCCCTGGCATTTTTCAATCCAATAGGCATAAATATGTAACAGTATGTTCCCCAAGGAGTGGTAAAGACGGTTTTCTCAGCATCTTCATCATCCATCAACACTTCGTGGTATCCTGCATAGCAATCTACGAAGGATTGGATCTCATGCTTGGCACAGTTATCGACAAGGATATGAATGTTGGACAGAGGAATGTTAACCTTGGGACTCGCCTTGTTCAAATCTTTGTAATCCACACACACTCATGTTTTCCCGTCCTTCTTTGGCACCGGGACCACATTGGCCAGCCATGTGGTGTACCTAACTAGTCGGATTACCCCCACTTCAAGCTGTTTTGTAATCTCTTCTTTGATTTTGTCACTGACATCAGGCTTGAACTTTCTTTGTTTTTGTTGGATTGGAGGCATTCAGGGTATGTTGGAAACTTATGAACCGCCAAATCCATACTCAAACCAGGCATGTCGTCATAGGACCACGCAAATATATCTTTGAATTCCAGCAGGAGTTAAACCAATGAATCTCGTATTTCTTTATTCACATGGATGCTTATTTTAGTTTCTTTGATTTATCGAGATTTCCAAGTTAACCGGTTTATCATCATTTAAGTTAGGCTTAGGTATGTTTTCAAAGTGTTCCAACTCTCGGTTGATTTCCCTAAAATCCTCTTCTTCATTGTATTCCGGTTCTTGGTTCATTATTTCACAGATGGGCAGCAAGTTTGGGTCGTGGCATGAAGTCCACGAGCATGTCGTTTTATTTAAAGCCGCATTATTGGACTGAAAGAAAAGATGAAAAATAAAGAAAGACAAAAATCAAAGAAAGGCAATGAGGTGTGAATGACAAAATATTGATTATTTCTTTCAACTTATAAGACAAAACAGGGTTTACAATTGAGATTTAAAGTGCTAAAAGAAAAACAAACAACTGAGCTACACCCTGAAATAGCTCGTGATGTAGGAAGAGGTAGCAAGGCGAGACTACCGGGTCTTCTGCCTGACCGGAAAAGGTGTGGCTTTCCAGTTTTGAAGTTTGGCATCTGGCCCCATATAAAGAACTTCAGCAGCGCTTGAACCTTCTCCCAGTTGGACCATGTTTACTTCGTAGAGCAACTTCTCATAGCCCCACAGATCTCATCAATGTCTTTTGCCGTGAAGGTTTCTTCTTCATCCTCCTCAGTGTACTTTGGTTTTACAAAGGTTTTGTACAAGTGGGGTAGGGGTCGTGGTAAGGCCCATCCTTAGCGCTTTCTGCGACTGACCCAGGTGATGTCTTCTGAGGTGGGATGAAAGCCCAGTCCAAAGAACTTTTATGCAACAGGCTCGGTTATGCCTTGTAGGGAGCTTCCGAGTCCCTTTCCTGGCTTGAAACCTTGGCGCGTCATTTCCTTCGCTACAATTATTGAAGCATTTGACAGGAAAGGTTGGGGGAGCGGCTTGCCCTTTTCATGCTGATCGGCTACTACGACTTCAAAAGCCTGATAGACTATGTGTTCGAGACCTTCCTTGGCCTCTTGACATGGAATAGAAGGGTCCCGGTAAATCGATTGTTCGCCCTCTCCATGAACTACAATGTACTGGTTTTCATACTCAACTTTCAGCATTTGGAGCAGGTGGAAGGCACTGCCCCTGCTGCATGAATCCACGGCCTTCCTAGGAGGTAGTTGTAGGAGGTGTCCATGTCCAACACCTGGAATGTTACTTCGAAGTCGACTGGACCAATAGTGAGCACCAAACAAATTTCACCTATGGTGTCCCTTTTGATTCCATCGAAGGCTCGGACACATACGTTGTTAGGATGGATCCTCCCTGTCCCGATCTCCGTTCTCTGCAAGGTAGACAGTGGGCATATGTCTACTTCAGAACCTCCGTCGACCATCATTCTTTTGACGTAATATCCCTCACACTAGACAGTGAGATGCAAAGCCTTGTTGTGAGCAGCTCCCTTCGGGGGTAAGTCATTCTTACTGAACGATACCAGGTTAATAGCGAAGAATCTCTACGCCATTTTCTGTAGTTGCTCTACAGAGGTCTCAGCTAGTACATAAGCTTTGTCCTGAGTTTTGGCCAACACCTGCTGATACTCGGGAGATTTTATCAAGAGTGACAATAAAGAAATATGCTCAGGGGATTTTCGGAGCTAATCTACCACTTCGTACTCCGGAATTTTCTTTTTTTGTAAGAAAGCTTCTACCTACTCAGGATTCATTGGCCTCTTATGCGGAAATCGCCGTTTGGTAGCGGCGTTCACCTCTTCCATGTCTGAGTATTTCTTTGTGGGACAACCTTTTAGGGCTTCTCCGAGACTTCTTTGCCCTTGTATGTAACGATGGTTTCCTGATAATTCCAAGGGACAACTGAAGGGTTGGTCATAGGCTTCTGCGGTGCGCGACCGATAACAACAGGCTCATTCAGCACCGGTGGTTTAATCGATCCCCATACCACATAGGCTTTCTTGGGCAAATACATGGTTTTGTTCAGCTCGAACCTTTTTGGAGGGCTTAAAGTGGGTTGCTTTTCTTTACGTCCTCGTGGGATGTAGAGTATTATTTCCTGGGTAGGGGTCGTCTCAGCTTCGACCTCAGCCTTCTTTTCTTCTTCAGGGCATTTGGCTTTATTCATTTTCTTTTCTTCCATCTTTTTTTGGGGTCAATTTTGGTTTTCTATCTGCTTCGGGGATGGCTATGATGGCTTTCAGAGAGGGATCAAATTCTTTGTCCTCGTAGATCATTCCGATGACCGGCTTGTTATTGTGAGCTGGTAACAGTTTATCAGTTATATTTGGGAGCTCTTCATCTCTTAGTACTATCTTCTTTTGATCTATCAAGTCATCCATTGATCATTTTATGGTCCAACAATTCTCGGTATCATGTCCCCCTGCCCCAGAGTGGTAAGAACAACGCACGCCCCTTTGGTAAGAAGGTGATTTGGGGTTCTATCTGTTTGGGGGTACAGGCTGGAGGAGACCCATGTGGACCAACTTTGGGAACATGCTCGTGTAGGATTCTCTTATGGGAGTGAAGTTCTGTCTCCTGGGTGGCTCTCTAGGACGATAATTATTTTGTGGAGGGCGGGGATTGTAATGATCCTGAGGAGGTTGATTTCTTGGAGCTTAGTTTCTATTGTTCTGCTGTTGAGGTCGAATAAAGAGCTGAGCGTTCATAATCGCATAGGTTTGAGGGACATAGTGCTTGTCTCTATGAGGATAATAATGTTGATGTACTCTTTCAGAGAACACATGCCTGTGAGTATGCTGTTTCCTAATCCCGGAGGCTGCCATGGATGCTTCCTCTTTTTTCTTGTTCCTTGGGATTCCTCCCACCCCTCCTTGTATAGCCTGGGAAGTGGCTCTTATGGCGAATTGACTCAGAATCCTCCCTGTTATGAGGCTATTCTGTACCATCTCCCCGATCTTAATTGCTTCTGCAAAAGGTTTACCCATGGCCCATATCATATTCTGAAAGTAATCTGCCTCTTATGCTTGCAAAAAGACGGTGACCATCTCTATTTCGTCCATCGGAGGCTTTACTCTCGATGCTTGCTCTTGCCATTTAATAGCATATTCTCTAAAGCTTTCAGCAGGTTTCTTCTTCAGGTTGGCTAGGGAATTGCCATCGATGTTGTACTGGAATTGTCTTGCAAAATCCCAGGCGAGGTTGTCCCAGATGTGCCATCGAGTAATGTCCTGATCTATGTGCCATTCAGATGCAATACCGACTAGGATATCCCCAAAATATGCCATCAAGAGGTCTTCCTTCCCGTCGGCTCCACATAGTTGATTGCAATACTTTTCAGATGAGCGATGGGGTCGCCGTGGTCATCGTATTTTTTTGAATTTTGGCATTTTAAACCCCAAAGGAAGATATACGTGGGGGAACATGCATAGGTCTGTGTAAGATACACTTTTCTGTCCACTTAGTCCTTGCATGTTCTTCAGGCTTTGCTCAAGACTCTTCATTCTCCTTGTGATTTCATCTTGTTGGGCATTTTGGAAGTTTTGTCTTGCACAGGGGTAAGTTCATATGCTGGCTGAGATTAGTTGCATGTACGGTACGGGGGAGGCTCATTTTGGTAGTTAAGAGTTTGGAATGTAAAGGCTGTGGGGTCAAACACGGTCCTCGGTACCGCAGGCTATGTGGTAGCTGTGCACGGAGGAGCCATAAAGATGTTGGAAACTGGCCCGGATGTAAACATCGGAGGCCGAGTTTCAGAAGGCACCCCAACAAAATTGGTTGATATGGTGGGCTGCCACAGGAGAATATTTGGGTGACTGATAGGGATGGTGGAGGTACCCCCTGACCTTGTATAAAGCTCGGGAAATCTAGGGATAGCGTTGGTAGGTTCTTTCAAATTCGTCCGGGCATCCCATATTTCCATGGCTCGGAGCCAAAGGATCATGTTCTCTTCAGCCGCTGCAGATTCAGAGGCTGGTACTCCTGTAATTGGGTTGTCCTTTGGAATAGGGATGGCTGGGAGAGTCATTTCAGTCGACATCTCTGTACTTCCCTTTGACCTAGTGAAGTATCTGTGTGAAGCCAGTTTACCGCAAACCAATCACTGTTCTTATGACACCTGGACCGGACACAAGAAAATGCAGCTAATTTGGGGTAGATAAGAAACAGAAAATCACACGTTAGGCATGATGCACCTATGCAGATAATAGATTTATATATGCTCGTTGTGGTCGCATGTGTCATCGCGTTATTTATTGCAAGTTTCCTTTTGGTTCTTACTTCTTATTCCCCTTTTTATCTTTTAAAAGAATACGGTCGAATCCTATAGAGATTGCCTACGTATCATGACTTTGCATGAATCAGACCGAGCGTAGTTCATGAAAACAAAAGGTTAAGTACACAGTAAAATAGTTTTGGGATTTTCAGTTTTTATAAGGGTATAAACTTTGATTACAAAGGCTAATAGAACGAAAATAAACTACCATACTGGGACTTAATAACCTTATAGACTCGAAAGGACATACAGACAGACTCTTTTTTAGAAAACTACACATTTATCAGAACATTAAAACTTCAAATGTCTTTGGATCTTGGAGGGCTTCGTCCGGCCTTGTCGCATGTTTACGTGCTAGAATTCTCTGGAGATAGTGGAGATCTTCCATCACTTGACGGACATGTGACATATATGCTCAATCATCCAGATTTGCAACAGCAAGTTACATCCTTCAAAAAAATCCCCTCCTGCTTTACAGACAGTAAGAGCACGGAATATGTCAGACAAAATCATTGGGGCGAGAGTACTCTTAGCTGGGGTCATTAAAGTGCTAATGACTCCCGCTATCCGTATGTCGATGTTCGCATCCTTTCGCAAGAATACTAAAAGACCAAGAAAGACACCATGAACGCGAAGCATCGATGCTCCTCCCACTTGAGCCGATTACCCTTGCTACAAATAAGGCTTTCATGATTGTAGAATCCTCCAATGTGGCCACATCTTTGGTATATAATATTGCAGGGTGCAAAATCCAGTCGATAAGTCGGCATTGTGAACTTTTCTGCTGATTTTCAAAGAATCCAGGAATTTATGCATAGCGAGGGCTCTGGGTGCGATTAGGTATTGATGTCTCAAAGGTATTGTATGGGTCCTGATATATCCGGTCAGTTCTTCTAAAGTCGGGGTTAGCTCAAAATTTGAGAAGTGGAAGACGTTGTGGGTCGGGTTCTAGAAAGTGATTAAGGGCTTTATGATGTCTCCCCTGGGGTTAATTTTCAACAAACTAGTGAGACCTCCCAGTTGTGTGTTGACTTTTTTTGTCCAGCTTCCCCAAGATCGCTCCACCATAGTCGCAGCTCCAAGGGAATTTTGTTCATTATCGTGCTCATTCTGCCCATTTATTAGGCAAAGTAGTATTCTTAAAACAATAAAGCTGACATGAAATTTATTTTAAAATAGGGATCAGCTTTGCGAATATGGCCTTTCGACACTTCGGCGAGAAGGTTTTTTAGGCTGTACTTGCTTACCAGTCAGAATAAAATTTAGAGGCAGCCATTTGCGCAAGTTCAGCCTTCCGGCGTCCCTTGTAGCAACATTTAGGGTTATCGCAATAATGGCACCATCCAAATTATTTCAAAAATAAGTGAATAAACTCGGGCATTTTTGACAGCTTTGAAAAAGGGGTTGGAACTGGCCAGAATAATTTATCAAAACCTGTAGACATTATTGAAAAACTCCAAAATTTGGTGTTTGTTGTTTTTGTTGTTTCCCTTTTTTTTTGTTTTTTTTTTTGAAAAAATCCGGCAACACTTCGGCGCTATTTTAGCATTGGTTTTAAAGGTGAATACCCAAGCACTGCTATTTTTCTCAATTTATTCTCTTTGTTTACAGTCCGGTCAACATGCAAATCCAAGGCAAATAAATGCGCAGGTAGCACGTAAAAATGCATCAGGATGGTCTTTTATTTAAGGGTACATGTCCTAGACGTACCAAACCCCTCTGTTGAGTCCCCTAAATCAAAAATGCATGCTGCAGATAAACATTCCTACTATGGATCCGGCATGAGCTTTTGTTATGCTATGTTTACAACCTCGGTACAGGGTCTAGGCTGTGTACCCGAGCGGACAACTCGAGTCGAGAAAGGGGCTACGTACCGGAAACAAAAAGGCCATCCGGCTTAGTAACTTTTCCGGCCTCTTACTTATTTCAGGGTAAGACACTAACAGAATAGGGAGTCTCAACCAGTAAGCACATCCCTGGAGGTGAGAAGTGAAGGGTTTTGTAGCCGTTCATATACAATTCAGATAATATCAAAGCGGTAAAACATGCGGAATTTAGCACGGAACATGTAATCAAATCAGGAGAAGATAAATATAACAGTTATTTAAGCTCAAATTCTTGAACCCTAAACTAGAGATTCTGGGTTCGATCCCCAGCAGAGCAGCCAAAGCTGTCACACCTCCTTTTTTTGGCTTACACGTCGTTACCCCGAAAGATGACACGTGTATTGCTATTTTTCCAATTAAGGTGACACCATTCAAGATGGGATTGATTATTCATTTCAAGAGCCGCCACTTGGGATAGTTTTGGATTTTGGTGTCCCAAGTCACCGGTTTATTTAAAATCCCAAATCGAGGAAATTTCGACTGCCCGATTGGAGTCTGCGAAATAGAAATTTCTGAGTAAGGAATTATGTTGACCCAGGGGATGTTGTTAGGCACCCTTGGATCCCGTGGTTCTAGCACTGTCGCTTTAGCTCATTATAAGTGGATAGAGATCTGATTTGCTATACATGTTTAAACATATAATGCAATTTTAAATTATTAACCGCTTTTAACCTCTTTCGGTAAGTTTGCAATGTCAATAAAATACGTCACGAATCACGTCACATAAATGCGCACGTAATTTTAGACATATTCTAACTCCATTGAGATTTGAATTTGGGTTACATAAATGCACACCCGAACATAGGAAAGTATTTTATTAATAACTTCATGCCTATAGCAACTACGTCTTCAAAATTCATAGAATGCCGTGAAATTTGCTAAACGACACTTCCTATTTTTTCTACGTATTTTAATGAATTAAGGAGCCATCGCATGGTATTTGATTAGATTAACGCGGATCACCTTATTTTTCAGGACGTTCTAACACATACTAAGTTCCCTATCATGCTTGTGCCTAAGTGTCCTAATCATTTATACATAGGTAACACATTTGGAAAATTTATACTTGCATTTTAGTCTCATTCATCGCTGATTACACATGTCGGGCCTCAAATTTTTGCCAGCCCAGCAACATTCATCGTATTTGGCTATTGACGGGCCTTTCAACTATGCCAGAGTTAATTTGGAAGGAGGAGTCCATTATGAACAAATTTCAATAATGTTTCTTTTGGTTTGAGTTTATACACGAGAGTAACTATTAAATATATCTACAATGTTCACATGGAAGTTACTAGTGATTATTTTGTATCACTTTTTAATCTTAATTCTGGATTAAACGATTCATACTACTCGTCAATCGGAGTACACGAGTTCAGCTTCCAAACATAAATTACAATCTGGTTACCATACATTAAATAGATTTGAACGAATCATTGCTAATATATTGAAACTTAAATGAATTAAAAAAACTATACAATGTTTTGATTTTTGAATGATTATCAGACTGACATTTCCTAAATCAGGTGTTTCTAAGAAAAAAAAAGGAAACAAACATTTGAAATAGCCTTATCACTAGCTAATATTACTACTACTAATTGTACATATCTAAAATGGCAGTCCAAATGTCTAGATATTACAAAATAAGTTAGTCTCAATGTCCAGTTATTACAAAAATTGAATCAATAGACCAACCAAACTATTCAGGTTTTAGACAAGGGCCTTAATGTGGATTTTCAGCAACCAAACATTATTCCGGATGACCATTCAATATATAAAACAATGAATCAAAATGACCAGAAGAGGGAAAACATCCATTAACACTTAACTTTGCAGAAATATCCCAATTAAAGTACTCAGATAAACTTGATATTGAGAAACACATAGCAGGAATTGAACCTTAGTTCATGAATCAAACCAGAAAAGTAAAAGCTAATATTAGCAATTATAGGTTTAGCAAAAACAAATCAGCCTAATCCATGTAAGTATTGAAGATGAAAACAATTACTCAGTGACACAAACATGATCCAAAAGATAAGCACATACCAAAACTAATTAGGGTATCAGGGAATGAAATAAATAAAAATCAGGAGATGAATATCAACAAACATTACTGAAGAATCATCAAACCAGGATTTCAGAATCAAGCGGGCTGATATTAACATGATATCAAACCATTCAAGAATGAAGGGATTTGAGACTAGTAACAACCAAGGCATATAACAAGTAGAGTTGACCTCTAAACTATTTCAAACGAGATTGTGGAAAATAAACTAATCATTCAAGAGAAACCAAAACAACTAACAATTAAAAATCAACAAAATAATTATATACAGGCCAAGACAGAAGACTTAGCTTTTACACATGCAAACCCAACTTGATATTAATCCGTTGGTTTCTGACCTCCTCTAAGGTAATTCATGTTGGAATGATGGGTTTTAGGGGTTCAGGATTGGGATTATGTGATTCCGAGACCAAGTAAGGTCTCAGATTTTAGTTTCTGTGGTGCTTGGTGGTATTTGGGGGTCGTGGGTGGCATGGTTGGGGAGGGGAATGGATGGGGATTGCCTGAGATGAGTTTGACCGGAATCTGGTGGGATTTGAGTTTTATGTTTAGTCTTCAAATCAATATTCAAAACGTTTCGAATTGATTCGAAGGGTGTAACATACACCGTTGGAAAGAGGAAGAAGAGATGCTCCAGGGTGTAATTTTGATAGATTTGGAGTTGGGTCGCCGAAGATGGTGGTTCCGACGACCTTTATTTTGAAGATTCGAGACAATTGGGGGGTTGTTTGAAGGGAATGGTTTGCAGGGGGAAGGGGAGGTCCTAGTGGTCCTATGGTGTAAAGTTGGGGTGGTTTGGAACAAGTTCGTCGGAGGCGGTGGTTCCGGCGACTCTGATTTTGAATATTCGAGAAGCTAGGGGTTCGTTCGACGGAAATCAACCATAGGACGGGAAAGAGGGGGTTGTGGTGGTTTGATTGTGTAATTTTGAGGAGGTTTGGTGACTGGCTGCTGCTTAGGCAATTTCCAGTGGCGGCATTAGGGTGGTAGACGGGTGGTGAAGGGTGGTGCTACAGCGGGGGTAGATGGTACGAGGAAGAAGAGAAGTTTGCTTTTTAAGTGTGTTAGGAACGTTTGGACATATGTATATAATTTGGTGGGAGTTTCATGGTTTTTGGATGATCAACTAATAAACGTCTGGGATGCATTATCTCTAAACGATGTCGTTTTGGGGGTGTATGGTGTGGACTGGACTGGGCTTGTTATTTGGGTTGGGCACAGGTTGGCTTCAAGGGTCAAAAATTGTTTGCGCCACTCAAGTCTAGCCCAATTGTGGCCAGCCTGACTAGCTATGCATACATTTGTATATTTAGCTTGTTTTTCTTTTGTTTTTAATTAATTCCTAATTTTATTTAAAACAAAAATTCCTAATTAACACAAATAAGAATTCAAAAAGTTGAAATTAAACAAAAAATTACTTAAAAAGCCAAAAATGCTACTTGCGCATATTTTTTGTATTTTCTATTATTTTTTAAGCACGCATTGATGAAAACACGCTAGCACGCAATTAAATTCTAAAATTAAAATCTTAAAATAAATATTTAAAGAAAATCCTAAACTTTGAGAGTCCTGTAGGAGCCGTTTCAACAGGGTAAAAATCATATGCTCACAACTTTTATGCTAAAATGTTATCTGTTTATCGCTTTAATATTGTTGGATTGTATATAGTTGATTTCTTACGCCACCCCTTCTGCGTCTTCTGAAAATGGTCCATATTTTCGCGTAGCCACCTTTTTTGTAGAAAATATACCAAGTAGAGCGAGGCTGGGAAAGTGACAAGGACGGGCAGTTAGTGCTCCCCGTACGTCGCCCCCTCCTCGGCCCTAGTTGTCCACTCGGGTACCCCGTATCTATATCAAAACCCCAGGATTTAAACTTAGACAAACACAGCCTCATGTCAAATCCCTTGTAGGAGCACTTGTTTGCACCATGTGCATTTGACTTAGGGGACTCAACATAGGGGTTGGGTCCGTCTAGGACAGGCGTACCCCACAATAAAAGACCATCTTGATGCATCATGTGTGCTACATGTTGCATTCATTCAAGGGAAAAAGGGTCATTTGGCGGACCAATGATAGCTGAGGGTATATGAAAAAAATATAAAAAAAAGGAAACAGGGAAAGAAATGGTGAAATGTGAGAATAAAGCAAGTAGGATCTAGTTATGTTTTTGTTACATTTTTTTTATTTGAAAAAAGGAAAAGATATACATGAAAAATTCAAAAAGAAAACAAAAAAAAGGATTTTGCACTTTTTATCATTTATCAAAAACTAAAAAGGGTAAAAAGAAAATTTAAAAGATTTTGCATGTTTCAACATTTTATAAGGAAAAAAATGTTTTCTCTAAATTAGTTGTTTTTTTAGTTTCGCCTATATCCAATCTTCTCGAACTACGCAAGCTGATTCTCGTATTTCGGGGAGTGATACGTAGGAAACCCACATAGGGTCCGGTATTCCTAGTAAATCTTAGGTTCTTGGCTTTGCGGGGTCATAGCCAAATTTTGAAACTTCTAGCCACTTTTAGACACCTAGGTTACTGCAAGAATTCAGAAGTTGTTTGTTTGGAAATTGTGTGAATTGAATTGTGTCAATGGACTCTACTATTGAAATACTTAGAGTTCAAGTTGGAATTCTCTTGTCAAACTTCTCTTATGCTGACGAAAGTTCTGTTGAGATCAGTCTTTGTTTGTTGGAGCATTGTTTTGTGATTTTAGTTCAATCTATGAATTGTTCATGGGCCAACGTTTGAAAGAAAATCCTGCCTTGAACACCAATTATCTTTGTACTAAGACTGTGGAGTTCTGAAGCCTGTCTTGTTGAAGTTTGTCACTATTGTGAAGTTTTGGAGAAAACTGATAGCTGAAATTCTCCTAGTTTGAACTCGTTACCACTGGTTTCTAATAGTTGTTGTTATTGTTGAGTTTAATACAGGGGATTCAGTTTGACTAGAGATTGAGCAGCTTGATTATGGTATGGTTGAGGATACAGTAAGCTTACTCTGCCGAAAATTTGTGTCCGTTGAGATTTATGTGCGAGTTTAGCAGTGATAGTTTGAAATCTGGTTTTTACTTCTAAAAAGTTCTCTTTGTTGAATTAAGTGCTTTTGTTACATAAACTATTTCTCAGTTGGTTAAGTTGCAGGTTTGCTGGAAATTAATTTGCTGGTTGTTCTCTGTTGCTGTAAAGGATTTCATACTTCTTGTTCACTGCCCTGCATTGTTCATTTTTCGCTCAACAATGAAGATTTCCACATTTCTTTAATTGATTGTTGTTACCATAGTTTTTCTTAACAGTTGAGGAAATTTTGCAAAAGTTTTAGCTTCAATTAACGCAACTGCGTTGCTTGAGTTTATATGCCAACAATACACTATTGAAATGCAAGTTTTGAGTTGTTTTTTGAAAGCAAATCCTGCACTATTTAGTTGTACTTTGTGGTTATTCAGACTTAATATTGATGTGATTCCAATAATTTCTTTATACTATTGAGGTCGTCATTCTGAGCTGAGAATTGTTGTGCCTACTGCTGCTGAATTGAGTGCTCCAGGTGTTGCTGAAGTTCTTACTTTTGAGAAGCAATGGAGTAGCGGACTTGCCAACTTGTTCGAATCTTAGAATTTTACATTTAGATGAAATCAATTGATGTAATACAATTTTCCTAAGCATTATTTGTATTTCTCTACAACATTTTGTAAACCTGAAACTGGGTGTGGACATTAGAGCTTCTTTGAAGAATTTTGAATTCAAATAAGAGTGTTTTGGACTATTATTGAAAATTGTTGAAACAACCTTGAAAATTTGCACTTTTTGCACCAGTTGTCTAGTGAGTGCAAGCTGATTTTTCTGCATAGTTGAATTAAGTTGATTACAAATGTTTTGGTGATTCAGTTAACAGGGAATTACAAGCTGAAATATTACTTAAAGTTACCTTGTTTGTTGCTGCTAGTTTAGTTTGGTGATAGTTGGTCCAGCAGGCTATAAGTGTAAATCTGTAGAGTTTTATGTAGCACAATTTTCTGCTTGATTCTAAATTTTAATTACATTTTGAGTTTGATCCTGCATAGTTGCTGAGTTTCAATTAGCAGTCAAGCTACAACTGTGTTATTTGAATTTTCACTCAATTTTTAGCATGTAAATATATTTATTAAGTTTAATCTCGATATTTTAGTCTTTATTTCACTTTGTAGTTGTTTATTTAACAAAATGTTTTTAAATACAAAATATAAAAAAACTACTAAAAGAGTTACATATTTTGAGCATTAACTTTATTTTCATGTACAAAGAAAATAGAGCTTCCAAAATATAGTCTTATCTAGTATAGTGATTTCTTTTTTGTTGTAGACTATAGGAAATACTTAGTAATAGTAGTAGTCAATTTTTTAAATATAGTTACTATATTTTTCTATCTGATTTTTGCTATTTTAATTTAGTAGTATTTAGTTTTTAGTTTTTTTTTTTACTTTGGATTGTCTTTAAAATAAATTAAAAAATGATGAAACAGAAGAAGAGAAAGCATAAAGTAAAGAATGAAAAGAAAAATATTTTTTTTTCTTTGGTATTACTACTTTTTGGGTGATTTTTTAAGGTTTGCAAATGTTTATGAAAATTGCTTGAAGTGTATTGAGGTTGTAAAGTTGTTTGGTTGAATTACCATTGCTTCAATTGTTCAAGAACATAGCACGGAAGATTACCATTAGGCTGCAACTTTGTCGGTTATTGTGAGAATGTCCAGAATTGCAGAATTGACCATTTTTTGCATATGTGACCATATTTTGTAAATATTTTGGTTGTTGTCTAGTAGCTTATCTTTAAAAAGGGTCAAGGGTTAGATAAGGTTAGATTTGTATCTTTGTTGCTTAGTATCATATGGTTTTGGTGGTATTGAAATGGTTTCAAGTTGATTTTTAAAAAAAATGTTTTTTTCTTAGAACTTTCATGGTTTGAGTTGTATAAAAATAAACAAAAAATGAGTTAGTTTATTTGCTTCATTCTCGATCTTCCAGAACTACGTAAAGATCTGATTTATGCGGGGTCATGATACGTAGACAACCTACATAGATTTCGATCGAATCATTTTTTTATAAAAAAAAAAGAAAAGGAAAAAGGAATATAATCGTGGGATGTGAAAAATTAGAGGAAAGAAAAGAGTGATAAATAGAAAAGGAGGAAGGAAAATGGTCAAGTAAGTGCTAGAAAAGCAAAGAAAAGAGAGGTTGAAAAAAACAAATTGGGATGATGCCATATGACCTTCATACCCTCGAAGTCATATTGGAACCGGTAATTGTTGCTAGGTACATTGTTTAAAATGAAATTATCCTATGTTAAATGCCCTAACACTAACGTGATGGCTTCATTTTGTTATACTCATAGTAGAAGGATGGTTGGTTTGTGGTTTTTAATATAGTAACTCTCCTCTACAACACAAAGTCGAAGGCAATGGCGGACAACGATAGAACTGAGTTGGTCGATACCGAGGCCCGAAAGCAATTGGTTGACTAGAGCAGTGGGTTAATTGCAGAGGTAAAAATGCTGAAACAACACATGGCAGAAATGTATCATGCTTGGATGACTGGGAAAGCACCACCCCGGCCACCACCTAGCTTCCTAGATGCTACCCTTCTCCAAACTCCGATCATGGTTTCCAACGATCCTCCATACTCTCCAGATGCACTTGCTTACTACAATGTTTCCAACCACCCCAGTAGTCCGTCACTTGCCCTCCGACTATCCCCAGCAATGAATACCCACTAAAAGCTCCTGAAGCCCAATATTATCCCTCAGCGGTCGCCCACAAGGTTTCCAACTCACACAAGCAGGGCCCACGGGACGAGCCTCATGTAGGAAATGAAAGGTTCAAATGAAGAGAAACGCGGGATGAAATACCCTGGAGGCTGGCAGGCATAAGACAGTCCTTCAAGAACAAGCAACGAATGTGAGACCAGGGTAATATGGATTTCGAAGAACTATTTGTATCCCCTGATGTTCGCCTACCTGCAGGGTTCAAAGTGCAAAAATGTAACTTATACGATGGGTGTGGAGATCCGGTAGCCCACCTGAGGGTTTATTGCAGTGAAATGAGAGGCGTTGGAGAGAAAGATGACCTATTGATAGCATTATTTCAGCAAGAGCCTGACTGGGGAAACATTGGACTGGTATACTCGTCAAGATGTCGATAAATGGCCTACACTGGGTGACATGGCTTGAGATTTTGTTCAATACAAGTCAAGTATTAACTAGATCGTTCTTCCCTCTCTAAATTGAAAAAGAAGCCGGAGGAAAGCTTTAAGGAGTTTGGGCTCAGATGGAGGGAGCAAGCTGCTCGAGTCGATACCCCGATTGGTGAAAAGGAAATGGTTGAGCTTTTCCTACAAGCCGAGGAGCCCACCTACTTCAGTTATTTTATCCCGGCTTTTGGAAAACCTTTCAATGATGTGTTAAAAATGGGGGAGAAAGTAGAAGAGGGAATCAAGTCAGGAAAAATCATGCCTAACCGCCCCCACGAGCATACCAAAAACCTCTTGGATCAGGTTTCCAGCCTAGTCAAGCATGTAAGAATGAGAGGCTACTAAAAAAAAAAAAAAGGTTTTCACCCCTATTGGAGGAGCATATGCAAGTTTGTTCCAAATATTGAAACAATTGGACATGTTGAAGTCGATTCAGATAAAAATGCCAAACCCTCTGTCAAAGAAGTTTGATGTTTCTCAAAGGTCTGAATATTTCTCAGATGCCCCGGGGCATGACATAGAGAAGTGCTGGAGTCTAAAGAAAGCAATTTAGAAGCTTATTGACGCAAGTGACATTGTCGTGCAAAATCTAGATTCAGCAGACACTGGCCAAATTCCATCGCCTGTGCATAATGAGATGCACATATTGGAATGTGAGAATTCTCCTGGGAGCCTCGGAGGGACGAGTGATGCTAAGCTTTTAGTGCTATCAGAGTTTGATAAAGTAATCTATTAAGAACAATGTGACGAAGGTTTGTGAAGTGCCTAGTTTTATTGATGTGGAACCCAGTGGCTAATATGTCGTGATGGCTAATTGGAAAGACGCTCCGTTTCTTGGTCAGCCAGAGAGGAGTTTTTGTAGTTTATTTTGTCGCCATTTCTATTATCCGTGTTATTTTTAGGGTTGTAATCCAGATATTGTCTTGCGATTCAAACCCTTCTATCCTTTTATTTTTCCTAGTTTTCTTTAGTGTCGTCTAGGTTCGTTCTACGGTTTTAACCCCAGTCTTTTTACTTGTTTTGTTGTCTAAGCTCTTTCACCATCTGTCTAATGCAATTTCTACTTGCTGTTATTTCTAGTCATTTGGTTTAGTTTTCTTTTCTTTTTCCAATTCTTTTTCGTGTTTGGCTTAATGACATGAATGCATAACCCCAACCTCGGTCTTAAAAGGTTACTCATGAGGCAATAGAGACACTTGCGGAAAACAAGAATAGATTTAGACCCTTTGAGATCTTTTGAAGCTCGAACCATAGGCAGATAGAACATGAAGAAATCCTAAAAGCAAGTTCACCAAACTGGAAGGGACCATTTGTTGTAGCTGAGGAGTTGTCCAATAGTGCATTATATTTGATAGATGAGGAAGGGAAATGTGTAGAAACGGTTATCAATTCTAACACAGTCATGAGATACTGTGTATGATTCCTTTGATTGATTGTACTTTCTTGTCTTAGCATATTTTGAAAATTGGAATGACGAAAGCATTTTATTCTGCTATCTAAACACTTTATCATTTACTAACTCTTTTGAGCTTTTATTATTTTCTTTCATACCCCTCTTTCGGAATTAGCAACAAAAGTCAGAAGTGCAAGTGAAAGAAGGTAGTGAAAGAAAAAGAAATAAAAAGAATGAAAAGAATGAAAGCAAAAGAAAAGAAAAACAAGAAAAGAAAAGAGAAAAGAGGAAAGGAAAAAATAAAAGAGAAAGGAAACAAAACAAAGAAAACAAAAGAGAAAAGAGAAATGAGAAAAGGAAAAAGAAAAGAGAAAGAAAACAAAACAAAGAAAAGAAAGGGAAGAAAAGAAAAATAGAAAGAAAAAAAGGAGAAGAAAAACAACTACAAAAACAAGGAATCGGTATGAACTATGTTTGACCTGATTCCTATTAAAAGGATACGTAGGCAGCCTCATGGTTCGGTCTCATCAAAATAAAAATCCAAACGTCCCCAAGCAAGAAACAGAGGAAGAAATGGTGGTTGTTGTAAGAAATCTGATTCCGAAAGTTGTAGTTTTAAACCCATTTGAATTGTTTTGAGCCTTTGATACCCTTTCTTTCTAACCTTATCCAAAAGCCCATATTACGGTCCAAAAAAATACCTTCTGATCAGTCTTCAGGAGATGCCAAGTTGAGCAAGTAGAGGTGATTCATGTCAGGGGCAACACTCCGGTTCAGGCAGGAAAGATAATCAAAATGAGAGAGTCTTATCGGTGAAGGTGACGGGAGCTGAGAGAAATAATGAAAAAAATGAAAAATGAAAATGAGAGTCGTATTGGTGAAAACCCTCACGGACAGATTGAGGAGATGTAAGTTGAGAAAAAAGAACAAAATGAGAGAGGCTTGATGGTGAAAATCCTTTGGGCGCTACAAGTCGAATAAGAATTGTGAATCAGATTAGATAATCGGAGCACTGAAGAGCAGCTTCATGGTCTGGGGGAGTATAACAAGAGTTAAACATCAGATTTTCTTAACGTAATAGGCCGCATGTGCATGTCATGGTCATTAGAGTTGGTACCGCATTTCATAGGTTTCTACGTTTTAGTTTTTTTTGTTAGGAATCATCTCCTCTCATTGTCCTCTACTTTGTTCCTTTTGTATTGTTTACACCCTTTGCTTGAGTCTATCTAGTCAAAACAAGTGAGAAATGATTTCAAAATGTGCCACCATATTTCCAATTGCACAAATCGGGGACTGTTTGTCACATCAAAGCATCATAAGTCAGGAAAGAACAATAGGCACACTGAGCTGGTAACAGTCAACATGTTTTGGGATTCATTTGAAATACAAAGGCTCCGTATATATCAAATCATGGACGATGCAGAAGAATGAGGGTTAAGGTGAACGGATCAAAAGTGTTCCGAGAAGAAATCGAAGTTATCATGGCTAGCGATGGAGCATTAGACCTCAAGGTCAGAGCCAGTTATTTGGGTCAAGAAAGAACATCATATACAATCTGGTTAGTAAATATGCTTTGGGGATCAGATGAAACACATGGGTTTGGAAGATGTCAGTTCAGGAACAATGAAACAAATAGAACGTATTGAAGAGGTATTTTCTGGGTTAAGGTTTACAAAGGAAGCAGTTAGTCAAGGGGCAAACAGGGTCATAAAATGAAAATCAATATTCATGACAAGTGAAGGAGAAATAGACCTCAAGGTCAAGGCTAGTGGTTCAATATAATAAAAAAACTGCATACACATGGAGTGGGGGCGAGGGACGTTCTTTAGGATTCATGTGGGACACAAAGGTTTGAAGATGTCAGTTCATAGGCAATGCAACAAATAGAGCATATTGTGTCTGAACGGAGAAGAGGTATTTTCTATGATAAGGGTGACAGAGAAATTGGTCAGCCAATAAGCAAGCAATGTCTTTCAAGGTTAAATCAAAACTGCCAGGGCAAGTGAAAAGGCGCAACACAAATATGGGAGGGCCACAAAGGTTCAGGGGGTCAGTCGAGCATAACGCACCGACCAGGCAATCTCAGAAGGGATGCAAGGTTAGCACAACACAAAGGGAGGAATGGTTACAAGGATCGACTGAGCATAATACATTAACTCATCAATCGTCGAGGCAGGGCATAAGGCTTCTGGAAAAGAGTGAAAAGCACAACACGAGAATGGGAAAGGTCACGAGGGTTGACCCAGCATGATACATCAACTCATCCATCGTTGGGGAAGGGCATATAAAATTATGGCAAAGGGTTGGAGGTGCAACACAAGGTGGGGAGCAAAGTAAAGACACAAAGGTCAAGGGCCAGCCAAACATCATAAACAGACCGGGTGATCTCAGGAAAGGGTATAGGGATCTTAGCAAAGGCACAAAAATGTAACACAAAGATGAGGAACAAAGTAAAGCCACAAGGGTCAGACGGTCAGCCAAGCATAATATCTTGACTTGTAAATTTCGGGAAAGGTGCAGGGATTATGACAAAATGGCTAGGAATTTAGTACAGTAATGGGCGAGAAAAGTAAAGCCATAAAGGTTCGGGGTCAGCCAACCAACTCACGCAACTCATCATCAACATGGAAATTTGAATACAACGGGACACGAGAGTGAGGAGGCTGCTTCTAGCAAGTATGCCGCAAGCTAACCACCATTTTTCAAACTCACAAGTTTTTTTTTATTGACACAGTGGCAGAAAATTCTAGAAGATCATAAGGGAGGCCCGCCCACAGGAGAGGGCAAGCACATGGCAGGTATGATCAAAACATTAGGGGCCATCTGAAAATGGGACCCAGTTAAAGCTCAAAAGGAACATAATCCGTCATAAATATTCTCCCCAACAAGAGCAAAATGGGAAAAAACTTTAACTAGCAGACCTCAATAGGAAAAACTAAGGGTTAAAAGAAGCATGAAAGTTGAGATGGAACGCAGTTTGAAATTCAGATAGGTGCGGGTAACATGGGCAAGCACCAACACCTTCCCCAGCAAGAGTCGCAGAAACCCTCCTGGACAATAATCACTAGCAGAAACAACCAGAAGTTAGAATTGGCATTTAAGTTGGAATCATGGATAGCAAAGGGCATAAAATTACTTGCATGTTGAAGTAGGATTCAGTAAAGAGTTGTCAGGATCCTCCTGAAAAATGGGACCTAGCTTAGGACACAAACAGTCAGGTGGCATGGTCCAACCCAAATACTTCCCCAACAAGAGTCATCAGGATAGGAGTTGTCAAGACCCCCTAGATAATGGAACATAGCTGTAAATATAAACCACCAACAGACACATTTGGTCATCTAATTAAGAGTTGCTATGACCCGCCTAGATAATGGGAAGTAATGTTAATCATCAGTCACCAACAAATCCACAGTAGATATAACCCATAACAAGACATAGTGGAAAATAATACCATTTGGGAAACATAACATAATCTTAAGGTTGTCACCAGTTAATAATTGTCCGGACCCTCCTGGAAAATGGGACTTAACTTCAGAAATATTCGGTAAGGGTATTTGATTAACACTCAAAAATCCGCCCAACATCAAACTGGGGCAGAATGAAATTCTCGTGTTTTGTCTGTTTTGTTGCGAGCAGGCACACAGGCAGCAGTTTCATGGAATATTTTTTTAAAATTCAAGTCTTGGCAATCAGGCGTCCACCTGGAAAATAAGGGAATATTTTTCAAATTTTCAAGTTTTGTCAATCATGCGCCAGGAATACTTTTCAAAATTCAAGTCTTGGTAATCAGGCGCCCACCTGGAGAACAAGGGAATATTTTTCAAAATTTCAAGTTTTGGCAATCATGCGCCCACCTGTAGAACAAGGGAATATTTTTCAAAATTCAAGTCTTGGTAATCAGGAGCTCACCTATTGAACAAGGGAATATTTTTAAAAATTCAAGTCTTGGTAATCAGGCGCCCACCTATAGAAACAAGGGAATATTTTTCAAAATTCAAGTCTTGGTAATCAGGCTCCCACCTGTAGAATGAGGGAATATTTCTCAAAATTTCAAGTTTTGTAATCAGGCGCCACCTGTATAACGAGGGAATATTTTTTAAAATTTTATGTTTTGGTAATCATGGGCCCACCAGTAGAACAAGGGAATATTTTTCAAAATTTTAGGTTTTGGTAATCAGGCGCCCACCTGTAGAATGAGGGAATATTTTTCAAAATTTCAAGTTTTAGTAATCAGGCGCCACCTGTAGAACGAGGGAATATTTTTCAAAATTTTAAGTTTTGGTAATCAGGCGGCCACCTGGAGAACAAGGGAATATTTTTCAAAATTTTAAGTTTTGGCAATCAGTGGCCCACTTGTAGAACAAGGCAATATTTTTCAAGATGCAAGTTTGGTAATCAGGCGCCCACCTGTAGAACAAGGAAATACTTTTCAAGTGCCAAGTTTTGGTAATGAGGCACCCACCTGGAGAACAAGAAAATACATTTCAGTTTCATTCGAGCTTTGCTAATCAGGCACCCACCTGGAGAACAAGGGAACACAATTCGAGTGCAGCAATCAGGAATCCACCCGGAGAAAAGGAAAACATCTCAGATTACAATTCAAGTCAACATCAAAAGACGCTCGTGGAAAGAATGCAAGTCAACAGTCCGAGGTAATCAACAAAAGTTAGTCACAATAAAGAAAAAGAGAGAAAAATGAAGAAGAAGAAGAAGAAAATAAGAAAAAGGAAGGCAAGCAAGAAGTTAATCCAAATAAAAGTAGACGAAAGATGTGAATTTCTCAAGGCATGGTTGAGGTCACAAGCGTTACATGTCCGGTCTTAATTAAGAAAAGTTAAAGAAGAACGAGCTAGTACCTGCACATAACAAGCGTCAAGTTAAAATCTAAAGTCGGAATGAAGAACCACTCAAGAATCAATATCAAGCTTCAGAAGACTTATAAATATGAATCTTGTGACTCGTAGTTGACAGGTCTAGCTAGTCTTTTTCATTCTTTTGATTTTGATGTAATAACATGACCGCGGACCGGAACCTCAGCGGAATGGCACCTCGACCGTATCTTCACATCAGCATACTCATTCATCTCACTCACTCCTAAACTACACTGACCCGATTCCTTTATAGCCAAGGATATGTAGGCAACCTCAGAAGCAGGATGCGGTCAATTGTTTTTCAAAATGCTTCTCACGGAGTATTTAAACGGTCAAAAATTGCTCGTATTTGCTCACTTATCTTTGCACGAAGGGGCAGCTATGAGCACGTGATTATTGCCCTACATGAAAATAACTCCTAAAAATAGACCAAAATAATTTTAATTGATTTTCAGGTGTTTTTCTATATTTAGTTTCAGTTCATGCATTTTTAATATTTTAAAAAAATCAGAGAAAACCAAAAAAGTGTCAATTTTTAATTTTATACCACCTTAGGTTCTATTTGCATTTAGAAATTAATTACATTGAGTTAATGGTGTTTAAAAAAATAAATCATAAAAAATGGTTAATTTTGCACTTTTAATTTTAGGCTTTGAAATTAGCTATTTTTTCATTTAATTTGATAATTAGTTGCAATAAGTATTAGTTTTGGTAATTAGTTTAATTTGAAATTAATTTGACTAGGAATTAATTTAGGTGTTATTTTTAGTTTTAATTTAAAAGAAATTACAAAAATATGAAAATAAAAGAGGTGAATCATATTTTTGGGCTGATCTTTACTTCCATTTTTAAGCCCAATGCAATTTTTAAACCCAACCCAAATCAGTCCCTACCCAACCCCAAACCGGCTCGACCCCCTCGACCCAATACCCAAACTCATTTCCCCACATAAACAAAACACCCTAATGCCTAGTCTTGAAGGATACACGATACAATATACAGATAGATACACGCCTTAAGAGGGGCTGCGCCAAAGAGGGACCCGCTGAAAACTATCTTCTTCGAACCACACACCCCTTATCGATCTCATCTACTCTTCAAAGAAGAAAATCCAATGTTCGTGGCTGCTTCTTGTGAGCAAATGATTTTTTCCCTGTTAAGATGACTCCTACAGGACTCTCATGTTTAGGAATTTTCCTTTTTAATATTTATTGTTAGGATATAATTGTGTGTTAGTGTGTTTTCAGTAACGTATGCATAAATTCATAAAATATACAAATTGCATAAGCATTTAGGATTTAACTTCATATTTTGCTAGTTTAATTGGTGATCAGGATATTTTTCAAAATACAAAAATCAAAAAATTTAATTAGTATTTTCGACATTTTAATTGTGTTGCAGTTTTGTGTGTTTTTAATTCGTTGCATTTTATTTTTTGTGATTGCATAAATAGGTAGTTATTAAATTTATTTAAGTTAATTAAGAGTTTTTAAATACAATTAGGAATTATATTAAATAAAAAAATAAAAATAAAAAGAAGAAAACACAATATATATATATATATATATATATATATATATATATATATATATATATATATATATATATATATATATATATATATATATATATATATAACCACCCAGGCTGGCCACAACTGGGCCATATCTGGGTGGCCCAAACCCTTTTACCCTGTAAAAACACCCATGCCGAGCCTAATAAGAGGGTCCCCGACCCAGTCCACACACAGTCCTTCAAAATGACACCGTTTTGAAGGCCACTCATCTCAATCGTTGATCAACAGGCCATCCAACGGCCCTGAAACCTTGCCCAAGATCACATATATATGTCCAAACGTATCTATAGATTTAGAGACCCAATAGTTTCCTTCCTCATACATACACCTCCAGTATATCACCATCCTTTCACCACCCTGAGACCATCGTTGACCACCCAGCAACCACCCTAACGCCGCCGCCAGAAATCGCCTCACGGCGGCGGCCGGTCACCAAACCGCCCAAAATTTACACCACCGGACCACCACGACCCCCTCTTTCCCGTCTTGTGGTCAGATTCCTTCGAACAAGTCCCCATCTTTTTGAATATTCAAAAGAAGGATCGCCGGAACCAACGTCTCCGGTGACCCAACCCAATGTTACACCCCTGAACCACCTCCCATTCCCCTTTCCAACCTTCCAAGCCATATCCTTCAAATCCCAATAGACCTGCTCGAATATTGAATCAAAGTTAGCCCTAAGTACTGAAACTCACCTAAACTTGTTCAAACTGGCCTCAGGTGATCCTCTCCCATCCCTATCCCCAACCATACCACCCGCGACCCTCAAACCCAACTAACTACAAAGCAAAATCAAATCTGGGACCTTACTTGGTCTCATAATCACAAAGCCCCCCTCTGAACCCTTTGTCCCTATTCGATACTCAAGGCAAAAGGCCTTAGAAATCAAAGAACTCTCAAAATGGGTCAAAGAATCGTTGGAATTGGAAAAGCGTCAAATTAGGGTTGCATGCACACACAAAAAAGCTAAGTGTCCTGCTTTCTAATGTTTTTGTCAATGCTTGTATTTTGCACATATTTCTTGTCTCAGTTACTTTTTTTCCTTTAAATTTTACTTGTCTTCTGTATTTTCATCTTAAAATAGTCATTCATGTTTGTTATTCTTCTGGCTACCTTTAGTTTTATTGATCTTCTGAGTAGTATGATCTTGAGCTCATCTTTGTTTTCCTGAGTTTTGTTTGATCATCTCTGAAAGTCCTAAAATACTCATCTTTATAGTTCTAATCTGCTTTACACCATGCTTGAAATTCTAGGTTCTTGCCTAATTTGCATTTGTTAAGGCTAAGTTTGTGTGAATATATTAATTTCTGATGTTAAGTTTACATATTAGTCTCTTCTAATTCTTCAAAAATTCTTAGTGATGTTCTATTCCTTTTGAATTTTGCTTGTTTCAAAATCTTCCTGAATCTCTGGGTGTTTACTGGTCGAGTTGCTGCTTGCTTGCTAGTTACTTCATTTTTACTCATAGGCTCTCTTCCTTGCTGAATTCCAGGTATCCATCTTCACTCAAAAGCTGAGAGATAATGCCTATGTAACTTGAGCGTGTAACTGATCATGAAGGCAATAGCATTTTGTTTTTAATTCCACACAATGACTATTGTTTATTCTAGTAGTATCTCTAGTATTATAATTAACATTGATATGTATTAACTATGGACTGTGTTGTGGTTATGTTTTTTTAATTCGTTTAAATTTCAGTATATCTTAGAGATAGTCTAGTCGAACTTGCTTAGTATTTCTACTTGAAGTTATGGTAAGGTTTTAACAACTGAATATATATACTCTGAATGATGAGTATCCCAAATTGTTTAATTCAAAATTAAGATTGAAATCTGATACAAAATCATTCTCAGTATATTCCTTATAAAATAAATTTGGTACATTCCATAATGGTCATGTAAATAGTTTTAATAATTAAGGCATAATTGAAAGAAGGACTGTTGTGATTTTCTCACGATGGACTCGTTAGTCCAGTGCTTCTAAGCCCAACAGAAAGGCCCAGTAGATGCCGGTTGTAGTGTAGAAATATACATTCCTGGGCTGACTGAAAATGAAGCTCAAATTAGCCACGAACGAGGCCCAAAAATGCTTTTCTTTATTTTAAAATATAGTACCCATGTATACATGACTAGGATATTTTAGACACAATAATAATAGAAAACTTAAATGCTTAAGGATGTCCTTATAAAATAAAGCGAGCCATGTTAGATAAATCAAACACCACAGAGGCTCCTTAACTTATTAAAATGCATAGAAAAATTGGAAGTGACGTTTAGCAAATTTCACGGCCTTCCATGATTTTCTAAAGGCATAATTGCTATAGGCGCGAATTTACTAATAAATATCTTCCTAAATTCGGGTGCGCATTTATGTGACCAAAATCTAAATCTCGATGGAATTAAAATATGTCTAAAATTTCGTGAGCATTTATGTGACGTGATTCATGATGTGTTTTAACGACAATGCAAACTTCCTAAAAATATATTAAAAATGGTTAGTAATTTAAAATTACACTATAGGTTTGAACATGTACTAAAAATCAATATTTCATCCAATTATAATAGTTTAAGCGACCGTGCTAGAACCACAGGATTCGTGGGTGCCTAACACCTTCCCTCGGGTCAACAGAATTCCTTTCTCAAGAATTTCTTATTCGCATACTCAAATTGGGCAGTCAAAATTTCCTCGATTTGGGATTTTGAAATAAATCGGTGACTTGGGACACCAAAAGCCAAACCTATCCCAAGTGGCGACTCTTAAATAAAAAAATAATCCCATTTCGAATAATGTCACTTTAATTGGAAAAAATTCTTTATGCGTGTTATCATTCGAGGTAGTCGTGTAACAAAAAGGAGGCGTGACAGCTCTGGTGACTCTACTGGGGATCGAACCCAGAATCTCTGATTCAGGGTTCAAGAATTCGAGCTTGCAATAACTGTTATATTTGGCTTCTTCTAATTTGCTTACATGTTCTATGCTAAATGTTTTTACCGCTTCGATATTATCTGAACTTTACATACGAACTGCTATGAAACCCTTCACTTCTATCCTCTGGGGATGTGCTTACTGGTTGAGACTCCATATTTTGTTAGTGTCTTACCCTAAAATAACAAAAGAGGCTCGGACAAATTACAAAGCCGGACGATCTTGCGGGTCCCCGGTAGGTAGCCCCCTCCTCGACTCAAGTTGTCCGCTCGGGTGCACAATATAGACCCTATATCGAGGTTCTCAACTTAGTATAACAAAACTTCATTCTGGATCCCTAGTAGGAACATTTATTTGCATCATGCATTTGACTTAGGGGACTCAATACAGGGGTTGGGTCTGTCTAGGACATGTGCCCTGAAATAAAAGACCATCCTAAAATATTTTCACGTGCTACTTGCGCATTTATTTACCTTGGATTCGCATGTAAAAAAAGAGAATAAATTGAGGAAAATATCAGTTCTAGGATGATCACCTATAAAACCAATGCTCAAAATAGCGCCGAAATGCTGCCGGATATTAAAAAAAACAAAAGCAAAAAAAAAGAAAATTTAGGAGTTTTTCAATAATATTTGCGGGTTTTGATAATATGTTTTGCCAAATCCAACCCCTTCTAAAAGAAGTACCAAAACAAAGGCCCAAGTTTATTCACTTGTTTCGAAGTAAATCAGGTGATACCTTTATTGCTGGTAATAGAAAATTTTACCACAAAGGACATTGGAAAGCTAATTTTGCACAAACGGCCACTTTTGGGCATATGGTTTTAAAAAATAAATTTCAAAGAGAAAATTCTTTTTTTTAATTCCAAATCCAACCCCTTTTAAAAAAAGTACCAAAACAAAGTCACGATTTTATTCACTTGTTTCAAAGCAAATCAGGTCATGCCTTTATTGCTGGTAATAGAAAATTTTACCACAGAAGACACTGGAGAGCTAATTTTGCACAAACGTCCACTTTTGGGAATATAGTTTTAAAAACTAAATTTCAATGAGAAAATTCTTTCTTTTAAAAAAATAAAAGTCAAACAGGAGTAAATTTTCATGTCATTAATTCACCTTAATAAATGTGCAGGATAAGCACAATCCAAACTGGACCTCTTGCATTTGTGAGCCGAATTCCTTTGGAGTTGCGGTTGTGGTGGAATGATTTGGGTAGGGAAGGACAAGATTAGATAATGAAGTATTTGGGGGGACTCCCGGGATTATTAGAGATTGTGCCCCGAAGAGACATCATAAGAGCATTAGTTACATGCTGGGACCCAACACACAATGTGTTTCACTTCTCAGACTTTGAACTCACTCCAATGTTGGAAGAAATAGAGGGATATATTGGTAATGGCGTGCTTCCTTTAAGACACAGGTATCCGGATGCCTCAAGAGTGATAATAGTGCATATGTTCTTAGATACCTTGAATATAAGCAGGGTAGTACATTATGCAAACTTTGTGGCAGGGTTCTGCACTTTTTCAGTCCTGTATTCCAGATATGGTCACATAGGGGGATTCAACAATCCAGAGAACAAAGTCTGCAGTAAGGGAAACCGTGTCAAATGGGAAAAACACAGACGCTTTGCATTTATGGTAGCTTTTCTAGGACTTCTGATATTTCCAAGAAAGGATGGGAACATTGACATAAAGATAGCAGGGGTTGCCAGCACTTTACGTACGCAGGCCGAGTGCACCCTCGCGCCCATGATATTAGCCGAGATCTTTTGCACTCTCACATCTTGCAAAGCCGGAAACAATTTCTTTGAAGGGTGTAATCTATTATTACAAATGTGGATGACGGAGCACCTATGCCACCGCCCTCAATTCATGATTTATGGGTCCACCGAGAAAACTTGCATAGAGGAACACGAGAATTGAAAAGCTTAGCTTACCCGAAGGTGCAGCAAAATGGACTTCTTACCTCTAGTCCCTCACCGCCAGTCAAGTAGAATGGACACTGGGATGGTCTTCTGTTGATGAGATCATATACATGCCAGCAACAAAACCATATTTTCTCTTGATGGGCCTTAGGAGCATCTAGCCTTACGCCCCGCATCGGGTCTTGAGACAACTCGGAAGGTGCTAGATAGTGCCAAAAGATGAAGATCTCAGCATCCGGGTAGTCGAGATTGGGCCCGATGGTCAGTTCCCCGAAGCAATGGTTCGCAAAATCTTGAATGAATGCCAATACCTAACCACTAACACTTGCGTACAGGATCCCGCCAGAGGTGAAATGTCACCGGGATACCTCGCCTATTACACGAGAGAAATTGAGTTTGAGAGACCACCCAAAAGGCCTCACCTCCAAGAGTTCATTGGAACATCACAAGAGTAGTGGGATTAGGTAGCAAAAGAAAATGAATACCTAACCGCTGACACTTCCGAATAGGAAGGCTGGAAAAGAAAATTCAAGGATTGCAATTTGAAAACAGTTTGCAAGCTGCAGCCAATGAGGGGGAAACGAAGGTATTGTTATGCGATAATAGCAGGATTAGAAAGGGATTTGCGGCAATTCCAAAAGATGAATCAAGTAGCATAGCAAACTTTAGAAGAAAGGACCGAACAAATTGGGCGTCTATTTCAAGAAAAAGGGGTTATCAGGGAAAAGGTGCGGGAATCGCATAATATATTACCAAAAAGTGCAACCACAGTGAAGACATGACAAAATCTATGTTTCTTTGATGTTGTCATGACATTTGTCCGTCAAGTGATGGAAGATCTCCACTACCTCCAGGGAAGTTTAGCGCGCAAACCTGTGGCAAGGCCGAACGATACCCCGCAAGCTCCAAAAACATTTGAAGTTTTAATGTATTCATAAAAAGAGTGTGTCTGTATGTTCTGTTACTTACCTTTCGAGTCTGTAAGATTATTAAATCCCATTTTGGTAGTTGCCTTTCGTTCTTGTTATCTTTGTATTCAAAGTTTATTTTTTAATAAAATTGAAAATCCCAAAAATATTTTGTTGTATACATAACGTTTTTCCATGAATTACACTCGGTCTGATTCATGCAAAGTCATGATACGTAGGCAATTTCTATAGGATTCAACCGTATTCTTAAAAAAAGGAAAGCTAACAAGGAATAAGAAGTAGAAAACAAAAGGAAATTCGGAATAAATGTCGGGATGACACATGCGACCATAGAAAGCATATAAAACCCGTTAACTGGATAGGTGCATCATATCCAGTGTGTGATTTCTTGTTTGTTATCTAACTCAACCTAACTGTTTGAATTCCACTGTCCAGTTTAGGTGTTTTAAGAATAGGGATTTGTTTGCGGCAAGCTGCCTTCGCACGGATACTTTACTATGTCACAAGGCACCACGGAGATATCGACCGAAATCACTCTACCAGCAGTCTCTATCCCAGAAGACAACCCAATTACAGGTATCCCAGCCTCTGAATCTGCAGCGGCTGAAGAGAGCAGGATCCTTCGGCTCCGAGTTATGGAGATGTTGGATGACTGGACAAATGGGATAGAACCCCCAAGTGTTATTCCCGGATTTCCCGAGCTTTTTCAAACGCAATGGGGGATCCGGGGGTGCCTAACACCTTCTCTCGGATCAAAAGAATTTCTTACTCAAGAGTTTCTGGTTCGCCGACTCCAATTGGGCAGTCCAAATTTTCTCGATTTGGAATTTTAAATAAATCGGTGACTTGGGACACCAAAAGACAAACTTATCCCAAGTGGCGACTCTTAAATAAATAAATAATCCTATTTCGAATAATGTCAATTTAATTGGAAAAATTCTTATATGCGTGTTATCCTTCGGGGTAGTCGTGTAACAAAAAGGAGGTGTGACACTGCTTAACCAATAAAACAACAGCCCTCCCAACGGCACCCCAAGGATCAAAAACAAGAAACCCTTCTTCTTCGCTCACCGAAAAACAAACCAACCACCATCAGCTCCTCCATTTACCACCAAGCTCGCCTAAATCCGGCAATAACTCCAAAAGAGAACCAGCAGCCAGGCTTCTTCAAACAGAAGCTCTGGAGTTTCCTTCCTCCAAACAACCTACTCCATTCAATTAAACAGAAATTCCTTCACAAAACAACACACACCTACACAGATACACGAGATAGATACGACAGGAGCGAAGGAAAGCAGGGGTTGGGAAATTGACAGTAAACACACCATTGGACGTTCCTCTTCCTACTAATTTTCAGTCGCGCACACACATACAGAGAGTCAAGAATAACAGTTTCTGGTTTCGATTTTCATTCATCGATTTGTCTGAAGCTCAGTTGGTGTAGCCTGGTTCAGCTGTGTTGCTCGTGGATGAGGTTCGTGGTTTCGCGTCTGATTTGATGTCGTCTTTGTTCAGATTGTCGCCATTTGAGGTCCGTTCGTTATTTCGATTTCGGCTCTAAATGTTGATATCTGTTTAATACATTCAAGCTGTGATGAGTAGAATATAATTCTGGTAATCGCATGATTTTCGTGGATCTGGGCCAATTATTGCACCTTACTGTTTTGTTAAATATTCTGTCACATGGTTGGAAGTTGGAACCCAGTTGAAGCTACTTCACCATTTCTTTGTTGAAAGTGTGATGCTGTTCGTTTCGAATTGCTTGATATCCGATTTGAATTATCCGATTAAGTGTACACATAGAGTTAATTGCCAACTATTTCATGGAAAGTTTGTTTGATGAAAGGTGTTTCATGTAGTATCTTTGTATTTTTTTTCTTTAGTAATATTAAGTGGCGTCATTTTGAGTGTTAGTTAGCATTTGTTTTAGTTTATTCATTGTGACGTGAATGTGTTGGAAATTGTTTAATTACGATTAAATCAGTTTGAGGCTTTTGAAGTTTGGTTTGAAAAATTAGTTAGGGTATTTGGTTCTTCTACAATTATTTGTGTTAGGTTGATCTAGTACCGCCTAATTCCCTAGCAGTAGTATAGTTTTGTTTTAATTCCATACATAAGGTTTTATACTTATTTGATATAGTTTCATTTAAATTAAGCTAAGATTTTCTTGAATTCAGTATGTTAACTTTAATCTTTCGAGCTTTATGATCTTTGATAAATATAATTGAGGAAATAGATTCTGTAGGTAACTGAGTTCAAAGTCGCTATTTTCGGCGTCTTAAAATTTATTCATTTGACAATGCAACCTCGATTGAAGTGCAATTCTGTATATGTTGATTAACGTGGTTTAGCAAATGCTCAAGTCTCTTTTCTAGTATTTGAATTTAAGTGCAGTATTTTCCTGTTATCCCACATACATCCTTTGCAATAGAAGACTTGGAAAGATATGTGTAAGCTAGTTGCTGAAAGGTTTGGATTGGATTAGGCTTCCCCGCACCTTGGGCATCGTAGTTTATTTAAGCCTAGTTTAATATATAATTGTGATTATGTATACGTCTGCATAACATGATCACGATTCTAAAAATCAATTCGAAATATGCGTTCGCACAATTTCGACTAAGTTTTCTTAATAATAAATGGATTTTCACAAGCTACTAATTAGTTTAATTCATATAGCCCGAGGTGTGCCATTCATCATTAAATCGCATATGGCCCTCATATTAATTTCTTATGGCTTAGATAAATACCAAGTAGATTGTTTTAGGGCCGTTTAAAATACTAGTGTGATTGCGTATACGTCCGTGTAACACAATTACACTTATAAAAACAAACTGGAATATGTGTTCGCGCAATTTCGGCCCAAACTTTTCTTAAAAATAATTAAGCGTTATTAATTGTGGACACGTTCGTGTGACATGATTTTTGACGCGCCAAACAAGCGGGTATACGTACGCGTAACCCATTTCAAGATAATTTTCAATTAAAAGCGGTAAAAGAAGCAAAAGCACATAGGTTTAAAAATCAGTAATTAAATAATTTAATAAGCCAAGTATTATCAAAGCGACCGTGCTAGAACCACGGAACTCGGGGGTGCCTAACACCTTCTCCCGAATTAACAGAATTCCTTACCCGGATTTCTGATTTGCAGACTATAATAATAGAGTCATTCTTTCATTGATTCGCGATTTTAAACCGGTGACTTGTAACACCATAAATTATCCCAAGTGGCGACTCTGATTTTAATAATTAATCCTATTTCAGTTGTCACTTATTGGAAAAAATTCCTTTATTATACTTTTTTCGGGATGTAGTAGCCAAAAAGAGGTGTGACACCTCCTAGAACCATCTCAACGTGGGAAGAAATATTGTACTTAGACCGGAGGTCATTTATATGAGCTTTCTTGGTTTCAAAAACCACTAAAACAGTGGAATAGCCAGGTTCTTTATGAAAGCCATTCTGGGACAATGCGTTCCGTGGGAGTATCTCTTTTACGGTGGGAAAGTTGGCCACCGGAAAGAGGTGCTATGGATAACGGGGCAGCGTTAGAAATTTTCTCGTAGGTCCGATGTGTTCTGAGCATCTTGATAATGAAAGATATGTTGATAAAAATGAAGAATGGTGATTGAATGGAAAAGATGAGATGAAAAATCACAAAAATAGAGTTGAAAACCCAACGAGAGATGATCAAAGAGGACAATGCATACATAAGAAAAGAAATGGCTAAAGGTTCTTGAAAAAATAAAACCTTCACCTATTTATAAGGTTGGATGGCACTAGAATTAAAGCGGGAGGTTGCCAATGGCACCAAAACTAAAGTGAAAAGCAATCAGTCTCTGTCTTGGGAAAACGCGTAATGATGACGCACGTGGAGAGACGTTATTTTCTGATAGAACTACACCAACTACGATACCGTGAGACACATTGCTCTTCCATTCCTCGTTAAACCGGCGTAATTCAACAACCAAATTTCTCCACAGGTATAGGAAAATATGTGTTTATCAAGGATGTACAGGGCCACGACCTCAACAAGCGGTGAGACTAATTGTATGTATCCGAATTTGGCAACCACGATAGTTACCAAGTGGGACGAGGAACGAGGTTATCACGACGCAACATCTGATAGTCGTCGAAATAAAGGACGATTACCAAGAGCGGTCAGTCAAGACGAGATGTCAATGGTAGTTTAAACTTAATAGGAGACAGTAAGAATATGCTTTTCGAATATTTTTTATGTTATAATTTTTAGGGTTTTTTGGGAGATTGACCCTTATAAATAGGAAATGTTAATAAAAAAGAGGGGGATCGCGGACAAAAAAGACAAACAAACACTTTGTAAAAAGATTCATATCAGAGTGAATAAAAAAGCAACCTTGTTTGTTGATGGTAGAAAAAGAGATACATCATTATACGATATTGGGAAGATCCAAAGATTTCACAATCATCTCATACCGATTCTTTTTCTACGCCGATCGTATTTAGTAAGATTGATTGTATATTTAAGTTGTCGTATTTATGAGCATTTGCTTGATTCCTATATATTAGATAACATCATTCATCTTGCTTACTTCTTCCATCACTTGATCTAGATTTAATTACGTTTGATTAAGATTTACTTCGTCATTATTTTTAATTGATTTAATCAAAAAAAGTTCTAATATTTTTTGGTCAAACAACACAGACTTCCACCATCACTATTGCCACCATGATTCCATGAACGATATTGCATCTCATTGCCACCATCGATCACAAGAAAAGCCACTTGGAAAAGTCGCACACTTTAATTCTGAAATTTCACATAGATCAGTCGAATAATTAGTGCAGTAGAGAAAGAAAATCTGAATCGTCAACGTCAATACTGCCTAATTAACCGATCAAGCGAAAATTTTTTGCCTTCTTGATGATGAGCCTAGGTACGAATGACCATAGAACATCCAACTAATTAGGTAAGTATAAGCAACGAACTATACAAAGAACACACATTACTCAAACTTAGAAACATTACTTATTTATTTCTTGTTTTCCTTTCATTGTCAATTTAATATGCTTTCTCTTTATGTTCAAGCGTTTATTGATTGATTTCAACCACCGCTTTTCCTAATATTCATTCTTCTTTAGTTTCAATACGAACTGTCATCACAAAAATAAATTTCTTTTCGCCAGATTTGGTGATGATTTCGTCAATTAAGATTTTTTGTGAAGTGACCAGAGAAACCTATATGTATTCCAGTTACCGAGACTTCGTTTGAACTTAAGAAAATCATTAGTGATGGTGGCAGTAAAATACAATATCGTTCATGGTGGTGGTAATAGTGGTGGAGGCGAAGAAAATTTACGGGTGGAAAAAGAAATTAAAAGAAAGGGGTGAAATGAGTTAGGGGTGCTGAAGTGGCATATCGCGTGATATCTACCTCATCAAATATCAGTGTCACATAGGATTGGATTTTCACCTTGAACAAACTTGACGGACGTAGAGGTGTATTTGAATCAATAGTATAATAACAAGGTTATATTAGATCCAAAGTGTAACAAAAAATATATTTAAATATTTTTTTATAGTACAGTAATATATTTGATCCTTTTCTGTTCGAAGTTTGAAGCCACTCCTATAGGGGTGTTCAAAACCGATCCCAAACCGAATACCAATCCAAACCGAAGCTTAACGGCTTACTGGTAACGGCTTAACGGCTTAACGGACGGGGAACGGATTGAATTTTTTTTTATTAACGGCTTATCGGTTTGGGGATGGATTATTCAATTTTCTTAACGGCTAATCCCTTAACCCGTTAAGAATATAAATATATATTATGTATATATATAAAATTTATTTTTATTTATATATATTAAATATAAAAAAACTAAAACCCTTAAAAATGATTAACAAAAGTTTATTTCTACTTCTAAGCATTTTTAATCTCGGGATCTAGATGATCTGCAGGTACTCGCCCAACATAAAGGAGATGAAGGTGATGGACAAGAAAAAAGTGAGGAGGGTAAAGCTATACTACTTCAGGGATAAATGAATACCTTGAAAAGACATTAACAAGCTAGCTCATATGAAGGTATACTAGAATAGTGTTTGATCTATAATTACCTGAAGAGATCTATCAAATTCTAGTAAACATGTATGTTAGGCCGATAAGCCGCCCAATAACCGCCCTATACGAGCTAACCCGATACCAATCCGCCCGATATCTTATCGGATGGCTAACGGATTAATACATTTAAAAACCGATAACCGTTAAGCCAAACCGTTAAGAGTAAACGCCGCCCGATGAACACCCCTACACTCCTATCAACATAGGTCGCCTCTGTCGGTCACTCTTTGAAGAAAACAAAATTGAAGAAGAATTTTTTTTTGTTTGAGATATAGCGATGTTTATTTAAAGAATTTAATGCACATAATTGAGGGACATGCAATACACAGTATTTTTTTTGGATCTTACACTAAAACAATAAAATAATATGTATAACAATTGTAATCAATAGTGTTCAAACTAAAAATTGGATTTTGGTCAGAGGTAAAAGCAGAACTTTAAATTTATAGATATGTACTGTTATTGAATTCTAAATTAATAATTTATATATTTAATAAATTTTTAAGATAAATATATAGTTGGACTAAAACTAATGAATTTGGTATTATGACACTCTCATGGGCGGATCTACTCATTAAAATTGGGTGCTCGAGCACCCATTAACCTCGACGCAGAGTATGTATAATTATATAGAAAATTTGAGAAAACGTATAAAAATTTACAAAAACATCCATTAATTTTATGTACAAAAAAATTCAGCACCCACAAACTTGAATTTTTATATTCGCCACTGGACACCCTAACTCCGCCCCGTTTTGGTGGATCAATAACAAAGATACATCAATAGTATTTATTATAATTTACGTTGGTTTTGATCCAAGAAAAAAAGTATAGACCATATCGCAGTTAACAACTAAAAGTTGTCTGTATGTCAGTTTGGTTATTCCATAGTGCCAAAATGCATCAATAAAATGACCAAGGAGAAGGCAATCTCAGACAAAACTCATAAAAATAATTAGGTGTCTCCTAATACTCCAACAACGGTCACAACCTCATTCCTCCCCCCCCCCCCATAGAATAAGTCAATTATAAAAATAAATCAGAGAATGAAATCCCTTTTATTGAAGTCCGGTTAATCTGAACTTCCTCCGCATAAACTTCAATAAAGAGAAAACGCTTCCTAACAAAAAAATAAAATAAAATCCATTTTCACTAGTCGAAGTGAAATATTGACGTAACCGATAAAATTCTTGCCATGGTACTAGGAGGGTGCGGGTTCGAGCGGTGGAAACTGTTAGAATTATTCATAATGCAAAATCAAAATTTTCTTTTTGAAATCCCATTACAGCCAGTAGCCATGATTTTTATTATTTTTCAAATGTCCTATCTATTTCCAAGTGGCCTCTTGCATGAAGGCTTAAAGCCAAGTGTTGAATAGCTTTGACAAATGGCTATGCAAATCTACCAAATGTCTTCATGCATGGAAGACAAGATACACTTGTCAATATTGAAGCCAAATGTCTTCATGCATGGAAGACAAGATACACTTGTCAATATTGGAGCCAAGTGGACTAACATAATGGGACAAGTATCAAAAGTCTCTCGATACTTATCATACATGCAACCTCCTTAATTTCCTATAAATAGATTATGAATTAGCCATCATAATCACTCAATTCTTAACCAAGGATACATCTAGCTAAACATTCCTTTCTTCTTAGTGTTCTTTGTGAATTATCCAACACATAAAATACCTTCTTCTTCTCTTCTTCTTGGGCAACTGTTTTATGCAAATTCTGAATTTCCAACCCCGAGTGCACGTGTTTGGAGGTGCTGTAGAACCCTGGGAAGCGACCGGCCTTAACGATTTTCCCACTCGGGCCGAAATCACTTTCAAGGCAATGGTTTGCCACGCCACAATATGTTTGATAAGTTGTAGTCTGCTTTCCTTGTTGTTCTTAGTTAATATTATCTACTGGTTTTTCTTACAATTTGAAAGTGATTTTGCATATAATATTGACTAATAGCCACCACTTTCAACAAAATACTTCCTGATATCTCAAAGCTTGAGCCTTTAGATGGTAATACTTATAAGCATTGGTCCTAGAAACTTTCAATTTTCTTCGAACAATTAGAAGTTGACTATATTTTCTTTAACGATCCTCTTGCTGATATTGTTGCTAATAGTTCTAATACTGCTAATATTGATGTTGATGATTTTGCTAAGAAGAAATTTGAAAAGGATAATAAAACAGTAAGATGGCATCTGCTTAACCATATGACTAACCCTCTCTTTGATTTGTTTATAAATTATAAATCTGATAGTCATATGGAACAGTCTGGAGAAGAAATATGGTGTTGATGATGCAGAAAAAAGAAGTATCTTGTTGAAAAGTGGATCAAGTTTCAGATGGTTGATGATAAGCCAATCATGGAACAGGTTCACGAGTATGAAAATTTAACTGCTGATGTTTTGAACGAAAGCATAGAGATGTGTGAGATTCTTTAGGCTAATGTTTTGCTTGAAAAGTTTCCACCTTCCAGGAGTGAGTACAGGAATTAACTAAAGGACAAGTAGAAAAACTTAACTCTGTAAGAACTAATCAGTTACATGAGGACTGAGGAACCAAATCGTCTCAAAGATAAGGAGTCTGAACAACTTAAGGATAAGATGAAATCTCTCTCTCTCTCTCTCTTAATTCCTCTAAAGCTAACCTTGTGGAATCTTCTACTAATTTTGTGAATGACATGTTTAAAGAAAACAGAAGAAAGGCTAGAAGAAAGGTATTGAGAAGAAGCAGAATTACTTCAATAAGCTGGAGGGCCATATTCAAAAGTCGAAAGGACCTTGCAATGCCTGCGGCAAAATTGGTCACTAGGCTTTTTAGTGCAACCAGAGACAAGGACAAAGCTCAAAGAATGGAGGAAAAGCTCCAGTCCAAGGCAACCTTGATGAGGGTGGTGATGTCATTGCTGCTATGGTTGTCGAGGCAAACATAGTGGCTAACAAGACTGACTAGACACTGGACACAGGCGCTTCAAGGCATCTTTGCGCCAACAAAGAGTTGTTTCACGACTTTGAGGAATCTGATGATGGCGAGTGTGTCTATATGGGTAACTCCACTACAACTGGAGTTATGGGTAAAGGAAAAATTCTCCTTAAGCTAACTTATAAAAAAACCTTAGCCTTGAACAATATTCTGTATGTACTCTCCCTTTGTAGAAACATAGTTTCTGGTACGCTTCTCAACAAAGCAGGTCTTAGAGTTGTTTTTGAATCTGATAAAGTTATTATTTCTCGTGGGAAAGACTTTGTGGGGAAAGGTTATCTTAGTGGGGATTTATTTGTACTAATCATAGCTCAAGAGATTACTAATAATGCTAGTACTTTCAATTCTGCTTATATTGTTGAGTTTATTGATTTGTCGCATGGTAGACTAGGGCATATTAATATTCCTTCTATTAAAAGACTTTAAAAAATGGAATTAATTCCTGCAATCAATATTGATAATTTTTCTAAGTACCATGTTTGTATAGAAGCGAAACATACCATAAAGCCTTGTAAGAATGTAGCTAGTAGAAAAACAGAATTGCTTGAACTAGTACCTTCAGACTTAGAAGATTTCAAAAATATTGTTAGTAAAGGTGGAAAGAAACACTACATCGCCTTTGCAGATGAATTTTCTAGGTACATTAAAGTATATCTTCGTAAGTCAAAAGATGAAGCTGAAAGCATGTTTTAAAATACAAGGCAGAAGTAGAGAATCAATTAGATAGAAAAATCAAGAGACTAAGGTCTGACAGGGATGGTGAATATAGTACTAATACTCTAGAAGTCTTCTGTGAGGAAAATGGTATTATACATGAGATTAGTGCTCCCTATACTCCCCAACAAAATGGTGTAGCCAAACGGAAAAATAGAACCCTTAAGGAATGAAGAATTCTATGCTTTTGAGTTTGGTTTTATCTGATAATATGTGGGGGAAGCTGTTTTATCTGCATGCTATGTTCTTAATAAAGTCCCTCATAAGACGTTAAATAAAACTCCATATGAGTTATGGAAAGGGTTTTCCCCTAACTTAAAAATTTTGAAAGTCTAGGGGTGTTTGGTTAAGGTTGGTATCCTGATTTTAAACAAGTAACTATTGGACCCAAGACTTTTAATGATATTTTGATTGGTTATGCTCAAAACAGTGTTGCATATAGATTTATGTCTTTGAATGATAGTTCTATTTGTGAATCTAGAGATGCTGAATTTTTTTAGCATGTTTTTCCATTAAAAAATAATGTGCCTAATGATTTGACTAATAATGCTTCTACATTTATGCCTGCTAATTTTCATATTGTGCCTTCTTCTAGTGTTATTGCTAATGAGCATGAAAATAACCTTAGAAGAAGCAAGAGGTGTAGACTTGAAGCTAGTTTTGGTCCTGACTTTATTACTACTTTCTTGACTGAAAATATTGATCTTGATGTTTTGAGTGATTAAGAAGTATCTATCTATTTAATAGAAGAAAACCGTAAGACATAGAGTGAAGCAATGGTGTCAATAGATGCTAGTTTTTGGAAAGAGGCCATTAAAAGTGAATTAGACTTTATAGTTTCTAATCATACAAGGGACTTGTCTGATTTACCTAAAGATTGTAAACCCATAAGTAGCAAGTGGATATTTAAGAAGAGGTTGAGACCTGACGGCACAATTGAGAAATATAAGGTTAGACTCGTTATTAGGGGTTTTAATCAAAAGAAAGACATTGATTACTTTGACAATTGTTCTTCTGTGACTAAGATAGTGACTATTAGAACTCTTATTGTTGTAGTCGCTATTCATAATTTGGTAATACATCAAATGAATGTTAAAATAGCTTTCATGAATGGTGATTTAGAGGAAAAGATCTATATGTCTCAGCCTGAGGGATTTATGATCCAAGGACAGAATAATAAAGTATGCAAATTGAGAAAGTCTTTGTATGGTCTAAAGCAAGCACCTAATCAATTGTATGAAATGTTAATAGCACATTAGTGGATAATAATTTTGTTGTTAAGGCATCTGATACTTGTGTTTATTCCAAGATGATAGGATCGGATTGTGTTATTATATATCTATATGTGGATGACATGTTAATCTTTGGCCATAATGTGAGTGTTGTTTATGAGACCAAGAATTTTTTTTGTCTTGTAAATTTGAAATGAAAGATCTTGGAGAAGCAAATATGATTTTAAAATCAAAAGAACTACTAATGGCCTTTCAATGTCTGAGTCTCATTATATTGAGAAAATATTGAAAAGGTTTAATTGTTTTGATGTAGCACATGTGAGAACTCCTTATGATCCTAGCATACACTTGAAACAAGGTAAGGAATCTAGTATTTCTCAAACTGAGTATGCTAAGATAATTGGTAGTGTAATATTTCTCATGAATTATACACGACCTGCTATTGCATATGTTGTTAGTAGATTGAGCAGATATACTCACAACCCTAGTAGTGAACACTAGAATACTCTTCATTGTTTGTTAAGGTATTTGAGAGGTACTATGGTGTTTTTATTTTAATAAATTTGCTGCTGTTTTAGAAGGATTTTGTGATGCAAACTAGGTTACTGACAATGATGAAGTTAGCTCCACCAGTGGTTACGCGTTTACTTTGGGTGCAGGTGCTATTTCATGGAAGTCTTCAAAATAGACTTGTATAGCACGATTTACTATGGAGTCTGAATTCATTGCTCTTGAGATGGTAGGGCAAGAAGCCGAGTGGCTGAGAAACTTATTGGCAAACGTGTCTTTGTAGAGAAGATAAGCTTCACGAGTTTCTCTACATTGTGACTCACGGCAACAATTTAAATTGCCAAAAATAATGTGTACAATGAAAAAAAGAAAACATATCCGCATTAGGCATGGTGCGGTAAAACAGTTGTTGAAACATGGTGTTATGTCCTTGGAATATGTAAGATACGAAAGAAATTTGGCGGATCCTTTAACCAAGGGTTTGGCAAGGAGAGTTATCCATGAAATGTCAAAGGGGATGGGGCTACAGCCAATGGATTGAGTAAGTATGGTGGAAACCCGTATGTGGTCAAACGAAGCCATGTGAGACCACAATATGCACTACATTTTCTATTCCAATGGCATGTGGTAATGCTTTATAAGGTTGAGTTTATCGTGCTCTTAATAATTCCATGGCCTTAAGGTAGTCTATGTGTAGGTAGACTTGATGGGATCACCTACATAAGTGTAAAGGTGCAGTCGCCTTTTATGAAAGACTTAGATGTCTTTCTAGAGTACTCATGAGACCCAAGGTATGTGCATGACCATAAAATCACTTTGTTAGTATCGCAGAATTTGCATAAAATTAAGGATATAGTATGTATTGTAGGGGTTTCAACTAATGTCCATTCAGTTCAAAAGTACTTCACTTTGTGGATGTTAGTTGTTGTCTCATTTAACTACGTGTCAATTCAAATTGAAAGATATTGACACTTAAGTACATGTTCCTTCTTTTGCCGAGAATTGTTCTATTTTTGTCTTTGCATTAATGAGGGATTGTTGGAATTACTCATAATGCAAAATCAAAAATTTCTTTTTGAAATTCAATTTACAACCAATAGCCATAATTTTTGTTATTTTTCAAATGTCCTATCTCTTTCCAAGTGACCTTGTGCATGAAGCCTTAAAGCCAAGTGTTGAATGGCTTTGACAAATGGTTATGCAAATCTACCAAATGTCTTCTTTCATGCATGGAAGACAAGATACACTTGTCAATATTGGAGCCAAATATTTTCATGCATGGGAGACAAGATACACTTGTCAATATTGGAACCAAGTGGACTAACATAATTTTGTCAAGTGTCAAAAGTCTCTCGACACTTGTCATACAGTCAACATCCTTAATTTCCTATAAATAGGTTATGAATTATCCATCATAATCACTCAATTCTTAACCAAGAATACATCTAGCTAATTATTCCTTTCTTCCTAGTTTTCTTTGTGAATTATCCAACACATAAAATACCTTCTTCTTCTCTTCTTCTTGGGCAACTATTTTGTGCAAATTCTAAACTTTTAGCCACGAGTGCACGTGTTTGGAGGTGCTATGGAACCTTGGGCAGCGACCGGCCTTATCGATTTGTATCCAGTCGGGCCGAAATCGCTTTCAAGGCAGTAGCTTGCCACGACACAATATTTTTGATAAGTTGTAGTCTTCTTTCCTAGTTGTTCTTAGTCAATATTATCTACTAATTTTCCTTAAAGAAACATCCTATACAGAAATATAGTATAAGGCTACGTTCAATAAACCCTTATGATCTACTCTTTCCCGGACCCGTGCATAATGAAAGCTTAGTGCACCGCCCTTTAAGATAAAACCCGCTAAAAGAAATCTCAATAAAACACCATAACTTCCAAAATAACAGTACGCCTCTTCCCTTTAAATATGTCATGCGCTGTCTCTTCCCAAAGTAAGGTCCATTTTGAATTATTCTCATTTAGCTCTTAGAAAAGTCGAGCCAATTGAACATTTTAACAAAAATATCATATCATATCATAGCCCATCTTTGCATCCTTTCTATTAAGTCAATGGTCAAACACCAAGACACTCTCTCACCCTACTTGTTCGGTCTCTTATACAATGACCATAGATGAACCAGAGCCTAATCCCACTTCTGATCCCATCTCAGAGTGGTTGGATGGTACCTTATCATATAATCCATCGTTCCTCAATGAGTTGTTTAGTCCTGATGACTTTTACGGGGACTCGTGGTGGGTTCCTGGTGAAAGTATAGACCAAGAACAAACAGATCAACAACAACAATAATAATAATCTGGCAGCCTTCAATACTAGATTTGATATCACAACCGCGAGCACTATCCCTTTGGAGCCGATCATTTCAAGTCAATCTACGCCATTGGTTTCATCCAAGAAAAGGAAAGGAAATGATTCTGACTACAATCCTAAGGCGTCGAGGAATAATCAGAACCGTCGGATCAAGGATGCAGATGATGGGGAAGCTATTGTAGACCAAAGGGTGCCAACTAAAAAATCAGCAGGACACAAGAAAATAACACACAAGTCAACAGGAAATAATAGTAACAATAGAGACGGAAGATGGGCAGAGCAGTTGCTTAACCCTTGTGCTGCTGCAATCACTGCTGGAAATCTGAATCCGGTGCAGCATTTGTTGTACGTTCTGCACGAGCTTTCCTCACTAAACGGCGATGCCAACCATCGGTTAGCTGCTCGGGGACTCCAGGCGCTTACGCATTATCTTTGTATTCCATGCTCAAACTCAACACCTTGTGCTTCTGCTGGTGTTACTACTTTTGCTTCTACCAATCCAAAGCTCTTTAAGAACTCACTAATCAACTTCAATGACATTAGTCCCTGGTTTCGTATACCCTATAGCATTGCAAACTCCTCTGTACTCCAAATTCTTGAGGAACATGATCAACCCCAAAACCTACATATTCTTGATATTGGAGTCTCTCATGGTGTTCAATGGCCAACGTTGCTCGAGGAGTTGACCCATCGATCAGGAGGGCCGCCACCATTGGTTCGTCTAACAGTTATTACACCTACCATAGAAAAGGATCAGCTAAAGAATTGTCCATTTGTGGTTGGCCCAGCTGGTTACAACTTTTCCTCACAACTCCTTGCCTTTGCCAAGGCAATTAACATCAACCTACAAATCAACAGACTGGAGAATTACGCACTTCAGAATCTTGATTCACAAGTGATAAATTCATCCTCAGATGAAACCTTGGTTATTTGTGCGCAGTTCAGACTCCAAAACTTGAAACACAGCAGCCCACACGAGAGGACAGAGTTCCTGAGAATGTTGAAGAGTTTGGAGCCGAAAGGAGTGGTTTTGAGTGAGAACAACATGGATTGCAGCTGCAACAGCTGCGGGGACTTTGCAACAGGATTCTCAAGGCAAGTGGAGTAGTTGTGGAAGTTCTTGGAATCCACTAGTGTAGCTTATAAAGGACGTGAGAGCGCGGAAAGGAGGATGATGGAAGGAGAGGCAGCAAAGGCATTGACAAACATGGGAGAGATGAACGAGCAAAAGGAGAAATGGTGTGAAAGAATGAGAAATGTTGGTTTCGCACGAGAGATGTTTGGAGAGGATGCCATTGATGGAGCTCGAGCAGTATTGAAGAAGTAGGATAGCAATTGGGAGATGAGAGTGGATGAAAAGGATGGCTGCGTGGGTCTGTGGTGGAAAGGAGAACCTGTTTCATTTTGTTTATTATGGAAGATAGATTCCAATACAAATGAGAGTTGGAACAGTCAATCAAATAAGAATCACGTTTAGTGTCCAGGCGAATCTTGATTAACTGCTTTCCGACAGGTTCAGATCAGTGCATTTGCAGAGTTAACAAGTCAAAAAATTTAAGTTCCTTAAAGTTTTGATTCTAGGCAGGTGGTCACGTAAAAGAATATAGATGTGTAACGACTGTGAATTGAAGAAATAATTGAGTGTTTAGTACTCAAATTTTCAAGCAAAATGACTCCTTGCAAGTATGCTGTACTACAACTTTCAGTAGCGGAAGCTAATTTACAATTGCTGGCTGTTACCATACTGACAAGATTTTCTTCCCATTTATACTATAGTGAATATTGAATTTTAAAGGATACAACAAAAAGTCAGCAAAATATGTATGTACAGGCACACATACATGTTAGATTTCAGTATCGGATTACCCAATGGCACCGCGAAAAGCATCCACTATCAGTCCTATCAACCACTATCCTCACATGCTCCCACTTTAGGACCAATTGGTACGAGACTTCTAATTGCATGATACTTTACAAAATGCACAACACCTTCCCAGCATGAGCTACTCAAAATCACGCATATATTTGCTCCTCAAGAATCAAATATCATTACAGAACAACGAATTGTCTGCCTACATACAGGACACTTGGGTGCTAAATCACGTTCAACTGACAAGGCACATCGTTGGCAACAAACCAGATGTCCACACGGAACAAATGCTGACCGCCTCCTTCTCATTAGGCAAATCACACACAACTGCCCATCAGGCACATCTCCAGTTTCCTCATCAGCACTAACCTGCGAATCAGCTTCATTGCTAGCAGAAGCATTTTGTTGTTGGACCTGCCTCTGGTGTCTCCGTTCCTTCCACCTATTCCAGTTCTTAAAATAAATAAATATGAATTAGATTTTCATGTGACCACTAGAGTAATATTGTCATGGATGCTGCTGATAACCAAGTTTCCTTTAGATTTTTTATATTCATGCTGTGTGGGAGAGGGGTTGCTCTGATGGTAAGCAACCCCCACTTCCAACCGAGAGGTTGTGAGTTCGAGTCTCCCCAAGAGCAAGGTGGGAAGTTCTTGGAGGGAAGGATGCCGGGGGTCTATTTGGAAACAGCCTCTCTACCCAAGGGTAGAGGTAAGGTCTGCGTACACACTACCCTCCCCAGACCCCACTAAGTGGGATTATACTGGGTTGTTGTTGTTGTTGTTGTTGTTGTGTGGGAGAGCAATGGGTGTTTTAGACAGCATAACTAGAGTTGCAGGCTTGCTCATCCTGAGCAAACTCAATGCTTCTTCCAGCCCATAGTGGATTGTTCAAGCTGGCGTAAGCAAAGGAAGTAACTTAACACAGTAAGGAACCATAATTCCTATCTTATTGCATGGTGAAGAAAGAGTTTGTGACCAGTAAAAGAAGTTGCTTGCTCTACGATTTCAGAAATTAGCCCATTAAACAAGCAAGGAACTATTTGCTCGAGAAACAGAACAGAAAATACCCTTCAAAGCAACCTTCTTCATCATGAAAGTATGACATGTGCAGCATAAACTCAAGAAAGGCACTGCATAAATCAATAGTCATTGAGAAACTTCCATAGAGAGCACTCTTTTTGGCCAAAGTTTTTTTCAACTTCGACGAAACAAGATGAGAACGTTTTAGGGCAGTAACATCGTTTAGGTGCTTCAAAAAGAATCAAAGTTTTGAAGAAAAAAAAGTTACTTGTCCATTTTACAGAAAATGCATTTTCACTTATACTTGTAAGAATTTTTTTCTTGTTTTACCCTTATCATTAACTACCATTCCCCTAATCATTTCTCAAGATTTTTTGAAATGTTATTATTATTATGGGTACATATTTCTTAAGCGGAATGCAAAGTCCATTATGGACAAGTAAAAGTGAACAGACGGAGTATTTTTTTGGCACCTGAAAGACGATGGTCCTACTCAAACTTCAATCGCATCAAATATAAAACCAAACTGCCAATTGAATAGAATACAAGTCAACGTGTTTATGTCGCACAAGTTCCATAAAGTACTATTTAAAAAGAATTGCACGCAAGCTATGGCAACAGCTATACTCCAAATCAATCAACCAGACCTTCAACCCAGTAGGATTTGAAGTTCATGTCATAGTTACTTTAAGTTGACTCAGTTTTTGCAGTCTCGAGATAAATTGAAGCAGGGATAGGAATCCATCAATTCTTGGGAGAAGATTGTTTTATATTTAGAACCATTCGTGCGAAATGACCTATTTATCAACCCCTCAACATTTCGCCTTCCCGAACCATTTCCCCAGCAACAAGTTTCATTTACTTCTATTCTATTTCATGTTCTACTTTATATCGGGGTCGGAGAGCAAATCAAAAGGTCAACTATTGTTTCATCTGATAGGGAGAAATAAAGGAGCACCATGTAGATGACTTGATTATTTAAGAGAGCAGTATTCAACAACAAATCATGCTCTGTAAGCAGAATCAACCTCAACTCATGCTCTGTAGGCAGAATTGTAAAATACTGTCTGACATAATAAAGGATTTTGTTCTGCCTAGACCTCCCTTGACCCCATTCCACAACAGGGGAACAGGGAAAAAGAGTAATAATGAGATCTTTAAGACATGATATCCACAAAGGCTAAAAGTCTAAGTATCTCAGAGATGTAACCAGTTTACCTCACAGCAGCATAGCCAAGGACACCAACTGCAAATGAACCAAGCACAACTCCACTCCACAACAAAACTTTTGTTTTAAAGGCAAGATCTACCAGCATTTGATCCTTGGTCGTGTCAGACCTACCAAAAGTAAAAAGTTAGACTCACAACTTTCAACAAAAGAATTAATCAGGAAACGAGAGAACACCAGAATTTTTAGAACAAGAGAAGCAGCTGATATAACAAGTTTGAAGATATAAAGCATCAAATATGCAGAAAACACATCATCAGAGCTTAAAGAACTACATGCTCCAAGCAGCAAATTTTCCTCTGTGTATATTAGATTTATATATATATATATGCGCTTGCATTTTGTAGAGATGCAAATACTTTAATGTGCATATATAACATGTGTATCAGCTGAATCAAATCTTCACCAGGACAGAACTTGCACTCTACTATGCAAACCTACCAATGAGTATATCACCCAAAATATTTCAAAACTCATGGTAATTCTATCACAATTGAACTGACAAAAAACGACAACCACTGTTATCATGCTTGAGCACAAATACTGAAATCTCAGAAAATAATTTCATATTTTGAAACCATCTCATAATAACCAACTCATGTATGATTTGTTATGTAGACCTACCAATGACTATTCACCCAATAATATCGTGAAGCCTGTGCTAGTTCTTACCAGAAGTGAAAAGAAGAAGAGACTGTTATGTTTCTGATAAATAGAAACTGCGGCACAAATATCATGCTCATAGGAAACTCCAAACATACTATTTAAGAAGACATTTAGTATACTCCTGAATGCAGAGTCAAATTCAGGAATTTTCATTTCCTCTCAGTTAAATCCTTTTTGTATAATTCACAAAAGCATTTTTCTTCATATGTCACTAAGAAATCCTCTTAACCTTCTTCGGACCCGGCTCGTGTATCCTTCTATACATGATCATACTTTAACTCGGGTGTAGAAAAAGAGGATCTTTTGAATAACAAGTATTCATTTTCAAGAATAAGGTACACAGACTTAATTCATACTTAAGGTCACACAAAGAAGAAAATTTCATCTAAGAGAGGTTTGAGGAAATTTTGGAAAAAAAATTAACGAATGCAAGAATTACAATTGTCACCCTCATTTGGCAGAACAAGTTGTCTAACTAGTGCCAGGTGAAAATTTCGCAAGTCAAAAAATCCTACGAAAAGAAAGAGCATCATGTTTTATCAACTTATTAAAATAACTATTCTGTACACCTTCCTTACAAGAAATAGGGTAGGTCCTCGCATGATTTGATCTCAAAAATCCCATCTTTTGAGCTGCAAACACCAACAGCTGTTATGTCTTTTCCAGGAGGCAGAATTTTTTCTTCATCCAATACCCCAACCTTTGAGACGGAAAACAGTATGTTGCATGAGTTGCGGGAAGATGGACAAACTTTAAAAGATGTATAAAAGATCAAACAAATGGTCAAGAAGCCTATATACGCAACATAATTTTCAGCTTACGGGATAGGGATAACCAAAGAGCGCCTGGAGGAAAGTGAGCGGAGTAGCGTTTACAGGCTGCAACTGATGATAAACTGTCACAAGAGGTAGGGGATGCCTTGAGCCATCCATGTTCACATTAACATATTCAGGTTGTGGCCACCTCCCAGCTTCAACAACAACAAACGAAACCTGAGCCGAAGATAGAGATGCACAAAAGCTTATATTATGAAAACAAAGAAAACTTTATGACACTTACTAGCAGGCAAAAATACAGCAGCTACAAACATGGAGTGTATTAACTAAATGAAATATGAAAAGAAACAGTAGAAACAAGTAATATCAACAAATAGAGCCCGAAAGATAGAAACAACAATCTCAAAGCCAAAAAAATATATGGAAGGAAGCAACAGCCACAATAAGCAGTAACAACATCAAGATACTAAGAGACTGCATCAGAAGACAATAAGAAAACAGCATGAAATACTGGCAAAAGACAAGAAAACTACCATACTAACCCTAATACCCTCGGTACGAAACAGAAATACTCTCGACTACCTACTAACCATATACCCTAATTTTCGACATCCACATCTTCCTATCAAGGACCAAGGAATAATAGGTTCCTACAAAATATTTTCACATAACCAGCAGAAATTAAGGCAAAAAATAAAATTGACCAACATTAGCAAAACTGGCTCGACATTTCTTTTTACACTTCACTTGTGAAGGTAAAAACAGCAGTAAATTCAAGAGCCTTGCTTTATTGAAAAATTCACATTACCATTCTCAAAGAGGAAGAATCTTGTTCCTTCCAGTATCTTGGAAATATTGAACTTAGATCACCAGTCCACCCAAAGAAGCCGTCATTGTAGATACACTATAAACGACAGACAACGAACATCAGTGTTCTGCCAAATTCACTGGGAAAAAAAAGAAGAAGATACACGTAAGAATTGAATACAGCACCAGGCAAACATAAGTTGCAAAGGAAGTAGTTGTGTCAATTCAGGATCATAGTTCCAGGCTCACAATAGCAAGTAGTTTCTGTTTAAAGTACACTGTTCAAAAAGTACTTCGAAACACTGAAGGATGTCCATTAGCATTAGATAACTGCTGTTGATATTTACAAAGTAACAACAGCAACTACTGCACATCAATCCAAACAACTTAGGATAAGCTATATGAATCCTCAAAATTCAACTCTGTTTTAACCCATTTCATTACAAAAGTATTGTCTTTAAGACATACTACCTGGGGGCGACCAAGGGGTCATGGGACGAAGATGGAATGCAGCCCATGACAACCCCTACACACGGGCAGCCAAGCGTAGCACACAGACTCTATGATTTTCTCCAGCTTCCCCTCTTGAAAGGATTAGCCCGTGTCCTCTATCTGTGTCTAGGGATTCCTGGGACATAAGCTAAGCATATAATTGTTTGCTCTTTCTTTCAATTGAGCATCAATATTTAACTGAATGTAGGACAAGTTATTAAAAATACAAGAGCAAGCAGTTCATGATAACCAGCTTGAGAAACCGTGTGAATCAAATAATGTAATTGACTTTTTTTCATCACACTTGGATACCGTTATAGGGGATACCATTATAGCATGTGTCTGCAACGACACATCCTAATGCATCCATTATTAAGAGAATTCATCATAAATTTGAGTAATTTTACCTTGACTGTCAACCAAACCTAAACGCCTCTCTAATATTAATCCTGTATCCAGACTCTCATATATACAGAGTTAAGTGTGCACAAAGAAGTTAAATATGAAATATGCAACCTTCTTTTAAAACAAAATAACAGAAAAATTACAGTGTTTGTCTATTGCAAGATATCATCTTTTTCATCCCACCCAAATAAGGATGTTACGTGCCTAAAAAAGCATATCTTAACGCATCCAATATTGCACGGATTCATGATAAATTGACTTAGGTAGCACTGACTTTCAAGTTTTCACACAACTATAGCCCTGTTCCTTTATCCGGACTCTGCTATAATTGGAGTTAGTGCACAAAAATATTGAACATGATAAGTATTAACTTAAAATAAATAAAACGAAAATAAAAGAAGAAATTACAGTTTGAGTGCGTTGCAAGATAACGCCTTGTTCAGCAGACTCGTGAGCGGACAGAATATTAGCCCTTAAGCTCGTCCAGTTACCCTCAACAGCAGATTTCGCCTCCACTGTACCGCGAATGATCACAAGCTTACCGCCACCATTGGATTGATCAGAATTGACATTACTTTCAGAAGACGACGAAATTACGGAACGGAGATCAGAGACGCGGAGGGACGGCGCGTCGTTGATTTTGTGAAGGGCGGAAAGGTTGGCTTTGAACATGAAAATACTCCGTACGGCAATGTACGCTAGGGCTAGGCCGACAAGTGCCCCGTCCGCCGCCATAGCTAGTTTCACGGCCGCCGCCGCTTGGTCGGGTACTGACATGGCTGGTGATACGGTCGCCTTTCGAATTCCCGGTCGTCGGAAAGATGAAATTTTAGTCGCTACTCGTATCGTTAATTGGCCGAGTGGAAAAAGAAATAAATGTTGGCCAAATGACATTTTTAGCCGCGTGAAAGAAATTATTTATATCTTTATAGCTATAAAACTATATATGTTATGAAATAATATAATAACAAGAACAATATAGAGAAAAGTAGAGAGATGAGTATTCTTATTGATACTTTTGGGATGATTTACAATGGGGTAAAAGACTTAGCATTGAAGTAAGAATCTTCTTATAAGATTGACATTCACCTTAAATAGAGTTCTATTTATAACACTCCCCCTTGAATGTCTATTCAATAATGTGCCTCGTTAAAACCTTAACTAAAACAAAACCCAATGGGAAAAATTCTAGAAAAAGAAAAGAGTACATATATTTAGAAATACGCCTACTTGTTGCCTCGTTAAAAACCTTGCAAGGAAAACCCAGTGGGACAAAACCTTGTAAGGGAAAAAGAGTGCAACGTGCATTAACTCCCCCTAAAAAGAACATCAATTCACATCCTTGAACCTTCATATTCCAATCTTGTGCACTAGCTTGAAATTATCATTCTTGATAGATATGAACATCTTCATATAATGTCGTAGAATGATTCTTCAATATCTCCATAGAGGTATTCTCGATGCCATCATGCTTATAGTTATAGCAAGATACATATGTACACAAGTTGCACTTAGGATGTGGTACTTCAGGACCAAGAATTGTATATGCTTCAAGCAACTTCAATCTTTCATGGATTGACATATAAGTTAAGTCATATAAGCCATATAATAGACTTTAGATGCATATCAAGTTTTCATGTCATGCTAAACAAATAAGATATCGAAAACTGATTACACATACCATTGACTTTATACTTTCAAGTATTTGAACTACATGTCTTTCATATGGAATCAATCCTGCTTGAATTGTATCTCTTCCATTTAGCCAATATCTTCTTTATTAAGAAGTTATTTTGAAACCGATTTGTCTATACGCTTTAAGCGTATTAAAGACTTTGTCCTTCTGGGACTTAATATGAGCATTTGCAGTGAGAATATAGTTACTTTCTTTGGGTCAGCAAATGCGTATAGCATTCTTTGCAATATGTTGCAATCGAATTATCCTTTTATGAACTTCAGGTTCATATTATGATATTCGAGGATCTATATATACAAATGATAATACCATGTAACCTTTTCTCAAGTGTTTATCATGTCTCCCCCTCATGTTAGAAAAGCTAACTTGTTTCCTCAACTTTGAGAGTCCATCTTTGTGCATTATGGTATTAATGAAAATATACACCGCACATCAATAATAATAAGATGAAATTATTTGGTTCCTGACCCTGAACCACTTGTGAGGGGAGAATATAATATACTCTCGTATACAACGTATATCAAACTGATATATATAACTTTGTTCTCATAAGAAACAGTTTAGCTATTAAGTGGAGGCACTCAAAACCAACTATGATATAAACCAACTTATCAAGATGAACTATCTTGAATAGAAAATCTGGAAATTATGCTCGAAGTTATATTACTGAATAATTTACCTCGCAAGCACCGGCCAGGCTGCGGGTTAATAACAATCGCACATGTAACCATATCATAGATGCATCATATGTGGTATACATGGCAGGTGAATGGGCCCATATTCACCTTTGATATTTCCAGAATTTATGGGATTCAACCCGAACTCTTTAGTTGGTCAATCAATTAATGAGAACAAGTAATATAAGAGAATTCGTAAAGAACTTTCTAGTTCTTTAATATTTACCCATGTGAATTCTCTATTATTGCACATCATACTTAAAATGAGATGGCTAACCCGAATGCCAACTGAATAAATTATCAATATTGATAAACTTCAAATTTACACCATGACATGTGCAATTATCAATAAACTTCAAGTTTATTATGATATGGGTTTTTATATCAATAAACGTCCACTTTATTGTGGTATTCTTGTGTAGTACAAACTGGAGAATAAAGCGGGTAGTTTTTCACATACAGATTATCTCGCTACAAGTTATAGTAATAGAAGATATCAAATCTTTCCTTTATTTATAGTCTCAATATAATCAATCGCTTTCGCATATACTTTGGAAACTGAATAAGTTTCTTTGAGACTTACTACAACACAATACCTTATTGATAATCAATTGTGTTTCTCCAACATAGTAATAATTGGCTCTTCTAGAGCTCTCAATTAATTTTGTACTACCACAAATTCATCCACATCCATGTGGTGAATATCTCTTTTAAAGAGAAAGTTATACCATTATGGTCATGTCAAAATTATATGCAAGATATGTTTCTTGCATTATTATTGTCCTTTGATAATCACATTGACAAATTATTTTGGCGTACAATAGGTACGTGACCAATGACTATTCATGCCATAACAGTGACATTATTTTCATATATCATCTCAAACCTCCTTCTAGGGGTGAGTGTGGTATATTCAATACCAATGAGTCTGGCATTCGATTTGCTATTCTTTGCAAATGGATAATATTTTGCACCTCTTTTTCACAAATAGAGGTATGTGGATCAAGATGAGATAATGATGCATTTTTCCACAAAATTTCCCGTTTGGTTTCACCAACTTCTCCCCCTAATTTTTGGAAAAGTGTCTCATCGAATTGACAGTCTGCAAATCGTGCAGTGAACAAATCCCCTGTCAATGTTTCGAGGTAGCGAATAATGGAGGGCGATTCAAACTCAACATATATTCCTAACCTTCTTTGCAGACCCATGTTGGTGCAATATGGCGGTGCTACAGGCACATATACTGCACATCCAAAAATTCTTAAGTGGGATATATTAGGTTCATGACCCAAAACTCATTGCAACGGGGAATATTTGTGATAATTCGTCGTTCTGAGACGAACTAACATTGCTGCATGCAAAATGGCGTGACCCCAAACCGAAGTGGGCAGCCTCGTTTTCATGAGTAAATGAGGAATTCAAGATTATTCTCATCTATTGTCTCAATATGATATCCATTTTGAATGATATCTTTAAAACTCAACAAGTTCCTTTTAGACTTGGAGGAGAACATTGCATTCTCTAAAATGTTGTTCCTTTAGACAGAGTTATAGTTGCTCTTCCGGAGCCTTTAATCAATTTACTACTACCAGAAATTATAGTAACATCTGCCTTAAACATACTTAAATGAGAGTAATATTTCTTCTCTTTGAATATCGTATGTGTGGTACATGAATCAATTAATCAAAAGAGATATACGAACATGAGAATAAACAAATTCAATCTGTTTGTTTCATATTTAAACAATATTTTCAAAATCTGCTGAGGTTATTCGACTAACTTAGTTGATAGTCGACTATCTTGGGAAGCAGTCATTAGGTTAGTCGACTATCTAAATCAGATAGTCGACTATCTTGGGAAGCAGTTATTAGGTTATTCGAATAACTAAACCTGATATTCGACTAACTAGCCTTGCGGAAAAGTCCAGTTTTAATGCAAAATATTAGATAGTCGACTAACTAAGTTGATAGTCGACTATCTTAGTAAACAGTCATCAGGATATTCGAATAACTAAATCAGGTTATTCGAATAACTAAATCAGGTTATTCAAATATCTAAATCAGATATTCGAATAACTTAGCTTGCGAAAATTCCAGTTTTAATATAAAATATTAGATAGTCGATTTTATTAGTTAATCGACTAACTTTGCTGGAAAATAAAAATTTCTTCGAAATTTAAGCATATTGAAACATTCTAAAGAACTAATACTAACATTATATCATAAACTAACTAATACGAGCTGATACTAATGACTATTAGTTTATTCACTAACTAATACAAATAAATAAAGTAAAATCAAACAATTCCATCTTCCTTCATCACAGATCCATCACCAATTAGGTGGTCAATTTTCCCCTCAGGGTGCTCAAAGAAGTCTGCCACATCCAAGTGGGTGATGTCAAAATTGTCGTCAGAGACAAAATTTGTTTCAGGGCATTTACTCTTTAGAGATGCTTGACAAGGCTCAACCAAATGTCTTGGTACACGGTAAATTTTCGCCCAGTGCCCTTTTTCCACCGCAACGATAACATATAGTTTATGAGCTATTTGTTTTTGGATTCTCATCATATCGTGCTTGTGGCAGAGTGACCAACTTCAGGTTGTCATATCTCTCCTTTAAGCCATTCCACAAGATAGGTGGATCTTTGACTGTGATATATTCAATTTTCAAACCTTCATCAAGGTGGCCTTAGCACAGTTTCAAACCTTCATCAAGGTGATGGCGCAAGAAAATCAAGGCCTTAGCATAGTCTTGGGTGGATGCATTATTTCTGTCTTTAATGGTGTCTCCGAGACCCATTGCATCCAAATGGATTTCAGCATCCAACACCCACTTGCCCGAAATTTCAAGGGCAACGAACTTTCTTTTCATAATGTCAGACATAAGATACAATTACATCAAGAGCGTGTTCATACTTACAAGCTTTATTACAATTATCACATTCACTTCAGGGAATGGATCATAATGATGATTATAATTCCGTCTATTGCCACGTCCACATTCATTGATACCATCATGGTAATAATTTTGTCTTCTTTCAGACTTATCACATACTGCTACCACATTCTCTAAAGGGAGTGGAGCAAATTCAATGGGACGGATTTTCAATTCTTTGCCCACAATCATTTATGAATTTGATCATGGCAAGGCATAGAAATTTTACCACTTCATGTGAGTGTAATTTCTTACAAACTCCATTAGAGTTATAATCAAACTTTGTTGTCTTTGTCTGTATATAAAATCAAATCGTAGAATTTCAAGAATTTGAAAGGGAAAAGTAAATTACTTACCTTTAAGGTATACCAATCAATGTTGTGATATCAAATATACCTCTTGAGTTTCCATCCCGTGGCAACAAATTCTGGTAACTTTGGTCGACTCTCGCGGCCAATTTGATGCCGGAGAACGCGACATATTTTCCGTATTGAAATTCAAGATTGCCATTGGACCTCCAAACTATCAGCAAACTTTAAAAATCCAAAAACCCATTGTTTGCATAATTGACCAGAAACGTTCCACTATACAACTAAATTAAACCAGTCATCAATTCAATTGTAACAAATAAAGGAATAGCGGAAGTAAATAGCTAGGATCACTTGTATGTAATATAGACAACACATAATTATAGATTTTAATCGAACATAAAATCGATACTTATCTCTTGAAGCGTGACCCGGATAATGCCCGAAATTAGCGAAATTCGTGTGGGCGAATTACTCCTTAATCTTCTCAAAGTGCTTCTTGAGACGGTAGAGTCTCGTGCTGATAACATGTTATGAAATAATATAAGAACAAGAACAATATAGAGAAAAGTAGAGAGAGGAGTATGCTTATTGATACTCTTGGGATGATTTACAATGGGTAAGACCCCTCTATTTATAGGAAGATAAAAGACTTAGCCTTGAAGTAAGACTCTTCTTATAAGATAGACATTCACCTTAAATAGAGTTCTATTTATTAACAATATAAAATGTATATATTTGTACACGAAAAATAATTTAAAATACCTCTAAATTATTGTAAAATATTAAAAAACATCTTTCGTCTACCTATGTACTAAAAATATACCTACATGTACCTTTTCAGTTCACTTACGCCCTTTAACCGTTAGGTTAATGCTGAATTAAAAATAATTACTCAATAAAAATATTTTGCAAAATATTTTTATTTATTAAAATTAATGCACTAGTAGTCCACTAATTTAGTAAAGTCTTCCTCTTCTTCTTTTTTCAGTTTACGAAAAACAATTGAGCTTTTACAAAAAAATATTATTTTATTCTACTTTTTCAAAGCAATATTTTTGTTAAAATTTAAAAAATTGTAATAACAAAAAAATTGTTTTTAATAAAATACTTTTATTTTTCTAAAAATGAAAAAAATATTTTCAACAAATTATTTTCGTTTTTGAAAAATATTATTTTTTCCCTTCTTTTAAAGCATTTTCTTTTTTGTAAAAACTGGCAAAACAAATTTGTAACTGCTTAGTTTATATTGCAGCACTTATAGATTTATTTACAGCATTTTTAGAGGGTGAAATATGTATCAAGAAGCTATTAATTGTATGAAAGCTAAGTTTAAAAAATATTTTTTCCCTATCCCCCTATTTTTGGTGTTGCTGCAGTTTTAAATACTACAATGAAATTAGGAGGTCTTCACTTTTGGTATTCAAAACTTTATAATGTTTTACCACTTTCAGCTGAGGAATTTGCTACACTTGGAGATGCAAAAGCCTCAGTTAAAATAAATGCTTAAACAATTTATAATGCTTATCAACTTGTTGTAGATGGAAATGTTCCAACTCCGACTTCGTCTAGTTTGGAATCATCTAATCGAACTGCGAGCCTAAAATCCCTTAGTTCTTGGACGGAGTTCAGGGGTTCTCAAGGTGAAAATTTTGGTGATAGTTCACAACTAAATAAGCTTCAAGTTTATTAATCGCAGGGCCTTAAAACGGAAAATCCAGACGGCACCATTGATCTTTTGGAATGGTGGAAGGACAAACAAAAATACTATCCGGTTCTTTCAAGGATGACTCGAGATATTTTAAGTGTTCAAGCTTCAACAGTAGCATCGGAGAGCGCTTTCAGTCAAGCGAGACTTCAAATTGGTGATCATAAAGCATCTATAAGGGAGAGCTTGGAAAAATCGGTACTCTTTAGAGATTGGATCCGTTCGGAAAAAAGAAATTTTGGACTTGCAGTATCGCAACCTGAGATAGATAAAGCTTATGAAGAAATGCTGGCAGAACTTGCGCAGGATGCTGCTTCGCCTGGAAGCGGTGATGAACAAGCCTCTTTTCCACCACCGCCAACGAAAATTCCTCCGAACCTTGAAAGATTTATGAGATTTGTTAGAGGTAATACATAAACTAATATGTAAATTTTATTTTGGCACATCTTCTTTAGTTTTTTTCCCTTTTAATGGTAGTATTAGTACCGTGTTGTGCTCATTCCATTGGAGGAGGAAGACTACGAAAGAAATTACCATTGTTTTTAATGTCATAATAATAAAATTTATAAGACATTCCCTTGAATATTTCTTTGCAATTTTTTTTTGAGTTTAAATTTGACTCTTTAGAAGATTTAACTTACAATTTTATGTAAGCTATATATATATATATATAGAGAGAGAGAGAGACATACATACTATATAAACTATATATACCATAACACACACACACACATATATATACTATATATACTACATATATACATATTCTAACACACACACACACACATATATATATATATATGTATGTATATATATATATATATATATATATATATATATATATATATATATATATGTATATATATATATATGTATATGTATATATATGTATATGTGTATATATATATATAGATGTATATGTATATGTATATATGTATATGTATATGTATATATATATATGTATATGTATATGTATATATATATATGTATATGTATGTATACATGTATATACACACACATACTACATATATACATACTATATAAACTATATGTACTATATAAACTATATATACTATAACACACACACACACACACACACACACACACACACACACACATATATATATATATATATATATATATATATATATATATATATATATATATATATATATATATATAATACATATAATATATACAAGATTTTTTTTAAATGGTGGGCCCTACTAGCTGTTGCCAACAGTAATATTGCACAAGTAGCCTTTTTTTTTTACACTTTTTCAATTTACAAAACTAACTTTCTCTAAAACTAAAAATACACCCCCCCCCCCCCCCTCTTCATTTTTCACTCAATACTCATTTTTCAATCTAAATTTCTCTCATTCTCTCAATCTCCAATTTTCAAGGCTTCAAGTCTCAATCTCAAATTCTCAAATCTCAAGTTAACTGATGCCTTGTTCAGAAAAGACTGCACTCATTTGTTTGGCAACACTTTGAGGTTCTAGAAGAAAATGAAGAAGGTTAGAAATTAAAGTGCAAGAACTGTGGTCAAGTCTTAGATTTTCGTTCAGGGTCTGGCACAGGCAGTTTTAGGAGGCATATAAAGTATTGTCTTGAGCATCATCCGGGAATATGTATTTAAGATTTTTGATAATTTGTGTTATTTTAAAATTATTAGACGTATTTATGCTTAATATTTTAGTTTGTTAGATTAATTTGAAATATTATTAATTTATTATGCACAAAAATTTAGTTTTACTATTTTTTTTATTAATTTACTTATTAAATACAAACTTTAATATATAATTATGTATACATACTATACATAGTATATACTATAATTATTTATATATGTATAAGCAATTTATATTAGTATGTATATATAGTTTACAAGAAATTGCCTTAGATAGAAAAATTTAAAAGATTGCTCGAAACGAAAAAGCCTGTTAGGCCCGTGGGCCCATCCCATTTAGCCTAAGATCATATGGGCTTAGGACCGTCGTGCGCCGATTTCACCCATTGAGACCGTGAAGCCCGGTACTGTTTGGCCAGGACCACCAAAGACCGGCCCGCCTAAGCCCATGACCGTTTGGCACGGCCCATTTGGCCCCTTTAGGCCCGGACCAGGCCCAGAATACACCCATATCCCTATAGACATGATATCCATTTGTGAAGATATGCAGAAGAATGGACATGCATAATCCTAAACAGGATTTCTATATGCACAACTATTATAGCGTTTAAATCATGGTTTCCAGAATATGTAGAGATGGCATGTTTGTTCGTGTTGTTTAGCGTAAAAAATGATCTCTAAGTGTGCATGGCAGTAGGAACATAATCATCACTTTAAAATGCTAGACATAATTTTTATAAATATAAACGCAATTAAATCTTAAAAGGGGCTAATATTGCAATTATATACAATTTCTCCTTTAAAATACTATATAAATTTGTAAAATATACAAAAATTATCTTAGCTATATTTTGGCGTAAATATAAAATTTAAATAAATGAATTGACAAAGTAATAATTTTAGAAATGATTATTGAATTTTTTATGGACAAAATAGGGGGATAAATTAATTTAAAAATCTTTTAAAATTAAGGGAAAATAAGAAAATACTTGAAGATTCTTATATATGCCTACATATGCTATTTTGAAGGTACTATGTATATAAAATAGGTATAGAAAAAAATTGAATATCAACACAAACCTCATGTTGCTTTGGGTCTACAAATAGTTTTCCATACTATTGGTGTCTTCTCCCCTTCAATGATTCCTTTCCATTGAAGGTCCCTACATATAGTAGTAACCATTTCATGTACTTTTTTTTGGAATCAGAAGATCTTGTGCTTAATAGGTTTGCATTTCAAACAATACACTTTTGATTAACTAAACTATTCCTGCATATGACAAAAACCTGGTTGTCCAGCATCTAATTCTTCATGTTGTTCTATCCACCAGTGGCATACATTGGTTGATGTTGACCTTCTTTGAGGACAATGGAACCCCTAAGTATTTAAATGGTATTTCTCCAATGGTCAGCTTTATTTCTACATAATTTCTTCACTATACAATGTATATATTCCTGCAACATAGAATGAACTCTTCTCCATATTTTCTTGTAAACCATATACAGTCGAGAATTTCTCAAATTGTTTCATCACCAATTGAATAGATATCGTGTCCACTCTACAACATATTAGTAAATCATAAGTAAAACATATATGAATTACTACTAGTTTTGCATAATTGGGATGATAATTGAAATCTGGATTTGAATTCAGTTTCTTCATAGACATGTTCAAGTACTCCATCACCGAAACAAATAGATAAGGTGACATTGCATCACCTTGTCTTAGCCCTTTCTTTGCCGGAAACTTTAGTGCCAAACCTCCATTAATCATAAGTGAATAAGAGACTGTACTTGCATACTCTATAATAAGGTTGACCATTTTATATAGGATACCCAATTCAAGCATTAGAGTCTTTAAGAAATTCCAGTCAATGGAGTTGTATGCCTTTTTATATCCACTTTTTACTATACATCTTGGAGAAACTGTTATTTGGTTGTATCATTTGATCAGTTAATGGGCCAGTAGGACATTGTTCAAAATGTTTCTTCCTTTTATGAAAGCCAACTATGAAGGCCCCACCAAATAATGTACTACCAACTTTAGTGTGTTAGTGAGCATCTTAGCAATGATCTTGTACATGGTTGAACAACATGCAATAGGTCTAAACTACTTTACAAAGTTAGTATTTACCACCTTAGGAATGAGTGTGATAGTGGTACAATTTATTTCTTTAAGCCGCTCCCTGTATCAAAGAATTCCATTGCTGCCTTTATGACATCTTTACCAATTACTTGCCAGTTTTCTTTAAAGAACTCTGTTGGATATCCATCTATTCCTGAAGCTTTGTCACTTGGTAATTCTTGAACCACCATTATAATCTCCTCTCTTGATACATGGACCATCATTTCTTGTTGTTGTGCTAGTGATAAACAGGGTCCATCTCTTGCTATAGTAACATCAATTCCAGTCATTACTAGGGCAGCTTCACCGAACAACTTTTTGAAGAATTGTATGAACTCCTGGTGGATCTGCTTTGGATTAGTCACCCTCACATGTTGTTCTATACAAATAGAAGTAACATTATTCCTTGCTTGCCTAGCCTTAAACGGCGCATGAAAATTTTTGGTATTTGAGTCTCCATGTTTGATCCATATAGCCCTTGACTTCTGTCTTAAAATCTTCTTATAGACTGTATCCTATTTTTTAACTAGCATCAACACTTTTTTTTCTTCTTCAATGAGAATTGAATTTTAAAGATCATCATTTAGATCCTGTTGTATACAAAACTACTCCTCCCTCATTTTTTTGAGTTTCACCTCTACTGATGAGTATTGTCTCTGAATTCCCCTAGTATGAATCTCCAATAGCTTCAACTTTTTGCATATTTTATACATGGTGTGCCCTTGTATATTTTGGTTCCATATAAGGTCAACTGCTCCTTTAAATTCTTCTTGCTGTAGCAGTATATTTAATAGTCTATAAGGTTTCCTTATCTTCATTCTGTACACCTCTGTATTCAACAATATAGGTGTATGATCAGAGCATCTAGGAACTTTATATACTGCTTCAATTCCTGTATACATTCCAAACCAATTTGCATTTCTAAACACCCAGTCTATATGACTATAGATCATGTCCTCAACCCCTTTCTTATTGCTACATGAGTATTGTATCTCTTTTTTATTGATCAGTCCTACTCCAATATCATCAATGCACTGATTGAAGTCAATTACTTCATTTTATGAACATGTGCTCCATTTAATTTATCCTCTACTGTCAATATACTATTGAAATCACATAGAATTAACCAAGGATCTTTAGTCACTGCATTTATACTCCTTAGTCGATCCCATAAAGCTTTCCTATCAACAATAGTATGTAGACCATACACAATAGTTAAGTAACTCTAAAAATCAGAATTATTATCTTGTATATAGCAATTGACCAGCTGTGATGATTATTGCAGCAAATCTAGCTTCACTTCTGCCTCTTTCCAAGTCACCAAATTTTGCATGAATAGTATTCCATCACTATCTATTCTCTTCCAAACTTCATCTGAATTCTTTTTGCTTTTCTTTATCTCACTCTAGTCCCCAAACATCTTACCAAATCTACTTTATTATTATTATTCAGGAAGTCCTTGGACTCTCTCTATTTAAAGGACTTATTGTGACGACCCAAATGGTCATCACATGTTTTTAATTGAATTTTATGCTTACAAGGCCTTAAAACCTCATTTAGAGTCACCTCGATTTTAGTGCACAGTCCAGGCGCGTAGCCAAAATTCCTAAATATGAAATTCTGTGAAAATGCTAAGTTTTGATTTTAAAAGGAATAAATTTGACTTTGGTCAACATTTTGGGTAAACGGAACCAAACCTGTGATTTGATGGTCCTGGAGGGTCCGTAGAAAAATATCGGACTTGGGCGTATGCCCGAAATCGAATTCTAAGGTCCCAAGCTCGAGAAATAATTTTTTAAGAAAAAATGTTTTCTGAAAAATATTTTAGGAAATTTGAAATGAAATCTGATTTGAAAGCGATGGTATCGGGCCCATATTTTAGTTCCGACACCCGATACAGGTTCTATATATGTTTTAAGTAATTTCTGTAAAATTTGACTAAAAATGGATGTCGTTTGACGTGATTCGGACTTGAATTGTTAAATTGGCAACTTGATGAAGTTTGAGAAAAAGCTCTTCATTTTGAGGGTTGAATCATTGTTTTTGAGGTCATTTTAACGATATGATTGCACAGATAAGTTCTTATGATGTTGTTGAGTTAGTGCCTGTGTTTGGGTAGGAGCCCGAGGGCTCGGGTATGTTGCGGATGTGTTCCGGGAGGTTTTGAACTTAAGAAAAATTGCAGAAAAAGCTGTTCAGGTGTTATGGTATTTCCTTCTTCGCGTTTAGGGGATGGCCCTCGCGAACGCAATGAGTAAATTATTGCTGAAGGAATTTCCTTCTACGCGAACGCGTAGACCAAGTCACGAATGCGAGGCAGTGGGGGTCTAAACCTTCGCGAATGCATTCATTGCCACGCGAACGCGAAGGCCAAATGTCCTGTGTAGGGGGAGGGATAGGTACATTACGCGAACGCAGCCGGTAGGACGCGAACGCGAAGGGTCGAGAAGCTAAAGCTTCACGATCACGAGCCCCTTGTTGCGAAGGCCATGGCCTAATAGCCTAACATCGCGAACACGAGGGGTCTATCGTGAATGTATAGAGTTAAAATGCCCAGTGATTTTTATAAACCCAAAACAGAACACTTACGAGATTTATAAAAATTTCACAAAAACGCCTTCTTCTCGAAAGCTCCTAAGCGATCCTTGAAGCATTTCTTCACTAAAACTTCTTGGGTAAGTAATTTTTAACTTGTTTCTTTCCATTTGCATGAACATCTATTGAATTTCTAGGCCTAAAACATGTGATTAATGGTAGAAAATTAGGAATTTAGGTAGAGTTAGGACTTTTTGATTAATTGTGATTTATACCTCGTTTTGGGATCGAATTCTAGAAATAATAATATATTTGGGCTCGTGGAGAATAATAATATATAAAGGTGCTTCAGTGTTATTTGATGCGGGGTCTTTATACTCATATGTGTCATCTTATTTTACCCCGCATTTGGTCATGCTTAGTGATTCATTGGGTGTTCTTGTTTATATGTTTACACCGGTGGGTGATTTTATTATGGTTGATCGAGTCCATTGTTCTTGTGTAGTTGTGATTGAGATTCTGGAGTCTCGTGTGGATTTGTTGCTTTTAGACATGGTTGATTTCGATGTTATATTGGGGATGGTCTGGTTATCACCTTACCACGCTATCTTGGACTATCATGCCAAGATTGAGACCTTAGATTTACTAGGTATGCGTCGTTTAGAGTGGAGAGGGACTTCTAGTCTATCTACCCGTAGTGTTATCTCGTATGTGAAGGCTCAGTGTATGGTCGAGAAGGGGTGTTTGGCCTATTTGGCATATGTTCATGATTCTAGTGCTGAAGTCATTTCTATTGATTTTGTGCCCATTGTTAGTGAGTTTCCCGAGGTTTTTCCTTCAGACCTGCTGGGTATGCCACCAGATAGGGATATTGACTTTCGCATTGATGTGGTTCTGGGCACCCAACCCATTTCTATCCCGCCTGAGCTGAAAGAGTTAAAAGAACACTTGCAAGACTTGTTTTAGAAGGGTTTCATTAGACCCAGTGTATCGCCTTGGGATGCGCTAGAATTGTTTGTTAAAAAGAAGGATGGGTCAATGAAAATATGTATTGATTACTGGTAATTGAACAAGGTTACAATCAAGAATAAGTATCCATTGCCGAGGATTGATGATTTGTTCGTTCAGCTTCAGGGTGCCAAGGTATTTTCAAAGATTGACTTGAGATCTGGCTACCATCAGTTGAGGATTAGGGCATCCGATGTCCCTAAGATAGCTTTCTGCATTCGGTACGGGCATTATGAGTTTTGGTTATGTCCTTCGAGTTGACAAATTCCCCAACAACCTTTATGGATTTTATGAACCGAGTTTTTAGGCCTTATTTGGCCTCATTCATGATAGTCTTTGTTGATGATATTTTGATATATTCCTGCATCCAGGAGGAGCACAAGTAACATCTCAGAGTGGTTCTTCAAACTCTGAAGGATAGTTAATTATATGCTAAGTTCTCATAGTGTAAGTTCTGGTTACGTTCAGTTGCATTCTTGGGTCATGTTGTATCGGTAAAAGGTATTCAGGTTGATCCGAAGAAGATTGCGGCAGTCAAGAATTGGCCTAGACCAGCATCAGCTATAGAGATCCAGAGTTTCTTCGGGTTGGCAGGCTACAATCGTCGGTTCGTGGAGGGGTTCTCATCTCTCGCATCCCCGATGACTAGGTTTACCCAGAAGGGTGCCTAGTTTAGATGGTCGGACGAGTATTAGGTGTGCTTTTAAAAGCTCAAACAACTCTGACTATGGCACCCATGTTGGTTTTTCCCACAGGTTCAGGGCCTTATATAGTTTATTGTGATGCTTCTCATATTGGGTTTGGTGCAGTGTTGATGCATGATGGCAAGGTCCTTGCCTATGCTTCGAGGCATTTGAAGATTCATAAAAAGAACTAACCGGTTCATGACTTGGAGTTGGAAGTCATTGTTCACGCATTGAAGATTTGGAGGTATTATCTGTATGGCGTAGCATGTGAGGTGTTCATTGATCACAATAATCTTTAGTATTTGTTCAAGCAGAAGGAGTTGAATTTTAGGCAGATAAGGCGGTTGGAGTTGTTGAAGGATTATGACATCACTATTTTATATCACATGGAAAGGTCCAATGTGGTGGCCGATGCTTTGAGTAGAAAGTATGGCAGTATGGGCAATCCTACTTATATTCCGGTCGGTGAGAGACTACTTGCTGTGGATGTTCAGGCTTTGGCCAATCAGTTTGTGAGGTTGGACATTTCTAAACCTAGTCGGGTACTAGCTTGCAAGGCCTTTCGTTCTTCATTTTTAAATCATATATGTGATCGGCAATTTGATGATCCCTATTTGTGTGTCCTTAGAGACACGATGCAGCGTGGAGATGCCAAGCAGGTTACCTTAGGTGATGATAGAGTTTTGAGATTGCAGGGGCGAGTTTGTGTGCCTAATGTGGATGGGCTTTAAGAGTTGATTTTTGAGGAGGCCTATAGCTCCCGGTACTCTGTTCATCTGGGCACCGCAAAGATGTATCAGGATTTGCGGTAGCATTATTGGTGGCTTAGAATGAGATGAGATATTGTTGATATGTGGCTCGCTGTTTGAATTTTCAACAGATTAAGTATGAACATCAGAGGACTGGTGGTTTATTTCAGAGAATTGAGCTTCCCGGGTTAAAGTGGGAGCAGATCACTATGGACTTCGTTACTGGACTACCGTAGACTCGGAAGAAGTTTGATGCAGTTTAGGTCATTGTTGATAGGCTGATCAAAACAGCACATTTCATTTCTGTGGCAGTCTCCTATCCATCCGAGAGGTCAGTTGAGATCTATATTCGAGAGATTATTCGCCTTCATAGTGTACCCCTATCTATCATTTCGAACCGGGGTACACAATTTACCTCGCACTTCTGGAGAGGAGTTCAGTGAGACATGGGCATACAGGTTGAGTTGAGCACAATATTTCATACCCATACGGACAGTCAGTTCGAGCGGACTATTCAAATTTTGGAGGATATGCTCCGAGTTTGTGTCATTGACTTTGGGTTCGTGGGATCAGTTATTGCCTTTAGTAGAGTTTTCCTACAACAACAACTAGCAGTCGAGTATCCAGATGGCTCCTTATAAGGATTTATGCGGTAGGTGGTGTCGATCTCCGGTCGGATGGTTCGAGCTAGGAGACGCTCGATTGTTGGGTACGGATTTGGTTTAGGAGGCTTTGGACAAGGTCAGGATCATTTAGGATAGGCTTTATACCGCTCAGTCCAGGAAAAAGAGTTTTGCAGACCGCAAGGTTCGAGATGTGGCTTTTATGGTTGGTGAGCGGGTGTTGCTCCAAGTGTCGCCTATTGTCACAACCCGAATTTCCCACCCTCGGAAGTCGTGATGGCACCTACTTGTAGAAGCTAGGCAAGCCATGATCTTAGAAATCATTATCTCTCCTTATTTTAACTCCTTTTTAACAAATTAAATTAACAGCTATGAACAATTAAATAACAACGGAATATGCAATTTAGTGGAAGTCTTATATAAAACATAAAACCAAAATATACTGATGGCCAACACATGCCTCTAACAAGAACCGGTATCACAACATCCACGGAATATCTAGGATTACTACAAATAAGTGTTTGAAAGAAAGGAACATAGTCTCTCTTGAGTACAAATGACAATAGAAAATTAAAATTGATAGAACAGATGCCAGGCCTGCGGATGCTAGCAGGGCTACATAGGAGTCTCGGACTGAAGGATAGCTCCCGATCTACTACTGATGTCCAAATGCTACTCTGGGATTTGCACACAGTACGGAGTGTAGTATCAGCACAAATGACCCTATGTACTGGTAAGTGCCTAGCCTAACCTCGGCGAAGAAGTGACGAGGCTGGACCAGACTACCAGATAAACCTTTGCAGTTCAAATATATATATATATATATATATATATATATATATATATATATATACATACACACAGACACACACACACATAATAGAAAAGAAATACGGAAAATAACCAGTCAATGAGGTAGGGAAAAACATGCTATGGGGGGAGGTAACAGTTCCGAATAGAAATCTAGCATACCAACAAGAATCAGAAATCAAACAATTTGCATGGCATCACCCTTCGTGCTTTTACTCTCGTCCTCGCTAAAAAAATATTTTATAATAAAAGTGTGCACGACATCATCTTTTGTGCTTTTACTCTCATCCTCACCAAAACAATATTTTATAATAAAATGTGTACGACATCATCCTTTGTGCTTTTCTCTCGTCCTCATCAAAATAATATTTTACAATAAAACTGTGCACTGCATAACCCTTTGTGCTTTTACTCCCATTCTCACCAAATCAATCATATAATAACAATGTGCACGACATCACCCTTCATGCTTTAACTCTCTTTCCTCACCATATAATCAATGAAAATCGGTATGGAATGGTACATCGTACAGCACGTCGCCCTTCGTGCTTTACACTATATCCTCACAATAGAAGACAATGCACGTCATCACCCTTCATGCTTTAACACTCTTCCTCACCCAAACAACAATTACAAACAAAGCGGGTAAGGGAGTAAGCAAAAATATAATAGAAATCCCGGCAAGGGAACACAGTTAAACAATTAAATCCTGGCAAGGGTATAACATCAATAATCTCAACATCCCAGCAAGGGAGATAATTAACAAAGCAACAATATCCGGGCAAGGAAAAAATTTAATAACTCTTTCTCTTTCTTTCACTTTTTATTTCATAACTCACTTTACCACTTGAGCAAATGCTCCAAAGGGTTCAATCATCTCATATACTTTCACAATTTGTAATATAACTTGAGCCAATGCTCCTTGATGTTTAAAGGTCACAATTTCCTTCCACAAGCTTTTCACAACAAATAGGAATCATCATCAAGGCATGAAAGATATAACGAAATCAAGATATTCACAATTTAAAGACTCACGGTCATGCTAGACACCAACGTATAGATACTCATCACCATGCCTATACGCCGTACTCAACAATTACCACATAGCAAAAAGGACTCAACTCCTAATCCCTCAAGCTAAGGCTAGACCAAACACTTACCTCAATGACTGGAACAGAACTCAAGTCTCAATTATAGTATTACCACTAGATTCCACTGCCAATTTGTTCGTATCTAATAACAAATTACTTAATTGGATCAATAAACGCTAAAGGAATCAACCCCAATGCATGAAAATGAGTTTTCCAAAGTTTTACCCGAAAAGTAAAAATCTCCCCCAAGCCCACGTTGTCAAAACCTGATGTTCGAACCAAAATCCGATTACCCATTCCCCTACGAACTCAAATATATAATTTGTTTTGAAATCGGACCTCAAATTGAGGTCCAAATCCCCAATTTTTGAAAAACCTAAGTTCTACCCAAAACTCCACCTTTTTCCCATGAATATCTTTGAATTTAAGTTGAAAACATGTTAAATGATGTTAATGATTGAAGGAAATGATTAAAAACTAACTTACAATCGATTTAGAGGAAGACTTGTTCTTATTAAATTGCCTAAGTGCATTTGGGTTTGAGAAAATATGGAAAATGAGGTATAAAATCGACTAAGTATAAAATGGCAGGTCTTAGTTATGGGGAATGCGAACATGGGTTCGTAATTGCGAACCTCAACCTGATGATGTGGGAATTGCAAAGTATTGTTCGCATTTGTGAACAATCTGAAAATACCGGACTTTCCCAATTACGATCAAAATTGTCGTATTTGCGACTGGGCTTTATTTGCATTTGTGAACCACTTGGTCGCATTTGCGATCATGCCTGCACACTCCCCTTCTCACATTTACGAGACTGGCTTTGCATATGCAAATCCTGCAGATCAGAAATACAAGAAAATTTTCAAAGTCCAAAAATGCACCCGTGGCTTATCCAAAACTCACACGAGCCCTCAGGGCTCCAAACCAAATATACACACAACCTCAAAAACATCCTACGGACTTACTCCCATGATCAAATTGCCGAAATAACATCATAACATCGGATTAAACTTCAAAATACATGAATTCTTTCAAACTTCATAAAACATCAAATTTTCCAGTTTAGGTCCGCATCATATCAAATGATGTCTGTTTTTTTGTCAAATTTCACAGAAATGTCTTAAATCATATATAAGACATATACCGGGCATCGAAACCAAAATACGGGCCCGATACCATCAGGTTCTTAAAAAGTTTCATTGCAAAGCCTAATAAACTTTGCAGAAAATAATTTGTTTCAAAAATTCATTTCTCGGGTTTGGGACCTCGGAATTCGATTCTGAGCATACGCGCAAGTCCCATATTTTTGTACGGACCCTTCGGGGCCGTCAAATCACAATTTTGGGCTTGTTTACCCAGAATGTTGACCAAGGTCAAATTAATTTATATTATAATCAAAACTTATCATTTTTCACACAGTTTCTAATTTATGCTCTCCAGATACACGCTTGGACTGCGCAAGAAAATCGAGGTGACTCTAAGTGAGGTTTTCAAGGCCTCGAAGTCATAGAATTTAATTTAAAACAAGTGATAACCGTTTGGGTTATCATTTTCTCCACCTCTAAAATAACCGTTCGTCCTCGAACGACAAAAGAAGGAAGTACGTGTGTCGGGGAAAAGATGGGGATATCTGCTCCGCATATCAGACTCGGACTCCCAGGCTGATGCCTCAGGAGGCTACCTATCTACTGAACACGAACAGAAGGAAAACTCCTCGATCTCAACTGACGAATCTACCAGTCTAGAATAGCTACCGACTCCTCCTCATAAGACAAGTCCTTGTCCAACTGGGAAGTGTTGAAATCAAAGACGTGGGATGGATCACCATGATATCTCCGAAGCATGGACACATGAAACACTGGATGCGCGGATAATAAGCTGGGTTGTAATGCAAGTCTATCAAGAATCTTGAACGGACCAATGAACCTCGAGCTAAGGTTGCCCTTCCTCCCAAATCTCATCACGCCCTTCATAGGCGACACTCGGAGCAATACCCGCTCATCGACCATAAAAGCCACATCTCGAACCTTGCGGTCCGCATAACTCTTTTTCCTTGACTGAGCTGAATGAAGCATATCCTGAATGATCTTGACCTTGTCCGTGGCCTCCTGAACCAGATCCGTACCCAACAATTGAGCCTCTCCTATCTCAAACCATCTGACCGGAGATCGACAGCGCCTACAATATAAAGCCTCATAAGAAGCCATCTGGATACTCGACTGGTAGCTGTTGTTATGGGCAAACTTTGCTAAAGGTAAGAACTGATCCCACGAACTTTCAAAGTCAATGACACAAGCTCGGAGCATATCCTCCAAAATCTGAATAGCTAATCAGACTTACTGTCTGTCTGGGGATGAAATGTTGTGCTCAACTTAACCCGTGTACCCAGCTCTAGCTGAACTGCTCTCTAGTAGAGCGAGGTAAGCTACATACCCCGATCCAAAATGATAGATACGTGCACACTATGAAGGCGGACAATCTCGCAAATATAGATCTCAGCTAACCTCTCAGAAGAATAGGAGACTGCCATAGGAATGAAATGCGCTAACTTGGCCAGCCTATCAACAATGACCCAAACTGTGTCGAACTTCTTCTGAGACTTTGGTAGTCCAATAACGAAGTCCATAGTGATCCGCTCCCACTTCCACTTGGGAATTTCAATCCTTTGAAATAAACTACTAGGCCTCTGATGCTCATACTTAACACACTGACAATTCAAACACCGAGCCACATATGCAACAATATCTTTCTTCATTCTACGCCACCAATAACGCTGCTGCAAGTCCTGATACATCTTCGCGGCACTCGGATGAATAGAGTACCGGGAGCTATGGGCCTCCTATAAAATCAACTCTCGAATCCCATCCATAATTAGGAACACAAACTCGCCCCTAAATCTCAATAATCCATCATCACCTAAGGTAACCTGCTTGGCATTTCCACGCTGCACCATGTCTCTAAGGACACACAAATGGGGATCATTAAATTGTTGATCACAGATACGCTCCAATAATGAAGAACGAGCGACCGTGCAAGCTAATACCTGACAAGGCTTAGAAATATCACATCTCACAAATCAATCGGCCAAAGCCTGAACATCCAAAGCAAGTGATATCTCAACGGCTGGAATATAAGCAAGACATCCCATATTGGTTGACTTTCTACTCAAAGCATCGGCCACCACATTGGCCGTTCCCAAGTGATATAAGATAGTGATATCATAATCCTTTAACAACTCCAACCACCTCCTTTACCTCAAATTCAACTCTTTTTGATTGAACAAATACTGAAGACTCTTGTGATAAGAGAACACCTCACATGCCACGCCATACAGATAGGGCCTCCAAATCTCCAACACGCAAACGAGGGCTGCTAGCTATAAATCTGAACTGGATAGTTCTTCTAATCAATCTTCAACTGCCCTGAAGCATAGGCACCTTGCCATCCTGCATGCACTGCTTCAAGACCAAAACGAGAAACATCATAATAAACTGTATGAGTCCCTAAACCTATGGGCATAACCAACACCGATGTTGTAGTCATAGCTATCTTGAGCTTCTGAAAGCTCACCTCACACTCATCCGACCAACTAAACTCGGCACCCTTCTGGGTCAATCTGGTCATCGGGGCTGCAATAGATGAAAACCCCTCCACAAATCGACGAAAGTAGCGTGCCAATCCCAAGAAACTCTGAATCGCTGTAGTTAATGATGGTCTAAGCCAGTTCTTGACTGCCTCAATCTTCTTTGGGTCTACCTGAATATCCTCTGCTAACATAACATGACCTAGAATATAACCGAACTCAACTAGAACTCACACTTCGAGAACTTAGCATACTGACTCTCTTTCAGAGTCTGAAGAACCACTCTAAGGTGTTTCTCGTGCTCTTCCTGCTGCGGGAATATATCAATATGTTATTAATGAATACTATCACAAACGAATCTAAATAAGGCCTGAACACTCGATTCATCAAATCCATAAAAGCTGCTGGGGCATTTGTTAACCCGAATGACATAACAAAGAAATCATAATGCCCGTACCGAGTGCGAAAGCTGTCTTTGGGATATTGGATGCCCTAATCCTCAACTGATGGTGGCAAAATCTCAAGTCAATCTTTGAAAATACCTTGGCACCCTGAAGCTAATCAAACAAATCATCAATCCTCAGCAACTGAAACGTATTCTTGACAGTAACCTTGTTCAATTGCCAGTAATCGATACACATTCTCATTGACCCATCCTTTTTCTTAACAAATAACACATGTGCACCCCAATGTGAAACACCGGGTCTAATGAAACCCTTCTCAAGAAAGTCTTGCAACTGCTCCTTTAACTCTTTCAACTCAGGCAGCGCCATACGATACGACGACATAGAAATGCGCTGAGTGCCTGGAACCAAATCAACACAGAAGCCAATATCCTTATCGGGTGTCATACCCGGCAGGTATGAAGGAAATACCTCAAGGAACTCATAAACAATGGGTACAAAATAAATAGGGGGAACCTTAGCACTAGAATCATGAACTTACGCCAAATAGGCCAAACACCCCTTCTCGACCATACGTCGAGCCATCACATACGAGATAACACTGCGGGTAGAATGGCCAAGAGTCCCTCTCCACTCTAAATGAGTCATACCCGATAAACCTAAGGTCACAATCTTGGTAAGGTGATAACCAGTCCATCCCCAATATAATATCGAAGTCAACCATATCTGAAAGCAACAAATATACACGAGTCTCAAGACCCCCAATCATCACAATACAAGAACAGTAGACTCGATCGACCACAATAGAATCACCTACCAGTGTGGACACATAAACAGGAACACTCAATGTATCACTAGGCATGACCAAGTATGGGGCAAAATAAGATGACACATACGAATACGTAGAGCCCAGATCAAATAACACTGACGCATATATATATCACAAACCAGAAATGTACCTGTAATAATTGCATCTGAAGCCTCAGCCTCGGGCCTGGCCAGAAGAGCATAACATCGGGGTTGGGCCTTACCACTCTTATCTACCTCTTTGGGATGACCTGTAGCTGGCTGGCCTCCACTTCTAGCGGCCTAAGCTCTACCTCCTAGTACTTCTACATCCACCTCTAGTACCTGTACACCCACCTCTAGCTGGCGGGGCGGGCTATGTTACACCTGGTGTCTGAACCATGGCACGGGAACCCTGATGCTGAGAGCTACTAGGTGCTCGAGGGCAAAACCTAATGTGACCCATATCACAACAAATGTAACAAGCCCTTAGGTGCTGATACTGCTGACCCCGTCGACCTGAATAAACACCCCAAAAACTTTGAACCAGTGGTGCATTAATAAGAGCTGGTGGTGCACTGAAGGGCTGCTGATCATAATAGTGCGTGTAAGAACCACGGCCACCTGAAGCACCGTGAGAAACCTGGAGTGCTGACTGAAAGGGCCTAGGAGGATGACCCCTATCATACGAATCTCTACATCCAGACAAGGCACCACTGAATCTGCGTGACTAAGGGGGTCTCTTGTTTGTCCTATGATTACCCCTTGTGATAATACTATCTCAACCCTCCGGGCCACATTGGCCGCCTCATGGAAGGATATCCCAGTTCCAGCTTCTCTGTCCATTTGAAGACGAATCGGCTGGATGAGTCCATCAATAAGCTGTCTCACTCTCTCCCTCTCAGTGAGAAATATAATAAGAGCATGGATAGCCAAATCAATGAACCTGGTCTCATACTGGGTGACTGCCATGGATCCTTGTTGAAGACGCTCGAACTGCCTTCGATAGGCCTCTCGTTGTGTAATAGGGAGAAACTTCTGCAAAAATAGCTGCGTGAACTGCTCTCAGGTCAAGACTGGCGATCCTACTGGTCTAGCTAAGCAATAATCTCTCCACCAAGTCCTGATGGATCCAGATAAGCGAAATGTAGCGAAATCAACCCCATTGGTCTCAACAATACCCATGTTCCGAAGAACCTCGTGGCAGCTCTCCAAATAGTGTTGGGGATCCTAAATAGATGCATCGCTGAAGGTAGTAGTGAAGAGCTTAGTGAACCTATCTAATCTCCACAAAGCATCAACATACATAGTTGCTCCATCACCGGCGTAGGCTACCACACCCTGCTGAGCTGCTCCAACTTGCTAAATTGTTGGAGTTTGAATCTGGGGAGCTACCTTCTCCAAAGTGCGAGTAGCAGGAGTCCTGGCTACTCCTCCAGTCTGAGAGCCAGTGGGTGCTACAAGAAGTAAACCTGCTATAGTGACACTCTCCATAAGGCCCACTAGATGGGCCAGAGCTTCCTGAAGAACTAGAGTGGCAATGAACCCCTCTATGACCCGAGCTGGGTCCACCGGAACTGCTGGGGCAGGAACCTCATCATCAAAATCGACATGAGGCTCCACTATGGGTGTTGCTGCCCTGGGCTGAGCTCTTCCCCTACCTCGGCCTCTACCACTGCCTCGGCCTCGGCCTCGTCCCCTCATGGAAGCTGCTTTGGGCTCGGACTGCTGATCGATAGATGAGGAAGCGCGTGTTCTCTCCATCTAAAATAGAACAAAGTAGAAATTAAATTAGCACTGAGAAACCAAACCGCATGACAAGGAAGAACAAATGCGAAACTTTTCCTAATTCTTTATCCTTTGGGGGATAAATACAGACGTCTCCATACCAATCCCTTAGACTCTACTAAGCTTGTTCATGAATTGTGAGGCCTATGTAACCTAGAGCTTTGATACCAACTTGTCACGGCTTGGATTTCCCACCCCAGAGAGTCGTGATGGCGCCTACTCGTACAAGCTAGGCAAGCCACGATCTTAGAAATCATTAACTCTCATTGTTTTAAATTCACTTTAACAAATTAAATTAACATGGAATAAATAATTAAATAACAACGGAATATGCAATTTAGCGGAAGTCTTAAATAAAATATAAAACTATAATATCCTGAAGGACAACACATGCCTCTAACAAGAACCGGTGTCACAACATCCACGGAATATCAAGGATTACTACAAATAAGTGTTTGAAAGAAAGGAACATAGTCTGTCTCAAATACAAATGACAATAGAACATGAAAACTGATGGAAGAGACGCCAAGCTTGCGGATGCTATCAGGGCTACCTAGGAGTATCAGACTGAAGGATAGCTCCCGATCTAGTACTGATGTCCAAATGCTACTCCGGGATCTGCACATAGTGCAGAGTGTAGTATCAGCACAACGGACCCCATGTGTTGGACAGTTCCGAATAGAAAATATCAAGTAAGGAAAAAACCAACATAACTAACATACCAACAAGAATCAGAAATCAAACAATTTGTTCGGCATCACCCTTTGTGCGTTTACTCTCGTCCTCGCCAAAATAATATTTTATAATAAAGTTTGAACGGCATCACCCTTTGTGCTTTTACTCTTGTCCTCGCAAAAATAATATTTTATTATTAAAGTTCGCACGGCATCATGCTTCGTACTTTTACTCTTGTCCTCACAAAAATAATATTTTATAATTAAAGTGTGCACGATATCATCCTTCGTGCTTTACTCTCATTCTCACCAAATCAATCATATAATAACAATGTGCAAGACATCACCCTTAGTGCTTTAAATCTCTTTGCTCACCATATAATCAGTAAAAATGGGTACGGAATGGTACATCATATGTCACGGCATCACCCTTTGTGCTTTACACTCTTTCCTCACAATAGCAAACAATGCACGACATCACCCTTCATGCTTTAACACTTTTCCTCACCCAAACAACAATCACTAACAAAGGTGGCAATATAATAAGCAAAATAATAATAGAAATCCCGGTAAGGGAACACAGTTAAACAATTAAATCCTGACAAGGGTATACATCAATAATCTCTACATCTCGGCAAGGGAGATAATTAACAAAGCAACAATATCCCGGCAAGGGTAAAATTTAATAACTTTTTCTCTTTCTTTCACTTTTTATTTCATAAATCACTTTACCACTTGAGCCAATTCTCCAAAGTGTTCAATCATCTCATATACTTTCCCAATTTGTAAGATAACTTGAGCTAATGCTCCTCGATGTTCAAAGGTCACAATTTCCTTCCACAATCTTTTCACAACAAATAGGAACCATCACCAAGGCATGAAGGATACAACGAAATCAAGATATTCAAAATTTTAAAACTCATGGTCATGCTAGACACCAACGTATAGATACTCGTCACTATGCCTATATGTCATACTCAACCGTTACCACATAGCAAATAGGACTCAACTCCTAATCCCTCAAGCTAAGTTAGACCAAACACTTACCTCGATGCTTGGAACACAACACAACTCAAGTCTCAGTTATAGCTTTATCCCTGGATTCCACCGCAAATTCATTCGTATTTAATCATAAATTATTTATTACATCAATAAACTCTAAATGAATAAACCCCAATGCATGAAAATGAGTTTTCCAAAGTTTTAACCGAAACGTCAAAAATCTCCCTCGGGCTCACATGGTCAAAAACCAAGGTTCAAACCAAAACCTGACTACCCATTCTCTCACGAACTCAAATATATAATTTTTTTGAAATCTAACCTTAAGTTGAGGTTATGTTCAACCTAAAACAAACAATTTTCTCCCATGGAAATCTTTGATTTTAAGTTGAAAACATGTTAAATGATATAAATGATTGAAGAAAATGAGTAAAAACTAACTTACAATCGATTTGGAAGAAGACTTGTTCTTGGAAAATCGGTAAGTGCGTTTGGGTTTGAGAAAATATGGAAAATGAGGTTTAAAATCGGCCAAGTATAAAATTGCAGGTCTCAGTTATGGTAAATGTGAACAGGGGTTCGCAATTGCGAACCTCGACCTGGTGATGTGGGAATTGCAAAGTATTATGCGAAACTCTGAAAATCCTGGACTTTCGAAATTGAGATCAAAATTGTCGTATTTGCGACTGCCCTTATTCGCATTTGCAAACCACTTGGTCGTATTTGTGATCAGGCCTGCACAGTTCCCTTCTCGCATTTGCGATGCAAGGCTCGCATTTGTGAGACTGGCTTTGCAAATGCGAAGCCTGCAGATATGAAATACCAGAAATTTTTGAAAGTCCAAAAATGCACCCGTGGACTATCAAAAACTCACCCGAGCCTTCGGGGCTTCAAACTAAATATACACACAACCTCAAAAACATCATATGGACTTACTGGCACGATCAAATTGCCAAAATAACATTCTAAACATCATATTAAACCTCAAAATCTATGAGTTCTTTCAAACTTCATAAAATATTAAGTTTTCCAATTTAGGTCCGAATCACATCAAACGACGTCTGTTTTTCACCAAATTTTACAGAAACGTCTTAAATCATATATAAGGACTCTACCGAATACTGGAACTAAAATACGGGCATGATACCATCAGGTTCTTCTCAATTTTCATTTCAAAGTCATATAAAAAATTTCAGAAAATAATTTATTTCAAAAATTCATTTCTCGGGCTTGCGACCTCGAAATCCGATTCCGGTCATACGGCTAAGTCCAATATTTTCCTACAGACCCTCCAAGACCGACAAATTACGGCTCCAGGTTCGTTTACCTAGAACATTGACCAAGGTCAAATTAATTTATATTATAATCAACACTTATCATTTCTACACAGTTTCTCATTTAAGCTTTTCGGCTACGCGCCCGAACTGCACACGCAAATTGAGGTAACTCTAAATGAGGTTCTCGAGGCCTTGAAGTCATAGAATTTAATTTAAAACAAGTGATGCCCGTTTGGGTCATCACACCTATGAAGGGGCAAGCTTAGCCCAAGGTTCATTGGCCTATTTGAGATCCTTGATCGAGTAGGAGAGCTGGCTTATAGGCTTGCATTTCCTTCAAGCTTATTAGGCGTACATCCAGTGTTTCATGTGTCCATGTTTCGAAAGTATTATGGTGATCTACCCGTTAGATTTTAGCACTATTTAGAAGGACAAGGACTTATCTTATGAGGAGGAGCCAGTGGCTATTCTAGACAAGCAGGTTCGTCAGTTGAGGTCGAAGAGTTTCAATTCTTTTCGAGTTCAATGGAGAGGTCAGCCTCCTGAGGCTTCGAATTGGCAGTCCATGTCCGATATGCAGAGCCTCTATCCTCATATTTTCCCCGACTCAGGTACTTCCTTCTTCTGTTCGTTAGAGGACGAACGATTGTTTTAAAGGCAGAGAATGTGACGACCCCAAGGGTCATCACCTATTTTAATTAAATTTTTTGTTTCCAAGGCCTTGAAAACCTCACTAAGAGTCACCTCGATTTACATGCGCAGTCCGTGTGCATAGTCGGAAAGCCTAAATATGAAATTCTGTGAAAAATGCTAAGTTTTGATTTTAAAATAAATAAATGTGACTTCGGTCAACATTTTGGGTAAATGGACCCAGACTAACGATTTGACTGTTCTGGAGGGTCCGTAGGAAAATATGGGACTTGGGCGTATACTTGGAATCGAATTTCGAGGTCCCAAGCCCGAGAAATGAATTTTTAAGAAAAATTATTTTTTGAAAATGTTTAAGAAAACTTGAAATGAAATCTTAATAGAAAGCAATGGTATCGGGTCCATATTTTGAATCCAGCGCCTGGTACAGGTCTTATATATGGTTTAAGTCATTTATGTAAAATTTGGTTAAAAACGGTCATCGTTTAACTTGATTCAGACTTGAATTGTTAAATTTGAAACTTGATGAAGTTTGAGAAAAAGTTCTTGATTTTGAGGTTTGAATCATTATTTTTGAGGTTATATTGGAGATTTGATCGCACAGATAAGTTTGTATGATGTTGTTGAGTTAGTGCCTATGTTTGGTTAGGAGCCCCGATGGCTCGGGTTTGTTTCGGGAGGTTTTGAACTTAAGAACAATTGCAGAAAAAGTTGTTCAGGTGTTCTGGTATTTCCTTCTTCGCTTCATGGGATGGCCCTCGCGAATGCGATGAGTAAATTATTGCTGAAGGAATTTCCTTCTACGTGAATGCGTAGACAAGGTCGCGAATGCGAGTTAGTGGGGGTCTATACCATCGTGAACACATTCCTGGCCATGCGAACGGGAAGGCCAAATGGCCTGGGAAAGGGGAGCGGTAGGTACATTACACGAACGTGACTGGTAGGACGCGAATGTGAGGGCTCGAGAAGCTAAAGCTTCTCAATTGCAAGCCCCTTGACGTAAACACGAGGCCTAACAGCCTGACCCATCGTGAACGCAAGGGGTCTGTAGCGAACGCGTAGAATTAAAACACCTTATGATGTTTAAAAATCCAAAACAGAACGCTTGCGAGATTTATCAAAATTTTACAAAACTTCATCTTCTCCAAAGCTCCTAGGCGATCTTTGAAGCACTTATTCACTAAAACTTCTTGAGTAAGTAATTTTTAACTCATTTTCTTCTATTTTCATCAACATCTATTAAATTTCTAGGCCTAAAACATGTGATTAAGGGTAGAAAATTAGGAATTTGGATAGTGTTAGGGCTTTTTAATTAACTGTGATTTAGACCTAGTTTTGGGGTCGAATTCTAGAAATAATTATATATTTGGGCTTGTGGGTGAATGAATGATTTGATTTTGGTTCGAATCTCGTGTTTTGACCAAGCGGGCCGAGGTCAATTTTTGGATTTTTGGGAAGAATGATTGGGAAGCTATAATTAGGCATTGGATTCACATTGTTTAGCATTATTGACGTGGTGAAGTCATTTATATATAAATTCAAATGATTCACAGCCAAATTTGAGAGGAAAAATAGTAATTGAGGAATAAGTTGGCCGTGGAGGTTTGAGGTAAGTGTTCGGTCTAACCTTAGCTTGCGGGAAATGAGTTGAGTCATATTTTCTACTTGTTTCTTGATGAGTACACTGTATAGGCATGGTGAAGAGTATCTATATATTGATGTCGAGCATGACCACGAGTCTTAAATTGTTACTTGTTATTTTTCTTGAATGATACTATGGTTGAAATAGCGAGTAAATCCGTGGTATTGGGCAAATGCTTAGTTTATTTTTGTGGAAGTTGCTTATGAGTTAGAGATGATGATAATAGAGATAATTAGAAGTTGAGTTGAGATTAGTTGTAGCTAATTCTCCCTTGCCAGGACGTATATTCTTGTACTATTGAGTTCCCTTGCCTGGATAGTGTAACTTATGGTTAATCCCTTACCGGGGACTATTATTATGATTAAAGTGAGCTGTATATTTTGAAAGGGTTGCGCGTTGCAACATTTTTTTAAAAATATATATCGATCGGGTTGCATGCCCTAACAGATATTATATTGGATCAGATTGCACGACGCAACAGATATTATATTGGATCAGGTTGTAGGCGCACAACTGATATTATATTGGATCAGGTTGCACGCCACAACAGATATTATATTGGATCAGATTGCACGCCGCAACCATTATTATATTGGATCGGGTTGCACATTGCAATAATTATTATATTGTTTCAGGTTTCACGTGGCAACAAATATTATATTGGATCGGGTTGAACGCCGCAACTATTATACATATATCTATATGGATCGGATTGCATGCCGCAACAGTAGTATTATTACATTGATGTAGATACTGTACTGTTATTTCATATTTATTTGGTTTCTGCTAGATTGAGTTGTTTCCTCAAAAGATTTACCCTCCCTTTTTAACTTCTCATTATCTGTTTATTTTTCTGCCATATATTATATAACTGCACAGGTTTATCTGGAGTCTGTTTCTAGCCTCGTAACGACCTTGCCGGGGTTAGGTCAGACACTTACCAACACATAGGGTCAGTTGCGCTGATATTATACTCTGCACTCTGTGCAGATACTGGAGTAGTATTTGGTGTGCAACAGTAGTTCAGGAGCCAACCTTTAGTCCAACAAGACACCGAGGTAGCCTTTCAGACGTTGGCAGGCCCGACGTCTCCTTTATCTTATTTTATATCATATTATCTCATGTATTCGAGATAAAAAACTTTACTTCTCCTTCAAAATGATGTATGTCGTATCCATAGTAGTGCTTGGATGTTGTGACTCCAGGTTATGGGTAGAGACGTGTATTGGTTTTCTAGATATTTTGATTTTCTATTTATCTGAGACATCCGTTAAGTTTTATATTCCGCTGTTATTTAACTGTTTATTCTCTTATTAACATAATTGGTAAATAGCTTTAAAACAAAAGGGTTAATAGTTTCAAAGATTTATGGCTTGCCTAGCTTCCACTAATAGGTACCATCACGACTCCCGAAGGTAAAAATTCCAAGCCATGACACTTATTGAGTCCTCTAATATTTCAAGTACTGAATATCATATTGGCGGAATGATAGTTGGAGTAGGCCCTTTTATAATCCCTTGTATATGCTTATTGCTTTCAATCCTGTTAGGTGGTTCATTCTCATGAATTATTAATACCGCATACTTGTTTCTTCCTTAGCTTCTAAAGTTCAGTAACTGGTTGTTCTTTTGTTTTTGATTTGCTGTGATAAATCATAGCCTGTTTGCCTCGAACCTTCTGTGTCTTTTCCTGTATATTCTCTTCTCCATTCTTTTTCTCCACAGCAAGCATTGCTATATTTTCTTCATTTTCATCTGCTTTAGTTTTCCTCACCCATTTATGCTTTTTTCCTCTGCATCGCTGGCTATGATTCCCATTTGCATTCACCATTAGGATGCCCAAACATGTTATATTCTTGACAAAATACTGGTTTTCACTTATAGTCCACTCTTTTTACCCTAATTTTACCATCTGTCTGTTCTATCGTTAGCTCATTTGGTAATGGTATCCATCTCAATTATAATCATTAATTTTCTTTTTGGTAAAAATCATAAAATGTCGTGTGCTTCCTTTTAGGTTTAGAATTCTCTAAAATTTACACTACTTAGGGTTCTTGCCTAACGACTTTTTTTCCTTTGGTTTTGTTTCTGTAATTTTAGCATTCTTGCGTTTTTGTTTCGTTTATTTAGGATTATTTGGATTCTTTCTTTTAGTTATGGCATGTTTTTGTTCCATTGTTTATTTTCTATCGGCTTCAAATGTAATTCTTATTGTCTGTTTTGTGTAGGTTTAGGATTCAATTTAATATAAGTTTACTTACCATTGTTTATGGGGACGTTGTGTCTTCACTTTATTTATATTTAGGATCGGATTAAGGTTTCTAAAACTTAAGAACCAAAACAATTAAAATAAGGAGGATCTAACCACTTTATAAAAAAAGTCACTATTCTACTTTTTTTATTATAAATTATTTATAGTAACAAGGTTTGTATGGGCAAATCGTAAATTTGTGTATGAATTGAGGTAAATTTTCTACCGTATTTTATATTCTTAAAGTTAAGTAATAATGGTCTTTAATTCATTACTGATAAACAATTATATATTGAAATTTAAAAGTTTGTCAATTGTGATTTTATTTACAATCTCATATATGATCCCTGGTTTGAATTGACTCATGTATTAACATTGTACAAGTTCTTTGGATCGTTGCATCTGTCACATAAAATTGGTTAGACAATCTAACTTATATACATTGTGTATTTTATTAATTTAAGATACTTTATTTTTGATTGTTTCAATTACTAATTATTATGCCAGCTCAATTATACATATCGCAATAAAATTGTGTTCGTAAAAAATATCCGTTGGCAGTTGTTGTAATTGCATCTACACAAAATTTGACAGTTTTTATTGATTCAGGTAAATAATTTTTCTTATCTATCTCTTAAATAATATTTTATTTTGTTAGCAATGTTGTGATGTCTAATTTATTACGTTCTAAAAGATATATAGCTTTGTTGCAGTTTAGCTGTGATATTTCTTTTACAATTTGAGCTTTGGGATAGAGGAATTTTTAATATAAATTTACTTAAACTATATGCTAAATTATGGGTGGATATTCGGGTAGTTCGGATTGCATATGAAATTTGGTTTGGATTTTCAGTTTTCGAATTGATAAAATGACAATCCAAATCCAATCCAAATAAGTTCGAATTGGATCAGATTTTTTAAATTCGGTTTCTGATTAATCGGTTTGGATATTTTGGATTTTCGATTTTGAGCTTATAACTTGAGTCTTCTTTTTACAAAAATAAATATCCAAATGAAGTACTCATGTTAAAATGTCTTAAAAGTTCTTCATTATCACCACAATCATCCAAATAAAATATTAAAATAATAAAATTGTTATATAAAAAAATATATAAAATTACAATAGAGACGTTAATATGACAGATAAGAAGTAGAAATAGTAAAATCATATCCAAATAGAAAGTATTCTCATAATAACTTAGTAATTAATATGTTTTTTTTATTTTAACTGTCAACTTATATTGATATTCGAAAAGTATACAATGTAATCCTATGGTAGTAGTATGGACTCCTACTACTCATTTATATACAATTTCTACTATTCTCAACTCTATCTATTCCTATTCAATTACAAATGCTAAGTAGTTCATCTTCAAAACCAAATCTAAGGATAAAAATTGAGCATTTGTAACTCATCCTTCCACCTCTTACATTTCCTATTCTTTGCATGTATTAAGATTGCTATCTCCTTACAACACTGATCTTCATCAAATCTCTTGTCTTCAAATCTGCTTAAATTTCGACATCTCCACAGCAATGCAACAGTGGTTACAAATGCTGTGGCAGTAATGGCTTGTTTCCAGTTTTTGCTTTTGACTTTGCTACAAATCCACTTCAATTCATCCTCCCAGCATCCAATGTTTCTAGTATGGCCCAACCATATACAAATTCTTCTCCATACTCTACTAGTAATGGCACATTCAAAGTATAGATGACTGAAATCTTCAGCAAAGTATTGGCAAAATACACAGGCAGTTGGAACTTGAATTCCCATATACTGAAGCCTCTCTATAGTGGGAAGCTTCTGATGAGCTGCCAACCAAGTTATGAATTTATGTTTAGGAAGAGCAGTAGGGACAAGCATTATATTCTTCCATGTTACCTTAGGGAGCTGAGGCAATAGTGCAGTGTACATTTTATGAATATGAAACTTCCCAAGCTTACATACACTTTGCAGCCTGATCATCAGATTGCCTTGAAGTTTAGCAGTCCCCATCACCATTAAGCTACAACTCAGTATCTTCTTCACCACCCAAGAGGAATTGGATGGAACAGTAACTGCTTCAAGTGTTCTATTCTTGATATAGTAAGCATGTACCCATCTAACCCATAGACAATCTTTTTTTCTAGCCAAATCCCAAAGTAGTTTTATTACAGCAGCTTTATTCCATATATCCAGTCTCATTATATTTAAGCCACCAGCTGAGATAGGTTGACAAACCTTTTCCCAAGCCACAAGAGCCCTTCTTGAAACTGTTGCTTTCCCTGTCCATAGGTATGATCTACACACAGCCTCTATAGCTTTTAAAACCTTCTTAGGAATGATAAACACCTGTGCCCAATAAGTTTGCATTCCAAAAACCACTGCCTTGATCAGTTGAACTCTTCCAGCATAGAAAGTAACTTTGCTGACCAACAAGTAATTCTAGCTGTAGTCTTTTCAATGAGTGGCAAGTAATGATGAATAGCTAATTTCTTAGAGTCCAGAGGAACTCCAAGATATTTGAATGGAAGCTGCCCTTCAATAAAGCCTAAAGCCTGAATAATTTCCTCCCTATTTTCCCTTGAAACACCAGCAATATAGATAGCACTCTTGCTCACATTTGCCTGCAGACCAGAAGCTGCTGAAAATATAAGGAAAGTGTTGTGTAGAATCTGAATAGATACCATGTCAGCCCTACAGAACATTAAGAGATCATCAGCAAAGCATACATGTGAAATATTAAGTTTCCTGCATCTAGGATGGAAGTTAAAGTTTCCATCCTTGTGAAGTTGCTGAAGCAATCTGTTTAAATACTCCATGTCCAAGACAAACAGATAAGGAGACATAGGATCCCCTTGCCTTATACCTCTCTTAGCATTGAATGGCTTAGTAAGGCCACCATTCATTACTAGAGAATAAGAAGCAGAAGATACACAAGCCATTATCCATCCAGTGAACTTGGCAGGAAAGCCCAATGTAATAAGAATTTGCTTCAAGAATCTCCATTCTAAAGTATCATATGCCTTCCTTAGATCCACTTTAAGAACACATCTAGGTGAAACCCCTTTCCTAGTGTATCCTTTGAATATTTCATGACTCAGCAAAATATTATCCATAATGCTTCTTCCCTCAATGAAAGCAGATTGGGCAGGACCAATCAATTCTCCGATAATTCCCTTCATCCTTCTTGTAATAACTTTGGAGATGATCTTATACATTGTAGTACAACAAGCAATTGGCCTATAATCCTTTACAGTGATAGGAGTTTTAACCTTAGGCACCAATGCTATTGCAGTAGTATTAATCATGTTTGGCATCTTGCTTGTCTCAAAGAACTCCTTAGTAGCAGCAAACACATCATGCTTTACTATACTCCAGCTCTTAGTAAAGAATTCAATAGGAAAGCCATCAACTCCAGGTGCCTTATCCCTAGGCATCTCTGTAACAGCTGCAGTAATTTCCTCCAAAGTAACTGGTTTGATAAGATCATGTTGTTGGTCAATTGTGAGACATCTTCCTCCTTTCATTATGCTAGTATCCACACAAGGAATCTCAGTAGTATATTCACCCATTAATGATTGGAATACCTTTAAAAATTCCTGCTCCACTGCAATAGGCTCAGCTAACTTGATACCTGTGTCTGTATAGATGGATGTAATATTATTCTGACCTGTTCTTATCCTCCATTGTGCATGAAAATATCTGGTGTTTGCATCTCCACAATCAATCCATGTAGCTTTAGACTTCTGCCTCATTACTTGCTCCTCCACAGTATTCCACTTTTCAAGCTCTTCAAGTAAACATCTTTCTTCATCAATCAGCTCCTGTGAAAGACAATTATTCTTCATTTGCATTTGAAGAATGTCAAGTCTCTCCCTTGTCATAGTAATCTGCTGCTTGTATTTGGCTAAGTATTCATTTAACCCTTTTAGATTCTGCTTTACTGCCTTCAACTTACTCCAGATTTGTTGCATATGTGAACCCTGATACTCCTTGTTCCACACTTTCTCAACAATATCTTGAAACTGCTCATGCTCTATAACATTGTTGTAAAGCCTGAAAGGTTTGGGATGTAATGGCTTATACACACCAAACTTGATCAAAATAGGAGAATGATCTGATATTAGAGGATTCATATAATCTGCTTCCAAATGCCCAAACTGCTGTAACCATTGATAGTTACCAAAAGCCCAGTCTATTTTGCTATAAACTCTTGAATCAGAGTCTTGTTGTTAGTCCAAGTATAATGCCACCCTGTTGCTCTTACAGCAATCAATTGCAAGTCATCAACCATGCCTTTAAAATCTCTTATTTCAGCTTCAGTAACTGGAGATCCTAGCCTATCTTCAGAGCTTAGAATACAGTTGAAATCTCCACTAATAAGCCATGCATCTTGCTGATTTATAGGAATTGTTCTCAGGTCTCTCCACAATTGTTCCCTAAGGACTGCAGTGTTAAATGCATAGACAACAGTAAACTGAATTTTGATTACACTCCTTGTATCCTCAATAAGACAGTGAATAAATTGGTCTGATATTGTTGTTATGTGAACCTGTATGTGAGCCCTCCATAATAGCCATATTCTTCCATTGATAGCCCTAGCATAATTGCATTGCCATTTCCAACCTTTTGCAATTCTATCAAAGATCTTTTTAGATTTATGCTCCTTAACTCTAGTTTCAAGTATACCAATTACATCTACTTTATTATCAGTAAGGAATTGCTTCAACTCCTTCTGTTTAGGAGACTGATTAAGTCCCCTTATATTCCAAGTAACCACTATCATGGATTATCATCAGCTAGAATGTAAGAGGGTCCTGGATCAAATTGTTGCCCTCCATTCTTTACTTCCATAGTTGCTTTGCCTCTATCCCCTGCAACATCCACCTGCTCACCACTTTTAGTAGTGATATCTGTCAATTGCTTTTCATTTGTCTGCTGTTCATGATGTTGCATACTTTCTATCCCCTGCAACATACTACCTTGCTCCTTTTGCATAGCACTTTGTACTTCAATTGGCACACTTGCCTCCTATTCAATCTCCTGATCTGCTGGCTTTTGAATTGCTTCAGTTGGCACATGCTTCTTAACAATCCATTCCTTCTTTTTCTGTTTTCCTTGCTTCTTATCTCCATCATTTACTTTTCTGGTGTTCTCAGGTTCCTCCTTGTGTTTTGTTGAGTTATCAGAAGAGTACCAACACTCAATTTCCTTATGACCAAACTTAAGACAATGATTACAAAAGGTAGGTTTCCAATCATACTCCACAGTTTGAATTTTAGGGCCATAAGGAGTTTCAAGTTCCTATTCATCTGGAAGATCATAAGCAGCATCAACTTCAACAAGTACTCTAGCAAAGGAGATTTTATCATAGTGAGCAGTATACTTGTCAGTATACAATGGTTTCCCAATCGCACTTGCCAGTTTACTTAATACTTCTACAGACCAATATCCCACAGGTAATCCTGGGAATCGGATCCATATAGGAACTGTGCTTAGAATGCTTGCCTGAAAGCTGAAATCCACCTCCCATGGTCTTAACACCATAGGCCTACCTCTAAATGTGTAGGGACCATATTGCATGACTGCATCTCTATCTTCAATACTATTGAATCTGAATATACAATATCCTTCAGAATGAACAAGAATTTCTGGTTTGGAAACAAAATTCCAAACATGCATGACAAAATTCTCCATGTTTTGTTCATTAGGTCGATCTCCAATTACAAATCCAATCAAAGAATTTTGCCAATACTCTAATTGCGATTCCAAATCTTCTTCACATATCTTCACAACTTTTTTCCCATCGCGCAAAGTAGGAGGAACAAAGGAGAGAGTCTTACCCTTCTGCATGTCACTGTTGCCTTTGACTACCTCTGCAATAGTTGGTTTTGGTTTTACTGGTTCAATTACTTCAACAGGTACTGGTACTGGTGGATCCAATACTACTGAAAATTGTAATCTCCTTGCAATTGCTTCAATCGCCACGTCATTACCCTTCGATCTAGCCTTCTCTTCATCTGCATGCAAATTTTCCTTCGATTGGTACTTTTGAGGAAGGAAATTTCCAAATGTCAATGGTTCAAGTGTTGTAGTAACTCCATGCGCAGGTGTAACAAGCTTGGGAGGAACAACAGCAGTCGTCGGAGCACCATTCCGTCTCTTTCTGGCCATTTCCGGCGACAATTTCGCCTTGCTATTGTGCGCCGGAATTGAGCACTGTTCTATTGGCTGCTAACGTGCGCCGAGAGCCTCATCCCTTAGTTCCCCTCACTCATATACAAGTTTTTTAGTAATTAATATTGAATATATATTGTAATATCTATTGGGTAGGGTATTTAACTTATTATTATTGACATATGATAATGGACTAAATATAAAGTACAAAAATTTTAAATTTTTGGATATCCAAAAATTCAAAGTATCAAATCCAATATCCAATTCGAAATACAAAAATTTTAAAAATTAAATACAAAATTCAACCCGTAATTCGAAATTCAAACCAAAAATTTAAAAAATTCAGATTTGGATTTGGATTTCGAGTTTGCTAAAATATGCACACTCCTATGCCAAGCTAACTGCTTTAGTTTTATTTAATATTCATGCAACTATTAAAAATTTAGTTTTACTGTGCAATAAGGTGTGTTCTCGTATATGTGAACACAAACATAAATGTCATCAACTTAATACGATCTTCTTCAATATATTATGTACAAATATAAAGTCAAAAACACCTTTTCTCACCAACAAGAAATAATCTATGTTTGCCAATACTGGTGATGGTGGATTGTAGTTCTCTATAAAAATAATTACAACATTAGAGGATCCTAACTAGGTTAGAAGGGGTGACACAGTAAGAAGTGTCTAATGTTAATAGTTTAGTAGTACACGTATTCAGTGCATTATAAAAAATAAAAATAAATAAAAAATTCTTATGTTAAATCCTTATTAGTGGTTCAAGTATTTCTTTTAAATTATCTTTTAAATAATATTTAAAAATTGAATATTGTTTAAAAAGAGATATTAGGTAAAATATAACAAGTATAATTGTTATTAACTCATAAAATATATTATTTATAATTACAAATGCTATATCACTACCTTAACTAATCGAAGTGTTGACTTTTGCAGGCTCAGAAGACATCCATCATATTTGAAATCACCTATTATATTAGTATAATTACAGTAATTTTTTATTTCAGTTGCATGTTAAATTTATTTGATGTTAATTGCTATTATACATAGTTCGTTCTCATCATATACAATGTTCTTACTAACAGACACATTTTACATGTGCAACGCACGTACCCTATATATATATATATATATATCATAAGTTTGTTTGGGGCAAAAAGAATACTCCAATATAACTTTTAATTCATAACAAATGCACCAATCAAGTGAAACAACTATCCAATAGGGGACAAAGTTGTTACGATTCGGATTTTTCAACCTTCGAGAATCGTGATGACGCCTACTAATGGGAGCTAGGTAAACCAAATATTAATTACAACTCTTTAACCACATAATCCTTTTTAATATTTATCAACAATAAGATAAAAGCAACCGATTTAACTAAACAAGCGGAAGACTTAATATTAACGAAAACGAATAACAATACGGAAATTCAACATAGCCTCTACCCAAAATCTGGTGTCACATAACTCACGAACTACTAAAATTCACTAAATACAATGTCGGAAAGAAAGTGTAAGCTGTTTGTCTTGAAATACATGAGATACAAACTGAAATTAATATAAAGGAGACGCCGATGCCTGCGGATGCCTGCAAGGCTACCTCGGTGTCTCATTGGACTGAAGGCTCGCTCTCAGGCTACTGTTGCTGCTCAATAGCTGCTCTGGTATCTACACATAAGTGCAAAGTACAACATTAGCACAATCGACCCCATGTGCCGGTAAGTGTCTGGCCTTACCCCCGCGAAGTAGTGATGAGGCTAGGACCAGACTCCAGATAAATCTATGCAGATATACATATACAAATATACGGAAAAACAACAGAAATAAGCAACTAAAAATGGGGAAGGGAACATGCTTTAGGGGCGACAGATAGAAACAAAATATCAGAGATAACAAGATAAATATCTATAGTTAAGCTTATAGCACAAAATATGAAGTAAGAGAACTTTCATACTCAGCTCATCTTGTTGCAGACGTGCAATCCGATCCCATTTCTCGTATCTCGTGGTACGCATACCACCTGCTCTTATTTTATAATTCATGTGGTAGGCGTACCACCCGCTCCATTTCAATATCTTGTGGTAGGAGTAGGACCGATCTAATTTCAATCAATATGTTGTGGTAGGCGTACCACCCGAGCCCATTTCAATCATTATCTTGTGGTAGGCATACCACCCGATCCCATTTCTATCAATATCTTGTGGTAGGCCTACCACCCGATCCCATTTCAATTAATATCTTATGGTACGCATACCACCAGATCCCATTTCAATCATTATCTTATGGCATGCTTACCACCCGGTCCCATTTCAATCAATATTTTGGGATATGCGTACCACCCAATCCCATTCAATCAATATCTTGTGGTTGGCGTACCACCCGATCCCATTTCAATCAATATCTTATGGTAGGCGTACCACCCGATCCCATTACTTCTGACACAATACACAATATAATCCCGTGAAGGGAACAAGATAATGTAATAACTTCCCGAAAAGGGAAAACAATAACAACCCTTCGAATATCCCGGCAAGGGAGAGTCAGTTATAACCAATCTATTAAATTTCTACTTGGCACTGTTGAAATCAATACTCAATATCAAGGATCATCAATCCAGGCTTTTTATAGATCAATTAAGAAATCACAACTATCAATTTAAGACCCACGATCATGCTCGACACCAACATATGGATACTCGTTAACATGCCCATACATCGTACGCAACACAAACGAGTAGCAAATACGACTCAACTCCTAATCCATCAAGCTAGGGTTAAACCGAACACTTACCTTGATGCTTTGAACTCAACTCAACCCCGATTTATTTATTTACCCCTAGATTCCTTCATGAATCCATATCTATGATTTGTTTTGAAATCGGACCTCAAATTGAGGTCCAAATCCCAAAATTTTGAAAAATTTAGGTTCTACCCAAAATCCCCAATTTCACCTATGAAAATTATTGATTTTAAGTTGAAAACATGTTAAATGATGTTAATGATTTAAAGAGTTGAGTAAAAATCGACTTGCAATTGATTTTGAAGAAGTGTTGTCCTTGAAAAATTGCCTACAGGGTTTGGTTCTTGAAAGAATGGTGAAATATGGTGGAAAATGACTAAGTATAAAAATTGTTGGGCTGTGGATATGGGATTTTCTAAACAGGGTTCGCAATAGCAAACCTTACAGGCAGGAGAATTGTGATATATTTGTTCGCATTTGCAATACCTTCTTCGCAAATGCAAAGATTGCAGAACTAGAATGCCAGATTTTTCAAAAGGCAAAAAAATGCAATCCGTAGCCTATCCAAAACTCACCCGAGCTCAGGGCTCCAAACCAAACATACACACAACCTCAAAAATATCCTACGGACTTATCCGTGCGATCAAATCGCCAAAATAACACCACATACATCGAATCAAGGCTGAAAGCTCATGATTCCTTCCAAATTTTCATAAAATATCAAATTTCCATTTTAAGTCCAAAATAGGTCAAACGATTGTCCATTTTCAACCGAACTTTACAGAAAGCGCTTAAACCATCTATAAGACTTGTATCGGTCGCTGGAACCAAAATACTTGCCCGATACCATAGTCTTTTAATCAAAATTCATTTCCAATTTCCTTAATTATTTTCAGAAAAAAATTTCACACAAAAATTCATTTCTCGGGCTTGGGACCTCGGAATTTGATTTCGAGCATAGACCCAAATATTTTCCTGCGGACACTCCGGTACCGTCACATTACGGGTCCGGGTCCGTTTACCCAAAATGTTGACCGAAATCAAATTTATTCAATTTAATATCAAAGTTTAGCCTTTTCCTCATAGAATTCATATTTAAGCTTTCCGGTTACGCGCCGCACTACGAACGCAAATCAAGGTAATCCTAAATGAGGCTTTCATGGCGTCGGAAGCACGGAATGAGTAAGGAAACAGGTGATGGCCCTTTGGGTCGTCACATTCTCCACCTCTAAAACAACCGTTCGTCATCGAATGGACAATGGAAAGAAGTACTTGAGTCAGGAAAAAGATGTGGATAACGGCTCCGCATATTAGACTCGGACTCCTAGGTCGATGCCTCAGGAGGATGACCTCTCCACTAAACACGCATAGAAGGAATACTCTTCGACCTCAACTGTCGAACCTGCCGGTGTAGAATAGCCACCGTCCCCTCCTCATAGGTCAGGTCCTTGTCCAACTGGACAATGCTGAAATCCAACACGTGGTATGGATCACTGTGATCCGTCCGAAGCATGGACACATGAAAAACTGGATGCACGGCTGATAAGCTAGGCGGCAATGCAAGTCTATAAGCCACGTCTCCCACTTGATGAAGAATCTCAAACGGACCAATGAACCTAGGGTTGAGCTTGTCATTCTTACCAAATCTCATCACGCCCTTCATAGGCGACACTCGGAGCAATACCCACTCACCAACCATGAAAGCTACATCTCGAACCTTTTGATCTGCATAGTTTTTTTTCCTAGACTGAGCTGAACAAAGCTTATCCTGAATGATCTTGACCTTTTCCAAGGCCTCCTGAACCAAATCTGCACCCAACAATCGAGCCTCTCCTCGCTCAAACCATCCGACAGGAGTTCGACACCGCCTACCATATAAAGCCTCATAAGAGACTTGAGCACGTGATTTTTGCCCTACATGAAAATAACTCCTAAAAATAGACCAAAATAATTTTAATTTATTTTTAGGTGTTTTTCTTTATTTAGTTTCATTTCATGCATTTTCAATATTTTTTAAAAAATCATAGAAAAACCATAAAAATGTCACATTTTAATTTTAAGCCACCTTAGGTTCAATTTGCATTAAGGAATTAATTACATTGAGTTAATATTTTTTTAAAATAAAGAACCATTAAAATGGTTAATTTTTCACTTTTAATTTTAGTCTTTGAATTTCGGTAGTTTTCCGTTTAATTTGGTTTTATTAGTTGCAGTAAGTATTAGTTGTAGTAATGAGTTTAATTTGAAAATAATTTGACTAAGAATTAATTTAGGTGTTATTTTTAGTTTTAGTTTAAAAGAAATTGGGAAAATATGAAAATAAAGATTTGAATCATATTTTTGGGTTGATATTTACTTCTATTTTTAAGCCTAATGCAATTCCTTTTTTAAAACCCAACCTAAATTATCCCCTTCCCAATCCCAACCGGGTCGACCTGATCCAACCCAATACCCAATCCCATTTCCCCACCTAAAAACCTAATACACATTACATGCACGGATACACACGTAGACACATGCCTGAAAGTTTTGAGCGCAGCTGCACAGAAGGCAAACAAAGGAGGACCCTCCCCCCGGGTGTCGTCTTCTCCAGCGGTTCTCCATCTTCTCCAAACGACCAAACCTCTCTTCATAGTCTTCTCTTCCATTCACCTCCTAATCACCGTCGCACCCCACTAACCCTGAAACCAAACGGAGACCTCTTCTCTCATGCCAACCATCATAGCCGACGTTCACCAGTTCCTCATTCGAGCTATTGTTTAATCGGAACTGATCACCGGCGAGTGACAACGCCACTGCCACGGGTCTGGACAGAAACTCCAAGACGCAGCCACGATTCAATCACTCATACCAAAAAAACAAAAATACTCTGTTCTCTTCGTGAATTTTCGTGACTCTCATTTCAGAAAATCAGAGGCATCACTTTCTGATTTTTTGTTCCAAAGTGGAGGTGATTTGAGATCGTGTACGATTCAAAATTTCTTTTACGAATTCAAGGTTTCATCGAGGTGTTGTCCATTGGTTGCCGATTGCAGTTTTGGTTTATTTTTCGCATTTCAGGTATGTGCTTTTGATTCAAAACGCGGTAAATGTCGCTGGATGGTCTATTGCACTGAAATATGTAATAATTATTTCCTTCATCACTCTGCAAATTTCAGTATTCAATTTTCCTTTTCCCTGTTTCATTTCGTCACTTATGTGACGATTATATGCTTCAGTTTCAGCTGCTGTCCAATTGTATGATATTGTGTGATTCGTCGATCTACTCTTGTTATCCGATTTGCTATCTTGTTGTTTGATTTGTTTGAATGTGAAAAATCAAAAACTGAAGCATTAAGGTTATAATTAAGTTTTCGGATTAGATCCGTTCATCTTTGGCTTATTGATTTTGCGATCAATCTGTTCATATTGGTTTGTGATGACACGCACATATTTGCATCCTTGTTACATATTCAAATTCATTTAAGTTTCTGCATTATAAGAGTCACTTTGTCGAGTGTTTTCGTCTATTCCTAAGAGGCAGCACATGAGATAATTTGGTTTAATGATCCGTATGGTTTTTTTTAAAGCATGTGTCGTTGGATCTTTAAATTATGATCGGGTAATCTGTCCTGATCCTAAAATAGGAATAGTGTTTTGAATGTCTTCCATAGTTCGAACAACAAATATTTCACCATCTTCCATATCGAACTAAACCGGTTCCTGATTTCTAAAGTTTGAGCATATAGTTTGTGATCTCGCCTAAGTTTCCATATGTTCGAACGAAAGAAATGGACCAAGTCGCGTGTTGAATGCTTAAATTTTCTTGAAAATAAGTATTGTGTCTATCAGTTATCACTAAGGTGGAAGTTCTAATAAAATTTTGATCTATTGTGTGTTCTTTAAATCGGCTTGGTACACATGTTGAGTTCTTATGATAATTGAATATAACTAAGTTCAAATTTCTCCGTCAATATGTGCATCAATTTTATCTCCATGTTCTTGTTTCTTTGATGAATATGAATGTCGTATGAGTATTTAGTTGTTTTGTGTTTTGTTTAAAACTTTCTCTTAATTTGTTTTGAATATGATACATTAGATGGAATAGAAATTAATTGGTTGATCAGTTTTAGGCTGATTAGCACATGATATGTTTGGCTTAATAAATTTTGGGGAAATTCATTGAGAGCGCAAAGTAAATCACGACATTGAAGAAATTAAGGGTAGTTGTATTTGAGTTAATCCTGCTTGGTGATAATTGTGTGAAGAAACATTATTTATACTTGTTCATATGTTTATTCAAATTGGATATAGCTGGACATGATGGTGTCACAATATAGATATTGGGTTGTTATTCATCAACTAAACTACGTGATTAGATTAAAGAAGTCACTGGGTGCATTTCAAGTGACCTGACTACAATTCCAAACAAGGTTAAATAATGCAGGTTGTGAACCACGGGTGCGTTTCATGTGACGTGGTTTGCGATACGTTTTAAATAACCTTGATTTTTCCTTAAAAAAAATAAAGACAGTTTGAAAGTTTACAGTCCTCCAAATGTAGTTCTCTTTTAAAATATAATTGGGACGCTCCATGCCAAAAAAGAATGAATATTACATGGCCCTTGTTTAAATTAATCGTATTTACACATAGAACTCGAGACGAGCCGTTTAGTAAATTTTCACGCCCTCTCGCAAAGTTAATAATGCGTAGATGATTTAGGCGCGCTAATTAAATAATTCACTTTCCAAAATTTGGGTGCGTATCTATGTGACCCAAATCCCAATCCGAACGAAGTTAAAATGTGTCAAAAACCACGGTTGCATTTATGTAACATTGTCCGAGACATGTTTTAATGACGTTGCAATTCTCTTCTTAAATAACAATAAAAGTGGTTAAAAGATTCAAATGCACATAGGTTCATGATTGTCTAAAATCGGATAATTTAAGCCAAATGTAACAGTTGAGCAACCGTGCTAGAACCACGAAACTCGGGAATGCCAACACCTTCTCCTGTGTTCACTGAATTCCTTACCCAAATTTCTGATTTGCCGACTGTTAAAGAGAGTCATTCTTTCGTTGATTCAAGATTCTAAACGATGACTTGGGACACCATAAATCTCGCAAGTGGCGACTCTGAAATCTCTTAAATAATTCAATCGCGTTTCAATCGTCCTTTAATTTGAAAAACTCCCTTATCTACGCCCTTCGTCGAGATATGGATAGCCAAAAAAGGTGTGAGAGGGGCCATATGGAGGCTCGTCTGATAGCTGTTGTTGTAGGCAAACTCCGCTAAGGGAAAAAACCAATCCCATGAGCCTCCAAAGTCGATGACACTGGCTTGGAGCATATCCTCTAAGATATAAATAGTCCGTTCAGACTGACCGTCTGTCTGGGGATGAAATGCTGTACTCAACTCCACGTGAGTGTCCAACTCTCGCCGAACTGCTTTCCATAAATGCGAGGTAAATTGTGTACCCCTTTCCAAAATGATAGAAACCGGCACACCATGAAGGCGGACAATCTCCCGGATATAAATCTCCTCTAATCTCTCGGATAAATAGGAGACTGCCATGGGAAGGAAATGCACTGACTTGGTCAGCCTATCAATAATGACTTAAACTGCGTCGAACCTCTTCCGGGTCAACGGAAGTCCAGTAACGAAATCCATGGTAATCCTCTCCCACTTCAACTCGGGAAGCTTAATCCCCTGAAACGATTCTCCAGGCCTCTGATGCTCATACTTAACTTGCTGACAATTCAAACATGGAGCCACATATGCAACAACATCTTTTTTCATCCTACGCCACCAATAATGCTGCCTCAAATCCTGATACATCTTCGTGGCTTCCGAATGAATAGAATACCATGAATTATGGGCCTATGCTAAGATCAACTATCGAGTCCCATAAACATTGGGCACGCAAATTCGCCCCTGCAACCTCAAAATACCATCATCACCTAAGGTCACCTACTTGGCACCTCCACGCTGCACCGTGTCTCTAAGGACACACAAATGGGGATAATCAAACTGCCAATCATGAATACGCTCCAATAATAAAGAACGAGCAACCGCGTAAACAAACACCCGGTTAGGCTCAGAAATATCCAACCTCACAAGTCGATTGGAAAAGGCCTGACCATCCAAAGCAACCGGTCTCTGGTCGACCGGAATATAAGCAAGACTGCCCATGCTGGTTGACTTCCTACTCTACGTGCCGGCCACCACGTTGGCCTTCCCCGGGTGATATAAAATTGTAACATCATAATCCTTCAACAACTCCAACAACCTTCTCTGCCTCCAATTCAATTCCATTTGCTTGAACAAGTACTGAAGGCTCTTGTGATTAGTGAAAACCTCACATGCCACGCCATACAAATAGTGCCTCTAGATCTTCAAGGCGTGAACAATGGCTTCCAACTCTAGATCATGAACTGAATAATTCTTCTCAGGAATCATTAACTGCCTCGAAGCAGGCAATGACCTTACCATACTGCATCAACACTGCACCAAGCCTAACACGGGAAGCATCACAATAGACTATGTAAGGTCCTGAGCTTGTGGGCAAAACCAACACCGGAGCTGTAGTCAGAGCTGTCTTGAGCTTCTGGAAGTTTGCCTCACACTCCTTCGACTATGTGAACTGGGCACCCTTCTGGGTCAACTTGGTCATCGGGGCTGCAATAGATGAAAACCCCTCCATGAACCGACGATAGTAGCCTACTAACCCCAAGAAACTCCGGATCTCCGTAGCTGATACTGGACTAAGCCAGTTCTTGGCTGCCTCAATCTTCTTTGGGTCCACCTGAATGCCCTCTGCTAATATGAAATGACCTAGAAATGCATCTGAGCGCAACTAGAATTCACACTTCTAGAAGTTAGCATATAACTTAATGCCCCTCAAAGTTTGAAGGACCACTCTGAGGTGCTGCTCGTGCTCCTCCTGGCTACAAGAATATATCAATATATCATAAATGGACACTATAACGAATGAATAGAAATAAGGCCTGAACACTCGGTTCATCAAGTCCATGAAAGCTGCTGGGGCATTTGTCAACCCGAATGACATGACCAAGAACTCATAATGCCCGTACCGAGTGCGAAAAGCTGTCTTAGGGACATCGGATGCCCTAATTGTCAACTGATGATAGCCAGATCGCAAGTCAATTATAGAAAATACTCTGACACCCTGAAGCTGATCGAACAAGTCATCAATCCTCGGCAGTGGATATTTATTCTTGATCGTTACCTTATTCAATTGTCAGTAATCGATACACATTCTCATTAACACATCCTTCTTTTTGACGATAACACCGGCGCAGGCGATACACTGGCCTAATGAAGCCCTTCTCCAACAAGTCCTATAGCTGATCCCTTAACTATTTCAACTTTGGAGGGGCCATTCGATATGGCGGTATAGAAATGGGCTCAGTACCCAGAGCTACATCAATGCAAAAGTCGATATCCCTGTCGGGCGGCATACCCCGCAGGTTTGAAGGGAACACATCGAGGAACTATCAAAAAATAGGAACAAAATCAATAGAAAGGACCTCAACACTGGAATCATGGACATAAGCCAAATAAGTCAAACACCTCCTTCTCGACCATACGTCGAGCCTTCACATATGAGATAATACTGCGAGTGGAATGACCGGGAGTCCCTCTCCACTCTAAACGGGGCAAATCTGGTAAGGCTAAGGTCATGGTCTTGGCATGGCAATCCAAGATAGCATGATACGGGGACAACCAATCCATCCCTAATATAACATCGAAGTCGACCATGTCTAAAAGCAACAAATCAACACGGGTCTCATGACTCCCAATCATTACCACACTTGAATGATGAATTCAGTCGACCACGATAGAATCACCCACCAGCGTAGACACATAAACAGGAATACTCAATGCATCACTAGGCATTACATGGTATGGTGCAAAATAAGATGACACATACGAATACGTAGATCCTGGATCAAATAGCACTGAAGAATCTCTATCACAAACCAGAATAGTATATGTAATGACTCCATCTGATGACTCAGCCTCAGGTCTAGCTGGACGAGCGTAGCACTGGGGTTGGGCCCCATCTCCCTGAACCACATCTCTTGGATTGCGGGCTATTGGCTGGCATCCACCCTTTGCGGTCTGAGCTCCACCTCTATGACCTCTACCTCCATCTTTAGCACCTCTACCCCCGCCTCTAGCTGACTAGGCATGTTGTGGAGCATCTGGTGCCTGTACCATGGCACGGGAACACTGTTTTGAAGAACTGCTCGAAGCTCGAGGACAATACCTAGCAATGTGCCTCATGTCGCCACAAGTAGAACAAGCTCTCGGCTGATGGACTGGTGACCCTGGAAACTTTGAAGCGGTGGTGCACTGATAGGTGATGATGGTGCACTATAAGGTTGCTAATCAGAATAATGCGGCTGAGAACCATGACCACTTGAAGTACCATGAGAAACCTGGAGTGTTGACTCGAAAGGTCTCAGAGGATGACCCCTATCGTATAAATCTCTACCTCCAGATGTGGCACAACTGAATCGGCCTGGCTGACAGGGTCTCTTGTCTGCTATGACCACCCCCTGTGGCAATACCATCTCAATCCTCCGGGCCACATTGGCCACCTCCTGAAAAGTGATACCATTCCCCGCCTTTCTAGCCATCTAGAGAAGAATAGGCTGGATGAGTCCATTAGTAAACCATCTCCCTCTCTCCCTCTCAGTGGGGATTATGACAAAAGCATGGCGGGCCATATCAATAAACTTGGTCTCGTACTGGGCGACTGACATGGACTCCTGATGGAGACGCTTGAACTACCTCCGATAGGCCTCGCGCTGTGTGACAGGGAGAAACTTCTCAAGAAATGTGTGTGTGAATTGCTCCCAGGTCAAGGCTGGAGACCCTGCTAGACTAGATAAACAGAAATCCCTCCACCAAGTCTTGGCAGATCCAGATAGGCGAAATGCAGTGAAATCAACTCCATTAGACTCAACAATACCCATGTTCTGAAGAACCTCGTAACAACTGTCCAAATAATATTGAGGGTCCTCGGTGGGTGCACCATTGAAGTTAACAGTGAAGATCTTGGTTAACCTATCCAACCTCCACAAAGCATTTGCGGATATAGTCGCTCTACTGCCGGTCTGAACAACCACTCCTGCCTGAACTACTATAGTTGCCTGAACACCTGGAATTTAAACATGTGGAGCTACCTACTCTGAAGTACGAGTATCAGGAGTTTGGGCCGCTCCTCCAGCCTGAGAGACTACAGGTGCTACGGGAAGTAACCTTGCTCGGGTGACGCTCTCCATAAGACCCACTAATTGAACCAGAGCATATTGAAGAACTAGGGTGGAAATGAACCCCTATGGGACCTGAGCGGGCATATTGGAACTACTGGAGCTGGGGCCAGAACCTCATCGTTGAAATCAACCTTAGGCTCCACCACTGGTGCTGCTGCTCAGGGCTGAGCTCTGCTCTTACCTCAGCTTCTGGCACGGCCTCGGCCTCTCCCTCTGCACCTAGCGGGGGCTTCCTGGGGCTCGAACTGCTGATCCAAAGATGAGGAAGCGCGTGTTCTCTCCATCTGTGAAAGAACAGAGTAGGAAGACAATCAGTATTTCAGAATAGAACCGCACGACAAGAAAGAACAAATGTGATGTTTTCCTAACTCTGTAGACTCTAGGGGATAAGTATAAACGTCTCCGTAGCGATCCCTCATACTCTACTAAGTTTGTCCGTGAGTTGTGAGACCTATGTAACCTAGTGCTCTAATACTAATGTATCACGACCCGGATTTCCTAACTTTCGGGGATCGTGATGGTGCCTACTAATGGGAGCTAGGCAAGCCAAATATTAATACAACTCCTTAACCAAATAATCCTTTTTAATATTTACCAATAATAAGATAAAAGCAACTGATTTAACTAATCAAGCGGAAGACTTAATATTAATGAAAACAAATAACAATACGGAAGTTCAACATAGCCTCTATCCAAAATCTTGTGTCACATAACTCACGAACTACAACCTCTGAAAGAAAGTGTAAGCTATTTGTCTCGAAATAAATGAGATACAGACTAAAATAAAGATAGAGGAGACTCTGATGCATGCGGACGCCTGCAAGGCTACCTCGGTGTCTCACTGGACCGAAGGCTCGCTCTTACGCTACTGTTGCTGCTAAAAAGTTACTCCGGTAACTGCACATAAGTGTAGAGTGTAGCATCATCACAACCGACCCCATATGATGTAAGTGTCTAGCCTAATCCCGGTGAAATAGTGATGAGGCTAGGACCATATTCCACATAAATCTGTGCAGATATACATATACAAATATACGGAGAAAAAACAGAAATAAGCAACTAAAACTGGGGAAAGAAACATGCTTTAGGGGCAACAGATAGAAACGGAATATCAGAGATAACAATATAAATATCTATAGTTAAGCATATAGCACGGAATAAGGAAGTAAGACATCTTACATGGTAAGCTCATTTTGTTGCAGGCGTGCAACCCGATCCCCTTTCTCATATCTTGTTGTAGGCATACCACCTGCTCCCATTTCATAATATCATTTGGTAGGCGTACCACCCGCTCCCATTTCAATATCTTGGGGTAGGCGTACGACTCGATCTCATTTCAATTAATATCTTGTGGTAGGCGTACCACCCGATCCTATTTCAATTAGTATCTTGTGATAGGCGTACCACCTGATCCTATTTCAATCAATATCTTGTTGTAGGCGTACCACCCGATCCCATTTCAATCAATATCTTGTGGTACGCATGCCACCCGATCCCATTTCAATCATTAACTTGTGGTAGGCATACCACCCGATCCCATTTCAATCAATATCTTGTGGTTGGCGTATCACCCGATCCCATATCAATCAATATCTTGTGGCAGGCGTACCATCCAATCCGATTTCAATCAATATCTTGTGGTAGGAATACCACCCGATCCCGTTAATTCTAACACAATACACAATATAATCTTGGAAATGGAACAAGACAATGTAATAACTGCCCGGCAAGGGAAAACAATAACAACCCTTCAAATGTCCCGGCAATGGAGAGTTAGTTATAACCAATTCTATTCAATTGTTACTCGGAACTGTTGAAACCAATACTCAATATCAAGGATCATCAATCAACTCTTTTTATAGGATCAATTAAGAACTCACAACTATCAATTTAAGACTCATGGTCATGCTAAATACATACATACAAATACTCGTCACCATGCTCATACGTCGTATGCAACACAAACAAGTAGCAAATATGACTCAACTCCTAATCCCTGAAGCTAGGGATAAATCGAACACTTACCTCGATGCTTTGAACTCAACTTAAGCCTCAATTATTGCTTTACCCCTCGATTCCTCCATGAATCCATATCTATGATTTGTTTTGAAATCGGACCTCAAATTGAGGTCCAAATCCCCAATTTTTGAAAAACCTAGGTTCTACCCTGAATCCCCAATTTCACCCATGAAAATAAGCGATTTTATGTTGAAAACATATTAAATGATGTTAATGATTGAAAGATTTGAGTAAAAATCGACTTACAATTGATTTGGAAGAAGTGTTGTCTTGTAAAAAATCGCCTATAAGGTTTGGGTTTTGAAAGAATGATAATATATGGTGGAAAAACAAGTAAGTATAAAAGTTTTTGGGTTGCGGATATGGGATATGCGAAATAGGGTTCACAATTGTGAACCCTACAAGCATGGGAATTGCCACATATTTGTTCGCATTTGTGAACCATGTGCAAGAATGCGGGCATTGCATTTGCGAACGAGGATGTCACATTTGCAACTGGCCAACATCCCATTTGCGAACCATATCGTCACATTTGCGACCCAATGCATGATTTCCCATTAACGCATTTGCGATCATAAGCTCGCATTTGCGAGCTTGCATTTGCAAGACCTTCTTCGCAAAAGTGAAGATTGCAGAACTGGAATGCCATATTATTCCTAAGTTCAAAAATGCAATCCGTGGCCTATCCAAAACTCACCCGAGCCCTTGGGTCTCCAAACCGAACATACACAGAACCTCAAAAAATCCTATGGACTTATCCATGCGATCAAGTCACCAAAATGAATCACATACATCGAATCAAGCCTCAAAGCTCATGATTCCTTCCAAATTTTCATAAAATATCAAATTTCCATTTTAAGTCCGAAACACATCAAATGACGTCCATTTTCAACCAAACTTTACAGAACGCACTAAATCCATATATATAAGACTTATACCGGGTACCAGAACCAAAATACGGGCCAGATACCTTAGTCGTTTAATCAAAGTTTATTTCTAATTTTCTTAAATATCTCCAGAAAAATAATTTCAAACAAAAATTCATTTCTCAGGCTTGCGACCTCGGAATTCTATTCCGGGCATATGCCTAAGTCCCATATTTTCTTGCTGACCCTCCGCGATCGTCAAATTATTGGTCCGGGTCCGTTTACCAAAAATATTGAATGAAGTCAAATTTATTCAATTTAGTATCAAAATTTTGCATTTTTTTAATGGAATTCATATTTAAGCTTTCCGGCTACATGCTCGGACTGAGCACACAAATTGAGGCAACCATTAATGAGGTTTTCAATGCCTCTAAAGCATGGAATGAGTAAGGAAACAGGTGATGGCCCTTTGGGTTGTCATAGAAGTACACCGGTAGCTACTATTAAGTTTTCTATTTAAAATATATTTATAATTTATAATATATTTAAAGATTAGTTAATTCGCTCATAATTCATGATTAAGTATCCTGAATTTTGGTCTCCTGAAGTTTATAGCTGCTAATTTGAAATCCAAGACTTACTGTTCTGCAAGACAAAGTACTGTATTTCCGACAATACTAATTTGAAAGTTAGGACAAACCATTGTAACTTTTTGAACTGCTAATTTAAAATTTAGGACATAAGATTCAAATTTTTAGCATAAGTTTCGAATTTTAGGAGATAATATCCTGAAGTTTAAACTTTGAGGTTTAAACTTTAGGATGTGGTATCCTAAAGTTTGAGCGAATTGGCTAATCTTTATAGGAAACTGTGAAAATATTTTAAACATCATGCTTAGAAGTGGCTACATGATGTCATTACCTCATCCAATGGTCACATATTATAATTGTAAAACTATAATTTAATAGGGTATATTAATATATTAATAAAAATATTATAGTTAGATCTCCCTATAATATCATCGTTACATAACCGTACTATCTTCACTATAAAATCCAAGTTAATTTTGAAATCGATTTTTATGTTATATGATCACGTCCATCTATGCCTTATAAAAAGGACAAAATGATCATTGCTAATATAATATGGCTTATAAGTCCGAAGTCGAATTTCATAGACAACTAAGGCTTAGCTAAAGTTGTTCACTATTACCAAGAATAAGATCTCGAACAATAACTTATAGATATTAAGATTCTTGTGTTTAACTAGATAACTAACAAATTAAAATAATAGATTAACACTAAAGATATTACATGTTGGAGAAAAGATTAAGGAGGTCTAGAATTATGATTATTCCAATTATCGTAATCCTTCCCGCTATGTCTTCTATAATTTTGCCTAAGTATTCTTTACTTATAATGAGTTCTCTGTGTGTTATATTTCTCTCCCGAGTAATTATGATAATTTATTAGACATACTCTCTCGAGTTACGCTAGCTGGCTTTAGCTACAACTCACTTACATTGCACCCAAGGTTTCATAATCCCTAATCCCACTTTTAAACCCCTAGTTATTGATTCCTCACATACATTGGAAGTGATGTTGTTCAACAACTACATAAATATTCACTCTCTCCCGAGTAATACATACTAAATAGGCACAACTAATTGAGGGCCCTTCAATCAACCACAAGAATATTATAGTTGAACAAATAGGAAAAATACTACGACTCAATTATATAAAAACATAATAAGAATTTATCCTACTAAAGGTTCGATCAAAATCCTAGATAACAAATTACCAATTCATAATAATATGTAAACAACAATACTAAAAGTCATAATCAACAATGAAAAGATACGAAGAGGAAGGAAAAACTCGTAGAAGAATTCATCGCCTTGCTCCTATTGTGTCTCTGCCTCCTTAGGTCAAATGTGTATTAAAAATTGGTCTCCTCTCTCGAAATACTATTTTTTCATGTATATTTACCAAATAAGGTCGGGCCCAAACAATTATACCTTTTCCTACAAGAAAAAGGACAAGTTTCTAGGCTTGGACGTCCACGGCTGCGGTACGGGCACGGTACTTTCACAGCTTACTACCTCAGTTCGCGTCAGGTTCACAGTCGCGGTTTCGATCGTGTTTTCTACCCTGTTTCGTTGGAATTTGGAATAACATAAAACACAAAAGTTGTAGTCCTTTGAATTATCTTTCCAACCATATAGTCCAAATGGAGTTCTGAGCAAAACGTTATGTGCATTTTACTAGACGGTATGTAATATGCCTACTCGATTCTTTGTTTTGTTGCTCTATCATCCGTTGATCCCCAAATATGATCCTGGCTTAATTATTTGGGCTTTTACTCAGACTTCAAAGCTCCAAATCACTTAAATTCGTTCTATAACATCTGCACAGCTCGGAATCACTCCTATAAGGCTCTAGATCTACGTTAATTGAGTGTAGTAAGTTAGATAGTACAACTCAAGTAAGCTATGTAGTGCAACTCAAAAAAAGTGTAATAAATTTGAGTATAATAAGTGACTAAAATATGTAATTATCGCGTATCATTAACACTGCACAGTTAAACTGTAATGATGCAGTCGATAATTTTGAGCTCTAGCGCGCCGTTCAGCAGTGTAAGGCCATGAGCAACTTCATTTCAGGTATTATGACTTGTACGCGTGATCAGAATTGAGTTTCGGGAAGTTCGGAGTGGATTTGGAAAGAGAATTCTCATTTTAGAAGCTTTAGTTGAAAGAATTCACTAGGATCGGATTTTTGAGTAAAAGATCTCGAAATTTGGATTTGAGGGTTCCAGCAGGTTTATATGATGATTTCGAAACTGGGTGTATGCCCGGATCGGGTTTTGGATGACCCAGGAGAATTTTGGCGCCTATTGTGGAAGTTAGCATTTTGGAAGAAATTTCATAAGTTTGAGTTGAAGTGTATTTCAATGTTATCTATGTCCTTTTGGGATTTCGAGTCAAGGAGTAGCTTCGTATGGTGATTATGGTGTTGGGAGCAAGATCAGAAATAAATTTAGAGGTCTGGGGGTCAGTTTGGAGTCATTTGGCTAAAGATATAAATTTGAAGGTTTTTGAGAAGTTTGACTAGAAGTGGACTTTTTGATATTAGGGTTAGACCCGATTCCAAAAATTGGAGTAGGTTCGTAATGTCGAATATGACTTGTGTGCAAAATTTGAAGTCAATCGGACGTGATTTTATATGTTTAAACATCTAAAGTAAAAGTTTGAGATTCTAAAGTTCATAAAGCTTGGAGTGGAGATCGATTCAGGATTTTAGCATTGTTTGATGTAATTTAAGGCCTTGAGCAAGTTTTTAATGTATTTTGGGCCTGGTTGGTAAGATTGGTCGAGGTCCTGGGGGCATTGAGTAGATTTCGGATGCTTGACGGATCGAATTTGGAAATTTTAGGGAGGCGGAAACTGCTGGTTGCTGTCCTAACCGCATCTGCACCTCCTAAACAACATGTGCGGAAATGCATAAGCGGTCCATCTGTCGCAGGAGCGGCCCAAGGCCAGGCGGCCCAGAATCACAGATGTAACCCTAAATTCGTAGAAGCGGAACTGCAAAAGCAGTGGGCCTGTTTGCAGAAGTAGCCCAGACCACATAAGCGTTCTTCTTTCCACAGAAGCGGTGGTCGTAAGTGCGGCCCAGGACCGTACATGTGGAAATCACAGAAGGCAGTGGCCTTCATTTATTAGGGTTCTAGGCCATTTTTGCTCATTTTCACTCATTTCTTGAGCGATTTTGAAGCTCTTGGAGGGGTGATTCCGCCTAGCATTGTGAGGTAAGTTATTTCTAATTAATGTGAGTTTAATACTTGAGTTTTGAGTAGATTAACACATAAAAATTAGTAAAAATCATGTGAATAGAGTAAAACCTTGTGTTTTTTTAAAAACAAGATTCTACCACGAAATTTCATATGGAATGAAGTAGAAATCATATATTCTTGATCCTTAGGTTATAAAGAACAGCTTTTTTCGAGAAATTTTGGTAATTCGAGCACGTGGGTCTGGGGTCGAATTTTAGGAAACTTGTGTTTAAGGTTGAGAAATTTCTTAAATAGTTGAATTCGATCTTGTGAGCTTGTACTGACTAGTTCTTACCTCTTTTATCTAGTTTTGGATCACTCCGCTCCAAATTGAGAGTTTAAGCTCGTTCTTGGTAGTGGAAGTACGATTTGGAGCGAGGTGAGTCTCCTTTCTAACCTTGTAAGAGGAAAATTTCCCCATAGGTAAAATAATTGATTATGTGCTCCTAGTAATTGGGGCTATGTATACATGAAGTGACGAGTGTCTATGCGTAGCTACTAATATGTGTAAGTAGTTTAGGACCCAAAACATGCTATTCTTGGAATATCTGTGATCTTATTGATAGTTTAATTTCTTAAACTCTATTGAATTGGTAAATGAATTTCTAAGAGGAGTAAACTTCATTTGCTTAAATAAGTAAAAGACAATTGGCTCTTATTTGGATAACTATTCCTCGATAAATTCTTAATCTACTTTTTGAGCATGTATTTCTATGTGTACCTGCGTCGTATGTAAGGTTCAGGAGCAGAATAATTGTTTATTTAAATTTGACCGCGTCACATGTATGGTTCACGAGCAAGGTAATAGATGCATCTATGGTTCGCACTGTTAGACCCTCTACAGTGCACATTTTACGTTTTTGTTGGATGGGGCCATACGACCTCAACATGGTTTACGCATGCTTGTATTGCTTGCCACTAGATTAATTGATACTGATATCGGCTCTCGACGACTTGAGATTATTGTTAATTAATGGATTACGAATCCAGAGACTTATAATAAAAAGGAACTTTCACCTATTTCGTGACTTATCTGAATTTACTATTGTTAATAAATCCGTGATTCATTGCATTAACAATATTATTGTTGGACCACTAGTAAGTGTCGAAGTCGACCTCTCGTCTCTACTTCTTCGAGATTAGATGGGATACTCATTAGGTACATCTTGTTTTTGTACTCATACTACACTTGCTATGCATTTTTGTTGCACAGGTTCATATGTAGCTAGTGGCTTAGTGGCATAGTAGCATGGTTGATGCGGAGACTTAGGTGAGCTGCACTTCTCGGGATAACTCGTAGCTAGCAGAGTCTCTTCCAAATTTTTATATTTATCCTCTATCAATTTATATTCTGGACGGTTGTTGTATTACATTATTTCTTAGAAATTGCTCATGCACTTGTGACACCGGGTTCTGGGATGGATATGGGGTATTCTATACTTAATTGTAACTTTTACTTATTTTCATAAATATTATCTTTTACTATCTAGATTGAAGGAAGATATTAGTTTTCAAAATTATTAAGATAAGAATTTAATTAAGTTTTTTGGTTGGTTTGCCTGAGAGCGGTGTCCGACGCCATCATGACCCTAAGTGGATTTTGGGTTATGACAACATGGTATCAGAGCACTGGGTTCCCTTAGGTCTCACAAGTCATGAGCATGTATAGTAGTGTCTCGCGGATTGGTACGGAGACGTCTATACTTAAATTCGGGAGGCTATAGGGCTATTAGGAGTGCTTCCCTTCTTGATTCCTTATCGTGCCATTTGATTCCTGAGGCTTGTTCCTTCTTTCCTTCCTACTCAATCTTACACGATGCGAACCGCTGGTTTTGAATTGAGAATTTAAGGACTGTAATGGTACTATGAATATGGTGTGGGGTGTTTCTTCCTATGAGGGTTATTTGAGCCATTATCGTTGCCTTGTAGAAGGATATTCTTTTGTTTCAGCTCAGTAGCGGTACTTCTGAGAGCTCTGAGGCTAGGCACAAGTTGCCTTGATGCTTATGAACGATTGTTCCGCAGTATTGCTATGATGGTAGGATGTTTGCCTATGTGTCGGGCCACTGAATGAATTGAAGGGAGGTTCACTCGATGCATGATTCAGAGATTCGGTATTTTACTTCCGGCGGAGGGAAGGAAATCGGACTAAAAATGTGCAGGATTAGGTTGATGGAGTAATGAGACTTGGTATTTGCGAGCGTGGTGGAGTTTTCTTCTATGATGAGGTGTCATTGTCCTTATTGAATGTACTAAGTTCACCGGTGTTATGATCTTCTACAATTCGCTTTTGAAGCAGGATATTGTGAGACAATATTGAAAAAGTGACTGCCAGAGATCGCAGGGTGTGGTGATTCAGGATGGAATCAGTGTTTCTAATGTCAACGGCGGGAAAATGATCCTCAAAAAGGTGTAAAGTTAATAGCGGTCTGTTGGTTCAGGTTATATCGATATGGGTTTTGATCTAAGGAATCAATGGAGCAACAAAGAATGAGGAAGGACATATGGGAAGTGTCAAGCGGTAGTTAAAACTTCTAGAAGTTCAAGTATAAGAAGCGAAGGTCGAGTAGTCGGCTACAGGGGTGAGTTTCACAACAATGGGAAAGTGGCAGAGTTGCATATAGGATTGTGGTAGGACGACCACGCACCTTATGCAGAGTTTGGAGTGATTTGGGAATTTTAATGATTGGTGATTGGGACCTACGGTTTAATTTGAAGCATGGACTATTATGCGGCAGGAGATTTGATATAAAAGAAGGGAGCTGCTTGAGATGAAGAAGGTACAACCTAACTTTGAATTGGAAGGATGTTGTCACACCTTCAATTGGTGTCCACGAGGAGTGAATGGACTTTACTGCAAAGAGATCGGTTGTGCGAATATGGTTGATGATTCAAAGTATAAAAAGGGGTTTTTACAGAAAGATTCCGAGAATTTTGGCAGTTGATTACGCAAGGTTATGTCAATAAGAGATAAAGAATCCTGGTCAATTCCAGAGTTGTGTAATAAGTGGCTCCAAGCTAAGTGGGAGAGTCCCACCGCCTATGATTGGGTTGTATGGTTAACTACTTTTGAGGTTTCTCGTTATTATCATGTTGATCAGTTATTTCATCTACGAGAAAGGAACATAAGTGATAATTTTAGCAAAGGAATTTTAAAAGATGTGCTATGGTTGGCCTTATTGGCTCATGTTTAACTTGGGGAAGGATTCAGGATTTATGCCTTGTATGGATGCGTGTTTCAAAGGAAGTGATTAAGCCCGGTGCTTCGTTGAGAGAGTATTAATGTGCTAGAAGATTCATGGAGTTGATCATATACGGGGCCAAGTCAGAGTAGGTGGCTCTCAACAACAGTCCTAGTGGATTCAAAAAGGTAAAGTGTGGTGCCTATTGGTTTCAAGCCTATGGGTACGATTTAGAATCAATATTTGTAGCAGCTTATGAGAAAATGCCTAGAATGTTCTATGATGTTTTGACTTGCAGTGTAGCATTTGGGAGGTGTGAAATGGTTTGTGGGATTTTAGGTAGCATGGCCTCGTGATTCAAGGTCACTCTGTATGAGTGCGGATGGAGTGTGTGATGTGTTGAATGGAGCTATAATTATTTCTAAGGAAATCAAGGATAAATTAAAAGAAGATAAATTGGTTAGCTATAGTTGAATCGGCATATTGACGGTAGTGATCAGTTCCTTCAGCGTGATCAAGTTATGCAAGTGAATTATGACGGTACATGTGAGGCTTGTCGGCCGCTATAATTGATGTTATTTAGAAGTATTTTAGTGTTATGGCCTATTATGTGTAGGCGGATCCTGGAAGGGCTATGGTGGCTTAGACCACTACTTATTTCACCTGTGTGTTGCTATGGTTATCTTGAAGTGAGTCAAGTGAAAAGTTTTTATATGACGAAGTGTTAATCTATTGGTGGTTCCGGAGTTATGATGAAAATCGTGTTCTATCGTATATTTGTATGTTGGGTATAGTGAGTGGTATGAAATTTGAAGTAAGGATAAAGGTTGCAATTAAGTGTTAACAAGGATTTCACGACCTCGGATGAGTAGGAAAGTAGTTTCGAGGTTTAAAGTAAGTTGGTATTGCCTTTAGCATCAGCTGTGATCAGATTCTTGATCGCTTTTTAGCGTTAGTGTGGCCAGTGGTTTGGATATACGTACTTGTTATCTATTACGGAAGGTTGTGGGAACATGCCACACGGGAAGGTTGTATAAGTGTGGCATGTACTCACTTGATTGGTTAATGAGTCAAACCAAGTATGAAGATATTGGTGATATCATTGATTTGGGAATTGATGCCTGGAGGGCACTTGATTTATTAAGTTGTGGACTATGGATGATTACTCCGGTTATGATGCTTGTCCATATGTGTTATGAGAAAAAGAGGAGTTATTATGGACCTCTGAAAAGTTATTATCCTAGTTCAGTGCGATCGAAATTAGTCTGAGGTCTGCGGATGGATTTAAATGTGAATATGGGCTCTATATTAGGCTAGGTGTGTTCATTTCAGTAATGCACTCCTTATGCAAGAGCAATCAGGGTGTTATTTCTTCGGCAGTTATTTCACGTAATGATATATTGCACCGTGTGAGTTATGAGATGGCTTTGTGAATTTCTTATGTGTTGAGGTTCCGTGTAGAGATGAAGTTATACGAGTAAAATGGCTCTTGAGATTTAGAATGTATATCGCACCTCAGTCGTTCTTGAGTTTTGTAGGTTATAGCGCTATATGTCTCCCCAGGGATGGTATTATGTACTTAGCGTGCTTGAGACCGATATTCAATATCTTGTTGTAATAAGCAATCTAGCTCGCTGAGTATCTTATTATGCGAATTTTATGTGTGGATCGGGTGGCATGCCGCCATGGGTATGTTGTTTGGAGCAGGTTGTGCGCCGCAATAGTATGATGTTGAGTAAAGTTCCCTATATTTGTTTTTATGTGTTTTGTTGTTTATTTTTCTAAGAAAGACTCATATTAGCTGTGTGCCCGCGTCGCATGTATAATTCCAGAGCGTGGTGTCAGTTCAATTATGTTGACTGCGCCGCATGTATGATCCGCAAACAAGATAATTGGATTTTCTTTTTCAGAGTTTGCTTTCATTGTAATGCGTTCTAATTGGTAGCACATTGGAACATTTGGCATCATATGAGACTTTTGATCATGTCTGTGGTGGCTTATTGCCTGAGCAGTTCGTACTGGGTGAGACGAGATTATTATATTAAGGATCAGTGCAATCTGATTATATGAAGTATATTAAGGAGCTAAGACCATTATTTGATTCAAGATGAGGTGATGGTTCTCGTCAGGAGTATAGACCCAAAGATTTGTTGATTCGGTAGTTAGTTATGAATTTCTACACATATCTTCCGCCATGACGGTATTGTAATAATTAGAGCAAGACCTATGTAGGTCATGAGGTGCAATGTGAGCATTAGATTCATAGAATTTCGATTTATTTGATCAGAAAATGTTATTGGAGTCCTGTGAGTAAAGTGTTGCATCTTGTAAATTTAGCTAAGGTATGCAATCATGTTTTGGTGTTGTGTGTAGTTATTGATACGGTGAGTGTATGTTGGAACATGCCTGGCAGAGAATTCCGAATGTTTGAATTGGCTCTATGGCTTATTTGCTTAAGTTAAAAAGGATATCTTCAGATTGATCGAGGTAGGGTACCCAGCTGAGTGGTTATAGCACGGGTTGGTGCCCGATGTGCTAAACATTGATTTCATACAACCCCAACACAATTCATAGCACACTCGAGGATGAACGTATGTTTAAGAGAGAGAGGATGTAATGACCTGATCGGTCTTTTTGAGCTCTAGCATACTGTTTAGCAGTGTGATGCCATGAGCAGCTTCATTTCAAGTATTATGACTTGTACTCTTGGTCGGAATTGAGTTTCAGGAAGTTCGGAGTGGATTTGGAAATAGAATTTTCATTTCAGAAGCTTTAGTACAAAGAATTAACTCGGATTATATTTTGAGTAAAAGACCTCGAAATCCGGATTCGAGGGTTCCAGCAGGTTTGTATGATGATTTTGGACTTGGGCGTATGCTCGAATCGGGTTAGGTTAGAAATTTGAAGGTTAGTGAGAAGTTTGATTGGAAGTGGAGTTTTTGATATCGAGGTCGGAACCCGATTCCGAAAATTAGCGTAGGTTCATAATGTCGAATATGACTTTTGTGCAAAATTTGAAGTTAACCGGATGTAACTTGATAAGTTTAAACATCGAAAGTAGAAGTTTGAGATTCAAAAGTTCATAAAGCTTGGATTGGAGGTCGAAAAAGTTCGTAATGTATTTTGGGACTGGTTGGTATGATTGGTTGGGGTCCTGGAGTCCTCAGGTGGATTCTGGTTGGTTAACAGATCGAATTTGGAAATTTTGGGAAGGCTGAAGCTGCTGGTTGCTGTCATAACCGCACCTGCGGTTTTAGCAGGACCGCAGAATCGGAACGAGGCCAGGCAGCCCAAGACGACATATGCAGCCCTAAATCTGCAGATGCGGAAGGCCTATCCGCAGAAGTGGCCTAGACTGCAGAAGCGGTCTTCTTTCCACAAGAATGGTTGGTTGCCGGTGCGGCCCAGGACCGCACATGCCAAAATCGCAGAAGGCGGGTAGCCTTTATTTATTCTAGCTCTAGGCCATTTTTATTCATTTTCACACATTTCTTGGGCGATTTTGGAGCTCTTGGAGGGGTAATTCCTCCTAGAATTGTGAGGTAAGTTATGTCTAATTAATGTGATTTTAATAATTGAGTTTTGAGTAGATTAACACATAAAAATTAGTGAAAATCATGTGAATGAAGTAAAACCTAGGGTTTTGTTAATTACAAGATTCAACCACGAAATGTCTTATTGAATGAAGTAGAAATCATATATTCTTGATCCTTAGGTTATAAAGAACAATTTTCTTCGAGAAGTTTCGGAAATCTGGGCACATGGGCCTGGGCCAAGTTTTAGGAAACTTGTGTTAAGGTTCAAAAATTTCTTAAATAGTTAGAATGCTTGTATTGACTAGTTCTTGCCTCGTTTATCTAGTTTTGGATCGTTCAGCTCCAAATTGAGAGTTTGAGCTCATTTTTGGTAGTGGAAGTACGCTTTGGAGCAAGGTGAGTCTCCTTTATAGTCTTATAAGAGGGAATTGTCCCCATAGGTGAAATAATTTATTATATGCTCCTATTTTTTGGGGCTACGTACGCATGAGGTGACGTGTATCTATGCATAGCTACTAATATGTGTAAGCCGGGGTAGTCTAGGACCCAAAAGCATACTATTCTTGGAATATCTGTGAGCTCATTGATAGTTGGATTTCTAAAATGATTAAACTTCATTTTCTTAAATGAATAAAAGAGATTGGCTTTTATTTGGATAAATATTCCTTGATAAATTCTTAATTTGCCGTTTGAGCATGTATTTCTATATGTATCTGCGACATACTTAAGGTTCACGAGTAGGATAATTGTTTATTTAAATTTGATTGCGTCGCATGTATGGTTCGCAAGAGGGGTAATAGATGCATCTATTGTTCGCAGGTTCCACCCTCGCCAGTGCATATTTTACATTTATGTTGGATCGGTCCGTACGACCTCGGCATGAGTTGCACATGCTTGTGTTCCAGTCATGACCCAGATTTTCCACCATCAGGAGTTGTGATGGCGCCTACTAATGAGAGTTATGCAAGCAAAACCTTAAATACCTGCTACACTTTTGTATTTTTCCTTTTTAACAAATACAAGGCGATAAATGATAACATCGTAATTTGTAATAAATAAGCAGAAGTGAACAATTACATATATTAAGGCTACGTCTATTATAACTCTCAAAAATCTCAAATGCCTAAAATCTGGTGTCACAGTGTCACATACTGTCTAAGAGTTTCTAAATACAAAGTCTGAAGAAGTAACAATACACTATTTTTGAATAAAAGATAATGAAACAGGAAATAGAGATAGAGGGAGATGCCACGACCTACGGATGCCTGCAGGTCTACCTTGGGTCTCCAGGTGGACTGAAGGAAGCACTCCAACTACTGTCCGAAATCTGCTCTTGGATCAACACATAGTGCACATTGTAGTATCAGCACAATAAACCCCATGTGCTGGTAAGTGTCTAGCCTAACCTCGGCAAAGTAGTGATGAGGCTAGGACTAGAGTACCAAATAAACTTGTGTAGTTCAAATATGTCTACAACCGAAAAGAAATACAGACAATAACCAGTCAATGTGGGAGGGGGAAACATGTTATGGGGAAAATAACTGTTCCGAATAGAGAGGCTTCAAGTAAAGAAGAAAACAACATATCTCGAATATTAATAAAGAAACAGAAAGCAACAATAGCACGACATCACCCTTCTTGCTTTTACTCTCGTCTTCTCTAAAGTAGTTATATAATAAAAGTGTGCACGACATCATCCTTTGTGCTTTTACTCTCGTTCTCACCAAAACAATCATATAATAAAGATGTGCACGGCATCACCCTTCGTGCTTTTACTCTCTTTCTTCACCATATAATCAATGAAAATCAGAACGGAATGGTACATCATACGACACACGAAATCACCCTTCGTGCTTTACACTCTTTCCTCACAATAACAAATAATGCACGACATCACACTTCACGCTTTAATACTCTTCTTCACCCAAACAACAATCACAAACAAAGGGGAAATGGAATAAATAAAATAATAATAGAAATATCAGCAAGGAAACAACAATTAACACTTTTAAATCCCGACAAGGGAACTACAAATACAAAAAAAATCCCTGTAAGGGAACAACATCAATAATCACAACATCCGGGTAAGGGAGATAATCGACAAAGCAACAATATCCCCGCAAGGGAATAATTTAACAACTCTTTCTCTTTTTTTTTTTACTTTTATATCATGACACACTTTGCCACTTGAGCCAATGCTCCAAAGAGTTCAATCACCTCAAATGCTTTCACAATTCGTAATATAACTTGAGCGAATGCTCCTCGATGTTCAAAGGTCACAATTCCTTCCACAAATGGAAATCATTACCAAGGCATGGAAGATACAATGAAATCATGATAGTCACAATATAAAGACTCACAGTCATGCTAGAAACCAATATATAGATACTTGCCAGCATGCCCAATACGTCGTAACAAACAATTATCACATAACAAATAGGACTCAACTCCTAATCCCTCAAGCTAAGGTTAGACCAAACACTTACCTCGAACTTCCATGGTCAACTTAAGCCTCAACCACCATTTTCCTTTCAAATTTAGCTCCAACACAATCGTATCTATGCAAATTTGATTTAATAACATCAATAAGTACTAAACAATTCAATTCCAAAGCCTAATTATAGCTTTCTAATTATTCTTCCCAAAAATCAAAAAATTGATCTCGAGTCTGCTTGGTCAAAACACGAGGTTCGGACAAAAATCAAATCACCCAGTCACCCACGAGCCCAAATATATAATTATTTCCTAAATTCGACCCTGAAACGAGGTCTAAATCACAAGTAATCAACAAGCCCTAACTCTACCCAAATCTCTAATTTCTACACTTATTCACATGATTTAAGCCTAGAAATCTAATATGTGTTAGTGGAAATTGAAGAAAACGAGTCTAAGATTACATACCTATGAGTTTGTGGTGAAATCCCCTTTCAAAAATCTCCCAATTTGGAGTTAAGATAAAGAAGTTATGAGGTTCTGAACAAAAATCCCGAAATGCTACTATTCTAGTTATTTAAAATAGCTGCGCGAAATTGCCCACCAAGATCGCGACGGACCATTTGCATTCGTGACGGGTAAGGTTGGTTAACCCTTTGCGTGAGCGGGCTCGCGTGAGCAGAAAAGGATCCCCTCGAGCCCTCGCATTCGCGTCCAATGGGTCACGTTCACGTAGGGTATTTACCCCACCCTCTTCCCAGGCCTCTTTTGCGATTGGATATCCCTAAAAGCCTCGCATTTGTGACCTGAGCTATGCATTCATTCTGAAGGAAAAAACAATTAACTCATCGTGTTCGCGTAGGTACTCTCGCAAACGCGAAGAAGGAAATACCAGAAATTCAACAGTTGAAAACCTGCAATTGTTCTTAAGTCTGAAACATACCTGAAACACACCCGAGCCCTTTAGGCTCCTAACCAAACATAAGTACTAACTCAACAACATTATACAAACTTATCCGCGTGATCAAATTGCTAAAATAACCTCAATAACAATAAATTTAACCTCAAAAATCAAGAACTTTAGTCAAACTTCATCAAGTATCAAATTTAGCAATTTAGGTCTGAATCACGTCAAATGATATCCGTTTATCATCAAATTTTCCCAAATTACTTATATCATGTATAAGACCTATAACGGGCGCCGCAACCAAAATAGAGGCATGATACCATTATGTTCTAATCAAATTTCAATTCAAATTTTGGTTAAACAATTTTCTTTAAAAATTTATTTCTCGAGCTTGGGACCTCGAAATTCGGTTACGGGCATACGCTCAAGTCCCATATTTTCCTACAGATCCTTCGGAACCGTCAAATCACAAGTCTGGGTCTGTTTAACCAAAACATTGACCGAAATCAAATTAATTCATTTTATAGACAAATTTTTACCATTTTCATAGATTTTTATACTTAAGCTTTCGGGCTACGCGCCCGGACTGCGCATGCAAATTGAGGTGACCCTAAATGAGGTATTCAAGGCCTGAAAAGCAAAGAATTCAACTGAAAACAAGTGATTACCATTTGGGTCATCACATTCTCCACCCCAAAAACAAACATTCGTCCTCGAACGAACATAAGAAGGAAGTACTTGAGACAGGAAAAGATGGGGATAATGGCTCTGCATATCGGAATTGGACTCCCAGGTTGATGCCTTAGCAGGCTAAAATCTCCATTGAACACGAACAGAGGGAAAATCTTCGACCTCAATAGACGATCTGCTAGTCTAGAGTAGCCACCAACTCCTTCTCATAAGACAAGTCCTTGTCCAACTGGACAGTGCTGAAATTTAACATGTGGGATGGATCGTCGTGATATTTCCGAAGCGTGGACACTGAAACACTAGATGCACGAACGATAAGCTCGGCGGCAAAGAAAGTCTATAAGCCACTTCTCCCACTCGATCAAGAATCTCAAATGGACCAATAAACCTAGGGCTAAGCTTTCCCTCCTTCCCGAATCTCATCACTCCCTTCATAGGCGACACTGAAAGCAATACCCTCCCACTGACCATGAAAGCCACATCTCGAACATTGCGGTCTGCATATCTCTTTTATCTGGACTGAGCTGCATGAAGCCTATGCTAAATGATCCTGGCCTTATACAAGGCCTACTGAACCTGATCTGTGCCCAACAACCGAGCCTCTCTAGCTCAAACCATCCAACCAGAGACCAAAACCACCTACCATATAAAGCCTTATAAGGAGCCGTCTGGATACTCGACTGTTAGCTATTGTTGTAGGCAAACTCTGCTAAAGGAAAAAACTGATCCCAAAAGCCTCCAAAGTCAATAACAAAAGCTCGGAACATATCCTCCAAAATTTGAATGATCCTCTCGGACGGGTCAGTTTGAGGATGAAATGTTGTGCTCAACTCAATCTGAGTGCCCAACTCTCTATGAACTGCTCACCATAACCGCGAGATAAATTGCGTACCTCAGTTCAAAATGATAGACATAGGCACACCATGAAGGCAGATAATCTCCCGGATATAGATCTCAGCTAACCTTTCAGAAGAATAGGAGACTGCCACATGAATGAGATGTGTTGACTTGGTCAGCCTATCAACAACAACCTGTACTGCGTCGAACTTCTTCCAAGTCTGCGCGAGTCCAACAACGAAATCCATACTGATCCGCTCCCACTTCCACTCGGGAAGCGCAATCCTCTAAAAAATCCACCAGGCCTCTGATGCTCCTACTTAACCTGCTGACAATTCAAACACCGAGCAACATATGCAATGATATCCTTCTTCATTCTACACAACTAATAATGTTGTCGCAAATCCTGATACATCTTTATGGGGCCCAGATGAATAAAGAACCGGGAGCTATGGGCCTCTTCTAAGATTAGCTCTCGAATCCTAACACACAAACTCGACCCTGCAATTTCAAAACTCCATCATTATCTAAGGCAACCTGCTTGGCACCTCCACGCTGCACCGTGTCTCTAAGGACACACAAATAGGGAACAATAATGAAGAACGAGTGACCATGCAAGCTAACACATGACTGGGCTTAGAAAAATCCAGTCTCATGAACTGATTGGCTAAATCTTGAACATCTAAAGCAAGCGGTCTCTCATCGACCGGAATATAAGCAAGACTACCCATACTAGCTGACTTCCTACTCAAAGCATCAACCACTACATTGGCCTTTCCCGGATGATATAAAATAGTGATATCATAATCTTTTAAATATTCCAAATACCTCCTCCACCTCAAATTCAACTTTTTTGCTTAAACAAATACTGAAGACTCTTGTGATTTGTGAATACCTCATAGATAATGCCTCCGAATCTTCTATGTGTGAACTATTGCTGCCAACTCCAAATCATGAACCGAATAGTTCTTATCATGAATCTTCAACTACGAGAGGGTTTGGCAATGACCTTGCCATCTTGCATCAACACTACACCTAGCCCAATGCAAGAAGCATCACAATAAACGGTATAAGGCCCTAAACCTATAGGCAAAACCATCACCAATGCTGTAGTTGGAGCTGTCTTGAGCTTCTGAAAGCTTGCCTTCCACTCCTTCAACCACCTGAACTAGGCCCCCTTCTGGGTCAACCTGGTCATTGGGGATGCAATAGACGAAAACCCCTCTATGAATAGACGATAATAGCCTGCCAATCCTAAGAAACTCGAAATCTCTATAGCTGATGTCGGTCTAGGCCAGTTCTTGACTACCTCAATCTTCTTTGGATCCACCTGAATACCTCTGCTGATACAACATGACCCAGAAATGCAACTCAGCTCATCCAGAACTAACACTTTGAGAACTTTGCATACAATTGACTATCCCTAAGAGTCTGAAGAACCACTCTAAGGTGCTGCTCATGCTCCTCCGTACTACGAGAATATATCAATATATCATCAATGAAGACTATCACGAACGAGTCAAAACAAGGCCTGAACACTCGATTCATCAAGTCTACAAAAGCTAATGGGGCATTCGTCAACCCAAATGACATAACTAATAACTTATAATGGCCATATCGAGTGCGAAAAGTTTTCTTAAGGACATCGAATTCCCTACTCCTCAATTGATGATAGACATATCTCAAGTCAATCTTGAATAACTTGGCACCCTGAAGCTAATCGAACAAATCATCAATCTTCGGCAGCGGATAGTTATTCTTGATTGTAACCTTGTTTAATTGATGGTAATCAATACATATTCTCAGTGACCCATCCTTATTTTTAAAAAACAGCACTGGCGCACCCCAAGGCAAAACACTAGGTCTAATGAAACCCTTCTCAAGCAAGTCCTGCAACTGCTCCTTTAACTCTTTCAACTCAGGTGGAGCCATATAATACTGCAAGATAGAAATGTGTTGAGTGCCTGGAGCCACATCAATGCAAAAGTAAGTATCCATGTCGAGCGGCATACTCAGCAAGTCTGTAGGGAAAACGTTGGGAAACTCAAAAATTAGGGGCACAAAATAAATAGAAGGGACATCAGCACTAGAATCATGAACATATTCCAAAAGGACAAACAACTCTTCTCGACCATATGCACAGCCTTCATGTACGAGATAACACTGTGAGTACACCAAAGTCCTTCTCCACTCTGAATAAGGCATACCCAATAAAGCTAAGGTCACAATCTTGGCATGATACTCCAAGATAGCATGGTATGGTAATAACTAGTCCATCCCCAATATAACATCAAAATCGACCATGTCTAGAAGCAAAAACCCCACACGAGTCTCTAGATCCTCAATCACAACTACACAAGAATGATGGAATCGAGCTACCACAACAGAATCACCTACCGGTATAGATACATGAACAGGAAAACTCAAGGAATCACTAGGTATAATCAGGCACGGTGCAAAACAAGATGACATATACGAGTATGTAGACCCTGGATCAAATAACATTGAAGCATCTATATCACAAATCAGAATAGTACCTGTGATTACCGCATCTGAAGCCTCATCCTCGGGCCTGGGTAGAAGAGCATAACATCAGGAATAGGCCCCACCACCCTAGGCTAGATCTCTGGGACGACTTGCAGCTGGCTGGCCTCCACCTCTAGCGGTCGGAGCTCCACCTCCAAATCCTCTACCTCAATCTCTAGCACCTCTACCCCCATATCTAGCTGGCTGGACGGTCTATGGAACACCTGGTGCCAGAACCATAGCACGGAAATCCTGATGCTGAGAGCTACTCTGTGCTCGACGGAAAAACCTGGAAATGTGACCCGTATCACTACAAGTGTAACAAGACCTCGGCTACTGAGACTGCTACCCCTGACAAACTGAATGACCACCCCGAAAACTCTAAAGCGACGGTGCATTGATAGGAGATGGTGGTGCACTATGGGACTGCTGATCAAAATAATACATCTGAGAACTATGACTATCGGAAGCACCATGAGAAACCTGAAGTGCCGGCTAAAAACACCTTGGAAGATGTCCTCTACCATATGAATCTCTACCTCCAGATGAGGTACCACTTAATCTCCCTGAATGATAGAGTCTCTTGTCTGCTCCATGACCGCCCCCTGTGATAGTACCATCATAACTCTCTTGGCCACATTGGTCGCCTCCTGGAAAGATATCTCACTACTAGCCTCTATAGCCATCTGGATATGAATCGGCTGAATAAGACCATCAATAAACCATCTCAGTCTCTCCCTCTCAATGGAAATTATAATAAGGGCATGGCAAGCCAAATCTATAAATCTGGTCTCGTAGTGGGTGACAGTGATGGATCCCTGCTGAAGGCTCCTAAACTACCTCCGATAGGCCTGTCGTTGTGTAATAATGAGAAAGTTCTCCAGAAATAGCTGTGTGAACTGCTCCCATGTCAAGGCTGTCAATCTTGATGGTCTAGCTAAGTAATAATCCATACGCTAAGTCTTGGCAGATCCAGATAAGAGAAATATGGCAAAATAAACATCATTGGTCTCAGCAATACCCATGTTCTGAAGAACCTTTTGATAACTATCCAGATAATCTTGGGGATCCTCAGTAGTTGCACCGCTGAAAGTAGTGTTGAAGAGCTTGGTGAACTTGTCAAATCTCCAGAAAGCATCGGTAGACTTGGTTGTACCATCGCCAGTCTAAGCTACAATAACTGGCCGAACCGCCCTAACAAGCGGAGCCACCGGAGTCTGAAACTAGGGAGCTACCTGCTCCGGAGTGCGAGTTGTAGGCGTTTGGGCTCCTTATCCAGCTTGAGAAATAACTGGTGCTACAATAAGTAAACCTCCCCTAATGACACTCTCCATAAGTCCCACTAGACGGACCAGAGAATTCTAAAGGACTAAGTTAGCAATAAACCCCTCTGGGACCTGAGCTGGGCCCACTGGAATTGCTGTGCTACAACCTCATCATCAAAATCAACCTAACGCTCTGCTAGGGGTGGTGCTACCCTGGGCTGAGCTCTGCATATACATCAGCCTCTAGCATGGCCTCGGCCTCACCCTCTGCCTCTCATAGGAGCTGCTGCTAGGAGCTCGGGCTACTGATCGATAGACGAGGAAGCGTGTGTTCTCCCCATCTTTGAAAAAATAGGGTAGAAATTAAATTAGCATTGAGAAACCAAACTGCACGACTGTAAAGAATACATGTGAAGTTTTCCTAACTCTGTAGCCTTTGGGGGTAACTATGGATGTCCCTGTACCGATCCCTTAGACTTTACTAAGCTTGTCCGTAAACTGTGAGACATATGTAAACTAGAGCTTTGATACCAACTTATTATGACACGAATTTACCACCCTTAGAAGTCATGATGGCACCAACTAATGGGAGCTAGGAAAGCCAAACCTTAACTGCCTGCTACACTTTCGTATTTCTCCTTTTTAACAAACACAAGGCTATAATATGATAACAACGGAATTTTTAATAAATAAGCAGAAGTCAACAATTATATATTTTAAGGATACTCTATTATAACTCTCAAATACCTAAAACCTGGTGTGGCAATGTCACAGACTGTCTAAGAGTTTCTACATACAAAGTCTTAAGAAGTAATAATACACTATTTTTGAGTAAAAGATAATGAAACAGGAACTAGAGATAGTGGGCGACGCCAAGGCCTGTTGACACTAGTTGGTCTACCTTGGGTCTCCGGGTGGACTGAAGGAAGCACTCTAACTACTGTCAGAAAGTAGCTCCTGGATATGCACAAAGTGCATAGTTTAGTATGAGCACAACTGACCCCATGTGCTGGTAAGTGCCTAGCCTAACCTCGGCGAAGTAGTGACGAGGCTAGACCAGACGAACAAATAAAGCTGTGCAGTTCAAACATATATATACAACGGAAAAGAAATACAGAAAATAACCAATCAATGTGGGAGGGGGAAACATTCTGTTGGGGAAATAACAGTTCCGAATAGAAAGGCTTCAAGTAAGGAAACAAAACAACATATATCGAATATTAACAAAGAAATAGAAAGCAACAATTGCACGACATCACTCTTCGTTCTTTTACTCTAGTCCTCTCAAAAGTAGTTTTATAATAGAAGTGTGCACGACATCACTGTTCATGTTGTTACTCTCGTTCTCACAAAAAAAAATCATATAATAAAGATGTGCACGGCATCACCCTCCGTGCTTTTACTCTCTTTCCTCACCATATAATCAATAAAATCAGTATGGAATGGTACATCATATGGAACGGTATCACCCTTTGTGCTTTACACTCTTTCCTCAAAATAACAAATACTACACGGCATCACCCTTCGTGCCTTACCACTCTTCCTCACACAAAAAACAATCACAGACAAAGGGGCAAGGGAAATAAATAAAATAATAATAGAAATCGAGACAAGGAAACAATTTTGAAATCTCGGCAAGGGAACAACAATTAAACAAATAAATCCCGACAAGGGAACAACATCAATAATCTCAACATCCTAGCAAGGGAGATAATCAACAAAGCAAAAACATGCCGGCAAGGGAATAATTTAACAACTCTTTCTCTTTCTTTCATTTTTATTTCATAACTCACTTTACCACTTGAGCGAATGCTCCAAAGGGTTCAATCACCTCAAATACTTTCATAATTCGTAAGATAACTTGAGCCAAAGCTCCTCGATGTTCAAAGGTCATAATTCCCTCCACAAACTTTAATGAACAAATGGAAATCATCACCAAGGCATGGAAGATACAACGACATCATGATATTCATAATATAAAGACTCAGGGTCATCCTAGACACTAACGTGTAGATACTCGTCACCATGCCTATACATCATATTCAACAATTATCACATAACAAATAGGACTCAACTCCTAATCCCTCAAGATAAGGATAGACCAAACAATTACCTCAAACTTACACGACCAACTCAAGCCTCAAACACCACTTTTCCTTTCAAATTTGGCTCCAACATAATCATATCTATGCATATTTGATTTAATAACATCAATAAGTATTAAAAAAAACTCAATTCCAAAGCCTAATTATAGCTCTCTAATCATTCTTCCCAAAAATCCAAAAATCGACCCCAAGCTCGCTTGGTCAAAATACGAGGTTCGGACCAAAATCAAATCACCCATTCACCCACGAGCCCGAATATATAATTATTTTCAGAATTCGACCACAAAATGCGGTCTAAATCACAATTAATCAAAAAGCTCTAACTCTATCCAAATCCCTACTTTCTACCCTTATTCTCATGATTAAAGCCTAGAAATCTAAGGGTGTTAATGAAAATTGAGAAAACGAGTCTAAGATTACATACCTATGAGTTTCTGGTGAAATCCCTTTTCAAATATCGCCGAATTTGGAGTTAAGATGAAGAAGTTATGAGGTTTTGAATAAAAATCCTGAAATGCTACTGTTCTGGTTAGTTAAAATAGCTGGGCCAAATTTCCCATCGCGATCGCGACGGACCCTTTGCGTTTGCGATGGCTAAGGATAGTTAACCCTTCGCGTCAACATTCGCGGGCTCGCATTCGCGGTGAAGGATCCCCTCGAGCCCTCGCATTCGCATCGAATGGGTCGCGTTCGCGTAGGGTATTTACCCCACCCCCTGACCAGGCCCATTTGGACTTCGAGTTCTCATGGCTAGGACCACGTCCAGGAATGGATATCAGCCAAAGCCTCACTTTCGCGACCTGAGCTACGTGTAAGCACGTGATTTTTGTCCTATATGAATTACTCCCATAAATTCAAAACCAAATAATTTCTCTCATTTCTTGCAATTTTGTTGTTATTTGTGGCACCTTTTGTCAATTTTATGCATTTGTTTGTGCACGTTTATTAATGAAAATACAAAATATGTGCATTTGGCAATTAGGATTTGTTTTATAGATTTATTCTGTAATTATTTGTTTTATAAAGTTTGAACATCACAAAAATAGCTCATTTTATGTTTTTTATCTTTTAATTTTATTTTATTGATTTCCCTCTTTAATTTAAAATTAAGCAATATTTTACTCTTTTTAATTAGTTTATTAGCTTAATTTCACATTTTAGGATTTTTAATAATCGGAATTTTAAATAAAAAAATAAAAAATAAAATGAACGGAAAAGAGGTCTCTTTTAATAAAGACCCAATTTGGGCAAAGGCCACCAAAAAACCCGTCCAAAACCACTTAAATATCCAGCCCAGACCTGTGTTCAACCCGGTTCAATCTCCCCCTATCAAAACGACCTCGTTTCATTTAAAATGAATCAGAGCCGTCGAGGTTGGTTGATCCAACAGCTCAGAGTGGGTATATTTTGCTATATTACTATCCAAACACACCCACTACCCTTTCACTCGTCTCTCACTACACATATGTTCAGAGACCCTTCAATAAAACCTAGTCGCCCAGAAATCCTCTCACCGCCGGTGGCGGCGCCACCACAAAGTGACCTCAAACTAACACCAAATCATCTCCTCAACTCCCTCTTTCCATATCCATGATCACTTTCCCCAAAATTCCCCTGAGGCTCCTCAAATATCAAATCGAAGAGTGGAACCCTAGCCAGCCGCCTAAAAAATCCCAACTTTCCTAGGTGGCGGTGCCACCACCAACCATCACCATATTAACACCCCAAAATCCCCTACCTCCCTATGTCCCAAATATCCAATTCCCTTCCCTCGCATCTCTCTTAAATTGTTCACATTTTGGATCAACGAATTGATCCCTAAATCCCAAAACATCAAATGGGTAGGGCTTTAGATATTTGGGGTCGAAATCAACTTTAGTTGTGTGTTTTCAGTTGCGAACACACGATTAAGATCCATCTCGGCCAGAATCAAAGATTTCATTGAGTTATTGGTTTTAAAACTGTGGTCTGCCTAGTTCTAATAATAATTCCGGTATGTGTTTTTCTCTTTTTATTGTTCTTATCTTCTTATATCCCTCTTCTTTTTGTTATTTTTATTTTTCTCAATCTATTTTTGCATGTGTTTTTGTTAATTCAGTAAAGTGCTAACTACTTTTCTTTAGTTTATTTTATTTCATTAGATTAGATTAGTTTCTTTATTTCTTTGATTTTAACGTCGGGGCCATAATTGGAGTTTTAGTTCGTATGCTTGAGTAAGCTTTTCTGCCTCATCATGCTTCTGAATTATGAAATTAGACCTGGGACCTAAGAAAGAATTGGCCCATGTCTTGTTTAAATTAGGCTATTTGTTCTGAGTCGGGTCATTTTTGACCCATATTTAGACTAGTTTGAATATCGGGTTAGCTTGACCCATGAATTTCAAGATAAAAACAGGGTCACAAAGGGGTAATTGGGGTATTTCACATAGAGAATCTATCAGTAACCACCTAACAAGCTTCTTAGAAGATGAAAATAGATTTATGTTGTTAGCAAGTCCAAAAATAAGGGATTTTTAAGCAAAAACAAATATATCAAGAGGGTCAATTGCAAAATCTAAACCCTTAAGGTTGCCCCAGTAACTTGCCTATAAAGTCATAGTTATTTGAGGCTCAAGAGGGAAAAAAAGGAGATAGAATATCATAAAACACCAAACGACTGAAAATTTGAGGGAAAAACACTATTCCATTGGAATTTTGCCCTGGATTTTGAAGTTTTTTCTTTGATCACAAAACAAATTCTGAATCCTTTTCAATGAAAATGGCTTGAACTTGTGGTGGAAAAGCTTTGGGTTCAGGTTGTTTTGAAGGTTTCACTGTTCCATTAATCTCTTTTTTTGATTTTCTGAAATTCTCTCAAAGTTCTAAAGCATTTTCTGGTTCACTTGAGGTCGAGTATGAGTTGATTTGGGGTTGAAAACTAGTTCGTGATTGGGTCCTGAGGTTTGCTGTGCGTCACTTGTTTTGAGTTTGGTTTTGCTAATTTTTTGCTCAAATCTTGTTGTTGTTGTTGTTGTTGTTAGCTGCTAGCTTCTGATCTTGCTTGGTTTTGGTTTTTATCTTATTTCCAGTTACATGACTGTGTAACCTTTTGACTATGAATTGACTTGAGGAATAGCATGTTGTGAAGACAAAAATGAAGATCTTCTGATTGTTCTCTTTTTTTCCCATTTTTGCACTGTATCTATGGCCTTAAGTCATACTGGTTATCTAATGTACTTGACTCAATGTATTGATATGAAGATATTACCATATATTTAGCTTTTGAATGTTATATGGTAACTTAGTTTGATGTCCATTCCACTCTGGTTCTCTGTATATAGTCAGTTTACTATTCGTTTGTTTTAAGGACAATAGTTGGATTAGTTTAAATACAATTGACTCAAGTTTTTTTTATTTTAAGCTGTTAGATCTGTTGGGAATTGGTTTCTATGCCTAGCTTATATATCCTTTCAGAATCTGTGTTTATATTACTTGGTTAGTGCATTGTTTTATTATAATTTAAGCAAGGCATTGGTATTCTCGAAGAACTGTGATTCAAACCATGCATTCACAGTTCAGTTGAGTCATAAACATGCTAAACCATATAGGATCTTCTGCATTTTCTTGGAGTTTTCACTTGGTTACATCCTTAAGTGTACAAGTTGCAGAACATGTGCCTTGTGTTAGGAATAGAGGTTCATTTTTCATCCCCCCCCCCCAAATGATGCCAAATGATTACTTAGTTCTAAGTTATTAAAAGGTGTTTTTCTTAGTCCTAATTAATTGGCTCTGGACGACCTGAGGGTCATATGTTAAAAGGGGCTGCAGTTCATGGAATTTCGAATTCGGTATGGCCTGTGTTACTATATTTTTAACTTAAGCATTTGGTTCTGTGAGGAGTGAACCAGTTGGATCACAAAAATGGGCCCAATATCGGCCCCTGATAACTTAGGGTCAAATATCAATTACCTTTCGTACTAGATGCGGTTGGTCCATTGATATGGGCTCATTTGGGACAAAGCCTGGAAACTCTAGGACTGGACAATTTTTGTGTTGTCTTATCATGTATACCTTTTGAGTTTTATGATCATTTTTCTTTCAAAGGTTGTTGTTACCAGCAACCTTTTCAAATTAAATGGAGACATTAGCTCTTATATAAATACACAATTCCCCTATAATCTTTTAATTAACTGGTCTTTTATTAATCGAGGTGTGCCATGAACACACAATACAAATAGTTATGTTTCTCATGAGTTAGTGTAGAAACCTTTAAGTAGAATATTTTGAGGTGTGCCATGACAAATAAAAATGAAAATTGCGTGGCCCTCACCTTAACTAATTTTAAACTCAACCTTAGAACTCGATGCGTGCCATTTAGGAAAATTCCATGGCCCTCTCAAATCTAAAATACGTTGTTGCTTTAGGCGCGTACCTTAATAGTATTACTTTCCTAAACTCATGTGTGCATTTCATGTGACCAAAATCCAAATCCTTATAAGTTTAGATAATAGGTATTTCAAATTACGGGTGCATTTCATGTGATGTGATCCAAAGACATATTTTAGACGACGCCAAATCTTCTTTAAAAATGAATAAAAGCGGTTAAAAGTTAAAATGCACATAGGTTAAAAATGTTCTTAAAATCAGATAATTATGCAAATTATAGCAGTTGACAGCCGTGCTAGAACCACAGAACTTAGGAGTGCCTCACACCTTCTCCCGGGTTAACACGATTCCTTACCCGGGTTTCTGGTTCGCGGACTGTAATACAGAGTCAACCCTTTACTCGATTCGAGATTTGAAACCAGTGACTTGGAACACCATAAATCTACCAAGTGGGGAATCTAAATTTTTAATAAAATAAATCTCATTTCGATTGTCCTTTAATCGAAAAAACTCTTTTATACTTCTTTCCGGAGGTGTAGTAAAAAAGGAGGTGTGACAGCTCCGGCGACTCTGCTGGGGATCGAACCCAGAATCTCTAGTTTAGGGTTGAAGAATTCGAGCTTAAATGAATTGTTATATTTGGCTTTATTTTTTATTTGGTTTTGTTAAATGCTTGGGCCTAATGTACTAAATGTTGCTTTTACCGCTTTGATATTATCTCAACTGTACATAAACTGCTACGAAACCCTTCTTCTCTCTTAGTCTTCTAAATTATGAAGGAGTGTGCACTTCGTGTGACTTCTTTTATGTTAGAGTCATATCCTAAATTTTAGAATGAGGTTCGGACAAGTTGCAATGCAAGTGAAGCTTCTGTATTCCCAGTACGCTGCCCCTCCTCGGCTCGAGTTGTATGCTCAGGTAAACCAGGTCTAGCGCAATAAACCCATGTTTTAAACTTAGAATAACTCAGCCTCATTTCGGATTCCTAGTAGAAGTGTTTGTTTTCATCATGTGCATTTGACTTAGGGGACTCAACACAGGGTTGGGTCCGTCTAGGACAGGTGTATCAAGAATCAAAGACCATCCCGATGCATATTTTATGTGCTACTTGTGCATTTATTTGCTTTGGCTTTCCATGCTTACCGACTTTTGAATGATGGGAGAAAGTTAGAAGAAGGAAAATAGAAATGTAATGGTTAAGTGAGTTAATCACCTGTTTTGAAGAAAAACCAATGTCCAAATAGTGCTAAAACTCTGCCTAATTTTTGAGAAAAATGAAAAAAAGGGGGGAAAAAGAAGAAAAAGAGGTTTTTTTTTATTTGTCCGAACTACGTAGTTTGATTCTCACAGGATGTGAGATACATAGGTAACCCCCATCGGGTCCAACTTTGCTTTTTGCAAATATAGGCCAAAAGAACAAAAATTTTATTTCTACTGTAAAAATTAAGGTGATGCTATTCTTGTCAAAATAGTCGAACATCCCTCAAAAGGGCACTAGAAGGCTACTTTTGCAAGAATAGCCGCCTTTAGTCATTTTCCTAGGTTTTGGCCGGTTAGCCGACACAACCTTAAAATCTTTATTTTGAAGTGCTGAAAGGTCGTACTGGCAAAGCCGGATAGTTTTGTGAAATTTTAAAAAAATGGTCATTTTGTTTCCTTAAGTAAAAAATGAGTCATAGTTTGCTTTAATTAAAATCACCTTAATAAATATGCAGGATGAGCACAAATCAAAATGAACCTTTTTTCAATCCGTGAAGAGATCCCTTTGGAGCTACATATAAGGTGGCATGATTTGGGCGACAGCAGCAAGAATGTTGTGACAAAAGCGTTGGGTGGTCTTACCGGGCTCTTGAAAGTTAAGCCGACAAAGGACATAATTGAGGCATTGATACCATTTTTGGACCCAACTCATAATGTATTTCACTTTGCTGACTTCGAGTTAACTCCTACACTGAAAAGATACCACACTGCGGCGGTTTCGAAGGGAATCTTAGAAATCAATACCTGGTAGCACCGACAAATCTTAGGAATTAATTGTCTAATTTCCATATTTATCTGCATTTCTGTGTGCATATTTAATTTAACACAAATTCATAAAAATACAAAAAAAAAATATGCATTGTATTTAGGATTAAATTTTATTTATTAATTAGTAATTAGGATTTTACAAAAAATACAAAAAACACAAAAATTGATTTGTTTTGTTTGGTTTGAATTTTAGCTTTGAATTTTATTAGTTTTCTTTAATTTAGTACTTTATTACTAGGGTTGTAATTGTAACTTAATATAATTAGGGGGGTCAATTTAATTTTTTTAAGTTTAATTTTAGTTTTGCTTTAATTTGAAAAGAAAACAAAAAGAAAAAAAAAGTAATTGAAAAATAAAGAATTAAAAGAAAAGTGAATCTTTAATAAAAGGCTCGAGTTGGGCTGGCCCAAACCCACACCAGAACCTACCAATACCCGCCAATCCAAGCCCAAACCTGCCCCTGACCCGCTCTCCCTTACCCCTATTAATTGAAACGACGTTGTTCCCTTCTGTTTGATCTCAACCGTCGAGGTTGGAAGATCTAACGGTTATGAACTATGCTCTAATAGGAATAAAATGGTCCAAACGAACCCCTGCCCCCTCAGAACCCCTTACCCCCTCCGTCTCTCACATGCTCCCCAGAGACTACCTTAACCCTGCCTTCCACCGCCGGAACCACCATCCGAAAATCGCCTCCGCCGGCGGCAATCTTCCAAACCACCTCAAATTTACACCACATGACCTCCCCACCTTCTTCTTTCCTAATCTGCACCCCTTTTCCCTCAAATCCCACCCAAACATCTCGAAATTTCAAAACCCTAGCCACCACCATGGATTCCTCCATCATTTCCGGTGGCGCCGCCACCCAATCACTCCCAAATTAAAACCCTTGAACCCCCATCTCTCCCTCATTGCAAAATCCCCACTAATAGTCCTTCAAACAACCCTGTAGTTTCTCGAATTTCAAATAAAAAATCAAGCCCTAAGAGCCTAAAGACGGATTCATGCATGCAAGTCATCTTCAGAGTTCTACGATTTATTTTTACTTGTTTGGGAACGAAATAAAAATATTCGTTTGTTCTTCACAAAGAACAAATGTTTGATATTGTTTTGTGTCGAATCAGAACACCAGCCTTGAGTTTGAGCCTGAGTCAGTGAGTCCCTTGCTTCTTTTGTTTACTTTTCTATCTTCTTAGCATCATTTCGCCTTTTCTTCTTCTTTTTCTCTTCGAATACCTAAACTAAATTTGGATCAGTATTTAGTTAGGATTATTGTTTGCTTGTTCCTTTAATATTTCTTTGCCATGTTTGTTCTATGATTTTTTGGGGTTGGGTTTGTTTAGTTCGTTTATATTAGTAGCATGATTATTGTCTCAATTCCATCATCAATTTAATAAAATTAGGACCATGACCTAGTTAATTTACTGTTATGAAGTTAGACTGACCAGTTCATTCAATTTTATGCTTGTTTGCTTTCTTTGTTTTGGCTGCTTTGTAACGAAAGGTGCTGGATTTCTTATCTTGGGAATTTTGGGTCAATTCTTAATTCCCTGATTGCCTTTAATTGGTTCAGAAAATTAAAAAGGCCAAGTGGGGTCTGTTTTGAGTCGGCAAACCCATATCAATTTGGTTGCTCCAATGCGACCCGCATTTCGAAGGGTAAGTAACAGTAAAATTCAAAGGTTAATAAGGTAACTTGGGAAATTTAAGTTAAGGAATATTGCAGTAATAGAATAGAAGTCTCTAGAGGCTTCTAGTGTGAGGGTTCAATTTGGATTTCAGGATTTAGGTAGTTATAATTTGGGCACCAAGTCACAAACTGAGGGACTAAAATTCAAAAATCAAACCTGAAAGTACCCTGATTGCTTGCCTATAAAGGCATCATTGCATAGCCTTAGAGGTCAGATTTTAGAGCTTAAAATTAGAGAGATTTTAGAAAGGGATTTAAGAGCTGAAAGTACAACTTCAAAATTCGACTATTCTATTAGGAAAAATCCCTGAAATTCCTGCAACATTTTATTCTAAATAAATTCCTAAATAGCTAAAATTTAAAATGAATTGAATCAGTAGGTACTCAAAAGTTTTGGATTTATTCCTGGTTGGATTTTCACTGTTGAACTTTATTGGATGCTGGTGCTGGTTCGAAATTGTCTCCAAATTGATGACTCCTTATTTATTCCTTGGTTGAACCTGAGTTTAGCTAGCTGACTCTGCTGTTGAAACACTTCCTGCTACTGTTTATAGTTCATTTCTCCTTTTGTGTTTTTGCATCCTAGGTACTCTTCTATCTACGAGCAACAAGTAAACGCTAGCTATGTGATTTAATGGGAATTTAATTGAATACAAACTGCTTTTGTTTAGTATTTTGTTTCTCCTACTTTTTCAATACCCTACAATAAATTCCTAGCTATAAATGTCAATCATGAATCTCTCTTTATTATTGGTATTAGGATTCCGTATGTGAGAATACGTTATTTTGAATCTCAGTGTGCGAGTGAGATTGAAATTCGAGTCTGTAATGACAAATGGACTATGGACTTTGGCACATTTAATTTTATTTTGTTTTAAATGATTGGGATCACTGATCTTTGTTCTGTCCCTGCTGAAGATCAATTTCTGATTCTAAATTCGAATATAGAGTCTGAGGTTCAAGGTTGGTTTTATCTTGCTCAAATGGTAATTTGGTTCTATCGTTAGAATTAACTATCATGTTACTTAGGTAATTGCATTTCAACGAATGTGAGGCTTTTTTAATTTCTTGATACATCTAAGCTTCCAGTAAAAAAAATACCAATATTTGGATCATATATATTGTTTAGGTTTTAGTTAAGTCTCGAATCAGGTAATGAACTATTATGCAAACAGAGGTTGTGGGATACATGCATTTTATTTTAAAAAAAAAAGTGAAATATGATCTTTTTTACTTAACTGGTTATTAGTTTTATTCCTTAATTTATAAAGGATAAGTGGCCCCAAATGCATTTGTCGTTTATATGTTGGGCCACTAACGCTGGCCCAAATGAAGTTGCGTATCTTCTGAAATAATGCCACTAAACTAGGCTTCATCTGGAGCCCAGTATCATTACATGCTCAGTCTGCATCAACGAGCAATCAAACTATGCTTGTCAATTGGGCCCTTGGTTCGTTTTGTGCTGGGTTGGCCACCTTTTTTATTAACCCTTTTGCGTGTGATCTGTTTGTTAGTTTAGTAAAGTTTAATTGTATTTAGCTTTAACATATTAAGCCCAATAATTAGTAGAAGTAGGCTGTATTGGATAATGCTAATAGTTTAGGGCCTCATTTTAATTTTATAACCTGTATATTGAAAATGATTAATATTCGTAGAGAATCCTTTTGGGTCGTGTTAAAACATAATTATGATTATGTATATGTCCGCGTAACATGATCATGATTCTAAAAGCAAAACCGAAGTATGCGTTCATGCAACTTCGGCCCCAAATTTTCTTAATAAAAATAAAGTGTTAACAATTGTGGACACGTTCGTGTGACATAATTCTTGATGCGCCAAACAAGTGGGCATACGTACACATAGCCCATTTCAATATTTTTTCTAATTTAAAAATGGTAAGAAGTAAACGCACATAGGTTCCAAATTCAGTAATTAAATAATTTTATAAGCCAAGTATTATCAAAGCGACCGTGTTAGAACCATGGAATTCGGGAATGCCTAACACCTTCTCACAGGTTAACAAAATTCCTTATCCGAATTTCTGGCTCGCAAACTATACTATAGAGTCACACTTTCCTCGATTCGAGATTTGAACTGGTGACTTGGGACACCATTAGTTGTCCCAAGTGGCGACTCTGAAATTTTAAATAAATAAATCCCATTTCGATTGTCCTTTAATTGGAAAAACTCCCTTAACTACGGCCTTCGATGGGGTTGTAGTAGTAAAAAGGAGGTGTGACAGCTCTGGCGACTCTACTGGGGACAAGAACCCAGAACTTTTGGTTCAGGGTTCAAGAATTCGAGCTTCTTTTATGATTTTTACTTGGCTTATTTATTATTGATATTATTGTATTTTTGTGAACCTTTATGCTAAACTCTATATGTTTACCACTTTAATATTGTTGAATTGTATATAGTTGCCTTCTTAAGCCACCCGTCTAAGTCTTCTAAGAAATGGTGCATACGTTCGCGTAGCCCGCTTTTCTAAAGAAATTACACCAAATTGAGCGAGGGGGGGCAAGCGACAAGGCCGGGTAGAATTTAGTGCTCCTGATATGTTGCCCCCTCCTCGGCTCTAGTTGTCTGCTCGGGTACCCCAAGTCTAGACTAATATCCTAGGATATAAACTTAGAAAAATAGAACTTTATGCCAGATACCTAGTAGGAGCGCTTGTTTGCATCATGTGCATTTGACCTAGGGGACTCAACACAGGGGTTGGGTCTGTCTAGGACATATGCAGCCAAAATAACAGACCATCTTGATGCATCTTGCGTGCTACTTGTGCATTTATTCGGGATTTGCATGCCGACAGGCTTTTGAAAAAACAAAGAAGAAAGAAAGAAAGGAGAATCCGACAAAGAAAATAACAGTGTGAGATGATGAAGAAATTTACCTGTTTCAAATACCGATACTGAAATGCTACAAAACTTTTCAGGAAAAAAAACAAGAAAAAGAGTGTGTTTTCGAAAAAAAAAAGAAAGGGATTTTATTTACAGAAAAAGAAAAACAACAAAAGAAGATGGTTTTTAATATTGTCAAAAAATTGGCTGAACTACGTAGGCCTGATTCTCACCGGATGTGGGATATGTGGGCAACCTACATAAGGTTCGGCCTTATTTTTGAAAAAGAAGAAAAAAAGGGGGAAAGAAAATTAGGGGGTCAAGTAGATGCAACCGATTTAGCTTCGGCAATGTTTTAAACCGTTCTTGCCGAGATAGCCTTTGAATATTCTTCAGTTGTGAAGGGCTACTTTTGTAAATGAATGGGCAAGATTGTGAAGTGTCATAGAATAAGCCCTCCCTGGCCTCAAAATTCATATGAAATTGGGAAGGGCCCACATTTGGAAAAATAGCTAATTGGCTAAAATTGGCGTATCAGGGAAGGGATCATGGTCCTTTGTTTTGTATATAAAATTGGAAACCTATTTTGAAAAAGGGTCCACCGGAGTTAACCCTAACCCCACGCTTCTACAAGAACAAATGAATACCATCCAGGATCAACTAGAAGTGGTTAGGGAGCAGGCTAGACTACACTTGCGTATGTGGTGGAACGATCTAGATGAAGATGGTCGGGAATGGGTAAAAAGCAACTAGGCGCCCACATAGACATTATTGAGATCACACCGCAAAAAGATTTAATCAAGGCTTTGGTAACATCTTGGGACCATGTCCATAATGTTATTCGCTTCTCGAATTTTGAGATCACCCCTAGCTTGGAGGAGATTGCCGGGTACATTGAGTTCAGTCGCGAATTGAGGAAACAACTTATATATACAAGGGCTCTGTCAGTGCACAAGTTCCTTGACCTCTTATACATCAGTAAGCAGATGAAGAAAGCCCACTTGAGTAAAGGATGTTTTTCTTTCTATTTCTTGTACATCAGGTTTGGGCATTCCGCTGGGTTCGAAAAACCTAAAAAGGGTTTAAGCAACAAACAAGATAAGGGTCTTTGGAAAATTCACCGCTTATTTGCGTTCATTGTGGCATTCTTGGGAATCATGGTTTTTCCAAACGAGGAGGGGGCAGTGGATACCCATACGGTTAGAATCGCACAAGTCATCACTACAAAGGAAGATCACACTCTTGTCCCCTTGGTGTTGGAAGACATTTATCGAACATTGACACTATGTAAAGCCGGGCTCAATTCTTTGAAGGTTGCAAAATCCTTTTGCAAATGTGGTTGATCGAGCATCTTCTCCGTCATCCCAAGTTCATGAGTTATGGTTCAAACTCGAGTAACTTCATCACTAGATATAAGTAAAGGGTAAAGGATTGCAACATGGCAGAAGGGTTTGAGGCATGTATCTCTTATTTGAAAGCTCTCAAGGCAGAACAAGTCGAGTGGACTATAGGGTGGCTTCCGAGGACAGAAGCCATATACATGATGGCTACCAAGGGTTACATAAGAATAATAGGGGTAAAGAGTATCCAGGCGTATGCACCGTAGAAAGTCTTGAGGCCGTTTGAAAGATATCAAATTGTCCCCGAGGATGAAGATCTAGGCATCTAGGTTATAGAGCTGCATCTGGAAGCCACATTGCCTAACACTTTAGTTCAGCAGGATTGGAACAACTGTCGGTACCTATAAAATGGCACTCAGGTACCAGACATGGCGAAAGGAGAAATAGACCAAAACTATGCTGTTTGGTTTGAAAAAAGGTTTTGCACAAACAGCGAGCCCGGAGTCCAAACTTGAGAGGCCCACCAAAAGGCCTCATATTCAAGCTTTTGACAACAAAATCCAAGAAAGGTTGGTATGGGGGGGGGGGAACATATCATACTTAAATTCATACCTTAAAAGAAAAGCTGAGAAATATGGAATTCAACCATGACCTACAAGCACAAGAGGCCGAGGATGAAAAGAAACTAGCCAAAGAAAATGAAGCCTTGCGAGCCCAAATTCAGAATTTGAAAATAGCTATAAAGAATCCCGCCAGAAGTGTGAAGGATAAGAAACTCATAGACAACCTGAGGCGGAAAGTAGGGGAGTATGGTTTTGACCTAAACAAAGCAGAAGGTGAACTGCCAGAGCCCGAAGGCAATTGGCCAATAATGCAGAAGAACGAGCACGCATGATTGAACAATTGAAAGAAAAGTATGACCAAGAAGTTGCGGGGTTGAAGAAGAGGGTCATCATGGTTGAAAACAAAATGGTTAATCAAGAAAAAGAATTCAAGGCTGAAAGAGATCATTGTTACATAGCAATAGCACGTGTGGAGAGAGATTTACAACAATTTCAGGAACTGAATCGCATAGCCGAACAAACTTTGGAGGTCGGGGCCCAACATATTGGGCGATTGCTGCAAGAAAAGGGTGTTATAAGAGAGGGTACAAATGATCATTGATTACATCACCATAATGTGTAGCCACTGTGAAGATATGACAAGATCCATGTTTTTGGCCACCGCAATGACCTTTGTGCGTCAAGTGATGGAAGACCTCCATCACCTCCAAGGGGATTTAGCACATAGGCATGCGGCGAGAGCGAACGATGTCCAAAAGGCCTCAGGAGCATTAGAAGCTTTAATGTACTAATGATATTCAGTCAAGTGTGTTAGTCCATTGCGAAGTCTGTATTCTCTTTTATTTTTAGTCGGGGGTAGGTTGTCAGGTCAGTTATTTTCATCTTTCTGCCGAAGTTTGTTGGTTTCGTTTGAGTTTGTTGTTTTCTTTTAAGGTATGTATTAGTTGTAATCGAATGTTTTTACTTTATGAAAATTAAAAATTTCCAAAATATTTTTCTGTACTTACCTGCCAGAACTACGCTCGGTCTGATTCATGCGGGGTCATGATACATATGAAATCTCCATAGGATTTGACCATAACCAAAATAAGAGAGAGAAGACCATGAGCGAAACAATTGTAAAATAAAGAAGATAATAATAAAACAAAATAAGGTAGGCAAAAACGAGTTGAGCAAAATAAAGGGAAAGAAGGAAAAGAAAACAAGAGAGAAAAAAGTGGCATAGGATAAAATTCGGGATGATGCAAGCAGCCAATCCACGTGCATAATAGAAACCGTTAACTGCTTAGGTGAATTCATCCCCGAATATCTGGCTACCTATATATTCAAGCCTAACCGCTAATAAGTTTTAGTGTTGTCTATCCCTATTCAGACATGTGGTTAGCTTTGCGGCATTCTGGCAACCCACCCCTATAAAACTCAGTCCAAAAGCAAGTTGAGTATGGCCAACCAAAAAACCGACGCAACTAACATTGATCCCTCAAAAGAGGTGGAAGAGTTGGATGTCAATGCAATGAAAGAAGAGATGTACAATTTGAAGCATCAGATGGCTGAAATGTATCAGGCATAGGTAAGAGGGAAGCCACCACCAGCCTGCCCTGCAAACCCGACCTTCATCCCACCATTAGCCCAGTAACATGACCACCCGACAACTTATCCACCCCCAAGCTTCCCCATCAACCAACAATATCAAGGTACAACTTCCCATGCACCCCAAGCTCCACCACCTAAAGCTGTCCACACCCCTCCTCCACCAGTTGCTCCGATCTATGTGGCACCTCTTCTTGTCGCACTCCATAGATCATCCAGTGAACCTTTGCTCCAAGCTCATGATAACCAGTATTAACTACCAGAACCCACTATCAAAGCCCACAAACCCTACTCTTACGCTCCCTGTATTAAAATCCCTGTTGAGGTTGAAAACCAGGCAAAAATTCCGAACAAAAGGAGGTTCTCAAAAAGGTCAAAAGTCTAGAGCAATCATTCTGAGATATGTGAGTGTTAGGTGGCCATGTGTACCTTTGTTTGTTCCCAGATGTAGAATTGCCTTAAGATGCCTAGGTTTGAATTATACAATGGACATGGTGATCCGGTGGCACATCTAAGGGGTTTCTACAGCAAGATGGGAGGGGCAGGCAGAAATGATGAATTACTGATGGCTTACTTGAGTCAAAGTTTGAGTAGCTAAGCGTTAGAATGGTACACCCGACATGATCATGCTCGGTGGAATACATGGGACGATCTAGCCCAATCTTTTGCTTGCCATTTTCAGTACAATCTTGAAATTATCCCAGATCGTTCCTCTTTGACGAACCAAGAAAAGTAGCACAATGACACCTTCATTGAATATGGCTTCCGTTGGAGGGAGCAGGCAGGGAAGGTCGACCCGACAATGAAGGAAAGTGAAATGGCAGATTACTTCTTTCAAGCTTTGGAGCCTACATATTTTGGTCACCTGGTATCGGTAGTGCGTAAATCCTTCAATGAGGTAGTAAAAATGGGACTACGGTCAAAGAGGGACTCAAATCTAACAAGATTATGAGCTATTCAACAATCAAGGCAACCACTAAGGCTATCCAAAGAAGGACCGGGGGAGCAATTGGAAAGAAGAAGAAGGAAGAAGTAGCGACAATTGACTCAAGAACTTGGTTTGGGCCTCAGCTTCCATCTCATTACAACCAGCCACGACCTCACCATCAAACCTATCCACACACTCCATATAGCCTACCACAACACTACTACTGACCTCCTGATCCCTGTTATTTTTGCCCATCATCCATAAACATATACTCAACCTCCTGCCCACGCACAATGGCGTGCATCAACCCTAGAAAATAAGTACCATCTCCACAAAATAACTACCTTCCAAGAGCCTACCAACAACCCTCGAGACCAGCTTTCCAAGCCAACCAAGTTTTAAGAACTGAGAGAATGCAGAAGAAGAAAACTTTCATCCCCTTGGGAGAATCATATAGCAGCTTATTCCGCAGGTTCAGACAGTTAGATTTGTTGAGACCGATTAAAGAGAAATTGCCAAATCCTCATTCGAGAAACCTAGACTATTCTATCAGTTGTGAGTATTATTCTGGCACCCCGGGGGACGACACAAAGAAATGTTGGCAGGTGAAATGTGCTATTCAAGAACTCATTGATTCACATCGGATTGAGGTGCAAGATCCGAAAGCCCCCAATATTAACCAAAAACTGATGCCTGCTCATCAAGAGACAAATATGATTGAGATAATGCACAAAGAGGGGGAGCCCAAAAGGCCTTCGCAAACTGTCATGATGATCGAGCCAGTGAGCAGAAGACATTTGAGAATTTAACAAGTGATATGTCGACACTTATGATGAGTAGAGCCAGCAATGAACCTTTCATTGTAGCCAGGAAGGAATTCCCGAAGGATGGGATGGTGAAACAAGAAAATTCAAAAATGGTTGTACCGGGGGTGACGATCAAGCATGTGGTTATCATGGAGGGCGCTCGCATAGAGCCTGTCATTATCAAACTTGTAACTCAGCTACCAATGATCAGCAGTAAGGCCATACCCTGGAATTATGACCGAGTAACAATGACTTACAAAGGGAAAGAGGTTAGAGAAGAGGTTTGTGAGACTTATGGATTGACCCGATCAGAGAGGTGCTTTGCCCCCGAAGAATTGAGAAACTCAAAATTGACCAAGGATAACTCAGTGTTGGTAATGAAAATTGTGAGTGAGGAGGAATCAGAAGAGTTTCTAAGAAGATGAAAATGCAGGACTATTCTATTGTGGAACAACTAAGAAAGACGTCTGCTCTCATTGCTGATTAATTCAGACGAGCACCGTCAGGTGTTGAAGAAAATCCGGAAAGAGGCCCGTGTTCTTGATCACGGTCAATCACTTGTTAAAGATTGCCAAAAAGATTTTTGAGGTGAACAGAGTCACTTTTTTGACGATAAATTTCCCATAGAAGGCACCGAGCATAATAGGGCACTCTACCTCACAGTAAAATACGACGATTCTGTGGTTACTCGAGTGTTGCTTGACAATGGTTCAAGTGCGAATATTTTCCTTCTTTCCACGTTGAACAATTTGAAGGTAGAAGATGAAAGAATCAACCAGCACAGCATTTATTTGCGAAGGTCTAATGGCGGGGGAAAAGATTCGGTCGGTAACATAGTGCTCGAGCTGACAATCGGACCAGTTGATTTTGTCATGGAATTCCATGTGTTGGATATGGCTGTCTCATACAACCTGCTAGTTGGACGACCCTGGATTCATGCTACTAGGGCAGTCCCCTCTACTTTGCATCAAATGGTTAAATTTGAATGTGATCGACAAGAAACAGTTGTGCACAGCGAGCACCATCTGTATACTCACAGTGATGCTATTGTGCCATTCATCGAGGCAGAAGATGACATGGGGACCTGGGTGTATCAGGTTCATGATACGGTATAATTAGGAAAAGTTCCAGAAGGAGAGTGTGTTCCAACGCCAAAGTTAGCTGCTACATTAGTCATGGTGGTCGTTGAAATGTTGAAGAATGGGTTTGTCCCAAGAAAGGGTTTGGGGGCATCACTTCAGGGTATCATACAACCGGTGTCTCTCCCTAAAAACATGGAAACTTTTGGGTTTGGATTTACGCCCACAGTTGAAAACATAAAGAGAGCCAGAAGGATGAAAAAGAAAGCATGGGCCCTTCCAAAGTCTGTGCCGCGTCTCTTCAGATCATTTGTTAGGCCCGGCACCAAGAAGCGCCCGACAACAAGAAGTTCCTGTTTTGTGGTTGATCGTGATAAGGCATTTCTTGAAAGGTTTGAAAGGTTGTTTGAGGACGTGAATGTGGTCGAAGCTGGAGAGGGATCTAGCAAGACATATGTGCAATTTGTTGGGCCCTATGCAAAGATCAACAATTGGGAAGCTACTCCTCTCCCCACCAGAAAAGAGTTTTGGTTATTTGCTTTAATTTTTCTTCAATTTCTCTAGATTATTCCAGGGTTGTAATTCAGAGTCTATGTTCTGTCCGTTTGGATGTGTAAAACCTTGTTATCTTTAGATTTCAATGAAATGCAGTTTTCTTTTTCGTCAGTGCTGATAGTTTTTCTTTGCTTTTTATTTCTTTCTTGTACAGTTATTTTTATGCTGGCTCCAATGATACGACATGCATAAGGACTCTTCGGCCCAATATTAAGAGCCAGTCTTATTCCAAAGTAATAATTCAAGATATGGAATATAAGGATGAACCATAATATGATGAGGAAGGGGCGTTTGAGGACATTAGTAAAGAGTTAAGCCTCTTTGAGGAAAACCCCAAGCCAAACCTGAGCAACACAGAAGCAGTCAATCTAGGGGACCCAGATAATATCAGAGAAACTAAAATAAGTGCCCATCTTGAGTCGCAGCTCCGAAAAGAAATAATGGAAGCGCTGCTTGAATACAAAAACATTTTTGCATGGTCATACGATGATATGCCAGGGTTGAGCACTGACTTAGTGGTTCAAAAATTTCCCACCCACTAGGCTTGCCCTCCTGTAAAACAAAAGTTGAGGAAGTTTAAATTTGATGTGAGCGTAAAGGCAAAGGTCATCTGAGTCACACGGTAACCCACCCGGTTAGCCAATATCATGCGTGTGCCAAAGAAGGATGGTAAAACTAGGGTGTGCGTGTATTATCGTGACCTCAACAAAGCAAGTCCAAAAGACAACTTCCTACTTCCAAATATCCACATATTAATTGACAATTGCGCAAAACATAAGATTGGTTCTTTCATGGATTTTTACGCAGGCTATCACCAGATTTTGATGGATGATGAGGATGCGGAGAAGATAGCATTCATCACACTATGAGGAACATATTTCTACATGGGTCATGCCCATTCGGTCTGAATAACACTAGGGAAACCTTAATGAGGGCAATGACAACCATATTCCACGATATGATACATAAAGAGATTGAGGTCTATGTGGATGATGAAATTGTGAAATCTAGAAAGCAAGATGGCCATGTCAGAGACCTGTGAAAATTCTTCCAAAGGCTCCACAGGTACAATCTCAAACTCAATCCTGTGAAATATGCATTTGGTGTGCCATCAGGGAAGTTGCTAGGGCTCATAGTCAGCCGCAGAGGCAATTAGCTAGAACCATCAAAAAATCAAAGCCATACTAGAATATTCGCCTCGGAGGAACAAAACAGAAGTGATGATTCTATTGGGGAGATTGAATTACATCAGCAGATTTATTGCTCAGCTCATGATGACTTGTGAGGCCATCATTAAGCTGTTGAAAATGGATGTTGCGGTCAAGTGGAACGGAGGAATGGCTGGAGGCTTTTGATAAAATAAAAGGGTACCTGTCGAACCCACTAGTATTGGTCCAACCGGAACCAGGGAGGCCTTTGATCGTATATCTGACAGTCTTCGACAATTCATTTGGATGTTTGTTAGGTCAGCACGATGTCACTGGAAGGAAGGAGCAGGCCATATATTGTCATAGCAAGAAATTCACATCTTATGAGGTTAAGTATACTTAACTTGAAAGGACGTGTTATGCCCTAACTTGGGTAGCACAGAAGTTGAAACACTATTTTTCATCATATACTAATTACCTCATCTCACGCTTGGACCCGTTGAAATACATCTTCCAGAAGCCTATACCCACGAGGAAGCTTTTAAAGTGGCAAATCCTGCTCACCGAGTTCGACATTGTCTACGTGACTAGGACTACAATAAAAGCGCACGCATTGGCTGATCACCTGGCTGAGAATACGGTAGACGAAGGATATGAACCTTTAAAGACATACTTCCCGGATGAAGAAGTGATGCATACTGATGAAGTGGAAAAAGGCGAGAAGCCGGGATGGAAATTATTCTTTGATAGGGCCGTCAACATGAAAGGCATCAGGATAGGAGCAGTACTCATTTCTGAAACGGATCACCTTTACCATGTTACAAGTTAGCTCCGCTTCTTTTGCACTAACAATATGGCAGAATATGAGGCATGAATTTTGGGTATGAGGTTAGCTACAGACATGGATGTCTAGGAAGTTTGGTCTTGGGGGACTCAAACCTTCTGGTACACCAGACTCAATGGGAATAGGAAACACGAGATTTGAAGCTCATACCGTACCGGCAATGTTTGCATGACCTTTGTTAACGATTCCGGTCAGTAGAGTTCAGGCATATCTCAAGAATTCAAAACGAGGTTGTTGATGCCTTGGCTACTTTTGCATCAATGTTACATCATCCAGATAAGGCTTATGTTGATCCGCTTCATATCCAAGTCCATGATCAACATGCTTACTATAACGTAATGGAAGAGGAACTTGATGGTGAGCCTTGGTTTCATGAGATCAAAGAATATATTAGGATGGGTGTGTACCCGATACAATCCATATATGACCAAAAGCGAACAATTCAGCGATTATGAAGCGTGTTTTTCTTCAGAGGAGGGGTATTGTACAAGAGAACGCCGGACCTTGGTGATAAGATGCATAGATTCCAGACAAGTCACATCCATCATGACCGAGGTACATTCTGGGGTTTGCAGACCTCATATGAGTAGGTATGTTTTGGCAAAGAAGATCCTCCGGGCAGGGTATTATTGGCTCACCATAGAGCGGGATTGTATTAGTTTCATGCGCAAATGTCGTAAATGTCAAGTTCATGAAGATCTGATTCATTCCCCACTGTCTGAATTACATATAATGTCTGTACCATGGCCCTTCGTTGCTTAGGGCATGGATTCATCAGGCCCATCGATCCAGAAGCTTCCAATGGGCACATGTTCATTCTAGTTGCTATTGATTATTTCACCAAGTGGGTCAAAGCTAAAACTTTCAAGGTGATGGCCAAGAAAGCTGTGGTTGACTTTGTGCATTCAAATATCGTTTGCTGATTTGGAATCCAAAAGATAATCATCACTGACAATGGAGAAAATCTCAACAGTCATTTGATGAAAGAGGTATGTCAGCAGTTTAAGATTACACATCACAATTCCACCCCACACCACCCCAAGGAAAATGGAGCAGCTGAGGCAGCCAACAAGAATATAAAGAAGATACTGCGAAAAATGGTGGAAGGGTCCAGGCAATGGCATGAGAAGCTACCCTTCACATTGTTCGGCTATCGCACTACTGTTTGCACCTTAGTAGGGGAAACTCGGTACTTGTTGGTATATGGAACAAAAGCAGTAATACTGGAAAAAAATGAAATCCCGTCCCTTCAGATTGTCGCCGAAGCAGAATTCAATGGTGATGAGTGGGTCAGAACTTGGCTGGAGCAATTAAGTTTGATTGATGAGAAAAGAGTAGCAGCAATAAGTCACGACCAGTTGTATCAACAGAGAATGACCAGAGCATATAACAAGAAGGTTCACCCAAGAAGGTTTTGAAGTGGGTCAGTTGGTATTAACGTGCATTCTCCCTCACTAGACGGAGGCAAAAGGCAAGTTCATCCCATATTGGCAAGGGTCTTTCATCGTGTCAAGAGTATAGTCCAACGGAGTATGGTATCTAACAGATGTAGAAGGCAAGTGCGTAGAAATGACCATCAATTCCGATGCAGTTAAGAGATATTATGTATAATTGTCTTTGATTAAATCATATTTTTTTCTACTTGGCATGTTTTAGAGATTGGAATTATGAAGTCATTTTATTTAGCTATCTAAACACTTTATCCTTATTAACCGTTTCGAGCTTTAATTATTTTCTTACATATCTCTCTTTCAGAATCAATAGCAAAACTAGAAACGCGAGCGTGAGAAATGAGTAAAGGGAAAAGAAAAAAAAAGAGAGAAGAAAAAGAAGAAGAACCGAAAGAAAAAAAAAGAAAAAAACAAACACAAAACACGAAAACAACAAAAGGAAAAAGGAAGAAATAAAAGAAAAGAGTGAAAAGAAAGAGAAAAGAGAAAATCATTAAAAAAAAGCAGCTCTTGAGGCATGAATTACGTTTGACATGATTCCTTTTAAGGATACGTAGGCAGCCTTACGGTTCGGTCTCATTAAAATAAAAATCCAAAGGTCCTCAAGTAAGAAATTGTGGAAGAAATTTTGGTTGTTGTAAGAGATTTGATTCTGAAAGTTGTAACGTTGAACCCATTAAATTGTTTTGAGCCTTTAATACCCTTTCTTTCTAACCCCGTCCAAAAGACATCATTACGGTCCAAACAAAGAACTCCCGATCAATCTTTAAGAAATTCCAAGTCAAGCAAGAAGAAGTGATTCATAATCGAGGCAACACTCTAACTCGAGCAAGAAAAGATAAAAATGAGAGATTCTTATTGGTAAAAACCCTCAGGGGCACCGTAAGGCTATGGGAGTTGAGAGAAAATCAAAACGAGAGAGTCTTATTGGTGAAAACCCTCACGGGCACTGTAAGGCGATGGAAGCTGAGAGAAATGAAAAATAGAGAGCCTTATTGGTGAAAACCCTCATGGGTACCTTAAGGCGAAGGTAAGTCGAGAAATAATCAATTGGGAAAAGGGATGTTGGTGGAAATTTATTGAGAAGACCGCATGATAAGCAAGGTCAAGGTTTGGTTAAAGAAATTGTGTTAAAGAAGGTCACAACAACAAAGCATGGCGACAAAAAGCCGATCGTTTGGACGTACTCGGTCGACTAAGCCGAAGTGCATGTCATGATCGTTGGGACCGGTTGTTCCCCCCATAGATAAGTCTCTTTTCTTTCCCCTTTAGTAGTCACCCAATTCTGAATTCTTTTGTTCTGAAAACAACTCAGAGTCATTGCATTTCATTCTTTTCCGGGTCTTCATTCTTCTACGATGCTTTCAAGGTCAATTTTGTTTAAATCAAGTAGGAGAGAAATTTCAAAGCTTACTACCAGCTCCCAAATAGCAAATCACATTGCGGTCAAAATATAACAAATGCAATGAATGTTAAAGTGGGAAAGGAAGAATCAATGAAAGTTTCATTAATGAATTAACTCGGTAATTTTGGGAAGGATGTAAAGATTATGGCAAGAAGTTATGGAAGGCAACACAATGTTGGGTATAGAACACTCAATGCATCTAAGGCCATAGAGTTTAGGGGTCAACCGACAAATCAGGCGGCTCACAGTTACTTTGAGAAAGTTTACTATAACGGAGCATGACAACGGGATGACTATTTTAAGTAAGAATGCCGCAAACTAACCACCAAATTTCAAATTGACTAGATTTTATTTGAATGAAATAGGGGTAGGAAATTCTAGAAGTCTTGGGGAAGTCCTCCATAGGAGAAACAAGCACCTGGAAGGTATGACTGTGAACTTCAAGACCCTCATGGATAATGGGATGTAACTTTAACTAGCAATCCCCAGCAGAGACAATCGAGAGTTAAAATTGACATTTAATTCGAAATTATCAGGACCCTCCTAGAAAATGGGACAAATTTAAAGGTCGGAGATAATCATGAATAGAAAAGAGTATAAAGTGACTTGTATGTTGAAATAGGATTCAGTTAAAAGTTATCAGGACCCTCCTACAAAATGGGACTCAGTTTAAATCCAAACAGTCACGGGTAACATGGTTTGGCACAAATATTCCCCAATAGGAGTCGTCAGAACCCTCCTGGATAATGGGATGTAACTTTAATTGGTAATCCCCAGCAGAGACAACCGAGAGTTAAAATTAGCAGTTAATTTGAAATTTTCAGGACCCTCCTGGATAATGGAATGTCATTTTAAAAGTTTTCAGGAACCTCCTAGATAATGCGACGTAGCTTTAAGTGCTGATCCCCAGCAGACATGATTTGGATTTAAATTTTATTCTTAATTAAGAGTTTTCAGGATCCTCCTGGATAATGGGATGCAACTTTAATATTCTCTTAGATAACAGGACATAAGGTAAGTAATACTTCTAGAGGCATAGCCTAGCTTTAGAGTTGTTGTTGGTTAAGAATTGTCAGGACCCTCCTGGATAATGGGATATAGCTTTAATTACTGGTCCCCGGCATATAACTTAGATAACAAGACATAGTGGAAGTAATACCTTTGGAGAACATAGCCTAATCTTAAAGTTTTCATTAATTAAGAGAGGGTAAGACCTTCCTGAATAATGGGATTTAGCTTTCAAATTTTAGAGATATTTGGTAACGGGATTTGACTAACACTCACAAAAGCACACAACACCAAACTGGGGCAGAAAAAATTTCTTTAGTTTTGTTTGTTTTGTTGTAATCAGGTATAAAGGCAGCAGTCTCAAGGAATACAATTCAAGTTTTTGGCAATCAGGTGCCCACCTGGAGAACAAGGGAATACATTTCAAGCTTTGGTAATCAGGCGCCCACCTGACAACGGAATAGATTTCAAATTCTTGGTAATCAGGTGCTCACCTGGAGAACAAGGGAATAGATTTCAAGTATTGCTAATCAGGCACCCACCTAGAGAACAAGGAAATACATTTCAAGTTTTTGGTAATCAAGCGCCTACCTGGAGAACAAGGGAATACATTTCAAGTTTTTGGTAATCAGGCGTCCGCCTGGAGAATAAGGGAATACATTTCAAGTTTTTGGTTTGGTAATCAGGCGCCTACCTGGAGAACAAGGGGATACATTTCAAGTTTTGGTAATCGGGCACCCACGTAGAAAGCAAGGAAATGCATTTCAAGTTTTGGTAATCAGGCGCCAACTTGGAGACAAGGGAATATATTTCAAGTTTTAGGTAATCAGGCGCCCACTCGGATAACAAGGGAATACATTTTAATTTTCACATTTCAAGTTTGGTAATCAGGCGTCTACCTGGAGAACAAGGGAATACATTTCAAGTTTTGCTAATCAGGCGCCTACCTGGAGAACAAGGGAATACATTTCAAGTTTTTGTAATCAGGAGCTCACATGGATAATAAGGGAATACATTTCAATTTTCATTTCAAGTTTTGAAATTAGGCGGCGACCTGGAATACAAGGGAAAAACATCTCAGATTGCAATTCAACAAGGCAACAAGGAGTTTCACAAAAAGAAATACAAGGAAGCAAGACAACAAGGTTCAAGAGCAAGTTTGAAGACATGGATATGTTCTTTTGTAATCCATAGGTCATAGCTTAGGTTAGCTTGTTTTTATTTTGAATCGGTGTAATAAGGGGATCTAGCAAGCAGTAGCATCAGCAGCAGCAACAGTGAGATCACAGCATTGGTAGTCCCAGCTACCAAACACTCATGAACTACACTGATCTGATTCCTTTACAACCAAGGATATGTAAGCAACCTCTGAAGCAAGGTTCGGTTAGACATTTTTCAAAAATGCTTCTCATGGAGTGACAAGTGGGCAAAATCCCACGTAATTGCTCACTTATCTTTGCGCGAAAACTCTTCGTGTTTCCAAGCAAAAAGGTGCAGCTGTGAGCACGTGATTTTTGCCTTGCATGAATTACTCCTATAGAATTCTTAGATTTAGGATTTTTTTTATTTTATTATTTAGTTTTAGGAATTAATTGCATAATTTCCATGTTTATCTATATTTCTATGTGTTTTACATATTAATTAGTAATTAGGATTTTACAAAATATACAAAAATCACATAAATTGATTTGTTTTGTTTGGTTTGAATTTTATCTTTGAATTTTATTATTTTTCGATAATTTAGTATTTTATTAATAGAGTTGTTTATTAATTATATCCATGGATTCCTCCGTCGTGTCCGGCGGTACCGCTACCCAATCGCTCCCAAATTAACATTCTTGAATCCTTATCTCTCCCTCATTCAGAAAACCCCACTCATAGTCCTTCAAACACCCATGTAGCTCCTCGAATTTCAAATAAAAATTCGAGCCCCATGAGCCTAAAGACAGATTCATGATGCAAGTCATCTTAAGAGTTATACGGTTTGTTTCTACTTGTTTGGGCACGAAATAATAGCATTCGTTTGTTCTTCACAAAGAACAAACGTTTGATATTGTTTTGCGTTGAATTACAGTACCAGCCTTGTGTTCGAGCCTGAGTCAGTGAGTCCCCTGCTTCGTTTGCTTACTTCTACGTCTTCTTATCATCCTTTCACCTTTTCTTCTTTTTTTTTTCTCTTTGATTACCTAAACTAAATTTGGACTAGTGTTTATTTAGTATTATTGTTTGTTTGTTCCTTTAATCTTTCTTTGCCAAGTTTGTTCTATGATTTTTTGGGGTTGGGTTTTTTAATTCATTTGTATTAATAGCATGATTATTGTCTCAATTCCATCATCAATTTAATAAAATTAGGACCATGACCTAGTTAATTAACTGTTACGAAGTTAGATTGATCAGTTCATTCAATTTTGTCCTTTTTTGCTTTGTTTGTTTTGGCTGCTTTGTAAAGAAAGGTGTTGGGTTTCTTATCTTGGAAATTTTGGGTCAATTCTTAATTGAGGGGTCCCTGATTGCCTTTAATTGGTTCTGAAAATTAAAAAGCCCAAGTGGGATCCGTTTTGGGTCGGCAAACCCATATCAATTTGGTTGGGCCAATGTGACCCACATTTGGAAGGGTAAATAACAATAAAATTCAAGGGTTAATAAGGGTAACTTGGGTAGTTTTAGTTAAGGAATATTGCAGTAACAGAATAGAAATCTCTAGAGGTTTCTAGTGTGGGGGTTCAATTTAGATTTCAGGATTTAAGTAGTTATAACTTGGGCACCAAGTCACAAAGTGAGAAACTAAATTGCAAAAATCAATCCTAAAAATTACCCTAATTGCTTGCCTATAAAAGAATCATTTCCTAGCCTTGGAGGTCAGATTTTAGAGCTTAAAATTAGAGAGATTTTAGAAAGGAATTTAAGAGCTGAAAGTACAACTTCAAAATTCTACTATTCTATTAGAGAAAAATCCCTGAAATTCATGCACATTTTATTCTAAACAAATTCCTAAATAGCTGAAGTTTAAAATGAGTTGAATCAGTAGGTACTCAAGTGTTTTGGATTCATTTCTAGTTGGATTTTCACTGTAGAACTTTATTGAATGTTGGTGCTGTTTCGCAATTGTCTCCAAATTGATGACTCCTTATTTATTCCTTGGTTGAAGTTGTGTTTAGCTAGTTGCCTCTGTTGTTGGAACACTTCCTGCTACTGTTTATAGTTCATTTCTCCTTTTGTGTTTTTGCATCCTAGGTACTCTTCTATCTACGAGCAACAAGTAAACGCTAGCTATGTGATTTAATGGGAATTTAATTGAATACAAACTGCTTTTGTTTAGTATTTTGTTTCTCCTACTTTTTCAATACCCTACAATAAATTCCTATCTATAAATGTCAATCATAAATCTCTCTTTATCATTGGTATTAGGATTCTGTATGTGATAATGGGTTATTTTGAATCTCAGTATGCGAGTGGGATTGAAATCCGAGTCTGTAATGATAAATGCACTATGGACTTTGGCACATTTAATTTTATTTAGGTTTAAATGGTAGGGATCATTGATCTTTGTTCAGTCCCTACTGAAAATTGGTTTAAGATTCTGAATTCGAATATATAGTGTGAGGCTAGTGTTTGTTCTATCTTTCTCAAATGGTAATTTGGTTCTATGGTTAGAATTAAATGTCATGTGTCTTATGTAATTGCATTTCAATGAATCTGAGGCTTGTTTAATTTTTTGATTCCTCTAAGCTTCCAGTAGTTCTTCATGTTTGCATTTTGTTTTAAAAAAATACTAATACTAGTATCATATATATTGTTTGGGTTTTAGTTGAGTCTCGACTTGATGTAATGAACAATTATGCAAACAGAAGTTGTGGGATACATGCGTTTTTTTTATAAAAAAAAAGAGAAATCCGATCATTTTTTATTTAATTGGTAATTCGTTTAATTTCTGAATTTATAAAGGTTAAGTGGCCTCAAATGCATTTGTTGGTTCATACGTTGGGCCACTACACTGGCCCAAATGCAGCCGTAGATCTTCTGAAATAATGCCACTAAACGGGGCTTCATACGGAACCCAGAATCATTGCGTTCTCATCCTGCATCAACGAGCAATAAAAACCATGCTTGTCGAAAGTAGGCAAAAACAAAAAATAATAAACCATGGGAAGGAAACAACGGAAAAATAAGAGAGAGAATAGAAACAAAAAAAGAGAAAGTAGGCAAAAACAAGTTAAATAAAGGAGAGAATAACAAGAGAGAAAAGAAAAAGAGAAGTTGTATATAGGGTAAAAAATGACGCAAGCAGCCGATCCAATGCAAAATAGAAACTGATAACTGCTTAAGTGCATTAATCCCCGAATATATGGTTGACTATATGTTAAACCCTGACTCGTACAGAGTTTGTTGTTGTCTATCCAATTACACACATGTGGTTAGTTTTGTGGCATTCTGGTAACCCACCTCTACAACACCCGTTCCAAAAATAAGTTATCTATGGCCAACCAAGAGTTTGATGCAAGAATCATTGATCCCTCAAGAGAGGTGGAAGAGTTGGATTTTAACGCAAATAAAGAAAAGGTATATAAACTAAAACAATAAATGGCTGAAATGTACCAAGCATGGGTAACGGGTCAACCACCACCAGCTTATCCCGTCAAGGCACATATTATCCCAGTCGCATGATCATCCTACCACTGACCCACCCCCAAGATTTCCCATCTACCAACACTACCAAGGCACATCTTCCCAAACACTACCAACCCCACCACCTGAACGAGTTCCACACCCTCCTCCACCAGTTGCTCTTATATTTCCCCACCCGCTATACTACAAAAATCCTCCAGTGAACCTTTGTTCCAAACCCATGATAGCCAGTATTACCCCTTGGAACCCACTTTTAAAGCTCCGGATCCCTATTCATACACTCTTCATTTTGACCTCCCTGGAGAAGCTGAGAAACCAGCCAAAAATCTCGAGCAAGAGGAGATGCTCAGGAAAGTCAAAATCTTAGAGAAATGATTCAGAGACATGCGGGGGCTGGGACGTCAAGTAAATGTGGCATACAAAGATCTATGTTTGTTTCCACATGTGCAGTTGTAGGTATGGTTTAAGATGCCCAAATTAGATTAATACGATGGGCACGGTGATCCAGTAGCACATTTGAAAGGAGTTTGCAGCAAAATGAGGGGTGTGGGAGGTAAAGACGAGTTGCTAATGGCATATCTCAGTCAAAGTCTGAGCGGTTCAGCATTGAAATGTTATACCTGGCAGGACTACAGAAGGTGGTATACGTGGGATGATCTAGCCCAGAAGTTTGCTTGCCACTTCCAGTACAATCTTGAAATTATCCCGGATCGTTTGTCCTTGACGAAACTTGAGAAAAATCACAATGAGAGTTTTAGGGAGTATGGCTTCCATTGAAGAGAGAAGGCAATGAGGGTTGACCCTCCAATGAAAGAAAGTGAAATGGTGGATTACTTCTTACAGGCCTTAAAGCCTACTTATTTTAGTCACTTGGTATCGGCTGTGGGCAAGTACTTTAATGAAGTGGTAAAAATGGGAAGCATGGTAGAGGGGGGGATCAAGTCTAACAATATCATGAGCTATTCAGCAATCAAAGCAACCACCCAAGCCATTCAAAGAGTAACTCGGGGAACAATTGGAACGAAGAAGAAATAGGAGTTACAAACAATTGATTTAGGAGTTTGGTTCGGATCTAGGGGTTCACCACATTACAACCAGCCTTGACCCCACCACCAAACCTACCCCCACACTTCATATAGCCCACCACAAACTACACACCCCCAGACTCCCATTTTTCTGTCCATCATGCACAAACATGCACTCAACCTCCTTCTCATGCACAATGGCGTGCGCCAACCCCACAAAATGCTTATCCAGCTTCACAAAATGCCTATCCACTTCCAAGAGCCAACCAAAACCCATCGAGAATAGCTTTCTGGGCTAACCAAGACTTTAAGAATGAGAGGTTGCAGAAGAAGAAGACCTTCACTCCATTGGGAGAATCCTATACTAGCTTATTCCATAATTTAAGATAGTTAGATATGTTGAGGCTGGCTGAAGCAAAGTTGCATAATCCTCCATCGAGAAATCTTGATTATTTTGTCAGTTTTGAATATTGTTTTGGTGCTCCAGGGAACGACAAAGAGAAATGTTGGCATCTGTAAAATGCTTTACAAGAGATCATTGATTTGCACCGGATTGAGGTGCAAGCTTCAGAAGCACCAAATATTACACAGAACACGTTGCCCGTCCATCAAGAAACGAACAGGATTGAGATAGTGCACAAGAAAATGAAAAGGTTGTGGTATCATGGGTGGCAAGTAAACCTTGTTGTTGTGGAAGGTGCTCCTATAGAGACCGTCATCATCAAACTTGTAACTCAGCTACCAATAGTCAACAACAGTGCCGTCCCTTGGAATTATAAGCGAGTGACAGTGACTTACAAAGGGAAAGAGGTCAGAGAAAAAGTCTGTGAAACTCATGGATTGACCCGTTCGAGGGGGAGGTCTTTTTCTATTTTTCCCGGGGGATTTTTCATGTTGAGTTTGCTGTGCTTGTTAAGGAATCAAGATCAGACGGAAGGGTATAGGATAGAGAGATAGTTGACCGTTGGTTCCGTTTTTCAGTGTATGCTTCCCATCTCTATCTTTCTACCGGCTTTGTCCCCGAGGAGTTGAGAAAACCTAAACCCTAGAAAGATAATCAAGTATTGTGAAGAATACTGTGACTGAAGAGGAAGCCGATGAGTTTTTGAAAAAGATAAAAGTGCAAGACTATTCTATTGTGGAATAATTGAGGAAGATGTGTGCTCAAATTTTACTATTATCATTGTTAATTCATTGGGACGAGCACCGCCGGGCACTGATGAAGATCTTGAATGAGGCCCACATTCCTGACAAAATCTCAGTCAATCACTTGGAAAATACAGCCAACAAAATCTTCGAGGTAAACAGAGTCACGTTTTCTGATGATGAATTGCACGTAGAGAGTACTGAGCACAATAGATCCCTTTATCTATACACTGTGACTGAAGAGGAAGCCGATGAGTTTTTGAAAAAGATAAAAGTGCAAGACTATTCTATTGTGGAATAATTGAGGAAGATGTATGCTCAAATTTTACTATTATCATTGTTAATTCATTGGGACGAGCACCGTCGGGCACTGATGAAGATCTTGAATGAGGCCCACATTCCTGACAAAATCTCAGTCAATCACTTGGAAAATACAGCCAACAAGATCTTCGAGGTAAACAGAGTCACGTTTTCTGATGGTGAAGTGCAAAGATTATGTGGTTACCCGATTATTAGTCGATAATGGTTCAAGTGCAAACATTTGCCCTTTTTCCACTCTGAACAAGCTAAAAGTGGATGATGAAATAATTCACAATAACAGTATTTGTGTACGAGGGTTCGACGGCGGAGGGAAAGATTCAGTCTGTGACATAGTACTCGAGCTAACAATCAGACCAGTTGATTTCACCATGATTCCAGGTGTTAGATGTGGCTATCTCTTCCAATCTGTTGTTGGGGCGACCCTGGATCCATGCCGCTAAATCGGTCCCCTCTACTTTGCATCAAATGGTAAAATTTGAATGAGATAGACAAGAAATAGATGTGCATGGCGAGGACAATCTGTATGCTCATAGTGATGCCATCGTACCATTTATTGAGGCTAAGGATGACAATGGGCCCTGGGTATATCAGGTTTATGACAAGGTATCGGCAAAGAAAATTCCATAAAGTGAGTGCGTATCAGTGGCAAAGGTAGTTGCTGCATCAGTCATGGTGGCCGTTGAACTGCTGAGGAATGGTTTTGTCCCAGGAAAGGGTTTGGGTGCGTCACTTCAAGGTATCGTGCAACAGGTGTCTCTCCCCAAAAACATGGACACCTTTGGTTAGGGATTCAAGCTCAAAATTGTAGACATAAAGAGATCTAGAAGGATGAAATAGAAAGAATGAGACTTCCAAAGCCTGTGTCGCATCTCTTCAGATCATTTGTTAGTCCCGACACCAAGAAGCACCCAACAACACGTCCCAGTTCTGTGTCTGGTTCTGATAAGGAGTTGCTTGAAAGGTTTGACAATTTGTTTGATGATGTGAATATGGTGGAAGCTGGAGAGGGATCTAGAAAGGCAGATGTGCAATTTGTTGGGCCCTGTGCAAAAATCAACAATTGGGAAGCTACTCCTCTCCCGGCCAGGAAGGAGTTTTGGTAGTTTTCTTTGATTTTCTTTCAATTTATTTGGATTATTCCAGGGTTGTAATTCAAATTCAATGTTTCATCCATTTGGATGTATAAACCTTGTTATCTTTCAATTTCAATGAAATACAATTTCCCTTTTCATCATTTCTGATAGATTTTAGTTTCTTTGCTTTTCTTTTCCTTCATGTATAGTTCTTTTTATGCTGGTTTAAATGACATGCATAAGGAATCTTCGGCCGAGTCCCGTAAGCCAATCTAGTTCTGAAATAATAATTCAAGAGATAGAATGTGATGATGAACCAGAATATGATTAGGACGGGGCATTGGAAGAAATAAGTAAAGAATTAAGCCATTTTGAGGAAAAACCCAAACCAAACCTGAGTGATACAGAAGCAATCAATCTATGGGACCCAGATAATATCCGAGAAACTAAAATAAGTGTCCATCTTGAACCACAACTTAGGGAGGAGATAATCAAAGCAATGTTTGAATACAAAGATATTTTTGCATGGTCATATAACGACATGCCGGGTCTAAGCATGGACTTGGTAGTTCACAAATTTCCCACTGACCCATCAGCACTCCCGTTAAATAGAAGTTAAGGAAGCTTAAAACTGACATGAGCGTAAAGATCAAAGAGGAATTCACAAAGCAGTTCAAGGCAAAGGTCATTCGAGTCATGCAGTATACCACCTGGTTAGCCAATGTTGTGCATGTGCCAAAGAAGGATGGTAAGACCAGGGTGTGTGTCGATTATCGTGATCTCAATAAGGCGAGTCCAAAAGATAACTTCCCACTGCCAAACATCCACATATTGACTGATAATTGTGCAAAACATGAGATTGGTTCTTTCATGGATTGTTACGAGAGTTATAACAGGATATTAATGAATGGGGAGGATGCGGAGAAGACGGCATTCATCACACCGTGGGGAACATACTGCAATCGGGTTATGCCTTTTGGTCTGAAGAATGTTGGGGCAACTTACATGAGGGCAATGTAAACCATATTCCACGACATGATACACAAGGAAATCGAGGTCTGTATGGATGATGTAATTGTAAAGTTCAGGAAGCAATCTGACCACGTCAGAGATTTAAGAAAATTCTTCCAAAGGCTCTGCAGGTACAATCTGAAGCTCAATTCTGCAAAATGCGCATTTGGTGTGCCTTCTGCAATTGTTGGAATTCATGGTCAGCCGTCTAGGTATTGAGCTTGACCCGTAATGATCAAACCTATCCAGAAATTACCACCTTATCCAGAAATTACCACCTTTAAGGAACAAGACTGAGGTGATGAGTCTGTTAGGGAGATCGAATTACATTAGCATTTATTGCTCAGCTCACGAAAACTTGTAAGCCTATCTTTAAGTTGTTGAAAAAGGATGTTATCGTCAAGTGTACAAAGGAATGTCATGAGGCATTTGATAAGATAAAGGGGTACTTGTCAAACCTACCAGTGTTGGTCCCACCAGAACTAGGGAGGCCTTTGATTCTATATCTGACGGTTCTGAACAATTTATTCGAATGTGTGTTGGGTTAGCAGATATTACCGGCAGGAATGAGCAAGCCATATACTACCTTAGCAAGAAGTTCACATCTTACGAGGTTAAGTATACTCATCTTGAGAGGACATGTTGCGGCCTAACTTGGGTAGAATAGAAGTTGAAACATTATTTGTCATCTTATATACTTACCTCATCTCTCGCTTGGATCTGTTGAAGTATATCTTTCAGAAGACTATGCCCACGGGGAGGCTTGCAATGTGGCAGATCATACTCACAGAATTCGTCATCGTCTTTGTGACTCGGACTGCGATGAAAGCACAGGCATTGGCTGACTATTTGGCTGAGAACCCGGTGGACAAAGAATATGAACCTTTGAAGACATATTTCCCGAATTAGGAAGTGATGCATATTGATGAACTGGAACAGGTCGAAAAGCCAGGATGGAAGCGTTTCTTCAATGGGGCTTCAAATATGAAAGGCGTTGGAATAGAAGAAGTACTTATTTCTGAAACGGGGCATCACTACCCTGTTACAGCTCAGCTATATTTTTATTGCACTAACAACATGGCGGAAAATGAAGCATGCATTTTGGGTTTGAGACTAGCTACAGACATGGGTGTCCAGGTAGTCTTGGTCTTGGGGGACTTAGACCTTCTAGTGTACTAGATTGAAGGAGAATGGGAAACACGATATTTTAAGCTTATACCATACCGGCAATTTCCGCTTGATCTTTGTCATGGATTTCAATCAGTAAAGTTCAGCCATATTCCAATAATCTACAACAAGGTTGCTGATGATTTGGCTACCTTGGCGTCAATGTTGCATCATCCAGATAAGGCTTATGTTGATCAGTTGCATATCCAATTCTGTGATCATCATGCTTATAATAATATGGTAGAAGAGGAGCTTGATGGTGAACCTTGGTTTCACAATATCAAAGTATATATTAGGATATAGGTGTATCTAATACATGCCACATGTGATCAAAAGAGAACAATTCGTCGCTTATCAAGTGAATTTTTCTTTAGTGGAGGGGTATTGTACGAAGACACCAAATCTTGGGTTGTTGAGATGCATAGATGCTAAACAGGCCACGACCATTATGACTGAGGTACATTCCAGAGTTTGTGGACCGCATATGAGTGGATATGTTTTGGCAAATAAGATTCTCCGAGTAAGTTATTGTTTGCTCACCATAGAGCGAGGTTGTATCAGTTTCATGCGCAAATTGTCATCAATGTCAGGTGCACAGAGATTTGATTCATTCCCTACCATCTGAATTACATACAACGCCAGTACCGTGGTCGTTTCTTTCTTGGGGAATGGATGTCATTAGGCCAATCGAGCCGGCAACATCCAATGGGCACAGGTTCATTCTGGTGGCCATTGATTATTTTACCAAGTGGGTTGAAGCTAAAACTTTCAAGTCTGTGACCAAAAAGGCCGTGATCATTTTGTGCATTCAAATATCAGCTGCCGGTTCGGGATACCAAAGTTAATCATCACGGATAATGGTGCAAATCTAAATAGTCATTTGATGGAAGTGGTATGTAAGCAGTTTAAGATTACACATTGCAATCCCACTCCATATCGCCCCAAGGCAAATGGAGTAGTCGAGTCAGCCAACAAGAACATAAAGAAGATACTTTGAAAAATGGTGGAGGGTTCCAGGCAATGGCATGAGAAGCTGCCCTTCGCATTGTGGGTCATCGCACTACTGTTCACACTTCAGTAGGGGCAACTACTTATTTGTTGGTGTATGGTACAGAAGCAGTAATACCTGCAAAGATTTAAACCCCACCCGCCTAAAGCAATTAAGTTTGATTGACGAGAAAAGATTAGTAGCAGTATATTATGGCCAGCTGTATCAACAGAGAATGGCCAAAGAATATAACAAGAAGGTGCGCCCATAGAGATTTGAAGTAGGTCAGTTGGTATTGAAACGTATCCTCCCTCATCAGGTAGAGGCAAAGGACAAGTTTGCCCCGAATTGGCAGGGGTCGTTCATCGTGACGAGAATGTTGTCCAATGGGGCTTTGTATCTAACAGATGTAGAAGGCAAGTGCGTAGAAATAGCTATCAATTTCGATGCGGTCAAGAGATACTATGTTTGATTATCTTTGGTTAAATTGTATTTGTTTGTACTTGGCATATTTTGAAGAATGGAATGACGAAGGAATTTTGTTCAGCTATCTAAACACTTTATCCCTTGTTACCCCTTTTGAGCCTTATTTGTTTTCTTTCATACCCCTCTTTCAAAACCAGTATCAAAATCAGAAGCACAAGCGTGAAAGATATGTAAAGAAAAAAGAAAAGAAAAGAAAATAAGAAGAAGAATAAAAAGAAAAAAAAAAGAAAAAAAAGAGGAGTAAAAGAAGGAAAAGACAAAAGAAAAAAGAAAAAAAGAAAAACAAAACAACAAAATAACAAAAGAGAAAAGAAGAAAGAAAAGAAATAGAAAAGAAAAATTACAACAACAAAATAATTTCTATAAATGAACTACGTTCCACCTGTCTCCTTTTAAGGATACGTAGGCAGCCTTACGGTTCGGTCCCATCAAAAATAAAAATCCAAAAGTCCCCAAGCTGGAAATTAAGGCAGAAGTTGTGGTTTTGGTAAGAAATCTGATTTTGAAAGTTGTAATTTTTAACCCATTTGAATTGGTTTGAGCCTTTGATACCCTTTCTTTCTAACCTCATCCAAAAGCCCATGTTGCGGTCCAAAGAAAAGACTTTTTGATCAATTTCCAGAGGATGCCAAGTCAAGCAAGTAGAGATGATTCCTATCAAGGGCAACACTCTAGTCTGAACAAGGAAAATGAAAATGAGAGAGTCTTATTGGTGAAAACCCTCATAGGCACCGTAAGGCGACGGGAATTGAGAGAAATAAAAATGAGCGAGTCTTATTGGTGAAAACCCTTACTGGCACCTTTAGGCGAAAGAGAGTTGAGAGATGAACAAATGAGTGAGGTCTGTTTGTGAAAACCTTTCAGGGCACCACAAGATGAACAAGGTCAAGGTTTGGTTGAAAAAAATCGGGTTATTGAATTCCGGGGCAATAAAGCATGGAAAGTGAAAGTTCATTGTCTGAACAAACTGGGCTGGTCAATCCAAAATGCATGCCATCATCATTGGTACTAGTTCTTCCACTCAGATAAGTCTCTTTTCTGTTTTCCTTTTAGCAGTCATCCAGATTTGGACTTTTTGTTATCTTTAACTGTCAAAGTCATTGCATTTCATTTTCCTTTGGGTTTCCATTTCACTAAGATGTTTCAAGGTCAATTTTGTTTGAGCAAGTAAGAAAAAATTTCAAAGTTTACTACCATCTCCCGAAAGTGCAAGGCACAGTGTGGCCAAAACATACCAAAGATAACATGATGTAATGTGGGATATAATGAATCGTCAGAAGCTTCATCAGGGGAATGATTTGGTAATATTATGAGAAACGCAAAGATTCTGATAAAGGGGTCGGGAATATAATACAACGGTCTGAGTACAGAACACTCGGTTCATCCGAGGTCACGAGGTGAAAGTCCGTTAGAAAATCAGAAGGCCCAAGGTCAGTTCGGGGAAGCTAGTCAAAACAAAGCACGATAGTAGGGAGCCCACCTTCAGCAAGGATTCCACAAACTAACCACCACATTTCAAACTAACAAGATTTTTCTTTGATTGAAATAGGGGCAGAAAGTTCGGATTGTCTCGAGGAAAAACTTCTGTAGGGGAAAAGCAAGCACCAGATAGGTATGACCGTAAATTTTTCAGGACCCTCTTGGAAAATGGGACCTATTTAAAGTTCAAAATAATCATGAATAGCGAAAAGAATATAAGTCGGTTTCAAAATTTTGGCTTTGGAGATAGAATTCAGTTAGGAGTTGTTAGGACCCTCCTGGAAAATGGGATCTAGTTTTTAAAAATGAGTAGCAAAACATAGCATAAATGTACCCTAAAGGAGTATAAATTGGCTTCAAAGTTTTCATTTTAGGATGAGATTCAATTCAAAGTTTTCAGGACCTTCCTGAACAATGGGACTTAAATTTAGGATTTCAAGTTCTGCTATAGGGTAGTATAATTCAGCCATAGGGAATTGTCACTCTTAGAATGAAATTTGACTCTGGTTTTCAGGTCCCTCCTGGATAATGGGACGCAGCCTTAATATTTTCTTAGATAACAAGATGCAGTGAAAGTTGTACCTTTAGAAGATATAGCTTAGTTTTAAAATTATCGTTAGTTAAGAGCTGTCAGCACCCTCATAGATAATGGGATGCAACTTTAATATTTTCATAGGTAACAAGAAATAGGGAAGCAACACATTTAGAAGATATAGCTTAGTTTTAAAATTATCATTAGTTAAGAGTGTCAGGATTCTCCTAGATAATGGGATGCAACTTAAATACTTTGTTAGGTAACAAGATATAGGGAAGTAACACCTTTAAAAGATATGTTAGGTTTAAAATGATCATCTAATTAGAAGCTGTTAGGACCCTCCTATATAATAAGATCTAGCTTTCAAATTCATAGGACAATTGGTAACATGATTTAATTAACACTCATAGATCTGCCCAGCACCAAACTAAGTCAGGAAAATTTCTTTTATCTCGTTGGTTTGTTGTAATCAGGAGCAAGGAAAAGCAGTGGCAGAGGAAGTTAGCTCAAGTTCAAAGAAAGACAACACAGGCTTCAAAGGATTAAAAATCAAGTTTTTGGCAATCAGGCGCCCACCTGGAGAGCAAGGGAATACCATTTAGGTTTTTGGAAATTAGGCGCCCACCTGGAGAACAAGGAAATACCATTCAATTTTTTGGCAAGCAAGCGCCCACCTGGAGAACCAGAGAATACCATTCAAATTTTTGGTAATCAAGAGCCCGCCCGGAGAACAAGGGAATAGAATTCACGTTTTGGTAATCAGGAGCCCGCCTGGAAAAATAAGGGAATACAATTAAAGTTTTGGTAATCAGGAAGCCACCTAAAGAACAAGGGAATACAATTCAAGTTTTGGTAATCAGGCACCCACCTAGACAAAAAGGGGATACAATTCAAGTTTTGGAAATAAGGCGCCCACCTGGAGAACAAAGGAATACATTTCGAGTTTTGGCAATCAGGCGCCAACTTGAAGGACAGGGGAATACGATTCAAAGTTTTGGCAATTAGGAGCCCACCTGGAGAATGAGGGAGTACAATTCAAGCCTTGGTAATTAGGCACCCACCTAGAGAACAAGGAAACACAATTCGAGTTCAGCAATAAGGCATCCACCTAGAGAAAGGAAAAACATCTCATATTACAATTTAAGTCGGCAACAGAGGAATTTCACATGAAGAATACTAGTCAACGAGGCAACAAGGATCAAGAGCAAGTTTGAAGATATGGATAGGATCTCTTGTAATTCATAGATCATAGTCTACTCTAGCTTCTATTTATGTTGATATGGTGTAATAACGGGGTTCGATAAGCAGTAGCAGCAACAACAACAATGAAATCACAGCTCCATGGTAGTCCCAGCTACCAAACGTTCATGAACCGTACTGACCTGATTCCATTATAGCCAAGGATATGTAGGCAGCCTCAGAAGCGGGGTGCGGTCAAATCTTTCAAAAATGCTTCCCATGGAGCATTCAAACGGGCAAAAAATGCTCGTATACACTCACTTTATCTTTGCATAAAAACCCTTCGTGTTTCCGAGAAAATAGGGGCAGTTGTGAGCACGTGATTTTGCCCTATATGAATTACTCCCATAAATTCAAAATAAAATAATTTCTCACATTGCTTGCAATTTTATGGATCTTTGTGGAACCTTTTGTCAATTGCCTTCATTTGTCAGTGCATGTTTATAAATGAAAATACAAAAAATGGGCACTTGGCATTTAGGATTTGTTTTATAGAATTATTCCGTAATTATTTGTTTTATAAAGTGTGAACATCACAAAAATAGCTTATTTTATATTTTTTATCTTTTAATTTTAGTTTATTGATTTCTCTCTTTAATTTAGAATTGAGCAATATTCATAATCTTTATAAATAGTTAATTAGCTTAATTTTACATTTTTAGTCAATTAGGATTTTTAATTATTAGGATTTTAAATAAAAAAGAAAAAAATAAAAAATAAAAATGAAAGAAAAAGAGGTCTCTCTTAATAAAGACCCAATTAAGGCCAAGTCCACCAAAGTCCCGTACAAAACCACTCAAATACCCAACCCATACCCATGTCCAACTCGGTCTAGTCTCCCCCTCAAGGAAACGACCTTGTTTCATTTAAGATAAATCTGAGCCATCGAGGTTGGTTGATCCAACGGCTCAAAAGTGGGGAGATATTGCTATATTACTGTCCAAACACACCCCCTACCCCCTCACTCGTCTCTCAAACACACCCGATCTGAGACCCTTCAACAAACCCTAGCCGTCGCCCAGAAATCCTCCCACCACCGGTGGCAGCGCCACCAAAAACCGACCCTAAAATAACATCAAATCATCTCCTCAACTCCCTCTTTCCAAATCCAAGATCACTTTCCCTCAAATCCTCCTGAGGCTCCTCGAATATCAAGTCAAAGAGCGGAACCCCAGCCAGCCGCCGTAAAATCCCTACTTTCTATGTGGCGGCGGCGCCACCAGATTAATACCCTAAAATCCCCAGCCTCCCCTCGTCCCAAATATCCAACTCCCTTCCCTCAAATATCCCTCAAATTATTTAAATTTTAGATCAAAAAATTGAGCCCTAAATCCCAAAAACATCAAAGGGGCAGGGCTGTTAGATATATTTGGGGTCGAAATCGACTTTTGTCGTGTGTTTTCAGTTGAGAACATACAACTAAGATCTATCTCGGCCAGAATTGAATATTTCATTGAGTTATTGGTTTCAAAATTGTGGTCTGCCTAGTTCTAATAATCATTCTGCTATGTTTTTTTTTTCTCTTTTTCATTGTTCTTATCTTCTTATATCCCTCTTCTTTTTGTTATTTTTGTTTTTCTCAATCTGTTTTAGCATGTGCTTTTGTTAATTTAGTCAAGTGTAACTTCTTTTCTTTAGTTTATTTTATTTCATTAGATTCGATTAGTTTTTTTGTTTCTTTGATATTAACGTCGGGGCATAATTGAATTTTTAGTTCGTATGCTTGAGTAACCTTTTCGCTTCATCATGCTTCTGAATTATGAAATTAAACATGGGCCCAAAGAAAGAATTGGCACAGGTCTTGTTTAAATTAGGCTGTTTGTTCTGAGTCAGGTCATTTTTGACCCATGTTTGGACTTGTTTAAATATTGGGTCAGCTTGACCCGTAAATTACAAGGTAAAAACGGGGTCGCGACGGGGGTAATAGGGATAATTTACATAGAGAATCTCTCAGTACCCACCTAAGAAGCTTCTTAGAAGATGGAAATAGATTTACTTGGTTAGGAAGTCAACAAATGAGGGATTTCTAAGGAAAAACCAAAATATCAAGAGGGCTCAATTGCAAAAACTAAATCCTTATGGCTGCTTTAGTAACTTGCCTATAAAGGAATTGTTATTTGAGGCTCAAGAGAAAAAAAAAAGAGATGGAAAATCAGAAAACACCAAACGGCTGGAAAATTATGGAATTTTGCGCTGAATTTTGAAGTTTTTTTCTTTGATTACAAAACAATTTTTGAATCCTTTTGAGTGAAAATTGTTTGATCTTATGGTGGAAAAGCTTTAGGTTCAGGTTGTTTTGAAGGTTTCACTGTTTCATTGATCTCTTGTTTGGATTTTCTGAAATTCTCTCAAAGTTCTAAAGCATTTTCCGGTTCACTTGAGGTCAAGTATGAATTTATTTGGGGTTAGAAACTAGTTCATGATTTGGTACTGGGGTTTGCCGTGTGTCACATGTCTTGAGTTTGGTTTTACTGATTTGTTGCTCAAATTTGGTTGTTGTTGTTGTTAGCTGCTAGCTTCTGATCTTGCATAGTTTTGGTTTCTATCTTATTTCCAGGTACATGAACCTTTTGGCTGTGAATTGAACTTGAGGAATAACATGCCGTGAAGACAAAAATGAAGATCTCCTGATTGTTCTCTTTCTTCTTTCCATTTTTGCCATGTTTGTTTTATCTATGGCCTTAAGTCATACTGGTTATCTAAGGTGCTTGACTAAATGTATTGCTATGAACAATAAGACCATAGATTTAGCTTTTGAATGTTATATGGTAACTTAGTTTGATGTCCATTCCAGTCTGGTTCTTTGTATATAGTCACTTTACCATTCATTTCTCTTAAGAACAGTAGTTGGATTGGTTTAAATGCAATTGACTCGAGTTTGTTTATTTTAAGCTGTTAAATATGTTGGGAATTGGTTTCTATGCCTAGATTATGTATCCTTTCAGAATCTGTATTTGTATTACTTGTTTAGTGCATTGTTTTATTAGAATTTAAGCAAGGCATTGGTATTCTCGAAGAATTGTGATTCAAACCGTGAATTCACAAATTGGTTAAGTCATAAACTTTCTAAACCATGTAGGATCTTCTCCATTTTCTTGGAGTTTTCACATGGTTACATCCTTAAGTGTACAGGTTGCAGAAGTTGTGCCCTGTGTTTGGCATAGAGGTTCATTTGTCACCCCCCTCCCCCGAAAATGATGTCTAATGATAACTTAGTTTTGAGTTATTCAAAGGTGTTTCTTTGTTCCTCTCTTGTTGCAACCCTTAAACTTGGAAATTAAGCATGTGTATGTTTCTTAGTCCTAATTAATTGGCTCTGGACGACCTTAGGGTCATCTGTTAAAAGGGGCTGCAGTTAATGGCATTTCGAATTTGGTATAGCCTGCGTTACTTTATTTTGAACTTAAGCATTTGGTTCTGTGTGGAGTGAACCAGTTGGAGCCCAATATCGGCCTGTGATGACTGTTGGGGCAAATATCAATTACCTTTCATACTAGATGCAATTGTTCCATCGATATGGGCTCATTTAGGCCCAATACTGGAAACTCTAGGACTGGACTATTTTTGTGTTGTATTATCATGTATACCTTTTGATTTTTATGATCATTTTTCTTTCAAAGGCTGCTGTTGGACCAGCAGCCTTTTTAAATTAAATGGAGGCATTGTCTCTTATATAAATACACAATTCCCCTATAATCTTTTAATTAACTAGTTTTTTATTAATTGAGGCGTGCCATGAACACGCAATACAAATAGTTATGTCCCTCATGAGTTAGTATAGAAATGTTTAAGTAGAATATTTTGAGGTGTTGCATGCCAAAAAAAATGATAATTGAGTGGCCCTTGCTTTAATAAATTTTAAACTCAACTTTAGAATCAGAGGCGTGCCATTTAATAAAATCATATGGCCCTAGCAAAGCTAAAATATGTAGTTGCTTTAGGCGCATACCTTAATAATATTACTATCCTAAACGCGGGTGTGCATTTCATGTGACCCAAATACAAATACTTATAATATTGAATAAAACGTGTTTCGGATTATGGGTGCATTTCATGTGACATGATCTAAAGACATATTTCAGACAATGTCAAATCTTCTTTAAAATATGAATACAAGAGGTTAAAAGTTAAAATGCACATAGGTTTGAAATGTTCTTAAAATCATATAATTGTGCAATTATAGCAGTTGAGCGACCATTCTAGAACCACTGAACTTGGGAGTGCCTAAGACCTTCTCCCGGGTTAACAGAATTTCTTACCCGAATTTTTGGTTCACGAACTGTAATACAGAGTCAATCCATTTCTCGATTTGAGATTTGAAACCAGTGACTTGGGACACCATAAATCTCACAAGTGGAGATTATGAATTTTTATTAAAATAAATCACATTTTGATTGTCCTTTAATTGGACAAACTCCTGTATACTGCCTTTCAGGGGTGTAGGTAAAAAGGAGGTGTGACACTATGCGTTCGCGTAGAAGGAAAATCCTTTAGCGAAAATTACATCATCGCGTTCGCGTGGGTACTCCCGCGAACGCGAAGAAGGAAATATTAGAAATCCACCAGCTGAAAACCTGCAATTTTTCTTAAGCCCGGAACACGCCCGAAACAGACCCGAGCCTCGGGGATCCTAACCAAACATATATAATAACTCAACAACATCATACGAACCTATCCGCACGATTAAATCACCAAAATAACCTCAAAAACAGTGAATTAAAACTCAAAATCAAGAACTTTTCTCAAACTTCATCAAGTATCAAATTTAGCAATTTAGATCCGGATCACGTTAAATAATTTCTATTTTTCATCAAATTGTACAGAAATATCTTATATTATATATATGACCTATAACGAGCGCTGGAACAAAAATATTGGCTCGATACCATCATGTTTTAATCAAATTTCATTTCAAATTTCCTTAAACAATTTCAGAAAACAATTTTCTTTAAAAATTCACTTGCCATTCTTGGGACCTTGGAATTTGATTCCGTGCATACGTCCAAGTCCCATTGTTTCCTACGGACCTTCCGGAACCGTCAAATTACGGGTCCGGTCTATTTACCCAAAAAGTTGACTGAAGTTAAACTAATTCATTTTATAGCCAATTTTTACTATTTTCACAAATTTGTTTATTTAATCTTACCGGCAATGTGTCCGGACTGCACACGTAAATCGAGGTGACCCTAAATGAGGTTTTCTATGCCTCAGAAGCATAGAATTCAAATAAAAATAAGTAATGACCTCTTAGGTCATCACATTGCTTGCCTCGAGATATATTAATATTGATATCTGCTCTCCCCGACTTGAGATAATTGTTAATTAATGAATTATGAATGCAGAGACTTTTAATAAAAATACTTTTTTGTGACTTATCTGAATTTACTGTTGTTAATAAATTCTTGAGTCATCGCAATAACTTCTTCGAGATTAGACGGGATATGCATTTGGTACATGCTGTTTTCGTACCCATACTACACTTGTTGTGCATTTTTATTGCACAAGTTCATATGTGGCTAGTGGCTTAGTTGCATAGCAGCATGGTTGATGCAGAGATTTAGGTTAGCTGCACTTATTAGGATGACCCGCAGCCAGCATAGTCCCCTCCAAATTGTTGTATTTATCCTCTATCCAATTTGTATTTCGGACGGTTGTTGTATTATATTATTTCATAGAAATTGCTCATGCACTTGTGACACCGGGTTCTGAGACGGATATTGGGTATTCTGTACTTACTTGTAAATATTCTTTTACTTATTTCCGTAAAGATTCTCTTTTACTATCTGGATTGAAGGAAAATATCAGTTTTCAAAATTATTGGGATAAGAATTTAATTAAGTATTTTGGTTGGCTTGCCTGATAGCGGTGTTCGACGCCATCACGTTCCTTAGTGGATTTTGGGTCGTGACATAAACCATTACTCATCCTCGAGCAATAAAAATACATTTTTTTATAAAGACAACCTTTTTAAACAATTCTCCTAACTCATCACACCAAGAGTATTTAAAAAGACTAAGCCCAAAAGCGTAACATCTTCACCTTAATATTTGACTCACAAGTACCATGTATTCACAACTCACCTACTATTCTAATATATAGGTCACTGACATTACCTTTCGTTCATGAATCAAGTACCCTCATATAACAAAAGAGAGTAGTTCCACACAATAGAATTTAAGAACACTTAGGAACTCAAGATAGAGAAATTTACTCATTCTCAGAAATAACATTCATATGCCACAAAATATGCACCATAAGCTTGCATGTTGTGTACTACTCCACTAATCGAGCTCATTTAATCTAGGATCAATTAGGACTTTATTTGGTTATAATATAGGCTACGGACGGGTAGGATACATTTAGATATAAGAGTAACTACACCTCCCTAAGCACTTTCATACATATACTTTAACATTCAAACTCCATACTTATGTCAAACTAAACTACACCTTCACATCAATGCATATTACCCCATATTTAAGCACAAATACATCAAGAGTCACAACTTATTAAGGAATTTTTTTTCACAACAATACAACTATTTTTTTCAATTCAAGTGTCTCTTACTTTTTCAAAATAGTGCACCTTTCTCCTTATTTCATTAGTTCCACTCAAAAGTCAAACCAGTCACCCTACACTTTAACTTTTATACAGTTCATAAATAATTCAAGTGCTCATGAGAGGTTATAATAGTTTAAATAGATGGTTAATTCAAACAAATGGGTAAGGCTTGTAATGTGGTTGCCAAACAATATAGCATTATAGGCTCAAAGAGGTTAACTAAGATCCACAATGATTAGGGGGGGGTGAAATATACATATCTGGCTCAACAAAGAAACGTCTATATCACTTACAACACTAAACAAAACTACTATTTCGTTTTGCAAACAGATAGGGCAAGCTCTAGGCATCAAATGCAATGCACGGAATATAATAAACCAGTACATATACATGGCACATAACTCAGTCATGATTGGTTTCATCAAGACACTCTAGTCAAAGCATTTAAGCAAAGTTAAGATCATAAAATTTAAGGTACTTATACAAGAGTCAATAATTGAGCCTAAGCGTCACAACCAAAGTACTCACTATTCTCAAGGAATAACAAAGTCAAGAGATAGTGCTTCAATTCAAAACACAACACAATGTCTCCTACTCCCAATAAAAAACTAACTACACCCGGTTCAAATAAAATTCTTGGAAAAGAACTGCAATATAAAGAAAAATCAAGGGGTAATTGCTACACTACCTAATAATAGAAAATCTTTTTATTTTTTTCTTTAGATTTAAATCCTTCAATAAAATTGTCTAATGGATCCATCGGCACGAAAAGTCCAAAATTTGTTTGTTTTTCTAAACGAATAAAAAAATATTCAATTAAACTAACACAATTAAAATAACATAGAAAATCACCCAGATAATCTTCTCACCCCACACTTAAAATTGTGCATTGTCCCCAATGCACATCATAACTAATAAAAGGGTAAAAGAGACTCCATGGTAGGCAAAGACCGAAGCACTAACAACTCATGGGGTACTCAGACTTCTTCCAAGCTTGGTCCTTCGTGCAGGTACCTCACACTTAGTTCCAACGATTTGGTTTGTTGTTGTATCCTTCCAATAGCTTTGCTTTCCATGTTTTCAGAAATAAAAAAATCGACATTACAAGAATAATACAATAAAAATTTGAAACACAAATAAATTAAAAATTTAAAGATAAAGTTGTTTTGCCTCCCAATAAGCACTTGATTTAATATCGCGTCACGACGTGAATCACTTTTTTCTTCCACCTCGAGCTTATGAATTGAACCCCAAGTTTTCATTCAAGCTTATGATTATGTTCATGGGGCGGTATAACGAATCTAATAGGCCCAAGAAAATAATTTAGTATTCTACACTCCTTGGCCTTTGTATGAGGTATGTTATCCTGTCTTTCTGGCAAGAAGAATTCCAGAATATATGCACCTTGTTCCTCATTCCTTGACTCTTCAATTGGTTCGGATGACTCTATTTCCATATCATCATCCAAACATAATGTGAAAAAATGCTTGGAGTGCGGACCAATGCACTCAAATACATGAACTTCGGGACTTTCAACATCCTCAACATCAATGATACTAGAGTTAACAGAATTTATATCCTCAAAGTCTTTGGCTGGCTCTAGTCTCACTTATTCAACATTAACATCCTCAAATTTTAGTTGGTTAGGTTGTTGATGTTCTACTCTGACATCCCCATTTAACACCTCGAATTCATGCTCTTATTGGCTACTATCCTCAATATTGGCTTGTTGAGCATTAAAATCTCCAACCACTTGATTCAATTGAGCCTCCAACTTGCGAATAGTTGCCTCTTGCATGTCTATCTGCAATTATTTTTCATTATTTTGTTTCGACAGGCACTTTAATATATCATTGATCTCCTTCGGATCTGCATCCCCGAGTTCTTTGTTCCTGTTAACTTCACAAGAAAAGGTAGAACCATCATAATAAGGGGTTCGGGGAAGATAAGAAATATAAGCATAACGATAAAAGTGATATTTTTTACCATCACACACATTCCACAAATAAGATTGAGTTGGTGCAATAACTCGCTTTCAAGAACGTTTTGAAATTTTTGTCACGTGTGATTTCTTTCACAATATGTATGGAGATCAATAGTAGAATTATCTACACCTAAAATCCCATAATTCCAAGATTTCTCAAATCAACAGTTATAAAAAAAATAATAACAAAAAAAACAAAATAAAAGTTAAAATTTGAACCCTAGCAATATATACAGCTAAACTTACATCGTTAGTTCCCCGACAACAGTGACAAAATTTGATCACGCCCAACTATGCCTTATAAAAAAGACAAAGCGATATTTGCAAATATAATTGGGTTTACCAGTCCGGAGTCGAATCCCACAAAGAACTAAGGCTTAGCTACAGTTGTTTACTATCACCAAGAATACAAGCATGAACAATTCCTAACTTATAAATATTAAGATTCTTGTGCTTAACTAGATATCTAACAAATTAAAATAATAAATTAACACTAAAGATACTACATGTTGGAGAAAAGATTAAGGAGGTCTAGAGTTATGATTTCCCCAATTGTCATAATCCTTCTCGCTATGTCTTTTATAATTTCGCCTAAGTATTCTCTGCCAATCATGAGCGCTCTGCGTGTCGTAATTCTCTCCCGAGTAAATACGATTATTTACTAGAAATACTCTTCCAAGTTACGCTATTTGGCTTTAGTTACAGCTCACTTAGATTGTACCCAAGGTTTTGTTATCCCCAACCAACCTTTAAACCCTTGGTTATTAATTCCTCACATACGTCGGGAGTGATGTTGTTCAACAACTACCTAAATATGCACTCTCTCTCGAGTAATACTTACTAAATAGGTACAATTAATTGAGCGCCCTTCTATCAACCGCAAGAATAATATAGTTGAATAAATACAGAAAATACTATGGCTCAATTATATAAAAATATAACAAGAAGTTATCCTACAAAAGGTTCCATCAAAATACTAGATAACAAATTAGCTATTCATCGTAGTATGTAAAACTACAATACAAAAAATCATAATTAACAATGAAAAAATAGGAAGTGGAAGGAAAAATTGGTAGAAGAATTCTTCGCCTTGCTTCTGTTGTGTCTATGCCTCCTTAGGTCGATCTGCGCTAAAAATTGATCTCCTCCCTCGAAATACTATTTTTTCATATATTTATACAAATTATTGTCGGGCCCAAATAATTATACCTTCTCTTATGCGAAAAAAGACAAGTTTCCAAGCCTGGATGGCCACGGTCCGGGAGCGGCAGGGGCGCGGTACTTTCACAGTGTACTCTCTCAGTCCGCGTCAGGTTCGCGATCGCGGATTCGGCCGTATTTTTTACCCTGTTCCATTTGGAATTTGGAAAATGTAAAACATGAAAGATGTATCCCTTTGAGTTAGCTTTCCAGCATATATTGTGGAGACCAAATGGAGTTTTGAGCGAAACGTTATGTGTATTGTACTAGACATTATGCAATATGGCTACTCGATTCTTTGTTTTGTTGCTCTATCATACGTTGATCCCCGAATATGATCCTAGCTTAATTCCTTGGGCTCAATTATATCTACATAACTTGGAATCACCCTTAAAAGGCATAAAACACACAACTAGTGTAAGACACTAGCGATTAAAGCTCAAACTCAATTAAAGTGCAGTAAATTTGAGTGTAATAAGCAATTAAAATACGTAATTATAGCCTATAATCATTATATTTTATTTCTCTATAATAATTTTATCTTTAACAACAACAACCATCTTTTTAAGAGAATACCTTTCTAAAATTACCCATTTATAAAAGAATGCTCTTTGTAAAATTACCGATAATAAGTCTAGAAAATCAAACTAAATATTTTATATGTGAAATGCACTACTTATGATAAAATATTATGTTACTATATATTTATTCTCAATTAGTTTCATCAAATTATATGCCAGTATACTTTCATTCTATAGCACAAAAATCTTTATCCTGCATAATGCCTGTCACACCTCCTTATTCCGGGGATAGAGACTTTTTTCAATTTAAGTGACATTACTTAAAATGAGATTATTTAATTATTTTTGTGTCGCCGCTTGTGATAGTCTTTATGATATCCCAAGTTACCGATTTAATTAAATCCTAAATTCGAGAAAATTTGACTCAACTTTTAAAGTCTGCGATCACAAAAGACCGAGTAAGGAATTATGTTAACCCGGGATAAGGTGTGAGGTACTCCCGAGTTCCTTGATTTTAGCACAGTCGCTCAATTATCAGTAATTGGCCTTATTATTTTATTTAATTCATATTTTAAACATATTGTGCATTTTTAAATTTCTAAACCATATTTAATTAATTTAAATGTCTTTTATTATTTATGAATTTATTTCTTGAACAAGTTATAATGTCGTATACTTGTCGCTTTTGTACACATTGTGAATCGTGTTACGGGAACCATACTCTCGATCTATAATATGTTTATTTTATTATTATTTGAAATTATGATCAGATCACATGAAATACTCACCCAAATTAAAAATTAATTGTCCCCAAAGTAAACTACCATGTTTATGAATCGTTTCCCAAAAGCTAGTTTGAGATTATTGCAAAGGCCAAAGGTTATGGAAAATTCTTTTGTGGATCAACGCAGGTAACACTAAATTAATACTTTGCTGGATCTTCATGACGATAGCCAAAAATTACTTTGACTAGGTGACTACGCCTTCTGTTGGGGACATTTGCATCTATATTTTTTTTTTGTTACGTTTTAACTTGTGCCTGCTTGTAAAATAATTGTAAATATACTTACTTTTTCATATAACTTTAGTATTCTAGTAGCCGGCCTGAAGTTCGAGCTGAGGTTTTTGTTTTTGTGTTCTTGTTTTGTAATTGACGAACTTCAGCTCTAGAGCTGAAGTTTTTGTTTTTGTAACTGGCGAAGTTCAGCTTTAGAGATGAATTTGTTATTTGTAACTAGTGAGCTTCAGCTTTAGAGCTGAAGTTTTTGTTTTTGTAACTGGCGAACTTTAGCCCTAGAGCTGAAGTTTGTATTTTGTAACTGAGGAACTTCAGCTCTAGAATTGAAGTTTTTGTCTTTGTAACTGGAAATTTCAGCTCTAAAGCTTAAGTTTTTGTTCTATATTTGATTAATTTCAGCATGTTTTATGCTCTCATGTTTTATGCTATATGATCCCAACTCTTCTTTCTTTTGTCCAATATGTACGCAGTATACAAGGTATTCGTAGTTTTCACTCACGTTTAAGTTTGTCAACGCATTGCACTTATAAGCAATATGTCTTGTATGTAATGAGAAAAGTTAGTTTCCATTAATTTTGGAAATATTGTACCTTATCATAAACTCAATGTCCATTACCATTACCTCCATCTCCTCTGTACTATTCTAAATCATTGTAAAAAGAGACGATATAATGTATTTGACAATATTACCAGCTTGACATATGCCACTTTAGTTTGTTTCATCAAAACACAAATACAGAACTGAAATTTCAAAGGACTTTTATTGTCTCTTGATTTGGAATTTTTAGTATTATAATAATTCAAGTGGAAGTCCTCAATATATTCGCTTTAGCTTCATTAATTAAAGAGAGCAATGTTGAAGTCATTGTTGTAAAAGAAGAAAAAAGAAAACGAAGGAGAAAAAGAAGGAGAAAATGGACTAAAATTATTTAAAAAATAATTATAAATTAATTTTTTTTTTAAATAAATATAAATTAAATGGGGACAGCTAAATCGAATATCCCGTGCAATTTTCACATTCTATTGCTAGACAAGAATTTGATTTGATGTTACCACAATAAATGGGTTACGTAGAAATACAAATGGGCATTGATTATGGCCCAAGCATTATCTACATGAATCAATCTTCAAAGTGCCCAACAGGTCTTGTATGGACTTCAAAATTATCGGGCTCGTCCATTAGCTTTTACAATGAGCAGCATTATGAATACGACTTTCATATTACGTAACAAGAACAATAAAATTAAGGGATTTTTATCTATACATCCCATATAGCAAACCTTATAACCACCCATGTTTAAGATTTGTGTTTATTACATTTAAGTATACCACCTTTCAATTTATGTACCAAAATTATATTTAAGGTTAATGATCAACTCATTAATTATTTGCTTGATTTGTGGAACAAAATCTTTTCAAACTATTTAATTAGAGGCTTGATTTGTGGAACAAAATCTTTTCATTTTTATTTTTTTACACATTCACATTTGACCAAATTCAGTCACTAGAATAACGAAAGAAAAAAGAAGAGAGAGGGGAGCATCTGATAATTTAGAAGAGAGACAAGTCTTGCGTGAAAATGGAAGCAGTAACCTCTGGCCTGGAGTGAGGAGCTTGAAAGTTTTTCTACAAATGGATAAGATGACAAGGGAAGGGATAAAGGTACAGTTGTATTTTTAATAGGGATAAAGAAGAAGTAGAGTGTATTGTTGTAATGAACTTTGGTTGTACTCAACAATTTTTCATGAATACTGAACAATTTTTCATAACCACAATTCCATAACTACAAATTGTTGGAAGTCCAATGCTACATGTACTGTTGTAGTACATTTGCGCGGTTATATTTTCGGATAAAACTTTTAGTCTTGAACAATGAAGAATAATGAATTGACGTTGCATAGAAATGCCATTTGTAGTTTTCAGCAACTCATACCATCCAGTAGATACAAAAAAATACGTTATTCAGACATATTTTTCAACTGACTACGATTAACTACAAGTAACTACAATTAACTACAAAGTTCATATAACTACAAAAATTTGACTACATTTTAAAAACACTCTACTTAAACACTGCATATAACCTTAACTACATTTACCTATATTTGTCTACATTTTAAAAACTCACTGGAAACACTTAATATAATCTTAACAACATTTACCTACATTTGACTACATTTTAAAAACTCACTGGAAACACTTCATATAACATTAACTACATTTATCTACATTTGACTACATTTTAAAAACATACTTGCTATGATTCATGTTTAACATTTTCTAATGACACTTTATGCATTTTTTCTCGGTGATTTATAGTCATGCGGCGAAAAGAGAACGAATTATTATTTCTTTTACTAAAGAATAAAGCTAGTTAATAAATCAAGATGTCATTATTGCATATGGCAATTTACGCTAACATTTGCTCGCCTTCGATGGAAAATTTTGAAGTGCATGGGACTGCATTATCTAACTATTATGTAACGAAAATTCAATAAAATGTGAAAATTATGTTTCTGCTCCCTCTACTTATAAATTATTGCAAAAATGATTTATTTGGATCTTATGTGTTTATAACCGAAGGATTTAGTTGCTTGATTTATATACCAAATCTTAGGAGCATTTAATATGTTACCTTAACTGATTTAGCATTTATTTGGTAGAAAATCAAAGATTAATTAGAAACCATAAAGATAGGCGTTATTTTAGGCTATACTTTATTAAGAATCGATTTTAGCCTTAATTATATGGCATTAATTTAGGATGGAAAATCAGCAAATATTCCGTTTGGTATATATTATGTAACAAAAACATGGTATATGAGGGTAATAACCAAACAAGGCACAATAATGGTAATAAGGTTTGCTACATGGGATGTATAGGTAAAAATCCCTAAAATTAATTACAGACCAATTCATTTGATAACACATGATCAATCAATTTTATATCACGATACTAAAATCACAACTCAATTTGTTTATGATAAAAATCATTTCTATACACTAAATTTCTATTTTTTCTGAAATCAGGACTGTATTTCAACACATAGAATCCATACTCGGACTTGCAAATTTCTCATGCTTTCCAGACCATCAATCCTTTCACGTTAAGTACATCATCAACAACTCACGCCTCCATTCAACAACAGTACCGGAGTTAAAGTATTGCAGTGCGGCCATATACCTGGGCAGATTTGAAAAAGATTTATCCCAGTCGACATAAATAAGTTCAAAGGTACGTTTGCCACCGAAATATGCCTTTCTTTTGGTTATAGTACAACCATACTCCTGGTGGACAGCTGTAATGCACTCTTTAATCTTGAACCTAATGGACACTTCCAAATATGGAATCAAGACAAGAGAAATCAAGTCCACATCCAAGTTGAAGTGATTCTCGTTGTATGTGTCCATTTCGCATCTCTGCTTACTAATAAATTTACCAACTTTTCACAAATCGGATTTCTTCTTGGTGGCACGCAACATCCAGTGACAAGCTAAAACCTCCTACGGCGTACAGCCTTGTATTTTTCCATAGTTGACTCACTTACCGTCATCTCACGGCACTCTCTTATACAGTAGATTTTTACAGCCCTAATTAGGCGAGCTTTGTCGGGTTACATGCCCTTTGTCAGAACAGTTGGTCTAGACTCATCCAACATCTGCGATCGAAATTCATCATCATTCCTTGTAAGGGCATCCACATTCGGCATGCTTGGAAAATTATCAAGGTAGGGAATATTCCGCTCATGAAATGGCATGTGGGACCCATACACTCTTGGTCTAGCGGGAGGTAGACGAACATGCTCCCTCTTCAGCTCAAGTTCAACATTCACTTCCTCCTCCTCCTCCTCCTCCTCATCACCCTCATCATGGAAGGGTATGTCATCCCCAGACTCATCCGCATTATTATCATAATCACTATCATCTTCCTAACTATGTGCATCTGCCAAATTATGAGAAAATACGTCGTCTATGGGCAATTGTGTGAAATCAGGAGCTTCAAGAAGCTCGTTTCCACTGCACAAAAAGAACAAAAAGATAAGTTACCCAAACGTCCAGAAAAATACATTAGATAACGCTATATCACTTTACTTACAAGTCGTTATGTCTTGATATTTCATGATGGATATTTTCTTGTTGATCATGCACCCGGATGGACCACCATGGTCCAATACTCCAGAACTACGCATATTCCAACTAGGGGCGGGGTTATAACTTGTAAATTCATATCCGGACGGTACCCCCATGAAAAATATGAATGTTAATACAAATCCAATTAAAACATAAAATAAACATCGCTAAAGCGTAGTAAAATTGAAGTTCACTAGTCCTCTTGTTGATTATATAAAGTCGAAAAATTATTTTGTGGCTGCTCATTCGTCGGTCCTGATAAGTTTAAATCAAGGCAAGATCTTTCATCAATAATCTGTCTGGCAAAAACTGCTGCAGAATAACCACCCGATGACAGAGGTTATCTCTGCTGTGCACACCCTCATTACTGGGAACGTCTTCTACCTTGACGTATATTTTTAATAATTTTATTACAATAAATTCCCTGTACTCATCAGAAATATGCAAAAAAATCATTAAAAATTTCATCATCCTCGATGTTAAACTCAGGATAATAAGCAAACCCCTGCGGAGTCACTGAATATGAAAATCTACTGGTAATTTTAAGGTTAACCGAACGCCTCCTCTCACTCATTTTTTTACGTAACAACGATACCATTGTATCGTACTTCATAGTAATAGGCAATTTAACATGACATTGTGGAGGTGAGCTATACCTCACAGAGTTATTCTCCACCACAACCTCACCCCCACCTCCTAATATAGTGAAACCCTTATTTTTGGCACTTCACACATTGTAAAAAATATGATTGATAATAAGAAGAGAAGTATGAACGTATGTTTGAAATTAAGTATTGAACGAATTTTCGTAAAATTGAAACTCTTATAAATAAGGCAAATTTGAGCTTGGGGTTTAGAATATTTTAAAGGAATTCGTAGTGTAATACTACGTTTTATGTATTTGAATTATTGTTATGTCAGTTAAATTATTGGTGGGCCGAATTAATATGTAATTATATTTTTTAAAAAATTAAAAATAGTTCGCATTACCTTAATGTGATTTATATTTAAATTTTTTTTACCTAATTCGCAGTACAATACTATGAATTATTTAATTTTTTTTAAATAAGTCGGAGTACTATACTGCAAATTAACTTAACGGCAAAATTTTCGTTAAGTAATTCGCAGTACAGTACTGCGAATTACATATTTTTGTAATATTTTTTTAACATTAAAAATGTGTTTTGTGTATAATTAATTATCAATTAAGTTTCGGAATCCCCTTTTCTCCTCTCTGTCATCGTCGCATTCTGTCACCCACGGAAAATCGTTTACAGCGGCGACGCCACCTCAAATTACCCCAAGTTTTCACTAGATAATCCTCAGCCTTCCTCCGTAACTAATCCCCCTCTAATTTTCCTAAAATCCTTATCAAGGTCGACTAGTTTCAAATCTGAGATTAAAAAAAAAACCCTAATTGTCCTTTTTTCCTGATTTTCTTTGGCAAGGTCACTTGTTTTGACCTCAAATTTATATTGATCAATTGTCCTTGTTAAGAATAATCGATTAATAATAATTTTGGTTCATCTCAAAGCCACCCGAATCCGTTAGAGTTCTCATTGGTCGACTCGTTTTCTTCTTTCAATTCGGCAAGTATAGTTCTCCTTTTTGTTCCATTGTAGTTTCCACCTGTTTCTTCATATTCATCTACCTCTTCTTCTTTTATTTTGATTTTAGTTATTATTCTTTCTTCTTATTTCTGTTTAGCATTTAGATGTTTGAGTTGCTTTGCATTAGTTTTTTTTCATTTATATATAGCTGATTCTAATACCTAAAGAAAATCAAGTCGATTAGTATGTGTTTTATAGGTCTATCTAATAGTCCAATTAGATGTTACTCAGTTTGATCGCATGAATTGTAAGTTTAAGCAATTGTGAGTAAATTAAATGTTAATATAAGTTATTTGCATTTTGCTTTGATTCTGATTTGCATGTTCCATTATTAGGGCTCCCTAGTCATCAACGAGAAGTTTAAGGGGACGGTAGTTGAGTCTATTGTTGAACTTGTTTGCTCTTCTGGTTTAGTTGTTTGTAATTAACAAAAGTTAAATGGGTCAAAAGAATTTGGAAAATTAGGGAATCTGGTTTGATTGTAGAGCTATTAACATGGGCTTAGCCCGTTGGGCAGCCCATGATTTAGTAGGGTTGGGCTGAAATTTTTGGAGCCCGTCTAAAAAAGAGGTTTTTAAGCCCGGCTCGAGTAAACCCATTGCCCGTGAGGCTTGATTGAGGCTGGGCCGGCCCGGCCCGTAGACCTAATAAAATATTTATTTAAAATATATAAAAATAATAAAGTATACTGCTTTTAGAGATGGAAAGTCATAATTGGATCTTTACTAAGAGGAAGTAAAACTTGATTTTGAGAAATTTCAGGAGATCATGTTGTCATGTATTGGAAGGAACATTCTAGAAAATATCCCCATCTTTCAATGATAGTGCGTGATATACTTAGCATTCTTATTACCATTATACCATCAGAATCAATATTTAGTATTGGTGGCGTGTTCTTACAAAGTACAGAAGTTAAATTTATTATGAAAATGTCCAAACACTTGTTACTACTCGAAATTGGCTGCACATATTTTTCCGAACTCAAACTGGTAATATCTTTTATGTGAAATTTAAATATTATTAATTTTAATTTTTAATTATTTATAATATTTAACTAATTAATATTGTATATGAATTGTAGATGAAAGTGAAGATATTAAGACAACCTTGTCACAAGGGGATTTATATGTGTTTGATGAAGATGATGTGTTGGATATCTCATAAGCATCATGAACGTTCTCTTGAATAGTTTATTTTAAGTTTTGACTTTTAGTGAATGAAAAATAGTACCGTCTTTACTTTTTTTAGTATTTACTGTAATATATCGGAACAATATAAAAAGTTATTAAGTTTTGCGAATTTTTTATCAATAATATATTTTTTAATTTTAAATAATTTTTTTTAGGTCAGAACTTAAAAAAAATATAAAATTATATTTATAAAAATGATTGGCGGCCATGGGGCCCGCGGCCCATATAGGGCTGGGGTGGACTAACCATTATAAAGTCGATCAAAATGGTGGACTAGCCCAGCCCAATCCGTCAATTGCCAAAACCCATGTGGGCTGGTCTGGGCTGGGCTGGCAGCCCTGTCCGACCCATATTGACAGTTCTATTTGGTTGTTTGGGGAAGTCAGGACTAAAGTGCATATAAAAATCAGAGTTTAAGTCAAATTTTAGTAAAGGGGTTATGGAGTATTGACACAAAAAAACTCTGAAAATTTAGCTTCTTTTCTATTGAGGCTGATTTTGAGATAGATTTTCATACTTCAGTACTTTTTTCTAAAAATTAGAAACTCCTCTCCCATTTGGCAACGATATTGCATAAGAGTTTCATTGATCTTGGTCTATTTATGGAGTATTGAGATTAACACTTAAGAGTTGTGTGTGCGGTTTTTTGCTGCTGCTCATTCTCACATCCTAGCTGAATTTTGTTGTCATTCTGCTAAAGACCTTTATTTGGTCGTTTGCTTTAGGTTTCAGCTGTTAGGTAAACCAAAACCACATCTGTGTTTGCTTTAAGTTTCAGCTGTTAGGTAAACCAAAACCACATCTGTATCTCTCTTTGAATATGTAAATGAAGTTTTAGTTTTCTGATTCTGAAGTTTTAGTTTTCTGAGTTCCTTGAATTTGTTTGCTATATATGCTTACCTGTGTTTCCTCTGTTAGTACCAGTTGTTGTCTTAGTTGTTGTCTGATTGATCATTAGCTAAAATTTTGATTGAACCATTCTCAAGATAATTCAGTTACTATTGATATTCATTTATCCTATTCATTTTCAACTATGTGTTCTGGTCATTTAAACAGGCAATTGATGGTTTTGTGCATTGTTGTATTATTATTTCCATAGACGGTACTCATGTCTATGGAAAGTATGATATTAAGCTTTTGATTGCAGTTACAGTAGATGCCAACGGGCAAATATTTCCATTAACTTTTTCCATATGTGCCAACGAAAGCAAAGAGATGTGGACTCTTTTTTTGAACCACTTGAAGTAGCACGTCGTCTAACAGTGTTCAGGTATTTGTCTAATATCTGATCGGCATGGTGGTATTTTAAGTTCTGTGCGTCACTTGCCTAAATGGCAGGAAGCATATGCATACCACCGTTACTGTGTGCTGCACTTGAAGGCCAATTTGCAGAAGAAATATCCTGACAAGACCTTGCGTGACTTAATGTGGATGGCTGCAACTGAGCACCAGCAGTGCAAATTCACGAGGCGCATGGAAGCGATCCAGCAGTTAGAACCAAGAGCCTATACTTAGTTAATGGGACATGAGCTTCACATGTGGACATTGCATGTTGATTTCGGCAGACGATGGGGAGCCCTCATAACAAATGTGTCGGAGTCATTCAACGTCTTGTTGAAGTCTGCCGTGGACTGCTTGTCACTGCCATTGTCCGCATGACATTCAAAGAGTGCGGAGAGATTTGTTAAAAGGCATGTAGCTGCCTCAGCATTGATGGACTGGGGTGTTAAATTTATGCCAATGCCCATGAGAAGATTTGAAATGTCCAAGAGGCGAGCATAGTGGCACTCATTTCTTCTGTACGATCATGAACGAGGTGTTTTTGAAGTTAAGACAGCTATCAACAGACACCGTGGGAGTAATCTACATACGGTGAATGAAAATAGAAGGTTCTGTTCGTGTGGAAAATGGACCATCTACCACATGCCGTGCGCACATGCGTTTAAGTGCTTTCAGTAAGTTGGATATGGGGCAACAAACTATATTGATAGGCAATACAATGTTGTTGCATACGTAGACACGTATGGTGGAAAGCTACAATCATTAGGTGCTGAGCATTTTTGGCCGCCAGAACCTTTTAAGATGGTTTGTAACAAGGACTATTTGCGCAAGCTGCAAGTGAACAAAAGAGTGCGCATACAAAACCAAATGGATGTTGGTGACAGAGTTTATGTGCGTAAATGTGTCATATGCTCGTAAATAGGACACGACCATCGTAAATGTCCTTCAGGTAGTGTGTGTGGCGGTAGTAATCCTGGTGCAAGTTCGTCCAATGTACCCAACTATCAAGGATACCCCTAGTGAATTATTTTGGTATTATTTTTTCTAATACATGTCCGTACTTGTGTTTGTTTCAATATATATGCAATAAAATAAATTTCAACAATGTTGTTACATCTTATTTTTTAACGTTATATTTTGATATGGTTGTTAGTAAACATGACCAAGAATGTGGTATAAAAAATCTCGTATTAAAAAATAAATTAAATATGTAAAGCGTGGTACAACAATGTATTTTATCAATTGTCTTGTCGTTCTCAAAAAGCTGTAAAGCGTAGTTCAAAAGCTTGAATGATTGAAGAAAAAGCGTTTTTTGCATAAAGAGTAAATATGTAAACCGCAGTATAATACTACGCTTTGTTGACACTTTCTTTCATCGTTTAAGACCTCCTGACACTGTATTTTATTTTTTGTATTAGATATATATAAAAACTAGCCCTAGGCACACTGCCTAGTGGATTTTGGGAAATGAAATACTACGTTTTGTGTGAAGTCTTGACTATACATAACGGTCGCATGCTATTTATATTCTTCGCTTAACAATAACCAAAGTTTCTCTATAAGAAATGTCTAAACAAAACGTTTATGTCCCAAGGTGCTATTGCGGAGAAAAAGGCAGTTTGTTCAAATGGTGGACGTCGCTACTGGGCATGTAAGAACAAGCTTGACGAGCAATCCGACAAGCCTACATGTGAATTTGACGTATGGATAGATGAAGAGTGTACACAAAAGGCAAAATATATGATCTTCATGTTATGTATTTTAGGCAACATGACCAAGAGCGCCAAACCAACCAACAAATTGAGGAGTTGAAGGCGAAACTCAATGAGGTAGAAGAAGAGAAAAAAAGGCTGGAAGACCAATTAGAGTGGTTGGAGCGAATTGTAGGAAGCGGATCGTGATTAAGCAGTGGTCGTGTACATCATAAGCGTAGTAGTTTATCTTTATGTTTCCCTTGTATAGTGTTTTTATCAGTTTTACTGTTTGTATCTCTAGATTTGTCGTGTTTGAATTTATGTTAACCCGTTTAAATAAAAATGTTGTTCAAATTCTGATATAAAAAAATATGTTGTTAAAATATAATTGTTGTTTTATTTACATAATGTATTGTTTTATTCATAGAATTGTTCAAATATTCAACTTATTATTGTTGCAAAAAAACACCAATCTTAAATTTTAAAGAAAGATGTATATGTAAATCGCGGTATAATACTACGTATCGTTGAGTTGTCATGTCACTCTGAAAAGGCCGAAAACCATGTGACAAAACCTATTTTTTAGAATAATTTAATATTTAAATCGCGGTATAATACTACGTATCGTTCAGTTGTCATGTCGTTCTGAAAAGGCTGAAAACCATGTGACGAAAGCTATTTTTTCAGAATAATTTAATATGTAAATCGCGGTAGAATACTACGTATGTTGAGTTGTCATGTCATTATGAAAAGGCTGAAAACCATGTGAGAAAAGCTGATTTTTTCAGAATAATTTAATATGTAAATCGCAGAAAATTGTATATGTAAATTGCAGTATAATACTATGTATCGTTGAGTTGTCATATCGTTTTGGAAAGGCTGAAAACCACGTGATAAAATCTGTTATTTTTTCAGAAAAAGTATTGCAACTTCATGCCTAAAAATAAAGAGTGTATTCTAGTTATTCTCTGCACTTAACAACAACTTATAATCGAGCTTTTCCATAAACCCAAACTTCTCTTTAAGAAATGTCTCAACGACCCTTTCGTTCCCCAAAGTGCGACTGTGAAATCAAAAGTATGATGTACGATGATTGGGAAGAAGCTAGACGCCGCTATTGGGGTTGTATGAACAAGTTTTATAGGCAACCCGACGTACCTATATGCAATTTTAAGGTAACAAGAATACTACAAAGACAAGTTGTATTATCTTCATGATATGCGTACGTGCCAGTGGACAGAGAGCGCCAATCGAAGAAACAAATTGAAGATTTGAATGCGAAGATCAAGAAGGTGGAAGAAGAGAAACAAAATTGGTAAAAAAAGCTCTAGAGGGTGAAGCAGAGAATACTAGAAGGTCGTAACAAAGCAATGACATTTACGTGTTGAGTGTTTATGATTATCTTCATGTTTCCTTTGTCAAGTGATTTCATTAGTTCTACTGTTATTTTTGTGTTAGGTATGTAAGTTTTGTGTTTGAGTTGTACTGTTTAAGTAAATTGCTGTTCAATCGCAATTAAAATAAAATTGTTATTAAAACAAAATTGTTAGCATTATTTACATAAAGCACTATTTGCACAAAGTTAATACACAAGTAAACCAGTGAGTGTCACAGTCTGTGTGCTTCAGTGTTTCTGGTGGTCTAAGTCGCATCCCCTGTCGCCCGGGCACACTATCTGGATCATCATCAAGCCACCTCTTTACCTGAGGATGTGCAGCAGCATCGACACTACAAATGGCAGGATCGGAAGATAGGTATGTGTGGTTTGTGTTAGGTATGTAAGGTTTGTGTTTGAGTTTTATTGTTTAAGTAAAACTGCTGTTTAAACGCAATTAAAATAAAATTATTATTAAAACATAACTGTTAGCATTATTTACATAAAGCACTATTTACACAAAGTTAATACATAAGTAAACCAGTGAATGCCGCAGTCTGTGTGCTTCAGTGTTGCTGCTGGCCTAAGTCGCATCCCATGTCGCCCGGGCACACTATCTGGATCATCATCAAGCCGCCTTTTTATGTTAGGATGTGCAGCAGCATCGACACTACAAATGGCAGGATCGGAAGAATAGGGCGTCGGGCCGTCACCAACCTACAAAACAAGAAGTAATCTTTGCACGTGAAAATGTATTATTTTGATTTTTATGTTTAAGCAAAAAAATATTTTCTCACCGTGGTCTCGTCGGCCTCCTGGGTATATGCATCACCGTATGTAGTGTCCTCAAACATAGGATGGGACGAAGACTACATAACACCATTAAAATTAATTAATTGCAGCTTATTAAGGAAAAGAATTTAAATTGAAATTTTAAAGTAATACAGACATATCGCCGCCTGTGATAGATCCGTATAAACTGCTGGGGATGAGGGATAACTCAACCTACGCCCGCCATCCACGTCCCAGGTTGGCCGATCCTCAGCTGCGGTAAATGGGCATACGAAGTACTGATTTACATCCATGTCGAATGTACCCATGATAGACAATGCTCTTGACGGGGTGACCTGCGATGCTGGCAAAGATAGCTGAAGGATATACGAAGGCATGTTGCTGGAAGGCTCACCTTCATGAGGCATATAACCCTGCTGACCATCTCCAAGTTCCTGAAATCGAAAGTCCTCGTCATGTCCCTCAGCAGGTGGGTTGATAGGTACCTCAACGCCCCCTTGCTGGGCACCACCTCCTCGTCATCCCCTGCGACCCCATAGGGCACCCCTTCCTAGTGGGGCACCCCTCCCTCGTGCCCTACCCCTGCCTTGTGGGACTGGACTACCCCGATGGTAGGCCTCTAACGCCGCATACTGAGCCTCGTGGTCCAACCTCTCAGCATCTCTTGCTTGCAACAGTGTTAGACGAGCCATCTGTGCCACCTGCCGGCCATAGTCACCCACTTCAGGGATGTCGGCACGCTGCTACAGCTCCTGTCCCAACTGGTAGAGTTTATGATGCCCAATAGCCTGTAAAACATTTAAAATATTAAATAAATAATGCTATATCACAATTATAACATATTAATAAGCCACAAAAACATACCAGTGCCTCGTGCCTCCTGGCGTACGGTCAGTAGCGGTCGCCAAGTACATGAATGGGGTTCCCGACCATCAGCCGGGTATGACAACGATACCACTTAGCATACAGATAAATAGTGGCCTCCTGCGTAAATGTAGAAGGTGGCGGGATACACTCAACTAGCTCCTCCCAATAAACTATCTGCTGATGTAGCTATCCCATATACTGCTGGTCCATGTTGGCACGATCATCCCGCTGATAGTGTGTAGCATCCCATCCAGGCTCCCTTGGTATAGGGTGGGGACAGTAGAAATGTCAAAGCACACGCTCTGTGGCATGATACTCAATGTGATAGAAGAAGATCATTGGGACGGAGGTGCTCCAAATACGCCGGTCGACTGAGCAACAAGCGGGCAGCTGACAGCAACTCGACGTTGTACGACGTCCAGATGACCTACCAAATAATAACATAAAAGTGAGTACGCGCAAAACAACTCAATTTAAAACAAGCAAGTGTAGGTAGATATTTACCTGTCCGTCCACCAACATATCTAAAACATCCCTAAGAAGGGGGAGATCATGATGCACATCGGTCCCTCAATAGTTCCCAGGCCGGAGAATCCACCTGAAAGCTAGAGGGAGAAACGGATAATCCTCACTGGGCAAAAGTGGTGGTAGAGGTGGTTGTAACGGCATGATCTGGTGCTAGGCCCAAACCTAAGAAAAAAGGTTGATGTAAATTTTATGAGTCATTTCACGGTATAGAATTCGGAGTAAAGAAAAAAGTATTCAAAAATTTTGTCACCAGTAGAAGGGGAAGAAAATCACATATATCTACCGTTGGATCTATGCTCGCCCAGCACATGCTCCAATAAAGGTATGCCAGAACAGCAGCATCCCAGCTGTACTGGGGTAACTCATCCAGATGTTGAAGATAATGTAGAAAATGCATACTTATTCTACTCCCCGAAGTGTCCGGAAAACAAGACACACCCAAAAAGCAGGAACAACGCCAGCCGCGTGACCTATCAATCCAAAGATCCTTCGTCTCGCCAGTAATGTCTGGGTTCAAAAAAACCATCTAATCTCTAATGGTTGACAATGCAACGCAACTGCCCCCAGCGTCACCCTGAGGTCTAAAACCAGTCAACTGCCCCATCATATCCAAAAACTGGGCACGTGTCATGCTTCTAATGTAGTGGGGCAGTTCCACGGCTCTTCCATCTATGCGCACCCCGTATAAAACATGAACATCCTCCAGCGTGATGGTGGCCTCTCCAGTGGGCAAGTGAAAAGTATGTGTCTCCGGTCGCCACCGCTCTATCAAGGCCGTGATGAAAGACCAATCAAGCTGCATCCGTCCAAGCTCAAAAATTGTATATAACCCTGTAGCTTGGAGGCACGCTACTATGCAATCATGGAAAGGATGAGTCGTGATAAACTCCCACAAATCGTCAGGTCTCCTGGGGCGGAGAGCCTGCATCGACAGTTGTCCCTCCCATACAAAGGATGACCTATGATCACCCTGCAGCACTAATAGTTGATCCTCGGCAGGTCCAGGATGTGCAGGCGGAGGAAAGGCCATGTCGTCTACTATAATTTATAAAAATTAATTGTTTGTGTTAGTTTATTAAATTAAATAATTAATTATGTTTAATATTAGAGTGAATAGTTATGTATGGATTCCATGCTTGATTCTTTAGGCCTGGTAGCACCGAGTTATCCTTAATTATTATGCGTGTCAATTTCAACAACTTTTAGAATTTTGTTACCTTAATAAATTAAATTATAAATTTTTGAATTGGAGTGAATTTTGAGGCCTGGTAGCACAGAGTTATCCTTAATTATTATGTGTCTCAATTTTAAAAATTTTAGAATTTTGTAGCTACTAAGACTCTACGCTAAAAGGCTCTACATTTTACTATGCTAAAAGGCTCTAAATTTTACACTAAAAGGCTCTATATTTTAATATGCTAAAAGAAACTATATTTTACTACGCTAAAAGGCACTACATAAAAATTTATCAACAATACTATGAACATAACATTAACAATACAAATAAAACAAATAAATAATACAAATTATTTAACAATACAAATTATTTATCAAATTTTAATTAGTTTTGGTATCAAATCTAATAAATCAATCTGAGTATATAACAGATACAAAATTAAACACAAACATAAACATAAATTCACATGGAAACACACAAAACAATACAAATTTTTGAATTGGAGTGAATAGTTATGTATGGGTTCCGGGCTTGATTTTTGGGGCCCGGTAGCACCTAGTTATCCTTAATTAATATGCGTGTCTATTTCAATAATTTTTAGAATTTTGTTACCTTAAAGAATTAAATTATAAATTTTTAAATTGGAGTGAATAATTATGTATGAGTTCCAGGCTTGCTTTTTGGGCCCGGTAGCACCGAGTTATCCTTAATTATTATGCGTATCATTCTCCTCCCTCATTCCATTAAAATTTCTCAATCTAAACAAAATCTCATATTTCCTCTCTCACACTTTGTTCCCTAACATACCAGATCCCCCACCACCATTAACGCCTAAATTGACCCACCTCTGCCATCTACCACTACGGGTTCCCTCTTGGACCTGCCATCTTTTCCCACTTCCACCACCAAGGTACGCCTTTTATGCAGTTATGATGATTGCAAGTAAACATTCACATCAATTAGAAGATATTATTCACAATTTAATGTTCTATCTTGCTAAAGAACATGGAGGAAAGGGAGGAAGAGGGACGATTCTAGAAAAATGCTTTTTTACCTGCCAATTTACACCTCTGCTAAGTATGGATGGTGGCATGGGAATAGCACTTGCATATCTTATAATTGCAATAAAACCACCAATGGACCGAATAAAAAAAATCAACCATCAGAAGGGAGTCGGTTCCAGGCTTCTCTAGCCCAGGTATCTTTTCCTTTATAAAAATTAGCAATCAAAAGACAAGAACTCAATCGAAGTGGAAGATGATATAGTAGACATGATACTAGGTGGATTATTTCGTTGCTCGACGACTGATTCGTCGGAAATTAAGGTTTGTTCTTGAACAAAGACGACGGAGTCTGGGGCTGAGCAACTTAATTATCTGTTAATATATTTCAATGTATTTTAAGTGTATCAAGCTGTATTTTTATGTATTTCATTATATCCATTGTCGTTTTTTATTTTAATTCAATGTAACTTGTTGTATTCCATGTATTTCATCGTATTCATTATCTTCTTTTTCATTATATATCAATGTATCCTGATGTATTATATGTATCTCATTATATTCACTGTCTCGCTATATGACATGAATATATTCATATTATTTTTTAAAGGTGTATTATATAATTTCTCTGAAGATTGTTATGTATTTGGGGTATTTTTCGTTTAAGAATCTTTTTTATAACTGAAATACAAAATTTGTGTGTTATAATTTAGTTTGTTGAGTTATATTAGGAGTCCATTATGTTAATTGATACACTTTCTGCTTTAGAACGGTGTAATCCCATTTTCACGTCGTGAATACAGTCGAATACAATAATCTATCCAAATATAATCTCATGTTCCACTCCATGAATACAATCGAATACACCGAATACAACAACTGATTAGCTGGTCTTCCCTGATTCACGCCTATTTTTGTTACTTTATTCATGAATACAATAGCTTAAATGCATCTTATAACCACACAAAAGGTATCTATAATCGATAAAATAGCAAATGATATTTATAGATGGCTAATTACTACCAAAAGATAGTGCTTTATGAAAATTTTGAAGAAATTTTGGGCATAGAAAATGTTTTGGCCCAAATTCGGAACCAGACAAACTTCTCTTTCTTTCTTTCTTTTTTCTTGATTTAAATCTTAATGAAACTAACTAAACATTTAAATTAAGCCTAAACCAATCTAACTTGTAAAATTAAAATTAATTATCTATTTCTAACATTAAAATAACTTATTAACTTAAAACTAAAGAAAAAAATACTAATTTTAAAGACTAAAAGCTAAATATGTAAAAATAATTATTTTTTTGATTTTTGCTTAATAATGCAATTAACTCATATAATTAATTTCTAAATTCAAATAAACTTAAAAAGTTGTGCAACGAATATTTTAGACATTTTTTTGGTATTTTTTTATAAATTTAAAATATTAAATATGCAACTAAATGCAAACAACAACTAGCAGGAAATTTCTAACAATTCTATAAAAATTAAAATAACTAAAAACAAATCTATTTTTTGTGAATTTATAGAAATATTTTCATAGGGCAAAAATTACGTATTCACAATGCTTACTTTTTGAAGATCTTTAATACCATCTTTATTCTCATTGTAAGTTTAATATTTGAAGAAATGCTCACTAAAATTTAAGCTTTTTATTGGACTCAATATCTTTTACAGAGTGTTAAAGTATTTATGCAAGGCATTCTGATTTCTTGATTATAGTAATTCATGCCATATGGAGTCTAAACTTCAAACCGTTCCTGTAGAAACAAAAAATAAAATATTGTGTCAGATAATAAATTCTCTTATCTTTTCTATGTAAAATTTGAAAAGAGATAACATTAATATTTAGATAATTTTTGTCTTTAATAACCAAATAATATTTAATACCAAATATTATTACAAATATATAATAATCATTTATTATAAAAGTAAAAAGATATTAAAACAAATAAAAATTCTATAGAAAGGTCTGACCACAAAAGAACTATCGCGTTGTTGGAGTATTGATCCTATTTAGTATATCATTATGTCCCACTGGATTAATGTTACAGGCCGAAACTTTTCTACGAAAAGTAATTTTGGTATGTCTGGACAAAAATTTATATTGCAAACGCAGACGGAATTACTAGGATTCTTACCCTATCTAAAAACTTCATGGCTGCTCATTCCTTTGCGAGCGTATCATCTACTTTATTCTATTCTCAATAGCTATGACTAATGACTGAATTCCTCAACCTCTCCACTAACAACATGCAGTCAAAAATTAAAGCATCATAAGTTGGGTGGCTATTTTTTATCGAAAATAATTATAGGGCGAGAACAACATTAGCGTACTTGTCAACGCAACGAAAGAATTATTGAACTCACTACTAAATAAATTGTCCCAAGTCGAACTTTAAATCTCTTGGAAACAAAGTTAGATTTTCACGAACTAAATGTCTTCTTGTGTTGATTGGGAATAAATGTTTTATCCTACTCTTACTTTTTATCTTTTTCTTTTAGAAAAGAAGAAAGTGTATGTTCATATGGAGAAGGAAGATAGCAGTAATAGGAAAACTGCTCCCACTTTACTTAAACGTGTAGTAACTTATTTGAAGAGTCCCTAAAGAGGTTATTTTAAACCCTATTTCTTCTAAAAAAAATTCTTTTCCAAATAGATTGGGTCAGCTCTCATGGAGTGACCTGATTCCCGGATCCAGTATTCAACATCTCCCACTTCGCTTATTATGGGTTGGAACTCAAACCAATATCATGATTAAATAACGCATTAGGTCATCACTTATTTTAAAATAAAATTCTACGTTCCGAGGCCTTAAAAACATCTTTTAGCATTACCTCAATTTCCATGTGCAGTCCGGACGCATAGCCGGAGAGCCTAAATGTGAAAATCTGTGAAAAATAATTAGTTTTGACTATAAAGTGAATTAATTTGACTTTAATGTTTTGGATAAACGGGCCTAAACCCGTAATTTGACGGTCCCGGATGGTCCGTAGAAAAATATGGGACTTGGGCATATACCCGCAATCGAATTCCGAGGCCCCAAGGTCGAGAAATGAATTTTTGAAAGAAATTATTTTCTAAAATTGTTTGTAAGGTTTGGGAATGAATATTTATTAGAACATGCTGGTGTCGGGCCCGTATTTTGGTTCCGGCATCCGGTACAAGTCTTATATATGATTTAAGATAATTCTGTGAAGTTTGGTAAGTCATTTTTAACTAACTTCCTTCAATTCTTAAAATCTTTAAACATAATTTTAACTTCAAATCAATAATTTTCATGGGGGAAATTGGGTGTTTTGGAAAGAACCTAGGTTTTTCAAAAATTGGGGATTTGGACCTCGATTTGAGGTCTGATTTCAAAACAAATTATATAGTTGAGTTTGTGTGGGAATAGGTAATCGGGTTTTGGTTCGAACTCCGAGTTTTGACCATGCGGGCATGGGGTGATATTTAACTTTTTGGGTAAAACTTTGAAAATAAATTTTCATGCATTCAAATTAAATCATTTAGCGTTTATTGATGTAATTAAGTAACTTGTGACTAGATACAAGGGAATTACTGGTAGAATCAAGGGGTAAAACTATAAATGAATCGTGAATTGTATTCGTGGCATCGAGGTAAGTGTTTGGTCTAACATTGGCTTGAGAGATTAGGAGTTGAGTCCTATTTGCTATGTAGTAATTGTTGAGTACGATGTATAGGCGTGGTGATGAGTATCTATACATTGTTGTCAAGCATGACCGTAAGTCTTATATTGTGATTTTCATCACTTTGTTGTATTATTCATGCCTAGGTGAAGATTTCTAATTGTATAAAGTTTGTGGAAAGAATTATGACCCATGATCATTGAGAGGAGTGTTGGCTCAATTTGTATAACGAATATTGAATGTCTAAGTGACAATTGAACTTTTAGAGCATTGGCTCAAGTTGTGAAATGAGTTGTGAGGGTATAAGTGATAATTGAACCTCTAGAGCAATGACTCGAATTGTAAAGTGAACTGTGAAGTAAAAGTGATAAAGAGAAGATATCATATGTTGTCACCCTTGCCAGGATAATGTTGATTTATTTGTTATCTCCCTTGCCAGGATATGGATATTATTGATGTTGTTCCCTAGCCGGGATTTAATTGTTGACTTGTTTCTACCTTGCCGGGATTCTTGTTGCAATTTCCTTTAGTTTCTTACCCTATTGTTTTTTATTGTTGTTTGGGGTGAGGAAGAGAGTTAAAGCACGAAGGGTGATGCAGTGAAATTTATATTGATTCTTATGGTGAGGACGAGAGTAAAAGCACGAAGGGTGATGCCATGCACTTGTCTTGGTTTACCTGATTCTTGTTGATAGTTGATTTATGTTGTCCTTTACGTTTATTTACGGATTTTCTATTGTCACTTGATTTTATTTCGATGTTATCCTATTTGCCTTATGATTGTTGTTTGGGTGAGGAAGAGCGTAAATCATGAAGGGTGATGTCATGCATTGTTTTGGAGAGAGAGTGTTAAAGCACGAAGGGTGATGCCATGTATTGTTTTGAAGAGAGAGAGAGAGAGAGAGAGAGAGAGAGAGAGAGAGAGAGAGAGAGAGAGAGAGTAAAAGCACGAAGGGTGATGCTGTGCACTTGACTTTGTTTTCTTAATTTTTATTGATTGTGTTACAGTTTCTCTACGTTGAACTGTTTATTACTTGTCCCCCTTCCTATTTTCAATTGATCTATGGCGATCCTCATATTTATTTGTTGCTCATCTATTACTATTCGATGTTTCCCCTCAACATGCTTTCTCCCTCCCATACTTGACTGTATATGATTATTTCTTTCTGTACTTCTTTTTTGTTGTACATACTTAAATTGCACAGGTTTATTTGGTAGTCATGTCCTAGCCTCGTCACTACTTTACCGAGGTTAGGATAGTCACTTACCAACACATAAGGTCAGTTGTGCAGCTTTCAGATGGTAGTTGGAGTGTTTCCTTCAGTCCACCCGGAGACCAAGGTAGACCTGCAGATGTCCGCAATCCCTGCCGTCACCCTCTATCTCTATTTCCTGTTTCATTTTCTTTATGTAGAAACAGTGTACAGTTATTCTTCAGACCTTGTATGTAATAATATTAGATAATCCCTGACACTGTGACACCAGGTTTTGGGTGGTTAAGACTTAAGTAACTATAATATTCGCAGATTTCAGGTGTTTAATTATTATATTCCGCTTAATTATCTAAAGTTCTGTAGTTTTCATGTTATCGCCTTTTTAATAGTTAAAAGAATTAATTTTATAATGAGGTAAGTATTTAAGGATTTGCCTAGCTCTCACTAGTAGGCGCCATCACGATTCCCGATGATAGAAAATCTGGGTCGTGATACACACTTAATTCATATAGACAAGTTGTCCGCGCGAACTGCGAGCATCAAGATCTATGCTATGTTTCAAATCTATTAAGGTTATTCTAAAACTCTATATAAATCCGATCACATTCGGAAAGGACTCACTACTATCATAAGGATCTTATTACTCTCTATACCCCAGATATCACCTACTACTCTAGTAGCTAGTTATTTAATCCTTCATACTCGAAATAGATAAACTCGAGTTCATGTTTAACTTTGTATTCATAATTACATCCGATACACTCATGGTAAGAGTAATGGTCGACCTATGAATACAAGTTAAATTATAAAAAATAAAAAAAAGAATTATTTGACTTCCCTTTTTACTAGAATCTTTCCATTCCAAATCAACTGCTTTCCTAGACATAACCTGCATTGCCGAATCACGGATGGCTATTAGTAACATGCTAAAGTAGCAAGACTGATTGAAACTTCAAGAAACACTATAAGGTCAAAGAATATTATAATAAAAGTCAATGTAGCTTCTTTGGGATCTCACACAATGAAGAAGCAGGGATTCATTCTTCCATTATCCCATGGTCGATATCACACGTGGTATGAAACACATGTTACATTGTTCTCACTTTATATTGGCGTGTGTGCCTTATTACTTTAATCATTATACACCATACAAATTTTGGTCAAGACACCTCCAAATGTCTAACCCTAGTTTCTTACTTCCATAATCCTCAAAACATCTTCTTAGAGAAGCTTGCATCTAGCTTACAATACAAGTTCATAATCGAATAATGAAATTCATAAGTCTGATTAGTTTTCAAGACCGACCTCTACAAGTAAATATAACCTCTCATAATCCAAGGTTCTATAAGGTCTCATCTTTTCACAATTCTTAACGTATGAGGAGATTGCTCGTGTGAGAGATCCAATCTCGCGACTTGTTCGACACCCTTTATCAACAAAACATCCATCACGTGCATACGAGATATAAGCATAAATTCAAGAGTCAAAGTACATAAATATGTTCATATACTTCACAAACCTAGAGCCATAACATGTTTCTCAAACAGGTCTCTATATATCACCTTTGTAAAAGGATCGGCTATCATGCTTCACGTAGGAATGTATTGTAAATTTATCTCTCCACTTGCTACCATGCCTCTCACAAAAATATACTTGATGTCAATGTTTTTGGTTTTTTTGTGATACTTAGGGTCTTTTGTATATGCAATAGCCACTTGACTATCACAATATAGAGTCATGGGGTCCTGAGAGTGCTTTGTAATATCCAAATGCTCAAAGAATCACTTCAACCAAACAACTTCTTGTACTGCAGTTGCACAAGCCATGAACGCAGCTTCCATCATTGAAAGGGTTGTACAGGTTTGTTTCTTACTTTTCCATGATATAGAATCACCATTAAGAAATAAAGGCATAACCGAATGTTAATTTTCTATCATCCAGTTACCGGCCCAATCAACATTTGTATATCTTCTTAAGTATAAATTATTTCCACTATAACATAGTGAATAATCAGCAGTTCCCTTCGGGTATCTAATAATTCTCTTCGCAGTTTTCCAATGATATCCTTCTAGATTGGATTGATACCTGCTAACCAGACCTACAACATAACAAATGTCTGGGTGAGTACACATCATAGCGTACATCAAGCTCCCGACAACACTTGAATATGGAATTCGAAACATGGCTTCCATTTCATTTTCAATCTTGGGATACATTAAGGTTGTGGATTAGGATGTTAGGATTTATGCCCGTCACTAGAGGGGGGTGAATAGTGCGGCACGAGAATATTGATAAATATTGCGGAATTAAAATTGCAGGAATAAAATAAATTTGGTAATTAAAATAGCAAGGAAAGAACACATCGAATTTATCCTGGTTCACCACAACTTGTGGTTAGTCCAGTCCCCGAGAGACTCTCTCGAGATTCCACTAACTCCGTTAAGCTTACGGGTGCCTAACAAACCGTTACACTTGCTCGTAGATGTACACTCTACAAGACTTCAACTTGCTCGAGGATACTGCACCTCAAGACTTCACTTTGCTCGTGGATATCGCACCACAAGACTTCAACCACTAAGATTGAGGGTACTTAGCAAACCCGACAATCAATGAGAAGATATGTTCTTCTCAAAACACCTTTCTCTTTTACAATAAGAACTCTCTCAAAAGAGTAGATAAAGAGATACAAATTTAGCTCTATAAACAACTCAAAGTTGTCTCACAAATGGCTCAACAAAAGCTCTAAAATGATGCTCAAATAATGTCAATATGTATATCAATATTGGGAGGTTTTGTGTGTTTAAAATCAGCTCAAAAGACCTCTTTTTATAGGTGAAAGGAGTGTTATGTCTGTTGCTTAATTGGCAATCAATTATGCTGATTTTGTGCCATGATAATCGATTATGCAGATTTGATAATCGATTATTTCTCCAACGTTCAGAAAATCAGAAGCTGATTTTCTGCTGAATAATCGATTATCTGAGACTGTATAATCGATTATTCTGTTCCAGTGTCCAAATGCTCAAAGAATCTCTTCAACCAAACAACTTCTTGTACTGCAGTTGCACAAGCCATGAACGCAGCTTCAATCATTGAAAGGGTTGTACAGGTTTGTTTCTTACTTTTCCATGATATAGAATCACCATTAAGAAATAAAGGCATAACAAAATGTTAATTTTCTATCATCCAGTTACCGGCCCAATCAACATTTGTATATCTTCTTAAGTATAAATTATTTCCACTATAACATAGTGAATAATCAGCAGTTCCCTTCGGGTATCTAATAATTCTCTTCACAGTTTTCCAATGATATCTTTCTAGATTGGATTGATACCTGCTAACCAGACCTACAACATAACAAATGTCTGGGTGAGTACACATCATAGCGTACATCAAGCTCCCGACAACACTTGAATATGGAATTCGAAACATGGCTTCCATTTCATTTTCAGTCTTGGGATACATTAAGGTTGTGGATTAGGATGTTAGGATTTATGCCCGTCACTAGAGGGGGGTGAATAGTGCGGCACGAGAATATTGATAAATATTGCGGAATTAAAATTGCAGGAATAAAATAAATTTGGTAATTAAAATAGCAAGGAAAGAACACACCGAATTTATCCTGGTTTACCACAACTTGTGGTTAGTCCAGTCCCCGAGAGACTCTCTCGAGATTCCACTAACTCCGTTAAGCTTAGGGGTGCCTAACAAACCGTTACACTTGCTCGTAGATGTACACTCTACAAGACTTCAACTTGCTCGAGGATACCGCACCTCAAGACTTCACTTTGCTCGTGGATACCGCACCACAAGACTTCAACCACTAAGATTGAGGGTACTTAGCAAACCCGACAATCAATGAGAAGATATGTTCTTCTCAAAACATCTTTCTCTTTTACAATAAGAACTCTCTCAAAAGAGTAGATAAAGAGATACAAATTTAGCTCTATGAACAACTCAAAGTTGTCTCTCAAATGGCTCAACAAAAGCTCTAAAATGATGCTCAAATAATGTCAATATGTATATCAATATTGGGAGGTGTTGTGTGTTTAAAATCAGCTAAAAAGACCTCTTTTTATAGGTGAAAGAAGTGTTATGTCCGTTGCTTAATTGGCAATCAATTATGCCGATTTTGTGCCAAGATAATCGATTATGCAGATTTGATAATCGATTATTTCTCTAACGTTCAGAAAATCAGAAGCTGATTTTCTGCTGAATAATCGATTATCTGAGACTGTATAATCGATTATTCTGTTCCAGTGTTCAACCAGTGGCAACGGTCTACAGCATAATCGATTATGCAGTCTTGATAATCGATTATTCTGTTACAGATTTGAACTCTTACTTCAAAAACCATTTTGGTTAAAATGAAAACTTTAACATCATTTTGTTTGAAGTATGTTTATGATAACTATGATTTAATAGAATATGTTTATGATAAATATGATTTAATAAAATGATTTTATGCATATTTATGATGACCTATGTTGAGCCAAAAGACGAGATAACTTAAGCGTTGCTCTTACATTGGTTCTACCTAACGACCTACGCCTTGGGTCTTCGGTCTTGAATATTTGAGCTCGTCTTTGGCTTGTCTATGCAATTCCGTCATCAATATGCTTCTCGGCATTCAATCTTGATTGTTTGTCATATAATAACGTTGTTTGACACTTGACTTCATTGTTTGTCATTCATCAAAACATATACCTGAAAATCATGCTAATACAACCAAAGCGCACATATCATAGATAGAATGATTTTCTACATAGGAGGTAGTTGAGCATATTTAGTCTTCCAGTGTAAGGCTAGGATGATAGGATTTACTCTTAGACTGCTAGTGGCCAGTGCTGTGTTTATACTACTCTTCCATTTTCATAGTGTCGGGCATTATTTACTTGTCATTATTTATGTATTTCATCTATTCATTGTTCTTATGTTGTGTTATTATTTTAATGATGGTACCGATATTTTTTCTCGTTTGGTCTTTTCATCTTTTTGAGCAGATGGTCTATTGGAAATAGCCTCTTTACCCCATCGGGTAGAGGTAAGGTCTGCATAGACACTACCCTTCCTAGACCCCACTTGTAGGACTATACTGGGCCATCGTTGTAACTGTTATTGTTGTTTCTTGAGATAGACTCAATTACTTTTTGGAACAGTCTCTTTGGATCTTAACTCCAAGGATATAATCTGCCTCACCCATATCATTCATGTCAAATGACTTTGAAAGTCATGACTTGATAGTTTCAAATACTCCAAATTGTATTCGGCCAATAAAATATCGACCACATAAATAGAAAGAATTGCAAACATCCCATATGACTTCTTCACATAAATGCTATGGTCTTAATTGATCATGGTGAGATCATATGAGCACCTCCTTGTTAAATCTCAAATACCATTGCCTTGAAGATTGCTTCAGTTAATAAATAGATCTTTTCAATTTACAAGCCCTCTTTTCTTGCCCTATAACGATGAAGTCTATAGGTTGTTTCATGTAAATTTCTTCTTTAGTTCTCCATTGAGAAAAGCTGCCTTCAAGTCCATTTGATGTAATTCTAAATCCAAACGTGCAACAATAGCCAAAAGTAAGCGAATTGAGGTAAACTGCACAACAAGTGAAAATATTTCCTCATAACTATTCCAGCTTCTGGAGTAAAGTCTTTTGCCACTAATTGTGCCTTGTATCTTTCAATTGACCCATCCATTTTGAGTATAACTTTGAGAATCCATTTGTTCCCAATGACTTTACTCCTATGTGAAAGGTCAACTAGATCTCAAACGTTATTGGTTCTCATGGACTCTAATTTTTCTTTAATTGCTTTCATCCACTCATCTTTTCTAAGGCTCGATAAAGCCTCAGTCATAGACTTTGGCTCATTCATTTCCATGGGAGATACGAAGAAAAAACATAATCTTCAATGTCATTAGTACGTCTAGGTATATTTTTTCTGACACTTTTTTGAAGTTGAAATTCAGGTTCGTCATAAGGATTTTGAGATTAAGAGTTCCCACTCCCACTCGCATCAAGAGCAAGATATTGATCAATTTGATTATTAACTGTGCCAAAAGACACTTGCTGACTGTCTGAGTTCAACATTCATAAAGCGGCTCTCCATTTTTTTACCTCGACCTTCTTTCGAAAATCATTTTCCAAAAATGTGACATCTCGCAATTCAATCTTAGTAACATTTCTATCCTCTAATTCACCAATGAACACATACACTTTGGAGTGTTCTGAATATTTATAAAGATACATTTCTTGTCATTTGGACCTAATTTGCCAAACTTTCTAAAAGAATCTTTACACATGCAAGACAAACCCAATGTCGTAAATCCTTTAAGTTTGGTTTGTGACCAGTCCATAGCTCATAAGGAGTGGAAGAAACAGATTTAGAAGGCACTTTGTTCAATAAGTAGGTTGTAGTCAAAAACGCGTCTACCTAAAAGGAGATAGGTAAATTTGCTCACGCTATCATGGACCTTATCATGTCTAATAGTGTTTTCTTCCTCCTTTCCACTATACCATTTCGTTGAGGTTTGTACTGTCACACCTCCTTTTGACACGGCTACCCCGAAGAATAAATGTATATGTGAGTTTTCCAATTAAAGTGACATTATTTGAAATAAGATTATTTATTTATTTAGGGTCGCCACTTGGGATGTGGTTGGCTTTTGGTGTCCCAAGTCACCGGTTTATTTAGAATTCCAAATCGAGGAAATTTTTTGACTGCCCAAATGGAGTCTGCCAACCAGAAATTCTAAGTAAGGAATTTTGTTGACCCGAGGGAAGGTGTTAGGCTCCCTTGAATCCCGTGGTTCTAGCACAGCCGCATAAACTATTGTAATGGCTAAAATCTAATTTTAATACATGTTCATCCTATGGTGCAATTTTACGCTTTTAATTGAACTTTTAGGAATGTTAACGTCGTTTAAAAGATTTCTTTGGATTGCGTCACATGAAATACACCCGGATCCAAAACACATTTTATTCGAAGTTTTAGGATTTGGATTTGGGTCACATGAAATGCACACCCGTATTTAGGAAGGTAAAGTTATTAAAGACGTGCCTAAATCGACTAACATGTTATTATCTTTGTGGGAAGTCGTGAAGTTTGCTAAACGGCATGTCCCGAATTTCTAAATATTTTAATATGAGCATTTAAAGAGGGCCACGCAATTTATAGGTTTGTTTGGCGCGGCGCACCTCATTTTGTTATTTTAAGAAGGCTAATACGGAGCGGACTAGAATTTTCTATCGAATTTGTTCTTTAATTGTCCTAATTGATCGATAAGATTTATCACCATCATTTCATATATGGGCTAGTTTAGGCCCAACATTATGGCTTGGGAAATTCAGGCGTGGTTTGAATTAAGTTGGAGTTTGTAGTGCTCCACCAGCTAAATTTAGCATGCATAATGTTGTAACTGGCGAGCTAACAACAGAGTTCAACCTCTAATTTACACGATACATAGATTGAAAAGTAAGATTAAAGATACAATTGCACAGGCTAACAACGACTTGACACACGATATACCAGTGGAAGTAACTCATGTCAAGTAAATTACACAACCAGTCACTTGATTAATAGAAATCGTAAAATTGTATACTACTACTATCATTCTGGTCAGCACTCACTTAAATCTCCACTAATAAAAATACTCACAACTGAAAACAAGCTAATGTATGAAGGAAAAGGCAGTCCCATTATACAACTTATTTGAAGTCCTCATTCACAAAATATCAGGTGTTGCTACTACACAATCTAGCATGACACTACCGCATACACAAACTAATAAATTGACGTGCTTAGTTTGTCAGGTGAACAATATCCATTTGACTACAAAAGAATTCAAACAGCTCAAATACTCAAATCAACATGTGACTTCAAATTACAACTTCAATTACAAATCCCTTAGCCTTTGGCCATTGGAGATGAAGCAAATACCTAGAATGAAGCAAAGGAGAAAGGAGGAAGAGTCAGCAGTGAATTCAAGCAGTCAGCAGTTGAAAATCAACAACAACACAACAATAGGATCAATTTAAGAGCCATATTTACATCAACCCAGAATAACCCAAAAACAGCATCTGATTGACCTTAAAACACTTGAAACCAAACCAAGAAACCTCCAAAAAATTTCAGTAACCAAACCTAAGCTAAATGATGCAAATCCAACACCAGAATTTGAAATTAACTTGACCTTCGATGGAACAGTATTTTTTTAGAATTGTTTTGTTTGTTTTGAAGCTCTAAATGACCTAATTTTTGAAAGGAAAACTCTCGGATATTCTGACTAAATAGCATTTCTGATTTTTGTTTTGAATTTGAATTGTAAGGATTGAACTTTTGGAATATTTTAACTGATAAGAATTTTAGAGTCCCTGGAATTTTTAGGGAATTTTTTCAGGATTTTCATACCTCTAAAACTTGTGAATGAATGCAGTAGGATGCCTTTTTATAGCCAAAATTTTAGGGCAACCCTTTTTATTTGTGTTTACCCATAGTCCCTCTTTTATTTTCAGATTTTATTCACCTAGTCCCTAAAAGATTGACTTGTGCCTCAAGTCTTTGCATTAGAGTCTTAGAATTATAACTTTAACCCTCTTCTAGAAGAGTCTAGGGTGTTCTTGTTCAGCATTTTTATCCAATTCTAAGTACCTAAATTACCCCTGAACCTATTTTGGAATTACAAACTCAGTATTAACTAAACCTCAAACCCTTTTAACCTAAATGAAGACTATCAGCTATAACTAAAACAAACTAGACTAAGTGAAAACTAACTAATAACAAGCAGGGAATCAATGATTGAGACAAACCTAATAACAACAAGAAAACTAGAAATGAATACCAACCGGAGAAATCAAAACCTATCAAAATAAACATTGAATCCAAATAAATTCGAACTAATATCAAAATCCCCAGAACATGATTAATCAAACAAATAACTAAACTAGAATAAAATATAAAAATAAGAAAATACTAAGAATCCTATTAATTTGGATGAACAAATACTAAACAGGATAACAATAAAAAAAAGAAAAAGAAAAAAAGAAAACAAATGATAAAAATACCTTAATTAACCGAATAAAAGGGATTCCGGCCAAACTTTGCAAAATCCGGACTACAACTGTCCTTAATCGTGTGTTTCCATGAGAAACACAAGATTAAGGACTATTGCAGTCCAAAATCGAACGAACTCCGGCATCTTTGAAAAATTAGGGTTTTGGGGTCAGTGTTCGATAAGAAATTCGACAAGTTTGAGGGAGATTTGAATGAAGTGGGTTCAGATTTGGGTAGCAGAGGCAAGGGAAACCTATGGTGTATTTTGGTGGTTGTCTGAGCCAGCGTCGCCATGGACGGTGGAACAGCCACCTCTTTAAATGAATATTCGACATAATCGGCTAGGATTCGAAGGCTAGGACTTGGATCATTGGAAAGAGGAGGAGGAGGGGAACCACTAGTGTTAATTTAGAGTTGATCGGAGACCGGCCGCCGGTAGAGTCGATTTCTGGCCGGCGACGGATGACGGAGGAACGATAGTTTTAAGGTGGTGTTATACCGGTATAATTTAGGGTTGAGGGGACATGGTACGAGATTTTTGGGTAGGAGTGATATAGGACAAGTATATATGCGTTATACCCTCACTCTTCAACCGTTCGATCAAGACAAATCGACGGCTCAGATTGATCTTGATGAAAACGACGTCATTTTGGGCATGGGGTTCTGGACTGGGTGTAGGGATTTGGGTTTAGTTTTTGAAATGGGTTTGGAGGGTTTGGGCTAGTAACTTGACCCAGATTTGGGTCCTCTAATTTTTTTATATGCCTCCTTATTTTTTAATTTCAATTTTATATTCTTTTATTTGTTTTTCTTCTTTTTCCCCTTTATTTAATTAATTCCTTTTTTTATTATTTTTTCCTTTTTAGGTTTTATCAAATGCAAAAATAAAAAGGACAAGACCAAATTTAAATTCAACAATTAAAACTAGTTAATTTCTAAAAATAATCTAATTCCCAAAAAGAAAACTAAACAAATGTAAAAAAATGACCATTTTTTGTTATTTTTTCCTTATTTTTTACAATATCAAATGCTTATAAACCTAAGAAAATATAAAATTGGGTCTTAAATGCAAATGTATTACTTTTGTATTTTTTGTGAATTATATCAATTTAAAATGCACAAAAATACAAATAAACACAAAATCATGCAATTAATTCCAAAAAATGCAAATAATAAAAGACAAATCCTAATTTTAAGAATTCTATGGGAATATTTCAAGCGAGGCAAAAATCACATGCTCACATGTACGAAGTAGTTAACTGTCTGGTGATGCCCTTTTCATTACACAATGCTTCAAATTGTTTTGTTAGATATTCACGCCCTCAATCGGTTCTTAAGGTCTTACTCTTTTTGTCTAATTGATTCTCAACTTCATTCAAATATTTCTAAAGCATTCAAGTGCTTCAGATTTATGAGAAATCAAATAGATATAATCAAAGCGTGTGAAATCATCAATGAACGTAATAAAATATAAAGCACCAGATCTAGCGTTCACATTCATTGGACCACAGATATCAGAATGGATTGATTGCAATGGAAAATCGGCTCTCTTAGCCTTTCCAAATGGTTTACGTATAATCTTTTGGCATTTCAATTTTACAGAAAGAACCTAGATATCCTTCCTGGGCCAATCTATTCATTCGATCTTGTCCTATGTGACCTATGTTGCATGCGATATAATAACATCAGCATCATTACTAGAATAAAACGTCATAACACATCGGTGAACATAATCGTTATATATAGAAGGATTACAATCTAACAGAATAAAATCATCATAACGATGTCCAAAACCACTAAAAACATTGTCTTGAGTAATTCAATGACCACTATGACTAAAGTTCAAATTGAAATCTAAATCTAGAAGAACAAACATAAAGACTAAGTTTCGTCGAATCTCCAAAACATACAGGACGTCATGCAACATCAAAGATCGACTACCACACATGTCCATTATGCAAGTGACTATCCCTTTGACTTCAAGCTTTGCATTATTTTACACATATACAGGCTTTGATTCAGGTGAAACTCGACGAAACTCTATGAATTCTCCTCTATCACGGCTCACATGGTTGGTGGCCCATGAGTCTACAATTCACACTGGATAAGATTCAGTTAGTAAAATAGTGATACAAACATATATAGCACTAAGAGATGCATTTTGAAATGCTACCTTTTTCGGCTCAGGGCACTCACGAGCAAAATGCCATGGGACTTGGCAATTATGGCACTTCGTCTTACCCTTGTCTTTATTCTTATAGAATCGTTTTGCTTTCTTGGAATTTGACTTGTTTCTTTTCTTGGAGAATCCTTCTCCAGTCCCCTTACCATTTCTGTTATTTTTCCAGTTTCTCATGCGCTTGAAGCTTGATCTCGTTGTACCACTTGCTTCTGCCACAAAGGAATTAGGTACAACTTTAGTAGCACCAAGCAGCTCGTCTTCAAGCTCCACATGACGGGCAACATCGGAAAAAGTTTTGATGTTATCATTGTGGATCAAGTTAACCTTCAGATATTCCCAACTATTGGAAAGAGACCCAATCACTGCCTGAACCTGCTGCTCATAAGAGAAAACATGGCTAGTACTTTTGAGTTGAGTAATCATATTTGACATCATCCTTAGATGTTGCTTGACACCGTGATCATGACGCTTTTGTACGTGTGAAACTTGATTGTCAGTTGTCGAAGACAAGTCACAATTGTATCCCCATATGCCTCTCTTAAATGTGCCCATATGGCTTGAACAGTAGGATATTGCTCACATTTGTGGATGAGATCATCAACAATTGAACTTATGATAATTTCACGTGTAGTGAAATCTTTCTTCTTCCAAATATTGTATGTTTCCAGATACCTTATGTGTTGGGTGGTGTTGCTATCCTCTACATGACTTATAACATGGCGAATACTTTTAAGAGCATTTTGCTCCTCAAGTACATACCACATCTTATGACTTTAGATATCGCAATTTTCACCATCCAATTTTTTACCCTGTTCAAGTCAGTAATGATACTTTTCGATATCATATTTGCTATTAGAGATAATATTACAAGTTTAACTCATCAATATATACTTCAGTTAATTTACACATGTAATTATACACTCAAGTAAATTAATTGTAATATTAATTCTACATTTAGTATAGAATTGAACGGTCACCACGTTTTCATTAATTATCTATATCTTAATATTTTAATTAATATTGAAACCACTTCTTAGTGTGTACTTTATTTCATGTCTCAATCCATTACAGGAAAAAATATGATAAACAATTTATGTAACTGGTGAGACGAGTAACATAATTTAAATTTTATTAAGATAAAGAACATAATAATTTACATGTTTGCTAGGACATACATGTATCAATCGAACACTAACTCTTGTACATACACTCTAAAAGGTACATTGTGCCAATTTTCATGATAAATCTTAGTTAAAATTTACCCTAGGATCTCGATGAGAGTCCGCTAAAATAGCTAATGTTTCCCAATCAATAATTTCTACGTAATTAGCCAACTCAACTCTTTATAACTGAGAAAGGTGTACATGTTCAGGAATAGAAATATCAAGGCCCATTTTAAATTTATTTAACTCCCAAATTTTTTTTTTCTCTTTCCCTTCATTCAACCCTTCGATCCCTAACCCATTTTGTCTCTCCCCTAGATATTCTTAATGACTTCAAGCTCCGAGTCTGAATCATTATAGAAATAAGTCATGCGACGATGTATCCTTCTATGTTATCCCCTTCATTAACTTCGAGAACTCCCACTTGGAGTAATTCGAACTTGTCCCAGTTCATCCATATCTGAAGTAGGACAAAGGCCTCAAAACTTATGGTTGTTACTGTTTAATGCGACAACATATGTCACAAATTTCTGGTAGGAGACAAAAATGATCATAAATGGATTTTTAAAGTTGGAAGATTTCATTTTTCCCACAAAAATTTTCAGAAAGGCCAAAATGGGTATATCATGAATATATAAGTTTTAGGCAAAAATATTTATCAAGTTATTTCAAAAATGCCGAAAATAGAAGTTCGTCATAATTAGTCAAACACTGTCAATCTTCAGAAATCATATATCACTCGTTTTTAATTTGTTTTTCACATATAATATATTTTTGGAAAGCCCTAAATGAGTAGAACATGATTATATAAGTTTTAGGCAAAACTTGTTAACAAGTTATGGCTAAAATACTGAAACAAAAGCAATTTTTTGTCAGAGAAATAGTCAAAAACTGCCTATCTTAAAAAAAACATATTTGACTCGTTTTTAGTCCGTTTTTCACATATAATATATTTTCAGAAAGCTCAAAACGAGCAGAACATGATTATATAAGTTTAGGTAAAAGTTGTTTTTCAAGTTATGGCAAAAGTGCTGAAAACAGAAGCAGTTTTTTGTCAAAAAAATAGTTAAAAACTGTCTACCTTCAAAAAATTATATCTCACTGGTTTTTAATTCGTTTTTTACATATACTATATTTTCGGAAATCCCAAAACGAGCAGAACATGATTATATAAGTTTTAGGAAACAAATGTTTAACAAGTTATGGACAAAACGTAAAAAACCAGATGCAGTTTTCTCTGAAACTTGTCAAAAATTAACCAACAAAAAAAATCTCAATCTAAAATTATAAAACAACAATTTCGAGACAATTTATATGAATAACTGGATCATTCAACCATTCTTATAATAGCAATGTAATGAAAATAATCGCGGTACGAAAATAATATTAGCGTACCTATCAACGCCGCGGAAGAATTTTTGAACTCACAATCAAAAGAATTGCCCAAAGTCGAACTTTGAATCTTGGAAACAAAGTTAGAATTTCACAGACTAAGTCTCTCCTTGTGTTGATCGAGAAGAGATTTTTGATCCCACTCTTACTATTTATCCGTAATATCTTTTAGAAAAGAAAAAAGCGTATGTTTATATGGAGAAGGAAGATAGCTATGAGAAAACTGCTCCCACTACACTTACACGTGTAGTAACCTCTATAAAGAGTCTCACTACACTTAAATATGTAGTAACCTCTATCTAAAAAGGTTATTTTAAAGAGAAACTTTCAGAAACTACTAAGTTTTATTGATTATTAGCTAATTGTACCTACCATTTACTATATTACTTCCAATAGCTTTGTTTTCAAATTTTTTAGAGTGTATTCGATGTATTTAACCTACTATATTCATGAATACAATAGCATTTCTAGGTGTGAAATAGGGAATTACAGCTATACAAATTTTTGTATTTGAGTGTATTCGATTGTATTCATGGCACGAAACATGGAATTAAAGTTGGGCAGGTTATTGTATTCGACTGTATTCACGGCGTGAAATGGGGGATTACACTGCTTTTAAAAGGAACGTGAATCAGTTAACATAATAGACTCCTAATATAACTCAATAAACTCCATTATAACACACAAATTTTGTATTTCCAGTTATAAAAAAGATTCTCAACCGAAAACACCAAAAAAACGTACCAATCTTCTGAGAAATTATATAATACATCTGAATACATAAATTATATTAATTAAAAATATATATGAACGCATTCATGGAATATAGTGAGACAGTGAATAGAATGAAATACATGGACTACAGTGAAATACACTGAAATATAATGAAAAAAATAAGATAACAAATACAATGAAATACATGAAAATACAACGAGAAATATTGAAATACACTTTAAAAAAAAGATAACAAAATCTTCAAATTGCTCAGCTCCAAACTCCGTTTTCTTTATTCAAGAACAACCATAATGTCTTCTCGTCAAGAGGGGCATGATTCTGACTCGAAGCATCATTGTTCCCGTTACTGTGGTACTATTCCGACAATAGAAAGCTAAGTTATGCGAGAACAAATGAATTGACAGAATTACAATTTGCAGATAACATCTAACCTTTATTTAAAACCACCTCACAACAACCAAATTGCAGCTTTGCAGAGAATTCCTTAAACCCAAAAGCAAAAACTTCCCCTGATAACTCATTTGTGTGTTAATTTCTGTGAAAATAAAATACACGGAAGACCATGCAAAGCTCCGACAACAGAAGAGCAGCAAGCTTATATTATCAAAGCTTCCAAATTATGTTCTTCCCAATCCCAATTTCTCCAATTCTATCAGAGATTTGCCGCTAATGGTGGTGGTGGTGGAGAAGCTTTCTAGGAAGAAGAACGAACGACGAAGGAATTGATAAGAGAGAATTCATAAGTTTGCATTTATGGAAAAAACTGGCATTGAGAGAGAGGGTGGAGAAAAATATGAAAGAATGAGAGAGAAAATTAATACAAAGCTTATTTTATGGCTTAAGGGTAGGAGGTAACCATAAGTATATATTTGGCTATAAAAAATCAAAAGTTAATTATGGAAGATAAATTTTTAAAAGGGTATTTGCTTTAAATAAATAAGGTAGCAATCTTTTCTATAGGAGGTAATTAATCCTATTTTAAACTCTATCTCTTCTAAAATTCTTTCTTTTTCAAACGGGTTGGGTCAATCCTTATGGAGCAACCCGATACCCGGATCCGATATCCAACATTATCAACTTGATTACTTCACTACTATTAGATGCAATTTTGTTCGGTGTAATTCGAAATCAACTAAATAAGTACAAAAGATATTAAAGAAATAGAAGAGAATACAAAGAAGTAAAATGTAAGTTTTTTTCCACATAAGGAAACTCCACGTTAAGATATTGCGTGATTTGTGTTTTTTGTCCTTGTAGTTTATTGTACAACATAAATTTAGCTTCTTTATTTTCCTTTTCACTTGATACTATCTGCTTGGTTGTTAAATTATATTTTATTAGATTGTTTCATAACTACAAACGTTTCACATGTTAATATTTTAATATTTATTATTTATTTAGGACATTAAAATTAATAAAATTTTATTCATTAAATATGTATTTATTTGAACCATGTTGGAACTTTTGTATATAAATATATTTTTTAATTGATGCCGCACAGACGTACAACTTACACGATAGCTTAATAATTTTGTACTAGCTATTGATACAGTATGAATTACACGTGTGTTCAATAAAAATTTAAAAGTGATTTATGTTATATACTTATTTTTTATTCTGTAAAGTATAGTGTTATCACATATGATCACTCATTTTAGATATTAGAATATAACAATACTTGAAGTATAGCAAGAGTTCATGATAACTCTTTTTAACATAAACCTTTCAACCATATATGTGGCTAACTTTTAGGCCTTACGTTGTTTCTTCCTAATAATGACTATGAATTTGGCATCTGAAGACAACCCCCCTCCCCCGCCCGAACATGAAAATCATTTTTACTTAATTATTATGGTACATGTAGACCAGAGTAAATGTAGACTTTAGCTTCAAGTCATATCATATGGATTCAAAATTTCAAGAAAATGAATACATTATTACAAATAGATGAATCTAAAATTTATATTTAACGGATTCAACTTTTAGATTCTTACCATGAATTTATTACCATTTCGAAATTATAGGTTAAGATTAAACTTTTTCATACAATTTTAGTAATTTTTTAACATATAAATATATATTCCATATAAAAATAGTGCTGTATTTTGTCTCTGGCCCGGGCCTAAACGGGCTTCGCAGGCCGGGTTTCGTGGGACTGAGCTTCACGAGCCTGGGCTCTGGCGGTCCCTGACATAGCGGTCCCGGGGTTCGTGGGCTCAATTGGTGAGACCATCCCCTGACGGGCCTAAGCCCATGTGGTCCTGGGCTTAGCGGGCCGGGCTTCGTGGGCCTGACGGGCTTTTTTGTAATTTTTTTTTGTTTAAGGTAATATCTTGTGTTGTAGTTATTAGTATAGTATATAATATAGTATACTAGTATAGAATATATTTATAGTATACTAGTTATTAGTATAGTATATAGAATATATATTTTATTGTATATTGTATTGTAGTAATTAGTATATATTGTATGTTATGTATATATATATATTCCCTTATATATTTTGTTGTAGTATATATTGTACGTTATGTATATATATTCTCTTATATATTTTCTTGTAGTATATATATTGTGTCTTATGTATATATATTATAACTTATATAGTTATATATTTTGTTGTAGTATATATATTGTATCTCTTATGTATATATATTCTCTTATTTATATTGTATCTTATGTATATATATTATTACTTATATATTTTCTTGTAGTTTATGTTGTATGTTATGTATATATATTCTCGTATATATTTTCTTGGAAATATATATATATATATATATATATATATATATATATATATATATATATATATATATATATATATATATATATATATATATATATATATTGTAGCTTATAAATAATTTGAAGTAAAGACAGAAATATTGAGAAAAAAGATATTCAAGGGTATGTCTTATATTTTTATTACCAAAAATGGCATATCTTTCTTAGTCTTCCTTCCCCCAATGGAATGAGCATAACAAGGTACTAATACCACCATTAAAAGGAAAAAAAACTAAAAGAAAATGTGCCAATGTACAAGTTACATCATAATCTACATTGTATCTCTAATAAATCTCATAAATCCGTCAAGGTTGGGAGGAGGTTGTGTTGGTGGTGGTGCAAAAGAAGCTTGTTCATCACCACTACCGGGCGAAGCCAAATCCTCCGCAAGTTCTGCTATCATTTCTTCATAAGCTTCATCTATCGCCGGTTGTGATTCTCCAATTCCAAAGTTTCTTCTTTCCGCGCGGATCCAATCTCTAAAAAAGTACCGATTTTTCCAAGCTATCCCTCATCGACGCTCTATGATCACCTATTTGCAGTCTTGCTTGACTGAAAGTGCTCTCCGATGTAACAGTTGAAGCTTGAATTGATCAAATATATCGAGCCATCCTTGTAAGAACCGGAAAAAAAATTTCCCTTGACTTCCACCATCCAAAAGATCGAAAGAGCCGTTTGGATTCTCCTTTTCAAGTCCCTGAGACAAATAAACTTGAAGCTCATTTAGATGTGAAGTTTCATCATAATTATCATCTTGAGAACCCCGGAACTCAGTCCAAGATTTAAGAGTTGTTAAGCCCGCAGCTCTTTTAGACGGTTGTGAGCTAGACGAAGTAGGGGTTGGAATATTTGGCCTAGCATGCTCTAAGGCAAGTTGATAAGCATTATAAATTGTATGAGTATTAATTTTAATTGATGCTTTTGTATCTGCAAGTGTAGCAACTTCCTCGTTTGAAAGATCTAAAGCCTTATAAATATTTGAATACCAAAAATGAGGACCTCCCGATTTCGTTGTAGGATTTAACATTACTGCAATACCAAAAATAGGAGGTATAGGAAAAAAATATTTTTAAAATTTTTGTTTGATTTCATTTATACAAGTTCATAAATGTCTCCACCCTCGCCAAATTCAACAAACAAATCAGCTAGTGCTGCAATATAAACTAAATAGTTTGAAATAGTAGGATAATATTGCCCAGAAAATGCATTTGTAGCAACTTGAAAATATTCTAAAAAATCTAAAAGAATTTTAACATTCGTTCAATCTTGCGTAGTAAGCATTTCATCATCATCCTCACCACCTACCCGAGAATTAAACGTTGCATTAATTGGGTTTCTATATTCATATGCAACTTCTAAACTTTCGTACATATAATTTCATCTAGTCGGGCAAGGTTTAGGAAACTTTCTTTCACTAAGGCCATATTCATCACATTTTTTAAAATATTCTCTAAGTCTAGTTCTACAGTTTGAATAAAAAACCAATTAAGAGCCATTCGAACATTTTCAATTTCTATGTTTAAAATTCGCATACCATCACTGACAATTAAATGATAAATATGACAAATACATCTAACATGGAAAACATTAGTAAATGCATGATTTCATGTTTTTGTAAGCATGCCTATAGCACTAGTGTTACTAGAAGCATTATCCATAGAAATTGCCATTATTTTATCACTAAAGCAAAAATATCTACAAATATCTGAAACAATGTTATCTATAAACTTACCTTTGTGACGTGAACTAATTATTCTATACATAATTATACATTTTTGCTTTGTCCAGTCCTCATCTATCCAATAACTTGTAACAGTTAGATAATCACGATCATTACCACTTCTACCAATATTAGTAGTAATAGAAATCCGATTAGGTATATGAGTAAATAAATAATGCAAATATAGTTCATATTCATGTTTGAATTTATAAATATCAACCTTAACTGTTGCGCGAGACCAACCTTTATAAGTAGGATTAAAGACTCTTCTAATATAATGAAACCAATTAGGATTAGAAGCAAAAGTATAAGGTAAGCACATAACAATAATCATTTTTGCTAATTCTTCATGATCTCTATTTGGATCGTAATATAAAATATCTCCGGTGACAGTGTTAATTCCTGGTTGAACTAGATTTGAACATGTACTACGGTTAACTGCAGAATCTACACTTGTCCATTCTTGCTGCGCTTGCATTTGCAAAAATCTAGCCTTATCTCTAAGGTGTGTTTTTGTGTGCCTAGTCAAACTACCTTTGCCGCTACGGTCTCCAGTAAATTATGGACCAGTAATTTCTCACAAGTTTTACACTTAGCCTTATTTTGTTCTCGTACTTGAGTAAAAACTTTCAAACTAATGATGTTTCTTGACATTTAGCAGGTTGTCTATTAAAAGTAGGAGTTTCTACAGGTGAGTCGGCCGATGCATTACTTGTGTTATTAACAGGATTAGTAGGTGTATCATCTAAATCTGGTGCTTGGGTTTCATCACCAGCATCCTCATTTTCCTCTAAGATAAGTTCATTAGGATAAAGAGCATTCATAATTTCATCATCTAATCTATCACTTACTGCAACATCATATAGAAATTCACTATCGGCAAATTAAAAACAAGGGTGATCATTGTCAAGAATTACGGGAGGAGGAGGACGTCTAGGTTGGCGACTACTTTCAACTTGCTTATCTTTTCTAGGTCGGGGAGCCGGGGGAAGGGTAGTATTATGACCACTACTTTCACCGGTTTTACCTTTTACTTTACCAAATATTTTTTTCAAAGAAAATGTCATATTAATCATTATTATGCAAACTAAACCACACAAAAATATATTATTAAAAACGTAAGAGTTAAAACGAGTTTACCGGATTGCCGAACAACTTCTTGAAAATTGAAAATCGTTGAACACTTGAAAACTTCAATTCAACAACTTCACAATTTTTCACGAATTTTCAACAATAAATTAAGCAATTGTAGTAGAAATATTGAGAGATATTGATGAATTGGTGAATAAAAATGAATGAATGAGGGGGTATTTATAGTGGAGAAATGGGTAAAAGTATAATTATATAAAGTTTGGGGGCCAAATGTCCATTTTTTAAACCTCCAAACGGTCAAATTGTAGCCCAAAGGCTACTTTTTAAAATCTGTCCATTGGTGATTTTTAAATTTTTTTTATAAAAATATAGTTGTTGGGCCCGTTTAGGCCCGCCAGGACCGGCCCAGGCCTGGCTGACGGTGCCGGGCTCATGGTCTAATTTCAGAATGCAGCTACGCCACTGTCAACAACAGTATGTTCTTCCATTTATTAAATACAATGTTCAAAAAAGACCTAAAAATGCTACTCAACTTATACAGATGGTCTATCCATGTCATCGGTTAAAAGATCGCCCATGCCACTGCTGTTAAACATTTGACCTATCTGTGCCATTATTTGCCTAGCGGTTGAAATTTTTCTTTTTTAAAATAATTATAATTAGTTTCTAGACCATACATTTCCATGCGTTTTTTGATTATTGGTCTATCTTTACCCTACCCTACTTTTTTTTAACCTTGGTTAGGTGTATTTACCAATACCCAACCCGTTAAAACAAACCCAAAATTTTAACCCAAAACCTAACCCTTCACTCTCACGTCGTCTCTCCCAAATCATAGACTCTCTATCCACCATTAAATTCAATTTCTCCATTATCATTCTGAAATTTCTAATAGGGTTTAGTTGTATTCGTCAACTATGATTCATCTTCATAGTAACTTTTTCTTGTTAAAGAGTTCAAAATGTCTGCAGGGTCAAGCGGCTCAATTGACTCAAAGAAGAAGTGTCGTTGTGGATTTGTAGCACATCATTTTACAGGGACGACTCCTATGAACTGTGGGAGATATTTTTACAAGGGTCCATTCCTTGAATTAAGTATAATTTACATAATGCAATTCACAATTTTATGGATAATATTTTATTGGAACATAATCGGTGATTTTTATTGTGTAATTATTTGGCAGAAACAAGGCTGTGGGTATTGGGAATTGGATGATATAGAATTTTTCCCCTGAGCTGTAATCGTCATTAGCATTCAAAGGAGAAAATTAGAAATTTGAAATTGAAAGAAATAGGTTGATAAAGAAGATAGATGATTTATAAGTTGTTGCTGTTATTGAGCTAAAATGATAATAGAGTTGAGGGAAAGATTGGATGTACTTGAAGCATCTGCTATTAAGGATAACTTGAAGATTGTGGAGTTGAGGGGAGAAGTATTACGACAATCGAATTTTTTAATTTTGTTGTTCACTAGCCTTACTGTGTTTATGTCAGCATGGGCTGAAATGATCCATGTAATAATCATTGCTTAGAATTCTATAGTTTGGTCTTTTGTTAGAAATGCATTGGTGCTATGTAATTTTGACTTCATGTAATAGTCTATGTTGTGAACTTGTTTCCAATATTTCCGAATCATGTAATAGTCTATGTTGTGAACTTGTCTCTAATCACAGGGAATTTCTCATCTTAGTAGGAGCTTTCCAAAGAAATAGCTTAGTAGCCACATTAGCAGTGCTTAGGATAATGTTAGGTGCGGCCCATTCCCTTTGGCTATATAATCGTGCGGTTTTTGGGAATTTAAAACCCCATTTCCTCCACAAATTCTCCGATCCAAATGGCAGAGAAATTTCCATATTTATACCTTTTCTTGTTGGAGGGGCGACCGTACGTTAAAATACCAAAGAAAATCATGTAATAGTCTATGTTTTGAACTTGGTCTAACCTTCTGTTATCAGTATGATAGTCACTAGGATAATAAACTAAGTTGCATAATAAAGAAGTTGGATTTGACAAGGGCTTCTTGTCTAATAACATCTAAAATGGTTAGAAGGAATACCTGTTTGCTTTATGGTTGCAACCAATAATTGTTTTATGAAGGAATTGTAACAAAAGTTTGTTTGAACAAATCAGTTGAAGGAAAATCAAACTGTTCGAACAAAGCAGTGATATCAAACTAATCAAACTGTATTCAAAACCAAAATACCCACATAATAGAAGCTAAACCAAATTGTATTCAAACTAACCAAATTGTATTCATAACTAAACCAATAACTGAACCTATAACAGAATATAATATTGCTTAACTGAACCCATAGCTAAACATAATACTAACCCACAGTACTTTGGTTAACTGAACATTACAAAAACAACAGTTTCAACTGTCTAGCTGCATAACTGAACATTACAAAAATAGTAGTTTCAACAGTCTAGAAGCATAATTGAACATTACAAAAACAGTAGTTTCAACAGTCTAGATTAAACTGAAGTAGCTTTCAATCATCTACTTGTTCTCCTTGACCTTTCCTTGTCTTCATTTTGTACTTCTTTTTTCTAACTTCTGCTTGAAGTTGGCTTGAAGTAATTGTTGGTTTTCCATTCTAAGTAGCCTTTTCTAGTGAATAAGCCAGGTTCATTGGTGTTGCTGCACCTGCTTCATTTCTAGTAAATTGGATCCTTTTTGTACTAGTTGGATTCATCTGTACCTTCCTCATGGCTAGTCTTGTGTCAATTTCATATATAACCATCGACCTAATTTTTGGGTCTTTATTATCTCCAACATAAGTTCCATAATTGTTGAACTCTTGTGTTCCAGCTTGAATGTTAAATACTGACTGTTGTGTCTGTTATGTTCCCACTTCAGTTTCAATGAATGTTTCACTAAACTTTGAAATCTGTCCAAGCTCTCGTGTTTCATCTTCTGAAATGTCAATATGGGGGTATTGCCCACATCTTTCCTCTTTTCTCAACTAAGTCCAGCCCCACTACCCTACCAACCAAAGACAATAGTTAGTACATAATCTGGAAAAACTGTAAGTATTTCATAAACTACAAGAAATATAGATCTTTACCTTATAATATCCTCTTGAATCATGATTTTCATCACCACACTGTCTACGTGTCATTATAATTTTTTTTCTTGAACTACTCCACTCACCTTTCCTTTTCAAAGCTTCATCAGCAACCCTACTCCTTTTACTTTGGGTCTTTCAACCATCTTGACAATTTCAAGTTGCTCCATGGCCTGACTAGGTAGAACTTTCAAGAATTGCACCCCTCTAACATGCAAATATTGTACTTGTATGTTAGCAAGGAAGAATCCTTACTATACTACCAATGTATTTTTGTCACTGGCTCAATCTTCTCATGCATCAATGCCTTAATAGCATAGGGACAAGGTATTCCAAATAAATTCTACAACCTACAGGTACATCTCTTCTTCTCAAGGTTTACCGCATGTTTGTCTCTACCTTATGTGACTTCAAAGCCATTGTCTCCATTAAAGTTCAAATGGCAAGCATGTGATATATCCCAATAGTCATTGTATAGTTTCATACTAGGTGGACTGAAATCGTCATTCCATCTCATAGCTTTGCCTTCATAGTCTGCAATCTTTTCCATTCCCTTGATCCTTATGTTCTCCAATATCTTGATAATTAGTATATGTCTAGCATCTAGAATCCATACACTAAAGGACTTAGTAAAATTAATATCCACCATTAGATTTTTCCATTGTGTATTAAAGTAGGCTTTACACTATGCTTTTGGTGGATAGTTGATCAAGTTCCTAGCAGCATCCTCTGACATCCCACCAAAATTCAGCAATTGATCTTTAAACTCTTCTACATAAGTACTCCAAGCACACCACCACATTAACCTCCTTATTTCTCCACTCCTCTATTTCTTTAACCAGTTGGCTTCAATGTGTCTAGCACAATACCTGTGATGGGCATCAGGTAGTACAATGCTCACAACATCTAATAATCCCTGTGATGGAAACAAATCAACAAATCGAAACAGAAATAACAGAAGAAATAACAAAAATAACATAAATAACAGAAATAACATAACCTCAACAGAAGAAATAATAGAATTAACAGAAATAATAAAACCTCAATGGAAGAAATAACATAACTAAAACAGAAGCAGAGCAAAAATAGAGTTGAAAACTAAACATAGTTGAAATAGAAGTGAAACAAAGTTGAAGTATAGCAAAAATAGAGTTGTAAACTAAACATAGTTGAACCAGAAGTGAAAGAGAAAAAATAGTTGAAACAGAAATGATAACAGAAATGAAAAGAAATGAAAAACATAACTGAAGCAGAGCAAAAATAGAGTTGACAACAAAACAAAAAACAGAAGAAAAAATAGATACGGTACATTTTGCATGTCTAATAAAATGTCACTCCAGCCCTATTATTTAGGTCCAAAGACCTCTTCAAAAGTTCAACAAACCAACTCCAGGCCCTTCTTGTTTCCTTGTCAACCACTATACAAGCAAGTGCATAGAACTGATCCATGGAATCATGTCCCTTCAAGAAAGTAGCATCCAAACCAATAAGTGGTCTCAGTCCACTTTTGAAGCCTATCTTCAAATCTTGGAAGCATATGTACAATCTCAAGAACCTCCTTTTTCCTTCTTCCAAAGCATCCTTTGGTATGTTGATTGCAACATCATTCCCCGGATTAGACAGTCTTAGTTCTTGACCATAGGCTTCAAGCTTGTTATAGTCATCCTTAAAACTCCCATCTAGCTTCTCTAGGATCATCACCTTATCCATTTTAATCTTAGATCTTGTCACATTAAGCTTAAAATCATTCTCTAATTCCTCTCTCATATCCTTAATAGTATACATGGGTTTGTTTTATACTTTATTCTTAAAGTATTTGTGCTAATATCTTAGCATAAGCCCTTGGATTTCTATAACAAGGATTACAATTGTGTTCTGCTTTCATGTTTCTGATACTAAATTCATTAGTCTTTTTATCCCTTGAGATAGAACATCTAAAGGGGCATACAACATTACAAATATATCTTGCCATAGTAAGATTTATTTTTCAGTCTTCAAGCCATATCCATTAGCAATTGGATAATAGTTCACTACCCCTCTAGCTTCTACAATATCTTTAAATGTCATGTCCTTATCAAACTTTTTAAAGTTCTCCAACCTATCACTCACTACTCTCCTCCTTTGTTTTCTAATAATCTCACGTCCATCAGAATCATATTCAAAAGCAAATGGAGCATCAACATCAAAATCATAATCAATTACATGCTCCTTTTTAGATACTACTTCGACATCTACAAGGAATGCTTCAGCATGATGCAGAATACTTTGAGTATAGACAGTTGAATCTAACTCATCTATAACAAACAAGTTTATGATTTTGAGCCTATATATAGAACCTTAACAAGACATTGTAATGCCCTGATACCATCATCTCCATCAATTATATAGAACCTACCCGACATCCCAACAACTAAAAGTTATTTCACTTTAGTAAACCCTAACTCTTTTGTGAATTCTTCACATAAATCTTTATAAGATAACATATCTGGGTCAAACTTATTCCACATATGGACCAGCCTCTTATTATACAATATTTCTGGAGAAATTACCCATTCACCACCATAGTTAAAATACACATCCATTGTGTCAGTCATGCTTCAATAAAGTTCACATGCAAAAGGAAAACAAAATAGAAAAATGAGGGAATAAATCAGAATTACACAGTTCGGCAATTAAAAATACAAGAATAACAAAATCCTCGAAAGATAATTATTTGGGGGACCGAAATAGAAAAGAACAAAAACATAAAAAAATAGAACTAGAGAATAAATAATGATTTACACTTCATTAATGAAAGATAAAATTAAGTAACTCCATATGCACAACATTCCCACATGAAAATAATTTATACCCACCCTATTAAACCCCACCCACCAAATTAAATAAGTATTTCGATTTACTAACCTTGATAAGTTACATAAATCTTCCAACAAAATTAAATTTTTTTTGAAGCCATCATCGACAATAGCCTTGTTTCCGTTCGAAAACCTAGTAAGACTAGAAAGGAATTTTTGAGAAAGGGGATTTTTTTTATGAAAGAGACGACATGAGAGTGAAAGGTTAGGTTTTGGGTTAAAATTTGGGTTTGTTTTAACCGGGTTGGGTATTGGTAAATACACCTAACCACGGTTAAAAGTAATATAGAGTAGGGGTAAAGACACACCAATAATGAACATACACAGAAAAATGTGGGATCTATTCACTAATTATAAATATTTAAATAATAAAAACTTCAGCCCTTATGCAAATAGTGGCATAGATAGACCAAATGTGTAGCGGCGGTGGCATGGAAATAACGAGATTTGAATGGGCTGCATCGATAGGCCATTTCTTTAAGTTGAGTGACATTTTTAGGCCTTTTTCGTACTATTTAATTGTAAAAGGGCTCAGGTTATTATCTGGTTAAGGTATTGTTTAAACCAAGTATATTATCATTGTATAATTTGTGTTTGTTTCAAGTTTCTTTCATGGGTGGTTAACCAGAAAATAGAAAATTCGGGCCAAAGATTATATTTGAGAAGAACTCAGGTTACTGATAATTAAATTTAGAACAAATAAAAGAATCGAAATAAATGATAGCTGAATAAAAGAAAGCAAAGTATATCAGTACTTTCCAACAATATTGCGTGTCTTTACAAATGTTATATCTCTCCTTTTATAGCTATCTCTCAGTAATACATTTCCTTTCCTCATAATAGAGACATTATGAGCAATTAATGACATTTAATATACGTTATAATTGGAAATCATAATAGTTTCGTGAAGATTGTATAACATTTTACATCATTGATGCTCATTAATTATGGATAATACGTAATTTGTACTTTTTCTATCTAGGTTCACTCTTTTGATGCCTCTTCATATTACCAAGAGGCCCGAGTAACTGTTCCTCCATATTTTCTTGAATCTGTGTTTGTGCCTGTCAAAGCTCATGTCTCTTCAGCTATCATTTGCCAGTCTTCACTCTTTTATTGATCCACGTGTCTTGATATATCATCACATAATTAATTCAATATGTTAAATTGATTTTTCCAGTACAGATAAGCCTATCCAATTGCCATTTATTGAACAATTAAATATTTGGGAAGTTGATCTCATTAAAGCGGGAATTTTTGACACCAATATACCTTCTTCAGAAATGACGCTTTAGATGTCACTTCCATTTAATGCTCGTGACACATGTCATCCTTTGATTGAGTCTGCAACCCTTCAACATCTTTTAGGGCTTTTTGCGGCTACACCAACCACGAAGTGATAGTTTTCATTATGACTATCCCATCATTAACTTCTTTGTTTAACGGTTGCTTCTGAGTACAAATATAACCTTTGTCTTGTCTTTCTCATAAAAGCTTCTTATCTTTGCATATTCATTCTTCTTTTCTTCCTTGTTCAGTCATGTCTTCTTCAAACCCTGATCCTCATAAAGTTCTAATTGTAGATGAACTTTCTCTTGATCCAACTAAGAGCGGGAGAGGAGGTAGGTTACGTAGTTTAGTATCGACATCTAGTCGAGATTCGCCTTTATATTTACCTAGTTTCACTCCTCCGTCTTCTTCTAGAAATAGGGGTTCTCTTCCACATAGAGCTTCTTCTAAAATCAGAGATTCCAATGAAACAGTTCGTGAACCCTTAGTAGATGAAATTGTCCTCTATGAACTTTGTCTTTATTCTAATAGGGAATCAATTAGGAATCAGGTGTCCTCTATGTCTTCTCTTGATCGTGTTGATGTCTATCCTTCTTAATTACCGAAGGTTTAATCTTTGTCGTCCCTAGGGATTGCCATTGGAAATTTGTCTTCAGCATCATAATTCCTAATATAAATTAAATAATCACATCCTACATGACTGGATTTTCTTTCATGTATACATATCCTTTTACACTAAATTTTAGACCTCCAATTGATCTTGGAATCATCGAGTTCTGTCATTTTTTCAATGTTTGTCTATAGATGAATTGGCCACATTATTTGTAGGGATCTTTCTTGTCTAAGGCACTTAGTTATCTTGTTTAATTTGCCTTTTACCTTTATTCATATGATTCACCTCTACCTATTTCGACATGGGATCTTTTCTTTGGTGGCGAGGAGTATGAGAGTTTTAGTCAGCCCTATGGATTACAAGGACCGTAGATGGTATTTAGATTTGTTTCTGCTCCTACTATAGGGTTAGTAGATGAAGAAAATATATCATTCCGTGAAAATTAGAATTTTGCATGTAAGTTTACTTTTGAAACTTTCTCTTCTTCATTTTTTCATCTTTTTTGTTTTGAAGGGGTTTGTTTTTCCCGTGAGTGTTTAACTTTCTCCTTTTTTAGCAACCACGTGAACTGTTGACAAGATTTCCAATTTTCGTGGTTGGGTAGAAAAACTATTGACTGTTGCCTCGATGGAAGGTAGGTATTAGAAAAACCTTTCTCACGGGTTTGGTTGGAAGGTTAAAACTCATGGTAAATTATTTACTCCCATTATTTTTATTTTTATTTTTTATTATCATTCATTCTTCCCTTAGAATGTATTTGACCCTTCTTTTTATCAGGGTTTCCTATTCATGGTGTAAGTGCCGATTCGATCGAAGCTTCCAGATTTTCTTCCGCAAGGACTCAGGAGATAATTCTAAATTCTTCATTAAAAAGGAAAACTGATAAATCCCAAGATTCGAAAGAGGAAGAGGAACAAGATGAGGGTTTCTTGATAAAAAGGCCCCGTGTTAGAAAGCACGTTATTTCAGATGATGAAGTTACTCCTCACCGTTCTACTCTTGTGACGGATCCTGTTAAAGCCACCTCAGTGAGTTCAGAAAATGAAACTTCTATGGTAGCCCGTGGCTCTGATGAACATCTTTTTTCTCATGGGTTTGATAGTGAAACTTTCTATTTGGTGTCTGATGAAGTACCTCTTGCCTCATTTACCGTGTCTGTTCCTATGGAATATTCTTTGCTAGTTTTTACTGCTACTGTTTCTACTCCACTTTAAGTTGTTATGACTTCCTCTACAGTCCCCTCTACAAATGTTTCTTGAACCGAATTTGGTTCTTCAAGTGGAGGTAGAGTGATGAAACAAATTACCATTGAGCTTCCTGCTAAATGTAATCTTCTAAAAAAGTCAAGTCAAGCTGACGTGTGGTTGAAACTCTTGATTGGTCCAGTTGAAAAATCCAAGCTGGAAAGTCATAGTTCTCTAACTTGGATGAATGACATCGTGCAATCGTCATTGAAGGTATAAATTTCTTTTCGTATTATATACCATTTTTCTTTTACTAAGATTCTTATGAATTCCCTTTTTTAGATCAAACTCGTCGGCACAAAGATGATGAAAAGGGTTTCTCAGACGGAACAATTGATGAATGATTACCAGATCGAGGCAGACAACTGGAAAAAGCAGTATGACCGTCTCTAGCTTGAATTGGAAGTTTTAGAAGAAAATAAATATACCTTAGAGCAGCAGTTGAAGATTGTGACTTTGGAGTTGGCAGTTGAGAAAGCTTCTTCCAATCAGGCAGGTAAGGATAGAAATTTCCTCAAGTCATCATTTGTCAAACAACTCTCTAAAGCCTGCGATGATATAAGAAGATTGAAGGCCTTGTAGAACGAAAAAGTAGCTTATCCAGGTGAACTTGTTCAAACACTCATTCAAACCCAAAAGCAACTTTGTGTGTCTTCTGATAAGGTCAAAATTTTGGAGAGTTCACTTGTCCCTTTGCAATATTCTTATGATACTGCTTTGTCTTAAAAGGAGGAGTTCAAGAGTGATATTTATCAATGGGAAAGAGATTATGAGGCTCTTGAGGAAAAAGCAGTTTTTGAAGTGAGTTGAGCTATTTTGAATATGCGTCATGATACTCTTGTGGAAGCTATCCAAGAGGGTTTCAACTTGGATGTTGAGTTAGTTAAAGATAAAATAAACCATTGAGAAAACTCAGCACAACCTAAGTTTTTCTTCTCCCATGGCCAATACTCCTCAGCACCTTGAAGCTGACCCTAATGCGATGAATGTCCTAGCTCCTTCATACCAAGTCGAGCATTCTGTTGCTAATGATGCCATTTTGAACCCTTCTCCTACTCCACAGTGAACGTTTACTTGTGAAATTTGACACTTTTTTGGTGAAATATGTGGTGGCTTTACCCCTGGTCCCATTTGGGGGTTATGTTTTTTGGTGAGGACAAGTCCCTAGGTCTTTTAGAGGCTTTTTGTAAAAATTGACAATTCGTTTATGACTACGTTCCTAATTAGTTTAAACTTAATATTATAAATTTTCTGTTTTAACTCAATTCTCTCAAGTTTCTGTTTTACTCTTTTGCCTTGTTTTTCATAAGTCCAAGGTCTTGCTTTTTAATTCGTAGGTTTTTGCCTTACCCTTTTGACTTTTACATTTTTAATAATGCTTTGTTAACTTCATGGATCTTTGAATCAAACATGAATTTATAAAAGAGGGTCCTTTTATATATGACACTTAATAAAGATGATGTCTCAACTTTATAATAGTGTAAACATATGGAAAAGAAATAAGAACACACATGTTTCTTGAAATAATAAAGTTTTCTTTCAAACTTTGCCAAGTTTAAATAACATCTTACATGTATTTAAATATCTTATGTTACTCTTCCGTAATTGTTTTCTTTACAATAGATTTGCAAAAAATAAAGAAAATGCAAGAGTTTCTTTATGACCCATGGCTAAATACTACCTTTAACCTAAACATCATACGATTTTGAGATCTATATCCACGAGTGTACTCGTCATAGGGTTTTTCATCAGGCTTGTGTAATTGGGTCGCGGCTTTGCTCTGAACTTAATATTAGTTGAGTAGCCTTTTAGGCTTGACTTGAAATTTTTCAGTCTTTCCTTTCTTTACATATACTATATGTATATTATACAGTCCCCCAAGTGTTTGAGCTTTGAAGTATGAAATCTCGAGCACTTGATTATCCCTTGAAAAGCATGGACAGGCAGCCCAATCACTGTCAGAATAAGCATGGACAGACAAATCAGAACAGTCAGAATAGAAAAAACCCAAATGCATAGACCCTTTTAGATATCTGAGAACATGTAAAGCAGCAGCCATATGTGGGACTCTGGGACACTTCAAGTATTGACTCAGATGCTGAACAGCAAAGCGGATGTCAGGCCTGGTGTGAGTCAGGAATAAAAGCTTACCAACAATGCTTCTATATTGTTCAGGAGAGAAAAGAATGTCACCAGAATCAGCATGGAGTTTCACATTAAGATCTAAAGGACAAACAACAGAAGAAACATTCATACAGTCAAACTGATGCAACAGGTCAGAAAAATATTTATGCTGATTGAGGAGCATCCCACCAGGAACTACAGACATCTCAATGCCCAGAAAATAATGCAAAGACCCAAGGTCTTTGATCCTAAGTTGATCATCCAAAAACAGCTTCAGGGCAGATAGCTTATCATTGTCATCCCCAGTGTTGATAATGTCATCCACATAGACTGCTATAATAACCAAATAGCCAGGCTAGCCTTTAATAAACAGAGAATAATCATTCATGGAATGACTATTGCCTCTGGAATAAAGGGCAGAGGACAACTTGGCATACCATTGTCTGGATGCCTGCCTCAACCCATACAGGGATTTTTTCAATTTACATACAAGAGGAGGAGATGGAGAAGAAAGAGAGTCAGAAGAAGATACAGAAACAGATAAACCTGGGGGAAGCATCATATAAACCTCCTCATCCAAATCACCATGCAAGAATGCATTGTTAACATCAAGTTGAAAAGGTTTCCAATGATTCTTAACAGCCACTGCAATAAGACACTTCACAGTGGACATTTTAACCACAGGAGAAAAAGTGTCAGTAAAATCCACCTCTTCAACTTGAGTATCCCCTCTAATAACAAGTCTAGTTTTGTGTCTTTCAACACTACCATCAGCCTTATACTTGATCTTATAAACCCATTTGCAACCAATGGGTTTCTTACCAGAAGGAAGAGGAACAATGTTCTAAGTGCAGTTAGCATCCAAAGCATCAAACTCCTTTCTCATGGCATCCTGCCAGACTGGAACTGATGCAGCTTCAGAGTAGTAAAGGGGTTCAGTCTCCAGAGGAGAAGAAGAAGACCCAGAGGAAGCAGGAAGGATACAAACATAATCCTTAAGATAAGAAGGAGGATTGTGCTGTCTGCCAGATTTCCTGGGAACATCAGTTGATGTGGAAGAAGGTAAAGCAGGAGGGGAGATGTCAGGGTTGAAAGGAGGACTGGAAATTGGATTTGAATAAGGAGAATCTGGAACAGGAGGTGGAGAGGAAGAGAGTGAAACAGAGAAGTCTTGGTCAGAAGAGGAATGTTCAATGGGAGGAATAGAAGGAAAAGAGGAAGGGAAAGCAGGAGGAACAGAGGTGACAGAAGAGGCAGATTTGAAAGGAAAAGAAGTTTCATGAAAGACAACATCCCTGGACACAAAACACTTTTTGGAACTAAGATCATTTAGTTTATAACCCTTTTTGGCAAAAGGATACCCTAGGAAAACACAAGAAATGGCCCTAGGCTTTAACTTGTCCCTTTGAGGAACGGGGACAGTAGCATAGGCAAGGCAGCCAAAAGCCTTTAAATGAGAGTAAATGGATGCCTTACTATGCAAGATTTCATAAGGAGATTTACCATGAATGAGCTTGGAGGGTACTCTGTTAACAAGGTAAGTAGCAGCTAATAGACAATCACCCCAGAAAGAAATGGGTAAACCAGAGTGGAAAAGCAAAGCTCTACAAGTTTCAAGAAGAGTTCTATGTTTCCTCTCAACAACACCATTCTGTTGGGGAGTATGTGGGTAAGTGGTTTGGTGTATGATGCCATGTTGGTTAAAAAAGGATGTACCAGTAATGCTAGATCCCAATTCTAAAGTATTGTCACTCCTAACAGTTTGTACAGTTGCATTGAATTGGGTCTTGACCATACAGAGAAAAGATTGAAGCATGCAGAAAGCATTACTTTTAGACCCTAACAAATGTGTCCAGGTTGCCCTAGAAAAATCATCAACTATTGTGAGAAAATATTTAGAACCAGAAGAGGTGGGGGTATGATAAGGTCCCCAAGTATCAACATGAATCAACTGAAAAGGTTTAGATGTACTAGTAGTGCTTTCAGGAAAGGGAAGCCTAGTTTGCCTAGCCATAGGACAGGTAGAGCATTGAAAAGGCTGTTTAGAAGCAAATGGAAAAGGTAAAGCGGAAATGTTTTTCATGTTCACAAAAGGTATATGGCCCAACCTTAAATGCCAAATGTAATTCATGTCTGTGGTAAGAGTATTATTACACATGGGACTGTTTATATTCAAAGGCAAACCAACAGCTTGATCACTAGAATAGGCATGTTTACAAGAATTAGAAGAAGAAGAACATACAGAAACAGAAGAAACACAATTAGAAGAAGATGAAGGTGGCACCCAAACAAGCTTGTACAGACCATCCTCCTCTTTACCAAGATCCAGAGGCATCTTCAGAGAAGGGGCCTGTAACAAGTGAATTAAACAGGAAGTTGCAGTGAACAGTACTATACAATGCAACTGTTGCACTAACTTGTGGACAGAAATCAAGTTATGTTTGAAAGAAGGAACAAGTAGGACATTATGAAGAGTGATGAATGGATTTAATGCAAAAGATCCTGTACATGTCACTTTCACTTTATATCCATTGGGAAGAGTAACAAGATAAGGCACAATTAAAGGTATGAGATTAAAGAGTAAATCTTTATTAAAAGTCATATGGTTAGATGCTCCTGAGTCTATTATCCAGGTAGTAGAATTAATGTGAGTTAACATGCAAAATTTGGAATCAGAAGCAGGGCTCTCAGTTAGCATAGTACCAGCAAAATTGGCAGCATACATGGGAGGAGGAGTCTGAGTAGTGGAGTCCCCTAGCTGGGTCTGTTGTAACAAGCTCATCAATTGGTCATACTGTTGTCTGCTCAACCCCCGTATCACAGAACTCTGGCCATCTATGTTTGTAACAGAGTGATGGATTTTAGGAGGATTCCCTTGGGGAACAGACACATGTCCATCAGAAGAAGGGGATTCCACACCAGCAGTTAAATGAGCAGCAGCAGGTCTCCTCCCCTTGTTAAATGTTGTACTTTGTGGAAACCCATGAATCTTGAAACACTTATCAATTAAGTGCCCAGATTTTTTGCAGTATCTACAAAATAAAGACCCTTTAGCTTGGTCAAAATTGACTCTCTGTCTGAAAGCAGGAGAAGGATTAGGCACTGTGGCCTTATTGAATCCAACTGAATGTCTATTTGTGTGGACATTGAAAGACATAGAGTCCGGATTAAACTAAGAAGGGGACTGGACTTGTCTCTGCTTCTCATCATTGAGGACCATATTATAGACATTGTCAAGGGTTGGAGGTGACTGCATCATCAATAGGTTACTCCTTACCCCCATGTATGCTTCATTAAGGCCCATTAGAAACTGAAATACCTTATTTTCATCATTTTCCTGTATTATACCATCTTTGGCAGCACAAACACATCTCTGCCCATGACTTGTACACATAGATTCTAATTCATCCCATAGACCTTTAAGTTTATTGAAATATGAAGCTACATATAGGGACCCTTGAGAGGTGTGAGAAAGCTCTCTTTTTAACTCAAAAATTTTGGTCCTATTGGCAGTGCCATATCTGGCTTGAAGCTGGGACCATATACTTTGTGCAGTATCAGAATACTGCACACTTTCAGCAATTTGAGGGGAGAGGGAGGCAGTCAACAAGAAAATCACCATATTATTGCATCTGTCCCATAATCTTTCCTGAGTCACATTAGTGACTGGCCGGGGACAAGTGCCATCAACTAAACCGATTTTATTCTTAGCGGATAACGCGACAATCATCTTCCTCCTCCAACCCCCATAGCCACTCCCCGAGAAGGGAGTGGACACAAGAGAGACTCCAGGAACATCAGAGGAGTAGATAAAAAGGGGACTGGTATGGTCCACTGAGGAGGTACTAGCATTCATATTAGAAGCCATGAACAACAATCAGTTTGAAAGCAAAAAAAACAGTCTCAGAATCCACATGCAAAACATACAACACTTAGAACAGGGATAGAGTTACCCTCCTTCTTCGCAACCGGAGAAGAACGACCTTCAATCGTCAGATAAAAACCCTAGGTTCAAAACCCTAGGTCCGACCGTTGAAAACCTTACTGGAAATAGGGTTAGGAATGTCGGAAAGTCACCCAAAACATCCACAGAGTGAGGATCAAGCCACCGGATAGCAGTAAAACCCTAGGTTCAACCGCCAAAAACCCTAGAAGCTGGAGAGTCACCGGGAAATCACCCAAAAGTCACTGGAAAATCACCCAAAACGTTCGAGTGAAGAAGATATACTCAGATATCACGATGAAAGTCTCAGAAAAACATCCGATTTAGATCGGAATCGTCATCGACCAAATACGTCAGAAACACCCCCAAAAATTTCAAACGAGACTTCAACCAAGACAACAAGATGCAGAAAAGTATAGTCGGTCATTGTCTAGGCTCTGATACCATGAAAACATCAATAAATCTAGATGAAATCGAAGAACAAGATGAGAGAGAGTCGGTTAGGTAGAAGCTTCCAGAGAGCTTCTTAGAGAGAGAAATAATATTGATTCACAAATGAAAATATCCGACTGACCCTTCTATTTACAGAGGGTCAGGTATATAATTATATATTAACAAAAAATGGGCCAGAAAACAAACCTGGAAAAATAAAGCCAAAATGGGCTGAACTATACAGATTGGCCCAACTAAAAAGTATACCTGATATACAATTAATATACACCAAATATACAGTAAAAACTCAATGTATGTGTATGGGATTTGAAGCCAAATAGTCTTGTAGCTCAACAATGCTCTCATAATTACCTTACACGTCTATGACACAAGTTGAGAAAAATAAATATAAATTCCGTGATAGAAAAATTTAAAAAAAAAACAAATTGAAACTTAAATAGAAAAACCCGAAAAACTAACACCAACTAAACGTGAAGCTTCAAATCGTCCATGAGCTTTTCCATCTGAGCTTGCATAGTCACTTCCTCTCCTCCAATAATTTCTTTCCCTCATTTGATGGGTCATATCAAATGAGAAACCAACATATTCTCATCTCAATGTAGAGTAAATAGTCCATTGAGTAAGAAAGTAGATAATTATACCTTAATAGAGGCTTCGCCACCAGAATTTTCATTCATCACAACAAAATATTGAATAGGAGGAGGTTGCTAGGAAGACTATTGTATCATTCCTTTTTTATTATGGAGGAAAGTTGTAACGGTTGAGAAATTAAGTAATTTCCTTCCTTTGCTAAGTCAAAAACGGATTTCTTTTGGTTTTGAAACTGATGTTTTCTCTCTTCTCTTATTCATTATGGAGCTATGATAACTCCATAATGTTTTGTAATAAATTAATTCTTATAATTAGAACAATATATCTTATTATTAGACAAATGAAAAGTAGTGAAAAAGGTCCCAAAAAAATAGGAGAAAAAAGATAAATACAATTATTGACCAATGAGAGGTGCCAAGTTACTTTTTTTATTCTCACCTTTTATATATACTAGTTTTGGACACGTGCTCAGGTCGGCTAAACGAATCTCGTGGCTAATACGAAATCATATTAAGAGGCCCTTATATTTACTTTACAAAATTTGTGCACTAATAAAATAAGGAAAATTTTACACCCTATAGAAAACCTTAGTACCCTATTTATATTAAATAAATATTATTTTAAAATATAACATCCTATAAATACCTTTTATTTTTTATAGCAAAAATTTTAATTATAGTTATATCCTATTTTTAAGGCACCATATATGCTAAATCATATTTTTCTCTCTCCTTTTTAGTATTTTTTCTCGCATAATCAGATATATCTCATGTATACACGTTCTCCCTCTCTCTCTTTTGCATACATGTTACTCTCTTCTCCCACATAAACACGTTCTTAACTATTTTCCCACACAAATTCATTGGAATCACTGGAATTGCGCCCAAACGATATACGCGAATTGCGCCCATAGGACTGTACTTTTGTTCTTCGATTTTGATACCATTTTTGTGTTCTTCGATTTTGACACCATTTTTTTGTTCTTCGATTTTGATACCATTTTTGTGTTCTTCGATGTTGACACCATTTTTTTGTTCTTCGATTTTGATACCATTTTTTTGTTCTTTGATTTTATACCGATTTTTTCATAAATTTCTAAAACAGTAACCATTGGTATTATTTGCTCACCAGGAAGCTTTGATTTTTTTCTCCAATGGCGGATTCGATGCCACCCAACAGAGTGATTAGAGGTATACCCACCAAAGTTCTCAATTTTGATGGGCGCTCTTTCTCGTTGCAAATAACTCAACCAGAGTCAGATTTTGCAGGTTTATCAGCATCTCCAGTTGCTGAGAGAAGAACTAAATTACGCAATGACAAGTTGAAAGAAGTCCAAGTTGAGAAATCTTCAAAAGAAATAAAAATTTCAGTTGAAGCAAAAATTCCAGTTGCTTCAAAGAGGAAAAGACATATGAATGATACACGACACCAAAAGGTAACTACTATTTGTATCAATATGCATTCAAAGAAACTTATATGTGTTCATAATTATTCAATCATTTTTGCATGTATGATATTGTATTCATATGTATCTGATTGTATTTTTGTACTATTTTGTATACTGTATTCTATTTTTGTTTAAGTATGTATATGTATTCTTATGTATTTTGGTAGTTTCCAACTCTTCAAATTTATATCAGTTCTACTTGTATTCATATATATTCATGTGTATTAAGCTTTAGTTTTCCAACTCCTCAAATTTAATATTAGTTTTACTTGTATTCATGTGTATTCAGCTTTGGTTTCCAACTTTTCAAATCTAATATTAGTTTTACTTGTATTCATATGTATTCATGTGTATTCAGCTTTGGTTTCCAACTTTTCAAATTTAATATCAGTTTTACTTGTATTCATATGTATTCATGTGTATTCAACTTTGGTTATTTTTGTTTGCAACTGTTAAATCTTCCAGTAAGTTTTCAAATGTATTCATATGTATTTATCTTACTTATTTTTTATGTCATGTGTGTGGTATCTAGTTTTTTAATATATATTTAGCATGTTCAGTACCAACAATTTCGCAATACATGTTTTGGCTCATTTCTTCAAGGGAATCACTATGAAATTCAACATCAACTCTTCAAATGTTTCATGGCTCTCCAGTTAGAAGGAAATCCTGACAATGTATTTGCAGTACACGTCAATGGAACTGAATTACATTTCACGTTAAGGGGGTTTGCGCTTGTGATTGGCCTCAAATGTGTTGGTAATGATGAAGATTTTGAGTTTAGTGAAACGCTTCCTAACCGGCTTATTGGGGATTACTTTGGGGGTGCTAATCTAGTCAAGAAGAAAGATTTGATGAAATGCTTCAATGAAAAGACATGGGGTCCCGACAATTATGATGATGCCTTGAAGATATCTTTGTTATATTTCACACACACCTTTATTTTTTCATCCGAGAAGAATAGTACAACTATATCAATGCTACATTTTAACTTAGTAGAGAGTGGGCGATATTCTGAATATTATTGGGGTTTAAAAGCATTTGCAATGTTGACAAAATCGATTAGCAAGAAGATGGATGTTGTGAAGAAGTATTACAGGATAGCTGGGATGCCCCTAGCTATGGAAGTGTGGTTTTATGAGTGTTGTTCTTCTGTTGATTCCAAGATTGCACTCCGTGTTGATGACGTGGTCCCCATAATACTCAATTGGAGAACCACGGGAAATCGACCAACCTTTTCTTATCTAATGAACGACATGTTCAATGACACCGGAAATATGGTAATATACAAATTGTATTACTCTTATTTTGGATTTTATGAATAATTAATAGGCATATGTTTGCATCTAGAAGTCAGTTGCATTTATATACATTGTTGATACTCCAATACATGTTGTAGTTTTTTGCATTCAATTGCAAAATACATTTATATACGTATACATACAGATGGAAATACTTGTATAATTAGCTGTATACAGATATTGATGCATACAGATGTATTCTTGCAGGTTTGATTCAATATATATGTATACAAATGCATATGGACTAATAATCATCTGAATAAACTTGTATACAAATCCATACAGATTCTGCGTACAGTTGAATACATGTACTGCGTACAATACTATTCATATGCATACAGCAATATACAATGGTTGTAGCCTTAATTATTAATTCTTCATACATATGCATATTAATTCCAAATCATCAACTCTGCCTTATCTTCAATATAAATATCATTTTGTATTCAATATCTGCATCAGGAAGTTATTAGTTTGACTTTTATTATATTTCTTTTTTCAGATTGTTTTTAAGGGCATCAATCCAAGCAATATAGAGCTTGCCGTTATTCATATTCCTCTTGTAGTCGCTGATGTTGAGAAAAGACCTACTCCTGCTCATTCAGACAAATCGGGAGAGGATTCAGATGACTTTTCTCCGACACCCGATCTTCTACGTAAGAAGAAACATGTTGCACTTCTTAGTCCATCTTCGTCACCGCCCCATAAAAGAGCAAGGAACATGAAAGGCACCATAATGAAATGGAATATCAGCCCAACATCCCTCATGTTTGTGTTTCCAAAATTGGACATAAAGTTTTGCATGACAATCAGATGCCAGAAGGCCAAAATGATGAAGTATCTTCTTTGAGGAAAGATCTAAATTCATTCAAAGAATACGTGAGTATTTAACCACAGACTAAACATTACAGTTTAATGCTTAGCATTTATATATTTTTGGCACAATCCTCTAACTATTTCTGTATTCGTAAGGTTGTGGGAGATTTCAAGTCTCTACGAACACTGATCAATGATAAATTCAAGAAGCATTCAGACCATCTTCAACAAAATAAGCAAACTAAACCCACAGGGATACGTGATGATGGCATTAACACAGCTATCAGAGATAATGTTGAGGTTTAACATTCTTAACGTATTGAGCATCTGTATTTACCTCTATTCGTATACACCTTGTTAACCTTCATATGTAAATTCATTCTTAACATAGTGAGCATATGTATTTACCTCTATGAGCATATGTATTCAACTGTATTCATATCTTGGCTAACCTTAATATGTAAATGCAATTAACTTATGTAATTAAATTTATTTCAGCTTTATTTATATGTATTCTATTTTGTGGTTTAATATCCTTAACATGTTGAGCACCTGTATTTAGCTGTATTAAATTTGCGTTAATCTGTATAGATAAATGATGTATTTAAAATTATTTCACCTGTGTGTAGGGGTATTTTGATTTGTAATTCTTAACATATTTAGCATCTATATTAAGCTATATTCATATCTGTCTTAGTCTGTATATATAAATGCAATTAACTGATGTATTTAACTGTTTTCCATCTGTATGTAGATGTATTCTGATTTGTTAATCTTAACATATTGAGCATATATATTTACCTTTATTCATATTTATGTTAATCTGTATATGTAAATGCATTTAACTCCTGTATTTATCTTTTTTCCAGCTATATGTAGATGTATTCTGATTTATCATTCTTAACATACCGAGCATATATATTTACATGTATTCATATATATGTTAACCTTATATGTAAAGTCAATTAACTTCTGTATTTAAATGTATTTCAGGTGTAATGTATTCTAGATAGTTATATGTATTTAAAGTTATTCTAACATTAACTTACTACACTAACAATGATACATACAACTACCAAAAAAACTACATCAGAGGTACCGTCCAACATACCATCTACAGTTCAAGAGGGTGTATCTACATAATACTGTGTATCTCCATTTGAACTGGACGACAAGTTTCTTCCCAGTCAAATACTAGAAACTAGAATTGTGATTCATTCCAGTGCAAAAAAAAAAAAAACTAAAGCCACACCAATTCAATCTCATAGGAATCAGCGACCAAGTAGATGGAACTCTTCGCCTTATGAGTCTAACTTTGACTAGGATATAAGTTATTTTTCAAACTTAAGATTCAGCGTTCATCGTGGTTTTGTAATTTAATAGTCCGTAATCACGAATTCAATGTACAACATGTACCTCTATAAAGTTGACCCTTATTTTTTTTAAAAAAGACACCCCTTTGAGGATGATACAATAAGGGGGTCACATCCTATGTTAATCATTCAAGAATATGACAAATGGGTTCGTGATGGTCTTCTAGCTAAACATGATCAGAAGTGAGTTTTCTCATTTTATTACGTTTTCATATTTTTAGAAATGTATATAATGATTTTTATATATTACTTGCAGAAGTAATTTGGAAGACCATTACAAGAAGATCAAGTCAATACTTCACATACCATTGGATTTTGTAGTTGATCAAGTTAATTCCAAAAATTAGTTTTACAATCTATCAATTGACGGGAAGCTATGGGATGACAACGTAAGTTTTTCCCCAAACTAACTAAATTTTCTGTAAATAACAACATGATGTTTCATTCAAATATATTATGTTGTTTTACTCAGTTGTATTCAGTTATATTGTGGTGTATTCAACTGTATTCATCTATGATTAGTTGCATTGAACTGTATTAACCACTTACCATTAGTTGTATTCAATTGGTATATTCAGTATTATTCAACATATGTATTCATCTGTATTCAGGTGTTTTTTTATTAAATTCAATTGTTTTAATCCCCTGAATTTTTTTGTAATCAAGGACATTTGCATACAGACTTATTAAATACTTGTATTCATATGTATTCAGCTAATTTCTGTATGTATTTATATTCAGCTTTATTAAACATATGTATTTATCTATAATAAATACATTTTCAGTTGAATTCAACTGCTTTAGTCAGCTGAATTCTATTGCGTTTATCATAAGCTTTATTCAACTTCTAAATTCAATAGTATGTCTAGACATCTGTATTCATCTATAGTATACATGTATTTCTCTATATTCAGTTATATTATTTCTTAGTTCAGCAATTAAACTCACACTATCTACTAACCTTTTTTATGTATAGCATATGGATGTAATATTCTACTATTTGAGAAAGAAGGGAAAGTACAATCAGCATATGGACTTCAAGTATATAACTGTTGATTGTATATTCAGGACAAGAATCATTGAAATATACGTCAGGTAAGATGATATAGATAGTGATGCTAATGTAGCCAAACAGGACGTGGTATGTGAGTATATGAGGGGCTACAGATTGCATGCTAATGTACCTTGGCATATTGTGGATAATGGCTTGATATAATTCAACTTGAAGGAAAAACTACACTGGGTATTGGCTGTTGTAACATTCAAGGAGAGATGTATCAAAGTGTATGACTCGTACAGATCTGCAGGTCATGATGCCTATATAGTTTTCTGAGATTGATAAGCTAGCTAAGCTTCTACATCTTTATCTATCAATCACTGGCTTTTACGGAGATAGTCAAGGCATAGATTGGTCTGCTTGTCCAGCATACACTGACAAGTCACATAACGATCCTTTTGAAGTTTGTTTCATTTCAGATTCGCCTCAACAGAAAGTGGGCAGCATGTAAGTATGCCATCACCATTCTTGTATGTTGTATACAAATCTAACTGTATGAATTATTTTTAACGTTTTCAATCAATTACTTTTTAGGGATCGTGGAGTACATATTGCATACGCAGAATTTCTGAGCACTATTGGAGAGATTCCAAAGACAACATTTGATTTCACTCTACTTCGTCTAAGATATGGTGCTCTCCTCTGGGACTATGCTATGCACAAGATAGACGCTGATGCCATAGGCGAGAAATCACTGAGTTGGAGGCAAAGATGCAGATAGTATTAGAATAGCTTTAGGTTATTTTAGTTTTGGACTGTAGTTTCAGGAGGCAAAGGATACTGTTTTGAGTATTTTTGGGTGTAGATGCTACTTAGTTTGAAAAAATTGTCACTTATAGCAGCAATGTTCATGTATGAAAATTGCAACTTTTCAATGACAGTTTCACTATTTTGTTCATAAGTATTTCTGCTTATACAGCTGCATTGTTTTTTCGTTCCAATCGTATTCAATTGTATTCAGCTGCATCCATTCAGATACACCTTTCAAGTTCAAATAATACATATTAAAGAACACAATTTCAGATGTATTGAGCATATTGCACTTGGTCATATATATTCAGATGTATTCAGTTGTATTTAAGTGTATTATTCAGTATATCTAGTTGTATTTAAGCAGATTATTCAGATGTATTCAGTTATATTTTGATGTATTCAGCTGTTGACCCAACTGTATTTTCTAAAAAGACAGTTGTATTTTTTAGTATTCAGTTGTATTCAGCTTATGGTAGGTTATCTAAAATAATACAACTGTATTTTTTTCATTCCAGTTGTATTCAATTGTATTCAGTTGCATGCATTCAGATACATCATTCAAGTTCAGATAATACATATTAAGCAGGTTGCACTTGGTCATATACGTTCAGATGTACTCAGTTATATTTAAGTGTATTATTCAGTGTTATCTAGTTGTATTTAAGTGTATTATTCATATGTATTCAGTTGTATTTTGTTGTATTCAGCTGCTGACCTAGTTGTTGTTTCAATTGAATATTCAGTTGTATTCAATTGTATTCAGCTTATGGTAGGTTATCTAAAAAAGTACAACTGTATTTTTTTTTCATTCAAGTTGTATTCAATTGTATTCAGTTGCATCCATTCAGATACATCTTTCAAGTTCAGATAATAGATACAGATGTACTCAGCTGTATTTAAGTGTATTATTCAGTATTAGCTATTCATATTTAAGTTTATTATTCAGATATATTCAATTGTATTTTTCTGTATTCAGCTGCTGTCCCAACTATATTATTTAAAAATACAGTTTTATTCTTTAGAATTCAAACATAATCAACTACACTCAACTATATATTTGATATATATTTATATGTTTAAAAATACTTCAACTAAAAATATTCAGAAAATATTAACGAAATTCATTTTAAAGTATTACTTGACAAAGAGAATTTATTATAGCTAATAATGTAATCATAAGTACTGACAAATCACTGAACCACAAATACATGTCATAATATAACTATTACGTGGAGCATTTTCTACACATTCGCTTGTTTTATCCTCCATGCCCACATATGCTACATGAATGTTGATTTTTTGGCTGCAACAATTCACTTAAAGTTTTATCGCGCTTCTTCTTTGGCCTTCCAGGAGGTCTTTTCCATTTTGGTGGTAGTACAACCTCCTCTGCAACATGTTCTGGTATATTCTAGTCATTTTTGTTAGGTAGTGGGTACACTGGCACATCGTATGTCATTACAATTGTACTTGGTTTGTAATAGTTATAGTAATATTCTTCCAGCATTAGAAACTTGGTCTTTAATACAAACCAAGCATGTGGACATGGAAATTCATCAATTTGGAACCTTCCACAAACATATTTTCTGTCTAACAGGCAGACAGTGTAATTCCTCCCACCATCGTTAACCGTATGTAAGTATTTAGTTGATGGTATCACCTACATTTAAAAATAGAAATATAAGTTTTGAACACATATACCTGAATTACCAAATTTATAATGCATAATTAATAATTTACATAGAATAGACCCCTATTGCATATATATTGATACAATATACATTATACCAGCAAAATATCAACTGGAAAATTGCAGAACTTATCAAATGCCTGTTGTACTTTAGGCAGTAGTATGATACCAAGATCATTAGAATCATATGTATTCACAATATATATTAATATTAAATATCATATAGCTAGTTATATTCTGATGTATTCCAATAGTTTTTTCAGCATGTAACTTAGTTATATTCAGTTGTATTCATATCAGATCTATGGAAAAATATGTCTTATATGTGCTTGAATGTAGTTTTATTCATATATATTAATGGCAGTTCTACTGAAAATTGATTTTATTTAGTTGTATTCATATAAGTAATTCTGAAAATAACTAAAAAAATATAAACAAATGACAGTAACAATTAACTTACAGTCATACGTGTATACAATGTCTCATTGAACTCCAGCATCTCCTGGTATTTTTTGCCAAGCCTCTTGTATGTCTGTATAGCTTTTTTGCGGTTACTAGAATTCCAACGTCCAAACATCTTCCTAACTTCTTCTAGGAAGTCGTCTATTGGCAAGTTTATTGTGGAAACTAGTGCGGCATTGATTGACTCAGTAATATTTGATGTCATTGTCCATCCCCTATTAATAGGGCAATGCAACCTAGCCCACTTTTCGTAACCAGCTAACTCTAAGTATTCTCTCACCCTAATATCAACCTTCTCTACCTTCTCCATCAGGCTATCAAATTCAGCTTGTGTGTAGGCTTTTGCCATCGAGAAGTATATCTCGCTCAACTTGGCATGGCTCTTTTTGAATTTCTTATATGGGCTGTTCCATAGATGCCATATACAAGCCAAATGCAGTACATCTGGATACACTCTCGATACAGATTTAATGATGCTCTCATTTCTATCTGAAACGATTCACATGTTTTCCCGTACACCGTATGCTATCTTGAATTGCTCAAAGAACTACGTCCAAGCAGCATCGTTCTCTGAATCAATAACGCCATATGCTAGTGGCAATATGTGGCCTGTAAATACAATTGAATATAATTATTTTTAAATAGTGTGATTTTAATTGCTGAACTAAGAAATAATATTGCCAATATACATAGGAATACATGTCTACTATAGATTAATACAGATGTTTAGAAATATTTCTGAATATAGAAGTTGAATAAAGCTTATGATAAATGCAATAGAATTCAGCTGACTAAAGTAGTTGAATTCAACTGAAAATGTATATACTATAGGTAAATACAGATCTTTAATAAAGCTGAATACATTTGCATATAAAAATAAGCTGAATACACATGAATACAGGTGTTTAATAAGTCTCTATGCAAATGACCTTGATTACAAAAGAATTCAAGGGATTAAAATAGTTGAATTTAATAAAAAATACCTGAATACATATGTTGAAAAATACTGAATATAGCAATTGAATACAACTGACGCTAAGTGGTTAATACAGTTCAATGCAACTGACCATAGATGAATACAGTTAAATACACCAAAATATAACTGAATATATAAAATGTTAACATATTGTATTATTATTCAGATACTAACCTGCACCATCCAATGTGCTTGCCAAAACGAGTGTCCATGTGTAGTAAGTTTATAGGTGACTTCCATCCACGTCAACAATTGGTCTACAATGATCAAACCCCTTTATAAAGGCATACAATGATATATACACATACATGAATTCATTCTTTAGCGATTTTACCATTCTTATATGGGAACTTGGATATGTCATATCCATTGTATATAAGTATCATGGTAATTTTCTGTATGAATCAGTCGGTTCACTTCTAAGAAAATTCATTGCCTTTTCTTTAGCCCTCCACGCCAACATGTAGCTAACATCTACACCTATCCACGCCAACATGTAGATAACATCTACACCTAAATCTGATTTCACATAATCAATAATGTCCCTCGGAGTGTATTTCCTCTTATGGTTTGTAAGTGTTGGCCTTATAATACCACCTATAAGGCTGCTACTAGCCTGCCGCTGCTTGTACACCTTATCTTTTAGCGGACATGTATGGTTATCATTGAATTCTCTCACCTTGAATATGTCTGATTTGTTAATGCTTGAAGATTTAAACCTCCATTTACAATTTTCTGAAATACACAATAATGCATAGCTGCAAAGAATTAATCATTTTACATTTGATTAGCATACTTGTTTACAAAAAATACAACTCATACATTAGACAAATAGAATCTGACATATATACATCATGAACACGTATTAACAAATTTACAAGTGTATAATTAATTTTTTATACTACTGAATTCCAATATAGTTACATACGTTAAAACTCAATGAATACTACAAATATATTTGTATGAATATGCAAGCACTTAATACCAGCGTAGACAAAATAAGAAAATAATTAAAGCCACTGTTGTGTTTTTACACCAGTAAAATACTTTTGAATACATGTATTTAAGCACCCTAAACATACATATGTTTTCATATGTGTTCACCAGGAGGAAACACACAAATACGCATAAATACAACAAAGTTAAACAAAGAGCAAACCTGATGGTATTAGAACGATCAACCCGGAATTGAAACCTTTGAGCTATAGCATAATTCTCTATCACCTCTTTCAATGTAGCCTTATCCTTATAAACTTGTCCAGCCATAACCTCCTTTTGATTAGTTTTTAAAATTATCAAATCCTTATGGAGTTCGAACCCTCCAATCGTTTCTCTTGGATTGACAAATGCACAATGTCGCCTTGATTTACACTACCTCCGGATATAAGCTCTTTTTTGATAGTTGTTATGCACAAAGGATACACCCCAAATTCTATGTTCTCTTTTTTCAATTCTACATACACTATGTAACCCATATCATTGTGTATTTCCATTGGCGTGCGATTTCCTTCAACATTGTATTGTATTTTAATGATATTAGAGCTCAAATTAATACCAAGTTGATTAGAAATTGAAGCAACTAGATCATTGAATGAGGCATACTCCTTAATCAGTATTCCCTCAATTGAAAAATCAATAATTTCCCTCATCGTTCCACTTGCTACAATGACACAGCAAAACTGTTAAAGCTGCCATATGCATACAGCAATTACGCCTTATTTTGTATATAATTTGTATCAATAGAAAAGAAAGAGAAGAAAATTGAAGAATTTCGATCAGCTGTTACTCTTGTTTTCTTGTTTTCACGGTTTTTTGTTGCTCTCTTTGACTGGAATATATATTACATTTAATCTTTTTTGTTCTTTGAGTTAAATTAGGAGACTGTCAGTGATTTGATTTCCTTCTATTTTTAACAACTTTACGTTTCAAGAAATTGCACAAAAGGTTATTGTATTCAACTGAAATTGCGCTTGAATACTGCTAAATACATATAATATTTTGCTGGATTTCTCGTTTTATCGCCTCTTTGTTTTCTTGAATTAATGAATAAAACATCGTAAATACATGAAACACATTGTATAAAAATATAAAAGGTATCTATAAAATGTAATATAATAAAGGGTATCTATAAAAGACTAATTAGTACTAAAAGATGATGCTTTATGAAAAATTTTCTAAAATAAATTGCTTTCTAAACAACATTAATCAATCAAGACAAAAAAATAGTGAATTTAAAAAGTAAAATTAAAAGGGGGGAAGGAAGAAGAGCGGATAGAATAAAAGTAGTGGATTATCGGATGTTGAGATCCGAAATTCAAAGTAAAATTTTTTATTTGGTTATCATCACAAACGAGAAAAAAATAAACTTGCATAACATAATAATTTAAATTTTAAGTATTGATAGTGTCAAAAATATTTATACCTTTTGATCTATTTATCCATCTAAACAATAATTATATTTCATTCTTAAGTAGTACTAATTGAAGAATACCCAAAATATATTATAAATAACCAATATAATATGTTAAATTACACACAAAAAAAAAAACGGGTACATGAATACTTTATGTAGTTTAAAGAAGATTGTAAAAGATAAATTATGAACTTATTGATATAAACTAATCTCAATTAATTAACAAAAAAATTTATTGCAATAGTTTGATAATAATAATAATAATAATAATAATAATAATAATAATAATAATAATAATAATAATAATAATAATAATAATAATAATAACAATAACATTGTTACAAAACTTAGCTCAAAGTAATAAACAAAAAGATAGACAACAAAGTAGAGAAAAATAGAGAAGAGAATATATTTCTTCTATGTATCCAAGTGTATTACAAAATAATTTCTCATCCTCTATTTATAGTACTACATAGAGGTATACTAAAAGAATTCCATAAATATGTCATTAAGCTTTTGAGATCATGGAGGAAGATCATGGGGGAGATCATGGAGGTGTGGGAGTTACAACCATAAGTATTGGAGTAGTGGGAGTTATGGAGATAATGGATAAAAGTAGTGGGTGTTATAGGAGTTATGGACATCCACCATAATCTAATATTTCATAACACTCCCCCTTGGATGTCCAAAGATAATGTGCCTCGTTAAAACCTTAACTAAAATAAAACCCAATGGAAAAAAAAATTCTAGAAAAGGAAAAAGAGTACACATATCTAACAAAATGCATTTTTTGTTGCCTCGTTAAAAACCTTGCAAGGAAAACCCAGTGGGACAAAACCTTGTAAGGGAAAAAGAGTGCAACGCGCATTAACTCCCCTGAAAAGAGCATCAATTCACATCCTTGAGCCTTCACATTCCAATCTTGTGTACCAGCTTCTTGAAGGTTGACGTTGGTAGAGATTTTGTGAACAAATCAGGCATATTATCACTTGAAGAATCTGTTGCACATTGATATCACCATTCTTTTGAAGATCATGTGTGAAAAATAACTTTGGTGAAATATGCTTTGTTCTATCTCCTTTTATGAATCCTCCCTTCAATTGGGCTATGCATGCTGCATTGTCTTCATACAAAATCGTGGGTAGTTTGTCACATTTCAAACCACATTTGTCTCGAATATGATGTATTATAGACCTCAACCACACACACTCTCGACTTGCTTCATGAATAGCGATTATCTCAGCATGATTAGATGAAGTAGCCACAATTGATTGCTTAGTCGATCGCCAAGATATGGCAGTGCCTCCACAGATAAACATATTACCTGTTTGAGATCGAGCCTTGTGTGGGTCAGATAAATATCCAGCATCAGCATAACCAACAAGATCAGGACTGCAATTATTGCTATAAAATAAGCCCATATCGGTAGTCCCTTTTAGATACCGCAATATATGTTTAATTCCATTCCAATGTCTCCTTGTGGGAGCAGAGCTATATCTTGCTAAGACATTAACTGAAAAAGTTATGTCAGGCCTTGTAGTATTTGCAAGATACATTAGTGCGCCAATTGCACTAAGATATGGTACTTCAGGACCAAGTAGCTCTTCATTCTTTTCTTGCGGTCGGAATGGATCCTTATTCACATCAAGTGATCGAACAACCATCAGAGTACTTAAAGGATATGCTCCATCCATGTAAAACCGTTTCAATACCTTTTCTATATAGGCAGATTGATGAACAAAAATTCCGTTTGCCAAATATTCAATTTGCAAACCAAGACATAATTTTGTCTTTCCGAGATCTTTCATCTCGAATTCCTTCTTTAAATAATCAATTGCCTTTTGGAGTTCTATGGGAGTTCCAATAAGGTTTATGTCATCGACATATACGGCAAGTACAACAAATTCCGATGTTGTTTTCTTTATAAAAAGACATGGGCAAATGGCATCATTTATATAGCCTTCCTTTAATAAATACTCACTAAGACGATTATACCACATTCGTCCTGATTGCTTTAGACCATACAAAGATCTTTGCAATTTGATTGAAAACATTTCCCGGGACTTTGAATTATGAGTGTTTGGCATTTTGAATCCATCGGGAATTTTCATGTATATCTCATTATGAAGTGAGCCATAAAGATAGGCAGTAACCACATCCATTAAATGCATGTCACGCTTTTCAAGGACAGCAAAACTAATGAGATAACGGAAAGTTATAGCATCCATTACGGGTGAATATGTCTCTTCATAATCGACACCAGGCCTTTGAGAAAATCCTTGTGCAACAAGGCGTGCCTTATATCTTTGTACCTTGTTTTTCTCATTTCTCTCGCGTACAAAGACCCATCTATAGCCAACAGGCTTAACACCATTAGGTGTTTCAACTATAGCCCAAAAACTTCACGTTTTGCAAGTGAATTCAATTCTGATTGGATTGCTTCTTGCCATTTTGGCCAATCAAGTCTTTGTCGACATTCTCCAACAGATTGAGGTTCAAGATCCTCACTTTCTTGCATAATGCTAGATGCAACATTATATGCAAAGACATAATCCACCACTATATCCACTCGATTAAAATTTGTCTCAATATCGATTGGATATTGATAGTTCCTTATTTTCCTGAGTCTCGGGCTCAATGGATTCTTCATGAATCTCAGAATTTATTAAATCCTGAATTTCCTCATGAGATTCTTTCGTAGTGTCATTTTGATCATTTGCTTTCCTTTTTCTAGGATTTCAATCTTTGGAACCTAATGGCCTGCCACGTTTTAGGCGTGCTTTCGACTCATTAGATATGACACTAGAAGATTGTCCAATAGGGACATCAATACGGATTGGAACATTCTCTGCAGGGATGTGAGATTTGTTATCCTTTTCAAGTCCGTGAATGCGTCAGGCATTTGATTTGCTATTCTTTGCAAATGGATAATATTTTGCACCTCTTTTTCACAAATAGAGGTATGTGGATCAAGATGAGATAATGATGGATTTTTTCACAAAATTTCCCGTTTGGTTTCACCAACTTCTCCCCCTAATTTTGCGAAAAGTGTCTCATCGAATCGACAGTCTACAAATCGTGCAGTGAACAAATCCCCTGTCAATATTTCGAGGTAGCGAATAATGGAGGGTGATTCAAACCCAACATATATTCCTAACCTTCTTTGCGGACCCATTTTGGTGCGGTATGGCGGTGCTACAGGCACATATACTGCGCATCCAAAAATTCTTAAATGAGATATATTAGGTTCATGACCCAAAACTAATTGCAATGGGGAATATTTGTGATAATTCGTCGGTCTGAGACGAACTAGCATTGCTGCATGCAAAATGGCGTGACCCCAAACCGAAGTGGGCAGCCTCGTTTTCATGAGTAATGGTCTTGCAATCAACTGCAGACGTTTAATTAAAGATTCTGCAAGACCATTTTTAGTGTGAACATGAGCTACAGGATGTTCCACTTTTATCCCAATTGATAAGCAATAATCATTAAATGCTTGGGATGAAAACTCAGCAGCATTATCTAGTCTAATAGACTTAATTGGATTATCAGGCAATTGTGCTCGTAAACAAATTATTTGTGCCATTAATTTTGCAAACGCAAGGTTGCGTGATGACAATAGGCACACATGAGACCATCTAGAGGATGCGTCTATTAAGACCATAAAATATCTAAAGGACCCACTAGGTGGGTGAATAGGTCCACAAATATCCCCTTGTATACGTTCCAAAAACGTAGGTGACTCAGTTCCAACCTTTGTTGGTGATGGTCTAATAATTAACTTGCCTTGATAACAAGAAGTGCAAGAAAATTCATTATTTAAAAGAATCTTTAAATTCTTTAATGGATGCCCATATGAGTTTTCTATAATCCGTCTCATCATAATTGATCCAGGATGTCCCAATCGATCATGCCAAAGTACAAAAGTATTGGAATCAGTAACCTTTTAGTTTACTGTGGAATGTGTCTCAATTGCACTAATTTTTGTCCAATACAGGCCACAAGATAAAGATGGGAACTTCTCAATAACCCTCTTTTGGCCAGAGACATTCTTTGTAATGATGAGGTATTCAAGATTATTCTCATCTATTGTCTCAATATGATATCCATTTTGACGGATATCTTTAAAACTCAACAAGTTCCTCTTGGACTTGGAAGAGAACATTGCATTCTCTATGATAAATATTGTTCCTTTAGGCAGAGTTATAGTTGCTCTTCCGGAGCCTTCAATCAAGTTACTACTACCAGAAATTGTAGTAACATCTGCCTTACACATACTTAAATGAGAGAAATATTTCTTCTCTTTGAATATCGTATGTGTGGTAAATGAATCAATTAAACAAATATTTTTACAATTGGACGTTGATCCAAGTTTGCTTTGTGAGATATCCATATTTGCTTCCCATGGTTTGACATACAAAAGATATACGAAAAATATCTTTTATCATAGTTATTCTCCTTTTAATACTCTTGTATTCGTTGCTTAATAATTAAACAATATTTTCAAAATCTGCTAAGGTTAGTCGATTAACTAAATCGGATAGTCGACTAACATGCCTTGCGGAAAAGGTCCAGTTTAATAGAATATATTGGTTAATCGATTATCTGTTATGTTAATCGATTAACTTACTGAAAAATCATTACAAATAACGTTATCGTGCTGATAACGTGTTACAAAACTTAGCTCAAAGTAATAAACAAAAAGATAGACAACAAAGTAGAGAGAAATAGAGAAGAGAATATATTTCTTCTATGTATCCAAGTGTATTACAAAATGATTTCTCATCCTCTATTTATAGTACTACATAGAGGTATACTAAAAGAATTCCATAAATATGTCATTAAGCTTTTGAGATCATGGAGGAAGATCATGGGGGAGATCATGGAGGTGTGGGAGTTACAACCATAAGTATTGGAGTAGTGAAAGTTATGGAAATAATGGATAAAAGTAATGGGTGTTATAGAAGTTATGACATCCATCATAATCTAATATTTCATAACAAACATAAAGTAAATTTCGGGCCTTCTAATTTTTGGGAGCCTAAGACAATGGCCTCACTCGCCTAGCCTTATAATAGCTGCCCCTTCTTAGCAATCATCATTACTTAATGTGTAGCAAAAATAATATTTTATTACTTAAACTGTGTACATATTCTAAAATATGTGAGTTTAAACCAAATTTATAGTATACAAAAAAAGACACGACACCTGGCCGTAAATAGTTATAATATGTTCAATCATATATGTTGTCTTATCATCTAAAAAAGTGTAATCATAATACACTATATAAAGAATAAATTAATTACAGTTTTATAGAGAAACCAACCCCCTCTCTTCATCTCCATAGCTCACTAATCGTTTCTAACGCTCCAAATGGAGATGGTGGTGTTCATCATTCAAGAAGTTAGAAGGTGAGAGTTAAATTGACGATCATTTTGATTGCAACCACAAATTCACTAACTCTACATATTTCTCTCTCTATTTTGTTTTTTTGGAAATAGGAGGTTATATATATATATATATATATATATATATATATATATATATATATATATATATATATTATTTGTGAAAGAGAGGATTGATGATTTAGAAGCTTGATTGATCTTGAATGCTTTTCTTATTGCTTAATTACAAATGAGGGGTGATACCTCTATTTGTACTACACAATGGAATAGTCTAGAACACTTTATCATCTACTAGTATCTAGATAATTCCTAAGTATTCTCATGATAATTCTAGACTTAGATATTTTACAAGATTATTCTACACACTTTGACTACTACATATTACAAGAAGTTTCTAGATAATGGACTACAATCTTGATCTAATATACGTGGATACATTCAAGCCCAAATCCAAAACACATAACCCAAAATCAAGTTTATTTGTCAACAACCCCCCTTAAACTTGATTTCGTCACTCCGAGCATATTCCGTAATCTCTGAAACATCTCGTGTTTTAGAGGCTTTGTGAAAATATCAGCAACTTGGTCAAATGACTTCGCGTACTTTATCTGCACTTCTTTATTTGTAACACACTCCCTGATGTAATGGTATTTCGTATCGATGTGCTTGCTTCGATCATGGGAGACTGGATTCTTTGCTAGAGCAATCGCAGACTTGTTATCCACATATATCTCTGTAGCTTCCTTTTGAGAAAACTTAAGCTCATTTAGTAACTTCCTGAGCCACACTGCATGACAGGTGCACGATGTTGCTGCTACATACTCGACTTCACAAGTTGACAGAGTCACAATGGGTTGCTTCTTCGAACTCCATGTGAACGCCGTATCTCCCATATAGAATACGAGACCACTTGTACTCTTACGATCATCTATGTCTCCGGCCCAATCACTATCACTGTATCCAACTAGCTTGAAGTGATCAGAAGGCGAATAAAAAAGACTATAGTCAATCGTACCTTTGATGTAGCGAAGTATCCTCTTTGCTTCCTTCAAGTGATTTATTGTAGGTGCTTCCATATATCGACTTACTAGTCCAACTCCGTAGAGAATATCCGGCCTCGTGCAGGTTAGGTACCTCAGACTTCCAACCAAACTCTTGTATTATGTTGGGTCTACCAAGTATCCTTCATCATCTTTTGACAACTTGAGATTTCAATCCACCGGTGTGTTCATCGACTTGCAGTCATTCATCTTAAACTTTTTCAGCACCTCCTTCGCATAACCTTCTTGGGATATGAATATTCCTTCTTTCTTTTGTTTTACCTCGATCCCAAGATAGTAAGCCATAAGTCCAATGTCGGTCATCTCGAAATCCCGAACCATTGCTTTCTTGAACTCCTCGAACATTTTGGGATTACTACCGGTGAATATCAAGTCATCCACGTATAGGCACACAAGAATGACATCTCCATCCTTGCTTACTTTGATGTAGATGGCATGCTCATGTGGGCATTTTATAAAGTCATTCTGCTGGAAATACTTGTCTACCCTGCTATTCCATGCCCGAGGTGCTTGCTTCAACCCGTAAAATGCCTTTTTCAATTTCAGCACCTTATTCTCTTGGCCTTTCACGATGTATCCCGAAGGTTGTTCTATATAGACTTCTTTTTCTAAGTGGCCATTAAGGAACATGGATTTGACATCCATTCGATAAATCCTCCAATTATGCTGAGCCGCAAGTGAGATCATCAATCTTATAGTTTCTAGACGAGCGACAGGAGCAAATACCTCGTCATAGTCTATTCCGGCTCGTTGACTATATCCCTTTGCCACCAACCTTGCCTTGTATCTTTCAACTTCACCTTTGGAATTCTTCTTGGCCATTTACACCCACTTTACACCAATAGCCTTATGCCCCTTTGGTAGAGTAGCGAGATCCCATGTATCATTCCTCTTGATTGCTTGAATCTCCTCGTCCATGGCACGTTTCAACTTCTCGCTTTTTGCTGCGTCTTCATAGCTTATTGGCTCAGAATCGGCAAGAAGGCAGAACAATATTAGATCCTCCATAGGCTGAGTTACCTCGTACAACTCCTCAATGCTCCTTGTGCGATGTTGCAGCCTACTTGATTCTCATCCTGATGTTGGTGTCGCTTCATTTGGTGTGGTTAGACTAAACGTGTTTAACGGTTCAACCAGTCCGGGCCGGGTCGGATTTTGTTCGACCCGTCCGGGTTCCGGTCCGGTCCGGGGCGGGTTGAACAGTACCGGGTTTTCAAGGGGCCGGGTTGGTTCGGGTTAAAATTGAACCATACGAGTTATGGGTTGAAAGGGGCCGGGCCGGTCCGGGTTTAGTATATTTACAATTTTTTTTGAAATTAAGTATAACTATTAAGTTATAATTATATTAATACTTTGTAATCATTGAATGAATACAAGTAAGATGGGAAAAATTTGCACTTTTTGCAAGTGCTACTTTGTTTCTCAATTTCAAATTAATAAGTAGAAAATAAAATGTTTACATTTTTTCTAACAAGTAAACTAGTGAAGTAGTAATTTCAAATGTTTTGCATTGCCTTAGCAAGTTCATCATAATCAATATAAACCGATTGACCTTCTTCTGGGGAGTTAAATTCCGATGGGTTTCCATGGGTTAATATATCTCCAAGTTCTTCGTCTTCGGGGCTATCAACATCTTCCTTTCCTTGATTTCTTCGTTCCGATCTAATCCAATCTCTGAAACATACTAAAACTTCCAAAGCATTGCTTCCCAATGAGTGGCGGGTGTCTCCAAGTTGTTGTCTTGCTTGGCTAAATGCACTCTCCGATGCAACGGTAGAAATTGATACATTCAGCACGTCAAGAGCCATAGCGAAAAGAACAGGAAATTGCTTTGCATTTTTATGCCACCATCCCAACGGTGAAAAGTCCTTTGTGCGAGGCTCCTTTTGCTTCTGCAAGTAGAATTGAAGCTCATCAATATTCCTGCTACTAGTTTGAGTGTTAGAAAATGTAGAAAAAATATTAAAACTATCAAGGCCTTCATCATCCACATTAGAAGAACTGCTACATTGCATAGCGGGATTAACATTGTCAGAAGCACGAGCAGTATTATCACATTCATTTGCATAATACTTATATAGTTGTTGCAAATGTTCATTTAGTTTGTTCATAGAATCATATAAATTTGGGGTTTCAGATTCTCCAATCTCCATATAAGTATATAAAGCATTCATTAATTGGTGACAATCAGACATTTTAATAGAAGGATTTAAAACTGCACCAATTAAGTAAATTGGAGGAATTGGAAAGAAATTTTTTTTGAATTTCGCTTGCATATTTACAACAACATCCATATATTTTTCTTTCTTCTTAAATTCATATAGTAGCAAAGAAATTTCAGCTATATGTACTAAAGCCATAGTAACAGTTGGGTAATATGCGCCAGAAAACACAACAGTAGCTGTATAAAATTTATGTAAAAATTTAACAACATCATTAATGACATCCCAAGTATCACTTGTTAACATACGCCTAGGATCAGTACAGTGTGCATAGCAACTTCAGTTATAGGAAATCTATATTTGTAGCAACATTTTAAAAATATATATGTATAATTCCATCTAGTAACAACTTCGTCTGGCATGAATCTAGGTGTAAGGTTATACTGGATACACATTGTCTTAAATTCTTTTATTCTAGATTATCCATTATTTCCCTGAATAACACCAACTGCTCTTCTAACATGAGTAATCTCAACTGAAAATAAATCAAGGCCACTTTTAACAATTAAATTATAAACATCACATGCACACCTAACATGAAAAATATCATCAAGAGGTGGTTGCAAATGCAATTTAAAATTGAAACTGCAACAGTATTGTTTGAAGCATTATCAAAAGACATACACAAAACTTTTGGTGTAGATTATAAAATTCAACAACGTCAACAATTGTACTACTTATAAACGTAGCAGTATGACTCTGATCTTCATCATATTTAAAAGCGATAATACGTTTTTGCATACAAGTATTATCATCTATCCAATGGCATGTAATTGTCAAATAATCATTTCCATTAACAGCATGACCAATATCAGAAGTTAGACATACTCTAGAAGGAAGGTGTCTAAACAAATAACGTATGTATGTTTGATATAGTCCATGAAGTCTAAAGATATCTGCTCTACAAGTACTTCTAGGGATACCTTTAAATAATGGATTGTAAATCCTTTGAATATACATAATAAGATACGATGAAGAAGCAAAAGAGAAAGGTAAACAACCCAAAGTAATCATTTTTGCTAGTTCCTCCCGACCCCTCATTTTATCATATTTTAATAGACATCCAGTAGTAGGGTTAATAGTTGTTTGACTTCCATCCCCATTAACTCCCCATTCTATGGGATGGGTAGCCGACATATGTCTAGTAAGTATCCCAGTCCCTCCTAAATTACCTCCGGTCAAATGTTTAAAATTTTCATTACAAAGTTTGCACTTAACTCTATCAGTACCTTCTATTATTTCAAAAAATTTCCAAACCGGACTTCCTTTTTTACGAGTAGAAGTTGGAGCCACTGGTGGTCTTCTACCCCTTGTAGCACTAGCAACTCCAACTCCAATACTAACAATATTTCCACTACTAGGTGTAGGTGGTATCTCATCTTCTATTCCAATTTCATTATCTTCTATTCCAAAATCTTCTTGTAATTGTTCATAATCAATCTCTACATCTTGCAAATTTGGCGATGATTCAGAAACATGTGTTATTGGGTCATTACTATTACTGCCAGAAGCTACAGGACTACCTCTATTTTTACTTCCACCCCTACCAGTAACTTTTCTACACGCTCTTTTAGCAGCATTAAACATATAAAAATTAAAATATAAGCTAAAATGAAATATGCAATTAAAATATTAAATAAGAGAAAGAGTTGGAGGGAGTGCATCGAATTCGACAATAAATTGAGCACTTGATTACGCAAATCCGGTGTTACCACGAACAAACGTCAAGCAAGTATCTCAATTTTGAACTTCAAGTTTCAAATTCCGAATGACAAATTGCGATAAATTAAATTCGGGAAAAGAGTAACAAATAAAATATGTAATCTTGCAAATTGAAGGGAAGAGACAGATTGATAATTTGAGAATTGAGATTGAGATAAGAATTTTGAGTGAAGAAATGAAGAAGAGATGAGGGGTATTTATAGATTTTAAGAAGGGTTAATATTGTAATTTAATAAATACAAAAAAAATGAGAAATGGCCATTTTGCAAAGAAATCCGTTGGCCAACGAATTTGTAGCCGCTGCCAACGGAAATGTGGGCCCCAGAAATTCAAAAACTTTAAAAAAATTCAAAAAAAAATGTTACCGTTGAACCGGGCCGGTCCGTCCGGGCTGTACCGGTTCACGGTACTGTTCACCATACCGGGCCGGTCGAGTCCGGTTCCGAAACAAAAATTTTTTATCGGACCAACCCCCTACCCCCTTTGAACCCAGCCCAGCCCGGCCCCAACCTACCAGTCCGATCCGGTCCCGGGTTTTACCGGTCCGATCCGGGCCGGTCCCGGGTCAACCCGGCCCGGTTGACAGCTCTAGGTTAGACTATGTGGAGAGCGCGGAGATGGTGTACTAGAAGGTTCTTGAACCTCTAGATATTCTTCGTTCCTTATAGTACTCTCGAACGGATAAGGGAGAAAATCGTACTTCTCCTCTTCGGGAACATTCCTATCCCATGTTGCTTCTTCATCGAACACCACGTCTCGACTTGAGATTACTTTACCGGTCTTGAGATTGTATATCTTGTAACCCTTCGAACTTGAGTCATAGCCCACGAATATGAGCTTCTCGCTTTTATCATCGAGCTTCGTCCTCTTCTGATCTGGCACATGAGCATATGCCACACTTTCGAACACTCGTAGGTGTGAAATGTCGGGCTTCCTTCCACTCCAAGCTTCAATGGGCGTTTTGTTCTTGACGTTTTTAGTGGGCGAGCGATTTGCTAGATAGATCGCACAGTCCACTGCCTCGGCCCAAAACTCCTTAGGCATCCTTTTGCTCTTTAACATACTCCGGGCCATATCAAGGATGGTCCTATTCTTTCTTTCTGCAACACCATTTTGCTGAGGTGAATGCAGAAGAGTTAGAGGACGTCGTAAGCCATTGTTATCGCAAAATTCCTTGAATTCCTTGGATGTGAACTCTCCTCCGCAATCGGATCTCATCGCCATTATGGTGAGACCACTTTGATTCTCCACAAACACTTTGAACTTCTTGAACATTCCAAAGACTTCCGACTTCTCTTTTAGAATATAGACCCATGTCTTTCGGCTAAAATCATCAACGAATAGAAGAAAATATCTATTTTTACCGAAAGATGGTGGATGGATGGGTCCACACACATCCGTGTGAATAAGTTCTAGAGGTTTCTTCGCTCTACTAGAAGCCTCTACTGGAAAACTATTTTGAAAGTGCTTTCCTAGAAGGTATCCCTCACATATTTGATCCGGATGATTAATTGGAGGCAAACCCTTCACCATTCCTTTACTTGATAATAACTTTAAGCCTCCAAAATTTAAGTGCCCGTATCTCATGTGCAAAAGCCAAGAATTATCTTTGAAACATACTTTTAAACATCTTGGAATGTCATGTTGAATATTTAGCAAAAAAATCCTATTCGTTGACATTGACACTTGAGCAATCAAACCTCCTCTTTGGTCTCTTACTACGATTTATCATGTGAATATCATGGCCTTTCTCTAAAAGTTGTCCAACACTCAGTATATTAGACTTCATATTGGGCACATAATACACGCTAGAAATAAATTGATGCCTTCCATTTTTCAAGCGGATGAGGATCTTACCTTTGCCTTTAACCGGGACTTTAGAGGACTCTCTGAAGGTGATATTTCCACTTATTGCCTCGTCTAACTCCACAAACATGCTTTTGTCACCGCACATATGGTTGCTTTCACCCGTGTCGAGATACCACAAATTCGATCCTCCGTTGTCTCCACCTTTGCATGCTAGTAACAAAGTGTTTTCCACAGCTTCGCTATCTTCTTGTGCAAAATTTTCTCTTTCTTGCACGTAATTGTTTGACTTCTCGCATTCCGAATCATAGTGGACAAATTTATGACAATTATAGCATTTAGTTTGAGAGTTGTCATACCTTGGCCTTCTACTTGTGCAGCCTCTCCCGCGACCTCCTGTCGAGTGAAAATCTTGGCTTCTTTCTTCATTTTTGTAAGAACTATAGCCTCCACGTTTGATATATCATCGCCTCGTCCTCGGCCACGTACTTGACCACGACCTCGTTGACTCGTTTGATGAGTCTTTTCACTACTCTCTTTCTTGAAAAAGAGTTTTGCTTGTAAAGCTTGCTCCAAAGGCTCCTTATTTTTCTTATTGAACCACTCTTCATAGGCTTGTAGTGAACCCATGAGTTCATCGATAGTCATTATTCTAGATCTTTAGATTCTTCGATGGCTACGACTATGTAGTCGAATTTTGAATCTAATGGTCTAAGAAGTTTCTCAATGACTCTTCATCGCTTAGAGTTTCACCATTCCTCTTTAATTGATTGACAATCGCCAAGATTCTTGTAAAATAATCGGAAATTGATTCAAAGTCTTTCTTATTTAAGGATACGAACTCACCTCGTAAGGTTTGTAGTCGAACCATTTTCACCTTATCAACTCCCTTGTGAGAATTCTCTAAGATCTCCCATGCTTTCTTGGCGGTGGTTGCACTTGCAATTTTCTCAAAACCCCCATCATCTACACTTTGTTGGATGATGGAAAGAGCCTTTTGATCATTGATCTTGTCTGGCTTTTCTTCTTTCGTGAGTGAGCCCTTGTCTTTAGGCTCCTCATAACCTTGCTCCACAATCTCCCATAAGTCTTGTCCACCTAGGAAGGTCTTCATTTGGATGCTCCATCGATCATAATTATCCTTTGTGAGGCGAGGAAACGTGATGACATTGTTGGTCATCATCTTGTCAAACCAAGCTCTAATACCAATTTGTTGGAAATAGGAGGCTATATATATATTATTTGTGGAAGAGAGGATTGATGATTTAGAAGCTTGATTGATCTTGAATGTTTTTCTTATTGCTTAATTAGAAATTAGGGGCGATACCTCTATTTGTACTACACAATGGAATAGTCTAGAACACTTCATCATCTACTAGTATCTAGATAATTCCTAGTTATTCTCATGATAATTCTAGACTTAGATATTTTACAAGATTATTCTACACACTTTGACTACTACATATTACAAGAAGTTTCTAGTTAATGGACTACAATCTTGATCTAATATACTTGGATACTTTCAAGCCCAAATCCAAAACACATAACCCAAAATCAAATTTATTTATCAACAGTTTTTTTGTTTCTGCAAATTCTTCTCTAAGAGAAAAAAAAAGGAAAGAAAAAATTAATGAAAACGAAAATGAAAGATTAAAAAGAATCTGCTAACCTGAAAATCATCCTTGGGGAAATCGAAAACCATTTCTTTTTTGCCTTTATACAGTTGTTCTCGATTAATGTTCTTTGGACTTCGCTTTCACATATTTAATAATTGAATTTGCATATTTTTAATTTGTTAATGAATATTCAAGTTCCATAGTTTTTTAATCTTCATAAATAATAATAGCCTTACTACTGTTTTGTTAAGTGTCTTTGCATAACTATTCTTGAATTCAACAACTAATTATTGCATATATTATAAGAAACTTATAACACTTTCGATAAATAGTACTAATGATTGCTTTAAATAGTATTTATTAATTTGTATTTAAGCAAAAAGCTATGATAAACACATGTTGAGTGATTTTCCGGCTTTAATGTTTGACTACTATTTAATTGTAATAACTTTTCATCTTCTGCTCATTATTCTTGGCCTTTAGATGTGTAACTTCACAAATATGGTCATTTATCATTTGATAAATGCACAAAAATATTAAGTTGGTTATTGATTTGGTATCCTATTAAATCTAAATAAATAAATAATGGCTATAGTGACAGTTACTATAACAGAGTACAATGTAACAATATTGATTTCTAAATGTCGCACTTATCCAAAGTCTTTTGATTGGAAGTAAATTTCATATTGATTTTCTATTAAAGGTAATTAACTTTTATTTTACTTAATGTTATTTATTTATAGAGAATTTACGTTAATGCCAAGGGAATATTGTATGTTGAATCGGTAAATAAGTCCAACATCTTACGGATATTAATGCTCATCAACGTACAATTTAAGGTTATTTTAGTATAAAGATTCAACTTTTAACTTTGTTGCTTTCAACTTTTAGCATTGCGGTGTATTTCATGTCAATAATTAGTATAAATAGTTTAAAATAACATAAACATAAAATGTATATAATATATAGCGAGATATTTGAAAGGAAAAAATACAACCTCAAAATGATCAATACCTATTCAACCGACATAATAGTGCAAAATAAACAATTACACTTAGTTCGATAGGCACGATGTGTAATGAGTTTACAGTTGATATTATGGGTACAAACATATTATTAACTAATATTTAGTTATAGATGATGTTCTTGATGTACTTGTCCCATTCTGTTTAGTTGTTCTACCATGACCCAAAAGAATACTATACCATTTCAAGCATTAACGAGATTTGCAAATAGAGTACACAGAATGATAAAAATTAAATTATTTTGGATGTAAATGGAAACTGAGTCATATTTATAAGTAGAATGAAGAAATAAAGTTGTACCAAACATTGTTGGCTATAATTTTACGGCTTTCAAATGATTTAAGCATACCTTATACTGTTTTTTTGCTTTTTGATAAGCCTCGAAATTTGCAATGTTTTCGCAATACCTACAAAATTTGTATTTTTAACATTAACACTGTCCCTCATTATCGGATACGATCATTCACCTCTATCATACAAGCAAAAGAAGTTTATGTTAAATTCCAAAGAGAAAATAGTTTTAACTTCAAATGAGACTGAATACAAATATAAGATCGTCTAATATATGAATTGTTCCACATCCTTTTAACCTAACGAATATGCAAAAGACATTTATAAGAAAAAAGGCGAGCTTCAATTTCTGTAAGCTTTCAAAATGAGAGAAGACAGAAAATATAAAATGGAGGAACCAACAATATGCTTGACATACAAAAGGAGACAAGATGCTATCCTAAATGTTTAAAATGATTCCCCTACACTTTCTAATTTCATATCTTTTGAAATAACTGTAAGAAATTTACTTCTTCCGAGAATAATTCGAATGTCCTGGAAAGGAAAAAATAAGCACAAAAATAAAAAGAAAGTAGATAAATTTCACTGTAAAGTTTTACTTTTTGTAGATCAACAATAGATAACTTGATACTCAAATTCCTTAAGTTTGTTTTTCCTGAAGTTATCTATGTCTTAAAATTTGGCCTCATACTAATACATTGTTATCTATGAAAAATGTATGTATACACGTTGAAGTTGACCACTGAGAAAATGAAAAATTACGTACCATAGCGCCAACCTGATTCAATTAGAAACAATAAAGAGTGACATTTTCAAATTACAGTTTGTGTTGCATAGATGAATGTGGACCATCTTATGTTATTGACGGCACCTGTACGAATTCGATAAGAGTTACGAAGATAGTTATGCAGTTACTTGATAAAAATGTTTATAGTATTTATTAGAATGTATAATTACATTTTTGTACAATTGTCATAGGAGAATAATTTAGGTAAAATGGTCATTATAGGTATTTTGGTAATTCATTTCTCAACTTTGGACTTCACACTTATAATATATATAGAGAGAGAGATTAAGTGGGAGAAATGAGGAAGATTATGCAATAAAAGTAACTTTTGAACACAACGGGAAAAAACCTGCATGTGATTGTAATTAAATAGCACATTCAAAGAGGTAATCGAGGAGGGGTTAACCGTTAAAGAAAGAAAAGCTAGAGAAAAAGTCCTGTATTACTTGAAACAGAAGGTTAAGGGTCCATGGAGTCAATGGAGGTTAGAATTATGTTGTCATTCTCTCTTCATGATTATATTATTTGAAGAAGAGAATAAATTAATTAAATATGTCTTTAAATGTGGTGATAGTTCAGAACTTAACCGTTGGTTGATTCTAATTCTAAACGACACTTAAATAGAGAAATAGGGGTAAAAAGTAAAAAACTTGTAAAAAAAAGAAAAATATGAATTCTACTCAAGGAGAGTGCCACATCACCGTTTCTTAGTCCCTGCTTTATAATATTATATAGATTTTTATCACATCACATCCAAAAATATTGACCTTATTTATTGAAAGAACTTAAGCATTTGAAGAGATAAATGTATTATGACGTACATTCCACTTGGTATGCTCTATTGTTCTGATGAATTAATTTCTCTATCAAAATTGACTTGTGCCATCATATTAATTAATTGTACCGCCACAAATGGAGTAGCGTATAATAAAATTGGCATCTTAAAATGTTTAGATGTAATATTCATTGATTTATGGTATAGTAATTCAGTATGAATACATAGGACAACGACAATAACACGTTCCTCGGAGTTTTTGTTACGATCCGAATTTGCTACCCTCGGAGGTTGTAATAACACCTACTAGTGAAAACTAGGCAAGCCGAATAACTAATTATTTGACCTGTCTTCTAATTTTTATTTTATTTAAAGACTTAGCATCAACGGTTTATAGAAACATAATTTAACAAGCGGAAGAAATAAATTTCAAGTTAACCGTACTGTTAATACCATCCCATAACAAAACCACCAAGATCTGGTGTCACAACTTCATAGACTGTCTAAGAGTACTACAAATAAGGGTCTGAAAGAAATAACAAAATACTGTCTCTAGAACTACATAAGAAAAGCAGGAAAGTAGATGGAGGGTGACGCCAAGGCATGCGGACGCCAAGGCATGCGGACGCCTGTAGGATTACCTCGGGTCGCCTGATAAGTAGGAAGCTGAATTCTCACTGCGGTCCGAAATCTACAGCACTAAGATCTGCACAAAATAGTGCAAACTGTAGTATCAGCACAACCGACCCCATATACTGGTAAGTGCCTAACCTAACCTCGGCGAAGTAGTGACGAGGCTAGGACCAAACTACCAAATAAACTTGTGCAGTTATATAATATACAACGAAATATAAACAAAAATAAACAAGTAAATAGGGGAGGGGATACATGCTGCGGGGTAAATCCGTATCAACAGTAGATCAAGAACAAAGCATGAGGACTACTTAGAATTTACAGCGAAACAATAAGGAACTTCTATCCCATCCATAAACACTATGCCAACAATTGTTGCGACGCGCAATCTGATCCAAACATATAACAATACTGTTGTAACATGCGATCTGATCCGTATCATTTATTACTATTTGTGGCGTGCAACCCGACACAATCATATTATTATTATTGAGACGTGTAACCCAACCCAATCATATCATTGTTGCGATGTGCAACCCGATCAAAATATCTCATTGTTGCGGCGTGCAACCCGATCCAAACATATCTCATTGTTGTGACGTGCAACCCGATCCAATTATATCATTGTTGCGGTGCGCAAACCGGTCCAAACATACAATCAACATCAACCATAACAAGAGTCCCGACTAAGGATCAATAAGAACTATACTATCCCGATAAGGGGGTCAACAATAAGAATGAACACAGCCCAGCAAGGGAAAATCAGATAAAACCAAACTTGTTCCAACATTTACTACCTCAACTAACATCAATGCTCATCCATGAGTAATCTCTATGAGGATAATTGTAAACCTTGATCAACACAGAAAGTCAACAACTTTGGCATTCGTATTAGTTCTCAATAACACAATAATTTTAATTTAAGACTCACGGGCATGCTCGACACCGACGTATAGATACTTGTCACAACGTCTATAAGTCGTACTCAACACATAACATGTATCATACAAGATCAAACTCTTATTCCCTCAAGCTAATGTTAGATCCAACACTTACCTCGATACCACAAACGCAGTTCAAGCCTCAACTGTAGCTTTACCTCGTGATTCCACCACCAATTCTCTCGTATCTAGTCACAAGTTACTTAATTACATCAATGAATGCTAAATAAATAATTTCTGATGCATGAAAATAAGTTTTGTAATTTTTTTTCCAAAAAGTCAAAAATCAGCCCCGGGCCCACATGGTCAAAACCAGATGTTCGAACTAAAACCTGACAACCCATTCACCTATGAACTAAAAATATAATTTATTTTAAAATCAGACCTCAAATCGAGGTCCAAATCCTCTTTTTTTTGAAAAACCTAGGTTCTACCGAAAACACCCAATTTCCCCCATGAAAATCATTGATTTTTGTCACACCTCCTTTTTACACACACCCTGAAAAGTAATACTTAAAAGAGTTTTTCCAATTTAAGTGACATTATTCGAAATGAAATTATTTATTTATTTATTAGAGTCGCCACTTGGGATAGTTTATTTGATGTCCCAAGTCACCGATTTATTTTTAAATCCCAAATCGAGGAAGATTTCGACTTTTCTTTTGAAGTCTGCAAACCAGAAATTCTGAATAAGGAATTCTGTTAACCCGAGAGAAGGTGTTAGGCACCTCCGAATTTCGTGGTTCTAGCATGGTCGCTTAAATTATTACAATTGTCCTACTATCTTATTTTAATACATATTTTAGCCTATTGTATAATTTACCTTATTAACCGCTTTTGATTATGTTTTAAGGAAGATTTCAACGTCATCTAAAACACATTTTGGGACTATGCCACATGAAATGCAACCATAGTCCGCGACACATTTTATTTGACGTTGTTGAGATTTGGATTTGGGTCACATGAAATGTACACCCGAATTTAGGAAAGTAGATTTTTAACTATCATGCCTGAAGCAATTACGTATTTTCAGATTTGTGAGGCCATGGAAAATTTAACTAATCGCACACCTCAATTCTAATTTCAAAAGATTGTACTCAACTAAGGTAAACAATAGAGGTTCATGATTATTTCTTTCTAAGTTTGGTGTGGATGTGAAGGTCGTCAATTATGGATTTAGTTTGTGCAAGAAATAGTATTAGTTTTGGTAAAAATATGATAAAAATATTCCTCAACGTACGTATATATGAAACATTAACGTATCTTAAATGGTACCAATATCAAAATGAGTTGCAAATCCAGCATCTTGTTCAGGTTGTCCACAATCTAACTTTCCCTGATCCATTGATATTGACGTATTGAGACAGAAATTTGCATTGCTAGAATATTCAATATTTATCTACACAGCAACTACAATCCAATTTTCTGTACGAAAATATAAATCCTAACACAAGCATAACCCAATAACCCTTCTCCTTCACATGACTCGCTCATCACAGCTATTTTAAACCAACAGTTGACAAAATTATAAGTTTGCACGGGATTACTATCCTCAACAGATTTTAGATGCTAGAACAAACAAATAGGTTCAGAGTAAATGATAAAGGAGTATCATCCACGCACACAGACCTTGAGTGAAGCCTATTTTGCATTCACAAATTAACAGTTACATGCTTTTTAGAAGAAAGGAAAACATAATACCTTGTTTATGATCGATTCGAAGGTAGAACTTGAAAAAAAAACAAAGGAATAATGGAGGCCAGCAAACAGCACCGCCAAAATCGGTGAATGAACCACTCCCTCACAGCTTCAAACAAACTTGAAAATCCCAGAAAACTTTAAATAAGCCATTTTTTTGCTTTTGAACTTTTTAATTCAGACGAGGGCCTGCTAATGAGACTTCAACAAGTCCGAAACCACGACAGGCAGAAATTCGGACCTCGACGAAACAATAGACTTCGGACTCGACCTTTTCGAACTCCCTTTAATTCAACATAAGGAAACCAGCTTTTCCAACTTGTTTTGGAGCTGTATTGAAGTTATTTAGGGGGTGGATTTGAGCTTGTTTTTGGACTGTTCTCGCTGAAAATTGGGGTAGAGTTGAGTTCCATGGCTGGATCTTCAAGGAGGAAGAAAGGAATTTCAGCAGAAAAGCTGAAAGCTGCGTAGCTCTTTGCTGAAGGGAAAAGGGTCTAAGCTCCCCTCTTGTGTAGACTAATCCTCAGGTAGGTTTAGGTTTTAATTGGAAAGATATGAGTTTTGGGTTAATGAGTTCAAGTGTATTTGAGCTAGATAGGAAAATTTGGGTCTAATTTGGGTACAAAAAACTAGCTCAATATCTAATTAAAAATTTTTTTCTTCAAAATCTTTTCTTATCTTTTCCTTTTTTTAATTAAAAATCCTAAAATTAAAATCCTAGATTATCTAAGAATGTGAAATTAAACTAATTATAAAAATTATAAACATTACTTAATTCTAAATTAAAAGAGAAGAATTAATATGTAACAATGAGCTATTTTTTTTTCAAATTTATATAAACAAATAATCACTAGTTAATTCTAAAAAATGTAAAAATAGAGCAAATGCAATGCATGATAGTTTTGGTATTTTTATGATTTGAATAATAATTAAACAAGCAAGAAAAAATGTAAACAATTAATAAAATTCTACAAAATCCTTATAATGGCAAATAATTAAGAAAAGTCTATTTTCTTAGGATTATATAGGAGTACTTCGTATAGGGCAAAAATCACGTGCTTACAGCTGCCCCTCTTTGCTCGGAAACATGAAGAGTTTTCGAACAAAGATAAAGTAAGCAATATGAGGGATTTTTGCTTGTTTGAAACTCCATGAGAAGCATTTTTTTGAAAGAGTTTGACCGAACCTTGCTTCAAAGGTTGTCTACATATCCTTGACTATAAAGGAATCAGGTCAGTGTAGTTCTAGAAGTTTTGGCAGTTGCGACTACCGAGAAGCTGTAATTTCAATTTTGTTGTTATTGTTTATGCTTGCTGGGCTCCTTATTACACCAAAAAGGAAAATAAAAAGCTAAGATAGCTATGCCTATCAACTACGAGTTACAAGATTCCTATCTATAAATCTCTTGAAGATTGATCTTGAGTCTTAGTGGATTTTTTGTTGTTGACTTCGATCTTAATCTTAATGCTCATCAGATGCATGTGCTGGTTCTTTCTTCAGCATTGCATCAAGGCGGGACAGGCGAAGCTTGTGACTTTAATCAAATTTGAGAAGTCTGCATCCTTTTCTTCTTTGAACATTCTAAGTTCGCTTCTTTTTGTTCTTCTCTTCTTTTCTTTTATTCTGGATTGAGACTCACACTTTCACTCATCTCGAATCCTGTGCCCTGAGGTAAAACCTATTCAGACGCCAAAACAAACAAATGAACGAAATTTTTTCTGCCCCAGTTTTCACTAGGAAAATTTTGCGAATTATTTGCAACATAACTTTAAACACAAGGATTGTGTATCCTTGTGACTGAAGCCTTAAATTGGGAGGATCAACAGGTTATGCTAGAAAATGACCGGTTATGCCGAAAAAATGAAAGGGTCCTCGGGTTATGCCGGGGGAGATCCACGGGTTATGCCGGGATAAAAGAAAAAGGGTTCCTGCTGGGAATAAAAGGGAAAATGATCCTCGGGTTATGCCGGGGGAAAAAAGAAAAAGATCCTCAGGTTATGCTAGAGAGAAAAAGGAAAATGATCATCGGGTTATGCCAGGGAGAAAAAGAAGAAGATCCTCAGGTTATGATGGGGAGAAAAAGAAAAATAATCCTCGGGCTATGCTGGGGAGAAAAAGGAAAAATGATCCGCGGGTTATGCCGGGATAAGAGAAAAAAGGGTCCTTGGGTTATGCCAGGGAGAAAAGGAAAAAGGTCCTCGGGTTATGCGGGGGAGGTTCACATGTTATGCCGGGATAAAAGGGAAAAGTTCCTATGCTACCATGATTTTTGGATTTTTTTTGAATTATCATAGGAGAAAATTCGTCAGACAAGGTTTTCTATCTTAGGAGAAAGATTCACCAGACTATGATTTTGATCCTAGGAGAAAGTTCATCAGGCTATGTCTTTTTTTTGGTTATCTTAGGAGAAATATTCATCAGACTAAGATTTTGATCAAGTTCATCCGACTAGGTCTTCTATCTTAGGAGAAAGATTCATCTGGCTAAGATTTTGATCATAGGAGAAAGTTCATCAGACTAGGTCACTCTTTTTTAGTATCTTAGGAGAAAGATTTGTCAGACTAGGATTTTGATCCTAGGAGAAAGTTCATCAGACTAGGTTTTCTATCTTAGGAGAAAGATTAATCAAACTAAGATTTTGATCCTAGGAGAAAGTTCATCAGACTAGGTCACTTTTTTTTTGGTATTTTAGGAGAAATATTCATCAGACTAAGATTTTGGTCGTGAGAAAAATCCATCAGACTAGGATTTTTATCTTAGGAGGAAAAATATATAGATCAATGGCAACATTCTATGCACAATAGCAAGACAAATAAGGATAAATATTTCAGAAACTTCCCTTTGTAGTCTCTTCTCTTCTTTTCTTCTCCTTCTCCTTTTTGTTTTTATTGTTTTGTTTTTTTCCTTTTCGAACCATTTTTCTTGCACTACTTTGTTCTTGTTTCAAATAAAAAAAAATTTGTTAGTTTTTGAAAGGTGGTTATCGGTTTGTGGCCTTGATCTTGAGCAACTTGGCTTTGTGCTCAATCAGTTTGAGCCTGTCTCAAGAGACTTTTGCTCTGCATCAACCCTGATTGTTTCACACCCAGTACCATTTGTATTTGCGGCTCAATCAGCCTTATCCCAATTTGAGATCTTTTCTTAGTTGACCTTTCCTGATATTTTGAATGACTTTATGCTTTTGTGCAATTTTTCTGTCAAAGAGAAACATTAGTTGTCTTTGCTTGCGCCAAGTAGGTTGGCAAGAATCTTTTGGGGGAGCCTATGCTTGAATCCTCAAGGCACGTTGATAGTAACAACTGAGTGCTGGCCAAATTTACTTTATGTAACTGAAAAGCTGATAGCACTGAGATCTTTTCTTGCTTGTTTTGACAATGATGGATGCTAAGAAACGAATATTAACAAGAAATGCCCATGTCAGAAGGACAGAAGTAAGAGTATTATTTTTTTTTATTAATAACTAGCCTTAATGATCATGACATGCATTTTGGACTCAACGGCCTGATCTATCAAAACTAATCCAATCTTCCCTTTCACCATTCTTATGACCTTTGAAGTCGGGCTTGTGCATACCAGTCCTTTGCATCAGCTTCATGCATCACTTTTGACTAGTGGTGCCCGCAGGGTTTTCACCAATAAATCTCTCTCACTTATTCATCTCTAATTACCGTTGTCTTACAGTGGCTGTGAGGGTTTTCACTAATAAGACTCTTTCATTTTTCTTTTTTTTTTTCTTTTGTTTTTTTTATTTCCCCTTCTTTTTTGCGAACAACTTGACAGTGTTTTCTGTCGCATGAAAACTGTCGCTCATTGCCTGCTTTTCTTTGCATTCTTGAAGACTGATCATGAGGTCTTTATTTGGAAGATTTTTGGATATGGGTAGGGAGAAACGGTCGGCATGACGGCTCAAAGTTGACTCAAAGTGATGGGTTGTGGACTTACAACTCTTGGAATCGACTCTTCAAAAGTGAAATAAAAAATTTTTTGCACCAGTTTCAGATACTAGGAATTTTTTTGGAAATTTTTCTTGAATTCTTATTTGGTTGGACCGAACTGTGAGGCTGCCTACACATCCCTTTTCTAAAATGGAATTAGGTCTAACGTAGTTCAAACATCTGTCCTAACTATTTTTTTCCTTTTTGTTTCTCTTTTTTTTCTTCTTTTTGTCTTCTTTTTTTCTCTTTTTTATGTTTTCCCCAGCTTCTATTTTCTGAGGGCATGGACATTCGGCAATTCTTTTCTTCTTCATTTTTTTTCACTAGAACTTTCTAAGAATTTCCCTAGTTTTCTCTCTTGGGACATGGAATTTTTTTCTTTTTTATGTATTTTTTTTTACTCTTGACTCTAAACTTAATTTCAAAAGAGGACGGTCAAAGAAAATAACACAGGCTCAAAAGAGTGACAAGTGGTATGAAGTATTTGGATAGCAGAAAAAGGCCTCCCAGCCTCGAGAATCTCTATCATGTTATCTTTTCACGATCACATTATTGGTGTATATGTTTACTTTCTTGGTTTGTCGTGGTCGAAAGACACTTTCCATCCCTTGATGTCAAACTTTCCAACAAACTTCAATTGATTAAACATCTTCAAGCCTGATCTTCACAATGAATTGAAGGTGAATTTTACTCTACCTTAATTCCCAAGTACTTCAATTCTTTATTCATCCTCAAAAGTGCTTATCTTTTTTTTTTTCCAGTTATCCAATTCCAAATTAAATCAGTTTCTAAGATCTGGCCAAAATTTCCGCATGCATGTCATATTATTAGAACTAACACAAAAAGAACTAAGAATAGAATGACACAAAAGGACAAACTGAATTTTATTGAATAAGGATGGAAGGGTTTGACGACTAAACAAGCAACCTAAGATCCGAGTTACAAACCTAAAATAACTCGGATAATGAAAATATCAACAAAACAGATAGACATGACTCATACAAATAGAATAGAAAGATAGAAGGGTTTGACTCAATAAATCAAATAAAATCTGGATCACAACCCTGAAATAACCCAGATAAAAAAAATATCAAAACAAGCTACCAAGATTCCTTCATAAGTGAGGAGGGAATGGCTTTTCAACTAACAAGCCTGGTATTTAGCCACGAATTTGCTCATCGGAATTACCATGGTCTTCTCCAATTTCAGACGACAAGTTCTCGAGAGGATTCTCATACTCCATGTCACCAGGTATCATCCTCATAGAGTATGCATCATCCTGTGCAGGTAAAGGAATCTGCGTGATTTTCTGGGTGTCACTGTCTTGAACCACAATCAGGTTTCCTGGATCATCCTCTCTATTTTTCTTTTCAAATCCCGACAACTTTCAGCATTGTGCTCCGGGGCATCGGAATGGTATTCACACCTTTTAGAAGGGTCAAAGCTTCTTGCATGTGGGTCCACATGATTTGGAGGAATGGGTGCAATCATGCCTAATGCTTTAACTTCTTAAATAAGCTTGCATAGGACTCTCCTATTGGTGTAAAATTATCCTTCAATCTTTGTTCCCTTCTATACCCCTGGATTGGATGTGAGTCATAGGGCACTTGAAAATTTTATGGAGGCTGGTGGAGATTTTGTGGTGCTCGTGCTCGCCTTCTAGGTTATCTTGGTGGCCGAGTAACATACTCAGGTGCAACAACAAAGAATTGAGGGTTCTGCGATGGATAATATTGCTCAGGGGAGTCATGGAAAACCTGAGGATGCTAATCATACCTTCGAGATGTTCTCCTGGACCTCTTCTTGACCCTGATGTCATCATAATTTCTTCAACCTTCTCATCCGGGTCACCAAAATCACCAAAATTATCTAATTCAATCTATTCTACCTGAGTTGCGGCTTTGAGAACTGGTTGGCTTATAATTTTACTTTTCTTAAGACCATTCTCTACCATTTCTCCCATTTTGATTGCTTTGGAAAAGCATTTTCCAACTGCGGACATCATGTTTTGAAAGTAATCTGGCTCTTGCGCTTGAAAGAAGACAATGATTAGCTCGTGGTCATCCATGAGTGGCTTAGCCTTAGCTATTTGCTCTCTCCATCTAATGGCATATTCCCTGAAACTTTCACTTGGTTTCTTCTTCAGGTTTGGAAGGGAGTTGCGGTCCTGGGAAATGTCAATGTTGGATTGGAAGTATTTGACAAAGGCCTGTGCCATGTTGTCCCAGACGTACCACCGAGAAGTGTTTTGATCCAAAAACCATTCGGATGCTACTCCCATGAGACTTTCCCTAAAATAAGCTATCAACAATTCTTCATTCCTTCCTGCACCTCTTAGCTGATTGCAATACCTCTTCAGGTGGGCTATGGGGTCTCCATGTCCATCATACTTTTTAAAATTTGGGATTATTGAAACCAGGAAGAAAGTGGACATTGGGGAACATATATAGATTTTTGAAGGCAACACTCTTTTTGCCCGCCAACCCTTGAATGTTTTCAACCGTTGTTCTGCGCTTTTCACTCTTTGAGTCATTTCTTCCTGTACCATCTTTAGGGCAGGCTTCTCAGACGAGGGCCTGCTAATAAGAATTTAACAAGTCCAAAACCACAACAGGCAGAAATTCGGACCTCGACGACACAATAGACTTCAGACTCGACCGTTTCGAACTCCCTTTAAATTCAACCAAAGGAAACCAACTTTTCCAACTTGTTTTGGAGCTGTATTGAGGATATTTAGGGGGTGGATTTGAGCTTGTTTTGGGACTGTTCTTGCTGGAAATTGGGGTAGAGTTGAGTTCCATGGCTGGATCTTCAAGGAGGAAGAAAGGAATTTCAGCAGAAAAGCTGAAAGTTGCGTAGCTCTTTGCTGAAGGGAAAAGGGTCTAAGCTCCCCTCTTGCGTAGACTAATCCACTCTATATATGTGTAGGTCTAGGTTTTAATTGGAAGGATATGAGTTTTGGGCTAATGGATTCAAGTGTATTTGGGCAAGGTAGGAAAATTTGGGTCTAATTTGGGTACAAGAAACTAACTCAATATCCAATCAAATCTTTTTCTTTTCAAAATCTTTTCTTTTCTTTTCCCTTTTTTAATTAAAATTCCTAAAATTAAAATCCTAGATTATCTAAGAATGTGAAACTAAACTTATTATAAAAATTATAGACATTACTTAATTCTAAATTTATAGAAAAGAATTAATATGTAACAATGCTTTTTTTCTTTCAAATTTATATAATCAAATAATCACTGGTTAATTCTAAAAATGTAAAAATAAAGCCTAAAAGTAATCCATGATATTTTTAGTATTTTTATGATTTGAATAAAAATTAAACAAGCAAGAAAAATATAAACAATTAATAAAAATCTACAAAATTCCTAAAAATGGCAAAATAATTAAGAAAAACTTATTTTCTTGGGATTTTATAGTACTACGTATAGGGAAAAAATCACGTGCTTACAATTTTGAGTTAAAATAATGTTAAAAAATATTAATTATTGAAGAAAACTAGTTAAAATTGACTTACAATCGATATGAAGACGAGTTGCTATTGAAAAAATCGCCTAGGGAGTTTTTGTTTTGAAAAGATGTGAAAAATGGTTGTTTTTCAGCTAAGTATAAAAAGTTGCAAGTCTCAAACGTGGAAATTGTGAACAGGGGTTCGTAATTGCGAACCCCTCAGAAAATGTGGACTTCGTACTTGTGTATTGTGAGCACGTGATTTTTGCCCTACATGAGAACAACTCCTGAAAATAGACCAAAAATAATTTTATTAATTTTAGGAATTTTTCTTGGTTTATTTACATTTCATGCGTTTTTAACATTTTTAAATCATAAAAAATTCTAAAAAGGGGTCTTTTTAAAATATTTATCTTAATTTTTAAATGAGCATTTTTCTTTAATTTTAAGTTAAGTAGTTGTTTTAATGTTAAAAAATAAATAAGGAGTTTTAATTTCTATTAAAAAATCGATTAATTTATAATTTTTATTCTATAATTGTTAATTAAAAAAAAGAATAAAGATTTAATTGCAATGAGATTTCAATTTAAACGGTTGAGGCTTTTTTAAAACTAAAACTAGCCCAAATCATAATTTTTCTACCAAAACCTACATAATTCGAGCTCATAATCTATAGGTTCATAACCCTAACCTAATCCATATCCTATATAATATTATCTACCCTTACAATAGAGGGAACCTACACTCTAATACACTAATCAGCAGTTCTCTCTAAAAAAAAAAAAAGACTAGCGCCATGACCCACCCCCCGACGCAATGCTCTTCTTCTCAGCCATTTGTAGGGCTTCTTAAGGGACCAAACAGAGGGAGTTTTATAAAAGCAAAATTTGACGGAAAAGCTGAAGGAAGCTTTGTTCCTTTCATGTAATTTCTAAGAAGAAATCCAAACAGAGTAACTGAGTTATTGGATTCAGACCCGAAATTTTCGTGCGTCAATTCGAGTCTTCGTCTGTGGTTCCAGCGTTTTATGTTTCAAAGTTGTCGTGCAATGAAACTCCAGGTTCATTGAAATCAATTTCTTGTTTCCTTCTACTTCGTGTTCTCTTAACAACATGCTATTATTATTTTGTTAATTTATCATTGCTCTGTTTTTTTTTGAATGTCATTTTTGTTGTTTAATTTAATCTATTTGGGTGAATTTTGATAGTTACAGTCATTTATCTATCTACAGTCCAATATTATTTGTTGGATTCCTAATGTAATGTTACTTTTGTTTATTCAAAAATTCTATAACAACTAAGTTTAACAGTTACATTCGTATTTTCACATAAGGCTGTAGTTTTCGCGGTTCCGAACCGGAATCGGACCGGAACCGCGGACGGGCGGTTCTGCCGGTTCCGGCGGTCCGGTTTCGGCGGTTCCGATTCTGGCAGTTCCCGGGAACCGTGGCGGGGCGGTTCTACCCGTTGGAACCGCCAGAACCGGAACCGGAACCGGACCGGTTCTGGTGGTTCCAAACGGTTCCGGCGGTTCTGTAACGGTAATTTTTAAATTTTTTTTTAAAAAAAAATAATTTCCAAACGGCTATTTTTCAAAAGTAGCCGTTTGGAAGTTTAAAAAATAGTCATTTGGCCCCCAAACTTTAATTTAACCCCAAACTTTATATAATTACACTATTTCCCATTTCTCAACTATAAATACCCCCTCATTCTTTCATTTTTATTCACCAATTCATCAATATCTCTCAATCTCTCTCAATCTCTCTCAAGCTCTCTTTCAATCTTTCTAGTGCAAGTGCTTAATTTATTGTTGCAAATTCGTGAAACATTGTGAAGTTGTTGAATTGAAGTTTTCAAGTGTTCAATTTCTACGATTTTCAATTTTCAAGAAGTTGTTCGTCAATCCGGTAAACTCGTTTCAACTCTTACGTGCTAAGAATATTTTTGTGTGTTGTTATTTTTCTTAATTATAATTATTATGGCATTTTCGTTGAAAAATATGTTCGGTAAAGGAAAATCTAAAACCGGTGAAAATAGTCGCCAAAATACTACCCCTCCCCCGGCTCCCCGACCTAGAAAAGATAAGCAAGTTCAAAGTAGTAGCCAACCTAGAAATCCTAATGAACCCTTCGGAATCCTTGATAGTGATCACCATGTTTTCAATTTAGCGATATTGATTCTCTACATGATGTAGCAGTTGGTGATAGAATAGACGATGATATTATGAATGCTTTTTATCCTAATGCACCTATCTTAGAGGGAAATGAGGATGATTGATGATGACGAAACCCAAGCTCCCGTAGATTTAGATGATACACCTACTAGTCCTGCTCATAACTTAGGTGATGAACCGGAACACCCATCCGTACAAACTCCCACTTTTAGTAGACAACCTCCTAAACGTTTAGAAACGTCATTAGATTGACAACTTTTTATTCAACTAAGAGAACAAAATAAGGCTAAGTGTAAATCTTGTGGGAAATTACTTGTGCATAGGTATACTGGAGATCGTAGTGGCACGGGTGGTTTAGTTAAGCATATAAGATTACACCCTAGCGATAAGGCTAGATTTTTGCAATTGAAAGCGCAACAAGAGGGGAGGACAAGTCCTGATACTACAGTTAACCCAAGTACTGGTTCAAATCTAGTTCAACCAGGAATAAACATAGTCACCGGAGGTATATTATATTACGATCCAAATAAGGATCGTGAAGAATTAGCTAAAATGATTACTGTTATGTGTTTGCCTTATTCTTTTGCTTCTAATCCTGCATGGATTCATTATATTAGAAGAGTATTTAATCGTACGTATAAAGGTTGGCCTCGCGCTACAGTTAAGGCCGATATTTATAAATACAAGCATGAATATGAACAATACTTGCGCTATTTATTTACCCATATAACTAATCGTATGTCTATTACAACTGATATTGGTAGAAGTAATAATGATTGTGATTATTTAACCGTAACTAGTCATTGGATAGATGAAGACTGGACAATGCAAAAACGCATTATTGCATATAGGATAATTAATTCACGGCACACGGGTAGGTTTATTGCTAACACTGTTTCAGATGTATGCAGATATTTTTGTTTTAGTGATAAAATAATGTCAATTTCCATGGATAACGCTTCTAGCAACACTAGTGCAATAGGTATGCTAACTAGAACACTTAATCCTGATTTTACTAATATTTTCCATATTAGATGTATTTGTCATATTTATCATTTAATTGTTGGTGATGGTATGAGAATATTAAACATAGAAATTGAAAAGGTTAAAATGGCTCTTAATTTGCTATTTTATTCAAACTGTAGAAGTAGACTTAGAGAATATTTTAAAAAGTGTGACGAATATGGCCTTAGAGAAAGAAATGTTCCTAAACCTTGCCCGACTAGGTGGAACTACATGTACGAAAGTTTAGTAGTAGCGTACGAATCTAGAAACCCAATTAACGATATGTATAATTCTCGGGATTGTGGGGAGGAATATAATGACATGCTAACTACACAAGATTGGACTAACGTTAAAATTCTTTTAGATTTTTTAGAACATTTTCATGTGGCTACAAATGTTTTATCTGGCCAATATTATCCAACTATTTCTAACTGTTTAGTTTATATTGCCGCACTTGCTAATTTGTTTGTTGATTTTAACGAGGGAGGGGAAATTTATGAAATTGCAATAACTGAAATGAAAAAGAAGTTTAAAAAATATTTTTTCCATTCCCTCCTATATTTGGTGTGTCTGCTATGTTAAATCCTACTATGAAATTAGGAGGTCCTCACTTTTGGTATTCTTCTATTTATCAAGCTTTAGATCTTTCAGAAGTAGAAATGGCTACACTATCTGATGCGAAAGCATCAATTAAAGTGAATGCTCAAACTGTTTATAATGCTTATAAACAGGCGTTAGAGTATGCTAGGCCTAATATTCCAACCCCTACTTCGTCTACATCACAGGCGTCTAAAAGAGCTGCTGGCTTAACAGCTCTTAAATCGTGGACGGAGTTCAGGGGTACTCAAGGGGAAAATTTAGATGAAATTTCCCATCTAAATGAGCTTCAAGTTTATTTGTCGCAGGGACTAGAGAATGAGAATCCAGACGGCTCTTTCGACCTTTTGGATTGGTGGAAGACAAGGGAAAAGCATTTTCCCGTTCTTGCAAGGATGGCTCGGGATGTTCTGTCGATTCAAGCGTCAACTGTTGCATCGGAGAGCGCTTTTAGTCAACCAAGACTACAAATAGGTGATCACAGAGCGTCGTTGCGGGACAGCTTGGAAAAATCAGTGCTTTTTCGAGATTGGATCCGTGCAGCAAGAAGGAACTTTGGGCTAGCTGAATCACAACCAGAAATAGATGAGTGCTATGAAGAAATGCTAGCAGAACTTGCTCAGGGAACATCTTCACCCGGAAGTAGTGATGAACAAGTTTCATTTCCACTACCGCCAACACAACCACCTCCAAACCTTGAAGGTTTTATGAGATTTGTTAGAAATAATACATAAATTATGATGTAACTTGGACATTGGCATGTCTTCTTTTAGTTTTTTTTTCCTTTTAATGGTGGTATCAGTACCATGTTGTGGTCATTCCATTGGGGGAAGGAAGACTAAGAAAGATATGCCATTTTGGTCATTAAATATGCTCTTTATCATATCCTTGAATATCTTTTGTCTCAATATTTCTTTATCAATATATACTACTTATATACAATTTATACTAATTACTAACTACAACACAATATATACTACTTATATACAATATATACTACTTACATACAATATATACTACTTATATACAAAATATACACTACTTATACACAATATATACTAATTACCAAACACAATATATACTATACTAATAATATAGTACACCATATAAAATATATTCTACAATATACTAATGACTACTATACAAGATATTGATTTATAAAAAAAATTTTTAGAACCGCCAGGAATCGCCGAAACCGCCAGAAACGCTGGAACCGGAACCGCCAGAACCGGAACCGGATGGTACCCGGAACCGTATGGTAGCGGTTTCGACTCCGGAACTGCCAGAATCGGAACCGCCAGAACTGCCAGAATCGAAACCGCCAGAACCGAAATCGCAGACCAAAATAGATCCAGAACCGGAATCGAATATAGCCCTATTCTCACATATAGCTAGGATAAAAGAACGTGGTTCCAGTTGAAAGAAGTTTTAAAGTTTTTTTTAATGAATAAGAATTAGCAGTATTGTTATTGCAAAGATATTATTACTGGGTAGAAGTGAGAACTACAGATCACATCAAATTTCTGGAACCTAAGAGAAGTGTGAGTTTGATTCCATGTTTAAATATTGCAGTTACTATTCTGACGATAAAATAATTATTTTAACATTTATGAGTAGATTGATTTGAGTTTTGCATTGAATATGGGGTTTCAGAGATATAGAATGAGAAAGTAACTTTATCACATTAATTTTTTTTATCGTGTTTGCTTGAAAGGATTAGTTGTTTTAGGTGCGTAATTTAAATTGATTTCTTAAATTCGGGTGTATATTTCATATGATTCAAATCCAAAAAATGTTAGATAAAATATATTGTGAACCGCGGGTGCATTTCATGTGACGTGGTTCAAGATATATTTTAGATGACGTTGCATCTTCCTAAACAAAATTTAAAATGCGGTATAATAAGTTAAAACATACCATAGGCTAAGACATGTATTAAAATTAGATAATATGCCAAATTATGATAGTTTAAGCGACCATGCTAGAACCACGATATCCGGGGGTACCTAACACCTTCCCTCGGGTTAACAGAATTCCTTATTCAGAATTTCTGGTTCACAGACTTCAAAAGGAAAGTCGAATTTTTCCTCGATTTGGGATTTAAAATAAATCCGTGACTTGGGACACTAAATAAACTATCCCAAGTGGTGACTCTGAAAAATAAATAAATAATCTCATTTCGAATAATGTCACTTAAATTTGAAAAATTCATATATACATTATATCCTTCGGAGTAGGTGTGTAAAAAAGGAGGTATGACATGTTTTCGCATTTGCGACTGGGTTATCGCATTTGCGACTATAAGGGATTCAAGGCAGGCTTCGCATTTGTGACTAAAACTTAGCATTTGCAAAGAGAGTTGCCCAGGCCTCCTTCGCAATTGCGATACATGCCTCGCATTTGCGAGATAAGCTTTGCAAATGTGAAGCCTGCAGGTCTGAAACATATCAGCATTTCCTAAGTAGAAATTTTTACTTCGTGACCTATCGAAAACTCACCAGAGCCCTCGGGGCTCCAAACCAAACACACACATAATCTCAAAAATATCCTACGGACTTATTTATGCAATCAAATCACCAAAACAATGTCATGAACATCGAATTAAACTTCAAGATCAATGAAATTTCTCAAAACTTCTTAAACATCAAATTTTGCATTTAAGATCCGAATCACGTCAAATGGATTCCGTTTCTTACCAAACTTTACCGACAACACATATAAATCATCCTGTACCGGGCTCCGGAACCATCATACGTGCCCGATACCATAGGTTTCACATAACATTTCACTTTCAAAACCTTTATAATTTTCAGAAAGTAATTTCTTTAAAAAATTCATTTCTTGGGTTTGTGACCTCGGAATTTGATTCCGGGCATACGCTCCAGTCACATATTTTCCTACGGATCCTCCGGGACTATCATATCACAGGTCGAGGTCCGTTTACCCAAAATGTTGACCGAACTCAAGTTAATTCATTTTAAAGCCAAATTTTATTATTTTTTACAACTTTTCACATATAGACTTTTCGGCTGTGCGTCCCGATTACATACGCAAATCAAAGTAATGCTGAAAAAGATTTTTAAAACATTAAAATATAAAATTTAATTTAAAAATAAGTGATGAACTTTTGGATCATCACAGTTTTAGAAATTAAAAGCAATAAAAGGGGTTTTAATGGAAAGAGGAAAACAGCGAAATGAAATGAGTAGGAAAAAGGATTTTAATTTTTTTCTGTAAAGTCGACAAAAATTAACCACCTTGTATTTCACACATTATTAAAAGGGAAGTCACAGCCACATGCGTTCCTTTGTCTTATTCATATTGGAGTCCAGGCCACAAATTCCTTGTTAGACTCGTCGTTGGAAAAGTTGGAACACTGCAAAATCTTTCTTCATTTGTGGGTCATAATCAACTTTTTTTTTCGTCTTTGTGGAAATATATATGTCCTGTTGATTAGTAACAACTTCTTTGATCAGTTTGATTACTAAAGCAACAAGTTGTACCAAAAAATGTAATATTATCTTCCACTCCTAATAAATGGCAATTAAAAAAGAAGGAAATATAACAATAATGATGACGAGAACTCTCCCTTGTTATTTGTATGATTATGGGGATTAAATATTTTTATGAATAAGTGATTTTATCACTTATCTTCTTTTATTTGATTGGTGAATAGAAAATATTTTTTAGTATTTGGTTAAGAAATAAAAAATATTTTTTTTATATTACTCTCCTCCCCCTTCCCGCCCCCCCGCCCCCCCTTCCCCAAAAGTCTAACTTTTTCTTCAGGTATTTAATTATTACTACATCATGAAAAGAAAATAAATAAAAGAAAATACTTTTCAATATATTATTTTGTTGAAATGAAAAAAAATATTTTTTTTACATCATAAAAAGATAGCACTTTATTTTATACCATAAAAAGAAAAAAAAGTACTCTATCTATAAGATAAAAAAAATACTATTAGTAATATATCTATTTAGGGGGGCTGGGGCGGGGTGGGGTGGCAGTGGTGCAGTGAGCGAGTGTGGGGTTAGGGTGGGTGGGTAGTAGGGGTGGGGTGGGGGTGAGCTTGTGAGGACTTGGTGGGGTTGTGGAAGGTTGAAATTTTTTTTTGGAAAATATTTTCTTTTTTTTTTGATAGAGAACATTTTTCCAATGGTAAGAAAATGAGTTCATAAAAAAAGTTATTCCAAAATAAACATAAAAAAATTAAAAATATTTTCTGAAAAAAATGACACTTTATATGACAATGTTTCCCTCTTCTTGTTTTTTTACAAAGCGATAGTATTTGGACTAACTTGAACGTATCTCAATTATAATTTATATTCTCCACGGACACAAGTATTATGTTTTTCTGTCTACCAAAACTTTATCAAATGGAACGAAAGCACTTATTATATCATATTACTTACTAATCAACACGAGATATTTTATAATCAAATGAATATTAAACATATAGATCGTAGATTCTTAGGAGAATCTCTAGCAATGATAGGAAATATAGATTTCTTATGGCATGTGATCTTATGCTGGTGAAAATCAAGGATTCACTGATAGTAAAACTATGGCTACTCCCTCCGGTCTATTTTAATTGTTTTTCTAGTTTTTTTCTTCATAATATTTAATTTTTTCAAATATTAAAAAAAATTATCTTTTTTTTTCTCATTTGTCCTTGAGATAAAGAGCCAATGAGTATTTATTAGAGATTCAATGATCAAATTAAAGTTAATATGATTAATTATATTATTAATTAATGCTAAAAGGTGAATTCCTTATTATGTGTGAAAATAGCATGAAAAATCTATTAAAATAGACGAAGAGAATAATTAACAAAGGATAAATAAACTGAGCATTGAACTTATTAAAGTACTCTACGGAACTAATCTACACAATAGAAAATCGTGTGTATACAGTCAAAGTTGAGCTCGACTACAACTTGGTAGATTTGGTTTAGAACATGGCGACCACAGACTGGAGGTTGACCTCGAGTCTCATCGAGCTATGTTACATTTCCTTTTTTACACACCATCCTCAAGGATAGCGTATAAGGGAGTTTTTTTCAATTTAAGTGATAATATTAGAAATAAGATTATTTATTCAATTTTGTTCAAAGTCACAACTTGTGATAGGTTTGTTTCTGGTGTCCCAAGTTACCGGTTTATTTAAAAATCCAAAATCGAGAAAAATTCGACTTTCCTTTTGATGTCTGTGAACCATAAATTTTGAATAAGAAATTCTGTTAACCCGAGAGAAGGTGTCCGGCACCCCCGGATTTTGTGGTTCTAGCACTGTCGCTTAAACTTTTATAATTGGCCTATTACCTGATTTTAATGCATGTTCAATTATGTAGTATAATTTTTAAATTATTTACCGCTTTTAATTAATTTTAAAGAAGATTGAACATCGTTTAAAACATGCCTTTGGATCGCGTCACATGAAATGCACCTGGAATTTGAGACACATTTTATTCAACGTTTTAGGATTTTGATTTGGTCACATAAAATTTGCACCCGAGTTTAAGAAAGTAATATTACTAAATAACGCGCCTAAAGCAACTAACGCGTTGTTAACTTTGCTGGAGGCCATGAAAATTCTCTAAATGGGATGTCCCGAGTTTTTACCATTTTAAAGGAAATAATTAAAGATGGTCACACATTTATGATTTTTATTTGGCGCGGCGCAACTTAATTTCATTTCTAAGGGATGTCCTAACTAAAATTCAGAGAGTCAGGAATTACTATTGTCTATTATGATTCACCTCCATTCTAATTAAAAGACTTAAATAATTAATGCTACTATAGCTAAAGTTCTAATTACTTAATTAAATGGCTCATATGGGAAAGAATCAATGTTGTTCAAGGGACTAGTCCAAGCATGAATGAGTGAACAACCTAACAACCCGAATCTCGTTTGAAAGGGACAGTCAGGCTTGGGCTCAAAAGTAGGCCCAGACTTAGATAAATACAATGGCTATAACTGGGCCAGCATTTGGCCCTATTTTTGTGTTCCAACGGATCCATACCCAAATCATGAATGCAAAACAAATTGATACCGGCACATAAATATGAAATGGAAAAATTTGAGCTTCTGATTTAAACCTTTTAACACAAATTAACCCAAAACACAATCAGATTCATAAAAAAACGCCTAGGCTTGAGAATGATCCCAAACTCGAATAATGATCACTTCCAATAAGGACAAGATCCTTAGCTCAAATTTTCCGTTCAACTCACAGGCCAACCTCTTTTAGCTACACTTTCAAATACAGATAACCACTTTGAAACGAATAACCACAAAACTAAGGCTGTCAAAATTAGCCACTGAATGCATAGATCAGGATTTAATTAAGAGTCACTTAAGAAAATCTATTCACCACATCATTAATACTTATACAAAAACATATTAATCTTATAATTATCTTCATGCTCACATAATATTCCTAAATTTCAAACTTAAACTAACATTTCGAACATGGTATCAAACTTTGAAAACACTTAACATGAATTGCTAAAATTAACACATACTAGAGCTAATACTACCAAATAGGATATAAATGAGTTCAACATTCCATATTTACAGTCTCTCGAATGTTCAACCAACTAACAGACTACAACTTTTTGATGAAAACGAAAGAACAACTTGAATTCATAGAAATACTATTACTATGCTACGATGAACAAGCTAGGCTAAACACTTTTACACTGCATTACTGAATTCAGAAATTCTAAATGAATAATTGACATTGAAGATTTAAGGTAAATAGTTATTCATCCATGTAACTTCAGGTAATTACATCTTTCCTATTTTTGCATCTCATATTCTAGAGAATCAAGGAATTTTTGGAGATTGAAAAGGAAAAAGGGTAAGGAAGCATTAGATAGTAGCAACACAAAATAAGCAATTAAACGACCAGTTTTAGACCCAGAAGATGAAGTTAAGTAGCCTATAATAACAGCTCCAAACCCAGCAAATGAACCAAAGGACCTCAACCTAGACTTGATTTTAACTTATTAAACTACTAGCTACTCAAAATTGTTTCAAACACTAGGAGAACTTTCAAAAATCAACGCATGACACAATGAAACAATATCTTTTTTAGATTTTTTAGTCGTTTGGATTTCATGATTTTCTGTACATGGAAATTCTCTAGGTCTGATTCTTCTAAAAATCCCCTATTCAGTTGTAAGTAAATATGCCTTTATAGGCAAGTTACTAGAGCAGCCAATATAAACTAGTTTGTGCATTTGAAACCTCACCTAAGCTTCCTTTTTGCTACTTAACCCCTGATTTACTGACTTGTGGATCAAGTTAGTACACTGTACAGCTTCTAGGAAGCTTCTTGGGTGGTTACTTGAGAGATTCTCTCAGTAAACTACCCAAGTTACCCCTTAAACATCTGAAATTTAACTTTACATACCATCCTAAGTCAAGTTGACCCAAGGCTCAATTCTAAAACTAGGTTGACCAACCCGGATTGAATTCCCTTTCTTTGGGTCTATGATTAACAAAGCCTAAGTCCAAATTCAGGAGCAAATGGACTTAAAACTTATCACATTTAAACTAAGCAATGATTTAAAATAGTCAAAAACTAAACTAACCGTCATACTATGCTCAACCTTATTAATTACTGAAATTAAAATACCAAATGAAAGGGAACGAATTATACAACTCGATTAATAGGATAAACACGAACAAAACTTAATTCGAACTTAGAAGCTGAACATGAAGTTCAAACCAAAAGAAAAGGGATGAGGAGGAAGGAAAATCAAAAGAAATGAGGGAGAACTTACCTAGTTGTTTAGAATTGAACCCCGGACTTGAATAAGACCTTCGTGCATCAATTTTAGAATTCTGGAACCCTAGATTTGAATTTCGAGAAGTTGTGGAGGTATTCGAGAGAATTGAATGTGGATTTGGGATAAGGGGGTGAAAAGGTTATATGGTGTGATTTTGGGGTGATTTGGTGGTGGTGGGGGTTTTTAACTCCGGTCTTTGTTCGAATATTCGAGAAACTCGGGCTTGATTTGGGGGGGAAATGGGTATGAATTTTTGATGTGGAAGTGGAGTAGAAACTATGGTGTCATTTTAGTGAGAAATAGAGGTGGCGCCGCCGGCCGCAATGGAGGAATTGAGGGCGGCGTTTTAGAGTTTTGGGATTTGGAAATTTTCGATATGAGGGGAGCGGATAGTGGCATGGGCACGAGGAGAAGAAGGTGAAGCTCTGGTGTAAATTTGGCGGTCATCAGATGCTAGCCGCGTCGTAGGCGAATTCCGGCGGTGGCAGGAGGCGATTGGTCTCTAGGGTTTAAGAGGTGAGAGACGAGGAGCAAATTTTCCTTTTGCTTCCTGGTGATGAGGAAGAATGTGCCTTAACACAAGTTGTCCCACTTCAAAATTCTTGTGCCGCACTTTTTTGTTATAAGAACGTGCCATTCTTTGTTAGTACAACTGCCGGTGGCAGACCGTAGCCATCCGCTTTTCATTAATTAAGGTTAGATGTTCCAAACGGGTCTTGACCCACTCAGTATCATCAATATCGGCTTCAACGATGATCCACAGAGAAAGTATTTCCACCTCTGCGGGTATTACAGCCTCAGTTCCATAGACAAAGAGGTATTGGGTTGCTCCTACTGATGTGCGCACCGTGGTATGACATCCAAGTAATGCGAAAGACAACTTTTCATGCCATTACCGGGAGCTCTGAATCATCTTTCTCAAAATCTTCTTGATGTTTTTGTTTGTTGCTTCGACGGCACCATTAGCTTTAGGCCGATAAAGAGTAGAGTTCCTATGCGTTATTTTGAATTGTTCGCATATCTCCTCCATCAAACGACTATTCAGGATCGCATCATTATCTGTGATGATGGTTGCAGGAATACCACATCTACAGATAAGATTGGAGTGCATGAAATCTATTACAACTTTCTTTGTGACAATTTTGAGAGTGATGCTTCAATCCACTTTGTGAAATAATCAATGGCAACTAGTATGAATCTGTGCCCATTTGAAGCTTTTGGCTCGATTGGACCAATGACGTCCATGCCCTAGGCAACGAATGGCCAAGGTGCTGACATGTGATGTAGTTCTCTGGGCAGTGCATGAATCAAATTACTGCGCACCTGACACTGATGGCACTTTCGGACAAAACTAAAACAGTCTTTTTTCATGGTTATCTAGTAATAGCACGTTTGATGGATTTTCTTTGCCAAAACACACCCAGTCATATGGGGTCCGCACACTCATGCGTGTACTTCATGCATGATCCTTCCGGCTTCTTCAGTATCAACAAATCTTAACAAATTGAGATCCAGTGTCATTTTGTATAAGGCATCACCACTTAAGAAGAAACCACTTGCGTGCCATCTAATGGTTCTCTTTTGGTCTACACTGGTTTGCTCGGGGTATTCTTGAATTTTTAGAAACCTTTTGATGTCATGGTACCATGGCTGGGTATGCGGTTTGGCCTCAACTGTATTACAGTAACTGTGCCTTTCTTTGATTTGGATTTCCAAGGGATCAATTTGAGCATTGCCTGAGCATGGCAGCATGAGGCCAGAGTGGCGAGTGCATCAGCTAGTTCATTGTGACAACGCGGGATGTACCTGAACTCTATTGACTTGAACCGCTGTCTAAGATCTTCCATATTGTTGCCGATTTGGAATAAGTTTAACATCTCGGATTTTCTATTCTCCATGAGCTTGTCGAATAATCAGATCTGAATCTCCCATAATCAACAACTCTTTGATATCTTGGTGGATTGCCATGTTCATACCCATAATGCAGGCTTCATACTCGACTGTGTTGTTTGTGTAGAAAAATCGAAGTCGAGCTGTGGGCGGGTAATGCTGAGTAGTTGGTGAGATCAGGAGTGCCCCAATTCCCACACCTCTTGCGTTTACTGCTCCATCAAACAACATTTTCCAAGCAGTCGCATCCTCGGATATTGCCTCAATCGAGTTACCTCTTCATCTGGGAAGTAAGTGTTCAGAGGTTGGTATTCATCATCAACGTGTTTTCAGCCAAATGATCCGCCAAAGCATGGGCTTTCATTATCGTGCGAGTGACATAGACTATGTAATACTCAGTGAGAAGGATTTGCCATTTTGCTAATCTTCCCGTGGGAATTGGTTTCTAGAATAGATATTTCAAAAGATCCAACCTGGTTATGAGGTACGTGGTGTAGGCTTGCAGATAATGTCTCAACTTCGGAGCGACCCAAGTTAAAGCACATCAGGTTCTTTCCAGCAAAGTATACTTGGCTTCGTAGCTGGCGAACTTCTTGGTCAAGTAGTATATTGCCTGCTCTTTCTTTCCGGTAATATCATGTTGCCCCATGACACAACCAATAGAATTTTCTAAGACTGTAGGTACAAGAACAGAGGCCTCCCTGGTTCAGGCGGGACCAAGACCGGTGGGTGGGATAAATACTCTTTGATCTTATTTAAATCTTCCTGACATTCATCCATCCATTTGATTGCCGCATCTTTTTTCAGTAATTTGAATATGGGTTTACATGTGGAGGTCAGCTGAGCAATGAACCGACTGATATAGTTCAATCTTCCCAACAAGTTCATTACATATTTCTTGGTTTTTGGACGAGGTAATTCCGTAATAGATTTTATCTTTGCCGGATCTAACTCGATATCTCTCTAGCTGGTTACGGATCCCAAAAGTTTGCCCGACGGGACCCCAAATGCATATTTGGCTGGGTTCAGCTTCCAATCATATCTGCACAACCATTTGAAGAACTTTCTCAGATCCCGCACATGGTCATCCTGAGTTTTGGACTTGATGATCACGTCATCCACGTACACCTCTATCTCTTGGTGCATCATATCATGGAAAATGATAGTCATGGATCTCATGTAGGTTGCTCCTGCATTCTTCAGACCAAAAGGCATGACCCTGTAGCAATAGGTTATGGTAAAAGCTGTCTTCTCCATCCATCAACACATGTTGATATCTTGTGTAACAGTCCATGAAGGACTGTAACACATGTTTGGCGCAGTTATCAACAAGGATGTTGATGTTTGGAAAGGGGAAGTTATCTTTGGGACTTGACCTGTTCAGATCTCTGTAATCCACACACACTCGGATTCACCCATCTTTCTTCGGCACTGGAACTATATTGGCTTGCCATGTGGTGTACCGGACTACTCAGAATACCCATCCTTCCAACTATTTCGCAACCTCTTCTTTGATCTTATCACTAACATCAGTTTTAAATTTTCTCTGCTTTTGCTGGATTGGGGGGCAATCGAGATGCTTATGAACCACCAAATCAACACTTAGTCCTGGCATGTCATCATATGTCCAAGCAAACATATCTTTGAACTCAAACAGGAGTTGGATTAATGCACCCTGAGTTTTCTCATTTGCGTGAATGCTTATTTTGGTTTACTTGATTTCTTAGAAACTACCCAATTTAATCGGCTTAGTGTCATTTAGGTTTGGCTTAGGTTTATTTTTGAAATGTTCCAATTCTCGATTTATTTCTCTAAAAGGCTCTTCTTCTTCTTCATATTCTGGTTTTTGGTTCATTATTTCACAACTAGACAACATGTTTGGATGTAGGCTGAAGTTTGCAAGCATGTCATGTTATTTAAAGCCGCATTATTAGAACTGAAATAAGAAATAAAGATCACAAAATCAGAAAGAATAAAGAAACATGGACGAGGAAATATTTATTTCATTTGATTGAATTTGGGAGATAACAGGGTTTACATTGGTAACTAAAAAACATGAAACTAAAGGAAAACATCCGAGTTACACCCTAGGATAATTCGTGATGTATAAAAGGTGGTAGGACAGGTATACTGGGACTCTCGCCCGATTGGGAATGGTGTAGCCTTCCAATTTTGCAATTTGGCCTCGAGTCCCATGTACAACACCTCTCAGCGGTACATTAGCCTTCCCGTAGCTGGACTATGTAGGTTTCATATAATATCTTCCTCATTGCCCTACATATCTCTTCAATCTCTTTAGCAGTAAAAGTATCATCCTTTTCTTCTTCACAATATTTGGGCTTGACAAAGGTCTTGTAAAGGTGCGGCACCGACTGTGGTAGGATCAATCCATCAATCTTCCTACTATCCGCCCATTTTATATCAGCTGGTGTGGTTATGCATCCGACCCTAAAGAAGTTTTCACTAGCAGCTAGGGTGATCGGTTCAGATATCCCTTGCAATTATTTCCTAAGTCCTTTCTCAACTTTAAGTTCATTCCGGATCATTTCTTTGGCCACCATGATTGATGCATTAGAAAGGAAGGGTTGAGGGCATGGGCTTCCTTCCTCGTACTAGTCTGCGACCATAATTTCAAAGGCTTGATATGCTATGTGCTCACTCCCCTCCCTCTCTTCCAGACATGGGACTGATGGGTCCTGATAAATTGATTGCTCATCTTCTCCATGGACCATAATTTCTTGATCCTCATGCTCGAACTTTACCATTTGATGTAGAGAGGAGGGTACAACTCCTGTTGCGTGGATCCATGGCCTCCCCAAAATAAAGTTGTAGGAGGTGTCCATATCTAGCACTTGGAGGGTCACTTCAAATTCCACTGGGCCGATGGTTAAGGTCAGGTCGATATCTCCAATTGTGTCCCTTTTTATACCGTCAAAAGCCCGTACGTAGACATTGTTGGGTCGAATTTTTTCAGTCCCAATCTCCATGAACTGTAGTGTTGAGAGTGGGTAGATGTCCACCCCAGAGCCTTCGTCTACCATTACCCTTTTCAAGTAGTACCCTTCATATTTGACTGTTACGTGCAGGGATTTGTTATATGCGGGCCCTTCTAGGGGCAAGTCATTCTTACCGAAGGAGATCTGGTTGATTGTGAAAAATCTTTCCGCCATTCTAATTGCTCCTATGAAGTCTCAGCAGGCACATACGCTTCATTGAGGGTCTTGATTAATACCTTCTGGTGTTCGGGGGATTTCATCAACAAAGATAGCAAGGAGACTTGTTCAGGAAATTTTTGAAGCTGGTCAATATATTCATTATCTGCTATTTTCATTTTCTGAAAGAAAGTCTCCGCTTTTTCGGCACTCACGGGATTTTTAGATGGGAAGCGTTTCCTAGTGGTGTTGTTCACCTCTTCCAAATGGGAGTACTCTTCAACAGGGTAATTTTCTTCTCCTGAGATTTCTTTGCCCTTATAAGTTACCACTAATTTGTTGTAGCTTTAAGGCACCACGGTAGGATCTATCATAGGCTTCTGTGGCGCGGAACCAATAACCATAGGCTCACTCAGCCTTGGTGGATTGGTTGGCCCCCGCATCATATAAGTTCTCTTGGCCCCATACATATGGGTTGACTTGTTCAGTTCAAACCTCCTGGGAGGACTCAAAGTTGTCTTTTCCTTGCGTCCTCGAGGTACGTAGAGAACAACATCTTTAGCAAGCGGGTCCCCGGTTCTTGCTTCAATTTTCTCCTCTAATTTTAGGTGGGTGATTTTGTTTTTTTTTCTCTTGTCTTGCTTTGTGACAACTTTTGGTTTCCTCTCTACATCAGCAATGGCGATGATAGCCTTCAAAGCCGGGTCAAATTCCTTACCCTCACAAATTATTCCGATTATCGACCCATTGTTGTGGGCTGGAAGTTGGTTGTTGGTCACATTGGGGATATCTTTGATCCTTTAACACTATCTTCCTCTGTTCTATCAAATCTTCCACGGCTATTTTCAAAGTCCAACAGTTTTCTGTATTACGCCCCTCGACTCCGAGTGATAATCACATCGGGTGCCCCATTGGTAAGAGGATGATTCTGGATTTTTCCTATTTGTGGGCACGGGGGTGCACAAACCAATTTGGACAAGCTTTGGGAACAGATTGGAGTAAGATTCCCTAATCAGTGTAAAATTTGGCCTCCACGGTAGTTCATGAGGACGAAAGTTATTTTGTGGAGGACGGGGGTTGTAGTGGTTCTGGTGAGGAGGCTAGTTTCTAGGAAATGAAGCTTGGTTCCGATTGGTTTGTTGCTGAGGCCGGACATAAGGTTGAGCATTCATGAACGCGTTTGGTTGAGGAGCGTACGCCATGTCCTGGTGGGGGTAATAATGATGCGGGGTTCTTTTTGGGAAAAAGGATCTAGAGCATGGTGTTTTCCTACACTCGACGCTGCCGTGGATGTTTCTTCCTTTTTCTTGCCCCTCGCTTTTCCTCCAGATCCTCCTTGAATGGCTTGGGAGGTAGCTCTGATGGGCGATTGGCTTAGAATTCGACCCGTTTTCAACCATTTCGCCAATCTTAATGGCCTCCGCGAACGGTTTACCCATAGTAGACATCATATTTTGAAGTAATCGGCTTCTTGAGCTTGAAGAAAAACTCTGACCATCTTGACCTCATCCATAGGAAGCTTTACTTTGAATGCTTGGTCACGCCATTTAACCGTGTATTCTCGAAAGCTTTATGATGATTTCTTCTTCAAGTTTGTTAGTGAATTCCTATCTGGAGAAATATCAATGTTGTACGGGAACTGCTGGACCAACTATATAGCAAGATCATCCCAGATGTTCCAGCGGGATATATCTTGATCCATGTACCATTCGGAAGTAATACCGACAATATTTTCTCTGAAATAGGCCATGAGTAGTTCTTCTTTTCAGCCGGACCCTCGCAACTGATTGCAATATTTCTTGAGATGAGCATAGGATCACCATGCCCATTGTACTTCTCAAATTTTGGGGTCTTGAATCCCAATAATAAGTACACAGGGGGAACATGCATAAATCAGCATAAGACACACTTTTTTGTCCACTCAAACCTTGGATGTTCTTGAGGCTTTGTTCTATGCTCCTCATCTTTCTTGCGATTTTTTCTTGCTCGAGAGTTTTGGGAGTCTTTTCTTGTCATGCAATGAACTCAGATTGAGGTGGCTAAGGGTAAGTATAAGTGGGGAACTGGGGAGGCTCCATTTGGAAGGTGGGTGTTTGGAATGTTAAAGCTGAAGGGTCAAAAGTAGGCCTAGGCAGTGTAGGCTGTGTTGTCGGCGAGCATGGGGGAGCGGTAAAAATGTTTGAGGCCACACCGGATATGAACACCTAAGGGCGAGCCTCAAAAAGTGCTCCCACGAAATGAGCTGATATAGTTGGTAGTTCTAATGGGATGTTTGGGTGGCTAATTGGAACATTGGAGGTACCATCTGCACTAGGGAAAAGTTTGGGAAATCCCGGGATTGTGCTTGGTGGCTCTCTTCCGTTTGCCCAAGCATCCCACATTTCCATAACCTTAAGACGCATGATTCTGTTCTCCTTAGCAGCTGCCGATTCAGAGGTCGGGGTGCCCAAGATGTGGCTATCATCTACAATGAGAACCATTGGCAGAGTCATTTTTTATGACATTCCGATGCTCCGTTTTGATCTAGTAAAGTATAGATGTGAAGCAAGGTTACCACAAAAACCAACCACCGTTCTATAAAAACCTTGGACTGGTTGGGACAGCAACAAGTAGTTAGTTTGTGACAAATAACAGATAGGTAATTGCACGTTAGGGTGTGATGAACTTATATAATTAAATCCTATGTAGATTTCCTACGTATCATGACCCCGCATGAATTAGATCAAGCGTAGTTCTGGAAACGATAAAATGTAAAATAAATAGCAAAATGTTTTTTTTTGAAAATTTCAATTTTCTCATAAAAAGAAAGATTTTGGATTAAAGTTATTCAAAACTATGAGACCAACAAAGGAAAACAACAGACTCCAACAATAAAATTGATGATACAGACTCAATAACTGATTCTGATAGACAAATGTAGACTCAAAAACTAACAGACTCCGATAGAAAAGAAGATACAGACTCAAGTAGAAATCAAGAATACATTAATGCTGCTGGTGCTCGCGGGACATCGTTTGTTCTTGCCGCAGGCCTAAATGCGAGATCCTCTGTAGTCGCTCCAAATCACTCATAACTTGGCGGACGGAAGTCATCACTGCCGCGAAAAAGGTGGTATGAGTCATGTCCTGGCATGCTTGGCACCTCATGGTAATGTAGTCAGCGAAGATTCTGATCTTCTCTCTACTTCTGCCTTTTTCTTGGAGTAATCGCCCTATCTTCTAGTTTCGGGCTTCTAACACTTAGGAGTTATGAAAGTGTTGATCTTGCATTTGCTGTATTTCTTCCTCCATTTTAGCCATTCGATTATAACAATGCTTCCTATCAGCCTTGAAATCTTTTGCCCGTTTGGGTGCCTCATCCTCGAGAGTAGTCACCTTTCTTCTTAGGCCATTGATGGTCCCTTCGTAGAACATCTTTATTTGTTGCACAAATTGTGCCCGTTCTTCTGCCCTCTATGTCCATTGTGCCTGGATTTTTGTTAGATCGTCTTCAGACTTTTCCACGTCTTCTTGACAGTCAATGGTTTTGTTAGAGCGCTTATAAGTCTTTCATCAACCCAGCTTCTTTCCGGGTTGCTGGCAGCTATTTTCATCTTGCAGATCTGAGCTTTGAGCGCCTCGTTTTCCTGGGTTAGTTTTTTCTTTTCTCCCTCATTGGCTGCGACTTGAACACCATTCTCAAAATGAAGTTCCATGACTTGCTTTTCCAATTGGCTTATCTTGGCCCTGTACTCGTTTTTCCTGGTCAACCGGTCCCATTGCACTTGTGCCCCATCGGTGAACTATTAGACATGGGGTCTCTTTGTGGGCCTTTCAGGAATCTGAAATCTCTTGTTGTTCCAGACAATTTACATAGGGTCCACTTCACGTTTAGCTCGGTCTCGCACTATAGTCTTAGGTTCGAGAAACCTACGTTGATTCCATAGTTGACGAATTTTCCCTTCTTGAAATGTGGATTTTGGGTCTAATTCAATGACATGTTTACTCAAATCTTCATTATTGGGGACTGTTTGAAATCTTCCTAATTGGTGCAAAACCCTATAGGGAGCATAAAGTTGGATGCTCCGGATGCCCATCATGAGGATATAAGACACTTTAGCTGACATGTACACTGCTTCGTTGATAGGAAGCCATCCAAATGCCCACTCAATTTTATCGATAGTCAAAGCTCTCAAATATGCAAGCCAAGCTTCGGTATCCATAGGAAATTCAATACCATCTACCCAGCTTCAAAATTATTCAATGCAGCTCAAACTAGTCAAACCATAATTCATGTACCTAACCCGGTGACAGAGGTGTTCTTGCGTCCATAATTGTAGTAACAAATTGCATCACTGGAAGAACTTTCCCCCTTCCCGACAGATAGTCAAGGCTCGGTAGATTTCAGACACGATCCATAGAACCAAAGTGCTGTTGGCCTTCTTGATTGCCACATGGACCATTCCTATAAGACCTATCCCTATTTGTCTTAATTTCCAACATGTATTAGACCAATGTTCGGCTCTTCAGAGCTTCGAGGATTGTGATATCGATGATACAAAAACTGGAGTGTGCAATACCCATCAGATAATTTTTCGTCCTGAATATCTCGACTAATACTCAGCAAATCCAGAAACCTGTGGGGGGGTATCGGCCTTGGTAACAATGGATATCGACTTCTAAGATTCCCATTTAGGCTTGCATAACCCGCAACTTCCTCCAATGTAAGTGTGAGCTCAAAGTCAGAGAAAAGAAACACATTGCAAGTCGGGTCCCAAAACAGTATTAAAGCTTCAATTATGTCCAACCTTGGCTTTTTAATAGTCCGACGAGGCCTCCTAGAACTTTTACCACTGTTTCTCTACTGCTTTTTTCTAGATCATCCCACCACATGTGGAGCTTCAAGGGGATCTCATTAAGGATTGTGAAGGGTTCAATTTCATTCTTGCTCTTCCTGCACATTTATTAAGGTGATTCAATAACTCATTATTTCCTAAAAGGAAAAGTAGCACCATTTTTCAAAATTTTCATTTCAAAAACAAAACCCTAGCTTTGCAGATACATCCTTTCAGCACTTCGGGGAAGAATATTTTAAGGTTGTACATTCCAACCATTGAAAATGACCAAGGTGGCTGTTATTGTAAAAACAGCCTTCCGGCACCCTTTAGGGAAATTCGGTTTGTTTTAACAAGAATGGCATCACCTGACTTATTTGCGACAAGAAATTAAAATTTTGTTGTTTTTAGGCTATTGTCAAAAATTGAAGTTGGACCCGACGGGGGTTGCCTACGTATTCCATATCCGGTGAGAATCAAACTGGCGTAGTTCGGGAAAATTTGACAAAACCAACTATTTTTGAAAACAAAAACCTTTCTTTTTCTTTCATTTTCTTAAAAATTCGGCAGAGTTTTAGTACTATTTGGACATTAGTTTTTCAAAACGGGTGATTAACTTACTTAACCCTAACATTTTTATTCTCTTTTCCAACTTTCTCCCATTATTCATAAGCCGGTCAACATGAAAATCTGAAGAAAATAAATGCACACGTAGCAAGTAAGATGCATCAGGATGGTCTTTTCATTTCAGGGACACAATCCTAGATAGACCCAACCCCTGTGTTGAGTCTCCTAAGTCAAATGCACGTGATACAAACAAATGTTCCTACTAGGGATCCGGCATGAGGCTTTTTTATACTAGGTTTAAACCCTGGGTTTATTGTTCTAGACCTAACTTCCCCGAGCGGACAACTCAAGCCGGGGAGGGGGGCAGCGTACCGGGAATACAGAAGCTTTGTCGGCTTAGCAACTTATCCGAACCTTGTTCTAAATAGGATAAGACTCTAAACGGAAGAGAAGCCATATGAAGTGCACCCTTCTCCCTGATATATAAGACTCAAAGAGAGGAAGGGTTTCGTAGCAGTTCATATATACAATTCACCAAATATCAAAGCGGTAAAGCATTTAGCACATTAGGCATGAAACATGTAGGAAAATCAGATAATAGATAAAGTCAATCATATCAGCTATTCTAAGCTCGAATTCTTACACCCTAAACCAAAGTTCTGGGTTTGGATTCCTAGCAGAGTCGCCACAGCTGTCACACCTTCTTTTTTACACATCAGCCCGAAGGATAGTGTATAAGGGAGTTTTTTCTAATTTAAGTGACATTTATCAAAATGGGATTATTTATAAATTTTTTTGCAGAGTCGTCACTTGGGATAGACTTGTTTCTGGTATCCCAATTTGTTCACCTTTGGACACGAACACTATTCCGTTCTCAGCGGAAACCCGCCTTAGAGATTGAACGGCAATAAGATAAGTCAACGTTCAATCTAAGACAGCGCTGAGCGCTGATAGCTTGTAGTGAACAGAATCGATTTATTTAAAAATCCAAAATCGAGAAAAATTCGACTTTCCTTGTGAAATCTATGAACCAAAAATTTTGAATATGGAATTCTGTTAACCCGAGGGAAGGTGTCAGGACCCCCATATTCCATGGTTCTAGCACAGTCGCCTAAACTATCATAATTGCCTATTACCTGATTTTAATGCATGTTCAATCATGTAGTGCATTTTCTAAATTATTTACCACTTTTAATTAATTTTAGAGAAGATTGAACATCGTTTAAAACATGTCTTTTGATCGCGTCACATGAAATGCACCCGCAATTCGAGACACATTTTATTCAATAATTTTGGATTTGGATTTGGGTCACATGAAATGCACACATGAGTTTAAGAAAGTAATGTTACTAAATAACGCGCCTAAAGCAACTAACGCGTTGTTAACTTTGCGGGAGGCCATGAAAATTTTCTAAATGACACTTCCCGAGTTCTAAACATTTTAAAGAAAATAATTAAAGAGGGCCACACATTTATGATTTTATTTGGCGTGGTGCACCTCAATTCCATTTTTAAGTCATGTCCTAACTAAAGTTTGGAGAGTCAGCAATTACTATTGTCTATTTTGATTCACCTCCATTCTAATTAAAAGACTTAAATAATTGATACTACTTATAGCTAAAGTTCTAATTAATTAATTAATGAGCTTATATGGGAAAGCATCGATGGTTTTCAAGGGACTAGGCCCAGCATGAATGAGTCAGCAGCCCAACGACCTGAATCCCGTTCGGAAGGGACAGTCAGGCTTGGGCGAAAAACTAGGCCCAAACTTAGACCAAGACAATAACTATAGCTGGGCCAACGTTTGGCCCTGTTTTTGTGTTCCAACAGATCCATACCTAAATCATGAATGCAAAACAAATTGATACCAGCACATAAAATATGAGATTGAAAGATTTGAGCTTCTGATTTATACCTTTTGACACAAATTAACCCAAAACAATATCAGTTTCATAAAAAACCGCCCGGTCCTGAGAATGATCCTAAACTCGAACAAAGATCATTTCCAATAAGGACAAGATCCTTGGCCCAAATTTGCTATTCAACTCACAGGCCAACCTCTTTTAGTTACACTTTCAAATATAGATAACCACTTTGAAACGAATTACCACAAAACTAAGGCTGTGGAAATTAGCCACTAAATGCATAAATAAGGATTTAATTAAGAGTCACTTAAAAAAATCTATTCACCACAGTATTAATACTGTTGGAAACACGTTCTCAAGGCTTTATACTAAAACGTGTGTTCCTATGTGTAGGTTTTGATGAATGACAAACAAGCGCAAATTGATATATGACGAAGTTCAAGTACAAGCGCACAATTGGTGGATAACGAGATTCAAGCACAAGACAAAGTTTTATAGTTTAAATGAGTCGTTCTTAATTGTGATCTTGATCCGACAACTTGACTCATGACATGGCTTCTCTCGTAAATTATTTTTTACAAAATCATACATATTTAATTTAATGCTAAATGATCTTAAATCATGCATATTTTCATTAGTCAAAATGATTTTTAAACATGCCTCTAAAATCTGGACTAAGATAATCGATTATGTACTAATGATAATCGATTATGTTAAGCCAAGACTGCATGACAATCGATTGTGAACTAATGACAATCAATTGTGTTAAGGCAGTGAGCATCAGGTTTTTCAAACCTGCATGACAATCGATTGTGAACCTTATGACAATCGATTGTGATGAGGCAGTGTACATCAAAGTTTTTCAAGACTCAGAATAATCGATTGTGAAGCTAATGACAATCGATTGTGAAGAGACAGTGTCCATCAGATTTTTAGAAGTCACAAAATAATCGATTGTGAACTTATGACAATCGATTGTGTTGAGGCAGTGACTTCCAGACTTTTTCAAAACTATTAAATAATCGATTGTGAGTATAAAACAATCGATTGGCAAAAGGCAGTGTCTAAAATGATTTTCAAAGTCTGATAAATAATCGATTGTTAACATTGCACAATCGATTGTAAGGCTGACCCTTGTCGTAAAGTTTTCAAATACCGTCAGGTAATCGATTGTTGATTTTGTACAATCGATTGTTGATATTAAAATCTGGAAAAGATTTTTTGAACGTTGCTGAATAATCGATTGTTGATTTTGTACAATCGATTGTTGATATTAAAATCTGGAAAAGATTTTTTGAACGTTGCTGAATAATCGATTATTGATTTGGTATAATCGATTGTTTTACGTAAAATCTGGAAATGATTTTTTGAACGTTACTAATAATCGATTGTTGATCTTGGACAATCGATTGTTAAGCGTAAAATCTGGGATTGATTTTAGGAACGATTGGCAAACAATCGATTGTGGCTTCCTGACAATCGATTGTCACAGAGTAAAATCAGCAACTCTTAATTGGCAATTAGGCAACGGTAATGCCAAGTTTTTCAACTATAAATACAGCTTCATTTCGATGTATTAAATAAAACAGCACACAACAACTGATCATTCTATTGCTATAAGCTTGCATACTATTGTTTATCATTTTATATTCATTTCATAAAGCTTTTGAGGGCCAAAGTCTTGTCCATAGTTGTTGTGATCTTGAGCTTACTTCTTTTACTCATATCTACTCATTAAGGAGTGTTTTGTTTGAGTGTTTAGTGTTTTGTACACTTGTAAGAGAATTGTGATTCTCTTTTTGTAAGGAACTTGTGTTTCCTTGGTTGAAGTCTTGGAGTGTTGTATCTCCGAGCAAAGGTGTTAAGGCGTGTGTCCTTAAGTTGTAAAGGTTTGTTGAGCACCCGTAAGCTTGACAAGTTAGTGGAAAATCTCGAGAGAGTCTCTCGGGGACTGGACTAGCCACGTGTTGTGGTGAACCAGAATACATCGGTGCGTTCTTTCATTTTGTTTATTTAACGCACTTAATCATTTCCTGCAAATTTTAATTTCCGCAAGTTTACGCTAAATTTTATTATAACGCTATTCACCCCCCTCTAGCGTTAAGCGTATTAACTAACAAATACTTATACAAAATATTAATCCTATAGTTATCTCCATGCTCATATAATATTCCCAAATTTCAAACTTAAACTAACATTTAGAAAATGGTAGTAAACTTTGAAAATGCTTAACATGTATTGCTAAAATTAACCTATTCTAGAACCATGCTCGAAGAGGCTAAGATTCCCAAACATTTTTGGGCAGATGCCGTGAGTACCACATGCTACATCTTAAATAGAGTAGTCATAAGGCCAATACTCATGAAGACCCCTTATGAACTCTACAAGGGAAGGAAACCAAATATCTCCCATTTTAGAGTATTCGGTTGTAAATGTTTTATTCATAACAATGGCAAAGATCAATTGGAAAAATTTGATGCTAAGTCCGATGAGGGAATTTTCATTGGCTATTCTTCACGTAGCAAAGCATATATGGTCATTAATAAAAGAACCGAAACTGTGGAGGAATCACCTCATGTTGTATTTGCCAAAAATAATGCTCGCTTGGCGAGAAAGGATACTGGTTTTGATCTTGCAGGTATCTTAGATAGCTAGAAAGACAAAATACAAGAGGAAACGCCTAAAGAAAATCAACACGAATTTTTGAAACAACCAACGGAGGAAGCGCCACAATTGGAGAATGAAACGAAAACGCCTAACGAGTGGAGGACAATCAAAGATCACCCTCTCGAACAGGTAATTGGCGACGTCGGAGAAAAGGTAAGTACCCGAAACTCCCTTAAGAACACCTTAGGACATACTGCTTTTGTGTCTCAAATTGAACCAACAACCATCTCCGAAGCAATTGGGGATGAATTTTGGACCTTGGCAATGCAAGAGGAGCTTAACCAATTCAAACGGAATGACGTTTGGGATTTGGTGCCAAGACCCGAAAATCATACCATAATTGGTACGAAATGGGTTTTTCGAAACAAACTAGATGAAAATGGTGTAATCACTAGAAACAAAGCTAGGCTTGTAGCAAAAGGCTATAATCAAGAAGAGGGTATTGACTATGAAGAAACATATGCTCCCGTAGCTAGATTAGAAGCTATTCGTCTATTGCTTGCTTTTGCCTCTTCTATGAATTTCAATTTATATCAAATGGATGTGAAAAGTGCTTTTCTAAATGGTGTTATACAAGAAGAAGTTTATGTTGAATAACCCCCCGGTTTTGAAGATTTTAAATCTCCCGATCATGTTTTCAAACTCAAAAAGGCTCTCTATGGTTTAAAATAAGCTCCCCGAGCTTGGTATGAAAGATTGAGTAAATTTCTATTGGAAAATGATTTCATTAGGGGGAAAGTTGACACCACCCTTTTCGTAAGCATAAAAACAATGATATTTTATTAGTTCAAATATATGTGGATGATATCATTTTTGGTGCTACTAACAATATCTTATGCAAGGAATTTTCCGATTTAATGACAAGCGAATTTGAGATGTCTATGATGGGTGAGTTAACATTCTTTTTGGGATTACAAGTAAAGCAAATGAAAGAAGGTACGTTCATTTGCAAGCCAAATATTGCAAAGAATTGCTGAAATGATTTGAAATAAATAATGCAAAAGCAATGGCGACTCCCATGAGCACATCCGATCATCTAGACAAAGATGAGAAAGGTAAGGAAGTCGACACTAAGAAGTATCGAGGTATGATTGGCTCTCTTCTCTATCTTACTGCTAGTCGTCCGGACATCATGTTTAGCGTGTGCTTATGCGCCCGTTATCAATCGTGTCCGAAGGAGTCTCACCTTACTGCGGTAAAACGGATTTTGAAGTACCTTGTTGGTACTACAAATGTGGGTCTATGGTACCCCAAAGGTTCTTCATGCCAACTCGTTGGCTATTCCGACTCCGATTTTGCTGGATGCAAATTGGACCGCAAGAGCACTAGTGGCACTTGCCATTTGCTCGGCAGCTCTCTCGTTTCTTGGTTTAGCAAGAAACAAGTAAGTGTTGCGTTGTCCACAACCGAGGCTGAATATGTAGCCGCGGGGAGTTGTTGCGCTCAAATCCTCTGAATGAAACAACAACTCTTGGACTATGGCCTAAGTCTTGATCATATCCCTCTTAAATGTGATAATACTAGTGCCATATGCTTGACGAAGAACCCCGTTCTTCATTCGCGAAAAAAAACACATTGAAATAAGACATCATTTTATAAGAGATCACGTTCTCAAGGGCGATGTCGAAATCGAATTTGTTGAAACCAAAGACCAATTGGCCGACATCTTCACTAAACGCTTAGAGAAAGAGTCCTTCTTCCGAATTCGTAGTGAACTCGGGATTCTTGACTCCACGTTGATCTAAGTCAAGCATTGCATCTTTTTATCTTACATGATTTCTAACTTGAGCGTCGGAGACGTCCAACGAATTTTTGCAGGTATCGCCCTAAAGGTAGGGGGAATTTAAAGCATGCGCAATAATCAAGTCTTCTTCAGAAAAATCGGTTTCTGTCGTTTAATAATCGATTATCTCGTATCAATAATCGATTGTTCTGCTATTACTTGAGTTATTGTACTCTCTTTAAGTAATCACGTTTTCTTTCCAATAAATAAACAAGTTTTATTTACATCTTTGGCATCTTCTCATATTATTTTGCTAATGGCAAAAGGGGGAAGATAACGGGTATACACTCTCAATATTTATAAGCTTAAATTGAGGGGGAATTCATATATTGAGGGGGAACTAATCGGATACTTATTGCATATCTTTACTTGTCTTGAATCGTCATTATAAAATTTTTAATTTGCATAACCCGCTTAAAGTTTGCCATTATCAAAAAGGGGGAAATTGTTGGAAACACGTTCTCAAGGCTTTATACTAAAATGTGTGTTCCTATGTGTAGGTTTTGATGAATGACAAACAAGCGCAAATTGATATATGACGAAGTTCAAGTACAAGCGCACAATTGGTGGATAACGAGATTCAAGCACAAGACAAAATTTTATAGTTTAAATGAGTCGTTCTTAATTGTGATCTTGATCCGACAACTTGACTCATGACATGGCTTCTCTCGTAAAATTATTTTTTACAAAATCATGCATATTTAATTTAATGCTAAATGATCTTAAATCATGCATATTTTCATTAGTCAAAATGATTTTTAAACATGCCTCTAAAATCTGGACTAAGATAATCGATTATGTACTTATGATAATCGATAGTGTTAAGCCAAGACTGCATGACAATCGATTGTGAACTAATGACAATCGATTGTGTTAAGGCAGTGAGCATCAGGTTTTTCAAACCTGCATGATCGATTGTGAACCTTATGACAATCGATTGTGATGAGGCAGTGTACATCAAAGTTTTTCAAAACTCAGAATAATCGATTGTGAAGCTAATGACAATCGATTGTGAAGAGACAGTGTCCATCAGATTTTTAGAAGTCACAAAATAATCGATTGTGAACTTATGACAATCGATTGTGTTGAGGCAGTGACTTCCAGACTTTTTCAAAACTATTAAATAATCGATTGTGAGTATAAAACAATCGATTGGCAAGAGGCAGTGTCTAAAATGATTTTCAAAGTCTGATAAATAATCGATTGTTAACATTGCACAATCGATTGTGAAGCTGACCGTTGTCGTAAAGTTTTCAAATACCGTCAGGTAATCGATTGTTGATTTTGTACAATCAATTGTTGGTATTAAAATCTAGAAAAGATTTTTTGAACGTTGCTGAATAATCGATTGTTGATTTTGTACATCGATTGTTGATATTAAAATCTGGAAAAGATTTTTTGAACGTTGCTGAATAATCGATTATTGATTTGGTATAATCGATTGTTTTACGTAAAATCTGGAAATGATTTTTTGAACGTTACTAATAATCGATTGTTGATCTTGGACAATCGATTGTTAAGCGTAAAATCTGGGATTGATTTTAGGAACGATTGTCAAACAATCGATTGTGGCTTCCTGACAATCGATTGTCACAGAGTAAAATCTGCAACTCTTAATTGGCAATTAGGCAACGGTAATGCCAAGTTTTTCAACTATAAATACAGCTTCATTTCAGTGTTTTAAATAAAACAACACACAACAACTGATCATTCTATTGCTATAAGCTTGCATACTATTGTTTATCATTTTATATTCATTTCATAAAGCTTTTGAGAGCCAAAGTCTTGTCCATAGTTGTGATCTTGAGCTTACTTCTTTTACTCATATCTACTCATTAAGGAGTGTTTTGTTTGAGTGTTTAGTGTTTTGTACACTTGTAAGAGAATTGTGATTCTCTTGTTGTAAGGAAATTGTGTTTCCTTGGTTGAAGTCTTGGAGTGTTGTATCTCCGAGCAAAGGTGTTAAGGCGTGTGTCCTTAAGTGGTAAAGGTTTGTTGAGCACCCGTATGCTTGACAAGGTAGTGGAAAATCTCGAGAGAGTCTCTCGGGGACTGGACTAGCCACGTGTTGTGGTGAACCAGAATACATCAGTGCGTTCTTTCCTTTTGTTTATTTAACGCACTTAATCATTTCCTGCAAATTTTAATTTCCGCAAGTTTACGCTAAATTTTATTATAACGCTATTCACCCCCCCTCTAGCGTTAAGCGTATTAACTAACAAATACTTATACAAAATATTAATCCTATAGTTATCTCCATGCTCACATAATATTCCCAAATTTCAAACTTAAACTAACATTTAGAAAATGGTAGTAAACTTTGAAAATGCTAAACATGTATTGCTAAATTAACCTATTCTAGAGCTAACTCTACCAAATAGGATATAAATGAGTTCAACAGTCTATATTTACAGTCTCTCGAATGTTCAACCAAACTAACAGACCACAAGTTTCCGATGGAAACGAAAGAACAACTTGAATTCATAGAAATAGTATTACTATGCTAAGCTGAACAAGCTACGCTAAACATTTTTACACTACATTACAGGATTCGGAAATTCTAAACAAATAATTGACGATGAAGATTTAAGGTAAACTGTTGTTCATTCATGTAACTTCAGGCAATTATGGCTTTCCTATTTTTGCGTCTCATCTTCTAGAGAATTAAGGAATACCTGGAAATTGAAAAGGAAAAAGGGGTGAGGAAGTAGCAGCATAGAATAAGCAATTAAACTACCAGCTTTAGACCTAGAAGATGAAGTTAAGCAGCCTAGAAGAACGACTTCAAACCCGACAATGAACCAAAGGACCTCAACCTAGACTTTATTTCAACTCATTTAACTACTAGATAGTCGAAATTGTTTTAAACACTAGGAGAACTTTCAAAATTCAACATAGGACTCAATAAAACAGTATTTTTTTCCGAATTGTTTTTAGTCATTTGGATTTCAGGATTTTCAGTACTTGGAAATTCTCTAGGTATGATTTTTCTAAAAATCCCGCATTTAGCTGTAAGTAACTATGCCTTTATAGGTAAGTTACTAAGGCATCCAATATAAACTAATTTTTGCATTTGAGACCTTTCATAAGCTTCTTTTTTGCTACTTAACCACCTGATTTACTGATCAAGTTAGTATGCTATGCAGCTTCTAGGAAGCTTCCTGGGTGGTTACTTGAGAGATTGTCTTAGTAAACTACCTAACCTACCCCTTAAACTTCTGAAATTAACCTATACAAACCGTCCCGGGTTATGTTGACCCAAGGCTTAACTCAAAAACCGAGTAGGCCAACCCGGATTGAATTCCCTTTCTTTAGGCCTCTGATTAACAGAGCCGAAGTCCAAATCAAATTCAGGAGCAAATGGAGAACGAGATTGCCCATCAATCAGAAACTTAAAACTTATCACATTTAAACTACACAATGATTTAAACTATTCTAAAACTAAACTAAGCGTCATGCAATGCTCAAGCTTATCAACTACAAAAATTAAAATATCAAACAAAAGGGAAAGACTTATACAAATCGATTAACTGGATAAACATGAACAAAACTTAATTCGAACTTAGAAACTGCACATGAAGTTCAAACCAAACAAAAAGGGAAGAGGAGGAAGGAAAATCAAAAGAAATGAGAGAGAGCTTACCTAGTTGTTTATAATTGAACCCCGGACTCGAATAGACCTTCATGCATCAATTTTAGATTTCTGGAACCCTAGATTTGAATTTCGAGCAGTTGTGGAGGTATTCAAGAGAAATTGAATGTGGATTTGGGATAAGGGGTGGGAAGAGGTTATAAGATATGATTTTGGGGTGATTTGGTGGTGGTCGGGTTTTGAACTTTTGTCTTTATTCAAATATTCGAGCAATTCGGGCTTGATTTGGGGGACAACGGGTGTGGATTTGTGATGTGGAAGTGGAGTAGAAACTATGGTGTCATTTTAGTGAGAAATGGAGGTGGTGCCGCCAGCCACGCGGAGGAATCAACGGCGGTGCTTTAGGGTTTGGGGATTTTGCAAATTTCTAGTGAGATTCGAGGGGAGCGGATGGTGGCATGGGTATGAGGAGAAGAAGGTGAAACTTTGGTGCAAATTTGGCGGTCCTCAGATGCCAGCCGTTGCCGTAGGCGAATTGCGGCGGTGGCAGGCACCGACGATTGGTATCTAGGGTTTGGGAGGTGAGAGACGAGAGATGAGGGGGTAGGGGGGAGGTTCAGACACTCTCATAGTAAAGGACCCAGCTTCACGATCGTCTAATCAGGAAACCTTGACGGTCTTGATCTAGTGAAGCCCAAACGACGTCGTTTTATTGGAGGGGCGGTTGGACCATGAGGAAACGGATATGGGCCAGGTATTTGGGTGGTTTTGGACGGGTTTTGGGTTTAATTTTTATTTGAGCCAGCCCAAATTTGTTCATCTTTATTAGGAGCTCAATTTCTTTTGATTTTCTTTTTTTTTCAAATTAGAACTAAACTAAAATTAAACCTTAAAGCTAAATTAATTAACAATATAAACTAATTAAACCTCATAATATTTACAAAAATTGGTTAAGTCCCAATATTGAAAGAAAAAGTGTAATGAATTCGAAAAAATTAAAAGTAAAAATTCAAAGTGGGCTATTTTTGTTATTTTCTTTCCTTTTCTAATATTAAATAATTAATTATCTTAAAAAATAGAAAATTAGGTCCTATATTCAAATGCACTATTTTTGTATTTTTATGAATTATATAGATTTAACATGCACACAGAAATGCAAACATATACAAAAATTATGCAATTAATTCCTAAAAATCAAATAATTAAAGGAAAAAAATCTTAATTTTAAGAATCTTGTAGGAGTAAATCATGCGAGGCAAAAATCACGTGCTCGCAAGCTAGAACTTGAGGTCAGACCTTCAAGGAACATTGAATCAGGTATTGACCTTAGCCTCAAGAGAGTTCGGAAATAACAAATAGAAGACCGAAATATCCGTGTTCAGGCGGATATTACGTTAGGAATCTCGATAAATATCGGCAAGGAATTGGCAATTAGCAAATCTAGAGATTTTACCTTTTAGGAAAATTTACATTGAGCAAGACTCCTCTATTGTGTAACGAAGGTCTGACAATTCATTGGACACATTATAACACGCACCCCAAAGCAATATACTATTATTATTAGTTCTTATTATCTCATTATTTTGCTCCAATATTGATTAAGGCATTTTTTACTCGAGGGTGACCAACCTTTAAGGCCAAGATTATTTGACTTGTCTGTTTGCATTTACTTTTCTATCATTAGTTTTAATATTAATCTGATTTTCTCAGTTTGTGTCAAGTTAGATCACGTATCCTTTAAATCGCGTATAAATTCAATTATTATCCGAATTTTGGGGGTAAATAGTTTGGCCCATTGTGGGGCTAAGGATAAAATTGTGGTTATTTGATACAAATTTCCATAACACACACTATTTTAAACTTATTATTTGGAGTGTCTTTAATTCCAGGATCAAAATGCCGAACTCTCAATTAGCACCCTTGCACATTGATAATGATTTCATCCACCACTGTGAAAATGATAACGTAGTACCCGAGAAAAATGTGCCCCTAATCGATCTCGATGGAGCCCCAGCAGCAGATCTAATCGACGTCAGCTCACATGTGGCTATCAACACAAATTTTCCTACTAATCCTAAGGACAACGCCTGTAGGGATGTTCGATCGGCAGCTTAAAGCACTCAACTTCCAGGTGATCTTCAAAATGTTAAAGGCTCAACAAGTGAGGATAGCCCAACTTCAGATCCAGAGTCGCTGACCAAGTATGATTGAGCCCAAGCCACCCTAGGAAGTTGTTCACAAAGTTGAATCAGCCTCAAGGAGATCGAATGAGAAGGAGTTGGGGACTAACATGGCAATCATGAAGATGCTTGAGGAACTGACAAAATGAATTGAGTCGAGAGATAAGAAGATTGAGGCACAACGACAAGTAGGCGGAAACCTACAATTCTAGGGTCGGTCAAATCCTAGGAGCTCCGCCGATATTGAAAGGCTTAGACTCCAAAAAGTTCATACAGAAACCTTTTCCCTCGAGTGCGGCTCCCAAGATGATCCCATAGAAGTTCCACATGCATGAGATTCCTAAATACAATAGAATAATAGACTTGAACGAGACACATATGCCATCAAAGGGAATGATTTAGAGGGTGATGAGATCCAATCTGTCTTGCTAAAAAAATCGGAAAGACCCTGCTAAGGGAGCTATAATATAGTATCACAATCCTCTACCTAATTCTATTAACTCATTTACTATGCTTGCATATTCTTTCATGAAGGCATACACCGGGACTATCAAGGTCGAGACCAGGAAGTCTGACCTTTAATGAAATGCTCAGAGAGTTTGTGTCTCGATTCTAAATGGACCTACCGTCGATCGCTGATGATTGGACCATTTAAGCTTTTACCCAAGGACTCAATGTTTGAAGCTTCGTGGCTTCATAACGGTTGAAGTAAAACTGATAGAGTACATGGCTATTACTTGGGCCGATGTGCATAACCAGTATCAATCAAAGATTAGGTGTTGAAGACGATCAACTTAGGGTTCCTTCCGGGTCCATATATTCTGTTAGACTCGTGGACAGAATCAAGAGAGATATTGACCATGAACCGAGCTCAAACAAAGATTGGTACCAGCCATATAATGGAGATCGTAGAAGCAGTGGTTTTGGGCAAAGTTCTATGAGAAATGAAAGGAGAAGTGATCGAGGTTAGAGCTCTCGAGGACTGATGAGAAAGAACAACTTCGATAGGCCTATCATACCTAAAGAAGCACCACAATTATTAGAATATAATAGCAATCGTGGCCATAGATTAGAGGATTGATGACAATTGAGAGAGCTAGTAGCCTAGTTATTTAACAATGGGCACCTTCGAGAATTTCTTAGCGACCAAGCAAAGAATCATTTCAGAAGTAGGTATTCTAACAAACAGACTGAATAAGAAGAACCTCAACACGTTATCAACATAATCATCAGTGGAGTCGATATCCCTCAAGGGCCGATGTTGAAATGCACCAAAGTGTCCATCATAAGGGAAAACCAGATTTGAGATTACATTCCGAAAAGAATCTTGTCTTTCAGCGACGAGGATGCATAGGGGATTGTGCAACCTCACAATGATGCTTTGGTATTATCGTACTCATATACAAAATGTCGAGTTAAACGTGTGTTAATTGATCCATGTAGCTTGGCCAACATCATCCGTTCGAGAGTCGTTGAACAACTTGGTCTGTAAGATCAAATCGTACCCATAGTCCAAATTCTGATGGAGTCAACATGGCATGTGAAACCATTAAGGGGAAATAACTATACCAGTCAATGCCGCCAGACCATCGAGGAGGCCAAGATTTATGTGATCCAAGGTGACATGAGAATACAACGCCCTGTTCAGGAGGCCATGGATCCACAATATGAGGGAAGTGTCCTCGAATATTCACCAACTGTTGAAATTCCCAATGATAAGAGGGATTAAGACTATCTACGGAGAACAACCAGCTACAAAAGAGGTGTTTGCAGTGGATGAAGTAATTTCAATATCAATACTCGCAATGTCAAAGGAACCAAGTTTGGAAGCAAAGAAAGAAGCCAAATAACAATCACCAATACCAGCCTCGACCCTACCAGACAAGAAGGGGAGTAACGACGATGATTATAATGGGGTTCCCCGATCCTTTATAGTCCCTGATGATTCCGACGCTACCAAGTCGAAGAGTTGGAACAGGTCATATGATCGAACATCTGCCCGATCGGAAGGTATGCCTAGGCATAGGTTTAACTCTCGAGCTCAGAAAAAAACTCATTCAATTGCTTATAGCTAACATGGATTGTTTTGCTTGGTCCCATCTTAACATGATAGGGATCCCACTAGAGATAACCACTAACATGCTAATCCTGGACCCGAAATTCCATTGTGTCAAGTAGAAAAGGAGGCCCTAATCCGAGGTCAAGCACACTTCCTCAAGGACGAGGTATCTTAACTCCTTAAAGTAGGGTCCGTTTGGGAGGTTAAATACTCGGATTAGTTAGCAAACATAGTGGTCGTCCCCAAAAAGGGGAACAAACTAAAAATGTGTATAGACTATATGGATTTGAACAAAGCATGTCTGAAGGACTCCTTTCCTCTTCCTAACATCAATTGCATGATCGATGACACGGACATCCACGAGATCCTCAGCTTTCTCGATGCTTATTCTGGGTATATGCTAAGTAAGGATTTTGACAGCTTATTTGCTATCTTTTACTTGTGTGTTAGCTCAAAAATACTTAAGGTATTCCCGGAAACTAACAAAATGTGCTTACTTTCAGGAATATTAGGAAATAAGCCAAAGAAGTTAAAGTCAACTCATAAAGGAGTCAAAAGTGAAGAAGAACCAAAACAGGGCATAAAGGGCTAGCAGTATGGACCGCACAATTCTAGTGTGGACGCAGAAGGAGATTCAGAGAGTATGTTTTGGCCAGCTCAGGGAGTGCACACTATACTGAAATTGTGTGGCTGCATCCATTATTATGCAGACCGTAGGATTGAGATTCATAGAGTCGGAAAGTAAAGGAGTGCAGACCGCATCACTTTTGTGTGGCTGCATAATCCTAAGTGCGTCAGAGCATTTATACGTACCGCAGAAGACCCCAAGTTCCAAGCCCAGGTTTCCAAGAATTCAGACCGTGTGACAAATGTGTGGACATAGTAGCGCATTGTGTGGATTGCATTTGAATTATGCGGCCGCACAATCTTCGTAGGGATAATTTTGTCATAAGTTTTTGCTTAGTATAAATAGAACATTTTGTCATTTATAGGTTAAGTTTAATTTGTAGAGGTGCAGCTATACGATTTTCTTTATTTCTTTAAGTAATTTTGTACTAGATTGACTTCTTAACACTAGTTTTTGTTTATTTAATCAATTATTATGCATTCTATCTTAATTTTTTCTTATATTTCTCCATTTTTCATGAATAGCTAAATCTTTATCTTGGGTTGTGGCTCAACCCTAGAGTGGGTACTTAATGGTTATTTAATTTTAGGGTTTGTTTGAGATTGGATTAGTGATATTTAGCCTTGTTTATGTTTAATTTCTAGAATTAATGGTTGAAAACAATAATTCATGCCTAATTGACCCAGTCTTTGCTTGAAAAAGAGAGACTCGGTTTAGGAAAACTTAGTTAACAAGAAATTGGGGTGAACTCAAGAAATTGATAGCCCCAATTAAAGGGTTAAATATAGAGATAGTAAGACCCAACTCGAGCATACATCATTTGATTGTGCAATACCTATTTGGGCTTGGGAAAGCCAAATTGGGCAAAATCACTCAAACTACCAAGAGGTATAGAGTGAGAAATTTTGCATGATTGCTATACCAGGATCCCAATTAATCAAACTAGACCTATAGCTTACAACTCGTTAAGTATCCACCTAGGTGGAAGTCACCACGACCCTAGATTCCTTTATCCTTTGAAAAACAACCAAAATAAAAAATAAGGTCTTCTAGTTTATTATTTTCAATCATTAGCTAAAAGTTGAGATAGAAACAACCAATGAATATGTGGAAATACAAATTGAGTCACATCATACAACTACTCTAGTTATATACCTAATCCAAATTTTAACTCCCAGTGGATTCGATCCCGACTCTTGTTGGGTTTATTATTTCAACCGCCTTATTACCTAATTGTGGTGTGAGTTTGGGCGAGATCAGTACAACCAAATGCGGATGGGCCAGAATGATCAGGGGAAAACCTCCCTCATTACTAAATATGGCATGTACTGCTATAGCGTGATGCCATTCGAACTAAAAAATTCCGGTTCCACTTATCAACACCTAGTAAACCGTATGATCGAATAAAAAATAGGAAAATCGATGGAGGTTTATATTGACGACATATTTTGTAAGCCTCTGTGAGCTGAGGACCATTTGAAACATTTTCAGGAAATTGTTGGCATCTTGAAAAAGTACAATATGAAGCTGAAGCTGGAGAAGTATGCATTCAGAGTTGGATTAGGTAAATTCCCCGGGTTCATGGTATGTATCCGAGGAATCAAGATCAACCCCAACAAAATCAAAACCATCAAAGAAATCATAGTCGTGGACTATGTGAAGGCCGTGCAAAGATCAATTGGATGCATAGCCACCCTAGGGCGATTCATCTAAAGCTCTTCGGATAAGAGTCACCAACTGACCAATTCTTCTCCTTACTTAAAAAGAAGAACAACTTCTCATAGACCCGGAGTGTCAACGGGCCCTAGAGGAACTCAAACAATATTTATTGGGCCCACTGCTACTTCATACAACAAAAATAGATGAACAGTTGTACTTGTATTTGACAGTATCAAAAATAGCAATACGTGAGGTCCTGGTCCAAGAAGAACAAGGTACGACATTCCCAATTTACTATGTTAGAAGGACCTTAGATGAGGTTGAGACTAGGTACCCTCACCTAAAAAACTGGTGCTCGCTTTGCTAAGCACCTTTAAGAAACTAAAACCATATTATTAATGCCACCTTATAAGTGTTGTGATAACTTACCCATTGCAAAATAGTATGCACAATCTTGACTCTCAGGATGATTGGCCAAATGGGCCATGGAAATTAGTGGGTACGATATTGAGTATCGTCCTCAGACATCTATCAAGCCTCAAATTTTAGCACACTTTGTGGTTGATTTACGCTGGCCCTAATACCCGAGGTCGAACGAGAGTTGTTGGTAAACTCACGGATGTCCTCGAGAATCTGGAACCTCTTTACGAGCAGTGCCTCGAATGTGAAAGGGACCGGACTTGACATATTATTGAAACCACCAACAAGCAATATAGTTAGCCAATCTATTAGGACTGTAAAGTTGACTAACTATGAGGCCGAATATGAGGCCATGATTACAGGTCTTGAACTAGCCAAAAGCTTGGGGGCGGAGGTGATCTAAGATAAGTGCAACTATCTCCTCATGGTAAACCAAGTTAATGGAACGTTCGAGGTTAGAGAAGAACGAATGCAAAGATACTTGGAGAAGTTACAGGTAGCATTACGTCGGTTTAAGGAGTTGACATTACAATACGTACCATGAGACCAAAATAGTGAGGCTAATGCCCTTGCTAACTTAGAGTCATCGGTCGAAGACAATGAACTTGATTTGGGGGCAGTAATGCAACTCATGAGATTGGTGGCGGAAGAAGGTCATGCAGAGATAAACTCTATAAGCCCGACTTAGGATTGAATAAACAAATACGTAAAATATCTTAAGAATGGAAAACCGCCCTCGAATCCAAGAATCGAAGGCCCATGCGTACAAAGGCATCCCAGTTTTGTTTTTCCAAGGATAGAACCTTGTTTAGGAGAATGTTCAACAGCCCACTAGCAATATGTTTAGGACCAGGAGATACCGAGTATGTTTTGAGGGAAATTCACAAGGGCACCTATAGAATACTCGGGCACCAAATCGCTGGTTCGAAACGTAATTAGAGTAGGCTATTATTGGATAAATATGGAAAAGGATGCAAAGGAATTTGTGCGAAATTTTAATGGGTGCCAACGACATGCTCCGAAAATATACCAACCTGGGGAGCTGCTGCATTCAGTTTTATCGCCATGGCCATTCACGAGGTGGGGAATGGACATCGTCGGCCTCTTCCATGGCCACCTGGTAAGGCCCAATTTATTTTGTTTATGACTGACTATTTTTCTAAGTGGTTAGAGGCGTTCGAGAAGTTCAGGGAAAAGGAGGCCATTGATTTCTTTTTGGACCACATCATATGTTGGTTCGGAATATCGGCTGAGATCGTGTGCGAAAATGGAAAGCAGTTAATCGGTAGCAAAGTAAAAAATTTCTTTAAGACTACAAGGTCAAAAGGATTCTATCAACGCCTTGCCACCCTAGCGGGAATGGACAAGCCGAATCGACCAACAAAACCATACTACAAAACCTTAAAAAGAGGTTGACTGGCACCAAGGGGAAATGGAAGGAAATTCTCCCCAAAGTCCTATGGGCATATCGTATGACCTCGAAATCTAGCACTGGGTACACTTTGTTCTTATTGGCTTATGGCGCTGAAGCTTTAATAACGGTCATAGTCGGAGAACAAAGTATCAGATTCTGACATGCGAAAAAGGAATCAAATGACGAGGCCATTAATACGAGCTTGGAGTTGTTGGATGAAAGGCGCGAAGCCGCCCTCATTTGGTTGGCTGCCCAAAAGCAACGGGTCGATATGAAATATGACTTATACCCACAAGATCTAAAAATTATAACAAAAACCCAACAGTACCATTATCAATAACATTTATCATATTATCGCAAACCATAGTCCTCAACATAAATAAATTTAGTAAAAAATTATCATTTTTATAATAAACTATATGATATACTATCAGATGACTGCGAAGATGAAGCAACATTATTACAAAATAATAAATTATGGGTACTTTTATAAAGTACAAATGATTGGAGCAATTTTTTTAAAATGTAATGATGATATATTGCGCCAAATCCAGCTGGGATTTGGGACGGATTTTGCCAAAATGTAATCAAAATCTATAGTCAAAATGTGTGTTTGCCAAATAAAATTCAACAAAATCTAGGGCCAAAATAAAACCCATATCATTACTTCCTAATGGCAAAAAAGTAAACTTGCAGAGCTAAACTTGACTTTTGTAAACGAAAAAGTATAATTCAAGAATTTCTAATCTATAAATTTGTAAGGGAGACCTCTAATACAAAGGAAAACTTTAGCAAATAATTAAAATGGTTTTTGGTATATTAACATCTCTATAATTATCAACCTTTTCGGTTCTAAATGACGTTGCCGACTTGGAACATTTCAAGGGCTTTGTAGTTTATTCTCAAGTATATAACTATGAGACTTAAAAAAGACGACTTTGTGAGTTGACGGATCCATTAAAGTTGAAAAAACCTTGAATATTTTGGTCGTGTATATATCATTCTTTATATTAAGTGCTTTGGTCTTAGCTATTTTCTAAGTCTGAAGTTGGAAATTTTGCCTTTGGGTTGTAATGAGCGGAGGATTTGAAAGACGACTCCATTTATTCAGTAAAGTTAGCCCACATTTTAACCAACATATCTACCAAATTTGAACCCCAAGTCAGCCACTAAATTCATGGGAAATCTTCTAAAGCTATTTTATCTTGCCAATTGGCAGTTGCCAGGGTATTCTTTTAACAACATTTCACCTTTGGTGTTTAGGTATAACTTTTTGAATAAAATTCCAAATTGGATTAAGCGTGGACAGAATATGAACTTTAAATTTAGAGCCTCTCGTTTAGCACGTGAATTCTTTGGCCCGCGTCCTTTTCTAAAAGGAATTTTTACACACAATTTGGAATTTTATTACAAAAAATATCCATATTTTAATATTTACTCGACCTAAATATATTTTAGTATGAAAATATATGTAATCCACCTTAAAAGGTTTTCAATTTATTATTTATACCTTCAATTAAGGAATTTAGAGAATTAATCCCTCCTGTCACCGCTGGGTACTTAGATAGCGACGCCCGAGTAGATAATTGTGCATCCACCAATGAGTTTGGCCAATTTCCATTCCCTTGCCCATCTCTAGTTCTTTGCTTCTGTCTTGCGTCGTTATTAGTATTAATAATAATTTGTAAGGACTTTGCACAAAAGTATGGAATTCCATGGTATTTAATGTAATTATTATAAACAGATTCGATGGGGTAATAACTTGTCAAAAAGAAAATATTAGACTGCAAAATTCATTTCCATTTCAACTGATGCAGGGTAATTCAATGTAAAATTCTTAATTGGATTATTGTTACGTTAGATATTGTAAACACGATGAGCTACTGTTTTCTAGCTTTAGCACAATGAATGACTACTCAGTTGCTTCCTTTTTAGTTCTTTTTCGTTCCCTTTCACTTTAAACGAGTTGACTTTCTTTGGTTAAGAGTCTAACTTTATATAGTTTATATCTAATTCATACATAATAAAAATAAATTTTATGTACCTAATTATAAATTATACAACTTATTTATAATTTTTATACATTATTTTTACTCAACTATATACAACTACAATATTACTCGACTTAAATACAATTTTTATATAATATGTTTTTTGTATATTTTGTATTTGATTTATACTTAGTAAAAATAAATTTCATACAACTAATTATATATTATACAACTTATTTATAACTTTCATTCCTTTTTTTTACCCAATTACATACAACTATAATATCATACAACTTAAATAATATTTTTATTCAATATTGTTCAACTTTCATACAGTATTTAAAAAAAATATATAAACAATATAATACAAATTTTCTATAATTTTACTACAGATTTACTATAATTTCTGCAGTATAATGTATGTCATGTCTTCTGAAGAATATATAAACAACTTTCATACAATATTTAAATAAAAAAAATATAAACAACATAACACAATTTTTCTACAATTTTATTACAACTTTACTATAATTTCTGCAGTATAATGTATGTCATGTCTCCTGAAGAAATTGTACTACAACTTTACAACACTTTCTTCTTCTTCTTCTTCTTCTTCTTCTTCTTCTTCTTCTTCTTCTTCTTCTTCTTCTTCTTCTTCTCCTTCGACGAATTTTAATATGAGATTCCGCCAAAATTAAGTCTAATCTTCACCAAAACACCCTCAAAATTGTGATACAAACTCCAAATAATATTCTCAATTGTTTGCTGCAACACCCAATCCATGCAAATAATGATTTTTAAAAATCCAAATTCGAATTCAAAGCCTCAAAGCTTTTTAATGGTCGTCAATTGGAATTGTTGCTCTTTTTTCCTTTGTTTCACATTACTGGAATCAGGGATTGAGAGATAGAGAGATACGTAGAGGTAATTTTTAATTGTTTGCAACAACACCCAATTCAAATAGATAATATTTTTTAAAAAACTCAAATTCGAATTCAAAACTTCAAAGCTTTTTAGTTGCTGTCAATGGTGGAAATGTTGCTCTTTGCTTTGCTTACATTATTCGAATTAGGGATTAATAAATAGAGAGATATATAGAGAGTGAGAGAGAGAGAGAGAGTAGGAGAGAGAGAGAGAAGTAGAGAGTGAGAGAGAGAGAGAGCATGATAGAAAGAGAATAAGGATGGGAAATAATTGATTCATAATATAAAGGGATACTCATTTAATTCCTAAAGTGTATATAATTGATAAATAAATTTATAAATAGGAGGTAATTAAATTGAAACTTGAGTAGGGAGGGTAATAATATTTCTGATATTATATAGGTACGTAAAAATCTTTTTTTTTTTTTAAAAAATAGGACTTCAATAATGAACAACTACTACTCACAAAATTTATATATTTTGTGGAATTTCAATTTTAAGTGTATATGGTGTGTTGAGTTTTAAGCATTAATATGGCATAAAAGAGGGTGAATGGAAAATAGAGAAAAAAATAAGAATTTTAAGTGAAATTGTAACCACCCCCCTCCCTCAATGAACCAATATTGTCTCATATTGAAAGAGAAAGAGGTTTGTAATGGGTATATAAGCAATTGCTCTTCTTGTAGCTCTTAAAGAGTTGAGAAGAAGGCATGCCTCGCGCCGTCGTCGTTGTTGCTCGGCTCCGCCTTCGGATTTGGATTTGGATTTGGTCAAACGATTGATTGATTAATTTTTTGATCAAATTTATTTGTTAATAGTAAATATTAACAGAAAATATTTTTAATATCCATTTTAATAACAAAATATTAATATTAAATCAAAGAATATTAATAGTAAAATTCAACCGTTTTCATTTTTCCTTTTTCTGTTTTGGTAACACAAAATTAACAACCCGCTTAAGTTTTTCCCACTTTATTTTCCCTATTTATCGTTGAGCAAATAGCCATTTATGTTATGACATTCATGTTGTGGCCGTTTTGCATAAACAGCTATTCTGAAGAGTTGCACCTCTTCAGATTTCACCCTTTTATTGACACCCACTAATATGACATATAACCAGATCATTTTTGTGCAGTGTCGAGACATATATTCTCTTCGGAATGATTCTAATTATTTTTTTATGTTAATTGTATTCTTTTTATTCAAGAAGTTGGCTATAAATACAAGTTCATTTTCTCCAAATTTTAATATGATTTTATAAGTTTCTCCTCCTTCTTCTGCATTGTTTTAACTTCAAAGAAAGAAAAAGTAAGTGTAACTTGCTATCGAACTTTGTTTTTGCTGAAATACTAGGTCTTGTAGTACCACTACACTAGTATGTAATTCGTTATATTCTGGGAGAAAATAATTCATAACCTTGGGTACTAGGAGCGGATTAAATCTTAAGGAAACACTGTGAATTCTATGGTCTTGGATTAACTTTTATTTATTTACATTTTCTCTTTATATGTTATTCTATTTTTCTAGAATTAGTTTACAAATATAGATTACTAATTGCCTTAAGGAATTTAATTTGTATTTTGTATTTCTGTTATATTAACGGTTTTGGAGTTTAACACTTTTGTGGTTTACCGTTGGAGATTAAAATCTACATGATTTTAACGCTTGCTTGTGTCATTCTTTTATAGAAATGACCAATGATAACAGAAACCAGGTTGTTCTAATGATAACTGCCAATACATCAACAAGCTGAACACCACGGAGAAACCCGAAAACTTTTTGGGTTAGATTTCAAGCGGTGGCAACAGAAGATGTTCTTCTACTTGACTACTTTAAGTCTGCAGAAAATCATCAAGGAAGATGTTCATGTTCTTCCCGATGAAACTACATAGAATGAACGCTTTTTTCGTGATTGAGGCACAGAAGCATTATGATTTTCTGTGCAAGAATTATGTTCTTAGCAGATTGGAGGACGATCTGTATAATGTCTACAGTGGCGTGGAGACGTCAAAAGAATTGTGGATTGCGCTTGAAAAAAAATACAAAACTAAAGATGCTGGGTTGAAGAAATTCGTTGCCGCCAAGTTTTTGGACTACAAAATGGTGGATAACAAGTCTGTTATTAACCAAGTCTAGCTATTGCAAGTGATTATTCGCGATATCCTTGTTGAATGTATAAATCAAATTAATACTGATGTTGAAAGTTGTAATTTTAGTATTTTTACTAACAGAATTTTCATTGAAGGTCTTGTCATCAATGAAACATTTCAAATAGCATCGATGATTGAGAAGTTGCCTCCTTTGTAGAAGAACTTCAAAAACTACTTGAAGCACACATGCAAGGAGATGTCCCTTGAAGATCTCAATGTTCGATTAAGAATAGAAGAGGAAAAAAAAGGTGTTGAAAATAATAATAGGAGAAAACATTGTTGAGGATACTTCTCAAAATAAGAGAAAGAGGAAGCAAGATTCTGGACCTAAAAGCACCCCAAGAAATAAAAATTTCAATAGAAATTGCTACAACTGTGGGAAAGCTGAGCATAAATCTATGGAGTGCCGTGCTCTGAAAAAGGAGAAGAAGAAGGGTCAAGCAAACATGGTTGAAAAGTATGAAGATGTTGATGACTTGTGTACCATGCTTTCTGAATTCATGGTGGGAAATCCTAAGGAGTGGTAAATTGATTCTGGGGCCACTCACTATGTTTATGCATTTAGGGAAGTCTTTGCCCATATGCTTCTGTTGGACCTGAAGAGACTCTTTCTATGGGAAATGCTGCAACCGCCAAGATTGAAGGATGCAAGAAGATCTTTCTGAAGATGACTTCTGGAAAGATGGTGACTTTGAACAACGTCCTTCATGTTCTCGAGATTAGGAATATTTTAGTCTCTATTGGAATTCTTTAAAAATGGTTTTAAGTGTGTTTTTGTTTCTAATAAGGTTATAATAAGTAAGAACAAAATATTTGTAGGAAAAGGTTACCCCGCTGAGGGCCTTTTCAAGCTGAATGTAATGGTTGTTGAGAATAATAATAAAATTTCAGCTTCGTCTTCCTTACTTGAGTCAAATGAATTATGGAATGTACGTTTGGGTCATGTCAATGCAGAAAATGATTAACTTGGAAGTATTTCCTGAATTTGAATGTGACAAATCAAAATGTCAAATATGTGTGGAATCTAAGTATGTTAATCATCCATATAAGTCAGTTGAAAGGAATTCAGATCCCTTAGACTTAATTTACACAGATATTTGCGATATGAAGTCAATATCCTCTCGCGGTGGAAAGAAGTATTTCATAACTTTTATTGATGATAGTACTCAATATTGCTATGTTTACTTACTGAATAGTAAATATGAAGCAATAGACACATTCAAGCAATAAAAAACTGAAGTTGAAACTCAACTTTACAAGAAAATCAAAATGATAAGAAGTGATAGTGGTGGTGAATATTAATCTTATTTTGAACTAATATGTTTAGGATATGAAATTATTCATCAAACAACGGCCCCTTAAACACCCCAATCTAATGGAATTGTAGAAAGAAATAATCGTTCATTAAAGGAAATGATGAACACATTATTGATAAGTTTTTGTTTGCCACATAACTTGTGCGGGGAGCCGTTCTTACGGCTAAACGAATACTAATTTGAGTACCACATAGTAAATTCAATCCATTCCATATGAAAAATGGAATGAAAGGAAGCCCAACTTGAATTATTTTAAAGTGTGGGGGTGTTTGGAAAAAGTTCAAGTTCCTAAATATAAAAGGGTAAAAATAGAACCGAAAATAGTTGATTGTATTTTCATAGGATATGCGACCAATAGTAAAGAATATCGATTTCTGGTTCATAAATAAGAAAATCCTAACATTTATAATAATGTAGTTATAAAATCAGATAATGTTGAGTACTTTAAAAATATATATATCTGTATAAAAAGGAATGTGAGTCTATTGGTGAAGGATCTAAACAACATAGGGAAGAAACAAAAGAAAGAACATTAAATCAGGAGGATCCAAGACGTAATATATGTTAAATAATGCCTACTTCATTTGGACAAGATTTGGTGACTTTCTTGTTGGAAAATGAGTCTCAAACATTTATAGAATCTATGTCTTCTTTGGAATCATTGTTTTGGAAAGAGGCAGTCAATAGAGAAACATGATCCATATTGAACAACCATATATGGGAATTGGTTGATCTTCCTCCTGGAAATAAACTTTTGGGTTCTAAATGGATTTATAAGAGAAAAATGAAAGATGATGGTACTATTGATAAATTTAAGGCAAGACTTGTAGTCAAAGGGTGTAGACAACGAGAAGGTCTTGACTACTTTGATACATACTCTCCAGTTACAAGAATTTCGTCCATACGTATGTTAGTAGCATTAAATGCAGTGTATGGTCTTGAAATTCATCAAAGGGACGTTAAGACGGCCTACTTGAATGGAGATTTGGAGAAAGAAATATACGTGGAATAACTTGAAAGGTTTTTAGTTCCATGTAAAGAAAAGAAGGTATGTAGACTTGTTAAGTCCCTTTAAAGACTAAAACAAGCACACAAATAATGGCATGAGAAATTTGACCAAACAATGTTGTCAATTGGTTTTAAGATAAACAAATGTGATAAATGTGTGTACGTTTAAAATGTTCCAAATTACATAGTCATTTTTTGCTTATATGTGGATGATATGGTGATAATGAATAATGACATTACCAACATAAATGCTACTAAGCGTATGCTAACTAGCAAGTTTGATATGAAGGACTTGGGAGTTATTGATTTAATTTTGGGGATTAAGATCCATAATACGGTCTGGCATTGTCACAATCTCATTATATTAATGTAGTACTTCAAAAATTCAAGCACTTGGGCTTTACAGTTGTAAAGACTCCAGTTAATGTGTATATTCAATTAGCAAAGAACAAAGGCCAAAACATATCACTATTGGATTATGCTCGTGTGTTGGGATTCTTAATGTACATCATGAATTGTACACGTCCCGATATAGCTTGTGCTATAAGTAAAATGAGTCGATATACGAGCAATCCAGATCAATGTCATTGTATGGCAAACGAGTTTTGAGATATTTAGAAATACCCATGACTTTGCTTTGCACTACAGTAAATATCCTGCAGTGATTGATAGATACTTAATGCAAATTGGATCACTGGTTCAGCTAATTATAAGTCCATAAATGGATATATATTCACTATTAGTGGAGGAGCAGTATCTTGGAAGTCATCCAAACAAACTTGTATTGCCCTCTCTACAATAAAGACTGAATTCATGGCCTCAGATAAAGCCAGTAAAGAAGATGAATGGTTCTGAAATTTCTTGGAAGACATTCTATTTTGGCCCAAATTGCTGGCACCAATGTGCATACACTGAGATAGTCAAACGGTAATTGGAAGGGCTGGGAGCATTATGTATAATGTTAAATATCATCATATACGATGAAAACATAAAATCGTTAGGCAATTACTCTCTAGAAGAATTATCACGATTGACTATGTAAAGTCAAGTGATAATGTGTCGGATCCACTTACAAAAGGCCTAACTATCGAGGTAGCTGAGAAATCATCAAGGGGAATAGGACTATGGCCTAGAACAAGTCAGTGGCGGTAACTTTACCTAGAAGACCAGATATTCAAAGATCTAGGTTCAAGGAGATCAAACAAAGTCATTAATGTCAGTTCAACATTATCAACTAAACTCTTGGTCCATTCTCGTGATAAGATAATGTTCAGTACCAAGGATATATCAGTAAGGATTTTTAATGATTTCTAAATTTTATATGGGGTATATCAAATAGTGTATCTACGGAATGGCATGTTTAGGAATCATCTATGTAAGTGTGAAATGTTAGCCACTTTAAGGAGAACTTTGTAAGCCAGTCCTCTACGCACTTATGAAACCAGGTGGTGTTCATGGCTGAAACAAACACAACAATGAGAACCAAAGACGGTTAAGGGTTGGTTATGTGATTTATGATTGTTTAGGTATATACTAAAATTCAACGGTTCAAAGATATCAAACATATCGATTGATCGAGTATATCCGACATAAATTCACTATGGAAAGTTCAAAGGAAAACCTACTAATCCAGATTCAATTAATCCTTACTTGCGAGTCACACAATTTTTCATGCATATTTTCGTGATATAGATATTCTCCATTCATGTGGAGGATTGTTGGATATTAACCATTAGTGTGGCTTAAAAGAAGATGAATGGGAAATGGAGGGAAATAAAATTTTTAAGCTCTTCCCCCTCCCTCACCGACTCTATGCGCCCCCTTGATGAAGGAACAATGTCATATATTAGAAAGAGAAGAGGTTTGTAATGGGTATATAAGCAATTGCTCTTCTTCTAGCTCTTAAAGTGACGACCCGACTGTCATCACGTAAGTTACCGCCCTGTTTTCCCCATTTCCTGCTTCTTTATACTTCATTATCAGTGTCGTGTGTGATCGAGTTGGTTTGAATGTATTTTTGAAGGAAATGAGACACTTAGCCTCTTTAGGGATAACTTAGTTTGGAAAACTTAGCCGGATGTTCACCTATGAGTTAGAGGGCTTGAATATGAATTCAGATGATTCAGTTAGCTTCAAGGGATGAATTGTGACTTAGGAGTGTCATTGGAAGTGATATTGGAGGTCTGATGTAGAATTAGGCTTGAATCGGCGAAGTTAGTATTTTGGCGAATTCCGATTGGTAGGTGAGATTTTCATCTGAGGGTCGGAAATGGAATTTAGAGAGTTGTTCGTTAGGTGATTTGGGATATGTGTGTAAAGTTTCAGGTCATTCGGAGGTGATTTGGTTGGGTTTTTGATCGAATGCGTGTTTAGAAGTTTTTGAAGAACTTAGGCGTGAATCCGATGTAATTTGAAGGTTTTGGTGTTGCTTGTGGTGTTTTGATGATTGGATCAAGTTTGACTTATGTTTTATGATGGGTTAGAACTTTTGGTTGAGGTCCCGGGGGCCTCCAGTGAGTTTCGGATGGCTAAACAGGAAGTTTCAGACTTGGAAATGCAGCAACAGTTGCATGCCTAAAAAATGCGAGAAAATGTTCACACTTATGATCTTGCATTTCGAGTGAGGCTTTGCATTTGTGAAGGAGCTGTCCCGAGGCAGAGTTCAAATTTGCGATAGTTTGATCACATTTGCGACTTCGCATTTGCGAGCAATGTGTCGCATTTGCGACCTTGGCAGAGTCCGCATTTGCGAGACAAATGTCGCATTTGCGACCTTGGTAGAGGAGACTCTAGGTTGAAATTCCAATGTTTTTGTCACATTTGCGACTCTCGCATTGATTCAGCTTGAAACATAACTCTTGAAATTTCCTTCCACGCTTTCGTATGCGCACATGAGCGCTCAGAATTGGATGTGCCTTGATGGCTTATGATTCCCAGATCGAGGGGAGAGATGTCATATCCGTGAGTTTATGTTGGGCCAGTCTAGTGTACTTGAGGCCATATCTTGGTCTATAGCTGGAGCATCGAGGTGCTGATTGTGCGAGCAAGTGGTTCTAACTTATACGTTCGGTAATGTCCCTATTAGTGGAAATGTCGGCTGGATAGCCACGTGATGAGTATGTTAGTACTAGGAGATGTATTTATGTGACTTGGAAGTAATGAGGGAGGTCTGCTGGATGATAGAATAACTACTAGGTGATTGAATTCCATTGTGATTTGGGGTATAGCCCGAGTAATGGGCGCGTGAAGAATCTTTTCATGTTTCCAATTGAGAGTGGAGTAATAATGATGTGATATGAGTTCAGACTTAGGAAGACAAATTGGCTTGTAATGTGTATGACGATAGAAGGTATACAGAAATGTTATATTGAGGCGAAATAGGTGGGTTATCTCCTACGGAGTGTTCTAAACTGACGTGATCCTTGTGTATGTTAAGAGATCTCATTTACAAGTGAAGAAAATGAGTTGAAACCTAGATTGGATCACCTAGAGAGTGGGCTTAACGGTTGTGTGAGTGAATGCGAGATTTGCAGAAAAGTAAAAAAAAATCTAGATGATTGGTGTTTCCACAAGCCTGTGAAGGATTGAGTTTAACCTCACTATTGTATTAAGGCAGCAATAGAGTATATGCGTTGTGAGTTATTGTGAGTTTTGATCTATGGCTTCGAGCCACGTTGGGGAGGTTGCTACTGATAAGCTAATTGCTCGGTTATGTGCTATGATTTAAAACATGCTGGTGAGTTAGTTCTAGTTGCAGAAATTGAGTCGAGAATGGCTCGAGTGAGGAAAATTTTGACAAAGGTGATATAGTGCTTTGTAGATGTGTGAGAATCAAATAATGTCTTAAGCTGTTGTTGTTGAAAAATGCTCGGTGCATGGAGCAGGAAGATTTTGTTTGTATTGTGATGAGCTCATATCATGCGGTGTCAGAGTGCTAATGAGGCACAGCTGGTTCTGTTCATTGGATTAGGCTAAATGCAGTTAAACAGAGTAAATGACTCTCGAGAATGGTACTAATGTGTTCGAGATTCTACATGTGTATATGTGATTAGAACTGAGTCTCCATTGGGAGAGGTCAAGATGTGTAATTTTTCTATATCAATTATGGGCCTCCATCTAGCACTATCAGGAAGGTGAAGTTAATGGTTCGGAATTCGTAGAATGTTCCATGCTATTTCGACTTGTGATGTAGTAGTTGGAAGGTACAAAATGGTTCGTGGGATGTGAGACAGCATGGTCTCGTGATTTAAATTCACTCGGGATTAGTGCAGATGGATGGTGTTATATGTTGAATGCAGTTACTATTATTCTTAAGGCAATCAGGGTAAGTCAAAAGAAGATGGATTGGTTATCCATATATCTGTTAGCATATTGGTGGTAGAGATCAATTCCGTCAGCATGATCAAATTACGCGTGTGATTTGTGGTGGTACAGATAAGGCATGTCATTTGTCGTAATTGATGTTATTCAAGAGTATTCCATTGTCATGGGTCTGTTACGTGTAGGAGGATCCCAGAAAAGTAATGGTGGGTTGGACCACTACTTAGATATTTGCATATTCTACGGTTATGAGAATTCACGTGTGTGTTGCTATGGTTCTCCTGAAGTGAGTTAAGTTGAATGTTTCATATAATGAAGTGTTAATCTAATAATAGTTCTGAAGCTGTGATGAAGAGCGTGTTCTACCGTACGTTAGCATGTTGGGTGCAATGAGTGGTGTGGAATTTGAAGTGAGGATAGAGGTACTCGGTATGGACAAGGATGTCACGAGCTCGAATTATCAGGGAAGAAGTCTCGACGTTTAAGATAAATCGGTATCGTCTTCAGCATCACCTGAGAACAGTGTTTTTTGAAAAGGCTTTGCACCACGGTTAATAATTCTTGATCGCTTTTCAGCGTTGGTGTGGTTGGTGGTTTGGAGGTACTGCCCAGTTATTCGTAATAGTAGGTTATGGGAGGGTGTCCCACAAGAAGATTGTGTAAGTATGGCAGTTAGTCACTTGATTGATTGAAGACTTGAACCAAGTATGAAGGTTGTGATAATATCATTGAATTGAGAAAATAAGCCCGGAGGGCACTCAGTATATTGAGTTGTGGACTACAGATGATTTCTCTGACTATAATGGATGTTCTTATGTGCTATGAGCGGAAGATGAGTTGTTAGGGACCTTTGAAAGGTAAATAACCTAGTTTAGTGCGATCAGAATCGGCTTGAGGCCGGTAGATGGATTCAAATGTGAATATGGGCTCTATGTCAGGCCAAACGGGTTCATTTCAGTGATGCGCTCCTTATGTACAAAGGAGTCAGGGTGTTATTTCGTTGTCAGATATTTTATGTAGTGATACACTGTAGACACATCCCAGGCCGGGGGAAGAGAGCACAAACTCCCGCTGTCAGCACTCCTGAGCAGCAATTGCAGGTTGAGCAGGTCCTAGAGATCATTCATGTTTGGCAGGCAGTGCTAATTCAGCCCATAGATAGGGCAGCTGCTTCTGAGGACGAACAACGGAGGTTGGAGAGGTTCAAGAAGTATGATCCTCCGGTTTTTAGTGGATTAGCGACAGATGATGCCTTGGGATTTCTAAAGGAGTGCCACCATATTCTTCACACTATGGGCATAGTAGAGTCCAGTGGGGTTTCCTTCATTGCTTTTCAGCTTCAAGGAGCTGCTTACGATTGGTGGCGCACTTATGAGATAGATAGTCTAGTCGAGGCTGCTTCACTAACTTGGACCAAGTTCTCGGATGTGTTTATGAGAGAGTTTGTCCCCCAAATTCTCAAGGACGCATGGCGCGCCGAGTTTGAGAATTTGCGCGAGGAGTGTTATGACCGTTTCGGAGTATGCTATCCGTTATACCAGATTGGATAGGCATGCACTAGCTTTGGCTGCTATAGTTCTCAAGAGAGTTCATAGGTTCATTGAGGGTCTAATCCCACCTATCAGATCTAGCATGGCTTGAGAGTTGGAGACGGACATTCCTTATCAGCAGGTAGTGAGCATTGCTAGGAGGATCGAGAGTATGCATGCTAAGGGGTGAGAGGAGAGAAAGGCCAAGAGGTCTCGAGATTTGACCCACTATTTTGGTGCCTGTAACCCAGTAGCAAGTCGAGATGGTAGGGGTTTTGTGGGTCGCCCCATTCATATAGCTCTTCTAGCAGCCAGCAGTGCTCCAGATCCGCCTACACCTCAGGACCCTTACTATGCACCTCCGGTTTCTAGCGCGCCTCCTACACGGGATGTTTGTCAGTCTAGCAGACCTAGCCCTAGTTAATCACAGGCATCGCGCCCTCCTAGAGCTTGTTTCGAATACAGTGGTACACGCCATGTGGTTAGGGACTGGCCCAGACTTGGTAGGGGTGCATCTTCACAGAGTGCTCAGCCACATCATGCTCCGCAGAGCTCTTAGGCTATGGTGATAGCCCTAGTTTCTGCCCCACCCGCTCAGCTAGCTAGAGGTGGAGGACGGGGAGGTAGAGGTCGCCCTCAAAGGGAAGTCCGGGCCAGATATTATGCCCTTCTTGCTCGTGCCGAGGCTATTGCCTCCAATTCTGTTATCACAGGTATTATATTGGTTTGCCATAAAGAGGCATCAGTTCTGTACGATCCGAGCTCTAATTATTCTTATGTGTCTTATTACTTTGCTCCACATTTGGGTATGCCTCGGGATTCTTTGAGTGCCCCCGTTTATGTTCCTACTCCTGTGGGAGTTTCTCTTGTTGTGGACCACGTTTATTGGTCTTGTTTTGTCACTATTTGTGGTTTTGAGACCATAGCAAATTTATTATTACTCGATATGGTTGACTTTGATATTATTTTGGGTGTAGACTGGTTGTCGCCACATCATGCTATTCTAGATTGTCACGCCAAGACCATGGTGTTGGCTATGACAGGTATTCCGCATATTGAGTGGAGTGGTACTTTAGATAACACTCCCAGTAGAGTTATCTCTGTTCTTAAAGCTCAACATATGGTTGAGAAGGGGTATGTAATGTATTTAGCCTATGTGACAGATGTCAGTGTGGATGACCTTTTTGTCGATTCTGTTCCAGTGGTATGGGATTTTTCCGATGTGTTTCCAGCTGATCTCCCGGGCATGCCGCATGATACAGACATTGATTTTTGCATTGATCTGTTGCCGGGCACTCAGCCTATTTCCATTCATCTATATCGTATGGCTCCTCCTGAGTTGAAGGAGTTGAAGGATCAGTTATAGGAATTGCTTGATAAGGGTTTTACTCGACACATTGTTTCACCGTGGGGTGCTCTTGTCTTGTTTGTTAAGAAGAAAAATGGTTCAATGCGTACGTGTATTGATTATCGCCAGTTGAACAAGGTTAGCGTGAATAACTTTTATCCTTTGCCTCATATTAATGATCTGTTTGACCAGCTTCAGGGCACACATGTGTTTTTTAAGATTGACTTGTGCTCAGATTACCATCTATTGAAGATTCAGGAGCCAGATATCCCGAAGACTGCCTTCAGGACTCGGTATGGTCATTACGAGTTCCTTATTATGTCATTTGGGCTGACTAATGCCCCAATATCTTTTATGCATTTGATGCACAGTGTATTCTTGGCATGGCAGGTTATTACCATCGCTTTGTTGAGGGGTTTTCATCGATTGCAGCCCCTATGACATTGACCCATAAGGGTACTCAATTTTAGTGGACAGAGGAGTGTGAGGCGAGCTTTTAGAAGCTCAAGCCAGCTTTGACTACACCCATTATTCTGATATTGCCTACTGGTTTGGGATCTTATAGAGTCTATTGTGATGCCTCACGGGTTAGCCTTGGAGTGGTATTGATGCAGGATGGTAGGGTGATTGCCTACGCGTCCATGCAAGTAAAGATACATGAGAAGAACTACCTTTTCCACGACTTTGAGTTGGCTATTATCGTTCATGCCTTGAAGATCTGGCGTCATTATTTGTACGGAGTGCCTTGTGAGATTTATACTGATCACATGAGTTTGCAACATTTATTCAAGCAGAAGGATCTAAATTTGTGCTAGAGGAGGTGGTTAGAGTTTCTAAAGGACTATAATATCTCTATTCTGTATCACCCGGGCAAGGCCAATGTGGTAGCGGATGCCTTGAGTCGCCGAGCATAGATTTTAGGGAGTTTGGCTTATTTACCAGCCTCAGAGAGACCTATGGCGATGGATGTTAAGAACTTAGCTAGTCAGTTTGTGAGATTGGATCTTTCAGAGCCCAGTCGAGTTCTAACCTGTGTGGTTTCTCGGTATTCATTTTTCGATCATATCGGGGAGCGGCAGTATGATGACCCTCATTTACTTGTCCTCAAGGACACGGTTCAGCGTAGCGATGCCAGAGAGATGACCACTGACGGGGTATTGAGGATGCATGGCCGCATTTGTGTGCCCAATGTTGATGGGCTTCGGGAGTTGATCTTAGCAGAGGCTCATAGTTCATGGTATTCAATCCAACCGGGCGTCGGAAAGATGTATCAAGACATAAGACAACACTATTGGTGGAGGCGGATGAAGAACGATATAGTTAGATATGTAGCTAGATGCCTCAACTATCAGCAGGTGAAGTATGAGCACCAGAGATGAGGTGGGTTGCTTCAGCTGATAGATATTCCAGAGTAGAAATGGGAGAGGATCACCATGGATTTTGTAGTTGGTCTCCCTCGGGCTGCGAATAAGTTTGATTCCATTTGGGTGAATGTGGACCGCCTGACCAAGTCTGCTCATTTTATCGCTGTGGGTACTACTTATTCATCGGAGCGATTGGCGGAGATTTATATCCGGAATATTGTTCGTCTATATGGTGTTCCAGTTTCTATCATTTCAGACAGAGATACTCAGTTCACATGACGGTTCTGGAGAGCCGTTCAGCAGGAGTTGGGTACATAAGTGACGATGAGCACAACGTTTCACCCCAAATGGACGGACAGTCCAAGCGCACCATTCAGATTTTTGAGGATATGCTCCATGCGTGTGTGATTGAGTTTGGAGGGTCTTGGGATCGGTTCTTGCCACTAGCAAAGTTTTCTTACAATAACAGTTATCAATCCAGCATTCAGATGGCGTCCTATGAGGCTTTATATGGTAGGAGATGCAGATCCCTTGTGGGTTGGTTTAAGCCGGGTGAGGCTATTAGGAACTGATTTTGTCCAGGATGTGGTGGAGAAGGCTGAGGTGATTTAGGATAGACTCCGTATAGCCCAGTTTAGATAGAAGAGTTACGTGGACCAGAAGGTTCGTGATGTTTCCTATGTGGTTGGTGAGCAGGTTCTGCTTTGGGTTTCGCCTATGAAAGGCATCATTAGGTTTGGGAAGAAAGGGAAGTTGATTCCGCGATGTATTGGCCCTTTTAATATTTTGAGGCGGTTGGGGAGGTTGCTTATGAGCTTGCTTACCTCCCAGTTTGGCCGGTTTCATCCGGTATTTCATGTTTCGATGCTCCAGAGGTATCATAGTGATCCGTCGAACGTGTTGGATTTCACTTTAGTCCGTTGGACAAGGACCTATCATATGTTGAGTAGCATGTGGCTATATTGGGAAGGCAGGTTAGAAAGTTGAGGTCAAAGGACATTTCTTTAGTAAAGGTCCAGTGGCGGGGTTAGCCAGTTGAGGAGGCGACTTGGGAGACTGAGCGGGATATGTGTAGCCGATACCCTCATCTTTTCACTACTTCAGGTATGTTCTCTAAGCTCGTTCGAGGACGAACGAATGTTTAAGTGTAAGAGGATGTAACGACCTGGCCGGTCGTTTTCGAAATTTACATCCCGTCCTGCATTAACTGCTTCCCCTAAGTTCATTTATGCTATTTTGGTTTGTCGGGACGTTCGATATTGGGTTTCTGAGAATTTTGGGACATTTAATCCCTAAAAGACAGGTTAAGTGTTGGAAAGTGATCCCTAGTCGGAACAAAGTAAAGACAACCCTGGAATGAATAACCGATGGTTCTGTCAGCTCTATTAGGTGATTTCGAGATGGGAGCATGTTCGTAATGTATTTTGGAAGTTCGTAGCTCATTTAGGCTTGAAATGCCGAAATGTGAATTTTTGAAGTTTTCGGTCCGATAGTGAGTTTTTTATTCTACGGTCGGAGTGGAATTTTTCAACTTTCACTAGCTCCGTCATGTCATTTGGGATATGTGCGAAAAATTTCAGGTCATTCGAACATGTCTTTGTTAGGTGTTTGGTAGAAAGCGTGTTTTGATGAAAACTGAAGTTCTTAGGCTCAAAAACTTGTTTAAGTCGAGTTTACGGGGTGTTTTAGGTGGTTTGAAGATTTGGTACAAGTTTGAATCGGGTATTTGGTGTTATTGGTGCTTTTGGTTGAAGTCCCGGGGGCCTCGGGATGATTTCGGGTGGTTAACGGAGAAAAGTTTGAAGTGTTGCAACAACTGATTCTTCTCTTCTGGTATTTTCGCTTCTGCTCCTTGGGAACCGCAGAAGCGGAGCCGCATAAGCGGCCATTCCATCACAGGAACAGATTTGGGTAGAGTTTTTAGGTACCGGAGATGTGGAGAAAATTCCACAGGAGTGGCCTCGCATATGTGAGAAAGGTAATCGTAGATGCGGAGAAAATTCCACAGGAGCGGCCTTTCATCTGCGAGAAAGGTAATAGCAGATGCGGTACCTTGGACTTTTGTAAGAAACTGCAGAAGCGGAACCGCATAAGTGGTTAATGGTCCGCAGGTGCAGACATTGTCTCTTTAGTGAAAGTCGCAGAAGCGACCCATTTTCCGCATAAGCGGGACCGCAGAAGCGGTCCTTTGTCCGCAGAAGCGAAAATGCCTGCAGATATATAAATTTCGAGGGTTGGATTTTATAAGTTAGAAAAATCAAATTGACCTCGGGGAAGGGCGATTTTCTTAGGGTTTTGAAGTGAAGACTATTGGGTAACGTTTTCTTTAATCTCTTCTAGTTATATTTCATCATTTTGTAGTTAAATCCACCATTAAAAATTCGAATTTGTGATCAAAAGTTGGAAAAATTGGGTGAACCTTCATAAGCTAAACTATAGTTTTGAGTTGACATTTGACCTCCGATTTGGGAGATTTTTATGTGGTTAGACTCATGAGAGTATGAGGGTTCTGAAATTATAAAATTTATCTGATTTCGAGACGTTGGCTTGAGGGGCATTTTGGTTATTTTACCTAATTTAACGCCGTAGCTTTTAATTTAATAGTAAAACCAATTGTTTGCAATGTTACTTATAATGTGTAATTGAATTGAATAGATTTGGGACGTTTGGAGTCGGATACTCGTGGCAAGAGCGGGGTTTCAGGTTGACTTGCACTTGTTCGAGGTAAGTAGCTTGTCTAACCTTGTGTGGGGGACCCTTCCCCATGGATATGTTATTTGGTAATTGAGTGCCTTGTACGTGAGGTGACGAGCACGTACTTGAGCAAATCGTTGAAAATCCATTTTTTACTTAAGATATTGAGGTCGAGTTTCTTTCGTACTTACTTATCTTACTGCAATTATAACCTGTGTTAGATTAAAAAGACATGTTTAGTTTATTTAGCCTTCCTACTTGCTTAAATTGCCTTATTTGCACTACATGAGACATGTTAGGCTAGAACTATTTGTTTCTTGTATTGTATTACTTTATTTATAAATATTCTCTTGTGGCTGCGCATATTTACTTTGGGACTATGGGTTAGATTCCCGGGATATCTCCCCCTGCATATTTACTTTTGGACTGCGGTTTTGATGCCGGGGAGACCCCCCTGCATATTTACTTTGGGACTACGGGTTTGATTCCTGGGAGACCCCCCTGCATATTTACTTTGGGATTATGGGTTAGATTCCCGGGAGACCCCCCTGCATATACTTTGGGACTACGGGTTAGATTCCCAGGAGATCACCTTGCACATTTATGTTATGGACTATATGACGGTATCCTGGGAGATCCTCATTATTGTTATTGATATGGAAATGGACTATAGGACAATATCTTGGGAGATCATCGTTATTGGTATTGATATGGAAATGGACTACAAGACGGTATCTTGGGAGATCCTCATTGTTGGTATTGATATAGAAGTGGACTACATGATGGTATCCTAGGAGATTCTCGTTATTGGTATTGACATGGAAATGGACTACAGGACGGTATCCTGGGAGATCCTCGTAATTTGTGCTGATAGGGAGCTGTTTTACTCTGTGTTATTATCCTCGATGTGGTGATCGTTGTTGTGTGACCTGACCTACTTCACAGTTGTATTCCATTATTTCTGTTTACTGTATACTGTTGTCAACATTCTTATTATATTGATTAATCTCAGTAGGGTCCTGACCTTCCTTGTCACTACCCGACCGAGGTTAGGCTTGGATCTTACTGAGTACCGCTGTGGTTTACTCATGCCCCTTCTACGCATGTGTTTTATGTGCATATCCAGGTACCTCCACTCAGACATACTACCCTCGAGGCAGAGAGATCTAGAGGAGACTTTGAGGTATATCTGCCACATCCACAAACCAGGAGTCTCTATTCTGTTCCAGCTTTATTAGTTATTCCATCCTTTTATTTTAGTTGTTTAGACATACTGCAGTTAGAGCAGTATGTTACATTACTATTAGCCTGTGATTCCCGTGAGATTTCGAGTTTTGGGATTGTGTTGTAGCCTTCTGCATTTATTTTGCGTTTTATATGCCAAGTTGCACTTTTATACCATTTTTCTTCTAGATTTTTTGCTTACTTTAATTAAATATTCGCAAGTTATATTAAGTTTACGCATTGTTAGGCTTACTTAGTTGTAGGAACTAGGTGCCATCAAAACATGTTCACGGAGGGTGAACTAGGGTAGTGACAAGGACCTTGTGTCACATGTGAATCACCAGACTTGACTCCTCGAGTCACTACTAATGAGCCCTTAGTGAGCTTCCATTGGCCATTAAAGAGGGAATTATGGCAACCTTCATTCCCTATTCTTTTTGCGGAGATCAAATTGAAAGGAAAGTCTCGAGTATGCTTGACATCTTGAAGAACTAACGTTGAACCATTATTAGTTTTCAAACAAATATTGCCAACACCAAACACCTTAGCTTCACTAACATTGCCCATAATAAACAGGAGTATAAGATGAGAAAAAAAACTTTTTTTGGTATGGCATGTGAGGTAACTCCAAAATCTACGATCCAGCCATCTCATGGGATACCAAATTGATGACTTTTTCATCATAAGCAAATAGAAGGCCATCTCGAACAATAGCAGCAACAATGTTTTCGTTATTTTCAACTTTCTTTCCTTCTCTAATGTCTTGCAACAACTTTCAGCAAAACCTTTTGATATGTCTCTTCTTGTCACCGTGGTTGCATGTAATATTATGGTATTTGGACATTGACTTACTTCGTATTTTACCTCTATTCCACGAGCCTCTTATTCTATCTATTCCCCGGTCTTCTGTAACCAAGATATCTGCTTGTGAGGACGAACCCTGAGATTTTCTCCTTACTTCCTTGATCAATACACCACTCTTGGTTAATTCCATAGTTACCTTACCTTCGGGAGCTAAATTTTTCAAATAAATATGAAGAGTTTCCAAAGAGTCTGGTAAAGTATTAGGAAGCCAAAGTCCTTGTATCTCATCATCAAAATTAACTCCCATTCGACACAGCTGATCAAGGTCGCCCTGAAAATCATTTGTGTGATCAAGGATAGGGCTTCCTTCCTTTTATTTAAAGGCCATCAATTGCTTTAGCACGAACAACTTGTTGTTCCCAGTTTTTGAAGCATAAAGAGTCTCTAGCTTTTCTCACAATAATCTCTCATCTGTCTCGTTCAAAACATAGTTGCGAACATTATCTTCAAACCATTGTCGTATATATCCACATACTTGTTGGTGCTCGAAATTCCAATCTTTATCGAATAAACTCTTGTGTTTATGAGTCAAGAAACGGATAGATGCATCTTCTTCACGAACAACAAGTCTTTCATCTTGCTTCTGCAAATATTATAATTTCTCCCATTTAAACATACCATCTTGCTTATATTTGCCTCCATTCCATAATAACCCGGATAAATAACCAAGGCTCTGGTACCACCGTTATGTCGCGGAAGAGAGAAACCCTAAAATTTAAAGAACACCAAATTTTAACGTGGAAACCCCTTCAAATTTAAAGTAAAAACCACGAGATTACAAAGATCCAAACAGATCTACTATAAAAATAAGAGGGTTATAAAAGTTCTCCATATTAGTTACACCACAAGTGCCAAATACGGAGCGACAACAACAACACAAGCTAATCAATTGAAGAAAGATGAGAATCCACAAAAATAAAGTTGTTGTTCGAGACTCGAAATTAGATGGTACGGGAATAAAAATCCGATCTCCACCGTTCAAATCAAAGATCAAGATGTTACGAATACTCATTCAAAATTTCAGCCCGATCCAACTGTTAACAAATCGAAGATGTGATTTGAAGTTGGCTTGTCGAAATAAAAATCCACAGCAAAACGAATACTTTTCTTCTCTCTTCTCCATTGATGAAAACTCTCTCAAAAACCGCTCTTATGTGCTTAAGTCATTAAAAGACTTGTATCAATGAGTATTTAATGATTATCCAAGCTTGTCCAATTTATAAATCATGAGTGGTGCTTTCTCTTAAAGCCAAAACCCACTCAAAATAGGAATAAACACCGAATCCAATTACGAATAGGAACAAAACCAAAAGAGAATATTGTTAGAAACACGTTCTCAATGCAATATACTAAACGTGTACTCTTTTGTAGGTTTTGATGAATGACAAACGAAGCAAAAATTGATATATGACGGAATTCAAGTACAAGCGCACAATGGTTGCGAATGTGATTGAAGTTCAAGATATAGTTTTTAATTGTTATTGAGTTGTTCTAAATTGTAATCTCGATCCTATAACTTGACTCATAGTATGGCATCTCTCATAAGACTATTTTCCAAAATCATGCATATTTAATTCTGTGTCAAAAAGATTTTCAAACATGCATATTTACATTAGACAAAATGTTTTCTAAACATGCCTCAAAAATCTGGGCTAAAATAATCGATTATGTACTTATGATAATCGATTGTTTCTGAGCCAAGACTGCATGACAATCGATTATGAATTAATGGTAATCGATTGTGAGTAAGACAGTGAACATCAGGTTTTTCCAAATCTGCATGATAATCGATTGTGAACAAATGACAATCGATTGTTGTTGAGGTAAAGTTTTTCAATACTCAAAATAATCGATTATGAACTAATGGTGATCGATTATGTTGAGACAGTGTCTTCCAGTGATTTTAAATTTAATTAAGTAATCGATTATGTCTTTAGATAATCGATTATCACTGAGACAGTAAGTTTTATGATTTTCAGAAAATAACAAGTAATCGATTATGTCTTTAGATAATCGATTATCACTGAGACAGTAAGTTTCATGATTTTCAGAAAATAACAAGTAATCGATTGTTGCAAAGGACAATCGATTGTTGAAGCTGACCGTTGTCAAATGATTTTCAAACACCATAAGGTAATCGATTATAGATTTTATATAATCGATGTTTTGCTTAAAATCTGGAAATGATTTTTAGAACGTTGCTGAAGTAATCGATTATAGATTTTATATAATCGATGTTTTGCTTAAAATCCGGAAATGATTTTTAGAACGTTGCTAAAGTAATCGATTATGAACTTAGTGTAATCGATTATCTGATTTTGAATATTGCCAGTAATCGATTATAGATTATGTATAATCGATTGTGAAGCGTTAAATCTGGGATTGATTTTTAAACTGACTGGCAGATAATCGATTATGTGGTCTTAATAATCGATTATCACTGAGTAATTTCAGCAACTCTTAATTGGCAATTAGGCAACGGTAATGCCAAGTTTTTCAACTATAAATACAGCTTCATTTCAGTGTTTTAACAACAACAACATACACAAACTGATCATTACATTGCTATAAGCTTTCATTCAATTGTTCATCATTTTCTACTCATTTCATAAAGCTTTTGAGAGCCATATTATTGCTTAAAGTTGTTGTGATCTTGAACAAATTCTTTTACTCATATCTACTCAATAAGGAGTACTTTAGTTAAGTGAGTGTCCAAGTATTTGATATACTTGTAAGAGAATTGCGATTCTCTTGTTTCAAGGAACTTGCGTTTCCTTGGGTGAAGTCTTTGAGATTGCGATCTCCGAGCAACTGTTTTAGGCTTGTGTCCTCAAGTGTGTAACGGTTTGTTGAGCACCCGTAAGCTTAACAAGATAGTGAAAAATCTCGAGAGAGTCTCTCGGGGACTGGACTAACCACGTTGGTGTCCAACCAGTATACATCTTTGTGTAAGTTTATTTTTCTGCATTTATTTTACTTCCTGCAACGTTTAAATTCCGCAAGAAAACGCTAAATTTTATTAATACGCTATTCACCCCCCCCCTCTAGCGTAAAGCGTAGTTTCCAACAATTGGTATCAGAGCCCAACTCTCTGAAAACTTAACCGTTTGAGAGAACCATCCATGGCTTCTACTCTTGACTCTTTTGCAGGAATTGAAGAAGGACAATGCTCTACACGACCTCCTCTATTCAACGGCACAAACTACTCATACTGGAAGGAGAGGATGCAAATCTTTGTGCAATCAAATAGCTTTCATTTGTGGAAAGTATTCACCAATGGAAACCAAATTCCAACCAAGAAGGTGGAAGACGAATGGGTTCCAAAGACCGAAGAGGAATATACCGCGGAGGATATTCGTAAGGTTCAAAATAATGCCAAAGCTATAAATTTATTATATTGTGCTGTTAATGCTAACGACTACAGGAAGATATCATGTTGCAAAACAGCAAAAGAAATGTGGGATAAGCTCGAAGTGACATACGAAGGAACCGACCAGGTACGAGAAGCTAAAATTGATTTCTTAACTCACTCTTATGAACTATTCCACATGAAGAAAGGAGAGAAAATAGACGAAATGTTTGAGCGATTCTCAATGATCGTGAATGATCTACACGCCCTCAAAAAGACGTTTACGGATAGAGAACTTGTCCGGAAGATCCTCAGAAGTCTCACTCCGGCATGGCGATCAAAGGCCGATGCAATCCAAGAATCCATTGGCATCACAAATGTCACAATTGACGCATTAAGAGGTAATCTCAAAACCTATGAATCAACTATACTTAACCCATTTGTTGATGATCAAAGAAGGCAAAGGATTGCTCTAAAGGCTAGCCAACCACAAATTGATGAGGAAGGTGACAACGAGTTTGGACTCGTTATCAAAAGGTTTCAAAAATTCATGCGCAAAGAGTATGAACGCAAGAACAAAAAGCAAGGCGATCAACTAAAATGCTATGAATGCGGAGAAACAGGGCACATAAAATCAAATTGCCCTAACATCAAAAAGGAGAAGAAACCCTTCAAAAAGCAACGTGCATACATCTCTTGGGGAGGAGATTCCGGAGATGAAGCAAGCGAAGAAGAAGACGATGAAGCAGCAAATTTATGTCTCATGGCTCAAGAAGACGGCAGAGACGAGGTAAGTCAAATCTCTTCTCAAAATTTCTTTACTCTTGATGAAATGAGAAAAGCTTTTGATGAACTATATGCTGAATTTATCAAAGCTTCAAAAACTGTCAAAAGTGTTAAAGAAAGCGCTTCTCTAAAAGAAAAAGATTTTCAAACACAGCTTTCATTAAAAGAAAAAGAATTAGAAAAACTGGTTTTCGAAAATGAGAAGCTAAAAGAGGAAAACAAGTTTTATGGAAAAAGAAGTGCTGATAAACCTGAAGGTTCTACTAGAAACTGTTCTTCTTGTGTGCTTCTTAAGAATGAAGTAGCTAGACTTAAAGGCACATTAGATAAGTTTAATTCTTCGCATAAAAACTTGAATGATGTGCTTGTTAATCTAAAATCAACTAAACATGGAATAGGATTCAAGAATGAAGAAAAGGTTGGTGCTAAACCACACCAACCTAGAGCTCAACCTAGGACTAATAACCAAAATGCTTATCCTAGAAGTAGAAATCCTAGAAATAACTTGCATGTTAGACCAAATAGTGAAAATGCTAGAAGACCCAGAAATGATGCATATTTTAGGCCAAACCTTGAACAATTTAGAAGACCAAGAAATGACCCTCCACCTAGAAATAGATATTCTAGAAATGATGCATATTTTAGACAAACTTGTGAACCTCCTAGAGCTCATAATAGGAGAAACAATGGTGTTCAAAGTAGAGTAAGCAACCTTCATTCATCTAGTTACTATGTACATAGAAAAATGCATAATCCCAACGTGACTTGTCATTATTGTAGACGTATTGGTCATATTGCTCCCACTTGCTTTACTCGTCATAGACATATAAATCAATTGCATCATTATAACATGCCTAACCCTCAAGGACCCAAGATGGCATGGGTACCTAAAGAACATTAATTTGTTTTGTAGGTGTGCTTGAAGGGATCAAGTGTACTATGGTACCTTGATAGTGGATGCTCCAAACACATGACGGGAGATGAATCCAAATTCCTTCAACTAGAGCACAAAGAAGGAGGAAGTGTCATATTTGGTGATAACAATAAAGGAAAAATCATCGGCATTGGTTCGGTCAGTAAGGACAAAAACTCCTCTATTAAACATATACTACTTGTGAAAGGTTTGAAGCATAATCTCTTGAGCATAAGCCAATTATGTGACAAGGGAAATCTTGCTCTATTTGATTCGGATGAATGTCTTGTATTTAGACGTAGTGATTTCAAGATCATACTTCGTGGTTTTAGAATTGATAATATCTATATGGTTGATCTTGCAAACTCCTCACCCGAATATGTTGATTGTTTAATAAGCAAAGAGGATAACTCTTGGCTATGGCATCGTAGAGTAGCACACATGAACATGCATCTTTTGAACAAGCTTCTTTCTCAAAACTTAGTAGTTGGTCTTCCCAGTTTAAAGTTTGAAAATGATTCTATTTGCGATTCTTGTCAAAAAGGGAAGCAAACCAAAGCATCTTTCAAATCCAAGAATATTGTTTCAACGTCTAGACCTTTGCAATTACTTCACATGGATTTATTTGGTCCCTCTCGTATTGAAAGTCTTGGTAAAAATAAATATGTTTTTGTAATTGTTGATGTCTTTTCCAGATTTACTTGGACTCTATTTCTTGCAAATAAAAGTGATGCTTTTCAAAATTTCAAGTATTTCCTTAAGCGTGTTCAAAACGAAAAGGAATCAACCGTCACTTCGATTAGAAGTGATCATGGGGGAGAGTTTGATCACAATCTCTTTGCGGATTTTTGTGACGAACTCGGAATCGAACACACCTTTTCCGCTCCACGGACACCACAACAAAATTTGGGGTGGTGGAAAGGAAAAATAGGTGTCTCGAAGAGATGGCAAGAACCATGCTCGACGAAGCTAAGATTCCCAAATATTTTTGGGCGGACGCCGTGAGTACCGCTTGCTATGTTTTAAATAGAGTAGCAATTCGGCCGATACTCATGAAAACCCCATATGAACTTTATAAGGGTAGAAAACCCAACATTTCTCATTTACGTGTTTTTGGTTGTAAATGTTTTGTTCATAATAATGGCAAAGACCAATTGGGTAAGTTTGATGCTAAATCGGATGAAGGTATTTTCATTGGTTATTCCTCACGTAGCAAAGCATATAGGATCTTTAACAAAAGAACCCAAATTGTGGAGGAATCCCCTCATGTTGTGTTTTCCGAAGATAATACTCGCTTGGCGAGAAAGGAATCCGGTTTTGATCTTGCAGGTATCTTGGATAGCTTGAAAGATAAAATCCAAGAAGAACCTTCAAAGGAAAACAAAAATGAAATTGGGGAACAACCAACGGAAGAAGCGCCACAATTAGAAAAAGGAATAAATACGCCTAGCGAGTGGAGAACGATCAAGGATCATCCTCTCGAACTGGTAATTGGCGATGTTGGAGAAAAGGTAAGTACCCGAAACTCCCTCAAAACACATTAGAACTTACTGCTTTTGTTTCTCAAATTGAACCTAAAACCATCTCCGAAGCAATTGGGGATGAATTTTGGACCTTGGCAATGCAAGAGGAGCTTAACCAATTCGAACGCAATAACGTTTGGGATTTGGTGCCAAGACCCGAAGGTCATTCTATAATTGGTACGAAATGGGTTTTTCGCAATAAACTAGATGAAAATGGTATAATCACTAGAAACAAAGCTAGGCTTGTGGCAAAAGGCTATAGTCAAGAAGAAGGTATTGATTATGAGGAAACCTATGCTCACGTAGCTAGATTAGAAGCTATTCGACTATTACTTGCTTTCGCCTCTTCAATGAATTTTATTCTATATCAAATGGATGTGAAAAGTACTTTTCTAAATGGTCTTATTGAAGAAGAAGTTTATGTCAAACAACCCACCGGCTTTGAAGATTTCAAATATCCCGATCATGTTTTCAAACTCAAAAAGGCTCTTTATGGTTTAAAACAAGCTCCTCGAGCTTGGTATGAAAGGTTGAGTAAATTTCTTTTGGAAAATGATTTCATTAGGGGAAAAGTTGACACAACCCTCTTTGTCAAGCATAAAAACAATGATATTTTATTAGTTCAAATATATGTAGACGATATTATATTTGGTGCTACTAACAATGTTTTATGCAAGGAATTTTCCGATCTAATGACTAGCGAATTTAAAATGTCTATGATGGGTGAGTTAACATTCTTTTTGGTGTTACAAGTGAAACAAATGAAAGAAGGTACATTCATATGCCAAGCCAAATATTGCAAAGAACTACTAAAACGCTTTGAGATGAACAATGCAAAAGAAATGGCTACTCCCATGAGCACATCCGATCATCTCGACAAAGATGAAAAAGGTAAGGAAGTCGACACTAAAAGTATCGAGGTATGATTGGCTCTCTTCTTTGTCTTACCGCTAGTCGTCCGGACATCATGTTTAGCGTGTGTTTATGTGCTCGCTATCAGTCATGTCTGAAGGAGTCTCACCTTACTGCGGTGAAACGGATATTAAGGTATCTCATTGGTACTACAAATGTGGGTCTATAGTACCCCAAAGGCTCTTCATGCCAACTTATTGGGTATTCCGATTCCGATTTTGCTGGATGCAAATTGGACCGCAAGAGCACAAGTGGCACTTGCCATCTGCTCGGTAGCTCTCTTGTCTCTTGGTTTAGTAAGAAACAAGTAAGTGTTGCGTTGTCTACCACCGAGGCTGAATATGTAGCCGCGGGGAGTTGCTGTGCTCAAATCCTATGGATGAAACAACAACTCTTGGACTATGGCCTAAGTCTTGATCACATTCCTCTTAGATGTGATAACACTAGCGCCATATGCTTGATGAAGAACCCCGTTCTTCATTCGCAAACAAAACACATCGAAATTAGACATCATTTTATTAGAGATAATGTACTCAAAGGCGATGTCGAAATTGAATTTGTTGAAACCAAAAGCCAATTGGCAGACATCTTTACCAAGCCTTTAGAGAAAGAGTCCTTCTTCCGAATTCGCAGTGAACTCGGGATCCTTGACTCCACTTTGATCTAAGTCATGCATTGCACTTTCTTTCCTACATGATTTCTAACTTGAGCGTCGGAGGCGTCTAACTTTTCTTTGCAGGTATCACACTAGAGCTAAGAGCAATTCTTAAGCAAACCGCGAATCTGCAGCAATGTCCCTATAAAAATCAATTATCCCGTATCAATAATCGACTACCCTCTTTTTTTATCTTTTTGCATATTTCCTTTCTATCTTTTTGCTAATGGCAAAAGGGGGAAGAAAAAAGGGATATTGGGTATGCACCACCTCTTAATTCATTGATTGCTTATAAGCTAAAATTGAGGGGGAACTCTTAAATTGAGGGGGAACAAGAACAAAATTGCATAATTGTTACTTGTCTTGAATTGTCAATATCTTTTGCCTAAATTGCATATCCCGCTTAATGTTTGCCATTATCAAAAAGGGGGAAATTGTTAGAAACACGTTCTCAATGCAATATACTAAACGTGTACTCTTTTGTAGGTTTTGATGAATGACAAACGAAGCAAAAATTGATATATGACGGAATTCAAGTACAAGCGCACAATGGTTGCGAATGTGATTGAAGTTCAAGATATAGTTTTTAATTGTTATTGAGTTGTTCTAAATTGTAATCTCGATCCTATAACTTGACTCATAGTATGGCATCTCTCATAAAACTATTTTCCAAAATCATGCATAATTAATTCTGTGTCAAAAAGATTTTCAAACATGCATATTTACATTAGACAAAATGTTTTCTAAACATGCCTCAAAAATCTGGGCTAAAATAATCGATTATGTACTTATGATAATCGATTGTTTCTGAGCCAAGACTGCATGACAATCGATTATGAATTAATGGTAATCGATTGTGAGTAAGACAGTGAACATCAGGTTTTTCCAAATCTGCATGATAATCGATTGTGAACAAATGACAATCGATTGTTGTTGAGGTAAAGTTTTTCAATACTCAAAATAATCGATTATGAACTAATGGTGATCGATTATGTTGAGACAGTGTCTTCCAGTGATTTTAAATTTAATTAAGTAATCGATTATGTCTTTAGATAATCGATTATCACTGAGACAGTAAGTTTTATGATTTTCAGAAAATAACAAGTAATCGATTATGTCTTTAGATAATCGATTATCACTGAGACAGTAAGTTTCATGATTTTCAGAAAATAACAAGTAATCGATTTTTGCAAAGGACAATCGATTGTTGAAGCTGACCGTTGTCAAATGATTTTCAAACACTATAAGGTAATCGATTATAGATTTTATATAATCGATGTTTTGCTTAAAATCTGGAAATGATTTTTAGAACGTTGCTGAAGTAATCGATTATAGATTTTATGTAATCGATGTTTTGCTTAAAATCCGTAAATGATTTTTAGAACGTTGCTAAAGTAATCGATTATGAACTTAGTGTAATCGATTATCTGATTTTGAATATTGCCAGTAATCGATTATAGATTATGTATAATCGATTGTGAAGCGTTAAATCTGGGATTGATTTTTAAACTGACTGGCAGATAATCGATTATGTGGTCTTAATAATCGATTATCACTGAGTAATTTCAGCAACTCTTAATTGGCAATTAGGCAACGGTAATGCCAAGTTTTTCAACTATAAATACAGCTTCATTTCAGTGTTTTAACAACAACAACATACACAAACTGATCATTACATTGCTATAAGCTTTCATTCAATTGTTCATCATTTTCTACTCATTTAATAAACCTTTTGAGAGCCATATTATTGCTTAAAGTTGTTGTGATTTTGAACAAATTCTTTTACTCATATCTACTCAATAAGGAGTACTTTAGTTAAGTGAGTGTCCAAGTATTTGATATACTTGTAAGAGAATTGCGATTCGCTTGTTTCAAGGAACTTGCGTTTCCTTGGGTGAAGTCTTTGAGATTGCGATCTCCGAGCAACTGTTTGAGGCTTGTGTCATCAAGTGTGTAACGGTTTGTTGAGCACCCGTAAGCTTAACAAGATAGTGAAAAATCTCGAGAGAGTCTCTCGGGGACTGGACTAACCACGTTGGTGGCCAACCAGTATACATCTTTCTGTAAGTTTAGTTTTCTGCATTTATTTTACTTCCTGCATAGTTTAAATTCCGCAAGAAAACGCTAAATTTTATTAATACGCTATTCACCCCCCCCCCCCTCTAGCGTAAAGCGTAGTTTCCAACAAATATGATTAGGTCGTTGGGCCTTTGGATAGACAACGTAGGCATGTGCCCAACATAAAGTTGTCGGTATTTGTGCTAGGTAGGAGTAGTAGGCATCGCCAGAGGCAGTGCAATATTTCAACTTTATTATTTTTGAGTATAACTTTAAATGTTAATAATTAAGTTTTAAACTTAACTACATATTTAATAAAATTTTTAATACAAATATATCTTTAAAAATTACTAGGTTAGGACAAACATAAACATGAGCTTAGAAGTGGACCTATGCTATACAGAGAGGGGTTACAGACACCGTTAAAGTTCGGCAAAAACTCCATATATATATGTATCTGTCTTTAGAAAATAGTAATACAGTAATAACGGGTACACTATATATAGGAGCGGATTTAGGGGGGCGAAAGGGGGTTCACTTGAACCGCCTTTGCCGAAAAATTACACTATATATATAAAGCAAATCTGTTTTTTACCTTTATATATTATATTTTGAATTCTGTTTGTACAATCCAAAAGTATAGCTTAGTGGTCAAGTCCAAACCCTTTGTAAGGTCATTAGTTTCATTCCCACTAGTTACAACATTTTTTTAACTTTTTTCTTTAAAACTCCCTTCATAGAAATCCTATCTCCGCCACTGCCTATATACAACGTAGATTTTGGTTGAATCCAAAAGTACATCCCTGAACTTCAAATCCCGAGTCCGACTTTGGCGGGGCTTCTAACTCTGGCGCTAGTGAAGACAGTTTTTTTAAAACTCCTTTAGTAGAAATTCTGCCTTCACCGCTATCTATATACAAAACAGATTTTGGTTGAATGCACCCCTGAACTTCAAATCCCGAGTCCGACTTTGGCGGGGCTTCTAACTCTGGCGATAGTCAAGACAGTTTTTTTTAAAACTCCTTTAGTAGAAATTCTGCCTTCACCGCTATCTATATACAAAACAGATTTTGGTTAAATCCAAAAGTGCACCCCTAACTTTAAATCCTAGGTGCGACTCTGACCGAACTTCTAACTCTGCCCCTAGTCAAGACAATTTTTTTTAAAAAAAATTTACTACGAACTAAAGTAAAACACATTAAGATGAACGGTTGGGACTATAACAGTCTAGATCGCTGTCTTTAATCAATTTTAGTGCAGCAAAATTGTCTACGTACCCTATAAGTATAAGTTCTACGTAAGGTACGTTTCAATCCTTTAACCAAAAATCACATTATATACTCATGTATGAAAGGAACCTCATGGTTACTAATTACGAAGACAACATCAACTGCATCCCATATGGTCCCATGTTGCCAAATTTGTTTAACAGGGCTTTCTCATTTTCAGAAACTAAGGAAAAACCAACCTTAACTAGAAACAAAGTACTATAAAGATGCAGAAACGGAGACATTAAAGGAAGAGGAATCAAGAATTGATCTGATTCTAGTTTTAGAAATTTTGAATGAGATCTGATTTATTAGTCTTAATGACCCGATCAGAAAGATTATCTTGAAAGGTTGTCTAATCCCCACTACCATAAATCTCATTAATTCAAATCAACTGAAAGCATTACGTGCATGATACAACTGATTTACAATACATGACTCGTAAAAAATTATAAATTTAACAACTAAAAAAATTGGAATTAGCTACGAATATTGTCGTTAATCTATCGCTAAATCACATATGCTAAGGAATTTGTTTTGATAATTTGTTACTAAGTAATATTAGGACTGCTCTGATGGTAAGCAACCCCCACTTACAACCGAGAGGTTGTGAGTTCGAGTCTCCCCAAGAGCAAGGTGGGAAGTTCTTGGAGGGAAGGATGCCGGGGGTCTATTTGGAAACAGCCCCTCTACCCCAGGGTAGAGGTAAGGTCTGTGTACATACTACCCTCCCCAGACCCCACTATGTGAGATTATACTGGATTGTTGTTATTGTTACTAAGTAAGATTAGCAACAAATTTTGTCCGTTGCTAATTCTTGTTTTTTTATAAGGGAAGTAGCTAGCTAGCTAGCTTAATTAGTTATTACCATCTCCTCAACGCTAGCTGCAATTAGTGGCGGATTTAGAGAAGACGCAGTAGGTCATCTTATATATAAATATGAAAAGAAATATCAATAAATACATATAAATTACAGAATTTGGTGATTCTAGATTCAGAATCGTGCACTAAAACAATATTATGAGTGCATAATTAAGAGTCATGTTGACTCATGATCATGCATGCCAGATCAACAATTAATCAAGAAGAGAAGCCATTAATCCAAAGTTCCAAATCGTTGTGTTGCGTCTCTTCTGCAAACAGTGTTGTTTGACTATAATTCGAAGGGAAATAGCTCCTTTCCTTTTCGTTTTTGGTGCAACTATCTCCAATAGTAGTTGTATTCTCCAAGTTTTCACATATATCAAGAAGCTCAGAAAGAAAAGGATCGTCCATATCAAAACCAAACATGAAATTAAAGTTGAGTTCTTCAGAGAAAGTTGTTGGTGATGATCCTGACACGGGTTGTTGTTGCTCGGACAAAGATGATACCGATAATGATGAGGACGATGATGAGGATGCTACAATAGTATTTGCATTTTGTATTGCCAAATCCTCCACCATTACCTTGTCATCGTTATCATTATCAAGAATGGAGTTGTCAATATGAAAGTGTAAGAAGTCAGCAGGATTCCTGGTGCAAGGAGAGAAGACTGAGTGAGTAGTAGCCCGTTGAGAAATCTCATTGTGAGACTGATCAATATTTTGGGCCTCACCAACTGAACTACTATTAGGAGGACTAATAAAAACTTTAGTGCACCTAATTGCCTTTGTGCGGACGACCAAACACGGGGATGAGGAAGACGATGCTCCTCCGAGTCCAACGTCTGTTAGCAGATAATGTGAATCCTGAGGAACTGTGTTTTCTTGTTTATCTTTGTTTAGTTGGGTAACTGGGTGCTGACGATTAATGGAAGATGTTATGCGGTTTGGCTGACCAGGAGCAATTCCTTGTTGTAGTTTTTTGCCCATGTTGGTATTCCAGTAGTTTTTGATTTCATTGTCTGTTCGTCCTGGTAGCCTTCCAGCTATCAAAGACCATCTGCACCAATTGTCAATATTCATTTCCGTATATTATATATATCACACCCAATATAAATTGCAATGTGTTTGTTCCTCATTAATTCCTTTATTTATCTGTTTTTGGATCTAAAATTTCGAGTATGTGAGTATAAAATATCGAGATATATATTACCTGTTTCCAAGAAGTTTATGAAGTCTGATAATGAGATCTTCTTCATCTGGAGTTATATTTCCTCTCTTAATATCTGGCCTTAGATAATTCAGCCACCTCAGTCTGCAACTCTTTCCACATCTTTTAAGACCTGTTATGTATACAAAATAATTTTTCAACTCAAAACAATTACTACTGCTATAGTAATGATGTCCATATACAAAAGAAAAAAAGTAACAAAAAATTAAAGTAAACCTAACCAGCTCTTTTGGGAAGATTTCTCCATTTCCCTTCACCATTAACTTTGATATAATCTATTAAAATTCTATCCTCCATAGGAGTCCATGCCCCTTTGTTTAATCCTTCTTTAAAACAACAAGGTTTTCTGCCCATAATTTCTATGAAATAAGTTAGAATAATATTGTTTATAATCTGTTGTTTGTCTCTGGGATTTGGCAATGGTCAAGTTTCAATATTATGCACATACTTATAATATGTCAATTCAAGATCCACCCAGACACACACAACATCATTTTACCCCACCCCCTCACTAGAGGAGGAGGGGCCGATAGACTCAAATTGGAATTAGAGTTGTCCCCCCAAAATATCATTATCTTATTAAATGAAATGCAGATACACAAGGTGACAAATATTTCTTCAGTTTACCTGTATTGTTGGGACCATGTCTTCCCTCTCATATTCCCTTTTTCCTGAAAATTAGGATCTTTGTTTTTTTTTTCTTCCTTTGCAAAAAGTTAAACTCATTTTACAGTAGCAATATAATGTACACTACTTATATTTTGACGCAATCAATCAACTATAGACAAAGTCAATTAATTTTGTAGGGCTGTCCGGTGCATTAAGCTTCCGCTATGCATGAGATCCGCAGGACCGGACTACACGGGTTTGGTGTACATAATCTTACCCTGTATTTATACAAGTGGTTATTTTCATGGCTCGAACACATAATCTCCTGCTCACATGCTGACAACTTTACTGATTACGGTAAGACGCCCCCAAAGTCAATTAAGTTTGTAGCATTTTACAAATTTATTTTTAATTTTACGTTTATTTATGAATAATCTATTTCATTCAATTCATCAAACTCATTCGACATCCAGACTATTTATCATAATTTGATTATTTTTAATTTGATCGTCAATTTGAAACTAATTGGAAACAACTATTTTAATAATCTATTTCGCATTATTGAAACTCATTCAGTATATTCAAAGAATTCATCATAGCTTAATTATTTTTAGCTGATACAACCTACTGCAGTCCTTCTCTTTTTATTCAACGTAATTAAATGGAACCTATCGATTATATAAGCTATGTTTACTTATTTTTTCTGGTTATACCAAAGATCTGTAACGAGAACTATGTACAATTTATTATTTATGATCCTGCAAAGAGGACCAAATGTAAAATATCTGAAATGTTTGACAATCTGGCAAGCTTGTTGCAGATGGTTACTGAAACCTACAATTAATCAATGATGATAAGAGAAAAATTTAAAACATTAATCTAATTTCACGTTATTAGCTAGATCCCACCAGTTTTCTTAACTGTCCACTGGTAAAAATAGCAGCATTAATTGGCTAATATAATTGTATAGTATTACCCTTTCCCAACTCATTACACCTGGAAAAAGTTAAACCTAAAAGAGAAAAATTAATTTGGGAGAGATTTTGGAATTTGACATTAAATCTTTTTGTGACAAGAAATTGCAATTTAAATTATGCTGGCTTCTTTTGTGTTCTCTGGCAACATAAAATACGGAAGAAAAAGAGAATGTTATAAGAAAATATGAGAAACACGAAAGACAAAAAGAATCGTACAATAATTGTCAACTATATAATCAAAGTGCTCTTCAAGTCTTTGAAATTGTCAACTGCATAATCACTAAAGGAATTTTAATATACATTTTAATACTAGTGATTTGAAATAAATTGAAAATAAGAGCTAGTATAACGGTTTGTTGGTAATGGTGATACTTGTGTGTAGTTTGACTATTTCATTGGGTTATACGTCATCTTCCATTAATATAATACCTATTAACTTTATTATCAAAGCTTAAGTCCGTAAAAAAAAAACTCACCTACTTTTTTCCATACCCCATGAGGAAAGTCATTTTCTTAATTTTAAGGAACTTGTTTTTCTAGAGAAAATATTTTGACTAACAGAACATAAAAATTGAAAAAAAAAAAAGTTTCCAGACCAAGTAGACGCTAAATCCAACTGTTCCCTTAGGTACGGGAAAAATGATTTTCTTAAAACATGATCGTGTGAAAAATATTATCTTAGAAAATGGTGGAATTTATCTTTTTTTTCAAGGTATTTTTCAAAAACTATTTTTTGAAAGAATTATTTAAAAAAAATATTTTTTGGATTTTAGTTGATGAGTAAAGCTAACTTTTTTAAAAATTATTTATTAAAGTTTGATAACAACAACAACAACAACAACAACAACAACAACAACAACAACAACAACAACAACAACAACAACAAAAACAACAACAACAACAATAATAATAATAATAATAATAATAATAATAATAATAATAATAATAATAATAATAATAATAATAATAATAATAATAATAATAATAATAATAATTGAATAGTATAAGTATTAAAAATTAACAAAAGTATATAAATATTGATTGGAATTGGACATGAAATTAAGAGTTAACTATAAAGAAAAATGACTTTTTGTTCAAAAATGAGGTACGTCATTTTCATCGATTTGTTGAAATATATTTTTCTCGATGAATATTATATTTTTTAGCACCAAATGTCTAAGGAACAACTTATCGTCTCATTCGCACAGGCTCTCTATTGCTAGATTAGGTTAGGGCGATATACTTCAGTATGTAGACCAAGCGAAATACTGGTGTTGTGTCCAAGAATAATGACCAAACGTGGACTGAGCCTAGTGTCTCACCACTCCTAGAGAGTGACCAAGTCGCTTCTCAACTGACTGCAGTTGTCATCATGAGGGGAAAGAACCAATCAAATCCAAAGAGGACTCCACATGGAATGGAGAAACCTCAGGAAAACCAGTTCCCACACCTCCAACCACTACTGATGAACGATATCATATCGAATGTTAGGGGTGGCAACAACGCTGAGTTCAAGAGGCACTGCATGGAGATGGCCAAGCTCCACAAGCCAACTCTGCTGGTACTGCTAGAGACCAAGGTGCCTGACCATAAAAAGCTGGGAGAAGAATTGCAGTTTGATATGCTAATCCAATCTCTGGCTATTGGTTTATCTGAAGGGATCGTGCTTATCTGGAAAGAGGATAGTGTTAGTGTGGAAGAGGTTTCCACCACCCCTCAGGGCATTCATGCTACAGTAAAGGTACTCCTTGACCACACCCCTTGGTTATTTTCTGTTATCGATGCTAGGAATATTTTAGCAAACAGAAAGTTACTCTAGGAGAGCTTAGTTACTATCTCCAAAATCTACATAAACACACTGATTTGTGGTTGATGACTTCAATGAAGTGTTGAAAGCTAGGGATAAATTTGGGGGCAACCCGATAAGCCTCCGCCGTAGTAACTTATTTTGGAATTGCCTTAATAAATACAAGTTATTAGACTTAGGTTACAAAGAAGTAAATTCACCTAGACTAGTAAAAGATACAAGAATAAGACTAGTCTGATTCTTAAAAGAATAGATAGGTGTTTTGGCAATGAGAGTTAGACTTCCCAGTTCACTGAGGCTACTGTGATTCATCTTCCTAGGACCCACTCTGATCACTACCTATTCAAGTTGTGCTAAAAGGGGATTCACTAAATAAATCCACCAGACCTTTTAGGTTGGGATATATGTCGACTAGCCATCCATCCTTTTCTAGTATCATCAACGAGGGTTTCACCCCTAATGTAATCTACTCAATCATAAGAGGATTGTGACCCAGTGGAACAAGAACACTTTTGGAAATATATTTCTAAAAAAAGAAGAATCTTAACAGCATTGCAGGAATCCAAAAATTTCCTAATTATCAGTTCAACAGTTACTTCTTAACCTAGCAAACAACCTGGTCAATGAGCTTGATTCCATCCACAAAAATGAGGAGGATTTCACTCAAATCTAGGGTTTACTAGCTAAATTATGGGAATACCATCAGTAGTTTCTTCCACACATCCACTCTCAATAGAAGAAAAAGAAACAAGATCCTCTCCCTCTAAGAAAGAGAGTGGGAACTAGGTCTATGATCAAGGAGACATCAAGGCATGCATCTTCTCCTTCTTCAAGAATCTCTATACCTCCTCACACTCTCAAGCCCCCATCTCTATCACCAATCACATACCCATGACTCATAAGCTATCTTATCTCAAAGGAATAGTCTGGATAGACATCTTGAAATGAGAGAAAAAAATGTCCATCTTCTCTTTCAAGCCCTTCAAGGCCCCTGGGCATGATGGCCTCCATCCCCCTTCTATCATAGGTACTGGAGCATTGTAAGAAATTCAGTAATTGATTTATGCAAGCAATGCTTCATTACTAAATCCATAGATGAGACCATGAATCAAACTTTGCTATGTCTCATTCCAAAGTGCCCCCAAGCTTACATGCTAAAAAAAACATCAGACCAATTGGACTTTGTAACACAACCTACAAATACATCACTAAGATTATTGTAAATAGAATCAAGCCAATGCTTCCTGACATAATTGAACCTCGCCAAACAAGTTTCCTTCACAAAAGGAGAGCTTCCGACAATGCTATCATTGTGTGCGAGAGTATATATTTTAGAAAAATAAAAGGGAAATAGGCTCACATGATCATCAAAATTGATGTAGAAAAAGCTTTTGACCGGTTGGAATGGTCCTTCATCAGGGACACACTCCATACTTTCAACTTTTCACCAGGGTTGACTAAACTAATTATGTCTTGCAATAGCTCTTCTGGCATCTCAATCTTAGTAAATAGAGGTAAAAATGAATCAATCAAGCCCTCCAGAGGCAACAGAGAAGGAGATCCCAAATCCCCTTACCTTTTCATCTTCTGCATGGAAAAACTCTTCAAGTCAATTGACCAGGCTATACTGGACAATTAATGGCAACCTATAACTATCAGTAGGGCTGGCCCAGAAATCTCCTATCTCTTCTTTGCTGATGACCTTACCCTGTTTGCCAAGCCAAACAATAGAACTGCACCACCATATATTCCATCTTGCAGTCCTTCAATGAGAACGCTCTAACCAAAAAATAAACCTCACTAAGTCTAGAGTAGTACTCTTCTCTTCTATATCTAGTCAAGATACCATGGAATGTCTCACTAGTGCACTATAAATCGAAGCTACTACCTCATTTGGAAAATACCATGGTTTTTCTATGTTTTGTAAGAGACCCACTAGCCCCGACTTTCAATTCATAATAGACAATATTCAATCCAAGCTGGCTAGCTGAAAAATAAATTATCTAAACATAACTGGTAGGACCATTCTGGCTAAGTCACCCCTTAATAATATCCCTAGCTATGTCATGCAATACATTAATTTTCCCATGAAAACTACCAAGCGAATTGATAGAATTCAGAGGAACTTTATCTGGGGCACTAACCCAAATAAGAAAAAAAATGCATCTCATTAATTGGGATAAGGTCACCAAGAAGAAAGCTAATAATGGACTAGGCCTCCAAAATGCAATATTAAAAAACAAAGCAGATCATGTTGGTATGGATTGGAGATCTATCACAACACCTAAAGCTTATGGGCTAGAGTTCTGATCTCTAAGCACTATAATTGGAACCTTACTCCTAGGATCCCTAAATCTCCCACATGGTAATGCATCCTCAAGGGTTGGGATACAAGTAGGAAGGGTAGCAAATGGGTGGTCTACAAGAGCAACATTATGATCTTCCTAAATAATGCTTGGATCCATAACCAGCCAGCCATTAAAGATATGATTGAAGGACCCTTACCCCAAATAACATAACTACCAAAGTAGACTTCGTCTATAATTCTGGGACATGGGACCTCTCTTCCATATCTATGGGACAGCCTACAAGTATCTCTTATATGATCAACTCTATTTTCATCCCTTCAACCTTACCAAGGAGGACATGGTAATTTGGGGATTGACTAAAATGGGTCATTTACCAACAGCTCAGCCTACAGTTTCCTTAGCAAAAGCAACGAGCACCTTGGAAAGGAAGAGGAAAAGACTTTCACTTGGATATGGAAATTGAAAGCTACTAACAAATTTAACGACTTCATCGAGCTTCTTTCACAAAATAGGTTTCCTACAGGTGCCTACCTTCACAGAATTGGGGTTAATTGTAGTGGTGTATTCTAGGCCGGGACCGGGCCTAAACGGGCCAAACAGGCCGGGCCAAATGGTCCTGGGCTTAGGCGGGCTGGTCTTTGGCGGTCCCGAGCCAAACGGTCCTGGGCTTCATGGCCCCAATGGGTGAAGCCGACCCAAGATGGTCCTAGGCCCACATGGTCCCTATCTAAATGGGCCGGGCACATGGGCCTAACATGCTTTTTCGTTCCGAGCTATTTTTTTAAATTTTTTTTATATAAGACAATTTCTTGTAAACTATATAAGAATATACTAATATAAATTGCTTATACATAGCTATATAAATATATATAGTATATATAATATATATAGTATGTATATATAATTATATATTAAAGTTTACATTTAATAAGTAAATTAACAAAAAAGTAGTATAACTAAATTTTCATGCATATTAAATTAATAATACTTCAAATTAATCTAAAAAACTAAAACATTAAGCATAAATACGTGTAATAATTTTAAAATAACAAAAATTATCGAAAAATCTTAAATACAAATTTTCGGATGATGCTCAAGATATTACTTTATATGCATCCTTAAACTGCCTGTGTCAGACCCTGAACGAAAATTTAAGACTTGACCACAGTTCTTGCACTTTAATTTCTGACCTTCTTCATTTTCTTGTAGCACCTCAAAGTTTTGCCAAACGAATGAGCGCACTCTTTCCGAACGAGGCATGATTTAACTTGAGATTTGAGAATTTGATATTGAGACTTGAAGTCTTGAAAATTGGAGATTGAGAGAATGAGAGAAATTTAGATTGAGAAATGAGTATTAAGTGAAGAAGTGAAGAGGGGAGGGGTATTTATAGTTTTAAAAAAGGTTAGTTTTGTAAATTGAAAAAGTTTTTTTTTAAAAAAAGCTTCTTATGCAATATTACCGTTGGCAACTGTCAATAGGGCGCACCATTTCAAAAAATTAAATATATCTTGTATATAGCTTATATGTTTATATATATATATATATGTGTGTGTGTGTATGTGTGTGTGTGTGTGTCTAATGTATATAGAATATGTATATATTTAGTATATATATAGATGTTACGTAGTAGATATAGTATGTTATGTATATATATAGTTTATATAGAATGTATATATGAAGTATATATATATTATGTAGTATAGTACTTAAAATCTTCTAAAGAGTCAAATTTAAACACACACAAAAAATTGCAAAGAGATATTCAAGGGAATAAATTATAATTTTTATTATTACGACATTAACAAAAATGACAATATATTTTGTAGTCTTCCTCCCCCTAATGGAATGAGCACAACAAGGTGCTAATACCACCATTAAAAGGAAAAAAAAACTAAGGAAGATGTTCCAAAATACAATTTATATATTAGTCTATGTATTAGCTATAACAAATCTCATAAATCCTTCAAGGTTCAGAGGAATTTTCGTTGGTGATGGTGGAAAAGAGGCCTGTTCATCACCGCTTCCGGGCGAAGCAGCATCCTGTGCTAGTTTTTGCTAGCATTTCTTTATAAGCTTCGTCTATCTCCGATTGCGATACAGCAAGTCCAAAATTTCATGTTTCCGAATGGATCCAATCTCTGAAGAGTACCGATTTTTCCAAGCTCTCCCTCATAGATGCTCTGTGATCACCAATTTGAAGTCTCGCTCGACTGGAAATGTTATCCGATGCTACTGTTGAAGCTTGAACACTTAAAATATCTCGATTCATCCTTGAAAGAACCGGATAGCATTTTTGTTTGTCCTTCCACCATTCTAAAAGATCAAAGGTGCCGTATGGATTCTCTGTTCGAAGGCCCTGCGACAAATAAACTTGAAGCTCATTTAATTGTAAACTATCACCTTGAGAACCCTGAACGTCATCCAAGAACTAAGGGCTTTTAGGTCCGCAGTTCTTTTAGATGATTGCAAACTAGACGAAGTAGGAGTTGGAACATTGGTCTAGCATGATCTACAGCAAGTTGATAAACATTATAAATCGTTTGAGCATTTATTTAAAGTAATGCTTTTGCATCTCCAAGTGTAGCAAATTCCTCAGCTGAAAGTGGTAAAGCGTTATAAATTTTTGAATACCAAAAGTGAGGACCTCCTAATTTCATTGTAGGATTTAAAACTGCAGCAACACCAAAAATAGGGGGGATAGGGAAAAAATATTTTTTAAACTTAGCTTTCATAGAATTAATAACTTCTTGATAAATATCTCCACCCTCTGAAAATGATGTAAAATAAATTTACAAGTACTGCAATATAAACTAAATAGTTAGAAATAGTAGGATAATATTGGCCAGATAATTTATTTGTAGCAATATAAAATTGTTCTAAAAGGTCTACAAGCATTTTAATATTACTCCAATCTTGATTTGTAAGGTGCTCATCATCATCACCATCACCATCACCTATACGAGCATTATATGTTGCGCTTATTGGGTTCCTATATTCATATGCAACAACTAAACTTTCATACATGTAGTTCCATCTAGTGGGACAAGGTTTAGGAACCTTTCTTTCTCTAAGACCAAATTCATCATATGTTTTTAAAATATTCTCTAAGTCTACTTCTACTATTTGAATAAAAAAGCCAATTAAGAGCCATTTAAACCTTTTCAATTTCTACATTTAAAACGTTCATACCAGCACCGACGATTAAATGGTAAATATGACAAATATATTTAACATGAAAAATATTACTAAATGAAGGATTTAGTGTGGTTGTAAGCAAGCCTACATTGTTAGTGTTACTAGAAGCATTATCCATATTTGTAAATGTGTTAGCAATAAACTTACCTGTGTGGCGTGAATTAATTTTTCTATAAGCAATAATGTGCTTTTGCATTATCCACTCCTCCTCTATCAGATGGCTTGTAACAGTTACATAATCACAATCATTACCACTTCTACCAATATCAGTAGTAATAGAAATGCGACAATCTATATGAGTAAATAAATAGCACAAATATTATTCATATTAATATTTATATTTATAAATATCGCTCTTTAAAATTGCGCGAGGCCATCCTTTATAAGTAAGATTAAACACTCTTCTTACAATGCACAAAATAAGGGTTAGAAGGAAAACTATATGGTAAGCACATAACAGTAACCATTTTTGCAAATTCTTCACAATTTTTATTTGGATCATAATATAAAATACCACCGGTAACAGTGTTAATTCCCGATTGAACTACATTTGAACCTGTACTAGGGTTAACCGTAGCATCTACACTTCTCCCCTCTTCTGCAGCTTTCATTTGAAAAATTTAGCTTTATGTCTCGGGTGTGTCTTTATATGTCTAGTCAAACTACCCGTACCGCTATGGTCTCCAGTAAATTTATGAACCAACAAAGAGACTTATCTTATTCTCTTTGTTGAGTAAAAAAGTGCCAAACAAGAGATATTTCGGGCCGTTTAAAAGGTTGTCTATTAAAAGTAGGGGTTAGTACAGGAGGGTCAGGCGGGGCATCGGTTGGGTTATTAACAGAACTAGTAGGTGTATCATCTAAATCCGGTTGTGTTTCATCTAAATCATCATTTTCCTCATCATTTTCAAAGATAGTTTCATTAGGATAAAGAACATCCATAACTTCTTCATTTAATTGTTGACCTGGTGCAACATCATGACAAAATTGACTATCGGAAAATTAAAAACAAGGGTTATCACTATCAAGAATAACAGGTGGAGGAGGACGGATAACAGGTCTAGGTCGGGGAGCCGGGGGAAGAGTAGTATCTTGGCGACTAAGATCACCAATTTTAGATTTTTCCTTACTACCAAATATTTTTTTCAAAGAAAATGCTATATTAATTATAATTATACAACCTAACAAAAAAAAAATTATAATATTAAACTTAAGAGTTGGAACGAGTTTACTGAATTGACGAATAACTTCTTGAAAATTGAATATCGTTGAAGACTTGAATACTTCAACTCACCAACTTCACAATTATTCACGAAATTGCAATAATAAAGTAAGCAATTATAGAAGAACATTAGAGAGAGATTGATGAATTTGTGAGTAAAAATGAAAGAATGAGAGGGGGGGAGGGGTATTTATAGTTGAGAATTGGGAAAAAGCATAATTATAAAAAGTTTGGGGGCCAACTGGCTATTTTAAAGTCCCAAATGGCTATTTTTTGATGGCCAATGGCTAGATTTTAAAATCTGACCGTTGGTCATTTTTAAATTTTTTTAAAAAAAAGCCTTTAGGACCGCTTGGGCCCGTTAGGCCCGGTTGAACTAGCCCAGGCCCGCCTGCCAGTCGCGGGCTTAGCGATCCTAGGCTCGTGGGTTTAATGGGTAGGACTGGCCTGCTGCGGCTCAGTGCACCATTTGGGACCGGCCCACTAAGAATAGTCCATTAGGCCCGTTTGGCCCGGGCCAGTTCCGGGCTGGGCCCGGCCCATAGTGCACTCCTAGTTAATTGTAACCCACAATGCTGCTTCTGTCAAAGCTTTCAAGAAACAAGTGACCATATTTTCTTTTAATGCATAAATGTAGCTCAATTATGGTAGGAGTTATCTTCCAAGGCTTCGAACGAGAGTAGGCAACAGAATCCCATTTTCATACCATAACAATGGCCATTAACATAGAATAAATTCCGGAACACACTCTTTAACGAAAATATTTCTTGGGAGAACAACCTTCCTTTCTATTTCTGGCACATTTGAATAACTAGGAATCACAACCTCTTCAATAACAAAAAAGATAGAATAAGAACCACCAACACCATCTCTAAAATAACTGAATATTTTTTGTCGGCAAAAAGCAACACCATCAAAAAATCTTTCCAAACTAATGTAAAATAGGAGCACCCTAGGAAAGGGTTCTATAAACTGAATACAAATGGGGCCGTTAGGAGTAACTCAGGCATAGGAGGAATATGTGGAGTTTTCATGAATCATTACAGGGACTGGATTATGGGGTATATGGAGAATATACCACATACCACCAATACCGCTGAGCTGAAATCTCTCCTGAAAGGGATGCAACTAGCTGAGCAAAATGGATGGATCCCCTTGGACATCATACAAATTAGACAAATATAATCCAAATGCTCTTATATGTAACTTAACATATGATGCAATAATTTGTGAATGCGGGTTTTTAATGCAAAGGATGGACAAGGTTGTGGTGAGACACACGTAGAGGGAGCAGAACAGGTTGGCAGAAGCACTAGTAAAAGAGGAAGCAAAGCAAAGCTTTTTGGAAAGATCAAGTTTACTAGTAGTTCCTATGACATTTGCAAATGATGTATTTTGAGTAGACATCTTAGGAACTGAAGTTGTTACAAATTTATTGGCATGTAATATTGATATAGTTAATCTAAACATTGCAATTCCGTATATATATACATACACACCCTATTAACCAAAAAAAACTTACCTTTCATAATATATTTTTTGTCCTACCAAATACATACATACATATATATATATATATATATATATACATACATATATATATATACATACATATATATATATATATATACATATATATATATATATATATATACATATATATATATATATATATATATATATATATATATATATATATATATATATATATATATATATAATACACCATATTAACCAAAATTTTTTTGCCTTTCGTAATATATCTTTTGTCCCACCAAACACTTAAAAACAATTTCGTTGAAAAATAATTTTCCTCGTACCAAATGTTCCTGCTTTTAGCACATTTGATTGATCAGTTAAAAATAATTATATTTTCTAGTTTATATATATATATATAAACACTATGTATATTATATATTAATATATTAAATTTTAAATATTTTTTATTTTTCACGCGGTGAAAATTATTTACATCTCCAAGTTTACTCTAAAAATCAAACTCATCCTCCAATTATGAACAAATATCATTTTGCTCCTCATATTAAAGGTGACTTCTTAAAATGCATATTTTCTCCTCTATAATTTTTTTCTCTTATTTTTATTCTTTAACATAATGATATTTTTTCTAAATTTATATTACCGAGTTGCCTATAGACGAATTAAAGTAACATTTTCTAAACCAAAGAAAAGAAGTAAAAATTGGTCATGCATATAACTTAATAACATTACAATAGTGAAATAATAAAAAAAAATAAAAAATAATTACAGTCAATAATTACTCGTATAAGTGATTTTATTAAGACAAATAGCCTTCAGGCCACTTAAACTTGCACCCATTTTTCATTTGAACACTTCAACTCATTGATTTGCACGATTTAAACCCCTTTGACCGTTGACCATGATTATGTGGCAGCAGTGTAACTGACGCGACAAAAATGTGTGCTAATCACTGTGAGGATGTGATTTTGCCAAGCCTAAATTTCTCGTATAAATTTGTAAAATTACGATTTTTCTTTATCAGTGTGATTTTTAGAATTTAATTGCATAAATTGTGTGTTCGTTTGTATGCCGAGTGCACTGTAATTCACAAAAAAACTAAAAAAAATGTGTCTTCTCGTTTAGGATTCAATTTGACATCTTTGCATTAATTAAGATAATTAGTCATTTTATAAAATACAAAAAAAGAAAAAAAGCCAAACCATAAAAATAATTTATCTTGGCATTGTTAATTTGTAGCTTTGAATTTTTGCTAGTTTGAAATTTGATTAGTTTTTGATAATTGTTAGAATTAATTAATTTGACTGGTAGTTTAATTTAGTTTTCAAAATTAATTTAGGGTTTTAGTTTAGTTGAAAAATAAGAATTAAAATAATTTAGAAATAAGATTTGAAAAAGAAAAGGAAAACAAGAGAAAAGGATTTTTAAGGCCGGCCTTGGTTTTAAATTAACTAGCCCAAGCGGACCAGCTTATTCAGGCCCAGATTGATGCCCCAACCCGGTCCAGCCTCATCAGCTAACCAAACGACATCGTTGCTAGCGTTAGATATGAGTCGTCTAGGTTTCCTAATCTAGTGGTGGGGAAGTGGGGAAGGTTTAGTATATAAGTGTCCAAACCCCTAACCTACCCCCCAAAGCTTAGCCCGTCTCTGACCCCTGTAACGCCATCGTCTTGCTACCACCCTCCGCCCTCCGCCGTTGGCGGCGATCACCCAAAAGCTTCAAAATTAACACCACTCCACCTCCCCAACCTCATCTTTCCAAATCCGAGCTTGGCTTCTTTCAAATCCCTGTCAATATTCCCGAATATCCAGTTGAAGCAGAGGCTGCTCCGCCTTGTGCGGCGGCGCCGGCTCCAATGTCCACAAAAAATACACCCCTTAACCACCAGACCTCCTTCATCCCATATCCATTGTCCTTTCCCTTCAAATATCACTCAAGCTCTTTTGAATTTTAAATCTGGAATTTGAATTAAAAATGGATTCGAAACCCTAGCAGGCAAGGCTTCTTCTCCAGTTCCTTAGGCCCAATATCATCGCATACTAACTTTATTTACCTGTTCTTGATCAAAGAACAGGTGATTAACGTTATGTCGCAGTCACATTGAAAGGTCATTTGTGTTCAAGTCTTGATTTGTAAGTTTTCTTGGCTTTGTCTTGTTTATATCTGAGTTCTTCTTCCATTTGAAATCTGTTGAACCTAGTTTTTCTCCTTAATATATTCTTCGCACTTCGATTTTTTTCCTTCTTTTCCTTTTAGGTTTCTATTTATTCATATTGCATGATTCTGTGTTGAACGATTAGTTTTGATTCAAAATTTTCCTTTCTTGTTTGACTGATAACTCGATTCTGTTTCTAGTAGTTAATTCATGTATAAATTAGATTCGTTTTGATTTGTATTCCAATTTTGGGGATTTGTTTTGATTGGAGTTCTTTTGTTATTGCTATAATATTTCAAGTTTTTTTGGGGTTGATCATGGTTAGCATTATCCCGGTTAAAGGGTTTGGTATAGTTACACTTGGGTTTAGCTTAGCCTAAGTTAACAATTTCAGAGGTAAATATAGGGTGCATTAGGAGCAATATAGGTAACTCAAAGTAGAGAACCCTGCAAGTAATTGATTTGGGAACCACTATGACATTCTAGATAGGGTTCCAATTATAGTTTTAAGAACTTAATACTGTGACTTGAGCAACAAGCTAAAAACCTTAGGGACTAACTAACTAAAAGATGGAAATAAAAGAGGGGCTAATAGGTAAACTAGAAATCTGAGGACTGCCCTATGTGTGAGCCTATATAAACTAGCATTCTTGCCTTTCAAGGCAAGAAAAAAGACCTAAGAATTAGAGAGCAAAAAATATCCAAAATCAGACGGCTAAAAACACAAAAAAGGATACTCTTCTATCGGATTCTAGCTGAATTTTTGAAAATTGTCGCCCCTGAATCAATTTTGGTTTCCCTTTTTTTTTGTATTTTGAAATGGTTTGAAAACTAGTTTGTACTCGAATTGGTTTGTTTTCTCAAGCTATCTGGTTGTTTGAAGTTGGCTCAGCCATTTGAATTGCATATGTCTGGGTTAGAACTGTGTGAATCACTGTTCCATTGGTGTGAGAATATCTCTGTTTGGTTCTGTTGCTCTTGTTGATCCAACTGATTTTTGCCCCCTTTGTTTCTTCATTTCCAGGTATATTTTGATCACTATGGATACTATTTGGCATGTAATCTGAAGCTTGAGTTGAAAAATCAACTATGAATTTAGTTTTGTAATCACTACACGGCTTTGAAGTTTCTTTGTTTAATGTGTTATCGAGCATGATTGAAGTTATTAATTAGATCTTTTCATTTTAGCATAGGGATTGTCTTATGATGTAGTTATTAATAAATGTTAAGAATGGTTGCCAAAATCAGGGTTGGTGATTATAACGAAATAGTACAACAGTATTAGCTCACTGATTTGGGAGTTAGTTTTTCAATTCAAGTGCATTTGAAATAAATGTAAAGCATGTAAATGGTTATATTATTAAATTTGATTTATAGGCATTGACTACTGTGACATGAGTAGATATTATGTGAAGTTGGGTTATATTTAAATAGTTTTGTAGCTAATCTTCACTAGGGTACCATTTTTCTGGATTTGTTCAACATCAGGCCATAGCGTTGGCCTTCTGGGAGTGTTTGTTGTGGGGATTCGATGTCATGTCCCTATCCTAAATGCACGTATGATGCCTTCAGGAGTTTGGGCTCATCCTTGTGCCCAAATGAAACAAATCCCTTAAAATGTGATTGAGACTAAGTTAGCCACAATGGGCTTGGGCGAAATTTGCTGAAAGGATTCAACTCCTAGAATTCTCAATGACTTTTTAGGCCTAACATTGGGACTGGCAACTTTGAGTAATAACAAAAGAGGTTGATTGCAGCTGATATTTTTATAGTAGGTAACAAATGGTTTATGGCACTCCGAGCTTTAGCTTAGATATCCTAAAATACACTCGAGGTGAGCCGCGCCAAATAAAATCACAACTGCGTAGCCCTCTTTAATTATGTCTTTAAAGATACTTAGAATCCGGAACGTGCCGTTTAGTGAATTTTCATGGCTCCCGCAAAGTTAATAACACAATAGTCGCTTTAGACGTGTTATTAACTAACCTTACCTTCCTAAATTTGGGTGCGCATTTATTTGACTCAAATCTAAATCCTAACGATGTTAAAAAATGTCAAAAATCAAAGGTGCATTTATGTGACGTGGTTCGAAGCATGTTTTAATGACGTTGCAATGTTCTTTTAAAATAGTAATAATAAAGCAGTTTAAAGTTAAAAATAATATAAGTTAAAACATGTTCTAAAATCAAATAAATAAGCCAAATATGATAGTTGAGCGACCGTGCTAGAACCACGGAACCCGTAACACCTTCTCTTGGGCTAACAAAATTCCTTACTCGGATTTTCGGTTCGCGGATTGTTATACAGAGTCATTCTTTCTCTCGATTCGGGATTCTAAAATGGTGAGTTGGGACACCATAAATCCCCCAAGCGGCGGCTCTGATTTTTTTAAAATAAGTCCCATTTCGATCGTCCTTAAATTGGAAAAAGCTCCCTTATCTACGCCCTTCCCGGGGTGTAGTGCCAAAAAGAGGTGTGAAAGCTCTGGCGACTCTGCTGGGGACCGAAGCCAGAATCTCTGGTTCAGGGTTCAATAATTTGAGATTTAAATAATTATTGTATATGGCCTTATTATCTGATTTTATTGCATAATTGTACCCAATGTGATAAATGTTGTTTTACCGCTTTAATATTATGTGGATTTTACATATAAACTGTTATGAAACCCTTCTCTTTTTATCTTTGGGGATGTGTTCGCTGATCGAGACTCCCTATTGTGTTAGTATCATACCTTATAATAAGAAAGAGGCTCGGACAAGTTACTAAGCCGGATGATCTTTCCGGTCCCCGGTACATAGCCCCCTCCTCGACTCGAGTTGTCCACTCGGGGTACAAAGTATAGAAAAAATACCCAGGTCTTAAACATAGAATAACTTAACCTCATTTCAGATCCCTGGTAGGAACGCTTATCTGCATCATGCATATTACTTAGGGGACTCAATACAGGGTTGGGTTCGTCTAGGAGAGGTGTATCCGGAATAATGGACCATCCTGATGCATCTTACTTGTGCATTTATTTGTTCTGAATTTGCATGTTGATGGCTTTTAGGGGTAAGGAGAGTTAATAACCTGTTTTGGAAAAACCAATGTCCAAATACTGTCAAAGCTCTGCCGAATTTTTGAAAGAAAAACAAAAATAATGGAATAAAGCAAAAAAGAGTATGTTTTATTCGCCCATGAAAAAAAGAAAAAACTTGTTTTCAAAAATAGTTTTTTTTTATGAAATGAAAAATAGGGAGGTAAAAGTCTTGTTTTCAAAAATAGCTTTGTTTGCCCGAACTACGCCAGTTTGATTCACACTGGGTGTGAGATGCGTAGGCAACCCCCATCGGGTCTAACTTCCTTGTTTGCAAGAAAAAAGGTAATAATAAGGAAAATAGCCTAAAATGAAAAACATTGTTGTTATTGTAAATAGGTAAGGTAATTCCATTGTTGTCAAGATCAACCAAATGTTCCCGAAAGGGATGCTGGAAGGGTGATTTTGCACAAACGGCCACCCTTGTTTTTTCATTTTTGGCCAGTTAGCGGGCACAACCTTAAAATCTTCTTCCTAAGATACTGAAAGGCCGTATCTGCTAAGTTGGGTTTCTGGTTTAAGAATTTAAAAAACTATTATTAAAAGAAGGGGTCAATTTTGATTTTGGAGTCAAACAAAATAAAATCATAAGTTACTAAATCCCTAAATAAATGTGCAGGATGAGCACAATCCAAAATGAACCTTTCTCATTCAGAAGCAGAATCCCTTTGGAGTTGCGGTTGTAATGGAATGATTTAGGTGGAGAAGGGCAAGATGAGGTCAAGAAATATTTGGGGGCTTTCCCGGATTGTTGGAGATTATACCCCGGGGGAACATCATAAAGGCATTGGTCACATGCTGAGACCCGACGCACAATATGTTCCACTTTTCAGATTTTGAACTCAACACGACCTTAGAAGAAATAGCCGGGTACATTGGGAATGTTGAGCTTCCTTTGAGACAAAGTATTTGGTTGCCCCAAGAACTGTAGCTGTGCACAAATCCATAGACTCCCTGAAAATAAGCAGAGTGGTACACAAACCAGACTTGGTAGCAAGTTTTTGTACCTTTTCATTCCTATATAGCAGATATGGTCATATAAGGGGGTTCAACAAACCAGAGAACAAAATCTGCAGCAAAGAAAACTGCATTAAATGGAAAGAACATAGACGCTTTGCTTTTATGGTGGATTCCTGGGCCTCTTGGTGTTTCTAAGGAAAGAAGGGAATATTGAGATAAAAATAGCAGGGGTTGTCACCACTTTACTCACCCAAGCCAAGAGTACACTCGTGCCTGTGATAGTAGTTTAGATCTTTCGTGCTCTCACAGGTTTCAGGGCCGGGAAAGATTTCTTTAAGGGGTGCAATATGTTGTTGCAAATATGGATGACCAAGCATCTATGCCACTGTCCCCAGTTCATGAGCTATGGGTCAACGGAGAAAATTGTATAGAGGAATTTTACACAAGGATTTAAGGGCTCATCTTTCCTGAAGGAGTAACATGACGGATATCTTACTTTCGATCCCTCACTGCCAGTCAAATAGAGTGGATGCTAGGATGGCTGTCTGTGGACGAGATCATATACATGCCCGCAATGGGGCCTCACTTCCTTTTGATGGGTCTTAGGAGCATCCAGCCATATGCTCCGCATCGGGTGTTGAGACAGCTCGGGAGGTTCCAGATAGTGCAAAAAGATGAAGATCTCAGTATCCGGGTTGTCGAGATTGGACCTGATGGTCAGTTCCCAGAAGCAATAGTCTGCAAAATTTGGAATGAATGCCAATACCTAACAGCAAACACTTGTGTACAAGACCAGTCTAGAGGCAAAGTGTCACCAGGATACCTAGCTTGGTACAGGAGAGAAATTGAGTTCGAGAAGCAAGCCAAGAGGCCCCATCTCCAGGAATTCGTCGAAGCATCGCAATAACAGTAGGACTGTTTGGTTAAAGAACATGAGTACAGGGCTACAAAAGGCAAACTAGAGAAGAAGGTCATGAATTTTCATTTTAAGAAAGATTTGCAGGCCGCCGCAGATGAGGGCGAATAGAAGAAACTGGTCAAATAAAATGAGGACCTTCGAGCCCAAATTCAGCAAATGAAAGGAGCAGCGGAAAACCACGTCCGAAGTGCCAAGGATGCAAAATTTATAGAAAACTTGAGACAGAAGGTGAATGACTACAATTTTGATTTGAACAAAGCAGAAAGAGAACTAGCCAGGGCTCGAAAACAATTGGCTGAAAAAGCGGCAGAACGAGTATGCCTGGTTAAGCAAATAAAAGAAGAGTTTGACGGTGAGGTTGCAAGATTAAAGAAAAGGGTTATCATCACAGAACATAATATGATCAAATAGGCAAAAGAGTTCAAAGTTGAAAGAGAACATTGTTAAACAATATTGAAGCAATTAGAAATGGATTTGCAACAACTTTAAGAGCAGAATCAGGTAGCCAAACAAACGTTAGGAGCCAGAGCTGAGCAGATTGGGCAGTTATTGCAAGAGAAATGTGTCATCAGAGAGAGAATCAGAAGGATCGCCCATTACATTGCAATGAAGTGTAGCAGTAGTGAGTATATGCCTAGATCTATGTTCTTCGCCACCGTGATGCTTTTTGTTCGGCGTGTAACGGAGGATCTCCATCACCTCCAGGGGGATTTTGCTAGTCGACCTGCAGCAAGGCTGAACGATGCCTCTAGGTCCCAGGAGCAATTGAAGCTCTAATGATTCGTGATTTCTTTAGATAGTATTTTCCTTTCATTAAAGTCTATTAGTTTGTCTTGGAGTCTGTATTTTCTAGGTTAGTTATTTTTCGTGCCTGTAGGTCGTCTTTCATCGGAGTCTATTAGTTTCTTGATTAAATCGGTCAGTTTTTTTGAGTCTTAATTACCGAAGTTTGTTTTATTATGAAAAATTAAAAATTCCAAAATGTTTTATTGTTCCTTCACTTTTTTTATCTTCCAAGCTACGCTCGGTCTGATTCCTGTGGGGTCATGATACGTAGGAAATCTTCATAGGATTCGACCGTAACAAATAAAAGAAAAGAAAAGAGAAAAGAAACTAAGAGGGGAGAGTAGGAGAGAAAAGCAAAGGAAAAGAGGGGAAAGCAAGAAACAAACAATGGAAAAACAGGAGAGAGAGTAAGAGGATAAAGCTAAGAAAAGGCGTTGCAAATAAAGAAAATGGAAATCCGGGATGACGCAAGCAACCGATGCATGTAGTAACCAATAATTGTTTAGGTGAGTTCATCCCCAAATATGTGGCTGCTTACATGTCGAAACCTAACCATTAACAAGTTTTGGTGTTGTTGTTTCCAGACCAGATAGGTGGTTAGTACTAGCGGCATTCTGGCAACCTATTCCTTCAACACGCCGGTCTAAGAGAAAGTAAGCCATGGTCAATCAGGAAACCGACGCAGCATTATTGACCCCTCAAAAGAAAAAGAGAAATTGAACGTTAATTCCATGAAGGAGGAAATGTACTAACTGAAACACCAAATGGCTGAGATGTATCAGGCATGGGTGAGAGGGCAGCCACCACCGACCTATCCTGCTAATCGAACCTTCATCCCGCCACTGGCCCAAGCTCATGACCATTCGACCACTGATCCACCCCCAAGTTTTCCTGTCTATTTGCAGCACCAAGGTACAACCTCTCAACCACCCCCAGCTCCACTACCCAAAGTCGTTCTTCACCCCCCTCCACTAATTACTCCCATTTATGTGGCACCTGCTCCTCCCACACTCCATAGATCATCAAGTGAGCCCTTGCTTCAAGTTCACAATAATAAGTACTACCCACTAGAACCTGCTTACAAAGACCATGAACCTTACTCCTATGCTCCCTGTTTCAAAATCCCGGTGGGGATTGAAAAACCAATCAAGAATCCTGAGCAAGAGGAGGTGCTCAGGAAGGTCAGAAGTATACAACAATCGTTCAAGGACATGCGAGGGTTAGGTGGCCAGGTGAGTGTGGCGTTCAAGGACCGTTGTTTATGTCCAGACGTGCAGTTGCCTCCAGGTTTTAAGATGCCTAAATTTGACTTAAATGATGTACATGGCGATCCATTCGCGCATCTAAGGGGGATTTGCATAAAAATGAGAGGAGCAGGAGGAAAAGATGAATTGCTGATGGCATACTTTAGCCAAAGTTTAAGTGGGTCGGCATTGGAAGGGTACAGCCCGCAAGATCACAATCGGTGGTATACTTGGGATGACCTGGCACAAGCGTTCACCTGTCACTTTCAATATAATCTCAAAATTATCCCAGACCGTCTATCTTTGACAAAACTGGAGAAGAAACACAACGAGAGCTTCAGAGAATAGGTTCCCATTGGAGAGAACAGACATCCAGGGTTAACCCCCCAATGAAAGAGAGTGATGAGGTGGATTATTTCCTGCAAGCTGTGGAGCCTACATATTTCGACCATCTGGTGTCGGAAGTGGGTAAATCTTTCAACGAGGTAGTTAAAATGGGAAGCATGGTCGAGGAAGGACTCAAGTCCAACAAGATCATGTGTTAGGCGGAGAAAGGCTGGGAAACTATAAGGTCTCGTAGGAAAAAGACAAAACGTAGGTAGGCTGCCACGCGGAGTGAAGGTAACTAGCCAATTCCCCAAGGTCTAGTAAACTAAGGTGGTAGTGCAGACAAGGTTTACTTTACAATCAAAGCAACCACTCAGGCCATCCAAGGTGGGGCTGGGGGAACATTTGGAAACAAGAAGAAGGAGGAAGTAGAGACAGTTGAGTCGCGAACTTGGTTCAGGCCTTGGGCTTTATCCTACTATAGTCAACCCCATCCCCACCACCAAACAGACCCACACACTCCATTTGGCCCACCACAACATTATTATCCACCATTAGAACCTTGATTCTCGGTCCATCATGTACAAGCATATACCCAACCTCCTGCCCACGCACAATGGCATGCGCGAGCCCCAAAAAATACTTACCCAACTCTACAAAATCATTACCCACCTCCAAGATGTTAGATAATACGCTTAACGCTAGAGGGGGGGTGAATAGCGTTATAATAAAAATTAGTGTAAACTTGCAGAATTTAAAATTTGCAAGAAATAAATAAGTGCGATAAATAAGAAAGAACACACCGAAGTATTCTGGTTCACCACAACCCGTGGCTAGTCCAGTCCCCGAGAGACTCTCTCGAGATTTCCACTAACTTGTCAAGCTTCTGGGTGCTTAACAAACCTTTACAACTTGAGGACACAAGCCTCAACACCTTTGCTCGGAGATACAACACTCCAAGACTTCAACCAAAGGAAACACAAGTTCCTTCACAACTTGAGGACACAAGCCTCAACTGCCTTTGCTCGGAGATACAACACTCCAAGACTTCAACCAAGGAAACACAAGTTCCTTCTTACAACAAGAGAATAACAATTCTCTTCAAGTGTACAAAACACTAAGCACTCAAACAAGACACTCCTTAATGAGTAGATATGAGTAAAAGAATACGCTCAAGATCGCAACAACTTTCGACAAGAGTTTGGCTCTCAAAAACTTGTGTAATGAATATAAAATGATAAGCAATAGAGCATGCAAGCTTATAGCAATTATATGATCAGTTGTTGTGTGTTATTGTATTTAAAACACTGAAATGAAGCTGTATTTATAGTTGAAAAACTTGGCATTACCGTTGCCTAATTGCCAATTAAGAACTGCTGATTTTACTCTGTGACAATCGATTGTCAAGAATCCACAATCGATTGTTTGCCAATCGTTCCAAAAATCAATCCCAGATTTTACGCTTTACAATCGATTATTCAAGATCGACAATCAATTATTGGCAACGTTCAGAAAAATCATTTCCAGATTTTACGTAAAACAATCAATTATACAAAATCAATAATCGATTATTCAGCAACGTTCAAAAAATCCTTTTAAGATTTTAATTTCAACAATCGATTGTACAAAATCAACAATCGATTATTCAGCAACGTTCAAAAAATCTTTTCCAGATTTTAATTTCAACAATTGATTGTACAAAATCAACAATCGATTACCTGACGGTATTTGAAAATATTTTGGCAACGGTTAGTTATACAATCGATTATACTAAGTTAACAATCGATTAAATATCAGCCTTGAAAAATCAATTAGACACTGCCTCGTGACAATCGATTGTTATATACTCACAATCGATTACTTAATAACTTTGAAAAAGTCTGGAAGATACTGTCTCAACACAATCGATTGCCATATGTTCACAATCGATTATTTTGTGACCTTGAAAAATCTGATGGACACTGTCTCTTCACAATCGATTGTTATTAACTTCACAATCGATTATTTTGAGCGTTGAAAAACTTTGATGGACACTGCCTCATCACAATCGATTGTCATTAACTTCACAATCGATTATTTTGAGCGTTGAAAAACTTTGATGGACACTGCCTCATCACAATCGATTGTCATAAGGCTCACAATCGATTGTCATGCAGATTTGAATAATCTGATGCTCACTGCCTTAACACAATCGATTGTCATTAGTTCACAATCGATTGTCATGCAGTCTTGGCTTAACATAATCGATTATCATAAGTACATAATCGATTATCTTAGTCCAGATTTTTTAGGCATGTTTAATAATCATTTTGGCTAAAGTAAATATGCATGATTTAAAATCATTTAGCATTAAATAAAATATACATGATTTTGTAAAATAATTTTACGAGAGAAGCCATGTCATGAGTCAAGTTGTCGGATCAAGATCACAGTTAAGAACGACTCATGTAAAACTATAAAACTTGGTCTTGTGCTTGAATCTCGTTATATATATCAATTGTGCGCTTGTACTTGAACTTCGTCATATATCAATTTGCGCATCGTTTGTCATTCATCAAAACCTACACATATGAACACACGTTTTAGTATAATGCTTTAAGAACGTGTTTCCAACACAAGAGCCTACCAACAACCCCGGAGACCCGTCTTCCGAGCCAATCCAGTCTTGAGAAATGAAAGGGTGCAGAAGAAGACGACTTTCACCCTATTGGGAGAATCCTACACTAGTTAATTCCACAGGCTGAGACAACTAGATATGTTGAGACCCATCAAAGAAAAGTTGCCAAACCCTCCCCCGAAAAATCAAGATTATTCTATTTGCTGTGAATACTGTTCCGCTGCCCCGGGGCATGATACCGAAAAGTGTTCGCATTTGAAGAATGCTATCTAGGAACTTATTGACCCCTACTGAATCGAAGTGCAAGCTCTAGAGACACCCAATATCAATCAAAACCCATTGCCGGCCCATCGTGAGACCAACATGATTGAGATAGTGGAGAAAGGGGGAGAGCCTAAAAAGCCCTCATAAACAGTAATGATGATCAAATCCAATGAAGTCAAGCCAACTGAGAGTATGAGAAGTGAGAAGCCAGTGATCGAGATAAAGGGAATAGACAGCAAACCTGTTGTGGTTCAATGAAGGTCATCATGCTTGGTTGCACCAAAGCAGGAAAAGGCAAAAATGATAGTACACGGGGAAGCTAGGGAGCCTGTCATAGTCGTGGAAGGTGCTCGCATAGAGCCTATCATTGTAAAACCAGTAATTGAACCGCCAATCATCAACAACAAAGCCGTTCCTTGGAGATATGAACAAGCAATAGTAATGTACAAAGGGAAGGAAGTTAGGGAAGAAGTTTGTGAAGCCATGGGTTTGACTCGGTCGGGGATATACTTCGCCCTTGAGAAATTGAGGAAAAGCAGAATCCCTATGGATAACCTAGAATCAGTGAAGAAAGTTGTATAAGAAGAAGAGGCATAAGAATTCCAAATGAAAATGAAAATGAAAATGCAGGACTACTCCATCATAGAGCAATTGAGGAAAAACACCAGCTCAGATCTCCTTACTGTCCTTATTAATCCATTCAGATGAACACCGTCGGGCGTTGATGAAGATTTTAAACGAAGCCCACGTCCCTGAAAAGATAACAGTGAATCATTTGGAGAAGATTGCAAACAATATATTCGAGTTAAATCGGGTCACTTTCTCTGACGATGAGCCGACAATGGAAGGCACCGAGCATAATCGGGCCCTTTATTTGACTGTGAAGTGTGAAGATGTTGTGGTCACCCACGTGTAATTGACAATGGGTCTAGTGTAAATATTTGTCTACTCTCCACATTGATCAAGCTGAAGGTGGAAAATGAAAGGATCCAAAAGAATAATGTTTGTGTTTGGGGGTTCGATGGCGGAGGCAAAGACTCAGCAGGGGATATAGTGCTGGAATTGAAAATAGGGCCCGTTGAGTATACCATGGAATTTCAAGTGCTGGATGTGGTAGTTTCTTATAGCTTGTTGTAGGGCAAGCCTGGATTCACGCAGCCAAGGCAGTGCAATCTACTTTGCACTAGATGATCAAATTTGAATGGGACAGACAAAAGATTGTAGTACATGGTGAAGATAATCAGTGTGTTTTGGGTGATTCCATCGTACCTTTTATCGAATTTGAAGACTGAAAAGGTCTAGAGGTATACTAGGTATTCGACACGGTGTCAGTTGAGAAGATCTCAGAAAGTGAAGTTGTCACAACTCCAAAGATAGCAGCCGTGTCAATCATGGTGGCTTCAAAAATATTGAAGAATGGTTTCATGCCCTGCAAGGGATTGGGTGCTTCTCTACAAGGCATCGTGCAGTCAGTGTCTCTCCAAAAAAATATGGACACTTTTGGTCAGGGTTCAAGACTACAGCTACAGACATAAGTCGAGACAGAAAGTTAAAGCAGAGGGCTTGGGCCCTCCCAAAGCCCATCCCAAGATTGTCTAGATCATTTGTCATGCGCATTACTAACAAGTGCCCAGTGTCAAAGATTCATGGTCCGCTGATTGATGCAGATGGGGATTTGGATAAGGGGTTAGAGAGATTGTTCAATGAGGTAAATATGGTTGAGGCAGGAGAAGGATTGAGTAGGCCAGATGTGCAGTTTGTGGGAGCACGTGAAAAAGTTAACGACTGGGAAGCCACTCCTCTTCCCACCCGAAGGGAGTCGTGGTAGTCGGCTTTGATTTTTCTTTTTGTCTAGTCTGGATTAGCTTCAGGGTTGTTAACTCAGTTATTATTTCCGTCCCTTTGGATGTGTAAACTCTGTTATCTTTCGGATTTTAATGAAATGTAATATTTTTTTCCAGCAGTGCTGATAGTTTCCATTTTTCTTTATTTTTCTTTTTCTCTTTTGTACTGTTATTTTTATGCTGGTTCCATAGATCTGACATGCATAAGGAATCTTCAGCCCAGTCTTAACAATTGGTCTAGTCCATAAATAATAATTAAAGAAATAGAATATGAGGATGAATCATGACGAGGAAGGAGCATGGGATGAAATTAGTAAAGAGTTTAGCCAATTTGAGGAGAAACCCAAACCGAACCTGAGCGATACAAAGGCAGTCAATATAGGGCGCCCGGATAACGTGTGAGAAACCAAAATAAGTGTCTATCTGGAGTCACGGCATAAGAAAGAAATAATTGAAGTACTGCTTGAATACAAAGATGTCTTCGCATGGTCTTACGATGACATGCCCGGATTGAGCACTGACTTGGTGGTTCACGAATTGCCCACTGACCCAGCATGCCCTTCCATCAAAACGAAAGTTGAGAAAGTTTAAAACTGATGTGAGCATGAAAATCAAAGAGGAAGAGACCAAGAAATTTGTGGCAAAAGTTATCCGAGTCACACGATATCCCACATGGTTAGTAAATGTTGTCCCCGTGACAAAGAAGGATGGTAAAACTAGGGTGTGTGTCAATTATCGTGACCTCAACAAAGCAAGTCCAAAGGAAAACTTCCCACTGTCAAACATTCACATATTAATTGACAATTGTGTGAAGCACGAGATTGGGTCATTCATGGATTACTATGCAGATTACCACCAGATCTTAATCTATGAATAAGATGCAGAGAAAAAAGCATTTATCACACCGTGGGGGATATATTGCTATAGGGTCATGCCTTTTGGTTTTAAGAATGCCGGGGCAACATATATGATGGCAATGCAACCATTTTCCACGATATGATACATAAGGAAATTGAGGTCTATGTGGATGATGTGATTGTGACGTCCAGAAAGCAATCCGATCATGTTATAGATTTGAGGAAATTATTCTAGAGGCTCCGCAGGTACAATCTCAAACTCAACCCCACAAAGTGTGCATTCGGGGTTCCCTCAAGGAAGTTGCTAGGGTTCATAGTCAACCGACAAGGCATTGAACTTGATCCATCAAAGATCAAATCTATACAGGGACTCCCGCCACCGAGGAACAAAACAGGGTTGATGAGTCTATTGGGAAGATTGAATTACATCAGCCGATTCATTGCTCAGCTCACAACCATCTGCAAGCCCATCTTTAAGTTATTGAAAAAGGAGGTTGTGTTTAAATGGACGGGAGAGTGCCAGGAGGCTTTTGATAAGATAAAGGATTATTTGTTGAAACCCACCGGTGTTGGCCCTCCGGAACCAGGAAGGCCCTTGATCTTATATCTAACTATCTTGGAAAACTCTTAGATGCGTGTTGGGTCAGCGCGATGTCACCGGGAGAAAAGAGCAGGCCATATACTACCTCAGCAAGAAATTTACGGCCTATGAGGTTAAGTATAATCATCTTGAAAGGGCATGTTGTTCCCTAACATGGGTAGCCTAGAAGTTAAAATATTACTTGTCGTCATATACCACTTATCTCATCTCACGCCTGGACCCGTTGAAGCACATTTTCCATAAGCCCGTGCCCACAGGAAGGCTCACAAAATGGAAAATCTTGCTCACTAAGTTTTACATTGTCTATGTGACTAGGAATGCAAAGAAAGTACAAGCATTAGCTGATCATGTACCCGAGAATTCGATAGACGAAGAATATGAACCTTTAAAGACATACTTCCCGGATGAGAAAGTAATGCATATTGATGATATGCAACATGGCGCGAAATCGGGATGGAAATTGTTTTTTGATGGGGGCGCCAACATGAACGGCGCCAAGATAGAAGCAATGCTCATTTCTGAAGAAGGGCATCATTGCCCAGTCACAGCTCAACTTCTCTTCTATTGCACCAAAGACATCGCAGAACATAAAGCATGTATTTTGTGTTTGAGGTTAGCAGTAGACATGGGTGTCCAGGAAGTCTTGGTCTTGGGAGACTCGGACCTTCTAGTACACAAAATTCAAGGGGAGTGGTAATCAAGAGATTTAAAGCTCATACCATACCGGCAATGCTTGCATGAGCTTTGTCAATTATTCCGATCAATAGAGTTTAGGCACATCCCCAGAATTCACAAAGAGTTTGCTGATGCCATAGATACTTTGGCGTCAATGTTACATCATCCAGATAAGACTTATGTTGACCTGATAAATATTAAGGTCCATGATCAAAATGCTTATTGCAACATGGTGGAAGAGAAGCGTGACGCTGAACCTTGGTTCCATGACATCAAATAATATATTAGGATGGGTGTGTACCTAGTACAAGACACAAGTGACCAGAAAGGACAATTCGTCGCTTGTCAAGTGGGTTCTTCTTCAACGGAGGGATATTATACAAAATAATGACAGATCTTGGTTTGTTAAGATGAGTAGATGTTGGACAGGCTACAACCATCATGAATGAGGTGCATGCTGGAGTCTGCGGGCCGCACATGAGAGGATATGTTTTGGTAAAGAAGATTCTCCGGGCAAGATATTATTGGCTCAGCATGGAGAGGGGTTGTATTAATTTCATGCACAAATGTCGTCAATGCCAGGTGCATGGAGACTTGATTCACTCCCCGCCATCTAAATTACATACGATGTCTGCACCATGGCCTTTCGTTTCTTGGGGCATGGACGTCATCGGGCCCATCGAGCCAACAACTTCTAACAGATACAAGTTCACCCTGGTTGCTATTAACTATTTTACTAAATATGTTGAAGCTAAAACCTTCAAGGTAGTGACCAAGAAAGCAGTGGTCCACTTTGTACATACAAATATTATTTGTTGGTTTGGAATGAGCAAATCTTAATAGTCATCTGATGAAAGAGGTATATCCGCAGTTCAAGATTACACATCGCAATTCTACCCCATAAAGAAGATACTTTGCAAAATGGTGGAAGGGTCCAGGCAGTGGCATGAGAAGTTACCCTTTGCACTGTTAGGCTATCGCACTACCGTCTGCACTTCAATAGGAACAACCCCATATTTGTTGGTATATTGCACAAAAGCAGTAATCCTGGCTGAAGTTGAAATCTCATCCCTTCGGATTGTGGCCGAAGCAGGAATCGACGATGAAGAATGGGTTGGAATCCGTCTCGAGAAATTGAGTTTGATTGATGAGAAAAGATTGGCAGCGATGTGTCATGACCAGTTGTATCGACAGAGGATGGCCAGCGCATATAAAAAGAAAGTGCGTCAAAGAAGGTTGAAGTGGGTTAGTTGGTGTTGAAATGCATCCTTCCTCACCAGGCAGAGGCAAAGGCCAAGTTCGCTCCAAACTGGCAGGGACCGTTTGTCATGTCAAGAGAGTTGTCCAACAGGCATTGTGTCTAACTGATGTAGAAGGAACATGTTTATAAATGGCTATCAATTTAGGTGTAGTCAAAAGATACTATGTATAACTTTCTTTAGGTTGAATCATTGTATGTACTTGGCATGTTTGTTTGTACTTGGCATGTTTTAGAGATTGAAATGACAAAGGCATTTTATTCAGCTATCTAAAAACTTTACCCTTTGCTAACCTTTTTGAGCTTCAATTATTTTCTTTTCATATCCCTCTTTCGGAATTAGTAATGAAAGTCAGAAACGCAATTATATAAGAATGCAATGAAAGGAACTGAGAAAATGAAAAAGAAAGGAAAGAAGAAGAAGAATAAAAGTAAACAAAAACAAAGAAAGAAAATGAGAAAAGAAAAGAAAAGAAAATAAAAACAAAGAAGAGGAAAAGAGGAAGAAAAATAGACAAAAAACAATGATAAAAGCAAGGAATTGCCAGGAACTACGTTTGACCAGATTCCTTTTAAGGATACGTAGGCAGCCTCACGGCTCGATCATAGTTAAATAAAATCCAAAGGCCCCAAGCAAGAAACTAGGGCGTAAATTACGTTTGTTATGATAAGTTGGATTCCGAAAGTTGTAAATTTTGAATCCATAATAGTGATTTTGAGCCTTTCATGCCCCCTTTCTTTATAACCATATCCAAAAGCCTACATTACAGTCTAAAGAAAGATCTTCTTATCAATCTTTAAGAAATATCGAGGCAAGCATGGAGAGGTGGACCACACCCCGGGACAACACTCTAGTTCAGGAAGGAAAATAATAACAAATGAGAGAGCCTTATTGGTGAAAACCCTCACGAGCACCGTATGGCGACGAAAGTTGAGAGAATTAAAAATGAGAGAGTCTTATTGGTGAAAACCCTCACGAGCACCATAAGGCGAAGGCAAGGCAAGAAACGAACAATTAGAAAAAGAGCCATTGGTAGAAATTTGTTTAGAACACCGTAAGTCGAGCAAAGTTAGGGATTGGTTAAAGGAATTGGGTTAAAATGGTCGCAACAACAAAAGCATGGAAACTGAAGGCCGATCATCGGGACAGAATGGGTCGAGTAGGCCGAAGTTCATGTCATGATCATATAAAACAAGTTTCTCTTCCTCAGATAAGTTTCTTTTCTCTTCCTCTCAATAGTCATTAAATTTGGAATTCTTTTACCCTGAAATAGTTCTGAGTCATGGCATTTCATTTTTCAAATTGCAAGTTCTGGTTATCAGAGGCCCACCTGTAGAACAAGGGAATACTTTTCAAGATTAAAGTTTTGATATCCAGGCGCCCACCTGTAGAACAATGAAATACTTTTCAAGATTCAAGTTTTGATATCCAAGCGCCCACCTGTAGAACCAGGGAATACTTTTCAAGATTCAAGTTATGGTATCCAGGCGCCCTCCTATAGAACAAGGGAATACTTTTCGAAGATCCAAGTTTTGGTATCCAGGCGCCCACCTATTAAACAAGTGAATAATTTTCAAATTTCAAGTACCGATATCCAGGGGCCTACTAGTAGAACAAGGGAATACTTTCCAAATTTCAAGTTTTAATATCCGGACGCCCACCTGTAAATCAAGAGAATACTTTTCAAAATTCAAGTTCTGGTAACTAGGAGCCCACCTGTAGAACAAGGGAATACTTCTCAATTTCAAGTTCTGGTAATCAGGCGCGCACCTGTAGAACAAGGAATTACTTTTCAAGATTCAAGTTTCGATATCAAGGCCCCCACCTGTAGAACAAGAGAATACATTACAAGATTCACGTTTTGATATCTAGGCGCCCACCTGTAGAACAAGGGAATACTTTTCAAAGATTCAGGTTTTGATATCTAGGCACCCACTTGTAGAACAAGGGAATACATTTCAAGATTCATGTTTTTGTATCCAGGCTCCCGCCTGTAGCAAGGGAATAATTTTCAAGATTCATGTTTTGGTATTCAGGCAACCACCTGTAGGACAAGGGGATACTTTTCAAATTTCAAGTTTTGACATCCAGGCCCCCACATGTAGAATAAAGGAATACTTTTCAAGATTCAAGTTTTGATATCCAAGCGTCCACCTGTAGAACAAGGTAATACTTTTCAAAGATTCAAGTTTTTATATCCAGGCACCCACCTCTAGAACAAGGGAAATCATTTCAAGATTCAAGTTTTGATATCCAGGTGTCCGCCTATAGAACAAATGAATAATTTTCAAGATTGAAGTTTTGGTATCCAGGCGCACACCTGTAGAACAAGGGAATACTTTTCAAATTTCAAGTTTTAATATCCAGCGCCCACCTGTATAACGAGGAAATACTTTTCAAGATTCAAGTGTTGATATATAGGCACCCACATGTAGAACATGGGAATACTTTTCAAGATTCAAGTTTTGATATCCAGGCGCCCACCTATAGAACAAGAGAATACTTTTCAAATTTAAATTTTGATATCCAGGCGCCCACCTGTAGAACAAGGGAATACTTTTCAAAGATTCAAGTTTTGACATCCAGGCGCACACCTGTAGAACAAGGGAATACTTTTAAAGTTGCAAGTTTGGTAATCAGGCGCCCACCTGTAGAACAAGGGAATAATTTTCAAGTTGCAAGTTTTTGTAATCAGGAGCCCACCTGCAGAACAAGGGAATACATTTCAAGTCCATCAATTCCGCATGAAACATAGAAGAAGAGAAAACAAGAAGGCAACAAGGCAAACAAGGATTTTACAAGAAGAAACACAAGGCAACAAGGCAATAAAGATCAGGAGCAAGATTGAAGACGTATATAGGTTATTTTGTAATTTATAGTTCATAGCTTATTTTAGCTTCTTTATTTTTCACAAGGTGTAATAAACGGGTCTAGAAATAGCAGTATCAACAACAGTAGTGAAATCACAGCTTCGGTAGTCCCAGCTACCAAACACTCATGAACTACACAGACATGATTCCCCATAAGCCGAGGATATGTAGGCAACCTCTAAAGCATGGCGCGGTCAAGCTTCCCAAAATGCTTCTCATGGAGTGTCAGGCAGGCAAAAATCTCTCATGGTTGCTCACTTTCTTTGCCCGAAAACCCTTTGTGTCTCCGAGCAAAGAGGGGCAGCTGTGAGCATGTGATTTTTTCCTAGCCTAAATTTCTCTTATAAATTCGTAAAATTAGGATTTTTGTTTATCTGTGTGATTTTTAGAATTCAATTGCATAAATTGTGTATTTGCTTGCATGCCGGGTGCACCGTAATTCACAAAAACACTAGAAAATATGTGCCTTTTCATTTAGGATTCAATTTGACATCTTTGCATTAATTATGAAAATTAGTCATTCTATAAAATACAAAAAAAAAAGAGAAAAAACCAAACCAAAAAAGATAGTTTATTTTGGCATTGTTAATTTGTAGCTTTGAATTTTTGCTAGTTTGATGCTTGATTAGTTTGTGATAATTGTTAAGACTTAATTAATTTGACAGGTAGTTAATTTAGTCTTCAGAATTAATTTAGAGTTTTAGATTAATTGTAAAATAAGAATTAAAAGAATTTAGAAATAAGATTTGAAAAAGAAAAGGAAAACAACAGAAAAGGATTTATAGGCCAACCTTGGATTTATATTAACCAACCCAAGCGGACTAGCTTATTCAGGCCCAGATTGATGCCCCAACCCAGTCCGGCCTCATCAGCTAACGAAACGATATCGTTACTAGCGTTAGATCTAGGCCGTCTAGGTTTCCTAATCTAACGGTAGGGAAGTGGGGTACCCCTCCCTCCAAATCTTAGCCCGTCTCTGACCCCTGTAATGCCACCGTCTCGCCACCCCTCAGCCATCTGCCGACGGCCGAAAATCGCCGCCACCGGCGGTGATGACCCAAAAGCTTCCAAATTAACACCACTCCACCTCCCCAGCCTCTCTTTTCCGCATCCCGGCTTGGCTTCTTTCAAATCCCTATCCATCGTCTTTTCCCTTGAAATATCACTCAAGCTCTTTGAATTTTGAATCCAAAATTCGAATTAAAAATGGATTCGAAATCCATACAGGCAAGCCTTCTTCTCCAGTTCCTTAGGCCCAATATCATCACGTACTAACATTATTTACCTGTTCTTGAACAAAGAACGGGTGATTAATGTTACGTCGCAGTCAAATTGAAAGGTCATTTCTGTTCAAGTATTGATTGGTAAGTTTTCTTGGCTTTGTCTTGTTTGTATTTGAGTTCTTCTTCCATTTGAAATCAGTTGACCTAGTTTTTCTCCTTAATCTGTTTTTCGCACTTTGATTTTTTTTCTTTTCCTTTTAGGTTTCTCTTTATTCATATTGCATGATTCTGTGTTGAATGATTTGTTTTTGTTCAAATTTTTCCTTTCTTGTTTGACTGATAACTCGATTCTGTTTCTAGTAGTTAATTTAAGTATAAATTAGATTCGTTTTGATTTGTATTCCAATTCTAGGGATTTGTTTTAATTGGAGTTCGTTTGTTATTGCTGAAATATTTCAAGTTATTTTGGGGTTGATCAAGGTTAGCATTGGCCCAGTTAAAGGGTTTGGTATAATTACACTTGGGTTTAGCTTAGCTTAACTTAACAATTTCATGGATAAATACAAGGTGCATTAGGGGCAATATAGGTTACTCAAAAGTAGAGAAACATACAAATAATTGATTTGGAAACCCCTAGAACATTCTAGATAGGGTTCCAATTAGTGTTTTAAGAACTTAATAGTGTGACTTGAGAAACAAGCTAAAAACCTTAGGGACTAACTAGCTCCAAGTTGGAAATGAAAGAGGGACTAATAGGTAAACTAGAAGTCTGAGGGTTGCCCTATGTGTGAGCATATATAAACTAACATTCTTGCCTTTCAAGGCAAGAAGAAAGACCAAGAACTAGAGAGCAAAAAAAATTCCAAAATCAAACGGCTAAAAACACAAAAAAGGCTACTGTTCTATCGGATCTAGCTGAATTTTTGAAAATTGTCACCCAGAATCAATTTTGGTTTCTCTTCTCTTTTTTGGATTTTGAAATGGTTTGAAAATTAGTTTGTAAGTTCAAATTGGTTTGTTTTCTCAAGCTATCTGGTTGTTTGAAGTTGGCTCATCCATTTGAATTACATATTTCTGGGTTGGAATTGTGTGAATCACTATTCCATTGGTGTGAGAATAACTTTATTTTGTTTTGTTGCTGCTGTTGATCCAACTGACTCTTACCCCATTTGTTTCTTCATTTCCAGATATATTTTGATCACTATGGATGCTATTTGGCATGTAATCTAAAGCTTGAGTTGAAAATTCAACTATGAATTTAGTTTGTAATCACTACAAGGCTTTGAAGTTTCTTTGGTTAATGTGTTATCGAGCACGATTGAAGTTATTAATTAGATCTTTTCATTTTAGCATAGGGATTGTCTTATGATGTGGTTATTAATAGATGTTAAGAATGGTTGTCAAAATCTGGGTTGGTGATTATAACAAAATAGTACATCATTATTAGCTCACTGATTTGTGGAGTTAGTTTATCAATTCAAGTTAATTTGAAATAAATGTAAAGCATGTAAATGGTATATGATTAAATAAATGTATAGGTATTGACTACTATGACATGAGTAGATATTATGTGAAGTTAGGTTATATTTAAATATCTTTGTAGCTAATCTACACCAGGGCACCATTTTTCTGGATTTATTCAACATCAGGCCATAGCGTTAGCCTTATGTGAGTGTTTGGCATCAAGCATCATTTTGGTGCTGTAGGGATTCGAAGTCCTGTCCCTATCCTAAATGCACGTAAGATACCTTCAGGAGTTTGAGCTCATCCTTGAGACCAAATGAAATAACTCCCTTCAGATCTAATTGAGACTAAGTTAGCCACAATGGGCTTGGACGAAATTTGCTAATGGGATTCAACTCCTAGAATTCTCAACGATCTTTTGGGCCAAACATTAGGCCTGGCAGCTTTGAGTAATAACAAAAGAAGTTGATTGCAGCTGATATTTTTATAGTAGGTAGCAAATAGTTTATGGCACTCCGAGATTTAGCTTAGATATCCTAAAATAGACTCGAGGTGCATCACGCCAAATAAAATCACAAGTGCGTGGCCCTCTTTAATTATGTCTTTAAAGATACTTCGAATTCGGGACGTCCCGTTTAGTGAATTTTCACGGCCTCCTGCAAAGTTAATAACATGTTAGTCACTTTAGGCGTGTTCTTAAATAACCTTACCTTCCTAAATTCGGGTGCGCATTTATGTGATTCAAATCCAAATCCCAACGATGTTAAAATATGTAAAAAATTACGGGTGTTTTTATGTGACGTCTTTCGAAGCATGTTTTAATGGCGTTGCAATTTTTTTTAAAAAAATAGTAATAATAAAGCGGTTTAAAGTTAAAAAGAACATAAGTTAAAACATGTTCTAAAATCAAATAAATAAGCCAAATATGATAGTTGAGCAACCGTGCTAGAAACACGGAACCCGGGAGTGTCTAACACCTTCTCTTGGGCTAACAGAATTCTTTACTCGGATTTCTGGTTCGCGAACACTTAAACAGAGTCATTCTTTTTCTCGATTCCGGATTCTAAACTGGTGACATTGGACACCATAAATCTCTCAAGTGACAAATTTGATTTTTTTAAAAATAAATCCGTTTTGATTGTCCTTAAATTGAAAAAATCTCTCTTATCTATGCCTTTTGCGGGGTGTAGTGCTAAAAGGAGGTGTGACAATCACTCTTGTAAAGCGCACGTATACAATGAATATGAGGGATAAAAATACTAAAATTACAAGTAATAAATTAAATGAAGTAGAAGTAAAAGATAAGTTAAAAACAAAATAAGGAAAAAGGAATTTCCAGAACCCCCATTTCTCTGCGGTCATACTTTTCTGAATTTTTCCTCGGCCCCTTTCCTGTTGCTCAAACAACATATTCAAAATCACTATCATAACCTCTTTCATCACTTCTAACACAAACACTATTTTCAACCATTAGCATTTAAAGCACACTTTTGCTATAAGATGCAAATAGATCGCTAAGGGAAATGGGCGGAATACAAACACCGACGAATGTGAAATTGAGGAAAGAAGTATAGGGGTTGGTTGGAATAGCCATGCTGGGATGTTTATTTAATTTTTTGTGGGTAGAGAAGGCTTAGTATCTCTCCAATCTCATAAATCACTCCAGCGTGCTTCTGGTGACGGTAAAACAATAGCTAATTTAGTTTCGAGGGATTCGAGATCTATCTCATAAGGGAATATAAATAAAAAAATTAATTTTTACTGAATTAGAAGGAGCTAGAAGTTCAACAACACTTTGCAAAAGAATTTGGCGAAATACTAATCGAAATTGTGATATCGTGATAGTAAACTGAAGATGAATGGTGGGAACTGATAGGAATACTTATGCAAGGCCTTCAGTCACTCATATTAATGAATTTCTACTAATTTTTGTAATTGATTTATGGGGGTTTAGAGTAGAGGAAGAAGGTGTTCGTTGATAGCTTCATGGACAAGGATAAAGGTGTAGAAGTACCAAGAAAGCCATTCACAAGGTCTCAAGCTGAGAACAAGACAAGGTTGTTGGGATTCAATGGGAAATCAAGAAGGCGCTAATGGTTGAAGAAGAGCTCAAGAATTATGGATAGGATTTAGCTAAGTGTTACACTTATTTTATGGTCCAAGTCCAAGTTCAATAGGAGGTAGATTGGGGTACAAGCACCAGCCAAGGAGTGCCTAAATTAGACGCCTAAATCAACTCAGAAAGGAGCCAACTTGGCGCCCAAGTTTTTTTCCCTAATTTGTTAGGAAATATTTGATGATTTCTTAGGTGGTTAATGTTTTGTTTTTCTTTTCCTAAGATTATTGGAATTACTTTCCAAGATTGACTTGATTTTTTGTTTATTAGAGTTTTACTTTTTCATATGGTAGTTCGACTTGTCCAAAGTAGTTTAAGACTTTATTTCCTTGTTATTTTAGGTAGAATTTCGTGACTCCTTTCCTATATAAAGTGGTATCTTCTTTGCTTTTAGACATAGGCAATTATTATTAAAAATTGTGAGATTTTTCTTGCACTCTTGTGTGTGGCTACTCTAGAAGTTATTCTTCAACCTTCAAGACTTAACTTAAGGTGGTAAGATCAAACTCTTCCGAAATATTAGATTACTTCTAGGTATTCAAGAAAGGTGATAAGTTTAGCTTTATTGTTGTTCTTGTTATTCTAAAGGGTTGGGTTTCGCAATTTATTTTATTTATTTTAATTTTCTACCAAAGGCAATTAGTTATTTTTTAGCTAATGTTGTTGTTAGGATTCAACTTCAAGAATAGACTTCTTGAATTCAGGAAACTCTTTCGTGAATTCAATCTATCTTTAATTTTTCATCCTTTTTTTTCTTTATTTTCTTTTAGCTTCCACAAGTTTTTTTATTTTCTTATTTTTCTTTAGTAATTCTTGAATCCCTTATCATGTTGTTATCAAGTGGTATCATAGCTTCAAGGAAACAAAGGATCCAGACTCGTGCCTTGATTTGGAGAGAACAGTGGAAGCCATATTTGACTGCCAGGGTAAGAAGGTTAAGCTTGTTGCTGTTGAGTTTTCTGACTATGCAGTAATCTGGTGGAAAAAGCTCTCTAGGGACAAATTGTAAGAAGGATAAGCACTCATTGCTATGTGGCTTGAGATGAAGAGGGTAATTAGGAAGAGATTTGTGCCATCACACTTTCAAAGAGATCTACAACAACGTCTTCAAACTTTGAGGTAAAGGGCCATGTCTATAGATGAGTACTTTAAGGCAATGGATATGGCTATGATCCAAGATAATTGTATAGAGGAAGAGGAGACTATAGCAGCTAGGTTTTTGAATTATTTAAATAAGGAAATAACTGATGTAGTCGAATTACAATAATATGTAATTTTAGATGAGTTAGTTGAATTAGCTGTAAGGTAGAAAGACAAAATAAAAGGAGACAACAATCTAGCTCATGAAAAAGCCGGCCAACTACTATTCTAAAGATGCAATGGCCGAAATCTAAGGAGACACCTACTCTTAAATTCCGTGAAGACAGGGGCAAGAACAAATTTGAATCCAAGGATGGGGGTAAGTCTTTTATGCCTACAACTTCTACTTCTACTTCTTTTATTCAATGTCTCAAGTTTTAAGGGAGAGAGCATAAGGCTTATGAATGCCCAAGTAGGAGAAATATTCTAATCAAAGAATATGGGGATATGAGAGTGAAAAAAGTGAACCAAGTAAAAAACAAGAAGAAAACTTTATAGAGAGTGAAGAAGGCGAAGAGATGGAGTACTTCGATAGTGGGGTGAATTTTGTGGTTACGAGGCTTATGCACATTAATATGGGTAACTCTAATGAAGAACAAAGGGAAAATATATTCCATACTCGGTGTGTGATTAAAGATAAAATCTGTTCTATGATAATTGATAATTAGAGTTGTTCTAATGTTGTGAGTGCATATTTGGTGGAAAAGTTAGGGTTGGAATGGACGAATCACCCTAGACCTTATAGGTTGTAATGATTCATTGATAGTGAAGAGGTCAAGGTGAATAAGTAATGCATGGTCTCTTTTAAGATTGGAAGGTACGCCGATGAAGTTCTATGTGATATAGTACCCATGCAAGCTTGTCATATCTAGTTGGGGTACCCGTTGCAGTATGATAGGAGTGCTTTTATGATGGGAGGAAAAATAGATACTCTCTTGACCATAATGGCAAGAAGTACATTCTTGCCCCTTTAACTCCTTCCCAAGTGTATGAAGATCAAAAAAGATGAAAGAATCAATGGGGAAACATGGAAAGGGATCAAAACGAGAGATTAAAGGGAAAAAAAGAGGGAAAATATGAAATGAGGTGTGAGGAGAGAGAGGGCATCAATGAGAGAAATGAAAAGATGGAAAAAAGTGAAAAAAAGGAAAGTATTGATGAGAGGAAAGAGGCTAAGATTGAAAAAAGGTGAGCCTTGCAAAAGCCAAAGAGTGTTTAATTGCAAAAAAAGAGGGGTTCTATTATCTTTCTCACTTATAAGGAAGTCCAGCTTACTAATGATTCAGTAACATCCTCTTTACCTAGTGTTATTTCTAACCCTTTGCGGGATTTTGAAGATGTTTTTCCTGAGGATCTTCCTAAAGTTTTACCACCTTTAAGAAGAATAGAGCATCAAATTGATTTTGTGCCAGTATCACAAATTCCTAATGGACCTACTTATAGGAGAAATCCCGAAGAAACAAAACAATTGCAAAGACAAGTAGAGGAGTTACTTGATAAGGGATTAAGAGAAAGATGAGTCTCTGTTCTGTGCCTGTGCTTTTGGTGCCAAAGAAGGATGGCACTTGGAGGATGTGCGTGGACCGCCGTCATCAATAAAATAAGGTAAAGTATTGTCATCCTATTCCTCATTTACATGATATGTTTGACCAATTACACGGTTCTCCAATATTCTCTAAAATTGATTTGAACAGTGGATATCATCAAGTTAGAATAAATCCTGGAGATGAATGGAAAACTGGTTTTAAAACTAAATATGGATTGTATGAATGGTTAGTATTGCCGTTCTGGTTAACTAATGCACCTAGTAAATTCATGAGGTTAATTAACCATATCTGTAAGGATTTTCATGGAAAACTCGTAGTCGTTTATTTTGATAATATTCTATTCTTTTCTAAATCTTTAGACGAGCATGTCGAACATTTGAAATAAGTTTATAATGATCTTAGGGAGAAAAAATTGTATGCAAATCTATCCAAGTGAACTTTTTGTGTAGATCATCTAGTTTTCTTAGGCTTTGCTATGAGTTCTTTAGATGTTGAGGTAGATGAAGATGAAATCAAAAAAATTAAAGATTGGCCTACACCTAAGAGCATTACGGAATTAGAAGTTTTTATGGACTTGCTAGCTTTTATTGGAGATTTGTTAGAGATTTTAATTTAATTGTTGCTCTTTTAACTGAAGTCATTAAGAAGGATAAGGTCTTTAATTGGGGAAAAGAACAAGAGCATGCATTTAATACTTTGAAGGATAAATTGTGTTCTGCTCCTTTATTACAATTATCTGATTTTAATAAGTCCTTGAAAATTGAATGTAATGCATCTGGCAGAGGTATTGGGGCCATTTGAATACTGGCATACTGAATATCCATAAACGTGCTAACTGAAAGACTGTATAACTGGTAACTGGGATAAACCGATAACCATAAGACATGATAACTGCGTTTGTACTTTCTGATAAGGTCATGCTCTAATTTGTACTACTATCTATTGTATCCCACTTTTAACATCATCTCAAGTCTCATATTTACCTACCCGTACTCCATAATTATATCCCAATGGGAAATTATCCTCTCTAGGACCTTAGGTTTCTCCTGCGCGTCACTTGGGCATCCAATACTCTTGGAATTCAATATGAAGAGAAGGATAACTGTTGGTCTAAGCTTCATGGAACGATCTAGAGTAGAAAAAAGTGAGACAATCTTAGATGTCTTGGTAGTTAACCATTTATATGAGTGGCCTGAAAACACATATAAAGGAAACTTCACTAGACGCAACTTCATAGACTCCCTAAGACTCTTGAACCTAGTGCTCTGATACCAAGCTTTGTCACGCCTCGAACTTGCGCCTAGACATAATACAGCACTCGGTGCCTGACTACATGTGACCGAGCGAATCAATTGGCTGGCTGAATCAATATGTGATATCATAACATACTGAATATCAATGATAAACTAATACATGCTGATATATTGAATGTTTGGATGATATAAATCAAAGTGCGAAAATACTAATACAATTCGCATCCAACATAGCTTAACATGAAAAGCTTGAAACTCTGTCTAACTATTACTATAGTCTATGAAGCCTCTAATGAAGTACTGAAAACACTGACTACCTGAAAATACTGAAAATTGTAGTAATGACAATGCCCCGAAAGAACTAGGGATCACCAAATAGCTGGTACGAGAATCCTAGCGCTCTGAACCATCAACCTTTAAATCATTACCTACATCGTGAGATGCAGGCCCGGGGCAAAAGGGACGTCAGTACATTTGAATTGCACTGGTATGTTGATCGCTTCCAACTCTGCACTACTAATATATAGCAAGATAGGGTCGCAATAGCTTTTAGCAGATTTTGGGTCGGGATCGAATTCACAGAGAGCTAGGTTTGGAGTCAAGTATCTATCTAGTCTAGAATTATGTGTGTCTTCTTAATTGACCTTCTTATCAATTTTGGGTTTTCTTTATGATTCTATTTTCATCAAACTACTAATGGAAAATGCAACTAGATTAAGCTAAGAGTTAAGTATTGCAAGTTGTATCTAATAGTTTAAAAGGCACTAGGGTAGTGACATCCGCCTAGGGGGGAAATTGACGGGTACTTGAAACTGAGGCATAATTGACATGATTAGGGAATACGATAAAACCGTTGAACTACTTTACCCATTCTACACCTCTTGATGGTTCAAGTGATTTTTCTCAATTGACTTTCTCAAGACAAATTGGGTATGCAAATTTGCACAAGCAACTAGTGTTCAAGTCGGGTATCACTCTCTTGAGGTTTAACCCTTTAATTGGGACTATCAATCTCTTGAATACATCCTAATTTCTTGTTGGATAAATTTCGAAGAGTTAGACTTTCTTTCTCAAGAAGATCCCAAGTCAACTAAGCACAAACTAATATTTGCAACCAGTAACTTAGAAACAAACCAATAAATTGATCTAGATACTGAACACCCATAGTGAATTTAACCTTAAAATAGAAGACCCATCAATTACCCACACTAGGGTTGTGATACAACCCTAGTGATGGGGTCTAGCTACTCATATTGAAAGCCGAAAAATAAAAAATAGATGAAGATGAACACAAATTAATTAATTGCTAAACTAAATACAAAGATTCGATGATGAAAAGTAAGTAAAAATGCCCAAAACGGCTAAGAAAAGTCAACCTACGAGCACAGGTAATGTATTCCAATATCTATTACTCTAAAAATGGAAAAAAGATCTATTTATACTAAGCTAAAAAATTTGGACAAAAATGCCCCTGGGCTTTGGCTTTAAAAAATATCTCTCTGAACTTGGGGTCCGCGGACCGCACAAAATGGATCACAGCCATGGAGGCTTCTAGTGCGGTCAGCACAATGTTGACCGCGGACCGCACAAGCTTCAACCTTGAAAAGTTACCCTCTTTGAATCTTGTCACCGCGGACCGCAGAGAGAGGAATGCGGCCACGTTGCCTTCAGTGCAGACCGCACAAAATGGTATGCGGCCGCACTACCTTGAAGCCTCAAATTCAACTCTCCAAATCTCCCAGTGCGGACGACACAAAGTGGTGTGCGGTCGCATTGGGCCTGTAATGCCTGAGCTTTCCTTGTCTTTGGAACTTGTGCAAGTTTTACTCCTTTTGAACCGATCTTTGACATTTTGTCACTTTGTCAATCAAACCTGCAATCAAGCACAAATTGTAAGCCTTTTGGGACTATTTTCTATGAATATTTGATCAAAGCATAAGCAAGAAGGAGTATAAAATGCATCAAAATCCCTAGTTATAAGCTCCCCTAAACTTAAGCTTTTTCTTGTCCTCAAGCAAATAAAATAAAACCCACCCCTTAAGGGAAAATCCAAGAAATTTCAGCTGTCCTAAAGCAACCTCAACTAGCATCAATTGGTACTAACAATTATCCTCAATACAAGTGAATCATTAACAACATTTACTTTTTGAACAACCATGGATCAAGTGCGACACAAGAGCTTTAAGATTTGACTCAACACATCAAAGGACTCTGTCAATTACATTGGTCATTATGGAACTAAAACTCACGCATCCTCAACTCTCCCTAAGCAAAATCACGTTTAGAACAGTGGCATGCAAAACGAGGTAATATAAATTCACTCATCTCTCTCAAGAAAAAGTCACAAGTCTGACTCTAAGTACCATATGCTTGCCCCTTATGTGAGTATCCAGTAATATAAGCTTCATTCAACTCAAGATCATATAGGGCGTTTGTGGAGACATTGTGAAGGCTTTTTGTTCAGGGTAGGGAATATTTGGTCTAAGTGGGTTTCATCTTCCCTTAAGCACTTCTTTTGACTCATTTGGCATCCATTTACTTGACTTTTTGAGTCATTTTCACTTCTTTCTAAGGGGTTAGAGAGACACACTATCACTCTTTCTTAGTCATTTAAAACCTTTTCTCCTTTTTCAACTTTCCACACCTTTCAATCTTTGCTTTTCTTGAATCTCTTTGTATTCTTTTTCACATTGAACATTCTTTTTATCTTTTTTCTTTTCTTTCTTTTTCATTGCCTTTCCTTTTTTTCATTTTTGTGCCTTTTTACCACTTTGTTGCAATGCTCGTCTCTCCCCCCAAACATATACTTTTTCCATATTCTAAAGGATAGATTGGGTACCAAGAGAGGGTATTATTTAGAATGGGTATAGGCTTGTATCATGGTTCTTGAAAGAAAAAGGTCTAAGGATTAAAAGGGCTAACTAGGGATCTTATCATTAGTAGGCTATGGAATTGTTTAAATATCATTTGGATCTTGGAGAGCCTATAACCATGTCTCAAGTCAAAATTCACTTAAGATTTCGCCTCAACAAACACTCAGGGCAAGTTCTAGACCAATGGCTCGAGACTTGCACTTGCAACTCAATTACTCACCATTCTTGCTAAGGGGTCGTTAAAGACATAAAGTCGGGTGCCCAAAACGACCTTAGATATGATTTGAGCATACAATGGTACCTAACAACCCACTTGATGATTATCCGTCAACACAAGAGTCTCAACGTCACTACTTTTACCACCCTAAACATAACAATTTGTTTTTGATCATGATATCAAAGCTAAATATGCTAGGCCCAAGTGAAGTGTTGCTTGAGGTGCCCTTAACTACTACCATTAAAAACCAAAAAAAATTAACTCAAACCCTTAAGAAGGTTGTCACGCCATCCATCATTAGGAAGAGCCACTCAGTTCACACAACACTCCACCTTTGGAAATAATCGTGGCATTAAGAAAACGAAAGATTTATTAAAAACTTTACAAACAAAAAGCTACAAATCACAAATAAGAAGCTAAAAACAAAAAATATGATGAAACGTTATATACAGACCCAAAGTGAGATAAAAATGCGATAAATGTAACGAAATATCATAACTATATACAGACCAAAGATAAAAAGATAAAGAAAGCATAAAAATGTATCAAGTGTATATACAATCATCCTAAATGAATATTAGGGCCTACCCACTCAAATGAAATTTGCCATTGTTCCCAATGCCAACTAGTGTAAATAAAGCATCAAACATAAGAGGGAAAGGATATTAAGACTCCTTAAGGCATGTCTGTCTGCATAGGGTCATGTGTCGTCCTTCGGTCCTCTATATGCTCGAGAACCTCAGACTGGTTTCCCGTGGCCTACTGCTCTGCTACCGGGACGTAGGCCTGGACTTGGATAGGCTCTAAACTGGTATATACTGTGGTAAACCTGAGGAAGTCTCTGATGGGTCCGCTAACTGGATGATGGCATCATTGGCTCTAGGAATAATCCTCCTCCTCTTCAGAGGCCTCTATGACTACTCCGGATGTGGATGAGCTGCTAGTAGTGGATCCTCAAGCAATAAGTCTAAAGGCGGGTGATCTACCTTTAGCCTATCAACATATGCATGCAGCTCCTTCACGGACTCCTTGGAGGCCCGTGTCTTCCTTATATTCTTATGCTCCTTAGCAAGCTTCTTTAGAGCCTTGCTTTGTGAATCAACTATATTTGAGAGCTTTGCTTGAGTATCGGGGATCTTTTTCAGGCTGTCAAGTATCTCCTTGAGCGCATCCTCTATCGACTGGGACACTTGTGGGGCTAGAGGAGCTGACTGAGCCTTACAATGGTGGTCAAGGTGGACAACTTGGATGAAGTAGTCTACATCCAGATGTTTATGCTAATAAGGGCCTGGCTTAGTCGGTGAGCAGTAAAAGGATGAGCCCGAGAAGATGCGATCTCAAGGCCTGTTGATGTGGATGGACCAGGAAAAGTGGCTTTAGAAGTAGATAGAATAGGAGATATCTGTGGAAATGGAGGTAGGCTCAACAAGGGCTACTACCATAATTGTCTCTTCAGACTGGCCAGTTGGGGCAGTAGAAGAAGCATTGAAGTTCTTGCTTTCGGGGTTGTCATTCCCCTACATGCTATACCAAGAGAAAGGGGCCTTTACTTTGACATTGACATTGAAAGGCCTCTTCTTTACCTGCAAGTCCTGGAAGTACATAGTGAGGGTGCTGGGCAAAGGGTAGTTCTGGTCATGCTCTTCACCTACGATAGAGATAATCCTCGACATCACATTCCCTACATTAATGGGGTACCTATCCATAATAGAATCTACTAACACAGCCTAGGACAGAGGAAGGGTGTTGTCACATGTCGTGGGGTCCAACCTGCTATATACGAAAGTCTCCCACCCTCATGACTCAAAATTTTGAGTTTGTCTCAAAATCTTGACTCCAACAGTCAACCGGTTGGGTATGATACCTGGGATTGCTGGGTATTGTGCTAGCTAGGGACAAACCTCCTCACGCATTTCCAACTTCACCAAGTAAAGGATCTCATCTTCCTCGTTGAGGCCAAGGTATTCATTGAGGTGCTTCCTGTCAAATAACACTTTCAAATTTCGAACCTGGTCACTTTGGAGCCCTTTTTTATTTGGGCTACATTGCATTAAAACTCTTTGACCATGCGTTTGTTGGCATCTATACACTTCTCTAGAAAATTCTCCCAGCTCGCTCTAGTCCTAAATTGTCTTTGCACGTTGGGATTGTGGGGTAAAAGTTCTCTATTAATGAAACTCCTCTCCATAATCAACTTTCTCACTGGCCACCACTCTCGAAATTTGTGGTATGCCACCTCACTAACAAGTCTATCACGCTAAACCTCCGACATTCTTGTTCTATAAAAACCCCCAAACCGTTGGTTCTCCTCCTTTGGCTACCTTCTCATCCCCCTCTACTTCCTCCTCATCTCCTTCTCCACCCTCCCCGGATAATGAAGCTCTGGGGGAGGTAGACTTGTCTTCACTACCCGCTATTGAGCCCTCAAACGAGCCAGAAGAAACATGAGTTAGTGCTTGGGCAGTGGATAATGGTAGAGGAGTAGTATATGTCCGTCTGTGCCTGTACGACAAGTCGGGGATGAACTCTAGCATAGAGTTTGAGGAGATCTCCCGGGAATGCTCGTACTCACTCCCCGACTGATCAATTGATTTGTCAACAACTTTTATTAACTTTCTTGCTCCTTTCAGTTTACCCAAACTTGGGGAGTGAGTATAATCATCATTTTTTTCTCTCCTCAGGAGGATTCACCTCTGCCTGGTTGTTTAGATCCTTTACCCCGCTGTTTTACCATTGTCGGCAAACACAATTTAATCAGCTTGTTAGTATTAATGTAATCAGTTAAGAATAATGTTTCAGAAGCTGGAAAGAAAACATTGCAGACAGATTGCAGAAGTGCATAGTGCGAACTGGACAAAAGCGACTGCGGCCACACTCAGGCCTCTACGGCGCACAAAATCAATCGTAGTCCTCACATGTGTGGGGTTTAGAAATACATTCTCTATATCTTGGCAGTGCCGACCGCATAAAATCAACCGCGGTCGCAATGCCCAAAGTTCAAATTTAAGAGATTTAGCAATGTGGCCCGTACAAAATAGTAGTGCTGACTGCACAGGGGCACCGCGGACCACACAATAACGATCGCGGTTCGTACTGAGTGGTCAGTAATGGAACTCAGTTAGGGTTTATGGGATTTTTCTTTTAAGACCAACTATCACCTAATGCATACTTCTACGAGTTTGCCCAATTCATTTAACTAATCGAATTCAACATGAATCACGATTTAATAATTATAACCTAACAATGAAGAAATTATAGGAGGGAAAATGAACAAAAGCTAATAAAAACTAAAATAAAATGAAATTAACAAATTAAACAAGTAAAAGGAAGATTATGGTACCATATTATGAGATGAATTGAAGCAAATAAGTTCCAACAAGCAATTATGAGCAAGACAGGGTAGTGAACAATGATTTTCTTAGGTCTGAGAGGCAAAAGCATGAAAAGTGTAAAAGGAGGCCCTTAGGGTCTATTCATAGAAAAAGGACTAGGACCCATTCTTACCTACCAGTGCAGACCACACAAAATGGATCGCGGTCCGCACTGGATTAATTTGTTCCAAATCAGCTTAGCAACCCACCACGGTTCGCATAAAATGGACCACGACCACAGTGGTCCACCGCGGACCGCACAAAATCAACTGCGGTCGCGGTGAAAACTTCAAAAAGCCCTCACATTACCCTTTACCAGTGCGGCCCGCAAAAAATGGTAGTACGGCCTCACTAGAAACTTCAGAGACTTTGATTTTCTTTCCATTATGTCATGCACTGCATCAACTCAATCCTGTAATATCTCACAACCAGTTAGCCCAAAAATCAATCCTATACTACAAAGAAAAATCAAATAAAACAAGAATAAAAAAACACATGGGTTACCTCCCAAGACGCGCCTGATTTAACATTGCATCACATCATTTGAAATGGAGAAGTGCCACCACGTGGCTATCATCAATCTTCCCAAGATAATGCTTGGCTCGATGGTCATTCACTCTAAACACTTCATCATTTTTATTCTTTAAATCAAGAGCACTAAACGAGGTCACACACACTGCTTCAAACGGCCCGCTCCATTTTGACTAGAGCTTTCCCAGGAACAACCTCAGCCGAGAGTTAAATAAGAGCACCAAAACCCCCACCTTGAACTCTTTGCTGCGAGTATACTTTTCATTAAGGTATTTCATTTTATCCTTATATAGGTATGAACTAGAGTAGACATGGAATCTAAATTCGTAAAGCTCATTGAGTTACTCCACCCGAAGATTAGCAGCTACATCCCACTCAAGGTTCAAACTTTCTCAAGGCCCACATGGCCTTGTGCTCTAACTCAACCGGCAGATGGCAAGCTTTCCCAAATACTAACTGATATGGAGACATACCAATAGGAGTCTTGCAGTAGTCTTATAAGCCCTTGGAGCGTCATCCAACTTCTTTGACCAATCGGTCCTATTTGTATTGACCATCTGTGACAATATACTTTTGATTTCCTTGTTGGAGACTTCAACTTGTCCTCTTGCTTGAGGATGATAGAGGGAAGAAATTTTGTGATTGACACCATACTTTGAAAGCAAATTGTCAAAAGCCCTATTGCAAAAATGAGACCCCACATCACTTATGATTGCTCTTGACGTACCATTTCTTGAAAAAATGCTTTTCTTGAGAAATGCCACAACACTCTAGGCCTCATTGTTGAGGAAATCCACGACGTCAACCCACTTTAAAAAATAATCCACCGCCACAAGAATGTATGTGTTCCCGCAAGAGCTAACAAATGGGCCCATGAAATCAGTGCCTCATACGTCAAAAATATCAACCTTAAGGATGGTATTGAGAGGCATCTCATCTTTCTTCGAAATTCCTCCAGCTCTTTGGTACTCATCACATCTCTTCACAAAATCACCCACATGTTTGAACAAAGTTGGTCAATAAAACCCACAACCAAGATCTTTTGAAGTCGTCCTCACCTCGCCATGATGGCCACCATAGGGAGAAGAATGACAAGCCTCCAAAATACTCAATTGCTTTTCCTCCAAAACACACCTTCGGATCACACCATCCGTGCAAATCTTGAACAAGTACGACTCATCCCAATAAAAGTCTAAACTATCCCGCTTGAGCTTCTTCCTTTGGTTAGAAGAGAGCTCATAGGGGATTATTTTGGTTACAGGGTAATTAGCAACATCGACAAACCATGGCATATCATTCATTGACACCAAAAGGAGTTGTTCGTCAGGAAATGAATCATTCATCTCCAGTCTATCACAAGGTCTCTCCTCTTCCTCCAAATGGGATTAGTGGTCCACCACTTGATTCTCACTACCTTTTCGTTCCACAATTTCTAGATCAGACTCTTGAAGTTGTAACATCCATCGCATAAACCGTGCTTTGGAGTCTTTCTTTGTCATCAAGTACCTAAGGGAGGCCTGATCGATGTGCACTATGACCTTGGCCCCTATAAGATACGACTAAAAGTTTTCCATGGCAAACACAATAGCCAAAAGTTCTTTCTCGGTCACCGTGTAGTTCAATTGAGTGGCAGTGTCATTTATTGTCTTGCTTGCATAGTACACTGGATGAAATATTTTGTTCACATGTTGACCTAACAACGCTCCAACCGCAACATCACTAGCATCACACATAAGCTCAAAGGGCAAGCTCCAATTAGACACGGTAATGATTGGAGTGGTGCTCAGCTTATTCTTGAGAAGTTCAAAGGCCTCCATGCATTTCTCATCAAACACGAACTTAGCATCTTTCTCCTGCAACTTCCACAAGGGGTTAACTACCTTCGAAAAATCTTTAATGAACCTCTGGTAGAACCTTGTGTGCCAAAGAAAACTTCAAACTCCTTTGATGGTAGGGGGAGGGAGCCTTGAAATCGCATTGATCTTTGCTTTATCAACCTCAATACCATTTTTCAAAATTTTATGCCCAAGTACAATTCCTTATTCCACCATAAAGTGGCATTTCTCCCAATTGAGAACAAGATTGGTTTCTTCACACCGAGCCAAAACTCTATCGATGTTCTTCAGTCATGCATCAAAGGGATCCCCCACAACACTAAAATGGTCCATGAACACCTTCAAAATTTCCTATACAATATCGGTGAAAATGGCTATCATACACCACGAAATGTAGTCGGTGCATTGCACAACCCAAAAGGCATAAGAGAGAAGCCAAAAGTGCTATACAGACAAGTGAATATGGTATTTTGCTGGTCTTACAGAGCAATTAATATTTGTTTATAGCTAGAATAACCATCCAAGAAGCAATAAAAAGCACGCCCAGCAAGTCGGTATAGCATCTGATCAAGGAATGGAAAGTGATCCTTGCGGGTCATTTTGTTCAATTTGCGGTAGTCCATGCAAGTCCACCAACCTGTGACTGTTCTGGTAAGAATCAACTCATTCAGAGAATTTTTCACCATGGTCATGCCACCCTTCTTTAGTACACATTGCACCAGAGAAGTTCAAGAGATGGCAGAAATGGGGTACACAACCCTGGCATCCAACCACTTGATCACCTCTTGTTTTACCACTTCTTGCAGTGCCTCGTTCAATCTTCTTTGATGCTCCGAGGAGGGCTTTGCATCATCCTCCAAGATAATTTTTTGCATACATAATATGGGCTTATTCCCCGAATGTCAGCTAAAGTCCATCCAATTTCCCTTTTCCGTTTTTGAAGCAGTGCCAATGTGGCGTCAACCTGCAAGTTAGTAACGTAAGAAGAAAGAATAACTAGTAAAGTAGAATTTGAGCCCAAGAACTCATACCTGAGGTGTGGAGGAAGTGGTTTCAACTCTAACACCGCTGACTCCTCAATTGATGGCTTGGTTGGTGGAGTCTTTCGGCTTTCAGGATCCAAAGACAACTTTTTAGGCTCATAGGAATAAGAGCCTATTCCATGCAAAGCATTCACACACTTAAATCGGCCTACATCATCATTGACATCTAATTTTAACAACACGACCTGCAACGGGTCCTCCACATAAATAATAGCACTTGTATCATAAATTATTACAGTTATGACTAAATCCACAAATGATCACACTTCGGTACAATTGGGCTGCTTCATAGACTTGCACATATGAATTACTACCTTTTCATTATCCACCCTAAGATTGAGTTTCCCTGCTTCCACGTCGACCAATGCTTCCCTGTATCTAGGAAAGGTCTACCTAAGATAATAGGAACTTTGTAGTCCACCTCATAATCTAAAATCACAAAATCCACTGGCAAGATAAATTTGTCCACCCGGACAAGCACATCATCAATAATACCCAAAGGTCTCTTCGTCGATTTATCCCCCATTTGTAACCTCATGGAAGTTGGTCTAGGTTTCCCCATACCCAAGTCTTGAAAACTGAGTAAGCCATCAAATTGATACTAGCTCCCAAGTCACATAAAGCTTTGGCAAAATCCGTACTCCCAATGGTGCAAGAGAAGTCAAAAGCACCGAGATCCTCTACCTTTGGGACCATTGAATTCACTATAGCACTAACTTGGTGAGTCATATTTATAGTTTCAAAATCCATAGAACACTTCTTTGTGACCAAGTCTTTCATGAATTATGCATAGCCAGGCATTTGTTCAAGAGCCTCTACCAAAGGACCATTAATAGACAAGCTCTTCATCATGTCAATAAACGTTTTGAACTGATTTTCATTCTCTTCTTTGAAAGACTTTGAGGATAAGGTGGAAATGGCCTTGGCAAAGGAGCATTGGTTTTTGGCACAACCGGCTCTGGCATATCAATCACGTGTTCCCTAGACAGGTTCACGACATCTTGAGTTTCCATCGTGGCCTCATTAATTTCAATCCTCACTTCACTGTTCACATTGTCATCAACCATATCTTCAACTATGAAAGGAACTTCATCTTCTTGTAACTTAACATCATCATTCACAACTTGCTTTTGTTTCGAGGCATTCATATCACCCCCTCTCCCACTTCTTGTTGTAACCACCATGACATGATTGTTCCCATCTTTTGGGTTTACTACTATATCGCTTGGTAGAGTACCCTTCGGGCGTGTATTGAATGATTGAGAGATTTGGCCCAATTGCACCTCCAAGTTTCGGATAAAGGTCTTGTGGAAAGCCAACTATGCATACGAATCTACATTCTTCTTCATCATTTGTTCGAACATCATTTCAATTCTACCCATATCATTTCTAGAAGAACTCAGACTTTGAGAAGGGAATGGGGGTGAACTGTTCGGTTGTTAGTACATTGGGGGACTTTGGAAGCCTTTCCCCCAGTTTCCTTGGTTCACACTGTTTCATCCACCTTGATTGTTATTATTTCCCCAACTATTATTATGACCATTCAGTTTCCCTTGGTTGCCTTGATTGTTGTTCTGATTTCCCCATTTGTGGTGTTGGTTGTTGTTCCCCCAATACCATTGTTTTGTTGTTGATTGCCTCAATTTCCTTGAGGTCTCCATTGTTGTTGGTTTGAAGAGTTGCCCCGTTAGCCTTCAAAATTGTTCACATATTGTACCTCTTCACTTTGCTCGTCATAGCCATCATTTTGGAACCCATCACAATCATCATCAAATTGCAAGAATTCCCTTGATTTTGTTTCCTCCTTTTCCTTCTCTTGTTGACAAGCACATTAACACCCTCCATGGCATTCACTTGGCGAGGACTTTGGACTTGTTGCATCTGTACCTTAGCCAATTGGTTCAAAGTAGTTGTCAACTCCACTATAGATTTCCCATGGTCATGTAACACCTTATGCAAATGAATAAGCGTAAGGTCACCTTAAGGAACAATGGCTCTACTTTGCCATGCGGATGATGTATAGTCATCTCATCAAGAACGGCACAAGCTTCATCATACATCAATTTCATAAAATTTCCCCCGGCCAATTGGTTTACTATGCATTGATTTGTAGTATTGATGCCCGGTCGAAAGTTTGTTGCAACATATTCTCCGTTATGTCATTATTGGCGCATTCCTTCACCATTATTTTATACCGCTCCCAAATATCATGCAAAGGTTCCATGGGTTCTTGCTTGAAGGCCACTATCTCATCTCGAAGTGTCGCCATGTGTCCGGGTGAGAAATATTTAGCAATAAACTTATAAGCCAACTCATCCCAATTTGTGATAGAATGGTCGGAAAGTCTCCCGAGCCAATCCAATAATTTCCCCCATAGTGAGAATGGGAAAATCCTCAAGCTAACAGTATCCTCGGACACATTCGTCTGCTTGCTTCCCTAACATGTATCTACGAACCCCTTGAGATATTTGTTTGTATTTCATCTGCAGCACCCGTAAAATACTCATGCTTCTCAAGTAAGGTCAACATCACATTAATTATCTGAAACTTGCCCGACCGGATTTTGGGTGGGACAATTGCACTTGCATAGCGTTGGTTCGGTAGCACCCGAGGAACACCTCTTAGAGGTGGCAGAGAATGGTCTGGGAAATTTTCATTGGCATTAGCCTAGCGGCCTCGGCGGGGTCCATGAGGTACAAGAAGACGTCATCTTCTCCAATATCATCAACCTCCTCCCCCTTAAGCACATTTCCAAGAGGGTCATTAGCATTTAAAGCCATTTTGTACATGAATAATAAACATACAAAAATTAGTAACAAAGAAGGAAAGAAACAACACAAAATGCTAACTAAATAGATAGCCAAAACCATTAGCTCCCCGGCAACAACGCCAAAAAGTGATCGCTTCCAACTTCACACTACTAATACGTAGCAAGAGAGGGTCGCAATAGCTTTTACCCGTTTTTGCATCGGGGTCGAATCCACAGAGAGCTAGGATTGGAGTCAAGTATCTATCTAGTCTAGAATTATGTGTGTTCTTAATTGAACTTCTTATCATTTTAGGGTTTTCTTTATGATTATATTTTTATCAAGCTACTAATTAAAAATGCAACTAGATTAAGCTAAGAGTTAAATATTGCAAGTTGTATCTAATGGTATAAAAGGCACTAGAGTAGTGACATCGGCCTAGGTGGGTAATTGACGGGTACTTGAAACTAAGGAAAAATTGACATGATTGGGGAATATGATAAAATGCTGCACTACTTTACCCATTCTACATCTCTCGGTGGTTCAAGTGATTTTGCAATTGAATTTCTCAAGACCAATTGGGTAAGCAAATTTGCACAAGCAACTAGGGTTCAAGTCGGGTATAACACTCTCGAGGTTTAACCCTTTAATTGGGACTACCAATCTATAGAGTACATCCCAATTCCTTGTTGGATCAATTCCAGAAAGTTAGGCTCTCTTTCTCAAGAAGAGCCAGAGTCAACTAAGCACAAACTAGTATTTGCAACCACTGTGATCACGTGATTTCTCGCTTAAATTACTCCTATAGAATTCTTAGAATTAGGGTTTTTCTTTATTTATGTGAGTTTTAAAATTTAATTGCATAATTGTATGTTTGATTACATATTTATGCATTTTTAATTGATATAATTCATAAAAAAAATACAAAAATTGCACCTTTTTATGCATTTGAATTAATTGATATAATTCATAAAAATACAAAAATAGCACAAAAATAGCATATTCCAGCGGCGATGTTCTGATGACCCCCAAAATTACACCACCCTACCTCCTCGCCTCCCTCTTTCCAGATCTGCCATTGGTCTCCTTCAAAGAGAAGCCGAACTTGTCAAATATTTATTTGAATCGACAGCTGCTCTGCCGCATATGGAGGCACCGATGCCAAATGACTCCAAACAAACACCCTAGATCCTCATCATCTCCTTCTTCCAAAACCCCTAACTATTTTCCTTCAAATCATCCCCGACTTTTTCGAATTATAAATCTAAGGATGGCAGAATCCTAGAAGTTCAGATGGCTCAATTTCTTCAAAATTTCTTAGGTCCAGAATTGGATTCAAGTCACGAAATAATGGTTTTCGTCTGGTCTCGGTGAAGAACAAACATTTAACATTATTCCGAGGCACGAATCAAAGTCCAGCCCAATCTAAGCCTAGTCGGTGAGTCCTCCATTTTTATTTTGTTTTTATTTCTTTCATTAGGATTAGGCCAATATTCTGAACTGAACCCAGACATTTTTTTTCATTTAAAATTTGTTCCCTGGTTCTTCTAGGTTCATTTAGCTTTGTTAATATAGGTTTTATGTCTCTAATTTTACTTCTTGTTGATTAGTTTAATCTGATAATTCGATTAGTATATCTTCATGCTCTTTAATCGCCAGTATTTAAAACTTTTGTTAATTATGAGGTTTGATTGATAATAGAATTAATTCTGTCTGTTTGTTCTATAGTTGATTCAGATATTTTTAAGTTATTCAAATATTAAAATGAGTTAGTCATACGATTGGTTCAATTTTGAGAGGGGTATGGTTATAATTGAAGAACTGTTTGAGTATTGCTGAAACGCTAGGGTCCTAGATAGTTAACTATAGTCATTTTAACCGAGTTTAAAAGGACTGGGGGTTAGTTTAACTGGGTTAGTAATTCAGATTATAGTATAGGTAATTCAATAAATGGAAAGGTGCAAGTAACTGAAATTGGAAACCCCTAGAACTTTCTAGATGGGATACCAATTTGAATTTCAAGAAGTTAGTGATATAACTTGGCCAACAAGCCAATAAATAAGCACTAACCAGCTAAAATCTGAAATTTAAAAGAGGGACCTAGGGTGTATATGAAATTTGAAGGTTGCCCTAGGTTTTTCTTATAAAAAGGCATACCCCTTGCCTTGTTGAAAAAGGTTTTTTTCGAGGTCTAAAAGGGGAGAGGCATAAAATAGTACTGAAAGAGTTTTCTGCAACTTCAGGCAGCAAACTCCAAAAAACAATCACTATTCCACAAAAATTCTAGGATAGTCTAAAAGCTCTCAATTCCAAATTAAAACTCCAGCTTATAAGGTTGAAATGGCTTGAATATTGAATATTCCGGTGTTTTGGTAGTTGAAGCTTCAGAAGCTCCTACGTCGGTTTCAAGTTCAGATTTGGTCATTCAAGTTTGTTTTGGGTTATTTATTGTTGTTGTTCATTCAAAGGTTGTTTTCCCAACTGTTATGATACTATTTCTGTGCTAGAAACTTGATCTCAAGTTGTTGATTAACCCTTTTTTGTTTGTCGTTGCCTAGCTGACTCCAATTTTCCTTCAGTTTGTGTAAATTTCCAAGTACCTTTTAACCTCCAGTGCTATGTGAAGGTTGAATCAATACGTATGAACACATTTGAAAAGAAATGTTGGATAATCATTTGTTTTACATGAATTTCATATTGTTATTTAGTGGAGATGCTTAGCTTAATAGTGTTACTCGGACAATTGCCTATTTTGTATCAATAGGACTGTTTGGGACTGTTTGAACTGTTTTCAGCATAATTTGAATGCTATATCTAGTATCACTTAGTCAAGCTTAGTTTGATTTTGGATTGTTTAAACTCTACTGAATTTTAACCATAGATGTTAGCCTGGCGTTATTACTCCGTAAGTACATCATAGGTCCATATATTATTTCTATAAATAAACGTTAGAATTTCATTTCAGGTTGTAACTTTAAATGAATAAGTTTGAATTTAGGGTCAGCAAGGATGTTGAGTTTGAGTTTGCAAATGAGTAAATGGCTCTTCATTTATTAACACCAGCGTTTTGGTTTTTAAATTTGAAAAATAACATTTCAGAACAGTTCCTTGAGTTTAAAGTTGATCATGTTAGTTTAACCATCAAACTCTCTAAATATTTGTAGAAATTCGTTAGCTTAGATATGATTGGAACATAAAATTTGGGGTTAAAGTGGAGGTTATTGACTTGAATAGATCTACAATCCTCCTATTTGATGAGTTTAACCTTGGAAATAGGATCAGTAGCTTTAAAGCCTAACTGTCCTTTGTTCCAAGCCAATAAGTCGAGTTTTGAAATAACCCCTGCCTTTGTTAATGTTATTTGGACCACAAACAACAGGGCCTAACGCTTGGCCCAGTTACTTAATGGGGAGTTCAAATTTTGTTAGCCCATGGATCAATGCCTTTGCAACTGGTACTGAAGCCCGGTCATGGAACAGCTTTGCAAGCTGAATGCGTCTTCATTCTTTTGGGCTAGGTATGAAGACCAATAGGCTAAAGGCCTAATTCCCATTTAAAGTCACTAATCTAAATTCATAATGTAAGTTTGGGCCTTTCAAGTTAAGTAGCAAGCTCAAATTAAAGGGCTTTCAATAATGAGGATCCTTTTGTTTAAGTTTGGACTTGATCTTGAGGCCCGAATTCACTTGAATTCTTTTAATACTAGTTTATTAATAATGATAATTAATTAGGCCTTTAGAAACAATCTTTAATAGAAAATAATAGTCCCATTAGGATGGCCGTTCAAATAAAACAAGGTTCACCGCACCAAATAAAATCACAAATTTCGTGGCCCTCATTAATTACTTCATTACAAATATTTTGAATTCAGGACGTGCCATTTAGCAAATTTTCATGGCATCCCGCAAAATTAATAACATGTTAGTTACTTTAGGCGCGTTCTTTAATAATCTTACCTTCCTAAATTTGGGTATGTATTTCATATGACCCAAATCTAAATCCCAAAACGTTGGATAAAATTTGTCGAGGATCCGGGTGCATTTCATGTGACGTGATCCAAAATTATATTTTAAACGACATTCAATTTCCTAAAAACTAATTAAAAGCGGTAAATAATTTTAAAAATTGCACGATAGGATGACATGTATTAAAATCAGATATTAAGCCATTTGTAATAGTTTAAGTGATCGTGCTAGAACCACGGAATCTGAGAATGCCTAACACCTTCCCTTGGGTTAACAAAATTCCTTACTCAAGAATTTCTTGTTCGCAGACTTCAATCAGAAAGTCTAAAATTTCCTCGATTTGGGATTCAAGATAAACCGGTGACTTGGGACACCAAAATCCAAACCAATTCCAAGTGGCGACATTGAAATAAATAAATAATCCCAATTAAAATAATGTCACTTAGAATGGGAAAACACCCTTATACATTATCCTTACGGGGTAGGTGTGTAAAACAGAGGTGTGACAGCTCTGGCGACTCTTCTAGGGAGCGAACCAAGAATTTCTGGTTCAGGGTTCAAGAATTCAAGCTTAGAATAACTGCTATATTTGGCTTTACCTGATGTTCCTACATGTTTCATGCTTAATGTGATTAATGCTTTACCGTTTTGATATTTTGTGAAATGTATATAAACTTCTATGAAACCCTTCCTCTAGCTGAGTCTTCTAAATCATGGAGAAGGGTGCACTTCGTGTGACTTCTCTTCTGTTTAGATTCTTATCACAATTTAGAACGAGGTTCGGACAAGCTACTAAGCCGACGGAGATTCTGTATCCCCGGTTATGCCTGTTTGATTCCCATAGACGTGGGATACGTAGGCAACCCCCACAGGTCCAACTTCCCTTTTGCAGAAAATAGCCAAAACAAAATACCAAGAGGAATTTATTAGTTTTATTTTCGTCACAAATAAGTCACGTGATGTCATTCTTGTCTAAACTAAGCCGAATGTCCCTAAAGGACGCCAGAAGGCCGATTTTGCAAGAACAACCACTTCGGGTCATTTTCAAAGCATAGCAGGAACAACCTTAAAATCTTCTTCCCCGAAGTGCTAAAAGGCCGTATCCGCAAAGCCAAAGTCTTGTTTTCGAAATGAAAATTTCAGAATTTTTTAAAAGAAAAGTGATGTTGTTTTTGTTTTTTCAGGGTCACAATAAGTTCTTAAATCACCCTGAATAAATGTGCAGGATGAGCACAGATGAAATTGAACCCTTCATGGCCCTTAAATAGATCCCCTTAAAGCTCCATATGTTGTGGGATGACTTAGGAACGGGCAGCAAAGAAACATAGACAAGAGTTCTAGGAGGCCTCGTCGGTTAATTAAAAGTCAAGCCAGGGTTAGACATAGTTGAGGCTTTGTTACCTTTCTGGGACCCCACCTCGCAATGTATTCCGTTTCTCTAATTTTGAGCTCACACCTACACTAGAGGAAGTTGCGGGTTATGCATGCTTCAATTGAAATCTTAGAAGCCGATATCCGTGGGCACCAAGACCGGTAACTCCTTACAAGTTCCTAGACTTGTTAAGCATTAGTCAGGACGTTCGGGACGAAAATATATCGGAAGGGTATTGCACACTCCATTTTTTGTATCACCAATATGAAAATCCCCGAGGTTTTCAAGAGCCTAACACTAGTCTAACCCATGCCGGAAACAGAGACAAGTGGGAAGCAAGGCGGGGCTTAGCTTTCATGGTAGCTTTTTTGGGAGTTGTGGCTTGTCCCCGAAGATATGGTCATATAGAGATGGACCTTGTAGGAATACTAGATGTTGCAATCAAAAAAGCCAACAGTACGGTGGTTCCGCTAACATGTCTGAATCTATCGAGCCTTGACGATATGCCGAGAAGGGGGAAGTTCTTCCAAGGTTGCAATTTGTTGCTACAGCTATGGATACAAGAGCATCTCTGTCACTAGACTGGGACATGAACTATGGTTTGACCGGGTGGAGCTGTATTGAAGAATTTAAAACTCAGGTAACGGGTTTTAAATTCCCTGAGGGCACGGAGGTTTGGCTATCATTTTTGAGATCTTTGACTCTGACAAAATTGAGTGGGCTTTCGGATGGATTCCCGTTACTGAGGCAGTATACACATCAGCTGAAGTACCTTATATTCTCGTGTAGGCATTCGGAGCATCCAACCCTATGACCCCTATAGGGTTTTGCGCCAATGGAGAAGATTTCAAACCGTCCACGGTGATAAAGATCTAAGTAAACAAGTCATCATACTAGGCCCAAAAGATGCATTCCCAGAAGGAAATATCCGCCAAATATGGAATGAGTGCAGGTTTCTTGAGCCTAAGACCATAGTGCAAGATCAGTCCAGGGGCGAAGTAGACCCTAAGTACATGGCTTGGTTCGGCGAAAGGTTCCAGATTCCTCAAAGCCCCGTGAAAAGGCCACATGTCCATAAATTCACTGACGGGGCCTAGATGCAATGGGATTGGTTAGCCAAAGAGAATGAATACAGGATTAGAATTGGAGAGTTAGAAAAGCAGGTTCGGGACGTCTAGTTTGAAAACACCTAGCATGCCGCAACCGATTAATGTGACAAGAAGAAACTGACCGAAGAAAATGAGGCTCTTAGGGCTCAGATCTGACAAATGAAAATAGCTACTAACAACTAAGAAAGAAGCCGATCCAATGAAAGGTTGATAAGCGGACTGAAAAGACAAGTCTTAGGGTGCCAGCAAGACTTGGAAAAATCCAAAAAGAATATAGCAAAAATCCAGGCGCAGTGGGAAAAGAAAGCGGAAGAGCGTGCCTAATTTGTGCGAAAAATGAAGAGAAATTATGAAGCGACCATTACTAATCTGAGAAGAAAAGTGACTACCCTTGAGGACGAGGAAACTAAGCAAGCCAAAGAGTTCAAAACTGATATGGAGCATTTGCTATGACTTTATGGCCCAAATGAAGAAGGAACTACAATAGTTACAAAATCAACACTTTCGTGACTCTTATGTTTTGGAAGCCATGAATGATCAGATAGGGTGGTTGCTTCAAGAAAAGTGCAGAAATAGAGAGAGAATTCTAGCCATTGCTCACTACATTACTAAGAAATTCCAAGTGTGCAAGAAGATGCCTTGCACCACCTTTTTTTGCAGCGGTGATTATGTTTGTTAAACAGATAATGAGTTACTTGGATAGACTTTAAAGGGATATTGCACATAGGCCCGCGGCAAGACCGACTCCCGGAGGCACCAGGAGCCTTAATGTATTCATGATTGTCATTTGAGTCTGTATTTCCTTTTTCACCAGAGTCTGTATTTTCTGTTGAAGTAGGATAGTTGATTTTGGAGCTTGTTAGATGTTTTAATCTGTCATCTTTGAGTCTTCTTTGAAAATTGAAATCTCAAAACATTTTGCTTCTATTTACAATTATTTTTTACAAACTATGCTTGGTCTGATTCATGCACGGTCATGATACGTAGGCAATATCCATAGGATTTGACCGTAATCTTAAGAGAAAAGAAAAAAAAGAGATCAAAGAAAATAAAAGAAAACAAGAGTGGAAAAAAACAAAAGAGAGAAAATAAAAAGATGGAGGAGAGAGATGATGGAAAAAAGCAAGGTCAAGAATGAAAGAAAAGAAAAGAAACGAGAGTGAAAATCAAATGGATGGGGAAATCCGGGATGACGCAATGCAATCGGTGCAAAACATGTAAGAACCCATTTAACTATATAGGTGCATCACACCCCAACGTGCGATTACCTATCTGTTATTTGTCTCAAACTATTGGTTTGTTGATATCAATCTCTAGTCTAGGTTTTATAGAAACGGTGGTTGGTTCTTGGTACACTGGCTTCACATCCCTACTTCACCAGATCAAAGGGTAGCACAGAAATGTCTTCATAAATCACCCTGCCAGCAATTCCTATCACAGACTAAAGCCCAATCTCGGGCATCCCGGCATCAGAGTCAGCAACCGCCGAGAAAAACCGGCTATTGCGTTAGGATTCCTGGTCAAATGGAAAAGAGCTGCCTAGTGTAATTCCCAAATTTTGCAAGCTTTTCCCGACAATGGGGAATGCCCACTGTCCCAATCAGTCATCCCAGCATCCCACTAGGACACCCAACCATTTCAGCTCATTTTGTGAGAACATCTTTGGAGGTTCGCCCCCAGATGGCTATATCCAATGGAATCCCAAACATCTTTACTACTCCATCATGCCGCAGCTATAATACAGTCTGCATTGCCAAGGCCCGCCTTAGATCCTTCAACTTTCACATTCCAAACACTCACTCCCCAAATGGATCCTCTTCAATATCCCACCTACACTTATTCGAAGCCACATCCATTTGAGTTCACAACGAGACAGGAAAAGACCTCGAAAACTCCGGAACAAGAAGAAATGGCAAAAAGGATGAGAAGACTGGAGCAAAGCCTCAAAAATATGCAGGGGCTAAGTGAAAGAAAAGTGTGTCATACGCTGATTTGTACATGTTCCCTTACGTGCATTTTCCTGTGGGATTCAAAACTCCAAAGTTCGAAAAGTATGATGGGCATGGTGGCCCTATTGCCCATCTTAAGAAATACTGTAATCAATTGCGTGGAGCAGGAGGAAAAGAAGAATTGCTTATGGCTTACTTTAGGGAAAGCTTGGTGGGCATCGCCTCTGAATGGTATATGGATCACGATATTTCTCTATGGCACATTTGGGATGATCTTGCAAGAGATTTCGTTCGACAGTTCTAGTACAATATCGATATTGCTCCAAACTGGAACTCGATGGAAAATCTAAAGGAGAAACCCTCAGAAAATATTCATGAGTAAGCCATCAAGTGACGTGAAGGCATCAAGGGTAAAACCTCCAATCGATGAAGTGGAAATGGTTATTGTATTTCTCCAAGCTCATGAGGCAGATTGTTTACAAAATATGATCTCAGCCATGGGCAAACCATTCGCGGAGGCCATTAAAATTTGTGAGATGGTAGAGAATGGACTGAAAATAGGCAGAATTTTGAGCCAATAAGCTATTAGAGCAACCTCCCAATCCATCCAAGGCAGGTATGAGGGGTGGCCAAAAGTAAGAAGAAAGAAAAAATAGCCATGGCGCCTTCAGGTACAAGGAGACACCGCACTTCTAGACCTATGTTTTCAGACAGATCCCCCTGGCATTATTACCCTCATCAAGACATGGCGTATGCTCCTCAACTGTATGCGGTCATGAATGCTCAATCTTTTTTACGACCGCAGCAATAGGCCAATAGAAACCAAGCCCCATATCCAAGAAATCAGCCTACTCCACAAAATCACTATAACCCCCGTCCTCCACAGAATAATTTTCCTCCTCGTGAGCTACCCAGGAGGAAAACTTTTACTCCAATTAGTGAGTCTTGCTCCAAGCCAGTGTCAGATGTGCCTATCATTTGGGAGCAGAAGGGCATGATACAGATGATTGCTGGACCCTAAAAAGAGCGGTGGAAAACTTGATAAAGAAAGGTAAAACAGTGCTAAGGGATGAGGATGCCCCCAACGTGACTAATAATCCATTGCCAGCACACAACAACGGGCCACTGATTGGGATGATTTGTGAAGATAAAAAATTTGATCCGGCACTAAAATCAATATTTGCCATCGCAGATGTAGAGAAAAAGCCAAAAAGTAACCCAATGCAAGATAAAGAGGAAAAGAAGAACAAAGTCACCAAGACAGAACCAGAAAAGAAAGTTGAAACAGACATAGAGGTGATGCCTCTCAAAGATGGGATTCTTTATGTCCCAAGAGGCCGTAAAGAAAAGCAGCAAACCTTGAGCCCTCCAAAGAGGCTTGAACTAAAAAAGGCAACCCAAGTGTACATACCCAAGGGGGCTTATGTGGTACAAGGGACAATTAAGCCATCGAGGCCGAACGAGCCCGTGGTTATTGGATGGGCACCATAGCAGCCCTTGACAGATCCTACTACAGTACCATGGAATTATCATAAAACAATGGTTACATACAAAGGCAAAGAGATCATAGGGGAGCCTCGAGAAAATCATCCCGTTAAGAAGTACTCCAACGTAGAAGAAGTAAACAATGCCACTAGAAAGCGTTTCCCGTCCAAGAAACCTGTAAGTCTTGAAGAGGCAGAAGCATTCTTCCAAAACATAAAATGGCAAACTACGAGGTAGTCGATCAACTGCGAAAGTACTCTGAAGAAGTGTCCTTGCTGTCATTGCTAATGAAGTCTTCTGAACACCAAAACGTTTTAATGAAGACCCTGAATGAAGCCTATGTGCCAGCTGAAACTTGGTGGAACAGTTAGAGAGAATAGCAGAAAGTTTCTTTTCTATCAATCAAATTTCATTCAGCAAAACTTGATTTCCCCCGGAAGGGGTTGCTTACAACAAAACATTGCATTTAATATCCAATGTGAGGGATATTATCTGAAGAGGGTCATGGTAGACAGAGGCTCGGGGTAGATATTTTCCCACTCTCTACACTCTAGCGGATGGAAATTGGGACTTGAAGGATTCGTCCCAACACTGCATGTGTGCAAGCTTTCAACAGTATTAAGAGGGATACAATTGGATAAATCGATTTGATTTTGACCATTGGCCCGGTGGACTTTCATGTAACCTTCCAAGTGTTGGACATGGACACATCTTACAACTACCTTTTGGGGAGGCCTTAGATCCATGCAGCAAGAGTTGTACCCTCTACTCTCCATCAAATGGTAAAATTTGAGCATGAAGTCAGGAGATCGTAGTCCATGTAGAGGATGAGCAATCAATCTATCGGGACCCATCTGTACCATGTCTTGAAGCGAGGCAAGGTTGTGAGCACATAGTATATAAAACCTTTGAAATTATGGTAGTGCACAAATTGCCAACTTATCCTGAGTGTCCCCCGATCCAACAAAAGCAGAGAAAATTTAAAACCGATGTCAGTGATAAAATCAAAGAAGAGATCTCAAAATATTTGGGAGCAGGAGTAATCCTTGTGGTCCGGTACACCACATGTCTAGACAGCGTAGTTCTAGTGCCGAAAAAGGACGAATAAACCCGAGTATGCGTGGACTACAGAGATTTGAACAAAGCAAGCCCCAACGACAACATTCCATTGCCCAATATCCACATCCTTTTTGATAACTGCGCCAAACACGAGGTATAGTCTTTTTTGGATGGTTACACAGGATATCACCAGGTGTTGATGGATAAAGAGGATGCATAGAAAACTGCCTTTACCACACCTTGGGGAACCAATTACAGCAGTTTCATGCCTTTCGGACAAAAGAGTACTGGGGCAACCTATATGAGAGCCATGACTACCATCTTCCATGATATGATGCATCAGGAAATTGAGGTGTATGTGGACGACATGATCATCATGTCCAAAACTCAGGATGACCATGTGCGGGATCTAAGGAAGTGAGCCCATATTCAAATTGCTAAAGAAAGATGCAGCGGTCAAATGGACGGATGAATGTCAAAAGGCTTTCGAATAGATTAAAGACTACTTGTCCAACTAACCAGTTTTGGTTCCACCTGAGCCAGAGAGGCCTTTGTTTCTGTACCTAACCGTCTTGGAAAGTTCCTTCGGTTGTGTTCTGGGGCAACACGACACCACTTGAAAGAAAGAGCAGGCCATGTACTACCTGACTAAGAAATTCACCAGCTATGAGGCCAAGTACACTTTGCTGGAAAGAACATGTTGCGCTCTAACTTGGATTGCTCATAAATTGAGGCATTACCTACAGGCCTACACCACCTACCTCATAACCAGGTTGGATCCTCTGAACTACATATTTCAAAAGCCAATGCCCACAGGGAGGTTAGTAAAATGGCAGATCTTGCTCATGAGCTCGATATAGTCAATGTCACTAGCACAGCGATGAAGGCCCAGGCCTTAGCGGACCATTTAGCCGAAAACCCGGTTGATGATGAGTACCAACCCCTAAACACTTATTTCCCGTATGAAGAGGTGAACTCGATGGAGACAATATGAAGATACCGCTACCTGGAAATCGTTCTTTGATGGAGCGGTCAACTCAAAAGGTGTGAGAATCAGGGCAGTTCTAATTTCATCCACCGGTCAACACTATCTAGCTACCGCTCGACTTCGATTCTTCTTCATGAACAATACGGCCGAATATGAAGCCTGCATCATGGGCATGAACATGCTATTGACCAAGATAAAGAGGAACTATTGGTCATGGGGGATTCTGATCTAATCATATGGCAAGCCCAAGGAGAATGGGAAACTCGAGATATCAAACACATTCCTTTTGGCAACACTTGAAAGATCTTAGCAAGCGGTTCAAGAGTGTTCAGTTACATCCCTCGCTGTCATAATGAACTAGATAATGCACTCGCCACTCTGGCCTCGATCTTGCCCTACCTAGGAAACGCCCACATCGATCCCTTGGAAATGCAAATCATAGAGAGGCAGGGTACTATAATGCAGCCGAGGCAGAACCAAATATCCAGCCATGGTACCATGATATCAAGATGTTTCTAAAAAACCAAGAATATCCCAATCAAGCCACTGGGGACCAAAAGAGACTATCAGACCGCAAGAAAGTGATTTATTTTTAAGCGATGAGATTTTGTACAAAAGGGCCCCGGACCTTAATTTGTTAAGATGTGTTGATGCCGAAGAGGCTGATGAATCATGCATGATGCACACGCAGGAGTTTGCAGGCCACACGTGAACAGGTAAGTTCTAACAAAGAAAATCATCCGAGCAGGCTATTACTGAATAACTATAGAAAAGGATCGTTTTAGCTTTGTCCGAAAATGCCATCAGTGTCAGGTGCACGGTTTTGATTCATGAACCTCCCACAGAACTGCATCCCATGTTAGCACCTTGGTCATTCGTAGCGTGGGGCATGGATGTTATTAGGGAAATCGAGCCAAAAGCCTCAAATAGGCACAGATTCAAACTGGTTGCCATTGATTACTTTACAAAATGGGTTGAAGCAATCACTCTTAAATCGGTTACCAAGAAACTATGGTGGATTTCGTGCATTCCAATCTCATTTGCCATTTTGGCATCCCAACAACTATCATCACAGATAAAGCTGCAAATTGAACAACCGAACGATGGGAAAGATATGTGAACAATTTAAAATAACACATTGGAACTCTACATCCTATCAGCCCAAAGTTAATGGTGTCGTCGAAGCAGCAAACAAAATATCAAGAAGATTTTGAGAAAGATGATTCAAAGCTCCAGGAAGTGGCATGAAAAGTTACCTTTCACATTATTAGGTTATTGCACAACAGTGCACACATCATTAGGAGCAATCTGTGGAGGTGGAAATCCCGTCTCTCCGGATCATGGTTGAAGTTGAGATTGAAGGCACTTAGTAGGTCAGAACTCGTCTAGAATAGATGACCTTAATTGATAAAAAGCGAATGGCTGCGGTCTTCCATAGGTAGTTGTACCAACAAAGAATGGACCGTGCTTATACAAGAAAGTACGCCCCAGGAATTTTGAGGTGGGACAACTTGTATTAAGGCGCATGCTTCCTCACCATCAGGAAACAAAAGGAAAGTTTGCTCCTAATTGGAAAGGCTCATACATTATCAGAAAGATATTGCCGACAAGAGCATTCTATTTGGGCGACATCGAAAGGGATGATCCCGGAGCAGCACTGAACGAAGATACAATAAAAAGGTACTATGTCTAGACTCCCTGTAGCAATGATTCAGCCAGTTTGAGATGACGAAAGCTTCAATTCCCGCTACCCAAACACTATCAACCCCTTTTGTAAACCCATGTGACTCGGTTACACTTCTTTGACCACCCTCTTTGGAGCCCAGAAGTGTTATTGGAAAAGAAAACAAAGATACAAAAAAACAACAACCAAAAGAAAAAAAAAGAGAAAAACAAAAAGAAAGAAATGCGAAACAAAAAAAGTTTAGGAAACACTCCTCAACTATGCCTGACTTGATTCCGAAAGGATACGTAGGCAGCCTCTTTCAGGAGTTCAGTCACACCAAAATAAAAATCCCAAGTCTCCCAAAAATGTGAAACTAGGGCAGATGATATAATGGCTGCCATGAGCCCACCAAAATGGTTCCAAAATTGTAATTCAGTCTAAAATGCTTTTTACCCAAAAAAAAAACTTTGTCCAAGTTCTTCTGATCAATTGATAAAGGCGTGGGAGTTGAAAAAACATCATTGTTGGAATATGATGCAATCCAAATTGACAGAAATAAAATAAGAGAGTCTTATCTGTGAAAACCTGCGGGCACCATATGGCGATGATGAGTAGAGAAATTGAAAATGAGAGAGTCCGTTTGGTGAAAACTCGTAAAGAGTACTATCGGGCGACGGTGAGAAGAGAAATGAGAGAGGTCGATTTGCGAAAACCCGCAAAGGGCACTGTCGGCCGAAAAGAAAAAACACCTCCCATCATTGAAAAAGTTCTGGCAAGGTTCCCTTGTTTTGAAACACGGATCAATGAGCTTACTAGAAGTTGAGAAAGTTTGTGGGGGTCGGGCATCCAGTCTAAGAAGCATGTGATGTTCATTTGAAGCTTGCATGCATCCCTAGATAAGTCTTTCTTTTTCCTTGAAAGGGACACTTCTATTTAAATTCATCCTCTTGCTCTTTATTTACTTTTCCTTGAATACCTTTCATTTTGACTCTGATTCCAAAACTATTACAAAGAAAAGGTAGCAGGACTGGTTTACAAGGCCCTTCCTAGCGAGAGCTAAAGAAAGGTACCCAGCCTCAGGGAGTGCATTAAGCCAATCCTGAATGGCCATGATGGTTGATGCTTTCGAAGCAAATATATTGAAAAGGAAAGAATGTCTAAAGACAAAAGTCCTAAAAGCATAATAAATTGAAAATCCAGAGCCCTACACGGGCGAGTTGTCATGAAATCCTGAAAGTTGAGGATATTGGCTTGAAAGTGAAGACGATCTTCAAAACTAGCAAGCAGCAGAGGCTCTCAACAGAAGTTGGACCAGGATCAAGCGATCAAGGCCACACAACCAACCACCATTTAAAACTAACAATTATTCTTTGTTGAAATTTGAAATAGGTGATATACGAGCAGCCATGCAAAAAGCAGGTGCAGTCAAAAGGAAAATGCGGAAGTGCTGAAACAGCTTCGCAGCAAATAATCAATGTAAAAGGAAAGTTTCCTTCAAGTTCTTTCCTACATGTTATTAAAATAAAAGGGAGAAAGAAGATGACAAAATAGGAAAAAACCCAAAAGAGGATAGTTTAGACTTCCCAATACCAACTTTTAGCCAATATTAGGGCTCCAATACCTGAGTTGAGCATTTTTCTGTTAGCAAACATTAGGGCTCCAATTCCTGAGTTGAGCATTTTTTCATTAACCAACATTTAGGGCTCCAATCCCTGAGTTGAGTGCCTTTTTTGTTAGCCAACATTAGGGCTCTAATCCCTGAGTTTAGGGTTTCTCTTTATCCAACATTAGTGCTCAAATCCCTTAGTTGAGAATTTTTCCTTTGCTAACATTAGGGCTCCAACCCATGAGTTGTGCGTTTTTCATTAGCTGACATTAGGTCTTCAATCCCTGAGTTAAGCGTCTTTCCTTAGCCATTATTAGGGATCCAATCTCTGAGTTGAGCATTTTTTCTGTTAGCCAACATTAGGGCTCCAATCCTTGAGTTGAGTGTTTTTCCTTAGCCAACATTAGGGCTCCAATTCCTGAGTTGAGCATTTTTTCCATTAGCAAGCATTAGGGCTCCGATCCCTGATTTGAGCATTTTTCCGTTAGCAAACATTAGGGATCAAGTTCCTGAGTTCAGCATTCTTCCGTTAGCTAGTACTAGGGCTCCAATCCCTGAGTTGAGCATTTTTTCCATTAGCCAAAATTAGGGCCAATCCCTGAGTTGCGCATTTTCCTTTGCCAATATTAAGGCTCTAAACTCATTAGTTGAGAATTTTTCCTTAGTTGACATTAGGGCTCCAGTCCCTGAGTTGAGTGTCTTTCCTTAGCCAACATTACGGCTCCAATCCCTGAGTTGAGTGGTTTTTCCGTTAGCCAACATTAAGGCTCCAATCCCTGAGTTTAGCATTTTTTCTTAGCCAACATTAGGGCTCCAATTCCTGAGTTATGTGTTTCCCTTTATCCAACATTATGGCTCCAATCCCTGAGTTGATCATTTTTCTGCTAGCCAGCATAAGGGCTCCAATCCCTGAGTTGAGCATTTTTTCCCTTAGCCAGCATTAGGGCTCCAATCCTGAGTTTAGCATTTCCCTTTATCCAACATTAGGGCTCCACTCCCCGATTTGAACGTTTTTCCGTTAGCCCGCATTAGGGCTCCAACCCTGAGTTGAGCGTTTTCCTTTTAGCCAACAATTAGGGTTCCAATCCCTAAGGTGAGAACTTTTTCCTTTAGCCAACATTACGGCTCCAATCCCTGAGTTGAACGTCTTCCATTTAGCCAACATTAGGGCTCCAAACACTAAGTTGAGCGTTTTCCTTTTAGCCTACATTAGGCCTCCAACCCATGAGTTGCGCCCTTTAGACATTAGGCCTCCATTCCCTAGTCACCTTTATCCAACATTGGGGCTCCAATCCCTGAGTTGAGCATTTCCCTTTAGTCAACATTAGGGCTCCAATACTTGAGTTGATTTTTCGCGATAGGAGTTTTCCCCCAATTTATCTATCATAGGCAAATACCATTTGAGAATGAAAAACAAAGAAAAAGAAAAATTTTAGATTTCTATCACAAATAACTCACAAAATTTTCCTAGTGCAAAACTAGTGCAGAAAATTTCATTCGTTTGTTTGTTATTTGAGCAAGTTTGACCTCGAAGCACAAGTTCCGAAACAACTGAAAGGATGAGTCTCAATCCAAAATAGAGGAAAGAAGAAAAAGAACAAACGAAATTCAAATGCTGAAGCGAACATGGATGCGAGCTGATCAAAACTTGATTGAAATCACAAGTTCCGCCGGTCCCGCTCCAATCCGATACCTAAAAAATATCCAACACCTACAGTGTGCGAGCATCAATATTCAAATTGGAGTCCACAACAAAAGCATCTAAGACTCAAGATCAAGCTCCAAGAGATTTATAGATAGGAATCTTGTAACTCATAGTTGATAGGCATAGTTAGCTTAGCTTTTGATTTTTCTTTTGGTGTGATAACGAGGTCAGCAAGCAGTAGCAGAAGCATCAACAGTGAAAACACAGATTTAGTAGTCCCAGCTACGAAAAACTCCTGAACTACACTGAGCTGATTCCTCTTTAGCCGAGGATATGTAGGCAACGTCGTACCCTTCGTGTCTCCGAGCAAATAGGGGCAGCTGTGAGCACGTGATTTTTGTCTCGCTTAAATTACTCCAATAGAATTCTTAAAATTAGGATTTTTCTTTATTTATGTGATTTTTAAAATTTAATTGCATGATTGTGTGTTTGTTTGTATTTTTGTGCATTTTTAATTGATATAATTCATAAGAAATATAAAAATAGCACATTTGCATGTTGGACCCAGTTTTATATTTTTCTAAGGTTTATTAATTAATTGACATTGCAAAAAACAAAAGAAAATAACAAAAATAGTCATCTTTGCATTTTTACTTTTAATTTTGAGTTTTCCTCAAGTTTTCTTTCAACATTAGGGTTTAATTAATTTTTTTAAAATTAATTAGTTTAATTCTAGAATTTAAAATCATGTCTTTGCTCATTTTAATTTTGTATATAACAAAAAACTAAAAAAAAAATTAAATGAAAAGAATTAAAGGAAATGTGGTCTTTTTCAAAAGACCCAGTTTAGGCCATTTCTTTAAATAAAAATCAGCCCAAAAATGCCAAATCCAGTCCAAACCCATAGCCAACCCGGTCCAGTCCCCCACTAATCCAAAACGACATCGTTTGGGAAAGCTTTAATCAGGTAAGTCCATATCCTTTTGATCTAACGGTGATGAAGCCAGGTAAGACTCATATTTAACTGTTTCAAACACCCCCACCTCCTAATTGAACCTAGTACCCTGTCTCGAAACACCCTAATATTCGGCAGCGTAATGCCACCGCTCCTCCGTCGTCTCCCACCGTCCAACACCGGCCGAAAATTGCCTTTTCCGGCGGCGATGCTCTGATGACCCCCAAAATTACACCACCCCACCTCCTCGACTCCCTGTTTCCATATCTTCCATTGGTCTTCTTCGAATAGCAGCCGAACTAGTCGCATATTCATTTGAATCGACAGTGCTCCGCCTCACACGGAAGAGCCAATGCCAAATGACTCCAAACTAACACCCCAGATCCTCCTCATCTCCTTCTTCCCAAGCCCCTAACTATTTTCCTTCAAATCATCCCCGACTTTTACGAATTTCAAATCTAAGAATGGCAGAACCCTAGAAGTTCATATGGCTCGATTTCTTCCAAATTTCTTGGGTGCAGAATTGGATTCGAGTCAAAAATAATGGTTTTCGATTGTTCTTGGTGAAGAACAGATGTTTGACATTATTACGAGGCTCGAATCGGAGTCTAGCCCTGTCTAAGCCTAGCCGGCGAGTCCTCCATTTCTATTTCATTTTTATTTCTTTCATTAGGATTAGGACAATATTCTGAACTCAATGCAGGCATCTGTTTTCATTTAAAATTTGTTCCCTGATTTTTTTAGGTTCATTTAGCTTTGTTGATACGGGTCTTAAGTCTATAATTTTACTTCTTGTCGATTAGTTTAATCTGATAATTCAATTAGTATATATGCATGCTCTTTGGTCGCCAGTAATTAAAACTTTTGTAAAATCTGGGGTTTGATTGATAATAGATTGATTCTGTCTGTTCGTTCTATAGTTGATTCTGATCTTTTTAAGTAATTCAAAAATTAAAATGAGTTAGTCATATTGTTAGTTCAATTTTGGGAGGAGTATGGTTATAAATTGAAGAACTGTTTGAGTATTGCTGAAATGCTAGGGTCCTAGTTAGTTAACTATGGTCATTTTTTACCAAGTTTAAAAGGACTGGGGGTTAGTTAACTAGGTTAGTAATTCAAATTTTAACTAAGGGTAGTATAAGTAATTCAATAAATGGAATCCTCCAAGTAACTGAAATTAGAAACCCCTAGAACTTTCTAGATGGGGTCCCAATTTGAATTTCGTGAAGTTAGTGATATAACTTGGCCAACATGCCAATAAATAAGGGACTAATTAGCTAAAATCTGAAATTTAAAAGAGGGACCTAGGGTGTAAATGAAATCTGAAGGTTTCCCTAGGTTTTGCTTATAAAAAGGCATACCCCTTGCCTTGTTGAAAAGGGTTTTTTGGAGAGGTCTAAAAGGAGAGAGGCATTAAATAATACTGAAAAAGTTTTCTGTAACTCCAGGCAGCAAAAACTCCAAAAATCAATCACTATTCCACTGAAATGTTAGGGTAGTTTGAAAGCTCTCAATTCCAAATTAAAACTCCAGCTTATAAGGTTGAAAATGGCTTGAATATTCCGGTGTTTTGGTAGTTGAAGCTTCAGATGTTATTGCGTCGGTTTCAAGTTTAGATTTTGTCATTCAAGTTTGTTTTGGGTTATTATTGTTGTTGATCATTCAAAGGCTGTTTTCCCAACTATTTTGATACTATTTCTGAGCTGGAAACTTAATCTCAAGTTGTTGATTAACACCTGTTTGTTTGTCGCTGCCTAGCTAACTCCAATTTCCCTTTATTTTGTGCAAATTTCCAGGTACCTTTAATCTTGAGTGCTATGTGAAGGTTGAATCAATACGTATGAACACATTTGAAGAGAAATACTGGATAATCATTTGTTTTACATGAATTTCATATTGTTATTTAGTTTACATGCTTAGCTTAATAGTGTTATTTGGACAATTGCATATTTTGTATTAATAGGACTATTTGGGACTGTTTGAACTGTTTTCAGCATAATTTGAATGCCATATCTAGTATCACTTAGTCTAGCTTAGTTGGGTTTTGGAGTGTTTGGACTCTACTGAATTTTCAGCATAGATGTCATCCTGGCGTTATTACTCTGTAAGTACATCACAGGTACAGATATTATTTCTATAAAAATAAATGTTAGAATGAACTTGATTTTAGGTTGTAACTTTGAATGAATAAGTTTGAATTTAGGTTCAGCAGGGATGTTGAGTTTGAGTTTGCAAAATGAGTAAATGGCTCTACATTTTTTATTAACACCAGCATTTTGGTTTTGAAATTAGAAAAATAACATTTTAGTACAGTTCCTTGAGTTTGAGGTTGATCATGTTAGTTTGACCATCGAACTCTCTAAATATTTGTAGAAATTCGTAAGCTTAGATATGATTGGAACATAAAATTTGGGGTTAAATTGGAGGTTATTGACTTGAGTAGATATAGAATCCTCCTGTTTGATGAGTTTAATTTTGGAAACAGGATCAGTAGCTTTAAAGCCTAACTGACCTTTGTGTCCAAGCCAATAAGTCCAGTTTTGAAATAACCTCTTCCTTTGTTAACGTTATTTCGACCACAAACAATAGGACCTAATGCTTGGCCCAGTTACTTAATGGGGAGTTCGAATTTCGTTAGCCCATAGATCAGTGCCTTTGCAACTGGTAGTGAAGCCCGGTCATGGAGCAGCTTTGCAAGCTGAATACATCTCCATTCTTTTGGGCTGCTATGAAGACCAATAGGCTGAAAGCCTAATTCCCATTTAAAGTCACTAATCTAAATTCATAATATAAGTTTGGGCCTTTCAAGTTAAGTAGCAAGCTCAAATTAAAGGGGTTTTCAATGATGGAGATCCTTTTGTTTGAGTTTGGAGTTGATATTGAGGCCCGGATTCGCTTGAATTCTTTTAATAGTAGTTTGTTAATAATGATAATTAATTAGGCCTTTAGAGACAATCTTTAATAAAAAATAATAGTCTATTTAGGATAGCCTTTCAAATAAAATGAGGTGCACCGCGCCAAATAAAATCACAAATTGTGTGACCCTCTTTAGTTACTTCATTAATAATATTTAGAATTTAAGACGTGCCGCTTAGAGATTTTTCATGGCCTCCCACAAGGTTAATAACACGTTAGTTATTTTAGGCGCGTTCTTTAATAATCTTACCTTCCCAAATTCGGGTGTGCATTTCATGTGACCCAAATTCAAATCCCAAAATGTTGGATAAAATTTGTCGAGGATCTGGGTGCATTTCATGTGACGTTATCCAAAAGCATGTTTTAAACAATGTTCAATTTTCTTAAAACTAATTAAAAGCGGTAAATAATTTTAAAAATTGCAATGTAGGATGACATGTATTAAAATCATATATTAAACCATTTACAATAGTTTAAGCGACTGTGCTAGAACCACGGAATCCGAGGGTGCCTAACACCTTCCCTAGGGTTAATAGAATTCCTTACTCAAGAATTTCTGGTTCGCAGACTTCAATTGGAAAATTGAAAATTTTCTCAATTTGGGATTCAAGATAAACCGGTGACTTGGGACACCAAAAGCCAAACCTCTCCCAAGTGGCGACTCTGAAATAAATAAATAATCCCAATTCGAATAATGTCAATTTGAATGGAAAAACTCCCTTATACATTATCCTTTTGGGATAGGTGTGTATACGTATGTGTGACAACAACTAATTCAAAAATAAATCAAGAAATTGATCGAGATACCAAACACCTATAGTCAATTTAACCTTAAAATACAAGACCCATCAATTATCCAAACTAGGGTTGAGCAACAACCCTAGCTATGGGTCTAGCTACTCATATTCAAAGAAGAAAAACAAGAAATAGATGAAGATGAACACATATTAATTAATTGTTAAACTAAATACAAAGACTCAATGATGAAAGTAAGTAAAAATGCCCAAAATGGCTAAGAAAAGTCGACCCACAAGCGAACATAAGGATAATGGGCTCGTCTATTATAAGTTATTAGTTTACGGAGCTATCTCGCCTCTAAAGTATTCCAATATATGATACCCTATAATTGGAAAAAGGATCTATTTATACAAAGCTAAAAAATCTGGACAAAAATGCCCCTGCGGGGTTACGGATCACACAAAATGGACCGTGGTCTGCAATGGGGCTTTGACTTCGAAAAATGGTTCTTTGAACTAGGGCTCCACAGACTACATAGAATAGATTGCGGTCGTGGAGGCTTCTAGTGCGGTCCGCACAAAGTTGAGCACGGATTGCACAAGCGTCAAACTTGGAAAATCACCCTCTCTGAATCTTGTCACCACGGACCGCGGAGAATGGACTGCGGTTACGTTCCTTTCAGTGCGGACCACATAAAATAGTGTGCGGCCACACTACCTTGAAGCCTGAAATTAAACTCTTTGAATCTCCCAATGCGGACTGCACAAAGTGGTGTGCGGCTGCACTAGGCCTGTTCTGCCTGAGCTTGCCTTGTCTTTGGCACTTGTCCAAGTTTTACTTCTTTTCAACCGATCTTTGATATTTTGTCACTTTGTTGATAAAACCTGCAACTAAGCACAACTTGTAAGACTTTTGGGACTAGTTTGTATGAATATTTGATCAAAGCATAAGCAAGAAGGAGTATAAAATGCGTCAAAATCCCTAGTTATCAAATGTAAAGAAACTAAAAGAAAGAATTAAAAGTATTGAAACTGAAACTAAACTGATAACTGAGAATTGATAATTGATAACTGAAATAATAACTTTGATATCGAAACTGAAATGATAATTGATAACTAAACTGATAACTGAACTGATAACCGATACTCTGAAATGATAACTAATAATTGAACTGGACAAAGGAAGTAAGGATATGAATACTCCCTCTTCAAAATGATGAACAACCTATTTATCTGAATAAGCTATGGCCTCGGTCCCAATATATATGTGCACAAGCTACAGCCTCAGGCTCACGTATACGTATATGTAACTACGGACACATGCCCAAAAATGCATAAAGCATAAACTACAGCCTTAGGCCCAAACATGCAAAAAGCATAAACTACAGCCTCATGCCCAAGTATGCATAAAGCATATAAACTACAGCCTCAGGCCACAACATAGCTGTTCAACATTCAGGAATTTAAAATCAGGAACTGAGAATCATACTACAACACATGATAGTGAAATACTGAATCACACTAAGTTAAATGATACTGGAATACTAGATCACACTAAGTTACATAATAGAAAAATATTGAATAGGACTAGACTGAGACATGTATTCTTCAACTGATTATGAACACTGAAACTTAAACTGTTTATGGCATACTGAGTAATCTATACTAAGACTAACCCTTGTTTATATTGAATACGCACTGAGCTAACAATATTCAGAATGAAATTCATGAACAAGCTATGAAGATAAAGAATAGAACAAGGCTAAACTGTATTTCTAAGGCAATTAGTAACGTCGTAAAAGAAACGTAGCGTATGTAGAATCATTGCATTCCCAAACATAGAGAGTTAGCCTCGCATACCTTAACTTCCTGCTCTTGAGCGTAATACAACATTCTCCAACCCTTTCAACTTTAATTTATATCAATACAAGTCAAATGGATTCCAAATTAGCAAACAGCAGTCATGTTTTGGTCACTTAGGCATTTTATCAAACACTTGGCGAGAATAAAGCATCATAGTCCTTATTTATGGTGTCTCTACACCCATTTCTTGCTCCTAGATAAATTCTAAAGTCTCAAATGGTTATAATCAACATCATTCTTTATCATCCATAAGGTAGACAACACCCTTAACCAATAATCAACAATCAACAAACCAAATGTTTTCATGTTTTTCCATCAAACCCATCAACTCATATCTCATAAATATAGAGTCTATAATAATTAATCCAGTGGTATAATGAATTAGAGGGTGAAGACATCACCTTTTTGAAGCTCAATCCTCTTGAATTCGAGTTCAAAGATTTCTTCTCTCAACAATGATGTCATAATCGAATACCTAATGATATGGATGGTTTAGCCATGTTAATAAGATGTTGGCAAATTAAAATTAACTTAGAATCACTATTAGAACTTACCTTGGGTGGTTGAGGGACCGTTAAGGAGTTAGGTTTTTGAGAGTTTCCCTTTCTAGATCAAGTTTTTATATTTTGGGGCTTTGGGGATGAAGTAGGGCTTTAAAATGACCCCTCAAGTGCGCCCCCACGAACCCGTATGCCCGGACTGCGTGCAGTAACGCTGCCACAAGAGCGTAGCTGCACTCGAGGCGCACTTAGGGCGTGCATATTGCATATAGTTTTGTAAATCGTGCATAACTTTTTGCACTATCTGTTTGGCCTCCACAATATATCGTTGGAAAGCTATTTCAAAGGCCTACAACTTTCGCGTTTTGTATTTTCCCAAATACTTAAACGTTTGTCAATAAATCTCCAGCAAGACTGACCTTTTATAAACTTAGTCGATTTTCTCGAATCTTATGTACCTCACTCTCCATCTTGATTCTGAAACAACTATTTTAACCAATAATCATCTCTCTAGGACTTCATATGTCTAAAATATCAAATTAATAACCATTTAACATATTTACACCTAGTCCGAATGTATGGGGTGTTACATAAAAACTGACCATGAGTTCTTAGGATACTTGAAAAGCCAAGGTAAATTGAGTAGAATACATGCCAAATGGGTTGAATTCATTAAGATATTTCCTCATGCGATTAGCTACCAGCAAGGTAAAGACAATATAGTTGTTGATGCACTTTCAAGAAGGTATGCTTTTATTTTTACTCTTACTTCTAAATTGATGGGATTCGATTATATTAAGGATTTATATATTGATGATTCTAATTTTGATGTTGCATTTTCAGCATGTTTAAATGGGCCTTTCGAGAAGTATTATCTAAACTAGGGGTTTCTTTTTAAAGAGAATAAACTTTGTGTCCCTAATTGTTCTTTGTGAGAAGTTTTTGTAAAGGAAGCACATTGTGTGGGGCTGATGGGACACTTTGGTGTGCCTAAAATACTTGACATCCTTTCTAAAAATTTCTTTTGGCCTAATATGAGAAAAGATAGAAAGATTTTGTACTCAATGCCTGGAATGCAAACAAGCTAAATCTAAAGTGTTGTCATATGGTTTAAACACGCCATTACCTGTGCCTAATTCACTTTGTCTTGACATTTCTACGGACTTTGTGTTAGGACTTCCTAGAACAGTGTATGGTAGAGATAGTATCTTTGTTGTGGTAGATAGGTTCTAAAAGAATGGCTCATTTTATTCCTTGTTTAAAGACCAATGATGTTTCTTATGTTGCTGATTTATTTGTTAGAGAAGTTGTTAAATTGAATGGTATACCTAGAACTATTGTTAATGATAGGGATTCAAAGTTTCTAAGCCACTTTTGGCATGTGCTTTGGGGAATATTGGGAACAAAATTGTTATTTTATACTTCGTGTCATCTACAAACTGATGGGCAAACTGAGGTAGTAAATAGTACCTTAGGAAATATGTTATGGGATGTTCTAAAAGGAAAATTGAATTCTTGGGATGATCACTTGCCTATAGTAAAATTTGCTTACAATTGAACTGTTCATTCAACTACGGGTTATTCTCCTTTTGAAATTGTTTATGGATTTAACTCCCTTACACCCCTTGACTTATTGCTTTTCCCAACTAGTGAGATGGTTAGTCTTGATGGAAAAAAGAAAGTTTATCTTATGAAGACTATTCATGAGCATACGAAACTTGCAATTGAGAGGAAGAATGAGCAAACAACTTTACGAAGAAATAAAGGTCAAAACCAGTTATCTTTGAGCCTGGTGATTGGTTTGGGTTCATATTAGAGGTGTCAACCGGGCCGGGTTGACCCGGGACCGGCACGGATCGGCCCGGTCAAACCCGACCCAGACCGGACCGGTTTATAGCGGGGGGGCCGGGCTGGGTTAGGGGGAGGAAAGGGGTTAGGACGTTAGGCGATTCCGTCCAATTGACCCGGACCGGACCGGCCCGGGAAGGAAAATTCCGGGCGAACCGGTCAACCCGGACCGGTCCCCAACGGTAAAATTTTTTTTTTTTTTTAAAAAAAAAATTTCTGAAAACATGGGGCCCACTTGACCGTTGGCAACGGTCCAGCACCGTTGCCCAACGGGACTTTTTGCATTTTTGGCCAATTTTGAGTTTTTTTTTATTTTTTTTTAAATTACATTATTAACCCTTCTTAAAATCTATAAATACCCTCCCCTCTTCTTCATTTCCTCACTCAAAATTATCTATCTCTCTCTCAATTCTCAAATTAGCAAATATCAATCACTCTCTTCTCTTCAATTTTCAAGAATTCATATTCTACTTTCATAATTTTATTGTCTTTATTTTCCCGAATTTATTTTCCCCATCTTTTGTTGTGTTCATTCAATTATTACAAAGTATTAATATAACTTAATATTTATACTATACGTAATTCCAAAAAAAAAAAAAAAAACACGGCCCGGCCCGGCCCCACCCGGATCAACCCTGCCCGTTAACAACCCACCTCTAATTGAACCCGGACCGGACCGGCCCGGACCCGGACGGGTCAGAAAAATTGGACCCGGACCCGGCCCGGCCCACCCGTTGGTCACCTATGGTTCATATAGGGAATGAGATATTTCCTTCAAAAAGGAAGACAAAATTGTATCCTAGAGGAGATGAACCATTTAACATACTTGAAAGGATTAGAGATAATGTTTAGAAATTGGACCTTCCAGGTGAGTTTCAAATAAGTGCTACTTTCGATGTTGCCAACTTATCATTGTTTGATGTAGGTTCAAATTCAAGGACGAATTTTTTTCAAAAGGAGGGGAATGATAGCTTCGTGGACAAGGATAAAGTTGTATAACCACCAAGAAAGTCATTCACAAGGTCTCAAGCTATGAAGAAGCAAGACAAGGTTGTTAGGCTTCAATGGGAGATCAATACGGCGCTAATCATGGAAGAAGAGCTCAAGAATTATAAAGAGGATTTAGCTAAGTTCTACACTCATTTCATAATTCAAATCCAAGTCCAAAAGGAGGTAGATTGGGGTCCAAGCATCAGCCAAGGAGGGCCTAAATCAACTCACAAAGGAGCCAACTTGGCGCCAAGTTTCCTTATTTTGTTTCCTAATTTGTTAGGACATACTTGATGATTTTCCGTCCTTTTCGTCTCTTCAGTTTCTTTCATCTTCCGCACGTTTCTAGATATTTTTGTTTGTCCTTAGTAATATCCTGAATCCCCTATCGAGTTGTTATCATTCATGGTTGGTGGTCACCCGAGGAGAAAGCAACAAAAAGAATTCAAAACATTTAATAAAATGGTTAAATAAAAATTAGGACCCACAAATTATGTGTGTCAAACAATAATATGCGAAGAAAAAAGAAAGTACGTGTTAATTATGTCTAAGCGATTGAGGCACACGCTCAGTTTGAGATATTTATTTTTTGTATTTTTATCAAGTTGAGGTATTCAAATGGAAAACACGTAAGATCCTTTACCGGACTGAAAAAGGGTACAAGTTTAAGTGGCTCGGAGGCCATTTTGCCTTTTATTAATAACAATCAAAATTCAATCTACTTAGAAAATTGAGAATAAACGAGAGTAAAAGTTTTATAAATTATACAATACATGAAATAAAAATAATGGCCAAAAAATAGAGGTAAATTTTATAAAAAAATCTGCAAAAATTCTCAATTTGTTATGAAATCTCCTATTTAGGTGAATGTCCATAATTAGAGAGATTCTAGAGTTCTATTCTTGGTAGATAAATCATCCCCCTCCCTATAAATAAAGGGGTCTTCTACCATTGTAGAACATCCCTACCATTCTCTAAGTATCAATAAGAATACTTCTCTCTCTCTATTCTCTCTATTGCTCTTATTCTTGCATTATTGTTCTTGTCTTTATATTATTTCATAGCACGTTATTAGCACGAGTCTCTAACCAATTGAAATTTTTCGATTGTCTTAACTTTTGTTTGTCTAAGGTTTTGCTTCAAAGAAAGAATGAAGAAAGAAGGAAAAGAAAAAGAAAAAAAAAGGGGAAACGGAAAAGAAGAAAGAAACGAAAAACAAAAGAAAACAAAGGAACGAAAAGAGAAAAGAACGAAGAAGCAAAAAGGAAAAGAAAACGTTAAAGAGGAATTGAAAACAAAGGAGAAGAAAGAAACAGAAAACAGAAATAGAATCTTCTTGAGAAAATTAAGGTAAGTATTTTACTTTTCTCTTTCAAATTCTTGGAATTCTATAATTTGATTTTATATACAAACATAGACAACAAAGTTTGATTATAACTCTAATGGAGTGTGTAAGAAATTATAACCACATGAAGTGGTTAAATCTCTATGTCCTGCCATGATTAAATTCATGTATGATTGTGGGCAAAGAATTGAAAATCCGTCCCATTGAATTTGCTCCATTCCCTTTAGAGAATGTAGTAGCAGTATGTGATAAGTCTGAAAGAAGACAAAATTATTACCGTAAAGGTATCAATGGATGTGGACGTGGCAATATAGAAGAAATTATAATCGTCATTATTGTGATAATGAGAATAATAAAGATTCTCAAAATAATCTTTCACTTTATGAAAGTAATATTTGACATGAGATTGTGTAAAGCACATGATTATGGTCCATTCCCTGAAGTGAATGTGATAATTGTAATAGAGCCCGTAAGTATGAACACGCTCTTGATGTAAATTTGTTTTATGTCTGACATTATGAAAAGAAAGTTCGTTGCCCTTGAAATTTCGGGCAAGAACTATATGACATGGGTGTTGGATGCTGAAATCCACTTAGATGCTATGGGTCTTGGAGACGCCATTAAAGACAGAAATAATGCATCCACCAAAAACTATGCTAAGGCCTTGATTTTCTTGCGCCATCACCTTGATGAAGGTTTGAAACTATGCTAAGGCCTTGATTTTCTTGCACCATCACCTTGATGAAGGTTTGAAACTATGCTAAGGCCTTGATTTTCTTGCGCCATCACCTTGATGAAGGTTTGAAGATTGAATATCTCACCGTCAAAGATCCACCTATCTTGTGGAATGGCTTAAAGAAGAGATATGACAACCTGAAGTTGGTCACTCTGCCACAAGCACGATACGATAAGAACCCAAAAGCAAATAGTTTATAAACTATATATTATCGTTGCGGTGAAAACGGGCACTGGTCAAAGGCTTGCCGTATACCATGACTTTTGGTTGACCTTTATCAAGCATCTCGAAAGAGTAAACGCCCTGAAACGAATTTTGTCTTTGACGACAACTTTGACATCACCCACTTGGATGTGGCAGACTTCTTTGAGCAACCCGAGGGAAAGATAGACCACCTAATCGGTGATGGATCCGTGATGAAAGAAGATGGAGCTATTTGATTTTATTCTACTTGTTTGTATTAGTGAATGAATAAACTAATAGCCATTAGTATTAGCTCGTATTAGTTAGTTCATGATATAATGTTAGTATTAGTTCTTTAGAATGTATCAATATGCTCAAATATCAATAATATTTTTACTTTCCAGTAGAGGTAATCGACTAACCTGAAAAACTAGTCGGTTATCTCATATTTTGCATAAAAACTGCAAAACAATCGATTGTCAATGATCAACAATCGATTGTCTTTAAAACAGTGTGATCTGGAATTTTACAAAAACAGTCAACAACCGATTGTCTATGTTTAACAATCGATTGTCTTTAAAACAGTGTAATCTGGAATTTTTCAAAAATCATCCACAATCGATTGTCTTTGTCTAACAATCGATTGTCGTTGAGACAGTGTAATCTGGAATTTTTCAAAAATCATCCACAATCGATTGTCTTTGTCTAACAATCGATTGTCGTTAAGACTGTAATCTGGAATTTTTCAAAATAGCCAACAATCGATTGTCTATGCATAACAATCGATTGTCTTAAAACAGTGTTCTGGAATTTTTCAAAATAGCCAACAATCGATTGTCTATACTTAACAATCGATTGTCTTAAAACAGTTCTGGAATTTTTCAAAATAGCCAACAATCGATTGTCTATACTTGACAATCGATTGTCTTAAAACAGTGCTCTGGAATTTTTCAAAATAGCCAACAATCGATTGTCTATACTTACAATCGATTGTCTTAAAACAGTGTGCTCTGGAATTTTTCAAAATAGCCAACAATCGATTGTCTATGCATAACAATCGATTGTCTTAAGACAGTGATCTGTAAGTTTTTTAAAATAGCAAATAATCGATTGTGTGTGTTTAACAATCGATTGTCAATGTTCAACAATCGATTGTTTGTGTTTAACAATCGATTGTTTGAAGAAAATGTTTAAACTGAAATTTTCAAACTGCAAAGTAATCAATTATGGATAACATATCTGATTTCGTTAGTCAACTGTTAGTTGCAGATTTTGAAAATATCATGTGACACAAACGAATTGAACTTATTTATTCATATGTTCGTGTATTTCTTTTATATGTCAAACCATGGGAAGAAAATTGATTGAAGGCTCCGGAAGAGCAACTGTAACTCTGCCCAAAGGCATGACGTTTATCTTAGAGAATGCAATATTCTCCTCCAAGTCTAAGAAGAACTTGTTGAGTTTTAATGATATCAATCGCAATGTTCTCCTCCAAGTCTAAAAGGAACTTGTTGAGTTTTAAAGATATCATTCAAAATGGATATCATATTGAGACAATAGATGAGAATAATCTTGAATTCTTCATGAAAACGAGGCTGCCCATTTCGGTTTGGGTTCACGCCATTTTGCATGCAGCAATGCTAGTTCGTCGGCTGCCCACTTTGGTTTGGGTTCACGCCATTTTGCATGCAGCAATACTAGTTCGTCGGCTGCCCACTTCGGTTTGGGGTCACGCCATTATGCATACAGCAATGCTAGTTCGTCTCTGACTGACGAATTGACACAAATATTCCCCGTTGCAATTGGTTTTGGGTCATGGACCCAATATATCCCATTTAAGAATCTTTGGATGCGTAGTATATGTGCCTGTAGCACCGCCATCCCGCACCAAAATGGGTCTGCAAAGAATGTTAGGAATATATGTTGAGGTTGAATCGCTCTCCATTATTCGCTACCTCAAAACATTGACAGGAGATTTGTTCACTGCACGATTTGCAGACTGTCAATTTGATGAGACACTTTTCCCAAAATTAGGGGGAGAAGTTGGTGAAACCAAACGGGAAATTTTGTGGAAAAATGCATCATTATCTCATCTTGATCCACATACCTCTATTTGTGAAAGAGGCACAAAAGATTATCCATTTGCAAAGAATAGCAAATCAAATGCCTGACACATTTATAGATTTGAAAAGGATAACAAAATCACATATCCTCGAAGTGAATGTGACAACATCTGATACATATTCATTATTGGAAGAATATGAACATGAAATTAGTATTAAATATACCACACTCACCCCTAGAAGGAGGTTTGAGATGATATATGGCATGAATGATCGTTGGTCACGTACCTATTGTACGCCAAAGTATTTTGGAAATATGACTATTAAAGGACAACGATAATGCAAGAAACTTATCTTGCATATAAGTTTGACATGACCATAATGGTATAACTTTCTCTTTAAGAAAGATATTCACCACATGGATGTTGATGAATCTGTGGTAGTACAAAATTAATTGAGAGCTCTAGAAGAGCCAATTATTACTATGTTGGAGAAACACAATTGAGTATTGTGCTGTAGTAAGTCTCAAAGAAACTTATTAAGTTTCCAAAGTACACGCGAAAGCGATTGATTATATTGAGACTATAAATAAAGGAAGGCTTTGATATCTCCTATTACTACAACTTGTAGCGGGGTAATTTGCATATGAAAAGCTACCCGCTTTGTTCTCCAGTTTGTACTACACAAAAGAAAGAATGCCACAATAAAGTGGATATCTATTGGTATAAAAACCCATGTCATAATAAACCTGAAGTTTATTGATAAGTGCACATGTCATGGTGTAAATTTGAAGTTTACCAATATTGATAATTTATTCAGTTGGCATTCGTGTTAGCCATCTCATTTTAAGTATGATGTGCAAATTCACACAGGTGAATATCAAAGAACTAGAAAGTTCTTTACGAATTCTCTTGTATCACTTGTTCTCATTAATGAACTGACCAACTAAAGAATTCGGGTTGATGCCCATAAATTCTGGAAATATCAAAGGTGAATATGGGCCCATCACCTGCCATGTAAACCATATATGATGCATCTATGATATGGTTACATGCGCAATTGTTATTAACCCGCAGCCTGGCTGGTGCTTGCGAAGTAAATTGCTCAGTAATCTAACTTCGAGCATAATTTCCAGATTTTCTACTCAAGATAGTTCATCTTGATAAGTTGGTTTATATCAAAGTTGGTTTAGCAAGATAATTATTGAGTGCTTCCACTTAATAGCTAAACTGTTTCTTATGAGAACAAAGTTATATATATCAGTTTGATATACGTTGTATACGAGAGTATATTATATTCTCCCCTCACAAGTGGTTCAAGGTCAGGAACCAAATAATTTCATCTTATTATTAATGTGCTGTGTATATTGACATGATAATGCACAAAGATGATTTCCCAAAGTTGAGGAAACAAGTTAGCTTTTCTAACATGAGGGGGAGACATGATAAACACTTGAGAAAAGGTTACATGGGATGAATTATCATTTGTATATGTATATCCCCGAATATCATGATATGAACCTGAAGTTCATAAAAGGGATAATTCAATTGCAACATATTGCAAAGCATGCTATACGCATTTGCTGACCCAAAGAAAGTAACTAAATGGAAGAGATACAATTCAAGAAGAATTGATTCCATATGAAAGACATGTAGTTTTGAACCTATAGTTCAAATGCTTGAAAGTATAAAGTCAAAGGTATGTATAGTCAGTTTTCGATATCTTATTTGTCTAGCATGACATGGAAAACTTGATATGCATCTAAAGTCTATTATATGGCTTATATGACTTAACTTGAAAGATTTAAGTTGCTTGAAGCATATGCAATTCGTGGTCCTGAAGTACCACATCCTAAGTACAATTTGTGTACATATGAATCTTGCTATAACTATAAGCATGATGGCATTGAGAATACATCTATGAAGATATTGAAGAGTCATTCCACGACATTATATGAAGATGTTCATATCTATCAAGAATGATGATTTTAAGGTGCGGAATATTTGTTCAAGTCAATATGGTTGATTTATTTATCAAATCTCTACCAAAGATCGTTTTGAAGATGATGCACAAGATTGAAATGCAAATGCTCAAGGATATAAATTGATGTACTCATTAGGGGGAGTTAATGCGTGTTGCACTCTTTTTCCCTTACAAGGTTTTGTCCCACTGGGTTTTCCTTGCGAGGTTTTTAACGAGGCAACCAATAGGCGCATATTCAAACATGTGTACTCTTTTTCCTTTCTTTAATTTTTCCCATTGGGTTTTGGTTTTAAGGTTTTAACGAGGCACATTGTTGAATAGACATTCAAGGGGGAGTGTTATGAAATCTCCTATTTAAGGTGAATGTCTATAATTAGAGAGATTCTAGAGTTCTATTCTTGGTAGATAAATCATCCCCCTCCCTATAAATAAAGGGGTCTTCTACCATTGTAGAACATCCCTACCATTCTCTAAGTATCAATAAGAATACTTCTCTCTCTCTATTCTCTCTATTGCTCTTGTTCTTGCATTATTGTTCTTGTCTTTATATTATTTCATAACACAATTTATAATTTAGAAAAATTCTACTAATAACAATCACAATTAAAAGTTTATATACTCATGGAGAATATTAAAAGGAACTTAAAATCAGACGCATACACCGATCTATGCATTTTAATACACCTAACATAATAATAATAGTAGTAACAATATATTTTGTAATAAATTCATAATATAATTATTTTATGTATAATATTAGTGAAACTAGATTAAATTATATAATAAAATATAATATTATTTAAACTATGAATTAATGCCTGTATTAAAAAATATCTAAATAATATAAAAAATGTATTATGTATATCTAAAATGATAATTGTTTAATTTTGAAGGATGAGTTTGTTTTTCAGAATAAATATGGGGAATGTAAATGACGTCGCCCGTTTTTAACCTGATGTTTTATTTTGAGACAGTGACTTCATTCTCAAACTTAAAACCCGAGAGAGAAGGCCGCAGCCTGAGAACAGACTATTGGGGTAATCCACCTCTTCATACTCTGGTCATGATTTCCCAATTCCCATACTTCAATGTTCCGCAATTTTAAGGTAATCCTCTTCTCCTCAAATATTTGTCCAAAAATTCCCAGTTATATTCCTCTATTGGTGTTTCTGGGGTTATACATATTTTATGAATCTGTGTAGAATTTTCTGATTCAGTGATTTTTGGCCTTCCCTACATGTTCATCTTACTTTGACCTTCTTTTCCGAAATAAATTTTGAAATCTCCTTTTCTTGTCCTTTATGAATTGGGTATAAAAGGTATGTAAAGGTTTATTCCATTCATTGCTTTAAAGCTTTTATTGGTTGTTCAAATCCTATCAACTCTCACTAGTTATCCTCATTATGGGAAGACATAATAAGGTGGTTACATATTTAGCTCCAAACAAATATTGAGAATCGTTTACTATTTAGAGTTGTTCTTGGTAGCTTTTGAATCAGAAGAATTAAACTAAATAATCGTTCACATAACCAGTTAAACCAAAAATAATTCGGGATGTATAATATATGTATAATATGCATATAACTATGTATAATCTATGTATACCGGTCAGGAAAAATAAAGAGTGAATTCAACCAACTATTTGTGTAAGATCCCTTTATTTTATCAGCCTGAACTAGAAATGTTGTTGTTTCGGAAATGTTGTTGTTCATCCTTTTCAAGTTTATTTTAGGTAAAATATATAAGTTACCCCCTAAACTATAAATCAAATTCCTATTAGACATCTTTTGCCAATGAAAAATTACCTTACATACTGAAACATAGGGGTGTGCATTTGAATCGATTTATCGATAAATCGAATCGATTATTTATTATCGAAATTAAAAAAATCGAAATCTTATTGAAACGATAACGATAAGCATATATACAAATCGATAATCGATAAGTAATTATTGATAAGGATCAAAGTCGAATCGATAAATCGAATGCACACCTGTAGGCTGTAGACACTTGTTAAATGAGTAATTACCTATTTGTGTAAATTATATAACATACAGAATGTATATATATTCTGCTACTTTTTTGAAAGCGGCTATACAATATTATTTTCCCTAATCTATGCCCTTTCTTTTACCCTAAGTCCCTTACTTTATTACTCCTCTACCACATTTAAGGAATGATCATATTTAATAATCAAAGGAATCAAGTTCAAATTAATGGAAAAACGAATTAGCCATGATGATGTGTTTTGTTTTGTTTTGTTTTTTTATACCATTGGAGTGTTGGTGACATACATTTGATCCCTTACTTTAGTTTGTTGCATGTGCTTGTTGACATAGTTTTTATATTATAAATGGTGTTCGTCTTATTAAACTTCTTTTTGTCCATATTAGGTAGGCGCGTTTATAACGATATACTTTTCGTGCCCGCAAAATTTTTTTATTGGTGTAATCGATAACCGAATCGATAAGCCCCCAAAATCGATAAATCGAAATCGAAAAAATTGAAACTTTATTGAAACGATAACGATAAGTATATGTACAAATCAATGAGTAATTATCAATAAGAGTCAAAATCGAATCGATAAATTGAATACACACTCGTGCTGAGACACACCACTTTTGACAGCTTGTGCATGTTTTACCCATAAAAGAAGCAAGTGAATCTAAATTGTTTGGATTTGAACCATTATTTAAGTGCCACGTTTTCAGCCTTGTTTATTTTTATCTTCTTTTGGAGTCATTTTACTATTTTTAATTATTATATCTCCAAATTATTTGCCCCTCTTCCACAGGATAATCAATCAAACTCTAACATAGATTAATTGTAACAGTAGTTTTAATGTAGACAATAACAGTGAAAAACAACTCCAAACATAGAACCCATTATTCAGAGATGAAGAAGCGAATAAACAATAGAATATAATTGTCGTTACAATGGTGGCAATCGCCGGAGCTGTGGTGGTAAGGCAACCGGGAAACAAACAAATGACTGCAAAACTATGGGTTTCCAGCGTTTTTAATTTCCGGCCAGTCTTCCAGATGAAACAAAAAGGTGAGAAGAAGATATACAAAATAAAATCAGCAAATCCGGCCGAGATCCGACCATTCTTCGACGAGGTTCCTCCGGATCCGATTGTCTGGTAATGGCAAGGGGCCGATTTTGGCCGGCCAGTCGGTAACTCCGACCGGCGTAGAGCTTTCCTGCGGCCAGTAGTGGTGAGAAAGGTTGGCGATTGTTGGGTGTGAAATGAGAGAGAAAGGAGGAAAATGGAAGATCCGTGATTTGGAGGGGTTATTCCGATGGATTTTAATGGAGGAAAAAGCTTAATTGGAGAAGATGACTAAACGTGGGCTTGGGAAGACGAGAAATGGGTTGGGGAGGGGCGAACATTTGACTTTTTGTTTTTTAAAGAAAATATATTAATTAAGGGGAAATTAAGTATTTTTTTCTTGAGTCATGACACGTGTCACAATCTTATTGGTGTGTAACATCACACAGACTTTGATGAACTGGTTAAGAAAAAAATAGTGTGTTTCAGCTACACTTTAAAAAGTTTGGAGCGTGTAAGGTAATTTTCGTATGTAATAAGGATTTAGTCCATAATTAGGGGTAACTTGTGCATTTGCCTTTATTTTAATTCAATCAAACTTATGCATTTTGGCTTATAATTTTAAGCTTTTGGTCTGAGATGACTTTATGTTTCTATTTGCAGTTTCTGAGCTCTTTCTGATTTTATTCAGTTGCAACTGAAATGGAAGATGATATATATTTTCGTGCATTGGCAATGGAATTCAAGTAGACTTCAAACATTTTTGTGCAAGTACAGAACATTTTGGATCAAAACAGGCTGTTAATCAATGAGATCAACCAAAACCATGAGTCTACAATCCCAGATAACTTGACTCGAAACATTCGTCTAATTAGAGAGCTAAATAACAATATTAGAAGAGTTGTTGATCTCTATGCTGATCTCTCCAATTCCGTGACTATATCTATGGATGCTTTCTCCGAAGGTGAATCAACAAATGCTAATCAATGAGATGGAAGAGGCGGTCAAAAGAGAATTAGGTCCAGTTGACTGATCGTGTTGGAGTTCAACTTTCTTTTCGTTGTTTCTTAGTCGATCAGCTTTTTCTTTTTAACTAGGTTTGAGTAGAATGGGATGGATACAAAGGTTTCTTGTAGCTGACCGTATTGTTCTCAGTGTAGGTGAAAACCCCGTTGATCGTTGGTATCAGTTCTAGGCTAATGGCCGTCACATTTTGAAACTAATACTATGTGGTTAAATGCTCCATTGTGGTTAAATACTATGTATCAGTTCTTAGTTGGCGATTTGTAGTTTTCTCCTGGTATCTATTAGTAAAGTTCCTAATTTTGTATTTCAGTTAATTTGTCATCTTTTCTTTAGTTGAGGTCTATCGGAAACATCATCTTTCTCCTTCCAAGGTAGAGATAAGGATGTCTATATTCTCTACTCTCCCAAGACTCTACTTATGAGAATCCAATGGGTTGTTGTCATTGTAGTTAAGTCTGGTTCTTAAACTTTTGTGTGATAATAGAATTTACTCTTTATGGGATGATAAGAATTTACTCCTTGCCACACAACCTTTTCCTTCTTCTATAGTTGTTTAAAACTGGTCAAGGGACGTCTGATGCCCTTTTCAGCAGTGGTTACGCGCAGAAAATAATCAATGTACATATCAGAAATCATGGGAAGGTGAATCGAAATTTTTAGGTTCATTATATTATGATGAATTCTCTCAAACATGTTCATGTCTACATTGTAGTCAAGAACAAAGAATGTACTGAACAATTTTGGATCCAATCAATTTACAGCTCTGATTTCTCTGTCAAGGTTGCAAAGCACCCTTTCCAATCCATGACCTTGTCGTCGCCATTGACCACCTGATATTCATCCACATATTGAGACATTAACTATTTAACAGCAAGAAGATCGCCTCTTTGAGCATCAAAAAGTACTGTGGAATTTAAGGCAAAAACTAAAAATGTGGGTTCAGAGGATATTGTGAGATTTAAGGCAAAAAAAAAAAGAAATTTCCCCCAGTAGACGTGATCCGACAAACGTTTGACTTTGATTGCAAAAGCTCCAAATAGATACGCGGTGGATTGCCTACTTTTTCTAATGCAGCTGATCAAGAATGTATGATTGTTGTTAGCAAAGCAGCATTAGCATCAGTAGGGTACAATTTAAGCCCAAGCCCGCCCAAGGTTGGGCTACTTACTGACCCGCTTATTATTGAACTCGGTCTATTTTGACCCAGTCCGTCTCAGCATATCTAAATTGAGCTGATTTTTAGCCCAGATTATTTTTTTGGTTTGATATGTTATATATGATCATAATAAAAGTAAAAGATTCCCATTTGGTAATTAAACAATTCATAAGATAACAACAAATATTAATTAAATCTTGGTAAAAGTTGGACGCATTCGATTATGTCATAAATTTTAGCACATCTTTGTTGGACTTTAAAGCATTGGGAAGTAGTGGGTTTCAATGACTTTAAGCATTAGGCTTTAAAATCTAAGAGTGTGAACTGGAAATAGTGGGAAATAAAATAGAGGGAAATAAAAAAGTGAGCTTTTGTCTTGAACTTTGTCCCTCATTGATAAGGTATAACTACATTTGTGTGTATATATATAAAGAATCACTTCTTAAAGCTCTTAAAAGGAGTTGAAGAAAAAATTAACCCTCACACCGCCGTCGTCGCTCGCTCGGCTCGGCTTCGGCTTCGGCTTTGGATTTGTCAAATGATCGAACGATAAAATTATTTTTGGACAAAATTTATTCAATAATTAATTAAATGCCAGATAGTTAGCTGTTGCCCAGGCGTGACCATGGTAGGACCGCGCCAAAACACTGCTGCAGATTATTCAAAGGACCACCCTGGCCACGGTCCTAGAGTAACCACGGTAGGACCGCGCCAGAACACTGCTTCAAATTATTCAGAGAGCTAGTCTGGCCGCGGTCCTGGCGTAACCGCGACAGGACGCGTAAACTTCTGAACAGGCACATTTTCAAGAACAAACATTACACCTCTTCCAATAACTGCATATAAATTCTGAGGCATGGCTTCGTTTTTTAATACACTGAAATATAACAGAACTTCTTTTCCTTCTGAATACTGCATTCTAATTCGCAGTCTCTCTCTCTAATTTGTAAGCATGATTTTGCATCGTTCTTTGAGTTCGTTGGTGTCCTGCAAATTGTATTGCCACTGTTGCAGGAAGGTTTATTCCGTTTCATCCTGAGAGGATTTAATCCATTATCTTGGTAACGTGTGAGGGGGTTAGAATTCCTTAAGGATGCACAAGCAAATTGCGGACTCGGAATATTTCTTATTCTTTACTGTTTCTAGTTTTTGTTTATTCTTCTAACAGTTTTCTGATTTTGTGTTTTAACACAGTAGCGTTCACAAGCTTAAGGAATTTTAAACTAACATTTCTTTGTTGAAATATATATTCAATTATTATCTATATTTTGTATGCTACTTTGGAGACTAAAGCCTTTGTGCTTTCCACTTCAATAGTAGTTCTATCCGGTTAAAAGTATATAAAACTTTGCCGGAATAATAAACGTATGGGTTTGAAGTATATAAAAACTTCACCATTATTACGTGTTGTATGTTTGGTTTTGTGTTCAGTTTGAAGATATCAAAACTTTACTGTTTTAACAATGTTCTATTTTGTTTCCAACTCTACAGAAACATGACGAATAAAAAACAAACTAATGGAAATGTTGCGGGAACATGTGTATTGTTACGAGTGTTGCTGCCTCATCAAGTCGTTCAACTCCTTCTCATGCTATGGCACCTGCAAAATATCCGAAAAGTTTTCCGGTATTGATTTTAAACGTTAGCAAATGAAGATGCTCTTCTATCTTACTACATTGAGTTTGCATCATTTTATCAAGGAGGATCCTCCGGTTCTGGTAGAAGGCACTCCAGATGGTGAACCATTTGTTGTAACTGATGCATGGAAACATTCTGATTTCTTATGCAAAAATTACATTTTGAGTTGTTTGGAAGAAAGCTTGTACAATGTCTATAGAGTCATCGAAACTTCAAAAGCGTTATGGAATGCGCTTGAGAAGAAGTACAAAACTGAGGATGCCGGACTTAAGAAGTTCGTGGCTACAAGATATTTAGATTTCAAGATGATTGATACTAGGTCGGTCATATCTCAAGTCCAAGAATTACAAGTCATTGTGCATGACCTCCTTGCTGAAGGTATGACCCGAATCAATAATTTCATTAATAAGATTTATCTTTTTATTAGTTATGAATTTGTTATTGAAGGTATGGTCATAAATGAGGCCTTTCAAGTCGCTGCTTTCATTGAGAAGTTACCTCCACTATGGAAGGATTTTAAGAACTATCTTAAACACAAGCGGAAGGAAATGACACTAGAAGACTTGATTGTTCATTTGAGGATAGAAGAGCACAACAAAAATGCTGAAAAGAAGTCACGTGGAAACTCGACAATAATAAGGGCAAACATTGTTGATGAGGCGCCAAAAAATAAGAAGAGAAAGAAGGCTTCTAGACCAAAAAATTACCCAAGCAAGAAAAAGTTCAATGGTAATTGCCACAACTATGGAAAATCTGGGCAAAAGGTCGTGGATTGTCGTGCCCCAAAGTCATAATAAGAAAAATAATCATGCTAACATGGTTGAAAATTCTGAAGAAAATGAGGACTTGTGTGCCATGTTGTCTGAATGCAACTTGGTAGGAAATCTGAAAGAATGGTGGATAGATTCTGGAGCCACCCGCCATGTTTGTGCTAACAATGAGTTATTTTCTTCTTGTGCCCTCGCAGGAGCCGACGAGACAATTTTCATGGAAAAATTGAAGGAGTTAGCAAGATTGCGTTGAAGACAACATCGGGAAAAATAGTAACTCTAAACCAAGTTCTCCATGTTCCAGAAATTCGCAATAATCTTGTGTCTACCTCACTTCTTGTCAAGAATGGATTCAAATGTATTTTTGCTTCTAATAATGTTGTACTAAGTAAGAATGATGTGTATATAGGAAAGGTTACCTGAATGAGGACCTTTTTAAGCTAAATGTAATAGTAGTTTCTATCAATAAAGTTAATGCTTCTTCTTACTTACGTGAGTTAAACACTTTATGGCATTCACGTTTAGGTCACGTAAACTTCAAAACATTGCGAAAAATGATAAATTTAGAAGTATTGCCAAAATTTGATTGCTTTAATTCCAAATGTCAAATATGTGTGGAATCAAAGTATGCTAAGCATCCTTATAAGTCCGTTGAAAGGAATTCAAGTCCTTTAGACTTAATTCACACAGATATTTGCAACATGGAGTCAACACCATCTCGTGGTGGAAAAAATTATTTTATTACTTTTATTGACTATAGCACGAGATATTGCTATGTTTATCTACTTAATAGTAAAGATGAGGCAATTGATGCTTTCAAGAAATACAAGAGCGAAGTTGAAACACAACTAAACAAAAAGACTAAACTGATAAGAAATGATAGGGGTGGCGAATATGAATCTCCCATTTTGAAGAAATATGTTTGGAAAATGGCATTATTCACCATATAACTGCCCCTTACTCTCCATAATCTAATGAAATTGCAGAGAGAAAGAATCGAACGTTGAAGGAGATGATGAATGCGTTGCTAATAAGTTTTGGTTTACCACAGAACTTGCGGGGGGGGGGGGGGAGCTATACTTATAGCTAACCGAATAATCAACTGTGTATCTCAAAGTAAAACACAATCAATTTCGTATGAAAAGTGGAAAGGAAGGAAGTCCACCTTGAAATACTTCAAAGTGTGGGGGTGCTTAGTTAAGGTACAAGTTCCTAAACCTAAAAGGGTTAATGTAGGTCCAAAAATGGTTGATTGTGTATTTATTCGACATGTAACCAATAGAAAGGCATATCATTTTCTGGTTCATAAATCAGAACATCCTGAGATTCACGTTAATACGATAATAGAATCAGATAATGCTGAATTACTTGAAACTATTTATCCGTATAAACAGGAAAGTGAAGTGACCCACCAAAAGTCAAAACAACCTTGGGAGAAAATAATAGATTGTATGCCTAATGAGGAAAATCCAAGAAGAAGTAAACGTCAAAGGACATCTACTTCATTCGTTCCATATTTTTTGACTTTTCTGTAAGAAAATGAGCCTCGTACCTGTAAGGAAGCATGTCTTCCTCAGAAGCACAATATTCGAAAGAAGCTGTCAATAGTGAAATAGAATCCATTTTGAGCAACCATACCTGAGAATTGGTTGTTCTTCCTTCAGGTAACAAAACATTGGGTTCTAAATGGGTTTTCAGGAAGAAAATGAAAGACGATGGTACTATTCAAAAATACAAGGAAAGACTTGTTGTCAAAGGATTTAGACAGCGAAAAGGTCTTGACTATTTTGATACATACTCACCGGTAACAAGAATTACATCTATTCAGATGCTAATAACGTTAGCCGCCTTGTATGGTCTTCAAATCCATCAAATGGATGCAAAAACAGCCTTCCTAATTGGTGATCTAGAGGTAGAAATTTACATGAACCAACCTGAAGGATTTGTGGTTCCGAAAAAAGAAAAGAAGGTGTGTCGACTTGTTAAGTCCCTTTATGGAATAAAACAAGCACCCGAGCAATGGCATGCAAAATTTGACCAAACAATGTTGTCAAATGTCATTAAGATTAATGAATGTGATAAATGTGTTTACATTAAGAACGTTCCAAATCATATATCATTGTTTGCTTATATGTTGATAATATGCTAATAATGAGCAAAGACATTACCGACATTCAAGCTACTAAGCGTATGCTTACTAGTAAGTTTGATATGGAAGACTTAGGAGTTGCCGATGTAATTCTAGGAATTAAAATCCAGAAGACTCCTCAGGGTCTAGCTTTGTCTCAATCATATTACGGGAAAATGGTACTTGAAAAATTCAAACGCTTAGAATTTAGAAGCGCAAGAACTCCAATTAACATAAACCATCATCTTATAAAGAATAAAGGTGAAAGTACGTCTCAATTGGAGTATGCTCGTGTGTTGGGAAGCTTAATGTACATCATGAATTGTACACGACCTTATTGCAATAAGTAAACTTATTCGATTCACAAGTAATCCCATCAAGCATCACTGGGTGGCAATGAAACGAGTTATGGGATATTTGTGTGAGAATCCAATGGGTTGTTGTCATTGTAGTTAAGTCTGGTTCTTATACTTTTGTGTGATAATAGAATTTACTCTTTATGGGACGATAAGAATTTACTCCTTGCCACACAACATTTTCCTTCTTCTATAGTTCTTTAAAAATGGTCAAGGGACGTCTGATGCCCTTTAAAGCATTGGTTACGCGCAGAAAAAAATCAATGTACATATCAGAAATCATGGGAAGGTGAATCGAAATTTTTAGGTTCATTATATTATGATAAATTCTCTCAAACATGTTCATGTCTACATTGTAGTCAAGAACAAAGAATGTACTGACCAATTTTGGATCCAATCAATTTGCAGCTCCGTTTTCTCTATCAAGGTTGCAAAGCACTCTTTCCAATCCATGACCTTGTCGTCGCCATTGACCACCTGATATTCCACATATTGAGACATTAACTATTTAACAGCAAGAAGATCGCCTCTTTGAGCATCAAAAAGTACAGTGGAAATTAAGGCAAAAACTAAAAATCTGGGTACAGAGGATATTATGAGAACTAAGGCAAAAAAAATAAATAAATTCCCCCGGTAGACGTGATCCGACAAACATTTGACTTTGATTGCAAAAACTGCAAATAGATATGCGGTGGATTGCCTACTTTTTCCAATACAACTGATCAAGAATGTATGATTGTTGTTAGCAAAGCAGCATTAGCATTAGTAGGGTACAATTTATGCCCAAGCCCGCCCAAGGTTGGGCCACTCATTGACCCACTTATTATTGAACTCGGTCTATTTTGACCTAGTCCGTCTCACCCCATATAAATTTAGCTGATTTTTAGCCTAGATAATTTGTTTGGTTTGATATGTTTTATATGATCATAATAAAAGAAAAGATTCTCATTTAGTAATTAAACAATTCATAAGATAACAACACATATTAATTAAATCTTGGTAAAAGTTGGACGCATTAGATTATGTCATAAATTTTAGCACATCTTTGTTGGACTTTAATGCATTGGAAAGCAGTGGGCTTCAAAGACTTTAAGCATTAGGCTTTAAAGTCTAAGAGTGTGAATTGGAAATGGTGGGAAATAAAATAGAGGGAAATGAAAATTTTGAATGAAGTGAGCTTTTGCCTTGAACTTTGTCCCTCAGTGATGGGGGATAACCACATTTGTGTGTATATTTAATGAGTCAGTTCTTAAAGCTCTTAAAAAGAGTTGAAGAAAAAAGCAACCCTTGCGCCGCCGTCGTCGCTCGCTCGGCTTGGCTTCGGCTTCTCCTTTGGATTTGTATTTGGATTTTTCAAATGATCGATCAATAAAATTATTTTTGGACAAAATTTATTTAATAATTAATTAAATGCCAGATAGTTAGTTTTTGTCCGGGCGTGACCATGGTAGGATTGCGCCAAAATACTGTTGAAGATTATTCAAAGGACAACGCTAATCGCGGTCCTAGAGTAACCGCGATAGGACCGCGCCAGAACACTGCTGCAAATTATTCAGAGAGCTACTCTGGCCGCGGTCCTGGCGTAACCGCAACAGGACCGCGGCAGGACGCGTAAACTTCTAAACAGACACTTTTTCAAGAACAAACATCACACCTCTTCCAATAATTGCATATAAATTCTGAGGCATGGCTTCGTTCTTTAATACAGTTAAATATAACAGAACTTCTTTTCCTTCTGAATACTGCATTCTAATTCGCAGTCTCTCTCTCTATAATTTGTAAGTGTGATATTGCTTCGTTCTTTGAGTTCATAGGTGTCCTGCAGTTTGTATTGCCAATTCATCCTTGGAGAATTTAATCCATTTCCTTGGCAATGTGTGAGGGGGTTAGAATTCCTTAAGGATGCACAAGCAAATTGTGGACTCGGAATATTTCTTATTCTTTCATGTTTTCTAGTGTTTGTTTATTCTTCTAACGGTTTTCTGATTTTGTGTTTTAACACAGTAGCGTTCACAAGCTTAAGGAATTTTAAACTAACATTTATGTGTTGAAATATATATTCAATTATTATCTATATTTTGTATACTACTTTGGACACTAAAGCCTTTGTGCTTGCTACTCCAATAGTTGTTCTATACGGTTTTAGGTATATAAAACTTTGCCTGAATAATAAACGTATGGGTTTGAAGTATATAAAAACTTTACTATTATTATGTGTTGTATTTTTGGTTTTGTGTTCAGTTTGAAGATATCAAAACTTCACCATGTTAACAACGTTTTGTTTATTTCCAACTCTACAAAAACATGACGAATGAAAAACAAACTAATGGAAATGTTGCAGGAACATGTGCTACTGTTACGAGTGTTGCTGCCTCGTAAAGTCGTTCAACTCTTCTCATGCTATGGCACCTGCAGAAAAACCCAAAACATTTTCCGGTATTGACTTTAAACGTTAGCAAATGAAGATGCTCTTCTATCTTACTACATTGAGTTTGCAGCATTTTAGCAAGGAGGATCCTCCGGTTCTGGCAGAAGGCACTCCGGATGGTGAACCATTTGTTGTAACTGAAGCATGGAAACATTCTGATTTCTTATGCAAAAATTAAATTTTGACTTGTTTGGAGATAGCTTGTACAATGTCTATCGATTCATGGAAACTTCAAAAGCGTTTTGGAATGTGCTTGAGACGAAGTACAAAACTGAGGATGCCGGACTTAAGAAGTTTGTGCTGCGAGATTTTTGGATTTCAAGATGAGTGATACTAGGTCGGTCATAACACAAGTCCAAGAATTACAAGTCATTTTGCAAGACCTCCTTGGTGAAGGTACGACCCGAATCAATAATTTTATTAATAAGATTTATCTTGTTATTAATTATGAATTTGTAATTGAAGGTATGGTCATAAATGAGGCCTTTCAAGTTGTTGCTTTCATCGAGAAGTTACCTCCATTATGGAAGGATTTTAAGAACTATCTTAAACACAAGAGGAAGGAAATGAGACTAGAAGACTTGATTGTTCATTTGAGGATAGAAAAAGACAACAAAAATGCTGAAAAGAAGTCACGTGGAAACTCGACAATAATAAGGGCAAACATTGTTGAGGATGCACCATAAAATAAGAAGAGAAAGAAGGCTTCTAAACCAAAGAATTACCCAAGCAAGAAAAAGTTCTAGGGTAATTGCCACAACTGTGGAAAATCTGGGCACAAGGTCACGTATTGTCGTGCACCAATGTCATAAGAAGAAAAAGAATCAAGCTAACATGGTTGAAAATGCTGAAGAAATGGAGGACTAGTGTGCCATGTTGTCTGAATGCAACTTGGTAGGAAATCCGAAAGAATGGTGGATATATTCTGGATCCACCTGCCATGTTTGTGCTAACAAGGAGTTATTTTCTTCTTATGCCCCCACAGGAGCCGACGAGACAATTTTCATGGAAAATTCGTCTACAGCCAAAATTGAAGGAGTTGGCAAGATTGCGTTGAAGACAACATCGGGAAAAATGGTGACTCTAAACCATGTTCTCCATGTTACATGCAATAATCTTGTGTCTACCTCACTTCTTGTCAAGAATGGATTCAAGTGTATTTTCATTTCTAATAGTATTTTACTAAGTAAGAAGGAGGTGTATATAGGAAAAGGTTACCTGAGTGAGGACCTTTTTAAGCTAAATGTAATAGTAGTTCCTATCAATAAAGTTAATGTTACTTACTTGAGTCAAACACTTTATGGCATTCACGTTTAGGTCACGTAAACTTCAAAACATTGCGAAAAATGATAAATTTAAAAATATTGCCAAAATTTGAGTGCATTAATTCCAACTGTCAAAGATGTGTGGAATCAAAGTATACTAAGAATCCTTATAAGTTTGTTGAAAGTTATTCACTCTTGTATTTTATTACTTTTATTGACGATAGCACAAGATATTGCTATGTTTATTTAATTAATATTAAACATGAGGCAATTTATGCTTTCAAGAAATACAAGAGTGAAGTTGAAACACAACTAAACAAAAAGACTAAAGTGATAAGCATTGATAGGGGTGGCGAATTTGAATCTCCTTTTGAAGAAACATGTTTGGAAAATGGCATTATTCACCAAATAACTGCCCCTTACTCTCCACAATCTAATGGGATTGCGGAGAGAAATAATCGAACGTTGAAGGAGATGATGAATGCATTGCTAATAAGTTCTGGTTTACCACAGAACTTGTGGGGGGAAGCTATGCCTACAGCTAACCGAATAATCACTTGTGTATCTCATAGTAAAACACAGTCAATTCTGTATGAAAAGTGGAAAGGAAGAAAGTCCACCTTGAAATACTTCAAAATGTGGGGGGGTCCACAAGTTCCTAAACCTAAAAGGGTTAATATAGGTCCAAAAATGGTTGATTGTGTATTTACTAGACATATAACCAATAGAAAGGCATATCATTTTCTGGTTCATAAATCAGAAAATCCTGAGATTCACGTTAATACAATAATAGAACCAGATAATGTTGAATTATTTGAAACTATTTATCCGTATAAACAGGAAAGTGAAGTGATCTACCAAAAGTCAAAACAACCTCGGGAGAAAATAATAGATGGTATGCCTAATGAGGAAAATCCAAGAAGAAGTAAACGTCAAAGGACATCTACTTCATTCGGTCCATATTTTCTGACTTTTCTGTTAGAAAATGAGCCTCGTACCTTCAAGGAAGCAATGTCTTCCTCAGAAGCACAATATTGGAAAGAAGCTGTCAATATTGAAAAAGAATCCATTTTGATCAACCATATCTGGGAATTTGTTGTTCTTCCTTCAGGTAACAAAACATTGGGTTTTAAATGGGTTTTCAGGAAGAAAATGAAAGAAGATGGTACTATATACAAATACAAGGAATGACTTGTTATCAAAGGATTTAGACAGCGAAAAGGTCTTGACTATTTTGATACATACTCACCAGTAACAGGAATTACATCTATTCAGATGCTAATAACGTTAGCCGCCTTGTATGGTCTTCAAATCCATCAAATGGATGTAAAATCAACCTTCTTAAATGCTTATATAGAGGATAAAATTTACATGAACCAACCTGAAGGATTGGTGGATCCAGAAAAAGAAAAGAAGGTGTGTCGACTTGTTAAGTCCCTTTATGGAATAAAACAAGCACCCAAGCAATGTCATGCAAAATTTGACCAAACAATGTTGTCAAATGTCTTTAACATTAATGAATGTGATAAATGTGTTTACATTAAGAACGTTCCAAATCATATATCATTGTTTGCTTATATGTTGATATTATGCTAATAATGAGCAAAGACATTGCCGACATTCAAGCTACTAAGAGTATGCTTACTAGTAAGCTTGATATAAAGGACTTAGGAGTTGCCGATGTAATTCTAGGAATTAAAATCCAGAGGACTCCTCAGGGTCTAGCTTTGTCTCAATCATATTACGCGAAAATGGTACTTGAAAAATTCAAACACTTGGAATTTAGAAGCGCAAGAACTCCAATTAACTTAAACCATCATCTTACAAAGAATAAAGGTGAAAGTACGTCTCAATTGGAGTTTGCTCGTGTGTTGGGAAGCTTAATGTAAATCATGAATTGTACACAACCTGATTGCAATAAGTAAACTTATTCGATTCACAAGTAATCCCATCAAACATCAGTGGGTGGCAATGAAACGAGTTATGGGATATTTGTGTGAGAATCCAATAGGTTGTTGTCATTGTAGTTAAGTCTGGTTCTTAAACTTTTGCGTGATAACAGAATTTACTCTTTATGGGATGATAAGAATTTACTCCTTTCCACACAACATTTTCCTTCTTCTATTGTTCTTTAACAATGGTCAAGGGATGTCTGATGTCCTTTAAAGCATTGGTTACGGGCAGAAAATAATCAATGTACATATCAGAAATCATGGGAAGGTGAATCGAAATTTTTAGGTTCATTATATTATGATGAATTCTCTCAAACATGTTCATGTCTACATTGTAGTCAAGAACAAAGAATGTAATGACCAATTTTGGATTCAATCAATTTACAGCTCCGATTTCTCTATCAATGTTGTAAAGCACTCTTTCCAATCCATGACCTTGTCGTCACCATTGACCACCTGATATTCCACATATTGAGACATTAACTATTTAACAGCAAGAAGATCGCCTCTTTGAGCATCAAAAAGTACTGTGGAATTTAAGGCAAAAAAAAAAAAAATTCCCCCAGTAGACGTGATCCGACAAACGTTTGACTTTGATTGCAAAAGCTCCAAATAGATACGCAGTGGATTGCCTACTTTTTCCAATACAGCTGATCAAGAATGTATGATTGATGTTAGCAAAGCAGCATTAGGATCAGTAGGGTACAATTTAAGCCCAAGCCCAAGCCCGCCCAAGGTTGGGCCGCTCATTGACCCACTTATTATTAAACTCGGTCTATTTTGACCCAATCCATCTCATCCCATCTAAATTGAGCTGATTTTTAGCCCAGATAATTTTTTTGGTTTGATATGTTATATATGATCATAATAAAAGAAAAGATTCTCATTTGGTAATTAAACAATTCATAAGATAACAATCATATTAATTAAATCTTGGTAAGAGTTGGACGCATTAGATTATGTCATAAATTTTAGCACATCTTTGTTGGACTTTAAAGCATTGGGAAGTAGTGGGCTTCAAAGACTTTAAGCATTAGGCTTTACAGTCTAAGAGTGTGAATTGGAAATGGTGGAAATAAAATAGAGGGAAATGAAAATTTTGAATGAAGTGAGCTTTTGTCTTGAACTTTGTCCCTCATTGATGAGGGATAACCACATTTGTGTGTATATATAAAGAATCACTTATTAAAGCTCTTAAAAAGCTCTTATTAAGAAAAAATCAACCCTCGCGCCGCCGTCATCGCTCGCTCGGCTCTGCTTCGGCTTCTGCTTTGGATTTGGATTTGGATTTGTCACATGATCGATCAATAAAATTATTTTTGGACAAAATTTATTTAATAATTAATTAAATGCTAGATAGCTAGCTGTTGTCCGGGCGTGACCACGGTAGGACCGCGCCAAAACACTGCTGCAGATTATTCAAAGGTCAACTCTAGCCACGGCCCTAGAGTAACCGCGATAGGACCGCGCCAGAACACTTCTGCAAATTATTCAGAGAGCTACTCTGGCCGCGGTCCTGGCGTAACCACGACAAGACGCGTAAACTTCTGAACAGACACCTTTTCAAGAACAAACATCACACCTCTTTTATTAATTGCATATAAATTCTGAGGCATGGCTTCATTTTTTAATACACTAAAATATAAACAGAACTTATTTTCCTTCTGAATAGTGCATTCTAATTCGCAGTCTCTCTCTCTCTAAAATTTGTAAGTGTGATTTTGCTTCGTTCTTTGAGTTCGTTGGTGTCCTGCAGTATGTATTGCTACTGTTGCAGGAAGGTTTATTCCGTTTCGTCCTGGCAGGATTTAATCCATTACCTTGGCAACGTTTGAGGGGGTTAGAATTCCTTAAGGATGCACAAGCAAATTGTGGACTCGGAATATTTCGTATTCTTTACTATTTTCTAGTTTTTGTGTATTCTTCTAACAGTTTTCTGAACTTGTGTTTTAACACAGTAGCGTTCACAAGCTTAAGGAATTTTAAACTAACATTTCTGTGTTAAACATATATTCAATTATTATCAATATTTAGCATACTACTTTGGAGACTAAAGCCTTTGTGCTTTCTACTCCAATTGTACTTCTATCTGGTTTAAAGTATATAAAACTTTGCCATAATAATAAAGGTATGAGTTTGAAGTATATAAAAACTTCATCATTATTACGTGTTGTATGTTTGGTTTAATGTTCAGTTTGAAGATATCAAAACTTCACTATTTTAACAACGTTCTGTTTTGTTTCCAGCTCTACAGAAACATGAAGAATGAAAAACAAACTAATGGAAATATTACGAGAACATGTGCTACTATTACGAGTGTTGCTGCCTCCTTAAGTCGTTCAACTCCTTCTCATGCTATGGCACCTGCAGAAAAACCCAAAAAGTTTTCCCGTATTTAGTTTAAACGTTATCAAATGAAGATGCTCTTCTATCTTACTACATTGAGTTTGCAGCATTTTATCTAGGAGGATTCTCCGGTTCTGGCAGAAGGCACTTCGGATGGTGAACCATTTGTTGTAACAGAAGCATGGAAACATTCTGATTTCATATGCAAAAATTACATTTTGAGTTGTTTGGAAGAAAGCTTGTATAATGTCTATAGAGTCATCGAAACTTCAAAAGCGTTATGGAATGCGCTTGAGAAGAAGTACAAAACTGAGAATGCCGGACTTAAGAAGTTCGTGGCTACAAGATTTGGATTTCAAGATGATTGATACTAGGTCGGTCATAACTCAAGTCCAAGAATTACAAGTCATTGTGCATGACCTCCTTGCTGAAGGTATGACCCGAATCAATAATTTCATTAATAAGATTTATCTTGTTATTAGTTATGAATTTGTTATTGAAGGTATGGTCATAAATGAGGCCTTTCAAGTCGCTGCTTTAATTGAGAAGTTACCTCCATTATGGAAGGATTTTAAGAACTATATTAAACACAAGCGGAAGGAAATGACACTAGAAGACTTGATTGTTCATTTGAGGATAGAAGAGCACAACAAAAATGCAGAAAAGAAGTCACGTGGAAATTCGACAATGATAAGGGCAAACATTGTTGAGGAGGCACCACAAAATACGAAGAGAAAGAAGGCTTCTAGACCAAAGAATTAACCAAGCAAGAAAAAGTTCAAGGCTAATTGCCACAACTGTGGAAAATTTGGGCATAAGGTTGTGGATTGTCGTGCACCAACGTCATAAGAAAAAAAAGAATCAAGCTAACATGGTTGAAAATGTTGAAGAAATGGAGGACTTGTGTGCCATGTTGTCTGAATGCAACTTGGTAGGAAATCCGAAAGAATGGTGGATAGATTCTGAAGCCACCCGCCAGGTTTGTGCTAACAAGGAGTTATTTTCTTCTTATGCCCCGCAGAAGCCGACGAGAAAATTTTCATGGAAAATTCGTCTACAACCAAAATTGAAGGAGTTGGAAAGATTGCGTTGCAGACAACATCGGGAAAAATAGTGACTCTAAACTAAGTTCTCCATGTTCCAGATAATCGCAATAATCTTGTGTCTACCTCAATTCTTGTCAAGAATGGATTCAAGCTTATTTTTTCTTCTAATAATGTTGTACTAAGTAAGAATGGTGTGTATATTGGAAAAGGTTACCTGAAAGAGCACCTTTTTAAGCTAAATGTAATAGTAGTTCCTATCAATAAGGTTAATGTTTCTTCTTACTTACTTGAGTCAAACACTTTATGGCATTCACGTTTAGGTCACGTAAACTTCAAAACATTGCGAAATGATAAATTTAGAAGTATCGGCAAAATTTGATTGGATTAATTCCAAATGTACAATATGTGTGGAATCAAAGTATGCGAAGCATCCTTATAAGTCTGTTGAAAGTAATTCAAGTCCTTTAGACTTAATTCACATAGATATTTGCAACATGAAGTCAACACCATCTCGCGGTGGAAAAAAGTATTTTATTACTTTTATTGACGATAGCACGAGGTATTGCTATGTTTATTTACTTAATAGTAAAGATGAGGACATTGAAGCTTTCAAGCAATACAAGAGTGAAGTTGAAACACAACTAAACAAAAATACTAAAGTGATAAGAAATGATAGGGGTGGCGAATATAAATCTCCTTATGAAGAAATATGTTTGGAAAATGGCATTATTCACCAAATAACTGCCTCTTACTCTCCACAATCCAATGGGTTGCAGAGAGAAAGAATCTAACGTTGAAGGAGATGATGAATGTGTTTCTAATAAGTTCTAGTTTACCACAGAACTTGTGGGGGGAAGCTATACTTACAGTTACCGAATAATCAATTGTGTATCTCATAGTAAAACACAGTCAATTCCGTATGAATAGTGGAAAGAAAGGAAGTCCACCTTGAAATACTTCAAAGTTTGGGGGTGTCTAGCTAAGGTACAAGTTCCTAAACCTAAAAGGGTTAAGATAGGTCCAAAAACGGTTAATTGTGTATTTATTCGACATGTAACCAATAGAAAGGCATATTATTTTTTGGTTCATAAATCAGAAAATCCTGAGATTCACGTTAATACGATAATAGAATCAGATAATGCTGAATTATTTGAAACTATTTATCCGTATAAACAGGAAAGTGAAGTGACCTACCAAAAGTCAAAACAACCTCGGGAGAAAATAATAGATGGTATGCCTAATGAGGAAAATCCAAGAAGAAGTAAACGTCAAAGGACATCTCCTTCATTCGGTCCATATTTTCTGACTTTTCTGTTGGAAAATGAGTCTCGTACCTTCAAGGAATCAATGTCTTCCTCAGAAGCACAATATTGGAAAGAAGCTGTCAATAGTGAAATAGAATCCATTTTGAGCAACCATACCTGGGAATTGGTTGTTCTTCCTTCAGGTATCAAAACATTGGGTTCTAAATGGATTTTCAGGAAGAAAATGAAAGACGATGTACTATTCACAAATACAAGGAAAGACTTGTTGTCAAAGGATTTAGACATCGAGAAGGTCTTGACTATTTTGATACATACTCACCGGTAACAAGAATTACATATATTCAGATGCTAATAACTTTAGCCACCTTGTATGGTCTTCAAATCCATCAAATGGATGTAAATACAGCCTTCTTAAATGGTGATCTAGAGGAAGAAATTTACATGAACCAACCTGAAGGATTTGTGGTTCCGGAAAAATAAAAGAAGGTGTGTCGACTTGTTAAGTCCCTTTATGGACTAAAACAAGCACCCAAGCAATGGCATCAAAAATTTGACCAAACAATGTTGTCAGATTTTTTTAAGATTAATGAATGTGATAAATGTGTTTACATTAAGAGCGTTCCAAATCATATATCATTGTTTGCTTATATGTTGCTAATATGCTAATAATGAGCAAAGACATTGCCGACATTCAAGCTACTATGCGTATGCTTACTAGTAAGTTTGATATGAAAGACTTAGGAGTTGCCGATGTAATTCTAGGAATTAAAATCCCGAGGACTCCTCAGAGTCTAGCTTTGTCTCAATCATATTACATGAAAATGGTACTTGAAAAATTCAAACACTTGGAATTTAGAAGCGCAAGAACTCCAATTAACTTAAACCATCATCTTCTAAAGAATAAAGGTGAAAGTACGTCTCAATTGGAGTATGCTCGTGTGTTGGGAAGCTTAATGTACATCATGAATTGTACACGACCTAATTGCAATAAGTAAACTTATTCGATTCACAAGTATTCCTATCAAACATCACTGGGTGGCAATGAAACGAGTTATGGGATATTTGGAGTATACCCAAGACTACACTTTGCACTATAATAATTATCTTGTGGTTATCAGAGTTTATAGCTTTGTGTAAAGTCGGTGAAGAAGCTGAATGGCTTCAAAATTTCTTAGAAGACATTCTGTTCTGGCCAAAACCTTTGGCTCCTATTTGCATACATTGCGATAATAAGGATGCAATAGGACAGGCAGGGAGCGTTGTGTACAACAAAAAGTCTCATCATATACGACGAAGACATAACACTGTTAGGCAAGTACTTTCTAGTGGAATTATCACTATTGATAATGTAAGATCAAAGGATAATGTGGAAGATCCGCTTACAAAAGGCTTAACTAGAGAGAGAGTTGAGAAATCATCTAAGGGAATGAGACTATGGCCGAGGACAAGTCAACATGGCGGTAACTTTTCCTAGAATTTTGGATGTCCAATATCTAGGTTCAAGGAGCTCAAACAAAGTTGTGATTGACCGGTTAAAAATTGTCAAAGTAAAATCTTTGGTCCCTTCTCGTGATGAAGACAATGTTCAGTAACAAGGATAGAACTTTACACGTTCTTTAATGATTACCTAAGTTTGATGTGGTATTTATCCAATAGTGTCAATCTAAAAGATTACAAGTTAAGGAATCACCTATGTAAGTGTCAAGTGGAAGTTGCTTAAATGAGAATTCTGTAAGGCCAATTCTCTACGCACTTATGAAACCAGGCGGTGTTCATGGGTGAAACGAACACAACAATGAGAACTAAAAGACGGTTAATGGTTGGTTGTGCGACATATGATTGTGTAGGTATACACTAAAGTTCAACGGTTCAAAGATATCAAATCTACCGATTGACCGAGTATATTCGACATGTATTCACTACGGAAAGTTCAAACGGAAACGTACTTATCCAGATACAATTAATTCTTTCTTGCAAATCATATAACTTTCATCTATGATCATTTTTGTTACAGCCATTCCCATTCATGTGGGGGACTGTTGGACTTTAAAGCACTAGGAATCATAGGTCTTCAAAGAATTTAAGCATTAGACTTTAAAGTCTAAGAGTGTGAATTAAAAAAGGTGGAAAATAAAATGGAGGGAAATGAAACGTTTGAATGAAGTGAGCATTTATCTTTAACGTTGTCCCTCATTGATGAGCGACAACTACATTTGTGTGTATATATAAAGAATCACTTTTGTGACGACCCAAAGGGTCATCACCTGTTTCTTTTCTCATGTCGTGTCTCCGAGGCCTTGAAAACCTCATTGAGGGTCGCCTCGATCTGTGTTCGCAGTTCGGGCGCGTAACCGGAAAGCATAAATATAAATTCCGTGTGAAAAAATGATAAAGTTTTATATTTATATGATTAAAGTTGACTCTGGTCAACATTTTGGGTAAACAGACCCAGACCCATATTTGACGGTCCCGGAGGTTCCGTAGGAAAATATGGGACATGGGCATATGCCCGGAACCGAATTCCGAGGCCCCAAGTCCGAGAAATGAATTTTTATGTGAAATTATTTCCTGAAAATAACTAAAGAAATTGTGAAAATGAGATTGATTAAAAGACTATGGTATATGGCTCGTATTTTGGCGACACCCGGTACAAGTCTCATATGTGATTTAAGCACTTTCTGTAAATTTTTGTTAAAAACGGGCGTCATTGAACGTATTTCGGACTTAAGATGGAAATTGTGTTTCATGAAAGAATTGAAAGAAATCTTAAGCTTTGGGGCTTGATTATTTGTATATGATGTTATTTTGGCGATTTGATCGCACCAGTAAGTCCGTGGGTTATTTTTGATCTGGTATGTATGTTTGGTTTGGAGCCCCAAGGGATCGGATGAGTTTTGAGTAGGTTTCGGGAGGGTTTTAGAATTAAATAATAGTAGGGTCCTAGGTTAGCCCACGCGACCGCGGTTATCTTCGTGCGGTTTGCGCTGGAAGAATCAGAGAGTGGTGAAAAATTGCAGGTCTCGGAACCCTCTGGCGCAGCCCCCGTGATAACGTGTGCTGTCGCGGATGGCCCAGCGCAGTCCATTTGACGCAGGCCGCGATGGAAGCCGCACGGCTGCGGTCGTCTTTTTGCAGCCCGCATGGCAAATCAGAAAGCAAGCAAGTCTTCATTCTACCAGCGCATCCGCGGTCCGCACTGGGCAAGTCTGAGGGTATAAATACACGCGAATTTCAGTTATTTTTATACTTTTCAAAACCCCAAAACACAAGAGGTGATTTTCCAAACAACTCTTCTTCTCCAAAACGATTGGTAAGTGATTTCTAACTTATTTTCTTCACCCCTTAACATCTTTTAACATGATTTCAACTTCAAATCAAAGATTTTAGTGGGGAAATTTTGGAATTTCTGGTAGAACCTAGGTTTTACAAAAAAATTACGGGTTTTCGACCTGAATTCGAGGTCTAATTTAAAAATAAATCATATATTTGAGTTCATGGGGGAACGGGTAAACAAGTTTTGGTTTGAACCTCAGGTTTTGACCATGCGGGCCCGGGCGCATTTTTTGAATTTTTGGGCAAAACTTTTGGAAACCCATTTTTATGCATTCAAATTGTTTCACTTAGCATTTGTTGATGTATTTAAGTAATTTGTGACTAGATTCGAGCGGATTGGTGGAGGAATTGAGGGGTAAAGCTGTAATTGAGGCTTGAGCGAGTTATAGACATCGAGGTAAGTGTCCGGTCTAACCTTAGCTTGAGGGAATAGGTGTTGAGTCTTGTTTGTTACTTGTTAATTGTCGAGTACGGTATATAGGCACAGTGACACGTATCTATACATTGGTGTCTGGCATGACCGTAAGTCTTTAATATGTGATTATCATGTTTTAGTGGTGAATTCCATGTTAAATGGAGGATTTCTATATATTGTAAAGAACATGTGAAAGACATTATAATCATTTGATTTCGTGGGGCATTGGCTCGGTCGTGATATAAATTGAAAAGGTATATGGGATTATGAATTCTTTGGAGCATTGACTCAAGTGATAAAGTGAGATATGAAGTAAGAAATAAAAGAAGACTAATGAGTTAATGGTTATTCCCTAGCCGGGATGTTTTGCTGTTTGATTGTTGTTATTGTTCCGTTGCCGGGATTCCTATTTTTGTTTGTCTATTCCCTCACCCCATTGTTATGATTGTTGTTTTGGTGAGGAAGAGTGATAAAGCACGAAGGGTGATGCCGTGAAAGTTTTGGACATGAACACTGATGCACAAAGGAACATTACATGCCATAATATGATTACTAATGCACGAAGGAATATTCCGTGCCATGATATGAATACTAACGCACGAAGGAACATTCCGTGCCATAATATGATTACTAATTCACGAAGAGACATTCTGTGCCATGATACGAGTGTTTACGCACGAAGGATCATTCTATGATATCATTATGTGAGGTAAAGCACGAAGGGTGATTCCGTGTACTTTATATGATTTATTTGGTAAGAACGAGAGTAAAATCACAAGGGTGGTGCCGTGAAACTATTGATTTACTTATTCTCGTTGATATTTAAGTTGTACGGTTTCATTCCTTATTTATTGATTGTAGTGTTTGCACTGTTATAGCCCCTACAACATGCTCCTATCTTTGTTTTCTTTTTGACTGGTTAAATTCTTTTGTGATGTACTCTATGGCATACATGTATATTGAACTGCACAAGTTTAAATGGTTGTCCGGTCCTAACCTCGTCACTACTTCGCCAGGTTTAGGCCAGGCACTTACCAACACATGGGGTCGGTTGTGCTGATGCTACTCTTCTGTGCTTATTTGTACAGATCACAGAGTTGGAGCAGCATTTGGTCAATAGCAGTAGGTTGGGAGTATGCCTTCAGTCCAAAGTGAGATACCGAGGTAGCCTTGCAGACGTTCGCGGGCCCGTCGTCTCTTTTATCTTGTTTTTAGTGGTTATCCCTTATATTTTGGGACAAACTCTTATCATTTCATTCTAAACATTATATTTAGTAAACTCTTAGAAGTTCGTGAGCTATGTGACACCAGGTTTTGGGGTAGCGTATTGCGTTAATTTTGGCAATTTGATCTAATCTCTTGAAAGTTGAGTCTTCTGCTTTAATATTTTAAATACATGGTTTTATGTTGCTATCATGAATTGTGAGAAAGGTTGATTAAGTTGGCATGCCTAGCTCCTGTTAGTAAGTGTCATCACGATCCCTAAGGATAGGGAAATTCGGGTTGTGACTAACTTTTTAAAGCTCTAAAAGGAATTGAAGAGAATGAACCTTCGCGTCGTCGTCATCATCGCTCCACTCGACTTCGGCTTTGGCTTTGGATTTGTCAAATGATCGATCGATAAGATTATTTTTGGACAAAATTTATTTAATTAATTATTTAATAATTAATTAAATGTCAAATAGTTAGTCGCTATCCGGGCGTGACCACGGTAGGACCGCGCCAGAACACTGTTGCAGATTATTCAGAGGACCACTCTAGTCGTAGTCTTGTCGTAACCGCGGTAGGACCGCGCCAGAATACTACTGCAGATTATTCAGAGGACCACTCTGGCCGCGGTCCTGGCGTAACCGCGGTAGGACCGCGCCAGAACACTGCTGCAGATTATTCAGAGAGCTAGTCTGGCGCGATCATAGCGTAACCGCGGTAGGACTGCAGCAAGACGCGTAAACTTCTGAACAGACACCTTTTTTCAGAACAAACATCATACATCTTCCAATAATTTCCTATAAATTCGAGGCATGGCGTCGTTTTTTAATACACTGAAATATAACAGAACTTCTTTTACTTCTGAATACTGCATTCTAATTTGCAGTCTCTCTCTCTAAAATTCGTAAGTGTGAGCACCGTTCTTTGAGTTCGTTGGTGTCTTGAAGTTTGTATTGCCACTGTTGCAGGAAGGTTTTTTCCGTTTCATCTTAGGAGGATTTAATCCATTACCTTGGCAATGTATGAGGGGGTTAAAATTCCTTAAATACGCACAAGCAAATTGTGGACTCGGAATATTTCTTATTCTTTACTGTTTTCTAGTTTTTGTTTGTTTCTTCTAACAATTTTCTGATTGTGTTTTAACACAGTAGCGTTCACAATCTTGACCCAGCTTATCTTAGTCACATGCCCATTTTTTGACTCGATCCATTTTGACTCGCCCAAAAGCAGCTCAAACCAGCCATTTGAAACCCCTAAGCATCAGCTAATACCAGCTCAAAAGACCTTTAGCAGTGCAATTATGCAAAGGAAGACCATTTAGTTTATACTATGTTTTTCCTACATTTTTTAGGTGGGCATGCTTCCAAGGATAAGGAGTTTCTTTTTATTTTTGTAATACAGTAAACGCTTACCACTAACTCTTCGTTCCCTGTGTTGAACAATGAAATATTTACTTCACGAACCCCTAACCTCATGGTTGGAGGTTAAGGATCCTCTCCACTAGGCCAACCCTCTCTTGTCGTTAAGAGTAGAGTTACTAGTCACCGACCTACCTAAAACATTTATTTAATGGGCAGCTACGGAATTTTAGAGTATTAAAGGCCACTCAAGTAGCATGGCTCAAACAAACCTCAAATATCAGGCCTTTCTGTGGCACTGTTGCAAGGGCCTCTACACAGATGAAAGCAGCATCCTCCTTGTTCAGCTTTCCTTGTGATGCACAGCCCTGGAATGAAGAACGTCACTAGTTGATTTAACAAACCACCCTCCTTGAGAATGATTTTAAGTGCATGAAAATAGCAAGCCAGATTACTCGAAACATCGGAAAGCATTGACTGAAAACATATTCAACATATTCCGCCATACATTTCATGCAAGGAATTCCAACGTTGTATCTTATTTTCTCAATTTCTCTAGTACCAGAACTGAAGACATCTCCAATGGTAAGTATCTCCAATAAGCTACTATGCTATAGCAATGTTGGAACTGCGGTAACTGGCAACTATGGCTATGTAGGAGTCATTAGCAAAACTTTAGCTATTAGGTCATCATCTGTTTGATGGGCATAGAACTTCGTGTTTGAAGGAAATACTGTGCTGAGTAGCAACTGTAGGGAATTCTCTTGACATGAACAATGAAAAATTGGTATACTCTTCAATTTGTGAATAATTTTGACTTTCTTAGCTCGAAAAGAGAAGGAAAACTTAGAGTTCATTTGCCGGTGGCTTTCAACCTTGGGAAAAAAATGTACGATTTGTTGCTTATCTGGATAGAGCAAATTGTTGGGCTCATGCCCATGTTGTTCAGTCAAAGGCCCAATAGTTTAATCTTATTGTATTTTGGTTTCCAATCCTATTTGAAATTGGATTTGGCTTATTCCTATTTTGAGTGGGTTTTAGCTTTAAGAGAAAGCACCACTCATGATTTATAAATAAGATAATCTTGGAGAATTATTCTATGCTTATTGATACAAAATTTTGAAAGACTTAAGCACATAAGAGTGGTTTTTGAGAGAGCTTTCGTCAAGAGAGAAGAGAAGAAAAATATTTAGCTTTAACTGCCTTATTTATATTACGTGAAGCATGCTAGGTTAGAATTATCTGTGTTACTTTGGAATGAAGTTGAGTTTAATTGAGTATTGCTTGTTCTATTGTTGTGTGTTTTATTTTGGACTATGAGGTGGCATCCCGGGAGATCCCATGTACGTATTTATTATTGAGGAAGTGTGGGATACCGAGAGATCCACAACACGTATATTGAGGGTACCAAGAGATCCTCAGGGATACTAAGAGATCCCTAGCAAATATTAAGGATACCAATTATCCTGTATTAGTTCTTACTGTTATCTTTCAGTTATACTGCTCTATCTTATACAGTTATAACTTATATTTCATTTAATCTCAGTAGGGCCGTGACCTTTCTCGTCACTATCGACCGAGGTTAAGGTTGGCACTTATTGAGTACCGCTGTGGTGTACTCATACCCTTTCTGTGCATATTTTTCATGTGAAGATCTATGTACCTCCATTCAGACTTATCACTCGTGAGGCGAGGTGCCTATAGAGACTCCGATATATATCTGCCTCGTCCGCACGCCGAAAAGCCCCTTTCTACTCTCCCTGTTGTATTAACCCTTCTGTACTTCCGTATCTTTGTTAGACATTCTAGATTTAGATACTTGTAGACATTCAAAGACTTATGATCATGAGATTTCAGGTTTTGGGAAATGTATTCAAAGTCATATTTGCTGACCTTCTAAAACATAAACGAGGTTAGTCCTCCTTTTTCTCTAATCCTTCACGGGGAAAGTACATTTTGGTATTTATATGCAATCACCACTGCCCTCTTCTTTTAAGCTTTAATCTTTGGGTACTTCCTACCAAAGTGGTTGCAGAATGGTTAAACTTTAGGATCATATTCATTGAAGAAAGAGTGTGGGCAGACGTTCAACTATATATATTTTTCGGTGTACGATTTGATTCACCTTTTGCTGTTTAAAAGTTTAGATTCCCAAAAGGCAAACTTTGACTGCGAGAGCCAGAGAGTTGAGCAAGAGAGGTGGGCCTGCTGGATTAGAGAATAGGGTGTAGGCTGGGCCAGGAAAGGAGGTGCTTTGTTGTAGGTGTTTTTTTTTGTGGGGGGCGGGGGGGCGGGGGGGGGGGGATAAGAAGAGAGAAAGACAATGCGTGTGGAGGGAAGGAGGGAGGATGAGGGGTTGCGAGGAGTGTATTAAGTGAGGAGGAGGTCTTTGGCATGCTGCAACTATGTAATCAATCTTGATTATAAATTACACCCCGCATTCTGGATGTGAAATCATGCTGTTCTTTTAGAACAACAACTAGATCTTTCTTTATCTGGCCTAATCTACTACTCTCTCCATACTGAGAAACCAGATTTTGCTTTTCCTTTGTTCTGTCCCAGAAAATATGGCCTCCTTCATTAAATGAAAAGTCTTTCTCTGTCCAAATATTCAAAATATGAAATAATAAAACTTGCATTACTTCAAACTTGATTTGACATCTTACCAGCTAGCTGTTCCACTTGTCAGTTGCCGAATTGTTGAAAACAAACAATTTTCAATAAAACTTTATGTAATAATCTATTCAAACGATGCTGGTCGAACTAGGAGTATAGATCTCAGCATGATAATGCTGATATCACGATTATAGCTCCTCATGATTACATCTCTGTACCAACATGTTGGAGTTTTGCTATCTATACTTCGGGCTTGCAGTAAGGTTTATCCTTACAGAGCTTTAAGAATTTCCTCGTAACTCATTTTCTGCCTTTTCAGGATAATCGCGAAACACAAATATCATTGTCAAATGACGACATCCTGGGTGATGCAGTCCCACAAGATCAGCAAGGTGATTTGCGACAGTTCTGTTATCAAGCGCTGAAAATGATCCCAAGGGTATAAATTTGTGATCAGTTCATTTGGTGTCTTTCTTTGATAGTTGGATGGAATCTTCATACTATGATTGCTTCTGTTTATGCGCGTTCTATATTTTTTGGTCTTGCTATGGACACAGTTTCTGTTGTGCAGTTGTGATTACTGCAAAATAGTGATCTCTGTTTTCTTCTATTCTAACTCTCAAGTCCTTTTATATTTGTCTTTCAGGGCAGAGGCACACATTTTCCTGGCTCACATCCAGTCTCTATTAACAGGTTTGATTCGAGTCATTATTCAGGAATCTGTAAGTGTTATATGTTTTTGATGTAATAGTCATGTGTCACCTTATGTCTAGCATTTTGTGTTTAGCCATGCATACAAGATGTTGGGATTTTGCTTAAAAATGAGAATGGTCAATTGTCCCATATTGGAAAAATGTTGAAGAGTAGCTTGGAGACTTGCCTATATAAGGGGGCTTAAGTTATGTTTTCAAATATACCAAGCCAAATGTATTTCAAACACTTTTTGTTAGGAGAAAGTACTAAGGTTTATGTGATTGCAAGAATTTTTCACATAGTGGTCGGTTGTTGTCTTTTGGCAACGGTTGTGGTTTTTTCCCGGTTTTGGGTTTCCACGTTAAATTCTTGTGTTGTTTTATTTCTCATTTTTTTCTCTTTACAAAAGGGGCGGAGATCTAGGGGTTTACGGGAAAGGGTCATTTCTTTTTTTCTAACAAGTGGTATCAGAGCGAGGTCGCCTAGCTTGAGGGGGGAATCTTAGTATGCTTTGTGGCCGCAGCTTTGGCTGATCTTCCACATCAGAAAAGATTTTCTGGTTCAAGAAGCTTGTAGGAGGGGAAGTTGGTGCAATTGGAGTATCGAGGCTTGTGGTGAATTCTGGCGGTTAGATCTGGTAGTGTGGAGGTACATGTCTAGGTAAGCTCTGGCTAGGAAAGACTTGGTAATTAAGTGGTCGCGACCCACCTCTCTTTTCTGGGAACTTACCTGGTGTGCTGTTCACTAGCTAAATACGAGGGTCTAAGCAAGTGTTTTTCATCCACGGATATTGGTCAGCGATACAGTTACAATGGGAAGCATCAAGTTTGATATTGAGAAATTTGATGGAAGAATCAATTTTGGCTTGTGGCAAGTTCAAGTCAGGGATATATTGATTCAATCAGGTCTACACAAGGCCCTGAAGGGAAAACCAGAAGCAGGTTCTAGCGATGATTCATCAAGCAAGAGAGATGAAGAATGGGATGATTTGGATTTGAGAGCTGCAAGTGCGATACGGTTATCATTGGTAAAGAATGTCCTTGCAAATGTGCATGGAATTGCGACGGCCAAGGAGCTATGGGAAAAGTTGGAAAAGCTGTATCAAACAAAGGGAGTCTCAAATCGGGTGTACTTGAAGGAACAATTTCATACATTGCGTATGGGTGAGGGTACTAAAATCTCGGATCATTTGAGTGTTCTCAATGGGATTGTCTGTGAGCTTGAAGCTATTGGGGTGAAGATAGATGAGGAGGATTAAGCCTTAAGGCTCGTCTGGTCTCTTCCTTCGTCTTTTGCGCACATGAAGCCAATATTGCTCCATGGGAAGGAGCAGGTGGATCTTTCAGAAGTTATCAGCACGCTCATCTCTGAAGAAAGAAGACTCAAAGAAGATGGGAGGGATACTTGTGTATATGTGCTACGGGAAAGGAAAGGAAAAGAGGAGCCCCATGAAGCGGAATGTTGTTTGCTGGAAGTGTGGAGAGCCTGGACACATGAAGAAGGATTGTCAGCAGGTGGAGCAGGTTCGGCTACAGGCTCCAAGTCAAATGATGTTGTTAATATGGTCTTTGATAGGGACCCATATGACGTTATATGACCTAAAGACATGTACATCCTTATGGCATGCCGCTATTTGCCATAGTGAAGGATGTGAGATTAATAGCGGAATTACACACGGGCATTGGTTTGGCAGGAATGCAAGGTGTGTGATGAAACAGTTATGTCGATAGCTGATGGACTTCCAAGGAGAGCCAATAGTGGAGGTTGCACCATAATAATCAGCAAGGTGTTTTTCGACATGAGCCGAAGTTGAAATTCTTAGAATGGTTTATTCTAAGTGGCGATACTCTTTATGTGGGTATGACAGGTGTTCAGCAATGTGGAGTATGACGGATAGCTGCTGCTATGATCATTTTTAATCAAGGTGGAGTTTGTTGGGATTTTGCTTAAAATGAGAATGGTCATTGTCCCACATTGGAAAAACGTTGAAGAGTAGCTTGGAGGCTTGCCTATATAAGGGGGCTTAAGTTATGTTTTCAAATGTACCAAACCAAATGTATTTCTAACACTTTTTGTTAGGAGAAAGTACTAAGGTTTATGTGATTGTAAGAATTTTTCACATAGTGGTCGGTTGTTGTCTTTTGACAACGGTTGTGGTTTTTTCCCGATTTTGGGTTTCCACGTTAAATTCTTGTGTTGTTTTATTTCTCATTTTTTTCTCTTTACAAAAGGGACGGAGATCTCGGGATTTACGGGAAAGAGTCATTTCTTTTTTCCCAACACAAGAAGCCTCTGTTCACCGATTGATCGTGAAGAACAAGTAAATCCTCACATTTTGGTCCACCTAAATGTGAATAGGAAGTATAGAAACTACAAAAAAGTAATTATCATAAAAAAGAGAGAATATTGTACATAAAATTCCATTCCTGATACATGACATTTATCTATATTTCCTGGATGGTGCTGAAATGATGATAGAAACCTTGCTGTGTGATGTAACATGTTGATTGTCTTTAACATTTGGATATACTCAAACATTACGTCTCTTCAAGTAGATTTTTAGTTTAGGAGGTGTACCTAATACTTAAGATTTCCACTTGGAAAGACTGTATTTGTAAGTGCCAATGCCGTTACTTGCAGAGAATTTTATTTGACTCACACAACCAACAAAATTTGTGTGACACTAACTTAACTTGACAAGTGGAATGCAGTAGCTCCCTTGTTAGCCTAGTCTTCCCTCTTCAATGTAAACCAACGGAATGCAAAACTAATTCTGCTGGCAAATCGAATTCACAAGTAAGCAAATGAAACCATACCTCCGACAAATGTATTTAAACTACCCGCCAAACCCGAGACCTCGAGTATCCACGCAACCTTAAACAAGGATCTTTCGATTACAGAATTTGGGTTTCTGTTCTCCGTTCTTTTTCCAAAAAAAGGATGGTAAAAATTGAATGTCTACATGCTAGTTTACTTTCACCAAGGTTGCTGATCAGCATCATTAAAACAACTGGTCATGCTCTTTTTTCAATTTTAATAGCTTAATAAATTTTATTATTTTTAAACGATCACACCCCTTGGGATTCAGACCCTTCTGCAATCCTACATGTGGCTTCGTGCAATGGGCTACCCTTATTTTTTATCTAAGATTGAATGAGTTCTAGAGTTCAAAAATTAATAAATTTTTTTTTTTAGATATGTAATCAATGATTTTATGAATACTTGCACTAAGCAGGCTGCATTAAAAAAAGTGCAGTTCCTCTATTGTATCTTGAAATCCAACTTCATCCTGTACAATAAGCAGGCTGCACCAAAAAGCTTGCAAGCAAATACATCTTCGTTTAAGGCTATGTATGTTTCTCCTGTTGCCTTCAAAAATTCTGCTATTTCTTTCAAACGAAAGAGTCCACCATTTGGCTTGAGGAATGGTATTCCTAGTCTTTTGTGATTTCTTGCGCAATCCCTCTTTTAATCCACAGCATTGCAATAGCTTCAAAATGGATTTTGGCATTGTCCACAACATGCCAAGTATTGCCAAAAGCGTGTTCCACAGTTGTGTAGTAACTCTACATGCAAGAAGAGGTGGCCAACATCTTTGTAGTGTTCTTTGCACAACGGGAACCTACTGCAAAGCTGAAATCCCCTCTTTTGGAGGTCGGAATAAGTGGAAAGGCTTCCCTAGCCACAATCCAAGAGAAGCAAGAGACTTGCTAAGGAGCATTGCTAAACTAATTTTTTTTTCAAGGCTAGTCCCTGTTGTTACTTGATTCCAGCAAACTGTAACAACTTTTGACTGGAAAGAGACCTTTGGAATGTCCCTTCCATCTGGTAGAGTCTATTTTATTGTGGTCCAACGCTATGGTGCCTAGTAGCTGAAGCAAAAGACATAAAGTTACCACTTCCCAATCGTTTAAGTTCCTTCTAGGGAAGAGATTCCAGCCACGCGTAATAAAATTCAGCAATTACCCCATTGTGCAATGAAGAAATACTGTAGATATCAGACAATTAAGAGGAGTGTGGCCCATCCATGCATCTTGCCAGAACCTTATTTTCCTTTCATTTCGAAGGATAAAGCCCATATTTGCCTCAAATATGTTCCAACCTCCTGTAATATGCTTCCAAATTCCAGTGCCATGTGGTGATGTGGTTGTTTTGGTGCTCCATTGACTCTCAAGTTTCCTATCAGCTCATCTAGTGAGATTTTATCCAATTCCTTGACTTCCTGAATGGCTGTGACTTTTGTTTCCCATGAAGCAGGAAGAATTCTTAAAACTTTGTAATCAGTTCTTCAGAAGTTAACGCTTTCCCAAGTGACTTTAATTCATTTGTGATAGTGGTGAATCTGGTAACTGTCTCCCGAATAGGCTCTGAGCCTTTCATTGAGGATAACTCATAGTTTCTCATTAGCATTTCAATTCTTGACCTCTTCACCTGATATGTCCCTTCATGAGTCGTCTGAAGAGCATCCCAAATTTCATTAGCATTTGAGCTGGCTGATATCCTGTTGTATTCATTAGGACTTAGGCCACAAATAAGAATTTTCTTGGCCTTAACATTCCTTTCCATCATCTTGAAATCTGATGCTACAAATTCATAGGTGTCTTTGAGTACATCTTCTTTCTGCTCATTTTGTTTGGTAGTAAGAAGAGGTTCTCTTTATTCTGCTTGATAGCTTGTCCATCTAATGTGTTTAGAGTAGTTGTATTTTCTTTAGATGTCTTATACAAATTTTACTCATGGATGATAGTGTTATGTGACTTCATATTTGAACGCTATTGGTTTGGACATGGACGCTAATATTCTCTGAAAAAACAATTGCTTGGGCATCCAACACAAAGCAAGGACCCATCTATTAGAGTTCATCACAAGGTAATCTTTGTCATGATGTGCAGGGACAACTTGCAATTATTAAGGCAGCGCTACTACTACGCCACATGGAAGGCTGATGGGACACGGTATATGATGCTGATCACGATGGGTGGTTGTTTCTTAATTGATAGACATTTCAACTTCCGAAGGGTTCAGATGAGATTTCCGTGCGCACACACTGATGAAGTATACCACTCAGCTATTAGGATGTTATGATTTTTTTTTCCTCCTTTTATATCTCACTGTTTGATATTTTCTGTTTATGATTTGTCATATGAAATTCTCGTTCTCTCTCCAGGGTGTAGCCAAAAGGGTCCACCACTTCACTTTACTTGATGGGGAGATGGTAATTGATACTTTGCCTGGCACACAAGCAAGAGAGGAGATACCTAATTTATGATATGATGGCCCTCAACAGTGTCTATCGTAGAGGTTGGATTCTTCTTACCACTTTCCTTTTCTTCTTGAAGAATTAATGTTGGCTTTACCTACGAGGGCTTTTGGTTCTCTGTACAACAACAACAACAACCTCAGATCCCACAAATGGAGTATGGGGAGGATAGTGTGTACGCAAACCTTACCCCTATCCCGCACAAGAAGGAAAGAGGGTATATTAGTAATAATCCAGAAAAATAACACCAGCAATGCAATAACCAGAAAATAGAGAGCAAAGTAATAACACTAAGCAATAACAGAGGCACATGTGTTCTTAATACTTCATTAGGGCAGTAGGTTAGGTTGTAGTATGTTTAGTGGCCCTTTGTGTCCATATTAGACCCTAATGAAGTATTAAGAACACATTTGGAGCCACTGACACCCTAAAACAAAACACTATCGTACTAGTCTCCTATCTCCTAACCTACAATGTTAATGCTCGACCTCCATAACTTCCTATCAATGGTCATGTCCTCGGAATTCTACATCCGCACCATGTTCTGCCTGATCACCTCTCCTCAATATTTCTTAGGCCGCCCTCTATCTCTTCTCATACTCGTCAAGGCCATCCGTTCACACACCGGTACATCCGGGCTTCTCCTTCTCACGTGCCCGAACCATCTAAGCCTAGCTCCCCTCATCTTGTCTTCCATGGGAGCCACGCATACCTTCACCCGAATTTCTTCATTACTAATCGATTCCAGCCTACTGTGCCCGCACATCCATCTCTGCAACTTTCATCTTATGTGTATGAGAATTTTTGATTGGCCAACACTACACCATACAACATGGCCGGCCTAACCACCGCTCTATAGAAATTTTCTTTAAATTCTGGAGGAACCTTCCTGTCACACAAGACGCCAGACGCTAGCCTCTATTTCATCCATCCCACCCCTATACGGTGCGTGGCATCCTCGTCAATTTTCCCATCCCCCTGTAAAATCGACCCCAGGTACTTGAAACTCCCTTTTTTGGGGATGACTTGAGAAGCAAGCCTCATGTCCATGTCCGCTTCTCCCGGCACACCGCTTTTGGTTCTCTGTATCTCCGGGAATTATACCAGTATTGGCTTTACCACTTTCCTTTTTTTCTTGACAAAATGGGCTATTTCCTTTTTTTTCTGTTCTAAAAACATTTTGACTCTCCCTAAATGTTGTTTCGTGGTAGAAGTGTAAGACTTTCTTTTATGTTACTTGAGGTCATGTTAGTATTTATTTTGACAATTGAGAAATCCCAAAGGGCCAGTGACTCACGGTTTGGAACTTGTTAGTTAATGCGCCCGCACCACTAGCCATCTCCACTTAAATACCAAGCTTTTGAATGGCAGGGTTCAAACCAGTGGCGTGAGCCTAACCCACAAATTACAAGCTGCGCAAGTCTTGGGGGCATGTTGAAAGTCATTTATGCTTTTTGAATTTTAGAAGACTAGGATATTTTGACTTCTTTTGTCCCAGAGTTATTGTACCTCTTGATTTCTTGAAAGTTGCGTGTTATCTCTACTAATTGGTGTTTAGTTCTTTTATGGGATGATAATAGTAATGGTGATTTGTTTAAACTATTGTTAATGAGAAATCTGTTGTTTTCAGCATCGAAACTCAAATGGATAATGGACTGCCGTCTGTAGAAAATGGAGCTGCAGGGACGTTTTCATTAGAGTTTTTAAAGTGGATGAGTGCTAATATGCTTTTTGGTTTGGGAATGGCTTAGAACTTGTTTACATGGTTTTCATCATGTGGGAGAGCTCCAGCTGGCTATGATGTCACCAACTAGTATGAGGCATTTGCTGCCTTGATTAGTTGGTGAATTTTTGTTTCTTTATGGTATTTGATGTGCATCTCAACCATGTGGTTACCTAAGACGGTGATCAATCAATCGATCCCAAACTAGTGGGGTCCTCCGTCATACGGCAGTTTCTCCTTCTGCTAAATTTAAAAAGTTATTTTGTGTTTACAACACCCTAATAGTAGCGAGCGGAAGAAAGATATGCATCAGTCCAATGCTTATCAGTAAAAGTTATGTATACGTAGTACTCATATTTCTACTGTCTATCCTGGCACTATTTATTTCATGGAGCAAACAAAGCACGAGCATGTTTTGTGTACTTTCGATTATCTTGTTCTCTTAATCAGCTGTGTGTTGTGGGGTGTGATTATATTTTCGTATACTACAAACAACGACCCAATATAAACCTATGTGTGAGGTCTGGGGAGGGTAGTGTGTCCGCAGACCTTACCCCTAAATGAAATAAATGTCTTGGAGATCAGGAAACCTATGTATCTGAAATGTCTTTTCAATTATATTTCTCACTCTGGTTAAGCTTTAGCCACCTCACCTCGTTCTGTTTGGCTTGATTGCCTGCTTTTTTCGCAAACATCATCTTTCCATTGATGTTGCTCATTCTTGGTTTTGGTATTTCTTACAACAACCCTTTTGTGAACGCTGGAGAATGATTGACAAAGAAGTGATCGGGCCAAGGAATCATGAACGCCAACATATATGCCAGAGTGGAAACCCTTACTATAGATACGAGTGTGAGCCTTTCAGGGAATGTTTTGTCGACTTTGAAGAATAGTACATAAAGGCCAGTTTTTCAACTATCATATTGTTTCGAGCTAATGTGGTTGCTGAAATCTCAACGTCTGCCAGATGAGGAGGAAGAATTTTTGGCTGCTCTCTACTGTTAGAAAAGTTCTCAAAGAACTTATTCCAGAGTTTTCACATGAAGCAGATGGTCTTATTTTTCACGTTCCTATTTTTATTTATTTTTTATTTGCACCGGGTGTCCGAGTCTCTTCGAGCCCCGACTAATTCGGGGGTGCACAGGTCCTCGGCAATAAGTTTCCCGCAAGTGCACCACGGTTAATTCAGGTTTTACCCAGTCCGATGGCCCTCAGAAATTATTTGCACCCAGTGGATTTCGAACTTGAGGCCTTGAAACTTATTTTTCAGGTTAGAAAGAGTGACAATTTTTAGTCATTGCACTGAATATTCTCTTGTTACATTGTTGTATTGGATTTCCCCGGAGGAGTTAAGTGTTTACATCACTTCAGATATCTGATGTCTCCAAGTTGTATGTATGTCTTGGTTGCTTTGTTGGGGAACTCTATTTGAAGATGTTTTCAACTTTTTTCTCCATTTATGTTGTGTTGCAGAGAAGTATTAGAGATGCTTGCACATCTCATTCATTTAATTGACAGATGACATGTTTATCGCTAAAAGAAAGAGAGACATAAATCGTAAAAATCTAATTATTTAGGTTCTTGACACTCGGCTACTGTTTTCTTTCCGTTTTAGGGCTGGCTAGATCCTTATGTTCCTCCCACGCATGACTGTCTGTTGAAGTGGAAATACCCCGAGATGAATTCGGTTGAATTCCTGTTTGAGGTAGTGTTCTCTGCTCTCTTAGTGACTAGAGCTGTTTCCATTTCCTTTTTGTCGTTTTGGTTCTTATTTTTGCTTTGTCCTTACCTCTTGACCTGTCAAATGTCATTTGTCCTCCACATTTTATGTGGAATGGCCGCTGTTAAACGAATCATGCTTTATTCTCTCATATTAGTGTGATAAAACAGGTGGTCGACGGTCGTGAATTGCTTTATCTACATGAAAGAGGGAAGAACAAACGGATGGAAGGTAGGTTAGAGATCCCCTGTTGTATTAGACTATTATAAATCTCTCGTGGTATCATGCGGGAAGGTTTCCCTCAATCTGGGTTTTGATGGGAATATAGGAGGCGAATATCATCTGCATCCCATGGTCGTTTAGGTTTTATTGACTGAACAAAAAAAAAAAAGAGGAAAAAATTATTTAGCTTTTTCTGTCTAGTTTATTTTACGTGACCTGGATATGTGATTGCTTAGTAAAACTTCTAGATGGATGGTGTTTTGTGAGGAATCGGATGTGGTTCGCTTATTTGAGTGAGTAACCTGCATTCAATGTGTGTAGACGGTTCTCGAAAAAAGATAGCGAAAAAAATTATCCCTAGAGTCGGGACTAAGAGGAATGTATAAATCAATGTTTTCATAGATTCGATCGTGGTTTACAATTATAGCTTTCGTACCTGTTTTTTTCTTTTTATTTTCTTTTTTTTTTATCATCTTCCGGATAAAGAACGAACAAGAGTAAAAACGAAGTTGATTCAAATAAAAATTTCTCGGGTACCCTATGTCAATAAAAATAAAAGAAAGAAAATAATGGCGAAAGAAAGATACCAAAGCAATGTTGTATCAGGCTGGCCAATGTTATATCAGGCTGGCCAGTGTTGTTAAAAGCATTCGCTTCTCGCTTTAAGCGACGAAGCGAGGCGAGGCGATAGGGTTGCGCTTTTCTCTGAATAAAGCGACTCACATGATTTAAGCGATCGCTTTTGTCAGTTAAGCGAGAAGCGACGAAGCGACAAAAGATCTCAAAAGCTTGCTTAAGCAACGAAAGGCTGAAGCTAGGGTTTTTTAAAAATTTATGGGCAAAATAAACTTACGACCACTGCTGCTCTGTTACAAACTTACGAAGCTAGGGTTACCAAAACATATTCCTTACGACTGCTGCTGCTCAGCGAAGACCATCGCCTTCTTCTCCAGCCCAGCGAACGACCACTGCTGGTAAGTTTCTTCTTCTTCTTCTTGTTCTTCTCCAGCCCAGCGTCCTTCTGTTCTTCTACTTTTTCTAGTTCTTCTTCTGTTCTTCTACTTTTTCTAGTCTTCTTCTTCAGTTCTTCTGTTTTTCTTCTTCATGCTCTATTTTTTGCTTTCTTCTGTTATTTTTTTTCTGTTTTTTCTTTCAATTTTTTTATCCCTCTGCTCAGCGAACGACCACTACTGCTCTGTTTTTTGCTTTCTTATGACTTTATGCTTTTATCCAAACTGTAGTGCTCCGTTTTTTTGCTTTCTTTCAATAATCATTCTCTGTTTTTGTTGTTTTCTTATGACTTTATGCTCTGTTTTCTGTTTAGGGCAGTGAATTGGTTATTTGGATATGAAACGGTTGCTTAATATGTTATTTTTAATGAGTTCTTAGCCATTTATCTATGCCTATTTTTTTTTTGTGTTAAATTGCGCTTCACAGCAAAATAACGCGAGCTTCGCTTCTCGCTTCTGTGAAGCAAGGCCCGCCGTTTTTTTGCGCTTAACGCTTTCCAAAACACTGAGGCTGCCTGTCTTTTTGTAATTGGATCTCCAAGTTTTTGCAATGCTCCAAATTCCACTTGAGCATCTAAATGGGTCAATACCAGCTTACACTAGAATAGAACCATCTATTCATAGGGAGAGAGTGGCTTAGCCACCAAACAATGAACCCTAGAATCTCTCTAAATATAGACATTCATCATAAATACAATTCTATTTATAACACTATATGCGTATTAAGAGATGCACACACACGGCCTTCAATGATTTGTACCTAGTTTCACTTGGGGGTGGCTTTGCTGAGATATAAATTATCTCATAATTAGTTATTCGGGGTTAAATAGGGATAAAAATAATATTATAGTTTCAGAATTAGTTATACTGTAATTTTATCCCAATCAAATATAGGATAAACGTATTTCAAATTTAATCCTATTATTAATTATCCTTTACCCCTCCTACCAAACAAGTGGTTAGGCATCAATTAAGACCAGTTACTTTTGTTTTCTCGCTTTTCCATTTCTCATTGTTGCAAATTGATTCTCAGGAATCAGAGTTTCAGATGACCACAAAATGAATTCATTTAAAATTTCTCTTCATTTTGCATTCTATATTATTCAAGAATTTGCTCATTTTGCATTCTAAATTATTCAAGAATTTGAATTTGATCATGGACTGAATTTACGTGTGAATTTAATAGCAGCCTGTGTAATAGTTAAATAACCCTCTTCCACCCCCCACCCCAAATGAAAGAAATCCCACAAGGAAAAGTTGTGGATAGAGAACCTTGCCCGTGAATACAGTAAGCAGAGTAAAATATTAACATTGAAGGCATTGATTTAGAAATTACTATGTGCTTTTCATTCCACAAGAAAATGAAAATCCTATAGCTAAAGTTATCCCACATAAGATAGGGCCAAAATAACTGGCACTCATTCATTCAGAAGTTGCCTGTCCGATTCATATGACCCAATTGAGGTTGCTGGTATGCACTCACTTGAGCTCCAGGAGCTGCTGCAGCCATACCAACATTACCAGCCATTGCACTGCCCAAATGATAAGGATTAGCCAATGCAGTAGGCTGAGGAGGATGGTACAAGCCCGGATACTGCATATGGGATGACTGTGCAGCAGCTGCTGCTGCATTGAAAGAAGCATGTCCACTGTGAGACGGAAGATATGTGGCATGAGGGGTTTGCCCCGACATGCTGTAGTATGATCCTGACTGCAAAGTAGAAATATCCCTTGGATTCATCCACATTTCGGACGTCTCTGCCTGTCAATTAAATGTTCAAAGACCATATCAATATCAAATAAGCAGCCGTCTAATAAAAAAGTTTGTGAAAAATCGGAACTTTGAAAAAATTAATCTATGGGTCTAACAGCAATATGAAATAAGGAAAATGTCCTGGTTCTACATTCTCCAACCTCTGAATTAGCAGAAGACCAAATGAATTAATTGTTTGTTTTTAACCTTTGGTGCACTGCCTTAGATTGAAAAGCTTAGCCACTTAAATGAAGCCAAAGCATAATTTAGAACCTAGGGAACTTTGACAGCTTAGGCGATGTATGGTGATCTAGGACAACCTAGACGCAATTTAATAGATTCTTGCCCATGCGGGCCCCATTGGTTTTGTGACGACCCAAGGGGGTTATCACTTGTTTTTGTACAATTCTGCACTTTCGGCTACGCGCCCAGATTGTATGGAAATTGAGGCAATCCTAAATGGGGTTTTCAAGGCCTCGGAAGTTTAAATATGACTTATGTGAGAAAAATGCTAAATCTTGAAATCAAATTGAATAATTTGACTTTGGTCAATATTATGGGTAAACGGGCCCTGACCCGTATTCAGACAGTCCCCGAGGGTCCGCATGAAAATATGGGACTTGGCGTATGTCCGGAAGCGAATTTCGAGGTCCCAAGCCCGAGTAATGAATTTTTGTGTGAAATTATTTTCTAAAAATAATTATGAAAATTGGAAATGACGGATCTGTAGTTTGGTTCCGACGCCCGTTTCAAGTCTTTTATATGGTTTAAGCGCTTTCTGTAAGGTTTGGTTGAAAACGGACGTCGTTTGACGTGTTTCGGACTTAAAATGGAAAATTATTGCTTTATGAAAACTTGGAAGAAATTACGAGTTTTGAGGCTTGATTCGATGTATATTATGTTATTTTGGTGATTTGGTCGCACGGATAAGTCCGTGGGATGCTTTTGAGGTTGTGTGAAAATTTTATTTGGAGCCCCGAGGGCTCAGGTGAGTTTCTGATAGGTGTCGGATTATATTTTTAAACTTTGAAAAATTCTGGTATAATCATGCTTGCAGGCTTCGCATTTCACTAATGCGAAGGCGGATCACAAATGCAAAGCCAGCCCAGGCCTGCTTGGCTTGCAAATGCGAAGAATCCCTTCGCAAATGCGAAGGTTGACTTTCGCAAAAGCGAAGAATTTCTCGCAAATGCGAAGTCCCTCCCCTTTGCCGAGTGTTTGCAAATGCGAACAAGACCTCGTATTTCCCAAGCCGGCATTTGCAAACCCAGTTAGAAATTCCCATATCAGAGGCCCAATTCCCATATCATGCCTCTTCTGTGCATGTTTTTCATGTGCAGATCCAGGTTCCTCATCTCAGGCATACTATCCTTGAGGCCCGGAGAGCTACGGAGACTTTGAGGTACTTCTGCAGCGTCTGCAGACCAAGGAGTCTCCTTCTTTACTCTATTTGTAGTATTTAGACTTCTTCTGTACTTTTGTTTAGATGTCCTGGAGTTAGAGCCATGTATTACTATTCGTTAGCTTGTGTTCGTGTGAGTTTCTGAGATTTGGGATGATATTGTAGACTTCCGCATTTTAAGTTATATATGCCGAGCAACCTTTATATACAGTTTCTTTCAGTTGCTCAAATTTTAATTAATTATTCCGCAAGCTATGTTATTTTTTTCCACATTGTTAGGCTTACTTAACATAGGAACTAGGTGCCATCACGACATGCTCACAGGGGGCGAACTGGGGTCGTGACAAGTTGCTATCAGAGCTTTAGGTTCATAGGAGTCACGAGACACAGGTGGATTTATTAAAGTCTCACTTATTGGTACGGGGAAGTCTGTACTTATCTACAAGAGGCTATGTAATTGCTAGGAAAATTTTCATTTCATTTGATTTCATTGTCCTGCGATATTTTGACATCACAAAAATTTTAAACTTCTGCCTTCCATTCCCTCACAGAAGGTGAGGAAACACGCTACTTGGGATGATCAGGCACCCGCGCCCCCTGCTGAAGCCGTCAGAGGCCGGGGCTGGGTTAGAGGCCGAGGACGCGCACATGGTGCAGCTAGAGCACCTGCGCGAGCTACCGCCAAGGCACCACCAGCAGGTCCAGCCGGAGCCCAGGCACCTGGCACGCCTACTACTGCCAATACTACTCCAGCCCTTCAGGAGACTTTGGCTCAATTTATGAGTATGTATACCATCCTGGCTCAGGTAGGGTTGCTTTCTATTGATGCAGCCACATCCCAGGCCGGGGGAGGAGCACAGACTCCCGCCATCCGCACTCCTGAGTAGCGAGTGCAAGTTGAGTAGGCTCTCGAGATTATTCCCGTGCCTATATCGCCGGTTCAGCCTGAGGGTGGGTCAGCTGCTTTAGAGGACGAGCAGCGGAGACCTGAGAGGTTCAAGAAGTATGATCCCCTAGTGTTCAATGGATTAGCATCAGACGATGCCTTGGGATTTCTAGAGGAGTGCCACCATATTCTTCACACTTATGGGAATAGTATAGTCTAGTGGGGTTTCCTTAACTACTTTTCAGCTTCGAATATTTATATGACTAATATTACTTCGGTCAACATTTTGGGTAAACGGACATGGATACGTAATTTGATGGTACCGAAGGGTCCGTAGGAAAATATGGGGCTTGGGCGTATACCCGGAATCGAATCCCGAGGCCCCAAGTCCGAGAAGTGAATTTTTATGTGAAATTGTTTCCTGAAAATAACTAAAGAAATTGATTAAAATATTGTGTTATCGGGCTCGTATTGTTGTTCCGACGCCCGATACAAGTCTCATATGTGATTTAAGCACTTTCTGTAAAGTTTGGTTGAATCCGCCAATCAGGGAGTCCTACTCCAGTCTATTCCCAAAACTTGTTCAATTGGGTCTGCTGCAGCCCGTACCTCCAAACAGACAAACCATAATTGCCTTCCTACCAACGGGCTGCCCGGTGAGCTTATCACTCGGGAACTGAGGGGCATGACATAGAAAATTGCTGGACTTTGAAGTGAGATGTGGAAGATTTGATAGAACAGAGGAAGATAGTATTAATTGATGAGGATGTCCCTAATATGACTAACAACTTATTGCCGGCCCAAAATAATGGACCGATAATCGGAATGATCTATGAGGATAAGGAATTCGATCCGGCGTTGAAGGCCATAATTGCCATGCTGATGCGGATAGAAAGCCAAGAGCTTCCCCAAAGAAATATGAAGGGGAAAAAAAGAACAAAGCCACACACCCTGAAATTGAAAAGAAAGTTGAGGTTAAAGCTAGGGCAACACACGCTAAAGAAGCTTACTCCACATTGCTTGATAAACTACATTTCGCATTATTGGGGTATCACACAATCGTGTGCACATCAATTGGGGCAACTCCCTATCTTTTGGTTTACGTAATTGAGGCAATAATACCTGCGGAGGTGGAAATCTTGTCTCTCCGTATCTTTGTTGAAGCTGAGATTGAAAACACGGTGTGGGTCAGGACACGGCCAGAATTTTGCACTAATTGATGAAAAAAGAATGGCAGACGTTTGCCACATGCAGTTGTACCAACAGAGGATGACCTGTGCTTATTACAAGAAAGTACGCCCCAGGAATTTTTAGGTTGGACAGCTTGTATTAAGGCGCATTCTTCCTCATCATCAGGAAGCAAGAGGAAACTTTGCTCCTAATTTGAAAGGTCCGTACATTATCAGAAAGATATTGCTAAAAGGAGCAGTGTATGTAGGCGACATTGAAGAATATGATCCCGAAACAACAGTGAATGCAGATGCAGTGAAAAGGTACTATGTCTAGGCTCCCTCTAACAATGATTCAATCTGGTTGAGAATACGAAGGTTTCCATTCCCGCTACCCAAACATTATCAACCTTAGTAAGCCTATTTGAGCCGGTTACTTTTCTTTGACTACCCTCATTGGAACCTGGAAATGATATGAAAAAAAGAAAACAAATGAAAAAAAATAAAACGATGAAAAATGAGAAACAAAATAGTTTAGGAAACATTCCCGAACTATGTTCGACTTGATTCCGGAAGGATACGTCGGCAGCCGCTCTCTAGGGTTCAGCCACACCAAAACAAAAATCCAAAATTCCAATTCCCCCCTCCCCCTTAAAGAATAAAACTGGGGCAGATGATATAATGGCTCAGCCATGAGCCCACCAAAATGGTTCCAAAGTTGTAATTTCAATCAAATCCATTCTCACCCCGAAACCCATCCAAGTCCTTCCGATCAATAGGAAAAGGCGTTAGAATGGGATACACCGCTGCTAGAAATTAATGCAGTCAAAATAGAGAGAAATAAAATGAGAGTCTTATCGGTGAGAACCTTTAAAATTGGCTTAAAAACAAACTCCTGTCCAAGGTCCCTTTTGATAATTACCTACGCTGGGCGGACTTTCTCCCATTCCTCTTATGGAATATATGGAATTTCACAAATGGAACCTCTTTGGAGGAATTAAAGCACCCACCACCAAATGCCAACCCATCAGTGGGCCATGGAATTCCTCTACATGGAAAAAAGCAGTTGCTTAAAACCTACCAAGAAAACTATCTTTGTAAAATGGGAGCCGCCCAACCCCAACTTCTACAAACTGAATATAGATAGTGCTTGCGCGGGCAACCCAGGAGTGGGAGGAATAGGAGGGGCATTTAGAGACGAAAGGGGGCGTTGGATTTTAGGATTCAATATCGGTTTTAAATATGCCACTAATATCTATATGAAAATTCTAGCCCTCCTCCATGGAATAAAACTAGCACTAACATAGAAACTCCTTCCACTAGTAATAGAGACGGATCGCTTGAAACTATTAAACCTCCTAAAATCTAACAATTGTCTCTAAAAAAATGTAATTGATGACTGTAGGTACCTATTGCAGAGGCGAATGATCCACAACCGAAGCACATCTTTAAAGAGGCTAAAGATCCATTAGCTAAAAATGATTGCAACCTAAACACTTTTTGTACTTTGCAAACTTTTGTTATTCCACTTGTTTTTGTTATCTATGTACTAAAAAGAAACAGTCTAGATACTATATTACCTAGACTGATCTCTAGTTGTAATAACTCTTAGCTTTATTATTGTTGAATAAATATTTTATTACCAAAACAAATTGTGAGATGATCGTGAGAGTACCCACTGTACATGCAGCTTCCACCTGCATTTAGATCCACAAAATCTATATTTTTAGAATGTTCTTATTTTTTATTAAGAACCTACTGACTCGATTAAAAATTTGAATTTGCGCGAAATAATATAAGGCTGCTTTAGCATTGCAAGAGAGTTCGAGTTAAAGGTTTTAGATAATCACTGTGACTTGGCCTTTTCTTTCATCTTATATATTTCTGTGCAAACGTGCATGTATGATCACCTCGGGATCGGCTACCTATTACTTTTGTCACTTTCTTCTTTTACTTATACAGTAATGAGGAGCATAATGTCACGATCCAAATCGATAAGTCGCGATGGACATTCGGTACTTTATTCAATTGAGTATTAATATACCGTATTTTTTTATATTATACTATTATAAATAATTGAGCTGAAGAGCTACCGTAAAATAGATAGAATACAATATGTAATACCAATTTATACATAAGACATATATGCCTCTAAGACCAAAATAACTACTCGTATACTGAACATAAGCCGACATGGCCATACAATTTTTTACGTACATGACATCTGTCTACAAGTCTCTAAGGATACATAATTATTATAAAGGTCGGGATGGAGCCTTGTAGTACCAAACAAGACACATCTAAATCATACTGACCAAACAAGTAACTTCGGAGCAAATAGAGTGCATCAGTATCTTCCGCTGAGTTGATCGCCTACTTTGGGACTCTCAACCTGTCTATCGAGACCTGCAGGCATGAACGCAGCATCCTCAGGCAAAAGAAATGTTTTTACGAATAATGTACCAAGTATGTACAACACATAAATAAGTATATAAGAGACATGGAAAAAATATAGAATAAATAACTCAACCTGTAAGTCTGGATAATTCTGTAAATCATGAAGTACTTATAGTGTTATGCATATGCGTATGAATGTCATGTCGTGCATAGGTACATGTGTTCATATCACCATCAAGCTTCTGAGGGCATTCCATCATATCATCTTGACCACTGTGGGCACAAACATGAATGTATACCAACTGATTATGTGGTGGTGCATATATGATGCTGTAACCTTTTTTCATATCCTATATAATTATAATATATATATATATATATATATATATATATATATATATATATATATATATATATATATATATATATATATATATATATACACGTATATAATGCCATCTGGTCATGTGTCAATGTACATGTATAAATGCATGAAATGCATAAGAAATACGTTTATAAGATTTTCTCGGAATTTCATAAAAATCAATATGCCTTTCGGATAAACTTTATCAAATACATATTTTTCTGAGACCCATGAACAGAAGATATAATAATAATTCACATGAGGAATGAAGAAAATAGACACCCTTAGCATTTCTATAAATAAAGTAATTTTAAAGTGCATATTTTGCTCGTTTCATTCGATCGTATCGATCACGCTAAAAGGAAAGAAAGGATAGTCTTAACATACAAGGGTCGATTCTTTTGATAATTTATTTAACACATATAAATTGCGACAACATGAAATAGCAAAATCGAAGTACAAAAAAATTCTTATGAAATTCTTAAAAAAAATTATACTGTACTCCCTTAAAATCACAAAATTACGTTGCTATTACGCATTATAATTTCGTATGAATTTTCTTGCTTTAAGACTGTTACTTTGCCGAATTTTTAATCCATTTCCCTTAATGAATTTGATCACAATATTGGATATCATTTCTTGCAGAATTTATCCATCACTTTGAAGATGTAAAAGGTCTTCATTTTTGTGAATTAAAGAAGTGTTTTGATGCCATTTTTTTGATCCAAAGGGATAAGGTTCTCATCTTTGAATTGTTGCCACCTTGCAAGGTGATTCAAGAGTAACTTAGTGTGTCTCCACGTGGCTGCCAAGTTTTGCTCATTAATCTTATCCAAAGACTTTAATTAGTTAACCCATAATTATTAACTAATTAATTCCTTCATTATTCAATGATTTACATAATTAAGGATTATCATAGATTACTTAAAATATTATTTACTTTTAACACACTTTATATACCTTACTATCGTGTTTATGTGGTACTTTGTATGAAACTAGTCCATAAATACTGAGTATTTTAGTTCGAGCCGCTCCCAGCATGACAAACTTGGATGAAAATTCATTTTCTTTGACTTGCTTCCCCTCTTTGTTCACGAATTTACTCATCACTTAATTGAAATAGCATAATCCTTATAATCTCCAAATAATCTTTTCCTTGAACCGATGTCAATTACTTTACGACAAATTTAACGTACAATACTATAGGGTGAAACATCCTCATAATTTATCACTGCAAAGCATAATATCATCGCAATATAATACTGCAAGGCGTAACAACATCGTAATATAATATTACAGGACATAACATCATTCATAATATTGCAGGGGTAACACATAAAATCAAACACTAAAATGATGTTTACCTCCTTTTCCTTGAGTATCGTTCTCTCTTTCCTTGTGTCATCTTTGGTCCCATTTTTTGGTACTACTTTCTTTCAGATTATAATTAGATTCCTCTGAGAAAAAACAAATTTATCCTCTTTGTATAGGTAAAAATTTGATTTGACCATAGTGGTCGATCAAGCTGGAATCTTGCCCCAGTGGTGAAATAAAGAATACCATAACCGACTTTAGGGTCTAATCATCGAGTAGTGTGCCAAGTCAATATTGCACTCGAGTGATAACAAAAAAGATAGATATAGTAAAGTATATTGGTCAAAGACTACTAAAAAGAAGTTAGGGGAACTATATATAAATGAGTGTAAACGCTAATAAGGGGGCGGGAATTCTCACGATAGGTTTGGGGGGGGCTCCACTTTTCCTCTTTGCTCTCTCATGAATAATTCATTCTAGTTTCTGATGTAAACACAATTCTCGGGTCTGAGTTAATATTATAACATCGCTAAATATGATACACTCGAATTTTTCGATATTTGTAGCTATTTATGTTTGGATCCGAATTTAATTATATTTTGCTAAAATTTATCTTTCCTATTTTTGATTTAACTTTTTTTTGGGGGGGAGGGGGGGAGGGGGGGAGGGGGTCCACTTTTTCTCTTTGCTATCTCATGAAAAATTCATTCCAGTTTTTTATGTAAACCCAATTCTGTGGTCTACGTTAAGATTATAACATCGATAATCTGATACACTCGAATCTTCCAATATTTTTTGTTATTTATATTTGGATCTAAAGTTAATTATGTTTGGCTAAGATTTACCTTTCCTATTTTTGATAATTGAAGTTGGCAAAGAGTCTTAAATTTTTTGTTTTCAACATTTTGGCGCCGTCTATGGGGATTTCTTAGCCAAATTTTCTAGATTCCTTCAAATTCAAAACCGGTAAAATATAATCACCCACCAGATAGAGTGGTAAGTAAACCTCACATGCTAATCCAGGTCAGGCTGTTGTATAAAAGAAGAAGTTATAACCAATATCCAGGCGAAGCCTACACAAAGAGACGACACCTGCTGCACAACCCTATAAAAGAATGGGCACATCCTGACCTACCCTAACATCCCCCCACATACCAGATGGTCCATGAATAAGCTAAGGCGAACCCAATCTACGCGAAGCATTAGCACCTTCAAAAAAGCAATGAGGAGATGAATACGGCGGTGGAATCTAAAAACCACCATTCCATCAACCACTTAAACGCATGGCAGAGCGTCGCCGAATCTAAAAACCACAATTCCATTAACCACTTAAATTCCAGGTAGAGCGAGCAACACTATAAGGCTGCCCTTGTTTACCGACTAATTGGATCGAGGTAAGGAAACTCTCATTTTTCTTTACCTTCTGTTGTTTGCTCAAAAAGGAACGCAAGTTCCACATGGACAAGTGAGAAAAAGAGCATTCCAATTAGAGAGGAACGAAAACTACTACAAAATAACTAGAACATATCGCCCATCTCAAATACTTCAACTTCTAGCACATGAAGTCCGTTAATTCGTACCCTTTTCCCTCGCCCAGGTGTTGTCCCAATTGGGTTTTCTCGGGGAGGATTTTTAACAAGGCAACGAGGGGGAAGTCTCCAAGTTTGACGGATAGTTCATCGCCCTGCCTACCAACGAGCTCTCGAGGTGGAACGATAAAGGGACTAGATACATGGAAATTCCAAATATATGCATAAAATTAATGCTAGCAAAATTGCAACGTTTTGTACTCTCTGACATCATACTCTTCAATGCTAACAAAATTAAGCGAACTGGGGCTCACCCTGGAAAAGTATGAATTAAGAAAATTGGGACTTACCTAGGAAGCATGGAGGTTAAGTAAAACTGGGACTCCCGAAAATCTCAAAAAAAAAAAGGGAAAAGAAAGGAACCAAAATCGATTACACCAAGATCCGATCCGATGTCTACGGACAGTATGTACGCCTATGATTTGCTGAAAAGCAAAGAGTTCGGCCTCGCTTGAATTATAACAGGTTAATATTTTGACATCAGCTTGAAATAACACCCCTACGATCAAGGGTCATTGCCAAAGAACAAGATTCAGACTCTCTCGAATCATAACAGGTTAACATTTTGACATCAGCTCGAAATAACACCCCTACGACCAAAGGCCATCATTAAATAAAAGTGTTCGAACTCGCTCGAATCATAAAGGGTTAACATTTCGACATCAGCTCGAAATAATACCTCCAATGCCAAGGGTCATCGCCAAAGAGAAGAGTTAGACCGTGCTTAAATTATAACAGGTTAACATTTTGACATCGACTCGAAATAACACCTCCACAGCAAAGGTCCATCACTAAAGAGAAGAGTTCAACCTCACTCGTATTATAACAGGTTAACATTTCGATTTCAACTTAAAATAACACCCCTACGACCAAGGGGCATCGCTAAAGAAAAGAATTCGACCTCGCTCAAATCATAACGGGTTAACATTTCGACATCAGCTCGAAATAACACCTTCACGGCCAAGGGGCATCACCAAAGAGAAGATTTCGACCTCGCTCAAATTATAACGGGTTAACATTTCGACATCAGCTCGAAATAACACCTCCACGGCCAAGGGCCATCATCAAAGAGAAGAGTTTGACCTCACTCAAATTTTAACGGGTTCACATTTGGACATCAACTCGAAATAACACCCCTATAGCCAAGGTCCATCGCCAAAGAGAAGAGTTTGATCTCACTCGAACCATTCAATATACGACCTCCCTGGAATTACAACGGGATAATATTTTGACGCTAACTCGAAATAACATCCCTACGACGAAAGACCATCTCAAAAGAGAAAAGTTTGACCTTACTCGAATATATATGATGCCTTTGAAACTATTGGTCATTTTCATACATTTTTTCTTACTAAAAATTTTGATTTCTCTACAATCAAATACGACCTTGCTCGAATATATGTTAAAAGAGCGACTTCATAGTTTGGTCCCACTCGAATGGCTCAAGTTAGGACTGACTTCGTCCAATAAAGTGAATACGAATACAGCCCCGTACGGTTGCGCAGATGGCCACAGATTACACACGGCTAAAACCTGTCTAGTACAGAAGATATGGAAAAAAAGGTAACAACTTTTTCACTCGGCATCATAACCGTCGTCCTCCTCCTTCTCATCTCCAGGAAATCCCTCCTCAACATCAATATTCTCCAGGTATCCGGCTTTGCAGTATTGTAGCAAAGTTAACACGACCCTCTCGCATCTCTGCCTTAGCTCCTTCGTAAACGGTCTCAAAAATATTGCTCTCTTTCCACAAACTCTTGTATATGTCCTGCTAGGCTTCACCATGTACCCATAGCTCATGCAAATGGAGAGGAATAACGGCGGAGGCAAGTTCAACTTTGGCCAATTATTGCGCCTTTTTTGCCTCAAGAACAGCGAAATGGTCTCCCAAGGTTGAAGCTTCCCAGTCAATTTCGCTAATGTGCTATTCAAGTCTAGCCTCCCTAAGGATAGCCGTCGCCATCTCAGACTCCTACTCGGATTGAAGGACACAGATAATGTCCTCTAAATCCACCGCCCTCGTCGAAGCTGACACCCGGGAACTATTGACACTCTCCAACTTGGAAACCTTTCTCTCTAGGCCGGTTAACTTCTCCATCCACTCCGCACACAAAGCCTCGACTATGATGGCATTGAGATCCAACTCAGAATGCAACAACAACACCTCCGTCTGAAGATTCTCACACTCTGCGGCAACCCCTTTTTCCAACTCAAGTTCTTCGTCCTTCACACGAAGTTTCTCCTCGAGCTCCCTGTCCTTGCGAATAGCCTGCACTAGCTCTTGATCCTCCTTCTCTAGATCCCTTAGCCGTTCGTGCATCTCAGTACACTTGTTGCGGTAGCACCAGTACTTCTCCAACATCATCAGAAATATTTTGGCATGAGTGTTGGCTCTGCGAGCACTTTTAATCTCCAGCATGTATGTCTGAAATCCCCTAAAAAAGATGAAAAGAATTGGCAAAGGTCAAGGTTGCCGAAGACAAAAGGAACACAAAGAAAGAGGAGAAACTTACCCTCAGGCCCATAGTGGCCCCTTTGTGCAATAGATCAACGTCATTGACGTATCGAAGAGCCTCACATTTAGCAGCAGAGCAAAAAAAGTCAAACTGCGGCACCAAGTCCTCCGTGTCCCCCAAGAGGTAAATCTCTAACGAAATCTCAAATATGGGACAGACCTTCTTTCATCACCACTGTACGGTAAGGCCTTCCTCATACATCCTAACATCATCAAGATCAAGATTGGTGTCATCGACTATGACGCCTTTTCCCCTTTGTGCGGCCGAAGAAGAAGCATGGCTCGGCTTGGAATACGAAGGCCCGCCCAAAGTGGTGACAACAACCTCGGGATCTCGACTCCTCGTCGTGGTAGTCTATTGAACAATCACAGTAGCCGAAGCCTCTGCAGTTAGGTTGAACACGACCATCGAGTTCACCTCTGCAGCCATGTTTGCATCATCACCTATTTCAGATGCCGTCAATGGAAGGTCACCCGCTGAATACACTACGGCTGGGAGAGCCATTTCGGACTCCACTTATCGTCTCTTCGACGGACCTTCCTAGTCCTCAGCATAGGAAGACTCACCTGTTGAGCGAGCATTAGGATCCGGAGTCTTAGATCAGGAACATTTTCCATGCACACGGCTCCGGTCGCAGGTTCAACTTGAGTATCCCTCGCTGTAGGCTGGGCAACAGATCGAGTAGAAGACGTTGGCTGATAGAATGCAAGCGGAAGAGCACTTGCCCTTCACACTCTCCCTGATAACGATAATGGTCATATAAGCAGCGAGATCAAATTTCAAGGTGAAAAACATAAGAACGACAAGTCTACTTAGAAGTAAGGGGCTTACGTCCATATTTCTCATAGAAGGACGCTCATTCGCGAACTCCCACCGTATGAGGAAGAATGACATTCACCCATTTGCAGACATCCTCAACAGGCAGAGGGGGTAGACTCGCGGTTGTAAAAGTAAAAATAATTTATTACTGCTAAAAGAAAAGCGATTGACCATCATTCTGATATAAGATAAACTTACGTGTGAAATTTCACTTCTCAGGGAACCCCACAGATTCCGCCACAAGGTGCTCGGTCTGTACATAAAAATATTTTTCATAGAAATGACGATTGGCTCTATCATCCATCTTCACCACCAGAACCTTTGTCCCTTGATGGCGCATTTGGATCATCGTGCATCAAATAATTTGAGGGACAAAAATATTGTGCATATGCACTGAGTAATCTCCCGACCGGCAAGCTCCACGAACTTGAACAACATGAGGAACAGTTCGTATAAGTATGACGAAAGTTGAGCCGGACATACTTTGTAGAAATGATAGGAGTCCACTACCAAGGAAGGGAGGGAAGTGTATACTCAACAATAAAAGGATATGCATAAAATTCACAATATCCTGGGTGGTCGAAATGTATAATATCTTCTCCTACCACCGACAACATCTCAACATGATACAGAATCCCCCACTTGGTCTTATGCTCAGCAATCGCTGCTTCATCTATTATAGAGGAAACATGCTCCGATTTCTCTCAGGAAGGGCTATTGAAATCGATCCACGACTTCCGCGGACGGGGTAATATTTCGGCCACTGTTGGAACCCCTTCGTCCTCTACCACTTTTACTCCTCCGGGAGCAAGAGCGTCATTTTCCTGCGCCGAAATTATGGCAAGGTTGTCGGGAGGGGGAGGGGGAAGAAGTACCAACCATTTATCTCGATTGAGCCGAGAGAATGAACAATGAGAAGTAAGAAGGGAGACGGTGATGTCAATTTCCGACTAGCATGAGAGTGAATCGAAAGAACTAAAGTATCAGAGAAGATGAAGATTCGCAAAACTCTTTTGATAAATCTAATAAGTGTGCCAATAGAATGATGTTCCCTCCATTTATATGAACATAAAGGAAACCCAAGAGTTGCCAAACATAACTGATAGGGCATGAGAAACGGTTCAATCCACAAGAAACGTGTGTCATAATGATAGTAACTACGAATGACGTTACGAATCAGCACAACGGTTCAACTCCGAACGGATGCGACGATCCAAAGGCATCATTGAAGCGGTGCGCCATTGCCTCAATCTGAAAATCTCGTTCAAGGCATACGTTCAGATTTCTCCTAACCTTTGAATCAACAGAATCCACCCACCGAGCCTGCTAAGGGACGATCTCGACGAACGGATGGACTAATTGTATAGGTCAAAATTTGACCATAGTGGTTGACCAAGCAGGGACCTTGCCCTAGTGGCAAAATAACAAAGAACACCATGACCAACTCCAGGGTCAAATCATCGACAACGTGTGCCAAGTTAATACGGTACTCGAGTGATGACGAAAATGATAGATGTAGGAAAGCATATTGGCCAAATAATACTGAAAAGAAATTAGGGAAATTAGATGGGTGTAAACGCGGGGGGGGGGGGGGGAGGGAAAATTCTCACAACAAGTTGGGGGGGGGGGGGAGCTCCACTTTTCCTCTTTGCTCTCTCATGAATAATTCATTTTGGTTTCACCCAATTCTCGAGTCTGATTTAAGATTATAACATTAATAAATCTGTTAAACTCGAATTTTTCGATATCTCTCTATTTATGTTTGGATTCAAAGTTAAGTATACTTGACTAAAATTTACCTTCTCTTTTTAATTATTGAAGTTGGCAAAAGAGTCTGAAACTTTTTGTCTTCAACAACTATACCCCTATTATAGCGAGAATCTATTATCTATTGTAGTGCGGCCTATAATTTATGGCTTTTAAGTTGGCCCGACATCATCGAATTTGATTAAAAATGACTTCAAGTATATTGGAGTACAATAAACCCATTCGACAAGTTTTCATATTTTGAAATGTATTTAGATTATCCTTATTAGAAATAATGGTAAATACTACTTTTTGTATATGTAACACTAAACAATCACTTAAAAACTTTCGTTGTTTGACTTTGCAAATTGATTTGTACCTACTTCATCGTCTCTTAAGAAAAAGATAGAAAGAAAACGTACAATGGAATATACTTAGAGGAAAAATATTGTTAATGGAATACAAATTTTTAAGCAGAAAACGCATAAAGAAGTTTACTTGGTTTAATAGAGGCTACCGAAGTTGGAACCCAGAACCTCTCCCAAAAGAGCGGAACGCTTGACCAGGAGAGCAAGCGAGATGCATCTGCAATTACTTCATTTTATCTTATTTAACAAGATATGCTTTGCATGTGAACGCTTACACCAAGGGGCGGCCTCTTCCTCTTCCGCTAGTTGAAAGACTCGAGAAGACCTAATTAATATGAGTTTCCTTGTGCGTGAGGTGCTTTTAAGTCAAGTGTAGCAGATGCATTCTTGTTGGATCATCTTCTGGAATTGAATAACGGTAGAAAAATGAGTGATCGTTTCTTGGAATTATTGTAGTCTGAATACCCATAAGGTTGTCATTTGTTTGGAGAAAAAGGTCTGAACCTACATATAGATAATGAAGAGATCAGGCAATATAATGATCTTCCTCTTAATCGCGCTTTTTGCATGCATGCTAGTGAAATTTAATCAACAATTTCACATCACAGAAGCAATCTTGTAGGAATTAGCTCAATCACATGCAAATATCAATCAATCAATTGTATCCATTTTGACTATTAATCGTAATTCTTCTCTCGACAAATCTAGCCTTATGTTAATAAAGGCAGGCGAACTACATGTAGACGTATTTAGTCACTTAAACTTTTGAATTCATCTTCCATTTGAGGTGGGAAATTGGGAGATAGTATAAAGCCCAAAGTGGAATTATTAATAAACTCACACTTCCTTTCTTAAGCGTGTAATCCAAATGCAGGCTCTAATTATGCTATATGCTCTCTCCTCTATCTTCTCTCTTAGTAAAACCATCATTAAGGCGGATCAATTTTATGTATCCAACATTTAAGGGCTTTTAACATTGAGCCCTTTAATTATATTATTAGAATTATGGATTTTTTTTTTATAATTTTAATGATTTTACACATAAATTTATGCTTTGCCTCAAAAATTATGAGTTCAATTGTTCCCATCACTAAGATTGCCACCGCCAAATCCAGCCCCATATTGATGCCTCATGTCTGCATTAATTGTCAATTCTTCCCTTCCCATTTTTCCTTCACCACTCAACAAATGTTTCGTTTTCGCTCTCTATCCCTTTCTTGAAAATGTACGTGAATACATGTGCTGGGTAGGAAGGAGGATATTTCGTAAAATTAATTAAGATATGCGTAAGTAATTAGTTAAGCTCTTGTCCATTATACTCTCTCTTGAAGCTTTTTGGCTCTTCCAAAGCAGACACATAAAAAGACTGAATTATCATTTACTCCCTTGCCCCCTTGTTTTCATCTTACTACTGCTACGCAAAGACTCAGTCTCCTTTCTTTTGCTCAGTTCAACAGTACAAATAATTATATATACTCCTAACATGGATAAATATAACTACTACCCACGAGATTCTTGTAGCCCTTCCACACTTTCTTGACTCTATTTACCCCTCCATTTACCAACCACAACATCTTCAAAACCATTATGAAAAAATTGTTGTTAGACGAAAATCTGCAGCTGATTCTGAGCAAGAATTCAAGCTCCTCAAATTGTGGCTCTTCTCTTGTTATAATTATGGTCTTAATAATAGGCCTAAACCTATTACAACTACCATTTCAACTGACCAATATTGTCCCAAACACCTCAACTTTTATGGTGAGTATGTATTTCCATATATAATCACAGCCATTTTATTCTGTTGAATAATAGAAAGTCAAAGTTTGCTACAGTAGTCTATCTTTCACTATTTTTTAGTCAAAGTAAAGGATAAAATAGGCAGAATTCGGATTCATAATTTGAACTTTATGAATTCGAATTCATCTACAAATATATTGTTTATTTTAATTTAGTAAAGTTTTTAACCATATATACAGGGCCTCAAACCAAAAATATTGAGTCTGTATGAACCTATAACTTATATAATAATATGTGAGCCAAGGGCTATGTTGGGTTAAGGGTGATAATCAATTAACCACCTTTTATTGAAAAATTATATTATGTATGTAAGTAAAATATCAAATTTTAAAAGTATGTAATATATATTGCATTTATCAGAATTTTTTTTTTCTTCTATCAAGTCTGAATACCTATAGGAAAAATTTCGAATTCAATATTAATGATAATAAGTGCTTAAATTATGCTAGTATTTGATGATTATTAGAATATGCTATACGCTAAGTAATATGCATTTTCACTTTATTGTTTTTTATGACAATATTAAGTTAGTTTTCAGTTTTTTCTCCTTTCTCTTCACATTTCTTTCTATTGTTCATATATACTCTATTTTCAGTTTTTTCTCCATTCTATTAGAATATCTTCCCATTATTCATATATAATCTATTTAATGTTTCAACAGATTTTTGTCTAGCAACGGAAAAGGCTAAACATCATAAAGATGGATTTGTGAAGACAAAATCAACAGCTTTGAAACAACAACAACAACAACTAGCCAGTATAGTCTCACAAAGTGGGCTCTGGGGAAGGGAATATGTAGACGGGCCTTACCCCTATCCGAAAGGGCAGAGAGGCTGTCTCCAACCGACCCTCGGCTCACTGAAGAAAAGGAACAACAAAAACAAAAACAACAAAAGAGCATTAGTAACTTCAACATAAATAGCGTAAATAATTATCTAAACATAAAAACCTAAAAATAGAAACATAAAAACTATAAATAAAATAGCATGCAATAATATCAGACAGTAACTAGCATAAGACAAAATCCAATACACAAATCATCTATGAATAGCCCCACCAAGCCTCACCCAACCCCGGGTGAGGAGTATGAAAAACTCTAGGGGCCCCTATCCCACAACCCTGATACTAGACCTCCATACTTTCTTATTAAGGTCCATGACCTCAGAAACCCGCATTCTAGCCATGTCATGCCTAATCACCTCTCCCTAATACCTTTTTGGCCTCCCTCTGCCTCGCCGTACGCCGACCATCGCCATCCGCTCATAACTCCTCACCGGGGTGTCTGGACTTCTCCTTCGCACATGCCCGAACCACCTCAGCCTCGCTTCTCGCATCTTCTCATCCACCGGGGCCACCCCCACCTTCTCTCGAATAACTTCATTCTTAATCTTATCTAACCTGGTGAGCCCGCACATCCACCTGAGCATCCTCAACTCCGCAACCTTCATCCTCTGAACGTGAGAGTTCTTCACTGGCCAGCACTCCGCCCCATACAACATGGTTGGCCTAACCACATCTCTATAAAATTTCCCCTTGAGTTTCTGTGGAACTTTCTTGTCACACAGTACTCCTGATGCAAGCCTCCACGTTGACCACCTCGCTCCTATGCGATGAGTGACGTCCCCGTCAATCTCTCCGTCCCCCTGAATCACTGACCCAAGATATCTGACACTGTCCCTCTTGGCGATGACCTGTGATCCAATCATCACGTCCTTGCCTACTTTGCTCGGCTCGGCGCTAAACATGCACTCCAGGTATTCTGTCTTAGATCTGCTTATTTTGAAACCCTTAGACTCGAGAGTCTGTCTCCATACCTCTAACCCCTCATTAACACCGGCCTTCGTCTCGTCTATCAACAATATGTCATCAGCAAATAGCATACACCAAGGCACATTCCCTTGAATATGTCGGGTAAGAGCATTCATCACCAAGGCAAATAAGAGAGGGCTAAGCGCCGATCCTTGATGAAGCCCCATAACCACTGGAAAATTTACAGAAATTTAAAGAAAGTTAAGCAGCCAATTTCTCCAGGAGGTAGGCTATCGAGTTTCTTGAACTCACTTTTTACAAATTCTAAAAAATAAAAAATTTCGTCAAATTCTAGAGGGTATGAAAATGAGGAGATAAAATTAAAGTCTACGGATGCATCAACTTGTTATTTAGATTTTTCATTCTAGATCATGTTTAAGCAATAATAATAATACTACTCTTGTTGGGTTTTTGATGTATTTAATAAATATATTAAATACTTAAAAGATGGTCAATGAATAATGGAGGAAAATGAAATTTGAGTGAAATTTTAAGTTTCCCTTGGTAAATGGACATGGTTCTATATTAAAAGAGGAAGAAGCTTTTTATGGGTATATAAGCAATTGCTCTTCTTCTAGCTCTTAAAGAGTTGAGAAGAAGGTAAGCCTCGCGCCGCCGTCGTTGTCGTCATCACTCGATAGAAATGTTATTAAATATTTATTTTCATAACACAATATTAATATTAAAAAAATATTAATATTAAATCCATTTCAGTTATCCAAATTTCAGTTTTCTATTTTTGTAACAGAAAATTAACTACCCATCAGTTCCTCTTTATTTTTCCTTTTTAATGTCGAGTAAATAACCATTTATGTAATGACATTTATGCTCTGGCCATTTTGCAGAAACAACCGTTTTGAAGAGTTGCACCTCTTTAGATTTCAGACCAACTTTGGCTATAAATATAACACTATTCTGCTCAGAATTTTACTACGATTTTATGAGTTTCTTCTCATTCTTCTGCATACTTTTAGCATCAAACACCATCAGCTACCGAACTTTGTATTCTCTGAAACACTGGGGTTTGAAGTACCACTACACCAGTGTGTAATTTGTTCTATCATGGGAGGAAATAATCCATAACCTTGGGTACTACGAAGGGATTAAATTCCTTAAGGAAATACTGTGAACTCAGTGGCTCAAATTTGTTTTCTGTCATTTCTATTTATGTTCATTTTTATTTATATTCATTTATATTTCTAGAATTATATTACAAATACAGTATACTAACAAGCTTATGGAATTTAATATATATATATATTTTGTACTTGTACTCACTATTTCTGGAAGAGTAAATCCTTTGTGGTTTTGTACTCTATTAAAATCTACGTAATTTTAACGTTTGTGTCATTCTTTCACAAAAATGACTAATGTAGAACTAAGTTGTTCCAATAATGACTGCCAATGCCTCAACAAACTGAACGACACCAGCGGAAAAACCCAAAAATTTTTCGGGATTGATTTCAAGCACTGGCAGCAAAAGGCGTTCTTCTATTTGACTACTCTAAGTCTCCAGAAATTCATCAAGGAAGATGTTCCTGTGCTGTCTGATGAAACTCCAGAAACTGAATGCTTTCTCGTGATTGAGGCGTGAAAGCATTCAGATTTTTTGTGCAAGAATTATATTATAAGCAGGATGGTTTGTATAATGTCTACAGTGGCGTGAAAATGTCAAAGGAACTGTGAAACGCGCTTGAAAAGAAATACAAAACCGAAGATGCCGGGTTAAAAAAGTTTGTTGCTGCTAAGTTTTTGGACTATAAAATGGTAGATAGCAAGTCTGTTATTACCCAAGTCCACAAATTACAAGTAATTCACGATCTCCTTGCTGAAGGTATAAATCAAATTAATATTGATGCTGAAAGTAAAAATCTTAGTATTTTTACCAACATAAATTTCATTGAAGGTCTTGTCATCAATGAAGCATTTCAAGTAGCAGAGATGATTGAGAAATTGCCTCCTTTGTGAAAGGGCTTCAAAACTACTTGAAATACAAACACAAGGAGATGTCCCTTGAAGATCTCATTGTTCGGTTGTGAATCGAAGAAGACAACAAAGCTGCTGAAAAGAGAGGACATGGAAACTCAACAATAATGGGAGAAAATATTGTTGAAGCGAAGAAAAAGAGGAAGAAGACTTCTGGACTGAAATACAACCCAAGCAAGAAACAATTTAGTGGACACTGCTAAAGCTGTGAAAAAAAGTAGGCCAAATCTACAGAGTATCGTGCTCCAAAGAAAGACAATAAAAAGGGTCAAACAAATATGATTGAAAAGCATGATGATGTTGATGATTATGTTCCATGCTTTTTGAATGCAACTTGGTGGGCAATTCTAGCGAGTGGTTGATTGATTACGGAGCCACTCGCCATATTTGTGCTGTTAGAGAAGCTTTCGCTTCATATGCTCGTGTTGGACCCGATGAGACGATTTCTATGGAAATACTTCAAAGGCGAAGATTGAAAGGTGTGGGAAGATATTTCTCAAAATGAATTCCAGCAAAGTGGTGACTTTGAACAACGTCCTTCATGTTCCCGAGATTTGGAAGATATAGTCTTTATTGGACTTTTTGTTAAGAATGATTTTAAATGTGTTTTTATTTCCGATAAGGTTTAATAAGTAAGAATGAAATGTTTGTAGGAAAATATTACCTCACTGAGGGTCTTTTGTGACGATCCAAAGGGTCATCACCTATTTTTAATCAATTCTGTACTTCCAAGGCCTTAAAAACTTCATTTAGAATTATCTCGATTTACGTGCGTAGTCCAGGCGCATAGCTGAAAAGCTTAAATATGTATTCTATGACAAAAATACTTAGTTTTGATGTTAAAATGAATAAATTTGACTTTGGTTAATATTTTTGGCAAACAGACCCGGACCCGTGATTTGACGATTCCAAAGAGTTTGTACGAAAATATGAAACTTGAGCGTTTGCTTTGAATCAAATTCTGAGCTCCCGAGTCCGAAAAATAAAATTTTGAAGTAAATTATTTTTCTGAAATGTTTAAGAAAATTGAAAATGAAATTTGATTCAAAATCGAGGGTATCGAGCCCGTATTTTGGTTCCGGCACCTCGTACAGGTCTTATATATATTTTAAGTCCTTCATGTAAAATTTGGTTGAAAACGGAAGTCGTTTGACGTGTTTTGGACTTGAAATCCTAAATTTGAAACTTGATGAAGTTTTGGAAAAATTCTTAATTTTGAGGTTTGATTCATTTTTTTGAGGTCATTTAGGCGAGTTGATTGCACGGATAAGTTCGTATGATGATGTTGAGTTACGGTTAGGAGCCTCGAGGGCTCGTGAGTGTTTTGGATGTGTTTCAGAGTGGTTTTAGGCTATTAAAAGTTGCAGGTTTCCCAGTTCTGTCATGGCCTTATTCGCGTTCGCTGGAGGGCCTTCGCGACCGCGATGAGTGAAAATTGCTGAAGGAAACTTCCTTCTACGCATTCCTGGCCATGCGAACGCGAAGGCCAAGTGGCCTGGGCAGGGGGAAAGGCAGAACACCTTACGTAAACGCGACCCTGAGGACGTGAACGCGAGGGCTCAAGGAGCTATAGCTTTGCAAACGCAAGCCCTTGTATGTGAATGTGAAGGCCAAAAAACCTAACCCATAGCAAATGCGAGAGGTCTAATGCGAACACGTAGCATTAAAACACCCAGTTATGTTAAAGCTTCAAAAACAGAATGCAAATAGGATTTCTCAAAATTTTACAAAAGTTCTTCTTCTCCAAAGCCTGAGACGATCCTTGAAGAACTTTTTCACCAAAATCTCTTGGATAAGTAATCTATTGAATTTCTAGGCCAAAAACATGTGACTAAGGGTAGAAAATTAGGGATTTGGATAGAGTTATGACTTTTTGATTTTTCTCGATTTAGACTTCATTTTGGGGTCGTTTTTGAAAATAAATTATATATTCGGGCTCGTGGGTAAACGGGTGATTTGATTTTGGCTCGAACCTCATGTTTTGACCAAGCAGGCCCGTAGCCGATTTTTGGATTTTTGGGAAGAATGCTTGAAATGCTATAATCAGGCATTAGGTTCGCATTGATTAGCATTTATTGATGTATTGATACAATTGAATCGGAGCCGAATTCAAAACGAAAGGCGGTTGTTGAGGATTGACACTGCCGTGGAAGTTTGAGGTAAGTGTTCGATCTAACCTTAGCTTGATATTTGTTTCTTGTTGAGTACGACGTATATGCACGGTAACGAGTATCTATACGTTGGTGTCAAGCATGACCGTGAGTCTTAGATTGATACTTGTTGAATTCCTGAATAATGCTATGGCTGAAATAATGAGAAAATCTGTGGTATTGAGCACATGCTTAGTTTAGTTTCCTGAAGGTTAATTATGAGTTAAGAGTGATGATAATAGAGATGTTTGAAGTTGAATTGATATTGGTTATAGCTGATTCTCCCTTGCCGGAACATATATACTCGAGCTGTTGAGTTCCTTTGCCGGGATAGTGTAATTTGTAGTCCCTTGCCGGGACTGTTGTTGTGATCACTATATGTTGTATATTTGGGACGGATTTTGCGCCATAACATTTTTATTAATGACTATATTTATGGATCGGGTTGCATGCCGCAACAGATATGTTATATTATATTGGATTGGGTTGCATGCCGCAATAGACATATTATATTTATTGGATCGGATTGCACGCCATAACATATATATTAAATTTATTGGATCGGGTTGCACACCGCAAATATTATATATAAACATATGGGCCGGGTAGTGCGTCGCAACAGTAGTATGATTATGTTGTTTTAGATACTATATTGATCCTTCATATTTATTGGTTTTCTGCTAAGTTAAATTGTTGCCTCGAAGCATGTATCCCCTCCATTTTAACTGATTATTACTTGTTGATTTCTGCCATATATTATATAACTACACATGTTTATCTGGAGTTTGGTCCTAGCCTCGTCACTACGTTGCTGTGGTTAGGCCAGACACTTACCAATACATGAGGTCAGTTGTAGTGATGCTACACTCTGTATTCTTTTGCACAGATCCAGGTACCGGAGCAACATACGGTGCACAATAGTAGTTTAAGAGCCATAGTTCAGTCCACGAGATCCCGATGTAGTCCTCCAGGCGTCCGCAAGCCTGACATCTCGTTTATCTTTATTTATAATCTGTTATCTCTTGTATTCGAGACAAACGATGTTACTTTCTTTCAAACAGTATTATATAGTAAATCTTAGTAGTCTGTCGATGTTGTGATACCCGTTCTGGGTAGAGACATATGTAGATTTTCCTTATTATTTGGTTTATTTTATTTATGTCTTCCGCTAAATTACGAATTCAATTGTTGTTTAAGTATTTATTTCCTATGTGGCTTGCCTGGCTTCTATAGTAAGCGCCATCACGACTCCTGAGGGTAGGAATTCCAGGTTGTGACAAGTTCGTATCAAAGCTCTAGGTTGCATAGGTCTCACAACTCACGGACAAGCTCAGTAGAGTCTGAGGGATACGTACAGAGACGTCTATGTTTATCCCCCAGAGGCTACATGATTAGGAAAATTTCACATTTGTTCTTTCTTGTTGTGTGGATTTGTTTCTCAAATGCTAATTGAATTTCTAATCTATTCTTTTGCAGATGGAAAGAACACACACTTCCTCATCTACCGCTCAACAGCCCGAGCCCCCAACAACAGCTTCCACTAGGGGTAGAGGGCGAGGCCGAGATAGGGGCAGAGCTTTGCCCCAAGCACCAGCACCAGTGGCGGAGCCTCAGATTGATTTTGAGGAGGAGGTTCCGGCCACAACAGTTCCGGTGGGCCTAGCTCAGGTCCCAGATGGGTTTATTGCTACCCTAGTACTTTGGGACGCTCTGGTCTGATTGGTGGGCCTCATAGAGAGTGTCACCCGAGCACGTTTGCTTCCCATAGCACCAACCGTCTCTCAGGATGGAGGAGGGGCTCAGACTCTTGCTACCCGTTCTTCAGAGCAGATAGCTTCCCAGATTCAGACTCTAATGGTTTTGCCAGTTGGATAAGTTCACATGGGGGTAGTAGCTCATACTGGCGATGGAGCAGCCATGTCTGTCGATGCTTTGTGGAAACTAGATAGGCTCACCAAGCTCTTCACTTCTTCATTCACCGGTGCATCTACTGAGGATCCCCAGGATTATCTAGATAACTGTCATGACGTTCTTTGAAACATGGGTATTGTTGAGACCAATGGGGTTGATTTTGTTACATTTCGCTTGTCTTGAATTGCCAAGATTTGGTGGAGGGATTATTGCTTAGCTAGTCCAACAGTCTTGACCTGGAAACAGTACACAGAGCTATTTCTGGAGAATTTTCTCCCTATTTTACAGCAAGAGGCCTATCGGAGGCAGTTCGAGCGTATCCAGCTGGGATCCATGACGGACGATTTCATTGACTTAGCTCGACATGCTCTTATTATACTTCCCACTGAGAGGGAGAGAGTGAGACGGTTTATTGATGGGCTCATTCAGCCGATTCATCTCCTGATGGCTAGAGAGGCTGGGAGTGAGATATCCTTCCACGAGGCGGCCAATGTGGCCTGTAGAGTTGAGATGGTATTATCACGAGAGGGGGGGTGGTCACAAGACACACAAGAGACACCATCAGTCAGGCAGATTTAGTGGTGCCTCGTTTAGAGGTAGAGATTCGTATGATAGGGGTCATCCTCCTAGGACCTTCCAGTCAGCACTCCAAGTTTCTCACGGTGCTTCAGGTGGCCGTGGTTCTCGCGAGCAGTATTCTGATAAGCAGTCTAATCGCATCCAACTCCGCACTACTAAAGAGTAGCAAGAGAGGGTTGCAATAGATTTTACCTTATTTTTGGTCGGATCGAATCCATAGAGAGCTTGGATTGGAGTTAAGTACCTATCTAGCTTAGAATTGTGAGTGTGTTCTTAATTGATCTTCTCACCATTTTTTGCGTTTTCTTTAACAATCTAATATATCAACTACTAATTATAACTAATTATGCTAAGTGAAAATTACAAAGAATTGTATCTAATAGTTTAAAAGGGACCAGGATAGTGACTTTCACCTAGGTGGCTATTAATTGATGGGTAATTGCTTCAAAGGCATGCTTGACATGTTTGGGAAAATATGCTATAACCGTTGCACGATTTTACCCACTCACACACCTCTCAGTAGAGAGAGTGATTTTGCCCAATTTACTTTCCCAAGACCAAATGGTTAGGAAAATTTTCTCAAGCAACTAGGGTTCAAGACAGGTAATTACTCTCTCGAGGTTTAATCTTTAATTAGGACTATCAATTCTCTTGAGTCCATCCCAATATTTTGTTGGGTCAATTTTTGAGACTTAGGCTCTCTTTCTTAAGAAGAGCTAAGTCAACTTAGCACAAACTAGTGTTTGCAACCACCAATTCATAAATTAAACCATAAAATTGACCCAAATAACAAACACCCATAGTCAATCTAGCGTTAGCTTTCAACACCCATCAATTATCCACACTAGGGTTGAGCCACAACCCTAGCTAGTGGGTTTAGCTACTCATGCTTGAAGAAGAAAATGGAGAAATATATGAAGAACAAGACATATTAATTAATTACTAAAGTAAAATACAAGAATCTACCGTTAAAAGCAAGCTAAGATGCCAAAATAGGCTACAGATGCATTTCCCACGGGCGCAGCTATGTTCTGGAGTTACAGATAACCTTAAAATGGAAAAATATTCTATTTATATTTAGTTGGAAAAACTGGACAAAAATACCTCTGTGGGGTCACTGCAGGACGCGTAAAATGGAACGCGGCCGCACTAGGTTCTGGATTTCAAATCTTGTCTTTCTGAACCTGGGATCCGCGGACCGCTTAGAATGGACCGCGGCCGCGAAGGTCTCTAATGCGGTCCGTACAAATATGACCGGGGGCTGTGCAGCTTAAACTATGGAAATTTTTACCTCTTTGAAACTCTCTTTCGCAGACCGCACAAAATGGTTGTACGGCCGCAAAACTTTCAGTGCGTACCGTGCAATATCTAATGCATCTGCCTTGAAACCCATTTTCCAAACTCTTTGAATCACCTAGTACGAACCGCACAAAGTCTAATGTGGCCATACTAGGTCTGTTTGCCCTCAGTTTTACTTATCTTTTATATTTGAGCAGATTTCACTCCTTTTGAGCCGATCTTTGACATTTTGTCTCTTTGTCGATCAAATCTGCAACTAAGCACAACATATGAGCCTTTTGGGACTATTTTGTAACAATTTAAAATCAAATCATAAGCAAGAAGGAGCATGAAACACATTAAAATCCCTAGTTATCACAGTCCTATAGTGCATCAGCAGCTCCTATCAGTGCATCCCCGCTCCAGAGCTTTCGGGGTGGTCATTCAGGCTGCCAAGGTCAGTCTCAGTTTCCTCTGCCGCAGCATTCAGGTAGATGTTATGAGTGTTGTGAGTATGGTCATACCCGGAGGGCTTGTCGAGGTTGGTGGGTACTCAGTCGCAGTAGCAGTGTTCCCGTGCTATGCTTCAGGGACCAGATGTTCCACAGGACACCACACCATCTAGAGGCGGGACTTGAGGAGCCTAAGGGGAAGGTAGAGGATTTAGTGGTAGAGATCAGGCCGCTAGAGGTGGAGGCCAGCCAGCTGCAGGCCGTCCTAGAGAGGTAAATCAGAGTGGTGGGGCCCAACCCCGATGTTATGATCTTCAGTCCAGGCCCGAGGCTGAGGATTCTGATGCAGTTATTACAGATACAGTTCTAGTTTGTGATAGAGGTGCTTCGGTGTTGTTTGATCCGGGGTCTACCTATTCATATGTGTCATCTTATTTTGCCTTGTACTTGGTCTTACCTAGTGATGCATTGGGTGTTCCTGTTTATGTGTCTACACTGGTGGATGATTCTATTGTGGTCGATCTAGTCCATCGCTCTTGTATTGTGGTGATTGGGGGTCTTGAGACTTGTATAGATTTATTGCTTTTTGACATGGTTGACTTCAATATTATATTAGGGATGGATGGTTATCACCTTACCACGCTATCTTTGATTGTCATGCCAAGATTGTGACCTTATCTTTACCAGGTATACCCTCATTTACAGTGGAGAGGGACACTTGTTCATTCTAGCCGCTGTGTTATCTCTATGTGAAGGCTCGGCGTATGGTCGAGAAGGGGTGTTTGGCTTTGTTGGCATATGTTCGTGATTCTAGTGCTGAGGTCCCCTCTATTGATTCTGTGCCTGTTGTTCTTGAGTTCCTTAATTTGTTTTCGTTCAGACCTGCCCGATATGACGCCCGATAGGGATATTGAATTTTGCATTGATGTGGCTCCGAGTGCCCAGCCCATTTCTATCCCGCCATATCATATGGCCTAGCCTGAGTTGAAAGAGTTAAATGAACAGTTGTAGGACTTGCTTGAGAAGGGTTTTGTTAGACCTAGTGTATTGTCTTGGGGTGCGCCAGTGTCGTTCGTTAAGAAAAAGGATGGTTTGATGAGAATGTTCATTGATTACCGGCAGTTGAACAAGGTAACCATCAAAAATAAATAATCCGTTGCCAAGGATTGATGATTTGTTCGACCAGCTTCAGGGTGCCAAGGTATTTTCCAAGATTGAATTGCGATCTGGCTACCATCAGCTGAGGATTAGGGCATCCAATGTCCATGAGATAGCTTTTCGCACTTGGTACATGCATTATTAGTTCTTAGTTATGTCATTCGAGTTGACAAATGCCCCATCAGCTTTCATGGAATTGATGAACCAGTGTTCAGACCTTATTTGGACTCGTTCGTGATAGTCTTCATTGATGATATATTGATATATTCCCGCAACTAGGAGGAGCATGATCAACACCTTAGAGTGGTTCTTCAGACTCTAAGGGATAGACAGTTATATGCTAATTTTTCGAAGTGTGAGTTCTGGTTGACTTCAGTTGCATTCCTGGGTCATGTTGTATCACCAAAGGGTATTCAGGTTGATCCGAAGAAGATTGAGGCAGTCAAGAACTGGCGTAGACCAGCATCAGCTATAGAGATTTGGAGTTTCTTGGGATGGGCTGGTTACTATCATCGATTCGTGGAGTGGTTCTCATCTATCGCAACCCGATGACCAGGTTGACCCAGAAGGGTGCCCAGTTCGGATTGTCGGATGAGTGCGAGGCAAGCTTTTAGAAGCTCAAGACAGCGCTGACTACGACACCGATGTTGGTTTTGCCTACAAGTTTAGGACCCTATACAGTCTATTATGATGCTTCCCATGTTGGGCTTGGAGCAGTGTTGATGTCAGATGGCAAAGTCATTGCCAACGCTTTGAGGCAGTTGAAGATTCATGAGAAAAACTACCATGTGTATTATTTAGAGTTGGCAGCCATTCACGCATTAAAGATTTGGAGGCGTTATCTGTATGGCGTGGCATGTGAGGTGTTCATGGATCACAGGAGACTTCAATACTTGTTCAAGAAAAAGGAGTTCAATTTGTGGTAGGGGAGGTGGTTGGAGTTGTTGAAGGATTATGATATCACCATTTTATATCATCTGGGAAATGCCAAGGTGGTGGCTGATGCTTTGAGTAGGAAGTCAGTCAGTATGGGCAGTCTTACTTATATTCTGGTCGGTGAGAGGCCGCTTGCTTTGGATGTTCATGCTTTAGCCAATCAATTCGTAAGAATAGATATTTCTAAGCATTGTGATGTGTTAGCTTGCACGGTCGCTCGTTCTTCATTATTGGAGCATATCCATGATTGGCAGTATGAATATCCCCATCTGTGTGTCCTTAGAGACACGGTGCAACGCAGAGGTGCCATGCATGTTACCTTAGATAATGATGGATTTTTTAGATTGCAGGGTCGAGTATGTGTGCCTAATGTTGATTTAGGAGGAGGCCCATAGCTCTCAGTAATCTATTCATCCGAGCCCTGCGAAGATGTATCAGGATTTGCGAGAGTATTATTGGTGGCATAGAATCAAGAAGGATATCGTAGCATATATGGCTCGTTGTTTGAATTTTTAGCAGGTTATATACGAGCATCAGAGACCTGATGGTTTATTTTATTGGATTGAGCTTCCATAGTAGAAGTTGGAGCGGATCACTATGGACTTTTTTACTGGACTTCTGCTGACTAGGAAGAAGTTCGTGCAATATGGGTCATTGTTGATAGGCTGACCAAGACATGGAATTTCATTTCTGTGAGATCTATATTCGGGAGATTGTTCGCCTTCATGGTGTGCCTGTATGTATCATTTCGGACTGGAGTACGCATTTTACCTCGCATTTCTGCAGAGCAGTTCAGTGAGAGTTGCGTACACGCGTTGAGTTGAGTACAACATTTCATCCCCAGACGGATGGTCAGATGCGAGCGGACTATTCAGATTTTGGAGGATATGCTCCGCGCTTGTGTTATTGACTTTGGAGATTTGTGAGATCGGTTTTTTCTTTTAGTAGAGTTTTCCTACAAAAAAAACTACCAGTCAAGAATCCAGATGGCTTCTTATAAGGCTTTATATTGTAGTTGGTGTCGGTCTCCGGTTGGATGGTTTGATCCAGGAGAGGCTCGTTTGTTGGGTACGGATCTGGTTTAGGAGGCCTTGGACAAGGTCAGGATTATTTAGGATAGACTTTGTTCAGCTCAGTCCAGCAAAGAGCTATGCAGAGTGTAAGGTTCGAGATGCGGCTTTTATGATTGGTGAGCGGGTATTGCTTCGAGTGTCGCCCATGAAGGGGGTGATGAGATTTGGGAAGAAGGGAAAGCTTAGCCATAGGTTCATTGGTCCGCTTGAGATTCTTGATCGAGTGAGAGAGATTGCTTATGGACTTTCCTTGTTGCCGAGCTTATCAACAATGTATCCAGTGTTTCATGTGTCCATGATTCGAAGGTATCACGACGATCTAGCCCACATGATAGATTTCAGCACCGTCTAGTTGGGCAAGTACTTATCTTATGAGGAGGAGCCACTAGCTATTCTAGACCGGCAGATTTGTCAGTTGAGGTCGAAGAGTTTCCCTTCAGTTCATGTTCAGTGGAGAGGTCAGCCTCTTGAGGCATCGACTTGGGAGTTCGGGTCTTGTCACACCTCCTTTTTTACACACCTACCCTGAGATGTAAATGTATAAGGGAGTTTTTCCACTTAAAGTGACATTACTCAAAATGGGATTTTTATTTTATTCAGAGTCGCCACTTGGGATAGGTTTGGATTTTGGTGTCCCAAGTTACCAGTTTATCTTGAATCCCAGATCGAGGAAATTTCGACTTCCCAAGTAGAGTCTACGAACCAGAAATTCTTGAGTAAGGAGCTCTGTATACCCGAGGGAAGGTGTTAGGCACCCTCAGATTCCATTTTTCTAGCACGGTCGCTTAAGCTATTATAAATTGCTTAATGTGTCTTTAAAGCATGTCATCCTATAGTGCAATTTTAAAATTATTTACCGCTTTTGATTAAATTTTAATGAATGAGAACACCGTTTAAAATATGTTTTTGGATCACGTCACATGTAATGCAACTGGATTTGGAACACATTTTATTCAAGGTTTTGGGATTTGGATTTGGCTCACATGAAATGCGCATCCGAATTTATGAAGGTAAAATTATTATAGAGCGTGCCAAAAGCAACTAGCGTGTTATTAACTGTACATGAGGCTATGAAAATTTGCTAAATGGATTACCCAATTTCTAGAAGCATAATTAACCCCATGTGTCGGTAAGTGTCTGGCCTAACCCCGGCGAGGTAGTGACGAGGCTAGGACCAGACTCTAGATAAACTTGTGCAGTTATATAATATATGGCTGAAATAAACAAGTAATAAGCAGTTAAAAGAGATGGGGTACATGCTTCGGGGAAACAATTTAACTTACCAGGAAAATATTAAATATGAAGGATCAATATAGTATCTAAAACAACATAATTATACTACTGTTGTGGCGTGCAACCCGACCCATATGTTTATATTTAACTATTGTGGCGTGCAACCCGATCCAATAAATATAATATATCTGTTGCAGCGTGCAACCCAATCACATAAACATAATATATCTGTTTCGGAGTGAAACCCGATCCAATATATATATCATATCTGTTGCGGCATGCAACCCATCCATATATATATTCATTAATAAAAATGTTCTAGCGCGCAACCCGTTCCAAATATACCACATACAGTGATCACAACTATAATTCCGGTAAGGGATTAACTACAAATTACACCATCCCGGTAAGGGAACTCAAAAGCTCGAGGTATATATGTCCTGGCAAGGGAGAATCAGCTATAACCAATATCAAATCAACTTCTAGCATCTCTATTATCATCACTCCTAACTCCTAACTCTATTATCACCAATTTGTACGCATAGAATCCTCATGGTGGTTAGCTACAAGCCAATAATCCAATCCAAAAGGAGATTAAATCCTATAATACAGGTAGTGGTGAAAAAGGAGATTGTCAAGCTTCTAGCGGCAGGTGTTATTCACCAAATTTCAGACAGCCCTTGGGTAAGTCCAGTTCAGGCAGTACAAAGAAAGGAGGTATGACAATTATAAAGAATGAAAATAATAAACTCATACCTACAAGGATTGTTACAAGATGGAGAGTCTGCATTGACTATATACGTCTCAATAATGCTATCCGAAAAGATTATTTTCCTTTACCATTTATTGGCCAAATGTTGGATAGAATTGCAGGATATAGTTTTTACTGTTTTCTTGATGGCTATTCAAGATATAACCAAATACACATTGCACTCGAAGATCAGAATAAGACAACTTTCACATGTCCTTATGGCACATACGCCTATAGGAGAATGCCATTTGGTCTGTGCAATGCCCCTGCTACATTTCAACATTGCATGACACCAATTTTATCTGACATGACTGAAAACTTTCTTTAATATTTACGGATTGTGAGCATGTGATTTTTGCCCTGTTAAGACGACTCATATAGGACTCTCAGGTTAAGGATTTTCCTTTTAATATTTTCTTTAGGATTTAATTCTAGGATTAAATTGCGTATGCGGGTGTGTTTTCATTTAGGATTTAGTTTCATTTTTTTTGCTAAAATAATTGTTAATTATGGTTATTTTTGAGAATACAAAATTCAAAAAATATGCAAGTAGTATCTCTGCATAATCATTTTTTTTAATTTGTTGCATTTTTTGTTTGTGTTAATTAGGAATTTCTAAAAAACAAAATTAGGAATTAAATAATAAAAAAAGAAGAAAGAAACAAAAAAAAAACATATATATACAGCCGCCCAGGCTGGACATAATTGGGCCAGACCTGGGTGACCGAAACCCTTTTCCCTGTAAATATATACATCACCCAGCCCAAACACCAGTCCCTGACCCAATCCGCACACAAACTGCCCAAAACGACACTGTACCAGGAAGATCCATCACAGCCGTTGATCATCCAATCATCCATTGGCCATGAAACCCTCACCCAAAATTGAATAAATATGTCCAAATATCTGTATAGATGCAAAGACAAAGTCTTCATCTTCCTTGCACAAAATACATCTCCCCACCTCCGCCCTTTGACCGCCCTTGACCACCCAGCAGCCACCCTAACGCCACGGCCAGAAATCGCCTCACGGCGGCGGCCATTCACCAAACCGCCCCAACTTTGCACCACCAGACCACCATGACCTCCTCTTCCCCGCCCTGCAATCAGCTTCCTTCGAACAACCCTCCTCCGTCTCGAATATTCAAAAGAAGGGTCGTCGGAACCACCGTCTCCGGTGACCCAACCCCAAACCGTCTCAGATTTACACCATAGAAACACCTAGACCTCCCCTTCCCCTTCCTGCAACCCGTTCCTTTCAAACAACTCTCCATCACCTCGAATATTTATTTGAAGCGTAACCCTAAAACCCAAACCCCATCGGATTCTGGTCAAACTAACCTCAGACAATCCCCGTCCGTTCCCCTCCCCAACCATGCCACCCACAGTCCTCAAATACCACTAACCACCAAGAAAATTGAGATCTGAGACCTCACTTGGTCTCAAAATCACAAAATCCCATTATTGAACGCCTGAGCCCATTATTCCAAAACTAGTTGTCTTAAATGGTTAGAAGCCTCCCCAAAAGATGTCAGAAACCAGTGGAACGGATTTAAGTTGGGGTTTCATGTGTACGAGCTAAGTATTCTATTTTTAAATCACTATCATTGTTTGTATATAATTGCTTTGTTTCTATTAAATGTTAGATGCTTTGTTTCTTAAAAATATTAGTTGTTTTTCCACAATCTCATCCTGAAGTAGGTTAAGTAGCGTCTCTACTTGCTATATGACTTATTTCCTTTGGCTGTCACTGGTTTGAATCCTTTCGTCTCTTGAGTGGTCTGATATCATGTTGATCTTAGCCTCTTGATTCTGAAATTTTACATGAGTTGTGATCCTGGATTTTTGACTCTTCAGTAACGTGACCTCTATGGTTTGTTGATCGTCATATCCTGATTTTCATTTGTTTCACTCCCTGAAACCCTGATTAGTTTGGTAGATGTTTATCTTTTGGTTCATACTTATGCTATTGAGTAGTTGTTTTCATCTCATAGTAACTTTAATCTTCATTACTTGCATGTATTAGGCTAATCTGTTTTGCTAAACTTTTAATTGCTGATATCAGCCTTTAGTTTCCTGATTCTATTCATATATATACCGAGTGTTCAATTCCTGTTATTCATTTCTCACTTTCAAGTTTTGCTGAGTACTTTAATTGGGTCATTTCTGTAAGTTAAGCATCAATGGATGGGGTTTTTTTTGGTCCCTTTAATTCATTGGTTTAGAACGATATTTGTTGTTAAAAAAATCACATTGGGATACTTATTTTAAAACTTGAATGGTGTTGGCTAATCCTTAAACCTTTCAATAAGCCTGTTAGCCCAGACCAAAATTTGGCCAAAAACTTAAACACAATTGACCAGGGTCAAGTTGACCAAACCAAGTGAAAACCAAGGGTTAAAAGGACCGTAGGTTAGTTAATTAGGAAAGGAAATATGGGTATAAGAGGTATTTGAGCCTAAAAGAATCTTGTAAAAACCTGTAGAACATTTTAGTGAAAGACCTAGGCACAATTTTAGCCTCAAACTTGAGGCACAAGTCAGAAAACTAAGGACCATTAAGATTTAACTGAAATTTGAATAAGGAACTAAAAGGAAAAACAAGGAAAAAATGTTGCCCTAAGGTTTGAGAGGGGATGATTATTTTTCCTGACCTTTTATAATATATCTTCGGTCAGACTTTCTCTTGAAGCTTGAGTGAATTAAGATATATAAATACATACTAGCTTCTTCTATATTCTTCAGAGATCATTAGTGTTGTTCTTATTCTTGTGGAGTTTGATTCTTCTGAAATTCTGGGTGTTGATTGATCGATTGACTGCTGTTGCTTGCTGATTACTTCAATTTACTCATAGGTTTCCTTTCCTTGTTGTATTCCAGGTATTCATCCTCACTCAAAAGGCTGAGAAGTAATGTTCATATGTATGCGAGATTCTGGCTGATAATAAGAAAAATAGTGCTTTGATTTTAATCCAATGATGTAATTATATTTGTTTCCTTAGAATATTTCTCAAGTGTATACTCAATCTAAGCATGTATTAATCATGCACTGTATCAGTACTGTTTTTTTTATTATTTGTCTAACTTTTCAGTAGATTTTGCAATAATTGATCCAAAGTTAATTTAGCCTTTGCTAACTGATTTATATTAGAAATTCGACATTTAAATATGTGTGTACTAGGAATAATGTAAACTTCGAGTAGTTTTCTTCAGATCTCAGGATTGAAATCTGATTTATAACTTATTAATGAGAAAAATCATCCGTATTAATTTTCTCATTTAAATATTTGTAATATACTTTGTAATAACCAGGTGTATAGTATTAATGGTTGTTATACAATTGAAGGAATGGCCGTTGTGAATTTCTCATGATGGACTCGTTACTCCAATATCTCTAGGCCCAATCAGAAAGCCCAATAACTGTCAGTCACAGCATAAACAATGTATGTTCCTGGGCTAGCCAAAACTTGAAGCCAAATGTGTATAATTAGCCATGAATGAGGCTAAAAATGCAAATATTGAGTTTCCAAGTGTGTTATTCATCTGTAAATTATTAGAGCATCTCTAGGTACACGAATAATAGAACATTTACTGTGCATTAGAATGTCCTTATAAAATAAAGTGGGCCACGTTCACCTAATCAAACACCACAAGGCTCCTTAATTAGATAAAACATTTTGTAAAAATAGAAGTGCCGATTCGCAAATTTCACGGCCTCTTACGAATTTCAAAAGACGTAGTTGTTGTAGGTGAGAATTTATTAATAAAATACCTTCCTAAATTCGGGTGCGCATTTATGTGACCAAATCCAAATCTCAATGGAGTTAGAATACGTCTAAAATTGCATGCGCATTTATGTGATGCGATTCACGATGTGTTTTAATGACATTGTAAACTTCATAAAATATACATACTAAGGTGGTTAGTATTTTAAAATTGCATCATAGGCTTGAACATGTACTCAAATCAGAATTTTAGTCACTTATAATAGTTTAAGCGACCGTGCTAGAACCACGGGATCCGAGGATGCCTAACACCTTCCCCCGTGTCAACAGAATTCCTTACTCAAGAATTTAAGGTTTGCAGACTCCAATTGGGCAGTCAAAATATTTCCTCGATTTGGGATTTTAAATAAACCGTGACTTGGGACAGCAAAAGCCAAACCTATCCCAAGTGGTGACTCTTGAATAAATGATTATCCCATTTCAAATAATGTCACTTTAATTGGAAAAACTCCCTTATACGTGTTATCCTTCGGGGTAGCCGTGTAAGAAAAAAAGGAGGTGTGATAGCTTTGGCGACTCTGCTGAGGATGAGAAACCCAGAATCTCTGGTTCAGGGTTCAAGAATTCGAGCTTAGAATAACTGTTATATTTCGCTTCTTCTGATTTGCTTACATGTACTGTGCTAAATGCCACATATTTTACCGCTTTGATTTTATCTTAAATGTATATATATATAAACTATTATGAAAACCCTTCACTTCTCACCTCCGGGGATGTGCTCACTAGTTGAGACTCCCTATTCTATTAGTGTCCTACCATGAAATAAGAAAAGAGGCCGGACAAGTTACTAAGCCGGAGGGCCTTTTGGTTTCCGATACATAGCCCCCTCCTTGACTTGACTTGTCTGCTTGGGTACACAGTCTAGATCCTATGCCGAGATTCTCAACTTAGTATAACAAAACCTCATGCCGGATCTCTAGTAGGAACGTTTATTTTCATCATGCATTTGGCTTAGGGGGCTTAACACAGTGATTGGTCCCGTCTAGGACAGGTGCCCTGATATAAAAAACTATCGTGATACATTTTACGTGCTACTTGTGCATTAATTTGCGTTGGATCCGCATATTGACCGGTTGTGAACAATAGAGAATAAATTGAGGAAAATAGCTTGTTTGGGGGATCACTTGTAAAACCAATGCAGAAATACTGCCGGATTTTTCCAAAAAAATACAAAAAAAAAAAACAAAAAAAACAAAGGAATTTGGAGTTTTCAATGATATTTGCAAGTTTTAATGTCACAAAAAATGTGTCTGAGTTTATTCACTTGTGTTGAAATAAATCGGGTAGTGCCATTACCGCCGGTAATAAACAAAGTTTACCACAAGGGACGCTAGAAGGTTGATCTTGTACGAATGGCCACCTCTGAATTTTATTCATACAGGCATACAAGCATAGCCTGGAAAACCTTCTCTCCGAGGTGTTGAAAGGCCATATCCGCAAGCCGGTCATGGTTTTAATATAAATTTCATAAAATGTCTGTTTTAATATTTCGATAATACTAATTTAGCTTTAATAAATGTGCAGAATGAGCACGATAATGAATAAATTCCTATGGAGCTGCGGCTATGGTGGAATGATCTCGGGGAAGCTGGGCAGACAAGAGTCAATACACACCTGGGAGGCCTCACTAGTTTACTGAAAATTAACCCCAGAGGAGACATCATAAAGGCCTTAATCACTTTATGGGACCCGACCTACAACATTTTCCACTTCTCGTACTTTGAGCTAACCCGGACTTTAGAAGAAATGACCGGATATATCGGGACCCATAAAATCCCTTTGAGACATCAATACTTGATCGCATCCAGAGCCCTCGTCGTTCGTAAATTCCTGGATACCCTGAAAATTAGTAGAAAAGTTCACAATCCCGACTTATCGGTGGGCTTTTGCCCCTTGAAATTTAAATACCAATGATATGGCCATATTGGAGAATTCTACAACCGTTAAAATCTTATTTTCAGCAAGGGTAATCGGCTCAAGTGGGAGGAGCATCAATGTTTTGCGTTCATGGTGTCTTTCCTGGCTCTTTTAGTATTCCCGTGAAAGGATAGGAACATTGACGTACGGATAGTGGGGGTCTTTAGCACTTTGATAACCCAAGCCAAGAGTACTCTCGCTCCAATGATCTTTTCCGACATCTTCTGAGCCCTTTCCATCTGTATAGTGGGAGGATATTTCTTCGAGGGTTGTTACTTGATGCGACAAATCTGGATGATTGAACATATATGTCACCAGCCTCGAGTCATGAATTATGGGTTGCCAACAAAGAGCTGCATAGAAGAATTTTGCAGCAGAGTTGATGGGTTTGAATTGCCAGAGGGTGTCACAGAATGGGTGGCATATATCTAGGTCATCACCGCAAATCAAATAGAATGGACATTCGGTTGGCTCTCTGTGGACGAAATTGTGTATATGCCCATCGGAACTCATTTCCTTTTGATGGGCATTCGAAGCATCCAGCCTTATGTGCCGTACTCAGAAAATTGGGTAGATTTCAAATAATCCCCAGAGATGAGGATGTTAGCCGCCACGTGGTTGAGATAAGCCCGAATGGTCAATTCCCCGAAGCTACTGTACGCCAAATGTGGAGTGAGTGCCAATATTTGACAACTGATACCCGAATATGTGACGTATCTAAGAGTGAGTTTGCACCAGAGTATGTTACCTGGTACAAGAGAGATATAGAGCCCGGGATACTGGAAAAGAGACCCCATCTCCAGTAATTTGCTGAGACATCATAAGAGCAGTGGGATTGGTTACCCAAAGAAAATGAATACCGGGCTACTATAGGAAAGTTGGAAAAGAAAATTCAAGAATTGCAATTTGAAACCAGCCTGCAAGCTGCAACCAGTGAGAGAGAAAAGAAAGTATTGATCAACGTAAATGAAGCCCTACGAGCCCAGATCTAGAAAATGAACGCATCCATAGAAAATCACCCGAGGAGTAGAAAAGACGTAAAACTCATAGAGAGCCTGCGACTAAAAGTAACTGAATACAGTTTCGACCAGAATAAGGTATAGGGTGGACTGTCTAGGGCTCGAAAGCAACTAATTAATAGTGCAGAGGAAAGAGCACGCATACTGGAGCAGTTAAATGAGGGAAGTGGCAATGAAAGTGCTGGTTTAAAACAAAAGGTTATCATAGCTGAAAACACAATGGCCAAATGGGCCAGGGATTTCAAAGCCGAGAGAGAGCATTGCTATGCGGTAATAGCGGGATTGGAAAGAGATTTGCGGTAGTTCCAAAAGCTGAATCAAGTAGCCGAACAAATTTTAGAAGCACTAGCTGAGCAAATAGGGCGCCGACTACAAGAAAAAAGGGTTATCAGAGAAAAGGTGCGGGCAATCGCAGAATATATTACTACGAAGTGCAATCACTGTGAGGACATGACAAAATCTATGTTTTTCGCCGCTGCCATGACATTTGTGCGTCAAGTGATGGAAGATCTCCACTATCTCCAGGGAAGTTTAGCACGCAAACCCGCGGCAAGGCCGGACGATGCCCCACAAGCTCCAAAAGCATTTGAAGCTTTAATGTACTCATAAACTTGTATCTTCCTTGAAGAAAAAAAGAAAAAAAAGAGTCGGGTTGCATGTTTTGTTACTTACTTTTCGATGTCTATAATGTTATTATGTCCCAGTTTGGTAGTTAATTTTCATTTTGCTAGAGTATGTAATCAAATTTTATGTCATCATAAAATATGAAAATCACAAAGACACTTTGATGTGTACCTAACATTCTTTTCATAAGCTGCGCTCGGTCTGATTCGTGCAAAGTCATGATACGTAGGCAATTTTTATAGGATTCGACCGTTTTCTTCTAAAAAAAGAAAAAAACAACAAAAATGAAAAAGATGGGGGAACAAGAGGTAGGTAACAAAAAGGAAATTTTGAATAAACGTCGGGATTAAACATGCGACCATTTCAAGCATATAGAAACCCATTATCTGCGTAGGTGCATCATACCCAACGTGTGATTTCATGTTTGTTATCTACCCCGAACTAACTACTGAATTCCAGTGTCCAGTTCATGTGTTTTAAGAACAGTGATTTGTTTGCGGTAAGCTGGCTTCACACGGATACTTTACTAGGTCAAAGGGAAGAATAGAGATGTCGACCAAAATAAGTCTACCAGCAGTCCCTATCCCAGAGGACAACCCAATAACAGGAGTACCAGCCTCTAAATCTGCAGCGGCTGAAGAGAACAGGATCCTGCGGCTCCGAGTCCTGGAGAGGTGGGATTCCTGAACAAACGGGAAAGAACCTCCAAGCGCTATCCCTGGATTTCCCGAGCTTTTTCAAAGGTCAGGGTGTACCTCCACCATTCCTATCAGCCACCCAAATATTCTGCTGGGGAAGCCCACCATATCAACAAATTTTGATGGGGTGCCTTTTGAAACCCGCCCTGCGATGTTTACATCCGGGCCAGTTCCTAACATCTTTACGGCCCCACCATACGCAGCTACCACACAGCCTGCGGTACCAAGGCCCATGTTTGATCCCACAACTTTTACATTCCAGACTCCTAACTACAAAACAGAGCCTCCCCCGTACCCCACTTAAAAATACCCTCAGCCAGCATACGAACTTAACCCTGTGCAAGACAAAACCTCCAAAACACCCAAACAGGATGAAATCACAAGGAGAATGAAGAGTCTTGAACAAAGCCTGAAGAACATGCAAGGACTAAGTGGACAAAAGAGTGAATGCTACTCAGACCTATGCATGTTCCCACACGTACATCTTCTTTTGGGGTTTAAAACTCTAAAGTTCGAAAAATACGATGGCCACGGTGACCCCAACACCCATTTGAAGAAGTACTGCAATCAACTATGTGGAGCAGGTGGGAAAGAGGAACTTTTGATGGCATATTTTGGGGAGATCTTAGTGGGTATTGGATATGATTGGTATGTAGATTAGTATATTACCTGATGGCACATCTGGGATGACCTCGCCCAGGACTTTGTAAGACAATTCGAGTACAACATCGACATCGCGGCGGATAGGAATTCCCAAGCCAATTTGAAAAAGAAACATGCTGAAAGCTTCAAAGAATATGCTATTAAATGGCGCGAGCAAGCTGTGAGAGTAAAGACTCATATGGATGTGAGGGAGATGGTCACCGTCTTTCTGCAAGCGCAAGAGGCAGACTATTTTCAGAATATGATGTCGGACATGGGTAAGCCTTTTGCTGAGGCAATTAAGATTGGGGAGGTGGTAGAGAATGGCCTTAAAACAGGGAGGATTCTGAGTCAATCCGCCATAAAAGCCACCTCCCAGGCCATACAAGGAGGGGCGGGAGGAATCCCAAGAAACAAGAAGAAAGAGGAAGCATCCATGGCAGCCTCCGGGATGAGGAAGCATCATGCTCACCGGCATGAATTCTCTGAAAGGGAACCTTAGCATTACTATCCTAAAAAAGACATGCACTATGTCCCTCAAACCTATTCAGTTATGAACACTCAGCCTTTTGCTCGACCTCAAAAACCGAACAACATAAACCAAGCCCCAAGAAATCAGCCTCCCAAGAATCACTACAATCCCCGCCCTCAACAAAATAATTATCGTCCCAGGGAGACGCCCAGGAGACAGAACTTCACTCAAATAGGAGAATGCTATGCCAGCCTGTTACCAAAGTTGGTCCACATGGGTCTCCTGCAGTCTGTGCCCCCAAACCGACAAAACCTAGAATCACCTTCTTATCAATCGGGCGTACGTTGTGCTTACTACTATGGGGTAGACGTACATGACACCGATAATTGTTGGACCCTAAAACGAGCAGTAGAAGACTTGGTAGAACAAAAGATGATAGTATTGAGGGATGCAGAGGTCCCAAATGTAACTGATAATTCATTTCCAACTCACAACAATGGGCCAATCATCGGAATTATCTATGAGGATAAGAAATTTGACCTCGCTCTGAAAGCCATCATAGCCATCGCCGAGGCAGACAGAAAACCAAAAGTCACCCCAAAAAAGATTGAAGAAAAGAAAATGAATGAAGCCAAATGCTCAAAAGCAGAGAAGAAGGCTGAAGTCAAAGCTGGGACAACCCCTACAAGGGAAACAATATTCTACATCCCACGAGGGCGTCAAGAAATTCATCCCACATTGAGCCCCCCCAAAAAAGGTTCGAGCTGATTAAAACCATGTATATACCCAATAAAGCCTATGTGGTACGGGGATCGATTAAACCACCGGTGCTGAATAAGCAGGTGGTAATAGGTTACGCACCGCAGAAGCCCATGACCAACCCTTTAGCAGTCCCTTGGAACTATCAGGAAACCATCATTACATACAAAGGAAAAAATGTCCTTGGGGAAACTCAAAAAGGTTATCCCATAAAGAAATACTCAGATATGGAAGAGGTGAACACCAAAGAGGCCAGTGAATGCTGAAGAGGTAGAATCCTTTTTCCAAAAAATGACAATGCCAGAGTTCGAAGTGGCGGATCAGCTCCGAAAATCCCCTGAGCAGGTTTTTTATTGTCACTCTTGATGAAATCTCCCGAGCATTAGCAGGTGTTGGCCAAAACATTGAACGAAGCTTATGTACCGTCTCAGACCTCTATAGAGCAACTAGAGAAAATAGAGGAGAGACTCTTCGGTATTAACCAGGTCTCGTTCAGTAGGAATGACTTACCTCCGGATGGAGCTTCTCACAACAAGGCTTTGCACCTCACTGTCAAGTGTGAGGGATATTATGTCAAAAGAGTGATGATCTATGGAGGTTCCGGAGTAGACATATGCCCGCTGTCTACCTTGCAGAGAATGGAGATCGGGATAGAGAGGATTCATCCTAACAATGTATGTGTCCGAGCCTTCGATGGAATAAAAAGGGACACAATAGGTGAAATTGATTTGGTGCTAACCATTGGTCCAGTCGACTTCAAAGAAACATTTCAGGTGTTGGACATGGACACCTCCTATAACTACCTCTTAGGAAGGCCGTGGATTCACGTAGCAGGGGCAGGGCCTTCTACCCTGCACAAAATGCTGAAAGTTGAATATGAAAACAAAGCGATTGTAGTTCATGGAGAGGATGAACAATCAATTTACCGGGACCCCACTGTCCCATGTCTAGAAGCCAAGGAAGGGAGTGAGCACATAGTCTATCACGCTTTTGAAGTCGTAGTAGCCGATCAACATGAAGAGGGCAAGTCACTTCCCCAACCTTTCCTGTCAAATTCTTCAATTATTGTGGCAAAGGAAATGACGCGTCAAGGTTTTAAGCCAGGCAAGGGACTCGGAAGCTCCCTACAAGGCATAACTAAGCCGGTCCCCTTGCCCGCCGCAAAAAAATTCTTTGGACTGGGCTTTCATCCATCCTCAGAAGATGTCACCTGGGTTAATCGAAGAAACCATCAGGGATAGGCCTTGCCACGACCCCTACCCCACCTGTACAAAACATTTATAAAACCAAAGTATAGTGAGGTGGAGGAAGAAGAAACCTTCACCACAGAAGAAATTGATTAAATATGCGGAGCCATGAGGGAGCTATCGTACATTGTCAACATGGTCCAACCAGGAGAAGGTTCAAACGTTGCCGAAGTGCTCTATATGGCCAGATTCCAAATTTCAAAACTGGAAAGCCACACCTTTTCTAGTCAAGCGGGAGGCCTGGTAGTTCCGCCTTGCTACCTCTTCTTAAACATGAGCTATTTCAGGGTGTAGTTCGGTTGTTTGTTTTTATTTAGCACTTTGCTCTTTAAATCTCGATTGTAAACCCTTTCATCTTACTAGTCAAAGAAATAAAATCAATATTTCGTTATTTGCACCTCTTTGTCTTTCTCTGATTTTTGTCTTTCTTTTATTTTTCATTTTTTCTTTCCCAACAATACGACTTTAAATAAAACGACATGCTCGCTGACTTCATGCCACAACCAATACTTGCTACCCATCTGTGAAATAATGAACCAAGAACCAGAATACGATAAAGAAGAGGATTTGAGGGAAATCAACCGAGAGTTGGAACACTTTGAAAACAAACCTATGCCAAATTTAAGCGACACTGAACCGGTTAACTTGGGCAATACAGATGAAATCAAAGTAACGAAAATAAGCATCCATGTGAATGAAGAAATACGGGATTCATAGTTCAACTCCTGTTGGAATTCAAAGATGTATTTGCGTGGTCCTACGAGGACATGCCTTGTTTGAGTATGGATTTTGTGGTTCATAAGTTGCCTTCATACTCTGAATGCCCTCCGGTCCAACAAAAATAAAGAAAGTTCAAGCCTGATGTCAGTGACAAAATCAAAGAGGAGATTACAAGACAACTATAGGCGGGGGTAATCCGGGTGGTTCGGTATACCTCATGGCTAGCCAATTTGGTCCCGGTGCCAAAGAAGGACAGGAAAACTTGAGTGTGTGTGGACTACAGGGATCTAAATAAAGCGAGTCCCAAGGATAACTTCCCTCTACCCAACATCCACATCCTTGTCGATAATTGTGACAAGCATGAGATTCAATCCTTTGTAGAGTGCTACGCAGGGTATCACCAAGTGTTGATGGATTAGGAAGATGCTGAGAAAACCGCCTTTACCACATCTTGGGGAACCTATTGTTATAGAGTTATGCCCTTTGTATTGAAAAACGCAGGGGCAACATACACGAGGGCTATGACCACCATCTTTCACGAATGATGCATCGGGAAATAGAGGTGTATGTGGATGACGTGATTATCAAATCCAAGTCTAAGGGCGATCATGTAATGAGTCTATTGGGAAGATTGAATTACATTAGTCGATTCATCGCCCAGTTGACTTCCACATGTGAGCCCATATTTAAGCTATTGAAAAAGGATGCGGTAGGCAAGTGGACTGTTGAGTGCTAGGAAGTTTTTGACATAATCAAACAATACTTGTCTAATCCACCAATTTTAGTTCTGCCAGAACTAGGAAGGCCACTATTTATTTATCTAACAGTCTTGGAAGGCTCTTATGGCTGTATTCTTGGGCAGCATGATGCCACGGGAAAGAAAGAGCAGGCCATTTATTATATGAGCAAAACGTTTACCAGTTACGAGGCCAAGCACACACTGCTACAAAGATTTTTTTGTGCCTTGACATGGGTGGCTCAGAAGTTTAGGCATTATCTGCATGTTCATACCACGTACCTCGTAACCAAGCTGGACCCACTAAGGTACATATTCCAAAAGCCAATGCCAACAGGGTTACTAACCAAATGGCAGATGTTGCTCACCGAGTTCGACATTGTTTATGTCACTCGTACTGCAATGAAATCTAGAACATCGGCAGATCATCTGGCGGAGAACCCCGTTGATGATTAATATCGGCCTCTAAACACTTACTTCCCTGACGAAGAAGTGAATTTGTTGAAAGTAGCAGCTGAAGACACCCTCGTTTGGAAAATGTTCTTCGACGGAGCAGTAAACGCAAAAGGCATAGGAAATGGGACAATTTTAATCTCACCCACATGTCAGTATTATACAGCTACAACAAGGCTTCGGCTTTTGTGCACCAATAATACAACTGAATATGAGGCTTGCATCATGGGCATGAACATGGCTATTAACCAAGAGTTCGAAGAATTGCTAATTATGGGACATTCCGATCTGATCATCGGACAAGCTCAAGGAGAATGGGAGACGAGAGACATTAATCTCTTCCCATACCAACAGCATGTGGAAGACCTCAGCAAACGGTTCAGGTCGGTACAGTCCAAGTACATTCCCCGTTTCCACAATGAGTTAGCAGATGGACTTGCAACCTTAACCTCCATGTTACCATACCCTATGAAGGCCTATGTTGATCCTTTACAAATCCAAATCAAAGAAAGGCATGGGTATTATAATGCGACCGAAGCACAGCCCACCACACAACCTTGGTATTATAACGTCTTGAGATTCCTAATAACACATGAATACCCTGAGAAAGCCACCGGAGTACAAAAGAAAACCATCCGACGACATGCAAGCAATTTCTTCTTGAGCGGCGACACTTTGTATAAAAGGACTCCAGGTCTTAATTTGTTGAGATGTGTGGATACCGAAGACGCTAGGAGAATTATGCACAAAGTACATGCGGGCGTGTGTGGCCCCCATATGAACGGCTATGTACTGGCAAAGAAGATACTCAGAGCTGGCTATTTCTGGATGACCATGGAGAATGACTTCTTCAGTTTCGTTCGAAAATATCATCAATGCCAGGTGCATGGTGATTTGATTCATGCACTGCCAAATGAACCGCATCCTATGTCAGCATCCTGGCCATTTGCCGCATGGGGCATGGATGTCATTGGACCGATTGGGCAAAAAGCCTTAAATGGGCACAGATTCATATTGGTCGCCGTAGACTACTTCACAAAATGGGTTGAGGCATCACCCTCAAGTATGTTACCAAGAAAGCGGTAGTGGATTTTGTGCATTCCAACATTTTTTGTCGCTTCGATATTCCTGCTACCATTATTACAGACAACACATTTAATCTGAACTGTCGGCTGATGGAAGAGATATGTGAACTGCTCAAGATAACACATAGAAAGTCCACTCCTTACCGGCCCAAAGCTAATGGTGCAGTTGAAGCGGTTAACAAGAACATCAAGAAGATCTTGAGGAAAATGATTCAGAACTCGAGACAATGGCACAAAAAGTTGCCTTTTGCACTGATGGGATATCGTACCGCAGTACGTACGTTGGTAGGAGCAACCCCCTACTTGCTGGTCTATGGGACTGAGGCTGTCATACCCGCCGAGTTGGAAATCCCTTCCCTCCGAGTGATTGTCGAAGCAGAAATTGAAGATAATGAATGGATCAAAACCTGTTTGGATCAACTGCCATTAATTGATTTAAAACGAATGGTCGTGGAATGCCACGGCCAGTTGTACCAACAAAGAATAGCTCGTGGTTACAACAAGAAAGTCTGGCCCAGGAATTTCGAAGTCGGGATGATGGTATTGAGACGGATACTTCCTCATCATCAGGAAGCCAAAGATAAATTCGCTCCAAATTGGAAAGGTCCATACATTATCAGAAAAATATTTTCTAAAGGAGCATTGTACCTGGGTGACATTGAAGGAGACGAACCCGAGGCAGCAGTAAATGCAGATGCAGTAAAAAAATATTATGCTTCAACCCCTGCAGCAATGGCCCAGGTGGATTGAAATGACAAAGGCCCGCTACCCTCACCCTCTTTGTAAACGGAAATGCTGTTTAAAAATAAATAAATAAATCTAAAAAAGTGAAAAAAAAGAAAAAAATAAAAAAAAGAGAATAAAAAAGAATAAAAAAGAAAAAAAAGAAAAACAGAGAAAAAGGGAATACAAAAAAAATTAGTTCAGGAAAAACTTCTTGAACTACGTCTAACTTGATTCCGATAGGATACGTAGGCAGCCTCTCCCTGAGGTTCAGTCATACCAAAATGAAAACCCTATTTACCCACAAAAATAAAAACTGGGGTAAAAAGGTATTGGTTCGGATACAAATCCGTCCGAATAGCTATAAAGTTATATATTCCCGGGGATGTGAAAAATACCGTTGTTGGGATTCGACACCAATCAATTTTTTGAGAGAAATAAAATGAGAGAGTCTTATCGGTGAAAACCTCCGGGCACCACAAGGCGACATCGAGCAGATAAAAACAAAATGAGAGAGTCCGTTTAGCAAAAACTCGCAAAGAGCGCTATTGGACGATGAGAGAAGAGAAATGAGAGAGGCCGATTGGTGAAAACCCGAAAAGGGTGCCATCGGCCGAAAAGAGGAAATATTGCTGCCCAGGTCTAAATAAGTTTCTTTGGTTTTGGAAAAGTTGAAATGAGAAAGCAGAAATTGATCTGGGCCGGGTATCCAGTCCAAGAAGCATGTCGTTGCCGTTGATCCGATTCTTTCTTCCATATAAGTCCCCTCTTTTCCCTCAAAAGAACATACCTCTCTAAAATTCATACTTCACTCCTTTCCACTTTAATTATGATGTCCTGACCATTCCATAAGAAAGGTAGCAGGGCGGCCTTGCGGGTTTCTCCTTGCAAGAACTAAGGGAATGCCTGACATTGTAAAGCGCTTAGCCAATCCCAGTTGATCATGATGGTTAATGCCTCAAAATCAGGGAAATAAAAGAAAGAAAATTCAAAATCAAAGGTCCATGAAGGTGAAGCAAAATCGGAGGGTTTTAAGCCAAACAAGATGTTGATTCTTATCAAAAGTCCCAAAAGCAAGCCCAAAATCATAGTTGGGTCAAAACTAATAACCCAAGGCCTTGGAAACAAAAACCAACCCAAAATGAGGACCCACTGGCCAATCAATGGAGTAAGGATTAGAAGTCAAGGGTTTGTCCTCGGATATAAAAGAAGCTGAAATCAAGCGTGACAAGGACGCAAAACAAATCACTGTTCGAACTAACAATTTGTTTTGTTTCTAAACTAAATTAGACGCAGGTGAAATCTAGGAAAACAGAAGGAACATGTGGCAAAAATAACCAAAGGATTGGCGCAGAGACCAAAGATGGTGTTGCGTCAATAACAAAAGTGAAGTTTCCTTTTCATTTTCCTGCAAACTCGTAAATAAGCATGATCGCACAGGATTCGAATCCCTAGTTTTGCCTTGTGAAGCTTGTGGATTTCCTAGGCATGACCCAAGGATTGCATTCCATTCCCCTCTAACATAAGCCAAGAAGTCTCCTTCCTTTACATCCCGGCATAACCCAGGAAGTTCCTCTCCACATCCCCAGCATAACCTGAGGATTCATTCCCTGCACTTTCTACTCCCCAGCGTAGTCTAAAGGTTGACGCTACCCTATCCGTAACATAACTTAAGGGTTCTTCCTTCCCCTCTACCCCCAGCATAGTCAAAAGGATCTCTCCGGTCCTTCACCTCATGGTATATCCTCTAGCATAGCCTAGGAATTTCCATCCATCCCAGCATAACCCGCGGATTTTCCCCTAGCATAACCTAGGAGTTTTCATCTCCATCCCGGCATAACTCGTGGATACCCCTTACATAACCCAGGATTTCTCTTTCAATCCTAGCATAACGTAGGAATTTCCATTCATCCCGGCATAACCTACATATTTCCCTTAGCATAACCTAGGAATATTTCATGCATCCCGGCATAACCCGCGGATTTCCCCTAGCATAATCTAGGAATTTTCATTTTTCATCCAGGCATAACCCGTGGAATCCCCTGGCATAACCCAGGACTTTTCTTTCAATCCCGGCATAACCCGTGGATCTCCCTAGCATAACCTAGGAGTCTTCTCCTAAATCCCGGAATAACTCGCGGATCCCCCTGGCATAACCCAGGATTTCTCTTTCAATCCCGGCATAACCCGCGGATTTCCCAAACATAACCTAATAATTCACTTTCATCCCAACATAGACCGTGGATTTCCCCTAGCATAACCCAGGAGTTTTTCATTCATCTCGGCATAACCCGTGGATCCCCTGGCATAACACAGGAATTTCCATTCATCCTGGCATTACTTGCAGATCCCCTGGCACAACCCAAAAATTTCTTCATAACCCATTCCTCTCTTTCCGTCCCTTGCCGGGATCCTTTTTCTTATCCCGGCATAACCCGTGGATCTTTTCTTACTCCCAGCAGGGACTTTTTCATTTCTATCCCGGTAACCCGTGAATCCTTCTCTTATCCCTAGTATGAAATCTTTCTCCTTCCCAACATAACCTGGCGATATTTCCAAGGCATACACAATCCCGATTTTTATTGTTTTCAATAAAGAATAGCTTAGATGAGTGTTGCAAATAACTCACGAAAATTTTCAGTGAAAATTGGGGCAGAAAATTTCGTTCTTTTGTTTGTGTTGGTGTCCGAGCGAGTTTCACCCTAAGGCACAACATTTAGAATAACCGGAATCATGAGTCTCAATTCAAAATAGAAGAAAAGAATAAAAGGACAAAAGAAGTGAATTCAACATGATGAAGCAGACAAAAATACAGACTGCTCAAAATTTAATTGAAGGCACAATCTCCGCATGTCCCGCTTTATTTCAAAATCTAAAGAATAAGCCAGCAGTTGCAGCCAACGAGCATCAAGATTCACATCAGAGTTTGCTACGAGAGCTAGGCAAGACTCAAGATCAAGCTTCAAGAGACTCATAGATAGGAATCTTGTAACTCGTATTTGATAGGCCTAGCTAGCTTAGCTCTGATTCTCCCTTTGGTGTAATAAGGAACTCAGCAAGCAGAAACAACAACAACATTAGTGAAATCACAGCTTCCCGGTAGTCCCACCTACCAAAACTTCTGGAACTACACTGACCTAATTCCTTTATCGCCAGGATATGTAGGCAACCTTCGAAGCAGGGTTCGGTCAGAAATTTTTCAAAATGCTTCACATGAAGTACTCAGTCGGACGAAAATCGCTCATATTTGCTCACTTGTCTTTGCACGAAAACTCTTCGTGTTCCCGCGCAAAGAGGGGCAGCTGTGAGCTTATGATTTTTGTCCTGTTAAGACGACTCATATAGGACTCTCAGATTCAGGATTTTCCTTTTAATATTTGCTTTAGGGTTTAATCCTAAGATTAAACTGTATGTGCCCGTGTGTTTTCATTTAGGATTTAGTTTCATATTTTTGCTTAAATAATTGTTAATTATGGTTATTTTTGCGAATATAAAATTTAAAAAATATGCAAGTAGTATTTATGGCATTTTAATCATTTTTGTTTAATTTGTTGCATTTTTTGTTTGTGTTAATTAGAAATTTCTTAAAAATAAAATTAGGAATTAAAAAATAAAAAAATAAAGAAGAAAGAAACAAAATAAAAAAAAATACATATATATATATATATATATAGAGTCAGCCAGGCTGGCCACAATTTGGCCAGAACTGGGTGGCCCAAACCCTTTTCCCAGTAAATATATACAGCACACAGCCAAGTACTAGTCCCTGACCCAGTCTGCGTACAACCTTCCCAAAACGACACCGCTCCAGGAAGATCCATCACAACCGTTGTTCAGCCAATATTCCAACGGCCATGAAACCCTCACCCAAAATTGAATAAATATGTCCAAATCTCTGTATAGATACAGAGACAAAGTCTTCATCTTCCTCATACAAAATACACCTCCCCACCTCCGCCCATTGACTGCCCTTGACCATCCAGCAGCCACCCTAACTCCGCCATCGGAAATCACCTCACGGCGGCGGCTAGTAACCAAACCACCCCAATTTTACACCACCGGACCACCATGACCTCCTCTTCCCATACTATAATCAGCTTCCTTCGAACAACCCTCCTCCGTCTCAAATATTTAAAAGAAGGCTCGTTGGAACCTCCGTCTCTGGCGACCTAACCTCAAACCGTCTTAAATTTACACCGTAGGACCACTTAGACCTCCCCTTCCTCGTCCTGCAACCCGTTCCTTTCAAATGATTCTCCATCGCCTCGAATATTGATTTTGAGGCCTAACCCTAAAACCCAAACCCCACAAGATTCTGGTCAAACTGACCTCAAACAATCCTCGTCTGTTCCCATCCCCAACCATGCCACCCACAGTTCTCAAATACCACTAACAACCAAGAATATTCAAATCTCAGACCTTACTTGGTCTCAGAATCACAAATCACATTCCTGGACCCCTGAGCCCATTATTCCAAAAACCAGTTGTCCTAGATTGTTAGAAACCTCCCCAAAAGAGGTCAGAAACTAGCGGAACGGATTTAAGTCGGGGTTGCACGTGTACGAGCTAAGTATTCTATCTTTAAATCACGATCGCTGCTTGTATATAATTGCTTTGTTTCTTTTAAATGTTAGATGCTTTGTTTTTTTTAAATATTAGTTGTTTTCCCACAATCTCATCCTAAAGTAGGTTAAGTAGTCGTCTCTACTTGCTATATGCCGTATTTCCTTTGGTTGTCACTGGTTTGAATCCCTTCGTCTCTTGAGTGGTCTGATATCATGTTGATCTTAGCCTCCTGATTCTGAAATTTTACATGACTTGTGATCCTGGCTTTTTGACTATTCAGTAATGTGACCTATATGGTTTGTTGATCTTCATATCTTGATTTTCATTTGTTTCATTCCCTGAGACCCTGATTAGTTTGCTGGATGATTATCTTTTGGACCATACTTATGCTACTAAGTAGTTGTTTTCATCTTATAGTAACTTTAATCTTCAGTACTTGCATGTATTAGGCTAATCTGTTTTGCTGAACTTTAATTGCTGATATCAGCCTTTAGTTTCATGATTATATTCATGTATATACTGAGTGTTCAATTCATGTTATTCATTTCTCACTTTCAAGTTTTACTGAGTACTTTAATTGGGTCATTTCTGTTAGTTAAACATCAGTGGATGGGTTTCTTTTTTGGTCCCTTTAATCATTGGTTTTGAACGATATTTGTTGCTGAATAAATCACATTAGGATACTTATTTTAAAACTTGAATGGTATTGGCTAATCCTTAAACCTTTCAATAAGCCTGTTAGCCCAGACAAAAATTTGGCCCAAAAACATAAACACAATTGACCAGGGTCAGGTTGACAAAACCAAGTGAAAACCAAGGGTAAAAAGGACCTTAGGTTAGTTAATTAGGAAAGGAAATAGGGGTATAAGGGGTATTTGAGCCTGAAAGAATTTTCTAACAACCCCTAGAACATTCTAGTGAAGGACTTAGGTAGAATTTCTACCTCAAACTCGAGGCACACGTCAGAAAACTAAGGACCGTTAAGGAAAAACTAAAATTCGAATAAGGGACTAAAAGGAAAAACAAGGAAAAATGTTGCCCTAAGGTTTGACTATAAAAAGAGAAATCTGAACATTTTGATAGGGGGTGATTATTTTTCCTGGCCATTTGGAATATATTTTCGATCAGACTTTCTTCTGAAGCTCTAGTGAATTAAGATATATAAATACATACTAGCTTCTTCTATATTCTTCAGAGATCATTACTGTTGTTCTTATTCTTGTGGAGTTTGATTCTTCTGAAATTCTGGGTGTTGATTGATCGATTGACTGTTGTTGCTTGCTGATTGCTTCAATTTACTCATAGGTTCCCTTTCCCTTGTTGAATTCTAGGTATTCATCCTCATTCAAAAGGCTGAGAAGTAATGTTCATATATATGCGAGATTCTTGCTAATAATGAAAAAAATAGTGCTTTGATTTAATCCAATGATGTAATTATATTTTTTTCCTTAGAATTTATCTGATGTTGATACTCAATCTAAGCATGTATTATACATGGACTATATCAGGATTGTTTTTTTTATTATTTGTCTAAGTTTTCAATAGAATTTTCAATAACTGATCCAAAGTTTATTTAGCCTTTGCTAACTGAGTTATATTAGAAATTCAACATTTAAATATGTGTGTACCAAGAATAATATAAACAATTTATGTTCCTGAACTAGCCAAAACCTGAAGCCCAATGTGTTTAATTAGCCATGAATGAGGCTAAAAATGCGAATATTGAGTTTCCGAGTGTGTTATTCATCTGTATATTATTAGAGCATCTCTAGGTACAAGAATAATAGAACATTTAGTGTGCTTTAGAATGTCCTTAAAATAAAATGAGCCATGTTCACCTAAACAAACACACGAGGATCCTTAATTTGATAAAACACTTAGTAAAATTGGAAGTGTCGATTAGCAAATTTCACGGCCTCCCATGAATTTCAAAAGACGTTTGCTATAGGTGTGAATTAATTAATAAAATACCTTCCGTAATTCGGGTGCGCATTTATGTGACCCAAATCCAAATCTCAATGGAGTTAGAATACGTCAAAAATTGCGTGCGAATTTATGTGAAGCGATTCACGTTGTGTTTCAATGACATTGTAAACTTCCTAAAATATACATACTAAGGCGGTTACTATTTTAAAATTGCATCACAGGCTTGAACATGTACTCAAATCAGAATTTTAGCCACTTATAATAGTTTAAGCAACTGTGCTAGAACCACGGGATCCGAGGGTGCCTAACACCGTCCCTCGGGTCAAAATAATTCCTTATTCAAGAATTTCTGGTGTGCAGACTCCAATTGGGCATTCGAAATATTTTCTCGATTTTGGATTTTAAATAAATTGTTGACTTGGGACACCAAAAGACAAACCTATCCCAAGTGGCAACTCTTGAATAAATGATTAATCCCATTTCGTATAATGTCACTTTAATTTGAAAAATCCCCTTATACGTGTTATCTTTCGGGGTAGCCGTATAAGAAAAAAAAGGAGGTGTGACATGGACGATTTTACACTCTTTGGAAAAACAGTTAAACATTGTCTTTACCACTTGAGTTTAGTTCTTAAGAGATGTGAATCGACAACTTTATTCTAAATTAGGAAAAATGCTATTTTATGGTTACAAATGGAATTATTTTAGGACATAAAATCTCTACCAATGAGATAGAAGTTGATAAGGCTAAAATAAATATTACCTCCTCCCACAGCTGTTAACGGCATAAGAAGCTTTCTAGGTCATGTAGGTTTTTACAGATGGTTTACAAAGAACTTTTCAAAGAGGTCAAAACCTCTGACTAACCTCTTGATAAAAGATGTTAAGTGTGATTTTTCAGGTGATTGTGATAGCTTGACACCCTTAAGAAGAAATTATCAACTGCCTCTATTGTTGTGTTCCCTAATTGGAGTTAACATTTTGAGGTCATGTGTGATGCTAGTGATACAACAATTAGAGTTGTTTTAGGCCAAAGAAATGATAAGATTTTTCATCCCATTTACTATGCCAATAGAACAGTGAATGAGGCTCAACTGAGTTATACCACAACAGAAAAAGAGTTACTGGTAGTAATATTTGCATTTGATAAATTTTGTTCTTATTTGATAGGAACAAAGGTCAATGTTTTTACTGACCATGTGGCATTAAAATATCTCTTAGTAAAAAAAAGATGCTCGAGCTAGATTGTTAAGCTGAATTTTACTTCTGAAAGAATTTGACCTTGACATAGAAGATAAAAAAGGGAACAGAAAATCAGGCAGCTGACCATTTGTCTAGACTAGAAGGCCCTTCTCTTAAGTTCACCGAGATAAAAGAAGAATTTTCTGATGAACACATTTTTTCTGTTGACTCTGTTGTGACTCAACCACCCTGGTTTTGCAGATATTGTTAAGTATTTGGTTAGTTGATGGACACCTCAAAATCTCTCTTACCAACAAAGAAAAAAGCTTATTCCTGATGCTAAGTATTATTTCTGGAATGAACCTTACTTGTTTAAAATTTGTGTAGATAATATCATCAGGAGGTGTGTACTTGAAGAAGAAATGACCGAAATTTTATATCACAACCACAACAGAGCAATTGGAGGTCACAATGCTACAAATTGTACAACATTTAAAGTATTGGAGGCCGGATTTTTCTGGCAAAGGTTCTCGATTATATGTTGCACAATGTGACATGTGTCAGAAAATAGGTAATATCACTAAGAGAGAAGAGATGCCATTACAATCAATACAGGTGTGTGAAATATTTGATGTTTGGGGAATAGATTTCATGGATCCTTTTCCTTCTTCTCATTCATTTGAACATATCCTTGTGGCTGTGGATTATGTATCAAGATGGGTTGAAGCCATTCCCACAAGGTAGAATGATGCTCATACAATATGTAATTTTCTTAGAAAAAATATTTTTACTAGATTTGGTACACCTCGAGTCATTATTAGTGATCAAGGAACTCATTTCATGAATAGACAATTTTTCACTTTGCTATCAAAATATGGTGTGAGTCACAAAACTGGAACACCATATCATGCTCAAACACAGGGGAAATATCAAGTTTCCAATCGTGAGTTAATAAGAATTCTTGAAAAGATGGTTACAATTTCAAGAACAGACTGGTCTTTAAAGTTAGATGATGCATTATGGGTATATCGAACGGCATTCAAAACGTCATTTGGAGCATACCCATATAAATTAGTCTTTGAAAAAGCTTGCCATTTACCTGTTGAATTAGAACACAAAGCTTTTTGGGCACTAAAAGCATTAAACTTAGAATGAACCTCTGCTGGCAAAAAGAGATTTTTTCAGATTAATGAATTGGAAGAAATGAGGTTGGAAGCTTATGAAAATGCCAGAATTTGCAGAGAGAAAACAAAAATATGGCACGATAATTTGATCTGGAAAAAAGGTCCTGTCACGATCCCGAACTCGGACCCAGTCGTGATGGCGCCTCTCGTGAAGACAAACGCAGCCAACTATTCCCAATTCGAAGTTAAACAATTAAACAACAAGAAAACAATCTAAACATGATTTAATAATCCTAAGTGGCACATAATATCACAATAATGCGGAAGTACAACCCAAACATAGCCCTAACCAGGGTATCACTAGTCATGAGCATCTATAAGTCATAACACAAGTTTGCTAAGTTTGTAAACTAATACAACTATCTGATACAAGATATAATGATAAAGGAGGAAAAACACGGGACCGCAGACGCCAAGCAACTACTCGTGTACTTCGAGTGTTCGCCTGAAGCTGGAAGATTCAACACTCGGGAGCGGAACCAACTACGCCTGAATCTATAGACAGGGTGCAAGGAATAAAGTGAGTACTCTAACTCAGTGAGTAACAAATCTAACTAAAGATTGAAAACATGAAAACACGTCAGGCATAATGTATTCTATAATGAAGCATTAAAACCATTTAAAAATAGTAAACCAATTAAGATATAAGTGAAAGTCCTTTTTCAACAAGTAAGCATATAATTGACTGGCAATTAAGGAAAATAAACATGTAAAGGTTCGCCCGTTGGGCCATGTATCAACAAAACCGCCCCTCGGGCAACATCTCAGAATATACCAGCCCCTTGAGCCAAAACTCACATCACAATAGGTACCAACGCTCACTGTGGGTATGCAGACTCCTGGAGGGGCCCCTTACGGTCAAAGCGCAATATCAAGTCATCTCGTGGCATCATCAGTAGGCTCTCGACCTCATATCAATCAAGCCACCTCGTGGCATATATATCTTAGGCCCTCGGCTTTGAATCAATATCATAGTTTCCCCACAACATAGGGGCCTTACCTAGTCAAAAATTCTCACAAGCCACTCGAGCAATAGTAAAATAATGTTTCTCAGCCCCGAACATCATTTAAAATATCATTTAAGTCACTAAAACTAAGTAAACATGGTTGAATATGAAAACAGTGGAAAATAGCATGACTGAGTTCAAGTATAAAGTCAAAACAGTGAGGAAATATCAATTAAAATCCCCCAAGGGTTCAGATAATTTGCATCCAACCCAAATAATGATGACAGCAATAGAATTTCAGTATTACGTAGTGAAATCATCAATCGGCACGGACCAACTCACAATCCCCAATAGTGCACAATCCCATGCTCATCATCAAGCGTGTGTCTCACCTTAATATCGCACTAAGATGTGTAATCCAGGGTTTTAAACCCTCAGAACATTATTTACAATCATTACTCACCTCGAATAAGTCAAATCTCTAGCTCGTGATGCCTTTACCCCTCGAATCAGCCTACACTCGCATTGAATCTAAACTAAATCAGAACGAGGACCTCAAAATAGGCTAAGGGAACGAAGTCCAAGCGAAAATAATCAATAAATGACACAAATCTCGAAATTACAAAAATCTGACCCCCGAGCCCACGTCTCGGAATTCAATAATTTTTGCATCAATAGATTCCTTATCTCCCCACGAGTTCATAAATATCAAAAGTTCAGAAATCCGACCTCAAATGGTCTATCAAATCCCCAAGCAAAGGTCTCCAATACTAAACCCTAGGTTTCCCCAAATTTTACCCTAATTTTCTTTAATTTCTAGCTCTAATCCATGAAATAATATCATAGGAATGAGTTTCAAGTCAAAATTCCTTACCTCAATGACGTTCCCTTGAAATCTCTCTTTCAATTCTCTCAAAAATCTCCAAAGCCAAAGTAAAAAATGGTGAAAAAGCTCAAATTTGCGAAAAAAATAACCTGTATGTTCTGTCCAAGCCTTTCCGCATCTACGGCACTTCAACAGCATCTGCAGTACCGCATCTGCGGTTAAACTCTCCGCTTCTGCGGAAATTACTAAGAAGCCCAAAAATCGCATATGCGATAAGCCATCCACACCTGCGACTTTGCAGGTGCCCTCCCACACCGCATCTGTGGTTTCTAGCAATTCTCAACAATCCACTTCTGCGGCTCCTATCCCGCACGTGCAGCGCTGCATCTGAGGTCCCAAATCCGCAGGTGCGAAAATACCAGAAGTAGCAATTTCAGTAGTTGTAACAAAATCCAAACTTCTCCGTCAACCATCAGAAATCACCCCGAGGTCCTCAAGACCTCAACCAAAAGCACAAACATTTCCTAATACCTTATTCAAACTTGTACAAATCTTCAAAACACCTCAAACAACATCAAATCAACCAAAACACATCGGATTCAAGAGTAAGTTTCTAAAATCTTTCGAAATTCTCTTTTAATAAAAAACCAACCAAACCACGTTCGAATAACCTGAAATTTTGCACATACATCTCAAATAAGATAAAGAACCTACTGCAACACTCAAATTTCCGTTCCGGCCACTATATCAAAATCTTGCCTACCAACCAGAAATCACCAAAATATCAACTTCGCCAATTCAAGCCAAAATCTACTCTGAACCTCCAAAACCATTCGGATCACACTCCTAAGTGTCAAATTACCTCCTGAAGCAACCGGACAATCAAAACTCACATTCCAGCCTTCTAACACATAAGTCAATATCCGATTGACTTTTGCCAACCTAAACTCATTCCAAGGAGACTAAGTGTCTCAAACTTCACCAAAATCATTCTGAATTCGAACTGACCAACCCAATATCACAAATACGAATAAATAAAGCATAATGAAGTAAACATGGTCGGGTCGTCACAATTCCAAAATTAGAGATCAAGTACTTCTTTATAATAATAGGCTGAGGCTATTTTCGAGATAATTAAAGTCCAGGTAGACATGTCTTTATAATGTTACAGATATTACTCCATATGGGGCAATGGAAATTCAACAAATTAATGGAGGAGATAAATTTAAGGTAAATGTTCACATGTTAAAGTTTTATTTTGGAGGACATTTCGAGCAACAACCATCGGTAACCTTGATAGCCTAAACATTTCGCTGTTAATAAGCCGAGCTGACGATATTAAACTCGGAACTATAATTTCCTTATTCGTAGCCATTGAGGGTGAAGCAATGGAGTCTCATAAGCCCAACATAATTTATATGAATAAATACTTAGCCAATTAATCTGGTTAATATCCAGATTATTGTACAACCGGGACATCCCATGAAGGCCTCTACAAAAGCAAAGCCATCTATACAGGAGTAATTTCATGGTTGTCGGTATGCCTAAGTCACTGGTTTGTTAACCATCTAATTGTATAAATTGATTATTGGCTCAGGTAAATTTTCTTATTTATATCAAAACCTGGACCCCATGACTGATAAGGTTTAAAAGCTGGTCCAATCTATTACAGATAGAATATGTGTGATCATCTTTCAAACTTTCTTCTGTAACTGTATATTTGAAAGATAAAAAGATTTTTATTTTATTTTATTTTCAAATATTTCTTGTGTTCTTTATATATTAATTAAAAGGGGGGAGGGAGAGGGGGCTTAGATGGAACACATTTATTAATATAATACCTACAGATATTTTGTTATAAAAAATAGAAAATAAAAAATAAAATTGGAGACGTGTTTCGTTTACGCAACGTGGTTCCTTACAGCTAAGAGAGGAGAATTATCCTGCTGGTGATAATGTAGGAGGAAGAAATAGCTTCACAATGATATTTAATCTAGAAGGATGAAAAGTTTTAAGTGTTGGGGGGTCAATATTTTTGGAAAGAATATGGGAAGTTCATGCCTTTTACTGTTTAGCCTATATAAAATTAGGCTATGTTGGTTGTTCTTATTAATATCGTCTCTCTTTTGTATTATTGTTAAAAGTATTGTGAAAATATTTTGGATATATATATAACTGGTGTAAAATATTTTGTTATTAGTAAAATATTGAAGTGTAGTTGTCGTAATAGTATATGCACCTTATTTTAATTTTAGCTACTTTGTTTGCACTTTGCTGCTCTAACATGTTGATAATGTGATTTATTTTTGGTTAAAGAAAGGAACAAGTTATAAAACTGGATGCTTAAGCAACAAAGCACTCTTCAATTCTTGGATAGTACCTATCAAGTTCAACAGTTAAATAACCATACAAAAAATTGTTTTAATTTTCGTAAAATAAAGTACTATTGATATATAATTCTCTTTCACAGATTATCGTTTTAACGTGGGTATTAAATTCACAAAATAAGATTTCTTCATTTTTTAAATATTAACTCTTTTCTTCTTGAATCACATAATTTCTAAGTTTATTATTCTAATTTTGTGAAAGCAAGGATTTGGATCTTCAACTCAAGAAATATTGGAATAGAGAAGAGTTATGAACATCAATTTGTTGATTCAGTAATTTTTTACTAGAACTTACTTAGAATGTTTGTCAAGGCGAAATAATAGTTGACATTAATTTATAAAAAAGTAAATTACGCTTTCTTTGAATTCTTCTTTTTGGCCAGAAAATGCAACCAAAACAAAAAAAATATATCCCTAGTACCCAACTTTGAAGCATGTAAATCATCCTTTCTTGTCACACTACAATCTAAACAGTAAATTATAGGTACCCATGTATATGTATTTATCTCTTCTTACAGCTGAAAAAAGATGAAGCTTAAAAAAAATGACAGTAGAAAAGGCAAAAAGCAACATACATATAGATTCTTCATATATAGAGAAAACTCTATTGTACAGAAAGTATTGTTTAAAAAAATATGAAGAAAAAGAAATTTCTTTAAATATATATAGCTTCAATAGCTACAAAAAAGATTCACTATAAATAATTTTTTTATCCTACCAGCCCGAAGCCTAACATTACAAATTGAAAAAGTCCTAAAAGATTTCAGGAAATAAGATTTAAACTGTATTAGTGACGATTCACATAATGAGCAAGCCTATGGATAAAGAAGTACAATTCTTATTGATGGTGGCCATAAATTTATCAATTCTTAAGTCATTGGAAGAAGAAATGCAAGTTATTGCCAAACAAAAATGGAATTATAAGAAAGATAAATGTTTGTAAGGTTGAAAAGTTTAATCGGTTTTAGGAAATGAAGAAATCCTTATCTTGAATAAATTTTCTCTGTACTAGGAAAGTAGTGATTCTTAAAGAGAGTTGTTCATTAAAAAAATGGCTTTTTCCTCAAGAACAAGTAAAAGTTCAAGTATGGAGGAATTTGATGAATATAAATTATTCATATATTTTTATACGTATAAATAAATTTTTTTAAGTAAATCATGAATAAATATACTCAATTCTCCTATATTTTCTAACAAGTTTTGTAGATGAAAAATGAATAGAGGAAAGAGTTCTACAAGAATAACAATGAGGAAAAAGAGCAATGCACGTGATAAACATGAGTGAATCAAATTTTTAAGTGATAACATGATGTTCTGAAGTTACAACATCAACCTTTGAAGTACAACATCAAGAATTAAAGTTGCAACATCATCTCAACTTTACAATACATTATCTATAAATAGGCACTCATAATGTATTATAGAGGGAAGTATTTTATGAGATAAAACTAATCTTTGGTCTCTCTTTGTCTTTAGTATTTTCTACTAGCTGTCTTTATTTTAGACGAATAACTTTCCTTCATAAGTTCTTTGTTCTAAGTTAGTTTTTATTACTTAATAATGGAGTAAGTTTTTTTGTTGGGATATATATATATATATATATATATATATATATATATATATATATATATATATATATATATATATATATATATATATATATATATATATATATATATATATATAAAATTTTATCTCAATTTAATACATCCTTGGCTTGAATTGTTTTTTTATTTTGTAATGTGCCGTAATCATGGTTTTAATTAATCATTATTACCACTAAGTTAATTTTATATTGATTTTGTAATTCTCACGAGCAAAATTGATATATAATAACCAATGGATAAAATAGTAGAGTGAGAGTAATTTTTAGTAAACTATTATTCCAAGTTTGTAATCTTGCTTGCCTCAGTTTTAATTCTGATTGATGAATTATTGTAAGCAAGATTATTGATTCTTTTAGTAAAAATATTCTCACAAAGTTTTTACTACCTCTCAGCACAATTCAAGCAAGAAAAATATTTCGGTCTAATCGTCATTAATTTTAACTTGATTAATCACATAACCTCACGAATTATTATTAATTAACTACTTCTTGCTGAGCTAAATATAATTGTATTAGCAATAAGCAATTATTCCTTAGAGAAATACATGTATAATTTGAGATTTTATTGTAATATATTATCAAGTGAATTCAACAATTCCCAATTCTTTTAAATTATAAATCTTCCGTAAGTTCATGGTTTTTACTTAAGTAACTAACAAGTTTTAAACCTCACTCACTTTCATCAAATTAATTCTCTTAAATAGCAGTCGAAATATTAAAAGTCTGTAGCATAGATGTTCCAATATCTATAGAACGATATCATAAACTATACTAGAATTTGACAAAGCAGGAAAATCCTATACACATTGGCCTCATCATAGGGTATGTGGGTCACACCAATCTGGACTAATGCTACATTTTCATATATAAAGGATGTGATATTATTGGCCAATGATGATAAAAGATTACTTGGACTGCGCTCAAAGATGAAAGGCTAGTCAATTCCATGCAAATTTTATTAATCAACCTCCTGAAGTATTGCACTCGATTGTCGCATCCTAGCTATTTGACGCATGGGGATTAGATGCTTTTGGACCACTGCCAAAGTCCTCTGGGGGACACCTATACATCTTGGTTGTAACTGACTACTTCTCAAAATGGGCTGAAGTTGTTCCTCTTAAGGAAGTAAAGAACGAAAATGTTGCAAGTTTCATCCGAGTAAACAATATTTATCGTTTTGGTTGAAACCTATTCGATAATAGGTTGATGAACAAGATTTGTGATCTCTTTCGTTTCAAGAAACGTAACTCTTTGATGTACAATATTGCTACAAATGGTCTAGCTGAGGCATTCAACAAAACTCTATGCATCTTATTGAAGAAAGTCATCTCCAAATCCAAACAGGATTGGAACGACCGTATGGAAGAAGGTCTATAGGCATATAGGAAAACTCACTGCACGCCAACACAAGCGACCCCTTATGCATTCGTTTATGGAGTTTAAGTCGTCTTGCAACTCGAGCGTCAAATACCTTCATTACGATTACTATTCAAGAAGGCATCACTGATGAAGAAAATCCTCTACTTCGATTAGCAGAGTTGGAGGCTCTTGATGAGAATAGGTCGGAAGCTCAACAGAGTCTTGAATGTTATCAGGCTCAATTGTCTCGCGCCTTCAATAAAAGAGTTTGCCCAAGATCCTCTCAAGTAGAAGATCAAGTCCTTGCCATAAGAAGACCGATTATTACTTCACATAAGCCTGTAGGGAAGTTCATTTCAAAATGGGATGGGCCATATGTCGTGCAAGAAGCATATTCAAGTGGGACTTACAAGCTGGTTGATGCATATGTTATGAGAATCGGCCCTATCAATGGCAAGTTTTTGAAGAAATATTATCCTTGACGTTATGATGCTCCTCTTCGTAAGAGCCTAAGCTGCAAGTCATAATGCTCCTTGACGCTTGATCCTAAACTACATGTTGCTACGCTCCTGGCCCACATGAGTCTAAACTGTGTATGGCCCCCACAAAAAAAAGAGTCTTAGGTTGAAAACTTCGAAAGAGGGTGCCTAGGAAAAAGTTAGTACATAAAAATATCACCATGTCTGAACTACGGTGTGACTTGATCCTCTTCGCCGAGGTACGTAGGCAGCTTAGAGTTCCATTCTAGGTTCAGTCGCATAAGCTCAAAAGAGACATATCGTACCTATTGTTGTTCGAATGAAATATCAAGAAATGTTTGATCAAGCCGAAATGTTGTCCTCCTGTTGAACTTTTATCTCATTTGATTTAAAGGGGTTAACCCTCCATGGTAAATTGATATCTTCAATGGGCCGATTTTAGGAGGATGTCGAGTATTTGCATTGAAGTTCAAGGATTCTCTATGTCTTTATTTTCACCTAACCTTCAAGTTCATTGGTCTCCAAGTCTTCCCACTACCTTAAAAAAGGGAAAAGAAGAGATGCGTCAAAATGAAACACTAGTATAAGAAAACGATTTCTTGGCACAACGTTTTAAATTAAGTGAGACTTGAACTCAAGATGTTTGTATGAATATATCCCTTAAATTTAGATTGATATCAATTAATACATCTTCCGATCTCGAGGCTTCCATACCTAGATATGAATTTTTTTGGTCAGACTGCGCAAATCTGGAATTGATAGTGTGGTGTAATATAAAGTTAATTTCAAAATATTATCTGAGACGATTCTGAAGTTGTTTGATTGAGATTAAGAATTTTGGATATCCTGTATATCTTGAAGTCTAGTTTTCATGAAATCAAACAGTTTGTTATTTCGACGTTCCAACAATAAGATATGAATTGTTTGGTGAGAATATGCAAATCTGTAATTGATAGCGTTGTACAGTATAAAGTTGATTTCAAAATATTCTCTGGGACGATTCTGAAGTTGTTTGAATTTAGTATTTGTTCTAGATCTTGAATTCTCATTTTATAGAAATCAAACATTTTGCAATTTCGATATTTTTTTACCGATATATGAATTTATTGGCGAGACTACGCAAATCTGAAATTATAGCATGGTGCAATATAAAGTTGATTTCAAAATACTATCTGGGATAATTCTAAAGTTTTTTATTGAGAATTTTGGATATATTCTATATCTTGAAGTCTAGTTTATAAAAAATCAAACGATTCATAATTTTGACGTTCCTACACCAAAATATGAATTTTTGGTGAGACTGCACAAATCTTGAATTTATAGCATTGTGCAATTTAAAGTTGATTTCAAAATATTATCTGGGACGGTTCTCAAGTTGTTTGATAGAGAATTTTGAATATGTTTTATCTGCCACTAGGGGCTTCCTAACACTAGATTCACAGTTGAAATGATAAGGTCTAGCATAGTCCCTGAGGATTCTGTTTGGTGGCCTTACGCCACTTAATCAAATTGCTCATCTACGTGGACTGGTGGTGGGATCCCAAGTGGGTTAATGTCCGCTGCTTCCTAGTTTTTCATTTCTTTACAAGCTGCTCCTTGAGACGACGATATTTGTTCTTTACTGCGCAATCAAAGAGATTTTTCAATTTCAGAATTGTAATTAGCTAAATCTTTTATAGAAGAGCGGGTCATGAACTTCTTAAAATTCTCAAGTATAGAAAGTACATGAGAAAAAAAAAGTATATAAAAGGAAAATGCTAAGATGATAAAAATAATATGTGCTAAGCAAACATTATTGTTTTATAATTTTATTATTAATAGAGAATAATAATATTATACTTAATCCTATAATAATATCGTAACAAATAAAAACAAAGTAATGCAACAATAAACTATGGCAAGAAATAGTACTATAATATTATTATATATGGACAAAAGTAATTAATGATAGTATATACAGTTGGAATTGTCATAAAAATATTTTCCAGTAGTATAATATATTGTGAAAGAACAATGTGAAAGACCTAATTATATTGGAATATTTATAGATGTACACGTTACAAAAGCAATAAGTAATGGTTATAACACAGAGAAATAAAAAAAATAGAATAAAATAGTATAACACTATTATTGTAATATAAGAGAAACTATTGATAGTAGTACGTAAATTTGCTAAAGAACAATGATGGAATTTGGTAGAGAAAAGTACTAACAATCAGAAAAAATTATTATATTATTGCAAAAAACGTTACATTAGTATATTAAATAAACAGTAGTAGTTATAGTACTTAATTAGTGAAAATATTAACTGAAAAAGAATTTAAAAGTAATAATTTCTCAAATTAGTAATAAAATATTTAATTTGAAGTAGAAGTATGCTAATCTTCGGCAACGGCGCCACATATTTAATGAGGCCAATGTGTATATGATTTTTCTGCTCATGGTTTGTCAAAATCTAGTATTGTTTATGATATCGTCTCAGAGAGATTGGAACATCTATGCTATAGACTTTTAATATTTCAACTACTATTTCAGAGAATCAATTTGATGAAAAGTAAGTGAGGTTTAAACCTTGTTAGTTACTTAAATAAGAACTAAGATTGCGGAAGATTTATAATTTAATAGAGTTGGAAATCGTTCAATTCGCTAGATAATATATTACAATAAAATCTCAATTTTTACATGTATTTTACTAAGGAATAATTGCTTATTGCTAATACTTATATTTAGCTCACTAAGAAGTAGTCAATCAATAACACTTCGTGAGGTTATGTGAGTAATCAAGTTGAAACTAGTGACAATTAGACCGAAATATTTTTCTTGCTTGAATTGTGCTAAGAGGTAGTAAAAACTTCGTGAGAATATTTTTACTAAAAAAGAAAAATCAACAATCTTGCCTACAATAATTCCTCTGTGAGAATTAAAACTGAAGTAAACAAGATTATGAACTTGAAATAATACTTTACTAATAATTACTCCCACTCAACTATTTTATCCATTGGTTTTTATATATCAATTTTGCTTCGTGAGAATTACAAAATCAGCATAAAAATAACTTAGAGATAAAACTATATAGAAGTGACAATAATGATTAATTAAAACTATTATTACAGCACAGTACAAAATATAAAAAGAAGTTTCAAGCCAAAGATGCATTAAACTGAGATAGTATTATATATATATATATATATATATATATATATATATATATATATATATATATATATATATATATATATATATATATATATATAAAGCTTCATCAATTATCTCAACAAAAGAAGTTGCGCTATTACTAAGCAATAAAAACTAATTTAGAACAAAGAATATTTTTCTAAAATAAAGACAAATAGTAAAAAAATTTAAAGACAAAGAGAGACCAAAGATTAATTTTCTCTCGTAAGACACTTCCCTCTACAATACATTATGAGTGCCTATTTATAAAAAAATGTGTTGTAAAGTTGAAATGATGTTGCAACTTTAAGTCTTCATGTTATGTGACGACCCGGTCAGTCATCTTATGAGTTATCACTCCATTTTAGGAGCGTGATCGGAATGAGTTTTCGAGGCGTGGAGTACTTTTAGTCTTGAATTGGCGAAATTGATATTTTGGCGATTTCCGGTTGATAGGCGAGATTTTGGTCTAGGGATCGGAATGGAATTCTGAGAGTCGTAGTAGCTTTGTTGTGTCCCTTGTGATGTGTATGTAAAATTTCAGGTCATTTGGATGTGGTTTGATTGGTCTTTGATGAAAAGCATATTTTGGAAGATTTTAGAAACTTAGGCTTGAATCCGACGTGTTTTGAGTGATTTGATATTATTCGAGGTATTTTGTTGATTGGAACAAGTTTGAATAAGGTATTGGGTCATGGTTGTGCCTTTGGTTGAGGTCCTGGGGTCTTGGGATGGTTTCGAGTGGTTGTGGGAAAACTTGGAACGTTACTGCAGCTCCTGAGATTTTTCTGCTTCTGGTGTTTTCTCACCTGCGATTTGGGGACTGCAGGTGCGGTGACCCACGTGCGGAAAGAGAGCCGCAGAAGTGGATTTGAGGGGAATGTCTGGAACTGCAGATGCGGCTGAGGGCCCGCACCTACGGAGTCATAGATGCGATGAGTGGACCACAGATGCGTTTTAGGCTAGATTAATGAATTTCGCAAAAGCATAGATTTGACTGCAAATGTGGTACCGCAGAAGTGGTTAGAGAGTCGCAGATACGGAATGGCCTAGAAGACCATATATGTTATTTCATTTCACGAATTTGAGTTATTTCACCATTGTTGACATCGACCTTGGAGCTATTAGGCAATTTTGAAGAGAGAAATCAAGAGAGTTTGTTAATGTAAGAATTTTTGGATTAAGGTTGTGACTAAAGGAATTAAAGGGCTAAAAATAGAGGATTAGGGTTTGAGTTTAAGAGGCCTTTAATGGAGGATTTGAGGGGTCATTTGGACTCTTATTTTAGTGTTCCTTATATGCATAGACTCGTAGGGAGATGAGGAACCTATTGATTTAAAAATTTTTGAATCTCGAGATGTGGGTCTGGGGGTCGCGTTTTGATACTTTTGGGATTTGTGTCCTTTAATGATTGTTTTCACTTGGCCTTTGTCCCCTTAGTGTATTTTGACGTCCTCATTATGATTTTGGATAGATTTGATGCACGTGGAGGTTTATTTGAGTGGCAAAGGCATCGTAAGCTAGAGATTTAGCTGATTCGAGGTGAGTAATGGTTGTAAATGATGTTTTCAAGATTTGAAACTCTGGACTGCAAATCATAATGCTATTTTGAGGTGAGGCACACGCTTGATAACGAGCATAGGGTCGTGCACTACTGTGGATTATGACTTGGTCTGTCCTGAATTGATGATTTTACTGCGTATTTGATTGAAAAATATTTGCTATCATCTTTTATTGGGACCATATTTGGGCTTCGTGCCAACTGTTTGAACACTTCGGGGCTTTTATTTCATATTTCCTTACTGTTTTGACTTATTACTTGAACTCAGTCATGTTATTTTTCACAATTTTACTACTCAGCCATTTTACTTAGTTTTGAGACATAAATGATATTTTAAATGATGTTTCAACTGAGAAACATTGTTTTATTATAGCACGAGGGGCTTGTGATGATTTTTTACTGAGTAAGCCAAGGGCCTGTATTGTGAGGAAACACCGATACTGTTTTAAGGCCGAGGACTTGAGATATGTACACCACGAGGTGGCTTGATTGATATGTGGCCTAGGGCCTAGATGTGAAGCCTTGGGATAGCTTGTTATTGCGTTTGGTTTTTAACAGGACCCTCCAAGAGTCTGCATACCCCTACTCAGCGCGGGTATTCAATGTGATGTGAGATTGAGCCCGCACAGCTGGTATTGTTCTGAGATGTTGCTCGATGGGCTGAATTTTTGACATTGTGCCCGAGGGGCGAATTTCTATTTCTTACTTTATCCTCATTATTTGCCAATTACCTATTCACTAATTGCCACAGGATTTTACTTGATTTTTACTAGTTTTACTAAATTTTAAGTGAGTTTACTGCTTCATTATAGAATGCCTTGCTCTTTACTTGTTTTCTTACTTTTTAGTCATTATTTACATTTGTTACTCACTGAGTTGGAGTACTCACTTTACTCTCTGCACCTTGTATGTAGATTCAAGCGTAGCTGGTTCCGCTCCGGAGTGCTGATCTCCTTCAGTCCCAGGTAGGCCTTTCAGAGATTACGAGGTAGCTGTTGATGTCCGCAACCCCATCTATCTAATCCTTTATCATTTCAGTTTCTTTTCAAGTTGTTGTAGTAGTTGATGACTTTAACAGACTATATTATGGCTCGTAGATGCTCGTGACTAGTGACACAAGGTTGTGTATAGGTATTCTTCCACATATTTATGTCATTATCGGTTGTTTTGGACTTATGCTTATCATGTTTATACTATTATTAAAAACTAGGAGAGGTGCTATCACAACAGTCGGCTGGCGTTGTCTTCAGGAGAGGTGCTATCACAACCAAGTTCGGGGTTAGGGTCGCGACAAGTTAGTATCAGAGCCTAGGTTACATAGGTCTCACAAGTCATGATCAGGTTTAGTAGAGTCTCGCGGATCGGTAAGAGACGTCTATATTTATCCTCGAGAGGTTGCAGAACCTTCAGGAAAAAACTTCATATTCTTGAAATTCTTGTCGTGAGAACTTGTTGATTGGAGTACTAAACTTCTGTCATTCTAGTCTCTCTCAGATGGTGAAGATACGCACTATCGTACCTGGTGGACGACCACCAGTGTCACCAGCGTCACCAGCTGCGATCACTAGAGGTCGAGGAAGCGGTCATGTCGTGGTAGAGGCAGAGCAATGAGGGCAGCGCCTATAGATCTACCAGCTGCCTTAGTTAAAGACCACGTCCCTGCTGTAGACACTCTAGCAGCACAAGCTTAGGCATCGGCTATGCCCATTGTGATTTCGGGCATTCAGGAGGCCTTTGCTCAAATCTTATCAGTTTGCACTGGCTTACCTCAGGCAGTTTCAGCCGCTACAACCATAGCTACTTCTCAAGACGAGGGAGGCAGTCAGACTCCCATCGCTCGTGCACCTAAACAGGTCAGACAAGGACTTCAGATGTCGGGGGCGCATCCTGCCCAATCGATTTCAGCTGCTCAAGACTATGTAGTTCCTATTATGCTAGAGGATGAGCAGCGTATGATGGAGAGATTTGGTAGGCTTCAGCCTCCGTCATTCAGCGGTGTAGATGGAGAGGATACCCAAGGCATTGTGGACAAGTGTTAGAGGATGCTTCGTACTGCCGATATTTTGGAGACTAGAAGGGTCTCTTTTACTACCTATCAGTTTTCAGGACCTACTTTCCCTTGGTAGGAGGATTCGAGAGGCGTAGGCCTGTTGGTGTAGCATCCCTTTCTTGGCAGCAGTTCTCCATTCTCTTTCTAGAGAAGTATGTGCCGCAGTCTCGCAGAGATAGGCAATTTGAGTGGTTGCGTCAAGGGGAGTTGACCATGTCGCCGTATGAGTTGTGGTTTTTTGAGTTGGCTCATCATTCCATCTAGTTGGTTCTGATAGATCGATAGAGGATCAGGAGGTTTGTTGATGGTCTTGCTTATCAGCTCCGTATTCTTATGACTAGGGAGAGGATATCTGGTGCCACATTCGAGGAGGTTTTAGATATTGCCTGGGAGATTGAGTCTGTTCACTATCAGGAGTGAGAGGAGAGGGAGGCCAAGAGGCCTCGAGGATCTGGCAGCTATAGTGGTGCTCCTTCGAGGGGCCAGTTTCAGCACAGGAGAAACCATTCATTCAGGCCTGCTCAGTCAGCTCGCCCAGGTCATCGTGGGGCATGTTTTGGTCATAGTTATCATGGATCTTAGCAAGGCCAGTCATCACTTAGTGCCCTTCCAACTCAGAGTTCTTCCCGTGCTCTGTCAATTCAGGGTTCTTCTGTGCCAGGTGCATCTGTTATTCATTTTGGTGTGAGGGGTTCCCTTCGGTCCCATTCTCCAACACCTGGGAGTTGCTATGAGTGTGTCGAGGTGGGCCATATGTAGAGGTAGTGTCCTCGTCATGCTGCTAGTTCATCCCAGCTGAGGAGTTAGTCATCAGCTTTAACGCTTGTTTCTCTACGACTACCCGTTCAACTAGCTAGAGGTGGAGACTAGTCAACCAGGGGTCGCCCTAGAGGGGGAAGTCCATCAGGGGATGCTCAGGCATGTTTCTATGCTCTTCCAGGAAGACCCGATGTTATTGCTTCAAATGCTGTTATTACAAGTATTGTTTCAGTTTGCCACATAGATGCCTCTATGTTATTTGATCTTGAATCTACATTTTCTTGTGTGTCATCATACTTTGCTTGTTATTTTTGTACGCCCTGTGAGTTTCTTGCTTTACCTGTTCATGTTTCTACCCCGGTTGGTGATACTGTTGTTGTAGACTGTGTGTAGTGGTCGTTTGCGGTGCTATTGGGGGTCTGGAGACCCGAGTTGATTTATTATTATTGAGTATGGTGGATTTCAATGTCATTTTAGGCATGGACTAGTTATCTATGTGACGTGCTATGCTAGATTGTCATGCTAAGACAGTAACACTAGCTATACCGGGTATACCACAGATCGAGTGGCGTGGTGTGACTGATTATGTTCCTAGTAAAGTGATCTCTTTCTTGAAAGACCAGCAAATGGTTGGGGAGGGTTTTCTTTTGTATCTTGCTTTTGTGAGGAATGTCGGATTTGAGACTCCTAGTATTGATTTTATTCCAATTGTGAGGGATTTCCCTGATGTATTTCCTGCAGAGCTGCCAGGCATGCCAACAAACAGGGATATTAATTTTGGTATTGACTATGTGCCGGGCGCTCAACTCATTTTTATTATGCCATATCATATGGAATCAATAGAGTTGAAGGAGAAGCTTCAGGAATCCTTGATAAGGAGTTCATTTTGCCTAGTGTCACCTTAGTGTGCTGGTTCTATTTGTGAAAACGCAGGATGGCACAATGAGAATGTACATTGATTATAAGATATTGAACAAGGTAATAATTAAAATCAAGTATCCTTTGCCTCGCATTGATGATTTATTCAACTAGCTTTAGGGAGCGAGGGTGTTCTCCAAGAATGATCTCTATTCGGGTTATCACCAGTTGAAGATCAGGGATTCAGATATTATTAAGACAACCTTCAACACCAGATATGGTCATTATAAGTTCCTAGTTATATCTTTTGGGATGACCAATGCCCCACCAACATTCATGCGTTTGAGGAACAACGTGTTCCGCCCTTATCTTGATTCATTTATCATAGTCTTCCCATATGATATTATGGTATATTCATGTAGACAAGAGGATCACGCGAAGAATTTTGTGGGTTGTATTACAGAGATTGAGGGAGGAGAAGCTTTATGCAAAGTTCTCTAGTGTGAGTTTTAGCTCAATTCAGTTGCATTCTCGGGACACATGGTGTTTAATGAGGGTATTCAGGTTGATCTAAAGAAGATAGAGGCGGTGCAGAGTTGGCCCAGACCAACCTCAGTTATTGAGATTCGATGTTTTCTTGGTTTGGAAGGCTATTATCGCCAGTTTGTTCAAGGATTCTCATCTATCGCATTGCCCTTGACCAAATTGACTCAAAAGGGTGCTTCATTTATATGGTTGGAAGAGTGTGAGGATAGCTTTCAGAAGCTCAAGACAGCTTTGACCACAACTCCAGTGTTAATTTTTCCATTAGGTTTAGGTTCATATATAGTATATTGTGATGCTTCGAGAGTAGGGATTTCTTCTGTGTTGATATAGGAGGGTAGAGTTATATCTTATGCTTCTCATCAGTTGAAGCCCCATGAGAAGAACTACCTCGTTCATGATTTAGAGTTGGATACCATAGTTCACACATTAAATATTTGGAGGCATTACTTGTGTGGCGTATCTTGTGAGGTATTGACTAATCATCGCAATCTTCAGCATTGATCAAGCAAAAGGATCTTAATTTGAGGCAGCGAAGATGGTTGGAGTTTCTTAAGGATTATGATATCACTATATTGTATCATCCAGGAATGGACAATATGGTGGCCTATCCTTTGAGCTGAAAGGCGGCGAGTATGGGGAGTTTGGCATGTATTCCAATTGGAGAGATACCTCTCGCAGTTGATGTTCAGACCTTGGCCAATCGGTTCGTGATGTTTGATGTTTCAGAGCCCTGTTAGGTGTTGGCTTGTGTAGTTTCTCCGTCTTCTTTATATGACCTCATCAGAGAGCGCCAGTATAATGATACGTATTTGCTTGTCCTTAGGGATAGAGTTCAACATGATGATGCTAGAGATGTTACCATGGGTGATGTGGAGTGTTAATGATCCAGGGCTAGATTTGTGTGCCCAATATGGAAGAGATTTGGGAGTTGATTCTAAAGGAGGCCCGCAACTCGGGGTATTCTATTCATTTGAGTGCTGCGAAGATGTATCAGGATTTGAGACAGCACTACTAGTGGAGGAGAATGAAGAAAGACATTATGGGATTTGTAGCTCGATGTCTTAATTATCAGCAGGTGAAAGACAAGCACAGAGACCGGGTGGCTTGCTCGAGTGGATGGATATTCCATAGAGGAAGTGGGAGAGGATCACAATGGACTTTGTTGTTGGATTCCCATGGACTTTGAAGAAGTTTGATGCTATTTGGGTGATTATGGATCGACTTACCAGGTTTACGCACTCCATTCCTATTTGTACTACTTATTTTTCAGAGCGGTTGATAGAGATCTATATCCGGGAGATTGTTCATTTGCATGGTGTTCCCGTTTCCATAATTTCAGATAGGGGCACCCAGTTTACCTCGAAGTCTTGGAGGTCTGTGCAAAGAGAGTTGGGTACTTAGGTTTAGTCTCGTTTCACCCTTAGGCAGATGGGTAGTCTGAGCGCACTATTCAGACATTGGAGAATATGTTTTTTGCTTGTGTTATTGACTTCGGAGGGTCATGGGATCAATTCCTACCGCTTGCAGAGTTTTCTTATAACAACAGCTACCAGTCAAGTATTCAGATGGCTCCATATAAGTCTTTGTATGGGAGGCGGTGTAAATCATCAGTTGGTTGGTTTGAGCCTGATAAGATTAGGCTATTGAGGATAGATTTAGTTCAGGATGCTTTAGATAAGGTGAAGGTGATATAGGTGAGACTCCGTACAACGTAGTAATCGAGAAAAAAGAGTTATACTGATAGGAAGGTTTGAGATGTGTCCTATATGGTTGGCTAGAAGGTTCTATTAAAGGTTTCACCCATAAAGGTTTTTTGAGATATGGAAAGAAAGGAAAGCTGAGTCCGCTGTTCATTGGACCTTTTGAGGTGCTTCGGAGCATTGGTGAGGTGGCTTATGAGCTTTCTTTGCCACCCATCTTGTCGAGTGCGCATCTAGTGTTCCATGTTTCTATGCTCCTGAAGTATATTGGGGATCCATCTAGATTTCTTCACGCTTCTGTTAGAGGGTGATTAGATTTATGATGTGGATCCAACAAATATTTTGGAGCGTCAGGTTTGGAAGTTGAGATCAAAAGATATAGCTTCAATGAAAGTGCAGTGGAGAGGTCGGCTCGTGGAGAAGGCTACTTGGGAGACCAAGCAAAAGATGCATAGCAGATATCCTTAGCTATTCGAGGCTTCAGGTATGTTTCTTGACTTGTTCAAGGACGAATATTTGTTTAAGTTGGGGAGGATGTGACGACCCGGCCATTCGTCCCAATGGTAAGGTTTGAGACACTTAGTCTCTTTTAAGGAAGTTAAAGTTGGAAAAGTCAACCAAATTTTGACTTATGTGTTAGAGAGATCGGATATGAGTTTCGATGGTTCAGTTAGCTTCGGGGGTGATTTATGACGTAGTAGCAGAATCGGAATGAGTTTTCGGGGCGTGGAATAGTTTTAGGCTTGAATTGTCGAAGTTGATATTTGGCGATTTCCGATTGATAGGCGATATTTTGATCTAGGGGTCGGAATGAAATTCCGAGAATTGTAGTAACTTCGTTGTGTCATTTGGGATGTGTGTGTGCCCAATTTCAGGTCAATTGTGGTTTGTTTGGGTTTTTGATCAAAAGCGTATTTCGGAAGATGTTAGAAACTTAGGCTTGAATCTGACGTGTTTTGAGTTAATCAATGTGGTTGTTGAGGTGTTTTAAAGATTGGAACAAGTTTGAATAAGGTATTGGGTCATGGTTGTGCCTTTGGTTGAGGTCCTGGGGGCCTCAGGATGATTTCGAGTGTTTGTCGGAAAAGTTGAAAGGTTATTGCAGTTGCTGTGATTTTTTTTCTTCTGGTGTTTTTGCGCCTGGGGTTTAGGGACACCACAGGTGCAGTGCTGCATGTGCGGAAGGAAATTCGTAAATTCGAGGGGAAATTTTGCAACCGCAGATGGGCAGATGGCTCGCATATGCGGAGTCGCAAATGCAACGAGTGGACCGCAGATGAGGTTTAGGCTGAATTAATGAATGTTTGCAGAAGTGGAGATTTGACCGCAAATGTAGTACCGCAGAAGCGGTTGGAGAGCCGCAAATGTGGAAAGCCTCGGGAAGACCATATATGTTATTCCATTTAACGACTTTGGGTTATTTCACAATTGTTGACTTCAACCTTGGAGCTTTTTGTGCTATTCTGAAGAGAGAAATCAAGAGACTTTGTTAAGGTAAGGATTTTTGGACCTAAAACATATTTCTATGGTAGTATTTCATGGATTAAGGCTGTGACAAACAGAATTTAAGGGCTAAAAGTGGAGGATCAGGGTTTGAGTTTAAGAGGTCTTTAATGGAGGATTTGAGGGGTAACTTGGACTCCAATTGTAGTGCTCCTTATATGCATAGATTAGGGGGGAGGCGAGGAACCTATTGATGTAAAAATTTATGAATTTTAAGAAGTGGTCTCGAGGGTCGGGTTTTGATATTTTTGAGATTTGTACACTTTATTGATTGTTTTCGCTTAAGCTTTGTCCCTTTAGCGTATTTAGACATCCTCGTTCTAATTTTGGATAGATTAAATGCACGAAAAGGCCGATTCGAGGGGCAAAGGCGTCACGAGAAAGACATTTGGCCGGTTAGAAGTGAGTAATAATTGTAGATGATATTCTGAGGGTTTGAATCTCTGGATTGCACGTCCAAGTGCTATATTGAGGTGAGGCACACGCTTGATAATGAGAATGGGGTCATGCACCCTTGGATATTGTGACTTGGTCCGTCCCGATTGATGATTTTATCGCGTGTTTGATTGAAAACTATTTGATATCATCTTTTATTGGGCTGAAGGAATATTTGTGCTTCGTGCCAACTATTTGAACCCTTTGGGGCTTTTATTTTATATTTCCTCACTGTTTTGACTTATTACTTGAACTCAGTCATGTTATTTTCCACGGTTTTACTACTCAACCATTTTACTCAATTTTGAGACTTAAGTGATATTTTAAATGATGTTTCGGCTGAGAAACACTGTTATACTATCGCCCTAGGGTCTTGTGAGGATTTTTGACTGAATAAAGCTGAGGGCCTGTACTGTGCGGAAATGAGGATACTGATTTGAGGTTGAGTGCCTTAGATATGTATGCCACAAGGTGAATTGATTGATTTGAGTCTGAGGGCCTAGATGTGATGCCACGAGATGGCTTGTTATTGTGGTTGGGCTATAAGGGACCCCTCCTGGAGTCTGCACACCCCCAGTGGGCGTGGGTACCCATTATGATGTCAGATTGAGCCCGAAGGGCTAAAATTGTTCTGAGATATTGCCCGAGGGGCTGAATTGTTGATATTGTGCCCGAGGGGTGAATTTCTATTTGTTTACTTTATCCTAATTATCTTTCAATTACCTGTTTACTGATTGCTAGAAGAGTTTACTTGATTTTTACTGTTTTTACTATTTTTGAGTGAGTTTAATGCTTCATTATAGAATGCCTTGCGCTTTATGTGATTTCTTACTTTCAGTTGTTATTTACATTTGTTACTCACTCTGTTGGAGTACTCACTTTACTCCCTACACACTGTGTGCTGATTCAGGCGTAGCTGGTTCCGCTCTGGAGTGCTAATTTCCTCCAGTCCTGGATAGGCCTTTCCAACATTATGAGGTAGTTATTGATGTCTGTAGCCCCTTATCTCTACTCCTCTATCATTTCTATTCCTTTTAAAATAGTTGTAGTAGTCTATAACTTTAACAGACTTTATTTTGGCTCGTAGATGCTCGTGACTAGTGACATATGGCTCTGTATGGGTATTTTTCCGCGTATTTATGTTACTATCGGTTGTTTTGGCTTCATGCTTATCATGTTTAGGCTATAATTAAATGCTTATCGGTAAATAATTGGAAAATGGAAGGTGTCAGCTGGCCTTGTCTTCACGAGAAGTACCATCACGGCCGGGTTCGGGGTTAGGGTCGTGACATGTTATGACTTCAAAAGATGATGTTGTTACTTCAAGACATCATGTTGTGACTTCACAATTTGACTCAGTCTTGTTTATCGCGTGCATTGCTCTTTTTCTTCCTTGTTTTGCTTGTAGTACTCTTTTCTCTATTCATTTTCATCTATAAAACTTGTTAGAAAATATAGGAGAATTGAATATATTTATTCATAATTTATTTTAAAATATTTATTTATATATATGAAAATACATGAATAATTTATATTCATCTCCCTAGAATGCGCTTCTTGTAAAGCTTGGAGTGCTTCATCTTCCCCTAAGCATCGCACTAGTACACTCTCGAATGATCTTTTGTATATGGTATCTTTGTAGTAAAGGAAGCGAGGTGCACGACAGCGGATTTGAGTCCTTCTATTCGGACTTTCTGGATGTATCCAATATCATAAGTAGTCGATAATGGGTTGTCGCCATTCTTCTTTCTCAACTTTAGAAACCACAACAAGATCTTGAGTTCATTTTCTTCACCTTCAGCCTCATTTGGTAGTGGTACTACACATTTTTGGCATATAGTAACTTGTGCTTGATCAAGTAGGGTTAATGATGAAACTAGGGCAACTAAAACATCAACCTTCTTATTTTCTTTCCTTGGCACATGCTGAATAGTCACATCACCGAGCCACCCTAATAGTTTTTTAGCTATGAGCGCGGTTCAAGCTTCTTGACCTCGTAACTACCTAAAAGCTGATTGACCACTAATTAAGAGTCACCAAAGACTTTCAATTGGTACTGCCTCATTTCAACATCCATTTCGAGCCTAAGTATCAGTGTTTGATATTCAGCAACATTGTTGAGCAGAGTTGTGTCAACGTAAAAGAGTAAGGCAAAACTCCACCGTGAGAAGTGACAAATACTACACCAGCACCAGCTTCTCTGCGATGCGTAGCACTATCGAAGTACATCTTTCATGGAGGTTTAACTTCAATGACCATGGCATCCTTATTAGGTACTTCGTCAGTTAGCTCCCAATTATCAAGTATTGGGTGATTTGCCAAGAAGTCCGCTATAGCTTGTCCTTTTATAGCCTTGTGGGATGTCCACAATTTCAAATTGTTGAAATTGGAGGTACCACCTTGCTATTCGATCACTAAGGACATGTTTTGACATCACAAACTTGATGGTAGTCGCTCTTGAAATCAAAGGAATAACATGAGTTTGAAAGTAGTGCTTCAACTTTTGGACTGAGAAGACTAGCGCCAAACATAAATTTTCAATTGGCAAATAATTCAGCTCATTTGGTGTCATCATCCTGCTCAAGTAGTAAAGGGAGTTTTCTTTCCCTTCACTGTTTTCTTGGGCAAACAACGCTCCAACAGACCTCTCTTGTGCTGAAATGTATAGTTCAACGCCTTTCCAAGTATAGGGGCTGCCAAATTCGGAGGCTTCCTCAAGTAGGATTTAATGATCTTAAAGACATTTATACATGCTTGGTCCCATTTGAAAGGGATATCTTTCATCATAAGGCGACTGAATGATCAGCACCTCCCAACTAGGTTTGAGATGAATGTCCTAAGGTATGCTAGCTTTCATTGCAGACTTTTTAATTGATGAATATTGTGGGGCTCAGGCGTTTTCAAGATTGCATCTACTTTGGCTTGATCTATTTCAATCGCTCGATGTCGAACATCAAGATTTCATCTAATTTGGATTGATCTATTTCAATCGCTCGATGTCAAACAATGAAACCCAAAACTTTTCTGAGGTAACTCCAAAGGCGCATTTTAATGGATTCATCCTAAGATTGTATCTCCAAAGAAACTCATACACCATTATCAAGTCTTTCAAGTGGTCAATTTTCTTTCATTATTTTACCAGCAAGTCATCAGCACAAAATTTGACATTCTTATGGAGAAGGTCATCAAAAATATCCTGCATAGCTCTTTGGTAAGTAGCAATAGGGTTCTTCAAGACAAAAGGCATTACCTTGTAGCAATAAATACCCTTGGGGGTACGAAATACAATAAGCTCCTTATCTTTTGGCACCATGGAAATTTGGTTATAGCCTAGTGAACCATCCATAAATGAAAATTCCTCGTACCACTAGTAGCATCGATTATCAATTCAAGGATGATAAGCAGGAATTCATCTTTCGGACATGCATTGTTAAGATCCCTAAAGTCAAACACACTCGAATCTGGCTATTTTCTTCCTAATAGGGACAATACTTCAAATGGATGTTAGGTACTTAACTTCATGAATAAAGTCAGCTTCGATGAGTTTGTTAACTTCAGTTTCAATCAAGGGAACCAAGTCCGGCCTAAAGCGACTTTGAGCTTGTTTAACAGAGTGAGTGCCATTTTGACTACAATGTGATGGACTGCTATTTTTAGTTCCAAGTCAGGCATCTCTTTGTAACTCCAAGAAAAGACATTCCTGAACTCCTTGAGTAACTCAATATAAGTGCTATCTTTATCAAACCTGGCAAAGCACTTAGGTAGGCGAGTCTCGGTTCTCATTGGTGACAAGGTTATTTTATTTTAGACATCAACTATAGTCCTCACTCTTCTTCAAGTTTAGGTGGAGCATCTTTTGCATCTTCATCTTCTTGAGGGTACCCTTCGTTGAAGGATGTGTGATAACATGGTGAAATGTCCTCCAATTCAGCATTATCCTCCATTGAAGATGGAACACCATTCTCTCCTTGTACAGTAACAAGATACGAAGAACTCACACTTTCTTTATCTTCATCACATTCATTACTATAGACCACATTATATGGGTTTACCTTTAGTACTTCTTTACATGAAACCACAAGTTTTGTTTGTCGCCTCCTTCTGAAGGAACCAAACTTTTGAAATCCTTTGAGATCTTCTGGATTTTAGGCAAAGCGGGTGTTTTTATGCATTGAAATTTTCTATGGAACTTGTTTTCCATCTTTAATGGACCTAATCTCTCAAACACGGAGGTCCTCACAAGTGATTTTCCAAGTCGATCAAGGACAGAAAGCTTGTTAGAAGTGGGCAATTCATCTTTTACAGTGATATAATTGTTGCTCGTCCTTCTTATAGAGATGCGCACTAGCAACGGTTGCTTGTATCCCAAACCTTCACGTGGTTGTCTTGTAGCAGCTTCTGATAGACTTTTCCCTAACTTTGATGGATCATTATGATTGCATCAAGCTTTTGCAAATATCCTGTAAGATTTTGGATTAAAACCTTCATCCGTTCGCGTTGTATAGAGTGTCATATTCTGCAAATGATTTTGGGCTACAAATCATGCAAGTGGATTTGAGGACAACTTTAGTGCCTTGATTTGTTTTACCGAAAGAGTTAACTCCATTACCATGTTAGTTTGGAGATTAGATGATTCACCTGCATATTTCATCCTTTTAGGGACATATTGGAGTGCATTACTTACTTTCTTGCCATAAGACACAATTGCCTCTCTAAGATTTATTCACGTGAAGTTGTACCTCTTCAATAACAGCTTTGGCTTCACCAGTAGTCCCCTTTGCTCTTTTTGTTATGAGCTCGTTATTCTTGCTTTTAATGACATCATCATCTTTTAGCTCCTTCACAATGCGATTATTCAAGTAGAACTTTGCATCGACGAATGTGACTTAGCCTCAGTGAATGGCTCATCATCAACAACTATCTTCTTCTCGACTTCACCCTCATAGTATTTTAGACATTGATGGTGCGTAGATGGAACTACTTTATTCTCATGTATCCAAGGCGTTGTATGAAGTCTTTGTATCAGTCACACGTAACTATGAACTTGATTTCATTTGTTCAATGATTATGTCCAGCCTGATCCTGCCTATGGCTCTTTTTCTCTCTTTGTTGTCCCTTGGATCATCACATGACTTTCCGAGAGTTCGTTCACACGAATTCCAAATTCTTTCACAGTGGGAATTTGCAAAATGTTCACTGAGGATCCTTCATCAATCAAAATTCGATTTACCCTCTCATCACGCATACATCCAACTAGGTACAATGAACGGTTATGAAGAGTGTCACCTAGAAAAAGATCGTCATTTGTGAACATGACCTTTTCCTCACAAGCATTTACTTCATGAGGAGTGTACTTAATGATATTTGTTGGAGATGGTGCCAACAGTAGGTCATCACTCTTTTATTCCCCTTTATCAGCATTGCAAGAAGAGGCCTTAATACCATCCCGGGGATCTTCATGTGGAACCAAGATTCCAAGAAATCCTCCAAGGTAATTGTATGTTGTGGCTTTTGAGGGTTGTGCATCTCCATTTTTTCTTTCTTCAAAAGCCTAACTGGATTTTTTTCGTTGGTCTTTTTACCATCATCTTCCTTGTTGGTTGTTCTATTGATTCTTTTCATGGGCTCCTTTTGTGGCGCCTATAACGAGTAACCAATGGCAAACCTTCATCATTATCAGATTGATTGTCTTCAACTTTTCTATTCTACAGCAATTCCTCATTTTATATTCCATTTATCTACATAACTCATCTAGACGAAAAGAGCCAAAGGTGATAGAGGCATGGTTCATGCTTTCTTTCTCATCTTCAAGCACGATCTTCTTTTCACGGTCCAAGTCCATTACTTTGTTCTTGAATACAAAGCACTTCTCCTGAGGGTGGCTTACAAGTCGGTGATATTTGCAGTAATTTGGGCTATTCATTTTCCCAGCTTTATTTGGTCGCTTGTTCTTCTGAAGCTCAATAAGAATCAACTTGAGGTGTTCTTCGAAAATGGATGGCACATCATAATCCAGAAATGGGTACTCTTTCTCTTGTATTTCTTTTAGAGTCAACTTTCCACTTGGCTTATCTTCAAAAGAAGTGGATTTGATGCTTGCTTTTCGCTCACCTTTGTCGTGAACTTCAAAGGCAACATGTTGACATTCAAATCTTATTTGCTTTAGACTTGGGTACAAACTTGTCCCATTTCCTGACTTCTTGCTTGTCATTGCGTTTGCGAGGCTCATAGATAGGCAACCTTTCATTTCAAGTGGAGGCCATGCTCAACTCCATGTCATGGGCACGAGTCGCAAGCTCTTCAAATATGCTAGGCTTCATACCTTGCAAGATGTAGAAAATTCCCAAATGTATGCCTTGGATGCACACCTCTATGCATGAAGCTTCACTAAACATGTTTTTGCAATTGAGACTTGTATTCCTCAAAAGATTGATAAAGTCAATAACTGGTTCCCCCTTTTGTTGACAAACATTTGTAAGTTCTATCATACTCATAGCACGTCTCATACAATAAAATTGATTGAGGAACTCTTGCTCCAGGTGATCCCACCTATCAATAGATCCAACCTTGAGGTCTATGTACTAGTCGAAAGCATTTCCTTTTAGCGAGCAGACAAGCTGCTTGATGAGGTAATCTCTATAATTCCCAGCATTGTTTCACGTCTCCACGAAGTGCGCCACATGTTGCTTTGGGTTACCTTTACAATCAATCTATTGAAACTTTAGAGGTTGATAGGCAGAATGCATCTTCAACATATCGACCCCTTCAATTTACGGCTTTGCATATGTAAGGGAGGATTTAACAGCAACTTCATATTTGTTCTTAATGGTTCCTTTAATGAACTCCATCAGTTGACCGATTGGAATCATCCCTTAATATGAAACATGGATAGCTTTATCGGGTGCTATTTGTATTGGGGAGGGTCACACTCTAGGACTTCTAGGAGCTTGCCGGGTGTTTAGGGGGATTCTTCTTCCATCAAGATTCCCACTCTATCGGTTAACTTGTTAATTCTAGCCTCTTGATTTTTCATGAGTTTGTTCAAGCCAGCAATTGCTTTTGTCAAGTTTTCCAATTGCCGCTCCAGAGATAAAAAAATTGTCACCATGGCTTGCATAATATTTGTGGACGATGGAGAGTAGCATGAATTTTAACTCAAATTGATCCTTGATTGGCTCACTCTATGTGATGTAAGTGGGGAGGATCCATCATGTGAAGCATCATCATCTTCTTTCACAACAGAGTGCTTGGATCCGGAGATGTCAAGCAGAGTAAGAGTTTTCTTGATCTTTTCAGCAACATTTCTTCCTCTTTTAGGTATGTTTGTGGAAGATCTTACTCCTTTCAAGGATGAAGATTCGAAAACATGGGTTGATGCAGACAACACGTGGAGTGCTTGTTGTCATAAAGAGCTTGTTTTGCTCCTTGTAACTGGTCTGAAACTTCCAAAGATAACATTGCGGATGCTTTCCACATTAGCATAGAACCTGGAGTTAGTAGCATCGGTTGGTGTTGATCTATAGTTGATTTTCTCCGAAGTCATTTCAATGTTCTTAGGCTTTGGTGATTGAAAAGCTGAGATGAGAGGTAGAGTCCCACTGGTCATGCTAGAATTTGTAGACAATAAATTTTTGTCGAGAAAATAAAATCAAGACCGAAAAATATCGCAACAATCATACTATTTTATTTCAAATATTTGAGCATTACAATCTTTGTGAATCATGTTATTCTTCTTTCTAATAGTAAATAAATTCTAGGGCCTTCGAGCTTGATCTTGAATCTATGTTTGTTCCTATAAACTATAATCTTTTTCTTGAGCTTGAGCTTGGTTGCTTGAACTTGACCTTCATTTGTTCTTCTTTATTGAGCTTGAACTTGAACTTGATTGTTTGTAGCTTGAAAACTTGTAGAGAAATTTGCGGCGTTTGATCCAACAGCTCTTTCTTGCTTCTTCTTATAACATCTGCTGTCTTTTCTGAGTTATGAATACCCATATTTATAGTTGTGGAAGGGAGAAGTCATGATAAGAACAAACTCTTTTCGACCTATAAAATTGAAGGGTGACACGGCCGCATTTCATTGGCCAGAACATGTCACTTGCATACGTGGCACAAATTCGTTGACCTTTTAGTGTGACTAGGAATGCCTTGTCATTTTGACATGTGGCATGGTCCTATTGGCTCTTTCCTTTGACTTGGCACACCACATCATTGACACATGGTACCAAACTAGCCTTTAGGAATATGACATCTTGGGCTTAATGAAGTAGGTTCATCACTTTAGCCCAATTAAATAGACTAGCCTAGTTGATTAAAACTTATTTATTTAATCTATATATATTGGACTTATAAAATTAGTTCAATTATATTAGCACATAATATTTATTTGGATCAGTATATCTTGAATTTAAAATATAATTCAAATTATTTTATGGATTTAAATTTAATAAAATTTAAATGTCTACAAATGCATTGCCTTTTCTTTTCAATATTTCAATTTTCAAACTTCCATCACATTCGAATTGTATTTATTTTTTAATATAATGTGTAAATCGAGCATATATATTATGATATATCTTAAATAGCATATCACTGTTATGATTCGCTAGTTGTCCCTAATCTCACTTCATTGAGCTGTTAACGACATTCATTATTTGGCTAGAGTTTTCTTTAAATTGATTCTAGCTCTTGACTCTTGAGCTCATGCAAATATATATATATATGGTCGTGCCACAAAATTTTGATTGTCATTTGTGCAAAACGAAGGAAACTTAATGATAAGATGATGAATAGATTTTAAGAGCTCGTTTGGTACGAAAAATAAAAATAACTTGTCCTAAAATAATTATAATTAAAAAAACTTATTTGCTAATTAGACGGCCCTTAAAAGAATATATTAAACCAAGAAGAAACATACACCTGAAGAGAATAACTTATATATATCCTGATTATATATGAATGAAGGAGTACGTATATGTGCATTCTACAATGCATTCGTCGACACTAATTAAATAAACATTAAAAACTCATTTTTTTAAAATTTAAACTCATTGGATTCCCAAATTAGTCTAGGGACCTCAATTTTTAAGAGCAATAATTTCTTGCTAATCTTCTCTCAATACTTTATCTTCATTTCCGTATATGGGCAGCCATTAATCATTCTAACGTAGGTCATTTATTTGTATATATTCTCGAGATTTCCACAAGTGATCATCATATTGGTTTTAATATCTCTACTAAACGTTGCACCCTTGTTGCTCAACCTCCAACGTGATGACAAAACTCACGATGAAAATTTGAGGTGAAAAAGAAAAGAATTAAGTTAATATCTAGCCAAAGAATAAATTGTTGGAATAAATCCGACTATAAAACTGTAGCCTTCATATCGAATTATTTGGAACTATAACATAAGTGGAAGCGTACCTGAATCCATAAGTGGAAGCTCCTTGATCCGGCTTGGAGATCGTCCGGGGTTGGGTTTCTTAAACATCGTCCAAGGTTAGGTTTTCCACTTGATGTGCAAGACAAACTTTTGCTCTCTCTCTCAATGGGAAAAGGAAGAGAAATGTCTTGCATCAAATGGGAACCATAACCCCCCTAATTATAAGCATGTAATATCAAAGGTCACATGTAACCTACATGTAACCCAAGAGTCTCATGCATGTAACCTTAGTTAGCCCATCATTAGCTAAGGTTACTCTTTATGGGTATCTATACAAGAAATTATACCCTATACTTTATATGACAATGTATTGGCCTACTTAATAATAATATCCCAAAAGACCACTAATTTAGGCCAAACCAAAAGATAGCACATAACATATAATTAATCCACATATTGTCCATATATATGTAGTATAAGTCCATATATCTAACAATCTCCCACTTGGACGATATACTCATGCATATGTACAAACCTTAGTATTATATGTTACATTATAACTTTATGAGCTCAGTATTGCTATCAAAATAAAATCGTCATGAACAATCCGGTCCATCAATCATATCAACATAGGATCTAAGAGATCTTAGTTACTCTTGCATAACTAGACCCAACATTGATCACGTATATCAATATAACCAACGACATGGATCAAGTATAGGTGTAGCATGGAAATAACATAAAGTGTGGTCTGAAATAGAATGACTATTTCCAACTGGTTTACCTTATTGAGGTCAATCATAAACCATAAGAGTACATAAAACTTTAAGACTGAATATCTGCAGATAAAACCTTAAAGACCGAATTACCGAATGTACTGGACAATACATAATTATATAACACAAACTCCCACTAAAACTCATAATCCTCAACTGATTTGACACCCATGCGAGCAATATGCTCATGAAATACTTTGGGTGGCAATCCCTTAGTAAGCGGATCCGCAATCATGGAGTTTGTACTGATGTGCTCTATGCACAATTGTCCATTTTGTACTCTTTCTTTAACAACCCGAAATTTGACGTCCATATGTTTTGCCTTCGTCAAACTACTGTTATTGTTAGCATATAGGACTGCTGATCTGTTGTCGCATAATAGCCTGAGTGGCCTTTTAATACTGTCTACTATGCGCAGTCCACTAACATTCGCAGCCATAATTCCTCATTGGATGCCTCATAACATGCCATGAATTCCGCTTCCATGGTGGAAGTCACCGTAAGAGTTTGCTTGATGCTTCTCCAAGAGATAGCACCGCCAGCAAGCATGTAGATATAGCCTGATGTAGACTTCAGACTATCTTGACATCCAGCAAAATCGGAGTCAGTGTACCCGATGATCTCAAGCTGGTCCAATCTCCGATATGTGAGCATGTAGTCCTTTGTTCTCTGTAAGTATCGCATGACCCTTTTGGCTGCCTTCCAATGGTCCATTCCCGGATTGCTGAGATATCTGCCCAGTATCCCAGAAATGTATACGATATCAGGTCGTGTGCATACCTGAGCATACATCAGACTCCCTACAGCCGAAGCATAAGGTTTCTTCTCCATTTCTATGGTTTCAAAACTATTCTTTGGGCACTGTTTGAGACTAAACTTGTCTCCCTTAGCAACAGGGGTGTCGCCTGGTTTACAATCCTGCATGCGAAATCTTTTAGGAATCTTATCGATATAGCCCTTTTGTGATAGACCGAGAACACCTTTGGAGCGATCTCGATGTATCGAATTCCTAATACAAAAGAGGCATTACCAAGATCTTTCATTTCAAATTTCTTCGAAAGAAATTTCTTAGTTTTGCACAATAATCATATATCGTTACTAGCAAGCAGTATGTCATCGACATATAAAACCAGAAAAATATGTTTGCTCCCGCCGAACTTATGGTATATACAGTCATCAGCAATATTTGGTTCATAACCAAAAGATATAATGACCTCATGAAACTTGTGATACCATTGACGGGAAGCTTGCTTGAGCCCATAGATGGATTTCTTTAATTTGCAAACCCTTTTCTTTGAGTCTCTCGAAACAAAGTTTTCAGGTTGCACCATATAAATTGATTCCTCAATGTCACCATTGAGAAACGCTGTCTTAACATCCATCTGATGAAGTTCAAGATCAAAATGTGCTACTAGTGCCATTATTGTCCTGAAAGAGTCTTTCGATGAAACTGGAGAGAAAGTCTCTTTATAATCAATGCCTTCCTTTTGAGTGTAGCCCTTTGCAACAAGGCGAGCTTTAAACCTAATGACATTGCCCTCTGAATCCCTCTTGGTTTTAAATATCCATTTGCAACCAACTGGTTTAACACCTTTGGGTAATGAAACAAGCTCCCAAATGCCGTTATTGCTCATAGACTTCATCTCATCATTTATTGTATCAATCCACTTTTGAGAGTTAGTACCTTTCATGGCTTGACGGAAGTTGATTGGATCATCTTCCTCAAATTCAATGTCACTTTCTTGTTCTTGGAGAAATACAACATAATCGTCCGGAATTGCACTTCTCCTCTCTCTAGTGGATCTCCTTAATGGCACTTCAGGTTCTTGAGGTTGTTGAGTTTGATTTTCATTAATAATATCAGGAACTTGGTTTGGGAGATTATCAAGATTGTCTTGAACTGGAGTTGTGTGATCCGTGTCAGGAATGAGAACACCCTGATCAAGATAAACAACTAGAGGAAAAGACACATGTTCTTCCTCAAAGACAAAATTTCTATCTTTATCTCCCCACCCCCCAAGCTCAATATCCTCAAAGAACCGAGCATTACCCGTCTCAAAAATAGTTCTAGAAGTGGGATCATAGAACTTATACCCCCTGGATCTTTCAGAGTATCTAACAAAATAGCTACTAACCGTTTTAGAATCCATTTTATTTTCATTTGGCCTGTAAGGCCTTGCCTCAGCTGGACAACCCCAAATATGTAAGTGCTTTATACTGGGCCTATTTCCAGTCCAAAATTCATATGGGGTTTTGATTGTAGCTTTAGTTGGAACCCTATTAAGTATATGTGCTGCGGTTTTCAATGCTTCCCCCCAAAGTGAGTCTGGCAAAGTAGTATGACAAATCATACTTCTCACCATGTCTTTTAGTGTCCGATTTCGTCTCTCAGCTACACCATTCATAGTAGGACTGCCTGGCATAGTGTACTGAGGAACGATCCCGCACTCATCTAGGAATTTGGCAAATGGCCCTAGACGTTGTTCACCTGAACCATCATATCTACCATAGTATTCACCACCACGGTCAGATCTAACGGTTTTAATCCTTTTGCTTAGTTGATTTTCAACTTCGGCCTTATATGATTTGAACAGGTCTATAGATTGGGACTTCTCATGAATGAGATATAGGTATCCATAACGAGAGTAATCGTCTATAAATGTGATAAAGTATTGTTGACCATTTTTACAAGGCGTAGAGAATGGCCCACAAATATCCGTATGTATCAATTCTAAGACATCTGAAGCTCTCTGGGCACCTGATCTCGTCTTCTTTGTTTGTTTACCCTTGATACACTCAATGCAAATATCCGAATATGAGGAATCAAGAGAATCAAGAATTCCATCTGATACGAGTTTCTGGATTCTTTGTTTGGATATGTGACCTAAACGCTTGTGCCAGAGTGATAAGGAATTCTCATTAGATAATTTTCTTTTGGTACCACTAGAACTTGTATGCAAAGTTTTGATATGTGAGGTTATTATGTCAAACAAACATAGGCTATGATATGCTGATAAAAGACCAGTACCGATAAGATCTGAAGCTTGAAAAAGACTCACTTTATTGTTACCAAATGAACAAGAATAACCGGATATGTCCAATTTGGGAACAGAAATTAAATTCCGTCTAAAAGACGGTACAACAAAAGTCTCATTCGAATCCAAATAAAAACCAGTCTTAAATAATAGCCTAAAATTTCCAATAGCCTCAACTTCGACCCTTTTGCCGTCACCAACATAGATGTATCTTTCACCATCACTTGGTTTTCGGCAGTTCAGGTAATCCTGCATAGATACACTTATGTGAGTAGTAGCATCAGAATCTAACCACCAAGTATCTCTAGGTACCGAAATTAAATTAACTTCAGAACAAACAAGAGCAAGAGATATACCCTTTTTCACACGCCAAGCGTGGTATTTGGTACAATATTTCTTCTTGTGATTAGTCCCCTTACAGAAAAAGCAACCTGATTCTGTAGTTTCAACCTTATTTTCCTTGTGTTGCTTCTTCTGGGGCCTTGAGACCGCAACTTCCTTATTTTTCCTTTTCTTGTTGACTCTAGAAGATGATGCCAAATGAGCACTTTCTGTCTTATCTTGCTTTATTCTCTCTTCCTCTTGCACACAGTGTGAAATGAGCTCATTAAGAGTCCATTTCTCCTTTAGGCAGTTGTAACTGACCTTAAACTGATAAAATTATGCATGGAGAGAGATCAAAACTAAGTACACAAGTAGTTACTCAGGTAATTCCAACTTGAGTGACTTTAGTTTTGAAGCAATATGAGACATTTCTAAAATGTACTCCCTTATGTTTCCTTTGCCTTTATACCTCATGGAAACAAGTTTACTCAAAAGAGTACTAGTTTCCGCCTTTCCATTTTGTGCAAAACGCTTTTCAAGGTCCTCAAGGAAAACTTTGGCATTATTTTCTTCAGCCATAGTGCCCCTAAAAGATTCTGGAATTGCACGTTTCATGATCATAAGACTCATGCGATTTGAGCATTCCCACTTCTCCATCTCCTTCTTGTCATCAGAAGAAGATGTATCCTCAAGAGAAGTAGGTTTCTCAATCCGAAGTGCAAGGTCTAGATTCATGCAACCGAGAACTATCATAATGTTTTCTTTCCATTCCTTAAAGTTTGTGCCATTAAGCACAGGGATGCTGTTAATGTTCGCAGATATTGTAGTAGCTGAAGAATTCACTGAAAATAGAACAAGGACAACTTAAAACATGCTTACAATTATTTGAATTTTAACTTTAGTATACAGATTCAAAATAGGCAAATCCCATTACAAGATACCTAGCACAACATTGATTTTAGTCTTTGGAAAAAAAATCAACTTGTAATTGGTACTCTTGGTGTAGTAATCAAATATTGACAATAAACTCCTGTCAAATATCAAGCCTTCCTTTGGGCCGACTTAATATTCACATGGAAAACTTAACAATTGTCACATATTTATCACCACAAGCATGCTCGAATTCTTGCCAAATAACAACCTTCCTTTGGGCCGGTGTTAAGCGCATGGAATACGAACATACACAGCCATCTTATATCTTAAAACCAATCAATCTTCACAAAAGATGTTACTTTGGTAACATAATGTTTCAATTGACTAATTTAAAATATTAGATGCAAAATTAATTAGTTCTTTAAGCCATATATTGAATATTAAACAAAAATTACAGTTTATTTGGTAAAATCTGAATAATGATAGGCAATACATTAATGTTATAATATTAATCTTGCATTATGTCTCCATTAATGTCCCCAGAAAATAAAAAATGTTTCTTTAATAATGGACATTAATGTTATAATATTAATCTTGCATTATGTCTCCATTAATGTCCCCAGAAAAAAAAACGTTTCTGTTAATAAATTACCAGATAATCGATTATCACGACCTGATAATCAATTATCTTGGCTTTCTGGAATTTTCAATTCTGCTGGAAATTCCAGGATAATCGATTATCCTAAAGGGATAATCGATTATTCTGGCTTTCTGGAATTTCCAATTTTGTTGGAAATTCCAGGATAAATAATCGATTATTCTGGCTTTCTGGAATTTCCAATTTTGCTGGAAATTCCAGGATAAATTATCCTAAAGGGATAATCGATTATTCTGGCTTTCTGGAATTTCCAATTTTACTGGAAATTCCAGGATAAAGGATTATCCTAAAGGGATAATCGATTATTCTGGCTTTCTGGAATTTCCAATTTTGCTGGAAATTCCAGCATAATCGATTATCTTTTTAGGATATTCGATTATCTTGGCCTTCTGTCCATCAATTTCTGTGGCTTTCAACAAAAGGCTTAAACAAGAAATCATATTCAACAATCGAAATTTATGCAAATAATTTCAACATTTCAATTCATCTAGTGATATCAAGGTATTGATATACTGAACTTTGTCATCAACAAATCACTCACCAAAGCATATAGATTCGATATTTCCAAAAAATTCCTTATAAAATTATATATCTACTGCAAGATTCAATCTGAATTCATAATAGCATATTGGCCACAATATTGTACTAGATAAATACAGTAGCAAACGAAATTCTTGAATTGCAGTTCTGAATTACGTAGCTATAAAATTTCCAAATAACCCAATATGAAGGAGGCTCTGATACCAATTGTTGGAATAAATCCGACTATAAAACTGTAGCCCTCATATCGAATTATTTGGAACAATAACATAAGCGAAAGCGTACCTGAATCCATAAGTGGAAACTCTTTGATCCGGCTTGGAGATTGTCCGGGGTTGGGTTTCTTGAAGATCGTCCAAGGTTAGGCTTTCCACTTGATATGCATGACAAACTTTTGCTCTCTCTCTCTCAATGGGAAAAGGAAGAGAAATGTCTTACATCAAATGGGAACCATAACCCTCCTAATTATAAGCATGTAATATCAAAGGTCACATGTAACCTACATGTAACCCAAGAGTCTCATGCATGTAACCTTAGTTAGCCCATCATTAACTAAGGCTACCCTTTATGGGTATCTACACAAGAAATTATACCCTATACTTTATATGACAACGTATTGGCCTACTTAATAATAATATCCCAAAAGACCACTAATTTAGGCCAAACCAAAAGATAGCACATAATATGTAATTAATCCACATATTGTCCATATGTATGTAGTATAAATCCATATATCTAACATAAATATGTTATATATATCATCAGGGTAATTTAAGTAGTTATGTATAATATTTTCTTCGTTTAATTTATGTAAAGTTATTTGACTGGTCATGCAGCTTAAGAAATAAACAAGAATTTTGAAACTTGTATTGTTAAACATGTCATAATATTTATGTGAATGTAAAAATTTCAAAACTTGTGATTTTAAATATACCATAACATTATTTGTATGGCTATAAAAAGTTTTCTTGAATAATAAATGAGACAATTGTGCTCAGACTTCCATAGATGGAGATAAGCTAGAACTATCTTTGCATGTATGGGTCTCTGTAATTATAGAAACTAGATAAAATAGGCAATGAGTTGGTTGTTAGAATGAATGAATGAGGTCGTTGCTTCGCCCCATGGAAACTAACCTTATTGTCCAAATATTTTCGCGGGAAAGAAGCTTTTTGAATCAATAAAGAAAGCCTATTGAATTGGGAATAGAAGTTGAATTCTTTTCAAATTTAAAAAAATCTTTGTTTAGATGAATTAAAAAGGAAATAGACTCGTCTAATTTTTAACAGATAAAATAATATTTTTGTAAGTTTATGAACTTATGTCTATTTTAAATAAAGATTTACTTGTACTCAATAGGGTTATGTAATACTGTAATACCTATTTTAATAAGTACACACTGTATCTCTTAAAATAATTAATTTCTTGGAAAATTAATCCACCCAACAAAATCTAACATGATCTTTTGGGACCAGCCATCCCTCTTTTGATAAGTATCTCTTCATCTTTTTTTTTTCTCCAACCATGGTATTCATCTATCCTCGTTTTCACCCCTTATTGCCACCATCAAAACTATAGTTAGCTTTAGCAAATTTTGCCTGGACTTATCAAAGTGGAAATCGAGCAATGTGACAACTAAAGCGTTTTAAATTTAGAATTAAAATAAAAAAATACAAATTTTGATTACTAATGTCTATTATATATTTTTATTCTTATTAACGTGAGAAAAAAAGTTACTGAAACAACTTTTCTATTCATGTAGGGTAAGGGTAAGATCTGCGTACACCCTACTGTCCTCATACCTTACTAATGAAATTATACTGAATTTTTTTTTGTTGTTGTGTGATAACCCAAAAGGTTATCTCATGTTATAGAACTGGATTCCGCGCTCTTAAAACTTAAAAATCTCTTTTTGACACTTTTTGATTTCTGTGCGCAGTCCGAACGTATTTTTGAAAAGCTAATATGTTGAAAGTTGATGAAAATAAGAATTTTTGCCTTAAAAGTTAATTTTAGTTGACTTCGATCAACATTTTGAGTAAACAGATCCGAACACGTATTTTGAAAGTCCCAATGGGTCCTTATTTGAAATATGAGGCCTGAGTGTATGCCCGGAATCGTATTCCGAGGTCTCTAGCTCGAGTTATGATTTTTGGTTGAAAACTAAAAGTTTGAAAGTCTAATGATTTTAAGAAATTGATTAGTGTGTGGGCTTGTTGATACCGGGTATGTATTTTTCTTTCGAGCCCGGTACAAGTCCAATATAATATACATAACTTATCTGTGAAATTTGGTGAAAAACGGATTTGGTTTGACGTGATTCGGACGTCCGATTGAGAAAATAAAAATTCAAAAAGTGTTCTTGAGAATTTTATTTGATTTAGCTCTAATTAAGTAATTCTATGTGTTATTTTGGCGACGATAGTGCAAGCAAGTACATATGATGTTTTGAGACTTGTGTGCATGTTTAGTTTGGAGCATTGAAGCTTGCGTGAGATTCGTATAGGCTTCAGAGTGGTTTTGGACTTACGATTACAACTGGTGCAAGCTTCATCTAGTGCTGGACTTCAGAATTCGCAAATGCGAGATCTTGCTCGCAAATGCGAGCCTAGCTTTTGCAAAGGACACTTCGCATTGGTTAGGGCTGGGATTCTCGCATTTGCGATATTTCTATCACATTTGTGATAGTCTTAAGTTTGTAATTGCGAACAAATTGTTCGCATTTGCAAAGACAACAGAGATGCGAGGAGTTCGCATTTGCAATACTTATCTCGCATTTGCGCGCTTTGCATATAGGTCCCATTTGCAACATCTGCAATTGTGTAAAGGAGACTGGATTTTTGTATCATTCTTCTAATTTTAAAACCTGAAAAAAAGAGGCAATTTTCTAGAGAGATTTACTTCCCCAAATTATATGTAAGTGATTCTAATCTAGTTTCTTTCAATATTTCACTTTATTTTATAAGGTTTCAACCTAGAATCTAAGGCTTTCATGGTGGAATTGAAGATTTTTTGGTAGAAACTGGATATTTCAAAATTTTTGAATTTTGGCCTCAAATTTGCGGTCGAATTCCAAAACCAATTATCTATCAGGGCTCGGGGGTGAATGCGTAATAGGGTTTTCATCCAAATTTTATATTTGGACCAAGCGGGCCCGTGTATTGACTTATGTAGACTTTATAAAAAATGACCTAAATTGAATCTTTTGCTATCGTGGGTAGTTCCTATAGCTTAAAATGTATCATTTGGTTGGTAATTTGCTAGATTCTATTGGTTTGGAGGCTTGTGTGAGTGATAATACACGAAGGGTGATGATGTGTCATATTGTGAGTGTAATGCACAAAGAGTGATGTTGTGCCATATTGTGAAAGAGTTAATGCACGAAGAGTGATGCCATGTTGTTTCCATCACTTCATATGGTAAAATTGAGAGTAAAATCACGAAGGGTGATGTCGTATAGTTTCCTTTTCCACTTTTACTTGTTCCATCTGTTTAAAGCATATTGATTGATCAAGTCTTTGTCACTGCTTTAATTCCTTATATTGTGATCCCCTCAACATGTCCCATTCCCAATATTTCTTATCTTGTTCTTTTATTACTGTTATTAGTATATCTATGTTTATACTGCACAGGTTGCTTATGGGTTTCTTGTCATAGACTCATCACTATTTTGCCGAGGTTAGGCTCGACACTTACCAGTACATAGGGTCGGTTGTACTAATACTTCACTATGCACTTCCTGTGCAGATTTAATTGCCAGTCTGAGCTCATCTTGAGACTAGCTGCTCAATTCATTCCACAGGCCCTTCTAGCTATTTCAGTTTACTATTTCTTTTAATTCAAAATATATTTGTACTTTTTTTCACTCATTTAGTTGCAGTTAATCTTAGAGGTTCGTGAATTGTGACACTAGTTTCTGGGTAGTTGTGTATAAATATTGAAGAATGTTATGGATTTCCGCACTTATAATTTTTTATGATATAATTGTTGTTAATCACTGAAAGGTTTACATATTTATCCTGATGATCTCTAATGTTGGCTTACATTGCAAGTAAATGTTAGGTTCCATCACGGTCCTGACGGTAGAAATTCTAGGTCGTGACTAGTTGGTATTAGAGAACTAGGTAACAACAGATGTCTCCAAACCGATATCCCAAATTCTACTAAGCCTCTGTACAAATCTTAGAGGCTACAAAGTTTTAACAACAATTTCACTTCTATTCCTATCTATTGTGTGATTTTGTTCTGTCAATGCTAATTGAACTCTTATACCCTTGTTCTTTTGCAGATGGAGAGAACACGCACTCCATCTTCAGCTGAGCAGCAGCTAGAGCCCCCAATGGCTCTCCTACATGGGGCAGAGGACGAGGCTGAGACAGGGGTAGGGCTTAACCTAGAGCTATCGTTCCAGCAGGCCAGTTCAGGTCCCAAAGGGATTCATCGTCACCTCGGTACTTGAGTATGCTTTGGTCCATCTAGCGGGCCTCATGGGGAGAGTGGCACAAGCTGGAACAATTCCTATAGAACCAGCCGTCTCTCAGGCCGGGGGAGGAGCACAGACTCCCGCTACCAACACTCCGGAACAGATGGCTCCTCAGTTTCAAACTCCAATAGCTCAACCCGTTAGGGTAGTTCTGCCGGTTATTGCATCACAGACCAATGATGGATCGACTATGTCTTCTGAAGGCTTTGTGGATATTGTATAGGTTTACCAAGCTTTTCCCAGTTCTCTTCACTGGTGCATACTTAGAGGATTCTCAAGACTATCTGGAGAGTTGTCATGTGGTGTTACAGAACGTGAGGATGATGGAGACCAATGTGATTGACTTTGCTGCTTTTCATTTGTTGGGCTCCGCCAAGAAATGTTTGAGGGATTATATGTTTGTCACACCAGCTGGGTTGCTAGCTCTAACTTGGGACCAGTTATCTCGGCCATTTCTTGAGAAGTTCCATCCTATCACTCAGAGAGAGGACTATTGAACATTTACAATAAGGTTCTAAGACTATATCCCAGTACGAGACTCGATTTTGTGGATCTGGCCTGTCATGCTATCCATCTACTTCCTACAGAGAGAGAGAGAGAGAGAGAGGGTAAGGAGGTTTATTGAGATACTAGCACAGCCTATCAGATTGCAGATGGCTAACGATACTGGGTGTGAGATTTCTTTTCGGGATACAACCAATGTTACTAGGTGAGTTGAGATGGTTTTAGCTCAAGGAAGTGCTCAGGGTCCTAACAAGAGGCTGTGTCATTCCGGTGCATTCTGCGAGGCCTCATCTGGAGGCCGAGGTACTTTTGGTAGATTCCACTGATAAGTAGGGATTTTAACCTATTATTTGCTCTCTTTTACTTGTGTTTTAGGACAAAAAAGTTTCAAGGTATTCCCGGAAACTACTGAAGTATTCTTGCTTGCAAGAATTCTTCAAAATGAGCCACATAAACCTTAATCAACTCTCAATGGAGTAAAAAATTGAACAAAAACCAAGGCTAGAAAAAGATCTCTGAAGTGCGGACAACACATATATTGTGGGACCACAAAAGAAATGATACGACCGCGAACATGATTACGCGGTCCACATAAGGGGAGTCTTAGAGAGTGTGATTTTTTGGCTAAAAGATGAGCATAAACCGCACCAAAAATGAGAGGTCGCAAAAGTTCTCGTGCAGTTGCAATTGAAATTACACAAACAGTAATGACTGAGGTTCAAAGAGCTTACTATTTGAACAAAATAGAGTAGTGTGGTGCACGTCAGAATTGTGCGAATGTTGAAGTCCTTTATGTGGCCGTGATTGAAGTTATGCGGTCCACCAAATCTCAGCTCAACCCAGGTCCAAAGTTTAAAATGGGGACCGAACCCATAATTGTGCGGCCTCTAAAACAAGAGTGCAGCCGCACAACCTCCGCAGAAGCAATTTTGTTAGATATTTTCAGCTTAATATAAACATATATTTTTGATAGTTTTAGGTTATGTTATGTTTTGTATGAGCACGTGAGATGGATGAGTTTTCTCTTTTGGGAAATTTTGTACTAGATTCATCTTTTAACATTCGATTTTCATCTTTAATCTAGCATTCTGAATTTTATCTTCGTTTCATCTTTAATTTCTATTATTTCTATGAGTAGCTAAATACATAGCAAGGGTTTCTGATTTTAGGGCTTGAATTTGAATGGGTTAGTGATATTTAGCCTAGTTCTTGCTAGAACAATAGAATATATGGTTGCAAACATTGATTCAAGGCTTTATGACTTTTCTCTACTTGAGAAAGAGGGACTAAGTCTAGGAAAACTAGACTGACAAGGAATTAGGGTGGATTCAAGAAATTGATAGCCACAATTATAAGGTTAAACCTAGAGATAGTTTACTCGACTTGAACTAATATCACTTGAATTGCATGAATAACCTTTTGGAATTGAGAAAGCCAAAGTGGGAAAAATCACTCAAACAGTCGAGAGGTATAGAGTGAGTACTCGGGTCTGACAACAATATTACGACCCCAACTAATCAAGCTTGCCCTTGATTCTTGCTACCCATTATATATCCATCCAGGTAGAAGTCACTACCCTAGTCTCTTTAAACTCTTGAAAATCAACAATAAAAATATTGTCCTTTGTTACAATCATTGCATACAATATCGTAAAATTAGAAGTAGAAATCTAACCCAAAGCTTGTGAAAATGTAATTAGACTCAAAAATCATATGTAGCTTAGAAATAAACCTAATTCCAAATATTAACTCCCTATGGATTTGATCCCGACATAGTTGGGTCAAAACTGCATCGACCACCATATCTACTCAATAGTAGAGTAGGCTTGGACCCGATCAATTTTTAGCACTGTTGCCAGGGAATATTCAAACCAACAGAAGAATCTCAAATAGGATTGCCTTGATTATTGTTGGGATCAGTTGTATCGATTGTGTGATTTGGCGATGTGTGCCAGAGGAAGAACAAATAGGTATTCTTCAGTCTTGCCACTCTTCGCCATATGGTGGTAACCATGGTAAAGCAAGAAAAACAGAAAAGTTTAAAGTTGCGGTCTCTATTGGCCTATGCTCTACAAGGATGCTAGTGAGCTTGTCAGGCATTGTGATGGGTGCCAAAGAGCCGGTGGGATTTCTAAGAAGAATGAAATGCCTATCACCACCATTTTAGAGATAGACATCTTCGACGTGCGGGGTATTGATTTCATGGGTCCATTTGTTAGCTCTTATGGGAACACCTACATTCTAGTTGCGATTTATTATTTTTCCAAGTGGGTCTAGGCCGTTGCTTTTCCCAACAATGAAGCAAGGAGTGAGGTGGAATTCTTGAAGAAAAGCATCTTTACAAGGTTTGGTATTCTAAGGGCCATAATTAGTGATGGGGGTTCGCATTTTTGCAACCGAAATTTTGATAGCTTACTCACAAAGTATGGTGTTACTCAGAAAGTTTTGACCCCCTACCATCCTCAAGAGAGAGGGCAGGTTGAAGTCTTCAATAGTGAGAACAAGATTATTCCAAGACTGTTAATGCAAACTGGACTAATTGGTCAAGGAAACTTGACTTATGCTCTATGGGCCTATAGAATTGCTTACAAGACTCCAACTCGTATGTCTTCTTATCGGTTGGTATTCAGGCAAGAATGTCACCTCTTGGTGGAATTAGAGCATAAGGCCATGTAGGCGTTAAATAAATTGAATGTTGAGTTGGATGTAGTTGCCAACATTCAGGTGGAGCAGTTGAATGAACTTGATGTGTTCCGATTCCATATTTACTCCAGTTTATCCATATATAAGGACAAGATAAAGTACCTACATGATTAGTATATCCAGAATAATGAATTCAAAGAAGGCAACCTTGTTCTCTTATTTAACTCGCGGTTATGAATGTTTTCAGGAAAGCTCATGTCAAAGTGGAGTGGTCCTTTTGAAGTGGTATATATGACTCCTTTTGGTGCTACAAATTTGAAAAACAAGAACGGTGATATCTTATGAGTCAATGGGCATCGGGTGAATCAGCACCTTGGTAAGGTTGATGATGGCCATGTTGTGGCATTAATTCATTTCCAATGAATGATGGTAGCATGCATTGTGTCGCGCCATTAAATTAGACGTTTCATGGGAGGCAGCCCATGTGTTTTTATTTCTTTTGATTTTCTTCTTATATTAGGCATTATTTTGGACTAAGTGGTTGAAAAGTGTATGTAGGAATTGGTTGTGCAATGCAGGAAATTGACGAAGAAAATTTTGGCTAAGAGGTGAAATTACACGGACCGTGCCATAATTATGCAAACCACACAAGCACTTCGAGGCTGCACATTTCTATGTGCAGTCGCACAGATGGAATGGGACAAATGCCAACTCTCTGAAGCTTGTCCTAACAAAATCCCTTAAGAGTTCCCGACCACACCCAAAATTTCAAGGTCCGCACAAATTGTGCTGCTGTAACCATGTTTATGCAGACGGTGATGCTGAGCTACAAAAATGTAAAGAGTGCGAACTGCACCAAAATTGTGCGGCCGCACTCAGGTACGTTGGTGGGCCACATGGATAAAAGTATTAATAGGACTTTTTCATACTATTCGCATTTTACAAACTATGACCTCTCAAGCTAGACACAATGGCACTCTTCCTTGTTTTCAATCTCATTTTCCTTTCATCAACTGTTGATCTCTTACAATATTTTACTAATGGTATGTTTCTTTCAATGAATTAATTTCATCTTTTTCTTTTCTCTTTGTTTTTATTTTCTTTTTTTTATCTAGGGTTAGATTCATGCCAAGTATGTCGAGTTGATGCTTAGTGTTTGCTTGAAAGCATGTGGGTAGTGTTTAAATGCATAATGGGGGATGAGGTTAGTAGCTTTTAATGTTTAATTTCTAAAAATCATGCCTAATTAGTGAAAACCCTAGTGTCAATCATACGTCTGTGCTGCTATGGTTTAAATTTCGCAGCCTCACATATTTTTTTTACGGTCCGCTCTAGGTTATGCGGCCGCATATAAATTTGTGTCATCCAAAATACCTTATATTGAAAGAACTTTGGGTTACTAAGAATGCGTAGCCGCACCTAATTTTGTATAGTCCGTGGTTGATTTTTGCGGCTGGACTCAATTTTGTATAGTTTGCGGTCAGTTAACTTTAGAGAACTAGTAATCTTAACTTGGGATCTACTTGACCGCACCCAATTTTGTGCGGTCCATGATTGGTATCAAGCAACAATATTTATTTTTTAGCGGTCCACGATGGGCAGTCCACGGTCACACTAACTTTTATGCGGTCTACACTGCCCTATTCGAAGAAGCATTGTCTTTCTTTTCTTTTATTTAAGTTTTTTGTTGACAATAAGCCTTTGGTTTTCTTAATGCCATGGTTCTTTCCAAAGGTGGATATTATGTGAACCAGTGGCTCTTCCCAACGATTGATGGTGTGACAATCTTCTTAAGGGATTGAGTCCATTTTCTTTATGTTTTCTATAGTAGTAATAAATATAAGTATCTCAAGCAGGCATCACTTGGTACTAACACATTTAACTTCGACCTTATGGTAAGAAACAAGTTGATTGGCGAAGAATGGTTCTAGTTGTGATCTTTAGACTCTTGTGTTGACTAGAACAATAATCGAGTGGTTTCTTTGAGCCACTTGTGATGTTCAAGCTTAGCTAAGATTGTTGTGGGCCATCATCTATGATCTCTTTAACAATCCAACAGCTTGAGAGGTGAGGTATTGAATTTCAAGTCCAAGTTCCATGCCACTAAGTCTAGAACTTATCTTGAATGTTTATCTAGGTGAAATTCTAAGTGTAGCTCGATTTTTGAAATGATTGTAGGCTCTCCTTGATCAATTTTGAAACTTAAAAGCTTTGGTATCCTACCAATGTGATATCCCTAATCAACTCCTTTGAGTCGATGCCCTTTTTCTTTTAATATTACAAGCCTTTATTCATTCTATAATGACCTTCGATTGGACCGCGATCTTTTCTTGGCATTCTTGATAGAAAATTGGCAAAAGCATAAGTTTGGGGGAGAGAGTAATGTGAAAGTGATAAAAGGTACAAAGAACAAAAAAAATGAAGAAATAGGAAGTCAAAGAAAAGAAAGAAAGTCCAAAAAGAAATATGTCAAAAAGGAAGTGAATAAGGTAGAAAGTTGAAGGAATTCAACAAAAGTAATGATGAAACGCATGGAATGATTAGAAAAGGAGAAAAATTGGTTGTCATGAACAATAAAGAGTAACAGTGTGTGTCTCTAGTTCCCCTAAGGAAGAAGAAAACGACTCAAAAAGTCAAGAAAGTATGAGCCAAAACGAGAAAATAGAGTGCTTAAGGAAAGATGAAACTATTATATGACAATAAGTCCTGCCTTGATCCAAAATCCATTATCGGAAAAGCCTTATATGATTTTGCGTTGAGTGATATTGCATTAGTGGTGATTTACATAAGGGAAAAGTTTTTGTTACTTGGAGCCGGACTTGTATCATTCTTATAAGAGAGATGAGCGTACAAATTCACTATCTGTGTTTTGAGTATCACATTCTAAAGTTACGATTGCTCATGGAGAGTAGAGGAGGAGAAGTTTGAGTTCCACAATGACCTAAGTAATACATCGATCTTCCTTGGTGATTTATGTCGACTCATAATTCTCTAGTGTCATGTTAGAACAATGGTGCTCAAAAGGTCAAACATGGTGTTGTGGATAATTCATTTGTGTTGAGGATAATTCTTAGTCCCACTTGATGCATAATTGATTCATCTTAAGCCAACTAAAATATCCTTCTATTTTAGTGGAGGTGGGAATTACCTTATTTGCTTTAGGACAAGCAAAATCTTATGTTTGGGGGAGTTGATAAGTAGGGATTTTAACCTATTATTTTCTTTCTTTTACTTGTGTTGTTATTATTGTTACTTGTTCTTGGAGAGGGAGAGTGTAAAAGAATGAAGGATGGTGTCGTGCCATATTTTGTAAGTGATAATGCATGAAGGGTGATGTTTTGCCATATTGTGAGTGTTAATGCACGATGGGTGATGTTGTGCCATGTTATGAGAGAGTAATGCAGGAACATATGGTGAGATTAAGAGTAAAAGCACGAAGAATGATGCCGTGCAGTTTCTTTTCCACCTTTACTTGTTCTATCTGTTTAAAGCATATAGATTGATCAATTCTTATTCACTACTTTGATCCTTATATTGTGATCCCCTCAGCATGTCCCCCTCCCAATACTTCCTACCTTGTTCTTTTATTGTTTTTATTGGTATTATACTGCAAAAATTATTTTTGGGTGTCTTGTCTTAGCCTCGCCACTACTTCGCTGAGGTTAGGCTCGACACTTACCAGTACATGGTATGAGAGCGTCATTTTTTCCTAGCTTAAATTACTCCTATAGAATTCCTAAAGTTAGGATTTTTCTATATTTTTGTGATTTTTTTAGAATTTAATTGCATAATTTATGTTTGTTTGAATTTCGAGTGCATTCTAATCGATATATTTCATGAAAATACATTAGGATGCCTTTTTAATATTCTAGGTTCATTAATTAGTTAATATCACAAAAAAAGGGAAGAAAATAACAAAAATGTTTCTTTTTGCCTTTTTGCTTTTGAATTTTAAAATTTGTCTTAATTCCCTTTTGAATTAGGAGTTAGTTAATTTTGAACATTAATTACTTTAATTTTTATAGTAAATCAAACATTTTATTATTTTGTATTTAGCAAAAAACATATATATATATATATATATATATATATATATATAATAGAAAATGAAAAGAAATAAAGCAAGCTAGTTTCGGGCCAATTTCAAACAGAACTCGTACAAAGCAATTCAGATCCGGCCCAATATAACCACACCCGGTTTAGCCCACCTCTCAAGACGATGTCGTTTGGTCAAACTCAGATCAGGACCATCGACTCCTTTTGATCACACGGTGATGAATCCAGGTGAGCTTCATATATAACGATCTCAAACATCCCCCCAACCCCCAAAAAGACCCATGGTACCTTGTCTCACTACAAACCCTAATCCTACCATCCCTCCGCCGTCTGCCACTGGCCGGAATCGCCTCTGCCGGAGGTGATACTCCGATGACCCCCAAAATTACACCACCCTACCTCCTCGACCTCCTCTATCCAAATCTGTAAATCCCATCCTTTGAATATCAACCAATGTAGTCAAATATTTCTCTGAAGCAGCGGCTGCTTCGCCATGTGCGGTGGCGCCGATGCCAAACGACCTCAGAAGAACACCATTGGCTCTCCTAACCTCCCTCATCCCAGATCTGTAAGTCTCATGCCTCGAATACATGCCGTGTTCCTCAAATATTAAATTGAAAAACTCCGGCCGAGGTTCACCACCACCAAACCACCCAAAACACAACACCTCCTGGTCCCCCCATCTCTCCCATCTTGAAACCATCGTCATAATCGCTCAATTGTATATACAACTCCTCAAGTTTGAAGCTAGGGTTCGGGAGTGATGCATGAAGACCCTTAGGGTTCGAACCAAAGGATTTAAGCTAATTTTCATAATTGCTTTTGTTAATTTTTCTTCTCCTCACCAATTTTTTTAGCTGATTTGAGTCTAGATAAGGTTATGTTAGAAATTGCAAACTGGATTCCATTTTTTTAAGCAAATTTTAGATTTTATTAATAAAGAAAATAAAGTTACCACAAATAGGTGAAATACAAGTAAGTGAGTCAAATCGCCGGAGTTGTTACCCATATGACACAACCGGTCTAACCTTACCGTATTCGACCTATTATGATAATATTACAGAGAAGATAAGTTTATATGATAAGGGGGGAGTACCAGTATTGTCACCCATATAACAATAACTGGCGAAAACCTTACCTCAAAATTCCTATCGAGATCATAAAAGACCTCAAGAAATACAAGCCATAAAGCGAAAATAAATAAAAGAACATTAATGTGATGGTACAGAAAGAAGATATATATCTTTCTTCTCTCCATATTTGTGAACAACTACCTCAAATTGTCTTTAAAAATCACGCTTGTTCCTTAACCGATGAGGCTTTAAAACAGATGGATGGACGATTTGTTTTTGCTTTGCTATTCTCATCGGGGGCCTTCGGATGTTAGCACCTACGCACAAACTGTTGTCACAGCTTTTATCTCTTTCCCGATATTTATTATTTGCTTTGCAATGCATTGGAGATAAATCTCAATTTCTCACTGCTTCTGCTCGGCGATGCGATAAAATTTCTTCTTCCTCCCCTTCTTCATAAATTTGTCATCCTATCTCCTCCTTCAGAAATTGGCTATTCTGGATATTGAATTGTGATGCATTTACCACAATCTATTGCTGTCCGTTCTCCATGGGTGTGACTGACTTAGATGATATAATCTGATTTTGGGCAACTATAGGCGATGAAGTTGCACTTCAATTAACATCTATGGTTGCACCTGGTATCGAAGTATTTTTTGGAAAAAATATCGGTGCATTATGGTTTAGTGTGGTCCTTCTGTTTGAATCTGTTGGAAAATTGGTAGTGTACAGGACTGACGTTATCTTCTTTTGTATTTTGAACTGATTCTCATACTCTTCTCCAGCATTGTCAACTTCACAATCTTGTTCATCATTTGAAGAGGAAAAAGCAGCAAAGCCTTCTCCCCAGCTCTCTTCATCGTCATACTCTCGTTGGTCTTTCCACAATTTAGAATTTACGACCATATCCTTCATAGGACTTTGTTTGTTAATTGTAGATGACGATGATGGATCTACATAACATTTGATCATTGTCGACTTCTGTCCAGACAAATCACTGGGCAGATTAGAGAAAACAGCAGCCTTGCCTGCATTTGAGAGTTTATCTGAGGATTTTTCATTGGTATGCATTCTTATACGGAGTTGTGAATTTGGATTTTTTTTTGCATATGGATGGGCATGTATTTGTTGTATGTTGGCCGACTTGAAGAGTTTGTTGAGATACCTCTTCATTATGTGATTGCAATTCATTTTGATTTAACAGTTCAACAGACAGTGAAGTTGCAGGAACTGTAGAGGTATGTTGACGATTCTGAGTAGCCTCTTCTTTTGTAATGCTTGATAACTGTTTTTCAGCCTCAACATTAGTGTTCACAGATTTAGCTCGATCAGCTAAAACTTGCAAATGATTTTCCAGATGTAATGATGCATCCAGTGGTTCGACTAGTGTGCTGAAATGTTGGTCAATCTGCTTCAGTTGATTTTCTTTTGCATTGTAATTTCTACATTGTGCTGGCTCCCCTTTTGGACTATTAATGGTTTGTGCAGGATCGGAATCAGATGTTTGACCTCCTACCATCTGCTTGTTGCATCTGCTAAGTTGGCCTTTAGGAGCAACCAAGTGCTCGGTCTGTGCAGAAGAAGAATTATGGTGTGTAATTAATTGCATTGCCCTTTCAGTAGAAACAGATCCAGTAAAACCATTCCTTTCTGCATTGTGGTCCATTGCAGCTAAATGTTCAGTTTTTAGCACATTAACCTCATTCACATTGGCCATGTTTACAGTGAGCATAGCTGGTGGATTAGTCCATTGACTACAATGTTGTAGTTCAGCAATATGGGGAGTGTCACAGTAGCTTAGAACTGTTACATTATCCACTAACTCAGATGGAGTATCTTTTGGAGTAGTAACAATATTGAAAGCCACTGATTCTCCTACGTTAGTACTCTTGCAATTGTTGTCGACTTTGATCATTAAATGTTGCTCGATGGTATTATCCTGTGTACAAACATCATTTGCCTTATCGGCCAAAGAATTGTTGTGTCTTTTATCAGTGTTAACAAATAGCTGCTGCTCGATATTTTTTCCTTCCTTGCAAATCTCTATCAAAATTCTGTTCAGAACTATTTTCTATGTCAGCTACTTCAGTAGTAACTGAAGGTTTGACAGTTGAATTTCCAGATTGGTTTTCAGTTACTCCAATCAGAGGAGTATGTAATGTTTCTAAATTTTGCCTTTCATTTTCTTGCATCCCATGACCATTTGGGATTGTAATAACTGGACCAGTTTGGATAGCAGAGCCAGATGCCTTCGACTGTCCTACATCATGGATATCAGATCGACGATCTGCATTGTTAGCATTCAAATAGTCCCTCGCATCACCTTCTTATTTAGACAAACTGCACCTATCATCTGAAACAGTAGTATGAACTGCTGTTCCATTTTCTGAAATCCATCGACACAATTTAACATTATGACCTTAGTGGTAACAATGCGTGCAGTATGCATGAAAATTCTCAAGCACTATCCTCTGATCGCAATGTGATACCTTTCCATTTTTGGAGTCTACTATCTTAATCTTTATTTTTGCTGGATGCTTGTCGAGCAGGTTGATCAATACTTTACTCTAGCCGTACTTGGTCGCATTCGATCTTTATTAGCTTTATCTACTGCAATAGGCTTTCCTACTGCTGATGCGATGGACAGTATAGATTTTTTGGCAAACAGATTTGCGGGCAGATCGGGAAAAGAGATCTACACCACAGCTTTTGACGTTTCCTCTAGCGGATTAAATCCCGTTGTCCACGGGAATTTCCTAAAGAAGAAATCTTCTCCTTTATCCCTTACATAGCCATTTGTTCTTGACACCACCTGAGCATAATCATCAAACAAATCAAATCTTACAAGAATGTGTTCTAGTTGTCCGACGTTACAACTTCATTTGAAACCAAGTTGGATCAGCAGAATCTTCTTCAACTCTTGAAGTTCTGGCTTTCCATATGAGAATTTGATGATCACAGCTTGTTGAAGGCCTTCCTATTTTGTGAAAGAATTAACTTCATCCACTGTGAACTCAACAGTTGGAAGACCAAGATCGAAATAGATTGGACAAAGCTCCAAACTTGGTTTGATCTTGACAGTTTGCTGTCCAGCAAGCATCGACATGTATGACTGTTTAGGTCCATTGTCAGATTGATTTTGTGACTGGGTTTTAGAAGCCTCTCCTGCAGCAAGGCTGGGGAGAGGTCAAAACTTCCATGAGATTCAATCAGAATACGCACAGAATCATTCCTTCCATGCAATCAGAAAGGAAATGAAAATGAAAATGAAATTGACTTAGTTACTGTAGACCGAAACTAAGATCTAAGATGTAGAAGAAATGGTTACAGATATGTTGAAAACATCAATATAGGATTGTTCGCAAGAAGAGGAGGATTATGTGACTCCAAAATTACAGTAATCCACCGCCGAAATAGTGTGGGAATCACTATTCCGATGAATAGTGAATAGTGGACTGGAGAGAGCTTCTGTGAACAGTCCTAACTGGATTCCATTGGTTTTAGTCAAGTTAGTTTTAATATGTTAGTTCAAGTTCTTCATGAGTTTTAATTGATTTGGATTCAAGTGGTGATAGGCTCTTACAGTTTAATTGATATCCTTGTAAAATCCTTAAGTTTAATTAGCTTCAATAGAAGTACATTTTTAATTTGTTCTCGAATGATTCCTTTTTTGCTTTTGATCTTCATTAGATTTTATTCATGTTTATGTTGTTACAATATAGCTTCATTTTGAATTGTTGATTTGTTCATTTATTGTTAGCCTCCAGACTTTGGTGTTAATTAAAGTTATTTTCCAGTCTTGATTGAATTGTTTAATTGTTAGATTTTCTACTACTTTTAGGATTTGTTTTGAATGCAGCTAAATACTCTAGCCTTGGTTTGCTTAACAGTGGTCAGTCCTGACCTAGTTTAAAGGGCTTGGGGTTGATTGAGCTAGAATAGTGAATACTAGGGTAATTCAGTGGTGCTTTGGATATTTTAAAATAGGGAATCTTGCAGTAACCAATTTGGAACCCACTAGAACCTTCTGGATGGGGTTTTCTTTTGAAATTCAGGATTTAGATAGTCTAACTTGAGAAAGAAGCAAAAGTGCTAGAGACTAAATAGTTGAAAACTAAGGGACCTAGGGTATAACGTGAGATTTGAAGGTCGCCCTAAGTCCTTGCATATAAAAAGAGATTTCCAACCTTTCCTTAAGGAGATTTTTTAGGATTACAGATGCTCTAAAAATTAGAAGTCAGGAATTAAAAAGCTCAATCATAAAATTTCACTGTTCTATTAAAAATTTGAGAAAAAAAAACTCTTAAGTATCCACTCTAAAATTGCTCCTGAATATCTGAGGGGTAAAAAGGGATTGAATTTGGTTTTGCATTCAAGTGCTTGGTTTATTTTGGTCTAATTTGGTTGCTGGATGCTGTTTAACCTTGCTGCTAATTTGGAACAATATCAAAACTGGTTCCCTTTGTTTGTTTCTGGGTGATTGTTATTGTTAATTCCTGTTACTGCGACTGCTTTCTTTCACTTGCTGAACCTCACTCCTTTGCTTCCATTATTCTAGGTACTCCTCAAACCTTTAGGAGATGAAGTGCAAGCATAGAGTTTGTAACTACTTAAAATTTCATGAATGCAAATTGTATCCCTTAAATTTTCAATGTCATTTACATACTTAGTATTTTTTGTAAGTCAATAATATGTAACAACATCTAGAGTAATTGATATAGTACTCATTTTTGCCTTTCATTTTTTGGTATTTTGCTGAGAATATGAGGTCTATTAGTTTATCCGTGTGTATGTAATTATGAACATTTGGACATCTTGTGCATGTGAATTTGAGAATGGTCGGGTGTTACTACTGATTATGTTGATTCTGGCTAAGTATTCTCAAGGTTTTGTTATCCTATTTCAAATGCTAAGTTTGAAGTCATCATTTGTTATGTTGTTTATTTGTCTTATGATGTTCTAGAATGCTTCAGTCACTCTAAACTATGCTTATGAGTAATTTTTGTTATTCCGCGGACTTTCTAAAAAGAAAGAAAAGGATTCAGTGTTTTAAATGGTTTAAATAGTTCAAATGTTTTAGTTGTAAAGTTGTAAATTGTTAAAACTTTTTAGCTCTAGAATGCTTAATTATTTCAGTATTTCAAATGGTTTAAAGCTGATCGGGCTTCAGCTCTAAAGTTGTAGTTGTTTCCGAGTGCTCTAGTTCAATTAAAATTGCTATTGCATAGATCATTCAAACTAACTCTTTGTTCTGGTTAATTAGAATAGGTTTTCATGTGAAATAAACAGGTCTGTTCTTAAGGGCCCAAAATATTGAGAAACTTTGCAGCTAAAGCCCAACGTTAGCCAGCTCCTCACAAAACTTGGATGAAAATCCTCACTTTTAGGCTAATTTCGAAGCCCAAATTTAAGGGCCCAACTTTTGTTATAATCTATGGGTTCATTGTTATAGTGTAAGATTCGCCTATCCAAGATAAGTAGAAAATTTTAATTAAGGAGTTCTTCAATTAGGAAGATCCTCTTGTTTTAATTTGGAAGTGATTCTAAAGCCCGAACATTTCAATACTTTCAATAATAATTAGGGTGTAGTAATAATTAATTAATTTGTTTTAGACAAAATGCTTAATAGAATATAATAGTTTTTTTAGGATGACCTTTAAAATAATTTGAGGTTTGCCGCCCCAAATAAAATCACAAATTGTGTGGCCCTCTTTAAATACTTACATTAAAATACTTAGAAATCGGGACGTTCCATTTAGAAAATTATCATGGCCTCTCGCAAAGTTATCAACGCGTTATTCACTTTAGGTGCGTTCCTTAATAATTTTACCTTCTTAAACTCGGGTGGCATTTATGTGACCCAAATCCAAATTTCGACGATGTTGAAATATGTCAAAAATCACGGGTGCATTTATGTGAAGTGGTTTGATACGTATTTTAATATTGTTGCAGTCTTCCTCAAAATGTCAATTAAAAGCGATAAGTAGTTTTAATATTTCATAATACGATAAACATGTCTAAAATCAGATAGTTAGCCAAATATGATAGTTAAAGAGACCTTCCTAGAACCACAGAATCCAAGGGTCCCTAACACCTTCCCTCGGGTTAACAGAATTCCTTACTCAAGAATTTTTGATTCGCAGAGTCTCTTCGGGAAGTAAAAATTTCCTCGATTTGGGATTTAAGATAAACCGGTAACTTGGGACACGAAAATCTAAGCTTATCCCAAGTGGAGAATCTAATAAATAAATTATCCTAGTTCGAATAATGTCACTTAAATTAGAAAAACCCCCTTATACATTGTCCATCAGGGTAGGTGTGTAAAAAAGAGGTGTGACAGCTCTAACAACTTTTCTGGGGATAGAAAACTCCAGAACTTTGGTTCAGGATTTAAGAAATCGTGCTTAGAATATTTATTATACTTGGCTTTATTTATTATATGATATTCCTACATTTTTTATCCTAACGTGCTAAGTGCTTTACCACTTTGATATTACCTGAATTGTGTATAAAATTGTTATGAAACCCTTCTCCTCTCATCTTTGGGGATGTGCTCGCTGGTCGAAACTCTCTATTCTGTTAGTGTTATACCTTAAACTAATAAAGAGGCCGGCCAAGTTACTAAGCCGGTTGGCTTTTTGGTTACCGGTACGTAGCCCCCTCGTCGACTCGAGTTGTCTGCTCAAGTATACAGTCTAGAACTTATACCCAGGTTTTGAACCTAGAATAACTCGACCTCATGCCGGATCCCTAGTAGGTACTCTTGCTTGCATCATATTTATTTAACTTAGAGGACTCAACACAGGGGTTGGGTCTGTCTAGGACAAGTGACCTGACATGAAAAGACCATCCTGATCCATTCTACTTGCTATTTGTGCATTTTTTGCTTCGGATGCATGCTGACAGGGCTTGTAAATAATGGAAGAAAGTTGAAGGAAAAACAAAAAAGAGAAAAAAGAATAATAGAGTTAGTGTTAGAGTTAGTCACATGTTTGAAAACCCAATACAGAAATGGTACGGAAACACTGCCAAATTTTTCAAAAATTGTTGGTTTTGTAATATTTGCCGGAACTACGCCAGTTTGGTTCTCACTGGATGTTAGATACATAGGCAACTCCCATCGGGTCCAACTTCCTTTTTGCAAAAATTTCCCCAAAACAACAAAAAACTCTTTTTTATTTTGTCGGGTGATGCGATTCTTGTTTAAATAAGCCGAATGCCCCCAAAAGGGCGTCGGAGGGTTGTTTTTGCGAGAACTCAAGAACAACCACTTTGGGTCATTTTCAACAGTTACCAGGCACAGCCTTAAAATCTTCTTCCCCGAAGTGATAAAAGGTCGTATCTGCAAAGCTGGGTTTTTTGTTTTTGAAATTTTCAATGAAATAAAATGGAGTCACGTTTTCTTCAAATTAAGTTATTAAATCACCTTAATAAATGTGGAGGATGAGCACAATTCAAAATGAACCTTTCACAATCATGAACAAAATCCCTTTGGAGTTGCGTCCGTGAAGGAATAATCAAGGCGAAGAAGGGCAAGACGAGGTCAAAAAAAATTGAAAGGTCTTACTGGTTTGTTGGAGATTAAGCCTGGGGAGACATCGTAAGCTAATTTGTTACATGCAGGGACCCGGCACATAACGTGTTTTTATTTTTCAAATTTTGAAATCACTCCGACCCTAGAGGAAATAGCCGGATACATAGGAGCGCTGAGTTCCCTTTAAGGCACAAGTATTTTATTGCCTCAAGAATCCTAGTTGTGCACAGATTCTTAGACTCACTAAAGATAAGCAGGACGGTCCACAACTCTAATTTGGTAGCTGCATTTTGTACTCCGCACTTTATATACCAGAGATATGGTCACCTAGGAAGGTTTAATGATCCAAAAAGAAAAATGTGAAGCAACGGAAACCGCTAAAAATGGGAGGAACATAGATGTTTTGCTTTTATGGTAGTCTGCTTAAGACTTCTAATATTCCCAAGGAAAGATGGAAATATCGACATAAAAATAGCCAGGGTTGTCAGGACTTTAATTCCCCAAGCCAAGAGCACCCTTACACCTATGATAGTAGCTGAAATCTTCCACGCTCTCACCGCCTGCAAAGCCAAAGAAGACTTGTTTTAGGGGTGCAATTTATTGTTGCAAATGTTGATGACCGAAAATCTATGCCATCGTTCTCAATTCTTGAGTTATGGGTCAACACAGAAAACCTGCATAGAGGAATTTTTTACGAGAATTAACGGGATCAGCTTACCTGAAGGGGTCAAGGAATGGACTTTATACTTTCAGTCTATCAGTGCCAGTCAAATAGAGTGGACGTTTGGATGGTTTCCTGTGGATGAAATCATATATGCCAGCAAGTAGGCCTCACTTCCTTTTGATGGGTTTTATGAGAATTTAGCCTTACACTCCGTATCGGATTTTAAGACAACTCTGGAGGTGCCAAATAGTGCCAAAAGATGAAGATCTCAGTACCCAAGTAGTTGAGATTGGTTCAGATGGCCAGTTTTCTGAAGCAAGAGTCCGCCAGATCTGGAGCGAATGTCAATACTTGGCAGCAAATACCTGTGTACAAGATCGAGCTAAAGGAGAAGTTTCACTTGGGTATCATGCTTGGTATAGAAGGGAAATTGTAGCTGGGAGGCCTGCCAAAAGACCTCATCTCTATAATAGTGGGTCGGGTTAGCTAAGGATAATCAAAATAGGGCCAGAATAGGAGAGTTGGAAAAAGCAAGTCTGAGACCTTCAATTTGAAAACACCTTACAGGCCGCAGTCGAGAAAGTAGAAAAGAAGAAATTAGCTAAAGAAAATGAAGCCCTACGAGCTCAAATTCAAAAGATGAAGATAACAGTCGAAGAGCTCATCAGGAGTGCCAAAGACGTAAAGCTTATAGATAAGCTGAGTCAAAATGTGAATGAATATAGTTTTGACCTCAATAAAGTAGAAAGAGAATTAGCCAGGGTTTGAAAGAAATTGGCTAAAAACGCAGAGGAATGAGTACATATGATTAAGCAGTTAAAAGAAGAATAGGATAATGAGGTCACGGGGTTAAAGAAAAGGGTCATCGTCATAGAAAACAAAGTGATCAAATAGGTGAAAAATTCAAGGTTGAAAGAGAGCATTGCTACATGGCATTGGCGCAATTAGAAATGAATTTGCAGTGACTTTAGGAACAAAGTCAGATAGCCGAGCAAATCTTGGGAGCAAGGGCCCAATAGATAGGGTGGTTGCTTCAAGAAAATGGGCAGAATGAGAGAGAGGATCCTGAACATTGCATACTACATTATTAGGAAATGCCAAGTGTGCGAGGACATGACTCGCACCACCTTTTTTGCAGCAGCAATAATATTTGTTAAACAGATAAGGAATGACTTTGATAGATTTCAAAGGGATCTTGCATATAAGCCGTAGCAAGAAAGAACGATGTCTCGCAGGCACCAGGAGCTTTAATGTATTCATGACTTTCATATTGAGTCTGCACTTCCTTTTCCACCAGAGTCTATCAGTTACTTTCCGCTAGAGTTTGTCAAGTAGTTCGAGTCTGTATTTTCATTCCGCTAGAATTTGTCAAGTTGTCCGAGTCTGTATTTTCTTTTGAAGAAGGATAGGTCACTTTGGAGTCGGTATTTATTCTATTCATCATAGCCTGTTAGAAGTATTAATCTATCAGCTTTTAGTCTTTGTAATCAAAGTAATTGCTATCTATGATAATCGAAAATCTCAAAACATTTTTCTTCTGTTTACATTTATTTTTCACGAACTACCCTTGGTATGATTTATTTGGGTTCATGATACGTAGGCAATCTCCATAGGATCCGACCGTAAAAAAAGAAAAACAAAAAAGAGGAAAGAAAATAAGAGAAAATAAGAGTGGAAAAAAGAATACTGAAAGAGAGAAATAGGAAGATCGTTAAAGAGAGATGATGGCAAAAGAAAAGGCAAGAATAAAAGAAAAGAAACGAGAGTGGAAATCAAGTGGATTGGGAAAGTCGGGGTGACACATGCAATCGTTGCAAAACATGTAGAAACCCATTGAACTGAATAGGTACATCACATCCCAACATGTGATTACCTATCTGTTATTTGTCTCAATCTAATCGTTTGCTGATCCATTATTCAAGTCTAGGTCTTATAGAAACAGTGGTTGGTTCTTGGTACACTAGCTTCACATCCCGACTTTACCATATCAAAGGGTAGCACAGAAATGTCTTTAGAAATCACTGTGCCAGCCATTCCCATCAGGAACGAAAGCCAATCTCAGGCCTACCGGCGTCAGAGTCAGCAACCGCCGAGGAAAACCAGCTATTGCATCTCCACATGATGGAGATGTGGGATGCCTGGTCAAATGGAAAAGATCCGCCTAGTGCAATTCCCAGGTTTCCCAAGATTTTCTCAAGAATGGGAGGAATGTCCAACGTCCCAATCAGTCATCCCATCATCCCACTAGGACACCCAACCATCTCAGCTCATTTTGTGGGAACACTTTCAAAGGTTTTCCCCCATACGGCTATATCCAATGTAATCCCAAACATGTTTACTGCTCCACCATGCGCAGATATAACACAGCCCGCATTTCCAAGGCCCACCTTAGATCTTTCAACTTTCAAATTCCAAACATTCACTCCAGAAATGGAGCCTCTTCAGTATCCCACCAATAAGTATTCGTGGCCACATCCATTTGAGTTCACAACGGGACAAGAAAAGACCCCATAAATTCCAAAATAGGAAGAAATGGAAAAGAGGATGAGAAGCCTGGAGCAAAGCCTCAAAAATAGAAAAGTGTGTCATACACTGATTTGTGCATGTTCCCTAACCTACATTTGCCTGTGGGTTTCAAAACTCCAAAGTTTTGAAAAGTACGATGGGTATGGTGACCTTATTGCCCATCTCAAGAAATATTGTATTCAATTACGTGGAGCTGGAAGAAAAGAAGAATTGCTCATGGCTTACTTTGGGGAAAGCTTTGTGGGTATCACCCCTGAATTGTATATGGATCAGGATATTTCTCGGTGGCAAATCTGGGATGATCTTGCAAGAGACTTTGTTCGACAGTTCTAGTACAATATCGATATTGCTCTGGACCAAAACTTGCTGGCAAATATAAAGAAGAAGCCCGTAGAAACTTTTCGTGATTATACGATCAAATGGCATGAATAGGCGTAAAGGGTAAAACATCCAATGGATGAAGTAGAAATGGTCACTATATTTCTTCAGGCTTAGGAGGCTGATTATTTTCAGAATATGACGTCAGCCATGGGCAAACCATTCGCGGAGGCCATTAAAATTGGTGATATGGTAGAGAATGCACTGAAAACATGCAGAATTTTGAGCAAATCAGCTATTAGAGCAACCTCCAAAGCCATCCAAGGCAGGTCTGGAAAAGTGACCAAAGGTAAGAAGAAAGAAGAAACAACCATGGCGTCCTGAGGTACAAGGAGACACCGCGCTCCTAGACCCATGTACTCAGACAGATACCCCCTGGCATTTTTACCCTCATCAAGACATGGCATATGCTCCTTAACCGTATGGGATCATGAATTCTCAACCTTTCGTACGACCGCAACAACCTGCCAACAGAAACCAAGCCCTATATCCAAGAAATCAACCCCTCCAAAAAATCTCTATAATCCCCGTCCGCTACTGAATAATTTTCCTCCTCGTGAGCCACCCAGGAGGCAAACTTTTACTCCAATTGGTGAGTCTTACTCCAATCTATTTCCAGAACTTATCCAAAATTTTACTACAATTGGTGAGTCTTACTCCAATCTATTTCCAAAACTTATCCAAATGAGCTTGTTGCAACTAGTTCCCCAAAAAAGGCAAAACCTAACATTGCCCGCTTATAGAGCCGGTGTCAGATGTGCCTATCATTCAAAACTAGAAAGGCACGATACAAATGATGTTGGACCCTAAGAAAGAGCAGTGGAAATCTTGATAGAGCAAGGCAAAATAGTGGTAAGGGATGAGGATGTCCCCAACGTGACTAATAATCCATTGCCATCCCATAATAACGCTAGTTATTGGTATGATTTGTGAAGATAAAGAATTTGCTCCGGCACTAAAGGCCATTATTTCGATCGCAGATGCAGAGAAAAATCAAAGAAGCACTCCAAAGAAAGATAATGAGGAAAAGAAGAACAAAGTCACAAAGACAGAACCAAGAAAGAAAGTTGAAACAAGCACAGAGGTGATGCCTTCCAAAGATGGGATTCTTTATGTCCCACGAGGCCGAAAAGAGAAGCAGCAGACTTTGAGCCCTCCAAAGAGGCTTGAATTGAAGAAGGCAACCTAAATGCACATACCCAAGGGGGCTTATGTGGTACGGGGGACAATTAAGCCATCGAGGCTGAATGAGCCCGTGGTTATTGGACACACACCACAACAGCCTATGACTGATCCTACTACAGTACCATGGAAATATCATAAAATAATGGCTACGTACAAAGGCAAAGAGATCTCAGGGGAGCTTCAAGAAAACCTGTCTGTTTAGAAGTACTCCAACGTAGAAGAAGTAAACAATGCCACTTGAAAGTGTTTCCCGTCTAAGAAACCTATAAGTCCTTAAGAGGCAGAAGCTTTCTTCTAGAAAATCAAGATGGCAGACTACGAAGTGGTTGATCAACTGCGAAAGTATCCTAAACAAGTGTCTTTGATGTCATTACTGATGAAGTCTACTAAAAACTAAAAGGTTTTAATGAAGACCCTGAATGAAGCCTATGTGCCATCTAAAACTTTGGTAGAATAGTTTTAAAGAATGGCAGAATGATTATTTGCCATCAATCAAATTTCATTTACAAAAAAATGACTTTACCTCAGAAGGTGATGCACACAACAAAGCGTTACATTTAACTGACGAAGGTGAGAGATATTATGTAAAGAGGGTCATGGTAGATGAAAGCTCGGGGTAGACATTTTCCCACTCTCTACACTCCAGAGGATGGAAATTGTAACTGGAAGGATTCATCCCAACAATATCTATGTGCGAGCTTTAAACAGTATTAAGATTGACACAATTGGGGAAATTGATTTGATTGTGACCATTGGCCCGGTGGACATTGAGGTAACCTTCCAAGTGCTGGACATGGACACATCTTACAACTACCTTCTGGGCAGGCTTGATCCATGCAGCAGGAGTTGTACCCTCTACTCTCCATCAAATGATATAATTTGAGAATGAAGATCAGGAGATCATAGTCTATGGAGAGGATGAAAAATTAATATATCGGGACCCGTCTGTACAATGTCTTGAAGTGAGAGAGGGCAGTGAGAACATAGTGAATTAGGCTTTTGAAGTTGTTGTAGTCGACCAGCATGAAAAGGGAAAACCCTGCCCCTAACCCTTCCTTTCCAATGCATCTATTATGGTGGCCAAAGAGATGATATAACATGGATATACGCCCGGAAAAGGGTTGTGAAAGTCTCTGCAAGGGGTAGCTGAGCCAATTACTATTAAGCCAAGATAAGCATCCACACAGACGAAAAAACTAGGGATGCCATAATCCAACTTTAGTTTGAGTTTAAAGATGTGTTTGCTTGGTCATATGATGACATACTAGGATTGAGCGTTGATCTGGTACTACATAAATTGCTAAATTATTATGAGTGCCCCCCAATCCAACAAAAACAAAGAAATTTTAAAACAGATATCATTGATAATATCAAAGAAAAGATCTCGAAACAGTGAGGAGCAGGAGTGATTAGAGTGGTGTAGTACACCACATGGCTAGCCAACATAGTTCTAGTTCCAAAGAAGGATGGGAAAACCCGAGTATGCGTGGACTACAGAGATTTGAACAAAGCTAGCCCCAAAGACAACTTCCCATTTCCCAACGTCCACATCCTTATTGATAACTGCGCCAAACATGAGATACAGTCTTTCATGGACTGTTACCGAGGGTCTCACTAGGTGTTAATGGATGAAGAGGATGTAGAGAAAACCACCATTACCAAACCTTGGGGAACCTATTTCTATAGGGTCATGCCTTTCCGACTGAAGAATGCTGGGGCAACCTATATGAGAGCCATGACTACCATCTTCCATGATATGATTCAGCAGGAAATAGAATTCTATACGGACGATGTGATCATCAAGTCCAAAACTCCGGATGACGAAGAGCGGGATCAAAGGAAGATTTTCGAATGGCTTCGCACATATGATTTGAAATTGAACCCAGCCAAATACGTGTTCAAGGTCTCGTCAGGCAAACTTTTGGTATTCATAGTCAGCCGGAGAGGTATTGAGTTAGATCCGACTAAGACAAAGTCGATTCGAGATTTACCTCTTTCGAAGACCAAAAAAGATGTAATGAGCTTGTTAGGAAGACTGAACTATATTAGTCAATTCATCACTCAGCTAACTTCCACATGTGATCCCATATTCAAATTGCAAAAGAAAGATGCAGTAGTCAAATGGACAGATGACTGTCAAAAGGCTTTCGATAAGATTAAAAACTACTTGTCCAACCCACCAGTTTTGGTTTCACCTGAGCCGTGGAGGCCACTGTTTCTGTACTTCACCGTCTTGGAAAGTTCCTTCGGTTGTATTCTGGGGCAACATGACATCACTGGAAAAAAGAACATGCAATACACTACCTGAGTAAGAAATTCACGAGCTCTGAGGTCAAGTACACTTTCCTGGTAATAACTTGCTCCGCTCTGACTTGGGTTGCTTAGAAATTGAGGCATTCCCTGCAGACCTACACCACCTATCTCATAACTAGGTTAGATTCTCCGAAGTACATTTTTCAGAAGCCAATGCCCACAGGGAGTTTAGCAAAATAGCAGATCTTGCTTACTGAGTTTGATATAATCTATGTCACTCGTACAACAATGAAGGCCCAGGCGTTAGCGGACCATTTAGCCGTAACCTAGTTGGTGATGAGTACCAACCCCTGAACACTTATTTCCAGACGAAGAGATGAACTCAGTAGAGGCAGTATCTAAAGATACCGCTGCCTGGAAATTTTTTTTTGATGGAGCGGTCAACTCAAAAGGTGTGGGGATTGGGGCAGTTTAGTTTCACCTACCGGTCAGCATTATCGAGCCACCGCTTGACTTTGGTTCTTCTGCACGAACAATACAACCGAATACGAATCTTGCATCATGGATATGAACATGGTAATTGACCGAAATATTTAAGTGTTGTAATTTGGGGGATTCAGATTTAATCATCTGGCAAGCCCAAGGAGAATGGGAAACTTGAGATGTCAAACTTATCCCTTGGCGGTAGGATGTGGAAGATCTTAGCAGGCAGTTCAAGACGATGGAGTTCTGGTACATCCCTCACTGTCAAAATTAGCTAGTTGACACACTTGCCACTTTGGCCTCGATGTTGCCCTACCTATGAAATTCCCACATCGATCCCTTGGAAATCCAAATCAGGGAAAGCCATGGGTACTGCAATGCAACTGAGGCAGAACCAAACATCCAGCCATGGTATCATGATATCAAGGTGTTTTTGTAAAAACCCAAGAATATATCGGGCAAGCCTTTGGGGAACAAAAGAGAATTATCAGACGGCAAGCAAGTGGTTTCTTTTTAAGTAGTGAGGTTTTGTACAAAAGGACCCCGACCCTCAATTTATTAAGATGTGTGAACGCCAAAATGGTTGGATGAATCTTGCATGAAGTACACGCAGGAGTTTGCGGACAACACATGAATGGGTATTTTCTAGAAAAGAAAATCTTCCGAGCAAGCTATTGTTGGATAACCATGGAAAAGGATTGTTTTAGCATTGTCCGAAAATGCCATTACTGTCAGGTGCATGGTGATTTGACTCATGCACCTCCCAAAGAACTACATCCCATGTCAGCAACTTGGCCATTCATAGCTCGGGGCATCGATATTATTGGGCTGATCAAGCAGAAAGCCTCAAACAAGGATAGATTCATACTGGTTGCCATTGATTAGTTCAAAAAATGCGTTGAAGCCATCACTCTTAAATTGGTTACCAAGAAAGCCGTGGTGGATTTTTCTGCATTCCAATGTCATTTGCTGCTTTGGTATCCCAGCAACACTGCAAATTTGAATAGCCGATTGATGGGAGAGATATGCGAAAAATTCAAAATAACACATCATAACTCTACACCTTACCAACCCAAAGCCAATGGTGCCGTCGAAGCAGCAAACAAAAATATCAAGAAGATTTTGAGAATGATGATTCAAAGCTCCAGGCAATGGCATAAGAAGCTACCTTTTTGCATTATTGGGGTATCTCACAACAATGCGCATATCAATAGGAGAAAACCCCTACCTTTTGGTCTACGGAACTGAGGCAGTAATACCTGCGGAGGTAGAAATACAATCTCTCTGGATCATCGTTGAAGCTGATATTGAAGACACTGAGTGGGTTAGAACTCGTCTAGAACAACTAACCTTAATCGATGAAAAATGTATGGCTGCGGTCTGCCACGGGCAATTGTACCAACAAAGATGGGCCGTGCTTATGACAAAAAACTACACCCCATGAATTTTGAGGTGGGACAACTTGTATTAAGGTGTATTCTTACTCACCGTCATGAAGCAAAAGGAAAATTTGCTCCTAATTGGAAATGCCCGTACATCATGAGAAAGATATTGCCAAAAGGAGCATTATATTTGAGCGACATCGAAGGGGATGATCCCGAAGCAGGAGTGAATGCAGATGCAGTAAAAAGGTACGATATCTAGGCTCCTTGTAGCAATGATTCAATTCGGTTGAGATGACGAAGGCTTTCATTCCCGCTACCCAAACACTATCAACCCTTTTTGTAAACCCATTTGAGCCATCTACTCTTCTTTGACCACCCTCTTTGGAATCTGGAAATGTTATTCATAAAAAAAACAAAAGAAGAAAAAAAAGAAGAAAAAAACACAATAAAACCAAAACACTCACGCACTACGTCTGACTTAAGTCCGAAAGGATACGTAGGCAGCCTCTTTCTGGGGTTCATTCAAACAAAAATTAAATTCACAATTCCCCCAAAAACATGAAACTGGGGCAGATGACATAATGGCTCAGCCATGAGCCCACCGAGATGGTTCCAATATTGTAATTCCATCCAAAATTCTTTTTGCCCAAAAACCTTATCCAAAACCTTCTGATCAATTGGTAAAGGCGTGGGAGTTGAAAAACATCTTTGTTGAAATTTTATGCAGTCGAAATTGAGAGAAATAAAATGAGAGAGTCTTATCGGTGAAAACCTACGGGCACCATAAGACGATGATGAGTAGAGAAATTGAAAATGAGAGAGTCCGCTTGGTTAAAACTCGTAAAAAACACTATCAGGCGACAATGAGAAGAGATATGAGAGAGGTAGATTGGCAAAAACACATAAACGGCGTTGTCAGCCAAAAAAAGACACCTCCCATCACTGAAAGAGTTCTGGCAAGGTTCCTTTGTTTTGAAGCACGGGTCAATGAGCTTACGATAATTTGAGAAGGTTTGGTGCGGGTTGGGCATCCAGTCCAAGAATCATGTCACATCCATTTGAAGCTTGCATACATCCCTAGATAAGTCCTTCTTTTTCCCCCGAAAGGGACGCTTCTATTTATATTCATCCTCTTGCTCTGTATTTACTTTTTCGTTGAATCCCTTTCCGTCTAAGTTTGATTCCGAAACTATTACAAAGAAAAGGTACCAGAACTGGTTTACAGGGCCCTACCCAGCAAGAGCTAAAGAAAGGTACCCAACCCTAGCGGGTGCATTAAGCCAATTCCGAATGGCCATGATGGTTGATGCTTTCAAATAAATGATCTGGAAAAAGAAAGAATGTCCAAAGTCAAAGGTCCTAAGAGCAGAATAAAGTGAAAAGCCAGAGCCCTACGCGGGCGAGTTGTCATGAAGCCCTGAAGATTGAGTCCTTTGGCTCAAAAGAGAAGATGATCTTCAAAACCGGCAAGCAGAAGAGGTTCTCAATAGAATTTTTGCGAGGATCAAGCAATCAAGGCCACAGAACCAACTGTCGTTTCAAGCTAACAATTGTTATTTATTGAAAATTGAAACACGTGCAATACGAGCAACCGTGCAAAAGCATGTGCAGTCAAAAGGAAAATGTGCAAGTGCTGAAACAGCTTCGCATCAAATAATCAATGCAAAAGGGAAGTTTCCTCCAAGTTCTTTCATGCATCTTATCAAAATAAAACGGAAGAAAGAAGATAACAAAAGAGGAAAACCCAAAAAAAAGATAGTTTAGAATTTGCAATACCAAAATTTAGCCAACATTAGGGCTCCAATCCCTGAGTTGCGCCTATTAAACATAGGGCCTCCATTCCCTAGTCGCCTTTAGCTAACATTAGGGCCCCAATCCCTAAGTTGAGCATTTCCCTTTAGCCAACGTTAATGTTCCAATCCCTGAGTTGAGCGTTTTCCTTTTAGCCAACATTAGGGCTCCAATCACGGAGTTGACCGTTTTTCCTTTATCCAACATTAGGGCTCCAATACCTGAGTTGAGCATTTTCCTTTAGCCAACATTAGGGCTCCAATCCCTAAGTTGAGCGTTTTTCTTTTAGCCAACATTAGGGCTTCAACCCTTGAGTTGTGTGTTACCCTTTAGCCAACACTAGGACTCCAATCCCTAAGTTGACCGTTTTTCCATTTAGCCAACATTAGGGCTCCTATCCTTGAGTTGAGAATTTTTTCATTAGCCAACTTTATGGCTATAATCCCTAAGTTGAGAGTTTTTCCTTTAGCCAACATTAGGGCTCCAATCCCTATGTTGAGAATTTTCCTTTTAGTCAACATTAGGGCTTCAATGTCTAAGTTGCACCTTTTAACATAGGGCCTCCATTTCCTAGCCGCCTTTAGCCAACATTAGGGCTCCAATCCCTTAGTTGCACCTTTTAGATAAGGGGCCTCTATTCCCTAATAACCTTTAGCCAATATTAGGGATCCAATCCCTGATTTGCACCTTTTAGACATAGGGCCCACATTTTCTAGTCGCCATTAGCAAATATTAGGGCTCCAATCCATGAGTTGAGGTTTTTTCCTTTAGCAAACATTAGGGCTTCAATCCCTGAGATAAGCGTTTTCTCATTTAGCCAAGATTAGGGCTCAAATCCTTGAGTTGAGCATTTTTCCCTAGCCAACATAGGGCGTCAATCCCTGAGTTGAGTGTTTCCTTTTAGCCAACATTACGGCTACAATCCCTAAGTTTAGCGTTTCCCTTTAGCCAATACTAGGGCTCTAATTCCTAAGTTGACCGTTTTTCCCTTTAGCCAACATTCGGACTCCAACCTCTGAGTTGAGCGTTTTCCTTTTATCCAACATTAGGGCTCCAACCCATGAGTTGAGCGTTTTTCCTTTAACAAACATTAGGGCTCCAATCCCTGAGTTGAGTGTTTTCCTTTTAGCTAACATTAGAGCTCCAATCCCTGAGTTGCGCCTTTTAGACATTGGGCCACCATTCTCTAGTCGTCTTTAGCCTACATTTGGGCTCCAATCCCTGAGTTGAGCGTTTTTCCTTAGCCAGCATTAGTGCTCCAATCCCTGAGTTGAGCATATTTCCTTTTGGCCAACATTAGGGCTCCAATCCTTGAATTGAGCGTTTCCCATTGGACAACATTAGGGCTCCAATCCTCAAGTTAAGCGTTTTTCCCTTTTGCAAACATTAGGGCTCCAAACCCTGAGTTGAGTATTTTTTTCTTAGCGAACATTTAGGGCTCCAATCCCTGAGTTGAGCGTCTTTCCGTTAGCCAACATAAGGGCTCCAATCCCTGAGTTGAGCGTTTTCCTTTTTAGCCAACATTTGGGCTTCAATCCTTGAGTTACACCTTTTAGACATAGGGCCTCTATTCCCTAGTCACCTTTAGCCAACATTAGGGCCTCAATCCCTGAGTTGAGCATTTTTTCATAGCCAACATTAGGGCTCCAATCCCTGTGTTGAGCATTTCCCTTTAGCCAACATTACGGCTCTAATCCCTGTGTTAAGTGTGCTTTCCTTTAGCCAACATTAGGTCTCTAATCCCTGAGTTCAGCGTTTTCCTTTAGCAAACATTAGGGCTCCAATCCCTCAGTTGAGCGTTTTTCCCTTTAGCCAACATTAGGGCTCTAATCCCTGAGTTGAGCATTTTTTCCTTAGCCAACATTGGGGATCCAATCTTGGAGTTGAGTGTTTTTCCTCTAGCCAACATTAGGGCTTCAATCCCTGAGTTGAGCGTTTTCCCTTTGGCCAAAATTAGGGCTCCAATCTATGAGTTGAATTTATCAATTTTAGCCAACATTTGGGCTCCAATACCTGTGTTGAGTTTGCCCCAATTTATCCTATCATAAAAAAATACAATTCTTGATAATGAAAAACAAGGAGAAAAAAATAAATTCAGAATTGTTTTACAAATAACTCACGAAAGTTTCCTAGTGCAAAACTGGGGCAGAAAATTTCATTCGTGTTTTGGTTATTTGAGAAGGTTTGACCTCAAAGCACAGGTTCCAAGACAACTGAAAGGGTCAGTCTTAATCCATAATAAAGGAAATGAAGAAAAGAACAAAAAGAAGTAACTTCAAAATGCTAAAAGGAATAAGAGAAGTTGACTGCTCAAAATTTGATTGAAATCATAGGCTCCACTGATCCCGCTCCGATCAAATTCTAAAGAAAGATCCAACACCTACAGCCCGCATCCTTGAGAAATTAAAAGAAGGGAATACCGATGAGATTGTTGGATTAAAGCATAGGGTAATCGTGACTGAAAACAGAATGACCAAGCAAGCCAGGGACATCAAAGCTCAAATAAAGCATTGTTATGCAGTAATAGCAAGATTAGAAAGGGATTTGCGGCTATTCCAAAAGCTGAATCAGGTAGAAAATCGAACTGCAGAGGCAAAGGCCTAGCAAATTGGGTGTTTGCTGAAAGAAAAAGATGTTATCGGGGAAAGGATATGGGCAATCGCAAATTATATTACCACAAAATTCAACCATTGTGTGGATATGACGAAATCCATGTTCTTTGCTACCGTCATGACATTTGTTCGTCAAGTGAAGGAAGACCTCAACCACCTCTAAGGATGTTTAGCATTCAAGCCCGCGGCAAGGCCCAACGACGCCCCGCAAGTGCCAAGAGCAGTCGAAGTCTTAATGTATTTATAATTTCTGGAAAATTGTATTTTTTTCTTAAAAGAGTTTGTCCGTCTATATGTTGTTTAACGCACCATTCGATTTTTTGATCCAAGTTTGGTAGTTGCCTTTAATTTTGTTAACTTTGTAGTTTATCTTAATAAAAATTGAAAACCCCAAAATATCCTGTTATTTCCATCACATTTTTCCATGAACTACGCTCGGTCTGATTCATGTGGTGTCATGATACGTAGGCAATCTTCATAGGATTCAACCGTATACTTAAATAAGGAAAGCTAATAGGAAATAAGAAGTAGAAACCAAAAGGAAGTTCAGAATAAATGCCGGGATGACGCATGCGACCATTGAAAACAAATAGAAGCCCGTTAACTACGTAGGTGCTTCATACCCGACATGCGATTTCCTGTTTGTTATCTATCCCAACCTAACCGTTTGAAATTCAAGTGTCCAGTTCAAATTTTTTGAGAACAGTGAATGGTTTGTGGTAAGATGGCATCGCATAAATTCTATATTAGATCGAACGGAAGCACATAGATGTCATCCGAAATGACCCTACCGGCAGTTCCCATCCCAGAGAACAGCCAGATTGCGGGGATCCCAGCCTCAGAATCTGCGGCAGCTAAAGAAAATAGGATCCTTCGACTCAGAGTTATGGAGATGTGGGACGCTTGGACAAATGGAAAATAACCCCTAAGTGCTATCCCCGGATTTCCTGAGCTTTTCCAAAGTCGAGGGCTACTTCCAAAATCCACATCAGCCACCCAAATATCCTCTTGGGGAAGCCTACCATATCAGCCAACTTTGTCAGAGCGCCTTGTGAAGCTCGTCCTCCGATGTTCACATCAGGCCCATTCCCTAATATTTTTACGGCTCCTCCGTATGCAGCCACCACACAGTCTGCGGTGCCGAGGCCCATGTCTGATCCTACAGCTTTCACATTTCAAACTCCCAACTACCAAACCGAGCCTCCCCCATACCTCGCATACACTTATCCTCAACCATCATATGAACTCAAACCGGTGCAGTGCAAAACCCCTATGATAACCGAACAGGATGAAATAATAATGAGGATGAAAAGCCTTGAGCAGAGTTTGAAAAACATGCAAGGATTAAGTGGGCAGAAGAACGTGTCTTACTCGGACTTGTGCATGTTCCCACACGTACATGTTCCCTTGGGATTCAAAATGCCGAAGTTTAAAAAGTACGATATGTTAGAAACACGTTCTCAATGCAATATACTAAACGTGTACTCTTTTGTAGGTTTTGATGAATGACAAACGAAGCAAAAATTGATATAGGACGGAATTCAAGTACAAGCGCACAATGGTTGCGAATGTGATTGAAGTTCAAGATATAGTTTTTAATTGTTATTGAGTTGTTCTAAATTGTAATCTCGATCCTATAACTTGACTCATATTATGGCATCTCTCATAAAACTATTTTCCAGAATCATGCATATTTAATTCTGTGTCAAAAAGATTTTCAAACATGCATATTTACATTAGACAAAATGTTTTCTAAACATGCCTCAAAAATCTGGGCTAAAATAATCGATTATGTACTTATGATAATCGATTGTTTCTGAGCCAAGACTGCATGACAATCGATTATGAATTAATGGTAATCGATTGTGAGTAAGACAGTGAACATCAGGTTTTTCCAAATCTGCATGATAATCGATTGTGAACAAATGACAATCGATTGTTGTTGAGGTAAAGTTTTTCAATACTCAAAATAATCGATTATGAACTAATGGTGATCGATTATGTTGAGACAGTGTCTTCCAGTGATTTTAAATTTAATTAAGTAATCGATTATGTCTTTAGATAATCGATTATCACTGAGACAGTAAGTTTTATGATTTTCAGAAAATAACAAGTAATCGATTATGTCTTTAGATAATCGATTATCACTGAGACAGTAAGTTTCATGATTTTTAGAAAATAACAAGTAATCGATTGTTGCAAAGGACAATCGATTGTTGAAGCTGACCGTTGTCAAATGATTTTCAAACACCATAAGGTAATCGATTATAAATTTTATATAATCGATGTTTTGCTTAAAATCTGGAAATGATTTTTAGAACGTTGCTGAAGTAATCGATTATAGATTTTATGTAATCGATGTTTTGCTTAAAATCCGGAAATGATTTTTAGAACGTTGCTAAAGTAATCGATTATGAACTTAGTGTAATCGATTATCTGATTTTGAATATTGCCAGTAATCGATTATAGATTATGTATAATCGATTGTGAAGCGTTAAATCTGGGATTGATTTTTAAACTGACTGGCAGATAATCGATTATGTGGTCTTAATAATCGATTATCACTGAGTAATTTCAGCAACTCTTAATTGGCAATTAGGCAACGGTAATGCCAAGTTTTTCAACTATAAATACAGCTTCATTTCAGTGTTTTAAAAACAACAACATACACAAACTGATCATTACATTGCTATAAGCTTTCATTCAATTGTTCATCATTTTCTACTCATTTCATAAAGCTTTTGAGAGCCATATTATTGCTTAAAGTTGTTGTGATCTTGAACAAATTCTTTTACTCATATCTACTCAATAAGGAGTACTTTAGTTAAGTGAGTGTCCAAGTATTTGATATACTTGTAAGAGAATTGCGATTCTCTTGTTTCAAGGAACTTGCGTTTCCTTGGGTGAAGTCTTTGAGATTGCGATCTCCGAGCAACTGTTTGAGGCTTGTGTCCTCAAGTGTGTAACGGTTTGTTGAGCACCCGTAAGCTTAACAAGATAGTGAAAAATCTCGAGAGAGTCTCTCGGGGACTGGACTAACCACGTTGGTGGCCAACCAGTATACATCTTTGTGTAAGTTTATTTTTCTGCATTTATTTTACTTCCTGCAAAGTTTAAATTCCGCAAGAAAACGCTAAATTTTATTAATACGCTATTCACCCCCCCCCCTCTAGCGTAAAGCGTAGTTTCCAACAATTGGTATCAGAGCCCAACTCTCTGAAAACTTAACCGTTTGAGAGAACCATCCATGGCTTCTACTCTTGACTCTTTTGCAGGAATTGAAGAAGGACAATGCTCTACACGACCTCCTCTATTCAACAGCACAAACTACTCATACTGGAAGGAGAGGATGCAAATCTTTGTGCAATCAAATAGCTTTCATTTGTGGAAAGTATTCACCAATGGAAACCAAATTCCAACCAAGAAGGTGGAAGACGAATGGGTTCCAAAGACCGAAGAGGAATATACCGCGGAGGATATTCGTAAGGTTCAAAATAATGCCAAAGCTATAAATTTATTATATTGTGCTGTTAATGCTAACGACTACAGGAAGATATCATGTTGCAAAACAGCAAAAGAAATGTGGGATAAGCTTGAAGTGACATACGAAGGAACCGACCAGGTACGAGAAGCTAAAATTGATTTCTTAACTCACTCTTATGAACTATTCCACATGAAGGAAGGAGAGAAAATAGACGAAATGTTTGAGCGATTCTCAATGATCGTGAATGATCTACACGCCCTCAAAAAGACGTTTACGGATAGAGAACTTGTCCGGAAGATCCTCAGAAGTCTCACTCCGGCATGGCGATCAAAGGCCGATGCAATCCAAGAATCCATTGGCATCACAAATGTCACAATTGACGCATTAAGAGGTAATCTCAAAACCTATGAATCAACTATACTTAACCCGTTTGTTGATGATAAAAGAAGGCAAAGGATTGCTCTAAAGGCTAGCCAACCACAAATTGATAAGGAAGGTGACAACGAGTTTGGACTCGTTATCAAAAGGTTTCAAAAATTCATGCGCAAAGAGTATGAACGCAAGAACAAAAAGCAAGGCGATCAACTAAAATGCTATGAATGCGGAGAAACCGGGCACATAAAATCAAATTGCCCTAACATCAAAAAGGAGAAGAAACCCTTCAAAAAGCAACGTGCATACATCTCTTGGGGAGGAGATTCCGGAGATGAAGCAAGCAAAGAAGAAGACGATGAAGCAGCAAATTTATGTCTCATGGCTCAAGAAGACGGCAAAGACGAGGTAAGTCAAATCTCTTCTCAAAATTTCTTTACTCTTGATGAAATGAGAAATGCTTTTGATGAACTATATGCTGAATTTATCAAAGCTTCAAAAACTGTCAAAAGTGTTAAAGAAAGCGCTTCTCTAAAAGAAAAAGATTTTCAAACACAGCTTTCATTAAAAGAAAAAGAATTAGAAAAACTGGTTTTCGAAAATGAGAAGCTAAAAGAGGAAAACAAGTTTTATGGAAAAAGAAGTGCTGATAAACCTGAAGGTTCTACTAGAAACTGTTCTTCTTGTGTGCTTCTTAAGAACGAAGTAGCTAGACTTAAAGGCACATTAGATAAGTTTAATTCTTCGCATAAAAACTTGAATGATGTGCTTGTTAATCTAAAATCAACTAAACATGGAATAGGATTCAAGAATGAAGAAAAGGTTGGTGCTAAACCACACCAACCTAGAGTTCAACCTAGGACTAATAACCAAAATGCTTATCCTAGAAGTAGAAATCCTAGAAATAACTTGCATGTTAGACCAAATAGTGAAAATGCTAGAAGACCTAGAAATGATGCATATTTTAGGCCAAACCTTGAACAATTTAGAAGACCAAGAAATGACCCTCCACCTAGAAATAGATATTCTAGAAATGATGCATATTTTAGACAAACTTGTGAACCTCCTAGAGCTCATAATAGGAGAAACAATGGTGTTCAAAGTAGAGTAAGCAACCTTCATTCATCTAGTTACTATGTACCTAGAAAAATGCATAATCCCAACGTGACTTGTCATTATTGTAGACGTATTGGTCATATTGCTCCCGCTTGCTTTACTCGTCATAGACATATAAATCAATTGCATCATTATAACATGCCTAACCCTCAAGGACCCAAGATGGCATGGGTACCTAAAGAACATTAATTTGTTTTGTAGGTGTGCTTGAAGGGATCAAGTGTACTATGGTACCTTGATAGTGGATGCTCCAAACACATGACGGGAGATGAATCCAAATTCCTTCAACTAGAGCACAAAGAAGGAGGAAGTGTCATATTTGGTGATAACAATAAAGGAAAAATCATCGGCATTGGTTCGGTCGGTAAGGACGAAAACTCCTCTATTAAACATATACTACTTGTGAAAGGTTTGAAGCATAATCTCTTGAGCATAAGCCAATTATATGACAAGGGAAAATCTTGCTCTATTTGATTCGGATGAATGTCTTGTATTTAGACGTAGTGATTTCAAGATCATACTTCGTGGTTTTAGAATTGATAATATCTATATGGTTGATCTTGCAAACTCCTCACCCGAATATTTTGATTGTTTAATAAGCAAAGAGGATAACTCTTGGCTATGGCATCGTAGAGTAGCACACATGAACATGCATCTTTTGAACAAGCTTCTTTCTCAAAACTTAGTAGTTGGTCTTCCCAGTTTAAAGTTTGAAAATGATTCTATTTGCGATTCTTGTCAAAAAGGGAAGCAAACCAAAGCATCTTTCAAATCCAAGAATATTGTTTCAACGTCTAGACCTTTGCAATTACTTCACATGGATTTATTTGGTCCCTCTCGTATTGAAAGTCTTGGTAAAAATAAATATGTTTTTGTAATTGTTGATGACTTTTCCAGATTTACTTGGACTCTATTTCTTGCAAAAAAAAGTGATGCTTTTCAAAATTTCAAGTATTTCCTTAAGCGTGTTCAAAACGAAAAGGAATCAACCGTCACTTCGATTAGAAGTGATCATGGGGGAGAGTTTGATCACAATCTCTTTGCGGATTTTTGTGACGAACTCGGAATCGAACACACCTTTTCCGCTCCACGGACACCACAACAAAATGGGGTGGTGGAAAGGAAAAATAGGTGTCTCGAAGAGATGGCAAGAACCATGCTCGACGAAGCTAAGATACCCAAATATTTTTGGGCGGACGCCGTGAGTACCGCTTGCTATGTTTTAAATAGAGTAGCAATTCGGCCGATACTCATGAAAACCCCATATGAACTTTATAAGGGTAGAAAACCTAACATTTCTCATTTACGTGTTTTTGGTTGTAAATGTTTTGTTCATAATAATGGCAAGGACCAATTGGGTAAGTTTGATGCTAAATCGGATGAAGGTATTTTCATTGGTTATTCCTCACGTAGCAAAGCATATAGGATCTTTAACAAAAGAACCCAAATTGTGGAGGAATCCCCTCATGTTGTGTTTTCCGAAAATAATACTCGCTTGGCGAGAAAGGAATCCGGTTTTGATCTTGCAGGTATCTTGGATAGCTTGAAAGATAAAATCCAAGAAGAACCTTCAAAGGAAAACAAAAATGAAATTGGGGAACAACCAACGGAAGAAGCGCCACAATTAGAAAAAGGAATAAATACGCCGAACGAGTGGAGAACGATCAAGGATCATCCTCTCGAACTGGTAATTGGCGATGTTGGAGAAAAGGTAAGTACCCGAAACTCCCTCAAAAACACTTTAGAACTTACTGCTTTTGTTTCTCAAATTGAACCTAAAACCATCTCCGAAGCAATTGGGGATGAATTTTGGACCTTGGCAATGCAAGAGGAGCTTAACCAATTCGAACGCAATAACGTTTGGGATTTGGTGCCAAGACCCGAAGGTCATTCTATAATTGGTACGAAATGGGTTTTTCGCAATAAACTAGATGAAAATGGTATAATCACTAGAAACAAAGCTAGGCTTGTGGCAAAAGGCTATAGTCAAGAAGAAGGTATTGATTATGAGGAAACCTAGTGCAATTTATTAATTTCTCTATAAATTACTAACTTGAGCGTCGGAGACGTTTAAATCTATTTTGCAGGTATCACCCCAAAGGTAGGGGGAATTATGAAGTTTTAGCACAAAATAATCGGCTATTTCAAGCCACTAATCGATTATTTTCTGTGCAGTACATCGATTATCAGTATCAATAATCGATTGTTTATGACTGATTATTACTATTATGCATCTGTGTTTAATTTTTTTTCACTTCCTAAATTGCATAATCGATTTCCGCCTCAGTCATTCAGCAATGCTTTCTACAACAATCGATTATTTTTTCATACAATCGATTATTTGACAAATTCTGATATTCTCCCAGTTCACTGTATCAAACTAGTTCACTAAATAATCGATTACCAAGAACTGACAATCGATTACTTCGTATTAATTTTTGTTACCGTTTGGCTCATCAATCGATTTCTGTCATGTCTTAAATGCTCCATAATCGATTATCAAAACTTAACAATCGATTATTTCATTCAAATTTTTTACCGTTTGACTCAAGAATCGATTTGTCAGATTCAAAATCTCAATCAAACAGTAAAAACAATCGATTATTTCAGTTCAATAATCGATTATCTAACGGTCAGTAACTTTAATTCTTACCGTTTTCTGACTGCTCCTAAACCAAAATCTCAGCAAATGTCTCCATTCAATGCTTGATAATCCTTTCCTCTATAAATAAGCATCATAAGAGCTCACATTCACCCACTCAAGCACTATCTCTAGTATTCAAAAGCTAAATCTCTTCTATTTTCTTTGCCAAATTCCAGCAGATTTCTCTTAGCATGTCTGGACGATCTTCAAAACGCTCCCGATCCAAACATGGCGCTTCAGCCTCAACCGCTCCTCCTCCTTTAAATTTTCCATACCAAGATGGTTCCGTCTTGTTCTTTAAATCTGAAAATGAACTCACAAAGTTCCTATCAAAATTTGAGAAACGCACCATTCTTCCTCCTCGGTTCTCAAATAGTAAACTCCTTGGGCCTTTCACCCCTGCCGCAAATATGTTAAAGGAGTGTCAACTATATGACTTCTTGCTTCTCACTCATCCTCACATAAACACAACTCTCGTTCAAGCTTTTTACTCAAACCTCCGTAAAGATGAAGATGGCGAACTTGTCACCTCCATTAATGGGGTTCAAATTCTTCTCTCTGAAGAGAATCTCCACACCATTGCCCGCCTTCAAAATGAAGGTGAAGACCTTTACCGCTATATTGATAAGGCCGGGGCTCTCTTTGATGAAACCACCCTTCTCCACCAAGCCGGTATAACTTCCTATGATCCATCTATCTCTACCCGTCGTCCTACCATAACGGGAATGGATCCAAACTACCGGTTGATTCTTTACTTCATCACCCGAGTCCTCAAGCCTAGATGGCACAATCACACCACCATCTCCCAGGAGGATACCAAACTTCTGCATGCCATTGTCACCGGAGCCAAAATAAATTGGTGTCGGCTCATCAAAATTCGTATGCTCGATGCCATCGGTGATGACATGCCTCTTCCTTATGCCCTCCTCATTATGAACTTCCTTGAAGCATCCGGATTTGTCACGGAAAATGGTCCTCTCAAAAGGAGTACCAAAATTTGGGAAATCTCGGAGTCTTCTTTCCATCATGATGGTGATCATGCTCCAGCTTCTTCTTCAAGTCGTCCATCCCGTCGTGCTCGTTCGTCCCAAGAGCCTACTCTCCAAACCATATCCGACCAGCTTGCTCAACTCACTCATGAGATCCATGGATACTTTGACCATGTCAATTATCCATATGCAGCTCTCGTTCCTTTTGAAGCAGCGCCGGATAACGAGGCGGACAACGACGGAAATGAATAAATTCTTCTGTGTTTTGTGTGTTTTTTTTCTGTTGTTCCCATTGATGTACCTTTTTTTTCAATAAATAAACCTTGTTTATTTCATCCTTTTGCATCTTTCCTTACTATTTTTTTGCTAATGGCAAAAGGGGGAAGAAAACCGGGATATTGGGTATGCACCACCTCTTAATTCATTGATTGCTTATAAGCTAAAATTGAGGGGGAACTCTTAAATTGAGGGGGAATTGCATAATTGTTACTTGTCTTGAATTGTCAATATCTTTTGCCTAAATTGCATATCCCGCTTAATGTTTGCCATTATCAAAAAGGGGGAAATTGTTAAAAACACGTTCTCAATGCAATATACTAAACGTGTACTCTTTTGTAGGTTTTGATGAATGACAAACGAAGCAAAAATTGATATATGACGAAATTCAAGTACAAGCGCACAATGGTTGCGAATGTGATTGAAGTTCAAGATATAGTTTTTAATTGTTATTGAGTTGTTCTAAATTGTAATCTCGATCCTATAACTTGACTCATAGTATGGAATCTCTCATAAAACTATTTTCCAAAATCATGCATATTTAATTCCGTGTCAAAAAGATTTTCAAACATGCATATTTACATTAGACAAAATGTTTTCTAAACATGCCTCAAAAATCTGGGCTAAAATAATCGATTATGTACTTATGATAATCGATTGTTTCTGAGCCAAGACTGCATGACAATCGATTATGAATTAATGGTAATCGATTGTGAGTAAGACAGTGAACATCAGGTTTTTCCAAATCTGCATGATAATCGATTGTGAACAAATGACAATCGATTGTTGTTGAGGTAAAGTTTTTCAATACTCAAAATAATCGATTATGAACTAATGGTGATCGATTATGTTGAGACAGTGTCTTCCAGTGATTTTAAATTTAATTAAGTAATCGATTATGTCTTTAGATAATCGATTATCACTGAGACAGTAAGTTTTATGATTTTCAGAAAATAACAAGTAATCGATTATGTCTTTAGATAATCGATTATCACTGAGACAGTAAGTTTCATGATTTTCAGAAAATAACAAGTAATCGATTGTTGCAAAGGACAATCGATTGTTGAAGCTGATCGTTGTCAAATGATTTTCAAACACCATAAGGTAATCGATTATAGATTTTATATAATCGATGTTTTGCTTAAAATCTGGTAATGATTTTTAGAACGTTGCTGAAGTAATCGATTATAGATTTTATGTAATCGATGTTTTGCTTAAAATCCGGAAATGATTTTTAGAACGTTGCTAAAGTAATCGATTATGAACTTAGTGTAATCGATTATCTGATTTTGAATATTGCCAGTAATCGATTATAGATTATGTATAATCGATTGTGAAGCGTTAAATCTGGGATTGATTTTTAAACTGACTGGCAGATAATCGATTATGTGGTCTTAATAATCGATTATCACTGAGTAATTTCAGCAACTCTTAATTGGCAATTAGGCAACGGTAATGCCAAGTTTTTCAACTATAAATACAGCTTCATTTCAGTGTTTTAAAAACAACAACATACACAAACTGATCATTACATTGCTATAAGCTTTCATTCAATTGTTCATCATTTTCTACTCATTTCATAAAGCTTTTGAGAGCTATATTATTGCTTAAAGTTGTTGTGATCTTGAACAAATTCTTTTACTCATATCTACTCAATAAGGAGTACTTTAGTTAAGTGAGTGTCCAAGTATTTGATATACTTGTAAGAGAATTGCGATTCTCTTGTTTCAAGGAACTTGCGTTTCCTTGGGTGAAGTCTTTGAGATTGCGATCTCCGAGCAACTATTTGAGGCTTGTGTCCTCAAGTGTGTAACGGTTTGTTGAGCACCCGTAAGCTTAACAAGATAGTGAAAAATCTCGAGAGAGTCTCTCGGGGACTGGACTAACCACGTTGGTGGCCAACCAGTATACATCTTTGTGTAAGTTTATTTTTCTGCATTTGTTTTACTTCCTGCAAAGTTTAAATTCCGCAAGAAAATGCTAAATTTTATTAATACGCTATTCACCCCCCCCCCTCTAGCGTAAAGCATAGTTTCCAACACGATAGCCACGTCGGCCCCATTGCTTATTTTAAAAAATACAAACAGCTGCGTGGGGCAGGTGGAAAAGAAGAACTACTGATGGCATATTTCGGGGAGAGTTTAGTGGGCATTGCTTCTGAATGGTATATGGACCAGGATATCACTCGATGGAATATTTGGGATGATCTCGCCCAGGATTTCATAAGGCAGTTCCAGTATAACATTGACATTGCCCCGGATAGGAACTACTTCGCCAATTTGAAAAAAAAAACATCGGAAATTTTTAGATGATATGTAGTCAAATGGCGCGAACAAGCTTCAAGAGTAAAAGAACCCTTGGATGAGACACGTATGGTCACCATCTTCCTACAGACACAAGAGGCGGATTATTTTAAAAATATGATGTCAGCAATGGGCGAACCTTTTTTGCGGAAGCAATTAAGATCAGCGAGATAGTCGAAAATGGCCAGAAAACAGGAAGAATTTTGAGCTAGTCCGCCATAAGGGAAACCTCCCAGGCCATCCAAGGCGGGGCAAGAGGGGTCTCAAGAAACAAAAAGTAAGAGGAAGTGTCTATGGCAGCCTCCGGAATGAGAAGACATCATGCTCAAAGACCTTTATTCTTAGAAAGGGCCTCTCAGTAGTACTATCCCCATCAAGACATGCATTATGTTCCCCAACCTTATGCAGTCATGAATGCGCAGCCATTTGCTTGAAAATAACTGCAGGGAAACAAAAACCAGGTCCCCAAAAATTAGCCTTGCCAAAACACCTATAATCCCCGCCCTCCACAAAATAATTTCCGTCCCAGGGAGCCACCCAGGAAACAAACCTTTACACCAATAGGGGAGTTATATGCCAGCTTATTCCCAAAACTTGTTCAGATCTCTTGCAACCCGTTCCCCCAAATAGGAAGACGCCTTTCTATCAATGGGGCGTACGTTGTGCTTATCATTCTAGGGCCGAAGGACATGACACTGAAAACTGTTGGACTCTGAAACGAGCAGTTGAGGATTTAATAGAACAAAGGAAATAGTGCTGAGAGATGAAGATGCCCCGAACGTAGCCAATAACCCCTTGCCAGCTCACAACAATGGGCCAGTCATCGAGATGATTTGTGAGGACAAAGAATTTGACCTTGCCCTAAAAGTCATAATAGCCACACTGATGCAGGCCGAAAATCGAAGGTTACCCCCAAGATGGTTGAAGAAAAGGAAATGAGTGAAGCCAAGCATCCAGAAGCAGAGAAGAAGTCTGAAATCAAAACTGAGATGACACCCACCAAGGAAACAATACTTTACATCCCACATGGGCGTCAAAAAAAAAAGCGGCCCACTTTGAGTTCCCTAAGAAGGTTTGAGTTGAACAAAACGATGTATGTACCCAAGGGAGCTTATGTGGTTCGGGGACCGATTAAACCACTAAGGCTGAATGAGCCCGTGGTAATTGGTCGCGTGCCTCAGAAGCCAATGAAAAACCTTTTTGCAGTCCTATGGAACTACCAAGAAACCATAGTCACATACAAGGGTAAAGATATCATTGGGGAAACTCAAAAGGGCTATCCCACAAAGAAATATTAGTAGAGGGAAGAAGTGAACACTGCCACCAAACGGCGATTCCCACCCAAAAAGCCTGTATATGTTGGATGAGGCAGAAGCCTTCTTCCAAAAAATGAAAATGCTAGAATATGAGGTGGTTGAACAGCTCCGAAAGTCTCCCGAGCAGGTCTCTTCATTGTCATTACTGATGAAATCTCTAGAGCACAAGAAAGTGTTGGCCAAAACCTTGAATGAAGCTTAAGTACCGGTTGGAACCTTTGTGAAACAACTGAAGAAAATGGTGGAAAGATTCTTTGCTATTAATCAGGTTACATTCAGCAAGAATGATTTACCTCCAGAAAGAGCTGCCCACAACAAAGCCTTGCACCTCACCGTCAAATGCAAAGGCTATTATGTCAAGAGAAAAATAATAGACGGAGGTTCTGGGGTAGATATATGCCCACTGTCAACATTGCAAAGAATGGAGATTGGAACATAGAGGATTCGTCGAAACAATGTGTGTCCGAGCATTTAATGGGATCATGAGAGACACCATAAGGGAAATTTACTTGGTATTGACCATCGGTCCGGTCGACTTTGAACATACATTTCAAGTATTGGACATGGACACATCCTATAAGTATCTCCTGGGAAGACCGTGGATTCACGCGGCAGGAGCGGTGCCTTCCACTCTGCACCAAATGCTGATGTTCGAACATGAGAACCAAGAGATTGTGGTCCACGAAGAAGATGAAAAGTCAATTTACCGTGATCCCTCTGTCCCCTGCCTCGAAGCCAAAGAGTGAAGTGAGGCAATAGTCTGCCAAGCTTTTAAAATTGTGGTAGCCGATTAATACAAAGAAGGAAAAAACAATTCTCCCAACAATTTCTCTCCAATGCCTCAATCATGGTGGCAATAGATATGACACGGCAAGGGCTTAAGCCAGGCAAGAGACTTGAATGTTCTCTACAAGGCATAACGGTGCCGGTCGATTTGTCTACCGCAGAGATGTTTTTTGGGGTAGGCTTCCATCCAACACCGGAGGATATCACCTGGGCCAACCGTAGGAAACGTTGTGGATAGGCTTTACCACAACCCCTACCCCACTTGTACAAGACATTTGTAAAACTAAAGTACAGTGAGGAAGAGGAAGACGAGACCTTCACAGCAGAATAAATTGAGAAGATATGTGGGGCCATGAGGGAATTATTGTATGAAGCCAACATGGTCCAGTTCGGAGAAGGCTCAAGCACTGCTGAAGTGCTCTATCTGGGACCAAATTCCAAGTTGCAAAACTTGAAGGCCACACCTTTCCCAGTCAGGCAAGAGGCCCGGTAGTCCTGCCTTGCCACCTTTTCTGACATCACCAGTTATTTCAGGGTGTAACTTGGGTATTTTTCTTTAGCATTTTATCCTTTAATTTCCATATGTAAGCCATGTTATCTCACAATTTTGAAAGAAATAAAATCAATATTTCATCGTTTGCACTTCTCTATCTTTTGTAATTTTGTTTTTTATTCTATTTCATTTTTTCTTTCAATCCCAATAACGCGGCTTTAAAGAAAATGACATGCTCTTGGACTCCATGATGTGACCCGAACATGCTGCCCATCTGTGAAATTATGAACCAAGAACCGGAATATGATGAAGAAGAGGCTTTCAGGGAAATCAACCTAGAGTTGGAAAATTTTGAAAATAAACCTAAGCCGAACATTAACGATACTGAACCAGTTAACTTGGGTGATCCCGGTGAAATCCAGGAAACTAAAATAAGCATCCATGTGAAAAAAGAAATCTGGGATTCACTGGTTCAACTTCTGTTTGAATTCAAAGATGTATTTGCTTGGTCTTACAATGATATGCCTGGCCTGAGTGTTGATCTGGTGGTTCATGTGTTGCCCACATACCTCGAATGCCCTCCACTGGAACAGAAATAAAGGAAGTTCAAACCTGACGTTAGCGATAAGATCAAAGAAGAGATCACAAAACACCTAGAGGCGGGGGTAATCTGAGTGGTTCGATACACCACATGGTTAGCCAATGTGGTCCCAGTACTGAAGAAAGACGGAAAAACTCGAGTGTGTGTAGATTACAGAGAATTAAATAAGGCGAGTCCCAAAGACAACTTCCCTCTACCTAACATCCACATCCTTGTTGACAATTGGGCCAAACACGAGATACAATCATTTGTAGATTGCTACGCAGGATACCACCAAGTGTTGATGGATGAGGAAGATGCTAAGAAAACTGCCTTCACCACACCTTGGGGAACTTACTGTTACAGTGTTATGCCTTTCGGTTTAAAGATAGTCGGGGCAACATATATATGGCCCATGACAACGATTTTCCATGACATGATGCATCAAGAAATAGAAGTATATGTGGATGATGTGATTATCAAGTCCAAGACTCAGGGTGATCATGTAAGGGTTTAAGAAAGTTTTTCGAAAGGCTTCGCAGTATGATTTGAAATTGAATCTACCCAAGTGTGCATTCGAGGTCCCATCGAGAAAACTTTTGTGATTCATTGTCAGCCTAAGAGGTATTTATTTGGATCCAACCAAGATAAAATCCATTAGAGAGTTACCTCCTCCAAAGAGCAAGAAGGATGTAATGAGCCTGCTGGGAAGACTGAACTACATCAACCGATTCATCGCCCAGTTGACCTCCACATGCGATCCCATATTCATGCTGTTGAAAAAGGATGCGTCAGTAAAATGGACTAGTGAGTGTCAAGAGGCTTTCGATAGAATCAAATTTTACATGTCCAACCCATCGGTTTTGGTCCCACCGGAACCGGGAAGGACATTATTTCTCTATCTAACAGTCCTGGAAAGCTCTTTTGGTTTTATTCGAGTAGCATGACGCCACGGGAAAGATGGAGCAAGCTATCTATTATTTGAGCAAATATTTTACCAGTTACGAGGCCAAGTACACGCTGCTAGAAAGAACCTGTTGCGCCTTGACATGGGTGGCTCAGAAGTTGAGGCATTACCTCCAAGCTCATACCACCTACCTCATATCCATGCTAGATCCATTGAGGTATATATTCCAAAAACCAACGTCCTCAGGGCGATTAACAAAATGGATAATCCTGCTCACTGAGTTCAACATAGTTTATGTCACTCGTACCGCATTGAATGCTCAAGAATTGGCAGATTATGTGGCCGAAAATCCAGTTCACGATGAATATCATCCTTTGAATACCTATTTCCCTGATAAAGAAATGAATTCGGTGGAAGCAACATATGAAGACATCCCTGCTTGGAAAATTTTCTTCGATGGAGCAGTAAACGCAAAAGGCATAGGGATTGGGGCTATATTAATGTCACCCACGGGTCAGCATTATCCGGCTACAGCCAAGCTCCGGTTTTTCTGCACCAATAATACAGCTAAATACGAGGCTTGCATCATGGGCATGCACATGGCCACTAACCAAGATGTTGAGGAATCGCTAATCATTGGGGATTCAGATTTGATCATACGACAGGCTCAAGGAGAGTAGGAAACAAGAGACGTTAAACTCATCCCCTATAGAAAGCATGTGGAAGATCTCAGAAACAGTTCAGGTCGGTACAATTCAGGGACATTCCTCGTTGTCACAATGAGCTAGCAGACACACTCGAAACTCTGGATTCCGTGTTTCCTTACCCCGGAGACGCCTACGTTGATCCTATGAATATCCAAATCAAATAAAGGCATGGGTATTATAATATGACCAAAGCAGAATCCAGCACACGGCCCTGGTATTATGACATCAAGAGATTCCAGAAAACATAGGAGTATCCCGAGTAGGCCGGGGAGCAAAAAAAACCATCCGACGGTATGCAAGTATCTTCTTCTTGAGCGGTGATACCTTGTTCAAAAAGACTCCATATCTCAATTTGCTAAGATGAGTTGACACCGAGAAAGACGGAAGAAATATGCAAGAAGTGCACTTAGGAGTGTGTGGACCTCATATGAACGGATATGTACTGGCAAAGAAAATACTCTGAGCCGGGTATTATTGGATGACCATGGAGAAAGATTGCTTCAGCTTCGTTCGTAAATATCATCAATGTCAGGTGCACGGTGATTTGATTCATGCACCGCCAACTGAATTGCACCATATTTCAGCACCCTGGCCATTCGCTGCCTGGGACGTGGATGTCATTGGGCTGATTGAGCCAAAAGCCTCAAGTGGACATAGATTGACATTAGTTGCAATTGATTACTCCACAAAATGCGTTGAAGCCATCACTCTTAAGTTTGTTACTAAGACAGTAGTGGTAGATTTTGTGCATTCCAACATCATTTGTCACTTCTGAATTCCCGCAATCATCATTATAGACAACGCAGCAAATCTGAATAGTCGTCTAATAGGAGAAATATATGAGCAATTTAAGATAACACATAGAAACTCCACCCCTTACCGGCCCAAAGCTAATGGTGTCATCGAAGAAGCTAACAAGAACATCAAGAATATCTTGAGAAAAATGATTCAAAGCTCAAGACAATGGCATGAAAAGTTGCCTTTTGCATTGCTGGGATATCGCACAATAGTGCGCACATTGGTAGGAGCAACTCCATATTTACTGGTCTATGGGACTGAAGCTTTCATACTCGCAGAGGTACAAATCCCTTCACTCCGAGTAATTGTCGAAGCTGAAATTGAAGATAATGAGTGGGATAAAACTCGTTTGGAGCAGTTGTCATTAATTGATGAAAAACGAATGGTTGCGGTTTGTCATGGGAAGTTGTACCAACAAAGAATGGCCCGCACTTACAACAAGAAAGTTCGCCCTAGGAACATCGAAGTCGGAAAGCTGGTATTGAGGCCAATACTTCCTCACCATTAGGAAGCCAAAGGAAAGTTCGCTCCGAACTGGAAATGTTCGTACATTATTAGAAAGATATTACCCAAAGGAGCATTGTACCTGGATGACATTGCGAGCCCGAGGCAGTAGTAAATGCAGATGTAGTAAAAAGGTATTACCTTTGAACTCCCTATTGCAATGATTCTGGCTGGTGGATATGACAATGACTTTCTCTCCCGCTAACCTAAATACTATCAATCCTTCGCAAACCCTTTGAGCTGATTGCGTTCTTTGTTCACCCTCTTTGGAACCCGAAAGTGATATTAAAAAATAAAAGAAAAATGAAAAATAAAAAAAAAAGAAGAAAACAAAAAGAAAAATGAAACAAAAAAGAAAAAAAACAACAAACAAATTAGTTTAGGAAACAGTCCTGAACAACGTCTGACTTGATTCCAAAATTATACGTAGGCAACCTTTCCCTGAGGTTCAGTCGTATCAAAATAAAACCCCAGTTCCCCAAGAAAATAAAACTCGGGCAGAAATGTATTGTTTCAGTCACAAATCCACCCAAACAGTTCCAAAATTGTAAATTTCCATCAAGAACCTAGTCCAAATCCTTCGGATCGATTGGCCAAAGCAGGGACGTGAGAAACACCGTTGTTGGGATTCGACACAACTCAATTTGAGAGAAATAAAATGAGAGAGTCTTATTGGTGCAAACCTTCGGGCACCATAAGGCGATGGTGAGTAGAGAAAAACAAAATGAGAGAATCCGTTTAGTGAAAACTCACAAAGAGCGCTATCAGAAAACCGGAGAAGAGAAATGGGAGCGGCCGATTGGCAAAAACCCGCAAAGGGCGTCGTCGGCCGAAAGGAGGAAATATCACCACCCCAAGCCTGAACATTTTTCCTTGGTTTTGTAAGATTGAAATCAGAAAGAAAAATGTATTCGCGTCGGGAATTTAGTCCAAGAAGCATGTCGTTTCCATTTAAATCTGGCACGCAGTCCCAGATAAGTCCTCCATTTTTCTCCAAAATAGACATACCTCTCTAAATCCATGTTTCTGTTTTGTTGTTTTTCCCACACTTTTTGCTTTAACTTTGATGTCCTGACAATTCCGCAAGAGAAGGTAGAAGAGCTAGTCTTACGGGTTTCTCTTGAAAAAAACAAAAAGGAATATCCCCTATCAGCAAACACATTTAGCCAACCCGGGCTGATCATGAAGACAGAGGCTTCCAAAAGCAAAAAGGTAGAGAGAAAAGAAATCCAAAGTCAAGGGCCCACGAAGCCTAATCAAGATCGGAAAGGTTAAGCCCAAGTGAGATAATGGTTCCTACAAAGCCCCTAGAAGTCGAACCCCAAAGTGGAAATCAGGACAAATATCATAACCAAGGGCTTGTAAAACAAAAACAAATCTGGAAGATGAGAACCCCCGACCAACCTACATGGCGAAGCCCGGAAATCAGGGGTTTTCTCCAACAGAAATAAAGCTGAAATCAAGTAAAACAAGGCAGCAAACCTATCACTTTTCAAACTAAAGAGTTGTTTTGTTTTTGTTAAAAGTTGAAACAGGTGTAATCTAGAAACAAAAGGAACACTTGACTAATGCAACCGAAGGAATGGAAAAAAGTTAAGAAAGGTTTTGTGTCAATAACAAAAAGGGAAGTTTCCGTTACATTCTTTTCCTACAAATTCATAAATAAACATGATAGCATGGGACTCAAATCCTTAACTCCTTTACCCAGACTTCGGGCCATAACCCTAGCATCCCCCGGTGCAACTTGTTGACTTCCTCGGCATAACCCAAGGATTGCACTCCACTCTCCCTAGCACAGACAAAGAAACTTCTTTCTGTTGCTTCCCGACATAACTCGGGAGGTTTCTATTTACGTCCCAAGCATAACCTGAGGACCCCATTTCCCAACTTCATTCCCCAGCATAGTCTGAGAGTTAAAACACTTCTTTCCTTAACATAACCTAAGGGTTTTTCCTTCCCCTTCGTTATCCCTAGCATAGTTAAAAAGATCTTTGTGGCCCTCCACTTCCTTGAATTTCCCTAGCATAACCCGCAGATTCCCTAGCATAACCAAGGAATTCTCCATTCAATCCCGGCATATGCCGAGGATGCCCCTGGCATAACCCAGGAGTTTTTCCATTCATCCTAGCATAGCCCGCGGGTTCCCCTGGTATAACCTAGGAATTTTCCACTCAATCCTGGCATAACCCACAGATTCCCCTAGCATAACCCAGGAATTCTCCAGTGAATCCTGGCATAACCCGCGGAATCCCCTGGCATAGCCCAGGAGTTTTTCCATTCAATCCCAGCATAACATGCAAATCCACCTGGCATAACCCAGGAATTTTTCAATCAATCCTGGCATAACCCGCGGATCTCCCTAGCATAACCTAGGAGTGTTATTCAATCCCGTCATAACCCGTGGATTCCCCCAGCATAACCCAAAAATTTTCCATTCAATCCCGGCATAATCCGTGGATCTCTCTAGCATAACCTAGGAATTTTCTTTTAATCCCGGCATTACTCGCGGATTCCCGCGTCATAACCCAGGAATTTTCTATTCAATCCTCAGCAAGAACCCATGGATTGCACTCCACTCTTCCTAGCACAAACAAAGGAACTTCTTTCTGTTGCTTCCCGGCATAATCCGGGAGGTTTCAATTTACGTCCCCTGCATAACCTGAGGCCCCCCTTTCCCAACTTCATTCCCCAGCATAGTGTAAGAGATAAAGCTCTTCTGTCCTTAGCATAACCTAAGGGTTTTTCCTTCCCCTTCATTATCCCCAGCATAGTTAAAAGGATCTCTGTGGCCCTCCACTTCCTTAAATTTCCTTAGCATAACCCACAGATTCCCCTAGCATAACCCAGTAATTCTCTATTCAATCCCAGCATAACCTGTGGATTCCCCTGGCATAATCCAAGAGCTTTCCATTCTTCCTATAATAACCCGCGCATTCCCCTAGAATAACCCAGGAATTTTCCATTCAATCCCGGCATAACCCGCGGATTCCCCTGGCATAACCCAGGAATTCTCCAGTGAATCCCGGCATAACCCGCGGATTCCCCTGGCATAACCCAGGATTTTTTCCATTCAATCCCAGCATATCATGCAGATCCACCTGGCATAACCCAGGAATTCTTCATTCAATCCCGGCATAACCTGCGGAACTCCCTAGCATAACCTAGGAGTTTTATTCAATCCTGTCATAACCCACAGATTCCCCCGGCATAACCCAGAAATTTTCCATTCAATCCCGGCATAATCTGCGGATCTCCCTAGCATAGCCTAGTAATTTTCTTTCAATCCCAGCATAACCTGCGGATTCCCTCGGCATAACCAAGGAATTTTCTATTCAATCCCGGCATAACCCGTGGATCTCCCTAACATAACCTAGGAGTTTTTTCATTGATCCCGACATAACCCATGGATTTCCCTAGCATAACACAGGAATATTTCGTTCAATCCTGGCATAACACGTGGATTGCCCTAGCATAATATATGAGCTTTTCTTTTAATCCCGACATAACCCGCGAATTCACCTGGCATAACCCATTTATTTTTCACTCATCCCTGCAGAATCTGTGGCTTTCCTTTCATCCCGAGCTGGGACTCTTCATTCCTATCTCGGCATAACTCATGGATCCTTCTCTTATCCTCAGCATGTACCCTTCATTCTTATCCCGGCATAACCCCTGGATCCCCTCTTATCCCTCGCAGGGACCCTTTCTCCTTCCCATCATAACCTGGCAGTCTGTCTAAAGGATACGCGATCCTGACATTTATTGTATTCAATAAAGAATTAGCCTTGATTTGTGTTGCAAGATAACTCACAAAATTTTCACTGGGAAAACTTGGGTAGAAAATTTCGTTCATTTGTTTGTTTTGGTGTCTGAACATGGTATACCTCAAGGCACAGAATTGGAGAAACCTGATGTGGGAGTCTCAATTCAAAATAAGGAAAAGAAGAAAAGAACAAAAAAGAAGTGAATTCAAAATAATGAAGCGGACTGGGATACGAATTGCTAAAAATTTGACTGAAAAAACAAGATCCGTCTATCGAGCTTTGTTTCAGAATTGAAGAATAATCTAGTGGCTACAGCTAACGAGCATCAAGATTCGGATTAAAATCTGCTACAAGAGCTAGCCGAGACTCAAGATCATGTTTCAAGAGATTCATGGATAGGAATCTTGTAACTCGTAGTTGGTAGGCATAGCTAGCTTAACTGTTGATTTTGTTTTTATGTAATGAAGAGTCGGTAAGCAGTAGCAATAGCAACAATACTGAAATCACAACCCATGGTAGTCCTAGCTACCAAAACTGCCAGAACTACACTAACCCGATTCCTTTATCGTCGAGGATATATCGGCAATCTTTGAAGAAAGGTTCGATCAGATGTTTTTTCAAAATGCTTCTCATAGAGTTTTTGAGTAGGCAAAAATCCTGCATAGCTATCATTTATCTCTGACCGAAAACCCTTTGTGTTTCCGGGAAAAGAGGGGCAGATGTGAGCACGTGATTTTTGCCTCGTTAAAATTACTCCTACAGAATTCTAGAACTTAGGATTTTTTCCTTTTTATTATTTATTTTTAGGATTTAATTGCGCATATCAGGTTGTTTTTTTATTTGATGCATGCATGACAAGTCATAAAAATACAAAAATATTACATAAGCATTTATGATTTAATTTCATATATTTTTTTTAAAATTAATTGGTAGTGAAGGTTTTATTTTTGGAAAATATAAAATCACAAAGATAAGTAGTTTATTTGCCATTTAATTATTAATTTTCATTATTTGGAATTTTATTGTTAATTTTCATATTTGTTTATGCTTAAGTGGTTATTAGTATAATTTAGTCAAATTAGAATTTTTAAAATAATAAAATTAGGAAGTTTGTGTAAAAAGAAAATGAAAACAAAAAGGGGGACTAAAATGCATTAAACTAGGCTGACTACAATTGGGCCAAGCCTGGTCAGCCCAAAACCCGCTCTATCCATGTCCATATCTGAGACGCCCCAAAACGACATCGTTTTGGGGCGATCAATCTCAGACATTCATCCATATTAATCCAACGGCCTTAAAACTCCCTTCCCAAATCCAATAAATATGTCCAAACATGTGTAATGTATTCAGAAGACAAAAGTCATCATCCTCGTACAAAATATTCACCGGTGTAATGCCGCCTGTCAACCACCACAAACACACCATCCTCCGCCGGCCAGAAACCGTCTCCACTAGCGGCAAAGCTCAGATCCCGACAAAAAATACACCCCTTACTCCCCACATCCTCTTCTTTCCGATACCCGAAAAATCAAACCTCGAATATAACCCCATCGTCTCGAATATTAGATTTTTTGGATGCCGCCTCCGCCGTCCATGGCGGTGCCGTCGCTGCAAACCTCCGAAAATAAAACCCCATACTCATCACCCCTGCCCCAAAACAGATCTCTGGTTTTTTTCCTCCAAACCCTTACCCATCGTTTCAAATATGAATTGATACTCTAACAAAAAACCTAATCTTGCCGGAATCCCTCAAAAATGGTCCCAGGTGGCCACCCCACCTTCTCATTCACGACTCCATGACCAACGACCTTCAAATGTAACTAGATGTTGTAAAAATCAGATCTGAAACCCAGACCCCGTCTCAAAATCAATCAACCCTAGCCCGATACCCTTTTCCCCCTTCTCGAACAATGATATAAATGTCTCAAGAGACCAAAGACCCTCTCAGAAAGGGTCGAAAAACTCCGAGACGTGAAGAGCCCCAAATTTAGGGTTGTGTTGAAAAAAGCTAAGTTCCTTTTGTTTTAATTGTTTTTATTGCTTTAATTTTGTTTGTTGTCTTTTCTAATTGCTTTTGATCTTCTTTATTTTCAATTATTTAATTACATTAAGTTTTCTATCTGTTCATCTTCGAGATATTCTGAGTAGGTGCTTCCATCTAGAGTCATATGCTTGTCTTTGTTTTCTTATCTAATTGCTTTTGATCTTCTTTGTTTTCGTTTGTTTAAGTACATTAAGTTTTCTATCTGTTCATCTTCGAGATATTCTGAGTAGGTTCTTCAATCTAGAATCATATGCTCACCCTTGTTTTCTTTTCTAATTGCTTTTGATCTTCTTTGTTTTCATTTACTTAAATACATTAAGTTTTCATCTGCTTACTTTGAGATATCCTGAGTATTTTCTTCCATGCTTGTCTTTGTTGTAAGATTGGATAAAATGATTTTGAATAGTCTGCTTAACATTGTAAGTAACAGTTGTTCTTGTTAACTCATTTGAATTATCATGCTATGCTCAGAATTGTTCATCTTTTGGTTTAAAATTGATCAGTTTCCTGTGTTTCTAAATTTTGTGATGTTTAGCTTTGTATATGCTTTTGAGTAATTTAGTTTCACATTGTGATATTTTCTTGAATATATGTATTTCATTGATAAATATTTTGACCCTTGGTCATTTGTTTTTGCACAGTATAATGTAATCTTCAATTAAACAATTGGCTATGGCCAGCTTTCTCAAATATGATCCCAGCTAAAAATAACCTATGTTTATGACCTTAGGTAGTTAATTAAGGTCAATTGTTGACCAAATAGATTGGCACCGGGATGTAAAACATATAGGTCAGTAATTAAGAAAGAAATACAGGTTAAGGGTGTTTGAACATGGAATCTTGTAACAAACTCCTGGAATATTCTAGTGAAGGGTCAGAATGTAATTCCTGTTAATTTTTCCTAAAACCTTGAGGCACAAGTTAGAAAATCAAGGAACATTTAGGAAAATCTAAAAAAATGGGTAAGGGACTAAAAAGAAAACAAAAAGATTTTGTAGCCCTAAGGCTTTGGTTATAAAAGAGATGTCTGATTGTTTAAAATGGGGGACAATTTTTTGATATAGAGAGAGATATCATTGAGAAATATACATTCAGATACATTTTGAAGAGGGTCGAGAACACCCATCTGAAAATCAATTTCCTGAATTCCTAAGTTTTCATGGCAAAATCTTCTATAATAAACAAATCTATTTCTTAGAAGTTGAAGACGATTTGAAGCGTATGCATTAATGATTGAAACTTGTGTTGGCTTTTCAAAGTTCTTCATGAATTTCTTATACATTCCTGGGTTTGCTGGTTAATTTGCTGTTGTTGCTTGCTTGCTTCACGATTTACCTTACTCATAGGATCTCTTCTGCTGTATTCCAGGTACTATTCTCACTCAAAATCTGGGAAGGCACAACTGTATATATTCGAGACCATAAAAAACAATGAAGATGATCCTATTTTTATATTAATGTCATATTATAAACTTTGTTAGACTAGTAGTATTTCTGGTGTTATAATGTATATGAACATGTAAACTATGGAGGACTGTATTTGGAATGTCGACCTCAATTTGCTTAAACTTCTGTAGACTAAAATAGGACAATCAATAACCTGCCTGAATTTTGTATTCCTATCAATAATAGGAAGTCGTCATGTGTATACGTATTCTAGTTATTAAGCCTATCAATTTGTATGTGTCGACCTTAAGTATGAATTTAGCGTCTTGATTCATTAGTAAAAGTCATTACGAGGATATCCTTTGTCAAGTTTTTTATGTGTTTAAAATGATGAACTACGAATAACATTAACAGTTGTGGTGTAACGATTTGAAAAAGGCTAGCCTTATCCTTGTGATTAATTTGTATTCCAATGTTTCTGGTCTCAATTGAAGGCCCATATCATTGTGAATTGTGAAGCATGAGGAAACACACTGCTGGGCTGTTCAATTTCATGGATAAAGCCCAATTACTTAAATATGTTATACAGACACTAAAATGTGCATATTATTGCTTCATTTGAATAAGCTATCAATATATGAGATAGTTAGGACTTCTCCTTTAGAGACGTATATAATAAAAAACTATAGCTTCTTTAGATTGCCTTTCTAAAAAATAAACTAAGTGAGCCACCTAACAAAATCATGCACTATGTGGGCTACTTAACTAAAATAAAAATGCATAGAAATCTGGAGGTGTTGTTTAGCGAATTTCACGGCCCTCCAAGAATTTTCGAACGCGTAATTTGTATAGGCGCGATATTTTAATAAAACATATTTCCAAATTCGGGTGCGCATTTATGTGACTCAAATCCAAGTATCAACGATGTTAAAATGTGTCGAGAACGCGGGTGCATATATGTGACGTGGTTCGAAACATGTTTTAATAACGTTGTAAATATTCCTACAATGACATAAAGAGCTTAATAATTTTAAAATTGTATTGTAGGATGAACATGTATAAAAAATCAAAAAATTAGCCATTTATAATAGTTTGAGCGACCGTGCTAGAACCACGGGATTTGAGGGGATCTGAGGGTGCCTAACAGCATCCCTCAGGTCAATAGAATTCCTTACTCAAGAATTTCTAGTTCGCAGACTCCAATTGAGCAGTCGAAAACTTTCCTCGATTTGGGAGTCTAAATAAACCGGTGACTTGGGATACCAAAAGCTAAACCTATCCCAAGTGGCAATTCTTAATTAATAAATAATCTATTTTCGAATAATGTCACTTTAATTGGAAAAACTTCATTACACGTGTCATTCTTCGGGGTAGCGGCGTGAAAAAGAAGGTGTAACAATAATATGATAGGAAGAGCTAAGCATGGAAGATTCATGATAGAGCAAACAATGTGCAGTTTTTTCTCTCTTATAGCAGATTAGTCAGCTGCTTATGCTTCCAGCAATTGCTAAATAGGAGTTTTTTGACACAATTTGTAAAATATTGTTATCAACGGGTACTGACATGTGCTTTCCCTCCGTCGAAGCAGTATGTTCCCAGTGGGGCTTCAAATCTAGCCTTGTAGATGTACCTCCTCATTATACTATTTCAGTTCTCAGCCGATGGTCGATTGGAAACAGCCTCTCTGCCCTTTCGGGTAGGGGTAAGGCTCGTCTACATATTACCCTCCACAGACCCCACTTTATGGGACTATACTGAGTAGTTGTTGTTGTATATTATACTATTTCAGCTGCCTGAATATATTCCAACAATCTGATATGCCTCATGATGTTCAGTAAGTCCTACACAGCGGCCATCAAATGGATATTAGCCAGTATTAAAATGGTGTACCAAATAAAAAATTGCAACATTAGTAGTAATATTATAAACCAGACACAAGCATCATCATCATCTGTGAGAGAGTCTACCAGATTGTTTTCTTTATTTATTAATGTTTCTTTTCATCTTCTATATCACAAGATCGGCCACTCTCTACTTTTTAAGGTCCGAATGAAAGCAAAATAAACTCGAGCATCTTTAATGAAAATCTTCTTCCTTGTACGTATGAATAGCAGTTAGATCTATGTATGAAATACAATCAGTACATAACCTTTCTCCATTTTTCCATCGTTGACAAATGCACATTCAAGTTGGTCTACTGATCCAAAACCCACCTGTTCTGCATAGCTACAGCAAGCGCAAGCTCTCCACGAGTGTGTGATCTCTATATTTTGTTTAATCTAGTACTTGTAGAGTAGCTATGTTATTGCACTTGCATCAATACACTAATAGATATTCCAAACTTCAACCATCTAAAGTTCTGCAGTACAATGTTTTCCATGCCAATTAAAGCTTCAAACACATAAAATTTTAACACAATCATGCATAACTAGTTGTGAAGAGTGCAGTGACTCCAAAAATTAATAACTGTTGTGCAAGCGTTAGTGGCTGCACAATTTAATCTCCACTTAAAAGTCTTAAACATGGAAACATTAGCGATCTTCGGTTCTTAGCAAAAAGCATGTCATCTAACTTAACAAATTAAACAATTATTATCTTGAACAGGGGATCGCAACCCCCTTGGCGGCTTATGACATGTTCATCGCTATCTATGCCGATGATAAATGATTAAAAGAGAAAAATAAAATATCCACATTAATTTCTTCTCCGTTTATAGCTTTATTTTTTGGGTGGCGAACAATGATTCTCAAGTGGATCAACTGCTATTAAAGTTATCTGCAAAAGCAAGAAAATTAAACGATTTTCAATGGCACATAACAGATAACACACAATATATAATTTACTAATTTTGTAGAAGTAAATAATGTACCTTTTGACATAGTGGATGATGGATGCGTATATTGCAGAATACCTATGGAACCAGAAAAAGGGAAAAAAATAACCTGTTTCAGTCATAATGTCAAACGACTTGAGTGCACCAAACGTTCCATCGCGACTTTTGGAAAATATACAAGAAATATGAAAAACTTGATAGGCAGAAAGATTCCAATATCGGTAATCTTGGAGAAAATACAATCACAATTCTACTGCCAAGATCATCCTCGAAGAACCCATTTACTCTTCAAACAATCAACACATACCAGAAACAACAATATATAAAAACATGCATATTTTAATATCATAGAAGAGTTGGTATCATCCGCAAATTCTAAACCAACTGAATATTGCATATTTTCCTCAAAAAATATTTACAGTCAAATTTTGAGAAAAATAGAGACGAATTGTAACCAAATAGAGAAACTTTAGACGGAACTAAGTAAAGGCCAAGAATCAACATAATAGAAATGAAGAATGGTGTAGGAAGAAGTAGATACATTTGAACACTTTTCCAGGGAGGAATTTTTATTTCCATCCCATGCTTATGCTTGTGGATATTCTTTAACTGCAAAAATAAATAGAATTGAAATAGTTGAGATCCAGTTCAATAAAATTTAAAATTATTACTCATTTAGTAGGATACATATTAGTATTAGAATTACCAATTACTGGTTAAAGATAATAAACGTAACAAAAAGGAGCAGTAAAACAAAATTTTGAACTATGTGAATACCTTAACAGATCAAAAATCTAGCCCAGAAATTTGGCGGATGACAACTTGGATCTCGTAAATTATCCAAAGCTGAAGCATGTATGTTATAAGAACTCATAATATCAATAGAAACTGGTAGCATCACCTGTTAACAAAGGGAATCTAGCAATAACATATAAATGAAAGATTTAATTGTTGGGCAAACTGACGGGATTCAAAGCACCAAGAACAACCAACATAGCCCAATGGGTAATTCATTATATATTGCTTCAAATGCCAAAATAAGCAAAATGGGGAAGATGAAATAGAGATGATAGAGAGGCAGAAGAAGGCGAAGAATAGATAGCAAGAAGTGGCCAATGATACGTATCTACTCAGTCGCAGGGTTAAAGACACGTGGCATGAAGTATTGTGAAAAGTTGAGAACATCCTCAGATAAAATTAAAATGACACTTAAGTAGACCTGCCGAAAAACTTGCTCTTCTATATAATAGAAATATCCAAATGTAGGATTGGGTTGCGCGACGCAATAATAGTATGATTATGTTGGTTCAAATATTGTGCTGGTCCTGCCTATTCATTATTTTTTGCTAAGATACCCATTCCTTCTAATTGCTTATTATTTTTTATTTTCATGATATATGTTACACTTCCTTTTTACTGCTTACACGTGGTTACCCCGAAGGGCGACACGTATATAAGAGTTTTTCCAATTAAAGTGATATTATTTGAAATAGGATTAATTGTTTATTTCAAGTGTCGCCACTTAGGATAGGCTTGGCTTTTGGTGTCCCAAGTCACTGATTTATTTAAAAATCCTAAATCGAGGAAATTTTGACTACCCAATTGGAGTCTGCGAACCAGAAATTCGTGAGTAAGGTAATTCTGTTGACCCGAGGGAAGGTGTTAGGTACCCTCGGATCCCGTGTTTCTAGCACGGTCGCATAAACTCATTATAAGTGGCTAAATATGATTGATATACCTGTTAACTCGTAAATTTAGATTATTAACTGCTTTTTACATCAGTTTTAGGGAAATTTGCAATGTCATTAAAACATGACATAGATAGCGTCACATAAATGCACCCACAATCTTAGACATATTATAATTTCATTGAGAATAAGATTTGCGTCGCATAAATGCACACCCGATTTTTAGGAAGGTATTTTATTAAACACGCGCCTACAGTAACTACGCCTTTGCCATTTATGGGAAGGTCGTAAAATTTGCTAAACGGCACTTCCTATCGCTTCTATGTCTTTTAAATGAATTAAGGAGTCATCGCGTAGTATTTGCTTGAATTAATGCAAATCACTTTATTTTTATATCGGCCTCCTAATCCATGCTAAATTTTATACTCTTGCAAGTGCTTAAATACACTAATTGTTTTATATACAAACTATGTATTTGGGAAATACCACATGATTTTAGCCTCGTTCATGGCCAAGTTACACATAATAAATCAAGTTTGGGTGTGACTGGATTGGGTTTTAAATATTCAGCCCGAAAAAACGCATTGGATTACAAAATTCTGGTGCTTACTAGGCTTCTCGAATGAGCCGTGTACTGATTTTAACAACAACCCAATTATTAATAACCATTTTTGGTTCAAACATGTATACAAAAACTGAATATCTATTAATCAGTCGCTTTCTTATATATATATATATATATGTGTGTGTGTGTGTGTGTGTGTGTGTGTGTGTGTGTGTGTGTTGTGTGTTTTGTGTTTGTGTGTGATGTGTGTGTGTGTCAAACTTTAACATTAGACCTGAGTCAACTGATTCGTATACTCATCAGTGTGCATACAAAATGCGAGCCTTATTCCCCAAATATCGGTCAAAGTCCATCCAGTTGCATTCTTCTTCGTTTTAAGCACCGCCAAAGTGGCATCTACCTGCATGTTAGTAAGACTAGAGGAAAGAATAATATGTAAAGTAGAACTAGGGCATAATAATTCATGCCTGAGGTGTGGAGAAAATGGCTTCAACTCCAAGACCAGAGGTTCCTCAATTGAAGGCTTAGTTGGAGGAGTCTTTCTATTTTCAGAGTCCAAGGATAGCTTCCTAGGCTCATAAGAATTATATCTCATTCCATGCAAAGCATTCACGCACTCCACTTGGCCCTCATCATCATTGACATCAAAATTTAACAATACGGCCTCCAACAGCCCTCCACATTGATCATAGCACTTGTATCATCAATTATCACAACTGTGACTAGATCTACAAATGAGCACACTTAGATACAATTGGGCAACTTCATTAACTTGCACACATGGAATACTACATTTTCATCATCAACCTGAAAAGTAAGTTCCCCTGCTTCCACATAAACTATATCCTTCCCTGTAGAAAGGAAAGGTCTCGGCAATATGATTGGGACTTCATAGTCCACCATGCAATCCAATATCACAAAATCAGCTGGCAAGATAAATTTGTCCATCCGGACAAGCACATCATCAGAAATACCCAAAGGTCTCTTCATTGATCTATCCGACATTTGCAATCTCATGGATGTTGGTCTTGGTGGCCCAACACCCAAAGTCTTGAAAATAGAGTAGGGCATCAAATTGATACTACCCCCTAGGTTACACAAAACTTTAGCAAAGTGTTCAAGCCAAATAGTTTAAAGGATTGTGAAAGCACAGGGATCCTCAAACTTTGGAACCATTGAATATACTATAGTACTGCCTTGGTGGGTCATCTTGATAGTCTCGTACTCCATGGATCTTTTCTTCGTAACCAAATCTTTCATGAATTTGTCATAGCCAGGAATTTTCTCCAAAGCCTCCACCAAAGGCACATTGATGGATAGGCTCTTCATCATGTCAATGAACTTTTTAAACTGATTCTCATTCTTCTGCTTGGCTAACCTTTGAGGATAATGTGAAGGTGGCCTAGGCAAGGGTCCCTTGGCTTTTGGCACAACCGGCTCCGGCATACCAATTACGTGTTCCCTAGACGGGTTCACATCATTTTGTGTTTCCACATCGGCATCACGAATATCAATCTCACTTCTTGATTCACACTCTCATCAACGGCATTCTCAACAACCAAAGGAAATTCACCTTCTTGCAACTCAACTTTATCACCCAAAACTTGCTTTTGTTTGGAGGCATTAACATCACCGCCTCGTCCATTCCTAGTGGTCACCGCCATAACATGATTTTTCTTTCCATTTGGATTCACCACCGTATCACTTGGTAGAGCACCCTTAGGGCGTGTATTCAAGGATTGAGAGATTTGACCTAGTTGCACCTCAAAATTTCGAATGGAAGTATTGTGAGAAGACAATTGAGCATCTGAATCCGCATTCTTCTTATCATTTGTTCGAACATCATTTCAATTCTACCTATGTCATTGCTAGAAGAACTATGAACTTGGGAAGGAAAAGGTGGGGGATTGCTCAGTTGTTGGTACATTGGGGGCCTTTGAAAACCTTGCCCCTGATTTCCCCGGTTGTTGTTCTATCCACCCCGATTGTTGTTGTTCCCCATATTTCCTTGATTGCTGCGATTGTTGTTTTGATTTCCCCAATTTGAATTTTGATTATTGTTTCCCCAATTGTTGTTCCCTTGTTGGTGATTGTTCTAATTATTGTTCCCTTTCTGTTGATTCCCCCAATTACCTTGGGACCTCCATTGTTATTGTTGGTTAGAAGAATTGCCTGTTTTGCCTTGATAATTGATATATTGTACCTCTTCATTTTTGTCATCATAGCCATCATCTTGAAATCCACTACCATCATTGTATAATTGATCTGAATTCCCATGGTTCTGTTGATCTCTTCGTCGTTTTTGGTTAACTAGCATGTTAACACCCTCCATAGTATTCACTTGGCGAGGATTTTGGACTTGTTTCAACTGTGCCTTTGCTAGTTGGTTCATGGTAGTTGCCAACTCCGCTATTGCTTGCCCATGATCATGTAATTATTTGTGCAAATGAACGACCGTGGGGGTCACCCTAGGGTACATAGGCTCTAATTTTCCATGCGGAGGATGTATCCGCCATCTCATCAAGAATGGCACAAGCTTCATCATACGTGAATTTCATAAAATTACCCCAGCAAGTTGATTCAAAATGCATTGATTTATAGTATTGATGCCCTAGTAGAAAGTTTCTTGCAACATATTCTCCGTCATGTCATTGTTGGGGCATTCCTTCACCATAGTCTATATCTCTCCCAAATCTCATGCAAAGGTTTGGTGGGCTCCTGCTTGAAAGCCAACATCTCATCAAGCAATACTGCTATATGTCCTCGTGAAAAGAACTTTGCTATGAACTTATCTGCCAACTCATCCCAAGTACTGATGAAATGGTTGGGAAGTTACTCAAGTCAATCCAAAGCCTTTCTCCTAGGTAAGAATGGGAAAAGTCTCAACCGGAGTACATCTTCGGACACATTGGTTTTCTTGCTCCCCCAATAGGTATCCACAAACCCCTTGAGATGTTTGTAAGCATTTCGAGTGGTAGCGCTCGTGAAGTACCCACGCTGCTCCAACAATGTCAGCATCACATTAGTAATTTGAAAATTGCCGACCCGGATTCGGGGTGAGGTAGTTGCACTTACATAGCCTTGGCTTGAGAGCACCCGAGGAACCGCTCTTGGAGGTGGCAAAGGAGGGTCTAGAACATTTTCATTAACATTGGCCTAGCTGCCTCTTCGTTGTCCAAAAGGTACAAGAAGAACCTTATCCTCTCTAATATCATCAACCTCCTCCCCACAAGCACTTTTCCAAGAGGGTCATTAACATTTAAAGTCGTTTGGTACATGAAGTATTGGCACATACAAATTAGTAACAAAGAAGGAAAGAAGAAGAATACACAAACCTAACTAAATAGATAGTCAAAACCATTATCTCTCCAGCAACAACGCCAAGAGGTGATCGCGGCCTACTCTGTTCTACTAATTATGTTGTGAGAGAGGGTCGGAGAAGCTTTTACCCGATTTAGGTCATGGTCAATATCCACAGAGAGCTTTTGAATCGAGTATCTATCTAGTTTGGGATTGCGTATGTGTTCGTAATTACACTTTTATACATTATTGGGGTTTTTTGTTTACTTCTACTATTATCAAACTATAAATGGTAATTGCAACTAAATTATGCTAAGAGTTATAATGGTAGAAGTTGTTCGAATATGTTTAAAAGGCACTAGGGTACCAATTTCCGCCTAGGTGGTCAATTGACGGATACTTAACTCTAAGGCATATTTGACATATTGGGGGAGTATGATATAACCATTGCACTAATTTACCCACTGTACACCTCTCGGTGGTTCAAGTGATTTTGCCTAATTGACTTTCTTTAGACCAATTGGATAAGCAAAATTTGCACAACCAACTAGGGTTGAAGTCGGGTATTACTCTCTCGGGGTTTAACCTTTTAATTGGGGCTATCAATCTCTTGAGTACATCCCAATTCCTTGTTGGACCAATTTCTGAGACTTAGGCTCTCTTTCTTAATAAGAGCTCAAGTCAACTCAACACAGACTAGTGTTTGCAACCACTAGTTCAGAAATTAACCATAATATTTGGCCAAATAACAAACATCCATAGTCATTTAGTCCTAAAATACAAGACCCATCAATTACTCATACTAGGGTTGAGCCACAACCCTAGCTAATGGGTCTAGCTACTCATAATAGAAGAGAAAAAAAATAAGAAGTAGATGAAGATAAACTCATATTGATTAATCGCTAAATTAAATACAAAGATTCAACGATTAAAAATGCCCAAATAAGCTAAGAACCTCGAACCCACGAGCGCAGCTGCTTAATTACAATATCTGATACCCTAAAAATAGATAAAGAAGCTATTTATACTAAGCTGAAAAATTTGGACAAAATGCCCCTGTGGACCGCATAGAATGAACTACGACCGCAGACGTTTCTGGTGCGGTTCGCACAAAATCGACCGGTGACCGCACTGGCTTCAAAACTTCATTTTGCAACTTCTTTGATCTTGGTTCTACACCACTAATTCGAGTGTGGCTGCATGGCCTTCAATGCGGACCGCACAACACTTAGTGTCGCCACATTGGCTGTTAGCATAAAAATCATGCTCTCTGAATCTCCCAGTGAGACCGCACAGAATGTAGTGCGGCCGCACTAGGCCTGTTGCCTGAGCTTTCCTTGTCTTTGTCCCTTGTGTAAGTTTCACTCATTCTGAGCCGATCTTTGATATCCTGTCATTTCGTTGATCAAACCTGCAATCAAGACAACTTCTGAGCCGTTTGGGACTATTTTGTATGAATTTCTAATCTAAGCATAGGAAATAAGGAGTATAAAATGCGTCAAAATTCCTAGTTATTAGGCAAAAACTTACCTGTTTGAGTGTTAACTTCATATAGTCTCCTCAAGAACTGGTAGGGACCTGTTTCCTCAGCTAATCCTTCTACTTTTTCTCACTTGAGTCATTTCTATCAGCTTTGGGTACCGGGTTCTTTTATTTCTTTGGTTCTTTTTTTTTCACCGTCTATCTTCCTCTTCATCTCATAGGTCTTTAGATTTCCAACCAGCTCTTCTATGGTCACCTCGTGCAGGTCCTTTAATTTAGCAATAGCATTCTCTTTGCTTTCCTAAAGTCTGGATCCTAACCTGGAACTCTGTGATCTCTAGGTATTTAAATGCATAACAGGTTCCTTATCTGATTCTTAATGGTAATTTTGTTAGATCATGAAAACATAAAGAAAAATACTTGCTCCCATGGTACTTGTAACCTATCAATTCCTTGAGAACCAGATCTCTATATTGTTCTCCTTACAAATCAGCCATATTCCCTATGAAAATTGTACCTAAGGAGCCAATCACAACTGGTTCCTCAAGACTGTTCGGAAAACGTCAAAACTCAAAGTTTATAACTTATCAATTTCCCCCTTTTTGATGATGACAAACCCAGAATTAATATTTCTCTTGAGAACCTAATTTGTCACATGTTTCTTGCGATCATACCTATAATTAACATATTATCAGTAACGTTCCACCTGCGAAACAAAGCTATCTCTTGAGAACCAGAGAACCAGATATTTTATACGTTTCCTGCATTATTAGCAACGTTCCCCCTATGAAGCAAATCCATCTTTCATTCATAGCATTCATATTTGTTCCTCCCATGTTGAAACCTATATAACTGCTCTCCCCTTTTGTCATCATCGAAATAATAACATAAAAAGTACTACTAAAAAGAAGCATTAACATTAACTCAAGCAACTTGGGCAACACATAATACAAGAACAACAAGTGAATGTTAGTGCACAACATATAGTGATTCCCCTCAGTGAAGTAATGATAATAAAAGCATAGTAGCATCAACAATACATAATATGACAAGTTAAACCACTGAAGTACCAATGTCATCAAATATAGGGATCAACAGAAGATAATAATTCAAGGGAATCTGGAAGGAATAAAAGACATGGATCGCTGGGCAGGAGGGAAGTAATGGGCTAAGACCTTGATGAGCATGTCCATTCGTTCGTTTATTCTCCTTTAATTAATGATCATCTACTCTCTCGGTTCCTCCACCTGTTTCCTCAATCTTTCCTTCATTCCCACCTTTCAACTTAGCATTCTATTATGCCTAGGGTCCTCAAGGACCTGTTGCTCCACTTGTCTGAGTAGGTTCAACCATCAATCAGATCACCAAGAAGCTCCCCAAGTTTCTTCTCATCAAGAAAAAACTCAGTCCCATGCATATATAGCATCAGATTATCACATATGTCACACCTCCTTTTGGCTACTACAACCCGATAAGGGGCATGGATAGAGGGAGTTTTTCTAATTAAAGGATAATCGAAACGGGATTCAATTTTAAAAGAGAATTTCAGAATCGCCACTTGGTAGATTTATGGTGCCCTAAGTCACCGAGGAAAGAATGACTTTGTTTAACAGTCCTCGAACAAGAAATCCGAGTAAGGAATTTTGTTAACCGGGGAGAAGGTGTTAGGCACTCCTGAATTCTGTGGTTCTAGCATGGTCCCTCAACTGCTATATTTTGCTTAAACTATCTCATTTTATACAACTATGAACCTATGTGCATTTTAAATCTTTTAAGCACTTATTATTATCTTTAAAGAAAATATCAACGTCGTTAAAACATGCCTCGAACCACGTCATATAAATGCACCCGTGGTTTTTTGACATATTCTAACTTCGTTGGGATTTAAATTTTGGTTAAATAAATGCGCACCCGTATTTAAAGAGATAAAACAATTAAAGATGTGCCTAAAAGCGACATCGCGTTATTATCTTTGCGGTAAGGCCGTGAAATTCGCTAAACGACGTATCCCGAATTCTCTAAATATTTTAGTAAGCATTTTATGAGATCCATGCAATTTATGGGTTCCGTTTGGCGCGGGCGTGCCTCGTTTGTTAGTTTAAAGGCTGGTCCTGGAGAAAACTAAGGTTTTCTATTATATATGTCCATATTTGGGGATACTGAATCTAATGCATTATTTCAGTTCTTGTTTGACTATGCTTCAGCATTAGAGCTCAATCGTAAGCCCAAAATTTATTTTTCGTATAAGGAAGGAGCTCCCTGGGCTCAATGGCCTGAGTTGGGATGCTGAAACAATAATAGGACTTGCTGGGCTCCTAAATGAGCCCAAGCCTTAATTTCTGACCTTCAGGAATGCTAGTTACAAACAACTGGACAAATCACTCAAAAATACCCAAGTTCGAATTGACTATAAAGACAATAACCCAAGAAGCTCTAAGCTATTAGCAGTGTAAACAAAGAAATCAATTCGAAATACATGAGCCTTGGAGTTCTTTTTTCTTAAAAAGATAGAAAATTAATAACTAATTCTGACTAGCAAGCTAAAACCCGATTGTGCAATTTTCTCTCCCTTCTCTCTAGGAAGAAGGGTGGATAGTGATTCCGGAAAAGTGAACCCGTCACTATTCATCGGAAACTTTCCCGTCAATTTTAATCACGAAATTTGCCTCTCTACAAGATCCTTCTGGTAGTAAACAACTCCCTTTGATTTTATTCCAAAATACTAAACTAATCGCAACAGATCGTGATTTTTCTGATTGAACTCACTGTTTATTCGAATTTCAAGCAAACTTTCACATTACGCTTTTGTGATTTGAAGTTAATGGTTTGTTCATAGATTGATTTGTTTGGATTCAGTTTGCTATTATAAGATAGAACAGATTGTAGTAATTTCTTGGAAGGAACTGCAGCTTCGACAGTTTCTTTTCAGTTTCCAGCATTTTTGTAGCGTCATAAGAGCGTGGATATGGACGATCTTCTTTGAAGTAAAACGCAACCATGGATGCTACACCCTCTCCCCAGCATCTGGCTGTGGGAGACGTTTCCAACGTTCTAAAAATTGTTCCAAAAGAATTAACTAAGAAATCGTATACTTCAACTCTTCAAGCTAAACAGTCTGCTCCGTCCAAAATCGAGCTCTGTCCAGTTATCATCCAGTATGGTAATCCTGTAATTCAATTCACTAAGGAAGAGGTTAACAACTTCATTAGGGAAGAAGTTTTGCATCAGGCAGCAGTTTTAAAATTCTCGTATGGCAGACCTGATCTATCAGAAGTGCGAAGAATATTTTCGTCGCAATTTGATATTCAAGGTCATTGTAATATTAGGGTGTTGGTGTTTCATCATTTGTTAATCAGGTTTCATGTCTTCAATGATTATGTTCAATTCCTTTCAAAGTCGACTGGATACCTGAAATCCAAAGGCGACGAATATTTCTTCAGAACATTCCCATGGTCTTTAGAATTCAATCCGAATGAGGAGACGTCGATGGTAGTCGTGTGTATCTCTCTTCCAGGTCTGTCACCAAATTTTTTTGCTAAGAGGTCGTTATTGTCTATTTCCTCAGCTGTGGAAAAACCTCTGGTTGTAGACAAGGCAACTTAGGATAGAACGAGACCTAGCGCGGCAAGAATTAAGATTATAGTTGATCTTTTGGATAAATATCCTAAAAAGGTCAAGCTTCCGATTTTAGATAAAGTTTCTGGTAATTCTGTTGAGTTTCAACAAGAAATAGTCTTCGACAACCTGCCTAAATATTGTGCTTATTGCAAGCATCAAGGTCATGATGAGAAGGCGTGTAGAATTAAAAAAGAAAAAAATGGAGCAGAGGTGGTCGCAGAGGAAAAATTGGTCAGTGATCTTCCTGGTCCCGAGGTCGATGTTTTTGACAAATTACAAGGAGATGCACGGGATTATCTAAATTCTAAAAGATCTGGACAAGGAGCTAAGGATATACAAGAAAAAGAGGTACTAACGGATGCGGTTGATCCAATGGATTCTGCAGCACAAACTTGTATGGTAGAGGATGTTATGAATATCAATGCTGAAACTACACATCCTACAATGAATGATAGGGGAGCTCATGTTCAATGTGAAATTTCTAGGAGTGAAGCGGTTATTAAAACTGCTTCTACTTCAAATGATACAGCTGCAGAAACTGATACTGCCAAACCTTGTATAATGAAATCTACTGTGTCATTGAAGCTGCCCTTGAATGATTTAACTGAAAAGGAAATGTTAAATTATCTTTTGTGTCGGCACTTGACAATGCAAAAAGGAAGGATCATACTTTTATCGACCAACAGCACATGTTGCAGAACTCTTTTCTGACTGATCAAGCAACTAGTAAAAAGTTGGAGGCTTCTGATGCTTTCAAACCAGTTATAGATTCTACTGTTTTGTTAATTCAACCAGCAGATAGGTCCACAGTAACAAATTCATCTGATGCTTCAAAAATACCTGGGCAACAAGATAGCAATAAATTGAGTAAAGCTTCAGTTTTGCTTAATCCTACCACCCCTACTGGACAGCAGCTAGTAGCAGAAGAGATACATGTACATGCTACTGCTAATCCAACTGTAGCATTGGATGGCATTAATATGACTGGGCAAAATGAAGAGGTGGATGATCAATATGATGTTATGGAATTGGAATTTGCAGCATCTGTTTCAAAAAGTAAGAAGAATACCAACTGCACATTGCATAATCAAGCAGCTACTGAAGTTTCTAGTGTGCCAATGGTGGATTGTACACTTCCTTTAAGGCTTGTTGATCCAGCTTTATATGGGAGTGATGATGCATCACATGTAGCAGTTCCAGTTGAGTCGATGAAGGATATATTGAAATTGGAAAAAGGACCTCCTAAGCATTCTATAGATGTTCCTGTTGCTAATGCTGGGGCAATGCAGTCTAATGCATATAGTATTTATTCCAATATACATGCTGGGCAGTTGGTTGTTATTGAGGATGAGTCATTACATCTGAATTCAAAATCAGTGTCTGTTACTTATGAGCATACTAAAGCAGATGATATTCACAAAGATCAGAATCAATGATGCAATGTGCAGCAGCTAGGAGGTGAGGACAGGGAGTACCTTATTGTGCAGCTAAATCCTTATCTGTTTCAAAGGTTACTCCTGCAAAAGCTCTCCCTAGGCCAAAGAGTGATTCTGTCCACTGTTGTAAAATGGCATCAATTGTTCCAATGATCTTGCCTTCTTCTTTTCTGTCTGAAAAGATGGTAACTAAGTTGCAACCTTCTGTGTCATCTAAGGTACCATCCGACAACACAAAAATAAATGAAGACATGCTAATGAATCAGCAGCACATTTTACAGAATTCTATCTATATAAACACTATACAGTTGAGTCAAGAAAATGTTACTAATGTGGAGGCATCGGATATCTTAAGATTTTCTTCAGATCCTACTACTGTAAAGATTCGAATAAAGAAGTAGTTTTGGTTACATCTGAGCATACCAGAAAAGAGGAATCTCATAAAGGACAGCATCTCAGCTCCAATGTGCAGCACCGGGCAACAAATGAGGATAATGTTCCAGTTTGTGTAGATCAAACTCTCAACACAAAGTTGCAAATATCAGCAAATACTACAGATGATGAGGTTGCGCAGCACACATTTTGACAAGATAACGCTAATCATCCTGATATGCTTCAAAAAGGCGGTGAGACCTATTTGATACATACAGCAGATGAAGCTTCTAATGAAGCCTTTCAACAGCGTGCTGATTCAAATCCTTCTGTTGTTACTCAACAGACAACTAAAGATGCTCAACAGTCTGTAAATAACTACTCATCTTTGCTCAACAAAAAAGGAATTTCAAAATCCAATTCAAAACTTGCAATGCAAATAACAGTCAAGCTTTACAAACATCTCCAAACTCATTTGCTGCACTGTCAAAAGTCAATAATGAAGATGCAATCTTCACTGAACAGAATAGGCAGATGGCCAAATGTGCAATTTTCTCCAATCATATCTTCCTCCAATTCAAATTTTGAGACAACTCTCAAAGATTATGGAAAACCATCAACTTCATCTGGAAATATTAAACCAGTTTTTGTTAACATGAGGGACATGGTCATTAAATCGAAATTGTGGAACGACCAAAGAGAATTTGACGATGATGAGGGCTGGGGAGAAGGACTTGCTGGTTATTCATCTTCAGAAGACGACCAAGAGTTTGACGATGATAGTGAAGGAGAGGACATTGATGCTCAATTCGAGCCAAAAGTTCAAAGGAAATCAGTGACAATCAGGGGTCCTGCAAATATGAAAAATGCAGCAAACTCAAACAGTAACTTGAACCATAATGCTCCAGTATTTATTCCACGAAATACTTCTAAATCCGGTGAAACAATAGTAGTTGTTCGCACCGCAACATCAATGCCAACATCTGCACAAAATCAGATTGTTCCAATAAAATCAATCCCTACTTTGGAGGAGACAAAAATGTCGGGTGCAATGATGCAAGCTTCCCATTACCTACTGGATGCGAGGGCAGAAAGACATATATATGAAGAAGGGGTAAAAGAGGATATATTAAATCAATGTCGGGCAGTCGCGTCAAGAAAAGGTGATTTGTCACCAATGCATAGTAAAACAAGTAAGACGTCTCGTGAAAGGGATAGAAGTTGGGACGGCAGGATGTTTGAAGAAGAAAACATAAGAAGACCTCAAATGAGAAATGCAAAACAAAAAACAGGTCACTCAATCTATTATTACAAAGGCCAATCGATCGAGGAACAAAGCATGAGTTTGGTTGTAATATTGAGAAAAAGTGAGGACGAAGAGCTTAATCTACCTACTAAAATTGTTTAAAAATTGAAAAAAAGAGAGCATCATGATGTTTTCTTGAACTTTTGATATTTCCATCTCTTTAGTAATTTTCAATGTAATATCATCACAGAGCATGTTATAAACTCTGGGATGATCAAACTTTTCTTAATTAGTTCTCGAGGCTTTATTGGCTTCAATAGGATTAATAAGGTAAGGTTTTCACCGGTTATTGTTATATGGGTAACAATAACGGTGCTATTCCCCCCTTATTTTATTTTTTCCTATTTGCCGTAATTTTATTTTGTTATATTAATGAAAACTAGCTTTAGGCATTGCCTATTGGTTTGCCAAAAAAATAAAACAAGCAAGCTAAAATATAATGTCCTATTATACAAGTCATTTTCTCAAGTATAACATACTAGCGATAAAGCTGATAAAAAAATAGATGATAGACTTCTTCAACTCGAATATCCATTAATTCCAAACTTGATACACCATTGGAGATCTAATATATACCTGGAATTTGTGCAAATAAGCATAACTGCAAGTCAGAAACAATCAAAAAAGTATATTTACAGAAGTTCACAGCTTATGAATGGTCAATAACCCTAGGAATATTACCAAACACCTAGGAAAGTCATAAACCCAAAAATCAAACAGCAACAAAAACTCAAATATCTCCAATGAACCCAACCAATTAAACAAGAACCCAAAAGAATTTAACACCATACTACATTAACCATCCAACGCAAAATAGATTGAATAACAACCAAACTAGGTTGAATTGAAACCAGAACAAGTATTGGAACTTCGAATATATATTAGGTTATGTTCCTATCTCCTATGGCTAGATCTCTGATAGAAAATTGATTCTAAGAGTGCTTTTGCACAATAAAGTCCAGTGGAACAGTAAAACTTTTACTGCTGGAGGTTTTCAGGAATTATTAAGAGAGAATATAGGGCTTCAAAATTCTTGAAATTTTAGAGATATTTTCAGACTGTCCAACCCCCTTTTTGAATGAATTGGGGTCCCTTTTTATAGCCAAAAGCTAGGGTAACCCTCTTATTAAAAATTAACAATTAGTCCCTAAGATTTTAACTACTTGGTTTTCATTTTTTGACTTGTTTCCCAAGTTACTACACTAAACTACTGATTTTTAAACTAATCCACCCTTCTAGAAGGGTCGAAAAGATTCTAGCATTGTTGTTTACTGGTAAGATACCTATACTACCCTTGTTATATTCCTAAAAATACCAAAGGCAAGTTAAAAACACTATATTACCCCTATTTTATTCTAAAAATAACCAGAACATAATGGAAATCCTATATTACGCCATTTAATTCTGAAATTACCAAATTGCTAATACTAAATCCTGCAATTATCTACTAACAGCTAATGCGAAATCCTGTAGTTAACTAACAATTATTTAAAAGCTATAACCAATCCCTAATTTGATTGAACTATTAATTAGGAATAATCAACAATTAAACTCAGAACTTATACACTACTGAATTAGGAATTGAAATTAAAGGCAAGCATGGAAGGCTGCTATTATACCATTTGAATAATAAATAGTGAAACAAAACAAATCCCTATTAAGCTACTACAAATTTTTTTATCAATATCAAAATAAGCTGAATCAACGAACATGTTCAGGAATTAAGACAAGATAACAAAATGTCGGCCAAACAAATGATCACCAAAATACAATTGATCCTGAATAAAATCAATCAATGCCTCTAAGTAAGCTAGTGGCCAAAACATAAGCGAGATGAAGCAAACAAAACAAAAAACAGAATGAATGAAATGGAACCAACACTTACTATATTCTCTTCGAAAACTTAATTGAATTTAATTTGAGCCTCCAAGTTGAGTCACAAGTTTTTTTTGGCCAAAACAAACGTGCGACTCCGTTTGAAACTCAAACAACCTTTGAAGATCAAACTTAAAAGCAGGTCAGGTTGTATTTTGGTATTTGAGGGGTTTGGGAGTTATTTGAAAGGAACTGGGTGTGTTTTTGGGTAGAGGAGGGCCATAGGGGTGGGTGGTGACAATTTGGAAACCATTGGAGTCTGGTCACCACCGTGTACGGCTGAGCTGCCAGGTTCCAATGAATATTTGAGGCGTTGGGGCCATATTCGATGGTACCTAATGATGGGGTTGGAATGAGGGAGTGAGGGGAGTGTTTGGTGTAATTTTTCGGAGGCCATTGGCCACCGATCGTCGCCATGGACGGTGGAGCTGCCAAGCTTCAGATGGATATTTGACGAGTTCAGGCGAGTTTTGTGAGACGATCATAGGAGGATTGGAAAGAGAGGAGCGAGAGGATTCTGTGGTGTAATTTTGGAAGTCATTGGAGCTATGCCGCGGCAGCATTGATTTCCAGCGGGCGGTTGAGACAAGGCGGAGGTAAAGCGGCATTACACCGGCTAATTTAGGGCTTGTTTAGACATGGTACGAGGTTAAGTTGATGGGGCAGGGGGGAGGGGTTGTTCAACACATAAATAGGGCAAGGCCCCATTGCATCGACACTGTTTGATCAAAGATGATCAATGACTCAGACGCCTGGGCCAAAACGATGTCGTTTTGGGCAACTGTGGCTTTTCGACCGGGCAAAGGGCTGGGTTTGGGTATGTTTGAGTGAGGTTTGGTTATTTGGGCTCTATTTAGTGCAAAATATGGCCCAAAATGTAGCTAATATTATATACCACCCCTATACAAAATATTTTATTTTATTGTTATTTTTTTTCTTTAGATTTTCAATAAAATAAAAATAAAGCTAAAAATAGCGAAAAACCTATTTAACAAAAAATAAACTAAATAAGCTCCAAAATTCTAAATTTCCAAGAGAATTAAAAATTTTGTTATTATTTTTCCCTCGCTAATTAATAACCTAAAAATGCAAAATTTAAATCCTAGATGCAAACATACCATTTTTATATTTTTATGACTTATGTAGATTAAACATGCAACATGCAAACAAACACAAACTTATGTAATTAATTTCTAATATTCAAAGAAAAATACCAATGAACGCAAAGTCACGCAAATAAATCCTAAAAATTTGAATAATAAAAGAAGAAAATAAAAACAAACACGAAATCAGTCAAATAACTCCAAAAATTCACACCATATAAAAATAAATCCTAAATAGGAATTTATAGGAACATGTTAATTGAAGAAAAATCATGTGCTCACAACATAAAGCATAGAGCTTTTTACTTCTTCTTCATAAATATTGGGTCTTGGAGGAACAAAAAGGTGATTCTATTTTCTCGAACTCAATAATGTCAAGCAGTTCCTCTTTTTTTTTTCCAGCAATAGTAGAGTCAACACTCTGCCTTACAATAATTTTTACGACTTCAACGACTTTTCGCTCCAAACCTAATCGCTCAACCTTCTGCTTTTGTTTGGAACCAGGTTCTTTACTTACACTACCCCTTCTATCCCTGAGCTGCCATGTCTCCCACTTTTTCTTCTCAATCTATTCACCCTTATCATCTGTTGCATCTCTCTTAGCCAACTTTCTTTTCTCCATTTTTTTCACAAATAGAGATTCTTCCACTTCATCCTCTCTTCCACAATCACTACATCAGCAGGGTACACCACTCATCATTAATTAGCCTCATATTCCCAATCCTTTCTACAAGATCATAGGTTCGTTTATACACAGAACTCAAAGAGAAAAAGATCATCATTAATATTGATTTCATGAGAAGGACTTGATGGATCAGGTTCCTCATTCAGTCCTCACATTTAACAATTTCTTAATCTTCTAAGACTCCAACAAATTCAACCACAACTTCAGCTTCACAACCACAACTTCAGCCTCACGCTCTAGACTATTAGCTCTACCATATTCCCTTTCAGTTAAACTTCCATTAAAATCCTGTAAATAACTACTAACAGCTAACACGAAACCCGTAGTTTACAACTAACTATTTAACAGCTATAACCAATCCATAATTTCATTGAACTATTCATCAGGAATAACCAACAATTAAACTCAGTATCCAAACGCTACTGAATTGGGAATTGAAATTAATGGCAAGCATGAAGGCTGCTATTATACCAATTGAATAACCAAAATTGAAACACAAAACAAATCCATATAAAGCTACAACTAATTTTAGATAAATATCAAAATAAGCTGAATCAACGAACATGTTAAAGAATTAAGAGTTGACAACAAAATGAAGGCCAAATAAATGATAACCAAAATACTATTGATTCGGAAAAAAATCAATTAATGCCTCTTGTTGGAAACACGTTCTCAATGCAATATACTAAAACGTGTGTTCTTTTGTATAGGTTTTGATGAATGACAAACGAAGCGAAAATTGATATATGACGAAGTTCAAGAAACAAGCGCACAATTGATATACAACGAGATTCAAGCTCAAGACAAAGTTTTATAGTTTAATTGAGTCATTCTTAATTGTGATCTTGATCCTACAACTTGACTCATAACATGGCTTCTCTCATAAAACTATTTTCCAAAATCATGCATATTTAATTTAATGTCAAATGATTTTAAATCATGCATATTTACAGTAGTCAAAATAATTTTTAGACATGCCTTAAAAATCTGGACTAAGATAATCGATTATGTACATATGATAATCGATTGTTTTAAGCCAAGACTGCATGACAATCGATTGTGAACTAATGACAATCGATTGTGAGTAAGACAGTGAGCATCAGGTTTTTCAAACCTGCATGACAATCGATTGTGAACTAATGACAATCGATTGTGACTGAGGCAGTGTCCATCAAAGTTTTTCAAAACTCAGAATAATCGATTATGAACTAATGGTAACCGATTATGTTGAGACAGTGACTTCCAGTGATTTTCAAATTTATTAAATAATCGATTGTTACATTGGACAATCGATTGTCAAAGAGACAGTGTCTAAAATGTTTTTCAAAAACTGATAAGTAATCGATTGTTGACTTTGTGCAATCGATTGTGAAGCTGACCGTTGTCGTAAAGTTTTCAAATACCGTCAGGTAATCGATTATTGATTCTGTATAATTGATTGTTTTGATTAAAATCCGTAAAAGATTTTTTGAACGTTATTGGGTAATCGATTATTGATTTTGTATAATCGATTGTTTTGATTAAAATCTGGAAAAGATTTTTTGAACGTTGCTGAGTAATCGATTGTTGATTCTGGACAATCGATTGTTTGTGGTAAAATCTGGAAAGGATTTTTTGAACGTTGCCAGTAATCGATTATGGATTGTAAGTAATCAATTATCAAGCGTAAAATCTGGGATTGAATTTTGGTCTGACGGGCAGACAATCGATTGTATGGGTTTGACAATCGATTGTCAGTGAGTAAAATCAACAACTCTTAATTGGCAATTAGGCAACGGTAATGCCAAGTTTTTCAACTATAAATACAGCTTCATTTCAGTGTTTTAAACACAACAACAAACTACAACTGATCATTACATTGCTATAAGCTTGCATACTTTTGTTTATCATTTTATATTCAATTTCATAAAGCTTTTGAGAGCCATATTCTTTTCCAAAGTTGTTATGATCTAGAGCTTATTTCTTTTTACTCATACCTACTCATAAAGGAGTATATTGTTTGAGTGTTTTAGTGTTTGTACACTTGGAGAGAATTGTGATTCTCTTGTTGTAAGGAACTTGTGTTTCCTTGGTTGAAGTCTTGGAGTGTTGTAACTCCGAGCAAAGGTGTTGAGGCTTGCGTCCTCAAGTTGTAAAGGTTTGTTAAGCACCCGGAAGCTTGACAAGTTAGTGGAAAATCTCGAGAGAGTCTCTCGGGGACTGGACTAGCCACACGTTGTGGTAAACCAGGATATATCTCTGTGTAAGTTATTATTCATCGCACTTATTTACTTCCTGCAAATTTTAATTTCCGCAAGTTTACGCTAAGTTTTATTATAACGCTATTCACCCCCCCTCTAGCGTTAAGCGTATTTTCTAACAATTGGTATCAGAGCCATACTCTCTGAAGACTTAACAGTTTGAGAGAACCATCCATGGCTTCTACTCGTGACTCTTTTGTAGGAATTGATGAAGGACAGTGCTCCACACGACCACCTCTATTCAATGGTACAAATTACACCTACTGGAAGGAGATGATGATGATCTTCGTCCAATCCAACAGTTTTCACCTTTGGAAGGTGTTTACAAAGGGAAATCAAATTCCAACCAAGAAGGTGGAAAATTAATGGGTTCCCAAGTCCGAGGATGATTATGATGCGGATGACATCCGAAAGGTCCAAAATAATGCTAAAGCAATAAACTTATTATATTGTGCTGTTAATGCTGACGATTACAGGAAAATATCATGTTGCACAACAGCAAAGGAGATGTGGGACAAGCTAGAAGTTACATACGAAGGAACGGATCAGGCAAGGGAAGCTAAAATTGATTTCCTAACCCATGCTTATAAATTATTTCACATGAAGGAAGGAGAAAAGGTGGACGAAATGTTTGAACAATTTTCAATAATCGTAAATGATCTACATGCCCTCAAAAAGACATTCACGGATAGAGAACTTGTACGGAAGATCCTTAGAAGTCTCACTCCGGCATGGCGATCAAAGGCCGACGCAATCCAAGAATCCATCGGCGTCTTAAATGTCACAATTGATGCATTAAGAGGTAATCTCAAGACCTATGAATCTACTATTCTTAACCCTCTTGTTGATGATCAAAGGAGGCAAAGAATAGCTCTAAAGGCGAGCACAAGTCAACCGCAAATTGATGAGGAAGAAGAGAACGAGTTTGGACTCGTTATCAAAAGATTTCAAAAGTTCATGCGCAAGGAGTATGAACGCAAAGGGAAAAAGCAAGGAGAAATAAAATGCTACGAATGCGGAGAAACCGGGCACATCAAGTCAAATTGCCCAAACCTCAAAAAGGAAAAGAAACATTTTAAAAAGCAACGCGCATATATTTCTTGGGGAGGTGACTCCGAAGATGAGTCAAGCGAAGGAGAAGAAGACGAAGCAACAAATCTTTGCCTCATGGCACAAGAAGATAACAAAGACGAGGTATGTCAAATTTCGTCTCAAAACTTCTTTACTCTTGATGAAATGCGAACTGCTTTTGCTGAATTATATACTGAATTTACTTTAGCTTCAAAAACAGTCAAAAGCGTAAAAGAAAATGCTTCTCTAAAAGAAAAAGATTTTCAAAAACAGCTTTCTTTAAAAGAAAAGGATTTAGAAAAACTGGTTTTAGAAAATGAGAAGCTGAAAGAGGAAAACAAGTTTTTTGGAAAAAGAAGTTCCGATAAGCCCGAAAGCTCTACTAGAAATTGCACTTCTTGTTTGCATCTTAAGAATGAAGTAAGTAGGCTTAAAGGCACATTAGATAAGTTTAATTCTTCACACAAAAACTTGAATGATGTTCTTGTTAACTTGAAATCAACCAAGCATGGAATAGGCTTTAAGAATGAAGAAAAGGTTGAAGCTAAACCCCAACAACCTAAAGCTCAACCTAAGATTAACAATAGAAATGCTTATCCTAGAAACAACAACTCTAGAGCCAATATGCATGCTAGCCAAAATGCTGAATATTTTAGAAGACCTAGGAATGACTTACCACCTAGAATAGTCACCCTAGAAATGATGCATACTTTAGGCCAAATTTTGAACCCCTTAGAAGACCTAGCAATGGCCCTCAACCGAGAAACAATCACTCTAGAAATCCTGCCCATCCTAGAGCTCATAGTAGGAGAAATAACTCTCATGAAATGCGAAATAGTCATAGTGTTCAAAATAGAGTAAGAGATTTTCATCCGTCTAGTTACTATGAACCTAGAAGGATGCATAACCCAAATGTGACTTGTCATTATTGTAAACGTATTGGTCATATTGCTCCGGCATGCTTTACACGTCATAGACATATTACTCAATCGCATCATTATAATATGCCTAACCCTCAAGGACCCAAGATGGCATGGGTACCTAAAGAACATTAATTTGTTTTGTAGGTGTGCTTGAAGGGATCAAGTGTACTATGGTACCTTGATAGTGGATGCTCCAAGCATATGACGGGAGATGAATCCAAATTCCTTCAATTAGAGCACAAAGAAGGAGGAAGTGTTATCTTCGGTGATAACAATAAAGGAAAGATCATCGGCATCGGCTCGGTCGGTAAGGATGAAAAATCCTCTATTAAGCATATATTACTTGTTAAAGGATTAAAGCATAATCTCTTGAGCATAAGCCAATTGTGTGACAAGGGAAATCTTGCTTTATTTGATTCGGATGAATGCTTAGTGTTCAGACGTAGTGATTTCAAAATTATCCTCCGTGGTTTTAGAGTGGATAATATTTATATGGTTGATCTTGCTAAATCCTCACCCGATTATGTTGATTGTCTAATGAGTAAAGAGGATGATACTTGGCTATGGCATCGTAGAGTAGCACATATCAATATGCATCTTTTGAACAAATTGATTTCTCAAAACTTAGTTGTTGGTCTTCCCTTTTTAAAATTTGAAAATGACTCTATTTGTGACTCGTGTCAAAAGGGGAAGCAAAAAAAAGCATCTTTCAAATCTAAAAACATTATTTCAACTTCTAGACCATTGCAATTGCTTCATATGGATTTATTTGGTCCTTCTCGCATTGAAAGTCTAGGAAGAAATAGATATGATTTTGTGATTGTTGATGATTACTCGAGATTTACTTGGACTTTATTTCTTGCCAATAAAAGTGATGCTTTTCAAAATTTTAAATATTTTCTTAAGCGTGTTCAAAATGAGAAAGAAACAACTGTCACTTCAATTAGAAGTGATCATGGGGGAGAGTTTGATCACAATCTCTTTGCGGACTTTTGTGACGAACTCGGAATCGAGCATACCTTTTCCGCTCCACGTACACCACAACAAAATGGGGTGGTGGAAAGGAAAAATAGGTGTCTCGAAGAGATGGCTAGAACCATGCTCGACGAAGCTAAGATACCCAAACATTTTTGGGCGGACGCCGTGAGTACCGCTTGCTATGTTCTAAATAGAGTAGTAATTCGGCCGATACTCATGAAAACCCCCTATGAACTTTATAAGGGTAGAAAACCAAATATTTCACATTTTAGAGTTTTTGGTTGCAAATGTTTTGTTCATAACAATGGCAAAGACCAATTGGGTAAATTTGATGCTAAGTCGGATGAAGGTATTTTCATTGGATATTCCTCACGTAGTAAAGCATATGGGGTCTTTAATAAAAGAACCCAAACTGTGGAGGAATCCCCTCATGTTGTATTTTCCGAAAATAATGCTCGCTGGGCGAGAAAGGATTCCGGTTTTGATCTTGCAGGTATCTTAGATAGCTTGAAAGACAAAATACAAGAGGAACCACCCAAGGAAAATAAAGATGAAACTGAGGAACAACCAACGGAAGAAGCGCCACAATTGAAAAAAAAAACAAAAGTGCCAAATGAGTGGAGGACGATCAAAGATCACCCTCTTGAACAGGTAATTGGAGACGTCGGAGGAAAGGTAAGTACCCGAAACTCTCTTAAGAACACTTTAGGACACACTTCTTAAGAGCTCACGTTCTCACTTGGCAACACTAGTTTAAGTCATTTTTTTGTTACATGATTTCTAACTTGAGCGTCGGAGACGTCTAACGATTTTTGCAGGTATCGCCCCAAAGGAAAGGGGAATTATAAAGCTTGACGTACAACAATCGGTTTCCGTCGTCTAAAAATCGATTATTTCGTATCAATAATCGATTATGTTGCTATTATTTGGGTTGATGTTGCTGTAATTTCTTTTAATAAATAAACAAGGTTTATTTCATCTTTGGCATCTTATTATTATTTTTGCTAATGGCAAAAGGGGGAAGATAACGGGTATGATGCACTCTCAAATTATAAGCTTAAATTGAGGGGGAATTCTCAAATTGAGGGGGAACAAATTACATACTTGTTGCATGTATATACTTGTCTTGAATCGTCAATATAAATTGCTTGTCTTGCATATCCCGCTTAATGTTTGCCATTATCAAAAAGGGGGAAATTGATGGAAACACGTTCTCAATGCAATATACTAAAACGTGTGTTCTTTTGTATAGGTTTTGATGAATGACAAACGAAGCGAAAATTGATATATGACGAAGTTCAAGAAACAAGCGCACAATTGATATATAACGAGATTCAAGCTCAAGACAAAGTTTTATAGTTTAATTGAGTCATTCTTAATTGTGATCTTGATCCTACAACTTGACTCGTAACATGGCTTCTCTCATAAAACTATTTTCCAAAATCATGCATATTTAATTTAATGTCCAATGATTTTAATTCATGCATATTTACAGTAGTCAAAATAATTTTTAGACATGCCTTAAAAATCTGGACTAAGATAATCGATTATGTACATATGATAATCGATTGTTTTAAGCCAAGACTGCATGACAATCGATTGTGAACTAATGACAATCGATTGTGAGTAAGACAGTGAGCATCAGGTTTTTCAAACCTGCATGACAATCGATTGTGAACTAATGACAATCGATTGTGACTGAGGTAGTGTCCATCAAAGTTTTTCAAAACTCAGAATAATCGATTATGAACTAAAGGTAACCGATTATGTTGAGACAGTGACTTCCAATGATTTTCAAATTTATTAAATAATCGATTGTTACATTGGACAATCGATTGTCAAAGAGACAGTGTCTAAAATGTTTTTCAAAAACTGATAAGTAATCGATTGTTGACTTTGTGCAATCGATTGTGAAGCTGACCGTTGTCGTAAAGTTTTCAAATACCGTCAGGTAATCGATTATTGATTCCGTATAATCGATTGTTTTGATTAAAATTCGGAAAAGGATTTTTTAAACGTTATTGGGTAATCGATTATTGATTTTGTATAATCGATTGTTTTGATTAAAATCCGAAAAAGATTTTTTGAACGTTGCTGAGTAATCGATTGTTGATTCTGGACAATCGATTGTTTGTGGTAAAATCTGGAAAGGATTTTTTGAACGTTGCCAGTAATCGATTATGGATTGTAAGTAATCGATTATCAAGCGTAAAATCTGGGATTGAATTTTGGTCTGACTGGCAGACAATCGATTGTTGGGGTTTGACAATCGGTTGTCAGTGAGTAAAATCAGCAACTCTTAATTGGCAATTAGGCAACGGTAATGCCAAGTTTTTCAACTATAAATACAGCTTCATTTCAGTGTTTTAAACACAACAACAAACTACAACTGATCATTACATTGCTATAAGCTTGCATACTTTTGCTTATCATTTTATATTCAATTTCATAAAGCTTTTGAGAGCCATATTCTTGTCCAAAGTTGTTGTGATCTAGAGCTTGTTTCTTTTTACTCATACCTACTCATAAAGGAGTATATTGTTTGAGTGTTTTAGTGTTTGTACACTTGGAAGAGAATTGTGATTCTCTTGTTGTAAGGAACTTGTGTTTCCTTGGTTGAAGTCTTGGAGTGTTGTAACTCCGAGCAAAGGTGTTGAGGCTTGCGTCCTCAAGTTGTAAAGGTTTGTTAAGCACCCGGAAGCTTGACAAGTTAGTGGAAAATCTCGAGAGAGTCTCTCGGGGACTGGACTAGCCACACGTTGTGGTAAACCAGGATATATCTGTGTGTAAGTTATTATTCATCGCACTTATTTACTTCCTGCAAATCTTAATTTCCGCAAGTTTACGCTAAATTTTATAATAACGCTATTCACCCCCCCTCTAGCGTTAATCGTATTTTCTAACACCTCTAACTAAAGTAGTGGCCAAAACTTAAGCGAGATGAAGCAAACAAAACAAAAAAACAGAAGGAATGAAAAGGAACCGACACTTACAGATGCTTTTCAAAAACTTAATTGAATTTAATTTGAGCCTCCAAGTGGAGTCACATGTTTGTTTTTGGCCAAAACAAATGTGAGAATTCGTTTGAAACTCAAACAACCTTCGAATATTAAACTTAAAAACAGGTCAGGCTGGATTTGGGAATTTGAGGGTTTTGGGAGTTATTTGAAAAAAACTATATGTATTTTTGGGTAGAGGAGGGTCATATGGGTGGGTGGTGGGGATTTGGAAGCTATTGGAGTCTGGTCACCGCGGTGTATGGTGGAGCTGCCAGGTTCCAAGGAATATTCGAGGAGTTGGAGCCATACTCGGGGGTTAGTAATGATGGGGCTGGAAAGTATGGAGTTAGGGGAGTGTATGGTGTTATTTTGGAGGCTGTTGGCCACCGTTCACCACCGTGGACGGCAGAGCTGCCAAGCTTCAGATGGATATTTAACGAGTTCAAGCGAGTTTTAAGAGGCGATCTTAGGAGGGTTGGAAAGAGGGGAGCAAGGGAATTCAAGGGTAATGCAGCGTTACACCGGCTAATTTAGATATGGTACAAGGTTAGGTTGATTGGGGGGGGGGGGAGGGGTTAGTTTGAAACTTAAATAGCGCAAGGACCCCTTGCATCTAGACCGTTTGGTCAAAGATGGTCAACGACTCAGACGCCTGGGCCAAAATGATGTCGTATTGAGCAGTTGTGGCTTTTGGACCGGGCAAGGGGTAGGGTTTGGGTCTGTTTTAGTAGGGTTTTGTTATTTGGGCTAGGTTTAGTGCAAAATCTGGCCCAAAATGTAGCCAATATTGTATACTACACATATACTTTTGTATTTTTTTTTTTCAGGTTTTCAATAAAATAAAAATAAAGATACAAATACCCAATAACCTATTAAACAAGAAATAAACTAAATAAGCTCCTAAATTCTGAATTTCAAAGGGAATTGACCAATTTTGTTATTATATTTCCCTCACTAGTTAAAAACCTAAAAATGCAAAATTTAAATCCTAGATGCAAACATGCAATTTTTATATTTTTATGACTTATGTAAATTAAATGTGCAACATGCAAATAACACAGACTTATGCAATTAATTTCTAAAATTCAAAGAAAACTTCCAATAAATGCAAAGTCACGCAAATAAATCCTAAAAATTCAATAATAAAAGAAGAAAATGAAAACAAAAGCGAAATCAGTCAAATAATTCCTAAAACTTCACACCATATAAAAACAAATCCTAAATTAAGGAATTTATAGGAACATGTCAAGCGAGGCAGAAATCATGTGCTCACAGCTGCCCCTCTTTGCTCGGAGACACGAATGGTTTCTGGGCAAAGATTAATGAGAAAATGAGGGATTTTTGCTTTCTTTGTATTCCATGAGATGAATTTTAAAAAGCGTCTGACCGAACCCTGCTTCACAGGTTGCCTACATATCCTTGGCTATAAAGGAGTCAAGTTAGTGTAGCTCTGGAGTGTAAAGTAGCTGGGACTACAATAAGCTATGATTTCACTGCTAATGCTTTTGTTACTGCTTACTGATCCCCTTATTACACCTCATGACAAATAAAAGAAACTATACTAAGCTATAAGTTACGAATTACAAAGAGAATCCTATCCATGTCTTCAATCTCGCTCTTGATCCTTGTTTCTTTATTGCCTCGTATTTCTTCATGCGAACTCCTTGTTGCCTTGTTGACTCCTTGCCCTTTCTTCCTTCATGTTTGATGGCAAATCGTTGGACTTGACGTGCATTCCCTTGTTTTGCAGGCAGATTCCTGACTACAAAACTTCACAATCCGAAAACTATTCCGTTGTTATACAGGTGGGTGCCTAATTACCAAGACATGAATTTTGAATGATAATCTCCTATTCTATTGGTGGGCGCCTGATTACCATACTTGACTTTTGAAAAATATTCCCTTATCTTATAGGTGGGTGCCTGATTACCATACTTGAATTTTGAAAGATATTCCCTTTTGTTCTCCAAGTGGGCGCCTGATTATCAAAACATGCATCTTGAAAGATATCCTTGTTCTATAGGTGGACGCCTCATTACAAAACATGAATTTTGAAAGATATTTCCTTGTTCTTCAGGTGGGTGCCTGATTATCAAAACTTGCATCTTCAACGATATTCCCTTGTTCTACAGGTGGACGCCTGATTACCAAACTTGAATTTTGAGAAGTATTTCATTGTTCTACAGGTGGGCGCTTGATTGCCAAGACTTGAAATTTAAAAAATATTCCCTTATTTTACAGGTGGGATCCTGATTACCAAGACTTGAAGTTTTGAAAACTATTCCCTTGTTCTACAGGTGGGCGCTTGATTACCAAACTTGCATTTTGAAAAGTATTTCCTTGTTCTACAAGTGGGCGCCTGATTGGCAAGACTTGAATTGAAAAATATTCCCTTATTTTACAGGTGGGTGCCTGATTACCATACTTGAATTTTTAATCATATTCCCTTGTTCTACAGGTGGACGCCTGATTATCAAAACTTGCATCTTGAAAGATATTCCCTTGTTCTAATGGTGGGCGCATGATTACCATACTTGAATTTTGAAAGGTATTCCCTTGTTCTACAGGTGAGCGCCTGATTATCAAAACTTGTATCTTGAAAGATTTTCCCTTGTTCTACAGTTGGGCGCCTTATTACCAAACACGAATTTTGAAACGTATTTCCTTGTTCTACAGGTGGTCACCTGATTGCCAAGACTTGAATTGAATAATATTCCCTTATTTTACAGGTGGATGGCTGATTACCATACTTGAAATTTGAAAGATATTCCCTTGTTCTACAGGTGGGAGCCTGATTATCAAAACTTGCATCTTGAAAGATTTTCCTTTGTTCTACAGGTGCGCACCTAATTACCATACTTGAATTTTGAAAGATATTCCCTTGTTCTACAGGTGGGCGCCTGATTATCAAAACTTGCATCTTGAAAGATATTCCCTTGTTCTACAGGTGGGTTCTTGATTACAAAACTTGAATTTGAAAAGTATTTCCTTGTTCCACATGTGGGCGCCTGATTGCCAAGACATAAATTTTGAAAAATATTCTCTTATTTCACAGGTGGGTGCCTGATTATCGAGACTTGAAATTTTAAGCAATATTACCTTGTTCTATAGGTAGGCGCCTGACTATCGAAACTTGCCTCTTGAAAGATATTCCCTTATTCTACAGGTGGGCACCTGATTACCAAACTTGAATTTTGAAAAGTACTTTCTTGTTCTACAGGTGGGCGCGTGATTGCCAAGACTTGAATTGAAAAATATTCCCTTATTTTATTGGTGGGTGCCTAATTACCATACTTGAATTTTGAAAGATATTCCCTTGTTCTACAGGTGGGTGGCTTCTTATCAAAACTTGCATCTTGAATGATATTCCCCTGTTCTACAGGTGGGCGCCTGATTACCATACTTGAATTTTGATAGATATTCCCTTATTCTACAGGTGGGCGCATAATTATCAAAACTTGCATTTTGAAAGATATTCCCTTGTTCTACATTTGGACGCCTGATTACCAAACTTGAATTTTGAAAAGTATTCCCTTGTTCTACAGGTGGGCACCTGGTTGCTAAGACTTTAATTTTGAAAAATATTCGCTTATTTTACAGGTGGGCGCTTGATTACCAAGACTTGAAAATTTTATAAATATTCGCTTGTTGTACAGGTGGGTGCCTGACTATCAAAACTTGCATCTTGAAAGATATTCCCTTGTTCTACAGGTGGGCGCTTGATTACCAAACTTGAATTTTGAAAAGTATTTCCTTGTTCTTCAGGTGGGTGCGTAATTACTTAAATCGAATTGTGTTCCCTGAGACTGGTGCATGTGTACCTGGTCACAACAAAACACAATGAAATACTTCTGTCCTAGTTTGATGCTGGGCGGATCCATGAGTGTTAATCAAATCCCCTCACCCCATATCTCTAAACCTATGCTATGTCCCATTATCCACGAGGGTCCTGAAAATTTTTTATTGATGACAACTATAAGACTATGTTATGTTTCTCAAAAGGTGTTATTTTCATGATGTCTTGTTATGAGTTATATCTGCTGGGGGTCTGCTGGTGACTGGTGATTAACACTGCTTCCATTATCTAGGCGGGTCTTGACAACTCTTAATTGGATGACAAAATGTGACTGCTGGGGTAAGTATTTAAAGCTACATCCCATTATCCGAGGGAAGAGGGGTCCTAATGATTCTTGTAGGGGAAGTATTTGGGTCTGGCCATGCCCCCTGACTGTTTGTGTTCTAGGCTAAGTCCCATTTTCCAGGAGGGTCCTAACAACTCTTAATTGAATCCTACTTCAAAATGCAAGTCATTTTAGGCCCTTTATTATCCATGATTACCTATAACCTTTAAATGAATCCCATTTTCCATGAGGGTCATGAAGGTTCCAACTTAAATGTCAATTCTAACTTTTGGTTGTTTCTGCTAGTAATTACTGTCCAGTAGGGTTTATGCGACTCTTACTGGAGAAGGTGTTGGTGCTTGCCCATGTTACCCGCACCTGTCTCGGTATCAAACTGCGTTACACCTCAACTTCCATGCTTCTTTTAACCCTCAATTGTTCCTATTGGGGTTTTCTAGTTAAAGTTTGTGCCCTTGTGCTCTTTACTGGGGAGGATATTTATGACGGACTATGTCCGTTTTGAGTTTGAGCTGGTTCCCATTTTCATATGGTCCTTGAGGTTGTGATCATACCCGCCATGTGCTTGCCCTCTCATGTAGACGGCCTCCCTTAGGATCTTCTAGAATTTTGTGCCCCTGTGTCAATAAAAAAAACATGTCAGTTTGAAAAGTGGTGGTTAGCTTGCGGCATACATGTTGGAAGCGGACTCCTCACTATCATTTTCCATTGTGTTCAAATTTTCATGTTTATGATGAGTTTCTTGAGTTGGTTAGCTGACCCCTTGAACCTTTACAATGTTACTTTGCTCCTCGTAATTGTGTTGCATTTCTAACTCTTTTGCCAGAATTCTTGCACCTTTTTGAGATTGCCAGGTCAATGTATTATGCTTGGCTGACCCTCTGACCCCTATGCCTTCACTCTTCTCCGCATTTTGTGTTGCATTTCTGCTCCTTCTCCAAATTCCATACACCCTTTCTTGAAACCAAACGATTCGTCTATGATGTTTGGTCAGCCCTTGCCCTTTGTGTCTTTTCATTGCTCCCACCTTGTGTTGCATTTCCTTTCCTTCTCCAAAATCCTCACACCCTTCCTTTAAACCAACCGGCCCGTCTATGATGTTTGGTCGGCCCTTGCCCTTTATGTCTTTACTTTGCTCACAACCTTTTGTTGCAATTCTAGCCATTTTTCCAGAATCCTTACACCCTTCCTAGAAACCACATGGTCTGTCTCTAATGCTTGGTCGACCCTTGCCCTTTGTGTCTTTACTTTGCTCCCAACCTTTTGTTACACCTTTGACCCTTTGCCAACATTCTTTATGCCCTTCCCAATTATTGATGAGTTGATGTATCATGCTGGATCAACCCTCATGACTGTTTTTGCCCTTATTGTGCTTTTACCTCTTGTCTTATACCTTTCTATGACGACTGCTGAGTTGGGGTATTATGTTTGGCTGCTCCTCTGACCCTTGTGGCTTTGTTTTGTTTCTCATCTCGATGTTACATTTCCGAGCTTTTGCTAAAATCCTTACACCCTTTCCTGAGATTACTCGGTTCATTTATGAAACTTGACTGACTCTTGATCTTTGTTGTTATACTTTGCATCCCAATCTTGTGTGGTGTTCCTCTACTTTGGCGACTCTTGTCTCTTCCATCAATTACAGTTTTTGTGAATCATTTCCCTTACTGTTCCACACTTGTTATACTTGTTATGCTTTAGGGTGTCATGCGCTTTGTCCTTTGGGAACATGATAGTAAGCTTTGAAATTCCTCTCGTTTTCTTAAACAAAAGACTTTAGAGACTGGAAAGAAAAATGAAGTGCAATGACTCCGAACGGTATTTATAGTAAGGAATTCCCGATAGAAAGAAAACTTGTCTGAAGAGGAACAGATGGTTCTTCTGATCATGACATGTACTTTGGCCTAGTTTTCACAGCCCGCTTTGATAACCTACCTTCTGTTGTCTTGCTTTTATTGTTGTGACCTTTCTAACCCGATTCCTTCAACCAAACCCTAGCTTGGCCTGCCTTACAGTGTTCATCAACAAACAACCCCTTTATGAGTTTTTTTTGCCTCACCTTTGCCTCACGTGCCTGTGAGCGTTTTCACCAATAAGGCTCTCTCATTTTTATTTCTCTCAATTCTCTCGTCACCTTAAGGTGCCCGTGCGGGTTTTCACCAATAAGACTCTCTCATTTTATTATCTTTCTTTCTCGGACAGAAGTGTTGCCCCTGAAATGAACTACCTCTACTTGCTCAACTTGGCATCTCGTGAAGACTGATCAGAATGTCTTTCCTTGGACCATAAAATGGGCTTTTTGATAGGGTTAGAAAGAAAGGGTATCAATGGCTCAGAAACAATTTATGGGTTCAAAATTACAACTTTCGGAATCAAATTCTTACAACAACCACAATTTCTTCCCCAGTTTCTTTCTTGGGGACTTTTGGATTTCAATTTTGATGAGACCGAACCGTGAGGCTGCCTACATATCCTTAAAAGTAATCAGGTCAAACGTAGTTCATACCGATTCCTTCTTTTTCCTATTTTTTATTTTTTTTCTTTTTCTATCTTTTCTTTTCTTCTCAATTTTTTTTCTTTTTCTTTCTTTTTCTTCTCTTTTCTTTTTCTCTTCCTTATTCTTGTTTTTCTTTGATTTTCTTTTCTTTTGTTTTCATTTTTTTCATTCTTTTCCTTTCAGTGCCTTCTCGCACTTGCATTTCTGACTTTTGTCACTGATTCGGAAAGAGGGATATGAAAAAAAATAATTAAAGATCAAAGAGTTAGCAAAGGATAACGTGTTTAGATAGCATAATAAAATGTCTTCTTCATTCCAATTTTCAAAATATGTCAGGTACAAACAAGTGTCAATAATAGACAATGATCTAAAAGAAAATCATACATAATATCTTTCGACAACATCCGAATTGATATCCATTTCCACACATTTCTCTTCCACTTTTGTCAGATAAAATGCTCCATTAGAAAACACTCTTAATACGATGAACGGTCCTTTCAAGTTTGGAGCGAACTTGCCCTTTGCCTCAACTTGGTGAGGGTGGATGCGCTTCAATACCAATTGACCTGTTTCAAACTTTCTTTGAGTACTTTCTTATTATATTCCCTGGCCATCTTTTGTTTAAACAACTGGACGTGACATATTGCCACCAATCTTTTCTCGTCGATCAGGCTCAATTTCTCCAAACGAGTTTTGACCCATTCTTCGTCATCTATTCCTGCTTTGGCCGCGATTCGAAGAGATGGGAATTCAATTTCAGCCGGGATTACCGCCTCTGTGCCATACACCAACAAGTACGGAGTGGCCCCTACTAATGTGCGGACGGTGGTGCGATAGCCTAACAATCCAAAAGGTAGCTTCTCATGCCACTTCCTGGACCCCTCCACCATTTTTCGAAGTATCTTCTTTTTATTCTTATTGGTCGCCTCAACTGCTCCACTTGCCTTGGGGCGGTACGGGGTAGAATTTTGATGTGTGATCTTGAATTTCTGACATAATTAAGTGATTGTTGAGATTTTCCCCATTGTCTGTGATGAGCGTCTCAGGGACCCCGAATAGACAAATGATATTTGCATGCACGAAGTAGACCATGGACTTCTTGGTCACTGTTTGAAGGTTTTGGCTTCAACCCATTTGGTGAAATAGTCAATATCAACAAGGATAAATCTGTGTCCGTTAGAAGCTGCTGGCTCAATGGGCCCGATGACGTCCATGCCCCAAGAAATGAAAGGCCATGGTGCAGCCATAGTATGCAACTCAGACAGTAGAGAGTGAATTAGGTCTCCATGCACCTGAAATTGGTGGCATTTCCGCACAAATCTAATACAGTCCCGCTCCATGGTGAGCCAATAATATCCTGCCCGGAGAATCTTCTTTGCCAAAACATATCCACTGATGTGTGGCTCGCAAATGCCAACATGCACCCTATTCATGATGGTTGTCGCCTTCCAAGCATTTACGCATGTTATCCACCCAAGATCTGGCGTTCTTTTATATAATATTCCTCCGTTGAAGAAAAACCAACATGACAGAAGTGAAGTTGAGCTGTGACTGGGTAATGATGACCTTCTTCAGAAATGAGCACCGTTCCTATCCCAATGCATTTCATGTTGGCAGACCCATCGAAGAACAATTTCCATCCCGACTTCTAATCTCGTTCCACTTAATCAATATGTATCACTTCCTCGTCCGGGAAGTATCTGTTCAAGGGATCATATTTGTCATCTATCGGATTCTCAGCTAAATGATCTGCCAATGCTTGTGCTTTCATGGCAGTCCTAGTTACGTAGATAATGTCAAACTCAGTGAGCAAGATTTGCCATTTCGCAAGCCTTCCTATGCGCATGGATTTCTGCAAAATGTACTTCAGTGGGTCAAGACGTGAGATGAGATAAATGGTATATGATAACAAGTAATGATTTAACTTCTGGGCTACCCACGTCAAGGCGCAGCATGTACTTCAAGATGAGTATACTTAACCTCGAAAGCTCTAAATTTCTTGCTGAGGTAGTATATGGCCCGCTCTTTTCTCCCGGTAACATCGTGCTGAAGCAAAACGTACCCAAATGGGTTGTCCAAGACTATCAAATATAAGATCAAAGGCCTTCCTGATTCTGGCAGGACCAATACTTGTGGATTTGACAAATACTCTTTTATCCTGTCAAGTGCTTTCTGGCACTCTACTGCCCATTTCACCGCAACATCATTTCTTAATAGCTTAAAGATGGGCTCGCAGATGGTTGTGAGCTGAGCAATGAACCAACTGATGTAATTCAATCTTCCCAATAGACTCATCAATTCTGTTTTATTCCTTGGCAGTGGACACTCCTATACAGCTTTGATCTTTGATGGGTCTAGTTCGACGCCTCGGCGGCTGACTATGAACCCTAGAAACTTTCCCTAAGGGACCTTAGATTTACATTTTGCGGGGTAGAGTTTGAGGTCATACCTACGGACCCTTTGGAAGAATTTCCTCAGGTGTTTGACATGATTGGATTGCTTTCTGGACTTAACAATCACATCATCCACATAGACCTCGATTTCTTTATGCATCATATCATGAAAAATGGTTTTCATGGACCTCGTGTATGTCGCCCCAGTATTTTTCAAACCAAAAGGCATTAATCTATAACAATATGTCCCCCACGGTGTGATGAACGTTGTTTTCTCTGCATCATCTTCATCCATTAAGATCTGGTGGTAGCCTGCGTTGCAATCCACAAATGATCTAATCTCGTGCTTCGTGAAAATTATCAATCAGTATATGAATGTTTGGCAAGAGAAAGTTGTCCTTTGGACTTGCTTTATTGAGGTCACGATAATCGACACACACTCTGGTTTTACCATCCTTCTGTTGTATAGGCACAACATCAGCTAACCAAGTGGGGTATCGTGTGACTCGGATGATTTTTCCCTCAAACTTCTTGGTCACTTCCTCTTTAATTTTAACACTCACATCAATTTTGAACTTTCTCAACTTTTTCTTGACAAGCGGGGAGGATGGGTCAGTCGGTAACTTGTGGACCAGCATATCACTGGTCAATCCGGTCATGTCATCATAGGACCACGCAAAGACATCTTTGTACTCAAGCAACACTTCAATTATTTCTTCCCTAAGTTGTGTCTCCAGATGGACACTTATTTTTGTTTCTTTAACATTATCTGGGCTTCCTAATTTGACTTCCTCCGTATCATTCAAGTTTTGTTTGGGTTTCTCTTCAAATTGGGTCTATTCCTTACTAATCTCATCCTATGCCCCTTCCTCATCATACCCTGGTTCATCCTCATATTCTATTTCCAGAATTATTACTTCTGAACTAGACATGTTTTGAAGACTGGGTCGAGGAGTAATTATGCATGTCAGATCAGTGGAACCAGCATAAAAATAACTGTACAAAAGAGAAAGGAAATAAAAGTAAAGACAAATGGAAACTATCAGCACTGCTGAAAGGGAAATTACATTTCATTAGAATCAAAGATAACATAGTTTACACATCCAAACAGACTGAAATAAACACTAAATTAAAAACTCTAAAGCTAATCCAAACTAGACTGAAAGGAAAATCAAAGCCGACTAACATGAGTCCCTCCGAGTGGGAAGAGGATTTGCTTTCCAATTATTGATTTTTGTGCATGCTCCCACAAAATGCACATCAGCCCTGCTTGATCCTTCTCCTATCTCGACCATATTTGCCTCATTGAAAAGTCTTTCTAACCCCTTATCAAGATCTTCATCCACGTCGATCAGCGGGCAGAAAATCTTTGGTCTGGGACCATTGCTAGTGCTGGGCTTGATGAATAATTTGGACAACCTTGGGATGGGCTTTCGGAGAGCCCAAGCCTCTGCCTTAGCTTCTGGGCTCTCCATACGTCTGCGACTGAGGGCTTGAACCCTAGGCTGAAAGTGTCCAGATTTATGGGGAAGGACACTGGTTGCACTATGCTGTGCAGAGAAGCCCCCAACCCCTTGCTGGGCATAAAACCATTTTGCAACATTTCTGAAGCCACAATAACGGACCTGGTTGCTATCTTTGGGGTCATGACAACCACACCTTCTGGGATTTTCCAAACTGACACAGCATCAGACACCTGGTAGACCCTTGGCCCTTTGTTGTCCCCACATTTAATGAAAAGTATGATTGCGTCACCTAAAATGCACTAATTATCTTCACCGTGCACCACAATCTCTTACCTGTCCCATTAAAATTTGACCATCTAATGCAGTGTCGATGGCACTTCTTTGGCGCATGAATCCAGGGTCTACCGAACAATGGGTTATAAGATACTACTACATCCAGCACTTGGAATTCCATGGTGAACTCAACGGGTCCTATTGTCACTTCCAACACTATATCTCCCATTGTGTTTTTGCCTCCGCCATCGAAACCTTGAACACAGATGTTATGCTTGTGGACCCTTTCATTTTCCACCTTCAGCTTGGTCAATGTTGAGAGTGGCCAAATATTTGCACTAGACCCGTTGACGACAAAAACTCGGGTGACCACAACATCTTCACATTTCACAGTAAGATAAAGAGCCCAGTTGTGCTCAGTGACCTCCATAGGCAATTCATCGTCAGAGAATGTGACCCATTTTACCTCGAATATCTTGTTTGTAATCTTTTCCAAATGATTCACGGTTATCTTATTTGGGACATGGGCTTCATTCAAAATCTTCATCAACGCCCGGCGGTGTTCATCTGAGTGAATTAGTAAGGATAAAAAAGAAATCTGAGGTGGTGTCTTTCTCAAATACTCTATGATGGAGTAGTCCTACATTTTCATTTTCTTCTGACACCGCCTTCTTCATTGGTTCAGGGTTATCTTTAGACATTCTACCCTTCCTCAATTCTTCTGGGGCAAAGTACCTTGCTGACCGAGTTAAACCCTGGGCCTCACACACTTCCTCCCTAACATTCTTTCCTTTTTACATAAGTTATTGCATGCTCATATCTCCAAGGAATGGCTTTGCTATTGATGATTGGTGGCCAGATTACTGGTTTTACACTGGCGCTATGCGAACACCTTCCACAACCACGACAGGTTCTCTAGCTTCCCCATGCACTGTTACTTTTGCCTGTTCCTACTTTGGTGCAATCGCGCATACTGAGCTCCCCTGAACTATGACAGGTTTGCTGCCTCTTTCTTTTGCCCTGGTTACTAGCTTCTCACAACTTGCATTCCCAGTTGGCTTAACCTCACTGGCTTTGATCATCATTACTGTTTGTGAGGGACTTCTAGTCTCTCCCCTTCTTTCCACAATCTCAATCATAGTGGTCTCCTGATGCGGTGGCAACGAGTTTTGGTTAATATTAGGTGCCTCTAGGGTCTACACCTAAATCCGATGGGAGTCAATAAGTTCCTGGATGGTGTTATTTAAACACCAACACTTTTTGATTTCATACCCTAGTGCACTGGAACAGTATTCACAGCTCACAGAATAATCTAGATTCTTCGGGGGAGGATTTGGCAATTTCGCTTCAGTTGGTCTCAACATATCCAGTTGTCGCAGCTTGTGGAATGAGCTAGTGTAGGATTCTCCCAGCAGACTGAAATTCTTCTTCTTCTGCACTCTTTCATTTCTTAGGACCTGGTTGGCTCAGAAGGCAGGCTTCGCGGGTTGTTGGTAGGCTCTTGGAGGTGGGTATTGATTTTATGGAGTTGGGTAGGTATTTTGTGGGGGTGGCACATGCCATTGTGCGTGAGCGGGAGGTTGGTTATATGCTTTCGTGTGATTAACTGAGAAGCGGTGTTCTGGTGGCGGATAGTAATGTTGTGGTGGTCCATATGGAGTATGTGGGTATGTTTGGTGGTGAGGACGAGGCTGGCCGTAATTAGATGGTGCCCGCGGTCTGAACCAAGTTCCCGACTCCACTGTCGCTACTTCCTCTTTCTTCTTTTTTTCGAACGTTCCCACAACTCTACCTTGCATGGCCTGAGTAGTTGCCTTAATTGCAGAGTAGCTCATCATTTTATTGTATTTGAGGCCTTCCTCGACCATACTTTCCATCTTGACAACTTCGTTGAAAGACTTCCCCAATGCTGACACCAAATGTCCAAAATAAGTAGGTTCTAGAGCCTGTAGAAAATAATCAACCATCTCACTCTCCTTCATGGGAGAATCAACTCTGGCTGCTTGTTCCCTCCACCGGAAATCGTACTCCTTGAAACTCTCGTTGTGTTTCTTCTCCAGCTTCGTCATAGATAGATGATCCAGGGCAATCTAGAGATTATATTGAAAGTGGTAGGCAAGCGCTTGTGCTAAGTCATCCCAAGTATACCACCGATTGTGATCCTGCCGAGTATACCACTCCAGCGCCGACCGACTTAAAAGCTGGCTAAAGTACGCCATTAGCAATTCATCTTTTCCCCCCGCTCCCCTCATTTTGCTGCAAAACCCCTTTAGATGCAAGACCGAATCACCACACCCATCATATAAGTCAAATTTAGGCATCGTGAAACCTGGAGGCAACTGTATGTCCGGAAATAGACAAAGATAATTGAACGCCACACTCACCTGTCCACTAATCCCCGCATGTCCCTCAATGATTGTTCCAGACTCCGGACCTTCCAAAGCATCTCTTCCTGCTCAAGATTTTTAATCGGTTTTTAAACTCCTTCCAGGATTTCGGGACGGGGAGCATATGTGTAAGGCTCATGGATCTTGTATGTAGGTTCTGGCGGATAGTATTGAGGGTCATATTCTTGAAGCAGGGGTTCGCTTGATGACCTACAGAGTGCAGGAGGAAGAGGAGCCACATAGATGGGGGCAATTGACGGAGGAGGGTGAGGAGTGCTTTGGGTAGTGAAGTTTGTGGCGGTTGGGAGGTGGTACCTGATGTTGTGAATAGATAGGAAAACATGAGGGTGGATCAGCGGCGGACCGGTCAGGTGCTTGGGCCAGTGGCGGGATAAAGGTTGGATTAGCAGGATAGGTCGGGGGCGGCTGTCCTCTTGCCCATGCCTGGTACATCTCAGCCATTTGGTGTTTTAGATTATACATTTCCTCCTTCATAGCATTAGCGTCCAATTCCTCTGCTTCCTTCGAGGGGTCCATAATGCTACATCGGTTTCCTTATAGGCCATGGTTTTCTTGCTCTTAGATTGCGTGCTATAGAAGTGGGTTGCCAGAATACCGCAAGTACTAATCAACAGTCTAGTCTGAAACTGGAACAAAAGCAAAAACTCGCTAGCGGTTAGGTTCCGACATATAAGCGACCACATATTGGGCATGAATGCACCTAAATAACAGTCGGTCACTACATACATCGGTTGCTTGCGTAATCCCGGCTTTTATTTCTTTGTTTACGGAGCACCTTTGGTTTAGCCTTATTATCTCCCTTTTTCCTATTTTATTCAATTTCTCTCTTGTTCTATTCAATTGCGGTCGAATCCTATGTACATTGCCTATGTACCATGACCCTGCATGAATCATACCGAGCATAGTTCTTGCAAATAAAATCGAAGCATAAAATATTTTGTAAATTTTAATTCTCACAATAACAAACTTCCGTTACTGGGACTCGAGAGACTGGCAAATTAGATAAGAAATTAACAAGCTTTGATAAAAACGAACTATAGACTCGAAGAACAGCTAACTCATAAAAGAAAAAATACAAACTTCGGGTTAAACTTATAGACCTTTAACTATATTTTAGACAAAAGAAAATGCAATCTTCATGAATACATTAATGCTTCAAGTGCTCATGTGCCCTGCGAGTCATCATTTGGCCTTGCCACAGGCTTGCGTGCTAAACTCCCTTGGAGGTAGTGGAGGTCTTCCATCACTTGCCGAACAAAGGTCATGACGGTGGCGAAGAATATGGATTTTGTCATATCCTCACAATGGTTGCACTTCGTGGTGATGTGTCTATGATTGCCTGTACTCTTTCCCTAATAACACCCTTTTCTTGAATCTATTGCCCAATTTGCTCGGCCTTTGCCTCTAGAGTTCGCTCGGCTGGCTGATTCAGTTCTTGGAATTGCCGTCACTCAATCTCAAACCTTGCTATTGCTCCTTAATAATATTCTCTCTAGGCTTTGAAATCTCCACCTTGCTTGGCCTCTCTGTTCTAAGCCATGATGACCTTCCATTTTAACCAAGCAACCTCATCATCATGCCTTTCTTTTAATTACTCAATGATGGGGTTCGTTCCTCCGCATTATTAACTAATTGTTTCCGAACCCTGGATAGCTCACCTTCTTCCTTATTCAAGTCAAAGCCATACTCAGTTACTTTTCGCCTAAAATTTTCAATGAGTTTTTCATCCTTCGCGCTCCTGGGGGGATTTTCTGCGACTGCTTTCATTTTTTGGATTTGGGCTCGCAACACCTTGTTTTCTTTGATTAATCTTTTCTTTCTCCCTCATCTACAGTAGCATGAAAAAATTTTTAAAATTGCAGCTCTTTGACTTGCTTTTCTAATCTTCCTATGGTTGCCTTTGTGAGCATATGATTTTTGCCCTGTTAAGACGACTCCTACAGGACTCTCAGATTAAGGTTTTTACTTAAATATTTTTTTAGATTTAATTTTGGAATTTAATTGTGTGTTCCTGCGTGTTTTCTTCAATGCGTGATTAAAAATCAATAAGAATTTAATTTCATGTTTTTTTTGCCGAAATAATTGTTAATTAGGGTCATTTTTAAAAATTGAAAATACAAAAATATGTGCAAGTAGTATTTCTGGCATTTTTAACAATTCTTTGTTTAATTTCAACTTGTTGCATTTTTATTTGTGTTAATTAGGATTTTGTTTTGTTTTAAATAAAACTGGGAATTAATTTAAACAAAAGAAAACAAAATAAATATACACATATATGCACAGCCACTCAGGCTTGCCACAATTGGGCTAAACCTGAGTGGCCCAAATAATTTATCCCCTTAAAACCCACCTGTGCCCAGCCCCATGATGACCCACCACAGCCATGATGACCCACCACAGCCATTGATGAACTGATCATCTCACGGCCATGAAACTCCCCACCAAAATCAAATGAATATGTCTGAATCCTTGTATAGATACAGAGAGAAAACATATCACCCTCCTCGTACCAAATACTCTGGTGTACCCCCCTCTCCTTGACCTCCCCTTGACCACCCCCTGACCACCCTTTGACCACCATCGACCACCCAGTAGCCACCCTAACGCCGCCGCCGCAAATCGCCTCACCGCAGCGGTCGGTCACCAAACCACCCCAACATTAAACCACCAGACCACAAAAACCCCCTCTTCCTTGTCCTGCAATTAGTTTCCGTCAAACATCCCTCCTCCGTCATGAATATTCAACAGAAGGGTCATTGGAACCACCATCTCCGGTGACCCAGTCCCAAACCACCCCAAGTTTGCACCGTAGGACCATCAAATCCTCCTCTTCCCTGTCCTGTAACCCATTCCCTTCAAACAACTCCCCATCATCTCAAATCTTTAAAAGAAAAACTACCAGAACTACCATCTCTTGTGACCCAACTCCAAACCCATAAAAAATTACATCCCTGAAACACCTAACCCTCTTCTTTCCAACCGTGCATGTCACACCCTTCGAATCTATTTGAAACGTCTCGAATATTGATTTGAAGGCTAACCCTAAAATTAAAACCCCATCATATTCCGATCAAAACTGATCTCAGACAGTCCCTGGCCATTCCCCTCCCCAACCATGCCACCCACAGTCCTCAAATATTGTTAACCACCAAGGAATCCAAGATATGTGACCTCACTTGGTCTTAGAATCGCAAAATCCATTCTTGAACCCCTTAACCTGTTATCTGCAAGGCCAATTTCCTTAAAAGGATAGAATCCTCTAAAGAAGAGGTCAGGATCCGACAGAATGATCTCAAGTTGGATTTGCATGTGTAAAAGCTAAGTGTTCTAACTTTGCCTCTATATAATTGCTTTGTTTCTTTTAATTGTTAGATTCTTTGTTTCGTTTGAATGATTAGCTATTTTTCCAAATCTCGTCTAAAATAGGTTAAATAGTCATGTCTACTTGCTATTTGCCTTTTGTTGTGAATCCCTTCGTCTCTTGAGTGGTATGATATAATTTTAATATTAGCCTCCTGATTGTGAAATCCTTGTTTGATGATTCTTTAGTAATGTGATTTCTATGGTTTGAATCTCTTGATTTTCATGTTTATCCCCATGAGATTATGATTAGTTTTAGGAAATACCTTTTGGATCCTACTTATGTCGTGTGAATATTCTCAGAATATTCATTCTTGTTTGTCATTCTGCTAGTCACCACTAGTTCTATTGTTTTTTTAAGTAGCATGATCTTGAGTACATTCTTTGGGTTTGATTGATAATCTCTGAAAGTCTTGAAAATAATCATTTTGGCCTGCTTCATACCTTTCTGAAAATACTGGTTAGGACTCTTTGCTTAATTTGCATTTGTTGAGATTGAGTTTGTGTGAATTATTGATATTAGTCATGTTCTCATCTCCTTTCATGCTTTTAAGCTATATTGAGTTTTACTGATTGGATCATTTCTATAAGTCTGGCCCTAGTTGATTAATGCCCTCTCCTGATCGATTTGATCCATTTGTTTTGACATAAGGATACCTAAACATTTATATGATCCTAAAAGTATAATATTTGATTGACCAATCCATATTAGGACATTTTGTTGTATGGATCCAATGGACCTTTAAATCCAGACCAGATTTTAGCCCATAACTCACACAAAATTAATCAGGGTCGGTGAATATCTAAGGTTAAAATTCAGGTTAGTTAATTAGGAAAGAAACATGGTTAGAAGGGGAATTTGAACCTTAAAATAATCTAGTAATAACCTCTAGAACATTCTTGCGAGGTACTTAGGCACAACTTCTGCCTGAAACTTGAGGCACAAGTCAGGAAATGAAGGACCATTTAGGCAAAAACTGAAATCTCAATCAGGGACTAAAAGGAAAAACAAAAAGGCTCCACTATAAAAAGAAACCATCTGAACATTTTTGAGGGGATCCTTTTTTTAACATTAAAGAGATTTTTGACCTTTTGGAATACATTTTCGAGCCTAATTTTCTTTTGAAGTCTGAGTGCATTAAGATATACACACTAGTTTCCCCTATATCCCTGAAAAATTATCAGTGTTGTTCTCATTCCTTTCGAATTTTGATTCTCTAAAAAGCTTGTTGAAATTCTGGGTGTACTGTTTGGTAGGTTGCTGTTTGCATGCTGATTAATCTCGTTTACTCATAGGCTTTTGTTCTCTGCTGAATTTCAGGTACATCTTGTCATCCTTTGATGTGTGAAGCTCAAGTAGAATGTATTCCTTAATCTAAAGATATGCATCTATTAGTTTCATTTAGAACCCTCACCTTGTTTTCCCATTCTTTAGTTTTAATATACCTAATGATCAGATAATTACCTTATAGTAATTAGACATTTGGATTGGTTCATTTTTTGTAATAACTGGACATTGAGACTGATTTACTTTGTAATATCTGGACACTTGGACTGCTATTTTAGACATGTATAATTAGTAGTAAGATTAGCTAGTGGTAGGGCTATTTCAAGTGTTTGTTTCATGTTTTTTCATAGAAATATTGGAATTAGGAAATATTAGCTTGCTAATCATTCAATGATAAAAACATTGTGTAGCATTTTAATTCATTTACGTTTCAATACGTCAACAATGATTTGTTTTAGATTTATTTAATATGTTGTAATCAGAATTATAATTGAAGCTTAGAAGCTGAATTCGTATACTTCGACTAATGAGTATTATGAATCGTTCAGTTCAGATTTAAGATCGAATTAGATACAAAATAATCACTAGTATCTTCCTTGTGAAAATTGTTGATATTTTTAATAGTTAGTCTTGTGTATAATCTCAAACAAAATGAAACATTACTGAGAGGTGTTCGTAATGGACTCATCCATCCAAATTATCTCTGGGCCTAATTGAAAGGCCGAGAAATTGCCAGATACAATGTATGTTCCTAAGCTGGCCAAAACTTGAAGCCCAATGTGTATAATCAGCCATGAATGAGGCTGAAATGCAAGTATTAATTTTCAAAAATTCCACTACCTATATATAAATTATTAGTTCATTTAGACACCAGCAATGATAGAGAAATTTATATGCCTTAGGTTGTGCATATAAAATAAAATGAGATGTGCTCATCAAGTCAAACACCACGACGCTCCATAAATTGATAAAATATTTAGAAAATTGGAAGTGTCGTTTAGCGAATTTCGCGGCTTTTTCATAAATTTTAAAGACGTAGCTGCAATAGGCGCGGATTTGTTAATAAAATACCTTCCTAAACTAGGGTGCGCATTTATGTGACCTAAATCCCACTCTCAATTGAATTAAAATATGTTTTGCAAATTTTCCTAAAATATATGTCAAAAGCGGTTAATAATTTAAAATTGCATTATAGGTTTAAAAAGGTATAGCAAATCAGATATCTAGCCACTTATAATGAGTTTAAGCAACCGTGCTAGAACCACGGGATCCGATGGTGCCTAATACCTTCCGTCGGGTCAATAAAATTCCTTACTCAGAAATTTCTGGTTCGCAGACAACAATTTGGCAGTTGAAATTTCTTCGATTTTGGATTTTAAATAAACGGGTGACTTGGGACACCAAAAGCCAAACCTATCCCAAGTGGAGACGCTTGAAATAAATAATTAATCCCATCTCTAATAATGTCACTTTAATTGGAAAAACTCCTATTCACGTGTCATCTTTCGGGGTAACCACGTGTAAGCCAAGAAGGAGGTGTGACATCTCTAGCGACTCTGCTGGGGATGGGAACCCAGAATCTATGGTTCAGGGTTCATGAATTCGAGCTTAGAATGTCTGTTATATTTTGCTTCTTCTTATTTGATTACATGTTCGGTGCTAAATGCCACATGTTTTACCCCTTTGATATTATTTGAACTGTACATATAAACTGCTACGAAACCATTCACTTCTCACCTCGGGGGATGTGCTCACTGGTTGAGACTTCTTATTCTGTTAGTGTCTTACCCTAAATTAAGAATGAGGCCGGACAAGATACTAAGCCGAATGGCCTTTTTGTTTTCGGTACATAGCCCCCTCCTCGACTTGAGTTGTCCGCTCGGGTACACAATCTAGACCTTGTACCGAGGTTCTAAACTTAGTATAACAAAACCTCATACTGGATCCCTAGTAGGAACGTTTATCTGCATCATGCATTTTGACTTAGGGGACTCAACACATGGGTTAGGTCCGTCTAGGACAGGTGCCCAGAAATAAAAGACCATCGTGATGCATTTTTACGCTCTACTTGCGCATTTATTGCCTTGGATTCACATGTTGACCGGCCTGTAAACAAAGGGAATACATTGAGAAAAATAGCAGTGCTAGGGTAATAACCTTTAAAGCAAATGCTCAAATAACACCGAAATGCTGCCGGATTAATCAAAAAACAAAAACAAAAAAGGAAACAACAAAAACTACAAACACCAAATTTTGGAGTTTTTCAATAATGTCCGCGGGTTTTGATAAATTATTTTGTTCAGGTCCAACCCTTTTTTTAAGCTTTCAAATATGCCGAGTTTATTCACTTGTTTTGAAATAAGTCGGATGGTGTCATTATTGCAATAATAGCTGAATGTTGCTACAAGGGACACCGGAAGGCTGATCTTGTGCAAATGGCCTTCTCTTAATTTTATTCTGACTGGTAAGCAAGCACAACCTGAAAAAATTTTCGGAAGTGTTGAAAGGCCGTATTCGCAAAGTCGGTCAATGTTTTAAAATAAATTTCATGTTAGCATTAATGTTTTGAGAATACTAATTCGCCTAATAAATGTGCAGAATGAGCACGATAATGAACAAAATCCCCTTGGAGTTGCGACTATGGTGGAATGATCTCAGGGAAGCAGGACAGAAAAGGTTCAACACACATCTGGGAGGCCATACTACTTTGTTCAAAATTAGCCCTAGGGAGACATCATAAAGCCCTTAATCACTTTCTGGGACCCGGCCGACAACGTCTTCCACTTCTCGGATTTTGAGCTAACCCCGACTTTAGAGGAAATGACCAGATATATCGAGACCTATAAAATCCCTTTGAGACATCAATACTGGAATTAACCTAGAGCCCTTGTTGTGCATAAATTCCTGGATTCTTTGAAAATCAGCAAAAAAGTTCACAATCCCGACTTACCGGCGGGCTTTTTCACCCTGCAATTTATATGCCAAAGTTATCGACACATTGGAGCATTCTACAACCCTTAAAACCTTATTTGTAGAAAGGGTAATCGGCTCAAGTGGGATGAGCATCGATGCTTCGCGTTCATAGTGTCTTTCTTGGGTCTTTTCGTATTCCCGCAAAAGGATGGGAACGTAGACATACGGATAGCGAGAGTTGTTAGCACATTAATGACCAAAGCTAAGAGTACACTCTCCCCAATGATTTTGTCTGACATCTTCCGTGCTCTTGCCATCTGTAAAGCAGGAGGGGATTTATTTGAAGGCTTTAACTTGCTGTTGCAAATTAGGATGATCGAGCATTTATGTCACAGGCCTCGGTCCATGAATTACGGCCTACAAACTAAAGGTTGCATAGAAAAATTTGACAACACGGTGAATGGGTTTAAATTACCAGAGGGTGTCACAAAGTAGGTGTCACATCTGCGGGTTATTACTGCAAATCAAATAGAATAGATGTTCGGTTGGCTCTCTATGGACGAAATTGTGTATATGCCCGCCACCGGACCTATGAGCCGAATAGAGTACTCATGCAATTGGGTAGATTCCAAATGATTCCTAGATACGAGGATATCAACTGCCAAGTAGTTGAGATAAGCCCAAATGGTCAATTACCCGAAGCTGTTGTATGCCAAATTTGGAGCGAATGCCAATAATTAATAGCCGATACTCGAGTACGTGACGTATCTAAGGGTGAGGTTGCACTGGGGTATGTTACTTGGTACAATAGGGATATAGAGCCTGGAAGGCCGAGAAATAGACCTCATCTCCAGGAATTTACTGAGACATCACAAGAGCAGTGGGATTGGTTAGCAAAAGAAAATGAATATCGCGCTACTATAGGAAGGCTTGAAAAGAAAATTCAAGAATTGCAATTTGAAAACAGTCTACAAACCCCAGCCAGCGAAGGAGAAAAGAAGGTATTGGATAATGAAATTGAAGCCATGCGAGCCCAGATTCAGAAAATGAAGACAGCCACAGAAAATCCTCCGAGGAGTATAAAAGATGAAAAGCTCATAGAGAACCTGCATCGAAAAGTAACTGAATATGGGTTTGACCTGAATAAGGCAGAGGGTGAACTGTCTTGAGCTCGGAAGAAATTAATTAAAAGTGAAGAAGAAAGGGCCCACATACTGGAACAACTAAAAGAGGGAAGTGGCAATGAAAGTGCTGGCTTAAAACAGAGGGTTTTCATAGATTGAAACAAAATGGCCAAACAAGCAAATGATTTCAAAGCCGAGAGAGAGCATTGATATGTGGTAATAGTGGGATTGGAAAGAGATTTGTGGCAGTTTCAAAAGTTGAATCAAGCAGCTGAAAAAACTTTAGAAATACGGGCTGAGCAAATAGGGTGTCTGCTATAAGAAAAATGGGTTATTAGACGAAAGTTGCAGACAATCGCAGAATATATTACCACGAAATGCAATCATTTTGAGGACATGACAAAATCTATATTATTCACCGCTGCTATGACATTTGTCCGTCAAGTGATGGAAAGTCTCCACTATCTCCAGGTAAGTCTAGCGTGCAAACCTGCGGCAAGGCCGGACGATGCCCCACAAGCTGCAACAACATTTGAGGTTTTAATGTACTCATAAAAAAAAATTTCTTTAAAAAACAAAATGAAATCTGTCTGTATGTCCTTTCGAGTCTGTAAGGCTATTACGTCCTAGTTAGGTAGTTACTTTTCGTTCTATTAGCCTTTGTAATCAAAGTTTATGTCTTTATCAAAATTGAAAATCCAAAAAAAAATTTTGCTGTGTTTAACCTTTTGTTTGGCATGAACTACGCTCGTTCAGATTCATGCAAAGTAATGATACGTAGGCAATCTCAATAGGATTCGACCGTATTCATTAAAAAACTAAGAAAAGGGGAATAAGAAGTAGGAAACAAGAGGAGAATTGAAATAAATGTCGGGATGACACATGCGACCATGGCAAACATATAGAAACACGTTATCTTCATAGGTGCATCATACCCAACATGTGATTTCTTCTTTGTTATCTACCCCGAACTAACTGCATTTTCCAGTGTCAAGTTCAGGTGTTTTAACAACAGTGATTGGTTTGCGTTTAGCTGGCTTCACACGGATACTTCACTAGGTCATAGGGAAGCACAGAGATGTCGACTGAAATGACTCCACCAGCCGTCCCTATTCCAGAGGAAAACCCAATTACAGGAGTACCAGCCTATGAATCTGCAATGGCTGAACAGAACAGGATCCTGCGGCTCAGAGTCATCGAAATGTGGGATGCCTGGACCAATGGGAAAGAACCTCCCAGCATTATCCCTTGATTTCCCAAGGTTTTTCATAGTTCAGGGGGTACCTCCACCATCTCTATCGGTCACCCAAATATTCTCCTTGGGCAGACCACCATATCAACAAATTTTGTCGGAGCGCCTTCTGAAACCTACCCTCCGTTGTTTACATCTGGGCCAGTTCCGAACATCTTTACAGCCCTCCATGCCCACCTACCGCACAGCCTGCGGTACCGAGGCCTATGTTTGACCCCACAGCCTTTACATTCCAAACTCCAAACTACCAAAATGAACCACCCCCGTACCCTACATACAACTACCCTCAGCAAGCATATGAACTTACCATTGTGCAAGACCAAACTTCCAAAACTCCCAAAGAAGATGAAATCACAAGGAGAATGAAGAGTCTTGAGCAAACCCCGAAGACCATGCAAGGACTAAGTGGACAGAAAAGTGTATCTTACTCAGACCTATGCATGTTCCCCCACGTACATCTTCCTTTGGTGCTTAAAATGCCGAAATTTGAAAAATACGATGGCCATGGCAACTCTATCACCCATTTGAAAAAGTATTGAAATCAACTACGTGGAGACGGTGGGAAGGAAGAACTCTTGATGGCGTGCTTTGGGGAGAGCTTAGTAGGTATTGAATTATAATGGTACATAGATCAGGACATTACCCAATGGCACATCCGGGATGACCTCGCCCGGGACTTTGTAAGACAATTCCAGTACAACATCGACATCGCCATGGATAGGAATTCCCAAGCCAACTTGAAGAAGAAACCTGCTGAATGATTTAGAGAATATGTTATGAAATGGCGAGAGCAAGCATCAAGAGTAAAGCCTCCGATGGAAGAAACAGAGATGGTCACCGTCTTTCTGCAAGAACAAGAGGCAGATTACTTTCAGAATATGATGTCGGCCATGGGTAAAGTTTTTGCAGAGGCAATTAATATTGGGGAGATGGTAGATAATGGCCTCAAAACAGGGAGGATTCTGAGTCAATCCTTCATAAGAGCTAATTCCCAGGCCATACAAGGAGGGGCGGGAGGAATCCCAAGGAACAAGAAAAAAGAGGAAACATCCATGGCAGCCTCCAGGACGAAGAAACAACACACTCACATGAATGCATTCTCTGAAAGTGCACCTCAACATTATTATACTCACAAAGACATGCGCCATAACCCTCAACCCTATGCAATTATGAATGCTCAGCCCTTTTCTCGACCTTAAGAGCAGAACAATACAAATCAAGCCCCAAGAAATTAGCCTCCTCAGAATCACTACAAACCCCCGCAGTTAAATAATTATCGTCCTAGGGAGCTACCTAGGAAACAAAACTTCACCCAAATAAGACAATCCTACGCCATCCTGTTCCCAAAGTTGGCCCACATGGGTCTCCTCCTGCCTGTACACCCAAACAGACAGAATCCTGAATCACCTTCTTACCAAAGGGGCATGCGTTGTGCTTACCACTCTGGGCCAGATGGACATGATACCAAAAATTGCTGGACCTTAGAACGAGCAATGGAGGACTTGATAGATCAAAAGAAGATAGTACTTAGAGATGAGGAGGTCCCAAATGTAACTGATAACTCGTTACCGGCTCACAATAACGGCCGGTCATCGGAATAATCTGGGACGGCAAAGAATTTGATCCCGCTCTGGAAGCCATCATACCTATCGCCGAGGAAAATAGAAAACCAAAAGGTACCCCAGAAAAGATGGATGAAAAGAAAATGAATGAAGCCAAATGCCCCGAAGTAGAAAAGAAGGCTGAGGTCGAAGTTGAGACGACCCCTACAAAAGAAACAATACTCTACATCCCACGAGGACGTAAAGAGAGGTAGCCAACTTCAAGCCCTCCAAAAAGGATCGAGCTTAACGAAACCATGTCTATTCCAAGAAACCCTATGTGGTACAGGGGTCGATTAAACCACCGGTGTTGAATGATCTCGTGGTTATCGGTCGCGCATCGCAGAAGCCCATGACCAACCCTTCAGCTGTCCCTTGGAATTATTAGGAAACCATTGTTACATACAAGGGCAAAGAAGTACTCGGAGAAGCCCAAAAATGTTGTTCCACAAAGAAATACACAAACATGGAAGAGCTGAATGCCGCTATCAAATGGCGATTTCCGCTTAAGAGGCCAGTGAATGCTGATGAGGAAGAAGCTTTCTTCCAGAAAATAAAAATGCTGGAGTACGATGTGGTGGATCTGCTTCAAAAATCCCCTGACTAGATTTCTTTATTGTCACTCTTGATGAAATCTCCCGAGCATCAATAGGTGTTTTCCAAAACTCTGAACGAAGCTTATGTACCAACTGAGACCTCTATAGAGCAACTACCAAAAATGGTGGAGAGATTCTTTGCAATTAACCACGTATCATTCAGTAAGAATTACTTACCTCCGGAGGGAGATGCTCACAACAAGGCTTTGCATCTCACTGTCAAGTGTGAGGGATATTATGTCAAAAGAGTGATTGTCGATGGAGGTTCCAGAGTACTTCCCACTGTCTACCTTCCAGAGAATGGAAATCGGGACAAGGAGGATCCGTCCTAACAACATATGTGTTTGAGCCTTCGATGGAATCAACAGGGACACCATAGGTGAAATTGATTTGGAGCTCACTATTGGTCCAGTCGACTTCGAAGTAACATTCCAGGTGTTGGACATGGACACCTGCTACAATTACCTCCTAGGAAGGCTGTGGATACATGCAGCAGGGGCAGTGCCTTGTACCATGCACCAAATGCTGAAATTTCAGTATGAAAACCAGGATATTGTAGTTCATGGAGAGGACGAACAATCGATTTACCGGGACCCCTTCTTCCCTCTCTAGAAGACAAGGAAGGGAGTGAACACATAGTCTATCAGGCTTTTGAAGTCGTAGTAGCCGATCGGCATGAATAGGGAAAGTCGCTCCCCCAGCCTTTCCTGTCAAACGCTTTAATTATAATAGTGAGGAAATGACGCGCCAAGGTTTTAACCCACGCAAGGGACTCGGAAGCTCCCTACAAGGCATAACCAAGCTGGTCGCCTTGCCTGTCGCAGAAAAGTTTATTAGACCGGGCTTTCATCCAACCTCATAAGATATCACTTGGGCCAATTGCAGAAAGCGCCAGGGATGAGCCTTACAACGACCCCTACCCCACTTGTACAAAACCTTTGTAAAACCAAAGTACAGTGAGGAGGGGGAAGAAGAAACCTTCACGGTAGAAGAAATTGATTAGATCTGCGAGGCTATGAGGGAGTTGCTCTGCGAAGTAAACATGGTCCAACCGGGAAAAGGTTCAAGTACCGCTGATGTGCTTTATATTGGGCCAGATGCCAAAGCTCAAAACTGGAAGGCCACACCTTCCGCGGTCAGGCGGGAGACGTGGTAGTCTCGCCTTGCTACCTCTTCCCACATCACAAGCTATTTCAATGTGTAGCTCGGTTGTTTTTTTTTCCTTTAGCACTTTAAATCTCAATTGTAAACCCTCTTATCTCATAATATCAAAGAAAAAAAATAAATATTTTGTCATTCACACCTCTTTTCCTTTCTCTTATTTTTGTCTTTCTTTATTTTTCATCTTTTCTTTCAGTTTTAATAATGCGGCTTTAAATAAAACGACATGCTTGTGGACTTCATGCCACGACCCAAACTTGCTGCCTATCTGTGAAATAATGAACCAAGAACCGGAATACGATGAAGAAGAGGCTTTTAGGGAAATCAATCGAGAGTTGGAACACTTTGAAAACAAACCTACCATAACTTAAATGATATTGAACCGGTTAACTTCGCCAATCTTGATGAAATAAAAAAAAACTAAAATAAGCATCTACGTGAATAAAGAAATACGGAATTAATTGGTTTAACTCTTGTTGGAAATCAAAGATGTATTTTCATGGTCCTACGACGACATGCCTGGTTTGAGTATGGATTTGGTGGTTCACAAATTGCCTACATACCCGGAATGCCCTCCAGTCCAACAGAAACAAAGAAAGTTCAAGCCTGATTTCAGCAATAAAATCTAAGAGGAGACTACAAAACAGCTTGAAGCAGGGGTAATCCGGGTGGTTCGGTGCACCACATGGCTGGCCAATGTGGTCCTGATATCGAAGAAGGACAAAAAACTCGAGCGTCTGTGGATTACAGAGATCTGAACAAGGCGAGTCCCAAGGATAACTTCCCTATGCCCAACATCCACATCCTAGTCGATAACTGTGCCAAGCATGAGATCCAATCCTTTGTCGATTGCTATGCAGGATACCACCAAGTGTTGATGGATGAGGAAGATGCTAAGAAAACCGCCTTTACCACACCTTGGGGAACATACTATTACAGATTTATGCCTTTTGGATTGAATTACGTTGGGGCAACGTACATGAGGGCAATGAACACCATGTTCCACGACCTGATGCATCGAGAAATAGAGGTGTATGTAGAAGACGTGATTATCAAATCTAAGACTCAAGGCGATCATGTAAAGGACCTGAGGAAGTTCTCGAAAGGCTCCGAAAATATGATTTGAAACTAAATCTGGCAAAATGCGCATTTGGAGTTCTGTCAGGCAATCTTCGGGGGTTCATCATCAGCCGAATAGATAGCGAAATGGATCCAAGCAAGATCAAATCCATTCGGGAGCTTCCCCGCCAAAGACAAAAAAGGATGTAATGAGTCTATTGGGAAGATTGAATTACATCAGCTGATTGATCACCCAGATGAAGTTCAACATGTGAGCCCATACTTAAGCTACTGAAAAAGGATGCGGCAGTTAAGTGGACGGTCGAATGTTAGGAAGTTTTTGATAGAATCAAACAATACTTGTCGAATCCACCAGTTTTTGTTCCGCCAGAACTAGGAAGGCCATTATTTCTCTATCTAACAGCCTTGGAAGGTTCTTTCAGCTGTATTTGCAGGCAGCATGATTCCACGGGAAAGAAAGAGAAGGCCATTTATTATCTGAGCGAAAAGTATACCAGTTACGAGGCCAAGTACACATTGTTAGAGAGAACATGTTACCCCTTAACATGGGTAGCTCAAAAGTTAAGGCATTATCTGCAAGTTCATACCACATGCCTCATAACCAGGCTGGATCCACTAAGGTACATATTCCAAAAACCAATGACCACAGGACGACTAGCAAAATGGCAGATCTTGCTCACCGAGTTCGACATTGTTTATGTCACTTGTACTGCTATGTAAGCTCAAGCATTGGTAGATCATATGGCGGAGAACCTTGTTGATGATGAATATCATCCTCTAAACACTTACTTCCCTGAAGAGGATGTGAATTCCTTGGAAGTAGCAGCCGAAGATACCCCGTCTGGAAAATGTTCTTCGACAGAGCAGCAAATGCAAAAGGCGTAGGGATTAGGGCAATTTTAATATCACCCACAGGTCAGCATTATCCAGCTGCAGCAAGACTCTGGTTTCTCTGCGCCAATAATACTGCTGAATATGAGGCTTGCATTATGGGTATGAACATGGCTATTAACCAAGATGTCGAAGAGTTGTTAATCATGGGAGATTCCGATCTTATCATCCGACAAGCTCAAGGAGAATGGGAGACAAGGGACATTAAGCTCCTCCCATACATACAGCATGTGAAAGACCTCAGCAAACAGTTCAGGTCGGTACAGTACAGGTACATTTCCCGTTGCCACAATAAGTTAGCAGATGCACTTGCAACCTTGGCGTCCATGTTGCCATACCCTGGGAATGCCTATATTGATCCATTACAAATCCAAATCAAAGAAATACATGGGTATTGTTATGCGACCGAAGCAGAGGCCAGCCCACAATCTTGGTATTACGACGTCTTGAGATTCCTGAAAACACAGGAGTACCCTGAGCAAGCCACCAGAGAACAAAAGAAAACCATTCGACGGCATGCGAGAAATTTCTTCTTAAGCGGTGACACTTTGTATATAAAGACTCCAGATATTAATTTGTTGAGATGTGTGAATACCGAAGAAGCCGGGAGAATTATACAGAAGTACATGCGGGAGTGTGTGAGCCCCATATGAACGACTATGTACTATCAAAGAAGATACTCCGAGCGAGCTATTATTGGATGACCCTGGAGAAATACGGCTTCAACTTTGTCTGAAAAATGTCATCAATGCCAGGTGCACGGTGATTTGATTCATGCACCACCAAATGAACTGCATCCTATGTCAGTACCCTGGCTATTTGCTGCTTAGGGTATGGACGTCATTGGGCCAATCGAGCCAAAAGCCTTAAATGGGCATAGATTCATATTGGTCGCCATTGAGTACTTCACAAAATGGGTTGAGTCCATCACCCTCAAGTCTGTTATCAAGAAAGCGGTAGTGGATTATGTGCATTCAAACATCATTTGTCGCTTCGGGATTCCCGCTACCATCATTATTGACAGTGCAGCTAATCTAAACAGTCGGCTGATGGGAGAGATATGTGACCAATTCAAGATAACACATAGAAACTCCACTCCCTACCGGCCCAAAGCTAATGGTACGATCGAAGCAACAAACAAGCTTCCTTTCACACTGATGGGATATCGCACCATAGTACGTACATCAGTAGGAGCAACCCTTATTTGCAGGTCTATGGAACTGAGGCTGTCATACCCGCAGAGGTAGAAACCTCTTTGGTGCGAGTGATTGTCGAAGCAGAAATTGAAGATAGTGAATGGGTCAAAACCCGGTTGGAGCAGCCGGCATTAATTGATTAAAAATGAATGGTCGCGGTATGCCACGGGCAGTTGTGCCAAAAAAGAATGGCTCGTGCTTACAACAAGAAAGTGCACCCCTAGAATTTCGATGTCGGGCAGCTGGGTTTGAGACGGATACTTCCCAATCATCAGGAAGCCAAAGGAAAATTCGCTCCAAATTGGAAAGTTCCATACATTATCAGAAAGATAATGCCTAAATGAGCATTGTACTTGCGCGATGTTGAAAGAGACGGGCCCGAGGCAGCGGTAAATGCAGACGTAGTAAAAAAGTATTATGTTTGAACCCCCTGCAGCAATGACCCCGTTGGATTGAAAGGACGAAGACTTTGCTTTTCCGCTTCCCCCACCCACTTTGTAGACTGGAGATGTTGTTCAAAAAAAAGAGAAAAAAGAAAAAGAAAAAAAACAAAAAAAAAAAGAAGAGAGAAAAAAGAATACAAACAAAATTAGTTTAGAACCAAAGTTTCCTGAAATACGTCTGACTTGATTCCAAAAGGATACGTGGGTAGCCTATCTTTGAGGTTCAGTCATATCAAAATAAAAACCCCATTCACCCAAAAAAATCAAAACTGGGACAATAATGTATTGGTTCGATTACAAATCCGTCCGAATGGTTATAAAGTTATAGATCCGTGGGGATGTAAAAATACCATTGTTGGGATTCCGCACCAATCAAATTTTTGAGAGACATAAAATGAGAGAGTCTTATTGGTGAAAACCTCCGGGCACCATAAGGCGACGGCGAGCAGAGAAAAACTAAATAAGAGAGTCCGTATTGAAAAAACTCGCAAAGAGCGCTATCGGGCGATGAGAGAAGAGAAATGAGAGAGGCCGTTTGGCGAAAACCCGAAAAGGGCACCGTCGGCCAAAAAGAGGAAATATTGCTGCCCAGGCCTGAATAAGCTTCTTTGATTTTTGAAAAGTTGAAGTCAGAAAGTAAAAATGGATCTAGGCCGAGAATCAAGTCCAAGAAGCATGTCATTGCAATTTAAAGCCAACTTATCTTTCCAGATAAGTTCCCTCTTTTTCCTCAAAATAACATACCTCTCTAAATTCATGCTTCGCTCCTTTCCACTTTAATCATGATGGCTTGACCATTCCTTAAGAAAGGTAGCAGGGTCGGTCTCGCGGGTTCCTCCTTGCAAGAACTAAGGGAATGCCCGACATCATCAAACGCGCTTAGCCAAGCCAAGTTTATCATGACGGCTAATGCCTCAAAAATAGGAAAATAAAAGAAAGGAAATTCAATGTCAAAGTTCCATGGAGGTGAAGCAAAATCGAAGGACTTTAAGCCAAACGGGATGTCGCAAATCAAGCCCAAAATCAAAGTCGGGACAAAACTCACAAAAGGCCTGGGAAACAACGACCAATCCAAAATAAGGACCCCCTGGCCAATCAACAAAGCAAGGATTGAAAGTCAAGGGTTCGATTTTGAACACAAAGGAAGTTGAAATCAAGCGTGACAAAGCCGTAAAACCAATCACTGTTCAAACTAACAGTTTGTTTTGTTTTTGAACTAAAATAGATGCAGGTGCAACCTAGAAAAGCAGAAGGAACATAGGGCAAAAAAAACAAAAGGATGGGCACAAGGACCAAAGATGGTGTTTCGTCAATAACAAAAGGGAAGTTTTCTTTTTATTTTTTCTATGAAGTCGTAAATAAGCATGATAGCACGAGATTAAAATCCTTAATATCCCTTTGTGCAGCTTATGAATTTCCTTGGCATGACCCAGGGATTGCATTGAACCTCCTCCAGCATAACCCGGGAAGTTCCTCTTCAACCTGAGGATTCATTCCCTACACTTTCCACTCCCTAAAATAACCTAGGATTTTTCATTCGTCCCGGCATAACCCGCAGATTTTCCCTAGCATAACCTAGGATCATTCATTCATCCCGGCATAAACCTTTGCTCACTCTAGCATAACCTAGTATTTTTCATCCCTGCATGACCCGTGGATCTCCCTGGCATAACCTAGGATTTTTCATTCGTCCCGGCATAACCAGCGGATTTTCCCTTGCATAACCTAGGATCTTTCTTTCATCCCGGCATAACCCGTGGATTTTCCCTAGCATAGCCTAGGATCTTTCATTCATCCCCGCATAACCCATCGATCTCCCTAGCGTAACCTAGGATTTTTAATCCTGACGTAACCCGTGGATATCCCTAGCATAACCTAGGATCTTTCATTCATCCCGGCATAACCCGTGGATCTCCCTAGCATAACCTACGATTTTTCATCCCGCCATAACCCGTTGATCTCCCTAGCATAACCTAGGACTTTTCATCCCAGCATAACCCATGAATTTTCCTAGCATAACCTAGGATTTTTAATTCATCCCTGCATAACCCATGGGTCTCCCTAGCATAACCTTGGAATTTTCCATTCATCCCGGCATAACCCGCGGATCTTCCTGGCATAACCCTGGATTTCTCTTATAAATCCCAGCGTAACCAGTGGGCTTCTCTTGGCATAACCCATATATTTCTTGATAACCCATGACCTTTCTTCCATCCCCAGCAGGAACTTTCCTATCCTGGCATAACCCGCGGATCTTTCCCCCCAACAAGGACTTTTTCATTTCTATGCCGGCATAACCCTCGGGTCATCCTCTTATACCCAATAAAGACCCTCTCTCCTTCGCAGCATAACCTGGAGATCTTTCCAAGGGATACACAATTCTGATTTTTACTGTATTTGATAAAGAATAGCTTAGATGTGTGTGCAAATAACTCACGATATTTTTCAGTGAAAAATTGGGGCAGAAAATTTTGTTCGTTTGTTTGTATTAGTGTCCGAGCAGGATTCACCTTAAGGAACAAGATCCGAAATGACTGAAAGCATGAGTCTCAATTGAGAGCAGAGCAAAAGAAGAAAAGGAAAAAAGAAGTGAATTAAAAATGATGAAGCGGACAAAGACACGGACTGCTCAAAATTTAATTGAAGTCACAAGCTCCGCCTGTCATGCTTTATCCCAAAACTGAAGAGTAAACTAGCGATTGCAGCTAACGAGCATCAAAATTCATATCAGCGTCTGCTACAAGAGCTAGCCAAGACCCAAGATCAACCTTCAAGATACTCATAGATAGGAATCTTGTACCTCGTAGTTGATAGGCCTAGCTAGCTTAGCTTTTGATTTTCGTTTGGTGTAATAAAGATCTCAGCAAGCAAAAACAGCAGCAATAGCAGTAAAATCACAGCTCCCGGTAGTCCCAGCTATCAAAACTTCCAGAACTACACTGACCTGATTCCTTTATAGCCAATGATATGTAGGCAACCTTAGAAGTAAGGGACGATCAGAAATTATTAAAAATACTTCACATGGAGTATTCAGTATGACGAAAATCGCTCATATTTGCTCACTTGTCTTTGCATGAAAAATCTTCGTGTTCCCGGACAAAGAGGGCCAGCTGTGAGCATATGATTTTTGCCCTGTTAAGACGGCTCCTACAAGACTCTAAGGTTTAGGTTTTTCCTTTAATATTTGTTTAAGATTTAATTTTGGAATTTAATTGCGTGTGCATGTGTGTTTTCATCAATGCGTGTTTAAAAATCATGTATGATTTAATTTCATACTTTTTTGCCGAAATAATTTTGTATTAGGGTCATTTTTACAAATAGAAAATAGAAAAATATGTGAAAGTAGTATTTCTGGCATTTTTAGTTATTCTTTGTTTAATTTTAACTTGTTGCATTTTTATTTGTGTTAATTAGGATTTTTTTTGTTTTAAATAAATTGGAAATTTATTTAAACAAAAGAAAACAAAATAAATATACACCTAAATGCAAAGCCACTCAGGCTGCCACAATTAGGCCAGACCTGAGTGGCCCAAACAATTTTGACCCCTCCAAACCCACCTGTGCGCAGCCCAAACACCAATCCCGATCTAGTCCACATACAACCTGCCCAAAACGATGTCGTTCCATGAAGGCCCATCACAGCCATTGATCAGCTGATCATCCAACGGCCATGCAACTCCTCACCAAAATCAAATAAATATGTCTGACTCTCTGTATAGATACAGAGACAAAACATATCACCCTCTTTGTATCAAATACTCTGGTTTATCCCCCACCCCTTGACCTCCCCTTGACCACCCTTGACCATCCTTTGACCACCCTCAACCACCCAGTAGCCACCCTAACGTCTCCGCCGGAAATCGCCTCACGGCTGCGCCGGTCACCAAACCACCCCAACTTACACCACCAGACCACCAAAAACCCCTTTTCCCCATCCTGAAATTATTATCCGTCGAGCATCCCTCCTTCGTCTCAAATATTAAACAAAAGGGTCGTCTGAACAACCGTCTCCGGTGACCCAGTCCCAACCACCCCAAGTTTACACCGTAGGACCACTAAATCCTCCTTTTCCCCATCCTGTAACCCATTCCCTTGAAACAACTCCCCATAATCTCAAATCTTCAAAAGAAAGACCATCGGAACCACCATATTCGGCGACCCAACTCCAAACCCATCAAAAACTACACCCTAAAACACCTCACCCTCCTCTTTCAAACCCCCGCATGTCACACCCTTCGAATCCATTTAAAACGTCTCGAATATTGATTTGAAGGCTAACCCTAAAACTCAAACCCCATCGGATTCCGGTCAAACTCATCTCAGACAGTCCTTGGCCATTCCCCTCCCCAACCATCCCACCCATAGACCTCAAATATCGTTAACCACAAAGGAAACCTAGATCTAAGACCTCACTTGGTCTCAAAATCGTGAACTCCATTCTTGAACCCCTGAACCTGTTATCTGCAAGGCCAGTTGCCTTAGAGGGATAGAAACCTCTACAGAAGAGGTCAGAAACAGGCGGAATGATCTCAAGTTGGATTTGCATCTGTAGAATCTTAGTGTTCTAACTCTGCCTGTATACAATTGCTTTGTTTATTCTAATTGTTAGCTACTTTTTTTCTTCTGAATGATTAGCTATTTTTCAACAACCTCATCTTAAATAGGTTAAATAGTCATCTCTACTTGCTATGTGCATTTGGTTGTAAATCCCTTCGTGTCTTGAGTGGTCTGATATCATGTAAATATTATCCTCCTTATTCTGAAATCCTGGTTTGATGATTCTTTTATAATGTGACTTTTATGGTTTGCATCTCTTGATTTTCATGTTTACCGCCCTGAGATTCTGATTAGTTTTTGTAAATACCTTTTGGATCCTACTTATGTCGTGTCATGATTCTCTAAATATTCATTCTTGTTTGTCATTCTGCGAGTCACCATTAGTTCTATCGGTGTTTTAAGTAGCATGATATTGAGTACATTCTTTGGGTTTGATTGATCATCTCTGAAAGTCTTGGAAATAATCATTTTTGCTTGCTTGATACCATGCTGGAAATGTTGGTTAGGACTCTTTGCTTAATTTGCATTTGTTAAGATTGAGTTTGTGTGAATTACTGATATTAGTCATGTTCTCATCTCCTTTCATGCATTTAAGCTTTATTGATTGTTAGTGATTAGATCATTTCTATATGTCTAGCATTAGTTGATTAATGCCCTCTCCTGGTCGATTTGATACATTTGTTTTGACGTAAGGTTACCTGGACATTTATATGATCCTAAAAGTTATAATAATTGATTGGCCAATCCATTTTAGAAAATTTAGTTTTATGGATCCAATGGACCTGTTAGTCCATACCAGATATTAGCCCATAACTCAAACACAATTGATCAGGGTCGGTGAATAACTCAGGTTAAAACTCAGGTTAGTTAATAAGGAAAGAAATAGGGGTATCAGGGGAATTTGAGCCTTAAAAGAATCTAGTAATAACCCCTAGAACATTCTAGTGAGGGACTTAGGAACACTTTTAGCCTCAATCTTGAGGCACAAGTCATAAAATGAAGGACCATTTAGGGAAAAACTGAAATTTGAATCAGGGACAAAAAGGAAAAACAAGGAAAAAGTGGTGTCCTAGGGCTCTACTATATAAAGAGGCCATCTGAACATTTTTGAGGGGATCTTTTTTTTAACTTTAGAGAGAATTTTGACCTTTTGGAATACATTTTCGAGCCTACTTTTCTTCTGAAATATGTTTGAATTAACATATACACACTAGTTTCCCCTATATCCCAGAGAAATTATTAGTGTTGTTCCTATTCCTTTCGAATTTTTATTCTCTCAAAAACCTGTTGAAATTCTGTGTGTATTGTTCGATTGGTTGTTCTTTGCTTGCTAATTAATCTCGTTTACTCATAGGCTTTTGTTCTTTGCTGAATTCCAGGTACATCTTGTTATCCTTTGATGTGTGAAGCTCAAGTAGAATGTATTCCCGAATCTGAATATATGCATCTATTAGTTTCCTTTAGAACCCTCACCCTTTTTTCCCCTTCTTTAGTTTTAATATACCTAGATAAGATAATTACCTTGTAGTAATTAGACATTTAGATTGGTTAATTTTTTGTAATAACTAGACATTGGGACTGATTTACTTTGTAATATCTTGACATTTGGACTGCTATTTTAGAGGTGTATAATTAGTAGTAAAATTAGCTAGTGGTAAGGCTATTTCAAGTGTTTGTTTCCTGTTTTTGCTTAGAAATATTGGATTTGGGAAATGTCAGCTTGGTAATCATTCAAAGATCAAAATATTGTGTAACATTTTAATTCATTTAAGTTTCAATACATTAGCAATGATTCGTTTCAGATTTATTTAGTATGTTGTAATCAAAATTATAATTGAAGCTTGGAAGATGAATACGTATACCCCGACCAATGAGTATTATGAATCGTTTGTTCAGATTTAAGATCGAGAACTGATACAAAATAATCACTAGTATCTTCCTTGTGAACATTGTTGATATATTTGATAGTTAGTCTTGTGTATAATCTCAAACCAAAAGAAACATTACTGAGAGTTGTTCATAATCGACTCATCCATCCAAATTATCTCCGGGCCTAATTGAAAGGCCCAGCAGTTGACAGAACAATGTATGTTCCTAGATTGGTCAAAACTGGAAGCCCAATGTGTATAATAATCCATGAATGAGGCTGAAATGCAAGTACTAATTTTTCAAAAATACGCTACCTATATGTAAATTATTAGGGCATTTAGACACCAGCAATGATAGAGAAACTTATACGCCTTATGCTGTCCTTATAAAATAAAATGAGACGCGTTCATCTAATCAAACACCACGAGGCTCCATAAATTGATAAAATATTTAGAAAATTTGAAGTGCCGTTTAGCGAATTTCGCTGCTCTTCCATGAATTTTAAAGACGTAGCTGCGATAGGCGCGGATTTGTTAGTAAAATACCTTCCTAACTAGGGTGCGCATTTATGTGACCCGAATCCCACTCTCAATGGAATTAAAATATATCTAAAATTGCGTGCGCATTTATGTGAAGCGATTCGCGATGTCTTTTAATAACATTGCAAAATTCCTAAAATATATGTCAAAAGCGGTTAATAATTTAAAATTTCATTATAGGTTTAAGCAGGTATAGAAAATCTGATCTCTAGCCACTTATATTGAGTTTATGCGACCGTGCTAGAACCACGGGATCAGAGGATGCCTAATACCTTCCCTCGGGTCAACAAAATTCCTTACTCAAAAAATTCTGGTTCGCAGACTCCAATTGGGCAGTCAAAATTTCATCAATTTGGGATTTTAAATAAACCGGTGACTTGGGACACTAAAAGCCAAACCTATCCCAAGTGGCGACTCTTAAAATAAATAATTAATCCCATCTCGAATAATGTCCCTTTAATTGGAAAAACTCCTATTCGCATGTCATCTTTTGGGGTAACCACGTGTAAGCCAAAAAGGTGGTGTGACAGCTCTGGCGACTCTGCTGGGGATGAGAACCCAGAATCTCTGGTTCAGGGTTCAAGAATTTGAGCTTAGAATGACAGTTATATTTTGCTTACCGCTTTGATATTATCTAAACTGTACATATAAATTGCTACAAAACCCTTCACTTCTCACCTCTGGGGATGTGCTTACTAGTTGAGACTCCCTTTTATGTTAGTGTCTTACCTTGAAATAAGAAAGAGGCCGGACAAGCTACTAATCCAGATGGCCTTTTGGTTTCCGGTACATAGCCCTCTCCTCGACTCGAATTGTCCGCTCGGGTACACAGTCTAGACCTTGTACCGAGGTTATAAACTTAGTATAACAAAACCTCATGCCCGGATCCCTAGTAGGAACGTTTATCTGCATCATGAGTTTTGACTTAGGAGACTCAACACAGGGGTTGGGTCCGTCTAGGACAGGTGCCCTGAAATAAATGACCATCGTGATGTATTTTTACGTGTTACTTCGCATTTATTTGCCTTGGATTCATATGTTGACCGGCCTGTAAACAAAGGGAATAAATTGAGAAAAATAGCAGTGCAAGGGTAACCACCTTTAAAACCAATGCTCATCTAGCGCCGAAATGCTACCGGATTTTTGAAAAAAAAAAACAAATAAGGAAACAACAAAAACAACAAACACCAGTGGCGCATAGGGTTGGATACTCTGGAGATCCATCAGAAGGAAGTGAGGCCCAGTGGTTGGGATATACCCGATTTCATCAACGGGGAGCCACCCTAAAGTCCACGTTACCTAGTTTGCAGTGACAACCCGGAGATACGACACCCATTCTGTGACACCCAGAGGTAGCCTAGACCCATCAACCTTGTTGTAGAATTCTTCTATGCAGCTCTTTGTTGGCGACCCATAATTCATGAACTGAGGCCGGTGGCATAAGTGTTTGATAATCCATATTTGTAACAATAGGTTACATCCTTCAAAGAAGTCTCCTCGCGCTTTACAGGCGTTGAGAGCACGGAAGATTTCGTATAAGATCATAGGTGCGAGGGCACTCGTGGCCTGAGTTATTAAAGTGCTGACGTCCCCTGCTATCTGTATGTCAATATTTCCATCCTTCCGTGGAAACACCAAAAGACCCAAGAAGAATACCATGCATACAAAACATCGATGCTCCTCCCATTTGAGTTGGTTTCCTTTGCTAAAAATATGGTTTTTCGGGTTATTGAATCCCCCTATGTGCTCGTACCTCTGATATATAAACTGCAGGGTACAAAAGGCGGCTGATAGGTCTGGGTTATAAACCTTCCTACTGATTTTTAAGGAGTCTAAGAACTTGTGCACTGCGAAGGATCTTGGTGCAATCAGGTATTGGTGCCTCATGGGAATCGTAGGGGTCCCAATATATCAAGTTATTTCTTCCAATGTCGGTGTGAGTTCAAAATCCGAGAAATGGAATACATTGTGAGCCGTGTCCCAGAATGTGATCAATGCCTTTATGATATCTCCCCTTAATTTTTAACAGCCTAGTAAGTCCTCCAAAATACAAATTGACCCTGTTTTTCCCCGCTTCCCCCAGATCATTCCACCATATTTGTAGCTCCAAGGGAATTTTGTTCATGAATGTTATCGGCAAATACTGCTCCTTGCTCATTCTGCATATTTATTAGAGCGAATTAGTATCTCAATATTTTATTCTTTTTGACTTCACAAAAACAATGAAAATAAAAAAAAAACCTCTTTCTTTTATGAAATTTTAATTTCTGAAACCAGGGCCCAGCGTTGCAAATATGGCCTTTCTGCACAACCAAAGGAAGATCTTAAGGCAGTGTTCCCTGACCGGCCAAACTAAGACTCGGAGGTGGCCATTGTACAAAGTCAGTCTTCCGGCATCCCTTTTGCTAATATTCGGCTATTCTTGGCAGTAACGACATCACTCGATTTATTTAGAAAAATAAATAAAATTGGACATTTGTTTGTTCTTGTTTCGACGAGAATCAAACCGGCATAGTTCGGGCAAAAAAATTTGTCAAAACCAAAATTTTGTTGAAAAGCCACTTTTTTGTTTTGTTTTTCCCTTTTCTTTTTTAAAAATCTAGCAGCATTTCGGGCTATTTGAGCATTAATTTTACAAGACAAACGATTGATCTCAGCCACCCCTAGTACCATTTATTTTCTCAATTCTCTTTCTTTATTCTCAAGCTGGTCAACATGAAAATCCAAAGCAGCTAAATGCACAAGTAACACGTAATACGCATCAGGATGGTCTTTTCATTTCAGGTCACCTGTCCTAGATGGACCCAACCCCGGTGTTGAGTCCCCTCAGTCAAATGTATGATGCAAACAGGCGTTCCTACTAGGGATCCGGGATGAGGTTGAGTTATTCTAGGTTAACAACCTTGGTATGTGTTCCAGATAATGTACCCGAGCTGACAACTCGAGTTGAGGAGGGGGCTACGTACCGGGAACCAAAAGGCCATCCTGCTTAGTAACTTGTCCGGCCTCTTTCTTATTTCAGGGTATGGCACTAACAGAATAGGGAGTCTCAACCACTAAGCACATCCCCAGAGGTGAGAAAAGAAGGGTTTCGTAGCTGTTTATATGTTCAGTTCAGATAATATCAAAGCGGTAAAAGCATCATTTTCCACATTAAGCCAACATGTAAAATCAGGTAATTAACAAAGCCAAATACAACAATTATTTTAAGCTCGAATTCTTGAACCCTGAACCAGAGATTTTGGGTTACTAATCCCAGTAGAGTCGCCAGAGCTGTCACACCTCCTTTTCGCTACTACAACACGACGAAGGGCGTGGATAATGGGAGTTTTTCCAATTAAAGGACAATCGAAATGGGATTCAATTTTAAACGAGAATTTCAGAGTCACCACTTCGGATATTTATGGTGCCCCAAGTCACTCGTTGGAATCCCGAGTCGAGGAAAGAATGACTCTGTTTAACAGTCTGGGAACCAGAAATCCGAGTAAGGAATTCTGTTAACCCGGGAGAAGGTGTTGGGCACTCTCGAATTTCGTGGTTCGAGCATGATGGCTCATCTGCTATATTTGGCTTAAACAATCCAATTACATACAATTATGAACTTATGTGCATTTTAAATCTTTTAGTTGCTTAATATTACTTTTAAAAAAAATTGCAATGTAGTTAAAAGATGCCTCGAACCACGTCATATAAATGCACCCATAGTTTTTTGACACATTCTAACTTCGTTGAGATTTGAATTTGGGTCACATAAATGCGCACCCCTGTTTAAGGAGATAAAATAATTAAAGACGTGCCTAAAAGCGATTATTGCATTATTATCTTCTTGAGAAGGCCGTGAAATTTGATAAACGACGTGTCCCGAATTCTAAAAATATTTTAGTAAGCATTTTATGAGGGCCACGCAATTTGTCGGTTCCATTTGGCGCGTCATGCCTCCTTTGTTTGTTTGAAGGCCGAACCTGGAGCAAACTAAGGTTTTCTACTATATTTGTCCATATTTAGGGCTAATAAATCTACTATGCAATGTTTCAGTTCTTGTTTGATTGTGCTTCAGCATTTGGGCTCAATCGTAAGCCCAAAATTTAGTTTTTGCATAAGGAATGAGCTGCATGTGCTCAATGGCCTGAGTTGGGCTACTGAAAAGAACATGGGACTTGCTAGGCTTCTAAATGAGCCCAAGCCTTAATTTATGACCTTGAGGAACGCCAGTTACAAAAAACTAGACCAAATCACTCAAAAATACACCTAATTCGGATTGACTATAATGACAATAACCCATGAAGCTTTAAGCTATTAACAGTGTAAACAAATAAACCAATTATAATACATGACCCTTGGAGTTCATTTTTTTTTACTAAGCAAATGAAGAACTAATTATAACTAGCAAGCTAAAATATAATGTCATATTATACAAGCCATTTTCTCAAGTATAACAACATACTAGCAATGCTGATTAAAACAGATAATAGGCTTCTTGAGCTCGAATATCCAGTAAGTCCAAACTTGATACACCATTTGAGATCGAAGATACACCTAGAATTTGTGCAAAAAAGCATAACTGAAAGTCAGCAACACTCAAACTACAGTATATTCACAGAAGTTCACAGCTTATGAATGGTCAATAACCCCATAAACATTACCAAACACCCAGGAAAGTCTAAAACCCAAAAATTCAACAGCAACAAATTCTCAAATATCTCCTATGAACCTGGACAATTAAACATGAACCTAGGAGAATTTAACACCATACAACATTAGCCATCCAACTCGAATTAGATTGAATAATAACCAAACTAGTTTGAATTGAAACCAGAACAAGTATTGGAACATGAAATATATTTCAGGTCATTTTCCTATCTCCTATGGCTGGATCTGTTATAGACAACTGAGTTGAAGAGTGTGTTTGCACAATAATATCCAATGGAACAGTAAAATTTGGACTGCTGGAGGTTTTCAGGAATTATTAAGTGAGATTTTGGTGCTTCGAAATTCTGGAAATTATAGAGATATTTTCAGACTGCCCGACCCCATTTTTGAATGAATTGGGGTCCCTTTTTATAGCCAAAAGCTAGGGCAACCCTCTTATTACAAAATAACAATTAGTCCCTCAGATTTTAACTACTTGGTCCTTAATTTTTTGTCTTGTTTCCCAAGTTACTACACTAAACTTCTTATTTTTAAACTAATCCACCCTTCTAGAAGGGTCCAAAAGATTCTAGCTTTGTTCTTTACTTGTAAGATACATATACTACCCTTGTTTTATTCCTAAAACTTCCAAAGCCAAGTTAAAAACTCTATCTTACCCCTATTTTATTCTAAAAATCACAAAAACTTAGTGGAATTCCTATTTTACCCCCTTTAATGCTGAAGTTACCAAATTGCTAATACTAAATCCTGTAATTAACTACTAACAGATAATACGAAATCCTGTAGCTAACTATTAACTATTTAACAACTATAACCAATCCCTAATTTCATTGAACTATTAATCAGGAGTAACCAACAATTAAACTCAGAAGCCAGACACTACTAAATTGGGAATTTAAATTAAAGGCAAGCATGGAAGGCTGCTACTATACCATTTGAATAACCAAAATTGAACCACAAAACAAACCCCTATTAAGCTACTACTAATTTTTGATGAATATCAAAATAAACTGAATCAACGAACATGTTCAGGAATTAAGACTGGATAACAAAATGCAGGCCAAACAAATGATCACCAAAATACTATTTATTCTGAACAAAATAATTCAATGCCTCTAACTAAAGTAATGGCCAAAACTTAAGAGAGATAAAGGAAACAAAAAAAATAAAAAGAATGAGAAAGAACCGACACTTACCTTATGCTCTTCGAAAACTTAATTGAATTTAATTTGAGCCTCCAAGCGGAGTCACATGTTTCTTTTTTGGCCAAAACAAATGTGTGACTCCGTTTGAAACTCAAACATCCTTTGAAGATAAAACTAAAAAACAGGTTAGGCTGGATTTCAGAATTTAAGGGTTTTGGGAGTTATTTGAAAGGAACTGGGTGTGTTTTTGGGTAGAGGAAGGCCAGATGGGTGGGTGATGACGATTTGGAAGCCATTGGAGTCTAGTCACTACCGTGTATGGCGGAGATTCCAGTTTCCAACGAATATTCGAGGAGTTGGGGGCCATGTTCGAGTGTGCCTAATGATGGGGTTGGAAAGAGGGGAGTAAGGGGAGTGTATGGTGTTATTTGGGAGGCCGTTGCCACCGGTCACCGTCATGGACAGCTGAGCTTCAAATATTCAGATGGATATTCGACGAGTTCAGGCGAGTTTTGAGAGACGATCTTAGGAGGGTTGGAAAGAGAGGAGCGAGGGGATTCCAGGGTGTAATTTTGGAAGTCATTGGAGCAACGCCGCTGCGGCGGCAATCTCCGGCCGGCAACGGGCAGTAGAGACAAGGCAGAGGTAAAGCGGCATTACACCGGCTAATTTAGGGCTTGTTTAGTCATGGTACGAGGTTAGGTTGATTGGGGGTGTTAGTTCGACTCTTAAATAGGGCAAGGACCCCTTGCATCTAGACCGTTTGATCAATGATGATCAATGGATCAGATGCCTAGGCAAAAATAATGTCGTTTTGGGCAGCCGTGCCTTTTGGACCGGGCAAGGGACTGGGTTTGGGTCTGTTTGAGTGAGGTTTGGTTATTTGGATGGATTTAGTGCAAAATATGGCAAAAAATGTAGCTAATATTATGTACCACCCCTATACTTTTGCATTTTGTTTTATTATTACTCTCACTTTTTTTCTTTAGATTTTTGATAAAATAAAAATAAAGATAAAAATAGCCAAAAACCTATTTAACAAGAAATAAACTAAATAAGCTCCTATATTCTAAATTTCAAAGAGAATTAACCAATTTTGTTATTATTTTTCCCTCACTAATTAATAACCTAAATGCAAATTTTCAATCCTAGATGCAAACATGCCATTTTAATATTTCATGACTTATGTAAATTAAACATGAAACATGCAAACAAACACAAACTTATGTAATTAATTTCTAAAATTCAAAGAAAAATAGCAATGAACGGAAAGTCCGGCAAATAAATCCTACAAATTTTAATAATAAGAGAAGAAAATGAAAACAAACACGAAATCACTCAAATAATTCCTAAAAATTCGCACCATATAAAAACAAATCCTAAATTAAGTTTATACGAACATGTTAAGCAAAACCAAAATCATGTGCTCACAACAAGAACGTTTTACTTCTTCTTCATAAATATTGGGTCTTGGAGGAACAAAAAGGTGATTCTATTTTTTGGAACTCAACAATGTCAAGAAGTTCCTCTTTTTTTTTTTCAGTAATAGCAAAGTCAACACTCTGCCTTACAATACTTTTTAAGACTTCAATACTTTTTCGCTCCAAACCTAATCGCATAACCTTTTGCTTTTGTATGATCAAGGTTCTTTACTTACGCTACCTTTTCTATCCCTAAGATGCCATGTCACCCGCTTTCTCTTCTCAATCTGTTCACCATTATCATCTGTTGCATCTTTCTTAGCAAACTTTATTTTCTCCATTTTTTTCACAAATGAAGATTCTTCCATCTCATCCTCTCTTCTATAGTCACCACATCAGCAGGGTACACCACTTCATCATCAATCATCCTACTTTTCTCAATCCTTTTTACTAGATCAGAGGTTCGTTTATACACATAATTCAAAGAGAAAAAGATCATCATTAAAATCTATTTCATGAGAAGGACTTGAGGGATCAGGTTCCTCATTCGATGCACATATTTACCAATTTTTTCATCTTTCAAGACTTCAACAAATCCAACCACAACTTCAGCCTCACGCTCTAGACTATTAGTTCTACCCTGTTCCCTTTTAGTTAAACTTCTATCAAAATCTACCAAAGACTTCTTGGGGTTCTGATTCTGATGGAGTTAGGTTTTTAGAGAGTGAGAGAGTTGGGTTCACTTCTGGCATATTTGGAAAGAATGATTACTTTGAGAGAAGGTAGATTCTGGTTTTAAAGAAAAGAATCTGTTTCATTTGGGTGTAAGATAGAGAAGTTCCTTTTTAGGGCAACGAGTTTGTTCAGAAAAGGTTTAACATTTTGGACTTCAAAAGTTAGGAGGATAGGCGAGAGAAAGGCAGAAAAATATCAATGACACTACACTTCAGTAGCTTAAAAGAGCATATAAGTAGTGAAGAGACTTCCAACCTAAGTCACAAGAACCAGGTTCCGTGACAGTTATTTTGAATATTTTGAGCAAAGTCTCCTAGATGGTCAATGTAACTCTTACTTATTTTTTTCCTGATACTGCTAAATGTGTATACCTATAACAGTATAATTTTGAGTTAGATGTCGCTGAAAAAAATGTACCTTTCCTTCTTAACATAGCCAATCATCAAGGGACTGGGTCCTTAGATGAGCTTGATCAACCCCAACTCTAGAAGATTTCTTTCACACTAAGCACGGGGAGCCTGACTTCCATTGCAGTTCTGTCAGTAGGTCGTGGAACCAGGTTCCATATACTGTTCCTCTCAAGTTGACGCAGCTCTTCTTGCACTACTGTAATTTAGTCAACATCTTTCAATGCTCTCTTGATGTTCTTTAGGCTCTATTTGAGAGAGAAAGGCTGAGGAGGCAAGTGAGTTTCTTGTCTTTGATCTTGTTTGAATTCCTTAATATCTAGAGTTCCATGTACAACATCCATAACTTTATTTTCTACTTCACACATTGTGATCGGGGGACCAGGTTCCTCTATGTCGGCTAGAGTCTCATCTACAGTTCTCTTTTCTCGTTTTCTTGGCATCCTCATAGGTCTACATAGATCCATATGGAGGAGATCAAGTGTCTTTGAGATGCTAACTTCCTTTTTGGTCTTGAAAGAGGATATGACTTGCTTTCCTCTTACATATGCATCACACACTCTATGATCCTTGTAGCTTACCTTGAGCAAACCACGAACTAGGTCCTTCTTGAATCATTTATTCATCAGCATGAAATTGACATGACCGAGCCTTCTGTGCCATAGCTCAACATTATCATTAACAGCACTCGGACAACCAAGATCCCATTGTCATAGATTTGGGAAATACCCAGCAGAATCTTTAAGTACTAGGTACTCTATTGCTCAATGGTATCATACTATTCCCGACTCTTCCGACTCCCAAAATATATCCCTTGCTATTTTCAAAGGATACACTCCCTCCTTGTAGGGCCATTAGTGAAAGGAAATCATTTGTTCTTCCAGTTATGAGCTTCGAGCAGTCGTTATGTATGTGTCACTGTTGACTGCTCCCTTTCATTATTCCCTGCACACTTAAGTCAATGATTAGACTTAGGAACCCAAGCCAGCTTAGCTCCCTTATAATGATAGAACGGGCGGTCAAATCTCTTTTTTCCCGTGAAGACATCGCATATTTTCTTTTCAGGGAACCAGGTTCCTAATCAGTACGCCTCTTTTCAGCAAAAAGTCTATTTTTCTATAAAGACTGAATTTTAACTTTACAAAAGTGCTTGTAATGATAAGTTTGACCATAGTTTGTCAACAACCTATTACCAGCCATTGATACATACTTTCTATGTTGATTATATGAGGTCTAAGCCTTTGGGAACCCGATGCCTTGCCTGTTTCTACCATTACTCCTGTATATTGACGTTATCACATCAGAGGACTGGGTCAATTTTAGTTATTTACCAAGATCATTTTTAACCCTTTTTAAATACTCTTGAAGTTTTCTATTCTTTTCAATATCAACAACAAGACTTGTTTTAATTTTTGTAAACTCGCTCTCAAGCTGAAGTTGAGCCTTTCTAACCATTTCCTCTCCCTCAGTGTTGTCCATCCATTTTTTTTTTTGTTTTTTTTTTCAACAAGTTGTGTTCTCTAGTTACTTCTTCCATTTGTTCCTTTAAATCATGAAAGGAAACTAACATATCATCCCTCTCTTGGTCCGTGGCAGCAATTTTCTAGAGTATTCTTCTCTTTGCTAAGGTTCTCTATGGTTTTCTTCAAGTCAACAACCACTACCATAAAATCATCTCTAGATTGTTCGGCATATCCTAGATCTATGACTAGGTAATCTTTATCATTAACAAAACTATAATATGTATCAATTAGAACATTGTCTAATGACATCAATTTCTTTGAAGACGGGACTTCAGATTTCTCTGAACATCTCTGAGATTTACCTCATCATTGACATCATCTTCATCCACATCGGATCGAGCCATCAATACAAACAATGAATAATTTCATTTTGCATTGCCATCATGGAGTTGCTTCCTGCATCTGGTTCCTCTTCTGATTCACTGGATAAGTCTCCCCATGCAGCAAGAGCTCGTTTCATAACATTGTCGGCTGCACTTTTTTGGCAGAATCGTTTGTCAGTAACCAAGTTCCTTTTTGCAACTAGTACCAATAGTTAATCATAAGAATTTTCCACGAGAATAATCATAATCCTTGCTCAACACAGAGAAGCAATAGCTTAGGCATTCATAGTATTTATCAATAACACGATAGATTCAATATAAGACTCACGGTCATGCTTGACACCAACGTATAGATACTCGTCACCATGCATATACATCTATTCATCAAGTAACACGTATAAAATAGGACATACCTCCTAATTCCTCAAGCTAAGGTTAGATAAAACACTTATGTTGAATACGTAGAAATAGGACATAACTCCTAATCCCTCAAGCTAAGGTTAGATAAAACACATACCTAGAACTTTCACGGCCAACTCAAGCCTCAAACACCGCTTTTCGTTTTGAATTTGGCTCCAAATCAGTTGTATCGATGCATAATCAACTTAATAACATCAATAAACCGTCAACAATTCGATTCTAATGCTTAATTATAGATTTTCTATTATTATTCCCAAATAGTCAAAAATCGATCCGGGACCAGTTTGGTCAAAACTCGAGATTCGGACCAAAACCTGATCACCCATGCGCCAACGAGCTCACATATGCAAAACATTTTGAAATTCGGCCCTAAAACGAGGTCTAAATCCGAATTAATTAATAATCTCTAACTCTACCCAAATTCCTACCTTTAAAAACATGGTTTAGGCCTAGAAATCTAATGGTTGTTAATGAAAATTAAAGAAAACGAATTTAAGAATACATACCTATGATTTTATGGTGAAATCCCTCTTTAAAAATCGCCCAAGTTCGAATTTACGTGAAATAGTTATGAAAATTTTGAAGAATATTGTTTTTGTTACTGTTTTAAAAGACTGGGCAAAATGGTCTTTGCGATAGCAACAAAAGCTATGCGATCACATAGGTTTCCCCTCCCCCGCCCTTCGTGTTCTCATCACTAGGGGTGCGTTCCAGTAGAATTAAAACTACCCAGGCCCCTTCCTACTCCATGCACTCGCAGATGACCCGGTGCGTTCGTGTAGAGTAAATTCCCCAAAGCTCCGCGTTCGTATAGTGCAAATCTTCCCTCCTCCTAATTTGTGTTGTGCATTCGTGAGGTTTACCATGCGATCGCATAGAGTTAACAACTCATACACCAGCAACAACTAATACGAGATTGCTAAGTCCAAAAAAAAAAATCTGACGCCTATCCGAAACTCACCGGAGCCCTTGGCGCTCCAAACCAAATATGGATGTTAACCTAAAAATATCATACGAACTTATTTGTGTGATCAAATCGCCAAAATAACATCAACAATCATGAATTTAGCATCAAAATCATGAAATCACATAAGAAATTCAAAATTTTCAATTTCTCAAATACGGTTCGATTCACGCCTTTTCAAGTCCGTTTCTTACGAAACTTCACAAACTCGACTTAAACCACAGATAAAACCTGTACATGGCTCCGGAACCAGAAAATGAACCTGATGTCATCAAATTTTAAATGCATTTTATTTTTAAAAACTCATAAATATTCCAGAAAATAATTTATTGCTCCGGAACCAGAAAATATGCCTGGAATTCGATTCCGGGCATATGCTCAAGTCCCATATACGGATCCTTCGAAACCGTCAAATCACAGGTCCGGGTCCCTTTACCTAAAATTTTGACCAAAATCAACTTAAATCTATTTTAAAGTCAAAATTTATTGTTTTTCACAGATTTCACTTAATGGCTCGCAAGCAAACCGATGTGATGCTAAAAGAAATTTTTATGGCCTCAGAATACAGATTTTGTTTCTAAAACGGAGTTGTATGGACAATATAGTTCTTTTGGTTTTATCCGATAAGCGACATCGTTTTATACTATTACAAACTAAAGCAAGTCTTTCAATATAACCCTTAGAATTTTTCTTGAGTTATTCTACAATAGAGTCAATGTTCATAACAATTTTTAGTGACGAGCAGTAACTTTTCTTGCTTTTTATTAGTGTATTTTAACGATCAAACCAAGTATATTCATAACATGATTGAGAGTACAAAACTACATGTATCATATTTTCCCACAAATATGACTGTTGCCACGTGCAATGCAAGTTCCCATTAACGATACTATTGCATTTTTCCCCACATTAATGGCATTATTCGGTATTCTTGTATATAATTTTCCTGTAAATTTAATGTATTATTCCATCATAAAAATAATGGACTAAAGGTTAACGTGCAATATATGAATATAAAAATTAATTATTATAAAATTATGAATATAATATTGATAGATCAATATAACCCTTAAATATTTTTTACTAAAAGTTAATAGAAAAAAACACAACTAAAAATATTACACGTAAAAATAAAGAGATGTAATTGTATATAAATTGTACTTAGTATTTAAGATTTTTCCTGAAATACACCTAATTACAATAGGTTGTAACAACTTTTTCCTTTTTTACAAGAACGGGCATTAATTACTTCAAGAGTTTTAGTTTGAATATGATCTCTTACTTTAATTCTAAGCAATAATCATTGCCTCAATAACGGATTAACATATCCTTTTTTACATTATTCTTCATATAATTTTGTTGGTTATTTTGATCAAATAATATAAATAAAATTCTAATAAAAACTACTTTCTGATGATATAGACATTCTATTGAAAATTTATGTTAGCCGTGAGTTGGGTTATCCGAGGAGTTTTTTCTTTAGCTTATTTAAAATTTATTTTACTTTTTGAAGGTAAAGAATAATATGCTAACTGAAATGATAAGTTAACCAAAGAAAAACTTATCATTCCGATCACGTCAAAATTATAATGAACTAATTTTATTTTCTTGAAAAGCGAACTATATTTTTAAAGACTTTTGTGTTGGATAAAATTATAATATTTAAAGCTTTAAAGTTAAATAATAATAGAGTGCTTAAAGATTTATAATAAAATTTATACTATATATTTATTCCAGGACTCAATAATTAAGACTTTTAGTTCAAGTAATAATCAACTAAAACTTTTGAAAGAAATATAAACTAAAAATTATTATTTTTCTACAATTGTAACATTCAGAATAAAAATACTCAACTTACCTTAGATCAAATGACAACAACTAACAACATAGCAATTCCCTAATATTCACATTGTTGTGTTATAATGTCACGACCCAAAATTCTCCAAGGACCGTGATAGTGTCTGATATCACTATCAGGCAAGCTAACCAAAATACTTAACTATATTTTAATTTTTGTACTGTCTAAAATTATTTTTCTTTACATATTAAATAACGAATAATAAAATTTACAAAAACAACTGCGAAACCTTTAAGAAACTTAATATATAATAATCCAAAAATCCTCCCTGAACCTGATCTCACAAGTGCATGAGCATTTACAGATAAGGAAATAAAATACAACATCCGTCCCGAATATAGTGGATAGGAAGTAAATGATGTACACTGGAAGGGACTGTACTAGCTACCGCCGTCTCGAATAATACAACTCACCTAGTCCCAGAATCATCTGTGATGTTACGCCCAGTAGGCCGCTAGAGTTACATATACACGTGCAACAAATATGCACAGAAGTGTAGTATGAGTACGAAACAACGTGTACTCAATGAGTATCCCGTATAATCTCAAAGCAGTAGAGACGAGGTGGTCAACTTTGACACTTACTAGTGCTCCAACAATAATGTCAATAATACATTAAATCGTAAATTTCTACAAATATGATTTTTACCAAATAGCAGGAAACAAGTAGACAATTATTCCTTTTATAGAAAATTTCCAAAATTCCTTTTTCATTATTTTCCAAATATTCTCAAACCATGAAGAGGCAATAACAACTTTAATAAGCTCAAGGAAATAATAGCAGCATATGAAAATAACCACCGTGGGACGTACGGCCCGATCCAATATAAAAGTAAATTGTGCACTGCCGAGAGTTGAATGGCTCGAACCATAGATGCATCTATTACCTCGCTCGCGAACTACCCATGCAACGCGGTCAGCATAAAACAAATAATTACCTTGCTCGTGAATCATACATGCGACGCAGACACACATAGAAATACATGCTCAGATAGCTAATTAAGAATTTATCGAGAAATATTTATTCAATAAAAGCAACATTCTCTTTTAACAACTTAAGAAAAGAAGTTTAATCCTTTTTGAAACGTGTATTTATTAATTCGATGTAGTTTAACCAATTTGAGCTATTAATAGATTACAATTAATCCAGGTGTATCATGCTTTTGGGGTCCTAAACTACCCGGACAATAGCGTACTAGTAGCTATGCACGGACTCTCGTCACCTCATGCATACGTAGCCCCCACATATATATGAGCACATAACTAATTATTCACCTATGGGGATAATTCCCTCTTACAAGGTTAGAAAGGAGACTCACCTTGCTCCGAAGATTTATAACCGACATTGCACGCCCTTCTGAAGACTATAATTGATGAACAAAGCTCCAAAGCTAGCCAATAATTATATAAACCCACTAATATATACTAATTTATTCATGACAACCCAATTGACAACAATTCCTAACCCCGATCAAAAAGTTGACGAAGACGCCCTCGGACCCACGTTCCCGAATTTCAAAAATTTTCAAAGAATAAGTTTAACCATAACCTCATGAACTCAAATATATGATTTACCCTCAATTTCATACCCAAAATCGTGGTCAAATTCTATTAACATCAATTTTCTAGATTTTCATCTAAACCCCCTTGATTTCATTAATTTTCACATATTAATCTACCCATAATCAATGTATTTAACCCATGTTGTGTAGAAAATACTTACCTCAAAGTACTAGGTAAAGAACCTCTTCCAAAAGCTCCAAAAATCGCCTAAGAGTATGAACAAAATGAGCTAAATGGTCTAGATATCGAAATTAATAGCTGGACACAAGCCTCTTACGTTGCATTTGCGACAACAGGTTCGTAAATGTGACGACCGCAAATGCGACAAAACCCTCGCAAATGTGAAGCATGCTCCCTTCCTACCATTGTCACATTTGCGACAAGAAGATCGCAAATGCAAAGAATTTGTCGCAAATGCGACCCATGACTGATTTAGCCTATTCCGCAATTGCGACAATGGTTTCGCAAATGCGAACCCTTTAGGCCTAGCAAAAGCGACCCCAGTTGTCGCAAATGCAAAGAATCCCCTGGCTTCCCATGTTCGCAATTGCGATGATCACATTTGCGACCAAGGCATCGCAATTGCGATCATACCTGCACCAACAACAACTTTTTACCCAATTTCGATCCGTTAACCACCGAGGCCCCCGGAACCCCAACCAATCATACCAGCCAATCCCGAAGCACATTAAGGAATTGATTGAGGCCTTAAATCACATCAAACAATGCTAAAATCATGAATAAACCCCCAATCCAACCTTTATGAACTTTACAACTTTCAACTTCTACTTTCGATGCTTAAACCCATAAATCACGTCTAATTGGCCTCAAATTTTGCGCGAAAGTCATATTCGACATTATGGACCTACTCCAACTTTATGAATTAGATTCCGACCCCGATATCAAAAATTTCACTTTCAGTCAAACTTCTCAAAAACCTTCAAATTTCTATCTTTAGCCAAATGACTCCAAAATGACCTATGGACCTCCGAATTCACTTTCGATCGCACTCCCAACTCCAGAATCATAATATGGAGCTTCTCCGAGACTCAGAATCCCAAACGGACATTGATATCATTGAATGCACTTCAACCCAAACATATAAAATTCCTTCAAAATACCAACTTCCACAATAGGCACCAAAACACTACCGTGTCATCCAAAACCTGATCCGGGCATATGCCTAGCTCTGAAATCATCATACAAACTTGCTGGAACCTTCAGATCCCAATTCGGAGGTCGTTTACTCAAAATTTCAATTCTAGTTAATTCTTTTAACTTTAAGGTTCCGAAACGAGAATTCTCTTTCCAAATCAACTCTAAACTTCCTCAAACTTAATTCCGAACATGCGTGCAAGTCATAATACCTGGAAGGAAGATGTTCATGGCCTCACACTGCTGAACGACATGGTAGAGCTCAAAATGACTTGTTGGGTCATTACATTCTCTCCCATTTAAACATACGTTCAACCTAGAACGTGCTGAGAACTACACTAAAGTGCCTGAAATCACTGTTTAACTTCTCGTGCACCTTCCCATGCTACCACAACTTAGTTGAGCAATATAGCTCGATCAATTCTAAAGTTATTCCGTTTTATTCAAGTAAATAAGCCTTAGAGCCCAATTCCAACATCCAAAATTTATACCCGACCTGTTTCTGACATAAGATCGCCATATCGATCACTACATGCCGTACCCAAACATGGCTGCATAACTTTGCTGAATTCACACCTAGCATCACTTTACTCACCGGACCACATTAACATTTTCTGACCAACTTAGTCAACATTCCACGAATCTGATGCTCCCATTGCACCCCATGACATACACAGGACTTACTATAGCTCTTACATTGCCGTCACAACGAAAGAGATGTGCAAAAATTCATTGTCAACCGCTAAGTCAACCAATCATTTAGTCTATACTTCTGACAAAAAATATTACCTCTTTTCGAACCAAATAATGATCTTTGCTCCTTAATATATTTCATGTAATCAGATTGCGCTGATCCTAAATCCAACAATCTCGTCTCACCCAGTACGAACTGCTCAGGCAATAAGCCACTCTGACATGACCAAAAATCTCATATGATGCCACAATGTGCCAATAGGCTACCAACTATAATGCGATACAAAAGGAAAACAAACTCTGAAAAGGGGATCCAATTACCCCGCTCGTGAATCATTCGTGCGATGTGGGTAACATACTAAACAGACACCCCCTCGGGAATCATACTTGCGACGCAGGATCACAGCCAATACGAGATTTCCTCAGAATATAGGAAAAGAAACACATAAAAATAGAAATAGGGTACTTTACTTAACATCACGATGTTGCATCGCGCAACCTCATCCAAACAACATACCCATGGCGGCGTGCCACCCGATCCACACATAGAACTTTTATAAGGTGATATACATCGAGCTAAATTTCTCATTACAACAGAATACTGAATATAAGTCAGAAACACGATAGGTGCATAATACCATCCATAAGGGAAACATACAACACTATAGGCTACAAAACGCAAGCACAACTGAGGTGCGATACATGATCTGAATCTCAAGAGCCATCCTGCTCATGTAGTATCATCTCCACACGGAACCTCAACACATAAGAAATTACCAAGCCGTCTCACAAATCATATGATGAAATACATCATTACTTGGAATGGCCGACGAGAAAATAACACCCCTACTTCTTGTGAGTACGTGATTTTTGCCTCGCTCGAAATGTTCATATAAAATTTATTAAATTGGGATTTTTCTTTTACTATTTGAAGTTTTAGATTTATTTGCATGATTTCGTATTTATTTGCGTGATTTTGTATTTAGTTTCATTTTTCTTGTATTGAATTTTAGGAATTATTTGAGTGATTTTATGCTTATTTACAATTTTCTTTTATTATTTTAATTTTAGGAATAAATTGGATAAATTTTTGTTTAGTTGCATGTTGCATGTTTTAATTAATATAATTCATAAAAAATATAAAAATGGTATGTTGGCATTTAGAATTTAATTTTTACAATTTTTTAGGGTTATTAATTAGTAGATATGGAAAATGAGGCAAAAAAATAATAACAAAAACTGGTTAACTTTCTTTGAAATTTAGACGTTATGTCATTGTAGGAGTTTATTTAGTCATTTCATGTTAAATATTTTCTTGGGCTATTTTTATTTTTGTTATTAAAAATCTGGAAAAAAATAATAATAAAATAAAAATATACAAAGAAGAATAATAGATTGTATATAATTTGGGTCTTTGGAAAGACCAAAATTTGGGCCATTTTTAGTCACAAATATTAGCCCAAAACCCCTAAACCCACTAAAAGTTAACCCAGACCCAACACCTTACCCGGTCCAAAAGCCCTAGAAATGAAACGCCATCATTTTGCATCAAAGCATATGAGCCATTTATCAATGTTGATCAAACGGTCAAGATGCAACGGTCGTTACCCTATATAATTGTCGGACCAAACCCCCTACAATTTACACCTCGTACCATGTCCAAAGAGCCCTAATCCCTCCGGTGTAACAACATCGTGCATCCATCGTGTCCCTACCGCCCGTCGCCGGCCGAAAATCACCAGCGGCAGCGCAACCCAAATTTACAGCCCAGGTTCCCCATCCTCTCCTCTTTCCAACACCCCTAAAATCACACCTCAAAACCCCGTCGAACTCATCAAATATCCCTTCAAAAGAGCGGTGGCTCCGCCGTCCACGGCGGCGCCGGCTCCAATGGCGTCCAAATTAACACCACACATTCCCCTTGGCCTCCCTACCAAATAAAAAGTTCAGTTTCATCCGAATAACTCTTAGGCCCTTAAAATAATAAATCTGAGTGTTGATCGAGTTTTGAGGACTAATTTTCAAGGCTGCTTGAGTTTCAATACAACGTTACATGTTTGTTTTGGCAAAAAAAAACCTGTAACTCTGTTTGGAGACTCAAAATCGAATACAGTCAATTACTAATTGAAGACCAATCCGTAAGTTTCATCTTTCTTTTTTTTTCTCTTCTATTTGTTTTTTGTTATTATTGTTTACTTCTTTGCGGACGACTTTCCTTGTTCTAGTTTAATTGTTAGTTTTTAGGAGTCTTTAGTATTTCTGTATTTTGATTGTGGATTTTGGTCTGGTTGCATTTGTAAATTCAAGTTCTCCATCATGTTTCCAAGATAAATCTCTTATGTGCTTCAGTTTATTTTTTTTAGTTTTAAATTTTGTTTTTTTAGTTTAAGCTACGCTTAGTCTACTGATTGATTAATATTTGGATAATAGTTTTCAGTTTTCAATTCTGACTTGTTTCAAATGGTAAAATGGCATGGTATTTAAAGCTTTGTATATTTTTCATTTAATTTATTTTCAACATTTAGTTTGAATGTTAGTCCAGTAGTTTTCTCTTGAATTTTGAGTTAGATTTTTGGTTATCTTTGATTAATGGTTAAGGTTTAATGATGGACTGGTTATAGCTGTTAGTTAGTAATAGGTAATTGCAAAATTTAGCTTAGCAAAATAGTAACTCTGATACACTAAGTTAGTAATAGTTAATTGCAAAGTTTAGCTTGGTAAAATAGTAATTTTGATACACTAAGAGGGTAGTATAGGGTTTTAATTTTTGTTCTGGTAGTTTTAGGATTAAAATAAGGGTAGTATAGGTATTCTATAAATAAGAAACAATGCTAGAATCCGTTAGACCCTTCTAGAAGGAGATTTTAATCTAAAAATAAGTAGTTTAGTGCAGTAACTTGGGAAACAAGTCAAAAAATGAAGGGCCAAGTAGGTAAAGTCTGAAAATTAAAAGAGGGACTAGTAGTTAAAATGAAATAAAAGGGTTGCCCTAGTTTTTGGTACAAAAGGGACTCCAATTAATTCAAAAATGGGGGTTAGATAATCTGAAAATTATCTTCTCAGAATTATAAAGCTTAAAAATATCTCAAAAAATTCCTGAAAACCTCCAGAAATCCAAGTTTTTACTGTTCCATTGGATTTCACCTTTTGAAAACTCTAAATCTCAATTGTCCAGTAGGAATTTAACCATATAAAAATAGAAAAATGACCTGAAAAACATACATTTAAGGAGATGAGTTTCCAGCATTGGTCCTGGGTTCAATTTGAGTTGATTTGGTCTTGTTTTCTGGGGTTCTGCATTATTTGATTTGGGTTTGGTTATTGTTGGAGCGCCTAGTTACATTTTCCAGTCATTTAAGTTCATTTTTAAAGCTGTGTGTGGTTTCCTATAAGTAAACTTGGTTACCAAGCTGAGTGTTGCTGCTGTATTGCTTATGATTTGCTGCTGATCACTGGAAATCACTGCTGACTCCTTACTCCCCTTTTGCATTTTGATTCCAGGTATTAGTTAAGCTAAAGCTATGTGTGATGACTGGAAATACAAATTCAGCAAATGGTTAATGACAGTTCTGTTTATCACTTGAAGATGTTATTATGTCATTCATTTTAAATACCTTTTGTAGTGTAATCGAAGCTATGGCCTCATATTTTTACTAATGCAACTGTGGATGTGTTTGTAAAGTGGACTAGACTATTAAATTATTTGGTTGAGCCCGTAGTTAGCCTTAGTGTTACATAGTTCGATTACTATGTATCCAGTGGATTTTGTTCAACAAGAGACACATTAGGGGTTTTGATATTGATTTACACGTACTTATGGATCCTAATTGAATTGTCAGAAGCCATAGATGTTAGATGGAATACCGTAGAAGTTGGAGGGATTTTGAGTAGCCATAAAATTTTCAGTAGCCATAATTGATATTGACTTACACGGATTAAAAAATGAATTGCTTGTTTGTATTGAAATTGTACTAAGTGTGCCTTGCAGCTCCAGCTTAGCTCGTTTTTAGTCATGTGGTTGCCGGAAGTCCATATTGGACTCGAAAAACTGGTTGTGGACTCGCCTCAGTCGAAGTTGGATAGCCCCATATCCATGTTTGGACTTAACAATTCATATACCAAAGGCCCAACACAATTTGTTCCTCTCAATTATCCGAAATAACGAGTGCAGAAAAGTAGTAGTTCATTTTAGGAATGGCCTTAATAATAACAAATAAGGTGTGCCACGCCAAACGGAATCCAAAATTGTGAGGCCCTCGTGAAATGCTTACAGTAAAATATTTAGAAATTTGGGACACGTTGTTTAGCGAATTTCACAGCTTCCCATAAAGATAATAACATGATAGTCACTTTTAAGTACGTTTTTAATAATTTTGTCTTCTTAAGTACGGGTGCGCAGTTATGTGACCCAAATCCAAATCTCAATGAAATTGAAATATGTCAAAAACCATGGGTGCATTTATGTGATGTGGTTTGGGGCATGTTTTAACGATGTTGCAATTTTCTTGAAAAATAATAATAAAAGTGGTTAAAAGACTTAAAATGCACATAGGTTCATAATGGTAAAAAATCAGATAATTTAAGCTAAATATAATAATTGAGCGACCGTGCTAGAACCACGGAACTCGGGAGTGACTAACACCTTCTCCCGGGTTAACAGAATTCTTTATCCGAATTTTTGGTTCGCGGGCTGTTAAATAGAGTTATTCTTTAATCAATTCGGGATTCTGAATGGTGACTTGGGACACCATATATCTCCCAAGTAGCGACTCTGAAATCTCTTAAATAATTGAATCCCATTTCGAATATCATTTAATTTGAAAAACTTCCTTATCCACGCCCTTCGCCGGGATGTGGATAACCAAAAAGGAGGTGTGAAAGCTCTGGCGACTCTGCTAGGGATCGAACCCAGAATCTGTAGTTCAGGGTTCAAGAATTCGAGCTTAGAATAATTGTTGTATTTGGCTTTGTTTATTATCTGATTTTACATGTTTGCTTAATGTGCAAAATGATGCTTCTACCACTTTGATATTATCTGAGCTGTACATATAAACTGCTACGAAACCTTTCTCTTCTCACCTACGGGGATATGCTTACTGGTTGAGACTCCCTATTCTGTTAGTGTTATACCCTGAAATAAGAAAGAGGTCGAACAAGTTACTAAGCCGGATGGCCTTTTGGTTCCCGGTATGTAGCCCCCTCCTCGACTCGAGTTATTTGCTTTGGTACACTGTCTAGAACACATACTCTAGTTTTTGAACCTAGAATAACTTGACCTCATGCCAGATCCCTAGTAGGAACGCTTATTTGCATCATACATTTGACTTAGGGGACACAACACAGGGGTTGGGTCCGTCTAGGACAGGTGACCTGAAATGAAAAGACCATCCTGATGCATATTACGTGCTACTTGTACATTTAGTTGCTTTGGATTTGCATGATAGCCGGCTTGTGATAAGCAAATAAAATTGAGAAAATAAGTGGTACTAGGGTTGGCAGAGATCAATCGTTTGTCTTGTAAAACCAATGCTCAAATAACGCCGAAATGCTGCCAGATTTTTGGAAAAGGGTAAAAAAGGAAAAAGGAAAAACAAAATACAAAAAGTCTTTTCAACAAAAGTTGTGGTTTTGACAAATTGTTTTGCCTGAACTACGCCAGTCTGATTCTCATTAGGTACGAGATACGTAGGCAACCTCCATCGGATCCAACCTCCATTTTGGAAAAATAGCCAAGATAAAGTAAAACAAATGCCAAATTTTTATTTTTTATCCTAAATAAATCGGGTGATGTCGTTATTGCCTAAAACAGCTAAATATTACCAAAAGGGATGCCGGAAGGCTGATTTTGCACAAATGGACACCCCTGGGTTTTATTTTTGGCAGGTTAGCGGGCACAACCTTTAAATCTTCCTTTGGAAGTGCTGAAAGGCCGTATTTGCAAAGCTGGCCTTTGCTTCAGAAAATAAATTTCATAAAAGAAAGAGGTCATTTTAATGTTTTATTGAGTCAAACAGTAAAGTCTTGAGATATTAATTTGCCCTAATAAATAAGCAGAATGAGCACGGATCAGCATTTTCCGATAACATTCATGAACAAAATTCCCATGGAGTTACATATGGGTAGGATGACCTGGGTGAAGTGGGGAAAAAGAGGGTCAACATGCATTTGGGAGGACTTACTAGGTTGTAAAAAATTAACCCGATGGGAGATATCATAAAAGCATTGATCACATTCTGGGACCCAACCCACAATGTACTCCATTTCTAAAATTTCGAACTCACACCCACATTGGAAGAAATAATTGGATATATTGGGGCCCCTACGATCCCCCCGAGGCACCAGTACTTGATTGCGCCAAGAGCCCTCGCCGTGCACAAGTTCTTGGACTCCCTTATAATTAGTAGGAATGTTTATGATCCAGACCAATCAGCCGACTTTTGCACCCTGCAGTTTATATATAATATGTATGGGCACATAGGGGGATTCAATAACCTGGAAAACCATATTTGTAGCAAAGGAAACCAACTCAAATGGGAGAAGCATTGGTTTTTCTCATTCATGGTATTCTTCTTAGGTCTTTTGGTGTTTCCGCAGAAGGATGTAAATATTGACATACGGATAGCAGGGGTTGTTAGCACTTTAATAACTCAGGCCAAGAGCACCCTCGCTCCCCTGATTTTATCTGAAATCTTCCGTGCTCTCACTGCCTGTAAAGAGGGATGATACTTATTTAAAGGATGTAACGTATTGTTACAAATATGAATGAACGAACACTTATGCCACCGGCCTCAATTCATGAATTATGGGTTGCCAACTAAGAGTTGCATAGAAGAATTCTATAACAAGGTCAATGGATTTAGGTTACCTGAGGGTATCACAGAATTGGCGTCGCATCTCTGGGTATTCAGTGCAAACTAAATAGAGTGGACGTTCGGGTGGCTCCCCGTGGATGAAATCGTGCATATGCCAGCCACTGGGCCTCATTTCCTTCTGATGGGTCTCCAAAGTATCCAGCCCTAAGCTCCATACAAAGTGCTAAGGTAATTAGGGAGGTGCCTAATGATTCCCAGGGACGAAGATATTAGCCGATACGGGGTTGAGATTAGTCCCAATGGTCAGTTCCCCGAAGCCATTGTTCGTCAACTTTTGAGCGAATGTCATTACTAGACGGTGGGTACCCCAGTACGCGACATATCTAGGGATGAGGTTGCACCAGGGTACATTGCTTGGAATAAAAAGAGTAGAGTCCAAAGGCCATCTAAGAGACCACACCTCCAAGAATTTGCTGAATCATTATAAGAACAATGAGACTGGCTAGCTAAGGAAAATGAATACATGGCCACCATAGGATAATTATAAAAGCAAGTCAAAGAGCTTCAATTTGAAAATGGTTTACAAGCCGCGTCAGATGAGGGGGAAAGAAAAGATTAACCATAGAAAATGAAGCGTTGCGAGCCCAAATCCGAAAATGAAAACATCCGCCGAGGATGAAAAGCTCATAGACTATTTAAGGCGAAAAGTATCCGAGTATGGGTTTGACTTGAATAAAGGATAACGTGAGCTATCTAGGGCCCACATCATTGAGCAATTAAAAGAAAGGCATGAGGATGAGGTTGCTGCATTGAAAAAGAAGGTCATCATGGCTAAGAACAAAGTGGCCAAGTGAGTCAGGGACTTCAAAGCCGAGAGGGAATATTGCTATGCAGCGATAGCAAGGTTGGAGATGGATTTTCTGCAATTCAAAGAACTGAATTAGGAAGCCGAGCAAACTCTGGAGGCAAGTGCCGAGCAAATTGGGCGACTGTTGCAAGAAAAGGGTGCTATAAGGGAAAGAGTACGGATGATCGTAGACTACATCACCGTAAAGTGCAACCACTGCGAGGATATGAAAAGATCCATGTTCTTTGCCACCGCCATGACCTTTGTTCGGCAAGTAATGGAAGACCTCCACCACCTCCAAGGGAGTTTAGCACACAAGCCTGCAGTAAGGCTGAACGATTCCTCGTGGGCTCTAGAGAACTTGAAGAACCAATGTATTCATGAAGATTGCATCTCCTTTTTTTCATACATATATATATATATATATATATATATATATATTTATAAGTCTGTCAGTTTAACCTAGAGTCTGTATTTTCTTTTGTGCATATTTAGCTGTTCTTCGAGTCTGTAGTTCGTTTTTCATCAAATCTTGTTAGTTTCTTGTTTGAATCTGTCAACCTTTCGAGTCCTTGTAACTAAAGTTTGTTATTATGAAAATGGAAAGTTACCAAAATATTTTATGCTTCACCTTTTAGTTGCAAGAACTACGCTCAGTCTGATTCATGCGGGTTCATGATACGTAGTCAATCTATATAGGATTCGACCATAATTGAATAAAAATAGGAGAGAGGGAGAGAATAAATCTAAAACAAAAGGGCTTTGCAAACAAAGAAATTGAAATCCGGAATGACGCAAGCAACCGATGCATGTAAGGACCGATCATGATCTACGTGAATACATACCTAATATGTGGCCGCTTACGTGTTAGAGCCTATCCATTAATGTGTTTTTGGTGCTATGTCAATTTCCAGACTAGATAGGAGATTACTACTTGTGGCATTCTGGAAACCCATTCCTACAACACGCGGTCTAAGAGCAAGCAAGTCATGCCCAATAGGGAAACCAATGTCGGCATTATTTACTCATCGAAAGAAGTACAGGAATTGGACGTTAATACCATGAAGGAGGAAATGTATAATCTAGAGCACCAAATGGCTGAGATGTATCAGTCATGGGCAAGAGGACAACCACCCCCGACCTATCGTGCTAATCCAACCTTCATCCCGCTACTGGCCCAATCACCTTGCCAGTCCACCACTGACCCACCCTCAGGTTTTCCTATCTATTCACAACATCAGGGATGACCTCTCAACTACTACCAGCTCCACTACCCAAAGTCGCTTCTCATCCTCCTCCCCCAATTGCTCCTACCTATGCGGCACCTCCACCTCCCTCACTCCATAGGTCATCAAGTGAACCCCTACTTCATTCTTATGACCCCCAATACTATCAACCAAAACTTGCTTACAAGACCCATGAGACTTACTCTTATGCTCCCTGTCCCGAAATTCTGCCAAGAGTTGAAAAATCAATCAAAAATCATGAGCACGAAGAGATGCTTAGAAAGGTCAGAAGTCTGGAACAATCATTTAGAGACATGCGGGGATTAGGTGGCCAGGTGAGCATGGCGTTCAAGGATCTTTGTCTATTTCCAGATGTGTAGTTGCCTCCAGGTTTCAAGATTCCTATGTTTGACATATATGATGAGCATGGTGATCCGGTCGCACATCTAAGGGGGTTTTGCAGCAAAATGAGAGGAGCAGGGGGAAAACATGAATTACTAATGGCGTACTTCAGCCAGAGTTTAAGTGGGTCGGCACTAGAGTGGTATACTCGGCAGGATCACAATCGGTGCTATACTTGGGATGACCTGGCACAAGCATTTGCTTTCCACTTCCAATATAATCTTGAGATTTTCCCATATCGTCAATCTCTTACAAAACTGGAGAAGAAACACAATGAGAGCTTCAGGGAATACGGTTTCCGGTGGAGGGAACAAGAGGAATAGCCCGGAGTTTTGGGTGTGTGAAGAATCTTTTTATGTGTCCCAGTTGGGAGTGAAGTAAATTTCATGTTGCAGTATGAGCTCAGGCTCCGTAAGATTAAGTGGCTGCATACTGTCTATGACGGTGGAAGGGTATAAAGAGACGTTAGTTTGAGGAGAAGCAGGCGGGTTATCTCCTGCCCAGTGTTCGAAAGTTTGTGAGATCCTTATGTTATCTGTTAGAAGATCTTATTTACAATTGAAATATATGTGTTGCAATTTAAATTTGGGTCACTTAGAGAGTGGATTTAACTGTTGTGAGAGTGAATGCGAGGTTTGCAGAAGATTTAAAGTATTAGATGGTATGTGTTTCACGAGCTTATGAAGGATTGAGCTTAATCTCACTATGGCACTATGGCATAAATAGAGTATATGCGTTATATTTTATTGTGTGTGTTTTGATCTGTGGCTTCGAGCCAAGTAGGGGAGTCTACTAAAAATTTCTTGGTTGCACAGTTATGTGCTAGGTTGGTTCCAGTTTGAGGCGTACGGGTGAATCAACTATGGCTTACGGAGATCGAGACATAGGATGGCTTGAGTAAAAGTATAAATTTTATGAAGGTTATGTTATGCTTTATAGGTGTTTGAGAATCACAGAATGTCTTGAGTGACTATTGGTAAAGGGTGTACGGTGCACAGAATACGAAGTTGCTTGGTTGCATTACGGTAAGGCTACACTCTGCGGTGTAGGAGTGCTAATGAGGCACAGGTTGTTCGGTTCGTTTGATTAGGCTAATTGTAGTTCGAGTAGAGTGAAGGAATCTCGAGGATGGTTCTAATGGGTTCAAGTTTCTACATGTAATAATTGGATATATTCAAGTTGTATAATTGGCTAGAAGCTGAGGTTTGCATTCGAGAGTGTCCATACTTGTTTCATTTCTATATTAATCATAGATTTCTATATATAAATATTAGGAAGGTAATGGCTCCAGATGCACATGAAGTCTCTTCCGGTTAGGTATTTTGAATGTGATACTTTTGGGAATATTTAAGAAAGTACTCAACGGCTTATGAGCCTTAGACGGGATGGTTTTATGATTAGGTCTCGTGTGTTGAGTCTAGGTTGAGGAACTGTGGAGTTATAGAAAGAAGAAGTATCAGGTTGAAGGTAAATCAGAAGGAAACTCAGATAGATGGGATTTTTTGGTTGTAGGCCGAATCGGTTTGGCAAGGATATGAGCTCTTTGAATGTTTACGAAGTAATGAGCTACTACAGGATTTTCGAGGCAATCCTCTTGGGTTTTAGTGACCTGTGTAGCTTGGTTGAGTTAAAAGGATTCAGTCGTGACAGTTTAATCTTGTGTAAGGGGAACTCAGAGAATTCTTGATGCGTTCTAGCACAGTTTGGAGGTGTACATTTTCAACTGGCATAAAGAGCGTGGGATGTATAGTGATTTTCTCTAGATGGGCTAAATGGAAAGTCCTTGGTTAGGTAAGTACATAGTTGCTTGTGGCTCAGAAGTGATATGAAGTTCTCATACTATCCTAGGATGGTATGGTGTATGCAGTACATGTGGAGGATTGAGATTTGCGTGTGTAAGGTTACTGTTCAGTTCTGAAAGGAAGGTTATAAAACTTTTAGGCATCTGGCAGCTTCTGATAATTAGAGTAATGAGCTTCAGGTGATTAGGGAAATGATCTTCAGATGGTTAAGGAAATGGTATTACTAATTGGTGTGACTTGATGGGGTATATGTTTTAGAAAAAGGGCAATGTGATTGAGATTGATGATACTTCATTAGTATTGCGGCACTCTCTTGTTAGATCGACTGTTGATATTCGAGTTTGCTTGGTATCTCAGAAGAATTATAAGAGTACCTATCATGGAATGATTAGGTACTAGAGGTATTCTGTATATTAGGACATCGGAATTGGGATTGGGTATAGAGATATGTATGTTGTATGGAGTTAGAGACTAAGAGTTATCATATACAGGTTAGTTGTGGTCGTGGACCGCGTACATCGGCCTTGTATGGTAACTATTGGGGTTTGGAGATCCGAGTGGATCTTTTGTTGCTGGTATGTTATATTTTGGATGTGATATCCGATATAAACTGGTTGTTGACACACCTCTTTTTTGGCTACTACATTCTGGCGAAGGGCGTAGACAAAGGGAATTTTTCCAGTTAACGGACAATCAAAACGGGATTCAGTTATTATAGAGAATTTCAGAGTCACCACTTCGAAGATCTATGGTGTACCAAGTCACCGGTTAGAATTCCAAATCGAGGAATAAATGGCTATGTTAAACAGTCCGCAAACCAGAAATCCGAGTAAGGAATTCTGTTAATCCAGGAGAAAGTGTTAGGCATTCCCGGGTTCTGTGGTTCTAGCACGGTCGCTCAACTGTTATATCTGGCTTAAATTATCTTATTTTAGAACATGTTTCAACTTAAATGCTTTTTAACTCTTTTAACCGCTTTTATTATTATTTTTTAAGAAAATTGCAACGTCGTTAAATCATGCCTCGAACCACGTCAAATAAATGCACCCGCGGTTTTGGAACATTTCACTTTCGTTGAGATTTGGATTTGGTTCACATAAATTTCTACCCGAATTTAGTAAATATAGATTATTAAACTAACGCGCCTAAAGCAATTACGTCTTTGACATTTATGGGAAGGCCGTGAAATTTGCTAAGCGGCACCTCCTATTCTTTCTACGTGTTCTAATGAATTAAGGAGCCTACACATGGTATTTTGTTTGAATTAACCTGGCTAAATTTATTTTTTAGGATATCCTAACTTATACTACATTTTCTACTCCGGTCAATACTTGAATGCCTTAATTATTTTACGTATAGATTGTGTATTTTTGGAGAAGTAATATTTGCACTTGGCCTCATTTATGGCTAGCATGTGCATGGACCTGACTCTGGGCCAACCCAAAACTATGGGACCTGGTTCGTGGCTGGCCAAACATTGTTAGTCCTCCAACTTCAGAAGCATTTCGGTAGTACAATTTCATAGGACTTACTGGGCCGTTCAAGTGAGCCCAGTACTGATTTGAACAAGGAGCCCAATTGTTAACAACCCATTTATTATATGCCAAGTTAGATGTCTACAAGCTCACAGAAAATTTACCAATTATTTTTATGAGGAAAAATTTATCATTAGATCCGACTTAACTAATTCATATACTCATCAGTCACAGTATATGAAGCCAAAAATGCAAAATTCGATTATGACCTTAACTTAAGGCTGTATCCGGTTCCGGTTCTGGGTCTATTTGGGTAAACGGTTCCGGTTCTGGCGGTTCCCGGTTCTGGCGGTTCCGGTTCTGGCGGTTCTCGGTTCTGGCGGTTCCCGTTCTGGCGGTTCCGGAGCCGGAACCGGAACCATACGGTTCCGGAACCACCCGGTTCCGGTTCTGGCGGTTCCGGAACCGCGGGTCTGGCGGTTCCAGGCGGTTCCCGGCGGTTCCGACCTTTTTTTTTTTTAATTAAATATCTTGTATAGTAGTGATTAGTATATTGTAGAATATATTTTTATATGGTGTACTATGTTCTTACTATAGCATATATTGTGTTTGGAAATTAGTATATATTCAAAATAAGTAGTGTATATTTTGTATGTAAGTAGTATATGTTGTAGTAAAGTAGTATATATTGTATATAAATAATGTATATTGTGTAGTAGTTAGTATTAATAGTATTATGTGTTGTATGTTATATATTATATGTTATATAAATATTTTATATTCAAGGATTGATATAGAAGTAAAGACAAAGAAATATTGAGACAAATATATTCAAGTATATGATAAAAAGCATATTTATTGACCAAAATGGCATATCTTTCTTAGTCTTTTTTCCCCCAATGGAATGAGCACAACATGGTACTAATACCACCATTAAAAGAAAAAAAAACTAAAAGAAGACATGCCAATGTACAAGTTACATCATAATTTATGTATTATTTCTAACAAATCTCATAAAACCTTCAAGGTTTGGAGGTGGTTGTGTTGGCGGTGGTGGAAATGAAGCTTGTTCATCACCACTTCCGGGTGAAGATGATTCTTGAGCAAGTTCTGCTAGCATTTCTTTATAGCACTCATCTATTTCGGGTTGAGATTCAGCTAGCCCAATTTCCAAGCTGTCCCGCATCGACGCTCTATGATCTCCTATTTGTAGTCTGGCTTGACTAAATACGCTCTCCAATGCAACAGTTGACGCTTGAATGGACAGAACATCCCGAGCCATCCTTGCAAGAACGGGAAAATGCTTTTCCCTTGTCTTCCACCAATCCAAAAGGTCGAAAGATCCGTCTGGATTATCATTCTCTAGCCCCTGCGACAAATAAACTTGAAGTTCGTTTAGATGGGAAATATCATCTAAATTCTCACCTTGAGTACCCCTGAACTCCGTCCACGATTTAAGAGCTGTTAAGCCAGCAACTCTTTTAGACGATTGTGACGTGGACGAAGTAGGAGTTGGAATATTAGGCCTAGCATGCTCTAAGGCCTGTTTATAAGCATTATAAACAGTTTGGGCATTCACTGCAATTGATGCTTTCGCATCAGATAGTGTAGCCATTTCTTCTGGTGAAAGATCTAAACATTGATAAATACTATTATACCAAAAGTTAGGACCTCCTGCTTTCATAGTAGGGTTTAACAAAGCAGCCACACCAAAAATAGGAGGGATTTGAAAAAAATATTTTTTAAATTTCTTTTTCATTTCAAATATTGCATTTTCATAAATTTCCCCTGCCTCGTTAAAATCAGCAAATAAATTAGCAAGTGCGGCAATATATACTAAACAGTTTGAAATTGTAGGATAATATTGGCCAGATAAAGCAGTTGTAGCCACACTAAAATGTTCTAAAAAATCTAAAAGAATCTTAACGTTATTCCAATCTTGATTAGTTAGCATATCATTATCTTCATCCTCACAATCCCTAGAATTATAAGTAGCGGTTATTGGGTTTCTATATTCGTACACCACTACTAAGCTTTCATACATGTAGTTCCACCTAGTCGGACAAGGTTTAGGAACCTTTCTTTCTCTAAGGCCACTTTCGTCACATTTTTTATAATATTCTCTAAGTCTACTTCTACGGTTTGAATAAAAAAGCCAATTAAGAGCGAATTTAACTTTTTCAATTTCTATGTTTAAAATTCTCATACCATCTCCAACAATTAAATGATAAATATGGCATATACATCTAACATGGAAAATATTTGTAAAAGCAGGATTAAGTTTTCTAGTTAAAATACCTATTGCAGTTGTGTTGCTACTAGCGTTATCCATGGAAATTGACATTATTCTATCACTAAAACAAAAATATCTACAAACATCAGAAACAGTGCTAGCAATAAACTTACCTGTGTGCCGTGAATTAATTATTCTATATGCTATAATGCGTTTTTGCATGGTCCAGTCTTCGTCTATCCAATGACTGGTCACGGTTAGATAATCACAATCATTTCCACTTCTACCAATATCAGTTGTAATAGACATACGATTACTTATATGAGTAAATAAATAGCGCAAGTACTGTTCATATTCATGCTTATATTTATAAATGTCGGCCTTAACTGTGGCGCGAGGCCAACCTTTATATGTAGGATTAAATACTCGTGTAATATATTGAATCCAAGTAGGATTAGAAGCAAAGGAATAAGGTAAACACATAACAGTAATCATTTTAGCTAATTCTTCACGATCCTTATTAGGATCGTAGTACAATATACCTCCAGTGACAGTGTTTATTCCTGGTTGAACCATGTTAGAACCAGTACTTTGGTTAATTGTAGTATCAGGACTTGACTTCCCCTCTTGTTCCGCTTTCATTTGAAAATATCTAGCCTTATCGCTAGGATGTATATATATATGTTTAACTAAATTACCTGTTCCGCTACGATCACCCGTATACCTATGAACAAGTTCTTTACCACAAGTTTTACATTTAGCCCTATCTTTATCTCTTAGTTGAATAAAAAAATGGCAAACTAATGAAGTTTCTGTACATTTCCGAGGTTGTCTACTAAAAGTGGGAGTTTGTACGGGTGGGTGTTCTGGGTCATTAGGAGCAGGACTAGTAGGTGTATCATCTAAATCTACCGGAGGTTGGGTTTCGTCATCATCATCACCCTCATTTCCCTCTGATATTGGTGCATTAGGATAAAGCAAATTCATAATATCATCATCTATTCTATCACCGACTGCTATATCATGTAGAAAATTAACATCGCTAAATTGAAAACACGGGTGATCACTATCAAGTATTCCTAAGTTTTCATTAGTATTTCTAGGTTGGCTACTAGTTTGAACTTGTTTATCTTTTCTAGGTCGGGGAGCCGGGGGAGGGGTAGGATTTTGGCGACTACTTTCACCGGATTTAGATGTACCTTTTCCGAACATTTTTTTCAATGAAAATGCCATACTAATTATAATTAAGGAAAATAACAACACACAACAAATATTCTTAGCACGTAAGAGTTGAAACGAGTTTACCGGATTGACGAACAACTTCTTGAAAATTGAAAATCGTTGTAATTGAACACTTGAAAACTTCAATTCAACAACTTCACAATGTTTCACGAATTTGCAACAAAAATTAAGCACTTGCATATAAAGATTGAAAGAGAGCTTGAGAGAGATTGAGAGAGATTGAGTAAGATTGATGAATTGGTGAATTAAAATGAAAGAATGAGGGGGTATTTATAGTTGAGAAATGGGAAATTGTGTAATTATATAAAGTTTGGGGTTAAATTAAATTTGAGGGGTCAAATGGCTAAATTTTAAAAATGCCAAACGGCTATTTCTGCAATACCAACGTTCTGATTTTCAGAATTAAAAAAAAAATTATTTTTAAAAATATGGCCGTTGGGAACCAGATAGAACCGGAACCGGAACCGGACCGGTTCCGGCGGTTCTAAACGGTTCCAAACGGTTCCGCCAACGGTCCGAATTTAAAAAAAAAAAATTTTAAAATATCGGAACCGTTTGGAACCGTTTAGAACCGCCGGAACCGGTCCGGTTCCGGTTCTGGCGGTTCCAGTTCCACAGTTCTAAAGGGTGGAACCGGACCGGAACCGCGGAACCAGAACCGCGGAACCGGAACCGTATAACCAGAACCGCTTAGAACCGCAGAACCGCCAGAACCGCGGTTCCGGTCACGGTTCCGGTTCGGAACCGTTACTCAACACAGCCTTACCTTTACTACAGTTTATATATCTGAAACAATCACTGCTAATATATATTGAAGTTCGAGAACTCTTCATCATTCACAACAACTGGATTTCAACAATTTCTGAACCTATGATCTTCCAAATTTTAAACAACATGAAGCAATCATCCGGGGCAAACGTTTAATTAACATTAGTACTATCAATTGTTCAAACCAAAATAAATTAAGTGTCCAATTATTACAAATAAGACAGTCCCAAACGTCCAAATTATACAAACCAAATCAGTTCCTAAAGTTGAGTTTTATCAACATGAGAACAGTTCAGAAATTGAATTACAATGAGATAACCACCTTATCATTACAAATAAACAAAAAAGGGGGGAAATAGGGGTTTTGGATAGACTGATACACTCATTTCTTCATACTTTAGAATATTTTCATGTTTAAGCTTCAAAGTATCAAATGAACGAAGAGAAGCACCTGTAATTCAGCAAAAAACCAAAACTCTATGAGTAAAGTTAGAGGCGTCAGTCAAGCAACAGCTAAGCCAATCAAACAGTATGCCCCGGATTTCAACTGGATAGTGAGAAATTTCAAATCAAAATGGACCAAATTCAACCACTAATAGTATTTTCCAGATATGAACTGAGTATTTTAGCTCTAACATTAAAGAGAAGAGTTCCGGATCCCCCTCTAATGCCCCAAATGATTCAATTTATAGAAAAACTGTTAGGGCATCAGAGGTTTACTAGTTTCTTTTTAGTCCTCATCTCAAAATGTATTTTTTGCCTAAGTAGTCCTTCAATTCTTAACTTGTGCCCCAAGTTTGAGGCTGGAATTATGTATTAGTCCCTGTTAGAAGGTTCTAAAAGATTCCTTATCAGATTTTTACAGATTCAGAAACCCTCTTATACCCTCACTATCTTTCTTAAATAACCCTAGCCCTGAATTTTGACCCTATTCAGTTCTTTTAACCTTAGTTTATTCACCATTAATCTTGGTTAGTCAAACTTGGGTCAAATTCAGATTAGCAGACTCATGAAGATCATAATTGACCCAATAATTAACAGACTTCTATGCAGGATTAACAGAACATGAAATCAAATATGCATATATCTATAAAACTTAACTTTCAGGAATAGTTCCAATCAAAATGCTTCAGCACTACTTAATACACAACAATTTTAATTCAGGGATCACCTTAGGAAGCATCAGTAATAATAGAATCAGAAGTTATATGTCAATTATGCCTAAAAATTACATTACTAAGGAACTAACTAAATTTCCAAGTCAAGAAATTGAATATTCAACTATCAAAAGATGAGGCAATTATTAGACTAGTGTCAAACAACTACATGGACACTGAAAACCTTTTTCCATAAGAACTTTGTTGGACAACCAGATAAACAACCAGACTCAAAGAATAAGAAACTCACTCTTTAAAACATGTAATTATTGGACCTAATCAGTTATCCCGAGCTAGTGATAAACAAACAAACATATGAACCTAAACCCTAATTTTCAGATGAACTTGTGGATAATCAAGACAAATAATCAAAAGAAAATCTCATACTAACAATTCAAGTTCTAAAACATGCTAATCAGTCAGTAACGGAAGTCCAGCATTCTAAGCAAAGGAAAAATAGAAAAGAGGCAAGAAAACATAGTTTCTTGTTTGCATTTGAACTGATTCAATTGGACCTTGTTCTTCCACAGGGGTTCTGAAACTCCCAGGATAGTGTTTAATCAACTTTGAAGCTCGGGGGGTGGGGGGGTGGGGGGTTTCTTGAATTCATGAGACCTTAATATGTCTCCAGCTTGGGAGTTTGAGCGGTTGGGGGTTTTTTGAGACTCAGGTGTAGCATGGTTTGTGTCAAGGAGGGTCAAAGACTGCATGTGAGGGTTTTGAAGCTTTTCCGGCAAGTTTGGAATTAAGGGTTCAGCTTCGGATGAAGATTCGAGTTGTTTCATGGTGATTTGATAGTGGTGATGTGCATGGTTGGAACGGGGAGGTCAAGGTGTCTAAATGGTGTAAGTTTGGAAGGTTTTGGGATGGGGGTCGCCGGAGGTAGGCTTTCCGGCCACCTTAAAAGAGATATTCGAGACGGAAGGGGGTATTCGAAGGTAACTGATTATGGGACGGGGTAGAGGAGGCCATGGTAGTTAAAGAGTGTAATTTTGGGGCCATTTGGTTGTCGGTCGACGCCGTGAGGTGATTTGTGTCAACGGCAGTAGAGTTGTCAAGCGGTGGTCAACGGTGGCGTTGGGGTGGTTGATGGGTGCTTATGGGGTGGTCGATGATCGGCGGTCGAGATACGAGTAAGGTGATATTGGTCGTGTGTATACTGAATGGGTTTGGACAAACATGTATGGATTGAGGTGGGGGTTTGGTAGCCGTTGGATGGTGTGGGGATTGACGGCGGTGATGGAAAGGGATCTAAACGGCATCGTTTGGATAGATCCGGGTGTGGACTGGACTGGCTAATCGTTTGGGTTTGTTTGTATGGGTTCAACGACGAAAACAAATTGGGCCACTCAGTTCCGGCCCAATTGTGGCCAGCCTGAGTGGCCAACTATGTATACATACATATATCGTATTTTATTATCTTTTTTTGTCTTTTCTTTTAATTAAAATCAATTACTAAATTTATATAGAAACCCTAAATCACAGATAAAAATTAAAATAAATCAAATTGAACAAACACAATTTCAAGTACTGGCACATAGATTTTTTTTTGTATTTTAATTTATGAAACAAGTTTATATAACAATTAAAAACCCTAATTAATCATAACACGCAACAATGAACATACATATGCAATTAATGTCCAAAAATTAAGATCCTATTATTTTGAAAGAGAAAATCCTAAACTTTAAGAGTCCTGTAGAAGTTTGTTTTGACTGGTCAAAAATCATATGCTCACAGCTGCCCCTCTTTGCGCGCGAACACGAAGGGTTTTCGTGCAAATACAAGTGAGAAAATATGAGTGATTTCGTCCAATGAATACTCCATGTGAAGCATTTCAAAAACTTTCTGACCGAACCTTGCTTCAAAGGTTTCCTCAATGTCATCGGCAATAGAGGAATTAGGTCAGTATAGTTCCGCAAGTTTTGGTAGCTGGGACTACCGAGAGACTATGATTGGTTGTTGTTACTGTCTGTTGTCCTCCTTATTACTCCTTATAAAAATTATATAAAGAAAACTATACTAAACAATAAACTACGGATAACAATGAAAAGCCCTACGTCTTCAGTCTTGATCCTTGTTGCTTTGTTGACTTGTATCTTTTTCTGTGACCCTCTTGTGGCCTCGCTGACTATTTGCCTTTCCCTTCATGTCTGATGTCGAACTGTTGGATTTCGACATGTATTCCATTGAAAGTATTCCCTCATTCGTCAGGTGGGTGCCTGACTACTGAACTCGAGTTGCGGTGAAAAATATTCCCTTGTTCTACAGATGGGCGTCTGATTGCGAAAAATAAAAATTGAAAAATAATCCCTTGTTCTTAAGCTGGGCGCCTGATTGCAAAAAACTTAAAAATGAAAAATATTCCCTTGTTCTCCAGGTGGCCGCCTGATTACAAAAAACTTAAACTTTAAAAATTTTCTGTTGTTCTCCAAGTGGGAGCCTGATTGCAAAAACATAATACTGAAAATTATTCCCTTGTTCTCTAGATGGGTGCCTAATTGCAAAAACATAAAACTGAAATATATTCCCTTGTTCTCCAGGTAGGCGCGTGATTGCAAAACTTAAAACTGAAAAATATTCCCTTGTTCTCCAGGTGGGCACCTGATTGCAAAAACTTGAAAGGAGAAAATATTCCCTTGTTCTACAGGTGGGCGCCTGATTGCAAAAACTTAAAACTGAAAAATATTCCCTTGTTCTCCAGATGGGCGCCTGATTGAAAAAACTTAAAACTGAAAGATATTCCCTTGTTCTCAAGTTGGGCGCCTAATTGCAAAAAACTTAAAACTGAAAAATATTCCCTTGTTCTCCAAGTGGACGCCTGATTGCAAAAACTTAAAACTAAAAAATATTCCCTTGTTCTCCAGGTGGACGCCTGATTGCAAAAAACTTAAAATTTCAAAATATTCCCTTTTTCTCCAGGTGGGCGCTTGATTACAAGAAAATTAAAATTGAAAAATATTCTCTTGTTCTCCAAGTGGGCGCCTGCTTAAAACTGAAAAATATTCCCTTATTATCCAGGTGTGCGCCTGATTGCAAAAACTTAAAACTGAAAAATATTCCCATGTTCTCCAGGTGGGCGCCTGATTGCAAAACTTAAAACTGAAAAATATTCCCTTGTTCTCCAGGTGGGTGCCTGATTGCAAAAGGTTAAAACTGAAAATATTCCCTTGTTCTCCAGATGAGCGCCTGATTGAAAAAACTTAAAACTGAAAGATATTCCCTTGTTCTCCAGGTTGACGACTAATTGCAAAAAAACTTAAAATTGAAAAATATTCCCTTGTTCTCCAGGTGGGCGCCTGATTGCAAAAACTTAAAACTGAAAAATATTTTATTGTTCTCTAGGTTGGCGCTTGATTGCAAAAACTTAAAAATGAAAGATATTCCCTTGTTCTCCAGGTGGGCGCCTGATTGCAAAAACTTGAAACTGAAAAATATTCTTTTGTTCTCCATGTGGGCGTCTAATATCAAAAACTTAAAACTGAAAATGTTCGCTTGTTCTCCAGGTGCGCGCCTGATTGCAAAAACTTAAAACTGAAAAATATTCCCTTGTTCTCCAGGTGGGCGCCTGATTACAAAACTAGTCCCGAAAATCCTCAAATGCTGACAATTTCAAGATTACGTTGTATTTTCTTAAAAGGTATTAATTTCCAACATGTCTTGCTACGAGTTATGTCCGCTGGGGATTTTCTGGGGATTGGTGATTAAAATTACTTCCCATTATCCAGCGGGTCTTAACAACTCTTGTTGACTCTTGCTGGGGAAGTATCTAATCTACGTCTAATTTTTCAGGAGGGTCCTGATAACTCTTATTGGCTTTTGTTAGGGAAGTATCTAAGTCCCATCTATCAGGGAGGTCCTCGTAACTCCTATTGACTCTGGTTGGGGAAATATCTATGTCCCATCTCTTAGGGAGGTCCTGGTAACTGTTATTGACTCTGGTTGGGGAATCATCTAAAGCTCATCTCTCATGGACGTCTTGATAACTCTATTGACTGTGATTGGATAAATATAGGTTCCATTGTTCAGGGAGGTCTGGGTAACTCTTATTGAATCTGGTTGGGGAAATATCTAAGCCCCATCTTTCAGGGAAGTCCTGGTAACTGTTGCAGACTTAGCTGGGTAAATTTGAAATTTTGCCTCTAAACCCCATTCTTCAGGAGGATCCTAATAACTTTCTTGACTCTTATCGACTCTAGCTAGGGCATATTTGCTCTAAGTCCCATTTTTCAGAAGGGTCCTGATGACTCTTCTTGTCTCTGGTTAGGGAGATTTTGGCTCTAATTTTCATTTCTCGGGAGGGTCCTAAAGGTTTCAACTTTAATGCCAATTCTAATTCCTGGTTATTTCTACGACTCTTACTGGAGAGGTGTTGGTGCTTGCCCATGTTACTCGCCCCTGCTTGAGTTTTAAACTGTGTTCCATCTCAACTTTCACACCTATTTTAACCCTTGGTTGTTTCTACTAGCTTTTTGCTAATTAAAGCTTGTCACATTATGCTCTTTGCTGGGTAGGATGTTTATAGCAGACTATGTCCCATTGGAATTTTAACATAGTGCCACTTCCAAGTGGATTCCGAGATTTTGGTCATACTTGTCGCGCCTGCCTTCTCCTAAGGATGGCCTCCTTTAGGATCTTCTGGAATTTTTTTGCCCCTATGTCACCAAAGAAAATTTTTAAGTTTAAAAAGTGGTGGTTGGCTCACAACATTCTTGTTGGAAGTGGTCTCCTCGTTGTCATGTTTCGTTGTGTTCAAATTTCCATGTAGATGATGCGTTGCCTATGTTTGTTGGTTGACCCCCAAACCTTTATGGCTTTACTTTGCTCTCCCATTACTATGTTGCATTCCTAGCCCCTTTTCCCGAATTTTTGAACCTTTCCAGAGATTACCAAGTCAATGTATTATGCTTGGCTGACCCTCTGACCTTTGTGGCTTTATATTTACTTCCCATCTTGTGTTACACTTCCGCCCCCCGCCCCCCAGAATTCTTTACATCTTTCCCTGATGGTTGATGATTTGAGGTACCATACTGGGTCAACCCTTGACCTTTCCCATATTTGTGTTGTGCCACTTTTACGTTCCATCCGAATCCTTTTGTTTCATTTGCTTGCCCTTTCCTGTGTGGTATTCCTTCAACTTTGCCAATGCTTGTCTCCTCCACCAATTAAAATATTATGAATCCTTCCAATTGTTGTTCCACGCTTGTTATCTTTGTTTCGCCTTTAGGCGTCATGCACTTTGTTCCTTTGGGATCTTGACAATTGGCTTTGACATTCCTTTCGTTTAAGCAAAAGAATTTAGACATGAAAGAAGAATTAAATGTGAAGGCTCCGAACGGTATTTAGAATGAAGAATTCCAAACTTGTTGTTGAAGAAGAACAAAGAAGAAGACTTATCTGAAAGAGAGCCTACTGGTTCTTGGGATCATGACATGCACTTCGGCCTATTAAACCCTATCGATTTCGATGACCAACCTTTTGCTACTGCGCTTTTGCCATTGTGACCTTTCCAAACCAATTCTTGACTCTCCTTGCCCTGCAGTAATCATCCATCAATATTCCCTTTCTGAGTTTCGCTTTATCTTACCTTCGCCTTTCGGTGCCTGTGAAGGTTTTCACCCATAAGACTCTCTCATTTTATTCTCTCTCAAACTCTCGTCGCCTTATGGTGCCCGTGAGGGTTTTCACCGATATGACTCTCTCATTTCACTATCTCTATTGTCGGGCTCAAAGTGCTTTCCTTGACATGAGTACCCTCTATCTGCTCGACTCGACATCTTTTGAAGACTGATCAGAAGGTATTCCTTTGGACTATAATGTGGACCTTTGGATAGGGTTAGAAAGAAAGTGTATCAAAGGCTCGAAATAATTTAAATGGGTTCAAAATTAAACCTTTCGGAATGAAATTCTTACAACAACCATAACTTCTGCCCCAGTTTCTTGCTTGGAGACTTTTGTATTTTTGTTTTGATGATACCAAACCGTGAGGCTGCCTACGTATCCTTTTAAAAGGAATCAGGTCAAATGTAGTTCATACCGATTCCTCGTTTTTGTTGTTGTTTTCTTTCCGGTTTTCTTTATTTAGCTTTCTTTTTCTTTCTTTCCTTTTCTCTTTTCTCTTTTCTTTTTTTTCCGTTTTTTCATTTTCTTCTTTTTTCTTTTCTTTTTTTTTTTTATTTTTGTTGTTTTTATTTTTTATTACTATCATTTTTCATTCTTTTCATTCTTCCCTTTTTCCCCTATTAACTCGCGTTTCTAACCTTGTTACTGATTCCGAAAGAACGGTATGAAAGAAAGTAATTAAAGCTCAAAAGGGTTAGAAAAAGATAAAGTGTTTGGATATCACAACAAAATTCCTTCGTCATTCCAATCTTCAAAATATTCCAAGTACAATCAAGTATCATGTATAAACAATGATCTGAAGAAAATCATACATAATATCTTTTGACAGCATCTGCGTTGATGGCCATTTCCGCACATTTCCCTTCAATGTCCGTCAGATACAACGCTCTGTTGGACAACAGTTCTGATAAGATGAATAGTCCTTGCCAGTTTGGAGTGAACTTGCCTTTCGCATCGGCCTCGTGAGGGGGGATGAGCTTCAGTACTAGTTGACCTACTTCAAACTTTCTGGGGTGCACCTTCTTATTTTATGCCCTAGCCATTCTCTATTGATACAACTGGCCATGACAGACTGCCGCCAATCTTTTCTCGTCCATCACGCTCAATTGTTCCAGACGGGCTTTGACCCATTCTTTGTCGTCAATTCCTGCTTCGACAACGATCCGTAGAGAGGGGATTTCAACCTCGGCCGGGATCACCGCCTCTGTGCCATATACCAACAGGTATGGAGTAGCCCCTACTAAAGTGCGGACAGTAGTGCGATAGCCTAACAATTCAACAGGCAACTTCTCATTCCATTGCCTGGATCATTCCACCATTTTCCGAAGTATCTTCTTTATGATCTTATTTGCTGCCTCAACTGCTCCATTCGCCTTGGGGCGGTACGGGGTAGAGTTTCGATATGCGATCTTAAACTGCTAACATACCGCTCTCATTAGGTGACCGTTGAGATTTTCCGCATTATCAGTGATGAGTGTTTTTGGGATCCCACACCGACAAATAATGTTTGTGTGTACGAAATCAACCACAGCCTTCTTGATCACCCATTTGAAGGTCATGGCTTCAACCCACTTGGTGAAATAGTCAATAACAACCAGGATAAATCGGTGTCCATTAGAAGCTGCTGGCTCGATGTGTTTGATGACGTCCATGCCCCAAGCAACGAAAGGCCATGGTGCAGACATCGTGTGTAGTTCGGACGGAGGAGAGTGAATTAAGTCTCTATGTACCTGATAGTGGTGGCATTTGCGCACAAAGCTGATACAGTCCCATTCCATGGTGAGCCAGTAATACCCTGCCCGGAGGCTCTTCTTTGCCAAGAAATACCCGCTCATGTGCGGCACACAAATGCCAGCATGTACCTCATTCATAATGACTGTCACCTTCCGAGCATCTGTGCATCTTAACAAACCCAAATCTGGCGTTCTCTTGTATAATACCCCTCTGCTGCTGAAGAATACACTTGACAAACGACAGATTGTTCTCTTCTGGTAACTCGAGGCTTGCACTAGGTACACACCTTTCCTGACGTATTCCTTGATGGCGTGGAACCAAGGCTCACCGTCAAGCTCTTCTTCCACCATGTTGCAATAGGCATGTTGAATTTGTGCCCTGATATGTATCGGGTCAGCATAAGCCTTGTCCGGGTGATGTAACATTGATGCCAAAGTATCTAGGGCATCGGCAACTTCATTGTGAATTCTGGGAATGTGCGTGAATTCTACTGACAGGAATCGTTGACAAAGATCATGCAAGCATTGCCGATAAGGTATGAGTCTCAAATCTCGTCTCCCGTTCTCCTTTGATCTGGTGTACCAGGAGGTCCGAGTCCCCCAAGACCAAGAATTCCTGGACACCCATGTCCGCTGCTAATCTCAAACCAAAAATGCATGCCTCATACTCATCCATGTTTTTGGTGCAATAGAAAGGAAGTTTAGCTGTGACTGGGTAATGATTCCCTTCTTCAGAAATGAGTACCGCTACTATCCCGACGCCTTTCATGTTGGCAGCCCCGTCAAAGAACAATTTCCACCCCAACTTCTCATCATGTTCAATTTCTATGACTGCATCACTTCCTCGTCCAGAAAATATGTGTTCAAGGGTTCATATTTCTCATCTATGGGATTCTCTGCTAATTGATCTGCCAATGCATGTTCCTTCATAGTAGTCCTAGTTATGTAGATGATGTCCAATTCAATAAGCAAGATTTTCCACTTCGCGAGCCTCCCTGTTGGCATGGGCTTCTGGAAAATGTATTTCAATGGGTCCAATCATGAAATGAGATAAGTGGTGTATGATGACAAATATTGTTTCAACTTCTGGGCTACCAATGTCAAGGCGCAACATGTCCTTTCAAGATGAGTATACTTAGCCTCATAGGCCGTAAACTTCTAGCTGAGGTAGTATATGGCATGCTCTTTTGTCCCAATGACATCATGCTGACCCAACACGCACCCAAATGAATTGTCCAAGACTGTCAAATATAAGATCAGAGGCCTCCCTGGTTCTGGCAGAACAAACACTGGTGGGTTTGTCAAATATCCCTTTATCTTATCAAAATCTTCTTGGCACTCTCTTGTCCATTATACCGCAACATCTTTCTTTAACAGCTTAAAGATGGGCTCGCAGATGGTTGTGATTTGGGAAATGAATCGACTGATGTAATTCAACCTTCCCAATAGACTCATCATTATGTTTTGTTTCTGGGTGGCGGCAGTTCTTGTATAGCTTTGATTTTTTGATGGGTCTAACTCGATGCTTTGGCGGCTGTCTATGAACCCTAACAACCTTCCCGGGGGGACCCCAAATTCACATTTTCCCCGGTTGAGTTTGAGATCATAACTGTGGAGCCTCTGGAAAAATTTCCTCAGATCTTTGACATGATCGGATTTCTTTCTGGACTTTACAATCACATCGTCCACATAGACCTCGATTTCCTTGTGCATCATATTGTGGAAAATGGTTGTCATTGCCCTCATGTATGTTGCCCCGGAATTTTTCAAACCAAAAGGCATGACCCTATAGCAATATGTCCCCCGCAATGTGATAAATGCTGTTTTCTCGGCATATTCTTCATCCATTAAAATCTGATGATAGCCCCATAAGAATGAAAGAATGACCCGATCTCATGCTTCACCCAACTGTCAATCAATATGTGGATGTTCGGCTGGGGAAAGTTGTCTTTGGACTTGCTTTGTTGAGGTCACGGTAATAAACGCACACTCTGGTTTTACCATCCTTCTTTGGTACGGGAATGACATTAGCTAACCAGGTGGGATATCGTGCTACTAGGATAACTTTTGCCTCAAACTGCTTGGTCACCTCTTCTTTGATTTTCACGCTTACTTCAGTTTTAAACTTCATTAATTTTTTTTTGACGGGGATGCAGGACGGGTTAGTAGGTAATTTGTGGACTACCAAATCAGTGCTCAATCCGGGAATATCATTGTAAGACCATGCAAATACATCCTTATACTCCAACAAGACTTCGATTATTTCCTCCGTAAGTTTTGGCTCTAGCTAGACACTTATTTTTATTTCTCTGGTATCATCGGGGTTCCTAGATTTATTGCCTCTGTATCATTCAGGTTTGGTTTGGGTTTCTCTTCGAATTGGGTCATCTCTTTGCTGATCTCATCCCATACCCCTTCCTCATCGTACCCTGATTCGTCCTCATGTTCTATTTCCTGAATTATTATTTTTGGACTAGGTTTGTTGCAAAGATTGGGCCGAGGAGTCCTTATGCATGTCAGATCACTAGACCAAACATAAAAATAACTGTACAAAAGAGAGAAAGGAACAAAAAGTAAAGCGAAAATTGAAACCATCAGCATTGCTGAAAGGAAAATTGCATTTTATTAGAATCAAAGATAACAGAGTTTGCGCATCCTAATGGAAAGAAATAACAACTGAATGACGCTAATACAAACTAGACTGAAAGGAAAATCAAAGCCAACTACCAAGACTCCCTCCGTGTGGGAAGATGCGTGGCTTCCCAATTATTGATTCGTGCGCGTGCCCCGACAAATTGCACATATGCCCTGCTTGATCCTTCTACCGCCTCTAGCATATGTACCTCATTGAACAGCCTTTCGAGACCAGAAACCCTCGGTATGGGACCATTACTGGGCTTGACAAATGATTTTGATAAACTTGGGATAGGCGTCGAGAGAAACCAGCCTTTCTGTCTCAACCTCATGGCTCGCTTTATGTCTGCGGCCGTGGGTATGAACCCTAGACCAAAAGTGTCAAGATTCTTGAGAAGGGACACTGGTTGCGCAGACCATGACAGATGCGGTTGTTATCCTTAGGGTTACGACAGTCTCACCTTCTGGGATCTTCTGAACTGACACCGTATCAAACACCTGGTAAAACCATGGCCTTTTATTGTCCTCAGATTCAATGAAAGGAACGATCGCATCACCCGGGGTACACTGGCTATCCTCTCCATGCACAACAAACTCTTGCATGTCCCACTCAAATTTGACCATCTGGTGCAGTGTAGAGGATACTGCTTTGGCGGCATGAATTTAGGGTCTGCCCAATAATAGATTATAGGAGACCAATACATCCAACACTTGTAATTCCATAATGAACTCGACCGGCCCAATAGTTACTTCCAGCACTATGTCTTCTACGGTGTCTTTACCTATGTCATCGAACCCTTGAATGCAGATGTTATTCTTGCGGACCTTTTCAGTTTCCACCTACAACTAGGTCAATGTGGATAATGGACAAATATTTGCACTGGACCCGTTATCGACCAAAACACGAGTGACCACGGCAGCTTCACACTTCACAGTCAAATAGAGAGCCCGGTTGTGCTCTGTGCCCTCCATGGGCAATTCATCGTCGGAGAATGTGACCCGATTTACCTCGAATATCTTGTTTGAAATCTTTTCCAAATGATTGACCATTATCTTGTCCCAGACATGAGATTCATTCAAAATCTTTATCAACACTCGGCGGTGCTCATATGAGTGGATTAGTAAGGATAACTAAGTGATCTAGGCCGATGTTTTCCTCAAATGTTCTACGATGGAGTAATTCTTCTGCCTCTTTTTATGATACAGCTTTCTTCACTGGTTCCGGGTTATCTTTAGAGATTCTACCCTTTCGCAGATCTTCTGGGGCAAAGTACCTTCCTGACCGAGTTAAGCCTCGTGCCTCACATACTTCCTCTCTAACTTCTTTCCATTTCTACATTACTATTACTTTTTCATATCTCCAAGGAACTGCTGTATTGTTGATGATTGGTGGATGGATTACTGGCTTCACAATAACTGGCTCTATGCGGACACCTTCCACAACCACGACAGGTTCTCTAGCTGCCCCCTCTACTATTATTGCATGTTGCCACTTTGGTGCACCTGCACATGATGAGCTCTTCGGTGCTACAACAATCTTGTTTCCTTCCTTTGCCTCGATTACCAGCTTCTTACTGCTCGCGACCTTGGTTAGCTCACTAGTATTGATCATCATTACCCTTTGTGAAGGTCTTCTCAACTCTCCCTTTCCCTCATCAATTTCAATCGTGTTGTTTCCTTGTGGGTCGGCAGCGGGTTCTGGTTAAAATTGGGCACCTCCGGAGTCTACACCTCGATCTAGTGGGTGTCAATAAGTTCTTGGATGGCATTTTTTAAGTGCCAACATTTTTCTATGTCATGCCCTGGTGAACCAGAACAGTATTCACAGCTGACCGAATAATCTAAGTTCTTTGGGGGGAGGATATGGTAGCTTCGCCTAATTTGGTCTTAACATATCTAGTTGTCACAGCCAGTGGAACAGACTAGTGTAAGATACTCCCAACGGAGTGAAAGTCTTTTGTTTCTGCACGCTCACATTTCTCATGGCCGGATTGCCTCGGGGAGCGGGCCTCGGGATTTGGTGGTAAGCTCTTGGAGGCGGGTATTGATTTTGTGTATTTGGATAGGTGTTTTGATGGGGTGGCGCACGCCATTGTGTATGAGTGGGATGTTTGGTATATGCCTGTGCTTGATGGACTGAGAAATGAGGTTTTGGTGGTGAGTAATGTTGTGGCGAGCCATATAGAGTGTATGGGTATGTCTGACTGTGAGGACGAAGATGAACGTAGTGAGATGATGCCCGAGGCCCGAACCAGGTTCCCGATTCCACTGTTGCTACTTCTTCTTTCTTATTCTTACCAAAACCTCCTCTATCTCCACCCAGGATAGCTTGAGTAGTTGCCTTGATTGCGTAGTAACTCATAGTTTTGTTAAATTTGAGGCCTTCCTCAACCATACTTCCCATCTTGACCACTTCATTGAAAGATTTCCCCACTGTTGATACCAGATGCCCAAAGTAGGTAGGTTCCAAAGATTGCAGAAAATAGTCCACCATCTCACTCTCCTTCATGGGAGGATCAACTCTGGCTTCTTGTTCCCTCCACCGGGAACCATACTCCCAAAATCTCTCGTTGTGTTTCTTCTCTAGCTTTGTCAGAGATAGGAGATCTGGGACGATCTCAAGATTATATTGAAAGTGGCATGCAAAAGCTTGGGCTATGCCATCCCAAGTATACCACCGGTTGGGATCCAGTCGAGTATACCACTCTAACGCCGATCCACTCAAGCTCTGGCTAAAGTATGCCATTACGTCCTTTCCTCCTGCTCCCTTCAATTTACTGCAAATCCCTCTCAGATGCACGACAGGATCGACGTTTCCATCATACAGGTCACATTTAGGCATTTTGAATCCTGTAGGCAACTGTACGTCCGGGAATAAGCAAAGATCTTTAAAGGATACGCTCACCTGGCCCCCTAACCCACGCATCTCGGTGAATGATTGTTCCAGGCTTCGGACTTTACAGAGCATTTCTTCTTGCTTGGAATCTTTGATCGGCTTCTCAACTCTCATTGGAATTTCAGGACAAGGAGCATAAGAGTAAGGCTCCTAGGCTTTGTAGGCGGGTTCTGGAGGATAGTATTGAGGGTCATAGGCTTGAAACAAGTGTTCGCTAGATGACTTGTGCAGTGCACGGGCCGGAGGTGCCACATAGATGGAGCGATTGCTGGGGGAGGGTGAGGACTGACATTGGGTAGTTAAGCTGGTGGCTGAGGGGCACAACCCTGATGCTGTGAGTATATAAGGAAAACCTGGAGGCGGATTAGTAACGGACTAGTCAGATGCCTAGGCCAGTGACGAGATGAAAGGTGGGTTGGCAGGATAGGTCGGGGGCGGCTGTCTTCTTGCCCATGCCTGATACATCTCAGCCATTTGGTGTTTAAGCTTGTACATTTCCTATTTCATAGCATTTACGTCCAATTATTTTGCCTCCTTCGAGGGGTCCCTATGCTAACATCAGCTTCTTGGTTTGCCATGACTTGCTTGCTTTTTGACCGTGTGTTGTAGGAGTCAAGTTCCGGGGTGCCACGAGTACTAGTCACCTGTCTAATTTGGAACTATAATTCACAACACCCAACACTCGTTAGTGGTTACTTTCCAACATGTAAGCGGCCTCATATGCATGCACATAAATGACAATTAGTCCCTATATGCATTGACCACTTGCGTCATCCCGACTTTTATTGGCGAAAATCCTTTTGTTTTACCCCTATTCTCTCCCTTTTCATTTTTATTCAATTTTAAATTTTATTCAATTATGGTCGAATCCTATGTAGATTGCCTACGTATCATTACTTGCATGAATCAGACCAAGCGAAAAACAAAAGGTTAAGTACGCAGCAAAATATATTTGGGATTTTTGATTTGATAAAGATAAAAAATTTAATTACAACAGCTAAGACCAACTACCAGACAAGGATCCGAAACCCTTAAAGACTTGAAAGATTAACAAACAGACTCTTTTTTTCTTTTTCAGCAGAAATATAAATCTATGAGAACATCAACACTTCAAATGCTTTAGGAGCTGGCAGGGCATCATTCGGACGTGTGGGTTTGCGTGCTAAGCTTCCTTGGTGATAATGAAGATCTTCCATTACTTGTCGGACAAAGGTCATAGTAGTGGCAAAAAACATAGATTTTTCGTGTCTTCACAGTGATGACACTTGGTGGTGATATAGTCTGCAATTGCCCGCACCGTCTCCCTCATAACCCCTTTTTCTTGTAGCAGACGCCCTATTTATTCAGCCCGTGCTTCCAAAGTCCGCTCAACTGCCTGATTTAACTTTTAAAATTGCCGCAATCTCTTTCCAACCCTGCTATTGCCGCATAGCAATGCTCCCTCTCAGCTTTGAAAATCTTGGTCTGCTTGGCCATTTTTCTTTCAGCTATGATAACCCTCTGTTTTAGACCAGCACTTTCGTTGCCATTTTGTTCTTTTAACTGCTCCAGTATGCGGGCCCTATTTTCAGCACTCTTAGCTAATTGTCTCCGAGCTCTGGAAAATTCACCCTCTGCCTTATTCAGATCAAATCCATTTTCGGTTACCTTTCGGCGCAGGTTCTCTATGAGCTTTTCATCATTTATACTTCTTAGAGGGTTTTCTGCGGCAGTCTTCATTTTCTGAATCTAGGCTCGTATGATTTCATTTTCTTTCACCAATACCTTCTTTTCCCCTTCGCTAGCAGCAGTTTGCAGGCTGATTTCAAATTGTAACTCCTGAATTTTCTTTTCCAGCCTTCCTATGGTGGCACTATATTCATGTTCTTTTGCTAACCAATCCCACTGCTATTGTGATGTCTCAGTGAATTCCTGGAAGTGGGGTCCCTTTGCCAGTCTCCCATGCTCTATATCCCTCCTGTACCATGCAACATACCCTGGTGCAACCTCTCTCTTAGATACGTCGAGAACTCGGGTATCGGCTGTCAAATATTGGCACTCACTCCAGATTTGGCGCACAACAGCTTCGGGTAATTGGCCATTCGGGCTTATCTCGACTACATTGCAACTGATATCCTCGTCTCTAGGAATCATTTGGAACCTGCCCAATTGCCTGAGTACTCTATACAGTGCATAGGGCTGGATGTTTTGGATGCCCATCATAAGGAAATGAGGTCTGGTGGCGGGCATATAAACAATTTCTATTATAGAGAGCTAACTGAATGTCCATTCTATTTGACTTGCAGAAATATTCCGAAGATGGGACACCCACTCTGCAACACCCTCTAGAAATTTAAAACCATTCACCACAATGTCAAATTCTTCTATGAGACCTTTTGTTGGCAGCCCACCATTCATGAACCTAGGCCTGGGACATAGATGCTCAATCATCAAGATTTGTAATAGCAAGTTGCAGCCTTCAAAGAAACTCCTTCCTGCTTTGCAAGTGGTAAGGGCTCGGAATATATCAGACAGGATCATTGGATCAAAAGTGCTCTTCTCCTGAGTCATCAAGGTACTAACGACCCCCGCAACCTGTATATCAATGTTTCTTTCCTTTCGTGGGAATACTAAAACACCAAAAAAGGATACCATAAACGCGAAGCATCGATGCTCCTACCATTTAATCTGATTTCCCTTGCTACAGATGAGGTTTTCAAGGTTGTTAAATCCTTCGATGTGTCCATATCTTTGGTATATGAACTGGGGGGGTGCAAAATCCAGCCGATAGATCAGGGTTTTGAATCTTTCTACAAATATTCAGAACATCCAAAACCTTGTGCACAGCGAGGGCCCTGGGTGCTATCATGTATTGATATCTCAGTGGGATTGTGTGGGTCCCAATGTATCCGGTCATTTCCTCAAAAGTTGGGGTCAGCTCAAAATCTAATAAGTGGAAGACGTTGTGGGCAGGGTCCCAGAAGGTGATTAGGGCCTTTATGATATCTCCCCTAGGGTTGATTTTTCGTAAACCAGTGATGCTTCCCAGATGCCCATTGACCTTTTTTATGTCCGACTTCTCCGAGTTCATTCCACAACATCCGCAGCTCCAAAGGAATTTTGTTGATTATCGTGCTCATTCTTCACATTTTTTAGGGCGAATTAGTATTCTCAAAACTTACATTTATTTTAAAATAGAGACCAGGTTTGTGAATAAATCCTTTCAACACTTCGGCTAGAAGGATTTTTAGGGTGTGCTTGCTTACTGACCCCAATAAAATCCACGGGCAGCCATTTGCGTAAAGTCAGCCTTCTGTCGTCCCTTGTAGCGTCATTCAGCTATTATTGTAATAACAACACCATCCGACTCATTTTGAAGTGAGAAAAACTAAACTCGGGAATTTTGTAAAAAGGTTAGACCCGACCAAAAATAATTTATCAAAACCCGCGGACATTATTGAAAAGCTTCAAAAACTTGGTGCCTCTTTTTTTGTTTTTTGTTTTTTTACTTATTTTTTTGTGCTTTTGAAAAAAAATCTGGCAGCATTTCGGCACTATTTTAGCATTGATTAAAAAGTGATTACCCGAGCACTGCTTATTCCTCTCAATTGGATCCTTTTATTTATAGGCCGGTCAACATGCGAATCCAAGGCAAGTAAGTACCACGCAAAAATGCATCAGGATGGTCTTTTATTTCAAGTCACTTGTCCTAGACGGACCCAACCCCTGTGTTGAGTCCCAAAGTCAAAATGCATGATGCAAATAATGTTCCTACTAGGGATCTGGTAAGAATTTTTGTTATACTAAGTTGAAAACCTCGATATAGGATCTAGGCTGTGTACCCGAGCGGACAACTCAAGTCGAGGAGGGGTTTACTACCGGTAACTTGTAAGCACATCCCCGGAGGTGAGAAAAAAGGGGTTTTGTAGCAGTTTATATGTACAGTTCAAATAATATCAAAGCGATAAAAGCATCATTTTGCACATTAGCCAACATGAAAAATCAGTAATAAACAAAGCCAAATACAACAACTATTCTATGCTTGAATTCTTGAACCCTGAACCAGAGATTATGGGTTCGTTTCCCAGCAGAGTCACCAGAGCTGTCACACCTCCTTTTTGGCTACTACATCCCAGCGAAGAGTGTAGATAATAGGAGTTTTTCCAATTAAAGGACAATCTAAACGGGATTCAATTAGTAAACAAAATTTTGAAGTCGCCACTTGAGAGATTTATGGTGTCCCATGTCACCAGTTAGAATCCCGAATCGAGGAAAGAATGAATCTGTTTAACAGTCCGCGAACCAAAAATCCGAGTAAGGAATTATATTATCCCCTGAGAAGGTGTTAGGCTTTCCGGGTTCCGTGGTTCTAGCACGGTCGCTCAATTGTTATATCTGGCTTAAATTATCTGATTTTAGAACACGTATCAACTTATGTGCTTTTTAACTCTTTTTACCGCTTTTTATTATTATTTTTGAAGAAAATTACAACGTCGTTAAAACATGCCTCGAACCACGTCACATAAATGTACCCGCGGTTTTTGACACATTTCAACTTCATTGAGATTTGGATTTTGGTCACATAAATGTGCACCTGAACTAAGGAAAGGTAGCTTATTAAACGAACGCACCTAAAGCAATTACGTCTTTGACATTTATGGGAAGGCTATAAAATTTGCTAAATGACACCTCCCATTCTTTCTACGTGTTCTAATAAATTAAGGAGCCTACGCATGGTATTTGGTATGAATTAACCTGGCTCAATTCATGTATTAGGATATCCTAACTTATACTAGATTTTTTACTCCGGTCAATACTTGAATGACTTAATTATTATACGTATAGATTGTGTATTTTGGAGAAGTAATATTTGCACTTGGCCTCATTCAGGGCTAGCATGTGCATGGACTTGACTCTGGGCAGCCAAAAACATGTAGTGCTCTTTGCCTAAGGTCTATGGGACCTAGTTCATGGCAGGGCCAACATTTTTAGTCCTCCAACTTCAAAAGCATTTCGGTAGTACAATTTCATAGAACTTACTGGGCCTTTAAAGTGAGCCCAATACTGATTTGAACAAGGAGCCCAATTGTTAACAACCCATTTATTTTATGCCAACATAGATGTCTACAAACTCATAGAAAATATACCAATTATTGTTGTGAGTAAAGTTTTAACATTAGATCCGACATAGCAGATTCATATACTCATCAGTCAGAGTATATGAAGCCAAATATGCAAAATTCGATTAGGAATTCAACTACAGTTCATATATCTGAAACAAACACTACTAATATATATATTGAAGTTCGAGAACTCTTCATCATTCACAACAACTGGATTTCAACAATTTCTGAACCTGTGATCTTCTAAATTTTAAACAACATGAAGCAACCATCCGGGGCAAACGTTTATTTACCATCAGTACTATCAATAGTTCATACCAAAATGAATTAAGTGTCCAATTATTACAAATAAGACAGTCCCAAACGTCCAAATTATAAAAACCAAATCAATTCCTAAAGTTTAGTTGTATCAACATGAGAATAGTTCAGAAATTTAATTACAATGGGATAACCACCTTATCATTACATATAACCAAACTAAAAGGGGGAAAACAGGGGTTTTGGATAGACTGATACACTCGTTTCTTCATACTTGAGAAAAATTTCATATTTAAGCTTCAATGTATATAATGAACAAAGAGAAGTACAAGTACTTCAGCAAAAAAAACTATGAGTAAAGTGTGAGGCGTCAGTCAAGCAACAGCTAAGCCAATCAAACAGTATGCCCCATGTTTCAACAGGATTGTGAGAAATTTAAACTCAAAACGGATCAAATTCAACCACTAGTAGTATTTTTCAGATATGAACTGAGTATTTTAGCTCTAAGATTGAAGAAAAGAGTTCCAGATCCCCCTCTAATGCCCCAAATGATTCAATTTATAGCAAAATTGTTAGGGCATCATATTTTACTTGTTTCTTTTTAGTTCTCATCTCAAATTACATTTTGTTGCCTAAGTAGTCCTTCAATTCTTAACTTGTGCCTCAAGTTTGAGGCTGGAATTATGTATTAGTCCCTACTAGAAGGTTCTAGAAGATTCCTTATCAGATTTATACAGATTCAGAAACCCTCTTATACCCTCACTAGCTTTCCTAAATTACCCCACCCCTGAATTTTGACCTTATTCAGTTCTTTTAATCTTAGTTTATTCAACATTAACCTTGGTTATTCAAACTTGGGTCAAATAATGATCAGCAGACTCACGAAGATCATAATTAACCCAAAAGTTAACAGACTTCTATGCAGTATTAATAGAACATGAAATCAAATAAGCATATATCTATCAAACTTAACTTTCAGGAATAGTTCCAATCAAAATTCTTCAGCACTATTTAATACACAACAATTTTAATTCAGGGATCACCTTAGGAAGCATCAGAAATTATAGAATCAGAAGGTATATGTCAATTAAGCCTAAAAATTACATTACTGAGGAACTAACTAAATTTCAAGGTCAAGAAACTGAGTATACAACTATCAAAAGATGATGGAATTTTCAGACTAGTGTCACCTACATAGACATTGAAAACCTTTTTCGAGAAGAACTTTGTTGCACAACCAGTAAAACAACCAGACTCAAATAATAAGAAACTCAGGCTTTAAAACATGTAGTTATTGAACCTAATCAGTTATCTCAAGCTAGTGATAAACAAACAAACCAACATATGAACCTGAACCCTAATTTTCAGATGAGCTTTTGGATAACCAAGACAAACAATCAAAAGAAAATCTCATAAAAAAAATTCAAGTTTTAAAACATGCAAATCAGTCATTAACATAAGTCCAGCATTACAAGCTAAAGAAAAATAAAAAAGAGGCAAGAAAACTTAGCTTCTTGTTTGCATTTGAACTGATTCGATTGGACCTTGTTCTTCCACAGGGGTTCTGAAACTCCCATGATAGTGTTTAATCAACTTTGAATCTCAGGGGAGGGGGGGTTCTTGAAGTCCTTAGACCTTAATAGCTCTCTCAGATTTTGGAGTTTGAGCGGTTGGGGGTTGTTTGAGACTCGGGGATGGAATGTTTGGTGTCAAGGGGGGTCAAAGACTACCTGGAGGGTTTTGAGGCTTTTCCGGTAAGTTTAGGATTTAGGGTTCAGCTTAGGATGAAGATTCAAGGTGTTTCATGGTTATTTGAGAGTGGTGAGGTGCATGGTTTGAATGGGGAGGTCAATGTGTCTAAAGGGTGTAAGTTTTGAAGGTTTTGGGATGGGGGTTGCTAGAGGTAGGGTTTCCGGCCACCTTAAAAGAGATATTCGAGACGGAAGGGTGGTATTAGAAGGTAACTGATTATGCGACGGGGTAGAGGAGGCCATGGTGGTTAAAGGGTGTAATTTTGGGGCCGTTTGGATGCCGGCCATCACCGTGAGGCAATTTTTGGCTGCGGCAGTAGGGTGGTCGAGCGGTGGTCAACGGTGGTGTTGGGGTGGTCGATGGGTGTTGACGGGGTGGTCAAATATCGGCTATGGAGATACGAGGAAGGTGATTTAGGTCGTGTGTATATTGAAGGGCTTTGGACATATATGTATGGATTGAGGTGGGAGTTTGGTAATCGTTGGATGATGTGGGGATCGACGGCTGTGATGGAAAGGGATCTAAACGGTGTCGTTTGGATGGATTCGGGTGTGGACTAGACTGGATAATCGTTTGGGCTTGTTTGTATGGGTTCAACGACGAAAACAAATTGGGCCACTTAGGTCCGGCCCAATTGTGGCCAGCGTGAGTGGCCAACTATGTATACATACATATATTGTATTTTATTATCTTTTTTTGTCTTTTATATTAAAATCAATCACTAATTTTTTCTAGAAAGCCTAAACCACAGATAAAGATTAAAGAAATCAAAATTGAACAAACACAATTTCAAGTGCTGGCACATATATTTTTTTGTATTTTAATTTATGAAACAAGTTTATTTAACAATTAAAAACCCTAATTAATCCAAACACACAGCAATGAACAGGGATCTGTGACTTGGTCTGTCTCATAGCGGTTCGTATTTGATTTGAAATATGATATCCTATACTTTTTAGTTTGATACTATATTTTGGGTTGTAGCCATGTTTGGGGCGTTGTGCCGATCTGTTTAGACCCTTAGGGGTATTTTTACTACTTTTCTCACTCTATTTGTTTGAAATTATATCCTCAGTCATGTTTTACTTGTTTAATTGTTTAAATTTGATTCCATCACTCTACTTCTTAATATATGAAAACTGTTCGGGCTGAATTCCTTGATTTCCACTTATTTGCCCGAGTGGCTGTCAGGTTATTGGAAGAGAGAGGTTGAGGACCTAATGATGAGTATTTTATATATATCCCCAGTGAGTGTAGTAGACTATAAACTATGGACCGGGTTGCATGCCGCATCGGTTATTACTATTATTATTGAGTGTGAGTATTGATTGACGAGAGTTTATGACATTTGCTGCTTTCACTTTTTTTTCTTATACCGAGTGTCTGTTGAAAAATGTTGAATAAATGATTTCAAAGTATTTTAATTGAAACAGAATTTTTATGAGATAACTGACTATGGCACTGTTTGTTTTGCCTTGATATTTCTGTTGAAAACTCTTATATGGTTTTAAATTGCTCGTCACTGCACTTAGGCTTTATTTGATTTAGTTACTTATTGAGTTGGCATACTCACATTACCCCATGCAACTTGTGTGCAGATTCAGGTGCCCGAGCATCAAAGTGAGAGCTTCCAGCACTCTTAAAGCATTACCAGAGTTCGCAAGGTAGCTGGACGACGTTCGCAGCCCTACCTTCCTCCTTCCTATTTTTGTATTTATGTTGTTTCGAACCTATTTTGTATTTTTCAGACAATGTCTTGGTTGTATTTTACAGGCTCATGACTAGTGACACCTGATTGTTAGCCTGTGTTGGTATATTTTGTATTGATTTTTGCATATTCCCATTTATTTATATATTTCATATGAGAATTGGAGACTTAATCAGTTTAAGAAAACTGGTATTATAAAAAAAATTCACTGTAGTTACATATTAGGTTGGCTTGCCTAGTACTATGATAGGCGCCATCACGACCGGAGTATTTGGGGTCGTGAAACGAATAATTCGAATATCTCACCGTGTGTTAAGTTCATTAAAGGGGAAGTATTTTCTACCACGATAATTTTTCATTCTTGTGCTCGAATACGAGATATCTAGTTAAGGATTAAAGGATCATATTTCTTCCACCACAACCCTGAATCGTTGTACTCTCCTATGTTAATTGATCGTGGATATAATAAATTATTATTCTCTCTCGTCCTTTTTCTTATCTCTCTTTGGCCACACAAAAAAGGTCAAAAATATAGTAATTTAGTTACTCATTTAAAGATGAGATAAGAGTAATTTAATCAAATACCTCTTACAACTAATACTATAAAATAATTTATTTTAATAGGTGTACCAAACAAAAAGCAGGGTAACCCAATAAGTTTTGTGGCCTACAGCAAAAGTTTCTGAGGGGCCTGGACTTTTTTTTTAAAAAAATTATTCATTTTTTTTGAAGATTATTTTTCTAGTGTTTCTTATATACTAACTTTTTAATAATCTTCTTATTATCAATAACTCATAGTAAGTCTTTTTTAATTGTATATAGCTAATATATTTAACCTTTCTTGAGAAAATGATGATCTTAGGTAGATTTTATCAATTTTTATTTTGAAAACTTCTTTCCGTTGAAGCGGCGGTAACAAGAGTTTAACAATTTTCCATAAGCAATATAAGAATAAAAAATAGAATCAAATCTTTTTTTTTTTACCGAGCGTATCAGTTAAATTGTTATCTTTTAATTGCACTATTTTTCTTAATACTTTTAATTTCGAAAATAAATCTAAACCATCAATATCTAATTGATTATTATGCTTTATGGAACATTCAAGATTAACACAATATATTTTCAAATTACCATCAGTAGTGATCTTAATTTTTACCGCTAAATAGAAATCCAAAAATATATTCATATATTTTGAAATTGTCCAAATCTACTTTGAAGTTAAAAAATAGCTTTGTTTACTATGTATAATGTAGGGGTGTAATGTGTAATGGGATGGGGTTTCGTGGTCCGGTCCTAAGTGGACTTAGGCTTCGTGGGCTGGTCCTAAGTGGTCTTGGGCTTCGCGGACTTTTTTATAGGAACCAGCATGGGACCGGACCACTAAATAATGCTCCTGGGCCTGTTTTTTTTTAATTGTTTATCTAAGGCAATTTCTTATAAATTATACAGCTTATATATATATATATATATATATATATATATATATATATATATATATATATATATATATATATATATATATATATATATATATATATATATATATATATATATATATATAAAGAGAGAGAGAGATAGAGAGAGAGAGAAAGAGAGCACTAATGTTATATCGAATATAGCTTATATACTATACACTTACATATCTATAATACTATTATTATATAGACATCTTATATTTATACTATATTATATATATACATATACTATACTACATAAGGCATCTCTTGTGTGTGTGTGTGTATATATATATATATATATATATATATATATATATATATATATATATATATATATATATATATATATACTAAGATGAACATGGCATCAAACTTGTAAATTAAAGTTTACATTTAATACTTCAAATTAAAGTTCAAACTTGCAATTATCATTGCATAATAAATTAATAATACTTCAAGTTAATCTAACAAACTAAAATATTAAGCATAATACGTCTAATAATTTTAAAATAACAGAAATTGTCTCAAATCAACTTAAAATCTTAAATATGAGTGTATGGAGAACGCTCAAGACAACTCTTAATATGCCTTCCTAAACAGCATGTGCTCTCCAACTTTGGACGATGAGTGAAGACTCGACCATAGTTCTTGCACTTTACTATAGAAACTTCTTTATTTTTTTCTACCACATTAAAGTGTTCCCAAACAAATGAGCGCACTCTTGAATCACGGGCCATGATTTAACTTGAATTAAGAATTTGAGTTTTAGAAACGGGAGATGAGTGAAGACTTGAATACTTCAATTTGTGTTTGAGAATTGTCACGATCCCAAATCGGTCCGCTCGTGAAAGCGCCTCTCGTGAAGACAAGGCCTGCCGATACAACACTCACAATAACATCTTACACATTAAGAATCATTTGTGAGCCTTTAATTAAATAATGTTTTATAATAACTTCTGAAATAACAGTGCGGAATAAAAATACAAGTCTGACATCAAGGTTTCACTAGTCATGAGCATCTATCAAGGTCTGAATACAACAAGAAGTCTAAAATAATGTACTTAATACAGTAATAGCAGTGTGAGGAAAGAAGCGGTGCTGCGAACGTTATCCAGCCACCTTGCTAACTCTGATGACTCTGTGTCTAAGCAAATCAACACCCGCTACCGGGTTCCAGTATACCTGAATCTGTACACGAGGTGCAGGGAGTAACGTGAATACTCCAAACCAGTAAGTAATAAGAGTACATAAAGACTGAGCATTAGGAAATAATAAATCCACATTCACGTTAGGTTCAATAAATACAACATGCTTTCAAATCATAATACGAGTCAATCTTCCCTTTTAAAGTCCAGCTTTTAATAAAAATTATTTTGAAATACTTCCCAGCAGTTTAGGGTTCAATACCATCTAAAATAATAGCAGATATTAAAGCCATAATCGGCCCCTCAGGCAAAGCATAGTTCGTAAAATAGCCCCTCAGGCAAAACAGTAATCGTAAACACTTCATAACTTTAAAACCTCGATGGAAATAACCAAATGCTAAATTCAGTGATTAATTTCTAAACATCTCATGAACCCCAATTTAAATAAAAAAATTTTGAAAACATTTGTTTGACATTTCGACAGAGGTTCAATATAAAAATAAGTGAAAATAGTTACTAATTCAACATATTCAATTGAAACTCACTGTAAAGAAGAGTGAATTCAACAAGTTCATAAACAGGCCTCTCAGGCAAAGCATCACTCATGTGCATGTTATCTAACGCCCCTAGGGCTAGCCTCTCTAACACTCGTGACTCATCTCTTACCAAGAAATACTTGCACCAAGCATTCACGCTCAATAGGTACCACATAGTAACTGTTGCGGAGTGCAGCCCGATCCATGTATTGTTGCAGCATGCAGCCCGATCCATATATTTCATCGATGATGCTCACTGGGGGTGTGCAGACTCGGGGAGGGGCTCCTACAGCCCATGCACTATATCGCTATGGCATGCAGCCCGATCCATATACATACATACATATACATATATATATATATATATATATATATATATATATATATATATATATATATATATATATATATATATATATATATATGTATATGTATATATATATGTATATATATGTATATGTATATATATATATATATGTATATGTATATATATAATATATATATATATATATATATATATGTATATATATGTATATGTATATATATAGATATATGTATATATATAGATATATGTATATATATATATATATACATACATGTATACACATATATTAATACATACATACATATACATATATATTTTATATATTGCTGCAGCGTGCAGCCCAATCCAAAGATATATAATCATCATAATGAGTCCCTCGACCTCTCTCTGTCATTAACCCCATCATCAAACTCTCAGTCTATTTCAGTCATCAATCTCACCATCAAACCCTTGGTCTATCACAGTAAAACAGGGAACTCAGCCCAAAATAGTTTCCACACTTCAAAGAATATAGTGATAAAGCAGATTTGAATAAGAAACAGGTAAAACATGACTATGGATATACACTCAAACAGGTAGAGTGAGGAAAGATAGTAAAAGTGCCCCTAAGGTTCTCAACAAGTCGGCACAAAGCCCCAAACATGGAATACAACTCAAAATATAATAACATCAAACAATTAACTATCAAATAAGAATTAAAACAATCGTTCCAGATGGACTAGGTCACAATCCCTAGCGGTGCTCTACACCACGCTCGTCATCTAGAGTGTAAGTCACCTCAAAGTAACACAACGATGTGTAATCACGGGTTTCAAACCCTCAGGACAGTATTAACAATCATTACTTACCTTGAACCGCCAAAATCCCTAGCTCGTGACTGCTTTGTCTCTCAAATTAGCGTTCACGCATGTCAAATCTATTCAAAATAAGAATGAATATATCATAATATGCTAAAGGAACAAAGCCCAAGCAAAAACAATCAATATCGGGTACAAATCCCAAAATTACCAAAACCCGAGCCCTGAGCCCACTTCTCAAAATTCAGTAAATTGTATATCAACGTATTCCTTATCTCCCCACGAGTTCATACATACTGTGAACATCAAAATCCATCCACAAATAGCCCTTCAAATCCCAATTGTTTGGTTTCAAAATTCAAGCCCTAGCTCTTGATTTCTAGGCTTATATTTCATGAATTTCTAGGTGGAATTCACATGTTAATCGAGTTTTAAGTTCAAGAAACTTACCTTCAAATGTTTCTCCTTTAATCCCTCTTCAATTCCCCTCAAAGAGCTCTCAAAATACTCAATTATGGTGGAAAAATGGCTAAAACTCGCGGATGAAGTGTTTTATAACTTTATGCCTAGCTTCTAAACTTTCTTCTATGCTATCGCGGCCAAAGACTCACGATCACAAAGAGAAATTTTCCAAGTCTGCAAATTACTCTATGTGAACGCGACCTAAGTCCCCCGAGCGCGATGCTTCATTTCTCAAACCAATGTGATTGCAAACAATTCCCTGCGAACGTGAAGCTTCTATTTCTAAAACTATGCGAATGCGGGCCCTTGGCTACAATAATGAAGAGAAAACTCAAGCCAGCCCATATTTCTTCTCCGCGATCGCGAGGGACCTCACGCGATCTCGAAGGCCAAAAGTTGCCTGCAACTGCTGCTGTATTTTCTGTTATCTTCCAAGTTTCAAAACTTCCCGTTAGCCTTCCGAAATCACCCAGAGGCCCTCGAGGCCTCAACCAAAAGTACCAACACATCCTAAAACCTCATTCAAACTTGTTACAATCATCAAAACACCTCAAACAATACCAAAACCATCAATTCACATCGAATTCAAGTATAAGTTTTCCAAAAACTTCTGAAACACACTTTTGATCAATAACCCAACCAAACAACTTCTAAATGACTTGAAATTTTGCACAAACATCCCAAATGACATAACAAAGCTAGAGAAACTCTTGGTATTTCATTCCGACCCTCGGATCAAATTCACCTACCAACTGGAAATCGCCAAAATACTCTTTTTTTGCCAATTCAAGCATAAACCTTCCACGGACTACCAAAAGTCATCCCGATCATGCTGCCAAGTTATAAATCACACAACGAAGCAAACCAATCATAAAAATTCCAATCCGAGCTCATATACAAATAAGTCAACTCTTGGTCAAACCTTTCAAATTCAAAGCTTTCAACTGAGACTATTCTTTCAAATTCATTCCAAATTTTCCTGAAAATCAGAACCAACAATCTACATCAGTCATAATACATTACACGGGGAAAGTCATGCCCGAGAACTAGCGATCAAAGTACAAAAGATCAAAACGACCGGTCGGGTCGTTACATCATCCCCCACTTAAATTCGTTCATCCTCGAACGTACCCAGAGTTGTTCTAGAAGCCAACCACTAGCCAAATAACCTTACCATGGATATACCCGTGGGTGATCCCCTGTCACCCTATCTCATATAGGTCCGATAACATAACATATCTGAAATTCCACAATCCATCCTAGTCCATAACCATAAAACCACATTTCTACTTCTAAAATCCCAAATCCTTTTAGAATCTCACATTTATACTGTGAATAAGTCTAATCAAGCTGTAAGAGGCCATATTTGCTAGCTCAGGCACAATCACATGACATACCCACCTCGTGAAACTGACCGAATGAAAGAGTTGTACCTCAAGCTCACCAGTATCATCACAACACATGGCTGAGAACCCGTCTCACATCATAAAAATAGAACACACTTATTTAACATGCCAGTTCATATTTCCACAATGCTTCGCTACGACGCGTGATCCTATCCAAACACTGCTCCACGTAAAACACCTCAAGTCACTATGCTCGAAATCGATAACCACGCTCAATTGATGGCTGCAACCAAAGAAAATCACTACACCCACGGAGAAGCAAATGACATACACCACGCAAACCCGATCGAACATACCCGATACGCCATATACCGAGCAATTCCCAATTACTCTTCTCGCTCGAATTCCATTATGAAACTATGATAGAACCACACCATAGGTGCCTATAACCAGTGGATTGTAATGTCTCGTTACGCTGAAAGGTAACTCATAGATCTTCCTAATTGCTAATAGCTGAAAACAACCGAATTAATACATCCTTCGCCAACAGCAACTCAAAGTCAACAAAACCATCTCGATGACGGACACATATCCATATATGTCTACGAATGGACCACACATCAGCTCTAGTAATTAACAACACACAAATAATCCTTCGAAGGTTCATAATTACTGAATCATAGCACATGCCAACACCTGACTAACTAACCCATATTTTTCCGTCTACAACCACGAGCTAACCTGTGTATGAGAACTTACAGCCTACTAGTCCATAAGGCACTAAAATTACCATATCCGATCCCAATTTTTCCACTCGCATATATAACTCACCTCTAGACTTAATCTTTCATGAGATTTATTCGAAGAATTCTTCTGTGCTGCCAAGAAAACTCGAATATCAGCAGCCGATTAGACAAAAAGTGTTGCAATACTACCAAAGTACCCTCAACTTAATCACATTACCTCTTCCTGGAACATACATCCTCGCCAAATTACCTCAGTTAGCATTACCATTTCCTTAATCATCTGAAGATCATTTCTCAAATCATCTGAAATTGCCTGTGCTTCCTTAGAAATTTATGACCTTCCCTTCTGAACTGAACTGCAACCTTACACACGCAATTCTTGATCATTACAACATACCACATTACCCATTTACAAATATAGACATAATCAACTAGTCAAGAACTTTCCATTGGTCCCATCTATAAGAAATTACTATACATCCCATGCTCATCACGCCAATATGAAAAATATACCTCTCTAACTATGGTGGAAACCATCGAAAACTCTCTGAATCCCATTTGGACAAATCAGACCTGCCAGGATTGAATCCTTCTAAATCGACCAAGCTAAGCAAGCCCTCAAAGCCTAAGAGCATGCCACACAATATTGGTAAGAACTCAATACCTTGAACACACACAATGAACTAACCATGTCATTACCATACCAATCCGGTCTACTATCGGGCTACTCCATCTATCTAAATTTCCTTCTGATTCATCTTTAACTTGACATTCCCTCTTACTGTAGCACCACAGTTCCTCAACCCAGGCTCACCACATGAGACCCAACTATAAACCACACTGTCCAAGACCCATAAGCCGCTGAATACTCTCTCAAATATTTCAAGAAATGCCACATTCCAAAATAATTTACTCTGAAGAACTTCTTGCACATCTAAATCCGTTACCTTTACTTTCCTGATATTGATACATAGAAACCCATAATTAACACAGAAATACCACAAGTCTTGACCTCTTCCAATTGAGACTTAGTTTCTAATCAGATACACAACCTTAGGATATCGAATTGCTACATGTAGAACCTTGAACACATTAGGACCATTATCGGGAGTCATTTACTCTATTTAAACTGCAATTTGCCTGATCAACGAACAAATCCCCTCGTGCCTCATTAGCACTCTAACACCATAGGATGTGACCTTATCCCAATACAAACAAGCGTCTTCCTGCTCTATGCACTGAGCATTCTTTACCAACAACAACTTAAGACATCCTGTGATTCTCACACACCTACGAAGCACCATATAACCTTTGTCAAACTTTTCCTTCACTCGAGCCATCCTCAACCTCAATTTCCATAAGCCATAACTGACTCACCAACATGCCTCAAACTGGAACCAATCATAGCACCTGAGCGTGCAGTCAACTTAATCAGTAGCAAACTCCCCCACTCGGCTCAAAGTCATAGATCAAAACACACCTAATAACTCATAAAACATATACTTTATTGTTTCCATAATACCATAGTGAGATTAAACTTAATCCTTCATAAGCTTGTGGAAACACAAATCATCTAGAATATTAACTCTTCTGCAAATCTCACATTCACTCACAAAACAATTAAGCCTACTCCCTAGGCGACCCAATTTAGATTTCAACACATATTCTTCACTTGTAAATGAGATCTTCAAATAGATAACATAAGGATCATACAACTTTAGAATACTCCACAGGAGATAACCCACCTACTTTGCCTCTAACTTACATTTCTGTATACCTTCCACCGTCACAAGCATTACGTATTTACTAGATCTTCCTGAGTCCCAACTCATACCGCAACATGAAATTTACTACACTCCCAACTGTGAAACATGAAAAGATTCTTCACACACCCATAACTCGAGCTATACCTCCAATCATGATGGAATTCCAGCATCTAATAGTTCTTCCATCATTCATCAACTCCTTCTTGTCGCTTCCAAACCATATGGATACACCTCGCAGTACTAATATACTCAACATATAATCACAACCGTCACTTCCACTAACAGGGACACTACCGAACATATAAGTTCAGAAATACTTGTTCATACAATCAGCACCTCGGCACTCAAACAATAGGTAGAAATCCGGCCTCAAGTCCTCCAAACTGGCCCAACATCAACTCATAGAGATCGCATCTCTCCCCTCGATCAGGAAATAACAAACCATCGATACACATCTGATACTGAGCGCTCATGTGCGCATATGAATACCTAGAAGGAATTTCAAGAGTTACTTTCCAAGCTGAATCAAGGAGGCACGATAAGAATTCAAGAATGTGAAGTTTTCCTAAAAGTTCTATAGCCTCTCGAGGATAAATACAGACGTCTCCGTACCGATCCGCGAGACTCTACTAAACCTGCTCATGACTCGTCAGACCTATGTAACCTAGGCTCTGATACTAACTTGTCACGATCCCAAACTGGCCTGGTCGTGATGGCGCCTCTCATGAAGAAAATTCCAGCCGACACAACACTCACATTAACCCCTTAAGCATTAAGACTGATTTTTAAGCCTTTAATTAAATAATGTTTTATAATAACTTCTAAAATAACAATGCAGAATAAAAATTCAAGCCCGACATCAAGGTGTCACTAGTCATGAGCATCTATCAAGGTCTGAATATAACAAGACGTCTAAAATAATGTACTAAATACAGTAATAGCAATGTGAGGAAGGAAGGAGTGCTGCAAACGCCATGCAACCACCTTGCTAACTCTGATGACTTCGCGTCAGAGCAAATCAACACCCAGTACCGGGTTCCGATATACCTGAATCTGCACAAGAGGTACAGGGAGTAACGTGAGTACTCCAACGCAGTAAGTAATAAGAGTAAATAATGACTGAGCAGTAGGAAACAATGAATCCACATTCACATTAGGCTCAATAAACACAACATTCTTTCAAATCATAATATGAGTCAAACTTCCTTTTTAAAATCCAGCGTTCAGTAAAAATCATTTTGAAATACTTCCCAGCAGTTTTAGTAGGGTTCAATACCATTTAAAATAATAACAAAGAATAAAGCCATAATTGTCCCCTTGGTCAAAGCATAGTTTGTAAAAGAACCCCTCGGGCAAAACATTAATCATAAACACTTCATAACTTGAAAACCCCGATGGAAATAACTAAATGCTAAATCAATGATTAATTTGTGAACATCTCATAACCCCCAGTTAAATAAAAGTTATTTTAAAATATTTGCTCGAAATTTCGAGAGGGGCTCAATATAAAAATGAGTGAAAACAATCACTAATTCAACATATTCAATAGAAACTCACTTTAAAGAAGAGTGAATTCAACAAGCTCATAAACAGGCTTATCAGGCAAAGCATCACTCATGTGCATGTGTGTGTATATATATCTAACGCCAATCGGGCAAGCCTCTCTGACACTCGTGACTCATCTCTTACCAATCAATACTCGCCCTTAGCATTCATGATAAATAAGTACCACATAGCAACTGTTGTGGCCTGCAGCCCAATCCATATATAGCTGCAGCGTGGAGCCCGATCCATATATTTCATCGACGGCGCTCACTAGTGGTGTGCAGACTCCAGGAGGGGCTCTTACAGCCCAAACGCTATATCGTTGCGGTGTGCAACCCGATTCAATATATCATTGCAATGTGCAGCCCGATCCACACACATACACACACACACACACACACACAAACACACACACACACACACACACACACACACACACACACACACACACACACACACACACACACACACACACACACACATATATATATATATATATATATATATATATATATATTGATGTGGCATACAGCCCGATCCAAAAATATCTAATCTTTACAACTAGGCACTCAACCTCTCTCTGTCATTAACCCCAACATCAGACTCTCAGTCAATTTAAGTCATCAATCTCACCACCAGACCCTTGGTCTATCTTAGTAAAATAGGAAACTCAGCCCAAAATAGTTTCCACACTTTTAAGATTATAGTGACAAAGCCATATTTGAATAATAAGCAGGTAAAACATGACTGAAGATATGCTTTCAAACAAGTAGAGTTAGGAAAGATAGTAAAAGTGTCCCTAAGGGTCTCAAGAAGTCGGTACAAAGCCTCAAACATGGCATACATCCCAAAATATAATAACATCAAACAATTAACTATCAAATACGCATTAAAATAATCATTCGGGATGGTCTAGATCACAATCCCCAATGGTGCTCTACCCCATGCTCTTCATCTAGCGTGTAAGTCACCTCAAAGTAACACAACGACGTGTAATCCGGGATTTCAAACCCTCAGGACAATATTTACAATCATTACTTACCTCGAACAGACAAAATCCCTAGCTCACGATGCCTTTGTCCCTCAAATTATCCTCCACACACGTCGAATCTATCCAAAATCAGAACGAATACATCACAATATACTAAGGGAACAAAGCCAAAGCATAAACAATCAATATCGGGCACAAATCTCAAAAGTACCAAAACCCGAGCCCCAGGCCCACTTCTCGAAACTTAGAAATTTTCATATCAACGGATTCCTTATCTCCCTACAAGTTCATACATACTAAGAATATTAAAATCCATCCACAAATAGCCCTTCAAATCCCAATTGTTTGGTTTCAAAATTCAAGACCTGGTTCTTGATTTCTAGGCTTATATTTCATAAATTTCTAGGTGGAATCACATGTTAATCAAGTTTTAAGTTCAAGAAACTTACCTCCAAACGTTTCTCCTTGAATCTCTCTTTAATTCCCCTCAAAGAGCTCTCAAAATACAAACTATGGTGGAAAAATGGCTAAAACTTGTGGATAAAGTGCTTTATAACTTTCTGCCCAGCTTCTGAACTTCCTTCTATGTGATCACGGCCAAAGACACGTGAAAGCAAAGAGCAATTTTCCAAGTCCCCAAAATACTCTATGCGAACACGACCTAAGTCTCGCGAATGCGATGTTTTATTCCTATGACCAATGAGAACACGACCAAAATGATGCAAACACGGAGAGCAAAACACTAGATCTCCAAATCCTTATACACGAACGCGAGCAATTCCCTGCGAACGTGAAGCTTCAATTTCTAAACCTATGCGAATACGAGCCCTTGGTTGCGATTGCGAAGAGCAAACTCAAGCCAGCCCACATTTCTTCTATGCGATCACGAGGGACCTCAGGTGATCGCGAAGGCCAAAAATTGCCTGCAACTGCTGCTGTATTTTCTACAATCTTGAAAGTTTCAAAACTTCTCTTTAGCCCTCCGAAATCACCGCTATGCCCTCGGGACCTCAACCAAAAGTACCAACACATCCTAAAACCTCGTTCAAACTTGTTCCAATCATCAAAACACCTCAAACAACACCAAAACCATCAATTCATATCGAATTCCGAAACACACTTTTGATCAAAAACCCAGTCCAACCATGTCCAAATAACCTTAAATTATGCGCGCGCATCTCAAATGACATAATGAAGCAATAGAAACTCTCAATATTCCATTCTGACTCTCGGATCAAATTCTCACCGACCAACTAGTAATCGCCAAAATACTCACATTTGTCAATTCAAGCCTAAATCTTCTACAGACTCCCAAAATACATTCCGATTACACTCTTAAGTCATAAATCACCCAACGAAGCTAATCAAATCATAAAAATTTCGATCCGAGCTATTTAAGTGGTGGATGATCCAATCATTCAAAATGTCGTCTAATTTCTTAAATGGACAATTACATTACATAGATGTTATACCACATGTAGAAAGGAAAAAGATGGTTCATTTAGAATATTCCCAACATGTCGTCTAATTTCTTGAATGGACAATTACACTGTCGTTTAAATTTGGTATTTTTTTATGTTAGTAGCTAGACCGATAGATGTGGGTAAACTCGCTTTAATACTAGTGGAATAATGATAAAAAAATAAAAAAATAAAAACTTTCCTTTCTTCTTCCTTTTGTTTTCGTTTTGGCTAACTTTTAATTTAATATATAACCGCATTCTATAGAAAGTGCGATGTACTAGTTGTATTAATTAACTATTTTTTTGAAAAAAATGTATATTTCATTCATTCTTATTATTATCTTTTTTGGGATTGAAAAGTTGGATTGGGAAAGGGTCCGATCCCATGCTCAACTTACTGCAGTTCTTGTAAAAATAGAAATTAATTTAAATGAAGAGCATAAAAGATAGTTGAACTAATAGACGATGAACTATGGAGTTATAAGTTTAAATTATTGTATCAAAGAAAGTAAATTGAAGTCGTCTTTGCTTGTACGTGATTGCCAAAAATGTATTAACATATCTACACCTTAGCGCTACCTATGATTTTTCCTCTTGCGCAAACCTTATTTTCATTTGTTCTTTGGCATTTATCCCCCTCCCCTCAAATCTTTAACTCAATATTTAGGAAACATAATTATAGTTCTGCTTAGAAAAGGGAAATTCAAGGAAAAATGACATTGTATAGCCGCTCACAAAATAATAACAGAAAAAATATAATATACTTTTATTATATAAATACAAAAATTATACAAATTTATATATGTTATATATAAAAATTATACAAATTTTTACACTTAGAAATATAAATAGTTTATAGCGCGGGCAAAAAATGAAAAAAAAAACTCACAAGGAAAATGCCTGGACTCATTAGTAGTTAGTATAAATAAATGATGTATTATTAGAAAAAGATTATATGCCATAGACCGAGGGGAATTAAAGAGGGTGAATTCTCAAAGCTTCCTCTTCAAAGATTTGGCTTAAAACCAAATAAGGAAGAGAACTATAAGGACAACATTCTCATTTCTAAAATTAAACTATCAAAGGAACTATCCGAGAAATATATGATCTATAACCATCAAGACAACTAGATGGTAAAAAAAAAAAAAGCTTGAAAAAATACAGCTCAAATCCAAGAAAAATCTTTTTGCCAATACATTTCATCATTAATAAAATAAAAGCCATCTTCTTTCACCAACCAAAAACACTTCTTTGTAGGGCTGCACCTTTGAACATCCCTACCTCCATAAAAAGCTTGAAATCTTCTCCTTTTCTGGTCCAATTTCATGGTACATAAATACTGACTATTCTTCAAAAATTTGGTCTTGAGGGTTACATTGCAAACTATTTCGTCCAAATTTTCGCTTCATACATTTTGTTTTATGCTTGTCGCTTTCATGTTTCTATTCCTGGTTAAGCATTATCGACAGGCTAAAGATTTCAAATAAGAACCAAAAAAAGGAAACAAAGAAAACAGCAGTACAACAACATCCCATATTTGGATAAATGACTAGCACAGTTTATTGTGTGACATTTTCTGAGTTAGACTTATGAGTGAAGTAGTGATTATACTGTGGAAAAGAGGCATTTATGTAGCTTTTATCTATAGTCCGAAGAGTACACATGATAAATATGGATCATCGTTATGCAGAACAATAAAGTTTACTTTATTCCCTAACTAGGTTTCATGACTACTGATTGAACATACTCAAATCCTTACATTTGGATTATGTACCAAACATGGTGATCCTACAATATTTTTCAGATTTTAATAATTGGTCATCATTATGTTTATGAATTTATCTCTAAAATTACCTTGTAGTTTATCCCCATATATACAGGGTAGAGCTAGTGTATTGAAAATTTCGGTCAAATACAATAGCTTTAGTTCGAATATTGTAGTTGTTTTTAAGAATTTATTAAATAAATATAAATTTTTAATTTATAAATCAGTAATTTAATAAAATTAAAATTACGAATCCACAAGTTTAAAATCCATACTCCAACGAAGTATATACAAGCTTTTGTTTTCAAAATAGATCCGCTTTCCAAGATATTGAAGGAAACCAAGAAATTGAAGGGGACCCTTAAGTCTAAAAGGCTTTGAGATGTTGAAAGAGAAATTAAACTTTTACCAATACCGTCCCAACAAAAGGCAATGTCAAACCTTCTTGAAGAGGTAAATTATTCCGAAGCGTTAGGAATCAAATTTTAAACTCCAAGCATCGGAATAGGTGAAAAAAATAACTGATAAACCTTTGATATATAGCGCATGAAATTCATGCGCCATACCATAATAGTACGTTTGTCTTAAGCTATAGCACATCAATTATATGCGCTTTATATGTTAACTGTCTGATTCATAATAATTGGTGGATATTACGCATATAATTTATGTGCTGTTATGAAATAATATAAAAGATAAGAACAATAACTCAAGAACAAGAGCAAATAGAGAGAGAATAGGGAGAGAGAGAAGTATTCTTATTAATACTTGGGGTTTGTTAGGGGTGTGTTACAATGGTAGAAGACCCCTTTATTTATAGGGAGGGGGATGATTTATCTACCAAGAATAGAACTATAGAATCTCTCTAATTATAGACATTCACCTTAAATAGGAGATTTCATAACACTCCCCCTTGAATGTCTATTCAACAATGTGCCTCGTTAAAACCTTAAAACCAAAACCCAATGGGAAAAATTAAAGAAAGGAAAAAGAGTACACATGTTTGAATATGCGCCTATTGGTTGCCTCGTTAAAAACCTTGCAAGGAAAACCCAGTGGGAAAAAACCTTGTAAGGAAAAAAGAGTGCAACGCGCATTAACTCCCCCTAATGAGTACGTCAATTTATATCCTTGAGCATTTGCATTCCAATCTTGTGCATCATCTTCAAAACGATCTTTGATAGAGATTTGATAAATAAATCAACCATATTGACTTAAATAAATATTCCGCACCTTGAAATCATCATTCTTGATAGATATGAACATCTTCATATAATGTCGTGGAATAACTCTTCAATATCTCCATAGATGCATTCTCAATGCCATCATGCTTATAGTTATAGCAAGATTCATATGTACACAAATTGTACTTGGGATGTGGTACTTCAAGACCAAGAATTGCATATGCTTCAAGCAACTTAAATCTTTCAAGTTAAGTCATATAAGCCATATAATAGACTTTAGATGCATATCAAGTTTTCCATGTCATGCTAGACAAATAAGATATCGAAAACTGACTATACATACCTTTGACTTTATACTTTCAAGCATTTGAACTATAGGTTCAAAACTACATGTCTTTCATATGGAATCAATTCTTCTTGAATTGTATCTCTTCCATTTAGTTACTTTCTTTGGGTCAGCAAATGCGTATAGCATGCTTTGCAATATGTTGCAATTGAATTATCCCTTTTATGAACTTCAGGTTCATATCATGATATTCGGGGATATACATATACAAATGATAATTCATCCCATGTAACCTTTTCTCAAGTGTTTATCATGTCTCCCCCTCATGTTAGAAAAGCTAACTTGTTTCCTCAACTTTGGGAAATCATCTTTGTGCATTATCATGTCAATATACATGGCACATTAATAATAAGATGAAATTATTTGGTTCCTGACCCTGAACCACTTGTGAGGGGAGAATATAATATACTCTCGTATATAACGTATATCATACTGATATATATAACTTTGTTCTCATAAGAAACAGTTTAGCTATTAAGTGGAAGCACTCAATAATTATCTTGCTAAACCAACTTTGATACAAACCAACTTATCAAGATGAACTATCTTGAGTAGAAAAACTGGAAATTATGCTCGAAGTTAGATTACTGAGCAATTTACCTCGCAAGCATCGGCCAGGCTGCGGGTTAATAACAATTGCGCATGTAACCATATCATAGATGCATCATATGTGGTATACATGGCAGGTGAATGGGCCCATATTCACCTTTGATATTTCCAGAATTTATGGGCTTCAACCCGAACTCTTTAGTTGGTCAGTTCATTAATGAGAACAAGTGATACAAGAGAATTTGTAAAGAACTTTCTAGTTCTTTGATATTCACCTATGTGAATTTGCACATCATACTTAAAATGAGATGGCTAAAACGAATGCCAACTGAATAAATTATCAATATTGGTAACCATGACATGTGCACTTATCAATAAACTTCAGGTTTATTATGACATGGGTTTTATACCAATAGATATCCACTTTATTGTGGCATTATTTCGTTTGTGTAGTACAAACTGGAGAACAAAGCGGGTAGCTTTTCATATGCAAATTACCCTGCTACAAGTTGTAGTAATAGGAGATATCAAAGCCTTCCTTTATTTATAGTCTCAATATAATCAATCGCTCTCGCGTGTACTTTGGAAACTGAATAAGTTTCTTTGAGACTTACTACAGCACAATACTCAATTGTGTTTCTCCAACATAGTAATAATTGGCTCTTCTAGAGCTCTCAATTAATTTTGTACTACCACAAATTCATCAACATCCATGTGGTGAATATCTTTCTTAAAGAGAAAGTTATACCATTATGGTCATGTCAAACTTATATGCAAGATATGTTTCTTGCATTATCGTTGTCCTTTAATAGTCATATTTCCAAAATACTTTGGCGTACAATAGGTACGTGACCAACGATCATTCATGCCATATATCATCTCAAACCTCCTTCTAGGGGTGAGTGTGGTATATTTAATACCAATTTCATGTTCATATTCTTCCAATAATGAATATGTATTCTGGAATCAGATGTTGTCACATTCACTTCGAGGATATGTGATTTTGTTATCCTTTTCAAATCTATAAATGCGTCAGGCATTTGATTTGCTATTCTTTGCAAATGGATAATCTTTTGTGCCTCTTTCTCACAAATAGAGGTGTGTGGATCAAGATGAGATAATGATGCATTTTTCCACAAAATTTCCCATTTGGTTTCACCAACTTCTCCCCCTAATTTTGGGAAAAGTGTCTCATCAAATTGACAGTCTGCAAATCGTGCAGTAAACAAGTCGCCTGTCAATGTTTCGAGGTAGCGAATGATGGAGGGCGATTCAAACCCAACATATATTCCTAACCTTCTTTGCGGACCCATTTTGGTGCGGGATGGCGGTGCAATAGGCACATATACTGCGCATCCAAAAATCCTTAAATGGGATATATTGGGTTCATGACCCAAAACCAATTGCAACGGGGAATATTTGTGTCAATTCGTCAGTCAGAGACGAACTAGCATTGCTGTATGCAAAATGGCGTAACCCTAAACCGAAGTGGGCAGCCGACAAATTAAAATGCTGCATGCAAAATGGCATGAACCCAAACCAAAGTGGGCAGCCGACGAACTAGCATTGCTGCATGCAAAATGGCATGAACCCAAACCGAAATGGGCAGCCTCGTTTTCATGAAGAATTCAAGATTATTCTCATCTATTGTCTCAATATGATATCCATTTTGAATGATATCTTTAAAACTCAACAAGTTCTTCTTAGACTTGGAGGAGAATATTGCATTCTCTAAGATAAACGTCATGCCTTTTGGGCAGAGTTACAGTTGCTCTTCCGGAGCCTTCAATCAATTTAATTCCCATGATTTGATATACAAAAGAAATACACGAACATAATAATAAACAAGTTCAATTCTTTTGTGTCACATAATATTTTCAAAATCTGCTGCTAACAGTTGACTAACAAAATCAGATATGTTATCCATTATCAATTACTATGCAGTTTGAAAATTTCAGCGTTTTTCATAAGACAATCGATTATTAAACACACACAATCGATTGTTTGAACATAGACAATCGATTGTTAAATACACACAATCGATTATTTGTTATTTTTGAAAAACTTCAGATCACACTGTTTAAGACAATCGATCGTTAGATAAAGACAATCGATTGTGGATGATTTTTGAAAAATTCTGGACCTCACTGTTTCAAGACAATCGATTGTTAGACAAAGACAATCGATTGTGGATGATTTTTGAAAAATTCCAGATTACACTGTCTAACGACAATCGATTGTTAAACATTGATAATCGATTGTTGACTGTTTTTGAAAAATTCCAGAATACACTGTTTTAAAGACAATCGATTGTTGATCATTGACAATCGATTGTTTTGCAGTTATGCGAAATATGAGATAACCGACTAGTTTTTCAGGTTAGTCGATTACCTCTACTGGAAAGTAAAAGTATTATTGATATTTGAGCATATTGATACATTCTAAAGAACTAATACTAACATTGCATCATGAACTAACTAATATGAGCTAATACTAATGGCTATTAGTTTATTCATTCACTAATACAAACAAGTAAAATAAAATCAAATAGCTCCATCTTCTCTCATCACGGATCCATCACCGATTAGGTGGTCTATCTTCCCCTCGGGTTGCTCAAAGAAGTCTGCCACATCCAAGTGGGTGATGTCAAAGTTGTCGTCAGAGACAAAATTCGTTTCAGGGCGTTTACTCTTTCGAGATGCTTGATAAAGGTCAACCAAAAGTCATGGTATACGGCAAGCCTTTGACCAGTGCCCGTTTCCGCCGCAATGATAATATATAGTTTATAAACTATTTGCTTTTGGATTCTTATCGTATCGTGCTTGTGGCAGAGTGACCAACTTCAGGTTGTCATATCTCTTCTTTAAGCCATTCCACAAGATGAGTGGATCCTTGACGGTGAGATATTCAATCTTCAAACCTTCATCAAGGTGATGGCGCAAGAAAATCAAGGCCTTCGCATAGTTTTTGGGTGGATGCTTTTTCTCTATCTTTGATGGTGTCTCCGAGACCCATAGCATCCAAAATGGATTTAAGTATCCAACACCCATATCATATAGTTCTTGCCCGAAATTTCAAGGGCAACGAACTTTCTTTTCATAATGTCAGACATAAAACAAATTTACATCAAGAGCGTGTTCATACTTACGGGCTCTATTACAATTATCACATTCACTTCAGGGAATGGATCAAAATCATGTGCTTTACACAATCTCATGTCAAATATTACTTTCATAAAGTGAAAGATTATTTTGAGAATCCTTATTATTCTCATTACCACAATAATGACGATTATAATTTCGTCTATTGCCACGTCCATGGTAATAATTTTGTCATCTTTCAGACTTACCACATGCTGCTACCACATTCTCTAAAGGGAATGGAGCTAATTCAATTGGACGGAATTCTTTGCCACGTCCATATTCATTGATACCTTCATGGTAATATTTTAGTCTTCTTTCAGACTTATCATATACTGCTTCCACATTCTCTAAAGGGAATGGAGCAAATTCAATGGGACGGATTTTCAATTATTTGCCCACAATCATACATGAATTTAATCATGGCAGGACATAGAGATTTAACCACTTCATGTGGTTATAATTTCTTACAAACTCCATTAGAGTTATAATCAAACTTTGTTTGTATATTAAATCAAATCGTAGAATTTCAAGAATTTGAAAGGGAAAAGTAAATTACTTACCTTTAAGGTATACCAATTATATTTTCAAGGTTTTCTTCCTTTTCTCTTTGTTTTTCGTTTCTTTTCCTCCCTTTCTTTTTCGTTTCTTTTCCTTCTTTCTTCATTCTTTCTTTGAAGCAAAACCTTGCACAAACAAAAGTTAAGACAATCGAAAATTAAATTAGGAAGAGGGAAATACCTTAGATTTCTCGAGAATGGTTCTTGAGACGGTAGAGTCTCGTGCTGATAACGTGTTATGAAATAATATAAAAGACAAGAACAATAACTCAAGAACAAGAGCAAATAGAGAGAGAATAGGGAGAGAGAGAAGTATTCTTATTAATACTTGGGGTTTGTTAGGGGTGTGTTACAATGGTAGAAGACCCCTTTATTTATAGGGAGGGGGATGATTTATCTACCAAGAATAGAACTCTAGAATCTCTCTAATTATAGACATTCACCTTAAATAGGAGATTTCATAACATGTGCTATAATATTAGTACATTTAATAAATGCGCTATACCGACCAATTATTGTACCGCTCATACTGAATTTTTGCTTACTTAAGGAGCTGCATTCATTCAAAAATTCATTCTTTAGTATCCTTTATATTTTTTTTACTCATTCCGAAATATCCGTTTACTTATTGTTTCTACACTTTGCGATGTCTGAAGAGAGAAAAATTAATATTGCATTATATTGGGGGTAGTTTTCATAAAGAATAACTCAGTACGCTATCATTGTTCTCCATAGTGTATTATTAAGTTGCCACTCACATTAGAGTATGATAGATTGACATCTTTAAATCGTAAAAGAATAAATGTGAGTAAACGTTCAGTTAACATTAAAGTAATCAGAAGATATCCATATTCTCTTACTCTGCAAGGGATTGCTTGTTATGCAGAAGTTAACATCGAATAAGATGAAAATCTGAAAAAAAAAATTAGGTGTCCGGATAAACACCGGAAAATTCATGTGATAAAAATGCTAGAAATGTACCTTAAGTCTGAAGGTTTCTGCAATATTGAAGTTCCGTAAAATAGGGATAACACTCAATCATCCGGTGATATTTATGGAGAAGCTTTATCCGAACATATTCCGTTTGAAAGAGTTTGGCCTAAACTTATCTCTACAGGTAAATGAGGAGCGAGGACATAATTTTCCCAAGGTTGTATAACTCACATGCCGAGTGGTAAATTTTTAATTTCCTTGTCGTAGTATGATTTTTATTATGTATCATATTCGTACTAACACTCATATCTTTCAAAAGGGGTATCACCCCAATATGAATTACAAGTTATGAACCAACCAACAGCCAGAATATGCCTAATTTTGGTGGTTTGGATCGTGCTAGTCCATCCGCGAGTCACCGGCAACTCGATAATGTACATCATGGGCTATCAACATATTATGAATTGTGAGCTAAGACAAAAAGTTACTATATAATATTGGGATGACTTTGAGAAACTCATTATTGTATTAGCTGTGAACTGATAATGAGAAACATGATAGTCATGTCCTTACTCAATTGTCCGAAGACAATATATTAAATTAAGATCTGGCAGATGCACAGAGTCAGGAAGATGATAGTAATTACATGGAGATGACCCTTCCCTGGTGATGGCGACGATGATGGGGAAACGCGTTCTTCCAATGATACTGAGAATGAGCAACCTGAATTGACGAGGGAACATGTTACCACAAATGAGCATGCTCCATATATGCATACTTCACCTACTATTAAACCAAGAGCGTATGAGTCCCATGTGCCCTTTCATTCTAGAGAGATTCCTTACCTTGATAAGTTTTTCAGTATGTCGGATGTGGATACACTCACAAGGGATCTTGATGTCATTCGTACAACAATGTAGGATGAATCTAGACTAACGGAGCTATTAAAGAATATGCCTTTTGCTGATAAAGCGCGCCTTAGCTCTGCAGTGCGTATTTACAGCATAAAAATTGTCGTGAGATTGAAGTTCATGTGTCATCTATGAAAGTATATAAGATTATTTGTCGTAGATGGCTTCAAGGTTGTAAGTGAATGTTACATGCGAGAAAGTAGAAAACAAATATGCAGAAATACAGTGACAACCACACTTGTAATATAGACACATTCAATAGGAATAATTTTAACTTGAATGTTGACTTGATTTCAACATGGAATCATTTCCCATGTTTTGATTTTACTCATTGAATTATCCATAAAGTACAAGATTAAAGAGTGTATAACATATGTCCACCTGCTATATGGCTGTACTATTACGAAAAATGCATTTATCGAGCGTAAATATGTGTTTGAGATTGTTTATGTTATTTGGGATGAGTCATTTACCGATCTACCCAAGTACATGACTGCTTTGGAATATTTTTACCACGAGACTATTGTTAAATGGAAGCTTGAGCTGATTCTGGAAATACTAGAATACATATTCAGATATGCATTCTAGGCAGAAGCGAATTTAGGAATTGAAGTGTATGGGTTCCTACAACTAGTGGAAAAGGTAGAATTTTTGTCAAGGGGGTTCAAAAAAAATTGAAAAAGATTGTACCTAATAGAAATTGAATCAATGACCTTACAAAGAATTTGAACCAGTGACCATTTACCTATGCTCTTGAGCTATGTTAAGAGGATTCAAAATATAATATATAAAGGTAAAAATCAGATTTTGTCTTTTAAATATAACGTAATTTTTCGGCTAAGGGTTCGAATTAACCCCTTCTCCCCCCCCCCCCCCCCCGACTAAATATGCCCTGTCTACCACAACTTCAAGTCAATATTTCATAATAACCAAACTAGGGAACAAGTATCAAATATTCAATGTATATTTACAAAATAACAAAATATTTAAAGACAATATATAAATATAAATATTATCATTACAATCGTATTCACGACTTGCCATGTTTTGAAAATGATTAATGATCGTATCATTACGTACTCTTTTAAATGTTTCATCCTCTATATAATAAATTAAATAATTACTCAAAAAATATATCACCAATTATGTTTCGCAAGTAAAATCTAGAATCCCAACTTCATAAGTTAAATAAAAAATAAAAAATTATAAAATCTAAAACCCGTATAAAAAATTAAGAGATATTAATTCACATAATATTGTATAAGAGGAAGACAATTAAAAAAGAAAAAGGATCAAGGAGATTGAAATACATGTTGCAATGGTGTGGCAATAAGTGAATAGGTTAAAGCCAACGGAAGATTTTTGACTTTGAGCGCCAGCCAAAGAATTAAAATCAACGCATTATAAACGGATTGCAAAATTTTAATAAAAGAAATTTGAGAATTTTTTTAGTTTTTAGTTTGATTCAAGTCATTTGTTATTATTATTTTAATTAAAGAAATAGAGTAAAGTGAAAAGGTTAAAAATTATAACTGATAAAAGAAATTGCATAAAACTTTGTGCCAAAATATGGGAAAAGGCAAAACATGCTCATGGGATTCGAACTTGCATTCTGGATTACGAGAAGTCAATTTGAGTTTCACCTTATCATTGACCTGCAAAATATCAGGACTGTCTTATGCCTGCCAGCCTCCGGGGTATTCCATCCTGCCTTGCACTTCCTGCGAACCTTTCACTTGCTAAATGAGGCTTGTCCCGCGGGCCCTGCTTGTGTGAGTTGGATCCCTTATGGGCAACCTCTGAGGGACAATATTGGATATCATGAACTTCGAGTAGGTATTCATTGTTGGGGAGAATGGATTTGACAGGAGGGCACTTTTGAAAAAGATAGTTGGAGGATGAGTGTCAGAGTTACTAGGGTAGTTGGAAAAACTGTAATAAGCAAGGGCATCTGGAGAGTAGGGAGGATCATTCGAAACCTTGAGCAGAGTTTGGATGAGGGCGGTGTCTAGGAATCTAGGTAGTGGCAGGTGTGGTGCATTCCCAGTCATCCAAGCCTGATACATTTCTGCCATGTGTTGTTTTAGCATTTTTACCTCTTCAATTAACCCATTGCACTAGTCAACCAATTGTTTTCGGGCCCCGGTATCGCCAAACTCAGTTCTATCGTTATCCGCCATAACCTTTTACTTTGTGTTGTAGAGGAGAGTGACTACTTTAATAATCACAAACCAACCACCCTTCTGTTATGAGTATAACAAAATGAAGCCATCATGTTAGCGTTAGGGCATTAAACAGCTAAACTATCACATTGCGTGCAGTGCATTTCAAGGTCATATGGCATCATCTCAATTTTTTCATTTCAACCTCTCTCTTTCTTTGCTTTTCTTCCACTTGTTTGATAATTTTCCTTTCTCTTTTTATATTTATCACTCTTTTTTTTCCTCTAATTTTCATGTCCCATAATCACACCATTTTTCTTCTTTTCTTTTTGTTTTATCTTCTTCTTGTTTTAAAAAAAAAAAATTAAAATTATTTAATTGAACCCTATGTAGGTTGCCTACGTATCATGGCCCCGCATGAATCAGATCTTTGCGTAGTTCTGGAAGATCGAGAATGGAGAAAATAAACTAACTCATTTTTTGTTTATTTTTATACACCACAAACCATGAAAGCTCTAAGAAACAAAAAAAAATTCTTTTTTTCTTTTTTAAAAAAAAATCAACTTGAAACCATTTCAAAACCACCAAAACCATATGATATTAACGAAGATAAAAATCCAACATTTTCTAACTATTGACCCTTTTTAAAGATGAGCTACTAGCTGACGGCCAAAATATTTACAAAAGATGGTCACATATGTTAAAACTGGTCAATTCCGCAATGCTGGACATCCTCACAATAACTGACTAAGTTGTAGCCTAATGGTAATCTTCCGAGCCATGTTTTTTTTGAACAATTGAAGCAATGGTAATTCAACCAAACAACTTTGCAAGCCCAATACACTTCAAGCAATTTTCATAAACATTCGCAAATCTCAACAAATCACCCAAAAGTAGTAATCCCAAAAAAAAACATTTTCTTTTCATTCTCTACTTTCTGCGTTCTCTTCTTCTTTTCATCATTTTTTAAAATTTGTTTCAAGGACAATCCAAAGTAACTAAACTAAAAATTAAATACCACTAAATTAAAATAGCAAAAAGCAGGCGGAAAAATATAGTCACTATATTAAAAGAAAATTTTAACTACTACTATTACCAAGTATTTCCTAAAGCCTACAACTAACAAAAACCACTATACTTGAAAAAACTACATTTTGGAAACTCTACTTTTTTTTATGCATGAAAATAAAATTAATACTCCAAAACATGTAACTCTTTTTGTATTTTTTTTAAGATTTTGTTAAATAAACCAACTACAAAGTGAAATAAAGACTAAAATATCGAGATTAAACTTAATAAATATATTTACATGCTAAAAAGCGAGTGAAAATCCAAATAACACTGTTGTAACTTGACTGCTAATTGAAACTCAACAACTGTGCAGGATCAAACTCAAAATGTAATTAAAACTTAGAAACAAGAAAAAAAATTATGTTACAGACAACTCTACATATTCACATTTATAACCTGCTGGACCAATTAACGCCAAACTAAACTAGCAGCAACAAACAAATTAACTTTAAGCAATATTTTTCAGCTTGTAATTCCTTGTTAACTGAATCACCAAAACATTTGTAATTAACTAAATTCAACTGTGCAGAAAAATCAGCTTGCACTCACTGGACAACTGGTGCAAAGAGTGCAAATTTTCAAGGTTGTTTCAACAACCTTCAATAACAGTCTAAAACACTCTTATTTAAATTCAAAATTCTTCAAACAACTTCTAATGTCCAACCCAATTTCAAATTTACAAAATATTGTAGAAAAATAATATAATGCTTAGGAAACTTGTATTACATCAACAAATTTTGTTTGAATGCAAAATTCTAAGATTCAAACAAGCTAGCAGGTTCGCTATTCAATTGCTTCTCAAAACTCAAAACTTCAGTAACACCTTAAGCACTAAATTCAACAGCAGTAGGCACAAAAATTTCTTCCCAGAATGGCGACCTCAACTGCAGAAACAAAGCATTAGAATCACATCTATATTGAGTCAGAATCACAAAGTACAGATGAATAGTACGGGATCTGCTTTTTTTAAAAACACCTCAAAATGTGAATTTCAATAGTATATTGTTGGCATATAAACTGAAGCAACACAGTTAAGTTAACTGAACCCAAAAAATTTTCAAAATTCCCTCAACTGTTAAGAAAAACTGTAGTAACATTGTAACAACAATAAATTAAAGAAATGTGGAAATCTCTATTGTTGAGCGAAAAATGAACAAAGCAGGGCTATGGACAGTAAGTATGAAATCCTCTTCAGCAACAGAAAACAAGCAGCAAATTATTTTCCAGCAAACATGTAACTTCTGTCAGCATATTCTAACCAACTAGACAATAGTTTATGTAACAAGAGCACTCAATTCAACAAGGAAAATATTTTAGAAGTAAAAACCAGATTATAAGCTATCACTGCTAAAGTCGAGCACAATCTCAACGGACACCAATTTTCGGTAGATTAAGCTTACTGTATGCTTAACCAAATCATAATTCAAGCTGCTCAATCTCTAGTCCAACTAAATCCTCTCTATTAAACTCAACAATAACAACAACTATTAGAAACCAGTGGTAACAAGTCCAAACTAGGAGAATTCCAGCTATCAATTTACTCCAAAACTTCACAAATGGGGGCAAACTTCAACAAGACAAGATTCAGAACTCCACAGTCTTAGCAAAAAGATAATTGGTGTTCAATGCAGGATTTTATTTCGAACATTAGCCCACGAATAATTCGTAGATTAAAGTAAAATAAAAAAACAATGCTCCGACAAACAAAGACTGATCTCAATAGAACGTTCGCCAGCATAAAAGAAGTTTGATAAGGGAATTCAAACTTGAACTCTAAAAATTTCAATAGTAGAGTCCATTGACATAACTCAATTCACACAATTTCCAACAAACAACTTTTGAATTCTAAAACTAACCTATGTGGCTAAAAGTGGCTAGAAGTGCAAACTTTGGCTATGACACTGCAAATCCAAGAACCTAAGATTTACTAGGAAGACCGGACCCTATGTGGGTTGCCTACGTATCACACCCCGAAAGACGAGAATCATGTTTGCGTAGTTCGAACAAATTGGATACGTACGAGAAATAATAAAAAATAGCTAATTTTTAAAGAAAACATTTCTTTTGTCAATGATGAAGAAGAGAAAGATATATTTTTTTGAATTTTTCATATATCTTTTGTTTTTTAATAAAAATGTGACAAAAATATAACTACACCCTACTTACTTTATTTCCACGCTTCACCCTCTCTTTTCTTTTTTCATTGTTTTTCTATTTTTTTCTTATTTTTTCATTTACCCTCAGCTATTATTGGTCCGCAAAATGATCCTTTCACCCTTGAAAAAATGCAACATGTGGCATATAAAATGCATCAGGATGGTCTTTTAAATTAGGTACACCTGTCCTAGACGGACGCAACCTCTGTGTTGAGTCCTCTAAGTCAAATGCATGATGTAAATAAGCGTTCCTACCAGGGATCCGGCATGAGGTTGAGTTATTCTAGGTTAAAAATATTGGTATATGTTCTAGACAGTGTACTCGACCGGACAACTCGAGTCGAGGAAGGGCTACATACCGGGAAACAAAATGCCATCCGGCTTAGTAACTTGTCTGGCCTCTTTCTTATTTCAGGGTACACTAACAGAATAGGGAGTCTCAAACAGTAAGCACATCCCCGGAGGTGTGAAGAGAAGATTTTCGTAGTAGTTATATGTACAGTTCAGATAACAACAAAGCGGTAAAAGCATCATTTTGCACATTATGCCAACATGTAAAATCAGATAATAAACAAAGCTTAATACAACAATTATTATGAGCTCGAAATCTTGAACCCTGAACCAGAGATTCTGGGTTCGAATCCTAGCGGAGTCGCCAGAGTTGTCACACCTCCTTTTAGACCATTACACCCCGACGAAGGGCGTAGATAAGAAATTTTTTCCAATTAAAGGACAATCGAATCAATATTCAGTTATTTAAGAGAATTTCAGAGTCGCCACTTGGGAGATTTATGGTGTCCCAAGTCCCCGGTTCAGTATTCCGAATCGAGAAAAAGAATGACTCTGTTTAATAGTCCAACAACAACAACAACAACAACTACCCAGTATACTCCCACCAGGTGGGTTCTGGGGAGGGTAATATGTAGACGAGCCTTACTACTACTCGAAAGGGCAGAGAGGCTGTTTCAACTCTGTTTAATAGTCCGCGAACCAGAAATTCGAGTAAGGAATTCTGTTATCCCGGAAAAAGGTGTTAGGCATTCCCGAGTTCCATGGTTCTAGCACGGTCGCACTACTGTTATATATGGCTTAAATTATCTGATTTTTATACATTTATGAACCTATGTGCATTTTTAATCTTTTGACCGCTTTTATTATTATTATTTTTAAGTAGAGTTGCAACGTCGTTGAAACACGTCTCGAACCACGTCACATAAATGCACCCGTAGTTTTTGACATATTTCAACATCGTTGGGATTTGGATTTGGGTCACATAAATGCGCATCCTTATTTAGGAAAGTGAATTATTTAACTAGCACGCCTAAAATGAATATGCATTTGCAAGGGTCATGGAATTTGCTAAATAGCGTGCCTCGAAATCTAAGGATCAATCCAAGATTAAATAACGAGAGGGCCTGCAATTGTTATTTTATTTGGCGTAGCGCGCCCCAATCCCATCTTCTAAGGGTATTTAAATTAAAAGCTCCGAGGGTCATAGACTATGACTTAGCTAATATAGCTCACCTCCCTTAAAGATTGGTAGGTTTACTCTTTCGATTGTAACAAAAGACAAACTAAGCCAGTTAGACAAGTTACTTGTGACATCCAACCATCTACTTCATTGATCGAAATTTCAATAAAAAAATAACTCGTTAGCTATACACTGGACTTGAAGAATTATCTTATAATGGACTTATAATGGAGGTCAAACTCAAATTGGCAAAATGGCCAGTGATCTTTGACAAAGTCACAAAATAAACAAAACTTAAAGACAATTATATAAAATGCTAATAAAGCCACTATCATTTCCAAGCAGAGACAACCTTATTCCATAAGCTAATCAGCAGCAACACTTAGAGCATAAAGCTCAAACTTCTCATTCCGTCAACCTTATTATATGATCAAATGAGACAACGAAGGAAAGTAGTGCATCAAATATTCAACATTCTGTCAAAGTCTTCAATATTAATCAAAAGGAATTCAAGCAATACAAAGGTTGAAAAACAACAACAATAAACCTCTGGATTTTCAAGTTAGTGATTATATACCCAAATTCTCATTCTAACACAGATTTAAAATAACATACACAAAGGCTCAAACTGACTTAATTGTAATTAAACATTTTCCAGAATCTAACAAATCACAGTCGCGATTTCATAAACAACAGTAAAATAGGAGAAAACCAAACAAACAAATCAAACATATGCATTGTTTTCATATAAAAAAAAATCGAACAAATTGTAACACGGACAGAAATAAAACTTGAACCAACTGACCGAATCGGAACCACGATGCCAACAACCTCGACACGAATTCAAATTGCAAACTCAAACGGACATGTAACGCAATGACAGTAGCACTTAATTTCCAGCTTTAATCAAATTTCGGACATAAAACAGAGCTATAAAGGAGAGGGGATTAACCCGGGCAATATTACTTTAACTAGTTTGATTTGCAAAGCAATTACAAGCCGAATCCAAACTGTAACAGCAACAAAGAATTCCACCATGAACCTCGGACAGCGACGAACCAGCTTCAAACCTCAAACTCACATCCCTTTTTTGAAACCAAATCCAAAATCAAATATGATAAACAACCTTTTTGAGAAAACGACCACATGTAATCGGAACCTCAACGACGAGATTTTTGGGGTCTACTGCTATTTTTAACAGACGATGAGAGAACGGGAACCGCCGGTTTGAACCTCTGCTTCGCCGAATTCAATGGGAGGCCAATGAAACTACATGTTTTTCGGTGAGCTGGATTTGGGTTGAAGTGGCAGAATGCTGGAGATGGTTGGGTCGTTTGGAGAAGATGATCGAGAAAGTGGGGGGGGGGGGGGGAGGAGGGGGGGATTCGAAAATTGTACTGCTACACAGCTGCACTCAAATTTTCCAGGCGTGTATCCCTCTTGTATCTATTGTATCATGTATATAGGCATGTGTATCTTCGAGCTTTGTCAAGAAGCAAAGCTGCGCAGCCCTTCAGGCGTCTCTATTCTTCTGTATTGTGTGAGTTGTATTTTGTGTATTAGGTCTATGTTTTATTTTAAGTGGGGAAATGGGTTTGAATATTTGGTAGGATTGGGTCGAGCCGATTTAGGGTTGGGTATGGGCAAATTTGGGTTAGGTTTTAAAAGGAAAATTGCATTGGGCTGGAATTTTAATAAGGTTTTGGCCCAAAAATATGATTCACCTCTTTTGTTTTCATATTTTTCTAATTTCTTTTAAATTAAAACTAAAAGTAACATTCAATTTAATTCCTAGTCAAATTAAACAAATTACTACAACTAATACTTATTGCAACTAACTAAAACCAAATTAAAAGGAAAACTACCAATATTCAAGTACTAAAATTAAAAGTGCAAAACTAACCCTTTTTATGATATTTTTCTTTTTTTTAAACACAATTAACTCAATCTAATTAATTCTTAAATACAAATTGAACCTAAGGTGACATAAAATTAAAATGTAACACTTTTATGATTTTTCTATGATTTTTTTTTGAAAAAATGCATGAAATGCAACTAAATAAAGAAAAAACACCTAAAAATTAATTGAAATTATTTTATTTTAGAAGTTATTTTCATGTAGGAAAAAAATCACGTACTCACAACAGTGACGCCAAATGACTCCAAACTAACACCCTAGATCCTCCTCACCTCCCTCTTTACGAACCTATAGTCTATACCCTTCGAATGTCACCGAAGCTTCTCGAATTTCAAATCTTAGAGCGGCAGAACCCTAGAAGTTCGAATTGCTCAAGTTCTTCCAAATTTCCTAAGCCTAGAGTTTGACTATAGCCACGAAATAATGTGTTTGTTTGTTCTTAGTGAAGAGCAAATGTTTACATCATTCCGGGGCTCGAATCGGAGTTCAGCTTTGTTCAACCTTGAATAACTAAGTTTTTCTTTTCTTTATTTGATTTCTCTATTAATAAAATTAGTTTAAGGATAGTTTCTTTTGTTAACCCATAATCAGTGTTCTAGGTTTTTTTAGTTTATGTCTTTGATTTCTTCTCTGCTCGGTTTAAGTTAGTTCAAACTTATGATTTAGTATTGTTGATTAATTTTTGCTTATTCTTTTAGGTTCATGTTTAATCAATAATTGCCATTGGTAGCTTTTAATTCTAATTTTTAGTTGGTAATTCAAGATTAAAATAGGATAGTGTAATTTTGATAATTGACGAACTGTTTGGTTATAGCAGGATAGGCCAGATTTTTGATTAATCATGGTCACATCTTAACTAAATTACCAAGGTAAAAGGATTGAGGCTAGGTTTAACTAGGTTAATAATTCAGAGTCAATTTAAGGGTGACTAACCATCTCAGCAAAAGTTTTAAAAGCCAAGGTGCCCCAAATTCTCTGAAATTGAAGTTGGAAAAAAAGAAGTCAAAAATGAAAGGCCTACGAAGGCGAAATAAATATGGAAAAGGTTAAGTCCCACGCTACTAGCCGTTGTACCAAAGTTTGAGGAGATAAAAGTTCCCCAATGTTCCGAAGAAAAGAAAAGAAAAGAAAAGAAAATAAAATAAAAAGAAGCAAAGAGAATTAGAAAGGAAAGGCCTACACATGCAAAATAATGTTGAAAGTTGAGTTCCACCGACCAGCCATCATGGCAAAGTCTAAAAATTAGAGTTTCTCCAGAGCGTTAAATGAATCGATCCTCAGAGAGCAAATAGTTGCTATTGATATCTTTATCAAGAAAGCTGGGTCGGGATCAAGTGATCAAGACTAATCAAGGCCACAGGACCAACCACCGTTTTAAACTAACAATTGTTCATTATTGAAAATTGAAATAGGTGCAATGCGAGCTATCATGCAAAAAGCAGGTGCAGTCAAATAGAAAATGCGCAAGTGCTAAAATAGCTTTGCAGCAAATAATCAATGCAAAAGGGAAGTTTCAACCAAGTTCTTTCCTGCAAATTATCAAAATAAAAAGGGAGAAAGAAGATGAAAAAAGAGGAAAAACCCAAAAGAGAATAGTTTAGAATTCCCAATACAAACCTTTATCATATATTAAGGTTCCAATCCTTGAGTTGAGCGTTTCCGTTTATCTAACATTAGGGCTCCAATCCATGAGTGGAACGTTTTTTTTCATTTAGCCAAAATTAGGACTCCAATCCCTGAGTTGAACATTTTTTCCTTTAGCCAACATTAGGGCTCCAATCCCTGAGTTCAGCGTTTTCCTTTTAGCAATCCTTAGGGCTCCAATACCTGTGCGCCTTTAAGACATAGGGCCTCCATTCCCTAGTCGAATTTAGCCAACATTACGGCTCCAATCCCTGATTTTTGCCTTTTCTACACAGGGCCTCTATCCTCTGGCCGCCTTTACCCATTATTAGGGCTCCAATCCCTGATTTGCACCTTTTAGACATAGAGCCTCCATTCCCTAGTCGCCATTAGCCAACATAAGGGCTCCAATCCCTGAGTTGAGCATTTTTTCTTAGCCAACATTAGGGCTCCAATCCCTGAGTTGAGCGCTTTTCCTTTAGCCAACATTAGGGCTCCAATCCCCGAGTTGAGCGCTTTTCCTTTAAGACAACGTTTGGGCTCCAGTCCTGGGTTGAGCGTTTTTCCTTAGCCAACATTAGGGCTCCAATCCCTGAGTTGAATGTTTTTCCTTAGCCAACATTAGGGCTCCAATACCTTAGTGCAGCGTTTTTCCATTAGCCAACATTAGGGCTCCAATCCTTGAGTTGAGCATTTTTTCTTTAGCCAACATTAGGGCTCCAATCCCTGAGTTGAGCGTTTTTCCTTTTAGCTTACATTAGGGCTCTAATCCCTGTGTTAAGTATTTTTCCTTAGCCAATATTAGGGCTCCAATCCCAGAGTTAAGCATTTTTCCTTAGCCAACGTCTGGGCTCCAATCCCTGAGTTGCACCATTTAGACATAGGGCCTCCATTCCCTAGTAGCCTTTAGCCAACATTAGGGTTCCATTCCATGTGTTAAGCATTTTTCCTTAGCAAACATTAGAGCTTCAATCCCTGAGTTGAGCGTTTTTCCTTTAGCCAACATTAGGGCTCCAATTCCTGAGTTGAGATTTTTTTCTTTAGCCAAAATTAGGGCCAATCCCCGAGTTGAGCGCTTTTCCTTTAGACACCTTTAGGGCTCCAGTCCCTGGGTTGAGCGTTTTTCCTAAGCCAACATTAGGGCTCCAATCCCTGTATTAAGAGTTTTTCCTTAGCCATTATTAGGGCTCTAATTTCTTAGTTGAGCGTTTTTCCTTTATCCATTATTTATGCTCCAATCCCCTAGTTGAGCGTTTTTCCTTTAGCGAACATTAGGGCTCCAATCCCTGAGTTGAGCGTTTTTTCTTCAGCTAACATTTGGGCTCCAATCCCTGAGTTGAGCGCTTTTCCTTTTGGACAAAACTAGGGCTCTAGTCCTTGAGTTGAGCATTTTTCCTTAGCCAACATTTGGGCTCCAATACCTGAGTTTAGTGTTTTTCCTTAGCCAATATTAGGGATCCAATCCCTTAGTTGAGCGTTTTTCCTTTAGCCAACACTAGGCCTCCAATCCTTGAGTTGAGCATTTTTCTTTTGCCAACATTAGGGCTCCAATCCTTGAGTTGAGCGTTTTTCCTTTTAGCTAGCATTAGGGCTCCAATCTCTGAGTTGAGTGTTTTTCATTAGCCAACAATAGGGCTCCAATCCATGAGTCGAGCATTTTTCCTTAGCCAACATTAGTCCTCCAATCCCTGAGTTGAGCATTTTTCCTTAGGCAACATTAGAGCTCTAATCCCGTAGTTGAGGGGTTTTCCTTTAGCCAACATTAGGGCTCCAATCCTTGAGTTGAGCATTTTTCCTTTAGCGAACATTACGGATCCAAACCCTGAGTTGAGCGTTTTTCCTTTTAGCTAACATTAGGGCTCCAATCCCAGATTTGAGCATTCTTCCTTAGCAAACATCAGAGCTCCAATCCCTGAGTTGAGCATTTTTCCTCAGCCAAAATTAGGGCTCCAATCTTCGAGTTGAGTGTTTTTCCTTAGACAAAATTACGGCTCCAATCCCTGCATTGAGTGTTTTTCTTTAACCAACAATACGTCTTCAATCCTTGAGTTGTGCGTTTTCCATTAGCTAACATTAGGGCTCAAATCCCTGATTTGAGCGTTTTTCCATTAACCAACATTTGGGCTTCATTCCCTGAGTTGAGCACTTTTCCTTTTAGACAACATTAGGGCTCGAGTCCCTGGGTTGAGCGTTTTTCTTAGCCACCATTAGGGCTCTAATCTCCGAGTTATATGTTTTTCCTTTGCCAACATTAGGGCTCCAATACCTTAGTTGAGTGTTTTTCCTTTAGCCAACATTAGGGCTCCAATCTTTGAGTTGAGCGTTTTTTCTATAGCAAACATTAGGGCTCCAATCCCTGAGTTGAGCGTTTTTCCTTTTATCTTATATTAGGGCTCTAATCCCTGAGATAAGATTTTTTCCTTAGCCTACCTTAGGGCTCCAATCCCAGAATTGAGCATTTTTACTTAGCCAACATTAGGGCTCCAATCCCTGTATTAAGAGTTTTTCTTTAGCCATTATTAGGGCTCCAATCCCTTAGTTGAGCGATTTTCCGTTATCCAACATTTAGGCTCCAATCCATGAGTTGAGCATTTTTCCTTTAGCCAACACTAGGGCTCCAATCCCTGAGTTGAGTGTTTTTTCTTTGGCTAACATTTGGGCTCCAATCCCTCAGTTGAGCCCTTTTCGTTTTGGACAAATTTAGGGCTCTAATCCCTGAGTTGAGAGTTTCTCCTTAGCCAACATTAGGGCTTCAATACATGAGATTAACGTTTTTCCTTAGCCAGTATAAGGGATCCAATCCCTTAGTTGAGCGTTTTTCCTTTAGCCAACACTAGGCCTCCAATCCTTTAGTTGAACGTTTTTTCTTTAGCCAACATTTAGGGCTTCAATCCTTATGCTAAGCGTTTTTCTTTTTAGCTAACATTGGGGCTCCAATCCCTGAGTTGAGTGTTTTTCTTTAGCCAACATTATGGCTCCAATCCCTAAGTTGAGCATTTTTCCTTAGCCAACATTAGGGCTCCAATCCCTGAGTTGAGCATTTTTCCTTAGGCAACATTAGAGCTCTAATCCCGTAAATGAGGGTTTTTCCTTTAGCCAACATTAGGGCTCCAATCCTTGAGTTGAGCGTTTTTCCTTTTGCGAACATTACGGATCCAATCCTTGAGTTGAGCGTTTTTCCTTTAAGCTAACATTAAGGCTCCAATCCCTGATTTGAGCGCTTTTCCTTAGCTAACATTAGAGCTCCAATCCCTGAGTTGAGCATTTTTCCTTAGCCAAAATTAGGGCTCCAATCACCGAGTTGAGTGTTTTTCCTTAGAAAAAATTACTGCTCCAATCCCCGCATTGAGTGTTTTTCTGTATCCAACAATACGTCTCCAATCCTTGAGTCGAGCATTTTTCCTTTAGCCAATATTAGGGCTCAAATCCCTAAGTTGAGCATTTTTCCTTTAACCAACATTTGGGCTCCAATCCCTGAGTTGAGCGCTTTTTCATTTAGACAACATTAGGGTTCCAGTCCCTGGGTTGAGCGTTTTTCCTTAGCCAACATTAGGGCTCTAATCCAAATGTTTTTCCTTTGCCAACATTAGGGCTCCAATACCTTAGTTGAGTGTTTTTCTTTTAGCCAACATTAGGGCTCCAATCCTTGAGTTGAGCGTTTTTTCTTTAGCCAACATTAGGGATCCAATCCCTCAGTCGAGCATTTTTCCTTTTAGCTTACATTAGGGCTCTAATCTCTGAGTTGAATGTTTTTCCTTACCCAACATTAGGGCTCCAATCCTTGAATTGAGCATTTTTCTTTAGCCAACATTAGGGCTCCAATCCCTGTATTAGGAGTTTTTCCTTAGCCAACATTAGGGCTCTAATTCCTTATTTGAGCGTTTTTCCTTTATCCAACATTTAGGCTCCAATCCCCAAGTTTAGTGTTTTTCCTTTAGCCAACATTAGGGCTCCAATCACTGAGTTGAGCGTTTTTCCTTTAGCTAACATATAGGCTCCAATCCCTGAGTTAAGCTCTTTTCCTTTTGGACAAAATTAGGGATCTAATCAGTGAGTTGAGCGTTTTTCCTTAGCCAACATTAGGCCTCCAATCCCTGAGTTGAGCATTTTTCCTTAGGCAACATTAGAGCTCTAATCCCGTAAATGAGGGTTTTTCCTTTAGCCAACATTAGGGCTCCAATCCTTGAGTTGAGCGTTTTTTCTTTAGCGAACATTACGGATCCAAACACTGAGTTGAACATTTTTCCTTTTAGCTAACATTAGGGCTCCAATCCCCGATTTGAGCATTTTTCCTTGGCAAACATCAGAGCTCCAATCCCTGAGTTGAGCATTTTTCCTTAGCCAAAATTAGGGCTCCAATCCCCGAGTTGAGTGTTTTTCCTTAGACAAAATTACGGCTCCAATCCCTGCATTGAGTGTTTTTCTTTAGCCAACAATACGTCTCCAATCCTTGAGTTGAGCGTTTTCCTATAGCCAACATTAGGGCTCAAATCCCTGAGTTGAGCGATTTTCCATTAACCAACATTTGGGCTTCAATCCCTGAGTTGAGCACTTTTCCTTTTAGACAACATTAGGGCTCCAGTCCCTGGGTTGACCGTTTTTTCTTAGCCAACATTAGGGATCTAATCCCCGAGTTAAATGTTTTTCCTTTGCCAACATTAGGGCTCCAATACCTTAGTTGAGTGTTTTTCCTTTAGCCAACATTAGGGCTCCAATCTTTGAGTTGAGCGTTTTTTCTTTAGCAAACATTAGGGCTCCAATCCCTGAGTTGAGCGTTTTTCCTTTTAGCTTATATTAGGGCTCTAATCCGTGAGATAAGATTTTTTCCTTAGCCTACCTTAGGGCTCCAATTCCAGTATTGAGCATTTTTCCTTTGCCAACATTAGGGCTCCAATCCCTGTATTAAGAGTTTTTCCTTAGCCATTATTAGGTCTCCAATCCCTTAGTTGAGCGATTTTCCTTTATCCAACATTTAGGCTCCAATCCCTAAGTTGAGCGTTTTTCCTTTAGCCAACATTAGGGTTCCAATCCCTGAGTTGAGTGTTTTTTCGTTAGCTAACATTTGGGCTCCAATCCCTGAGTTGAGCCATTTTCCTTTTTGACAAAATTAGGGCTCTAATCCCTGAGTTGAGAGTTTCTCCTTAGACAACATTAGGGCTTCAATACATGAGTTTAACGTTTTTCCTTAGCCAACATTAGGGATCCAATCCCTTAGTTGAGCGTTTTTCCTTTAGCCAACATTAGGGCTTCAATCCTTGAGCTGAGCGTTTTTCTTTTTAGCTAACATTAGGGCTCCAATCCCTGAGTTGAGTGTTTTTCATTAGCAAACATTATGGCTCCAATCCCTAAGTTGAGCATTTTTCTTTAGCCACTATTAGGGATCCAATCCCTAAGTTGAGCATTTTTCCTTAGCCACTATTAGGGATCCAATCCCTGAGTTGAGCATTTTTCCTTAGGCAACATTAGAGCTCCAATCCCCTAAATGAGGGACTTTCCTTTAGCCAACATTAGGGCTCCAATCCCTTAGTTGAGCATTTTTCCTTTAGCGAACATTACGGATCCAATCCCTGAGTTGAGCGTTTTTCCTATTAGCTAACATTAAGGCTCCAATCCTTGATTTGAGCGTTTTTCCTTAGCTAACATTAGAGCTCCAATCCCTGAGTTGAGCATTTTTCCTTAGCCAAAATTAGGGCTCCAATCCCCGTGTTGAGTGTTTTTCCTTAGACAAAATTACGGCTCCAATCCCCGCATTGAGTGTTTTTCTGTAGCCAACAATACGTCTCCAATCCTTGAGTCGAGCGTTTTCCTTTAGCAAACATTAGGGCTCAAATCCCTAAGTTGAGCATTTTTCCGTTAACCAACATTTGGGCTCCAATCCCTGAGTTGAGCTTTTCCATTTAGACAACATTAGGGTTCCAGTCCCTGGGTTGAGCGTTTTCCCTTAGCCAACATTAGGGCTCTAATCCCCGAGTTAAATGTTTTTCCTTTGCCAACATTAGGGCTCCAATACCTTAGTTGAGTGTTTTTCTTTTAGCCAACATTTGGGCTCCAATCCTTGAGTTGAGCGTTTTTTCTTTAGCCAACATTAGGGATCCAATCCCTCAGTTGAGCGTTTTTCCTTTTAGCTTACATTAGGGCTCTAATCCCTGAGTTGAATGTTTTTCCTTACCCAACATTAGGGCTCCAATCCTTGAATTGAGCATTTTTCCTCAGCCAACATTAGGGCTCCAATCCCTGTATTAAGAGTTTTTCCTTAGCCAACATTAGGGCTCTAATTCCTTAGTTGATCGTTTTTCCTTTATCCAACATTTAGGCTCCAATCCCCAAGTTTAGTGTTTTTCCTTTTGCCAACATTAGGGCTCCAATCCCTGAGTTGAGCGTTTTTCCTTTAGCTAACATTTAGGCTCCAATCCCTGAGTTAAGCTCTTTTCCTTTTGGACAAAATTAGGGCTCTAATCCCTGAGTTGAGCGTTTTTCCTTAGCCAACATTAGGGCTCCAATCACTGAGTCTAACGTTTTTCCTTAGCCAATATTAGGTCTCCAATCCCTTATTTGATTCCTTTAGCCAACATTAGGCCTCCAATCCTTGATTTCAGCGTTTTTTCTTTAGCCAACATTAGGGCTCCAATCCTTGATTTGAGCCTTTTTCCTTTTAGCTAACATTAGGGCTCCAATCCATAAGTTGAGTGTTTTTCCTTAGCCAACATTAGGGCTCCAATCCCTGAGTTGAGCATTTTTCCTTAGCCAACATTAAGGCTCCAATCCCTGAGTTGAGCATTTTTCCTTAGGCAACATTTGGGCTCTAATATCGTAGTTGAGGGTTTTTCCATTAGCCAACATTGGGGCTTCAATCCTTGAGTTGAGCGTTTTTCCTTTAGCGAACATTACAGATCCAATCTCTGAGTTGAGTGTTTTTCCTTCTAGCTAACATACGGGCTCCAATCCCTGAGTTGAGTGTTTTTCCTTAATCAACATTAGGGCTACAATCCCAGAGTTGAGCATTTTTCCTTAGCCAAAATTAGGGCTCCAATCCCCGAGTTGAGTGTTTTTCCTTAGACAATATTACGGATCCAATCCCTCCATTGAGTGATTTTTCTTTAGCCAACAATAGGGCTCCAATCCTTGAGTTGAGCATTTTTCCTTTAGCCAACATTAGGGCTCCAATCCCTGAGTTGAGCGTTTTTCCTTAGCAAACATTAGGGCTCCAGCCCCAGAGTTGAGCGTTTTCTTTGGCTAACATTAGAGCTCCAATCTTTGAGTTGAGCATTTTTCCCTAGCCAACATTAGGGTTCAATCACTAACTTGAGCATTTTTCCTTAGCCAACATTAGGGCTCCAATCCCTGAGTTGATTGTTTTTTCTTCAGCCAACATTAGGGCTCCAATCCGTAGGTTGAGTGTTTTTCCTTTAGCCAACATTAGGGCTCCAATCCCTGAGGTGAACGTTTTTCCTTAGCCAATATTAGGGCTCGAATCCTTGAGTTGAGCGTTTTTTCTTAGCCAACATTAGGCTCCAATACCTGAGTTGAGCGGTGTTCCTTTAGCAAACATTAGGGCTTCAAACCTGAGTTGAGCGTTTTTTAGCCAACATTAGGGCTCCAATTCTTGAGTTGAGCATTTTTTATGTTAGCCAACGTTAGGGCTCCAATCCCTGAGTTTAGCATTTTTCCTTAGCCAGCAGCAGGGCTCCAATCTCTGAGTTGAGCATTTTTCCTTTTAGATAACATTAGTGCTCCAATCCCTTAGTTGAGCATTATTCCTTAGCCAAGATTAGGAATGCAATCTCTGAGTTGAGCAATTTTTCTTTTAGACAATATTAGTGCTCCAATCCCTAAGTTTAGCGTTTTTCCTTTGCCAACATTAGGGATCCAATCCTTGATTTGAATGTTTTTCCTTAGCCAACATTTGGGCTCTTATCCCTGAGTTGAGCGATTTTCCTTGGCCAACATTAGGGCTCTAATCCCTGAGTGTAGCGTTTTTTCCTTTAATCAACATTATGGCTCAAATCCTTGAGTTGAGCATTTTCCTTTTTGTTAACATTAGGGCTCCAATCCTTGAGTTGCGCCTTTTACACATAGGCTCTATTTGAATTGCTCGAGTACTTCCCATTTTCCTGAGTCTAGAGTTTGACTCAAGCCACGAAATAATGTGTTCGTTTGTTCTTGGTGTAGAACAAACGTTTACATCATTCCAGGGCTCGAGTCGGAGTTCAGTTTTGCTTAACCTTGCATAAATAAGTTTTTTCTTTTCTTTATTTGATTCCTCTGTTATTAAAATTAGTTTAAGCATAGTTTCTTTTTGTTAATCCAAAATCAGTGTTCTAGGTTTTTTTTAGTTTAAGTCTTTGATTACTTATCTACTCATTTTAAGTGAGTTCAAGCTTATGTTTTCGTATTGTTAATTAGTTTTTGCTTATTCTCACAGATTCATGTTTAATCGATAATTTCCACTGGTAGATTTGAATTCTTATTTATAGAAGTTAATTCAAGATTAAAATAGGATAGTTTAATTTTTATAATTGAAGAACATTTTGGTTATAGCTGGATAGGCCAGATTTTTGATTAACCATGGTCACTTCTTCAACAATTACCAAGGTAAAAAGATTGGGGCTAGGTCTAACTAGGTCAGTAATTCAGATTCAATTTAAGGGAAATATAGTTAACTCAATAATAAGGAATACTGCAAAGAACTGAAATTGGAAACCCCTACAAGTTTCTAGATGGGGTTCCAATTTGAATTTCAGGAAGTTAGTGATATAACTTGACCAACAAGTCAAGATCCTAGGGACCAAATAATTAAAAAATGAGGGACTTATGTGTAAAGTATAATCTGAAGTTTGCCCAACTTGCTTGGATATAAAGGCGCTTCACCTGTTCGCAGACTTCATTGGGAAAGTTGAAAATTTCCTCGATTTGGGATTCAAGATAAACTGGTGACTTGGGACACCAAAAGCCAAACATATCCAAGTGGCGACTCTGAAATAAATAAATAATCCCATTTCGAAAAATGTCACTTTAAATGGAAAAACTCACTTATACAGTATCCTTCGGGGTAGGTGTGTAAAAAAGGAGGTGTGACACCTACCATGAGATATAATGAAATAGGAGAGGGTGGTACGCATATCACGAGATATAAGAAATGAGATCGGGTTGCACGCTTGCAACTAGATAAAATTGAAAGTGAAAGTTGTCTTTATTTCTCTTTATCCGTGTTAGAAGTTAAACTATAGTTTCCTTGTTGTTCTTTGATATTCTATTTATCTATCACCCCCGCAGCATATTCCCTTCCCCAGATTAAATTTCCTATTACTTCTTTACTTTTCCGTCGTATAATATATTACTGCACAGGTTTATCTGGAGTCTAGCCCTAGACTCGTCACTTCCTTACCGAGGTTAGGCCAGACACTTACCAACACTTGGGATTGGTTGTGCTGATGCTACACTCTGCAATTATGTGCAGATACCGGAGTAGCATTTGGGCAGCACTATTAGTTTGGGAGCCAGCCTTCAATCCACCGAGACTCAGAGGTAGCGTTGCATGTGTGTTCATGCCCAATGTCTCATTTATCTTATATTTCATTATGTTATCTCATGTATTCGAGACAAAGTATTTCTTTCAAACGGTTATATTTTGTACTCCTAGTAGTCCGTGAATGTTGTGACACCAGTTCTTGGGTAGAGGCATATGTTGATTTTTGCAGTATTGTTTAGCTTATTTGATTTAAGTATCCCGCTTTGATTTCATATTCTGCTATTATTGATCTATTTAATGCTTGTTGTATGATTTATAAAAGGATTTAAAATAAAATAGTCAGGAGTTTATGATTTCTAGTTTGCCTAGCTTCTATGAGTATGCACCATCACGACCCGAAGGGTGGGAAATCCGGGTCGTCACAAGTTGGTATCAGAGCTTTAGGTTGTATAAGTCTTACAACTCACGAAACAGCTCGGTTGAGTGTGAGGGATCAGTACAGAGACGTCTGTATTTATCCCCAAAGGTTATAGGGTTAGGCAAACTTCACATTTATTCTTTGTTGTCGTGCTATTTTGTTTCTCAAATGCTAATTAGATTTCTACTTTGTTCTTTCGCAGATGGTGAAAACACGCGCTCCCTCATCTATCGCTTAGCAGCACGAGCACCCAGCAGTAATTTCCACTAGGGGAAGAGGGCGAGGCTCATGGCGTGCTAGAGTTATATGTAGTGGCAGAGCTAGCCCAAGAAGCAGCACCAAAGGCAGAGCCTCAGGTTGATTTTGAGGAGGAGGTTCCAGCCCTAATAGTTTCGATGGGCGAAACTAAGGTCCTAGAGGGGCATATTGCTACCCTAGTTCTTCAGTACGCTCTGGTCCGATTGTTGCGAATCATGGAGAGTGTAACCCTAGTAGGTTTTCTTCCTATAACACCAGCCACTTCTCAAGCTGGAGGAGAGGCTTAGACTCCTAGTACTCACACTCCGGAGCAAGTACCTCCCTAGATTCAGACTACAACAGTTCAGCCAGTTGGAGCAGTTCAGCTGGGGGTAGTAGCTCAGACCGACAATGGAGCAGCCATGTCTGTTAATGCTTTTTGGAGGCTGGATAGGTTCACCAAGCTCTTCACTTCTACATTCAGCGGTGCATCTACTGAGGATCCCCAAGATTTCCTATATAGCTGCCAGGAGATTCTCAAGAACATGGCCATTGTTGACACCAATGGGGTTGATTTTGCTACATTTCACTTTTCTGGATCCGCTAAGACTTGGTGGAGGGATTATTGCCCAGCCAGGCCAATCGGGTCGCCATCCTTGACTTAAGAGCAGTTTAAAGTGTTGTTTCTGGAGAAATTTCTCCCCGTGACTCAGAGAGAGGCCTATCGTAGGCAGTTTGAGCGCCTCAAGCAGCGTTCAATAACGGTCACCCAGTATGAGACTAGGTTCATTGACTTAGCTCATGCTCTTGTTATACTCCCTACTGAGAGGGAGAGAGTTAGATGGTTTATTGATGGACTCATTCAGCCAATTCATCTTCATATGGCTAGGGAGGCTGGGAGTGAGATAACATTTTAGGAGGCGGACAATGTGGCCCACAGAGTTTATATGGTTCTGTCATAGGGAGGTGGTTATAGGTTGGACAAAAAGTCGCGTCATTCTGGCAGAATCAGTGGTACCTCATCTGGAGGTAGAGATTTATGTGGTAGAGGACATCCTTCTAGGCCCTTACAGTTAGCTCTTCAGGTCTTACAGTGCTTCAGGTAGTAGTGGTCTTGAGATGCAGTATCCTTATCAGTAGTCCTTTTGTGCCCCACCAACACCTATCAGTGCACCATCGCTTCACGGTTTCCAGGGCCATCTGCTGAGGGCTTGTTTTACTTGTGGTGACACGAGGCACCTTGTTAGGTATTTCCCTCGAGCTTCGAGCAGTTCTTCGTCGCAGGGTTCTCGTGCTATATAACCCGCCCAGCCAGCTAGAGGTGAGGGGTATAGGTGCTAGATGTAGAGGTAGAGGTCCTAGAGGTGGAGCACAGGTCGCCAGAGGTAGAGGCCAGCCAGCCACCAGGCCGTCCTAGAGAGGTAGATTAGGGTTGTGGGGCCCAACCTCGATGTTATGCCCTTCCAGCCAGGCCCGAGGCTGAGGCTTCAGATGTAGTCATTACTTGTACCATTCTGGTTTGTGATTGAGATGCTTCAATGCTATTCTATCTAGGGTCTACCTACTGCTACATGTCATCTTACTTTGCACCGTAGCTGGTCATGTCTAATGATATATTGCGTGTTCATGTTTATGTGTCTACACCGCTGGGTGATCTTATTGTGGTTGATTGGGTCCATCGTTCATGTATTGTGGTGATTGAGGTCTCGAGACTCATGTAGATTTGCTGCTTTTAGACATGGTTGACTTAGATGTTCTATTGGGGATGGACTGGTTATCACCTTACTACAATATTTTGGATTGGTATGACAAGACTATGACCTTAACTTTATCGGGTAGGCCTCCTTTAGTGTGGAGAGGGACTCATGGTCATTCTAGCCATAACATTATCTCTTATGTGAAGGCTTAAGGTATGGTCGAGAAGGGGTGTTTGGCCTATTTGGCATATGTTCGTGATTCTAGTGATGAGGTCCCTTCTATTGATTTTGCGCGCGTTGTTCGTGAGTTCCCTGATATTTTTCTTTCAAACATACCAAGTATGTCGCCCGACAGGAATATTGACTTTTGTATTGATGTGGCTCTGGGCACCCAACCCATTTCTATCCCGCCATATCATATGCCCTGCCAGAGTTGAAAACTTTAAAAGAACTGTTGGAGGACTTTCTTGAGAAGGGTTTCATTAGACCCAATATATTTCCTTGGGGTGCTCAGGTGTTTTTTGCTAAGAAAAAGGATGGTTAGATGAGAATGTGCATTGATTACCATCAGTTGAACAAGGTAACAATCAAGAATAAATATCCGCTGCCAAAGATTGATGATTTGTTCGATTAGCTTCAGGGTGCCAAGGTATTTTCCAAGATTGATTTGAGATCTAGCTACCATTAATTGAGGATTACGGTTTTCGATATCTCTAAGACAGCCTTTCACACTTGGTACGGGCATTATGAGTTCTTGGTACGGGTAGCCAGAAAGCTTAAATATGAATTCTGTGAGAAAAATACTAAATATTAAATGGAATAAACTTGACTTCGGTCAAGATTTTGGGTAAACAGACCTGGACCCATGATTTGACGGTCTCGAAGGATCTGTAGGAAAATATGGGAATTAGGCATATGCCTAGAACAAAAATTCGAGGTCCCGAGCCCGAGAAATGAATTTTTAAAAGAAATTATTTTTCTGATATTGTTAAGTAAATTAGAAATGAAATTTGATTAGAACACTATGGTATCGGGCTCGTATTTTGGTTCCGACAGCCGATGCAACTATGATATATGGTTTAAGCGTTTTCTGTAAAGTTTGGTTGAAAAAGGACGTCATTTGATGTGATTTTGACTTAAAGTGGAAATTTGATATTTTATGAAAATTTTGAAGGAATAATGAGTGTTGAGGCTTAATTCGATGTATATGAAGTTATTTTTGCGATTCGATCGCATGAGTAATTGTGTAGTATTTTTTGTGGTTGCGTATATATTTAGTTTCGAGCCACGGGGGCTTGAGTGAGTCTGGATAGGCCGTAGGGTGAAATTTTGGACTTAAGGAATTGCAAGCCTGCAGTTTCCGCATTTGCCAAACATTTTTCGCAATTACCAGGATTGTTCGCATTTCCCAAACTTTCTTTGACATTCCCAGGTTCGCATTTCCCAAATATTTTTTCGCAATTACCATGCCTGTTCGCATTTCCTAATCTTTCCTCGCAATTTCCATGGTCATTTCCAAGACTTTTTCGCAATTCCCATGCTTGTTTGCATTTTCCAAGCTATTTTGCAATTCCCAATTTTTTTTCGCAATTCCCAAGCCAGCAGAAGTTCCTAATTGCTCCTTTGTGCCCATAATAAATTGTTACTTGTCATTATTTATTTTCCTCAGCGAATCATAATTATTGTGCACTTATTGTCTTATGAATTTGTATTAATTGTTGCGTTTATTAGAGTAAATTTCATTTGCAAGAACTATTGATATATTGAAATGGGAGCAGGTGGTACGCCTACCACGAGTGATATTGAAATAGGAGCAAGTGGTACGCCTACCACGAGCGATATTGAAATGGGATCGGGTTGTATGCCTACCACGAGTGATACTGAAATGGGATCGGGTGCTACGCCTACCACGAGTGATATTGAAATGGGATCAGGTAGTATGCCTACCACGATTGATTTTGAAATGGGAGTAGGTGGTACGCCTACCACGAGATATTGAGAAATGGAACCAGGTTACACGCCAGCAACAAGATGAATTTAATATGAAAGTTGCCTTTCCTTTTCATTTATTGCTAGAAGTTAAACTTTAGATCTATGTGCTAGTATACCAAATATTTTATTTCTATCTATTGCCCCTGAAGCATGCTCCCTTCCCCAGCTTAAATTGGTATTTTCTTGCTACTTTTCTTCTGTACTTTTATATGTATTTGCATAGGTTTATCTCGAGCCTGGTCCTAGCGTCATCACTACTGTGCCTGGATTAGTCTAGACACTTATCAGCACATGGGGTCGGCTGTGCTGATACTACACTCTATGCCATTTTGCACAGATCCAGGTTTCGGCAGCAGCAACAAAAGCATTAGTGTGGGAGTAGGCCTTCAGTCCAGCGAGATGCAAGGTTGCATTACAGGCGTCCCCAGGCCTGGCGTCTCCCTTATCTTCTCTTTTAGTCTGTTATCTCATTGTGTCGAGACAAACAGTTTATGTTTCTTTCAAACGTTGTATTTAGTATTCTTTGTAGTTTATGAGTACATTCACACCAGTCTTGGGTAGAGAATTTTGTCAAACTTTTCGCATTTCTATTCAGTTATATATAATGCTAAGACTTCCGCTTATTATTGAATTATGTTGCTTTTATATTTTGCTGTTAATTGTAACAATGGGTTGCATTAATGGAAAGGTTACTAAAATTGGCTTGTCTAGCTCTCATTAGTAGGTGCCATCATGATTCCCGAGGGTGGGAAATCCGTGTCATGACAGTCTTGATTTCTTTTTCTCCGTGTTAGAAGTTAAACTACAGTTTTCTTATTGTCCTTTGATATTCTGTTTATCTGCCACTCGCGCAGTGTGTTCCCTTTTCCCAGCTTTAATTGCCTATTACCTATTTACTTTTCTGTCGTATATTATATAACTGCACAAGTTTATCTGGAGTCTGGTCGTAGCATCGTTAATACCTAGACGGGATTTGGCCAGACACTTACCATCACATGGGGTCGGTTGTGCTGATGCTACACTATGCACTTATGTGCAGATACCAGAGCAACGTTTGGGTGGCAGCATTAGTTCGGGAGCAAGCCTTCGGTCCACCAAGACTCCGAGGTAGCCTTGCAAGCATCCACAGGCCCAGCGTCTCCTCTATCTTATATTTCATTCTGTTAACTCCTGTATTCGAGACAAACAATGTTTATTTCTTTCATACGATTATATTTAGTACTCTTAGTAGTCCGTGAATGTTGTGACACCAATTCTTAGGTAGAGGCATATGTTGATTTTTGCAGTATTGTTTAGCTTATTTGATTTAAGTCTTCCACTTTAATTTCATATTCTGTTGTTATTGATCTATTTAACGCTTGTTGTTATGATTTACAAAAGATTTAAAATAAAATAGTTAGGAGTTTATGATTTTGTGGCTTGCGTAGCTTTTACGAGTAGGCGCAATCACCACCCGGAGGGTGACAAATCCGGGTCATGACATAATTATATTTTGTTCTTAAATGATCCCGATTAATTATTTTGTATGACTAAAATGAGAATTTTGAGTTGAAGAATTTTCAAAAATAACTTCTGTACTTTGACAAGGTATAGAAAAGGTGTGTTTACAGTTTACCCTCCCCATACTCCACTTATGAGATTATATTGGGTTTATTGTTGTTATTGTTGTTGTTGATAAAAATGAGAATTTTAAAAATAAATATTTATCTAATTTGGTTTGAAATAGTTTTAATTTAGATATTATTGTATTAAATAATTTCCATTTAATATGCCATTTTATATCCCCGTGTTACAATTTTATAAGTTCTTTTGTTGATTCTATAAGATTGCACGAAGGAGTTAATTTCAGTTAGTACAATTTATAAAAGGTAAAAAGATTTATTAATTTTAAATTTTTAAATATTACGACTCTTACCTAGTTTAATAAGGAAACATTTAATATGTAAAATTTTAATTGATTTTAGAGTACTAAATATTATAAAAATAGTTTAAATTACATGTTTGTCCGTTGTAAAAACTATTATTAAAGGATAAAAAAAATGAATGACATTTCCCTAAGGGGCTTTGTGCTTTTAATATAGTATATGTATTGGGAAAAATTGAATTTAAATATAAAGGAAACATATCAAGATACGTAGATTGATTAAATGGTCAAAAACATTACAGCTAGCCAAGAGGCACAATTTACAACAAGTATGAGCGAATGATAAAAGAAGAGGCGTGGGCAGTTATTCAAATAACTCAGCGCCCGTACCTATTTAAGTCATTAATATCTAAGGGTCAAAAGAAATAAATTTGATAGTAGACAATAGTGTAGATACGACATTAATAAGCCTTAAATGTGGAATATGTTAGGGAATTTGTATTGAATGTACTGATTATGTAACGTAGCATTCAATGTATTTTGTTACTCCTAATAGCCTAATTATAATTTGGGCAGAACATATATCTTAGAGATATCTATAAAAGGGATACGCCTAATCAATTGTAGGGACATGAAATTATTGGAATATATTTTGGTTTACTTGTTTTTCTCCTAGAATACTCTTCTTCTACTTAAATTATTTCCTTTTATACATTCCTTTGATTATCAGCAACCCTTGTTCTTCTAAATTCTAGCTTCGACTAAAATTTTATTTTTTGGTTAAACAAAGTGGTTCCGTTACTGGGAAACTAATAATCTGTTTTCCTCTCACTTAACTTTTCTAGTTGATAAACTATGTCGAACATCAATGAAAATACTCGATAAAACCAAAAAAACCAACAAAATCAGGGAGATACAGAGGATATTAACACTTCGATTCCTACTCTACAAAGCTCTCCCGTAAAATCTCGTGAGGGAACCCCTGATGGGTCTCAAATAAATGAGCATGCTCAATTTGAGAATGATGAAGCTGTTGATGACGCTTTGCAAAAACTAATTACTGCTCAGGTCAATAAAGTTGTTGAAGCGCTTGTTAACCGGTTACCATTTGCAACACCTTCACCCACTCCAAATAATAACACTTTGGAAAACTCTCTTTCTAGACTTGTTAACTCATACAGCAGAGGAACTCCTAGTGACTTCCAAGAGAGGGAATTAGGTAATGTTGTTATTTTGATTTACAATACAGACTTATCCGTGCAATCAAATTGTCAAAATAACATCATATTCATCGATTCGAGCCTCAAAACTCAAGATTTCCTCAAAAATTTTATAACTCATCAAATTCCCATTTTAAGTCTGAAACATGTCAAACGAAATTCGTTTTCAACAAAACTTTAAAGAAAGCGCTTAAACCATATATAAGACTTGTATCAGGCATAGGAACCAAAATATAGGCCCGATACCATAATCTTTTAATCAAATTTCATTTCAAATTCCCTTAAATATTTTTCAGAAACAATTTCACACAAATATTCATTACTTGGGCTATGGACCTCGAAATTCGATTCCGAGCATACGCTCAAGTCCCATAATTTCCTATGATCCTCCGGGATCGTCAAATCACGGGTCTAGTGCGTTTACCAAAAAAGTTGACCGGAGTCAAATTTATTCAACTTAATATCAAAATTTTGCATTTTTCTCACAGAATTCATATCTAAGCTTTCTGGTTACGCGCTCGGACTGTGCACGTAAGTCGAGGTAACCCCAGATGAGGTTTTCGAGGCCTTGGAAGTACATAATAGGCAAGGAAACAACTGATGACCCCTTCGGGTCGTCACATCCTCCGCCACTAAAACAACCGTTCGTCCTCGAACCGACAAAGGGAAAAAGTACCTGAGTCAGCAAAAAGATGATGATAATGGCTGTACATATCAGAATCGGACTTCCTGGTCGATGCCTTAAGAGGCTGACCTATCAACCGGACACGAACAGAAGGAAAACTTTTGGACCTCTACTGGAGAACTTGTAGGTCTAGAATAGCTACTGGCTCCTCTTCATAAGACAAGTCTTTGTCTAACTGGACAATCCTGAAATCTAACACGTGGGCTAGGTCGCCATGATACCTTTGGAGCATGGATACATGAAAAACTGGATGCACGGCTGATAAGTTGGGCGGCAATGCAAGTCTATAAGCCATCTCTCCACTCGACCAGGAATAACAAACAGACCAATGAACCTAGGGATAAGCTTGCACTTATGTTGAAATCTTGTCATGCCTGTCATAGGTGACACTCGGAGTAATACCCGCTCACCAACCATAAATGCCACATCTCGAACCTTGCGGTCTGCACAACTCTTTTGCCTAGACTGAACTGATCAAAGCCTATCCTGAATGGTCTTGACCTTGTCCAAGGCCTCCTTAACATAATCTGTACCCAACAACCGAGCCTTTTCTGGCTCATACCATCCAAATAACCAAATCCCTGCGAAATACCAATGGGCACGCACCCAACAACTAGAACTCAAAAAGCATGCAATGAAGATGGATGAATATGGGAAGGTAAAAACACATAAGGGAACTATCAAACAAGTCAAACTAGCACAAATTTTTCTAAAACACTAATCTACAAGCACCTAACAAGAAAGAGTGAAACATATAAATACTCACAAGGATCTTATACTAATTTAACTCTCACTGCGGTACAAAGCCTGGTCTCAACATATCAAATCACCTTAAATCACGAGGGTTTCTCCCTCAACCCTGAATCACAAGTAGGGTACACATCTACCTATATGGAGAATCTCACCAGATCAATTCCGTCTACCACTCAAAACACAGACTGGCTCCCACACTGGTGGAGCATAGAAATCACAGCTCGTAACCAAGGATACACTGAAATCACATCAAACCTATCGAAACGGGCAAAAGGAATTTACTATTAGTCTCATAACTCTTGGAAACAACTAGAAACACACGATATCCACGGCTATCACTCATATAACCTTCCAGTATATTATTCACGCAAACAAAGTACAATCATGAAATGTATCCACAATGGAACAACAGATAAGGGAACTCACCCCGATAAGCAAAACTGTGATAAACTACAGATAATGCCCTCTATAATAAACTGAATTCGTACCTGAATAACATTAGCAGGCGCATCGGACTCAAACCTAATATATGAAACACATCAACTAGCCAGGCCTCCCCCCTTGGGTGCCCTCTACCTGCCTGAATACCTCTCCATGACACGTCGGTCCGAAGTCTGAGACAATCTCTCACCACGTGGCTAGTATCTCCACACTCAAAGCATCCTCTATGCTGACGAGGCAGTGGGGAACTGTGCGGTACGAGTACTCCAAGACCCATAAATAGCTGAGTCACCATGCAAAGTCTGACGCACGAACTGAACTAGCTGACCTGCAGAACCTTTACCATAATGCGTCCTGCCTCCATAATAAGGACTGGTATATCTCCCTAGTCTACGAGGCCTCCTCACCTCCTCAAACTCTCTCTTCTGCTTTCGTATGGTCTCCCTCTCATGACCCTACCTGCTCTCCCTCTCTCAAGCATGCATACCCTCTCTCCTCCTAGCAATGTTCATCACCTGCTAATATGGGATATCCATCTCCAACTCGCAAGCCATACTGGACCTGATGCTGGGAATAAGCCCCTCAATGAACTGGCGAACCTTCTCTCAAAGAGTAGAAACCAAGGATGGGGCATGTCTAGCCAAACTAGTGTAACGGACAGCATACTGCGAGACTGGCATAGCACCCTAGCGCAAATGCTCAAACTGCGCGCCCCATGCATCCCTAAGGCTCTGAGGAACAAACTGTCTCAAAAGCATGTTTGAAAATTGGGCACAATTCAGTGAAGCTACCTCGTCTAGACTGTCTAACTCATAGGTGTGCCACAAATCATAGGCGGCTCCTCGAAGCTAGACAATACTGAAAGAAACCCCGCTCGATTCAGAGATACCCATAGTACAAAAAATACGGTAACACTCATCAAGAAACCCCAAGGAATCGTCCGATGCTAATCCACTAAATACCGGAGGATCATACTTTTTGAACCTCTCTAGTCTCATCTGCTCCCACTCGGAAGCCGCTTCCATGCCCTCAGGCTGAACTGGTGCTACAAGTGATGCAGGAAAAGTCTCAAGGACCTGCTCAACATGCACTAACTGCTCCAGAGTGTAGGTGTGGGGAGTCTCTGCTCCTTCCCTAGCCTGGGGTGTGGCTGCAGCAAGGGGAAGTAATCCTACCAAAGCCAAAGTGGTATACCTACTCATGAACCGTTCCAATGTCTCCTGAAGAGCTGGAGTAGTAGTAACAGTAGGCGTGTCAGGTTCCTGGACTCCGGCTGGATCTGCTAATGGTACCTCAGTGGCTGCTCGCGCGGGTGCACTCATGGAACTATGTGCGCGTTCTCGAACTCTACCCAGGCCCCGACCTTCGTCGGCTATAGCAAAGGGCGTGAGTGCCTAATCACCTCAGGTAGTACGTGTCCTCATCATATTTGAGAGAGTAGAAGAGAGAGGTTTAGGATTGTGGATGTCAAAAGTCTCGCACTACTGGGAGAACAAATGAAGTGGAGTTTTCTTTATGGTTACATAGCCTATCGCAGAAATGTACAGACGTCTCCGTACCGATCCACGAGACTCTAATAAACAGGCTTGTGATCTGTGACTCCTAAAAACCTAGAGCGATGATACCAACTTGTCACGTCTAGGTTCGCCCTCCGTGAACCGTCGTGACGGCACCTAGTCTCTACGACTAAGTAAGCCTAACAATGCGGAAAATAAACCATGATTGCTGAAGAGATAATTAGAACTGAACTAATAAAATAAATTAGTGCTTAAGGTGTCGTTCGGCACATATAATAACATCTCTTGAGACTAACGACATTCCCAGAACCCGGAATCTCACAAATCACAAGCTAGGGATACATAAGAGGCTCTGACATAAGAATATCTATACAAAGGAAAAATACTAGAAGAGCTATACTTATTAAAGAAAGCTGGAAAGGGACTCCTCGATCTGCGGATGTAGCAGATATACCTCAAAGTCTCTTCCGACATGCCTCCTTCCAAGGCTGACAAAACTTAGTGGGAGTACCTGTATCTGCACAACAAAAAAGGTGCAGAAGAGTAGCATGAGCACACTACGGCGGTGCCCAGTAAGTGTTAAGACTAACCTCGGTATAGTTGTGATGAAGAACAGTCAAGACACCTATTGGTCAGATAAACCGTATAATCATACGAATAATGGAAACGAAGTATATACATATAAAGACTGCATGTATGACCAAAATTGCTACAATTCACAATAAGGGAAAAGGAACACCAACAACACGAATGTGACAATGATGATACGAAATGATGGTAGAATCATAATCCAAATCCTAAGGTCACAATACAACAATAGGAAAACAATTCAATAACTTATATCTTACAATAATGATCACAGAGGGTCTTATTATACTCTTTCCACAATTTTTCAAAAATCTCGGACAACCACAACTCACGAAAACCTAACATTTGAAATCTAACACTTGGCATCTTGTTCCCCATCAAGCTCGTAGTCATACTGACAACTAACTAGCTAACTAGGGCCACTCTCACATATATAATCGATAAACGAAGGCGCATCTCCACCTTTAGAAAAATCGGAAAGAATTCACCTCTAATGGGGAGTCATGACTTGTTTTCTTACCTATTTTGTACTTTCAAGGCCTTGAAAACAGCATCTAGGGTTGCCTCAATTTGTGTGCGTAGTCCAAGCGTGTAGCCGGAAAACTTAGATATGGATTTTCTGAGAAAAATGCTAATTTTGATATTAAATTTAATAACTTTGACTTCTGTCAACATTTTGGGTAAATATACATGGACCTTAGATTTGACGATCCCCGAGGGTCCGCACGAAAATATGGGACTTAGGTGTGCATACTTGGAATCGAATTCCGAGGTCCCAATCACGAGAAATGAATTTTTGTGTGAAATTATTTTCTAAAATATTTTAGGAAATTGGAAAGAGAAATTCAATTAGAACGTATTGGTATCGGGCCCGTATTTTGGTTCCGTCGCTAGGTCCAACCTTCTATGGGGTTTAACTGCTTTTTATAAAGTTTGGTTGAAAATGAACATCGTTTACCGTGTGTCGGACATAAAATGGAAATTTGATGTTCTATTAAAACTTGGAAGATATTATGAGTTTTGAGGCTTAATTCGATATATATGATGTTATTTTGGCAATTTTAATCACACGGATAAGTTCGTAGGATGTTATTGAGGATTTTTGCATATTTAGTTTGGAGCCGCGAGGGCTGAGTTTTTGATAGGTGTCGGAGTGCAATTTTGAACCTAGGAAAACTGCTACTATAACTGACCTGCAAGCTTCGCAATTGCGAAGCATGGCTCGCAAATGCGAGCCCGTAATTGTGAAGGTTCAGTATGCAAGCGCCTTCCACAACTACGACGGGTTCTCTAGCTGCTTCGTGTACTATAGCTTTTGCCTTTTCCTGTTTTAGTGCAACCATGCATGATGACCTACGTGAACTACAATTCGTTTGTTGTCTATTTACTTTATCTTGATCACTGACTTCTCACTACTCATACTCTCAATTGGCTTGACTTCGCTGGATTTGATCATCATTACTGCTTGTGAGGGCTTTTGGCTCTCCCCCTTTTTCTACGATGTCAATCATGTTGGTCTCATGATGGGGCGACAGTGGGTTTTGGTTAATGTTGGTTGCTTAAATCCTACACTTCAATCCAGCGGGAGTCAATAAGTTCCTGGATAACATTATTCAAATGCCATCACTTTTCGGTATCATTCCTCGGTGCACTGGAACAATATTAAACGCTAAAAGAATAATCTAGATTCTTCAGAGGAGGATTTGGCAATTTCTTTCAATTGGTCTCAACATATCCAGTTGTGGCAGCCTGTGTAATATACTAGTGTAGGATTCACCCAATAGAGTGAAAGTCTTCTTCTTCTGCACCCTTTCACTTCTCAAGACTGGATTGGCTCGAAAAGCGGGTTTCGGGGTTGTTGGTAGGATTTCGTAGGTGGGTAATGATTTTGTGGATTTGGGTAGGTATTTTTTGGGGTTGGCGCATGCCATTGTGCGTGAGCGGGAGGTTGGGAATACGCTTGTGCGTGATTTACTGAGAAGTGAGGTTCTGACGGTGGATAGTAATGTTGTGGTGGGCCGTATAGAGTGTGTATGTATGTTTGGTGGTGAGGACGGGGTTGGGTGTAATAGGATGGAGCCCGAGGCCTGAACCACATTCCCGACTCAATTGTTGCTACTTCCTCATTCTTCTTCTTTCCAAATGTTCCCCAGTTCCACCCTGGATGACCTGAGTGGTCGCCTTAATTGCAGAGTAGCTCATGATCTTGTTGGATTTGAGGCCTTCCGCGACCATACTCCCCATTTTAACTACCTCGTTGAACGATATACCTACGGACGACACCAGATGCCCGAACTAGGTAGGCTCCAGTGCTTGTAGGAAATAATCCACCATCTCACTCTCCTTCATTGGGGGATCAACTTGGCTGCTTGTTCTCTCCACCGAAAACCGTATTCTCTAAAGATCTCGTTGTGTTTCTTCTCCTATTTTTCCAAAGATAGACGGTTCGGGAAAATTTTATGATAATATTGAAAGTGCAGGAGATTTCTTGTGCCAGATCATCCCAAGTATACCACCGATTGTGATCATGCCGAGTGTACCACTCCATTGCCGACCCACTTAAACTTTGGCTAAAGTATGCCATTTGCAATTCATCGTTTCCCCTTCTCCCCTCATTTTTCTACTAAACCCCCTTAGATGTGCGATTGGATCGCCATGTCCATCAAATAAGTCAAATTTAGGCATCTTAAAACCTGGAGGCAACTGCACGTCTGGAAATAAACAAAGGTCCTTGAACGCCACGCTAACTTGTCCACCTAACCCTCGTATGTCCCTGAACGATTGTTCTAATCTTCTGACCTTTGTGAGCAGCTCCCCTTGCTCAGGATTTTTGATTGACTTTTCAACTCACACCTAGATTTCGAAATGGTGAGCATATGAGTAAGGTTTGTGGGCTTTGTTAGCGGGTTCTGCTGGGTAGTACTGGTAGTCATAAGCTCGAACCAAGGGCTCACTTGATGACCTATGGAGTGCGGGAGGAGGAGGTGCCATATAAATGAGAGCAATTGGTGGAGGGGTTGAGGAGCGGCTTTGGGTAGTGGAGTTGGGGGTTGTTGAGAGGTCGTACCCTGATGCTGCGAGTAGGCGGGAAAACTTGGGGGTGGATCATTCATGAGCATGGGCCAGTGGTGGAATGAAGGTTGGGTTAGCAGGGTAGGTTGGTCGTGGCTGTCCTCTCACCCAGGCCTGGTACATCTCAGTCGTTCAGTGTTTTAGTTTGTACATTTCCTCCTTCATGACATTACCGTCCAATTCCTCAACCTCTTTCGAGGGGTCTATAATGTTGACATCGTTTTCCTGATTGGCCATGACTTGCTTGCTCTTAGACCGTGTGTTGTAGGAGTAGGTTTCTAGAATGCCCCATGTACTAACCACATGTCTAGTCTTGGATGATCAAAACGCCAAAACTTGTTAATTGTTAGGTTTTGATAGGTAATAGATGACATATTGGGGAGTGAATGCACCTAAATAGTTATTGGTTACTACATGCATCGGTTGCTTGTGTCATCTCGACTATCCCTTTTCTTTATTCGCAGTTCTCCCTTTTAGTTTTATCCTCGTACTCTCTTTCCTATTTTTTCCTTGTTTGTTTCTTGCCTTTCCTCTACTTTTCTCTCCTATTCCCTCCCTTTTGTTTCTTTTCTCTTTTCTTTTATTTTAATTGGTTACGGTCGAATCCTATATAGATTTGCCTACGTATCAGGACCCTGCATGAATCAGACCGAGCGTAGCTCTGGCCAGTAAATACAGGAAATATATTTTGGAATTTTCATTTTTCATAAAGTAAAGCATTTGATTACAGCTGCTAAAGGAAAATTACAAACTTCGAATCAATTGGAAACAACATAATCTGAATAAAAATGACTGACCCGATAACCTACTACAGACTCTAATAAAAGAAACTACAGACTCTCAAACGGATGAACAGGTTTGAACAATCATGTATACATTAAAGCCTCTACTGATCCTGCGGCCCGGGGGACATCATTCGATCTTGCCGCAAGCTTGCGTGCTAAATTCCCTTGGAGGTGATGGAGGTCTTCCATTACTTGGCGAACAAAGGTCATGGAGGTGGCAAAGAACATGGATCTTGTCATATCTATGAAAAGGTTGGACTTTGTGGTGATATAGTCTGCGATCATCCGTACTCTTTCTCTTGTAGCACCCTTTTCTTGCATTAGTCCACCTAATTTGCTTGGCCCTTGCCTCCATAGTTTGTTCGGCTACCAAATTCAGTTCTTGGAATTGTCGCAAATCTTTCTCCAACCATGTTATTGCTGCATAACAATGTTCTCTCTCAACTGTGAAGTCCCGGGTTTTCTTGGACACTAAGTTTTCAACCATGATGACCTTCCTTTTCAACCCAACAACCTTGTTGTCATGCCTTTACTTTAATTGTTCAATCATGCGTGCTCGTTCCTCCACATTTTTTGGGCAATTGTTTTCGAGCTCTGGATAGCTCACCTTCTGCTTTATTCAAGTCAAACCCATATTCTGCTACTTTCTCCTTAAATTGTCTATGAGTTTTTCATCCTTCGCGCTCCTGGTGGGATTCTCCGCGGCTATTTTCATTTTCTGGATTTGGGCTCTCAACACTTCATTTTCTTTTGCTAATCTTTTCTCCCCCCATCTGTAGCATCTTGCAAACCATTTTCAAATTGAAGGTCTTTGACTTGTTTTTCCAATTTTCGTATCGTGGCCATGTATTTATTATCCTTAGCTAGCCAGTTCCATTGTTCTTGTGACGTTTCAGCAAATTCTTAGAGATGTGGCCTCTTAGCTGGCCTTCCGAACTCTATTTCTTTCTTATGCCAAGCAAGGTACCCTAGTGCAACCTCACCTTTAGATGACTCGCGTACTCGAGTGTCCACCGTCAAGTATTGATATTTGCTCCAAATTTGACTGACGACGGCTTCATGAAATTGAACATTGGGAATAATCTCGACCACGTGGCGACTAATGTCCTCGTCTCTAGGAATAATTTGGCAACTCTCTAACTGTCTTAGCACTCTGTACGAAGCATAGGGTTGATACTACGGAGATCTATTAGAAGGAAATGAGGTTCGGTGGCTGACATATACACGATTTCACCCACGGGGAGCCACCAGAACGTCCACTCTATTTGGTTCATAGTTACAGCCTGGAGATGTGACACCTATTCTGTAGCACCCTCGGGTAATCTAAGCCCATCAACCCTGTTGAATAATTCCTCTATGAAACTCTTTGTTGACTACCCATAACTCATGAATTGAGGCCAATGGAACAAGTGTTCGATCATCCATATTTGTAACAACATGTTACATCCTTCGAAGAAGTCTCCCCTTCTTTTCAGGCTGTGAGAGCACGAGAGATTTCGGATAATATCATGGGAGCGAGGGTGATCTTGGCTTAAGTTATTAAAGTGCTGACCACCCCTGTTATCCGTATGTCAATATTTCTGTCCTTCCGCGGAAACACCAAAAGGCCCAAGAAGAATACCATGAATGCGAAACACCAGTACCCTCCTATCTGAGTTGATTTTCTTTGCTACAAATATGGTTTTCCGGGTCATTAAATCCCCCTACGTGCCCATTCATCCGATATATAAACTATGGGGTACAAAAGCCGGCTGATATGTCTGGGTTGTGAACCTTCCTGCTGATCTTTAAAGAGTCCAAGAATTTGCATACGGTGATGGCCCTTGGCGCAATCAAGTAGCGGTGCCTCATAGGAATCATAGGGGCCCCAATATATCCAGTTATTTCTTCAAGGTCGGCGTGAGTTTGAAATCCGAGAAATGGAATACATTGTGAGCTGGGTCTCAAAATGTGATTAATGCTTTTATGATGTCTCCCATCGGGTTAATTTTTAACCGTCCGGTATGTCCCCCCAAGTTCATGTTTACCCTGCTTTGTCCCGCTTCACTCAGGTTATTCCACCACATGTGTAGCTCCAAGGGAATTTTGTTCATGACTGTTATTTGCAAATGTTGATTCGTGCTCATACTGCACATTTATTAGGGTGATTAAGAAAAAATCAAGATTTATTGGCTCAAAAACAAAATTAATTTTTCAAATGTTCATTTCAAAGATTAAATCCCGGCCTTGCAAGTACAGACTTTCAGCACTTCCAGAGGAAGATTTTAAGGTTTTACCTACTACCAGCCCAAAATAATCCAAGGCGGTTGTTCTTGTAAAAGCAACCTTCCAGCACCCTTGTAGAGGCACTCGGCTAATTTTTGCAAAATTGCTTTATTTATTAGTCACAAACAAAATCTGGTTCTCTTAGCTATTTTTTGTAAAATGGAGTTGGCCCCGATGGGGTTGCCTACGTATCTCACACCCTGTGACAATCAAACTGGCGTTGTTCGAGCAAACAAAGCTATTTTTGAAAACAAGACCTTTTTAATCCCTTTTTCTTGTTTCAGAAATAAATAAAACTATTTTTTGAAAACAAGAGCTTTTCTCTTTTTGTAGGGCAAATAAAACAGACTCTCTTTGCTTATTTCCGATTTTTGCTTTTGTCTTTTTTTTTTTAAAAAAAAATTCGGTAAAGTTTCGGCAGTATTTGGACACTGGTGTTTTCAAAACAAGCGATTGACTCTCTTTAATCTCATACTGCTATTTCTCTTTTCTCAAATTTCTCCCCATATCCATGAGCCGGTCGGCATGCAAAACCCAGAATAAATGCAAAAGTATCACCCTAAAAATGCATCAGGATGGTCCATTATTTTGGGTACACCTGACCTAGATGGACCCAACCCCTGTGTCGAATCCCCTAAGTCAAATGCTTAATGAAAATAAGCGTTCCTACTAGGGATCCAGCATGATGCTGAGTTATTCTAGGTTCAAAACCAGGGTATAGGTTCTAGACTGCGTACCCGAGCGGACAACTCGAGTCGAGGAGGGGACTACGTACCGGGAACCAAAAGGCCATCCAGCTTAGTAACTTGTCTGAGGCTCTATCTTATTTCAAGGTATGACGCTAAAGGAATAGGGAGTCTCGACCAACGAGCACATCCCCGAAGATGAGAAGAGAAGGGTTTCGAGGCAGTTTATATACATTTCAAATAATATCAAAGAGGTAAAAGCAACATTTAGCACATTAGGCCCAAATATGTAAGAAAATCAGATACCAAATAAACCCAAATATAACAATTCATCCAAGCTCAAATTTTAAACCCTGAACCAGAGATTGTAGGTTCGATCCCACCAGAGTCGTAAGAGCTACCACACTTCCTTTTGACACTCCAACCCCGTGAAGGGCATAGATAAGGGAGTTTTTCCAATTTAAGAAAAATTGAAACGGGATTTATTTATTTAAGAGATTTTCATAGTCGACACTTGGGATAATTAATGGTGTCCCAAGTCACCAGTGTAATTCCTGAATCGAGGAAGGTTTGACTCTGTTTAACAGTCTGTGAACTAGAAATCCGAGTAAGGAATTCTATTAACCCGGGAGGAGGTGTTAGGCATTCCCGAGTTTCATAGTTCTATCACGGTCGTTCAACTGTCATATTTGGCTTAGATTATCTGATTTCAAACAATTATGAACCTATGTGCAAATTTTAATTTTTTGCCGCTTATACTGTTATTTTTAAAGAAAATTGCAACGTTGTTGAAGCATGCCTCGAACTGCGTCACATAAATGCACCCGTGGTTTTTCACACATTTCAGCTTCGTTGAGATTTGGATTTGGGTCACATTAATGTGCACCCGAAGTAAGGAAAGTAATATTACTAAGCACGCGCCTGAAGCGACTGGCGTATTTTTATCTTTGCGGGAAGCCGTGAAGTTCGCTAGACGGCATGTCCTGAATTTCTAAGTATAGGAGTATGTAAAGAGGGCCCACGTAATTAATGGGTTTTATTTGGCGCGGCGAACCTCATTTATGTTTTAGAAGACCAACCTAGAGCAAGCTATTATTTTTCTACCGGATGGATCTCTAATAAGACCTAATTAATTAGTGTTGCAAAACTCGGGCTTCAAGTTCAAGTCCAGGTTCAAACAAAAGGGAAGAACCTCTTAATTTGAACCCGCTACCTAACTCGAAAGCCCAAATTTAAATTATGTTACATTATGAATTAAAGCCTCTAAATCAAATAAAAAATAAGGAATTTCGTTAAACTTTGGACGGAAATTTATCCAACCATGGGCCCATTCATAGGCCCAAATCAAGAGGGTATTGGACATCGAAGAGTCTGAATAGACTCTCATCTCAAACATGTCCATAAAAAAATAATATAATAAGAGTAAATACTTAAATTCTATGGTCCTAGATAATTAGTTTTAAACACTTAGAGTAAATTAATTCATCACTTCAAAGTATATGTCAATTAAAGAGCCAAAAATCCATCAAAAAGCATACCAAAACGACCATGATCTGATTCTATGCTTATGAGCATGCGATCTAACCCAAATAAAATTTTTAACTAATAAATTAACAAGTCTAAATTCATGCTAACACCAACAATGAAACTAATCACGAAATATAAACATACTAAGATAATGTATATCGACAGTCCAGTACAAACTAATAGTTCAAACAGTTCAGTCTTAATTAATTACAACGGAATGTACTAAAACATCCAAGGTAGCAAAATCTATATTAGAACATGCTTCACTTTCACTCGAGTTTCAACAGCTTTCAACTTGCACTATACATTGTGTGTACTTGGGATTGAAATGAAACAAAATAGAAGAGGAGAGTCAGCAATGTCACAACAGCTTAGCTATAGAAATCAGGTAGCAGCACAACAACAATAGGACCACTGGACACCCCAAAACTGTATCAAAGTATCCCAAGACTGATTAATAGATGAATGATACCAAAGAAATCAACAAAATAAACTTGACAACTAGAAACTTGAAAGGGATGCTGCACTTGAAGCTGATCTAAGAGCCTCAATGTAACAGTATTGTTTTTTGGTTTTCTGTTGTTTTTCTTTTGATGTTCAAGAACTAGGTCGGGAGCATACTTCCTAATTCTAAAATTCATCTTTTTTGTGTATTTTTGGACCCTTTTTTTCCTCTCTCAATCTTCTGCAGTAGCAACCTTATTTCTGGGAATTTCTTAGCCTTAAAAACATTGCCTTGAAAGGCAAGACTGATGCCTTTATATTCAACCAGTTAGGGAAAACCTTAGATTTCTATTTTTTCTTTTAATCCCTTTTCTCATTCATTTTAGCTTAAGGGTCCCTAAAGTAACCACTTAAATTATAATGACGACCCTATTTTAGAAGATTCTAGAGGGTTCTACCTTTAGCTACATCATTCCTATGCAATTCTACGTACCCAAACTACCCGTGAACTTGTTTTGAAATTACTATTCTTATTGCCATTATCACCAACCCATTACCCTGTCAGTGACCATGGTTAACTAACCATCCTAATTCAGATGTCTCCAAAGGCTCTAATATTGAATTACGCGACTAAAATTAAACCCCATTCACACTATTATCCAATTATCAACTCAAATCAAACTAAATAAATATTAAACTACCCTAAACTGAACCATCAAAGAATAGGAAATGAAAGTTAAAAAATTCTAATGGAATCAATTGCAACTAGGCATAGATTCAACCAACAGGAACTCACAAAAGAACAGAAATTAAATAAAAATAAAACATCATCAATTAATAATGAAGAAAATGTTAATAGCAAGGGAAGAAACCCTACTGACTTAGAATGAACTATCAAAAACTAACCTAGAACATTGAACAAGCACTAAAAAAAGAAAAATTTACATTGTTAACTATTATCAAATTAAAACTAAATGAACATGAACAAATAAAAATAGAAACCCAAATTAATGCAGCAAATTAAACATGGGAAGAAATTAATTAGAATAGAAGAAACAAAATGAATTAAAAAAAATCAAAAACTCATTGGTATAACATGTACAGCCTGTCGCTCCTCAGATTTCAAATTCGTACCACTCCGGTGGGATTCGAATGCTACCGATGAGGGATTCGTCATGAGGGGGGTGAGGAGGTTGTATGATGTCAATTTGGTGAGATTTGGAGGATTTCAGGGTCCAGGATGGATTTTCGATCCAATATTCAAAGAGTTCAAGCATGTTTCGAGGGAAATCAAGGAAATGCACGAACCTGGGAAATGAAGGAGGAGTCATAGTGTTAATTTGTTGTCGTTTGGAGGTAGCGCTGCCGTGGGTGGCAGAGGCGGCGTCCGCAGATTTGAAGATTCGGGGAGAAGAGCGGGGATTCGAGACACGGGAATTTGGGTTTTGGAAAAGGAGGTTATGAGGAGAATACAGTGTAAATTTGAGAGGGATTGGAGACTTGCCACCGGCGTCGACGATTTCCGGCCGGCGGCGAACGGTGAAGAGTGGATGTGGCCTGCTGGCGTTACAGGGGTTAGAGACGGGCTAATCTTTAGGGGGGTGGGGTAGTGTTAGGACACATATATACTGATCCTTCCTTATTTCCCCATCTTATGATTAGGGAACCTAGACAGTCCGGATTTAACCAATGCAAACGACGTTGTTTGGGTACGGGTTGGGGCTGAGCCGGGCTGGGGGCGGGATTGGGCCAATAGTTGCGGGTATTTTCGATTTCAAGGGATGACTTGACCAATAAAATAAAAGGGATTTAGCCCAATAAGCTGAAGTCTCATTTCTTTAATATTTTTCCTTCTAATTCTTCCTTTTCAAAAATCTTTTGATTCCTTTTCTTTTTGTATGATTTTGTTTTTTTTCTTTTAATTAATTTATGACCTAAATTAAATCCTAAAATTCCGTTAACCTATCTGTTAGAATAACTGCTTAATGCTAGAGGGGGGGGGGGTGAATAGCGTTTTATAAAAAATTCTGCAGAAATAAAAATTAACTTGAATTAGTTTGCGGAATTAAAAGAGTATGGAAGAGATGCACCGATTTTATACTGGTTGGCCACAAGTGTGGTTACGTCCAGCCTCTCGAGAGACTCTCTCGAGGTTCTACTAAACTCGTTAAGCTTCCGGGTGCTTAACAAACCGTTACAACTGAGAACTTGAGTCACACAAGCCTCAAAATTCGTTGCTCGAAGATACCGCACTTCAAGACTTCAAACGAAGGAATAAAATGTTCTTTCTTACAACAAGGGATTATAGAATTTCCCTTCAAGTATATAAACACTCAATACTCACTTATACAATTGCTCTCTCAAAGAGTAGATATGAGTACAAATTAATAAGCTCAAGAATACAACAACTTCTTCAAGAAATTGGCTCTCAAAAGTGATGAACTCAATATGGAATAATTGATGCAAGAGTATGTAAGCTTTTGTAATTTTATGCTCAGTTGTTGTACTTAAAAAAGTGATTTAGAGGTGTATTTATAGGCCTCAAAATGTCCCAGACCGTTGCATAATTGTCAAACAAAATTCCTGATTCTGTGCTCATATAATCGATTAGATGGTCTATATAATCGATTATTTGACCAACGTTCAAAAAACAGTCTCGTGATTTTAGGGAGAATAATCGATTATGTAGACTGTATAATCGATTATATGCAAATCTTTCAAAAGATCATATCCTGATTTTATGGAGAATAATCGATTGTTTATGAAACATAATCGATTGTACGTTAACGTTCAAAAATCAGTTTAAGATTCTGTGCTAACATAATCGATTATCAACTGTGTATAATCGATTATTTTTTTAAAGTTTAAAACAACACTTTGGCAACGGTCTGAACATAATCGATTAGTTGAAAGGATAATCGATTGTTTTGCTTCTTTGAAAATTTCATTTAAACACTGTCTCAATGTAATCGATTGTGGAAAACATATAATCGATTACTTTGTAGTTTGAATTTCAGTTTAAGCACTGTCTCAATATAATCGATTGTTAAACAAGTATATAATCGATTGTTCTGTTGTTTTTGAAAATTCCAGTTTTGGCGGTCTTAATATAATCGATTATGTAGCATATATAATCGATTATATACGTCCAGATTTAAAAGACATGTTTAAAAATCATTTTGGCTAAAATGCAAATCATTTTGCTTTAATTCAAAGATGCATGTATTGATGAAAATGATTTTACGAGAGAAGCCAATAGTTGAATCTGTTGTTGAATCAAGATCACACTATAAAACGACCCAAGTATAACTTCGTTGCTTTACTTGATCTTGTTCTTGTTTCTCTTGTGCTTGACTGTTAACGTTCCATGCTCGTTGGTTTGTCATTTATCAAAACCTACACAGATCAACACACGTTTAGTTTGAGAATGTGTTTCAACAATTTCCCCCTTTTTGATAATGGCAAACCAATATCGGGATATGCATATTAATGACAGTCATATTAATGACAGTTCAAGACAAGTATTCCCCCTCAATTTATGAGTTCCCCCTGCAAATGTTTATTAGTGTGCATAGCCCTTATTCTTCCCCCTTTTGATATTAACAAAAAGCAATAAAAATTTTATTAGAAAATAGTGGAATACATAATAAGACTTAACAAAAAAACAGAAAATTAATCAACTACAAGCAAGAAAAAATTATTCATTGTCATCCTCATCATCCGGCACTGCTTCATGAAGGACAAGTCCAGCATAAGGATAGTGAACGTGATCAAAGTATCCATGAAGCTCATAAGTCAATCGAGTGAAGTTTTGATCAATACGATTGACGGAGGTGGACAATGAAGCAAGTTGGTCTGAAATGGTTTGAAGAGTTGGAGCTTGAGGGCGACGCGTTTGAGAAGTTGGAGGAGGAGGAGGAGCCATGTGTTCGCCGACATTGGGAAAGGAAGATTTGGAAATTTCCCAATGTTTGGTGCCCTTTTTGAGAGGACCAACAGTGGTGTTGAAACCGGAGGCTTCAAGAAGATTCATTACAAGAAAGGCATAAGGAAGTGGTTTATCGTCCCCAATGGCATCAAGCATGTGGATCTTGACGAACTTGCACCAATTGATGCGAGCCCCGGTGATAATGGCATGCATAAGTTTTGCGTCCTCATGGGAGATTGTGGTGTGATTGAATTTGCGAGGTTTGAGAACTCGAGTGATAAAATAGAAGATTAGTCGATATTCCGGGAGCATGCCCCTAATGGTTGGGCGACGGTTGTCTAGAGTAAAATCAAATGCTCCAAGCCCTATTTGGTTTAAGAGAAGTTGTTCATCAAATAATGCTCCGGCTTCTATAGTGTAAACTGAAATGTCTTCCCCATTTCGAGGAAGTTGAGTGATCATTTGTAAGGTTTCTGCGGTTAAAAGAATTGGAACTCCATTAATGTTTGAAACAGGATCACCATCTGCGTCCTCCTGAAGATTTGAATAGAAGGCGCGAATCAAGGGAGGATGAATGTGAGGATATTTAAGATATAGAAAATCAAGGAGTTGGCTTTGCCTAAGTATGTTTGCAGTTGCCGCGGGGGCGCTAGATTCAAGATATTGATTAGTCGAAAAGCAAGGAGGACGGATTTCTCGGTTTTCAAATTTTTCCGTGAATCGAGTTAGTTCGGGTGCAGCGTCGAACCGCAAATAAGAGCCATCTTTGTAAGGAAAAACGGGAGGAGCGGCGGAAGAGGAAGCAACATTTTTGCCGGAAGGAGAGCGTTTGGTGTGCCTGCTCGTCATTTTGATGAAAGATTGAGAGCTGTTGAAGAAGTTTTGGAGAGATTTTCAAGAAATTTTTTTTGAAGCTTAGATTGATGTTGAGGTGAATATACTGAAGGTGGAAGACCCTATTTATAGAATGGAGGAAAGAAAAGCATTGAATTGAAAAAGGCTGCAATTTTGGAGATTTCAAACAGTCAGAAACGGAAAACATTTGAACACTGACCGTTGCATAATCGATTATGGAGTCGAAATAATCGATTATTAAGGACTTTTGAATTGTACTCAGAAGAAAAAAAATCGATTATGTGAGTGTTGCAGGAGCCAAACGGTAACAAAATTCGAATACTGACCGTTTGAGAATCGATTATTAAACCTGAATAATCGATTATGGATGACTTAGTCAGAAGACAGATAATCGATTATGCGATTGGGGTAATCGATTATATGAAGGCAGTAAGTATTGTATGGTTAAGTGATTCTGAGATAATCGATTATGGGACTTTGAATAATCGGTTATATTAAGGCAGTGAGTTATAATGTCCCGAGTGATTGTTGGATAATCGATTATATGAAGGCAGTGTTATACGGACAACAGAGACGGTAAGAGATAATCGATGCTGCCAATGTAAATAATCTATTATTGTCAAAAACTTGTAAAACAATCTTAACAAAATCGATTAGCGATACAGATAATCGATTACTATATATGATTGCAAAAATCCTGCACAACTCAGATGTTAGAAATAATCGATTATGCGTAGTAAATAATCGATTATATGACACCACTGTTAAAGAATTCCCCCTGTCTTTGGGGCGATACCTGCAAAAGAAAATTAGGCGCCTCCGACACTCAAGTCAGTAATTATTCAAAAAATAAATGCAACCTAAGTGTATGCATTAGATCAACGTAGAGTCAAGAATTCCGAATTCACTTCGAATACGGAAGAACGACTCTTTATCTAAAGGTTTGGTGAAGATGTCGGCTAATTGAAGTTTAGTTTCAACGAACTCAATTTTGACATCACCTTTGAGAACGTGATCTCTTATAAAATGGTGCCTAATGTCTATGTGCTTCGTTCTTGAGTGAAGAATAGGATTCTTCGTCAAGTTTATGGCGCTAGTATTGTCACATCGAAGAGGTACGTGGTCAATACTAAGACCATAATCCGAGAGTTGTTGCTTCATCCAAAGGATTTGTGCACAACAACTCCCCGCGGCTATATATTCAGCCTCTGTTGTGGATAACGCAACACTTGCTTGTTTCTTGCTAAACCAAGAAACTAATGAGCTACCGAGCAAATGGCAAGTGCCACTAGTGCTCTTGCGGTCCAATCTGCATCCAGCAAAATCGGAATCGGAATAGCCAACAAGTTGGCATGAAGAACCTTTGGGATACCAAAGTCCCACATTTATCGTTTCAACAAGGTACTTCATTTTCCGTTTTACCGCAGTTAGGTGAGACTCCTTCAGACATGATTGATATCGAGCGTATAAACAAACGCTAAACATGATGTCCAGTCTACTAGCAGTTAAATAAAGAAGAGAGCTGATCATACCTCGGTACTTTTTGGTATTGACTTCCTTAACTTTTTCATCTTTGTCAAGATGGTCGGATGTGCTCATTGGAGTGCCCATTGCTTTAGCATTGCTCATTTCAAATCGATTTAGTAATTCTTTGCAATACTTAGATTGACAAATGAAAGTGCCTTCTTTCATTTGTTTCACTTGCAACCCCAAAAAGAAAGTAAGCTCACCCATCATTGACATCTCAAATTCACTAGTCATTAAATTTGAGAATTCCTTGCATAGAGACTCGTTAGTGGAACCAAAAATAATGTCATCAACATAAATTTGTACTAAAAGAATGTCATTGTCTTTACTCTTGAAAAAAAGTGTAGTATCGACTTTCCCCCTATTGAATTCATTTTCTAATAGGAATTTGCTCAAGCGTTCATACCAAGCTCGTGGAGCTTGTTTCAGACCATAGAATGCTTTCTTGAGCTTAAAGACATAATCCGGAGATTTAGAGTCTTCGAACCCCGGGGGTTGTTCAACATACAATTCCTCTTGAATAAATCCGTTGAGGAAGGCACTCTTGACATCCATTTGATACAATTTAAAATTCATTGAGGAAGAAAATGCAAGTAATAAACGTATAGCTTCTAAACGTGCTACGGGTGCATATGTTTCTTCATAATCAATGCCTTCTTCTTGATTATAACCCTTTGCAACTAACCTAGCTTTGTTTCTAGTGATAATTCCATTTTCGTCTAATTTATTCCGAAAAACCCATTTCGTACCAATTATGGTATGATTATCGGGTCTTGGCACCAATTCCCAAACGTCATTACGTTTAAATTGGTTAAGCTCCTCTTGCATTGCCAAGGTCCAATGCTCATCCCCAATTGCTTCGGAGATGGTAGTAGGTTCAATTTGGGAAACAAATGCCATATGACTTATGGTGTCTTTGAGAAGGTTTCGAGTACTTACCCCTTTCTCGATGTCGCCAATTACCTTGTCGAGAGGATGGTCTTTAGACGTCCTCCAAGCCTTAGGCATCATCGATTCTTGTGATTGTGTCTCCTCTTGCGGTTGTTCCATGGGTTCATCTTGAATCTCCTTTGAATTTTCTGTTTGCTCCTTGTCTTGAATATTCATCTTGTTTAAAGATTCTGCAAGATCATCACAAAATTCCTTTCTCGCTAGGCGAGCATCACTTTCACAAAATACAATATGAGGGGTCTCCTCGACAGTTTCAGTACGATTATTAAATACTCTATACGCTTTACTACGAGATGAGTAACCAAGAAAAATACCTTCATCAGATTTTGCATCAAACTTTCTCAAATTATCTTTTCCATTATTATGGATAAAACATTTACAACCAAAAACTCTAAGATGGGAGATATTAGGCTTTCTTCCCTTATAGAGTTCATATGGGGTTTTCATGAGTATCGGTCGAATGAATGTTATGTTTAAAACATAGCAAGCGGTACTCACGGCATCTGCCCAAAATTTCTTGGAAACCTTTGACTCATCGAGCATGGTTCTAGCCATCTCTTCGAGGCAACGATTTTTCCGTTCCACCACTCCATTTTGTTGTGGTGTACGTGGAGCCGAAAAGGTATGTTCAATACCGAGTTCGTCACAAAAATCCGCGAAGAGATTATGATCGAACTCTCCCCCATGATCACTTCTTATGGAAGTGACGGTTGTACTCTTTTCATTTTGCACACGTTTAAGAAAACTTTTGAAAGCATGAAATGCATCACTTTTATGAGCTAGAAACAATGTCCATGTGAATCGAGAGTAGTCATCAACAATTACAAAAGCATATAAATTTCCACCAAGACTTTTAACTCGAGATGGTCCAAAAAGATCCATGTGAAGAAGTTGTAAATGTCTATTGGTTGAAACAATATTCTTTGATTTAAAAGAAGCTTTTGTTTGTTTTCCTTTTTGGCATGAGTCACAAATAGAATCTTTTTCAAAAGTAATATTTGGAAGACCAATTACTAGATCTTGTGAGACTAGTTTGTTTAAAAGATTCATGTTTATATGAGCTACTCTACGATGCCATAGCCACATGTCGTCTACTTTACTCAATAAGCAATTTACAAAACTTGATGAAGAATTTTCTAGATCAACCATATAGATATTATCTATTCTAATGCCACGAAGAATAATTTTGAAATCACGACGACGAATAACCAAGCATTCTTCGGAATCAAATAAAACAATATTTCCCTTATCACATAATTGACTTATGCTCAAGAGATTATGTTTTAAACCTTTAACTAACAAGATATTTTTAATAATGGAGGTTTCATCCTTACCGACCGAGCCAATGCTGATAATTTTTCCTCTGTTATCGTAACCAAAAATAACGCTTCCTCCTTCCTTGGGTTCTAGTTGAAGGAATTTAGATGCATCCCCGGTCATGTGTTTGGAGCATCCACTATCAAGGTACCAAAGTACACTTGATCCCTTCAAACATGCCTACAAAACAAATCAATGAGATTTTGGTACCCAAGCCATTTTGGGTCCTTGTACGTTAGGTGCAACGTGGTAGTGTGATTGACTCGTGTTGATGTGCCGATGTCGAGTAAAACACACTGGAGCTATATGCCCTATTTTGTTGCAGTAGTGACAAATGACATTTGGATTATGCATTCTTCTAGGATGATAGTAATTAGAAGGTCTAAATCCGTTCATCCTATTTTTATAAAAATAATTTTGATGCACTTTTCGAGGATTTTGTCTAGGTGGTCTAAACATGCTAACATTTCTTCGAACATTTGTACTAGGATGATTAACATTTCTAGGGTTACTATTTCTAGGTGGATTTATTTTAATTTCCCTAGGTTGAGTCTTAGGTGATTTAGGAATGGACTCAACCTTTTCTTTAGGCTCATTTTTAAATCCTATACCGTGCTTAGTGGATTTTAAATTATAAAGAACATTATTCAAATTTATGTGCGAGGAATTAAACTTGTGTAATGTGCTTTTGAGACTATCTACTTCTTCTTTCAAAGATTTGCAAGAAGAGCAACCTTTGTTTGAGCCTTCGGGTTTGTCCATGCTTCTTTTTCCATAAAACCGGTTTTCTTCTTTCAACTTTTCATTATCGAAATTTAATTTTTCAACTTCCTTTTCCTTAAAAGAAATTTGTTTTCTTAAATCAGTTATTGTTTTTGAAGCACAAATAAACTCATCATAAAGTTCATCAAAGGCGTCTTGCAATTCTTCAAAAGTGAATTTATTTTTGGAAGTGGTACATACCTCGTTTTGTTTTTCTTCATTTGCCATGAGACATAAGTTTGCGGTCTCCTCTTCTTCTCCGTAGCTAGATTCGTCGCCGGAGTCGCCTCCCAAAGAGATGTAGGCTCTTTGCTTTTTACCTACCTTCTTCTCCACTTTGGCGTTTGGGCATTTTGGTTTAATATGCCCGAGTTCTCCGCATCCATAGCATTTTAACTTACCTCCTTGTTTCTTACCTTTTCGTTCATACTCCTTTCGCATGAACTTGTGGAATCTTTTGATGACGAGGCCGAGCTCGGTGTCATCGTTGCTTGAGTCCTCATCAATTTGAGGTTGAGCCGTTTTTGCTTTTAAGGCAATTTTCCTTTGCCTTTGATCATCTACAGGAGGGTTAAGAATAGTAGACTCATATGTTTTAAGGTTACCTCTTAGCCCGTCGATTGTGACATTTGTTACCCCGATTGATTCCTGGATAGCATCGGCCTTTGAATGCCATTCCGGATTAAGGCTTCGGAGAATTTTACGGACAAGTTCCCGATCCGTAAATGTCTTCTTAAGGGCGTGAAGATCATTGACGATTTTTGAAAATAGTTCAAACATGTCGTCTATTTTCTCACCTTCCTTCATGTGAAACAATTCATGCTCGTGAGTTAAGAAATCAATTTTTGCTTCACGTACCTAGTCTGTGCCTTCGTATGTGATTTCGATCTTGTCCCATATTTGTTTTGCGGTTGTGCAGCATGATATTTTCCGATAGTCATCGGGATTTACTGCGCAGTACAACATATTAATTGCCTTTGCGTTGTGCTCTACCTTTCTTATATCATCCGCATCATACTCCTCTTCTAAGTTTGGGATGAGTTTATCACCATCCTTTTTAGTTGGTAGTTGCTCTCCATTTTGAATAATTTTCCAGATATGAAAGTTATTTGACTGGATGAATATCCTCATTCTCTCTTTCCAATAGGTGTAGTTGGTTCCATCAAATAGTGGTGGCCTTGTGGTGCATGAACCTTCACCTATTCCTGCATAATCACTACGAGTAGAAGCCATGGAAAGTTTCTCTCAAACGGTTAAGTCTTACAGAGAGTTAGACTCTGATACCAATTATTAGAATAAGTACTTAACGCTAGAGGGGGGGGGGGTGAATAGCGTTTTATAAAAAGTTCTGCAGAAATAAAAATTAACATGAATCAAATTGCGGAATTAAAAGAGTATGGAAGAGATGCACCGATTTTATACTGGTTGGCCACAAGTGTGGTTACGTCCAGTCTCCCGAGAGACTCTCTCGAGGTTCTACTAAACTCGTTAAGCTTCCGGGTGCATAAAAAACCGTTACAACTAAGAACTTGAGTCACACAAGCCTCAACAACCGTTGCTCGAAGATACCGCACTTCAAGACTTCAAGCGAAGGAATAAAATGTTCCTTCTTACAACAAGGGATTATAGAATTTCCCTTCAAGTGTATAAACACTCAATATTCACTTATACAATTGCTCTCTCAAAGAGTAGATATGAGTACAAATTAATAAGCTCAAGAATACAACAACTTCTTCAAGAAATTGGCTCTCAAAAGTGATGAATTCAATATGAAATAATTGATGCAAGAGTATGTAAGCTTTTGTAAGTTTATGCTCAGTTGTTGTACTTAAAAAAGTGATTTAGAGGTGTATTTATAGGCCTCAAAATGCCCCAGACCGTTTCATAATTATCAAACAAAATTCCTGATTCTGTGCTCATATAATCGATTAGATGGTCTATATAATCGATTATTTGACCAACGTTCAAAAAACAGTCTCGTGATTTTAGGGAGAATAATCGATTATGTAGACTGTATAATCGATTATATGCAAATCTTTCAAAAGATCATATCCTGATTTTAAGGAGAATAATCGATTGTTTATGAAAAATAACCGATTGTACGTTAACGTTCAAAAATCAGTTTAAGATTCTGTGCTAACATAATCGATTATCAGCTGTGTATAATCGATTATTTTTTTAAAGTTTAAAACAACACTTTGGCAACGGTCTGAACATAATCGATTAGTTGAAAAGGATAATCGATTGTTTTGCTTCTTTGAAAATTTCATTTAAACACTGTCTCAATGTAATCGAATGTGGAAAACATATAATCGATTACTTTGCAGTTTGAAAATTTTAGTTTAAGCACTGTCTCAATATAATCGATTGTTAAACAAGTATATAATCGATTGTTCTGTTGTTTTTAAAAATTCCAGTTTTGGCGGTCTTAATATAATCGATTATGTAGCATATATAATCGATTATATATGTCCAGATTTAAAAGACATGTTTAAAAATTATTTTGGCTAAAATGCAAATCATTTTGCTTTAATTCAAAGATGCATATTTTGATGAAAATGATTTTACGAGAGAAGCCAATAGTTGAATCTGTTGTTGAATCAAGATCACACTATAAAACGATCCAAGTATAATTTCATTGCTTTACTTGATCTTGTTCTTGTTTCTCTTGTGCTTGATTGTTAACGTTCCATTCTCGTTGGTTTGTCATTTATCAAAACCTACACAGATCAACACACGTTTAGTTTGAGAACGTGTTTCAACACTATCAAAACCACTAATTAAATCAAAATATATATCATAATTAATTGAGAAAGCAAATTAAAAGATTACCCAAAATCTTAAAAGCACACTAAGCTATTTTTTTGTGATTGTTTAATAGTTTTAAAATGTATAGTTAAATCCTAAATGCAAATGCCCGTATTTTTATATTTTTAATTAATTTAAATAAAATAAATATGCAAAAATAAATATAAACAGACAGACGATTAAGAAATTAAATTCTTAAAATCTCATAAACAGATAAAAATGCTAATTTTATGAATTTATAGGAGTAATTTAAGCTAGGAAAAAATCACATGCTCACAGGGTCCGGATTGCGTCAAACAACGTCCGATTTTAACTAAACTTTACCGAAAGTGCTTAAATCACATATAAGACTTGCACCGGGCACCTGAACTAAAATACGGGCCCGATACCATAATCTTCTAAGCGAATTTCATTTTCATTTTAGGAATTCGATTCCGGGCATGCGCCAAGTCCCATATTTTCCTAAGGACCCTCCTAGACCGTCAAATAATGGGTCCGGGTCCGTTTACTGAAAAGGTTGACTAAAGTCAAATTAAATTATTTTAGTATCAAAATTTACCATTTTTCACAAATTTCACATATAAGCTTTCCGATTACGTGCCCGGACTGTGCATGCAAATTGAGACAACCATAAATGAGGTTTTTAAGACCTTGAAGATATGGAATTTGATAAAAAAACAGATGATGACCCTCTGAGTCGTCACAAAAGAATGTACAAAAAAGGAGGATAAAATTATTGTCAGAATATTTACTACTTGAAATATATTTTTTTTATAAGGAAAGTAAAATATACTCAAAAATTTTGTTGCTAAATTAAAATAATTAAAGAATTTTGAACAATATAAGGTAAGACTATTCTTTTAAATTATATGCATATCGTATGTGTTCCAACACTAGTAAAAATATATAGCTATTTTCAAATAAAAATAATACTCACACGAGAGACAAGTTCTTCATGTATAAAAATGACATTAAGTTTATGATAATTATTAAGACAGTAAATGCTATAACATTGTAACACACTTTATATATATATATATATATATATATATATATATATATATATATATATATATATATATATATATATGTGTGTGTGTGTGTGTGTATGTGTGTGTACTAATTTAGTACCAGATCGCTTCCGAATGAGTTTCAGGAAGAATTTTAAGAACTCTATTCGAGATAAATTACTAACCTTTAGGTATATCTTAAATCAAAATGCTCATCACAACTCTTCGATGCGGCCACCTGCCTAACTGAGTTTACGAGCACCACTGGTTGAGATATTCTAACCAAGATTTACTGTCTAGGTTAGAAACTGCCTGATCTATATAGTTCTTACCTAACACTTCATCGGGGTGATATAGTTCATTTTGAGCAACAAAGCATGCTTTATAAATAACCTTCGAATACTAAGATTAACACTTACATGTTTAGCATATCATTTGGGCTAACAGTAATATAAATAATTTAAAGAGAGGGAGAGTAGAATAGTACCGGAGACCTTCTGTTTTGTGGTCAAGCAACCTTTTTTATTTTTATTTGCTAATCTTAAAATGTTACAAAGAGATTTTTACAAAGAGAGTGGAGAGAGAAACTAGAGAGAAGCCAGAGTATTCATTTCCGCCTGCGTCCTCGTAAACTGAGTTGATCCTTATATAATGGATTGATTCACTACTAAACAAACAAAATTGAACGATAAAATAATTTATAATAGTGGCCTACAAAAAAAAATATTACAAACGGAAAATATACTTTTATAAAAGTAGATTCCTCATAATGGAGGGGTCCGTCTTTTTATTAAAGTCTTTTATCTTATTACCCCGATAATTTTTCTAAGGGGCCTTCAATAATTTAAACTTTGCCCTTTCCTTTTTTGTCTTTTTTCTCCGAAGATTCTTCGACATTTTCCTTCAATTTTGCAATAAAATCCTCTATCTCATCAATATTAACTTCTGTTCCTGAGGTGCTTTGACCTTCTCTTGCTGCATATATGTCTTCATTGGAAGTGTTACCTAAAGAGGCCATTGATATATCATCACTGACTTCTGTTCCGAAATTTTTTGCCAAGTCTTTCTCTATTTCCTCAAAATATGAAGCAAGGATTTCTTTCTTGGATATGGCTCATTTTTTCATTTGAAGACTTTTAGTAATCATCTCAAATGGGCTTATTTTGTCTTTGCAGTATTTGCTTTGTCTAATTTCACATATGTTTTTATATTGGTTTGAATCTGTTGAATTAATTATTCACCAAATAGTTTGCCTTGGCTGTTTTCTGGTGTAATTTTGTCCAAAATTTGCTATAAAAAATTCTATAAAGACAAGGTACTCCTTCATCGGTATAACCAGTTTGGACATCCTATTTCATTATCCAGGGAATTGAAAATTCTATGAAAAAATACATTGATGCAATACCATCGTAAAAGATATTATCTTTTTGTAATGAAATAATTTTGGGAGATATGTCTACCCACTGAGTATATAAACTTTTAAATAAGGGAGGGAGTATTTACAATGATGGACCACATAATTTCCACCATTTAAAAAACCAATTTGAAATATGTATTCTCGATCCTTTAGGGTACTCATTGCCCATTTAAAAAACCAATTGAATTTAACTGTGAATTTCTGATCAGGGTATGTGTGTATTCTCGATCCTTTAGGGTACTCATTCCCTATTCATCCGAAGGTATAACCTTTTTGATAATGATCTTTGAAAAATTATAAATTTTTCTTGTATTTCCATAATAGAAGTGCTGAATTTCAGCTGATCCTATTGTTGAGAGTATCATCTCATAATGTATCCTGTATTTATAAGTAGGAGTAGCATATGACGTTCTATCAAAATACCTGGTCATTAGTTTCCAAGGGTTATCCTTCCATTTAAGGTTTGATTGTTCCAAGAGAATTATTAACTCTTTTGTTTCCTTTTGGTTATAAACCTCAAGATTTTCATTACTATCCTCTGATATAACCGAGGAATAAATGGTGTGCTGGAAGAAGTATCTTCATTCTTTTTGGATTGTATGAAATCCAAGAATTCCTTGTACAAGGGGTGATCGGTATTACCTCCTGCTATATTAGCAGTTGTCATACCTTGTTTTGGCTATCCACAATCCATCGAAGGGCGTAGATAATGGAGTTTTTCCAATTAAAGGAAAATCGAAATGGAATTCAATAAAATAATTTCAGAGTCACCATTTGGGAGATTTATGGTATCCCAAGCCACCATTTAGAATCTTGAATCGAGGAAAGAATGACTCTGTCTAAGAGTCCGCGAACCAGAAGTCCGGGTAAGAAATTATGTTAACTCGGGAGAAGGTGTTAGGCATTTTCGGGTTCCGTGGTTCTACCACGGTCCCCTAACTATTATATTTGGCTTACAGTATCTGATTTTATAAAGTTATGGACCTATGTTCATTTTGAATCTTTTAACCACCTTTAGTATTATTATTATTATTATTATTATTATTATTATTTTTTAAGGAAAAATTGCAACACCGTCAAAACATGCCGCGAACCACGTCACATAAAAAACCCATGGTTTTTGACACATTCTAATATTGTTGGGATTTGAATTTGGGTCACATAAATGTGCACCCGTGTTTAAGGAGATAGAATTATTAAAGACGTGCCTAAAAGCGACTGGCGCGTCATATCTTTGCGGGAACACAGTGAAATTTGCTAAACTGCATGTCCCGAATCTCTAACTATTTTAACAAGCATTTTATGATGGCAACGCGGATTATAGGTTTCATTTAACATGGCACACCTCATTCAATATTTTAAAAAGGCCAATCCTAGAATCGACTATTATTTTCTATCATGTAGTGTCTCTAAAAAACAAATGAAGGTGCTCTGACTAGGTAGCATATTGGTGACCTACAATTGAAAACGTTGCATCACTACATTAATCAAAATCTGTTTCAATCTGCCTATTTTCAGCTACTGACTTTTGCAATTGGGCTTGTTATTGGACGATACAAGCCCAGGAAGTATTTTTGTAGCTATAATGTGGCCTATGCGCTTGGCCCAGGAGCTTTGAAAAAACGGGATTAATCTTAGTCATGGATCAGGGACAACATTCTATAGATCACAATACTGCAGGCATTGCTAACACTTGTGGTTTTCGATTTCAACACTCCAAAAAATATCTAGCAAGATAAAAGTACCATTTCAAGTATTAAAACAAGAGTCATCGAACTCAGGATCCTATTTTGAAATGTGACTATTCACTTGGGAATCAACATGCTGAAAATTTAAATCCAGCATCAAAGCTGGCAAACTTGTCTATACGAATGTGAATAGGTGCACACACATTATCTTCATTATCTAATTAAAAAAGAGGGTCTAAACAATCTACCATTACCAACTACAATAATTCGCCCTACTTAAACTCGAAATAATACAAAATAACAGTCCAAATAGTTCAAAACAGGCCAGCACAGTCTTAAAATTATTTACATGGAATATTTTTACAAATCACATCGGCTACTTGATATTTAATCAAATAAATCTATAAAGTTGCGCAGCAAGCTGAATCTCATGTCTATATATTGTCAAGCTTAAGAAGTGTACCTGGAAATTTAATGCAAATAAGAAGAAAGAGATGTCAGCAGCAATTTTAGGCACCAACAATTGAAACCATAGCAACACAGCAGTAGAAACAATCCAGCAGCCCAGATTTATACCCAAGACCAAATTTGAACCACAACAAACATTAAGTGACCCAAACGACTTGCAATCAACCCAGGGACTCCAGGAAACAGTTAAAAACCAAGCAAGTGAAGCAAAACTCAGAACAAAGACCAAAATAAACCCTGAAAACAGCTAGACTCTTAATGGATTAGTGTTTGCTAACTTTCAGCTGATTTTGGAGTCCTAATATGCCCAAATTTAAAGGAAGTGCTTCCAATTTCTCCAACTAAACTAATGTATTTTTTGATTTTGTTATAGTTTGTAGGAATTGGAAAACTAAGTTTTGACTATGGCTGAAAATTTTAGTAGTTTTCTCAGAGTGTCCAACCTCTTTTTTGAATGATTTAGAGTCATCTTTTATAGCCAAAGGCTAGGGCACCACTTTTATTTTTGTTTTGACTACAGGTCCCTCTTTCAATTTCTTGATTTTACCTACTTGGACCCTCATTTTTTGACTTGTTTTCCAAGTTATTGCAAAAAGACTACTGACTTTATATTAAAGACCCCTTCTAGAAGGGTCTAACGGCTTCTAGCATTGTCTTCCATTTATAGACTATTACACTATCCTTATTTTGTTCCTTAAATTACCAAGGCCAAACTAAAAATCTATATTACCCCTATTTTATTTTGTAAACTACCAACACTAAACTAAAATCCTATATTATTCCTATTTATCCTAAAATTATCAGAACTAGGGGTAACCCCTATGTTACCCTAAAATTACTTTGCAATTACCAAACCCAACCCCCCTTTGTCTCAATTCTACTAAGGTTGGTCGACTTACACCAAACAGCCCTTAATTCTAAATAGATGAGCATAAATGCATTTGTCAATCACAAACCAACTCATTTCACTTATTTCACACAAGAGAACTAAGATTCAACAATCAAAAGGGAAGGCTAAACTACAAATTTTATTTGAACTAAATAGGATTGTAGTCAATTCTGATTCATACTAAGATTGGACATTAAAGTAAGCTAAACTAAGCAATAACATGTAAAGAATTGAGGATTAAACTAAATTTAAGCTAGCAATGAAACTAATTAGACATGGAAATTAAACTAAAAAAGTGAGTAATTCATGGACCACTGAGTATTCCTAAAGTCGAGAACTAACTATTATCTCCAATAGAAACGAATAATCAGAACAAAATCAACCAAAGAAGCAAACCAATTGAATAATGCCATTTCCAATTTAAACGAAAAAAAAGAAAAAAAAGTCAGACTCAATGCTAAACAAGGCAAAAAAAATTTAAAAATAGAAAAACAAATTAAGAGAGGTGAACTTACTGGTTTTCTTCAATTAAGCTTTGTTAAAATCAATTCGAGCCTCCAAGCGGAGTCACATGTTTGTTTTTGGGCCAAAACAAACGTGTGACTACGTCTCGAAACCCAAACAGTATTTCAATGGTCTATCTCATCCCTAAGTCATTGTCGGTTTCAAAATTGGAGCGGTCTTGGGTTGTTTGAGAAGGCTTGGGTATGTTTTTGGGTAGATGAGGGCTAGAGGGGTGGGTGATGATGGCCGGGGAGCCATTGGAGGTCGGCCACCGCCCTGCATGGCAGAGCTGCCTACTTCAGATGAACATTTGAAGGGCTGGGGTCATGTTTAAGGATGACTGATTGAAGAGTTAGGGAGAGGGGGGTGAAGGGAGTGTGGGGTGTGACTTTGGGAGTCATTCTCCACATGGCGCCGCCGTGGACGGCGAAGCTGCCAAATTTTGAACGGATATTCAACGGGTAGGTGTGGGTTTCGAAGGGAGATAATAGGAGGGTTGGGAAGAGGAGACGACGGGGATTCTGGGGTGTAATTTGGGGGTCATTGGAGTTACGCCACCGGCGGTGGATGGTGGGGGTATGGTGGATTGGCGACGGCATTGCACTGGCGGGTAGCTGGTACGAGGAGGGTGACCTTTGGTCTCTGAGGTATTACGTGAGTTCAGACAATTGTATCTAAATTATGATGCTCAATTTGAGTCGTTGGATCAAGGGATATGGATGGTCGATTGACGCTAACACAACGTCGTTTTGGGGGTGTTACATGGTTGGACCGGGTTTGGGATGTGGGTTTGGGTCAGGTTTAGGGATTTTGGGCTGGGTTGTACCGCTTTGGACTAGTTTAGATTTGCAAAACAAATTGCCAAAGTTGGCCTTTTAAAATAAGACCATATTTCCAAATCTCTTTTCTTCTTATTTGTTTTAATTTCTAAATTATTTTATTCAAATCATATTAACATTAAAATAGCAAAACCTTATTTAAATCTAAAATTAGGCTAATTAAGTTCCTAGTAAACTAAATCCTAATTTTATAGACAAATTTTGGACAATAAAAGTAAAACATGCAAGAAGAACCACTTATGTTATTATATTTTTTATTGCTTTTCTTGTAGTTAATTAACCACTGAACCGAAAATGTTAATCTAATATTAAAAATGCAAAAATGCTATTTTTTGCATTTTTGTGTATTAAAATACACTCAACATGCAAACAAACACATAATTTGTTCAATTAAATTCTAAATATTCAAATAATAAAGGAACGAGGCAAATAAACACAAAACCACATAATTAATTCGCAGAAATTTAAAATAATAAAAGAAAAATCATAGTTTAAAGAATTTATAGGAACATTTCAAGTGAGGCAAAACTCACGTGCTCACAACTGCCCCTCTTTGATCGGAGACACGAAGGGTTTCTGGGCAAAGATAAGTGAGAAACTGGGAGATTTTTTCCTTTGCATTCCATGGGAAGCATTTTGAAAATTGTCTGACCGAATCCTGCTACAAAGGTTGGCTACATATCCTTGGCTATTAAGGAATCAGGTTAGTGTAGTTCTGGAGTGTTTGGTAGCTGGCACTACCAGAAGCTGTGATTGCACTGCTGATGCTGCTGTTACTGCTTGCTGGCATCCTTATTACACCTTGTGAAAAATAAAAGAAAACTAGACTAAGCTATAAGCTACGGATTACAAAGAAAAGCCTATCTACGTCTTCAATCTCGCTCTTGATCCTTGTTGCTTTGTTGCCTTGTATTTCTTTCTGCGAACTCCTTGTGGCCTTGTTGACTGCTTGCCTTTTCTTCCTTCATGTTTGATGCCGAACTTTTGGACTTGACATGTATTCCCTTGAAAAGATTCCCTCGTTCTGCAAGTGGGCGCCTAACTACTAAAACTTGAAATTTCAAATATATTCCCTTGTTCTACAGGTGGGTGCCTGATTATCAACACTTCAAAATTTTGAAACATTTTCCCTTGCTCTGCAGGTGGGTGCCTGATTGCTAAAACTTAAAAATTTGAAAAAAATTTCCTTGTTCTTACAGGTGGGCGCCTGATTTTCGAAACTTGAATTTTGAAGAGTATTCCCTTCTTTTTCAGGTGGGCTCCTAACTGCCAAAACTTAAAATTTTGAAATATATTCCCTTGTTCTAAAGGTGGGTTCCTGATTATCAAAACTTGAAATTTTAAAAAACATTCCCTTTATCTACAGGTGGGCACTTGATTGCCAAAACTTGAAATTTGAAAAATATTCCTTGTTCTACAGGCGGGGCGCCTGATTACCAAAACTTGAAATTTTGAAAAATATTCTCTTGTTCTACAGGCGGGCACCAGATTGCAAATACTTGAAATTTTTAAAAATATTCCCTTGTTCTCCAGGTGGGCGCCTGAATACTAAAACTAGATTTTCGAAAAATATTCCCTTGTTCTCCAGGTGAGCGTCTGATTATCAAGACTTGAATTTTCAAAAATACTCTCTTGCTCTCCAAGTGGGCGGCTGATTATCAAGACTTGAATTTTTTGAAAAAAATTCCGTTGTTCTATAGGTGGGGCACCTGATTACCAAAACTAAAATTTTGAAAAGTATTCCCTAAGACCACTGTCTGTGTACCTGACCTCAGCAAAACAAACAAAACACAAAAAGTTCTTCCGGCCCCAGTTTGGTGCTGGGCAGATCCGTGAGTGTTAATCAAATCTCCTTACCAAATGTGTCTAAACCTAAGCTAAGTCCCATTATCCAGGAGGATCCTGACAATTCTTAACTAATGACAACTTTAAGACTACGTTATATTTCGCAAAAGGTATTATTTTCCACGATGTCTTGTTATGCGTTATGTCTGATAGGGGGTCTTCTGGTGACTGGTGATTAAAACTACTTCCCATTATCCAGCCGGTCCTGACAACTCTTATTTACATGACAAGATGTGTCTGCTGGGGGTTAGTATTTAGGGATATGTCGCATAATCCAAGGGGGTCCTGACAACTCTTGTTGACTCTTCCTAGGAAGTATCTAAGCTAAGTCCCATTTTTCAGGAGGGTCCTGATTATTCTTGTTGGGGAAACACTTGAGTTTTGCCATCCCGTCCGACTATTTGTGTTCTAAACCAAGTCCCATTTTCCAGGAGGGTCCTGAAAGTTCCGCCTTAAATGTTGATTCTAACTTACTGATTGTTCCTGCTAGCGATTATTCTCTATGAGGGTTTCTGCTACTCTTACTGGGGAAGGTTTTGGTGCTTTCCCCATTTACCCGCACCTGTTTGAGTTTTAAACTGCGTTCCATCTCAACTTCTATGTCTCTTTTAACCCTCGATTGTTTCTATCAGGGTTTGCTAGCTAATGTTTTTCCCCTTGTGCTCTTGCTAGGGAGGGTGTTTATGGCGGACTATGTCCCTTTTGAGTTTTAACTGGGTCCCACTCCCAGGTGAGCTCTGAGATTTTGATCGTACCTGCCTTCTCCTGTGGACAACCTCCCCTAGGTTTCTCCAAAATTTTCTTCCCCTGTGTCAATCAAAAAAAACTTGTCAGTTTGAAAAGTGGTTGTTGGCTAACAACATTCTTGTTGAAAACAGCCTCCCCGTTGTCATTCTCCATTGTGTTCCATTGCCCTTATTGAAAATGAGTTGCTCAAACTACTCAACTGACCCCTCGAGACCTCTAGGCTTTATTTTTTCCCCCTCCCCCCAATCATTGTGTTACATTACTAATTCCCAGCAGGGATTCTGAATGTCCTTCCCCGATGATTGATGAATTGATGTATCATGCTTTGGTCAACCCTCCGAACCTTACGGCTTTACTTTGCTCTTCATCTTTGTGTTACCTTTCCATTCCTTTGCCAAAATCCTTGCCCCTTTCTTGACCTCAGCCAGTCTGTCTATGATGCTTGGTTGGCCGTTTCTTTTTTTGCCCATTCCTGATGATTGACGAGTTGATATATAACGTTGGGTCAGCTCTCACTGCCATTTCCACCCTTGTGTTGTGCTTTTGCCTCTTTTGCTAGAAGCCTTATACCCCTCTCAGGTGATTGCTGAGTTAGGATGTTATGCTTGACTGATCCTCTGCTACTTGTGGCTTTGTTTTGTTTCTCATTTTGGTGTTACATTTCCGAGCCTTGCAAAAAATACTTACCCTTTTCTTGAGATTACCCGGTCCATTTGTGATGCTTGACTGACTCTTGATCTTTATGCCCTCACTTTGCTCCCCACCTTGTGTTGCACTCTTGATCCTTCACCGGAATTCTTTATGTCTTTCCCTGATGACTGGCGTATTATGCTTAGTCAAACCTTGCGACCTTTACCGTCTTTGTGTTGTGCTAACATTACATCCCATCTGAGATAGCCTGATCAGTGTACGATGCTCGGATGTCTCCAGAACCTTTGTGGTTTTACTTTGCATGCCCCTTTTCGTGTGGTACTCCTTCACTTTGCCGACTCTTGTCTCTTCCATCAATTGCAGTTCTTATGGATCCTTCCTTCTGCTGCTCCGCACTTATTATCTTTGTTACGCCTTTGGGCGTCGTGCACTTTGTCCCTTTGGGAATTGATAATTGGCTTTTAAATTCCACTCTCTTGCTTAAACAACAACTTTATAGACTCTAAAGAAAGATGAAATGCAAAGACTCTGAACGGTATTTAGGGTAAAGAATTCCAGACTCGCTGACTGTTGAAAAGAAAAGAAAGAAGACTCATCTGAAGAAGAACAGTTGGTTTTCATGATCATGACATGCACTTCGGCCTAGTCAACCCAATCAGTTTCGATGACTAACCTTCTGTTGTGTGCTTTTGTTTTTTGACCCTTCTAACCCGATTTCTTCAACCAAACCCTAGCTTGGCTTGCCTTAGAATGTTCATCCACCGACAACCCCTTTCTGAGTTTTTCCTTTTGCCTCACCTTCGCCTTACGGTGCTTGTGAGGTTTTCACCAATTGAGACTCTCTCATTTATTTTCTCAATATGCATCGCTTATGGTGCCTGCGAGGGTTTTCACCAATAAGACTCTCTCATTTTGTTTTCTCAAACTCTCGTCGCCTTATGGTGTCCATGCAGGTTTTCACCAATAAGGCTCTCTCATTTTATTTTCTCTCTTGTCTGGCTCGGAGTGCTGTCCCTGACATGTCACTTCTACTTGCTCAACTTGGCATCCTTTGAAGACTGATTAGCTGGTCTATGTTTGGATCCTAACGTGGGATATTGGATAGGGTTATAAAGGAAGGATATCAAAGGCTCAAAACAATTTAAATGGGTTCATAATTCCAACTTTCGGAATCACATTTTTACAACAACCACAACTTCTTCCCCAGTTTCTTGCTTGGGGACTTTTGGATTTTTATTTTGATGAGACCGAACCATGAGGCTTCCTACGTATCCTTCTAAAAGAAATCAGGTCAAACGTAGTTCATACCGATTCCTTATTTTGTTTACATTTTTCTTCTCCCTTTTTCTTTCCGTTTTTCTTTTTTTCTCTTTTTTTTTCTTTGTTTTGTTTTGTTGTGTTTTTCCTTCTTTTCTTTTTTTCTCATTTTTTTCTTCTTTTTTCTTTTCTGTTTTCTCTTCTCTTTCCTTGTTTTGCTTTTATTTTTATTTTCATTTGTTTTATTCTTCCCCCTTTTCCATTATTTCCTTTCCTTTTATTGCCTTCTCATACTTGCATTTTTTACTTTTGTTACTTATTCCGAAAGAGGGGTGTGAAAGAAATTAATTAAAGCTTAAAAGGGTTAGTGAAGGATAAAGTGTTTAGATAGCCAAATAAAATGCCTTCGACATTCCAACCTTTCAAAGTATGCGAAGTACGAACAAGTGCCAAGAATAGAAAGTCATACATAATATCTTTTGACAGCATCCGAATTGATAGCCATTTCCATACATTTCCTTTCCACGTCCGTCAGATACAATGCTCCATTAGACAAAACTCTTGATATGATGAACGGACCTTGCCAGTTTGGAGCGAACTTGCCCTTTGCCTCGGCCTGGGAAGGGTGTATGTGTTTCAATACTAATTGACCCACTTCAAACTTTCTTGGACGGACTTTCTTGCTATATGCTATGGCCATCCTCTGTTGATATAACTAGTCGTGACATACCGCTGCCAAACTTTTCTCACAATCAAACTCGATTGCTCCAATCGAGCTTTGACCCATTCTTCATCGTCGATTTATGCTTCAGCCACGATCCGAAAAAGAGGGGATTTCAATCTCAGCCAATATTACCGCCTCTGTGCCATATACCAACAAGTAGGGAGTGGCCCCCACTGAAGTGCGGACAGTTTTGCGATAGCCAAATAATGCAAAAGGCAGATTCTTATACCACTGCCTGGACCCTTTGACCATGAAGTATCTTCTTTATGTTCTTATTGGCCTCCTCAACGGCTTCGTTTGCTTTGGGGAGGTATCGAGTAGAATTTCGATGCGTGATTCTAAACTGCTGACATACTTCCCTCATTAAGTAACTGTTGAGGTCTGCCCCATTGTCCGTGATAAATTTCTTGGGGATTCCGTACCGACAAATGATGTTCGTTTGCTCAAAGTCGACCACGGCCTTCTTGGTCACTGCCTTGAAGGTTTTGGCTTCAACCCATTTGGTGAAATAGTCAATAGAAACTAGGATAAATCTATGTCCTTTAGAAGCTGCTGGCTCAATGGGCCTGATTTTGTCCTTGCCCCAAGCAACGAAAGGTCATGGTGCAGACACCGTATGCAATTCAGATGGCGGAGAGTGAATTAGGTTTACATGCACCTGACATTGCTGGCATTTGCGCACAAAGCTGATACAATCCCGCTTCATAGTGAGCCCATAATATCCTTCCCGAAGAATCTTCTTTGCCAAAACGTATCCGCTCATGTGTGGCCCACAAATGCAAGCATGCACCTCATTCATAATAGATGTTGCCTACCTAGCATCTATGCATCTTATCAAACCAAGATCCGGCATTCTTTTGTATAGTACTTCTCCACTGAAGAAAAACCCAAACGGCGGATTGTTCTCTTCTGGTCATTCGTGGCTTGTACCGGGAACACACCTTTCCTGATATATTCCTTGATGTCGTGAAACCAAGGCTCGCCGTCAAGCTCTTCTTCAACCATGTTGCAATAAGCATATGTATCGGGTAAACATAAGCCTTGTCAGGATGATGTAATATTGACGCCAAAGTAGCCAGGGCATCGACGACCTCATTGTGAATTCTGGGGACGTACCTGAACTCTATTGACCGGAATTGTTGGCAGAGATCATGCAAGCATTGCCAGTACGGTATGAGTTTTAAATCTCTTGTTTCCCACTCCCCTTGAATCTGGTGTACCAGAAGTCCGAGCTCCCAAGACCAAGACTTCTTGGACACCCATGTCGCCGCTAATCTAAAACCCAAAATGCATGCCTCATATTCTGCCATATTGTTGGTGCAATAGAAGTGGAGTTGAGTTGTGACTAGGTAATGATTCCCTTCTCCATAAATGAGCATCGCGCCTATCCCAATGCCTTTCATGCTGGCATCCCAATCGAAGAACAATTTCCACCCGACTTCTTATCCTGTTCCATTTCATTGATATGCATCACTTCCTCGTTCGGGAAATATGTGTTCAAGGGCTCATATTCTTCATCTATCAGATTCTCAGCTAAATGGTCTGCCAATGTTTGTGCTTTCTTGGCAGTCGTGGTCACGTAGATAATGTCAAACTTAGTGAGCAAGATTTGCCATTTCGCGAGACTTCCTATAGGCATGGGCTTCTGGAATGTATTTCAATAGGTCTAGACGTGAGATGAGATAAGTTGTATATGATGACAAGTAATGCTTTAACTTTTGGGCTACCCACGACAAAGCGTAGCATGTCCTTTCAAGATGAGTATACTTAACCTCGTAAGCCGTAAATTTCTTGCTGAGGTATTATATGGCCTGTCCTTTTCTCCTGGTAACATCGCTCTGACCTAGCATGCACCCAAATGAGTTGTCCAAAACTGTCACATATAAGATCAAAGGCCTTCCTGGTTCCTGCGGGCTAATACTGGTGGGTCCAATACTGTCACATATAAGATCAAAGGCCTCCAGTCCATTTTTCCGCAGCATCCTTTTTTAAATATCTTAAAGATGGGCTCGTAGATGGTTGTGAGATGAGCAATGAACCGACTAATGTAATTCAATTTTCCTAGTAGACTCATCACTTCTGTTTTGTTCCTTAGTGGCGGCAGCTCCTGTATAGCTTTGATTTTTGATGGGTCTAATTCGATGCCTCGGCGGCTGACTATGAACCCCAACAACTTTCTCGAAGGGACCCAAAATGTACATTTTTCCTGGTTGAGTTTGAGATCATACCCGCGAAGCCTTTGGAAGAATTTCCTCAGGTTTTTGACATGATCGAATTGCTTTCTGGACTTGATTATCACATCATCCATATAGAGGATCTCTTTAAGTATCGTAGCGTGAACTATGGTTGTCATGGCTCTCAAGTATGTCGCCCCGTAGTGTTTCATACCAAAAGGCATGACTTTATAACAATATGTCCCCCACCGTGTGACGAACGCTATTTTCTCCGCATCTTCTTAATCCATCAAATCTGGTGGTATCCTGCGTAACAATCCACGAATGACCCGATCTCATGCTTCACACAATTGTCAATCAATATGTCGATGTTCGGCAGGGGGAAGTTGTCTTTTGGCCTTGCTTTGTTGAGGTCACGGTAATCAACACACATCCTGGTTTTACCGTCCTTCTTTGGAACATACACAACATTAGCTAACCAAGTGGGGTATCGTGTGACTGGGATGTCTTTTGCCTCAAGCTGCTTGGTCACTTACTCTTTAATTTTCACACTCACATCAGTTTTGAATTTTCTCAACTTTTGCTTGATAGGTGGGTTGGCTGGGTCAGTGGGTAACTTGTGGACCACTAAGTCAGTGCTCAATCCGGGCATGTTGTCTTAGGACCATGCAAAGACATATTAGTACTCAAACAACACTTCAATTATTTCTTCCCTAAGTTGTGGCTTCAGATGGACACTTTTTTTTTCTCTTATATTATCCGAACTTCCTAAATTGACTGCCTCTGTATCATTCAGGTTTGTTTTGGGTTTCTCTTCAAATTGGGTCAACTTTTTACTAATCTCGTCCTATGTTCCTTCCTCATCATACCCTGGTTCATCCTCATGTTCTATCTCTGAATTATTATTTCTAAATTAGACCAGTTTTGAAAACTGGGCCGAGGAGTCCTCATGCATGTCAGATCAGTGGAACCAGTATAAAAATAACTGTACAAAAGGGAAAAGAAAGAAAACTAAAGAGAAATGGAAACTATCAGCGTTGCTGAAAGGGAAATTGCATTTCATTAGAATAAAATATAACAGAGTTTACACATCCAAACGGACGAAAATAACAATTGAATTGACAACACTAATGCTAATCCAAACTAGACTGGAAGGAAAATCAAAGCCGACTACCATGACTCCCTCCGAGTGGGCAGAGGAGTGGCTTCCTAGTTATTGATTTTTGTGCATGCTCCCACAAACGGCACATCCGCCCTGCTTGATCCTTCACCTGCCTCGACCATATTCACCTCATTGAACGGTCTTTCCAATCCTTTATCAAGATCTCCATCTGCGTCGATCAGCGGGTCGGAAATCTTTGGTCTGGCGACATTGCTAGTACTGGATTTGACGAATCACTTGGACAACCTTGGGATGGGTTTTGGGAGAACCCAAGCCTTCTGCCTTAGCTTCCTAGCTCGCCTTATGTTCGTGGCTGTGGGCTTGACCCTAGGCCAAATGTGTCCAGATTTTTGGGAAGGGACATTGGTTGCTCCATGCCTTGCAGAGAAACCCCCAACCCTTTGTCGGGCATAAAACCATTTTTCAACATTTCTGAAGTCGACATGACGGACGCGGTTGCTATCTTTGGGGTCAAGACAACCTCACCTTCTGGGATTTTCTTGCATTGACACTGTATCAAACACCTGGTAGACCTATGGCCCTTTGCTGTCCTCAGACTCAATGAAAGGTGCAATCGCGTCACCTGAAGTACACTGATTGTCTTCACCATGCACCACAATCTCTTGCATGTACCATTTAAATTTGACCATCTGATGCAGCGTAGATGGCACTGCTTTGGCTGCATGAATCCAGGGCCAACGCAACAACAGGTTATAGGACACTACTACATCCAGCACTTGGAATTCCATAGTGAAATCAACGGATCCTATGGTCACTTCCAAAACAATATCCCCTATAGTGTCTTTGCCTCCACTATCGAAGCCTCGAACCCAGATGTTATCTTTGTGGACCCTTTTATTTTCTACCTTCAGCTTAGTCAATCTGGATAGTGGACAAATGTTTGCACTGGACCCGTTGTCGACCAAAACTCGAGTGACCACAGCATCTTCACATTTCACAGGCAGATAAAGAGCCAGGTTGTGCTCAGTGCCCTCCCTGGGCCATTCATCGTCAGAGAATGTGACTCGGTTTAGCTCGAACATCTTGTTTGCAATCATTTCCAAATGATTCACCGTTATATTATCTAGGACATGAGCTTCATTCAAAATATTCATCAACGCGCGGCGGTGCTCATCTTAGTGTATTAGTAAGGATAACGAAGAAATCTGAGCTGGTGTCTTCCTTAACTGCTCTATGATAGAGTAGTCCTGCATTTTCATTTTCTTCAAGAATTATTCCGCCTCTTCTTCTGACACAGCTTCTTCACTGGTTATGGGTTATCTTTAGAGATTCATCCTTTCCTCAATTCTTCCTGAGCAAATTACCTTCCTGACCGAGTTAAACCCCGTGCCTCACACATTTCCTCCCTAACTTCTTTTCCCTTGTACATCACTACTTCTTGCTTATATCTCCAAGGAACGGCTTTGTTGTTGATGATTGGTGGCTGGATCAGTCGTTTTACAATAACTGGCCCTATGCGAACACCTTCCACAACTACGACAAGTTCTCTAGATGCCCCATGTAATGTTACTTTTGCATGTTCCTGCTTTGGCGCAACCGTGCATGCTGAGCTCCCCTGAACTATGACAAGTTTGCTACCTTTTTGTTTTGCCCTGGATACTAGTTTCTCACTGCTTGTGCTCTTAGTTGGATTTAACCTACTTGCTTTGATCATCATTGTCGTTTGTGAGGGCCTTTTGGACTCTCCCTTTCCTTCTACAATCTCAATCGTATTGGTTCCTGATAGGCCGTCAGCGGGTTTTAGTTAATATCGGGCGTCTCTAGTGTCTGCACCTCAATCCGGCTGAAGTCAATAAGTTCTTTTATAGAGTTTTTCAAATGCCAACACTTTTTGGTGTCATGCCTTGGTGCACCGGAATAGTATTCACAGTAGACGGAATAATCTAGATTCTTCGTGGGAGTATTTGGTAGTTTCGTTCAATTAATCTCAACATATCCAACTGTCACAGCTTGTGGAATATGCTCGTGTAGGATTCTCCCAGCGTAGTGAAAGTCTTCTTTTTCTTAACCCTCTCATTTCTCAAGAGTACATTGGATCAGAAGGCGGGCTTCAGCGGTTGTTGGTAATCTCTTGGAGGTGGGTAATGATTTTGTGGAGTTGGGTAGGTTTTTTGAGGGGGTGGCGCACGCCGTTGTGCGTGAGAGGGAGGTAGGGTATATGCTTGCACATGATGGACTGAGAAGCGAGGTTCTGGTGGCGGATAGTAATGTTGTAGTGAGCCGTATGGAGTATGTGGGTATGTTTGGTGTGAGGACGGGGCTGGGCGTAATGAGATGGCACCCGAGGTCTGAACCAAGTTCCTGACTCCATTGTCGCTACCTCCTCTTTCTTCTTCTTCCCGAAGGTTCCCCCCAGGTCCACCTTGGATGGCCTGAGTAGTTGCCATAATTGCAAAGTAGCTCATGATTTTATTGGATTTGAGGCCTTCCTCGACCATACTTCCTATCTTGACCACTTCGTTGAAAGACTTTACCACTGCTGACACCAAATGTCAAAAATAGGTAGGTTCCAAAGCCTGTAGAAAATAATCAACCATCTCACTCTCCTTCGTAGGAGGATCAACTCTGACTGCTTGTTCCCTCCACTGGAAACCATACTCCCTGAAACTCTCGTTGTGTTTCTTCTCTAGATTTTTCAGAGGTAGACAATTCCTGAAAGTGGTAGGCAAACGCTTGTGCCATGTCATCCCAAGTATACCACCGATTGGGATCCGGCCGAATATACCACTCTAACACCGACCCGCTTAAACTCTGTCTAAAGTACACCATTAGCAATTCATCTTTTCCCCCTGCTCTTCTCGTTTTGCTGCAAAACACCCTTAGATGCGCGACCGGATCACCATGACCATCAGATAAGTCAAATTTAGGCATCTTGAAACCTGGGGGAAACTGCATGTCTGGGAATAGACAAAGATCCTTGAATGCCACACTCCCTTGGCCACCTAATCCCCATATGTCCCTGAAGGATTGTTCCAGACTCCAGACCTTTCAAAGCATCTCTTCCTGCTCAGGAATTTTGATCTGGTTTTCAACTCCCGTCGGGATTTTGGGACGGGAATCATAGGAGTAAGGCTCCTGGGTTTTGTAAGCAAGTTCTGGTGGATAGTATTGAGGGTCATGAGCTTGAAGCAGGGGTTCACTTGACGACCTATGAAGTGTAGGAGGTGGAGGTGCCACATAGATAGGGGCAATTGGCGGAGGAGGGTGAGGAGTGATTTTGGGTAGTAGAGCTGGTGGTGGTTGAGAGGTCGTACCCTGATGTTGCGAATAGATAGGAAAACTTGAAGGCGGATCAGTGGCGGACTAGTCGGGTGCTTGGTCCAGTGGCGGGGTAAAGGTTGGATTAGCAGGATAGGTCGGGGGCGGTTTTCCTCTTGCCCATGCATGGTACGTCTCAGCCATTTGGTGCTTAAGCTTATACATTTCCTCCTTCATAGCATTAACGTCCAATTCCTCTACTTCCTTCGAGTGGTCAATAATGCTGACATTGGCTTCCTGATTCGCCATGACTTGCTTTCTCTTAGACCACGTGTTGTAGGAGTGGGTTGCCAGAATGCTGCGAGTTCTAATCACATATCTAATTTGAAATTGGAACAACACCAAAAACTCGTTAATGGTTAGGTTCTAACACATAAGCGGCCACATATTGAGTATGAATGCACCTAAGTAATAGTCGGTCCCTACATGCATTGGTTGCCTGCACCATCCTGGCTTTTATTTATTCATTTGCGAAGCCCCTTTGTTTTAGCCTTATGCTCTCCCTGTTTCCTGTTTTATTCACTTTCTCTCTTATTTTATTCAATTATGGTCGAATCCTATGTAGATTGCCTACGTATCATATCCTCTCATAAATCAGACCCAACGTAGTTCTTACAAAAAATGGTGCATAAAAATATTTTGGAAATTTACATCCTCATAATAACAAACTTTGGTTACAAGGACTCGAAATACTGACAAATTAAATAGGAAACTAACAATCTTGGATACTACAGACTCGAAAAACAACTAACTATGCATAAAAGAAAATACAGACTCCTGGTTAAACTAATAGACTTTTAAATATATTTTGGCAAAGGGACGGGTGATCCTTATGAATACATTAATGCTTCAGCACTCCTAGGCCTCGCGGGGCATCATTCGCCCTTGCCACAGGCTTGCGTGCTGAACTCCCTTGGAGGTGGTGGAGGTCTTCCATCACTTGCCGAACAAAGGTCATGGCTGTGGCAAAGAACATGGATCTTGTCATATCCTCGCAATGGTTGCACTTTGTGGTGATGTAGTCTGCGATCACTCATACTCTTTCCCTAATAATACCCTTTTTCTTGCAACAGACGCCCAATTTGCTCAGCCCTTGCCTCTAGAGTTCGCTCGGCTACCTGATTCAGTTCCTGGGGTTGCCGAAAATCCATCTCCAACTTTGCTATCTCTACATAACAATGTTCTCTCTCGGCTTGAGGTCCCTGACTTGCTTGTCCACTTTGTTCTTAGCCATGATGACCCTCCATTTGAACCCACAATGATGCGGCCTCGTTCCTCCGCACTTTTAGCTAATTATTTCCAAAACCTGGATAGCTCGCCTTCCGCCTTATTCAAATAAAATCCATATTCGGTTACTTTTTGCCTCAAATTGATTATGATTTGTTCATCCTTCACGCTCCTGGGGGGATTTTCTACGGCTGCTTTCATTTTCTGAATTTGGGCTCGTAACGCCTCATTTTCTTGGGTTAATCTTTTCTTTTCTCCTTCATCTGCTACGGCTTGCAAACCATTTTCAAATTGTAGCTCTTTGACTTGCTTTTCTAATCTTCCTATGGTGGCCTTGTATTCATTTTCCTTGGTTAGCCAATCTCATTGCTCTTGTGATGTTTCAACAAATTCTTGGAGATTCGGTCTTTTAGCTGGCCTTCCGAGCTCTATTTCGTTTTTGTTCAAAGCAATGTATCCCGGTGCAACCCCGCCTTTAGATATGTCGCGCACTTGGGTGCCTGCTGTCAAGTATTGACATTCGCTCCAGATTTGACGCACGACGGCTTCAGAGGATTGGCCATTGGGGCTAATCTCAACCGCATGGCGGCTAATATCCTCGTCCCTGGGAATTATTTGACATCTACCTAATTGTCTTAGAACCCTATATAGTGCATAGGGTTGGATACTTTGGAGACCCATCAAAAGGAAATGAGGCCCGGTGGCTAGCATATACACAATTTCATCCATGGGGAGCCACACTAATGTCCACTCTATCTGGTTTGCAGTGACAACTCGGAGATGCGACACCCATTCTGTGACACCCTCAGGTAACCTAAACCCATCAACCCTATTGTAGAGTTCTTCTATGTGGCTCTTTGTTGGTGACCCATAATTGATGAACCGAGGCCGGTGGCATAAATGCTCGATCATCCATATTTGTAACAATAGGTTACATCCTTCAAAAAAGTCTCCTCCCGTTTTACAGGCGGTGAGAGCATAGAAGATCTTGAATAAGATCATAGAATCGAGGGTACTCTTGTCCTGAGTCATTAAAGTGCTGACGACCCCTGCTATTCGTATGTCAATATTTTCATCGTTCCGCGGAAATACCAAAAGACCCAAGAAGAATACCATGAATGAAATACATCGATGCTCCTCCCATTTGAGTTGGTTTACTTTGCTACAAATATAGTTTTTTGGATTATGGAATCCACTTATATGCCCGTACCTCTCATATATAAACTACGGAGTACAGAAGCCGGCTGACAGGTCCGAATTGTGAACAATCCTACTGATTTTTAAGTAATCTGGGAACTTTTGCACGGTGAGGGCTCTTGGCACAATCAGGTATTGGTGTCTCAAAGGAATCGTAGGGGTCCCAATATATCCATTTATTGCCTTCAATGTCGGTGTGAGTTCAAAATCCGAGAAACGGAATACATTGTGAGCCGAGTCCTAGAATGTGATCAATGTCTTTATGATACCTCCGCTCGGGTTACTTTTCAGCAACCCAATAAGTCCTCCCAAATGCACGTCGACCCTATTTTTCCCCGCTTCCCCCAAGTCATTCCACCACATATGTATCTCAAGGGAATTTTGTTCATGAATGTTATCGGCAAATACTGATCAGTGCCCATTCTGCACATTTATTAGGGCGAATTAGTGAGATTTTGTTGTATTTGACCCCACAAAACATCAAAACTGACATCTTTCTGTTATGACATTTATTTTCTAAACTCAGGGCCCAGCTTTGCTAATATGGCCTTTCAGCACTTCTAAAGGAAGATTCTAAGGCTGTGCTCGCTGACCGGCAAAAGTAAGACTTAAGGGTGGCCATTTGTGCAAAGTCAGCCTTCCAGCGTCCCTTTCGGCAATGTTTGGCTGTTCTTGGCAGTAACAGCATCATCCGATTTATTTAGGAAAATAAGTAAAATTGGACATTTTTTGTTATTTTTACAGAAGGGAGGTTGGACCCGATGGGGGTTGCCTATGTATCTCGTCCCTGACGAGAATCAAACCGGCGTAGTTCGAGCAAAACAATTTATCAAAACCAAAACTTTGAAAAGCCCCCTTTTCTTTTGTTTTTTTTTTGTTTTTTCCTGTTTTTTTTTTTCTTTTTCAATAATCCGGCAGCATTTAGGCGCTATTTGAGCATTGGTTTTACACGACAAATGATTAATCTCAACCAAACCTAATACTACCTATTTTCTCAATTTTCTTTCCTTACTCGCAAGCAGTCAACATGGCAATCCCAGGCAGCTAATTGCACAAGTAATACGTAATATGCATCAAGGTGGTCTTTTCATTTCGGGTCACCTATCCTAGACGGACCCAACCCCTATGTTGAATCCCCTAAGTCAAATTCATGATGCAAATAAGCGTTCCTACTAGGGATCAGGTATGAGGTCGAGTTACTCTAAGTTAAAACCCTTGGTATAGGGTCTAGACTGTGCATCAGAGCGGACAACTCGAGTTGAGTAGGGGGCTAAGTACCGGGAACCAAAAGGCCATCCGGCTTAATAACTTGTCCGGCCTCTTTCTTATTTTCACGTATGACACTAACATAATAGGGAGTCTCAACGAGTAAGCACATCCCCGGAGGTGAGAAGAGAATGGACTCTTAGCATTTTATATGTACAGTTCAGATGATATCAAAGCGGTTAGCATTTTATATGTACAGTTCAGATAATATCAAAGCGTAAAAGCATCATTTTGCACATTAAGCCAATATGTAAAATCAAATAATAAACAAAGCCAAATACAACATTTATTTTAAGCTCGAATTCTTGAACCTTGAACCAGAGATTTTAGGTTCCATCCCCAATAGAGTCGCCAGAGCAGTCACACCTCCTTTTGGCTATCCACAATCCGGCAAAGGGCATAAATAAGGGAGTTTTTCCAATTAAAGGACAATCGAAACGAGATTAAATTAATGAATTTCAGAGTAGCCACTTGGGAGATTTATGGTGTCCCAAGTCACCGTTTAGAATCCTGAATCGAGGAACGAATGACTCTGTCTAACAGTCTGCGTACCAGAAATCTGGGTAAGGAATTCTATTGACCAGAGAGAATGTGTTAGGCATTCCCGGATTTTGTGGTTGTAGCACGGTTTCTTAACTGTTATATTTGGCTTAAATTATCAGATTTGATATAATTATGGACCTATGTGCACTTTGAATATTTTAACCACCTTTATTATTATTATTATTATTATTATTATTATTATTATTATTATTATTATTATTATTGTTTTTAAGGAAAAATTACAACGCCGTCAGAACATGCCGCGAACCACGTCACATAAATGCACCCTTGGTTTTTGACACATTCTAACTTTTGAGGAATTTGGATTTGGGTCATAAATGCGCACCCGTATTTAAGGAGACAAAATTATTAAAGACGTGCCTAAAAGCGACTTGCCCGTTATTATCTTTGCGGGAACACCGTGAAATTTTCTAACGGCGTGTCCCGAATCTCTAAGTAATTTAACAAGCATTTTATGATGGCCACGCAGATTATAGGTTTCATCTAGCATGGCACACCTCATTCATTATTTTAAAAAGGCCAACCCCAGAATCGACTATTATTTTCTATCATGTAGTGTCTTTAAAAAACAAATGAAGGTGCTCTGACTAGGTAGCATATTGGTGACCTACTATTGAAACCATTTCATCACTACATTAAACAAAATCATTTTAAGCTGCCTATTTTCTGCTGCTGACTTTTGCAAGTGGGCTTGTTATTGGACGATACAAGCCCATGAAGTATTTTTGTAGCTGTAACGATTTGGGCTCTGCGCTTGACCCAGGAGCTTTAAAAAGTGGGATTAATCTTAGTCATGGATCAGGGACAGCATTCTATATATCACAATACTATAGCCATTGCTAACACATGTGTTTTGCCATTTCAACACTCCCAAAAACAACTAGCAAGATAAAAGTACCATTTCAAGTCTTAAAACAAGAGCCATCGAACTCAGGATCCTATTTTGAAATGTGATTGTTCACTTGGGAATCAACATGCTGAAAATTTAAATCCAGCATCTAAGCTGGCAAACTTGTCTAGACGAATGTGAATAGGTAAACACACATTATCTTCATTATCTAATTAAACAAGAGGGTCTAAACAATCTACCATTACCAACTACAATGGTTCACCCTGCAAAAACTCGAAATAATCCAAAATAACAGTCCAAATAGTTCAAAACAGGCCAACACAGTCTTAAATTATTTACATGGAATATTTTCACAAATCACAGTGACTACTTGATATTTAAACAAATAAATCTAAAATGTTGCGCAACAAGCTGCATCTCACGTCTCACATTGAGATCTACACTATCAAGCTTAAGAAGTGTACCTAGAAATTGAATGCAAATAAGAAGAAAGGGAGGTCAGCAGCAATTCTAAGCCGCAACAATTGAAACCATAGCAATACATCAGTAGAAACAATCCAGCAGCCCAGATTTATACCCAAGACCAAATTTGAACCATAACAAACTTCAAGTGACCCAAACGACTTGCAATCAACCCAGGGACTCCAGGAAATAGTTAAAAACCACGCAAGTGAAGCAAAACTCAGAAGAAAGACCTAAATAAACCATAAGTACAGTTGGACTCTTAATGGAATAGTGTTTGCTAACTTTCATCTGATTTTGGAGTCCTAAAATGCCCAAATTTGAAGGAAGAGCTTCCAATTGCTCCAACTAAATTAATGTATTTTTTTTATAGTTTGCAGGAATTGGAAAACTAATTTTTGAATATGGCTGGAAATTTTCAGTATTTTCCTTTGAGTGTCCAACCTTTTTTTTTAATGATTTAGAGTCCTCTTTTATAGCCAAAGGCTAGGTTACCACTTTTATTTTTGTTTTAACTAAAGGTCCCTCTTTCAATTTCTAGATTTTACCTACTTGGACCCTCATTTTTTGACTTGTTTCCCGAATTATTGTAACAAGACTATTGATTTTATATTAAAGACCCCTTCTAATATGGTCTAAAGGCTTCTAGCATTGTCTTCCATTTATAAACTACCTATACTACCCTTATTTTGTTCCTAAAATTATCAAAGCAAAGCTAAAACTGTATATTACCCCTATTTTATTCTGAAAACTACCAACACTAAACTAATATCCTATATTACCCCTATTTATCCTAAAATTATCAGAATTAGGTGGAACCCCTATAGTACACTGAAATTACTTTGAAATTACCAAACCCAACCCCCATTTTTCTCATTCTACTAAGGTCAGTCGACTTACACCTAAACAACCCTTAATTCTAAATAGATGAGCAGAAATGCTTTTGTCAATTACAAACCAACTCATTTCACTTATTTCACACAAGCAGGCTGAGATTCAACAATCAAAAGGGAAGGCTAAACTACAGCTTTTATTTGAACTAAAGAAGATTAAAGTCAATTGTGATTCATACTAAGATTGGACATTAAACTAAGTTAAACTAAGCAATAATAGGTAAAGAATCATGGATTAAGCTAAATTTAAGCTAGCAATGAAACTAATTAGACATGGTTAAAAAATGAGTAATTCATGGATCATTGAGCATTCCTATAGTTGAGAACTAACTATTATGTCCAATTGAAACGAATAATCAGAACAAAATCAACCAAAGAAGCAAAACAAAATGCCATTTTCACTTTCAACTAAAATAAATAAAAAAAAGTCTGACTCAATTTCTAAACCAGGAAAAAAAACAAAAAATAGAAAAACAAAGTACGAGAGGTGAACTTACCGGTTTTCATCAATTAATCTTTGTTAAAATCAATTCGAGCCTCGAAGTGGAGTCGCAAATTTTTTTTTGGGCCAAAAAAACTTGTGACTCCGTCTCGAAACCCAAACAGTCTTTCAATGGTCTATCTCAGCCCTAAGTCATGGTCGGTTTCAAAATAGGAGGGGTCTAGGGTTGTTTGGGAAGGCTTGGGTGTGTTTTTTGGTAGATGAGGGCTAGAGCATTGGGTTGTGATGGCCTGAGAGCCATTGGAGGTCGGCCACAACCTTGCATGGCATAGCTTCCTACTTTAGATGAGAAATTCGAAGGGCTGGGGTCATGTTTGAGGGTGACTGATGGTAGGGTATGGGAGAGGGGAGTGACTCTGGGAGTCATTAGCCACGTGGCGCCACCGTGGATGGTGGAGCTGCCAGATTTTGAACAGATATTCGACGGGTTGGGGTGGGTTTCAAAGGGCGATCTTAGGAGGGCTGGGAAGAGGAGACAACGGGGATTTTGGGGTGTAATTTGGGGGGTCATTAGAATTACCCCGCCACCGGCAGCGATTTTCGACCGGCGGCGGACAGTAGGGGTACGGTGGATTGGCGGTAGCGTTACACCGGCAGGTAGTTGTTACGAAGATGGTGACATTTGTCTCTGAGGTATTACGTGAGTTCAGACAATTATATCTAAAATATGAGGCTCAATTTGAGCCGTTGGATCAAGGGATATGGATGATGGAGATGAACGGATGCCAAAATGGCATCGTCTTGGGGGTGTTGCAAGGTTGGACCGGGTTTGGAATGTGGGTTTGGGTTAGGTTTGGGGTTTTTGGACTGGGTTGGATAGCTATGGACTGGTCTAGATTTACAAAAAATGGCCCAACTTGGCCTTTTAGAACAAGACCATATTTCCAAATCCTTTTTTTATTATTTGTTTTAATTTCTAAATTATTTTATTAAAATCAAATTAACATTAAAATATCAAATAACCTGATTTAAATTCAAAATTAGGCTAAATAAGTTCCTAGTCAACTAAATCATAATTTTAAAGACAAATTTTGGACTTTAAAAGATAAAATACAAAAAGAACTGCTTCTGTTATTATATATTTATTTTTTGTTTTTCCTTCTATTAATTAACCACTGAACCGAAAATGTTAAACTAATATCCTAAATGCAAAAATGTTATTTTTTTGCATTTTTTTGAATTAAAATGCACTCAACATGCAAACAAACACACAATTTATGCAATTAAATTTTAAATATTCAAATAATAAAAAAAAGACGCAAATAAATACAAAATCACATAATTAATTCCTAAAAATTCAAAATAATAAAAGAAAAATCCTAGTTTAACGAATTTATAGGAACATTTCAAGTGCGGCAAAAATCACGTGCTCACAGCATCTCTAGTCTTTGATTTCCTATTTGAGCGAGAATATTATTCTCTCTACTATTAGTAGAAGCTCTTCCTCTTCCTCGACCTCGAGGAGTCTTGTACGTAGGTCTCATAATCTGTAAAACCAAAACGTTAGTTAAGAAATATATTTTGAATAAAATTACTATCAGATTTATAATCATGAGTGGAAAATTGTTCATCCACAATATCATATATAATTTTATCAATTATAAGACCTTTTAAGTCTCTGCATAATTTAACCACTTTCAAATAGTGGTTAATGTTTCATCATCGAAAAACATCATCTAATAAGTCATGATTAATGTATATTGAAGAGAACTTATGAGTTCAAATATTCTCTTGTAAGAAAATCATGAAGGGTATTATCAGACCCTTTTTATATATTATGTCAAAATCAAAAGGGGCTAACAAGACTTGCCATCTTGCAAACATTTGCTTAGAAACATCATGCTTATAATCTTTATTAAAGATAAACTTTGCAGCTTGGCAGTCAGTTTTAATAAAAAAAATTGATTATATAAATCAGTCTGAAAGTCATAACACATTTGACAATAGCAAGAATTTCTTTAGCTACAGTTGCATAATTGTTTTGGGCGTTATTCCATTTTCCAGAATAAAACTGGACTGGGTATTCTTATTTATCTGATGGCGAATATTGTTTTAAAATTCCACCATAACCAATATCAGACGCATCTGTTTCTACTATATTTGCCCATGTAGGATTGGCTAGAGGTTAACAAGGGAGGTTACAGACCTTTTGTTTAATCCTTTTGACTGCTTCAGTATGACTATCAGTCCATGCTTTGGGATTCTTTTTTAATCTATTATAAAGACGGGCAGTATCCTGGGCAAGGTCCTTTATAAAAGGAGAAATATAATTCAGGCTACCAAGAAATCGGTGGAGCTGAGTTTTATCAGTGATCATATTAGGAAATTTAGAAGCAAATTCAATACTTCTATTGATTGGAATGATCCTACCTTTTTCAATGTTATGACCCATAAACCTAACAGAAGTTAAAAATTATCATTTTTGGTTTTGATATGACTAAACCATTTTGGATAATAATTTTTCTTAATAAATCTAGATCTTTAAAATGACATTCTATATTTTTTGAAAATACTAGAATATCATCAATATAAACAACTATGAAATCCGTGTAAGGAAGAAAAACATCATTCATAATCTTTTGAAATTCAGAGGGGGCATTTTTCAAGCCAAAAGGCATAACATTCCATTCATATTTGCCTATTGGCATATTGAAAGAAGTTTTTATATTTATCTAATTTAGATATCTGTATTTGCCAATAACCTGATTTTAAATAAATTTTGAAAATATAGCGGCATTATGTAGTCTATCAAGTAAATCCTTTTTATTAGGAATATGATATCTAACCCATTTCAATAATTTATTGAGAGGTTTATAGTTTAAAACTAATCTAGGAACTCCTCGCTCCTGTTCATCATGCTTGTTTACATAAAAAGCAGTACAAGACCATTTGGACTTTGAGGCTCTAATTAAACCCTTTTGTTGTAAAGAAGTCATTCCTTTTTTGCATAACTCTAAATATTCAGAGTTTATTTGACAAGGTCTGGCCTTGATAGGGATACTATCCTCCGAGAAATCTTCTTCATATGTAAGATTTATGATATGTTTTTTTCTACTCTAAAATAAATTTAGGTGGTCACACAAAATAGAGGTGTAAAACTGGTTTTTTAGAAGATTTATGTTTTCTATTAACTTAGGATTTTTTAAATCTTGTTCAACTATAATGGAACAAATTTCATTTTTAAATAATTTAATTTTATTTATTTTAGAAGAAATATTACAATAAATGATTTCATTTAGAAATCGTTGGACAGGCAGGGTTATAAATTCAAAAGTGATGTTCTTACCATCGTAACTACCAGTAAAGCTTTTTATTTCTCAATATAAGAAAGGCATCAATTTAATAAAAAACGGGACACCATTTTGAATATGTTAGCTCTACAAAATTTTCCTTTATCTTTGCTAACTATCCACTGAAGGTACTGGTCCCAGTTCTGCATTCTGGGATGGTCTTCTCTAATCCAGTGTAGTGTTTGCTCCCTTAATTCTAGTGAATATGGACAGGTAAGGAACAGATGCTCTCTGGATTCTGGACTATTCTAGCACAACACACATTTCTGGTCCACATTTATTCCCCAATATGTTAGCCTATCCTTAGTTTGAAGTCTGTTATGGAGTACTAACCATAAGTTGAAAACAGCTTTGGGTCTAGCATAGTTCTGAACATTTAGGTTCTTCCAGGGGACTCTTGGGAGTTGACCAATCTGTAGTAGATAGATTTGTCTAATGGAGCATACTTGCATATTAATGCCTTGGTGTTGTTGCAGCACATCTTTGCTGCTATGATCTTTCTAACCATCCATCTAGCTTGTCTGGGAATAGGAATGTTCTCCAATTGGTGCAGTATTACATCCTTGTCAATATCTTTTACCAAAACAAAATTCTCTGGAATACAACTATCATGTTGGCAAATGTAAGCTTTAGGTAATTTATATGAAATACCTATTGAATTACCACTGGTATTTTTTAAGCGATGAGTGGTTTTATGGAAATATATGGACTGTATTACTCTTTCTTTTATACAATTATCTGTTCCACTGTCAAATAAAGCAACAAACTCTTTATTAAAATTGTAGTCTATTAAAAGAGTTAATTTTTATCTAAAATTTTTGGGTGATAAAATATTGGAGTTTTTTCAGAAATTCATCTTCAGAAAAGTCTATGGCTCCAAGCAACTTATTAGCTGTATTTTCTTTAGAAGAACTAGCAGTTGTATTTAACTCAATATTTAATACTATGATTATCAATTATCCTAGAATTTTCCAATCTGAAAATTCTTTCATCTAAGGCTACATTTGAAGCATTTAGTTCCGAGATTTCTTTCTTGAGATAATTTATCTCCGTACTTAAATTTTGGGTAGTAGCAATGCTTTCAGGTCTTGATTTGCTTTTCACCATTTTTCTGATTTCAGACATGGTGTAAGGTTTTTTTTGAGATGGGATTTGTTCTACCTCTGTTTCTTCCTCTAGATTAGAAGGAAGTTTGTCAATTAGCTGAGACCTTAATTCAGGGTCTTTAATAACCTTTAAAATATAAAATACTTTATCATTTGACAAAATATTGATCTTTAAACCTCTAACGTGGGAATAAATATTAATAAGTCCATCATCAGTATCACAACAATGATTTAAGCATTGTCCCTTATCACATGTCTCTGGCTCTTCTTCAGAAGATGAAGTATAACTTTCTTCATGAAGGACCGTGAGTTCTTCACTTGTTGATGATCCATCTTCCTCAGTGTCAGATATTTCTGGAGAAGAATTTAAAGAATCTTATCTAAAGAATCTTTGATATGATCATCTAAGTCAAGTTGTTTGATTTTATCCTTGACCTTACTATCATTAGCATAGTGGCCTAGTCTTCCACATTTACAACAAGCCTGAGGGTTTTTTGATTTAACAAAACCCTTCCTGGATTTATGAAAAGCATTTCTCCTTTGGGTCTTTTCACGTCGTTTTTCAGACGAACCCGTAGTTCTTTTGAAATCTTTTTTCTAATGGGATCTCTTTACATTAGAAGGCATATCTATAGCGAACTGTTCACAAAATTCACCCAATTGTTTTCTCTCAATGAGCCGATATTTCTTAATTTGTTAGTTAAGCTTTATGTCATTGCATAAAGCTAAGACAGCCTGAGTGCATACACTAATTAATTTATCATACGAGTAGGTATCGTAACTGATACTTATCCTTGTACCTCTAAGGACCTTTCTAATCCTTTCAGCAAATAAGGGAGGGAGTCCATCTATAAATTTGGACTTCCAATGAGTACTATGACTTTCTAGTAATTCTTTCATTATGGATAAGAAAATATCTTTATACTATCGAAATGATGTGAGGGTTTGCACCTCAAATTCTGGAGCATAAATCTAATGGTCTCACTATTATATGACCATCTTCCCGAGAAGTGTTAAGTGATATTTAGAATTAGAGAATAAACCTAATTTTGAACAGTCATATCTTCCCCAACTTTGGTTGCATTCATGATTTGGTGACGCCGTTCATGAGTGAGATAATTATCCCACCAACTTTTAAGTTGGCCATTAAATTCGGCAATAACCATTTCTGCTATAGCTCTATCTGTATTTTTAGTAACTTTACAGATAGTACAGTACATAAGCATTCTATGTACTGTCCTTTAGATTTGTCTTTCAGCAAGACCATCTATATTCCACTCATAGATATCAGACCCACTATATCCTTAATGGTAGTGGTTATTGTCCTGTTCTTCTATTAGAACATCTTGAGGGGTTGGTCTAGGATAATAAAACATTCTTTGGTAAGGTTTGCGAGCATATTTTTTAGAAATTTTATTAATCTCATCTTCTACTTGTAATCCTTTACTTTTATCAGGTTTATGCTCTAGCGTTAAGGGACTAGCCCTAAGTTCGCCAAACTTCTTATTAAGAAGTTCTTCTAAATCGTCAAGACTTTTTAATTTAATGTCTTTGACCTCAAGGGGTAGTTGGATACTTGTAGTAGCGATTTGCTCTTTACCTTTAGTATCTTTCTGTTTGATATTTTGGACTTCACCTATAAGCTTGTCTAGTTTTTCATGAATTTTAATAACTTGTTCACCCAAAATACTAATATACATATTAGTATAATTATTTTGATTTAGAATAGTATTCATATTCTTGGTCGTTATAGCGGCAACATCATTTTCAAATATTTTTAAAAAAGAAATGCAATAAATAATTTTGTCTCTTTCCCCTATATGCAAAGATTGCTTAGGTGGGAAAATAGAATTAACAATATTTTCGTTGGTGAGTTTATAATCTCTCTCTAATACAGAAAAATAGTTATAAACATGTTTAGACATAAACCAAGCGACAAAAACAATAGTTTTATTTTTCTTGCTAATATCCTCATAAAAATCATGTCGAAAGATTGTATCAATTCACTAGTCATGTTCACATGAAACCATTTTGTAAAAATAGCCAATCTGGGTTTTAGAAATTCTTCTAAAATTATTTTTTTTGCCGGAGAACCCGGTCTAAAATCTATTTGGTTTTCAATCATCATTAACACCATTTGAAAAGTCCATTTCGGATGCAGTGTGTTCAAGATCTGAATTAATCTTGACTATATTATCACTATTGATATTGATATTATTAATCCTATTATTTTCTCTAATTTGGAATGTAGAAGCTCTAGATGAAAAATCTACTATATAATCAATTGGCGAGATATATGAAGAGTTTGATCTAGTTAACCTAGATGATAAACTGATATTATCAGTTTGGATAGGTTCATTGAACCTAATCTTAATTGTGCCATCTGAGATTTGTTCCATTTTTTGTAACCTCAGTATTACCACTGTTTCGAGGGGCAACTGCTTCCTCTATGTCCCTTTCCCTAGGAAAATCAATTTCATCCCATTTGAAAGGTCTCTTGGTGGTTACTTTGGATTTTCCAAAGTTGGTTTCTATAATAATAATTTCATTTTTGAAATCCATAACTTTACACATAGGATTCAAAGTATATAAAGGTTTGAAATAAATTCTATAACAGATACATATAACTTCTAACCATGCAAATAATCATAGCCACGTAATTTAATGCTTAGTATTAAAGTATTTAATGAATTCTCATCATTAAGAGAAATCTGCAAATGAGGATAAGCATTAAAATAAACGGGGCCATAATCCAAGCTGGTTTTCACAGACCCTATAAGAGACTTTTTCTAGTTCTGATTTCTACCATCTCTGAGAGCTGCAATGAAAATTTCAGGTAATCCTCTTAAAGTATGTGGCTTAAAGGCAACTGGTACTAAGCCTAAGTGTATAAATCTATGTGAGTCTCTATATGGGGCTAAATCACTTTCAGATAAAAATCTGAATGTAGCATGGTTACTATCTACAGTGATAGTTTCTTAAGTAGTTTTAACTACTTGTTTTAAACCTATTTTTTCAAAGGTTCCCAACTGGTATATTACCTTAGGTTTGACTAAGGGTATAATCTACTTATTAAATAGATCTAATTGTTGTGGCAATTCATATTTTTCTTTCCTACTGTTTTTAACAGTAGTTTTCTTCCTAATCATATTCATTAGATAAATAGTGTTAAACTTAGTTTCTCGGGTTTTTACTAACATGGCTCAAATACCAATTTAGTACCGTATCGCTTCCGACCTTAACCCTTAACTTTATTCGGAAGTGATCCGGTACTAAATTGTGTGTGTGTGTGTATATATATATATATATATATATATATATATATATATATATATATATATATATATATATATATATATATATAGAATAAAAGTACCATATACTATTTGCATTTATTAGCTTGCCACTTGCCTTAACCATACTGCAATTGTATATGGTAACTTTCTTGCTTTAATATATATAGATTTATACCATATCAACTTTTTGATTATTCTATTATGTATAATCAAAATTAGACTTTTCTAAACCGTCACAATCATATCGGTTTCACTTCAGTATAGGTACGGTTCGGTTAATTTTTTGTGTTTTTTAAATGTCACATAAAATGTACCAGTAGAAAAATGCAATAACATTCGTTCTTCTATAGGACTTAGCAAAACTTTCTAAATATTTTTACTGTTTATATATATATATATATATATATATATATATATATATATATATATATATATATATATATATATATATATATATATTTGTTTAATTCTGAATAATTAGTTATTCTCAATTATTTAGTTATAATTTCGTGTTTTCAATAATTGGTACTTACTATTGACATTGATTTAACAAGAATAACAATATAATTAATATTCATATGGACTTTATCTATCTTCCAGTAACTAGATATAAGAGAATTATATAAAATTAATATTAATAATAATGTTATAAATAGAGACATTGTCTTTAAATTTGTCATCATACATTAGGGTTAAATTAATAACAAATTTTATTTTTCGTTGTAAATCTTATTATTTAATATAATTTTAGTGGTGCAACCATAATTTCATGGTAAATTTGTGATAGCGTAGCTATAAAATATCATTTTTTTCGTTAAGATTATTATTATTATTTTGTTGCTATATGCAGGTAAACATTGTTTGAGAATGAAGATTAATTTTGCACTTTAAATAATTATTTAATTTCATATGCAATTACTGTTCTCTTCTTTATTTATATGCAATTACTATTTTCTATCTTATGAAAAAAATATATGTTTTACGTTTGACATTAATATATTATTACCTAATAGTGTTAGAAAACGTTTGTCATGATTTTCATAATCGAGCAAAAATATTCATCATATTTGCTATGACAATCATTTTTATTTCTTTAAGCTAACCATTTTTATTTTTTTATAATTTAAACACTTATTTAGCTACAAGATTTTTTTTGGAATAACTTCATAGGCTTAAAAGGTTAATATTACTATATGAAGTTTCAACTTGCCAAAAGCTAATGATTCGCTACGAAATTTTATTAGAGCATAAATTTGTGGTTAGATTATTCTATAATGAAAAATAATTATAGTTATTATGCAAACTATTGTCCTAATTTTTTAGCACTTGAAGCAAAAATATTATCTAGCTATAGTAGTTATTCTAAATAATTTATTATGGTTAAAAAGTTATTTTTGCTGTAGTAACTTTTCGTTTGTAACAAAAACTAACAATTAGCTATAATATTATGTCAAAACAATAAATATGTGGCTATATCATTTACATATTGCCGCATATTTTTTATACCTTGGAGCAAATGTATTTCTTTAGCTATAATATTTTATTTTAAATAATTTATTTTAGCTAAAAAATTACTATTGCTATATTAACTTTTAATGTATGGCTAAAATATATAAATTACTATTGCTATAATTGTTAACAATTGTAGCAAGAATAAGGAATTAGTTTTATCAATTTAATTTTTGTGACTTTGCAATTTTACGAATTTGTATATAGCAAGAAAATTCTACTTTTCGTGGCAATTGCTAGGTATTGGCCACAATTTTTATGTTCGTAGTAGAGATTTTTTAGCTATAAATACATTATGTTATAGACGGCGAACTTGGTTAGGCAGGTAGCACGGGACGTGTTCGGGGTAGCCAAGGGCTATTCAGGCAGACATCAGGGTGATTGGTGGTGGAACGACGTAGTCGAAGGTAAAGTGGAGGTGAAGAAGGCTGCGTTTGCTAAGTTGGCAGGGAGCATAATCGAGAAAGAACGCAGAGCGAAGAGGGAGATCTACAAGGTGGCGAGGAAAGAAGCGAAGTTGGCGGTTACGGAAGCTAAAAATGCGGCGTTTGGTCACATGTATGAGGAACTAGGGGAGAGAGGCGGGGATAAGAAGTTATTCCGGTTAGCTAAGGCAAGGGAAAGGAAGGCGCGTGATCTTGACCAAGTTAGGTGCATCAAGGGCGAGGATGGTAGAGTTCTGATGGGGGAGTCTCAAGTGAAGCAGAGGTGGCAGGCGTACTTTCGAGACATACTTAACGAGGAGGGGGATCGTAACATAGAGCTAGGGAAGTTGGGGAATTCAGAGCAACATAGAGACCTTGGGTACTGCAGGCGCATTAGGGCGGAGGAGGTCATGGGGGCTTTGCGTAAGATGAGTAGGGGTCGAGCGACCGGGCGTGACGAGATCCCGGTGGAGTACTCGAAGTGCATGGGTAGGTCAGGAGTGGAGTGGCTCTCCAGGTTGTTCAATGCAATCTTCAGGACCAAAAGGATGCCGGATGAGTGGAGGTGGAGTAAAGTGGTGCCCTTGTGCAGGAACAAAGGGGACATGCAGTGCTGCAACAACTATAGGGGTATCAAATTAATAAGTCACACCATGAAGGTGTGGGAGCGGGTGATCGAGGCGAGGGTGAGAGAGATGACCTCTATATCTACGAACCAGTTCGGTTTCATGCCGGGTCGCTCCACTACAGAAGCTATCCACCTTGTCAGGAGGCTAGTGGAGCAGTTCAGGAATAAGAAAAAGGACATGCACATGGTGCTTATCGACTTGGAGAAGGCTTATGACAAGGTCCCAAGGGAGGTGCTATGGAGATGCTTGAAGGCGAAGAGCGTGCCAGAAGCCTACATCAGAGTAATCAAGGACATGTACGATGGAGCTAAGACTAGGGTTAGGACGGTGGGTGGCGACCCAGACCATTTTTCAGTGGTTATGGGGCTTCATCAAGGATCTGCGCTCAGCCCTCTCTTGTTTGCCTTGGTGATGGATGCTCTAACCCGACATATTCAAGGGAATGTGCCTTGGTGTATGCTATTTGATGATGATATAGTCTTGATAGACGACGGTGTTATTGAGAGGTTAGAGGTATGGAGACAAACTCTCGAGTCTAAGGGTTTCAAAATAAGCAGATCTAAGACAGAATACCTGGAGTGCAAGTTTAGCGCCGAGCCTAGCGAAGTAGGCAGCGACGTGATGATTGGATCTCAGGTCATCGCCAAGAGGGACACTTTCAGATATATTGGGTCGGTGATTCAGGGGGACGGAGAGATTGACGGGGACGTCACTCACCGTATAGGAGCGGGATTGTCAAATTGGAGGCTTGCATCAGGAGTCCTGTGTGACAAGAAAGTTCCATAGAAACTAAAGGGAAAATTTTATAGAGCTGTGGTTAGACCTGCAATGTTGTATGGGGCGGAGTGCTGGCCAGTGAAGAACTCTCATGTTCAAAGAATGATGGTTGCGGAGATGAGAATGCTCAGGTGGATGTGCGGGCTCACCAGGTTAGATAAGATTAAGAATGAAGTTATTCGAGAGAAGGTGGGGTGGCCCCGGTGGATGAGAAGATGCGAGAAGCGAGGCTGCGGTGCTTCGGGCATGTGCGGAGGAGAAGTCGTGATGCCCCGGTGAGGAGTTGTGAACGGATGGCGATGGTCGGCGTTCGGCGAGGTAGAGGGAGGCCTAATAGGTATTGGGGGAAGGTGATTAGGCATGACATCGCTAGAATGCGAGTTTCCGAGGACATGGCCCTTGATAGGAAAGTCTGGAGGTCTAGTATCAGGGTTGTAGGATAGGGGCCCCTAGAGTTTTTCGTACTACTCACCCGGGATTAGGTGAGGCTTTGTAGGGCTATCCATAGATGTGTTGTGTTTTGGATTGTGTCTCCCTTATGGTAGTTATTTATGGTAGTCACTGTATGATATTATTGCATGCTATTTTATTTATGGTCCTTATGTTTAGATAATTATTTACGCTATTTCTGCTGGACTTACTAATGCTCTTTTGTTTTTGTTTTTCCTTTCCTTCAATGAGCCGATGGTCGATTGGAAACAGACTCTCTGCCCGTTCTGGTAAGGGTAAGCCTCGTCTACATATTATCCTCCCCAGACCCCACTTTATGGGATTATACTGGATAGTTATTGTTATTGTTGTTGTTTAAATACATTATGTTATAGTGCTCAACCACAAATAAAATATTGTGATTAGAGTGCGAACCATAACTAAAATACGAGTTTGTAGACTACCATCACTAGATTACCTGAAGGCGATGATCAAACGCTAAAAAGTTAATTCCTAATGCAAGTTGGGTTTCTTGAAAGAATTAATGCAATAAGGATTCACTAAATTCTTGTTATCTGCATTAACTATTTTCTTGAGAGATAATTCAACTACTCAAGCTTAAGAACCACATCAATTCTTTGTAACAAACTTCAGTACAGTCCCATGAGACTTTTGGGTGTACAACAACCTAGAAACAATGATTACCCATGTGCATTTGGCAATGAATCCTAAATAACAGTAGCCTGCCGAACACCAAAGGTAAAAATATTCAGTACTAAATAACAACAGCCAAGATTTTATTATCCCTTAAATAAAGCAAAAAAGAATATTCCAACAACAAAAATTAAACAGAGAGAATAGAAATTAAGAAAAGAGAGAGAAGCAAATAATAACATAACTGTGAGAAGTACAAAGAGAACCCAAGAAAACACTGAAAAGAAAAAAACGATAAGAAAATTTAGGCAAAAATTGAGATGATCAGACCTGAAATTAGAACATTCAGCTGAGAAGATAAGAAGAAAGGAAGAAGATGCAGAGAATTAAAAGGCTTCTTTACCTCAACTAGTAGTGTTCTATGTCAAGTCCGAACTGAAGAATCAAATAAAATAACTCTTTGAAGTTGAGATGATAGAAAGGCGAAGAAAGAACATTGAGAAAGTCGGAGTGTGTTAGGAGTAGTGCTGTGTTTTGTCCCGGGCTCGAGCCTAAACGGACTTCGCGGACTTGGGTTTTGGCGGTGTCGGCTCTGGCGGTCCAGGGCTTCGTGGGCTCAGTGGGTGAGACCAGCCCGTGACGGGCCTAAGCCCATGTGGTCCTGGATTTGGCGTGCCTGGCGAGCTTTTTTTGTAATTTTTTTTTAGGCAATATCTTGTATAGTCATTATTAGTATAGTATATAATATACTAGTATATAATATATTTATATAGTATACTAGTTATTATTATAGTATATAATATATATTTCATTGTATATTGTATTGTAGTAATTAGTATATATTGTATGTTATGTATATATATATTCCCTTATATATTTTCTTGTAGTATATTGTACGTTATTATATATATTCTCTTATATATTTTCTTGTAGTATATATATTGTATCTTATGTTTATATATTATAACTTACATAGTTATATATTTTGTTGTAGTATATATATTGTATCTCTTATGTATATATTCTCTTATATATATTGTATCTTATGTATATATGTTATTACTTATATATTTTCTTGTAGTTTAGGTTGTATGTTATGTATATATATTCTCGTATATATTTTCGAAGTAAAGACAAAGAAATATTGACAGAAAAGATATTCAAGGGTATGTCTTATAATTTTTATTACCCAAAATGGCATATCTTTCTTAGTCTTCCTTCCCCCACTAGAATAAGCACAACAAAGTATTAATACCACCATTAGAAGAAAAAAACTAAAAGAAGATGTGCCAAAGTACATGTTACATCATAATCTACATTGTATCTCTAACAAATCTCATAAATCCGTCAAGGTTGGGAGGAGGTTGTGTTGGTGGTAGTGGAAAAGAAGCTTGTTCATCACCACTTTTGGGCGATGCTGAATCCTCCCCAAGTTCCTCTATCATTTCTTCATAAGCTTCATCTATCGCCGGTTGTGATTCTGCAATTCCAAAGTTTCTTCTTTCCGTGCGGATCCAATCTCTAAAAAGTACCGATTTTTCCAAGCTATCCCTCATCGACGCTCTATGATCACCTATTTGCAGTATTGCTTGACTGAAGTGCTCTCCGATGCAACAGTTGAAGCTTGAATTGATAAAATATCCCAAGCCATCCTTGCAAGAACCGGAAAATGTTTTTCCCTTGAATTCCACCATTCCAAAAGATCAAAAGAGCCGTCTGGATTCTCATTTTCAAGTACCTGAGACAAGTAAACTATTAGAGCATTAATTTTAATTGATGATTTTGCATCTGCAAGTGTAGAAACTTACTCGTTTGAAAGATCTAAAGCCTTATAAATATTTGAATTCTAAAAATGAGGACCTAACAATTTCATTGTAGGATTTAACATTGCAGCAACACCAAAAATAGGAGGGATAGGGAAAAAATATTTTAAAATTTTTGTTTCATTTCATTTATAGCAAGTTCATAAATATCTCTACCCTCGCCAAATTCAACAAACAAATCCGCTAGTGCGGCAATATAAACTAAACAGTTTGAAATAGTAGGATAATATTGCTCAGAAAATGCATTTGTAGCAGCCTGAAAATGTTCTAAAAATCTAAAAGAATTTTAACATTCGTCCAATCTTGGGTAGTAAGCGTTTCATCATCATCCTCACCACCTACCCCGGAATTAAACGTTGCATTAATTGGGTTTCTATATTCATATGCAACTACTAATCTTTCGTACATACAATTTCATCTAGTCGGGCAAGGTTTAGGAACCTTTCTTTTTCTAAGGCTATATTCATCACATTTTTTAAAATACTCTCTAAGTCTAGTTATACGGTTTGAATAAAAAAGTCAATTAAGAGTCATTGGAACCTTTTCAATTTCTATGTTTTAAATTCGCATACAATCACCGACAATTAAATGATAAAAATGAAAAATACATCCAACATGAAAAATATTAGTAAATGCAGGATTTAGTGTATTTGTAAGCATGCCTATAGCACTAGTGTTACTAGAAGCATTATCCATAGAAATTGCAATTATTTTATCGCTAAAGCAAAAATATCTACAAATATCTGAACCAGTGTTAGCTATAAACTTACCTATGTGACGTGAATTAATTATTCTATACACAATTATACGTTTTTGCATTGCCTAGTCCTCATCTATCCAATGACTTGTAATAGTTAGATAATCACAATCTTACCACTTCTACCAATATCACTAGTAATAGAAATCCGATTAGGTATATGATTAAATAAATAGCGCAAATACTGTTCATATTCATGTTTGAATTTATAAATATCGGCCTTAACTGTTGCGCGAGGCCAACCTTTAAAAGTAGGATTAAAAACTCTTCTAATATAATGAACCAAATTAGGATTAGAAGCAAAAGTATAAGGTAAACACATAACAGTAATCATCTTTGCTAATTCTTCACGATCTCTATTTGGATCGTGATATAAAATACCTCCGGTGACAGTGTTATCCTGGTTGAACTAGATTTGAACATGTACTAGGGTTAACCGCACAATCTACACTTGTCCCCTCTTGCTGCGCTTGCATTTGAAAAAATCTAGCCTTATCTCTAGGGTGTGTTTTTATGTGCCTAGTCAAATTACCCGTGCCGCTACGGTCTCCAGTAAATTTATGAACCAGTAATTTCCTACAAGTTTTACACTTAGCCTTATTTAGTTCTCATTATAAATTCAAACTAATGATATTTCTTGACGTTTAGCAGGTTGTCTATTAAAAGTTGGAGTTTCTACAGGTGGATCGGCCAATGCATTACTTGAGTTATGAACAGGATTAGTAGGTGTGTCATCTAAATCTGGTACTTGGGTTTCATTATCATCATCATCATCATCCTCATTTTCCTCTAAGATAGGTTCATTATGATAAAGAGCATTCATAATTTAATCATCTAATCTATCACCTACTGCAACATATTGTCACTGTGATGTATACCCTTTAAGATTAAAACAAAAGGCCAACCAATTAGACCATAAATAATTGTTGGAAAATCTGGGAATAATGTTTGAAAGAATATTTTAGTAAATTCTTATTTACCATGTGACTGGTAGTTTGTCTCCCCGACCTCCTTGTTTTCTCTTTGGTTAAATTTCACTCTAGGATGAGTGACCAGCTTTTTTGTTGGCATGTGGAAGGGACATAAAGATGGATGTTGGGTATGGTTTGTAAGTCTATTCATGCCTATGCAAATTTCCAAGGCGTTGTTGTTGCATGTGTTAGCATAATTAGGCTATGATATATGAAGTGATCATGGAAATGTAACAAGACCTTTTAACTTGCATCTTTCTTTTCATATTAAATTTACTTGAATAAGTTTCAGAAACGTAGAGATAAGTGGTTGGCATCAAGGGATGCTTATTGGGAGGATTGGTGGTTACTTACTCTTAATAGTTTGGCTTAACGGTTATCAGCTTTTAAATATATTAATTCGTTAGCCACCCGATAAGATATCGGGCGGATTGGTATCGGATTAGCTCTTATCGTATGATTATCGGGCGATTTATCGGCCTAGTATACATATTCACTAAATTGTATTTTTTCTATTGGACATGAAACAGCTGAACTGTTTATAGAGCATGAATCGGAAGCAATGCAGGGGTAAGTTTAACACCATAAAAACAATTGAGAACACTGTTTCAAACATGTGTGAATTCACCAAATATTGCCGATGGGACAATTGCTCGTGATCGAAGGGGGTGTTAAAATGCACATCCCATTTGACTAAATTCTTCCCTTTACGACACCATTATTCTTATTGGTAAACAATAACTAGTGATTTTCCATAGAGCCCCTATGTAAAGAAGAGTAAAGAACAAAATAGAAAATGTTTTTCAAAGAATATTTATTAAAAACATCAAATATCTACTGATTTAAACTCGTTAATCCAAGATCCTTAAACCAAGTAGGTGAAGCTATGAAATTTTGGATTAGATAAGAAGGAAAGAAGAAAAGAAAGTCATGACTTCGGATAACCAAGAGGAATAAGGAAGTACAGACGGATTTGTTTTTGTTATTCATTTTCAAGGATTTTAGTTTATATATATATATATATATATATATATATATATATATATATATTCTTAATGAGTTAACGGATTATCTGAAAAGAAAATTGAATAATTCGCCCCCAAGCCGGTAAGCTGTTAATAAAAAATATTCAATCCGTTCCCCGTCTGTTAAGTTGTTAAGCCGTTACCAGTAAACAATTAAGCTTCGGTTTGGTTCGATTTTCGTTTTCGGATCGATTTGAACACCCCTACATCAAACATGACATAAAATTTACGGGTAGATGCAGATAAATGAGTTGTTAAAATTTTGTAATATTTCCTTCAGAACCAAGGTACAGTTACCAAAATCTTGCTGGAAAAATCATATTGTTACCATCATACTTTTATCTGGGTGTTATATTATATGATGTGTTAGAAGGAAATGAAAAATAACTTATATCCAACTGAATGGCTCCAAGATTCCAAGCATGTTCCTGGAGAACGTCTAATGTCAACCAGTTAAATTTGGATATACTAAATAAACAACAAAAATTTAGCCTTTGCGATATATATTACGAGGATACTGGGTGGGGTTATGTAACTACATTTGGTTTTTGGCATTAGTGTATCTTGGAAGAGTCATACGAAGTATTGATAGCCTTCCTAACCTAGAGCGGGAAAGAATTTAAAGTAAATTAGTACATCATGAGTTCTCCAAGTGTAAGAAGAAAGCACTGTATTTGAGAGAACGAGTATAACATCAACTGAGATAATGAATTTAGGAAAAATTCTTTATTTTGTCAGACAACTCAGCCTATTTTATGTGCCGAAATGATATTCTTAGTGATTATTATCTATTAGGACACAAACAAATAAAGGAGAGAAAGGGGAAACAAATTGCTTTCACCATACGGAGATGAATTGAACCATAATTATTTTTTAATGTTTGCTTCGATAATAGACTGTTGTCAAAGTCTGTAACAAATTCTCTTTTTTTAATTCTTGAAAAGTTCTCCGATGAAAATTGGTGAATTACATATTATTTTGATCGGTTAATCGATCCACATCACAAACTAATGGATGACCTTGTAGCACACACCAACAACCTTTTTTTCTTCATTTTACCATTACATTTGAGACAGTGACGTTACAATTTCTATATAGAATTATTTTTAAGAGTATTTTCAATACCCAACACGTTCTGTTGTTGACCACGACTAAAATTGTTTTTTGTTTTTATAGAATTGGTGACATTTCTCTTATGTTCAGTACAACCATCAGACTTGCAGAAGAAGTTCAGCATTGTAAGGTAACCAACTATCTTATTTTCATATATTTGTACACGTTGGATCATATTAACACATTCACTGTTGTGCATCCCCATTGTACTGCTAATAGTTGTTGTTCTCCATCATTTTCTTTTATACAATTATTTTGTTTATTTTTTGTGTGTAAACTGATTTATGTGCTTAACAAAAACTTTGGCTTGACATATTTGCTTTTTCGTTTTTGGTGTCGTCTCACGATGTCCACTTTCTTTTACTTCGGGCCATGTTTCGCTTAGCTAGCGAAGCTTTACCTTTGGAAAAGTACCTTTGCACGGATGCTATAATACAAGTAAAATAGCATTAAAAATTATCCAAATTGTTCTCCGTATAGGTACAAAAGTTAATCAGAAAGTCCGGAGGTATTCAGTTGATTCCAATGTCACTTATGCAAAAACTAATAGTCAAAAGTGTACTTTTTTTTTGAAAACATACCATGAGATTATGAATCGGCTCCCATATTTTCTTCCTTGGGATAGCTATATCTGTTCAAAGATAGCCTCAATTTTGTTACTTCCTGCCGTGTGATATGCATCTTGGTGATAAAATTAAAACAATAGTAAAAGGCTATGATAGAGTATCATTTAAGAGTAGGAACTATGGTTTTGATAGATCATACACAAAAAAACAAGCGCCCCCCATCAGAAACGGATAGGAATGCCAACTGATGTGAAAAATACAAAGCGATGTGAGCAGAGAAAAAGCAGAAGTTGCTGATACAATGTCGACTTAAATACCAAGAATCCGCTTTTGCGATTTATGGGGCAGCACCTGCAAGTGTGCGTCTGCTGTATTAGTCTTCTTCTGCGGTCCTTCACCGCTCATGCGAATCTTTAAGCGCAGTTGTGGGCATCACAGACCCCGGGCAAGTCCTCCTTTTTCTGCTTCTGCGCTTGCCTCTCCGCACGTGCGATCCCGCACCTGCCGTCTCCCCACCATAATGAAAAAACCAAAACCCTGAAAACTTCAGCATTCGAAATGCACCCAAGGCCCCGAGACATCGACCAAACTTACCAACCAATCCAAAAATACCATACAAACTTAGTTATGCCCTCAAATTACATTAAACATCGCTAAAAACATGAATCACCCTCCAATTCAAACTTAATAAACTTCGAAACTTCAACTTCTACAACCGATGCCGAAACATATCAAATCACGTCTGGTTGACCTCAAACTTTGCACACAAGTCATAATTGACACTATGGACCTACTCCAACTTTCAGAATCTAAATCTGACTATGGTAAAAATCCTAAGGCTTGAGCTTTCGTTAAGGGACTAAGTGTCCCAAAACACTCCAAACCAAAAACAAAACCTCCCGGCAAGTCACATATGCACAAAAGCACATGGGAAAGCAGTAAATAGGGGATCAGGGCTATAATCGTTCATCCTCAAATGAGTATAGAGACATATCTGAAATGGTGAAAAGATTAGGATAATAGCTCCGCATATCCTGCTCGGTCTCCCAAGTCACCTCCTTGATCGGCTAAATCCTCCACTGATTCAATGTTCTTTGAGCTCAGCTTTTGGAAGATAGATCTTTGTCCAACTGAGCTAAGTTTAAATCCAACATCGGATCGATATGATACTTCCGGAGCATAAAAACATAAAATACCGATGAACCCCTGCTAAGCGGGGAGATAAGTCAAGCACATAAGTAACCTCCCTCACTCACAACAATACATCAAACGGACTAATAAAACTTAGGCTCAACTTGCTCATCTTTCCATACCTCATAACGCCCTTCATAGGAGAAACCTAGAGCAAGGCCCCCTCTCCAACCATTAATGCAACAACATGAAACTTTTAGTCTACATAACTCTTCTATTTTGATTGGGTTGTGCGAAGTCTATCCGAAATCACTTAAACCTTTTCCAAAGCATCCTGAACAAAGTAAGCACCCAATAATCTAGCCTCACCCAGCTCGAACCAACCCACTAGAGACCGACACCGTCTACCATACAGAGCCCCATACAATGCCATCTAAATGCTGGATTGATAATTTTTGTTGTAGGAAAACTTTACAAGTGGTAAAAACCGATCCTAAGAACCTCCAAAATCCATCACACACGCTCGGAGAATATCCTCTAGAATCTGAATATTTTGCTCGGACTGTCCATCCGTTTGAGGGTAAAATATTGTGCTCAACTCCACTCGAGTACCTAAATCATGATGTACGACTCTATAGAACCGTGATGTAAACTGCGTACCCTAGTTAGAGATGATAGATACCGGCACACCATGAAGTCTGACAATCTCTTGCATATAAACTCGAACCAGCTGCATTGTTTTCCCACATTGGAGAACTTCAATTAAGTTGCAGATAACACTACCAAACATAGTCAAGATCTTGTTATTCTCATGTATTGAAAGGTTGATCAATTGTTGTGACTGCATTCTTCCAGTTTCTTATATCACGGGAACCAACTAGAGTCATAAAAAATGGAATAGCTCCAGACTCAGCTATGATTCTGCTATTGTCCATTCCAGTTTTCACGATCAGTCTTAGCTCAGATGTTGCCTGTATTTATATATCTAAAGATCCTGTTGCCAGTTTTCCAAATAAAAACTCCGCTGGTATTTTCAAAGCATATATGGCAGCTTTAGTAGCAGAAATGTAGTCAATCGCCTTGTTACACTTCTTAATCTTACTGCTGCTACTACCTTCTGAACCTGAAGGAGATAATGTATGTTTTATGTTGGGATGTTGTTCTTTTGTCACCATTGATGCATTAGACTTTTTAGTGCATAGTTGGGAGTGAGAGCCATACATATCAACCTCTGACACTTTTTGGACAAGTGTGGTGCCCTAAATTTATCCATTGAGCGATTAAATTTTGACCATAAGTGTGGTCTGATGCTACTATCATAGGGTCCCTCATCAAGTTGAATGAAATTGGAGAAGATAATTCACCAGGGATGTCGGAAACCATTGAATAACACAAGGAGGGTTGACCAGCACGAGTAGTCATTAGTTCTGACCGCTTCAAAGTTAATCATAAGGTGTACTTCCGTAATTGCTACTTTAATGTTTGTCTCCAAATTGTGTGAACCAACAAGAAAGTGCAAAATATTTTTTTGGCAAATGAATAAGACGTGTACACAAGAATAATTTTGGTATTTTACTAATTGAATATGATGTTGCATTCACTTATATGATGTGCTTTATATTTGTACCATCATTTTGGCTTAGAGCATTCTAAACGTTGGTTCTTAAAGTGCTAATGGAAATTTGAGAAACAAGATAGAAAGTATTAGGAGATACAATGTAGCTTTAGGTGAACCAAGTTTTTTTAACTATGCAAGAAGTTATATTAGGAGACATGTCTTGTTAACTTTTCTTACTGTGAAAAAGATGTATGGCTTGTGAACTTACTACATAAATACATGTTTACAACTTATATTACAAAAAGGTATCCGTCTTAAATTGCAAATTACAATTTGGTGAAATAATAATCTTACACCTCCAGTGACCCCTACCTTGTAAGGCTACTCAGCATTTTAGTTTTACAAAGATTTCATGCTATGCTCCTCTATGAATAGATAGTTTGTTCTCTTGGACTAATTTTTCCCCTTTTAGATCTGGATTTCATCATTTGAAATGAATTGTCTTTGCGATTTCCCTTCAACCATCCTCAACTTGTAGGTACTCTACTCGAGCTCTCAAAGGACGAGGGGTGAATCACAACCTTAAATAGTTCAACTTTGCTCATGGAAGCTTAGATATTATAGTTGTGGATACAGGATTGTATGAGGTAAACCCCTTATTTCTTTTATGGTTTTCTGTGCCTTTTAGAATTATTGGTGTCTCTGTGAATTATAAACTGCATTTTTGCTTTATATTTTGTTGCTTTGGTATCTTTACTCGACCATTAATTGATAGCATTATTGAATAGATATATGGTTTCCACTAACTGATAGTATTTGCAAATACGATTTCTTGTCCTTTAATTAGTAGTCCCTTTTAACTTCTTCGTCTCTTATCCGTCAAATCAGTATAATGTTATTGAATAATACTTTCAATACAACAGTTAGAAGTTTCAACACCAATATATCAAATTGCTTCTCAAATCTTAGCTCGCCTCATATTTGATAGTCCTATTAACTTTGCCAAATTATGGATTGTGTTACATTCGATAATGTTATAAGTAATTTTGGATGAAAAGGGGTGGTTGTGATGCCTCCTACTATGTCAGTTAGCAGGGTTCTATTAAAACTTTCGACTGTCTTCTTTAACGTCATTTGGCTTTTATATTTTCACTTGGCATTATACATAGAGCCAGGAGTTCCTACATATTCAAATTTAGAGATTTTAACTTTTTAGTCAACGTTGAACATTAATATGAATTTCCGAAATGGAAAAATATAGAAGATAGTAGAGTTAGCTTGATTGCTCTCCTGGAAACACAGATTAAGATAGCAAAAGCTCAGAGAGCCTCTCTTAATCTTTGTGATGGATGGTCATTTACTACAAATTTGGCACAACACCCTAAAGGGAGAATTTGGCTACTATGGAAACTAATGATATTTGAGGTGGACACTATAAGAGCCACTGATCAGACAATACATACAGTTGTGAGGCATAGAGGAACTGGGCTGATATTCAATATAGCCATGGTTTATGCATAAAATGACATAGCTCTTAGGAGGAACTTGTGGCAGGAGATAATAGACTTATATAGCAACAATAGAGAGCCATGGGCTGTGATGGGAGATTTCAACTAGCTGAAACAAGGGATTTTAAGAAATGTTTGGATACATGTAACCTTCAAGAACTCAAATCAACAGGGGCATTCTATACATGGAACAATAAACAAAGTGGGCCAAATAGATTACTAAGCAAAATTAACAGAGTACTAGTAAACTTTGAGTGACTATCATAGCTACCTACCTCAACAGTGCACTATATGCTGAAGGACTACTAGATCACTGTCCAGCAATCATCAACTAGGAGGCTAAAAAACAGAAGACTAGTAGAACTTTTAAATACTTTAACATGTGGAGCATGGATTCTGACGTTAAGGTTAAGGTGGCCAACAACTGGAATGCAGGAATTGTAGGGACTAAAATGTACCAAATAGTGGGGAAAATGAATAGATTGAAAAGAATACTAAAGCAATTGAATAGAACAAAATTCAGTGACGTAGAATTGACAGCAGAGCAAGCCAAGACAAAATTTGAGGAATGCCAGAAGCAGATGCAACAACACCCCACTAATACAGGACTCATTGTTAGGGAGAAGGAATTGGAAAATAACTATAGAAGGCTCAAGGAAGCAAGTGAACAGTTTCTCAGACAGAAAACTAAAATACAATGGCTGAAAGAAGGAGACCAGAATAACAAATACTTCACAGCTATATGAAGGCAAGAAGAAATGCAAATAGAATCCTCTCAATCAAGAACTCAATGGGGAACATTATAACTAACATGGATGGAATAGTAGAAGAATTTTTGTATCTTTACTCAAAATTACTGGGATCTACTACATATAGCAGAGCTCATGTATGTAGCAGGATGGTGAGAGAAGACCAAGTAGTAACTGAGGAGCAAAGACAGCTACCGACAGAAGAGTTCACAGAAAAGGATGTTAAGCATGCACTATGGAAAATTGATTGAGAAAAAGCACCTGGTCCTGATGGATATGGAAGCATATTTTAAAAAGATAGCTGAGATATAACATGTAAAGATCTTAAGTGTTAGATAATACGCTTAACGCTAGAGGGGGGTGAATAGCGTTATAATAAAAATTAGCGTAGACTTGCGGAAATTAAAATTTGCAGGAAGTAAATAAGTGTGATAAATAATAACTTACACACAGATATATCCTGGTTCACCACAACGTGTGGCTAGTCAAGTCCCCGAGAGACTCTCTCGAGATTTTCCACTAACGTGTCAAGCTTCCGGGTGCTTAACAAACCTTTACAACTTGAGGACGCAAGCCTCAACACCTTTGCTCGGAGTTACAACCCTCCAAGACTTCAACCAAGGAAACACAAGTTCCTTGCAACAAGAGAATTACAATTCTCTTACAAGTGTATACAACACTAAAACACTCAAACAAAATACTCCTTAATGAGTAGATATGAGTAAAAGAAGTAAGCTCTGGATCACAACAACTTTGGACAAGAATATGGCTCTCAAAAGCTTTATGAAATTGAATATAAAATGATAAACAAAAGTATGCAAGCTTATAGCAATGTAATGATCAGTTGTAATATGTTGTTGTATTCAAAACAATGAAATGAAGCTGTATTTATAGTTGAAAAACTTGGCATTACCGTTGCCTAATTGCCAATTAAGAGTTGCTGATTTTACTCACTGACAATTGATTGTCAAACCCCAACAATCGATTGTCTGCCAGTCAGATCAAAATTCAATCCCAGATTTTACGCTTGATAATCGATTACTTACAATCCATAATCGATTACTGGCAACGTTCAAAAAATCCTTTCTAGATTTTACCACAAACAATCGATTGTCCAGAATCAACAATCGATTACTCAGCAACGTTCAAAAAATCTTTTCCGGATTTTAATCAAAACAATCGATTATACAAAATCAATAATCGATTACCCAATAACGTTCAAAAAATCTTTTCCGGATTTTAATCAAAACAAACGATTATACAAAATCAATAATCGATTACCTGACGGTATTTGAAAACTTTACGACAACGGTCAGCTTCACAATCGATTGCACAAAGTCAACAATCGATTACTTATTAGTTTTTGAAAAATATTTTAGACACTGCCTCTTGACAATCGATTGTTATAAACTCACAATCGATTATTTAATAAATTTGAAAATCACTGGAAGTCACTGCCTCAACACAATCGATTGTCATTAATTCACAATCGATTATTTTGTGACTTTGAAAAAACTGAAGGACACTGTCTCTTCACAATCGATTGTCATTAGCTTCACAATCGATTATTCTGAGTTTTGAAAAACTTTGATGGACACTGCCTCATCACAATCGATTGTCATAAGGTTCACAACCGATTGTCATGCAGGTTTGAAGAAACCTGATGTTCACTGCCTTAACACAATCGATTGTCATTAGTTCACAATCGATTGTCATGCAGTCTTGGCTCAACATAATCGATTATCATTAGTACATAATCGATTATCTTAGTCCAGTTTTCAGAGGCATTTAAAAATCATTTTGACTAATGAAAATATGCATGATTTAAAAATCATTTAGCATTAAATTAAATATGCACGATTTTGGAAAATAGTTTTATGAGAGAAGCCATGTTACGAGTCAAGTTGTAGAATCAAGATCACAATTAAGAATGACTCAATTAAACTATAAAACTTTGTCTTGAGCTTGAATCTCGATGTATATCAATTGTGCGCTTATTTCTTGAACTTCGTCATATATCAATTTTCGCTTCGTTTGTCATTCATCAAAACCTATACAAAAGAACACACGTTTTAGTATATTGCACTGAGAACGTGTTTCCAACAATTTCCTCCTTTTTTATAATGGCAAACATTAAGCGGGATATGCAAGACAAGCAATTTATATTGACGATTCAAGACAAGTATATTCATGCAACAAGTATGCAATTTGTTCCCCCTCAATATATGAATTCCCCCTCAATTTAAGCTTATAAATATCGAGAGTTGCATACCCGTTATCTTCCCCCTTTTGCCATTAGCAAAAATAAAAGAAGAAGATGCCAAAGATGTAAATAAAACTTGTTTATTTATTGGAAAGAAATTACAGCAACATCAACCCAAATAATAGCAACATAATTGATTATTGATACGAAATAATCGATTTTTAGATGACGGAAACCGATTGTTGCACGTCAAGCTTTATAATTCCTCTTTCCTTTGGGGCGATACCTGCAAAAATCGTTAGACATCTCCGACACTCAAGTTAGAAATCATGTAATAAAAAAATGCAATGCATGACTTAGATCAACGTGGAGTCAAGGATCCCGAGTTCACTGCGAATTCGGAAGAAGGACTCTTTCTCTAAAGGCTTTGTAAAGATGTCTGCCAATTGGTTTTTGGTTTCAACAAATTCAATTTCGACATCGCCTTTGAGAACGTGATCTCTAATAAAATGATGTCTAATTTCAATGTGTTTCGTTCGCGAATGAAGAACGGGGTTCTTCGTCAAGCATATGACACTAGTATTATCACATCTAAGAGGGATATGATCAAGACTTAGGCCATAGTCTAAGAGTTGTTGTTTCATCCATAGGATTTGAGCGCAACAACTCCCCTCGGCTATGTATTCAGCCTCGGTTGTGGACAATGCAACACTTACTTGTTTCTTGCTAAACCAAGAAACGAGAGAGCTACCGAGCAAATGGCAAGTGCCACTAGTGCTCTTGCGGTCCTATTTGCATCCAGCAAAATCGGAATCGGAGTAGCCAACAAGTTGGCATGAAGAGCCTTTGGGGTACCATAGACCCACATTTGTAGTACCAACAAGATACCTTAAAATCCGTTTTACCGCAGTAAGATGAGACTCCTTCGGACACGATTGATAACGAGCGCATAAGCACACGCTAAACATAATGTCCGGACGACTAGCAGTAAGATAAAGAAGAGAGCCAATCATACCTCGATACTTTTTGGTGTCGACTTCCATACCTTTCTCATCTTTGTCTAGATGATCGGATGTGCTCATGGGAGTTGCCATTTCTTTTGCATTGTTCATCTCAAATCGTTTCAGCAATTCTTTGCAATATTTGGCTTGACAAATGAATGTACCTTCTTCATTTGCTTTACTTGTAATCCCAAAAAGAATGTTAACTCACCCATCATAGACATCTCAAATTCGCTTGTCATTAAATCGGAAAATTCCTTGCATAAAACATTGTTAGTAGCACCAAATATAATATCATCTACATATATTTGAACTAACAAAATATCATTGTTTTTATGCTTAACAAAGAGAGTTGTGTCAACTTTCCCCCTAATGAAATCATTTTCCAAAAGAAACTTACTCAATCTTTCATACCAAGCTCAGGGAGCTTGTTTTAAACCATAAAGAGCCTTTTTGAGTTTGAAAATATGATCGGGAGATTTAAAGTTTTCAAAACCGGGGGGTTGTTCAACAAAAACTTCTTCTTGAATAAAACCGTTTAGAAAAGCATTTTTCACATCCATTTGATATAAAATGAAATTCATAGAAGAGGCAAATGCAAGCAATAAGCGAATAGCTTCTAATCTAGCTACGGGAGCATATGTTTCCTCATAGTCAATACCTTCTTCTTGATTATAGCCTTTTGCTACAAGCCTAGCTTTGTTTCTAGTGATTATACCATTTTCATCTAGTTTATTGCGAAAAACCCATTTCGTACCAATTATGGTATGACCTTCGGGTCTTGGCACCAAATCCCAAACGTCATTGCGTTTGAATTGGTTAAGCTCCTCTTGCATTGCCAAGGTCCAAAATTAATCCCCAATTGCTTCTGAGATGGTTTTGGGTTCAATTTGAGAAATAAAAGCAGTATGTTCTAAGGTATATTTGAGAGAGTTTCAGGTACTTACCTTGTCTCCAGCGTTGCCAATTACCTGTTCGAGAGGGTGATCTTTGATTGTCCTCCACTCGTTAGGCATATTCATTTCTTTTTCCAATTGTGGCGCTTCTTCCGTTGGTTGTTCCTCAGTTTCATCCTTATTTTCCTTGGGTGGTTCCTCTTGTATTTTGTCTTTCAAGCTATCTAAGATACCTACAAGATCAAAATCGGAATCCTTTCTCGCCAAGCGAGCATTATTTTCGGAAAATACAACACGAGGGGATTCCTCCACAATTTGGGTTCTTTTATTAAAGACCCTATATGCTTTACTACGTGAGGAATATCCAATGAAAATACCTTAATTCGACTTACATCAAATTTACCCAATTGGTCTTTGCCATTGTTATGAACAAAACATTTGCAACCAAAAACTCTAAAGTGGGAAATATTTGGTTTTCTACCCTTATAAAGTTCATAGGGGGTTTTCATGAGTATCGGCTGAATTACTACTCTATTTAGAACATAGCAAGCGGTACTCACGGCGTCCGCCCAAAAATGTTTGGGTATCTTAGCTTCGTCGAGCATGGTTCTAGCCATCTCTTCGAGACACCTATTTTTCCTTTCCACCACCCCATTTTGTTGTGGTGTACGTGGAGCGGAAAAGGTATGCTCGATTCCGAGTTCGTCACAAAAGTCCGCAAAGAGATTGTGATCAAACTCTCCCCCATGATCACTCCTAATTGAAGTGACGGTTATTTCTTTCTCATTTTGAACACGCTTACGAAAATATTTAAAATTTTGAAAAGCATCACTTTTATTGGCAAGAAATAAAGTCCAAGTAAATCTCGAGTAATCATCAACAATCACAAAAGCATATTTATTTCTTCCTAGACTTTCAATTCGAGAGGGACCAAATAAATCCATATGAAGCAATTGCAATGGTCTAGAAGTTGAAACAATGTTTTTAGATTTGAAAGATGCTTTTGTTTGCTTCCCCTTTTGACACGAGTCACAAATAGAGTCATTTTCAAATTTTAAATTGGGAAGACCAACAACTAAGTTTTGAGAAATCAATTTGTTCAAAAGATGCATATTGATATGTGCTACTCTACGATGCCATAGCCAAGTATCATCCTCTTTACTCATAAGACAATCAACATATTCGGGTGAGGAATTAGCAAGATCAACCATATAAATATTATCAACTCTAAAATCACGAAGTATGATTTTGAAATCACTACGTCTAAATACTAGGCATTCATCCGAATCAAATAGAGCAAGATTTCCCTTGTCACATAATTGGCTTATGCTCAAGAGATTATGCTTCAAACCTTTCATAAGTAATATATGCTTAATAGAGGAATTTTCATCCTTACCGACCGAGCCGATGCCGATGATCTTTCCTTTATTGTTATCACCGAAGATAACACTTCCTCCTTCTTTGTGCTCTAATTGAAGGAATTTGGATTCATCTCCCGTCATATGCTTGGAGCATCCACTATCAAGGTACCATAGTACACTTGATCCCTTCAAGCACACCTACAAAACAAATTAATGTTCTTTAGGTACCCATGCCATCTTGGGTCCTTGGGGGTTAGGCATATTATAATGATGCGATTGAGTAACATGTCTATGACGTGTAAAGCATGCAGGAGCAATATGACCAATACGTCTACAATAATGACAAGTCACATTTGGGTTATGCATCCTTCTAGGTTCATAGTAACTAGACGGATGAAAATTTCTTACTCTATTTTGAACACTATGACTATTTCGCATTTCATGAGAATTATTTCTCCTACTATGAGCTCTAGGATGGGCAGCATTTCTAGAGTGATTGTTTCTCGGTTGAGGGTCATTGCTAGGTCTTCTAAGGGGTTCAAAATTTGGCCTAAAACATGCATCATTTCTAGGGTGACTATTTGTAGGTGGTAAGTCATTCCTAGGTCTTCTAAAAAGTTCAGCATTTTGTCTAGCATGCATATTGGCTCTAGAGTTGTTGTTTCTAGGATAAGCATTTCTGTTGTTAATCCTAGGTTGAGCTTTAGGTTGTTGGGGTTTAGCGTCAACCTTTTCTTCATTCTTAAAGCCTATTCCATACTTGGTTGATTTCAAGTTAACAAGAACATCATTCAAGTTTTTGTGCGAAGAAATTAACTTATCTAATGTGCCTTTAAGCCTACTTACTTCATTCTTAAGAAGCAAACAAGAAGTGCAATTTCTAGTAGAGCTTTCGGGCTTATCGGAACTTCTTTTTCCAAAAAACTTGTTTTCCTCTTTCAGCTTCTCATTTTCTAAAACCAGTTTTTCTAAATCCTTTTCTTTCAAAGAAAGCTGTTTTTGAAAATCCTTTTCTTTTAATGAAGCATTTTCTTTTATGCCCTTAACAGTTTTTGAAGCCTTAATAAACTCAGCATATAATTCATCAAAAGCAGTTTGCATTTCTTCAAGAGTAAAGAAGTTTTTAGATGAAATTTGACATACCTCATCTTTGTTGTCTTCTTGTGCCATAAGGCAAAGATTTGCTGCTTCGTCTTCTTCTCCTTCGCTTGACTCATATCCGGAGTCACCTCCCCAAGAAATGTATGCACGTTGCTTTTTAAAAGGTTTCTTCTCCTTTTTTATGTTTGGGCAATTTGATTTGATGTGCCCGGTTTCACCACATTCATAGCACTTGATTTGTTCGCCTTGCTTTTTGCCCTTGCGTTCATACTCCTTGCGCATGAACCTTTGAAATCTTTTTATAACGAGTCCAAACTCGTTGTCTCCTTCCTCATCAATTTGCGGTTGGCTTGTGCTCGCCTCTAGAGCTATTCTTTGCCTCCTTTGATCATTAACAAAAGGGTTAAGAATAGTAGATTCATAGGTTTTAAGGTTACCTCTTAGTGCGTCGATGGTGACGTTTGAAACGCCAATGGATTCTTGAATTGCATTGGCCTTTGATCTCCATGCCGGTTTGAGACTTCTAAGAATTTTTCGAACGAGCTCTCTATCCGTGAATGTTTTCTTGAGAGCATGTAAGTCATTTACGATTATTGAAAATCGCTCAAACATTTCGTCCACCTTTTCACCTTCCTTCATGTGAAATAATTCATAAGAATGGGTTAGGAAATCAATTTTTGCTTCCCTTACCTGGTCTGTACCTTCGTACGTAACTTCTAGCTTGTCCCACATCTCCTTTGCCGTTGTGCAACACGATATTTTCCTGTAATCGTCAGCATTAACAGCACAATATAATAAATTAATTGCTTTAGCATTATTTTGAACCTTTCGGATGTCATCCGCGTCATACTCATCCTCGGACTTAGGAACCCATTCGTTTTCCACCTTCTTTGTTGGAATTTGGTTTCCCTTCACTATCACCTTCCAAAGGTGAAAGCTGTTGGACTGAATGAAGATCTTCATCCTCTCCTTCCAATACGTGTAATTTGTACCGTTGAATAGAGGTGGTCGGGTGGAGCACTGTCCTTCATCAATTCCTGCAAAAGAATCACGAGTAGAAGCCATGGATGGTTCTCTCAAACTGTTAAGTTTTCAGAGAGTTGGTCTCTGATACCAATTGTTAGATAATACGCTTAACGCTAGAGGGGGGGTGAATAGCATTATAATAAAAATTAGCGTAAACTTGCGGAAATTAAAATTTGCAGGAAGTAAATAAGTGCGATAAATAATAACATACACACAGATATATCCTGGTTCACCACAACGTGTGGCTAGTCCAGTCCCCGAGAGACTCTCTCGAGATTTTCCACTAACGTGTCAAGCTTCCGGGTGCTTAACAAACCTTTACAACTTGAGGACGCAAGCCTCAACACCTTTGCTCGGAGTTACAATCCTCCAAGACTTCAACCAAGGAAACACAAGTTCCTTACAACAAGAGAATTACAATTCTCTTGCAAGTGTATACAACACTAAAACACTCAAACAAAATACTCCTTAATGAGTAGATATGAGTAAAAGAAGTAAGCTCTGGATCACAACAACTTTGGACAAGAATATGGCTCTCAAAAGCTTTATGAAGTTGAATATAAAATGATAAACAAAAGTATGCAAGCTTATAGCAATGTAATGATCAGTTGTAATATGTTGTTGTATTTAAAACACTGAAATGAAGCTGTATTTATAGTTGAAAAACTTGGCATTACCGTTGCCTAATTGCCAATTAAGAGTGCTGATCTTACTCACTGACAATCGATTGTCAAACCCCAACAATCGATTGTCTGCCAGTCAGATCAAAATTCAATCCCAGATTTTACGCTTGATAATCGATTACTTACAATCCATAATCGATTACTGGCAACGTTCAAAAAATCCTTTCCACATTTTACCACAAACAATCGATTGTCCAGAATCAACAATCGATTACTCAGCAACGTTCAAAAAATCTTTTCCGGATTTTAATCAAAACAATCGATTATACAAAATCAATAATCGATTACCCAATAACGTTCAAAAAATATTTTCCGGATTTTAATCAAAACAATCGATTATACAAAATCAATAATCGATTACCTAACGGTATTTGAAAATTTTACGACAACGGTCAGCTTCACAATCGATTGCACAAAGTCAACAATCGATTACTTATCAGTTTTTGAAAAACATTTTAGACACTGCCTCTTGACAATCGATTGTTATAAACTCACAATCGATTATTTAATAAATTTGAAAATCACTGGAAGTTACTGCCTCAACACAATCGATTGTCATTAATTCACAATCGATTATTTTGTGACTTTGAAAAACCTGATGGACACTGTCTCTTCACAATCGATTGTCATTAGCTTCACAATCGATTATTCTGAGTTTTGAAAAACTTTGATGGACACTGCCTCATCACAATCGATTGTCATAAGGTTCACAATCGATTGTCATGCAGGTTTGAAGAAACCTGATGTTCACTGCCTTAACACAATCGATTGTCATTAGTTCACAATCGATTGTCATGCAGTCTTGGCTCAACATAATCGATTATCATTAGTACATAATCGATTATCTTAGTCCAGTTTTCAGAGGTATTTAAAAATCATTTTGACTAATGAAAATATGCATGATTTAAAATCATTTAGCATTAAATTAAATATGCATGATTTTGGAAAATAGTTTTATGAGAGAAGCCATGTAACGAGTCAAGTTGTAGGATCAAGATCACAATTAAGAATGACTCAATTAAACTATAAAACTTTGTCTTGAGCTTGAATCTCGATGTATATCAATTGTGCGCTTGTTTCTTGAACTTCGTCATATATCAATTTTTGCTTCGTTTGTCATTCATCAAAACCTATACAAAAGAATACACGTTTTAGTATATTGCATTGAGAACGTGTTTCCAACAATTTCCCCCTTTTTTGATAATGGCAAACATTAAGCCGGATATGCGAGACAAGCAATTTATATTGACGATTCAAGACAAGTATATTCATGCAACAAGTATGCAATTTGTTCCCCCTCAATATATGAATTCCCCCTCAATTTAAGCTTATAAATATTGAGAGTTGCATACCCGTTATCTTCCCCCTTTTGCCATTAGCAAAAATAAAAGAAGAAGATGCCAAAGATGTAAATAAAACTTGTTTATTTACCTGATTTACCTGTTTTTAAAAAGGAGATTTCATTTGACTCTTTACTGTTTTACTGCTTTTAAGCGATTTACTGCCTGATATGGAATTGCCTTGTGAATTTATGTGTTTTTATGCCTTCGGTTATTATTTGTTATTATTACTCACTGGGTTGGAGTACTCACATTACTCCTTGCACTATGTGTGTAGATTCAAGAATAGTAGAGTCCGCACCTGAGCACTGATTCCTTCCAGACCAGGCATCGAGTTGTAGTTACGAGGTAGCTGTTGACATCCGCAGCCCCTTGTCTCCTCTATCCTACCTCATTTATGTTTTCTTCAGACTATTGTATCGGATATTATATTCTTTTGACTTATATCAAACTATATAGAAGCTCATGATTTGTGACATCCCGATTTGGGCTGTGTCGGGATGGTATCATTTGCTATTATCTCTGCTTTCCGCATTTATGACTGTTTTACACGTGTTTTGGATATGTTAATGTTAATTATTTGAGTAAAAGAGGTGATTGTGTTGTTTTGGCTGGTCTTGTCTTCACGAGAGGCATCATCACGATCGGACGTGGAAATAGGGTTGTGACAAGAGGCAAAGAAATTGTGTAGTATACCGCGAATATTGATGTTTGTATTTGTTATTGTCACGAGAAGGAGTGAATAGAGATTCAATCCATTATTGGTGATGAATGCAACTTTTTTCATTCTTTGGAGTAGGGGGGCAGGGAGGAGCGAGAATTGAAGGGACCAAAAAAAGTGAATTCATTCATGGTAGTTGCAGTAGTAATCATTTGATTTGACGAATAAAACTTTTTTTATTTTAATCAATTGTTAAAATACTGCAATTGGGATGAAATTTTGAGTTTGTCACATTCTTAGTTTGACAATTAATAATATTGAAGAAGGCTATGTGTTTACATTGTCATTTTCATCTTTTCTTTAATTATTTTGGCCGTGGATATTGAAGGAAAAAGTGTATGTAACGAAGAGGGATTTAAGGAACGTATTGATATTTGGAAGGTCAAAGTGGGTTGGAAAATAAGCAGATAGTCATCAAGAAGACGATGAATTGTTGTGAACTTTTTTCTTCTGGCTTCTGCGTAAGTTATACTTTGTCATTAGGTCGTAAAAGTGTAAATTTTATTAGATATTAATGTTGTTTTTTCTTCTTAACTTTTAATGTATAGAAGTAATTGCAGTAGCAATCTTTTGAGTAGAATGTACGCAGATCTTATCGCTACATTCAAGAAGATAGAGTGGTTATTTCCGGAAGACCCTCGGTTTAAAAAAAATAAAAGAAAGACAGCAGCAAGCACCAATTAAAAAACCGAAACAAATACAGAAGATACAAAAGTAAATTGAGTATTGTAATTAGCAGGCCGAAACTAAGGCAACGAATAGTAAACACAAAAGTCAAAAAATACGAAAATACATAAATATGCTAACATGTACTAAAGCTACTGTAACAAACAAGGACAACGCTAAATGACATATCCTAATCCTTTAACTTTATCCTCAATCTCCACACTTTTCTATCTATAGTCATGTCCTCGGTGAACTGAAGTAACGCTATATCTATGGGCGGATCCAGTGAGTTAGATACGAGTTTCTGTTAACCCAGTAACTCTAGATCCAATATTTATATTGAAAAATTCATCAAATATATAAGAATATTTAGCTTGAAACCCAGTCTATTAACCCAGTTATTATTATATATTAACTTAAGATTTGTATAGGAACCTATAAACATAAAATTGGTGATCCGCCTATGGCTATTTCTTGTATAATCACATTTCTCTAATACTTCTTCGGCCTACATCTACCTCTTCTTATGCCCTCCAGGGCCTCACACCTCCTCACCGGTGCATTTGTGCCTCTCCTCTTCACGTGCCTGAACCATTTAAGTCTCACCTCTCGCATCTTGTACTCCGCAGGGGCCACATCCACCTTGTTCCGAATAACTTCATTTATAATTCTATCTAGTCTGGTATACTCCGCATATCCATCTCAACATCCGCATTTTCGCCACCTTCATCTTCTGGACATGGAAATTCTTGACTGGCCAATACTCCGCTCGATAAACATAGTCGGTCTTAGCACCCCTCTATAAAGCTTACCATTAAGTTTAGATGGTACATTCTTATTATAGGAAAAACTTGAAGCGAGCCTCTATTTCATTCATTCTGGCTCAATACGATGCATAACATTCTCGACGATCTCTCCCTTCGCTCGTATAACTAATTCGAGTTATTTAAAACCTTTGGCTCCTGGAGTTAAACTTGAGAGTCAAGGTCTGTATGCAATTGCTAACAAATTAACATACAATTATTTTTATTCAAGTACATCTTATCATTGATTAACAACAATTAATTAATGTAGTAGAGCCTTACTTATTCAGAAGATCGAGAGAGTGAATCTCGAAAAATAATGTTAAAGTTGAAAGGAAGTGTACGTCTGTCCTAATGAAGAAAATTTGGCTTAGTGAACTTGAAACCTCAATTAAGGTAACATTTATTGAATTACTAACTTAATTAGATATCCAGCAAATTATAAGAAGCCCATTGAAATTGTTCATTAACAATTTAGAGTTAAAATGGGTGATTAACAATTTAGATTCAGAGTATTTATAAATGTGTGTATATTCATTGAATGAGTCCCAGGTTGATGTGTTGAAAGTTTTCTGGAAGAACATTGAATACATATATGTTTGATAAAATCTTCTTTAAATTATGAATATGAATTCCAGCAAAGTTTTTCTCTTAAATATGACTAGTACAAATTGTTTTTCTTTTTCTTTTTTTCAAAATGTTATAACTTTAAAAAATAGAGAATTCTATCATCATTTTTTCTCACATAAACTTCAACTTTTTACCGAGGATAATTTACGCGGTATGTCTATTGAAAATATCAAGTAACACCATATACAATTAAAATATTTATTTTACTTTGTGTACCTACTTTCAAAAATTATTTTACCATGTATACCTATTGTATTCTAAAATATAATATTCAAATTAAAAATTATTGTATATTTGCAGTGAATACTGTACTCCAAATCCTTTAAGGAGTCCAAGTAAATATTTCATCCCAGTGAAAAGCATACCGAAGTCTCAATTTGACTTGTCAGACAGTTTAAAGTTAGTAAAATATTATTTTATGTGGGAATGAATCATTAACATTGTTGATGAGTTTTTGTTATGCAAGAAAACTTTGCATGATCATGATTATGCCACTTTAAACCATAGTTTTGTCAGTAAAATGAATATCGGAAAACTTGAAACTGAAAATTACCTCGGTAGTTCTGCTATTACTTACCCTTCGTTATTTAGTTTTGACATTTCTTCGATATTATATAAAAAAACAAAAATGGTTGATCAAGGTCATATATGTTATTTCATAAAAAATTTATGTGTATATTTTTTAAATGCAAAATACACATGGACCCCATATTCCTCTAGCCATAACTCTCCTTTAAATGCGCTATGCATGTATTGATTGGACTATTTGTATAGAGCAAATGCTCATTTTCAATCTTTTTCTCAATTTAGAAAATTATTATTTTTGTTTTATTCATATAGAAGTTTTCATAGAGAAAATCAAATTAGTTTTGAAATAATACAACAACAAAAAGAAATATTTATATTTATAAGATTTTCATACTTATCCTACTATCTTAAAGCAATTTGAAAATAAAAATTAAATAATTTTCATCTACCATATTATTTGAAAACGATTTCAAATTACATATTTTTATATTCAAAAGTAATTTTAAAATATATAACTTATCAAAACTTCAAAAGTTAATTAACTAAGCACCAACAAAATAATAATTTTAATAAAATTGTAATATTTAGTCCGTATACGGGCTTTTCCTCGTCTAGTTCTTATCAATAAGCATCTCTCCGTGCCTCATTAATGTTTGGTCTTACCATTAGTTGGAGCAGTCTTCTTCATAACGTATTATATTTGCACTTGCAAGTAATAACATGCCAGGCCAATGGTTTATCAAGACTTCCTTGCGGAGGTTATGTTGTTGAATGCATTATCTTTTCTTTTGGATCCAATTCTAAAACACCACAGGAATAGATATACTCTACCGAAAATAGAATATATTTATTTAGGTGATCAAGTTTTAAAATGCAAAATTATGCATATACTCCTTTATATTTTCTGCAATTCTAGCATTGGTATACATCATGACTAAATAACTTATTAACGGTTGGAATCACCAATAAACCAGCAACAACCACTTCAAGAGGCTCCATTTGGATTATTCCTCGAAAGTGAAATAGGGTTGTATTAACTATTCATGCTTATTTTAACCCTCATCGGGATCTATCTACAATCCATAATATAACAAATGCTATATATAGATAGCTGATTACTACTAGAAAATAGTGCTTTATGAAAGTTTCTCTTTTTTAATTCTCAATTCGAAAATCGATTAGTCCATGTTATTTTCAATATTTGGGCCTTTAATGTTAAGTTTGAGTCATGATTACGGGCAATTTGCACAAATAAGACATTTTGAGTGCCCTCTTTTCAAGTCTAACACATGTTGCTCCTTGCTTGGTGTATGGGTTCAAATTTGACAATCACAATTATTACCCAGTAGAATGAAGAACGAGATTATTATGATGCATCGTCTGATAGTCGTCATGGTAAAAGGTACGATTAAGGGCGGCCAGTCGTTGCATAACGTACACGACAATGTAAATTTAGTGGGAGACAGTATGAATATTCTTTTTGAATATTCCCTATATTGTACATATTAGAGTTTTTTTATAGATTGTTCCTTATAAATAAAAATGGCAAATAAAGAAGATGGGGTACGGAGGAAAAAGATAAAAAGACATTTTGTAAAAGAATCATCTTAAATTGAAATTACACCTGAAACTGCACTAAACAAACATCGAAATCCCTAATTTACCATGCTCGTCTTTCTCCAACTCCCATTTATCCTCAAACAAATATCAAAATTCCTATCTATCAAAGGAGGCAAAGAAAAGAAATTCAAATTTGTAAGTAATCAGGATGTGCTAAGAGAGTACTGAAGAAACCAGATATATATGAAAAATATCGATGTCTATTAAAAATTGCTGGTTAGATGTTAGAAACCAATTGGTTTGGAAGTGAAGGTATTTCGCAGAGTTGCTTTTGATATTCTGCTTTCAACTAAACTTTTATGTTTTTGTTTGTTTCTATTGCTTTATGACTCTTCATAAATGCATAACTCATTTCCGGCATAAAGTAATGGTGGTTAAAATTTCATTTAGAAAAAGTGAAAAATATAGTATGGAATGGCCTCTTATTCCCTCTTGTTTGGAAAAATTGGAAGAGTATAAAAATCAATTATTTGGAGGAGAAAAAAAAGCTGAAAGCATCCTGTTTTTAATTTTTTTTAAAGTTCATCGAAATTTGCTAGATTTTGTCAGATTCAAAGTGGCCACTTCCAATCGAGACAAGAGGGGTTGCTCTGATGGTAAGTAATCCCTACTTTCAACCGAGAGGTTGTGAGTTCGAGTCTCCCAAGAGCATGGTGAGAAGTTCTTGGTGGTAAGGATGCCGGAGGTCTATTTAGAAACAACCTCTCTATCCCAAGGTATGGGTAAGGTCGCGTACACACTACCCTTCTCAGACTCTGCTAAATAGAATTATACTCGATTGTTATTATTATAAAGTAGCCACGCTTCCTATAAGCTTTTCTTTTTTCATTTTACCTTTTTTGTTAACTTTTCATGTAAAAGAAATAAAGCATTGTGCTAATCATTTGAGAATCTTATTACAACAACTCTTAAGGTCTCGGCAAACAATCTATTATCCTTCAAGCATTTAGAAAGCTCTGTCCTCCTTTCTCAATTGGTTGAATATTTTATTTTAAGAAAATCTCAGGGCTTCAATTGTTCCTCTTACTCCATTGGAGAGACCTAAAGATCCTAAATACTTCTTCATCACCAACTAAATTTACTTTTTCATCAACAACAAAATTTAGAGTATCGTGCACTATAACTTACAAAGTGGTTAAAAATGTGTGGTGTTAACCAAAATAAACATTAAATGAATTTATGGAATTGCAAACAAAAACTAATTCATCGATGTTCATACAATGGTTTCCAGCAAGAAAAGATTTATATTCTATTACCACAAACCTAATTTTTAATTTTTTAGTAGGTGAAATCATGATTTACTGAAAATAATCTATCAGAACTTACTTAAATTATCACCAAAGCAGAAATGCTTATGCTGGCCGTTCATCGAAGTATCCAATCATATTGGCTACAAGTTTATAACACAGCATATCAAGATAATAGTTTATCAACATCATTTCACTATTGTAAGCCTAGTTGTTCTTGTTTTAGTTTTTTTTTTTGGTAATTAAAATCTTTGTATTAATCACCAAATGAGTTCTTTACAAAGCTATAGGCCGCAAATAGAGCTGACTATCCTCAGGTAGCAAAACACTAATCTACTACAAACTGAAATACTAGTCTAAATTGAAGACTAAACTCTAAGAGGACTCCGAGCATGGCATATATATGCTAGATGTCTAAGAATCTGGCCACTGGAACAGGATGTGTTGTTAAACACTCTTGAGTTTCTTTCTAACCAAATGTGGTAGAGCATTTCAGCAAAAATCAACTTGATCAGATGAGCACGGCCAGTTTTTCCTTTGGACTTGAGAATGATCCATTGTAATTGCTCCTCCCAATTCTGGTGAGTGACATAAGGAATGTTGAAACACTGAAAAATTTGACACCTTATTACTGCAGTAAAGGGACAAGAGAAAAACAAGTGATCTCTTGTTTCCTTATCCAGATGACATAATTCACATGTTGTATCCATCTTGAGCTTCCACTGTTCCATTCTGTCTTTTGTAGGCAATCTGTCCTGTACTATCAGCCAAAGGTTGAAAACAGCCTTTGGTCTAGCATGGTTTTGGATAGTTAGATTCTTCCATACAACCCTTGGTAATTGGCCAATCTGTAGTAAATACAGCTGCCTTATAGAACAAGCAGACTGGTGCACCAAATTATACTGTTGCAATGCAACAGTAGCAGTTATAATCTTCCTAACCATCCAACTAGCTTGGTTAGGAATGATTAAAGACTGCAACTGTTGTTGTTTTATATAAACTGCATGAATTCATTTTACCCATAACACATCCTTTTTTTTGGACAAATCCCACCCTAACTTTGTGATGGCAGCTTTGTTCCACATTTGCAGGTTCATGATATTCAATCCACCAGCAGATTTAGGTAAGCAGATCCTTTCCCAGGCTACACATGATTTTTTTGTTATAATAGCTGAACCTGTCCAGATATAAGATCTGTTCTTGTTTTAGTTAATTCTTCAAAATTAGACATACTGCCTTACTTCTGATTTTTAAAAGCTAAAATAGCTCATTTGTCAACTTCAATTTAAAACACAAGCAAGCTAAATGTTAAACAAAATAATTGGCAAAACATAAGTTCATTACTGCTTTTGAGATTTTTGTATGCAAAGCTTTTTTCCATTCTACGTGAGTTTTTATGTTTTTTTGTTTAATAATTGGTAGCTGCAAGATTGAATCAAATTAGTCAATGAGTATATGCATATTCAATATTAGTTAATACTAAATTTACATGAAATTATATAATACTCTTCGGTAAATTTAATTTCTTTCTATTGTGGTCAACAGTTTATAACTGCAAAAGATTAAATCAGATCAGAACATGAAGCCCTAAAATGGATTCAATCAAAAATAAATGAATAAAGAGCTGGAAAAAATTGAAAGAGAACTCTACAATGGCTTGGCTATTGAAATAAAACCCACATAGAATAAACCTCCACTGATAACTCAGCTTATACGTTATCCCAAAAATAAAGAGAAAATGAAATATTCTAGAAACCAAGCAAAAGCTAATGCTCAGAGTGAAGAAGAAACTAAGGAGAAAAGCTGGAATAGAGCTGTCACACCTCCTTTTGGCCACTACAATCTCGCGAAGAGCGTAGATACGGAAGTTTTTTCAAATAAAGGACAATCGAAATGAGATTTAATTATTAAGAGAATTTCAGAGTCGTCACGTGGGAGATTTATGGTGTCCCAAGTCACCGGTTAGAATCCCAATCGAGGAAAGAATGACTCTATTTAACAGTCCGCGAACCAGAAATCTAAGTAAGGAATTCTGTTAACCCGAGAAAAGGTGTTAAGCATTCTAAGGTTCCGTGGTTCTAGCATGCTCGCTCAACTGTTAGATTTGTCTTAAATTATCTGATTTTGGAACATGTTTTAACTTATGCTTTTTAATTTTTTAACCACTTTTATTATTTTTGTCTTTAAGGAAAATTGCAGTGCCGTCAAAACGTGCCGTGAACTACGTCACATAAATGCACCTGTGGTTTCTAATACATTTCAACTTCGCTGGGATTCAGATTTGGGTCACATAAATGTGCACCCGAAATTAGGAAAGGTAAATTATTAAAGACACGTCCTAAAGCGACTAGTGCGTTATTATCTCCGTGAGAGGCCGTGAAAATTCGCTAAATGGCACATCCTGAGTTCTAAATATTCCAAAAGGGTCATCAAAAGGGTCAAGTAATAGGACGAATTTTACTTGGGGCGGTGCACCTCGATTCTATTTTGAAAGAAAGAAAAATGCATAGAGTGCAATGTCTATTTGTCGTCCGCTAATACAAGGAAAATAATGGCTTGATTTACATATATGGCTTTAGTTACGTTTGAAGACGAATTTCCGGTTAAGCCCATGCGCATGCCCAAATTCATGAGGACATGCTAGATGATCCTCACGAGAAAAATTATACACATGAGAACGATTGGGCTCCTAAGTGAGTCCCAAACTAGTCGCGTGGTTGTGGATGGCACCATCACAATTTGGCCACACAACAGCCAGACACAAGCAATGAATTTAACCGTACTAAATTCCTCATTCAAAAAAAAAAAGTCCAAATGCAACTCAAATTGTACAGAAAATTTAAGACTAATGTGGGTTCCTTTACATTGTTTTACATAATAGCTTTCTTAACGGTGTGCTCAGCATATGCAATATAAATTCACAACTCCAATTCAGCTATAGTAACACTAAGGGCTAAGTTACAGCTGAGACAATACTAAGCTCAACAGGGTAAAACAACTCAAAATAATACACGTATAGCCCAAATCTAAACACTTCTATGCCATTCAATTGATGGAGTCGAATGAGAAAAACAAATTATTATATGACCAACAAAATATAGCCAACTACAGCTTATTTAAAAAATCCAATAAATTAAACTTCAATAGCTATAAAAAAATGAAATGGAGCAAACAACAGAAGCTATAACGCGTGCATTTGTTCCTCAAGCTATCACTTCGATATACATGCTTAAATGGGCTCCGAAATATACCTGGAATTAGCAAGAGAAGGTAGCGCAGTAAGGAGTCAATGGAATAGTAGCAAAAGAACAATCCAACAACAAAGCACTGAGTCAGATTTTAACCAAAAAATAATCCCAACACCTTGATATCGCCTATATTTCAGCTCACTTTGACTATCAGTTGACTAAAATTTGGTGCATTGTAGATTCCGCAGGAATTCTGGAGATCACTAAATGCAACAGTAGTACTCTTTTTGAATTTTTTTTAGCAGACTCTTCTTCTGGATTTTTATTTTGCCCTCCCTCTCCCCCAAAAGGAACTCCCCTTTTGAGTGATTTTAACCCCTTTTATATAGCCATAGGCTAGGGCATCATTTTTATTTTATTTTATCCTTCAGTTCCTCCTTAATTTTTCAGACTTTACTTAATTAGATCCTCCTTTCGTGACTAGTTTCCCAAGTAATAACAAATAAAGATCTGAATTTCTATTTGACCCCTATTCTAGAATTTCCAGGGATAGTGACTACATGCTTCTCATACTGAATTACTTATACTACCCCCTATCCCTTCCCAGAATTACCTAAACGACATAGTTGCATCTTCAGCTCCCTTTCACTCTAGTCAACTCACCATGGTTAATTGGCTCATGACCTAGAAACTTCTTAACTGTAACCATAATTCAGATTGACTAACCTTGCTAAAACAATAGAGATTAACCCCTAATGGATTTTACTTGTATCAAAAACTACAATTAATCAAACAAACACGAAGAAGAACTGGACCTTATTATGTAGAATAAACGAACACAACTCAAAAAAAAAAAAGCGGCATGTGATCATGGGATCAAATCAAACCTATTCACATTACTAATGAATCTAAACTATATGGTAAGAAAGGAAATAGAAAATTGAAACGAAGTCCTAAATTGTCACAAAGATCATAATTGAACAAAACAACGAAAAATGAGAATAAAATCACAAAAAAGCAGATATATAAAAAAAGTAACAAAATACCTCAAACTCTGATTCAGACTCAAACACTAGTGAACTTCTTGACATTATTTGGTGTCAAACCGCCCTTAGTAATTTGTGTTCTACTGGAAAACACAAGACTAAGGGTTATTAAAGCCCAAAACCAAGGATACCCCCAAACTTGGACAACTAGGGCTCTGGGTCTGCTTGAGCTAGGTCTTAACAAGATTTTGCCCAAATTTGAGATCCCCTTTCTGTTTGTTCTTTCTCAAATAAAAAGGAACTCCTTTTATTTTCTAAAATAAAGACCTAATTAAAAATATAAAACCAAAATAACTTACCTAAAAATGCTAATTAATCCTAAATAACCATTGTCATAGATAGTTAAAACGAAAATAAAGAAATTACCTAAAAATAAAAAATTACAATTAAAAATACTGATTAAACTTTTTTTGAATTTCCCTTTTTGTAAAATGAACCAATTTACTTAATAATTATTAAAATGCAAAATGAACTCCTAAATGAAACATGCCATATATTTTGTATTTTTCGTTAATTAAGATAAAATAAATATGCTCAAACAAATGCAAGCCATTAATAGAGAATGCCACGAAAATTTCCAAAATTGCAAATACTGAAGGAAATTATTTTGTTGTGAATTTATGGGAGTGATTCGTATAGGGCAAAAATTACATGCTCACAGCTGCCCCTCTTTGTGTGGAAACACGAAGAGTTTTCGTGCGGAGATAAGTGAGCAAGTATGAGCGATTTTTTGCCTATTTGAATACTCCGTGAGAAGCATTTTTAAACGATTGACCGTACCCTGCTTGAGAGGTTGCCTGCATATCCTCGGCCAAAGAGGATTAGGTTATTGTAGTTCAGGAGTGTTTGGTAGCTGGGACTACCGAGGCTGTGATCTCACTGTTGTTGTTGCTGCTGCTACTGCTACTAGACCCCCTTATTATACTTTGTGAAAAATAAAGAAGCTAGACTAAGCTATGAACTATGGATTACAAAAGAACCTCTCTATGTCTTTGATCTTGCTCTTGATCCTTGTTTGCTTTGTTTCCTTCTTATTTTCTCTTCTTCTTTGTTTGTTGCCGAATTATTGGACTTAACATGTGCTCATTTGAAAAACATTCCCTCGTTCTGCAGGTGGGTGCCTGATTACCAAAGCTTGAAATTTAATAATATTCTTTTGTTCTACAGGTGGGTGCCTCATTACCAAAACATGAATTTTTTAAAAAATTATTCCCTTGTTCTACAGGTGGGCGCCTGATTGCAAAAACTTAAAATTTGAAAAGTATTCCCTTGTTCTACAGGTGGGCGCCTGACTTTTGAGACTTTGAAATTATAAAAATATTCCCTTGTTCTACAGGTGGGTGCCTGGTTACAAAAACTTAAAATTTGAAAAGTATTCCCTTGTTCTACAAGTGGGCGCCTGATTGCAAAAACTTGGAATTTTGAAAAGTATTCCCTTGTTTCACAGGTGGGCGCCTGATTTTCGAAACTTAAAATCTTGAAAAATATTCCCTTGTTCTACAGGTTGGTGCCTGACTACAAAACCTGAATTTTGAAAAGTATTCCCTTGTTTTACAGGTGGGCGCCTGGTTTTCGAAACTTGAAATCTTGGAAAATATTCCCCTGTTCTGCTGGTGGACGCCTGATTGCTAAAACTTGAATTTTGAGAAATATTCCCTTATTCTACAGGTGGGCGCCTGATTACCAAAACATGAATTTTGAAAAATATTCCCTTGTTCTTCAGGTGGGTGCCGGATTGTCAAAGACTTGGAATTTTGCAAAATATTCCCTTTTTCTACAGGTGGGCACCTAATTATCAAAACTTTACAATTATGAAAAATATTCCCTTGTTATACAGGTGAGCGCATGATATATCGTACCAAATGTCTCAACCGAAAAAATGTTCCCTGAGACTGCTGCATGCATATCTGATCATAAAAAAACAAACAACACACAAAAAATTCTTTCTACCCCAGTTTGATGCTGAGCGGATCCGCGAGTGTTAATCAAATCCCTTTACCAAATATCTCTAAACCTAAGCTAAGTCCCATTATCCAGGAGGGTCTTGAGAATTCTTAACTGATGACAACCCTAAGATTACGTTATGTTTCTGAAAAGGTATTATTTTCCATCATGTCTTGTTATGATTTATGTCTGCTGGAGATCTGCTGGTGACTCGTTATTAAAACTGCTTCCCATTATCCAGGCAGGTCCTAACAACTCTTAATTTGATTACAAAAGGTGACAACTAGGGGTTAGTATTTAGAGCTACATCCCATTATCCAGGGGGTCCTGACAACTCTGTTGACTCTTGCTGGGGAAGTATCTAATATAAGTCCCATTATTGAGGAGGGTTCTGATGACTCTTTGTTGACTCTTGTTGGGGAAATATCTAATCTAAGTCCCATTTTTCAGGAGGGTCCTGATGACTCTTGTTGACTCTTGTTTGGAAAACATCTAATCTAAGTCCCATTTTTCAAGAGGGTCCTGATGACTGTTATTGACTCTGGTTGGGGAAGTATTTGGGTTTGACCATGCCCCGGACTATTTGTGTTCTAAGCTAAGTCCCATTTTCCAGAAGGGTTCTAAGGGTTCCAACTTACGTGCTAATCCTAACTTCTGGTTGTTTCTGCTAGTGATTATTGCCCAGGAGGGTTTCTGCGACTCTTACTGGGGAAGGTGTTGGTGCTTGCCCATGTTACCCAAACCTATTTCGGTTTTAAAGTGCGTTACATCCCAACTTCCATGCCTCTTTTAACCTTCGGTTGTTCATATTGGGGTTTGCTAGTTAAAGTTTTGTCCCCTTGCTCTTTGCTGGGGAGGGTATTTATAACGGACTACGTTCCTTGAGTTTGAATTAGGCCTCACTTCCAGGTTGATCCTGAGATTTTAATCATACCTGCCGTGTGCCTGCCTTTTCCTGTGGGCGGCCTTCCTTAGACTTCTCCAAAAATTTCTGCCCGTGTGTCAATTAAAGAAAACTTGTCAGTTTTAAAAATGGTGGTTGGCTCGTGGCATTCTTGTTTGAAGCGGCCCTTTCACTGTCATGTTCCGTTGTGTTCCCTTTCCCATATTGAAAATAAGCTGCTCGAACTGCTCAGTTGACCCCTTGAGATCTCTAGACTTTATCCTTCCCGCCTATCATTATGTTACATTACTAATCCCTTGGCCGGAATTCTTTATGTCCCTCCTCGATAATTGATGAGTTGCTGTATTATGCTTTGGTAAACCCTCTGAACCTTGTGGACTCACTTTGTTCTTCATCTTGTGTTACATTTTTGCTCTTTTGCCTAAATCCTGGTACCCCTTTTATTAAATCATCTCATCTGTCTATGATGTTTGGTGCCTTGCCCTTTGTGTCTTTACTTTGTACTCCACTTTGTATGATACTTCCGACCTTCTACCAGAATTCTCTTTTTCCTCTTCCTGAAAATTGACGAGTCGATATATCACGTCGCATCAACTCTCATGGCCATTTCTGCCTTTGTGTTGCGCTTTTTCCCTCTTTTACTATAAGCTTTATATCACTCTTAAACGATTACCAAGTTAAGATGTTTTGCTTGGCTTGTCCCCTTATCCTCGTGGCTTTGTTTTGTTTCTCATCTTAGTGTTACATTTCTGAGCCTTCACCATATATCTTTATCCCTTTCTCGAGATTACACGGTCCATTTTTTATGCTTGACTGCCTCTTCATTTTTACTTTCTTGCAACCTTGTGTTTCACTCTCGACTCTTCACCGAAATTCTTTGTGTCTTTCCCGACGAATGAGGTATTATGTTTAGTCAAACCTTGCAACCTTGCAACTTTTCCCGCTTTTATGTTGTGCCAACTATACGTTCTACATGGGATTGCCAATCGGTGTATGACGCTCGGCTGACCCCAAAATCTTTGTGGTTTCATGTTGCATACCCTTTTCTGTGTGGTGCTCCTTTAGTTTGCCGATTCTTGTCTCTTCCATCAATTGCAGTTTTTATGAATCCTTCCCTTTGCTGTTCCACATTTGTTATCTTTGGTACACCTTTGGGTGTCATGCGCTTTGTCCCTTTGGGAGTTTATAATCGGCTTTGAATTTTCTCCTGCTTGCTTAAACAAAAACTCTATAGATTCAGAATAAAGATGAAATGCAAAGATTACGAATATTATTTAGGGCAAAGAATTCCAGACTCGTTGACTATTGAAAAGAAAAGAAAGAAGACTTATCTGAAGAGGAAAAACTAGTTTTCATGATCATGACATGTACTTCGGCTTAGTCGACCCAATCCGTTTGGATGACCGACCTTCCATTGCCGTGCTTTTGTTGTCGTGACCCTTCTAACCCATTTCATTCAACCAAACTCTAGGTCGACCTGCCCTGCAGTGTTCATCCATCAAAAGCCCCTTTCTGAGTTTTACTTTTGCCTTACCTTCGCCTCACTGTACCTTTGAAGGTTTTCACCAATAAGACTCTCTCATTTTATTTCTCTCAAACTCTCGTCGCCTTATGGTGTCCGTGAGGGTTTTCACCAATAAGACTCTCTCATTTTATTATCTCTCATCTGGCTCGGAGTGCTGTCCCTGACATGAATCCCCTCTACCTGCTCAACTCAGCATCTTTTGAAGACTGATCAGAAGATCTTTCTTTGGATCGTAACGTGGGATTTTGGATAGGGTTAGAAAGAATGGATATTAAAGGCTTAAAGTAACTCACATGTGGTCAAAGTTACATCTTTCGGAATCAGATTTCTTACAACAACCACAACTTCTGCCCCAGTTTCTTGCTTGGGGACTTTTGGATTTTTACTTTGATGAGACTGAACCGTGAGGCTGCCTACGTATCCTTTTAAAGGGAATCAGGTCAAACGTAGTTCATGCCGATTCCTTACTTTTGCTGTTGTTTTACTTTTAATTTCTTTCTGTTTTGTTTTTTCTTCATCCTTTTCCTTTTTGCTTCTCTTTTTTCTTTTTTTTCTTTTTTTCATTTTTACTTCATTTTTTCATTTTCTTTCTTTCTTATTTATTCCTTTCTTTTCAGATTTTTGATTTTTTTTCATTTTCTTTCCTTTCCTTTTATTGCCTTCTCGCACCTTTTCACATTCGCGCTTACGACTTTTGTTACTGATTCCAAAAGAGGGGTATGAAGAGGAAATAATCAAAGCTCAAGCGGGTTAGCAAAGGGTAGTGTGTTTAGATAGCCGAGTAAAATGCCTTCGTCATTCCAATTTTCAACATATGTCAAGTGTAAACAATGATCTAATGAAAATCATACATAATATCTTTTGACAGCATCCGAATTGAAGCCATTTCCACACATTTCCCTTCCACATCTGTCAGATACAATGCTCCATTGGATAACACTCTTGATACGATGAATGGACCTTGCCTGTTTGGAGCGAATTTGCCCTTTGCCTCGGCTTGGTAAGCGTGGATGCGCTTTAGTACCGATTGACCTACTTCGAACTTTCTGGGGCGTATTTTCTTATTATATTCCCTGGCCATTATTTGGTGATACAACTGGCCGTGACAGACTGCCGCCAATATTTTCTCATAAATCAGACTCAATTGTTCCAAACGAGATTTGACCCATTCTTCGTCGTCGATTCCTGCTTCGGCCAAAATTCGAAGAGAAGGAATTTAAATTTCAGCAGGGATTACCGCCTTTGTGCCATATACCAACAAGTACGGAGTAGCCCCTACTGAAGTGCGGACAGTGGTGCGATACCCCAACAACGCAAAAGGCAGCTTCTCATGCCACTATCTGGATCCTTTTTACTATTTTACGAAGTATCTTTTTTTGTGTTTTTTTAGGCTGTCTCAACCGCTCCGTTCGCCTTGGGGCGGTACGGGGTAGAGTATCGATGTGTGATCTTGAACTGTTGACATACCTCCCTCATTAGGTGACTGTTGAGGTTTTCCCCCTTATCAGGTTTGGTTTGGGTTTCTCTTCAAACTGGGCCACCTCTTTACTAATCTCATCCCATGCCCCTTCTTCATATACTGGTTCGTCTTCGTGTTCTATTTCTTGAATTATTACTTCTGAACTAGACCTGTTTTGAAGGCTAGGTCGAGGAGTCCTTATGTATGTGAGATCACTGGAATCAACATAAAAATAATTGTACAAAAGAAAAAAGAAAGAAAAGTAAAAATAAATGGAAACTATTAGTATTGCTGAAAGGGGAAATTGCATTTCATTAGAATCAAAGATAACAGAGTTTGCACATCCAAACGGACGGAAATAACAATTTTATTGACAACTCTAATGCTAATACAAACTAGACTTAAAGGAAAATCAAAGCCGACTACCACGACTCCCTCCGAGTGGGAAGAGGAGTGGCTTCCCAATTATTGATTTTTGCGCATGCACCTACAAACTGAACGTCTGCCCCGCTCGATCCTTCTCCCGCTTCGACCATTTTCACCTCATTGAACAACGTTTCTAACCCCTTATCAAGATCTCTGTCCGTGTCGATCAGTGGGAGAAAATCTTTGGTCTAGTGCCATTGGTAGCGCTGGATTTGACAAATAATTTAGACAACCTTAGAATGGGTTTTGGGAGAACCCAGGACTTCTGTCTTAGCTTCCTGGCTCGCCTTATGTCTGCAGCTGTGGGTTTGAACCCTAGGCCAAAAGTGTCCAGGTTTTTGGGAAGGGACACTGGTTGCACAATACCTTGCAAAGAAGCCCCCAACCCCTTGTCGGGCCTGAAACCATTTTTCAACATTTCTGATGCCACCATGACGTATGCGGTTGCTATCTTTAGGGTTATGACAACTTCACATTCTGGGATCTTCTTAACCGATATCGTATCAAACACTTGGTAGACCTAGGGCCCTTTGCTGTCCTTAGATTCAATGAAAGGTACGATCGCGTCACCTAAAGTACACTGATTGTCTTCACCATGCACCACAATCTCTTGCTTGTCCCATTCAAATTTAACCATATGATGCAGGGTAGATGGAACTGCTTTGGATGCATGAATCCAGGGCTTGACCAACAACAGATTATAAGAAACTGCTACATCCAGCACTTGGAATTCCATGGTGAACTTAACGGGCCCAATAGATACTTCCAGCACTATGTCCCCCACAGTGTCTTTGCCTCTGCCATCGAAGCCTCGAACATAAATGTTATTCTTGCGGACCCTTTCATTTTCCACCTTCAACTTGGTCAATGTGGATAGTGGACAAATGTTTGCACTGGACCCGTTGTCGACCAAAACTTGAGTGACCACAACATCTTCACATTTCACAGTCAGATAAAGAGCCCGGTTGTGCTCTGTACCTTCCGTAGGCAATTCATCGTCAGAGAATGTGACCCGGTTTACCTCGAATATCTTATTTGCAATCTTTTCCAAATGGTTCAGCGTTATCTTATCTTGGACATGGGCATCATTCAAAATCATCATCAACGCGCGGCGGTGTTCATCTGAGTGGATTAGTAAGGACAAGAAATCTGGGCTAATGTCTTCCTCAATTGTTCAATGATAGAGTAGTCCTGCATTTTCATTTTCTTCAAAAATTCTTCTGCCTCTTCTTCCGACACAGCTTTCTTCACTTATTTTAGATTATATCTTGCAACTCATCCCTTCTTCAATTCTTTTCGGGCAAAGTACCTTCCTGATCGGGTTAAACTTCGTGCCTCACACACTTCCTCTCTCACTTCTTTCCCCTTGTACATCACTACCTGTTTATATCTCCAAGAAACGGCTTTGCTGTTGATGACGGGTGGATGAATCACTGGTTTCGCAATAACTGGCTCGATGCGGGCACCTTTCACAACCACGACAGGTTTTCTAGCTACCCCATATAGTGCTACGTTTGTCTGTTACCTCTTTGGCGTAACCACGCATGTTGAGTTTTCTTGAACCATGACAGTTTACTGCCTCCTTTTGCTCCGGTTACCATCTTCTCACTTCTTGAAACCTCAGTTGGCTTACATTCACTGGCTTTGATCATCATTATTGTTTGAGAAGGCTTTCTGGACTCTCCCGTTCTCTCCACAATTTCAATCATGTTGGTTTCGTGATGGGTCTGCAGCAGGTTTTGGTTAATATTGGGCACCTCCCAAGTCTTCTCCTCAAGCCTATGGGAATCAATAAGTTCTTGGATAGCGTTCTTTAAATGCCCACATTTTTCGGTGTCATGTCCAGGTGCACCAGAACAGTATTCACAGCTGATTGAATAATCTAAATTGTTTAGGGGAGGATTCGGCAGTTTCGCTTCAATTGGTCTCAGCATATCCAGTTGTCGCAGCCTATGGAATAAGCTAGTGTAAGATTCCCCCAGCAGAGTGAAAGTCTTCTTTTTTCTGTACCCTCTCATTTCTCAGGACTAGGTTGCCTCGAAAGAGGGCCTCAGGGGTTGTTGGTGAGCTCTTTGAGGTGGGTAGTGGTTTTGTGGAGTTGGGTAAGTGTTTTGAGGGAGTGGCACGCCATTGTGCGTGAGCGGAAGGTTGGGTATGGAGTGAGAAGTGAGGTTCTGGTGGTGGATAGTAATGTTGTGGCATGCCATATGGAGTGTGTGGGTATGTATTGTGGTGAGGATGGGATTGGGCATAATGAGATGGTGCCCGAGGCCTGAACCAAGTCCCTGACTCCACTGTCGCTACTTCCTCCTTCTTCTTTTTCCCGAAAGCTCCCCCAGCTCCACCCTAGATGGCTTGAGTACTTGCATTAATTGCAGGGTAGCTCATGATTTTATTGGATTTGAGGCCTCTCTCAAACATACTTCCCATCTTGACCACTTCGTTAAAAGACTTCCCTACTACTGATACCAAATACCCAAAGTAGGTAGGTTCCAGAGCTTGTAGAAAATAGTCAACCATCTCACTCTCCTTCATGGGAGGATTGATTATGGCTGCTTGTTCCCTCCACTGGAGACCGTACTCCCTGAAACTCTCGTTGTGTTTCTTCTCCAGCTTCAGAGATAGATGATACGAGACAATCTCGAGATTATATTGAAAGCGGTAGGCAAACGCTTGCGCCAAGTCATCCTAGGTATACCACCGATTGGGATCCTGTCGCGTATTGCACTCCAGTGCCGACAGCTAAAGTACACCATTAGCAATTCATCTTTCCCCCTGCTCCCCTCATTTGCTATAAAACCCTCTCAAATGCGCGACTGGATTGCCGTGACCATCATATAAATCAAATTTAGGCATTTTGAAACTTGGAGGCAACTGAATGTCTGGGAATAAACAAAGGTCCTTGAATGCCACGCTCACCTGGCCACATAATCCACGCATGTCTCTGAATGATTGTTACAGACTCCGGACCTTTCTAAGCATTTCTTGTTACTAGGACCTTTTGACCGGCTTTTTAGCTCCTATTGGGATTTCAGGACGGGGAGCATAGGAGTAAGGTTCCTGGGTTTTGTAGGCAGGTTCTGGGAGATAGTATTGATGGTCATAAGCTTGAAGCATTGGTTCACTTGATGACCTATGCAGTGTATGAGGCGGAGGTGCCACATAGATAGGAGCGATTGGAGGGGAAGGGTGAGAAGTGACTTTGGGTAGTGGGGATGGTGGCTGAGAGGTAGCACCCTGATGCTGTGAATATACAGGAAAACTTGGAGGCGGATCAGTGGCGGACTGGTCAGGTACTTGGGCCAGTGGCGGGATCAAGGTTGGGTTGGAAGGATAGGTCGGGGGCATCTGTCCTCTTGCCCATGCCTGGTACATCTCGGTTATTTGGTTTTTAAGGTTATACATTTCCTCCTTCATAGCATTAACGTCCAATTCCTCTGCTTCCTTCGAGGGGTCAATAATGCGGACATCAGCTTCTTGCTTGGCCATGACTTTTTTGCTTTTCGACCGCTGTTGTAGGAGTGGGTTGCCAGAATTCCGCGAGTACTAGTCACCTGTCTAATTTGGAACTGGACATCACAACACCAAAAACTCATTAGTGGTTAGGTTCTAACACGTAAGCGGCTACACATGGGATATGCATACACATAAATGACAGTCGGTCCCTACATGCATTGATTGCCTGTGTCATCCCGACTTTTATTTGCGAAGCTTCCTCTTGTTTTTGCCTTATTCTATCCCTCTCCAATATTCATTAATTTCTTATTAAATTATGGTCGAATCCTATGTAGATTTCCCACGTATCATGTCTCCGCATGAATCAGACCGAGCGTAATTCTCGCAAGTAAAAAGCATTGCATAAAATATTTTGGAAAGTTTCCATTTTTATAACAACAGAATTCAATTACAAAGACTCGAAAGGTGACAGATTAAACGAGTGTTGATAAAACAAACTACAGACTCGAAAAACAACTAACCATGCATAAAGAAATACAGACTCCTGGTTAAACTAATAAACTCTAAAACATATTTTGACAAAAGGCAGTGCAATCTTTAGGAATACATTACTGCCTCAAGTGCTCCTGGGCCTCGCGGGGCATCATTCGACCTTGCCACTAGCTTGCGTGCTAAACTCCCTTGGAGGTGGTAGAGGTATTCCATCACTTGTCGGACAAAAATCATGGCAGTGGCAAAAAATATGGATCTTGTCATATCCCCGCAATGGTTTCATCTTGTGGTGATGTAGTCTGCGATAGCCCGTAATCTTTCCCTAATAACACTCTATTCTTGCTACAAACGCTCAATTTGTTCAGCCCTCACCTCTAATGTTCGCTCGACTACCTGATTCAGTTCCTAGAATTGCCTCAAATCCATCTCCAAACTTTCTATCAGTGCATAACAATGTTCTCTCTCGGTTTTGAGGTCCCCTACTTTCTTGGCTACTCTGTTCTCGACCACGATGGCTCTCTGTTTTAACCAAGCAACCTCATCGTCATGATTTTACTTTAATTGCTCAATGATGTGACCTCATTCCTCCGCACTATTAGCTAATTATTTCCGAACCCTGGATAGCTCGCCTTCCGCCTTGTTCAAGTCAAGCCCATATTCGTTGACATTTTGCCTCAAATTATCTATGAGTTTTTCATCCTTCTTGCTCTAGGAAGGATTTTCTGCAGCTGCTTTCATCTTCTTGATTTGGGCTCGCAGCGCCTTATTTTCTTTGGTTAATCTTTTCTTTTCTCCCACATCTCCTGCGACTTGCAAACCATTTTCAAATTGAATATCTTGGACTTGCCTTTCCAATCTTCCTATGGTGGCCTTGTATTCATTTTCCTCGGCTAGCCAATCCCATTGCTCTTGTGACGTTTCAACAAATTCTTGGAGATGCAGTCTTTTAGCTGGCCTTCCGGGCTCTATTTTTTTTTGTACCCAATGATGTATCCTGGTGCAACCTTGCCTTTAGATATTTCATGTACTCGGGTACCCACCGTCAAGTATTGACATTCACTCCAGATTTGACGCACGATAGCTTTAGGGAATTGACCATTGGGGCTAATCTCAACCGCATGGCGACTAATATCCTCGTCCCGGGGAATCATTTGGAATCTACCCAATTGCCTGAGCACTCTGTATGGAGCGTAAGGTTGGATACTTCGGAGATTTATCAGAAGGAAGTGAGGCTCAGTGGCTAGCAAATACACAATTTCATCCACAGGGCCCCACCGGAATGTCCATTCTATTTGATTTGCAGTGACAACCCGGAGACGTGACACCCATTCCATGACACCATCAGGTAACCTAAACCCATCAACCCTGTTGTAGAATTCATCTATGCAGCTCTTTGTTGGTGACCCATAATTCATGAATCGAGGCCGATGGCATAAATGCTCAATCATCCATATTTGTAACAATAGGTTACATCCCTCAAAGAAGTCTTCTCCCTCTTTACATGTCGTGAGAGCACGAAAGATCTCGGATAAGATCATAGGAGCTAAGGTGCTCTTGGCCTGAGTCATTAAAGTGCTGACGATCTCTGCTATCCGTATGCCAATATTTCCCTCCTTCCGCGGAAACACCAGAAGACCCAAGAAGAATACCATGAATGCAAAACATCGATGCTCCTCCCACTTGAGTTGGTTTTCTTTGATACAAATATAATTTTGCTGGTTATTGAATCCCTTTATATGCCCGTACCTATGATATATAAACTGCGGAGCACAGAAACCGACTGACAGGTCCGGATTGTGAACCTTCCTACTGGTTTTCAAGGAGTCCAGCAACTTGTGCACGGCGATGACTCTTGGTGCAATCAAGTATTGGTGTCTTAAAGGAAATGTAGGGGTCTCAATATATCCAGTTATTTTCTCCAATGTCGGTGTGATTTCAAAATCCGAGAAGTGGAAGACGTTGTGAGCCGAGTCCTAGAACGTGATTAATTCATTTATGATATCTCCCCTTGGGTTAATTTTCAGCAGCCCGGTAACTCCTCCCAAATGCATGTTGACCCTGTTTTGCCCTGCTTCCCCCAGGTCATTCCACCACATGTATAGCTCCAGGGAATTTTATTCATGAACATTATCGTGCTCATTCTGCACATATATTAAGGTGCATTAGTATCTCAAAATTTGACCATTTGACTCCACAAAATTTTGAAGCCGATATTTGTCTTATATGAAATTTATTTCCTAAAATCGAGGCCCAACTTTGCGAATACGGCCTTGCGGCACTTCGGAAGGAAGGTTTTGAGGTTGTGCTCATTGACCGGCCAAAATAAGACTCAGAGGTGTCCATTTGAACGAAATCAGCCTTACGGCGTCCCTTGCGGTAACATTTGGCTATTTCTGGCAGTAACGGCATCACCCGATTTATTTCGAAAACAAAATTGAATAAAATCGAACATTTGTTTTTCTTGTTTTGGTTATTTTTGCAAAAGAGAGGTTGAAGCTGATGGGGGTTACCTATGTATATCACTCCCAACGAGAATCAAACCGGCGTAGTTCGGGCAAAACAATTTACCAAAATCAAACTCTAAAAGCCCCTTTTCTTTTGTTTATTTGTTTTTTTTTCTCTTTTTATTGCTTTTGTTTTTTTCATAAATCCGGTAGCATTTCGACGCTATTTGAGCATTGGTTTTACAATACCTATGATTAATCTCGACCAACCCTAATGCTACAATTTTCCTCAATTTTCTTTCCTTATTCGCAAGCCGGTCAACATGCAAATCCCAAGCAGCTAAATGCGCACATAATCATGCATTAGGATTGTCTTTTCATTTCGAGTTACCTGTCCTAGACAGACCCAAACCTTGTGTTGAGTCCCTTAAGTCAAATGCATGATGTAGATAAGCGTTCCTACTAGGGATCCGGTATGAGGTCAAGTTATTCTAAGTTAAAGCCTTGGTATAGGGTCTAGACTGTGTACCCGAGCGGACGGCTCGAGTCGAGGAGGGGGTTACGCACCGGGAACCAAACGACCATTCGACTTAGTAACTTGTCCGACCTCTTTCTTATTTCAGGCTATGACACTAACAAAATAGGGAGTCTCAACCAGTAAGCACATCCCTAGAGGTGAGAAGAGAAGGGTTTCGTAGCAGTTTATATGTATAGTTCAGATAATATCAAAGAGGTAAAAGCACCATTTCGCACATTAAGCCACATGTAAAATCAGATAAAAAGAAAAATACAACAACTATTCTAAGCTCGAATTCTTTAACCCTGAACATAGATTTTGGGTTCGGTCCCCAACAGAGTCGCCAGAGCGGTCACACCTCCTTTTGGCCACTACAACCCCGCGAAGGTCGTAGATAAGGGAGTTTTTCCAATTAAAGGACAATCGAAACATGATTCAAGTTTTAAGAGAACTTCAGAGTCGCCACTTGGTTGATTTATGGTGTCCCAAGTCATCGGTTAGAATCCAAAATCAAGGAAAGAATGACTTTGTTTAGCAGTCCGCGAACCAGAAATCCGAGTAAGGAATTCTGTTAACCCAGGAGAAGGTGTTAGGCATTCCCAGGTTCCGTGGTTCTAGCATGGTCGCTCAACTGTTAGATTTGGCTTAAATTATCTGATTTTGGAACATGTTTTAACTTATGTTTTTTAATCTTTTAACCACTTTTATTATTATTGTCTTTTAGGAAAATTGCAACGCCGTCAAAACGTGTCACGAACCACGTCACATAAATACACATGTGGTTTCTAATACGTTTCAACATCGATGTGATTCAGATTTTGGTCACATAAATGTGCACCCGAAATTAGGAAAGGTAAATTTTAAAGATGCGTCCTAAAGCGACTAGTGCGTTATTATCTTCGTTAGAGGCCGTGAAAATTCGCTACGGCATATCCCGAGTTCTAAATATTCCAAAAGGGTCATCAAGAGGGTCGAGCAATAGGCCAAATTTTACTTGGTGCGGTGCACATCGATTCTATTTTGAAAGAAAGAAAAAAAAATTGCCCAGAATGCAATGTCTATTTGTCGTCCGCTAATACAAGGAAAATAATGGCTTGATTTACAAATATGTCCTTTGTTACGTTTGAAGGCGAATTTTCGGTTAAGCCCATGCACATACCCAAATTCATGAGGACAGACTAGATGATCCTCACGAGAAAGCTTATACACATGAGAACGATTGGGCTCTTAAGTGAGGCCCAAACTAGTCGCGTGGTTGTGGATGGAGCCATCACAATTGGTCCACACAACAGTCAGGCACAAGCAACGAATTTAACCGTAGTAAATCCCTCATTCAAAAAAAACCAAATGCAACTCAAATTGTACAGCAAATTTAAGACTAATGTGGGTTCCTTTACATTGTTCCACGTAATAGCTTTCTTAACGGTGTGCTCAGCATATACAATATGAATTCATAACTCCAATTCAGCTATAGTAAAGCTAATGGTTAAGTTACAACTATGAATATACTAAGCTCAACAGGGTAAAGGAACTCAAAATAATACACGCATAGCCCAAATCTAAACACTGCTATGCCATTCAATTGATGGAGTCGAATAAGAAAAATAAATTATTACATGACCAACACAATATAGCCAACTACAACTTATTTCAAAAATCAAAGGAATTAAACTTCAATAGCTATAAAAAACGAAATGGAGCAACAACAGAAGCTATAACGTGTGCATTTGTTCCTCAAGCTATCACTTCGATATACATGCTTAAATGTGCTCCGAAATATACCTGGAAATAGCAAGAGAATAGCGCAGTAAGGGGTCAAGTGAATAGTAGCAAAAGAACAATCTAGTAACAAAGCAGCCCAAGAATAGTTATAGGACAATGCTCTTAGAAATTATCAAATTCACACAACATCTCCCAAAGCACTGAGTCAGATTTTAACAACAATAATCCCAACACCTTGATATCGCCTATATTTCAGCTCACTTTGACTATCAGTTGACTAAAATTTGGTGTAGTGTAGATTCCGCAGGAATTCTGGAGATCACTCAATGCAACAGTAGTACTCTTTTTGAATTTTTTTAAGCAGACTCTTCTTCTGGATTTTTATTTTTCCCTCCCTCTCCCCAGAAAAGAACTCCCCTTTTGAGTGCTTTTAACCCCTTTTTTATAGCCAAAGTCTAAGGAATCATTTTTATTTTGTGTTATCCTTCAGTCCCTGCTTAATTTTTAAGACTTTACTTATTTAGACCCTCCTTTCTTGACTTGTTTCATAAGTTATAACAAACAATAATCTGAATTCAATTTGACCCCTATTCTAGAAGTTTCCAGGGACAGTGACTACATGCTTCTCATGCGGAATTACTTATACTACCCCCTATCCCTTCCCAGAATTACCTAAATGACATAGTTGCATCTTCAACTCCCTTTCACACTAGTCAACTAACCATGGTTAATTGGCTCATGACCTAGAAACTTCTTACGTGTAACCAGAATTCAGATTAACTAACCTAGCTAAACCAATTGAGGTTAACCCCTAATGGATTTTACTTGTATCAAAGAACTACAATTAAGTCACCCAACACGAAGAACAACTGGACCTTATTATGCAGAATAAACGAACACAACTAAAAAAAAACAAAGCGTCATGTGAGCTTGGGATCAAATCAAATGTATTCGCATTACTAATGAATCTAAACTACATGGTAAGAAAGGAAATAAAAAATTGAAACGAAGTCCTAATTAATCACAAAGATCACAACGTAACAAAACAACGAAAAATGAGAATAAAGGCAAAAATAAAAGCAGATATATAAAAAAAGAAACAAAATACCTCAAACTCTTATTCACACTCAAACAATGGCGAACTTCTTGGCATTATTTGGGATCAAACCGCCCTTAGTAATGTGTTTTCTACTAGAAAATACGAGAGTAAGGGTTATTTAAGCCCAAAACCAAGGATACCCCCAAACTTGGACAACTAGGGCTCCGTGTCAAATTTTTGATTTGAAATTTGAACCAAACGGGAAGGATTCGAGGATGGAGGGTCATGGACTCAAGATGACGGATGTGAGGAGAATGCATGGTACTAATTTGGAGGATTTTGGGAAAGGCTATATTTTGGCCAGCCGATTCAAATTGACATTTGTGAAGTTGTGGTATGATTCGAGCCCAAAGGGTTACAGGAAGGAGAAGGGGAGGTCAAGGGGGTGCAGGGGTGTGAAATTGAGGTCATTTGGTGCTGACGCCGCCGTAGGCGGCGTCCATACTTTCGAAGATTCGAGAAGCTGGGCCGATATTTGAGAGGTGAGAGGCTCATAATTGGGTAAGGGAGGTCAAGGAATTCAATGGTGTAAACTTGAAAGCTATTGGATTTATGCCGCCGCCGTCGATTTCCGGCTAGAGGAGGACGATGGTATTACGGTGGTCTAGCGGGCCTGTTACATCGTAGGTCAAATTGTACGAGGATGGTGTGTTTTGTCTCTAATGCCAACACACAACTTTGGACATTTTTATGTAAATTGTGGGGCTTCAGTTGGACCGTTGGATCAATGATATGGACGGCTAGGATTGTTCGACCATAAAAAGGCGTCGTTTTAGTATACAATGGGGCTGAGCCAGGTTATGGTTGATTTGGGGCATGGGTCTGGGTTAAGGGGTGTGCTTGGGCTGGAGCTTAACAAGATTTGACCCAAATTTGAGATCCCCTTTCTCTTTGTTCTTTTTCAAATAAAAAGGAACTCCTTTTCTTTTCCAAAATAAAGACCTAATTAAAAATCTAATACCAAACTAACTTACCTAAAAGTGCTAATTAATCCTAAATAACTATTTTCATAAATAGTTAAAACGAAAAATAAAGAAATCACCTAAAAATAAAAAATTACAGTAAAAAATACAAATTAAACTATTTTTTGAATTTCCCTTTTTGTAAAACGAACCAATTTACTTAATAATTCTTAAAATACAAAATTAACTCCTAATTGCAACATGCCACATATTTTGTAGTTATTGTTTATTAAGATAAAATAAATACGCTCAAATAAATGCAAACCATTAACACAGAATGCCACGAAAATTTCCAAAATTGCAAATGCTGGAGGAAGTTATTTTGTTCTGAATTTATGAGAGTGATTCGTACAGGGAAAAAATCACATGCTCACAAGAGCAACAATCGAGCACAAAGAATTAAGATCAAACTGAAATTTCAACTCAAAAAGAGATTATCACCTGGTTTTGTCTAAGGTAGATATCTTGGATGGAAATTAAGATCGCCTTAATTAGAATTGGTAATTTTGTGAAAGTTATGCCGCTTGAAGAACTTTATGAGCATAGTGAACTCTCCTTATGGTCAAAAGAATCAACACAAAGTGGCCGAGGACTGTAAATTAATATTTTCTTGTTGTGCTGCATGAATAAGGGATATATTGAGGGGAAGAAGCAAAAAATTCTATTGTGTCTTTATTTGTTTCCATTCCTAATACTAATTTTAGTCAAAATTTCATATAAAAACATGATTTGTTGTGTGCAGAGATTAAATTTGTCAAAAACCGGAATTTTCGCCCTTGCGAGTAGTGATGCCGCCTACTAATGAGAGCTAGGAAAGCTAACCTGTAACTACCTTTTTTAAAACTGATTTACTCCTTACAACAATTATCAGTAAGGTTAAGAAACAATAGAATAAAGTAAATAAATGGGAGTCTTAAATTAAAGAATTTGAACAATAATGCAGAAATATCAACATAATCTCTACCCAAGATCAGGTGTCACATACTCATGAACCAGTAAGAGTATTACACACAACCTTTTGAAAAGAATACAACATTGATTGTCTCAGAATATATGAGATAACAAAATGAAAAGCAAGACAGAGGAGACTCCGTGCCTGCGGACGTCTGCAATTCTACCTCGATTCTCGGTGGACCGCAGGTTGGCTCCCGATCTAATACTGCTGCTCAAATGCTACTCTGGCACCTGGATGTGCAAAAGAGCGTAGAGTGTAGCATCATCACAACCGACCCCATGTGCTAGTAAGTGTATGGCCTAACCCCGGCGAATTAGTGACGAGGCTAGGACCAGACTCTAGATAAGCCGGTGCAATTATATAATACATAGCAGAAAAGCAAACAAATAATAAGCAATTAAAGCTAGGGAAGGGGAACATGCTGTGGGGATGACAGATAAACATAATATGAAGAACAATAAGAAAAAACTGTAATTTAACTTCTAATGCAGATAAAGAGAAGTGAAGACAACTTTCACTTTCAGTTTCAATCTTCTTGCAGGCGTGCAACCCGATCCCATTTCTCATATCTCGTGGTAGGCATACCAGTCGCTCCCACTTCATCAAATCTCGTAGTAGGCGTACCACCCGATCCCATTTTATTATATCTCGTGGTAGGTGTACCACCTGATCCCATTTCATCATATCTCGTGGTAGGTGTACCACCCGATCCCATTTCATCACATCTCGTAGTAGGCATACCACCCGATCCCATTTTATTATATCTTGTGGTAGGCATACCACCCGCTCCTATTTTAATATCTTGTGATAGGCGTACCACCCACTCCCATTTCAATATCTTGTGGTAGGCGTACCAACCGCTCCCATTTCAATATCTTGTGGTAGGTGTACCACCCAATCCCATTTCAGGTTATCACATAATCACAAGAAATTCCGATAAGGGGGAATCAACTATATCCAACCTTAACTCAGTTTGACTAATGGAGATGGTCAATCATAAATAGGGTTTACAAGGATAAAGAAATATATTCCTATTAAGGTAAATCATTGGTTAAGGCATACATGATGTCATTTAAGAATACAACAAATCCCAACTTAGGACTCACGGTCATGCTTGACACCAACGTATATATTCTCGTTACCATGTCTATACGTCGTATTCAACAAAGAGAAATTAACACATAAGACTGAACTCCTAATCCCTCAAGCTAAGGTTAGAAAGAACACTTACCTAGATGCCTTGAACACCACTCAAGTCTCAATTATAGCTTTGTCTCTTGATTCCACCACCAATCCGCTCGAATCTAGTCATAAGTTACTTAATCACTTTAATAAATGCTAAATGACTCAACCCCAATGCATGAAAATAAGTTTTACAAAGTTCTACCCCAAAAGGTCAAAAATTCCCCTAGCCCACGTGATCAAAACTCGAGGTTCAGGCCAAAACTTGGTTACCCATTTCCCCACAAATCTAAATATATGATTTATTTTGGAATTTCTCACGATCGCAAACCGGCCCAGTCGTGATGGTGCCTCTCGTGAAGACAAGGCCACCCGACACAACACTCATCTTAACTATTTAAGCATTGAAAGTCATTTTTAAGTCTTTAAATTAAATAACGTTTCATAATAAAATCCTGGAATAACAGTGTGGAATAAAATTCCAGTCCTACATCAGAGTGTCACTAGTCATAAGCATCTATCAAGGCTTGAGTACAAAAAAAGTCTAAAAGAAATGTACTAAATACAGTAGTAGCAATGAGATCAAGGAAGTAGTGTTGCGAACGACATGAAACCTCCTTGCTAACTTTGATGACTCCATGGCTGAGCAATCAACACTCATTACTGGGTTCCGATATACCTAATCTACACACGAGGTGCAGGGAGTAATGTGAGTACTCCAGCCCAGTAAGAAATAAGAGTAAATAAAGACTGAGCAGTAGGAAACAATGAATCTACATTTCTATTAACTCAATGAGCACAACAGGCTTCCGAATCAAAGTACAACTTCTCTTTCAGAATCCACCTTTTAGTAATAATCATTTTGAAATACATTCCAGCAGTTTCAGTTGGGGGTTCAATACCATTTAAAAATAATATTAGAGATTAAAGTCATAAACGGTCCCTAGGGCAAAGCATAGTTCATAGAATAGCCCCTTGGGCAAAATAGTAATTATAAACACTTCATAACGTGAAAATCTCAGTGAAAATAACCAATGCCAAATCAGTGATTAATTTCTGAAAATTTCATAAAGCCCAATTTACATAAAAGTTATTTTAAAACATTTGTTCAACTTTCCGACAGAGGCTCAATACAAAGATGAGTAAAAACAGTCAATAAATCAACATATTTGATATAAAATCACTTTAAAGAGGAGTGAAATCAAATAGTCCATAAAGTTGCCTCTCAGGCATGTATATATCTATCGCCAATCGGGCTAGCCTCTCTGTCACTCGTGACTCAACTCTTACAAATCAGTACTCGCACTGAGGATTCACACTCAATTGATACCATATAGTAACCACTGCGACATATAGACCGATCCGTATATCTCTCACAATTACCGAAATCAAAATAACCGCTGCGACGTGCAGCCCGACCCGTACATCACTGTGGCGCACATACTGATCCATATAAATAGTCGACTGCGCTCACTGGGGGGTGTAGACTCCGGAAGGGGTCCTACAGCCGAAGCGCTATATCGCTGCAGCGTGAAGCCGGATCCATATAAATATATATATATATATATATATATTGCTGCAGCGTGCAAAGATATATAATCCTCACAACTAGGCCCTCAGCCTCTTTCAGTCATTAATATCACCATCAGACTCTCAGTCTATCTCAGTCATCAATCTCACAATCAAACCCTCGGTCTATCTCAGTAAATAAGGGAACTCAGCCCAAAAGAATTTTCACATTTAAAAATATAGTGATAAAGCCATATTTGAGAAATAAACAAGTAAAACATGGCTTAAAATATGCTTTCAAATAAAGAGAGTGAGGAAAGATAGTAAAAAAGCCCCTAAGGGTCTCAACAAGTCGGCACAAGGCCCCAAAATTGGCATACAACACAAAATATAATAATGTCAAATAATTAACTATCAAAGATACATTAAAATACTCTTTCCGGATGGTCTAGGTCACAATCCCCAGCAGTGCTCTACCCCACGCTCGTCATCTAGCGTGTAAGTCACCTCAAAGTAATACAACGACGTATAATCCAGGGTTTCAAGCCCTAAGGATAGTATTTACAACGATTACTTATCTCTATCCGGTTCGAACACTAGCCTACGATACCTTTGCCTCTCGAATCGGCCTCCGGATGCTCCAAATTTAACCGAAATAGATACCAAACCATCAAAATGTGCTAAAGGAACAAACCCCACTAGAAAATAATCAAATTACCACAAATTTCCCGAACTTGTCAAACTCGACCCCGACCCATATCGCCGAATTTGAAAAAATTCATAAAACTAGAATTCTTATACTCTCACGAGTCTAACCATATAAAAATTATCCAATTCCGATACTATTTGGTCTTCCAAATCAATAATTTAAATTTTTGAAAGATTTTTCAATGTTTTTCCCAAATTCCAACAAAAATCATGAATTAAATGATCAATTCAATGTTAGATTCATGTGCTCTAACCAAATCTGAGTTACAATCACTTACCCCGATGAATTTCTTGAAAAACCTTAAGAAAATCTCCAAAATCCGAGCTCTCTAGGGTAAAATACTAAATAAAACCCAAAGCCTCATATTTATAGAGTACCCCTTGGATTCCCAGCACTGCATACCGCACAAGACTGATCGCGGCCGCACAGAACCAGCGCGGTCTGCACAAAAATGACCACGGCCGCACTGCAGTTATAGGCTTCAATATATTAGCCATATCATTCACTATAGATGTGCAAATGACGATTATAATATATTTCTGAAAACTAGATTCAAAGAACTAACACTATATTTTTAAATCATCTCAAAATTCTTTGGGTATCAAATGATATAAGCTTCTGAAGTAAGATCAGTGGCCTAGCTCCTTCAATGTGGACCGCGGCCGCAAAGCCTCCCACCGCGGTCGTGGATTCAAGGATTCGACACTCCACGCCTCCAACAGCTATATTTGAGCCTAAAGACATCCCGTGACCTATCCGGAACTCACCCGAGCCCTCGAAACTTCAAATTGAACGCACCAACGAGTCTGAAAACATAACACGAACTTCATCGATGCCTCAAATCGCATCACATAGCATTAAAATCACGAATTATGCATGGATTCAAGCCTAAGAACTTATGAAATTCCCAAATTTCACAACCGATGCCGAAACATGTCAAAACTAGTCTGAATGACCTCAAATTTTACACACAAGTCATAAATGACACTATGAAACTACATCCACTCTCTCAATTTCATTCTGAGCCCGATATCAACATTTCCCTTCCGGTCAGATTCTTCAACAACCTTCAAATTTCTATTTTCAACCAAATGACTTCAAACCTTAGGATATCTGAATTCTTTTCCAATCACGCTCCCAACTCCAGAATCACCATACAGAGCTATTCCCATACTTGGAGTTCTGAACTGACATCTATAACACTGAAAGGATTTCCAACCCAAATTTATGAAATTCTTCTAAAATACTATCTTCCAAAATATACGACGATCACTCACAGGTTATCCAAAACCAAATTTGTACATAAGCCAAGTTTGAAATCATCATATGAACCTGCTGAATCTTTCACATCTTGATTATGAGGTCGTTTACTCAAAATTTCGATCTTACTCAATATCTCAACTTAAGGCTTCCAAAATGAGAATTTTCCTTTAAATTTAACTATGAACTTCCTAAATTTCAACTCTGACTATACACAAAAGTCACAATATCCGGAAAGAAGATATTCATGACTTCGAACTGCTGAACGACATGCTAGAGCTCAGAACGACCAGTCGGGTCATTATAGAGTCGGACCTTAAATTAAGGTCTAACTCCCCAAATTTTAGAAAACCTAAGTTCTACCAAAACACCCAATTGTCCCATGAAAATATTTTATTTGAAGTTGAAATCATGTTAAAAGATGATAAGGAGTGAAGAAAATGAGTTAGAAATCACTTACGAATCATTTTGGAGAAGAAGAGTTGTTTGAAAATCGCCTCTTATGTTTTGGGTTTTGAAAAATGTAAACAACTGAAATTCACGCGTATTTATAACCCTCTGAAGTTCCCTGTGAGGAACGGGCAAAATTAACCGCGGCCGCACAAGTTTTCTGAAGACCTGCGGATCATTGCCTAGTGCAGACCGCACCAAGTTGACCGTGGCCGTACAACACCCACCGCGGACCGCGCAAAGGCGAACATGGTCCCATGTGATTTCTCGTGGGCTGCGCAAGAGGGTTCAGAGACCTATCAAATTCCTAAACCTGCAACATTTGATTTTTTTAAGCCTAAGGCATCCCAAAACCTGCTCGAAACTTAGTTGAGTCCTACAAAACTCTAATCCAAGTATACACACAACATCACAAACATCTTACGAACATATTTGTGTGATCAGATCACCAATATAACGTCATGAACATAGAATTTAACCTCACGATCAACAAAATTTTCTCAAAACTCCTTTTAAGCATAAATTTCCAAATTAGGGTTCGGATCGCGTCAAACGACGTCCATTTTTAACCAAACATCTCATGAGTGACGCAAACCATATTTGAGACTTGTACAGGGCGCCGAAACCAAAATACGACCCCGATACCATTACTTTTAAATTAGATTTCACTTCAATTCTCTTTAAACAATTCAGAAAACAATTTCACTTAAAAATTCATATCTCAGGTTGGGGGCCTTGGAATTAGATCTTGGCATACGCCCAAGCCCCATATTTTCCTAGGGACCCTCTCGGACCGTCAAATGACGCGTCCGGGTCCATTTACCTAAAATATTGAATGGAGTCAAACTCTTTCATTTAATACTAAAATTTAGCATTTTTCGAAGAATTTCACATTTAAGCTTTCCAGCTACGCACCCAGACTGTGAACGCAAATTGAGGCAACCCTAAATGAGGTTTTCAGGGCTTCGGAGACACAGATTTCAATTAGAAATAGGTGATGATCCCTTTGTCTCATCACATTCTCCACCTCTAATACAATCGTTCGTCCTCGAATGGAAGAAAGAAGGAAGTACCTGAGTCGTGGAATAGATGGGGATAACGGCTTCGCATATTGGATTCGGACTTCCAGGTTGATGCCTCATGAGGCTAACCTCTCCACTGAACACGAATAGAAGGGAAACTCTTGGATCTCAACTGACAAACCTGCCGGTCTAGAATAGCTACCAGCTCCTTCTCATAAGACAAGTCTTTGTCCAACAGGACAGTGCTGAAATCTAACACGTGGGATGGATGATTGTGATACCTCTGAAGCATGGACACATAAAAAACTGGATGTATGACCGATAAGCTAGGCGACAATGCGATTCAATAAGCCACCTCTCCCACTCGATCCAGAATCTCAAACGGGCCAATGAATCTAGGGCTAAGCTTGCCCTTCTTTTCAAATCTCATTATGCCCTTCATAGGCGACACTCCAAGCAATACCCGCTCACTAACCGTGAAAGCCACATCTCAAACCTTATGATCTGCAAAGATCTTTTCCCTGGACTGATATGTACGAAGCCTATCCTAAATGATCGTGACCTTGTCCAAGGCCTCCTGAACCAAATCAGTACCTAACAACCGAGCCTCTCCCAGCTCAAACCATCCAACTAGAGATCGACATCGACTACCATATTAAGCCTCATAAGGAGCCATCTGGATTCTCGGCTGGTAGCTGTTGTTATAGGCAAACTTTGTTAAAGGCCAGAACTGATCCCATGAAACTTCAAAGTCAATAATACAAGCTCGGAGCATATCCATTAATATCTGAATAGTCCGATTGGACTGACCGTCCATCTGGTGATAAAAGTTTATGCTCAACTCAACCTATGTCCCTAACTCTCGCTGAACTACTCTCCAGTAGCACGAGGTAAACTATGTACCCTGGTCTGAAATGATAGATACGGGCACACCATGGAGGCGAAGAATCTCCCGAATATAGATCTTAGCCAACCTCTTAGAAGAATATGAGACTACCACATGAATGAAATGTGTTGACTTGGTCAGCCTATCAACAATGACCCATACTGCATCGAACTTCTTCTGAGTCAACGGAAGTCCAGTAACAATGTCCATAGTAATCCGCTCCTACTTCCACATTGGAAGCTCATTTCGCTGAATTACACCACCAGGACTCTAATGCTCGTACTTAACCTGCTGACAATTCCAACAACGAGCCACATATGCTATGATATCCTTCTTCCTTCTATGCCACCAATAATGTTCCCGCAAATCCTAATACATCTTCGCGGCTCCCATATGAAGCTGTGGGCCTCCTCCAAAATTAGCTATCGGAGCCCATCCACATTAGGCACACATACTTGATTCTGCAATCTCAAAACTCCATCATCATCTAAGTTAACATGCCTGACACCTACGCACTGCACCATGTCTCTAAGTACACATAAATGGGGATCATCATACTACCGATCACGGATATGCTCCAATAATGTAGAATGTGCAACCGTTCAAGCTAACACATGACTGGTCTCAGAAATATCCATCCTCACAAACTAATTGGCTAAAGCCGGAACATCCAAAGCAATCAGCCTCTTACCGACCGGAATATAAGCAAGACTGTCCATACTGGCTGACTTCCTACTTAGAGCATCGACCACCACATTGGCGTTCCCCCGGATGATATAAGATAGTGATATCATGATCCTTCAATAACTCCAACCACCTCCTCTGCCTCAAATTCAACTCCTTTTGCTGGAACAAGTACTGAAGACTCTTGTGATCAGTGAACACCTCACATGCCACACCATACAAATAAAGCCTCCAAATCTTCAATGCGTGAACAATGGCTGCTAACTCCAAATCATGCACTGGATAGTTCTTCTCATGAATCTTCAATTGCCTCGAAGCATAGGCAATGACCTTGCCATCCCGCATCAACACTGCACCACGATAGGAGAAACATCACAATAGACTATATAAGGCCCTGAACCTATTTGCAAAACCAACACCGGCACCCTAGTCAGATCTTTCTTGAGTTTCTAAAAGCTCACCTCACATTCATCTGACCATCTGAACTGGGCACCCTTCTAGGTCAACCTGGACATCGGGGCTGCAATAGAAGATAACCCATCCATGAACATATGGTAGTAGCTTGCCAATCCCAAGAAGCTCCAAATAGGTCTAGGCTAGTTCTTGACTGCCTCAATCTTCTTCGGGTCCACGTGAATACCTTATGGTGCTGCGTCGTGACCCAGGAATGCAACTGAACTCAACCAGAACTCACACTTAAGAATTTTGCGTATAACTAACTATCCCTCAGAGTCTGAAAAACCACTCTAAGGTGTTTCTCGTGCTCCTCCAGGCTGCAGGAGTATATCAATATATCATAAATGAAAACAATCACAAATGAGTCCAAATAAGGCCTGAACACTCGGTTCATCAAGGCCATTAAGGCTTCTAGGGTATTTGTCAACCCGAATGACATAACAAAGAATTCATAATGCCCGTACCGAGTGCGAAAGACTATATTAGGGATTTCGGATGCCGTAATCAGCAACTGATGGTAGCAATATCGCAAGTCAATCTTGGAAAATACCCTAGCACCCTAGCTGGTAGAAAAAATCATCAATCATCGGTAGTGGATACTTATTCTTGATCGTTACCTTATTGAATTGTTGGTAAATAATACACATTCTCATTGACCCATCCTTGTTTTTGACAAATAACACTGGCGCGCGCACCCAATGGTGAGACATTGGTCTAATGAAACCCTTCTCAAGCAAATCCTACAATTGTTCCCTTAACTCTTTCAACTCAGGAGGGGCCATACGATATGGCAGTATAGAAAAGGGTTGAGTGCCCGGAACTAGATCAATAAAGAAATCAATATCCTTATCGGGTGGTATACCTGGGAGGTCTGAAGGAAAAACATCTAGGAACGCAGAACAATGGGCGCAGAATAAATAGAGGAAATCCTAGCACTGGATTCCCGAACATAGGCTAAATAGGCCAAACTCCCCTTCTCAACCATAAGCCGTGCTTTCATATGCGATATAACACTGCCGGTAAAATGATCAGGAGTCCCTCTCCACTCTAAACAAGGCATACTCAAAAAAGCTAAGGTCATAGTCTTGGCATGATAGTACAAGATAGAGTGGTAGGGTGATAATCAGTCCATCCCTAGTATAATATCAAAGCCGACCATATCTAAAAACAAAAAATCTACACGAGTCTGTGGACCCCCAATCGCTACAACACAAGAACGATGGACTCGATCGACCATGATAAAATCACCCACCGGTGTAGACACATAGACAAGAATGGCCAATGCATCTAGGCATGACCAAATACGGGGAGAAACATGATGACACATATGAATACGTAGACCCTGGATCAAACAACACTTAAGCATCTCAATCACATACCAGAACCGTATCTGAAGCCTCTGCCTCCGGCCTAGCCTGAAGAGCACAACATCAGAGCTGAGCCCCACTACACTGATCTACCTCTTTGGGATGACCTACTACTGGCTGGCCTCCACATCTGACGGTCTGAGCTCCAACTGACCTCTACCTCCGCCTATAGCACCTCTTTCCCTACCTCTTGCTGGTTGGGTGGGCTGCGGGACACTTGGTGCCTGAATCATGGCACGCGAACTCTATTGGTGAGAGCCACCTGGCATGTAAGGGCAATACCTAGCAACATGCCTCTTGTCTCCACAAGTAAAAAAAGCTCTCGGCTGCTGGGACTGGCGACCCTGGAAACTCTAAAGCGCTGGTGCATTAATAGGTGCTGGTGGTGCACTGAAGGGCTGCTGATCAGAATACTGCGTCTGAGGACCATGACCACCAGAAGCACCGTGAGAAACCTGGAGGGCTGAACAGAAAGGCCTAGAAGGTTGGCCCTTATCGTACGAATCCCTACCTCCAAATGAGGCACCACTAAATCGACCTAACTGACGGTGTCTCTTGTCTGCTCTATGACCACCCCTTGTGAGAATACCATCTTAATCCTCTAGGCCATATGGTCGCCTCTTGAAAAGATATCTCGCTCTCAGCCTCTATCCATCTGGAGACGGATGGGATGAATGAGTCCATCAATAAAACATCTCACTCTATCCCTCTTAGTGGGAAGTATAACAAGAGCATAGCGAGCCAAATCAATAAAGCTGGTCTCGTACTGGGTGACTGTAACAGATCCCCGATGGAGATGGTTGAACTGCCTCCGATAGGCCTCTCGCTGTGTAATAGGGAGACAATTCTCTAGAAATAAGTGTGTGAACTTCTTCCAAGTCAAGGCTGGTGACCCTGCTTGTCTAGCTAGGCAATAATCCCTCCACCAAGTCTTGGCAGACCCGGACAACCAAAATGTAGCGAAATCAACTCCATTGGTCTCGACAATAACCATGTTTCGATGAACTTCGTGGCAGCTGTCCAAATAATCCGGAGGATCCTTGGTAGATGCACCGCTAAAGATAATAGTGAAGAGCTTGGTGAACCTATCCAACCTCCACAAAGTATCGGCAGTCATAGTAGCCCATTACCAGTCTGGGCTACCACACCCAACTAAGCTGCTCCAATTAGCTTAACTGCTGGAGTCTGAATCTGAGGAGCTAGCTGCTCCAAAGTATGAGTGGTAGAAGTTTGAGCCGCTACTCCAACCTGAGAGATGGCTGGTGCTACTAGGAGCAAACCTACTCGGGTAACACTTTCCATGAGACTTACCAATCGGACCAGAGGGCACTGAAGAATTGGGAAAGCAATAAACCCCTCTAAGACCAGAGCTTGGCCCACCAGAAATGCTGGGGCTGGGGCCGGAACCTCTTTGTCAATGTCAACCTAAGGCTCCGCTAGTGGTGCTGCTGCTTGGGGTTGAGCTCCGTCCTTACCTCGGCCTCTAACACGGCCTTGGCTTCAGCCTCTAACCCTAGCAGGAGCTGCCTGGGGCTCGTATTGCTAATCAGAAGATGAGGAAGCGTATGTTCTCGCCATCTGTGATAGAATAGAGTAGAATTTCAATTAGCACTAAGAAACCAATCCGCATGACAAGAAAGAATATATGTGAAATTTTCCTAACTCTATAGACTCTTGAGGATAAATACAGACATCTCCATATCAATCCCTTGGAATCTACTAAGATTTTTCGAGATTTGTGAGACCCATGTAACCTAGAGCTCTGATACCAACTTGTCACGACCCGAAATTTCCAATTTTAGGAGTCGTGATGGTGTCTACTAATGAGAGCTAGGCAAGCCAACCTTTAACTACCTTTTACATACCTTATTTACTCCTCTTAGTAATTATCGGTAATGCCATGAAATAACGGAATAAAGTAAATAAGTTGTAGTCTTAAGTTAAAGAATTTGAACAATAATATAGAAAAATAGACATAATCTCGACCCAAGAACTAGTGTCACATACTCACGAACCACTACTAGTCCTACACACAACCGCTTGAAAAGAACAAAGCATTGTTTGTCTCGAAATACATGAGATAGAAAAATGAAAAGCAAGATAGAGGAGACCCGGGCATGGAGACGTCTGCGAGGCTACGTTGGTGTCTCGATGGACTGAAGGCTTGCTCCCAATCTAATACTGCATCTCAAATGCTACTCTGGCACTTGGATCTGTGCAAAAGAGCACAAATTGTAGCATCAGCGCCACCGACCCCATGTGTTGGTAAGTGTTTGGCCTAACTCCAACAAAGTTGTGACGAGGTTAGGACCAGACTAAAGATATGCCGGTGCAATTATATATGATACGGCGGAAAAGTAACCAAGTAATAAGCACTTAAAGTTGGGGAATATAACATGTTGTGGGGATGACAGATAAATAGAATATAACAAACAATAAGGAAAATCTGTAGTTTAAATTCTAATGCATATAAAGAGAAGTAAAGACAACTTTCACTTTCAGTTTCATTCGTGTTGTAGGCGTGCAACCCGTTCCCATTTCTTATATCTCGTGGTAGGCATACCACACGATCCCATTTCATTATATGTCAGGGTAGGCATACAACCTGATCCAATTTAATCATATCTTGTGGTAGGCGTACCACTCAATCCTATTTCATCACATCTCGTGGTAGGCGTACCACCCGATCCCATTTATTACATCTCTTGGTAGGTGTACCACCCACTCCTATTTCAATATCTTGTGGTAGGCGTACTACTAGCTCCCATTTTAATATCTTATGGTAGGCGTACCACCCTCTCCCATTTCAATGCCTTGTGGTAGGCATATCACCCAATCCAGTTTCAGGTTATCATATAATCACAAGATATGTAAAGTTGAGGTTCAACTCCCCAATTTTTAGAAAACCTAGTTTCTACCCAAAACACTCAATTTCCCGATGCAAATCTTTTATTCGAAGTCGAAATCATATTAAAAGATGGTAAGGAGTGAAGAAAATGAGTTAGAAATCACTTACTTATCATTTTGGAGAAGAAAAGTTAAATGGAAATCTTATATTTTGGGGTTTTGAAAAATGTAAAATAACTGAAATTCACGTGTATTTATACCCCTCTGAAGTTTCGCATGAGGACCGGGCAAAATGAACCGCGGCCGCATTGGCTTTTTGAAGACCTATGGATCATTGCCTAGTGCGGACCGCACCAAGCCGATCGTGGCCGCATAGCACCCACCGCGGACCACACAAAAGTGACTGCGGCTGTGCTAGACCCTCCGTGGCCGCACGCGATTACTCGCGGGCTGCGCAAGAGGGTTCAAAGACCTGTTGAATTCCTTAACATGCTATATCTGATATTTTTAAGCCTAAGTCATCCCGGAACCTACTAGAAACTCATCCGAGTCCTCAAAACTCTAATCCAAGTATACACACAACCTCAAAAAAATTGTACGAACATATTCGTGTGATCAAATAACAAATACAACATCATGAACATCGAATTGAACCTCAAGATCAATTAGATTTTCTCAAAACTCCTTTTAAGCATAAATTTCCCAATTAGGGTACTCATCGCGTCAAACAACGTCCTTTTTTTACCCAAACTTCACAAGAGTGATTCAAAACATATATGAGACTTGTACCGGGCGCCAGAACACAAATACGGGCTCAAGACCATTACATTGAAATTAGATTTCACTTCAATTCTCTCTAAACATTTCAGAAAATAATTTCACTTAAAAATTCAGTTCTCGGGTTGGAGTCCTCAAAATTTGATTTCGGCATACGCCCAAACCCTATATTTTCTTACGGACTCTCCGGGACCGTCAAATCATGGTCCAGGTCCGTTTACCGAAAAGATGGCCGGAGTCAAACTCATTCATTTTAATACCAAAATTTAGCATTTTTCACAGAATTTTACATTTAAGCTTTTCGACTATGCGCCTGCACTACACAAGCAAATAGAGGCAAACCTAAATGAAGTTTTCAAGGCCTCGGAGACACAAATTTCAATTAGAAACAGTGGATTGTCATGCCCCGAACTTGGACCTGGACGTAACATGACACTCGGTGCCTGACTACATGTGACCGAGCGAACCAACTGGATGGCTGAATCAACATGTGGCATCATAACATACTGAATGCAGAAGATAAACTAACAAATTTTGATATACTAAAAGTCTGGATGATATAGATCAAAGGGCGGAAATACTGATACAATTCTGAAACATATTTGTAGTCAACATAGCTTAATATGAAAAGCATGTGACTTTGTGTAACTCTTATTCTAGTCTATGAAGCCTCTAATGAAATACTGAAAATATTGACTATCTGAAAATACTGAAGACTGTTAGGTAATGATAGTTCCCTGAAAGAATTGGGATCACCAAATAGCTGGTACGAGAATCCTAGCACTTCAAATCATCAACCAATAAATCATCACCTGTATTGTGAGACGAACGCCCCTGGCAAAAGGGATGTCAGTACATTTGAATTGTATTGGTATGTAAAGCAACTGAAAGAAGGAATTATAAATGCTGAAACTGAAACTAAGTTAGTAACCGAGAATTGATAATTTAAAAGATAATTGATAATCTGATAACTAAACTAAATAAGGAAGTAATATGGATACTCCGTCTTCTGAATGATGCTCAACTTGTTTATCTGAATATTAAACTGCGGCCTCTGGCCCAATATATATTTATTTATTTATTTATTTATATATGCACAAGATGCGACCTCGGGCCCAAGTATACGTATACATAACTGCGACCTCGAGTCCAAAATGCATAAAGCATAAACTGCAACATCAGGCCCAAATATGCATAAAGTATTAACTGCGACCTCAGGCCTAAATACATATTTTCAACATTTAGGGATTTAATATCAGGAACTGAGAATCATACTGCAATATACATAATAGTTAAATATTGAATCACGTGTAGTTATATGATACTGGAATACTGGATCACACTAAGTTACATTATACTAAAATACTGAATAGGACTAGAATGAGACATGTATTCTTGAACTTGTTATGAACACTGAAACTTCATCTTTTTATGACATGGTGAGTAAGCTATACTAAGATTTAGGGGCATCAAACCCAAGTCTATATTGAATACGAACTGAGCTCACGACGTTTAGAATGAAAGTCATGAACGAGTTACGAAGCTAGAGAATAGAAGTTCTACAATTACTCCAGGAAAATAGGCTTAACTATAGTTCTGAGGCAATTGATACGTCATAAAATAAACGTAATATAGGGAGAATCATTAATATTCCAAACATAGAGAGTTAGCCTTATATACCTTAACTTCTTGCGCTTGAGCATAATACGATGTTTGTCAATCCTTTCAACTTTAATCTATAGCAGTACAAGTCAAAAGGATTCCACATTAGCTATAATGCTCATGTTTTGGTCAGTTAAGCATTTTGTCAAACACTTGGTAAAACAAAACTTCATAGTCCTTATTCATGGTGTCTACACACCCAAAAACCTGTTCTTTTGTTCCTAAATAAATTCCAAGGTCTCGAATGATTACACCAACATTATTCTTCATCACCTATAAGGCAAATAACACTCTTAATCAATAATCAACATTCAACACCCCAACCCTATAATCGTTCATGCTTTTCTATCAACCCCAACAACTCATATATCATGAACTAGGATTTATAATCAATAAACCAATACTATAATCAATTAGGGGGTAAAGACATTACCTTTTCGAAGTTCAAACCTTTGGTTTTCGAGTTCTAGGCTTCCTTCTCTCAGCAATGATGTTCCAATCGAATACCTGATGATATGGAGGGTAACCCATGTTAATAAGATATTGGAAAAGTGAAATTAACTTAGAATCACCAATAGAACTTTCCTTGGGTGGTGGAAGGACCCTTAAGGAGTTAGGTTTTTAGAGTTCCCCTTATTAGAGCAAATATTTTTAATTTGGGACTGTGGGCGACAAAATATAGCTTTAAAATGACCCCCCAATCACGAGTTCATGCACCTAGAGGCTTGTTCGCGCTAGAGTTCTTGATCAACGGCAATAATACTGGCTCCAACACTTGAGTTCGCGCACCTGTTACAAAAAATGCACATAACATTTTGCATAAAGATCCGTTCGGGCTCCGTAATATATTGTTGGAAAGCTATTTCAAAGGCATACAAATTTTATGCATTGAGTGTTCCCCAATGCGTTACAACGTTTCACTAAAACTTGATAAAAGACAGACCTTCTGCAACTTAGACAATTTTGTCAAATCTTATGCACTTCTCTTTCCATCTTGAATTTTTGAAACAACTATTTTACCCACAGTCATCCCGTTGGGACTTCACATGTTACAAAATAAAACCTTACCACTCATTTACCACATTCACGCCTAAGCCGAATTTACGAGGTGTTATATTATTTCCCCCTTAGGATCATTCGTCCTCGAATGATGGTCGTGGTTGCAACTACGACTATCTATGGACATTAAACGAGTGTGGTGATGATATGCGAATATTGAAATGTCATGAATACATGTGTATCCAACTTAATGAGTAAGTTGTGAGTACGTGATTTTTGCCTCGCTCGAAATGTTCCTATGAAATTCATTAAATTATGATTTTTCTTTTACTATTTGAATTTTTTGGACTTATTGCATGATTTTGTGTTTATCTGCATTTTTCCCTTTTATTATTTTATTTTTAGAAATTATTTGAGTGATTTTGTGTTTATTTGGATTTTTCTTTTATTATTTAAATTTTTAGAAAATAATTGCATAATTTTGCGTTTATTTGCATTGTGCATTTTAATTAATATAATTTATAAAAAAATATAAAAATGGCATATTTGCATTTAGGATTGACCTTTTACATTTTTAGGTTATTAATTAGTTAATATTGAAAATAATGAAAAAACAACAAAAACTAGTTAATTTTCTTTGAAATTTAGAGCTTAGTTTAATTTTGAGTCGATTTTTTTTCAAGGTTGCTTAAGTCTCAAAATGGAGCGTATCATTTTGGACAAAAACGAACATATAACTCCATTTGGAGTTCCAATAAAAATCAGCAAGACTAATTGAAGATTCAACTAGTAAGTTCACTATAAATTCAATTTGGTTCATTTTTATTATGTTTTTGTTTTCTTTTCCGGTCTAGTAATTAGGTTTTGCCATATTTCTATTTTAGCTTAAATCAAGAATGTCATCCTACTTGATTCCTGATTAGGTTTGTTTATTTTTGCAAATGATCCTAATTATTTCATTGTCATTTGATTTTCTTTTATTTAGTTTAGTTAACGAATTATGCCTGTGTTTAGTTATGAAAGCCATGCATAATTTGCCTCAGTCTTTGAGCCTGGATCCTGTTTAGGTTTCTAATTCCTTTTAAAGTATAATTTGGCTTTGTTGTTAGTAAGTTAGTTAGTAGTTAAATCTCGCAGTAGGACTACAAGTTAATACAACTTTGCATGTTCCTTCTGAATATACTAATTTTAGTTGTGTATTTAAATTCATGTTAGCTAGTATGTAGTGATTAGCTAATTAGTCATTAGTCTTAGTATTTTATTTTCTTGATTAATAGTTCAGATTTAATTATGGATTGGCTATAGATGATAATTAGCTAATAGTTGATTTTAGGGCTCACATGAGTAAAATAGCAATTCTAGCATACTAAAGGGGTAATATAGGATTTTAATTTGGTTCTGGTAGTTTAGGATTAAAAGAAGGGTAGTATAGATATTCTTAAAATAAGGACAATGCTAAAATCTTTTAGACCCTTCTAGTAGGGGACTTTAATCTAAAAATCAGTAGTTTAGTGCAGTAACTTGGAAAACAAGTCAAAAAGTGAAAGACCAAGTAGGTAAAATCTGAAAATTGAAAGAGGGACTAGTAGTTAAAATAAAATAATGAGGTTGCCCTAGACTTTGGCTATAAAAGGCGCCTCAATTCATTCAATAGAGTGGGTTAGACAGTCTGAAATATTTCTGAAAATTTCCAGCAATAGCAAAAATTTAATCTTCTAATTCTTGCAATTATAGAAAAAATAAAAATATATTAGTTTAGTTGGAATATTTGGGAGCTTTTCCTTCAAAATATTGGCACCAGAGCCTTACAAACCATCAGAAAATCAACAAAATACTGTTCTACTAGAAGTCCAACTGGTTTAGTGTCTATTTGTGTTTTGTTTCTGGGACTTGCATCAATTAATTTGGTTTTGAGTTGTCCTTGAGTTCCTGGGTCTGATTTCAAGTTGTCTGAGGTTAATTGAAGGTTGTTTTGGTCCACTTTTGTTATGGGTGTAAATCTGGGCTATTAGATTGGTCTCCTTGATATGCAGTTCATTTCTGACTTCTGATGTCTTTGCTCAGTGCTGACTCTTGTTTCTTCATTTTTGGTTTCATTCCTGGTATCTGCTCCATCTCTAATTGCCAAAGGCCAAGGAATTTATCATTTGAAGCTTGTACATTGAAATTGCCTATAATTTGAGTATTCAGCTGTCCAGATTCATGTGTTCATACGGATTACTATATGTTTTCATTCAATGATTTGTCTTGAGTGTTTTAAATATACTGTAGATATTACTCAGGCTTGTATGATTGTCCTATATAGGACGCAACATTTTAGTTTGCTAGTTAGAATTAATTCATTGCGTGCTTACTCTCAAAGTGAACTCTAAGGACCAATTGTATTTTGAACTAACTGCTTACACTGTTTTTTTTAGCTTAAAGTCTCTATGGAAATTGTCATTCTTGTCAATTCTGAATTAGGTGTATTGTTGAGTTTAGATGATATGATGAAATTTGGTCCAGTTGTCTATAACTGATATTCATTGAGTCTTGGGCTCATTTAGGATCCTAGCACTTCCCTCATGTCAATTTATGTTTACAATATATGTCTAGCTTTGAGTAGGATAGCAGGATCAAAACGAAATGTTTGAGGCTTTTGCCAAAAACCAAATGAGTTGTAAAGCTACACTCTCAAAAGATGCCATATGACCCATTAACAAGTGAATCAGCTCCTAATTAACAATTGGACAATCATGAATATTTTTCCTTTCTTAATTCATTACATACTGATAGTTAACAATTTATGCCATAAACCAACACATCTCAATGATAGGATGGAACAAATTAGTAGAGAATTAGTTGGTTTTAGGACTGGCCTTTAAAATAAAATGAGGTATGCCGCGTCGAACGGAAATAAAAATCGCGTGGCCCTCATAAAATGTTTATATTAAAATAAGTAGAATTTCGGGACATGCCGTTTAGCGAATTTTATGATTCTCTCGCAAAGATAATAACAGTTAGCCGCTTTTAGGCGCGTCTTTGATAATTTTATCTTCTAAATTATATGTGCGCATTTACGTGACCCAAATCTAAATCTAAACTAAGTTGAAATGTGTCAAAAACCACGGGTGCATTTATGTGACGTGGTTTAAGACACGTTTTAACGACGCTGGAATTCTCTTTTAAAATAATAATAATAAAATTGGTTAAATGATTAAAATTGACACATAGGTTCATAATTGTTTAAAATCAGATAATTTAAGCCAAATATAACAGTTGAGCGACCGTGCTAGAACCACAATATCCGGGAATTCCTAAAACCTTCTCCTGGGTTAACAGAATTCCTTACCCTGATTTCTGGTTCACGGACTGTTAAACAAAGTCATTCTTCCTCAATTCGAGATTCTAAACGGTGACTTGGGACACCATAAATCTCCCAAGTGGAGGATCTGAAATTCTCTTAAATAATTGAATCTCATTTCGATTGTCCTTCAATTGGAAAAATCCCTTATCTACGCCCTTCACCGGGTTGTAGTAGCAAAAAGGAGGTGTGATAGCTAGTGAAAAAAGAGGGTAGCTATATGATTTTGTGGGATAAACTAGGTAGAAACCATGTTTTAGGTTTTTCTTTATGTTGAGTTGCTATAGAAATCATGTTCTATGCTAGTGTAAGCCATGCTAAATTAGTGCATTAGATATCCTGTCTTAGGGCAATCATGTTTACTGCTTCTGCATGTTGTTATAGTTCATCACTTTTCTTCTGATTTTGCATAAGCTACTATCACTTAGAAAATATGGTATTAAGTGAATAATACTGCTTAAATATACGACCATCTCTATGTGTATTAGAAATCCTACCTCATGACTCTGTTTGCATAAGCTTCAAATTATGTTTGTATCACCTAAATAAACAATTGTCTATAGAAGGGTTTAAAAAAGGCCCCAACACATAGATATCACGTCCTACTTTCAATATGCCTAAAATAAGTTTTCGTTACTTAAATAATCATGCCTATATGACTACATAACATCAAGCTGTTTAATTAATTCCCAGATTATAAGTGTATAAAGATATGCGCCTAGGAAAGCCTTAAACCATTCGGGATTCTAACCGGTAACTTACGATACCATAAATCTTCCAAGTGGCGACTCTGAATTCTCTTAAATAATTGAATCCCATTTTGATTGGCCTTTAATTGGAAAAACTCCCTTATCTACGCCCTTCACCGGGTTGTAGTAGCCAAAAGGAGGTGTGATAGCTCTGGCGACTCTACTGGGGGATCGAACCCAGAATCTCTGGTTCATGGTTCAAGAATTCGAGCTAAGAATAATTATTGTATTCGGCTTTGTTTATTATCTGATTTTACACGTTGGCTTAATGTGCAATCGCTTTAATATTATCTAAACTGTACATATAAACTGCTACGAAACCCTTCTCTTCTCACCTCAGGGGATGTGCTTACTGGTTGAGACTCCCTATTTTTTTAGTGTCATACCTTGAAATATGAAAGAGGCCGGACAAGTTACTAAGCCAGATGGATTTTTGGTTCCCGGTACATAGCCCCCTCCTCGACTCGAGTTGTCCGTTCGGGTATACTGTCTATAACACATACTCAGGTTTTTGAACTTAGAATAACTTGACCTCATGCCGGATCCCTAGTAGGAACGCTTATTTGCATCATGCATTTGACTTAGGAGACTCAACAAAGGGGTTGGGTCCGTGTAGGACAGCTTTACCCAAAATAACAAACCATCCTGAAGCATCCTACTTGCGCATTTATTTCGGATTAGCATGCTTACCAGCTTATGAATATGGGGAACAGTCAGGAAAAGACGTATCGGAGAGGGTAAGGAGAGTTAATCACCCATTTTGAAAAACCATTGCCCAAATAGTGCCGAAACGATGCCGAATGTTTTCAAAAAATAAGAGAAAGAACACAAGGGTTTATCTTCAAAAATAGTTTGTTTTACTTACCAATAAAAAGAAATCAGTCTTGTTTGTATGAACAACTCGTTCTAAAAAATGGCTTCTTTGGTTATATTTTTGTCACATTTTTTTAACCAAAAAAAAAAGAAGAGAAAATACAAAAGGTATACATGGAAATTCAAAAAGAGTTTGCACTTCAAAAGATTTTACATGTTTCAACATTTTTGCAAGAAAAAGAAAAGAGAAGAATTGTTTCTCTAAATTAGTTGGTTTTTTTTAATTCTCGCCGGTACTTAATTTTGCCCGACCTATGCTGATTTGATTATCGTCAGGTGCGAGATACGTAGGCAACCCCCATCGGGTCCAACCTCCCTTTTGCAAAACAACCAAAACAAAGAAAAAAAATGTCCAAGTTTTATTTTTTATCCTAAATAAATCGGGTCATGCCGTTATTGCTAAGAACGACCGAATGGGGACACCAGAAGGCTAATTTTGCACAAATGGCCACCTCTGGATTTTATTTTCCTCAATAGGCAGGCACAACCTTAAAATCTTCCTCCAGAACTGCTGAAAGGTTGTATTTGCAAAGCTGGGCTTTGGATTTAGAAAGTAGATTTCAAGAAAGGGGTCAATCTTGACTTTTTAAATCAAACAGAATAAAATATTAAGATACTAAGTTGCCCTAATAATGTGCAGAATGAGCACGGATCAGCATTTGCTGGTAGCATTCATGAACATAATTTCCTTGGAGCTACACATGTGGTGTAATGACCTGGGTGAAGCGGGGCAAAACAGGGTCAACATGCATTTGGGAGGACTTACTAAGATGTAAAAAATTAACCCGAATGGAGATATCATAAAGGTGTTGATCACATTCTGGGACCCGACTCACAATGTATTCCATTTCCTGAATTTCGAAATCACACTGCCATTGGAAGAAATAACTGGATATATTGGGGCCCATACGATCCCCCTGAGGTATCAGTACTTGATTGCGCTAAAGCCTATCATCGTACACAAATTCTTGGGCTCTTTAAAAATCATTAGGAACGTTCACAACCTAGACTTATCAGCTTGCTTTTGTACCCCGCAGTGTATATATCAGAGGTATGGGCCCGTAAGAGGATTTAATGACCCTGAAAACCATATTTGTAGCTAAGGGAATCAACTCAAATGGGAGGAACACCGTTGTTGTGCATTCATGGTATTTTTCTTGGGTCTTTAGGTGTTTCCGTGGAATGATGGAAATATTGACATATGGATAGTAGGGGTTGTCAGGACTTCAATAGCTCAGACTAAGAGCACTTCATACCGAAATCTTCCGTCCTTGCACTGCTGTTAAAGCAGGGGAGGTTTTTTTTTTTTTTTTTTAGTTTAAAGTTTGACTTTCATTGATATCAACAAATTTAGAATGAGGAGTTCTTTTTAGTAGTATAGACTAACTACTACTATATAAAATCTAACTATGCTAATACATTCCTTACACTATCGACTAAGGGTAGTGATTTAGTTGTCGCAATCCCATTTGCCATCTCTTGCATTTCCTACCCCGAACATGTACAAGCATAGCTACTTCACGGCAGAACTGATTTTCATCAAATGATTTTCTCTCAAATCTAATAATATTCCTACTTCTCCATATGAGTGATACTGTGGTGACAAAAGCAGTAGCCACCACAGCCTTCTGCCACACTTTTCTTCTAGCCAAGCAGCATATCCACTGAAGTTCAATATTCCAGCTGCAAATTGTCTTATTATATCCCAGCCAACAGTAAATCCTATGCCAAAGTTTCCTAGTGACAGGACAAGTGAAGTAAAGATGGTCAAACTCTTCTACAGATTGATGACAGAAAACACATTGCTCCTCCATACTTACTCCAAATTTCATTAGTCTGTCGACAGTGGGGAGTCGACCCTGAGCAGCCAACCATGTAGTGAATTTATGCCTAGGCAAGACATTTTTCGTCACCATAAGATTCTTCCATTCCACCCTAGGGAAGACTGGGAGCATAGTATGATATAGTGACTGAATCTGAAATTTTCCTGATCTGCACATTCCTGCTAGTCTATTCATAAGGTCCCTTTGCAATCTATTATTAGCCAGTATAGGGGTTCTGCATTCTATATTTTCCTAACTACCCAAGAAGCATTCTTGGGAATAGTCAGAACATCAATGTCACTACTCTTTATATAGTAGTAATGGATCCACTTAATCCATAAACAATCCTTTTTCCTTGCTAAATCCCACAACAGTTTAGTAATAGAACCCTATTCCAAATCTGTATATCAGTAATATTGAGTCCTCCAGCAGTGATAGGTCTGCAAATCTTGTCCCATGCTACCAGAGATCTTCTGGACACTGTTGCATTGCCAGTCCAAAGGAAGGATCTACAAACAGCTTCAATTACTTTTACCACCTTCTTAGGCAAGATGAATATCTGTGCCCAATAGGTTTGGATTCCAAATATCACTGTTTTGATAAGTTGACTCCTACCTGCATAAGACAACAGCTTGGCAGACCAACAGGTAATTCTGTCAGTTATTCTCTCAACCAGTGGCATGTAGTGATCAATATTGATTTTCTTTGAATGGAGTGGAATGCCTAAGTATTTGAAGGGAAGTTGTCCCTCACTAAATCCCAAAGCTTCAAGGATAACTTCTTTATCTTTCTGGTGTACTCCAGCCAGGTACACAGCACTTTTAGTGTTGTTGGCAGATAGTCCAGATGCTGCAGAAAATGCAAGAAATGCTGTATGCAATATTTGAATAGATATGAAATCAGCTCGACAGAACAATAACAGATCATCTGCAAAGCATATATGGGCACAATTAAGCTTCCTGCATCTAGGATGGAAATTGAAATCACCATTCCTATGCAACTGAGCCAATATTCTGTTTAAGTACTCCATAGCAAGGACAAATAGGTAAGGAGACATAGGATCCCCTTGTCTAATACCCCTTCTAGCAGGAAAAGGTTTAGTGAGTCCACCATTCATCACTAAAGAGTAAGTCACAGAAGATACACAAGCCATAGTCCAATCAACAAACTTGGCAGGGAATCCTAGATCAATGAGCAATTGTTTGAGGAACCTCCATTCAAGAGTATCATAAGCCTTCCTCAAATCCACCTTTAAAACACACCTTGGAGATATACCTTTTCTGGAGTAACCCTTGAACAATTCATGACTGAGCAAGAAATTATCAATAATGCTTCTACCTTCAATGAATGCTGACTGGGCTCTAGGGCTCTACCAACAATGTCATCAATAACAGCTTTTAACCTCCTAGTAATGACCTTAGATATTATTTTATAGATAGTGGTACAGCATGCAATATGTCTAAAGTCCTTCACTATTATAGGAACTTTAACCTTGGGCACAAGGGCAATGGCAGTAGTATTGACCATATGAGGCATCTCGCAAGTAGAAAAGAATTCCTTTGTAGCATCATATACATCCTCCTTGACAACCTCCCAGTTTCTGGTAAAGAATTCCACAGGGAATCGATCTACACCAGGAGCTTTATATTTGGGCATATCTTTAATAGCATAAGATATTTCATCCAGAGTAACATCCTTAATAAGTGCTCTTTGCTGGTCTAAAGTAAGGCATTTTCCTTCCTTAACAATAGATGAGATAAGACAAGGCAATTCATAAGCACTCTCACCCATTAATGACTTGAAAACCTCAATAAACTCCTGCTCTACAGCCACTGGTTCAGTTAACTTCATACCTGCTTCAGTGTAAATGGAAGTAATATTATTCTGGCTGGTTCCTATCCTCCACTGAGGATGAAAGTATTTGGTGTTGGCATCCCCACATTCAATCCAGCTTGCCTTTGATTTCTGTCTCATGACCTGTTCTTCAACATTACTCCACTTCTCAGTGTCATGAAGAGCTTCTTTCTCCTCTTTAAATAGTTGTTCTGAAAAAGGATTCTACAGAAGTTGGCTTTGAATAATATCCAGTAGTTCTCTAGCATGGATTAGTTTCTGTTGATAAGAAGCCATATGCCTATTCATTTCTTTTAAATGCTGTTTCAGATTCTTCAACTTATACCATATCTGTTGCAAAGGTGATCCTTCACTCTTTTGAGACCATACCTGTTGCAATATAGAAGAGAATTGAGGTTCCTCCATAAGAGCATAATACAATCTGAAGGGTTTAGGATGTAATAGCTTTTGTCTCCCAAACTGTATGAGAATAGGGGAGTGGTCAGAAACTGAGGGATTCATAAAGTCTGCTTCCAAATGGCCAAACTGTTGAATCCACTGAAAATTACCAAGTGCCCAATCAATCTTGCTATAAACCTTCTTATTAGTCCATGAATACTTCCACCCTTTTGATCTGATGGGGGTAAGTTGGAGATAAGAGATAAGTTCCCGGAACTCCCTAACTTCAGCATCTCCCACAGGTGATCCAATCCTATCATCAGAGTGTAGAACAGAATTGAAGTCCCCACTGATCAACCATATATCTGGACTTGGAATGTTTATGCCTCTCAGATCATTCCAAAGTTGCTTCCTCAGTATTGCAGTATTATAAGCATAAATGACACTCAGATGCAATCTGATTTTATCAACAGGATCCTCTACCAGAAAGTGAATAAACTGCTTAGTTACACAAGAAATATGTAACTGTATATGTGGTTTCTAGATTAGCCAGATTCTGCCATTGACTGCATTGGTGTAGTTGTGTTGAACCTTCCAACCTTTAGCAACCTTATCAACAATTCTAAGTGCTTTGTGTTCTTTGACCCTAGTTTCAAGGCAACCTAGAACATCAACTTTATTCCTAACCAGAAAATTTTTCAGTTCTTTCTGCTTATGGGCTTTATTAAGCCCTCTAATATTCCATGTAACTGTAATCATGAAATATTAGGAGGCATACATAAAGAAGGCCCAGGATCCTGCTGCTGTCCCTTTCTACCATCATCATTAAATCCAGCAATAGCCTTGCCTCTTTCTTGCTCCAGCACTATCCCAGTAGCACCACTCTCATCACAATCATGGTTATCAGTCTCAGATCCATGACTTGCATCCATATCAGTACTGATTTGTATCCTCTGCATCCTTTCAACTAGTTGATCAGAACACACTGATTTGTTAGGCAATGTATTGGTGTCCATTGCTTCACTAATCAATGGGACTGTATTAATACCAGGTTGAACAGATTGCACTGGCATGCTAGGCAATGTGTTAGAGTTCATTGCTTCACTTGCCAGTGTATCTTTGTTATCTATGCTAGCTTTAGGAATCCATTCCTGCCTTGGTTTCTTTCCTCGAGGCCTTTTCCTAAGCTCCTTACTTTGCTCTGGCAGCTCCTGCTCCCCTTCATTATGCCCATTGTACCAACAGTCAAGGGAATTGTGACCAAACTTCAAGCAGTGATTACAGAATTCAGGTTTCCAGTCATACTCAATCCCTTGAATCTTCATCCCAAATGGAGTTTCAATTTCAATTTCCTCAAGCAAAGGATAGGCAGCATCAACTTCAACCAGAACTCTAGCATATGAAATCTTCTCAAAATGAGCTGTGATTTTGTCAGTATACAGAGGCTTACCAATTGCACTAGCTAATTTGCTGAGAATTTCGGATGACCAGTAACCCATAGGTAAGCCAGGAAATCGAACCCAAACAGGAATAGTACTAAGCACATCATTTTGAAATGAAAAATCCACATCCCATGGTTTCAGCACCATTGGCTTATTCCTGTAAGAGTATGGCCCATATTGGATCACTAGATTCTTGTCCTCAACACTGTAAAAACGAAATATTCAATAACCATCATTGTGCATTAGAATCTGTGGTTTAGCCACAAAATTCCAGACATGCATAACAAAGTTCTCCAAGGATTTCTCTGTAGGATTATCTCCGATGATGTACCCTATTAGTGAAGCACTCCAGTACTCCGATTGGGGTTTCAATTCATCGGCACTAATTTTAACTACCTTTTTCCCATCCCTATCAGTAGGCGGAACAAATGATAAAACCTTACCCATATTGTGTTTGCCTCTGACAACCTCAGCCATAGTAGGGGATAAATGTTCAGAAATGGCTATATCAGAAAATTGAAGTTTCCTCACAACCATGTTTGCAGGATCTACATCATTTACCTTTGATTGAGGCTCAACACTAACAATTTCATCTGCATGCAAAGGAATTTTAGATTGAAACTTCTCAGGTAGAAAGTTCCCGAAAGTTAACGGTTCCAATTCTTTTGTTTTTCCTGGAGCTGGAGTAACGATTTAGGTAGCGGGAGGTGCTGGTTGTCGCCGGCGACGCGCCATAATCGACGAGAGAGCTTCTTGCTAACGTGCGGCGTGAATGCACTGTTTCATTGCCTTATCGCGCGCCGAGAGAAAACCGCTTAGATTGTGTTTACTTTATTCTAAAGCAGGGGAGGTTTCTTCAAAGGATTTAACCTATTGTTACAAATATGGATGATCGAACACTTATGCCATCGGCCTCAATTCATGAATTATGGGTCGCCAGCAAAGAGTTGCATGGAAGAATTCCATAACAGTGTTGATGGGCTTATATTACCTGAGGCGTTTACACAATGGGTGTCGTGTCTCCGGGCCATTGCTGCAAACCAAATAGAGTGGACGTTCGGGTGGCTCCTCATGGATAAAATCATGTATATGCAGGCCATCGGGCCTCATTTCCTTCTGATGGGTGTCCAAAGTATCCAACCCTATGTTCCATATAGAGTGCTAAGCCAATTAGGGATGTTCCAAATGATTCCCAGGGATGAGGATATTAGTCTCCACGTGGTCGAGATTAGTCCCAATGGTCAACTTCCCGAAGCCGTTGTCCGTCAAATTTGGAGCAAATGTCAATACTTGACAGTAGGAACTCGAGTATGCGACATATCTAAAGGAGAGGTTGTTCCAGGGTACATTGCCTAGTACAAGAAGGACATGGAGTTTGGAAGACCGGCTAAAAGGCCACACCTCCAAGAATTTGCTGATATGTCACAAGAACAATGGGACAGGCTAGCCAAGGAAAATGAATATAGGGCTACATAAGAAAATATAGAAAAACAAATCAAAGACCTTCAATTTGTATATAGTTTGCAAGCTGCTGCAAATGAGGGGGAAAAGAAAAGATTAGCCAAAGAAAATGAAGCGTTACAAGCCCAAATCCAGAAAATGAAAACAGTCGCAGAAGATCTCCCCAGGAGCGCAAAGGATGAAAATCTCATAGTTAATTTAAGGAGAAAAGTAACCGAGTATGGGTGTGACTTGAATAAAGAAGAAGGTGAACTATCCAGGATTTGGAAACAATTGACTAAAAATGTGGAGGAACGAGACCGCATCATTGAGCATTTAAAAAAAGGCATGATGATGAGGTTGCTGGGTTAATAAAAAGGTCATCATGGCTAAGAACAAAATGGCCAAGCAAGCCAGTGACTTCAAAGCCGAGAAAGAACATTGTTATGCAGCGATAACAAGGTTGGAGATGGATTTGCTGCAATTCCAAGAACTGAATCAGGTATCTGAGCGAACTCTAGAGGTATGGGCCGAGAAAATTGGGCGATTATTGAAAGAAAAAGGTGTTATCAGGGAGAGAGTACGAACAATCACAGACTACATCAGCGCAAAGTGCAGCCACTGCGAGGATATGACAAGATCCATGTCCTTTGCTACCTCCATGACCTTTGTTCGGCAAGTAATGGAAGACCTCCACCACCTCCAACAGGTTTTAGCATGTAAGCCTGTAGCAAGGCCGAATGATGCCTCACGAGGCCCGGAAGCAATTGGAGCCTTAATGTATTCATGATTTCTTGAGATTACACTTTCCTTAAAGTCTGTCAGTCTGTATTCTCTTTTGCGCAAGGTTAGCTGCTCTTCGAGTCTGTAGTTTGTTTTCCATTAGATTTTGTAAGTTTTTTTAAATATGTCAATTTTTCAAGTCCTTGTAACTAAAGTTTTTCAATATGAAAATGGAAGATTACAAATTATTGTATGCTTCACTTTTATTTGCAAGAACTACGCTTGCTCTGATTCATGCGGGGTCATGATACATAGGCAATCTACATGGGATTCGACCATAAAACTAATAGAGAAAAGGAAAAGAGAAAATAAAGGCATGAGAGATACAAGAAAACAAACAAGAAAACAAAACAGGAAGAAAGGGAGGAAATAAGCCAAAAGAGGTGGGGCCTTGCAAAAAAAGAAAATAAAAGCAGGGATGATGCAAGCAACCAATGCACGTAGTGACCAACTGTTATTTAGGTGCATTCACACCCAATATGATGCTAACTTACATGTTAGAACCAAACCATTAACGAGTTTTTGTGTTGTGTCAATTCCAGACTAGACAGGTGGTTGGTACTTGCGGCATTCTGCCAACCCACTCCTACAACACACGGTCTAAGAGAAAGCAAGTCATGGCCAATAAGGAAACCAATGTATGCATTATTGATCCCTCAAAAGAAGTAGAGGAATTGGACGTTAATGCCATGAAGGAGGAAATGTATAAGCTAAATCACAAAATGGCTAAGATGTACCAGGCATGGGCAACAGGACAACCACCCCGGACCTATCCTCCTAATCTAACCATCATCCCGCCACTGGCCCAAGCACCTGACCAGTCCATCACTGATCCACCCTCAAGTTTTCCTATCTATTCACAACATCAGGGTACGACCTCTCAACCACCACCAGCTCCACTACCCAAAGTTGCTCCTCACCCCCTCAACCAATTGCCACCATCTATTTGGCACCTCCACCTCCTACACTCCATAGGTCATCAATTGAACCCTTGCTTCAACCTTATGACCCCAAATACTATCCACCAGAACCTACTTACAAGACTCATGAGCCTTACTCCTATAATCCCTGTCTCGCGATCCAGGAGGGAGTTGAAAAACTGATCAAAAATCCTAAATAGGAAGAGATGCTTAGAAAGGTAAGAAGTCTAGAACAATCATTCAAGGACATGCTGGGATTAGGTGGCCAGGTAAGTTATTTAAAGATGTGCAGTTGCCTCCAGGTTTCAATATGCCTAAATTTTACTTATATAATGGGCACGGCGACCTGGTCGCGCATCTAAGGGTGTTTTGAAGCAAAATTAGAGGAGCAGGGGGAATAGATGAATTGCTGATGGCATACTTTAGCAAGAATTTAAGTGGGTCGACACTGGAGTGGTACACTCCGCTGGATCACAATCGCTCGACACTGGAGTGGTACACTCGGCTGGATCACAATCGCTGGTATACTTGGGATGACCTGGAACAAGTGTTTGCTTGCCTCTTACAATATAATCTCGAGTTATTCCCGGATCGCCTATCTCTGACAAAACTAGAGAAGAAACACAATGAGAGCTTTAGGGAATATGGTTTTTGGTGGAGGGAACAAGCAGCCAGAGTTGATCCTCCCATAAAAGAGAGTGAGATGGTCGACTATTTTCTACAAGCTCTAGAACCTACCTATTTTTGACATTTGGTGTCAATAGTGGGTAAGTCTTTCAACGAAGTAGTAAAGATGGGAAGTATGGTCTAGGAAGGCCTCAAATCCAACAAAATCATGAGCTAGTCTGCAATTAGGGCAACCACTCAGGCCATCAAAGGCGGAGCTAGGGGAACATTCAGAAATAAGACTAAGGAGGAAGTAGTGACAGTGGAGCCACGAATTTGGTTCAAGCCTGGGTCTCCATCTCATTACGCCCAACCTCGTCCTCACCACCAAGCATACCCACACACTCCATACGGCCCACCACAACATTACTATCCACCATTAGAACCTAGCTTCTCAATCCATCATGCGCAAGCATATACCCAACGTCCCGCTCACATGAAATGGCATGCGCCAGCCCCAAAATATACCTACCCAACTCCACATAATCATTACCCACCTCGAATAGCCTACTAACAACCCCCGAAACCCGCCTTCCAAGCCAATCCAATCTTGAGAAATGAAAGGATGTAAAAGAAAAAGACTTTTGCTCCGTTGGGAGAATCCTACACTAGCTTATTCCACAGGCTGCGACAATTTGATATGGCGAGACCAATCGACGCAAAATTACCAAATCCTCCCCCGAATAATCAAGATCATTCTGTCAGCTGTGAATATTGTTCATGTGTACCAGGGTATGATACTGAAAAGTGTTGGACTTTAAAGAACGTTATCTAGGAAATTATCGACTCCCAGCAGATTGAGGTGCAGACCTTATAGGTACACAATATTTAGAAAACTCGCTGCTAGTCCATCAGGAGACCAACATTATTAAGATCATGGAAAAAAGTGGGGAGTCCAAAAGGCCCTTACAAACAGTAATGATGATCAAGTCCATTGAAGTTAAGCTAATTGAGAATGCAAGCAGTGAGAAATTGTTAATCAAGACAAAAGGATGAAGCAACAAGCCTGTCGTAGTTCAAGGGGGTCCAGCATGCACGGTTGCGCCAAAGCAAGAATAGGCAAAGGTAACAGTACACAGGGCAGATAGAGAACCTGTCGTGGTTATGGAAGATGTTTTCATAGCGCCCATTATTGAAAAACTGGTAATCCAACCACCAATCATCAACATCAAAGCCATTCCTTGAAGATATGAGCAAGTGATAGTGATGTATAAAGAAAAGGAAGTTAGGGAAGAAGTGTGTGAGGCTCGGGGTTTAACTCGATCGGGGAGGTAATTCGCCCCTGAAGAATTAAGAAAAGGAAGAATCTCTAAAGATAACCTAAAATCAATGAAGAAAGCTGTGTCGGAGGAACAGGCAGAGGAATTCTTGAAGAAAATGAAAATGCAGAATTACTCCATCATAGAGCAGTTGAGGAAGACACCAGCTCAGATCTCCTTATTATCCTCACTAGTCCATTCAAACGAACACCGTCAGGCGTTGATCAAGATTTTGAATGAAGCCCACATCCATGATAAGATAAGCGTGAATCATTTGGAAAAGATTGCAAACAAGATATTCTAGGTAAACTGAGTCACCTTCTCTGACGATGAATTGTCCATGGAGGGCACTGAGCACAACCAAGCTCTTTATCTGACTGTGAAATATGAAGATTCTTTGGTCACCCGGGTTTTGGTCGACCATGGATCCAGGAGAAGGATCGAGCGGGGCAGATGTGTAGTTTGTGGGAGCATGCGTAAAAGTCAATAACTGGGAATCCAGTCCTCTTCCCACTTGAAGGAGTCGTGGTAGTCGGCTTTGATTTTCCTTTCAGTCTAGTTTGGATTAGCTTCAGAGTTTTTAATTCAGTTGTTATTTCCGTCCGTTTGGATGTGTAAACTCTGTTATCTTTGATTCTAATAAAATGCAATTTACCTTTCAACTGTGCTAATATTTTCCATTTCTCTTTACTTCTCTTTCTTTTCTCCTTTGTACAGCTATATTTATGATGGTTCCAGTGATGTGACATGCATAAGGACTCCTTGGCCTAGTCTTCAAAACTGGTCTAGTTCAGATATAATAATTCAGTAAATAGAACATGAAGATGAACCAGAATACGAGGAGAAATGGGCATGGGACGAGATTAGTAAAGAGTTGAGCCAATTTGAGGAGAAACCCAAACCAAACCTGAACAATACAAAGGCAGTCAATTTAGGAAGCCTGGATAATGTCAAAGAAACAAAAAATAAGTGTCCATCTAGAGCCACAACTTAGGAAAGAAATAATTTAGGTACTTCTTGAATAGAAAGATGTCTTTGCATGGTCCTATGATGACATGCCCGAATTAAGCACTGACTTGGTGGTTCACAAGTTACCCACTTACCGAGCCTGCCCTCATGTCAAGAAAAAGTTGAGAAAGTTTAAAACTGATGTGAGCATGAAATTATAGAGGAAGTGACCAAGCAGTTTGAGGCAAAAGTCATTCGAGTCACACGATATCCCACCTGGTTAGCTAATATTGTGCCTGTACCAAAGAAGGATGATAAAACCAGAGTTTGTGTCGATTACCGTGACCTCAATAAAGCAAGTCCGAAGGACAAATTCCCTTTGTCGAACATTCACATACTGATTGACAATTGCGCGAAGCATGAGATCAGGTTGTTCGTGGATTTTTACGCTGGCTACCACCAGATCTTAATGGATGAAGAAGATGCGGAGAAAACAACATTCATCACGCCGTGAGGGACATATTATTATAGAGTCATGCCTTTTGGTCTGAAAAACGCCAAGGCGACATACATGAGGGCCATGACAATCATTTTTCATAATATGATACATAAGGAAATTGAGGTCTATGTGGTGACATGATTGTGAAGTCCAAAAAGAAATCCGTTCATGTCAAAGACTTGAGAAAATTCTTTCAAAGGCTCTGCTGGTATGACCTCAAACACAACCCGGCAAAATGCGCATTTGGGGTACCCTTAGGGAAGTTGCTAGGGTTCATAGCCAGTCGCCGAGGCCTCGAACTAGACCAGTCGAAGATCAAATCTATACAGGAGCTACCACCACAGAGGAATAAAACCGAAGTGATGAGTCTATTGAATTACGTCAGTCGGTTCATTGCTCAGCTCACAACCATCTGCAAGCCCATCTTAAGATATTGAAAAAGGATGCTGCGGTGAAATAGACAGGAGAGTGCCAGGAAGCATTTGACAAGATAAAGGAGTATTTGTCGAAGCCACCTTGGTCCCACCAGAACCAGGAAGGCCCTTGATCTTATATTTGATAGTCTTGGACAACTCATTTGGGTACGTGTTGGGTCAGCACGATGTCACCGGGAGAAGAGAGCAGACCATATACTACCACAACAAGAAATTTACGCCCTACGAGGTTAACTATACTCATCTTGAAAGAACGTGTTGCACCTTGACGTTGGTAGACCAAAAGTTAAAGCACTACTTGTCATCACACACCACTTATCTCAGCTCACGTCTTGACCCATTGAAGTATATGTTCCATAAGCCCATGTCCACAGGAAGGCTCGCGAAATAAGAAATCTTGCTTACGGAGTCTGAAAGTATCTACGTGACCAGGACTGCCATGAAGGCACATGCATTGGCAGATCATTTAGCTGAGAATCCGATAGATGAAGTGTACGAGCCCTTGAATACATGCTTCCCAGAAGAGGAAGCGATGCCTACCGATGGAATGGAATGGGATGAGAGGTCAGGTTAGAAATTGTTCTTTGATGGGGATTCCAAAATGAAATGCATTGGGATAGGAGAAGTGCTCATTTCTAAAGAAGGTCATCATTACCCGGTCACAGCTCAACTCCGCTTCCATTACACCAACAACATGGCAGAATATGAGGCATGCGTTTTGGGTATGATATTAGCGGCAGACATGTGTGTCCAGGAAGTCTTGGTCTCGGGGGACTCGTACTTTTTGGTACACCAGATTCAAGGGGAGTAGGAAACAAAAGACTTAAAGCACACACCATAGCGGCAATTCTTGCATGATCTCTGCCAATGATTTAGGTTAATAGAGTTCAGGCACATCCCCAGAATTCACAATGAAGTTGCTGACGCCTTGGCTACTCTGGCATCAATGCTACATAAACCGGACAAGACTTATGTTGACCCGATACATATCCGGGTCCATGATCAACATGCTTATTGAAACATGGTGGCAGAAGAGCTTGACGGCGAGCTTTAGTTCTATGACATCAAGGAATACATCAGGAGAGATATGTACCAGGTACAAGCCAGGAGTGACCAGAAGAGAACAATCCGTCGATTGTCAAATTGGTTTTTCTTTAGTGGAGGAATATTATACAAAAGAACGCTAGATCTTTGTTTGCTAAGATGCCTATATGCTGGGCAGGCAACAACCATCATGAAGAGATGCGTGTCGGCGTCTGCGGGCCATACATGAGCCAATATGTTTTGGCAAAGAAGATTCTCCGGCCAGGATATTATTAGCTCACTATGGAGCCGGATTATATCAGCTTTGTGCGCAAGTGTCACCAATGTCAGGTGCATGGAGACTTAATTCACTCTCCGCCATCTGAATTGCATACGATGTCTTCACCATGGGCTTCCGTTGCTTGGGGCATGGATCTCATCGGGCCCATCGAACTAGCAACTTCTAACGGAGACAGATTTATATTGGTTGCTATTGACTATTTCACCAAATGGTTGAAGCCAACACCTTTAAGGCATTGACCAAAAAGTTTGTGTTGACTTTGTACATGAAAATATCATTTGTCAGTTAAGAATCCCCAAGACTCTCATCACTGACAATGGGGAAAATCTCAAAATTCACTTAATGAGAGAAGTATGTCAGCAGTTCAAGATCACACATCGAAATTCTACCCCGTACCGCCCCAAGGAAAACGAAGCAGTTGAGGAGGCAAATAAGAACATAAAGAAGATACTTCGAAAAATGGTGGAAGGGTCCAGGCAGTGGCATGAGAAGCTATCTTTGCATTGTTAGGTTATCGCACCACTGTCTGCACTTCAGTAGGTGCAACTCCATACTTGTTAGTATATGGAACAGAGGCGGTAATCCTTGCTGAAATTGAAATCCACTCTCTTTGAATCGTGGCTGAAGCAGGAATCGACGATGAAGAATAGGTCAAAACTCATTTAGATCAATCGAGTTTGATTGACGAGAAAAGATTGGCGGCGGTATGTCACGGCCAGTTTTATTAACAAAGGATTGCCAGGGCATATAACAAGAAAGTGCGTCCAAGAATGTTTGAAGTTGGTCAATTGGTGTTGAAGTCCATCCACCCTCACCTCACCGAGGCAAAGGGCAAGTTCGCTCCGAACTAGCAAGGACCTTCTGTCGTATCAAGAGTGATGTCTAATGAAGCATTGTATCTGACAGATGTGGAAGGGAAATTTATGGAAATGGCTATCAATTTGGATGTTGTCAAAAGATATTATGTATGATTTTATTTTGGATCATTGTCTATACTTGGCATTTGTTTGTACTTGGAAGGTTCTATAGATTGGAATGATGAAGGCATTTTATTCATCTATCTAAACACTTTACCCTTTGTTAACCCCTTTGAGCTTCCGTTATTTTAATTCTCATATCCCCTCTTTCGGAATCCATAAAGAGAGTTAGACACGCAATTATAAAAGGCGACGAACATACAATAAAGGCAAAAGCAAGAAAAGCAAAAGAACAAGAGAAGAAAAAAAAACAGCAAAACAAAAGAGAAAAGAGAAAAAAAAGAAAGAAAAGAAAATAAAGGAAAAAAAAGAAAGGAAAAAAATAAGAAAAGAAAAGAAAAAAAAGGAAAAAAAAAGAAGAAAAAAAGAAGATAAAAAAGAGAAAAATGAGAAAGAAACAGCCGAAAGATAGGAGGAAAAGGAAAACAAACAATAATGAAAGTAAGGAATTAGCAGGAACTACGTTTGACCTGATTCCTTCTAAGGATACGTAGGCAACCTCACGGCTCGATCATATTCAAATAAAATCTGAAAAACCCAAGCAAGAAACTGGGCCAGAAATTGCATTGGTTTAGATTCCGAAGGTTGAAAACTTTGAACCCATAAAAGCAATTTTTGAGCCTCTAACCTTGTCCAAAAGCCTACATTACAGTCCAAAGAAAGACCTTCTGATCAATCTGTAACAAATGCTGGGGTATGCAAGGAGAAATGGACCGTACCTCTTAGCGGCACTCCAGTTCCTGCAGAATTGTAACAAAATGATAGAGTCTTATTAGTCAAAACCCTCACGGGCAACCTAAGGCGACGAGATTTGAGAGAAATAATAAAACGAGAGAGCCTCAACGGTAAAAACCCTCACGGGCAACATAAGGCGAAGGTAAGGCAAGAAGAAAAACTCAAGAAAGGGGCTGTTGGTGGAAATATGTTCATGAACACTGTAAGGCAAGCAAATCTTGGGTTTGGTTGAATGAATCGGGTAAGAACTGATCACAACAACAAAAGACTGGCAATAGAAGGTTGATCATTGGGACAGACTGGGTCGACTAGGCCGAAGTGCATGTCATGATCATGAAAAACTAGCTACTCTTCCTCAGATAAGTTCTCTTTCTCTTCCTTTCAACAATTAGTGAATCTGGAATTCTTTACCCTAAATGCCATATGGAGTCATTGCATTTCATTTTTCTTTTTGAGTCTCTAAAGTCCTTGGTTTAAGCAAACGAGAGGAATTTCAAAGCATATTATTAGCTCCCAAAGGGACAAAGCGCATGACACCTAAAATTGTAACAAAGATAAAAAAGTTTGAAACAGCAAGGGGAAGGGTTCACAAGAGCTTTAATTGATTGAAGGGACAAGAGTCGGCAAAGCAAAGGAGCACCACATAGAGATGGGCATGCAAAGTAAAACAACAAAGGTTCTGGGGATAGCCGAGCATAATACACCGACCGGGTAATATCGAAAGGGACGCATGGTTAGCACAACACAAAGATGGGAAGTAAAGTAAAGCCAAAAGGCTTAGGGGTCAGTCGGGTATAACACACCGACCGGGCAATCTCAGAAGGGATGCAAGGTTAGCATAGCACAAAGATGGGAAAGGTCACGAGGGTTGACACAACCTGATACATCAACTCATCAATCGTTAGGGAACGACATAATGAATTCTGGCAAAGGGTCGGAAGTGCAACACAAGGTGGGGAGCAAAGTAAAGACACAAAGGTCAAGGGCTAGACAAACATCATAAACAGACGGGGTGATCTCAGGAAAGGGTGTAAGGATTTTAGCAAAGGATAGGAAATGTAACACAAAGAAGAGGAACAAAGTAAAGACACAAGAGTCAGAGGGTCAGCCAAGCATAATACATTGATTCGGTAATTTCAGGAAAGTTGCAAATATATGGCAAAAGGGCTAGGAATGTAACACAGTAATGAGCGAGCAAAGTAAAGCCATAAAGGTTCAGTGGTCAGTCAACCAACTCTGGAAACGCATTATCAACATGGACATTTGCACAAAACGGAACATGACAGTGAAGAGGCCGCTTCCAACAAGAATGCTGCAAGCCAACCACTACTTTTCAAACTGACTAGTTTTCTTTGATTCACACATGGGCAGAAAAATACCAGAATAACCTATGGGAGGCCTTCCGATTGGGAAAGCAAGCACACAGCAGGTATGATCAAGACCTCAGGTCTCACCTAAAAATGGGGCTCAGCTTAAACTCAAAAGAGGCACAGGCCGTCATAAATATCCTCCCCAGAAAATAGTGCAAGAGGATCAACTTTAACTAGCAAGCCCCAATAGGAACAATTGAGGGTTAAAAGGGGCAGTTTAAAACTCAAACAGGCGTAGGTGATAGGGGTAAGAACCAACACCTTCCCTAGTAAGAGTCGCAAAAACCCTCCTGAACAATTATCACTAATGGAAACAACCAAAAATTAGAAGTAGCATTTAAATTGGAACCCTCAGGACCTTCCTAGAAAATGAGACTCATTTTAAGGTTAGGAGTAATTATTGATAACAAATAGCGTAACAAAATTGCACATCGAAGTAGGATCCAGTTAAGAGTTGTCAGCACTCTCCTGAAAAATGGGACTTAGCTTAGGACACAAGCAGTCAGGTGGCATGGTCAAACCCAAATGCTTTCCCAATAAGAGTCATCAGGACCTGCCTAGACATTGGGATCTAATCATTGAACTTGTCAGGACCCTCTTGATAATGGGACGTAGCTCTAAACACTAACCCCCAACAGACAAATTTTGTCATCCAATTAAGCGTTGTTAGGATCCGCTTGGATAATGGGAAATAGTTTTAATCACTAGTCACCAACAGACCCCCATCAGATATTACTCAGAAAAAGACATAGTGGAAAATAATACCTGCTGAAATATAACATAGTCTTAAAGTTGTCGTCATGTAAGAATTGTCAGGACCCTCCTAAATAATGGGACTTCGCTTAGATTTAGAGATATTTGGTAAAGGGATTTGATTAACACTCACGAATCCGCACTGTACAAAACTGGGGTACGAAGAATTATTTGAGTTTGTTTATTTTGTTGTGATCAGGTACACAAGCATATGTCTCAGGGAATATTATTTTTTCATAATTCAAGTCTTGGTAATCAGGCGCCCACCTGTAGAAAAGGTAATATTTTTCAAGATGTAAGTTTTAATAATCAGGCGCCCACCCAAGATGTAAGTTTTGATAGTCAGGCGCCCACCAGTAGAACAAGGGAATATTTTTAAAAATTTCAAGTTTTGGCAATCAGGAGCCCATCTGTACAACAAGGGGATATTTTTCAAGATGTAAGTTTTGATAATCAGGCGCTCACCTATAGAACAAGGGAATATTTTTCAAGATGTATGTTTTGATAGTCAGGCGCCCACCTGTAGAACAAGGGATTATTTTTCAAAATTTTAATTTTTGATAATAAGGCATCCATCTGTAGAACAAGGGAATTTTTTTCAAGATGTAAGTTTTGATAAACAGACACCCACCTGTAGGATAAGGGAATATTTTTCAAGATATAAGTTTTGATAGTCTGGCGCCCACCAATAGAACAAGGGAATATTTTTCAATATTTTAAGTTTTGATAATCATGCGCCCACCTGTAGAACAAGGAAATATTTTTCAATATTTCAAATTTTGACAATCAGGAGCCCACCTGTAGAATAAGGAAATATTTTTCAAGATGTAAGTTTTGATAATCAGGTGCCCACAAAAAGAACAAGGGAATATTTCAAGATGTAAGTTCTGATAATCAGGCGCCCACCAAAAGAACAAGGGAATATTTTTCAAGATGTAAGTATTGATAATCAGGCGCCCACCTGTAGAACAAGGGAATATTTCATAAAATGTAAGTTTTGGCAATCAGGTGCCCACCGGTAGAACAAAGGAATATTTTTCAAAGATGCAATGTTTTTGGCAGTCAGTCGCCCACCTGCAGAACAAGGAAATATATTTCAAAGATGCAAGTCTTGGCGATTAGGCGCCCACCTGTAGAACAAGGGAATGTTTTCAAGTTTGAAGTTGGGTAATCAGGTGCCCACCTGTGAGAACAAGTAAGTTGGAAAGTGTTGCAATCAGGCACCCAACCTGTAAAACAAGGGAACACATGTCGAGTCCAACAATCCAGTAACAAACATAGAAGAAGCGAAAACAAGGAGTCAACTAGGCGACAGTGAGTTCACAGGAAGAAGTACAAGACAGCAAAGCAACAAAGATCAAGAGTAATATTGAAGACATAGATAGGTTCTTTTATAATCCATTGTCAATAGCTTAGTCTAGCTTCTTCATTTTTTTACAAGGTGTAATAAGGGGATCTAGCGGTAGTAGCAGCAGCAACAGCAACAACAGCAGCAAGGAAATCGCAGCTCCCGGCCTAACTACCAAGCACTCCAGAACAGCACTGACCTGATTCCTTCATAGCCAAGGATATGTAGGCAACCTTTGAAGCAGGGTTCGGTCAGACGGTTTTCAAAATGCTTCTCATGGAATGTAAAATAGGCAAAAATCTCTCATTTGCTCAATTATCTTTTCCCCGAAACCCTTCGCCTTTTTGAGCAAAGCGAGACATCTGTGAGCACGTGATTTTTGCCTCGCTCGAAATATTCCCATAAAATTCATTAAATTAGGATTTTTTTTTACTATTTGAATTTTTAGGATTTATTTGCATGATTTTTTGTTTATTTGTATTTTTCCCCTTTGTTATTTGATTTTTAGGAATTATTTGAGTGATTTTGTGTTTATTTTCATTTTCGTTTTATTATTTGAATTTTTAGGAATTAATTGCGTAATTTTGCGTTTATTTGCATATTGAGCACTTTAATAAATATAATTCATAAAAAATATAAAAATGGTATGTTTGTATTTACGATTTAACTTTTACATTTTTAGGTTATTGATTAGTTAATATTGAAAATAAGGAAAAACAACAAAAATTGGTTAATTTTCTTTGAAATTTAGAGTTTAGGTTATTGTAGGAGTTTATTTAGTTTATTTCCTATTAAATATGTTTTTCGTCTATTTTTAATTTTGTTAGTAAAAATCTGAAAAAATAATAAAATAAAAGTATTTTAAAAGAGAATAATTGTATACAATAATATAGGTCTTTGTAAAGACCAATATCTGGGAAGCTTTAGTAATAAAATTTAGCCCAAAAACCACCTGACGCATTAAATGGACCCAAACCCAACACCCATGCCCGGTCCAAAAGCCCCCAAAGCAAAACAACGACGTTTTACATTAAAGAATTTGTGCCGTTGATCAATCTTGATCAAACAGTCAAGATGAAAAGGTTTCACACTATATATATGTCGGATGACATACCCCCCATTACAAACCACATACCATGTCCAAAAACCCTAAAATTATCCGGTGTAACACCACCCACCACCGGCCTGCCTCCATCGTATAACCATCGCCCGCCGCCGGCCAGAAATCGCGTCCGCCAGTGGCGTAACCCAAATCCACCAAAAATTACACCCCGTAATCCCTATGCTCCCCTCTTTCCAATCCCCCTAAAATCACCCCTCAAAACCCAGCCAATCGCGTCGAATATCCCTTCAAAAGAGCGGTTGCTCCGTCGTCCACCGTGGCGCGGGCTCCAATGGCTTCCAAATTAATATCCCACACTCCCCTTGGCCTCTCTTACCCAAAAACAACCCCTTTTTCCTTCGAACAACACCCAGGATCTTCGAATTTCAAATGTGAGTTTGACCTAATTTTGAGTCAATTTTTTTCAACGCCGTTTGAGTCTCAAAATGGAGTTGCATGTTTCTTTTGGCCAAAAACAAACATGTAACTCCTTTTGGAGATTCAAATCAAAATCAGCAAGTCTAATTGAAGATTCAACCAGTAAGTTCACTTTAAATTCGATTTGTTTCATTTTTATTCTGTTTTTGTTTTCTTTTCGGGTCTAGTAATTATGTTTTTTATTTATATTTTAGCTTAAATCAAGATTGTCATACTACTTGATTCTTGATTAGGTTAGTTTCTTTTTGCAAATGGTCCTGATTATTTCTTTGTTATTTGATTTGATTTTATTTAGTTTAGTTAATTTTTTTTTACTATGTTTAGTTATGAAAGCCATGCAGAATTTGCCAGAGTCTTTTAGAGTGGATCCTGTTTAGGTTGTCTAATTCCTTTTAAAGTATGATTTGGCTTTGTTGTTAGTAAGTTAATTAGTAGTTAGATCTCGCAGTAGGACTGCAGGTTAATACAGCTTTGCATGTTTCCTTTTGAATATCCTAATTTCAGTTGGGTGTTTAAATTCATCTTAGCTAGTATGTAGTGATTAGTTAATGAGTCATTAGTCTTAGAATTTGAATTTCTTGATTAATAGTCCAGATTAAATTATGAATTTTATTATAGCTGATAGTTAGCTAATAGTTGATATTAGGGCTCAGCTGGGTAAAATAGCAATTCTAGCATATGAAAGGGGTAATATAGGGGTTTAATTTGGTTATGGTAGTTTTAAGATTAAGATAAGGGTAGTGTAGGTATCCTTAAAATAAGAACAAGCTAGAATCTATTAGACCCTAATAGAAGTGGACTTTGATCTAAAAATCATTAGTTTAGTGCACTAACTTTAGAACCAAGTCAAAACGTGAAGGACCAAGTAGGTAAAATCTGAAAATTGAAAGGGGGAGTAGTAGCTACAATAAAATAAAGGGGTTGCCCTAGCCTTTGGCTATAAACGGCACCCCAATTCATTCAAGAGAGGGGGTTAGACAGTCTTATAAATTTCAAAAAAGAATTCCAGCAATAGTCAACATTTAATCTTCTAATTCCTGCAATTATAACAAAAATCAAAAAATGTTAGTTTAGTTGGAATATTTGAGAGCTTTTCCTTCAAAATCTCGGCACTAGAGCTTTACAAACCAACAGAAAATCAACAAAATATTGTTCCAGTAGAAGTGCAGCTGGTTCTAGGTTCTATTTGTGATTTATTTCTGGGATTTGCATAAATTAATTTGGTTTTGAGTTGTTCTGGAGTTCTCTGGGTCTGATTTCAAGTTGTCTGAGGTAAATTGAAGGTTGTGTTAGTTCAATTTGGTTATAGGTAGGATATTAGATTGGTCTTCTTAATGTGCAGCTGTTCATTTCTGAATGTTGATTTCCTTGTTGCTCAGTGTTGACCCTTGTTTCTTCATTTTTGGTTTCATTTCAGGTATTTTCTCCATCTCTAATGGCCAAAGGCCAAGGAATTTACCATTTGAAGCTTGTACATTGAAATTTGCCTGTAATTTGAGTATTCAACTGTCCAAATTCATGTGTTCATACGGATTACTGTATTTTTCATACAATGATTTGCCTTGAGTGTTTTAAATATACCATGGATATTTCTCAGGCTTGTATGCTTGGGATGTATAGGACGTTACAGTTTAGCTTGCTAGTAATAATTAATTCGTTGCGAGCTTACTCTCAAAACGAACTGTAAGGACCAATTGTGTTTTGAACTAGCTGCCTACACTATTTTTTTAGCATAAAGTCTCTCTGGTGATTGTCATTCTTGTCAATTTTAAATTAGGTGTATTATTGAGTTTAGATGATATGACGATATTTGGTCTAGTTGTCTATGACTGACGTTCATTCAAACTTGGGCTCATTTAGGAGCCCAGCACTTCCGTCATGTCAATTTAAGTTTACAATATATGTCTAGGTTTGAGTAGGATAGCAGGATCAAAATGAAATGTGTAGGGCTTCTGCCGAAAACCAAATGAGTTTTAAAGCTACACCCTCAAAAGATGCCATATGACCCATTAACAAGTGAATCTGCTCCTAATTAAGAATTAGCCGATCACGAATATTTTTCTTTTCTTAATTCATTACATACTGATAGTTAAAAATTTATGCTATAAACCACCAGATTTCAATGATAGGATGGAGAAAACTAGTAGAGAATTAGTTGGTTTTAGGACCAACCTATTAAATAAAATGAGGTGCGCCGCACATGCCAGAATCAAAAATCGCGTTGCCCTCTTAAAATGTTTATATTAAAATACATAGAATTTCGAGACATGCCATTTGGCGAATTTCATGGTTTTCCCGCGAAGATAATAACGCGTTAGTTGCTTTTAGGCGCGTCTTTGATAATTTTATCTTCTTAATTACGGGTGTGCATTTATGTGACCCTAATCCAAATGTCAACAAAGTTGAAATGTGTTAAAAACCACGGGTGAATTTATGTGATGTGGTTCAAGACACGTTTTAACGACGTTGCAATTCTCCTTTAAAATAATAATAATAAAAGTGGTCAAAAGATTAAAATTGACAAATAGGTTCATAATTGTTTAAAACAGATAATTTAAGACACATATAACAGTTGCGCGACCATGCAAGAACCACGGAATCCGTGAATGCCTAACACCTTCTCCCGGGTTAACAGAATTACTTACCCAAATTTCTGGTTCACGGACTGGTAAACATAGTCATTCTTTCATCGATTCGGGATTCTAACCGGTGACTTGAGACACCATTAATCTCTCAATTGGAGACTCTGAATTTCTCTTAAATAATTGAATCTCGTTTCGATTGTCCTTTAATTTGAAAAACTCCCTTATCTACGCCCTTCGCCGGGTTGTAGTAGCCAAAGGAGGTGTGACACACGTGATCACTAAAGAGTAAGCTGAGTAAATACTGAAGAACATGGAGATTATCATGTAAGAACTGAATGGAAAGGTCAATTACCTTCAACATTTTCCTTTTTGCCCTTCAAAGAGTTGGGGATATATGGACTTCACGTCCTCATCGGCTTCCCATATGGCCTCTTCAATATTTTGATTCCTTCAAACCACTTTTACTGAAGCAATTTCCTTAGTTATGAGCTTGTGAATTTGACGATCAAGAATAGCTACTGGAATTTCTTAATAAGATAGGCTGTCTTTCACCCCTATAACCTCTATAGGAACCACAAGTGACAGGTCTCCCATTAATTTCTTCAACATTGATACATGGAACACTAGGTGTACGATAGCTAGTTCTTGTGGAAATTCCAACTCATAGGCCTCCTGTCCGTTCATTTGCAGGATTCTATATGGACCAATATAGTGGGGAAGTTTCACCTTCTTCCCAAATCTCATAACGCCTTTCATGGGCGATATATTAAAAAACACCCAATCATCAACTTGGTACTCTAGGTCTCTAATCCGCACGCTCGAATATGACTTTTGGCAGCTCTGAGTTTTCTTCAAACGCTCTTGAATCAACTTAACTTTCTCTATAGTCTGATAGACCAAATCGGGTTATAATTACTCCATTTCTCCAACTTCGAACCAACCAATTGGCGATCTACACCTTCGCCTACACAGAGCATCACAGTGCCATCTTGATACTATAATGGTAGGTTATATTAGCAAGGTAATTAAGAGGTATGTGATCATCCCAATTACTTTTTACATCGGACATATCCTCAACTATTTGAATAATGCGTTTTACCTGGCCATCTTTTTGAGGATGAAAAACTCGCGTAATCCTTTCTGAAAGGACTACTAAAAGTTCATTGGAAACTAAACACCACAATTCGAAATGACGGACTATGAAGTCCTATACATTAGACGGTTTCCTGAATGTACAACTTGGTATAACCTTCTACTGAATCTGATGTGTTTACTTGCAAGAAGTGTGCTAACTTGGTAAGTCATTTTACTATAATGAAATCAAATCATACTTTTAAAATGAGCAAGATAATCCTGTTATAAACTTCATATGTACATCTCCACTCAAAATATATGTATTATGTGATAAAACACTAGGCTTTCTACTGCTCGATTTTCACTTTCTGACAATTCGGGCAATTGGCCACAAAGTCTGCGACGTTCTTTTTCATGTTGTTCAACCAATCAATCTCCTTGGTCATGATACATATTTGGGGAACTTGGATTTAAAGAATACCTAGAATTATGGGCTTCTAACATGATCTTCTCTCTTTAAATCCATATATGTCTGGAACACACAATCTATCTTGGTACCTCAAAGTACCATCATCTCCCCCTTGTTCAAATGTCATCGTCTTATACTTGCATATCCTTCTCATTTTGTTGGGATACAAATAACTTTCCTTATTTTCTGCAATTCTTTGCACTCTACATAAATAACGACTCAATTTCCAACTTATTTTTGAGCTAGGAACAAATTAATTATTCAAATAACAGAAAGCTAATGTATTCACAACTATCATACACAATATTAATAATTTAACTCTTCTCACACTATCAATCCCGGAGTAAACCCTTTTCGGTAACTCTTAAATGTTATTCTTCTGTAGCTTGCTCTCTCACTGCCTAGCTGATTGTTTTCTTTTCCAATATCACTGTACTTCAGGTTTAACTTAAACTTTTTGGGTTCTAACACGTGTTTGGTATTTCGAGCTATCATCCACTCACTAGAGTTATCCTGGCTAAGTGAATTAAATTGTACCTCTACTAACTCTGCTGAAATTGCTAATCCATTATATCAACTCAAAACTTGCTTACTGTCCTTTTTACTAACCACTTTCTATCATCATATTTTCTTATTCTACTTTGAATAACTGAAGTGAAGCATAAGATTATTCTAACTTCCCTCACCATCCGCCTTATTCTACTATCGCATACTATCCTTATTTTTATAAACTATGTGCATGGATCACACTTTGGGAATTCATCTGCCTTAAACAAAATTAGAATATCTAACCCCATTCTTTCTATATAATACAAAATATATCATACTATTAACATCATGGGTAATCAGTTAGTCACATAACCTAAGGGGAACTACCATATCTTTTTATCTTACATCAATAGCTGCTTCTTATTGTAGCTTACTAACGTGATATTTCTAGTTTCTGATTTGAATAAATATAAACAACATAAAATCATTCCCTAAATGTCAATATTTCCTGCTCTTGGTTCTCATTGCATACACCATATCTTCTAGTCATTCACATGAGTTGTACAAAATCACATCTTTGGCAATAACAAACATTTCTAACTCCTAGGTATTTTACCTTTAGGCTTTTTTTTTCGTCCAAGACTATAGTGATCAATGTTAGGGTCTGGCATCTGAATTATCATCATCCAACTTGTGGCTCCATTCCAAAAAATTAAATGAAGTTGTTCTAGGAGGTATAACACTTACAAATACACTGCAATACACAAACTTATCCTTCAAAGTATACCATCATCTGATAATTCACTTCATGTGCCATCCGATAAGTCTTGGCCTTAATCCGGACCTAAAACATGTGAAGATTTTTCTATGATCACTGTTACTTACATTTTCTTTTAGCACCCATAAGCATCACTGTATACTCACCAATCACCAGAATTTTGATACACTGAAAATTGGAGATATGGCAACTGAATAACTGATAACTGGCATCCTGAATAACCATAAACTTACTAGCTGAAAGGCCAGTAACTGATAATTGAGATAAACTGGTAACCATAAAATATGATACCTACTTTTATACTTTCAGATAAGGTCATGCTCTAATCTGTACTACTATCCATTGCATCCCACTTCTAAGATCCTCTCATATCTCATTTGTTACTAACTTGTACTCTATAATTATATCGTAATGGGAAATAATCCTCTATAGAACCTTGGATTTTTCTTGCCCGTCTCTTGGGCATTCAAGACATTTTGAATTCGATAGGAAAAGAGAGTTAACTATTGCTTTAAGCTTCATGGCACGATCTAGAGTAGAAAAAGGTAGACAATCCTGAATGTCTTGGTACTTAGCTGTTTATATGAGTGACCGGCACACACATATAATGGAAAATCCTCTCAAATAGCAATGGATACCATTATTCCAACAACTAGACCCTTCTTTGATCTAAAGATATAGATTCTCAATTCCTAATTGTTGTGACGCGTAAACAAAATACTAAAAAATAATCATAATCAAAATACTGCGAACCTGGTCTCCATCTTCAAACTTCTCGTTCGATGAGACCCCAGGTCTCGCTGTTTCCGTTTTCTTGGTCACGCCTTAACTTTGTTAGAAAGTGGAGTTGGCTAGCTATCGGCATATCTTTTACGTCACCGGCCACATAGTCCGCATCATCTTTCACTACATCGCATTTGCTGGGGCTAAATCCCCTTTCTTGAGCCATCGCCTTTGCTCATTGGCAAAAGGATTCGAGGATGGTTGAGATGCTCCTTCTGTGGCTGATAATGGGGAGCGGCAGCTGGATAGATTGATTTGGATATGGAGGTCTTATCCGGTCGATGGACGTCTCATTTGATCCTAGTTTTGTCAATGATGGAGATTCAGAGATAGGGACATGTAGTAGGGGGGAAACTAGTGGAGTTATCATTTTCAAGTTGCTTACGCATTGGAACAAATGAAGTGAAGTTTTTCAAAAGACCTTAGCTAAATGTGTCTTTCACAATTCATTCGTGAATATTAATTCAAGGGCGTGAAGCGAGTACTTCTAGCTTCTTCGCCCGCTTCTTATTATGGCGGCTATGATTACTAGGCATATAAAAGGCATTCCATTTTTTCCAGGGATTCGTTTATCAACTCATTCAGTTCAAGTGAGACGAAATGAGTTGTCTCTATTCCCTATGTCTAAGTAGTCTTCCGTTAGTTCGTATTCGGCTAGCTTCAGTTATTTAATTAGACCAGGAAAGTTAAAATATCGATTCCAATGCTGCATATACATAATATACTTTAGGGATTCACAGTTAAAGATCACTTTTGATCATCTTAGGAAAGAAAAAAGATAAGTCTTTCTTTTTTAATTGAATCATCAACAATTTCAATATTCAAAAATAGATAAATACACCAAACAACAAATCCAATTTTTTTATGAGATGAGTGCTCGAGAGGCTATGAATCGATTGGACCTACCAATCGAATGAATCGTAACACTCGTAATGATCGATGTGTCAGTTTGTGTATCGCGGTCTCACAAACTAATTCCTACAGGTGCCCGTAGAAAGGTAGTTTCCAACAAAAACGGGAAAAGCATAACTCATATCCCGGGCAGCTAAGATCCATAGGATTGGAAGGCCCATCTGAGTTCTACATTTTGAGATAGGTTATGTGTAAAATGTTACTAGTAAACAGATTTCTTACCAGAAATAAAATACTGGGAGAAGACTGAAAGAGATCTTTTACACCACGAAAATCATGGTCGAAAAGACGTAAAGAAATCGATGAGCGCTTGCCTTACCTAGTAGGGTAGCCGATGAAGGCTCAGACCCTTATGAATCGGCCGTCCGGGCCTGTCAAGTTAGGCCTTCGTAAAAAAGTCCATAGGGCATTAAGCTCGGTGAGGTGGGCCTTTCCCCCGGAAAAAAGGATAAGAATCTAATGTCGAAGAGGGATCTAATTTTCCTTCGATTAATTAAGCCAAGTAGTGGCTCTTTCCCGACCAGATGTTATCTAAATCCCTAAAAGTCTCAGTCGAAAGCAACCTAAATATGGCACATGTCGTAGGGCCCCACTTGGATAACTGGCTTTGAGGCAGGCATCTCAATCTCGATAGCTGACTGGCAGAGGGTGAAAGCTTTGAAGACGCCTAGAACTCATAAGGAATAGGAACTGTACCGGCAGCAAACTCTAAGGTTTGGCTTTTTCTTTTATTGATTTTCTTGAGTCAATGTCGCATTTCGCGTGCTTGGTTAGATCTCCTAACCTAATGAATTGAACTAGAAGGTGAAAAATTCAGTCTTAGCTAAGCATTCGAATTCTGGGTAAGAGAGGAAATCTTTCCTTCTTGGGAATCTGTTCTTACTAAGCCTTTGTTTGAAGGACCGGTCTTAAAGTGAAGTGCAAGACTAGCTAGACCCCGACTGACTAATCGCTAACATCCCGGGTTCTCTCGGGACCGGGAGAACTCTCAGTTAAGTACGGCATTCGAAATGGGAGCAGCATAAACCGTGAAAACGGGGTTGTGGGAGAGCAATACAAGCATCAATAAGAAAGGATGGTATATTTAGTAACAAACCACACCAAATAGGCTAATCCCATAGCAAAAAAAAAGCAGAAAAAAACCCGGTCTGAAAGTAGACCTTGTAGAAAAGCGGATAGGGAAGGTAGCCTATAGACTCAAGTGGCCAGCTCGATCAAAACGAACCATGTATTCCATGTGAGTCAGTTGACATAGATTAGAACCGCCTCAGAGAGGAACGTGCCCATGAGGGCACCACCAGATGTTGTAGATAAACCTACTAAAGAAGATCTTTTACACCAAAGTTGATTGGATCCTTCTTCCATTCTTGATTTGTCCATAATGCCAGCATGGCATTGTTATGCTAATAGCTAGTTAAAATGAAGCATAGAGATTGATTGAAGGATAATCTATATTTAAACTTTCGTTGCTGATAAGAAGATACAGTTAATAGAAACGGATGCCAGTCATGCTTGAACCAGGCTTTACTTTCTGCTTTCTTAGATTGGATCCAAAAGGTCCTAAATGGGTGACCCAAAGGGAGAGCAGGTTCGCCTTTTCATCGGGTTTTGCTGTTCAAGGGAAATGCTGAGCGTTAATCTAAGTCTTGGGAGAGACGTTCCGACCGCGGTCAGAGTCTAGTCCTTGAAGACCAAACTCTAAGAATAAAAATACTATCACCCATGCACGGAGAGAGTCAGGCCTTTCTAATCCATATGTCCTTTTGCACAGCGATTCTTTATTTCTTTTTTGAGGTGACTTCTAACTGGTGACCAGAAAAGAGTGGCTAGCGCCGGAGAAAGCGAGATAGTTACATAGACAAGAGAAGGTTTGAGATGAGCTTTTACACTTAATCCGAATTATAGAGCTGCGACACAATCAAACCCGAAAGAACAAAATGTTGAATTGAATACACTAGACACGGCTTCATAGACTTCCTAGGACTCTTGAAAATATTGCTCTGATACCATGATTTATCATGCCCCGAACCTGGGCCTTGACGTAACACAATACTCGATTTATGACTAGATGTGACCGAGCGAACCAACTGGCTGGCTGAATCAACATGTGGTATCATAACATACTAAATGTAGAAGATAAACTAACACATTTTGATATACTAAAAGTCTGGATGATATAGATCAAAGTGCGGAAATACTGATACAATTCTGAAACATATTTGTAGCCAACATAACTTAATATGAAACGCCTCTGACTTTGTGTAACACTTACTCTAGTCTATGAAGCCTTTAATGAAATACTGAAAATATTGATTGTCTAAAAATATTGAAGACTGTAAGGTAATGGTAATGCCATGAAAGAATTGGGATCACCAAATAGCTGGTACGAGAATCCTATTACTTGAAATCATCAACCTGTAAATCATCACCTGCATTGTGAGATGCAGGACCCGGGCAAATGGGACGTCAGTACATTTGAATTGTACTGGTATGCAAAGCAACTGAAAGAACGAATTATAAATGCTAAAACTGAAACTAAGTTCGTAGCTGAGAATTGATAACTAAAAAGATAACTGATAATCTGATAACTGAACTGAATAAGGAAGTAAGGATATGAATACTCCCTCTTATAAATGATGAACAACCTGTTTATCTGAATATTAAACTGCGGCCTTAGGCCATATGCACAAGTTGCGGCCTCGGGCCCAAGTATACATATACATAACTGCAACCTCGGGTCCAAGATGCATAAAGCATAAACTGCAGCATCAGGCCCAAAGATGCATAAAGCATTAGTTGTATCCTCAGGCCCAAATACAGATTTTCATCATTTAGGGATTTAAAATCAGGAACTGAGAATCATACTGCAATATACACAATAGTGAAATATTGAATCACGCTGAATTATATGATACTGGAATACTGGATCACACTAAGTTACATTATACTGAAATACTGAATATGACTAGAATGAGACATGTATTCTTGAACTGGTTATGAATGGTGAAATTTCAACTGTTTATGACATGCTGAGCAAGCTATAGCGATACTTAAGGGCATAAAACCCAAGTCTATATTGAATACGAATAAGCTCACAACGTTCAAAATGAAAGTCATGAATGAGTTACGAAGCTAGAGAATAGAAGTTCTGCAATTATTCAAGGAACTAAGCTTAACTATAGTTCTGAGGCAATTGATACGTCACAAAAGAAATGTAATATAGAGAGAATCATTAATATTACCAAACATAGAGAGTTAGCCTTATATATCTCAACTTCGTGCTCCTGAGCGTAATACAATGTTTGTCAATTCTTTCAACTTTAATCTATAGCAATACAAGTCAAAGGGATTCCATATTAGCTATAATGCTCATGTTTTGGTCACTTAAGCATTTTGTCAAACACTTGGTAAAATAAAGCTTTATAGTCCTTATAAATGGTGTCTCTACACCCAACAACCCGTTCTCTTTTTCCTAGATAAATTCTAAGGTCTCAAATGATTACACCAACATTATTCTTCATCACCCATAAGTCTAACAACTCTCTTAATCAATAATCAACACTCAACACCCAACCCTATAATCGTTCATGATTTTCTATCAACCCCAAAAACTCATGTCTAATGAACAAGAATTTATAATCATTAAACCAATGCTAGAATCAATGAGAGGGTAAAGACAGTACCTTTTCGAAGTTCAAACCTTTGATTTTCGAGTTCTAATCTTCCTTCTCTCAACAATAATGTTCCAATCGAATATCTAATGATATGGAAGGTTTACCCATGTTAATAAGATGTTGGAAAAGTGAAATTAACTTAGAATCACCATTAGAATTTACCTTGGGTAGTGGCAGGACCCTTAAGGAGTTAGGTTTTTAAGAGTTCCTCTTTCTAGAGAAAGTTTTATGTTTTGCGGCTGTGGGGGACAAAATATAGCTTTAAAATGACCCCCCACTCACGATTTCATGCACTTGGAGGCTTGTTCGCGCTCAACGGCAGTAACACTTCCTTCAACGCTCGAGTTCGCGCACCTGGAGGCTTGTTCGCGCTAGAGCTCGTGCATGCGCATACTGTTACGAAAATTACACATAAATTTTTGCACAGAGATATTTTCGGGCTCCATAATATATCGTTGGAAAGCTATTTCAAACGACTTCAACTTGCACGCTTTGCGTTGTCCCCAATTCCTTGCACATTTTTACTAAAACGTGATAATAGACAGACCTTCTGCAACTTTGTCGATTTTGTCAAATCTTATGCACCTCTCGTTCCATCTTGATTTTTTGAAACAATTATTTTACCCACAATAATTCCGTTGGGACATCACATGTCACAAAATATAACATTACCACTAATTTACCACATTTACACCTAAGTCGAATTCACGGGGTGTTGCAGTGATGACCTATTTGGGTCATTAGAAAATTGTTTTAGCCATCCATTTACGTATATTCAATCTTCAAGAGTTTCTTAATTTGTGCATTTGAAAAATGTCTGTAGATAAGTTATAATGTGCATTAGGAAAATATTGTGACGACCCAAAGGGGTCATCACTTATTTCCTTACTCATTCGGCACTTCCGAGGCCTTGAAAACCTTATTTAGAGTTGCCTTGATTTGTGTGTGCAGTCGGGGCACATAGATGGAAAGCTTAAATATCAATTATGTGAGAAAAATGCTAAATTTTGATATTAAGTTGAATAAATTTGACTTCGATCATCATTTGGGTAAACGTACCCGCACCCGTGATTTGACGGTCCTGGAGGGTCCGCATAAAAATATGGGACTTGGACATATGCCCGGAGTCGAATTCTGAGGTCCCAAGCCCGAGAAATGGATTTTTGAGTAAAATTGTTAAGGAAAATGGAAATGAAATTTGATTAAATGACTATAGTATCGGGCCTGTATTTTTGTTCCGGTGCCCGATACAAGTCTTATATATGGTTTAAGCCCTTTCTGTGATGTTTGGTTGAAATGGTACATCGTCTGACGTCTTCCAGACTTAAAATGGAAATTTGATGTTTTAGGAAAATTTAGAAGACATCATGAGTTTTGAGGCTTTATTCGATGTTCATGATGTTATTTTGGCGATTTGATCGTGCGAGTGAGTCCGGATGATATTTTTGATGTTGTATGTATGTCTAGTTTGGAGCCTCGAGGGCTCGGTGAGTTTTGGAAGGAGATGAGAGCATTTTTGGATGTTGAATCACAGCTCATGCATTTCTGACTTGCAGGCTTCGTGAATTCACAAATGCGATATGCCTCTCGCAATTGCAAAGGAAGCCCAGGTCTACCCATTCTTGCAAATTCAAGGCTCTACTTCACAAATGCGAAGGATTCCTTTTTCTACTGTGTTCGCAAATGCGACCAAGGGCTCGCAAATGCAAAGGAACAGTGTTCGCAAATGTGAAGTTCTTCCTTTTGCTTGAGTTCGCGAGTGCGAACTATGGTTCACAATTCCCACATTCGGCTGGGGTTCGCAATTGCGAGAAAAAATGGACTCTTCGTGCCTAGATAATTTTCTTGAAGGATTTAAGTCTAAAAAAGGACAAAAAGATTTTCTTCGTAGGTAGTGTAGAAATTCTCCCTTGGTTTTCCTTTGTGTCGTAACTCTTTTTCAAGGGTTTTGTTCGAAACATGTGTGAGTACATTTATTTTTTAAGAAAGGAGCCATGGTGATGTGAATCGAATTGAAGTAATATCTCTTGACTTTGTTATGCCTTGAGAATAGTAAGTACTTTAGTTGTGACATTTAGGCTGAATTTTGACTCTTGTATAAGTGCCTTAAATGGTATAATCTTAAATTTTCTTAATTTCTTTGACAAGAGTGTCTTGATAAGTCCAATCCTGAGTGAGTTATGTGCCATGTGTGCGTGTGGTTTTTATGTTATTCTATGCATTGAATTTGATGTCTAGAACTTTCCACGTGTGTTTGCAAAGTGAAATAGAAGTTTTGTTCAGTCTTGAAAGTGATAAAGGCATTTCTTTATAGAGACAAATATGTATAGTTTACCCGTCTAATTGTTATGTATCGTAGTGAACCCCGTTGAGACTATAATCCTATTTTTTTGGCAACCACATTACGAGCCTTACCTGTTTGTTTGAATTAATTATCTATTTGAACCATTTCACCTCTAATGAGCACGTTAATTGTTATGAACTTTATAAATGTTTAAAGTTTGGGGGTAGTTGGTTTGGATTTTGAGTGGAACTAATAAAATAAGGAGAAAGGTGTACTGTTTTTAAAAAGTAAGAGTCACTTGAATTGAAAAACAGAGAAAAAAATAGTTATATTGTTGTGGAAAGTATTTCGTGATAGTGGTGACTCTTGATGTAATTGTGCTTAAAGAAATATGGAGTTAGTATACATTGATGTGAATGTGGAGTTATGGTTTAAAATAAGTATGAGGTTTGAATGTTAAAGTATATGTATTAATGTGCTTAGGGAGGTGTGGTCACTCATATCCAAATGTTTCTTACCCGACTCACAGCCTATATTACAACCAATGAAAGTCCTTCCTGATCCTAAACTTAATGAGTTCGATTAGTAGAGTAGTACACTACGGGCAAGCCTGTGGTCCTCTTTTGTAGCATATGATGTTATTTCTGAGAGCGACTAAGTTCTTTCTATCTTGAGTTCTAATTTTTCTTAAATTTGATTGTGTATAGAATACTCTTTTTTGGTACGTGAGGGCACTTGATTCATGAAGGAAAGGTAATGTCGTTGACCTCTATGTTAGAGTAAGTGAGTGAATTGTGAAATGCATGGTACGTATGAGTCAAATATTAAGGTGATGATGTTATACCCTTGTGCTTATTCTATTTTAAAGATTATTGGTATAATGAGTTAAGGGAATTGCTTAATATGTTGTGTCTATAAGTGCAATTTGATTTATTGAGGACGAGCAATGTTTAGAAGTGGGGTATTGATGCGGTAGTTCCATAGATTCGTATATTATGTGCCTTTCATTTTACATACTTTAATGATAAATTACACTTTATTTGTGCGTAATAGAGTCTATTTTATGTGTAGGTGAATCGGAGAAGAAACTGGAGCCAAAGGGATACTTAAACATTGAAAGCATGCTAGAGAACAGTGAAAAGGAGAAAGCTGGCGAGGCTAGCTTAACCGGCATTATGCCCAACGACGTCAGGCCTGGGGCGAGATCCATTCTGAGTTTTGAAGATTTATTTCTATCACAACCTTAAAACCAACCCAGTTTTGATGGGGTTTCTCGTGAAGACAAGGCCAGCGGACACACTTCTAATTCACTTTAAGAAATAAAATAATAACTACCAAGTCTTTAATCATAAATAAAATCCCAAAATAAATAGTATAATTTGCGTAAATAAAATCCAACATAGCCCGTTACCGGGGTGTCAATATTCATGAGCATCTACCAAAGTCTAAATACAACAAGAGTCTAAAATGTCCTAGATTCGGTCTAATGAAATTGTGAGGGAGAAAAGTAGTGCTGCGAACGTTGGGTAGCTATCTTGCTAAACTCCGATGACTCTGCCGCTGAGCAACCAATAGAAATACATAAATTTGCACACAAGGTGCAGGGAGTAAAGTAAGTACTTCCAACTCAGTGAGTAATAAAAATAAATGAAGATTGAGCGATATAAAATCACGTAAGGCGCAATATTAAGCTATAAGAGGCATATCAAAAGTCATTAAATATAAGTAAGTAGGAAAATCTAAAAACCTTTAAGTAGTTAAACAATATACAGGGAAAATAACTAAAAAGTAATCACATAATAACTGCCCCTTCGGTACAATAACAACAGGATCAGCCCCTTGGGCAATGTCACATAACAATACTAGCCTCTCGGGCTATATCTCATATCACAATGGGTACCCACGCTCAGTACGGGTCTATAGACTTCGGGAGCGGCCCCTTACGCCCCAAGAGCAATATCAAGACATCTTGTGGCATCATAAACAGACTTTCAGCCTCATATCAATCGCAAGCCACCTCGTGGCATACAATCTCGGGCTCTCGGCTTCATTACTGTTGCGGTGTGAAACCAGACTCAAAAGTATCCTCACAATACAAGCCATCGACTTTACTCAATCAGAATGCCATAAGCACCTCGGACATTAGTAAAACATGAAACACAACTAAGAAAATCTTTGAAAATATTATTAATGTGTTTAAAACAGAATAGCATAGTTAAGTTAAAAATAGAGAAAATATTGCATGATTGAGCACCATTATGAAATCAAACGGTGAGGTAAATTTTGATTTAAAATCCCTCAAGGGTTCAAACAGCTGGCATGAAGCCCACAGATGGTATTTAACCCAGCATAAAATAATATCAATCAATTAATTGGTTACAACCCATATTCACATATGATAGCTCATGCCATAAGGTATTCAACATAAATCCATAAAGGAATTACCTTTGAAATGTCAAGAAGTAAATCCTATTGGACTTAAGTGATACAAGGGTGTATAAGGGTGATTAACAAGTATCAGAAGTTAAACGAATCATGGATGTTTTAACTCGTATTTTCAGGTTAACCTAGAGGTGCTTAATACTCTCAAGAGGTAATGCATTAAGATATTTGAATCATATAATATTAGTATCATAATTCTTGAAGTCAGGCGAGTTATACAACAAAAGTCTACAAAAGTTGTCGCAACTTAGGTTCATAATTTTACTTAAACATTAGGTAAAATATTTCGAAGCTTTTCTCCCAATTTACAATGAATTGCGAGGTGATCTATCTACAAAATGAAATATCTATGAGTCTAGTTTCCAACGCATTAAACCTTTTTTTCGATACAATCTCGTAGAAGAGAGATATTTTTATTTTTGCGAGACTGCACTAAGCACCTCTCTATGGGGCCCACTTAGGGAGTTTAAGACATTTGGATCTTATAGGATGCCTCCAACCCGTTTTAAGTCATTTATTTACACTATATTAAGACCCTAGAACCCTAGAAATACACTCTCAAGGTTCTCTGAAGATTCAAGGCCCAAACAAAGGGCAAACAATACAAATCAAGAGTCGGGAATCTCGTGGCGCTAGTAAGTTTCTTTTTCTTCTTCTTGTTGCTCATTTTTGTGTTGTTCCAGCTTGTGTGGGAGGTTATTTTGAGGGGTTTATGTTCTGTAAATACTCCCTCAAGTTCCTAATATCAACCCTAGTTGATTTTAAGCCTTCTAAAGTGATTCTAGTGCTGAAAAACACTAATTGATTGCTAGTTTCTCCTTCTTGGTTTTGTGGCAGCATTAAAGGGATATTTCATGGAAAATTAAGGTCAAATTGGAGGTTTTATTTCAGTATAAAGGTGAGGAATCTCTTACACAATATGTATATAAGATTATTCAAGTTGCGGCTAAGTCATTGAAGCTAGAACTTGTGAAATATATATTGAAAGTCTTGGTAGTAATGTTATTGGTTGGTGGACTGTTTTGGGAGGTTCAATATGACTAAGATTGATGTTGTTTGGGCTGTTTGGTGATTGTTTTCACTTGTGGGAAGTCATATAAATAGTGGAGGTGCTGTCAGTCTCATAGTAAAATAGGTTGTGGTCGATATATTATAGTTATGACGCTTAAATGATAATGATAGTATCGTTTCTCTTATTGTAGACTAAAGAGCTGTGACAATTGCATAGCTTGAGGTTGGGAAGTGTATACAAGGTATGTAAGGCTATCCCTTTCCTTCTTTTGCACGACTCCGATTGTACATAATGTATTGAACGAGCTTCCAAAGATACTCTACTCTTAGAAGCTAGCAGTACTTACATTGTTTCCACTCTTATGAAACGATTGATGTTGATGTTGCCTCTTTTTTTCTTATGTTGTCAATGTTGTTGGTACTTCCTGATTCTTATAAGGTTCATGGTGAAGAGTTAGTCTCAATAACAGTTACAGAGGACACCAATGATACGTCACTCCGAAAAGTTTAGAATGTGATTCCCTGAGTTGAGCATGTATTATTTATATGTATCTATTTTACTCTACCGAGCCGCGCTATAGTCAGCCGGGTACGACACCTATTGTGCAATCACTGATTGATTGGGTTTTATTGAGCTCCCCATGGCCGGGTATGATTTTGCCAAGCCTTATGATAGCCGGGTACATTTTCACTGAGCCTATTACGGTCGGGTACGATATGACGATGATGATGGCCATAGAGGTGTATGTTTTAAAAGTTTATTTATACACATATGTATCGTGCATTTCATATATGTAGCCCTCAGAGGTACCCAGATGTTACAGGTTGTATATTCTCTATCCCTGCTTACATTACTATTGGTACTTATGGTTCCCTGCCTTACATACTCAGCACTTTATTCCTACTGACGTCTTTTTGTTTATAGATGTTGCATGTTGTGTCGCAGGTCCTGATAGACAGGAAGGTGCAGCTCCCCCATCATAGTAGGTTGTCCAGTTCAACGGTGATTGGCGAGATGCCTTTTCCGAAATTTTCGTGGTGTTGGTATGCATTTTTGTTATAGACATTATGGGTATGTCGAGGCATGTTCCAGCTATGTTGCAGCACTTATGTTCCTTTAGAGGCTCATAGACAAGTGCCGACTCATGTATAGTTTGGTATGCTTTTTCGGTTGATGTTTGTTGTATAGTCTTTCATGGTAGTTTTGTAGCTCATACCGCATATATAGTTTCTTGGTTGTTTCGTCATCCCATGTTATGTATGTTCATGCCATCATATTTTATTGTTGGTTGTCCATGATCCATATCTACCATTTATATTGACCTCGCCAGCCCTAAAAGATAATAAAATAGGTTAGATAAAATGTACGTTGGTGCTCGGCAAGTACGGTAAGGTACTATTCATAGCCCTCAAGTTTGGGTCATGACAAACTTGGTCTTAGAGGAAGTGTGTCCTAGGGATTGTCTATAAGCCGTGTCTAGTAGAGTCTTGATTATGGATGCGTAGAACGCCACATTTATAATCAGGAGGCTACATGACAACTAGGGTTGTTACCTTCTTCCTGAATCTAGATCGTGCGTAGAATTGAGTCGTAACTGTTTGTCTGTAATATTCACCTTATTTTGTTTCAGCGATGCATTCGAGTAGGAAGCAAACAATTAGTAGACGGCATGATACAGCTGCGGGAGAGGGTACCAGTGAAGTGCCCCAAGCTAGAGCAGGCCAAAGTGAGGCTCAAAGTGAGATGTTGTCTCATACCTCATCTACTCCGTCTCCTCCAGAGGATATCATGAGGCACCCAGCACCTCTAGTTCCTCCGTATGGAACTAAAGAGTGGTTTATGCAGAGTGCTTTGTAGTTGTTGACTAGGTTTGTAGCTGCTCAGGCTCAAAGGCAGAATACCGGTGTTGCTGATAAACCAGTTAGTACGAGAGTTCAATATTTTACTAATTCAGACCCTCCAAGGTTTACCAGATCAGACCCCAAGGAGGACAGGCAGACATTTATTGACCAGGTTTGTCGTTCACTGCAGGTTGTGCATGCTAGTGATACGGAGGCAGTAGAGTTGGCTTTTTATCGGTTACGGGATTTTGCGATTTTTCTGGTGTGATAGATGGGAGAGATCCAGGGGTCCGAAGGCTCCTCCAAATGTGTGGAAAAAATTGTTTGAGGCGTGCCTTCATTACTACTTGCCATGAGATGCGACGCGCTAAAGCTGATAAGTTCTTGAATCTTGGACAAGGTAATATGAGTGCGAGAGTATAGTGTACAGTTTCATTCTTTAGCAAGGTATGCTCCCCATATGGTGGAGGAGATGAGTGATTGGGTGCATCTGTTCATGAAAGGATTGAGACCACACCTCATAAATGATTGCACGACAGCCTCCTTGGTGAAAGGCATGGATATTTCCCGTATTCAGGCTTATGCCCAGATCCTAGAGGATTGTAAGCGCCAGCAGAGGGAAGATAGAGAGAAGGAGATGGGCTAGCATAAGAAGGTGAGATTTGCAAGGTATTTTGATGGCTTCAGAGGTAGCGTCAGGCCCCAATCTTTGAGGAGTTGGGCGCCACCTATAGCTAGTGCTCCTCCACAGTTTCAGAGGCCTCGATACGATCGATTTACCTATTCTGGTACAGGTCAGAGTTTGCGGGCATTAGGCTCACAACATCATAGGGGTACTAGTCAGATGAGAACCCAAACACCACGTTGTGATCAGTGCGGCAAGGCCCACTTTGGACTATGCTGTCGAGATTTTGATGCGTGCTATTCTTTCGGACGGCCTGGCCATATAATGCGGGATTGTCCTAACATAGGAGATGATGTTATTGCTCAGCCGACTGGATCTATTTTTGGTTCTTCCTCATCAGTTCGACCTCCAATTCGGGATTTTCAACAGTCGACAGGTCGTGGTAAAGGTAGAGGTACAGTGCCGAGTTCGAGTGTTGCTCAAAATTGAACCTATGCTCTAGTAGATCGACACGATCTCGAGTCGTCTCCAGACGCTGTTATAGGTATATGCGCTGATTGATTGGGGATCTACATTATCATATGTTACACCCTTTGTGGCTAATAAGTTTGTTATTGAACCTGAATTTATAAGTAAACCCCTTGCGGTATCTACTCCAACATGAGATATCGTGATTGCTAGAAGGGTATATAAAGGTTGCACTGTGATGATTTGTAGTCATCAAACCTCGGCAAATTTATTTGAGTTATAAATGGTTGATTTCAATGTTATAATGGGAATGGACTGGTTGGCCTCATGCTATGCAAATGTTGACTTCCGTACGCAGATGGTTAGGTTTCAATTTCCTGATGAACCCGTTATTGAATGGAAGGTAAACATTGCTACACCGAAAGGTAGGTTTATTTTCTACCTTAAGTCAAGGAAAATGATCTCAAAAGGTTACATTTATCATCTCGTTCGCGTTAGGGATATGGAGGCAAAGCCGCCTAATCTATAATCAATCCCCATGGTCTACGAATTACCAGATATTTTCCCAGATGAACTCCCAGGCCTTCCTCTTGAAAGGGAGATTGAGTTTAGCATTGATGCGTTTCCTGACACTCAACTGATCTCTATCCCTCCATACAGAATAGCCCTGGAAGATTTGCGAGAGATGAAGGTGTAGTTGAAGGACTTGCTGGATAAGGGATTCATTAGGCCTAGCACTTCACCTTGGGGTGCAGTAGTCCCATTGGTGTGGAAGAAAGACGGGTCGTTATGGATGAGTAACGACTATCTATGGTTGAATATTTTACTATAAAGAACAAGTATCCACTTCCAAGAATTGACGACCTGTTTGACAAACTCTAGGGTCCCAAGTATTTCTCCAAGATTTATTTACGTTAAGGTTATCATTAGGTGAGGGTTAAGGAGAAGGATATTCTGAAGACGACATTCTGGACAAGATATGGGCACTTTGAGTTCTTGGTAATGTCATTCAGGCGAACAAATGCCCCAACTGCTTTTATGGATCTCATGATTACTGTATTCAGGCCCTATCTTGATGTGTTCCTGATTGTATTCATTGATGACATTCTAGTGTACTCTCGTTCGGAGGCGGAACATGCGAGCCAGTTGCAGATCGTGTTACAAACGCTTTAGGATTGTAAATTATATGCTAAGCTCTCCAAATGTGAACTTTTGCTGAACTCAGTAGCATTCCTTGGCTATGTGATATCTCATGAGGGTATTAGTGTCGCCACTCAGAAGATCGATGTAGTAAATAATGGGCCAAGACCTACAAGACCATCAGAAGTCCGTAGCTTCCTAGGGCTAGCATGATATTATTGCCAGTTTGTAGAAGGGTTTTCCTCTATATCAGCATCATTGTCCATAAAGAAATCTACCAAGTTCCAGTGGTCTAACACTTGTGAACGTAGTTTTCAGGAGCTGAAGGATCGATTGAAATATGCACCAGTGCTCACTCTCCCCTAAGAAACAGAAGGTTACGTGGTATATTGTGATGCCTCAGGTATAGGTTTGGAGTGCGTATTGATGCAGCGAGGAAAGGTGATTGCTTATGCATCAAGAAAATTAAAGAAGCATGAAATAAATTATCCAACTCATGATTTTGAATTGGCTGCAGTAATATATTCTTTGAAGATGTGGTGGCACTACTTATACGATGTTCATGTTAACATCTACACAGATCACAAGAGTTTACAATACATCTTGAAGCAGAAAAAGTTGAATTTGAGGCAATGTAGGTGGCTTGAATTACTAAAAGACTACGACATCAAGATATTGTATCATCTCGGTAAAGCTAATTTTGTGGGAGATGCTCTCAGCCGTAAGTCAATGGAAATCTTAGTACATATTGAGGCAGGTAGATGGGGGTTGACTAAAGAGCTTCATCAGCTAGCCAATATGAGAATCAAATTGTTAGACTCTGATGATGGAGGTGTTACTGTACAGAATACATCTGAATCATCTTTGGTAGTCGAGGTAAAAGCACAAGAATATGAAGATCCTATCTTAGTACAATTGAGAGAGAGCATTCAGCAGTGTAAAAGTATGGCTTTTGAGATTGAAAAAGATGGGGCACCGAGATACAAGGCCGATTATGTGTGCCTAATGTTGCAGGGTTACGAGAGAAGATTATGAATGAGATTCATCAATCCCAATATTCCATCCATCTCGGATCGACAAAGATGTATCATGATGTCAAGGAGCAGTATTGGTAGGATAACTTGAAGAAGTCTATTACAGAATTTGTAGCCCAGTGTCCCAATTGTCAACAAGTAAATATAGAACATCAGAAACCTAGTGGATTGCTTCAGAATACAGAGATTCCGACCTGGAAATGGGAGGTGATTAATATAGACTTCGTTATTGGATTACCTCGCTCTTATCATAAGTTTGACTCCATCTGGGTGATTGTTGATCGACTTACAAAATGTGCCCATTTTCTGCCAGCTAAGATAGCTTACACGGGTGAAGATTATGTGAAGTTGTATATCAAGGAGAATTTTAGGCGTCATGGTGTGCATGTATCTATTATATCAGACCGAAAAGCTCAATTTAAGGCTAACTTTTGGAGGTATTTTCAAAAGGGTTTAGGCACAAAGGTGAATCATAGCACTGCATTTCATCCACAAACTGACGTATAGTCTAAACGTACCATTCTGACACTAAAAGATATGCTACGAGCATGTGTTCTAGATTTTAAGGGGAATTGAGATGACCATCTTCCCTCATAGAATTAGCCTACGATAATAGCTAAAATTTTAGCAATTAAATTGGCCCATGCGAGGCGCTATTTGGGAGGAGATGTAGATCTTCAGTTGGATGGTTTGAAGTTGATGAAACATAATTATATGGGCCAAATTTGATTCACCAAGCTTTAAGAAGGTGAAAGTGATACAGGAGCGATTGAGGACGGCACAAAGCAGGCAAAGATCTTATTCCGATGTCCGACGTCATGATCTAGAGTTTGAGGTTGGTGATTGAGTTTTCCTGAGGATCTCACTAATGAAGGGTATTATGAATTGGATAGGTTGCTTATGAGTTAGAATTGCCATCTGGATTGGAATTTTTCCAACAGGTATTCCATGCATCTATGTTGAGGAAATGTATTGGAGACCCTTCTTGAGTTGTCCCTATCAAATATGTACAGGTTGTAGTGGATCTATCATATGAAGAAGTGCAGTGGCTTTATTAGATCGACAAGTCCAAAGCTAAGAAGAAAAGAGGTAGCTTCCGTCAGAGTATTGTGAAGGAACAGAGGAGATGAAGTCTAAATACCCTTAATTTATCAAGAATGAAGAAAACAAGGATGTTGGTGGAACAGAGGATCTATTGGAAGGTGAAACGGCTGTATGAGGTAAACAATATCTTTAGAATACTCTTCCTTAACACAAAATGGTGATACGCAAATATAAATATCCATAATGCTTTGTGTAGCCTTGTGAGACCATATGTTTGGCTTAACTGCTTGAATGTTTTGCTAGTGACCCTTTTATACGGGAAAATAGATCAAAAATTTCAGTTGGAATCCACAATGATTTGGACGACCCACAGACCCTTACATTCGAGGACAAATACTCCTAAGGGGGGAGGGTGTGACAACCCATATTCACGTATGTTAGCTCATGCAATAAGTTAGTCAACATAAATACAAGAAGGAATTATCTTTGAAATTATAAGAAGTTAACCTCTTGGTATTAAGTGATACAAGGGTGTATAAGGTCGATTAACACGTATTAGAAGTTAAATGAATCAAGGATGTTGTAATTCATATTTTCAGGTAAAACCAGAGGTGCTTAACACACTCTAGAGGTAATGTAATAAGGCATTTGAATCATATAATATCCACATCATAAGTCTTCAAATCAAACGAGTAATGAAACAAAAGTTGACAAAAGTTGTCGCAACTTAGGTTCATAATTTTACTTAAACATTAGGTAAAATATTTCTAAGATTATCTCTCAATTTACAAGGAATTACAGGGTGATCTACCCACCAAAATAAGTATATATGATTCTAGTTTCCAACTCATTAAACCGTTTGTCGATACAATTTTGAAGCATAGATATATTTGTATTTTCGCGAGACTGGGCCAAGCACCACTTTATAGGGCCCACTTAGGCGGTTTAAGACATTTGAATCTATATAGGATGCCCCCAACCCATTTTAAGTCATTGTTTGTCACTATATTCAGACCTTAGAACTCTAGGAATACCCTCTCAAGGTTCTCTATAGATTCAAAACCCAAACAAAGGGCAAACCACGCAAATCAAGTGTCGGGAATACCGTGGCGCTAGTAAGTTTCTTTTTCTTCTTGTTGTTGCTCATTTTTGTGTTATATTAGCTCGCGTAGGAGGTTTTTAAAAGGGTTTATGTTATGTAAATACTCCCTAAAGTTCTTAATATCAACCCTAGGTGATTTCAAGCCTTCTAAAGTGATTGTAGTGCCGAAAAAATACTAATTTATTGCTAGTTTCGCTTTCTTGTTGTTGTGCCAGCATTAATGGGATATTTCATAGAAAATCAAGGTCAAATTGGAGTTTTTATTTCTGTATAAAGGTGCAGAACCTCTTACTCTATATTTATTTAAGATTATCCAAGTTTCGGCTAAGTCATTGAAGCTAGAACTTGAGAACTATATATTGAAAGGCTTGGTAGTAATGTTGTTGGTTCGTGGACAGGTTTTAGGAGGTTCAATGTGATTAACATTGATGTTGTTTGGGATGTTTGATGATTTTTTTCACTTGTGAGAAGTCATATAAATATGGTAGATGTTGTCTGCTTCATCGTAAAATAGGTTGTGGTCGATAGATAATAGTTATGACGCTTAAATTATAATGATAGTATCATTTCTCTTATTGTAGACTAATGAGTTGCGACGATTGCAAAGCTTGAGGTTGGGCGATTTATTGAAGGCATGTGAGGCTATCCCTTTCCCTCTTTTGCATGACTTCGATTGTACATAATATATTGAACGAGCTTCCAAAGATGCTCTACTCTTAGAAGCTAGCAGTACTTACACTATTCCACTCTTATGAAACGATTGATGTTGATGTTGCCTCTCTTTTTCTTCTGTTATCAATGTTGTTGGTACTTCCTGATTCTAAGAAGGTTAATGGTGAAGAGTTATTCCGAATAACGTGTACAGAGAATACCTACCTTATGTCACTCCAAAAGGTTTAGAATGTGATTCTATGAGTCGAGCATGCATTATATATATGTATCTATTTTACTCTATTGAGCGGCGCTATAGTCGGCCAGATACAACACCAATTGTGCAACCACTTATCAATAGGGTTTTACCGAGCTTTACGTGGCCAAGTACGATTTTACCGAGCCTTAGGATTGCCGGGTAAGTTTTTACCAAGCCTATTACGACCGGGTACGATATGATGATGATGATTCCCGCAGAGGCGTATGTTTTAAAAGTATATCTATTTATACATATGTATCATGCATTGCATTAGTAGCCCTCAGAGGTACCCAGATGTTACACATTGTATATTCTCTATCCCTGTTTACATTATTATTCGTACTTTTTTGTTCCCTGCCTTACATACTTCGTACTTTATTCGAACTAATATTCTTTTGTTTGCGAGCATTGCATGTCGTGCTACAGGTCCTGATAGATAGGCAGGTGCAGCTCCCCCACCACAGTAGGCTGTCTAGTTCAGCGGTGATTGGCGAGATCCCTTCTCCGGACTTGCCGTGGTCTTTGTATGTATTTTTTATCGATATTATGTGTATGTCCAGGCCCTGTTCCGGCTATGTTGCAGCACTTATTTTCCTTTAGAGGCTCATAGACAGGTGCCGACTTATGTATAGTTTGGTATGCTTTGTCGGTAAATGTTGTTGTATAGTCTTTCATGGTGGCGTGGTAGCTCGTACATTATATATAGTTTCTTGGTTGTCTAGTCATCCCATGTTATATATGTTCATGCCATCATATTTATTTGTTGGTTGTCCATGATCCATGTCTACCATTTATATTGATCTCATCAGCCCTATAAGATAATAAAGAATGTTAGATAAAATGTACGTTGGCGCTCGGCAAGTATGGTCAAGTACTAGTCATGGCCCTCCAGTTTGGGTCGTGATATAATTGTCAAATACGCAGCAAAATATTCATTGAAGATGGACTAAGTCACAATCCTCAACAGTGCGCGACCCCATGCTCGTCATCTAGCGTGTGTCTCACCTCAACATAGATGAACGGTTTGAAATTCTTAGGTTTCATACCTTCAAGAAAATATTTAATATCATTACTCACCTCGAACTAGCTCAAAAAGCTACTCTGCAACACGCTTGCCTCTCGAACCAACTTCTGAGTGCTCAAAATTATGCTAAACGAATGAATTCCAATTGAAAAAATATCAATTTTAAGCATAAAAACCGAAATCAGTCAGAACCCGACCCCAAGGCTTGCATCCGGAACTGGACAAACTTTATATTAAAATGTTCTTCATCATCTTATGAGTTTGTACATATAAAGAACTCGAAAATCAGAGTTTGTTTGACCCCTCAAATCATCCCTAGAAGGTCAGATAATCTCAAGCCCTCCACCTTTTTCTACTGATTTTCATGAATTAAACACTGAATTTTTTTCATTAATCACAAATAATTGAGTTTTAGGGTCCAAAATTCTTACCTTAATGGAGAAAAATATGTTCCTCTCTTCAAAATTGCCTCAAATCTCTTTTCTCATTCAAAAATGGTGTAAAAGGGTTGAATGGTCACGGAGGGTTTATTTAAATACCGTTCATGCGTTTTACTGTTAACCCCAGTACTGTTCAAGGGGGTTACTGTTCACCAGAGTACTGTTCATCCGAGTTACTATTCATGCTGCTATGAAAAGATGCAGCAGCTTTTCTTCTAATCTAAATTGATCCGTTAAACTTTTGAGATCCACCCGAGGCCCTCGAGAATCTCAACAAATATACCAACACGTCCCATAACATCATTCGAACTTAGTCGAGCCTTCGAAACACCAAAAACGACATCAAAACACAAAAATCACATCAAATTCAAGCCAATGAACTTTGAAATTCCTAAATTCCACCAACGACGCCGAAACTATCCAAAACAATTCCGATTGACCTGTAATTTTGCAGACATATCAAAAATGACATTACGAACCTTTTCCAACTGTCAATAGGAAATTCTAACCCGGTAGTTTATTTTCCATTGTCGATCGGAAATCGCCAAAATATAACCTTCGCCAATTCAAGCCTAATTCTATACCAGACATCACAAAAATATACAAGCCATAAAATCTGCATTCCGAGGTCGTATACCAATAAGTCAACTATCAGTTCACATTTTTAACTCTTAAGCTACTTTTAGAGACTAAGTGTCTGAAACCTTACCAAAACCCTTCTGAATTCGATCTGACCAACCCCATACCACAAAACACGGATAAACAAAGCATAAAGAAGCAGAAATAGGAAAAATGGAGCAATAACTCATAAGACGACTGGACGGGTCGTCACATCCTCCCCCTCTTAAACAAATGTTCATCCTCGAATGAGTCAAGAACGTACCTGAAGCCTCAAATAGGTGAGGATATCTGCTCGTATCTCTTGCTCTGTCTCCCAAGTAGCCTCATCCACGGGCCGACTTCTCCACTACACTTTCACTCAAGCAATATCTTTTGATCTCAACTTTCGAACCTGACGCTCCAAAATAGTTGCGGGTTCCACATCATAGCTCAGATCACCCTCCAATTAAACCATGTTGAAACCCAGAAGATGAGACGGATCCCTGAGATACTTCTGGAGAATAGAAACATGGAGTACTGGGTGCACACTTGATAGACTGGGAGGTAAACCAAGCTCATAAGCCACCTCGCCAATCCTCCTAAGTACCTCAAAAGTTCCAACAAACCGTGGACTCAATTTACCTTTTTTTCCAAACCTCATAACACCATTCATGGGTGAAACCTTCAACAAAACTTTCTCACCAACCACGTAGGACACATCACAAACTTTCTTGTCAGCATAGCTATTTTGTCTCAACTGCGCTATATGAAGCCTCTCCTGAATTACCTTCACTTTGTCTAATGCACCCCACACCAAATCTGTACCCAATAGCTTGGCCTCTCCCGACTCAAACTAACCAACTGGAGATCTACACTGTCTCCCAAACAAAGCCACATATAGAGCCATCTGAATACTCGACTAGAAACTGTTATTATAAGCAAACTCCACGAGCGATAGGAACTGATACCATGACCCTCCAAAATCAATAACATAAGCACGTAACATATTCTGCAATATCTGAATAGTACGCATATACTGCGCGTCCGTATGAGGGTGAAAAGTTGTGCTCAACTCAACTTGAGTACGTATCTCTTGCTGTATAGACATCCAAAACTGTGAAGTTAACTGAGTGCCCCTATCTGAAAAGATAGAAACTGGGACACCATGCAACCGAACAATCTCATTAGATATATATCTCGGCTAACCGTTCAGAGGAATAAGTAGTACAAACATGAATGCAGTGCGCGAACTTGGTCGGCCGATCCACGATCACACAAATAGCGTCAAACTTCTTAAAGTCTATGAAAGTCCAACCACAAAGTCCATAGGGATCTACTCCCACTTCCACTATAGAATATCCATCTGCTGAAGCAAGCCATCGGGTCTCTGATGCTCATATTTTACCTGCTGACAATTGAGACACCAAGCTACAAATCCCACAATGTCTTGCTTAATTCTCCTCCACCAATAATGTTGTCTTAGATCCTGATACATCTTTGCGGCACCCAGATGAATGGAATACCGCAAGCCATGGGCCTTATCTTGAATCAACTCCCGAAGCCCATCCACATTGGGCACACATATCCGGCCCCGCATCCTCAACACCCCCATCATCTCCAATAGTCACATCTCTAACATCATCATGCTGAAATTTTTCCTTAAGGACAAGGAAATGAAGACTATCATACTGGCTCTATATGATGCTGTTATATAAGGAAGACCGAGAAACCACACAAGCCAATACCCTACTAGGCTCTGACATATCCAACCTCATAAATCGATTGGCCAAATACTGAACATCAATTGCAAGAGGTCTCTCCCCCATTGGAATATACACCAAACTCCCCATATTCGCCGTCTTTTGGCTCAAAGTGTCGACCACTATATTGACCTTCCTCAGATGATACAAAATAGTAATGTCATAATCCTTAAGCAACTCCAATCACCTCCGCTGCCTCAATTTGAGATCATTTTGCTTGAACAAGTGCTGGAGGATACGATTATCAATATACACCTTACAAGACACACCATACAAATAATGCCTCTAGATTTTTAATGCGTGAACAATGCCAACCAACTCCGAACTATGAACAGGGTAGTTGTTCATATGAGGCTTCAACTAATGAGAAGCATACGCAATAACTCTACCCTCCTACATCAGAACACACCCAATAATAACTCTCGAAGAATCAATATATAGTATAAAGACTTGAAGCTGATGGCAGTACTAGCACTGGAGTCGTGGTCAAGGATGACTTGAGCTTCTTGAAGCTCTCCTCATACTTATCAGACCACTGAAAAGAAACACCCTTCTGATTCAACTTGATCAAGGGCGATGCAATAGACGAGAATCCCTGAACAAGCCGCTAATAATAACCCGCCAAACAAAGAAAACTACGAATCTCCATAGCTGAGGACGATCTGGGCCAGCTCAAAACCGCCTCTATTTTCTTTGGGTCAACTTGAATACCCTCGATGGACACCACGTGTCCCATGAAAGCCACTGAATTAACCGAGAACTCACATTTGGAGAACATTGCATAAAGCTTCTCCTCTCTCAATCTCTGCAACACCACTTTCGAATGCTTCGCATATTCCTCCTAACTATACGAGTATACCAAAATATTATCAATGAAGACTATGACAAATGAGTCGAATACGGCTGGAACACGGTGTTCATCAAATAAATGAATGCTTTTGGGGCATTGGTTAGCCTGAAAGACATCACCAAGAACTCATAATGACCATATCGGGTCCCGAAAGCTTTCTTAAGAATGTCCGAGTCCCTGATCTTCAACTGGTGATAACCTGAGGGGAAATCAATCTTAGAGAATTCTCTCACTCCCTGAAGCTGGTCGAACAAATCATCAGTATGAGTCAAATGGTACTTGTTTTTAATTATTACATTGTTCAACTACCTGTAATCAATGCACATTATCATCGTACCATTATTCTTCTACACAAAGAGAACCGACGCACCCCACGGTGACATACTAGAACTAATGAACCCCTTGCCAAGAGTTCCTGAAGCTGCTCCTTTAACTCTTTTAGCTCCGCTGGTGCTATACAATTTGGTGGAACATAAATGGGCTGAGTTCCTAGCACCAGGTCAATACCAAAATCTATATCCATGTCCGTTGCATACCGGCAGGTCTGCACGAAATACGTTGGGAAAATCCCTTACAACTGAAACAAAATCAATACGTGGAGTCTCTGCACCAACTTCTCTCATAAAGGTTAGGTATGAAAGACAACCTTTCCCAACCATACGTTGGGCCTTTAAGAAAGAAATCTCTTTGCTAGGAACATAATCGGTCGAACCTCAGCACTGAATATGTGGCACACCAGGCATACCTAAAGTTAGTGTCGTGGCATGACAGTCCAAAATAGCCCCGCACGGAGATAGCCAGTCCATGACCAGAATAAGATCAAAGTCCACTATAAATAATAACAATAGATCCACTTGGGTCTTTAGACCCCAAATAACCACAACACACGACTGGTACACACGGTCTACCACAACAGTATCATCCACCGGCGTAGAAACATGAACAGAGGAAACAAGGGACTTGCGGGCATATCCAGATAATGGGAAAAATAATATGACACATAAGAGAAAGTAGAACTAGCGTCAAATAACACAGAAACTTCCCTGCTGCAGATTGATATAATACCTATAATCACCACGTCTTAAGCAATCACATCGTGCCTAGCTGGAGGTGCAGAGAAACGAGCATGGCCATCTACGGATCGACCTCCCCCACTAGGGCGACCCTTACCTGAATGTCCCCCATCCCTAGCTGGGTAGGTGGGTGGTGAAGTGGCTGGGCTAAGGCTGATGACTGAACCCTCTACTGAGAACAAGGAGGGCACTACCTCCATAAATGGATCATCTCTCCACACTCGTAACAACTCTCGAGTGTTGGAGACGGGGACGAATGATAACCCCTTGCACCAGTATTACTAGCAGACGCCCCTAGCATAGAAAATCTTGAACTGATAGAGAACGGGACGAACCTTGGGTTGGAAGTGCACTAAGTTAAGAATGGCCCTGCTGAGAACCGTGAAAACTATGGCCTGATGATACCCCACAATAACCTGGGAGCTGACTGATGCATGACGGAACTGTCGGCCTCTGCCGTGCTGAAAGTGGCCTCTCGAAGGAGAACCCCCAAAATTACCATGTCATGGAGGCCTCGTAGCCTCCCTCTCCTCGTGCTCCTAGAGACGAACAGACTCGATATCTCAAGCAATATCAACAACCTCCTCGAATATAGAACCTAACACCCTCTTTCTATTCATGAGAACCCAAAGCTGGTAGGTGAGGCCATCAACAAACCTCCTGATCCTCTCTCACTCTCTCTCTCAGTAGCAACCAGCCAAATAGCATGTCGAGCCAACTCCAAGAAACTCATCTCATACTAGGTAATTAGAATATCCCACTATCGAAGCTGCTCGAACTGCCTACACAGCTACTCCATGCGCGACTAGGGACGTACTTCTCTAGAAATATAGCGGAGAACTACAAAAATGTCGGAGGTGCCGAATAAACATGCGTATACCTTTCATATGTCTCCCACCAAGTGAAGGCAGCTCTGATAAATTGAAAAAATCATGAATGCAACCATACTGGTTTCTGAGTATGCGTAGTGTAAAGAATCCTATGACATCTGTCTAAGAAACCCTGGGCATCCTCGCCCTCTACTCCTCTAAAAGTAGAAGGCTGGAGTCTGCCAAACCTCTCCAATCTACGTTGCTCATCCTCCGGCATAACAGGCGCTACATAACCTTGCCGCCGATTAGGCTAGTAGTGCCTCCAGTGGCTGTACTCCTTGAACCACCGGATCAGGTGTACAAGCGGCGGAATCCTCCCCTACCTGAAAATTAGCTGTGTCATTAGAAACTGGGACCACCTGAGCAAGGCTAGTGCATACTGTCAATATCTGAGCCAAAGTGTCCTAAAGACCCAGAATCACAATGGACATAATTGGTTCCTAAGCTGGTGCTACTAGAGCGCGCACTATTGGGACCTGATCTTGAATTGGGGCGGCTGGTGGGTCTGCAAGTGTTGTCCCACCTGCTATGGGGGTTGCACATCTGCCCCTACCACAGCCTCGGCCTCTAGTGGCTTCCGCTGGTTGTACTGGTGGTCGTCCATCCTGATTGGTAGTGCATGTCCTCAACATCTGTGAGAGAAGAGAATAACAGAAGTTTAGTACTTGGATCAACAAATTCACACGACAACAATTTCAAGAAGATGGAACTTTCCTAAAGGTTCTGTAGACTTTAGAGGATAAATATAGATGTCTCCGTACCGATCTGCGAGACTTTACTAAACATGCTCATGACTCGTGAGACCTAATAACCTAGGCTCTAAACCAAACTTGTCACGATCCTAAACCCAACCCGGTCGTGATGGCACCTCTCATGAAGACAAAGCCAACCGACTCACTTTCGATTCACTTTAAGCAATTAAAATAATAACTACTAAGTCTTTAATCAGATATAAAATCCCAAAAAAAAAACATAATTTGCGGCCAACACAGCCCGATACCGGGGAGTCACTATTCATGAGCATCAACTAAGGTCCGAATATAAAAAGAGTATAAAATGTACTAGATATAGTCGAACGAAATCGAGAGGGACAAAAGGCAGTGCTGTGAACATCGGGCGGCTACCTTGCTAAACTCTAATGACTCTGCCTCTGAGCAACCAATACCTACTACGGGTTTAGAAATACATAAATCTACACATAAGGTGCAAGAGTAAAATGTGTACTTCCAACTCAGTAAGTAATAAAAATAAATGAATATTGAGCGAATATAAAATCAGGTAAGGCACAACATTAAGCTATGAAAGACATAGCAACAGTCAGTAAATATAAGTAAGTAGGGAAATCTCATAAACACCTTTAAGCAGCTAAACAATATACAGGGAAAACAACTAAACAGTAAATATATAATAACTGCCCCCTCGGGAACAATAACAATAGAATTAGACCCTCGTGCAATGTCACATAGCAATACCAGCTCCTCGGGCTATATGTCATATCACAATGGGTACCCGCGCTCATTGGTGGTGTACAGGCTCCGGGAGGGGCCCTTTACAGCCCAAGCGCAATATCAAGACATCTTGTGGCATCATAAACAGACTTTTAACCTCATAGCAATCACAAGCCGCCTCGTGGCGTACAATCTCAGGACCTTGGCCTCATTATTATACTTCGTATATCACTATTGCGGCGTGCATCCCCGCCCAAAAGTATCCTCATAACACAGACCCTCGACCTTACTCAGTCAGAACCTCATAAGCCCCTCGGGCATCAGTAAAACATGAAGCTTAGCTCAAAATATTATTAAAAATATCATCTAATGTGTTTAAAATAGAATAGCATAGCGGAGTTTTGAAAATAGAGGAAATTTAGCATGATTGAACACCAGTATGAAATCAAATGGTGAGGAAAATATGATTTTAAATCCCCTAAGGGTTCAAATAGTTGGCAAGAAGTCCACACATGGCTAAACTGCCCCAATTGGCTGAGCCACTGGAGTTTGAAATTGGGGAGCTACCTGCTCCAAAGTGCGAGCAGCAGGAGTATGGGCTCCTCATCCTGAGAGAAGGCTGGTGCTATAGGAAGTAAATCGGCCTTGGTGACACTCTCCATAAGGCCCATTAGACCGACCAGAAACCCCTCTGGGACTTGAGTTGGGCCCATCGGAAATGCTGGGACTTGAACCTCGTCATCAAAATGAATCTGAGGCTCCGCTACAGGTGCTACTGCTCTGGGCTGAGCTCTTCCCGTCCCTCAGCCTCTAGCACAGCCTCGGCCTCTCCCTCTGCCCCTCGTTGGAGCTACTGTTCGGGGCTCAAGCTGCTGATCGGTAGATGAGGAAAGATGTTTTCTCGCCATCCGTGAAAGAATATAGTAAAAATTCAACTAGCAGTGGGAAATCAAACGCACGACAAGAAAAATCAAAATGTGAAATTTTCCTAACTTTGTAGCCTCTGGGGATAAATACAGACGTCTTTGTCCATGAATTATGCGACCTATGTAACCTAGTGTTTTTATACCAACTTGTCATGATCCAGATTTTCCATCCTCTGGAATCGTGGTGGCAGCTACTCGTAGAATATAGGTAAGCCACGGCATTTAGAAATCCTAATTCTTTCATTTTAGTTCTTTTCAACAACCTATAATAATAGGTGATCAACATTTAAATAATAGTAGAAGTTAAAATTTAGCGGAAGACTTATACTAATATAATCCCAAAATAATCTGAAATACCAACATACGTCTCTACCCAAAAACCAGTGTCACAATAATCATGGACTGTGTATGAACAATACATACAGATGTCTAAAGAAAAGAAATACAGTTTTTCTCGAATACAAATGAAAACAGAACATAATAACTGATAGAAGAGATGCCGGGCCTGCGAACACCTATAGGACTACCTCTGAATCTCAGTAGATTGAAGGTTGGCTCCCCTATTGCTGTTGACCTAGTGCTTCTCCAGTATCTGCATAGAGTGCAGAGTGTAGCATCGGCACAACCGACCTCTATGCTAGTAAGTGTCTGCCCTAACCTCGGTGAGGTAGTGATGAGGCTAAGACCAGACTCTAGATAAGCATGTGCAGTTATATAATATACGGTGGAAAAATAAACAAGCAATAAGCAGTTTAAATAAGAGGGGGTACATGCATCGGGGGATATATCTAATCCAGCTGAAACTTAAAAGAAATATGAGAGGATAGTCCAAAATCTACAATAAAGAAATAATAATACGGTTGCATCGTGCAACTCGATCTTTATCCTCTAACAGTGTTGCGACGCAAAACCTTATCCATATAATACACTTATTGTGGCATGCAACCAGATCCAATAAAATATTTTTTTTGCAGCGTGCAACCCGATATAATATATTATTGTTGTGGTGTACAACCCGATCAATATAATATAATTATTATATATGTGCAACTTGATCTATATAATATAATTATTGTGACGTGCAACCCGTTCCACATATATAATAAAAATATTACAGCGTGCAACCCGTTCAAAATATGCGGTCAGCAATAATCATAATAACCGTCCCGGTAATGGCTCAATAATAAACTACACAATTCCGTCAAGGGAACTCAACAATACAAGTATATAGATCCCAGCAAAGGAGAATCAACTATAACCAATCTTGGCTCAACTCATACTCATCTCAGTTATTTCCACTACTCAATCACAAATAGATTCCACGAAAATATACTTAGTCATTGCTCAATATCAAGTATTTACCCACTATAGCATCCTTGGTATCATTTAAGAATACAACAAGTATCAATTTAAGACTCACAGTCATGTTCAACATTGACGTATTGATACTCATCACCATGCCTATACGTCGTACTCAAAAGGAAGCAATTAGCAAATAAGACTCAACTCCTAATCTCTCAAGCTAAGGTTAGACCGGACACTTACCTCAAACTTCCACGACCAACTCAAGCCTCAAAAACCGCCTTTCCTTTCGAATTTAGCTCTAAATAAATCGTATCTATACATAATCGACTTTATAATATCAGTAAATGCGAAACACTTCAATTCCAAAGCCTAATTATAGCTTTCTAGTCATTCTTCCCAAAAACCCAAAAATCGACCCCATTCCCGCTTGGTCAAAATACGAGGTTCGAACTAAAATCCGACCCTCTATTCACCTACAAGCCCAAATATATAATTAATTCCAGAATTTGACCCCAAAATGAGGCCTAAATCACAATTAATCAAAAAGCCCTCACTCTACCTAATTCCTAAATTTTTACCCTTAATCGCATGTTTTAGACCTAGAAATCTAGTGGGTGTTGATAGAAATGGAAGATAACAAGTTAAAAATTACATACCCAAAAGATTATGGTGAGAAAATGCTTCAAAAATTGCCGAAGAGCTTTAGAAAAGAAGGGGTTTATTAAATTTTATGAAAATCCCGCAATACTATTATTTTGGATCTTTTAAAATAACTGGATGAATTTACTCATCGCACACGCGACAAGCCCATCACATTCGCAATGAGTCATGATTTTTAGGCCTTCACGTTCGCGGAGCTTTGGATCCTCAAGCATATGCGTTCGCGGGCTAGTGGCCGCATTCGCGATGAACAAAAATGGTTGTCCCTTCCCAGAACCTTATGCATCTGTGTGTGGAGGGACGCGTTTGCGAAGGGTCTCCCCCTCATCTTTGCCTTCGCATCTCAACCTTTGCGTTTGCGAAGAAGAAATTGGGCACCTGAGATATTTGACTTACGCGTTCGTGAGAGGGACCACGCGAACGCGAAGGGTAAAATCACTGGACACTGAACAGCCAAAAACTTGCAATATGTTTCAGATCCAAAAACCTCCCGAAACACATCCGAAACACACCCAGGCCCTCGGTCTCCTAACCAGACATACGAACTAACTCAACAATATTATACGAACTTATCCATGCAATCATATCGCTAAAATAACCTCAATAACAACGAATTAAACCTCAAAATCAAAGGATTTTTCTCAAAGTTCATAAAACACCAACTTTAGCACTTTAGATCCAAATCAGGCCAAATGACATCCGTTTTTTACCAAATTTTACAGAAATGTCTGAAGTCATACATAAGACTTTTAACGCGCGACGGAACCAATACGGATCTGATACTACCATATTCAAATCATTTTTCATTTCAAATTTCCTTAAATAGTTTCTGAAAATAATTTACTTTAAAAACTCATTTCTCGAGCTTGGGACCTCGGAATTAGATTCTGGGCATATACCCAAGTCTTGTATTTTCCTACGCAGCCTACAGGACTGTGAAATCACGTGTTCGGATCCGTTTAACTAAAACGTTAAACGAAATCAAATTAATTCATTTTATAGCCAAATTTTATCCTTTTTCACATCTTTTCGCACATAAGCTTTCCAGCTCCGGGGACTGAACACACAAATCGAGGTAAGGCTAAAAGAGGGATTTAAGGCCTCGGAATTACATAATTTAATTTAATAGCAAGTGATGGTCTTTTGGGTCATCACACGTGGAGGCCTAAATTCATCAGATTTCATCTTTCTCCCATCAAACTTAGTAATCTTTTATATTTCTTTGTATGATTTGTTGTTTTTCAACCATTTCTATGTTGAGCTAAACTTTACATCCTAGGGTTGTAGTTCTTTCATGATGGTTGTTGTTCGGATATTGACTTTGCTTTCTGGATTTATAATATTTGGTTTATTTATTCAATCTTGCGCTTAATCATTTAATTTCTTGATCACCAATTAAATACAATCTACGAATCTAGAATTGAACTCGAATGTTGGAATTCTAGGTTGCATATAGGTTTGACTATAGCAAGTTCTTGAACCTGGGCATCGGGGAACGAATCCGCAGTTAGGATAGACATACACCTAATTACCTTGTTTGGTTTTTATAGAAATTATAATTTCTTTCTTGTTGATTCTAACTCCGTAGACATATAGACGTTAGGTTAGCTTGAATACGCGAGTAAGAACTCGACAAATCTTATGAGTAATATTAACCTTGTCAACCAATAAATCAGATGAATTAGTTAGTCAATTCAATTGAAGAATACAATAGAAATGTTAGATAGCCCATAAACCTAGATCGTTTTCATAACATTGGTAACATAAAAATATGTTTTTCGTTTATTTTATGTTCATTATTTATTTTTTATTTATTTTAAATAGTTTAGAATCAAATACTTATAGTTTTATTTCTTATTTAGATAATTAAGATAATTTAATTTAATTAATAGTTAATTACAAGTACTCGTGGGATTCGACATCCAACTTTTGAGTCACTTTATTACTTGAAAACTACGTGTATTTGTGTTGTGTGTTTGGTACTGACAATTATGAAGAGGAAGAGTGGTGTATTGATCTATACTTTAATTACCACATACGCGGTCATGATAAACCGTATCCAATATACAAAATAATACTTATATTAATATCCGGAATAACAATATTTTAAAAAGTTTCTTTTTAACTTTCATGTATTCTTTTTTTTATTAAAAAATTATTACGGCAAGTTTTCACCTCTCAAAGAGTTTTTAGTCTTCCATGTTATAAAATATAATTATAGTGGAGGTCGATAACCACCAAATGAGTAATATTAACTACTCTTTTTCATTATCTCCATCACTTTCACTACTCTCATATTTCTAGAGTTATGGTTGTAACTCACATACATTATCCATGATCTTCCGTCATGATCTCAAATGCTTAATGACATATTTATGGAATTCTTTTGGTATACCTCTATGCAGTACTATAAATAGAGGATGAAAAGTCATGTTGTAGCACACGTAAATACATGAAAGAAATAAGAATCTTTTCTCTCTTCCTTCCTATATTCTTGTTTATTTTCTTCTTTTATATTGTTATTTTAAGCTAAATTTCATAACACCAGCACGAATTATTATATTCTTCTTATATTTTCTATAAGAAATGAAATCATTCCATGGGAGCTACCAATGCTTTTGCTGCTTTGGCAAGTGATACGTTGACATTCCATGTCGTTGGTAAGTTAGGTTATAATGCCGATATGGGCCATTGCATATAATAATGTAATTATATAGAATTAGATCTAACATATTTCTGCCGCCACTTTGCTCAATTGCTTTCTAAGCCACCAATGTAATCGACAATGACTTACTTCTATTTTGGCAGCGAAAATATATATTACACTAATTAATATTTTTCTTTAAACACATAAAAGATGAGAATAGTTATATCATGGTCCATACTAATCAATTAGGTGCACATATCATCAATCTAAGTTGATTACTTCTTCAAGAATCATATTTAAAAATAATAACTTTGAGGAGAAACAATTTGTGATGTGTATTAGTATCCAGATAGAGATATGTGATTGTATGACTACCCGACATTGACTTTCTAGATCTTCTAATAATATAGTGCATTTTCTTTTTGCATAAAAGTAAATATATGATAAAGTGATGCAAATACTACTAAATTTATTTATCATTAGATGAGTTTTCACTTGTAACCTTTGGAAGTGATAATATTTTAAAATCTTATGATGGCTGATTGTAATAATGCCATTGGGGTAATACGGTTGGTTTAAGATCCGACACACTATATTAATGAAAAAGAGGTTGGATTCGAGTTTCAATGTAATATGGCATAACATACCTATATATGGGTAAGGAATTGAATTTGAGTCCAAATGCACTATAATGATGATTAAATGTTGACTAAATAAATATAACATATTTTTTATGAAAAAGCATGAAGTTTTTCACTTAATTTGCAACACTCTTGAAGTGAATGTGGTAGCACTGCATAATATGTCTAATGAAGACAAGCGGTTGGCCAATGAACATGGGTGTGCCATTGATCAAATAATAATAGTCATTATTATGGTAATTATAAAAATGAGAAGAATAAGGGTTCTCAAAATATTCCTTCAAATTGTGAAGGTGATGTTTGACATCAATGTGGTATGAAAATAATAAGCATGCATATATTATTATATTTTACTTGAAGAAAATATGACATGTAATATGCGTTGTAAATACAAACTCATTCTTGAAAGGTAATGTGAAAATATATATGTGATCCAAATTATGCATAAGAATGTGCGATGAATACCACAACTCACCTTTAAGGGAGGTTTGGAAGAAAAAAAAATTAATGAATATTACAATGTGTTATATCAATATATCATTGGTCCCGTACATGTGGTATGCTAAAAATATTTTGCTATGGCTTATAAAAGTTATAAAATAGAAAATTAAAGCAAGAAATAATTTTATTTATGATGATTTTGATTATGACAATTATTATGGTGTGATTTTCTCCGTAAAAGAGACATTCACCATATGGATGGTTAGTATAAATTCAACTAAGAGCTCCGGAGAACTAATTTATTACTACCCGAATGAATGAAATTATTCATAATATTGATATTGCAATAAATCTCAAAACAAACTTTTTGAGTTTCAAATATATTAGCCAAAGTGCAACTTCATATTGAGACTATAAATGAAAGGAAGATTGAATATCATCATATTACCCGATTTTTCTTTTATTTGTATTACACATGTATAAGCATGATGATGAATCACATGCCACAAGTAAACTAGTGTATACTAAAACAAAGATTAGTTGGCATGACCGGTTGGCCATTTCGATTCAATTATGATGCGAAAATTACTTGATAATTCATATTAGCATATACTGAAGAAATATAGATTCTTCAAAAATTCTCTTGTGCTCCTTATTCTCATGATATACCAGCTAAGGTTGGGATTGAATCCCTTGATATCTGGAACGAATAAAAGGATATATATATATATATATATATATATATATATATATATATATATATATATATATATATATATATATATATATATATATATATATATATATATATTGGTGATCCCAACATTTGAGGGAGAAAACGGGTAGCTGAAAAAGTAAAACACGAAATGGATTATTATGAGCGCACCTAGATCCTCATACAAGAAAATGTAAACTTAAAGTTCATGTGATAATTCATTTGTAAAATATTGTCAGGCGCATTTGTTGACCCAAAGCTAAAGGTTATATTTTAGCTGCTAATGTCACACCTCCTTTTGCACAGATACCCTGAAAGATTAACGCATAAGAGAGGTTTTTCCAATTAAAGTGACATTATTCGGAATTGGATTATTTATTTACAGTCGCCACTTGGGATAGGTTTGGCTTTGGTGTCCCAAAGTCACAAATTTATTTAGAATCCCAAAGCGAGAAAACTTGTCGACTACCCAGATGGAGTCTGCGAACCAGAAATTCTAAGTAAGGAATTCTGTTGACCCGAGGGAAGGAGTTTGGTACCCTCGGATCCCGTGGTTCTAGCACGGTCGCTTAAACCATAATAATTGGCTAAAATTCCGGTTTTTATACATGTCATCCTATAGTGCCATTTTAAAATTATTTTTTTTACCGCTTTTAATATTCTATAAAGAAAATTACAATGTCGTTAAAACATGCCGCGAACCACGTCATATAAATGCACCCATAATTTTTGGCATATTTCAACTTTATTGAAATTTGGATTTGGGGCACATAAATGTGCACATACTTAGGAAGTTAAAATTATTAAAAGACGCACCCAAAGTGGCTAACATGTTATCATCTTTGCGGAAAGCTCTGAAATTTACTAAACGACATGTCCCGAATTTCTAAGTATTTTAATATAAATAGTTAAGGAGGGCCACACAGTTTATAGGTTCTGTTTGGCACAGTGCACCTCATTTTATTATTTTTAAGGCTAATTCTAAATCAAACTAAGATTTTCTACTGAATTTTTCGCTACTTGGACCTAATGAATTGATGATACATTACTTGGAGGGTTTCAACTTATAATTGAATTTTAAAACAAATTTCAAATCTCATTAAATCCGCTATGCCAATGAACGTTCCAACAGATTGGGTCTTAAAGCAACACATGGAGAAAACTAAACTTCAGTTTATTCAAATAACACTCAGAATCTGGGCTCAATCACAAGCCCAAACCTTATTTACGCAAAAGAGTGAGCTGCTTGGGCTCATAGAAAGCCAAAAATTGAACAAATTTGGGCATGTTAGCAAGTTTGCCATCAAATGTACTATTAATTCAACCATTTACCAAATCACAATCACTCACTTAGCCTATTTTACTCAATTCACTAATACACAGCATGCCTGGATATTTAAACAACCACTTAATGTGCAATGCAATATGAATATGAAGCATCGAACTGTTTTGAATCGAAATGCACTACTTTGAATCCTACTTTTCACAAACACCTGGTGATTAGATTCACATTGCCTGATATTATACTTTTGGGTGAGATACTTATTTTTCATTAATGAAATATTCATGTTGTTCTGAACCACAATCTCATTCTAAATTCAATCTTCCAACTAAGCATGATAGGAACACTTGAATCAACTATAATACTAGCTAACCTTTCTACTAACTAACTGCATAAACTTAAAATACCAGTCCAAATGCCCAATTATAAAGATTATAAGAAATTCTAAATCACCAAGATTTGACTGTTGCCACTATATAATCTAACATGAAATACACAAATAAGTTGGGCATGAGATTTACATGACCAATTTTTACACAATAACACACATAGATACATAGGAACTCAGAATTTGAACACTCTTCATTTCATGTTAGAGCTTCCATTACAACTTTCCTTAGCTTTGGGCCACTAGGGATTTGAAAGATACCTGGAAATGAAGCAGAATATAAGGAAACAGAAATCAACACTGAGAAACAGCAATCAACAGTTGAAATCCAGCAGTTACCACTTTAAAATACCTAGGGATTGAATATCACATGAACCAGGAGAGGATTTTCAGCAAATTAACAGCAACAAAAAACCAAAGCATCCATGTTTGAACTCTAAACACACTGAAAATTAGACTTAAACAAACTTGTACAATTTCAGCATCTCAACTATGTATGTTTCAGGTCATTCTCCTCTTAGCAATTCATATTGATGGCTAGAAGTTGAAATTATTCCAGGGAAAAACTTAGGGTAACCCTCTTCTATTGTAGCCAAAGCTTAAGGTAACCCTCTTCTTTTGTGTTTATCCATTAAGCCCCTTATATTTTTCGATTTTATTCAACTAGTCCCTTATTTCTTAACTTTTTGGCCAAGTTACTGCATTGCTATCTCAAAAATCTGATTGGAACCCCAACTAGAATGTTCTGGGGTTTTCCAAATAAGTTTTATGTGAGATTCCTTTTGTTAAACTACCCTAAATGCCCTTGTACTAGCACGGAATTACATACTAATCCCCAACCCCCTTCTTATCCTTATTTGAAGTTATCAGCTACAACCAAAAAGTCCTAACATGCATCACTACTAAGTCTAATACAAGCATAAGAATTAAGAAATCACCTTTGAATTATGAATCAGGAATAACTCAAAACAAATACAATCGTGTTAAAAACTAAATTGATCCTAACACATACCAGGACTTCAAAACCAAAACAAGACTAAAACTAAAATTAGAATAAACAGGAAAAATAATCGGATTAACTATAAACTAAATTAATCAAACAAAATCAGACAGTTCTCAGGAACTAATATGAATAGAAACTCTCAATTAAGAAAAAAATCAACAATAAATGTAGAACGGAACCAACAAACAAGAAGAAACTAAAAAGTAATCAAATAAAAGATAAACAAGAATCAAATCATGTCTAAATGAATAAGCAGACAGCTACAAACTAAACATGATCAAGACTTCCAATTAAACTAAAATAAATCAGAAATAATGCAAAACCTAATAATCAAACAAGAGAAATAAAATAAAAATGAAACCAATCGAATGGAAGGTGAAACTCACTGATTTTGGTCTTCAAAACTCGACTGGATTCGTATTGAACCCCCAAATAGAGTTATATGTTTGTTCTTGGTAAGAACTAACATGCAACTTTATTTGGGAAATCAAATCAGGATTTGGGAGTCTTCTCAAAATTGGTCGATTTTTAGATCTAAAATTCGAGAAGTTTCAGGGCTGTTCGAAGGAAGTAGGGTTCAGTATTGGGTGAGGCAAAAGGGAGGCTAGGGTGTGTTTTTGGTGGCCATTGGAGCCGACATCGCCGTGAGCGGCGAAGCAGTCGCTCCTTTGGACGATTATTCGAGAGCTTTGGCCGGGATTCGAGGGTTGATTTTTAGGGTGTTAGAAAGAGGAGGAGACGGGGTGCAAACGGTGTTAATTTGGGTTGGGTTTGGAGCTACACCGCCGACAACGATGATTTCCGCCCAGCGGCGACGGGGCGGAAGGTAGAGGTATGAGCAAGGTGAGTTTTATCTCTAGGGTTTGTGACGATTTCATACAGTATTATTAAAAATTTGAGATCAATCTGGGCCGTGGGATAAGGAGAGATGAAGCGCTGAGATCATGTGCCCCAAAACGACGTTATTTTGGGGCGTCTTTTATGGGAGACCGGGCTGGGAGACAGGTTTGGGCCAATTTTGATGGGTGATGGGGTTTTGGGTTCGGAAAATGTGGCCCAAATCATGGGTCTCTTATTAGGGAGACCTAATTTATATATTTTTCTTCTCTTCTTTCTTTTTTCATTTTTCAGATTTTAATTATAAAAAATAAAAATAAAAAAAATATAATTTAAATTCCACAAAATAAACTAATTAACCTCCAAAATAACCTATTTCCTAAATCTAAAAAAAACAAAATGTAAAAAATGTTAAAATAACCATTTTTGTTATTTTTCCTTATTTCACAATATTAATTAACTAATAAGCCTAAGAAATATGAAAATGAAGTCCTAAATGCAAACATGCTATTTTTGTATTTTTATAAATTATTAAGCTGCACAAAAAATGCAAATAATCATAAAATCACGCAATTATTTCCTATAAATTCAAATAATAAAAGAAAAAATCCTAATTTTAAGAATTCTATTGGAATATTTCGAACGAGGAAAAAATCACGTGCTCACAGCTGCCCCTCTTTGCTCGGAGACACGAAGGGTTTCCGGGCAAAGAAAAATGAGCAACTAAGAGATTTTTTACTACTTTGCGTTCCATGAGAAGTATTTTGGAAACTGCATGACTGAACCCTGCTTTAGAAGTTGCCTACATATCCTTGGCTATAAAAGGAATTAGGTCAGTGTAGTTCTGGAGTGTTTTGGTAGTTGAGACTACCATAAGATATGATTTTAATGCTGATGCTGCCGCTAATGCTTGCTGACCTCCTTATTACACCAAAAAGGAAAATCAAAAGTTAAGCTACCTATGCCTATCAACTATTAGTTACAAGATTCCTATCTATAAATCTCTTGGAGCTTCATCTTGAGTCTTAACTGGATTCACCATGGACCTCGATCTGAATCTTGATGCTAGTAAGCTATAGGCGCCGATTTCTTTCTTCAGCATTGAAGCCAAACAGGAAATGCGCAACTGGTGATTTTGAAGCAAATTTGGTCAATACACATCTTTCTTTTCAACCATTCTGGATTTGTTTCATTTTTGTTCTTTTCTTATTTTCCTTTATTCTAGATTGAGATTCACTCTCCCGGTCATCTCAAATCTTGTGCCTTGAAGTAAAACATGTTCGTACACCAAAACAAACAAACGAACGAAATTTTCAGCCCCAGTTTTCACTAGGAAAATTTCATGAGTTATTTGTAACACAAATCTAAGCTATTTCTATTTAAAACAATAAAAGTCATGATTCTTTATCTTTTGGAAGGATTGCCAGGTTATGCTGCCAGATGGCTGGGTTATGCCGGAAAATAAAACGGGTCCCTGCTGGGGATAAAAGCAGGATCCACGGGTTGTGCCGGGATCAGAATAAAGAGTCCTTGTTAGGGATAAAGAAGAAAAATCCACGGGTTATGCCGGGATGAGATGAAAGACTCCTGGATTATGCCATGGGATTTGCGGGTTATGCCGGAATTTAAGAGAAAAAGACTCCTGGGTTATGCCAGGGATCCACGATTTATGCGGAGATAAGAAGAAAGGCTCCTGGGTTATGCCAGGGGAATCCGCGGGTTATGCTGGGATTTAAAGGCTCTTGGATTATGCCATGGGATCCACGGGTTATGCCGGGATAAGACGAAAGGCTCATGGGTTATGCCAAGGGAATCCACGGTTTATTCCGAGATTGAAAGACAAGACTTCAGGGTTATTCTAGGGAAATCCGCGGTTATGCCGGGATGGGAGGAAAAGGTTCCTGGGTTATACCGGAGAAATTTGCAGGTTATTCCGGAATTTGGGAAGAAAATTACTCCTAGGTTATGCCAAGGGATCCACGGGTTATGCTGGGGTAAGAAGAAAGACTCTTGGGTTATGCTAGGAGAATCTGCGGTTAATGCTGGGATGGAAAGGCTCCTAGTTTATGCCAGGGGATCTACAGGTTGTGCCGGGATAAGAAGAAAGGCTCCTGGGTTATGCCAGGGGAATTCGCAGGTTATGCCAGGATTGAAAGGCTCCTGGGTTATGCGAGGGGATCCACGGGTTATGCCGGGATAAGTAGAAAGACTCCTGGGTTATGCTAGGGGAATCCGCGGTTATGCCGGGATTGAAAGACATGACCCTTGGGTTCTGCTAGGGGAATCCGCGGGTTATGGCGGGATAAGAGGAAAAGGTTCCTCGATTATGCCAAGGGAATCTCCGGGTTATGCCGGGATTTGGGATGAAAAAGATTCGTGCTGGCAAACGAATGAAAGAAGGGTTCATCGGTTACGCTGGGGATAAAAGGAAACTGTTCCTCGGGTTATGTCGGGGTATGAAAGGAAAGGATCCTCAGGTTATGCTTGGGAATGATGGGGAACGAAAGAAATAAAGGATCCTCAGGTTACGCTGGGGATAAAAGGAAATCGGTCCTCGGGTTATGCTGGGGAATGCAAGAGAGAAAAGACCCTCGGGTTATGCCTCGGAGGTTCACAGGTTATGCTGGGGAGAAAGGAGAATGACTCTGGGGTTCTGCCGAGGAGGTCCACAGGTTATGTTGGGGAGAGATAGGAAATATGGTCCTAGATTTGGAGGAATAGAGTTAAGGATTGGGGGTCCTATGTTACTATGGTTTGTGACTCTCCTTTTCTTCTTTTCTTTTATGAAAACTACGGGAAAGGATGTATAGAGAACTTCCCTTTTGGTTGATCATTGTTGCAAGGCTATTCTCAACTCTTGTGCATTTTCTTTTTGCTGCATCTGCTATTTTTTCCATTGATTTGGATTACACCTATTTCAGATTTTCAAACAAAGCACAATTGTTAGTTCAGAACGGTGGTTGGTTTTGTGGCCTTGATTGCTTGATCCCAGCCTCACTTCTATAGAGAAGACCTTTGGCTTTCCAGACTTTTCCTTGTTGGTTGGTCGGGAGGACTCATCTTTCACATTTATTTTGCTTTTGTAGGCCTTTCGATTGCAATTTCTTTGCCCCGATTACCATTTATGAACCTTTGGGTATCTTGCCTTTTGAAACTATGTTGAGACAATTAGCCTACTCGGGCTTAGCCTTTCTAATCTTCATTTTTCCTTCATGGGCATTTGATTTTGATTTTCTTTCTTTTCACCTTTCTGCTTCTTATGCGTCAGCCACAATGGCCAGCCGGGACCGGCTAGATGCACTCGCTAAGACTGGGTATTTTCTTTAGTCCTTGCTAGGAGAGCCCTGTGAAACTGACCCTACCATATTTTCTTGTGGAATAGTCATGAAATTAATGTTAAGTCGAAAGGGATTCAAGGAATCAGTATACAAAAGCAATCATATGGGTTTAAAGAGAAACGTACCTTTCTGGGAAGAGAGAAGGACTTATCTTGGGGTGCATGTCGACTTCAATGGACATGACAGCATCTCAGACTTGATGCCGACCTGTACATATTTCCTGCTTCTTGTGAACCGTATTTCAATCTTTCGAAACCAGGGAAATTTTACAGGACTTTTGATAGTGACGTATGTTCTTTTAGGTCGACAGCGCCCTTTGCAGGTTTTCACCAATCGACCTCTCTCATTTCTCTTCTCATGTCACCCGATAGTGCTCTAAATGAGTTTTCAGTAAACGGACTCTCTCATTTTCATTTTCTCTTCTCACCATCGCCTAATGGTGCCCAAAGGTTTTCACCGATAAGACTCTCTCATTTTATTTCTCTCAATTTGAATTGTGCCTAATCCCAACACTGACGTTTGTCGTTTCCTTGCACTTGCCAATCGATCGGAAAGACTTGGGCCAGGTATTGGGTAAAGGAACTTGGATGGAAATACAACTTTGGAACCATTATGCAGGTTCATGGCCGAACAATTACATCATCCGCCCAGTTTCAAATTTGGGGAATTGGGGATTTATTTTGATATGACTGAACCTCAGGGAGAGGTTGCCGACGTATCCTTTCAGAATCAAGTCAGACATAGTTCAGGAAGTGTTTCCTAAACTAATTTTGTTTTGTTGTTTCTTTTTTTCATTTTTCTTTTGTTTTTTTTTCTTTTTCCTTTTCTTCTTCTTCTTCTTCTTCTTCTTCTTCTTCTTCTCCTTCTTCTTCTTCTTCTTCTTCTTCTTCTTCTTCTTCTTCTTCTTCTTCTTCTTCTTCTTCTTCTTCTTCTTCTTCTTCTTTTTTTTTTTGTTCGTTTTTGATTGTTTCTTTTTTTTTCTTTCTTTTTTTAATAGAACTTCCATGCTACAAAGAGGGTGATCAAAGAAACGTAACCGACTCAAAGATTTTGTAAATGGTTGATAGTGTTTAGGGTAGTGGGGAAGAAAAGCCTTCGTCATTCCAAACAGACTGAATCATTGCAACAAGGAGTTCAAACAAAGTATCTTTTTATAGCATCTGCATTCGCTGCTGTTTCGGGATCGTCTCATTCGATGTCACCCAGATATAATGCTCCTTTTGGCATTATCTTTCTGATAATGTATGGGCCTTTCCAGTATGGAGAAAGTTTTCCTTTAGCTTCCTGATTGTGAGGGAGAATGCGCCTCAATACAAGCTGTCCGACCTCAAAATTCCTGGGACGCACTTTCTTGTTGTAAGCGCGGGCCATTCTGTATTGGTACAACTGCCCGTGACAAACTGCGGCCATTTGTTATTGTCAATTAATAACAACTGCTCCAGCTGAGTATTAAAACATTCAGTATCCTCAATTTCTGCTTCGGCAATTATCCGTAGCGAAGGAATTTCTACTTCTGCGGGTATAAAAGCTTCAGTTCTATTCACAAATAAGTATGGAGTTGCACTTACCGATGTGCGCACCGTTGTGCGATATCCAAGCAATGCAAAAGGTAGCTTTTCATGCCATTGTCTTGAGCTTTGAAGCATTTTTCTCAAAATCTTCTTGATGTTCTTGTTGGCTGCTTCGACGGCACCATTGGCTTTGGGCCGATAAGAAGTGGAGTTTCTATGTGTTATCTTGAATTGTTCACATATTTCTCCCATCAGACGACTATTCAGGTTGGTAGCATTGCCCGTAATGATGGTTGCAAGAATATTGAAGCGGCAAATGAGGTTGCAATGCACAAAATCTACCACAACTTTCTTGGTGACTGACTTAAGTGTGATGGTTTCGACCCACTTTGTAAAGTAGTTAATAGCAACCAATATGAATCTATGTCCATTTGAGGATTTTGGTTCGATGGGCCCAACGAAGTTCATGCCCCAGGCAGCGAATGGCCAAGGTGCTGACATAGGATGCAATTCATTTGGCGGTGCATGAATCAAATCACCGTGCACCTGACATTGATGACATTTCCGAACAAAGCTAAAGCAATCTTTCTCCATGGTTATCCATAATACCCCGCCTGATGTAGTTTCTTTGCCAACACATACCCGTTCATATGAGGGCCGCACAGTCCCACGTGTACTTCGTGCATAATCCTTCCTGCTTCCTCGGTATCAACACATATTGTCAAGTTGAGAATTCGGGGTCCTCTTATATAAGATATCACCGCTCAAGAAGAAACCACATACATGCCGTCTGATGGTTCTTTTTGATCCCCATTGGCCTGCTCGAGATACTCTTGTGTTTTGATAAATTTCTTGATATCATAATACCATGATTGAGTGTTGGTTTCTGCCTCGGTCACATTACAATACCCATGCCTTTCCCTGATTTTGATTTCCAAGGGATCGATGTAGGCGTTTCCCGGCTAAGGCAACATGGAGGCCAATGTAGCGAGTGTTTCTGCTAACTCATTGTTACAGCGAGGAATGTACCTGAACTGTACTGAATTGAACCGTTTGTTGAGATCCTCCACATGTTGTCGATAAGGGATGAGTTTGACATCTCTCATTTCCCACTCCCCTTGTGCTTGCCGGATAATCAGATCTAAATCCTCCATGATCAATAGTCCCTCGACGTCTTGGTCAGTAGCCATATTCATGACCATGATGCAAGACTCATATTCAACTGTGTTTTTGGTGCAAAAAAACTGAAGTCGAGCCATAGCTGGGTAGTTTTGACCAGTTGCTGAGATTAAGATTGCCCCAATTCCTATGCCTTTTGCATTTACTTCTCCATCGAAGAATAATTTCCAAGCAGTGATGTCATCAGATGTTAGCTCCACCGAATTCACCTCTTCATCCGGGAAATGGGTATTCAAGGATTGAAATTCATCATCAACCATGTTCTCGGCTAGACGATCTACTAATGCTTGGGCCTTCATCGAGGTGCGAGTGACATAGACTATGTCGAACTCGGTGAGCAGGATTTTCCATTTCGCCAATCTCCTTGTGGGCATCAGTTATTGGAATATGTACTTCAAACGATACAGCCTGGTTATGAGGTAGGTTGTGTGGGCTTGCAGCTAATGCCTCAGCTTGTGAGCCACCAAAGTTAAAGCACAACAGGTTCTTTATATCAAGGTGTATTTGGCCTCGTAACTGGTAAACTTCTTGCTCAGGTAATAGATGGTCTGCTCCTTCTTTCCAGTGACATCATGTTGCCCGAGAATGCAACCAAAAGAGTTCTCCGGGACCGTCAAATATAGAAACAATAGCCTTCCCGATTTCGGGGGTACCAAGACTGGTGAATTGGACAGGTAATCTTTAATTTTGTCAAAAGCCTCTTAACACTCATCAGTCCATTTAATTGCTACATCATTTTTTAACAACCTGAATATGGGTTCACACGTAGAAGTCAACTGGGCGATGAATCGGCTAATGTAATTCATTCTTCCTAACAGGCTCATTACATCCTTTTTGGTTTTCGCAGGAGGTAGCTCTCGAATAGATTTTATCTTTGATGGATCCAGCTCAATACCTCTCCGGCTAGCAATAAACCCCAGGAGCTTGCCCGATGGGACCCCGGATGCATATTGACAGGGTTTAATTTCAAATCATACTTGCGAAGCCTTTCAAAGAACTTTCTTAGGTCTCATACATGATCACCTTGAGTCTTGGACTTGATAATCACGTTGTCCACATACACTTCTATCTCGTGATGCATCATGTCGTGGAAGATAGTGGTCATGGCCCTCATATATGTCACCCCAACATTCATTAAACAAAAAGGCATAACCCTATAGCAATAAGTACCCCAAGGTGTGGTGAAGGCAGTTTTCTTGGCATCATCCTTATCCATCAACACCTGGTGATATCCTTATTCAAATCTCTGTAGTCTACACACTCAAGTTTTCCCATCTTTCTTTGGCAGTGGGACTACATTGGCCAGCCATGTGGTGTACCGAACCACTCGAATTACTCCCGCCCCCAACTGCTTTGTGATCTCCTATTTGATCTTATCGCTGACATCACGCTTGAACTTTCTCTATTTTTGTTGGACTGGAGGGCATTCGGGGTATATAGGAAACTTATGAACCATTAAATTAGCACTCAACCCTGGCATATCGTCATAGGACAAAGCAAACACGTCTGTGAATTCAAAAAGAAGTTGAATCAGTGAGTCCCCGATTTCCTCATTTACGTGGATGCTTATTTTAAATTCCTTGGTTTCACCGGGACCACCAAGTTAACCGGGTTGGTATCATATAGATTTGGCTTAGGTTTATTCTCAAAATGTTCCTGTTCTCGATTGATTTCCCTAAAAGCCTCTTCTTCATCATACTCCGGTTCTTGGTTCATTATTTCACACTTAGGCGAAATGTTTGGATCATGGTATGAAGTCCACGAGCATGTCATATTATTTAAAGCCGCATTATTGGAACTGAAAGAAATGAATAATAGGAAAACAACAAAATTAGAAAGAATAACGGAATATAGACGATGAAATATTGATTTCATTTCTTTGAAATTGTAAGATAACAAGGTTTACATTTCGAAATTAAAGGGAAAAATACTAAAGGAAAACACCCGAGTTACACCATGAAATAACTCGTGATGCAAGAAAAGATGGGAAGACAGGACTACGGGGCCTCAAGCCTGACCGGGAAAGGCGTAGCCTTTAAATTTTGAAATTTGGCATCCGGTCCAATGTAGATCCCCACAGCAGTGCTCGAGCCTTCTCCAAGCTGGACCATGTTAGCTTCATACAATAGTTTTCTCATGGCCCCACATATGACTTCAATTTCTTCCACTGTGAAGGTCTCATCTTCTTCCTCATCACTGTACTTTGGCTTCACAAATGTTTCTTACAAGTGGGGTACGGGTTGAGGTGAAGCCCATCCATTATGCTTTATGTGATTCGCCTATGTTATATCTTCTGGTGTTGGGTGGAAGCTAACCCGAAAAACTTCTCTACAGTGGGCAAAGCAATCGGCTCAACTATCCCTTGTAAATAACTTCCAAGTCCCTTTCCCGGTTTGAGTCCTTTGTGTATCATCTCTCTAGCCACCATGATTGAGGCATTGGAGAGGAAAGGTTGGGGACAGGGTTTGCCTTCATTGTGTTGACCAGCTACCACAATTTCGAAAGCCTGATAGACTATATGCTCACTTCCTTCGTTAACTTCAAGGCAGGGGATAGAGGGATCGCGGTAAATTGAATGTTTATCTTCACCATGGATCACAATTTCCTGGTTCTCATATTCAAATTTCAACATCTGGTGCCGAGTAGAAGGCACAGCTCCTACTACATGAATCCATGGCCTTCCCAGGAGGTAATTGTAGGATGTGTCCATATCTAACAATTGAAATGTTACCTCAAAATCAACTGGGCCAATGGTCAAGACCAGATCAATCTCTCCGATTGTTTCTCTTTTAATTCCATCGAAAGCCCAGACAAACACATTATTGGGGCGGATCCTCTCCGTCCCCATTTCCATTCTTTGTAATACTGAAAGTGGGCGTATTTCCACCCCGTAGCCTCCATCTACCATTACTCTTTTGACGTAATAGCCTTCGCATTGACGGTGAAATGCAGGGCTTTGTTGTCAGCGGCTCCTTCTGGATGCAAATCATTCTAACTAAATGTAATCTGATTAAAAGTGAAGAATCTCTCTGCCATTCTCAACAATTGTTCCATAGAGGTTTGAGCCGACACGTAAGCCTCATTGAGAGTTTTCGCTAACACCTTCTGGTTCTCCAGGGAATCCATCAGCAAGGATAATAAAGGTACTTGTTCAGGGGACTTTCAGAGCTGGTCCACTACTTCATAGTCCGACATTTTCATCTTTCGAAAGAAGACATCCGCCTCTTCGGCGCTTATTGGCTTCTTAGATGGTTATCGTCTTTTTGTTGCATTGTTCACTTCCTCCAAGTCAGAGTATTACTTTGCAGAGTGGCTTTCTTGAGCTTCTCCAGTGACTTCTTTGCCTTTATATTTCATAACTGTTTCTTTATAGTTCCGAAGGACTGCACAAGGGTCTGTCATAGGCCTCTGAGGTGCGCGACCAACTACCACGGGCTCATTCAGACTTGGCGATTTAGTTGGTCACCGCACCACATAGGCTCATTTGGGTACGTACATAGTCCTGTTTAACTCAAATCATTTTGGGGGACTCATAGTCGGCTGCTTTTCTTGACGACCCTTTGGAACATAAAGGACAGTTTCTATGACAGCTGTCGTCTAAGTTTTAGCCTCAACCTTCTTTTCAGCTTCTAGGTGCGAGGTTTTATTAGTTTTATCTTCTTCGTCTTTCTTGTAGGACACTATTGGCGTTTTATGTGCATCAACAATAGCAATTATGTCTTTCAAAGAAGGGTAAAATTCTTTGTCCTTGCAGAACATCCAGATTACCGGTCCTTGTTGTGGGCCGATAACGGGTTGTTAGTCACATTCAGGACGTCTTCATCACTCAACACTACTTTCCTTTGTTCTATTAGATCTTCCACAACTCGCTTTAGAGTCTAACAATTTTCTGTGTCGTGCCCTTCAGCCTCTAAATGATAAGCACATCGGGCACACCGTTGGTAAGAAGGTGACTCAAGGTTTTGTCTGTTCGAAATCACATGCTGCAAGAGACCCATCTGGACCAGCTTGGGGAACAGGCTAGAATAAGACTCCCCAATTGGCGTAATGTTTTGCCCTCTAGGTGGCTCACTGGTATGGAAATTGTTTGAGGAGGGCGGGGATTATAGTGGTTTTGGGGAGGCTAGTTTCTCGGGGCCTGGTTCCTATTGACCTGCTGCTGTGGTCGTGCAAATGGTTGAGAATTCATAACTATGTATGGTTGGGGAGCATAATGCATGCCTTGATAAGGATTATAGCGTTGAGGGGTTCTTTCCGAGAACATGGGCCTATGAGCATGATGTCTTCTCATACCTGATGCTGCCGTTGAAGCTTCTTCTTTCTTTTTGTTCCTCTAAACTCCTCCTGCCCCGCCTTGGATGGCTTGGGAGGTTTCTCTGATGGCTGACTGACTTAAAATTCTTACCATTTTCAAACAATTTTCTACCATCTTGCCAATCTTCATTACTTTCGCAAAGGGCTTGCCCATAGCCGACATCATGTTTTGAAAGTAATCTGATTCCTGGGCCTGGAGAAAAATAGTGACCGTCTCTATTTCGTCCATAGGCGGCTTCACCCTCGACGCCTGTTCGCGTCACTTAATAGCATACACTCTGAAACTCTCTAAAGGCTTTTTCTTTAAATTAGCCAAGGAATTCCTGTATGGCGCAATGTCAATATAATATTGAAATTTCCTTACAAAATCTTTGGCAAGATCATCCCAAGTGTTCCATCTCAAGAAGTCTTGGTCCATATACCATTCTGAAGTAATGCCTACCAGACTCTCTTCGAAGTAGGCCATCAACAGTTCTTCTTTTCTGCCCGCCCCATGTAATTGGTTGCAATACTTTTTCAGGTGAGCAATGGGGTTGCCACAACATTCATACTTGTCTAATTTTGGCGTTTGAAATCCCATGGGAAGATGTACATGCGGGAACATGCACAGATTTGTATAAGAGACACTCTTTTGCCCACTCAAGCCATGCATGTTCTTTAAGATCAACTCAACTCTCTTCATTCTTCTTGCTATCTCATCTTGTTCAGGCACTCTAGGAGTTTTATCCTGCACTGGTGTAAGCTCATATGGTGGTTGAGGATAAGTGTATGTAGGGTATGGAGGAGGCTCAGTTTGGTAATTGGTGGTTTGAAATGTAAAAGTTGTTGGATCAAACTTAAGTCTTTGCACTGCAGGCTGTGTGGTAGCTGCACATGGGGAAGCTGTAAAAATTTTGGGAATTGTGCCATATGTGAACACATGAGGGAGAACTTAAGAAGGAGCTCCAACAAAATTGGCTGGTATGGTGGGCTGTCCGAAGAAGACGTTTGGATGGCTAATGGGAACAGTGGAAGTACCCACCGACCTTGGGAAGAGCTTAAGAGCTTAGGAAACCCAGGGATGGCACTAGTAGGCTCTTTTCCATTCGTCCATGCATCCCACATCTCCATGACCCTAAGTCATAGATCCTATTTTCTTCGGCTGCGGCAGACTCTGAGGCCAGGATGCATGTAATAGGGCTGTCTTCTAAGATGGGAATTGCTAGCGAAGTCATTTCAGATGACATTTCTGCTCTTTCTTTCGATCTGGCGAAATACCGATGTGATTCCAGTTTACCATAAACCAACAACCGTTTCTAAAACCTGGACTAGAATTTGTCAAGCAACAAACAATTAGTTTGAGACAGATAATAGATAGGGAATCGCACATAGGGGTGTGATACACCTATATAGTTAACGGATGTCTACATGTTTGCGATGGTTGCATGTGTCATCTGACTTTTATTCCAATTTTCTCCCTTTTGATTTCCACTCTTTATTTTTCTTGCTTTCCCCCTTTTTCTATTCTTCTTCCTCTCTGGTTTTTCTTTTGTTTTGGGTTTTCTCTCTTTCTTTATTTTCATTCCTCCCTCTTTCCTTTTGTGGCTTTTTGTTTTTATTTTTAAGAATACGGTCGAATCCTATGAAGATTGCCTACGTATCATGCCCCGCATGAATTAGACCGAGCGTAGTTCATGAAAGTAAAAGTGAAGCAATGAAATATTTTGGAATTTTCAATTTCATATTAAAAACTTTGATTACCAAGATTGACGGATTTAAATAGGCAACTAGCAGACTCTGACATAGCAAGAACTACAGACTCGAAGAACAACTAACAATGCGTGAAGGAAAATACAAACTCTAGAACAAACTGACACACTTTAATGAAAAATACACTCTCAAGAAATAACGAATACATTAAGGCTACAATTTCTCTTGGGGTCCGCGAGGCATCATTCGGCCTTGCCGCAGGTCGACTAGCTAAATCCCCTTGGAGGTGATCAAGATCTTTCATTACGCGGCGAACAAAAAGTATCACGGTGGCAAAGAACATAAATCTAGGCATGTCCTCACAGTTGTTACATTTTATTATGATATAGTGAGCAATTCTTTTGATTCTTTCTTGTATAAAACCTTTCTCTTGCAATAACTGCCCGATCTGCTCAGTTCTGGATCCCAAAATTTGTTCGGCTACTTGATTCTGCTATTAATGTAGTTGCAAATCAAATTCTAATTGTGCCAATGCTGTGTAACAATGTTCCCTTTCAATTTTGAACTCTTTTGCTTGTTTGAGCATTTTGTTTTTTGCGATGATGACCCTTTTCTTTAACCCTGTCACCTCACCGTCGAACTCTTCTTTTAATTTCCTGATCAGACGTGCTCCTTCTACCGCATTTTCATCCAATTGTTTTCGAGCCCTGGCTAGTTCCTTTTCTACTTTATTCAAATCAAAACTGTATTCGTTCACCTTCTAACTAATGCTATTTATAAGTTTTGAATCCTTAGCACTCCGGAGGATGTTTTTTGTTGCTGCTTTCATTTTCTGAATTTGGGCCCGAAGGGCCTCATTTTCCTTGACAAGTTTTTTCTTTTCACCTTCATTTGCAGCAGCTTGCAAATCTTTCTCGAATTGCAAATTCATGACCTGCTTCTGCAGTTCGTTTATCGTAGCCCTGTACTCGTGTTCTTTAGCCAACTAGTCCCACTGCTCTTGCAATGCTTTAACGAATTACTAGAGTTGGGGCCTTTTGTCTAGCCTCTCAAACTCAATTTCTCTCCTATACCAAGCAAGGTATCCTGACGACACTTCGCCTTTGGACCGATCCGGTACACAAGTGTCTGCCGTTAGGTATTGGAATTCATTCTAAATTTTGCGTGCTGTCGCTTTGGGGAATTGACCATCATGTCCAATCTCAACTACCCGGATACAGAGATCTTCGTCCTTTGGCACTATTTGGCACTTCCCAAGTTTTCTCAAGACCCAATGTGGGGCATAAGGCTGGATGCTCCTGAGACCCATCAAAAGGAAGTGAGGCTCTATTGCTGGCATGTATATGATCTCGTCCACAGACAACCATCCCGGTCCAGCCTATTTGACGGGCAGTGAGGGACTGAAAGAAAGTTATCCATCCAGTTATTCCTTCGTGCAAACTCAGCCCTTCAATTCTTGAGTGAAATTCCTCTATACAAGTTTTTTCCGCGGACGTATAGCTCAGAAATTGGGGACGGTGGCATAGATGCTCGGTTATACACATTTGTAATAGCGTATGCACCCCTACAAGAAATCTTTCCCAACCTTTCAAGCTGTGAGAGCGCCAAAGATCTCATCAACTATCATGGGAGCGATTGTGCACTAGACCTTTCAACCCCTGCTATTTTTATATAAATGTTCCCATCTTTCCTTGGAAACACCATAAGCCTTTGGAAAGCCACCATAAAAGCGAAACGTTTATGTTCTTCCCATTTGACGCGGTTTCCTTTGCTGCAATTTTTGTTCTTAGGTTTGTTGAACCCTCCTACATGACCATACCTGCTATACAGGATTGTAAGAGTGCAAAACCCCGCTGCAAAGTTCGAGTCGTGTACCACTCTACTTATTTTCAGGGCATCTAAGAATTTATGCATAGCTACAACTCTTGGAGCAACCAAATACTTGTTTCTCAAAGGAATTTCTGATTCTCCAATATACCCAGCTATTTCTTCTAAAGTTGGGGTAATGTCAAAATCTGACTAGTGGAACACATTGTGCGCCGAGTCCCAGCACGTGGCCAACGCTCTTATGATGTCCCCTCGGGGCACAATCTTCAATAGCTCGGGAAGCCCCCACCCCTCCCCAAATATTGTTTTTACCTCATCTTGCCCTTCTATACCTAGATCATTCCTCCAAAGCCACAACTCCAAAGGGATTCTACTTACGAATGAAAAAGGTTCGTCTTGGATTGTTCTCATCCAGCATATTTATTAGGCCGGATTAGTATCTCAAGACTTTTATTCCTTTTGACTTCAAAAATAAAAATTGGCCCCTTTATTTTATGAAATTTATTTTCTAAAACCACAGCATAACTTTGCAAATACAGCCTTTCAGTAGTTTCCAAGGAAGATTTTAAGGTTGTGCCCTCTAACCGATTAGAAATAAAATAAAACCCAAAGGTGGCAATTTGTGCAAAATTAGCCTTCCGGTGTCCCTTTCGGGAACATTCGGCTATTTTGGAAAACAATGGCATCACCTGATTAGTTTAGGACAACAAATAAAATTTGACATTTGTTTTTCTTTGTCTTGGCCATTTTTTGCAAAAGGGAGGTTGGACCCGATGTGAGTTGCCTACATATCTCACACTTGGTGAGAATCAAACCAGCGTAGTTTGGGTAGAACATTTTGTCAAAACCAAAATTTATTGAAAAGGTCTCTTTTTTCTCTCTTTTTTCCTTTTTTTTTTGCTTTTCCTTGTTTTTATTTTTTCTCTTTTCTTTTTTTTCCCAAAAATCGGGCAGCATTTCGGTGCTATTTGAGTATTGATTTTGCAAAACAAATGGTTACTCTCATTCATCCCTAATACCGCTATTTTCTCAATTTTCCCTCCTTATTCACAAGCCGGTCAACATACAAATCAAAAGCAAATAAATGAGCAGTAGCACGTAATATGCATCAGGATGGTCTTTTCATTTCGGGTCACATGTCCTAGACGAACCCAACCTCTGTGTTGAGTCCCCTAAGGCTCGTGATGCAAACAAATGTTCTTACTAGGGATCCGGCATGAGGCTTTGTTATACAATGTTCACAACCTGGGTATTTGTTCTAGACTGTGTACCCGAGCGGACAACTCAAGTCGAGGAGGGGCTACATACCGAGGACCCGCAAGATCGTCCGGCTTAGTAACTTGTCCGAGCCACTTTCTTATTTCAAGGTATGACACTAACAGAATAGGGAGTCTCGACCAGTGATAACATCCCTGAAGATAAAGAGAGAAGGGTTTCGTAACAGTTTATATATACAACTCATTTAATATCAAAGCGGTAAAGCATTTAGCACATTAGCATGGATCATGTAGAAAAACCAGAAAAGCTAAATATAGCAGTTATTCTAAGCTCGAATTCTTGAACCCAGAACCAGAGATGCTGGGTTTTATTCCCTAGCAGAGTCGCCAGAGCTGTCACACCTTCTTTTTACACAGCTACCCCGAAGAATAAACGTATAAGGGGATTTTTCCAATTAAAGTGACATTATTCGAAATGGGATTATTTATTTAGATTCGCCACTTGGGATAGGTTTGGCTTTTAGTGTTCCTAGTCACCGGTTTATCTAGAATCCCAAATAAAGGAAACTTGTCGCCCAAATGGAGTCTGCTAACCAGAAATTCTAAGTAAGGAATTCTGTTGACCCGAGAGAATGTTAGGCACTCTCGGATCCCGTGGTTCTAGCACGGTCGCTTAAACCATTATAATTGGGTAAAATTCTGATTTTTATATATGTTATCCTATAGTGCAATTTTAAAATTATTTTTTTACCTCTTTTAATATTCTTTAAAAAAAATTAGAATATCGTTAAAACATGCCGAACAACGTCACATAAATACACCCGGAGTTTTTGATATATTTTAACTTCATTGAGATTTGGATTTGGGTCACATAAATTTGCACCCATACTTGGTAAGTTAAAATTATTAAAAGACGCACCCAAAGCGGCTAACATGTTATCATCTTTGCGGAAAGCTCTGAAATTTACTAAACGACATGTCCCGAATTTCTAAGTATTTTAATATAAATAGTTAAGGAGGGCCACACAGTTTATAGGTTCTGTTTGGCACAGTGCACCTCATTTTATTATTTTTAAGGCTAATTCTAAATCAAACTAAGATTTTCTACTGAATTTTTCGCTACTTGGACCTAATGAATTGATGATACATTACTTGGAGGGTTTCAACTTATAATTGAATTTTAAAACAAATGTCAAATCTCACTAAATCCGCTATGCCAACGAACGTTCCAGCAGGTCTTAAAGCAACACATGGAGAAAGCTGAACTTCAGTTTATTCAAATAACACTCAAAATCTGGGCTCAATCACAAGCCCAAACCTTATTTACACAAAAGAGTGAGCTGCTTGGGCTCACAGCAGGCGAAAAGTTGAATAAATTTGGGCCTGTTAGCAAGTTTGCCATCAAATATACTATTTATTCAATCATTCACCAAATCACAATCACTCAATTAGCCTAATTTACTCAAATTCACTAATACACAACATGTTTGGACATTTAAATAACCAGTTAACATGTAATGCAATATGAATCTGAAGCATCGAACTGTTTTTAACCGAAACGCACTACTTTGAATCCTACTTTTCACAAAAACCTGGTGATTAGATTCACATTGCCTACTATTATACATTAAGGTGACATACTGATTTTCCATTAATAAAGTATTCGTGCTGTTTTGAACCACAATCTCATTCTAAATTCAATTTTCCAACTAAACATGATAGGAACACTTGATTCAACTATAATACTAATTAACCTTTCTACTAATAACTGAATAAACTTAAAATACCAATCCAAATGCCCAATTATACAGATTGTCAGAAATTATAATTCACCAAGGTTTGATTGTTGCCACTATATAATCTAACATTAAATGCACAAACAGGCTGGCCATGAGATTGACATGACCAATTTTTACATAACAACACACACAGACACATAGTAACCCAGAATCTGAACACTCTTCATTTCAGGTGAGAGCTTCCATTACAACTTTCCTTAGCTTTGGACCACTAGGGATTTGAAAAATACCTGGAAATAAAGCAGAATATAAGGAAACAGAAATCAGCATTGAGAAACAACAATCATCAGTTGAAATCGAGAGATATCACTTTAAAAATACCCAGGGATTGAACATCACATGAATAAGGAGAGGATTTTCAGCAAATTAATAGCCACAAAAACCAAAAAGCCCTGTTTGAACTCTAAACACACTCGAAATTGAACCTAAACAAACTTGAACAATTTCAACACCTCAACTATGTATGTTTCAGGTCATTCTCCTCCTAACAATTCAAATTGATGGCTAGAAGTTGAAATTATTCCGGGGAAAAACTTAAATGAATCAGTGTAGTTTCAGAATTCTGTGCTTCTGAGAATTTTATGATTTCTGGAAATTTAGGAATTTTTTAGGATTTTTCAGATTTCAAATTTTGGGAAATTTTAGGTACTTTCAGACTTGCCAGAACTTGGGAGATTTTATGAATTTTTTTATTGTTCAAAACTTGTGAACGAAGGCACTAGGGTGCCATTTTATAGCCAAGGCTTAGGGCAGCCCTGTTCTTTTGTGTTTACCCATTTGTCCCCCTTATAATTTCAGATTCTATTCAACTAGTCCATTATTTCTTAACTTGTTGGCCAAGTTACTGCATTGCTATCTCAAAAATATGATTGGAACCCCAGCTAGAATATTTTTGGGGTTTCCAAATCAGTTTTATGTGATATTCCTTTTGTTAAACTACTCTAAATGACATGTAATGGCCTGGAATTACTTACTAATCCCCAGCCACTTCTTATCCTAATTTGAAGTTATCAGCTATAACCAAAAAGTCCTAACAGGCATCACTAGTAAGTCTTAAACAAGTGTAAGAATTAATATATCACCCTTGAATTAATATATCACCCTTGAAGAATGAATTAGGAATAACTCAAAACCAATACAATCATCTAAAAATCTAAATTGATCCTAAAACATGCCAGGACTTCAAAATCAAAACAAGACTAAGACTAAAATCAGAATATACAAAAAAATAGCAGGATTAAGTATAAACTAAATTAATCTAACCAAATCAGACAGTGCTCAGGAACTACTATGAGCAGAAACTCCCAATTAAGCAAAAAAATCAACAATACATAAAGAATGGAACCAGCAAACAAGAAGAAACTAAAATGCAATCGAAAAAAAGATAAACTGGAATGGAATCAAGTCTAAATGAATACTTAGATAGCTAAAAACTAAACATGATCAAAACTTTCAATTAAACTAAACCAAATCAGAAATAGTGGAAAACCTAATTATCAAACAAGAGAAATAAAATAAAAATGAAAACAATCGAATGGAAGGTGAAACCCACTGATTTTGTTCTTCAAAACTCAACTGTATTCGAATTGAACCCCCAAATAGAGTTATATGTTTGTTCTTGGTAAGAACAAACATGCAACTACATTTGGGAACTCAAAGGCTGTCTTCTCAAAATTTGTCGATTTTTAGATCCAAAATTTGAGAAGTTTCAGGGCTGTCCGAAGGAAGTAGGATTAAGTTTTGGGTAGAGGAGGCAAAAGGGAGGCTAGGGTGTGTTTTTGGTGGCCATTGGAGCCGGCACCGCCATGGGCGTCGGAGCAGTCACTCCTTTGGATGGGAGCTTTGGCCGGGATTCGATGGTTGATTTTTCGGGGTTGGAAAGAGGGGGAGACATGGAGTAAACAGTGTTAATTTGGGTGGGTTTGGAGCTAATTTTGGGGCGTCTCTAATGAGAGACCGGGTTGGGGGACACGTTTGGGCCAATTTAGATGGGTTCAGGGGTTTTGGGTTTAGAAAATGTGGCCCAAATTATGGGTTTCTTATTAGGGAGACGCAATTTATATATTTTCCTTCTCGTCTTTCTTCTTTTTTTATTTTTCAGATTTTAATAATAAAAAATAAAAAATAAACCAAACAAGATTTAAATTCCACAAGATAAACTAATTAACCTCTAAAATAACAACAACAACAACAACAACAACTACCCAGTATAGTCCCACAAAGTGGGGTCTGGGGAGGGTAATATGTAGACGGGCCTTACCCCTTCCCAAAAGGGCAGAGAGGCCGTTTCCAATCGACCCTCGGCTCAGTGAAGAAAAGGAACAATAAAAACAAATTTTATTGAAAATAACCAAAATCCTAAATTTTAAAAAAGAAAATTTTAATAATGTAAAAATAACGGTTTTTGTTATTTTTCCTTATTTTAAAATATTAATTAACTAATAACCCTAAGAAATATGAAAATTAAGTCGTAAGTGCAAACATGATATTTTTGTATTTTTTTATGAATTATTAAAAATGCACAAAAAATGCAAATGATCAAAAAATCACGCAATTAATTCCTTAAAATTCAAATAATAAAATAAAAATCCTAATTTTAAGAATTCTATAGGAATATTTCAAACGAGGCAAAAATCATGTGCTCGCAGCTAATGCTCCAATAGAATAAACTCCATGATGGACATAGTCTATGGAACGCATGAAACGTTATAGACTAATCGATTCCAAAGATAAAACTCCTTGAAGAAGGAGAGGAGTAAATGATACATATGGTCATACTAAGGAGGAAAGTGCTCTATAAGAGCACCATGACATAACACTTTATAAGACCTCATGGGAGATGCTCAGGTACCTGAAACTATTGAGATCTTGATAAGTTATGTCTTTATTGATTGATGATGGAACCAATTTAAAATGATCGACGATATTATTTATATAAAGTAGCGGTCAATTTTATTAATATAGACGAGGATCTTGAGCAAAAATCTGTCATAGAATTTGAACAAATAAATTATTGGCCAAATGAAGAATTTACAATGAAAATTGACTTCACCTGAAAAATATGAAATTGGACGGATAGTCCAGTGTGCATAAAGTGAAATGAAAAATCAAGTCGATAGACATAAAGACGACTTGTGGAACAAGAAGTTTATAAATATCCTAGTATTAGTTATATTGAGACATGTTCTCCTGTGGTGAATGGAGACATCTCGGATTTTGGTGTGACAATACATTTGATATTCATATAATGAAAATCCTTGAAAGATTTAACTTGTTCTGAAGCATACTAAGGTTCTCAAGAAATTTATTAAATAAATCTTCGGCAAATCCTTGTGTAGATTAGAGTGATCATGGCGTACATGATTTATTTTTGTGTCTAGTGCAATTGGTGCACTAATATATCTGGCTAGAATTGTTACGACCCAAAATCTAACCATGGTGTGATGGCGTCTATCTTATTATAAGGGAAGCCTATTCCCAAAATATTACTACTAATTTGATTATAAGAATTTAACATAATATTTCTAATTATTTAAATCCCGATAAACTAAACCAACTCTAAATATAAATAATACAAAATACGGAAACGAGTTCTAAACATCGGAGTGTCATTAAGTCATGAGCATCTAAAACTATGAACTAAGATATATAAACTGTCTAACTGTCCAAATAAGAAATGGAAAAAGGAGTAACAAGGTCTTGCAGACACTAGCAACTACCTTCTCCAAAGATAGTTGTCCTGAACTCAATAGTTGCCGTGCTCTAACTACATGGATCTACACATAAGGTGCAGGGTGTAGTATGAGTACAACTGACTCAATAGTAACAGAAATAACCAAGTGTCACGACCCTAAATGGCCCGATTGTGATGGCGCCTCTCGTGAATAAAAGGACAGCCGACACAACACTCACATCAACCCTTTATTAATTAAGAGTAATTTTTAAACATTTAATTAGAGAAATATTTTGTAATATAAATATGAAGGAAAATAGTGCGGAATTACTATTCAAGCCCAACATCAGGGTGTCAGTAGCAATGAGCATCTATCAAGGTGTAAATACAACAAAAGTCTAAAGATACACTAAATACAGTAACAGAAATTTGTGGAAGGGAGCGATGCTCCGAACGTCATGTAGCCACATGTTAACTCTTATGACTCTGCATCTAAGAAAAATAACACCCGCTATCGAGTTCCGATATACCTGCATCTTCACATGAGGCGCAGGGAGTAATGTGAGTACTCCAACACAGTAAGTAATAAGAGTAAACAAAGACTGAGTAGTAGGAGACAATGAATTCACATTAACGTTAGGCTCAATGAACACAACAGGCTTTCAAATCATACTACTAGTCAACCTTCCCTTTTAAAGTTCGATTTCTAGTAAAAATAAATTTTGAAATACTTTCAAGCAGTTTTAGTGGGAGTCCAATACCATTTAAAATAATAATAGAGATTAAAGCCATAATTGGCCCCTCGGGAAAAACATAGTTCGTAAAACAGCCCCTAGGGTAAAACAATAATCACAAACACTTCATAACTTGAAAAAGCTCGACGAAAATAGCCCAATGCCAAATCGGTGATTAATTTCTAAAAATCTTGTAAACCCAAGTTTAATTAAAAATTGTTCTAACACATTTTTTCACCTTTCGACAGAGTCTCAACATAAAGATTAGCGAAAACAGTCAATAAATCAACATATTCGATAGAAACTCACTTTAAAAAGGAGAGAAACAAATAAGTTCATAAACAGGTCTCTCAAGAAAAAAATCACCCATGTGCATGTATATATATATATATATTTATATATATATATATATCGCCCGTCGGGCTAGCCTTTCTATCAATCGTCACTAATCTCATACCAAACAATACTCGCACTCAGTATTTGCTCTCAATAGGTACCACATAGCAACCACTGCGGCATGCAGCCAGATCCATATATCGCTACAGTGTGCCGCCCGATCGATATATTTCGTCGACGGCGCTCACTAGGGGTGTGCAGACTCTAAGAGGGGCCCCTTACGGCCCAACCGAAATATTGTTGTGGCGTGTAGCCCGATCCATATATGTCGCTGCGGCGTGCAGCCCGATCATATACAATATATATATATATATATATATATATATATATATATATATATATATATATATATATATATATATATATATATATATATATATATATTGCTGCAGTATGCAGCCCTATCTGAAGATATATAATACTCACAACTAGGCCCTCGGCCTCTCTCAATCATTAACCTCACCATCAGACTCTCAGTCTATCTCAGTCATCAATCTCACCATCAGACCCTCGGTCTATCTCAGTAAAACAGGAAACTCAGTCCAAAACAGTTTTCTACACTTTTAAGAATATAGTGATAAAGCCAAATTTGAGTAATAAACAGGTAAAACATGATTGAGAATATGCTTTCAAACAAATAGAGTGAGGAAAGATAGCACAAATGCCCATAAGGGTCTCAACAAGTCGGCACAAGTCCCCAACATGGCATACAACCTAAAATATAATAACATCGAATAATGAACTATCAAATACACATTAAAATAATCGTTCAGGATGGACTAGGTCACAATCCCCCAGTGGTGCTCTAACCCACGCTCGTCATCTAGCGTGTAAGTCACCTCAAACTAACACAACGATGTGTAATCCAGGATTTCAAACACTCATGACAATATTTACAATCATTACTTACCTCGAACTGGTGAAATCACTAGCTCGCAATGCCTTTGCTCCTCAAATTGGCCTCCACGCGCACCAAACTATACAAAATCAGAGCGAATACATCACAATATTCTAAGGGGACAAAGCCCAAGCGAAAACAATGAATAACGAGCACAAATCCCGAAATTACCAAAACCCGAGCCCCGGTCCCGCTTCTCGAATATCAGAAATTCTTACATCAAGAGGTTTCTTATCTCTCCACGAGTCTATACATATAAAGAACACCAAAATTTGAGTCCAAATGATCCCTCAAATCCTCTCCACGAGTCCATACATATAAAGAACACCAAAATTGGAGTCCAAATGATCCCTCAAATCCCAATTTTTAAAATCTAAAAATCCAAGCCCTAGTTCTTCAATTTTAGACTTAGTTTCCACGAATTTCTAGGTGAATTTAACAATAAAAATATGATTTAAGTTCAAAAATCTTACCTCCAGGTGTTATCTCTTGAATCCCTCTTCAATTCCCCTCAAGAAACTCCAAAATCTCCCTAAAATGGTGAAAGTTAGCTCAAAGATCGCGGACAACGGATAGTAAAACATTTTTCCCAAGCTTTACAAGCCTTCTTCGCGAATGCGGTCCATCTCTCGCGAACGCGTAGCACAAAATTACGCTTACCTTTTTTTACCTTACGCAAACGCGACATGCTAGTCACGAACGCACTGCTTCCAGAGTTTGAACTTCGCGAACGCGATTCCTAATTGAACATAAGACCTATTTCCACTGACGCATTCGCGTATACACTATTGAGAACGCCATGCAGTCCTCCCACAAACCTTCACGAACGCGGCATGGAAACTCGCGAATGCGACATGGAAACTCGCGAACGCGATACTCACGAACCCTGGCCCTTCGCGAATAAGAGACCTCCTTCGTGAATGCGGAGGCCAAAAATGCCTACAACAGACCTGCAATTTTCTGAAGTTCTCAAAACATGCAATTGATCCGCTTACCCTCCCGAAACACCCCGAAGGCCCTCGGAACCTCAACAAAACTACCAACATACCCCATAACATCAATCAAACTTTCTCTAATTATAAGAACACCTCAAACAACATCAAATTACCCAAAACTCATTGAATTCAAGCCTAAGTTTCCAAAAACATCCAAAATACACATTTGATCAAAACCATGACCAAACGACGTTCGAATGACCTGGAATTTTGCACACACATCCCAAATGACATAATATAACTACTGCAACTCTCCTAAATCCATTTCGACCTTCGGATAAAAATCTCACCTACTAACCGGAATTCGCCAAAATAATAAGTTCATCAATAAAAGCCAAATTTAACACTGTACCTCCAAAACGAATTCCGATCACGCTCCTAAATCAAAAATCACCCAACGAAGCTAACCAAATCATAAAAATTCTGTTCCGAGCTCATATATGAATAAGTCAACTCTTGGTCAAACCTTTCAAATTCAAAGCTTTCAACTGAAACTATTCTTTCACATTCATTCCAAATTTTCCTGAAAACCAAAACCAATGATCTATATTAGCCATAATACATTACACGGGGCAAGTCATGCTCGAGAACCTTCAATCAAAGTGCAAAAGGTCAAAACGACTGGTCGGGTCGTTACACTAAGAACTGAGCAGTAGTGACAAGCCAAGTAAAAAAGTTCAATTATTTATTTTCCTAATTTAAAATAACAGAAATAAACAGGTAAATTCTGTATCCCAGTAAATGACACAAAGTTTAACTAATAAATGCAGCAATAGTAAAAGTGAATACAACCTCACAAAAATATCACTCCATCACATCACTCAACACTCGCACTCAACATTCAATACACTCAATACTCTGCACTCACTGGGGCTATGTACAGACTCCAAAGGGGCTCCCAAAGCCCAAGCTCTAAGCACGAACAACTCACGTACCATCATATCAATGTCGGGATCCCCATGGTCAACTCACATGCAACGCGGATAACTCACGTGCTACGGTATTAATGCTTGGACCTGCACGGTCAACTCACGCGCTATGGTATTCATATTCTCACAACCAGGTCCTCAGTCTCACTCAATCATGTAACTCACTAGCCTCACCATTATCAACAAATAAGGGAACACAACCCATATCAAATATCACATTATATTAGCAAATAATAGAGACTAAGGTAAACATGTACAATAATTTATATGACTGAGTACAAATAATGTGAGCATGAATAAAGACTAAGCATGATCTCTAACATGAAGACAAACAAGTTCAACAATAAGTAACTACGTAAACACATGTGATGGTCGTGAGGCCTCACGGGGTGGACCAAGTCTCCATCCCTCAAGGTATAAACCCACATTCCCGTCACCTAGCGTGTGTATCACCTCCAAACAGTCAAACGATATCAAATGTTTTAGGTTTATACCCTCAAAGCCAGAGTTAAAACTGTTACTTATCTTAACAGCATAAAATCCTACTCCAGGATACCCTCATCTCTGGACTTAGTCTTCAAAAGGTTCGAATCTAATCTTAATCTGATTAACACCATCACATGTGCTAAAGAATCGAATTCCACAATAAAAACTACAAAATATACCAAAAATCTGAAATCGGCCAAAACCCGCCCCCCAGCACACTTCTCGAATCAGTTAAAAATGGCAGAATGAAAACCCTCATCCTCTCCCGAGTCTAACCATATGAAATTTATCAAAGTCGGACTCTGTTTGGTCTCTCAACTCCTCAGTAAAAACTCTCCAAAACTCAAATCATAACTCCCTCAAATGACATTGATATCATCAATTAAATCCCAAAAATGAAGATGGGTTAATGAAATATAATCAAAACCAAGTGAGAACACTTACCTCAATCCATATAGTGAAAATGACCTCCAAACTTGCCCAAATCCGAGCTCCCCAACAAAAAATATTACCGAATGAACAAATACTATTTTTATATTTTTTTATCAGTTATTCTGCCTCGTTTCTTATGCCAAACAATCCTGAAACTCATATTTATGCCTCCAATGGATTTCTTGTAAAATTTTAGTAAAGTTAAGCTTTTGAATCACTCAATTTGACCTTATAATAAATGAGATATGTAGGTTTTAATATTTGCAAATAGTTCAAATTTTTAAATATACCGTTAGTGGAAATTTCGTAATTAATCTGAAAAAGCTGGCAACTTAATTCTTTCAAAAATGCCCATAAAATTCTGATACAATGTCCAAATTCGATGATTCTTTCTAACACGGGTCCATAATTACGATACGAATCTAATGTTTCAATCAAAAAAAATCGAAGCTCATTTGATCAATATGATAATATTTGTGCTTGAAGAAACAGTGTTGAAATATAATAAAAATGAGTGCATCACAATCTAAACCTATCCGAAACTCACCCGAGGGTCTCCGGACCTCAACAAAAATTTTTAAAAAGTCATACATCACTAATCGAACTTTGTCGAGCCTCCAAAACACCCAAAACAATACCAAAAGACCAGATCAACCTAGAATTCAAGTCTATGAACTTCTAAACTTTAAAAATTCGCCAACGACGTCGAAACCTATCAAACCACGTTCGAATGACCTTAAAATTTTCACCCACATCACAAATGACACTACAAACCTACTTCAACTTCCAGAATTCCATTCCGACCCCAAAACCAAATTTTCCACGGTCGACTAAAATTGCAAAATTTCCAACTTTCGCCAATTCTAGCTTAATTCTACCACTAACCTCCAAATTATATTCTGGACACACTTCTTAGTCAAAATCACCCAATGAAGATATTTCAATCATAAAAATCCAAATCTGAATAGGATTACTTATATATCAACTTCCGTTTATCTTTTCTAGCTTGCTTTCTAACTAATCATTTCACTCCAAAACTACTTCGAGCTCGAACCTACTAACTTGATACAACTCAACACAGCTGAACAACATATAAATAATCAGAAATAAGGAAAACATGGCTATACCTCTCAGAACGAACGACTAGGTCGTTACAAGAACCATGAGTATAATAATATGCTAGTGAGATATAGTATTATTCCTTTGTTGAGATATTGGAATACAATTAGTGTTATTTTTCGAAAGGAATACTTGATATAGATTTATTTATTCTAACGAACATTGCAAAAAAATTTTGGTTATGTAAATGCAAGCATTTTCCTGAAGGTCATCCTTCAAACAATCTATTTGCATGTGAGTGTAATGACATATTATCACTTTACAAGGTAGTTAATTTTGAGACTTGTTCAAGCCATACCAAGATAAGCAACTGATAAAGTAAGGGAATCCACACACAACAAACATGTGACTTTTCTTTGAAGATAAGATTCCGAACATTTCACCAAAGTCTTTTCAAACATGTTCTTTGAAAGATGGTGATATAAACATTCAACAAATTTATTTGATTGATAGTTTGGTGGATCTGTTCATTTAATCATGGACTCGGTTGACCACGATAGAGTCACCAACCGGTGTAGACACATATACAAGGACACCCAATGCATCACTCGACATAACTAACCATGGTGCGAAATAAGATGAAACATATGAATACGTAAACCCTGGATCAAATAGTACCAAAGCATCTCGGTCACAAACTAGAATGGTACATGTGATTACTGCATCTGAAGACTCAGCGTCTGGCTTGGCTGGAGGAGAATAACAATGGGGCTGAGTACCACCACCTTCAACTGAATCCCTTGGCCGATCTACTTCTATTGACCTCTGCCCCTGGCGGTTTGAGCTCCACCTCAATGACCTCTACCTCCAACTCTAGTACCTCTAACCCCGCCTCTAGCCAGTTGGGAAGGCCGTGGAGCATCTGGTGCCTGTACCATTGCACGAGAACCCTGCTGTGAAGAGCTGCTCAAAGCTCGAGGACAATACCTAGTAATGTGCGTCGTGTCTCCACAAGTAAAACAATCTCTCGGCTGTTGGGACTTGCAACCCTGGAAACTCAGAAGCGATGGTGCATTGATAGGTGCTGATGGTACACTATATGGCTGCTTATCAGAATAATGTGGCTGAGAACCACGACCACCTAAAGTACCTTGAAAAACTTGGAGTGCTGACTGGAAAGGTCCTAGAGGATGACCCCTATCGCATGAATCTCTGCCTCCAGATGAGGCACCACTAAATCAGCCCGACTGACGGGGTCTTGTCTGCTCTATGACCACCCCTGTGACAGAACCATCTCAACTCTGCAGACTACATTTGCTGCCTCCTGAGAGCTAATCTCATTGTTAGTCTCCCTAGCCATACTGGAGACGAATCGGCTGAATCAATCCATCAATAAAGCTACTCACCCTATCCCACTTTTTGGGAAGTATGACAAGAACATGGCGAGCTAGAATGATAAACCAGGTCTCATACTGAGTGACCATCATAGAACCCTGCTGTAGGCGCTCAAACTATCTCCGATAAGAATCCCTTTGAGTAACAGGGAGAAACTTCTCCAGGAACAACTCTGAAAACTTATCCCAAGTCAAAAACGACGACCCTGTGGTCTAGCTAAAAAGAAATCCCTACACCAAGTCTGGGCAGATCCAAATAGGCGAAATGCAGCAAAATCCACTCCATTGGACTCAACAATGCCTATTTCTTGAAGAACCTCGTGGCAGCTATATAATAAATCCTGGGGATCCTCGGAAGAACCACCGCTAAACGTAGTAGGGAAGAGCTTGATGAACCTATCCAACCTCCACAAAGCATCTGCGGACATAGCCGCTCCACCGCCGGTCTGAGAAACCACTCTCAGCTGAACTTCCATAGCTGGCTCAACCACTGGAATCTAAACCTTGGGAGCTACCTGCTCCGGAGTACGTGTATTAGGAATCTGAAATCCTCCTCCATCCTGAGAGGTGGCTCGTGCTACTGGAAGTAAACCTGCTCGAGTGACGCTCTCCATAAGGTCTACCAATCTAACTAAAGCATCCTAAAGAACTAGGGTGGCTATGAACCCCTCTGGGACCTGACTTGGGCTCAGCAAAACTGCTGGAGATGGGGCCAGAACCTCCTTGTCAAAATCAACCTGAGGCTCCGCCACTAGTGCTGCTGCTCGGGGCTGAGCTCTGACTCTACCGCAGCCTCTGGCATGGTTTCGGCCTCACCCTCAACCCATAGCTGGGGCTGCTTGGGGCTCGGACTGCTAATCAAAAGATGAGAAAGCGCGTGTTCTCGCCAGCTACAAAGAATATAGTAGAAAGACAATCAGTATTTGAGTACATAACCACACGACAAGAAAGGACAAATGTTGAATTTTCCTAACTCGTAGCCTTTAGGGGATAAATACAACATCTCCATATTGATCTCTCAGACTCTACTAAGTTTGTTTGTGTGTTGTAAGACCTATGTAATCTAGTTCTCTGATACGAACTTGTCATGACCCATATTTCCCGACCTTCAGGATCGTGATGGCGCCTACTAATAGATCTAGGCAAGCCAATTATTATTTACAACTCCTCAACCACATAATTCTTTTGTTTTGTTATATTTAACAATAATAAGATCAAAGTTACCGATTTAACTAAAAAAGCGGAAGACTTTATATTAATGAAAATGAATAACAATGCGGAAGTTCAACATAGTCTCTACCAAAAATCTAGTGTCACATCACTTATGGACTTCTAAGATTCAATAAATACAAAGTATGAAAGAAAGTGTTAACTGTTTGTCTCGAAATACATAAGCTACACATGGAAATAAAGATAGAGGAGACGTTGATGCCTGCGGACGCTTTCAAGGATACCTCAGTGTCTCACTGGAATGAAGGCTCGCACCCAAGCTACTACTGCTACTCAAAAGCTATTCTGGTATCTGCACATAAGTGCAGAATGTAGCATCAGCACAACCGACCCCATATGTTGGTAAGTGTCTGGCCTGACCCCAGCGAAGTAGCGACGAGGCTAGGACCAGACTCAAGATAAATCTGTGCAGTTATATAATATACGGCCAAGAAATAACAGGAAATAGCAAGTAAACTGGGGAGGTGGAACATGCTCTAGGTTTAACAAAGTGAATAAATTCCTCAGAACTGACAAAGGACCCACTATAAAACTTCTAACACGAATAAGAATATAGAACACAACTTTTATTTATATGCTCAGCTCGTTGCAGGCATGCAACCCGATACCATTTCTAAATTTCTCGTGGTACGCATACAACCAGATCTCATTTTAATTAATACATTATGGTAGGCGTACCATCCAATCCCTATTAATCAATATCTTGTGGTAGGCGTACCACCCGATCCCGTTTCATCAATATCTTGTGGTAGACGTACCACCCGATCCTATTTCATCAATATCACGTTGTTAGGCGTACCACCCGATCCCATTTCATCAATATCTCGTGGTAGGCGTACCACCCGATCCCATTTCATCAGTATCTCGTGGTAGGCGTACACCCCGATCCCATTTCTTCCAACACAATACACAAAATAAATCTCGGCAAGGGAACAAGGCTGTGTAATAACTTCCCGTAAGGGAATATCATAACAACAATTGAAATTTCCTGGCAAGGAGTGTCAGCCATACCTAATCCCATCAAATTTCTTCTTAACTTAGTAAACCAATACGGAGTATCAAGGATTATCAATCAAGTATTTCATATGATCAATTAAGAACTCACGTCTATCAATTTAAGACCTACGGTCAGGTTCGGCATCAATATATGGATACTCGTCACCTCGCTCATACGTCGTACACAACATAAACGGGTATAAATTATGACTCAAGTCCTAATCCCTCAAGCTACGATTAAACTGAACACTTACCTCGATGTTTTCAACTCACTCAAGCCTCAATTACAGGTTAAACCCTCGATTCCACCACTAATCTGCTCGAATCTAGTCACAAATTACTTAAATACATCAACAAATGCAAAGTAAAACAATTTAAATGTATAAAAATGCCCCCAGCCCGTGTGGTCAAAACCAAAGGTTCTAATTCAAACCCGATTACCCATTCCCCATGAACTCAAATATATGATTTTTTTGAAATTGGACCTCGAATTGAGGTCCAAAACCCTCAATTATAGAAAACCTAGGTTTTACCCGAAATTCACAAATTTCTCCATTTTAAATCTTTGATTTGAAGTTGAAATCATTTTAAAAGATGTTAAGGAGTAAAGAAATAGCTTAGAAATCACATACCAATCGTCTTGGAGAAGAAGAGTTGTTTCAAAAATTGGGGTTTTTGAAAAGTGTGAAATGACTGAAAATCCAGTGTAATTGTACTATCTGACGCGCCCAGCGTGGACCACGCGGCTGACAAAGCGGACCGCACTAAAGCGGTCGCCGCCGCGCTAGTGGAACTGAAGGTTGTTCATTCTCTGAAGCTAGCAGTGCAGACCGCGCGAGGATTATCGCGGCCCCGCGGCTCACGCCATGGACCGCGCTAAGGCGACCGCGGGCGCGCTGGAGCCTGTAGCTTCTCCTTGACCTGCAATAACTGGTGTTTTTAAGTTTAAGACCTCCCGGAACCTACTCGAAACTCGCCCGAGACCTCGGTTCTCCAAACCAAACATACTCACAACCTCAAAACATCCTACAGACTTTCTCGTGCGATCAAATTGCCAAAATAACATCATTTACATATAATCAAGCCCCAAAGCTTAACAGTTCTTTCATGAAACACCAATTGTCCATCTTAGGTTCGAAATACGTCAAATGATGTCCATTTTCAACCAAACTTTATAGAAAGTGCATAAATCATATATGAGACTTGTACCAAGCGTCGGAACCAAAATACAAGCCCGATACAACAATCTTTTAATCAATTTCATTTTCCAATTTCTTTAGTTATTTTCAGGAAAAAAATTTCACATAAAAATTTAATTCTTGGACTTGGAGCCTCATAATTCGATTCCGAGCATACACCCAAGTCTCAAATTTTTCATGGACCCTCCGGGACTGTTGAATCACGGGTCCAGATCCGGGTCCGTTTACCCAAAATGTTGACCAGAGTCAACCTTAATCATATTAATAACAAAATTCATCATTTTCACACAGAATTCATATTTAAGCTTTCTGGTTACGCCCCCAGACTGCGCATGCAGATCGTGGCGACCCTCAATGAGGTTTTCAAGGCATCGGAGACACAGAATAAGTAAAGAAATAGGTGATGACCCAAACCCTTTGGGTCATCACAAATATGTTCTCTCTTTCTCCCTACATTATTTTCTATTTTCTATTTTATATTATAACTTTAAGCTAAGTTTACGTAATATTCAAGATAATTATGTGAATAAATATGGAATTATATCTCATCATAAGTAAAAAGGACGGCGACAATGACCGAATCCATAGCACAAATCAACGAAATCAAATTATGTAAATATCTTCTATAATTTTTTGCTTCCTTTTCCATTTCATTTACCTTTTCCTTCTATTTTTCCCCTTTCTTTACTTCTTAGACGTTCATTTCCTAAAAAAATAAAAAATAAAAGAGTCAACACTCCTCTTCTTTTTTTTTTCTCTAACTACTCAAAAATGAAAATAGCAGATTAACCAAGAGACTTAATCCAAAAGAGAAATAGGTAACATAAGATTCACAGGTATAATAATGGTATGTAACTAAATCAAATTATAATGATATGATTTTTAAAAATAAAACTGAAAAATAAGAACGAAAATGGGAAATACTTAAACAAAAAAACGAGAGAGAAATATGATCGTGGAGAGTGAAAATGAGAAGGAAGAAAAAAAATGAAATTGTATTCTTCAAATCTGAGTTCTATCATTGCTATAAGGTTGTATATACAGCTTCTCCACTGCCAAATTAACATCACATGTACAGCTGTCAACTAACTAACATAACCAACTAACTCTCCTTTTTGCTAATTTGCACACTCCTAATCTCATTTTATACACTTTGACCCATACATGCTAAGACTTCCCCTCAAGCTGGAGGGTGAAAAACATCGAACACTACAATCTTGGAGAGAAGGAAGGAATGTTGAACAACACCAAGTTCCTTCGTCAAGAGATTAGCCAGCTGAAGTTTGGTTGAAATCTGAGGATGAGCAAGAAATCCAGACTTGGTTTTTTCTCGAACAAAGTTACAATCTATCTCGATATGCTTTGTTCGTTCGTGAAAAATATGATTTACCGCTATTTGAACTGCAGCTTTACTATCACAGTAAACATCAACAAGCTGATGTATCTCAATACTTAATTCTTGCATCAGTTCAACGAGCAAAAACTTTAGTTGTTACTACAACAAGGCTTCTATATACAGCCTCAGTTGAGCTACGACTCACAGTCTGCTTTTTCTTAGACTTCCACGACAGTAAGGAATCCCCAAGTTTAGCGGCATATTCGGTGATTCACCTTCGTGTGTTTGGACAAGCTGCCCAGCCTCAATCACACAAGGCAGTAAGGTGGGTGATAGGACCTTTCTTAAGGAGAATCTCAAGTCTAGGTGACCCCTTAATGTATCTTACCAATCGAAGTGTTGCAGTTAAATGGGATTGTCTGGGATGTTTCATGAATTGGCTAAGAACTTGCACAACAAAAGAAACATCAGGCCGCGTAATGGTTAAATAAAGAAACTGGCCTATAAATCTTTGATAGCTCCCCACATCTTGCAATTCTTCATCACCATTGTGCCCAACATGCTTTTCATATTCTATAGTGGTTAATTTCTGAATAGGGTGGATGCAGGTTTAGCAGCTGACAAACCTGTGGAAGATATTAACTCCAGTGCATATTTTTGTTGGTTTAACAATATCCCCTGGTCTGACCTCATCACCTCAATTCCCAAAAAATATTTGAGGTCACCCAAATCCTTGACTTTAAAGTTGATATGCAAAGTGTGTTTGGCCTCTTCTACTAAGGAGATATTACTCTCAGTAATCAAGAGATCATCAACATATACCAATATAATAACAATGCCATGTGATTTGCTTTCGGTGAATAAATAATGATCTATGCACTATGTTGATATCATGCTCCCACTAAGGCATTTGTGAGTTTAATATTCCATTGCCTTGAAGCCTCAGCCCATAGAGTGATTTTAACAATCTGCAAACTTTGTTTTCCCCTATCGTTTGGGACCCTGTGGAAAAACCATGTAACTTCTTCATAAGGTCCCCTTAGAAGGATGCATTGTTGACATCCATTTGATAGAGGTTCCATCCCTTTGAGGCTTCTATGCTCAAGACGGTTCTCACAGTTATAATTTTAGCAACTGGTTAAAAAGTCTCATGATAGTCTAGCCCATCTTGTTGTGTGTATCCTTTAGACACCAACCGTGCCTTAAACTTGTCAATCTCACCAGATGATTTATACTTGATCTTGAACACCCATTTAGAAGTAATAGGTTTCTTTCCTTCTGGTAAATCAACTACTTCCCATGTATAATTTTCTTCAAGTGCTCTAATTTCTTGATCCATGCTATCCACCTTGGATCATTGGCAGCTTCTTTGAAGTATTATGGTTCAGTTAAGACTGAAAAAACATTAAGGGATGAGTGATAGCGGGAGATAGTTATCATATGAAAGGACATTAGTAGCTAGAGTACACATTATTTGTATGTGTCTTGTCCCCAGTGATGTAGTCCTTAAGCCATACAGGAGGTTTTCCCTTTCCTTGTTGATTAGATTTCCAATGTTGTGCCACTATAAATGATGGCTATAAGTGAACATCTTCTGATCTTGCTTTCTCTATACTTGTCTCAGCTTCTGGTTCTAAGATATTTGCTAAAGCATCTGCTTGAATCTCATGATGTATATGAGACTATGTATGCACTATGACCAAATCCAGATTATTTGAAGTTTTATGATTATCGCTACATTCTGCATGGTCCGTGACAAACTCCATGCCAGCAGTCTCCACCTCTGTGGTGCTATTTGCATTAACGGGCACTTGAATTTTATTGGATGTAGTTGTTATTATAGGAGCTTATGATTCCACAACTAGAGTTTGTGAAGAAAATACATCCTCTGTGCAATCTGAGTCAACAACCTTTGCAAAAGAAAAAATCTGCTCCCTGAAGATCACATCTCTTCTAACAAAATTAGTTTTATTTTCTAAATCATACAAACTATATCCTTTTGTGTTTTTGAGTATCCAATGAAAATAGCCTTCTTAGCTCTAGCTGCAAACTTATCACCTTTAGGTAAGTTACATGCATAAGACAGACAACCAAACACCCTTAAGTGATCTATTCTAGCTGGCTTCAGAAATAACAACTCATAAGGATATTTTCCGTGCAAGATACTAGTAGGTAGCTTATTTATTAGATACATTGCTGTTCTTACACAATCACCCTAAAAGCTCTTAGGAACTGAGCTTTGAAATTTCAAGGCTCTTGCAACCTCTAGTATATGCATGTGCTTTCGTTCAACCACCCCATTCTGTTTTTGGGTGTATGGACAACTACTTTGGTTTATAATTCCCAGAGAAACAAATAAAGTATTACATTGAGAGTTGAAAAACCCCGTACCATTATCTGATCTAACAATCTTCACAGCACCTTTAAATTGAGTTTTTATCATTGCAAGAAAGTTCTTAATCACAGTAACTACTTCACATTTAGATTGTATTAGGCATACCCAAGTAAACCTGCTGTAATCATCTACTATTGTGAAAAAATAAAGCTTTTTGTCATATATAGGTACCTTATGAGGTTCCCAAACATCCATGTGTACAAGTTGGAAACAACTACTTGATCTAGTGCCACTACTTGGAAATTGTAATCGACATTGTCTTGCTAAGGGACATACTTCAGAATTGTTCTCTTTTGTTGTCTGTATTATTTTCTTCAGTTCTGAAATGTGCTGCATTGCCTTGGTTGATGCATGACCAAGCCTCAGATGCCATAGTTTTGTTTCTCTATGTTCCTTCAAAAAAACCGATTCCTCTTGTTGGCAAATTTTCTCTTATTAGGTACAACCCATTATTCTTTCTACCAATACACATCACCTTGTCATTGTAGAGACCCTGAAATAAACAAAAATCAGGTTAAAACCCAACTGAGAAACACAATTTCCTAGTTGGCTTAGACAATGACAATAAGTTCAATTTGAAGTCTGGCACATACAGTACTCCCTCAATAGTTTTATTCCCTAAAACTACTACACCCTTGTATGTGTAATTTCTACTCGACTTGTTGTAGGCAATTTAACTCCATCTACTCAATGATATGTTTTTCTAAGGTTATTTAAGGCATCCTTAAAATGTGTCACATGGTGAGCAACACCTGAGTCCACTATCCAAACTTTATCACTAACACCTGAAATTTGACATTATTGTAAAGATACATGTAGTATTAGTGGAAAACTAATCTGTGGTGGTCTTCTGGAAAAGATTCATCAGCTATTTATATTGCCCCTCAGTGAAGAATTTCCTTGTATGTGCATCATTGGCACCTGCTTCTCTTCACTAGTTGCAATGTTCACATAGGTCTTGCCTCATGAGCTTTGCCCTTTTTTCTTGCTTTTGAAATATGGTGGATATCCTACTATCTTGTAGCAGGTTTCCCTTAGATGGCCCTTGTAACCACAGTGATCATAGATTAATCCTAACCTTTTAGGTTTAAATTCATGGCCTTTATTTGTCATCATTGTAAGAGGATTTTTCAATGTATCTGTGACTCCAAGAGTCCATTGGCTTTCTTCTTCAGTAACTATAGCATAGACTTCATTCACAGTAATTACAGGCCTTTATGCAAAGACATGACTTCGAATATAACTATAGCTCTCGTTCAATCCCATGAGAAATTGTAATAAACGAATGTTTTTCAGAAGTTTCACTGAAGGCATAGACTCCTCACAATCACATGAAGCCAAAGGTGTTATGACATCCAGTTCATCCCATAGATCCTTCATTTTTGAGTAGTAGCTAGTGACCGAGTTTGTTCTTTGTCTCGATGTCTCAATAGCAGTCCAAAGATGATATATCCTTGTCAAATTTGACCTATCAATTCTCTTCTGGAAATCAGCCCATACCTTCTTTGCATTCGATGCACAGACAAAGCTAGGCATAACTCATTCAAAACAGTGCTACCAATCCACGATAGAACAATTGCATTACATTTTTCCCATTTCTCTGCTAACGCATCTCTATACATACCTTTTACATACGATCCATCCACAAATCCAAGCTTGCTTTTACCTGAACTGTCAATTTCATTGCTCTGCTCCACAGTGCATAATTTTCTAGGCATGTGAGCTTGAGTGGAATTAAGACCAATCCAGGAGCATCTGAAGCTTGCAAAAACAACTGATGGTTATGATCGAGTGAGCTAACTTCATTTTCTGCCATGGCCGCCTCTGAGAATTGAGCTCAGAATTTCAGTATTCCTTTGCTCTGTATTTTATCTCTATGTTTCTGCCATAACAATGAATCTCGGCGGAACTATATCGCCGTTAAATCTTGCTCTGATACCGTGATTGTTGAGAGCGAAAATGAGAAGGAAGAAGAAAAAACGAAATTCTACTCTTCAAATCTGAGTTCTATCGTTACATACAAGGTTGTATATACAATTTCTCCACTACCAAGTTGAAAGCACAGGTACAGTTGTCAACTAACTAACATAACAACTAACTCTTCTTTTTGCTAATTTACACACTCCTAATCGCATTTTATATGCTTTGACCCCTACATGCTAAGAAGAGAGTCCGGTGAATTTGAAGGTTCTTGAAAGAGAATTATAAAGCAATATGTCACGGCCTCAGAGTAGTGACTATGGACGGCGTTGTATTGGCGTCGAAGCGTGCGTGCTGACTGGCATCAAACTGCCTTCGGGAGGGGCGGCATCTCTAACCATAAAGGCGCTCTGCCCTAGTTGCATATTGGCTTGGCCGAGTTAGGCATGCCGACCCGATTAAGTTTGGGGAGCATGTCGCTTGTCTTGGACATGACTATGAAGGGAGCTGAAGCATACGGGGGGCACAGCTGGTCGGGAGCTATTGCCGCTTCCCTGATGAGCCCATGGCAGGGCGAAACCAGTCTGTACGCTATTCGGACGGGCGAGTCCGGGGTGGTATGTGACGTCTCGGGCGCCGCGAGCGCGCGGTACGGTTCCAGGTCCGTCTCACTTGGTATCAGAGCAAACATGCTCTTCTACTTCTCTTAGAAGTAGAGCATGACGATTTTGGGCAAAGAGACTACTTCTCTGGCAAAGTAAAGTGGCTTGAGCAAAGAAATTGTTGTGAACTCTAAATGAAACCACGAAGTGGACACACCGACGAAGTGCGAAGTAGTCTCCGTGATGAAATGCGTGAGCCCCAAAGTTGGCAGCACGAGGAGGTATGGTGTTAGCATGAATTAGGGTGCAAGTTCCGTGTGGAAACGAAAGGAGTTGCAGCGAAAGTAATGCGTCGGGTCGCCGCATCATCGGGTGGGGGAGAGTTGTCACGGCCTCAGAGTAGTGACTATGGACGGCGTTGTATTGGCGTCGAAGCGTGCGTGCTGACTGGCATCAAACTGCCTTGGTGAGGGGAGGCGTCTCTAGCCATAAAGGCGCTCTGCCCTAGTTGCGTATTGGCTTGGCCGAGTTAGGCATGCCGACCCGATTAAGTTTGGGGAGCATGTCGCTTGTCTTGGACATGACTATGAAGGGAGCTGAAGCATACGGGGGCACAGCTGGTCGGGAGCTATTGCCGCTTCCCTGATGAGCCCATGGCAGGGCGAAATCAGTCTGTACGCTATTTGGACGGAGCGCCGCAGTACGGTTCCAGGTCCGTCTCAAATAGTACTTGTGGCACCCCCACAATAAATTGGAGTTTCTAGTTCGTTCTATATCCAAGAAAGTTTCAGTTGTTCATACCTGCTATTTTGGATATTATAAATTCATGATTGAGAAGATAACAATCAAATAGATGGAAGTAGAATAATATAACTACTTCAAACATACAAAAAAACTAGTATGACTATCAGGATTTAAATAATACTTCGTCAAGTGTCAATGCCTTGGTAGATCTCATCTTAGAAGAAGGGTACCCTCATCTCTTTCTTTATTATATCCCCCTGAACCACTAATAAAAAAAAAATCAAATGTATAAAATAGCAAGCACATAAAGGATAAGAAGGAATATGCATAGAAATCATTACATGCAACTCGTCATGGCAGATTGAAGGAAGTCATTATCTCATTCAACAAAAAACAAAAACAAAGAATTGAGTATGAACTATGAGAAGTCCTAAATCTTCTTCGAAATCACATGACATCTGATACAAAGAAAACTACATCAATAATGGACTTTTAAAGCCCCGGAAAAATGTAAAGTTTTATAACTTATATTATATGGAATTAATACTAATACTAATACTTATTGCAATTCAATAAAGAATAATACCCGGTTTGGTTGACTTATTTAAGTGTTTTTAAGCCAAAATCGCTTTTAAGTTATTTTGTAATGTTTGGATAAAGTGCTTTTAAGCACTTAATTTTTAAGCTAAAATGACAAAAATAAATTAAAAGCCAAAAACTAAAATTTCTAATTTATGGCGTTTGGCTTAAAAGTCATTTAAAATAAGTTCATCCAAACGGGCTCTAAATTTGCTCATCTATTACAATAAAAACTTTTTATTTCCCTCACTACTTTTCATTTTTTTGGTTATTCACCCATTGTTCGGTACTCGCATTGCAGTCCGACTATATTCGGATTTGCACCGTGTAGGGTTCTTTTTGTAAGGAAGCGCTCCCTACCAAGAATTTTTTCATATCTGGAACTCGAACCCAAAACCTCAAATTAAGAAAAAACAATTTCATTTACTGCACCACATTGTTTGGTGGTCCCTCGCTACTTTTTATTGACACCATACCTCTCAATAATTGCGACTACTATTTACAATTCTTACCTTCGATTATCTTAATTGCAACCTTTTCATTCTTCCTTATTTAAGGAAATTTAGTTGCAACAATTTCAATCTTCTTTTTTTGAAAGAAAAGAAGATATATTTTTTAAAGGAAAAATGAGATGAAAAAAGGAAAAAAAAAATGAGAAAAAAGAGAAAGCAATTTCCTGGCCTATAGGAACTGCTATAACATTTTTTCCATTCCCATACTTATATAGATAGGTAGATAGAGGAATCCTTCTTACGCATAGGAATGTCTAAAACTGCTCTAATTTTCTAATAGACAAGCTCTTCCTTCTTCTTTTTTGCATTAATTTTAAATATCCTCTCCTTCTTTTCCCCATCAATTGACCGTTTTTCATTAAGTTATATTTATGAAGGATAATAATATGTCAACGCATAGAATGTTAGTTAATTTATTGGTTTATGAAAGAAATTTTATTTATTTTTCTAAAGGTGTTATAATCAATCAATTTTTAATAAGCAATTTAGTAATAGAAGATTGACATTTGAGGTTCACACTCTTTTTTAATGGGCAATTTAATAATTCAAGATTGACATTGAGGTTCCCCCTCTTTCTTAATATAGTTGTTCGTTTTATTATTATTATTATTATTATTATTATTATTATTATTATTATTATTATTATTATTATCATTATTATTGTAAGCATTTAAATTTTATTGAATTTAAATCGATAAATTAATGTAGATTATATTTTAATATATTAGTCTAAATAAATTTGTTGGGCTAATATAATTGGATTAATTGTGTAGGTCCAACATATATGGATTAAATAAACAAGTCTTCATCCATTGGGTTAGCCCAATTAATTGGGCTAAAGTGATGATCCCATTTCATTAAGCCCAAGATGTCATCTTCCTAGAGGCTCAATTTTGTGCCACGTGTCAAATGATGTGGCATGCAAAGTCAAACGGAAGAGCCAATAGGATCATGCCATGTGTCAAAATGACAAGGCATGCCCAGTTATACTGAAAGGCCAATAAAATCATGCCACATGTGCAAGTGACATGTTCTGGCCAATCAAATGCGGCTATGTCACACTTCAATTTGATTGGTCGGAAAGAGTTTGTTCATGACTCATTCTTTCCACAACTATAAATATGGGTCTTCATAACTCAGAAAAGATACCAAATGTTATAACAAGAAGCGAGAGACAGCTCGTCGATCAAACGCCGCAAATTTCTCTACAAGTTTCAGGCTTCAAGCAATAAAATTCAAGACTAAGAACGAAGAACAAATCAAGATCAAGTTTAAGCAATCAAGCTCAAGCTGATGAACAAGATCATCGTTCATGGCAACAAACATAGGTTCAAGTTCAAGCTCAATGGCCCTTGAATTTATTTACTATTAAAAATAAGAATCAGAGAATTCATAGAGATTGTACACTTAAATATTCGAAATAAAATGCTATGGTTGTTGCGATATTTTTTTGTCTTGATTTTATTTTCTACTCTCATCTTAACATTTCAATCACCAAAGTTCAAGAACATTGAAATGGCTTCAAAGAAAATAAACTCCGTTTCAACTTTCACCAAGGCTGCTAACTCCAGGTTCTATGCTGATGTGGAAAGCATCCTCGATGTCACCTTTGGAAGCTTCGGACCAATTACGAGGAGCAAAACAAGCTCTTTAGGACAACAAGCACCCCAAGTTTCGTCCGCATCAACCCCTGTTTTCGGATCTTCATCCTCAAAAGGAGCAAGATCTGGCACAAATGCATCTGAAGGAGGAAGAGATGTTGCTAAAAAGATCAAGAAAACTCTTGCTCTGCTTGACCTCTCCGGCTCCAAGCACTCTGCTGTGAAGGAAGATGGTGATGCTTCAAGTGATGGATCCTCCCCACTTACACAATATAGCATGAGCCAATCAAAGATCAATCTATGTGAAAATACATGCTAGTCTCTGTCATCCACGACAATCATGCAAGCCATGGTGACAAATACTTCATCCATAGAGGAGAAGTTGGCAAACTTGACGGAAGCAATCGCTGGCTTGACCAAATGTATGCAAAATCAAGAGGCTAGAATTGACAAGATAATAGATAGGGTGAGAATCTTGATGGAAGAAGAATCTACCCATGCACCGGGAAAGCTCCCAGATTTTCTAGAGAGTGACTCTCCCCCAAGATAAGCAGCATCCACTAAGGCTATCCCTGTCTTATCTAAAGGGATGATTCCAATCGTCAACTAAAGGAGTTCATCGAAAGAACCATTGAGAAAAAATATGAAGTTGCTGACAAATCCTCCCTTACATATGCAAAGCCGTACACTGCAAGGGTCGATATGTTGAAGATGCCTACTGGCTATCAATCTCCAAAGTTTCAACAATTCAAGGGTAAAGGTAACCCCAAGCAACATGTTGGCGCACTTTGTTGAGACATGCAACAATGCTGGGACTTATGGAGACTACCTCGTCAAATAGTTCATCCGCTCATTAAAAGGAAATGCTTTTGATTGGTACACGGACCTCGAGGCTGGATCTATCGATAGCTGGGATCAACTAGAGCAAGAGTTCCTCAATCTCTTTTATAGCACGAGATGCACGGTGAGTATAATAGATCTCACAAATACTCGTGAAAGAAATGGGGAACCAGTTATGGACTTTATCAATCGTTGGAGGGATGCAAGCCTCAACTGCAAAGACAGGTTTAGTAAAGCTTCAGGCATAGAGATGTGCATCCAAGGCATGTATTGGGGATTGTGCTAAATTTTGCAAGGCATCAAGCGTAGACATTTTAAGAACTTGCAACTCATGCCCATGACATAGAATTGAGCATGGCCTCTGCTGGAAATGAAAGGCTGCCCATCTATGAACCTCGCAAAGCGAATGACAAGAAAGAAGTTAGAAAGCGGGGCAATTTCATAACCATGTCTGAAAGCAAAGAAGATATAAATGTCAACACATCACCTATAAAGTTCACGACAAAGGTGAGCAAGAAGCAGAGTATAAAATCCACTTCTTTTCAAGACAAGCCAAGTTAACCAAGTCTCTATCACCTTTGGCTCATTCAGACAGGATGAATTATGTGGTTTTAAAAAAAGTAAAGATGAAGAATTACTGGAGAGCGACAAAGATGAAGTCAATCAACCTGATGATAATGAAGGTTGGAAGTTGGTGACTCATCGTAGGTGCCATAAAAGAAGCCCATGAAAATAATCAGTGGAACAACCAACAAGGAAGATGATGGTAAAAGGACCAATAAAAAAGAATCCAGTTAGGCATTTGAATAAAGCAAAAGTGGAGATGCACCACCCTCAAAAGCCACAAAATCCAGTGAACTTGGAGGAGATTTTACCAAGTTGGTTCCGCACAAATATTTCCCATGAGTGCATTGATGCCTCTTGTTGCCATGCTGACAAAGGAGAAGAGAAGAGTGATGACCTACCGTTGGCACCATCTTCGGAAAAGCCCATCAAACCCGCTCCTCTAGAAGTTAATGCTTGTGAGGAGAAGGTCACATTCGCAAATGACAATCTTTTATTAGGTAACACTCCTCATAACCGCCCATTGTACTTGGTTGGCTATATGCGCGATGAAAAGGTAAACCGGATTTTGGTTTATGGAGGATCCTCAATGAATATTTTTCCAATCCATACTGTGAAAGAACTTGGTATTCCCATGAATGAACTCTCAGAAAGTCATGTGGTGATCCAGGGATTCAACCAAGGGTGGAAAGAGCCATAGGCGCGATAAGGCTGGGAATCACTATTAAAGATATGAAATCAAGTGCATGGCTGCATGTGATCGACGCGAAGACTTCATACAATATATTGCTTGGGAGGCCTTGGATACATGAGAATAAAATAGTTCCATCTACCTACCATCAGTATTTAAAATACTATGAAGGTGAAGTGGAGAAGACGATAATTACTAATGATGAGCCATTCACCGAGGTTGAGTCACACTTCGCTGATGCAAAGTTCTACTTGAAGAACCGCATTGTGAAGGAGCTGAAAGCTGATGATGGTATGAAAAGCAAAATAAGGAGCCCTCAACTAAAAGAGAAAAGGCGACTACTGGTGAAGCTAAAGCTGTTAGTAAGGATGTACAACCAGATTGAATAAATCCTATGGAAGGAATTTTACACCTTATGGCAAGAAAGTAAGTCCAACGCTCCAATATGCCCCTAAAAGGAAGAAAGATGAAGGTGAACCATCTAATCGCCAAGCTAGCATGCTAAAGGAGTTAACTCTCCCGGTCAAACAAATTGAGGCGGTAAAGTCGTCCTCAAAGCCGCTTGCAAGGTTTGTAGCCTAAAATCATTTGCAGAATGTGGTACTCCCTACAAAGAGAATAGATGAAGGGTTTGACCCTAATGCATACAAGCTATTTGCAAAAGCTGGATATAATCCCAATGAGCCATCAAAGTTAGGTAATCTCCCATCAGAAGCTGCAGCGAGGCAACCACGTGATGGTTTTGGATACAAGCAACCATCACTAGTGCTCATCTCAATAAGAAGGGCGAGTAGCAATTATATCAATGTGGAAGACGAACCTGCCGCTTCTAACAAGCCTTTTGTGTTTGATCGACTTGGAAAATCAACTGTGAGAACTTCCGTATTTTAGAGATTGGGTCCACTAAATAAGGGGAATAAGTTCCAGAGAAATTATCAAAATACAAGAACACCCGCTTCACCCAAAATTCAGAAGATCTCTAAGTTTTCCCAAAGTTTGGTTCCTTCTAGAATGAGGAGACAAACAAAACTTGTGGTTTCATGTGAAGAAGTACTGAAGATAAAGCCATATACTGTGGTCTACACTAAGGAACGCGACGAAGATGAAGAAAGTGTAGGTTCTTCATATCATGTCACTGCACAAAGAGAGAATGGTGTTCCGTCTTCGATGGAGGATAACGCATAATTGGAGCATGTTTCACCATGTTATCACATATCCTTCAATGATGAGGATCCTCAAGAAGATGAAGATGCGAAAGATGCTCCACATGAATATGAAGAAGGAGTAAAGACGACAGTTGATGCCTTAAAAGAAGTTAACCTTGGCACCGATGAAGAACAAAACCCACATATCTAAGTGCTTTACTTGAAGCTGATGAATAAAGCACTTATATTGAGTTACTCAAAGAGTTCGGGGATGTATTCTCTTGGAGTTACAAAGAGATGCTTGGCTTGGACCTGAAAGTAGCAGTCCATCACTTTGAAGTCAAAAATGGTGCTCGCCCTGTTAAACAAGCTCAAAGGCGCTTCAGGCCTGCATTGGTTCCCTTGATTGAAGTTGAAGTTAACAAACTCGTTGAAGCTGGATTTATTCGAGAAGTTAAATACCCAACATAGGTTTCAAGTATTTTCCTTGTAAGGAAGAAGAATGGTCAGATTCGAGTACGCGTTGACGTTAGGGACCTCAATAATGCATGTCCCAAAGATGAATTCCCGCTTCCTATTCCAAAGTTGATGATTGATGTTACTACTGGTTACGACGCAATGTCTTTCATGGACGGTTCATCGGGCTATAACCAAATTTGTATGGCACCAATAGACAAAGAGCTTACTACGTTCCGCACTCCCAAGGGTATTTATTGCTACAAGGTAATTCCTTTTGGCTTGAAGAATGCTGGTGCTACTTATTAAAGGGCTATGCAAAATATTTTTGACGATCTTCTCCATAAGAATGTTGAATGCTATGTTGACGACTTGGTGCTGAAATCAAGAGAGAAGGGCAACCACATGAAAGATTTGAGGATGGTATTTGAATTGCTCCGGAGATACCAACTTAGGATGAATCCATTGAAATTTACCTTTGGAGTTACTTCTGGAAAGTTCCTTGGTTTCACTGTCCGACATCGAGGGATTGAAATTGATCAAGGCAAAATGGATGACATTTTGAAAACTCTTGAGCCGCGAGATATCAATGAATTTAAAAGACTGCTGGGAAAGCTAGCGAACCTTAGGAGGTTCATCTCGAACCTAGGTGGGAGGTGTCAACCATTCAGTCGCCTTATGAAGAAAGGTGTCCCTTTAAGATGGGACCAAGCATGCAGTAATGCCTTTGAAAGCATTAATTCCTACTTGATAAAGACTCCAGTTTTAGCAGTCCCTGTACCTGGAAAGATATTGATACTATACATTGCGGCATAAGAAAGGTCTGTCGGAGCACTATTGGCCCAAAAAAATAGTGAGGGGAAAGAAACTCTCTTTACTACTTGATCAAGATGATGACACCAAACAAGTTGAATTTTTCACCAATTGAGAAGTTGTGCCTAGCGCTAGTCTTCTCAATTTAAAAGTTGAAGCACTACTTTCAAGCTCATGTTGTCCGTCTTGTTTCTAAAGCAAATCCATCAAGTTCGTGGTGTCAAAGCCTGTTCTTAGTGATCGACTAGCGAGATGGTACCTCCAATTTTAAGAATTTGAGATTGTGTACTTCCCTCAAAAGGCTGTAAAAGGACAAGCATTGGAAGATTTCTTGGTAGATCATCGGATACCTGATGTTTGGGAGCTTACTAATGAACTGCCTAATGAGGACGTAATGAACATTGAAGTTCAACCTCCATAGAAAATGTACTTTGATGGCGTCGTGTATCATGGGGGATCTGGGATCTGGGGCTGGCGTAGTATTTGTCACTCCCCAATGTGAAGTCTTGCCCTACTCTTTCACCCTGACACAACTCAGTTTCAACAGTGTTGCTGAGTATCAAGCATTAATACTTAGGCTTGAATTGGCCGTTGATATGAAGCAGTTGCAATTGCAAGTCTTTATTGACTCCCAGTTAGTGGTCAATCAGCTTTTGGGTAGTTACGAGGTTAAGAGGCCTGAACTACACGCATACCATGATTACGCTAAAAAATTGATGGATGGCTCTGTAATGTGACTATTCAGCATGTGCCGAGGAAATAAAATAAGAAGGCTGATTCATTAGCTACCCTAGCTTCATCTTTAACCCTACCTGATCAAGCGCAAGTTACTATATTTCAAAAATAGGTAGTACCGCCGCCAAATGAGGTTGAAGGTGAAGAAAACGAACTCAAGCACCTTGTTGTTGTTTCTGAAGTTGAGAAAGAAGAATGGCACCAACCCATTATCGACTACTTATCCGAGGAGAAGGACTGAAATCTGTTGTCGTGCGCCTCGCTTCCTTTACTACAAGGATACTCTATACAGAAGGTCATTCGGGGGAGTACTCTTATGTTGCCTAGGAGAAGAAGAAGCTCTCCAAGCTTTGTAAGAGGCACATTCTTGGGTATGTGGGTCACACCAGTCAGGACATAAGCTCCACTTCAATATACAAAGGATGGAATATTATTGACCAACGATTGTAAAAGATTGCTTGGACTACACTTGAAGATGCAAGGATTGTCAATTTCATGCGAATTTTATTCATCAACCTCCTGAAGCGTTGCACACGAATGTTGCATCCAGGTCATTTGAGGCTTGGGGATTGGATGTTGTTTGACCGCTGCCAAAGTCCTCTGGTGGACACCTATACATCTTGGCTGCAATTGACTACTTCTCAAAATGGGCTGAAGTTGTTGCTTTTAAGGAGGTAAAGAAGGAAAATGTTGCGGTATTCATCCGAGTGAACATCATCTATCGCTTTGGCTTCCCCCTTACATAATAACGGATAATGGCAAGCTATTCGACAACAGATTGATCAACAAGATTTGTGAGCTCTTTGACTGCAAGCAACATAACTCTTCGATGTACAATGGTGTCGCCAATGGTCTAGCCAAGGCCTTCAACAAGACTCTATGCGACTTGTTAAAGAAAGTCATCTCCAAATCAAAACGAGATTGGAATGACCGTATGGAATAAGCTTTATGGGCATATAGGATGACTCACCGCACGCCAACACAGGCGACTCCTTATTCGCTCATTTACGGGGTCGAAGCTTTCTTGCTACTTGAGCATCAAATACCTTCGTTACGACTGGCTATTCAAGAAGGGATCACTGATGAAGAAAATGCTCAACTTTGGTTAGCAGAGTTGGAAGCTCTTGATGAAAAGAGATTGGAATCTCAACAGAGTCTTGAATGTTATCAAGCTCAATTATCTCGCGCCTTCAAAAAGAAATTTTGCCCGAGATCCTTTCAAGTAGGAGATCAAGTCCTTGCCGTATGAAGACCTATAATTACTTCCCATAAACCTACAGGGAAGGTTACTACAAAGTGGGATGGGCCATATATCGTGCAAGAAGCTTATTCAAGTGGGTCTTACAAGCTGGTTGATGCAGATGGTATTAGAATTGACCCTATAAATGGAAAGTTTTTGAAGAAGTATTATCCTTGAAGTCCTGACGCTCCTTGATGCACGAGCCTAAACTGCATGTTGCTACACTTCTGGCCCGCAAGAGTATAAACTGTGTACGACCCATAAAAATGAGTCCTCTAGGTTGAAAACCTCGAAAGAGGCGGCCTAGGCAAAAGTTAGGATGTTAAAGAAAAAGTATGCTAGGTTGAAAATCTTGAAAGAGGAGGCCTAGGAAAAAGTTAGGACATAAAAAACAAGAATCACCTAGTCTGAACTACGGTATGTCTTGATCCTCTTCATCGGAGTACGTAGGCAGCTTAGAGTTTCATTATAAGTTTAGTCTCATAAGTTCGAAAGATACATATTTCCCCAATTATAATTGAATGAAGTATGTAGGTACACAAGATCAAGCTGAAATGTCATCCTCCTGTTGAAATTCAATCTCATTTGATTTAAAGGAGGTAACCCTCCTTGGTAAATTGATATCTTCGATGGGCCGATTTTAGAAGGATGTCAATTATTTGCATTTAAATCCAGGGATTCTCTGTGTCTTCAGGTTTGGCAAACCTTCAAGTTTGTTGGTCTCCAAGTCCACCCTCTACCAAAAAGGGGAAGAGAAGCGAGGCGTCAAAAGGAAGCACGAGTATAAGAAAATGATTGCTTGGTACAATGTTTCAAATTCAGTGAGATTTGAACCCCAAGATATTTGTGAGAATATGGTTCTTAAATTTTGATTTATGGAAATTAAGATGTCTTCCGATCTCGATGCTTCCATATCAAGATGCAAAATCTTTGGTGAAGTCACGTGAATCTGAAATTGTCGGTGTATTAGAGTTTGATATTGACTTTGAAATATTATTTGAATGTGTTCGTAAGGCCTTAAATCTTAAATTTTGGATATGTTATATATTTGGAATTTAAGTTTCCAGTCGATCAAACGGTTCATGATTTTTATGCTCTTACTTCAAGAAACGTAACTTTTGACGAAGTTGCGCAAATCTGAAATTTTCAACGTGGTAGAACCTAAATTTGATTTCAAAATATTATTTGGGACGATTCTGAAGTTATTTGATTTAAATTTTGGATGTTTTCTAGATATTGGAGTCTAGTTCTCAAGAAATCAAACGGTTCGTAATTTCAACGTTCCTACACCAAGATATAATTTTTTTAGAGAGAGTGCGCAAATCTGGAATTGATAGCGAGGTGCAACATAAAACTAGTTTCAAAATATTATTTGGATATGCTCTATATCTTGAAGTCTAGTTTTCTTGAAATTAAACGGTTTGCAATTCCGATATTTTTACACCGAGATATGATTTTTTTTTTGTAAGACTGCGCAAATCGTAAATTTGTAACGTGGTGGAAATCTAAAGTTAGTTCCAAAATACTATCTAGGGCAATTCTGAAGGTGTTCAATTCTGAATTTTGGATATACTTTAGATATTGAATTCTAATTTTTTTAAAATTAAATGGTTCATTATTTGGACTCTTCCCCGATAAGATATGAATCTCTAGTTACAAGTGCGTAAAGTAGAAAGTTATGCAACTAAGACAAATGTCCGGTAATGTAAAGAAAATGAGAAGCAATCTTATATAAGATGAAATAAATATCCACTAGCTCAACCTAATATAAAGATACAAGGGGAGATAATGCTAACAGCCTAATCTAAATAAAATTTGTAGTTGATCAACTCTTGACAGCTAGTCTTCAGGTTCTTCTTCTTCTCCTCCAAATTGGTTGAATCATCAACAGTCAACAAATTTACATTGTCATATGAAGAGACCTCAGTCTCGGCAGTTGAAATATTTTCCTGCATCTCTTCAACCTCCTATTGAGTCGCTTCTATAACACCTTCGAGGTTCTCCCTCTCTTGTTGTTATGTCTGTAACTTCTTCATGACTCTCTTCAATTTCTTTTCACTAGAGGAAACTTTCTTGACTTTCTCACTTGCTTCAAGTTTGAACGATTCGAGACGCTTTTTAGATTTGGAAATCAGCTCTAGCTTCTCATCTTCACTCGTCTTATCGGCCCAATGTAATCGCTCTTGGTCAAATGATGCGGCAAGTTCAGAAATAGAATTCAGTAAATCTTCTCTGGCTTGGGTCTTGAGGAACACACGTGTTAAATGGAAGAACTTGATGGTGTTTCTCTATTGTTGTTGAAGTGCACACCTCTTCTTTCAAAGCTGCTTTTGAGGATTTAAGCTTCCTTTTTTAGGTTGCGTAACTACTTTTGGGATTGAAGTTGATATTTTTTTAACTTTTGAGAGCGTCTTTCCAACACCTTGATCTTCACCTCCTAAAGGGGTTGTATTGTCTACCAAAGCTTGTAAGTTATTCCCGAGAAACTTCCCATGCGTTTTCTCCCACCAAGACATATAATTAGTGGAGAAAGGATTCTCGAAAGGATCTCCTGCTGGAGGAAAAACCGCACGTGACGTAGATCAATACAATGTGCAAGTCCTCCAGAATCTGATTCCTTCATCTGGAGAAGAGTTACAAATATCATTCTCCAAAAAGCTGGGGACGTTCTGGTAAAATCCAAATTGATGACCAAATTGATGCGGACTATACGGCTTTATGGTGAATGAGTTACCATACATCATAGGGAGGTAATTAAAACGTAAGCTCATGAAGTAATTTGATTCCAACTCTTGAGGGGCATCGTTATCCACGTAATAATAAGGACGGGAATTGGTCAACATTGTTCGTGCCCAAACTATAACCTCCCCGTTGTGGATGCTTTTTCTTCCATCTTTCTCGTTAAAGCACCGTGCAGCCCCCTTTCCTGAGTATACCACCATCAAAGGGACAAGCGGACCCTTAGCAAGTAGATAGTTGCTTTTGAAGTAATGTGCAAGCCAGCCATAAACATAATGAATGGGAAAAGAAGCTTTGACCTAATCAAGTTGGGCAGAACACAAAATCTTATTCAAACCATGATAAATACTCTCCAAAATTGGGACTGCAAGGCTAATCTGTCTCCCGCCTGCCATCATACTTGCCATCCTAAAAGTCTCAGGGCGAATGGAGTTTTCTTCCTTGGGGAACACAAAGGAACACAACCAAATTGTTAAGAATGCCGCTACATATGTTTCATCTTTCTTGTCAGACCTCACCCTAAGCTTAGAGAATATAGTTTCTTGATCAGTCGCACACCTCGTCATCTCGGGAATAACTCCATTAGGATTATGTGTTGTCTTTAGGCGTGCAGATATATTTTCCTTTCGCAGTGGGGCAGGTCTATATATTAATTTTTTTAATACCAAAAACTTGTCCACTTTCTGAAGGAGACCCTTTGGGTAGCACCTTACCTTCCTTAAGATAATGAAAGGAGGCAAATAAATACTCACAAGATTGAGGAATAAATGACTTGTTTTTCATTCAAACCGATGGGTTCTCTTATCTCAGGTACCACTTCTTCGTATGGAGAACCCGCAATGGGAAAACACCCAAGGATATGTAAGTCCCAAAGAGATATAGATAGCTCCCCAGATGATGTAAGAAATGTGTTCGTCTTGGGGCACCAAGACTCACAAAATGCTTGCAAAATGTTCGAGTTTCGATCATAAGTGAAAATTGAGGCATAGACAGCATCGTAAATTTTTGTTGTACTCAGAGTTTGTTGGCTTCCACTGAGCATGTCTTCAGCCCATTCCCAATATCCTGGGATATGACGATACTCGCCCTCGATTGTTTGTGTGTTTCCCCAATGTACTTCGCCTTGAATTATGCGACTTTCTAAGTTTGGAAGAGTGCTAGCAATGGCGATGGATTGGCGCTTGGAGAGACCACATCTTGGATAATGGATTAGAAGTCGATTTGTGCTCCAAGGTCCAGTCCTCTACATGAAGGGAGTTCCTTAGAGGAGGCCATGAGGCTGCATATCGACCGGCCTGTGAGGTGAGAACCAAAAGCTTAGTTTGTTCTATGCCATCTTCAGTATCGATAATGAGATATCTAAATTTTGAGGAAGGTGAGGTGTAGTCCTTGAAATTCACCATCTCTTCGTGCTAACGAAAAAAAGAGAGAAAGAAAAGAGGGGTTACCAAAGTCCAAATCAAGAATATTAGAATAGGTACAAAAGTCTAAATGAGAGTAATCTCTCCAAGAATCGGGCCATTTTGATAGTAATCTCTCCAAGAATCGGACCATTTTGGGAGTAATTTCTCCAAGAATCGAGCCATTTTGAGAGTAATCTCTCCAAGAATCAGGCCATTTTGAGAGTAATCTCTCCAAGAATTGGGCGGGGATGAGTACCTATCCCCTCACATCTTATGACCGCCTTCTTCTTGCATGAATTATCTTGTTGAACAAGAACATATCTTTGTCGCTTGACCTATAAAAAAAGAAAAAAAAAGAAAGCAAAACAAAAGAAAACACAGAGCAAAAGGAAAAAATATTACATTAGCACTGGCCTTCAAAATGCGGACAAGAGTGGCTTGTGAACGTCTTGGGTGAATGCTTAATAAACTTGAGATACGAGGTTTACATAGATGACTGAGGGCAAAATTTGAAAGTCTATTCACGATGTGGAATCAATTAAAAGGGGGCACAGATTTCTTCTCCAAATTGAGATCTAACTACAATCCTAATTGCATTCTGCCGGCGACGGATTGTGGCGTGGTTACATTGAAAGTCTAAACCAATTAGAATTGGTGCTAGACATTAAACTTGATCATTGAAATTTGATAGTAAAATATATACCTAATAAAGAAGTAAAAGTTGGCTAGTAACTTTATGGCTAACAGAATGCCACGTGAAAACTAAGGCTTCGTATAAATTCAAAGCTAACCCTGACAATTGTTAAATTCAAGTGCTTACAGGTCAAGCCAACATATATACGTCAAGGCTTGAAGATAAGCCAACATATATACGTCAAAGGCTTGTCTTCAATGGACGAAATATATACTCTGATAAATCTTGAAGTGGGGCATTTGTAAGCATTTAAATTTTATCGAATTTAAATCGATAAAATAATGCGGATTATGTTATAATATATTAGTCTAAATAAATTTATTGGGATAATATAATTGTATTAATTGTATAGGTCAAAGATATATGGATTAAACAAATAAGTCTTCATCCATTGGGTTAGCCCGATTAATTGGGCTAAAGTGATGATCTAACTTCATTAAGCCCAAGATATCATCTTCCTAATGGCCCAGTTTGGTGCCACATGTCAAAAAACGTGGCGTGCCAAGTTAACCAGAAGAACCAATAGGATCATGCCACGTGTCAAAATGACAAGGCATGCCCAGTCATACTAAAAGGCCAATAAAATCGTGTCACGTGTGCAAGTGACATGTTCTGGCCAATCAAATACGGCCATGTTGTGAACATATTATTTTTGCCCTATTAAGTCGACTCCTAGAGGACTCTCAAGTTTAAGAGTTTCCTTTTAATATTTGTTTTAGGATTTAATTGTGTGTGCCCATATGTTTTCATGCTTGAGTTCATTTAGGATTTAATTTCATGCTTTTACTAACATAATTGTTAATTAGGGTTATTTTTACTAATATAATATTTAAAAAATGCAAGTAGTATTTCTGGCGTTTTAATCATTTTTATTTAATTTTAATTTATTGCATTTTTATTGTTTGTATAATTAGGAATTTTAAAATAGAATTAGGAATTAAAGAATAAAACAAAAAGAAAAAGTAACAACAATATATATATATATATATATATATATATATATATATATATGTGTGTGTGTGTGTGTGTGTGTGTGTGTGTGTGTGTATGTGTGAATAACTACCCAGGTTGGCGACAAGTGAGCCAGACCTGCGTGGCCCAAACCCTTTTCCCTGTAAATATATCCAGCACCCATCCCAAAAATAGGGTCCCCGACCTAGTCCACATACAAGCGCCCCAAACGATACCGTTTCAAGAAAAGCCATCACAGCCGTTGATCAACAAACCATCCAACAGCATTGAAACCCTCACACAAATTAAATATATATGTCCAAATGTCTGTATAGATACAGATACAGACTCATCACCCTCCTCGTTCCAAAATACACCGACTATAACACCTCCCTACGACCACTTTTGACCAACCTTGACCACCCAGCAACCATCCTAACGCCGCCGCCAGAAATCGCCTCACGGCGACGGTTGATCACCAAACTGCCCCAAAGTACACCACCAAGACCTCCTCTTCCCCGTCCTACAATCAGTTTCCTTCGAACAACTCCCCATCGTCTCGAATAGTAAAAGAAAGATCGTCATAACCCCCGTCTCCGGCGACCCAACCCCAAACTGACCCAAAGTTACACCCCTGAACCACCTCACATTCCCCTTTCCCACCATCCATACCACACCCTTCGAATCCAAGTGAAAGGGCTCCAATATTGATTTTAAGTTTACCTTTAATCCTAAACCTCACCGGAATCCGGCCAAACTGGGTGACCGCCTTCTGTCCTTCTCCCCAACCAGGCCACCCACAGCCCTCAAACCCTGCTAACCACTAAGAAAACTCAGATCTGAGACCTTATTTGATCGCAGAATCACAAGACCCCCTTCTTTAATCCTTTGGCCCTCTCTGGTACTCAAGGCACATGCCTTAGAGGTCAAAAACAAAACCTCCCAAAAGAGGTCTAAACTCATGGAATTTGAAGTTTTTAGTTAGAGTTGCATACAAAATAACTAAGTCCCTTAAGCCCTATTTATTGCCAGTACTTGCATCTCGTATATATTTCCTGCCTCAATTACTTTGTTCTTCTTTAGATTTTATTTGTTGTCTGTATTTTTCATCTTAGAGTACTCATTCCTGTTTGTTATTCTTCTGGCTACCTTTAGTTCGGTTGAGATTTTGAGTAGTATGATCTTGAGTTCATTATTAGGTTTGTTTGATCATCTCTAAAAGTCCAGAAATAATCATTTTGTCTGCTTCATACCATGCTTGACATTTTGGGTAGAATTCTTTTAGAATTTTATGATTATCGTATTTCTTGCTTAATGTGCATTTATTGAGGCTAAGGTTGTGTGAATATTGTTAATTTCTGATATTAGTCTTGTTCTCGTATAGCCTGAGTATTTGATCTCCTTTCTTGCTTCTAAGTTTTACTGATTTTTGTAATTGGGTTACTTCTGTAAGTCCTGCATTAGTTGATTGGTTTCCTTTCCTGGTCGATTTGATCCATTGGTTTTGACATAAAGATGCCTGAACATTCATATGGTCCTAAAGTTAGGATAATCGTTGCTGAATATTCCACATTAAGATATCTGTTGATTAATTACTAAACTTTTCAAATAAGCATGTTGTCCATATCAAAATTTGGTCCATAACTTGAACACAGTGAACCAGAGTCAGATTTGACCAAACCAAATAAAAACCAAGGGTAAAAACCATAGGATAGTTAATTAGGGAAGGAAATAGGGGTATAGAGGGTATTTGAGCCTGAAAGAATCTTGTAACAACCCCCTAGAACATTTTAGTGAGGGACTTAGGCATACTTTCAGCCTCAAACTTGAGCCACAAGTCAAAAAACTAAGGACTGTTTAGGTAAAAACTGAAATTTGAATAAGGAACTAAAAGGAAAAGTGTTTCCCTAAGGCTTCACTATAAAAGGAGCAATCTGAACATTTGAGAGGGGGGATATCTTTTTAGACTTGGAAATTTTCGATTAGAACTTTTTTCCTTTTAAATGCTTAGTGGTGAATTAGATTAAAAAAATATATATTATTTTCATATACAATTTTCTAGAAATCACTAGTGCTGTTTTTATTCCTGTTGAATTTTGATTCTCAAAAGCCTTCTGGAATTTTGGGTGTCTATTGATCGATTTGGCTGCTGTTGTTTGCTAATTGCTTCAATTTACTCATATGTTCCCTTTCTTGCTGAATTCCAGGTATCTATCTTCACTCAAAAAGCTGAGAACTAATGCTTATATGTATGCGAGATTCTGGCTGATAATGAGAAGATAGTACTTTTGTTTTAATTCCCTATTGTAACTATATTTATTTTTTCTTAGAATTTTCTGATGTTTGTACTAAACCTAAGCATGTACTAACAATGGAGTGTATCAGGACTATTTATACTAGTGTAAGTTTTTAGTAGATTCTGCAATAGTCGAATCAAAAGTTAGGTTAGTATTTGTCATTCAAGTATATATTAAGAATTCAACCACTGAACACATATATACTCTGAATGATGAGTGTTTTAGCTGTCTCTCCAAATACGAAGTTATCCTCAGCATCTTTTTTATTAAATGCTTGTGGTATATATTATAATGATCGTGTATGTAGTCCTGAGGATTAAGGCATAACTGAAAGAAGGCCTGCGTGATTTGTTTGTGATGAACTCGTTGGTCCAGTGCCTCTGAACCCAACTAAGAGGCCCAGTAGATGCCAGTGGTAGTGTAACAATACACGTCCCTGGGCTTACTGAAAATGAAGCCCAAATCAGTAATGAACAAGGCCCAAAAATGCAAGTACTGATTGTCTTTTTCTAGAATATATTACCCATGTATAAATTACTAGTATATTGTAGATACAAGAATCATAGAAAGCTTAAATACTTTAGGACGTCCTATGAAATAAGGTGAGCCGCATTAACTAAATTAAGCACCACACGACGCTCTTTAATTCGATAAAACACTTAGAAAAATTGGAAATGTCGATTAGTTAATTTCACGGCCTTTCACGAATTTCTAAAGACGTAGGTTCTATAGGCACGAATTTATTAATAAAATATCTTGTTAAACTCGGGTGTGTAGTTAGGTGACCCAAATCCAAATCTCGATGAAGTGGAAAGATATCAAAACTATGTGCGCATTTATGTGACGTGGTTCGCGATATATTTTAGCGACACCGCAAATTTCCTAAAAATGATATTAAAAGCGGCTAACAATTTAAAATTGTATCATAAGTTTGAACATGTACAACAAATTAGATTTTAGCCACTTATAATAGCTTAAGCTACCGTGCTAGAACCACGGGATCCGGGGGTGCCTAACACCTTCCCTCGGGTCAACAGAATTCCTTACTCAAGAATTTCTGGTTCGTAGACTCCAATTGGGCAGTCAAAATTTCCTCAATTTGGAATTTTAAAATAAACAGGTGTATTGGGAGACCAAAAGACAAACAAAACCCAAGTGGCGACTCTTAAATAAATAAATAATCTCATTTCGAATAATGTCACTTTAATTGGAAAACTCCTTTTTACGCATTATCCTTCGGGGTTGTCGTGTAACTAAAAAGAAGGTGTGACAGCTCTGGCGACTCTACTTGGGAAGTAGAACCCAGAATCTTTTATTCACGGTTCAAGAATTCGAGCTTGCATTAACTGTTATATTCGGCTCCTTCTGATTTGACTACATGTCCTGTGCTAAATGCCACATGCTTTATTTCTTTGATATTACCTGAACTGTATATATAAACTGCTACGAAACCCTTCACTTCTCACCTCCGGTGATGTGCTTACTGGTTGAGACTCCCTATTTTGTTAGTGTCTTACCCTCAAATAAGAAAGTGACTTGGACAAGTTACAAAGCCGGACGATCTTGCGGGTCCCCGGTACGTAGCCCCCTCCTCGACTCGAGTTGTCCGCTCGGGTGCACAGTCTAGACCCTATACCGAGAATCTCAACTTAGTATAACAAAGCCTCATGCCGGATCCCTAGTAGGAACGTTTATCTGCATCATGCATTTTGACTTAAGGGACTCAACACTGAAGTTGGGTCCATCTAGGACAGGTGCCCTGAACTAAAAGACCATCCTGATGCATTTTTACGTGCTACTTGCGCATTTATTTGCCAAGGATTCGCATGTTGACCGGCCTAAAAACAAAGAGAATAAATTGAGGAAAATAGCAGTACTAGGGTGATCACTTGTAAAACCAATGTTCAAAATAGCGCCGAAATACTACCGGATTTTAAAAAAAAGGAAAACAATACAAACAAAAGAAACAAAAAAAGGGTAATCAGCAAAAAAAACTAAATTTGTATTTTGGAGTTTTTCAATAATATTTGCGGGTTTGATAAATTATTTTGACTAGCTCTAACCCCTTGTTCAAAATGTCAAAAAACAAAACAAAAAAAACAAATGCCCGAGTTTATTCACTTGTTTCGAAATAAGTCGGATGGTGCCATTACGGCCGATAATAGCTGAATGTTGCTACAAGGGATTCCAGAAGGCTGATCTTACGCAAATGGCCACCTCTGAATTTTATTCTGACTAGTAAGCAAGCACAGTCCGAAAAACCTTCTCTCCGAAGTGTTGGAAGGCTGTATTCGCAAAGCCGGTCCTGGTTTATAAAATAAACTTCACAAAATGTCAGTCTTAATCTTTTGAGAATACTAATGTGCCCTAATAAATGTGCAGAATGAACACGATAATGAACAAAATTCCCTTGGAGTTGCGACTATGGTGGATTGATCTCGGGGAAGCAGGACAAAAAAAGGTTAACGCACATCTGGGAAGCCTTAATGGTTTATTGAAAATTAACCCCAGGGAAGACATCATAGAGGCATTAATCACCTTTTGGGACCCGGCCCACGATGTCTTCCACTTCTCGAACTTTGAGCTAACCCTGACTTTAGAGGAAATGACCGGATATATCGGGACCCATACAATCCCTTTGAGACATCAATACTCGATCGTACCCAGAGCCCTCGCTGTGCACAAGTTTCTGGATTCCTTGAAAATTAGTATAAAAATTCACAACCCCGACTTATCAGCCGGCTTCTGCCCTGCAATTTATATATCAGAGGTATGGCCACATTGGAGGATTCAACAACCTTGAAAATCTTATTTGTAGCAAGGGTAATCGGCTCAAGGGGAGGAGCATCGATGTTTTGCGTTCTTGGTGTCTTTCTTGGGTCTTTTAGTATTCCCGCGAAAGGACGGGAACATCGACATAAAAATAGCGGGAGTCGTTAGAACTTTGATGACCCAAGTCGAGTACTCTCGCTCCAATGATCTTGTCCCACATCTTCCGTGCTCTTACTGTCAGCAAAGCAGGGGGAGATTTCTTCGAAGGTTGTAACTTACTGCTGCAAATATGGATAATTGAGCATATGGGTCACCGGCCTCGGTTCATAAATTACGGGTCGCCAACCAAAAGCTGCATAGAAGAATTTGGCAACAGGTTCGATGGGTTTAAATTACCAAACGGTGTTGCAGAATGGGTGTCGCATCTCCGGACCATCACTGCAGATCAAATAGAATGGACATTCGGTTGGCTCTCTGTGGAAAAAGTTGTGTATATGCCCGCAACAGAACCATATTTTCTCTTGATGGGCCTTAGGAGCATCCAGCATTAAACCCCGCATCGGGTCTTGATACAACTCGAAAGATGCCAGATAGTGCTAAAAGACAAAGATCTCAGCATCTGGGTAGTCGAAATTGGGCCTGGTGGCCAGTTCCCCGAAGCAATGGTTTGCAAAATCTGGAATGAATGCCAATACCTAACCGCTAACACTTACGTACAGGATCCTGCTAGAGGTGAAGTGTCACCGGGATACCTCGCCTAGTACAGGAGAGAAATTGAGTTCAAGAGACCACCCAAAAGGCCTCACCTCCAAGAGTTCATTGGAACATCGCAAGAGCAGTGGAATTGGTTAGCAAAAGAATGAATACCGGGCTACTATAGGAAGGTTGGAAAAGAAAATTCAAGAACTGCAATTTGAAAACAGTTCGCCAGCTGCAGCCAGCGACGGAGAAAAGAAGGTATTGATTAATGAAAACGAAGCCCTACAAGCTCGGATCCATAAAATGAAGGCAGCCGCAGAAAATCCTCCGAGGAGTACAAAAGATGAAAATCGCATAGAGAACCTACGATGAAAAGTAACTGAATACGGGTTTGATCTGAATAAGGCGGAGCGTGAACTGTCTAGAGCTCGGAAGCAATTAATTAAATGTGCAGAAGAAAGGGCCCGCATACTGGATCAATTAAAAGAAGGAAGTGCCAATTAAAGCGTCAGTTTAAAACAGAGGGTTGTCATAGCTGGAAAAAAAATGACCAAACAAGCCAGGGAATTCAAAGTCGAGAGAGAGCATTGCTATGCGGTAATAGCAGGATTGGAAGGAGATTTGTGGTAGTTCCAAAAGCTGAATCAAGCAGCTGAACGCACTTTATAAGCATATGCTGAGCAAATAGGGCGTCTACTACAAGAAAAAAGGGTTGTCAGGGAAAGGGTGCGGGCAGTCGCTGAATATATTACTACTAAATGCAACCAATGTGAAGACATGGCAAAATCTATGTTCTTTGCTGCTGCCATGACGTTTTTCCGTCAAGTAATGGAAGATCTCCACTACCTCCAAGAAAGTTTAGCGCACAAACCTGTGGCAAGGCCGAACGATGCCCCGCAAGCTCCAAAAACACTTGAAATTCTAATGTACTCATAAATTTGTATTTTCTTAAAATAGTCTGTCTGTATGTAGTTTGAAGTCTGTAAGATTATTAAGTCCCAGTTTTGTAGCTGCTTTTCATTTTGTTATCCTTTGTAATCAAAGTTTATGTCTTTATAAAATTTAAAATCCCAAAAATATTTTGTTGTGTACATAAAAATTTTTCCATGAACTACGCTCGGTCTGATTCATGCAATGTCATGATACGTAGGCAATCTCTATAGGATTCGACCGTATTCTTTAAAAAGAAAAAAAAAGGAATAAGAAGTAAGAAACAAAAAGAAATTTGAAATAAATGCCGGGATGATTCATGAGACCATGGCAAACATATAAGACCCATTAACTGGATAGGTGCATCATATCCAATGTGCGATTTCTTGTTTGTTATCTACCTCACCTAACTGTTTGAATTCCAGTGTCCAGTCCAGGTAGTTTTAAGAACAGTGATTGGTTTTCGGTAAGCTGGCTTCGCACAGATACTTCACGAGATCAAAAAGAAGCACAGAGATGTCGACCGAAACGACTCTACCAGCAGTCCCTATCCAAGAGGACAACCCAATTATAGGAGTCCCATCCTACGAATCTGCAGTGGCTGAAGAGAACAGGATCCTGCAGCTCCGAGTCATGGAGATGTTTGATGCTGGACCAATGGGAAAGAACCTCCAAGTGCTATCCCCGAATATCCCGTGCTTTTTACGAGGTCAGGGGGTACCTCCACCATCCCTATCAGCCAGCCAAACATTCTCCTAGGGCAGCCCACTATATCAACCAGCTTTTTCGGGGCGCCCCCTAAAACCTACCCTCCGATGTTTACATCTGGTCCAGTTCCCAACATTTTTACGGCCCCCCCGTGTGCAGCGACCACAAAACCTGCGGTATCGAGGCCCATGTTTGACCCCATAGCTTTTACATTCATAACTCCTAACTACCAAAATGAGCTTCCCCCATACCCCACATACAATTACCCTCAGCCAGCATATGAACTTACCCCTGTGCAAGACAAAACCTCCAAAACACCCGAACAAGATGAAATCACAAGGAGAATGAAGAGTCTTGAACAAAGTTTGAATAACATGCAAGGATTAAGTGGGCAGAAGAGTGTATCTTACTCAGACCTATGCATGTTACCATATGTACATCTTCCTTTGGGGTTTAAAACGCCAAAATTTGAAAAATACGATGGCCACGGTGACCCCATCGCTCATATGAAAAAGTATTGCAATCAACTGCGTGGAGCATGAGGGAAGGAAGAAATCTTACTTCCATATTTTGGGGAGAGCTTAGTGGGCATTGCATCTAAATGGTACATAGACCAGGATATTACCCGATGGCACATCTGGGACGACCTCGCCGGGGACTTGTAAGGCAATTCCAGTACAACATTGATATTGCCCCGAATAGGAATTCCCTAGCCAACTTGAAAAAGAAACCTGCTGAAAGCTTCAGAGAATATGATGTTAAATGGCGCGAGCAAGCATCGATATTAAATCCACCCATGGACGAGATGGAGATGGTCACTGTCTTTCAACAAGCGCAAGAGGCTGATTATTTTCAGTATATGATGTCGGCCATGAGTAAACCTTTTGCAGAGGCAATTAAGATTGGGGAGATGGTAGAGAATGGCCTCAAAACATTGAGGACTCTCATTCAATCTGCCATAAGAGCAACCTCCCAGGCCATACAAGTAGGGGCAGGAGGAATCCTAAGAAACAAGAAGAAAGAGAAAGCATCCATGGCAGCCTTCATGAGGAAACATCATTCTCACGGATATGCATTCTCTGAAAGGGCATCTCAACATTACTATCCTCACCATGACATGCACTATGTACCTCAACCCTACGCAGTTATAAACGCTCAGCCATTTTCTCGACCACAATAGAAGAACAACAGAAACCAAGCCCCAAGAAATCAGCCTCCTAAGAATCACTACAATCCCCGCCCTCCATAAAATAATTATCGTCCCAGGGAGTCACCTAGGAGACAGAACTTCACAGCAATAGGAGAATCCTATGCCAGCCTATTCCCAAAATTGGTCCACATGGGTCTCGTGCAGCCCGTGCCCCCAAATAGACAAAACCCTTAATCACCTTCATATCAAAGGGGCGTACGTTGTGCTTACCACTCTAGGGCAGAGGGACATGACACAAAAAACTGTTGGACCCTAAAATGAGAAGTGGAGGATTTGATAGACCAAAAAAAGATAGTACTGAGAGATGAAGAGATCCCAAACGTAACTGATAACCCGTTGCCAACTGATAATAACGGGATGGTCATCGGAATGATCTGCGAGGACAAAGAATTCGATCCCGCCCTGAAAGCCATAATAGCCATCACCGAGGTGGACAAAACCAAAAGTTACCCCCAGAAAGATTGAATAAAAGAAAGTGAATGAACCAAGTGCCCAGAAGTAGAGAAGAAGACTGAAATCAAAACTAAGGCGACCTCTACGAAGGAAACAATACTCTACATCCCACGAGGGCGTCAAGAAAAGCAGCCCACTTTGAGTCCCCCAAGGAGGTTCGAGCTGAACAAAACCATGGATGTACCCCAGAAAGCCTATGTGGTATGGGGATCAATTAAACCACCGGTGGTGAATGAGCTCGCAGTAATCGGTCGCACGCCACAGAAGCCCATGACAAACCCATCGGCAGTCCCTTAGAACTACCAGGAAACCATAGTTACATACAAGGGGAAAAAAATCATCGGGGAAACTCAAAAAGGCTATCCCACAAAGAAATACTCACATATGGATAAGGTAAATGTTGCTACCAAACGGTGATTTCCACCTAATAAACCAGTGAATGTTGAGGAAGCAGAAGCCTTCTTCCAGAAAATGAAAATGCCAGTGTACGAAGTGGTGGATCAGCTCCGAACATCTTCTGATCAGGTTCTTTATTGTCACTCTGATGAAATGTCACGAGCACCAACACGTGTTGGCCAAAATTTTGAACGAAGCTTATGTATCGGCTGAGACCTCTGTGGAGCAACTAGAGAAAATGGCGGAGAGATTATTCGCTATTAACCAGGTCTCGTTCAGCAAGAATGACTTACCTCCGGAGGGAGCTGCTCAAAACAAAGCCTTGCACCTCACCATCAAGTGCGAGGGATATTATGTCAAAAGAGTGATGATCGACAGAGGTTCCGGAGTAGATATATGCCCACTGTCTACCTTACAGAGAATGGAGATTGGGATAGAGAGGATCTGTCCTAATAACATGTGTGTCCGAGCCTTCGATGGAATCAATAGAGACACCATAGGCGAATGACTTGGTGCTTCGATGGAATAAAGAGAGAGACCATAGGCGAAATTGACTCGGTGCTAACCATTGGTCCGGTCGACTTTGAAGTAACATTTCATGTGTTGGACGTGTACACATCCTATAACTACCTCCTAGGAAGGCCGTGGATTCATGCAGCAGGAGCAATGCCTTCAACCTTGCACAAAATGATGAAATTTGAACATGAAAACCAGGAGATTGTAGTTAATGGAGAAGACGAATAGTCAATTTAGCGGAACCCCTTTATCCCTGTCTCGAAGCCAAGGAAGGGAGTTAGCACATAGTCTGTCAAGCTTTTGAAGTCGTAGTAGCCGATCAACATGAATAAGGCAAGCCACTCCCCAGCCTTTTCTCTCAAATTCTTCAATTATGAAGGCAAGGGAAATGACCGAGCCGGTCGCCTTGCCTGCTTTAGAAAAGTTCTTTGGACTGGGCTTTCATCCAACCTTGGAAGATATCACCTACGCCAATCGCAGAAAGCATCAGGGATGGGCCTTGCCATGACCCCTACCCCACCTGTACAAGACATTTGTAAAACCAAAGTACAGTGAGGAGGAGGAAGAAGAAACCTTCATCACAGAAGAAATTGACGAGATATGCGGAGCCATAAGGTAGTTGTTGTACGACGCCAACATAGTCCAGTTGGGAGAAGGTTCAACTACTGCTGAATTGCTCTCTATGGGGCCAGATGCCAAGCTTTAAAATTGGAAGGCCACACCTTTCCGAGTCAGGTGGGAGGCCCAGTAGTCCCGCCTTGCTACCTTCCTTTGCATCACGAGCTATTTTAGGGTGTAGCTTGGTTGTTTGTTTTTATTTAAGCACTTTATCCTTTAAATTTCAAATTGTAAACCCTGTCATCTTACAAGTCAAAGAACTAAAATCTATATTTCATCATTGATCCGGGTGATTTGGTACACCACATGGCTGGCCAACGTGGTCCCGGGGCCACAGAACGACGAAAGAGTGTGTGTGGATTACAAAGATTTGAACAAGGCGAGTCCCAAGGATAACTTCCCTCAACCCAACATCCACATCCTTGCCGATAATTGTGCCAAGCATGAGATTCAATCCTTTGTAGACTGCTACGCAGGATATCACCAAGGGGGTTATGGATGAGGAAGATGATGAGAAAACCGCCTTTACCACACCTTGGGGAACCCATTGTTACAGAGTTATGGCTTTCGGAGTAAAGAACGCTGGGGAAACATACATGAGGGCCATGACCACCATCTTCCATGACATGATGCATCGAGACATATAGGTGTATGTGGATGACGTGATTATTAAATCTAAGACTTAAGGCGATCATGTATAGGCCTTGATGAGGTTCTTCTAAAGGCTCCGCAAATATGATTTGAAATTATATCCAGCAAAGTGCAGATTAGGAGTCCTGCCGGGCAAACTTCTGGGGTTCATTGTCAGCCGAAGAGGCATCGAATTACATCCAACCAAGATCAAATCCATTCGAGAGCTACCCCCGCCAAGGACCAAAAAGGATGTAATGAGTCTATTGGGAAGATTGAATTACATTAGCTGATTCATCGCTCAGTTCATTTCCACATGTGAGACCATATATAAGCAACTGAAAAAGGATGCGGCAGTTAAGTGGACAGTCGAGTGTCAGGAAGCTTTTGACAGAATCAAACAATACTTGTCCAATCCAACAGTGTTGGTTCCGCCAGAACCAGGAAGGCACTATTTCTCTATCTAACAATCTTGGAAGGCTCTTTTGGTTGTATTCTCGGGCAGCATGATGCCACGGGAAAGAAAGAGCAGGCCATTTATTAGCTGAACAAAAAGTTTACTAGTTACGAGGCCAAGTACACATTGTTAGAAAGAACTTGTTGCTCTTTATCGTGGGTAGCTCAAAAGTTAAGGCATTATTTGCATGCTTATACCACATACATGATAACCAGGCGGGATCCACCAAGGTACATATTCCAAAAACCAATGCCCACAGGGAGACTGACCAAATGGAAAATCATACTAATCGAGTTCGACATAGTGTATGTCACTCGTACGACAATGAAGGCTCAAGCATTGGCAGATCATCTGGCTGAGAACCCCATTGATGATGAATATCAGCCTTTAAACACCTAATTCCCTAATGAAGAAGTGAATTCGTTTGAAATAGCAGTTGAAGACACCCCCGTCTGGAAAATGTTCTTCGATGGAGCAGCAAATGCAAAAGGCGTAGGGATTGGGGAAATTTTAATCTCACCCACAGGTCACCATTGTCCATCTACATCCAAGCTCCGGTTTCTTCTGCACCAATAATACAGCTGAATATGAGGCTTGCATCATGGGCATGAACATGGCCATTAATCAAGATGTCGAAGAATTGCTAATCATGGGAGATTCCAATCTGATCATCCGACAGGCTCAAGGAGAATGGGAGAAAAGAGACATTAAGCTCCTCTCATATAAACAGCATATGGAAGACCTCAGCATACGTTTCAGGTCAATACAATTCAGGTACATCCCCCGTTGCCACAATGAGTTAGCAGACGCACTCGCAACCTTGGCCTCCGTGTTACCTTACCCTGGGAATGCCTATGCTGATCTTTTACAAATCCAAATCAAAGAAAAGCATGGGTATTGTAATGCGACCGAAGTAGAGCCCAGCACACAACCTTGGTATTATGCCATCTTGAGATTCCTGAAGACACAAGAGAACCCTGAGCAAGACACCAGAGAACAAAATAATATCATCCGACGTCATGCAAGAAATTTCTTCTTGAGCGGTGACACTTTGTATAAAAGGACTCCAAATCTTAATTTGTTGAGATGTGTGGATACCGAGGAAGCCGGGAGAATTATGCACGAAGTACATGTGGGCTTGTATGGGGCCCATATGAACGGCTATGTACTGGCAAAGAAGATACTCCGAGCTGGCTACTACTGGATGACCATGGAGAAAGACTACTTCAGCTTCGTTCGGAAATGTCATCAATGCCATGTGCACGGTGATTTGATTCATGCACCGCTAAATAAAATACATCCTATGTCAGCACCCTGGCCATTTGTCACTTTGGGCATGGACGTCATTGGGCCGATTAATCCAAAAGCCTCAAATGGACACAGATTTATATTGGTCGCCACTGATTACTTCACAAAATGGGTTGAGGCCATCACCCTTAAGTCTGTTACCAAGAAGACGGTGGAGGATTTTGTACACTCTAGCATAACCCATGATTTCTCTTTCAATCCTAGCATAACCCGCGTATTCTCCTGGCATAACCCAGGAGTTTTTCATGCATCCCGACATAACCCGTGGATCCCCTGGCACAACCCAGGAATTTTCTTTCATCCTGGCATAACCCGTGGATCCCCTGGAACAACCTAAAAATTTGTTCATAAGCCATGACTCTCTTTCAATCCCAAGCAGAGACCCTTTTTCTTCTTGTCCCGGCATAACCCGTGGATCTTTCCTTAATCCCAGCAGAGACCTTTTCACTTTTATCCCAGCATAACCCGTGGATCATCCTCTTATTATATTCAGCTTATAATAACCCTCAACGGCAATACAACACCATAGAAGTGACTTAAGCTAATCCAAGTATTATCTTGTAGTTTATCATCATAACAATTTAACCAACATACAAGCAAGCTTAAGCACAATTAGTAGGCTGTTATACTCACCTTCGACAGCAGCAACAACTTGGAATTTCATCCAAATACAGCCCACAACAATCCTCAATGACAACACAACCTCAAAGAGGTGTTGTTCTTCACTAGGACTAGGTTTGATGTTGAAATATGGTGTAATCACTTTGGATTCACTTCAAACCCTGTGGAATCTGTATATAAGGGTTAGGAGAAGTTTGGAGACGAGGTTGAGTTGAAAAATGAGCAAAAAAGGCATCCAAATCGTTTATAAATTGAAGTAGCTCAACCGACGCCTAAGTGGGTCCCGTTGGGAGCTGCTTGTGCGGTCTCGCAAAAACTCAAATATCTCTCTACTACCATATCATATGGATGAACGCTTTAATGAGTTGGAAACTAGACTCGTATATCTTCGGTTTGGTATGTTTATCATACCTTTATTCGAAGTATATTGGGTAAAAGTGCATATACATTTGACCTAAATTTCAGCTAATTTATGAATATAACTTGTGATGACCTTTGCCAACTCTTGTTCCACAACTTGTTTGCCTTCAAAATGTAGAAATTGAATATCATACGACTAAATTAACTCATACAATAACCTCTTTATCATGTTAAGAACCCTAGTATCACCCCAAAGTACATGTTATAGCATTCCAAATTTGTCGACTTTCAACGAAACTTATTTTCTTTTGTTTGTTTAGCGTCTATGCTTTCCAACCCTTTTGGTACTTGTTATTCATGATCTGAAAGATTTGTAACCTCCAGGATAACAAGATGAAACATACATTATGTACTTTCAAAAATGATCTCATTTTTGAGCTTACATCAATTGATTTACGACGTACTCTCACGTACGAAAACATGGAATGTAACATCATTCCCCCCTTTGGAACATTCGTCCTTGAATGTTGACTGATGCATTTATTAGTTTCATAAACGATAGATCTTACGAATACATTAATGCTCACATTGCCATCTAAGGAACTATTTTGTGAATAAATCCAAACGCTTGGGCGTTCTCTCCTTTACGCCTCTTTCTCATGCCATAATAAGTGGTTGGAATTCTTCCAATATCGTCACATTTTTTAGTTTATGTCATGCAATATGTACAATTGTGTCCTTGTATGAGCGCATAGAAACTATCCTTCCCTTTTTCCTCCATCTTTTAGCCAGTCTCTAAACCTCACTTTATGAACATATACAGAATTATGACAAGTTGTCCCTCTAGGAATCTATAGGTGTATTGATGTTCTTCACTTGGTACTTTGTTGAAGTTACGACTATTGATATATCTTGTTTTATAGACTCAATATCCATCCTTAGGACTTTGCTGCATCTAGGAAGGTCAAACTATACCATAACTCTTACTTTTGTTTTATTATTATCGAGGACTGTTACCCAACTCTAGGTTATCCCATCGCTGCTTATCCTACATGTATAAATCTAAGTCCTTTAATGCTTCCTCATTATTGTTCATCTTAAGAATGACAACCTAACCTCCTATCACACGTTTTTTAACTTGTATCCATCATCATTTATCCGGTCCTAATGTTGATTTTAATCTACCACTCATAACTTGAGACCTTTTACGTAATACATTGTCATTGAGGCTCATGTCTCATCGAGGAACATCTTAAGTGATTTGCTTAATCCACATAGGGACAATACTACACTGCAATGACCATATTTCATAGTATCCCAACATGATTCGTCTTTTGGGGGTATTCAAATCCTGTGCAATTCATGAAATCCATTCTCTTTCAATCATTACTCAATCAAAGGTCTAAATTCTCTTATCATTTATCACAATTACACCCTCATTCTACTACCAGTGCAGCATTCCATCTCTTCTGAATTCACCTAGTCTTAGACTCTTTTCAGTTCATTCCGGCTATATCGAGCTTTCAATAAGTTACGGAAGCTATTAGCTGTCTTGTTGTGATGGGTTTAATCCTGTGGACTCACCTATTCGTATCATCTTCTCACTTGTCTTTTCTTGCCCTTACCCCTATCTACTTAAAACCTTGTTGCTCTATGATACTTTACCTTATGACCTACACCTATCAATTTATACAACTCGTAACCTTCCTTTAACTTGCTAGCACCAAAAATTCCTTGTGCCTTCTAAGTTGTCCTTAAATGTAAGCAATTTCTTTCCTGGTTGTTCTAACACCTGTTGCATAAATACTTGGCTTGTCTTATTGCCCACGAATACTGTAATTTCTTGTACCTCATAAGCTCGCTATGCTTAGGTGAAAACCTTATCCCTTATTTCCTCAGCTAGTCTGTTGTTGCAGTATTTTGGGAGACCTTCTGGGTTTTGTAAAGTTGCGAGCTTGTTATATCATGCCCCCGAAGGAAATTTTCGTTGTTCTTACTCACCTACAATAGTCCTTAGTTACATAACTTTGTGCCCTTGTACTCGTAGGGTTACATCTAGGCTCAAATTTATATCTCCTTAGTGGAATTCTCTCTTATTTTCATAATACTTAAATGATACCTTTAACTACCTCAAATCCTACTTAAATGTTTCTTTAAAGAAAATTGCGGCTCGTATCTGCGAGATTGAATTCACTATGCTGCGATTCACTACATTTATCTTGCATGACCTGTTTATTTATCTGTGACCTCTTGTCTAGCCATAATTGGGCTCATCCTGAATCAACTACTAATTACTCGTTGACCTACTCTCATATATATATATATATATATATATATATATATATATATATATATATATATATATATATATATATATATATATATATATATATATTGCATAATTTCTCTTGAGATATATCATTTATCTTAACTTACCTCTAGCTACTATCTCCTGATGTATCAAGTGTCCATTCACACTTATTTATCAATAACATCCTGGACAGAAACTTTTACTGCCTCTCCCCAGTGTCGTGCTTGTATAATGTTCTGGAATCGCAACATATCTGTAGGAATTGAATAAATGCAACATCATCCCTCTCTCCTTTTTGCCATATTCCTCCTTTACCATTCTATAATTACTTGAACCGCTTAACTCCGACTTCACGCCATATCATACCATATTCCCCCTTTTAGGGGAGTGCCAAGATTTAGTACTACGACGATCTATCTATAGATGTTTTATCTATTCATCTTTGGCGTCTTCTCACATCATCAATGAACTTTAATTGCCTTATGGTAATCATATGTACCAGGAATAACTAAATTTCTTACGCATAAAGGCGACACCTAGTGTAACTGGCACACTTAGTCCCTTATGATTAACTTTGCTCATAGTGCTTGCCTTCGGGAAAAATCTTACTGAATTACCTTTTAAAGGTTATTCTTCTGTTATCCATTCTATTATTGCCGGAACGCAATCTCAGAATTTATTATGGCGACTATTATCAAATCATTCGATTCCCAATTCATGCTCAGTTTATCTTGTTCACCAGTCCATACTTCTTTCTATTACTCTGGGGTCTACCTTTTCCTCCTAGTAATCTTGTCAGAGTCACCAACTCATTTCTTAAAATAGGGATATTGTTTTATGGCTTATACACTTCTATTTCTTCATGACATGTCACCTTTGTCTTTCCCTTCAGTTGATTGTAGACTTTGTCATCCTGTCATAACATCTATCACACCTTACTCATAATATTTTAGTTACTCTCTTCTTATTCTCCAACTGGTACTTCTATCGATCACTTTATTCTGAAAACTTCAACAAAACATTCTTTCACTTTTAGCTCTCTTACTTTATCTCATTGGCTCCTCGGGATGCCTAAAATTCACTTTCTCTCTCTCCCTCTCCCTCTCCCTCTCCCTCTCCCTCTCCCTCTCCCTCTCCCTCTCCCCCTCCCCCTCTCCCTCTCCCTCTTCCTCTCCCTCTCCCTCTCCCTCTCCCTCTCCCTCTCCCTCTCCCTCTCCCTCTCCCTCTCTCTCTCTCTCTCTCTCTCTCTTTCTCTCTCTCTCTCTCTCTCTCTGGCGGTCATAAAAAGGTAAATATGTTATCCCCTTTAGGATTCCGCCGCCTATCTTCTGAAATTGCTGAATATTCTAGTATTCGTATCTGATTGCACTATTCTAGATATCACCATCTAGGTGCCTTACAAGGGGATCATTACCACCTTTGCAGTACCCTTCGAAAATGTTAGCTGATGATAACAATCCATCCACAAATTTTTGTTACTCTAACCCCAGCTTGATCCTGATATTACATCATTCTTTTAAACTATATTTGTCAGTTCCCATAGGAAATAATTGAGGTGGGTGTGGTCAATTGTATAAAACTTTGTTAAAGTTGAAAGTAACTCTGAATGCTTATATTTCTCTACTGAATTGCAAATACTGATAATCTTCATTGTCTAGGTACCTCGTACTTCTTTTTTTTTCATGTTATTTCATTCACTTATTGAAACTTATATCCACCTCTTAATTCTCTCGTTGTTCTTTATCATATGGGTGGATAGATATTCATGCCTTGGGGCTCCTTATCAAGAGGCTCACATATGTTAGTATACACATGATTCGCGGAAGACCCAACATTTACGCATTATAAGCATGATGCAAAATTGAGTTCCTCTGATAAACTCTTCCATGTCTACATTCATTCTCTTACCAACTGTCTTTCTGGATATAGGCATCATCGCATCATGAATAAGATAGAGTTGAGTTCTTATAACTGAGCTCTACCACACGATCTAGAGTAAGAAGAAAGAGTGACAGTCATAAATGCCTTGTAGCCTCCTGCTTATAAGTGTGGCGCACTACATACCCATAAACAAGACTCTACTAGACATGGCTTGTGGACTCCCTGGGATACGACCTGTTCTGATACCAAGTTTGTCGCGTCCCAAACTAGGGGAGGCACGACTGGCCCTCGATACTGTATTTGACCGAGTTAGCCACTAAACATACTAGCTAACTAAATTGGGGGCCCAACAGATCGGGCAGCACAACATCTGAAATACTAAGCCTGGACCATTAAGTTCATGACCTAAATAACAATAAGCCATATAACCAAAAGTAGACGAGCCAAAATAATAAAGTACTAGCTAGCCGACGAGGCTGCGATTGGAGACATACACGCCTACACACATATATGTACATGCCAACCCTATGGGCTCGAGAGTGGAAGCTCCAAAAATAAACCAAGAATACTATGTCCACAATAGCCTCTAGAAGTGTCATAAGCATTGTCGAGACAAGGCCCCGACTATACCCAAAATGTATATCAAAAGTAACCATCCTATGAAAGCTCCAGGAAGAGGTGGAGCTTACAACCTCACACCTGAACCTCCAAATCCTAGCAGAGGGGTCAATCAGAGTCCCTACCAGGACCTGCACGCACGAAACAAAAATGCAGTGTCCCCAGGCAACGAGAAATCAGTATGAATAAAAATGTACTGGTATGTAAGGAAGAAAGTAGAATCATATATAGCTGATGTAAAATAAATAATAGAGATACCACCTGATACTAAAACTCTGATAGCCTCCATGGACGACATCCAACCTCATAGTAATCAATTATGCATGGTATGCATATATATATATATATATATATATATATATATATATATATATATATATATATATATTGATGCAAATGCATGACATACCCAACCAAATGCTAGCAGTGGCCGTCTCTTCCTGTAGCTAACCGACATCATATTACCAACCTGTGGCCATCTGTACAATATATAGTTTTTCGGGAAAATAGGCCCCTTACCTTCGATTATAGCTCGAAGTCCATGCATAATATGCATGTATGATATGAACTTTTAATGCACATAATAAGAACTTAGCTAATCTTGGCTCATAGGTACTCTTATTCTCATGATTTCATAATCACCTCCGTATTGCATACAATTATCTCGTGGAACCTCATATCTATCTTTTCTTTTGAATATGCTTGAAAACTTAACTCGACTTTTAGAAAGATAATTTAACTCTGAAGATGTTCATAAAAAGTTTAAGGTACTTCACTTAGTCCTTATACCTGATTTCTTGATGTTTAATAAAAGAAAGTATTTCAAAGAAAATCGAGTATTTTAGTAGTTTAAATAAAGAAAAAAAATTTATATTTGAGATTATTGGAAATCGACGTGTCACTTCAGAAATCTTAAAATACACTTTAATAAGGAAGAAGGACTGATCGCAAATACTAAATGCCTTTATTTGTTTTTAGTCATTCAACCCAAAGACGAATAAGAATTTATATATATAGACTTATTGTTATGAAAGCCGACAAAATGACATATATAGATGTCGAATACCCTATTAAACCGAATGAGTGGAACATCAACCTAATAGCGTCATGAAAATAATTCAGCTTGATCCCAATGCCTTTCACAGAAGGTCTTTCTAGCAATAAAATAATAAAATATCACATTTGGCATCTTAAGAATTTCCAAGAATTCATGCTAAAAGGAAGGACGAAGCATAGCCTTAACATACCTTATACATGTTGTCTCCTTAATTCCTCCCAAGTGACTCCTCAAACAAGTCAACTCGATCTATCATAGCATAAGGAGATTCAAAATCAGTGTTGAGCAAATGCCAAGTCTATAACTTAAGCTAGTAGCTCGTTTTACTTAAATTTGGGAAGCATCTACTTTGTAACAAGGGCCTCCACCAATACCATATACCAACAATAACAACTAGAGAAATCCATAAACGTATAAATGTCAATAACAAGACACCACATAACAACAATAAGTCACAACTACTTCACGACGAGCGACAAGCTCCAATTGGAATCCATATAACCCATCTACCCCTTACAGACTTCTTACATTAACTTACAAGTATCATTAACATGATAATGAAGTCATTCATCAATGATCTCATCCTAATACCATATATTTATAACAAAGGAAACAATCCACAACTCTAACTATCTTCGATTAGTAACTTTATTCATTAGTTCACGTCTACTCCATCCATTTAACTTAATCAACATCAATATAACCTTAGGAACATGCAAGAACACAATATACCTACCTCCTACAGTAACTTCAAGTCGAAATCCAAGTTATATTCAGCTTAGAATAACCCTCAACGGGAATACAACACCATAGAAGTGACTTAAGCTAATCCAAGTATTATCTTGTAGTTTATCATCCTAACAACTTAACCAACATACAAGCTAGATTAAGCACAATTAGTAGGCTGATATACTCACCTTAGACAGCAGCAAAAACTTGGAATTTCATCCAAATACAGCACACAACAATCCTCAATGACAACACAACCTCAAAGAGGTGTTGTTCTACATTAGGGCTAGGTTTGATGTTGAAATATGGTGTAATCACTTTGGAGTCACTTCAAACCCTTGTGGAATCTGTTTACAAGGGTTAGGAGAAATTTGGAGACGAGGTTGAGTTGAAAAATAAGCAAAAATAGGCATCCGAATCGTTTATAAATTGAAGTAGCTCAACCATCACCTAAGTTGGTCCCGTTGGGAACTGCTTGTGCGGTCTCGCAAAAACTCGAATATCTCTCTACTCTGATATCGTATGGATGAACGGTTTAATGAGTTGGAACCTAGACTCGTATATCTTCAATTTGTTATATTTATCATGCCTTGATTCCAAGTATATTGGGAGAAATGTGCATATATACTTTACCTAAATTTCAGCAAATTTATGAATGTAACTTGTGATTAGGGGTGTTCAAAACCGATCCAAAACCGAAAACCAATCCAAACCGAAGCTTAACGGCTTATTGGTAACGGCTTAACGGCTTAATGGATGGGGAACGGATTGAATTTTTTTTATTAACGGCTTATCGGTTTGGGGATGGATTATTCAATTTTCTTAACGGCTAATCCGTTAACCCGTTAAGAATATATATATATATATATATATATATATATATATATATATATATATATATATATATATATATATATATATATATATATATATAATTTAGTGATAGAATTGAGTTGTCTAATACATATATGGTTCTATGTGTGTCATGGAAAAAGAAGAATTGAAAGGTTGGTTATGACTAGAGGAACGACACCCCATGAAATAAATTTGTGCATTTTAGATGATTGCTTGTGGAAAATGGAGAACGATAGTTATTTATAGAAGAGGAGTGTAGAGAGTAGAATTTACCAGAGCACTTCAGTTTTTAAAAGTTCATTGTGGGAGCTGAATGGAAATTTGCGCGACAAATTTTTTTGGTTATATCCGAAGCTTATGAGTACAGATGTAGTGTGGCCTCTAACAGAAGATAAGTTCTGTTTTATTTTTTTCGATACTGAACTAGTAGTGAATTTATCTATTTTATAATCTACATGTTGATGGCGATTGTTTCATTAGCTACATCATATTGCCTCTAAAATATTATTTTTTATGGCAATTCATTATTTCTAAGACGAGGAGAATAAGAGATATTTAGTGAACATGTATGTTAGGCCGATAAACTGCCCATTAACCGCCCTATAAGAGCTAACCCGATACCAATCCGCCCGATATCTTATCGGGTGGCTAACGGATTAATACATTTAAAAGCCGATAACCGTTAAGCCAAACCGTTAAGAGTAAAAGCCGCCCAATCCGCCCAATGAACACCCCTACTTGTGATGACCTTTGCCAACTCTTGTTCCACAACTTGCTTGCCTTCAAAATGCAGAAAATGAATATAATACGACTAAAATAACTCATACAATAACCTCCTTATCATGTTAAGAACCCTAGTATCACTCAAAGTACATATTATAACATTCCAAATTTGTCGACCTTAAACGAAACTTATTTTCTTCTGTTTGTTTTGCGTCTAAGCTTTCCAATCCTTTTGGTACTTGTTATTTATGATCTTAAAGATTGTAACCTCCAAGATAACAAGATGAAACTTACATTATGTACTTTCAAAAATAATCTCATTTCTGAGCTTACATCAATTGGTTTACGACGTACTCTCACGTACGAAAACATGGAATGTAATTGTTTTACTACTGAGCGATTATCTCTTAAAGTCCTTGTTGATGCCATGGATTATGATTTAAATGATGCATCATCAGATGAGGTCCAGGTGTTCGATGAATGCTCTCACCAAAATTAGGCGTGTGCTTCTGCTACACAATTTACTCATATCTATGAAGGCATTGTTTCCAAGAGATACGCTCCAATTAAGGACAAGTTATTTGACAAATTTACCTAGAGTGATGAACAAAGTGATGCAACACTCTTTGTCCCTCTTGTTGGACATGATCATCTTGTACCCAATAAGATTGAGCCATTTACTTTCTCTAAGAGTTTATGTGTTGAATCTGAGAAGCTTTTGAGTGCAACAGCCCTTACCTCTAGTATGAAATCCGAACTGGAATCTGAACAAGTCGGGAGGACAAGGTGTATGTCAAAATGCCACAACAAAATGCCAACGAACAACTCATTCAATTTGCACCTCTGATTATAGATCCGTCTGCTAGCTTGGTCTTAGGTGATGAGTTTGTTTCTAGTCAAACACTGGTGTGCCTATTAATTTCAATTTAAACGATCGTCATATGCTTGATATTTATGATTGATTTCATATGAGGGCTTGCGCATCTCATTGTTATACGTCTGAATCAACAATAGGGACTGTCCTATTTTGTAGTGGTGTGGATGAGTGGTTCGATACAGGGCAGTATTTTAAAGCACTCCAAGATCATCATTCTTCTTAAAGGCATCACTGCTCTTGATGTTGGTTTGGAGAGAACTGTCCAGGAAGCTCAAGTGAAGTGTGACTCTCTCCATGCTAAGATTCTAACTTGTTGCCTTATGATTTGTGTTGACATTAGACCAACGTTTGGCAATGTTACAGTGGCCACCATCTCATGTCACGTTGACAAAATTGTAGCTCACATATGCTCCTCCTATTTCCCGGACCACCTTTGTCTAGAGATATTTGGCGAAGAGTGTGTTGCTAACATTATTATTTACTCGAACCTTGATAGCAAGGTTCTTTTTGAGAACGGGAATATTATTATGAACCAAGCTAACTCCATAAGGGCCTATGGACTAGAAAAGGTGAATGAGGCTAAGTCAATTGAGGTTATTGGGCTGAGTAAAATATTGGAGTGTTTTATTTGTGATCCAGGCCCATTTAGCAAAGAGTTAAAAGGGGTCTAGGGGTTAGTAAAAAGGATTATGCAAATTCTGATGTTGAATATGTTCTGTCTTATCTCTGTTTTATATCTTTGTTCTTCATCTCCTTCTGTGCATCTGTTATAATCTCCTTCTTCTTATGAGTTCTTCTATGTTATTTCCATCTGTATTCCTTGTAATTGATTAGTAAAGGCAATACTACAAGTGAGTTTACTTGTGTGTTATTTGGTTATTGCAAGTTTGTTGCAGAACGGCTCTTAAACTGCATATTTCTCGAATATAGGACGATGCAAGTTTTTTTGGTGTGTATTTGATCTCTATGAAAATGATAAGAATTTCTTGATCACTTCAGCAACTTTGAGAAAAACAATATTGGATATCTTTGATTTTTTTCTGAATATTCCGTGAATTTATGATTTATGAAATTTCGAAATCCATTCTTCTAATTTATTTGACATTATATTTTATTAATATTTTATCAAAGAGAATGACACATTTTAAAGTAGGACAATATTTACTGTATACATCAAGTAAATAAATACATATAGCGTGTAATTCTTTTGGCATAATGTTTTAGCATTAGTTATATCATAGTTAAAATCAAGCAAAAGTTCTAAACTTTTGCATCTATAGAAATCTACGAAATAAACTCTATTATTAAATCAAATAAAAAGTCTTAAGAATCACTTATCACATATTAAAATAAACTTAATTATGTGATTGTATACGGTTAAATCCGGGCCTACTCGATTCTACTATTTGATCGAGACCGAGGAGTTACATCGAAGGTCGTCCTTATGGTGGATTAGACCAAAGCACGAAGACAAGGTATAGAGTTTGAGGATCGAGGTGCTTGTCGAAGATCAAGGCCAGTAGTGATCGAGATCGAATAAGACAAACTTTGAGCGAAGCGCAATAACAGAAAAGCGAGATATCTGACATCGGTCGAAGATCGTGGCAGAAATCTTGGAATAGATCAAATCAAGTGCGGTTGTTTGGGCTAATCGTGAAATTTACTTCCGTAATTAGACTTGTACCATAGATAGGATTCCTCTAATATTTAAAGAGGGTTCTTATCATTTTGTAGACATCTGACACTCTGAAATATAAAAGCAATATAATATCTTTTCTTTAGTTCATATTCTTGTTCATCAGCGTGTTATGTTTTAATTGTCCTTGCACAAATCAGTTCGAGGGTGTTCAAGCTCGAGAATTGAATTTCTTTCAAACACTGGTTTGCTTTATCCTATTTTTAATTTATATTACTAATCTTTACATTTATCAATTGTTATTAGGTGAAATTATGTGTCCTTAGAACCGGATTATAAGTTTAATTGTTATCCAATTTTAAGGGTAAACAGTTTGGTGCCCACTGTGGAGCTAAGGATAATAATGATTTCCTAGTATTAGTTCTCGTAACATACACTACTTTACGCTTTTTCTTGTGAGTATTTTTTATTTCAGGAAAAACATGTCTAACTCGCAAGTAGTACCCACTCACGCTGATAACGGCATCGGTTTCCACATAGAAAACGGTAATGTAGTCATCCCAGGATCGAAGTGCCTCAGGCTAGCCATGAGGGAGTACCGATCGCAGATCAGGTCGATGTCAGTTCGCGTGTCGCCCTAAATGCAAATTGGGGCGGCGACCCTGGAAATAACGTCCGCAGAGATGACTGAGCAGCCGATCAGAATGCACAAAATGGTGAAGAAGGTGGAATTAGCCTTCGAATGATATTAGAAATGTTGCAAACTCAACAAACTGCAATAGCGCCACTCTTAAATCAGAATTAAGCCAAGCAGAATTGAGCTCGAAATATCATAGGAGGTTGTTCATAGAGTCGAGACTGTATCAGAGAAATCGAATGCTAATGAATTGGGGACTAACCCCGTCGTTATGAAGATGCTTGAGGAGCTCACTAAATGGATCGAATCAGGTGAAAAGAAAATTGAGGCTAATGACAAAAAGGTAGAAACATACAACTCACAGGTTGACCAAATACTTGGGCCACCCCTGATCCTAAAGGGTTTGGATTCTGATAAGTTCGTGCAGAAGCCTTTACCTCCAAGTGCAGTTCCAAAGTCCATTCCGAAGAAATTTTTCATGCCAAAAATTCCCAAATAAATATGACCACCGACCCTAATGAACATGTTACTTCTTATACATGCGCAATAAATTCAAATGACTTAAAAGATGGCGAGATTGAATCTGTTCTATTGAAAAAAATTGGAGAGACTTTATCACGGGGCGATGATATGGTATCATAATTTGCTGTCAAATTCCATCGATTCCTTCGCCATGCTTGTAGATTCATTTGTAAAGGAACACGTGAACCTACCCCCGGTCATAAACGATTCCAGATGGAACACGTTAAGGGAATTTGTATCTCGATTCCATATGGAACGCGTGAACCTACCCCCGGTCATAAACGATTGGGTTGTTCAAGCTTTTACTCAAGGTTTGAATAAACGAAGGTCGATAGAATCACGACAACTAAAGTAGAATTTAATTGAATATCTAGTTGTAACCTGGGTCGATGTACATAATCAATACTAGTCGAAGATCAGGGTCGAGGAGGATCAATCAGGAACTCCCTCCTGTTCTGTTTACCCAAATAGGATCATTGGTAGAATTCCATGGGACATCGACAGAGAACCCCAATCAAATAGAGATCAGTATCAACCATACAGTACAGATCGTAGAAACAGTGACCCAGGACGTAATACCATTCAAAATGATCGAATGAGTGATTGAGGACAGATATCCTGAGGAATCATGAGTAAAGATGGCGTTGGTAACATGTCGAGCCCACAGAAGTAACACAACTGTCAGAATACAACTTCGACGTTGAAGCATCGGGTATTGTATCATCCATCAGACGGATCAAGGATACTAGATGGACCAGACCCCTAGCGACCGATCTGGTTCAAAGGAACCCTAATCAAATATGAAAATAGCATGGTACATATGATCACAAAACCGAAGACTATAGACAGCTAAGGGATGAGTAGCTAGATTATTCAACGAGGGTCATCTTCGAGAATTCTTGAGCGACGGAGCTAAAAATTACTTCAAAGACAGGGATGCAAGCAGGAAAAACGAACAAGAAGAACCACAACATGTAATTCATATGATCGTTGGTGGGGTTGGTATTCCTCAAGGACCGATATTTAAACGCAACAGGGTGACAATCACGAGGGAGAAGCGAACTCGGGACTACTTACTAGAAGAAATCTTATCTTTCAACGATGAGGATGTAGAAGGGATCGAACAACCCCACAATAACGCACTAGTAATATCTATTCATATGAATAAAATTCAAGTTAAATGTGTGTTGATTGATCCAGGTAGCTCGGCAAATATCCTCCAATCAAGGGTCGTAGAGAAACTTGTCCTCCAAGATTATATTATGCCCGCATCTCGGGTACTTATCGACTTTAACATGGCAAGTGAAACTACCAAAGAGGAAATCGTTCTGTTAGTAAACGTGGTCGGTACTATCCAGGAGACAAAGTTCCATATGATCGAAGGTGACATGAGATACAGCGTACTACTCAGAAGTCCTTAGATCCATAATATGAGAGCAGTGCCCTCGAAGTTTCACCAAGTCTTGAAATTCCCAACATCAGAAGGAATCAGAATGGTGTATGGTGACAAACCACCGCCAAAGAATGTTTTCAATCCATGAGGTAATACCAGTATCGGTGTTGTCATCAACAAAGGGATCGGAATCTAATGGAGAACAACAAGTCAAATAGCAACCACAGTCGTCGGCCTTGACCCGATCGGAGGAGCAGGAAACTTTTGAGGATGATGATTATATGATACCTTGAAACTTCACAATCCCAATGATTCGGATGCAACAAAGTCAACGATCGAAGAGTTGGAAAAATCATGTTTTGAGCATCTACCCAATCGAAAGGTATACCTGGGCACATGGTTAACTCCTGAGCTTAGGAAAAAACTTGTTCAATTCCTTTTAAATAACATGGATTTTTTTTCTTGGTCCCGCCTAGATATGACACGGATCCTACCGGAGATCACTGCACATCGACTAAGCTTGGACCTGAAGTTCTACCCGGTGAAACAAAAGAGAAGACCTCAGAGGTAAAACATGCTTTCATTAAGGACGAGGTAACATAACTTCTCAATATAGGATCCATATGGGAGGTAAATATCCCGAATGGTTAGAAACGTAGTTGTAGGTGCTAAAAAGAGAAACAAACTTAGAATGTGTGTAGACTATATGGATTTAAACAAGGCGCGCCCTAAACTTTCTTTTCCTTTGCGAATATCAATCGCATAATTGATGCCACGGCCGGCCACGAGATCCTTAGTTTTCTCTATACCTACTCCGTGCACAATCAAATACAAATGAACTCGGAGGATCAGGAAAAGACTTTGTTTATCATAAATACGACACCTATTGCTATAATGTAATGCCATTCGGACTAAAAATTACTGGTGCTAGTTATCAACGCCTAGTATATCTAATGTTTGAAGAACAAATAGGTAAATCAATGGATGATTATATTGATGATATGCTAGTTAAGTCTCCAGGAGCAGAGGACCATTTGAAATATTTCCAAGAGACCTTTAACATACTGAGAAAGTACAACATGAAGCACAACCCAGAAAAATGCGCATTCAGGGTCGGTTTCGAGAAGTCCCTTTGCTTTATGGTATCAAATCGAGTTATCGAAATCATTCCCAATAAAATCAAGGCAATCAAAGACATCACTATTGTTGATAATGTCAAGGTTGTGTAAAGGTTAACAGGGCGTATAGCCGCCTTAGATTGATTTATCTCAAGGTTAGGAGCCATCGGTTCTTCTCACTGCTTAAGAAAAAGAGAAATTTCGCATGGACCCCGGAATGTCAATAGGTCTTAGAGGAACTCAAACGATACTTGCCGAGCCCAACATTGCTTCATATCCAAAAGGCGGACGAGAAATTTTACTTATACTTAGCGGTTTCGGAGATAGTGGTAAGTGGGGTATTAGTTCGAGAAGAACAACGTATGCAATTTCATGTTTATTATGTTAGTTGGACCCTAGGTGAAGCAAAGACCTGGTACCCACACTTAGAAAAGTTAGCACTTGCTTTAACAAACGCCTCTAGGAAATTAACACCACATTTTCAATATCACCCAAGTTGTGTTGCAACCATCTACCCCTTTTGCAAAATTTTGCACAAGCCCGAACTATTGGGTAGATTGGCCAAATGGGCCGTCGAGATCAGCGGGTACAATATCAAGTATCAACCCCTCATGACCATCAAGTCTCAAATCTTAGATGACTTCGTGGTTGACTTCACGCCAACCTTCGTACCCGAGATTAAAAAAGAACTATTATTAAAATCGGGTACATCATCGGGGGTGTGGACTCTCTTCACAGACAGCACTTCGAACATAAAGGGATCCGAGCTAGAATCGTTTTGAAGCCACCCATAGGTAATACAATTAGATGGTCTACCAAAACTTCGAAATTAACTAACAATGAGGCCGAGTATGAAGCCATGATTCTAGGTCTCAAACTAGCTAAGAGCTTGGGAGCAGAGGTTATCGAGGCCAAGTACGACTCCCAACTTGTGGTAAATTAAGTCAACGGAACTTTCGAGGTTCGAGAAGATCAAATACAGAGGTACTTGGACAAACTACAAGTGTCTCTACATCTATTTAAAGAATGACCCTGCAGCATATACATCAAGAACAAAATAATGAGGCCGATGCCCTTGCAAATTTGGGGTCGTCGCTAGAAGATGATGAACTTAGCCAAGGGGCTGTCGTACAACTTTCGAGGCCACTAATAGAATAAGGTCAGGGCGAAAAAAATTCTACAAGTCTAACCTAGGATTGGAGGAATAAGTACATTGAATACCTCAAAAACAGGAAGCTGCCATCGGGTCCTAAAGAATCAAGGACTCTACGCACGAAGGTCGCACGGTTCACACTCGCCGAGGATGGAACACTATATAGGAGGATGTTCTATGAACCGTTAGAAAAATTGTTTGGGACCAGGAGACACCGATCATGTTTTACAGGAAATTCACGAGGGCACTTGAGGAAATCATTCTGGTGCCGAGTCATTAGTTCACAAAGTCATCGGATCAGGATACTATTGGGCCGATATGGAAAAAGATATAAAAGAGTTTGTTCAAAGATGCGACAAATGCCAGAGGTATGCGTTAATGATTCACCAGTCCGGAGAAAACTCCACTTAGTCCTATTCCCGTGGTCGTTCATGAAGTGGGGAATAGATATCATTGGCCCTCTACCATCGGCCCCTAGTAAAGCTTATTTCATTTTGTTTATGACTCGATATTTTTCTAAGTGGGTTGAAGCACACGCCTTCGATAAAGTACTAGAAAAAGAAGTCATAAACTTCATCTGGGATCATATTGTATGCCAATTCGGGATGCCTACAGAGATCGTATGCGACAATAGAAAGCAATTCGTCGGCAGTAAAGTGACAAAGTTCTTCGAAGATCACAAAATAAAAAGGATTCTATCAAGGCCGAATTGTCCTAGTAGAAAGGACATGCCGAATCGACAAAAAAGACCATCATACAAAATCTAAAAAAAAGATTGATCGATGCCAAAGGAAAATGGCAAGAAATTTGCCCAAGGTCCTTTGGGCATATCGAAGAACGTCGAAATCTAGTAGGGAGCAACACCATTCTCTTTGGTCTATGGCGCCGAAGCTCTAATTCTAGTCGAAGTCGGAGAACCTAGCTTTTAGGTTTCGGTATGCAACGGAAGAATCAAATCATAAGTCTATGAATACAAACCTCGAATTACTAGATGAAAGATAGGAAGTTGCCCTCGTTTTAATGGCCGCACAAGAACAACTGATCAAGAGGTATTACAACCGAAGAGTCAATCTTCGACACTTTAAAATTGGGGACTAAGTTCTGAGAAAAGTCACCCGCAATACTCGAGACCCGAACGAAGGGAAACTTAGTCCAAAACGGGAGGGACTGTATCGGGTCCTCAATATTATCGGAGAGGGATCCTACAAACTTGGCACGATGGACGGCTACCAAACAATTGGAACGTATCACTTCTCAAATGATATTACTGCTAAGGTACAACCTTCTCCATTTTCATTTATATTTTATAATAACCAATTGCAGGTTTCCAATCGAAGACTTTGAAGAACTCTTATACACAAAGTCCTTAGGTAAAGCACGCGATGCACTTTTTTTTCCTTGGACCTGTTTTGTCCCAAACAGATTTTTCCTGCAAGGTATATAACGAGGCAGCCATTGTTTGTGCTACCTTGGAGCAATTCAATTATATCCGAGAATTCTTTACATTCAACCTCGAATATTGGGGGGCATCACCCTCGGATGTCAACTCTGTTACAATGAAGATACTTCCTATTAATTAGGTCTTGATAGGTAAAATTTTGTAATGACCAAACGGTCAAACGACCCGTACCCGTGTGGATTATTCGAGCCCTAAAATCAAACATGCACGCATGTATAATCTATTGAAAGAAATATCTTTCCTTGCCAAATATTTCCTACCTTAGAGAAATTTTCGCTTCATAATTTCATACTTTTGGTCTATTATGGAAATAGGCTTAAAGGCTGATCATAAATGAAGTTCGAACAACTTACCTCATACTCGAGGACTGCCGATTGAAAAAACGACATGATCGAATTACTAAGATCTAGAGATTGTAAGACCTTAAAAGGAAACCCTCGATTTCATACCCATATGGGGATTGACATTTCAAGCAAGTTCGAAATGTAACTAGGAAACGAGCCCAAGAGGCAAATCCCAAGATAAAGGCTACGGCCAATTGATATGGTTCAGAGATGTTCGAATTCTGTAATAAAATAGGCCTTCAAATATTTTCATAAAATCGGTTTAAAAGGCTACCCTCGAAATATTTACAAAAGCTTCAATCATATCAACCCTCGAAAACCCTAAGGCGTATCGAATTGTTCGAACTTGCGAATAAGCTTATTTCATGCTAAGGCGTAACGAAGCAAAGGATTCCAAAAACACTAACCCTCGAAAACCTTAATAAGCAGATTAATCTCGTGCTAAGGCATAACAAATTTTTATATGATTATCTTTTTAAGCCAAAAAGGAAAAAAAGCCATTCTGTTTAAGGCCATATCGGCTTAATTCAAGAGCCTAAGGGCCATTTTATTTTTCAAGTTAGAGAAGACATTCTCATTCAACTAGAAACTAAGGGTCACCCTACTTCGAGTTCGAGCGAGTACTCACTCGATTACAAAGACTACATTAATCCGATTTCGATCAAATTCCTATACTCATGAACAAAAATTTCACAAGGCATGGACAAAATAGAATTTTTACAAGGCAGAAATTGAAGCAAAGACAAGTTAGAAAGCAAAGAGACCTTTTATATATAAAAATATTCATAAGGACCGATCAGGATCCTACATAAAAAATCAAAAAAGAAAAATCCTAAGGTTTCTAATTATTTTTAGGGGCATCTCCCTCCCTATTGGGATCCTCCCCGCTCTCGGAATCACTCTTGCTTTCATCGTTGTCGTCATCATCGTCATCGTCAGAGGCCGATGCCTTGGCACCGTCTTCAAGCTCTTTGACTTTCCTTATATCATTAGTAATATCGAAACCCCGAGCGTGGATCTCCTCTAGAGTTTCCCTTCAAGATTGGCACTTGGCGAGCTCGACAATCCAAAAGGCTCGATTTTGAGCGGCTTCGATAGATTCTCTTGCTTGGGCTTAAGTAGCTTTAACATGATATTGGTGAACGGTCATGATCGTCTCCGCGTCAACCTCTACTTTTTCTGCCTCAGATTTAACCTTTGCAAGTTCGGCAGCCAATCGACCCTTGAACTCCTCTATTTTCTTAGCTTGATATGAGCCTCCTCCTTCTTGCCTCGAATCTGACTTTCGACCAATAAAAGTTGGGCTAGAGCATCATCTTTCTCGGAGGCAAGGCGGTCTATGTTTTGTCTCCATCCCAAGGTCTTCGCCCATATCATGTTAACCTTCTCACTGAGATGTTTGATCTTTTCGGCCTTCTCCTGAACCTATGAGATTGAAATGTTAGCCATCGACCTCAAACTAAAAACATGAGCATCTAAGATTTTCCTTACTTGCACAATCAGGTCGGTCTATTCTTTGTGAGATGTGGCCAATACAGCTCGGAGGTCTTTGATCTCCTATTCTTTTTGCCCAATGAGAAGTTTGAGGGAATTTCTCTCCTCTGTGAGTCTTCTAAGATCGTCCTTGTGTCGACTCAGCTCTGCTCGAGATATAAAAACACCTCCCAATGGAGTACCAATGCCTATGCAGAAAGAAGAAAGGAAAATAGACAAGAAGAAATAAATACAAGTGTGATATCTATGATGAAATTTGAGACATACCCGACTCAGGATTCGATAAGCCTCATCAAAAAGACTCGAAGAATCACTTGATTTATAGATTCTTCAACTCCTATAAAGCAACCACGGAAAATATACTCCCCTTCATGGACTCTTTCCATATCGGGAGTCCTCATAACTTTGGCATACTGAATTTCCTCCTCAAAAAATGCAGGGAGAGTCGGCGATTATCCAATTATTATTGCCCCTATTGAATCACTTGGGGTGCTCTTCATTTTGAAGGGCCTCAAAGACAACCCCTTCAGGCGTACCACCGATTTCACATTTCCGGGGGGAGGAATCTTCGATCTCTGATGACTCAGGGACTTTGCTCGGGGTCCCTTCCAAGACCTCCTCGGTTTGAGACTCGATCATTTTAACACTCACCGACTTAGCGACCTTTGGAGCCTCGATGCTTTTCTTCACTCGGGCAACCAGTTTGGAGCCGTCGTCTTCATCTTTTTCTTCTTGCTCTCTTAGTCGTTGAGCTACCTTAACAGGCAGAGGGATGGTGTCTTCCTTCATCTTACAAGCCCTACTTTTCTTGGGCTTTGGGTCCTTAGAGGTCAAGACCCTTTTTCTCTTTTTGTCCTTTGCCGATTTCGGGGCCAGACCCCCCTTCTCCCGGATGGGGGCCTCATGACAGCATCTTGTCTGAGGCCTGTATGAAAAACTAAGCGAGTATGAAAAGGAACATTTTAACAAAAATCATCAAATATGTGAAAAAGGTCTTACCATGATTTTGGCCTACCCTCGGCCCCTTGCCAAATCACGCCATGAACGCTCAACATACGAAGAGGTCGAAGCCAGGTCCTGAACCTAGCTCTCGAAGATAGGAATTGCACTGGGCATCCAAGAGACTGCTACATCATAGAAAGGGATGTCGATGAGAAGAAGCAAAGGAAAAAACAATAAATGGAAGGTATATATTGGATTGTACTTATGGTTGATATTCCATTTCCCAGAAAATGGCATCTTCGCGGCCGATATCAGGTTGGAGGTTTTCAGTCGAATGAACGAGCACATCCATCCTCGATCCTTATCCTCATCTATTCTTGAGAACAACACCTTGGTAGCCCAACGCTAAAGTCCCGCCTCAATAGAAATGGCTGCTATACAATATGATGAGGTAGTCGAGGGTGAAAAGCATCTAGACGACTTTGCTCAGGAAGAATCCGAGCAGAATAAAAATCTGCAAAAAAGAGGGATGGATTTGACCTTGAGTTATCTGATATTGATGACAAAAATTGATATTGACGGGATCAACAGGACATAGCCTGAAAGGGTAAGTGTAAACACTGAGAAACCCTTCCACATAGGTAGTGATTTCTTCTTTAGGTGTCAGAATCACCACCTTTTTATCTTCCCAAATGGCAGTCCTTCTTCACTTGTTCAAGGTCACACTCAGTTATCGAGCACATATACCTCGATATTGGCTCACATCAACCAGGGACCGGCGAAGTTTTCTTGACTTTGAAGTTGGAAATAAGAACACAGACCCCAGGAACACACTCCTCAAGGCGCGACTCCACGAGTATTTTATTGCCTGTCGACTGCAATGAAGAAGCGTTTCCCTTTTGAGGAAATTTTTTTGATGTTTTTTCCATTTGTATGTGGATTTAAAAAAAGATGGAGATGACATGATTTGGTGTTTGAAAGGGGATTAGCAACAAACCTGGGAGAATTTGAAGAAAGGAAGAGATTGAAAAATGTAAAAGCTTAAGAGATTAGAAGAAAGTGAAAGTAAAGATTGAATCAAGTAGAGAATGGGCCTATTTAAGGGATTCACAGCGACGGTTTAAGGCCACTAGTGACCGACCACCAACTGATGCTCATTAATGACTTTGGGAACTATATCGACGGGACGTTTCGGTCGCTTCTGTCACTTACATCACGAGGATGATGTCATTACATGTCGAGGTACAAAATTGAAGGCTCAATTCGTTTCTTTTCATTTCACTCTAAGAAACGAGGGGACAATCTGTATACGGTTAAAATCGGGCCTATCCGATTCTACTATTTGACCGAGATCAGGGAATTGTATAGAAGGTCGTCCTCATAGTGGCTTAGACCAGAGCACGAAGACAAGGTACCGAGTTCGAGGATCGAGGCGCCTGTTGAGATCGAGGCAGTAGCGTCGAGACCGAATAAGACAGACTTTAAGCAAAGCGCAATAACAAAAAAGCGAGATATTTGTTAACACTCAATGATCGTGGCGGAAATCTTGGAATAGATCAAATCAAGGGCGAGTGTTTAGGCTAATCATGGGATTTACTTCTGTAATTAGAATTGTACCATAGATAGGATTCTTCTACTATATAAAGAGGCTTCCTATTATTTTGTAGACATCTGATACTCTGAAATATAAAAGCAATATAACGCCTTTTCTTTAGTTCATATTCTTATTCATCAGCTTATTATATTTTAACTATTCATGCGCATATCAGTCCATGGGTATTCAAGCTCGAGGGCTGAATTTTGTTCAAACACTGGTTTCCTTTATCCTATTGTTAGTTTCTATTACTAATCTTTACATTTATCAATTGGTATTAGGTGAAATTACGTGTCCGTAGAACAACATTATAAGTTTAATTATTATCCGATTTTAAGGGTAAAGAGTGATGCATATGAAAATGTAGGAATCCTTCTCTTTATTCGTCGGAGCTATATTTGTCGTAATCTGACGTTTAATCAATGAAATTTGAATTTGTAAAAATACTATTTGAGTTATGAAATTATTGAAAATTAGACATAGTACGTAGGACATTTTCCAAAATTTATGAAAATGCTTGAACAAAGATAGATAGATCCTTTATTTCTAAAGATTAACAAATTTCCTTTTTTTACTAGTTTCTTTAATTTGTGGAGTATTTGCCTATTAATAAAGAGTGGAGGGAAGCAAGAAGCCTAGGCGTGTGTTCTTATGTGAATTTAATAAGATATATATTTCTTAGGTATATTTTGACTTTTGAAATATCTCTTCAACACTTTATACTTATTTTTCACATACATATTGAAAGTTGAGTTCTGTCGCACCCTAGCTATAACAATGAATTCGCCCATGCAAATATCTATGAAACTCACGTTGTTCTTTCTTATTTTATTTTCTTATTCTTGATTGATTTTTCAGGAAAGGCATTATTTAACAAGTATTGGTGTGTCTTTTTGGAGAAAGGGAAAAACTATTAGCTTTGACTTGTCTGTTTGACAAATATAAAGCCCACTATCGATTGATACCGGTTTATCTACGGTTTTTAGAAAATATCTCCTAAGTATAATTTTGCTGTTTTGAATAGTATTATCATTTTTCCTGCAAAAGTTGAGACATATTTAGCTTTCTGTTTATTTTTGGTGTGTACTCTGGAAAGAGTAGTGATGAAGAAGACGTATAATTAACTCCACATAGTTGCAAATCATTTCTTGACTTACTTCTTTTGAGATGATCTAACAATGTCTTGTCACTTGATTTTGTTATAATCAACAAATTTAAGCTTCTTAAAATGAGCTAACTAAACAAAGATGTATTGAACAGATCAATCAAGACTATAGGACGTAGTGTCTGTGTCTTGACACCCCTTCGTTTGAAAATGTATATATATATATATATATATATATATATATATATATATATATATATATATATATATACTATATATTGACTCCCTAGGCTTCTTCTTCGGTTTGCTTCATTACTAGTAGGAAATGTTGTATCCTTAACACATTATTTCTATTGAAGCTAAACCTACAAAGCTCTTTCAGAAGACTAACATTTATTGCTTTCTTAATAGTTAATATCAAGTATTCCTAGTAAAGAAATGGGCATCTAGCTAAATAGTTTAACTCAAAAAACTTCCCAAGAACAAGGAAGGGGAGAGGCGTTCATGAGAAAACATAACAAAGAGAATAGAGAGAACGGTCGGGTGCAGTATACGCAACATAACAAAGAAAATAGAGAGGAGAACGGTCGGGTGCAGTCAGTGGCGGATCTACCTATTAAAAATGGGTGCTCGAGCACCCATTAACCTCGACGCAGAGTATGTATAGTTGTATAGAAAATTTGAGAAAACGTATACAAATTTACAAAAGCACCCATTAATTTTATGTACAAAAAAAATTCAGCACCCACAAACTTGAATTCCTAGATCCGCCACTGGGTGCAGTATACGCAACATAACAAAGAGAATAGAAAGGAGAACGGTCGGGTGCAGTATACGCAATCACTAGAAACGAAGAGGTACAGAATGACAAACAACAACAAACCTAGTTTAATCCCATACGTGGGAGGTCTGGGGATCGGTTAGTGCATACGCAGACCTTACCCCTACCCAATAAAGGCAGAGAGGTAGGTTGTTTCCGATAGACCCTTGGCTCAAGGAATAGTAAAAATAAAGCAACAAGCAGTAACATCAGCAAGAGGAGGTACAGAATGACCAACTGCAAAATTTCTGCATGATAGGACGATACACATGCGCGCATGTGCAAATACGCGTGTGTGGTGTATGTACAAGCAGGAACTGAGCCTAGAAACAGATGCGGATTCTGGTGCACCATTTGATAGCAAAATGTTTGAATCTGCAAACGAAAAGCGGGGGGTGATGGGAGTTGATGGGAGCTACTGCTGGTTTAGAGCTTTGGCTGCTTCAAACAGAATAGTTTTGGAAAGCTCAACATTTTCAAAAGCCACATTTGGAAGCATAAGAGTATAGAAGGAAATATATCTCTTTTTTATAACGACATTGAAGGAAATATATGTAGATCAAGGGATGCCCTAAGTGAAGATGAACTAAACAAAGTACAAGTTGCGACATGATGCTTCCAAATATTCATTAATCTTCTCATTTCTAGCCCAAATAAGATCTTCAAAATTAATGAATGACCATGTATGTGGGGGGAGGGGGGATACAGTATTACCAAATAGTGTTTAATGATTTCATCGACATATGAACTGCTGCCACAAATATAAACATAAAACCAAGATCAGAAAAGGCAAGATGATAACTTCAGCAGTATCTCATGGCTTTAACGAATGTATAGGAAACAGTTAGCGAACAGAAATGCTTAAATGTAAGTTCAGTTGGGTTCTTAACTTCTGATGATCAGAAGGCACACAAGATTCATATTCTAAATGATTTCTGGTGGTAGAAGTTTGGACGATCGCCGAGAGTAAAGCCAAACACAACTTTCCTAACAAAGTGATGCAGTTAATTTTAGAGAAAAACACTAGGAGAATATAGAACAAGCGACTAACAAGTTGGCTGCAGCATTGAGTTGTAAAACATTTTTATAACATTTTACAACAGAAGGGGGCGATGACATACATGTTTGACTCAAAACTTGGAGATCTCTGATGATTAATAGCTAATGATACCGAGCAGCATCAATCTGATCTCTTCCCCGCGGTCTATCTATGCTGAGAGGTGCAGAATTGAAAGAAATATTGGGCTTCTTACTGTCTATCTCCAGCTCCTTATGTTTCAGTTGCAACGACATATGCTCATTCTCCAAAATTAATTTCTCATTCTCCAGCCTTTCTATTTCAAGCTCCCTATCTTTCTTCCGGCAGAATCTTTGCCACTTAAATTGACGTTTCTCCAACTCGAGGGCTTCAGCTTGGATGCCAATCTTTTCCTCTTCTAGTTGAAGCATCCGTTTCTTAATCCACATTTTCTGTTCCCACTTCGATTTCATAGGGTCTTGGAAAAATTCATTAATTTCAGCAATAAAATTATCATTCCCACTAGTATGTGGCAAGAAGTTGCCATTTTCTTCAACTCGTCTCATTCTCTCATCAACACCGTGGTTATCTTCTTCATCATCCGATTCATCATCATCATCACTTTCATTATTTTCTTCAGCTTCATCTCCCTGGGAGCCGGTATTATCTTTTGCACACTGTGCCGCAACAGGTGAAGAGTGAACTGGTAATTCAAGATCACTGCAATCAGGTATCTTTTGTCCATTGTGGTAAGCGCACATCTCTCTATAAAACAAATGCTTTGAGTTAAGTATCTTCTTCACAGTGTCCTTGGCCTTAGCAGAAAGCTGCGGCATGGAATCCATTCGAGCCGGATTTTCCACCACTGCACAAGAAGTACCCCTTCTGAGAATATCATTCAATTTCTTGTACCTCTTGTTCAAATCATTAAACTTATCCTCGCACTGCTGTGGCGAGACATGACAACCGTTACTCATCATTATTCGCGACACGGTTTTCCATTTACCCTTCTTCTGAAGGCACCCCGATTTTCTTTTCAACCCCTCAGTACCCTCTAAACTGCCGTCATCTCCGACGCATGCAACTACTTGTATAAGAAGCCGAACAACATTATCAGTCCATTTCATTCTTTGCCACGGAGATCCCTTTTTCCCCAACGCCCCACCATTGTTATCGCCAATTCCATCCTCCGTGAAACTAGGCTCATCCTCGTCGCTCGTATTGTTATTATGATTATTACTACTATTGACAACATTACTCGGCCCAACAGCTTTATCCTTCCCAAATGGCATACAACTCTTGACATCCACCAGACCAATTTGTTTATCATTTTCAAGCCCCAATTTCATAATCATCGACGATTGTACGTTATTGTGATTACTCTGATGACCATGAGCTGGATTATTACTATTCGATTGAGACTGTTGTAGCCTATTCATACCCAAAAATCCACCATTATAACCTGATAAAAAACCACCACCCATACCAGAACTATTCATTTTCTCCAAAAACCACAACTTCACAACTAAAAAATCATACCTTTCAGTCCTAAAAACACATTCTTGAAATACCCAAAATACTAAACTAAAAAGCAGCTAACTCCCACAAGTCATAACAATCCAACATATCAACTGTTAAGTTAACTCAATCTATCAATCATGAAACCCCAGAAAAATTGAATCTTGAACCATAAGATAATATCCATGAAAACTTGAGCACCAATTTAACTAAATAACAATATATACAAAGAACCCATTTTTGGGGGCTACCAAAATCTTGTCAAAATCAAATCGTTAACATCCCCATAAAGCTAAAACAGGTTTAAAATATATAGAGTAGCAATACTTGAACCTTAGAGAAAGTTACAAACTTTTTTTAGCTCTTCACTGATCTGACTATGGATTCTTGGCACAGAGAGAGAAGGGGTGGTGGGGTGGGTGGGGTGGGTGGGGTGGGTGGGGGAGGGGGATAAAAGAGCTGTAGGTGTGATAGTATAAAGCAAATTGGGGAAAGATAGTATAAAGCAAATTGGGGAAGAAGAAAATTTATTACAACTGTTTTGAGAGCTAATCAGCAAATGAAAAGTGGCTTCCTAATTTAAGACGTTTTCCTTTTAATTATTCTAATAACAGTCATCCTTTAACAGCTTGGATGGAGGGTTATTATGAATGTATTGTATAGTATTGTATTTTAAATATAATATTTATTTTAATTATTATTTATATTTTATTGTATTGTATTATTAATTTTATTATTATATAAAGACGTAAAGTGTCACTTTATGAAATATTAAATTTAGTGTGATGGTGTGATTACTTTATTTTTTCTTTCATCTTGCCCTTTCTTATAATTAAAGAATTATATTTTATTTTTTACCCTGTTTTTTTTATACAGTAATTCTATTTTGTATCGTATTTTTTTTATAATGTTACAACTTTATTTTTTATATTATTGGTATATTACATTATAAAACGATGGTAATTAATACAATCTATCTAAATATTATATATTAAATAATATAGTACAATATATTACGATATATTATGAAACGATATGTAATAATCATCCAACCTAGCTGCTAATTTTTGGTGTATTGTAATTATGGTGCTTTCCCAGTTCCCAATTTATAAAATTTAATATTACCACTTTCCACCTTAAATTTTCTGGAAGTTTTATTCATACTCTACTTTCAAAATTACGATATTTGCCCCAAGATTAAAAAACTTTATGCATATTTAGATTTATATGTTTAGCAAAATCAAAGAATGATAATGTTTATTGATTTTACTCGACTTTTACAAAATGTGAATTGTATCTTCTATTGTGATGTCTTGTTTCAACATTTTCTCTTTTGATTATGTTGATCTACAAATAATTAAGGTGTTTAAGCATTGGTTTGCGAAGAAATATAGTACTCCTTCGGATCTATAATAAGTGATTTTTTAATTTTTGATACATTTTTTAAGAAATTACTAACTTCTACAGATAAAAGATATTTTTAACTAAATTTTTCATAATTAAAACTTGCATATTGTGAAGTAAATAATGCAAATTTTAAAAGAAAAAAATTAATTATTTCTTGATCATGTAAAATGACATTTATTTGTAACCAAAATAAAAATGTTAAAATACCGCTTATTATAGACCGGATGGAATATAATTTTTAGAGAATGTGGTGAGTTGGTATCAGAGATGAAGCTACATTCTCCTAAGAGTGATCAAATGATCACCATTCTGCACACATACTACATAAAAAACAATGCTGTAGAGGATGTGCTCACTCCTAAAAGTGTTGCATGGGCTATAAGAAAGATCATTGAGACTCGATCACTGATAACAAATATACAAGGAATACAAGGAAATCTGGAATGTAGACAGCACCAGCTACAAAAAGGTGAACGGTTCAGCATCAAAAAACTCTACATACTGCAACTCCCTCAACACCCCAAAGTACACTGGAAAAGCATTGTTCTGCAGACAAAACTACAACCACGATTCAAATTTATCGTCTGGCTAGCTTTGCGCATAAGACTGGCAACGGTTGAGAGGCTAATGCACTATGAGATACAGATTCCACAACAATGTGTATTATGCAGGCAAGTAGACGAATCCTTTGACCATCTTTTCTTTACTTGCCCGACATCTTGGGAGCTATGGAATAGACTGCTAATATGGCTGGGATACCAAAGGGCCATCTGTGTTTGGAACATGGAAGTAGAATGGATTAGTAACATTGCAAAAAGGAGAAATGGACTTGCTGAAATAACCACCAATATGTTTGGGATGCTGGTATATTGTCTATGGCGAGAAAGAAACAAGATTAGGTTCCAAGGCGGAAGAATCGGTATAAATGATACATGCAAAGAGATAGCAGTTCACATACATATACAAGGGACCTTTTTAAAACACTGGAAGGATGCTTTGCGAAGACTGGATCACTATCCTTAGAATTTGATGTATATATAGATTACGGTAGTGAATTCATATAGACTGATTGAGAGCGGTAGCTGGTCAGCAGCTGCCTTATTTCTGTAATCTTTTGATCTTTGATGAAATGAAGTTTTTAAATTCAAAAAAAAATGATCACCATTCGTCTAAAAATTACATTACATATAAGTAAATATTAGATTTTATATGTATATAAAATATATTAAACACCTAAATTCTTTTAACTATTAATACTCTTGAAAAAACTTCTAGTTTCATCGTTGATTGTCCTAGCCTATTACATAAGTCCCAATATATAAAAAGTTATAAAAAAGATATAGTTGCTATTAAGAAGAAGCAAAAAGTGAATGTAAAACAATAAAGGGTCTAATATGACTAGTTGAACAATAAAGTATCATAACTTTTGTCAAAAAGTCATATGGTAAATATTTGCCTCCACGTTCATACCAAATGTATCAAATTATTTTAATTAAGTGATTTAATATATAAAAATATAAATTAATTAACTAAGTGATAAAAAGTTACACACAACTAATTGGTTTTTCTTTGTTAGAAAATTAAATATCGTACGAAAATTAGGATTAAGAGGGAAAATTATTAAGTGTTTGTCATATTTAGTTTTTCCATCTCTTAAAGGAAAATGGCAATATAATTGGGATAATTTTACATAAATATAACTCACATATCTAACTTGCAATATAATAGCGTAATCATAACTTTACAAATCTATAAAGTCATAAGATTTTCTAGTTCTTCCGTCATCTAATTTTGATCTTTCTCCACCAATTTATCTTTAATGATCTCTCCTAATATATCATCCTATAATCAAAACATAAAATTGCTCGAGCTAAAGGATTCTTCCTCAAAAATAATAAACAAGATAAAGAACTGAGCAGCTTACATTTTTTCAATTTCGTTGATTCAACTTATATGGTAAAATTTAAAAACAATTGCTGCAAGTTCGTGATTTGGCGAAGAAATCAACAAGGAAAGTAGATTTATACATGAATTATTTTTTAAAAAAAGTAAGAAAACATTAAAAAAAATTATTTGATTATACACATGCAGTACATGTATAATGATGTATAACTATGTATAAACTTGTATATGAAATGTATAATGATATATACCATAATAATAAGAGAAAGAAGAAGAAGGTAAGTGTCAAACTTTCATTGATGCATCTTATATGAAGACAATGTATATATATCATTATACACTGAGAAATAAATAATTATGTGGTGTTATGAATATATATACACATTTATATATAATTATACATATTTATACATAATTATACACAATTGTACAATAATATATAAGCGTGTATAAATAGTGGTTATATACTATTTATACCAGAACACATCGTATGTTCAATATTTTACCTCTATTTCAGTACAAAAATATCAACAGAGAGTTTTTCAGAGGAAGTTAGATCTGAAAATTAAAGAAGAGAGAAGATGGAAATGGAATTGTTTTATAAAAGAAGATAAAACTGGAACATCATCTGCAGAATTTGAAAATTGTCTGAATACAACACCAAAGCAAATCATTTGCTAAAACACAAAGGGTTCAATTTTAAATAGATTCTTCTCCGGCAGAACAAAAATAATATAAAGTGGGTAAAACAACTACTCACCACCGGAGATTCATTCTCCGATGACTTCACTGACTTCATCGTCGACCTCTTTACCATTAAAATTGAAGGAAACAATGGGTAAAGGATGTTATCCACCGCCATATTTATTTTTCGATGACATCATTAACTTTGCCGGTGACCTCTCGATTGATTTCATTATCAAAATCTTTACTCTGAAAGATGAAGAAAGAAAAAAACAGATAAAGGAGGCTGTCTAGTTCTCTTCTCCATGCTAGGTTAACCGATGAAATAATTTTTAAGCATCATCTGCAAAATGAGCAATGCCGGGTGAAGTTCCAAAACATGAGCTATTTTTGGTTGTGAGATTGGGCCGACTGACATAGGAGGTAACTCTTTCAAAATAATTACTTTAATTGAGTTTTTTCTTTTTGTAAAAGGAAATTATAAATTTTCAATATTTGGCTAGATCTTTTTCTGATAGAAAAAGGTCTATCAACTTATATAAATTGTGTATCCTTCCTTCTCATCCAGTAACATCCATAATGTAGCTACATGGGGTTTGAGAGTCGTGTTTAGAGGAAGAATTTAACGGGACAAGTGTTAGTGTATCACTTGTGTTTGCCTCTTCGTGAGGTTATTTTTTCGATATTTTGTACTTTTTTTTATATAGTGAATTGCTCATCTTTATTGTGAACGTAGGTCAGTTAACTTAACCACCTTAAATATTTATGTTTCTTTTAATAAATTTCTCTTTATTGTATAATTTATCACCTTTTAAAATTTGTTTTGCTAGCTTCCGCATAACATAAAGCTACTTCTGTGGCAGAAAAAGAAAGCCAAAGGACAGAAGAAGCAAACAAACAACTCTCAAAATTCATTTTTAGCTAAATTTCTTTCCATATATTTTTTTTTACTCTTTTTATGTAGAATATGCCTCCCAATTCTTTTTCCTTTTTCTTTTCATTAACATGTGAATTAATGAAGAAAATAAAACAGGGTGAATTTCAGATGATTAATATTATAACTAATACGAAAATTTTGAGATAGAGATGAAATTGTTGTTTGCTGATTTGTGGGTTGCCTCGAGAATAGGGTATTATTTTGATTAATTTTTGTACCTTTCATGCGTTGTTAGAGCTTCTCCAGGGAAATTTTTGGGGAATTTTGCTTCAACTCTATCTATTTGTGTCCCAAAATGCGGGACGAATAGTGTTCCCTCAAATATGATGTTACATTATTTATCTCGCTAGTTACTATTCATCAATATTTTATTACTTATTCTTTTAATTTATCTCTTTATATATACCTAATTATGTTTATGTAATGACTTTATAATAAGTTAATTGTATTAAAAATATATAATTTTCTAAAAAACGAATGATGCTCATTTTGCACTTCATAATGCATTAATAGATCATTTATAGGAGAATACTAGATGTTGGAGTTGAATATTTATCTAGTATTTCCAATGAATCTTATCGTAATGTAATAGGTATTTAATTAATTTTGTATCACAGTATTTAATTAATTTAGTTAATCTATAACAATTGCTTACAAATTATATTATTTAAAATTTTATGGATTTTTTTAATTTATGAAAATTACAAATTAATAAAATAAAAGAATAAATTTGTTTACTGAAAATTAAAAAATAAAATTGAAATGAAAGATAATAATATAATATAGAAGAGAGAAAAGAATATAAAAAAATTTGAAAAAAAAAATGAAGGAATGGTTGGAGTAAGTTGTCCTCCAAATTGAAAATTTTCCATTTTGAAAACAACAAATGAAGGCAAGATTAAAGACGGCCTTAGTACTACAGATATCTATTTTTTAGAATTTTTTTTCTTTTTGCATGGTGTTTGATCTTTTATTTAACTGGAGTGTTTTTGCTTCATTAGATTGAGTTGGTTGATTGTGGTGATGGGTAGGAGTGGCAAAAGGATGAGTCGGGTCGGATATAATTGGAGTTGAAAATGAGTAATGAAAAAATGAATAAATTACTCAACTCAACCTATATTAAATTCGGACAAAAAATGAGTTAATCGGTGGAACCCTATTATCCATGACTTCTTGAATATGATCACTTTTGTTAGAATTTCTAGTCTTCTAAACTTGAGAATCCTAGCTTTACAAATGTAAAAGTTAAACTTATTAGTTATCTATTGATTATCCCTTTTTAAATGAATAATATATTTTTTATATATATTTAAGTCGTTTTTAAAAAATTTATTATCTAACACATGGTTAACCACTTTTTTTTATATTATTTTGCCACCACTAGTGGTGGGTTTGGTTTGTGTTTGTGATAATTGGAAAAGGGTGTCACTTTAAAAGCATAAGTTGCAGTCGTTGAAGTCAATGGCGGAGCCAGAATTATCGCTAAGGGGTTCAAAAAAGAAAAACGTTATAGAAGTTGTAGCTAGTAGGAATAGAACCACCCTTACTCATGTTTTGAACCCCTTGACCACTAAGCTATGCTTTTGGGCTATGTCAAAGGGATTCAAAACACAATAGATAGAGGTCAAAAACAAATTTTGCTTTGTATATACAGTATAATTTTTCTGTGAAGGAAGTTCGGGTAAATACACTTCTGGCCCCTAATTCCGCCCCTGTGTGAAGTTATTTTGCTAGTGAAAATTCGTATCATTAAGGTGGTTATCAGCAAAAAATTTGGTGCCGTTAAAGTTCTTGATTAAGTTGTAAGACTGCTCTTTTTTTTTTTGGTTAGGATGATCTTTTAATTTTGTGTGCTCTTCATTTGGATATATTACCCTTCAAGAATTGTATCTGGTTGGTATAGATAGTATCTGCTATAATTGGGAAATGGTGTTAGCTTAATTTGCTCATGAACATTGATATCTTTTAGTATATTGATTAAGCATTATGATTACCCTTTTTGTTCATTGGGTTAATCCTTACTTGTATGTCTGAGCTTCATTATGGATATCTTACCTTTTAAGAATTGTTTGATGTAAGTGGGTATAGCTTGTGTCTGTAAGTATCAGAATAGAATTTTAGAAAAATGGCAATTCTAAAGTTGTTTGCTCAGAATAATTACTCTCTACATCTCATATTATTTGAACTAGTTTAACTCGGTACAGAATTTTTTTAAAAAAAAGAAGACTTTTAAAACTTGTGGTCTTAAAAGTTTAAGTGGTTATGGGACCATACTATTTATGTGACTATAAAAACTTCTCATTAAGGGCAAAAAAGTTAAAATGAAGAGTTTAAAAGTTGAATTATTTCTAAATTTAGAAATATATTTATTTTGGAACAAACTAAAAAGAAAGTAGCTTATTTAATAAAAACGGAAGGAGTAGTAGCTTTGAGGATCTTGAGTAACTTGTGTTTGTATCATTTTTGTTTCTTCATTTTAGATCGACTTTATGTAATGTAATCGATTAGTGATTACTGTTTCACGGCTAGATGCAGGCTTTTTAACTTTGAAGCAAAAACCATATTGTTGTTTTCAGTTTTCTACGTTGCGGGGACTCTCTTAAATATTATCGCACTTATACCGAATCTTCTAAAATTGCTCTATTTTCAAAAAATCCAACACGTACCTAATAATATTTTTTGAGAGTTCGAGCAACATAACCGATCTTCTTGCCTACCAGTTAGTAGAGTACTTAGGAAGCAGATTTTTTTCTGAATAAATGGATGGGATGTCCCTTTTTAAAAACCATAACCACTAAATAAGTTCTATTCTACGTACAGAAGTCTGCCATGATTATGCTTTTCTTGAACGAAGAGTCTATTTGGATATAGGCTCTTTACTTTTACGAGGTAGGGATAAAGTATGACGTTATAGTAACCTTCACTATCTTCCTTTTTTATTGTGTCAGGCCTTATCTACCGGTTATTATTTTGTTTTTCATTTATTTTCTTATTGTTGTGAAGCTATTACTTTTCTCTGTAATTTTCTCTGTGATTTGTATTGATGGTACTAATATATTATCTCCTTTCGTCTTTTTGAGCCGAGGATCTATCGAAAACACCCTCTTTACTCTCTCGGGATAGGGGTAAGATCTGCGTATATACTACTTTTTTCACACTTCAGTAGTAAAATTTGTCGTGGTAACCTTTACTTTGGATCACACTGCCACTCAGATAAAAATGAATGTCAGTTCAACTATAGCTCTGCTGCCCAAGATGCTATAGCAAAGGCAAATCCGGTTGTGAAGGCAGAAAAACTTGACAAGATCTAGAAAGGGTATTGTGCTTAAAGTTGGTGCGTTCGTCTAGTTCAAAAGGTCTTCCTCGAGGATGAACAGTGAATTGGAAATTTGAAAGATGATAAGCCGCTAAAACAAATATATGTTATCTACTATAATAAAGTAAAGAAAGCCTGGAGCAACGATAAAGTTGTCTTCGTGTGGCCTATAGGTCACGGGTTCAAGCCATAGAATTAGGCACTAATACTTGCATAGGGTAGCCGCCTACATCATACCTCTTGAGGTGCGGCCCTTCCCCCGACCATGCACGGCCCTTCCCCGACCATGCATGGATGCAGGATGCTCCGAGCACCCGGCTGCATGACTGTAGTGAAGTATTGAAGTTGTGTTGTTACCAGTTAGAACTAAAATGACAGTACTATTTGGATAAAAGTGCACTTAAATACAAGCTCTTCTAGAGCATAAATTCTTAGTTTTTTGGAGATACTTCAGAAGTGAACAAGATACGCAGATATAAATGTAAGCTCATTGGTTAAACCATTTAAGATGAAGCATAGAATGCATACACATTCAAACTGCAGCATTCTCACAATGAAATGCTATGATAACTTTGTTGCATCTACTACAGCTTACAAAAAGTAGAGAAGGAACAATCCACGATTGGTGTCCTGTTTTACATGCTATGATATTCATCTCCAACAGTGATCATTAAGAACTCACCTCTCACCTTTAGAGGAGGGGTTGAATACTAGCGCTTAAGAAGCCTAACGCAAATTTGGATTCTAAATCATGTTGTAATGCCCCTGGAGGATTCAGCTTCAAGGTACTTGCACATCCGTTCCATCACTTCTCTTCCCTTAGCACTGTTTGCTTGAAACTTGTCCACACACTTCTGCTCTATTTTCTCTGCCATTGAAGCCAGAGCTGAAAACGGCTTAATCCTAATACTCGTTTCCTGCTTGCAGACTGTCCATAAATTTGGATTATCTGGATGAGGGTCATATCTGATTTTCTCCTCCACTTCTATGTACTTCTTGAGACTAATGTTTCGAGTGGAGAGTTGCATTGACCGAGATTGGGCATCGACAACAGTTGATTCTACACAGTGGCAGATGTCCTGACCAATGATTTTACGAACAAACCATGGTCCTGGAGCATGGATAGTTATGGCACAAGTAGTATAAAGCTTCCCTGAACTGGGATCAAGCCTGTGGTTTCAATGTGTCAACCTCGAGGATGTGTGATAAAGTGTGCTTGTTGTCCGGATCAGCAAACTTGCGCCAGGATGCAGAAGTTACACGTTCCCATGGGTGATTATATGTGTGCTCTTGTGAATATGCTCTGACCATCTCTTACTTTTGGTTTTCTAAACCTGAACAATAGAAACGGTAAGCAAATCATGCAGACAAATGTCTATTGACGATATGAGTTAGCAACAAATGAATATAGGTATTTTTGGGTTCAAAATTTGTGTTTGAAACACCATTCTACCAAAAAAAAAGTACTCGAATTAATTACCAAAAAAAAAGTACTCAAATGTTCCATTTCACAAGCTCAGCATTATATTGAATTACAGACACGCCTCAAATCAACTTAGAATGAAGTATCCGTCAAGTAACTAATTCTCAACCCAATATTATTGGCATAACATTCTCCAACATTTGCATGTTCATTTGGTTACGTTCTCAAACCCCCTTCCTTCCCCTTCCCTTGTTTCCACTCTCACTCGCACAAGAATCAATATCCACTTATTTGTCTCTAAGAACACAAATATATACCCAATGAAAAGCCAATGTGCTTTTCTGACCATTAGAGAGTTTGTAGAGGACCAAAGAATTAAGTACATAAGCCCCCTTTTTTTTTATGACTGAGAAATTTGTCTAGGGCAGATCTTTTGGACCAACGCAACCTTCGAAACTCAGAGGATAATGGGCCCGTACCTCTACCCTTCTCCACTTAAATACCACGCTTTGCTTTGCCTGGGATGGGGGCTTGAACATGTGACCTAAGACACAAAACCACCACCCTTTGCCACTTGGTGTAGGTCCTTACCTTTACAATCACAGTATTGCAATAACATCCTACGTTAAAAGCATTAAAAGCAATATAATGATGTGAATGAATTTCAATTTCCTTTTCAGGTGAGTGTTAGACTCATCGATCCCATTTTCAGGCCTCTAGCAAGAAATATTTCTCATCAGATGGCAATTACTGTCTTATACAATCACAAAAGTATATTGAGTCTATATACTAAATAACTTGGTTTATTCAATTTGATAGCCAGTGATTGAAAAGATAAATGTTTTTTTTCTGTGTGTGAAAGAGAGAGAGATATATACCAAAAAAGGTTTTCAAAAATATTTATACCCCATATTAAGACACTCAACTGCAGGCCAATTTCTTAAAATACTTCCTTGCACCAACTCAAGCAGTTACTTATTTTAAAATAAGAACTATCAGGTTATGGAATGAATGATTTGATTCCACAAATCAATCTCATTGCTAGTGGCGAAGACAAAATCCAAAGAAACATTTATAGTTATCTTCGCATCCTGTAAGCAAACTTTTTTTTGTTTGGGGGGGGGGGGGGGTGCATCCTATAAGAAGAATTAATTTTTCGGTTGCTTATGATGTTATTGTTTCTATGTTATCTGTTTGATACTAATATATTGTCTTTTTCGTCTTCTTAAGCCGAGGGTCTATTGGAAACAACCTCTCAGGTATGCGTACACTCTACCCTCCCCAAACCCCACGGATTTAATTTTGCAAGGTTGTTGTTGTTGACATCAACATTCATCGGCTAGTAGTAAGCTAGGCCACATCGAAGTGCTAACCAGGCGCGACCGGAAAGGCCTTCGCCACTGAGCCATATGCACGGTAACTCGCACATGGGGTTCTTAGGGGGGAGAGCTAGTAGGAGAGCAAGAAAACAAATCACTGATCAAATTTAACCGAAAAATCAAAAAGTGTCTTAAAAAATCTCACACCCATAACAAGACAATCAAAGAAACACAAATCCAAGACATTTCTCTTTTATAGAATTTCACTACACTAGCTAGAGCGGCTACTAAATCTAAATGATGCTTCCATAAATCATGAAATGCTGCTCGATTTAACAAATGAGCGAGACACTAAGACAAAATATAAGCAAATTCAAGCACCTTCTCAAAAAAAATAACAACAAATTCACTCATTTGATTCCAAAGTCTAAAATCAATCAAGAACACAAATCAAAAATCAAATCCTTGAACAGAAAATCAAAAGGGTCTTTAGAAATTTTCACACCCATATCAGATCACTCAACGATAACACGAACGCAGGCAATTTATTTGAAAGAATTTCATTACAGCAGCTAACAACAACAACAACAACTACTACCTAGTATAGTCCCACAAAGTGGGGTCTGGGGAGGGTAATATATAGACAGACCTTACCCCGACCCCGAAAGGGCAGAGAGGCTGTTTCCAATCGACCCTCGGCTCAGTGAAGGAAAGGAACAACAAAAACAAAAACAAAAACAAAAGAGCAGTAGAAACTTCAACAGAAATAGCGTAAATAATTATCTAAACATAAGAAACATAAATAAAATAGCATGCAATAATATCATAGAACAACAACAACAACAGATAACTACAATAAGGGAGACACAATCCAATACACAAATCATCTATAGATAGCCCTGCCAAGCCTCACCCAACCCCGGGTGAGAAGTACGGAAAACCATAGGAGCTCCTATCCTACAACCCTGATACTAGACTTCCAGACTTTCCTATCAAGGGCCATGTCCTCAGAAACCCGCATTCTAGTCATGTCATGCCTAATTACCTCTCCCCAATACCTCTTAGGCCTCCCTCTGCCTCGCCGAACGCCGACTATCGCCAGCCGCTCACAACTCCTCACCGAGGCATCAGGACTTCTCCTCCACACATGCCCGAACCATCTCAGCCTCGCTTCTCGCATCTTCTCATCCACCGGGGCCACCCCACCTTCTCTCGAATAACTTCATTCTTAATCTTATCTAACCTAGTGAGCCCGCACATCCACCTAAGCATCCTCATCTCCGCAACCTTCATTCTCTGAACATGAGAGTTCCTCACTGGCCAACACTCCGCCCCATACAACATGGCAGGTCTAACCACAGCTCTATAAAATTTTCCTTGAGTTTCTGTGAAACTTTCTTGTCACACAGGACTCCTGATACAAGCCTCCACTTTGACCACCCCGCTCCTATACGATGAGTGACGTCCCCGTCAATCTCTCCGTCCCCCTGAATCACCGACCCAAGATATCTGACACTGTCCCTCATTACAGCAGCTACTTCATCTAAAATCATGGATTGTACAAATCAACTTCAATAGCCGACCAACAATTACAACAAATCCATCAGTCAATCAACCAATCACCTTTATATATTCTTTGTTTGGTTTTATTTTATGTTACATTTAATGCATAGTACTAATGATGATAAATCAAAAGGGTAACAACAACAAACCCAGCTTAATCCAAACGTGGGTCCTGGGAAGGGTAGGTATATGCAACTTTAACCCTATCCTGAACCGTTTCCGATAGACTAGGAACAGTAAGAATAGAAAGACCACAGATCAAATATTAAAATTCTGAACCGAAACTCAAAAGGGTCTTCAAAATTATCAAACCCATATCAAAATACTCAACCAAAAACACAAACCCGTTACCAATTTAATTAAAGAATTTTATTACACCAGCTCAAGCAGCTACTTGACCAAAATCATGCTTCCATAAATCAATATCGCTTGCCGGCCCCAAAAATCACAATTACAACAATATCAATCAATAAACTAACCAACTATACCTCAATTCCATAAATAATTTGGATCAATACTAGTCGGCATGAATCCTAAGTATATTTTATATATCTAGTTACATTTCATTCTTCTAGAAATCAATGATATGAGAAATCAAAAAGTGTGTAACAGATTTTGAGGTAATAATCATAGATCAGAAGCTGACCTTTTTGTTGGTGAAGAGATTGGAAAGGGATCACCGCCAGCAGAAGAAAGAGAGTAATCGAGAATCGCTGCTGCCCTACAACTGTGTAGTGCTTTCCATTATGTAATTCTTACTATTTATAGAAACTTTTGTCGCTGTGGAGTGTGTATACCCATGAGTACAACTAGTGAAGCCGAAATATATCTAAAACTATGAAATTATGGTTTTTATTATTTGACACGTGGATACAAGAATTGATTTTAAAAATGATAAGTATTTAAAGTATGCGTCGAGTTAGGACATTAAAAAAGTGAGATTTGTGTATGAGTAACTTTTTAAGTTAAATGAAAAATATATATTTAAAAACCAAAGTTATATTTAAATATGCATTTCACTTTAAAAAAATTATAATTTTGTTGGAAGAAAACACTATTTACTTGAAAGATAGAATTGGAATTAAATTTCCCTAGAGGAAAAAGTTTATTTAAAAAGTCGAAAACCATAAATTACTTCTCAAGCTATCTTCAAATGCTTTAATTCAAGTTGAAATTGATATAATGTATCAAATTGCTGATATATTGTATCCAGCACCCCCGCTTACGACCTTAGAATCGTGCGTTCGAGTCATCCAAAAAATAATAATCAGCAAACGGGATAAGGAAGGGAATAAAAAGGGCAGAGGAATCTAAAAGAATTTGATATAATATTCTAAATTAAAAATTAAAATAGTAAAATAATTTTATGACGAAAAAATAGGTACAAATTAAGTTTTATTTTTTATTTATTTACACAAGCCGAAGGTATTATTACGTGAATACTTTCTTGTCAATACCACTAGATTAAAAGTTTTGTTGCTGAGATTACACGTCGCGCATGTTTTAAGAATTTTAATTTCTTTTTATATAAGCATAACAAAAAATATGAAAATATATTACCTTTACATATCGTAAATTATATTTTTATTTTATTTGTTATGTCCGGTAAATGTAAATCAACAAAAAGGTAGAAAGTGTCAGTTATTAGAAATATATTAAAATATAAATAAATTATAATAACTCAACCTGCTAGTGATATTGTTAGTTCTGGGCCTAGGTACGACTCAGACTGACCCCTTTGTTTCGGGGTACCGCCGTTGTCACGGAGCATGGGAAGGACGCACGGCGATTAATCCCAAAAACCATCGCTTGCTTGTCCTCAATGGTTTAAATCGCATCACTAGGGTCTAAAGCCTGTTTACTTATATGCCAACCATCTCTTTCGTATTTTATCGATGTAGAATTGCTTGGGATGTCACATACATCATTTTAGGGACTCATCGTCCTTGCTGAGATTTGTCCACCACCGTTCAAGGTTGGACACGGAATCATTCTGATACCATTTGTAACAACCCAATTCGTTAGTGATATTATCCGCTCCGAATTTAAATTCACATGAGTTTAAAACACGTTATTGGGATCTAAAACATGTTTACTTATATACCTACCATCTTTCGTATTATGTCTATGTAAAATTTGCCTAAGATATCACACCATATATAAAAACTCAGCCCACAAGTGATATTGTCCGCTCTGGACCTAGCCTTCACGAGTTTAAAATATATACTAAAGTCTAGGGCCTATCAATTTATATACCCACCATCTCTCCATATTTTATCGATGTAAAATTTACCAACGGTACGCGAAGCAATTTTAATACCATATTTAACAACCTAGCCCACTAATTGTACTATTAGCTCTGGATCTAAACTTTCACGGGCATAAAACACATCGCTAAGCCTATTTACTTATACACCCAGGGGATCTCCATGTTTTATTGATGTGGATACTTACGGTGTTTTTGACACGCACAAACCGAGCGAAGTGGATAAGCATTCAAATGTGCAAGTGGACCCAATTTTCTTAAGATTGAGAATAATGTAGCTGTTATAAATAGAATCATATTTAAGGTGAATGTCTATATTTAGAGAGATTCTAGGGTTTACTACTTGGTGGCTAAGTCACCACCTCCCTATAAATATAGGGGTTCTATACCATTGTAAACCATCTCAAAGTATCAATAAGAATACTCTTCTCTCTACTTTTCTCTCTATTGTTCTTGTTCTTGTATTATTGTTCTTGTTCTTATGTTATTTCATAACACGTTATCAGCACGAGGCTCTACCATCTCAAGAAGCACTTTGAGAAGATTAAGGAGAAATTCGCCCACACGAATTTCGCTAATTCCGGGCATTATCCGGGTCACGCTTCAAGAGATAAGTATCGATTTTATGTTCGATTAAAATATATAATTATGTGTTGTTATTTGTAAATACAAGTCTGATCCTACTGTAGCATTGTGCTAATTGTATTATGTGTATGAAGTGGCCAGCAAGAGATTATGCACGGTTAAATCACAGTACTGTTTCTTTCTTCAATTACTTGAAACCGGAAACGGCGGCTTCGCGGTGGAATTGCGTCGGCTTAAATACTTCCAAAAATTTCTATACGGAAAATAGAAGAGGTATATTTGATATCACAACATTTATTGGTATACCTTAAAGGTAAGTAATTTACTTTTCCCTTTCAAATTCTTGAAATTCTACGATTTGATTTCATATACAAACATAGACAACAAAGTTTGATTATAACTCTAATGGAGTTTGTAAGAAATTACATTCACATGAAGTGGTAAATTTCTATGCCTTGCCATGATCAAATTCATGTATGATTGTGGGCAAAGAATTGAAAATCCGTCCCATTGAATTTGCTCCATTCCCTTTAGAGAATGTGGTAGCAGTATGTGATAAGTCTGAAAGAAGACAAAATTATTACCATGAAGGTATCAATGAATGTGGACGTGGCAATAGACGGAATTATAATCGTCATTATTGTGATAATGAGAATAATAAAGATTCTCAAAGTAATCTTTCACTTTATGAAAGTAATATTTGACATGAGATTGTGTAAAGCACATGATTATGGTCCATTCCCTGAAGTGAATGTGATAATTGTAATAGAGCCCGTAAGTATGAACACGCTCTTGATATAATTTTGTTTTATGTCTGACATTATGAAAAGAAAGTTTGTTGCCTTTGAAATTTCGGGCAAAAACTATATGACATGGGTGTTGGATGCTGAAATCCACTTAGATGCTATGGGTCTTGGAGACGCCATTAAAGAAAGAAATAATGCATCCACCCAAGACTATGCTAAGGCCTTGATTTTCTTGCGCCATCACCTTGATGAAGGTTTGAAACTGTGCTAAGGCCTTGATTTTCTTGCGCCATCACCTTGATAAAGGTTTGAAAATTGAATATATCACAGTCAAAGATACACCTATCTTGTGGAATGGCTTAAAGAAGAGATATGACAACCTGAAGTTGATCACTCTGCCACAAGCATGATACGATGAGAATCCAAAAGCAAATAGTTCATAAATTATATATTATCGTTGCGGTGGAAAAGGGCACTGGTCAAAAGCTTGCCGTATACCAAGACATTTGGTTGACCTTTATCAAGCATCTCGAAAGAGTAAAGGCCCTGAAACATATTTTGTCTCTGACGACAATTCTGACATCACCCACTTGGATGTGGCAGATTTCTTTGAGCAACCCGATGGGAAAATAGACCACCTAATCGGTGATGGATCTGTGATGAAAGAAGATGGAGTTGTTTGATTTTATTTCACTTATTTGTAATAGTTAGTGAATAAACTAATAGTCATTAGTATCAGCTCGTATTAGTTAGTTTATGATATAACGTTAGTATTAGTTCTTTAGAATGTTTCAATATGCTCAGATTTCAATAATATTTTTATTTTCCAGTAGAGGTAATCGACTAACCTAACAGTTAGTCGATTATCTAATATTTCGCATTAAAACTGCAAAACAATCGATTGTGTATGTTTAACAATCGATTGTGAATGTTCAACAATCGATTGTGTATGTTTAACAATCGATTGTCTTAAGACAGTGTGATCTGAAGTTTTTCAAAATAGCAAATAATCGATTGTGTATGTTTAACAATCGATTGTGAATGTTCAACAGTCGATTGTGTATGTTTAACAATCGATTGTCTTAAGACAGTGTGATCTGAAGGTTTTCAAAATAGCAAATAATCGATTGTGTATGTTTAACAATCGATTGTGAATGTTCAACAATCGATTGTGTATGTTTAACAATCGATTGTCTTAAGACAGTGTGATCTGAAGTTTTTCAAAATAGCAAATAATCGATTGTGTATTTTAACAATCGATTGTGAATGTTCAACAATCGATTGTGTATGTTTAACAATCGATTGTTTTAAGACAGTGTGATCTGAAGTTTTTCAAAATAGCAAATAATCGATTGTGTATGTTTAACAATCGATTGTATTAAGACACAATCGATTGCGTATGTTTAACAATCGATTGTTTTAAGAAAATGCTTAAACTGAAATTTTCAAACTGCAAAGTAATCGATTATGGAAAATATATAATCGACTATCTGATTTAGTTAGTTAACTGACCTCAGCAGTTTTTGAAAATATTGTTTAAATATGAAGCAAACAGATTTGTATATTCTCATGTTCATATATTTTCTTTTGTATGTCAAACCATGGGAATTAAATTGATTGAAGGCTCCTGAAGAGCAACTATAACTCTGCCTAAAGGAACGATATTTTAGAGAATGCAATGTTCTCCTCCAAGTCTAAGAGGAACTTGTTGAGTTTTAATTATATCAGTCAAAATGTTCTCCTCCAAGTCTAAAAGGAACTTGTTGAGTTTTAGAGATATCATTCAAAATGGATATCAGATTGAGACAATATATAAGTATAATCTTGAATACATCATTTACTCATGAAAACGAGGCTGCCCACTTCGGTTTGGGGTCACGCCATTTTGCATGCAGCAATGCTAGTTCGTCTCTGACCGACGAATTATCACAAATATTCCCCGTTGCAATTGGTTTTGGGTCATGAACCTAATATATCCCATTTAATAATCTTTGGATGCGCAGTATATATGCCTATAGCACCGCCATCCCGCACCAAAATGGGTCCGCAAAGAAGGTTAGGAATATATGTTGAGTTTGAATCGTCCTCCATTATTCGCTACCTCGAAACATTGACAGGGGATTTGTACACTGCACGATTTGCAGACTGCCAATTTGATGAGACACTTTTTCCCAAAATTAGGGGGAGAAGTTGGTGAAACCAAACGGGAAATTTTGTGGAAAAATGCATCATTATCTCATCTTGATCCACATACCTCCATTTGTGAAAATGAGGTGCAAAAGATTATCCATTTGCAAAGAATAACAAATCAAATGCCAGACGCATTTATAGATTTGAAAAGGATAACAAAATCACATATCCCCGCAGTGAATGTGACAACATCTGATTCACGAATATATATTCATTATTGGAAGAATATAAACATGAAATTGGTATAGAATATACCACACTCACCCCTAGAAGGAGGTTTGAGATGATATCACACTTACCCCTAGAAGGAGGTTTGAGATAATATATGGCATGAATGATCGTTGGTCACGTACCTATTGTACACCAAAGTATTTTGGAAATGTGACTATTAAAGGACAATGATAATGCAAGAAACATATCTTGCATATAAGTTTGACATGACCATAATGGTATAACATTCTCTTTAAGAAAGATATTCACCACATGTATGTTGATGAATCTATGGTAGTACAAAATTAATTGAGAGCTCTAGAAGAGCCAATTATTACTATGTTGGAGAAACGCAATTGATTACCAATAAGGTATTGTGCTGTAGTAAGTCTCAAAGAAACTTATTCAGTTTCCAAAGTACACGCGAAAGCGCTGATTATCTTGAGACTATAAATAAAGGAAAGATTTGATATCTTCTATTACTACAACTTGTAGCGGGATAATTTGTATATGAAAAGCTACCCGCTTTATTCTCCAGTTTGTACTACACAAACAAAAGAATGCCACAATAAAGTGGATATCTATTGGTATAAAAACTCATGTCATAATAAACATAAAGTTTATTGATAAGTGCACATGTCATGGTGTATATTTGAAGTTTACCAATATTGATAATTTATTCAGTTGGCATTCGGGTTAGCCATCTCATTTTAAGTATGATGTGCAATAATAGAGAATCCACATGGGTGAATATTAAAGAACTAGAAAGTTCTTTACGAATTCTCTTGTATCACTTGTTCTCATTAATGAATTGACCAACTAAAGAGTTCGGGTTGAAGCCCATAAATTCTGGAAATATCAAAGGTGAATATGGGCCCATTCACCTGCCATGTATACCACATGTGATGCATCTATGAAATGGTTACATGCGCGATTGTTATTAACCCGCAGCCTGGCCGGTGCTTGCGAGGTAAATTGCTCAGTAATCTAACTTCGAGCATAATTTCCAGATTTTCTTCTCAAGATAGTTCATCTTGATAAGTTGGTTTATATCAAAGTTGGTTTAGCAAGATAATTATTGAGTGCCTCCACTTAATAGCTAAACTGTTTCTTATGAGAACAAAGTTATATATATCAGTTTGATATACGGTGTATACGAGAGTATATTCTCCCCTCACAAGTGGTTCAGGGTCAGGAACCAAATAATTTCATCTTATTATTAATGTGTTGTGTATATTGACATGATAATGCACAAAGATGATTTCTCAAAGTTGAGGAAACAAGTTAGCTTTTCTAACATGAGGGGGAGACATGATAAACACTTGAGAAAAGGTTACATGAGATGAATTATCATTTGTGTAGATCCTCGAATATGAACCTGAAGTTCATAAAAGGATAATTCAATTGCAACATATTGCAAAGCATGCTATACGCATTTGCTGACCCAAAGAAAGTAACTATATTCTCACTACAAATGCTCATATTAAGTCCTAGAAGGACAAAGTCTTTGATACGCTTGAAGCGTATAGACAAATCGGTTTTAAAAGGAACTTCTTAATAAAGAAGATGAGCAAATGATCAAAGTGATCATAATAAGGAGGCAAGTGATCCAGAAGATCACATGACATAACACTTCATAAAATCTCATGAGAGATTCAGGTACCTGATATATGAATGAAGAGATCTCCATGTTATGTCCTTATGAAAATTTTATTGGAATCGATATAAAATGTTCGTCGACGACATCTATGATAAATATCGATGAGGATCTTATGTTTGTCGAATACAAACAAAAATATTAGCAAAATGGAAGAGATACAATTCAAGTAGAATTGATTCCATATGAAAGACATGTAGTTTTGGACATGTAGTTCGAATACTTGAAAGTATAAAGTCAATGGATGGCATCGAGAATACCCCTATGGAGATATTGAAGAGTCATTTCACGGCATTATATGAAGATGTTCATATCTATAAAGAATGATAATTTCAAGGTGCGGAATATTTGTTCAAGTCAATATGGTTGATTTATTTATCAAATATCTACCAAAGATCGTTTTGAAGATGGTGCACAAGATTGGAATGCAAATGCTCAAGGATGTGAATTGATGCTCTATTCAGGGGGAGTTATTTCGCGTTGCACTCTTTTTCCCTTACAAGGTTTTGTCCCAACTGAGTTTTCCTTGCGAGATTTTAACGAGGCAACCAATAGGCGCATATTCAAACATGTGTACTCTTTTTTCTTTTCTTTAAATTTTTTCTCATTGGGTTTTGTTTTAGTGAAGGTTTTAACGAGGCACATTATTGAATAGACATTCAAGGGGGAGTGTTATAAATAGAATCCTATTTAAGGTGAATGTCTACATTTAGAGAGATTCTAGGGTTTACTACTTGGTGGCCTAAGTCACCACCTCCCTATAAATATAGGGGTTCTATACCATTGTAAACCATCCCAGAGTATCAATAAGAATATTACTCTCTCTACTTTTCTCTCTATTGTTCTTGTTCTTATATTATTTTATAAGAGTAGCTGTTTTATTAATACAAAAAAAAATAAACAAACACGTAATCCACTCTTAAAGACGTAACAATTACACTTAAATTACTTGGTTAAGTACTGAGTGTTAATAAATGACTTTAGCAGTATGGCTAAATAACTTTCCTGTCACAATGCGGGAGTACACCACAGCACAAAAATTAAAGCAAACAGATATAAACCTTAAAAAAGGAAAGAAAGAAAAAAGAGAAGTTCTTCACTAATTTATTTTAATAACTTAATGACAACAATACCCTCACCTTTTTTCAAATTTACAACACAACACCCCCAACATTCATCTCTCCCCACCACCCACCCCAATAACCCCCCCCCCAAATAGCCACCACCCCTATCTTGACTGTTTCAAGAGCTTCGGGAAAAATCTTCAAATTATCCGTTTTTTAAACTTTGAGAATTTTAGCAGCTTTCACAACTGGATTTTCCCTAGCAATCGCTTCACGACCAACTGCCTTGTAATCATAACTACAGTCATGCCGATCGGAATACCTATGCTCCGAGCAAAACACTTCCCCGCACCGGCACCGGAGCGGCATCAATCCGACTTTCCTACGGCAACCTATTCCACAACACCTATTAGCTTCCCTCGGCCTCTTCGTCGCCGCTTTTCGACCTACCAGATCGGTACTTCCCGGAGATGTAGCGGAAGTAGATCTCGATTCGTCTGTGCCGGAAAGTTTCGTATCTAAGCTCTCCGACGAGCAGTCGGAGCTGGAAAGTTTCAGATCTATGCTCTTCGACGAGATATCGGAGCTAGATCTGGATTCGTTGGTGCAAGAGAGTTTCAGATCTATTATCTCCAGCGAGCTAGTGGAAAGTTTCAGATCTGAGATAACAGGTGACCTTTTCGTATCGGTGGCTGAGAGGTGCGGTGGCGGAGCAGAAATTGATAGAGTTGTGGAACACAGAGGGATGGATTCTGGAACCTTCAGCTCGGTCTCCTCTTTCTCTCTCTTCTGTGCCATTATTGATGTTAGCTCCGAAGAATTTTCTAGAGAGAGAAAGAGGTAAGGAAAATGAAATGCAAAAGAGGATATTGGGAGTTGTTTGGATGAGGGTCTTTAGAGAGAGAGGGGGAAATAAAAGATAGTGTAGTATTATAAAGGGGGATTAGAGATAAAGTCGGTAAAATGTCGGCCATATAGATTATATTCACGTACTTTGAAAAGATCTAAACGATATACATTATTCAATTTTCATGTTTCATTTTAATTATCAAAGAGAATTAATTTAACTAAATTTTAAAGTTAAATTGAATTAATTCACCTTAATATTTTTAAAATTAAAATTTAGATATTAAAACTATAATCTCACCAACCCTAAAAACGTAATTCTAAAGAAGTAAAGAACATGGATGGATACCCCTTCTTAAAATTTTCTCTCGAGAATGCTTCTTTTCGAAGGAGTCTTGAAGCAATCGTAAAATTATTTTTGTATGTTCTATATAGATTACTGATTTAAATCGTAAAAATAATTATTAATGTTTGCACTAAAATAGACTGTCTACATCATATTCTTAGTGGTACGAGCATTCCTTGAATCCTGCGTAAATATAAAATACTTTGTACCGAGCTGCTTTTTCCCCCTTAAAGATGCCCCTCTTAAAATTCTCTTCTCTAGATTGATCAACTGCAACAGTAGAAAGAAAATGTCCAAATGCAACTTTTCAACACTATTGCAGTATTGCTACATTAGTAGATAAACTGAGCAAATGACAGTTCTTTTTGAAAAATGTAGGCTAGGTAGGACTGATAAACGGGCAGGTCGAATATAATTTGGATCGAAAACGGGTAATGAAAAAAAAAATTAATTATCCGATCCGGCTCATATTTAATATAGATAAAAAATAAATTAACTGACGCATAATATGGCTACCCATATTAGTCCATGACTTTGGTATACAATCACTTTTGAGAGAATTTTTAGTCTCTCTAACATGAGGAACCCCAATTTGAGACTTTACAATATAAAAGTTAGACCCATTGGTTATCGATTTTCTAAATGGATAATATTATTCTTATTAAATTTGATCTGTTCTTTTAAAAGTTCATTATTTAACCTCTTTTTTTAATAAATAATATGTGTGTTTAATTATTTTCTTTTAATTATTTTGTCACCCTTAGCCACAAGGTAGCAAAGTTCAAAACCAAAAGATCATGGTGTGATATTGCATCTCATTTGAAAGCTTTTTGTTTATTGACTGCAAAACAGTTAACACACAGCATAGGTAAATACATTAAACAAACAAGCATCTGATTTGCAGAAATACTTGAGTAATCACTTCTCATCATGATATTCTCTATTAACATAAGAATCATTTTAGAATTTAATATTAGGGGTCTTATCATCTGGTAATTCAAAAGCAGAACAGCGCATATATCTTTGCTCTATCTCATATTAATGGTTTTTCTTTTACGTCACCACTCTAATGACAAAATGTTTAAATTCTGTAAAGCAAGTCTAGCTTTTACTTGAAGAGTGAGAACTTGGGTGCTATACGTCCCCGATGGCTTCATGCGATGCTAAAAATCCTGATCTGCAGAAAAAACCTTACTACACCATCCAAAGCAGAGGGAAGCCCCGTGCACTATGCAGCCGGACCATAAAGATCTATTGTACACAGTCTTAACCCACAATTCTGCAAGAGACTGTTTCTACGGCTTAGAACCCGTGACCTCCTGGTCACATGACAACAACTTTACCGGCTACGCCAAAGCTCTTGTCCTAATGCAGCAACACCATCCAAAGCAGAAAGAATCATTTTCCCTCTCTAACAAAAATAAGGTTTTAACGCATTTTAGACAATTCCACTATTTTCTCTAGCTGGATCTACTGCTCATTGTTCGGCTAGGTATACTTGTTTAGCTAGAGAGATAGGTTATTCAAAGGGATAAAGAATTTCACTTACATGGATAGTCTGATACTCTGATTCAGCAATGACATGATCAAAATGCAGAAATCAAATAAATTAATTTATAAGACACAAGATTGTTACCTTTTTGAAGCAAAGAAAAAATTATAAGGCACAAGACCAGCCAATCATCCAGATGATATCCATCCACACATATTCATTAACTGATTCTCATACGATTGTGAGATATTAATGCACTAGCTTGTTGCAAATAGTGCAGATCATAGAAGCAAATTATTCAAAATTGTGTATAGAAGGAGCTATGGCTTTAAGCATAAAATCAGGTACTTGATAAAGTTAAGAGTGCGAGTCAGCTTGTATGAGGATCCTCTGAATAAAGATGACAAGCCCCAATCCAGGAAAAATAACCTGAACAACAGTATCACAAGTGATCTCTGCGGGATGATTCGAGATGCATAACCCTTCTTTCTCATCTCAAGACATATTTCTGAGGGGTTATTAGCAGTAAGCGTGACCATATATAACCAACCCCTCTCTGACAAAAGATTGTCGCCAACAGGCAATATTTTATCAACAACACTTCGACCACTCTCCCCTCCGGCCCATGCAGAAGCGATACCTTCACAACCAACTTCATCTTCAGCGTAGGAACATATGGAGGGTTCACAACCATCACATCAACGGATCCTGCCAATCGTTTCTCAAGTCCAGATGCAATATCTGTGTTTACCAATTCGACATAAACACCATGAGCATCCATCGTCTCACGAGTCACTTTATTGCATGAGGATTTATGTCTGTTGCAAGATAGTGCGGAACGAATCCTTCAGAGTCCAAGCATAAGTGCAAGTGAAGTAATAACATACCAACTACCACAACTAATTTCCATACAAATTGAGGGACAGTGCTGTAACAAGTTAGTTCGATCAGCTAATAATGCATCAACCGAAGCAAATGAACCATCGCATGGTTCGTAATAAGGGTGCAAATTGGCCCGGGCCTAAACGGGCTTCGCGGTTCCGGTCTTCGTGGGTTCAATGTGCGAGACCAGCCCGTGACGGGCCTAAGCCCATGTGGTCCTGGGCTTAGCGGGCCGGGCCTGACGGGCTTTTTTGTAATTTTTTAAAAGGCAATATTTGGTATAGTAGTTATTAGTATAGTATATAATATATATATCTTTATATATTTTCTTGTATGTTATGTATATATATTCTCTTATATATTTTCTTGTAGTATATATATTGTATCTTATGTATATATATATTATAACTTATATAGTTATATATTTTGTTGTAGTATATATATTGTATCTTATTTATATATGTTATTACATATATATTTTCTAATAGTTTAGGTTGTATGTTATGTATATATATTCTCGTATATATTTTCTTGTAGTATATATTGTATGTTTATATATATATATATATATATATATATATATATATATATATATATATATATATATATATATATATATATATATATATATATATATATATATATATATATATATATATATATATATATATATATATATATATATATATATATTGTAGCTTATAAATAATTCGAAGTAAAGACAAAGAAATATTGAGAAAAAAGATATCCAACGGTATGTCTTATAATTTTTATTACCAAAAATGACATGTCTTTCTTAGCCTTCCTTCCCCCAATGGAATGAGCACAACAAAGTACTAATACCACCATTAAAAGAAAAAAGAACTAAAAGAAGATGTGCCAAAGTACATGTTACATCATAATCTACATTGTATCTCTAACAAATCTCATAAATTCGTCAAGGTTGGGAGGAGGTTATGTTAATGGTGGTGGAAACGAAGCTTGTTCATCACCACTTCCGGGCGAAGCCGAATCCTCCGAAAGTTCCGCTATCATTTCTTCATAAGCTTCATCTATCGCCGGTTGTGATTCTGCAATTCCAAAGTTTCTTCTTTCCGTGCGGATCCAATCTCTAAAATGTACCGATTTTTCCAAGCTATCCCTCATGGCCGCTCTATGATCACCTATTTGCAGTCTTGCTTGACTGAAAGCGCTCTCCGATGCAACAGTTGAAACTTGAATTGATAAAATATCCCGAGACATCCTTGCAAGAACCGAAAATTTTTTTTCCCTTGACTTCCACCATTCCAAAAGATCAAAAGAGCCGTCTGGATTCTCCTTTTCAAGTCCATGAGACAAGTAAACTTGAAGCTCATTTAGATGTGAAGTTTCATCATAATTATCACCTTGAGAACCCCGGAACTCCGTCCAAGATTTAAGAGCTGTTAAGCAAGAAGCTCTTTTAGAAGATTGTGAGCTAGACGAAGTAGGGGTTGGAATATTTGGCCTAGCATGCTCTAAGGCAAGTTGATATGCATTATAAACTGTTTGAGCATTATTTTAATTGATGCTTTTGCATCTGCAAGTGTAGCAACTTCCTCGTTTGAAAGATCTAAAGCCTTATAAATATTTGAATACCAAAAATGAGGACCTCCCAATTTCATTGTAGGATTTAACATTGCAGCAACACCAAAAATAGGAGGGATAGGGAAAAAATATTTTTTAAACTTTTGTTTCATTCATTTATAGCAAGTTCATAAATATCCCCACCCTCGCCAAATTCAACAAACATATCAGCTAGTGTCGCAATATAAACTAAACAGTTTGAAATAGTAGGATAATATTGCCCAGAAAATGCATTTGTAGCAACTTGAAAATGTTCTAAAAAATCTAAAAGAATTTTAACATTCATCCAACCTTGGGTAGTAAGCATTTCATCATCATCCTCACCACCTACCAGAGAATTAAACGTTGCATTAATTGGGTTTCTATATTCATATGCAACTACTAAACTTTCGTACATACAATTCCATCTAGTCGGGTAAGGTTCAGGAACCTTTCTTTCTCTAAGGCCATAGTCATCACATTTTTTAAAATACTCTCTAAGTCTAGTTTTACGGTTTGAATAAAAAAGCCAATTAAGAGCCATTCGAACCTTTTCAATTTTTATGTTTAAAATTCGCATACCATCACCTACAATTACAACAACAATCCAGTATAATCCCACTTAGTGGGGTCTGAGGAGGGTAGTATGTACGCAGACATTACCCCTCCCCTGAGGTAGAAAGGCTGTTTTCAAATAGACCCCCGACATCCTTCCCTCCAAGAACTTCCCACCTTGCTCTTGGGAAGTTACCTGTGTGACGTTAATTAATTATTCGATACGCAATTATATATTTTTTGCATTGTCCAGTCCTCATCTATCCAATGACTTGTAACAGTTAGATAATCACAATCATTAGCACTTCTACCAATATGAGTAGTAATAGTAATCCGACTAGGTATATGAGTAAATAAATAGCGCAAATATTTCATGTTTGAATTCATAAATATCAGCCTTAACTGTTGCGCGAGGCCAATCTTTATATGTAGGATTAAAAACTCTTCTAATAGAATGAACCCAATTAGGATTAGAAACAAAAGTATAAGGTAAGCACATAACAGTAATCATCTTTTCTAATTCTTCACGATCTCTACTTGGATCGTAATATAAAATACCCCCGGTGACAGTGTTAATTCCTTATTGAACTAGATTTGAACCTGTACTAGGGTTAACCGCAGAATCTACACTTGTCCCCTCTTACTGCGCTTGCATTTGAAAAAATTTGGCCCTATCTGTAGGGTGTCTATATGTGCCTAGTCAAACTACCCGTACCGCTACGGTCTCCAGTAAATTTATGAACCAGTAATTTCCCACAAGTTTTACACTTAGCCTTATTTAGTTCTCTTACTTGAGTAAAAAAAATTCCAACTAATGATGTTTCTTGACGTTTAACAGATTGTCTATTAAAAGTTGGAGTTTCTACAGGTGGGTCGGCCGGTGCATTACTTGAGTTATGAACAGGACTAGTAGGTGTACCATCTAAATCTGGTACTTGGGTTTCATCATCATCCTCCTCATTTTCCTCGAAGATAGGTTCATTAGGATAAAGAGCATTCATAATTTCATCATCTAATCTATCACCTACTGCAAGATCATATAGAAATTCACTATCGGTAAATTGAAAACAAGGGTGATCACAATCAAGCATTACGGTAGGAGGAGGAGGACGTCTAGGTTGGCGACTACTTTCAACTTACTTATCTTTTGTAGGTCGGGGAGTCGGGGAAAGAGTAGTATTATGGCCACTACTTTCACCGGTTTTACCTTTGCCTTTACCGAACATTTTTTTCAAAGAAAATGCCATATTAATTATAATTATGCAAACTAAACCACACAAAAAAATATTATTAAAACGTAAGAGTTGAAACGGGTTTACCGGATTGCTGAACAACTTCTTGAAAATTAAAAATCGTTGAACACTTGAAAACTTCAATTCAACAACTTCACAATTTTTCACGAATTTTCAACAATAAATTAAGCAATTGTAGTAGAAAGATTGAGAGATACTGATGAATTGGTGAATAAAAATGAAAGAATGAGGGGGTATTTATAGTTGAGAAATGGGAAAAAGTAAAATTATATAAAGTTTGGGGTTAAATTAAAGTTTGGGATCCAAATGACCATTTTATAATCTTCCAAACTACCATATTTTAAGCCCAAACAGCTATATTTTAAATATGTCCGTTACTAATTTTTTTTAATTTTTTTTTGAAAAATAGTTGTTGGGCCCGTTTAGGCCCCCCAGACCCGCTAAGACCGGCCCAGGCCTGTCTGACAGTCCCGGGCCTTACGGTCCCGGGCTCACCGTCTAATGGACTCGGACTGGCGCGTCACGGGCCTACATATAACACGAGGCCCAGGACCACCAGAACGGGCCCACCAGACCCGCCAGGCATGCGGGCCCGATCTGATCCGATTCAGGCCCGGGCCACTTTGCACCCTTAGTTCGTAAACCTCAGGATGCGAACTCACAAGCTGGATTTTGGCAATTCTTGAAAGCATCTTAGATAACTCCTGCCAAGTTAAAACAAATACATAAGGCATGAGCAATGGAGGTTCTGAAACACCTTTCTACCATATAAAACAAATCCCCTCTCACTAACATAACATATACAGCAGGGCGGGCTGCAAATTAGACAAACCCAGGCATAGGGCGGGATGCAATTATTTGGGGGGGGAGGTACGGGTTGTAGTGGCCTAGCTAAAAATTTCAGTAAGGGGGTTCAAAATATAAAAATTTAAACATATAAAGAAGTTAAGGGGATCCAACTTTTACTATATATACATAACATATAATTTTGACATAGTATATATAGTGTAATTTTATGGACCTCCTTCTGCCCCTGGTTCCGCCCTTGGGTACGGCTAGACTCTTTGCCCTTCAAATTGACGTATGTAGACTAAACTTAAATATCAATATCGCATGTGCTTCTACTATCCCCTTAAGGTGAATGAAGTATATCATATGCAATAATACATACAAATTAACACAAAATATGCAATTAAAACGATATTACAATCCCCGCTCTTCGGTAAAAAAAAAAATAATTGCCCGAGTTGGCACAAAATGGTTAAGTATCTCTTCGGGGTAGCCCGATGCATTAAGCTCTCGCTATGCGAGGGTCCACAGAAGGGTCAGATCATAAGGGTCTATTATACGGAGCCTTATTCTGCATTTCTGCAAGGGCCTGTTTCCACGGCTCGAACCCGTGACCTCCTGGTCACATGATAACAACTTTACCAATTATGTCAAGGCTGCCTTCTGGTTAAGTCATCTCTTCTACTACCAAAGAATATAGTGCAGTGGATGAGACTACCCATCTCTTAACCAGAGGTCTCGAGTTCGACCCCTGTGTATGAAAAAATTCTTGGTAGGAAGCACTACTCCTGAATAGAACCCTACCCAATGCGAATCCGAATATATATGGTCAGACTTCAATACGAATACCGAACACTAGGTAGGAAACCGAAAAAAAGTCATCTCTTCTTTGTCGTAATTCGCTTGCATTACTTCAGATTTTGAGCTCTATTCACTATATTTAAGCAAGCTTATTAATAGACCGCATTTAGTTATGGAACACCATCAGCTTGAAGTATATAGATTCGGCAAGGAGACCCATGGTTGCTCACTTGGTACGTACTACTACTAATAATAATTAATCCTACACGAGCGAGGAGACTAACATAATTATACTCAAGTAACTGATATTTACAACAATATCAATAATCTTTTATCTCATAACAAAATGTAATGGTGATATTGTACCTAGGGGCAGATTCAACGTTCGCTATTGGATTCATTCCAACCTAGTATTTTCGATGTGGGGTGTCGATTTTTTTTGTGAAATCTTATAAAAATTTCAATAAATATTAAATAAAAAATTATAATAATATTAATAAAATAAATTTAGTACTAAAAACCTTAAAAATGATAATTCATAAGAAAATTCTCCATTAAGTTATTAATATATTAGCTAAGTCATGTCTCACTACGTTTTTACTTGCCTCGCCACAAAAACTAGCTTCGTCAAGCAGACAAAGTTCTAGTATTATATGTGTAGACAATAAATTTGGTTCGAGAAAATAAAATCAAGATCGAAAATATCGCAACAATCGTAGTATTTGATTTCGAATATTTGAGTGTTACAATCTCTATGAATCCTCTAATTCTTCTTTCCAATAGTAAATAAATTCAAGGGCCTTTGAGCTTGATCTTGAATCTATGTTTGTTGCCACGAATGATGATCTTGTTCTTGAGCTTGCGCTTGATTGCTTGGACTTGAATGTAATTTGATCTTTATTCTTGAGCTTGAAATTGTTTGTTCTTCGTTCTTGAGCTTGAACTTGAACTTGATTGCTTGAAGCTTGAAACTTGTGGAAATTTGTACCGTTTGATCCACGAGCTCTTTCTTGCTTCTTGTTATAGCTTCTGGTGTCTTTTCCGAGTTATGAAGAACCCTATTTATAGTATGACATGGCCGCATTTGATTGGCCAAAACATATCAATTGCACATGTGGCGTGATTTCATTGGCATTTTAGTGTGACTTGGCATGCCTTATCATTTTGACACGTGGCATGGTCCTATTGTCTCTTCCGCTTGACTTGGCGCACAACGTCATTTGACACGTGACACCAAACTGGGCCTTTAGGAAGATAACATCTTGGGTTTAATGAAGTTGGCTCATCACTTTAGCCCACTTAAAATGGGCTAGCCCAATGTATTAAGACTTATTTATTTAATCCATTTATATTGGACTTATAATTAATCCAATTATATTAGTCCAATAAATTTATTTAAACTCATATATCTTGAATTTTAAAATATAGTGTCAATTGTTTTACGAATTTAATTTCAATAATATTTATATGCCTACAAATGCCTCAAACTTCCTACTTGTCGGATAAGCAAACGTCATACCTCCGAAACTAGGCTGGAAGTATCTTAAGTTAATAAATGTACAGTACGTTTGGAGCATATTTGAAATATTACTGCTACTAAATCCTTTAAAAGTGTTATGAAATAGAAGATTCTTACACTTCTATTTAAGGTGAATGTCTTTAATGTATCTAATTAGAGAGATTTTAGAGTTCTATTAGTGGTAGCTAAATCTTCCTCTCCCCTATAAATAGAGGTGCCCCCTACCATTGTAAATCATCCCTTGAGACCCCTCTCAACACAATAAGAAGAACTCTCTCTACTCTTCCCTCTATTGCTATTGTTCTTGCTCTATTGTTCTTGTCTTTTGCTTTAGTTTATAACACGTTATCAGCACGAGACTCTAACCAATTGAAATTTTCGATTGTCTTAACTTTTGTTTGTGTAGGGTTTTGCTTCAAAGAAAGAATGAAGAAAGAAGGAAAAGAAAAAAAAAAAAGGAAAAGAAACAGAAAGCAAGACACTGGAAGGCAAGAAGAAAAAAGAACGAAAAAGTTGAAAAGAGAAAGGAAAGAAAGAAAGGAAAGGAAGAAAGGAAGAAAATATTGAAAATATATTTGGTATACCTTAAAGGTAAGTAATTTACTTTTCCTTTTCAAATTCTTGGAATTCTATAAATTTTATATACAAAGTTTGATTATAACTCTAATGGAGTTTGTGAGAAATTATAACCACACGAAGTGGTAAAATCTCTATGTCCTGCCATGATTAAATTCATGTATGATTGTGGACGTGACAAAGAATTCCGTCCAATTGAATTTGCTCCATTCCCTTTAGAGAATGTGGTAGCAGCTTGTGTAAAGCACATGATTTTGATCCATTCCCTGAAGTGAATGTGATAATTGTAATAGAGCCCGTAAGTATGAACACGCTCTTGATGTAATTGTGTCATATGAAAAGAAAGTTCGTTGCCCTCGAAATTTCGGGCAAGAACTATGGTGTTGGATGATGAAATCCACTTTGATGCTATGGGTCTCGAAGACGCCATTAAAAACAGAAATAGTGCATCCACCCAAAACTATGCTAAGGCCTTGATTTTCTTGCGCCATCACCTTGATGAAGGTTTGAAACTGTACGAAGGCCTTGATTTACTTGCGCCATCACCTTAATGAAGGTTTGAAACTGTACGAAGGCCTTGATTTACTTGCGCCATCACCTTGATGAAAGTTTGAAGATTGAATATCTCAACATCAAGGATTCACCCATCTTGTGGAAAGGCTTAAAGAAGAGAGATGACAACCTGAAGTTGGTCACCCTGCCACAAGCACGATACGATAAGAATCCAAAAGCAAATAGTTTATAAACTATATATTATCGTTGCGGTGAAAACGGGCACTGGTCTAAGTCTTGCCGTATACCATAAAATTTGGTTGACCTTTATCAAGCATCTCGAAAGAGTAAATGCCCCATAACGAATTTTGTCTCTGACGACAACTTGAATGTGGCAGACTCCTTTGAGCAACCCGAGGGGAAAATAGACAACCTAATCGGCGATGGGACCATGATGAAAGAAGATGGAGTTATTTGATTTTATTCTACTTATTTGTATTAGTCAATGAATAAATCAATAGTCATTAGTATTAGCTCGTATTAGCTAGTTCATGATGCAATGTTAGCAGTAGTTCTTTAGAATATCTTCAATATGTTCAAATATCAATAAAACTTTTATTTTCCAGTGGGGGTAATCGACCAGCCTGAAAAACTAGTCGATTATCAACTATTTTCGCATTAAAGTTGAAAAACAATTGATCAACAATCGATTGTCTTTGGCTAACAATCGATTGTCTTGAAACAGTGAGGTCTGGAAATTTTCAAAAATAGCCAACAATCGATTGTCTTTGTCTAACAATCGATTGTCTTGAAACAGTGAGGTCTAGAATTTTTCAAAAATCACCCACAATCGATTGTCTATATCTAACAATCGATTGTCGTTAGGCAGTGTAATCTGGAATTTTTCAAAAATCATCCACAATCGATTGTCTATGTATAACAATCGATTGTCTATGTTCCAACAATCGATTGTGTGGGTTTAATAATCGATTGTCTTATGAAAAACGCTGAAATTTTCAAACTGCAAAGTAATTGATTATGGACAACATATCTGATTTTGTTAGTCAACTGTTAGTAGCAGATTTTGAAAATATTATGTGACACAAAAGAATTGAACTTGTTTATTCTTATGTTCATGTATTCCTTTTGTATGTCATACCATGGGAAGTAAATTGATTGAAAGGCTCCGGAAGAGCAAATGTAACTCTGCCCAAAGGCATGACGTTTATCTTAGAGAATGCAATATTCTCCTCCAAGTCTAAGAAGAAACTTGTTGAGTTTTAAAGATGTACGCCAGAATGGCTACAATATTGAGACAATGGATGAAGATAATCTTGAATATCTCGTCCTCACTTTAAAGAATGTCTCCGGCCAAAAGAGGGTTATTGAGAAATTCCCGTCTTTATCTTGTGGCCTGTATTGGACAAGAATTAGTGCAATTGAGGCACATTCAGCAGTAAATCTAAAGAATACTGAGTCCAATACATTTGTACTTTGGCATGATCGACTGGGTCACCCAGGATCAACCATGATGAGACGGATTATAGAAAGCTCATATGGGCATCCGTTAAAGAATTTCAAAATTCTTTCAAGTAATGAATATCCTTGCACTTCGTGTTATCAAGGCAAGCTGATTATCAGACCATCCCCAACAAAGGTTGGGACTGAGTCACCCCAGTTTCTGGAACGTATACAAGGGGACATTTGTGAACCTATTCACCCACCTAGTGGGTAGTTTAGGTATTTCATGGTCTTGATAGACGCATCCTGTAGATGGTCAAATGTGTGCTTGTTGCCATCACGCAACCTTGCATTTGCAAAGTTAATGGATAATAGATGAGAATAATCTTGAATTCTTCATGAAAACGAGGCTGCCCATTTCGGTTTGGGTTCACGCCATTTTGCATGCAACAATACTAGTTTGTCGGCTGCCCACTTCGGTTTGGGGTCATGCCATTTTGCATGAAGCAATGCTAGTTCGTCGGCTGCCCACTTCGTTTTGGGGTCACGCCATGTTGCATGCAGCAATGCTAGTTCGTCTCTGACTGACGAATTGACACAAATATTCCCCATTGCAATTGGTTGTGGGTCATGAACCCAATATATCCCATTTAAGAAGCTTTGGATGCGCAGTATATGTGCCTGTAGCACCGCCATCCCGCACCAAAATGGGTTTGCAAAGGAGGTTAGGAATATATGTTGAGTTTGACGCGTCCTCCATTATTCGCTACCTCGAAACATTGACAGGAGATTTGTTCACTGCACTATTTGCAGACTGTCAATTGGATGAGACACTTTTCCCAAAATTAGGGGGAGAAGTTGGTGAAACCAAACGGGAAATTTTGTGGAAAAATGTATCATTATCTCATCTTGATCCACATACCTCTATTTGGAAGAAAGAGGTATAAAAGATTATCCATTTGCAAAGAATAGCAAATCAAATGCCTGACGCATTTACGAACTTGAAGAGGATAACGAAATCCCACATTCACGCGGAAAATGTTCCGATCCGTATTGAAGTCCCTATTGGACAAATATCTAGTGTCATATCCAATGAGTCAAATGCACGCCAGAAGCGTGGCAGACCATTAGGTTCCAAAGATCGAAATCCTAGAAAGAGGAAAAAGAACGATCTAAATGACACTATGAAAGAATCACATGAGGACGCTCATGATTTGATTAATTCCGAGATTCACGAAGAATCTATTGAGCCTGAGACTCTTGAAAATACGGAATGCAAGAATGTGAGGATCTCGAACCTCAGTCTGTGGTAGTACAAAATTAATTGAGAGCTCTCGAAGAGCCAATTATTACTATGTTGGAGAAACACAATTGAGTATTGTGCTGTAGTAAGTCTCAAAGAAACTTATTCAGTTTCCAAAGTACAAGCGAAAGCGATTGATTATATTGAGACTATAAATAAAGGAAGGCTTTGATTCTCCTATTACTACAACTTGTAGCGGGGTAATTTGTATATGAAAAGCTACCCGCTTGTTCTCCAGTTTGTACTACACAAACGAAAGAATGCCACAATAAAGTGGATATCTATTGGTATAAAACCCATGTCATAATAAACCCGAAGTTTATTGATAAGTGCACATGTCATGGTGTAAATTTGAAGTTTACCAATATTGATAATTCGTGTTAGCCATCTCATTTGAAGTATGATGTGCAAATTCACATAGGTGAATATCAAAGAACTAGAAGTTCTTGTTCTCAGTAATGAACTGACCAACTAAAGAGTTCGGGTTGAAGCCCATAAATTCTGGAAATATGAAAGGTGAGTATGGGCCCATTCACCTGCCATGTATACCACATATGATGCATCTATGGAATGGTTACATGCGCAATTGTTATTGACCCGCAGCCTGGCAGTGCTTGCGAGGTAAATCGCTCAGTAATCTAACTTCGAGCATAGTTTCCAGATTCTCTACTCAAGACAGTTCATCTTGATAAGTTGGTTTATATTAAAGTTGGTTTAGCAAGATAATTATTGAGTGCTTCCACTTAATAGCTAAACTGTTTCTTATGAGAACTAAGTTATATATATATCAGTTTGATATAAGTTGTATACGAGAGTATATTCTCCTCTCAAAAGTGGTTCAAGGTCAGGAACCAAATAATTTCATCTTATTATTAAGGTGCTGTGTATATTGACATAATGCACAAAGATGATTTTCCAAAGTTGAGGAAACATGTTAGCTTTACTAACATGAGGGGGAGACATGATAAACACTTGAGAAAGTGTTACATGGGATGAATTTTCATTTGTATATGTATATCCCCGAATATCATGATATGAACCTGTAGTTCATAAAAGGGATAATTCAAATTGCAACATATTGCAAAGCATGCTTTACGCATTTACTGACCCAAAGAAAGTAACTAAATGGAAGAGATACAATTCAAGAAGAATTGATTCCATATGAAAGACATGTAGCTTTGAACCTATAGTTCATATGCTTGAAGGTATAAAGGCAAAGGTATGTATAGTCAATTTTCGATATCTTATTTGCTTAGCATGACATGAAAATTTGATATGCAGCTAAAGTCTATTATGTGACTTACATGACTTAACTTGAAAGATTTAAGTTGCTTGAAGCATATGCAATTCTTGGTCCTGAAGTACCACATCCTTAGTACAATTTGTGTACATATGTATCTTGCCATAACTATAAGCATGATGGATTTAAGAATGCATCTATGGAGATATTGAAGAGCTATTCCACGACATTATATGAAGATGTTCATATCTATCAAGAATGATGATTTCAAGATGATGCACAAGATTGGAATGCAAATGCTCAAGGATATAAATCGATGTACTCATTAGGGGGAGTCAATGCGCGTTGCACTCTTTTTCCCTTACAAGGTTTTGTCCCACTGGGTTTTCCTTGCAAGGTTTTTAACGAGGCAACCAATAGGCGCATATTCAAACATGTGTACTCTTTTTCCTTACTTTAATTTTTTCCCATTGGGTTTTGGTTTTAAGGTTTTATGAGGCACATCATTGAATAGACATTCAAGGGGGAGTGTTATGAAATAGAAGATTCTTACACTTCTATTTAAGGTGAATGTCTTTAATGTATCTAATTAGAGAGATTTTAGAGTTCTATTAGTGGTAGCTAAATCTTCCTCTCCCCTATAAATAGAGGTGCCCCCTACCATTGTAAATCATCCCTTGAGACCCCTCTCAACACAATAAGAAGAACTCTCTCTACTCTTCCCTCTATTGCTATTGTTCTTGCTCTATTGTTCTTGTCTTTTGCTTTAGTTTATAACAAAAAGGAAATTCAACAAAGATCCCTTTTTCTAACCAATAGGATCCACATAGATTTATTCCTTTAACCAATTGTGATGATTATTTAATAACTGGCACTCCTCATTAATCCCATGGTATTGTAATCTCAAGAATACGGACAAGGGTTAGTCAAATGCATAAGAAACCGAAACTTGCGTATAGACGGTTATAGGAAGAAAATTATTTCAATTCATTTATGAGAAGGAGAACTAATATACTACTACCGCCTGTTAGCATATGTCCCACATCGGTAGCATCATTATAACGTCTTCTTTCAAAGATTTATATAAACCTATGTGCTTGTATTTATTGAACATCAATTCGCATTATTTGCAAGTTACTTGAGTCTATTTTTTGGACTTTGAAGCTGTAATACAAAAGTAATTACTTCTTGTTTCTTGTGCTTTTTCTGTTTGTCTGTCTTGTTTTTCTTCTTGACCGAGAAAGATATATTTTTGTTTAACAAGATGAATCACGCATAAAGAAGGCGGTCTTAGGGTGTGAGGGGATGAGTACTCTTCCTTGCCCGATTATAAGAGAGATCACTTTCAAAACGGTCCGATTACCGGAGAGATTACTCTTAATGTGACATAACTATCGGAGATATTACTAATGACCCGACTATCGGAAAGGCTGACTTAAGGTGCAAAGAGACTCATATGTTCACCTTAAGATTAGAAAGTTATAGTTTCTTTTAAGAACAAACCCACGAAGAGGCCAACTTAAGGTGTAAAGGGACATATATGTCCACCTTAAAATTGGAAGACTTATGTGTCCATAGAATGTGGCTTGACTATCGTTCAAAATGGTCCAACTATCGGAAAGATTACTCTCAATGTGGCTTGACTATCAGAGAGATTGGTGCAAAGGGACTTATATGTCCACCTTAAGATTGGAAGACTTATATAACCATAGAGTATGGCTTGACTATCAGAGAGATTACTCTCAAAATGGCCTGACTATTAGAGAAATTAGTCTCAATGTGGCCTAACTATCGGAGAGATACTCTCAAAACAACCCGACTTTTGGCAAGGCCAACTGAAGGTGCAAAAGGACTTATATGTTCACCTTAAGATTGGAAGACTTATATGTCCACAAAATGTGGCTTGAATATCAGAGAGATTACACTCAAAACGGCCTGACTATTGGAGAGATTACTCTCAATGTGGCCAAATTATCGGAGAGATTACTCTCAAAATGGCCCGACTATCAGAGAGATTACTCTCAATATGGCCTGACTATCAGAGAGATTACTCTCAAAACGACCCGACTTTCGGCAAGGCCAAGTTAAGGTGCAAAAGGACTCATATGTCAACCTTAAGATTGGAAAGTTATAACTCCTTTTAAGGACAAACCCGCAAAGATGCCAACTTAAGGTGAAAGGGGACTCATATGTCCACCTTACGATTTGAAAGTTATAAAGCTTCAACTTGAAGATGACATCGACTTGAACACTTGGAAAACTTTGAAGATTTGACGAACTTTATAGACTTCAACTCGAAGATTTGGAGGGCTTAAACAATTCAATTTTAAGACTGTCGAATTTGAAGATTGAGACTTGAAGACCGACGAACTTGAATACTTCAACTTTGAGACCTAGAGAGCCTAAATATTTCAACTTGAAGATCGACGAATTTGAAGACTTCAACTTGAAGACTAATGGACTTGAAGATTTCAACTTTGAGACTTGGAGGACCTAAATATTTCAACTTGAAGATCATCGAATCTCAAGACTTCAACTTGAAGACCAACGGACTTGAAGACTTCAACTTTGAGACTTGGAGGGCCTAAATATTTCAACTTGAAGATCAACGGATCTCAAGACTTCAACTTGAAGACCGACATGCTTGAAGACTTCAACTTTGAAACTTGGAAGGCCTAAATATCAACTTGAAGATCAACGGATTTGAAGATTTCAACTTGAAGACTGACGGGGTTGAAGATTTTTACTTGGGGACTTCAATTTGAACACACTTGAAGACTTCAACTTGGGAACTTCGAAGGCTTAAATATTTCAGCTTCTCTTTTGCTTTACATTGTTTGATTTTATCTTAGTCGCATAATTTTCAACTTTACGTGCTTGCAATAAATGATTCATATCTTGTCGTGGGAGAGTCCAAATAATGAACCATTTTATAACTTCAATATCTAAAATATATATGCAATACTCAGAGTAAAAGACCTTCAGAATCGCGTCGGATAATATTTTGAAACGAACTTTCGATTTCACCATGTTAAAATTTTAGATTTGCGCATTCTCACCAAGAAAATTCAATCCTGGTGTAGAAATATAAAAGTTGCAAACCGTGTAATTTCATGAAAACTAGACTTCAAGATCTAGAATATATCCAAAATTCTCAATCAAACAACTTTAGAATCGTCCTAGATAATATTTTGAAATTAACTTTATATTGTACCACTCTATCAATTCTAGATTTGTGCAGTCTCACCAAAAAGTTATATCTCGATGTAAAAGTATCGAAATTGAAAATAGTTTGATTTCAAGAAAACTAGACTTCAAGATCTAAAACATATCCAAAATTCTCAACAAACAACTTATGATTCGTCCCAGATAATATTTTAAAATCAACTTTACATTGCACCATGCTATCAATTCCAGATTTGCACAGTCTCAACAAAAAATTCATATCTCGGTGTAGAAATATCAAAATTGCAAGCCGTTTAATTTCAAGAAAACTAAACTTCAAGACTTAGAACATATCCATAATTCTTCATCAAACAACTTCTGAATCATCCTAGATAATATTTTGAAATCAACTTTACATTGCACCACACTATCAATTTCAGATTTGCGCAGTCTCACCACAAGATTAATATCTTGGTGTAGGAATGTCGAAATTGGGAACCGTTTAATTTATTGAAAAGTATACTTAAAATACTAGAATATGTCCAAATTTCTCAATCAAACAACTTCTAAATCGTCCCAGATAATATTTTGAAATCAACTTTACATTGTACCACACTATCAATTTCAGATTTGCGTAGTCTCACCACAAGATTAATATCTTGGTGTAACAACGTCGAAATTGGGAACCCTTTTATTTTATTAAAAACTAGACTTCAAGATCTAGAATATATGAAAAATTCTTAATCAAACAACTTCAGATCCTTCCCAGATAATATTTTGAATCTAACTTTATATTGTACCACGCCATCAATTCCAAATTTGCGCAATCTCACCAAAAAATTCATATCTTGGTATGGAAGCCTCAAGTTCGGAAGATGTCTTACTTGCCGTCAATCAAAATGTCTTGAGTTCAAGTCTCACTGAATTTGAAACGTTGTGCCAAGCAATCTTTTCCTTATACTTGTGTTTCCTTTTGCTGTCTCTCTTCTCTTCCCCTTTTTTTAAGTCAAAGGGCGGACTTGGAGACCAACAAACTTGAAGGTTTGGAGAACTAAAAAAATAAGAATCCTTGGAGTTTAATGCAAATACTTGACATCCTCCTAAAATCGGCCTATTCAAGATATCAATTTACCCTGGAGGGTTGCCCCCTTTAAATCAAATGAGGTCAAAGTCCAGTAGGAGGATGAGATTTCAGCTTGATCTTACATTCCTTTATACTTCATTCAAACAACAATTGGGGTAATATATAACTTTTGAACATATGCGACTGAACTGAAAATGAAACTCTAAGCTTCCTATGTACCTCGGTGAAGATGATCAAGTCATACCGTAGTTCAGACTGTATAGGTTGTTTTTTCTCTTTTTTTACGTCCTAAATTTTTCCTAGGCCGTCTCTTTGGAGATTTTCAACCCAACGAACTTTTTTTGGGGCCGTACACAGTTTACTCTTGCGGGCCAAGAGTGTAGCAATATACAGTTTAGGCTCGTGCGTCAAGAAGCGTTGCAACTTCAAGGATAATACTTCTTCAAAAACTTTCCCTTTATAGGGTCGATCCCCATACCATCTACATCAACCATCTTGTAATCCTCACTTGAGTAAGCTTCTTGTACAACATATGGCCCATACCATTTTGAAGTGAACTCCCCTACAGGTTTATGGGAAGTAATTATGGGTTTTCGTACGGTAACGAATTGATTTCCTACTTGAAAGGATCTCGGGCGAACCCTTTTATTGAAGGCGCGAGGTAATCGAGCTTGATAACATATAAGACTTTAGTGAGCTTCCGCTCTCTTTTCATCAAGAGCTTCTAACTCTTCTAACCGAAGTCGAGCATTTTCTTCATCAATGATCCCTTCTTGAATATCCAGTCGTAATGAAGGTATTTGACGCTCAAGTGGCAAGACGGCTTCGACTCCATCAATGAGTGAATAAGGAGTCGCCTGTGTTGGCGGGCGATGAGTCGTCCTATATGCCTATAGAGCTTCTTCCATACGGTCATTCCAATATGGCTTGGATTTGGAGACGACTTTCTTTAACAAGTTGCATCCAGCCTTGTTGCATGCCTCAGCTAGACCATTGGTGGCAGCATTGTACATCAAAGAGTTACGTTGCTTGAAGCCAAATAGATCACAGTTCTTGTTCATCAACCTATTATCGAATGACTTTCCATTAGCCGTTATTATGTAACGAGGAATGCCAAAGTGATAACTAATGTTTACTCGGATGAAACTTGCAACATTTTCTTTCTTTACTTCCTTAAGAGCAACAACTTTGGCCCATTTTGAGAAGTAGTCAGTTGCAGCCAATATGTATAGGTTCCCACCAGAGGACTTTGGCAGTGGTCCAATAACATCCAATCCCTAAGCGTCAATGGCCAAGATACAACAGTCGGGCGCAACACATCAGGAGGTTGATGAATAAAATTTGCATGGAATTGACAAGCCTTTCATCTTCGAGTGTAGTCCAAGCAATCTTTTACCATCATTGGCCAATAATATCCCATCCTTTTTAAATTGAAGTGGAGCTTTGGTCCAGACTGGTATGAGCCTCACACCCTAGAATGTGCCTCTTCCAAAGCTTGAAGAGCTTCTTCTTCTCCTAGGCATCACAAGAGTACTCCCTCGAATGACCTTCTGCATTGAATATCCCTGTAATAAAGGAAACGAGGTGCACGACGATGGATTTCAGTCCTTCTCCTCGGATTTTCTAGAAGTATACCATAGCATAAGTAGTTGATAATAGGTTGTCGCCATTCTTCTTTCTCAATTTCAAAAACAACAACAAGTGCTTGAGTTCGTTTTCTTCACCTTCAACCTCATTTGGTAATTGCACTACCCATTTTTTGGCAGACGGTAACTTGTGCTTGGTCAGGCAGGGCTAATGATGAAGCTAGAGTAGCTAAGCATCAACCTTTTTATTTTCTTTCCTTGGCACATGCTGAATGTCACATCACCGAGCCGCCCCATATACTTTTTAGAGTAATCATGGTATGGGTGTAGTTTAGGCTTCTTAATTCCATAACTACCCAAAAGTTGATTGACCACTAACTGAGAGTCACCAAAGACTTGCAATTGCAATTGCTTAATATCAATGGCCATTTCAAGCCCAAGTATTAATGCTTGATACTCAACAACGTTGTTGGAACAGAGTTGTGTCAAGGTGAAGGAGTAGGGCAAGACTTTACCCTGGTGAGTGAGAAATACTATGCCAGCCTCGGCTCCCCCATGATGCGCAGCACCATCAAAGTACATCTTCCATATAGGTTGAACTTCAATGACCATTGCATCCTCATCAAATAGTTCATCAGTTATCTCCTAGTCATCAGGTATCGGATGATCTTCCAAGAATTCTGCCAATGCTTGTCTTTTTACAACCTTTTGAGGGATGTAAAAAATCTCAAATTATTGAAATTAGAGGTACCATCTCGCTAGTCGATCAATAAGAACAGGTTTTGACATCAAGAACTTGATGGGATTTGCTTTAGAAACAAGACGGACAACATGAGCCTGAAAGTAGTGCTTCAACTGTTGAATTAAAAAGACTAGTGCCAAACACAACTTCTCAATTGGCGAATAATTCAACTCGTTAGGTGTCATCATCCTGCTCAAGTAGTAAAGAGAATTTTCTTTTCCCTCACTATTTTCTTGGGCCAACAACGCCAACAAACTTTTCTGAGCCACAATGTATAGTATCAATGGCTTTTCAGGTATAGGAGCTGTTAAAACTGGAGTCTTCATCAAGTAGGTTTTGATACTTTCAAAGGCATTGCTACAAGATTGGTCCTACTTGAAAGGAGTGCCTTTCTTCATGAGGCGACTAAATGGTTGGCACCTCCTAGCCAGGTTTGATATGAATCTTCTAAGGTATGATAGCTTTCCTTGCAGACTTTTCAATTCATGGATATCTCGAGACTCAGGCATTCTCAAAATGGCATCCACTTTGGCTTGATCAATTTCGATCCCTCGATGTCGGACAATGAAACCAAGGAACTTCACAAAAATAACTCCAAAGGCACATTTCAATGGATTCATCCTAAGTTGGTACCTCCAGAGAAATTCTAATACTATCCTCAAGTCTTTCATGTGGTCGCCCTTCTCTATTGATTTCACCACCAAGTCGTCAACATAGCATTCGATATTCTTGTGGAGAAGATCATCGAAAATATTCTGCATAGCCCTTTGGTAAGTAGCACCAGCATTCTTCAAGCCAAAAGGCATTACCTTGTAGCAATATATACCCTTAGAGGTGCAGAACGCAATAAGCTCTTCATCTTTTAGTGCCATGTGAATTTGGTTATAGCCCGACGAACCGTCCATAAATGACATTGCCTCGTACATAGTAGTATCATCGATCATCAGTTCTGGAATGAGAAATTGGAACTCATCTTTCGTACACGCATTGTTAAGATCCCTAAAGTCAACGCACACTCGAATCTGGCCATTTTTCTTCCTTACAGGGACAATACTTAAAACCCATGTTGGGTACTTAAATTCACAAATAAAGCCAGCTTCGATGAGTTTGTTAACTTCTATTTCAATCAAGGGAACCAAGTCCGGCCTAAAATGCCTTGAGCTTGTTTAACAGGGCGAGCACCATTTTTGATTGCAAAGTGATGGACTGCTACTTTTGGGTTCAAGCCAGGCATCTCTTTATAACTCCAAGCGAAGACGTCCCTGAACTCCTTGAGTAACTCAATATAAGTGCTCTCTTCATCGGCTTCTAGTAAAACACTTAGGTAGGTAGGTCTTGGTTCCTCATCGGTGCGAAGGTTAACTTCTTTTAAGGCATCATTTGTCATCTTCACTCCTTATTCAAGTTTGGGTGGAGGGTCTTTTTCATCTTCATCTTCTTGAAGGTCCCCATTGTTGAAGGATATGTGATAACATGGCAAACTATCCTCCAATTCCGCATTATTTTCCATTGAAGATGGAATGCCATTCTCGACTTGTACAGTAACATGATACGAAGAACCTACACTTTCTTCGTCTTCATCATGTTCCTTAGCATAGACCAAAGTAGATGGCTTTACCTTCAGTACTTCTTTACATGAAACCACAAGTTTTGTTTGTCGCTTCATTCTAGAAGGAACCAAACTTTGGAAATCCTTAGAGATTTTCTGGATTTTAGGCGAGGCGGGTGTTCTTATGCTTTGGAAATTTCTCTGTAACATGTTCTCCTTCTTTAATGGACCCAATGTTTCAAACACGGAGGTTTTTACAGGTGATTTTCCAAGTCGATCAATGATAGAAGGCTTGCTAGAAGTGGCAGATTCGTCTCTTACAGTGATATAATTGCTACTCACCCTTCTTATGGAGATGCACACTAGTGACGGCTGATTGTATCCTAAACCTTCATGTGGTTGTCCCATTGCAGCTTCTGATGGTAGCTTCCCTAACTTTGACGGCTCATTGGAATTGTATCCAGCTTTTGCAAATAGCTTGTAAGCATTAGGGTCAAGATCTTCATCTGTTCGCTTTATAGGGAGTGCCACATTCTGCAAATGATTTTGCCTACAAACCCTGCAAGTGGCATTGAGAACGACTTTACTGCCTAAATTCGTTTGATCGAAAGAGTTAACTCCTTTAGCATATTGGCTTGGCGGTTAGATGATTCATTTTCATCTTTCTTCCTTTTAGGGACATACTGGAGTGCCGAAATTACTTTCTTGCCATAAGACGGAATATTCCCTCTATAAGATTTATTCATGTTGGGTTGTACCTCCTTACTAGCAACTTTAGATTTACGAGTAGTCACCTTTTCTATTTTAGTTGAGGGCTATTTATTCTTGCTTTTCATGCCATCATTAGATTTCAGCTCCTTCACAATGCAGTTCTTCAAGTAGAACTTTGCATCGGGGAAGTGTGACTCAGCCTCGGTGAATGGCTCATCATCAGTAACTACCATTTTCTCGACTCCACCCTCGTAGTATTTTAAACATTGATAGTAGGTAGATGGAACTACTTTATTCTTATGTATCCAAGGCCTCCCAAGCAAAACATTGTATGAAGTCTTCACGCTGATCACATGCAGCCATGCACTTGATTGCATATCTTCAATAGTGATTTCCAGCCTGATCGCGCCTATGGCTCTTTTCCCCTTTAGTTGAATCCTTGGATCATCACACGACTTTTTGAGAGTTTGTTCATGGGAATACCAAGTTCTTTCACAGTGTGGATTGGAAAAATGTTCATTGAGGATCCTCCATCAACCAAAATCCGATTTACCCTTTCATCGCGCATATAGCCAACCAGGTACAATGGGCGGTTATGAGGAGTGTCACCAAGCAAAAGATCGTCATTTGTGAATTTAACCTTTTCCTTACAAGAATTAAATTCTTGAGGATTGGACTCGATGGGCTTTTCCAAAGATGGTGCCAACAGTAGGTCATCCCTATTTTCTTCCCCTTTATCAGCATGGCAACAAGAGGCATCAATGCCCTCATGGGAAATCTTCGTGTAGAACCAACTTGGTAAAAACTCCTCCAAGGTCACTGGATTTTGTTGCTTTTGAGAATGGTGTATCTCCACTTCTACTTTCTTCAAATACCTAACTAGATTCTTTTTCGTTGGTCTTTTTACCATTATCTTCCTTGTTGATTGTTCTATTGATTCTTTTCCTGAGATCCTTTTGTGGTGCCTACGATGAGTCACCAATGTCCAACCTTAATCATCATCAGGTTGATTGACTTCAGCTTTGTCGCTCTCTAGTAATACTTCATCTTTACTTTCTCTAAAACCACATAAGTCATCTGGACTGAATGAGCCAAAGATGATAGAGACTTGGTTTGATTTCGCATATTTGAGTTTTACAGTATTTGATTTTGCATATTTGAGTTTTACAATCTCTATCATCCTCTGATTCTTCTTTCGAATGGTAAATAAATTCAAGGGCTTTTGAGCTTGATCTTGAATCTATGCTTGTTGCCACGAACGATGATCTTCTTCTTGAGATTGAGCTTGATTGCTTGGACTTGAATTTGAACTTGATTTGATCTTCATTCTTGAACTTGAAATTGTTTGTTTTTCGTCCTCAACCTTGAACTTTGAAATTGATTGCTTGAACTTGAACTTGATGCTTGAAATTGAACTTGATTGCTTGAAGCTTGAAACTTGTGGAAGAATTTAAATCGTTTGATTCACGAGCCCTTTCTTGCTTCTTGTTATATTTCTGGTGTATTTTTCTGAGTTATGAAAACCCCTATTTATAGTTGTGGAAGGAAAGAATTGTGATAAGGACAAATTCTTTCCGACAAATCAAATTGAGTGGCTGCATTTGATTGGCCAGAACATGTCACTTGCACACGTGGCGCGATTTCATCGGCCTTTTAGTGTGACTAGGCATGCCTTGTCATTTTGACATGTGGCATGATCTTATTGGCTCTTCCGCCTAACGTGGCACGCCACATGGCACCAAACGAGGCCTCTAGGAAGATGACATATTGGGCTTAATGAAGTGGACTCACCACTTTAGCCCAATTAAAATGGGCTAGCCCAATGGATTAAGACTTATTTATTTAATCCATTTATTTTGGGCTTATAATTAATCCAATTATATATCTTGAATTTTAAGATATAGTCCCAATTATTTTACAGATTTAATTCCAATAAAATTTATATGCATATAATATGATTTTCTATTAAAATACCTGTTTTATTTTCTTGTTACTCACTGGTCCGATTAATTAAACTAGATGTGCATAGCGTAAGTCGTAGAAAAAGATGAAATATATTCTATGAGGAACTTTTTAATTTTCAAGGCTCAAATCTAAAACCTATGGTTGAAGGTCGAGAATCTCATCCGACCATCCTATCATATCACTTAGTGATATATTCATTCTTATTTCTTTAAGATGAAAATCATGTTTCCATGATGTGATGAATTATAAGTCGTACTTAAGGATATGCTGTAGAAAATCATTCTATCTATGATATGTGCGCTTTGGTTGTATTAGCATGATTTTCAGGTATAGGTTTTGATGAATGACAAACAATGAAGTCAAGTGTCAAACAACGCTATTACATGACAAACAATCAAGATTGAATGCCGAGAAGCATATTGATGACGGAATTGCATAGACAAGCCAAAGACGAGCTCAAATGTTCAAGACCGAAGACCCAAGGCGTAGGTCGTTAGGTAGAACCAATGTAAGAGCAACGTTTAAGTTATCTCGTCTTTTGGCTCAACATAGGTCATCATAAATATGCATAAAATCATTTTATTAAATCATATATATCATAAACATTTTTAATATACTTCAAACAAAATGATTTTAACATTTTATTAAATCATATATATCATAAACATTTTTTAATATACTTCAAACAAAATGATTTTAACATTTTATTAAATCATATATATCATAAACATTTTTGATATATTTCAAACAAAATGATTTTAACATTTTCCTTTCAACCAAAATGGTTTTTGAAGTAAGTTTTCGACTTTGGTATATTATGGTATATTCTGGTATACACTGGTGTATACCAGCTTTGCTGAGTTTCCAGACTTTACTGGAGCAACATAATCGATTACTGGTTTGGAATAATCGATTATTTCACTGACCTTTGCCTTCTAACGTTCAGTTTTTGAAGATAATCGATTATGTAAAGTAGATAATCGATTATTGATGCATAAAATCAGCATAATTGATTGCCAATTAAGCAACGGACACCCACCCTTTAACCCCTATAAAAAGAGGTCTTTTGAGCTGATTTTAAACACACAACACCTCCCAATATTGATATATATATATATAAACATTATTTGAGCATCATTTTAGAGCTTTTGTTAAGCCATTTGAGAGACAACTTTGAGTTGTTCATAGAGCTAAATTTGTATCTCTTTATCTACTCTATTGAGAGAGTTCTTGTTGTAAAAGAGAAAGGTGTTTGAGAAGAACATATTTTCTTATTGATTGTCGGGTTCGCTAAGTACCCTAAGTCTTAGTGTGTGAAGTCTTGTGGTGCGGCATCCACGAGCAAGGTGAAGTCTTGAGGTGCGGTATCCTCGAGCAAGTTGAAGTCTTGTAGAGTGTATATCTACGAGCAAGTGTAACGGTTTGTTAGGCACCCGGAAGCTTAACGGAGTTAGTGGAATCTCGAGAGAGTCTCTCGGGGACTGGACTAACCACAGTTGTGGTGAACCAGGATAAATTCGGTGTGTTCTTTCCATGCTATTTTAATTACCGAATTTATTTTATTCCTGTAATTTTAATTCCGCAATATTTATCAATTTTCTCGTCCCGCACTATTAACCCCCCTCTAGTGACGGGCATAAATCCTAACATATGCAGCATCAAGTACATATATATATAATATAGTGGACCCAACCTACCAATCTATCAAGAGAATGAAAAATATTTTTTAAAACTTTTTTTAACATTCCCCACCCTATTACAAGAAATCAGTTCCAAAAGATAACTATAAGAAGGTGCCATCTGTGCCAAAGAATGACTACTACAAGAAATCATTTGTTCTAGAATATAACTACAAGAAGGTGCCGCCTCTTCCAAAAGATAACTACTATAAGGTACCTTCAGTGGCTAAACAGGAATACAAGGCTCCATCTTTGCCAAAGAATGGCTACTACAAGAAACAAGCAATTCCAAAAGATAACTATTACAAGGCACCATCAACGCCTAAACATGAATACGAGGTGCCATATGTACCAAAGAATGACTACTACAAAAAGCCATCCGCTCCAAAGAATAACTACAAGGTGCCATCTGTTCCAAAGAATAACAATTTTAAGGTGCCTATAGTGCCTAAAACAGAATACCAGGTGCCATCTGTACCAAAAAATAACTACTACAAAAAACCATTAGTTCCTAAGAATAACTACAAGGTGCCATCGATTCCAAAGGATAACTACTATAAGGTCAGGTGCCATTTATACCAAAGAATGACTACTACAAAAAGCCATCAGTTTCAAAAACTGACTTTACAAGGTACTTTCAATGCCTAAACAAAAATATAAAGTACAATCTTTGCCGAAGAATAAGTGTTATAAGAAACCTTCGACTTCTCTTCATACCACTATAATTCACCCTCTCCTTCTTCACCATCACCACCACCACCACGTTCTTACAGTTATCAATCATATTCAGTTCCTTCTCCATCACCACCTCCTCCATATTATTAAATTTCCAATCTTTTATGTTCGATATGTTTCGAGAAGTCCATTTTCCCAACACAATATTATTAGAATATATTGTGTGTATCTTTTTATTATTGGTAGAATATTTTTTCATTATTGTACAGTCCTATAGTTGGTAGGATTTGATTTATTCCATTATTGTACATTCCTATAGTAGGTAGGATTTGATACCTCTTTGTACTCTATATATACTTTTGTGAGCAATACAAGAAAATCAATTCTCCCAAAACTCTCTACATGGTATCATACGCTAGTGGCTTATCGCCAAATAAATCCTAATTCTTTCCTACCAGCGCCGCCGCCACCCCTGCACTAATCGGCAGCCCGTCGCCGCTGACCTTCTTGGTCCATCGCCTCCCTCCGACGTCTTGCCGCGCCACTGCTGCACTAACCGGCAGCCATCTCTCCCTCGACGTCGATCAGCGCCTCCTCTGCCTCGCGCTTCATGGCCGCTACGACATCCAACGATCTTCTCCAGCCAATTGCCATCAATGCATCGGCTCAGATCCCACTTAAATTGGATTCCACTAATTACCTGGTATGGAAATTCCAATTTCGAACCCTTCTTACGGGTTATGACCTCCTCGTCTTATTAGACGGATCAAAGCCGTGCCTACCAGCCACTATCATCGACAAAAAGGTAAATTCCCCCAATCCAGCATATCCTTACTGGATTCGCCAGGACAATCTTATTCTCAGTGCCATCATCTCGTCGATCACACCGACGATCATCTCCTTTATTGCCGCCGCGGAAACCTCTAAAGAGGCCTGGAATATCCTCGCGCGCACATACGTCACTGCTTCTCGTGGTCGTATCATGGCTCTCAAACAGCAGCTCCATAATCCGGTAAAAGTTTCTAAATCTGTTACTGATTTTATGCACGGTATTCGCGTGATTGTGGATGAATTATCTCTCCTGGGTGTTACTGTTGATTCTGAGGATCTTGTCATTAAGGTTCTAAATGGTCTAGATGATCCGTATATGGAGCTCTCTCATGCTATCCAAGCCCGAGAATCTCCAATCTCTTTTGCTGAATTACATGACAAGCTGTTAAGCATGGAGGCTCAGCTTACTGCCCGTGCGCCGGCCACCTCCACCGCATCTGATTTGGCTCCGTCGGCTGCTTTCGTCGTCGGACAGCAGTCCGACCGTACCCACTTTGGTGGGCGCAGGCGCGGCCGTAACAGCCGTGGTTTATCCTCCGGCCGCGGTGGTTACTCCAACAATGGCCAATCTCGCGGGTACAATGGGAAGTGCCAGCTCTGCAGTGAATTTGGCCACTCCGCGCGCCGCTGTCTGTCCTATCCTATTTCCGGCGCAAATCAGCCCCCTTACAGTGGACCACTGCCGCGTTCAGCATACGCTGCGTCGTCTTATCCGGCTGCTCACACAGCCCATCACTCTCCATCTGATTGGATCCTGGACTTTGGTGCCACTCATCACATAACCAATGATCTTGCCAACATGTCTCTTCACAATCCTTACATTGGTTTCGATGATGTGGTTATTGGTAACGGTCAAGGTTTAAAAATTACACATACTGGCCAACTTTTCATTTATTCATCTCTTTTATTGCCCGGGGCACTATGTGTTCCACATATTCGTAAAAATTTGATCTATGTTGCTCAATTATGTCGTCACAATAATGTTAATGTTGTTTTTTCTGATACTGATTTTCAGGTGAAGGATCGTCGCACGTGGGCAACACTCGTCAGCGGCCCACGTAGGAACGACGCCTACTACTGGCCGGCGGCTTCCCGTATACCGTCCCCCATCGCGGCACAAAAGCTCCCTGCGTCATTATGGCATTCTCGGTTTGGTCATCCGTCAGCTAAAATCCTACGTCATTAAGTGTCTTCTAGCAGTATAGCGTCCAGTAGTGTGTCTGAATTTGGTTGTGTCTCTTGCAAGCTTCATAAGTGTCATAATTTACCTTTCTCTGAGTCAAGTTTATCTTCTACTGCTCCGCTGGAGCTTATTTTTTCTGATGTATGGACCTCTCCAATTATTTCTAATGAAGGATTTAAATATTATGTCATTTTTGTTGATCATTTTTCTAAGTACGTTTGGTTTTTCCCTTTACGCCGTAAATCTGATGTCTTACAAACCTTCCCCACTTTTAAGTCCATTGTTGAAAAATACTTCTCTACTAAAATCATTACTCTGTATACTGATAATGGGGGTGAATTCCTAGCTTTACGCTCTTTTCTTGCCTCCCATGGTATCTCACATCTCACTTGACCTCCTCATACACCTCAACACAATGGTTATGCTGAACACCGTCACCGTCATATTGTTGATACTGGTCACTCTCCTTTATTATGTCTCTGTCCCTCTCATTTACTGGCCTTATGCCTTTGCCACAGCAGTCTATCTCATTAATCGTCTTCCCAAGACAAATCTCTCGATGCTCTCCTCCTTTGAGTCTCTCTTCCATAGGCGCCCCAACCTTGCCAAACTGCGTGTCTTCGGTTTTCAATGCTTCCTTGGCTTCGGCCCTACACCTCATACAAAATGGAACCCAGATCTCGTGCCTGTGTCCTATTCGGCTACTCATCTACTCAAAGCGCATATCTATACTTTGATCCCTCAACGTCTAATATCTTCGTCTCGCGTCATGTCACCTTCCATGAAGATATCTTCCCGTTCTCCAAATTGTCTCACCCCGAGTCTCCACCCGTACCCATTCCGGTCACCCTAGAAGTCCTTTCGCCAGTACCTGCCGCCGCTCCCACTAGCGATCCTTCATCGGACGCACTGCCGGTGCCAACGCCCGAGCCACCAGTGCCTCTTACGGCACCGCCAGCGTCCCCCGCCATCGCTACACCCACTATGCCGCCACCTTCATCCTCTCAGGGTGGTCATCACATGCAAACTCGCAGCAAAAATAACATCCTTACGCCCAACAAGAAGTTTGGTATGTCTGCTGTATCCTCTCCAACTGTTACAGAACCTCAGACTTTGTCTAGTGCTATGTGTGATGAGTGCTGGCGCGCTGCTATGTCATTGGAGTTTGATGCTCTGCTACGGAATGGCACCTGGGATCTTGTTCCACCTGATTCTTCACAGAATTTTATGGGCTGCAAGTGGGTTTATCGTATCAAACGAAAGCCTGACGGTAATGTGGATAAGTTCAAAGCCCGACTTGTTACGAAAGGCTTTCATCAGCAACCAGGTGTCGACTTCCAGGAGACTTTCAGTCCGGTTATTAAGCAGGCAACTGTGTGTTTGGTTCTCAATATAGCTGTCTCCAAGGGCTGGCCTCTTCGTCAAATGGATGTGAACAATGCCTTTCTCCACGGGAGGCTTACAGAGGATGTCTATATGGCACAACCACCGGGTTTTGTTGACAAAGCCTATCCATCTTATGTCTGTAAGTTACAAAAAGCTATTTATGGTCTCAAACAGGCACCTCGGGGATTGTACTGTGAGCTCCGCCAATGCCTTTTTGCCATGGGTTTCGTCAACACTACCTCTGACACTTCGCTTTTCGTCTTTCAGCATTCTGGTATTACAGCCTATTTTTTGGTATATGTTGATGATCTCATATTGACTGGTAATGACTCTTCCTTCTTGAACCGTGTGATTGACTCTCTTGGGACTAAATTTTCTCTTAAAGACACGGGTGATCTAAGCTACTTTCTTGGTGTTGAGGTTCTGCGCAGCTCCACGGGGTGTTTTCTTTCTCAGCGTAAGTATGTTGTTGATCTTTTGACTCATCATAATATGCTGTAATCCAACCCTGTTCAGACGCCAACAGCGGCGTCCACCCACCTTCATCTGGGCGACGGCTCGGCTCCTGCCGACGTATCTGCCTATCGACAGGCCCTTGGGGGCCTCCAGTATCTCTCCTTCACTCGTCCCGATATCTCCTTTGCTGTGAATAAACTCTCACAGTTCATGCACGCTCCTACTGAAATCTTATAAAAAATTTAATAAAAAGTTATAGTTTATTAGTAAAATGAGTTTAATGCTTAAACCTCAAAAATCAAATTAATGAAAATAAAATCGTCTTAAATGAGACTGTGAATTTTATATGTCTAGATCTGATGGTAATCCATAAGAAATTTTCCATTAATTATAAGTTTCCATATATTATCTGCGTCTCGTCTCACTACATTTTTGACTTGCCTCACCACAAAAACTAGCTCAGCCATGCAGAGAAAGTTCTAACATTATATTATATGATTTTCTATCAAAGTAAGCGTATCATTTTCGTTTTGGTTATTCATTGGTCCGATTAATTTAGGTACGCATCGCAAAATAAGCAAGTGTTTTCTATCAAGAATTTTTTTATTCCTAAGGTTTAAAATTTAAGACGTTTGGTTAAATATCGAGAATCTCATTCACCCCGCCATATCACTTATTTTTTCACGTTAAAATCATAACCATGTGATGTAAATAATAAGTTGTGCTTAAGGTATCTGTAGCATCATGTACATATAATGGACCCAATCTTCCAACTACATTATTGATTCTGATTTCTGACATCAAATAATGAACGTTTGTAAGGCAGATACATACATATCCAATACGCTTTTGTGTAAATATCTAATATAGATCGATACATATTGAGAAAATTACGAGAATTCAACCAATCCACATGAATTTGTTGACTAGGGTTCTTGTTGAAGAAGCAAGAGAGAGAGAGGAGAGAGACAGAGAGGGGCTCATTTTCGTATATTGAATAAAAATGAATTAGATCCCCTGTTTCTAGAGAGTTCTGCCCTCTATATTTATATTGGGCATATTATTGACATTGGTCTAAAATACCCAAAAAAAAATAAAGCCACTCTAACTCAAAAAATGCAATACAACATAAATTTCTTCTTGTCTATTTGGGCCTTGTGTGTATCAGCAAGTATTCCAACACTCCCCCTCAAGTTGGAGGGTGGGAGAACACCCAACTTGGGTAAAGATAGCATGATGTAGAGCTCTAGTAAGGGGCTTGGTGAATATGTCAGCCAACTATGCAGATGTGGAAACATGGTGCAAGGAAATGAGCCCTTCTGTAAGCTTAGTCTGAATGAAATGTCAATCCACCTTAATGTGTTTGGTGCGCTCCTGTAAAATAGGGTTCTTGGCTATGTGAATCGCGGCTTCATTATCATAAAATACATGGACAACAGCAACAATAGAAATGCCAAAACCAGCCAACAGCCGAACCATCCAAGAAAGTTCAGCAACAACCTTTGAAATGGCTTGATATTCAGCTTCAGATGAAGAAAGAGAGACAACATGTTGTTTCTTAGCCTTCCATCCAACAAGTCAACCTCCAATGAAGATGCAAAAACTAGTAATAGATCTGCCAGTATCATAGCAAGCAACCCAATCACTGTCGCAATAAGCAGTCAAAAAAACCAGGAGAATTATTTAAGAAGACTCCAAAATCAACAGTGCCTTTAAGGTATCTGAGAAGATGAAGAGCAGCCTGTATGTGCGGAACCCTATGAGTTTGAAGAAACTGACTTAAGTGTTGGAATGTAAAGCATAAGTCATGCCTTGCGTGTGTTAAGAAGTTGAGCTTCCTAACTAAACTTCTATAAGATTCTGGTGAAGGGAGAAGGTCACCGTAGTCAGCCTTCAATTTGGTCGACAGGTCCAAAGGGGAGACCACTAGAGACACCGGGTCACAACAAATATCTAATATGAATGCAACAATTCTATAATAAACTTCCTTTGATGAAGCAGGGAACCAGAAGAGGAGTAAGAGACCTCTATTCCCAGGAAATAGTTGAGAACTCCCAAATCCTTAATTTTAAACTGAGAGTCCAACAAGGCTTTCAAGGAAGATGTCTCATCCAGATCATTACCAATTAGGATGATGTCATCTATATATACAACAATCAATACAATAGAAGATACACACTTCTTAACAAAAAGGGAATAATCATTCAATGAGTGGGAATAGCCTCTGGAACATAAAGCATGAGATAATTTGGCATACCATTGCCTAGAAGCCTGTCTGAGTCCATATAAGAACTTCGGTAATTTGCACACTAAATAGGAAGAAGGCAGAGAAGCAGAACTAGCAACTAAGCCGGGGGAAAGTTTCATGTACACTTCCTCATCAAGGTCACCATGCAAAAATGCATTATTTACATCCAATTGAAATATGGAACAATTCTGTTTGACAGCTACTGCAACAAGACATTTAACTATAGAAAATTTAATGACAGGAAAAAGGTCTCATTCATGCAAAAATGCATTATTTACATCCAATTGAAACATGGAACAATTCTGTTTGACAGCTACTGCAACAAGACATTTAACTATAGAAAATTTAATGACAGGAAAAAAAGGTCTCATTAAAATCAATCCCTTCAACTTGTGCATTACCTCTAACAACCAACCTAGCTTTATAACTCTCCGCTGAGCCATCTGCTCTATATTTAACTTTGTAAACCCATTTGCAACCAATTGGTTTTTTACCTTGAGACAACTCAAAAATAGACCAAGTGTGATTAGCCTCAAGTGCCTCAAATTCTTTCATCATGGCCTCTTGCCATTCTGGAATAGAGGCAGCTTGGTTGTAAGATGAAGGTATAGTGATAGTATTATCAGCTGGGGAATAAAAACAAGTGGATAAACAAGCACTAGGGCCACATAATGAAGGTGGAAGTTGACAAACATAAGGCTGAAGATGAGCAGGTGGATGGTGATCCCTAGAGGATCTTCTTAGTTGTGGAACAAGAGGAGGAATAATATTTGAAGAAGTAGAAGGAAGAGAAGAGGGTGGAGGAGGAGAAGAATCAGTGGATATAGGGGAAGAAGACTCGAGAACAGGTGTTGGAGATGAGGGTAGTGGAAAAGATGAAGATTCTTCTGAAATAGAAAAAAAATTAGGAAGAGGACGAGAAATAGAGTTAGCATATGCAAAAGGAAAGACATATTCATGAAAAAAACATCCCTGGAGATCAAGGTTAGTTTAGTGGTCAAGTTGTAAAGTTTGTAGCCTTTTTTACCTAATGGATAACCAATAAAAACACAAGGATCAGCCTTAGGTTGGAACTTGTCTCTATTTCATTTGGGGATAGTGTGATAACAAAGGCAACCAAATGACCTGAGATGTTCATATCTAGGAGACAGTCCATATAGTAGTTCAAAAGGTGATATATTGTTTAAAAGTTTGGAAGGAAATCTGTTGATCAGATATTTGGCTGTTAAAACACAATCACCCTAGAACTTTAAAGGCAATTTGGATTGAAAAAGTAAAAATTTTGAGGTTTCTAGTAAATATCTATGCTTCCTCTCTACCATACCATTTTGTTATGGTCTGTGAGGGCATGAGATTTGGTGTATGATCCCATGGTCAAGGAAGAATTGAGTAGCTATATGACTGGAACCTAACTCATAAGAATTGTCACTTCTAAAAGCTTTAATGGAAATATTGAAATGTGTCTTGACCATGGCCACAAAGGCTTTTAGTACAGGAAAGACATTGCTCTTGGACCCCATAAGATGAGTCTAATAGCTCTGGTGTAATCATCAACTAAAGTAAGAAAATACTTGAAACCATTATAGGTTGGAATATGATAACGCCCCAAGTATCTATATGAACAAGTTGGAAGGGAGAGGAAGTTTTAATAGAGCTTTTTGGGAATAAGAATCTAGATTGCCTAGATAAGGGGCAAACAGAACAAACAAAAGGCTGGGCAGAAGAAAACTTGCATGGAATAACAAAAATATCTTTCATTCTAACAAAAGGAATATGTCTTAATATGTTATGCCATAAAATCTCCATTTTATTAACAATATAATGATTTGTACAATGAGAATCAGAAGCTGCAGAAAGTAATGGACAATGGTATTTACAAGTGACAGAAGAAGAGTTATTAGAAATGGAAGTAGACAAGGCAGTTACCAACTTTTACTGGGCTTTTTAGTGAAAGGCCCTGGAGAAGACAACAACGTTTCTTGAAAAGTAGGTCACAGTCTAAATAAGACACAAACTAGTAAACAGAAATGGAATTGTAGTGAAAACTAGGAATGTACAAGGCATGATATAGAATAAAAGAGAGAAAATGTATTGAACCAATGCAAGTTACTTTAACTTTATAACCATTTGGAAGAGTGACTAGGTAGGGCACAACAAAGGGTTTAATATCAAAGACGAGATCTTTGTTAGAAGTCATGTGATAAGTGGCCCCAAAATCTATAATCTAACTATTATCATTGACCCTAGTTAACATACAAGTATCATAAGAAATTCTTACAGATTCAAAAGGAGGAATTATACAAGCAAAATTTTCAGAATTCATGAGACTGGATTGAGGACCTTGTTATGATACATGACTCTGCTGCAGCAGGAGCATCAGTTGTGTATACTGCTCTTTTGTGAGACCATGTGTCAGAGAGGCAAATTCAAAAGAATGCTCAGATGGAGAGTTGGAATCAAAATAAGGAGCCTGTTGAACCTCAACATTAGCAGTTACTTTCTTCCCTTTAGTAAATTTGAAGTTGGGAGGGAATCTATGAATCTTGTGTGACAAGGCGTTTTGCTGTATCTACATATCATATTAGATTTATTTGGATCAAAATTAATTTTCTGGAAGAACTGACGTGGAGGATTGGCTGGTTTGCTAGCAGGGTTATTGAAATTTGCATTGAAAGAGGCTGCCTGAGCCTGAAACTGAGATGAAGGACTGATTTGCCTTTGCCTTTTATCTTGGAGAAGAATATTGTAGATACTATCAAGAGAAAGTAGAGGGCGCATCATGAGCAAGTTGCTCCTTACACCAACATATACATTATTGATTCACATAAGGAACTGATGCACCTTATCTTCCTCCTTTTCTTTTTGAAGATCAGACTTGACAAGACAAGAGCATCTATTTGCACGATTAGTACATACATATCCTAACTCATCCCATAATTTCTTCAACTTGTTAAAATAGGAGGCTATATCTAAGAACCCTTGGAAGGTTGAAGCAAGTTCCTTTTTCAACTCAAACACCTTAGTCCCATTGACTGAACCATATCTTTGTTAAGTTGAGACCAAATACTCTCTGCAATCTTAGAATACTGTACACTCTCAGCAACATTGGGTGAAAGTAAATTGGTTAACCAAGAAATAACAATATTATTACACCTATTCCATTGTTGAAGCAGAGGTGAATCCTCAGAAGTTTTAGGGCAACTTCTATCGACAAAAGCTAATTAGTTTCTAGCTGAGAGAGACTCGATCATATTTCTACGCCATCCCCCAAATCCACTACCAGTAAAAGGGACAGTCACAAGAGAGACTCCAGGAATATTAGATGAAAGTAGATGTAGAGGGTTAGTAGGGTCAACAATGAACACTGATGCATTAGCAGGTGTAGTACATTTCTTTACCATGGCGGACAATAGTTGTGAGCATGTGATTTTTTCCCTATATGAATTACTCCACAAATTCAAAAAAAATTTTTTTTTTCCATTATTTGTAATTTTGTGAATTTTTGTGGTAACTTTTTTGTCAATTATTTGCATTTGTCTGTGCATGTTTATTTTATTTAATTAACACAAAATACAAAAATATGTTGTATTTAACTTTACATTTGTTAGCAAATTAGTCTTTTTAAAAAAAAAAGAAATGAAAAATCACAAAAATAGCTTATTTTGCATTTTTAATTTTAATTTTGGTTGTTTTTTTTCAATTTGGGTGCTAATCGTTCGTGTTAATTATTATTTAGACTTAATTAATATTTTGATAGGATAATTGTGATTTGAAATTTAATCTAGGTTATATTTTAATTACTGAAAAAAAGATAAAAAGAATTTCTGAAAATAAAAAGATTTGTGAAGAGAAAAGAAAAAAAGGAAATCAAGAACTCAATTTTGGGCCAATCTTACCCAAATCCATCCAGGCCCAATTTTAATTCCTTCAAACCCAAGCAAATCCACCCAGCCCAAGCCATAGCCCGGTCCAGCCCAATTCTCCACCAAACGACCCCGTTTTGAGCCTTTTTCATCTCAGCCATTGGATTTCAATGATCTAACGGCTCAGAACTTAACACCCCATAATATAACACTGTCCGAAAATAACGCCCTCCAGAACCCCCCACCCCTTCATCTCTCTCAACTCAGAGACATGAACCGTAGCCATCGCCCATAAATTCTCAAATCCCATCGGCGACGGCGTGACCCAATCCTCACCAAACTCACACCCTAGAACCTTCTTCGGCCCTTCAGCCCAAATTTCCAGTCCTTTACCCTCGAATCACAACCTATCTCGCCTAATCTTAAATCTGAGAGATGGAGGCCAGACCTTGTTTCCACCAAATTAGACCCAAACACTCACCACTCCCTTTCCTCCAAAAACCTGAAGTCAATCCCTTCAAGCCCTCTTTAGAACTCACAGAAATTGAGTCTGGATGGACGTGCATGAGTTGATCCGGAAAAGGTGACGCTTGGTTGTTCTCAAAGGGGATCACTCATGTGGTACCTCTTTCCGGGTTTAGGTCAAAGAAGACGGGTATAGTTGGATAGCCATGGCAGTAGGTATTTACTTCTTCATATTCTTCTGTCTTGCTGTTTGTCTTTTAACAAATAATGAATTAGTTCGCTCAATGTTAGATTAGCTGGTTTTAGGTTTGAATTCAAGGTTTTGTCGGTAGATAAGCAGGTTTCAAATTTCAATTAAGGTTTAATTTTTAGGGTCAACAGGGCAGTTTTTTTTATTGATTTCTTGGTGTCATGTTTGATTTGATTGTATCATAGGTTGAATTAAGCTCGTTTATTACTTGTTGCCTTAGTTAATTGCGGTATCGATTTTTTTGGTGCATTGTTTACAGATTATTGCTTCCGAATATCTATTTAAAGTTCATTTTTCCATCTATAGGTTATTGGTTTAAGTTTCCAATTGGTCTTTCCTTTGGGCTTAGGACTCTATTTGGGGCCTTGGGTTAACTTGACCGAGGCTGGCCAGCTGAATTTAAAAAAACAGGGATGTCATGGGTGTTTTAAGGGAATCATTTTCTGTTGGGGGAAAGTTCTAGTGGATAAGATGAGAGCTGGTTTGTTTAGGGCATGGGATTTTTAGATATTTTTAAAAGGTTAAAAGGGTAAAATGATCATGAATTAAAGGGGTAAAAATGGAAAATGATAAGCTAAGTTAGGGCTGCCTTAGGCATGCCTATATAAAGACCTCTTTCTCTTCATATTGAGCAGCTTTTGACACCCTGAAGACTGAAAAAGATAGAAAGAAATACTAAAGTTTAGAATCAATTGATTTCCTTCTAAAAATCTAAAAAATGCTGAAAGTTGTTTGAGTTGGTTTAGGTTTCCTTTGTTTTAATTATTTGAATCATTTTATTGATTTAGAATTTCTGGAAAATTTCTGAAACTGGACATTTGGTGATAGAATTGGTTTACACTTGGTTTAGAGTCGTTTTGTTGGAGCTTGTTTACTGGCCTGTTCACAGTTTGAATAACCAAATTTGGGTTGTGCTACACTCTCATTCATTCTGCTATTTTGCTTTTTCAGGTATATAGCTTTGAACCTTATTTAATATAAAGCTGGATTGGAAGAAATAGAATGGAAAACAAGATTTAAAGTGTAGAAGCAGATTTGCTTGTGATTCAACAATATTTCCTCATTTTTTGTGCCTCTCATAATGTGATTCATAGTATATTGGTTTATTTGGAATTTGAAATAGTTATCTTTCATGTTTCTATTTGATTTGGAATCTCTCAGATCTTGTAGTAGAAGATTTGGGTTGGATTATTGTATCTTAAATGTGATTTCCTTTTAGCTATAGAAATGGTCATGCTTGGTGAAGATTGTAATCCAGATTAGTTGCGATGGTTAGTATAGGATAGAGACAGATTGATAACATGCCATATGCTGTTTGAAGGATATCATGGGAAGTTATTTTGCTGTGAATATTCTGTTTATAAACCTGTGTTGAAAATGATTTTAATAGTTTATTAATATTGTTTAAAGTTGACATGAGTCATCTTAGTATTCTACATTTTGATAAGTGTTTGTGAGTTTGTCTTTGCTGTAGCATGTATTTAAAGAATCACTTTTAAGCTTAGTTATTTGCCTAACTCTTATTGAATCTGCTGAAGGCTTATGTGGTAAATGGTCTAATAATTGTACGGTATTGGAAGCCATGCTAGGTGCAGTCTGCATTTTTCAAAAGCTAGTATGTTTCTTGATTGAAGACTTGATCTCGAGTCTTAGCTCCTAATGCTCAACTCTTCCAGGTTTGGGCCTACAATGGGCCTGGAATGGAGATCAACTTGCGTCTCTTCACGTGAAGGACCACTTGGTCGAGCCCAAGGCTCTTTTGCGTTGATTTCTAATATCCTTTCTTATGTTTGTTTCTTAGTTTAAAATTTGGCCCGAGCTTTAGTCCAGAGATAGTGATAATTCTTTTCCCTTAGCCAATTAGATTTTGCAAATTAAATTTTGAAGTGTGCTCTCAAAGGTTTAGTTGCAAATGCTTTTTGATTAGAATAAATCGAGGTGTACCATAACGAAAAAAATTTCAATTGCATGGCCCTTGTTTAATTAATATAGCTTATTATTAGAATTCGAGGCGTGCCATTTAATAAATTTTTATGGCACTCATAAAGTTAAAAACGCGTAGTTGATTTAGGCGCGTAATTTAAAATTACCTTCCTAAACTCGGGTGCGCATTTCATGTGACCCAAATCCAAATCTTAATAACGTTAAATAGAATATATCTCAGATTGTGGGTGCATTTCATGTGGCACAGTCAAAAGACGTATTTTGGCAAACGTGGAAATTTTTCTTAAAATAATTAAAGCCGATTAAAAGTTAAAATACACATAGGTTCAAAAATATTCTAAAATCAGATAATAGGCAATTTATAACAGTTGAGCGACTGTGCTATAATCATGAAATCCGGGATTGCCTAACACGTTTTCCCGGGTTAACAGAATTCCTTACCCGGATTTTTGGTTCGCGACTGTAATACAGAGTCAATCTTGTCTTCGATTCGAAATTTGAAATGGTGACTTGGGACACCATAAATTATCCCAAGTGGTGACTCTGAATTTTTATATAAATAAATTCCATTTCGATTGTGACGTTAAGTTGGAAAAAACTCCCATATGTATTCCTTTACGGGGGTATAGATAAAAAGGAGGTATGACAACTATGGAAACTCTGCTGGGGACAAGAACCCAGAACTTTTGGTTCAGTGGTTAAGAATTTGGGCATAGAGTAATTGTTATGATTAGCTTTGTTTATTATCTAGTTTAAATCAAATGTTTGAGCCTAATATGCTAAATATTGCTTTTTACCGTTTTGATATTATTTGAACTGTATATAAACTGTTGCGAAACCCTTATCTTCTCATCTTTGGGGATGTGCACGCTGGCGTGACTTCCTATTTTGTTAGTGCCATACCTTGAAATAAGAAAGAGGCTTGGACAAATTACAAAGCTGGATGGCCTTTTGGTCTACGTAGCCCCCTCCTTGGCTCGAGTTTTCCGGGTACACAAGTCTAGAACACGATACTCAGGTTTTAAACTTAAAATAACTCAGGCTCATGCCAAATTCCTAGTAGGAACGCTTGTTTGCATTATGTGCATTTGTCTTGGGGGACTCAATATATGGGTTGGGTCCATCTAGGACAGGTGTACCCAAAATAATAGACCATCTTGATGCATCCTATGTGCTACATGTTGCATTTATTCAAGGGTAAAAAGGTCATTTGACGGATCAATGATAGTTGAGCGCAAATAAAAAAGAAGAAAAGAAGAGGTTGAAGTATAAAAATGAAGCAAGTGGGGCCCAGTTATCATTTCTTTCACACTTTTTCAAGAAAAACCAAAAATATGAAAATGAAAATCCAAAAAAAAAAAAGAGTTTGCACTTCCCCCTTCATTATTGTTTCCAAAAAGAAATCAATCAAGAAAAATCGGAAAAGAAAATTCAAAAGATTTTACATGTTTCATCATTTTTTCAAAAAAAAAACAAAAAAAACATATTTTCTCTAAATTAGTTGTTATTTTTATTTCTCGCCCAAATCCAATATGTTCGAACTACGCATACCTGATTCTCATCTTTCGGGACGTGATACGTAGGCAAACCACATAGGGTTCGGTCTTCCAAATAAATCTTAGGTTCTTGGCTTTGTGGGGTCTTAGCCAAATTTTGCACTTCCAGTCACCTTTTGGCCACGTAAGTCATTTTTCAAAAATAGCCTCAACCATGTCTTGCATGTGTCTAGTAGGGAATGTTATTGTCTCGCATATTGTTGGTTTCAATTTTCTCATATAGGTGTGGATTCACTTACCGAAGTTTGAGCATGATAGATTTCCGGGGATCACTGCATTCAGGAGATGCTCGAGGAGTCATTTTATGTTTTTGTGTCAATTGTTCATTCTTTACTTTCTAGTCCTGTATAGTAGTATTCAATTTTTTAGGTGATGTTAGAGTTTGTATTAGTATAGTTAAGTTTCCTGAGTCTTTCATTATTGTATCTCTTATTTTGTATTTGGAAATGTGTTACAAGTCAAAAATCCAAAAAGGGCCAAAAAAAAAAGAGAAGATATTTTATTATTCCGTTAGAATTTTCTTTACAAATACTACTCCTAGAAATTAAAACAAAATTTTGAGGTGGTTTTATCTTAAGAAATTATTATCTAGAACTCAAAATAAAAATTGCTTTTATATTTCCTTACCAAAAAATTCACAAAAGAAAGAATTTTCTTTTAGTACCTCTTTAAAGTTTTTTTAAGATATTAATTCCAAAAATTCAAAGAAAAAAGATTTTTTTTGAGGTTCTTCTTTGATAAATTAATGAAAAAATATTTTTTTATTTTCACTAGAACTTTAGGACGTTGTACATAGAAGAAAAAAGAAACATACTTTATCTTTTGTTTATCTTGAAAGTTTCTTCAAGATCAAAAATTAAAATCTAAAAATATTCTTCATCTTGTTGAATTCTCGTTTCTAAATCTTTCATGAGGGATGTCAAATATCAATTTAAAATATATTTTCTTTGGTTTATTTTTTTTTTTTTTGATTTTCTTCCTAAAAAAAAGAGGGTCAAAAAATATTTTTCTCTTTCTAGGATTTTTCCTAAATAGATGAATACATGCTTGTTAAGCTTGAGTTTAGAATAGGTTATAGGGAATTCAGTTTGGAAAATTCAAAAAAAGATTTTGCTTCTTTTATTTCTCTTTTCTCATCAGAAGAGGCTTTAAGGTAATAAAAAAAGGAGAATGTTAGTTTGTTTACTTTATTCCCTATCTTCCCCGAACTACTCAAAGATCTGATTCATGTGGTGTCATAATACGTACGCAACCTATATAGGGTTCGGTCGAATTACTTTTATTAATTAAAAAAATTAAGAAAAAAAGAGATTAAATCATGGGATGTGAGAAATGAGAGGAATGAAACGAGTGATAATCAGTAAGAAAAAGAAAGGAAGGAAAATGAGCAAGCCAAGAAGTGCTTGAAAAGCAAAGAAAGGACATGATTAAAATGAACAAATTGTGATGATTCCATATGACCTTCATACCCTCGAAGTCATATTAAAACTGATAATTATGACTAGGTGCATTGCACGCAGTGTAATATTTTAGCTGTTAAATGACCAAACACTAACACGATGACCTCATTTTGTTCCTTTTGTTATAAAGAAGAAGGGTGGTTGGTTTGTTGTTCTTAAAGTGGTAACTGTTCTCTACAACATAAAGATTAAATGCAATGGCAGATGATAATAGAAGTGAGTTGGTCGATACGGGTGCCCAAAAGCAATTGGTTGAACAGGAAAATGGGTTGGTTAAAGAGGTAAGGATGTTAAAACAATACATTGCGGACATGTATCAGGCTTGAATGACTGGGAAGGAACCACCCCCGCCACCACTTACCTTCCTAGATGCTAACCTTACCCAAACTCCGTTCATAGTGCCAAATGATTCGCCATACTCTCCAGATTTTCCTGCTTATCACAACTTTCCCAATCACCCTAGTAGCTCCATCACTCGTCCTCCAATTATCTTTCCCCAAAACTTCCCTCTTGTCATATACACTATCCCCGACAATGAATACCCACTCAAAGGCCATGATGCCTAATACTACCCCGCAGAGGTTTCCCACAAGGTTCCTGACCCATACAAGTAGAGCCCTCGGGATGAGTTTCATACTGGAAATGAAAAGGCCATAGGAAAAGAAGGGTGAGATGAGATACCCAGAAAGCTGAAAGGCATCAAAACATCCTTAAAGAACAAGCAAGGAATGGGAAACCCGGGTAACATGGCCTATAAAGAAATGTCTGTGTCCCGTGACGTTCGCCTGTCCGCGAGGTTTAAAGTGCCAAAATTTGACTTGTATGATGGTTGTGGAGATCCGGTAGCTCACCTGAGGGTTCATTGCAGTGAAATGAGAATTGTTGGCGAGAAAGATGACTTGTCGATGACATATTTCAGTAAGATCTTGACTGGGTTAGATTTGGAATGGCATAATCGGCAAGATGTCGATAAGTGGCCTACATTGGGTAACATGGCTCAAGATTTTGTTTGATACTTTCAATACAATTTAGGCGATACCCTAGACCGCTCCTCTATATCTAAGATGGAAAAAACCCGAGGAAAGCTTTAGGGAGTTTGGGCTCAGATGGAGGGAGCAAGCTGCTCGAGTCAGTCCCCCGATTGGTGAAAAAGAAATGGTTGAGATTTTCTTACAAGCCCAGGGGCCCACCTACATCAGTCATTTGATCTTGGCTTTGAGAAAGCTTTTAATGATTTGTTAAAAATGGGGGAGATGGTAGAAGAGGGAATCAAGTCAGGAAAAATCTTGAGTTATTCGGCATTGAAAGATACTAGGAAAGACATTCAGAACATCTCAATATGTTTGGGTGGAAGAAAGAGAAACAAAAAAGATGTTCCGTTGGGCATTCCTGCTCAACACTTTTACCCTCGACATCGGCCCCATGGATATCCTTGCGTACCAGATGACCCTCCCCAATGTTACTTCTCTCTGCAGAACTCCCAAAGTCGTACATCACTTTCCTAGTACCCAACTCCACCTATCCATCCCCTCGTGCCTACTGAAACCCCCTTCGATCAGATTTCTGGACCAATCAAGCATTTAAGAATGAGAGGTTGAAGAAGAAGAAAACCTTCACTCCGCTGGGAGAGTCATATGCTAGTCTGTTCTTAAGGCTAAGGAAATTGGACATGTTAAAGCTGATTCATATAAAAATGCCAAACCCTCTTCCAAAGGATTTTGATTTTTCTCAAAGGTGCGCATATTGCTTAGATGCCCCAGAGCATGACATAGAGAAGTGTTGGAATATGAAGAAAGCAATTCAAAAGATTACTTATGTAGGTGACATTATCGTGCAAAATCCAGATGCAACAGACACTAGACAAAGTCCATCCCCTTTGCATATGGTGGGTATGACTTATTTTGAATAAGAATATGAAAATTCTTTTGAGATATTCGAAGGTCCATGTGCTATGAAGCTTTCAGCGCTATCTGAGGTTTATCCTAAGAACGAGCAGGCAAAGGGAACCCAAACGCAATTTGTTAAGAACAATGTGATGGAGACTTGTGAAGGTCCCAGTATTGTTGATGCAGGAGTCAGTGGCTAAGATGTTTAGTTTGAGGATTGGAAAGACGCTCTTTTCTTGGTTGGCCAGGGAAGAGTTTTGGTGGTTTATTTTGTTGTCATTTTTGTTGTCCGGGTTATTTCAGGGCTGTAATATGGATATTTTCTAGTGACTCAAACCCTTCTATCCTTTTACTTTTTTCCTGGTTTGTTAGTTGTAGTAGCTCGCTTATTGCTGTCTAGGTTTGTTCCAGGGTTGTAACCCCAGTTTAGTTTGCTTGTCTTGTTGTTCGAACTGCTTCACCGTCTGTTTAATGCAGTTTCCTATTTTCTGCTATTTCTAGTCATTTTCTTTTGTTTAGCTCTCTTCTCTTTTTATAGTTCTTTTCATGTTGGTTCTAGTGCATGGCATGCATGCATAATTTTAGGCATGATCTTAAAGGTTAGTTCAATCGTGAAGTAATTTGGAAGATGATAGGGCCGTTTGAGGGAAATAAGAACAGATTTGGACATTTTGAGATCATTTGAAGCCCAAACCATGTGAAACTGGGGCAGATAGAACATAAAGAAACACTATTGAAATACATCATGTTGCATCGGGATTGAAGCTAACGGCAAGTTTGCCCCAAATTGGCAGCGGCCATTCATGATAACGAAGAGCGTTGTCCAACGGTACTATAAAATTGACAAATGTCGAAGGAAAATGTGTGGATAGGGTTATCAAGTCTGGTACAGTCGAAAGATGTGACGAATGTTTTCCTTGCGTTGGTTAATTGTGTTGTTTGTACTTGGCATGTTTTGAAGATTGGATGACGAAGGCATTGTTCTGCTATCTAAATATTTTATCATGTGTTTCCTTTTGAGCCTTATTTAATTCCTTTCATACCCCTCTTTTGGAATCAGTAGCAACGATCAGAAACATAAGCGCGAAAGATATGTAAAGGAAAAAGAGAAAAGAAAAAGAATGAAAAGAGAGAGAATGAAAAATAAGAAGAAAAGAAAAAGAAAAAAAAGAATGAAAAGAGAGAGAAGGAAAAAAAGAAGAAAAGAAAAGAAAAAAATAGAAAGAAAAAGAGAAAAGAGAAGAAAAACAAAAAGAGGAAAAGAGGAGAAAGAAAAGGAAAAGAAAGATCACAATAAACAAAGTAATTCCTATGACATGAACTATGTTCGACCTAATTCCTTTTAAGTATACGTAGGCAGCCTCATGGTTCAGTCTTATCAAAATAAGAATCCAAAAGTCTCCAAGAAAACTGGGGCAGAAGTTATGATTGTTGTAAGAAATTTGATCCCGAAAGTTGTAATTTTGAACCCATTTGAATTGTTGTTGATACCCTTTCTTTCTAACCCTATCCAAAAGCCCACGTTACGGTCCAAAGAAAGACCTTCTGATCAGTCTTCGAGAGATGCCAAGTCAAGCAAGGAGAGGTGATTCATGTCAGGGGCAACACATTGGTCCAAGCAGGAAAAATAATGAAAATGAGAGAGTCTTATTGGTGAAAACCCTCACGGGCACCGTAAGGCGACGAGAGCTGAGAGAAATAAAAAATGAGAGAGTCTTATTGGTGAAAACCTTCACGGGCACCTTGAGGCGACTGTAAGTTGAGAGAAAAAAAAATGAGAGAGGCTTGATGGTGAAAACCATTCGAGAACTACAAGTCGAATAAGGATTGAGAATCAGATGGGAAATCACCAGATGAAGATTGTGAAAGATGACTAATGATAGAGCATCGAAGCCAAGTTTCACGGTTTGGGGTAATAACTAGAGTTGAACATCATACTTGCTTGATAGAATATCCACAAGTGCAAGTCATGGTCACTAGAGTTGGTATCCACATCTGATAGGTGTCTACTTTGAAATTTTCTTGTTAAGAATCATCTCTTTCCTTTGTCCTTTAGTCTGTTCCTTTTGTCTTGTTTACTTCCTCTTCCTAAGTCTGTTTGGTCATAACAAGTGAGAAATGATTTCAAAATTTGCCACCAGCTTTCTAATTACACAAAACGGGATCTGGCTAGCACATCGAAGTTTTATAAGTCAGGAATTAACAACAAGCGCCCTAAGCTAGTAACAATATATATGCTTTGGGATCCTTGTGAAATACAAAGGTTTGGTACATATCAATGCATGGAAAAATGCAACAGATGGAGGGTGTTAGGTGAAACTAATCAAAGGTATTTTCTATAGTAAGATTGACAAAAGGTGGTTAAACAGTGACAAGAAAGGTCTTCCAAGTAGAAATTAGAGTTATCATGGCAAGTGATTGAGCAACAGACCTCAAGGCCAATGCCAGTGATTTAAATCATGAAAGAATAACGTACGCACTGAGTTGGTTATTATTAGGGTTCATGTGAAATACAAAGGTTTGGTAAATGTTGGTTTATGAGCAATGCAACAGATAGTGGATATTGGGTTTGAACGGAGAAGTGGTATTTTCTGTGATAAAGGTGATAGAGAAAGTGGTTAGTCAACGAACAAGGAAGGTCTTTGAATGGAAATCAAAGCTATCATGGGAAGTGAAGGAAAACTCACCCTCAAAGTCAAGGCCACAAACCAACCACCATATTTTTTAAACTGACAAAATTTTTCTTTGATTGAAATAGGGGCAGAAAATTTTGTTTGTTTCGGAGAAACCCTTCGTAAGGAAAAGCATGCACCATACAGGTTTGACCGTAAATTCTCATGACCCTCCCAGAAAAGGGGACCTCGTTTAAAATTCAAACATGCTAGTAACAAGATCTATAATAAGTCTTACCCCCAAAGAAATATAGGCCGGCTTTAAAGTTTTCATTCTTAGGATAGGATTCAATTCGAAATTGTCAGGACCCTCCCGAATAATGGGATTTAGCTTTAAGATTTCCATTAGATTACAAAAATTAGCGTAAGTTCTGCTGTAGGGAAGAATAATTTAGCCTTAAAGTTGTCACTCTTAAGAGAAGACTTGATTTTAATTTTCAGGACCCTCCTGGATAATGAGATATAGTTTTAAGAACCTCTTAGATAACAAGATTTAGTGGAAGTAACACCTTTAGAAGATATAACTTAGATTTAAAATTGTTGTTTAATTTAGAGTTATCAGTACCTCCCTGGGTAATGAGACCCAACTTTCAAATTCTTAGAATATTTGGTAACGTGATTCAGTTTAACACTCGCATATGTGACCAGCTACCTAGCCGGGGCAGAAAAGTTTCTTTGTTTTGTCTATTTTTGTTGAAATCAGGTATGCACTTGGAGAACAGAGAGAAGCAGTTCAAGTTTTGGCTATCAGGAGCCCGCCTAGAGAGCACGAGAATACATTTCAAGTTCAGCAGTCAGGCGCCCACCTGGAGAGCACGGGAATAAAATTCAAGTTCAGCAATCAGGCGCCCACCTAGAGAGCACGAGAATGCAATTCAAGTTCAGCAGTCAGGCACCCACCTGCAGAGCACGAGAATACAGTTCAAGTTCAATAGTCAGACACCTACCTAGAGAGCAGGGGAATACAATTCAAGTTCAGCAGTCAAGTGCCCACCTGGAGAGCATGGAAATACAGTTCAAGTTCAGCAGTCAGATGTCCACCTGGAGAGCACGGGAATACAATTCAAGTTGAATAGTCAGTTGCCCACCCAGAGATCACGTGAATACAATTCAAGTTCAGTAGTCAGGTGCCCACTTGGAGAGCACGGGAATACAATTCAAGTTCAGCAGTCAGATGCCCACCTGGAGAGCACGGGAATACAATTCAAGATCATCAGTCAGGCGCCCACCTGGAGAGCACGGGAATACAATTCAAGTTCAAAAATTCGGCGCCCACCTGAAAAATACGGGAATACAGTTCAAGTTTTTGGCAATCAGGTATCCACCTGAAGAAAAGGGAATGCATTTCATATAACAATTCAAGTCGGTGACAAAGGGACTTCACTGGGAGAATACAAGTCAACAAGGCAATAGGAACTGCAAGATCAAGTTTGAAGATATAGATAGGATTCTTGTAATTCATAGATGATAGTTTAGTCTAGCTTCTTTTATTTTATCATGGTGTAATAAGGGGTTTAGTAAGCAGTGACGACAATAGCCGCAATAGCAAAATCACAGCTTCATGGTAGTCCCAGCTACCAAACCTTCCCGAACTACACTGACATAATTCCTTTATAGCCACGGGTATATAGGCAACCTCGAAAGCAGGGTGCGATCAAATTTTTCAAAAATGCTTTTTACGGGGTACTCAAACGGGCAAAAATCGCTATTATCCGCTCACTTCATCTTTGCACGAAAACGCTTCGTGTTTCCGAGCAAAGAGGGGCAGCTGTGAGCACGTGATTTATTCCCTATATGAATTACTCCCATAAATTCAAAACAAAATGATTGTTTCCATTGTTTGTAATTTTGTGGATTTTTATGGCAATTTTTTGTTAATTATTTATATTTGTCTGTGCATGTTTATTTTATTTAATTAATAAAAAATACAAAAATATGTTGTATTTAACTTTGCATTTGTTAGAAAATTAGCTGTTTTAGAGAAAAATAAATGAAAAATAAAAAAATAGCTTATTTTGCATTTTTAATTTTAATTTGTGATTTTGGCTGTTTTCTTTCAATTTAGGTGCTAATTGTTTGTGTTAATTATTATTTAGACTTAATTAGTATTTTGATAGGATAATTGTAATTTAGGAGTCAATATAGGTTAGATTTTAATTACTGAAAATAAAAAAAGAATTTCTGAAAATAAAAAAATTTGTGAAGAGAAAAGAAAAAAAGGAAATCAAGAACTCAATTTTGGGCCAATCTTACCCAAATTCGTCCAGGCCCAATTTTATTCCTTCAATCCCGACCAAATCAGCCCCAGACCCAAGCCATAACCTGGTCCAACCCCATTCTTTACCAAACGACCCCGTTTGAGCCCTTTCCATCTCAGCCGATGCTTTCCAATGATCCAATAGCTCAGAACTTAATACCACATAATATAAATCATTCTGAAATTAATGCCTATCCATATCCCCCACCTCTTCATCTCTCTCAACTCAGAGACATGAACCCTAGCCGCCGCCCCAAAATTCCCAAATCCCATCGGCGGCGGCGTGACCCAATCCTCACCAAACTAACACCCTAGAATCTTCTTCAGCCCCACAGTCCAAATTTCGAGTCCTTCACCCTGGAATCACAGCCCTATCTCGCCTAGTCTTAAATTTGAGGGCCGGAGGCCAGACTTTTTTCTACCAAATCGGACCCAGACACTCACCACTCTCTTTCCCTCCCAAAAGCCTCAAGTCTATCCCGTCAAGCCCTCTTTAAAACTCATAGAGATCAAGTCTCGATGGACGTGCATGAGTTGAGCCAGAAAAGGTACCCCTTGGTTTTTTTCAAAGAGGAGCACTCATGTGGTACCTCTTTCCGGGTTTAGGTCAAATAAGACGGGTATAGCTAGATAGCCATGGCAGTAGGTATTCACTTCTTCTATCTTGCTGTTTTTCTTTTAACAAATAATGAAATAATTCGCTCAATGTTAGTTTAGCTGGTTTTAGGTTTGAATTCAGGGGTATGCCGGTAGATAAGCAGGTTTCCAATTTCAGTTAAGGATCATTAGGGTCAACATCGTTGTTTTTATTGATTTCTTGGTGCCATGTTTGATTTGATTGCATCATTGGTTGAATTAAGATCTTTTATTAATTTTTGCCTCACTTAATTGTGATATCGATTTGTTAGGTGCATTGCGTACAAATTATTGCTTCTGAATATCTCGTTAAAGTTCATTTTTCCATCTATGGGTTTATTGGTTTAAGTTTCCAATTGGTATTTTCTTTGGGCTCAAGACTCTATTTGGGGCCTTAGGTTTACTTGACCGAGGCTGGCCTGCTGAACGTAAAAAAACAGGGATGTTAGAGGTGTTTTGGACATTTGAGGTTTTAAGGGAATCATTTTTTATTGGGGAAAGTTCTAGATGATAAGATGAGAGCTGGTTTGTTAAGGGCATGAGATTTTTAGATATTTTTAAAAGGTTAAAAGGGGTAAAATGATCATCAATTAATGGGGTAAAAATGAGAAATTGTCAGATAGGTTAGGGCTGCCTTAGGCATGCCTATATAAAGACCTCTTTCTTTTCATATTGAGCAGATTTTGACACCCTGAAGACTGAAAAAGATAGAAAGAAATACTGAAGTTTAGAATCAATTGATTTCCTTCTAAAAATCCAAAAAATACTTAAAGTTGTTTGAGTTGGTTTAGGTTTCTTAGTTTTATTTCTCTGAATCATTCTGTTGATTTAGAATTTCCAGAAAATTTCTGAAACTGGGCATTTGGTGATAGAAATTCTTTAAGCTTTGTTTAAAGTCGTTTTATTGGAGCTTGTCTACTATCCATTGATTTTTACTGACATTTTCATGGTTTGACTGACCAAATCTGGGTTGTGCTACTGCTTCCTGCTGACACTCTCATTCATTCTGCTATTTTTCATTTCCAGGTATATGGCTTTGAACCTTACTTAATGTAAAGCTGGATTGGAAGAAATGAAATGGAAAACAAGATTTGAAGTGTAGAAGCAGATTTACTTGTTATTCAACAGAATTTCCTCATTTTTTGTGTCTCTCATAATGCGATTCATAGTATATTGGTTGATATGGAATTTGAAATAGTTATCTTTCATGTTTGTACTTGACTTGGAATCTCTGAGATGTTGTAGTGGAAGATTTGGGTTGGATTATTGTATCTTAAATGTGATTTTCTTTTAGCTATAGAAATGGTCATGCTTGGTGAAGATTGTAATCCAGATTAGTTGCGATGGTTAGTATAGGATAGAGACAGATTGATAACATGCCATATGCTGTTTGAAGGATATCATGGGAGGTTATTTTGCTGTGAATATTCTGTTTATAAACCTGTGTTGAAAATGATTTTAATAGTTTATTAATATTGTTTAAAATTGACATAAGTCATCTTAGGATTCTACGTTTTGATAAGGTTTTTTGAGTTTTTCTTTGCTGTAGCATGTATTTAAAGAATCACTTTTAAGCTTAGTTATTTGCCTAACTCTTATTGAATCTGCTGAAGGCTTATCTGGTAAATGGTCCAATGATTGTACGGTATTAAAAGCCATGCTAGGTGCAGTCTTCATTTTTCAAAAGCTAGTATGTTGCTTGATTGAAGACTCGATCTCGAGTCTTACATCCTAATGCTCAACTCTCCCAGGTTTGAGCCTACAATGGGCCTGGAATGGAGATCAGCTTGCATTTCTTCACGTGAAGGACCAGTTGGTCGAGCCCAAGGCTATTTTGCGTTTCTTTCTGATATCCTTTCTTATGTTTGTTGTTTTAGTTTAAAATTTGACCCGAGTTTGTCTAGAGATAGTGATAGTTCTTTTCCCTTAGCCAATTAGATTTTGCAAATTAAATTGTAAGGTGTGCTCTCAAAGGTTTAGTTGCAAATGCCAATAAATCGAGGTGTGCCATGTTGAATAAAATTTCAATTGCATGGTCCTTGTTTAATTAATCTAGCTTATTATCAGAATTTGAGGTTTGCCATTTAGCAAATTTTCTATGGCCCTCCCAAAGTTAAAAATGCATAGTTACTTTCGGCGCGTAATTTAAATTTATCTTCCTAAACCCGGATGCACATTTCATGTGATCCAAATCCAAATCTTAACAACGTCAAATAGAATATGTCTCAGACTGCGGGTGCATTTCATGTGGCGCGGTCAAAAGACGTATTTTGGCTTATGTTGAAATTTTCCTTAAAATAATTAAAAGCGGTTTAAAGTTTAAATGCATATAGATTCAAAAGTTTACTAAAATTAGATAATAGGCTATTTATAACAGTTGAGCGATCATGCTAGAACCATGGAATCCGGGAATGCCTAACATCTTCTCCCAGCTTAACAGAATTCCTTACTCGATTTCTGGTTCACAAACTGTAATACAGAGGCAATCTTTTCTTCAATTCGGGATTTGAACTAGTAACCTGGTCACCATAAATTATCCCAAGTGGCGACTTCGAATCTTTAACTAAATAAATCTCGTTTCGATTGTCACTTTAAGTTGGAAAAAACTCTCTTTAAAAGGAGGTGTGACAACAGTCACAAAGGGAATATGATTCAAATTACTGAACAGAAGGATTACACATGCAATCAATGAGCAACCAGAGATGATACTAAAAACATGAAGGGAATATTACTAGCCTTTTTCGCAATCGGAAAAGGTACGACCTTCAATAACACGAACAGGAAAATCCTAAATCTCGTCGCAAACTTCGTGATTCTTCAAAAAATATTCTAACAATAGTAATATGAGTAAAAGACACCCTTGGAAGACAAATAGCTATGAAAATACCAAAATAGCAATAAAAAATCCATCAATCATCAGAAACTACGAAGAACTTCACGACACTGTAACTTCGGTGAAAATCGATGAAATTACAATAGATCGAATGGGAAAGAGAAATTAGCAGATACTCTGCTCTGTTACCATGAGAAAATTACGAGAATTCAACCAATCCACATGAATTTGTAGACTAGGGTTCTTGTTGAAGAAGCTACAGAGAGAGAGAGGGGCTCATTTCGTATATTGAAGAAAAATAAATCAGATCCCCTGTTTCTAGAGAGTTCTGCCCTCTATATTTACATTGGGCCAAAATACCCAAAATATTAAAGCTACTTTAACCCAAAAAGTACAATACAACATAAATATCTAGGTTGGGCCATCCTTCTTGTCTATTTGAGCCTTGTGTGTATCAGCAAGTATTCCAACAGATATATTAAAAAAATTACGAACTTTTAGTGTAAATATTTTTGAATAATTCACATAAAATATTCACGTCAGACATTGTGATTTAATTAGGTAATGCATTTCTAGATTCTTTCACAAAAGTGATAACTAAGTTGTTTTTTTTGTTTCCTACCCGATGTTCTGTGCCCGTATTGAAACCAAACTATATTCGAATTCGTGCAGCGTACAAAACCATGTAGGGAAAATATTCCCTACTAAGGATTTTTCCATACCCAGGATTTGAACCCAAGAGCTCTGATTAAGAGAAGAACAGACTCATCTACTGCATCACATCCTTTGGTGGTAAGTAGCACTTTTTGAAGCGCTTTTTATTATACCTTTTTCCTCTCCAATCTGTCAAGAGAATTAAAAACTAAATTGAAAATGTACCAAAAATATGATAAGGAATTGTTATTTCAGCTTGATTACCACTAGTTTAGAAATGTATGGAGACAATGTGGAACCATTTATTTCAAAGTCAACAAAAATTCTGAATTTTTAAATTTTTTACATATTAGTTAGTCAAGCAAAGTGGTGATTTATTCATGGTTCTCCATTATCTCAAGAACTTAGTGGAACAACATTAACCAAAACATCAAGTCACTTTCTTAGTTTAGGCTATATAAACTTCTAGTCACACCGTTCTCAAATACACAAAAAACAAAAACAACAATCCAGTCAGCCTTAGAACCCAAATCTTCTCAATGGGGAGCCAAATGAAGAAGCAATGCCACCAATTTGTTTGTGCTTTAGCATTTTTGTTGATTGCATCTTGCACAATGGCATATACAACTAATTCTTATAAATCATCAGTCCCAACGTACCAAGACAAGTACCAGGGTTAGAAGACAATTATAAAGTGACACAAGTGTCGAAGAATGATTACAAGATACCCCACTACCTAAAAAAGAATACAACGCACCATCTTTGCAAAAGAATAACTACTACACGAAGTCATCAGTTCCAAAAGATGATTACAAGAAGGTTCCATCTATTCTTAAAGATAACTACTACAAGGCACCCATAATGCCTAAACCGAAATACAAGGAGCCATCTTTGTCAAAGAATGAGTACTATAAGAAACCATCTATTCCACAATATAACAACAAGAAGGCGCTGTCTCTTTCAAAAGATAACTGCTATAAGGTACCATCAGTGCCTAAACAGGAATACAAGCTCCATCTTTGCCAAAGAATGAATACTACAAGAAACCATCAGTTCCAAAAAATAACTATTACAAGGCATCATCAACGCCTGAACACGAATACAAGGTGCCATCTGTACCAAAGAATGACTACTATAAAAAACCATCAGTTCCAAAGAATAACTACAGTGTGCCATCCGTTCCAACGGATAACTATTATAAGGTACCCCCAATGCCTATACCAGAATACCAGGTGCCATCTGTATCAAAGAATGACTACTACAAAAATCCATCAATTCCAAAGAATAATTATAAGGTACCATCTATTCCAAAGGATAACTACTATAAGGTATCCTCAGTGCCTAAATCGGAATATCAGATGCTATCTGTATCAAAGAATGACTACGATAGAACCCTACCAGCACCAAAGAATAACTATAATAAAGAGCCATCAGTTCCAAAACTTGACTATTACAAGGTACCCTCAATACCTGAATAAGAATATATAGTGCCATCTTTATCAAAGAATAACTACTACAAGAAACCTTCAGCTTCTCCTCCACCGCCATACTACTATAATTTGCCCTCTCCTCCTTCACCACCACCACCATATTCTTACTCTTATCAACCATCTTCAACTTCTTCTCCCTCACCACCTCCTTATTATTATTAAATTTTCATCTTTCATGTTCAAGATGATTGGGGAAGGCCATTTTCCAACAAAACAAAATCTCAAAGGTCTTGGGTTGAAGGCATGATATAAAAATTTGTATTTTTTCATTATTTTTATTTAATTTATATTTTTATGGGGTTGGTCGCAACTCACATTTTTCTATTTTATTGTATGTCTCATTATTGAATTCTGAGAATATTTGTTCAAATTAATGCAAATTCTTTTGGTCGAGAATTTAAGTCGAACTACTTATCAGTCTGACATTTGCCAATTCCTTCATAATATTTTAAAAGCACTAATATCTGAAACATGAGAACATAGCAAACTATTGAGAAACTTCAGAGTATATGCATCTCATAAGTGACTGTTTTGTTAGGGATATAATAGATATGCCCTAGATTCAATATTATATTTAATAATTTGAATATATTTTTGTGTTTAATATGGCATTTGATATTCTTTTATCATTGTTATTAACTTCTTGATTAATTTGATATGGTCCTTGATTAAATTTTGAGACTTGACATTGTGATGGAGATCATGATAATGAGAGTAAAGTTTTTTATAATTTAATCAAAATTTATTCTTGACCGTAAGATTATTAATTTGGACTTGAGTAATCCGGTTAGATAAATATTTATGTGATCATATTTATAGGATAAAGATTAGTTAATCGCATTAACTAAATTACATAAATAGATGATGCATATAGAGATATGATCATTGAACCGACTCATTGGATAATTCCTAAAGGTTAGAATTACCATAAACTGTCAATAGGATATTCTCTTGAAGAATGTGATGTAAAAGTTTCCTTTGACCTGATATCGTCATAATAATTGACAAGTTATTTATTATTCTTTGATATCGGACACCTATGGCCTTAGGAGGTTAGTAGAAAGGATATTGGGTATAATTAAATGCTTATAGAATTAGTGATAGATCAAGATGGAATCCATCAACTCTTGTAATGAGTTTAAGCTCCATGTTGTAATGAACTATAAACGACCAAATTAAGACCTTAGTCAAGGCAATTAAATGAAAGAAGAAATGAGTTTCTTAGCTCATTCAATGGTCGATTATATTTGACATGAATACATAGTTGGTTGCCTATTTGGATTTAACAGTTGAACCATATCCTAGGATGACCCAAAGCAATAAAGACAGAAGGAATTACTACATTATTCTTTTACTGGTTTTTGAGAGTAAATTGTTTATTTCATGCTATTCGATCATTAAAAGTGTTGCTAGACGCCATACTTGATTAGTATATTGATGTGATCAATTTACTACCGATTTAGTATTGAACCTATGAGGTTGCACACTAACGAGTGTTCTGACCTTTGCTAAAGGATTAATTAACTTATTATTTGATAATTACATTTAAGAATTTAATTAGTCAATTAAATTTAGTTATTAGTCCAAATGAAATATTATTATATTATTTGCTAGTAATGTTTAACCAAAAAGTAGAATTTCAATCAAAGCTTTACTTTTAGAAGAACTCAGGCTACTGATAATCAAAAACTGAATAATGAAAATTGATTTTGCTAATAATAAGATGACAGAAGAAAGCAGAGTAAATCAGTATATTCCAGTAGTGTTTCGTGTCCTTACAAATGTTCAGTCTTCTTTTTTATAGCAATTTTAGGAGATACATTTTTCCTTTGTCATAATAAGGTTATTACAGACAATTAGAGACATTTAATGCTACGTTATAAATGATAATCATTGTAATTCAATACCGATTCTCTAACGTTTTTGGTATTTAATGCCTATTAAATACTGTATCTGTATCCTCTTTTGTTATCAGGTGCATCCCCTTATCTTGATTCTTGACCATAAAGAAGTACGAGCATTGAGTCTGTAAAAATGTGCGAGCATCAAGTTTATTGAATCTTTGCTCGTGTCTGTTGTAATTCGTGCCTCTTTATTCCTTGCTGGTCTTCGTTCTTTGACCAATCTACGTGTCATGACACGTCACCTTATGAATCTAATATACATAAGCTTAATTTTTTCCAATACAGATTGTCTCACTTGCCATTTATTCATAAATACTGTATTTGGGAAGTTGATTTTATTAATGTTGGAATATTTTCCGCCATTAATTACTCTGACGCTTCACTTGTCACTTCTGTTTAATGCTATTACAAATGGCATCTGCTGATTGGTTCTGTGACTTCTCAGCGCCTTTTAAGGCTTTTTTACGACTTCATTAATTACGAGATGACAGTTCTCATCATGACGTTTCCATCATTGTACCTTATTCTTTGATGGTTGCTTCTAAGTATAAATATAATTTTCATCTTTGTCTTTCTCACATAAAGTTCAAAGTTTTCAGAATATTCAATTCTTGTACCCATCTTCCTCGTAAAGTTTTCAGAATATTAAGTTCTTATTCTGATATTCCTCGTAATGTCATGTCTTCATAAAACTCTAACCTTAGGAGAGTCCCTATAATTGATAAATTTCCTCTTCCCCCTAGTAGGAGCAGAAGAGGTGGTACACTACGTAATATTAGGGTTTTCATCCAAACGTGGTTCTTCTCTTCCTTCATCTAGTTCCAGTACCTCTTCTAGAACCAGAGGTTCTCTTTCTCAAAGGTCTTCTTCTAGAGGTAAGGAACCCTCTAAACCTCTTCGTGAACCCTCTGTGGAGGAAATAGTTCCCGCGGAACTATCTTTCTACAATAATAGAGAGTCCCTTAGAAATCAAGTGTCCTCTTTAGATCGTGCTGATATCTACCTAACTCAAATCACTGAAGGTCTGATTTCTTTAGTTCGTAAAGACTGCTATTGGAGTCATGACTTCCCTATTATATTTCCCAATGCGAGCTAGAAAATCACCTCCTATTTAATTGGATTTTCTTTTGTTTATACATACCGTTTCACGTTAGGTTTTAAACCTGCTATTGTCCTGGTTATCCTCGAGTTCTGTTGATTTTTCGATGTCTGTTTAGGTCAAATTGGCCCCATAGTATGGAGGGCTGTTGCTTGTTTTAGGCATTTGACCAACATGGCCAACGTGGTTTTTACTTTTTCTCATTTAATTCACCTTTACTCTTCCAGACTCTTTCGCTAAGGTATTTTTACTTTAGTAGCAAGGAGAAAAAGAGTTATAGTCAGTCCAAAAGATGATAGAGACCGTGGCTAGTATACCAGGTTTGTTGCTGTTCCCTTTGTTGGTTTAGTGGGTGATGAAAATATTTGCTTCCCTAAGAAGTTGAATTTTTCACGTGAGTTTTTTTTTGCAACCCACTAGGCGATAAGCCTAGGGCCAGTTTTATTTATATAAAGAAAATAAAAAACCGAATACATTGTTAGGAGGTCTTACAATATGAAAGTAATAAAATTTGATAATTACATTCCTCCTATTACCAACGTTAAGAAATGAACTTTACTTTGGTATGACAAAGTGTGTATTATAAAATTTAAACCAATGCTGCATCAGAACTAGCTGTTGATTCCAAGATAAACCTTGTGAATTTGCACATGTATTTCTGATAGGTTGCTGAAGATGATAACCTATTTTCTTTGGTGTTGTATTGTCCTTGTTTGTGTTCAAGTATCTTGAAGTTCCCTAATCACTGCTACATACCATCTGCAACTGAACTTGTGATCCATCTGCTGCATTGTTGCTGTCCACATTTGTCTTCTCCTCTCTATTCTGCCCTCGTTGTTGATCAATCTACTGGTGATTCTTAATATGTTCCTTGCATGATTTCCTCCATGCCGTGTTTATCTCTGATGTTGTATTGATATGTATGTCCAAATTACACCATTATTGCCCGCTAAGTGCAGTCCAAATTGCCAAGTTACAATTTTTCTCCATATATGCTCCATTGTTGTGTTTAGGAAACCACTTTCATGACTGGTTCTTGTGTTTCCAGCTGAAGTTTTTGCCTTACATAGTTCTTGTGTTATTGTAAACCTGTACTACATTTGGAAGACGTTCCATAACACAGCCCTGTTACTCAGAAATCTTTGCCAAAACCTACAACTAATATCCTGAAAACCAGCTTCCTTTACTATGCTGCTTTTGCCTTCTAAATTGTGAATTTCCATCAAGTGTCTTTTTGATGCCCTTTTATGAAGACAAAGCTGATATCTGGTATTGACCTGCAGCATTTACATTTCAAGCCAACATGCCCTATTGCTGCTCTTACACATGCTGAACACCCAATGATGCATTAAGATCTTACTCACAGATCTCATGCTTGTGCATGCCCCTTTTCCTTCTTCAAGGGAATGAGCAGATAGTGCTAATACCACCCATTGAATTCGTAATAAGGGGCAAGGCATGAGTACACTGACATTTCCTGCAAAAAAGAAAACAAGGTTAGTGAAAATATTTGTCATTATCATCTCCTCTAGGAATATTTGATGATATTGACTATAGCAATTGTCCAATTCCCTCACTAAAATCCTTGCCTTGTTCATTTTTTCCATAACTCCCATCCTTGTTTTGTCTATCCTACTACCCTTATATTTGCCTGTCACACCTCTTTTTGGCTATTACAACCCGGCGAAGGGCATAGATAAAGGAAAATTTTCCAATTAAAGGACAATAGAAACAGGATTCAATTATTTAAGAGAACTTCAGAGTCGCCACTTGGGAGATTTATGGTATCCCAAGTCACCGTTTAGAATCCCGAATCAAGGAAAGAATGACTCTATTTAACAGTCCACGAAACAGAAATCCGAGTATGGAATTCTGTTAACTCGGAAGAAGGTGTTAGGCACTCCCGAGTTCCGTGGTTCTAGCACGGTCGCTCAACTGTTATATTTGGTTTAAATTATCTGATTTTTACAATTATGAACCTATGTGCATTTTTTAATCTTTTAACCACTTTTATTATTATTATTTTTAAAGAGGATTGCAACATCGTTAAAACATGTCTCTAACCACGTCACATAAATGCACCCACGGTTTTTGACACATTGTAACTTCGTTGAGATATATATTTGGGTCACATAAATGCGCACCCGTATTTAAGGAGATAAAATTATTAAAGACGTGCCTAAAAGCGACTATCGCGTTATTATCTTTGCGGGGTACCGTGAAATTCACTGAACGACGTGTCCCGAATCCCTAACTATTTTAACATAAACATTTCACAAAGGCCACACGATTTATGGATTCCGTTTGGCGCGACACATCTCTGTTTTATTTTAAAAGGCCATTCCTAAATCGAGCTACTTTTTTTCCATTAGATTTGTCTCTATAATAAGGAAGATGCCTAAACTGAGTAGTCTACCATTAAAAGCGTTGCATCACTATATATTAAATCGGGTTAGTTTCAGATTGCATGCTTTCAGCCTGCTACAGTTGCTAATTTTGACATTGGGCTCATCCTTGACAGAAGCGAAACCGGGAAGTGTAATCTTTCCTGTGCCTCTTAAATACGCCTGGTTTGGGCTTTTCCTTTGAGCCCAGAAACGTAAAACAACAATATCAAGGATCGAAAGTAGCATTCCATAAATCACAAGGTTACATCTTTTCCAAATCATTTTATTAACGCATGTATTTTATCATTTTAGCTTGCCAAACGTCTAACAAGGTAAAACTCAGGGTAAACTTCTATATCTCAACTATTAATCCTATCAATGCAAATCCAAATATGTTTACACATAATATCTTCACCATTAAATTAAACATAAGGATTTAAGCAGTCTACCATTACTAATACCACGATTTATCCTACTAAAATAAAGAATAGTACAAAATGAATGATCCAAATGGTTCAAAATAATTCAGCACAGTCCAATTGTTTAATTATCACAGCCCATTGTCTCAATTATAACAATTTAATAGTAATAAGGCTGATGAAAAGCAGATAATAGGCTTCTTCAACTTGAATATTCACTAGGTTCAGACTTCATACATCACGGGAGATTGAAGAAGTACCTGGAATTTGTGCCGAAATAACACTGAGAGTCAGCAAAGCTCAACTAGCATGATATTCACAAAATCCAAAGCTCATGAGTAGTTAATACACCCAGTAATGCTACCAAATATCCCAGGAAATCTTAAACCCAAGCTCCGACCAGCAAAAAACCAACCAAATGGCTCAAATGAACCTCAAACAGCTAAACAGGAACCCAGGAACATTTTGACACCACCTAAAATCAACAATTTAACTCAAAATAGCCCGGAACAAAGAACTAATCAACTCAAATTGACCTAAGGCCAATGCTGGGAACTGAACTCTTTAAATGTATATTTTTCTGGCTATTTTTCATCTTTATATAGCTAAACTTCTACTGCACAGCTAGAATTAGAATTATTTTCAGTAAAAGCAATCTAATTGAACAGTGAAAAATCCACTGAACTTTAGAAAATTTGACAACTCTTATAAGCTTAGGATTTCAGGACACTTTCAGGAATTTGTGGAGATTTTTAGGGCTTTAAAATATCTGGAATTTTCTTATGGATTTTCAGACTTGTGTAACCCCTTTCTTTGAATGAATTGGGGTCCCTTTTATAGCCAAAGGATTAAGGCAACCCTTTTATTTCATTTTAACTACTAGTCCCTCTTCTGATTTTCAGATTTTACCTACTTGGTGCTTCATTTTTTGACTTGTTTCCGAAGTTACTGCACTAAACCACTAACTTTTAAACTAAAATCCCCTTCTAGAAGGGTCTAAAAGATTCTAGCATTGTTTCTTATTTATAGGATACCTATACTACCCTTATTTTAATCCTAAAATTACCAGAACCAAATTAATACCCTATATTACCCTTTTAGTATACTGAAATTATCATTTAACTCAGTTAAGTCCTAAAATTAACTACTAGCTAATTATCAGCTATAACCAAACCATAATTAAACATGAATCAATGATCAAGAATAACCAAAAAAATCCAATTCAGAATTCAAAGTACATCTGGACCAAAAATTCAAACTTAATGTTGAAAAACATGCAAAGTTGTGACTACCATGCCATTATACCATTTGGAACAATCAAAATTGAAACTGATTCGTATTCAAACTACTACCAACTATTTGTTGAACATTAAAATATGCTGAACAATAAACATGAAGGTTCAGGAATTAAGCCTAGATCAGACATGGCCATTAATCTAAAGAAGTGGGTAATTCAAAGCATGATTAGAGTCTAAACCTATGGAATCACCAGAAAAACAAAAATGACAAAAATACAAGCAGAATAAATGGTCACCAAAATCCAAAATTAATTCTGAGCAAAACTAGTTAATATTTCTAATTAAACTAAGAGCCAAAACTTAAAGCAAGATAAAAGTGTTGACAAAGAAGCAAAAACAAAACTAAACAGAAGAAAAAGAGGAAACATGCTAATTGTCCTTCACAAAACTTGATTGGCTTCAATTTAAGTCTCCAAACGGAGTTACAGATTTGTTTTTAGCCAAAACAAACATGCAATTCCGTTTTGAAACTCAAACGTGTTTAAAATTTCCTTCTCAAAATTAGGTCAGGACTCAGATTTAAAATTCGACCAGTTTGGGGGTTATTCGAATGAAGCTGGACTCATTTTTGAGTAGGGGAAGGCAAGGGGAGTGTGGGGTGTTAATTTGGACGCCGTTGGAGTCGGCGCCGCCGTGAACGGGGGAGCAGCCGCTCATTTGAAGAGATATTCGACGCGTTTGGCTAGGTTTTGAGGGGTGATTCTAGAGGGGTTGTTAGGATTTATGCCCGTCACTAGAGGGGGGGTGAATAGTGCGGCACGAGAATATTAATAAATATTGCGGAATTAAAATTGCAGGAATAAAATAAATTCGGTAATTAAAATAGTAAGGAAAGAACACACCGTATTTATCCTGGTTCACCACAACGTGTGGTTAGTCCAGTCCCCGAGAGACTCTCTCGAGATTCCGCTAACTCCGTTAAGCTTACGGGTGCCTAACAATCCGTTACACTTGCTCGTAGATGTACACTCTACAAGACTTCGACTTGCTCGAGGATACCGCACCTCAAGACTTCACCTTGCTCGTGGATACCGCACCACAAGACTTCACACACTAAGATTGAGGGTACTTAGCAAACCCGACAATCAATGAGAAGATATGGTCTTCTCAAACACCTTTCTCTTTTACAACAAGAATTCTCTAATAAGAGTAGATAAAGAGATACAAAATAAGCTCTATGAACAACTCAAAGTTGTCTCTCAAATGGCTCAACAAAAGCTCTATAATGATGCACAAATGATATTAATATGTATATGAATAATGAGAGGTGTTGTGTGTTTCAATTCAGTTCAAAAGACCTCTATTTATAGGTGGTAGAAGTAGTATGTCCGTTGCTTAATTGGCAATCAAATATGCTGATTTTATGCCAAGATAATCAATTATCAGATTTGGATAATCGATTATCAGCTTACTGTTACAAAATCGGAAGCTGATTTTATGCAGGATAATTGATCATTGTGATATGCATAATTGATTATGTTGTTACAGTGTTCAAAAACTGGCAATGGATAGAGAATAATCGATTATGCTCTTGAGGATAATCGATTATTGACTCTTGCGGAAATTTCCAATAAATGGAATTTCCCAGAATAATCAATTATCACTTTTGCATATTCGATTATTCACAACTTACTTCAAAAACCATTTTGGTTAAAATGAAAACGTTAAAATCATTTTGTTTGAAGTATTTGAAATATGTTTATGATAAATATGATTTGATAAAATGATTTATGCATATTTATGATGACCTATGTTGAGCCAAAAGACGAGATAACTTAAGCGTTGCTCTTACATTGGTTCTACCTAACGACCTACGCCTTGGGTCTTCGGTCTTGAACTTTTGAGCTCGTCTTTGGCTTTTCAATGCAATCCGCTCATCAATATGCTTCTCGGCATTCAATCTTGATTGTTTGTCATATGATAACGTTGTTTGACACTTGACTTCATTGTTTGTCATTCATCAAAACCTATACCTGAAAATCATGCTAATACAACCAAAGCGCACATATCATGGATAGAATGATTTTCTACAATTTCCCCCTTTTTGATAATGACAAACAACCTGAGATATGCATATCGGATTCCCCCTAAATTCATGCTATATTTCAACATACAATTCATGCAAACAATTCCCCGTAATGATAATTCCCCCTCAAATAAAGCATACTAGAAGGTAGATTCATTCCCCCTTATTTGATGCATATCGCCTAATTTCTTCCCCCTTTTGGCATTAGCAAAAAGAGTATACAAAGGCTACTCTTCCCTAACGACACTTCCCCTTTTGGGTACTTCAATTGTTAGTGTTAAGAATAAAATAGAAAATACAATGAGGAATATACATGATGACGATTTTCAAAAAAAAATCATACCAACATAAAATGATACCAAATGTTAGCAAAAACATAACAACCATATTAACGGTTACTTTTAGCAAATCATATTACTTCACAACATATCAATTATTAATTTTTAACAACCCAATAGTTGTATTAAAAATATGAATTATTTATTTTTTCAAAAATATACCAGTGTTATTCAAACCAAAAATAATATTCATCAAAACATGAATCAATCATTATTTTTAACAAAAATAATTGATACCAATTGTTGTTCAAAATAAAAGTTATCAAAACATGAATCAACAAAAATAATTAATATCAATTGTTAACAGAGATATATTAATTGTTAACACATATCAACTATGATGTTTTTATCAAAAACATGATAACTAACCGAAATTCCCCCTCGATGCAATAAGGTTTCGTGCTTGGTGCATCTACTACGATATTGTAGTCTTCAAGCACACCTGCAAACGTACCTAAAAATAGGTTTTAGGTACCCAAACACTTTTGGGTCCTTGGGGGTTAGGCAAATAACAATCATAGCCAAAAGATAAATCCCTATGTTTTGTAAAACATATGGGTGCTATGTGTCCTACCCGGTTACAATAATGACATATAACATTCGGGTTGTGCATATGTCTAGGTTGAGCCAAAAATGTTCTAGGTGATCTAAAGTCGTTATTCCTAGAAGCGTTGAAATTCCTAGAGTTATTTCTAGGTGGCCTAAAATGATTATTTCTAGGCTCATTAATAAAAATCCTAGAATCATTTCTAGGTGGCCTAAAATAATTATTTCTAGGCTCATTAATGAAGACCCTAGAATTATTTCTAGGTTGACCAATATTATTTCTATCATTCTTTCTAACATTATTATTCTTCTTTTTACGCCTTTTATTTTTCCTAGTCTTTTTCTTCTTAGTTTCTTCAACAGCTTTAGGAACTTCTACACTACGTTTTTCTAGTGTGCTCCTAGGTTCTATGTTCTCTAATTTCAAGGAATTACAAGATGAACAATTAGAACTTTGATCAATTGAAGAAGTTTCATTCATCGCCTTAATTTTATTTTTAAGATCGATATTATCATTTTTCAAAAAATTATTTTCTTCTTCTAAAACTTTAATTTTAGCCGTGGCCTCTTTGGCGATTTTTGAAGTCTTTTTCAATTCACCAAATAGTTCTTTAAAAGCTTCTTGTAATTCTTCAAAAGAGTAAGAATTAGAAGTGCTTACCTCTTCTTCTTCATCGGCCATGAAGCATAGGGCAGTCGTTTCATCACACGAGCTGTCCGAGTTCCATGTCACGCGCTTTTGGACTTGAGGCGTACCTTCATAGATGGCTTCAAGTTTATCCCACATTTCTTTGGCGGTTGTGCAATAGGAAATCTTCCGATAGTCATCCGGATTCACCGCACAATATAACATATTGATGGCCTTGGCGCTGTATTCATTCTCCTCCTTCGGAACCATGGCTTCCCCAACTTTCTTTGTCGTCATACCGTTTTTAATGATTTGCCACAAGCGAAAGTTATTTGATTGGATGAAGATTCTCATCCGCTCTTTCCAGTATGTATAATTTGTTCCATAAAATAGTGGAGGCTCAATGGTGGAGTGTCCTTCGCTCATCGTTCCTGCGTTCAATATTCTCAACAAAAAATATATATCGTTCTCTCAACCGGTTAAGGCTTTCAGAGAGTTAGGCTCTGATACCAATTGTTAGGATTTATGCCTGTCACTAGAGGGGGGTGAATAGTGCGGCACGAGAATATTGATAAATATTGCGGAATTAAAATTGCAGGAATAAAATAAATTCGGTAATTAAAATAGTAAGGAAAGAACACACCGAATTTATCCTGGTTCACCACAACGTGTGGTTAGTCCAGTCCCCGAGAGACTCTCTCGAGATTCCACTAACTCCGTTAAGCTTACGGGTGCCAAACAAACCGTTACACTTGCTCGTAGATGTACACTCTACAAGACTTCAACTTGCTCGAGGATACCGCACCTCAAGACTTCACCTTGCTCGTGGATACCACACCACAATACTTCACACACTAAGATTGAGGGTACTTAGCAAACCCGACAATCAATGAGAAGATATGGTCTTCTCAAACACCTTTCTCTATTACAACGAGAACTCTCTAATAAGAGTAGATAAAGAGATACAAAATAAGCTCTATGAACAACTCAAAGTTGTCTCTCAAATGGCTCAACAAAAGCTCTATAATAATGCACAAATGATATCAATATGTATATGAATAATGAGAGGTGTTGTGTGTTTCAATTCAGCTCAAAAGACCTCTATTTATAGGTGGTAGAAGTAGTATGTCCGTTGCTTAATTGGCAATCAAATATGCTGATTTTATGCCAAGATAATCGATTATCAGATTTGGATAATCGATTATCAGCTTACCGTTACAAAATCGGAAGCTTTATGCAGGATAATCGATTATTGTGATATGCATAATTGATTATGTTGATACAGTGTTCAAAAACTGGCAACGGATAGAGAATAATCGATTATGCTCTTGAGGATAATCGATTATTGACTCTTGCGGAAATTTCCAATAAATGGAATTTCCCAGAATAATCGATTATCACTTTTGCATAATCGATTATTTACAACTTACTTCAAAAACCATTTTGGTTAAAATGAAAACGTTAATATCATTTTGTTTGAAGTATTTGAAATATGTTTATGATAAATATGATTTGATAAAATGATTTTATGCATATTTATGATGACCTATGTTGAGCCAAAAGACGAGATAACTTAAGCGTTGCTCTTACATTGGTTCTACCTAACGACCTACGCCTTGGGTCTTCGGTCTTGAACTTTTGAGCTCGTCTTTGGCTTTTCAATGCAATCCGTTCATCAATATGCTTCTCGGCATTCAATCTTGATTGTTTGTCATATGATAACGTTGTTTGACACTTGACTTCATTGTTTGTCATTCATCAAAACCTAATCCTGAAAATCATGCTAATACAACCAAAGCGCACATATCATGGATAGAATGATTTTCTACAGGGGTTGGAAATAGGAGAAGACGGGGAACCTGGGTGTAAATTTGGGTGGATTTGGGGTTACGCCGCCTGCGCGCGGGCTGTGGGGATATGGTGGTGGTGGGGTGGCTATTACACCTGTGAATTTAGGGTATGTTTGGACATGGTATGGAGTTTCAATGGAAGGGAGGGGGGTGTTGTGTGAAAATTATATAGTGTGACACCTTTCCCCATCTCGACCGTCCGATCATGCCTGATCAAGGGCTAGATTTCTTGGGCATGAAACAACGTCATTTTGGCCTTTAATGTTTTGGACCGGGTAATGACGTTGGGTCTGGGTCTATTTGGGTGGGTTTGGTGGTTTTTGGTCCAGGTTTGATGCAAGAATTGACCCAAAATAAAGCGAATATTATATACCATCATTTATTCTCTTTTTGCATATTTTTGTTTTATTATTTTTTTTCCAGATATTTAATAACAAAATAAGAATAGCCAAAAACATATTTAACATGAAATAAACTCCTACAATAACCTAAATTCTAAAATTCAAAGAAAATTAACCAATTTTTATTTTTTTTCCTTATTTTCAATATTAAATAATTAATAACCTAAAAAAATATAAAAATTAAATCCTAAATGCAAAAATGCTATTTTTTTATGAATTACATTAATTAAAATGTGCAACATGACAATAAACACAAAATTATGCAATTCATTCCTAAAATTCAAATAAATACAAAATCACGCAAAATAAATCCTAAAAATTCAAATAATAAAGAAAGATGCAAATAAACACAAAGTCACACAATTAATTCCTAAAAATTCAAACAAATACAAAATCACGCAAAATAAATCCTAAAAATTCAAATAATAAAGAAAGATACAAATAAACACAAAGTCACACAATTAATTCCTAAAAATTCAAAAAATAACAGAAATATCCTAATTTAATGAGTTTATAGGAACATTTCAAGTGAGGCAAAAATCACGTGCTCACATTGCCTATGAATCCCCGTCATCTTTTCTTTTCCAAATTTCCTCCATGTTACCATATAGCATGCAACGAACTTCCTCCCAGTACTCATGTTGCTGCATACTGCTGAATTTTTCTCCCTGTTTCTCCTCTTGCTTCTGACTTCTTGTTTCTGCCTCTTTTAAACCATCAAGAACTGCCTGACTCCTTATATCCTTATACCACTCCTTTCATTCTCTTACTCCCTAGACTCTCTGTCGTTGATGTTGAACTTTGCCTGCAATTCCTGATGCTGTTATATCATCAGCCCTATTTCCTAGTTGTGCCAAACACTGATATTGGCTCCTAAGTTTGACCTCTTCTATGATCCTACCAAATAGAATTATATCCAGCATTGCCTGACACCATATATCCATTGTAGCTACCTTACCATCCCCTATATCCTTTACTCCAAATTGCCTATTTCGCTTAAACATTCTGGGACCAATATCTCCTATTTGTTATTCTGATTTTCCAACCACACTAGATGCTGAAGAATAGTCTAAGTATCATTGAGTCCTACTTGGAAAGTAGCTTGCCTTGACTTCCTTTCAATGGGTTGAGTTCAAAACACTAATAACACTACCTAAATATCCATCAACAGGCAAGCCATAGGTGCAGCAACTTGACGTGCAAAAAAAAAAACCTTGTTAGATAAAACCATCATTACTAGGTACTCTTCCCACATGATTTGTACGTGATGCTCATAAATTGGCTCTGTTACATCCATCCTTCTTGCTTCCATGCACCTTAATTCTTTGCTACTTTACTCTCAAGTATGGAAATTGCAATTTATCCCCATTCAATAGCCTCCTACCTTGTATGTCTAGCTGATGGAATGAATAACAATAAATATACCCCTGATCAAGAGCATGATTTTCCAAATGATCCACTAATTTGTTCCCCTCTCAAAATATATGTGTTATTCTGCCATTGGATATTCTCAACATCTGACTTATCTCGATCACTTCTTCCTCAATAATCCAAGGTGCCCTCCAGTCCCCTTCAATCACCCTATTGAGCAATATTGAGCCTGTTTGCACCCAAATATTTTATATGCCATCAGCTAAACTATGTTTCAATGCCTCCAGCATAGCCTTAGCTTTTGCCTGTGTATTTGTCACCTCCTGAATCTCCTTACTACACATATAGCAAGTTTCCTTTCTCATTCCTTAAGCAAAAACCAATTGAACTCCTTCCTGGGTTACCCTTTGATGCCCCATCAGTGTTTATTTTTGTCTAACCTTGCATTGGAAATTCCCATAACACCTTATGAAAATTCAGTTTGGGAGTATAGTTCTCCATCATTTTCAGTATGTCTGGCCACCTATATGGTACCTTAGCTATCCAGGTTTTCTTACCCTGATAAGTGACTGATTAGTCGTGCATACCTGATACACAACCATATTAGTAGACACTGGCTCCCCATGTTTATTGCTATTCCTCCTTTTCCACAATTCCCGTACAATGATACTAGGCAGTGCTAGAAATATTGGCTTTAGTCTAGGAATCACCTTCAAGGTCTAGCATTTCGCTATAGCCTGTTGCAAACTCGATCCCTCTAAAGACAATCCAGCATAAGAAAAGAAGTAAGTCCACACTCCTGAAGCACTGTATGAATGATAGAACACATGGATTATTGTCTCTTCATTAGGAGATACATGACACCGGCATTTTGATGGCATAAAGTAACCCATCCTTCTTATTACATCATCTAATGGTAATTTTCTTTTCCAAATATTCCACATAAAGAAAGAAATTTTAAAAGGCAGTCCTTGCACCCACATGTTAGTGTAAGTTATAGGTGGATACTTTCTTCTTTGCAAATACTCCCAGGCAGACTTGACTGTGAATTGACCTCTAGTTTCTAACCTTCACACAGGTTTGTCCAGTTCTTCTGAATAAGCTAGGCATGGTATACTATCCAGAATGTGAGATGCTAAATCTTCCTTACAACCTCATCACTTGTTGAGTGATTGACAAAGATAGCAGATTTGGATTTGTTAATCAATTGGCCTGAAGCTGCTTCATATAAATTTATCACTTCCATAATCAATCTTAGAGAAATGGCATATGATAATGAGAATATAATTGTGTCATTAGCATAGGCAAGATGGTTGATTTTATGTATCCATTTAGGTAGACCAAATCCACAAAAATACAAGTTATGATGTAATGCATTAAGCCCCCTTGACATTGCCTCTGCAGCTAATATAAATAAAGTAGATGACAAAGGATCATTGCTTTACTCCTTTAGAAGACATAAAAAAGCCATGTGGTTGCCCTTAAGAAGGACTGAATACCAATTGTTAGACACAATGTTAAAGATCAAACCAATAAACCTTTCAGATAACCCATCTTCCTCAGGACCTTTCTGAGAAAAATCCAAGAAATTATATCATACGCCTTTATCATATCTAGCTTTATAACTACATTGGGACATGCTTTTGTTCTCAATCTAATATGAGTAATTATTTTCTGAGTGAGTAACATATTTTCAACAATACTCTTTCCTTTAACGAACCCAGCCTACTCATAAGAAATAACATTAGGAAGAATATCAACCAACCTCTCATGTATCACCCTTGAGATGATTTTGTTTGAAAAATTGCTCAAGCTGATTGGTCTCAAATCTAAAAAGGTTTGCACATCCTTCTTCTTTGGTAACAATACTAAATTTGTGTGAGTCACAAATTTAGGAAGATGCTACCCACTGAAGAAGGCCTTTACTATCTCTAGAATATCTTAACCTATGATTTTCCAACAAGCATGGAAAAAATTTCCATCGAAACCATCAGGTCCACCTGCACTGGCCTCATTCAGCCCAAATACTGCCTTCTTGACTTCCTCCATTTTTGGCTGTCTTGTGAGCTCACTATTCTATTCCTTATTTATCATCACATGCATGTGATCCAGTATTGTAAAATCTGTTGGAACACTAGATTCATGGAATTGTTGTTGGAAATAAATGGGCAGCTTCTTCTGCTAAATCTACTTGTTCCTCTAGCCAATTACCATTTCTATTTTGAATTCTTTTCAGCTGTAGTTTCCTTCTTTTTCCACTCATATGAGCATGAAAAAGATTAGTATTGCTATCTCTATCTTTAAACCAAACCATACCACCCTTTTGTTTCCAGAAATCCTCTTCTAATTCCCATACTCGAATCTATTCAACTTGCTTCCTTTGGAGCCTTTTTTGATTTTGAACTATTGGATTTAATTCAAATTGAGTCTCATGTAACTTGACCACTTCCTCCAATCTAGCTAACCTTTGAAAAATATCACCAAACGTATCTCTACTCAATACCGTTAAAACCTGCTTCAATTTCTTCATCTTGTGGTTGAATAAGATATATGGGCTCGCATGAAAGTTTGCCTACTAGTTTTCCTTACCGACTTCAAGAATGAATCGTGTTTAATCCATATGTTCCAAAATCTAAAAGCTTTTTTGATTGGACCAATACTAGGATTACAAGTAAGTTGCATCGGGCTATGGTCTGAACCAATCTCGGATAAATGATTGATTTCCAGACCTGGCCAAAGTTGTTGAAGCTCCATGTTGCCCAGGAATCTATCTAGTCATTTGAAAATACAATCCTCCTCAGCCCTCCCATTCCACAAAGTGAAAATGCTTCCTTTTAACCCAAGATCAAAAAGATTGCACGTATTAATACAGTTCCTGAAATCATCTATCTCGTTAATATGTACTGGAAGGCCACCAAATTTCTCTTCTTCATCCCATATCACATTAAAGTATCCACCCACGAGCCATGGCAGAGACATATCCGTAGTCAATGAGTATAATGTGTCCCATAGCTTAATTATCTCATTTGCATTACATTTACCATATACCATGGTAATAATAAACTCCTTATGATAATCAGTATCAGCCATTCTCGAGGTAATCTGCTGCTCAATGTTTAGTAGGATATCAAAATCATATTTTTGATCTATGAAAATCCATATTTTTTTTAGATATATTAACAACTAATTGCTCAAACCCAATCCTTCTCCTATATTGGTCCACAGTTCTAGCTTGCTGCATAGGCTTCATCAAGGCAATGAAATCAAAATGGTACTGTCTATCCATTGTGATTACTCTTTCAAAAGCTTTCATTGTATTAACTGACCTAATATTCCAAATGAGAGCAATCATCATTAATTAACTGATTTAGAAAAGGTTCTCCATGTTTGAACTCATGGGACTTGCACCCTAGTAGTATCCTTTGGCTGTTTTTTCTTCCTCCTTCCTGCTGCTTTCCCAATCTCTATTTGTCTAGGAGAGATGTCACCTTGCCTCCACATCTAGCTCTTTGTCTTGTACTTCTTCCACATCTTCATGGCCTTCAAGGAATTCACCTTCATCTGATTCTTTTTCATGCTGTTGAAACCATAATCTACCTCCAGTAAAACCCACACGATCCTTTAGATTTTCTTGCTCAGGGATCACACTTGTATCTAGAGATTGAAATGGGATTTCTTGACAAGACTGATTTGTGGTAACATTTGTGATTGGGAAAGTGCTATGTACCCATTGAGGTGTAGATTCTTTAACTCTATCCACTGTTGCTGCCTTAACTATACTTCCTCCCCTAATAGAATTAGTTTCACTGCCTCTCCTTGATGATGCTACTCCAGTTTACTTAGGAGTAAAAACTGCAGCAGCTGGATTTAACTCTTTATGGATAGGTGATTTCTACACAATAATATGTTGAAACACGTTCTCAATACATACTAAACGTGTGTTCATATTTGTAGGTTTTGATAAATGACAAACGACGCGCAATTGACATATGACGAGGTCCAAGCACAAGCGCGCAATTGACACATAACGAGGTTCAAGCACAAGACGAATAAAGATCATGATCAAGCAAAGAAATAAAGTTATACATGAGTCGTACTTTAATTGTGATCTTGATCCGACAATTGACTCAAGACTTGGCTTCTCTCGTAAAATTATTTTTATCAAATCATGCATATTTAATTTAAAGCAAAATGATTTTCAAACATTTTATTTTTGCCAAAATGATTTTTAAACATGCCTCTCAAATCTGGACAAAGATAATCGATTATGTACTTCATGATAATCGATTATGTTAAGACAATGTACACCAAATTTACAAAGCTGAAGGATAATCGATTATGTACCTTATGATAATCGATTATGTTAAGGTAGTGTACATTAGATTTTTCAAAGCTACAAGATAATCGATTATGTACCTTATGATAATCGATTATGTTGAGGCAGTGTCCATCAGATTTTTCAAAGCTATAAAATAATCGATTATGCACATTATGATAATCGATTATGTTGAGGCAGTGTCTATCAAATTTTATAAGACTGTAAAATAATCGATTATGTACTTTATGATAATCGATTTTGTTAAGACAGTGCAGTCCGAAGTTTTCAAAATATAAAAGATAATCGATTATCCTTATAGCATAATCGATTATGCAAATGGGCGTTGCCAAAGTATTTTTAAACTCTGAAAGATAATCGATTATACACAATCTGATAATCGATTATGCTGAGTAAAATCTGCATACGATTTTTTGAACGTTGTCAGGTAATCGATTATACACAATCTGATAATCGATTATGCTAAGTAAAATCTGAATATGATTTTTTGAACGTTGTCAGGTAATCGATTATACGATTTGGATAATCGATTATTCTGCTTAAAATCTGGGAATGATTTTTGAACGATTGAAAAATAATCGATTATGCAAATCAGATAATCGATTATCTTAGCACAAAATTAGCAATTCTTGATTGGCAATTAGGCAACAGTTGTGGGGGTTTTGAACACTATAAATACAACTCAAAATCAGTCTTCTAAGTACAACAACTGATCATATTCTTGCTAAAGTTTGCATACTCTCATATACATCATTTTATATTCATTTCATATATTTTTGAGAGCCAAACTCTTGAGGAAAGTTGTTGTGTTCTTGAGCGTATTTATTTTACTCATATCTACTCTTAAAGAGAGTCTTGTCTTGAGTGCTAAGTGTTTGTATACACTTGAAGGGAAGTGTTAATCCCTTGTGGTTGTAAGAAGGAACGTTTTCATTCCTTCGGTTGAAGTCTTGAAGTGTGGTATCTTCGAGCAAAGGTTGTTGAGGCTTGTGTGACTCAAGTTCTCAGTTTGTAACGGTTTGTTAAGCACCCGTAAGCTTAACGAAGTTAGTGGAATCTCGAGAGAGTCTCTCGGGGACTGGACTAGACACAGGTTGTGGTGAACCAGGATAATTTCGGTGCGTTCGTTCCTTATTATTTACTTACCGCACTTATTTCAATCCTGCAATTTTTAATTCCGCAAGTTTATATTGTTTTTTATTATAACGCTATTCACCCCTCTTCTAGCGTTAAGCGTATATTCTAACAATTGGTATCAGAGCCCAACTCTCTGAAAGACTTAACCGTTTGAGAGAAACAATCCATGGCTTCTACTCGTGACTTTAATGCAGGAATAGGTGAAGGACAATTCTCCACCAGACCACCACTGTTCGACGGCACAAACTATATGTACTGGAAGGAAAGGATGGGAATATTCATCCAATCGAATAATTTTCATCTATGGAAGGTTATAACAAAGGGAGAACAAATTCCAACCAAAAAGGTTGAAAATGAATGGGTTCCCAAATCCGAAGATGAATACGATGCAGATGATATCCAAAAAGTGCAGAACAATGCTAGAGCCATCAACTTATTGTATTGTGCTGTAAATGCTGATGATTACAGAAAAATATCATGTTGCACAATGGCTAAGCAAATGTGGGATAAGCTGGAAATCACGTACGAAGGTACGGACCAGGTAAGAGAAGCTAAAATTGATTTTCTAACCCATGCATATGAACTGTTTCACATGAAGGAAAGCGAGAGGATCGATGACATGTTCGAACGATTTTCAAAAATTGTCAATGACCTACATGCTCTTAAGAAGACCTTCACAGATAAGGAACTTGTCCGAAGTCTCACTCCGGAATGGCGTTCCAAGGCCGACGCGATTCAAGAGTCTATCGGCATTTCAAATGTCACCATCGACGGACTAAGAGGTAATCTTAAAACCTATGAATCTACTATACTTAACCCTCCTTTTAATGATCAAAGGAAACAAAGAATTGCCCTCAAGGCAAGCACGTCTCAACCTCAAAATGATGAGGACTCAAACAACGGAGATAACAAGTTCGGACTCGTTATTAAGAGGTTTCAAAAGTTCATGCGAAAAGAGTATGAACGAAAAGGCAAACAACAAGGAGATCAAGTAAAGTGCTATGGATGCGGAGAAATCGGGCACATTAAATCAAATTGCCCAAATGTCAAAAAGGAGAAGAAACCCTTCAAGAAATAACGAGCATACATATCTTGGGGAGGTGACTCCGGAGACGAGTCAAGTGAGGAAGAAGAAGACGAAACCGCAAATCTTTGTCTCATGGCGCACGAAGACAATCAAGAAGAGGTACGTCAAATTTCTTCAAAAAATTTCTTTTCTCTTGAGGAAATGCAAAATGCTTTTGATGAATTGTATAGTGAATTCATTAGAGCTTCCGAAACTGTTAGAGACGTAAAGAAAAATTCTTCTTTGAAAGAAAAAGATTTTGAAAAACAACTCTCTTTGAAAGAAAAAGATTTGGAAAAATTGATTTTGGAAAATGAGAAGTTGAAAGAAGAAAACAAATTTTTCGGCAAGAGAAGCGCCGACAAACCCGAGAGTTCTAGTAAAAATTGTATTTCTTGCATGCATCTAAAAGATGAAGTAGAAAGACTTAAGGGCACCCTAGATAAGTTCAATTCTTCTCATAAAAATTTGAATGATGTTCTTGTCAATTTGAAATCGACCAAACATGGCATAGGTTTCAAAAACGAGCCTAAAGAAAAAGTTGAAGCCATCCCCCAACAACCCAAGGCTCAACCTAGGATAAATAAAATAAACATTCATCCTAGAAATAACCATCCTAGAATGAATATGCATCCGAGACCAAACACTAGAAGAAACTTTGAACATTTTAGAACGCCTAGAAATGGCCTTCAACAATTGCAACCTAGACATACTCGACCTAGAAACAATTATTCTATAAACGCTGCATATCCTAGAACAAACAGTAGGAGAAATGATTTTCAAGGATTGCGCAATAGCCATATTGTCAAAAATAGAGCAAACGATTTTCGTACCTCCAACTACTACCAACCTAGAAGAATGCATAATCCTAATATCATTTGTCATTATTGTAGTCGAATAGGACATATTGCTCCTGCTTGTTTTACTAGACATAGACACTTAACTGCATGTCAAGCACAACAGCATTTTACACCTAACTCTCAAGGACCCAAAACGGCTTGGGTACCAAAAACTCATTAATTTGTCTTGTAGGTATGTTTGAAGGGATCAAGTGTACTTTGGTACCTTGATAGTGGATGCTCCAAACAAATGACCGGAGACGCATCCAAGTTCCTTCAACTAGAACAAAAGGAAGGAGGAAACGTTATATTTGGAGATAACAACAAGGGAAAAATTATCGGCATTGGCTCGGTCGGTAAGAATGAATCTTCTTCCATTAAGCATATATTGCTAGTTAAAGGTCTAAAACATAATCTCTTGAGCATAAGTCAATTATGTGACAAGGGAAATCTTGTTTTGTTTGATTCGGAAGAATGCTTAGTTTTTCGTTGTAGTGATTTTAAAATTATTCTTCGTGGTTTTAGAATTGATAACATCTATATGGTTGATCTTGAAAACTCTTCATCAGAGTATGTGAATTGTCTTATGAGTAAAGAAGATGATATGTGGTTATGGCATCGTAGAGTAGCTCATATCAACATGCATCTTTTAAACAAATTGGTTTCACAAAATTTAGTTATTGGTCTTCCAAATTTGAAATTTGAAATGACACTATTTTTGATTCTTGTCAAAAAGGGAAGCAAACAAAAACATCTTTTAAATCTAAGAATATTGTTTCAACTACAAGACCTTTGCAACTTCTTCGCATGGATCTCTTTGGACCATCTCGCATTGAAAGTCTTGGTAGAAATCGTTATGCTTTTGTTATTTTTGATGATTATTCTAGATTTACATAGACACTATTTCTTGCTCACAAAAGTGAGGCTTTTCAAAAATTTTAAATGTTTTCTTAAACGTGTTCAAAATGAAAAGAACACAACCGTCACTTCCATAAGAAGTGATCATGGGGGAGAGTTCGATCACAATCTCTTCGCGGACTTTTGTGACGAACTCGGTATTGAGCACACCTTCTCTGCTCCACGTACACCACAACAAAATGGAGTGGTGAAACGGAAAAATAGGTGTCTTGAAGAGATGGCTAGAACCATGCTCGATGAGGCTAAGATTCCCAAACAATTTTGGGCGGATGCCGTGAGTACCGCATGCTACGTTTTAAACAGAGTAGTCATAAGGCCAATACTCATGAAAACTCCCTATGAACTCTATAAGGGAAGGAAACCTAATCTCTCCCATCTTAGAGTATTCGGTTGTAAATGCTTTATTCATAACAATGGAAAAGATAATTTGGGAAAATTTGATTCCAAATCGGATGAAGGAATTTCTCTTGGTTATTCATCACGTAGCAAAGCATATAGAGTATTCAATAATAGAACCGAAACTGTTGAGGAATCCCCCCATATTGTGTTTTCCGAAAATAATGCTCGCTTGGCGAGAAAGGATTCTGGTTTTGATCTTACAGGTATTTTAAACACAATAAGTCCTCAAGACAAAGTACAAGAGGAAAATCCAAAGGAAATTCAAGATGAAATCTTGAAACAATTATCGGAGGAAGCGCCACCACTGGTGAAAGAAACGAAACTGCCTAACGCGTGGAGGACAATCAAAGACCATCCTCTCGACAAGGTAATTTGCGACATTGAACAAAAGGTAAGTACTCGAAACACTCTTAAGAACACCTTATGACACACTTCTTAAGAGATCACGTTTTCAATTGGTCAACATCTTCACAAAGCTCTTAGAGAAAGAATTCTTAATTCTTGACTCCACATTGATCCAAGTCATGCATTGCATTATTCTTTTAAAAAAAAAATTTACTAACTTGAGCGTCGGAGGCGCCTAATTCTCTTTTGCAGGTATCGCCCTAAAGGCAGGGGGAATTATAAGGCGATGGTGTAGAATAATCGATTTCTCTAAAGTCGATAATCGATTATCACTTCTTTTTGTCTTATGCTTACTATGCCGGAAAATCGATTAGCAAGTATCACTAATCGATTATTTACGTTTTATGTTTATTATGCCGGAAAATTAACATAATCGATTATGCAACACTACAATCGATTATCTAACAGTTTTTGCTTTGCAGGTTTTTGGATGGTAAATATAAAAATCGATTATCAATTTTTATAATCGATATTGTTGACATTATTTTTCAGGTGTTAATTGTGACAATAATCATTTTTTTAAAACTGTATAATCGATTACCGTCTCGGCTATTCATTACTGCACTTCCTAAAATAATCGATTATCTCAAAAGTATAATCGAGTATTTCCCGAGTCAGAAAATCACTGTGCACTCTGTGTCAGAATAATCAATTACCATAATTCAATAATCGATTATCCTCAGTAAGTATTTCAAAATTGTTAGCGTTTCTGACCGTTGTCTCTTAAATTTCTGCAGATTTTCATCTTCAATGCAATGCCATCCTTCTCATTATAAATAGGTGCTATAAGTCTTCAATTTCTTCACTCAAACATCAAACTTATCTCCCAAACTCTCAAAATTTCTCAAATTTCTTTCAAAGGCTATTACTACTTATTCAAAATGTCGGGCAGAAACTCCAAACGTGCTCGTGCCGGAAAAAATGTTGCCTCCTCTTCCGCCACTCGTCCACCAGTTTATTGTTAGAAAGATGGCTCCTTCTTACGATTCAACAGTGAAGAACAACTTATGCGCTTCACTGAAAAGTTTGAAAATCGAGAAATCCTCCCTCCTTGATTTTCCACTAATCGATTTCTCAGTCAAAGCGCCCCTCCATCCACAGCAAATATGCTCCTACAAAGCCAACTCCTTGATTTCCTATACCTTCACACCCCTTACATTCATCCTTCCTTAATTCAGGCCTTCTATTCAAATCTCGAGAAAGACGAAGATGATGAACTCTTCTCGACTGTCAATGGAATTCACATCCCTGTATCTGAGGCAAATATTCAAGCCATCACTAAACTTCCGCGCAATGGGGAAGACATTTTGCGCTATACTAGGGAAGAAGGCGCTTTGTTTGATGAACAACTTCTTTTTACTCAAATCGGCATCGGTGAATTTTTTCCAACTCCGGACCATCGTCGTCCCACCATCACAAACATGCTCCCCGAATACCGTTTAATTTTTTATTTCATCACCCGCGTTCTAAAACCGCGGAAATTCAATCATACAACTATATCTCATGAGGATTCAAAATTCATGCATGCCATCATCACTAGAGCTCGCATCAATTGGTGCAAGTTCGTCAAGACTCATATGTATGATGCTATTGGGGAAGATAACCCTCTCCCTTATGCTTTTGTCGTTATGACCCTTCTTGTTGCATCCGGTGTCGACACTTCCGTCGGCCCTCACAAAAAGGCGACGAAACATTGGGAATACAAGAATCTTCATTTCCCAATATCGGTGAGCATCCACCTCCTCCTCCAACTCAGCGACGTCGTTCTCCGGCCCCGTCCGATGTATCCCTCAATACCATTTCCGAGCAAATTGCGTCTCTGTCCACCTCCATGCATCGCATCGATATGAATGCCACTCGTCTCTCCCATGAACTTCATGGATACTTTGACCATGTCAATTATCCATATGCCCAAATTGTCCTTCGGGAAGATGTACTAGATGCCGAGCCAGAAATTAATAATGAATAATTTCTTTCTTTTTCTAGCTTGTTGTTCTATGTTTCATTGTCTCTTTTTATGTACTCGGATTTTCGGTTAATCAATAAACAAAGTTATTTACTTATTTTTTTTGCTAATGTCAAAAGGGGGAAGAATAAGGGCTATGCTCTTAATATTTGTTGGCATAAATTGAGGGGGAATTCATATGTTGAGGGGGAACAAATTGCATATCTATATACTTGTCTTGGATCGTCATTATGAATTATCTAATATGCATATCCTGATATTGGTTTGCCATTATCAAAAAGGGGGAAATTGTTGAAACACGTTCTCAATACATACTAAGCGTGTGTTCATATTTGTAGGTTTTGATAAATGACAAACGATGTGCAATTGACATATGACGAGGTCCAAGCACAAGCGCGCAATTGACACATAACGAGGTTCAAGCACAAGACGAATAAAGATCATGATCAAGCAAAGAAATAAAGTTATACATGAGTCGTTCTTTAATTGTGATCTTGATCCGACAATTGACTCAAGACTTGGCTTCTCTCGTAAGATCATTTTTATCAAATCATGCATATTTAATTTAAAGAAAAATGATTTTCAATCATTTTATTTTAGCCAAAATGATTTTTAAACATGCCTCTCAAATCTGGACAAAGATAATCGATTATGTACTTCATGATAATCGATTATGTTAAGACAATGTACACCAGATTTACAAAGCTGAAAGATAATCGATTATGTACCTTATGATAATCGACTATGTTAAGGTAGTGTACATTAGATTTTTCAAAGCTACAAGATAATCGATTATGTACCTTATGATAATCGATTATGTTGAGGCAGTGTTCATCAGATTTTTCAAAGCTATAAAATAATCGATTATGCACATTATGATAATCGATTATGTTGAGGCAGTGTCTATCAAATTTTACAAGACTATAAAATAATCGATTATGTACTTTATGATAATCGATTATGTTAAGACAGTGCAGTCCGAAGTTTTCAAAATATAAAAGATAATCGATTATCCTTATAGCATAATCGATTATGCAAATGACCGTTGCCAAAGTATTTTTAAACTCTGAAAGATAATCGATTATACACAATCTGATAATCGATTATGCTAAGTAAAATCTGCATATGATTTTTTGAACGTTGTCAGGTAATCGATTATACACAATCTGATAATCGATTATGCTAAGTAAAATCTGAATATGATTTTTTGAACGTTGTCAGGTAATCGATTATACGATTTGGATAATCGATTATTCTGCTTAAAATCTGGGAATGATTTTTGAACGATTGGAAAATAATCGATTATGCAAATCAGATAATCGATTATCTTAGCACAAAATCAGCAATTCTTGATTGGCAATTAGGCAACGGTCGTGGGGGTTTTGAACACTATAAATACAACTCAAAATCAGTCTTCTAAGTACAACAACTGATCATATTCTTGCTAAAGCTTGCATACTCTCATATACATCATTTTATATTCATTTCATAATTTTTGAGAGCCAAACTCTTGAGGAAAGTTGTTGTGTTCTTGAGCATATTTATTTTACTCATATCTACTCTTAAAGAGAGTCTTGTCTTGAGTGCTAAGTGTTTGTATACACTTGAAGGGAAGTGTTAATCCCTTGTGGTTGTAAGAAGGAACGTTTTCATTCCTTCGGTTGAAGTCTTGAAGTGTGGTATCTTCGAGCAAAGGTTGTTGAGGCTTGTGTGACTCAAGTTCTCAGTTTGTAACGGTTTGTTAAGCACCCGTAAGCTTAACGAAGTTAGTGGAATCTCGAGAGAGTCTCTCGGGGACTGGACTAGCCACAGATTGTGGTGAACCAGGATAATTTCTGTGCGTTCGTTCCTTATTATTTACTTACCGCACTTATTTCAATCCTGCAATTTTTAATTCCGCAAGTTTATATTATTTTTTATTATAACGCTATTCACCCCCCCTCTAGCGTTAAGCGTATATTCTGACATAATATACTACGCCACTACTAATTGATTACCTTCATTATTTTGTTCTTCCATTTGTAAGGCTGCAAACTTGTTTGTTGTTTGAATTTGTTGGTCTGCTGCATTAACTGGAACAACTTGCCTTCTTCCGTTATCATTGCTTTGCTGACTATTACCATTAGTAGGACCAATTTCCTGCATTGATGCACCATTATTTTGAATTAGATTAATTGATCTTTGTACCTGCTGCCCATTACCTTGATCAACTGGAACTATTTCTTTCCCTGTATCAACTTGATTTCCATTCTTCTGTACACGATTGTCCCTCACTTCCTTCTGTTGATCCCTAACTGGATTCACATTACCTACTACGCTCCTACTTGATAGAATCATCAAAGGTTGATTATGATGAACCTTAGACTGCTCCTTGCTACTTTCCACAGTCTGCTTGCCTTGATCATAAAGGGATAATTTTGGATGAATTCTCCAACATTCAAATTCATCATGCCCTTGTAATCTGCATTCCTTATATTGGGCAACATATCATACTTCATGCTAACCCATTCAGTTCTTATTTCACCTGAAGCTTCATTAATGTCTATTCTCACCTTCTTAGGATGATCAGCTTACAAGTCGACGAGATCTTTGACCCTAGTACAACTAGGTCTAGTCTTATTGATTATAGCCATGTAAAAGTGTAAAGGCTTTCCAATAGTTGAAGCAAGAGAAAAAGACACTCCTTCACAAAATAAGTAGGTAACAAACCTGGAAAGGAAATTCAAGCCATAGCCATTGGAGTCTCGTCTCTGCCTTAAATTTCACATCATATATGAGAGGTCGGATTTGATATTCATGTCCATTCTTGTATTTGACATATTGAGAACCTTTCAAAGAAAAATCAACAAAGTCCTACCACAAAGTCATACGTATAAGGATATGCCTAGGATATGCCTGTCTCTCAAGTAACCAATTCTACGCTCTCCCTTAATTCCACATTGTAACGGGACAATGTAACGAATCTCATTCAAATCTGGCCATCCATACATGAACTTTCCAACAACAACATATTGGAGACCTTCAATCACGTTCATTGTATCAACTTCTACCTCCGTAAACTTCACCATTTGTTGTCCATTGACAAAATCTGCTCGACGCAATGGAATTGGTTCAATAGAAGAAACACGTTTATGCATGGCAATAGTTGATGGTTTAAGGCTTTTAGAGTAGTCTAAGGGCTGGGGATTGTTGTTAGTGGTTGTGGAAGGCTGGACGATGATGGAAGGGGGCTGACCAACCGGAGAAGAGGGCTGGTCACCGACCAGATTGGCTATGACAGCAAAATCGCGAGCTTTCTCTCTCTAGGGTCACAAAATCGTCAAAGCCTCTCTCTAGCTTAGGTTTTCGAAGTATGTTAGTTTTCTTTTTAATAACTTTCTCATATCTTTTTTGTACAATTTTGATGATCATTGTTTTAATTTTCCTTTTCTTTTTTAGCAACCATGGGAGCTGTTGAGGAAATTCCCAATTTCTGTGGTTGGGTAGAAAACTGTTAAAAATAGCCCCACTGGACGGTAGATCTTCGAATACTCTCTCCCAACAATTTGGATGGAAAGTAAAAACTCATGGTAAGAGTGTTTTTTAATAACCCTTTTTTATATTGACTTTTCCAGAACTTATTTTACTTATTTTTTTATTAGAATTTGCTGTTCGAGGTATTAGGGTTGAGGCGATCGTAGCTTCTCGAATTTCTTTAGAAAGGGACAAAGTGATAATTTGGGGTTCTTGATCGAAAAGGAAAGCTACTATTGACTAAGACTATGAAGAAGAGGAAGACAAGGATTCCTTGGTAAAAAGTCCACGAGCTCGTAGACGACTCAATTTTGATGAACGTGACCAGCCCCATTTTCCTCTCTCTAAAAAAAAATCCTTTGCCTTCTCTCTAGGAAGAAGGGTGAATAGTGATTCCGACACTATTCATCAGACATATTCCCGGAATCCGGTGGTGGATAATAGCAATCTTGGTGTCATATTAACCCTATTTTCATTGCGATCATTCCCTAATTATTTTCTTATCCAAATCTGTATCCATTTCTTCAAGATCTTAATTGGAATTGATTCACTGTAGCTTGAAGAATTTTCAGATTTCATATCTAAAGTTCTGTTTTTTTCAGTTTTTTGAAGAATGGATGAACATTTGTATTATCAATAGGCTTTTGTTGAATTCATGCGAGCTAGGCAGCCATGGCTGCGCGGATCTCTCCCCAGCCTTTGGCTGTGGGAGAGATTGTTCATAACCACGCATTATCAGATGCAAAAGAAAGATCGAAGCCACTGTATGCTTCTGTTATTCAAGGAAAATAGAGTGTTCCGACAAAAATTGAGCTGTGCACAGTAAACTTCGACCATGAAGATCCTATAATTCAATTCACAATGGAAGATGTTAACAACTTCACCAGAGAAGAAGGTTTGCACCAAGCAGTTGTCTTAAAATTTTCTTATGGCAGACCTGAACTATCGGAAGTGCGAAGAATTTTTTTGTCGTAATTTGATGTTAAAGGTAGTTGTAACATTGGGTAGTTGGAATTTCAGCACCTCTTAGTCAGATTTGATCTTCTTAGTGATAATGTTCACTTTCTTTCAAAGTCGACTTGATATCTTACATCCAAAGGCGATGAATAGTTTTTTAGAACATTTCCATGGTCTTTCGGATTCAATCCGAAGGAGGAGACATCGATGGCAGTTGGTTGGATCTCTCTTACAGGTCTGCCACCAAATTTATTTGCTAAGAGGTCATTACTGTCAATAGCCTCAGCTGTTGGAAAACCTCTTGCTGTTGACAAGGCGACGCAGGAAAGAACAAGACCTAGCGCGGCAAGAGTTAAGGTTATTGTAGATCTTTTGGATAAGCATCCTAAAAAGGTCATGCTGCAGATTGTAGATTATGTTTCAAGAAAATTTTTCGAGTTTCATCAACAAATTGTGTACGACAACCTTCCTAAGTATTGTGCTTATTGCAAACATCAAGGACACGATGAGAGGGCTTGTAGACTTAAATAACAAAAAACTGGACCAGAGGAAATATCAGAGGATAATCTGGTTAGAGATGTGAGTAGTATCAGGGATGATGTTGTCAAATTGCAAGGGGATGCAAGGGATTTTCTAAATGGTAAAAATCTGTACAAGGAGTGACTGTGCATAATAATGCAGTCTTGAAGGAGGGTGTTGGTCGAATTATTTTAGCAGTACAACATGCTATGGTAAATGATGTTTTGAAACAGAATGTTGAACCTAAGACTTCCCAATCTACTGTGATTGATAAAGGAAACACAGAGCAACATATAATGCTGAAGACTGCTATGATTACTAATGTTTCAGAAGTGTCACAGGCAGCAGCTCCAGAGAAGTCTATGGATGAGTTACTGATTGTGGACAATCGACCTCCTATTATTGCTAGGGATGTACCTGTTTCATATGTGGATAGTGCTGGGACACTTCTGACCTCTACAGATCATATCACATCTAGTGCACACACTGGACAATTGTTTGATCATGCTGGACAATCAGATAAGGGTAAATCCACCGGGCAGCAACTCTTGATACAAAATAGTAAGGCTCACAACTGTGCATCTTGTGATCAAAGAAATGGTACAATTGTAGAGGATTCTATTTTGACTGTCAATACAGATTCAACTGTTATATCTGCTTAATTTGTAGAGAAGCCAATAGTGCCAATTCTGTTAGATGACTCAAAAAAGAAGCTGTCAAGTTTGGTTACTGTGAAAGCAAATGACAATGAAACAAGGCAGGAAAATGTTTTGATCGACCAGCAACACTTTTCGCAGAATTCTGTTCTGTTGGATCAAACATCTGGCGCAAAGGACACCAATATAATTGCACTATCCAAAGGACAACTAAACTGGAATAAGGTTCAGCAACTAACAGCAGAAGAGGTACATATCCTGACTACTGTGCCGTCAACTCCAACATTGGATGACATTAAAGCATCTGTTACTGAGGTTAACAACAGCTCCAATAGGTCATTGCATAATGAAGCAGCCACTGCAGTCTATTCTACCAAATATGGATTCTACACTGCAAAGTGTTGCAAATCGAGCTAAAACTGTGACTAATGATACTGTCACAACAGCAAGTCCTTCAGATGACGATATCACACAAAATTCAACTCAACAGGATATACATCACAAGCCAGAGATGGATCAACAAAGCAATTTGAACATCTCAATAAATAACACAGCTGCAATTGTCTCTAACACTACTGTGCATCAAAGTGATCTTGATACACATCCTTCAGATGATTCACAACAATCGAAGGAAACTGGACATCATAATGCAAGGAACAATTGGTCATCAAGATCCAACAGAAATGGAACTTCAAAAAACATAATAAATAAGCAGATCGCAGAGAAGAGCCCAGCTCTAATAACAAGCTCTAATTCATTTGTTGTTCTTGCCAATGTCAGTAAAAATGATGGAAAGGTGGCTGGAGGAAAGTTAAAGATGGTTAAAAGTTATCCTCCTCTTCCTTTATCCAGTACACTTGTAGAGAAAGGTACCAATGATTATGGTTTGGAAGGGTTGTCTTTCCTATTTGGCGTTTGTAAGGGCTGTAGGAGCTGAGACTCCTAGCATTGATTCTATTCCAGCCGTGAGGGATTTTCCTTATGTATTTCCTGCAGACTTGCCAGGTATGATGCCGGACAGGGACATTGATTTTGGTATTGACCTGGTGCCGGGCACTCGACCCATCTCTATTCCGCAATATTGCATGGCACCAGCGGAGTTGAAAGAATTGAAGGAGCAGCTTCAAGAGCTCCTAGATAAGGGGTTCATAGCCTAGTGTGTCACCTTGGGGTGCGCCAGTTCTGTTTGTGAAGAAGAAGGATGACACAATGAGAATGTGTATTGATTATAGGTGTCACACCTCCTTTATGGTACTACAACCTGGCGAAGGGTGTAGATAAGGGAGTTTTTACAATTAAAGGACAATCAATACGAGATTCAATTATTTAAGAGATTTCAGAGTCGCCACTTGGGATAGTTAATGGTGTCCCAAGTCACCGGTTTAAATCCCAAATCGAGGAATGAATGACTTTGTTTAATAGTCCGCGAACCAGAAATCCGAGTAAGGAATTCCGTTAACCTGGAAGAAGGTGTTAGGCACTCCCGCGTTCCATGGTTCTAGCATGGTCTCTCAACTATTATACTTGGTTAAATAATTAAATTTTATACAATTATAGACCTATGTGCATTTTAAATCTTTTAACCTATTTTTATGATTTGTTAAAGAGAATTGCAACATCGTTAAAACATGTCTTGAACCACGTCACATAAATGCACCCGTGGTTTTGACACATTTTAACTTCGTTGAGATTTGGATTTGGGTCACATAAATATGCACCCGAATTTAGGAAAGCAATGTTATTAAACACGCGCCTAGAGCAGCTACGCATATTAACTTTGCGAGAGGCCGTAAAAATTCGCTAAATAGCTTGTCCCCAAACCTAAGTATAAATTTAAGACTAAATCGAGGGCCATGTAATTGTTATTTTGTTAGGCATAGCGCGCCTCAATTTCTTATTTACAGGCCAATTCTAAACCCAACTATTATTCTATCAAGTATTGTCTCTAAAAAAGGGTCTAATTCATTAGTATTGACAATACACCATTACCGAAGACTTTCAAAATCAGGCTTCGAGTTCAGGGGTTTTACTCAGGCAGCCTCAATGCTTATGAAAGGTTGTCCAAAACATGGGCCTTCGTTCAAGCCCACATGAAAAGTCAGTCCCAAATTAGGACAAAACCATACGTCAACATAGGCTGTGTCCAAACCAATTTGATTCTAATCTACTAACAGGCCCAATCGGTCATTGGTCTTGTTTTTAACAATAAACCCATCGATGCAAGGCTATAGATCTATCGGTTCCAAATCCTTTGGTTATAATCACGTTTATGCTAAATGAGTTTCTTCAAAAGATGCAACGAGATCAGAAACTGAATTATAGTAATCAGAACTTAAAATGGAACATCACAAACAGAACTTAAACCACACATTCGTTAGATTATAGCAAGAGTCCCTACTGAATCGGAAGTTCGAATTTAATAATTCTTAATAGCAAGAGCTACTTGATTTTACAACTGCATAAACACATAAATCCATGTTTCAATCTTCAATTCCAATCACCATTTACTCTATCCTAAATCTCAAATCCACCGAAGAATAAAAAAAATTGAAATTGTTGAAGCTACAGTCAACGAATAGTTTCTACAGCCCAAATTGATACAAACATGTAATTATTTAAATGTGTATCATGGTTGAATGCCAAAACTAAATAACCTTTGTAAGATTTCATGCAAAAATAGACAACTCTTTATCACTTGATCCAAGTATTGATCATACATGTGGACTTAGCTTTCCATATCACTTGAGTCAAAAAGAAAAGTACCTGAAAGTTGCGATTAAAAAGGGAAAGGTGAGATTAACAGCAACAGATGGCTAACAGCAAATTACAGTAACAGTAGAATAATTTAAAACACAATACAACACAAAAAATGATCATGAATGAACCCAGTAGTCGACATAATCAGCAAATAACCAACAACCAACTTCGAACAAGTCAGCTAATTCACATGCGACTCCAAATTCTTTGAAATCTAAAATATTGAAAAGAAACAATGAAATACAAACTGTTTTGGATCCTAAATAAGCTGGAGAGTTGAATTAAGTGTTGGTGCTTGCCCATGTTACCCACACCTGCTTGAGTTTAAACTGTGTTCCATCTAAACTTCCATGCATCTTTTAACCCTCAGTTGTTTCTTTTGGGTTTGCTAGTTAACGTTTGTCCTATTATGCTCTTTGTTGGGGATTTATGACGGACTATGTCCCTTTTAAGTTTTAACTGAGTCCCACTTCCAGGTGGGCCCTAAGATTTGGATCATACCTGCCGTGTGCTTGCGTTCTCATGTGGACGACACTCCCTTAGGCTCTTTCGTAAATTTCTTCCCCTGTGTCAATCAAAGAGAATTTGTCAGTTTTAAAAGTTGTGGTTAGCTTGCGGCATCTTGTTGAAAGCGGTCTCCTCAGTGTCGTATTCCGTTGTGTTCAAATTTCCATGTTGATGGTGAGTTGCATGAGTTGGTCGGCTAACCCCCTGAAACTTTACGGCTTTACTTTGCTCCCTATGATTCAGTTGGATTTCTAGCCCTTTTTCTAGAATCCTTTACGTCATTCTCTGATGGTTGTTGAGTCAATGTATTATGCTTGGTTAACCTTTGTGACCTTTCCCATCTTTGTGTTGCGCTTCTGACTCTTTTGCCAGAATTCTCACATTCTTTCTGCGATTACTCGGTTAGTGTGTTATGCTCGGCTGATCCCAGAACCTTTGTAGTTTTACTTTGCATCCCCATATTTGTATGGTGCTCCTTTACTTTGCCAACTCTTGTCTCTTCCATCATTTTTATCATTGAAGCTCTTGTGAATCCCCTCGTTGCTGTTTCAAACATTGATGCCTTTGTTATGTTTTGGGTGTCATGCACTTTGTCCCTTTAGGAGGTGATAATAGGCTTTGAAATTTCTCGCATTTGCTTAAACAAAATACATTAGAGACTCGAAAGAATATGAAATGCAATGACTGAGCACTGTATTTTAAGGTAAAGAATTCCCGATTCACTGACTGTTGAAAGGAAGAGAAAAGAAACTTATCTAAGGAGGAGCAGATGGTTGTTCATGATCATGACATGCACTTCGGCCTTGTCGACCCAGTCTGTCCCGATGACCGACCTTCTTTTGCCTTGCCTTTTTCTTGTGACCATTTCTAACCCAATTCCTTCAACCAAACCCTAGCTTTCCTTGCCTTATGGTGTTTTTGAATGGATTTTAACCAACAGCTCCTTTCCAGTTGTTGCTTCTTGCCTTGACTTCAACTCACGGTGCCCGTGAGGGTTTTCATCAATGAGATTCTCTCATTCTATTTCACTCAACTCGCATCGCCTTACGATGCCCACAAGGGTTTTCATCAATAAGACTCTCTTATTTTTATTATCTTCTGCCAGAACTAGAGTGCCGTCCCACGATATGGCTCATCTCTCCTTGCTTGCCCTAGCATTTACTATAGATTGATCATAAGGTCTTTCTTTGGGCTGTAATATAAGCTTTGGATAGGGTTCGAAAGAAAGGGTGTGAAAGGCTCAAAATTACTCTTATGGGTTTAAAATTTATAATTTTTGGAATTCAATTTATTATAAAATGCGCAATTTCTGCACCAGTTTCTTGCTTGGGACTTTTGGATTTATTTGAATATGACCGAGCTGTGAGGCTGCCTACATATCCTAAAAAGGAATTGGTCAAACATAGTTCATGCTGATTCCTTATGTTCTCTATTGTTTGATTTCCTTTTTCTCCTCTCCTTTTGCTACTTTTCTGACTTTTTCCTTTTCTTCTTTTTTTCCTTTCTTTTCTTTCTCTTTTTTTTTCATTGCTTTTATTTTCTTTCTTTTTTTCTTTTTTCTTTTCTTTCTTTGTTTTGTTTTACTTTCTCTTTTTTATTGTCTGTTCACTGCCATTTATAATTGAATTTCTGAATTACGTTATTGATTCAGAAAGAGGGGATATGAAAGGAGAAATAACTGAAGCTCAAAGGAGTTAACAAAGGGCAAGGTGTTTAGATAGCTGAATAAAGTGCCTTTATCATTTCAATCTATAAAACATGCCAAGTATAAACGAACGCCAAGTATAGACAATGGTTCAACCAAAGGAAAATCATACATAATATCTTTTGACTGTATCTGAATTGATAGCCATCTCTACCCATTTTTCTTCCACATCTTTTAGATACAATGCCCCATTGGACAACACCCTCGATACGACAAATGGTCCTTGCTAGTTTGGAGCGAACTTATCCTTTACCTCGGCCTGGTGAGGGTGGATGCATTTCAACACTAATTGACCTACTTCAAACATTCTTGGACGGACTTTCTTGTTATATGCTCTGGCCATCCTCTGTTGATACAACTGGCCATAACACACTGCTTCCAATCTTTTCTCGCCAATCAGATTCAATTACTCCAAACGAGTTTTAACCCATTCTTCGTCGTCGATTCCTACTTCAGCCACGATCCGAAGGGGGGATTTCAATTTCAGCCGGGATTACTGCTTCTGTGCCATATAGCAACAAGTATGGGGTTTCACCTATCGAGATGCGAATGGTAGTGCGACAGCCTAACAATGCAAAGGGTAAGGTCTCATGCCACTTCGTGGACGTTCCATTCGCCTTGGTGAGGTATAGGGTGGAATTCCAATGTGTGATCTTGAACTGCTGACATACCTCTTTCATCAAGTGACTGTTGAGATTTTCCCCATAAACAGTGATGAGAGTCTTGGGGATCCCAAACCGACAAATGATATTTACATGTACAAAGTCGACCACGACCTTCTTAGTCACTGCCTTGAAGGTCTTAGCTTCAACCCACTTGGTAAAATAGTCAATAGCAACCAGGATGAACCTGTGTCCATTAGAAGCTGGTGGCTCGATGGGCCCGATGACGTCCATGCCCCAAGCAACGAAAGGCCATGGTGAAGACATCGTATGCAATTCAGACGGCGGGGAGTGAATTAAGTCTCCATGCACCTGACATTGGTGACATTTGCGCACAAAGCTGATGCAATCCCGCTCCATGGTGAGCCAATAATATCCTTCCAGGAGAATCTTCTTTGCCAAAACATATCTGCTCATGTGTGGCCCATAGACGATAGCATTCACTTCATTCATGATGGCTGTCGCCTGTCCAGTATCCACACATCTTAACAAATCGAGATCCGTCGTCCTTTTGTATAATATCCCTCCCCTGAAGAAAAACCCACCTGAGAAATGATGGATTGTTCTCTTCTGGTCACTCGTGGCTTGCACGGGGTACAAACCCCTCCTGATATATTCTTTGACATCGTGGAACCAAGGCTCATCGTCAAGCTCTTCCTTCACTATATTGCAATAAGCATGTTGATCATGGACCCGGATATGTATCGAGTAAACATAAGCCTTGTTCGGATTATGTAACATTGACGCCAAAGTAGCCAAGGCATCAACAACCTCATTGTGAATTCTGGGGATGTTCCTGAACTCTATTGATAGGAATCATTGGCAAAGATCATGCAAGCATTGACGGTATGGTATGAGCTTTACGTCTCTTGGTTCCCACTGCCCTTGAATTTTTTGTACCAGAGGGTCCAAGTCCCCCAAGACCAAGACTTCTTGGAAACCCATGTCTGCTGCTAATATCATTCCCAAAATACATGCCTCATATTCTGCCATGTTGTTGGTACAATAGAAGCGGAGTTCAGCTGTGACTGGGTAGTTATGCCCTTCTTCAGAAATGAGCGCTACTCCTATCCCGACGCCTTTCATGTTGGCAGCCCCATCGAAGAACAATTTCCATCCCGACTTCTCACCCCGTTCCGTTTCATCGACATGCATCACTTCCTCGTCCGGGAAGTATGTGTTCAAGGCCTCATATTCTTCATCTATCGGATTCTCAGCTAAATGATCAGCCAATGCTTGTGTTTTCATCGCGGTCCTAGACACATAGACAATATCAAACTCAGTGAGCAAGATTTTCCATTTTGCGAGTCTTCCTGTGGGCATGGGCTTCTGTAAAATATACTTCAACGGGTCCAGACGCCAGATGCGATAAGTGGTATATGAGGACAAGTAATGCTTTAACTTCTGGGCTACCCATGTCGAGGCACATCATGTCATTTCGAGAGGAGTATACTTAACCTCACAAGCCATGAATTTCTTTTTGAGGTTCTATATGGCCTGCCTTTTTCTCCCGGTAACATCGTGCTGACCCAAAACACATCCAAATGAGTTGTCCAAGACTGTCAAATATAATATCAAGGGCCTTCCTGGTTTTGACGAGACCAATACTGGTGGGTTCGACAAATATTCCTTTGTCTAATCAAAAGCCTCCTGGCACTCTCCCATCCATTTCACTGCAATTTTCAATAGCTTAACGATGTGCTCGAAGATGGTTGTGAGCTGAGCAATGAACTGACTAATGTAATTCAATCTTCCCAATAGACTCATCACCTCTATTTTGTTCCTCGGTGGCGATAATTCTTGTATAGCTTTGATCTTTGATGGGTCTAGTTCAATACCTCGTCGGCTGACTATGAACCCCAACAACTTTCCCGAGGGGACCCCAAATGTGCATTTTAATAGGTTGAGTTTGAGGTCATGCATACGGAGCCTCTGGAAGAATTTCCTCAGGTCTTTAACATGATCGGATTGGTTTCTGGACTTCACTATCACATCATCCACATAGACCTAAATTTCCTTATGTATCATATTATGAAAAATGGTTGTCATGGCCCTCATGTATGTCGCCCCGGCGTTCTTCAAACCAAAAGGCATGACCCTATAGCAATATGTTCCCCACTGTGTGATAAATGCTGTTTTCTCCGCATCTTCTTCATCTACTAAGATCTAGTGGTAGCCTGCGTAACAATACACGAATGACCCGATCTCATGCTTTGCACAACTGTCAATCAATATATGAATGTTCGACAGGGGGAAGTTGTCCTTCGGACTTGCTTTGTTGAGGTCACTGTAATCGACACACATTCTGGTTTTACAATCCTTTTTTGTTACGGGCACAACATTATCTAACCAGCTGGGATATCGTGTAACTTGTATAACTTTTGTCTCAAACTGCTTGGTCACTTCCTCTTTGATTTTCACGCTCACATCATTTTTGAACTTCCTAAACATTTGTTTTACGGGAGGACGTGCTGGGTCGGTAGGCAATTTGTGAACCTCCAGGTTAGTGCTCAATCTGGGCATATCATCGTAAGACCATACAAAGACATCTCTGTACTCAAGCAGTACTTCAATTATTTCTTTCCTAAGAAGTGATTCTAGATGGACAATTATTTTTGTTTCTCTGAATTATCCGGGCTTCCTAAATTGACCGCCTCTGTATCGCTTAGGTTTGGTTTGGGTTTCTCCTCAAATTGGCTCAACTCTTTACTAATCTCATCCCAAGCCCTTTTTTTCGTTGTATTCTTGCTCATCCTCATGCTCTATTTCATGAATTATTATTTATGAAGTAGATAGATTTTAAGACTGGGCCGAGGAGTCCTTATACATGTCAGATCACTGGGACCATCATAAAAATAATTGTACAAAAGGGAAAAGAAAAAGATGTAAAGAAATATGGGAGCTATCAACATTGCTGGAAAGGAAATTGCATTTCATTAGAATAAAAAGATAATAGAGTTTACACATCAAACAGACAAAAATAACAACTAAATTAACAACTCTGAAGCCAATCCAAACTAGACTAAAAGAAAAATCAAAGCCGACTATCACGACTCCCTCCGGGTTGGAAGAGGAGTGGCTTCCCATTTATTTTTCACTTTTGCGCATGCTCCCACAAACTGCACATCTACCCCGCTTGATCCTTCTCATGCCTCGACCATATTTACCTCATTGAACAACCTTTCTAACCCTTATCTAGATTCACATCCGTGTCGATCAGTGGACTAGGAATCCTTGGCACGGAGCAATTTATAGTACCGGGCTTAACAAATGATTTGGACAACCTTGGGATGGGCTTTGGGACAGCCCAAGCCCTCTACATTCGCTTCTTGGCTTTCCTTATGTCTGCAGTTGTACGCTTGAACCCTAGACCAAAAAGTGTCCATAATTTTGGGGAGGGATACATGTTGGACAATGCCTTGTAGAGCAACATGCAACCCCTTGCCGGGCGTGAAACCATTCTTCAACATTCCGAAGCCACCATGATCGACGCAGGTGCTATCTTTGGAGTCATGACAACCTCACCTTCTGGGATCTTCTCAACTGACAACGTATCAAATACCTAGTAGACCTATGTCCCTTTGCTGTCTTCAGATTCAATAAAAGGTACGATAGCCTCACCTGAAAGTCATCGATTATCTTCACCGTGGACCACAATCTCTTGACTGTCCCATTCAAATTAGACCATCTGGTGCAAAGTAGATGGCACTGCCTTGGCTGCATGAATCCAAGGCCTACCCAACAACAGGTTATAAGAAACTACCACGTCCAGCACTTGATATTCCATGCTGAATTAAACGGGACCTATTGTCACTTCTAGCACTATATCTCCTACAGTCTTTGCTCCTGCCGTTGAAACCCCGAACACAAGTAATATTCTAGTGGACCCTTTCATTCTCCACTTTCAGCTTGATCAATGTGGAGAGCGGACAAATATTTGCACTGGATCCGTTGTCAACCAGAACCCGTGTGACCACGACATCTTCATATTTCACAGTCAAATAAAGGGCCCGATTGTTCTCAGTGCCCTCCATAGGCAGCTCGTCATCAGAGAAGGTGACCCGATTTACCTCGAATATCTTGTTTGCAATCTTCTCCAAATGATTCATTGTTATCTTATCAAGGACACGAGCTTCTTTCAAAATCTTCATCAATGCTCGACGATGTTCATCTAAATGAATTAATAAGGATAGTAATGAGATATGAGCTCGTGTTTTCATCAATTTCTCTATGATGGAGTATCCCTGCATTTTCATCTTCTTCAGGAATTATAATGCCTCTTCTTCCGATAGAGTTTTCTTCACTGATTCTGGGTTATCTTTAGAGATCCAGCTTTTCCTTAACTCCTCATGGGCGAAATATCTCCCTGACCGAGTCAAACCCCGAGCTTCACAAACTTCTTCCCTAACTTTCTTCCCTTTGTACATTACTATTACTTGTTCATATCTCCATGGAACAGTTTTGCTGTTGATGATTGGCGGCTAGATTACTGGTTTCACGAAGACATGCTCTATGCTAATACCTTACACAACTATGACAGGTTCTCTAGCTGCCCCATGTACTATTACTTTTACCTATTCCTGTTTTGGTGCAACCGTGCATGATGAGCTCCCTTGAACTACGACGGCTTTGCTTCTTCTTCATTTTCCTTTCTCACCGACTTCTCACTGCTCATATTCTCAGTTGGCCTAACTTCACTGGATTTGATCATCATTACTGTCTGTAAAGGCATTTTGCACTCTCCCCTTTTTCCACGGTCTCAATCATGTTGGTCTCATGATGCGTCGACAGTGGGTTTTGGTTATTGTTGGGTGCCTCTGGAGTCTTCACTTCAATCTGGTGGGAGTCAATAAGTTCCTGGATAGCATTCTTTAAAAGCCATTCAGTATCGTGCGCTGGTGCATCGGAACAGTATTCACAGCTAACAGAATAATTTAGATTCTTCGTGGAGAATTTGGCAATTTTTCTTTATTTGGTATCAACATATCCAATAGTCGTAGCCTGTGGAATAAACTAGTGTAGGATTCTCCCAATGGAGTTAAAGTCTTCTTCTTCTGCACTCTTTTATTTCTCTGCACTGGATTGGCTCGGAAGGAAGGTTTTGGGGGTTGTTGGTATGCTCTTGGAGGTGGGTAGTGATTTTGTGGAGTTTGGTAGGTATTTTGTGGGGCTGGCGCATGCCATTGTGGGTGGTTGGGAGGTTGGATATATGTTTGTGCGTCATGGACTGAGAAGCAAGGTTCTAACTGTGGGTAGTAATGTTCTGGTGGGCCGTATGGAGGGTGTGGGTATGTTTGGTAGTGAGGACGAGGTTGGGTGTAGTGGGATGGAGCCCGAGGCCTGAACAAAGTTCCCGACTCCACTGTTGCTACTTCCTCCTTCTTCTTCTTCTTTCCAAATGTTCCCCCAGATCTGCCTTGGATAGCCTGAGTTGTTGCCTTAATTGCAGAGTAGCTCATGATCTTATTGGATTTGAGGCCTTCCTTGACGATACTTCCCATCTTAACTACCCCGTTGAAAGATTTACCTACAACTGACACCAAGTAGGTTAGTTCCAGAGCCTGTAGGAAATAGTCAACCATCTCACTCTCCTTCATTGGAGGATCAACTCTGGTGCTTGTTCTCTCCACCGGAAACCGTATTCCCTGAAGCTATCGTTGTGTCTCTTCTCTAGTTTTGTTACAGATAGTCGATCCGGGACAATTTTGAGATTATATTGAAAGAGACAACCAAAAGCTTGTGCTAGGTCATCCCAAGTGTACCACCAATTGTGATCCTGCTGAGTGTACCACTCCAGTGCCGACCCACTTAAAATCTGGCTAAAGTACGCCATTAGCAATTCATCTTTTCCCCCTGCTCCTCTCATTTTACTACAAATCTCCTTAGATGCGCGACTGGATGGCCATGTCCATCATATAAGTCAAATTTAGGCATCTTGAAACTGGAGGAAACTGCACATATGGAATTAGACAAAGGTCCTTGAACTCCACGCTCGCTTGGCCAACTAATCCTTGTATGTCACTGAATGATTGTTCTAAACTCCTGACCTTTTTGGGTACCTCCTCCTGTTCAGGATGTTTGATTGGCTTTTCAACTCCTGCCGGCATTTCGAGATGAGGAGTATAAGTGTAAGGTTCATGGGCTTTGTAAGCAGGTTCCAGTGGCTAGTATTGGTGGCCGTAGTTTTGAAGCAAGGGTTTACTTGACGATCTATGGAGTGCGGGAGAAGGAGGTGCCACATAGATAGGAGCAATTGGTGGAGGGGGTGAGTAGAGGCTTTGGGTACTGGAGCTAGTGGTGGTTGAGAGGTCGTACCTTGGTGCTGCGAGTAGATAGGAAAACCTAATGGTGGGTCAGTGGTGGACCTGTTGGGAGCTTGGCCAGTGGCGGGATAAAGGGTGGATTAGCAGGATAGGCTGGGGGTGACTGTCCTCTTGCCTATGCCTGGTACATCTAAAACCATTTGGTTCTTTAGTTCGTACATTTCCTCCTTCATGGTATTAAAGTCCAATTCCTCTACATTTTTTGAGGGGTCAATAATGCTGACATCGCTTTCCTGATTGGCCATGACTTCCTTGCTCTTACACCGCGTGTTGTAGGAGTGGGTTGCCAGAATGCCGCAAGTACTAACCACCCGTCTAGTCTGGAAGTACAAAACACCAAAACTTGTTAATATTTAGGTTTTAACACACAAGCGGTTACATATTAAGTGTGAATGCACCTAAATAGTGATTGGTCACTACATGCATCGGTTGCTTGCGTCATCCCGACTTTCATTTTCTTTGTTTGCAATGCCTCCCTCTTTTGCTTTATTTCCTTACTCTCTTCTATTTTGTTTTCTTGTTTGTTTCCATGCATTTCCTCTGCCTGTCTTTTCTCATTTTTTTTCCTTATTCGGTTATGGTCAAATCCTATGTAGATTGCCTACGTATCATGACCCTGCATGAATCAGATCGAACGTAGTTCTTGCAAAAATAAAAGGTTAAGAAATAATAAAACATTTTGGCATTCTAAATTTTCACAATAGCAAACTTTTGTTACAAAGACTCGAAAACTTACAGATTTAAACAAGAAACACAGTCTGATGAATCACGAAAAATCTGATAGATTTAAACAAGAACTAACTGACTCTAATGAAAGATAAACTACAGACTCGAAAAACAACTAACCTTCTGTAAAGAAAATATAGACTCCCAGACAAACTGACAGTGTTTTAAGAAAAATACAATCTCAAGAAATCATGAATACATTAGGGCTTCAATTTCTCCCGGGACCAGCGAGGCATCTTTCGACCTGGTTGCAGGCCTACATGCTAAATTCCCTTGGAGGTTATGGAGGTCTTCTATTACTTGACGAACAAAGGTCATAGCGGCGGCAAAGAACATAGATCTTGTCATATCATCGCAGGGGTTTCACTTTGTGGTGATGTGGTCTGGAATCATCCCTACTCTCTCCTTTATAGCACCCTTTTCTTGCAATAGCCGCCCAATTTTCTCGACCCTTGCCTCTAGAGTTTGTTCGGCTACCCGATTCAGGTTTTGTAATTGCTGCAAATCCATCTCCAACCGTGCTATTATTGTATAACAATGTTCTCTCTTGGCTTTGAAGTCCATGGCTTGGTTGGACACTTTGTTTTCAATCGGGATGATCTTCCTTTCCAGTCCAATTATATTATTGTCATGCTATTCCTTTAATTGCTCAATCATGCGGGCTCGTTCCTATGCATTTTTGTCCAATTATTTTCGAGCCCTAGATCGCTCACCTTCTGCTTTATTCAAGTCAAACCCATATTCTACTACTTTTTGCCTTAAATTGTCTATGATCTTTTCATCCTTCGCGCTCCTGGCGCGATTCTCTACGTCTGTTTTCATTTTCTGGATTTGAGCTTGCAACGCTTCATTTTATTTGGTTAATCATTTATGTTCCCCCTCATCTATATCATCTTGTAAGCCATTTTCAAACTGAACGTCTTTGACTTGTTTTTCCAATTTTCTTATCGTGGCCCTGTACTTATTTTCCTTGGCTAGCCAGTTCCATTGTTCCTGTGACGTTTCAGCAAATTCTTGGAGGTGTAGCCTCTTAGCTGGTCTTCCTGACTTTATTTCTTTCTTGTACCAAGCAAGGTACCTTGGTGCAACCTCGCCTTTAGATATGTCGCGTACTCGAGTGTCCCCTGTCAAGTATTGACATTCGCTCCAAATTTGTTGGAAGACGGCTTCGGGAAATCACCATTGGGACTAATCTGGACCACGTGGCGACTAATATCCTCATCCCTGGAAGTCATTTGGCACCTCCCTTATTGTCTTAGCACTCTATACGGAGCATAGGGTTGGATACTTCGAAGACCCATCAGAAGGAAATGAGGTCCGGTGGCTGGCATATACACGATTTCATCCACGGGGATCCACCCGAACATCCACTCTATTTGGTTTGCAGTGACAACCCGAAGACGCGACACCCATTCTATAGCACCTTAGGGTAATCTAAACATATCAACCATGCTATAGAATTCCTCTATGCAGCTCTTTGTTGGTGACCCATAATTCATGAATTAAGGCTGATGGAAAAAGTGTTCGATCATCCATATTTGTAACAAAAGGTTACATCCATCAAAGAAGTCTCCCCCTTCTATTCAAGCAGTGAGTGCACAATAGATTTTGGATAGTATCATGAGAGTGAGGGTGCTCTTGGCTTGAGTTATTAAAGTGCTGACAAGCCCTACTATCTGTATGTCAATATTTCCATCCTTCCATGAGACCCAACACCCTCATGGCTTGAGTTATTAAAGTGCTGACAACCCCTACTATCTGTATGTCAATATTTCCATCCTTCCATGAGACCCAAAAAGAATACCATAAATGTGAAACACCGATGTTCCTCCCATTTAAGTTGATTCCCTTTGCTACAAATATTATTTTGTCGGTAATTAAATCCCCCTATGTGTCCATACCTTTGATATATAAACTGCGGGGTACAAAACCGGTTGATAATTCTGGGTTGTGAACATTCTTGTTGATCATTAAAGAGTCCAAGAATTTTTGTACGGCAATGGCCCTTGCCGTAATCAAGTATTGATGCCTCAGAGGGATTGTAGGGGCCCCAATATATCCAGTTATTTCCTCCAAGGTCGGCGTGAGTTCGAAATCCGAGAAATGGAATACATTGTGAGCTGGGTCCCGGAAATCATCTCTCCCCTCGGTTTAATCTTTAATAGCCCAGTAAGTCCTCCTAAATGCGTTAACCCTATTTTGCCCCAGCTCGCTCAGTTCATTCCACCTGATGTGTAGCTACAGGGGAATGTTTTTCATGAATATTATTGGCAAATGCTGATTGGTGCTCATTCTGCACATTTATTAGGGTGATTAATTAAAAATCAAGATTTATTAGACTCAAAACAAAATTGATTTTTTCAAATGCTTATTTTAAAGATTAAATCCTGGCATTGCAAGCAGGGCCTTTCAGCACTTCCGGAGGAAGATTTTAAGGCTCACCCTAGTACAATAAGGCAGCTGTTTTTGCAAAAACAGCCTTCTGGTGCCTTTTTGAGGCACTCGGCTAATATTGACAAAGCCTCTTTATTAGTCACAAAAACACCTGGTTCTTTTGATAAGATGAAGTTGGGCTTGATGGGGATTGCCTACGTATCTCACACCCTGTGAGAATCAAACTGGCGTAGTTCGTGCAAATAAAACAAACTATTCTTTTGAAAACAAAACTCTCTTTTCTTTCTTTTTTTTCTTGCTTTTCCGAATAAATAAGCTGCTTTTTTATAAAATGAACTATTTTGAAAGCAAGACTCTTTCTCCTGTTATTTTTTCTCATTTTTTCAAAAATTCGACAGCGTTTCGGCACTATTTGGACATTGGTTTTTTCAAAACAGGCGATTAACTCTCTTTGCCCTTATACTGCTACTTCTTTTCTCAACTTTTCCCAATATTCATAAGCTGGTCAGCATGAAATTCCGGAATAAATGCACAAGTAACACGCAAAATGCATCAGGATGGTCCATCTTTAGGTACACCTGTCTTAGACATACCCAACTTCTGTGTTGAGTCCCCTAAGTCAAAATGCGTGATGCAAATAAATGTTCCTATTAGGGCTTCAGCATGTTGTTGAGTTATTCTAGGTTTGAAACCTTGGTATAGGGTCTAGAATGTGCACCCGAGCGGACGACACGAGTCAAGGAGAGGGCTACATACCAGGAACCAAAAGGCCATCCGGCATTGAAACTTGTCCGAGCCTCTTTCTTATTTTTAGGTATGACACTAATAGAATAGGGAGTCTCGACCGGCGAGCACATCACCGGAGGTGAGAAGAGAAAGGCTTCGCAACAGTTTATATACAGTTCTATAATATCAAAGCGGTAAAAGGCAACATTTAGCACATCCAGCCCAAATATATAATAAAATCGGATAATAAACAAAGCTAAATACAAAAATTATTCTAAGCTTGAATTCTTGAACCCTGAACTAAAGATTCTTGGCTCGATCCCCAGCAGAGTCGCCAGAGCTGTCACACCTCCATTTGGCTACTACAACCAGACGAAGGGCATAAATAAGGGAGTTTTTCCAATTAAAGGACAATCGAAACGAGATTCAGTTATTTAGGAAATTTCAGAGTTGCCACATGGGATAGTTAATGGTGTCCCAAGTCACCGGTTTAATTCCCGAATCAAGAAAAGAATAACTCTGTTTAACAGTCCGCGAACAAGAAATCTGTGTAAGGAATTCTGTTAACCCGAGAGAAGGTGTTAGGCATTCTCGAGTTCCATGGTTCTAGCACGGTCGCTGAACTGTTACACTTGGATTAAATTATCCGATTTTATACAATTATAGACCTATGTGCATTTTAAATCTTGAACCACGTCACTTAAATGCACCCGTGGTTTTGACACATTTCAACTTCGTTGAGATTTGAATTTGGGTCACATAAATGTGCACCCAAAATTAGGAAACTAATGTTATTAAACATGCGCCTCGAGAAGCTACTCATTATTAACTATGCGAGAGGCCGTGAAAATTTACTAAACGGCTCATCCCGAGTACTAAGTATAAATTTACGACAAAATCGAGGGCCATGCAATTGTTATTTTGATCGGCATAGCACGCCTCAATTTATTATTTAAAGGCCAATTCTAAAGCAAACTATTATTCTATCAAGATTTATTGGACTCAAAACAAAGTTGATTTTTTCAAATGCTTATTTTAAAGATTAAATCCTCGCATCGCAAGCAGGGCCTTTCAGCACTTCCGGAGGAAGATTTTAAGGCTGAGCCTACTACTGTAAGGCAGCTGTTTTTGCAAAAACAGCCTTCTGGTGCCTTTTGGATGCACTCGACTAATATTGACAGAGCCTCTTTATTAGTCACAACAAAACCTGGTTTTCTTGATAAGATGAAGTTGGGCCTGATGGGGATTGCCTACGTATCTCACACCTTGTGAGAATCAAACTGGCGTAGTTCGTGCAAATAAAACAAACTATTCTTTTGAAAACAAAACTCTCTTTTCTTTCTTTTTTTTCTTGCTTTTTCGAATAAATAAGCTGTTTTTTTATAAAACAAACTATTTTGAAATCAAGACTCTTTCTCCTGTTATTTTTTCACATTTTTCAAAAATTCGACAGTGTTTCGGCACTATTTAGACATTGGTTTTTTCAAAACAGGCGATTAAATCTCTTTGCCCTTATACCGATACTTCTTTTCTCAACTTTTCCCAATATTCATAAGCTGGTCAGCATGCAATTCCGGAATAAATGCACAAGTAACACGCAAAATGCATCAGGATGGTCCATCTTTAGGTACACCTGTCTTAGACGGACCCAACTCCTGTGTTGAGTCCCCTAAGTCAAAATGCGTGATGCAAATAAATGTTCCTACTAGGGCTTCAGCATGTTGTTGAGTTATTCTAGGTTTGAAACCTTGGTATAGGGTCTAGAATGTGCACCCGAGCGGACGACTCGAGTCAAGGAGAGGGCTACATACCAGGAACCAAAAGGCCATCCGGCTTTGAAACTTGTCCGAGCCTCTTTCTTATTTTTAGGTATGACACTAATAGAATTGGGAGTCTCGACCAGCGAGCACATCACCGGAGGTGAGAAGAGAAGGGCTTCGCAGCAGTTTATATACAGTTGTATAATATCAAAGCGCTAAAGGGCAACATTTAGCACATCCAGCCCAAACATGTAATAAAATCGGATAATAAACAAAACCAAATACAAAAATTATTCTAAGCTTGAATTCTTCAACCGTGAACTAGAGATTCTTGGCTCGATCCCCACCAGAGTCGCCAGAGCTGTCACACCTCCATTTGGCCACTACAACCAGACGAAGGGCATAGATAAGGGAGTTTTTCCAATTAAAGGACAATGGAAACGAGATTCAGTTATTTTAGAGATTTCATAGTTTCCACATTTAATAGTTAATGGTGTCCCAAGTCACCGGTTTAAATCCCGAATCAAGTAAAGAATAACTCTGTTTTACAGTCCGCGAACAAGAAATCCATGTAAGGAATTCTGTTAACCCGAGAGAAGGTGTTAGGCATTCTCGAATTCCCTGGTTCTAGCACGGTCGCTCAACTGTTACACTTGGATTAAATTATTCGATTATATACAATTATAGACCTATGTGCATTTTAAATCTTGAACCACGTCACTTAAATTCACCCGTGGTTTTGACACATTTCAACTTCGTTGAGATTTGCATTTGGGTCACATAAATGTATACCAAATTTAGGAAACTAATGTTATTAAACATGCGCCTAGAGAAGCTACGCATTATTAACTATTCGAGAGGCCGTGAAAATTTACTAAACGGCTCGTCCCGAGTACTAAGTATAAATTTAAGACAAAATCGAGGGCCATGCAATTGTTATTTTGATCGGCATAGCACGCCTCAATTTATTTTTTAAAGGCCAATTCTATCAAGTATTTCTCTAAAAAGGGTCCTAATCCATTAGTATTGTCAATACACCATCATTGAATATTGTCAAGATCAGGCTTCGAATTCAGGGGTTTTGCTCAGGCAGCCTCAACGCTTATGAAAGGTTGTCCAAAACATGGGCCTTCGTTCAACCCCACATGAAAAGGCAGTATCGAATTAGGACTAAACCACACGTCAACAGAGGCTGGGCCCAAACCAATTCGACTCTAATCTACTTACAGGACCAAGCAGTCATTGTTTGTTTTTAACAATAAACCCATCCACGCAAGGCTATAGATCAATTGGTTCCAAATCCTTTGGTTATTATCACGTTTATGCTAAATGAGTTTCTTCAAACATGTAAAGAGATCAAAATTTGAATTACAGTAATCAGAACTTAAAATGGAACATCACAAACGTAACTTAAACCACACATTCGTTAGATTATAGCAAGAGTCCCTATTGAATATGAAGTTTGAATTTAAAAATTCTTAATACCAAGAGCTACTTGATTTTACAACAGCGTAAACACATAAATTCATGTTTCAAACTTCACTTCCAATCACCATTTACTCTATTCTAAACCTCAAATCCGCAGAAGAATAAAATAAAAACTAAAATTGTTGAAGCTACAGCCAACGAATAGTTTCTACAGTCCAAATTGATACAAACATGTAATTATTTTAATGAGTATCATGGTTGAATGCCAAAATTAAATAACATTTGTAAGATTTCATGCAAAAATATACAACTCTTTATCACTTGATCCAAATATTTCTCATACATGTGGACTCAGATTTCCATATCACTTGAGTCAAAAAGAAAAGTACTTGGAGGTTGCGAATAAGAAGGAAAATGTGAGATTAACAGCAGCAGATGGCAAACAGCAAATTACAGCAGCAGTAGAACAATTTAAAACCAAATATAGCCCTAAAAATGATCAGGAATGAACCCAGTGGTCGACATAATCAGCAAATAACCAACAACCAACTTCGAATAAGTCAGATAATTCACACGCGACTCCAAATGCTTTGAAATCTCAAATAATGAATAGAAACGGTGAAATACAAACTGCTTTTGATCCTAAATAACATGGAGAGTTGAATTAAGTGCTAATATTTTAAAATGATCCAGGGAAAATTAATGTAACCGTTTTTTTGTTTTTTTTATTTGTAATTTTGAAGGAACTAAGGCCACAGTGCAGCACTAGATCAATGGGAAAAAAAATGTGTGGTTTTGAGTTCCAGGGCTGGACCAGGTTTGGGATGTGGGTTTGGGTCAGGTGTGTAGGGTTTGGGCTGGTATACAAGTGTAAACTAGCCCAATTTTACTCTTATTTCTTTTCTCTTCTTTTTCTTTTTGTTTTCAATTAATTTTCTTTTATTTTATTTTCAAGATATTATTAATTATAAAATAAAAATAGACAAAGATAGGTTTAAATCCTACAAAATGAACTAATTAACTTCTAAAACAAAATAAACCCCAAATTAAAAAGGAAAACTTAACAAGTGTAAACATGACCATTTTTATTGTTTTTCCCTTATTTTTCAATATTAATTAAGTAATAAACCTAACAATATTAAAATTAAGTTCTAAATGCAAACATGCTATTTTTGTATTTTTGTGAATTATATTAATTTGAAAAATGCAAAAAATGCAAATAAACACCAAATCACGCAATTAATTCCTACAAATTCAAATAATAAAAGAAAATTCCTAATTTTAAGAAATCTATAGGAATATTTCGAGTAAAGTAAAAATCACGCGCTCACAATAGGCAACTGAACAAAGTAACAGTGAAGAACAAGTATCCCCTCGCATTGATGACTTACTTGACTTGCTTCAGGGAGAGAGGGTGTTCTCCAAGATTGACCTCCATTCGAGATATCATTTGTTGAAGATCAGGGATTCAAGTATTCATAAGACTACTTTCAGGACTAGATATGGTCACTATGAGTTTCTTGTCATGTCTTTCGGGCTGATCAATGCCCCAACAATGTTCATGCATCTGATGAATAGAGTATTTGGCCTTATCTAGATTCATTCGTTATTGTTTTCATTGATGACATTCTGGTGTACTCGCGTAGTCAGTAGGAGCACGCGCAACACTTGCGAGTTATATTGCAGAGGTTGAGGGAGGAGAAGCTTTATGCAAAGTTCTCCAAATGTGAGTTTTGGCTCAGCTTAGTGAATTTCTTAGAACACGTGGTGTCTAACGAGGGGGTTCAAGTTGACCCAAAGAATATAGAGGCGGTGCAGAGTTGGCCTAGATCGTCCTAGGTCACATAGATTCGTAGTTTTGTTTGGTTGGCAGGCTATTATCGCCAGTTTGTTCAAGGTTTTTCCTCTATTGCATCGCCCTTGACCATGTTGACTTAGAAGGGTATTTCATTTGTATGATTGGACGAGTGTGAGGAGAGCTTTTAGAAGCTCAAGACAGCTTTGACCACAACTCCAGTATTGGTTTTACTATCAACTTCAGGTTCCTATATGGTATGTTATGATTCTTCCAGAGTTGGGATAGGTTGTGTTTTGATGTAGGAAGGTAGAGTTCTTGCTTATGCTTCTTGTCAGTTGAAGCCCCATGAGCAGAACTACCCTATTCATTATTTGGAGTTAGCTGCTATAGTTCATGCCTATAAGATTTGGAGGAATTACTTGTATGGCGTATCTGGTGAGGTATTCACTGATCATCGTAGTCATCAGCATTTGTTCAAGCAAAAGGATCTGAATTTGAGGCCACAGAGGTGGCTAGAGTTACTTAAGGATTATGATATCACCATTCTGTATCACCAGGGGAAGGCCAATGTAGTGGCTGATTCTTTGAGCTGAAATGCGGTGAGTATGGGCAGCTTGGAATACATTCCAGTTGAGGAGAGGCCATTTGTAGTTGATGTTCATGCCTTGTCCAATCGATTTGTGAGACTAGATATTTCAGAGCGTAGTCGGGTGTTGGCTTGTGTGGTTTCTCGGTCTTCCACGTATGACCGCATCAGAGAGTGTCAGTATGAGGATCCGCATTTTCTTGTCTTTCAGGACAGTGTTTAGTATGATGATGCCATGGATGTGATCATCGGAGATGATGGTGTGTTGAGTATGCAGGCCAGGTTTGCGTGCCCAATGTGAATGGGCTTCGAGAGATAATATTGAAAGAGGACCATAGCTCGTGGTATTCCATTCATCCAAGTGCTGCAAAGATGTATCAAGATCTTATACATCATTATTGGTGGCGAAGGATGAAGTGAGATATTGGGGAATATGTAGCCCGGTGTCTCAATTGTCAACAGGTGAAATATGAGCATCAGAGACCGGGTGGCTTGCATCAGCAGATGGTTATTCCCGAGTGTAAGTGGGAGAGGATCACTATGGATTTTGTTACCAGACTCCCTCAGACTCTGAAGAAATTAGATGCCATTTGGGTGATTGCAGACAAGCTGACCAAGTTCGTGCACTTCATTACAGTTTGTAATACATATTATTCTGAGCTTCTGGCAGAGATTTACATTCGGGAGATAGTTCGGTTGCACGATGTCCCACTTTCCATATCTGATCGGGGCACTCAGTTTACCTCTCATTTTTGACAAACGGTCCAGCGAGAGTTGGGTACTCAAGTGCAGTTAAGCATAGCCTTCCACCATCATATGGATGGGCAACAGTTAGAATGCACCATTCAAATATTAGAGGATATGCCACGCGCATGTGTTATTCATTTTGGAGGGTTATGGGATCATTTTCTACCGCTTGCTGAGTTTGCCTACAATAACAGATATCAGTCCAACATTCAAATGGAACCGTATGAGGCCTTTTATGTGAGACGGTGTAGATCTCCAATTGGGTTTTTCGAGCCCTGTGAGGCTAGATTGTTAGGGATAGATTTGGTTCAGGATGCATTAGAGAAGGTGATGATAATTCAGGAGAGCTCCGTACAGCGGAGTCGAGGCAGAAGAGTTATACAGATATGAAGGTCCGAGATGTATCCTATATGATTGGTGAGAAGGTTTTAATGAAGGTTTCACCCACAAAGGGTGTTATTAGATTCGGAAAGAAAGGAAAGTTGAGTCCGCGGTTTATTGGGCGCTTTGAACTACTTAGAAGGATTGGGAGGTGGCTTATGAGCTTGCCTTGCCAGCCAGCTTGTCGAGCGTGCATCCAATTTTTCATATTTCTATTCTCCGAAAGTATATTAGAGACGCGTCCCATATTCTAGATTTCAGTATAGTTCAGTTGAAGGGTGATTTGACTTATGATGTAGAGACATCACCATTTTAGATCGTCAGGTTTGGAAGTTGAGGTCAAAGGATGTTGCTTCGGTGAAAGTGCAGTGGAGAAGTCGACCCATGGAGGAGGCTACATGGGAGACATAGCGGGAGATGCAGATCAGATACCTGACCTATTTGAGGCTTCAGGTATGTTTCTTGACTCACTCGAGGATGAGCATTTGCTTAAGTTGGGGAGCATGTGACGACCCGACCTGTCGTCACGTGAGCTACATCCCCTTTTCACCTATTTTTTGATTCTTTATGCTTCATTATCAGTATTTTGTATGAACGAGTTAATTTGGATTGTATTGAGAAGGAAATGAGACACTTAGTTTCTTTAAGGAGGGCTTGTTTTGAAAAAGTCAACCGGATAATGAGGAGGCTCGGATGTGAATCCCGATTATTTAGTTAGCTTCGGGGGATGATTTGAGACTTAGGAATGTGATCAGAAGTGATTTTGGAGGGCCAATGTAGAATTAGGCTTGAATTGGCGAAGTTAATATTTTGGCGAATTTTGATTGATAGGTGAGATGTTGATCCGAGGGTCGGAATGTAATTTCGATAGTTGTTGTAGCTTAGTTGGGTGATTCAGGATGTGTGAAAAATTTCAAGTCATTCGGAGATGTTTCGATTGGGTTTTGATCTAATGCGTGTTTTAGAAGTTTTAGAAGGATTTAGGCTTGAGTCTAATGTAATTTGATGGTTTTAGTGTTGTTTGAGGTGTTCTGATGATTGGAGAAGGTTTGAATGATGTCTTGGGATGCGTTGATGCTTTTGGTTGAGGTTCCGGGGGCCACAGGGTGTTTTCGGATGGCCAACGGAAGATCTTTGGGACTTAGGATGTTGTAGAAATTGCAGGTTTCAGTTCTGGCCTTTTGTTCATCGCGATCACGATGTTCTTCTTGCTATCGCTTAGAGGCTTTGGAGGGAGAAGTGAAATTGCTCTTCGCGATCCCAATGATGGAGATGCGATCTTATAGTAGAGGGAACTTGTTGATTGTGAACGTGTAGGGCTGGTCGCGTTCGCATAGAGTAAAATGGACATGAGGTATTGGATTGAAGATTGTTGACCGCGAATGCGGAGTGTGGTCCGCGATAGCATAGTGCAAGTTGGCAGTGCATTGCGATCGCATTAGGTATGGTGCATTCGCATAGAGTTAATTTTGGGAACTGTAGAATTGTTCTTCGCGATTGCGGGGAATGTCCCGCAATCGCATAGAAGAAAAATGGACTTGGATAGAAGGGTTCTAATAATATTTTATCCGCAAGCTAAGCCTTATTTTCACCATTGTTGAGCATCCTTGAGAGTTTTTGGACTGGAATTGAATAGGGTTTCGACTGGGAATAATTGGAGGTAAGTTCTATGAACTGAAAACATGATTTTATTGTGAAATTAACCTTGAAATCCATGGAAACTTAGCAAAAAGTGGAAGAACTAGGGCTTGAGTTTTTATATTTTGAATTATGATTTGAGGGGTCATTTGGACTCCAATTTTGATGTTCTTTATATGTATAAACTTGCAGCGGAATAAGGAACCTGTTGGTATATGAATTTCTGAGTTTTGGAAGTGGGTTCGGGGCTCGGGTTTTTGCCAATTTTGGCTTTTTAATGTTTTTCGATTATTTTTGATTGAGTATTGTTCCTTTAGCCTATTGTGACGTATTCGTTGTGGTTTTAGTCAGATTCGACACACAAGGAGGTCGATTTGAAAGGCAAGGGTATAGCGAGCTGATTTTGGCTGGCTTGAGGTGAGTAATAGATGTAAATGATGTCCTGAGGGTTGGAAATCCCCTATTGGCACATGGTAGTGCTATTGAGGTGATTTGCACGCCGGATAGCGGGCAAGGGGTAGAGCACTGTTGGGAATTGTGACTTGGTCCGTCCCGATAGACGATTATACTGTGTATTTAACTTAAATTCACTTATTATTATTACTATTATAATTTGAGCTGATTGCTATATTTGGACTTCGTGCCAATTGATTGAATCATTCAGTGATTGCTATTACTGGTTTCTTACCATTTATACGTATCATTGAACTTAGTCCTGGTATTTAATACTATGTTTTCAAACTCAGCCACCTTTTCTCAAACTTGAAACTTAAATAATATATTGTAATGAAGTTTGGGCCGAATGTTTATGTATTAGTGTGCCCGAGGGGCTTATGTGATTTTGGAATGAGTATGGGATCGTGTTGCGCGCCGCAGTGGTATTATATTGATATTGTTATGAGGCCGAGACCTAGTTGAGGCCACTAGATTGCTTATATTGCACTTAGGCAATAAGGGGCTCCTCCTGGAGTCTGCACACCCCCAGTAAGCACCGTCGACGATAAATAAGGGAGTAGGCTACATGCTGCAGCGAGTAGTAGAAAGTACCAGACTATGTGTTGAATTTCATAGTTCCATGTCATTTACTTACTTGTGTGTTGTAGCATTTCTATAATTGTTGTTATTGATTTACTGATTGAATACTATCTAATTTAGGTTGCTGTATTTATAGAATTACTTTGTGCCTATTCAGTATTTCTTATTCTCAGCCTTATTTATGTTTATTACTGACTGGGTCGGAGTACTCACATTACTCCCTACACCTTGCGTGCAGATCCAGGTATATTTGAGGCTGAGTGTGGATTTCTCTACCGAGCAGCTTATCCGGGAGCATCAAGGTATCTATATGATGCCCGCACTCCTGATCTTCCTTCTAACTTATTTAGTTTATTTCCACATTTCTTTTGAAGGATATGTAGAAGATTGACACTCAGGTATTAGAGGCTCAAACTTGTGACACCGGATTCTTCGGGTTATGTAGTAGTATTGGTATTTGGGTTTTCCGCATGTTTTAACTCTATTTCAGGCTTTCAGTATTATGACTTAGTAATTCATCTGCGTTAATTAATTCATGAGCTAATATAAAATGGTTAAGGTTATTAAGTTTGTCAGGCTTGCCTAGCAGTGTGTTTGGCACCATCACGACCGAGGTTGGGGTCGTGACAGCCCTATCATCTGGAATACAACAAAGTCGACCGAGGTTGGGGTTGTGACAGCCCTATCACCTCATGGCAGGAGTAAATATAATCCTAGGGGTCCTTAGAAGCTACCCACTGAAATGTACTAGGAAAATCTTGGTAAACGTATCGAACCTCATTAAAGCATCAGCAGACATGATTGATCCACCAGCGGCCTGAGCCGTAATAACCGGCTGAGCTAGCCCCACTGGCTAAGCTGCTTGAGTTTGAAGCCGAGGAGTCATCTACTCTAGAGTGTGGGTTGCGAGAGTTTGTGCTCCTCCTTCAGACTGAGAGGCGGCTAGTGCTACTGGAAATGTTCCAGTCTAAGCTACGATTTCCATAAGGCCCACTAGATTGACCGAAGCATCCTAAAGTGCCAAAGTAGCGATGAACGCCTCTAGAACCTGAGCTGGACCTGCCGAGAATGTCTAGGCTAGAAACGCATCATCAAACTCCACCTGAGGCTCTGCCACTGGTGCTGCTGCAAGCTCTACGCTGAGCCCTACCCCTGCCCCTGCCTCTAGCACAACCTCGGCCTCATCTTCTGCTCCTTGTAGGAGCTGTCACTAAGGGCTAGGGTTGCTGATCAGCTGATGAAGTGGTAAGTTCTCTCACCATCTGCGAAAGAACATAGTAAAAGTTCATTTAGCTTTGAGAAATCAAATCGCACGATAGAGAAGAATATATATTAAGTTATGCATAGACTCTATAGCCTCTGGAGGTTAATGCAGACGTCTCTTTATGGATTCCTCAAACTCTACCTATCTTGTTCATGAATTGTGAGACCTAGGCAACCTAGTGCTCTGATTCAAACTTGTCACGACTCGGATTTCCCACCGTCAGGATCGTGATGGCGCCTAACTCTTAGAATGCTTGTCAAGCCAACAGATACAGATATAACATGCCAATCACTAACCCAATCATTAATTAACAATATATTAAACAAAACAAATAAGAAGTGTGAAATTTTTTATTAATAGTTTAAAACAATAATACACAACTATCGAAAGATCTGGTGTCCCAATCCACAAAAGTCTAAGAGTATCAACAAATAAGCGTTTAAAGAAATTACATATGTTCTCGAACAGAAAGAAAATAGGGAAACTAAGATAGAGGAAAGAGGAGTCCAGGGTCTGCGAATGTCGGCAGATCTACCTTGGGTGTCCTGTGGACTGAAGGCAGCAACCCAAACTCTGATTAGTACGATCCAGTACTGGGATTTGCATGAAAGTGCAGAGTGCACTATCAGTACAATCGACCTATGTACTGGTAAGGGCCAAGCCAAACCTTGGTGCAGTAGTGACGAGGCTAGGAAACGGCAAATAACATAAACCTGTGTAGTTAAACCACATACGAGAAAATAAAAATTTAATAGATAATAATTGGAAAGGGGAAAATATGTTGATGGGACTATGACAACAACAACAACCCAGCATAATCCCACTTAGTGGGGTCAGGGAGGGTAGTGTGTACGCAGACCTTACCCGTACCCTGGGGTAGATAGGCTGTTTCCAAATAGACCCCCGACATCCTTCGCTCCAAGAACTTCCCACCTTGCTCTTGGGGAGACTCGAACTCACAACCTCTCGGTTGAGGGGACTATGAATATTCTAAAAATAGCACAGTGCAGAAATATGGTAAATATCATACTTTGAACCAACAAAAGTAATAACATAACCATCACGTACATGACATCACCCTTCGTGCTTTTACTTTCGTCCTTACCATAAGAAACAATAAAAACGACATGCCAACACCCTTCGTGCATTAACACTATCACAATCACGGCACGACATCACCATTCATGTATTATCAATATCAAAATATGGCACAACATCATCCTTCGTGAATTAACACTCATAGAATATTGCATGACATCACCCTTCGTGCATTAACGCTCACTCACAAAATCTTGCACGACATCATACTTCGTTCTTTACACCCTTCCTCACAAAAAAACAGAATAATAATAACACAGCAAGGGAATCATCAACAACCAACCTCGTTTCAACATGTAACTTCATACTATAAATCTTAACTTTAGTCAATACTCAACCAATATCCAATAACAAGAAAAATATGATAAGATTTGTTTAACATGAAGAGTAACCAATTTAAGCATGAACAATACGAATAAAGAATATCGTAGTCACAGGTAGAAGACTCACTCGCATTCTAGGACCCGAAAACAATGTATAGGTACTCATCATCTGACCTATACATCGTACTCAACAACCAAACACGTAACAAATAAGGAAACAATACCAAATCTCTTAAGCTAAAGTTAGCCAAAACACTTACTTTGATTCCACGACCAAACTCAAGCCTCAAATACTGCTTTTTCTCTAGCTTCCACCTCCAATTAAATTGTATCTAGCCAAAATTAACTCAATATCATGAATCATTGCTAAAGGAATCAACTACGATGCATACATTTTGTTTTCCCAAACTTTCTCCCAACAGTCAAAAACTGACCCCAGGCCCGCTTGGTCAAAAATCGAGGTTCGAACTAAAATCCATTGACCGACAAGCCCAAATATGTAATTAGTTTTGGAATCTGACCCCAAATCCAAGTCTAAATCCTAATTATACAAAAAGCCCTAATTCTGCCCAAACCCCAAATTTCTACACTGAAAACCCTAGATTTTAGATTGAAAATTCATTAAATATAATGGGTAATCGAAAAAAAGTGGTTTCGAATCATTTACCAATATGCTGGAGACGAGCTTGTCTCTTGGAAATTGCCTTTAAGCCTTCTTGTTTTTTGAAAATATGAAATTGTGGAAGACTCCCAATTTTATTCTTTTTTTAAACGCGAAGGGCTTGTTGCGTTCGTGATGCATTGCGGCTAGAAGGAATTCGTAGTCGCGAAGCATTTGTCGCGTTCATGATGTTATTTCCCCCCGGACCATCGCAATCATGGGCCCTTGGACCGCGTTCGCGAAGAACAACTAAAAGATTCACCAACCACCTCCATTACACCACGTGTTCGCGTATGGTCTATTGCGTCCGCGAAGAGCAATCCTCCCCTATGCTGCGCGTTCATGACCAAGGCCTCGCATTTGCATAGAAGAAACCCCTCCCCAGCCTAGCTTGCACTTCGCGTTCGTGAGAGTTGTTTCATGAACGCGAAGCACAAAGTATCAGCCATACCAGAAACATCAACAAAATAGATTTCTTAAGTCCAAAACATCCCGTAGCCTATCTGAAAATCAGCCGAGCCCTAGGGGCTCTTAACCAAATATGCACGCAACTCTAAAAATATCATATGGACTATCTTGTACGATAAAATAACCAAAATAACATCTAAAACTACGGAATTAACACCAAAACACATAAAATTCTTAAGAATCTTAAAAATCCTTTTTTCACAATCGGATATCTGAATCATGTCGAATCAATCACGTTTCTCACCAAATTTCTTAGATAATGTATTAATATCATATTAGACCTACACCGAGCTCCGAAAAAACAATATGTACCGGTATTAACAAAATAACATATTAAACAAATTCTTAAAACTATTTTATTTCTAGTTTAACAATTTCAACAACAACAAGAACAACTACCCAGTATAATCCCACAAAGTGGGGTCTGGGGAGGGTAATATGTAGACGAGCATTACCCCTACCCGAAAAGGCAGAGAGGCTGTTTCCAATCGACCCTCGGCTCAGTGAAGGAAATGGAAAACAAAAACTAAAACAAAAGAGCATTATTAACTACAGAAGAAATAGCATAAATAATTATCTAAACATAAGAACCATAAATAAAATAGTATGCAATAATACCATACAGTAACTACCATAAATAACTACCATAAGGGAGACACACTCCAAAGTACAAATCATCTATGTTTAGCCCTGCCAAGCCTCACCCAACCCCAGGTGAGGAGTACAAAAAAACTCTAGGATCCCCTATCCTACAACCCTGATACTAGACCTCCAGACTTTTCTGTCAAGGGTCATGTCCTCGGAAACCCGCATTCTAGCCATGTCATGCCTAATCACCTCTCCCCAATACCTCTTAGGCCTTCCTCTGCCTCGACGAACGCCGATAATCGCCAGTCGCTCACAACTCCTCACCAGGGCATCGGGACTTCTCCTCCGCACATGCCCGAACCACCTCAGTCTCGCTTCTCGCATCTTCTCATCCACCGGGTCCACCCCCACCTTTTTTCGAATAACTTCATTCTTAATCTTATCTAACCTGGTGAGCCCGCACATCCACCTGAGCATCCTCATCTCCGCAACTTTCATTCTCTGAACATGAGAGTTCTTCTGGGTAGGGACCTCGAAATTTAATTCTGGGTATACCTCCAAGTTCCATATTTCACTACGGATCTTTTGGAACAGTCAAAATCCGGGTCTGGGCCTGTTTACTGAAAATGTTGACCGAAGTAAGCTTAAATCAGTTTTTAAAGGAAAAACTTAATATTTTCTCAAAGTTTCACATAAAGGCTTTCTGGAAATACACCCAAACTGTGCACGTAAATTAAGGAGAAATAAAATAAGGTTTTGAAGGCATCGGAACCCCAAATTGAGTTTTAAAATACGAGATAAGCTTTTGGGTCTTCACAAGTTTGGAGCCATAAACCCGAATAACAGCCTTGAAACTAGGTCGGAGCAGCTAAGGGATGCATTACACATATAATTGGGGTTGATTCAGATGAAAATTTGATGAATGAAGATGATTCAATCGACATAGATTCAGACGACAACTTTCATGATGGAGAAAATCATGTTGACGATGTTGTTGATGTTGCTGCTGATGATGACGACGACCATTATTTAGAGGAAGAGGACGAAGGTGGAGAGAACGGGGAAATGCTTAATGAGTTCAATAAAGAAGATATCATAATTGGTCTAATTAGTGGGACACAGTTCAATAATAAGAATGTTATGTTTCATTTTTACAATGAACATGCAAGATTATCAGAGGTTTGTATTGTCAAAAGAACATCAAACAAAAAAAGGTGGTGATATTGTTATGTATGTGTAATATGGTGTTGATAGGTCTAGAAAACTAAGGAACAAGCATGTTACCAAGAAAAGGGACTGTCGTGCTAGAATAAATGGAATTTTAGAGGAGAATGGTTCATGATGCATTTCAAAGGTGGTTAAATAATATAATCATCAATTAGAACCAACAATATCGCGATTGATGGATATATATAGATCTCTTAGTAAGTCTCTTAAGAGAACTCTTATAGACAAAGATATTACTGGCTTAAGACCTTAAAAAAATATAAGAGTCACTAAAGTACTTGTTTGTGACCCCGAAAATCTAAGTTGTACACCAAAGGACTGTAAATATTATATTTTGAAGAGTAGAACGATTCAGTTGCAAGAAGGAGATGCACAATCTTTACTCAAGTTCTTCAGTGACATGCAACAAAATGATAGAGAATTTTACTACTCTGCAGATGTGGATAGTTTTGGTCGACTTCGTAATATCGTATTCAAAGGTTGCGTATGAGGAGTTCCATGATGTAATATGCCTTGATATCACATTCCATGTGGATCAATACAATATGCGATTTGCTTCATTTGTTGGTGTCAATCAGCATAGGCAATCCATACTTTTGGGATGTGCTTTTATGTCTAGCGAGAATATAACAAGTTATAAAATGGTTCTTTCTACATGGCTTGGAGATCTAAACAATATTCGTCCATTAGCTATCATGGCTTATCAATGTGATAGTATTAAGGCTGCCATCAATGCGTTGATGCCAAATACGATGCATAAATATTATATATGATACATATTCGCAAAATTGTCTACGAAGTTCATAGGATTTCTTGATGGTAAAATTGCAATAGCAGAATTTAAGGCTTTAGTCCTTGATAGCATACGGAGTTCGAGAGAAGAAGGACCCACTATATTGCAAAATTCTCTTATTATAAAAGTAGCAGTTGAGCTCCATCGGGCGTCTGTATCATCAACATGCCTCCTTAGGCTAGGGAATTTTGCCACTTTTTCTTTATATTATTACATTGAATGGAATAAGTGAATTTAGTAAAGAAAGACAACTTCTCAGGTATTTTAAAGGGTCACTTATAAAGGTAAAATAAGCTCTAAAAGTTGCAGGCTTTGCCTTCTGCTGAGTCAGTGTATTAATATCAGAGCACGTGGATCTTTCCCCTGCTCGTGTACTGAGACTGTAGCAAGGGGTAAATGTTCTTCTTTCTCACAAATTTGTGCAGCAAGGGGTTTCAATCAGAAGAGTTTACTAGAATTGGTAATATAAGTTTTCCTCAATCAGTTTCCTTTTCTGCTATTCGATCACATCTCTCTCTTAATTTTTCTGTATCATGGGATTTCTCAGTTGTGTAATTTGTTGTATTTTCCTATGTGAAAGGTTCTGGTCGTGGTGTAATGTATTGTACTATTAGGATTTCTTTTTGGGAAAAATTGTTGGATGGTGCTAGGGTTTGGGAATTTGAGAAATTGTTAAAATTTGGAATTTTATCTGCTTCGTCCTCAATAATCCAGAAAGAGGAATGTGATTCCTGTAGTAATAGGCCAAAAGTTAAACACCTTCTGGATAATTTATAAAGGCTACATTCATTTTGATCAAGTGTCTGGAAATCTTAAAACCACATCAATGAATGGGTCAATATCATTTAGGTAATTTTCTCTTTATGATTTACATCTACTTATGCTAAATGTTGTCAAATGAAATCATGATTGACTTGGGTGATTACTATAGGGGAATCTGTCATTGAATAGCTTTTCTTTAGTAGCCACTGTTTTACTTCATCGAGTTCTACTATCCTATCTTATTTTCTCGTTATCCAAACAATATTCGAAATCTGCTTGTGTTTTCATAGATTCTGTTGCAGTTACTTGGTAAGAGAAACAAATAACAAAATTTGTTTCTTACACCTGAAAAAGATAGATTTGTTGTAGTAGTAGCATCTGGGCACCGCTGAATTAAACATATGTTGCATTGCATATAATGTAGATATTTAAATTTAGATGAATTGCAATGATTAATCAAAAACTTTTCTCTTGAGCTGGAGAACATGAGAAGTAGATTTTTAAAATAAGAATTTTTTGATGTCTCAGTCTCAGCCATATCATCATAAATAAGTTCCCTACTGAGGAAACGTGAAAAGTAGTTTGGGTATATAGTTTGTCTCGGTCCATTTTCGTTAAGTGAATGTACTATTGTATGGGTTTGTGAAACAATTTCAGCAGTACAATCTCGTGATGACATGTATATATATTACATGTTTTTTTTTTTATCGAAGATAGGTCTACTTATGAGTTCTTTGATTCTCTCTTTACAGCTCTTTGGTAGCTCTCAATGCTAATGGTGAGCCTCAAGGTTCAACGAATAAATGAAACTATGATCGCACCGGATAATGAATGTTTCCAAGTCGGCCATAATAGAATAGATATTTAGCTCTGGAATTACTCATGATTCTAACCGTAAAAGAAAGGGCAAACGCAGATTATACTACAACTTGCGCTGACTGCTAGAAAGATGTATATGATGGATGCGTAATAGCAGCCCTTGTTTGTGCTAATAACAGGATCTATAATGCAACTGAATCGTTTATTCGATATACGATTTCAATTTTTTCAAGACGTGGAATAGAATTGGTGTGGCTAATGAAAAGAATTTGTTGTTTCAACTATAAGATATCAACTTGGCAAGTTTTCTTTACATACCATTGAAATAGAACAAAAGTTAATAGTGTGATTACTCTGCTGTTTTGTAGTATTTATAGATTTCCTATTCTTCTTTTTTACTTTATGCACTACAGATACTCTTTTATGCCTTTGTATGAAATACTTACATTTGAATGCTTAGTTGCACCAAAAAAAGCTAAAAAAGTGCAACACCAAGTTATCTTTGTTGTTGAATGACTATAAGAACAAGTATATTGACCTCTTAATTTCTAGAATTGTATTCCATTGCAATGCAGATCAATAACTATCAACCCATTAGTAAGTATACACTTCTCGTCAAGACATATGTGGCCAAAGCATAAGATGTTAGTTTTATCTCTCCGATTGTAGAACACAGAACTTGTTACGTATTGCAATTGCTCCTTCTTAGGATATGTTAACTAATCTAACAAGTGATTTTTGTCTTTATTATAGAGCAATACTTTTTAATCAGCAATACTTTTTAATCAAGAGTTATCATGGTACTCTTTACGCTATCAAATAGTATTTATCGAAATAAAAAATACTCTAATCCAAAGTGTTGACCCGGGCCAATCCCATAATGTATAACTTAGATGGAAGGGATTGCTTTGATAAGCTTTATTTGGAGAAAGAAAAACTGATTCATGTATACTTAAATGACCATTTTTGGACTAGGATATTCTCTCTATAACGAAGTGAAGGAATGCATGCTTTCTTTGACGGATTCATCACCCGCTAAAGCACTTTGAAGCTATTTGTTCAGCAATATGAGTTAGCCAATAAGAGCTAAGTTTGAGAAAGAATTAGAAGCTTGATGGGTTTTTAATGTCTCTTTCTTATGTTTCTTGTGTTTTGATGATCTAACAAACTTACTCTTAAGAACTAGATAGGGAACCTGATTCACTTGGTACATATTTCTAATGAACGAAGTTCAGCCTGAACTCCAGCTAATGAACTGCTACAAAGAGGAACACGATAGGGACCTGATCCCTTGGTGTTCTCTAATAAAAGTACAAGTCAACTATACAGTTGGAACGCAATTGCAGAAAGTGACTGCTTGCAAATGTTCATGTGACAGTGCAACAGTCACTTCCCATTTAAGAGGCGTGTACTAGGAATTGACATCATCCTTATGATGTCTTTGTAGAATAATAACATGGTGCAAGGAACCAGATTCCCTCATGCATTAAAGAGTTTATCTAGTATTGAAGTCACAAGTGTTTCAAGAATAAGAAGACAGCTCCACCAAAGGATCAGTTTCACAATGAGTCTACATGTACCCGTAGTTGAGTTGTAATCTTATTATCTATTCTTCGTTGTTACTCCTATCTTGCTTTCTTAGAAGCAGTGTTTTAGGAAACACAAAATCAAAAATTGTTCTAAGTTTGTGTTGTGACTAGAGTTAGTCATAAGTTAAAGTCTTTGTAACTAGCCAGTAACAAAGCGGCTTGTGGTATGTGTACCACGAGTTAGTTGGGTTAAACTCTTTGTAATAGAGTCATTACAAAGTGGCTTGTAATAGTGTAATTACATGTTAGTGAAGTTGAAAGCCTACAAATGTAGGTTGTGGTTTTTGTCCCCTTGAGTGGGGGTTTTTCACGTAAAAATCCTGTGTCTCCTTTACTCAGTGCCTCCTAGTATTCTTAGTGGAAAAACATAGAGGACCAGGTACTCAATAGTTTGGGGGAGTTAGTAAGCTAACAATTAGCATCAAAGCAGGTTCTTTCTAAAAGTTTAAGGCCTAGAAAGGATCTCAATGGCTGCTCCATCCAACTTTGAGGAAGGACAATAAACCTATAGACCTCATAGATTCGATGGACAGTACTACGGCTGGCAGAGGACTCGTATGCATGATTTTATAATGACCGAAGACTCAGAACTATGAGACATCATCTCTGATAGTCCACATGTTCGTATGAAAATCTTGAAGAAACGGGATCAATGGTGCCAAAAGAGGAAAAGACTACAGTGACATTGACAGAAAAGCCATATAAAAGAACTATCGTTCTAAGAAAATCTTGATATGTGATATAGGACCTGATGAGTACAACAGAGTCTTAGCTTGTGATTTTGCCAAGGAAATATGGGAAACATTGCAAATTGCACATGAAGGAACTACTCAGGTTAAACAATCTAAGATCTACATGATCACCGCTTAGTATGAGCTCTTCATAATGAAGGACGATGAGTCTATACAAGATATGCACACTAGATTCACATCTCTCATAAATGAACTTCATTCACTTGGAGATGTGATTCCTAGAACTTGTAAGGAAAACTCTTAGTTCTACCTGGCTCTTGGGAGAGTAAGGTGAATGCCATTACTGAAGCTAAAGATCTACAAACTCTAACCATAGATGAGCTTATTGGTAACCTGAAGACATACAAGATGAAAAGAAAGAAGGCCAGCTAAAAGAGAGAGCCAAATAAACCTTGTGCTCAAGGCTAAAAACAATGACTCAAGTGAAGAAGATAGTGATATGGCCTATATTACTAAAAGGTTTCAAAATATGGTTCAAAGAAGTAGTGGTATACCTAAGAGGGAAAGTTCAAGTAAGGCAAGGAACAATGATCTTTGTCAAAAGTGCGGAAAGCCAGGGTATTTCATCAAAGATTGTCCACTTCTAAAACAGCAGAAAAACGATCAAAACCCTAATAAAGCAGGAAAAAGGAACCCGGTGCCAGACAAACGATTCCGTCGAAAAAGTGCAGCTAAACATATTGTGAAGCAGGCTCTTGCCGCTTGGGGAGACTCCTCAAGAGAATCAGAAAGGGAATCAAACGCAGATAATAACTCCATGTGGCAGTGGAAACTGAAGCAATGAAATATGACTCACTGTTTGCACTGATGTCTCAGTTTGACGATGATCAAGGGGATGAAAAGGATGAGGTAAATTTTTGGGATGTTCAGAGAAATCTAAAATCATGCTTTTCTAAGAAGTTAAGGTCATTAGCAGAAGTTCTAATTAATATACTTTATAGCCTTATTAATGATATGGAGATCTTGACCATAGAGCTAGGAGATGCTGGACAATCTAAGGATGATCTAATGATCTGTGTAGTGGATTTAAATGAGACCGTAGCCAATCTTGAAAAAGAAAAGGAATCTTTGAATGAAAAAACAAATAGTGTAGAGAATAAGAGAGATGCATTAATGGTAGTGGTTGTTGATTCAAAGGAAAACATAGAACGCTTTGGCAATGAAAAACACACTCTAGGAGAGAAAATTGCAGCTACAGAGCAAGAAAAGGATGCCTTTTTAGTGATAATCACTGGCCTAGAGGAAACTATTGAGAGACTCAAATGAAAATGTAGGCTTACAAGTATTGAGAAATGGAAAGAAGTAGCCAGTGAGTCACACATCAAGCTTGAAATGGAATTGAATTTTGTTAAAACTAGTATATATGGTGAACTTGAGAAAAATAAGCAACTTCAAGCTGAACTAAAAAAAGTAAAAATTTATCTTGAGAAATCTCTCAAGTGGACTTGGTCCTTAGATGCTGTTAATGTCCTGTACTTTAGAAATAGTGGAAACAGGCAGAGAATATATTTCTAAAAGGAGAAAAATCCTTACAATCGTCACAGCAAGTATGTCACAATCTCTGATAACTGGCTTTGTACCCACTGTAGTAACAATGTGTATTTCAAAAAACAATTGCCAGGCCAAGGCCCATTTTCTTTAGAAAAGCAAATCTCTTACTGAAAAAATGACTACTAAGAAGGGACCGGGTATCACTCGCAAAAAACAAATATTACCTGCATGGACCTGAAAATCTCTTATCTATCCTTTTTCTCACAACAAAGGACTCAAACTAGTTTAGGTTCCTAAATCTAACCCATAATTTATATGTGCAGGGAACAATGAGAGGAAGCAGACCACAATGGTTCATCAATAGTGGATTCTAAAAGCACATAATTGTAACCACCATGGATCGTCTCTCACTAAAAGCCCTACGAAGGGAATGTATCATGTAGAAATAAAAAAAAGGGAGGGGGGGGGGGTTACGTTCTCGATATTTGGAATGTTGGAAGGTTTTTGTCGCACTCTATTGAGAACGTGTACCATGTGGATTGCCTGAAGTACATTCTCTTGAGTAGTTCTCAAACCTGTGTGAAACGAAGAAAAGTAGAGTTCTTATAAAAAAGGGGTGCGCACAACTACCATTCCGGTAACTGATGAAGTGGTCTTAGCAGCCAGAAGACACAAAAACATCTATTTCGCTGACCTTAAATCCCTACAAGCTGGTGATATGAGTTTCTTGAGGGCAGTTCATAATGATTCAAACCTTGGCATAAAAAATTTCCACATGAAAACTTCTCACTTCTAAATAAACTGATTCAGAAGGACCTGGTTTGTAGGCTACTAAATTTTGGATCCACATGGACACTGTTTCTTAGAGCAAAGAAAGATACTTTTGAGGTATTTGTGACATTTGCCAGGAAGAAACAAGTGAAGATGGAACAATAGGAAGCATGTATCATATCTGACCATGGGATAGAGTATGTCAACCCCAAATTTAAAAAGTCTTGTAATGAAAATAGGATCACTCACAACTTCTCAGCACCAGGGACTCCATAGCTAACTGGTGTCAATGAAAGGGAGAAAAGAACTCTAAAGACATGGGATGGACAATGGTCATTGACAGGGGAATCGCCAAAAATCTGGGCAGAAGCAACAAACACTGCTTCTTACTTGGTCAACAGGTGTATGATCTGGTCCCACCTAAACAAATCCCTAAGAGCTGCTGAATGAAAGAAAATTGAAGATAACTCATTTACAAACCCTTGGATTCAAATGCTTTGATATCAACAATGGAAAGGACCAGCTTGGGAAGTCCAATGTAAAAAGTTATGAAGGAATCCTTCTGAGATATTCCTCTTGAAGCAAAGTCTGCAACAAAAAGGGCACAACGTATGAAAAAAAGTGGTCATGATCTATTCAACAAAACCCCTTCTTCTAACTAGGGAGGAAACATTAATAACCAAGATAATGAACCATCTTTGGTTCCTGGGATATATTTAATGTTTCAAATGGCAGGGGTAATATGATGATTTAGATGAAGGATATTTGTAAAGATAATATAACATTTTCCTTCACTTCTCAAAAGGAACCTGGTACTTCAATTATTATTAACTGAAGATGAAGAAAGAGTGGAGATGTACTGCAAGTGACTTCATAAGTAGCAGAACAAGGAGTACAAGGAAACACACTCAGTTCCTCTACTAACCAAAATCTCAGCTAGCATGAGGAAATGCACCATTTTGAAGGAAAAAAAGTTATCTGGTGGTCAAGAAGAGCACATCTGGAATGACTTATTCTAATGGATCATCTCATGGGATACAAGGAAATACAACCCATCGGCTCGCTCAACAGCTGAAGTAGACACTCTTAACATGGAAAAGAACATGTTCCATCAAGAGGACAAAACTCAATGATGTCTACATTTGTCTCAAAGATAATGTAAGGTGGACTTATTTATATCATTGCTAGCAAAAATCTCAAGTTGCAGATATCTTCACCAAAGGGATTAAGCAAGGAACATTTTGAAAGAAATAGGGTAAAGTTGGAGATGTTGAAGCTTATTTGAGAACTGGATACCTTATCAATTGGCTATGAAAATCTCCTCCAGGTAAACCTAGCTAAAGTGTTTTTTGACAAACCTAACTCATTCGATACTGTTGCAGGTAAACACATATGATGATCATAAAAGCTAAAGGTACAATGATGAACTGCGAATGAAGAGCTGCTAAAATCTTTTTCAAAACTCACTCGGGAATCAGGTTCGTATAGGACATGTTAATAGTAATGTGTCGTCTTGCATGCTTTCTAAAATGGATTAACAAAATTAATTCAACTGCCACATCATCTGATTTTTCTAAGTCTCCATGTCATGCCTTGTCTTTCAAATCCCTTCATCTCCTCTGCACGACAACGTTTTCCCACAAATATATCATTGTTTTCAAAACCCTTCAGAAACTTTTTCTGTCTCGTCTCATCATTGGCTCTTCCTCCCATAAAACACTCTTTCTCCTTCATAACAAGTCATGGACCTTCATCTCTTTTGTATCTCTATAATCTTCTTTTCTCTTCTCTTTCACTCAACCTCCCTACAAAACCCTCAAGCCATGGCAATTGAACATGTTACAACTCATACGCACACATGTTAGTTCATGACATATGTTAGTTAACATAAATCCAAGAAGGAATTATCTTTGAGATGATAAGAAGTTAATCCTATTGGTCTTAAAGGATACAAGGGTGATTAACAAGTATTAGAAGTTAAACGAATCAAGGATGTTGTAACTCATTTTTTCAGGTAAACCTAGCGGTACTTAATACACTCAAGACGTCATGTATTAAGGTATATAAATCATATGATATCCATATCATAAGACTTAAAGTTAAACGAGTTATGAAACAAAAGTCGACAAAAGTTGTCACAACTAAGGTTCATAATTTTACTTAAACATTAGCTCAAATGTTTCTAAGCTTTTCTCCCAATTTACAAGGAATTTTGGGGTGATCTACCCACCAAATTAAATATTAATGAGTCTACTTTCGAACAATTAAGCCGTTAATCAATACAATCTTAGGGTATGGAGATATTTTTATTTTTGCAAGCCTACGCAGATTGGTAGGTGACAAGTAGGTGCATTACCTACTTGCCAAAATGAGAGGACAAAAGAAAAATTCCCAAAGTCGTCCAAGAGAAGACCATTAAGGGATTATAAAATTAGTTATTTCACCCTTATTTCAGACCTTGAAAACCAAATTGAACCCCTACAAAAAATCACATACAAACCCTAATCAATTTTCCTTCTCTTTCAAGTTTTAATTGGGGATAAAACCTAGAATTTGAAGAACCAAGGGAAGGACTGAGTTATCTAACATGTAAGGTAAGTTAATAATCTCTGTCATATATTTTTTATGCTGTTAAATCATGGCAATTATTTCTATGCATGTAATAACACATGGGACGGTGATCGGAAGCCATGACTTCGAGTTATTCACTTGTAGCAGACTGTTTTATGGGCTGTTCTGTGTTTCTGTTGGGCTGAATGTTTTACTACTTTCTTGGAGTTTTCGAGGAGTATGAGTTTGTATAAACACCACATAGATGTACTATTGTGGGCTGATAGTCTTTTGTTACATTTCCGAGTCGTTTGACACGACTACGGTAGTCGTCGTATGTATGAAGTGATTAGGTTGTGCATGGACAATTTTTTGGAGGCTCAATATGATTATTATTGATGTTCTTTGGGCTGTTTGGTAATTGTTTGTAATTTTGTAAAGTCATATGTCTAGGGGAGGTGCTCTCTATTTCATCGTAAAATAGGTTGTGGTCGATACATAATAGTTATGACGCTTAAATGATAAAGATAGTATAGTTTCATTTGTTGTGGACTTAGGCGTTGTGATAATTGCATAGCTTGAGATTGGGGAAGTATATACAAGGTATTAGAGGCTATTGATTTCATTCTTTTGCAAGACTTTTGATTGTACATAATGTATTGAACGAGCTTTCAAAGATACTCTACTCTTAGAAGCTAGCAGTACTTACTTTGTTTCCCCTCTTATGGAATGATTGATGTTAATGTTGGTTATCTTATTCTTATGTTATGAATATTGTTGGTACTTCCTGATTCTTATAAGTTTCATAGTTAAGAGTTAGTCCTAATATCATGTATAGAGGATACCGACCTCAGTTAGTCCTAATAACGTGTATAGAGGATACCAACCATAAGTCACCGCGAAAGGTTTAGAATGTGATTTCATGAGTCGAGCATGCATTATATATATATATATATATATATATATATATATATATATATATATATTTTAGTCTATCGAGCCGCGCTATTGTCGATCGGATACGGTACGTATTGTGCAACCACTGATCAGTTGGGTTTTACAGAGCTCCACGTGGCTGGGTACAATTTTACCGAGCCTTATGATGGTTGAGTATGTTTTTTTACCGAGCATATTACGGCTGGGTATGATATGATGATGATGATGCCCACACAGGCGTATGTTTTAAAACTATATGTAATTATACATATGTATCATGCGTTTTATGTCAGTAGCCCTTAGAGGTACCAATATGTTACATTTTGTATATTCTCCATCCCGGCTTACATTATTGTTTGCGTTTATGGTTCCCTGACTTACATCCTCAGTACTTTATTCGTACTGACATCATTTTCTTTGTGGATGCTGCATGTCGTGCTGCCGGTCCTGATAGACACGCAAGTGCAGCTTCCAGAAACAGTAGGCTATCCAGTCCAGTTGTGATTGGCGAGATCCCTTCTCCGGACTTGCCGTGGTCTTGGTATGCATTTTTGTTATAGACATTATGGGTATGTCAGGGCCCTGTTCCAGCTATGTTGCAGCACTTATGTTCCTCAAGAGGCTCATAGACAGGTGTCGACTCATTTATAGTTTGGCATGCCTTGTTTGCTGATTTTTGTTATATTGTCTTTCATGGCAGCATGGTAGCTCGTACCTTATATATAGTTTCTTGATTTTTTGGTCATCCCATGTTATGTATGTTCATGCCACCATATTTTATTGTTAGCTGTCTATGATCCATGTCTACCATTTATATTGATCTCGTCAATTAAAAGATAATAAAGAAAGTTAGATAAAATGAACATTGGTGCTCGTCAAGTATGGCCGGGTGCTATGGCTCTCCAGTTTGTGTCATGACAAACTTGATACCAGAGAAAGTATGTCCTAGGGAATGTCTATGAGCCGTGTCTATTAGTCTTGACTATGGATGTGTAGCGCGCCACATTTATAATCAGGAGGCTACATGACATCAAGTGTGTTACCTTCTTCCTGAATCTAGATCGTGCATCGAGTTGAGTCGAAAGTTTTGGTCTCTAATATTCACCTTGTTTTCTTTCAACGATGCCTTTGACTAGGAAGCAAACAATGAGAGGACGGCTTGATACAGTTGCAGTAGAGGGTACGAGTCAGGTGACCTGAGCCAAAGCAGGCCAAAGTGAGGCTCAAAGTGAGATGTTGTCTCATACCTCATCTACTCCGTTTCTTCCATAGGATATTAGGAGGTACCCAACACCTCTAGTTCCTCCGTCTGGAACTACAGACTAGGATATGTTGAGTTCTTTGTAGTTATTGACTAACTTGGTAGTTGTTCAGGCTCAGAGGCAGAATACATGTGATGTTGATATACTAGTGTTACAAGGAGGACCCACAGACTTTTATTGACCAAGTTAATCGTACACTACAGGTTATGCATGTTAGTGATACAGAGGCAATAGAGTTGGCTTCTTATCAGTTACGAGATTTAGCGGTTCTCTGGTATGATAGGTAGGAGATATCTAGGGGTCCGGACGCTCCTCCAACTGAGTGGAAGGAATATTCCAAGGCTTTTCTTTCTCACTACTTGCCAGTTGAGATACAACGAGCTAGAGCTGATAAGTTCTTGCACCTTAGACAAGGTAACATGAGTGTATGCGAGTAAAATATGCAGTTTGATTCTTTAGGAAGGTATGCTCCCCATATGGTGACCGAGATGAGTGATAGGTTGCATTTGTTCGTGAACGGGTTGGGACCATATCTGATAAATGAGTGCAAGATAGCCTCCTTGGTAGAGGGAATGGATATTTCCCGTATTCATGCTTATGTCCAAACCCTATAAGATCGTAAGCACCAGCAGAAGGCAGATAGGGAGCAGGATAGGGGACAATATAAGATGGGAAAATTTACAGGGCATTTTGATGACTTTAGAGACATCGTCAGGCCCCAGTCTGCGAGGAGTTCAACGGCACTTGTAGCTAGTGCTCCTCCATAGTATTAGTGGCCTCGATATGATCGATTTACCTATTCTGGTCTAGGACATATTTCGCAGGCAGCAAGATCGCAACATCATAGGGATACTAGTCAGACGAGACACCCAACAGCACATTGTGATCAGTGAGGCAAGGCTCACTTTTGAACTGTGCCGTCGAGGTTTTGATGCATGTTATTCTTGTGGACAGACTGGCCATATAATACGGGATTTTCCTAATATAGGAGATGATGGTATGGCTTTGCTGTCTGAGTCAGTGTTTGGTTCTTCATCATTAGTTCAACCTCCAGCACAGGGTTTTCATTAGTCCATAGACCGTGGTAGAGGTAGAGGTAGAGGTAGAGGTGAAGTGCCGAGTTCGAGTGGTGCTCAAAATCGAACCTATGCCCTAGTAGGTCGACAGGACCTCGAGTCGTCTCCATATGTTGTTACAAGTATATTTTCTATGTTTTCTTATATTGTATATGTGTTGATTGATCCGGGATATACATTATCATATGTTACACCCTTTGAGGCTAATAAGTTTGGCATTTAACCTGAATTGATAAGTATCCCCTTGCGGTATCTACTCCAATAGGAAATTCTGTGATTTTTAGAAGGTTGTATAGAGATCGCACTGTGATAATTTGTAGTCGTCAAACCTCGCAAATTTATTTGATTCAGAAATGGTTGATTTTGATGAGATAATGGGAATGGACCGGTTGGCCTCATGCTATGCAAATGTTGACTGTTGTACGAAGATGGTTGGGTTTGAATTTCTTGGCGAGCCCATCATTGAATCGAAGGGGAGCATTGCTATACTGAAAAGTAGGTTTATTTCCTATCTTATGGAAAGGAAAATGATCTAAAAAGGTTACATTTATCATCTCCTTCGTATTATGGATGTGGAGGCGAAGCCGCCTACGCTATAATCAATCCCTGTAGTCAATGAATTTCCAGTTGTTTTCCCAGATGAACTCCCAGGCCATCCTTCTGAAAGAGAGATTAAGTTTTGCATTGATGTGTTGCCTGACACTCAATCGATATGTATCCCTCCATAAAGAATGGCCCCGGCATAGTTGCGAGAGTTGAAGGCGCAGTTGAAGGACTTGCTGGATGAGGGCTTCATTAGACCTAGCACTTCACCTTGGGGTGCGCCAGTCCTATTCGTGCAGAAGAAAGATGGGCCGTTATGGATGTGTATCGACTATTGTCAGTTGAATAAGTTTATTGTGAAGAACAAGTATCCACTTCAAAGAATTGACGGGGAGTCTGACTAACTCCAGGGTGCCATGTATTTCTCCAAGATTGACTTACGTTTAGGATATCATCAGGTGAGGGTTACAGAGAAGGACATTCCAAAGACGGCCTTCCAAACAAGATATGGGCACTTTGAGTTCTTGGTGACATCGTTCAAGTTATCAAATGTCCGAACAACTTTTATGGATCTCATGAATAATGTATTTAGGCCCTATATTGATGTGTTCATGATTGTATTCATTGATGACTTTCTCGTGTATTCACGTTCGAAGGTGGAACATGCGGGCCACTTGTGGATAGTATTACAGATGCTTCCAGATCGTAAGTTATATGCTAAGCTCTCCAAATGTGAGTTTTTGCTGAACTTAGTAGCATTCCTTGGCCATGTGATATATGACGAGGGTATTAGTGTCGACACTCACAAGATCAATGCAGTATTGGCCGAGACCTACAACACCATCAGAACTCCGCAGCTTCCTGGGGTTAGCAGGATATTATAGGCGGTTTGTAGAAAGGTTTTCCTCTATATCAGCATCATTTACTAAGTTAACATAGAAAGCTTCCAAGTTATAGTGGTCTAACACTTGTGAAATAGTTTTCAGGAGCTGAAGAATTAATTGACATCCGCACCAGTGCTCACTCTCCCTGAAAGAACAGAAGGTTATACGGTATATTGTGATGCCTCCGGTATAGGTTTGGGGTGCGTATTGATACAGCGTGGAAGGTGATTGCTTATGCATCAAGACAATTGAAGAAGCATGAAAAGAATTATCCAACCCATGATTTTGAATTTGTTGCAGTAATATATGCTTTGAAGATATGGTAGCACTACTTATGCGGCGTCCATGTTTACATCTACACAAATCATAAGAGGTCACAATACATTTTTAAGCAGAAAGAGTTGAATTTTAGGTAGTGTAGGTGGCTTGAATTACTAAAAGACTACGACGTCGAGATATTGTATCATCCCGATAATGCCAATGTTGTTGCAGACGCTCTCAGCCGTAAGTCAAAGGGAAGTTTAGTACACATTGAAGCAAGTAGATGGGGGTTGACTAAAGAGTTTCATCAGCTAGCCAATATGAGAATCAAATTATTAGACTCTAATGACGGAGGTGTTGTTGTACATAATACATCAGAATTATCATTGGTAGCCAAGGTAAAGGCACAGTAATATGAAGATCCTATCTTAGTACGATTGAGAGAGAGCATTTAGAAATGTAAAATTAAGGCTTTTGAGATTGGAGGAGATGGGGCACTGAAATACCAGGGCCGATTATGTGTGCCTAATATGGTAGGGGTTTGAGAGAAGATTATGAACGATATTCACCAATCCCAATATTCCATCCATCCAGGCTCGACAATGATGTATGATGATGTCAAAAAGATGTATTGACGGGGCAACATGAAGAAGTGCATTGAAGAATTTGTAGCCAAATGTACCAATTGTTAACAAGTAAAGATAGAACATCAGAAACCTAGTGGATTGCTTCATAATATAGAGATTCCGACCTGGAAATAGGAGGTGATTAATATGGACTTCGTTATTGGATTACCTAGCTCTTATCCTAAGTTTGATTCCATCTGGGTGATAGTTGATCGACTTACAAAATGTGACCATTTTCTGCCAGTTAAGACAACTTACACGGCTAAAGATTATGCGAAGTTGTATATCAATGAGATTGTTAGGCTTCGTGGTGTGCCAGTATCTATTATATCATACCGAGGAGCTCAATTTACGGCTAACTTTTGAAAGGTCTTTTAGAAGGGTTTTGGTACACAAGTCAATCCCAGCACTACATTTCATCTGCAGACTGAAGGACATGCTAAACGTACAATTCAGACACTGGAATTATGCTACAATCATGTGTTCTAGATTTTATGGGAAATTAGGATGACCGTCTTCCACTCATTGAATTTGACTATAAAATAGCTACCATTCCAGTATTAAAATGGCCCCACAAGAGGCACTATACGGAAGGAGATGTAGATCACCAGTTGGATGGTTCAAATCGATAAAATAGATTTATTTGGGCCAGATTTTATTCACCAAGCCAGTGAGAAGGTGAAGGTGCTAGAGGAACGATTGAGGATGTCACAAATCAGGAAAACGTCTTATTCCGACGTCGTGATCTGGAGATTGAGGTTAGGGATTAGGCTTTCTTGAGGATCTCACCAATTAAGGGTGTTATCCATTTTGGGAAGAAAGGTAATTTGAGTCTAAGGTATATCGGTCCACATAAAATTCTTCGAAGAATTGGAAATGTTGTTTATGAGTTAGAATTACCATCCGAATTGGAATTATTACATCCAGTATTCCATGTATCTATATTGAGGAAATTTATTGGAAATCCTTCTCGAGTCGTCTCTATAAAAAATGTACAAGTTACAAATGATCTATCATATGTAGAAGTGCCAGTGGCTATATTAGATCGACAAGTACGCAAGCTAAGAACAAAAGATGTAGCTTCCGTCAATATATTTTGGAGGAACAAGAATATGGAAGAAATGACATGGGAAGCAGAAAAAGAGATGAAGTCTAAATACTCTTACCTATTCTAGAATCAAGATAATGTGGATGCTAGGGGAACACATGATGCATTATAAGGTGGAACATCTCTATAAGGTAAGCAATAGCTTGAGAATACTCTTCCTTAATACAAAATGGTGATATGTAGGTAATGTGCATATTCGTAATGCTTTGCATACTCTTGTACAGCCATACGTTGAGTTTACAACTAACGAATTTATCCTCTATTTATGGGAGAAACTCGACCGGAATCCACGATGATTTAAACTTCCATGAACCCTTACATTCGAGGATGAAAGTTCCTGGGGGAAGGTGTTACAACCCATATGCACGCGCGTTAGTTCATGCCATATGTTAGTTAACAAAAATCCAAAAAAGAATTATCTTTGAGACGATAAGAAGTTAATCCTATTGGTCTTAAGTGGTACAAGGATGTATAAGGGTGATTAACAAGTATTGGAAGTTAAACGAATTAAGGATGTTGTAACTTATATTTTTAGGTACATCTAGAGGTGCTTAATACACTCAAGAGGTCATGTATTAAGGTATTTGAATCATATAATATCTGTATCATAAGTCTTGAAGTCAAATGAGTTATGAAACAAAATTCCACAAAAGTTATCACAACTTAGGTTCATAATTTTACTTAAGCATTAGGTTAAATGTTTCTAAGCTTTTATCAAAATTTACAAGGAATGTTAGGATGACCTACCCACCAAATTAAAGATCTTTGAGTCTAATTTTCAATGCATCAAACTATTTGTCAATACGATCTTGGAGTATAGAGATATTTGTATTTTTGCAATGTTGCATAGATTGGTAGTTGACAAGTAGGTGCATCACCTACTTGCCAAAATAAGAGGACAAAAGTAAAAGTCCCAAAGTCTGCCAAGAGAGGACTTTTAAGGGATTATAAACTCAGTTATTTCACCCTTATTTTAAACCTTCAAAACTAAATTGAACCCCAGCAACTCCTCACCAAAAAATCCTACAAAAACCGTAATCGATTTTCCCTCTTTTTCAAATTCTAATTCGGGGTAAAACCTACAGTTTGATGAACCAACAGAAGGGTTGTGTTATCCAAAAAGGTAAGGTAATTTACTGCTCTCTTTCATACATTTTTTTCTGCTGTAAATTCATGGTAATTCGTTCTATACATGTAAGAACCAGTGATTGGAAGCCGTGAGTTCGAGTTATTCACTTGTAGCAGACTTTTTTGTGTTGTTGTTGGGCGGCGTGTTTTATTAATATTTTGTGGAGTATTGGAGGAGAAAGGGTGTGAAGAAAGATCATATAGATGTAGGGTTGTAGGCTGACAGTTTTTCATAACATTTTCGGGTCATTTGACACGACAACGGTGGTCGTCGTATGTATGTAGTGATTAGGTTGTGCCTGGACTATTTTGGGAGGCTCAATATGATTATTATTGATGTTGTTTGGTCTGTTTGGTGATTGTTTTTAATTATGTGAAGTAATATATATAGGGGGTGTTTTCCTTTTCATCGTAGGTTGTGACTGATACATAATAGTTTTGACGGTGATAATGATAGTATCGAATCTCTTATTGTACACTAAAGAGTTGTGAAAATTGCATAGCTTGAGATTGGGGCAGTTTATACATGATATGTGAGGCTATTTTTTTCTTTCTTTTGCATGATTCCGATGGTACATAATGTAATGAATGAGCTTCAAAAGATACTCTACTCTTAGAAGCTAGCAGTACTTACATTGCTTTCCCTCTTATGGAACAATTGATGTTAATGTTGTTTCTATTATTCTTATGTTATCAATGTTGTTGGTACTTCCTAATTCTTGTAAGGTTTATAGTGAAGAGTTAGTCCTAATAACGTGTATAGAGGATACCGACCTTAAGTCACCCCGAAATGTTTAGAAGGTGATTTAATGAGTCGAGCATACATTGTATATATATATCTATTTTACTCTACAAAGTCGCGCTATAGTCGTCCAGGTACGACACTTATTGTGCAACCACAGATCAGTTGGGTTTTACCGAGCTACATGTGGTCGGGTATGATTCTAACTAGCCTTATGATGGCTGGGTATGTTTTTTTTACTAAGCCTTTTACGGCCAGGTATTATATGATGATGATGATGATGCCCACAGAGGTGTATGTTTTGAAAGTTTATGTATTTATACATATGTTTCATGAATTTCATGTCAAAAACCTTCGGAGGTACCCAGATGTTACAGGTCGTATAATTCTCTATCCCTGCTTACATTACTGTTCGTATTTTTGGTTCCTTGCCGTACATACTTAGTACTTTACTTGAAACGACGTTGTTTTATTTGTCGACATTGTATGTCATGCTACAGGTTCTGATAGACAGGCTGGTGGAGCTCCCCTGCTACAGTAGGTTGTCCAGTTAAGCGGTGATTGGCGAGATCCCTTCTACGGACTTGCCGTGATCTTGGTATGCATTTTTGTTATTGACATTATGGGTATGTCGGGGCCCTGTTATGGCTATGTTGCAACACTTATGTTCCTTTAGAGGCTAATATATACGTGTTGACTCATGTATAGTTTGGTATGTCTTGACGGTTGGTTTTTGTTGAATAGTATTTCATGGTAGCGTGGTAGCTCGTACCTTATAAATAGTTTCTTGATTGTCTGGTCATCCCATATTATGTATGTTCATGCCATCATATTTTATTGTTGGCTATCCATGATCCATGTCTGCAATATATATTGATCTTGTTAGCCCTACAAGATAATAAAGAAGGTTAGATAAAATGTACGTTGGTGCTCGACAAGTATGACCAGGTGCTAGTCATGGCCTTCCAGTTTTGGTCGTGATAGAACGATCATTTCCTTCTCCCACCATTAACACCACTCTGACATCATTATCATCCTTAAAGTCATCCCCAGAAATTTACTCTTCCACTTTTTCCAATACTACTACACCAACACATGTTCCCTCATAACTTTCTATTGTTTTTTCTTCTCGGTCAAACTATGTCTTCCTTCCATGTGTTAAAAAACCCATGCTCCTCATTCCTCTAACCTCACCAAAGAACACTCAGGCAGTGTTACCTCTCAGGTGTTAGAGGTCTCCGAGGATGATCTTGATAAGTATCTGAACTCATCCACTTTGGACGCAGTGGCTCTCACAGAGTCACCAGAAAAGGAAACAACACACAATATCATGGCTATTGCTGCTAAGTGTCTGTTGAGTGAAAGAGCATATCTTTCATGTGAGTATCATGGGAAAGAAACTCTCTTCCTAGGCAATGAATGAGCCATGGTTCGAGTCTCTAGTCCATGAAAAAGTCATAAAAAATTTATTGGAGGACTTGATTCTCTTCTAGAAATATCAACTTCGGAACCTCTTGTTTATCCTAAACCCTTAGAATTCTCTTCCAAGTCACCCATTACCAGGTTGTAACAGAGAGAGGCTTTCGATTCTAACTTGGTTAAAGGTAATAGGAGTGTAAGACAAAAATGAAGAGGTTGATGAAACAAGGGGAATTGTGACTAAAAAATGTATTCCAGTGGCTGAGGTTGAAAAAGATGCTTTAGAGGAACCCAGTTACTTAGTAAAACGATCTATAAAAATCTAGAAGTCTATTGATAGAGCTTCCCATAAATCTATTGAAAAACTAAGTGAAACATCTAAGAAAGGTAGTAGTAAGGCTAAGAAGAGTGTAGCTGAGCAAGCTATGTCTGAAGGTGATACTGTTGAGTTTGTAAGTTGGAATGGTAAATCTGTTGAAGGATCTAGAAAACAAGAACTGGAAACTATAGGGGAACATGGTTCTCTGAAGACCATACCTAGTGACATGGTCTTTGGCAGGAGAGAGTAAGAACTCAGAAAGTCCTATGGGGTCATAAATTTGATCCTGCAATATTAGAGATGTTAGGTATGAGGAAAATTCTTGAGATAGTGCAATTTTAGCAATGGGAGCACTTCTTTCAGGAAAACATGCATAGTGCAATATTCGCAATGGGAGCACTTGTTTTAGGAAAACATGCTTATAGTGTACGAAAAGGTGGTACAAAATTTTTATGCATCTCTCTTTACTGTTGAGGGAAATCACATCTGTGTGCTAGTAATGTATTAGACATTGTACTTGATACTTCAGCATTGGGGAAGGTTCTCCAAATTCCATGTGAAGGAATGTCCTCAGTTAAAGGTGTCAATGGTGAAACTTTTAGGAGATCTATCACGAAACAACAAGATATTCAGCAGGGGGGAACATGTACATAAGAAAGTGCTATCTCTTGAGGATCATCTTCTCTTCAAGCCTGTTAATAAAGTTCTTTTACCTTGTTGTGAGAGGTTGTTCATTGCTAAAAAGTCTGATCTATTCCTAATAGAAGCTCTTGATGACTTTTTCCCGATCAACCTTGCAGCAATAATGATAGACCATATGCAAAAGGTGGAAAACTTTAAAGGTTGGAATCATGAGCTTCCATATGGCTTCCTCCCCACCCAAGTGTTTAGGTTTTACAAGGTTCCCTTAGGTAATCCCACAGTGGGCACACATATGCAAAACTTCTCTATAACTACTTTGGAAAAATGTGAGTGCATAGAAAAGGTTGGTGGAAACATCTCAACTATTTTTCAGCTAATGAATGCCTAAAATGCTTCTTCTGAAGAGATTAGAAGGTTGAGGGCTCAGAACGCCATACTAGAAAGACCGGGTTTCATTAATTCCACAAATAAAAAAGTTGATCGGTTGAAAAAGGAAAATGATAAGCTTTGCACAAAACTGTTTGAAGAGCAGCTGTCTGCAAATGCCCGACTGGACCTAGTTATCAATACAATTGCCACTTCCCTCTCCCAGTCCTCCTCTTCTTAGTGCCCCTTATATACCTCTAAGTGACCAGTTTTGTGGATGTTGTTTCTATTTTGTTTATCCTTTTGCTGATGACATGCTAGATTTCAACATTACTGCTCCTGATTTGCTCAGTCCATTGTTCGTATGAATCAAACAACTCCTTTTTTGCTTGTACAATGTGTTTTCTATTGGCTTCTCTTTTCTATCATATTGTGTGCACATATGTGGTATGAGTTGGCCATGTTGGACTTCTTCATGCTATTTGCCTGCTTGTGTATTTTTAATGATGCTAAAAATTGTAATAATTGTCTACTAAATAATGGAAAACGGGGGATCTAATTAAAGGGGATTCAAAAGCAAAAGGTGTAAGGGGGAACTTGGTGACCAATTGGTTGAAACATGGGATCTGATTAAGGAGGAATCTTGGGTGGTTCTTGGTGATCATCTGGTTATTTTTGCTCTAAATAGATACTATGAATGTCTAAGCTTGTCATTATCAAAAAGGGAGAAATTTATGGGTTTTCAATGCCTTTGCCTTATGTTTCTTGTGTTTTGATGATCTAACAAACTTACTGTTAAAAGCTAGATGAGGAACCTCTCTCACTTGGTACAAATTTTTTAATGAACGAAGTTCAGCCTCAACTCCAACTAATGAACTACTACAAAGAGGACCACGACAGGGACCTGATCCCTTGGCGTTCTTTTACCTAAGTACAAATCAACTATTCAACTGCAACATAACTGCAGAAAGTGACTGCATGCAACTGTTCACGCGACAGTGCAACAAACAGTTATCAGTCACTTCCCATTGAAGTGGCGTGTACTAGGAGTTGACATCATCCTTATTATATCTTTTGTAGTATAATAACATGGTACAAGGCATACAATATTTCGTTGAGAATTTAATGATATTTTCTTAAGCGTTAAAGAGTTTATCCAGTATTGAAGTCTCAAGTGTTTCAAGAACAAGAATATAACTCCTCTAAATGATCAGTTTCACTATAAGTGTATGTGCATCCGTAGTTGAGTTGTAATCTTATTATTTGTTCGTCATTGTAACTCCTATATTCTTTCTTAGAAGTTGTGTTTTAGGAAACCCGAAATCACAAACCATCTAAGTTTGTATTGTGACTAGAGTTAGTCATAAGTTAAAGTCTTTGTTACTAGTGAGTGACAAAGTGGCTTATGGTAAGTGTACAACGAGTTAGTTGAGTTAAAGTCTTTGTAATAGAGTCATTAAAAAGTGGTTTGTAATAGTGCATCACAAGTTTGTGAAGTTGAAAGCCTACTATTGCAGGTCATGGTTTTTTCCCCTTGAGTGAGATTTTTCCACAAAAAAATCTCGTGTCTCTTTTACTTACTTCGTCCTAGTATTCTTAGTGGAAAATCATAGAGGCCCAGGTACTCTATAGTCCCGTGGACTCATATAAACTAACAAAGATGAATATAGGTCAAGGTGGTTTGAACAAAAATATTTATCTAAATTTTCATGGGAGTAAAACTTCAAACATGTTATACTCGTGAAGTGTTTGAATTTTTTTCATCAAGTATAGTTAAGAAAACTGTACCATTGTGAAATCAGCACTCCTGAAGACCATCAAGCAATAGCTGGAGTGGAGAATTACATTATCGCAGATTATTCATTCAGGATTTTAACACTAGAGATCCATTTGTATTCATGGTTGAATATACACCTATTGGTGAATATCTAAGTTACAGCTACAAGTTGTTTGAAACAAGAGGTATTCTATGTTGCCATATATTTAAGGTGTTGTCTCATAAGAAGATTAAAAACGTGAATGAGAGGTATATATTGAAAAGGTGGAGAAAAGATATTGTTTGTTCGAACTTGAAACGTCTCTTTCTAGGAGGCTACCCATATATGACTTCTAAATACATGATGTATATGGAACTATTAAAGCCTTTTTAACATGTGTGTGATATTGCATTGGACAATGAAGTGATGAAGCGATATATTAAGTACGATTTAAACAGATTGGAGCATGACCTTTTGAATTGGGATGATGATATGATAATTCCAAGTTGAGAATTGGAACATACACATGATGGTGTGGGTGCGGGTGAGGGTGAGGGTAAAGGAAAAAATATAAGAGATCCTAGATATGTAGCTTCTCGTGGACGTCCAAGATTGAATATATACAAGGAGAAAATTCATACTTTATAAGTTCACAAGCGGGTGGTGAAAGTGGAGTTAGAGGTAATAAAAGGGGAAGAGGTGGTGCTAGAGACAGTGGAAATCCTCGGCTAGCAGAAGGAATTGAAGTAAAGTATAGCAAATTTTTATTATATGGTTTTGGAAAATAGGTTGCTTATTAGGCTTATTTACTCTAATTACAACAATATGGTGCAACAGTACCACCACAAAGTACCTCGCCTTATCTAAATGATTAAGCAAACTAGGAAATAGAAGACTTGACCATTTAGGTTGAGATGATTTAAGTTTGAATTTTATTTAATTTCATTTGAGATAGATTTTTTTGAATTTTTTGACTTTGTTTTCTAATAAGTTTAAACATGTGGTATTATAATTTTCATTGTTAAATATTCCATTTTTTATTACTTTATTTTAATTTAGATGACTAGACTAAAAAATATGATTAGTTGCAACTAGCTAGTACAGAAGTAAAAGACTTGAGAACATTAAAATTAGTTCAAACTAAGAACTGAAATAATCACATTTAGTTACTAAAACCCTAATCTTCAACCCCACCTTCAACATTTAACTTAAAGCCCTACCTTCAATACCTATGTTGGTATCCCTACTTTCAGTCCTCACATTGCACGTTTTTTCCCCGAAAATATCAACATTGAATAGCAACCAATTTCTAACCCTATCTTCAACCAAATACTCCAAGACTTCAATGTAAAATCAGTGCAATCGTTCCGCTTTGAATAAAAAACCTACCCATTTAACTTCCCTAAGTAGCGTTTATTCTTACAATTTATTAATAACATACCAATCTATTTAACTTCCCTATGAAGCATTTATTATTATTATTATTATTATTATTATTATTATTATTATTTTCTTTGGTATTTTTTCTCTATCTTCCCCATTCAATATTTTTTATATTGAAATGGTAAATAATTTTTCATGCTGATCTTTATTTGTTTTTATATAAAGGACATTGCTACCATACGGTAGAATTAACCAAAAAAAAAAAAGAGAAAGGACTAAGCATTCCATATAAGTTTTTTTTGAATGATAATTTAAAATATAAATTATTATAGTAAATGTCATCTGCACCTTCGAGAATCATGATGCAGCCTACTCGTGAAAGGTAGACAAGCCAACATTTACAGTTTTACCATCATTTTTATTAAATTCAAACACGGACAAATAATAACTAAAACAAAATAATTATGAAATGCAGAAGTTATATAGCAATCCAATAATTCAAATACATAGCTATCACAGTGATCTGGTATCACAATCCATGAACGACTAAGATTTACTATAAACATAAGTCTGCAAGAAGTACAACTGTTCTCTAAATAGAATAGACATAAGAAACAAAATTTGGAAAAGGTGACTTCAGGCTCTACGAGTGCTAGTAGATCTACCTTGGTCTCCCTGGACTGAAGGCAGCAACGTCGAATCTACTCAGGAGGTCCAGCACCGAAATATACACAAAAATACATATTGCAGTATCAGTGCAACCGACCATATTTATTGCGCCTAACCTCACCGAAGTAGTAACGAGGCTAGGACACGATAATCATATAAACCTGTGCATTCTGATCATATACAAGCAAATAATAGATAAGACGGGAAGGGGAAACATGTTGCGGGTAATATCAATTCTAACAGTAATTCAACAGAGAAGCATAATGAACACCATATGTGTATCAACAGGGATAATGAAACAGTAACACACACATGACATCACCATTTGTGCTTTCACTCTCATTGTCACCATAACAAACAACGGAAACTGTATGGCATCACTTTTTGTGCATTAACTCTCATAATCGTAGCACGACATCACCCTTTGATCCTTAGCTCTCAAATCATGGCACAACATTACTCTTCGTGCATTAACACTCACAATATAAGCATGGTATCACCCTTCATGCATTAACACTCACTAGCAATATCATGCACGGCATCACCCTTCGTGCTTTACACTCTTCCTGGCCTAAACAATAGAAATAATATATCCCGACAATTGAATCAACAATGGAAACAATACATCCCGTCAAGGGAATCAACTATAACCAATCTCGTTTCAACAGTTAACTCCACGAAATAAATCTCAACTTGAGTCAATACTCAATAATGATCAATTACCAAGAAAATATCATAGGTCTTGTTCAACATGGATAATCCTCAATTTAAGCATGAACATTACATAATAAGAGCCACAACAGTCACAATATAAGACTCACTTGCATGGTCCACACCAACATATAGATACTCGTCACGACATCTATACATTGTACTCAATACTAACACGTAGAAAATAAAACCACAACTTCGACTCCCTCAAACTAAAGTTAGACCAAACACTTACCTCGATTCCACGGCCAAAATCAAGCCTCAATTACCGCTTTACCTCTCAGTTCCACTTCTAATCCGCTTGAATCTATTCATAATATACTTAATAACATCAATAAAATCTAAATAAACCAATTCTAATGCATATGTATACATTTACCAATGTTTTTCCCAAAAGTCAAAAGATGACCTCGGGCTCGTTTGGTCAAAACTCGAAGTTCGAACCACAACCCAATGACCCATTCAGTCACGAACTCAAATATGCAATTAGTTTTGACATCTGACCTCAAATTGATGTCCAAATCCTCAATTTCAAGATTCCTAATTTTTAGCCAAGAACAAACAATCTTCACATGAAGGTTTGTATATAATTCCTCATAGGGAGCCATCTGGATTCTCGACTGATAACTTTTGTTGTAGGCAACCTTCGATAATAAGAAGAACGGATCCCAAGAAACCATAAAATTAATAACATAGGCATGGAGCATACCCTCAAAAATTTGAATAGTAAGCTCAGACTGTCCATCCGTGTGTGGATGAAATGTTGTGCTCAACTCAACTCTTGTACCCAACACACGCTGAACTGCCCTCTAGAAATCCGAGGTAAATTGCGCACCCCGATCAGGAATGTTTTACACGGGCACACCATGAAGATGAAGAATCTACTAGATGTAGATCTCAACTAACTTCTCGAAAGAATTGGAAACGACCACAAGAAAGAAATGCGATCACTTGGTCAATCTATCCATAGTAACCCATACTGCGTCAAACTTCCTCTGAGTCTGTGGGAGTCCAACAACGAAGTCCATTGTAATACGCTCCCACTTTCACTAAGGAATCTCAATCTTCTGAAGCAAACCACCAGGTATCTAATGCTCGTATATTAACTGCTGACAATTTAAACACCGAGCTACATACGCATCAATATACTTCTTCATCCTTCTCCACCAATAATGTTGCGGCATGTCCTGATACATCCTAGCAATTCCCGGATGAATAGAATACCAGGAACTATGGACCTCATCTAGAATCAACTCGCAAAGTCCTTCCATATTAGGAATACTAATTGGACCCTGCATCTTCAAAACTCTATCATCTCCAACTTAACCAAATCGACTCCACCGTGCCACACGGTGTGTCTAAGGACAAGCAAGTGAGGGTCATCATACTGCCGATCCTAATACACTCAATTCATGAAGACCGAGTGATTGTACAAGCTAGAACACAGTCTCATTAACATATAACCTCACAAACTGATTGGCTAAATCTTGAACATCCAAAGTAAGCGGTCTCTCACCGATTGGAATCTATGCAAGACTGCCATACTGGCTAACTTACTGCTCAATGCATCAACCACTACAGTGGTCTTCCCCCGGTGATACAAGATGGTAATATCATAGTCTTTCAACAGCTCCAACCACCTCCTCCGCCTCAAAATTTAGTTCCTTCTGCTTGAATACGTCTTTTTACTTTTGTGATCCGTGAACACCTTACATGACATGCCATATAAATAGTGCCTCCAAATCTTCAGCGCGTGAACAATGGCTGCTAGCTCCAAATCATGAACTGGATAATGCTTCTCATGAATCATCAACTGTCGCAAAGCATATGCAATAACCTTGCAATCCTGCATCAATACCACACCAACCCAATACGAGATGCGTCAGATATTGTATATGGACCCGAACCCGTGGGCAATACCAACAATGGCGCCATAGTCAAAGCTATCTTGAGCTTATAAAAGCTCGCCTCACACTAGCTCAACCACCTAAACTAGGCACCCTTCTGGATCAACATGGTTATCGGGGTTGACATAGATGAAAATCCTCCACAAATTTATTGTAATAACCTGCCAAACCTAAGAAACTCTGAATCTTTGTAGCTGATGTTTGTCTAGGCCAGTCCTTGACTGCCTTTATCTTTTTCAAATCCACCTAAATATCCTCTGCAGATACAAAATAAACCAAGAAGGCAACTAAATTCAACTAAAACTCACACTTCAAAAACTTAACATACAACTGACTGTCTCTCATGGTATGATGAACGACTCGAAGATGCTTCTCATGCTCCTCTCGGCTGCCGGAGTAGACCAAAATATCATTAATAAAGACAATTACGAAGGAATCCAGATATGGCCTAAACACTCGGTTCATCAAATCCATGAATGCTATAGGGGCATTTGTCAAACCAAGTGACATCACCAAAAACTTGTAATGCCCGTAACAAGTGCGAAAAGTTGTCTTTGGGACATCAGATGCCCTAACACTCAATTGTTGGTAGCCTAATCTCAAATCAATCTTCGAAAACACTTTGGCACCATGGAGCGAATCAAACAAATCATCAATACTCTGCAATGGATACTTGTTCTTGATGGTGACCTTGTTCAACTACCGATGATCTATACACACCCTCATCGACCTATCCTTCTTCTTAACAAACAACACCGGTGCACCCCAGAGTGAGAAACTAGGCCTGATAAAGCCTATATCAGGTAAGTCTTGCAGTTTCTCCTTCAATTCTTTCAACTCTGGCAGGGCCATACGATATGGCGAAATAGAAATTGGTTGAGTGCCCAAAGCCAAATCAATGCAAAAGTCGATATCCCTATCGGAAAGCATCCCCGGCAGGTCTACTGGAAATACTTCTAGAAACTCATGAAAAAATATCACATAATCCATAGAAGGAACCTCAGCACTTGAATCACGAACATATGTCAATTAACTACACACCCATTCTCAAACATATGTCGAGCCTTCATATAAGAAATAACCCTACTAACAGAATGATCAGGAGTCCCTAGGGGTAGTAATAGTGTCCCAAGGTAAAAAATCTCCACTCAACCCACTACCGCCTATCATACTTATAAAGCCCAGCTAGCCCATGACTATTAACCTCCAACCCGTAAAAAATATCAAAAACCTATACCCAATTTTGATTAAAGGACGCCCAGACAATACACCTCTATTGTTGGGGCCATTAACCAACTATAAGAAAGATTGATGGCTGCCAGATATGTTACCCATATTATTTTTTTTGCCATGGAAAACTCCTCCCAATGAGTCAACCTAAATAAATCATGTGTGTACCATTCTAGCATGAAAGAGCATACTATTGATGAATGTCGCACTCTGAAAGACAAGATTCAATCATAGGGGTGAAGGAGTAAATATGATAGAAACCAATGAAGGATGAGATCCTAAAGGGTCGATTGGCCTTATTCGGGAATGCGATGACCATAAACATGCACTCACACTCACTCTTATTGTGTTAGAAATAAAACCACCAATGGAAGTTGATGTAGCCGCATCAGTCCCGTTTGAAATTGATGTAACAGGACCTGCAACTACACTTACTCCATTTTAAGTAGAAGTATCCACACCCTTCACTTTGACGGTAGTATCCACACCACCTTTCAAGTCCAACGACATACCTTGGGATTACGTTGCCAAAGCTAGGAGAAAAAGAAAAGCAAAGATGGAAGGATATGGTGGCGCACAGCAAATGACAAGAACTGGAAGGATATATACCCCCAAAAATTTGGGAGGAACAAGCAAGGAAGCTACTAGCAAATTACCCGTCATTGAAAATAGTCCAGATGATCTCTGGAGGAATGTACAGGCAAGAAAACACTCTATCGTTGATCATTTGAACAAGACTCCCACACAAATATCCATCATGTCACTTCTACAAAATTCTGAGGTGCATAGAAATGCTCTAATGAAGGTATTGAATGAAACTTATGTGCCCAACAACATCACCAGTGGAGAGATGGACAATATGGTAGGGAAAGTACTGGAAAACCAAAGATCACCTTCCATAAAGAAGAACAACCACCTGAAGGATTAAGTCACAATAGTGACTGCATATCACAGTACAATTTGAGGACAAGTTCATTGCCAGAGTCTTAATAGATGGGGGTTCAAGCCTCAACATTTGTCCATTGAGTACTCTAAAAAGGTTGGGTAAGGATTTTCATGAGATACGAGCAGGGAGTATGAATGTGAAGGCATTTGATGGATCTCAAAGGGCCACAATTAGGAAAATTAACCTTTTTTGTAGATGGGCCCGACTTGGTTCGATATTAAGTTTCAAGTATTAGACATATCTGCTACGTACAATCTTCTACTAGGACGACCTTGGATACATGTTGCTGGAGCTGCGGCTTCTAGTTACACTAGGTTGTGAAGTTCGAATGGAACAAACAAGAGCATTACTATTTTTTACCTTGATAAATTAACGACTGTGATATGTAATGAGACAACACAACATAGTGATAGTGACTCAGAAGAAGAGGATGAAATACTTGAGGAATTTATTAGAGAAGTTGAGAATTTTGAGGACACCTAAGTCCAACCTCGATAAAACCGAGGCAATCAATTTAGGAGATTTGAAACCATTAAAGAGACTTGCATAAATGTTCATTTATCTCCGTCAGATAAGGAAGAATACACTCGTTTCCTGAAATAATATGAGGATATATTTTCATGGTCATATGATGACATAACCGGCCTGAGTACATCAATAATGGCTAAGTTGCCTACCAATCCAACGTGTCTGCTAGTGAAGCAGGAACTCATAAACTTTAAACTAGACATGAGCCTCAAAATCAAAGAAGATGTTACCAAGAAGATCAAAGAAAAAGTCCTCAGGGTAGTTGAATACCCAACTTGGTTAGCCAACATCGTACCGGTTTTAAGGAAAGATGTGAAAGTCAGTGTATTCCTTGACTATCGGCATTTAAGCAGAGTAAGTCCCAAGGACGATTTCCCACTACTAATTATGCACATTATTATTGACAATTGCGCTAAGCATGAACTCTAATCCTTTTTAGATTGCTTCACAGGTTATCATCAGATTTGGATGGACGAAGAAGACGCATACAAAACAACTTTTGTTACACCATGATGGGGTGTACTTTTAAAAAATGATGCCATTCGGTTTGAAAAATGCTTGGGCCACTTATATGAGGGCCATGACTACCATGTTCCATGATATCATACACAAGGAAATAGAGGTATACGTTAACGATGTCATCATCAAATCCAAGACGGCCATAGATTACGTAGCAGACTTGAGGAATTTCTTTGACAGGCTACAAAAGTACAACTTAAAGCTGAACACCATAAAAGGTGCATTTGGGGTTCCTGCCGATACAACTATTGGGATTCATCGTTAGCCACTAAGGAATCGAGGTAGACCCATTAAAATTTAAAAGCTATCCAAGAGTTACTACCATCAAAGAGAAAGAAAGATGTGATGAGCTTCCTGGGACACCTCAATTACATCAGCCGCTTCATAGCACAATCCACAGTAATATGTCAATCCATCTTCAAAATGTGAGGAAGGATGCTAAAACTAGTTGGACTGAAGATTGTCAAAGGGCTTTTGAAAAAATTAAGGAATACCTTTAAATGACACCAATTATAGCCCCATCAGAACTTGGGAGACCTTTATTACTTTATTTGTCTGCAGTAGATGAGGATTTCGGCTATGTTTTGGGAAAACATGACGGGATATTAAGAAAGGAGTAAGCCATATATTACTTGAGTAAGAAGTTCAGACCATATGAAGCATGATGCTCTCTGCTAGAACGCACTATCTATGTTTTGACATGGACAACTCAAAAATTGAGGCATTACTTTTGTGCCTATATCCCATACCCCATATCAAGAATAGATCCTCTGAAGTACATCTTTCAAAAGCCTATGCCTACCCTGATGTTGGCCAAATTGAAGATATTGTTGAGCGAGTTAGATATCATCTATGTAACTCAGAAGGCAATAAAAGGACAAGCGTTGGCAGACCATCTTGCTGAAAATCCCGCGGGAGGAGAATATGAACCACTAAAAACGTATTTTCCTGATAAAGAAATGTCATTCGTAGGAGAAGAAATTTCTAAAGCCTACGAAGGTTGGAGAATGTTCTTTGATGAAGCAATAAACTTCAAAAGTGTGGGTATTTGAGCGGTGTTGGTGCCAGAGACAAGTAAACATCATCCGGTATCCGCGAATATTAGGTCACTAACAACATGGGATAATAAGAGGCTTTGATCATGGAGCTCAATTTGGCCATCAATATAGAATATACAAGAGTTGCTGATAATTGGTGATTAAGATCTTCTAGTACATTAGGTTCAAGGAGAATGGGCTACGAAAAAAGCCAAGATACTACCATACTTGTATCATGTGCAAGAATTGATGAAATGGATCACAAAGATAGATTTTAAACACGTTCTTAGAGTCTAGAACGAGCTCGCAATCACACTGGCTACTTTGTCGTCCATGATACAGCACCCAGATGAGAATTTCGTAGATCCCATTCTAGTAAGGATTCATAGAGAGTCAGCTTATTGTGCGCACGTCGAAGAAGAAACAGATGGAATCACATGGTTCCACAATATCAAGGAATATTTGGAAAAAAGATCATACTCAGAGCAGGCAAACCATACTCAGAGATGTACACTACATATATTTTACAATCATTTCTTCCAAAGATGAGGAATTTTGAATAGGAAAACTCCTTATCAAGGACTATTAAAGTGTGTTGACGCCAAAGAGGCTTCCAAATTGCTCGAGGAAATACATGTCGGAACTTGCAGACCACATATGAACAGTTTTGTTCTAGACAAGAAGATACTCAAAGCTGTATATTTTTGGATGACTATGCAAAAAATTGCATTCACTCTGTCCAATATTTCCACCTATGTCAGATACATGCAGACATGATAAGGGTACAACGAAATGAACTCATTGCAACAACTGAACCTTGACCTTTTGTTGCCTAAGGAATGGATGTAATCGGTCCTATCGAGACCACTACTTCAACTGGGCATAGGTTTATATTATTGGCCATCGATTATTTTACAAAATGGGTGAAGGCTGCATCTTACAAAGTTGTAACCAAGAAAGTCGTCGAGGATTTCGTCAGGGGTCGTATTATTTGTGGATTCAGGGTTCCTGAGCCCATCATCAATGATAAAGCCGCCAATTTCAACAGTGATGTGATAAAATACATGTGTGAAACCTTCAAAATCAACCACAAAAATTCCACAACAAATAGGCCTCAAATAAACGAAGCTGTTGAAGCTGCAAACAAGAATATCAAGAAGATACTAAGGAAAATTGTAGAAAATCACAGGTAATGGAACAAGAATATCGTACCAAAGTCCACATATCAGATATGGCAACTCCCTATTTGCTGATTTACGATAGCAAAGTCTCATTCCCGTCGAGGTAGAAATTCCTTCTTTAAGGATCATACAAAAAGCCGAACTCAGTGACGTAGAATGGATAAAGATCCTCTATGAGCAACTAGCCCTCATAGATGGAAAAAGATTGAATGCGATGTATCATAGTCAACTTTATCAAAACAGAATGGCCAAAGCTTTCAACAAAAGTGTCAGACCTAGACAGTTCGCAGCGGGGAAGCTGGTGTTGAAGTGAATCTTCCCACATCAAGATGAAGCTAAAGGAAAACTTTCACCCAATTGGTAAGGGACCTACATGGTTCATAAGGTGTTAATAGGAGGAACTCATACTTTACGAAATGGATGTAGAAGTGTGGCCAAAACCTATTAACTTAAACGCAGTCAAAAAATACTATATTTAGATTGATCACATTTCTTCATCTGCTGCAACTAAACTATGCTTCACCTGATTCGCGTTTAAGAGAGGATATGTAGGCAACCATGTAGGTTTGGTAACATCTTAATAAAATCTTTATTTTCCAAGAAACATAAACTAGGGAAAATTTTTGAAGAGGACCCTTAATTTCGGAGTATGTCCAGCCGACATCATCATGTGTATGATAGTCAGAAGTCGATAAAGTAACTAGGGCGGAATATTAAGAAGGACCCTCAAAATTCTAACGCAAACAAAGCCACAATTTCCCTAAAAGTTTCGCAGTCGTTAGTTCATCTAATTTAGTTGATATTATATGCCAATATGTTTTCCAAAATGACTCTATTTCATCAATAAGTGCACATTTTTTTAAAATTTTATTTCTCTAGCAGTCAGGTATTACCCAGGGTAACTCGAACAGGATTCAAAGCAAGTGTCCACCAGACTCTATAGAGAATTGGGTTCTGTGTTGAACCAAGATGTCATCACTTTTTTTGCAAGTAGATTTCATGTCTTGAGGCCTTAAGACCCCTCTTTTTTCATCACCTCAATTTGCGTACGTGGCCAAAGCGTATATCAGGAAAGCTTTTATGCGAAAATTTGAGAAATAGAAATTTCTAGAAATAAAATTTGATCATGGTTGACTTTTTTCAATATTTTGAGAAAAAAGACTTGGATCTGTGTTTCGATAGTCTTGGGAGGTCGGCAGTAAAATATAAGGCTTGCGCGTATGCTCGGAAAAGAATTCTGAAGTCCCAAGCCTTAGAAATTAATTTTTAAAAGAAATTATTTTGCTGAATTATTTATGAAATAAGGAAAAGAATTAATTCTTAAAACCATTAGTATTGGGTCGTATTTTGGTTCCAGAGCACGGTACAAACTTGTTAAAATATTAAAATAATAAATGCGAAATTTGGTGAAAAATGAAGTTTGTTTGACATGATTTGGACCTCAGGTTGAAGAGTTATGAAATTTAAGTGGTCTTGATGAAAATGATTTTTTCTGAGGTTTAATTCATAGTTTTACATGTTAGATTGATGGTTTGATCGCATGTTCAAATAAAGTTTGTTAGTCCGCCCGAGCTCGAGGTAACTCTCACTCGGCGAGTGTCTGTGAAAGTCTTAGAGCTATCTTTATTCTCAGGCGTTCGAGAAAATTCTCCCTCGAGTACTATCAATAGAGCCTAAAAGGCTAAGTTTTGCTCTAAAATTTGAAGCCCTATTCTCACTAAATCCGAAGTTGGGGGTCCTGACGACCTAAGTTTGTATCAATTCAATTCGGGCTCAGTCTAAGGAATGGTAGAGGGTTCTAGGGAATATCACATTAACCAATCAGGAATCGAGGGAATACAAATGCCCGGGCCTTTTATTCGGATCGATTAGCTAAGGCCTGAATGTCCAACATCACAAGTTGATTGGCTAAGGCCTGAATGTCCAACGCAAGCGGTCTATGACTGACTGGAATATCAGCAAGGATACCTTTTTGACCGACTTCCTACTCAACGCATCGGCCACCACATTAGCCTTTCCGGGGTGATACAAGATTGTAACATCATAATTCTTCAACAACTCCAACCACCTCCTGTGCGTTAAATTCAATTCCTTTTACTTGAAGAGGCACTGAAGGCTCTTGTGATCAGTGAACACCTCACATGCCACGCCATACAGGTAATGCCTCCAAATCGTCAGTGTGTGAACAATAGCTACCAACTCCAAGTCATGCACTAGATAGTTCTTCTCATGAATTTTCAACTACCGTGAAGCATAGGCAATTAACTTACCATCCTGCATCAACACTACACCAAGTCCTATACGGGAAGCATCACAATAGACTGTGTAAGGCCCTGATCCTGTGGGAAAAACCAACAGCAGTGCCGTAGTCAGAGCTTTCTTGAGCTTTTGAAAGCTTGCCTTGCACTCGTCCGACAACCTGAAGTGGGTACCCTTCTGGGTCAACCGGGTTATCGAGGCAGAAATAGATGAAAATCCCTCCACGAACCATCGATGGTAGCCCGCCAACCCCAAAAAACTCTGAATCTCTGTAGTTGACGCTGGTATAGGCCAGTTCTTGACTGCCTGTACCTTCTTTGGGTCCACCTGAATGCCCTCTACTAATACAACGTGACCCAGAAATACTACTGAACTCAGCCAGAACTCACACATGGAGAACTTTGCATATAACCGATTATCCCTCAAAGTCTGAAGAACCGCTCTAAGGTGTTGCTCATGCTCCTCTTAGATACGAGAATATACCAAAATATCATCAATAAAGACTATCACGAACATGTCCAAATAAAGCATGAATACTCGGTTCATCAACTCCATGAATGTTGTTGGGGCATTGGTCAACCCAAATGACATGACCAGGAACTCATAATGCCCATACCGAGTGCAGAAAGCTGTCTTAGGGACATCGGATGCCTAATCCTCAACTAATTGTACCAAGATCGCAAGTCAATCTTGGAAAATACCCTGGCACCCGTAAGTTGATCGAAGAAATAAATTAATCCTCGGCAGTGGATACTTATTCTTGATCGTTACCTTGTTCAATTGTCTGTAATCAATACACATTCTCATTGACCCATCCTTCTTCTTGACGAACAACCCAGGCACATCCCAAGGCGATACACTGGGCCTAATGAAGCCCTTCTCCCAAAAGTCCTGCAACTGATCCTTTAACACATTCAACTCAGGCGGGGCCATACAATATGGCAGGATAGAAATGGGCTGAGTGCCCGATGCCATATCAATGCAAAAGTCAATATCCCTGTCGAGCGGCATACCTAGCAGGTCTGAAGGGAAGACGTCAGGGAACTCTCGAACAATGGGAACATAATCAATAGAGTGGGCCTCACCACTGGAATTATGGACATAAGCCAAATAAGCCAAACACCCCTTCTTGACCATACGTCGAGCCTTTACATACGAGATAACACTGCGAATGGAATGACCAGGGTTCCATCTCCACTCTAAACGGGGCAAATCTGGTGAGGCTAAGGTTACGGTCTTGGTATGGAAATCTAATATAGCATAATACAGGGACAACCAACCCATTCCCAATATGACATCAGAGTCGACCATATCTAAAAGCAACAAATTGACACGGGTCTCAAGACCTCCAATCACTACAACACATGAAGGATGAACTCGGTCGACCATGATAGAATCACCCACCGGTGTAGACACATAATAAAGAATACTTAGTGCATCACTACGCATGACCAGGTGTTGTGCAAAATAAGATGACATCTGCGAATACGTAGACCCTGGATCATATAGCACAGAAGCAAATACATCACCAGCCAGAATAGTACCTATATTTATTGCATCTGAAGACTCGACCCCTAGCCTGGCTAGAAGAGCATAATACTGAGGTTGGGCACCACCTCCCTGAGCTACATGTCTAGGACGGGCGGTTACTGGCTGGCCTCCACCCTTGGCGGCCTGAGCTCCACCTCTATGACCTCTGCCTCCACCTCTAGAATCTCTACCTCCACCTCTAGCTGATGGGGTGGGCTGTGAAACACCTGCCGCCTGTACCATGGCGCGAGAACCCTGGTGCTGCGAACCACTTGGTGTTCAAGGGCAAAATATAGTAATATGAAAAGGATCAGCACATGTGTAGCAAGACCTCGATTATTGAGGGAATTGAGACTGACCTTGTTTACCCCAATGACCACCACGGAAGCTCTAATGTGGTGGTGCACTGATAAGAGTTGGCGGTGCCCTGAACGAATACTGATTAAAATAGTGCATGTGAGAACCACGGCTACCTATGGAACCCTGAGAAACATAGAGGGCTAACTGGAATGGCCGAGAAGGCTAGCCCCTATCATATGAATCTCGGAGGCACCACTTAATCCGCCTGACTGATGAGGTCTTTTGTCTGCTCTATGACCACCCCCTGAGGCAATTCCATCTCGATCCTCCAGGCCACATTCGTTGCCTCATGAAAAGTGATATCACCCTCCCCCCCTCTCCGGCCATCTAGAGACGAATAGGCTGGATGAGTCCATCAATAAACCGTATTACTCTCTCCTTTCAGTGGAGAGTATGACAATAACATGGCGAGCCAACTCGACAAACCTGGTCTTGTACTGGGTGACTGGCATGGATCCTTGATTGAGACGCTCGAACTGCCTCCGATAGGCCTCATACTGCGTGACAGAGAGAAACCTCTCCAGCAATGTGTGCGTGAACTGCTCCCAGGTCAAGGCTAGAGACCTTGCTGTTCTGAGTAAGTAGAAATCCCTCCGCCAAGTCTTGGCGGATCCAAATAGGCGAAACGCAGTGAAATCAACTCCATTGGACTCAACAATACCCATGTTCCAAAGAACCTCGTGGAAACTGTCCATATAATCCTTAGGGTCCTTTGTTGGTGCACCGCTGAAGGTAATAATGAAGAGCTTGGTGAATTGGTCCAGCCTCCACCAAGCATCTGCGGACATAGCCGATCTTTTGCCGGTCTGAGGAACCATCCCTGGATGAACTGCCAGTGCTGGCTGAACTACTGGAACCTAAACCAGGGGAGCTACCTACTTCAGAGTACGCGTGGCAAGAGTCTGCGCGCCTCCTTCAGCCTGAGAGACCATGCTACAGGAAGAAACCCTGCCCGGGTGGCACTCTCCATGAGACCCATCAATCCGACTAAAGCATCCTAAAGAACTGGGGTAGAAATAAAACCCTCTGGGACCTGAGTTGGGCCTACTGGAACTACTAGGATAGGAACATCATCCTCAAAGTCAACATAAGGCTCTGCCACTGGTGCTGCTGCTCGGGGCTGAGCTCTGCCCCTACCCCAGCCTCTGTCACGGCCTCGTCCTCTGCCCCTAGTGGGAGATGGCTGGGGCTTGCATTGCTGAACAAAAGATGAGGAAGCGCTTGTTCTTGCCATCTGCGAAGAATAGTAAAAAGACAATCAGTATTTGAGAAACAGACCGACTGACAGGAAAACATAGACATAGACGTCTATGTTGTGAGATAAACATAGACGTCTCCATACCGATCCCTCAGACTCTACCAAGTTTCTTTGGGAGTTGTGAGATCGGTGCAACCTACTGCTATGATACCTATTTCTCACGACCCGGATTTCCCAACCTCAATGATCGTGAGGGCACATACTAATAAGAGCTAAGAAAGCCAAAATTGATTACTTTCCATTAAACACAAGTTCCTTTTAGTAATTTAACAACGTCAAAAATAGAATCAACAGAATTAAAATCATTAGCAAAAGTCTTAAATTTAATTATCCGAATAAAAATACAGAATTTCCAACATAAATCTCTACCCGAGAACTAGAATCAGATACTCATGAACATCTAAGAATACTAAATTCAAAGTCTGAAAGAAACATAAAAAAATATGTTTTTCTCGAATACAAAGAGATAACAGTCTAAAATAAGGATAGAGAAGACGTCAAGCCTGCAGACGCCTACAAGGCTATCTCAAGTATTTACTAGGCTGATAATCTGCCCCCACTCTACTGTTGCTTCTCCTGCTCGAAACCTGGATCTATGCAAAAATAGCATAGAGTGTAGTATCAGCACAACCGACCCCATGTGATGCTAAGTGTCTAGACTAATCCCCATGATGTAGTGACGAGACTAGACTGGACTACCACATAAACCTGTATAATCATAAATATGCATCAGAATCGAAATACCAGCCAAGTAAATAATACGGGGAGGAAGCATGCCATGGGGAGATGATAATTTCAACTATGAATGGACTATTATGAAGGAAAACATAACTCATACAACAATAAGGAACAAAGATCAGAAAGTGCACATCATCATCCTTCATGCTTTCACTCTCGTCCTTACAAAATCAATCATATCGGTAAATCATGTGCAAGGCATCACCCTTCGTGCTTTTACTCTCATCCTTATAATATATAACCAATGGATATCACTACAGAATGGTACATCGTACAATGAGACATCACCCTTCGTGCTTTACGCTCTTTCCTCACAATATGTAATAAATGGATATCAGTACGGAATGGTCTATCATACGACATGACATCAACCTTCGTGCTTTACACTATTTCCTCACAATATCAAATAATGAATGGTATTCCTTCGTGCTTTAGCACTCTTCCTCGCGCAGTCAACAATCACAAGAAAGGGCAAGGGAAGAAGTAAATAATAATGTAAGTCCCAGCAAGAGAACACAAACAAGCAATTTAAAAGCCCCGGCAAGGGTACAACATCAATAATTTGAATGTCCCGGCAAGGGAAAAGATTCAATAATCAAAAATGCCCCGGCAAGAGGAAATATCATTAACTCTTTCTCTTATTTCCACTTTTGTCTCATAGTTGACATTATTACTTGAGCCAATGCTCTAAAGAATTACTTATCTCATATACATTCACAATTTGTATTTCACTCGAGCCAAAGCTCCACGAAGTTTAAAAATAACAACCCTTTTTCACAAGCTCTTTAAAACATATATAAATTATCAATCTAGCATGGAAGTTATAACAAAATCCAAACTCTTTGCATAATAGTGACTCGCGGTCATGCTAGACACCAATGTATATATATTCGTCACCATGCCTATATATCGTACTCTGCAATTAGCAATTAATATATATGACTCAACTCCTATTCCCTCAAGCAAGGGTTAAACCAAACACTTACCTCAACTCCCAAGGCCAAATCAATCCACCACAATCGCTTTCCCTTTAGAATTCGGCTCCAACTCAGTCAAATCTATGCATAAGGACTTTATCATATCAATATATACTAAACAGTTCAAACCCCAATGCCTAAATATAGATTTCCAAGCTTTCTTTCAAAAATTTCAAAATCAACCCCGGGCCCGCTTGGTCACAACACGAGGTTCGGACCAAATTCATATCACCCATTCTCCCACGAGCCCGAATATATAATTTGTTTTCAAATTTCGACCCCATGAGGTCTAAATCAAGAAAAAGTAAAAACCCTAGTTCTACCCTTTCCCCCCCAATTTATATCCTTAATTACATGATTTAAGCTTAGGAATTCAATAAACATTAATGGAAAACTAAGAAAATGAGTTAAGATTTAGTAACACAAGAAGTTTGGTGAAAAGGAGCTTCAATGGACGCTTAAGTGCTTGGAGAAGAAAAGAGTTCGTGTATTTTTTGTGAAAATCCCGTAGCTACTATTCAGGAACTTATAATACAACTGGGGCAGAAAATAATCTATGCAATCATGAAGGAGCTCATGCAATTCCATAGGGATAGGAATGTTGGCCACTTCGATCGCGGAGGGCGTATTGCGAACGCGTAGAAGAAAGCAGGCTCCATTCCGATTTTTTGGCTTTTACTCACTGCAATCGCGGAAAGGTAATGCGATAGCTTTTAACAAAGAGTGGCTACTTTACGCGATCGCAGGAGAATTTATGCAATCGCATTAAACAAACAAGGCACTTGGAATTTAACTATATGTGATCGCGCAAAGGCCTATGCGATCGCATAGCACTGCATATCAGAACACCAGAATTGAAACTTTTGCAACTATTTCTAAGGTTGAAATCACTCCAAAACAACATCTTACGAACTTAACCGTGCAATCAAATCTCCAAAATAACATAAAACCTAAGGAATCAAACCTCAAAATCATTAGTTTTCTTCAAACTTCATAGACTTTCAAATTCAAAGTTTTCTAGGTTCGATACATGTCAAACGACGTTCGATGTCAACCAAACTTCACAGAAATATCTTAATACACATATATGACCTGTGTAGGGCACCAGATCAAAAATATGGGCCGGATACCAACACGTTCTAATGAATTTTAATTTCAAAATTTCCTTAATAATTTTAAAAAATAATTTCTTTTAAAAATTCATTTTTCGAGTTCGGGACCTCGAATTTTCATCCGGACCGTATGGGACCGTCAAATCACGGGTCCGGGTCCTTACCCAAAATATTGACCTAAGTCAATTTTATTCAATTTAATATCAAATTTTAGAAATTTTCTCACTGAATTCATATTTAAGCTTTTCGGCTACGCGCTCGGACAGTGCATACAAATCGTGGCGACTAAAATTAAGCTTTTCAAGGCCTTAGAAGTACAGAATAAGGAAGAAAATAGGTAATGACCCATGTGGGTCGTCACATTATATCATAAAAGACATCACAATAGATTGTGATATCAATTCTTGGTACACGTATCTTCCCAATGAGAAGTGACTTTTGTACTGTCTGCAAAATTATTTTTGTACAGTTGCGTTCCAGTTGGATAGTCAACTTGTACTTCTTTTAGAGAATACTAACGGACCAAGTCTTAGATGTGTTCCTCGTTTGTAACAGTTGTGAGATGGTCACTTTCTGTTGCTATGTTCCAGTTGTACAATTGACTTGTACTTCAATAAGAGAACCCTAAGAGCCGATGTCCCTGTTATGTTCTTTTTTATAATGATTGTGGAGACTCACTGACTTGTACGTGTGTGGGAGAACCCTAATGGACTAAGTCAACAGGTCCCTGTTGTGTTCCTTCTTACAGTAGTTCATACATTTGCTAATTTTAAGACTGGACCAGGTCAGTTGAAGTGTAGACCATGCGGGTTAAGTTATATATCTGGTGCTTCCAGTTTTTTAGATCATCAAAATATTATAAGCGTAGCGCAAAGACATTGAAAACCCATTAATTTCCCCCCTTTTTATGATGACAAACTAAGGCATGGATGGCATGGATAGTATTTGTTTAGAGCATAGATAACTAGATAAGATACGATACCAATGACTTGAACTATTTAGCGATTTTGTCCTATATCAATTCCCACAGTGCTAACTACCGGACCAGTCTGTGAATGAGACAAAAGATAAGTTCCTACTGTATAGAGAACCAGATTCTCTATCAGCTCTCACTATAAGAAACAAACTATAAAACTAATAAGTATAGGTAATCCTATTCTCTAATTTTTCCACAGTAGCACGACAGTAAGTAAAGAACACAGAGAATTTTTACGTGAAAAAATCTCAACTCAATGGGACAAAAACCATGAATTATACTTGTAGGCTTTCAACTTCTCTAACTAGTAAACACCTATTACAAGTCACTTTGTAATGAATCTATTACAACAAATTCAAATAACCTGTAATACTCTTACCACAAGCCACTTTGTGACTCCCTAGTTATAAAGAATTTAACTAACTTGTGATGCTCTCACCACAAGTTGTTTTGTCATTCTATAGTTTCAAAGGATTTTACATAATCTAACTTGTAATAACACTTATTACAAGCCACTTTGCAACTCTCTAGTTACAAAGACTAAAACTTATGACAAAATTTAGTCACAAAATAAAATGAAGAGTTTACAGATTTTGGGTTTCCTAGAGACACCTTCTAAGAAAGCAAGATAGGAGTTACAATGAAGAACCAATATAAAGACTCAAAACAACCTAAGGACTTATGATACCGGCATAAGTACTTTACTTTATATTTTGAAGGACCTGTAATAAGTCAAGAAGTACCTAGTTCATGCTCTACTAATATCAAAACATAAAGTAAAGTACTTATGCCAATATCTTAGTTGCTTAGGTTTGTTGAGTCTTTGTTATTTGTTCATCATTGTAAATCCTATCATGCTTCTTAGAAGCCATTTTTAGGAAACCCAAAATCCGTAAACTCTTCAGTTTATGTTGTGACTAGGTTTAGTCTTAACTTAAAGTCTTTGTAACTAGAGAATTGCAAAGTGGCCTATAATAACTTCAATTACAACTTAGAGTGTGTAAAAGCCTTTGTATCTGTAGAGTGACAAAGTGGCTTGTGGTAAGAGCATCTCAAGTTAGTGAAATTCTTTATAACTAAAGAGTCACAAAGTGTCTTGTATAAGAGTACTACAAATTAGTTGAATTCTTTGTAATTGAGGCATTACAAATTGGCTTGTAATAGGTATTTAAGAGTTAGTGAAGTTGAAAGCCTATAAATATAGGTCGTGGTTTTTGTCCCCGTGAGTTGGGATTTTTCCATGTAAAAATCCTTTGTGTTCCTTACTTACTGTTGTGCTACTGTAGAACAATTAGAGAACATGATTCCATATATTGATTGGTTTTACAGCTTGTTGCTTATAGTGGGAGCATATAGAGAATCTGGTTCTCTATATAGTAGGAACTTATCATGTGTCTCATTTACATACTATTTCAGTAGTTAGCACTGTGGGAACTGATATCGGACCAGATTACTATACAGTTCGGGTCATTAGTATTCTTAGTGGAAACTCATAGAGAACCTGGTTCACTATTCAGTCTGATGGACGCTTAGTTTGATGAGGATCAGGAGAAGAAAAGAGTTAAAGGTTGTTAAAGAATGACTGAATGAAGTTTTTATTCAAGAAAGCTTCCATTTATAGAAAGATGGAAATGTAATCGAGATGCGCAATTAATGCTTTTTGGGAGACAAATCGGCGACGGTATTATCGTTTTGGGAAAATAAGTTGGACCTACACTAGATGCTTCTGGAAACATACCGATGGGACATCTCAATTATCATAAAAGCTTACTCATATGCATGATGTCATTAGAAGAGACTCGAGGAGATCGGTGTCAAATTCATTTCTTTATCATTTTAATCTAAGAAATAGGGGGACTATTTATATGGGGAAAAATTAGAGGATCTGATTTTGTGACCGTTGAGGCACCTTGTAAAGACAGTCCCCTGAAGGCTCGACCCCGAGGGTTCTCAATGACCGACCTTTATGCAGTACAAATTAGCGGCTGTGATGGACGTATGAGAAGTTCCCAAGGCACATGACTAAAGTTGACCAAGTCTATTAGGCTAGTTCAAGCTCGTACTGAGGTATTAATAGTTGTACTAGCCATATATCTTTGCTATAAATACATTTTTGCTATGTTGGGATTCCCCATGCTATATAAATGGGACCCTTGTCATTTTGTAACGGATGACTCACAACATTCAATACAAAAACTTTCTCTCTACTCTGTAACTTAAACATATTCTCTTGATTTTACTACTTACATTTATTGCTTACATTTATTGTGTATATTTGTTGTTCTTAATTTATTGCTTAGTATTGACCATAAAGAGCCTTTATCAAAGCCCTCAAAATTGTTATTCCTTCATCGGTTGTCCCTAACTTAATATTGAGCTCAGCCACAAGGTCTTGTATAACCTTGCTCGAGACCCTGATTCTCAGCCACTCAGTTTGCTTAAACATATTGCTTTTGATTTCCTATCTTATTTTCTAGTCTAACACTTAGGATGTACTTCCTAAAAACTTGCATAAACACATATCATGTAATTTTAGAACCATAAAATCAAATCTAATATTAATTACCATTTTCAAGGTAAACAAGTATCAAGACTAACCTCGGTAGAGTAGTGATGAGAAACACTCAAGACACCTACTGGTCTAATAAACAGAACATGATATTGATATAGAGACTACGTGATGTGAGCATATGCTTTTTACCCGATCAAAACAAGCTCCTACATAACTCTTAAAGCTTAGGATTTTCTTTTAAATATTAGGTTTTTTAATTCTTAGTATTTAATTGCAGGCGCATGTTCATTACTGCATGTCTAAGATTGATTAGGATTTATTTGCCAAAATAAATTGGTTTTACAAATTAAAAATACAATATATATAAATAAATAAATATATATATATATATATATATATATATATGTGTGTGTGTGTGTGTGTGTGTGTGTGTGTGTGTGCGTGTGTGTGTCTGTGTGGGGGGGGGGGTGTCCGACATTTGAAATTATTTTTGTTAATTTTGACTTGGTTTAGTTTATTTTTGATAATTAGGAATTTGTTGCTTTTTCTTTTTATTAAAGTTAGTAATTATTTTAAATTAAAAGATTTGAAAAAAATAATAATATATGTATATATATACAGCGACTCAGGCTGGCCACAATTGGGCCAGACCTGAGTGGCCCAACCTGCTTCTCCTTTTAATTACAAGGCCCCAGCCCAATTAACCATTGCCCTAGTCCAGACCCAACAAACCAAACGACACTGTTTCAAATAGATAGGAAGCATCACAGTCGTCGATCCCATCTCATCTAACGGCCACAAAACTTCCCCCATTTTTGTATACATATGTCAAAACACCTCTAATACACATACACCACCAAAAACATCCATTCTCGTACCATTATTCTCCGACCTAACAACACCCATGGACCACCCTATGACCACCAGCCTACCACCCTACTGCCGCCGCCGAAAAATTGCCTCACGGTAGCGGCCGGAAACTAAACCTTCCCAAATTAACGCCTCTCAATCATCATGACCTCCCCTACCCCGTCCTATGGTTAGCTTCCACCAAACAGGCTGCGTACGTCTCGAATCTTCAAAAACAGGGCTGTCGGAACCACCGTCTCCGGCGACCCTGTTCCAAACCCTTTCACCTATACACCTTAGGAACACTAGGAAACCCCCTTCCTCGTCCTGCAATCCACTCCCCTCAAATTTCCCTCCATCATCTCGAATATTCTCTAATAGGTTGTCGGAAACCCTATCTTCGGCGACACTGTTCCAAAGCCTTCTAAATTTACACCCTTAAGGCACCTCAACCCCCTCTTTCCAACCATGAATGTCGCCCCTCTCAAATCATCCTGAAACTCCTTGAATTTCAATTCAAAGATTAACCCTAAATCCTAAAATCCTTCCAAAAATGCTTCAAACTCCTCCTAGTCAGTCATTGGTCCCTCTTGACACTAACCATGCCACCCATGAGACCCGAACAACCCCAACCAGTGAAAGATTCCAAATCTGAGACCTTACTGAGGTCTCAGAACCTTGAAAACACTCCCCTGAGCTCTTAAACTAATTACCGCCGTCCGAGGAGGTTCAGAACCCTGTGGAAAGGGTCAAGAGCCAGTAGAAATGGTTTGAATGGGAACAAGAATAAGAAGCTAAGTTTTCTGTTTATTTTTATTTCTTTAGCTGATTAAATGCTCGATTTCATTTAATAAATGATTAGGTTAAGTGGTTACATGCATAGTAGTTTGATGTTCTTTTATTTGATTGTTTGTCTGTTTGTCAATAAGTTCATCTGAAAATGAATAAGCTGGCATTGAAAAGGGGATTTGGAAGCATTCTCTTTGAATACTAGAGTTGAAATACTTATTCCTATATTTGAAAAAACCACTAGTTCTGTTGGAATCACTTTTTTTTTGAAAAGTTTAGTTCTTTAAAAAATCTACTGAAGTCCGGAAACATTGTTTGATTGGCTGTTAATTGCTAGCTGGCCTCTTATGTATACTCACAGGCTTGTTTCTTCTGCTACATTACAGGTACCACTCAATATTCATATATATGAAGTTCAAGTGAAATCTATTCCCAAATGTGAAGATCTTAGTTGTCATTTACATTTTTTGAATTATTTCCCCCATTTCCCCTATTTAGTTTGAATATAGGTGTAATAATAAAGTAATCATCTTGTTGTAGTTAAGTGTTAGACTGATCCATGTTTGTAATAATTGGACATTTGGGACTCTTTTAACGTGTAATAACTGCACATTCGATTCAATTTTTTCTTGTATGTGTTTAATTAATAGTCAATTCATATTCCAGTCTAGCTGGTTCAAGTGATGATCCTGCGCACTTATAGCTACTGGACTTAGGAAACAATAGTTTTGATAATCATGTAAAAGAAATCAAAATGCTATGAAGCATTTAAGTTCATTTAAATCTCAACATGCTTAGTATTAATTTGTTTTCAGATTTTCCCTTGTAGCGTAACTAGAATCACACATGATTTTAGAATTGGATTCTAATACTCTGACTGACGGGTAAATGAATCATTTGATTCAAATCTGATGTTAGAATTTGACATACATAAAAAAATGATGATTGTCAATGTTTTCTTTTTGAGATTGTAGATATCCAAGTTTGTATATAATTTTGAACAAATTTGTTGTTAACAATCCGGCTCTTTCATTCAAATCAGTACTAGGCTCACTCGAGAGGCCCGGTAAGCACTAGGAAGTTATAATATCGCATGCTTCTGAATTGGAGGAATAAAAGGGTTGGGCCAGTCATGAACCAGGCCCAACGGATGTTAGTCAGAGCAAATACTGTGTGCCTTGGGCTGACCCAAATTTGATTTATTATGTGCAAATTGGTCATGAACGAGGCTAAGGCGCATATAATGTTTCCCAAGCACCTAGTTCATACATGAAATAATTAGTGTATTTAAGCACGCCTTTAATAGAGAATTTAGCATACGTTAGAATGCCCTTATAAAAATAAAGTGAGCCATGTTAATTCAAACAAATACCATATGATGGCTCTTTACTCATTAAAATCATAGAAAAATAGGAAGTACCGTTTAGCAAATTTCACGGTCTTCCCACGAATATCAAAGGCGTAGTCGCTATAGGCGCGTGCTTACTAAAAATACACTTCTAAATTTGGGTGCGCATTTATGTGACCCAAATCCTATTTTCAATTGAATTAAAATATGTCTAAAATTGCGGGTGCATTTATGTGACGTATTTGCTACATGTTTTAATAACATTGCAAATTTTCCTAAAACAGATGTTAAAAGCGGTTAATAATCTAAAATTACGAGTTAACAGGTATAGCAAATTATGTTTCAGCCACTTATAATGAGTTTAACTGACCATACTAGAACCACTTATGTTTCAGCCTAACACCTTCCCTCGGGTCAACAGAATACCTTACTCAAGAATTTCTGGTTCGAAGACTCGAATTGGGTAGTTGAAATTTACTCGATTTGGGATTTTAAATAAACCGGTGACTTGGGACACCAAAAGCCAAACATATCCCAAGTGACGACTCTTGAAATGAATGATTAATCCCATACTGAATAATATCACTTTAATTGGAAAAATTCCTATACACGTGTCACCTTTCGGGGTAACCACGTGTAAGAGGTAAAAAGGAGATGTGACTCGTAATATGGCTAACAATATAGTAATTGTAATATGGAAAGAAAACAGAAAGTACTCAGTGGAACACCATAAGAAAACACGAAGGTAAGAAAGAATACAGGCCAAATCCGAAATCACAAATACAGTAAAGACAAGTCATAACTCAACAACTCCACTAGTTTTCACCTTAAGTCTTAACCAGCAAGCGTAAATCAAAAAGTCAAACATTTCAAGTGATAAAAATATTTCGAAATATACTTCCTTCAAATAAATATTATTTTCAGAAGTGTTATTTCAAAATAATGGTTTACGAATATAATATTTTCAAAAAAATACTCATCGAATATAAGCCACACCGTGACATTTCAAAATAGTTAATTAAATATAAGTACCTTCGAATATAATCTTTTCAAACAAATAAGAATATAAGTCACTCTGTGACACCTCATCTCACAGTTATACAATACAGGTCTCAATACCTAAACACTAACACCGGGCATCATGTGCCCTCGTCACACCTCCTAATAATACTGACAACTCACATTCCCAAAAGAGCCATTCTCATATGGAACAAAAGTAAACAAGGGTGTGCGTATATACTAAGAAATCTCAAGAAGACTCATATCTGATAAGGGTTCTTATCCATGTGTGTGCTTGTGCAAGTGTCCTATCATAGTTCATACTATCTAGTAAGCATAAAGACAAAAATGGATAGTACATACACAATTTACACATGGATAGGATCAATGAAAATAGTAGCTCAGAACACAGACATAGCAACATGGGATCTCCCAAGATAATGTCTCGTAGTCCCAAACATAAATGTGCATAGGATCCTCCACGATATCGTCCCGCAGCCTAAATCTTAAATATGCGAGGAAATATCCCGGAATACCGATCCTTAGTCTCAAAGTAAATATCCAGCATAGAGGGTTCTCCGAGATATCGTTTCGTAGTTTCAAATAAAGGCACGTCAACAAAGATATAGGTTAGCTAACTCATTTTAAGGTTGGACAATTACGAAGATATTCGGCAATTCAATTAAGTAAAGTTGGTCTTAGCTTCACATAAGACTAAACAATTTCAGGAAAGATAATGATAAATTCTCAATAACAAGCAGCTACGAAAAGATAGCATGGCAATATGAGAGGCGAAGTTCTTCAGTTAAATAAAATATTATGTCAATTAGGTAATAAGGGTGAATCATGAAACAATTAATTTCAGTTAAGCATGTAGGGGCGAAGCTACTAAGAAAGAAATTGGTCATACCAAGAATAACTTCATACATAGTGAATATAAGGACCTAAAACCCTAAAAGACCAATTTCCCCCAAATAAGTTCAAGTAGGCACTCGTCACCTTGCGTACACGAACTACAATCAACATAGAAGAGTCCAATCCTAAGGGGAGGTCCTCCACGCAAGGTTTGCCAAGATACTTATCTCGACGTCGACATACGGATACTCTAAAATGCACTAATCGGGTGAAAAGACCTCCGGATGTCTCAAATATTGTTGGAAATAACGCTTTACGCTAGGGGGGGGGGGTGAATAGCGTATTAAAATTATTAAGCGTTTTAGTGCGGAATTTAAAAAACTTTGCAGAAATTAAAACAAGTGCAGTAAAATAAACTTACACAATGATGTATCCTGGTTGGCCACAAACGTGGTTAGTCCAGTCCCCGAGAGACTCTCTCGAGATTTCCACTAAACTTGTCAAGCTTACGGGTGCTTAACAAACCGTTACAGCTGAGGACACAAGCCTCACCTAGGTGCTCGGGGATCACGATCCCAAAGACTTCAATTGCTCGGGGATATCAATCCCAAAGACTTCAATTGCTCGGGGATAACAATCCCAAAGACTTCAACTGCTCGGGGATAACAATCCCAAAGACTTCAACTGAGGAATCACAAGTTCCTCAACAAACGAGAATCGCAATTCTCTTACAAACACAAAACAAACTCACTTTACAAAGTACTCCTCAATGAGTAGATATGAGTAGAAATAGTACGCTCAAGATCACAACAACTTAGCTCAATAGAATGGCTCTTCAAAAAGCTTTATGGATGAATGAAAATGATGATCAATGTAAGAAAGCTTTTAGCAATGAAAATACTTAAATTGTATGTGTTGTTGTTGTGAAAACACTGAGTTAAACCTGTATTTATAGGTGGGAAACTCAGTCTTACCGTTGTCTAATTGCCAATTAAGGATTGCTGAAATTACTCAGTGACAATCGATTGTCAAGACTAAACAATCGATTGTTTGCCTATCAGATCAAAAATTCAATCCCAGATTTTACGTCAACAATCGATTACTTCAAATCAATAATCGATTATTTATAACGTTAAAAAATCCTTTCCAATTTTTGGCATAAAACATCGATTATCAGGAAATCAATAATCGATTATTTTAACAATGTTCAGAAAATCTTTTCCAGATTTTACGCAAAACATCGATTGTTAAATATCAACAATCGATTACCTGAAGGTAATTTGAAAAATATGACAACGGTCAACTTCAATAATCGATTGTCAAATAGAAAAATCGATTATTAATTAATTTCAAAACTTACTGTCTTGTATATAATCGATTATCAAAAGCCACAATCGATTATTAATTAATTTCAAAACTTACTGTCTCATATATAATCGATTATCAAAAGCCACAATCGATTATCATTTTATTTAAAATCACTGGGAGACATTTTTCTCATTCTAATCGATTACCATTAGTTCATAATCGATTTTTATGAGTTTTGAAAACTTTGCCTCAGTTAACAATCGATTATCATAAGTACACAATCGATTGTTATGCAGTTTGCAAAAACCTGATGTTAACTGACTTACTCACAATCGATTATCATTAATTCACAATCGATTGTCATGCAGTCTTGGCTTAGAGATACTCGATTATCATAAGTACATAATCGATTATCTTAGCCCAGATTTTTGAGGCATGTTTGGAAAACATTTTAAAATATGTAAATATGCATAGTTTAAAATCATTTGACACTTAATTTAAATATGCATGATTTTGGAAAAATAATTTTGGTAGAGAAGCCATGTTATGAGCCAAGTTGAGGAATCAAGATCACAATTAATATTGACTCAATTATAACATTTCTAAACTTTGTCTTGAGCTTCTTGTAATGCATCCATTTTGTGCTTGTCCTTGAGCACTGCTATATATCGCTTTTTGCTTTGTTTGACATTCATCAAAACCTACAAAAGAACACACGTTTAGTATATTGCATTTGAAACGTGTTACCAACAATTTCCCCCTTTTTGATAATGGCAAACATAAGCGGGATATATGCAATAATTATTTTGATAATCCAAGACAAAAGTAAAGTATGCAATTTGATGTTCCCCCTCAATTCATGTTCCCCCTCACTTTAAGCATGAATGAAGTTGAGAGATGATATAGCATAATATAGCATACTTCTTGATATCCCGTTTTCTTCCCCCTTTTGCCATTAGCAAAAATTTACACAAGGGAAGAATATGAAAAAATATGAAATAAACACAAGTTTATTTATTGGAAAATAGATAAAGGAAGTAATCGATTATTGATACAGTAATCGATTGTTTGACGGCGATTTTCCTGTAGAATACTTGAGTATTTTGCGTCATGCTTTTTATGATCCCCTTTTCTTTAGGGTGATACCTGCAAAAAAATGTTAGACGCCTCCGACGCTCAAGTTAGAAATTATGTAAGAAATAAAATGCAATGCATGACTTAGATCAACGTGGAGTCAAGGATCCCGAGTTCACTACGAATTCGGAAGAAGGACTCTTTATCTAAGGGCTTTGTAAAGATGTCTGCCAATTGGCTTTTTGTTTCAACAAATTCAATTTCGACATCGCCTTTTAGAACGTGATCTCTAATAAAATGATGTCTAATTTCAATGTGTTTTGTTCGCGAGTGAAGAATGGGGTTCTTCGTCAAGCATATGGCACTAGTGTTGTCACATCTAAGAGGAATGTGGTCAAGACGTAGGCCATAGTCCAAGAGTTGTTGTTTCATCCATAGGATTTGAGCGCAACAACTCCCCGCGGCTACATATTCAGCCTCGGTTGTGGACAACGCAACACTAACTTGCTTCTTACTAAACCAAGAAACTAAAGCGCTACCGAGCAAGTGGCAAGTGCCGCTAGTGCTCTTGCGGTCCAATTTGCATCCAGCAAAATCAGAGTCGGAATAGCCAATAAGTTGGCATGAAGAACCTTTGGGGTACCATAGACCCACATTGGTAGTACCGACAAGATACCTTAGAATCCGCTTTACCGCAGTAAGGTGAGATTCTTTCGGACATGATTGATAACGGGCACAGACGCACACGCTAAACATGATGTCCGGACGACTAGCAGTAAGATAAAGAAGAGAGCCAATCATACCTCGGTACTTTTTGATGTCGACTTCCTTACCTTTTTCATCTTTGTCGAGATGATCGGATGTGCTCATGGGAGTTGCTATTTCCTTTGCATTGTTCATGTCAAAACGTTTAAGCAGTTCTTTGCAATACTTGCTTTGACAAATGAATGTACCTTCCTTCATTTGTTTTACTTGTAATCCCAAAAAGAATTGTAACTCACCCATCATGGACATCTCAAATTCGCTAGTCATTAAGTTTGAAAATTCCTTGCATAGAGCATTGTTAGTAGCACCAAAAATGATATCATCTACATATATTTGAACTAGCAAGATATCATTGTTTTCATGCTTGACAAATAAAGTTGTGTCAACTTTTCCACGAATAAAATTATTTTCTAAAAGAAATTTACTCAACCTTTCATACCAAGCTCGAGGAGCTTGTTTTAAACCATAAAGGGCCTTTTTGAGTTTGAAAACATGATTGGGAAAATTAAAGTCTTCAAAACCGGGGGGTTGCTTTACAAAAACTTCTTCTTGGATAAAACCATTTAAAAAGGCACTTTTCACATCCATTTGATATAAAATGAAATTCATAGAAGATGCAAAAGCAAGCAACAAACGGATGGCCTCTAATCTAGCTACCGGAGCATATGTCTCATCATAATCAATCCCTTCTTCTTGATTATAGCCTTGAGCCACAAGCCTAGCTTTGTTTCTAGTGATTATGCCATTTTCATCTAATTTATTTCGAAAAACCCATTTCGTACCAATTATGGTATGACCTTCGGGTCTTGGCACCAAATCCCAAACGTTGTTACGTTTGAATTGGTTAAGCTCCTCTTGCATTGCCAAGGTCCAAAATTCATCCCCAATTGCTTCAGAGATGGTTTTGGGTTCAATTTGAGAAACAAAAGCAGTAAGATCTAAGGTATTTCTAAGGGAGCTCCGGGTACTTACCTTCCCTCCAACGTCGCCTATTACCTGATCGAGAGGATGGTCTTTGACTGTTCTCCATTCTATTTGCTCTTTTGGTTCATTTTCCGGTTGAGGAGCTTCTTCAATTGGTTGTTCCACCGTTTTGTCAATTTCTTTCCTTGGTGGTTCTTCTTGAATTTTGTCCTTTAGGCTTTCCAGAATACCTGAAAGATCAAGACCACAATCCTTTCTCGCCAAGCGAGTATTATCTTCGGAAAAAACAATATGAGGAGATTCCTCTACAACTTGGGTTCTTTTATTAAAAACCCTATAAGCTTTACTACGAGAAGAATAGCCAATGAAGATACCTTCATCCGACTTTGCATCAAATTTTCCTAGTTGGTCCTTTCCATTGTTATGCACAAAACATTTACAACCAAAGACACGTAAATGTGAAATGTTTGGTTTTCTACCTTTGTAGAGTTCATATGGGGTTTTTAAGAGTATCGGCCGAATTGCTACTCTATTCAAAACATAGCATGCGGTACTCACGGCGTCTGCCCAAAACTGTTTGGGAATCTTAGCTTCGTCGAGCATGGTTCTAGCCATCTCTTCGAGACTCCTATTTTTCCTTTCCACCACCCCGTTTTGTTGTGGTGTACGTGGAGCGAAAAAGGTATGCTCGATTCCGAGTTCATCACAAAAATCCGCAAAGAGATTGTGATCAAACTCTCCCCCATGATCACTTCTAATGGAAGTGACAGTTGATTCCTTTTCATTTTGAACTCTTTTAAGAAAAAGCTTGAAGCTAATAAATGCATCACTTTTATGTGCAAGAAATAATGTCCATGTAAATCTAGAGAAGTCATCAACAATAACAAAAGCATATCTATTTCTTCCTAGACTTTCGATACGGGATGGTCCGAATAAATCCATATGCAATAGTTGTAAAGGTCTAGAGGTTGAAACAACATTTTTGGATTTAAAAGATGCTCTTGTTTGCTTCCCCTTTTGACATGAATCACAAATAGTATCACTTTCAAATTTTAAGAAGGGAAGACCAATCACTAGATTTTGAGAAATCAATTTATTTAAAAGATGCATGTTCATATGAGCTACTCTACGATGCCACAACCACACATTATCATCTTTGCTCAACAAACAATCAACATACTCGGATGAGGAGTTTTCAAGATCAACCATGTAAATATTGTCAACTCTAAAACCACGTAGAATAATCTTGAAGTCACTACGTCTAAACACTAAACACTCATCCGAATCAAACAACGCAAGATTTCCCTTGTCACATAATTGACTTATGCTCAAGAGATTATGCTTTAAACCTTTGACAAGTAATATATGCTTTATAGAGGATTTTTCATTCTTACCGACCGCTCCGATGCCAATAATTTGTCCTTTATTGTTGTCACCGAATACGACGCTTCCTCCTTCTTTGTGCTCTAGTTGAAGGAACTTGGATTCGTCTCCTGTCATGTGTCTGGAGCATCCACTGTCAAGGTACCATAGTACACTTGATCCCTTCAAGCACACCTACAAAGCAAATTAATATTCTTTAGGTACCCATATCATTTTGGGTCCTTGGGGGTTAGGCAAATAACGACCATAATAATATGAAGAATCTCTATGCTTTGTAAAACACATAGGTGCAATATGACCTATACGATTGCAGTAATGACATACTACGTTCGGGTTGTGTTGATGCCTAGGTTGAGCCAACAAGGTTCTAGGCGAATGAATATGATTAACACTAGACATATTTTTCCCATTCTTAGTATGATATCTAGATGGTCTAAAGTCATTAGTGCTAGTCTTGTTGAAGGACCTAGTGTCATGTCTAGGTGGTCTATGCTCGTTCCTAGAGTTATTTCTTGGTTGCCGAAAATTACTATCTGTAGGCTTGTTTGCAAGAATCCTAGATTCGGATCTAGGTTGTCTAAAGATATTAGTTCTACCCTTATTTTCATACATTCTAGCATAATGTCTAGGTGGTCTAAAAGAATTTGTTCTAGGCTTGTTTAATACCTTAGAGTTATTTCTAGGTGGAGTAGTGAAGTTTTTGTTTTTATGCCGTTGATATTTCTTAGGCGTTTCTTTTTCAACAACTTTAGGAACTTCTTTACTGTGTGTTTCTAAAGTTTTCCTAAGTTCTGTGTTTTCTAGTTTTAAGGACTCACAAGCAGTACAAGTAGAGCATTTATCAACACAAGAGGCTTCATGCATAGTCTTGATGACTTGTCTAAGTTCTATACTATCATTTAACAAAAATTGATTTTCATTTGCAAGATTCTCGTTATCACGAGACAGATTTTCAACACCTTTTTGAGCTAAAGAAAGACGTTCTTCAAAGTCCTTGTCTTTTAAAAGGAGTTGTTTTTGAAAATCCTCTTCTTGTAAAGAAAGAGTTCTTTGTAAGTCTTTAATAGTCTTAGAAGCATTTACCAACTCATCATGCAGTTTGTTATAAGCAATTTGCATATCGTTAGATGTACTTACCTCGTCTTTTTCGTCTGCCATGAGGCACTGACCAGTTGTTTCATCGTTTGTGCTGACCGCTTTTTGAGGCGTGTTTTTGTGCAATTCCTCAAGTTTGTCCCACATTTCCTTAGCAGTTTTATAGTGGGAGATTTTTCGCCAAAGTTCCTGGTTCAAGGCGTTATGTAATATATTCATAGCTTTAGTGTTGTATTCACTTACCTTATCTTTCCCGACTTTTGTCGTCAGTTGATCACTGTGTTTAATAGCTTGCCATAGATACAAATCGTTTGCCATTGTAAAAACTTGCATCCGATATTTCCAGACTGAGTAGTCGTTTTCGTCCAATATTGGAGGTGACATGCTGCATTCTCCTTCACCTATTCCTGCAAAGAAATTTAGAGTAGAAGCCATGGATGGTTCTCTCAAACGGTTAGGTTTTTCAGAGAGTATGGCTCTGATACCAATTGTTGGAAATAATGCTTTACGCTAGAGGGGGGGGGGTGAATAGCGTATTAAAATTATTAAGCGTTTTAGTGCGGAATTTAAAAAACTTTGCAGAAATTAAAACAAGTGCAGTAAAATAAACTTACACAATGATGTATCCTGGTTGGCCACAAACGTGGTTAGTCCAGTCCCCGAGAGACTCTCTCGAGATTTCCACTAAACTTGTCAAGCTTACGGGTGCTTAACAAACCGTTACAGCTGAGGACACAAGCCTCACCTAGGTGCTCGGGGATCACGATCCCAAAGACTTCAATTGCTCGGGGATATCAATCCCAAAGACTTCAATTGCTCGGGGATAACAATCCCAAAGACTTCAACTGCTCGGGGATAACAATCCCAAAGACTTCAACTGAGGAATCACAAGTTCCTCAACAAACGAGAATCGCAATTCTCTTACAAACACAAAACAAACTCACTTTACAAAGTACTCCTCAATGAGTAGATATGAGTAGAAATAGTACGCTCAAGATCACAACAACTTAGCTCAATAGAATGGCTCTTCAAAAAGCTTTATGGATGAATGAAAATGATGATCAATGTAAGAAAGCTTTTAGCAATGAAAATACTTAAATTGTATGTGTTGTTGTTGTGAAAACACTGAGTTAAACCTGTATTTATAGGTGGGAAACTCAGTCTTACCGTTGTCTAATTGCCAATTAAGGATTGCTGAAATTACTCAGTGACAATCGATTGTCAAGACTAAACAATCGATTGTTTGCCTATCAGATCAAAAATTCAATCCCAGATTTTACGTCAACAATCGATTACTTCAAATCAATAATCGATTATTTATAACGTTAAAAAATCCTTTCCAATTTTTGGCATAAAACATCGATTATCAGGAAATCAATAATCGATTATTTTAACAATGTTCAGAAAATCTTTTCCAGATTTTACGCAAAACATCGATTGTTAAATATCAACAATCGATTACCTGAAGGTAATTTGAAAAATATGACAACGGTCAACTTCAATAATCGATTGTCAAATAGAAAAATCGATTATTAATTAATTTCAAAACTTACTGTCTTGTATATAATCGATTATCAAAAGCCACAATCGATTATTAATTAATTTCAAAACTTACTGTCTCATATATAATCGATTATCAAAAGCCACAATCGATTATCATTTTATTTAAAATCACTGGGAGACATTTTTCTCATTCTAATCGATTACCATTAGTTCATAATCGATTTTTATGAGTTTTGAAAACTTTGCCTCAGTTAACAATCGATTATCATAAGTACACAATCGATTGTTATGCAGTTTGCAAAAACCTGATGTTAACTGACTTACTCACAATCGATTATCATTAATTCACAATCGATTGTCATGCAGTCTTGGCTTAGAGATACTCGATTATCATAAGTACATAATCGATTATCTTAGCCCAGATTTTTGAGGCATGTTTGGAAAACATTTTAAAATATGTAAATATGCATAGTTTAAAATCATTTGACACTTAATTTAAATATGCATGATTTTGGAAAAATAATTTTGGTAGAGAAGCCATGTTATGAGCCAAGTTGAGGAATCAAGATCACAATTAATATTGACTCAATTATAACATTTCTAAACTTTGTCTTGAGCTTCTTGTAATGCATCCATTTTGTGCTTGTCCTTGAGCACTGCTATATATCGCTTTTTGCTTTGTTTGACATTCATCAAAACCTACAAAAGAACACACGTTTAGTATATTGCATTTGAAACGTGTTACCAACAAATATAACCAAATTAACTTCAAAGCATAAATAAAACACATAAAAACCATTCCGGATCATAAAGTCTCAATCTTTAATAAAATTTGAAAACTGGTCCAAAAGCGACCCCCAAATCACGATTTTTTATTTTAGAATTTTCTTTAAAAACCAACATTTTCCTCAACTCAAAACACAAACTAAAGGGAAAATGCATAAGTACTCTCCTAACCTATACCCAGATTCCCAACTACACACTTGATCTTTCCGAGAATCCTATTACCTCCCTAAATTATTTTAATATTTAATTATTTGCAACTTTAACACGGACGTGGCAGAGTGTGTGTATATCATTCTCCCAAAGGAGTGTGAGCAGCAATAAAAAATGATTTTCAGATTTTATATCTTTTTATTTATTTACCAGTTTTTCTTACTTTTTTTCCTTCCTTTTTCTTTGTCTCTTTTTGTTTCTTCTCTAATTCCGATGGATATTGATTCACCGGCAACTTTGTCTAATCAATTTATTCCTTTTTCCCCTATTTTTACCCCTTTCACACACAAATTAAACTCTTAAAAAGATTTATTCTTAAGCAAAGGAAAATAAACTCAGATCTGGAGGAAAAAATTCATTATCGGATAACCTTTCCACTGCAAAAACAATTGATGTATTGAAATTTTAACTGAAAAAAAATCTTCTCAGCTTATATTCTTTCTGTTGTTCTTCCTCCCAGAAATAAATTATAATTTCAAGAATGAATATATATATATATATATATATATATGTATGTATACAAAGCGGGATAAGTACCTGGCGCTGGAAAAAATAAATTTGACGAAAAAAATGGTGTTCGTGAACTTTTGACGACCACCATTTTATGCCATTGGTGACTAAAATAAAAGGAAAGATAATGAAATAAGAAAACAATAAGAGAATAGTAAGAAATAAGAAAAAAAAAAGAAGGAATAAAAAAAGTACTAAATTACATGTGAAACGCCTGTAATTCACCACTTGTCAAGAGTTTGGTTATCCAGTTTTAGGGTGGTATTTATTCCATTTAAAAAATATTTTAAGGGGGTAATAGGATTCCAACAAAGTTAATGTGTGTATTTTGGAATTCGTGTATATGCCAGGGGGGTAATTATGCATTTTTCTAAAACTAAATGATAAAAATCAAGACAGAATCATGGAATATGTTAGATTCTAGGTGAATAACACTTAATTTATTTTCTTGAAACCCCTAAAAACAAGCTCCCAAATTCTAAGTTTAAAACTCAATATATAAAGAAAATGGACAAACCCTCAACTTATATGATTCTTCAAGAACTTTTGCACCTATGACAAACTTAGCTGCACCTGCGCAACCACAGGTGCGCCTGACCAATTGCACCTGCGCCCCACTCTACTTCTGCGCCCCACTCTACTTTTGCGCCCAAGGATCTGGTCATACGCCATCACACATGCTTTCCAATTCTCCGTATCTGCGGCGACTGCCCAGAACAACTACACTCGCACATGTGCTTACTTCGTTGAACTTGCGACCATCGCATCCACGCCCAAGGTCCACAGGTGAGATTACGCTAGAACTCTCTCTTCCCCAAACCATGGAAAAATCATCTACGAATCGTTCGAAACACACCCGGGTCCTTCGAGACCCTGTCCAAGTATACCAACAAGTCGTATAAACTAACATGGACTCGCTCGAGGTATCAAATCAAATTAAACAGTTGAAACGATGAATCACACCATGTATCAAACTTAGGAACTTTCAAATCTTTCAACTTCGAAAACTTGTTCCGAAACAAATCAAATGAACCTGGAATGACGCCAAATTTTGCAGACATATCCAAAATGAGATAATAGATCTATTCTAACTATCACAATCACATTCCAACCCCCATGTAATGAAAGTAAACTATGGGTCAAACTTCTCAATTTTCCAATCTTCATCTTTTTCAACTTTCGTCGAAGTACCTCAAATTACTCTACGGACCTCCGAATCCAAATATGGAAAGTGCGTCACAGTCTAAAATCACTATACGAAGCTGTTGAGACAATCAAAAATCCATTCCGGAGCATTTATACAAAAGTCAAATTTCAATCAAATTCTCAATGTTTGAGCTTCCGAAACTAGATTTTTTTCTTCCAATTTGACTCTGAATCGTTCGTTAAGTGAATTCAACCATGCACATATGTCGATGCTTATATTATGAAGCTGTTTCATGCCTTAAACTGCCAAACGGGGCTTGATTTCTCAAAACGACCGATCGGGTCATTGTAATAATGAAGTTGCTCAATAGTTCAAATAGATGAACGGAAGTGCAATTGCTCAAACTGACCGGCCGAGTCATTACAAGTCGGGATTAAGCAAGATACCTACATTATCTGGGTCTAGCTCTATTATTCAGAATCTACATTTTCTTCATCCAAATCCAGCAAACGAGTTCGATAAATCCCAAAGAGTACTCAAGAAAGTAAAATAAACCTATAGAAATAAATTCCAAATAATAAATCATTGATATTTTTTAAAATCTTGGAAATTGTATATTACCCCTTATCCTATACCCAGAGGTCAAACTACACACTTTTTCTTCCCGAAAATTCTAATAGCCCCCTAAACTATTATTTACCTTAATATCTTGGACCTTTTGTGATGAGCTGGACTGGAACGTGAACACACCTTCCCCAAGCGCATAAAAGCTTCGCTATATAAAAATTGGACATGTGTCATTCTTAAAGCCGATTTGGAATATCCCTTCTTCTAAACATAGAACGTTCTTCTTCCCCATTATACCAGCGATTTTCAAGACTTTTGAAGTTGGGCTTTGACTTTCAATTTTCTTTGGTTTGAAGAGTTAAATGAATTTTTTGTGTAAATTCCTCCGTTTGACTCTTTTTTTGTTAAGAATTTTTTAATTTCCTCTCCAAATTTCGGTCTATGAACTCTTAGGATTAGGAATGGAAAATACCAAGCTGAACAAATTGTGTATTGATGAAGATGATCTAATACTCAGTCCCAAAGTGCGATGCAAACATGGTATTTTGCAACAAATGCAATTTCTTGGTCAGATCGGAATTCTAGAAGACGATTTTTGTCTTTTCATCGTAATGAGGTATGTGTTTATGTTCTAAGCCTGTCAATTAACTTGAAAATTAATGTTGATTGGGTCATTATTTAATTTATTAAATTTTAGGCCACAAATTGCAAGTTTTTTAAATAAGAGACACCAAAAAAGTTGATGAAAGATCAAAATTTATTCTTCCAAGATTGGTAAATAAAATCAAAGAGTAATTAAAAAATTACGACTGTTTTAAGCTTCATTTGGATGAGCTGGAAGATTGAAAACAGAATTTTGATTTGAAAGAGAAGATTATGGAAGGAAAAATTAGAAGGAACTTGTATAGAAAAATCATTTGGTGTATTAGGATTTTTGGAATTGTTGTATTTGTTAGCTGCTTAATCCAAGTTGGCAACTTGAAGAAAAACCAAATGGAGTTGGCATAGTAGCTGGTTGTTGTAGTAATATAAGATCATTTTGGTTGTTGTCGTAATAGAAAATTATTTGGGTATTGATGTCGGATATTGTAAGTTAGATGTGTTAGATTGTGTACTTCGCTTTGGTATTATAATAAATATCATTTTGGTATTGTATTAGAATGAAATATCATTATCATGGTATCAATTTCTTTAAAGGCCATTGGAGAGATGTTGTTGCTCTATGTGTTTGCAAATGCCTTTAACTTGCCTATTCTTGTAATCATCTTGATTCTAATCTCTTCAAGCATGCTAATAATGTACTTGTGCCATGTTGCCAAGATCCATGAATTAAAACTCTCTAACATATTATTATCCACTGCATCACACTTGACTTCATAGTTAAAATACACCTTGCATCAATACTCCTTGTCATAGTATAGTAGATCCTCCACTATATTCTTACCATGCATTGACAGTGTTTTAAGATTTTTTTTTAAAACTCAGCTTCATAAAGTGCTTCTGGCACACTTCCAAAATAAGTTCCTCCTTTGGAGTCCTCTCCATTTCTTTGACCAATTAGCTAAGATATGCCTAGCACACATCTTTTGTTCACAAGCTAGATAGAGTTCCTTAAATTACTGAATCCAATCCCTGTAAATTACAGCTACGTAAAATACAAAAAATAAAATATAAATTAGTTTTGAAGAAGGAAAGTGAAGCTAATGAAACACAAAGTTGTTGTTGCTGAAATATACCTTTGGCATGTTAGTGATCATAGTGAAGCATGTGTCATCACCCAATCCCAAGTCTTCTTTCAATATAGTTAAGAACCATGACCATGTTCTTTTTTTCTTATATTTAACTAAGGCCCAAGTAAGTGGACACATTTGGTTTTTACCATCCTTAGCCACAACAACTAATGGTTGCTCCCTACTTACAATCTTCGGGAAACAATCATCCAAGCCTATGAATTTTCTACAACATAAAAATGCATTTTTTTGTGTCTCAAAATAGATGTAAAAACTTACAAACACTGGCCTACTAAGTTCATCCGGTTCACCAAGCTTCACAACACAAGTGCTCCCAAGGTTAGTCCTTAACAACTCATCCTTGTAATCAAGAATTCTACCAAACTCTACTTTATAATCACACGTTATTTACTGCATACTTTAGCTCTTGTTCTCCAGGCTGTAGTCTTACCAACATGAACTTTGAATTTCTTCCTAATTAGTTCTTGCAACTTGAAGACTCTTACGTTTGGTTTTTCAGTTATTATATCTTTGAAAGCCTTGGTGAAGAATTTAGAATTGCACGAATAATTTCTTGAGGCAGTGTCACACTTGTAAATCGGATTTTGACTCCTTATAAAAATTATTAATTGCACTATCCATGCTTGCAAACTAAAGCCATTCGCACTTATCCTTAATGCACCTTACCCTAACTTTAATTGGCTCATTTGCATGCTTTTCAATCAGAACTCTTTTTTTAGTGCATATGTAGTTACTACAACTCTAAAGTCATCTACTCTCTCAAAGATCATACCCAACTGCCATATAATCTTTTTGCCTATTATATGAAACTTCACACTCTTTGTATATTCGAATATTCTTTTTGTTATCTTTACCTTATTGTCTTTCCTATATTCATTCTAACATTTATCTTCATTAGTTTCAAAGCCACGAACACCAGAACTTGAATAATATAGCTCATCACCACCTACCCTGGCTTCTATATTTTTTTCCTATTTTAGTCATCAAAATCACAATCTGGCCTAGCATCACCACATGGTACATCTTTAATATCATCAACAGCTTTATCCTTTCTTTTTCTCCTTTGGAATGGCCTACTTTCCTTCCTAATCTCTATGTACTCCCCATGTACATCACTGTCATAATCAATCCCTCACCCCCCAAAAAAGTCACTTTTATCAGAATTAGATCTATCTTCCGTTGATTCATCAGATGCATGTTCACTTGAGTAATCTTCAGTTGGAGAATATTCTGGATCAGAAATAGCAGTTGTTGTGTATGCTGGATCATTAAATTGGTCTGCAGGAGCAGTTGTATTTCGAGTAGCAGTCTGTCGAGGAGCAAAAGTGTTTGGAGTAGCAACAACATTGATTCAAGGAGCAACAACAATGTTTGAAGGAGCAACAAGGTTTGGTGGAGCAGCAGAACCATTAAAAGCACCCCCTTTATTAAAACTGCAAAAGAATCCTCCTCATGCATGCGCACATAAACTTTCAAAACAACCCCATGTTGTAATGACTTACTAATTATTAAAAGAGCTATGTCATTTTCAATATCTTCTAGAATGCCACAGTTAGGTGATCGAATAAAAATCTATAACTTGAGTTGTATCCTAATTCTTTAATATAATCCTTCAACTCAAAATAGGATAAGGTATCCACATCAACATCAAATATTCACTCATTACCCTACCAAAATATTTTGGTTACCCATTTCCAAATTTTAAGACCCCACCATGATATAGTCTTAAAGTGATTAAAGCAAACTCACTCATAACTATATGCAAACAAAGCAAAAAAAAAAAAAAAAAAAAATTCAGCAGAATTTGATAAACTGTAGATACTAGTATTAGAAAAGTACTTATTTACTAAAAATAAAAAAATTTCACTGAACCTATGCACAATCGAATCTCTAAGGTTAACATGCAAACAAGAAACCTCAAATTTAGTCTGCCAATCACAGAATTGCAATGGCTAAAAATATTTAAAAATTCCAAACTAACACAAAAATAATTAAATATTGTAAAGAACTAACCTTTGCTCTTGGATGGTGACGAATAAAAAGTTTAGCCTTCCAATCTAACCTTCAATCGATACACGAAAAACTCTAGAACGTAATTCTTTTTTAATCTTCAAATCCGACCTCCCCTTCCTTGAATCAAAGCATTAATATGCGTCTTTATACTTGTTTTCGATCTATTAATATCCAATTGAAAGACAACAACGAAAATTTATTTATATCTCGATGATTTTGTTAAAGGATCGAAGTGCAGTGAAGAATGTGAGAAATTTTTGGGTCTCGGATAATCTCTTGTCTTGTGTTATGTTTTAATGAAGAGATAAAAAAAGATAAAAAGGGGCATGGAACGGGGGCCCATCATTTTATGATGCGCGTGTCTACACCGCATATATTTTTACCAAGTTTCAATTCAGCTCAACACAAAAGTCCAAGATATTAAGATAAAAGATAATTTCGGGAGGGGGGGGGGGGAGGTTTACTAGGATTCCCGTACAGAAAAACTGTGTAGTTTGAACTTTGGTAAAAAAAAAGAAGTGAAATAACCGTTCATATTATTTTCACGTTACCTGCTACTAAGAAGAATGTCACTTCTTAACATAATTTTATATACTTAGGGAATAGGGAAGAGGTTAGATTTATCTCGCTGGCATCAAGAGTAACATTCCTATTGCTAAGTTTTGATATTTGGGCAACAGCTTATAGTAAATCGTCGGCGATCACCATTGTTGAAATTGAAAAGCTTGAAAGTTGTTGAAGTAGAGAACAAGTGGCGCTATTAAGTTAAGCTTATTGTACTGTTCATTAAATGCTATTGAGATATTATTTTGCAAATAAATTAGAAAATGTACATAATTTCAAGATCAGGATCCATATCTATAAATAACCAAATAGGCTTGTTCTTTAGGGAATCAAATATGGTATGAATTTATGAACTAAATAAATGGAGTTGTTGTCTTCCTTTTAGAATTATATATGTAATGAGACATTCAAAGTTGAGAATAGGAACATAGAAAAAAATATCAAGCTAATAAAGCTCAAATGACACCAGTTAACTCCATATTCATTTCAAATATTTATTTGATATTCTATACCTACTTTTAAAACTTTATTTATCATTATATTCCTTTAAACATATCTCACCGTTGAAGAGATTAGATTATTTCTCATATATTAATTCTATTAAGCACTGTATACCCGTACATTTCTTCTTACTGGTTCCAGAGGCGGCTCAACATCATCCGAAGCCTAAAGCATGCATATACTTCTTTCGAAAAATTGGACAAGTGAGGATATGAAAGGAAAAAAATTGAGAACTTAGTTTTATAAAGTAAACAAATTGAATGTTGATTGCATCACAAATGAAATGGGAGAACCCAGAAAATATAATTATATCCCTACTTAGATTACAAGTTTCAAAAAACTTTCTTTATTTCATAGACTTCACGTCCAATCAAACATTTTCATATAAATTGAGACGAAGAGAGTATAATTTAGGGAAGGAAAATAAATAATAAGTTAGATTATTATATATAGTAATGACTAACTAATAAACAAAGAAATATAATTTAGTTAAAACGTAAAATAAGATTGACAGAAACTATTTTGGTTATATTAATTAGAAAAAGAAATTGAGTTATCAAAAATTAATATGACAAAAAAATTTCGTTGGCTATAATAAAAAATAATTATATTAAATAATGTACTGCTATATATAGAAGAATAGCAATTTTGGGGCCCTTAAATTTTTGGGGGCATAAAGCAAGTGATTCAGTTGCTTTAGGGTCTGACTGCCCCTGACCGGTTCTTTCACTTGTTTATTGTTTTCAACCATCACAAAATTACTTCTTTCAAATTTTTCCTCTCAAGCAAATAACAAAAAACAATGGAGAAAAGGATAAAGAGAAAATTAGTTTTTTATAGCACTAAAAAAATACTTAAAATTGTGTGGTATATATTCTCCCTCTTGGAGTTATGTTACGAGACATTTTTTGTTGAAAATATGAACATATAAGAAAAGATCAAGGTTATTAATAAAGCTCATATAGATTATTAAAAACCTTGCCAAGCAAATTAGAGTAGAAGAAAAGCAAAGGTAAGCGCAAATGAGATACAAGATAGTTCACAAAATAAAGATTAAAAACGAATATATATAGGAATAACCAAATCCATTATATATCCCAGCGTCCTCTTATCCTTGGCATCTGAAAATTTGAAAAATAAAAAAAATAGTGAGTCAAGCACATCTAATTATTTTCCAATATAAGAGCACTGATTAATGATAATATAATAACAAAAATATGAAAGCTAAGATATAAATAGTTACCATAAAATAAAAGATCGGTGTAAAGCGATTATTATTTCTTCTTCTGTAATTCCTTTAACCTAGCTGCTTCTTTTTCCTTCGCGCAATAATTTTGTGTTCTATCCCTTCAATGATTCTTGCAAGCCATTTTAGTTTTCCAGATGAAATCATGAAATATACTATGGATAATCCAATGCATAGTCCATTTCCATATCCCATTAGAGCAGCTTTCCGAAAATCATTGAGAAATTCAGAAGTGCTTTCTTGATCATCTAGCGCTTATACGGTATAATTTCTCTCTGATACCCGATCATTGCCACAACCTTTCGAAACAGGGAATCTACGTAATCCATTATTACATTCATATGAGATGATTGTGGGAGAGATTTAATAATGCAAGAGACATAAGAGAAGCAAGTTGTTGTGGTAAATTTCTGAGTGATTTCGATATATGACCTTGAAATTCATTATGAGATAAGTTCAACTATGACGACCCGTCCGGTCTTCTTAAGAATTAATCCACTAATTCCCTATTAACTGCTTCCCCCAAGCTTATTCCTGCTAATGTGACTGCCGGAATGTCGATTTTTATGTTTTCAGAGAGTTTTGAGATACCGAATACCTAAATAAGAGCTTAAGTATTGGAAAATTGACCATAGTCGGAACAGTGTGAAGACGACCTCGGAATGGAAATGTGAAGATTTCATTTGCTTAGTTAGGTGATTTCGGGGTTAGGAGCGTGTCCGGATTGTGTTTTTGAGGTCCCTAACAAATTTAGGCTTGAAATGCCGAAGGTTGAATTTTGGAAGTTTCCGGTTCGATATTGAGATTTTGATCTGAGGGTTGGAATGGAATTTCGTGAGTTGCAGTAGTTCTGTTATGTCATTTGGGATGTGCGTGCAAAGTTTCAGGTCATTGGGGCGAGGTTTGGTAGACTCTTTGTTCAAACATGCGTTTTTAGAGTTTTTTGTATTTTTAAGCTTGAATGCGATGAAAAGTAGGCATTTTGATGTTATATATGGCATTCCGAAGGTTGGAACAAGTTTTAAATTATGTTATTGAATATTTTCATAGGTTTTGTTGAGGTCCCTCGGGCCTCGGGTGTTTTTCGGATGCTTAACGAGATATTTTTGGAACTTGGTGAATTACTGAACTGCTAGATCTGGTTTCCTTCAATGTGATCGCAGCCCTTCCTCCGTGTTCGCGTAGAGTAAGTTCAGAGGGTGATCATTTCGTTTTGCGCAATCGCATTAGTTGGTTCGCGATCGCAGAAGTCTACTACCTCCTTCTTCACGTTCGCATACAATTCTTCATGTTCGCATAGTAGAAACTGAGCCGGTGGCTTACTGCCATTTTACCTCTTCGTGTTTGCGTGGATTTGACAGTGAATGCGTAAGCCGCCTTTTTCTTCTTCTACGATCATGTGCTTCCTCTCGTGTTCACGTAAGCCATTCTCTGGAGCCCTTCACTTTTACTCTTCGCGATCGCAAATGATTTCTTGCGATTGCAATGAACAAATATCTGGGCAGAGCATTTAAAACCCAAAAGCAAGGATTTAAACCATAAATAATATTTTTGACTTGGGAGCTCGGGAGGTCACGATTTTTGAGAGAATTTCCACCGGGCGACTTGGATAAGTGATTCTTATTCGGTTTAGACTAATTTCCATGAATCTTCACTCAAATTCATCCTTTAATTTCGAAATTTTGGTAGAAATTGGGGGAAAAGTTCTTAATCTTAGGGATCGAGTTTTAATTGGGTTTTTGATATCGTACTTTTGGATAATATTTATATGGTTAGACTCATGAGAGTGAGAGGATTCTGGAAATGTAAATTTTACTCGATTCTGAGATATGGACTCGAGGGGCATTTGGCTTATTTTAGTTAATTTCAAGTATTAGCTTAGCAGAACCAGTCACTTGAGGTGCTATTTATAATATGCAATCGAATTGAAAATATTTGGGACCTTTGGAGTCGGATACTCGTGGCAAAAGCTTGATTTTGAGTTAATTTTTAGCCGGTTCGAGGTAAGTGGATTGTCTAACCATGTGTGGGGAACCCTCTCCTTTGGACAGGATATGTTTGATTTCTGAAATGCCTTGTACGTGAGGTGACGAGCGCGTACTAGAGCTAATTGTTTAAAATCTGGTTTTTTTGTTAAGTTATTTCAATGAAATTCTTGTCGAACTTTATTATGCTTGCAAAATGAGCATGTTTTAGTTAGAAGAGCATGCTTACTTGACTTAAAATTACCTAATTGTTTAAATTGCCTTGATTGCATTACGTGAAGCATGTTAGGCTAGAATTACTTGTTGTTTGATATGAGATTTCCATTTCTGAATAGCCTTTTGTTAGTGCTGTGTATTTACTTTGGGACTACGTATGTGGGATTTTGGTTGTTCCCCCTTGTTTGTTTTCTTTTGGGATTACGAGTTACATTTCGGGTACATCCCCCTACATAGTTATATGGAACTGCGGGAATGCACGCGGTAGATTTCTCCAGTACTGGGTATTTACATTTGGGACTACAGATCGGGATTTCGATAGATCCCCGCGCATTGATAGTTGGGCTACAGGATGGTATCGCAAGGAGATCCACTAGACAGCTGGAATAAGGACTACAAGGCGGTATCCTGGGTGATCCTCGTTGTTACTATTTGCACTGAGTTGTATTCTCTTCCTTGTTTACTCTGTTTTTGTATAGTTGTTGTTGCCTGTATAACCTGTTCTATTTCACGATTATACCCATTTTTACAACTTATCTCATACTGTTGAAACTTTATATTATATTTAGCCTCAGTAGGTCACTGTCCTTCCTCGTCACTACCCGATCGAGGTTAGGCTTCACACTTATTGAGTACCGTAGAAGTGTACTCATGATGTGACCATGTGATTCTTGTCTCACTTGAAATGTTCCTATAAATTCGTTAAACTAGGATTTTTCTTTTATTATTTGAATTTTAGGAATTAATTATGTGATTTTGTGTTTATTTGAAATTTTCGTTTATTATTTGAATTTAATGGAATTAATTATATAATTTTGGGTTCATTTGCATTTTTTTCTTCCATTATTTTAATTATCAGGAATTAATTGTGCGTATATACATTTTTTTTATTTTTAGGGGTTAATTGTGTGAATTCGTGTTTTTATTTGCATTTTTCCTTATTAATTGTGTGATTTTGTGTTATTTGCAATTTAATTGCATAAATTGTGTTTGCGTGTTGTGTGTATCTTAGTTCACAAAAAATATAAATAATAGCATTTTAGTTGATTAGCCCAATTGGATTTAAATCAAGTTTTTGCTATTTTAATGTTAATAAAATAATTTAGAAATTAAAACAAGTAGGGGGAAAAAGGGATTTGGAAATATGGTCTTATTTTAAATGGCCAACTTGGGCCATTTTTGCAAGTTTAAACCAGCCCAAATCCATGCTTAGACCTGGTCAAATACCACCACTCATTAAAACGACGCCGTTTTGCCGTCTGTTCTTCTTGACCATCCATATCTCTTGATACAACAACTCTAATGAAGCCTCATATTTTAGATATAATGGTCTGAACTCACGTAATACCTCAGAGATGAAAGTTCACCCTCCTCGTACCAACTACCAGCCGGTGTAACGCGCCTCCAATCCACCGTACAACCACCGTCCGATGCAGGCCGGAAATTGCCGTCTGCGGCGGCATAACTCTGATGGCCCCCCAATTGACACCCCAGAATCCCCGTTGTCTCATCTTCCCAACCCTCCTAAGATTGCCCTTCGAAACCCAGCCCAACCCGTTAAATATTTGTCCAAAGCCCGGCAGCTTTACCGTCCACGGCGGTGCCCAGTGGCCAACGACCTTCAAATTAACACCATGAGACCCTCTCACTCCCCTCTTCGTAACCCTACCATCAGTAACCCTCAAATACGACCCCATCCCTTCGAATATTCATGAAGTAGGAAGCTCCGCCATGCTAGGCGGTGGCCGACCTCCAATGGCTTCCCGGCTATCACCACCCACCCCTCTAGCCCTCATCTACCAAAAAACACACTCAAGCCCTCTCAAACAACCGTAGACCCTCCAGTGTCAAAACCAGTCATGACCTAAGTTTGAATTCAGTTTTTTAAAAGACGTTTGACTCCACTAAGAGGCTCGAATTGCATTCAGCTAGGTTTAACTGAGAAAATCAGTAAGTTCACCTCAGTTTAGTTTGCTTTTCTGTTTTTGTAGTTTCTTGCCTGGTTTAGCAATTGAGTCTATTTTTTTAGTTTAAATTGAAAATGGCATTTTTCGATTGTTTTGCTTCCTTGGTTGATTGGGTTCTGATTATTTATTTCAATTGGAGATAATAGTTAGTTCTCAACTTTAGGAATACTCAGTTGTCTCTAGTTAATTTTGTTAAATTTGATTCAGTTGCATTTTTACATTCTGATGATTCCATGAATTATTCTTTTTTTTAGTTTAATTTCCATATCTAATTAGTTGCATTGCTAGCTTAAATTTGGTTTAATCTTTGATTCTTCACCTGTTATTACTTAGCCTAGATTAGTGTAATGTTCAGTTGTAGTATGAGGTAGAATTGATTTCAATCCTGATTAATTCCAATAAAAGCTGTAGTTTAGCATTGCTTCTCGATTGTTGAATCTCAACCCGTTTATGTGAAATGAATGAAATGAGTTGGTATGTAGTTGTCAAATGCATCTCTGCTGATATATTTAGAAATAAGGGTTGTTTGGGTGTGAGTTGACTGACCCTAGTAGAATTGAGACAAAGGAGCGTTAGGTTTGGTAATTGCAAAGTAATTTCAGGGTAGTATAAGGTTTTCCACCTAATTCTTATAATTTTAGGGTAAATATAGAATTTTAGTTTAGTATTGGTAATTTTCAGAATAATATAGAGGCAATATGGAGTTTTCAACCTGGCTTTGGTAATATTAAGAACAAAATAAGGGTAGTATAGGTAGTCTATAAATGGAAGACAATGGTAGAAGCCTTTAGACCTTTCTAGAAGGGGTCTTTAATATTAAATCAGTAGTCTTATTGTAGTAACTTGGGAAACAAGTCAAAAAATGAGGGTCTAAGTATGTAAAATCTGAAAATTGAAAGAGGGACCTTTAGTCAAAACAAAATAAAAGTGGTGCCCTAGCCTTTGGCTATAAGACGGGTTGAAAATCATTCAAAAGAGGAGGTTGGACACTCTGAAAAATCACTGAAAATCTCCAGCCATAGTGAAAATTACTTTTCTAATTCTTGCAACTATAACAAAAAGATCAAAAAATACATTTGTCTAGTTGGATCAATTATAAGCTTTTCCCTCAAATCTGGGCATTTTAGGAATCCAAAAATCAGCTAAAAGTCAGCAAATACTATTTCATTGAAGGTCCAGCTATGTTCAGGGTTTATTTTGGTTTTTGTTGTGAGATTTGCTTCCCTTACTTGGTTTTAAATATTTAATGGAGTCCCTGGGTTTGATTGTAAGTTTTTTGGGGTCACTTGAAGTTTGTTGTGGTTCAAATTTGGTCTTGGGTGCAAAGTTGAGCTGTTAGATTGGTCTTATTGCTGTGTGGTTGTTTGTCTTCAACTGTTGGGGCGCTTAAAATTGCTGCGGACCTTCCTTTGTTCTTATTTGCATTTACTTTCCAGGTACACTTTCTAACTCTTTAAGATGTAAAATGGATTCGAAGATGGAATGAAAAGCATATTTGCTCAGCTCTTGTTCATTAGTTTTAGTTTTTTTAGCATTTTTTGGGGTGTATATTTGGATATTGAATATTTGATTCAAATAAGGTAGAATAGATTGATTACGCACTTATAGTTTTGAGCTGGGCTGTTAGAAATCATGTTGGTCGTATTACGCTGGGGTGATCGTATGGATTTAAATTGGAGGGCCACTCAGATCCAATCTGGGATCCATAATTCATGCCGCGCATAAGGCATTTTGAACTTTCTACGTTTAGTTTTATTTAAGTGGATATTTAGTGTAGAAGTGTTGATTAATATTCAGTTTGTTTTAAATAGGGATTGTAATTGAACTTGGGTGGTGTATTTAGCTGATGGGTACACCTTGCCTATATGAAAAATGGCATCTCATATTTATTTCTATGAGTTGAATATGTTAATCTTTGGATCAGTGTATGGATCAATATCAGTATTAGGCGACTTTTGTATACCTTTGAATTTGTGAGCAATCAATCATGAATCAAGGAATTAGCTCTTAGTCTGATTTTTTGTTCAGCATGGTTTAGCGTCGATAAATATAGCATTAATGAGGCCTTCAGCCTAAATGAAAGGGCTGCTTTCGAGCATCAATGATTGGACTGCCAGGCTGGGCTTCGCTTGGGGCCCAGCTATTACATGAATTGAATCCACTTAGATGTAATATTGATACAATTGACAATGAACCCTCGTAGCAAGCCTTTTGGGCCGTTTAAAATACAAATCATAGTCGCGTGTGCGTTCACGTAACACAACCACGATTCTAAAGTAATTTGGAGGTGAGCCGTAATAGATAACAAATAGTTATGGAATTCCGAGCATTTAGTTTAAGTATCCTTTAAAATAGACTCGAGGTTCGCCGCATCGATTAAAATCACAAGCGCGTGGCCTTTTTTAATTATGTCTTTTTAAAATACTTAGAACTCGGGACGAGCCGTTTAGCGAATTTTCACGATCTCTCGCAAAGTTAATAACGCGTAGTTGCTTTAGGCGCATGTTCAATAATATTACTTTCCTAAATTCGGGTGCACATTTATGTGACCCAAATCCAAATCTCAACAAAGTTGGAATATGTCAAAAACCAAGGGTACATTTATATGAAGCGGTTCAAGACATGTTTTAACGACGTTGCAATTCTTTTTAAAAATAATAATAAAACTGGTTAAAAGATTCAAAAATTCACATAGGTTCGTAATTGTATAAAATTAGATAATTTAAGCCAAATATAACAGTTGAGCGACCGTGGTAGAACCACGGAACTCGGGAGTGCCTAACACATTCTCCCGGGTTAACAGAATTCCTTACCCGGGTTTCTGGTTCGCAGACTGTTAAACAGAGTCATTCTTTCCTCGATCCGGGACTATAAACAGTGACTTAGGACACCATAAATCTTTCAAGTGACGACTCTGAAATTTGTTAATTAATTGAATCCTGTTTCAATTTTCCTTTAATTGGAAAAACTCAATTTCTCTACGCTCTTCGCGGGGTTGTAGTAGCCAAAAAGGAGGTGTGACAGCTCTGGCGACTCTGCTGGGAGTCGAACCCAGAATCTCTGGTTCAGGGTTCAAGAATTCGAGCTTAAAGTAATTGTGGTATTTGGCTTTTTATTTGATTTTATATGTTGTCCTATTGTGCAGAATGATGCTTTTACCGTTTTGATATTATCCGAACTGTACATATAAATTGCTACGAAACCCTTCTCTTCTCACCTCCGGGGATGTGCTTAATGGTTGAGACTCCCTATTCTATTAGTGTCATACCTTGAAATAAGAAAGAGGCCGGACAAGTTACTAAGCCGGATGGCCTTTTGGTTCCCGGTACGTAGCCCCTTCCTCGACTCGGGTTGTCCGCTCTGGTGCACAGTCTAGACCCTATACAAAGGTTTTTAACTTAGAATAACTTCACCTCATGCCGGATCCCTAGTAGAAGCGCTTATTTGTATCATGAATTTGACTTATGGGACTCAACACAAGGGTTAGGCCCGTCTAGGACAGGTGATACGAAATGAAAAGACCATCTTGATGCATATTACGTGTTACTTGTGCATTTAGCTGTTTGGGATTTGCATGTTGACCGGCATGCGAATAAGGAAAGAAAATTGAGAAAAATAAGTAGTATCAGGGTTGGTTGAGATTAGTCATTTGTCTTGTAAAACCAATGCTCAAATAGCGCCAAAATGCTGCCGGATTTTTGAAAAAACAAAAAAGGAAAAAAAAAAGAAAAAATGAGCTTTTCAACAAAGTTTTTCGTTTTGAGAAATTGTTTTTCCCCGAACTACGCCGGTTTTATTCTCGTCAGGGACGAGATACGTAGGCAACCCCCAGCAGTTTTGCGAAAATAACCAAAACAAGGATAAACAAATGTCCATTTTTACTTATTTTTATAAATAAATCGAGTGATGTCGTTACTGCAAGGAATAGCCGAATGTTAACTAGAGGGACGCCGGAAGGCTGAGTTTGCACAAATGAACACCTTTGAGTCTTATGTTGTGCCAGTGAGCGTGCACAACCTTAAATCTTTCTTCCAAAGCGCTGAAAGGCCGTATTCGCAAAGCTGGGACCTGATTTTAGAAAATAAATTTCACAAAAGAAAGAGGTTGGTTTTATTGTTTTGTGGGGTCAAGTAGAACAAAATTTGAGCTACTAATTCGCCCTAATGAATGTGCAAAATGAGCACAGATCAGTATTTGAAGATAACATTCATGAACAAAATTCCTTTGCAGCTACACATGTGGTGGAATGACCTGGGGGAAGCGGGGCAGAACATGGTCAACATGCATTTGGGATGAATTAATGGGTTGCTGAAAATTAACATGAGGGGAGATATCATAAAGGCACTGATCACATTCTGGGACTCGGCTCACAATGTATTCTATTTCTCGGATTTTGAACTCACACTGACATTGGAGGAAATAACTAGATATATTGGGACCCCGAAGATTCCCATGAGATACAAATACCTGATTGCTCCAAGAGCCCTCGCCGTGCACAAGTTCCTAGACTCCTTAAAATCCTTAAAAGGTTCACATTAAGGACCTGTCAGCCGGCTTCTGTACTCCGCAATTTATATATCAGAGTTATGGGCATATAAGGGGATTCAATAACTCGGAAAACTATATTTATAGCAAAGGAAACAAACTCAAATGGGAGGAGCATCGACATTTTGCCTTCACGGTATTCTTCTTGGGTCTTTTGGTGTTTCCGCAGAAGGATGGAAATATTGATATACGGATAGCAGGTGTCATCAGCACTTTAATAACTCAAGCCAAGAGTACCCTCGCTCCTATGATCTTATCCGAGATCTTCCGTGCTCTCAGCGCCTGTAAAGCGGGATGATACTTGTTTGAAGGATGTAACCTATTGTTACAAATATGGATGATCAAGCATTTATTCCACCAGCCTTAGTTCATGAATTATGGGTCACCGACAAAAAGCTGCTTATAATAATTCTACAACAGGGTCGATGGGATTAGGCTACTTGAGGGTGTCGCAGAATGGGTGTCGCATCTCCGGGTTGTCACCGCAAATCAGATAGAGTGGACATTCGGGTGGCTCCCCGTGGATGAAATTGTGTATATGCCAGCCACCGAGCCTCATTTCCCTTCTGATGGGTCTCCGAAGTATCCAACCCTATGCGCCATACGGAGTAATAAGGCAATTCGATAGATGCCAAGTGATTCCAAGGGATGAGGATTATCACACCTCCTTTTTACACGGCTACCGCGAAGGATAAACATATAGTAGAGTTTTTCCAATTAAAGTGACATTATTCGAAATGAGATTGTTTATTTATTTGGAGTTGCCACTTGGGATAGGTTTAATTTTTGGTGTCCCAAGTCACCAATTTGTTTAGAATCCCAAATCGAGGAAATTTTCGACTACCCAAATGGAGTATGCGAACAACAAATTCTATGTAAGGAATTTTGTTGACCCAAGTGAAGGTGTTAGGCACTCTCGGATCCCGTAGTTCTTGCACGGTCGCTTAAACTATTATAATTGGTTAAAATTCTGGTTTTCTGTACATTTTCGTCCTACAGTGCAATTTTAACTTATTTCTTTACCGCTTTTAACATTTTTTAGGAATATTGCAACGCTATTAAAATACATCTCGAACTACGTCACATAAATGTACCCGTGGTTTTTGACATATTTTTACATCATTGAGATGTTGGATTTGGTTCACATAAATGCGCACCCGAATTTAGTAAGATGAATTATTAAAATGGCGCGCCTAAAGCCACTACATGCTTTTAACTTGGCGGGAAAACCATGAAATTCACTAAACAGCATCTCCCGGATTTCTACGTATTTTACTACAATTATAGGGCCAAGCAGCATATGATTTTGTTTATCGTGGCACACTTGTTTTATTTTATTAGAAATGAAACCTAAAGAAAACTATTATTTTCTATTATACGTGTCTCTAAAACTAAAAGAGAAGTCCTAATTAATCCCTATGTTAATGATCTATCCAAAGGAAACATTTAGCATGTATATCTTCAGCATTTTTACGGCAGATTTCTATAATTGGGCTCACTATCAGAAGTACTCAGCCCACGGTTTGGGCCTTCAGTTTAAGCCCAGAAATTTGAGACTACAAATTAATCACAAAGCAAGGGTAACACTTCCCAAATCACTATGTTACAGCTATTACAATTACTTATATTTGATCATTTTTAACGTACTAAAGACATATTATGACAAGGGGAAATCCAGGTTGTGATCTTTTCCATACTTGTAAATCAATATGCTAAAGCTCAGGTTTGAATTCAGCATCTACAAACTGATGGACTTATCAATCAGAATACGTGTACTCATGATCACTCCCTATTATTGAATGAAAAACTTCCTGGTTATGCTAGGGAGATCCACGGGTTATGTCGGGATTGAATGAAAAATTCCTGGGTCATGCCAGGGGACTCCACGGGTTATGCCGCGATTGAATGGAAAATTCTTGGGTTATACCAGGGGAATCCGCGGGTTATGCTGGGATTGAAAGAAAAACTCCTAGGTTATGCTAGGGATATCCGTGGGTTATGCCGGGAGATGAATGGAAAATTCCTGGGTTATGCCTGGGGAATCTGCGGGTTATGCTGGGATTGAATGAAAACTCCTAGGTTATGCTAGAGATATCTGTGGGTTATGCCGGGACATGAATGGAAAATTCCTGGGTAATGCCAGGGGAATCCGTAGGTTATGCCGGATTGAAAGAAAAACTCCTAGGTTATGCTAGGGAGATCTGCAGGTTATGAAGATCTGCAGGTTATGCCGGAAATTAATGGTAAATTCCTGGGTTATGCCAGGGGAATCCAGGGTTTATGACGGGGTTCAATGAAAAACTCCTAGGTTATGCTAGGGAGATCTGCGGGTTAGGCCGGGATTGAACGTAAAATTCCTGGGTTGTGCTAGGGGAATCCGCGGGCTATGTCGGGATTGAATGAAAAACACCTAAGTTATGCCAGGGAGATATGCGGGTTATGCCGGGATTGAATGGAAAATTCCTGGGTTATGCCTGGTGAATTCGCGGGTTATGCCGGGATTGAAAGAAAAAAATCCTAGGTTATTCTAAGGAGATCCACGGGTTATGCCGGGATTGAATGGAAAATTTCTGGGTTATGCCAGGGGAATCCGCGAGTTATGCCGGGATTTAAAGAAAAACTCCTAGGTTATTCTAGGGAGATCCGCGAGTTATGCTGGGATTGAATGGAAAATTCTTGGGTTATGCTAGGGGAATCCGCAGGTTATGCTGGGAGTGAATGAAAAATCCCTGGGTTATGCCAGGGGATGGTAGGGAGCGAAAGGCCACATAGATCCTTTTGACTATGCTGGGGATAGAGAAAAAAAGGAAAGACCCTTGGGTTATACCAAGGACATAAGATATTTAGCCCTTATATTATGCTGGGGAATAAAGGCAAAAGAGGGGCTCTCAGGTTATGATGGGGACGGGGAGAACAAATGGTCTCCCAGGTTATGATGGGGACATAGAGAGAAACCTTGAGTTATGCCGGGGAATGAAAGAGATTCCTCAGTCTGTGTCGGGGAAGGTGGAGTGGCGATCCTTGTGCCGTGACGAGGAGGTCCACAAATTGTGTAGGGGAAGACCGGGTATGTGACCCTGAATGTGTGTAAGGGGTCAAGGATGAGAGTCCTAGGCTATCATGTTTTATGATTCTCCCTTCTTTCTTTTCGTCTTTCTTTTTTTAGTTATAAAACTGCAAGAAAAGATGCAAAGAAAACTTCCCTTGTTGTTGGTCATTAATGCAACATTTTTCTTACCTTTTGTGACGTTCCTTCGATTGCATTTGTCATGTGTCCTCATTGTTAATGGATTACACTTGTTTTAAATTTTAGCTTAAACAATTTGTTAGTTCGAATAGTGATTGGTTTGTGGCCTTGTTTTCACTTGATTTCAGCCTCATTTCTATTGGAAGAAAACTTTAACTTCCGGACTTCGCCTCGTAGGTTGTTCGGGGGTCCTCGTTTTTCAGATTAGTTTCTCTTTTACAAGTCCTTAGTTATGATTTTTGTCCCGATTTCCACTTGCGGCTTAATTTTTGGGAATTTTGTGGGAACAATTAGCCTGCTCGGGCTTTACCTTTCCCATCTTAATTCGCCTTTGTGGGCTCTCAGCTTTCAACTTCTTTTATGTCTACTTTCCTGCTTTTGAAGCGTCAACCATCATGATCAGCCGGGATTTGCTAAATGCGCTCACTGGTACTAGATATTTCTTTTGGCTCTTGCCAGGAAAAAACCCGTGAGACCGGTCCTACTACCTTTTCTTGCGGAATAGTCAGACAATAAAAGTTAAACCTAAAAGGAGTGGGAGAACAACAAAAGCAAACACATGGATTTAGAGAGGAATGTGCCTTTTTGGAGAAGAAGGGAGGACTTATCTGGGGGAGCGTGCCGACTTTAAATTCAAACGACATGCTTCTTGGACTAGATGCCCGTCCCAGATCCATTTCTGCTTTTTGATTTTAATCTTTCAAAACCATGGGAACTTGTTCAGGCTTAGATGGTAATATTTCCTCTTTTCGGCCGACGACGCCCTGTGGGTTTTCGCCAATCAGCCTCTCTCAATTCTCTTCTCCCATCGCCCGATAGTGCTTTTTGCGAGTTTTCACTAGATGGACTCTCTCATTTTTTTTAATTTTTTTTTATTATTTATTTTTCTCTACTAACTGTTGCCTTATGGTGCCCGAAGGTTTTCACCGATAAGACTCTCTCATTTTATTTCTCTCAAATAGAATTGTGCCAAATCCCAACAGTGGTGTTTGCCACGTCCCTAATTTGGCCAATTGATCAGAAGAACTTGGACCAGGCTTTTGAGCAAAGGAAATTGGATGGAAATATACAACTTTGGAACCATTCTGGATGGTTTATGGCCGAATTATTATACTTATGCCCCAGTTTTATTTCTTGGGGAACCGGGGGTTTTATTTTGATATGACTGAACCTCAGGGAGAGGGTGCCTATGTATACTTCCAGAATCAAGTTAGACGTAGTTCAGGAGTGTTTCCGAAACTAAATTATTTGTTTTTTCTTTTGTTTATAATTTCTTTTTTTTTTGTCTTTTTGAATAGCAATTCTGGGTTCCAAAGAGGGTAAACAAAGAAATGCAATCGGCTTGAGGGGTTTGCGAAGGATTTGTAGTGTTTAGAATAGCGGGAAAGAAATTCTTCGTCATTTAAAATAACCGGAATTAGTGCGACAAGGAGTTCAAACGTAATACCTTTTTACTGCATCTGCATTCACTGCTGTTTTAGGCTCGTCTCCTTCAATGTTACCCAGGTAGAATGCTCCTTTGGGTAGTATCTTTCTAATAATATACAGACCTTTCCAGTTTGGAGCAAACTTTCCTTTAGCATCCTGATGATGAGGGAGAATACACCTCAATACAAGCTGTTCGACTTCGAAATTCCTGGGGCGCACTTTTTTGTTGTAAGAGGGGGTCATTCTTTGTTGGTACAATTGCCCGTGACCCACTGCAACAATTCGTTTTTCATCAATTAATGACAAGTGCTCCAATCGGGTCTTAACCCACTCGCTATCCTCAACTTCTTCTTCAACAAATACCAAGAGTGAAGGAATTTTCACTTTTGTGGGTATGACGGCTTCAGTCCCATTGACCATTAAATACGCTGTTTCCCCTACCGATGTGCGCATTGTGGTGCGATATCCCAACAATGCAAAAGGTAGCTTTTCATGCTATTGTCTTGAGCTTTGAATCATTTTTCTCAAAATCTTCTTGATGTTCTTGTTATATGCTTTGACGACACAGTTGGCTTTGGGCCGGTAAGGGGTTGAGTCTCTATGTGTTATCTTAAATTGTTCACATATTTCTCCGATCAGACGACTATTCAGATTGGCCGCGTTTTCTTTAATGATGGTTGCGGGAATTTCGAAACGACAAATGACGTTGGAATGCACAAAATCTACCACAAATTTCTTGGTGACGGACTTAAGTTTGATAGCTTCAACCCATTTTATGAAGTAGTCAACAGAAACCAGTATGAATCTATGTCCATTTGAGGCTTTTGGCTCAATCGGCCCAATGAAGTCCTTGCCCCAGGCAGCGAATGGCCATGGTGCTGACATAGGATGCAATTCGGTTGGCGGAGCATGAATCAAATCACCATGCACCTGACATTGATGACATTTCCGAACAAAACTGAAGCAATCTTTCTCCATGGTCATCCAGTAATACCCTACCCGAAGTATTTTCTTTGCCAGTACATACTCGTTCATATGAGGTCCATACACCCCTGCGTGTACCTCATGCATAATCCTGCTGGCTTCCTCGGTGTCAACACATCTCAGCAAGTTGAGATATGGGGTCCTTTTGTATAAGGTTTCACTACTCAAAAAGAAACTACTTGCATGCCGTCAAATGGTTTTCTTTTGCTTCCAAGTAGCGTGATGGGATACTCTTGTGTTTTTAGAAATTTCTTGATGTCATAATACTAGAGCTGGGTGCTGCATTCTGTCTCAGTAACATTACAATACCCGTGCCTTTATTTGACTTGGATTTCTAAAGGATCGACGTAGGCATTTCAAGGGTAAGGCAACATGGAAGCTAGAGTTGTGAGTGCGTCTGCTAACTCATTGTGACAATGAGGAATGTATCTGAATTATGCCGACTTGAACTGTTTGTTGAGATCCTCCACATGCTGTCGATAGGGGATGAGATTAACATCTCTTGTTTCCCACTCTCCTTGAGCCTGCTGGATAATAGAATCTGAATCTCCCATGATTAACAATTTTTCAACATCTTGGTCAATGGCCATGTTCATGCTCAGATGCAGGCCTCATATTCAGTTGTATTATTGGAGTAGAAAAACCGGAACCTTGCTGTAGCCGAGTAATGTTGACCAGTGGGTGAGATTAAAATTGCCCCAATACCTACGCCTTTCGCATTTACTGCTCCGTTAAAAAACATTTTCCAAGTGGGGATGTCTTCAGATGTTACTTCCACCGAATTCACTTCTTCATCAGGTAAATAGGTATTCAAAGGCTAATATTCATCGTCATTTGGATTCTTGGCCAGATGATCTGCTAATGCTTGAGCCTTCATTGCGGTACGAGTGACATAAACTATGTCAAACTCGGTGAGCAGGATTTTCCATTTCGCCAATCGCCCTGTGGGCATTTGTTTATGGAATATATACCTCAACGATTCCAGCCTAGTTATGAGGTAGGTGGTGTGGGCTTCCAAATAATGCATCAACTTCTAGGCCACCCATGTCAAAGCACAACAAGTTCTTTCTAGCAGCGTGTATTTGGCCTCGTAACTGGTAAACTTCTTGCTCAAATAATAGATGGCGTACTCCTTCTTTCCCGTGGCATCATGCTGCCCGAGGATGCAACCAATAGATTTCTCCAGGACTGTTAAATAAAGAAACAATGGCCTTCCCGGTTCTAGAGGAACCAAGACTTGTGGGTTGGACATGCAGCTTTTGATTCTGTCGAAAGCCTCTTGACACTCGTTGATCCATTTAATTGCTGTGTCGTTTTTCAATAGCTTGAATATGGGCTCGCAGGTAGAAGTCAGCTGGGACATGAATCGGCTAATGTAATTCAGTATTCCCAGCAGGCTCATTACATCCTTCTTGGTTTTTGGAGAAGGTAGCTCTCAAATGGATTTTATTTTGGTCGGATCCAACTCGATGACTCTTCGGCCGACAATGAATCCCATAAGTTTGTCTGACGGGACCTCGAATGCACACTTGGTTGGATTCAATTTCAAATCATACTTGTGAAGCATTTCGAAAAAATTTCTTAAGTCCCTTATATGATAGCCCTAAGTCTTGGACTTGATAATCCCATCGTCCAAATATACTTCTATTGCCAATGAATTATGTCATGGAAAATGGTGGTCATAGCCCTCATATATGTTGCCCCGGCGTTCTTTAAACCAAAAGTCATAACTCTGTAACACTAAGTCCCTCAAGGTGTGGTAAAGGTTGTTTTCTCGACGTCATCCTCATCCATCAATACTTGGTGGTATCCTACGTAACAATCTACAAAGGACTGTATCTCGTGTTTGGAACAATTGTCAACAATAAAGTAGATTTTAGGCAAAGGGAATTTGTCTTTGGGACTCGCCTTGTTTAAATCTCTGTAGTTTACACATACTCGGGTTTTCATCTTCATTCGGTACCGGGACCACATTGGCCAACCATGTGGTGTATCGAACCTCTCCAATTACCCCCACCTCTAACTGTTTTGTGATCTCCTCTTTGATCTTGTCGCTAACATCAGGTTTGAACTTTCTTTTTTTTTGTTGGACTGGAGGGAATTCGAGGTACGTGGGCAGCTTATGAACCACCAATTCAATGCTCAACCCAGGCATATCATCGTAAGACCAAGAAAACACGTCTTTGAATTCAGAAAGAAGTTGAACTAGGGAGTCCCATATATCTTTATTCACGTGGATGCTTATTTTAGTTTCCCTGGTTTCTCCAGGGCCACCCAAGTTAGCTGGTTCCGTATTATTTAAGTTCAACTTAGAATTATTTTCAAAATGTTCCAACTCTCGGTTAATTTCCTGAAAAGCCTCTTTTTCATCATACTCTAGTTCTTGGTTCATTATTTCACAAATAGCTAGCATGTTCGGGTCAGGGCATGAAGTCCGTGAGCATGTCATATTATTTAAAGCCGCATTATTGGAACTGAAAGAAAAATCAAGTAGAAGAAAACGGAAATCAGAAAAAATAGAGGAATGCTGACGATGAAATATTGTTTTCATTTCCTTGAAATTGTAAGATAACAGGGTTTACATTTGGAATTTAAAGGACAAAATACTAAATAAGAACATCCGAGTTACACCATGAAATAACTCGTGATGCAAAAAAGTGGCAAGGCAGGACTAGCGGGCCTCCCGCTTGACTGGGAAAGGCGTGGCCTTCCAGTTTTGCAACATGGCATCCGGGCCCATGTAGAGAACCTTAGCAGTTCTTGAGCCTTCTCCCAGCTGGACCATGTTGGCTTCATAAAATAATTTCCTTATGGCCCCACATATCTCTTCAATTTCCTCCGTTGTCAAGGTCTCGTCTTCTTCTTCCTCATTGTACTTTGGCTTCACCAATGTTTTGTACAAGTTGGGTAGGGTTTGTGATAAAGCCCATCCATGACGTTTCCTAAGGATAGCCCAAGTTATATCCCGTGGCGTTGGGTGGAAACCTAGCCCAGAAAGCTTCTCTGCGGTAGGCAAAGTGATTGGGTCAGTTATTCCTTGTAGAGATCTTCCAAGTCACTTTTCTGGTTTAAACCCATGATGTATCATCTCTCTTGCCACCATGATTGATGCATTGGAGAGGAAAGGTTGGGGAAATGGTTTGCCTTGTTTGTGTTGATCAGCTACCACAATTTTAAAATCCTGGTATACTATATGCTCACTTCCTTCTTTAGCTTCGAGGCAGGGGACAGAGGGATCACAGTAAATTGAATATTCATCTTCTCAGTGGACCACAATTTCCTGGTTCTCATGTTCAAATTTCAACATTTGGTGCAGAGTAGAAGGCACAGTTCCTGCCGCGTGAATCCATGGTCTTCCTAGGAGATAGTTGTAGGATGTTTCCATGTGTAATACTTGAAATGTCACTTCAAAGTCGAGCGGACCAATGGTCAATACTAAATCAATTTCCCCTATTGTATCTCTTTTAATTCAATCAAAAGCTCAGACACAAACATTGTTGGGTGGATCCTCTCTATTCCGATTTCCATTCTTCGCAATGTTGACACTGCGCATATGTCCACCCCAGAACCTCCATCTATCATTACTCTTTGACGTAATAGCCTTCGCATTTGACAGATGCAAGGCTTTTCGTGGGCAGCTCCCTCTGGAGGCAAATCATTCTTGCTGAATGTAACCTGATTAATAGCAAAGAATCTTTCCTCCATTTTCTCCAGTTGTTCCACAGAGGTTTGAACAGGCACGTAAGCTTCATTCAAGGTTTTGGTCAACACTTTCTGGTGCTCTGTATAATTCATCAACAATGATAATAAAGAGTCTTTCTCGGGAGACTTCTAGAGCTGGTCAACTACCTGACATTTTCATCTTTTGAAAGAAGGCCTCCGCCTCTTCAACATTTACGGGCTTTTGTGTGGGAATAGCATTTTGGTGGCATTGTTCACTTCTTTCATGTCCGAATATTACTTTGCAGGGTGGCCCTTTTGAGTTTCCCCAGTGATCTATTTGCCTTTGTATGTTACTATGGTTTCTTGGTAGATCCATGGGACTGCAGAAGTGTCTGTCATTGGCTTCTAAGATGCGCAACCGATAGGCTCGTTTAGTCTTAGAGGTTTAATCGGTCTCTGCAGCACATAAGCTTCCTTGGGTATGTATCTCTTCTTGTTCAACTCAAATCTTCTTGGGGGACTTAGATTTGGCAGTTTTTCTTGACGCCCCCATGGGATGTAAAGGATGGTTTCCTTGGCGGGTGCCGTCTTAGTTTTAATTTCAACCTTTTTCTCTGTTTCCGGGTTCTTGGCTTCACTCATTTCTTTATCTTCAACCTTCATGGGGGTAACCCTTAGTTTTCTATTTGCATCAGCGATGGCTATTATGTCTTTCAAAGCAGGGTCGAATTCTTTGTCCTCACAAATCATCCTAATGGCTGGCCCATTGTTGTGAGCCGGTAACGGGTTATTGGTTACGCTCGGTACATCTTCATCTCTCAGCACTATTTTCCTTTGTTCAATTAAATCCTCCACCGCTCGCTTCAGAGTCCAATAGTTTTTGGTGTCATGTACTTCGGCTCCAAAATGATAAGCAGAACGTACACCCTGTTGATAGGAAGGTGACTCAGAGTTCTTCCTGTTCGGGGGCATGGGCTGCAAGAGACCCATCTGGACCAGTTTTTGGAATAAGCTAGAATATGACTCCCCTATCGCTGTAATGTTTTGTCTTATGGGCAGCTCCCTAGGACAGAAATTATTTCAGGGAGGGTGAGGATTATAGTGGTTCTGGGAGGCTGATTTCTCAGGGCCTGGTTTCTGTTGACCTGTTGTTGTAGTCGAGCAAATGGATGTGCATTCATAACTGCATAAGGGTGAGGAGCATAATGGATGTCTTGATGGGGGTAGTAGTGTTGAGAGGTCCTTTATGAGATCATGGGCCTGGGGGAATGGTGTGTTCTGATGCTGGAGGCTGCCATTGAAGCTTCTTCTTTCTTTTTGTTTCTTGTGGGTCCTCCTGCACCACTTTGTATGGTCTGATAGGTTGCCCTTATGGCTCACTGGATCACAATTCTTCCTATTTTCAAGCAATTTTCCACCATGTCGCCGATCTTTATTGCTTTCGCGAAAGGTTTGCCCTATGCTGACATCATATTTTGAAAATAATTCGCCTCCGATGCCTGGACAAAAATAGTGACCATCTCTCTCTTATCCATGGGCGGGTTTACTCTTGACGCTTGTTCGTTCCACTTGACAGCATATTCTCTAAAACTTTCTGAAGGTTTCTTTTTCAAGTTGTCCAAAGAATTCCTGTCCAGGGCAATGTCAATGTTATACTGGAACTGCCTTACCAAATCTCGAGCGAGATAATTCGAAAGAATTCCTCTCCCCGAAGAATGCAATAAATAGTTCTTCTTTTCCACCTACCCCACGCAATTGGTTTCAGTATTTTTTCAAATGAGCAATGGGGTCGCCATGACCATCGTACTTTTGAAACTTCGGCATTTTGAATCCCAAGGGAAGATGTACATGCAGGAACATGCATATGTCCGTGTAATACACGCTCCTTTGCCCACTCAAGCCTTGCATGTCCTTCAAGATCTGCATAAGGCTTTTCATCCTCCGTGCTATCTCATCTTTTTCAGGCGTTTTAGGAGTTTTATCCTGCACTGGTTTGAGCTCGTACGCTGGTTGGGGATATGTGAGGTATGGGGGAGGCTCAGTTTGGTAGTTGGGAGTTTGAAATGTGAAAGCCGTAGGATCAAACATGGGTCTCGGCACTGCGGGCTGTGTGGTGGCTTCATATGGGGGAGCCATAAAAGTATTAGGAACTAGGCCAGATGTGAACACCTGAGGACGGACTTGAGAAGGTGCTCCGACAAAGTTTGCTTGTATGGTAGGTTGTCCCAAGAGGATGTTTGGGTGGCTAATGGGAACAATGGAGGTACCCCCCGACCTTGGAAAGAGCGTAGGAAATCCAGGGATGTCACTCGGTGGCTCTCTTCTGTTTGTCCAAGCATCCCACATCTCGATACTTCTGAGTTGAAGTATCCAATTTTCTTCAGCTGCCACAGATTCTGAGGCCGGGATCCTTGTAATCGGGCTATCCTCTGAGATGGGAACTGATGGAAAAGTCATTTCAGATGACATTTCTGCACTTCCTTTTGATCTTGTGAAATATCGATGCTATGCCAGTTTACCACAAACCAAACACTGTTCTAAAAGCCTGTGACTGGAATTACATACGGTTAGTTTGACATAGATAACAAACAGGAAATTGCATGTTGGGTATGATGCACCTATATAGTTAACGGGTGTCTATGCGTTTTCAATGGTCGCATGTGTCATCCCGGAATTTATTCCAAGCTTTCTTTTGGTTTCTACTCTTTATTTCCCTTGCTTTGGTTCTCCTTTTTTTAAGAATACAATCGAATCCTATGAAGATTGCCTACGTATCATGATGCCGCATGAATCATACCGAGCGTAGTTCATGAAATATATGATGGGAATAAGAGGATATTTTGGAATTTTCAATTCTTATAAAGGAAAACTTCGGTTAACAAAGTTAAAGGAAACTAACAGATTTGGACACAATAAAACTCACAGACTTGAATAATGCATACAAGAAAATACAGATTGACAGACTCTTTTAAGGGAAATACAATTTCTGAAATCATGAATACATTAAGACTTCAACTGCTTTTGGAGCTTGCAAGGCATCACTCAGCCTTTCCGCAGGCTTGCGTGCTAAACTCCCTTGGAGATGGTGGAGGTCTTTCATCACTTGTCGAACGAATGTCATGGCAGTTGCAAGAAACATGGATTTTGTCATATCTTCGCGATGGTTGCACTTTGTGGTGATATAATTTGCGATTTCCCGTAACCTTTCCCTATTAATACCCTTTTCTTGCAAAAAACACCCAATTGGCTTGGCCCTCGCTTCTAGAGTTCATTCTGCTACCTGATTCAACTCCTGGAATTGCCGTAAATCCATCTCCAACCTTGCTATCACTGCATAACAATGTTCTCTTTCAGCTTTGAAGTTGCCGACTTTCTTGGCCATTCTACTCTCAGTCATAATGACCCTTCGTTTTAAACCAACAATCTTAATGTTATGCCCTTCTTTTAATTTCTCACGGATGCAGGTTCGTTCCTCCGCACTTTTAGCCAATCGCTTCCGAACCCTGCATAGCTCACCTTCCGCCTTATTCAAGTCAAACCAATACTCAATTACTTTCCGCCGCAAATTTTCTTTGAGTTTTTCATCTTTTATTCTTCTGGGGAGATTTTTTGTGGCTGCTTTCATTTTCTGGATTTGGACTCGTAATGCTTCGTTTTCTTTGGTTAATATATTCTTTTCTCCCTCATTGAATGCGGCTTACAAACCACTTTCAAATTGAAGCTCTTTTATTTGCTTTTCCAATCTTCCTATAGTGGCACTGTATTGCTTTTCCTTGGCTAGCCAATCCCATTGCTCTTGTGATGTTTCAGCAAATTCTTAGAGATGTGGTCTCTTAGCTGGCCTTTCAGGCTCTATTTCTTTTTTTTTTACCAAGCAACGTACCCTGGTGTAATCTCGTCTTTAGATAGGTCGCATGCTCGAGTGCCTGCTGTCAAGTATTGACATTCACTCCAGATCTGACGTATGACGACATCAGGGAATTGACTATTTGGGCTTATCTCAACCGCATTATGACTAATATATTCATCCCTAGGAATCATTTGGCATCTACCTAATTGTCTTAGTTCTCTGTATGGCACATAGGCCTAGATGCTTCTGAGACCCATCAGAAGGAAATGAGGCCCAGTGGCTGGCATATACACTACTTCATCCAAGAGAGCCACCCGAATGTCCATTCTATCTGATTTGCAGTGATAACCCGGAGATGCGACACCTATTCTGTGACACCCTCAGGTACTCTGAACCCATCAACCATGTTGCAGAATTCTTTTATGCAGCTCTTCGTATGTGACCCATAATTCATGAACCGAGGCTGGTGGCATAGATGATCGATCATCCATATTTGCAACAATATGTTACATCCTTCGAAGATGTCTCTTCCTGCTTTACAGGAGGCGAGAGCACGGAAGATTTCGGATAAGATCATTGGTGCGAGGGTGCTTTTGGCCTGAGTCATTAAAGTGCTAACGACCCCTGCTATCCGTTTGTCAATATTTCTGTCCTTTAACAGAAACACCAGAAGACACAAGAAAAATACCATGAACGCAAAACATCGATGCTCCTCCCATTTGAGTTAATTTCCTTTGCTACAAATATGGTTTTTAGGGTTGTGGAATCCCACGATATATCCGTACCTCTGATATATAAACTGCAGGGTGCAGAAGCCAGCTGGCAGGTCTGGATTCTGAACCTTCCTACTGATTTTCAAGGATTCCAGGAATTTGTGCACTGCAAGGGCTCTTGGTGCAATAAGGTATTCGTGTCTCAATGGAATCGCAGGGGTCCCAATATATCGAGTTATTTCCTCCAAAGTCGGTGTGAGTCAAAATCTCCTTTTGGGTTTATTGTCAACAAACCAGTTAGGCCTCCCAGATGCATGTTGACCCTATTTTTCCCTTCTTCCCCCAGGTCATTCCACCACAGTCGCAACTCCAAGGGAATTTTGTTCATGAACATTATCGTGCTCATTCTGCACATTTATTAAGGTGAATTAGTATCCCAAAATTTGACTATTGGCTCCATAAAATTTTAAAATGAGTACTTCACGAAATTTATTTCTTAAAATCAGGGCCCGACTTTGCGAATATGGCCTTGCAACAGTCCCGAAGGAAGGTTTTTAAGGTTGTGCTCACTTGGCGGTCAAAATTAGATTTATAGGTTGCCATTTATGCAAAATCAGCCTTCCGGCGTCCCTTGCAGTAACATTCAGCTGCTTTTGGCAGTAACGACATCACCTTGTTTCTTTAAGAAAATAATTAAAACTGGCCAATCGTTTTCTTTTCTTATTTTGGTTATTTTTGCGAAAGAGAGATTGGACCCGATGGGGGTTGCCTACATATATCGCTCCTGACGAGAATCAAACCAACGCAGTTCGGTCAAAGACAATCAAAGCCAAAATATTAGTGAAAAACTTCCCATTATTTTTTGAAAAAACTGGTGGCATATCGACGCTATTTGAGCATTGGTTTTACAAATGATTAATCTCACTGACTCTTAAATTTCCTCTTTATTCAAAGCCGGTCAACATGAGAATCCAAAGCAAATAAATGCGCAAGTAGCACGTAACATGCATCAGGATGGTCTTTTAGTTCGGCTTACCTGCCCTAGACGGACCCAACCCCTTTTTTGAGTCCCCTAAGTCAAATTCATGATGCAAATAAGCGTTCCTACTAGGGATCCGGCATGAATTCAAGTTATTCTAAGTTTAAAAAAAAACATGGTATTGGGTCTAGACTGTGCACCAGCGCGGACAACTCTTGTCGAGGAGGGGGCTACGAACTGGGAACCAAACGGCCATCCGACTTAGTAACTTATCCGGCCTCTTTCTTATTTTCGGGTATGACACTAACAAAATTGGGAGTCTCAGCCAGTAAGCACATCCTCGGGGTTGAGAAGTGAATGCTTTGTAGTAGTTTATACAGTTAGAGAATATCAAAGCGGTAAAAATATTTAGAACTTAGCATAGAACATTAAGAAAATCAGAAGAAGGCAAATATAACAGTTATTCTAAGCCCAAATTCTTGAACCCTGAACCAGAGATTCTGGGTTCGTATATCCCCAGCAGAGTCGCCAGAGCTGTCACACCTCCTTTTTACACGGCTACCCCGAAGGATAAATGTATAGTGGTGTTTTTCCAATTAAAGTGACATTATTCGAAATGAAATTGTTTATTTATTTAGAGTCGCCACTTGGGATAGGTTTGATTTTTGGTGTCCCAAGTCACCTATTTGTTTAGAATCCCAAATCGAGGAAATTTTCAACTACCCAAATGGAGTCTGCGAACCATAAATTCTAAGCAAGGAATTTTGTTGACCCGAGGGAAGTTGTTAGGCACCATCGGATCCCGTGGTTCTAGCACAGTCTCTTAAGCTATTATAATTGGTTAATATTCTTGTTTTTTGTACATGTTTATCCAATAGTGAAACTTTAACTTATTTCTTTACCGCTTTTAGCATTTTTAGGAATACTGCAAAGCTATTAAAATACATCTCGAACTACGTCACATAAATGCACCCGCGATTTTTGATATATTTTAACATCGTTTATATTTTGGATTTAGGTCACATAAATGCGTACCCGAATTTAGGAAGATGAATTATTCAAATAGCGCACCTAAAACAACTATGTGCTTTTAACTTCATGGGAAAACCGTGAAATTCACTAAACGGCATCTCCCGGATTTCTACGCATTTTACTAATATTAAAAGGCCATACATCATATGATTTTGTTTATCGTGGCACATTCATTTTATTTTTTATAAAGGCAACCTAAAGAAAACTATAATTTTCTATTATACGTGTCTAAAAATAAAAGAGAAGTCCTAATTAATCCATATGTTAATGATCTATCCAAAGGAAACATTTAGCATGCATATCTTCAGCATTTTTATGGTTGATTTCTACAATTGGGCTCACTATTAGAAGTAGTAAGCCTAGGAGTATATGATTTCATGTGCTTCGCAACTATAACGGTTTGGGCCTTCTGTTTGAGTCCAGAAATTTAAGACACCAAATTAATCACAAAGCAAGGGTAACACTTTCCAAATCACTATGTTACAGTTGTTGCAATTACATACATTTGATCATTTTTAACGTACTAAAGACGCTTCACAAGGGGAACTCCAGGTAGTGATCTTTTCCATACTTGTAAATCAATATGCTAAGCTCAGGTTTGAATTCAGCATCTACAAATTGATGAACTTATCAATCAGAATACGTTTACACATGATGACTCCCTATTATTGAATTATTCATGAAGATCAAACAAATTATTGACTACCCTATTTCATCCTACTGAAATTTAAAAATAATATTAAATTAAACAGTTCAGATGTCTTGTATAGTCCAACACAGTCCAAGTGCTTATATATATTACAGCACCAATTCAGTGAGATGAATGTTCTAAATACCTCTTAACTAGTAGCATTTGCAGCTATAACATTAACATAAAAAGAAATACAAATATTTTCATTATCAAATGCAACCATGCATACATGCAGCCGTGCATTTCCAGATTTCTTGAGTGAGAATAAATACTTGGAATTACAGCAAAGAAGAAAGCACCTATGAGTAATGTAGCGAGAAGCAACAATCGGCAGCAGATCAACCAATTAAAACCCAGGAATAGTATTAGGAAATCCATAAAGTTTTGAAAGACCAAAAACACCAACCAAATTCCAATCTTATAGCTCGAACAAACAAATCAGCCTAAAATCAATATCCAAAATAGGTTCTGATGATATTAAAACCCTAATACATATGCGTCAAGTTATCTTCATCGTATAATGGAGAATTCTGATTATCTAGAGATTTTAGGAGATTTTTACCAGACTAAGAGAGCTTGGGATTTTTTCATGAATTTTTTCATATGTGGTCTAAATTTTTTTTTTAAAGCAATAAGATGCCTTTTATAACCAAAGCATCAGGGAAACTCTTTTCTTCTTGTTTTCTTATTAGTCCCTTCACTATTTCTTAGAATTGCTTGATTGGTCCCTTATTTTCTAACTTGTGCCTCAAGTTTATGAGAATAATTAGTAGAAATTGTATTTTGAATGTCCAACTAGAAGTATCCAAGGATCTTTTACAGTATTCTTACGCCCAAATACCCCTATTACCCCTGTCTTTTCTTATAAATTACTAGGCCTAAATATTTCTGCCCTGATGCCTATCAATTTGGTCAGATATTGACCATAGTTAACTACTTAGGGCCATAAACAAAACAAAACCATGATCTGATTATCAATTGGGTTAAGACTTACTGAGTTGAGCATGGCTAACCATTCGATTTAAGACTACACTATTCTACTAAAAAACGTCAAACAAAACTAGTCAAAGTTGATCAACAACAAATTAATGAAACACATATATACATGCAGATTTAGACTGGTACCGAAATGCGAGACTGAATTAATCAGAGGCAAAACAAAGCTAACCAGCACAAACTTCAAAGCAGCCATAACGAATATTGATCAAACTGAAACGAAGAGAGAAGGTCAAACAAGGGAAGGAATGAACAATTTAAGCTAACAGAATAATTCAATTTAAACAAGGAACATCTAGAAATCCAATTGATAAAGGAATCATTCAAAATAGATTATCAAAGACTTAAAACAAAGGCACATGATTCTGAATGAAAACAAAATACCTAATAAGAAGATTATCATAGATGAGCAAGTAGAACAATCATATACACACACAAGACAAAAACAAATAAAAATAAAAGAAAACAAAAAGAAACGCGGAACTTAGCTTAGCAGCACAACCCTAAAACCCTTGACCTTCGCATCTTAGGGTTTTCGGCCATTTCTAGCTTCAAATCTGAGAGGGTCTTTGGTCTTTTTGGAAAGGTTGAGCAATCATTTGAGAAGGGGAGGGTATCAGGTGTAAGTTTGATTGGTTTGGGATAGGTTTAAGTTTCAGACCATTTTATATTTGAGTTTTTTTGCCAGGTCCAATTATATTCGAGGGCTGCTGGTCATGGATTGGTTGAAAGGGAGCTGAGGAGGTTACATAGTGTAAGTTTCAAAGGATTTCGGGGAGGTTATGGATTTATTTGGAGTCTTGGACGAATATTTGAAGCAATTGGCGGAGATTTGAAAGAAATTGAAACTAGATCTGTCATGGGGATGGGGTAAGGGACTTAGGGTGTTATTTTTGAAAAATTCCGGCGGTGGCGACACCGTGGGAGGCGGAGGCGGTGTCCAAAGATTTCCATATTCGAGGAGTTCGGCTCACAGTTGAAGCTTGGTTCTTAGGGCATCGGAAAGATGAGGGAATAGTGGTTCAAAGGTTTATTTTTTTGAGGCATCAGAGCTTTGCCACGGGCGGAGATGATTTGCGGCCGGCAATTGTGAGGCGGCGTATCAGTGGGAATGGAGGGTACGAGGAAGAAGCTTGTGGTCTCTAGGGTTTGATACAATTGGGATAATTTTATGTAATACCCACATTAAACCTAAGCCATTGGATCATGGCTATTGGACGGTTGAGATTGTTGGCCCCAAAAAAATGTCGTTTTGGGGCGTCTCTAATGGCTAAATGTGCCAGGGAACGGGTCGGGCCGGGTTTTTTGGTGATTTGGACGTGCAGGAGTGTTTGGGCCATATGGATTTGGTGGCCAGCCTAATTCAAATTCTTTTCTTTCTTTTTTTTTTCATTTTCATTTTAAATCTTCCTAATTTATTTTAAATCTCTTATTTCAAAATTAAAATAAATGCTACATTAAAATAAATTAAACTAACAATCACATAAACTAACTAAAAAACAACAGAAAAATGAAAATTAGCAAATTCGACACTACAAAATAAACAACACTAAAATAAACTATTTGTTTTCTTTGTGATTTTTATATTTCGCAAAACAAAACCTAATTACCAATTAATTCAAACAAAAAATTATGTAAAATCAAATCATAAATGCATATGCAATTTTTGTATTATTTATGACTTACCATGCATGCACCAATAAAGCATACACAAACATGCGCAATTAAAACCTACAAATTGAATTATAAAAGGAGAAATCCTAACCCTGGGAATTCTGTAGGAGTAATTTCGACGAGGCAAAAATTACGTGCTCACAGCTACCCCTCTTTGCTCGATTTTCTAGTTTGCTTTTTATCCAAACTTGTTAGTTTCTTGTTTAATTTTTCAATCTTTTGAGTCCTCATAACCGAAGGGTTTCATTATGAGGATGTAAATTTCCAAAATAGTTTTTGCAACATCTATGCTTGGTCTGATTCATGGGGGGTCTTGATACGTAGGCAATCTACATAGAATTCAACCATAATTGAATAAAATAAGAGAGAAAGTGAATAAAACATGAAAGAGGGAGAGAAATAAGGCTAAAACAAAGGGATCTTCGCAAATAAAACCGGGATGACCCGAGCAACCAATGCATGTGGGAACCGACTGTCATCTATGTGCATTCATACCCAATATATGGCTGCTTATGTGTCAGAACCTAACCATTATCGAGTTTTTTTTGTTGTTCAAGTTTCAGATTAGACAGGTGATTAGTACTCGCAGCATTTTGGCAACCCACTCCTATAACACGCGGTCTAAAAGAAAGCAAGCCATGGCCAATCAGGAAATCGATGTCAGCATTATTGACCCCTCGAAGGAAGCGAAGGAGTTGGACGTTAATGCTATGAAGGAGGAAATGTGCAAGGCTAACCACTAAATGGCTGAGATGTACCAGGCCTGGGCAAGAGGGCAGCCACCCCCGACGTATCCTGCTAATCCAACCTTTATCTCGCCATTAGCCTATGCACCTGACCGGTCTTCCACTTATCCGCCTTCAAGTTTCCCTATCTATTCACAACATCAGGGAATGACCTCTCAACCACCATTATCTCTACTACCCAAAGTCATTCCTCACCCTCCCCCGCAAATTTCTCCTATCTATGTGGCACCTCCATCTCCTTCACTTCATAGGTCGTCGAGTGAACCCCTTCTTCAAGCTTATGACCCTCAATACTATCCACCAGAACCTTCTTAAAAAACCCATGAGCCTTACTCCTATACTCCATATCCTGAAATCTCGACGGGAGCTGAAACACCAATAAAAAATCCTAAGCAGGAAGAGATGCTTAGAAAGGTCCGGAGTCTGGAACAATCATTCAGGGACATGCGAGCATTAGGTGGCAAGGTGAGTGGCGTTGAAGGATCTTTGTATATTCCCAGACATGCAGTTGCCTCCAGGTTTCAAGATGCCTAAATTTGACTTATATGATGGTCATGTCGATCCGGTCGCGCATCTAAGGGGGTTTTGCAGCAAAATTAGGGGAGCGGGGGAAAACATGAATTGCTAAAGGCTTACTTTGGCCAGAGTCTAAGTGGGTCGATGGTGGAGTGGTATACGCGTCAGGATCACAATCGGCATTATACTTGGGATGACTTGGCACAAGAGTTTGCCTTCAACTTTCAATCAATCTCGAGATTATCCCGGATCGTCTATCTCTAAGAAAGCTGGAGAAGAAACACAATGAGAGTTTCAGGGAGTACGGTTTCAAACGGAAGGAGCAAGCTGCTAGAGTTGATCCTCCCATGAAGGAGAGTGAGATAGCTGATCATTTTCTACAGGCTTTGGAACCTACCTATTTTTACATTTGGTGTCAGTAGTAGAGAAGTCTTTCAATGAAATGGTTAAGATGGGAAGTATGGTTGAGGAAGGCCTCAAATCCAATAAAATCATGAGCCACTCTGCAATTAAGGTAACTATTCAGGCCATCCATGGTGGAGCAAGGGGAACGTTCGTAAAGAAAAAGAAAAAGGAAGTAGCGACAGTGGAGTCGGGCACTTGCTTTAGGCCTCGGGCGCCATCTCCTTACGCCCAACCTATTCCTAACCACCAATCATACCCACACACCCCACACAGCCTACCACAACATTACTATCTAACACTAGAACCCCGCTTCTCAGTCCATCACGTGCAAACATATACCTAACCTCCCGCTCACGCACAATGGCGTGTGCCATCCCCAAAAAATACATACCCAACTCCACAAAATCACTACCCACCTCCAAGAGCCTACTAACAACCCGTAACGCCCGCCAATCAAGTCCTGAGAAATGAGAGGGTACAGAAAAAGAAGACTTTCACTCCGCTGGGAGAATCCTACATTAGCTTATTCCACAGGTTGCGTCAACTGCATATGTTGAGACCAATTGAAGCAAAACTACCAAATTTTCCCCCGAAGAATTTAGATTATTCAGTCAGTTGTGAATACTGTTCCAGTGCACCTGGGCATGACACTGAAAAGTGTTGGCATTTGAAAAATGCTATCCAAGAACTTATTAACTCCCACCGGATCGAAGTGCAGACCTGGAGGCACCCAATATTAACCAAAACCCGTTGTCAGCCCATTAGGAAACCAACATGATTGAGATTTTGGAAAGAAGGGGAGAGTCAAAAAGGCTCTCACAAATGGTAATGATGATCAAAGATAGTGAGTTTAAGCCAATTGAGAGTGCACAGTGAGAAGATAGTTAGTGGGGCAAAAGAAAAAGGCAGCAAACCTGTCATAGTTCAGGGGAGCTCAATATGCACGGTTACACCAAAGTAGGAACCGGCAAAAGTAACAGTACATAGGGCAGCTAGAGAACCTTTCGTGGTTGTGGAAGGTATTTTCATAGAGCAACCACCATTCATCAACAGCAAAGCCATTCCGTGGAGATATGAGCAAGCAATATTGATGTATAAGGGGAAAGAAATTAGAGAGGAAGTGTGTGAGGCACGAGGTTTAACTCGGTCAGGAAGGTAATCTGCCCCAGAAGAATTGAGAAAGGGCATAATCTCTAAAGATAACCCAGAACTAGTGAAGAAAGCTGTGTCAGAAGAAGAGGCGGAAGAATTCTTAAAGAAAATGAAAATGCAAGACTACTCCATCATAGAGCAGTTGAGGAAGACATCATCTTAAATTGCCTTGTTATCCTTATTAATCCACTCAGATGAACATTGCGGGCGTTGATGAAGATTTTAAATGAAGCCCATGTCCCAGACAAGATAATGGTGAATAATTTGGAAAAGATTGCAAATAAGATATTCGAGTTAAACCGGGTCACATTATCTGACAATGAACTGCCTATGGAGGGCACTGAGCACAGCCGGGCTCTTTATCTGACCGTGAAATGTGAAGATGCTGTGGTTACTTGAGTTTTGGTCGACAATGGGTCTAGTGCAAATATTTTCCCACCGTCCACATTGACAAAGCTGAAGGCGGACAATTAAAGGGTTCGTGATAATAACATCTGTGTTCGAGATTTAGATGACGGAGGCAAAGACAGCGCAGGGGATATAGTGTTGGAAGTGACTATAGGACCTGTTGAGTTCACCATGGAATTCTAAGTGTTGGATGTAGCGGTCTCATATAACTTGTTGTTGGGTAGGCCCTTGACTCATGCAGCAAAAGCAGTGCCATCTACCCTGCAAAAGATGGTCAAATTTGAGTGGGACAGGCAAGAGATTGTGGTGCATGGTGAAAAAAATCAGTGTATTTCAGGTGACGTGATCGCACCTTTCATTGAATTTGAGGACAACAAAGGGCCATGGGTCTACCAGGTGTTTGATACGGTGTAAATGAAGAAAATCCTAGAAGGTGAGGTTGTAAACGAAGAACCCTGTTCTTTACTCAAGAACGAAACACATAGAAATTAGGCACCACTTCATAAGAGATCACGTTCTCAAAGGTGATGTCGAAATTGAGTTTGTTGAAACCAAATATCAATTGGCCGACATCTTCACAAAGCCATTAGAGAAAGAGTCCTTTTTCCGCATTCGTAGTGAACTCGGAATACTTGACTCCACGATGATCTAATTCATGCATTGCATTTTTTTTAAACTATTACTGACTTGAGCGTCGGAGGCGCCTAACTCTTTTTTGCAGGTATCGCCCCATAGTCAGGGGGAATATAGTCAAGTTTCCTTAAGTTACCTTGGATAATTCTCGGGCATGATGAGAGATAATCGATTTTTTATTTAATAATCGATTATTACTTCTTCTTTCTGTTTTATGAAAATTCTGCTGCAAAATAAAATAATCGACTATCAAACTGCAAAAATTGATTATCCTATGTCTCTGTTTTGCAGGAATTTGGCGAACCTATGCAATAATCGATTATCAACAACACATAATCGATTATGTCGAGGTTGTGTTTTTCAGAAATTTTAATGACATATCACATAATCGATTATCAAAGTACAACAATCGATTATACTATATATCTGGTTTGCAGGAAAATGACGGACAAATCACACAATCGATTACTCAAATACTATAATCGATTATTTTATGATTCTATTTCACAAATATTTGCTGAATAAATGCAATAATCGACTTTCAAAATACAACAATCGATTACCTAACGTCTCGGTTTTGCAGTATTCTAAGCTGAAGAAAGAATAATCGATTATTGCAAAAAGGATAATCGACTATGCAACGGTTCTGCCTTACGACTGCTGTTGGAAAGACGTTCTCAATGCAATATACTAAAACATGTGTTCTTTTGTATAGGTTTTGATGAATGACAAATGAAGCAAAAATTGATATATGACGAAGTTCAAGAACAAGCGCACAATTGATATACAACGAGATTCAAGCTCAAGACAAAGTTTTATAGTTTAATTGAGTCATTCTTAATTGTGATCTTGATCCTACAACTTGACTCGTAACATGGCTTCTCTCATAAAACTATTTTTCAAAATCATGCATATTTAATTTAATGTCAAATGATTTTAAATCATGCATATTTACAGTAGTCAAAATAATTTTTAGACATGCCTTAAAAATCTGGACTAAGATAATCGATTATGTACTTATGATAATCGATTGTTTTAAGCCAAGACTGCATGACAATCGATTGTGAACCAATGACAATCGATTGTGAGTAAGACAGTGAGCATCAGGTTTTTCAAACCTGCATGACAATCGATTGTGAACTAATGACAATCGATTGTGACTGAGGCAGTGTCCATCAAAGTTTTTCAAAACTCATAATAATCGATTATGAGCTAATGGTAATCGATTATGTTGAGACAGTGTCTTCCAGTGATTTTCAAATTTATTAAATAATCGATTGTTACATTGGACAATCGATTGTCAAAGAGACAGTGTCTAAAATGTTTTTCAAAAACTGATAAGTAATCGATTATTGACTTTGTGCAATCGATTGTGAAGCTGACCGTTGTCGTAAAGTTTTCAAATACCGTTAGGTAATCGATTATTGATTCTGTATAATCGATTGTTTTGATTAAAATCCGGAAAAGATTTTTTGAATGTTATTGGGTAATCGATTATTGATTATGTATAATCGATTGTTTTGATTAAAATCCGGAAAAGATTTTTTGAACGTTGCTGAGTAATCGATTGTTGATTCGGGACAATCGATTGTTTGTGGTAAAATCTGGAAAGGATTTTTGAACGTTGCCAGTAATCGATTATGGATTGTAAGTAATCGATTATCAAGCGTAAAATCTGGGATTGAATTTTGGTCTGACTGGCAGACAATCGATTGTTGGGGTTTGACAATCGATTTTCAGTGAGTAAAATCAGCAACTCTTAATTGGCAATTAGGCAACGGTAATGCCAAGTTTTTCAACTATAAATGCAGCTTTATTTCAGTGTTTTAAACACAACAACATACTACAGCTGATCATTACATTGCTATAAGCTTGCTTACTTTTGTTTATCATTTTATATTCAATTTCATAAAGCTTTTGAGAGCCATATTCTTGTCCAAAGTTGTTGTGATCTAGAGCTTATTTCTTTTTACTCATACCTACTCATAAAGGAGTATATTGTTTGAGTGTTTTAGTGTTTGTACACTTGGAAGAGAATTGTGATTCTCTTGTTGTAAGGAACTTGTGTTTCCTTGGTTGAAGTCTTGGAGTGTTGTAACTCCGAGCAAAGGTGTTGAGGCTTGCGTCCTCAAGTTGTAAAGGTTTGTTAAGCACCCGGAAGCTTGACAAGTTAGTGGAAAATCTCGAGAGAGTCTCTCGGGGACTGGACTAGCCACACGTTGTGGTAAACCAGGATATATCTGTGTGTAAGTTATTATTTATCGCACTTATTTACTTCCTGCAAATTTTAATTTCCGCAAGTTTACGCTAAATTTTATTATAACGCAATTCACCCCCCCTCTAGCGTTAAGCGTATTTTCTAACAATTGGTATCAGAGGCATACTCTCTGAAGACTTAACAGTTTGAGAGAACCACCTATGGCTTCTACTAGTGACTCTTTTGCAGGAATTGATGAAGGACAGTGCTCCACACGACCACCTCTATTCAATGGTACAAATTACACGTACTGGAAGGAGAGGATGATGATCTTCGTTCAATCCAACAGTTTTCACCTTTGGAAGGTGTTTACTAAGGGAAATCAAATTCCAACAGAGAAGGTGGAAAATGAATGGGTTCCCAAGTCCGAGGATGAGTATGACGCGGATGACATCCGAAAGAGCCAAAATAATGCTAAAGCAATAAACTTATTATATTGTGCTGTTAATGCTGACGATTACAGGAAAATATAGTGTTGCACAACAGCAAAGGAGATGTGGGACAAGCTAGAAGTTACATACGAAGGAACGAATCAGGTAAGGGAAGCAAAAATTGATTTCCTAACCCATGCCTATGAATCATTTCACATGAAGGAAGGAGAAAAGGTGGACGAAATGTTTGAACGATTTTCAATAATCGTAAATGATCTACATGCCCTCAAAAAGACATTCACGGATAGAGAACTTGTACGGAAGATCCTTAGAAGTCTCACTCCGGCATGACGATCAAAGGCCGACGCAATCCAAGAATCCATCGGCGTCTCAAATGTCACAATTGACGCATTAAGAGGTAACCTCGAGACCTATGGATCTACTATTCTTAACCCTCTTGTTGATGATCAAAGGAGGAAAAGAATAGCTCTAAAGGCGAGCACAAGTCATTCGCAAATTGATGAGGAAGGAGACAACGAGTTTGGACTCGTTATCAAAAGATTTCAAAAGTTCATGCGCAAGGAGTATGAACGCAAAGGGAAAAAGCAAGGAGAAATAAAATGCTACGAATGCGGAGAAACCGGGCACATCAAGTCAAATTGCCCAAACCTCAAAAAGGAAAAGAAACCTTTTAAAAAGCAACGCGCATATATTTCTTGGGGAGGTGACTCCGGAGATGAGTCAAGCGAAGGAGAAGAAGACGAAGCAGCAAATCTTTGCCTCATGGCACAAGAAGATCACAAAGACAAGGTATGTCAAATTTCGTCTCAAAACTTCTTTACTCTTGATGAAATGCGAACTGCTTTTGATGAATTATATACTGAATTTATTAAAGCTTCAAAAACAGTCAAAAGCGTAAAAGAAAATGCTTCTCTAAAAGAAAAAGATTTTAAAAAACAGCTTTCATTAAAAGAAAAGGATTTAGAAAAACTGGTTTTAGAAAATGAGAAGCTGAAAGAGGAAAACAAGTTTTTTGGAAAAAGAAGTTCCGATAAGCCCGAAAGCTCTACTAGAAATTGCACTTCTTGTTTGCATCTTAAGAATGAAGTAAGTAGGCTTAAAGGCACATTAGATAAGTTTAATTCTTCGCACAAAAACTTGAATGATGTTCTTGTTAACTTGAAATCAACCAAGCATGGAATAGGCTTTAAAAAGGAAGAAAAGGTTGAAGCTAAACCCCAACAACCTAAAGCTCAACCTAGGATTAACAATAGAAATGCTTATCCTAGAAACAACAACTCTAGAGCCAATATGCACGCTAGACAAAATGCTGAACATTTTAGAAGACCTAGGAATGACTTACCACCTAGAAATAGTCACCCTAGAAATGATGCCTACTTTAGGCCAAATTTTGAACCCCTTAGAAGACCTAGCAATGGCCCTCAACCGAGAAACAATCACTCTAGAAAGGCTGCCCATCCTAGAGCTCATAGTAGGAGAAATAACTCTCATGAAATGCGAAATAGTCATAGTGTTTAAAATAGAGTAAGAAATTTTCATCCGTCTAGTTACTATGAACCTAGAAGGATGCATAACCCAAATGTGACTTGTCAGTATTGTAGACGTATTGGTCATATTGCTCTGGTATGCTTTACACGTCATAGACATATTACTCAATCGCATTATTATAATATGCCTAACCCCCAAGGACCCAAGATGGCATGGGTACCTAAAGAACATTAATTTGTTTTGTAGGTGTGCTTGAAGGGATCAAGTGTACTATGGTACCTTGATAGTGGATGCTCCAAGCATATGACGGGAGATGAATCCAAATTCCTTCAATTAGAGCACAAAGAAGGAGGAATTTTTATCTTCGGTGATAACAATAAAGGAAAGATCATCGGCATCGGCTCGGTCGGTAAGGATAAAAAATCCTCTAGTAAGCATATATTACTTGTTAAAGGATTAAAGCACAATCTCTTGAGCATAAGCCAATTGTGTGACAAGGGAAATCTTGCTTTATTTGATTCGGATGAATGCTTAGTGTTCAGACGTAGTGATTTCAAAATTATCCTCCGTGGTTTTAGAGTGGATAACATTTATATGGTTGATATTGCTAAATCCTCACCCGATTATGTTGATTGTCTAATGAGTAAAGAGGATGATACTTGGCTATGGCATCGTAGAGTAGCACATATCAATATGCATCTTTTGAACAAATTGATTTCTCAAAACTTAGTTGTTGGTCTTCCCAATTTAAAATTTTAAAATGACTCTATTTGTGACTCGTGTCAAAAGGGGAAGCAAACAAAAGCATCTTTCAAATCCAAAAACATTATTTGAACTTCTAGACCATTGCAATTGCTTCATATGGATTTATTTGGTCCTTCTCGCATTGAAAGTCTAGGAAGAAATAGATATGCTTTTGTGATTGTTGATGATTACTCGAGATTTACTTGGACTTTATTTCTTGCCAATAAAAGTGATGCTTTTCAAAATTTTAAATATTTCCTTAAGCGTGCTCAAAATGAGAAAGAAACAACCGTCACTTCAATTAGAAGTGATCATGGGGGAGAGTTTGATCACAATCTCTTTGCGGACTTTTGTGACGAACTCGGAATCGAGCATACCTTTTCCGCTCCACGTACACCACAACAAAATGGGGTGGTGGAAAGGAAAAATAGGTGTCTCGAAGAGATGGCTAGAACCATGCTCGACGAAGCTAAGATACCCAAACATTTTTGGGCGGACGCCGTGAGTATAGCTTGCTATGTTCTAAATAGAGTAGTAATTCGGCCGATACTCATGAAAACCCCCTATGAACTTTATAAGGGTAGAAAACAAAATATTTCCCATTTTAGAGTTTTTGGTTGCAAATGTTTTGTTCTTAACAATGGCAAAGACCAATTGGGTAAATTTGATGCTAAGTCGGATGAAGGTATTTTCATTGGATATTCCTCACGTAGTAAAGCATATAGGGTCTTTAATAAAAGAACCCAAATTGTGGAGGAATCCCCTCATGTTGTATTTTCCGAAAATAATGCTCGCTTGGCGAGAAAGGATTCCGGTTTTGATCTTGCAAGTATCTTAGACTGCTTGAAAGACAAAATACAAGAGGAACCACCCAAGGAAAATAAAGATGAAACTGAGGAACAACCAACGGAAGAAGCGCCACAATTGGAAAAAGAAATGAATATGCCTAACGAGTGGAGGACAATCAAAGATCACCCTCTCGAACAGGTAATTGGCAACGTTGGAGAAAAGGTAAGTACCCGAAACTCTCTCAAAAATACCTTAGAACATACTGCTTTTGTTTCTCAAATTGAACCCAAAACCATCTCAGAAGCAATTGGGGATGAATTTTGGACCTTGGCAATGCAAGAGGAGCTTAACCAATTCGATCGCAATGACGTTTGGGATTTGGTGCCAAGACCCGAAGGTCATTCCATAATTGGTACGAAATGGGTTTTTCGCAATAAACTAGATGAAAATGGTATAATCAGTAGAAACAAAGCTAGGCTTGTAGCAAAAGGCTATAATCAAGAAGAGGGTATTGACTATGAGGAAACATATGCTCCCGTAGCTAGATTAGAAGTTATTCGCTTATTGCTTGCATTTGCCTCTTCTATGAATTTCAATTTATATCAAATGGATGTGAAAAGTGCTTTTCTAAACGGTTTTATTCAAGAAGAAGTTTATGTTGAACAACCCCCCGACTTTGAAAACTTTAAATCTCCCGATCATGTTTTCAAACTCAAAAAGGCTCTTTATGGTTTAAAACAATCTCCCCGAGCTTGGTATGAAAGATTAAGTAAGTTTCTTTTGGAAAATGATTTCATTAGGGGGAAAGTTGACGCAACTCTCCTTGTTAAGCATAAAAACAATGATATTTTGTTAATTCAAATATATGTAGATGATATTATATTTGGTGCTAATAACAATGTTTTATGCAAGGAATTTTCCGATTTAATGACAAGCGAATTTGAGATGTCTATGATGGGTGAGTTAACATTCTTTTTGGGATTACAAGTAAAGCAAATGAAAGAAGGTACATTCATTTGTCAAGCAAAATATTGCAAAGAATTGCTGAAACGATTTGAGATGAACAATGCAAAAGAAATGGCAACTCCCATGAGCACATCCGATCATCTAGACAAAGATGAGAAAGGTAAGGAAGTCGACACCAAAAAGTATCGAGGTATGATTGGCTCTCTTCTTTATCTTACTGCTAGTCGTCCGGACATCATGTTTAGCGTGTGCTTATGCGCTCGTTATCAATCGTGTCCGAAGGAGTCTCACCTTACTGCGGTAAAACGGATTTTAAGGTATCTTGTTGGTACTACAAATGTGGGTCTATGGTACCCCAAAGGCTCTTCATGCCAACTTGTTGGCTACTCCGATTCCGATTTTGATGGATGCAAATTGGACCGCAAGAGCACTAGTGGCACTTGCCATTTGCTCAGTAGCTCTCTCGTTTCTTGGTTTAGCAAGAAACAAGTAAGTGTTGCGTTGTCCACAACCAAAGCTGAATATGTAGCCGCAGGGAGTTGTTGCGCTCAAATCCTATGGATGAAACAACAACTCTTGGACTATGGCCTAAGTCTTGATCATATCCCTCTTAGAAGTGATAATACTAGTGCCATATGCTTGACGAAGAACCCCGTTCTTCATTCGCGAACGAAACACATTGAAATTAGACATCATTTTATTAGAGATCACGTTCTCAAAGGCGATGTCGAAATTGAATTTGTTGAAACCAAAAACCAATTGGCAGACATCTTTACAAAGCCTTTAGAGAAAGAGTCCTTCTTCCGAATTCGCAGTGAACTCGGGATCCTTGACTCCATGTTGATCTAAGTCATGCATTGCATTTTTTTTGTTACATGATTTCTAACTTTAGCGTCGGAGACGTCTAACGATTTTCGCAGGTATCGCCCCAAAGGAAAGGGGAATTATAAAGCTTGACGTACAACAATCGGTTTCCGTCGTCTAAAAATCGATTATTTCGTATCAATAATCGATTATGTTGCTATTATTCGGGTTGATGTTGCTGTAATTTCTTTTAATAAATAAACAAGGTTTATTTCATCTTTGGCATCTTATTATTATTTTTGCTAACGGCAAAAGGGGGAAGATAACGGGTATGATGCACTCTCAAATTATAAGCTTAAATTGAGGGGGAATTCTCAAATTGAGGGGGAACAAATTACATACTTGTTGCATGTATATACTTGTCTTGAATCGTCAATATAAATTGCTTGCCTTGCATATCCCGCTTAATGTTTGCCATTATCAAAAAGGGGAAAATTGTTGGAAACACGTTCTCAATGCAATATACTAAAACGTGTGTTCTTTTGTATAGGTTTTGATGAAAGACAAACGAAGCGAAAATTGATATACGATGAAGTTCAAGAAACAAGTGCACAATTGATATACAACGAGATTCAAGCTCAAGACAAAGTTTTATAGTTTAATAGTCATTCTTAATTGTGATCTTGATCCTACAACTTGACTCGTAACATGGCTTCTCTCATAAAACTATTTTCCAAAATCATGCATATTTAATTTAATGTCAAATGATTTTAAATCATGCATATTTACAGTAGTCAAAATAATTTTTAGACATGCCTTAAAAATCTGGACTAAGATAATCGATTATGAATTTATGATAATCGATTGTTTTAAGCCAAGACTGCATGACAATCGATTGTGAACCAATGACAATCGATTGTGAGTAAAGACAGTGAGCATCAGGTTTTTCAAACCTGCATGACAATCGATTGTGAACTAATGACAATCGATTGTGACTGAGGCAGTGTCCATCAAAGTTTTTCAAAACTCAGAATAATCGATTATGAACTAATGGTAATCGATTATGTTGAGACAGTGTCTTCCAGTGATTTTCAAATTAATTAAATAATCGATTGTTACATTGGACAATCGATTGTCAAAGAGACAGTGTCTAAAATGTTTTTCAAAAACTGATAAGTAATCGATTGTTGACTTTGTGCAATCGATTGTGAAGCTGACCGTTGTCGTAAAGTTTTCAAATACCGTTAGGTAATCGATTATTGATTCTGTATAATCGATTGTTTTGATTAAAATCCGGAAAAGATTTTTTGAACGTTATTGGGTAATCGATTATTGATTCTGTATAATCGATTGTTTTGATTAAAATCCGGAAAAGATTTTTTGAACGTTGCTGAGTAATCGATTGTTGATTCTGGACAATCGATTGTTTGTGGTAAAATCTAGAAAGGATTTTTTGAACGTTGCCAGTAATCGATTATGGATTGTAAGTAATCGATTATCAAGCGTAAAATCTGGGATTGAATTTTGGTCTGACTGGCAGACAATCGATTGTTAGTGAGTAAAATCAGCAACTCTTAATTGGCAATTAGGCAACGGTAATGCCAAGTTTTTCAACTATAAATACAGCTTCATTTCAGTGTGTTAAACACAACAACATACTACAACTGATCATTACATTGCTATAAGCTTGCATACTTTTGTTTATCATTTTATATTCAATTTCATAAAGCTTTTGAGAGCCATATTCTTGTCCAAAGTTGTTGTGATCTAGAGCTTATTTCTTTTTACTCATACCTACTCATAAAGGAGTATATTGTTTGAATGTTTTAGTGCTTGTACACTTGGAAGAGAATTGTTATTCTCTTGTTGTATGGAACTTGTGTTTCCTTGGTTGAAGTCTTGGTGTGTTGTAACTCCGAGCAAAGGTGTTGAGGCTTGCTTCCTCAAGTTGTAAAGGTTTGCTAAGCACCCGGAAGCTTGACAAGTTAGTGAAAAATCTCGAGAGAGTCTCTCGGGGACTGGACGAGCCACACGTTGTGGTAAACCAGGATATATCTGTGTGTAAGTTATTATTTATCGCACTTATTTACTTCCTGCAAATTTTAATTTCCGCAAGTTTACGCTAAATTTTATTATAATGCTATTCACCCCCCTCTAGCGTTAACCGTATTTTCTAACAACTGCAAATACGATTTCTGAGATAATCGATTAGTGCCAAAAGGATAATCGACTATTCACTTCTTCCGAAATTTAAACTGCGAAACAATAATCAATTTTCAGCTTCAATAATTGATTACCAACGGTCACTTTCAAATTTGTTACCGTTTTCTAACCGTTTGGCACAGAAAATCTGAAGATTTTGTTCCATTAAATGCCTTCAACTCTTCCACTCTATAAATAGGGGCTTCCACCCCTCAAACTCTTCACTTCAACATCAATCTTAGCTCCAAACACTCTTCTAAGGTCTCCCAAAAAAAAAAAATTCTTGCACAAGCTCTTATTTTTTCATACAAATGACGGGCAAAATTCTAAAAGAGCTCGTTCAGGCAAACATATTGCCTCTTCTTCCGCCGCTCCTCCACCCATTTACTGCTTCAAAGACGGATCTTTCTTGTGGTTCGACAGTGAAACCGAACTACTTCGATACGTAGAAAAATTTGAGAATCGAGAAATCCTTCCTCCTCGTTTCTCAACCATTCGATATCTTGGCAACAGCGCCCCCTCAACAACGGCAAACATTCTTATGCAAAGCCAACTTATTGACTTCATATATCTTCAATCCTCTTACATTCATCCTTACCTAATTCGTGCCTTCTACTCCAATCTACGGAAGGATGACGATGGTGAACTTGTCTCAACTGTCAATGGAGTTTCCATTCATCTAAATGAGGAAAACATGCAAATCCTCACGAAACTTCCACGAAATGGGGAAGATATAACACTCTACATTAGGGAAGAAGGAGCCTTATTTGATGAGCCACTCCTCTTTCAACAAATTTGAATTGGAGAATTAGTTCAAACTCCGGAGCAACGTCGCCCAACCATTACGTGCATGCTCCCGGAATATCGCTTAATCTTTTATTTCATAACCTGCGTTCTCAAACCACGCAAATTCAATCATACCACTCTCTCTCATGAGGATGCCAAACTCATGCATGCAATAATCATCGGGGCTCGCATCAATTGGTGCAAGTTTGTAATGACCCATATGCATGATGCCATCGGGGATGATAAGCCACTCCCCTTTGCTTTTACCATAATGGTTCTTCTTGAAGCCTCAGGAATCAACACCACTGTCGGTCCACGCAAAAAGAGCACAAAACATTGGGAAATTCAAGAATCTTCATTTCCTAATATCGGTGAACAACCGGCTCCTCCTCCTACACAAAGACGTCGTCCTCAAGCCCCTTCCGTTGCTACCCTCCAAACAATTTCGGAGCAACTTGCATCCTTGTCTACCTCCATGTCTCGTATTGATAGGAACGTCGCTCGCACGGAACGTCATGTGCAAAGATTGACTCATGAGCTTCATGGGTATTTTGACCACGTCAACTATCCCTATGCCCAAGTTGCCTTTCCGGAGGAAGTGCCGAATAGCGAGCAGGATGATGATGGCGACGATGACGACGGTCCCATCGTTTGAAAAAATTTTTGTCAATTTTTTTTTCTTGCTTACATTATGTATTTTCAATGTTTCTTTACCTCAATAAAATTTTTTTTGCTAATGTCAAAAAGGGGAAGAAAAAGGGCTATGCACATTAATATATTTGGCATAAATTGAGGGGGAACTCATTAACATATTTATATATTTGGCATGAGTTAAAATTGTCTTGTCATTATCAATTATTTAAAATAACCTATGCATATCCGTATATCGGTTTGCCATTATCAAAAAGGGGAAAATTGTTGAAACACGCTCTCAAGTCGCTAAAACTAAAAGTGTGTTCATCTTTGTAGGTTTTGATAAATGACAAACCGACGCGCATGGAAAATTGACTTATGTTAAAACGTCGTGAGGTATTATTGAAACGCACTTTCATCATCATTAAACTAAGTTGTGCTCACTCTTGTAGGTGTGTTGAATGACGCAAAGCAACGCATGATTAACTAGTGGACCAAAGCCGAAGTCCAAGCACAAAAGAAACAAGAACAATATCAAGAAAAGCAACGAATTTATACATGAGTCGTTTTATATTGTGATCTTGATCCGACTATAGATTCAAGTCTTGGCTTCTCTTGAAAAATCATTTTTCATCAAACCATGCATCTTTAATTTAAAACAAAATGATTTTCTAACGTTTTCATTTTAGCCAAAATGGTTTTTTAACGTGTTTTTCAAATCTGGACAGAACTGCCAGATAATCGATTATCTAAAACATGATAATCGATTATGTTATGCTTCAGCTAAAACTGGAAGTTACAGAACAGCAAGATAATCGACTATCTAAATGTGATAATCGATTATGTTGAGTTTCTGCTAAAACTGAAATTTACAGTACATCAATATAATCGACTATCACTAAGATAATCGATTATCCTCAGTATCCAGCTAGATCTGGAATTACCGAGAGGTTAAATAATTGATTATGAGATTTAGCATAATCGATTATTCACTGACCGTTGCCAAAGTTTTTGAACGCTGAAAAGATAATCGATTATGCACAAGGCAATAATCGATTATGCTAGCATAAAATCAGCGTCTGATTTTTGAACGTTTAGCAGGTAATCGATTATGTAAATCAGACAATCGATTATTCTAGCATAAAACCAGCGTCTGATTTTTGAACTTTAAGCAGATAATCGATTATGTAAATCAGATAATCGATTATTCGAGCATAAAATCAGCAATCAGTGATTAGCAATTGAGCAACGGTCTTTGGGACTTTGAGGGCTATAAATACACCTCAAAACCTCTCTTTTAAGCACAACAACTGAATACAATTCTTACATAAGCTTACATACTCTCATTTCAATCATTTCATATTTATTTCATAGTTTTTGAGAGCCAAATTCTTGAAGAAGTTGTTGTGTTCTTGAGCGTATTATTTTTACTCATATCTACTCTATAAGAGAGTCTTGTTTTGAGTGCTAAGTGTTTGCATACACTTGAAGGGAAGTTCTAATCCCTTGTTGTTGTAAGAAGGAAAGATTAGTTCCTTCACTTGAAGTCTTGAAGTGCGGTATCTACGAGCAAGCATCGTTGAGACTTGTGTTCTCAGTTTGTAACGGTTTGTTAAGCACCCGTAAGCTTAACACAGTTAGTTGAAACTCGAGAGAGTCTCTCGGGACACTGGACTAACCATACGTTATGGTGAACCAGTATAAATCCGGTGTATCCTCTCCTTACTACTTTAATTACTGCACCTACTTTACTCCTGCAATTTTAATTCCGCAAACTGCACCTACTTTACTCCTGCAATTTTAATTACGCAAATTTATCTTGATTTTTATTATAACGCTATTCACCCCCCTCTAGCGCTAAGCGTATATTCTAACAATTGGTATCAGAGCCTAACTCTCTGAAAGACTTAACAGTTTGAGAGAAACAATCCATGGCTTCTACCCGTAACGTTAATGCAGGACTAGGTGAAGGACAATGCTTCACAAGGCCACCACTCTTTGATGGCACCAATTACACTTATTGGAAGGAGAGGATGAGTATTTTCATTTCCAATTGTGGAAAATTATAAAGAATGGAGAACAACTACCCACCAAAAAGGTTGGAGATGAACTCGTCCCAAAGTCGGAAGACGAATATGATGCGGACGACATCAAAAAGGTGGAAAATAATGCAAAGGGCATAAACATGATGTATTGTGCTGTAAATCCCGATGACTATCGAAAAATCTCATGTTTCACCACGGTCAAGCAAATGTGGGACAAACTGGAGATCACTTACGAAGGTACGGACCAAGTCCGAGAAGCTAAAATTGATTTCCTTACCCATGAATATGAGTTGTTTCACATGAAGGAGAATGAGAAAATAGATGATATGTTTGAGAGATTTTCAAAAATCGTAAATGACCTTCATGCTCTCAAAAAGACATTCACGGATAAGGAGCTCGTTCAGAAAATTCTACGAAGCCTCACTCCGGAATGGCGTTCCAAAGCCGACGCTATTCAAGAATCAATCGGCATCACAAATGTCACCATAGACGGGTTCGAGGTAATCTCAAAACTTATGAATCTACTATTCTTAACCCTCCTTTGGATGATCAAAGGAAAAGAAGGATTGCACTCAAAGCATCCACGACTCAACCTCAAAACGATGAGGAATCAAGTGATGAAGATATCGAGTTCGGACTCGTGATTAAGAAATTCCAAAAGTTCATGCGGAAAGAGTATAAAGGAAAGCGGCAAGGAAGACAACTCAAATGCTATGGATGTGGAGAAGCTGGGCATATCAAATCCAACTGTCCAAATATCAAAACAGAAAAGAAATTTTCCAAGAAACAAAGAGCCTACATTTCTTGGGGAGGTGACTCCGGGGATGAATCAAGTGACGGAGAAAAAGATGAAACTGCAAACTTATGTCTCATGGAACATGAGGAAACTCAAGAAGAGGTATGTGAAACTTCTTCTAAGAAATTTTTCTCTCTTGAAGAAATGCAAAATGCCTTTGATGAATAATATGCTGAATTTATTAGAGCTTCCAAAACCATAAAAGAATTAAAGAAACAACTCTCTTTGAAAGAAAATTATTTGGAGAAATTGACTCTTGATAATCAGAAGCTAAAAGATGAAAATAAATTTTATGGCAAAAGAAGCGCCGATAAACCCGAAAGTTTAAACAAAGGTTGTACATCTTGCAAATCTCTAAAAGATGAAGTAGAAAATCTTAAAGGCACCTTGAATAAATTCAATTCCTCTCACAAAAATCTCAATGAGGTTCTTGTAAATTTGAAATCTACTAAACATGGAATAGGTTTCAAAAATGAGTCTAACGAAAAAGTTGAGACCAATCCTAAACAACCTAGAAATAATAATCCTAGGACCACTATACATCGTAGAATGAGCACTAGAAGAAATGTGGAGCAGATTAGAACACCTAGAAAAGATTTTCAAAAATTGCAACCTAGAAATATTCAACCTAGAAATGATAATCCTAGGATCGCTATACATCCTAGAATAAGCTCTAGAAGAAATGTTGGGCAATTTAGAACACCTAGAAAAGATTTTCAAAAAGTGCATCAAAATTATACTTCTAAAAATAGAGTTAATGAATTTAGACCCTCCAACTATTATCATCCTAGAAGAATGCATAACCCCGACGTCATTTGCCATTATTGCATTAGAATAGGACATATAGCTCCTGTTTGTTTCACTACACATAGACATCTCACTACATGTCAATCACACCACTATTTTGCACCTAACACACAACGACCCAAAACAGCTTGGGTACCAAAAACTCATTAATTTGCCTTGTAGGTATGCTTGAGGGCATCAAGTACACTTTGGTACCTTGATAGCGGATGTTCCAAGCACATGACCGGAGATGCATCAAAATTCCTACAACTAAAACCCACCAAAGGAGGAAATGTAGTCTTTGGAGATAACAACAAAGGAAAAATAATCGGCATTGGCTCGGTCGGTAAGGACGAACCCTCCTCCATTGATAAAATCTTGTTAGTTAAGGATCTTAAACACAATCTTTTGAGCATAAGTCAATTATGTGACAAGGGAAATCGTGTAATGTTTGATTCAGAAGAATGCTTAGTTATACGCCGTAGTGATAATAAGGTCATTTTACATGGTATTAGAATTAATAATATTTATATGGTTAACCTTGATAGTTATTCATCAAGTTTTGCGAAATGCCTTATGAGTAAAGAAGACGACATGTGGTTATGGCATCGTAGAGTAGCTCATGTCAATATGAATCTTTTGAATAAATTAGTTTCACAAAACCTTGTAGTTGGTCTTCCAAATCTAAAATTTGAAAAGGACTCTATTTGTGATTCATGTCAACGAGGGAAACAAGTAAAAACCTCTTTTAAATCGAAAAATGTTGTTTCAACTACAAGACCTTTACAACTTTTACATATGGACCTCTTCGGACCATCTAGAACTAAAAGTCTTGGTGGAAACTACTATGCATTTGTTATTGTTGATGACTACTCTAGATTTACATGGACAATATTTCTTACTCACAAAAATGAGGCTTTTCAAGTATTTAAAAGTTTCCTTAAACGTGTTCAAAATGAAAAGAACACAACAATCATTTCCATAAGAAGTGATCACGGGGGAGAGTTCGATCAAAATCTCTTTGGGGATTTTTGTGACGAACTCGGTATTGAGCATACCTTCTCTGCTCCATGTACACCACAACAAAATTGAGTGGTGGAACGGAAAAAATCGGTGTCTCGAAGAGATGGCTAGGACCATGCTCGATGAGGCAAAGATTCCCAAATACTTTTGGGCGGATGCCGTGAGAACCGCAAGCTATGTGTTGAACAGAGCTATTATAAGACCGATACTGATGAAAAATCCCTATGAACTCTACAAGGGAAGGAAACCTAACCTCTCTCATCTTCGAGTCTTTGGTTGTAAGTGCTTTGTTCATAATAACGGAAAGGATAACTTAGGAAAATTTGACGCAAAATTTGATGAAGGTATATTTCTTGGATACTCATTGCGTAGTAAGGCATATAGAGTTTATAACAAACGAACTTTAACAGTCGAGGAGTCCCCTCACGTTGTGTTTTCCGAAAATGATGCTCGCTTGGCTAGAAAGGATATTTGTGATGATCTTGCAGATTCATTGGACAAAATCAGTCTTCAAGACAATGAGGAAAAGGAGAGCCCAAAGGAAGTCCAAGATGAAGTCGTGGAACAACCGTCGGATGAGACACATCCACAGGAGGAAGAAACGATGCTGCCCAACGCCTGGAGGACATCCAAAAACCATCCTCTCGACAAGGTAATTGGCAACATCGAACAAGGGGTAAGTACTCGAAACTCTCTTAAGAATACAATAGGACACATGACTTTCGTTTCTCAAGTAGAACCCTCAACCATTTCCGTAGCAATTGGGGATGAGCATTTGACCTTGGCTATGCAAGAGGAGCTTAACCAACTCAAACGAAATGACGTTTGGGAATTGGTGCCAAGACCCAATAATCACACCATAATTGGTACGAAATGGGTGTTCCGCAACAAACTAGATGAAAACTGAGTAATAACTAGAAACAAAGCTAGACTTGTTGCTAAAGGGTGTAATCAAGAAGAAGGTATTGATTTTGAAGAAACTTATGCACCGGTAGCACGTTTAGAAGCTATTCGTTTATTACTAGCTTTCGCCTCATCTATGAATTTTATATTATATCAAATGGATGTCAAGAGTGACTTCCTCAATGGGTTTATTCAAGAGGAAGTGTATGTTGAACAACCCCCGGGTTTTGAAGACTTTAAATCTCCCGATCATGTCTTCAAACTTAAGAAAGCACTCTATGGTCTTAAACAAGCTCCCCGAGCTTGGTATGAACGCTTAAGCAAATTTCTTTTGGACAATGAGATCAATAGGGGGAAAGTCGACACTACACTTTTTATTAAGAACAAAAACAATGACATCTTATTAGTTCAAATATATGTCGATGATATTATTTTTGGTGCTACTAATAATTCTTTGTGTAAGGAATTCTCTGAATTAATGAGAAGTGAATTCGAAATGTCAATGATGGGTGAGCTAAACTTCTTCTTGGGGTTGCAAGTGAAACAAATGAAAGAGGGAACTTTCATTTGTCAATCTAAGTATTGCAAGGAGTTGCTAAACCGTTTTGAAATGAGCAACTCCAAGGCAATGGCTACTCCAATGAGTACATCCGACCATCTTGACAAAGATGAGAAAGGTAAGGAAGTAGACACAAAGAAGTATCGAGGTACGATCGGATCCCTTCTTTATCTTACTGCAAGTAGACCGGACATTATGTTTAGCATTTGTTTATGCGCTCGATATCAATCATGTCCGAAGGAGTCACACCTAACTGCGGTAAAACGGATAATGAAGTAACTTGTTGGAACTATAAATGTGGGACTATGGTATCCCAAAGGCTCTTCATGCCAACTTATTGGCTATTCTGATTCCGATTTTGCGGGTTGCAAATTGGACCGCAAGAGCACTAGTGGCACTTTCCATTTGCTCGGTAGCTCTCTAGTTTCTTGTTTTAGCAAGAAACAAGTAAGTGTTGCGTTATCCACAACCGAGGCTGAATATATAGCCGCAGGGAGTTATTGTGCTCAAATCTTTTGGATGAAGCAACAACTCTCGGACTATGGTCTTAGTATTGATCATATCCCTCTTCGATGTGATAATACTAGCGCCATAAGCTTGACGAAGAACCCTGTTCTTCACTCAAGAATGAAACACATAGAATTAGGCACCACTTCATAAGAGATCACGTTCTCAAAGGTGATGTCGAAATTGAGTTTGTTGAAACCAAATATCAATTGGCCGACATCTTCACAAAGCCTTTAGAGAAAGAGTCCTTTTTCCGCATTCATAGTGAACTCGGAATACTTGACTCCACGATGATCTAATTCATGCATTGCATTTTTTTAAACTATTACCGACTTGAGCGTCGGAGGCGCCTAACTCTTTTTTGCAGGTGTCGCCCCATAGTCAGGGAGTCAAGTTTCCTTAAGTTACCTTGGACAATTCTCGGGCATGATGAGAGATAATCGATTTTTTATTCAATAATCGATTATTACTTCTTTCTGTTTTATGAAAATTCTGCTGCAAAATAAAATAATCGACTATCAAACTGCCAAAATAGATTATCCTATGTCTCTGTTTTGCAGGAATTTGGCAAACAAATGCAATAATCGATTATCAACAACACATAATCGATTATGTCGAGGTTCTGTTTTTCGGAAATTTTAATGACAAATCACATAATCGATTATCAAAGTACAACAATCGATTATACTATATATCTGTTTTGCAGGAAAATGATGTACAAATCACACAATCGATTACTCAAATACTATAATCGATTATTTTATGATTCTATTTCACAAATATTTGCTGAGAAAATGTAATAATCGACTTTCAAAATACAACCATCGATTACCTAACGTCTCGGTTTTGCAGGATTCTAAGCTGAAGAAAGAATAATCGATTATTGCCAAAAGGATAATCGACTATGCAACGGTTCTGTCTTACGACTACAAATACGATTTCTGAGATAATCGATTAGTGCCAAAAGGATAATCGACTATTCACTTCGTCCGAAATTTAAACTGCGAAACAATAATCGATTTTCAGCTTCAATAATCGATTACCAACGGTCACTTTCAAATTTGTTACCGTTTTCTGACCCTTTGGCACAGCAAATGTGAAGATTTTGTTCCATTAAATGCCTTCAACTCTTCCACTCTATAAATAGGTGCTTACACCCCTCAAACTCTTCACTTCAACATCACTCTTAGCTCCAAACACTCTTTTAAAGTCTCCAAAAAAAAAAAAATTCTTGCACAAGCTTTTATTTCTTCGTACAAATGACGGGCAAAAATTCTAAAAGAGCTCGTTCCGGCAAACATATTTCCTCTTCTTCCGCCGCTCCTCCATCCATTTACTGCTACAAAGACAGATCTTTCTTGTGGTTCGACAGTGAAACTGAACTACTTCGATACGTAGAAAAATTTGAGAATCGAGAAATCCTTCCTCCTCGTTTCTTAACCATTCGATATCTTGGCAACAGCGCCCCCTCAATAACGGCAAACATTCTTATGCAAAGACAACTTATTGACTTCATATATCTTCAATCCTCTTACATTCATCCTTACCTAATTCGTGCCTTCTACTCCAATCTACGGAAGGATGACGATGGTGAACTTGTCTCAACTGTCAATGGAGTTCCCATTCTCCTAAATGAGGAAAACATGCAAATCCTCACGAAACTTCCACGAAATGGGGAAGATATAACACTCTACATTAGGGAAGAAGGAGCCTTATTTGATGAGCAACTCCTCTTTCAACAAATTGTAATTGGAGAATTTGTTCAAACTCCGGAGCAACGTCGCCCAACCATTACGCGCATGCTCCCGGAATATCGCCTAATCTTTTATTTCATAACCCGCGTTCTCAAACCACGCAAATTCAATCATACCACTCTCTCTCATGAGGATGCCAAACTCATGCATGCAATAATCATCGGGGCTCGCATCAATTGGTGCAAGTTTGTAATGACCCATATGCATGATGCCATCGGGGATGATAAGCCACTCCCCTATGCTTTTACCATAATGGCTCTTCTTGAAGCCTTAGGAATCAACACCACTGTCGGTCTACGCAAAAAGAGCACAAAACATTGAGAAATTCAAGAATCTTCATTTCCTAATATCGGTGAACAACCGGCTCCTCATCCTACTCAAAGACGTCGTCCTCAGGCCCCTTCCGTTGCTACCCTCCAAACAATTTCGGAGCAACTTGCATCTTTGTGTACCTCCATGTCTTGTATTGATAGGAACGTCGCTCGCACGGAACGTCATGTGCAAAGATTGACTCTTGAGCTTCATGGGTATTTTGACCACGTCAACTATCCCTATGCCCAAGTTGCCTTTCCGGAGGAAGTGCCGAATAACGAGCCGAATGATGATGGCGACGATGACGACGGTCCCATCGTTTGAATAATTTTTTGTCAATTTTTTTTCTCGCTTACATTATGTATTTTCAATGTTTCGTTACCTCAATAAAAAATTTTTTGCTAATGTCAAAAGGGGGAAGAAAAAGGGCTATGCACATTAATATATTTGGCATAAATTGAGGGGGAACTCATTAACATATTTATATATTTGGCATGAGTTAAAATTGTCTTGTCATTATCAATTATTTAAAATAACCTATGCATATCCCTATATCGGTTTGCCATTATGAAAAAGGGGGAAATTGTTGAAACACGCTCTCAAGTCGCTAAAACTAAAAGTGTGTTCATCTTTGTAGGTTTTGATAAATGACAAACCGACGCGTATGGAAAATTGACTTATGTTAAAACGTCGTGAGGTATTATTGAAACGCACTTTCATTATCATTAAACTAAGTTGTGCTCACTCTTGTAGGTGTGTTGAATGACGCAAAACATTGCATGATTAACTAGTGGACCAAAGCCGAAGTCCAAGCACAAAAGAAACAAGAACAAGATCAAGAAAAGCAACGAATTTATACATGAGTCATTTTATATTGTGATCTTGATACGACAATAGATTCAAGTCTTGGCTTCTCTCGAAAAATCATTTTTCATCAAACCATGCATCTTTAATTTAAAACAAAATGATTTTCAAACGTTTTCATTTTAGGCAAAATGGTTTTTAAACGTGTTTTTCAAATCTGGACAGAAGTGCCAGATAATCGATTATCTATAACATGATAATCGATTATGTTAAGCTTCAGCTAAAACCGGAAGTTACAGAACAGCAAGATAATCGACTATCTAAATGTGATAATCGATTATGTTGAGTTTCTGCTAAAACTGAAATTTACAGTACATCAATATAATCGCCTTTACCCCGATAATCGATTATCCTCAGTATCCAGCTCGATCTGGAATTATCGTTAAATAATCGATTATGAGATTTAGCATAATCGATTATCCTCAGTATCCATCTCGATCTAGAATTACCGAGAGGTTAAATAATCGATTATGAGATTTAGCATAATCGATTATTCACTGACCGTTGCCAAAGTTTTTGAACGCTGAAAAGATAATCGATTATGCACAAGGCAATAATCGATGATGCTAGCATAAAATCAGCGTCTGATTTTTGAACGTTAAGCAGGTAATCGATTATGTAAATCAGACAATCGATTATTCTAGCATAAAATCAGCGTCTGATTTTTGAACTTTAAGCAGATAATCGATTATGTAAATCAGATAATCGATTATTCGAGCATAAAATGAGCAACCAGTGATTAGCAATTGAGCAACGGTCTTTGGGACTTTGACGGCTATAAATACACCTCAAAACCTCTCTTTTAAGCACAACAACTGAATACAATTCTTACGTAAGCTTACATACTCTCATCTCAATCATTTCATATTTATTTCATAGTTTTTGAGAGTCAAATTCTTGAAGAAGTTGTTGTGTTCTTGAGCGTATTATTTTTACTCATATCTACTCTATAAGAGAGTCTTGTCTTGAGTGCTAAGTGTTTGCATACACTTGAAGGGAAGTTCTAATCCCTTGTTGTTGTAAGAAGGAAAGTTTAGTTCCTTCACATGAAGTCTTGAAGTGAGGTATCTTCGAGCAAGCATCATTGAGACTTGTGTTCTCAGTTTGTAACGGTTTGTTAAGCACCCGTTAGCTTAACGGATTTAGTTGAAACTCGAGAGTCTCTCGGGAAACTGGACTAACCATACGTTGTGGTGAACCAGTATAAATTCGGTGTGTCCTCTCCTTACTACTTTAATTACTGCACCTACTTTACTCCTGCAATTTTAATTCCGCATATTTATCTTGATTTTTATTATAACGCTATTCACCCCCCTCTAGCGTTAAGCGTATATTCTAATAGGTTCGTGATAATAACATCTGTGTTCGAGATTTAGATGACGGAGGCAAAGACACCGCAGGGGATATAGTGCTGGAAGTGACTATAGGACCCGTTGAGTTCACCATGGAATTCTAAGTGTTGGATGTAGCTGTCTCATATAACTTGTTGTTAGGTAGGCCCTGGATTCATGCAGCAAAAGCAGTGCCATCTACCCTGCAAAAGATGGTCAAATTTGAGTGGGACAGGCAAGAGATTGTGGTGCATGGTGAAAATAATCAGTGTATTTCAGGTGATGTGATCGTACCTTTTATTGAATTTGAGGCCAACAAAGGGCCATGGGTCTACTAGGTGTTTGATGCGGTGTAAATGAAGAAAATCCTAGAAGGTGAGGTTGTCACTACCCCAAAGATAGCAACCGCGTCCGTCATGGTGGCTTCAAAAATGTTGAAAAAAAGGTTTTATGCCCGGCAAAGGGTTGGGAGCTTCTCTGCAAGGCAATGTGCAACCAGTGTCCCTACCCAAAAATATGGACACATTCGGCCTAGGGTTCAAACGCATAGCCTCAAATATAAGGCAATCCAGGAAGCTGAGGCAGAAGGCTTAGGTTCTCCCAAAACCCATTCCAAGGTTGTCCAAATCAATCGTCAAATCCAGCACTAGAAATGGCCCCAGACCAAAGATTTTCGGCCCTTTTATCGACACGGACGGAGATATTGATAAAGGATTGGAAATACTGTTCAATAAAATTAATATGGTCGAGGCAGGAGAAGGATCAAGCAGGGCGGATGTATAGTTTGTGGGAGCATGCGCAAAAATCAATAAGTGGGAAGCCAGTCCTCTTCCCACTCGGAGGGAGTCGTGGTAGTCGGCTTTGATTTTCCTTTCAGTCTAATTTTGATTAGCGTCAAAGTTGTCAAATCACTTGTTATTTTGGTCTGTTTGGATGTGTAAACTCTGTTATCTTTCTTTATAATGACATGCAATTTCCCTTTCAGCAATGCTGATAGTTTCCATTTCTCTTTACTTTTCTTTTATTCTCTTTTGTACAGTTATTTTATGCTGGTTCCTGTGATCTGACATGCATATGGACTCCTCGGTCCAGGTTTCAAAATAGATCCAATTAAGAAGATAGAAAATGAGGATGAACCAAGGTATGATGAGGAAGGGGCATGGGATGAGATTAGTAAATAGTTGACCCAATTTGAAGAGAAACCCAAACCAAACCTGAATGATACAGAGGCAGTCAATTTAGGGTGTCTGGATAATATTAGAGAAACGAAAATTAGTGTCCATCTAGAGCCAGAACTTAGGGAAGAAATAAATTAAATATTGCTTGAGAATAAATATGTCTTTGCATAGTTCTACGACGACATGCCCATATTGACCATTAACTTAGTGATCCACAAGTTACCCACTGACCCAGCCTGCTTGCCTGTAAAGCAAATGTTGAGAAAATTCAAAACTGATGTGAGTGTGAAAAGTAAAGAGGAAGTGACTAAGTCGTTTGAGGCAAAAGTGATCCGAGTCACATGATACCCCACTTAGTTAGCTAATGTTGTGCATGTACCAAAGAACGACGGTAAAACCAGGGTGTATGTTGATTACCATGACCTCAACAAAGTAAGTCCAAAAGACAACTTCCCCCGTCCAACATCCACATTATTGAAAATTGTGCGAAGCATGAGATCGAGTCATTCGTTGATTGTTACGCAGGTTACCACCAGACCTTAATGGATAAAGAAGATGCGGAGAAACCAGAATTCATCACACCGTGAGGGACATATTGTTATAGAATCATGCCTTTTGGCTTGAAAAACGCCGGGGCAACATACATGAGGGCCATGACAACCATTTTTCACGATATGATACATAAGGAAATTGAGGTCTATGTGGATGATGTGATAATCAAGTCCAGAAAGCAATATGATCATGTCAAAGACCTGAGGAAATTCTTCCAAAGGCTCTGCAGGTATGACCTCAAGCTGAACTAATGAAATATGCATTTGGGGTCCCCTCGGGAAAGTTGTTAGGGTTCATAGGCAGCCGCCGATGCATTGATCTAGACCTATAGAAAATGAAACCTATCTAGGAGTTGCCGCCACCAAGGAATAAAATAGAAGTAATGAGTCTACTGGGAAGATTGAACTACATCAGTTGGTTCATTGCTCAGCTCAAAACCATCTTCGAGCCCATCATTAAGCTATTGAAAAAGGATGTTGCGCTAAAATAAATGGGAGAGTGTCAGGAGGCTTTTGATAAGATAAAGGAATATTTGTCGAACCCATCGGTATTGGTTCCGCTGGAACCAGGGAGGCCTTTGATTATATATTGGACAGTCCTGGACAACTCATTTGGGTGTGTATTGGGTTAGCACAATGTTACCAGGAGAAAAGAGCAGGCCATATGCTACCTGAGCAAGAAATTTACAGCTTACGAGGTTAAGTATACTCATCTTGAAATGACATGTTGCGCCTTGATGTGGGTAGCCCAAAAGATAAAGCATTACCTGTCATCACATACCACTTATCTCATCTCACGGCTGGACCCATTGAAATACATTTTCCATAAGCCCATGCCCACAGTAAGGCTCACAAAATTGCAAATCTTGCTCGCTAAGTTCGACATTATTTACGTGACTAGGACTGCTATGAAGGCACAAGCATTGGCAGGCCATTTAGTAGAGAATCCTACAGATGAAGAATATGAGCCCTTGAACACATATTCCCAGACGAGGAAGTGATGCATATCAATAAAATGGAACGGTGTGAGAAGTCAGGATGGAAATTGTTCTTCGATAGGGCTGCCAACATGAAAGACATTGGGATAGGGGTGGTGCTACTTTCTGAAGAAGGGAATCATTACCCAGTGACAACTTAACTCCCCTTCTATTGCACCAATAACATGGCTGAATATGAGGCATGCATTTTGGGTTTGAGATTAGCAGCGCACATGGGTGTCCAGGAAATCTTGGTCTTGGGAGACTTGGACCTTCTGGTACACCAGATTCAAGGGCAATGGGAACAAGAGATTTAAAACTCATATCATACGGGCAATGCTTGCACGGTCTCTGCCAACAATTTCGGTCAATAGAGTTTAGGCACATCCCCAGAATTTGCAATGAGGTTGCCGATGCACTGGCTACTTTGGCATCAATGTTACATCATCCAGACAAGGCTTACGTTGACCCGATACATATCCGTTTCTATGATCACTATACTTATTGCAATATGGTGGGAGAAGATATTGACAGAGAGCCTTGGTTCTACGACATCAAGGAATATATCAGGAGAGGGGTGTACCCGGTGCAAGCCATGAATGACAAGAAGAGAACAATCTGTCGTTTGTCAAGTGGGTTTTTCTTCAACAGATGAATATTATACAGAAGAATGCCAGATATCGGTTTGCTAAGATGCATAGATGCTAAGCAGGCGATGGCCATCATGAATGAGGTGCATTGTGGAATTTGCGATCCCCACATGAGCGGATATGTTTTGGCAAAAAATATTCTCCGTGCATGATATTATTGGCTCACCATGGAGCGGGATTGTATCAAATTTGTGCACAAATTCCACCAGTGTCAGGTACAGGAAGACCTAATTCATTCCTCGCCGTCTGAATTGCATACGATGTCGGCACCATGCCCTTTCGTTGCTTGGGTCATGGACGTCATCGGGCCCGTTGAGCCACCAGCTTCTAACGGACAAAGATTTATCCCGGTTGCTATTGACTATTTCACCAAATGGGTTGAAGCCAAGACCTTCAAAGTAGTGACCAAGAACGCCATGGTCGACTTTGTGCACAAAAACATCATTTGTTGGTTCAGGATCCCAAAAACTCTCATCACTGACAATGGGGCAAATCTCAACAGTAACTTAATGAGAGAGTTATGTCAACAGTTCAAGATCACACATCGAAATTCTACCCCGTACCGCCCAATGGCAAATGAAGCGGTTGAGGCACCCAATAAGAACAAAAAGAAGATACTACGTAAAATGGTGGAAGGATCCAGGCAATGGCATGAGAAGCTGCCTTTTCTATTGTTAGGCTATCGCACTACTGTCCGCACTTATGTGGGGGTCACTCCTTACTTGTTGGTGTATGGCACAGAGGCAGTATTCCCGGCCGAAACTGAAATCCCCTCTCTTCGAAACGTGTCCGAAGCAGGAATCGACGACAAAGAATGGGTCAAATCTCGTTTGGCGGCGGTATGTCATGGGCAGTTGTATCAACAGAGAATGGTCAGGGCATATAATAAGAAAGTGCACCCCAGGAAATTTGAAGTAGGTCAATTGGTATTAAAGCGCAACCATCCTCACCAGGGCGAGGCAAAAGACATTACGCTCAAAATTGGCAAGGACTATTCATCGTATAAAGAGTGTTGTCCGATGGAGAATTGAATTTAATGGATGTGGAAGGAAAATTTGTGGAAATGGCTATCAATTCTGATGCCATCAAAAGATATTATGTATGATTTTCTTTTAGATCATTGTCTATGCTCGACACTTGTTTGTGCTTGGCATATTTTGAAAATTGGAATGACGAAGGCATTTTATTCTGCTATCTAAGTACTCTATCCTTTGCTAACCTCTTGAGCTTTAGTTATTTTCTTTTCATACCCCTCTTTCGGAATCAATAACAAAAGTCGGAAGCGCAAGTATGAGAAGGCGTGAGAAGGCAATAAAAGGAAAAGAAAGGAAAAAACATGAAAAGAATGGAAAAGGAAAAGAAAGAAAGGAAAAAGAATGAAAAAGAAAAAGAAAAAAGGAAAAGAGAAAAAGAAAACAAAATAGAGAAAGGGAAGAACTAGAAAAGAAAAGAAAAGAGAAAATAGAAAAGAGAAAAGGAAAGGAAAGAGAGAAAAGAAAACAAAACAAAGGGAAAAGAGAAGAAAAACAACAACAAAAATAAGGAATCGTATGAACTATGTTTGACCTGATTCCTTTTAAAAGGATACATAGACAGCCTCACGGTTCAGTCTCATCAAAATAAAAATACAAAAGTCCCCAAGTAGGAAACTGGGGCAGAAGTGTTGGTTGTTGTAAAAACGTCATTCCGAAAGTTGTAATTCGGAACCCATTTAAATTTTTTTGAGCCTTTGATACCATTTCCTTCTAACCCTATTCATAAGACACGTTTCGGTCCAAAGGAAGACCTTCTAATCAGTCCTTAAAAGATGCCGAGCTGAGAAAGTAGAAGTGATTTGTGTCAGGGACAGCACTCCGAGCAAGACAGGAGACATAATAAAATGAGAGAGTCTTATTGGTGAAAACCCTCATGGGCACCATATGGCGACGGGAGTTTGAGAGAAATCAAATGAGAGGGTCTTATCGGTGAAAACTTTAACAGGCACCGTGAGGCGAAGGTAAGGCAAAAGCAAAACTCACAAAGGGGCCATTGGTGGATGAACATTGCAGGGCAAGCCAAGCTAGGGTTTGGTTGAAAGAATAGGGTTAGAAGGGTCAAAACAACAAAAGGGACACAAACAGAAGGCCAGTCATCAAAACGGATTGGGTCAACTAGGCCGAAGTGTATGTCATGATCACGAAAACCAGCGGTTCCTCTTAAGATAAGTCTTCTTTCTTGTCCTTTCAACAGTCAGCAAGTCTGGAATTCTTCACCCTCAATACCGTTCAGAGTCTTTGCATTTAATTTTTCTTTTGATTCTAAAATCATTTGTTTAAGCGAATGAAAGGAATTTCAAAGCCGATTATAAACTCCCAAATGGACAAAGCGAATGAAGCCTAAAGGTGTAACAAACATAACAAGTGCGGAACAACAAAAGTAAGGATTCAAAAAAACTACAATTGATGGAAGAGACAAGAGTCAGCAAAGTGAAAGAGTACCACATAGAAAAGGGCGTGCAAAGTAAAACCACAAAGATTCTGGGGTTAGCCGAGCATCATACACCGATCGAGCTATCTCAGATGGGACGTAAAGTTGGCACAACACAAAGACGGGAAAGGTCGCGAGGTCGCAAGGTTTGACTAAGCATAATACATAAGTCGTGGGGACAGACATAAAGAATTCCAGCAAAGGATCAAGAGTGAAGGACAAGGTTCGGAGCGACGTGAGGGCATAAAGATCAAGAGTCAGTCAAGAATCACAAATGGATCGGGTAATCTCAAGAAAGGGGTAAGGATATTTGGCGAAGGTTAAAATATGTATCACCAAAATGAGAAACAAAACAAAGACACAAGGATGAGAGGATCAGCCAAGCATAACATCCTAACTTGGCAATCGTCCAAGAGGGGTATAAGGCTTCTAGCAAAAGAGGAAAAAGCACAGCACAAATGTGTAAATGGCCGTGAAAGCTAATCCAGCATGATATATCAACCCGTCAATTATCAGGAAGGGACGTCAAATAATTCTGGTAAAGGGTCAGAAGTGCAACACAAAGTAGGGAGCAACATAAAGGCACAAAAGGCGAAGGCTAACCAAAAATCATAGACATACTGGGTTATTACAAGAAAAGGGGCAAGGATTTTGACAAAGGAATGGAAAGGTAACACAAATTTGAAGAAATAAGCGAAGCCCGCAAGGATTAGAGGGTTGACCGAAGCATGATACATCAACATATCAATCATGGAGGAAGGACACAAAGAATTCCGGCCAGAGATTAGTAATGCAACATAATGATGGGAGGGCAATATAAATCCTAGAGGTCTCGAGAGGTCAGATGAGCAGTTCGAGCAACTCATTTTTAAAATAGGCAATGGAACACGATGAAACGCGACAGCGGGAGGCTGTTTTCAACAAGAATGTTGCGAGCCAACCACCACTTTTCAAACTGACAAGCTTTCTTTGATTGACACAGGGGAAGAAAATTCCGGAAGAGCCTAAGGGAGGCCGTCCACAGGAGAAGGCAGGCACACGGCAGGTATGATCGAAATCTCAGGGCCCACCTGGAAGTAGGACTCAGTTAAAACTCAAATGGGACATAGTCCGTCATAAACACCCTCCCCAGCAAAGAGAACAAGGGGACATACTTTTAAGAGTTAAAAGAAGCATGGAATTTGAGACAAAACGTAGTTTGGAACTCAGACAGGTACGGGTAACATGGGCAAGCACCGACATCTTCCCCGGTAAGAGTCACAGAAACCCTCCTGGAAAATAATCACTAGCAGAAACAATCTAGAAAATGGGACTTGGATTAGAATACAAACAATCGGATGACATGGTCAAACTCAAGTATTTCCCAAACAAGAGTCAGTAAGAATCATCAGGACCCTCTTGAAAAATGGGACTTAGATTAGACATTTTCCCAATAAGAGTTGTCAGGTCCCTCCTGAAAAATGGGACTTAGATTAGATATTTCCAAAACAAGAGTCAACAAGAGTCGTTAGGAACTGAAAAATGGGACTTAGATCAGATACTTCCCGAGCAAAAGTCAACAAGAAGTTGTTAGGGCCCTGCTGAATAATGGGACGTAGCCCCCAGCATGCACATTCTTGTCATTTAATTAAGAGTTGTCAGGGCCCCCCGGATAATAGGAAGCAGTTTTAATCACCAGTCACCAGTAGACCCCCCATCAGATACAACTCATTAGAAGACATGGTGGAAAATAAAACCTTTTGAGAAACATAACATAATCTTAACATTGTCATCAGTTAAGAATTGTCAGAACCCTCCTAGATAATCAGATTTAGCTTAGATTTAGAGATATTTTGTAAAGGGATTTGATCAACATCACGGATCCGCCCAGCACCAAACCGGGGCAAGAAGAACTTTTTGTGTTTTGTTTGTTTTGTTGTTATCAGGTACACAGGCAGCAGTCGCAGGGAATATTTTTCAAAATTTTGAGTTTTTGTATTCAGGCGCCCACCTGTAGAAAAAGGGAATATTTTTCAAAATTTCAAGTATTAGTAATCCGGCGCCCACCTATAGAACGAGGGAATAATTTTTATAATTTTAAGTATTTGCGGTTAGGCGCCCACATGTAAAATAAGGGAATATTTTTCAAAACATTACGTTTTTTGCAGTCAGGCGTCCACCTGTAGAATAAAGGAATATTTTTCAAAAATTTCAAACTTTCAGTAATAAGGCGCCCACATGTAGAACAAAGGAATATTTTTAAAAATTTTAAGTTTTTGCAGTCAGGCGCCCACCTGTAGAACAAGGGAATATGTTTTAAATTTTAAGTTTGTGCAGTCAGGCGCCCACCTGTAGAATAAGGGAATATTTTTCAAAATTTCAGTAGTCAGGCGCCCACCTGTATAACAAGGAAATATTTTTCAAAATTACATGTTTTGGTAATCAGGCGCCCACCTGTAGAACAAGGAAATATTTTTCAAAATTTTAAGTTTTTGCAGTCAGGCGCTCGCCTGTAAAACAAGGAAATACTTTTCAAAATTCAAGTTTCGAAAATGAGGCGCCCACCTATAGAAGAAGAGAATATTTTTCAAAATTTCAAAGCTTTGGTAATCAGGAGCCCACCTGTAAAACAAGGGAATATATTTCAAAATTTCAAAGCTTTGGTAATCAGGAGCCCACCTGTAAAACAAGGGAAGATATTTCAAAATTTTAAATTTTGGCAATCAGGCGCCCAGCTTTAAAACAAGGGAATATTTTTAAAATTTCAAGTTTTAGCAATCAAGTACCCACTTGCAGAACAAGGGAAGATTTTAAAAAAATTTATGTTTTAGCATCCAGGCGCCCACCTGTAGAACAAGGGAATACTTATCAAATTTCAGGCTTTGGCAATCAGGCATCTACCATGAGAATAAAGGTATATTCTTCAGAAGTCAAGTCTTGGAGATCAGGCACATACCTTTAGAACAAGGGAAAATCTTTGAAATTTCAAGTTCTAGTAGTCAGGCGCCTACCTGTAGAACGAGGGAATTCTTTTAACGGAGTACATGTCAAGTCCAACAAATTCGTCATCATACATGAAGGAAGAAAAGACAAGCAGTCAACAAGGCCACAAGGAGTTCGCAAGAAGAAATACAAGGCAACAAACCGACAAGGGATCAAGAGCGAGATTGAAGACGTGGATAGGTTTTTCTTTGTAATCCGTAGCTTGTAACTTAGTCTAGTTTTCTTTTATTTTTCATAAGGTGTAGTAAGGAGGTCAACAGGCAATAAAAACAGCAGCAGCATTGCAATCACAGCTTCTGATAGTCCCAGCTACTAAACACTCCAAAACTACACTAACCCGATTTCTCTTTAGCCGAGGACATGTAGGCAACCTTTGAAGCTGGGTTCGGTCAAACAGTTTTCAAAATGCTTCTCATGGAATGCCAAGCAGACAAAAATCTCTCAAGTGCTCACTTAGCTTTTCCCGAACACCCACCGTGTCTCCGAGCAAAGAGAGGAAACTATGAGCACGGGATTTTTGCCTCATTTGAAATATTCCTATACATTGGTTAAACTAGGATTTTTCTTTTATAATTTGAATTTTTTGGAATTAATAATGTGATTTTGTATTTATTCGTATTTTTCTTTTAAAATTTGAATATTTTGGAATTAATTATATGATTTTGGGTTTATTTGCATTTTTTTCTTTCATTTATTGAATTTGTAGGAAGGAATTGTGCCTATTTACAATTTTCTTTTATTTTTAGGGGTTAATTGTGTGATTTCATATTTATTTGTATTTTTCTTTATTAATTGTGCGATTTTGTGTTATTTGCAATTTAATTTCATAAATTGTGTGTTTGCATGTTGAGTGCATCTTAATTCACAAAAAATAGCATTTTATTTGATTAGCCTAATTTTGGACTTAAATCAGGTTTTTAATATTTTAATGTAAATAAAATAATTCAAAAATTAAAACAAATAGGGAAAAAAGGGATTTGGAAATATGGTATTGTTTTAAAAGTCAAACTTGGGCCATTTTTGCAAGTTTAAACCAACCCAAAATCATGCCCAGACCCAGCCCAATCTCACTTCTCATTAAAACGACACCGTTTTTGCGTCTGTTCATCTTGACCATCCATATCTCTTGATCCAAAAGCTCAAATTGAGCCTCATATTTTAGATATAATTGCCTGAATTAACGCCACCTCCGATCCACCTTACCAACTACCAGCCAGTGTAATGCCACCTCCGATCCACCTTACCACCACCGTCCGCCGCCGGCCGAAACTCACCGCCGGCGGCGGCATAACTCCAATGACCCCCCAATTTACACCCCAGAATCCCCATTGTTGCCTCTTCCTAACCCTCATAAGATCGCTCTTCGAATCCCACCCCAACCCGACAAATATTTGTCCAAAGCCCGGCAGCCCCGCTATCCATGGCGGCGCCCAGTGGCCAACGACCCCTAAATTAACACCATGGGACCCCCTCACTCCCCTCTTCCTAACCCTACCATCAGTCACCCTCAAACACGACCCCACCCCTTTCGAATATTCATCTAAAGCATGCAGATTCGCAATGCAAGGCGGTGGCCGACCTCCAATGGCTCCCAGGCCATCACCACCCACCCCTATAGCCCTCATCTACCCAATAACATACCTAAGACCTCTCAAATAAACCCCAGACCCCTCCAGTGTCAAAAACAACCGTGACATAAGTTTGAGTTCAGATTTTTAAAAGACCTTTGACTCTGCTTGGAGGCTCGAATTTCATTAAGCTACGTTTAATTTAGAAAATCAATAAGTTCACCTCAGCATTAATTTTTTTTGCTGTTTTTGTAGTTTCTTGCCTGGTTTACTAATTGAGCCAGATTTTTTTTTGTTTAAATTGAAAATGGCATTTTTCGATTGTTTTGCTTCCTTGGTTGATTGGTTTCTGAATATTTGTTTCAATTGGAGATAATAGTTAGTTCTCAACTTTAGGGATACTTAGTTGTCTCTAGTTAATTTATTTACATTTGACTCGGTTGCATTTTTTCCTAAGTATTCCATGAATTACTCATTTGTTTTAGTTTAATGTCCATGTCTAATTAGTTGCATTGGTAGCTTAAATTTAGTTTAATCTTTGATTCTTCACCTGATATTACTTAGCCTAGCTTAGTCTGATGTTCAGCTGTAGTATGAAGTAGAATTGATTTCAATCATGATTAGTTCCAATAAAAGCTGTAGTTTAGCATTGCTTCTTCATTGTTGAATCTCAGCTTGTTTATGTGAAATGAGTGAAATGAGTTGGTTTGTAGTTGTCAAATGCATTTATGCTGACAAATTTAGAATTAAGGGTTGTTTGGGTGTAAGTTGACTTACCCTAGAAGAATTGAGACAAAGGAGGGTTGGGTTTGGTAATTGCAAAGTAATTTCAGGGTAGTATAAGGGTTTCCACCTAATTATGATAATTTTAGGACAATATAGAATTTTTGCTTAGCATTGTTAATTTTCAGAATAAAATATGGTCAATATAGAGTTTTCAACCTGGCTTTGGTAATATTAGAAACAAAATAAGGGCAGTATAGGTACGCTATAAATGTAAGATAATTGTAGAAGCCTTTAGACCATTCCAGAAGGGGTCTTTAACATAAAATTAGTAGTCTTATTGTAGTAACTTTGGAAACAAGTGAAAAAATGAGGGCTTATGTTGGTAAAATCTGGAAACTGAAAGAGGGACCTTTAGTTAAAACAAAATAAAAGTGGTGCCCTAGCCTTTGTCTATAAAAGGGACTGAAAATCATTCAAAAGAGGAGGTTGGACACTCTGAAAAATTACTGAAAATCTCCAGCCATAGTAAAAAATTAGTTTTCCAATTCCTGCAATTATAACAAAAAGATCAAAAAATACATTAGTCTAGTTGGAGCGATTAGAAGTTTTTCCCTCAAATTTGGGCATTTTAAGAATCCAAAAATCAACTGAAAGTCAGCAAATACTGTTCCACTGAAGGTCCAGCTATTTTCAGGGTTTATTTTGGTCTTCGATTTGAGATTTACTTCACTTACTTGGTTTTAACTTTTTCCTGGAGTCCCTCGGTATAATTGTAAGTCGTTTGGGGTCACTTGATGTTTATTGTGGTTCAAATTTGGCCTTGGATGCAAAGTTGGTCTGTTAGATTGGTCTTATTGTTGTAGTGTTGTTTGTTCTCAACTGCTGGGGTGCATAAAATTGCTGCTGACCTTCCTTTCTTCTAATTTGCATTCAATTTCCAGCTACACATTCTAACTCTTCAGGATGTAAAGTGGATTCGAATATGGAATGAAAATCATATTTGCTCAGTTCTTCTTGATTAGTTTCAGTTATTTTAGCAATTTTTGGGGTCTATATTTGGATATTGAATATTTGATTCGAATAAGGTAGAATAACTTGATTATGCTCTTATTATTTTGAGTTAGGCTGGTAGAAATCATGTTGGTCATATTACGTAGTGGTGATGTTATGTATTTAAATTTGAGGGCCACTCAAATCCAATCTGGGATCCATAGTTCATGCTGCATATAAGGCATTTTGAACTTGCTACGTTTAGTTTTATTTTAGTAGATATTTAGTGCAGAAGTGTTGTTTAATATTCCGTTTGTTTAAAATTGGCATTGTAGTTGAACTTGGGTGATGTAATTAGTTGATGGGTATACCTTGCCTATATGCAAAATTCTATCTCACATATTTGGTCTATGAGTTGAATATGTTAATATTTGGATCCGTGTTTGGTTCAATATCATTATTAGGCGACTTTTGTTTACCTTTGAATTTGTGAGCAATCAATCATGAATCAAAGAATTAGCTCTTAGTTTGATATTTGTTCAGCATGGTTTATTGTCCATAAATATAACCTTAATGAGGGCTTCAGCCTAAATGAAAGGGCTGTTTTCGAGCATCAATGACTGGACTGCTAGGCTGGGCTTTGCTTGGGGACCAATGTTTCATGAATTGAATCCACTTAGATGTAATATAGATACAATTGACAATGAACCATCATAAAAATCATTTAGGGCCGTTTAAAATACAAATTATGGTCGTGTGTGCGTTCACGTACCACAACCACGATTCTAAAGTAATTTGGAGGTGAGTCGTAATAGATAACAAATATTTTATGGCATTCCGACCATTTACTCTAAGTATCCTTTAAAATAGACTCGAGGTGCGCGCATCGATTAATATAAAAAGCGCGTGGCCTTCTTTAATTATGCCTTTTTAAAATACTTAGTACTCGGGATGAGCCGTTTAGCGAATTTTCACGGTCTCTCGCAAAGTTAATAACGCATAGTTGCTTTAGGCGCATGTTTAATAATATCACTTTCCTAAATTCGGGTGCACATTTATGTGACTCAAATCCAGATCTCAAAGAAGTTAGAATGTGTCAAATATCATGGGTGAATTTATGTGACGCGGTTCGAGACATGTTTCACGACGTTAATTCTCTTTGAAAATAATAATAAAAGTGGTTAAAATTATAAAAATGCACATAGGTTTGTAATTGTATAAAATCAGATAATTTAAGCCAAATATAATAGTTCAGCGACCGTGCTAGAACCACGGAACTCGGAGTGCCTTGCACTTTCTCCCGGGTTAACAGAATTAATTACTCAGATTTCTGGTTCACGCACTGTTAAACAGAGTCATTCTTTCCTCGATCAGGGATTCTAAACAGTGACTTGAGATACCATAAATCTTCCAAGTGGCGACTCTGAAATCTCTTAAATAATTGAATCCCGTTTCATTTGTCCTTTAATTGATATATTCCCTTTATCTACGCCCTTCGCCGGGTTGTAGTAACCAAAAGGGAGCTGTGACACACGCCTCTTCTGTGCATGTTTATCATGTCCAGATCCAGGTACTGCTGATCAGGTCTACCATCCTTGAGGGAGGCGACTGGTTAGAGACTCCAAGGTAAAACTGTCGCGTCCGCAGATCAATGAGTCCCTTTCTATTTCTTCCTTAGTATTTAGCCCTTCTGTATCTTTCAGTTTTATTAGACATTATAGAGTTAGAGTTGTGTAGTATTTATCTTAGGTTCAGATTCGTGGGGGCATACGCCATATATATATTTATGTATATATATATATATATATATATATATATATATATATATATGGTGTATGCTGAGTTGAACATTTAAGACTATTATTGGTTTATTTTCTGCGAGGAAATTGTTTTATTTTTGCAAATTTGGTTATCTTCCGCAATTTAAGTTTACCTTGTCGTAGAGACTAGGTGCCATCATGATGGGTCACGGAGGGTGAACTGGGGTCATGATAAGTTGGTATCAGAGCTCTAGGTTCATAGGAGTCATGGATCACAAGTCGGTTTATTAAAGTCGCGCTGATCGGTACGGAGATATCTGTACTTATCTACAAGAGGCAATGTAACTGTTAGGGAAATTCAACTTCATTTAAATTTCCTTGTCGCGCCAGATTTTTTGATATTACAACTAATCTTCTCTCTTTCTATTCTCTCAGAGATGGTGAGGACACGTGCTATCTGAGAGAATCAGGTACCGGTGTCCCCTACCGTAGCCGTCAGAGGCCGAAGCCGGGGTAGAGGCTGAGGACGCGCACGTGGTGCAGCCAGAGCATCTGCGGGAGCTTCTGCTGAGGTACCATCAGCAGTTCCATACGGAGTCCAGGCTGGCACCTGACACACTTACTACTGCTACTACTACTCCTATTCTTCAGGAGACTCTAGCACAGTTCATGAGTATGTACACCACTTTCGCTCAGGAAAGTTTTCTTCCCCTTGATGCAACCACATCCTAGGCTGGGGAAGAGCATGTTCCCGAGATTATTTCTGTACCGCATGCAATGCCTTTTTAACTTGAAGACATGGCAACAACTTCCGAGGATGAGCAACTAAGTCATAAGAGGTTCAAGAAGTACAAGGCTCCAGCATTCAGTGGTCTAGCCTCGGAGGATTCTCTAGGATTTCTAGATAAGTGTTACCAGATTCTCTGCACCATGGGTATTTCAGGATCTAGTGGGGTTTCATTCACTGCGTTCCAGCTTCGAAGGGCCCCAATGAGTTGTGGCACACCTATGACTTAGATAGTCTAGATGAGGCTGCTTCACTGATTTGGACTCAGTTTTCAGATCTGTTGTTGAGAGAGTATGTTCCTTAGAGCCTCAGGGATGCATGGCGCGTAGCGTTTGAGTATTTGCACTTAGGAGGTATGACCGTTTCAGAGTATGTTGTCTGATACACTAGTTTGGCTAGTCATGCCCTAGCCTTGGTTTCTACCGGTTTATTGAGGGCGTTATTACTAACATCAAATCTAGCATGGATCGTGAGTTGGAGATATATATTTCTTATCAGCAGGTTCTGAGCATTGCTAGGAGGATTGGGGGTATGCATGCTAGGTAGAGAGATGAGAGGGAGACCAACAGGTCTCGAGAGTCGGGTAATTATTGTAGTACCCGTAACACAACTGCAGATCATCATGGTAGGGGTTATATGAGTAGACCCATTTATTCAGCTCTTCCATTAGCCAGTAGTGCTCCAGCTTCTCCTAGGCCTCAAGAGCCTTGTTATGCACCTCTAGTTGGTTTCTAGCGCACCTCCTACGCAGGGTACTTTCAGAGGCCAGTGTAGCAGATTTGGCCCTAGCTTATCATAGCCACCACGTCTTCTCAGAGCTTGTTTTGAGTGTAGTGACACATGCATATGGTGAGGGATTGCCCCAGACTTTGGAGGGTTGCACCTCCAATGACTTCTTAACAATAGTGTGCCCCACAGAGTTCTCAGGCCATGGTCCCAGCTCCAGTTGCTATACCACTTGCTCAGCCGGCTATAGGTAGATGTCGAGAAGGTAGAGGTCTCGCCCTCGAGGGCGAGGCCAAGACAGATACTATTTCCTTCCTGGTCATACTGAGGTTGTTGCCTCCGATTCTATCATCAAAAGTATTATATTAGTTTGCAACAGAGATGCGTTGGTTCTATTCCATCTTGGCTCTACTTATCTTATGTGTCTTCTTATTTTTCTCTACATTTGGGTGTATTTCGGGATTCTTTGAGTTCCTTTGTTTATATTTCTACTCTTGTAGGAGATTCACTTGTTGTGGACCGCATTTATCGATCGTGTTTGGTTACTCTCTATGGTTTTGAGATTAGAGCCAATTTGTTATTACTCAGCATGGTTGATTTTGATATTATCTTGGGAATGGGCTAGTTGTGGCCCCATTATGCTATTCTTGATTGTCACGCCAAAAGTATGATGCTGGCTATGCTAGGTGTATCGCGTCTTGATTGGAGAGTTACATTATATCATTCTCCCAGTAGAGTTATTTCATTCCATATGGCTCATCGTATGGTTGAGAAGGGGTATGATGCATATTTAGCTTGTGTGAGAGATGTCACTGTTGATAACCCTTCGGTTGATTCAGTCCTAGTAGTGTGGGATTATCCTAATGTGTTTCCAGCTAACACTCCAGGCATGCCGCGTGATAGAGATACTTATTTTGGCATTTATCTATTGTTGGGTACTCAGCCCATTTGTTTTCCTCCATATGGTATGGCTTCTCTGGAGTTGAAGGTGTTGAAGGATCATTTATAGGAATTGCTTGATAAGGGTTTTATTCATCCCAGTGTTGCACCTTGGGGTACTCCTATCTTGTTTGTGAAGAAAAAGGATGATCGTATGCGTATGCGTATTGATTATTTGTAGTTGAACAAGGTTACATTGAAGAACCGTTATCGTTTTCCTTCTATTGGTGATCTATTTGACTAGCTTTAGGGCGTACGACTGAATTCTAAGATTGATTTGCACCCAGGTTACCATCCGCTGAAGATTCGAGAGCCACATATACCGAAGAATACTTTCAAGACTCAGTATGTCCATTTTGAGTTTCTTGTTATTTCATTTTGGCTAGCCAAATGCCCCAACAGATTTTATGCATTTGATGCACAACGTATTCCGGCCATATCTTGACTCTTTTTTCATTAACTTTATTGATGACATTCTGGTGTATTCCTAGAGTTGGGAAGATCATATGAAGCTCCTGAGGACAGTGCTACAGACTCTAAAGGAAAATAAGTTATATGCAAAAAAATTTAAAATGTAAATTTTGGTTGGATTTTGTGGCATTCTTCGGCCACGTGTTATCGAGTGAGGGTATTGGGCTGGATCCCTCAGCTACAGTGATCCAAAGTTTCCTTGGCTTGGTGGCTTACTACCGTCGTTTTGTGGAAGAGTTTTCATTGATCGCAGCCCCTATGATCCAATAGGGTGTTCTGTTCCAGTGGACGATAGAGTGTGAGGCGATCTTTTAGAAGCTCAAGATAGCTTTGACTACAGCCGCAGTTTTGATATTACCTACAGTTTGGGATCTTATACTGCCTATTGTGATGCTTTAAGAGTCGGGCTTGGAGCGGTATTGATGTAGGACGGTAGGGTGATTGCCTACGCATCTAGATAGTTGACGGTACATGAGAAGTATTATCCTGTCCATGATCTTGAGTTAGCTGCCATTGTTCATGCCTTGAAGATTTATCACCATTATCTATACGGTGTGCCTTGTGAGATTTACATTGACCGTCAAAGCTTGAAGCATTTTTTCAAGCAAACTTATCTAAATTTGTGCCAGAGGAGGTGGTTAGTGTTTCTAAAGGATTATGACATTACTATTATGTATCATCCAGGCTTATCTACTAGTATTGAAGAGTCCTATGGCGATGGATTTCAGGCCTTTGCCGGCCAGTTTGTGAGTTTGGATCTTTCGGATCCTAGTCGGGTTCTAGTTTACATGGTCTCTCGGTCTTCCTTATTTATTGGTATCAAAGAGTGGCAGTACGATGACCCCCATTTGTTTGTCCTTATGGACAATATTTAGCATGGTGTTGCCAGAGATGTAATCATTGGCGAGGATGGATTATTGACGATGCAGGGTCGGGTTTGTGTACCCAATGTTGAGGGGCTTCGGGAGCTGATTCTAGAGGAGGCCCAGAGTTTCGGTATTCCATTCATCCGGGTGTCACTAAGATGTATCAAGACTTAAGGCATCACTATTGGTGGAGGCCAATGAATAAAGATATAGTTGGGTTTGTAGCTCAGTGTCTCAATTTTTCAGCAGGTGAAATATGAGCACCAGGGGCCGGGTGGATTGCTTCAGCAGATAGAGATTTTGGAGTGGAAGTGAGAGAGCATCACCATGGACTTTGTATCTAGACTCCTATGGACTTTGAAGAAGTTCGATGCCATTTGGGTTATTGTGGATCAGCTGATCAAGTCCGCTCATTTCATTCCTGTGTGCACTACTTTATTCTTCAGAGCAGTTAGTGGAGATTCGTCTGCATTGTATTCCAGTTTCCATCATTAGAGATAGAGGTACTCAGTTCACATCACAGTTCTTGAGGGCCCTTCAGCATGAGTTAGGTACCCGGGTAGAGTTGAGTACAACATTTCACCCTCAAAAAAACGGGCAGCCTGAGTGCACTATTCAGATTCTTGAGGACATGCTCCATGCGTGTGTGATCAAGTTTGGATATTAATAGCACTTCTTGCCATTAAGGGTGTTACCTTACAACACCATTTATCATTCCAGCGTCCAGATGGAACCGTATAAGGCTTTATATGGTAGGCGGTATAGGTCTCCCGTGGGTTTGTTCGAGCCAGGTAAGGGTAGATTATTGGGCACAGACCTAGATAAGGATTAATTGGATAGATTCAAGGTGATTTAGGATAGACTTTGTACGACCAAGTCTAGACAGAAGAGTTATGTGGACCGGATGATTCGTGATGTTTCCTATATGGTTGGAGAGCGAGTTCCACTTCGGATTTTGTCTATGAAAGGCGTTATGAGATTTGGGAAGAAAGGGAAGTTGAGTTCGAGGTTTATTGGCATTTTTGATATATTGAGGTGAGTTAGGGAGGTTGCTTATAAGCTTGCCTTACCTCTCAGTCTGGAAGGAGTTCATCCGATATTTCATGTTTTGATGCTCCGGAGATCTCACGGTGATCCATCGCACGGTTTGGATTTCAGCTCAATCTAGTTGGGCAAGAATCTATCTTGTATCAAGGATCCACTGGCAATATTGGATAGGTGGGTTAGAAAGCTGAGGTCAAAGAATATTGTATTAGTGACGATTCAGTGGCGGGGTCGGCAGTCGAGGAGGTCACTTGGAAGACCGAGGAGGATGTGCGCAATCGTTACACTCATCTTTTCACTACTTCAAGTATATCTCTATGCTCGTTCAAGGATGAATGTATCTTTAAGTGTAGTAGGATGTGACAACCTAGCCGATCGTCTTAAAAATTAACGCCCTGATCCCCTATTAACTGCTTTCCCCAAGTTTAATTATGCTAATTTGATGTGCCGGGATGTTCAGTTATGAGTTTCGGAGAGTTATGGGACATTTATTCCCTAAATGAGAGCTTATCTGTTGGAAAATTGACCATAGTTGGAACAGTATGAAGACGGACTTGGAATGAAAATTTGATGGTTCTGTTACCCTTGTTAGGTGATTTTGGGGTTGGGAGCGTGTTTGGATTGTCTTTTTGAGGTCCCTAGCTAATTTAGGCTTGAAATTCCAAAGTTCAATTTCTGAAGTTTCCAGTTTGATAGTGAGATTTCGATTCGAGGGTCGGAATGGACTTCCAAAGTTGTTGAAGTTCCAATACGTCATTTGGGATGCGCGTGCAAAGTTTCAGGTCATTCGGATGAGGTTTTGTAGACTTTATGATCAAAAACGTGTTTTTAGAGTTTTTCAAATTTTTAAGCTTGAATTCGATGAAAAGTAGGCTTTTGATGTTATTTATGGTGTTCCGAACGTTGGAACAAGTTTGAATGATGTTATGGGATGTGTAATTGGTTTGTTTGAGATCTCGGGAGCCTCGGGTTTGTTTCAGATGCTCAACGGGTCATTTTTGTAACTTGATGAATTGTTGAACTGCTGGTATTTGGTTTCCTTCTGTGCGATCGCAACACTTCCTCCGCGTTCAGCTAGAGTAATTTTGGAGGGTGATAATTTTGTTCTATGTGATCGAATTAGTTGGTTCGCGATCGCGGAATTCTATTCCCTCCTTCTTCGTGTTCGCATAGTAGAAACTGAGCCGGTGGCTCAATGGCCATTTTTCCTCTTCGTGTTCGCGTGAATTCAACCATGAACGCGTAAGCCACCTTTTTCCTCTTCTGTGATTGCGTGCTTCCTCTCGTGCTCACGTAGGCTATTTTATTGAGCCCTTCACTTTTACTCTTCGCGATTGTAAATGATTTCTTGCTATCACAATGAATAAATGTCTGGGCAGAGAATTTAAATCCCAAAATCTAGGGTTTAGACCATTAATCATATTTTTGACTTGGGAGCTCGGAAAGTCACGCTTTTTGAGAGGAGTTTCACCTGGGTGACTTGGGTAAGTGATTCTTGCTCGATTTACACTAATCTCCATGAATCTTCACTTAAATTCAACCATTAATTTCGGAATTTCAGTAGAAATGGGGGGAAAAGTTCTTAGACCTAGAGATTGAGTTTTGATTTGGTTTTTGACACGGATTTGGGTAAATTTTTATATGGTTAGACTCGTGAGAGTGTGAGGATTATGGAAATGTGAATTATACTCTATTCCTAGACGTGGGTACTAGGGAAATTTTGGTTATTTTAGATAATTTTACGTATTAGCTTAGAATTTAATTATAAAATCTGTTACTTGAGGTGTTATTTACAATATGCAATCGAATTGAATAGATTTGGGCTCTTTAGAGTCGGATACTCGTGGCAAAAGCGTGATTTCGAGTTTATTTTGAGTCGGTTCGAGGTAAGTGAGTCGTCTAACCTTATGTGGGGGATCTTCCATTTAGGACATGATATATTTGAATTCTGAAATGCCTTGTACGTGAAATGACGAGCGTGTACTTGATCAAATTGTTGAAAACCCGATTTTTTCTTAAGTTATTTCAATGACATTATTGTCCAGATTTATAATGAATACAAATTTAGCATGTATTAGTTAGAAGAGCATGCTTAGTTGACTCAAATCTCTTATTTGCTTAAATTGCCTTGATTATATTACGTGAAGCATGTTAGGCTAGAAGTACTTGTTGCTTGATATGATATTTCCATTTCTAAATATCTTTTTATTGTTGTCGTGTATTTTCATTGGGACTACAGATGTGTGATTTTGGTAGCTCCCCCTTGTTTGTCTACTTTGAGACTACGGGTTAGATTCCTAGTAGACCCCCCTGCACAGTTATACGGAATTACGTGAATACACCCGGTAGATTCTCGTAGTACTAATTATTTACATTTGCTTCTACGGATCAGTATTTCAGCAGATTCCCGCGCATTAATTGTTAGACTACATGACGGAATCCCGGGAGATCCACTGGACAGTTGAAATTCGAACTAGAAGACGGTATCCTAGGCGATCCTCGTTGTTACTATTGGTCCTTAGTTGTATTCACTTCCATGGTTACTCTGTTTTGAATAGTTTTTGTTTCCCGTATAACTTGCTCTATTTCATTGTTATACCCATTTTCGCTGCTTATCTCATATTGTTGAAACTTTATATTATATTTAACCTTAGTAGGGCCCTAACCTTCCTCGTCACTACCCGACCGAGGTTAGGCTTGGCACTTACTAAGTACCATTGTGGTGCACTCGTGCCTTTTCTACGCATGTTTTTCATGTGCAAATCCAGGCACCGCTGATCAGGTCTACCATCCTTGAGACTACTTAGACACTCGGGGTACATCTGCCACGTCTGCAGATCAAGGAGTCCCTATCTATTCGCCTTGGTTTTTTGCCATTCTGTATCTTTCAGTTTTATTAGACATTCTGGAGTTAGAGCTGTGTAATATTTATCTTAGCTTGTGATTCATGGGGTTCCGGATATTGGATTTAGATGTTGGTTTTTAGACTTCTCTATATATATGGTGTATGCCGAGTGGAACATTTAACACTATTATTGGTTTATTTTTTGTTCTTAAATCATTTTATTTTCAGAAGTTTGGTTATCTTCAGCAATTTAGGCTTACCTAGTTGTATAGACTAGGTGCCATCACGATTGTTCACAGAGAGTGAACCGGGATCGTGACATCAGCACACGAAGTGCAGTGAGATCTCCCATAATACTTGGAATTTGTCCTTCAAATCTGTTACTTGAAAGATCAATAGTGGTGTAAATAGTGAAAATTGTAACAAATTCAAGCTTTCATCCCTTGGTTGCAAGTGTTACAGAATCTTGGTAATACCCATCTCAAGTGTATCTTGGTTCCCTCAATGTTTTATTAATTGTTCTCATGGCTTTCAATTGTTGAAACAAACTCGTTGGAAAGTTTTCGTGAAGGCATTGTAAGAGATATCTATGATTCGAAGCTCAGGAAAGTTTTCAATCCTTGAAGTTCTAATGGCCCCATGCAATTTATTTGATCCCAAGCTTAAAACTCAGGTTTGGAGAAGTTACAACAACACCGGGAATGTTTCATTGAGGTAATTATATCCTAAATCAAGTACTTGCAACTGTTTGCAATTAGCCAAAAATTGGGGAATTCTCCCCTCTAGTTCATTGCCACGCAAGTTGAAGCCTTTGAGTACACATTCAATGCTAAAAGTTGTTGGAAGAGCCCAGAAAAAATTATTGTGGTACATATCTAAAACCACAAGATGACTACTCATGTTGCCAAAACAATGCGGAATTTCTCCCTTGAGATTGTTTCTACCCAAATCTAGAATTTATGATGTTAAATTGCAAATAGAAGAAGGTATCTCTCCACGAAGATTATTCTGTGACATCATTAAAACACTAAGGCCACTGATATTACTTAAGCATTTCAAAAATTTTCCCTTCAGGTTGTTTCTCTCCAAAGATAAATTTTTCAATAATGTCAATTGCAAATAGATGAAGGAATTTCTTCACTAAGAATGTTGCCATGGAGAAATCGAGCTTGCAAGTTTCTCAAATTCCCCAATGATGCAGGAATAGAATCATTAAGAAAGTTAGCATGTAATTCTAGGTTAGCAACAGACCTTAGGTTACCTATTTCTTCAGAAATTGCACCGAAAGGATGAATTCTATAAAGATACAAAAGGGACAAGTTGATCAAATTCCCCAATGAAACAGGACCAGAACCATTTATAATGTTATTACTCAAATTTAGCACAATAAGAGACCTTAGATTACCTATTTCTTCACGAATGCGACTAGAAAGATGATTGTTATAAAACGATAAAAGGGAGAAGTTGGTCAAATTTCCCAATGAAGCAGGAATAGAACTAGTAAAACAGATAGTACTCAAAGCTAGCTTATTAAGAGACCTTAGGTAATATATTTCTGAAGGGATGAAGCCAGATAGGTGATTCTCAAGAAGATACAAAAGAGACAAGTTGGCCAAATTCCTCAATGAAGCAGGAATAGAGCCATCTAGAGTATTATAACTCAAATCTAGCTCCTTAGGTGACCTATTTCTCCTGGAATGGGGCCGGAAAGATGATTTTCAGCAAGAGACAAAAAGGAAAAGTTGGTCAAATTTTCCGTTGAAGAGGAATAGAACCATTAAGAAAGTTACTATCTAATTATAGGTCCAGTAAAAGACCTTAGGTTTCCTATTTCTTCAGGAATGGGGCCAGAAAGATGATTGCTATAAAAATAGAAAAGGGACAAGCTGGTCAAATTCCCCAATGAAGCAGGAATAGAATCATTTAGATTGTTATTACTCAAATTTAGTACAGTAAGAGACTTTAGGTTACCTATTTCTTCAAGAATTAGACCGGAAAGACAATTCTCATAAAGAAGCAAAAAAGAGACAAGATGCTCAAATTCCCCAATAGGAATAGAACCAGAAAGAAAGTTAGTATACATAGATGAAATAGTAAGAGACCTTATGTGTCCTATTTTTCCCGGAATGGAACCATTTAAATGGTTGTCCCATATGTAGAGGGGTCTCAAGCTTGGCTAATGAGCTGATTTGTGGTGGGATTGTGCCTGAAATCTTATTGGACGATAAGTCAAGATAGACAAAATTTGCGAGTTTGCCAATTTCAGGTGGGATGATGCCAGACATATTTAAGAAAATGGAGAAATGAAAACGGAAAATCACAGAGCGTACCAATAACACTAACATTTTGTAATATTTAACCTATTTACCCTACCATTAAAGCATATAACTTCATACCAATCCCCGCATGCATTAGAACTATTTTCTGTCCATGAAGCCAATAAGGAATTATTGTGGTTCCTGAAAGCTGATTTCCAGGGGAGCACTTGCTTTCTCAAAGGAAGCGACAAAAGTAAATGTAAAGAGATAAATAGAATGAAAACTGAAGAAGAGAAATATTTTTGGGAACCATCATCATATACTGCTAAACGATAGACACATACTATCAGTCTTTACACACTCACAAAAGCTCCAGACAACACAATCATACACGGACTTCACCAAAAATTAGTGGAAAGTGGTTTAATGCCACATAAGAGGGGATAAATTTGCTTGATTTATCTTTGAAGGGGTGCATCTTAGGTAAATCCTTATCGGAACAGAAGAGAAAAATGAAGTAGCGCTTTATAAGTCACAACACAAATTAATATGATATGCATGCTTTTAATTTGGGTTCGATGTGACATAACTTAAAAGACAAATTTATATATACCTAGGCTAAAAGCGGACAATATGTGCCATGTCACATAATTATCCTTGATTTATCCCTGTCGGTTTGGTGTGAAATTATGAACTAAATAAATGGAGCTGCTGTCTTCTTTTTAGAATTATGTAATGAGACATTCAAAGTTGAGATTATGAACTTAGGAAAATATCAAGCTAATAAAAAAGAAAAAAAAACAAATATAAAGAAATATGAAACATGTTTTATGAAAGAAAGCTTAAAAGTTAACATAGGAATAGCCAAATCCATTATATGTCGGTTTCCACTTGAAACACATGCATGTTTACGATCCTATCCAGGTGGACAAGGGTAAGATTTCCCAGAATTTTGGACTGTTAGTCAATAATAATCAGCTTATTTTATTTATTAGTATCCATTAGAAATGGAAATCGGGAGGAACTTTCGATCTTAGTGAATTGACAATAAAACCAAGTCATTTCAGATTATTCCCTAAAATACTCTATCAGCATAACATTTTTGCCTAGCATTCATAGGTTATGTTTGCCTTTTAAGGGTAACGACCCGATAGGTGATTTTGAGCAACTGCGTCTGGTCCGGCAGTTTAAGGTCACAAGTAACTTCATATAGTGTATTATGACTTTCATGCATTATCGGCTCGGGCTTTTGAGAACTTTGGAAAGGATTTTTAGATGTGACTTTCATTTGAGAAGCATGAGGTTGAAGAATTGACCAAGATTTGACTTTTGAGCATTTGACCTCGGATTAGAGTTCGGTGATTCCGATAGGCTCCGGTTGCAATATTGGACTTAGGCATACGTCCGGGTTTGAATTTGGAGGTATGTGGGTTGACTTGAAGAAATTCGTCGAAAGTTGGAAAAGTTGAAATTTGGAAGATGGTGAAGTTTTACCAGTATTTGGCTTTGGCGATATCCGGGTCAGAATACAATTTCGAGAGTTGGAACAACTTTGTTATGTCATTTGGAACTTGCCTGCAAAATTTAACGTCATTTTGGATTGGTTTGATAGGTTTCGGCAGGAGTTTTAGAAGTTGGAAGTTTTGAAAGTTTATAAGTTCCATTCATGGCGCTATTCAATGTTTCAGCATTGTTTGATGCGATTTGAGACCTCAAGCGAGTCTGTGATAAGTTATGGGACTTTTTGGTATGTTCGAACATGGTCCCGAGGGGCTCGAGTGAGTTTCAAGTAGGTTTGGGCTGTGTTGCACTCGTTTTTTATGTTTCGATGTTATTTCTTCAAAGCATAAATGATACCACACTAAACAAATGAATTCTGAATCTGAATCGTAATTATGGAGCCATAGCAAAACGAATTGTCAAATTCGGACATCGCATTAGGATTTTGTGCTCATTTTACTAAGAAATGTGCTGCCAGATTTTTCAGATTAATTACGTTGCCACTGACTTCGTATTTAAAAATTTGCTCTATTTCCAAATATATAAACCAATATATTTCCTTCACAATAAGGTCAAATGGAGTGATCCAAAATCCTCATTTGTTTGAAATTTCATAAAAAATACATTAATGTCATCAAAAGCGAGTTTCGGGATCATTTGTCATGCAAAACGAAGTAGAACAACATGGCAAAAATACTTAATATCAAAAGTTTGCTCATTTGGTCATATTTTGAGTTGGGGAGATTGGATTTGGATAGTATTTGAAGGTGATTTTCACTACTTGGGTTGGAGTAAGTGTTCTATACTCGGTTTGGTTATATTTCATAAATCTATTTTGGTTTTAGGAATTTGATTGATGATTTCAAAGTGAAATTTGGGGTTTTTATTTAAAACTTCATAAAGTGAATTTTTGAGTTTTGAATATCGTTTCGGAGTCGGATTTGAGTGAAACTAGTATGGTTGGAATTGTAATTGAATGATGTTTGGGGTTTGTAAATTTTTTCGGGTTCCGAAGTGCGGGCTCGGAGAGTTGACTTTTGTCCACCTTTTACAAATTGTATAAGGATAATAGCCTTTTTAATTGAAATTATTTTTTCTTGCATTTTTTGATGTATTTAAGTCTTCTTTAGCTAGATTGGGCCGAGCGGTGGTGAATTGGTAAAGAAAAAGCTAAATTAAGTATTGAGTTGGCCGAATTGAGGTAAGTATCTTGCTTAACCTTGTGTGTCTATTATAATCCCAAATACCGATCATGATGGCGCTTACACATTACTAGGCAAGCCAACTAAACAACCACAACCCTTTTCCTTTTACATTAAGCCATTTTTACGCAGGTTTAAATTCCATACTTTTCAAAATAAGCATTTAAAATAATAAATAAATATGTGGAAGTCAATAAAACATTAACTACACAGCCCCAGAAATATGGTATCACAAGTCTAGAGCCTCTAATACAAGTCTAAATACCTACTAAATCAGTTGTCGGAAATACAGAAAAAGATAACAAGGTAGAAAGGAGAAACAGGGCGACAGACACCATGCAGCTACTTAGAAATCTCCACCTACACACTAGATCAGCTAAATAGCCCTCACTCAGCCGCTCGAGCATCTGGATCTGCACACAAGGTACAAGGAGTAATATGAGTATACCAACTTATTAAGGAACTAAAGTAAATAAGTACTGAAAGCAGTGACGAGTAGTTCAAAAGCATGTAACTGAAATCCATAGGATAAGAGATCAACTTTACAGTTTAAAACAAGCTTCGTCAAAGAATAAGCTTTTTCGCTTTAATACATTTGATATCAGATACTTAACAATATTGTCAATAGAGGCTTATTTGAAAACAAATGAAATCACTAAAAAACATCATAAATGAGTCCCTCGAGCAAGGAATTACTCAAAATATGGCCTTTTGGACAGCCTCTTAGTTGCTCATGACTCAACCCTCGTCATTCAGTCTCAGAATATCTCATAATAATAAAAAGCAACAATAACTGTTGCGACATGCAGCCAGATCCATATATTTATAGTCAACTACGCTCATTGGGGGTGTGCAGACTCCCGAGGGTCTCCTACAACCCAAGCGTCATATCGCTGGCGCACGTAGTGTGTGTGTGTGTATGTGTATATATATATATATTTATATATATATATATATATATATATATATATATATCGTGGCAGCGTGCAGCCCGTTCTATAACTCTCATATGTATAAATATCCTCACACTTAGTTCCTCGACCTTTCTCTGTCATTAACCTCACAACTCCTTGGGTACAATAGTGGAAATTAGGGAACTCAGTCCAAATAGTTCTCTCTCTTAAAGCAACAAGAAAAAACTAGTTTTAGTCATTTAACAAATAAAACATGACTGAGGATATGCTTTTAGCAAGTAAATTGAGGCAAACAATCAAAATGCCTCGAAGGGTTACTACAAGTCGGTGCAAGGCCCTAGACATGGAATACAACGCATAATACAGTAAAATATCAAATAGAAGGAATAATATAATATTTTCAAACCAAATACGCGGCTAAATAGTGGTTACTGGACAAACTCGGTCACAATCCCTACTAGTGAATGCCCACACACTCGTCACCTAGCATGTGCATTACCGCATTTATCAAAACAAGTCAATTATCGGGGTTTCGTACCCTTAGTTCCGGATTTACAGTGGTTACTTACCTCAAAACAGTGAAAATACTACCATGTGCGCCTTTGACCCTCAAATTGGCCTCTACTCACTTCAAATCTATCAAAAATCAGAACGAGGATGTCAAAATATGCTAAGGGAATGAAACCAAGCGAAAACAATCAATAAATAGCACAAATATCAAAATTACCAAAACCCAACCCTAGACCCAGATCTCGAAATTCAGAAATTTTTACATAAATAGATTCCTTATCTCTCCACGAGTTCATACATATCAAAATTTCTCAAATTCGACCACAAATGGTCCTTCAAATCCCCAATCAAAAGTGCCAAATTCCAAGCCCTAGTTCCTCAATTATTAGCTTAATTTCCATGATTTTTGTAGGTATAATTAACATACTAATCGAGTTTTAAGTTCAAGAATATTACCTCAAAGTGATTCCCCTTGAATCCCTCTTCAGTCTACTTCGAAAATTCCTAAAAACGACCAACTATACATTCGCGGATAAGAAGACCTTTTAAACATTTCCCCCAGGCCGGAAAATCCTTCTTCGCGAACGCTGTCGAAGCCTCGCTCGCATTCGCGAAGAAAAAAATTACCTTGACAAAATTTCCTCTTACGCGATCACCACAGAACACACACGAGCGCTATCTCTTACCAGATGATCCTTCCGAACATGAACCCACCATCGCGAACGGGATGGGTTAATTCCTACTGAAGCTCAAGCGCTACCTTTCTTCTATGCAAATGCAACTACATGCCCGTGAACGCGATCCAAAACCTCACAGCCCTTCACGAACGCAAAGACTAAACTCTTACCTTCCTAAGCTTACTCTCTGCGGACGCGAGGGCCCACTCGCGAATGCGAAGAGTTTATTTCTTGCAAAAAGTGAAACCATTTTTTGCAATTTTCCTTAACTCAAAATGATCTGTTTAACCCTCCGAAACTCACTCGAGGACCCTGCGACCTCAACCAAAGACACAAACATATCCTAAAACCTTATCTGAACTTGTTCCAATCTTCAAAATTTCCTCAAATAACATCAAATCAATGAAAACACACCGAATTCAAGCCAGAGTTTCTAAAATCTTCCGAATTCCGCTTGTGATCAAAATCCCAACCAAACAACGTCAAAATGATCTGAAATTTTGCACACACATCCCAAAGGACATATCAAAGCTACTGCAACTCTTGTAACTCCATCCCAATCACTTAATCAAAATCTCACCTACCAATTGGAAATCGCGAAAAAAATATCAACTTTGCCAATTCAATCCTAAATCTACTCTTGTCTTCCAAAACCCATTCTGATAACACTCCTAAGTCACAAATCACCTCCTGAAGCTAACCAAACCATCGAAACTCAGATTCGAGCCCTCTAACTCATAAGTCAACATCTAGTTGACTTTTCCAACTTAAGCTTCCTTAAAAGAGACCAAGTGTCTCAAACCTTACCAAATCCTTTCAAAACTTGATCCGACCAACTCGATACCACAAAAAACTGATAAACAAAGCATCAAGAAGCAGCAATGGGTAAAATTGAGCGATAAAATCATGAGACGACTTGGTGGGTTGTCACGTCCTCCCCAACTTAAACAAACGTTCGTCCTCGAACGAGTCAAGAAACATACCTGAAGCCTCAAACAGGTGAGGATATCTGTTCTGCATCTCCGTCTCGGTCTCCCAGGTAACCTCCTCCATGGGCTAATCTCTCCAGTGCACTTTCATTGAAGCTATTTCCTTTTACCTCAATATCCGAACCTGACGACCCAAAATAACTATTGCCTCTACATCATAGGTAAAATTATCATCCAAGTGAATCGTGCTGAAGTCCAGAACATGCGTTGAATCCCCAATATACTTCCGGAGCATAGAAACATGAAATACCAGATGCACAATTGACAAGCTGGGTGGAAAAGAAAGCTCATAAGCCACCTCCCCAATCATTTGGAGTACCTCAAAAGGTCCAATGGAATGCAGACTCAACATTTCTTTCATCTCAAATCTCATGACACCCTTCATGGGTGAAACCTTCAACAGAACCTTCTCGCCAACCATGTACGACACATCTCGCACCTTCCTATTAGCATATCTCTTTTGCCTTGACTGTGCTATATGGAGCCTCTCCTGAATCACCTTCACCTTCTCCAACGCATCTTATACCAAATATCTCCCCAATAGCCTAGCCTCACCAGGCTCGGACCAATAAACGAGAGATCTACACCGCCTTCCATACTAAGCCTTATATGGAGCCATCTGAATACTCGACTAATACCTGTTGTTATCAGAAAACTTTGTGAGTAGTAGAAACTAATCCCATGACTCTTTGAAAACAATGACAAAAGCACGCAAAATGTCCTCCAATATTTGAATAGTACGCTCGAACTTCCCGTCCGTTTGAGGATAAAAAGTTATGCTCAACTCCACCTAAGTCCCAACTCTCGCTACACAGACCTCCAAAACTATGATGTAAACTTAGTTCCCCTATCTAAGATGATGGAAACTTGGACACCATGCAACAAAACAATCTCCCGGATATATATCTCTACTAATTTCTCTGAAGAATAGGTAGTACAGATAGTAATGAAGTGCGTGGACTTGGTCAATCAATCCACAATCACCCAAATAGCATCAAACATCTTCAAAGTCCTTGGAAGTCCAACAACAAAGTCCATAGTGATCCTCTCCCACTTCCACTCTAGAATATTCATCCGCTAGAGCAAGCCACCCAATCTCTGATGGTCATATTTCACCTACTGACGATTGAGGTACCAAACTACAAATCCCACAATGTGTTTCTTCATTATTCTCCACCAATAGTGCTACCTTAAATCCTGATACATCTTCGCGGCATCCGGATGATTAGAATACCGCGAGCTATGGGCATTCTAGAATAAATTCTCGAACCCTATCCATATTGGGCACACAAACCCAGCCCTGCATCATTAATAGTCCATCATACTGAACTCTATCTCTAAAGACATGTAGATGCGGATCATCAAACTAGCACTCTTGGATGCACTCATATAAGGAATATCGAGAAGACACAGAAGCCAGTACCCGACTGGACTCCTAAATATCTAACCTCACGAACCGATTGGCCAAGGCCTGAACATCAACTGCAAGAGGTCTCTCCCCAACTGAAAAATGTGCCAATCTCCCCATACTGACTACCTTTCATCTCAAAGCATCGGCTACCACATTGGCCTTTCTTGGATTGTATAATATAGTCATGTCATAATCCTTACGCAACTCCAACCACCTCCGCTGTCTCAAATTAAGATCCTTTTGCTTGAACAAGTGTTCAATACTGCGATGATCGGTGAGCACCTCACAAGATACGCCATACATGTAATGCCTCCAAATTTTCAATGTGTGAACTATGATAGCCAACTCCAAATAATGAATGAGGTAATTTTTCTCATATGGATTCAACTAACGAGAAGCATGATCAATAACTCTACCCTCCTGCATCAACAAACATTCAATCCTAGCTCTCGAAGCATCACAATGCACGGTATATGAACCTAAAGCTGATGAAAAAACCTATATTGTAGCTATGGTCAAAGCTGTCTTGAGCTTCTAAAAGCTCTCCTCACACTCATCCGACCATACAAATAAAGCACCATTCTGACTCAACTTGGTTAAGGGCGATGAAATAAATGAGAATCCTTGAACAAACTGGTGATAATCACCCTCCAAAAAAAGAAAACTGTGAATCTTCGCAATTGAGGATGGTCTGGGCGAACTCTGAACCGTATCTATCATTATTGGATCAACCTGTATACCCTCACTGGAAACTACGTGTCCTAAGAATGCCACTGAATTGAGCCAAAACTCATACTTGGAGAACTTTGCATAAAGCTTTTCCTCCCTCAAGCTCTACAATACAACCCTCAAATGCTCTACGTGCTCCTCTAGACTACGTGAATATACCAGAATGTCATTAATAAAGACTATGACAAACAAGTCAAGATAAGGCCGGAACACGCTGTTCATCAAACGCATGAATGCTGCTGGGACATTGGTTAGCCTAAATGACATTGCCAAGAACTGATAATGACCATATCGTGTCCTGAAAGCTGTCTTAGGAATATCCGAACCCTTGATCTTCAACCGATGATTACATGAATGGGGATCATTCTGGGAGAACACCCTTGCTCTCTGAAGCTAGCCAAATAAATCATCAACGCAAGGCAAAGGATACTTGTTCTTAATTGTTACCTTGTTCAATTACCTATAACCAATGCACATTGTCATTGTGCCATCCTTCTTCTTCACAAACAGAACTGGCGCACCCCGAGATGTAACACTAGGCCAAAATGAACCCCTTATCAAGGAGTTCCTGAAGCTGCTCCTTCAACTCCGCTGGTGCCATGCAATACGGCAAAATTGAAATATGATGAGTTCTAGGCACAAGGTCAATACCAAAATCAACATCCCTATTTGGTGGCTTGCCCGACAGGTCTACATGAAAAACACCAGGGAAATCCCTCACTACTAAAATAGAATCAATAGTGGGAGTCTCAGCTCTGACATCCCTCACAAAGGCAAGATACAAAAGACAACCCTTCCCAACCTACGATGGGACTTCAAGAAAGAGATCACTCTACTAGGAACATAATCAGTCACACTTCGCCACTCGATCCCTAGAACACCCGCTATAGCCAATGTATCTATCTTAGCATGACAGTCTAGAATAGCACGACACTGAGATAACTAATCCATGCCCAGAATAACATTGAAATCCACCATTCTCAATAATAATAGATCAACTCGGGTCTCCATACCATCAATGGTCACCACACACGAATGATACATACGATTTACAGCAACAGTATCACCCACCGGGGTAGATGCATGAACGGGTAAAGTAATCATCTTTGGGGGCATACCCAAGTAACAAGAAAAGTATTATGACACATAGGAAAAGGTGGATCTGGGATCAATAATGCAGAGACATCTTTAAGGTAGACTAAAACAATACCTGTAATAACAGCATCAGAAGAAATAGCATCGGGTATGCCTAGGAGAGTATAGAAATGGGCCTGACAACCCCTTGATCAATCTCCCCATCAGGGTGACCCCTTGCCGACTGACCTCCACCCCAGCCAGCTGGGAAGGTGGTGAAGTAACTGGAGTAGATGTTGAGGGTTTTCCCCTCTGTTGAGACTTGAGAATGACCATCATGAAGATGAGGACACCGACTCCTTATATGCCTAAGCTCTCCGCATTCATAGCAACTCCTTGGTGCTGTAGATGAGGACTGAATGGAACCCCTGGCACGAGAATGACCACTAAAAGGACGTGTCATGGAGGAAACCTAGATTGATGGAGCATGGGATAAATTCTAAACTGGATGGGCACTATGTGATGAGTGGCCATGATGAGAACTATGAAAACCATGACAAAATGATGCTCCACGGTAGCCTGGGCGAGCTGAATGAGCCTTCCTGAAAGAACGACCTCTGCCCTACTAGAACTGACCCCTCGAATGAGCACTGCAAAAGCTACCAGATCCCTGAGGCCTCTTAGCCTCCCTCTCCTCTCACTCTTGCTGGAGAACCGACTTAATCTTACGAGCGATATCAACAACCTTCTCGAAAGTAGCACCTATCATCCTCTCTCTAGTCTTGAGAATCCTATGCTAGTACTTGAGGCCATCAACAAACCTCTCGATCGTCTGTAGATTTGAGGGAACCAACCAAACCGCATGTCAGGCAAACCTAGATTACTGTATCTAATACCGTGTCACAGTCATCTCCTCCTGACGGAACTGCTCAAACTTACTATGCAGGTTCTATCAACGCAACTGTGGCACATACTTTTCCAGGAAGAGAATAGAGAATTGATGCCAAGTAAGGGGTGCTACACCAACAAGCCTATGCCTCTCACGTGCCTCCCACCAAGCGAAAGCAGCCCCAGAAAACCGAAAGGTAGTAAAGGCCACAACACTAGTCTCAAGAATCCATGATGTACGAAGAATCCGTTGGAACTTATCAAAGAAACCGTGGACATCTTCGCCCTATGCACCGCTGAATGTCGGAGGCTGGAGTTTACCAAACCTCTCAAGTCGACGCTGCTTGTATACGGCATAACTAGTACCACAAACTCTTGAGCTGGTACAATCGGCTGGGATGGAGGTGCCCCCGGTGTCTGGAGTCCCTATACCAACCTGCTCAGGTGTGTAGCAACGAGGTTCTAGATGCCTCCCCTGGTATGAGAAGTAGTTGTGATCGTAGTAGCTGAGACCGCCTGAGCCAAACTTTTACACACTGATAAGATCTAAGCTAAAGCCTCCTGAAGGCCTGGAATCACAATAGGCAAGCCGGTGCCTGAGCTGGTGCTATTGTAGTGTCCACAACTAGGACCTGATTCGGAACTGGGGTAGTTGGTGAATGTGCAGGTACTGCTCTAGTTGCTCTGCCCCTCCCACGGCCTTGACCGCGACCTTGGCCTTTGGTGGCCCCAATTGGTGGTACTGGTAGTCGTCTGTCCTGCCCGGTAGACCGTGTCCTCACCATTTGTGCGAGAATGGAATAATAGAAGTTTAGTACTCGAATCAAAAAATTCGCATGATAAGAATTTCAAGAATATAAGGTCTTTCCTAAAGGTTTTGTAGCCTCTCGGGGATAAATACAGACGTCTCTATGCCGATCCACTGGACTCTACTAAGCCGTCTCATGACTTGCAAGACCTATGTAACCTATGCTCTGATACCAACTTGTCACGACCCCAAATACCAGTCGTGATGGCGCCTATCACATTACTAGGCAAGCCAACTAAACAATTTACTAGAACCCTTTTCTTTTTACATTAAACCGTTTTTACTCAGGTTTAAATACCATACTTTTCAAAATAAGTGTATTAAACAACAGATAACTATGCAAAAGTCAATAAAACATGAACTACACAGCCCCACAAATTTGGTGTCACGAGTCTAGATCATCTAATACAAGTTTGAATACCTACTACATCAATAGTCTAGGAAATGCGGAAAAAGATAAAGAGATAGAGGGGAGAAATCAGGTTGCGGACGCCATACAGCTACCTTGAAATCTCCGCCAACACACTGGATCAGCTAAATAGCCCTCACGCCGCTTAGGCACTTGGGATCTGCTCACAATGTGTAGGGAGTAACATAAGTACGCCAACTCAGTAAGTAATAAGGTAAATAAGTATTGAAAGTAGTGATAAGCAGTTCAAAAGAATATAACTGAAATGCATAAGTTAACATATCGATTTTATATTTTAAAACCAGTTTCGTCAAAGAATCAACTTTTCAGATTTAACACATTGGAAATCAGATACTTAACAATATTGTCTATAGAGGCTTATTTGAAAACATAGTGAAATCAGTGAAAACATGATAAATGGCCCCCTCATGCAAGGAATCACTCGAAATATCGCCTCTCGGGCAGCCTCTCAATCACTCATGACTCAAGCCTCGTCACTCAGTCTCACAATATCCCATAATAATAGAAATCATAATAACCATTGTGGTGTGGTAGCCCGAACCATATATTAATAGTCGACTACGTTCACTGGGGGTGTGAAGACTCGCCAGCAGCTCCTATAGCCCAAGAGTCATTTTGTTGCAGCACGTGGCCCGATTCAATATATATATATATATATACATATATATATGTCGATGTAGTGTGCAGCCTGATCCATATAAGTTTCGCTACGGCATGCAGCCCGGTCCATAACTAATATATATATATAAGTATTCTTACACTTAGGTCCTCGGCCTCTCTCAGTCAGTAACCTCAAATACTCTCAGGTACAACAATGGAAAATAGGGAACTCAGTCCAAATAGTTCTCTCTTTTAAAAGCGACAAGAATAAACCATTTTTAGATATTTAACAAGTAAACCATGACTAAGGATATGCTTTTAGCAGGTAGAGTGAGGAAAACAGTCAAAATGTCCTTAAGGGTTTCGACAGGTCGGCACAAGGCTCCAAACATGGCGTACATCCCATAGTGAGTAAAATATCCAAAATAAGGAATAATATAATATTTCCAAAAAGGACAAGATCACAATCCCTACTGGTGCACACCCACACGCTCGTTACCTAGCATGTGCGTCACTGCGTTTATCAAAACAAGTCAATTATCGAGTTTTCGTACCCTCAGTTCCAAATTTACCATAGTTACTTACCTCAAACTGGTAAAAATACTACTTTGCGACACCTTTTCCCCCCGAATCATCTTCTACTCAGTCGAATCTATACAAAATCAGAACGAGTTCATACATATTAAAAAATTGAACAAATATTGAAATTACCAACACTCGACCCCCTGAGCCCATGTCTCGAAATTCAAAAATTCTCACATAAATAGATTCGTTATCTCCCCACGAGTTCATACATATCAAAAGATCTCAAATCCGACCCTTAATGGTCCTCCAAATCTCCAATCAAAAGTCCCAGTTTCCAAGACGTAGTTCCTCAATTTCTAACTTATTTCCATGGTTTTGATTGTGGAATTCACGTAATAATCGAGTTTTAGGTCCAAGAATATTACCTCAAAGTGATTCCCTTGTATCCCTCTTCAATCTCCTTCAAAAATCCCAAAAATCAGTTATGGAGGAAAATAACCCCATATTTGCGGACAAGACAACCTTTTCAACATTCTACCTGGGCCTGGAAATCATTCTTCGTGAACACGATTAAAGCCTCACGTTCACGAAGCACAAAATTACCTTGACCAAATTTCCTCTTACGCAATCGTGACACAACACATGCGATAGTGATTCCTTACCAGATGACCCTTTGCGAACGCGAACCCTCCATCGCGAACGTGATGAGTATTTCTACTGCAGCTCAATCTCTCCATTTTTTCTATGCGAGCACGACTACACGCCCGCGAACGCAATGCATAACCTTGAATCCCTTCGCGAAAGAGTCCTATGCCTCGCGAACATGAAGGCTAAATTCTCACCTTCCTCAGCTTACTCTTCGCGAGCGCGAGGGCCCACTCGAAAATGCAAAGAGTTAACTTCCTGCAATAGCTAAAAGCATTTTATGCAATTTTCCTTGACTTAAAAATGATACGTTCAACCTTCCAAAACTAACTAGAGGCCCTCGTGACCTTATCCAAAGGCACCAACATACACTAAAACCTTATCCATAGTTGTTGCAATCTTCAAAACACCTCAAACAACATCAAATCAATAAAAACACATCAGATTCAAGCCTGAGTTTCTAAAATCTTTCGAATTCTGCTTTTGATAAAAAACACAACCAAACCACGTCGGAATGATCTAAAATTTCGCGCATACTTCCCAAGGACATAACGAAGCCACTGCAACTCTCGTAATTCCATCTCGATCACTTTATCAAAATCTCACCTACCAGTCGGAAATCGCAAAAAAAATATCAATTTCGCCAATGCAAGCCTAAATATACTGTGGACTTCCAAAACTCATTCCGATAACGCTCCTAAGTCGCAAATCACCTCCTGAATCTAACCAAACCATCGAAACTCACTTTTGAGCCCTCTAACACATAAGTCAACATCCAATTGACTTTTCCAATTTAAGCTTCCTTAAAAGAGACTAAGTGTCTCAAACCTTAACAAATCCTTTCCGAACTCGATACCAAAAAACGTTGATATGAAAAGCATAAAGAAGCACAAATGGGGAAAATGGAGTGGTAACTCATGAGACAACTGGCCGAGTCGTCATAGTGTGGGACTTCCTCTTAGGATTTATGTATTCTATGTTAATTGTAGTCCATGTGTGCGAGGTGACGAGTGTGCGCTCGGGCTAATTTGTGAAAAACTTTCCTGTTAGGATTCTTAGGTCATTATATTCACTAAGTGGGAAGTTGTTCTAGTATGATTGGGTTTCCTATAGTCTAGTTTCAACGCTACATGCTCTATTCGATGTTGTTAGGACTTCTTTACCTATTACTTGTTATTTGAACCTTATTTCCTGAATTGAAGTGATTTACTTCCTTGTTGTTTTTTATACTTCTTAATTGTGAGTTCCTTTATTGTCACGGTCCAAAAATCCCTCCGAAGGAGTCATAATGGCACCTAGTCTCTAAACTAGATAAGCCTAATATTAACTTAGATAACATTGATATTTGCTAACTTAAAATTAAATAACTCTTGACAAATTTTTTGAGCACAAATACCTGGATCGGTGCATAAAAATGAACAGAATTGTAGTTTGAGCACATCACAGTGATGCCCTGTAAGTATCAAAACTAACCTCGGTGGGGTAGTGATGAGGAAGAATCCAGACGCCTACTGGTCAAATAAATTTAACATGATTTGATAATAATCTATCAACCTAAAAATGACAAATTAATATCAACAGCAGGGAAAGAACAAACTACAATCAGTAAAAAAAATAAAGAGAAACGTGGATGGACATGAAAGATAACCAAATAAATTAACACCAATATAACTGGAACGCAGAAAAGTAAAAATATACTAAAACAAGGAAGGCAGTGTCAACTCAATAAATCATATCATTTCTGATGTATAATTCCAGCCATCTCAAACTCGATGTCTCATTTTATAACCTCAATTATAAAACGTTTAGCACACCCAGTACCTTGTGCCAACAAATTTTTATATCTCTCTTTGCACAACCACGTTCTCATTTCTTAGTACATAGTGTCCATAACCAATGCAATTAAAATGTTCAAGGATTTTCATTTACATAACATAAAGTGAAGTACAACTTCTAAGCTAATTACGAACTCAACAATAAAAGATGAAATCATTTTTAGAAATTATATGGATAAAGAAAGAACCATTTTCAATAAGAATACAGTGTCGACTAATTTATTTCCTTTAACATGCGATTTAATAAATTACAATTTAGTATAAATTCCTTTTTATGTAGAATACAACCTCCGACGATTCAAGACAATTTTAATTTAATTGAATAAAAAATGTAGAAATTATTGATATTTGAGGTGTTGAAATAAATATATATAAATACGGAGGTATTGACAACACTATGGGTATCAACACAAATAATCGCAGCAATAAGGGAATCTAAACCGTTAAAACACTTGTATTGATAACAACAAAAAACATAGCAAACAAATAGTGCGCAACATCACACTTCAAGCTTTTACACTCACCGAACATAGACAAAGGATCTCCCGGGATCCTGTCCCTTAGTCCCAAATGTAATACTTGGAGATCTCTCAATATCCTCATTATAGGAGCTAGGGATCTCTTGGTATCTTCAATATATGTGCTGGAGATCTCTTGGTATCCCGAAGATCTCTTGGTATCATGAATATATGTAAATGGGGATCTCCTAGTATCCCGAGGATCTCTTCGTATCCTGAATATATGTGCTGGGGATCCCTTGGTATCCCGAGGATCTCTTGGTATCCTCAATTTATCTACTAGGGATCTCTTTGTATCCTGAGGATCTCTTGGTATTCTCAATATATGTGCAGGGGATCTCTTCGTATCCCGAGGATCTCTTGGTATCCTTAATATATGTGTTGGGGGATCTCCTTGTATTTCGAGGATCTCTCGTTATCCTCGCCCAAACAATAGAAATAATACATCCTGGTAAGGGAATCAACAAAATTAACAATAACATACTTGCAAGGGAATCACAAAAATCCAACAATCCAAACACAAGGAAATTCGACCACCAAGAGTGTGATTATATCGCAACAAGAGAATCACGAAGACACCAAGAAGCACAATAACCTTAACAAAACAACAAGACATAATAAGTACATGACAATCAGAACATTTTGGACACATAGTATATATACATGGGGTCATAGAGGAATTTCAAATTAAAAGATAACAGAACAACAAGGAGAACAGTTAATTCAATTTATGCAAACATGCCCAAGGAACAGGTAAGAGTTAGAGGAACACAAACAACATTGTATGGAGCGTATAGAAGTAAATTATGCAACTACATAACTCAATCATAACCGAATACTACCAATATAATGAACATATGTAACTAAGAACCCTAGAAGAAAATTTTCCACAAATAAGTCCGAGCACACACTCGTCACCTCACATGCACGGACTACAATTAGCATAGAAGACTAAAATCCTAAGGGGAAATCCCCACACAATGTTTGACAAGATACTCACCTCAATCCGACCAATTAAATTCTCAATTTAGTTTTCCCTTTAACAATTCATCAACGATCGGCTCAATCTAGAAAAAAATGACTTGCATATATCTAAAAACGCAAGAAAGAACAATTCCAATTTACAAAACTATGATTCTTATACAATTAGGAAAAAAGTCAACAAAAGTCAACTCTCAGGGCCCACACCTTGGAACCCGACAAAATTTTAAAAATCGAATATCTATTTCCGATACGAGTTCAGCTATAAAAAAGTTATCCAATTCCGATACCATCCAGTCCTTCAAATCATCATTTTATATTTTTATGATTTCACAATGTTTCTCAAATTTCATCCCAAATAACGTATCAACTAATGAATTTAATGATAGATTCATGTATTCTATCCAAATCCGAGTTAAAATCACTTACCCCGATGAATCTCTTGAAATACCTTCGAAAAATCGTGAAGATCCGAGCTCTCTAGGTCAAAATATAAAATAAAAATGTAAAACTCATATTTATAGTGCACCTCCAACATTTCCTTCATTGCTGACCGGGGAAAAAATCACCGCTGACCATGGTAAATACACCACTACAACGAAGTAAATGTTGACTGCAGTGACATGCTTTAGAATTTTGGCCATAACTTTCTCTACAGATATCCAAATTATGATTTTTACCTTTCGGGCTACTACTTTAATTTTCGAATTATCTCAACATTTCTTGTGATCAAAAGGTATAGGCTTCCAAAGTCAGACCAGTGAACCTGCGGATCCTTTCTTATAGCGGTTGCGGTCAATTTCTGCTACAGCGAAAATTCCAATACCGCAGTGAAATATCAGTGTTGACAGTGGTCCTTCTGGCTGCTGGGGTGATGATTTACCGCTATGCTTTCTCCCTCCTCCCCCTCCCCCCGATCCGTAACAATTTTCGAATGCTGAAATGTCTGAACTCGCTCAAAACTCACTCTGAAACTTATCTGATGCTGTAGGAACCGGAACCAAATGTACCAACACATCCCATAATATCATACAAACTTAGCCCCACTCTCAAATCACTTCAAACATCACTTAGACCACGAATCATATGCCAAAACGCATGAAAATCACTATGAACTTCAAGAACCTCTAGAATTGCAACAAAGCGTCCGAACCATATCAAATCTACTCCAAACGACACAAAGTTTTGCAGGCAAGTCCCATACGACATGAAAAAGCTGGTCCAACTTTTGAAATTGCATCACGACCTTGATAACATAAAATTTAACTATGGGTCAAACCTCTTCTTTTTTCAAACTTCAACTTTTCCAACTTTCACCAAAATTCCACAAATTACCCTATGGTCCTCCAAATACCAATACGAACACACACCCAAGTCCAAAATCACCATACAAAGCGACTGACTTCATCCAAAACTCATCCCGTAGCCGTTTACCCAAAAGGCAAATTTCGGTCAAATTCTCTCTGCTTAAGCTTCTAGAACTATGTTCCTTCTTTCCAATTCGACTCTGATTCATCTGAAAGCTGAATCCAACCATCCACACAAGTCGATATACATAATGCGAAGCTGCTCTTGACCTTAAACTGTCCAATCGAGCACAATTTCTCAAAATGACAAGTTGGGTCCTTACATCCTCCTCCACTTAAACATATTTTCGTCCTCGAACGTGTCTGGAGTCGTTCCAATGCCACCGAACCATTGCATGAGCTCCTCATACATATACCCCGGGGTGTTTCCCCATCACACAACCTATGCATAACTGACAATGTCACTTAGCAGAAGGTCTCAACTTGTTCTTAGTCCATAATATTAGAACAAAACCCAAACCTCTACATCTAATATTTTTCCACATCCTCACAATGATTATGCCTGAACAAGCTAAATCGAGCCAAAAATTCCAATCCATGATACAATCATATGTTGTTCCACACAACTCACATACTTGAAGAAATAACCTCTGACCACATAGCTGCTCAAATGATACTATGGATGTTGGATATACACTTCACATCGAATACAACATTTTTCCGGACTTCCACAACACAACACATGATAAGGAAACTTGCGAAAACTCGTAGCCGCCCATAAAGTCTACAAGACAAGAAATTTATCTCGCTTGCCAAGGGCAATTACCTAAATCTTAGCAGAATTACCCTCTTACCTCCAAACATTTATCACCCTAAATACTATAGTACAAATCTCAGGTTTTAGAACCTCATCGCAGCCAATATAATCATCCCAACAAACAACTCATCATGGATTCTCACACTACACAGTTCGTACACCAAATGGGTAATAACTCAATTATACAGCACAAATAAAGAAAAGCATACTATAAGAACTATCTAACAAGTACAACATGTATGACAACAAAAGTAAATCCTCCCACAGAGGGAAAACACAACATTAGATAAACACAAGGAAAGGGTATCCTACATAACATCCGCGGCGACGTGCAACCCGCTCCCAAATACTCTTCAACAAAAAATGCTCGGGGCTCACAGATCATATGGATACTGATATCAATTAAAATAGAGTGCACTAATAAGTCTGTGGGAAAAGTGAATAGAAGTAATAAGACATAAAAGAAACAGGCAAAACTGAGGTGAAATGAGCAATTAACATCAGAGGGGCTATCTCACTCAGATCGCCATAAGGCCTGAATAAAATTACAATACGCATGGAGAATAATCACACCGCCTTGCTCACATAACATAAGGGAGCGGAACATAACATAGGACAGAGGTACAAATAATATCCATTCTACATGATAACATAACCAAAATGGAAATTCCACAGGAGCACACAAACTTAACTTGATACATGATACATATTCTCATTGAGCTTTCACATTGTCTAAACAATATCTTGATCCTTCCCAACTAGACAAATATGCTTGAAAATAATCTACAACTTCTCGTGAATAATACAAGCTATCAATAATCCCATTCTCATTATTTCTTCAAAATCCCCAAACAGGAAATAGTCCATATTTGAGAGTATTTAACCCCGAACCTTAAGAATACCAAAATTTCCATACCCGACTCAACTACACAAATCTAATGGCTGGTATCTCACTCACATCCTATCATTTTGCTAAGGCACCCATATAGGATTTCTTTCCGCATAACGAAATATGAACCTCGAAAGGCTCGAAACCCAGTAATCACCATGCTACTAGCCATGCACCCGCAAACCAAATCTCAAGGTCCTTTCAAAAAAATGCACATTCTTCACATATGATAGCCAACAAGGTCAACTCTCTATTAATTTCTGATATCTATTCAGGGGAAAACTACAATGTACCACATATTCCTTATGTCCATAGCAGACAGCCAACTCAAGTCGTTGCCAAACTATCGAGAACTCCTCGAGATCCACCTGCACGTAACTAAGCCACTAAGACCGTATCACCTCAACTTAACTGAGTCACAAACCTTCCAATACCAGAGTGTTGCTACAAATGCTTGTAGAGAATTTCCATTCAAAAGACCAATTACTTCCATTACTATGCAGACCCAACACTACTGAGTTGACTCATTTCTTCGGATAGTCGACATACAATAATCTCAATCAAAGTCCCAACATCGTACCGTGCAAGATCTCAAACCTTAATATACAAATTTTGGGAACCTAACAATACCACACATATATATACTTTATTCCAAAACTTACATAAGTTTGACTATGCAATCTAAATGCCATTGATGGACTCCTCCACTTGGCGCAAAGCCATAGAAAACAATGTCAGATGATCTGCAGAGCTAACCTTCGTAGCTTGTTTAACACAAATCACATGGTACTCTAATACCGCCAACTATCCTCAGCCAACACCTACCACGCTTCCATTGCGCCTCTATATAAAAAACTAAATAGTCTCTCAATAACTCTATAACTCCAGTCTAGATGACATGTTGAGAAAATGCTTAAGCATCCCTGACTCCCTCGTAGCATGTCTGTGGTATCACGAACCACTGGCGCATATCGGACACCGAGAGCGTAATATTACACACTAGTGGATTTAATTGAGCATATGTTATATGCTTTGAGCTGAATCAATATTGCACGATAAGGAATGAAGGATGTGAGATTATCCTAATAAATCTGTAGCATCTTAAAGATAGCTATAGATGTCTCTGTACCGATCGGCAAGACTCTACTAAACCTGCTTATGACTCGTAGTACTTATGAACCTAAAGCTCTGGTACCAACTTGCACGACCCAAAAATTCCTCCTAAAGAATCGTGATGGCACCTAGTCTCTAAGCTAGGTAAGCCTAACATTAGCTATGATAACAATGGTATTTGCTAACTTTAAATTAAATAACTCTTAACAAGTTGTAATTCCCAACGCTGGTGGTACAAGTCATAAGCATTTATACGAGTAGTTATACAAAAATAAATACATCATTGTCCAGAAAGAAAAGTAACAAATGGAATTAAGTACAAATAAATTTGACTCTGAAACCTGCCAATACTGCAGCAGATTTACCTTGAGTCTCCACCACAAGGACCCGCCCAGCTACTACTGACATAATACCTGGACCTATACACAAAAATATTCGGAAGAATAGTGTGAGCACACTACAGGAGTGCCCAGTAAGTACAAGACTAACCTCGGTAGGATAGTAACAAGGAACAGTCCAGACACCTACTGGTCAAATAAATTGAACAAGATTTGATAATAAACTATCAACCTAAAAATAAAAAAGTAATTTACGCAGTGGGGAAAGAGCAAACTACAATCAGTAGAAACAATATAGAGAAACACAGATGGAAAAAAAGATAACCAAATAAATTAAGACCAACATAGTTGGAATACAGACAAGCAAATCTTTACTCAAACAATGAAGGCGGTGTCAGCTCGATAAATCATATCGTCTATGATGCACAATTCTAGCCATATCAAACTCGATGTCTCATATCATAACCTCAATTACAAAACTTTTAGCACACATGGCACCTTGTGCCCACATAGTTCTATCTCTCTTTGCACAACAACGTACTCATTGTTACTCAGTACATAGGGTCCATAAAAAATGCAATTAAGATGTTCAAGGAATCTAATTTATGTAACATAACGTAGAGTACAACATTTAAGCTAATTAGGAACATAACAAGAAAAAATAAATTTTTTTTAAAAATCTATTTGAACAAAGAAAGTACCATTCTCAATTAGAATACAACATCGAATGAATTATTAACTTTACCATGGGGTTCAATAAATTACAACTTAGTACAATTTTTAAGTAGAATACAACCTCCGATCAATTTTGGAAATTTTAATTGAGAAACTAATTGAATCAAAAATGTAAAAATTATTGAAAGTTGAGGTATTGAAAGATATATATATATACAAATATGGTGGGGTATTGACAACACTATGGGTTACAACACAAAGAATCATAGCAGTAAGTGAATCTAAACCATTCAAACACTTGAATTGATAACAACAAATAAACACAACAAACAGAAAGTGCACGACATCACAGTTCGTGCTTTTACACTTACAGAATATCGACAGGGGATCTTCCGGGATCCCGTCCCGTGGTCCTAAACGTAAATACTCAGGGATATCCTGGCATCCTCATTATAGAAGTTAGGGATCTCTTGGTATCCTCAATATATGTGCGAGGATCTCTTGGTATCCTCAATCTTGGTATTCTGAATATATGTAACTAGGGATGTCCCAGTATCCCAAGGATCTCTTGGTATCATGAATATATGTGCTGGGGATCCCTTGGTATCCCAATGATATCTTGGTATCCTCAATATATGTGCTGGGGATCTCTTGGTATCCTCATTATATATGCTGGGGATCTCTTGGTATCCTTCAAATATATGTTGGGGATATCCTGGTATCACGAGGATCTCTTGGTATCCTCACCCAAACAATAGAAACAATACATCCCGGTAAGGAAATCAATAATATGAACAATAACATCCTGGCTAGAGAATCACAACAATCCAACAATCCAATCACAATGATATTCGACCACCAAAAGTACTATTTCATAACAAGAGAATCGCAGAGAAACCAAGAAGCACAATAAGCTTATCAAAACAACAAGACATAATAAGCACATGATAACTTCACCGACAATCACAAATATTTTGACACATAGCATATGTACATGGGGTCATAGAGGAATTTCCAATTAAGAGATAGCAAAACAACAAGGAGAACAGTTAATTCTATTAACACAAATAAGGCCAAGTAACAGGTAAGAGTTAGAGGAAGGCTAACAACATCGTATGGAGCGTATAGAGGTAAACTATGCAATTAGATAAATCAATCGTAACAGAATACTTCCCATATAATGAACATTACGACCTAAGAATCCTAGAGTCAAGGTTTCCAAAAATAAGTCGGAAAACACACTCGTTACCTCGCATGGACAGGCTATAATTAGCATTGGAGACTCAAATCCTAAGAGAAAGTCCCCCTCACAATTTTAGCCAAGATACTTACCTTAATCCGACCAATTAAATACATAATTTAGCTTTTCCTTTATTAATTTATCAATGCTCAGCTCAATCTAGCCAAAATATGACTTGAATACATCTAACAATGGAAGAGAAAATAATTCCAATTAACAAAACTATGATTCATATACAATTTGTTAAAAGTCAACAAAATTCAATTCCCGGGGCCCGCACTTCGGAACCCAACAAAATTTACCAAAACCGAATACTCATTCTGATACGAGTTCACCCATACAAAAATTATCAAATTCGGATACCATTTGTTCCTTCAAATCATCATTTTATATTGTTGAAAGATTTCATAAATTGTTCCCAAATTCTATCTCAAATAACGAATAAAATGATGAATTCAACGATATATTCATATATTTTACCCAAATCCGAGTTAGCATCACTTATCCCGATGAATTTCTTGAAAAAACTTCGATAAATCACCAAGGTTGTAGCTCTCCAAGTCAAAATATTAAATAAAACCCTAAAACTCGTATTTGTAGTACACTTCCCATATTTCCTTCACCTTTGACTGCGGAAAAACCACCAGTATGGTGGAAAAAATGTTGACTGCAATGACATGATTTAGTATTTTGGCTATAACTTTCTCTACCGATGTGCAAATTGTGATTTATTTACCTTTTTGGAAACTAGACACGATGGGCTACTACACTAATTTTTGTATCATCTCAAACGTTCCTTGTAGATAAAGTTAGACCAGTGAACCTATGGATCCTTCCTCACAGCGGACCGCGGTCCATTTTCCGCTACAGTAAAAATTCCACTGTTGCAGTTAAATATCACTGTTGATAGCGATCCTTCTGGCTGCTGGAGTCATGATTTACTGTTGTCCGTGACCCCTCCCCCCCCCCCCCAAAAAATATGTAACGATTTTTGGGTGCCGAAAATTCCGAACCCGCTCAAAACTTACCTGAAACACATCCGAGGCCGCATGAACCTGAACGAAATGTACCAACATATCCTATAATATCATATGAACTTAGCTCCACTCTCAAATAACTTCAAACATCACTATGACCATGAATCAGATGCCCAAACGCATGAAAATCACTATGAACTTCAAGAACCTCTAGAATTGCAACCAAGCATCTGAACCTTATTAAATCAACTCCAAACGATACCAAATTTTGCATGTAAGTTCCAAATGACATGACTGAGCTATTCCAACTTTTGGAATCAAATTCAGACTTTGATAACATGAAAATTAACAATAGGTCAAACCTCTCCATTTTCTAAACTTTAACTTTTCAAACTTTTACCAAAATGCCACAACTGACCCTACGGGCCTCAAAATTCAAATCTGAACACACGTCAAAGTCCAAAATCACCATACAAAGCTTCTAAAATCATCCAAAACTCATCCCATAGTCGTTTATTATAAGTCAATTTCCGATTAAATTCTCTCTGCTTAAGCTTCTAGAACTATATTCCTTACCTCCAATTCGACTTCGATTCATCCGAAAACTGAATACAACTATGCACACAAGTTGATATACCTAATGTGAAGGTGCTCTTAACTTCATGCTGGCGAATCTTTCAAAACGACCAGTCGAGTCGTTATATCTGTGACTTTGTGCATATATGCTACATATCTAAATTGTTGTGGTTGCTCGTGTAGCTATCACGTGCCTTGCATATCTTTTTTTTAATGGTTGTTTTCTTCTTTTGATTTTTACGTGATTCTCTTGTTTTCGTGTACTCATAATCTTGGTGATAGAAATCCTTGTAATTGAGTTATTAATTTTGTGTTGTTGATTAAAATTATATATAGTGGGATCGGGTTGCACACTATAACTGGAGGAATTAGGGTGATATATTAAGGAGGAATAAGGTTGAATTGATAGTATATGGTGGGATCGGGTTGTGCGCCACAACATATTATGTTTATTCTTACAATATTGATATTTTATGGTGGGATCGGGTTGCACACTGCAATAAGACGAATAAGGGTAATATATTGAGAAGGAATAAGGGTAAATTGATATTATGTGGTTGGATCAGGTTGCACGCCGCAAACATATCTTATATTTTGTATCTCGTATTTCTGCATTGACTTTAGTTCCTTCCTGCAACACCTTGAAATTTTTTATTTTTGGTTTTCACTGAGTTTTGAAGATCGAGTTATTGTCATCGACTTATTGATTTGCCGTCATTTTCAGAGTACTTTTCCTAATACTATTATTCTGGTGAATTAATTTTCAAAGTAAATTTACTATGTTGAATCATTTCCTCATGCCCCGCTGAGTCGTATGTAATATCTTGATTTAAATTAAAGGAAATAATATCATGTTTCCTTGTGTGCATTTAAGTTAGAAATCTCCGTGTATTTCAGTATCTACTATTTCTAATAACCATTATATTTTATTTCAATTGCTTCCCTAGCTTCATCTTCTTTACGTACCTAAGGTTTTCTTCTATTTTTTTTAAATAGGAATGTTATATGTTTTTCTTAATAAATATTAAAGGAAATAGCATATTCGATGTCTTATTTCTTTTAAAGGGATATTTTTTTAACTGAATAATTTCTAAAAATAAATTCATATTTTCTCGTTGATTTCCTATTGGGTCTAGAAACCATATATTTACTCTATGATATATAAATGGGACTTTTCACTGAGTTTTGAAGATCGAGTTATTGTCATCGACTTATTGATTTGCCGTCATTTTCAGAGTACTTTTCCTAATACTATTATTCTGGTGAATTAATTTTCAAAGTAAATTTACTATGTTGAATCATTTCCTCATGCCCCGCTGAGTCGTATGTAATATCTTGATTTAAATTAAAGGAAATAATATCATGTTTCCTTGTGTGCATTTAAGTTAAAAATCTCCGTGTATTTCAGTATCTACTATTTCTAATAACCATTATATTTTATTTCAATTGCTTCCCTAGCTTCATCTTCTTTACGTACCTAAGGTTTTCTTCTATTTTTTTTAAATAGGAATGTTATATGTTTTTCTTAATAAATATTAAAGGAAATAGCATATTCGATGTCTTATTTTTTTTAAAGGGTTATTTTCTTTACTGAAATAATTTCTAAAAATAAATTCATATTTTCTCGTTGATTTCCTATTGGGTCTAGAAACCATATATTTACTCTATGATATATAAATGGGACTCTTGAATATCTTAATTTGCGTTTATTACAGATATTATGCATTGAGTAGCATGAGGAATTTATCGTCCAAAGTTAGATTAAAATATGTGGGCACAAGGTGTCATGTGTGTTAAAGGTTTGCAAATTGTGATTTGATATGAGGTTATGAGGATTCGGATAGTTGTAATTTGTGTATTAGAAACGATCTGATTGGTTGAGTTAACATCACTTTCAATATTTGAGCACATTTTTACTTTCATGTATCCCAACGGTGTTGGTGTGTAATTGCTTGGTTCTTTTTTTGGTAAACATCCGTATTTTACCCTTATTATATCTACTATTTTTCATTTAATTTCTTTCTATTATTGGCATTATTTTATTATCTTTATCTTGTTAACTGTATGTCATATCCTGATGAGTTTATTAGACCAGCAGGTATCTTGATTGTTTCTTGTCACTACTCCACCGAGGTAAGTCTTGATAATTACTTGGCACCATTGTGGTGTTCTCATACTACATATGATGACCGGGCTAGTCGTCTTATGAATTAACGCTCTAATCCCCTATATTTCTTTTCCCAAGTTTATTTCTACTAATTTTATTTGTCAGGATGTTCGATTTTGAGTTTTGGAGAGTTCTGGGACTCTTAGCCCCTAAATGAGAGTTTAAATGGTGAAAAATTTACTAATAGTCGAAACAGTGTGAAGACGGCCTTGGAATGGAAATTCGATGATTTTGTTAGCTCCGTTGGGTAATTTTGGTGTTAGAAGCATGTTCGGATAGTGTTTTTATGGTCCGTAGCTAATTTTTGGCTTATATTGCCGAATGTTGAATTCTGGAAGTTTTCAATTTGATAGTGAGATTTTGATCCGAGTGTTGGAATTGAATTCCGAGAGTTGTAGTAGCTCTGTCATGTCATTTGGGATTTGTGTACAAAATTTCAAGTCATTTGGACAAGTTTGGTTGACTTTTTGATTAAAAGCGTAATTCGGAAGATTTTAGAAACTTAGGCTTGAAACTGATGTATTTTGGTTGATTTGATGTTATTTAAAATGTTTTGAAGATTGGTACAAGTTTGAATAAGGTTTTAGGATATGTTGATACCTTTGGTTGAGGTCCCGGGGGGCCTTGGGATGAATTCGAATGGTTAACGGAGGAAATTTAGAGTTTAAGTTGTGCAACAGCTGTTCTTCTAGTATTTTGCATCTGCAGTTTGGGAACCGCAGATGCGGCGTAGAGACCGCAGAAGCAGATTCTTGGTTATCCTTCAGTTACGTGGATGCGGAAGGGTCACCGTAGAAGCAGTTTCGCATCTGCAAAAGAATGATAGCAGATGCGGTTCCTGGGCGATTTATTGAAAGTCGCATATGAGACATTTGGTCCATAGAAGCGAAACCGCAGATGCGGTCCCAGAGCAAAAAATACGATAATTACTGGGCAGAATATATAAATAGTTGCCTTTGCAAAATTTAGTTATTCCTCCACCATTTTCATTCGGGTTTGAAGCTTTTGAGAGGGGTTCTTGAGAAAAACAAAGGTGAATCACTTGGAGGTAACGTTCTTGACTTTATAACTCGTTTTCATATGATTGAAGATCTAAATCATGGTGAGAAATTTAGGAAAAGGAAGTAATTAGGCTTGAGTTTAAGAGACCTTTAAATGAAGATTTGAGGGGTCATTTGGACTCCAATTTTTAGTGTTTTTGTTATGTATAGGTTTTTGTATGAGTACGAGGTTTCTAAAAATGTAACTTTCACCTAATTCTGAGAAGTGTGCCTGAGGGGCATTTTGGTTACTTTACATATTTCATGCACTCGCTTAGAATTTAATTGTAGAATCAATTTCTTGAAGTGTTATTTGCATTATGAAAAGGAATGTTATAGATTTAGGCCATTTGGAGCCGGATACACATAGCAAAAGCGTTGTTTGTAGTTGATTTTGAGCCAGTTTGAGGTAACTGGCTTGTCTATCCTTGTATGAGGGGCTTTCCCCTTAGGAGATGCTATTTGATCGTTGAAATGCCTTGTGAGTGAGGTGACGAGTGTGTACTCTAGATTGTAGAAAAGCCGGTTTACTTTAAGTATTTAAACTAAGTTCCTTTCTTACCTTATTTTAGTCAACTTGTAGACTTACGCTGTTGTTAGTTAGAAAAATATGCTTAGTTAACTTAATTGCCTATTTTCTTAACTTCCTTAATTGCATTACATGAAGCATGTTAGGCTAGAATTAACTGTATACTTATACGAAGTTGTCATTTAATTAAATATTCTTGTGTTGATGTTGTGTATTTTGAAATGGGACTACAGGACGGCATTCCAGAATATCCCCTGTATGAAATTATGATTTGGACTCAGGTGCGGGATACCAAAAAATCCCTGGCATTTATATTAAGGTTAATAAGAGATCCTTGAGATACCAAGAGATCCTTGGCATTTATATTGCGAATATAAAGAGATTCTCAGGATGCCTATATATCCCTGGTATTTACATTTTGGATGCTAAAAGATCTTCGGGACACCAAGAGATCCTTGACATTTATATTGAGGATACCAAGATATCCCCATTATATAAATTGAGAATACCAAGAGATCATGGGGGTACTAAGAGATCCCCGATTATTATCCTTGTTGTGAGTGGTATTTTCTTGTGTTTTGTCTTTACTCTATTTTACCATTATTATACTCTTATTATTCTTCATAGACTCTTGCTGTAGATTCTTAATTATATTTTTTAACTTACTCATTTTTATTATTATTTAACTCAGTAGGAGCCTGACCTTCCTCGTCGCTACCCAACCGAGGTTAGGCTAGGCACTTACTGAGTACTATTGTGGTGTACTCATGCCCTTTTTGTGCATGTTTTTCTTGTGCAGATCCACGTACTTCTGCACAGTATTGCCATCCTTAAGGCAGGAAGAGCTTTGGAGAATTCGAGGTACATCTGCGGTGTCCGCAGACCGAAGATTCACAATCTTTATCTATCTTGTAGTGTTAGCCTTCTATTGTACTGTTGATTAAGACATTCTACAGATTAGAGCACTTTACTGTACTTCTTCTAGCTTGTGTTCCCGTGAGTTTCTGGATTTTGGGATATGGATGTAAAAGTTTGAGAGATTGTGTTGTATATGTTGAGAAACATTCTATATACCGTTCCTTTTAGTTATTCTTGGTTCTAGATTTATATTTCTGCAATTTTTGATTTATTTTCGCACTAGTCAGGCTTACCTAGTCGTAGAGACTAGGTTCCATCACGATAGTTCATGAAGGGTGAACTGGGATCGTGACAAGTTGGTATCAAAGCTCTAGATTCATAGGAGCCACGGAACACAAGCAAATTATTTAGAGTCTCTCTGATCGGCACAGAAACGTCTGTACTTATCTACGAGAGGTTATGTAACTTTCACGAGAATTCCACTTCATTCGATTTCCTGGCGTGCGAGATTTGATATCACAACTAGAATTATATCTTTCTATTCTCTCACAGATGGTGAGAACACGTGCGACCGAAGAGGATCAGACACCCGCGCCCCCTACTACAGCTGTTAGAGGCCGGGCCCAGTGTAGAGGTCGAGGACGCACACGTGGTGCAACTAAAGAACCTGCGCGAGCTACCGCCCACGATAGCTCTAGCCAGAGTCCAGGCACCTGATATGCCTACTAGTGCTACTACCACTCCAGATCTTTAGAAGACTCTAGCATAAGTCATCAGCATGTACACCACTTTGGCTTGGGCAGGGTTGCTTTCGCTTGCTGCAACCACATCCCAAGACGGGGAAGGAGATTAGACTCCCCCCACCCGCACTCATAAGTAGCGAGTGCATGTTGAGCAGGTTCCCAAGATTATTCCTATACCACCTATAGTGCCCGTTTAGCTCGACGACTGGGCAGCAACTTCCAAGGATGAGCAGTTGAGAATTGATAGGTTCAAGAAGTACAAGCCTCCTGTATTCAGTGGCCTAGAATTAGAGGATGCTTTGGGTTTTCTTGATGAGTGTTACCACATTTTCTGTACTGTGGGTATTTCAGGATCTAGCGAGGTTTCTTTCACTACTTTCAAACTTCAAGGAGCCGCTTTTGAGTGGTGGCACACCTGTGAGTTAGACAGTCCACATGAGGACGCTTCACTAACTTGGGCTATGTTTTTGGATATGTTCCTAAGATAGAATTTTCCTCAGAGCCTCAGGGAAACATGGCTCTCAGAGTTTGAGTACTTGTGCCAGGGCACTATGACTGTTTCTGAGTATGCTATCCGTTACACCAGTATGGCCAGGCATGCACTAGCCTTAGTTGCTACTGTTCACGAGAGGGTTCACCGATTTAATTAGGGGTTTATTCACAGCACAAGATCTAGCATGGCTCCTGAGTTGGAGATGGATATTTCGTATCAGTAGGTGATGAGCATTGCTAGGAGGATTGAGGGTATGCATGCTAGGGAGAGAGAGAGAGAGAGAGGAGAGGACGACCAAGAGGTCTCGATAGTCAGGACAGTATTCTGGCACCCATACCCCAGCTACATGTCATCATGGTAGGGTTATATGATTGACCCTGTTCATTCAGCCCTTCTAGTAGCCATCAGTGCTCCAACTCCTCCAAGGTCTTAGGAGCCTTATTATGCACCTCGGGTTTCTAGTGTGCCTCATACGCGGGGAGCTTTTAGAGTCAGTCCAGTAGATCTAGCCCTAGACACCACATCCTTCTAGAGCTTCTTTTGAGTGTGGTGACACACACCATATGGTGATAGATTGCCCTAGACTTGGGATGAGTGCACCTCCACAGACTTATCAGCCACAGCGTGCCCCACAGAGTTCTCAGGCTATGATTACAGCTCTAGTTACTAACCCACCTGCTCAGCCAGCTAGAGTGGAGGTCGGGGAGGTAGAGATCTCCTTAGAGGGGGAGGCCAAGCAAGGTAGTATGCCATGCCTGCCCGTACCAAGGTTGTTACCTCTAATTCTATCATCACAGGTATTATAGTGGTTTGCTACAGAGATACATCAGTTCTACTCAATCCAGGCTCTACTTACTCTTATGTGACTTCTTATTTTTCTCCTCATTGGGTGTACCTGGGGATCCTTTGAGTTCCCCTATTTATGTTTCTACTCATGTGGGAGATTCGCTTGTTATGGACTGTGCTTATCGGTTGTGCTTGGTTAATCTCTGTGGTTTTTTGACCAAGGCCGATTTGTTGTTACTCAGCATATTGATTTCTATATTATCTTGGGCATGGACTGGTATTCGTCCCATTATGCTATTCTTGATTTTCATGCGAAAACTGTGACGTTGGCTGTGCCAGGTATACCGTGTGTTTAGTTGAGGGGTACTTTAGATCATATTCCCAGTAGAGTTATTTCTTTTCCCAAGGCTCAGCGTATGGTTGATAAGCAGTGTGACACGTATTTAGTTTATGTGAGAGATGTCAGTATTGATACCACTTGAATTGATTCAGTCCTAGTAGTGCGGGATTTTTCCGATGTGTTCCCAGCTGACCTTCAAGGAATGCTTCCTGATAGTGGTATTGATCTATTGCAAGGCACTCAACCTATTTCTATTCCACTGTATTGTGTGGCTCCTCCTGAGTTGAAGGAGTTGAAGGATCAACTATCGAAATTTCTTTATAAGGGTTTTATTCGACCCAATTTTTCACCTTGGAGTGCTTTTGTCTTGTTTATGAAGAAAAAGGATGGTTCTATGCGCATGTGTATCGATTATCGCTAGTTGAAAAAGGTTACAGTGAAGAACCGTTATCCTTTCCCTCGTATTGATGATCTGTTTGACCAGCTTCAAGGCCCATCGGTGTTCGCTAAGGTTGATTTGCGCTAAGGTTACCATCAGTTGAAGATTCAAGAACCAGATATCCCGAAGACTGCTTTTAGGACTCGGTATGGTCATTAGGAGTTTCTTGTTATGTCATTTGGGCTGACCAATGCCCCAACAGCTTTTATGCATTTGATGCACAATGTATTCCATCCATATCTTGACTCTATTGTCATTGTCTTTATTGATAACATTCTGGTATACTCCTGGAGTCGGGAAAATCATGAGCAGCACCTAAGGATAGTGCTTCGGATTCTGGGGGAAAGAATTTATATGCAAAGTTTTCAAATGAGAGTTTGGTTGGATTCTGTTGAATTCTTGGTCCACGGGGAATCGAGTGAGGGTATTTGGGTGGATCCGAAAAAGGCAAAGGTAGTGCAGAGTTGTCCCAGACCATCCTCTACTATAGAGATCCGGAGTTTCCTTAGCTTGACTGGTTACTACCGTCGTTTTGTGGAGGTATTTTCAATGATCGCAACCCCTACGATAAGACTAACCAAGAAATGAAGTCTTTTCCAGTGGGCGAAAGAACACGAGATGAGCTTTCAGAAGCTCGATATAGTTTTGACTACAGCCCAAGTGTTGATATTGCTTACAGGTTCAGGGTCTTATACTGTCTATTGTGATGCCTCGAGAGGTTGAATTGGAGTGGTATTTGTAGGACGGTAGGCTGATTGCCTACGCATCCAGACAGTTAAAGATACAAGAGAAAAATTATCCTATCTAGGATCTTGAGTTAGTTGCAATTGTTCACCCCCTAAAGTTTTGGCGTCATTATCTATACGGTTTGCGCTATGAGATTTATACTGACCACCGGAGCTTTCAGCATTTGTTCAAGTCGAAGCATCTAAATTTGTGCCAGAGGAGGTGGTTGGAGTTTCCAACAGATTATGACATTACTATTCTGTACCACCCGGGCAAGGCCACTGTAGTGGCTGATGCCTTGAGTCGTAGGGGGGAGAGTCGTGGGGTTTGGCATATTTACCAGCATCATAGAAGCCTATGGTGATAGATGTTTACGCCATATCCGACCAGTTTGTGAGATTTTATCTTTCAGATCCCAGTTAGGTTCTAGCTTCCTTGGTTTCTCAGTCTTCATTATTTGATCGTATTAGGAAACAATAGTATAATGACCCTCATTTTCTTGTCCTTAAGGACAAGTTTCAACATAGTGATTCCTGAGATGTGACCATTGGCGAGGACGGAGTATTGAGGATGCATGGTCGGGTTTATGTACCCAATGTTTATGAGCTTTGGGAGTTGGTTCTAGAGGAGGCCGACAATTCGTGGTATTGCATTCATCCAGGTGCCGCAAAGTTGTATCAAGACCTGAGGCAGCACTATTGATGGAGGCGGATGAAGAAAGATATAGTTGGGTTTGTAGCTCAGTGCTTCAATTGTCAGCAGGTGAAGTATGAGCACAAGAGGCCAGGTGGATTGCTTTAGCATATAGAGATTCCAAAATGAAAATGGAGAGTATCACCATTAACTTTGTATCTAGACTCGCATAGGCTTTGAAGAACTTCGATGCCATTTAGGTTATTGTGGATCGGCTGACCAAGTCCACTAATTTCATTCCTGTGTTTACTACTTATTCTTCAGAGTGATTGGCATAGATTTATATCCGAGAGTTGTCCGTCTGCGTGGTATTTTAGTCTCTATCATATCACACAGAGGTACACAGTTAACATCACTATTTCGGAGGGACGTTCAGCATGAGTTGTATACTCGGGTAGAGTTGAGTACAACATTTCACCCTCAGACGGATGGGTAGTCCGAGCGCACTATCAGATTCGAGAGGATATGCTCCGTGCATGTGTGATCAAGTTTGGAGGATCTTGGGATCATTTCTTTCCATTGCCGGAGTTTGCGTTCAACAACATGTATCAGTTTAGCATTCAAATGGCATCGTACCAGGCTTTATATGGTAGGAGGTGTAGATATTTGGTAGGTTGGTTCGAGCCGGGTGAGGCTAGATTATTGGGCACTGATTTGTTTTAGGATACTTTATAAAAGGTTAAGGTGATTTAGAACATGATCCAACAGCCCAGTCCAGAGAGAAGATCTATATGGACCAGAAGTTTCGTGATGTTTCATGTATGGTGGCAAGGCGAGTTTTTTTGTGGGTTTCGCCTATGAGAGGCATTATGAGATTTAGGAAGAAAGGGAAATTGAGTCCGAGGTTTATTGTCCCTTTTGAGATATTGAGGCGAGATGGAAAGGTTGCTTATGAGCTTGCCTTACCTGCCAACCTAGTAGAAGTTCACACGGTATTTATTGTTTCGATGCTCCAGAGGTATCACTATGATCCGTCGCGCGTGTTGGATTTCAGTTATATCTAGTTGAACAGGGATCTATCTTATGTTGAGGAGCCAGTGGCAATATTGGACAGGCAAGTCAAACAGTTAAGGTCAACGAACATTGCTTCAGTAAAAGTTCAGTGGTAGGGTCAGCCGGTTATGGAGCGACCTGGGAGACCGAGCAGGATATGCGCAACCGTTGCCCTCATATTTTACTACTTTAGGTATGTATCTATGCCCGTTCGAGGACAAATGAATGTTTAAGTGTTTGAGGATGTGATGAACCGGCCATTCGTATTAAGAATTAATGCCCCTGTATTGGGAAAAATTGTATTTAAGGAATTGTATCATGACACGTAGACTGATTAAGTTGTCAAATAATGACAGCTGGATAAGAGGTACGAGCAACAGCAGGGACAAATTACAACAGGCATGAGATAATAACAGAAGAGAAGGCACGGATATATATTCAAATAATTCAGCGCCCGTACCACGAGTATATATTAATATAATTCAGCGCACGCACCTGTTGAAGTCGTTTATATCTAAGAGCGCAAAGAATGAATCTGATAATTAAAGAGCAGAGATACAACATATAATTGTTATTAAATACCAAATACATCAGGGATTTTTTATTAAATGTAATGATTATGCAATGTATCATTCAATGTTTTAAAATACTGAGAATAGCCTCATTATGATTTCGCAAAACGCATATCTCTAGGACACCTACAAAAGGGGAAACATCTGATCAATTGAGGACACGAAAAATCATAGACATATATCTTTATTTACTCAATTTATTCTGGAAATATTCTTCTGCTACATAATTTTATTCTTTTTATACATTCTTCTGATTATCAATAACCCGAGTTCTTTTAAATTCTAACTTTGACCAAAATTCTATTTTTTATTAAACAAATTAGTTCCGCTGCCAGGAATCTGATAATCTATTTCTTCCCCATTTTCTTGCTGATCAATCATGCCTAACAACAATGTTAACATTTGCGGAAACCAAGAAAACCAACAAAATCAGGGAGATCCACAAGATATTAACACTCTGATTCCAACTCCGCAAGGCTCTCCCTGTCAATCTCGAGAGGGAACCCCTGATGGGTCTCAAATGAATGAACATGTTCAAATTGTAATGCTGAAACTGTTGATGATGCCTTGTTGAAAGTAATTGCTGCTCAGGTCAACAAAGTTGTGGAAGACTTGTCATCAGTTTACCTGTTGCAACCCCTGCACTTACACCTAATAACAACACTTTGAAAAACCCTCATTCTGGACTTGTCAACTCAGGCAGCGGAGGGACTCCTAGTGAATCACAAGAGAGGGAACGGTAATGTTGTTAATGACAATTTACAAAACTTAGTACTAACCTTTTCAGAAACAGCTCAAGGAGCAAAATGAGAGCACAGAACAAATACCTAGGGTGCCACCCGTGATCAAAGGAGTATATATGGATCGATTTTCACAACAACCTCGGAAGCCAAGTGTTGATGCTCTTCCAATTCAAAAAAAGTTAAAAATGCTTGACATTCCAAAATATGATAAATCATCAGATCCACGAGACCACGTGACTGAATTTACCACTGGAATAAAAGGTAACGACTTAACTAAGCATGAAATTGAACATGTATTAGTTAAGAAATTTGGCAAAACACTCACTAATGGAGTGCTCACATGATACTCTCTTCTACCTGAAAAATTTATAAATTATTTTGCCGAGCGTGTAGATTAATTCATCAAAGCACACTCGGGAGCTCAAAAGGTGGAAATATGAATGGAAGATATTTTCAAAATTAAACAAAGAGACTCAGAGTTGCTTAGAGAATTTGTAGTTAGGTTTCAGCGTGAAAGAATGACATTGTTGTGTGTACCTGACAACTGGGCGGCTATAGCCTTTGCAAGCAATTTGAATGAAAAACGTTCATAAGCCACGAGGAGGCTCAAAGAAAACCTTTGAGAACTCCCCGCTACAACTTGGAATGATGTTTATCACAGATACAACATGAAGCTAAGAATTAAGGAAAATATTTTTCCACGATTTCAAAAAGAAGAAAAGGTAAGTTCGACACGTATAGAGACTGAAAAACGGTAACAAAAAAATAGATACAAGCCATACATGGGACCTACAAGAAGAGACTCACGATCAAAGCAAGACAATCACAGGTACGATCACATATCAAGGAATAGAGAGTGAAGCTCGAGATTTAGGAGCGATCAAAACATTCATGAGCTACGAGATGATGATTCAAATTTAAAAGCACAATTTGGTTGTTATAACTTTAATGTCAGCACCTCCGAGCTCGTGGCTATTTTGAAAGGCATGGGAGATAAGGTTCGATGACCAAAAGAAATAAGAACAAATCCAAGCATGCACAACCCTGACCATTGTGCGAGTTTAATAATAACCAGGGGTATAAAATAGTCGACTGCAGATTCTACAATGTGAAATTGATCATCTGTTGAAGGGTATCTCACGGAGCTATTCTGCAGAAAAGACAAGCAAGCTTATATGATAAATAGGAAGGAGGAGCCTGCAAAACTGCCGTCCCCAAAAAGGACTTCCAATGTTATAAGTGGAGGTGAAGATATTAATTATATATCATACCTAGCCGCTAACAAGATTTCAAAAATAAGAATCACTCAAGGGAAATGGGTATTACGCACCTTGGTAGAAGATACCATTACATTCAATGATACAAATGTCGATGGAGTGTTTATACCCTGCAACGACGCACTTGTAATATCTTTAATTGTATGTGATATTAATGTAAAACAAGTTTTTTTATCCATGTAGCTCTGTAAATATTACTTTGCTAATATTATTGTGTGAAATGCAAGCTAGACACAAAATAATACCAAAAACCCCCGCTTTATCTGGATTCAACAATTCCAGTGTAGTCACGAAAAGGAGGTAACACTCACCACATTCGTCGAATGTGTCATCAAAGAAACAAAGTTCCAAGTAGTATATATGGAGATGACTTACAACATAATTCTTGGGAGGCCATGGATCCACGAAATGGATGCAATACCTTCAACTTTGCATCAAGTTGATAAATTTCCATCACCATGGGAATCTGTCAAATTCGTGGAGATCAACATGTATCCAGGGCAATCAATTCTGTTGCATATACAAGCACGAGAAAAAAGGTAAATAGCAACCACAGAAGGCAGTTGAGGTCACCACAACGCAAACCTCAACTGAGCAAAGGCGAACAAATCTAGATTCAAGACCCGATACTATTCAAGAATCAAAGGAAAATGAAAATATTAAAACCACAATTGAAGAATTGGAGCCTGTCATGTTATTTGCTCAACGGCCCGATAGGAAAGTCTACGCCGGAGCTAATCTCAGCCAACGAACGAGAGGTAAGTTAGTTGAATTTTTGATAACTAACATGGATTGCTATACTTGGTCCCATTCGGACATGACGGGGATTTCACCAAAGGTGATGACTCTTAAACTGAATGAAGATCCCTCATACCCTCTAGTCAAACAAGAAAAAAAGAAAGCAAGGAACTTTCAAGAATCAGGTGATTTAAGATGAAGTCTAAAAATTGCTGAAAATTTGTTCTATTCATGAGGTAAAGTATCCTAACTGGTTAGCTAATACTGTTGTGCTTCCAAAGAAGGACAGTAAGTGGTGAGCTTGTGTATATTATATTGATCTTAACAAAGCTTTCCCTAAAGACTCTTTTCTACTACCACACATAGATCAATTGATTGATGCGACAGCGGGTCATCAGCTATTAAGCTTCTTAGATGCATATTCAGGTTATAATCAGATTAAATTGGATCGAGAAGATGAGGAAAAAACTTTGTTTATAACATACAAGGGGAATTATTATTATAAGGTAATGCCATTTGGTCTAAAGAATGCAGGTGCAACGTTTCAGAGGTTAGTTACCAAAATATTTCAAGAACATTTAGGGAAAACCATGGAAGTATATATAGATGATATGCTTGTTAAAACTCAATATTTGAATTTCACATATCTCATTTATCAGATACATTTTAAATTTTATGCAAATGTAATATGAAACTAAAACTCGAGAAATGTGCATTTGGTGTTGCATCGGGTAAGTTTTTAGGTTTTCTTGTTTCTAAATGTGGTATTGAGGTAAATCACGCACATATTAAGGCCGTAGAGAATATCCCTGATACACTTCCAAATAAGAAAGAAATTCAAAGGTTAACAAGAAGGATTGCAGCTTTAAAGAGATTCATCTCCAAATCATCAGAAAAATGTTTTAAATTTTTCTCGGCCGTTAAAAAGGAGGATCATTTTGAACGGAGTGAAGAATGTCAACAGGTGCTCAGAAACTTGAATACTTGTCAAATCCGCCTTTATTGGCAAAACAAAAGTAGGGGAAAGACTACTTATTTACCTTGCCGTTTCAGAAGTAACGGTAAGTGTTGTATTGGTCCGGGGGAAGCACGGTAAACAATCCCCCATTTATTATGTTAGTAAATCTTTATTGGATGCGGAAACACGGTATCCTCGGTTAGAAAAACTTGTACTTGAATTAATCATGGCATCTAGGAAATTGACACCTTTTTTAGTGTCTTCCTACTATTGTAATAACTGCCAACCCTTTACGAAATATATTGCATAAACATGAGTTATTGGGAAGATTGGCTAAGTGGGCTATAGAGTTAAGTGAATATGAAATCACCTATCAACCTAGGACTCCTATAAAATCACAAGTATTAGTTGATTTCATGGCTGATTTTGGTAAAGATATGCAATTAGAAACAGAAAAAAAGTTGCAAATGATAAATGGAGCTAACCCAAGAACTTGGACTTTATTCATTGATGGTTCATCTAATGTAAAAGGCGGGGTTTAGGGATTGTCTTGGTACCACCTACGGGTGAAACCATTCGACAAGCCATTAAATGTAATTCCATGACTAATAACACAGCAGAGTATGAAGTTGTTATTGCAAACCTAGAATTAGCACGAGAACTTGGCATAAATCAGATTATAAACAAGAGTGATTCAAAACTCGTGGTTAATCAAATGTTGGGAACTTATACAACCAGGGAAAAAGGATGTAGCAATACCTATAAAAGGTACAAGAATTCATAAAACAATTTCAAACTTGGAAAGTTACACAAATGCTAAGGGATGAGGATGTTAAAGCAGATTCTGTAGCAAACCTCGCATCAGCAGTGGATGTGGCAAGTGATTCAAACGCCTTAGTTATACATTTATTTCATTTAGTTCTTGACCCTGACAAAAATGAGGTAAATTTAATAATTTAACTTGAAATTGGATAAACGAAATTGTTTTCTTTTTAGTAGTATGGTACCGTGCCTGAAGATAAGAAAGCTCACACGCTTCAAAAACAGGCTACCCATCACTGCTTAAAGCAAGGCAATTTATATCGCAAAATGTTTGGAGGACCTTTTGCAATATGCCTTGGACCTTCTCAAACAGAATATGTAATGAGAGAGGCTCATGAGGGGCATTGTAGAAATCACGCGGGAGGAAGATCATTGGTAAGAACCCTTATTATAGCTGGCTATTACTGACCTAACATGAAAGAAGAAGCAGAAAGTTTCATGGCTAAATGCGAACAAAGCCAAAAGAACGGTAACAATATGCATAGACCTGCGGAGTTGCTACATCAAGTAATCACGCCATGGCCATTTATGAAATAGGGAATGAATATTGGTGGTCCATTACCACAAGGGAAAGGACCGGTAATAATTTTTCTCGTACTTACTGATTACTTTACTAAATGGGTAGAAACAGGTGCATTTAAATAGGTACGAGAAAAAGAATTCAAAGATTTCATTTGGAGAAATATCATGTGCCAATTGAGAGTACCAAAGCAGATTGTGTGTGATAATGGCCCTCAATTTATAGGAGCTCAAATCACTAAATTTTTTCAAAGTTGGCAAATTAAGAGGATTACGTCAACATCTTACCATCCAGTAGGAAATGGGCAAGCAGAATCGACGAACAAAATTAATATCAACAATGTAAAGAAGCGGCTAGAGGAATCAGAAGGTAGTTTGCCTGAGGTGTTACCTGAAGTTTTATGGGCGTACCGTACAACTGCTAAAACAAGCACAGGAGAAACACTATTTTTATTAGTTTATTGAGCTGAGGCACTGATCCAGTTAATATAGGAGAGCTAAGTACTCGGTTCACATAGGTAACACAAGAATTTAATGATGAAGAAATGCGAGCCAACCTTGTCTTACTCGAAGGAAGCAGAGAAGCGGCATTAATAATAAGGGCAACAGAAAAACAAACCAAAGAACGATATTATAATCAAAACGCTTGCCTCAGATTCTTTAAAATTGGGGAACTCATGCTTATAAAGGTTTTTCAATCTTCAAATACAGTTAACCCGGGTAAATTTAATCCGACAATGGAAGGACCGTATAGAGTTTGGAATATAGCAGGAAAGGGAGCATATGAATTGGAGACAATTGATGGCAAAGCATTACCTTCACATTGGAATACTGTTCATTTGAATAGATATTACTTCTAAGTAATACCCAAGGTGAGGTATCACCATTTTGCGTTTAATTTTTTGAATTGTTAACATTTTACTAACGATATTAGATGATAGGCAACAAACTAGCTCGTACTAAATGGTGAGTCATGACCTGTACGGCGCACGGAATATCCAAAAATTCTTGGCCGAAGGCTACAATTAATTTGATAGAAATTTAAATGGGTTAAGCAGTGTTCATCTATAATCGTACCTCCGAGTCCCATATGTGTTTCCTTTTCAGGAAAAGGACCAAATGAGAGAAACTATCAAGTGCTCGAGGCTTCATACTTCAACACTCAAACACTTGGGGGACTACATAATATACACAAGCATATATAGAGAAGACAGAGAAGATTGAAGAAAAATTAAGCCTGAAAAAGTCAAGTGCAGAGTAATAAAAGTCATATGAAGTCATGAGCCAAGGCTAAGGAAAACCTTACTGTAGTTAGGGTAAAAGCTATGTACTAAAGCAGGTTATAAAGAAAAACTTTGCATTAACTGTTCCAAAACGGGTTATAAAGAAAACCTTGTGTTTCATAAAAATCTGTTACAAGGAAAAACAGTTATGAGAAAGTTATAGATCAAATTCTAATACATGTAAGATGTTATTCAAAACTTGTCAAGGTTTAAAATAAAAACTTGTCAACATTATTTCAAAAAAACATGTGTGTTCCTATTTCTTTTATCGTATGTTAACACCATTATGAAGTTGAGACATCTTCTTCATTAAGTGTCGAAATATAAAAGGGCCCTCTTTTATAAAAACTCATGTTTAAACTATTTAGTCACGAGATTACCGGAAGCATTTTTAAAGAGAAAAATTGCATGTTATTCTATAAGTCTTTAAAAATAAAGGCAATAATAAAATAAACAGAAGTCTAACATCAAAAACTTCTTAAAATACTTAAGATTAAGTACGAACTTGATCACAAAACTGTAAAATTGTTTATACAGATTGCCCCATAAATGACTTTGGGATTTGAGTTCCAAAAATAAACCCTTAAATGGAACTAAAGGTTTTACTATAATTTTCTAAGAATAAACCCCTAGACGAAGCCAAGGGTTTCAAACACGACTTTAAAGTACCTGCAACAAAAACAAGGAATTCAAGATAAATTTTTTACTAATAATATGTGGGAACGGAATAAGACGCATCAACAACGACGGGCTCAACTTGGACAAGAGCATCAACAGTTGCAAGTTGATCTTGATTCACAGCAATTGGCTCAACTAGAGTAAGGGCATCGGCAGAGGTGGTTTCAACTTGTCTTGTAGTAGTTGGCTCGATTAGGCTTGAAGAAGATGTGATACCCGTATGAGCCTCAACCATGGGAGCTTGTTACTAAAAGGGAAGTGTTACACTTGCTGAGCTTGTTCTATGGTTTCATTGACCTTTGCTAATTCAACTTCCAAATCAAGACTTTCTTGCCCAACTTCAGGCAGGGTATCATGACGGGAATTCAGAAAAGCCCAACTTACCTCAACCTCAAATTTTTCTTCAAGGATCTCATAATCCTTTTCCCAAGCAGCAACCTCACTCTTAAGCTCTTCATTTTCGGCCAAGGTAGAATTATAGGAAGCTTGAAGGGAAGCATGAAAGCTCTCCAAAGCATATACCTTGTCAAAAGAAGCTTGAAGGTCCTCTTGTGTTTGAGTTAAATTTTGCACAAGTTCTCCAACATAAACTTCTTTTTGAGCCAACAGTGCCTTTAATGCCATATTCTCCTTGCTAGCCTTATGTAGTTGTTCTAAAAAGGATGAGTCAAGGTGTACTTTTTCCTTCTCAGCTTGGCTCAAGGAAGCTTTAATAACCGCTAGCTCCATATTTAATGCTCGTACTTGGTGTTCTAAGGTGCTTCTACTCTCTTGTAAATCCTCCATCTCAATTTGAGCACTGTCAAACTATTCCTTCCAGTTGTTTTGTTCCAATTAAGATTCGCGAGCAGCTTTATCTGCATCATGAGCAACATTCTCCAAGTCACGTACTACCTTCTCCAAGAGGGAGATTATGTTCATCAACTAAGTGCCAATAAGATTGGCCTAATAAAAAAGAGGAAGTAAGAATCCCAAAGTCAAAAATCTTTGCAAACTGGAGAACAAAAAAACATACTTTCAAAGTGGCATGAACTATGTCATTCATAAGGGTCATGCTACTTTGGCTTTCAAGATTTTCTTTCTTGATCGGGGCAATCAAAGGCTCGAGCCAAGTATCAGCTTGGCCGGACATTCTCGAGAAGCTATTGTTGGCAGGAACTCAATGGTTACACTCCTCATATTAGTACTTCTACTTGAAGAACTCACCTCCGTATAGTGACCGATGGGTGGGGGAATTGTCACAAGAGGAGCGGTGGAAGGAGTAAAAAAGTGGAGGAAGGAACAGAAGAAAAAGTTGATGCAGGTAAAGAAGCAATCACAAGTATAGGAGATGGAAAAGAAGATAAGGGAAGTTCATCTAGAAGAGGTCATAAATTTCCACTACCAAAACCACTATCAAGAAGTTGGTCAATAGACTCACGAGTGTCATGATGAGAGATTTCATCATCAGGAATGATAACTGAAGCAACAATCAGTTTGGTAAAAAACAGATAAGGAGAGACTTCGACCTCATCATCGGAGAAGATATGTTTCTTGGCTCGTGGTCTCGTTACCAGGGAGCCTTCATCCTCTTCCTCAGAATATTCTTCTTCAGTAGATTTTCTTTTGGAAGAAGATCCCAAGACTATTTCTTTGGCCAAAGAGGTAAGAGTATCTAATGAGTCACAAGAATCCATCATTGCTCCAGCAGTGACCCCTCAAATAGCAAATCCAGATAAAAACAAAGGATAAAAGGTAGAACAATAAAAGAAAATATTTATGTAAGTACAAGAAAAAAAACTCTTACCATGAGTTTTAACATTCTAACTGTAACGAATGGAAAGGTTTTTTCATGACCTACCCTCCATTAGGGCAGTTATTAACAATTATTCTACCAAACTACGGAATTTGGGTACGATCTCCACAACACTCATGGTTGCTAAAAAAAAGAAAAGAAGCGACATTAGAAAAGTTAATAAGCTTGAAAGAAAAAGGCACGAGAAAGATGTAAGACTTACGCGTAAAGTTCAAATATTCAAGAAAAGGAACATTCAGTTCACCCACTATACTAGCAGTGGGGGAAACAACAAACCAAGCATACCAATCACGATCTTTGTTGTCCTTGGGGCTTACTAAAACCCTCTTGCTCCTGGCTGCTAGAGTAAAAATGTCGTCGCGAAAAATCCTAGGGGAGTAAAGGTGAATTAAGTGGGGGAAAGTAAAGCCAACATCTTCCATGTTAGCTAGGTTTCTCAAGTAGGCAACAACCCGCAAAACAAATGGACCAATTAGACATAGACAAACATTGAAAAAATGGAAAAAATCTAGAATGACCGGATCAATGGCTGGTTTAAACCCTAGAGTGAAAGGGAAAGTGTAAGCAAAAGAAAATCCAATCATGTAGGAAGTGATCCTCTAATTTGGATTAGGGATGGTAATTGGATAATCACTACTCCAGTGACCGTCCTTACGAACTATAGGAGCTAAGATTTTTGTAATCTGAGTAGGGAAAATATCAGCACGATCTAAAGTATTTACTTAGTTCTTTAAAAATTTCCTATCATGATAAAAAGATTGTTCAGTAAGGACTATCTCATCCACTACAGCCTCACGCAAGGGTTCAGTGGATTCTTTATCCCTAGAAGAAACCTTCTGAGAAAGAGAACCCTGATCCGCGATTAACTGCTTCCCCCAAGTTTATTTCTGCTAATTTGATTTGTGGGGATGAACGGTTTTGAGTTTCGAAGAGTTTTGGGACACTTAGTCCCTAATGAGAGCTTGAGTGTTGGAAAATTGACCAAAAATTAGCTCACACCTATCTTTGATGAAAGCAGCCGCAAGTTTAGGTAGAAAGAAAAGATGGCCCCAGAATGGTAATCTGATGGTTTAGTAAGCTGCGTTGAGCGATTTTGGTGTTTGGAGCATGTTCAGATAGTATTTTGAAGGTTTATAGCTAATTTAGGCTTGATCCGAGAGTTGCAGTAGCTCCATCATGTATTGGTTGAATTCGGAAGGTTTTAGAATCTTAGGCTTGAATCTGACGTGTTTTGGTTGTTTTGATGTTATAGAAGTATTTTGAAGATTTGTACAAGTTTGAATAAGGTGTTAGGATATGTTGATGCATTTGGTTGAGGTCAAAGGGGCTCGGGATGAATTTAGATGGTTAACGAAAGTAATTTGGAGTTTAAGTTGCGCAGAAACAGTTCTTCTGGTATTCTTACATCTGCACTTTTGGAACCACCGATGCAGAGCCACAGAAGCGGCATAAAGGCCCGCATAAGCGGATTCTTGGTTCTCCTTCAGGTTCCGCAGATGCGGAAGGAACACCGTAGAAGGGGTTTCACATCTGCGAAAGAATGATAGTACATGCAGTCCCAGGCAGATTTATTGAAAGACATAGATGTGATGTTTGGTCCATAAAAGCGGGACTATGCGGTCCAGGGGCACAAATGCGGTAATCACTGGGCATAAAATATAAGTAGTTGCCTATGTGAAATTAGCTATACTTCCACCATTTCCATCCGAGTTTGAATATTTCAAGAGGAATTTTTGAGGAAAAGGGGAATCACTTGGAGGTAACTTTCTTGAATTTGTAACTGGTTTTCATATGATTAAATACCTAAATAATGGTGAGAAATTTGGGAAAAAGGGGTAATTAGGGCTTGAGTTTAAGAAACATTTAAATGAAGATTTGAGGGGTCATTTGGACTCCAATTTTTAGTATTTTTGTTATCTTTAGACACGTGAGAGTATGAATTTTCTAAAAACGTAACTTTCACCCAATTCCAAGATGTAGGCCTGAGGGGCATTTTGGTTATTTTACATAATTTCGCGCATTATCTTAGAATTTAATTGTAGAATCAGTTTCTTGAAGTGTTACTTACCTTATGAAATGGAATTCAATAGATTTGGGCCATTTGGTGTCGGATACTCGTGGAAAAAGCATGGTTTCTAGTTGATTTTGAGCCGGTTTGAGGTAAATGGCTTGTCTAACCTTGTGTGAGGGACCTTCCCTTTTAGGAGATGATATTTGATAATTGAAATGCCTTGTACGTGAGATGACGACTCGAGTTAATTGTTGAAAATCCATTTTACTTTATGTATTTAAACTAAGTTCCTTTCTTACCTGTTTTTATTCTACTTGCAGGCTTAGCATGTTGTTACTTAGAAAAGCTTGCTTAGTTAATTTAATTGCCGAATGGCTTAACTATCTTAATTGCATTACGTGAAGCATGTTTGGCTACAATTAACTGTATACTTATATGAAGTTGGCATTTAATTTAATATTCTTGTGTTGCTGTTAAGTATTTTAAATTGGGGCTATGGAACGGCATCCCAGGAGATCCCCTGTATGAATTTATGATTTGGACTGAGGTGTGGGATACCAAGAGATCCCTGGCATTTATATTGAGGATATCAAGTGATTCTTGGGATATCAAGAGATGCCTGGCATTTATATTGAGGATACCAAGATATCCCTAACATTTATATTAAGGATACCAAGAGATCCTCGGGATACTAAGAGATCCCTCCTTGAAATTTATATTAAGGATACCAAGAGATCCCCAGTATATACATCAAGGATACCAAGAAATCCTCGGGATACTAAGAGATCCCCATTTATTATCCTTGTTGTGAGCCGTATTTTCTTGTGTTCTGCCTTTATTATGTTTTCCCATTATGTACTCTTATTATCCTATATAGACTTTTTTTATAGATTCTCAATTATATTGTTTACCATATCCTTTCATTTTTATTATTATTTACCTCTATAGGGCCCTAACCTTCCTCATCAATGCCCAACCGAGATTACGCTAGGCACTTAATGAGTATCACTATGGTGTACTCATGCCCTTTCTTTGCATGTTTTTCATGTGTAGATCCTGGTACTTCTACAAAGGCTTACCATTATGGAGGCAGGGAGAGTTTTTGGAGACTTCAAGGTACATCTATCGCATCCGTAGACCGAAGAGTCTCCGTCTTTATTTTATCTTGTAGTGTTAACCCTTGTATTGTACTATTTATGTAGACATTCTGGAGATTACAGCACTTTACTATATTTCTTCTAGCTTGTGTTCCCGTGATTTTTTGGGTTTTGGGATAGGGATGTAGAAGTTGGAGATATTGTGCTGTATATGCCGAGCGGCATTCTATATACCGTTCCTTTTAGTTATTCTTGGTTTTAGATTTATATTTTCGCCAGTTTTGACTTATTTACGCACTTGTTAGGCTTACCTAGTCGTAGAGACTAGGTGTCGTCCCGACAGTAGGGCAAACTAGGGTCGTGACACTATACTTGTGTATCTTTTTTTACAGATCCAGGTATTCGGTTATTAGTAGCTGTGCGGTTGTTGCCGTGGAGACTCAAGGTAAACCTGCTCCTTCGTTCGCAGGCCTCGAAGTCACCTTCTATTCTATTCATTTCCATTGTTTCTTTTGTTCGGGAACAGTAATATATTCATTATGTATATGTACTTCTAGAAAGTCTTATGACTTATACTACCGGCTTTGAGAAATTTTAGATATTGTATAGATTCCTCTTTCGAGACTGTTTGATTTTACTTATTATTGATGTTCCCAGTAAATATTAGGCTTACCTAGTCCCTAAGGCTAGGTTCCATCATGACACCTAACGAAGGAAAATATTTTGGTTGTGACAAGTTGGTATCAGAGCCATAGGTTTATAGGTGCCACGAGTCATAAGCAAGATTAGTAAAGTCTTACGGATCGATACAGAGACGTATGTACTTATCTTCCAGGGGATACAAAAACTATTAGGAATTTCACTTGTTTCATTTCTTGTCGTGCAACATCGGTTCAGCTTGAAACATATATATTATGTTCCTTTACATCCACTCATGTATGATATTGCTGTAGACATGTAATTTTTGACCCGCCACGTCTTCAAGCTATATTAGCAGTTTCACGTATTTTATATATTTATTTGAATCTTTCTAGGATTTTAATATACTAATTTTATTTTTGTTTAGTATTTAAAAAAATTTAAAACACAAAAAGAGTTTCAAGTCTACTTAATTTAATGTTAATTACTACTTAATGTAATAATACTATTTTCACCTATTTTGAAAACTACCAAAAGTAGTTTCACAATATAATATTATTTATTTTAATTAATTAGAGTTATTTATATGTTTTACAGTATAGATATTACATTATTTGTATAAAAGAACTAAAATTTTTGGTTGGAAAGGTCCACTTTCGGAAAGCCCAACACATTGAGCCCCTACTTATTCCACATTTGACCTAACATAATTCATACGGACTATAAAAGAACCTGAATTCCAAAATCAAAGGGAGAGCGGTAAATCCTCTAAAAAAATCCATCTCCCTCGTCATTTTTTGAGAAGTAGGAAGCTAATCTTGATCATAAAAGGACAGAAACGTTGCTTAAGCATCTGTCGTTAAAAATCCTCTAGTAGCCTGTTTGGCCAAGCTTATTTTGGCTAGAAGTGCTTTTTTTTGGGCTAGAAGTACTTTTTGTCAAAAATTGAGGTGTTTATTCAAGCTTCTGGAAGTAAAAAAAAGTGTTTTTGAGAAGAAGCAGAAGCAGTTTTGGGGAAGCAGAAAAAAGTAGCTTCTCTGCAAATGCACTTTTATCAGAAGCACTTTTGAGACAAAAATACTTAGTAGCAGTTTTTTAATGTTTGGCCAAACACTAATTGCTACTCAAAAGTACTTTTCAAACTAATCCAAACACAAATTACTTCTCACCAAAAGTACTTTGAAAAAAGTACTTCTCAAAAGAAGCAGATTTTTACAGCTTGGCTAAACGGGCTATAACAGCACCTCCCCGATAAATGGAGAATTCTCCATTATTGTTCCTCTATGAACCAAGAAACAACAGCCAACTCCCTCTAACGTAGCACAGACTCTTAAGCACAATCGACCACTACTGCGGCCCCTGAACTTCCTAATAATCAGACCAAAACGAGCTGAAGAAAGGCCAAAATCCAGCCGCTAATCACCATTGCAAATACTCTATAATACTCTAAAAATCAGTCAAATCCAGCCCCAAAATTGGCTAAAAACGACCAAATCAAACCTTTGGATAACACAAAAAATAGCCACCTTTCCGCATAGAAACAACAGCTTGAATTTTTGTCGTTTTCGAGAAACGTCCCAAAATAACCCTGAAACACCCCTAACCGAGAGTAGAGAGATCAATCATAGAATCCAAAACAGGAGACCACCCCAACCCCGTTCTTCTTCATTTTTCACAACCTGTAAAAGACCCTAACCTTGGACTCGTTCTATCTTGTCATTCTTCGATCCAAGCTTTGCTCTAAAAAATGAGATTTTATTTGGTTTATACAAAAGGAAAAAAACTAATATCTTCTCCACTTAATTCTAGCTGCTCCATCAAAGGCCCATCAGTCCCTCCATCTTTCCCAGCGAAACTCCATGTGTGACGACCAAAAGGGGTCATCACTTGTTTTCCTACCTACTTTGTACTCTCGATACCTTAAAAACGTCATCTAGGGTTGCCTCAATTTGCGCGAGTAGTCCGAACGCGTAGCCGGAAAGCTTAGATATAATTCTATGAGAAAAATACTAAATTTTGATATTATGTTGAATAATTTAACTCCAATAAAATTTTTGGGTAAATAGATCCGTACCCATTATTTGACGGTCTCGGAGGGTCTGTATGAAAATACGCGACTTGGGAGTATGCCCGGAATCCAATTCCGAGGTCCCAAGCCCAAAAAATAAATTTTGTGTGAAATATTTTTCTCAAAATAATTAAGGAAATTCGAAATAAAATTTAATTAGAAGACTAGGGTATCGGGTCGGTATTTTGGTTTCGACACCCGATTCAAGTCTTATATATGATTTAGCACTTTCTGTAAAGCTTGGTTGAAAACGAACATCGTTTGACGTGTTTCGAACCTAAAATTGAAATTTGATATTCTAAGAAAATTTGGAAGAAATCATGAGTTTCGAGGCTTGATTCGATATGTATGATGTTATTTTGGTGATTTGATCGCGTTAGTATATTCGTAGGATGTTTTTGAGGTAGTGTGCATATTTGGTTTGGAGTCCCTAGGGCTCGGGTGAGTTTTGGATTGGTGTGAAAGTGCATTTTGAACCTTGGAAAAATCTGATGTTCCCGGTCCCAGAATCTTTGCATTTGTGAAGCAAGACTCGCAAGTGCGAGCTCGCAAATACGAGCTTGACATCGCAAATGTGAAAAGGGTCTAGCCATCTGGAATCGCAAATGCGATCCAAGTTCTCGCAAATACGAAGAACGTCACCTTGTTCAAGGATCGCAAATGCGATCACTCTATCGCAAATGCGAAAGCTGGACGATCGCAAATGCGACATCTCTGTTCGTAAATGCGAAGTCCCCAAGCTATGCTCAAGGTTTGCAAATGCAAATAATTCTTCGCATTTCCCAAACCTGCAGGGTACGCAAATGTGAACCCACCTTCGCCTTTACCACATATGAGGCCTGTATATTTTATACTAAGTCGAATTTTTGGCTATTTTTCACTCCACTTTCAAAAGACAACTCCTTAGGCAACTTTCAAGAACAAGACTTCTTCCAAATCATTTGTAAGTCAATTTTTACTTAATTCTTTCGATCATTTGCATCATTTAACATGTTTTCAACTTAAAATCAATAATATTAATTGGTGAAATTTGAGGTTTTGGGTAGAACCTAGGCTTTTCTAATATTGGGAATTTGGACCTCGATTTGAGGTCCGATTTAAAAACAAATCACATATTTAGGTATATGGGGGAATGGGTAATCGGGTTTTGGTTCGAACCTTGGGTTTGACCATGTTGTCTTGAGGGGCATTTTGGTTATTTTACCTAAATTCGCGTCTTAGCTATGAATTACATTGTAGAATCATTTTCTTGAGATGTTATTTATGATGTGTGATTGAATTGACTACATTTGGTCCATTTGGAGTTTACTCGTGGAAAGAACGTGGTTGCTAGTTGATGTTAGCTACTTCGAGGTAAGTATCTTGTCTAACCTTGTGTGTGGGACTTCCCTTAGGAATTGAGTCTTCTTTTTGCTTGTATTCCTTGTACGCGAGGTGACGAGTGCGTGCTCGGATTTATTTGTGATCAATTTGTCCCTTTTAGGCTTTTATATCCTCGTAATCACCGAATATGAAGTTGTTCTTGCTACGATTGAGTTTTTTGTTATTAGTTTCACCTCTACATGTCTTACTTGGAATTTATTTGCCCGGTTTGGTTTGTTCTTGTTGTCTAATCAACTTTTACTTGATTAATTGTGGACACTTACCCTTCTATAGTCACATTATCACTCCAAACTACTTGTCTTTATTTGGAAAGCAATATTTATATCTCTCGTGTAATTAATTGATCTCAATTGGAAAGAAGTTAGATACTCTATGTTTAGTTGATTTCCTTAATTCTAATTATTTGGTTCATGTTAACTTCTTTGATGTTGAACTGAGTAATATGGAATCGTTATTTTCTTGTCAATTATTCCTTGTTGGGTTATCCTTGTTGCGCTTAGTATTTCTCTATTACAGGTATTCCTTGTGAGTTATATGTACTTCCTTTTGGTGAACGAAAATACCTGAGTGATTCTCTTGCTTCATTCCTGTATATATTGCATTTTTTGTTGTTGTATTGTTGATATTGTTGTGATCGAGGTTTCTGCCATGCTACTATTGATATTCTGGTGCACGAGGTTTCTGCTTTGTTAAAGTTGATATTATGGCGCATGAGGTTTCTATCGTGCTACTGTTGATATTGTGGTGCACGCGGTTTCTGCCGTGCTACTGTTGATATTGTGGTGCACGAGGTTTCTACCGTGCTACTGTTGATATTGTGATGCACGAGGTTTCTGCCGCGTCATTTTGGTTTAGGGTTTGCACGAGGTCTTTGTCGTGCCACTGTTGTTATTTATATATATTCACACGGGATAAAATAAGGCGGGATATGTTCATATGCTTATATGTGGGTTGCGCATGTGGCGAAATAAGGTGGGAAATACTATGATGCATGTGTGGCGAAATAAGGCGAAACTTATTATGTTATTAATTGCACACGTGGCAAAATAAGGTGGGCTATGTCAGAGATTGATTATAAGGATTGTGACGGCCTGTGGAGGCATTCCTATCTTTATTTAATATTTTTATTGTGATTTCTTTCCTGTATGAAATTTATCTTGTGGACGTGGTGAGGGAACATTGTGCGTGCTGCCACTCTCTTTCTTATCCTTATTAGTTGGTAGGAATCATGTTAAAGCACTTGCACAAGCATATGCGTAGTTGAAACACTCCTTTTGGAGGTGAAATTCCTTTGGTTTTGATGAGCATAGAGATATGTCCTCGTTTAATCATAATATATTGTCTTGTTTTTCCCCTTACTGTGTTGTGATCTTAGGAGTTGGATTGTGTTGCCGTCATTATGTATCATCACTCTTTTTTTATATTCTCGTTATTACTTATTATTTTTTTCCCTCATTGTGATTGTATCATTATTATTCACTCCGTGCACTCTTTAAATAAACACATGTATATCCTTTTAGATGTTCCTATAATCATATTGTTTAATTGACTAGTAGGTGTCTTGACTGTTCCTTGTCACTACTCCACTGAGGTTAGTCTTTATACTTACTGGGCACTGCCGTGATGTGCTCATGCTACTCTTCTGCATATTATTTTTATGCAGATACAGGTACTCCCACTCAGTTTCGTCAGCCTTGGAAGGAGGCGTATCGGTAGAGACTTCGAGGTAGATTTGCAACGTCCGCAGACCAAGGAGTCCCTTTCCATATTTCTGTATAAGTATAGCTTTTTCAGTATTTTTCCTTTGTATAGATATTCTTGAGTGAGAGCCTCTTGAGTATCCCTTAGCTTGTGATTTGTGAGATTCCGGGTTTTGGGATGTTATAGTAGACTTCCGCATTTATTTTGAGTTGTATATGCCGAGCGGCAGTTAAATACATATTTCTTTTAGTTGTTCAGTTTTAATTATTTTTCCGCAATTTTGGCTTACCTAGTCGTAGGGACTAGGTGTCGTCACGACATGTTCATGGAGGGGAAACTGGGGTCGTTACCCCATGTCCGCGGCACTTCACTTTCCTCTTCAGCCATAACTTTGTTGCTCATTTTCACCTTTAAGCTCTCATTTTCTTTTACCAAATTAAACTACTCTAAATAATCTACCAAGAAAATCACCAGAAATCTTTAGTTCACTTTATCTAGTTTCATTTTTGTTTCCCTTTTGTAAATTGAAAATTGGAATTGTAGCTACTAGAGTAAAAATTATGCCCGATAAGTTTTAGTTTATCTAGTCGATGTGGGTTGTCGTTCGGCTGTTTTTAGTGAATCTCTAGATTTTATTTTAATCTTGGGTTGATGTTCTAGTTGATCGAGTATTTCGGTCTGAGTGGAGAGGGTCGATCTGTCATCGGCCTGAGGTTCTACTCACGGTTGCTGTTGCGGTTCGACGTTATTGCTGTTTTCCAAACCGAACAACCGATAATTATAACAGGAGGTTCTTTATTGAAGACAATTGATGTTTTAGGTTCATTCCCCTCTTTCTGTTAATACCTGATTATGTGTGATTAAAATATGGTACTTGCTTGTTCTCCTAGTTTATTTGATTTTATTTCCATTTGTGTGTCTTGTTAGTGTGTGTTTTATCTTCCTTAGTCGAGATATCAACGCTGTCTCTCTTAAAATCATTGTTTGGTCATCTATATGTTATTGTCAATATTTATTCACTAAGTTTTACTCTAAGGGGTTAATTTCTTGGATGTTGGATTCAACTTGTAATTGAAGAAAAATTTGGTTAAAGCTCACTCATTGAATGCTGTAAAGAAAACAGACTATAAAATTGTTTGGAATTTCAATTGGTTTACTACGAGGCTTTAATTCATCATTCCGATAGTACATTAGTTTAAGTTTGAATATGTGGTGAAGTCATTTTATTCAATATTTATTTTTTTATTTTTCTTTTCTCAACGAGTTTTGGATGCTACAGTGGTATGGGAGTTGTTATTTTGTTTAATTTGGCTATATTATGGATGATGGATATCGGATAATGTGACGACTCGGCCAGTCATTTCATGACTTATTGATCTGTTTACCCCATTTCTATTTTTTTTTAATGTTTTGTTTATCCATGATTTGTGCTATTGGGTTGGTCGGATTGAATCCGGAATGATTTTGGTGAAGTTTGAGACACTTAGTCTCTTTTAAGAAGGCTTAAGTTGGAAAAGTCAATCAGATGTTGATTTATGTGTTAAAGGGCTCCGATATGAGTTCCGATTGTTCGGTTAGCTCCGGGAGGTGATCTGAGACTTAGGAGTGTGATCAGAATAGGTTTTGGAGGTTTGGAGAAGATTAAGGCTTGAATTAGCAAAGTTGATAATTTGGCGATTTCCAATTGGTAGCCGAGATTTTAATTTAGGGGTCGAAATGAAATTTCGAGAGTTGCAGTAGCTTCGTGGTGTCATTTGAGATGTGTTTGCAAATTTTTGGTTATTCGGATGTGGTTTTGTTGGGTTTTTGATCAAAAGTGGATTTTGGAAGATTTTAGAAACTTAGGCTTGAATACGAGGTGTTTTTGTTGATTTGTTGTTGTTTGAAGTATTTTGATGATTGGAACAAGTTTTTATAAGGTATTATGATATTTTTGTACTTTTGGTTTAGGTTGCAGGCGCCTCGGCATGATTTCGGTTGGTTAACAGAAAAATTTATATGTTATTGCAGCTGCTAAAATATGCTGCTTCTGGTGTTTTTGCATCCGCGGTTTGGGAACCGTAGATGCGGTGCCGCACGTGCGAAAGGGAAGCAGCAGAAGCGGATTTGGGAGGAAGTTTCATGAACCGCATATGCGATAGTTTGACCGCAAGTGCGGAGTCGCGTGTGCGAGAGTTGACAGCAGATACGGATTTTACCTATTAAGTGACTTCCGCATAAGTGGAGGAAAGATTGCATATATGGTACTGCAGAAGTGGCTATTATGGCGCAGATACGGAATAACTTTGCAGAACATATAAGTTATTTCATTTCGCGAATTCGAGCTATTTCACCATTTTTGACTTCAGCCTTGGAACTTTTTGGGTGATTTGAAAGAGGGATTTCAAGGGAACGTCATTGAGGTAAGGAATTTGGACATGAAACTCATTTCTATGCTATTATTTCATGGATTAGAGCTAGAAATTTAGGAAATTAAGAAATTTAGGGAACCTAGGGTTTATTATTTGAGACCTATGATTTAGGATTTGATGGATCATTTCAGGTTGGATTTCAAAACTTTTAATATGTATGAACTCGTGGAAAGATATCTATTGGTGTAAAAATTATTGAATTCCGAGACATGGGCCCGGGGGTTGAATTTTAGTAATTTTGGGATTTGTACCTTTTATTGATTGTTTTTGCTTGAGCTTTGTTCCCTTAGCATATTTTGACATCCTCATTTTGATTTTGGATAGATTTTACGCGCATAGCGGATGTTTCGAGGGGAAAAGGTGTCGCGAGCTAGAGATTTAGCCGGTTTGAGGTGAGTAATTATTGTAAATAATATTTTGAGGGTTTGAAACCCCGGATTGCACATTGTAGTGCTAAATTGAGGTGAGGCACACACTTGATGACATCCGTCTGGTCGTGCACTATTGGGAATCGTGATTTGGTCCATCCCATTTGATGATTTTACCGTTTATTTGATTGCAAACTGTTTTCTATCAGCATTATTTGGGATGAATGTCATATTTGGTCTTAGTGCCAACTATTTGAACCCTTCAGGGCTTTTTATTGATATTGCCTCACTGTTTTGACTTATTACTTGAACTCAATTATGTTATTTTCAACTGTTTTAATACTCAATCATGCTTACTCATTTTTAAGACAAATGATATTATAAATGATGTTTGGGCTGAGAAACACTATTTTTGCTATTGCTCGAGGGGCTTGTGAGGATTTTTTACTGAGTAAGGCCGAGGGCCTATGTTGTGAGGAAACATTGATACTGATTTGAGACCGGGGGTCTGAGATATGTATTCCATGAGGTGGCTTGATTGATATGGAGTCGTGGGCCTAGTTATGATTCCACGAGATGGTTTATTATTGTGCTTGGGCTTTAAGGGGCCCCTCAAGGAGTTTGCATACACCCAGTGACCGCAGGTACCCATTGTGATTAGAGATTGAGCTAGAGGGGCTAGTATTGTTCTGAGGTATTGCCCGGGTGATATATTTTTTGATACTGTGCCCAAGGGGCAAATTTCTATTTCTTTATTTTACCTTAACTGCCTGTCAATTACTTATTTATTTGTTGAAAAAGGATTTTTCTTAACTCTCACTATTTTTCCGCTTTTAAATGGTTTTAAATGCTTCATTACAGAATGCATTGTGCCTTACGTGTTCTCTTACTGTTACTCACTAGGTTGGAGTACTCACTTTACTCCTTGCATACTATGTGCAGATTGTGGCGTAGCTTGTCTCGTTTTCGAGTGCTGATTCAATCCAGCTTCAGGCGGATCTCGAGGAGTGTTTAGGTAGCTGTTGGAATTCGCAGCTCGGAGCTTCTTGCTATCTCTTTCCTTTATGTTCTTACTTCAGTAGTAAACTATGTAGATATATTGGAGTATTCTGTATTTGATAAATGCTCGTGACTTGTGACACCCAGTTTAGGGAAGGTTTGGGTTGTACTTCCGCACTTTATTAATATTATTTGCTACTTAATATTATTAAATCATGTCTTAGACTACTTTATGTTGTTTAACTATTTTAAAAAGTGAATCGGGTTTAATTGGTTGGCCTTGTGATACGCTCAACTGAGTCTCGTAAAAGACTACGGGGCATTGCAAATATAATCTGAGTATTTGTACCTAGAGTCGAACCACAGAGAATTAACCTATCAATTACTATTGTCAGATTTACTAAATTCACACAATCTCTTTCCCCAAACTTTTTGATTCACAAGGGTTGATTTTTCTAACAACTAAAGACTGAAAGTAATTAATAAGTGAAACGTAACTATGCTCAATGTGTAGACAGATGGAATAAGGTCAAAGGTAATCGGTTCCCCCATTGGTAATTTATTTGGTTCTATATGTCTTATGACTATGACTTAGTTGTCTCTGTCAATCATGAACTCTCCAGCTATCATAAATCTTTCTCAAGCAATTATGATAATTTACTATGCACACTCTCTCAAGCTACACTAGCTAGATTCACAATACAGTTCACTTAGATTGCACCTGAGGTATCATTATCTCTAATACAACCTCTAAACCCTCGGTTGTGACTCTCGTCTATACTCCGGTAGTGATGTTGTTCACACAATCACCTAAATATGCTCTCTCTCTCAAGTATATACATAATAAATAGGAATGGATAATTAACGACCTTTTCAACTAAACACAATCAAAACATAAATGAACAAATAGAGATTAACAAACACATCCAACTATACAAATAAAACATCCAAGTCATCCCCAATGTGTTCTACCAAAACCTTAGATTAAGGTATTTAGCTACTCATAACAATGGAGGAATAAACTACTAGAAGATTCATAATCGAGATTGCAAGAAAAATAAAAGAGAACAAGAATAATGATGTTTTGGGTGTTTTCTCACACTTTTTTCTCTAGCCAAAGTACTCTCAAAAGTAAGTTTTACCTTATGAAAACCTTGATAATTTATCCTTTGGCGAGCTTGACTTTAAATAGGTTAAGTGGGTTTCTCTCCAGATTTCCAATTTTACCCCTAAATAACGCTTTTTTCGGATCCGGCCTCGCGTAATCTCGTGCGTCACTTTGCGCGTCATTCTGCCTCAGCCCTTAACGCGCGCGATCTACTGCGCTAACTTGCAAGTCTGCTCGCTCATCTAGGCAATGATTTCTTCCATTCTTTGTATTGTTCTTGCGCGCACTCATCTTCGAGGGGTCATTCTTGCTAATAAATCAATCCAATAGCCTCTTGAAAGCATCATATAAGCTCCTCATCGTGCAATGTAAGAAAATCAAAATTAGAGCCTATTTTTCATCAATTAATCATATTATTGAGTTGGAATATAATCAAGCAGAAGCATAAACAATAGCTAAATCACCTATATTTTTCCTAATATCAACACCCCATACTTAATTCATTTCTAGTCCTCGAGCAATCAAACTATACTCTCTAGAGAATCCCTCACTCAACCATTTCACCTAACGCATTACACCTATAATAATGTACATACATTACACCTAGCAGTGAACAATCCTAGCCTCAAACCCGAATCTCAAGTGCCATGCAATTTTCACACTTCCTCAATATACTCTACACAGAAGTCAACACTTACTTTTCTGTCACGAATCATATGCCCTAACAATCAAATCAATAAAAACAGAGTTCAATCCAACACATTTAATTCATATACTCACATAAATCAAAGAAATAACTCACTCTCACAAATGAAGTCACATGCATGCATTTGGTACCGTAAGCTTGCTCTTAAGGTAAATCTCTACTAATGTAGGCTCACTTAGTCTAAAATCAATTAAGAATTTTCTTGGTTGAAATGTGGGCTAAGGGGCGGGTAGGATATATTTAGGAATAATGACTCAACCTCTTTAGCAGTTTAACACATCACATGAGTAATTTTTTTTCCCCAAATTTTTCAACCCACTTCTCATTCACAAATGATATCATCACACAAATACTCCCTTCTTCTTTAAGCACTCTAATAATTCATACCCACTAGCTGGAACAGGACACAATGTATACATCTTTTTTTTTCAGTTTATTCTTCTTGTAACTCAATTTCCGCTAGTGGTGTATTTGTTTAAAAAAATTGTGCACCGTCTTCATTTTATTGATTTCATTCAAATGCCACCCCACACTTATCTTCTTCTTATTTCTTTTAGCTCTCCCTTCACAATTAAAGTGTTTTAAGAGGTAAAAGAATCAAAACAATGTCAATTAAGAACAAAAGGGTGGCTTTTAATGCATGTGCCAAACAAAAGCCTAGAGGCTCAAAAGGGTTAACTAGGGACAAGTTTTATTTGTGATAAGCAATTAAGCTCAAAAAGGTCAAAGAAAGCCTAAATCATTTTTCAAATCGAGCATCACCTAAGATTTCAATTCAACTCACATACCGGGCAAGTTCTAGACACAAGTACCATACATCGACTACAGAAACGCTCACAACACATGGCATATGACACATTAGGATCAGCTCATCAAGATGCTCCATTACGACCATTCAATTCAGTAACAAACATACAAAGTAAGGTACTTTCAGTGAGATTCAACAATTAGGACTAAGCGTTACACTCTAGTGCCTATTGTGTTCGGGTGTGTCAACGCTATGGGTTCTCTTTTTATTTTACAGTTCATAGCCCATTGCCCTAATCTACAAATCAAATAAAAAAGAAAACAAAATAAAAACTACCTATGTCGGTTCTAGCTAAAGTCTTGCAAAAGAACCACGGCCTAAGAAAAAACCAAGAGTGAGTTGCTACACTACCTAAGAAAAAATAAAAAAAATATTTTCGGTGTTTTCTATAGACTAATTTCCCTCAAGAAAATCGTCTAACAGATCCGTCATCAGGAAAAGCCTACAATTATTTAGTTTTTTTTTCTTGACTCAGTCCCTCAAGAACCCCGTGGAAAGGGATCCGTCGTCGGGCCGAGGCATTTATCTAAATTAAGCAACGATTCCTACTCAACAAAAACTATCAAGTCAACATAAACCAAACAAAACAAACAGTTAACTTATACAACCACATACAACATATAATTAAGGAATCCCCACCCCACACTTAAAATTAAAGACATATCCACATGGCGTAAAAGTTAAAAGAGCAGTGAGGTAAAGGGACTTCCCTAAAGCTTCACTCTTGGTCGGAAACGATTCCGAGGTTCACGTTGCACACACACCCCAGAGCTTGCAGTCAAACAATGAACTTCTTTTCCGATTTTACTTGTCGGTCAGTTATCGCGTCCACACGAGTGCCTAACTCAGTCATGGAGGTGTGTAGACTAGCCACCTCCTGCTCCAATGCGGTGTATCGAGACACTCTGGTTGATCCTGAAGAGGAAGCTGCTCCTGACAGTGCTGTTGGGGTTGGATCCACATCCATTTGTTCAGCCTCTTCCTCCTTCGATGCATCAGAGCCACTTTTATCCTCCTCACCTTCCAATGCCGCTGGGGCTTGCCCCGTGGTGTTCTTTCCAGGTCGGATCTTGTGGCTTTTTTTTACCAGCCCGTCCACACAAGTATTTTCGGGCACTTGCACTTGCCTGCAAATCTTAATCACCAAAGAGGGGAAAAAGAACCCATACAAGCGTTGGGGGCACCGGATAAATCTTTCGGTGTGGATTACTTTGGCCATGTCGAAGGGAAGGCCCTTGATGAACACCAAATAAATGCTGCTCATGGTCCATTCACCTCTATTGTATTTAGGAGGGAATAAGTCGACTGTTAATCATATACAACCAGCTCTTCGCCTCTGGAGTTAAGATGGAGCAGTGGAACTTCTCTGTGTGTTCCACCCACTCCACCATTTTTCCGGGTGCACAAATCGCATAAAAAAAGTGCTCCCACTTGGCATCTGTTGGATTTTTGCCATGCTCATAAAAGTCTTTATTATCAGGTAGAGGATCAGACAATGATATGCTGTGCGTATTGTAGAAAATCATTTAATTCATGATATGTGTGCTTTGGTTGTATTAGCATGATTTTCAGGTATAGGTTTTGATGAATGGCAAACAACAAAGTCGATGAATGACAAACAATGAAGTCAAGTGTCAAACAATGTTGTTATATGACAAACAATCAAGATTGAATGCCGAGAAGCATATTGATGAGGGAATTGCATAGTCAAGCCAAAGACGAGCTCAAAAGTTCAAGACCGAAGACCCAAGGCGTAGGTCGTTAGGTAGAACAAATGTAAGAGCAACGTTTAAAGTTATCTCGTCTTTTGGCTCAACATAGGTCATCATAAATATGCATAAAATCATTTCATCAAATCATATTTCAAATACATCAAACAAAATGATTTCAAACATTTTCACTTTAGCCAAAATGAATTTTAAACATGTCTTTCAAAGCTGGACAGAAATAATCGATTATGCTTATTGTGATAATCGATTATGTTAAGACAGTGTAAACCGGAGTTTCCAAAACAGCACAACAATCGATTATCATGAATAGCATAATCGATTATCTTGTATCCGTTGCCAAGTGTTTGAACACTGTAACAAAATAATCGATTATGCATATCTGATAATCGATTATGTTCAATAAAATCAGCTTCCAGATTTTGTAACGGTAAGCTGATAATCGATTATCCAAATCTGATAATCGATTATCTTGGCATAAAATCAGCATAATTGATTCCCAATTAAGCAACGGACATACACCCTCTAACCCCTATAAATAGAGGTCTTTTGAGCTGATTTTATACACACAACACCTCTCATTATTCATATACATATTGATATTATTTGTGCATCATTATAGAGCTTTTGTTGAGCCATTTGAGAGACAACTTTGAGTTGTTCATAGAGCTAATATTTTATCTCTTTATCTACTCTTTTGAGAGAGTTACTGTTGTAAAAGAGAAAGGTGTTTGAGAAGACCCTCATTGATTTTCGGGTTTGCTAAGTACCCTCAATCTTAGTGGTTGAAGTCTTGTGGTGCGGTATCCACGAGCAAGGTGAAGTCTTGAGGTGCGGTATCCTCGAGCAAGTTGAAGTCTTGTAGAGTGTACATCTACGAGCAAGTGTAACGGTTTGTTAAGCACCTGTAAGCTTAACGGAGTTACTGGAATCTCGAGAGAGTCTCTCAGGGACTGGACTAACCACAAGTTGTGGTGAACCAGGATAAATTCGGTATGTTCTTTCCTTACTATTTTAATTACCGAATTTATTTTATTCCTGCAATTTTAATTCCTCAATATTCATCAATATTCTCGTGCCGCACTATTCACCCCCCCTCTAGTGAGGGGCATAAATCCTAACACGTATCGCCTCAATGGAGGCATCTACCGCCTTGCGGCGCACCTGACCACATTGTCTACATGCTCTTGTAGATTAGCATAAAATTCTTGCACGACCATTACATTAGCCTCCGCTGGCTCTTCAATGAAAGACAGCAGACCCCGCTTCATCAACTTCGAATACATATGTGGGAAGCGTTCCTTGATCGAACGGGGGTCAATGCCCCTCTCGAAAATAGCTTTTTTGCAGCCTTCTCCGTTAAGCGAGTATGAGCCTCAGGTCAAACAAACTTGTTGGTGTCATAGGGGTGTGCAGGGGCTGCCCTTTGTGTCTGAGATGTGGCAGCTTGGCAGCTTGATGATTGACCTGTGGCTTCGCGCTTTCGCAATGGTGCCATGATAACTACAAAACATGAACACATTAGCTCAGCCCCACAAACACCTTGTGACTTAATGAAGTTACTCAGACTTCACACGCAAAATTTGTCACAATTACATAATCATTGTCATGGAGACCTTTCCTCAAACACCTTGTGGGCATTAGGCTCTCGCAACTTTTTTTTAAGTATCTTGCATGTCACGCCCCAAATATGTGGGCATGACCGGCACTAAACCGGGTATCCCCAGTCTAGTGGTCCTTGGTGCCTTTCCTATTCCCAACACGTTACCCCCCACATTATTCAATGATAGTGAACCAAAAGATACCAAACTTCAATTAAAAGAATGTAGGATTTCCCTTTTATAACCACACATTATGATTAACAGGGGACACCTTTTGCAAAACATATATTTGATTAGCAAGGAACGTGGTACACAAGTTTACAGCGCCCAAATATACACTTTTATACATAAGTCCTGACCCACATACCACTGTCTACGGAGCCTCTACGAGAATGGTAGTACAACACTTGCCGGTGACAAGGCCCCGGCTATGCCATTACCATACATGGCCGCAGAAGGAAAGGGGCTCACCAAACACGAATACTGCTGATAGAGAGGAGGAGGAGGATCTATGAACAGTGGACTGGAGTGCCTGCCACGAATCCACCTACAATCATATCACGAATGTAGTGCCCCCGACAAAAGGGACGTCAGTACACTTGAATTGTACTGCATGTATGAACTAACTCTATCCCAGGTAAACTCAAGCCAAATTTCATGAAAAAGTATAGAACTGAACAACAATAGTACAAGTACAACCCGGAAGCAACAACCAAACATTTCACAACAATTTTTCATGTAGTCATACAAAGGGGCAATCAGTGCCCCACAGGTTAAAAACTCTTCTGCTGTCTCCTTTAAAACTTTTACATTTATCATTTCATGAGTCATATTCATATCAATAATGATATTGGATAACATTTCCACCCTTATTGCCTCGTCCACCCTTATTACCTCAGCCACCCTTAAAACCCCAACCAACAACTTATTTCACCGTGTTGCGGCGCGCAACCCGACCCTGCCTGACAGTTTTCAATTCACAACAACAAACAGCACAACAACAAGTACAAGAAATCAATCATGGAATTTTGTTAAAATAATTCCACAGCAAGGGTATTAAGATCCCACAACTATTAACAACAATTTTCCTCATGTTCATCAAAGTTGATACACAATTTAGACCATCATAACAATTTTTCACAACTAACCACACACATTATTCCACAATATTCCATTTCAAGTGTTCCACATTGTTTCCATTTCCATTATTCCACATTGTTTCCATTTTTCCGCTATTCCACATTATTTTCATTCCCGCTATTCCACATTATTTCCGTTTACGTTGTTCCAATTACAAGTTCCACAACATTCACCACAAGGTACTACCATACAATTTGTACAACACGAAAACTTCACAATGATTTTCACATGAATATCAACTCTAAACAATTTCACAACTAGCATAGGCGATTTCACGAGGATCACAGTTAGCCATATATACCTGGAATTTAATATTCTCCTTAACCTCTACTCCAATTCATCAAGCAATTAAGTAGGATCAATATAGTTCATGATTAATACATAGACCTTTAGAATAAGAATTCATAATTTACTACCTAGTTCCCTTTTTACAAGATTATTGGGTTATGAAAATATGCATGTGGATTTATAACATGAATTTTCAAAATCAAAGTATGAATCTTCCTCCCCAAACCTGAGTTCGAAATTTAGGGGAAAGGGTTAGGGATTCTATCTTTAAATTATAGGGGAAGGCAGACGCTCAAGATTTTCCGGGCTTTGATGAGTTTTGAAAGAGAAATTGATGAAGAAATAACTTTCCCTCTCTAGAACCCTCTCTTCCTCTCTTTTATTTTGTTCAGAAAATGTGTTAAAAACGAGAGATGGAGTGTTTTATTAAAAGAGGGGTCGGGCTTAGAATTTGAGAAAATAACTGAGCGAACACAATCTGGGACGCCTATCTACGATGGCAGAACTGACATGCGGTCCGCAAAATGGAACGCAGAAATGGCTCAAGTTTCAAACCTCTCGGGTTGGGAATGCGGTGACTATGCCATCCGCATTTGCGTTCTGCGGTCGTAGAATGCACTGCAGAACTGACCTTTGAATTTCTTCAGGGACAATATGCGACCACTCTGCGGTCCGCATATTGGTTATGCGATCGCAGATTTGACTGCATTTTCAACATCAAAATTTTGTTGCTCTCTGATTCATTCTGCGATAGGAATGCGGTCCGTATAGCTAATATGCGACCGCATTCTGGACCGCATTTTGACACTTTTTTGGAAAAGTTAATTCTTTTAATTTTTTAAAGGATTAAATAACTACCAAGGGTCCAAACCGCGGCGAGCTCTACACATTCATAACACATAATCAGAGTAGACACCATGCTTTACTAAGTTCTTAGACAAAATTATTTACGGGACCTTACATTCTCCCTCGCTTAAGATCATTCGTCCTCTAATGATATGCAAGTTTCTACACCTTTTATTAACTTTCAAGTTTTCTTTAGAAAATTTTCGCCAGAGTTTCCTTTGTAATATGGACATAACCACCTGTCAGAAAATCCACAAAACACGTTCCTAAGAACCATTGCACAACTTGCTACCTTTACAAATGTTATAAAATGCAAAATTCTGATACTTGCACTTTTTCAATCCCTCGACACACTTTTAGCCTTTTTGTCACACTACATGGAATCAAATTAGGCATTAATTATCTACACTATCAAAAGCGTTTACCTGACACATAAGTACGGCATAGTTATTTATCTCAATACAATTCCTCCATGCAAAAACTAATCATTATACAATTAGAACACTTTGATAATCTCTATCCGTGCAAAATTAATCATTGCCTCTTACATCACCTTATCATGAGAGCATAAAACCTTCATTACCAAATGGGACTGCACATTGTTCTAATAATAACATCACATAAATTTTGTTAGCACAACTTGGAGAACTACCGTAATAACGCACTTGGAAAGAGAAGGGATGACTCTTACACCTAATGGAACACAACACTAGCTTCCCTAGGGACAAGATTTGCACGATTATTCCCATCTTATTCAAATAGATGGGGGTATTTCTTCTTCATCTCATCTTCTGCTTCCCACATGGTTTTCGTGACTTGTTGGTCTCGCCACAACAATTTGACTGAAGCAATCTCCTTGTTCCGCAACTTTCGGACTTGCCTATCCAAAATAGCAACTGGAATCTCTTCATACGACAACTCTTCTGCAACCTTGATGTCTTCACCTGCCACAATCTTAGACGAATCACCCACCACTTTCCTTAACATGGATACATGGAACACCGGGTGCACTAGGGACATTTTAGGGGGAAATTCCAACCTAATACGCAACTTGACCGATCTTTCAAAGGACTTGATAAGGCCTGACGTACCTAGGACTTAGTTTTCCTCTCTTCCCAAAACGCATGACTCTTTTCATAGGGGCCACCCTCAAGAATACCCAATCTCCTTCTTGAAACTTCACCTCTCTCCGACGCACATTCGCATAAGATTTATGGCGACTCTGAGCAATCCTATCTTTTCCTAAATGACTCTTACCTTCTTCATTGCCTGATGCACGAGATCTGGCCCTATTAGTTCCACTTCGCCAACTTCGAACCACCTAACCGGGGACCTACACCTTCTTCCGTACGATGCTTCAAACGTGGCAGTCTGGGTGCTAGCATGGAAGCTGTTGTTATAAGCTAACTCTATAAGAGGCATGTGATCATCCCAATTACCCTTGAAATCCAAAACACATGCCCGTAACTTATCCTCGAGCATCTGAATAGTCCGCTCTGCCTGGTCATCGGTCTGCGAATGAAAAGATGTTCTAAGATTCACTTGAGTACCCAAAACTTGCTGAACTTTCCTCAAGATGTTAGCCGCAAACTGAGCTCCTCGATCCGAAATGAACGAAAGTAGCGTATCATGAAGCCTCACTATCTCCTTGATATACAATCGAGCATATTGTTCCGCAGTATCCGTGGACTTGACTGGCAAGAAGTGAGCTGATTTGGTGAGCCTATCCACAATTACACAAATTTAGTCGAACTTGTGCTGAGTACGAGGTAGTCCTGTCACGAAGTCCATATTTATCAATTTCCATTTCCACATTGGTCTTTCTATAAGCTAATTCAACCCTCCCGGCCGCTGATGCTCGACTTTCACTTGCTTCTAATTCGGACACTTAGAGACGAAGTCTACTACACTCTTCTTCATACCACTCCACCAATAGGTATCGTTGAGATCGTGATACATCTTCCTAGAGCCCGGGTGCACTGAATACCTGGAATGATGAGCCTTTGCCATTATCCTCTCACGAAGATTACCCACGTCTGGGACTCACAGCCTGTCATGGCACTGTAGCATACCATCATCAGTGCCGAGCAAAAATGCAAAAATTCTGTTGCTTAGAACTGCCTCCTTCAACTATGCCAATGCTGGATCAACAAACTGCTTTTCTTTAACCTCTACCATGAGTGACGATTCCGTTTTATTATGCACCATAAGCTCCTCCACATTCGGGGCCGAGATACAAACCCCAAGGCTGGTCAGCTGATGTATCTCTCAAGCTAGGAGCCTCTGATCCTCCCTCAAGTGAGCCAAGCTACCCATGGATTTTCGACTGAGAGCGTCAGCATCCAGATTCACTTTCCCTAGATGGTACAAGATGACCATATCATAATCCTTAAGCAATTCGATCCACCGCCGTTGCCTCAAATTTAGCTCCTTCTCCTTGAACAAATACTAGAGACTCTTGTGATCTGAAAACACATTTCCATGAACTCCATAAAGATAATGCCGCCTTATTTTCAAGGCGAACACAACTGCTGCAAGCTCCAAATCATGCGCCGGATAATTCTTCTCATGATTTTTGAGTTGCCTGGAATCATATGCTATGACCTTTTCGTTCTGCATGAAAACACACCCTAAACCAACCCTGGAGGCATCACAATAAACCGCAAATCCCTCAGTGCCCTCTGGCAAAGCCAATACTGGTGCCGAAGTCAACCTTATCTTCAGTTATTGAGAACTTTTCTCACAATAATCTGAACACTGGAACTTGGCTGATTCTTGCATCAATTTGGTCAATGGGGAGGCGAGGGTGGAGAATCCCTCTACAAACCTCCAATAATACCCTGCTAACCCCAAAATGCTATGGATCTCCGTCGGGGTCGTGGGTCTAGGCCAATCATTCACCACCGCAATCTTTTGGGGGTCCACCTGAATCCCCTCACTGTAAACAACATGACCCAGAAAAGTGACGGACTCCAACAAAAATTCATATTTGGAAAACTTGGCATACAATTGGTGCTGATGAAGAGTCTGCAAAACCACTCTGAGGTGATTGGCATGATCTTCCCTGCTTCACGAATATACGAGGATGTCATCAATAAAGACAATCACGAAGAAGTCTAATAATAACTTGAAGACCCGATTCATAAGATTCATAAAAGTTGCCGGGGCATTGGTTAGCCTAAAAGACATGACCAAAAATTCAAAGTGGTCATATCGTGTTCTGAAGGTGGTCTTAGGAATATCCTGCTCCTTCATTTTCAATTGGTGGTACCCGGACCGCAAATAGATTTTTGAGAAGAACCTTGCACCTTGCAATTGATCGAACAAATCATCTATCCAAGGCAAAGGGTACTTATTGTTGATGGTGACTTTATTAAGCTACCGATAATCAATACACATCCGAAGCGACCCATCCTTCTTTCTGACAAAAAGAACCGGAGCACCCCACGGCGACACACTTGGCCGGATAAACCCCTTCTCCAATAGATCCCTCTACAGCTCTTTTAACTCCTGCAACTCTGTCGACGCCATTCTGTACGGGGGAATAGATATTGGCTGGGCTAGAAATACATCAATCCTGAAATCGATCTCCCTATCAGGCGGGATCCCTGGAAGCTCCTCTGGAAATACCTCAAGGAACTCTTTCACAACTGGCACAGACTCGGGCAGGCACCTCTGGAGTAGTGTCCGCCACTCGGACTAAATGATAAATACACCCTTATCTGATCATCTTCAAAGACTTGAGGTAGGAAATAAACTTACCCATCGGCACAACACCATTTCCCTTCCATTTAACAAGCGGCTCATTTGGGAACTCGAGTCTCATCACTCTCGTCCGACAATCAAGCTTAGCGAAGCACGAATAAAGCTAATCCATCCCCATGATTACATCAAAATCCACCATCCCAAGCTCAATAAGGTCGGTCGTGGTAACACGACAACCTACCATAACAACACAATTACTATTGACCCGCGTGGCTGTAATGGAATCGTCCACCAGATTTGATAAAGAGAACGGCTAAAGATGCTGTTTGGGTTCAGTCCCAAAACGCGAAGCAACAAATGGAGTAACATAGGACAAAGAAGACCCCGAATCAATAAGAGCATAGCAATCAACTGTCTGAACAGATAAGATACCTGTGACAACATCTGGGAAGCCTAGGCATTCTGATGACCACGCAATGCATAAAACTTGCTGAGTACTCCCCAACCACGAGCTCCACCTCTGGCTGCACCACGCCCTACAATGGTTGGAGGGCGAACTAATGATGTAACAACTAATGAACTGGAGGGCTGAGCATGGCCCCCACCCGTGCCCTACCAGGGTGAACGGTAGTCTCGTTACATATGACCTCTCACTCCACATTTGTAGCACAGTGGAGCATCAACAAGCCTCTGTATGAAATCTCCCACACTTGGGGCATATACCATCCTGCTGTCGAGGTCTCATTCCCGAATGACTGAACTAGCGGGACCTCCTACTGCCTGAACCTATCCCCGAAGGGCCACTCTGCAGGGAACGGTGCACGGATAGTGGTGCACTAAATGAGGACCGAGCATAACTGAGACGGTCCTGATAATCCTCTCCCTAGAGCTGACCTCCCTGAGTGACCCAAAAACCAGGCCCTGCTGCTACTCTCCCTGTCGGCCCGAATCTTAAACCTTCTGACCTCTGTGGCCCGAGAAAAACCCACGATCTTTCCATAATTCATGTCTAAATGCAAATCCGCTATTGCAGCTTCATTTACCACCAAAGGGCTGAGACCCTGAACGAATCGCCAAACTCTGGCCTCCATAGTCGATACCAACTGAGGAGCATACTTGGACAACCTCACGAACTCCATATTATATTCCCAAACACTCATGCTACCCTGCTTAAGAACTTCAAACTTGGTGGCACGGGCTGCCATGCTCTCGGCAGGAAAGAAGTGGTCCACGAATGCATCTACGAACTCATTCCATCTAGCTGGAGGGCTCCCCTCCTCACAAGAATCCTCCAACATCTCAAACCATGAAAGCACAACTCCCTTCAACATGTACGAAGCCAATTCTACCCTTTCTATCTCTGTAGCTTTTATTACCCGAAGGGTCTTGTACATCTCATCAAGGAATTCCTGCAGATTGTCCTCTGGGTCTGTACCTTAGAACTATGGAGGGGATAACCACAGAAATTGATGATCTGTGGAGCTAGAGGAATCTCCCTGTCCACTGGAGAACACAGGGGAATCATGAGATCTCTAGGCCTGAGCGACCACTAACTAGGTCAGCATACGGATAGCTCCCTTATGGTCTCCATTAGAAAGGCAGGGATCGGAAGCCGGAGCAGCATCAGGATTAGGGGCATTGGCAGGAGGGATAGTGGCACCCTGGGCCGCCACTAGAACAGGATTGCTTGGGCTAGGAACAGATGGAGCAGGCAAGTTCAGAACTGGGGGATCATTCTCCCCCATGGCAGTCGGCACATGATCCACAGCCGCACCAGAAGAGGTATTGGACCCTAGACCAAGTCTAGCTTTCTCTTAGGTGCCATTATTGAGAATTTGAAATATAGCACACAAATTAGACATAACATCACTTCACCGCACGAACTTGGAATATCAAAGAAGAGGATAGTTTTTCCTAAATTCCCGTTTAGCCCCCAACTTATAGATGTGGTCTACAACACACCTATAAGAAGGGCTCTACTAGGAACGGCTCTAACATATCCTAGGACTCCTTCAAAACCTATGGCTCTGATACCAAGTTTGTCACGCCCCAAATCCGTAGGCATGACCGGCACTCAACTGGGTATCCCGGATCGAGTAGACCTGGGTGCCTTTCCTATTCCCCACGCGTTACCTTACATTATTCAATGAAAGTTAACCATTAGATACCAAATTTCACTAAAAAGAATGTAGGATTTCTCTTTTAAAACAATACATTATGATTAATAGGGGACACCTTTTACAAAACATATATTTGATTAGCAAGGAACGTGGTACACAAGTTTACAACGCTCAAATATACACTGTTATACATAAGTCCTGACCCACATACCACTGTCTACGGAGCCTCTACGCGAATTGTAGTACAACACTTGCCGGTGACAAGGCCCCGGCTATGCATTTACCAAAAGATAAAAACTCCAAAATACAACAACAGGAGTGGCATAGGCCACAAATGGCCCCAGAAGGAAAGGTGCTCACCAAACACAAATACTGCCCATAGAGAGGGGGAGGAGGAGCTATGAAGGTGGACAGGAGTGCCTGCCACGGATCCACCTACAATCATAACACGAATGTAGCTCCCCCGGCAAAAGAGACGTCAGTACACTTGTATTGTACTAGCATGTATGAACTAACTCTGTCCCAAGTAAACTCAAAGCAAATTGCATGAACAAGTATAGAACTAAACAACAATAGTACAAATACAACCATGAAGTAACAACCAAACATTTCACAACAATTATTCACGTAGTCATACAAAGGGGCAATCAGTGTCCCACAGGTTACAAACTCTCCTGCTGTCTCCTTTCACATTTTCATATTTATCATTTCATGATTCATATTCATATCAATAGTGATATTGGATCAAATTTCCACCCTTATTGCCTCGTTCACCCTTATTACCTCGGCCACCCTTATCACCCCAACCCACACCGTATTTCACCGTGTTGCGGCGCGCAACCCGACCCTGCCTGACAGTTTTCAATTCACAACAACAAAAAATACAACAACAAGTACAAGAAATTAACCATTGCACTTTGTTAAAATAATTCTACAACAAGGGTATTAACATCCCACAACTAGGAACAACAATTTTCCTCATGTTCATCAAAGTTGATACACAATTTAGATCATCACAACAATTTTTCACAACTAACCACACACATTATTCCATAATATTTCCATTTCAAGTGTTCCACATTGTTTCCATTTCCATTATTCCACATTGTTTCCATTTTTCCATTATTCCACATTGTTTCCAGTCCCGCTATTCCACATTATTTCCGTTTGCATTGTTCCAATTACAAGTTCCACAAAATTCACCACAAGGTACTACCACACAATTTGTACAACACGAAAACATCACAATGATTTTCATATGAATATCAACTATCAACAATTTCTGAACTAGCATAGGCGATTTCACGAGGATCACAGTTAGGCATACATACCTGGATTTGAATATCCTCTTTAACCTCTACGCCAATTCATCAAGCAATCAAGTAGGATCAATCTAGTTCATGATTAATACATAGACCTTTAGAATAGGAATTCACAATTTACTACCTAGTTCCCTTTTTACAAGATTTTTTTGTTTTGATGACATGCGTGTGGATTTCTAAAAAGAATTTTCAAAATCAAAGTATGAAACTCCCTCCCATAACGTGAGTTTTAAAATTAGGGGAAAAGTGTCCGGGCTTTGATGATTTTTGAAAAAGCAATTGATGAACAAATAACTTTCTCTCTTTAGAACCCTCTCTTTCTCTCTGTTATTTTGTTCAGAAAATGGGTTAAAAATGGGAGATGGGGTGCTTTATTGAAAGAGGGGTCAGGCTTAGAATTTTAGTAAATAACTGAGCGAGTACGATCTGCGACGCCTATCTGCGATCGCAGAACTGACATGCGGTCCGCAGAATGGACCGCATAAATGGCTCAAGTTTTAAACCTCTCGGGTTGGGAATGTGGTGACTATGCATTTGCGTTCTCAATCGCAGAATGCACCGCAAAACTAACCTGGGAATTTCTTCAGGGAAAATATGCTATCACTCTGCGGTTTGCATATTGATTATGCTATCGCAGATTTGACTGCATTTTCAACATCAAAGTTTGGTTGCTCTCTGATTCATTATGTGGTAGGAATGCGGTCCGCATAGTTGATCTGCGCCGAATTCTAGACCGCATTTTGACACTTTTCTGGAAAAGTTAATTCTTTCAATTTTTTAAAGGCTTAAATCACTACCAAGGATCCGAACCGCGGTGAGCAAGCTCGCCGTCAAGAACTCTACACATTCATAACAGATAATCAGAGTAGACACTACGGTTTACTAAGTTCTGAGACAAAATTATTATCGGGACCTTACATTGAACAAGGGTTCCATACAACATCTCATACATAGCCCAAATCAGGTACCACCCACCCTACACTTATCACAAACCAACCCCACAACATATTTCACCAATTACTACACAACATCTAAGTACAACTCCTACAATAAGCATAAGAATACAACAAACAAATCTGAAAATTAACAAATGAAAGAAAAAGAGAAGAAAAAAAATAATCTATGGCTCAATCCTGTGCTGAAGGGGAACAGGGGAGATGCTAGTGTGATTTGGGGGGGAGGCTTTGGGATTATTTTGGAGGAGTCTTTGTTTTCTCTTTGGGCGTTTGGGTTAGAATGGGGGAAGTGAGGTTTTTTGGGCTGGGGAAAACGAGGGAGGGGGTTTATTAAAGGGGGGTCAATTTAGTCTACTATTAAACAGATGAAAAATAAAAAAATAAAAATAAAAACTAAAACTAACTAAAAAAAATGCAGAAAATTTACGGGTGGGGCGTGAACTAATGGCTAACTTGTGCATCATTTGCGTGGCCCAGGAAGTGTGGTGCGTGAACTTGTGCGCTAGCTCGCGCGTCCATTCGCACACTATGGAGATGGTTAGGCAGAATGTTTGCCCAGTTGCGTGTACTTGTGTGCGATCTCGCGCGTCCCTTCGCGCTATGGAGCTGGTTAGGCAAAATGTCTACCCATTTGCGTGAGCTCGCGCGTACCTCCACATGTTATTGAGCTGTTTAGGCAGAATGTTTGCCCAGTTGCACGAAGTTTACACAAAGTCACGCTCTTGGGCACTCATTTTTGTACTTTTTTCACCTGTGTTGCTCTTTTTCGATGGTCTTTTTCCCCGCCCTTTGTCACCTGCATTAGTTAGTATGTAATAACTAAAAGTAAAACACTACTACTATTGTCGAGTTGCCTCCCAACCAGTGCCTTATTTAACGCCGTGGAATGACATTTACAACAATTCAATGGGTTGCCTCCAATGCAGAGCCTGATTTAACAGCGGCACGATGCAAGTAGTGGAGCCCTTACTCCTCATTCGCGTACTGGGGTTCTTTTTAATTAGTCACCACTGTATTCCCTTTTTCTTCAGCTATTCCAAGGTAATGTTTCCACCTTTGCCCATTGATTGACAACTTGTTTGTCCCATCTTTCGACTCTATCTCAACATGTCCACTTGTAAACATTTGCACCACTCTAAATGGTCCTGAGCATCGGGACTTTAACTTACCCGGAAACAATCTCAACCGTGAATTATACAATAATACCTTGTCACCGAGTTTAAAATCTTTGTGCACGATGTGCTTGTCATGCATTTTCTTCATTCTTTCCTTGTAGAGCCTCGTGCTTCAAAGCTTGGGATCTAAATTCTTCTAGATCATGCAACTCTGTCAGTCGATTTTTTCCAGCTGCTTCAGGATACATGTTCAATTGCGTCAGTGCCCACCAAGCTCGATGTTCTAGATCCACAGCGAGGTGATAGGCCTTCCTAAATCAAACTTGTACGGTGAAATAACTATTGGTGTCTTGAATGGAGTTCTTTAGGCCCATAGTGCATCGTCAAGCTCTTTTTCCCAATCAGTTCGTGTGGCATTCACAGTCTTCGTTAGTACACTCTTTATCTCCATCTTGGACACTTCAACTTATGCTCTAGTCTGCAGATGGTAAGGAGTAGCCACCTTGTGGTGTACATCATTCATGGAAAGTAATTTCTCGAAGTCTCCATTGTAGAAGTGAGTGCCTCCGTCGCTGATGATCGATCTTGGTGTCCCAAACCGCAAGAATATGTTCTTTTTCAGAAATCCGACCAGCACTCTTACATCATTTATGGGAAACGTTGCAGTCTCTAACCATTTAGACACGTAGTACACAACAACTAGGATACACTTATTGCCAAATGAGCTGACAAACGGACCTATAAAGTCAATCCCCCACACATCAAACACCTCTACCTCTTGAATTGGTTTCATTGGCACCTCATGGGGATGGGAAATGTTTCCCGTCCTCTGGCATTCATTGCAGCCCTTTACCTAGAGGTGTGCATCTCTAAACACAGTAATCAAAACGAAATCCACCCTCGAGCACTTTAGCAGCAGTTTTGACCCCTTCAAAATATCTTCTACATGCTGATGCTTTACAAGCCTGCAAAATCGAAGATTGTTCTATCTCGAGGAAACACCTCCAGATAATGTTATCAACACATATTCGAAACAAATGAGGTTCATCCCAATAATACATGCTGCAATAACAAAAGAAGTTAGACAAATGAAGTGTCATATGGAAGTATAACGCAGGCTAGGTAGTTTGCAAAATCTGCTTACCATGGCGCATCCTCAAGACTCGCTGCGAGTAGTTGCTCGTCTGGAAAGGTTTCCAAAAACTCTTCGATCTCAATTGACTTTTAGCTCCTTCAAGTCATGATATAATATCAGCGACTTGATTTTCTATGCCCTTACGGTCAAGAATTTTGAGGTCGAATTCTTGCAACAGCAGCACCCAACAAATCAGGCGCAGCTTAGACTCATTTTTCTAAATTAGGTACCTGAGAACTGCATGGTCAATATACAAAATTACCTTGGAACCAATCATATATGATCGGAACTTGTCTAAAGCAAACACAATTACCAACATCTCCTTCTCTGTCACTATATGTTGAGTTGTGCACCGCTTGGCATTCTACTTGCATTGTAAATCGGGTGCATCAGCTTATCTTTTCGCTGCCCCAAGACTGCTCCTATAGCATAGTCGCTGGCATCATACATGAGCTCAAATGCTTGCTCCTAATTGGGTGCAAAAATGATGGGTGCAGTTATTAGCTTCTTCTTCAGTTCTTCAAATTCCAACCTGGAATCATTATAAAACACAAAGAGCTGATCCTTTTCAAGGAGTTTGCATAATAGGTTAGCAATTCTGGAAAGTCTTTTATGAAACGCCTATAGAATCCGGCGTGTCCAAGAAAACTTCTCACCGCCTTGAATGAAGTGGGCGGTGGTAACTTCTCAATCACGTCAACCTTAGCATGGTCGACCTTAATTCCTTTTTTGGACACTCGATATACTAGGACTATCCGTTCTTATACCATAAAATGGCACTTCTTCCAGTTTAGCACTATGTTTGTCTCAATACATCTTTTGAGCACTCTACTTAAGTTGTGAAGACAGTCTTCGAATTAATCTCCCACCATGGAGAAATCATCAATAAAGACTTCCATAATGTCCTCCACCATATCTGTGAAAAAGGCTAGCATGCACCGTTGAAAAGTCACTGGTGCGTTGCAAATCCCAAAGGGCATTCTCCGAAAGGCAAAGATGACATACGGAGAGGTGAAGGATTTCTTCTCTCTATCTTCAGGGGCTATTGATATCTGATTGTACCCCGAATATTCGTCCAAGAAACAGATGTGCGATCTTCCGGCCAGCCTGTCCAACATTTGGTCAATAAAAGGCAAAGGAAAGTGGTCCTTTTGGATGGCGGTGTTCAATTTCCGGCAATCCATGCAGATTTTCCACCATGTGACTGTACGAGTCGAGATCAACTCATTGCTGTCATTTTTCAGAATAGCAATTCCCTTTTTTTTTCTGAACACAGGAAAGGGCTGACCCAATTACTATCAAAGATGGGGAAAATGATTCCCGTATCTAACCATTTGATCACCTCTTTCTTTACAACCTATTTCATATTAGGGTTCAGCCTTCGCTGATGTTCCCTTGAAGTTCTGTGCCCCTCTTCGAGGAGAATCTTATGCATACAAAAGAACGGGCTGATACCCTTTATGTCTATCATGGACCAACCAATGGAAGTCTTGTTATGCGTATTACCTGTAACAGTCGTTCTACCTGCACATCTAGCAAACAAGATGATATAATAACAGGCAAGGTTGAATCAGGGCCTAATAATCATACCTGAGGTGATCTGGGAGTAGCTTTAGCTCCAGCTTTGTTGGTTCCTCTATTGATGGCTTTTCTGGAGGAGTGGCCCTTTTTTCCAGCTCAAGTAACTCAAACTCAGGTTCACTTGACCATAACCCTCGGCCTTTTAATGCCAAAACCCATTTAGCTAACCCTTCAGCGTCCATTTCTTCTAAATTCGTCAGACATGCCTCTAATAGATCTTTCATGGTTAGGTTCCTATCATCTTCTTGCAGGATTACATCCACTACCTCCACTAGAGAGCAATTAGCATATTCACCTGGTCTCCTCATTGATTGCTGAACATTGAATATGACTTCATCATCGTTCAATCTCATTTTTAGTTCCCCAGTATCACAGTCTATCAGTTCTCTCCCAGTGGTTAAAATGGTCTCCCTAAAATAAGGGGTATCTCCTCAACCACCTGAAAATCGAGAATCACAAAGTCTCCAGGGAACACAAACTTCCCCACTTGCACAAACACATCATCAAGAATACCAATTGATCTTTTCATAGTGCGATCAACCAGTTGTAGTAGAATAGAAGTCGGTCAAGCTTTGTTGATGCCCAATTTAGTGTACACTACCAGTTGCATAAGATTTATACTGGCTCCCAAGTCACACAACGCCTTTGCAAAGGCACAAATTCTAATTGTGCATAAAATAGTGAAGCTACATGGATCAGACATCTTTTGAGCCATAAGTTTTTCCACCACTGCACTACAGGTCTGTATCAGAGTTAAGGTGGATAGATCCTAAAAATCAGACTTCTGTGACATAAGATCTTTCATATTCTTGGCATAATCGGCCATCTCCCTCAAGGAATTCATTAGAGGAATATTCAACTGAATTTGATGCAGCGTTTCCATGAACTTTTTATATTAGTCTGCTTTCTTTTGTTTGACCAGTCTCTGAGGGAAGGGTGCAAATATCACCCTTTATGCATTTCTTGCTGGCTTCTCTCGATTAGGGATTTCTAGCATAAGAGGTGCCACCTTTTCTGAAACTTGCTCGTTCTCCTTTTGCTTGCCTTTTTCCTCCTAAGTCTCCTCAACACCACTTCAGTAAGTTCTGTTAGTTCCTCTACCACTAATTGAACTAGAGTGGCTGGTGTAGTATTCTTGCTTGCTTGTGCAATTTCCTGCTCTCTATCTAAATCTCTACCATTCCGGAGAGGGACTGCCATCAGCTGATATTGGTTTTGCTCATTGGGGTTTATGTTTGTGTCTGCAGGTAAAGTTCCCAGAGGACGGTTGTTCAAAGCCATGGACAGCTGGCCTACCTGCATTTCTATATTCTTTATGGCTGAATCATGCTGCCAACTTTTCCTGCACTTTATTATTTGACCCAATGAGTTGCTAAAGCATACCCCTGATTTCCACCATGTTGTTATCATACTGCTAAGGGGGTGGTTGATAAGCTAATTGCTGCTGATTTTACTGTGGATAACCCTGTGGTTTCTGATAAGGTACTGCACCTAATTGGTTTTGAGGGTGCATACCCCCAGGCTGTTATATATTAGGCTTATACAATTGATTTTGCTGCGGTCTCCACTATTGTGCTCCTTGTCTCTGACCCCCATAGTTGTTGACATAATTCATATCTTCCTGAGCCCCTTGATTTTCACCCTATCCGCTCCACAAACACACATAGGACTGATTAATACACGGTGTACATAGTCCTTCATTTTTGTGTATCAATGATATGCACCTGTTTTGTACCCATCTCATTAATCTTCTTTGTCAGTAAGCTCATTTGGGTCAGGACTGGGGACATGTTCTCTTCCTACGAATTATTAGGATCAAGCAGAACTGAGTGCACTATGGGTGCCACTGTTGTACCTCTTGTGACATCTTATCGAGAAGAATTTCGCACTCGGTGAATGTTTTGCTTAAGAAAGCACCTCCAACTGAAGCATCGACATTCGCTTTCTGGTCTGGAATGCCATGATGAGGACACTTTTCTAGCATACCTTTAAATCATTAGTTTCTTGCAAGGACTCCGTGGAATGCTGCCAATACTACAATATGTCATCAATCTGTTGTGCAGTCTTGTTAGGTGGATAGAACTTGTTCAGGAACTGCTCGACTAATTCCTCCAAAGTGGTAATAGAGTTGATAGGAGCGAATTTAGCCAAGTCTAAGCTGCTTCGGTTACTGAGAATGGGAACAATAGAAGTTTGATATCTTCTGGAGTTGCATTTGGCTTCTTTTGGGTCATACAAATTGACAAAAAAAATTTCAAGTGTTGTTGATGTTCTTCAATATGTGACCCGGAGAATAGTCCCGTATTCTGCAGCAGATGCAACATGTTGTTAGTGATCTGGAATGTCTCCGCTTGAATTGCAGGCACAGCTGTGGCAATGGCCAGATTGTAAGCTGTAGGCAGTGCCTTGTCATAAAGTGCAGCTTCGGGCACAAGAGGTGCCACTCCTCTGACATTTATGTAAGCTGGATCAATCCTGATGTTTCCGTTGATGTTATCTACGTCACCCATGTCAAATTCGAGTTGGTGTGTTTGTTGAGGTTGTTCAAGTCTTTTGTTGGCACAGTTCAATGCCCTGAATGTTGTCTAGGGGTATGTGAATCCTTCTAGTAGTTCTTCAATCCTCGAAAAATTTCTAGGCATACACCTTATTTTCATAAGATTTCAAACGTTAGAATTTCAATGAAAAGTTTGGGTATAGAGAAAACTGACTACACTTAGAATTTTTGTACTTCTTTCAATTATAATCGATAACACCATTAACTTCCTCAACAACAGCGCCAAAATTTGATCACGCTCAACTAAGTCTCGCAAAAGACTACACGGGCGTTGCAAATACAATCTGAGTTTTGTGCCTAGAGTCGTACCACAGAGAATTAACCTATCAATTAATCTGTTTCCCCAAACTTTTTGATTCACAAGGGTTGATTTTTCTAACAATTAAAGACTGAAAGTAATTAACAGCTAAAAAGTAACTATGCACTTTTTGTAGACTGGTGGAACAAGGTCTAAGGTAATGGATTCCCCCGTTGGTTATTTCTTTGGTTGTATATGTCTTATAACTATTATTTAGTTGTCTCTATCAATCATTAACACTCTAGCCATCATAAATCTTTCTCAAGCAATTATGATAATTTACTACATGCGCACTCTCAAGCTACGCTAGCAAGATTCACAATACAGTTCACTTAGATTGCACCCGAGGTATCGTTATCTCTAATCCAACCTCCAAAACCCTCGGTTATGACTCTCGTCTATACTCCGGGAGTGATGTTGTTCATACAATCACCTAAACATGCACTCTCTCTCAAGTAGATACATAATAAATAGGAACGGATAACTGAGTGCCCTTTCAACTAACCACTATCAAAACATAGATGAATAAATAAAGATTAACAACCATATCCAACTAAATTAATAAAACAACCAAGTCATCCCCAACGGCTTCCACCAAAACCTTAGATTAAGGTACTTAGCTACTCATAACAATGGATAAATAAACTACTAGAAGATCCATAATCGAAGATTACAAGAAAAATAAAAGAGAATAAGAATAATGATGTTTAGGGTGATCTCTCACACTTGTTTCTCTTACTAAAGTACTCTCAAAAGTATGTTTACCCTATGAAAACCTTGATAATTTAACCTTGGGCAAGCTTGACTTTATATAGGTTAAGTGGGTTTCTCTCCAGATTTCTAATTTTACCACTAAATAACTCTTTTCTTGGACCGTCCTCGCGCGAGCTCGCGCGTCATTTCGCGGATAACTTCTTTCGTCATTCTGCCTCAGTCCTTAACTTGTACGAACTACTACGCTAACTCGCGCGTCTGCTCGCATATCTGGGCCATGATTTCTTTCATTCTTTGTCTCGTTCTTGCGAGCACTTATCTCCGAGGGGTCATTCTTGCTCATAAATTATTCCAATAGCCTCTTGAAAGCATCATATAAGCTCCTCAATCATGCAATGTATACAAATAACAATTAGAGCCTATTTTTCATCAATTAACCATATTATTACGTTGGATATAATCAAGAGGAAGCACAAACAATAGCTAAATATCCTAGATTTCGCCTATTATCACCTTATCTTCACCAGAGGCGCCATCACGGTTGGGTTCAAGTTTATGGTCGTGACAGATAGTGAGAAATGAAGTCGAACATTAATATTAAATAGGACCATAAACATTTTACTACTTCCATTTTATATATTACATGACCCGTGCTTGGGTAAGCAAATTTTTAGGCGCATAAATGAATCATCATGATAATGTGTATGGTTTCCGTGGAATATTCATGATACGTAATCCCCAATTCGAGTGTTCATTTCACGTGACTCAACCATAACTTCAAATACTAATAAAATAAACATGTTTTAAATCGTGGGTACATTTCATGTGATGTGGTTTGCAATGTGTCGAAATGACAAGTATATGGCATCGTGACTTATTTCAAAAATAATTTCATAAATAAGTAAAGGCGGTTAAAAAGATAAAAATTCACAATAGGTTTAAATCATTTAATAAGTTAGATAATTATGATATAGTTGAGGGACCATGCCAATACCACAGAACTCGAGAATGCCTAACGCCTTCTCCCGGGTTAACAGAATTCCTTACCCGGTTTTCAACATTCGAGGACCATAAATAAGAGTCAATTTCCTCGATTTGGGATATAAAATAAACTGGTGACTTCGTACATCATTACAATTACCTCAAGTGGTGACTCTAAAATTAAATAAATAATTCCATTTTGATTAGTGTTACTTTAATTGCAAAAAATCCCGATCCCTTACGGGTAAAAGGAGGTGTGATAGCTCTAGCGACTCTGTTGGGGAGTAAGAACCGACAATCTCTAGTTCAGGATTCAGAATTCGAAATTCGAATAACTATAATAGTTGGATTTTATTTATTATCTAATTTTTACGTGTTTGAGCCTAATCTACTAATTACCGCATTTTACCGCTTGTGTTAACTGTATATAAAGTGTTGTGAAACCCTTCTTCTCTCTAAGCCTTCTAAATCATCTGGAAGCGTGCTTTTCTTGTGACTTCTTTTCTATTTAAGTCATATCCCAATTCTAGAACGATGTTTAGACAAGTTACAGAGCCGGTGAAGCTTCTGTATTCCTGGTACGCTACCCCCTCCCCCCCCCCTCCCGCTCGAGATGTCTGCTTGAGAAATCCAGGTCTAGAACAATACATCCACGTTTTTAAACCTAGAATAACATAGCCTCATGTTAGATCCCTAGTAGGTATGTTTGCATCACGTGCATTTGACTTTTGGGACTCAACACAGGGGTTGAGTCCGCTAGGACTGGTGTACCCACGTTAAAAGACCATACCGATTCATGTTATGTGCAACTCGCGAATCTGTTTGTTTCGGCTTGCATGTTGACCGGATTCTAGAATAGGTAAAGAAAATAAAAAAAAAGATAAAAAAACAAGAGCGAGAAGTAGATAGTTGGAAAATTCTTAAACTCTGCCGAAATTCTTTAAAAAAAAGAAAAATAAATTTCATTTCAAAATGATTTTCAAGTATCATGTTTTCCCTGTTCCTTCAAAACTAGACAAACTACGCGGTCTAATTCTCACCGAATGTGAAATACGCAGGGAAACATCATCGGTTCCGCCCACCATTTTCAAAAATTCAAAAATATTTTCCTTTTCTTCCTTCTTTAGAAAGTATTTCTTTTCAACCCATATTTTTTCTAAAAAAACAATATTTTCTTTTAAGCTCTCTCAAAAGAAAATTCAAGATTTAAAAAAATATTTTCTCTTTTCTTCACAAGTATTTCTTACATAAATTTAACATAAAAGTCCAAAAATTCAAAGATAATTCCTTTCTTCTTTAGAAGATTTTCTTTCGAAATTCAAAAAAATAAAACAAAAGGAAACTTAAAAAAAAGGATTTAGTTTATTTCCTTTATTCCTGATCTTTCCGAACGACGCAAGATCCGATTCATGTTTCCACATGATACGTAAGGAACCCACATTAGGTTTGATCAAATGATTTTGAAAAAAAAAAGGAGTGATAACATAAAAATCAAAAATAAAAATAAAAAAAGAAAAAGAAGAAGATGACTGACCATTTTGTTACGCCCCAAACTTGGGTTGTACGTAACACGGCATTCGGTGCCTGATTTTATGTGATCGAGTGAACCAACTGGCTGGCTGAATCAACATGTGGTATCATAATACACTGAACTACCACACATGCTAATATACTGAAATCATGGACAATATAAATCAATGTACAAAAATACTAATATAATTTTGAAACATATTTATAGCAAGATAGCTAAACATGAAAAGCTTGTTACTCTATATAATTGTTATTCTATCTATGAAGCCTCTATGAAATACTGAAAACACTGTATGTCTAAAAATACTGAGGATATAAGGTAATGATAATGCCCTGAATAGTTGGGGATCACCAAATAGCTGGCATGAGAATCCTAGCATCCTGAATCCTCAACCTGTAAATCATTACCTGCACTGTGAGATGCAGGCCCCAGGCAAAAGTAATGAGAGAAAAGTAATAAGAGTGTTGATTTATAAAGAAAATTGAAATTCTTTTATATTTTCATAATTATTTTGAATGTTGAAGATCTTATTGAGAAATTTAAAATGCGAATGGAAATATTAACTACTAAAATAAAAGATAGTGCATGATGCTTGTTCAACCTTGCTACCCCGAGGTTCGCCGGGCTCTGGTGTTTCTGACTGTCCAATTATTGAGGCGTGCTCCTCTGCTAACAGCCTTTATGGAATGGCCTTCCTCCCACTCCTCCTCGATAACAACAAAACAATCCATATTATCACCTTCCAAGAACAAATTCTTCATTGCTGCCAGTGATTTCTCTTTTTTTGACCCATAGATAATATCGGCCGCTTGGAAGGTCTGTTCCAAGAGTGGTACTAGCTGCTCCAGCGGATAGTAAGGACCTCACCATAGTGGAGACTAGTGGTTGAATTCCTCCCAATTATGCTCATATCGGACCTCCAGCAAGTAGCATAATCGCAAAATGTTTCTATAGGCTTCTTCTTTAGATTCTAAATAGAAAAAATCTAGCGCATTCTCTGTGTTGAACCTGAACCTGTCCATAAAGTCGGACGCCATGCTTACCTAGTTCGACCACTTCTTTGGATCTTGGCTAATGTACCAAGATATAGCATTCCCTTCAAGCTCCAAATGAAAAGTTTCATGTAGATTTTCTTGTCTTTTCCTACTCCCACCAGTTTGTCACAGTATGTTCTTAAATGGACCCTTAGGTCCCTTATACCATCGAACAACTCAAAACTGGGAGGTTTGTACCCCTTGGGCACTTTTATGTCTGGCTGTATGCAAAGATCTTTGTAGTTCAACCCTTCAATTCCCTTACTTCCTTCAACACCTTGAATTTCCTAGACAATTTCTTAAGTTCATCAGCCAGGTTTCTAGTGAGTAAGTTTTTATTATCAGATATGGTTTGGGTGGACTGTAGCACAGTCTCCACATAGATGGGGGTGTTATGGTGGGTGTGGAAGTGGTCATTTCTGGAGTTCGGGGGCTCTGTGATGAGCAATGGAGTATTTTTCGAAGTATGGCAGATGTTTCAGTGGTGGTATGTGTCGACGCCTCCATTTTCTCTTGAAATCGGGTTTATGTCAATTGGGAAGACAGCTCTATTCCCCTTTGGGATTTGGGTTTTAAATTTGAAGAGTCGCCACCTAATGATTAAGTGAACTAGGATACTAAGAAAGGTTTTTGGATTGAAGAAACGAGAGTTCGGGTAAGGGCTAGAAATTATCTCGAGGGGAAGGTCTTAGTACCCCTCAAGATCCGCTAGTGTTGTTCCCGCCATGCTTTATTGTGACTTAAAATGTAAAGAACAAGTAGGCAAACATGTAATACAAATACGAAGGGGTCTTCACATAATAGTTGCAAGAAGTTAGAAACTTTAAAGAAACAAAATTTGGTAGGATAAACCATTTTTTATCTTTAATAAACGAGTAAAGGAGGGAAATTCCATGTAGTTGAAACAAAATAGTTTTTATAGAAAAAAACTAAAATTTGCGAAAGAAAACTAGTTGAATAAAAATGGACAAATAAGGGAATGAGTACTAGGTTTATACATAATATGGATTACCCCACACCACACCCGGTAACCGTTTGTACACATGGTGTTATCGCGTGGTCATCATATCCATATCTATCTTTCCCACCCCGTCAAGGTATTAAAGCATGGAATGGTATCGTTACATATCGCATGCTATTACCCATCCCAATCCTATAAATTGCGGAGGCATATGGGGTTACTAATCCTAAAAGGGAGGGAGCATAGGCTTTCGAGAGTTTTCAAAGGATAAAATGCTAAGACGACAATCAAAATATATACATCAAGTATTCGGAAAGGAATTAAGCAAATACAGCTCAAATAAACCTCTTTGGATTAATGGAAAGCATATAGCATGTCTTACACATATTGGTTATGGTCTGAATTAAAACCTAAACATTAAGGAGGAAGACTGGCTTATTACATATTTCAGCTAAGAAACAAGAATCAAGCCTGCCTGCTAGTAGACTTATGCAGTTATAGTTTTTACCCTAAATTTTTCCTAGGCGTTTAAACGTAACCTATAGGCAGGATGTCTATCAATTCAGAAAGAAGTAAGCTAATTATGTAAAAGAATTGTCGATTGCGGGGGCGTTATCACGCAGAAGTCCTATAGGCAGGTCATTTATATGCAATTGGTTATTCAAATCCTATAACAGGTTTGCATAGTGACAGATGGATATGCAAAAATGCGGAAGTCCTATAGGCATATCACCTATATGCAGAATATCAGAGATGACTTATAGGTATGATATCTACATAAAGTGCCGAAAGACCTATTTCCTTATGAGCATGGTATCTATATGGTGAAAAAGCAGAAACTTAAAGACATAGTTTCTAATGAAAATGTGGAAAAACTCGTAGGCAAGATTTCTAAGTGCAAACTTATAGACAGAATTTCTACATGCAATACATAAGCGAAGGAGCAGGCTGTAGTTGCAAAAAGTAAATACCTAATGCAAAATGTCTACCCATATGCATACATGAGTCACCCTCCCCTTTTTAATATACCACCATAGTTATTACATATTATTATAGATTATTATAAATTATTACAGACCCGAATGAATAAAGTAAAGTAGGGTACATCAGAAAGCTAAACAGTCCCAGCCAAAGACACCCTGACTCAAATTTCTGTCTGAAGCATGAAGCAAACCAACTCCCAAGATTAGATTTCCAAAGTCTTTCTCTTATTTGGGATGTTTCAGAGTTACTTAAGAATCTCAAACAGATTCCGGGTAGTGCTTACACCCAAATATATTGCAGAATTGGATTATGGTGTAGTGTGGAAGGGTCATCCCTCAAATGTCCAAGTTCATAGGGAAACTCAAAGTTTCCAAGGCAGGGCTAATAGGAGGGGGCAGAACTTAGGGTCTAAGAGTAAGTGCAAGTGCATTAAAAGGGGAAGAGGCAAGCTGGTGGTCATTTTTAGCAATTTGGGGTGCTGGCACACCCACAACCAGCTTGTCAGTTCAAATTGAGGAGTTAAGACCTGTTAAAGGTGAGATTCAGCCATAGACAGCAACTTGGGTGTTGCTAGGATATACCTTAACTCAGCACACATAGGGGAATGTGGTATGGGAGAGCTAAAAGAGACAAGAGAAGGTTGTGGGCATACCCAACAATAGCGTTGCTAACATGCTCACAAACCTGTTACATTTTCTAGAGGCTAGGATCCAAAAGATTTGGTTTTAATCCATGGACAACAACTTGTATATTGCTATGTTTTAAACCATAGCTCAAACACATAAAGGGGTAAGGGGTAGGGATTCAATGCATTTGAAGGAAAGTAAAGCAAACAGTAACATATGAACATGTCAAGCTCTGCAGGTAACAGCCATAAATGTAAAGAATATAAGTAAACACATTGGGATTATGCTGGGAATTAAGGTATGACATACCAGTTTAAAGAGATAAACAAAGAGGAAGCACCAATCTCGTGAAAGCCAAAGTGCCGACAAATAACACATAAAAGAGATTGTGAAAATTGTAAGTATGAAGTCTGAAGTGTATTAAGCTTTGTGTTTCTGAAAAGAGGGTCAAATATTTATAGTTTGAAAATGGGCAGATGTAAGGGAAGAATCATGGTAATTATGGAACTATGTATCAATTACAATCAATCAACATAGGCACTTCCTTTAATTAAGGAGTTTAAACTCAAACGATAATGGATAGCAAACAGTTAAGGGAATAAATCAAGTGAGCAGCTTGTGTAAAGTAGGAAATTAGGGGTAAATACATAGGGGTCTAACTAAAGGAAATAATTTTAAAAATACACGGTTAGCCGAAATAAGGTATGAACATAGTAAATAAATTAGTACATAGTAAGTCAAGGAATCAGGGATTCAAAATTACCAATGAACCACACCAGAAATAGGGGAATCGAAAGGCTAAAGAATGTTTTTCAAATCAAATGGTGAAAAACAAGGGAAGAATAAATCAGGCTTACACAAAGAGGTCTGAAATTAGTCCAAAATCTAAAGTTATTTTAGAGGGACATTCAGCTTATATAAAGAGTGCACAAACATTGGGCATGCGAGGTTAAACCATGGTAAATAAAAACAGTAACAATAACTATGCAGCCAGTAGATAATGAAGAATGATAGTCAAATAGGTTGATTCAGTAATAGGGAGAATGGGGAAACAAAAGCATGCTAAAAGAGTCAAGCAAACGATCCTTCTGGAAAGTATAGCTTAGTTCAAATATTAAAAGAAACCAAATAATATAAGGAACAGAATTTAAAATAAGAAGGAACTTGAATCCAATCGAGCGACTTCAAGTAGACAAAAGAGTATTCATAAACCCAAATAGGTGCAAAATAATTAGGGCTTCGAGATCAAACCAATTTAGAGAGTAGAACCAGACAAACCACATAACAGATAATCTCAGATGAAACATTCAGAAACCTCAAGAGAAACCAAGATTCTTGACAAGAAAGTTCTAGAATGTCATAAAGGGTCATAGTAAAAGGAAAACACATAAAAGCACAGTAGAAGTACAACATAAGAAACACATGGAATAAAAACATAAGAAACACAACATAACATGTTAAAAGAAATCAGAAAAGCTTCGAAATAACTTAACAAACCCTAAATCGGAAAAGATGAAGGTTTCTAATACAAAGTTTTGAAGGAAATCTCGAAAAGAATGCTTAGAAGCTCAATGAGAACACAAATAAATATCGGATCTAAAAGAATCAGAAGAACCTTGAAGGTTTTAGGGTTTCAGAAGAACCCCATATAGTGAGAAAGGCTTGGAAGATCACAATCTAAGCAGGAGACGTCCAAAACCAGACTAAAACAACCATGGCCGGCCGAAGCAAGGTCGGAGTCAAGCCAAAAGACTCAAATCAACAATGTCTGGGCCAAGCCTTTCCAAGGTCTGGTCTAGAAACCAAGATAATCGAGCACGTAGGAGTCTCAGGAGGCAGGTATAGGTCTTTAATGGCTTTGGAGTCCATGGATTCAGGCGACCTTAGGTGGTAATCAGAGGGAGGCGAATAGGGTTAGGTTTAGGTCTCAAAGAGAATTAGATAGGAAAGGGGATACTAGGGAAGCGATTTAGTAAGAGTGAATTAGGTAGGGGGGTCGTTTGAGTTTAATTAAGGAAGGATCAATAATGACCGTTGATAGTGATCAAGGATCCAGATTGAACGAGGTAGGTTAGAGTTCCGGGTTCAGGCATGGTAGAAGAGGGTGTGGGTTGCGTTTTAATTAAAATTGGCTTGGGAATTGAGATCCAAATTTTGGCTAGAATTGAAAGCCAATTTTGCTATATATTAAATAGTCACTTTTCCCAATTTCATTTTATTAAAAATAGTGAAAATGATTTTAAAATAAAATTAAAAGTGCTGAACCAATTAATAATGCATAAATATTAATTAAAAATTACTGGGACTAATTTTGCAATTATGACATACAATTAATCGTAAAATAAGCTATGATATCAATTATATGTAATTTAGCTTTAAAAATGCGAAATAAATTTGTAAAAAATATGCAAAAATCACCTTAATTATATTTTTGTGTAAATATGAGAATAAGATAAGTTATTCACCGAAATGATAATTGTGGTAATAATTATTAGGTTTCGCACTGCTAAATAAGACAATAAAATGGTTTTGAAAATCCTCAAAAAATTTGGAAAAAATATAGAAATTCTTGGGTATGCCTATGTATGCATATATATGTTATTTTAAAAGTATTTTGAGCATAAAAAATACTTAGGAAAAAATTAGGTATCAACGGTGTGGAGCGGGATGGTCTTGTTGCTTTGGGATATTCTGTAGAGGTGTAGGGTTCTGAGCATTTTGGAAATTGATATCTAGTGAGTGAAAATGACAGATTCGCCGAATTCCAAACCTAATCAAGTTCTTCTTGGAATTTCAGCAGCTTTTGTTCTAGTTGGGATGCATTTTGCTTAGGAACCAGAGTACCGTGACGATGAATGACCTCTACCCATTCAGTTGAGCTTTCCTTTCTGGTGTTGTTCAGATCTTTCATCTTCCCTTTGTTCTTGTTTTTACATGACTAAGAGGAGGAGTGGGTGGAATATGATGATGTTCCTAGTGTGCACGAGCAAACCTTTGGGGAGGGAAATAAATAAATAAAAAGGTAATAAGTTAGCGAGGGTCATAAAAAGATATTGCAATATCTAAATATATAGTGCAGGAATGTAAAGTGTGTCCTAATTTGGGGACCTCTTTGTGCTCGAGGTAGGCCTAGCGACAAGTTGATTTGGAGAACTTGGAATGCTAAATGCCTTATTTTATTGATAAAAAGTAGACGAATTCCAAGTTGACACAAAATAACAAGAAATAAAAGTCACTAATGGTCATTGGCCTTATTATATTTTATAAAGCAAAATAAAAACTCCTATCTATTTGGTGCCTGAAGAACCTTCCCTAGATTCGGCATGCTTGGCTTCATCGAACAACTTCCCTAACTCGCGCTGTCCCATCAACAAGTAGGCTGGCTAGATGTCCCCATTCATTTACCTCAGCATTTCAGCAGTCTTTGACCCCTTTGAGAAATTTCATCTCCAACTCCACTATACCTCGCTCCAAATATCCCAGTCATTTGTTGGCCCTGGCAGCCATATCCTTCCCTTCCTTAATTAGTTTTTGATTGGATTTCTGTATCTCACAGTGCCCACTTTCGCATTCCCGAATCCTCTTGCATAGTTGATTGTATTTGACCTATGCTTTGGCCTTTTCATCTATGATCCTGTGACCTTGAACAAACCCAGGTTGTCCCAAGCCATCATGCTTATCCTCAAACTAACCTGAATAATAGGGAGCACAATCGGTGTGGTGTCTATCTGGCTCGATGGTATCCCTTCTCATGACGATCTTGTAATGCCACATATGCTGGTCTTTGCACTTGTAAGGACTATCATCAGCCTAGAAGTTAGTCAAAAAGTTACTCATCTTGTCGACCTTGGGTATAACCTGCTTTCTACCAACCTGCATCATAACCCGGAGAGGGACGTAAGGGTATGTTCATCTCAGACCGATCACTATTAGAAATGGTGCATCCCTGAATCGAGAGATGAACTCCTCGGTCAGAAACTACTCAAACATCCATTGTACCTGATCCACTTTCAGATTGTCAAACAGCTCTACCGATCCCTTGGCGTCTTCCGGTTGAGCAAACATGTTGGGCATGTAATTAATTCGCCTTGAATGATGGAACTCTATATGATCATCCCAGTCTCTTCGCCAAATATCTTGTTGGTATTAACTCTTTTGGAGATGCTCCACAACCCAAAGTTGATGTAGCAAATTGCATCCTTAGAAGGGCTTGGCTCCCTGTTGACATCTCTCTAAAGAACGGTATATTTCGGCAACGGTCATGGGTAGAATGCTAAATGGTTGCCCGCCAATTCCTTCCATTAAGGTCTTAGTTACCATAGGTAGTCTGGTGTGGACCCTTGCTTTCTTCATTGGAAACACAATCAATCTCAGGAAGCAAAACATGGATACAAATACCCTTCGGCGAATATGCCCTAGTGATGTGATGGAAAACTCGCCGGGATAGTTACAGTAGGATTTGTTGTTACTGTACCTCTCATACAAATAATCAAAAGGGATATAGGGGTCTTTCAGATATGTCAGTGTTGGATTTTTTTCAAGCCCGTCATTTTCAAATAACCTACCACTTGTGTCAATTCTTACCCAAGACTCAAACCAAAATGAACAGCCTTCTCTTAAAATGGGTCAAAAATGAACCCAACGCCCAAAAACTATCAGAAATACATTTGGTAAGTCATGAGAAGCAGAAGAAGAAACCAATTAAATGATTTCAAAACTAAAATTAACTACACAACTGCTTAGTAACACAAATAAGCATATAAGGAACTAGGTTATTATATCAAAACAATCTAATTAAAACTTACAATAAAACTAAAACAAGATGGAAAAAATTAGGATTTTAACATGGCATGAATAAAAGCTAACATGCCAACAAAAATCAGGAACTACCTTTTAAGAAATGAAAAGCTAGCGAAACAAATATGAACACAAGATTAATATAAAGGGAAAATCTAGGGTCAGAACCTTGTTTTAATTCCAGTCAAAGTAAAAACGAACTAAAGAAAGGGAGAAGAAAACAATAGGAATAAGAAGAGAAGCAAACAAAAACTGACTAAAAAAGAAGAAGAAAACGTACCAAGTCAGAAAATCAGAATCTACTGGAGACAAGTGACTTAACAAAACTAATGTTGATCATTTGTTCTTTATCAACAACAACTGAATGACATTAGCTTTTGTTGAATCAAAACTTCAATGCTTGAAAGAAATAGCACCCTATGACCATGCATGCCACCGGGCTCGATGGAAAATGATCCTAAACTTTTAAGGTTCGAACTCAGATGTAAGATTTGAGAAGTTCTGGGCATATTAGAGGGAAAGTAATTAGGGATTTGGTATGAGGAGGTGAAGGGGGTTCTGTGTTGTGGATTTGGAGAAGATTGGTAGTGGTGCCGCCGGCTTGTAGCGGTAGGAAATTGGGGTGGCGCTAGGGTTTTGAGATGTGGAAGACGAAATAAGATAGTGTATTTGAGAACTGACCTTGTCTTTAAAGCTTTTGGACATTCTAATGTGTTTGGGGAAAGGCCTTGGTAGCCGTTCGATTTAAGGAAATGGAAAGCTCAGATTGAGCTAGATCTGGGAACTTCAAACAACGTCGTTTGGATTATTGATTGGGCAGACCAGGTGAGGGAACGAGTTTGGGCCTATTTGGTCGGATATTTGGACGGGTAAAGGGGCATTGAACTGGGCATGGGCAATTTTAATTATTTTTGGCCCAAAAAATATGATCTCTTTTACCTTTTTATTTCTTTTTGTTTTATTTCAAAATTCTTTTCGTTTCTCAAAATTAAACGTTAAAACCTAAATTATATCTCAAAACTAAATTAGCCTGTCAAAAATGATAATTAATTTTAAATGATAATTAACACAAATAATTAAGAACCAAATTAAGAAGCCATCAAAATTCGAATTTAAACAATAAAAATGTGTAAATAGTTTTTTTGGTGATTTGTCCAATTTTTGTAAAGCATAAAAATTTACTAATTAATCTAAAAATGTAAAAGTTAAATCCTAAATACAAATGCGATATTTGTTTTTTACTTTTATGAATTAAATAAAATTAAACATGCATACATAGACGCATATAATCAGAGAATTCTACAATTAATCCCAAAATAACAAATAATTAAAGAAAAAAATCTTATTTTGGGAATTCTATACAAGCAAATCATGTGAGGCAAAAATCATGTGTTCACAGCTTTGAGCACGTGATTTTTGCCTCGCTTGACATGTTCCAATAAAATTTATTAAATTAGGATTTTTTTTGTTATTTGAATTTTTAGAAATTAATTGTGTGATTTTTTGTTTATTTATATTTTTCTTTTATTATTTGAATTTTTAGGAGTTAATTGTGCTATTTTGTATTTATTTGCATCTTTCTTTTATTATTTGAATTTTTAGGATTTATTTGCGTGATTTTGTGTTCGTTTGAATTTTAGGAATTAATTGCATAACTTTGTGTTTATTTGCATGTTGCACGTTTTAATTTTCATAATTCATAAAATATAAAAATGGCATGTTTACATTTAGGATTTAAATTTTATATTTTTATAGGTTATTAATTAGTTAATATTGAAAATAAGGAGAAAAATTACAAAAAATAGTTAATTTTCTTTGAAATTTAGAGTTTATAGTGTATTTAGTTTATTTCATGTTAAATATATTTTTTGCTATTTTTTTATTTTTTATTGTTAAAAATCTGAAAAACAAATATATTAATAAAAAAATATAAAAAGAGAATCATTGATTGTATAATAATATGGGTCTTTGAAAGACCAAATATGTCCCAAAAAACCCCCCGACCCATTAAAGCGACCCAAACCCAACACCCCTGCCCGGCCCAAAGCCCCCAAAAATGAAACGACATCGTTTTACGCCCAAAAAGTCTGGGCCATTGATCAAGGTTGATCGGACGGTCGATATGGGGGGAAGTGTCACACTATATAATTGTCACACAACCCCCCTACCATAGAAACGACGTACCATGTCCTAAACGAACCCTAACTCCGACGGTGTAACATCGCCCTACCTCCACCGTATCACCACCGCCCGCCGCCCGCCGAAAATCGCCGCAGGCGGCGGCGTTACCCCAAATCCACCTAAAATTACACCTCATAATCCCTACGCTCCCCTCTTTCCAACCCCACCATTGGTCACCCTCGAATAAATCCTCGTCTTGTCGAATATCCATTTGAAGTTTGACAGCCCCACCGTCCATGGCGGCGATCGGCCGCCAAACACCCCAAGCTTCACACCCTAGATTCGTCACCCCACCCTCATCACAAATTTGAAACAATCATCCCTCATATCATACCGCACCTGCCCGAATATCAATTCGACTAGCCCAGCCAAAACCTAACAACCCCTAAAATCCGTCAAACCCCACACTGAGCACTCTTCTCACACCCATCAACACAAATACATGCCCCATGTCCCTCGAATCACCATCGTTATGGTTGATTGTTAGATCAAAGCTAGCCGGAACCAGTGTAATATTGCATGCGATTGCTGAAGCCCAAAAATTTATGCTAAATCATTCCACTTTGTTTAATTTTAGTATGGTGTCTTTATAAAGCTCCTTTCCTGCTGTTTAATACATTTTTAGTGTTCATGCCCTCCTCTCCTTCTCTTTTCTGCTTAGGTTTAATACATGGTTCATTCGATAAGCTTATAGTGTAGTGAGCAAGTTGTTGATATGTTCTTATCTTGACTATACTTTATGTTGGTTCAATTTTGGCTGACCTTGTTAATTTTAACCAGTTTATGAAAGTTGACTAAGTGTTTGTGTTTTGACTCTAATTTCTTATCCTTGGGGTCTTGGGGGGTAAATGTATACACTTACTAATGTTTCTTCTCCTGAATACCTTTATGTTGGTTAATTTTGGCTGACCCCGTTAATTTGAATTTGTTGATGAAAGATTATTAAGTGTGTTCTTTGGCTTCATGTCTTTATCTTTGAACCTTTTGATAAATGTATACGCTTATGGGTTAGTTTCCTTTCCTGAATGATTTTATTGTTGATTTGGTCTATTCGATCCTATTCTGATTTTCGTAATTTTCTTTGGAATGTTAGAGGTGTTGCATAATGATAGTTAATATGGATTAGTTCAAGCACTTAACATAATTTGGGTAGGTGATTCAGATTTTAAGGCAGTTGACTATAGTTAAGTTAACTAGGGTAAGGTTGGGCTAGGGTTAATAATCATAGGAACAATATAAGGGTAATTAAGGTATTGTAGCAAGGAATCTTTGGCAGTTAAGTGAAGAAAATTCTGGAATAGGGTATGATTGCAATTCATATTTTTTATTTTAATTAATTGGGTAGCAAGCTAGGAAATGGGGGACTAAAGTAGTAAATAAATAGGGACCAAAAGGCAATTAAAAACTCTGAAGGAGCCCTATAACTGAGGATATATACTAGCACTAAAAGCTTAAAAATGGATGGAGAAATATAGAAAAAAAGAGAGCTAAAAAGAAAGAAAAGAGTTGAAAATCAGGGAGCTCCCAATTCAATCAAGTCTATGGGCTTGAACTTCACAAATTTTGATTCAAAACTAGTTCGGAATCCTAATAATTACATTGGACTAAAGGTTTAATTGCTGGTTTATTGTTTTGTTGAGGTTCAAGTTAGTTTGGTTATTTGAAATTTGTGTTGGTTGTATGATTTGCATTTCCTGGGCTTTGAAAGTGCTGAGATTACTGTTCCATCGATTTAGGGGTCTATTCATTGATTTTTCTCATTGAATCTGGGCTTATTTATCACTGTTGTTGCTGTTTTTTCTTTGTGACTGCTTGCTCATAGGTTTCTTCTTCATTCCAGGTACATTTTCAATCTCCGACGATGTATGAAGTTTGAATCTAATGAATATTCAAGTTGAAGATGGTTGTTATTTGTTTCTTTGTTTCATCAGTTTTATTATTATTACTATGTATTATAATTGAGACAATAGTTTGTATAATGGGACATTTGGACTAACACTTTGAATTTGTTTAATTATTAGCCAATACTATAGTTGATCCTAGTCTTCCAGTTATGCTTGGTTTGGATGAATGAATTTGAAATTGAAGTTTAGTTTCAAATAGTATGAAAATTTTGTTCAATGAAAAATGAGTAACTCTTGTAAATGTTCAGTAGCAGTGTATGTGACCATATGTCAGTGTGTGTTAGTAAATGCAAGATTCAAAGTGGATTTGTTTTTTTTTTTGAATAATTTGATGCTTCAGTTCATGTTGTTTTACACGTTAGTATAAAATTAGTTGCTAAGAAGTTATCTAATTCTCCAGGCGTGTTGTATATATTAATAATACGCACCTTAACAGGCCCAAATCTATACGATTAAGGCCTGTTGCGAGCCCATGTAGGTCATTTTTTGTGAAGATAAAGTTTTGGGCTTATGATTGAGCCCATATTTTGAGGAATAGTCAAATAAAATTGAAATAATACGTAGTAGAGTTATTAAGGTTCAGCATAAGTTTAACCCTTCTGAATAATGTTGTATGAATTCTGTAGGCTCAAGTAGAGACGAATCTAATAGAGAATCTTTGTTTGCTCTAGGATCGCCCTTTAAAATAATAAAAATGAGGTTTTACTCCCCAAACAGAATCCAAAACTGCGTGCCCCTCGTGAAATGCTTATATTAAAATATTTATAGATTCGGGACGTGAAGCTTAGTGAATTTTATGGCTTCCCGCAAAGATAATAACGGGATAGTCAGATTAGGCACGTTTTTAATAATTTGATCACCTTAAATACGGGTGCGCATTTATGTGACCCAAATCTAAAACTCAACAGAGCTGAAATGTGTCAAAAAACACAGGTGCATTTATGTGACATGGTTCGAGACATGTTTTAACGACGCTGTAATTCTCTATAAAAATAATAATAAAAGTGGTTAAAGGATCAAAAATGCACATAGGTTCATAATTGTAAAAAATCAGATAATGTAAGCCAGATATAATAGTTGAGCGACCGTGCTAGAACCATGGAATCGTGGAATGCCTAAAACCTTCTCCCGGGTTGACAGAATTCCTTACTCGGATTTCTAATTCGCGGACTGTTAAATAGAGTCATTCATTTCTCGATTCGAGATGTTAAACAGTGACTTGGGACACCATGAATCTCCCAAGTGGCGACTATGAAACTATCTTAAATAATTGAATTCCGTCTCGATTGTTCTTTAATTGGAAAAACTCCTTTATCTACACCCTTCGCTGGGTTGTAGTGGTCAAAAAGAAGGTGTGACAGCTCTGGCGACTCTGCTGGGGATCGAACCCAGAATCCTTTGTTCAAGGTTCAAGAATTCGAGCTTAGAATAATTGTGATATTTGGCTTTGTTTATTATCTGATTTTTACATGTTGGCTTAATGTGCAATGTGATGCTTTTATCACTTTGATATTATTTGAACTGTACATATAAACTGCAACGAAACCCTTCTCTTCTCATCTCCGGGAATGTGCTCGCTGGTCGTTTCTCTCAATTCTGTTAGTGTCATACCTCAAATAAGAAAAAGGCTCGGACAAGTTACAAAGTCGGACGATCTTGCAGGTCACCGGTACATAGCCCCCTCTTCGACTCGAGTTGTCCGCAGTCTAGAACAAATATGCAGGTGCTGAACTTAGTATAACAAAACTTCATGCCGAATCTCTAGCAGGAACATTTGTTTGTATCACGTGCATTTGACTTAGGGGACTCAACACAGTGGTTGAGTCCGTCTAGGACAGGTGACTTGAAATGAAAAGACCATCTTGATGCATATTACGTGCTACTTGTGCATTCAGTTGCTTCGGAATTGCATGTTGACCGGCTTGTGAATAAGGAAAGAAAATTGAGAAAATAAGTGGTACTATGGCTGACTGAGATGAATCATTTGTCTTGTAAAACCAATGCTCAAACAACGCCGAAATGCTGCCGAATTCTTGGAAAAAAAGGAAAAATAAAAGAAAAGGGGCTTTTCAACAAAATTTTTTGTTTTGACAAATTGTTTTGCCCGAACTACACCGATTTGATTCTCACCAAGTGTGGGATACGTAGGCAACCCCCATCGGGTCCAACCTCCCTTTTGCAAAAATAGCCAAACCAAAGCAAAATAATGTTAAATACATCTCGGCGCACGTTAACTGAACCTCTCGGCACACGATAGCAAGGCTGCAATTGTGCCCGGAAAATGACTCGCCGCCGGAGAAATGTGGTTGTCACTACTGCTCAGATTGTTACCCCAGCTAAGGAGTTAGAACCGCTGACATTTAGTAACTTTTTCCTCAGAAGTTCCAATCGAGTGAGGCGATTAATGAAGATGGCTGTGCTGCGAATGTCATACCTCCTCAGATGAGTAAAATTGAAGCAAATACTAGTCTAGTTATGAGACGCTTACAGTTCTCAGATGCTAGTGGGTCTGAGAAATCTATTCCGTCTGTTGTAGAGGTTGTGCGAGGTAATAGCAGTGCTCAAATGGGTGAACCACTTTCGTTTGATCCTCCTACTGACAGAGATGGTAAGAAGATTGTCAAAATAAGCGAAGATGACTTGAAATCTCAGGTTGATTATTGGAAAACTTCCTTCATTTGTTACATAATTGGAGAGAGTCCCTATGAGAAAGCTATGGAAAATTTTGTGTTGCATGTATGGAATTTTGTCTCTAAACCTCAGATTTTGATCCATTCTGAGGGCTATTACATTTTTCGATTTAATAGTATAGAGGACAGAGATCAAGTCATTCAATCTGGACCTTACTCATACAGGAATAAACCTATGGTATTGAAGCCTTGGGAAATTGGTTTCTCCTTCCAGAATGATTTATTTGAGTACAATTCTTGTGTGGATTAGATTTCCTGGGCTACCTGTAGGCTATTGGTCAATTGATGTATTGAGTAAGATGGCTAGTTCAGTGGGTAAACCATTGTATACAGACAAGTTCACAGTTCATTATGAGAAAATATCTTTTGCTCGAGTACTAGTGGAGGTTGATGCTGCCCACCCTCTCCCTGATCAGATAGAGATTGAGACTCCATTTGGTCCTAAGATTCAATTGATTGAATATGATTGGAAGCCTTTTTTCTGCAATCACTGTCTAACATTTGGACATGATTCTATTGATTGTTGGTATAATGCTAACAATGGTGAAGAACAGGAAATGGAGGAAGAGGGGAAGCCAAGGAGACAGAGGATCAGAATGAAAAAGCAGGCAAAAGTTGTAAAGCAAGAGTGGCTTGTTAAACATTCTCTAGCTAGTACAGAATAACAGGAGAACTTGCCAGAGCAATCATATCATAGCAAGGAGAATGTGAGGTTGGGGAACACCACAACTCGTATGGTGATCACTCAACATGATGCACAGCAAGGTCCTGACATTCAGGAAAGGAATGTAATAGTAAAGAAGGAACCTAATGGCAGCATTAAAGTAATGGAAGATAAATGCAATAAGGGTAAGGCAATTGTTGATGTGTTAGATGATGGAAGAAGGGGCAACAGATTGATCCTGGGCCTTCTCAGAACCTATATCCTAAGTTACTATGATTATTGCACTTGGAATATTAGGGGGCTAAACCTAGCCCATAAACAGAAAGAGTTGAAGACCTTTCTTGCTGTAGATAAAGTAGATGTTATGGGATGTATTGAGACTAGAGTGAAGGAACATAAAGCAAAGAAAATTCAAGGAATGATTGCAAAGGGATTGAATTTCCACTGCAACTATTCTAAGGCTGTAAATGGGAGGCTTTGGCTACTTTGGAAACCTCACATCCAGGTTCAAATTTCCCTTATGACTGACCTGTTCATTCAGTGCTTCATAGAAGATTCTAAAAGTCAAGTCAAAACTCACTTAAGTATCATATATGTACCCAATCAAGACACTTGGATTTTGAGTGGGGATTTTAACAATGTCTTATGCTCTAAAGATAGAATTGGATCTTCTGTTACTTATACTGAAGTTAAAGGATTTAAAGATGTTATTGCTGACCTTCAACTCACTCCTCTCAAAGCTAAAGGTTGGCGTTACACTTGGACTAATAAACAGAATACCACAACTAGGGTGTATAGCAAGATTGACTGGGCATTGGGTAACTACCAGTGGATAAAACAATATGGGCACCTAGAAGCTGACTTCCTGAATCCATCAGTATCTGACCACTCTCCAGTTCTTATAAAAAGTGGAGACCAAAAGCTGTTACATCTTAAGCCTTTCAGATTATATCTTAATATTATGGAGAGTCCTCAGTTCCAAACCATACTACAAAATGTCTGGAGACAAGACAATGAAGGAGCACCTATGCAATAGATATGGAGTAAAATGAAGACCATGAAACAGCAACAAAAGGAGACAAATGCTTATATGGCTTCATATTGGGGAGACATTGGGAATTATCCAGACTCAGTTGCAGCACTGTCCACTATCACAACCTCTGTTTAATGAGGAAAAAGCAGCAATAGAAGAAATTGAGAAACGGAGTTGTGTGGAGGAACAAATTCTGCGACAGAAATCCAAGGCTTGCTGGATTGAATATGGTGATGCCAGCACAAAGTATTTCCATGCCCAGTGGAAAATCAGAACTTGCCAGAATAGCATAACATCTATATACACTGATACATGTTTGAAGCTCACAGACCCCATATATGTGGAACAGGAGTTTATAAATGTTTTCCAATCATCGATGGGAGATTGTGCTGGGGAGCTACCTTGTGTTAACACAGCTATTATTAAAGGAGTAAATTTTCTAAATTTATCACAACAAAAACTGTTGATTCAGGAGATTACTATGGAAGAGATTGCAGAAGCACTAAAAGAGATGCCCAAGGATAAAGCACCAGGAGTGGATGGATTCCTTGTGGATTTCTTTACTAGGAACTGGGAAATAGTAAAGGATGATATACTTGCTGCTACAAAGGGATACAAAGGAATTCTTCTCCACAAGCAGAATGCCTCACACGATCAATACTACTGCTATTGCACTTGTACCTAAAGTTAAAGCTCCTACAACTGTTAAAGATTACAGGCCCATAGCTTGCTGCACTACTTTGTATAAGATCATCTCCAAATTCATTACTAGGAGAATGAAAACTGTGATTGGTGATTTGGTTGGGCAGGCTCAATCAGCTTTTATTGAAGGGAGAAGCATTGTTGATAACATTCTACTCAGCCATGAAATCTTCAAAGGCTATTCTAGGAAAGGAATATCTCCTAGATGTGTCTTGAAGGTGGATCTGAGGAAGGCATATGATACTTTGGAATGGAGGTTTCTTAAACAGGTCCTCATTGATCTTGGTTTTCCTCCCAAATTTGTTCAATGGATAATGTCATGTTTCACAACTGTTTCATACACCCTAGTTCTGAATGGTGGATTAACAAAACCCTTCATTGCTAAGAGAGGTATTAGACAAGGTCATCCTATGTCACCTTATCTTTTTGTGCAGGCTATGGAATATCTTAATAGTGAACTGGGACAGTTGCACAAGAATGGGGATTTCAATTTTCACCCAAAATGCAGAAAGCTTAATTGTACTCATGTAAGTTTTGCTGATGATCTATTAATGTTCTATAGAGCTGATCTTGTATCTATTCAGATTTTAAAGGAGGCTTTTCAAAGATTCTCTGAAGCATCTGGATTGCAAGCTAATGTTAGCAAAAGTGCAATATACTTGGCTGGAGTGCAGCAGAGTACTAGAGAGGAAATTCTGGAGGCATTGGGTTTTACTGAGGGCCAACTTCCATTCAAATACATGGGGATACCTCTAGATTCCATAAAGCTTGCTGTCTATCACTACTTACCTTTGATAGAGAAGATTACAGCTATGATTACATGTTGGTCTGCTAATTTTCTCTCTTATACATGGAGATGTCAGCTGATCAAAGCTGTCATATTTGGCATCCAAACTTACTGGGCTCAAGTTTTCATTCTTCCAAAAAAAGTGTTGAAAGCTATTGAAACCATTTGCAGAACTTTTATGTGGACTGGAACTGCTAATCTATCTAAAATAGCACTAGTAGCTTGGGAAAGGGTTTGCAGACCAATAACAGCATGAGGACTCAATATATTAGATATGACAGTGTGGAACAAAGCAGCAATTAGTAAGCATCTTTGGGATTTAGCCAGAAAGAAGGACTGCATGTGGATAAAATGGGTGCATTGTTATTATATCAAGTAGGTAGACATTGAAACAATGACCACTCCTAAGTCAGCCTCTTGGGTTGTGAGGAAAATACTGGACAGCAGTACTGCTATCATGGGGAATCAGGTGCTGCAGGGGAATCTTCTTGGCAGATTGAAAGGAATCTGCAAACTGGATCATTTTCAGATTCAGCAGCTGTATCTAACAATGATTCCTAACTCCAGCAAGGTTGAATGGAAGAGTCTGATGATGATTGCAAAAGTTCACCCTCGGCATAGATTCACTGTGTGGTGAGCTGCACAGCAAAGGTTACCAACAGTTTACAGATTGCAAAAATTTGGCATACAAGTTCCTGTAACATGCGTGTTTTGTAATCAGAGTATAAAAGCCTTTAATCATCTATTTTTTGAATGTTCAGTTACAAGGAGTCTGTGGTCCAAACTGTGTCTCTGGCTGGGGCACCACAGATCTGTTGGTGATTGGGAAACACAGTTGAAATGGATATACAGCAAAGCAAAGAGCAGAGTGGGGCTTAATGCTATAATAGCATGTGTATTTGTTAACACTGTTGCACTTATTTGGAGGGAGAGGAATAGCATCAGATTTGACAGGAAAGTCTATGAGGAGAATCAGATATGCAGAGACATTGTGTTACATATTCATATTCGAGGCAGAAATTGTAGTCGATGGCAAAATGGCTTGCGGTAACTTAATAGTTTTCCATAGCTATAGTCTATATTAGATGTCCCTATACTGAGTTGTAATTAGTGCATATTGGTAGTTTCTTAGTATAGATGATTGTGATGTAAGTGAGTAGTAGCATTTCAAAGCTACTACTAAAACTTCACATTGTACATATTCTGATATGAATGGAAAAAATTAGTTACTCAAAAAAAAAAGAAAAATAATGTTCCAATTTTTATTTGTTGTCCTAAATAAATCGGGTGACGCTGTTATCATCAAGAATAGCCAAATGTTGCCGATAGGGATGTCGTAAGGCTGATTTTTCACAAACGGCCCCCTTTGGGTCTTTATTGTATTTTTATCCGGCTAGAGGCACAACCTTTAAAACTTCCTCCCGAAATGCTAAAAGGCCGTATTTGCAAAGCTGGGCTTTTGGTTTTAGAAAATAAATTTCATAAAAGGAAAATAAATTGATTTTTGAAGTCAAACAAGTATAAAGTCATAAGTCACTAATTCACCTTAATAAATATGCACGATGAGCACAATTCAAACCAGACCTTTTCATTTGTATGCAGAATCCCTTTGGAGCTGTGATTGTTGTGGAATGATCTAGGCAGAGAACGGCAAGATGAGATAAAGAAGTACTTGGGGGGCCTCCCCGGGCTATTGGAGATTGTACCACGAGGAGACATTATAAGAGCGTTGGTCACGTGCTGCAACCCGACGCACAATGGGTTCCACTTCTTAGATTTTGAGCTTACACCAACGTTGGAAGAAATAGTGGGATACATCGGAAATGTTGAGCTTCCACTAAGACACAAGTATTTGGTTGCTCCAAGGGTTGTAGCGGTGCACAAATTCTTAGATACCTTGATAATAAGCAGAGTGGTACATGATTCGAACCTGGCAGCAGGATTTTGCACCTTTTCATTCCTGTATACCGATATGGTCACATAGGGGGGTTTAACAATCCAGAAAATAAAGTCTGCAAGGGAAACTGTGTCAAATGGGAAGAACACAAACGCTTCGCCTTTATGGTGACTTTTCTAGGGCTTCTGATGTTTCCATGTAAAGACGAGAATATCGACAAAAAGGTAGCAGGGGTTTTCAGCACTCTGCATACCCAGGAGAAGCGCACGCTCATGCCTATGATAGTAGCCGAGATCTTTCGCGCTCTTACAGCTTGCAAGGCCGTGAAAGATTTCTCTGAGCTATGAAGGGCTCAGTTTTCTATTGGTCCGCAGAGAAAACTTTCATAGAGGAGTTTTACACCAGATTTGAAGGGCTCAGTTTTCCCGAAGGAACAACAAGATTGACATCCTACCTTCAGTCCCTCACTGCCAGTCAAATAGAATAGACGGTGGGATGGTTATCTGTGGATGAGATCATATACATGCCGGCAGCAGAACCTCATTTCCTTCTGATGGGTCTTAGGAGTAAACATCCTTATGGCCCGCACTGGGTCATGAGACAACTCGGAAGATGCCACATATTGCCAAAAGACGAAGATCTTAGTATCCAAATAGTCGAGATTGGACCTTATTATATGTTCCCCGAAGCAACGGTTCACAAGATTTGGAATGAATGCCAATACCTAACAACAAACACTTGCGTACAAGACCGGTCTCGAGGCGAAGTGTCACCAGGATACCTTGCTTGGTACAGGAGAGAAATTGTGTTTGAGAGACTAGCCAAAAGGCCTCATCTCCAGGAGTTCATCGAAGCATCGCAAGATCAGTGGGACTGGTTGGTCAAAGAACAAGAATACCGGGCTACAATAAGCAAGGTAGAGAAGCAGGTCATGAATTTGTAATTCGAGAAAGATTTTCAGGCCGTCACAGACGAGGGCAAGAAGAAGAAACTGACTAAGGAAAATAAGGTCCGTCGAGCCCAAATCCAGAAAATGAAAACAGACATGGAAAATTCTCCAGGAGCGCAAAGGATGAAAAGCTCATAGACAATGGGTTTGACTTTAATAAAGCAGAAGGTGAGCTATCCAAGGTTCGAAAACAATTGGCTAAAAATATGGAGGAACGAGCTCGCATTATCAGGCAATTAAAGGAAAGGCATGAGAATGAGGTTGCTATTTTAAAAACGAAGGTCAGTACAGCAAAGAATAGAATGGCCCAGAAAGCGAGGGACTTCAAAGCCGAAAGAGACCATTGTTATGCAGCAGTAGCACGATTGGATATGGATTTGCAGCAATTCCAAGAATTGAATCAGGTAGCCGAGCGGACTCTGGAGGCAAGGCCGAGCAAATTGGGCGATTGTTGCAAGAAAAGGGCGTTATAAGGGAAAGAGTGTGGATGATCGCAGACTACATCACAACAAAGTGCAACCACTGCGAGGATATGACAAGATCCATGTTCTTCGCCACCGGCATGACCTTTGTGCGTCAAGTAATGGAAGATCTCCATCACCTCAAAGGGGATTTACCTAGGCGGACCCCGGCAAGGCCGATTGTGCCACGCGGGTCCCAAGAGCACTTGAAGCACTAATGTATTCATGAATATTGCATTTCCTTTTACATAAAAAATATATAAAAGTCTGTCAGTTTGACTTAGAATAGTATTTTCTTTTATGGATAGTTAGTTGTTCTTCGAGTCTGTAGTTCGTCTTTTATCAGAGTTTGTTTGGTTCTTTTTTAAATCTGTCAGTCTTTTGAGTCCTTGTAAGTGAAGTTTGTTATTATGAAAATAGAAAATTCCCAACATATTTTATGCTTCGCTTTTTTATTTGCAAGAACTATGCTCGGTCTGATTCATGCGGGGTCATGATACGTAGGCAATCTACATAGGATTGGATCATAATTGAGCAAAAATATGATAGAGGGAGAGAATAAAGCTAAAACAAAAGGTCTTCGCTAATAAAGAAAATGAAAGTCGGGATTACGTAAGAAACCGATGCTTGTAGGGACCGATCATGATCTAGGTTCATTCATACCCAATATGTAGCCGTTTACATGTTAGAACCTAACCATTGACGAGTTTTTAGTGTTGTGTCAATTCCTTCAAGACATGTGGTTAGTACTTGCGGCATTATAGCAACCCACTCCTACAACATGTGGTCTAAGAGCAAGCAATTCATGGCCAATGAGGAAACCGATGTCAGCATTTTTGACCCCTCGAAATAAGTTGAAGAATTCGACGTTAATACCATGAAGGAGGAAATGTACAAACTAAAGCACCAAATGGCTGAGATGTACCAGACATAGGTATGAGGAAAACCACCCCCGACCTATCCTGCTAATCCAACGTTCATCCCACCACTGGCCCAAGAACCTGACCAGTCCACCACTGATCCACCCTCAAGTTTTCCTATCTATTCACAAAATATGGGTACGACCTCTCAACCACCACCAGCCCCACTACCCTAAGTCGCTCTTCACCCTCCTCTGCCAATTGCCTCCACCTATGTGGCACCTCCATCTCCTGCACTCCATAGGTTGTCAAGCGAACCCCTGCTTCAAGCTTATGACCCCCAATACTATCCCCCAAAACCTGCTTACAAGACCCATGAGCCCTACTCCTATGCTCCCCATCTCGAAGAACTAGGAGGAGTTGAAAAATCAATCAAAAATCCTAAGCAGGAAAAGATGCTTAGAAATGTCATTAGTCTAGAACAATCATTCAGGGACATGCGGGGATCAGGTGGCCAGGTGAACGTGGCGTTCAAGGATCTTTGGCTATTTCCAGACTTGCAGCTGCCTCCTGGTTTCAAGATGCCTAAATTTGACTTATATGATGGACATGGCGATCCGGTCGCGCATCTAAGGGGGTTTTGCAGCAAAATGAGAGGAGCAGGGGAAAAGATGAATTGCTAATCGCGTACTTTAGCCAGAGTTTGAGTGGGTTGGCACTGGATTGGTACATTCAGCAGGATCACAATCAGTGGCATACTTGGGATGACCTAGCACAAGCATTTGCTTGCCACTTTCAATATATCTTGAGATTGTCCTACATCGTGTATCTCTGACAAAACTAGAGAAGAGACACAACGAGAGCTTTAGGGAATACGGGTTGTGGTGGAGGGAACAAGCAACCACAGTTGATCCTCCCATGAAGGAGAGTGAGATAGTTGACTATTTTCTACAGGCTCTGGAACCTACCTATTTTTGACATTTGGTGTCAGCAGTGAGTAAGTCTTTCAACGAAGTAGTCAAGATGGGAAGTATGGTCGAGGAATCCCTCAAATCCAATAAAATCATGAGCTACTCTGCAATTACAACAACGACTCCGGCCATCCATGGCGGAGCTGGGGGAACATTCTGAAAGAAGAAGAAGGAGGAAGTAGCGACAGTGGAGTCGGGAACTTGGTTCAAGACTCGGGCTCCATCTCATTACGCCCAACATCGTCCTCACCACCAAACATACCCACACCCTCTATACAGTTCTCCGCAACATTACTATCAACCATTGGAACCTCGATTCCTAGTCCATCACGCGCAAGCATATACCCAAACTCCCGCTCACACACAATGGCGTGTGCCAGCCCCACAAAATACCTACCAAACTCCACAAAATCATTACCCACCTCCAAGAGCCTACCAACAACCCCTGAAACCCGCCTTCCGAGCCAGCCAAGTCTTGAGAAATGAAAGCGTGCAGAAAAAGAAGACTTTCACTCCATTGGGATAATCCTACGCTAGCTTATTCCACAGGCTACAACTACTGGATATGTTAAGACCAATCGATGAAAAATTGCCAAATCCTCCCCTGAAGAATCTAGATTATTTTTTCAGCTGAGAATACTGTTTCGGTGCACCAGTGCATAATATCGAAAGGTGTTGGAATTTAAAGAACGCTATCAAGGAACTTATTGACTCCCACTAGATTGAGGTGCAGACTCCAGAGGTACCCAATATTAACAAAAACCCGCTGCCGGCCCATCAGAAGACGAACATGATTGAGATCGTAGAAAAAGGGGGAGGGTTCAAAAGGCCCTCACAGATAGTGATGATGATCAAATATAGTGAAGTTAAGCCAACTAAGAATCCAAGAAGTGAGAAGCTAGTAACCGAGGCAAAATAAAGAAGAAACAAACCTGTCATAGTTCAAGGGGGCCCAGCATGCACGGTTGCGCTAAAGTAGGAACATGCAAAAGTAACTGTACATGGGTTAGCTAGAGAACCTGTCGTGGTTGTGGAGGGTGTTCGAATAGAGTCGTCATTGTAAAACTGGTAATCCAGCCACAAATCATCAACAGCAAAGCCGTTCCTTAGATATATGAACAAGCAATAGTGATGTATAAAGGAATGGAAGTTAGGGAAGAAGTATGTGAAGCCCAGTGTTTAACTCGATCGGGAAGGTATTTCGCCCTTGAAGAATTAAGGAAAGGCCGAATCTCAAAAGATAACCCAGAGCAAGTGAAGAAAGCTATGTTGGAAGAAAGGCAGATGAATTCTTGAAGAAAATAAAAATATAGGACTACTCCATGATAGAGCAGTTGAGGAAGACAACAGCTCAGATCTCTTTATTATCCTTACTAATCCATTCAGATGAACACCGTCGCGCACTGATGAAGATTTTGAATGAAGCCCACGTCCCTGAAAAGATAATAGTGAATCATTTGGAAAAGATTGCAAACAAGATACTCGAGGTAAATCGGGTCACCTTCTCTGACGATGAATTGCCCATGGAGGGCACTGAGCACAACGAGGCTATTCATCTGACTGTGAAATATAAAAATGCTGTGGTGACCCGAGTTCTGGGTGACAACGGGTCCAGTCCAAATATTTTCCCACTCTCCACATTGACCAATCATAAGGTGGAGAATGAAAAGGTCCACGAGAATAACATTTGTGTTCGAGGTTTCGACGGTAGAGGCGAAGACACCGTGGGAGACATAGTGCTGGAAGTGACAATAGGGCCCGTTGAGTTCACCATGGAATTCAATGTTTTGGACGTAGTAGTCTCTTATAACATATTTTTGGGTCGGCCCTGGATTCACATAGCCAAAGCAGTGCCATCTATGCTGCATCAGATGGTAAAATTTGAATAGGACATGCAAGATATTGTGGTGCACGGTGAAGACAATCAGTGCATTTCAGGTGATGCAATCATACCTTTTATTGAATCTGAAGAGAGCAAAGGGCCATGGTTCTACCAGGTATTTGATACAGTGTCAGTTCAGAAAATCCCAGAAACTGAGGCTGTCATGACCCCAAAGATAATAACCGCGTCAGTTATCGTAGCCTCAAAAATGTTGAAGATTGCTTTTATGGCCGGCAAGGGGTTGGGTGCTTCTCTACAAGGAATTGTGCAACCAGTGTCCACCCCCAAAAATCAGGACACTTTTGGCCTAGGGTTCAAGCCTATAGCTACAAACATAATGAAAGCCAGGAAGCTAAGGCAGAAGGCTTGGGCCCTCCCAAAGCCCATCCCAAGGTTATCCAAATCGTCCGTCAAGACCACCACTAGCAATGGCTCCGTACCAAAGATTCCGGCTCGTTGATCGAAGTGTACGGGGATCTTGATAAGGGGTTAGAAAGGCTATCCAATGAGGTGAATATGTTCAAGGCAGGAGAATGATCGAATAGGGCAGATGTGCAGTTTGTAGGAACATGCGCAAAAGTCAATAACTGGGAAGCCACTCCTCTTCCCACTCGGAGGGAGTCGTGGTCGTCGGCTTTGATTTTCCTTTCAGTCTAGTTTGGATTAGCTTCAAAATTGTTAATTCAGTTGTTATTTCCGTCCGTTTGGATGTGTAAGCTCTGTTATCTTTGATTCTAATGAAATGCCATTTCCCTTTCGATAATGCTGATAGTTTCCATTTTTCTTTATTTGCCTTTCTCTTCTCTTTTGTACAATTACTTTTTTGCTTGTTCCAGTGATCTGACATGCATAAGGACGCCTTGGCCAATTCTTCAAAACCGACCTAGTTCGAAAATAATTATTCAGGAAATAGAACATGAAGATGACCATAATACGACGAGGAAGGGGCATGGGATGAGATTAGCAAATAGTTGATCCAATTTGAAGAGAAACCCAAACCAAACCTGAACGATATAGAGGCAGTCAATTTAGGAAGCCTAGATAGTTTCAGAGAAACAAAAATAAGTGTCGATCTAGATCCACAACTTAGGAAAGAAATAATTGAAATACTACTTGAATACAAAGATATCGTTGCATGGTCCTACAATGACATGCCCAAATTGAGCACTAACCTGGTGGTTCACAAGTTACCTACTGACCCTACCTGCTCCCATGTCAAGCAAAAGTTGAGAAAGTTTAAAACTGATGTGAGCGTGAAAATCAAAAAGGAAGTGACCAAGCAGTTTGAGACAAAAGTCATCCAAGTCACACGATATCTAACCTGGTTAGCTAATGTTGGACCGGTACCAAAGAAGGATGGTAAAACCAGAGTGTGTGTTGATTACCGCGATCTCAACAAAGCAAGTCCAAAAGACAATTTTCCTTTACCAAACATTCACAAACTGATTGACAATTGTGCAAAGCATGAGATCGGATCGTTCGTGGATTGTTACGCAGGCTACCACCAGATGTTAATGGATGAAAAAGATGCGGAGAAAACAACATTTATCACATCGTGGGAGACATATTGTTATAGAGTCATGCCATTTGGTCTGGAAAAAAACGAGGCGACATACATGAAGGCCATGACAACCTTTTTCATGATATGATACATAAGGAAATTGAGGTCTATGTGGATGATGTGATAGAAAAGTCCAGAACGCAATATGATCATGTGAAAGACCTGAGGAAATTCTTTCAAAGTCTCCGCAGGTATGACCTCAAACTCAACCCGGCAAAATGTGCATTTGGGTTCCCTTCAGGGAAGTTGTTATGGTTCATAGTCAGCTGCCGAGGCATCAAACAAGACCCATCAAAGATCAAATCTATACAAGAGCTACCGCCACCGAGGAAAAAACAGAAGTGATGAGTCTATTGGGAAGATTGAATTACATCAGTTGGTTCATTGCTCAACTCACAACCATCTGCGAGCCCATCTTTAATCTATTGAAAAAAAAATGTTGCGGTGAAATGGACAGGAGAGTGCTAGGAGGCTTTGGATAAGATAAAGGAATATTTGTCAAACCCACAGGTGTTGGTCGTGCCAGCACTAGAAAGGCCCTTGATCTTATATTTGACAGTCATGGATAACTCATTTGGATGTGTGTTGGGTCAACACGATGTCACTGGGAGAAAAGAGTAGGCCATATACTACCTCGGCAAGAAATTTATGGTCTACGAGGTCAAGTATGCCCATCTCGAAAGAACATGATGTGCCTTGACATGGGTATCCTAGAAGTTGAAGAATTACCTGTCATCATACACCACTTATCTCATCTCACGTCTAGACCCGTTGAAGTATATTATCCAGAAGACCATGCCCATAGGAAGCTCGCGAAATGGCAAATCTTGCTCACGGAGTTTGACATTTTCTGCGTGACTAGGATTGCCATGAAAGCACAAGAATTGGCATACCATTTAGCTGAGAATCCAATAGATGAAGTATATGAGCCCTTGAACACATACTTCCCGGACGAGGAAGTGATGCATATTGATGAAGTGGAACGGGATGAGAGATTAGAATGGAAATTGTTCTTCGACGGGGCTGCCAACATGAAAGGCGTTGGGATAGGAGCAATGCTCATTTATGAAGAAAGGCATCACTACCTAGTCACAACTCAACTCCGCTTCTATTGCACCAACAACATGTCATAATATGAGGCATGCATTTTGGGTCTGTGATTAGCAGTAGACATGGGTGCCTAGGAAGTCTTTCTCTTGGGGGAATCGGACCTTCTAGTACACCAGATTCAACAAGAGTGGGAAACAAAAGATTTAAAGCTCATACCATACCGGCAATGCTTGCATGATCTCTGCCAATGATTCAGGTGAATAGAGTTCAAGCACATCCCCAGAATCCAAAATGAGGTTGTCGACGCCTTGGCTACTCTGGCATCAATGCTACATCACCCGGAGAAGACTTATGTTGACCCGATACATATCCGGGTCCATAATCAACATGCTTATTACAACATGGTGGAAGAAGAGCTTGACGGCGAGCCTTGGTTCCACTACATCAAGGAGTATATCAGGAGAGGTGTGTACCCAGTACAAGCCACGAATGACCAGAAGAGTACAATCCGCCGATTGTCAAATGGGTTTTTCTTCTATGGAGGAATATTATACAACTGAATGCCAGATATTGGTTTGCTAAGATGCGTAGATGCTGGGAAGGCAACACCTATCATGAATGAGGTGCATGCTGGTGCCTGCGGGCCACACATAAGCGGATATGTTTTGGAAAAGAAGATTCTCCGAGCAGGATATTATTGGCTCACTATAGAGCGGGATTGTATCAGCTTTGTGCCCAAATGTCACCAATGTCAGGTGCAAGGAGACTTAATTCACTCACCGCTGTCTGAATTACATACGATGTCCACACCTTATCCTTTCGTCGCTTGGGGCATGGACGTCATCGGGCACATCGAACCAGCAGCTTCTAACGGATATAAATATATCCTGGTTGCTATTGACTATTCCACGCAAATTGGTTGAAGCCAAAACCTTCAAGGAGGTTACCAAAAAGGCTGTAGATCGACTTTGTACATGCCAATATCATTTGTGGATTCGGAATTACCAAGACTTTAATTACTGAAAATGGGGCAAATCTAAAAAGTCACTTAATGAGAGAAGTATGTCAGTAGTTCAAGATCACACATTAAAATTCTACCACGTACCGCCCGAAAACGCAGCGGTTGAGGCGGCCAATAAGAACATAAAGAAGATACTTTGAAAAATGGTGATAGGGTCTAGGCAGTGGCATGAGAAGCTACCCTTTGCATTGTTAGGCTATCGCACCACCGTCCGTATTTCAGTAAGGGCGACTCCATATTTGTTGGTATATGGCACAGAGGCGGCAATCCCGGCTGAAATTGAAATCCCCTCTCTTCGAATCATGGCTGAAGAAGGAATCGACGACGAAGAATGGGTCAAAACGCATTTGGAGTAATTTTCAGTGACGAGAAAATATTGGCAGTGGTATGTCACGGCCAGTTGTATCAACAAAGGATGGACAGAGCATACAATAAGAAAGTGCGTCTAAGAAAATTTGAAGTAGGAAAATTGTTATTGAAGCACATCCACCCTCACCGGGCCGAAGCAAAGGGAAAGTTAACTTCGAACTGGCAAGGACCATTCGTCGTATCAAAAGTTGTATCTAATATAGCATTGTATCTGACAGATATGGTAGGGAAATGTGTAGAAATGGCTATCAATTAGGATAATGTCAAAAGATATTATGTATGATTTTCTTTTGGATCATTGTCTATACTTGGCATTTGTTTGTACTTGGCAGGTTTTATTGATTGGAACGATGAAGGCATTTTGTTCATCTATCTAAACACTTTACCCTTTGTGAATCCCTTTGAGCTTCTGTTATATTTATTCTAATATCCCCTCTTTCGAAATCCATAAGGAGAGTCAGACACGCAATTATAAAAGGAGACGAACACGCAATAAAGGAAAAATCAAGAAAGGCAAAATAAAAAGAGAAAAAAAAAAAGAAAAAAAAGCAGCAAAACAAAAGAGAAAAGAAAAAAAAAGAAAGAAAAAGAAAGAAAAAGAAGAAAAGAAAAGATAAAACAAAAAAATTAAGAAAAAAGGAGAAAGAAACAACGGAAAGAGAGGAGGAGAAGGAAAACAAAAAATAATTAAATTAAGGAATCAAGAGGAACTACGTTTGACCTGATTCCTTTTAAGGATACGTAGGCAGCCTCACGTCTCGGTCATATTTAAATAAATCCAAAAGCCCCAAGCAAGAAACTAGGGAAGAAACTACGTTGGTCTGGCTTCCGAAAGTTGTAAAATTTTGAACCCATAAATGCGATTTTTGAGCCTTTCACACACTTTCCTTCTAACTTTGTCCAAAAGCGTACATTACAGTCCAAAGAAAGACCTTCTGATAAATTTGTAAGAAATGTCGTGGCAAGCAAGGAGAAATGGACCATACGTCAGGGCGGCACTCTAGTTCCTGCAGAAAATAATAAAATGAGATAGTCTTATTTGTGAAAACCCTAATGTGCACCCTAAGGTGACGAGAGTCGAGAGAAATAAAGTGAGAGAGCCACATTGGTGAAAACACTCACGGGCATCATGAGGCAAAGGTAAGGCAAGAAGCAACATTTAGAAAAGGGGCTTTTGGTGGAAATCTCTACATAAACATTGTAAGGCAAGCAAAGCTAGGGTTTGGTTGAAGGAATCGGGTTAGAAATGATCACAACAACAAAAGCGGGGCAACAGAAGATTGGTCATCGGGACAGACTGGGTCGATTAGGCCGAAGTGCATGTCATGGTCATGAAAAATCAGTTGTTCTTCATCAGATAAGTTTTCTTCCTTTTCCTTTGGACAGTCAGTGAACCTGGATTTCTTTACCCCAAATACCGTTTGGAGTCATTGCATTTCATTTTTTTCTTTTAAGCATCTAAAGTCTTTTGTTTAAGCGAACGAGAAGAATTTCAAAGCCTATTATCAGCTCCCAAAAGGACAAAGAGTATGACACCCAAAAGCATAACAAAGATAACGAGTGTGAAACAGCAAGGGGGAGGATTCACAAAAACTGCAATTGATGGAAGAGACAAGAGTCGGCAAAGTGAAGGAGCACCACACAAAGACAAGCATAAGGTTCTGGGGTCAGCCGAGCATAATACACCGATCTGGCAATCTCAAAATTGACGCAAGGTTGGCATGACACAAAGATGGGAAAGGTCACAAGGTTTGATCAAGCATAATACAACAGTCGTCTGGGAAAGATGTAAAGCATTCCACCAAAGGATCAAGAGTGCAACACAAGGTGGGGAGCGAAGTAAAGGCACAAAGATCAAGAGTCAGTCTAGCATCACAAATAGATCGGGTGATCTCAGGGAAGGGTGTAAGTATTTTAGCGAAGGCTCGAAAATGTAACACAAAGATGAGGAAGAAAACAAAGCCACAAGGGTCAGAGGATCAGCCAAACATAACACCCTAACTCATCAGTCGTCCGAGAAGGGTATAAGGCTTCTAGCAAAAGAGGCAAAAGCACAACACGAAGATGGAAAAGGTCAGAGGGTTGACCCAACATGATATATCAACTCATCAATCTTCAGAAAGGGGCATAAAGAATTCAATCAAAGGGTCGGAAGTGCAACAAAAGGTGGTGAGACAAGTAAAGACACAAAGGACAAGGGCCAACCAAACATCATAGATAGACCAGGTAATTTCAAGAAAGGGTGCAAGGATTTTGGCAAAGGAGCGAAAATGTAACACAGATATGAAGAACAAAGTGAATCCTCGAGGTTCATAGGGTTGGCCAAAGCATAATACACTAATTCATCAATCGCCAGGGAAGGACATAAAGAATTCCGGCCAAGGGTTAGAAATGTAAGACAATGATGGGGAGCAAAGTAAAGCGTAAAGGTTCGAGGGGTCAGCTGAGCAGTTCAAGCGACTCATCATCAACATGGACAATGGAACACAACGGAACACGACAGTGGGGAGGCCGTTTCTAACAATAATGTCGCATGCTAACCACCACTTTTCAAACTGACTAGTTTTCTTTGATTGACACAGGGGCAGAAAATTCCAGAAGAGTAAGGGAGGCCATCCACAGGAGAAGGTAGATACAAGGCAGATATGATCAAAATCTCAGGGCCCACATGAAAATGGGGCTCAGCTCAACTCAAAAAAGGCATAGGCCGCCATAAATATCCTCCCCAGCAAATAGTACAATAATACAAACTTTAACTAGCAAACCCCAACAGAAACTGAAGGTTAAAAGAGGCACGTAAGTTGAGATAGAAAGCAGTTATAAAACTCAAAAAGGCGCAAGTGACATGGGAAAGCACCAACACCTTCCCCAGTACGAGTCGCGGGAACCCTCCCAAAAAAATATCACTAGAGAAACAACCAGAAGTTAGGGTTGGCATTTAAGCAGGAACCCTCAGGACCCTCCTTGATAATGGGATGCATTTTAAGTTTAGGAGTAATCATGGATAACAAATAGCATAAAAAGACTCGCATGTGGAAGTAGGATCCAGTTAAGAATGGTTAGGACCCTCCTGAATAATGGGACTTAGCTTAGAACATAAATAGTTGGTGGCATGGTCAAACAGAAATACATCCCCAACAGTAGTCATCAGGACCCCCCTGGAGAATTGATTCAATCGTAGGAATTGTCAGGACCCTCCTGAAAAATGGGACTTAGTTTAGAACACAAAGAATCGGGTGGCACGGTCAATCCCAAATACTTCCCCAACAGGAGTCATCAGAATCCTCCTGGAGAATGGGGTTTAATCGTAGGAGTTGTCAGTATCACCCCGGATAATGGGTCGTAGCTTTATATACTAATCCCTAGCAGACACATTTTGTTATCTAATTAAGAGTTATCAGGGCTCGCCTTGATAATGGGAAGTAGCTTTAATCACCAGTCACCAGTAGATCCCCAGCATAGATATCTCATAACAAGACATAGGGGAAAATAATACCTTTTGAGAGACATAACATAATCTTAAAGTTGTCATCAGTTAAAAATTGTCAGGATCCTCCTGGATAATGCGACTTAGCTTTAGATATATTTGGTAATGAGATTTGATTAACATTCACAGATCCCCCCAGCACCAAACCGGGGCAGAAAGAATGTCGTGTGTTTTGTTTGTTTTGTTGTGATCATGTACACAAGCAGCAATCTCAGGGAATACTTTTCAAGATGTAAATTTGGTAATCAGGCGCCCACCTGTAGAATAAGGGAATATTATTTATGATTCAAGTTCGGAAATCAGGCGCCCACATGTAGAACGAGGGAATATTTTTCAAAGTTCAAGTTTGGTAATCAGGCGCCCACCTGTAGAACAAGAGAATATTTTTTAAGATTCAAGTTTGATAATCAGGCGCCCAATTTTAGAACGAGGGAATATTTTTCAAGATTAAAATTCGGTAATGAGGTGCACACCTGTAGAACGAGGGAATATTTTTCAAGATTCAAGTTCGGTAATCAGGCGCCCACCTGTAGAACGAGAGAATATTTTTCAAATTTTTATGTTTTGGAAATAAGGCGTACACCTGTAGAACAAGGGAATATTTTTCAAAAAATTCAAGTTTAGGTAATCAGGCGCTCACATGTCAGAACAAGGGAATAGTGTTTAGGTTTCAAGTTTGGAATTCAGGCGCTCACCTGTCAGAATATGGGAATACTTTAAAATTTCAAGTTTTGATAATCAGGCGCCCACCTGTAGAATAATGAAATACTTTTCAAAGATGCAAGTTTCAAAAATGCAAGTTTTGGCGATCAGGCGCCCACCTGTAGAAGAAGGGAATATTTTTCAAAAAAATGCAAGTCCTCGCGATCAGGCGCCCACCTGTAGAATAAGGGAATATTTTCAAGATTCATATTTATGTAATTAGGCGCCCACCAGTCATAACTAGGGAATATTTTTCAGTATTCAAGTTTTGGTGATCAGGCGCCCACCTGTAGGACAAGGGAATGTTTTTCAAGGGAATACATGTCAAGTCCAACAAGTTCGGCAACAAACATAGAAGAAGAGAAGACAAGAAGTCAAAAAGGCAACAAGGCGGTCACAGGAAGAAATATAAGGCAACAAACAAACAAAGATCAAGAGCAAGATTGAAGACATAGATAGGCTCTTTTGTAATCCGTAGTTCATAGCTTAGTCTACTCTTTATTTTTCACAAGGTGTAATAAGGAGGTCAGCAAGCAGTAACAACAGCATCAGCAGTGCAATCACAGCTCATGGTAGTCCCAGCTATCAAACACTCCAGAACTACTTTGACATGATTCCTTTATAGCCAAGGATATGTAGGCATCCTTTGAAGCAGGGTTCGATCGGATAGTTTCCAAAATGCTTCTCATGGAATGCAAAGCAGGCAAAAATCTCTCAGTTGCTTATTTATCTTTGCTTGGAAACCCTTCGTGTCTATGAGCAAAGAGGGGCAGCTGTGAGTACATGATTTTTTCCTCGCTTGACGCGTTCCTATAAAATTAATTAAATTAGGATTTTTCTTTTATTATTTGAATTTTTAGGAGTTAGTTGTGTGATTTTGTATTTATTTGCATTTTTCTTTATTATTTGAATTTTTAGGAATAAATTGTGTGATTTTGTGTTTATTTGCATCTTTCTTTTATTATTTGAATAGGGTTTATTTCGTGATTTTGTGTTTGTTTGAATTTTAGGGATTAATTGCATAATTTGTGTTTATTTGCATGTGCACTTTTTAATTTTCATAATTCATAAAATATAAAAATGGCATGTTTGTATTTAGGATTTAAATTTTATACTTTTTTAGGTTAATAATTAGCTAATATTTAAAATAAGGAAAAAACAACAAAAATTAGTTCATTTTCTTAGAAATTTAGAGTTTAGATTTTATTTAGTTTATTTCATGTTAACTATTTTTTTGGCTATTTTTTTATTTTTTATTGTGAAAAATATGAAAAAGAAAAATATAATAATAAAAAAGAGAATTATTGATTGTATAATAATATAGGTCTTTGAAAGAACAAATCTAGCCCAAAAAAGCCCCCCCGACCCATTAAATGGACCCAAACCCAACACCCCTTCCCAGTCCAAAACCCCCAGAAATGAAACGACGTCGTTTTACACCCAAGAAATCTGGGCCATTGATCAAGCCTGATCGGACGGTCGAGATGGGGGGAAGTGTCACACTATATAATTGTCACACAACACCCCCTACCATTGAAACATCGTACCATGTTCTAAACGAACCCTAACTCCGTCGGTGTAACACCGCCTTACCTCCGCCGTATCACCACCGCCCGCCGCTGGTCGAAAATTGCCTCCGGAGGTGGCGTAACCCTAGATCCACCCAAAATTACACCCCGTAATCCCCACAATCCCCTATTTCCAACCCCATCATTGGTTACCCTCGAATAAATTCTTGTCTTGTCAAATATCCATTTGAAGTTTGACAGCCCCACCGTTCACGGCGGCGACCGGCCGCCAAACACCCCAAGCTTCACACCCTAGATACCTCACCCCACCCTCATCACAGATCTGAAATAATCATCCCTCGAATCGTACCCCGCCTACTCTAATATCGTTTCAAATAGCCCGGCCAAAACCTAACCACCTCCAAAATTTGTCAAACCCCACAGTGAACACTCTCCTCACACTCCTCAACCCAAATCCATTCCAAGGCCCTCAAATCACCATCGTTGTGGTTAATTGTTGAATCAAATATAGTTGAAACTAGTGAAATGTTGCATGCGATTGCTGAAGCCCAAAAATTTAAGCTAAGTCACTATGTTTAATCTTAGTATGGTATCTTTGTAGAGGTCTTTTCCTGTTGTTTAATACATTTTTAATGTTCATGCCCTCCCCTCCTTCTTTTTCTATTTAGGTTTAATACATGGTTCATTCAATAAGCTTCTAGTGTAGTGAGCATAGTCGTTGATATATTTTTATCTTGAATATACTTTAAGTTGGTTCAATTTTGGCAGAACTTGTTAATTTGAACCTATTTATGAAAGTTGACTAAGTGTTTGTGTTTTGACTCTGATTTCTTATCCTTGGGGTCGTCGGGGGTAAATGTATACTCTTACTGATATTTCTTCTCCTGAATACCTTTATGTTGGTTCAATTTTGGCTGACCCCGCTAATTTGAATTTGTTGATAGAAGTTGATTATGTGTGTTCTTTGACTCCAAGTTTTAATCTTTGAACCTTTTGACAAATGCATACGCTTCTGGGTTAATTTCCTCTCTTGAATGATTTTATTGTTGATTTGGTCTATTCGATCTTGTTCTGATTTTTGTAATTTGCTTTGGATAGTAAGAGGTGTTGCATAATGATAGTTAATGTGGAATAATTCAAACACTTAGGATAATTTGGGTAGGTGATTCAGATTTTATGGCAGTTGACTGTAGTTAAGTTAACTAGGGTAAGTTTGGGCTAAGGTTAATAATAATAAAAACAATACAAGAGTAAAAAAGGTATTGTAACAAGAAATCTTTGGCAATTAAGTGAAGAATCTTCTGGAATAGGGCATGATTGCAATTCTGAATTTTTGTTTTGATAACTTGGTAGCAAGCTAGGAAATAGCGGACTAAAGTAGTAAAAATATAGGGAACAAAAGGCAATTAAAAAATCTGAAGGTAGCCCTATGAGTGAGGATATATATACTAGCACTAAAATCTGAAAAATGGCTGGAAAAAGATAGGAAAAAAAGGGCTAAAAAGATAGAAAAGAGCTGAAAATCAGGGAGCTACCAATTCAATCGAGTCTTTGAGCTTTGACGTCACAAATTCTTATCCAAAACAAGTTCTGAATCCTAATTACTATCATGGACTAAACGTTTAATTGTTTGTTTATTGTTTGGTTAAGGTTCGATTTAGTTTGGCTATTTGAAATACGTGTTGGTTATGTCATTTGCGTCTCTTGGGCTTTGAAAGTGCTGAGATTACTGTTCCATTGATTTGGGGTCTATTCACTGATTTTTCTCGTTGAATCTGGGCTTATTTATCCATGTTGTTGCTGTTTTTGCTTTGTGACTGCTTGCTCATAGCTTTCTTCTTTATTCCAGGTACATTTTTAATCTCCTATGATGTAAGAAGTCTTAATCTAATGAATATTCAAGTTGCAGAAGGCTGCTATTTTGTTTTTTTGTTTCATCAGTTTTATTATTATTGTGTATTATAATTGAGACAATGGTTTGTATAATGAGACATTTGGACTAACACTTTGAATTTGTTTAATTATTATCCAATACTATAGTTGATCCTAGTCTTCCAGTTATGCCTTGTTAGGATGAATGAATTCGAAATGGAAGTTTAGCTTCAAATAGTATGAAATTTTATTTAGTGAAAAATGAGTAACTCTTGTAAATGTTCAATAGCAGTTCATGTGAACTTATGCCACTGTGTGTCTGTAAAAGCGGGATTCGAAGTGCAGTTGTTTTTTTCCGAATAATTTGATGCTTCAGTTCATGTTGTTTTACACGTTAATATAGAAATTGTTGCTGAGTAGTTATCTAAAGCTCCAAGCGTGTTTTATATATTAATAGTACACACATTAAAAGGCCCAAATCTATTCGATTGTGGGTTGCTGCGAGCCCAGGAAGCTCATTCTTTGTGAATATAAGTTTTGGGCTTATGATTGAGACCAGATTTTGAGGTATAGTCAAGTAAAATTAAGATAATGCATAGTAGAGTTATTATGGTTCAGCATAAGTTTAACCCTTCAAAATAATGTAGTATCAATTCATTAGGATCAAGTAGAGACGAATCTAATAAAAAATCATACTTTGCACTAGGACCGCCATTTAAAATAATAAAAATAAGGCGTGCCGCGCCAAACGGGATCCAAAACTGCGTGGCCCTAATGAAATTCTTATAATAAAATATTTAGAGATTCTGGACATGTCGATTAGCGAATTTCACGACTTCCTGCAAAGATAATAACACGATAGTCACTTTAGGCACGTCTTTAATAATATGATCTCCTTAAATATGTGTGCGCATTTATGTGACCCAAATCTAAATCTCAACGGAGTTGGAATGTGTCGAAAACTATGGGTGCATTTATGTGAAGTGTTTCGAGATATGTTTTAACGACGTTGCAATTCTCTTTAAAAATAATAAAAGTGGTTAAAGGATCAAAAATGCACATAGGTTCATAATTGTAAAAACTCATATAATGTAAGCCAGATATAACAGTTGAGCGACCGTGCTTGAACCACGACCCTGTAATGCCTAACACCTTCTCTTGGCTTAACAGAATTCATTACTCGGATTTCTGATTCGCGAACTGTTAAATCGAGTCATTCTTTCCTCTATTCGGGATTCTAAACGGTGACTTGGAACACCATGAATATCCCAAGTGGCGACTCTGAAATTCTCTTAAATAATTGAATACCATTTTGATTGTCGTCTCATTGGAAAAACTCCTTTATCTATGCACTTCACCGGGTTGTAGTGGTCAAAAAGGAGGTGAGACAGCAGCTGCCGCTCTTTGTTCGGAGATATGATGGATTTTCGGGCACATATTAAATGAGAAATAATGAAGGATTTTTGCATGTTTGACATTACATGAGAAGCATTTTTGAAAAGAGTCTGACCGAACTTTGCTTAAAAGGTTGCCTACATATCCTTGGCTATAAAGGAATCAGGTCAATGTAGTTCTAGAAATTTTGGTAGTTGGGACTACTGAAAAGCTATGATATCATTGTTGCTATTGCTACTACTACTTGCCGAACTCCTTATTACACCAAAAAGAAAGATAAAAGTTAAACTAGCTAACCCTATCAACTACGAGTTACAAGATTCATATTAATAAATCTCTTAAAACTCGTCTTAGCTTGCTCTTTTTATTGGAATCCAATCTGAATCATAAAGCTCATCAGCTATAGCTATTGGCTCTTTCTTCAGCTTTGGATCAAGGCGAGATATGTGAAGCTTGTAAATTCAATCAAATTATTGGTCGTCTTCATCCTTCTCCACTTTGGCGCTTTGAGTTCACTTCTTTTGTTCCTTTTCTTATTTTTATTTATTTTGGATTGAACTCATTTTTTGGTCATCTCGAATCTTGTGCCTCGAGGTCAAACCTGTCTCTAATACCAAAACAAACAAACAAACAAATTTTTTTTGCCCCTGTTTTCACGAAGAAAATATCGTGAGTTATTTTCAATAAAAATCTAAGCTATTTATTTATTTAAAACAATAAAATTCAGGATTATGTATCCTTCGGAGTAGGGATTAAAGCCCTAAATTGTGAGTATTTCAAGGTTATGCTGGAAAGATGGTCGGATTATGCTGGAAGAAAAAAAAAAGGGTCCTTGGGTTATTCTAGGGAGGACTACAGGTTATACCGTGATAAAACAAAATAAAAGGTCCTCAGGTTATGCCAGGGAAAAAAGGAAAACAGTCCATGGGTTATGCCGTGGAGGTCCAAAGGTTATGCCGAGAAAAAGAAAAAGGGTCCTTGGGTTATGCCAGGGAGATCCACGGGTTATGCCGGGACAAAAGAACCAGTTCCTTGGGTTATGCCAAGGAGATCCACATGTTATGCAGAGATAAAAGAAAAAGTTCCTTGACTTATGCCAAGGAGATCCACGGGTTATGTCGTGATAAAAAAGCTCATTGGTTTATGCCTGAGAGATCCACGGGTTATGACGAGATAAAAGAAAAAAGGTCCTTGGGTTATGCTAAGGAGATCCGCGGGTTATGCCGTGATAAAAGCAAAAAAATTTTAGGTTATGCTAGGGAGGTCCACAGGTTATGCCGGGATAAAAGAAAAAAGGTCCTTGGGCTATGTCAGGGAGATCCACGGGTTATGTCGGGATAAAAGAAAAAAGGTCCTTAGGTTATGCCAGGGGGTCCGCGGCATATGCCAGGATAAAAGAAAAAGGTCCTTGAGTTATGCCAGGGAGATCCATGGTTATGCCGGGATAAAAGAACAAGGTCGTTGGGTTATGCCAAGTAGGTCCTCGAGTTATGCCGGGATAAAAGGAAAAAGTACTTGGGTTATGCTGGGGAGGTCCATGGGATATGCCAGGACAAAAGAAAAACGGTCTTTGGGTTATGCCAACGAAATCCACGGGTTATGCCGGGAAAAAACAAAAAGTTCCTTGGGTTATGCCAAGGAGATCCAAATGTTATGCAGGGATAAAAGAAAAAGATCCTTGGGTTATGCGAGGAAGATCCACGGGTTATGCCGTGATAAAAAAGAAGTCCTTGCGTTATGCCTAGGAGATCCACAGGTTATGCCGAGATAAAAAAAACAAGTTCTTAGGTTATGCAAGGGAGATCCGCGGGTTATGCCGGGATAAAAGCAAAAAATCATTGGGTTATGCCAAGGAGGTCCACATGTTATGTTGGGATATAAGAAAAAAGGTCTTTGGGTTATGCCAGGGAGATCCACGGGTTATGTCGGGATAAAAGAAAAAAGGTCATTTGGTTATTCCAGGGAGGTCTGCGGGATATGTCGGGATAAAAGAAAAAAGGTCCTTAAGTTTTGCAGGGAGATCCACAGGTTATGCCGGGATAAAAGAACAAGGTCGTTGGGCTACGCTAGATAGATCCTTGGGTTATGCCGGGATAAAAGAAAAAAGTCCTTGGGTTATGCCAGGGAGATCCGCGGGTTATGCTGGAACAAAAGAAAAAAGATCCTTGGGTTATGCCAGGGTGATCCACGGGTTATGCCGGGATAAAAGAAAACATGTCCTTGAGTTATGCCAGGGAGATCCCGCGTTATGCTGGGAGAAAAGAAAAAAGGTCCTTGGGTTATGCCAGGAAGATCCATGGGTTATGCCGGGATAAAAGAAAACAGGTACTTAGGTTGTTCCAGGTAGATTCGCGGGTTATGCTGGGATAAAAGCTAAAAATTCTTTCGGTTATGCCATGGTGGTCCATGGGTTATGCTGGGGTAAAAGAAAAAAGGTCCTTGGGGTATGCCAGGGAGATCCACGGGTTATACTGGGATAAAAGAAAAAGGATCTTTAGGTTATATTAGGGAGGTCCACGGGTTATGCCGGGAGAAAAGAAAAAAGGTCCTTGGTTATGCTAGGAGAACTACGGGTTATGCCGGGATAAAAGAACAAGGTCCTTGGTTATGCTAGAGAGGTCCTAGGGTTATGTCGATTTAAAAGAAAAAAGTCCTTGAGTTATGCCAGGAATGTCCATGGGTTATGACGGGATAAAAGAAAAAGGTCCTTGGGTTATACCAGGGAAATCCACGGGTTATGCCGGGATCAAGAGAAAAAAGGGTCCATGGGATATGCTAGGGAGATCCACAAGTTATGCCGGTATAAAAGAAAAGAAAAGGTCCTTGGGTTATACCAGGGAGATCCACGGGTTATGCCGGGATAAAATAAAACGGTCCTTAGGTTATTCCTGGGAGGTCCACGGGTTATGCTGGGACAAAAGAAAAAGGTTCCAGGGAGATCCACTCGTTATGCCGGGATAAAAGAAAAAAGGTCCTTGGATTATTCAGGGAGGTCCACGGGTTATGCCAGAAGAAAAGATAAAGGTCCTTGGGTTATGTCAGAGAGATCCATAGGTTATGCCGGGATAAAAGAAAACAATACTTGGGTTATGTCAGGGAGGTCCAGGGGTTATACCGGTATAAAAGAAAAAAGGTCATTGGGTTATGCCAGGGATAAATAGGGAATGGGGGCCTGCGTTGGAAGGATGCAGCGAGATATTTGAGGCCCTATGCTACCATGATTTGGGATTTTTCTTTTTATTTTATTTTTTTCATTTCATTTCATTTTTCTTTTTTTTTTTTGGCAATCCGCTAGGCAAGCGTCTAGAGCTGGATTTTATATTAAACAGAGAAAAGGTAATTACATTGTCCGAATGTCTTACAAAATGAGGAACTAAAATTTGACAGTTACATTCATCCTATTACCAAAGTTATGTGTTATACTTAAACTTGGTATCACAAAAAGCAAACAACAATTGAAAATGTGATGGCAATCCACGTAATTGGCATTAGCTCCATAACTTGCCGTCATGCCCGTGCAATATCACCTTTCCTTCCTCAAGGGAATGAGCACAATGTGCTAATACACCCATAGAGGTTGTATTGAGTGGCATCGCATTATTACATGGCTGCGTCCTATGAATTTTAATTGTAGTATATGCAGCAGTAGCCCAGGTATTGATTGAAAATATAGCCACTATTCAATTCGCCAACACCTTAAATTGCTAGTCCATTACTGCAATTTTATTAATAAGTATGACTGAACATATTCCCATAACATTTGAATCGAAAGCTGCATTTGTTTGAAGCAGATCGTTACTTGCACGTTCCAGCTTGCCCCAAGACTACACAGATCCAACACTCAAAAATCAGTTTTGTTCCTATTTTCTCGAAATTCCATAGAGCATGCACGCCAACTCCTCTAGATTCGATCAAAGTCTGGCCTTTTGAGCGCGTTTTCTCGATTAAATCGTCGATCAAGCACCATGCGTGACTGCTCGAGTTCCAGCTTTTTTCGACCAAGTTTTTCTCGTTCTCTCCTTTTCCCGTATGCCACGCTGCGAACTGGACAATGAAAATGCATTGGACAGTGTTTCCCACGCGTGAAGATCGAGCAGCATGCGTTAATCTTATGTCTCTTTGTATCCCTGATAATCACTGTCTCGTAATTCCCCAGGATGATAACTCCCTTGCAGAATCCCTCGTGATGCTCCTAAAGGATTCTTTCATTTTAAAATTGAAAGCATAAAAAGAACATCCTCCCTAGAGGAAAGATTTTTCAATTCTATTTTTCATTTGTTTTCTCCTTTTTTGTTTCTTATTAATAAAATACCGGAAAGAATTTGGAGAAAACTTCCATTTTGGGTTAAGTATTGCTACGAAGCTGTTTCTATCTCTTGCGCAATTTTCTTTTTTATAGCACCTACTTCTTGCAAGGTTGCTTTGGAATACACATGTTTCAACCTTTCAAACAAAAAATAATTGTTAGTTTGAAACGGTGGTTAGTTTTGTGGCCTTGATTGTTTTTGTCACTTAATCTTGGCCAAACTTTTGGTGAGAACCTCTGCTGCTTGCTGGCTTTCCTGAAGATTGATCTCTCTCTCCAAAACCGAGGAACTCAATTTTTCATAGTTTCTCATGACGGCTCGCCCATAGGGGGCTTTGGCCCTTTCTTTTTATTCTGCCACTAAGGGCTTTTGACTTTGGATTTCTTTCCATTTTCAATAACTTTGATTTCAGAGTATCAGTCATTATGGCCAAGCAGGATTGATTGGATGCACCCGCTAAGGTTGAGTACTTTTCTTTGCACTTGGCTTTTATTCAACGAAAACCTGTAAAACCAATTTTTCCACCTTTTCTTTGTATTATTTTCGGAAATAGAATTAGACCGAAAGGGAATCAAGCAAAAGTAAACAATGGACAAGAAAATAAATTTAAAGTGAAGTATCCCATTCGGGGAGGAAGGAAGGACTTATGTGGGGGTGCATGCAGACTTCAATAGATATGACATGCTTCTTGGACTGGATTCCCAATCCCCACAAACTATCCCAACTTCTTATAAACCCACTGCTACCCGTGTTTCAAAATCAAAAAACCTTACCATGACTCTTTCAATACCAACAGTGAGGTGTTTTCTTCTTTTCAATCAACGACGCCCTTTGCGAGTTATCACCAATTGGCCTCTCTCATGTCTCTACTAACTATCGCCTGGTAGTGCTATTTTGCGAGTTTTCACTACCAAAACTCTCTGATTTTTTAGTTTTTCTGCTCACTATATCCTCACAGTGCTCGTAGGTTTTCACCAATAAGACTCTCTCATTTTATTTCTCTCATTTGGTTGTATCGAATCCAAGTAGCTATATTCTCTAATCGTTGAAAATTCTTACTGATTGATCGGAAGGACTTGAACAGGGTTTGGGTAAAAAAGATTTGGATTGAGTTACAACTTTGGAACCATTCAGGCGGGATCATCACTGGACCATTATAACATCTGCCCCAGTTTCTCTTTTTGGGGAAATTTGGATTTTTATTTTGGTGTGACTGAACCCCAGGTAGAGGCTGCCTACGTATCCTTTCGGAATCAAGTCGAACGTAGTTCAGGGAAACATTTTGGTTTTTTTTTTTTGTTTCTTCTTCTTTTCGTCATTTCATTTTCATCATCAAAAAAAAATTACAAAGATCTTCGAGTTCCGAAGAGGGTAATGAAAGAAAGATAACTAGCTCAAAGGGTTAGCAAAGGATTGGAGTGTTTGAGGTAGCGAGAATAAAAGCCTTTGTCATCCAAATCGAATAATGTTGTCACTGTAGAAAGACTAAACATAGTACCTTTTCACTGCATCTTATTCACACTTGCTTCGGGATCATTTCCTTCGATATCTGCCAAGTATAATGCCCCTCTTGGCAATACCTTTCTGATGATACGAGCCTTTCCAATTAGGAGCAAATTTTCCTTTTGCTTCCTGATGATGGGGAAGAATGCGCCTTAACAAGAGTTTCCCCACTTTGAAATTCCTGGGCTGCACTTTCTAATTGTAGGCACGGGCCATTCTTTGTTGGTATAACTACCCATGGAAGACTGCGGCCATTCGCTTTTCATCAATTAGGGTTAACTATTCTATACGGCTGTTGACCCACTTGCTGTCTTCCATTTCAGCTTCAACACTTATCCAGAGACAAGGGATTTCAACTTCCGCTGGTATTACAGCTTCAGTGCCATAGACCAAGAGGTATGGGGTTTCTCTAACCGATGTCCGCCCTCTAGTGCAATATCCCAACAATGCAAAAGTCAACTTTACATGCCATTGCCTAGAGCTTTGAATCATCTTTCACAAAATCTTTTTGATGTTCTTATTTGCTGCTTCGACGACACCATTAGCTTTAGGCCGACAAGGAGTGAAGTTCTGATACGTTATTTTGAATTGTTCGCATATCTCCTCCATCAAACGACTATTCAAGTTTGCAACATTATTGTGATGATTATAGTTGCAGGAATACAAAAACGACAGATATGATTGGAGTGCACGAAGAGAGTGATGGCTTTAACATATTTCGTAAAATAGTCAATGGCAACCAGTATGAATCTATGCCCATTTGAGACTTTTGGCTCGATTAGCCTGATGCCATCCATACCCCCAGGCAACTAATGGCCATGGTATTGACATAGGATGCAGTTCGGTGGGAGGTGCATGAATCAAATCACTGTGCACCTGACAATGATGATACCTCCGAACAAAGCTAAAACATTCTCTTTCCATGGATATCCATTAATAGCCCACTCGAATGATTTTCTTGCCAAGAAATAACCACTCATCTGGGGTCCGCATGCTCCCGTGTGCATTTCATACATGATTCTTCCAGCCTCTTTTGCATCAACACATCTTAACAAATTCAGTTCGGGCGGTTTTTTGTACAAAACATCACCACTCAATAAGAAATCACTTTCGTGCCGTCTAATGGTTCTCTTTTGGTCTCCACTGGCTTACTCGGGATATTCTTTCATTTTTAGAAATCTTTTGATGTCATGATTCCATGGATGACTATTTGGTTCTGCCTCAACCATATTACATTAACCGTGCCCTTCTCGAATTTGGATTTCTAATGGATCTATGTGAGCATTGCCTGGGTACCGCAGCACCGAATCCAATGTACCAAGTGCATCGGCTAGTTCATTATGGCAATGAGGGATGTACCTAAACTATATTGACTTGTATCGCCTGCCAAGATCTTCCACATGCTGCTTGTAAGGGATAAGCTTAACATCTCGGGTTTCTTGTTCTCCCTTATCTTGCTAAATAATCAAATTCGAGTCCCACATGATAAACAACTCTTCAACGTCTAGGTCGATTGCCATGTTTATACCCATAATGCAAACTTCATACTCAGCATTGTTGTTTGTGCAGAAAAACTAAAGTTGGGTTGTGGCTGGAAAATGTTGACTAGTGGGTGAGACCAAAACTGCTCTAATTCCAACACATTTTTTGTTTACCACTCCATCAAAGAACATTTTCCAAGCATTAGTATATTCGGATATTGCCTCGATCAACTTTACCTCTTCATCTAGGAAGCAAGTGTTCAAAGCCTGGTATTTATCATCAACCGGGATTTCAACCAAATGATTTTTTGATGCGTACGCTTTCATTGTCGTGCGAGTGACATAGACTATGTCAAATTCAATGAGCAGGATCTACCATTTTGCTAATCTTCCCGTGGACATTAGTTTCTAGAATATGTATTCAAAGGATCTAACCTGGTTATGAGGTAAGTGGAGTAAGCTTGCAGATAATGCCTCAACTTCTGAGCGACCTAAGTTAAAACATAGCAAGTTCTTTCCAACAAAGTATACTTAGCTTCATAACTAGTAAACTTTTTATTCAGATAGTAGATTGCCTGCTCTTTGTTTCCGATCACATCATGTTGTACGAGGACACAGCCAAAAGAATTCTCCAAGACTATCAGTTACAAGAACAGAGGCCTCCCTGGCTCATGTGGGATTAGGACTAGTGGGATAGAAAGATATTCTTTGATTTTATCAAAAGCTTCTTGACATTCATCTATCCATTTGATTGCCGCATCTTTCTTCAACAATTTGAATATGGGTTCACACGTGGATGTCAACCGAGCAATGAACCAGCTAATATAATTCAATTTGCATAATAAGCTAATCATATATTTCTTGGTTATTGGAGGAGGCAAATCCCGAATAGACTTTATATTTGTTAGATCTAATTCAATGCTCCTTCGACTGACTGTGAAACCAAGAGTTTGCCCGATGGAACCCCAAATGCACATCTGGCTGGATTCAGCTTCAAATCATATTTATGCAACCGCTCAAAGAATTTCCTCATGTTCCGAACGTGGTTGTCCAGGGTTTTGGGATTTGATGATCACATCTTCCACAAGAACCTCTATCTCTTGGTGCATCATATCATGAAAAATGATAGTCATAGCCCTCATATAGGTTGCCCCGGTATTCTTCAGACCAAATGGCATGACCCTGTAATAGTATATGCCCCAGGGTGTGGTAAAAGCTGTCTTTTTTGCATCTTCTTCATCCATCAATACGTGATGTCCTGCGTAACAATCCACAAAGGACTGTATCTCTTGTTTGGCGCGGTTATCAATAAGGATTTGGATGTTCGAAAAAGGGAAGTTATCATTGGGCCTTGCTTTATTTAGATCTCTGTAATAAACACACACTCAGTTCTTCCGATCTTTCCTTGGCACTGGAACTACATTAGCTAGCCATGTGGTGTAACGAACTACTCGGATCACCCCTGCTTTCAACTGTTTCATGACTTCTTCTTTGATCTTGTCACTAACATTTGTTTTAAACTTTCTTTGTTTTTTCTTGATAGGGGGTAATCGAGGTATGTTGGCAAATTATGGACCACCAAATCAATTCTTAGTCTCGGCATGTCATTATATGACCAAGCAAACACATCTATGAACTCAAACAAGAGTTGGATTAATGCATCACAGGTTTTTTCATCTGTGTGAATGCTTATTGGTTTCCCTGACTTCTTCATAACTACCCAAATTAATCGGCTTAGTATCATCTAAATTTTTCCTATGTTTATTCAAAAATTGTTTCAATTCTTGATTTATTTTCCGAAATGCCTCTTCTTCATCATATTCCGGTTCTTGATCTATTATTTCACAGTTCGACAACATGTTTGGATCTGGGCATGAAGTCTGCAAGCATGTCATGTTATTTAAAGCCGCATTATAATAACTGCAAGAAGAAATAAAAAATAACAAAAATCAAAAAGAATGAAGAAATATGAACTATGAAATATTGACTTCATTTCATTGAATTTGAAGATAACAGGGTTTATAGTGGAAATTAAAAGACAAGAAACTAAAGAAAAACATACGAGTTACACCCTGGAATAACTCGTGATGCATAAAAAGTGGCAGGACAGGTCTACCGGGACTCCCGCCTGATTGAGAATGGTGTAGCCTTCCAATTTTGCAGTTTGGCACTAGGTCCCATATACAGCACCTCAGCGGTGCTTGAGCCTTCCCCTGGTTGGACCATGTGGGTTTCATACAATGTCTTCCTCATATCCCCACAAATTTCTTCAATTTCTTCGATTGTAAAGGCTTTATCTTCCTCTTCCTTATTATACTCGGGCTTGGAAAATATTTTATACTGATGTGGCACCGGCTATGGAATACCCAGACATCATTCTTTCTATCATATGCCTATTTTACTTCAGCTGGCGTAGGTCGGAAGCCTACCCCAAAGAACTTCTCACTTGCACTCAGGGTGATAGGTTCAGTTATTCCTTGCAATGATTTCCCGAGCCCCTTCCCAGGTTTGTAACCATGCTTGATCATTTCTTTATCAACCATGATTGATGCATTTGAAAGGAAGGGTTGAGGGAAATGGTTTCCTTCTTCACACTGGTCTACGACCATAATCTCAAAAGCCTAATAGACTATGTGTTCAGTCACGTCTCTTGCTTCAAGACACGGGACTGACGGGTCTCGATAAATAGATTTCTCATCATCACCGTGAACCAAAATCTCTTGATCCTCGTGCTCAAATTTCACCATCTTGTAGAGAGTAGAAGGCACAGCCCCGCTACATGAATCAACTGCCTCCCCAAAAGAAAGTTGTAGGAAGTGTCCATGTCCAAAACATGTAAGCTTACTTCGAAGTCTACTGGGCCGTTAGTCAGGATCAAATCAATCTCTCCTATTGTATCCCTTTCTATGCCATCAAAGGCACGTACACAAACATTGTTACATCAGATTCTCTCAATACCGATTTCCATACGTTGCAAAGTTATGAGTGGGCAAATTTCTACCCCAAAACCACCATCTAACATGACCCTTTTCACATAGTACCCTTCGCATTTGACTGTCAGGTGAAGGGCTTTGTTGTGTGCGGCCCCTTCTGGGGGTAAATCATTCTTGCTAAAGGAGATTTGGTTGACTGCAAAAAATCTTTCTGCCATCCTCTCCAATTGTTCTATAGTGGTTTCAACGGGTACATATGCTTTGTTGAGAGTTTTGATCAATACCTTTTGATGTTCAATAGAGTTTATCAACTGAGATAACAGGGAGACTTGAGCAAGAGACATTCGAAGCTGGTCGATTATCTCGTAGTCTACCATTTTCATATTATGAAAGAATACCTCTGCTTCTTCAGCACTCACCAGCTTCTTAGGTGGGAAACATTTTCACCTCCTCCAAATAGAAATACTTCTCAACCGGTTTATTTTTTTAAACTTCTGCGAAGATTTCTTTGCCTTTGTAAGTCACTGCTGATTTGCTATTGTTCCAAGGAACAGTGTTGGGTTCTATCATTTGCCTTTGTGGTGTGCGGCCAATAACCACAGAATCACTCATCCTTGGTGGAATTATTGGCCCCCGCATCACATAGGACCCCTTAGGGACGTACATTTGAGCCGCCTTGTTTAACTCGAACCTCCTAGGAGGACTCAATGACATCTGGTTTTCCTTGTGGCCTCGGGGACATAGAGAACGGCATCTTGTCGGCTATGACAATGATGGCTTTCAGAGCTGGGTCAAACTCCTTATCTTCACAAATTATTTCGATAATCGTCCCATTATTGTGAGACGATAAAGGATTGTTGGTTACATTGGGAATATCTTCATCCCTTAAAACTATTCGCTTTTGTTATATCAGATCTTCTATAGTCCTCTTCAAAGTCCAACAATTTTCTACATCATGCCTTCTGCCCGTGAATGATAGGCACACAGGGTGACGTGCCGGTATGAGGGAGACTCTGGGTTTTGCATATTCATGGTTACGGGTTGCAACAAACCCATTTGGACCAGCTTTGAGAACAGGCTAGAATAGGGCTCACCAATGGGTGTGAAGTTTGTTTTCTTGGGTGGTCCCTGGGTATGGAAGTTGTTATGTGGAGGTCGAGGATTGTAGTGAGTTTGGTAAGGAGGTTGATTTCTACGTAATAGAGCTTGGTTCCGATTGAATTGTTGTTGTGGCCTGACGTACGGTTGGGAATCATCATCGTGTATAGCTGAGGAGCATAGGTCACATCTTGGTGGGGGTAATAATGATGTGGGGTTCTTTGAGAGAAAAGAGATTTGGGAGTACAGGGCTTTCTTGCACTTGGAGTTGGCATTGATGTTTCTTCCTTTTTCTTTCGATTTTCTACTCCTCCAAACCCACCTTGGATGGCTTGGGAGGTAGCCCTTATGGTAGACTGACTCAAGATTCACCCTGTTTTCAACCCATTTTCAACCATTTTGCCAATTTTGATGGCTTCAGCGAACGGCTTACCCATCGCGGACATCATGTTTTGAAAATAATCAGCTTCTTGAGCTTGGAGGAAGACTGTCATCATTTCAATCTCATCCATTGGAGGCTTTGCCCTAGAGGCTTGCTCATGTCATTTGACAGCATACTCTCAGAAGCTTTCCAATGACTTCTTCTTTATATTTGTAATGAGTATCAGGGGCAATATCAATGTTGTACTGAAATTGCCTGACGATGTCCCGAGCAAGGTCATCCTAGATGTGCCAACGGGATATAACTTGGTCCATATACCGTTCAGATGCGATACCAACCAAACTCTCTCCAAAGTAGGCCATGAGGAGTTCTTTCTTTCCATCTGCTCCCCGCAGTCTGTTGCAATAACTTTTGAGGTTGACAAGTGGAACCCCATGGCTATCATATTTCTCAAACTTTGGGGTTTTAAATAGTATGGTAGATGAACATGAGGGAATATACATAAGTCGGCATTGGATACACTTTTCTGTCCACTCAAGCCTTGTATGTTTTTTAGACTCTGCTCCATACTTCTCATCTTTCTCACAATATCTTCTTGCTCAGGTGTTTTGGTGGTCTTTTCTTGCCCCGTGGTGAATTCATATCGGGGTGGTTGAGAGTAAGTATAAGTGGGAAACTGTACAGGTTCCAGTGGAAAAGATGGTGTTTGGAAGGTGAATGATAATGAGTCAAAGGTAGCCCTGGGCAGTGTAGGTTGTGTCGTAGCCGAATAAGGTGGATCAGTGAAGATATTTGAAGTCGCACCTGATATTAACACCTGGGGGCTAGCCTCAGAAGGTGTTCCAACAAATTGAGATGAGATAGTAGGGTATCCCAGTGGTGTATTTGGGTGACTGATGGGGACGTTGGAGGTACCACTTACCTAGGAAAAAGTTCATGGAACCCCGGGATTGCACTTGGTGATTCTCTTCCATTGGCCAGACGTCCCACATTTCCATTACACAAAGACGGAGAATTCTGTTTTCTTCGGCAGCTGCGGATTCTGAGGTTTGGATGCCCGAGATCAGACTATCATCCGTAATGGGCATTGTTCGTAGAGTCATTTCCGAAGACATTTCAATGCTTCCTTTCGACCTTGTGAAGAATGGATGCAGTGCCAGACTACCACAAATCCAACCACCTTATTATAAAACCTGGGTTGGGTAACAGCAACAAAATGGTCAGTTTAAAGTAAATAACACATAGGTAATCGCACGTTAGGGTGTGATGCACCTATACAGTTAAATGTGTTTTTATGTGTTTCGCAACGGTTGCATGTTTCATCCCGGCTTTACTTATTTTTTCCCGATTTTCTCTTATTTCCACTTTCAAACTTCCACTCTTTTCCTTTCATATATTTTCTTGCTCTCTTTTTTCTCGTTTTTCCTTTGATTTTTCTTCGGCTCTCTTTTCTTTCTTTTTGGGTTTTTCTTCTGGGTCTTTCTTTATACGTCATTCTCTTATTTGGGTTATTTCCAAATTCATGAACGGATCCGATGAGGATTTCCAACCTATCATGACGCCACGTGAATTAGATCATTACGTAGTTCAAGAAAATAAATGCGAAAAATAAAGAAACAATTTTTTTGGGAATATTTTATTTTCATTAATAAAAAATCCTAAACTTTCAATTACAAAAGACATCAAACTACTTATTTTCTTGGAACATAAAATTACGAACAAACTCAAAATAAACCAAAATACAAACTCAATAAATGAAAAATCAGAAATACATTAAAGCTTCGACTCCTGGGGTCCATGGGGCATCATTCGGTCTTGCCACGGGCCTACGTGCAAGATCCCCTTGAAGCTGCTCCAAATCTCTCATTATCTGGCGGACAAATGTCATTACTGCATCGAAGAAAGTTGTTCGAGTCATGTCATCACATGCTTGGCATTTCGTGACAATGTAGTCAGCAATGGCTCTAACCCTCTCTCAGATTCTACCCGTTTCCTGAAGTAGATGCCCGACTTGCTGATTCCTGGCATCTGACACCTGAGTGTCATGATTGTTTTGATTTTGTAGTTGTTGTATTTCCTCCTCCATGTGAGCCATCAAAGCATAACAATATTCCATGTCAACTTTAAAGTCTTTGGCTTGCTTGGTCGCCTCATTCTCAAGGGTAGTTAACTTTCTTTTCAGATTGGTGATTGTACCTTAATATTTTCTTTTCATTTGTTGCACAAAATGTTCCCTCCCTTCTGCATTCTTTTCCAATTGGGCCCGGACTTTTGCTAAACTGGCTTCAAACTTTTCTAGGTCATCTTGACACTCAAGTGTTTTCTTTCTTAGAGTGCTTATAAGCCTTTCATCCTCTAGGCTTCTTTTCGGGTTTTTACCTGTGATTCTCATTTTCTGGATTTGGGCTTTGAGGGCTTCATTTTCCAGAGTTAGCTTTTTCTTTTCCTCTTCATCCACGGCAGCTTGGATACTCTTGGAAAATTCGAGTTCCCTGATTTGTCCTCCTAATTTACTTATTTTGACCCTATATATTTCTTCTTTTGCCAACCAGCCCTACTGCTCTTGCGAGTCGTTAGTGAATTGTTGAACATGGGCTATCTTACTAGGTCTCTTAGGAAACTAAAACCTTTTACCAAGCCAAACAATTTACTTGGGTTCTACCTCACCTCTAGCTAGATCCTGCACCATAGTCTTAGGTTCAAGAAATCTGCATTCATTCCACACCTGGCGAACTCTTCCTTCCAAAAATACGGCTTTTGGGCCCAATTCGACGACATGTCTACTTTGTCATGGGAAATGGTTTGAAATCTACCCAGTTAGCGCAAAACCCTAGAGGGAGCACATGGCTAGATTCTCTGGATGCTCATCAGGAGAAGATAACACACTTCAGCTGACATGTATACTGCTTCGATGACAAGAAGCCATTCCAACGCCCACTTAATTTTAACGGCAGTCAAATAACTCAAGTGTGCAAACCAAGCCTCAGTATCCTCGGGGAATTCAACACCCACCACTCGGCTTCCAAATTCTTCGATGCAACTCAAACCAGTAATACCGTAATTCATATACCCAACACAGTGGCAGAGATGTTCATGTATCCATAGTAGTAGTAGCATATTGCAGCCTTGGAAGAACTTCCCCCCTTCTTGACAGATAGTTAAAGCTCAGTAATTTTAGATAAGATCAGGGAACAAAAGTGCCATTAGCTTTCTTGATTGCGACATCCACTTTTCCTGAGAGGCCTACTTCTATATTACCATCTTCTCACGAACGGATTACAACACCAAAGAATGTTACTATAAAAACCAAACCCCGCCTTGCCTCCCATTTATCTTTATTTCCGGCATGGGTCAGACCAGCATACGGTGCTTCAAAACAATGGGGGTTACCATAACATTGATACAAGAACTGGAAAGTGCATTACCCTTCAGATAAATTTTCATCTTAAATATCCCGACTAATACTCAACATATCTAGTAATTTGTGAGGAGATACCGATATTGGTGACATTGGGTATCAACTTCTAAGGTTTTTATTAAGGTCAGCGTCACCCGCAATTTCCTCTAGTGTGACTGTGAGCTCAAAGTTAGAAAAACAAAACACATTATGAGACGGATCCCAAAAAGTTATCAAAGCTTCAATCACGTCAAACCTTGGCTTCATGTTCAAAATTCCGATGAGACCACCATGAACCTTTACCACAGTTTCTCTAACACATTTTCCAAAATCATTCCACCACATGTGGAGCTGTAAAGGGATCTCTTTAAGATCTGTGAAGGGTTCATTTTCATTTGTGTTCATCCTGCACATTTATTAAGATGATTTAATAATTCATTTTGACTCAATAAAACAAAAAGAGTTAAACACTATTTTTCAAAATTTCCGTTTCAAAATAAAACTCAGCTTTGCAAATACGGCCTTTCAGCACTTCGGGGAAGAACATTTTAAGATTGTTCTTGCTAACGGGCCAAAAAATTTAAAGAAAATGATCAAAGGTGGAAGTTCTTGCAAAACGGCCTTCCAGCACCTTTTTGGGAATATTCGGCTTATTTAAACAAGAATGGCATCACCCTGCTTATTGGCGATAAAAAAAATTGCTCTTTTGGAATATTTTTGCAAAAGGAAAGTTGCACCTGGTGGAATTGCCTACGTATCCCACATCCGGTAAGAATCAAATCAGCATAGTTCCGGTAAATTTAAGAAAAACAAACTATTTTTGAAAACAATATTTTCTTTCTTTTTTTCTTCTTTTTTTTAAAAAAAAATTAGGCAGAGTTTCAATACCGCTTGGACATTGGTTCTCAAAATGGGTAATTATCTCTCTTAACCTACACTGCTATTTTCTTTTCTTAACTTTCTTCTATTATTCACAAGTCGGTTAACATGCAAATCGAAAAAAAATAAATGCACAAGAAGCAAGTAGGATGCATCCGGATGGTCTTTTCATTTCAGGTACACCTGTCCTAGACAGACTCAACCCCTATGTTGAGTCTCCAAAGTCAAATGCAGGCGATGCAAACAAAAGTTCCTACTAGGAATCCATCATTAGGTTTTGTTATACTAGATTTAAAACCTGGGTTTATTGTTCTATACCTGGTTTACCAAAGCGGACAGCTCGAGCCGGGGGGGAGGGGGGCAGTACCAAGAATACAGAAGCTTCACCGGCTTTTCAACTTGTCCAAACCTCGTTCTAAAATTGGATAAGACTCTAGACAGAAGAGAAGTCACACGAAGTGCACACTCCCTTAATGATTTAGAAGACTCAGAGAGATGAAGAGTTTCGTAGCAATTTATATACAGTTCACAGAATATCAAAGTGGTAAAGCGGCACTTTGCTTATTAGGCTCAAATATGTACAAAAAATCAGATAATAGATAAAGCCAACTACAACAGCTATCTAAGCTCGAATTCTTGAACCCTGAACCGAAGTTTTGGGTTTTGATCCACAGCAGAGTCGTCAGAGTAGTCACACCTCCTTTTTTACTACACCCGAAGAGAGTATAAGGGAGTTTTTCATATTAAAGTAACCATATTCGAAATTGAATTATTTATTTATTTTTTGTTCAGAGTCACCACTTGGGATGGTTTATTTCTAGTGTTCCAAGTCACCAATATATTTTAAATACCAAATCGAGAAAAATTCGGCTTTCCTTTTGATTTTTGCAAATCAGAAATTTTGATTAAGGAATTCTGTTAACCCGAGGAAAGGTTTTAGGCACCCTCGGATTCAGTGAATCTGGCACGGTTGCTTAAACTATTATAATTGGCCAATTATCTAATTTTAGTACATATTTTAGCCTATGATATATTTTAACTTATTAAACCGCTTTAAATAACTTCTTAAGGTAGATTTCAACATCATCTAAAATACATCTTTGGACCACGCCGCATAAAATACACCTGCATTGTTGAGATTTGGATTTGGGTCACATGAAATGCACACCCGAGTTTAGGAAGGCAATTCATAAAAATAGTGCGTCTAAAGCAACTACGCATTTTCAAGTTTGTGTAGGCAACGAAAATTCAACTAAACGGCACACCTCGATTTCTAAGGAACATAGTAATTAAACGAAGGCCATGAATTTTGAGATTTTATTCGGCATGCACACCTCAACTCCAATTTTATAATGGAATTTGGTCTAGATTTCTGAGGGCCATAAGCTCTTTGTATTATCTAATATGGCTCACCTCCACTATCAAAGAAATCTAGTTAATTAACTAAGATCTGAAGTGATTTGAATTAAATCTACGCAAATATAGCCTAACTTTAAGAATCAACGAAATGGAGCAAAGTTTGGCTACACACAAAATCCGGTCAAAAGCATGCCCAAATTGACATTATGCAATTTTTGCACATTGAAAACAGAAGGGCTGGCCTTAAAGGAAACCTCCGGTACATAACAAGGCACTGGCCCAGTTGCAAAATCCAATGCTAAATCCCACACAAAAACTTAGAATTATACACAATCTATTAAATGCTTATCAGCTAAAACTATTTGGAACACATGATTGAACTAACATTGTCTTTTCTGAGCAATTAAAACTGCATTTTTTTCTAATCTTGCTCGCACCTTAGGCCCAAGTCAGCATTAGACGCACAAGCCACATCACAAGGAAAATAAACATTAGGCCCAAAAGAGCCCAAATCAGATTTTAAGGTCAAACTGGTTGAGGTTTAGGACTCAAGATCGAGTCTCCTCAGAAGCAGACAACATATGTCTAACCTTTCCTTCATGGCAGTAAACCAAGTTTCAAATTACAAGGTTTTAAAATCTCATTTCAAGATATCAAACATTACACTGAATGATGCCAAAAATTAAATAGAACTAGTAGGCAAATCAGCTATCCTCGACATGAGCTTATAATCACATTTCACATAACAACCACTTCTGAACAACACCTCACAATGCTTTTAAGTAACATACTACACATCATTTACTTAGCCATTAACCTATATTTTCCATGATACCTAGTTCTACATTAGATCACTATCAAGCAATATAAAACTGAGGTGTTTATCCAACACTAAAGAAAACTGAACAACATGCTTTTGACCAAGTCTTCATCCATATCGTGTCATAGTGCCAGATTAAATGCAAGAAAGCAAATTGCATCAGCCTAAGCCAGAAATTAATTAGGAAGATCATGAACTAAAGCTATAAAACACTATACAACAAAGTGATAAAGATGAATTCATAATAGAAGCTGAAAACATGTTTTGAACTTTAAAATTTCATTTTTTATTCAACTCAAGCTTCACATGAGGTAGAATGCAGAAGTGTACCTGAATAACAACAAAATGAATCATAAATCTAGTCTAAAACTAGGAGGAAGGCAACAGTACCAGAAATCATCAATGCAACAGTAACACCAACCAAAACCCACACTCCAAAATTCAAAACCAAACTCTTAATCCAGCAACGGAACAGTAGAACCACAATAAAATTCAAACCAAACTCTATAATACAATAGCTCAAACCATTTTTAACCCAGAATGCAAACCATGAACTTTCAGTGAATTGAACCAAATTATTAGGACCAGATGAACAAGAATCCAATTAGAAGTTTTTGTAGTTTTTCAGAAAAATTCTAGGAATTCAAGATTGTTTCAAAAAAAATTTAAAGAAGAAGCAGCGTTTCAGTTTTTTATGATTTCTATCTCTTAAAACCTGCCTTGCTAAAGAAGAAATGCTTCCTTTATAGGCAAGCTTTTAGCACAGCCCAAGGACATCAGATTTTGCATATTAAACCTTTTTGAATTTTTAATTTTGCTCAAGTACCCTTAGTCCAAAATCAATATTTTCAGAATCAGCCCAAAACTACCTTCCAGGAAACTTCCCCAGTCGGTTATACAAGATTCCCTTACCCAAATTCCCTAAACTACCCCTTAAACCCCCTGTTTTTACCCCAACCTACCACATAGGTCAATTATGACCCAAGACTCAAACCACAATGAGCTGGCTTCTCGTAAAAATGGGTCAAAAATGAACCCAAGGCCCAAAACAGCTGAAATCCATTTAGTAATTCATGAGAAGCAAAAGAAGAAACCAATTAAATGATTTCAAAACTATAGTTATCTACATAACTGCTTAGTTACACAAATAAGCATAGAATGAACGAGGTTATTAAATCAAAACGGCCTAATTAAAATTGACTATAAAACTAAAACAAGAAAGACAAAAATCAGAATTTTAACATTTCATGAATAAAAGCTAGCATGCCAACAAAAAACAGAGAACAAGCTTCTAAGATTTGAAAAGAAAAATGAAAACTCAGCGGGACAAATACGAACATAAAATTAATATAAAGGGAAAACCTAGGTTCAGAACCTTGCTCGAATTTCAGTAAAAGTAAAAACTAACTTAAGAAAGGGATTTAAAAAGAAGAGGAATAAGAAGTGAATCAAACAAAAACGGATAGTAAAAGAAGCAGAAAACTTACCAAGTCAGAAAATCAGAACCTACTGGAAACAAGTGACTTAACAAAACTAACTTCGATCATTTGTTCTTTGTCATGAACAACTGAACGACATCAGTTTATCTTGAATAAAAACTTCAAAGCTCAAAAGAAACAACACCCTATGACCATGCATGCCACCGAGCTCGATGGAAAATGATCCTAGACTTTTAGGGTTCGAACCCAGATGTAAGATTGGAGAAGTTCTGGGCATATTCGAGGGAAAGTAATTAGGGATTTGGCATGAGGAGGTGAAGGGGGTTCTGTGGTGTGGATTTGGGGTAGTTTGGTAGTGGCGTTGTCGGCTTGCGGCAGTGGAAAATTAGGGCGGTGCTAAGGTTTTGAGATGAGGAAGACGAAGTGAGATAGGGTATTTGAGAACTGACATGGTCTCTAAAGATTTCAGATATTCTTATGTGTTTGAGGAAGGGCCTTAATCGCCGTTCCATGGAAGGAAATGGAAGGCTCAAATTGAGCTGGAGCTGGGAACGTCAAACGACGTTATTTGGATTACTGATGGGGCAGACCAGGTGAAGGAACGGGTTTGGGCCTGTTTGGTCAGGTATTTGGATGGGTAAAGGGGCATTTAACTGGGCATGGGCAATTTCAATTATTTTTGGCCCAAAAACTCTGATCTCTTTTACTTTTTTTTCTTTTTCTTTATTTCAAAATTCTTTTCTTTTATCAAAATTAAACTTTAAAACCTAAAATATATCTTAAAACTAAATTAGCCTATTAAAAATAATAATTAATTTTAAATTATAATTAAAAATCAAATTTAAAGAAAACTACAAAAATTTGAATTTAAACAACAAAAATGCAAAATTAGTTATTTTTTGGTGATTTTTCCTATTTTTGCAAAGCATACTAATTTACTAATTAATCTAAAAATGTAAAAGTTAAATCCTAAATGCAAATGCAATATATTTTTAATTTTCTATGAATTAAATAAAATTGAACATGCACACAAAAATGCAGATAATCAGCGAATTCTACAATTAATATTAAAATAACAAATAATTAGAGAAAAAATCTAATTTTGGGAATTCTATAGGAGTAAATCATCTGAGGAAAAAATTACGTGCTCACAAAAGGTAACATACAAAATACAGATTACATATTATAGGAAAAAGCATATATATAAGCAGAGGCTCATGTATACCTCCTTGAACAGAAAAAGCATATAATTAGCATGACTTTCACATACGTTTTAGGTTCTGATCGAAGTTAAAGACGGGGGAGTTTCAAAGTTGAGGAAACATGTTTTATTATATAATTCAGATAAGAAGCCCCAATCTGGCTTGCATTCTGGTTGTAATAAATAACAGAAGCGGATTTATTTTTTAATTGTTACTCTAAGGCTTGCCTAAGTGGTAAGATGGGGTCCTATAGGCATGACATCGACTGAATTCAGAAGGTGATGAGACATTAAAATTTGGAATGAATTATTCGGGATCCTATAGGCAAGCTTGCTAAACTTTGGTTAAGTAACGGAATAAAGAGATGCAGAATTAACAAATTGATTACAGGTTTTAAGTGATAGTATATTATTACTGATTTTATATCTAGCATTGAGTGAAGCGAATTAGTGTCACGACATCAAACCGACCCGGTCGTGATGGCGCCTCTTGTGAAAACGAGGCAAGCCGACACAATACTCACATTAACCCTTTAATCCTTAATAGTCATTTTTGAAACTTTAATTGATCGATATTTCATAATATAAGTCTGAATAAAATATGGAAATAACATACAAGACCGACATCGGGGTGTCACTAGTCATGAGCATCTATCAAGAACTGAATACAATAAGAAGTCTAATATAATGTACTGAATACAGTAATAGCAATGTGAGGAAGGGAGCGGTGCTGCAGGCAGCCACCTGCTAACTTTGATGACTCAACGTCTGAGCAAATCAACACCCTCTATCGAGTTATGATATACCTGCATCTGTACACGAGGTGTAGAGAGTAATGTGAGTACTCCGACCAGTAAGTAATAAGATTAATTAAATACCGAGAAGTAGGAAACAATGAATCCACATTCACGTTACGCTCAATAAACACAACAGGCTTTCAAATCATAATACGAGTCAACGTTCCCTTTTAAAATCCAGCTTTTAGTAAAAATCATTTTTTTGAAATACTTTCTGGCTGTTTCAGTAGGGGTTCAATACCATTTAAAATAATAATAGATATTAAAGTGATAATTGGCCCCTCAGGCAAAGCATAATTCGTAAAATAGCCCCTCGGGTAAAACAGTAATCATAAACACTTCATAACTTGAAAATCTCAGTAGAAATAATCAATGTAATATCAGTGATTAACTTCTGAACATCTCATAAACACCAGTCTAAATAAAAGATTTTTTAAAATATTTGTTCAGCTTTTTCGCAGAGGCTCAATTTAAAGATGAGTGAAAACAGTCAATAAATCAACATATTCGATAGAAACTCACTTTAAAGAGGAGTGAAATCAATAAGTTCATAAACAGGACTTTCAGGCAACGTATCACTCATGTGCATACTCATATCTCATCTCTTACATCGCTACTCGCGCTCAACATTCACGCTCAATAGATACCAAATAGTAACCGCTGCGACGTGTAGCCCGATCCAAATACTTTATCGACGGTGCTTACTGGGGGTGTACAGACTCCGGGAGGGGCCCCTTACGGCCTAAGCGCAATATTGTTGCGGCCTGCAGCCCGCTCAAACATATCGATGCGGCGTGCAGCCCGATCCATATAAGTATCGATGTGGCGTGTAGCCCGATCCGTGTGTGTGTATATATATATATATATATATATATATATACATATATATATATATATATATATATTATTGCGGCGTGCAGCCCGATCCATTGAGGTATAATCCTCACTGCTAGACCCTCGGCCTCTCTCCGTCATTAACCTCACCATCAGACTCTCAGTCTATCTCAATAAAACAGGGAACTCAGCACAAAATAGAATCCACTCTTTTAAGAATATTGTGATAAATCCAAATAAGTAATAACAGGTAAAATCATGACTGAGTATATGCTTTCAAACACACAGAGTGAGAAAATATAGTAAAAATGACCCTAAGGGTCTCAACAAGTTGGCACAAGGCCCCCAAACATGGCATAGAGACAAGGATATAGTAACATCAAACAATTAATTATCAATACGCATTAAAATAATAGTTCGGGATGGACTAGGTCACAATCCCCAGCGGTGCTCTGCCCCACGCGCATCATCTAGCGTGTAAGTCACCTCAACCTAACACAACGATCTATAATATGGGGTTTCAAACCCTCAGGACAGTATTTACAATCATTACTTATCTCTAACCATTAAAATCTCTAGCTCGCAACGCTTTTGCCCCTCAAGTTGCCCTCCATGCTGATAAGTTAGGATTTTAACATGTTTATGTCCCTACTTGCCTATGCTTTGAGTATAAATTTCTACAAAATAGTCTCAAAATGCTCACAAGTTGTGCTTGATTCTAGGTTTGATCGACAAAGTGACGAAATGTTAAATATCGGCTCAAAAAGGAGTGAAACCTGCTCAAGTGTCAAATATTTAGTAAAGTGAAGGAAGAGGACCTAGTGCGGGCTGCGTGGAAGCAACTCGGCCTCACTAGGAGATTCATAGGCATGGCATATTAAGACTAATATCAACGGGGTCGCAGTTGGATTCACGCGGTCGCAGTTGGATTCACCGGTCCTCATTTAGGCTTTGCGGCCACTTCACTTATTTGTGTGGTCCGCATGAAAGAGGTTCAGAGGGATTGTCATGGATCCAAGTCCAGCCACGTGGCCCGCGGTCATCGCCAACCCTTCCGCGACCCCACTACTCATTTTTGTGGTCCGCATCCTCCAGTTCAAAGAGTTGAAAATTGCCAAGTCAAAGAGCCAGTGCGGTTGCGGTTGCTTTTGTGATGCCCGCACTGAGCCTGCGGGGGTATTTTCGTCTAGTTTTTCCAGCCTAGTATAATTAGAACATTTTACCACTTTTAGGTTAAGATTTTGATTCTGAAACACAGCTGAGCACATGGGAACGATATTGTAGCCATTTTTTGCATTTTTGGTCTTCATCAACAATAGATTATTGTAGTTTCTTCTTAGTAATTAATTAATATGTTTAGTTCTTCATCAATTTCTTCTGTTCTTCCTTTAATTATGTGTAGGTAAACCTATTAGCTAGGGTTAATGCTCAACCCTAGTATGGGTAATTGATGGGTGTTGCCATTTAGGGTTAGGTTGATATCGGGTGTTTGCTATTTGGGTTTATTTTATGTTTTTATATGAGAATTAGTTATTGCAAACATTGATTCAAGCTTATTGGATTTAACTCTTCTTGAGAAAGAGAGTCTATGACCCCAAAATTGACCCAATAGGGAATTGGGAAGGACCCATAAGAAATGGTAGTCCCAGTTAATGGGTTAAATCTTGATAGAGTAATCACCCTACTTGAACCCTGATTGCTTGGACTAATAGGCCTACCCAATTAAATCTCAAGAGAGTCAATTGGGAAAAATTACTCTCTCTATCGAGAGGTGCGAAGGTGGGTATAATTGTGCAACGGTTATAGCATAAGCTCTAAACATGTCAATCTATCCTTAGTAGTTTCTACCCTTTAACTAACCACCTAGGAGATGCCACGGCCCTAGTGCCTTTCTCTTTATTAGATACAACTTAGCAATATTCTCTTAGCATAATTTAGCTTTAATCCTTAATTTTATAATAGTATTTATAAATACAAAAACCCAAGAATTTTTGAAGTGACATTAGAAGAACAAAAACATCTCTAGGCTAGATAGAAAATACAACTCCACTACGAGCTCCTTGTGGAAATTCGATCCCGACCACTATTCGGGTAAAAGCTATTGCGACCCGCTCTTCCTACCTTTGTGTAGCACTAGGTTGGATGCGATCACACGGGCGTTAAATCTATCCAAAAATAGAGTGAATACATCACAATATGCTAAGGGAATAAAGCCCAAGCTAAAACAATCAATAATTGACACAAATCCCGAAACTATCAAAACTCGAGCCCCGGGCCAACTTCTCGAAACTCAATTCTTACATCAATGGGTTCTTATCTTGCCACGAGTTCATGCATACCAAAAGTTTTAAAATCCGACCTCAAATGGTCCGTCACATCCCAATTTAAAAGTCCAATTTCTCAAGAAATAGTTCTTCAATTTTAGGCTTAGTTTCCATGAATTTCTAGGTGGATTTCACAATAAAAACGAGTTTTGAGTTCAACAATCTTACCTCCAGGTGGTATCTCCGAAATCACTCTTCCATTCCCCTCAAGAAGCTCCAAAATCGCCCAACAAGGGTGAAAGTTAGCTCGAAAATCGCAAACAATAGCAATTAAAACATTATGCCCAGGCTTTAAAAGCCTTCTTCGCGAACGCGGGATGACCATCGTGTTCGCAATGAACAAAAACCAGCCCTATGTGTTCGCGACACAGGCCTTGCACACGTGATACATACTTGATACAGGACTACACAAACGCGGCCTAATTCATACGAACGCGATGAATATCTCGCCTCGAACCCAGCTAACCTTTGTCCTTCTATGCAAGCGCGGCATGGACCTCGCGAACGCGATGTACGAGAAAATAACCATTCGCAAATGCAGACCCTCAACCGCAAACGAGAAGGGTAAAACACTTGCCTTCCAATTCTTTCTATCCAATCGCTAGGGACCTCCCGCGATCGCGAAGACCAAAATACCCTGCTACAATTGCTCCAATTTCTGCTATATTCCCAAGTCCAAAACATCTCGTTGAGCCATCCAAAATCACCCCGAGGCCCTCGGGACCTCAACCAAAAGCAGCAACACACCCTAAAACATCATTCAAACTTGTTCCAATCATCAAAGTGCCTCAGACAACTTCAAAACCATCGAATTGCATTGAGTTCAAGCCTAAGTTCTTTTAAAATTTCCGAAACACGCATTCGATAAAAAACCCAACCAAATAATTTTGGAATGACCTGAAATTATACACACACATCCCAAATCACATAACGAAGCTACAGCAACTCTGGGAATTCCATTCCGATCCTCGGATGAAAATCTCACATGTGAACTGAAATTCGCCAAAATATTAACCTTGCCAATTCAAGCCTAATTCTACACCGGACCTGCAAAACCAATTTCGATCACACTCCTAAGTCACAAATCACACAACGAAGCTAACAAAATCACAAAAAATTCGATGTGAGCTCATATACAAATAAGTCAAGCCTTTCAAATTCATAGCTTTCAGCTGAGAATGTATTTTCAAATTCATTCCAAATTTTCCTGAAAACAAAAAACAACAAGCTAAATCGGTCATAATACATTATACAGAGTATTTCATGCCGAGAAATGGCGATTAGAGTGCAAAATCTCAAAAGGACCGGTCGGGTCGTTATATCCTCTCTCATTTAAACACACGTTCGTCCTCGAACGTACCCAGAGTTGTTCTAGAAGCCAACCAATAGCTGAATAACTTTACTATGCATATACCTGGAGGTGATCCCACGTCAAGCTTTTTCATATAGGTTTGATAACACGTTTTAACTGAAACTACACAATCCAGTCTAGCCCCTAAGTCATAGAACCACATTTTCACTTCTGAAACCATCGATACGGTTAAAACCTCACACCCATACTCTGAATAGGCCAGAACCAGCTCTAATAACCCACGCCTGCAACTTCAGATGCAATTCTATGACATACAACATAACTCAAACATATGAGGCGACAACTTCCATTCATGATAGCTGCACACAACACCCGAATACCGATCGAAAAACTCCTATCAACTAAAGTTTCATACCATAACTCTTATATATATAATGCCAATGATAACTAAAACATGCAGTAAGCCATAAACATTTTCACATCAACCATTCATGAAGACACTTCTCCTTGGAAATTACCATTGAGATTTTTCCGAGCCGAACCTCGATATTATCCTCCAACAATGTGAAATTGAATCCATTCGCATTCATTAACGTTTCCAACAACCTCTTACGATCCAACACACTACCCTGGGGACATGACACATCAATAGAGGCCTAAGCCACAACTGGAATAATACACGCACCAATAAACAATAGTCCAAATATACTCAAATCATTAAAATGACTCTAATGAAAGAGTTGTCCCTCAAGATCACCAGAATCATCACAATAAAAGGCTGAGAACCCGTCTCATATCATAGAAATAGAATACAAAAATCTAACCCTCAAGGTCATGTCTCTACATAGCTTCGTTGCAATGTACGATCCTATTCACATGGAACACCTCAAGTCATTATGCTCGAAATCGACAACCATGCACAATTTGATGTCTGCAACCACGACAAATTATTACACCCATGGTGAAAAACATAACGAATACCACGCAACCCGATAAGACATAACCGATACGCCATTCAGTGAACAACACCCAATTAATCTTCTTACTCGACTTCCACTATGAGACCCCAAATGAATCCCACCATATGTGCCCATAACCAACAAATCATAATGTATCGCAACATAGAAAGATCACTCATAGACCTCGCCAGATTACTAATAAGCTCAATAACAATCAAATCAACACATCCCTCAATAATACAATTCGAAGTCAATAAAACCATCTTGAGGACATATATCCGCATAGGTCCACTAATGGACCACACATCAACTCCAGTTACCCAATATAGGTAAATAATCCTTCGAAGGTCCACAATGACTGAATCATAGTACATACTAATAGTTGACTTTCTTACCCCGTTTAGCCATCCACAACCACAAGCCAACCTACATATGAGAACTTTCGGTCTCCAAGTCCATAAAACACACGAATTACCATATCCGATCCCATTTACGCCACTCGCATATATAACTCACATCTAGTACTCAATCATCCCATGAAAGATACTCTAAGATTTTTCTATGCTACCAAGCAAACTCGAATATCAGTAGCCGATCTGACAAAAAGTGTCGCAATACTACCAAGTACCATCAACTTAATCATACTGCCCATTTTGAAGAAACATATACTCCCGTCAAATCATTTCCAGTTAGCAGTACCATTTCCGTAGTCATATGAGGCTAGCCGCTGCCTAAGAGTTTTTATGAACTCTCATTCAGAACTGAATTGTAACCCATTTAGCAAAGAACTTCAATTGATCCCATTCAGAAGAAAATCATTACGCATCCCATGCTTCTCACACACGAAGAAAATACACATCTCCAACCACAGTATAAATCAACAATAACTCTCTAATTTCCATTTGCACAAACTAAACCGCTAGGAATGAATCGTTCTAACTAGACCAAGCTAAGAAAGACGTCAAAACCCAAGATAATAACTGTGAAATACCTGTGTGAACCAATTACCTTGAACACAGACAAAGATTTAATCATATGCTTACCATACCGATCCGGTCTACTATCAAGCTACTCCATCCATCTAAATTTCCTTCTGATTCAGCTTCAATTTGATATTCCTTCTTGTTGTAGCACTGCAACTCTCCACCCAAGGCTTACCACACGAGACCCAAGTATAAAACCACACCATCTAAGACTCATAAGCCGCTGAATACTCTCTTAAATACCCCTAAAAGAACCACATTCAAAAGACTTTACTCTGAAGAGACTTCCTACAAATCTAAATTCGTTACCTTTATCTTCTTGATGTTGATACATAGAATCCCACAATTATAGAAATATACCACAAGTCTAAACATCTCCCAATGAAAACTCAGTTGCTAACCACATATGCAACTTTAAAATACCCAATTATTATATGTAGAATCTTTAACACATTAGAACCATTCTCGCAAGTCATCCACTCTACTCAAACCGCCATTAGCCCGATCAAAATAACCGGACAACCTGTGCCTCATTAGCACTTCATACACTACAGAATACAGCCTCATCCCTATATAACCAAGCAACTTCCTGCTCTATGCACCGAGCATCTTTTACCAACAACGACTCAAGACCTTTTGATATTCTCTTACACCTATGAAGCATGAGATAAACTTTGTCAAAATTTTCCTTTACTCGCGGCATCCTCCGTCTCATTCTCCATAAGCCATAGCTGATTCACCAATATGCCTCAAACTGGAACTAACATAGCACATAACCGTGCAATTGCCTAATCAATAGCAGACTCCCCCACTTGCTCAAAGCCATAGACGAAAACACACAATAACTCATAACGCGTATACCCTATTGTTGCCATAATACCGTTGTGAGATTAAAATCAATCCTTCATAAGCTCGTGAAGCACAGACCATCTGGTACTTTAAATCTTCTGCTAATCTTGCATTCATCCTCGCAATAGTCAAGCCTACTCTCTTAAGCGACCCAAACTTAAATTTTGACACATTGTTTGCTTGTGATTAGGCATGACATGACTAGAATGCGGATTTCTGAGGACATGGCCCTTGATAGGAAAGTCTGGAGGTCTAGTATCAGGGTTGTAGGATATGGGCCCCTAGAGTTTTTCGTACTCCTCACCTGGGGTTGGGTGAGGCTTGGCAGGGCTATCCATAGATGATTTGTGTATTGGATTGTGTCTCCCTTATTGTAGTTATCTATGGTAGTTACTGTCTGACATTGTTGCATGGTATTTTATTTTATTTATTTATTTATTTATTTTTATTTATGGTTCTTATGTTTAGATAAATTTTTATGCTATTTCTGTTGAATCTACTAATGTCCTTTTATTGTTGTTTTTGTTTTTGTTGTTCCTTTCCTTCTCTGAGCCGAGGGTCGATTGGAAACAGCCTCTCTGCCCTTTCGGGTTGGGGTAAGGCCCGTCTACATATTACCCTCCCCAGACCCCACCTTGTGGTACTATACTGGGTAGTTGTTGTTGTTTGTTGCTGTTGATATCTTCTAACAGACAACATAAGGATCGCACCACTTCAGAACACTCTGCAGGATATAACCCACCTGCTTTGCCTTCAAATAACATTTTTGTATACCTTCCACCTTCACAAACATAACGCAGTCGATTAGCCTTTCTGAGTCTAAACTCATATCGCAACACAAAATTTACTTCACTCTCAGCTGGAAAACATGAAAAGGTCTTTCATAAATCTATAACTCGGGGCAATACCTCGAATCACAATGAAATTCAAACACCTAATAGTTCTTCTATCATCCAACATACCTTCCTTGTCATTTCCAAGTCAGATAGATACATCTCGCAGTACTAACATACTCATCATATGGCTATGCAGTCGTCACTCCACTAATAGCGACACTAACAAACATATTAATTCAAAACACTTGCTCACATGACCAGCACCTCAGTGCTCAAGCCATAGGCAAAGATCCGGTCTCAAGTCCTCTAGACCGGCCCAACATCAAACTCACAGAGATAATATCTCGCCCCTCAATTGGGGAAATCACAAGCTATCAAGGCACATCTGATACTAAGCACTCATGCGCGCATACGAACGTGTGAAAGGAATTTCAAGATTTGCTTCTCAAGCTGAACCAAGGACGCACGATAAGAATTCAAGAATGGGAAGTTTCCCTAAAGATCCCGCATACTCTCGAGGATAAATACAGACGTCTTTGTATCGATCCGCGAGACTCTACTAAACATGCTCATGACTCGTGAGACCTAGTAACCTAGGATCTGATACCAGCTTTTCACGACCCCAAAACGACCTAATTGTGATGGCACCTCTCGGGAAGATGAGGCCAGCCGACACAACACTCACATTAATCCTTTAATCCTTAAGAGTCATTTTTGAACCTTTAATTGATCAATATTTCATAATATAAGTCTGAATAAAAAGCGAAAATAACATTCAAGCCCGACATCGGGGTGTCACTAGTCATGAGCATCTATCAAGGTCTGAATACAACACGAATTCTAAAATAATGTACTAAATACAGTAATAGCAATGTGAGGAAGGGAGCAGTGCTGCAAACGTCATGCAGCCACCTGCTAACTTAGATAACTCTTTGTCTGAGCAAATCAACACTCGCTGTCGGGTTCCAATATACCTGGATCTGCATACAAGGTGCAGGGAGTAATGTGAGTACTCAAACCAGTAAGTAATAAGAGTAAATAAAGACCGACCTGCAGAAAATAATGAATCCACATTCACGTTAGGCTCAATTAACACAACAGGCTTTCAAATCATAATACGTGTCAACCTTCCCTTTTAAAATCTAGCTTTTTGTAAAAATCATTTTTTTTGAAATACTATCCATCTGTTTCAAAAGGGGTTCCATACCTTTTAAAACAACAATAGAGGTTAAAGTCATAATTGGCCCCTCGGGCAAAGCATAGTTCGTAAAATAGCCCCTTGGGCAAAACAGTAATCATAAATACTTCATACCTTAAAAATCTCTGTGGAAATAATCAAATGTCAAACCAGTCATTAATTTATGAACATCTCATAAACCCAGTCTAAATAAAAGTTATTTCAAAACATTTGTTTAACTTTTTGGCAGAGGCTCAATATAAAGATGCGTTAAAACAGTCAATAAATAAACATATTTGATAGAAACTCACTTTAATGAGGAGTGAAATCAATAAGTTCGTAAACAGGCCTTTCAAGCAAAGTATCACTCATGTGCATGTATATATCTATCGCCCCTTGTGCTCGCCTCTATGCCACTCTTGACTCATCTCTTATATCATTACTCGAACTCAACATGCATACTCAATAGATACCATATAGTAACCGTTGCAGCGTGTAGCCCGATCCATATGTCGCTTCGGCGTGCAGCCCGATCCATATACTTCGTCGATGGGGCTCACTTGGGTGTGTAGACTCTGGGATGGGCCCCTTACGGCCCAAGCACTATATTGTTGCGAAGAGCAGCCTGATCCAACATATCGCTGTGGCGTGAAGCCCGATCCGTGTGTGTATATATATATATGTATATATATATATGTATATATATATATGTATATATATATATATGTATATATATATATTTCTGCAGTGTGCAGCCCGATCCATAGATGTATAATCCTCACCACTAGGCCTTCGGCCTCTCTCAGTCATTAACGTCACCATCAGACTCTAAGTATATCTCACTATAACAGGAAAATCAGCCCAAAATAGTTTCCACACTTTTATGAATATTGTGATAAAGCCAAATTTGCGTAATAACAGGTAAAACATGACTAAGGATATGCTTTCAAACATACAGTGTGAGGAAAGATAGTAAAAATGCCCTTAAGGGTCTCAACAAGTTGGCACAAGGCCCCCAAATATGGCATACAACCCAAGATATAGTAACATCAAACGATTAACTATCAAATATGCATGAGAATATTTTTCGGGATGGACTAGGTCACAATCCCCAGTGGTGCTCTACCCCACACTCATCATCTAGTGCGTAAGTCACCTCAATGTAGCACAACGATGTATATCCGGGGTTTTAAACCTCAGGACAGTATTTACAATCATTACTTACCTCAAACCGGTGAAATCTCTAGCTCACAAAGCCTTTGCCCCTCAAATTTGCCTCCACGCGCTACGAATCTATCCAAAATTAGAACGAATACATCATAATGTACTAAGTGAATAAAGCCCAAGCAAAAACAATAAGTAATGGGAAGAAATCCCGAAATTTAAAAACCCGAGCCCCAGGCCCACTTCTTGAAACTAAAAAATTCTTACAACAACGGGGTCCTTATCTCGCCACTAGATCATAGATACCAAAAGTTCTAAAATCCGACCTCAAATGGTCCGTCATATCCCAATTTAAAAGTACAATTTTTCATGGCCTAGTTCTTCAATTTTAGGCTTAATTTCCATGAATTTCTAGGCGGATTTCACAATAAAAACGAGTTTTGAGTTCAACAATCTTACCTCCAAGTGTTATCCCTTGAACCCTTCTTCAATTTCCCTCATGAAGCTCCAAAATCGCCCAAAAAAATGGCGAAAGTTAGCTCGAAATTCGCGAACAAGAGCAATTAAAACATTCTGCCCATGCTTTAAAAGCCTTCTTCGTGAACGTGGGATGACCATTGCGTTCCCAATGAATAAAAACCAGCCATCCAAAAATTGCTCTATTCATTCGCAATACAAGCATTGCGAACGCGATACATACGTGATACAGGACTATGCGAACGCGGCCTAATTCACGCGAATGCGATGAATATCTCGCCTCGAACCCATCTGACCTTTTTCCTTCTATGCGAACGCCGCATGGACCTCACAAACGCGATGCACGAGAAAATAACCTTCCGTGAATGCAGACCCTCAACCGCGAACGCAGAGGATAAGACACTTGCCTTCCAAATCCTTATATGTGATCGCGAGGGACCTCCCGCGATCCCGAAGACCAAAAAACCCTGCTACAGTTGCTCCAATTCTTGCTATATTACCGAGTCCATAACATCCCGTTTAGCCATCCAAAATCACCCCAAGGCCCTCGGGACCTCAACCAATACCAACACACCCTAAAACATCACTCAAACTTGTTCCAATCATCAAAATGCTTCAAACAACATCAAAACCATCAAATTGCATAGAATTCAATAATAAGTTCTTTTAAAACTTCTGAAACACGCATCCGATCAAAAACCCAACTAAATCACCTCTGAATGACCTGAAATTTAACACACACATCAAAAAACACATAAAAAAGCTACAGAAACTCTCTGAATTCAATTACAATCCTCGGATCAAAATCTCACCTATCAACCGGAATTTGCCAAAATACTAACTTTGCCAATTCAAGACAAATCCTACACCGGAACTCCAAAACCAATTCTGATCTCACTCCTAAGTCATAAACCACAAGCTAACAAAATCACAAAAATTCCGATCTGAGATCATATACGAATAAGTCAACCCTTGATCAAACCTATCAAATTCAAAGCTTTCAGCTGAGACTGTTCATTCAAATTCATTCCAAATCTTCCTGAAAAGAAGAATTAACGAGCTACATCAGTCATAATACATTACATGGGGAAAGTCATGCCCGAAAACTAGAATTAAAGTGCAAAAGCTCAAACCAACAAGTTGGGTCTTTCATCCTCCCCCATTTAAATAGGCATTCGTCCTTGAACATACCCATAGTTGTTCTAGAAGCCAACCGATAGCTGAATAACTTTACTATGCATGTACCCCGGGGTGATTCCATGTCACCCTATTTCATATAGGTCTTATTACACATATTAACTAAAATTACGCAATACAGTCTATCCCATAAGTCATAGAACCTCATTTTCACTTCTGAAACCATCGATACGGTTAAAACCTCACACCCATAATCTGAATAGGCCCGAACCAGCTGTAATTACCCATGTCTGCAACTTCAAGTGCAATTAGGGTGATATACCACATAACTCAAACACATGAGGCAACAACTTCCATTAACAGCAGCTGCACAAAACACCCGCATACCGGTTGAAAACTCTTATCAACTAAAGTTTCATTCCAAAAGTCTTATGTATATATAATGCCAATGACAACTAAAACATGTAAATAAGCAATAACCATTTTTCAGATCAACCATTCATGAAGCCACTTCTCTTTCGCAATTACCATAGCAATTTTTTCGAGTCGAACCTCCATATTATCCTTCTGATATACTGAAATCGAAGCCATTCGCATTCATTTACGATCCCAATGATCTATTCTGATCCAACAACCTACTCTAGTGACATGACACATCAACATAGGCCTAAACCACAACTGGCATAATACACGCACCATTAAGCAACAGTCCGAACGTACTCAAATCATAAAAATGACTCTAATGAAAGAGCTGTCCCTCAAGCTCACTAAAACCATCACAACACAAGGTTGAGAACCCATCTCATATCATAGAAATAGAACACATGAAACTAACCCTCAAGGTCATATCTCTACATAGCTTCGCTGCAATGTGCGATCCTATCCAAACATTGTTCCACATGGAACACCTCAAGTCACTATGCTCGAAATCGACAACCATGCACAAATTTATTTTTGGAACCAAGAAAAATTATTACACCCATGGTGAAAAAAATGACGTATACCATGCAACCCGATAGGACATAACCGATATTCTATTCAGCGAACAACACGCAATTACTTTTCCCTCTGGACTTCCATTATGAGACCCAAAATAAACTGCACCATATGTTCCCATAACCAACAAATCATAACGTCTCGCAACACAGAAAAATGACTCATAGACCTCCCCAGATTACTAATAAGCTCAATAGCGATCGAATCAACACATCCCTCAACAATACAATTCGAAGTCAATAAAACCATCTCGATGTCTGACACATATCTGCATAGGTCCACCAATGGACCACACATCCACTCCAGTTACACACAACAGGTGAATAATCCTTCGAAGGTCCACAATGACTGAATCATAGAACATACTAATAGCTGACTAGCTTACCCACATTTTGCCATCCACAACAACAAGCCAACCTGTACATGAGAACTTCCTATCCCCAAGTCCATAAAACACACGAATTACCATATTTGATCCCATTACCGCCACTCGTATATACAACCCACATCTAGTACTCAATCATCCCATGAACGATACTCTAAGATTCTTTCATGCTGCCAAGCAAACTCGATTATCATTAGCCGATATGACAAGAAGACCTGCAATACTACCGAAGTACCATCAACTTAATCACATTTCCCTTTTTACTGAAACATAGACTATCGTCAAATGATTTTCAATTTGTAGTAACATTTCCTTGATCATCTGAGGCTACCCGCTGCCTAAGTGTTTTTATGAACTCCCATTCATAACTGAATTGTAACACATCTAGCAAAGAACTTGCATTGATCCCATTTACAAGAAAATCATTACGTATCCCATGCTTCCCACTCTCATAGAAAATACACATCTCCAGCAATGGTAGAAATCAACAGGAACTCTCCCAATTCCACTTGCACATATTAAACTGCCAGGATTGAATCCTTCTAACTAGACCAAGCTAAGCAAGCTATCAAAACCCAAGAGCATTGCAGCAAAATACCTGTACGAACCCACCCATTACCTTGAACACACAAAAAGATTATATCACTTCCTTACCATACCGATGCGATCTACTATCAAGATAATCCATCCATCTAAATTTCCTTTTGATTCATCTTCAACTTGATATTCCTCCTTGTTGTAGCACCGCAATTCCATAACCCAAGGCTCAACACATGAGATCCAAGTACGAAACCACACCGTCTAAGACTCATAAGCCGAGGAATACTCTCTTAGATACCCCTAAAAGAATCACATTCAAAATACTTCACTCTGAAAATACTTCCTACAAATCTAAATTCGTTACCTTTATATTCCTAATGTTGATGCATAGAATCCCAAAATTATTGAAAATACCACAAATCTCAACATCTCCCAATGTAAACTCAGTTTCTAACCACATATGCAACTTTAAAATACCCAATTATTATATGTAGAATCTTAAACACATTAGAACCATTCTCGCAAGTCATCCACTCTACTCAAACCGCCATTAGCCCGATCAAAAGAACTAGAGAACCTGTGCCTCATTAGCACTTCTGACACTGCAGAATACAACCTCATCCCAATACAACCAAGCAACTTCTTCCTCTATGCACCGAGCAACTTTTACCAACAACGACTCAAAACCTTCTAAGATTCTCTTACACCTATGAAGCATGACATAAACTTTGTCAAAATTTTCCTTTACTCGCGGCATCCTCGATCTCAATCTCCATAAGCCATAACTGATTCACCAGTATGCCTCAAACTAGAACTAACATAGCACATAACCGTGCAATCGCCTAATAAATATCATACTCCCCCACTTGGCTCGAATCTATAGACGAAACCATACAATAACTCATAACGCATATATCCTATTGTTGCCATAATACCATAGAGAATTGGCCTTTGCCCCTCAAATTGGTCTCCACGCGGTAACATTCAATCCCAAATCAGAGCGAATACATCACAATATTCTAAGCGAATAAAGTCCAAGCGAAAACAATCAATAATGGGAAGAAATCCCGAAATTACCAATACCCGAGCCCCAGACCCACTTCTTTAAACTCAAAATTCTTACATCAACGGGCTCCTTATCTTTCCTCGAGTTCATACATACCAAAAGTTCTAAAATCTGACCTCAAATGGTCCGTCAAATCCCAATTTGAAAGTTTAATTTTTCAAGCCCTTGTTCTACAATATAGGCGGATTTCACAAGAAAAATGAGTTTTGAGTTCAACAATATTACCTATAGATGTTATCTCTTGAATCACTCTTCAATTCCCCTCAAGAAGCTCCAAAATCGCCCAAAGAAATGGTGAAAGTTAGCTTGAAAATAGCGAACAAGAGCTATTAAAACATTCTGCCCAGGCTTTAAAAGCCTTCTTCGTGAAAGCAGGATGACCATTGCGTTCGCGATGAACAAAAAGCAGTCATCCAAAAATTGCTCTATGCGTTCGCGATACAAGCATTACGAACGCGATACATACTTGATACAGGACTACGTGCTCGAACCCAGATGACCTTTTTCCTTCTATGCGAATGCGACATGGACCTCACGAACGCGACGTGGACCTCGCGAACGCGATGCACGAGAAAATAACCTTCCGCAAATGCACACCCCTTAACCGAAAACACGAAGGATAAAACACTTGCCTTCCAATTCCTTCTACTTTATTGCGGGGACCTCCCGTGATCCCGAAGACCAAAAAAGCCTGCTGCAGCTGCTGCAATTCTTGCTATATTCCCAAGTCCATAACATCCCGTTTAACCATCCAAAATCACCCTGAGGCCCTCAGGACCTCAACCAAAAGCACCAACACACCCTAAAACATCATTCAAACTTGCTCCAATCATCAAAACGCTTCAAACAACATCAAAACCATCGAATTGCATCGAATTCAATCCTAAGTTCTTTTAAAACTTCTGAAACACGCATTCGATCAAAAACCCAACTAAATCACCTCCGAATGAGCTGAAATTTTACACACACATCAAAACACATAACAAAGCTACAACAACTCTCTGAATTCCATTCCAATCCTTGGATAAAAATCTCACCTATCCACCGGAATTCGCCTAAATACTAACTTTACCAATTCAAGACCAATCCTACACCAGACCTCCAAAACCAATTCCGATCACACTCCTAAATCATAAATCACCCAATGAAGCTAACAAAATCACAAAAAATCTGATCTGACCTCATATACGAATAATTCAACCCTTAATCAAACCTTTCAAATTCAAAGCTTTTAGGTGAGAATATTCTTTCAAATTTATTCCAAATCTTCCTGAAAAACAAAAACCAACGAGATACATCAGTCATAATACATTACACGGGTCAAGTCATGCCCGAGAACTGACGATTAAAGTGCAAAAGCTCAAAACGACCGGTCAGGTCGTTACATCCTCCCCCACTTAAACACACGTTCTTCCTCGAACGTACCCAGAGTTTATCTAGAAGCCAACCAATAGCTGAGTAACTTTACTATGCATATACCCGGGGGTGATCCCATGTCGGGTCGTTACAATCAGATTCATCTAGAAAATCCTATAGGCATGTTGACTACACGTTTCTTAATTTAAGCACTTATGGACTTAGTATCTGAATATAAAAGTTTGTTTTAAACCTATAACCATGGTATCAAAAATGCAGAACATTTTTTAAACCTATAAGCATGATATCTAAAATGAAGTACTTTTTTTCAAACCTATAGGCATGGTATCTAATGAAAAAATTGTTTTAAACCTATAGACATGGTATCTAAAATGCAGTTTGAATCATGCAGAATGACATTAGAGAAATCCTAGAGGCATAATTTCTAAGTGGAGTTGAATATGCACAATTATAACAGTTCTATAGGCATGGTCTCTATATATGTCTCAATATGAAGAATTTAGAGAAGCTTATAGACATGGTCTCTATATATGGTTGAATATGCAGAATTTAGAGTAGCCCTATAGACATCTTTTCTAGGTGAAGTTTGAATATGTAGGAATTGAAACATCATATAGGCATGTTTTCAACCCTTGCATGAATAGTTACCCACTCCTTTTCACTAGCCAGCCTCAAATGTTTATTACAACTTGTTACAACCCAGAAATAAATTACATCAGAAAAAGTACAAAGAAAAGTACACCCAAAGAAAAGCCTGATGCTGACATCATGTCTAATTTATGAGATAGACTAACTCAAAGATCACTCATCCAAAGCCTTTCTCCAATTTGAGTGTGTTATAGTTCCCTAAGAGCCTCAATAGGACTCCGGACAGTGCTCACACCCAAATTGTACCACCAGAAAAGGGATAAGTGTAGTGTGGAAGGGCCAACCCTCAAGTGTCCAAGTTCAGATGGAGCTTTATGGGTCCAAGGTAAGGCTTGCAAGAGGGAAGCAGAACTTTAAGTCTAAGAGAGCGTGCAAATGAAGAAACAGAGTTCTAAAGAACTAAGAAAGTACAGTAGAGGGGAAGATGGGATGGGAAACAGGTATAGGATTTAGGGTTTCACACAAAGGGGTTTAGGGATTGGGGAATGTAAAGAGCCTATGCACTTACGCATTAGCTAATTCTAGGCATGCACATCAATAGAGAGTGGTGTTATGCTTACAAAATCAACAATAATACGCAACATATTATGGTGACATAGAGGTGTGATTCCAGGGGAATCAAGTTTGAGTCATAGAAAGTAATACTTAATATTGTCATGCCTCAAATAAACCATTAACATCAAACACATTTAGGATGCATAGTAGATGCAGAACAGGTAGAAGAAAATTACAACATGCTAAAATAAGTACTGAACTGAACACAAGCAGTAGTCAGACAAGAGGGTAAAAGTAATAAGTAAACACATTGTTGTGATTGGTGAAAATCTTAATTAGAACATACCAGTTTCAAAGAGCAAGATACAGTAAAAGCAAGTAGCAGGATTTGAAAGAAGGCCATAGTACAGGTAACAAGGTAGAATGCTTTTTCAGTGTGAGTTTGAGTTTAGAAAACTAAGAGTGTTCGTGTGTCTTTTTGTCAATGAAATAGCAGGGTATTTATAGTTTGAAAACAGGTAGAAAACAAGGCAAGAATCATAGCTTAGTAGTAATTATGGAACTATGTACCAATTAAAATAAACCAGTATAAGGACTTCCTTTCATTAAGGAGTTTAAACTAAACGGTAGTGGATATAAAACTTTTAAGGAAATAAATAAAGTGAGCATCTTGTGCAAAGTAGACAATTAGGGGAAAATACATAGGGGTTTAATAAGGGAAGAATCTTTTAAATACTTGGTCAACCAAATAAGGTAAGAAAACAAAGTAAAGTTGCATAGTAAATCAAGGAATTAGGGATACAAAATTATTGATTCATGAATAAAAAAATAAACCAAGTCAGAAATAGGGGAATCGAAGGTCTAAGGAAAGTTTTCCAAATCAACCCAAGAAATAAGAAAATCAGTAAACAAGGAAGCAATCAATCAAACATACACGAGAAAGTCTGAAATAAGTCCACAAATAAGGGTTATTTTTAGAGGGAAACATAGCCTATAAAGAGTGCATAAACATTAAGCATGCGGGCTAAATCTATGACAAAGAGAAGTGTCATGCAATCACAAAATCAGTAAGTTGTGGACTGTAGGAATGTAGTTGTCACCTAGGTCAGTCTTAGTAACTCAGTAATAGAGAAAATAGAGTATCAAATAGTATGCAAAGGGGTCAAGTAGAAAGACCTTTCTAAAAAATATAGTCAAGTTCCAATGATAGCAGGAAATCAAAATCACATAAAGCGACTAATGTTTAAACAAAGATTTCAAAATTTAGTCGAGCAATAGATGAAACAACTTCAGAAACTCAAATAGGTCCAAAGAGAATAGGGATTTGAAGCCCATATAATTCAGAGCATGACGAACAGGTAAGTCACATAGCAAATAATCTCAGAACTCGAATGAAACCCAAAGATCTAGGGTTTACACCATCATCTAGTATAGACATGAAACACAAGTAAATCAGACAGAACACTAACAAAATAGATTTAGAAAATCTCAAAAAGGAACTAAGACCTTTAACATGCACACTTCAGAAAAAGAACGACATAATGAAACACAGTAGAAGAACAACATACATAACACAGTAGAAGAACAACATACAGAAACACAATAGTAGAACAACATAAGGAAACACAATAAAAGAACAGCATAAAGAAACACAGTAGAACATGTTTAAAAAATCAGAAAATCTTCAAAATAATTTGAAAAAAAAAACCTAAATCGAGAAAGATAAAGGTTCTGAAGGTAAAGATTTGAAAGAAACCTTGAGAAAACGTTTAGGAGTTTAGAGTAAATACAAATTTAAAACCGATCTAAAAGAATCCGAAGAACCTCAAAGGTTAGGGTTTCAGAAGAACCCTAGATGGTGAGAAAGGCTTGGAAAGTCATTCACCTTAGCAGGAGGAGTCAAGATCAGGCATGAATAGCCATGGCTGGCCGGAGCAAGGTCGAAGATAATCGGAGAAAGCAGAGCACTGAAATAGACCAAGGTCTTGACCAACTTCTTCAAGGTCTAGCCTTGAAACTATGATAATTGTTCATGTACGAGCCATAAGAGGCAGATACATGCATTTAAAAACTTTGGAAGCCATTGATTCAGGCGATTTTAGGGTGGTGATAGAAGGCGGTGGCTAGGTTTGAGAGAGAGTTTGGGAGAAAGGGGGATTCAAGGGCGGCTACAAGTGAGAAATGATTAGTTTTAGGGGTTAGTTTAGGTTCAAAAAAAGAAGGAGCTCGCCGATGATCTAGGTGATTAACGGCTGGGATTAAAAGGGAAATCTAGGTGGATTATTTTAAAGGGTTCTTGGGTCGGGTAGATTAGGATTTGGGTCAAGGTAATTGGGCCTTAGGCTGGGTTTAATAGGGATGCCAAATCCGTCTAAAATTGAAATGAAAATTGGCTAACCTTTAAATAGCCACTTTTTCCTTATTTATTTTATAAAACAAATAGTAAAATAATTTTTGGAAATAAATTAAAAGTACTAAAATGATTAATAATATATAACTGTTGAATTAAAAATACTGGAGTCAATTTTATAATTATAAACACAATTAAACCTTAAAAGAGGCTAATATTGTCATTATACGCAATTTATGTTTAAAAATACTAAATAAATTTGTAAAAATATGAAAAATTTATATTAGCTATATTTTAGAATAAATATAAGAGTCCAATAAATGAATCACCAAAATGATAATATTAAGGATAATTATTGGGTTTTTTCTTGATAAAATAAGGAAATAAATTGGTTTAAAAATCTTTAAAACTTAAGGAAAAATAATAAAACATTGGGACATACTTATATATGCATATACAAGCTATTAGTAAAGTTTTTTGCAGATTAAAAATATATTAAAAAAAATTGGGTATCAATACCCGTCACTGCCGGCCACTTCTGTGATGGCCCTTGCGCATCCACGGCTCCGCAACTACGATCAAAGCTTTGCAGGTGCAGTTACACCAGAAGGCGGATACATTTCTCTTAAGTCCAAATTTGATCTGTTTAACCATCAGACACTCACACGAGGTCCTCGAAACCTCAACAAAATGCACCAACAAGTCCTAAAACATCATACAGACTTAGTCAAAACCTCAAATCCCATCAAACAATGCTAAAACATCAAATATGCTCCAATTCAAGCTTAATGAAACTAAGAACTTCCAATTCTATATTCAGTGTTAAAACCTATCAAATCAAGTCCGGTTGACCTCAAACTTTGCACACAAGTCATAAATAGCATAACAAAACTATGAAAATTTTCAGAACTGAATTTCAACCCCGATATCAAAAAGTCAACTCCCTAGTAAAACATCCAAACTTAAATTTTTATTTTCGCTATTTCAAGCCTAGTTTAGCTATGGACCTCAATAAATATCCGACACACTCCTAAGTCCAAAATCACCATATGGAGATATTCGAATCAACAAAAATCCATTTGTCGCCGTTTACACATATTTCACCATTCGGTCCATTAATTCAACTTAAACTTCTAAAACGGGAATTGTTTGTTTAATTAAATTCAGAATCATCGGAAATAAAAGTTGACCTCCCTCGCAAGTCATTATACACAAAATGAAACTGCTCAAGACTTTAAATAGCTGAACATGATCGAAATGCTCAAAATGACCGATCGGGTCGTTACATTCTCCCCCACTTAAATATACGTTCGTCCTTGAACGTGCTAAGCATTGTTCTGAAAGCCATTAAACTGTTGTGTAGCCTTACAAGAACATACCCGGGGTGATCCCATGTCACCTTATCCTATATAGGTCTGATAATACCACATAACTAAAATTTCTTAATTTAACCTGACTTATAAGCCTTAGAATCCAATTTCTAACATCTGAAATATTCTATAAGATCAGAATCTGGATTTACACACTGTATAAGTCTGAATAAGCTGCATCAAGATGTAACCATAACTCGAATACTCAAACTCAAATGCCACATAACTCAAATGCTCGAATGATTTCTAATCATAGAAATTGATCAAATTAACCCAATGTTTGTAATAAACCGCGTATCAAACAAAACCGCACTATAAAACCTTCGTACTCTGTCGATGATGAAAGAAACACGCGGGAACTCATAACTACATATCATATCCTGGAGCTTTCCTTCGTTTAGTAAGTACCATTGCCATTTATTTATGTCGAATTCTAAATTATTCTTCCAACTCGTTGTAATCTAATCTGATAGTATCTATTCTAGGTCAAATGACCTTTATCACCAAACATACTATTATAGCTATTCCGGTGTAATCCTTCCTTTTCGGCACTGAACATTATTTAAAACCAAGTCATCAAATTCTTTGAGAAGAACATTTATGTGTGCATGTGCACAATTTCCTCAAATTGCCCTGACAAATCAATATCATAACATGAAGAGGAAGGAAATAATTATTGCAATAAATGATCGAGGATCACAAATTTTGCACATTGCACGGAAGACCTCACGTGCTAACAATAGTACCCGCATGAACAAATCACATCCCAATAATATCAACATATGGATCTGCACGGACAACTCATGTGCTAAAAACATAATCAGCCCAGTATAGTCCTAAGCCTCCGGTCCAAAGATATTATATGTAAGAATTTAAACAGGTATATGTATAGATGGATAGGATAAGTTTCTCATGTTCTTGGACTGGTATAAATGATATACTAAAGTTCGGCATGTACAAAGTGCACCATCGTGGCTAAAATCGGAATCTTTCATCACTGAGGCATTTATCAAGTTCTTTTACATATTTTAATCCCTATGTAGTGTCAAGCACAAATCAAAATAGCTCACAAAATAATACGAATGAGAAACACCATGGCTTAAAATTAAACAGTCAATTCTAGGCATATTATAACCTACACGTTTTTTCCTGAGCACAATTAGTGTACCCCGATACTCGCACATGGGTTCAAACATCACATATATACGAACTCATAGTTCGTAGTTATCACAGTCAACCAGCACAACTAGTGCCTCTACTGGTTTAAATAAAATAGTCACATCCAACATGACACAATCACGAAATAGTATACTTTTTAGAACTCCCAGTCTCCAAATTCATAGATCACATAAATAGTTGTAACTGATTACAAACTCAGCACTCAAATGACTAACATACCCCTCAAGCATGATCATCCCACAAGAAATATTTTCATAATACTTTCGTGCTACATGGAAAAATCCAAACATTAGTAGTCGATCAACCATGTATGTGTCGTAATACCAATGAACATCTGATGGTTGAAACCTAATGCGCCCTTTTGAAATATGCACCCCTCTCAGGGATTACCAAGCAGTTATAAACTGGCTATTCTATCCAAAATTCGTAACCTTTCCTTTAAGAATGAACTGCCACCCTGTTCATGAAAATCTTAATCCCGCACAACATACCACATCTATTCATGTCATTATGTTAAAATCACAACAATCTCATTGTAAATTCTGGGTTATAGGAAAATTACAGAACAATCAGTTAGAAACCTTCTATTTGCTCCCATCCAGGAGGAAATCATAATACACAATATGTCCCTAACACTCGTAGAAAATATCTAGCTCAAACCATGGCAGAACCCATCAATAACACCTTGAAATTTATTTGCAAATAACCAAGCGGTCAAAATTGAATTCCTCTAACTCGTCCAAGTCACATAGGTGACAAAACTTAGGAATATTGCTACCGAAACCTCCATAGAGCCTCGCCACATCATAAGTACACCAAGAACCGATCATATCTATTATCGCATTGATCAAACTTACTACCAATTTATCATTTTTCTTCGATTCCTTTTCAAATTACCCTTAATTTGACACTCTTCCTCGATATACACCATGATCATTACCTAAAGTTCACTACCAAATATACCAACATAAAACCACACGACCCTAATGCCCATAAGCCACTGTATTCTTCTTAAGCATCCCCGTAAGTACCACAACCAAAATGCCTATTCTGAAAGTACCTTTTGTTAATTTAAAATTATTCTTTTACCTCGTTTATACTAGAATACAGAAGCCGTAGTTACACAGAATCACCGCAAGTGTCGATACCATCCAATGTAAATAACTGATTATAATGGTATACGAATCTGAAATTTTTTTTATTGCTACATATACATTTTTGAATCCATCAAAACTATCTGAAGATCATCTACTCTGTTCAAATCTAAATTGCACCACCCAAACATGCCAACTTTGCCTTAACACTACTAGTCGAATTTTATTCCATGCGCACCACATATTTCGCAATCAACAACTTAGTCATTCCATGATTTTCATATATTCATAAAGCACAATATAACCCATATTCAGGATTTCATTATTCTAGTATTCCTCAATCTCAGCCTCTGCAAATTATAGTTAACCCAAAAGTATGCCTCGAACTAAAATCTAAATCCAACATATTACCATGAAATCGAATTGTCTATAGCGGCTCCCCCACTTGGCTCAAAGCCATAGATCAAAACATTCAATAATTTACAATACCCATATAAAATTACTTCCATAACACCGTAGTGCGATTTGACTAAATTCTTCACAAGCTTATGCAACACAACCTGTATGGTACCTCAAATCGTCTAGTAAACTTGTCTTCAGTTTTGTGACGGTCAGGTCAACTCTCTTAACTAATTCAATTTTAAATCCCAGTACACATGCCTTACTAGTGGTAATGAAATTCTCCACACACCACATTATAAAGATCACGCCTCTGAAGTTTATTCAGCATATGATAACAAGCGTATTTATCCTCAAGCTGGGATTCCTTGTATACTCTTTTCGCAACTACAATTACTATGCAATCATTTACTTTCCCTGAGTCTGAACTCATTTACAATTCATGAGAATGTAATTGTTCCACAACTGCACTATGTGAAAGATCCTATAACACACTCATAACTCTAGACTATAAATCAAATCAAGACATTTCTAGCAAACTTATTTTATCACAATCAAGCCATCTAAACACATCCCCCGATCCTCAAACTTATATATAACCATTCAACTGCTCCACGAGCCATATATCTCAGATTAACAGGACACTACCAGACTTATAAGTCCACAAGAACGTGCTTACGCTATCGAAATCTCTATGCTCAATCAACATTAAAAACTTGGCCTCAAGTCTCCCAGACTTGACCATCATCAACATACTATAACCACATCTTGCATATCATCCAAAGAATCACAAACCATCGAAAGATGATATTGAGCACTCATGTGCGCATACAAATACATGGAAGGAAGTCAAAAATTTTCAAACTGAATAAATACCACACAATAAAGAGATAAAGATGGGAAATATATCCTAAATTCCCAGTAGCCTCTCGAAGACAGGTATGGACGTCATCATACTGATCCGCAAGACTCTAATAGGCATTTGCTCATGACTTGTAGAACCTATGAACCTAGAGATTTGATACCACTCTGTCACGACCCATACTCCACTAGTCGTGATGGCGCCTAACCCAACCTGCTAGGTAAGCCAACTAACAGCTATCCAATTTGAATAATATTAAAAAGAAGATTAAAAAAAGGAATTATCTGAATCTTATACCATTCGCAGGGACGGTAGTATGAGTAATAAGCTTCTAATAATAGAGTTTAAAAAGTTGGTATGAAATAAATACATCATCTTTTTGAAAAATACATAAACAAATTTTTATAAATCTACAGCTAGCATGAAAAAGAGGCAACCACAACCGGAACGCATGTACATCTTCCAATTCTGCTCCCATCGAACTCAGGAACATCAGCATCTGAATTCTGTATACAATGTGCAGGAAGTTTAGTATGAGTACAACCGACCCCATGTTCTCAAAAAGTAATAAACCTAAACTTAGGTTGAATACAGTGATGAGCTGGAACATAGGTAAGGTCCAACACCAACAATAATTAGCAGTTCACAATAGCATAGAGCATATATAAATAAGGAAGTAACTCATAGATAAAAATTCTCATATTTTCACAGTATTTTCTAAAATAGTTCCACTTTTGAAGAATATCAGTGAAAGCTCAAGTTCTTTACCGAAATCATCGTAAAATATGAGATAGTTTGAAATTTATATTTTTTTCCAAAAACCTTTTCATCAGGTAAATGTTTCATTTTCAGATAGCATGAGGAAAGTAAATCTATATTCTTACATGTCAAGATACAGGTAAAAATCATGAATGTCACCAAAACTGGGCAGCAAAGGAAATGCATCTCTTTGCATGTATATCACGTACGCATGTCAAATGCAATGCCTCTTAGCGATGAACTCATGGACTCATCCTCTCAGAGTACGGAACCTTACTGTCTCGCATTATCTCTTACTATGCTCAGTACTTAGCACTCTCTCAATCACTCGTCATTGTACAATACTCATCACAGTGTACAACCCGATCCATCAACATATATGTATTCGACTGTGCTCAATAGGGGTGTGCAGACTCTGGAGAGGCTCCTACAACCCAAGCACTATAATCCATACGGATGACTCACATGCTGTAACATCAATATAAGAATATCCACCTGACAACTCACATGCTGCACGGACAACTCACGCACCATAGTATCGAGATCGAAATCCATACGATCAGCTCAGGTGCTTCTCGAACAACTTATGTGCTATAACATCAATATCAGAATCTGCATGGACAACTCACAAGCCATAGTATCAATATCTCACAATCAGGCACTCGGCCTTACTCATTCATCAATCTCTCATGTCTCACTCATGGGCTTACAATGTCATAAAACTAGCCCAACAACAATGATTTGATGTATCAATAAACATCAATTGAGACTGAGATATGATATGAATGCATAAATATGACTGAGTACGAAATGTCATTGAAATCAGAGAGATAACAATAAGAAACGACGTCTATAGGTCCTAATAATATAATCATAAATTCTAGATGGAAAATCTAGCATGATTTGATATTACTTAATCACATTGTGAAAGCATATATATCAACAAAAAAGGGCCATTAAACAATGTCATCGAACCACAGAGTCACAATTCACTGGGTGCACGCCCACACGCCCATCACCTAGCATGTGCCTCACCTCAGTGCCAATCATATAACATATAATTCAGGGTTTCACACCCTCCGCACTAAGTTTAAAAGCGTTACTTATCTCAAGCCGCGAAATTCTTTTTTGGCCTTGTCTCTCGAGTCGGCATTTTAGAGAAATTTCTAGTCGCGATTAGCTTTTTAATTAACTAGGCCCTTATCAATGGTTGAGGCGCGCCATGTAAAAAGTGACAATGCACGACCTTCATTTTAATTAATCTTGTATTGATCCTTAGAATTCGGGGCGTGCCGTTTAGTTGAAGTTCCGCGGCCCTTGCAAACACGTATTCATTTTAGGTGCGCTAGTTAAATAATTTACTTTCCTATATTCAGGCGTGCATTTATGTGACCAAATCCAAATCCCAATGATGTTGAAACATGTCAAGGATCGCGGGGACATTTATGTGACATGGTTCAAGACGCGTTCTAACAGCATTGCAATATTCTCAAAAAATTAAATAAAAGTGGTTTAAAATTTAAAAGTTGCACATAGGTACAAAAATGTATTAAAATCAGATAATCAAGCCAAATATAACAGTTGAGAGACCGTGCTAGAACCACGGAACTCGAGAATGCCTAACAGCTTCTGTCGGGTTAATAAAATTCCTTAATCGGATTTCTAGCTCACAGACTGTATACAGAGTCAACCTTTTCCTCGATTCAGGATTTAAACCAGTGACTTGGGACACCATAAATTATTCCAATTGGAGACTCTGACCCTTTAATAAATGAATCCCGTTTTGATTGTCCTTTAATTGGAAAAACTCCCTTGCCTACGCCCTTCGCAGGGGTTGTACTGTAAAAAAGAGGTATGACAGCTCTGGCGACTCTGTTGGGGATCGAACCCAGAATCTCTGGTTCAGGGTTCAGAGTTCGAGCTTAGAATGATTGTGATATTTGGCTTATTTATTATCTGATTTTATATATGATTGTGCCCAATGTGCTAAATGTTATTTTTACCGCTTAAATATTATTTGAATTGAATATAAACTACCATGAAACCCTACTTTTCTCATCTCCAAGGATGTGCTTTCTGGTCGAGACTCTATATTCTGTTAGTGTCATACATTTAAATAAGAAAGAGGCTCGGACAAGTTACAAATTCGGATGGCCTTTTGGTTCCCAGCACGTAGCCCTCTCCTCGACTCGAGTTGTCCGCTCAGGTACATAGTCTAGAACATATACCGAGGTTTTGAACCTAGAATAACTTAACCTCATGTTGTATCCCTAGTAGGAACGCTTATTTGCGTCATGCATTTGACTTAGGGGACTAAACACATGGGTTGGATTCGTCTAGAATAGGTGCACCCACAACAATGGACCATCTTGATGCATTTTCTGTGCTACTTGTGCATATATTCTGGATTTGCATGCCGACCGACTTTTGAAAAAAAACATAAGAAAAAAAATGGAAAAAGGAAAAAAGAGATGGGAATTTGACAAATAATAGCTGTGTGAGGGATGAGGAAGGAATTTACCCATTTCAAAAACCGATACTAAAACGCTGCCGAAATTTAAAAAAAAAAGAAAAAAAGGGAGTTTATTTTTAGAAATAAAAAAGGAAAGGGATTTTATTTTCGAAAAAAAGCATGAAAAAGAAAAATAGAAGTTAGCATTTAATTTTGTCAATTGCCCGAACTATGCCAGTTGAAGGCTGTTTTGTAATAACAACCACCTTAGATTATTTATTAAATTTTGGTCGGTAGCAGGCGCAGCCTTATAATCTCCCCCGGAAGTGCTGAGTGCTGAAATGCCGTATTTGCAAGGTCGAGATTTTATTTTTGAAATGAAAATTTGAACAAAAATAAATTTTGTTTTCGAGTCCAATATCATCATTTTTGCTTAATCACCCTAATAAATGTGTAGAATGATCATTGAATGAGTTGACGCTAAACCTCCTGCTCTTTAAGAGAGTCAAGGCTGTATGCATTACTGGATTAATTCGAATTAATAGTAATATAAACTAGGGTCCACGTAGACTATTCAGAGGAGGTATGCTAATCAATGATCTACTGATGTAGCTAGTGTTACTGAAGCTTTTGCTAGATATGCTATTGGCTTAACTGGCTCTAAACCCTCCCACCGGATAAAGGAATGGAATTTCAAGTACAAGTAGTCGTCTACACTTAAAAGCTTTCTTGTCTTCACTGATCAACATTTAGTTTGGCCTAAGATTTTCTAAGTCCGACGCATCACTTACTTTTCGTCATCGTCACGAATCAATATTTGCCGATAACAATCGTGAACAAGATCCCGTTGGAGGTACACATGTGGTGGAATGATCTAGGTGAATCGGGGCAGAACAAGGTCAATACGCACTTGGGAGGACTCACCGGGTTGTTAAAAATTAACCCTAGAGGAGATATCATAAAGGCATTGGTTATTTTTGGGACCCTGCCCACAAGGTTTTTCATTTCCCAGACTTTGAACTCACTCCGACCCTGGAAAAAATAGCTGGATATATTGGGGTTCCCAAAATCCCTTTGAGACATCAGTATTTAAAACTGCCAAGGGCCGTCGCTGTGCACAAATTCTTGGACTCACTAAAAATAAGCATGGGGTTCACAATCTAGACCTGTCAACCGATTTTTGTACTCCCCGGTTTATATACCAAAGGTATGGGCATATAAGAGGGTTTATCGACCCAGAAAATAAAGTTTATAGCAAGGGGAACCGACTCAAATGGGAAGAGCACAGGTGTTTCGCATTTATGGTGTTCTTTTTGGTCCTTGTGGTCTTTCCGTGGAAACACAGGAATATTGACATACGGGTAGCAGGGGTTGTAAGCACCTTGTCACCCAGACCATGAGGACCCTCACACCCATGGTATTATCTGAAATCTTCCGTGCCCTCACAGCCTATACAACCGGAGGGGATTTCTTTGAAGGATGCAACTTGTTGTTATAGATGTGGATGATTGAACACATTTGCCATCGACCTCAATTCATTAGTTATAGGTCATTGGAAAAGAGTTGCATAGAAGAATTTTATACCAGAGTTGAAGGGTCCAGATTACCATAGGGGGTTACAGAATGGGTATCATATCTCCGTACCATAAGTGCAAGTCAAAATAGAGTGGACATTCAAGTGGCTCCCCATTGATGAAATTACATATACGCCAGCTACCGGGCCTCACTTTCTTTTGATGGGCCTCCTGAGTATCCAACCTTATGCTTCGTACAATGTGCTGAGATAGTTAGGGAGGTTCCAAATGATTCTCAGGGATGAAGACGTTAGTCGCCATGTGGTCGAGATTGGTCCCAATGGTCAGTTTTGCGAAGCAGTAGACTGCCAAATTTTGAGCGAATGTCAGTACTTGACGGCGAACACTCGAGTACGAGACTTTTCTAAAGGTGAGGTTGCACCAGGGTACCTAGCTTGGTATAAAGGAGAAGTAGAGTTCGGAAGATTGGCTAAAGGACCACATCTTTAGGAGTTAGTTGAGGCGTCACGATCAATGGTATTGGTTGGCCAAGGAAAACGAATACAGGGCCACAATAGGGAAATTAGAAAAACAAGTCAAAGACCTTCAATTTTAGAATGGTTTGCAAGACGCAGCAGAGGAGGAGGAAAAGAAAAGACTAGCCAAAGAAAACAAAGTTTTGCGAGCCCAAATTCAGAAAATGAAAATAGCCGCAGAGAAACCCGCCAGAAATGCGAAGGATGAAAAGCTCATAGATAATCTGAAGCGAATAGTAGGATAATATGGTTTTGGCTTGAACAAAGCAGAGGGTGAGCTGTCCAGGGCCCGAAAACAATTGGCCAAAAATGCAGAAGAACGAGCACGCATGATTGAACAATCAAAAGAAAGGTATGACAACGAGGTTTCGGGGTTGAAGAATGGGGTCATCATGGTTGAAAAAAATGGTCAAGCAAGTGAAAGACTTCAAGGTCGTAAGAGAACACTGCTACACGGTAATAGCACAACTGGAAAGAGATTTGCAACAATTTCAAGAACTAAATCATGAGGCCGAACAAATTTTGGAGGCCAGAGCCCAGTAGATCGGGTGATTTTTGCAAGAAAAGAGTGTTATAAGAGAGAAGGTACAGATGATCGTTGATTACATCACCGTAAAGTGTAGCCATTGTGAAGATGAAAAGATCTATGTTCTTTGCCACCGCCATTACCTTTGTTCGTCATGTGATGGAAGTCCTCCACCACCTCCAAGGGGATTTAGCACACAGGCCTCCGGCAAGACCAAATGATGTCCCGCAGGCCCTAGGAGCATTAGAACTCTTGATGTATTCCTGAATTTCAAAGTTGTTCGTCCATTTGCAAAGTCTGTATTTTCTTCTATTTTGTAATAAGTTTTCAAGTTAGTTGTTTTTTTTTGGTCAGAGTCTGCTGGCTTAGTTAGAGTTGGAGTCTGTTGATTTCTTTTATTAAATTTTGTTGGTAGTTGTGATTAGATACCTTGGGTCTGTGATTCAGGGGGACGGAGAGATTGACGGGGACGTCACCCATCGGATTGAAGCGGGGTGGTCAAAGTGGAGGCTCGCTTTAGGGGTCCTGTGTGACAAGAAAATTCCACACAAACTCAAGGGGAAATTCTACAGAGCCGTGGTTAGGCCTGCGATGTTATATGGGGCGGAGTGCTGGCCCGTGAAGAACTCGCATGTTCAGAGAATGAAGGTTGCGGAGATGAGGATGCTTAGGTGGATGTGTGGGCACACCAGGCTGGATAAGATCAAGAATGAAGTTATTCGACAGAAGGTAGGGGTGGCCCCGGTGGACGAGAAGATGCGAGAAGCGCGACTGAGGTGGTTCGGGCATGTTCGGAGGAGGGCCCTCGATGCCCCGGTGAGGAGCTGCGAGCGGCTGGAGATTGTTGGTGGTCGGCGAGGGAGAGGGAGGCCTAAGAAGCATTGGGGAGAGGTGATTAGGCAGGACATGACCAGATTGCAAGTTACCGAGGGCATGACCCTTGATAGGGGCGTTTGGAGGTCTAGAATCAGGATTGTAGGCTAGGGGCTCCTAGAGTCCTTCGTTCGCATCTCTCGGGGTTGGGTGTGGGATAGTAGGGTTACCCATAGGTGATTAGTGTTTTAGCTTATGTCTCCATATGGTTGTTAATATGGTAGTTACTGTTTGTTATTATTGCATTATTGCATGCGACTGTATTTATGTTGCTTATGTTTTCATGAGTACTTACATTATTATTGCAGGAGTACCTATGCTTTATTATTTTGTTTTGTTTTGCTTGTGTTTCTAATTTTACCTTTGTTTTCGTAATGCAGCTTTCCCTCTTTTTATCCTACACGCCGAGGGTCGTTTGGAAACAGCCTCTCTGCCCTTATGGGCAGGGGTAAGGCTCGTCTACATATTACCCTCCGCATACCCCACCTGGTGGGATAACTGGATAGTTGTTGTTGTTGTTGTTGTTGGTAGTTGTGATCAAGTGTTTTATTTTAATTTCCAAAATATTTTATGTATTTATTTTCCAGAAAAACACTCGGTCTGATTCATGTGTGGTCATGATACGTAGGCAATCTCCATAGGATTTGGCCATAACCAAAATAAAGAAAAGAAAGGGAAAGAGAAAAATAAAAAGAAAAAGAAAGAGAGGAAATCATGAAAGAAACAACGGTAAAATGAAGGAGAGAATATTGAAACAAAAGAAGGTAGGCAAAATAAGTTGAGCAAAAGAAAAGGGGAAGAAGAAAAGTGGCATAGGATAAAAGTCATGATGACGCAAGCAGCCAATTCATTGTGCATAATAGAAACGGGTAACATTTTAGATGCATTAATCCTCAAATATGTGGCTACCTATGTGTTGAAGCCTAACCGCTAACGAGTTTTGGTGTTGTCTTATCCAGTTCAAACAGGCGGTTTGTTTTTTGCGGCATTCTGGCAATCCACTCCTATAACACTCGGTCCAAAAGCGAGCTGACTATGGCGAATCAAGAAACTGATGCAAGTATCATTGATCCCTAAAAAGAGGTGGAAGAGTTGGATGTTAATGCAATGAAATTAGCCCAGTCACACGACCACCCTACCAAAAATCCACCCCCAAGTTTCCCCATCAATCCACAATACCAGGGTACAACTTCTCAGGCACCCCCCAGCTCCACCACCCAAAGCTGTTCCGCACCCTCCTCAACCAATTGCTCCTATCTATGTGGCACCTCCGCCCGCCACACTCCATAGATCATCTAGTGAACCTTTGCTCCAAGCTCATGACAAACCACTATTACCCACCAGAACCTTCTTACAAATCCCATGAACCCTTCTCTTACGCTCCCCATTTTGAAATCCCTGCTGAGGCTGAAAACCAGTCAAAAACCCCGAGCATGAGAAGGTGCTCAGGAAAGTCAAAAGTCTAGAGCAATCATTCAGATATTTACGAGGGTAAGGAGGCCAAATGAGTGCGGCATACAAAGATCTTTGTCTGTTCCCATATGTACAATTGCCTCCAGGCTTTAAGAGGCCCAAGTTTGACTTATACGATGGACATGGTGATCCGAAGGCACATCTAAGGGGTTTTTGCAGCAAGATAAGAAGGGCGGGTGGGAAGGATGAATTGGTAGTGACATTCTTCAATCAAAGTTTAAATGGCTCGGCGTTAGAATTGTACACCCGACAGGATCATGATCGGTGATATACATAGGACGATCTAGCACAAGCATTCGCTTGCCATTTTCAGTGCAATCTTGAAATTATTCTGTATCGTTTGTCTTTGATGAAACTGGAGAAGAAGTACAGTGAGAGCTTCAGCGAATATGGACTCAACTGGAAGGAGTAGGCAGCAAGGGTCTACCCGCCAATGAAGGAAAGTGAAATGGTAGATTATTTCTTACAAGCCTTAGAGCCTACATATTTTGGTCACCTGGTATCACCATTGGGTAAATCCTTCAATGAGGTAGTGAAAATGGGGAGTATGGTCGAAGAGAAACTCAAATCCAACAAGATCATGAGCTATTTCACAATCAACGCGACCAGCCAGGCCATCCAAAGCGGGACGGGGGGAACAATTAGAAAGAAAAAGAAAGAAAAAGTAGCGATAGTTGATTCAGGAACTTGGTTCGGGCCTCGGGGCCCATCCCATTACAACCAACCCCGACCTCACAACAAAAGATATCCCCACACTCCATATAGCCCAGCACAACACTACTACCCACCTCCTGACTCCCGTTTCTCAATTCATCATGCACAAACATATACTTAACCTCCCGCCACGCACAATGGTGTGCACTAACTCCGCAAAATTATTACCCAGCTCTACAAAATAACTACCCTCCAAGAGCCTACCAACACCCCCCAAAACCAGCCTTTCGGGCCAACCAAGCTTTAAAAACTGAGAAGATGAAGACGAAGAAAACTTTCACTCCATTGGGAGAGTCATACACCAGCTTATTCCAAAGATTAAGATAGTTAGATATGTTGAGGCTGATTGAAGCAAAATTGCCAAAGCCTCCTCCACGAAATCTGGACTATTCTGTCAGTTGTGAGTATTGATCTGGTGCCCCGGAGCATGACACAGAGAAATGTTGACAACTGAAATGTGCTATTCAAGAACTCATTGATTCCCATCGGATTGAAGTGCAAGATCCAGAAGCACCCAATATTAATCAAAACCCGTTGCATGTTCATCAAGAGATAAATATGATTGAGATAGTGCACAAAGAGGGGGTGCCCGAAAAGCCTTCACAAACTATGATGATGATCCAAGCAAGCAAGATGTCGACGCTCAAGTTGAGTGCAGCAAGCAGTAAGCATTTGTTGTAGCCGGGAAGGAATCCCGAAAGACGGGATGCTGGAACAAGAAAATGCAAAAGTGGTTGTACTAGGGGTAGCAAGCAAGCGTATGGTTGTCATGGAAGGCTCTCGTTCAGAGCCTGTCATTATTAAATCTGTAACTCAACCACTAGCGATCAGCAGTAAGGCAGTGCCTTGGAACTATGACCAAGTAACAGTGACTTACAAAGGGAAGGAGGTTAGAGAAGAAGTTTGTGAGACCCATGGATTGACCCGATCGGGGAGGTGTTGTACCCTGAGGAATGAGAAAATCAAAACCAACCAAGGATAACTCGGCACTGGTAAAGAAAACTGTGAGTGAAGAGGAAGCAGAAGAGTTTCTGAAGAAGATGAAAATGCAGGACTATTCTATTGTGGAAAAATTAAGAAAGGTGCCTGCTTATATATCGGTGTTATCATTGTTGATCCATTCGGACGAGCACCGTCGGGCGTTGATGAAGATACTGAACGAGGCCCATATTCCTTATAAAATCACAGTCAATCACTTGGAGAAGATAGCCAATAAGATTTTTGAGGTGAACAGAGTCACTTTTTCTGATGATGAATTACCAATAGTGGGCACCGAGCATAATAGTGCACTCTACCTCACGGTGAAGTGCGAGGATTCTGTGGTGACTCGAGTATTGGTTTATAATGGGTCAAGCAAAAATATTTTCCCTTTTTCCGCATTGAACAAGTTGAAGGTGGATGATGAAAGAATTCACAAGAATAGTATTTGTGTACGAGGGTTTGATGGTGGTGGAAAAGATTCGGTCGCTGAAATAGTGCTCGAGCTGACAATCGGACCAGTTGATTTTACCATGGAATTTCAAGTGCTTGATATGGTTGTCTCTTACAACTTGCTATTGAGACGGCCTTGGATCCATGCTGCTAGAGCAGTCCCCTCTACTTTGCATCAAATGGTGAAATTATAATGGGATCGACAAGAAATAGTTGTGCACGGTGAGGACCATCTATATTCCCACAGTGATGCTATCATACCATTCATTGAGGCTGATGATGATAAGGGGCCTTGGGTGTATTGGATTCATGACTTTGTGCCAGTAAGAGAAGTGCCAGAGGTAGAGTGTGTTCCAATGCCACAGTTAGTTGTTGCATCAGTCATGGTGGCCGTGCAAATGTTAAAGAATGGGTTTGTTCCAGGAAAGGGTTTGGGGGCCTCCCTTTATGGTATCATACAACCAGTATCTCTACCCAAAAACATAGAGACCTTCGGTTTGGGATTCAATCCTACAAATACAGATATCAAGAGATCCAGAAAGATGAAGCAGAGAGCATGGGTCTTCCCCAAGCCCATGTCGCGTCTATTTGTGAAGCCTGGCGCCAAGAAGCACCCGACAACAATAAGTCCCAGTGCTAATCCTGACAAGGAATTGCTTGAAAGGTTTGAAAAGTTTTTTGAGTATGTGAATATGGTAGAAGTTAGAGAGGGCTCTATCAAGGAAGATTTGCAATTTGTGAGGCCTTGTGCAAAAGTTAACAACTGGGAAGCTACTTCTGTCTCGACTAGGAAGGAGTTTTGGTAGTTTGCTTTGATTTTTATTTTCTCTCGACTATTCTAGGTTTGTAATTTAGAGTCTATATTTCGTACGTTTGGATGTGTAAAACCTTGTTATCTTTCAATTTCAATGAAATGAAATTTCTATTTTTCCTTCAGTGTTGATAGTTTCTATTTTTCGTTGCTTCTCTTTTCCTTCTTGTAAAGCTATTTTTGTGCTGGCTCCAATGATATGACATGCATATGGACTCTTCGGCCCAGTCTTGAAAGTCGGTCTAATTCAGAAGTAATACTTCAGGATATGATATCTAAGAATGAACCAGAATATGATGAGGAAAGGGCGTTTGAGGAAATTAGTAAAGCGTTGAGCCATTTTGAGGAAAAACCCAAGCCAAACCTGAGCGATGCAGAAGCAGTCAATCTAAGGGACCCAGATAATATCATAGAAACTAAAATAAGTGTCCATCTTGAGCCAAAGCTTAGGAATAAATAATCGAAGCATTGCTTGAATACAAATATGTTTTTGCATGGTCTTACGATGATATGCCAGGATTGAGCACTGACTTGGCGGTTCACAAATTGCCCACTGACCCGGCCTGCCCTCCTCTTGAACAAAATTTGAAGAAGTTTAAAACTGATGTGAACGTAAAGATCAAAGAAGAAGTTACCAAGAAATTTAAGGCAAAGGTCATCCGAGTCACACGATATCCTACCTGGTTAGCTAATGTTGTGCATGTGCCAACGAAGGATGGCAAAACCAGGTGTGTATTAATTATTGTGACCTCAACAAAGCAAGTCCAAAGACAACTTCCCATTGCCAAACATACACATATTGGTTGACAATTGTGCAAAGCATGAGATTTGTTCTTTCGTGGATTGTTACGTAGGCTATCACCAGATTTTGATGGATGAGGAGGATGCGAAGAAGACAGCCTTCATCAGACCGTGGGGAACATATTGCTACAGGGTCATGGCTTTCGTCCTGAAGAAAATTGGGGCAACCAATAAGACGGCAATGATGAACATATTCCACGATATGATAATAAGAAGATTGAATTCTATGTGGATGATGTAGTTGTGAAATCCAAGAAGCAATCTGACCATGTCAGAGATCTGAGAAAATTCTTCCAGAGGCTCCGCAGGTACAATCTCAAGCTCAATCCTGCGAAATGCGCATTTAGCTTCGCCTCAGGGAAGTTGCTAGGATTCATAGTCAGCCGCTGAGGCATTGAGCTAGACCCATCAAAGATCAAAGACATATTAGAATTTCCACCTCCGATGAACAAAACAGAGGTGATGAGTCTGTTTGGAAGATTGAATTACATCAATACATTTATTGCTCAGCTCACAACAACCTGTTAGCCCATCTTTAAGATACTAAAAAGGATGTTGCGGTCAAAAGCACGGAGGAATGCCAGGAGGCTTTTGATAAAATAAAAGGATACTTGTTGAACCCACCGGTATTGATCCCACCGGAACCAGGGAGGCCTATGATCTTATATCTGACAGTCATGGACAATTTAGTCGGATGTGTGTTGGGTCAGCATGATGTCACATGGAGGAAGGAGATGGCCATATACTACCTCAGCAAGAAATTCACAGCTTTTGAGGTTAAAGTATACTCATCTCTAAAGGACATGATACACCCTAACTTGGGTAGCACAGAAGTTGAAATGCTAATTGTCATCGTATACCATTTACCTCATCTCCCGCCTGGACCCGTTGAAATACATTTTCCAGAAACCTATGCCCACAGGGAGGCTTACAAAGTGGCAAATCCTTCTCACCAAGTTTGACATTGTCTATATGACTATGAGTGCAATCAAAGCGCAAGCATTGGCTGATCATCTGGCCGAGAATCCGGTAGACAAAGAATACGAACCTTTAAAGACATACTTCCCGGATGAAGAAGTGATGCATATTGATGAAGTAGAACAGGGAGAGAATCCAAGATGGAAACAATTATTCGATGGGGCCGCCAACATAAAAGGCATCGAGATAAGAGTAATACTCATTTCTGAAACAGGGCACCATTACCCCGTTACAGCTTAGCTCCACTTCTATTGCACCAACAACATGGTAGAATATGAGGCATGAATTTTGGGCCTGAGGTTAGCTGCAGACATGGGTGTCCAGGAAGTATTGGTCTTGAGGGACTCGGACCTTCTGATACACCAGATTCAAGGTCAGTAGGAAACGCAATATTTGAACCTCATACCATACCGGCAATGCTAGCATGAACTTTGTCAACGATTCCGGTCAGTAGAGTTCAGGCATATCCTAAGAATTTACAACGAGGTTGCTGATGCCTTGGCTACTTTGGCATCAATGTTACATCAACCAGATAAGGCTTATGTTGACCTGCTGCATATCCAAGTCCATGATCAATATGCTTACTGCAATGTGGTGAGAAGAGCTTAAGGGTGAACCCTTGTTTCACGACATCAAAGAATATATCAGGATGGGTATGTATCCAGTACAGGCCACAAGTGACCAAAAGAGAATAATCCGTCATTTATCAAGTGGGTTTTTCTTTAGTGGATGGGTGCTATACAAAAGAACGTCGGATCTTGGGTTGTTGAGATGCATAGATGTTGGACAGGCCATATCCATAATGATCGAGGTACATTCTGGAGTTTGCAGACCGAACATGAGTGGATATGTTTAGGTCAAGAAGATCCTCTAGGTAGGGTATTATTAGCTCACCATGGAGCGAGATTATCTCAGTTCGTGCGAAAATGCCATCAATGTGAGGTGAATGGAGATTTGATTCACTCCCCACCTTCTAAATTACATACACTGTCTGCACCATGGCCCTTCGTTTCCTGGGGAATGGATGTCATTAGACCCATCGAGCCAGCAGCTTCCAATGGGCACAGGTTCATCCTAGTTGCTATTTATTATTTGACCAAGTGGGTCTAAAATCTTCAAGGCAGTGACCAAGAAAGGTGTGGTTGATTTTGTGCATTCAAATATCATTTGCCGGTTTGGAACCCGAAAATACTCATCACTGACAATGGAGCAAATCTCAACAGTAATTTGATGAAAGAGGTATGTCAGCAGTTTAAGATCACTCATCGCAAGTCAACCCCGTATCGCCCCAAGGCGAATGGACCAGTTGAGGCGGCCAATAAGACATAAAGAAGATACTTCAAAAAATGGTGGAAGCGTCCAAGCAATGGCATGAGAAGCTACCTTTTGCATTGTTAGGTTATCGCATTATTGTTCGCACTTCAGTAGGGGCAACTCCATATTTGTTGGTGTATAGCACAGAAGCAGTAATCCGCGGCAAAAATTGAAATTCGTTCCTTCGGATTGTTGCCGAAGCAAAAATAGATGATGATGAATGGGTCAAAACTCGGCTGGAGCAATTGAGCTTAATTGATAAGAAAAGGTTAGTAGCAGTAATAAACGGCAGTTGTATCAAAAAAGAATGGCCAGAGCATATAACGAGAAGGTTCGCCCAAGAAAGTTTGAAGTGGGTCAGTTGGTATTGAAGTGCATCCTCCCTCACCAGGCAGAAGCAAAGGGAAAGTTTGTCCCAAATTGGCAAAGGCCGTTCATTGTGTCAAGAATGTTGTCCCACGGAGCATTGCATCTAACGGATGTGGAAGGCAAATACGTAGAGATGGCCATCAATTCCAATGCAGTTAAGAGATACTATGTATGATTGTCTTTGATTAAATCATATTTTTCTATACTTGGCATGTTTTAGAGATTGGAATGACGAAGGCATTTTGTTCGGTTATCAAAAGACTTTATCCCTTGTTAACCCTTTTGAGCTTTAATTATTTTATTTCATACCGCTCTTTCGGAATCAGTAACACAAGTTAGGAATGCAAGTGTAAGAAATCAATAAAAGGAAAAGAAAAGGAAAGAATGAATAAGAAAGAAAAAATAGAAGAAAAGAAAGGAAAGAAAAAGAAATAAAAGAACAAGAAAAGAAAAAGAACGAAAAAAAAACACAAAATCAAAAAAACAAAAGAAAAAGGAAGAAATAGAATTAGGAAAAGACAAAAGGGAAAGGAGGAAAACACAACAACAAAAACAATGAATCGTGATAAACTACGTTTGACCTGATTCCTTTTAAGGATACGTACGCAGCCTCATGGTTCGGTCACATTAATATAAAAATTCAAGGTCCCCAAGCAAGAAACTGGGGCAGAAGTTGTGGTTGTTGTAAGAAAATTTGATTCTGAAAGTTGTTATTTTGAACCCATTTGAATTGTTTGAGCCTTTAATACCTTTTCTTTCCAACCCTATCCAAAAGCTTGCATTACATTCCAAAGAAAGACCTTCCGATAAGTCTTTAAGAAATGCCAAGTCAAGCAAGAAGAGTTGATTCATACCCGGGGCAACACTCCAATGCAAGCAAGAAAAGATGAAAATAAGAGAGTCTTATCGATGAAAACAATCGCGGGCACCATAAGGCGACGAGAGCTGAGAGAAATGAAAATGATAGTGTCTTATTGGTGAAAACCCTCACGGACACCATAAGGCAAAGGCAAATGGAGAAATGAACAATGGAAAATGGGTTGTTGGCGGAAATATGTTTGGTTAAAGAAATTGGGTTAAGGAAGATCACAACAACAAAGCATGGAAAATGAAGACCGATCATTTGGACAGAATAGGCCGACTAAGCCGACTAAGCCGAAGTGCATGTCATGACCATGAGAACCAGTTGTTCCTCAACAGATAAGTTTCTCCTCTTTTCCCCTCAGTAGTCACCAAATTCAGAATTCTCTTATTTTAAAAAAAAAACTCAGATTCATTGCATTTCATTTTTTTTGGTCTCCGTTCTTCTAAGATGTTTTGAGAATCAATTTTGTTTAATCAAGAAGGAGAAAAATTTCAAAGCTTAATGGCAAAGCCCACGCCGTCTAAAACATAACAAAGGCAGTGAAAGTTAAAAGGGCAAAGGGAACAATCAATGAAAGTTTCATCAGGGAATTGACTCGATAATTTCAAGAAGGATGTAAGGATTCTGGCAAGAGGGTCAGGAATGTAACACAATAATGGGGTACAGATCAGTCGGTAGAAAAGCCATGGGGTTCAAGGGTCAGCCGAAAAAATCAGGCGGCTCATTGTCAGTATGGGAAATTGGACACAACATAGCGTGATAGCAGAAAGGTCATTTTCAGCAAAAATGCTGCAAGCTAACCACCACATTTCACACAGACAATATTTTCTTTGATTGAAACAGGGGCAGAAAATTCTGGAGGTCTCGGGGAAGTCCTCCATAGGGGAAAGCAAGCACCTGGCAGGTATGATTATGAACTTCAGGACCCTCTTGGAAAAATGGGACTTAATTTAAAACTCAAACAGTACGAGTAACATAATCTAGCACAAAAAATTCACCAATAGGAGTCGTCAGAACCCTCCTGGATAATGGGACGTAACTTTAATTGGCAATCCCCAGCAGAGAAAACCGAGAGTAAAATTGATTCTCAGGACCCTTCTGGAAAATTGAACTTATTTAAAGGTTGGAGATAATCATGAATAGAAAAGAGCATAAAGTTACTTACACGTTGAAAAGGGATTCAGCCAAGAGTTTTCAGGACCCTCCTGGAAAATAGGACTCAGTTTAAAACTCAAACAGTCATGGATAACATGGTCAGGCACAAATATTTTCCCAACAAGAGTCGTCAGGACCCGCCTGGATAATAAGATTTAATTGTAGAAGCTTGTAGGACCCTTCTAGATAATGGGACGTGGCTCTAAATACTAATCCCCAGCAGACATGATTTGGATTTAAATTGGCCTTAATTAAGAGTTGTCAGGACCCTCCTGGATAATAGGATGTAGCATTAATTACTAGTCCCCAGCAGATATAAATTTGATAACAAGACATAGTGGAAGTAATACCTTTGGAGAACATAGCCTAATCTTAAAGTTATCGCCAGTTAAGAGTTGTCAGGACCCTATTGGATAATGGGATTTAGCTTTCAAAGATATTTGGTAACAGGATTTGATTAACACATAGATGTACCCAGCACCAAATTGGAGCAGAAAAATTTCTTTTATTTTTGTTTACTTTGTCGCGATCAGGTTTCGAGGCAACAGTTTCAGGGAATACATTTCAAGTATTAGCTTTTGCAATCAGGCACCCACCTGGAGAACAAGGGAAAACATTTGAGTTTTATTCAAGTTTTGGAAATCACGCGCCAACCTGGGGAACAAGGGAATACATTTCAATTTTATTCAAGTTTTGGTAATCTGGCTCTCACCTGGAAAACAAGGGAATACACTTCAGTTTTATTCAAGTTTTGGAAATCAGGCGTCCACCAGGAGAACAAGGGAATACATTTCAGTTTTATTCAATTTTTGGCAATCAGGCACCCACCTGGAGAACAAGCGAATACATTTCAGTTTTATTTCAAGTTTTGCAATTAGGCGCCTACCTGGAGAACAAAGGAATACGTTTCAGTTTTATTCAAGTTTTGGTAATCAAGCGTCCACCTGGAGAATAAGGAAATACATTTTAGTTTATTTCAAGTATTGCAATCAGGCGCCCACCTGGAAAACAAGGTAATACATATCAATTTTATTCAAGTTTTGGTAATCGAGCGCCTACCTGGAGACTTAGGGAGTACATTTCAGTTTTATTCATGTTTTGGTAATCAGGCGTCTACCTTGAGAACAAGGTAATACATTTCAATTTATTCACTTTTGGTTATCAGGAGCCCACCTGGAGAACAAGGAAATATATTTCAATTTTATTCCAGTTGTATTCTAGTTTTATTCCAGTTTCAAAGGTTGACTAATTGGCCATCTAAAACTAAAGGGGTAGTGGGTAATTTGGGTAGTTCAACTAAGGGAATTTTGTAACTAATTTAAGAAACTTCTATCAAAGTTCTCTATTGAGTTTCAGATCTATAGTAGCTATGACTTTGTTACCAAGTCATAAAAATAGGGACTAAAATGAAACTAAAATATAAGGGCTTCCCTAGTGACTTGCCTATAAAGGCATAGTCACTTGCAGCTTAAGGGGGTTGAAAGTTTTAAGGAAGGATTCTGAATATTTGGAGGGATTTTTTTAGATATTAGAAGTTAGAAGTTCAGCGATAAAGACAAAACTTACCTAAGAGAGTCAGAGAAAAATTCCAAAGAAATGCACAAAACAAAACTTTTACTGTTTCATTGAGGTTCAATGATTTTTACCTTCTAAACTTCTGGAACTATTTAATTCATCCGAGTGGAAGATGATTTGATCTTAGTCATCGAAGCTTTCTTTAAGTCTGGATGGGTCGTGATTATTTGACATTTATTTTTTGGAGTTGCTTATATATCATTCCTGGGTCTGTGAGCTATTTGGCTGGCTTTTTGTCATTGATTTTACTGTTAATTGTTGACACTGCTCTACTGATACTTCATTTTCTGCTTTGTTTTCTTCAAATTTGAGGTACTTATCCTTGATCTAAGCATGTACAAATAGTTCATGGGTGATTTTATTGAAGAAGGAATGGAGATATTGTTTTCCTGCTGCCAGATGTTCTCTCTACTTAGTTTATTGCATAGCTCATAGTATCAGTTATTTTTTTTCAGCATGAATTTATGTTTAAAGGCTTTGATTTTTAGATTGGAACTGTAACTAGGCTACTGTTAGAGTTGATGATTTCTATGTGAATGTTCATGGACTATGCATTGACAGATATCTCAATGAGTTTTAGATCTGTGATATGCTGCTAAATTACAATATTATATTGTTAAATTATTATAGTTAACATTGAACATGTAAGTGAGGTAGGGTTATGAAATTCCTCGGTTCGGACTTAAATTTTGAGTCTCATTTTCTGATTTGAGCCTGGACGTATCTGCACTCCTAAGCCCATACTAGGCTTGGTTTTTCGCTTTGCACGTTCAGACCCCCTTGCACCCAAGCATGGGGTTCGATTTATTGATTTAAGGGGTTTTTTAGTATGGTAGTATAATTTTGGATATGAATTTGTATGTGTTCGGGGTATTGAATTTGATTTAAATATAGGCTGAATGGTTGTCCAAATTGATTTTATTAGTTGTTAATCAAAGCTAATTTCCAGAATATGTTAGTTGCTTCCCTATTTTCAAAGTAAATTCGAGTTTGTTTTATTATTAGGCGTCAAATTTAAGCTCTAATCATTATGTTTGAATTTCATAAATCATCATCGGAGGCTTGGCCCAAGCCACCTAAAATGACCATCTTTGACCAGTATTTTTGGGTTGCCGAGTCTTTGCCCAATTATGTTGATTCGCCTCAGCAGCTGGGCTCATGCTGGACCCACAAATATTTAGCCTTTTCCCTTTAAACCAGTAGTTCGCATGGGAACTGTAGTTTTCTATAAAATCAATCTTATATTGCAAGCCTTTTCGAGAAATTTCTAGTCGCGATTAGCGTTTTAATTAACTAGTCCCTCATTAATGGTTGAGGCGTGCCATGTAAAAAGTGACAATTGCACGGCCTTCATTTTAATTAATCTTGTATTGAGCCTTAGAATTTGGGGCGTGTCGTTTAGCTGAAGTTCCACGGCCATCGCAAACTTGCAAACGCGTATTCGTTATAGGCGCGCTAGTTAAATAATTTACTTTCCTAAATTCGGGTGCGCATTTATGTGACCCAAATTCAAATCGTAACAATGTTGAAACATGTCAAGTATCGCGGGTGTATTTGTGTGACATGGTTCAAGACGCGCTCTAACAGCGTTGCAATATTCTCAAAAAAATAAATAAAAGTGGTTTAAATGTTAAAATTTGCACATAGGTACAAAAATGTATTAAAATCAAATAATCAAGCCGAATATAAGAGTTGAGCGACTGTGCTAGAACCACGGAACTTGGGAACACCTAACACCTTCTCCAGGGTTAACAGAATTCCTTACCCGAATTTCTGGCTCGCAGACTGTATACAGAGTCAACCCTTTCCTCGATTGGGGATTTAAACCGGCAACTTGGGACACCATAAATTATCCCAAGTGGCGGCTCTGATCCTATAATAAATGAATCCAATTTCGGTTGTCCTTTAATTGGAAACACTCTGTTGTTTACACCCTTCGTCGGGGTTGTAGTGTAAAAAGAAGGTGTGACACATTTTACATCGAGATTTACATTTCTTGAAGCCTAAGAGATCACAAATCTTGTTCATCAGACTATTTTCGAATGGCGTTCCATTATCCGTTATTATGTAACGAGGAATGCCAAATCGATAAATAATGTTTACTTGGATGAAACTTGCGATATTTTCCTTCTTTACTTCTTTAAGAGCAACAGCTTCAGCCCATTTTGAGAAGTAGTCAGTTGTAGCCAATATGTATAGGTGCCCATCAGAGGACTTTGGCAGTGACCCATCAATATCCAATCCCCATGCGTCAAATAGCCAGGATGCAATAGTCGGGTGCAACACTTCAGGAGGTTGATGAATAAAATTCGCATGGAACCGACAAGCCTTGCATCTTCGGGCATACTCCAAGCAATCTTTTATCATTGCTGGCCAATAATATCCTATCCTTTTTATATGGAAGTGGAGCTTTGGTCCAGACTAGTGTGACCCACATACCCCAGAATGTGCCTCTTGCAAATCATGGAGAGCTTCTTCTTCTCCTAGGCATCAGAAGAGTACTCCCTCGAATGACCTTCTATATAGAGTTTCCTTGTAGTAAAGGAAGGAGGTGCACGACGACGGATTTCAGCCCTTCTCTTTAGATTTATGGAAGTATCCTATAGCATAAGTAGTCATTAATGGGTTGTCGTCATTCTTCTTTCTCAACTTCAGAAACAGCTGTCACACCTCCTTTTTTACACACTACACTCGGAGGATAGCATAAAAGGAGTTTTTCCACTTTAAGTGACATTATTCGAAATGGAATTATGTATTCAATTTTATTTAGAGTCGCTACTTAGGATGATTTGTGTTCTAGTGTCCCAAGTCACCTATTTATCTTAAAATCCCAAATCGAGGAAAATTCGACTTTCCTTTTAAAGTGTTAACCAGAAATTATAAATAAGGAATTCTGTTAACCTGAGGGAAGGTGTTGGGCACCCCTGGATTCCGTGGTTCTGGCACGGTCACTTAAACTATTACAATTGGACTATTATCTGCTAATATATGTTCCAAAACTATAGTGCAACTTTAAATTATTTACCGACCTTAACTTATTTTAAGGAAGATTTCAACGTCATCTAAAATACATCTTTGGACCATGCCACATGAAATGCACCCATAGTCCGCGACACATTTTATTTGACGTTATTGAGATTTTGATTTGGGTCACATAAAATGGTCACCCGAGTTTAGGAAAGTAATTTTTAATAGCGCGCCTAAAGAAACTATGAACTTTCAAGTTTACGAGGGCCATGAAAATGTGCTAAATGGCACGCCTCGAGTTCTAAAGAGTTACAAATTAATTAAGTGAGGGCCATGCGTTTTGAGATTTTATTTGGCATAGCACATCTCAAATTATTTCAAAAGAAATTTTACTCAACTAAATAAAACTATAGATATTCATAATAAATTAGTCATATTAGATTCCATCCACAACACTGTCAATAGAAGTTAGTCATAAAAAAGTCTAAATCTAACTCTTTTCAACAAGTCCAGCTCACCCATACTTGTTTTGGCACACCTTTGTGACAACCCAATGGGGTCATAACTTATTTATTCTCTGTTCTGTACTTTCAAGTCCTTGAAAACCTCATCCGGGATTGCCTCGATTTTCATGTGCAGTCCCGACGCGTAGCCGGAAAAGCTTAAATATAAATTATGTGAGAAATATACTAAATTTTGATAATTAAATTGAACAAATTTGACTTCAGTCAACGTTTTGGGTAAACGGACCTGGACCCATGATTTTTCGGTCCCGAAGGGTCCGTAGGAAAATATGAGACTTGAGCGTATGCTTGGAATCGGATTCTGAGGTCCTAAGTCCGAGAAATGAATTGCTATGTGAATTTTTTTTATGAAATTAATTAAGAAAATGGAAATGAAATTTGATTGGAAGGCGGGGGTATCGGACACGTATTTTGGTTCCAATTCCCGGTACCAGTCGTATATATGATTGGAGCACTTTCTGTAAAGTTTGGTTGGAAACAGACGTCGTTTGACGTGTTTTGGACCCGAAATGGGAATTTTATGTCATATGAAAATTTGAAGAAAATCATGAGTTTTTAAGCTCGATCCGAGGTGTATGATGTTATTTGGCGATTTGATCACACGGAAAAGTTCGTAAGATGTTTCTGAAGTGGCGTGTATGTTAGGTTTGGAGCCCCGAGGGCTCGAGTGAGTTTCGAGTAGGTTCCGGGAGTGTCTTAGACTTAAAACACCAGGTGTTGCAGTTTGATTAAGAGCTGCAGGTCCCAGCGCGGCCACGGTCACGATCACAGGAGTGTCATAGACTTAAAACACCTGTACTGCATATTTACTTTGGGACTATGGGTTGGCCTCCCAGGAGATACCCCTGCACTAGGTATGTTCTGGATGAGGGTGCGATATACCAAGAGATCTCTAGTGAATATAATGAGGATACCAATAGATCCTCGGGATACCAAGAGATCCCTAGTGAATATAATGAGGATACCAAGAGATCCCCGGTTATTATTTCCTATTTTGATTAATGTTCCTTGTATTGGTTTTGTTCTGTTTTTCCTACTGTTGCTTCCCTTATTTATCCTGTTTAGATTTTTTCGCTGCAGAGTTGTTTATATTGTTCTTCTTATCTCATTATACATTATATTTACCTCAGTAGGGCCTTGACCTTCCTCGTCACTACCCAACCGAGGTTAGGCTTGGCACTTACTGAGTACTGCTGTGGTGTACTCACGCCTCTTCTGCGCATGTTTTCCATGTGCAGATCCAGGTACCTCAGCTCAGGCGCACTATCACCAAGGTGGAAAGATCTAGCGGAGACTCGAGGTATATCTGCAGCGTCCGCGGACCAAAGAGTTTCCTTCCTATTCTATCATGTAGTTAGAACCGTATGTATATACTTTCTATTGCCTCTGTTGCCTATGAGATTCCGGGTTTTTGGATTTTGCTTCATAGTAGTGGTGTGAAGTGTATGTACCAAACGGCAAATTATATACATTTCTTTAAGTTACTTAGTTTTAAGTTAATATTGTTACCGTGAATGTTGTTATTTCCGCACCGTTAGGCTTACCTAACCGTCGTAACTGGGTGCCGTCATGACGTGTTCACGGTTGGTGAACTAGGGTCGTGACAAGCTTGTATCAGAGCTCTAGGTTCATAGGAGTCACGAAACACAAGCCGATTTATTAGAGTCTCGCTGATCGGTACGGAGACGTCTGTACTTATCTACGAGAGGCTATGTAACTATTTAGGAAGAATCTCCTTTTCTTTGATTTCCTTGTCGTGCGATATTTTGACGTAAAATATAAACTTTTATCTTCTATTCACTTGCAGATGGTGAGGACATGCACTACTCACGACGATCAAGAACTCGCGCCCCTTACCGCAGCCATCCGAGGTCGGGGCAGGGGTGGAGGTCGAGGAAGCGCACGTGATGCAGCCAGAGCGCCTGCGTGAGCTACCACTGAGGCACCGCCAACAGATCTAGCCGAAGCCAAAGCTCCTAGAACGCCTACTACTGCCACTACTACGCCAGCCCTTCAAGAGACATTGGCTCAATTCATGTCCATGTACTCCACATTAGCTTAAGCAGGGTTGGTTTCCCTTGTTGCAGACACATCCCAGGCCGGAGGAGGAGCACAGACTCCCGCCGTCCGCACTCTTGTGCAGTGAGTGCAGGTTGAGCAGGCCCCAGGGATCATTCCCATCCCGCCTGCAGTGCCAGTTCGGACGTGGATGGGGTAGCTGCTTCAATGAGCAGCGGAGGTTGGAGAGGTTCAAGAAGTATGATCCTTCGATTTTCAGTGGACTGGCGATGGATGATGCCTTGTGATTTCTAGAGGACTGCCACCGTATCCTTCCCACTATGGACATAGTAGAGACCAACAGGGTTTCCTTTATCACCTTCCAGCTTCGAGGAGCTGCCTATGATTGGTGGCGCACTTATGAGATAGACAGTCCGGTTGAGGCTACTTTGCTAACATGGACCCAGTTCTGAGATATGTTTATGAGAGAATTTGTTCCCTAGAGCCTTAGAGATGCATGGCGCATAGAGTTTGAGCATTTGCGCCAGGGTGCTATGACCGTTTCGGAGTATGCTATCCGTTATACCAGATTGGCCAGGCAGGCACCGGCTTTGGTTGCTACAGTTTGTGAGAGTGTTCGCATGTTCATCGAGGGTATTATTCCACCCATCTAATCTAGCATGGCTCGAGAGTTAGAGATGGACATTCCTTATCAGCAGGTAGTGAGCATTGCTAGGAGGATTGAGAGTATGCTCGTTAGGGAGCGAGGGGAGAGGGAGGCCAAGAGTCTCGAGAGTTGGGCCATTACGCCGGCGCCCGAACAGGCGACCAGGTAGGGGTTTAGTGGGCTGTCCCGTTCATTCAGCTCTTCCAATAGCCAACAGTGCTCCAGCTCCGCCTGTATCTCAGGAGCCTTACTATGCACCTCCAGTTTCTACCTTGCCTCCTATGCAGGGTGTTCCCAGAGGTCAGTACAACAGACCTAGCCCTAGTCGGTCACAGCCACTGCGCTCTCCTAGAGCGTTTTTCGAGTGTGGTGATACCCGCCTTGTGGTGAGGGATTGTCCTAGACTTGGGAGGAGTGCAGCCCCACAACTTTCTCAGCCACAGCGTGCTTAGTAGAGTTCTCAGGCCATGATCACAGCTCCAGTCACCGGCCCACCCACTCAGCCAGCTAGAGGTGGAGGCCGGGGAGATAGAGGTTACCGTCGAGGGGGAGACCAGGCCAGATATTATGCCCTTCCTGCTCGTGCCGAGGCTGTTGCCTTTGATTCTGTTATCACGGGTATTTTACTGGTTTGTCACAGAAAGGCATCAGTTCTATTCTATCCGGGCTCTACTTATTCTTATGTGTCTTCTTACCTTTCTCTGGATTTTGGCGTGCCTCGGTATTCTTTGAGTGCCCTCGTCTATGTTTCTACTCCTGTGGGAGACTCTCTTGTTGTGGATTGCGTCTATCTGTCATGTTTAGTTACTTTTCGTTGTTTTGAGACCAAAGCGGATTTACTGTTACTCGGCAAGGTTGATTTTGATATTATTCTAGGCATGGACTAGTTGTCGCCCCATTTTGCTATTCTTGATTTGCACACCAAGACAGTAACGCTGGCTATGACATGTATTCCATGTATTGAGTGGAGTTGTATCTTAGACCACGCTCCCAGTAGAGTTATCTCTTTTCTTAAATCTCAATGTATGGTTCGGAAGGGGTGTGCAACGTATTTAGCGTATGTGAGAGATATCAGTGTGGATACGCCTTCTGTTGATTCTGCTCCAGTGGTACAGGATTATCCCGATGTATTTCCAGCTGATCTTCCAGGCATCCCGCCCGATAGAGACATTGATTTCTTGTCGGGAACTCAGCCCGTTTTCGTTCCTCCGCATAGAATGGCCCCTCGTAAGTTGAAGGAGTTGAAGGAACAGTTACAGGAATTACTTCACAAGGGTTTTATTTGACCCAGTGTTTCACCGTGGGGTGCTCCAGTTTTGTTTGTGAAGAAGAAGGATGGTTCTATGCATATGTGCATTGATTACCGCCAGTTGAAGAAGGTTACAGTGAAGAACCATCATCCGTTGCCTCGTATTGATGATCTTCTTAACCAGCTTCAAGGCACACGGGTGTTTTCTAAGATTAACTTGCGCTCAAGGTACCATCAGTTAAAAATTCGGGAGCTAGATATCTCGAAGAATGCATTCAGGACTCGGTATGGTCATCAGGAGTTTTTTGTCATGTCATTTGGGCTGACCAATGCTCCAGCAGCTTTTATGCATTTGATGCACAGTGTGTTCAGGCCATATCTTGACTCAGTTGTTATTATTTTTATTGATGATATCCTAGTATATTCCCAGAGTCGGGAAGACCATGAGCAGCACCTGAGATGTTAGAATATACGCTTAACGCTAGAGGGGGGGGGGTGAATAGCGTTATAATAAAAAACAATGTAAATTTGCGGAATTAAAAATTGCAGGAATAACGTAAGTGCAGTATTTAAAAAGGTAAGGAGAGAACACACCGAATTATCCTTGTTCACCACAACGTGTGGTTAGTCCAGTCCCCGAGAGACTCTCTCGAGTTTTACACTAACTTCGTTAAGCTTACGGGTGCCTAACAAACCGTTACACTTGCTCGTAGATATACACTCTACAAGACTTCAACCTGCTCGAGGATACCGCACCTCAAGACTTCAAACCAAGGAACTACTTTTCCTTCTTACAACAAGGGATTAGAATATCCCTTCAAGTGTGTACAAACACTTAGCACTCAAGACAAGACTCTCTTTATAGAGTAGATATGAGTAAAAACAATACGCTCAAGAACACAACAACTTAGTCAAGAGTTTGGCTCTCAAAAAGCTATGAAATGAATATAAAATGATTGATATGAGAGTATGTAAGCTTTAGCAAGAATGTAATCAGTTGTTATACTTAAAAGAGTGGTTTTTAGGTGTATTTATAGTGCTCAAAGTCACCAAGACCGTTGCTTAATTGCCAATCACTAATTGCTGATTTTGTGCTTGCATAATCGATTATATGATCTGCATAATCGATTATCTGCAGATCGTTCAAAAATCATATGCGGATTTTAAGCGTAATAATCGATTATCCAAGTTACATAATCGATTATCAGTTAACGTTAAAAAATCGGATGCAGATTCTGTGCAAGCAAGCATAATCGATTATAGCCTTGTGTATAATTGATTATATTTCAGCGTTTTAAAAATACTTCGGCAACGGTCTTAACATAATCGATTACCTAAAAGCATAATCGATTATTTCGTTGCTTTGAAAAACCGGTTATACACTGCCTCAACATAATCGATTATTAGAAGAGACATAATCGATTATTTTGTTGATTTGCAAATATCGGTTAACACTGTCTTAACATAATCGATTATAAGGAAAACATAATCGATTATATTGCTGTCTTGAAAATTTCGGTTAACACTGTCTTAACATAATCGATTATTTATGTCAAGATTTGAAAAGCATGTTTGAAAATCTTTTTGTCTAGAATGAAAATGTTTGAAAATAATTTTGGTTTAACTCAATGATGCATGAAAGTGATTTTACGAGAGAAGCCAAGACTTGAATAAGTTGTCGGATCAAGATCACATTATAAAGTGACTCATTTATAACTTTGTTGATATTCTTGATCTTGCTCTTTATTTCTCATGTTCTTGGACTTGGGCATATGTCAATGTTCCATGCGCGTCGGTTTGTCATTTATCAAAACCTACAGAAATGAACACACGTTTAGTTTTAGCGACTTGAGAACGTGTTTCAGCAATTTCCCCCTTTTTGATAATGGCAAACCAATATCGGGATATGCATAAGATAAGTATAAGTTCTCCCTCAATTTATGAGTTCCCCCTCAATTTATGCCAATATGTATTAGTGAGTGAGCATAGCCCTTATTCTTCCCCCTTTTGACATTAGCAAAAATAATGAACTTTCATTAAAAAATATTAAACATACATGAGAAAGCAAGAAATAGACAGAATATAATTCAAATGATACAAAAAAAATTGTATTATTCATTGTCATCATTAACATCCGGCTCGGCATCCGGCACTCCATCCGGAAGAACAATTTGGGCATATGAATAGTTGACATGATCAAAGTACCCATGAAGCTCATAAGTCAAACGAGTGACGTTTTGATCAATACAAGCCACTGAGGTTGACAAAGAGGCAAGTTGGTCCGAAATGGTTTGAAGAGTAGGAGCTTGAGGATGACGTATTTGAGTAGGAGGAGGAGGAGGATTTTCACCAATATTGGGAAATGAAGCTTCTTGAATTTCCCAATGCTTTGTTGCCTTTTTGTGTGGACCGACGGAGGTGTCGATACCGGAGGCTTCAAAAATAGCCATTATGAGAAAGGCATATGGGAGTGGCTTATCGTCCCCAATTGCATCATACATATGAGTCATGACGAGCTTGCACCAATTGATGCGAGCCCCGGTGATAATTGCATGTAAGAGTTTGGAATCCTCATGAGAGAGAGTTGTATGATTGAATTTCGGGTTTTGAGAACTCGAGTGATGAAATAAAATATTAGACGATATTCTGGGCGCATGTGCGTAATAGTTGGGCGACGATTCTCCGGAAAGTCGCCAATACCAATTTGGTGGAAAAGAAGTTGTTCATCAAATAAAGCGCCTGCTTCCCTAGTGTAGAGAGAAATGTCTTCACCATTTCGTGGAAGGTCAGTAAGGAGTTGCAAGTTTTCCTCATTTACAAAATTGGAACTCCATTGATGTTAGAGACAAGGTCACCATCTTCGTCCTGCTGTAGATTTGAATAGAAGGCAGGGATTAGAGCAGGGTGAATGTAAGGAGTTTGAAGATATAGAAAATCAATGAGTTGGCTTTGTATAAGAATATTTTCTGTTGATGGGGGTGCGCTATTTCGAAGATATGGAGTAGTTGAAAAACGAGGCGGAAGGATTTCTCGATTCTCAAATTTTTCAATGAATCGAAGAAGTTCGGGTTGAGTATCAAAACGCAAATAAGAGCCGTCTTTATAGTTGAAAACGGGTGGAGGAGCGGCGGAAGAGGAGGCAATTTGTTTGCCGGAACGAGAGCGTTTAGAGTGCTTGCTTGCCATTAGTATGAAGAAATAGGAGTTGTTTCAAAAGTTTGAAGGCTTTGGAAGATTGTTTGAAGCTAAGAGTGAAGTATGAAGTGAGAAATTTGAAGGATGAAAACATCTATTTATAGAATTGAAGAAGTGAGGCATTGATGGAGCAAAAAAGCTTCAGATTTATGAAGCCAAACGGTCATGAACGGTAAAAAATTTAAATACTGACCGTTGGTAATCGATTATGGAGGCTGAATGATCGATTATTTCCAATATTTTGAATTGTAGTCAAAGAAGAAATCGATTATGCGATAGGAGATAATCGATTATTTGAAGACAGTAAGTATTATGAGGATCCGGGCTCGGGGAATAATCGATTTTGGTTAATATGATAATCGATTATTTCCGTCCAGTGAAGTGACGAAAAGCTGAGACGATAAAAGGTAATCGATAATGCAGTAAATAATTGATTATTATAAAACCTGTAACACTGAATCTCAACTTAATCGATTTGTAAAATATGATAATCGATTATTGCCAAATTCCTGCAAACCGAGATGTTAGAAATAATCGCTTGTTCTGAGTCAATAATCGATTATTTTTACTAGTGCCCGAAAATTCCCCCTGTCTTTGGGGCGATACCTGCAAAAAAGAATTAGACGCCTCCGACGCTCAAGTTAGTAATTATTTAAAGAAAAATTCAATGCATGAATTAGATCATCGTGGAGTCAAGAATTCCGAGTTCACTACGACTACGGAAAAAGGACTCTTTCTCTAAAGGCTTTGTGAAGATGTCGGCCAATTGATTTTTGGTTTCAACAAATTCAATTTCGACATCGCCCTTGAGAACGTGATCTCTTATAAAGTGATGTCTAATTTCTATGTGTTTCGTTCTTGAGTGAAGAATAGGATTCTTCGTCAAGCTTATGGCACTAGTATTGTCACATCGAAGAGGAACATGATCAATACTAAGACCATAATCCGAGAGTTGTTGCTTCATCCAAAGGATTTGAGCACAACAACTCCCCGCGGCTATATATTCAGCCTCGGTTGTGGATAACGCAACACTAACTTGTTTCTTGCTAAACCAAGAAACTAAGGAGCTACCGAGCAAATGGCAAGTGCCACTAGTGCTCTTGCGGTCCAATTTGCAACCCGCAAAATCGGAATCGCAATAGCCAACAAGTTGGCATGAAGAATCTTTGGGATACCATAGTCCCACATTTATTGTTCCAACAAGATACTTCATAATCCGTTTTACCGCAGTTAAGTGTGACTCCTTCGGACATGATTGATATCGAGCGCATAAACACACGCTAAACATGATGTCCGGTCTACTAGCAGTAAGATAGAGAAGGGATCCAATCATACCTCGATACTTCTTGGTGTCTACTTCCTTACCTTTCTCATCTTTGTCAAGATGGTCGGATGTACTCATTGGAGTGGCCAGTGCTTTGGCGTTCCTCATTCCAAAATGATTTAGCAACTCCTTGCAATATTTGGATTGGAAAATGAAAGTTCCCTCTTTCATTTGTTTTACTTGCAACCCCAAGAAGAAGTTTAGCTCCCCCATCATTGACATTTCGAATTCGCTAGTCATTAACTTAGAGAATTCCTCGCATAGAAAATCATTAGTAGCACCAAAAATAATATCATCGACATAAATTTGAACTAATAGAATGTCATTGTTTTTATTTTTGATAAACAGTGTAGTGTCAACTTTTCCCCTTTTGAACTCATTGTCCAAAAGAAATTTGCTTAAGCGCTCGTACCAAGCTCGAGGAGCTTGTTTAAGTCCATATAGCGCTTTCTTAAGCTTGAAGACATGATCGGGAGATTTAAAGTCTTCAAAGCCCGGGGGTTGTTCAACGTACACTTCCGCTTGAATAAACCCATTGAGGAAGGCACTTTTGACATCCATTTGAAATAATTTGAAATTCATAGATGATGAAAAAGCAAGTAATAAACGAATGGCTTCTAGGCGTGCTACAGGTGCATAGGTTTCTTCATAATCAATTCCTTCTTCTTGATTATAGCCCTTAGAAACAAGCCTAGCTTTGTTTCTAGTGATTATACCATTTTCATCTAATTTATTTCGAAAAACCCATTTCGTACCAATTATGGTGTGGTTATCGGGTCTTGGCACCAATTCCCAAACATCATTACGTTTAAATTGGTTAAGCTCCTCTTGCATTGCCAAGGTCCAATGCTCATCCCCAATTGCTTCGGAAATGGTTTTAGGTTCTATTTGTGAAACAAAAGCCATATGTCCTACAGTGTCTTTAAGAAGGTTTCGTGTACTTAACCCTTTCTCGATGTTGCCAATTACCTTATCAAGAGGATGGTCTTTAGACGTCCTCCAAGCCTTAGGCATCATCGATTCTTCTTCTTGTGGTGGTACTTCTTCCGAAGGTTGTTCCATGACTTCATCTTGAACATCCTTTGGATCTTCCTTTTGTACCTCGTCTTGAAGATTGATTTTCTTTAAAGCATCTGCAAGATCAACACAAGAATCCTTTCTCGCAAAGCGAGCATCATTTTCACAAAATACTACATGAGGAGATTCCTCAACAGTTTTGGTTCGATTATTAAAAACTCTATATGCTTTGCTACGCGATGAATAACCAAGAAAAATTCCTTCATCAGATTTTGCGTCAAATTTTCCCAAGTTATCTTTTCCGTTGTTGTGAATAAAACATTTACAACCGAAGACTCTAAGATGGGAAAGATTTGGTTTCCTTCCCTTATAAAGTTCATAGGGATTTTTCATGAGTATCGGTCTAATGATAGCTCTGTTTAAAACATAGCTTGCGGTACTCACGGCATCCGCCCAAAAATATTTGGGAATTTCGGCCTCATCGAGCATGGTTATAGCCTTCTCTTCGAGACATCGATTTTTACGTTCTACCACTCCATTTTGTTGTGGTGTACGTGGAGCCGAAAAGGTATGTTTAATACCAAGTTCGTCACAAAAATCCGCGAAGATATTATGATCGAACTCTCCCCCATTATCACTTCTTATGGAAGTGACGGTTGTGTTCTTTTCATTTTGAACACGTTTAAGAAAACTTTTAAAAGCTTGAAAGGCATTACTTTTATGAGCAAGAAACAACGTCCATGTAAATCTAGAATAGTCATCAACAATAACAAAAGCATAAAGATTACCACCATGACTTTTAATTCTAGAAGGTCCGAAAAGGTCCATGTGTAGAAGTTGTAATGGTCTAGTGGTTGAAACAACATTTTTGGATTTAAAAGAAGCCTTTGTTTGTTTCCCTTTTTGACATGAATCACAAATAGAGTCTTTTTCAAATTTCATGTTTGGAAGACCAATTACTAAATCTTGTGAAACTAGTTTGTTTAAAAGATTCATATTTACATGAGCTACTCTACGATGCCATAACCACACGTCGTCTTCTTTACTCATAAGGCAATGTACAAAACTTGATGAAGAATTTTCAAGATCAACCATATAGATATTATCCATTCTAATACCACGAAGAATAATTTTGAAGTCACTACGACGGATAACTAAGCATTCTTCGGAGTCAAACAATACAAAATTTCCCTTGTCACATAATTGACTTATGCTCAAGAGATTATGTTTAAGCCCTTTAACTAGCAAAATATGCTTAACGGAGGAGGATTCGTCCTTACCGACCGATCCAATGCCGATAATCTTTCCTTTGTTATTGTCCCCAAAATTAACATTTTCTCCTTCCGTGGGTTTTAGTTGAAGGAATTTTGATGCATCCCCGGTCATATGTTTGGAGCATCCACTATCAAGGTACCAAAGTACACTTGATCCCTTCAAACACACCTACAAAACAAATTAATTAGATTTTGGTACCCAAGCCATTTTGGATCCTTGTGTGTTAGGTGCAAAATATTGGTGTGATTGTCCAGCAGTGAAATGTCTATGTCTAGTGAAGTATGCGGAGCAATATGTCCAATTTTATTGCAATAATGACAAATGACATTCGGATTGTGCATTCTTCTAGGATGATAATAATTTGGGGGTCTAAATTTATTCACTCTATTTTTAGGAACATAGTGTTGATGTAGTTTTCGAAAATCTTGTCTAGGTGGTCTATACATGCCAACATTTCTTCTAGCATTCACTCTATTTTTAGGAATATAGTTTTGATGTGGTTTTTGAAAATCTTGTCTAGGTGGTTTATACATTCCAATATTTCTCCTAGCATTTGTTCTAGGATGAGTTGCGATTCTAGGATTAAAATTTCTAGGTTGAGTGTTGACATTTATTTTGGTTTGCCTAAGTTGAGTCTTAGGTGGTTTAGGAATGGACTCAACTTTTTCTTTTGGCTCGTGTTTAAAGCCTATACCGTGCTTAGGGGATTTCAAATTTACAAGCACTTCATTGAGATTTTTGTGTGAAGAATTGAATTTGTGCAAAGTGCTTCTAAGACTTTCTACTTCTTCCTTTAGAGATTTGCAAGAAGTACAATCCTTATTTGAGCTTTCGGGTTTATCGGCGCTTCTTTTGCCATAAAACTTGTTTTCCTCTTTTAATTTCTCATTTTCAAGAGTAAGTTTTTCAAAATCCTTTTCTTTTGAAGAAAATTGTTTTCTTAAATCTTTTATAGATTTAGAAACGCTAATAAACTCTTTATACAACTCATCAAATGCATCTTGCATTTCTTCTAAAGTGAAATAGTTCTTAGAAGTAGTACATACCTCATTTTGAGTTTCTTCGTGTGCCATAAGACACAAGTTTGCGGTCTCGTTTCCTTCTCCATCACTTGATTCGTCTCCGGAGTCGCCTCCCCAAGAGATGTATGCTCTTTGTTTCTTGACGGGTTTCTTCTTCTTTTTGGTATTTGGACAATTTGATTTTATGTGCCCGATTTCTCCGCATCCATAGCACTTTAATTGGTCTCCTTGTCGCTTACCTTTTCGTTCATACTCCTTTCGCATGAACTTGTGAAATTTCCTAATAACAAGTCCGAACTCGTTATCTTCGTCGCTTGAATCCTCATCATTTTGAGGTTGAGCTGTGCTTGCCTTGAGGGCGATTCTTCGCTTCCTTTGATCATCCAAAGGAGGGTTAAGAATAGTAGATTCATAGGTTTTGAGATTACCTCTAAGCCCGTCGATTGTGACATTTGTAATGTTGATTGACTCTTGAATAGCGTCGGCTTTGGAGCGCCATTCCAGAGTGAGACTTCGAAGAATTTTATGGACAAGCTCCCTATCCGTGAAAGTCTTCTTGAGAGCATGAAGATCATTAACGATTTTTGAAAATCGTTCGAACATATCGTCTATCTTCTCGCTTTCCTTCATATGAAAAAGTTCATATTCGTGGGTTAGAAAATCTATTTTAGCTTCTCTTACCTGGTCCATACCTTCGTAGGTGATCTCCAATTTATCCCACATTTGCTTAGCCGTGGTGCAACATGAGATTTTCCGATAGTCATCGGGATTTACAGCACAAAATAGCATGTTGATGGCTTTTGCATTATATTCCACCTTTCTGATATCTTCCATATCGTATTCGTCTTCCGACTTTGGGACGAGTTCATCTCCAACCTTTTTTGTTGGAAGTTGTTCTCCATTCTTTATGATTTTCCACAATTGGAAGTTGTTTGATTGAATAAAAATCCTCATCCTCTCCTTCCAGTAAGTATAATTTGTGCCATCAAAGAGTGGTGGCCTTGTGAAGCATTGTCCTTCACCTAGTCCTGCATTAATGTTACGAGTAGAAGCCATGGATTGTTTCTCTCAAACTGTTAAGTCTTTCAGAGAGTTAGGATCTGATACCAATTGTTAGAATATACGCTTAACGCTAGAGGGGGGGTGAATAGCGTTATCATAAAAAATAATGTAAATTTGCGGAATTAAAAATTGCAGGAATAACATAAGTGCAGTATTTAAAAAGGTAAGGAGAGAACACACCAAATTATCCTGGTTCACCACAACGTGTGGTTAGTCCAGTCCCCGAGATACTCTCTCGAGTTTTACACTAACTTCGTTAAGCTTACCGGTGCCTAACAAACCGTTACACTTGCTCGTAGATATACACTCTACAAGACATCAACCTGCTCGAGGATACCGCGCCTCAAGACTTCAAACCAAGGAACTACTTTTCCTTCTTACAACAAGGGATTAGAATATCCCTTCAAGTGTGTACAAACACTTAGCACTCAAGACAAGACTCTCTTTATAGAGTAGCTATGAGTAAAAACAATACGCTCAAGAACACAACAACTTAGTCAAAAATTTGGCTCTCAAAAAGCTATGAAATGAATAAAAAATGATTGATATGAGAGTATGTAAGCTTTAGCAAGAATGTAATCAGTTGTTGTACTTAAAAGAGTGATTTTGAGGTGTATTTATAGTGCTCAAAGTCACCAAGACCGTTGCTTAATTGCCAATCACTAATTGCTGATTTTGTGCTTGCATAATCGATTATATGATCTGCATAATCGATTATCTGCAGATCGTTCAAAAATCATATGCGGATTTTAAGCGTAATAATCGATTATCCAAGTTACATAATCGATTATCAGTTAACATTAAAAAATCGGATGCAGATTCTGTGCAAGCATAATCGATTATAGCCTTGTGTATAATCGATTATATTTCAGCGTTTTAAAAATACTTTGGCAACGGTCTTAACATAATCGATTACCTAAAAGACATAATCGATTATTTCGTTGCTTTGAAAAACCGGTTATACACCGCCTCAACATAATCGATTATTAGAAGAGACATAATCGATTATTTTGTTGATTTGCAAATTTCGGTTAACACTGTCTTAACATAATCGATTATAAGGAAGACATAATCGATTATATTGCTGTCTTGAAAATTTTGATTAACACTGTCTTAACATAATCGATTATAAGAAATACATAATCGATTATTTATGTCCAGATTTGAAAAGCATGTTTGAAAATCATTTTGGCTAGAATGAAAATGTTTGAAAATCATTTTGGTTTAACTCAATGATGCATGAAAGTGATTTTACGAGAGAAGCCAAGACTTGAATAAGTTGTCGGATCAAGATCACATTATAAAGTGACTTATTAATAACTTTGTTGATATTCTTGATCTTGCTCTTTGTTTCTCATGTTCTTGGACTTGGGCATATGTCAATGTTCCATGCGCGTCGGTTTGTCATTTATCAAAACCTACAGAAATGAACACACGTTTAGTTTTAGCGACTTGAGAACGTGTTTCAGCATGAGAGTCGTGCTTCAGATCCTGAGGGAGAAGCAGTTGTATGCGAAATTCTCAAAGTGTGATTTTTGGTTGGATTCAGTGGCATTCTTAGGCCACGTGATTTCGAGCGAGGGCATTCGGGTAGATCCAAGGAAGATAGATGCCATGCAGAGTTGGCCCAGGCCCTCCTCAGCTACAGAGATTTGCAGTTTCCTTCGTTTGGCGGGTTATTACCGTCGCTTTGTGGAGGGGTTTTCATCGATTGGAGCCCCTATATCTAGGTTGACCCAGAAAGGTGCCCTTTTTCAGTGGATAGAGGAGTGTGAGGCAAGCTTTCAGAAGCTCAAGACAGCTTTGACTACAGCTCCCATTTTGATATGGCCTATCGGTTCGGGGTCTTACACTGTCTTCTCTGATGCCTCGAGAGTTGGCCTTGGAACGGTGTTGATGCAAGGCGGGAGGGTGATTGCCTACGCATCCAGACAGTTGAAGATACATGAGAAGCACTACCCTGTCCGTGACCTGGAGTTGGCTGCTACTGTTCATGCCTTGAAGATCTGGCGTCATTACTTGTAGGGTGTGCCTTGTGAGATTTATACTGATCATAGGAGTTTGCAGCATTTGTTCAAGCAGAAAGACCTAAAATTCCCCAGAGTAGGTGGTTAGAGTTGCCAAAGGACTACGATATCACTATTCTATATCACCTGGGCAAGGCCAATGTGGTAGCGGATGCCTTGAGTCGCCGGGCGTAGAGTTTGGGGAGTTTGGCGTACTTACCAGCTTCATAGAGGCCTATGGTGATGGATGCTCACGCCTTAACCAATGAGTTCGTGAGATTGGATATTTCGGAGCCTAGCCGGGTTCTAGCTTGTGTGGTTTCCCTGTCTTCCTTATTTGACCTTATTAGGGAGCGGCAGTATGATGATCCCTATTTGCTTGCCCTTAAGGAAAAGGTCTAGCAAGGTGATGCCAGAGATGTGACCATTGCAGGTGATGGGATTTTGAGGATGCAGGGTCGTGTTTGTGTGCCGAATGCTGATGGGCTACGGGAGTTGATTCTAGCAGAGGCCCATGGTTCATGGTATTCCATCCATCCGGGTACCACGAAGATGTATCTGGACTTGAGGCAGCACTATTGGTGGAGGCGGATGAAGAAGGATATAGTGCAAATGAAGTATGAGCATCAGAGGCCAGGTGGGTTGCTTCAACAGATAGAGATTCCGGAGTGGAAGTGGGAGTGCATCACCATGGATTTTTTATCGGGACTCCCACGGAGCTTGAAAATGTTTGACGCCATTTGGGTCATTGTGGATCGGCTGACCAAGTCCGTTCATTTTATCCCTGTATGTACCACTTATTCATCAGAGCGACTGGCGGAGATTTATCTCCGAGAGATCATCTGTCTTCATGGCATTCCAGTTTCTATTATTTCACATAGAGGTACTCAGTTTACATCGTGGTGCTAGAAGGCCGTACGGCAGGATTTGGGTACTGGGTGGAGCTGAGTACAGCATTTCATCCCCATACGGACGGACAGTCCGAGCACACTATCTAGATAATTGAGGACATGCTCCATGCTTATGTCATCGATTTTGGAGGGTCATGGGATCAGTTCTTGCCATTAGCAGAGTTATCCTACAACAACAGCTACCAGTCAAGCATCCAGATGGCTCCTTACGGGTCTCTATATGGTAGACGGTGTCGATCGCCGGTTGGATGGTTTGAGCCAGGGGAGGCTCGATTGCTAGGTACAGATTTGGTTCAGGAGGTCTTGGACAAGGTCAAGATCATTCAAGACAGGCTTCATTCAGCTCACTCTAGGAAGAAGAGTTATGCAGATCGCAAGGTCCGAGATGCAACATTTATGGTTGCGGAGCAGGTATTGCTCCGAGTATCCCCGATGAAGGGCGTGAGAAGATTTGGGAAGAAGGGAAAGCTTAGCCCTCGGTAAATTGGTCCGCCTAAGATTCTTGATAGAGTGGGGGAGGTGGCTTATAGACTCGCATTGCCACCTAGCTTATCAACAACGCATCTAGTTTTTAATGTATCCATGCTCCGGAGGTATCATGGCGACCCAGCCCACATGTTAGACTTCAGCAATGTCCAGTTGGATAAGGACTTCTCCTATGAGGAGGAGCCGGTAGCTATCCTAGACTGGTAGGTTCATCAGTTAAGGTCCAAGAGATTTCCTTCTGTTCGTGTCCAGTGGAGAGGTCAACCTCCTGAGCCATTGACGTGGGAGTCTGAGTCTGATGTGCGGGGTCATTATCCTCACCTTTTTCCAGACTCGGGTACTCCTTTCTTTGTCCGTTCGAGGATGAACGGTTGTTTTAGTGGTGGAGAATGTGATGACCCAATGGGTTCATCACTTATTTTTTCTCTGTTCTATACTTTTGAGGCCCTGAAAATCTCATCTGGGATTGCCTAGATTTGTGTGCACAGTCCCGGCGCATAGCCGAAAACGCTTAAATATGAATTTTGTGAGAAAAATGCTAAGTTTTGATAATTAAATTGAACAAATTTGACTTCAATCAACAATTTGGGCAAACGGACGCGGACCCATGATTTGAGGGTCTCGAAGGGTCCGCAGGGAAAATATGGGACTCGAGCGTATGCCTGGAATCGAATTCCGAGGTCCCAAGTCTGATAAATGAATTGTTATATGAAATTGTTTTTTTAAATTAATTAAAGAAAATATAAATAAAATTTGATTGGAAGACTGGGGTATCGGGCCCCTATTTTTGTTCTGGTGCCCGGTACCAATCATACATATGATTGGAGCACTTTCTGTAAAGTTTGGTTGGAAAAGGACGTCGTTTGACGTGTTTTGGACCCGAAATGGGAGTTTTATGTTTTATTAAAATTTGGAAGAAAATCATGAGATTTGAGGGTCATTCCGAGTTATATGATGTTATTTAGCGATTTGATCGAACATACAAGTTCATAAGATATTTCTGAAGTGGTGTATATGTTTGGTTTGGATCCCCGAGGACTCGGGTGAGTTTAGAGTAGGTTCCGGGAGTGTCTTAGACTTAAAACACTAGGTGTTGCAGGTTGGGCGCGACCTGCAGGTCCCACTGTGTGGTCGCGGTCACGATTGTGTGGTCCGCAGCGTAAGCCGCACGGCCGCGGTCACCCTCGCGCGGTCCGCATTGCATGCTTCGGAGGACCTGCAGCCTTCTGCTTCTCTCGCGCGGCCGTGACCGTTTTTGTGCGGTCCGCAGCGTGAGCCGCGCGACTATGGTCACTTCGCGCTGCCGCCCTCAGAGAACCAGCAACTTTGAGCTACACCAATGCGGCCGCGGTCCGCGCTGGAGGTCCAGAGGGTATATGTACTCGGGATTTTTCAATTATTCCTCACTTTTCAAAACCCAAAACTTAAGTGGTGATTTTCTCAACAATATTCCTTCTTCAAAACGATTGGTAAGTGGTTTTGAACTCATTTTCTTCACTCCTTAATATCGTTTTACATAATTTCAACATCAACTCAAACGTTTTAATAGGTAAATTTGGGTATATAAGGTAGGACCTAGGGTTTTGCTAAATTGGGGGGGGGGGGGTTAGCCTCAATTCGAGGTCCGATTTCAAAACTAATCACATAATTGGACTCGTGACGACATGCTCCGTGTGTGTGTCATTGATTTTGGAGTGTCATGGGATCAGTTCTTGCCATTAGCAGAGTTTGCCTACAACAACAGCTACCAGTCGAGCATCCAAATGGCTCCTTACGAGACTCTATATGGTAGACAGTGTCGATCGCCGGTTGGATGGTTTGAGCCAAGGGAAGCTCTGTTTCTAGGTACAGATTTGGTTTAGGAGACCTTGGACAAGGTCAAGATCATACATGACAGGCTTTGTTCAGCTCACTCTAGGCAGAAGAGTTATGCAAATCACAAGGTCCGAGATGTAGCATTTATCGTTGGGGAGCGGGTATTGCTCCGAGTATCGCCAATGAAGGGCGTAATAAGATTTGGGAAGAAGGTCAAGCTTAGCCCTAGGTACGTTGGTCCGTTTGAGATTCTTGATAGAGTGGGGGAGGTGGCTTAAAGACTCGCATTACCGCCTAGCTTATCAACCGTGCATCCAGTTTTTCATGTATCCATGCTCCGGAGCTATAACAGCGACCATGCCCACGTGTTACACTTCAACACTATCTAGTTGGATAAGGATTTGTCCTATTTGGAGGAGCCGGTAGCTATCCTAGACCCACAGGTTTGTCTGTTAAGGTCCAAGAGATTTCCTTCTAATCGTGTCCAAGAGATTTCCTCCTGAGCCATCGACTTGGGAGTCCGAGTATGATATCCTCACCCTATTCCAGACTCGAGTACTCCTTTCTTTTGTCCATTCGAGGACGAAAGGTTGTTTTAGTGGTGGAGGATGAGACGACCTAATGGGGTCATCACTTATTTATTCCATCTTATGTACTTTCGAGGCCCTGAAATCCTCATCTGGGATTGCGTCGATTTGCGCATGTAGTCCCGGCGCGTAGCCGAAAAAACCTTAAATATGAATTTTGTGTGAAAAATGCTAAATTTTGATAATTAAATTGAACAAATTTGACTTTGGTCAACGTTTTGGGTAAACCGACCCAGACCCATGATTTTACTATCCCGAAGGGTCTGTAAGAAAATATGGGACTTGAGCGTATGCCTGGAATCGGATTCTGAGGTCCCAAGTCCGATAAATGAATTGTTATGTGAAATATTTTTCTGAAATTAATTAAAGAAAATGGAAATGAAATTTGATCGGAAGATTGGGGTATCGGGCCCGTATTTTTATTCTGGTGCCCGGTACCAGTCTTATATTTGATTGGAGCCCTTTCTTTAAATTTTGGTTGGAAACGGATGTCGTTTGACGTGTTTTGGACCCGAAATGGGAATTTTATGTTTTATGAAAATTTGGAAGAAAATCATGAGCTTTGAGGCTCAATCCGAGGTATATGATGTTATTTGGCAATTTGATCGAACGGACAAGTTCGTAAGATGTTTCTAAAGGGGTGTGTATGTTTTGTTTGGATCCTCGAGGACTCGGGTGAGTTTTGAGTAGGTTCCGGGAGTGTCTTAGACTTAAAACACCAGGTGTTGCAGGTTGGGTGCGAGCTGCCGGTCCCAGCGTGGCCGCGGTCATGATCGGGTGGTCCGCAGCGTAAGTCGCGCGGCCGCGGTCACCCTCGCGTGGTCCGCATTGTACACTTCAGAGGACCTGCATCTCTCGCGCGGCCACAGCCGCGGCCCTTTTTCTGCGGTCCGTGGAGTGAGCCGCAGTCCGCTGTGCCGCCCTCAGAGAACCTACAACATTAAGCTACACCAGCGCGGCCGCGGTCCAAGCTGGAGGTCCAGAGGGTATATATAATCGGGATTTTTCAATTATTTCTTACTTTTCATAAACCCAAAACCTAAGAGACGATTTTCTAAGTATTATTTTTTCTTCAAAACGATTGGTGAGTGGTTTTTAACTCATTTTCTTCACTCTTTAAAACCTTTTTACATAATTTCAATATCAACTCAAAGATTTTAATTGGTAAATTTGGGTATATAGGGTAGGACCTAGGGTTTTGCTAAATTGGGCGGGGGGTTAGACCTCAATTCGAGGTCCAATTTCAAAACTTATCACATAATTGGACACGTAAGGACATGCTCCATGCGTTTGTCATTGATTTTGGAGGGTTATAGGATCAGTTCTTGCCATTAGCAGAGTTAGCCTACAACAACAGCTACCAGTCGAGCATCTAAATGGCTCCTTGCGACGCTCTATATGGTAGACGGTGTCGATCGCTGGTTGGATGGTTTGAGCCAAGAGAAGCTTGGTTGCTTGGTACAGATTTGGTTCAGGAGGCCTTGGACAAGGTCAAGATCATTCAGGACAGGCTTCATTCAGCTCACTCTAGGCAGAAGAGTTATGTAGATCGCAAGGTCAGAGATGTAGCATTTATGATTGGGGAGCGGGTATTGCTCCGAGTATCACCGATGAAGGGCGTGATGAGATTTGGGAAAAGTGAAAGCTTATCCCTAGGTGCATTGGTCCTTTTGAGATTCTTGATAGAGTGATGGAGGTGACTTATAGACTCGCATTGCCGCCAAGCTTATCAACCGTGCATCCAGTTTTCCATGTATCTATGCTCCGGAGGTATAACGATGACCCAGCCCACGTGTTAGACTTCAGCACAGTCCAATTGGATAAGGATTTGTCCTATGAGGAGGAGCCGGTAGCTATCCTAGACCGGCAGGTTCGTCAGTTAAGGTCCAAGAGATTTTCTTCTATTCGTGTCCAATGGAGAGGTCAGCCACCGGAGCCATCGACGTGGGAGTCCGAGTTTGATATGCGGAGCCGTTATCCTTACCTTTTTCCAGACTCAGGTACTCTTTTCTTTGGTCTGTTCAAGGAAGAACAATTGTTTTAGTAGTAGAGGATATGACGACCCAATGGGGTAATCACTTATTTATTCTCTGTTCTGTACTTTCAAGGCCCTGAAAACCTTATCTGGGATTGCCTCGATTTGCGTGTGCAGTCCCAGCGCGTAGCCGAAAAAGCTTAAATATGAATTCTTTGAGAAAAATGCTAAATTGTGATAATAAAATTGAAAGAATTTGACTTCAGTCAACATTTCGGGTAAACGAACTCGGTCCCATGATTTGACGATCCCGGAGGGTCCGTAGAAAAATATGGGACTTGAGCGTATGCCTGGAATCGGATTCCGAGGTCCCAAGTTTGAGAAATGAATTGTTATGTGAAATTGTTTTCTGAAATTAATTAAAGAAAATGGAAATAAAAATTTATGGGAGGGTATCGGGCCCGTATTTTTGTTTCGGTGCCCGGTACCAGTCTTATATATGATTGGAGCCCTTTTTGTAAAGTTTGGTTGGAAACGGACGTCGTTTGACTTGTATTTGCCCGAAATGGGTATTTTATGTTTTATGAATTTTTGGAAGAAAACCATAAGTTTTGAGGCTCGATCCGAGGTATATGATGTTATTTGGCAATTTGATCGCACGGACAAGTTCGTAAGATGTTTCTTAAGTTGTGTGTATGTTTGGTTTGGAGCCCCGAGGGCTCGGGTGAGTTTCGACTAGGTTCCGGGAGTATCTTCGACTTAAAACACCAGGTGTTGCAGGTTGGGTGCGAGCTGCAGGTCCCAGCACGTCGCGGTCACCCTCGCACGGTCCGCGCTACATGCTTCAGAGGACCTGCAGGCTTTCGCTTCTCTCGCGCGGCTGCGTCAGTTTTTATGCGGTCCGCGGCGTGAGCCGGTTGGCCGGGTTCACTTTCTCACGGCCTATGTTGTCGCCCTCGGAGAACCTGCAACATTAAGCTACACCTGCGCGGCCGCGGTCTGCGCCGGAGGTCCAAAGGGTATATATACTCGGGATTTTCAGTTATTTCTCACATTTAAAAAACCCAATACCTAAGAGGCAATTTTCTAAGCAATATTTCTTTTTCAAAATGATTGGTCAGTGGATTTTAACTCATTTTCTTCACTCCTTAACACCCTTTAACATAATTTCAACATCAACTCAAAGGTTTTAATGGGTAAATTTGTGTATATAGGGTAGGATCTATGGTTTTGCTAAATTGGGGGGGGGGGGTTAGACCTCAATTCGAGGTTTGATTTCAAAACTAAAACATAATTGGACTCGTGGGGAAATGGGTAACCAGATTTTAGTTCGAACCTCGGGCTTTGACCACGTTGGCCCAAGGGGTATTTTGGTCATTTTACCTAAAATTTGTCTTAGCTGTAATTTTAATAGAAGAATTTGTTGCTTGAGATATTATTTACGAGATGTGGTTGGAATGAATAGATTTTGGCCATTTGGAGTCGGATACTCATGGCAAAGGGTGATTTTCAAGTTGATTTTGGAGCCGATTGAGGTAAGTGGCTTGTCTAATCTTGTGTGGGGGACCTTTCCCTAGGATATGGTAATTGAGTGCCTTGTACGTGAGGTGACAAGCATGTACTTGAGCAAATTGTTGGAAAATCCATTTTTACTTGAAGCTTTTAAATTGAATTTCCTTGCTTAAATGTGCATTTTAAATTGCAAATTTATTTCATGCTAGATTAGAGAGCTATATCCGTTGGATTTAGCTTGCCTTCTTGCTTAAATTTGCTTAATTGCGCAGTGTGAAATATGTTAGGCTGGAATTACCTGTTGCTTGTATTGTTTCACTTCATTATGAATATTCTCGGTTATTATTGTGCATATTTACTTTAAGACTACGGGGTTGAATCTGGGAGATCCCCCCTGTACTGCATATTTACTTTGGGACTACGGGTTCGCCTCCCGGAAGATCCCCCTGCACTGCATATGTTCTGGACTGAAGATGCGGGATACCAAGAGATTCCTAGTGAATATAATAAAGATATCAAGAGATCCCTAGTGAATATAATGAGGATACCAAGAGATCCTTGAGATACCAAGGGATCCTAAGTGGATATAATGAGGATACCAATAAATCATCGGGATACCAAGAGATCCTTAGTGAATATAATGAGGATACCAATAAATACTCGGGATACCAAGGGATCCCTAGTGAATATAATGAGGATACCAAGAGATCCTTGGAATACCAAGAGATCCTTAGTGAATATAATGAGGATACCAAGAGATCCCTAGCGAATTTGATGAGGATACCAATAGATCCCCGGTTATTATTTCCTGTTGTGAGTAATGTTCCTTGTATTGGTTTTGTTTCGTTTTTCCTACTGCTTCTTCCCATATTTATCCTGTTTAGATTTTTCGTTGTAGAGTTATTTATATTGTTCTTCTTATCTCATTATAGATTATATTTACCTTAGTAGGGCCTTGATTTTCTTCGTTACTATCCAACCGAGGTTAGGCTTTGTACTTACTGAGTACCGTTGTGGTGTACTCACGCCTAATCAGCGCATGTTTTCCATGTGCAGATCCAGGTACCTCATCTCAGGCGCACTATCATCAAGGTGGAGAGATCTAGTGAAGACTCGAGGTATATCTGCAGCGTCTGCAGACCGAAGAGTTTCCTTCCTATTCTTTCATGTAGTTAGATAGTTGTTCCCGTTTTCAATAATGTAGACATTTCCGGAGTTAGAACCGTATATATATACTTTCTATAGCCTGTGTTTCCCGTGAGATTTCGAGTTTTGAGATTGTGCTTCATAGTTGTGGTGTGAAGTGTATGTACCAAATGGCAAATTATATACATTTCTTTAAGTTTCTTAGTTTTAAGTTAATATTGTTATCGTGAACGTTGTTATTTCCTTACCGTTAGACTTACCTAGTCGTTATGACTGGGTGCCGTTATGACGTATTCACGGATAGTGAACTAGGGTCGTGACAACCTCGAACACTTAGTACCTAACTACCTATTAACAATCCAATATGCAGCAAGATCCTATATTGAATCTAGCAATGATAAAATATAACCCACTAACTTACAAAATATTACCACATTATTTCACTCAAAAATATGTATTCATCTTACACGTTATCATTGCAACAGGAAATACGGAATTTCCTGAAATGGGGTATAAGTTTGAACTCTAACCAATAGTTTCTTATCACGACCCAATCTAACGTTAATATGCATTGCGTCGAATCACCAGCACAACAACAAAGAGCAGAGCATTTTGACTAGTACATATCATTATTTATAATATACCGATATTTAAAATTAGCAAAAGAGCACCAACACCTTTACAAATATATTATATTAATGTCCTTCGCCAAATAGTAAAGTCAACTATCTTATTCGGACTTAGAACCAACCATTAACAGTGACTTAACATGGGACATGACCATACAATTATTACACTGATGTAGCAGAAGACTAATAAACAGATTCAACCAAATAAAGATAAAGCTGAAGAATAATCCATGGAAATTCACCTTTTCATTTATTTTTTAATAACCTTTGAAGATCATGATGAAAGATCCCAACTAAGAATTCTAAACTTAAAACAAAAATAAAATCCAATAGCCTACTGCCTCAACAACTAAAGACCTTCCAACTTCAAACAGTAGATTCACCAACTTTTAAGGGAATATTGTAACTTAATATGCAGAAAAGGCCAAAATGAATCTAATGAGATACCTTTAAAACACACATTTGTTTTTATTGAAACTATATGAAATAATCAAGCAAAGTGTTATCACATTTTAACGAAGCACCTTAAACAGTGGTGATCCCTCACAACAGTGCTACAACAGTAGGAATCCAAACAAATTTGCGTTCATCAAAACGTTAACAAATTTCAAAACAGAAAAATAATGAAGAAGACACAAGCAATCAAATAAGGTAAGGTACGCTAACTATGAACTAATTTGTAAATCCCCATGATAAATATTAATTTAATCTATCTTTTAATGGCTCTCTTAAAACTTGAATCGTAATATGTCAGATTGGAAATAAAGAGGAGGAGATAAACCTGAAATGAGCTTTCAATTAGCTCATGTGTTTGAAAATCAATACACTTAAAAGCAGCAATAGGAGCTCAAAAAATAAGGAAACAACGAACGAATTCCAACAACGCAAATTGAAACAGTGGCTCCTAATCTCGACAGCGACAAACTCATACCTCGACGACACAATAGACTTTGGACTCGACTTCTTCGAACTCCTTTTGGTGGAGAAGAAGCTAGATTTTGGGGGTATTTTGGAGTGAGTTTTCAGCTGGGTTTGGGACTGGTTTTGGCTGATTTTTAGATGTATTTTACTGCTGGTTCAGGTACAGATTTGGGGTTATTGTTTTTAAGATGTTCACATCTGTTTTATTGCTGCACTTTTGGGTGGGTTTTGGGTGGTTTTAAGAGACTTTGTAGTGTTTTGATGGCTGGTTACCATGGTGAAAACGTGAGAGAGTAGGAGACTAAGTTGGAGGGAGTTATAGCGGTGCAACAAGTAAAGGAGGATGTGTGAATCGTCCATCTTAGCTACTACTATTCCTTAGCTTTTAGGAATTTTGGTTAGCTCTCATTTTCCTTAGGTGTGAGATGAAGAAGAACAACTAGTTTGAAAAGTTCTTCCATATAGGACCATGAATTTTGTCTCGCAAGCTGCTTTATAATGTCGGTTGCATTCATAGGAGCACCCCTTTTTTTTTTCTTTCCCTCATAAGCCTCTGCTACTTTCATAACATGGGCCTTTGACGTGTTCCCCCATATATGTGGATTCTTATTTTCTTTAGGGAGGGGGATTGTCTTTTTCATTCTTGCGGCTAGACCCGTCAACCGGAGCGGGTTGACCCGGGACCGGCCCGGATCGGACCGGTAGGGGGCGGGGCGGGCTGGGCTGGGTTCAAAGGGGGTAGGGGGTTGGTCCGTTAATAATTTTTTTATTCGGAACCGGACCGGACCGGCCCGGTACGGTGAACAGTACCGTGAACCGGTACAGCCCGGACCGGCCCGGTTCAACGGTAACTTTTTTTTTAAAAAAAAATTTTGAATTGATGGGGCCCACATTTCCGTTGGCAACGGCTACAGATCCGTTGGCCAACGGATTTCTTGCAAAAATGGCCATTTTTTATTTTTTTTTGTATTGATTAAATTACAATATTAACCCTTCTTAAAATCTATAAATACCCCTCATTTCTTCTTTATTTCTTCACTCAAAAATCTTATCTCAATCTCAATTCTCAAATTATCAATCTATATCTTCCATTCAATTTGCAAGATTACATATTTTATTTGTTACTCTTTTCCCGAATTTAATTTATCGCAATTTGTCATTCGGAATTTGAACTTGAAGTTCAAAATTGAAATACTTGCTTGAAGTTTGTTCGTGCTAACACCGGATTTGCGTAATCAAATGCTCAATTTATTGTCAAATTCGGTGCAGTCCCTCCAACTCTTTCTCTTATTTAATATTTTAATTGCATATTTGATTATATTTTAATTTTTACAATATGTTTAATGCTGCTAAAAGAGCGTGTAAAAAAGTTACTGGTAGGGGTGGAAGTAAAAAAAGAGGTAGTCCTGTAGCTTCTGGTAGTAATAGTAATGACCCAATAACACATGTTTCTGAATCATCGCCTAATTTGCAAGATGTAGAGATTGATTATGAACAATTACAAGAAGATTATGGAATAGAAGATAATGAAATTGGAATAGAAGATGAGATACAACATACACCTAGTAGTGGAAATGTTGGTAGTATTGGAGTTGGAGTTGCTAGTGCTACAAGGGGTAGAAGACCACCAGTTGCTCCTACTTCTACTCGTAAAAAAGGAAGTCAGGTTTGGAAATTTTTTGAAATAATAGAAGGTACTGATAGAGTTAAGTGCAAACTTTGTAATGAATTTTAAACATTTGACCGGAGGTAATTTAGGGGGGACTGGGACACTTACTAGACATATGTCGGCTATCCATCCTATAGAATGGGGAGTTAATAGGGATGGAAGTCAAACAACTATTAACCCTACTACTGGAGGTCTATTAAAATATAATAAAATGAGGGATCGGGAGGAACTAGCAAAAATGATTACTTTGGGTTGTTTACCTTTTTCTTTTGCTTCTTCATCGTATCTTATTACGTATATTCAAAGGATTTACAATCTTTTATTTAAAGGTGTCCTTAGAAGTACTTGTAGAGCAGATATCTTTAGACTTCATGGACAATATCAAACATACATACGTTATTTGTTTAGTCACCTTCCTTCTAGAGTATGTCTAACTTCTGATATTTGTCATGCTGTTAATGGAAATGATTATTTGACAATTACATGCCATTGGATAGATGATAGTACTTGTATGCAAAAACGTATTATCGCTTTTAAACATGATGAAGATCAGAGTCATACTGCTACGTTTATAAGTAGTACAATTGTTGATGTTGTTGAATTTTATAATCTAAACCAAAAAGTTTTGTGTATGTCTTTTGATAATGCTTCAAACAATAATGCTGCAGTTTCAATTTTAAAATTGCATTTGCAACCACCTCTTGACGATATTTTTCATGTTAGGTGTGCATGTCATGTTTATAATTTAATCGTTAAAAGTGGCCTTGATTTATTTTCAGTTGAGATTACTCATGTTAGAAGAGCAGTTGGTGTTATTCAGGGAAATAGTAGACATTCTAGAATAAAAGAATTTGAAACAAAGTGTATGCAGTATAACCTTACACCTAGATTCATGCCAGACGAAGTTGTTACTAGATGGAATTATACATATATATTTTTAAAATGTTGCTACAAATATAGATTTCCTATAACTGAAGTTGCTAATGCACATTGTACTGATCCTAGGCGTATGTTAACAAGTGATACTTGTGATGTCATTAATGATGTTGTTAAATTTTTACATAAATTTTATACTGCTACTGTTGTGTTTTCTGGCGCATATTACCCAACTGTTACTACGGCTTTAGTACATATAGCTGAAATTTCTTTGCTACTATATGAATTTAAGAAGAAAGAAAAATATATGGATGTTATTGTAAGTATGCAAGCGAAATTCAAAAAATATTTCTTTCCAATTCCTCCAGTTTACTTAATTGGTGCAGTTTTAAATCCTTCTATTAAAATGTCTGATTGTCACCAATTAATGAATGCTTTATATACTTATATGGAGATTGGAGAATCTGAAACCCCAAATTTATATTCTATGAACAAACTAAATGAATATTTGCAACAACCATATAATTATTATGCAAATAAATGTGATAATATTGCTCGTGCTTCTGACAATGTTAATCCCGCTATGCAATGTAGCAGTTCTTCTAATGTGGATGATGAAGACCTTGATAGTTTTAATTTTTTTCTATATTTTCTAACTCTCAAACCAGTAGCAGAAATATTGATGAGCTTCAATTCTACTTGCAGAAGCAAAAGGAGCCTCGCACAAAGGACTTTTCACCGTTGAGATGGTTGCATGAAAATGCAAAGCAATTTCCTGTTCTTTTCGCTATGGCTCGTGACGTGATGAATGTGCCAATTTCTACTGTTGCATCGGAGAGTGCATTTAGCCAAGAAAGACAACAACTTGGAGACACCCGCCACTCATTGGGAAGCAATGCTTTGGAAGTTTTAGTATGTTTAAGAGATTGGATTAGATCGGGAAGAAATCAAGGAAAGGAAGATGTTGATAGCCCAGAAGACGAATAAATTGGAGATATATTAACCTATGGAAACCCATCGGAATTTAACTCCCCAGAAGAAGGTCAATCAGTTCATATTGATTATGAGAACTTGCTAAGGCGATGCAAAACATTTGAAATTACTACTTCACTAGTTTACTTGTTAGAAAAAATGTAAACATTTTATTTTCTACTTATTAATTTGAAATTGAGAAATAAAGTAGCACTTGCAATAAGTGCAAATTTTTCTCATCTTACTTGTATTTATGATTTCATTCAATGATTACAAAGTATTAACATAATTATAACTTAATAGTTATACTTAATTTAAAAAAATTTGAAGATATACTAAACCCGGCCCGGCCCGGCCCCTTTCAACCCGTAACCCGTATGGTTCAATTTTAACCCGAACCAACCCGGCCCTTAAGAACCCGGTACTATTCGACCCGGCCCGGCCCGGACCGGAACCCGGACGGGTCGGACAAAATCCGACCCGGCCCGGACCGGTTGACCCATTAGCCACCTTTACTTGCTGCTGATCTTTTTTTTGGGGCGTTAGTCCATATTTTTGTCTAGAGGGTATAAGTAATATTATATAGGGGTAGGGATTAGGTTAGGTCAAATGGGAAATGGGGTATGGGCTCAATGTTTTGGGCTATTTTAAATTTGGCCTTTTTAATTAAGACCAAACAAAACTAGTCCCAAATTTTATCTTTTAAAACAAGACCAAAAATACTACTATGTTTATTAATTAATCTTATTTAAGTAAAATAACTATTAAAATAAAACTATCCGTTAAAACAAACTTATTTCTTTTTGTATTTTTCAAATATCATACTAAAAGATAAACAAAAAAATTGAAAAATTATTGTAAAATTAAAATAATATTCCTGAAATTAAAGTGAAACAATTTTTTTTATATGAATTTTACGTAAAGTAGATAAGATAAAAGTAACTAGATTAGCTAAAAAAAGGAAATATTTTTGTAATTTTTATTTTTGTAATAAAATAAAGTAAAATGGTTAAAACTAGCTAAAATGTCGATATTAGCCGTAAATTAAATATCTATATGCTAAAATATTTAAAATATTAGGGAGGGTAAAAAATCACATATCTACAGCAACAACAAGATGCTTGAGTTTGTTTTCTTCACCTTCAGCCTCATTTGGCGGTGGTACTACCCATTTTCGGCAGACGGTAACTTGCGCTTGGTCAGGCAGGGCTAATGATGAAGCTAGAGCAGCTAAAGCATGAGCCTTCTTATTTTCTTTCCTTGGCACATGCTAAATAGTCACATTACCGAGCCACCCCATCAACTTTTTAGCATAATCATAATATGGGCGTAATTCAGGCTTCTTAACCTCGTAACTACCCAAAATCTGATTAACCACTAACTGGGAGTCACCAAAGACTTTCAATTGCAATTGCTTTATATCAACGGCCATTTCGAGCCCAAGTATTAATGCTTGATACTCAGCAACATTGTTGGAACAGAGTTGTGTCAAGGTTAAGGAGTAGGGCAAGACTTCACCTTGGGGGGTGACAAATATTACTCCAGCCCCAGCTTCCCCACGATGCGTAGCACCATCAAAGTACATCTTCTATGGAGGTTGAACTTCAACGACCATTGCGTCCTCATTAGGTAGTTCATCAGTTAGCTCCCAGTCATCAGGTATCAGATGATCTGCAAAGAAGTCTGCCAATGCTTGTCCTTTTACAGCCTTTTGAGGGATGTACAAAATCTTTAATTATTAAAATTAAAGGTACCATCTCGTTAGTCGATCACTAAGAACACGTTTTGACATCACGAACTTGATAGGATTTGCTTTAGAAACAAGACGGATAACATGAGCTTAAAAGTAGTGCTTGAACTTTTGAATTGAGAAGACTAGCGCCAAACACAACTTCTCAATTGGCGAATAATTCAACTCTCTTGGTGTCATCATCCTGCTCAAGTAGTAAAGAGAGTTTTCTTTCCCCTCACTATTTTCTTGGGCCAACAGTGCTGCAACAGACCTTTCTTGTGCCACAATGTATAGTATCAATGGCCTTCCAGGCATAGGGGCTGCTAAGACTGGAAGCTTTATCAAGTAGGATTTAATGCTCTCAACGGCATTACTGCATGCTTGGTCCCATTTTAAAGGGGACACCTTTCTTCATAAGGTGGCTGAATGGTTGACACCTCCCAGCTAGGTTCGATATGAAACTCCTAAAGTATGCCAACTTTCCGTGCAGACTTTTCAATTCATGAATATCCCGAGACTCAGGCATTTTAGTAATGACATCCACTTTGGCTTGATCAATTTCGATCCATCGATGTCGGACATTGAAACCAAGGAACTTTCAAAAAGTAACTCCAAAGGCACATTTCAGTGGATTCATCTTAAGTTGGTACCTCTGGAGCAATTCAAATACCATCCTCAAGTCCTCCAAGCGGTTGCCCTGATCTATTGATTTCACCACCAAGTCGTCAACATAGTATTTGACATTCTTGTTGAGAAGATCGTCGAAAATATTCTGCATAGCCCTTTGGTAAGTAGCACCATCGTTCTTCAAGCCAAAAGGCATTACCTTGTAGCAATAAATACCCTTTGGGGCACGGAATGCAGTAATCTCTTCATCTTTTGGTGCCATGCATAATTGTTTATAGCCCGACGAGTCGTCCATGAAAAACATTGCCTCGTAACCAGTAGTAGCATCATCAGCTCTGGAATAGGAAGCAGGAATTCATCTTTCGGACATGCATTGTTGAGATCTCTAAAGTCAACGCACACTCGAATCTATCCATTGTTCTTCCTTACATGCACAATACTTGAAACCCATGTTGGGTATTTAACTTTGCGAATAAAGCCAGCTTCAATGAGCTTGTTAACTTCAGTTTCAACCAGGGGAACCAAGTCTGGCCTAAAACTCCTTTGAGCTTGTTTAACAGGGCGAGCACCATTTTTGACTGCAAGGTGATGGACTGCTACTTTTGGGTCCAAGCCAGGCATCTCTTTGTAACTCCAAGCAAAGACATCCTTGAACTCTTTGAGTACTCAATATAAGTGTTCTCTTCGTCAGCTTCTAGTAGAGCACTTAGGTAGGTGGGTCTTGGTTCTTCATCGGTGCCAAGGTTAACTTCTTTTAAGGCATCAAATGCCGTCTTCAATCCTTCTTCAAGTTCAGGTTGAGCATCTTTCGCATATTCATCTTCTTGAGGATCTCCATCATTAGAGGATATGTGATAACACGGTGAAATATCCTCCAATTCCCCATTATCTTCCATCGAAGACGAAACACCATTCTCGCCTTATACACTGACATGATACGAAGAACCTACACTTTCTCAATCTTTGTCATGTTCCTTAGTGTAGACCACAGTATATGGCTTTACCTTTAGTACTTCTTCACATGAAACCACCAGTTTTGTTTGTCGTCTCATTCTGCAAGGAACCAAACTTTGGAAATCCTTAGAGATCTCCTGAATTTTGGGTGAACCGGGTGTTCTTGTAGTTCGATGATTTCTCCAGAACTTATTCCCCTTCTTTAATGGACCCAATATCTCAAATACAGAAGTTCTCATAGTTGATTTTCCAAGCCAATCAAAGACAGAAGGCCTATTAGAAGCGGCTGATTCATCTTCTACACTGATATAATTGCTACTCGCCTTTCTTATTAAGATGCGCATTAGTGACGGTTGCTTATATCCCAGACCTTCACGCGGTTGCCTCGTTGCAGCTTTTGATGGGAGCTTGCCTAACTTTGACGGCTCATTGGAATTGTATCCAGCTTTTGCAAATAGCTTGTAAGCATTAGGATCAAAACCTTCATCTGTTTGCTTTGTAGGGAGTGCCACATTCATCAAATGATTTTGGGCTACAAACCCTGCAAGCGACTTTGAGGACAACTTTACTGCCTTAATTCATTACTGAAAGAGTTAACTCTCTTAGCGTCTTGGTTTGGAGATTATGTGATTCGCCATTGTCTTTCTTCCTTTTAAGGACATATTGGAGCGCAAGACTTACTTTCCATAAGATGCAATACCCCCTTCATGATATTTATTCACGTTGGTGGGTACCTCCTCAGTAACAGTTTTGGCTTTGCCAATAGTCACATCAGCTCTTTTAGTTATGGGTTCGTCTTTCTTGATTTTCATACCATCATCAACTTAAGCTCCTTCACAATGCGGTTCTTCAAGTAGCACTTTGCATCGACGAAGTGTGACTCAGCCTCGGTGAATGGCTCATCATCAGCAACTAGCGTCTTCTCGACTTCACCCTCATAGTATTTTAAACATTGATGGTAGGTATATGGAACAACTTTATTCTTATGTATCCAAGGCCTCCCAAGACAAACATTGTATGAAATCTTCGCATCGATCACATACAGCCATGCACTTGATTGTATGGATTGGAAAAATGTTCACTGAGGGTCCTCCATCAACCAAAATCCAATTAGCCTTTCATCATACATATAGCCAGCCAGGTAAAATGGACGGTTATGAGGAGTGTCACCTAGCAAAAGATTGTCATTTGTGAACGTGGCCTTTTCCTCACAAGCATTAACTTCTTAAGGACTGGACTTGATAGGCTTTTCCGAAGATGGTGCTGACGGTAGGTCATCACTCTTTTCTTCCTCTTTGTCAGCATGGCAACAAGAGGCATCAATGCCCTCATGGGAAATCTTCATACATAACCAACTTGGTAAAAACTCCTCCAAGGTCACTAGATTTCGTGGCTTTTAAGGGTGGTGCATCTCCACTTTTGCTTTGTTCAAATGTCTAACTGGATTCTTTTTTATTGGTCTTTTTACCATCATCTTCCTTGTTGGTTGTTCCATTGATTCTTTTCATAGGCTCATTTTGTGGCGCCTACGACGAGTCACCAACGTCCAACCTTGATCATCATCAGGTTGGTTGACTTCAACTTTGTCGCTCTCCAGTAATTCTTCATTTTTACTTTCTTTAAAACCACATATTCATCCGGACTGAATGAGTCAAAGGTGATAGATACTTGGTTTACACTTGTTTTCTCGTCTTCAAGAACGATATTCTTTTCGTGAGCTAAGTCCATGAATTTATCCTTGAAGACAAAGAACTTCTCTAGAGGGTGTCTTACAAGTCGATGATATTTGCATTAGTTTGGGTCATTTGCTTTCCCAGCTTCATTTGGTCGCTTCATCTCCGGAAGCTCGATGAGATTTAACTCGAGGAATTCTTCGAAAATGGCTGGTACATCATAATCCAGGAATGGGTACTCTTTCTCCTGCATCTCTTTTAGAGTCAACTTTCTACTTGTCCTGTCTTGAAAAGAACTGGATTTCATACTTCTTGCTCACCTTCGTCGTGAACTTCATAGGTGACTTATTGACACTCATAGCTTCTTTGCTTTCTGACTTGGGTACAAACATGCCCCACTTCCTGACTTCTTGCTTGTCATTTACTTTGCGAGGTTCATAGATGGGCATCATTTCATTTCCAGCGGAGGCCATGCTCAATTCCATGTCATGGGCACGAGTTGCAAGTTCTTCAAATGTGTTAGGCTTGATACCTTGTAAGATGTAGCGCAATCCCCAATGCATGCCTTGGATGCACGTCTCTATACCTGAAGCTTCACTAAGCCTATCTTTGCATTTGAGGTTTGCATTCCTCCAACGAGTGATAAAGTCGATAATTGGTTCCCCCTTTCATTGACAAGTATTTGTAATCTCTATCATACTTACCGTGCGTCTTGTGCTATAAAATAGATTGAGGAATTCTTGCTCTAGTTGATCCCAGTTGTCGAGATCAGCCTCGAGGTTCGTGTACCAATCAAAAGCATTTCCTTTTATCGAGCGGACAAACTGCTTGATGAGGTAATCTCCATAAGTCCCAGCATTGTTGCATGTCTCCACGAAGTGCGCAACATCTTGCTTCAGTTTACCTTTACCATCAAACTATTGAAACTTCGGAGGATGACAGACAGCAAGCATCTTCAACATATCGACCTTTGCATTGTACGGCTTTGCATATGTATGGGAGGATTTGGAAGCAATTTCATATTTGTTCTTAATGGTTCCTTCGATGAATTCTTTCAGTTGATCGATTGGAATCATCTCTTCAGATGAGACATGGATAGCCTTAGTGGATGTTGCTTGTATTGGGGGAGAGTCACTTTCTAGAACTTCTGGGAGCTTGCGGGGTGTATGGGTAGATTCTTCTTCCATCAAGATTCCCACCCTATCTGTTAGCTTGTCAATTCTAGCCTCTTTATTTTGCATGTATTTGGTCAAGCCAGTGATTGCTTCCATCAAGTTTGCCAACTGCTCCTCTATGGATGAAGTGTTTATCACCATGGCTTGCATGATTGTCGTGGATGATGGAGAGTAGCGTGGATTCTCACACAGATTGATCCTTGATTGGCTCACGCTATGTGGTGTAAGTGGGGAGGATCCATCACTTGAAGCATCATCATCTTCGTTCACAGAACAGTGCTTGGAGCCGAAGAGGTCAAGCAGAGCAAGAGTTTTCTTGATCTTTTCAGAAACATCACTTCCTCCTTCAGATGCATTTGTGGCAGATCTTGCTCCTTTTAAGGATGAAGATTCGAAGACAAGGGTTGATGGGGATGGCACTTGGGGTGCTTGTTGTCCTAAAGAGCTTGCTTTGCTCCTCGTAACTGGTCCGAAGCTTCCAAAGGTGACATCGAGGATGTTTTCCACATCAGCATAGAACCTGGAGTTAGCAGCCTTGGTGGAAGTTGAAACAGAGTTGATTTTCTTTGAAGCCATTTCAATGTTCTTGAACTTTGGTGATTGAAAAGTTGAGATGAGAAGAGATTGTCCCACTGAGCATGCCAGAATTTGTAGACAATAAATTTGCGTCAAGAAAATAAAATCAAGACCCAAAAATATTGCAACAATTGTAGTATTTTTATTTCGAATATTTGAGTATTACAATCTCTATGAATCATCTGATTCTTCCTTCCAATAGTAAATAAATTCAAGGGCTCTTGAGCTTGAATCTATGTTTGTTACCACGAACGATGAACTTGTTCTTGAGTTTGAGCTTGATTGCTTGAACTTGACCTTGATTCGTTCTTCGTTCTTGAGCTTGAACTTGATTTCTTGAACTTGAACTTGAAGCTTGAAACCTGTGGAGGAATTTGCAGTGTTTAATCCACGAGCTCTTTCTTGCTTCTTATTATAACTTCTAGTATTTTTTCTGGGTTATGAAGACCCCTATTTATAGTTGTGGAAGGGAAGAGTTATGATAAGAACAAACTCTTTCTGACCAATCAAATTAAAGTGTGACATGACCGTATTTGATTGGCCAGAACATGTCACTTGCATACGTAGCACGATTTCATTGGCCTTTTAGTGTTATTGGCATGCTTTGTCATCTTGACACGTGGCATGATCCTATTGGCTCCCCCATTTGACTTGGCACGCTATGTCATTTGATATGTTGTACCAAATTGGGCCTCTAGGAATATGACATCTTGGCCCTACTGAATTAAGCTCATTATTTTAACCCAATTAAATGGGCTAGCACAATGGATTAAGACTTATTTATTTAATTCATTTATATTTGACTTATATAATTAATTCAATTATATTAGCCCATAATATTTATGTGGACCAATATATCTTGAATTTAAAATATAATCATTTATCTTACGGATTTAATTTAAGTAAAATATATACATCTACACATTGATTTATAATAAAAATACATAACTTAGTTTATCTTTTTTTTAGCCAAAATAATTTTTAAGTCATTTTGCAGTATTTAGATAAAGTAAAAAGCGTTTTTAAATATTTATTTTTAAGCTAAAATAACATCACATACAAAATAACAAAAAAGTTGGAATTTTTAACTTATGATTTATGTTTAAAAATTACTGAAAATAAACTCATTCAAACGTACACAAAGTATGATCAATTTTCTTCTTAACTTTTGTGAGGGTTGGAGAGATGGTATTTAAATTATTTAACGTGTACTTTGTACGTATTCATCAATAAATAGAGACATTGCTTTTTCAAACTTTGAATTAATTATCTACAATAATAAATTTCTTCTTCTGCTGTTTTGGACTATTAAAAAATCTTTTTTGGTGATTCTCACATAGGGAGGAAAGTAAAAATTTAATGGATGACACTGCAAATAATGATCTCAATTTATTTTATTGAAACACAAATTATTCACAGATTATTAAGTCTACTGAGACTTATCGGTGCCTCGAATATTGAGTATGGTTTAACGGTCAATAAGTTGCTAAAAATGGATGAAAAGGTTACTCTGATTTTTCAATCTGCCTAAACTGTTGTTGTTGAGTTATTCGATATTTACTGATAAAAGATTAGCAGATATTCAATAAAATAATTGAATACCGTACAAATTATATATTTACTGGTAAAAGATTACAGATATCTAATAAAAGGAAAAAAGGCAATCAAAGCGGAGAAGATGTTTTCAAGTCAATGCACAAGTCTTGCAGGTAAACGTCAGTTGGGTCTATTTTCTAAGTCCTTGCATAGTCTTCGCTATAGAAAAATTAAGTGAACGTATTATTTACTCTCTCTTCATCAAAAAAATACCTTCTCTTTCTCTCTCTTCCTCCCTCTCTCTCTCTTTGGCTTCAACTTCCATCCATCTCTCTGGTTAACACCATCGGCACCACCTCCGAGTCGCCGGAACCTACAGGTAAGTACCCCTCTCTCTCTCTCTGCTCGGAACACTGTTCCGGCAAAGTTTCCGCCAACAGTGGTCTCTCACGGCGGTCTTTCTTCGACACCTCCTACACTACCGAGACACACAACGTCAGGCGCACACCCCCTGCAAATTTCGTCGCCGGAATCTGCCTCACGCGCCGCCGTTGACCACCCACGTGCCGCCAGCGACATCCACGCGCCACGCGCGTGAGCCTTCTCCGGTCACTTTTTCCAGCGGCTCCTTTTGGACAGTTTTTTCCCCCCACAATTCCGACCAACTTGGTGCACCCGGAATATTCCCCTGGTCACTTTCATTTTACACTGTCCACTTAGCCACCTCATTTTTCTCACTGCTTACCCACAGCAGATCTCGGTGTTGTCCAGAGGTCTGGAATTTTTGTTTCCGCCGGAAAATTTTCTGGCAACCCCTGCACTTTTCCTTTTTAGTCTCTCCTCTGCTTTTGTGGGTGTGTTCTGTTTTCTTGGACAGGTGCCTATTTCACCGGTGAGGATCTCCGGCAAATCTCGTTCAGACTCGCGGCAGGACGCAATAGAGCTGCACGTTCTGCTAAGCTTCAGGAAAACTTGGGCGCATCAAAGCACACTTTCAGGTTTTTCCACCGGGAGTTGGTACCTCCCGCTCTCTTGTTTACTTTGTGCACCTTTTTATGTATTTTAGCTAGCATTTCGAGTGTGGGCTATTCTGTTGTTATCTAGTTTGCACCTTTTGCGTTTTTCGCTATAGTGCGTGTGTGTGCCACTGTACCCCATAGTCGGTTGGTGGGATAGTGGCTGCAGCGGAGGATGATAGCGTAAGGTCATGTCCTCAGGGGGTGGGGGTGGTAGCGGGGGTGAGTAGGGGAGCAAGGGGTAGTCCTACGGGCAGGGCGGGAAGTAAGGGTGGGAAGAGGGCAGCGGACGCCCATAGATTAAGGATTGGGTCATGGAACATAGGCACTCTGACGGGTAAGTCCATAGAGTTGGCGAAGCTTCTTCAGAAGAAGAGGGTTAACATAGCGTGCGTCCAGGAGACTAGGTGGAAAGGGTCGAAGGCGCGGAATGTAGATGGGTTTAATCTGTGGTATTCTGGGGTCGTGAGGGGTAAGAATGGAGTGGGCATCTTGGTTGATAGGGACCTAAGGGAGTCCGTGGTCGAGGTTAGGTGAGTGAATGATAGGTTAATGTCTATTAAGCTGGTTATTGGGGGTGGCGTCCTCAATGTCATCAGCGCTTACGCGCCGCAAGCAGGCTTAGACGAGGAGGCTAAAAGGCGCTTTTGGGAGGACTTGGATGATCTGGTGGGTAGTATTCCCCAATCTGAGAAGTTAGTTATTGGAGGGGACTTTAATGGCCATATTGGGGTTGAGGCTGATGGCTATGATGAGGTGCATAGTGGCTTCGGCTTTGGGGCCAGGAACGGAGGAGGCACTTTGCTGCTTGATTTCGCCAGAGCTTCCGAGCTTCTGATTGCGAAATCGACATTCCGGAAGAGGGAGGAGCATTTGGTCACCTTCAAGAGTTCCGCGGCGAGGACTCAGATTGATTACATCCTCATCAGAAGGAGCGATAGGGGTTTGTGCAAGGACTGCAAGGTTATTCCGGGAGAGTCTCTTTCAACTCCTCATAGACTCCTAGTGATGGATGTCGATCTCCGGGTGAAGAGGAAGAGGAGGGGCGCCCCGGGTCAACCGCGGATTAGATGGGGTGCTTTGTCTAAGGAGAAAGCACAGGAGTTGGAAAGGAGGTTAGTGGAGGGCGGAGCTTGGAGAAGTTATGGGGATGCGGACGCTATGTGGACAGTGACGGTGAACTTGGTTAGGGGGGTAGCACGGGACGTGCTCGGGGTAGCTAAGGGATATTCAGGCAGACATCAGGGTGACTGGTGGTGGAACGAGGTAGTCAAAGGTAAAATGGAGGTGAAGAAGGCGGCGTTCGCTAGGTTGGCAGGGAGCACAAGCGAGGAGGAGCGGAGAGCGAACAGGTTGATCTACAAGGAGGCGAGAAGAGAAGCTAAGATGGCAGTCACGGAAGCTAAAAACGCGGCGTTCGGTCGCATGTATGAGGAACTAGGGGAGAGAGGTGGGGATAAGAAGTTATTCCGGTTGGCTAAAGTAAGGGAAAGGAAGGCACGTGATCTAGACCAAGTTAGGTGTATCAAGGACGAGGATGGTAGAGTTCTGATGGGGGAATCTCAAATCAAACAGAGGTGGCAGGCGTACTTTCGGGACCTTCTTAACGAAGAGGGGGATCGAAGCATAGAGCTAGGGGAGTTGGGGCATTCAGAGCAACATAGAGACCTTGGGTACTGCAGGCGCATTTGGGTGGAGGAGGTCTTAGGGGCGTTGCGTAGGATGAGTAGGGGTCGAGCGACCGGGCCTGACGAGATCCCGGTGGGGTTCTGGAAGTGCATGGGTATGTCTGGAAGGGAGTGGCTCTCTAGGTTGTTCAATGCGATCTTCAAGACTAAAAGGATGCCGGATGAGTGGAGGTGGAGTACAGTGGTGCCCTTGTACAAGAACAAAGGGGACATCCAGTGCTGCAACAACTATAGGGGTATCAAATTAATAAGCCACACGATGAATGTTTGGGAGAGGGTGGTTGAGGCGCAGGTGAGGGAGGCGTCATCTATATCTGGGAACCAGCTCGGTTTCATGCCGGGCCGCTCCACCACAGAGGCTATTCACCTAGTCAGGTGGCTGGCGGAGCAATTCAGGGATAAGAAGAAGGACCTTCACATGGTTCTTATCGACTTGGAGAAGGCGTATGACAAGGTCCCGAGGGAGTTACTATGGAGGTGCTTGGAGGCGAAGAGCGTGCCGCAAGCCTATATCAGAGTAATCAAGGACATGTATAATGGAGCTAAGACTAGGGTTAGGACGGCGGGTGGCGAATCAGACCATTTTCCTGTGGTAATGGGGCTCCATCAAGGATCGGCGCTGAGCCCCCTCTTGTTTGCCTTAGTGATAGATGCTCTAACCCGACATATCCAAGGGGATGTGCCTTGGTGTATGCTTTTTGCTGATGATATAGTATTGATAGACGAGACGAGGGTCAGTGTTAGTGAAAGGTTAGAGGTACGGAGACAGACCCTCGAGTCTAAAGGTTTCAAAATAAGCAGACAGAATACCTGGAGTGCAAGTTTGGCGACGAGCCGAGCGAGGTAGGCAGGGACATGATGATTGGATCTCAGGCCATCGCCAAGAGGGACAGTGTCCGATATCTTGGGTCTGTGATTCAGGGGGACGGAGAGATTGATGGGGACGTCACCCATCGAATAGGAGCGGGGTGGTCAAAGTGGAGGCTTGCTTCAGGGGTCCTGTGTGACAAGAAAATTCCACACAAACTCAAAGGGACATTCTACAGAGCCGTGGTTAGACCTACGATGTTGTATGGTGCGGAGTGCTGGCCCGTGAAGAACTCCCATGTTCAGAGAATGAAGGTTGCGGAGATGAGGATGCTTCGGTGGATGTGTGGGCACACCAGGCTAGATAAGATTTAGAATGAAGTTATTCGACAGAAGGTAGGGGTGGCCCCGGTGGATGAGAAGATGCGGGAAGCGAGGCTGAGGTGGTTCGGGCATGTACGGAGGAGGGGTCCCGATGCCCCGGTGAGGAGCTGCGAGCGGCTGGAGATTGTTGGCGGTCGGCGAGGCAGAGGGAGGCATAAGAAGCATTGGGGAGAGGTGATTAGGCAGGACATGACTAGAATGCAGGTTTCCGAGGACATGACCCTTGATAGGGGAGTCTGGAGGTCTAGAATCAGTGTTGTAGGCTAGGGGCTCATAGAGTGCTTCGCACGCCTCTCCCGGGGTTGGGTGTGGGACAGCAAGGTTACTCATGGATGATTTGTGTTTTAGCTTATGTCCCCCTTATGGTTGTTAGTATAGTAGTTACTGTTTGTTATTATTGCATGCGATTGTATTTATGTTTCTTATGTTTACATAATCATTTACGTTAATTCTGCGGGATTTACTAATGCTTTATTGTTTTGTTTTGTTTTTGTTTCTAATTTTGTCTTTGTTTTTGTTTTAATGCTGCTTTCCATTTTATCCTATGCGCTGAGGGTCGATTGGAAACAGCCTCTCTGCCCTTTCGGGTAGGGGTAAGGCTCGTCTACATATTACCCTCCCCAGACCCCACCTGGTGGGAATATACTGGGTAGTTGTTGTTGTTATTGTATTATTTACTCTATTGCCAACGAACCAAGTCACCCATTCAAGTCCTTTTCTACTGCTTTGAACTATTAAAAAAAGACACTCTTTTCGTGTGTTGCTCCCAAAAGAAAAAAAGGATAAAAAAGAATGTTTATTTAATGGATGATAGTGTAAGTGATGACATTGAAGCACAAATTATTCATAGATTATGTATAGAGTAGAATTGATGAACAACAGGTGGATGCTCGATAGTTAACACGTCGAAGTAAAGATAAGTAAGATAAGAGCCAACAAATAGCTGACCACTTACGAACATGTGACTCGTACTAAATAATTTCCGAAGGCGTTTAAACCGAGGGCAAAGATTCAAAAGGAAGATATCGTTTGAAAAAGACAATATTCAATAAGCAGACATAATAAAGAATTTGCGCATTAATGCACAATCGTTGCACATCCATTAAAGGGGGGTTATATTCATATTAAAGAAGAGCTTGATTTGGGGATCTTGTCTCCTTGAATTGAGCTATATATAGGAGATTTGTTTTTATTGTGAACAATAAATCATCTGTACAAAAAAGCCAAAATCTTCTTTTATTCTATTAAACAACTTTCTCTCTTTTTATTCTTCATATTGCTATTATTATTGCTACCAAAGAAGTTGAGCCAACGGTGAGGCTTGTACTTTCTTCAAGTTCGTTTAACTAATTTATTTGTATTCTTAGCTATTTTATATTCTTTGATAAAAATAATTCACATGTTTATGAACCACATTACAAATTTAACTATATAGTTTTACGAGTAAATAATTTGGTGTTCACCTTGGAGCATAGACAATTGGGTTATTACTTTGATCCATTTATCTGTTACTAACGTATTTTGATACTTTTTAACTCAAAGAAAAATCAGATATGGCAGCTAATAATGGGAACTATGCTTTCAATGTAGAAAAAAACAACAAGCGTGAGGATGTGTTCCAGTATAATGATTCAACTAGTTAAACTCACAACAAAGGAGATGAAACAACTCTGGTTCCGAAGAACAAAATTCTTGGCGTGTGAGAAGTCCAACTTCTGATGAAATGGATGATAAACGTGTTTTTGAAACAGTCAAAGTTTTGAGAGTGCAACAAAGGGAAATTATGAAGCATCTCTCAAGACAAGATCGAGCAATGATTGAGTTGAAGTAGGACTTACGGCTGCTTCCAATAACTCCGATGGATGAGTTTGAGTCCCTCACGGTGTTCCTACAAATAAAACAATGCAAAGAACTGGAAACATTTCTTCGAAGGAGGAATTCTGATTAAATAAAAATGGAGCAAGTGGTGCATGTAGTGGATCTGAAACCGACAATGCTACTGATCCTTTTAAAACTGAACTCATGAGATTTATGGGGGAAATAAATGATAATATGGATCAAAGTACTAAAGAATTCCTTGCCTAGATGGATCAAATCCCAGGAGTAGCACCGGTATTAAAGGGGTCGTATTCAAAAAATATATGTAGTAGGCATGCAAACAACGTACGGCCCCAGAATTAATCCTAAGGATATCCAAGATGCTCGATATTTCAAAGTACGACGGAACTTTGGATCTACAAGAGTACTTTAACAGCTTACACTATGACTGTTAAGGGGGAATGATCTTGCAACGCATGAGATCAAATCTGTCCTGCTAAAGAAATTCAGTGAAACCCTACCAAAGGGTGCTCTAATAGGGTAATCACTTTTACCTAAGCACTCAATTGATTCTTTTAAAATTCTTGTAGATTTCTTTAGTAAAGCTCATGACAAGGTGAGGAAAGCCCAATCTAGGAAAGTTGACATATTCAGAATCGCTCAAGGAGAATCTAAATTGTAGCAAGAATTCATCATCCATTTTTAAAAGGAGAGGATGTTGCTATTAAAAGTACTAGATGAGTAGGCAGCTAAAGTGTTCACCAAAAATACTAATCCTTTATGTTCTAATACCTCTAGGAAATTGGAAAGTTTGTTAGAGTTTCAGACAACCACATGGGTCAACATCCATAATCGTTATGAATAAAGAATTTGAATCGAAGATGAACAATTGAGTTCCTCAATTTCTTCCAAAGGGCACAATAATGATCGAAATCAAGAAAAACTCAAAACTAATTTAGATGCAGACCGTAGGTATTCCAACAGTTGTTTTCAACCTTTAAAATGGACTTATGGGCGTGAAAATAAAGGTTTTTGGTCATCAGATAGGTTTGTATCGGATACAACTAACAGAGCATTACATGAGAAGGAATTGTCTATGCCCCAAAATTTAGTATACCCCCCTATTATCCAATTATAACCTCAATATCACCATGGTAAATTTGGTTTCGGCTACGAGAAACATCAAAGAGGCAAGATTTCTGAAACCGGTTCGGTTTAGTCAATGGGATCCTAATCTATGGTGTGAATTCCATGGAAGGCATGGCCAGAAGATTGAGGACTGTTGGCATCTTCGTGAAGAGGTTGTACCATTGTTAAAGAACAGCCATCTTAGAGAATTTTTGAGTGATTGAGCCCAAATCAATTATGGGAGAAATTGAGATGTCGTGGAACCAACCAAACTGGCTGCAAGGTCTCGTCGCCTATTAATAAACATGATCTTTGGTGGTGTTGAGGTAAATAAAGTGATATTATTAGAAGCAAAGAAGTCAGATCTTGATAACTCATGGTAAGCGGATTTGAGAAGCATAAAAATGACTTTATGAACAATAGTCACCGACTCTCCATGACCATCATTCTTTTTTCGGCGTTTTAGGGTAATAAAACTGGAATTCCATCTGATTCCTAGATTTTTATGTGATATAGCCCATACTTCTACATGGGCTCTGGTGCCCGGACCCGTATCACCTTAATTTTTGCGGTACCACAAAAAACGAACTAAGAACAATAGTCACTTCATCACCATGATCTTTACTAGTCTTTTTGACGTTTTAGGATCGTAAAAATGGAATTTTGTTGAATTTTCATATTTTCTACATGGACCCGAGCGCCCAAACCGGGTCATCTAAAATTCTGTCGCACCATAAAATCTGACCTAAGGAACAATAGTCACCATCTTGCCATGACCGTTACTCAATTTTTGGCATTTTAGGACCATAAAACTCGAATTCCGCCAGATTTCCAGATAATCGAGTACTATAACCCACACCTTCTGCATGTGACTTGGCGCCTAAACCCGAGTAGTCTAAAATTTTGTCAAAACATCAAAAATGATCTAAGGAACAATCATCACTGCCTCGCCATGACCATTACTAATGTTTTGGCATGTTAAGGCCATAAAATTGGAATTCTATATGATTCCAAGATTTTTGTGTGCTATAACTCTCGGTTCCACACCGACCATAAATTTTTTTATCATTACTCATTTTTGGCGTATTAGGGCTGTATAAGAGGAACCTCCTGATTCCAAGATTTTCGTGTCATATATAGCCTACGATTTCTTCATGGGCCCGAGCGCACAGACCCAGATCGCCTAAAGTTTTATTGAATCATCAAAAACAACCTAAGGAAAAATAGTCACTGCCTTACCATGACTATTACTTGTTTTTTTGGCATTTTAGCGCCATAAAACAAGAATTCTGCCTGATTCCTTGATTTTCATGTGCAACAGCCTACGCTTTCTTTATGGCCCAAGTGCCCGCACCTAGATCGCCTTAAGTTTTGTCAGACAGTAAAGGATCAATAATCACGGCCTCGCTATGACCGTTACTCGTTTTTTGGCGTTTTAGGGCCATAAAACTGGAATTTTGCCTAATTTATATGTTTGCATGTACAATAGCCCACGCCTTTTGCATGGGCACGGGGGTCTGTAGTCGAATCGCCTAAGGTTTTCCTGGCCACTCAAAAATAACATAAGGAACAATAATCACCGCCTAGCCATGACTGTTACTCATGTTTTGGCATTTTAGGACCATAAAACTAGAATTTTGTCTGATTCTCAGATTTTTGCCTGCTATAGCCGACGCTTTCTGGTTGGGCCCAGGTGCTCGAACCCGGATCGCTTTAAATTTTTCTGAACCTTCAAAAGAAATCTAAGGAACAATAGTCACCACCTCTCCATGATCATTACTCATTTTTTGGCGTTTTGGGGCCACAAAACTAAAATTTCGCCCCCGATTCTTAAATTTTTATGTGTTACAACCCATGCCTTCTGCATGGGCTCGGGGGTCGTACCCATAATGCCTAAAATTTTTCTGGACCATCAAAAATGATCTATGGAACAATAGTCACCACTTTGTTATGTCTGTTACTCACTGTTTGGCATTTTAAGGTGATATAAATATAATTTCGCCTGATTCCCAAATTTTCATGCGCTATAGCTCATGCCTTCTTCATTCACTCAGACGCACAGACCCAAGTTGTCTAAACAAGTTTGGGACCATCAATGACGACTTAAGAAATAATAGTCATCACATTGCCACGAGCGTTATTCATTCTTTTGGCATTTTAGGATAATAAAACTAGAATTACGCCTCATTCTTAGATTTTCGTGAGCTACGCCCATGCCTTTTGCATGGGCCTGGGTGCTCGAACCTGGATTACCTAAAATTTTACCATACCATTAAAAACGACCTAAGGAAAAAAATTCGTTGCCTCTTTAAGACTGTTACTCGACTTTAGGCATATTTGGGCCATAAAACTATAATTCTGCTTGATTACTAATTTTTTGTGCGCCCCCACGCCTTCAACATGGGCCCAGACGCTCGGACTCGGAACACCTAAATTTTTCTAGACTATAAAAATGACCTATGGAATAATAGTCACCGTCTCTCCATGACTGTTACTCATCTTTGGCATTTTAGAGCCATAAAACTGGAATTTTGCCGATTTTGTTCATCGTTTCTCCATAATCGTTCCTCGTGTTTTGGTGTCTTAGGGCCATATAATAGGAATTTAGGATGAATCCAAGATTTTTCTATGCTATAGTCCACTCCATCTGCATGATTTCGGATGATCGACCTCGAATCTCCTAAAATTTTGCAAGCCCATAAAAAATAACTTACTGAACAATAGTCAACGTTTTGACAAGTTCATTCATCATTTATTGTGTTTTGGGGCCATAAAAATGAGTTCAAGGGGATTCCTATATTTTTGTGTGCAATAGTCTCGGCCAAATGCATGAATCTGGACGACCATCCCCGAATCTCTTAAATTTTTATGTGCCCATCAAAAACGACATATTGAAGAATAGATAATGTTTCACCATGATGGTTCCTCGTTTTTTGATGTTTTAGAGTCATAAACAAGAATTCATGATGATTCACAGATTTTCGTGTGCAATAGTCCACACCATCTACGTAAAAGGGTGCCCCACCCCAAATTTTTTATAACTATACGGTCCTATGTAAAATTACCTAATGAACAATAATCATCACTTTGACATGACTGTTCCTCAATTCTTGGCATCTTAGGGCCATAAAGATAAATTCGGGACGATTCAAAGATTTTTGTATGCAATAGTCCACTCCACCTGCATGAATTCCGGTGACCAGCCCTGAATCTCTTATTCCTTTATGGGCCTATGTAAAATGACTTATTGAAAGTCATCGCTTGGCAATGACCTTTCCTCGTTTTTGGGGTTTTAAGCTAATAAAACAACAAATATAAACACTTCCCAAATTTTCATGTTCTATAGTCTATGCTATCTGCATGAATTTGGGTGACTAGCCCATAATCTCCTAAAATAATGCATACCCGTAAAAAATACCTAATGAACAATAGTCACACTTCTCCATGACCAATACTCTTAATTGATGTTTTAAAGCCATAAAATAATAATTGAAGATGATTCCTAGATTTTGAGGTTCGACCTCCAAACGATTTGTATAAATTCGAGCCACCGACACCGTATCTCCTAAAATTTTACGGTTCCAACATAAACAACCTAATGAAAAATAGTCAATACTTCTCCATGATCGTTTCTTATTTTTTGGCATTTTAGGGCCATTACAAAGGAAGTCATGACGATTCCCAGATTCCACACCAACTGCATGAATTCGGGTGACCGACCTCGAATCTCGTAAAATTTTACGGGCCTACTAAAAACGACCTAAAGAATAATAGTCATTGCTTTGCACGATTGTTCCTCGTTTTTAAGCTTTTTAGGGCCATAAAATAGAAAGTTAGCACGATTCCATGATTTTTGTGTGTTATAGTCCATGTCATCTGAATTAATTTGGGAGACCAGCCACAAAATCGTTAAATTATGATGGCCAATAAAAACGACCTAATGAACAATAATTATCGTTTCGCCATGAACTTTTCACATTTTTGGCATATTAGTGCCACAAAATAAGAATTCAAGACGATTCAACACAAATAGGAACTCCATGCCATTTGTATGAATTCATGCGACCAACTCCAAATCTCTAAAAAAATTGCGGGTCCATTAGACACGACCTGACGAACTCTAGACATCACTTTGCCATGACCGTTCCTAGTTTTTTAGAATATTAGGGAAATAAAATAGGAATTCATGTCGATTCTCAAAATTTCGTTTGCTATAATCTACATCATCTACATGAATTCGGGCGAACATACTAGAATCTCCTAAAATTATGTGGGCGCAACATAAACGACCTAATGAACAATAGTCATTGTTTCACCATAATCGTTCTTTATGTTTTTGGCGCTTTAAGGCCGTAAAACATGAATTCAAGATGATTCCTAGAATTTCGTATGCAATAGTTAATGCCATCTTAATGAATTCAGGCAACCGAACTTGAATCTTCTAAAATTTTGCGAGCTCGTCAAAACCAACCTAATAAACAATATTCATTATTCTGCCATGACCGTTCTTTATTTTTTGGAATTTTAGAACCATAAAACCTGAATTCGGGAGCATTCCTAAATTTTCTCGTGCTATAGTCAATGTCATCTTAATGAATTCAGGCAACCAAACCTGAATCTCCTAAAATTTTGGCAGCCTATCAAAATGATATAATGAAAAATAATCATCGCTTTTTCCATGACCCTTCCTTAAGTTTTTGAGTTTTAGGGCCATAAAACATAAATTTGGAACAATTTCTAGATTTTTTTGTGCTATGATCAATGCCATCTTCATGAATTCGTGCAACCGGCCCCGAATCACCTTAAACTTTACAGACCCAAGAAAAGAAAACCTAATGAACAATATTCATTGTTTCGCCATGTTCATTCATTGTTTTTTTTGGCGTTCTAGGGCCATAAAAAAGGAATTCATAACGATTCCAAAATTCAAGTGCTATAGCATATGTCATCTACATGAATTCGGTAGCCCGGACGAAATCTCGTAAAGTTTTACAAGCCTATCAAAGATGGCTTAATGAACAATAGTCATCACTTCGCCATGGCCGTTCCTCATTTTTAGGCATTTTAGGACCAAAAAACGAGAATTTGGATGATGCCTAGATTTTTGTGTGCTATATTCTACGTTATCTGCATGCATTAGCGCGACCAACGATGAATCTACTAGATTTTATGGGCCCGCTGTCACGACCCCAAATACCGGTCGTGATGGCTCCTATCACATTAGGCAAGCCAACCAATTACTAACCACAACCCATTTCACTTTAGTAAATTATTTGCTAATACGATTTAATTACCAATTATCAGAATAAGTGTTTAAAAGAGCAAGATAGATATGCGGAAGTCAACAAGACATAAAAACTACACAGCATACACAAATCTGGTGTCACGAGTCTAGAGCCTCAAATACAAGTATTAATACCTACTACATAAAATGTCTAAAGAAATGCGGAATATAATAGGATAGAAGAGAGAAAACAAGGTTGCAAACGCCATGCAGCTACCTCGAAATCCCCAACAGAAACTGAATCAGCTGAAGATGCTCATTCGGTCGCTCGGGCACCTGGATCTGCACATAAGGTGTAGGGAGTAATGTGAGGACGCCAACTCAGTAAGTAACAAAAGTAAATAAGGACTAAAAGCAGTGACGAGCAGTTCAAAACATTTAATTTCAAATTTTCAATTTTGTCATAAAATCATCATTTCCAGTTCAAAACATTGAATTCAGATACTTAGCAAAATATTCAACAGAGGCTTATTCAAAGGAGAGTGGAAACATCATAACGGGGCCCCTCGGGAAAGAGATCACTCAAAATATAGCCCCTCGGGCAACCTCTCAATCACTTGTAACTCAACTCCCATCACATAATACTCACTATTAGCACTCAGCTTAGTATTTTCTCGTAATAATAGAAATCAAAGTAACTGTTGCGGCGTGCAGCCCGATCCATATATTTATAGTCAAGTACGCTTACTAGGGGTATACAAACTCTTTTTTCTGGAGGGGCTCCTACAGCCCAAGCATCATATCGCTGCGGTGTGCAGCCCAATCTATATAAGTATCCTTGCAGCATGCAGCCCGACCAACAACTCACATATATATATAAATATCCTCATAGTCGGGTTCTCAACCTCTCTATCAGCCACTACCTCACAGCCTCTCAGGCGCAATAATAAAAATTAGGGAACTCAGCCCAACAGTTCTCACAATTAGGAGTAGAGTTATAAAACTAGTTTAAAACATTTAAGCATGTAAAACATGAGTGAGTATATGCTTCTAGCAAGTGAAGTGAGTAAAAGTAGTCAAAATTCCCCTAAGGGTGTCTACAGGTCGGCATAAGGCCTCAAACATGGCATACAACCCATAATACGGTACAAGAATCCAAAATATAGGATAATATAACATTTCCAAATAAAATACACGGCTTAATAGTCGCTACGAGACGGACGGAGTCACAATACCTACCAGTGCATGCCCACACGCTCGTCACCTAGGATGTGCGTCACCACTTTTGTCAAATCAAGTCAAATATCTGGGTTTTGTACCCTCAGCTCCAAATTAACAATGGTTACTTACCTCAAACCGGTGAAAATACTACTCTACGACGCCCTTGACCCTCTAATCGGCATCCACTCGCGTCGAATCTATTAAAAATCATAATCATGACGTTAAAATATGCGAAGGGAGCGAAGCCCAAGTGAAAACAATCAAAAAATACCAAAAATCCTGAAATTTCCCAAACCCGACCCTCGGGCCCACGTCTCAAAACTCAGAAATTTTTACATCAATGGAATCCTTATCTCCCCACAAGTCCATACATATCAAAAGTTCTCAAATCCGACCTCAAATGGTCCTTCAAAATTCCAATTCAAAATTCTAATGCCCTAGTTCTTAAATTTTAGGCTTAATTTTCATGATTTTTTAGGTGAAAGTCACATGATAATCGAGTTTCTTGTCCAAGAATCTTACCTTCCAACAATTCCTCTTGAATCCCTTTTCAATCTCTTTAAATCTCCAAAACGAGTAGCTATGGGTGGAAATAGACCCACATTCGCTAACAAGACGAGTTTAAAAACATTCTGCCCAGGCCTTATTTTCTTCATCGCGATCACAGGAAAAGCTTCGCGATCGCGAAGCAAAAAAATTTCAGCTCTCAAAATAACTCTATGTCATCGCGTCTAGTACCCTACGATCGTAATGCCCTAGCCTCTGACCCTATGCGATCGCGGACCTCCTCCCACAATCGCATTGAACAAAATCTATCCAAGACCTATGTTTCATTTAACATTATGTGATCGCGACCCCTTACTTGCATTCGCGATTAACCATCTCTCCAAACAATGTGATCGCAAGCCTAACTCTGCGAACGTGAAGAAAAACTGGGCCACTTCCTCAAATCCTTCTATGCGATCGCGGGACTCCCCTCGCGATCGTGAAGGGCAAAACACTGCAACAGCTGAACCTAACTTCTGCAATTTTTCCACTCTTAGAAATGGTTCGATTGACCACCCGAAACTCACCTGAGGCCCCGGGACCTCAACTAATGGCACAAACACATCCTAAAACCTTATTCAAACTTGTTCAAATCATCAAAACATCTCAAACAAAACCAAATCACTCAAAACACATCAGATTCAAGCCTAAGTTTCTAAAATCTTCCGAAATACGCTTCTGATTAAAAACCCAACCAAAACACATCCGAATGACATGAAATTATGCAAGCAAGTCCCAAATGGCACAATGAAGCTATTTAAACTCTCAAAATTCCATTCCGACCTCTGGACCAAAATCTCGCCTATCAACCGGAAATCGCCAAAATATAAACTTTGCCAATTCAAGCCTACTTCTACCCCAGACCTCCAAAACCATTTTTGATCATCCTCCTAAGTCATAAATCACCTCCCGAAGCTAACCGAACCATCGGAACTCACATCCGAGTGTATTAACACATAAGTCAACATCCTGTTGACTTTTCTAACTTAAGCTTCCTTAACAGAGACTTAGTGTCTCAAACCTTACCAAAATCATTCCGGACTCGATCCGACCAACTCAATACCACAAAAAACGGATAACATAGCATGAAGAATCAAAAAATGGGGGAAAAGGAGTTGTAACTCATGAGACAACTGGCCGAGTCGTCACATCCTCCCCAACTTAAAAAAATATTCATCATCGAACGAGTCAAGAAACATACCTGAAGCACCAAACAGGTGGGCATATCTGCTCCGTATATCTCGCTCGATCTCCTAGATAGCCTCCTCCATGGGCCAACCTCTCCACTGCACTTTCGCTGAAGCTATATCCTTTGACCTTATCTTTCGAACCTAACGATCCAAAATAGCTACTAGCTCCACATCATAAGTCAAATCATCATCCAATTGAACAGTGTTAAAGTCCAAAACATGAGACGGGTCCCAGTATACTTCCGGAGCATAGAAACATGAAATACCGGATGCACCATAGCTATAGTAATAAAGGCTTCTTGGCATTGTAAGGCACTATAATGGAGTCCTTTATTTTGTCAAAGGCTCGACAAGCTGGGTAGCAAAGCAAGCTCATAAGCCACCTCTCCAATCCTATGGAGTACCTTAAAAGACCCAATGAACCGCGGATTCAACTTCCCTTTCTTCCCAAATATCATAACACCCTTCATGGGTGAAACCTCCAACAGAACCTTCTCGCCTATCATGTATGACATATCTCACACCTTCCTGCCATCATAACTCTTTTGCCTTGACTGCGCTGTACGGAGCCTCTCCTGAATCACCTTCACCTTTTCCAACGCATCATGTGCCAAATCTGTCTCCAATAGCGTAGCCTTACCGCCCTCGCACCAACCAACATGAGATATATATCATCTTCCATACAAAGCCTCATATGGAGCCATTTGAATACTCGATTAGTAGTTGTTGTTATAAGCAAATTCTACGAGCTGTAGAAACTAATCCCATAACCCTCTGAAGATAATGACACAAGCATGCAGCATGTCCTCCAATATCTGAATGGTACACTCGGACTTCCCGTCCTTCTGAAGATGAAAAGCAGTGCTCAACTCCACCTGAGTACCTAACTCTTGCTGAAGAGACTTCCAAAACTGGGAAGTAAACTTAGTGCCTCGATCTGAAATGATAGAAGCCGGGACGCCAGCAACCATATGATCTCCCGGATATATATATCTCTGCTAATCGCTCTGAGGAATAATAGTACAGTTAGGAATGAAGTGCGCGGACTTGGTCAACCATTCCATAATCACCCAAATAGCATTGTACTTCTTCAACATCCACGAAAGTCCAACAACAAAGGCCATAGTGATCGTCTCCTACTTCCACTCTTGAATATCCATCCGCTGGAGCAAGCCACCCGGTCTCTGATGTTCATATTTCACTTGCTGGTAATTGAAACACGAGCTACAAATCCCATAATGTTCTTCTTCATTTATCTCCACCAATAGTGCTGCCTAAAATCCTGATACATCTTCACAGCACCTGGATGAATGAAATATCGAGAGCCATGGGCCTTCTCCTACATCAACTCCCGAAGCCTATCCACATTGGACACACAAATCCAGCCTTGCATCCTCAATACCCCATCATCTCCAATAATCGCATCTCTGGCATGCTCATGCTGAACTCTATCCCTAAGGACGAGCAAATGTGGATCATCATATTGGCGCTCTCTGATGCACTCATATAGGGAAGACCGAGAAACCACACAAGCCAATACCCGACTACGCTCTGAAATATCCAACCTCACGAACCGATTAGACAAAGCCTGAACATCAACCACAAGAGGTCACTCCCCAACTGGAATATATGCCAAACTCCCCATACTCACTGCCTTTCGGCTCAAAGCATCGGCCACCACATTGGCGTTTCCTGTATGATACAATATGGTGTTGTCATAATCCTTAAGCAATTCCAACCACCTCACAAGATACGCCATACAAGTTATGCCTCCAAATCTTCAATGCATGAACTATGGCAGCCAACTCACAAATCATAAATGGGGTAGTTCTTTCATAGGGCTTCACCTGACAAGAGGCATAAGCAATAACTCTACCCTACTGTATCAACACACAACCAATCCCTACTCTCAGAGCATCACTACATGGTATATGAACCTGAATCTGATGGTAAAACCAACACTGGAGTTGTGGTCAAAGCTGTCTTGACACTCGTCCGACCATACAAATGAAGCACCCTTCTCAGTCAACTTGATCAAGGGTGATGCGTTAGATGAGAATCCATGAACGAACCGGCGATAATAGCCTGCCAAACCAAGAAAAATGCGAACCTCCAAATCTGAGGATTGTTTGGGCCAACTCTGCACCACCTATATATTCTTTGGATCAACTTGAATACCCTTACTAGACACCATGTGCCCCAAGAATTCCACTGAACTGAGCCAAAACTCACAGTTGGAGAACTTTGCATAAAGTTTCTCCTCTCTCAATCTCTGCAATAAAACCCTCAAACGTTTCGCATGCTCCTCCTGACTATGCCAATATACCAGAATATCATCAATGAAGACTATGACAAACAAATCAAGATAAGGTCCTAACACGCTGTTCATCTAATGCATGAACGCTGCTGGGGCATTAGTCAGCCCAAAAGATATAACCAGGAACTCATAATGACCATATCTGATCCTGAAGGCTGTCTTAAGAATACCTGAACCCCTGATCTTCAACTGGTGATAGCCCGAAGGGAGATCAATCTTGGAGAACACCCTCGCTCTTTAAAGATGGTCGAATAGATCATTAGTGCGAGGCAAATGATACTTGTTCTCAATTTTTTCCTTATTAAATTGTCTATAATAAATGCACATTCTCATTGTGCCATACTTATTCTTCACAAAAAGAACCGGCGCACCCCAATGTGACAGACTAGGCCGGATGAACCCCTTATCTAGGAGTTCCTAAAGCTGATCATTTAACTCCTTTAACTCCGCTGGTGCCATACAATACAGCAGAACAGAAATGGGTTGAGTGACCAGCACCAAGTCAATACCAAAATCAATATCCATGTCTGGTGGCATGCCCGGCAGGTTTGCAGGGAATACAAAAGGGAAGTCCCTCACAATTGGAACAGAGTTAATATAGGGAGCCTTAACTCTGGCATCCCTCACAAAGGCAAGATATGAGAGACAACTCTTCCCAGCCATAAGTTGGGCCTTCAATAAAGAAATCACCCTACTAAGAACATAATTAGATACACCTCGCCACTCGATCTGTGGCCCACCCGGCATAGAGGTGACTGTCTTAGCATGATAGTCCAGAATAGCGCGACACAGAGATAATCAATCCATGCCCAGAAAAACATCAATATCCACCATGTTTAATAATAATATATCAACTCAGGTCTCCAAACCCGCAATTGTCACCATACACTACCGGTACACAAGGTCCATAACAACAATATCGCCTACCGGGGTAGATACATGAACAGGTAAAGCAAGAATCTCACGGGCATATCCAAATAACGAGTAAAGTATGATGATATAAGAATAGGTGGAAACGGGATCAAATAATGCATAGGAATATCTGTGGCAGACTAATATAATACTTGTAATGATAGCATCGGAGCCAATAGCATTGGGTATTCCTGGAATAGCATAAAAATGGGCCTGGGAGCCACCTGATCGACCTCCCCCTCTAAGGCGACCCCTGGCTTACTGACCTTTACCCCTAGCTGGGTGGGTGAGTGGTGAATTAACTGGATCAGAAGTCGAGCGTTGACCCCTCTGCTGAGACTGATCATCATGAAGACGAGGACACTGCCTCCTCATATGTCTAAACTCTCTGCAATCAGTGCAACTACCCGGAGCTGTAGATGGGGACTGGGGAGAACCCCTAGCACCGGAATGACCAGTAGAAGGACCTGGCATGGAGGAACCCTGGACTTATGGAGCATGGGAAAAACTCTAAGCAGGAAGGGCACTAAGTGATGAGTGGCCCTGATGAAAACTATGAAAACCATGACCAGATGATGCTCTACGGTAACTTGGGCGAGCAGAATGAGCCTGTCTAAAAGAACAGCCTCTGCCTGCTGGAACTGACCCCTCGAAGGAGTACCACTAAAGCTACCAGATCCCGGAGACCTCTTGGCCTCCGTTTCCTCTCGCTCATGTCGACGAACTGACTCAATCTCACGGGACCTCCCCGAAGGTAGCACCGGTCACCCTCTCCCTAGTCATGAGAATCTGAAGTTGGTACATGAGGCCATCAACAAACCTCCTGATCCTCTCTCGATATATGGGAACCAACCAAACCGCATGTCTGGATAACTCAGAGAACCGCATATCATACTGCGTCACAGTCATCTCCCCCTGACGCAACTGCTCAAACAGCCTACACAGCTCCTCTCGGCACGACTGGGGTTACATACTTCTCCACAAAGAGAATGGAGAACTACTACCAAGTAAAGGGGTGTTTACCAATAGGCCTAATCCTCTCATACGTCTCCCACAAGTGAAGGCAGCCCCAGAAAACTAAAAGGTACTAAATTCCACACCACTAGTCTGAAGAATCCCTGTTGTGCAAAGCATCTGCTGGCACTTATCCAACAAACCATGGGCATCCTCACCCTCTGCACGGCTGAACGTCGAAGGCTGGAGCCTACCAAACCTCTCAAGTTGACATTGCTCATCATCCGGCATAATTAGCAATACAAACTCCTAGGCTGCTACAACCGGCTAGATTGGAGGTACCCCTGGTGTCTAGAGTCCCTACACAACCTGATCAGGTGTGTGGGAAATAAGGGTCTAGATCCCTCCCCCGGTCAATGAAGTAGCTGCAACCGTAGTAACTGAGACCGCCTGAGCCAAACTAGTACCCACTGATAAGATCTCAGATAAAGCCTCTTGGAGACCTAGAATCACAATACGCATAGCTAGTGCTTGAGCTGGTGATGTTGTAGCGTCCATAACTGGACCTGATTGGGGACTAGGCAGCTGGTGGATCTGCAAGTATTACTCTAGCTGCTCTACCTTTGTCACGGCCTCGACCTCGACCTTGGCCTCTGGTGGCCCCAACTGGTGGTACTAGCACTCATCCGTCATGTCTGATAGCACGTGTCATCGCCATCTTTGAGAGAATGGAATAATAGAAGTTTAGTACTCAGATCAACAATTCGAAGAACAAGAATTTCAAGAATATGAAGTTTTTCCTAAAGGTTTTTCAACTTCTCGAGGATAAATACAGAGATCTCCTTATCGATCCGCGAGACTCTACTAGACCGGCTCATGACTCGCGAGACCTATGTAACCTAGGCTCTGATACCAACTTGTCATGACCCCAAATACTGGTCGTGATAGCGCCTATCACATTACTAGGCAAGCCAACCAATTAACTAACCACAACCCATTTCACTTTAATAAATCATTTGCTAACACGGTTTAATTACCAATTATCATAATAAGTGTTTACAACATCAACATAGATATGCGAAAGTCAACAAGACATCAAATACTACACAACCCACACAAATCTAGTGTCACGAGTGTAGAGCCTCTAATACAAGTCTGAATACCTATTACATCAAATGTCTCGAGAAATGCGAAAAAAATGGATAGAAAGGAGAAAACAAGGTTGCGAACGCGATGCAGCTACCTCGAAATCCCCAACGAAAACTAACTCAGCTGAAGATGCTTACTCGGCCGCTCAGGCACCTGGATCAGCATAGAAGGTGCAAGGAGTAACGTGAGTACGCCAACTCAGTAAGTAACTAAAGTAAATAAGGAAGGTCTGAAAGTAGTGACGAGCAGTTCAAAATATATAACTTCAAATTCATTTCTGTCATAAAATCATCATTTCTAGTTTAAAACATTGAATTCACATACCTAGCAAAATATTCAATAGAGGCTTATTCAAAGAAGAGTGGAAACGGTGAAAACATCATAACAGGGCCCCTCGGGTAGCCTCTTAGTCACCCGTGACTCAACTCTCGCCACACAATACTCATATCAACACTCAGCTCAATATTATCTCGTAATAATAGAAACCATAGTAACCACTGAGGCATGTAGCCCGATCTATATATTTATAGTCGACTACACTCACTGGGGGTGTGCAGACTCCGGAGGGACTCTTACAGCCCAAGTGTCATATTATTGCGGCATGCAGCCGATCTAATATATATATATATCACTACGGCTTGCAGCCCGATCCATAAAAGTATTGTTGCAACGTGCAATTCGACCCACCACTCACACACACACACACATATACATATATATATATATATATATATATATATATATATATATATATATATATATATATCCTCACAGTAGGGTTCTCAACCTCTCTCTCAGCCATTACCTCATAGCCTCTCGGGCGGAATAATCGAAATTAGGGAACTCAGCCCAACAGTTCTCACAATTAGTAGTAGAGTTATAAAACCAGTTTAAAACATTTAAGCAAGTAAAACATGATCGACTATATGCTTCTAGCAAGTGAAGTGAGGAAAAATAGTCAAAATGCCCATAAGGGTGTCTACAGGTCGGCACAGGGCCCCAAACACGGCATACAGCCCATAATACGGTACAAGAATCCAAAATATGGGATAATATAACATTTCAAAATAAAATATGTGGCTTAATAGTCGCTATCGGACGAACCGAATCACAATCCCTTCTGGTTCACGCCCACACGCCTGTCACTTAGCATGTGCGTCATCGCTTTTGTCAAATCAGGTAAAACACCGAGGTTTTGTACCCTCAGTTCCAAATTTACAATGGTTACTTACCTCAAAGAGGTGAAAATACTACTCTACGGTGCCCTTTCCCCTCAAATCGGCCTCCACTCGCATCGAATCTATTCAAAATCAGAATCACAGCGTTAAAATATGCTAAGGGAGTGAAGTCCAAGCGAACACAATCGAAAAATACCAAAAATCCTGAAATTGGTCAAACCCAACGGGCCCACGTCTCGAAACTCAAAATTTTTTACAGCAACATAAATTTTATCTTTCCACGAGTCTATACATATCAAAAGTTCTCAAATTCGACCTCAAATGGTCCTTCAGAATGCCAATTCAAAAGTCCAATTTCTCAAGGCCTAGTTCTTAAATTTTAGGCTTAGTTTTCATGATTTTCTAGGTGAAATTCACATAATAATCGAGTTTTTAGTCAAGAATCTCACCTCCCAACAATTTCTCTTGAATCCTCTTCAATCTCCTTCAAAAATCTCCGAAAAAGAGCAGCTATAAGTGGAAATAGACCCATATTCGCAAACAAGATGAGTTTAAAAACATTCTGCCCAGGCCTTTTTTCCTTCATCACGATCGCGGAAAAAGCTTCGCCATTGCAAAGCACAAAAATCTCAACTCTCAAAATAACTCTATGCGATCGCATCCAAGAACATGCGATAGCGTCCAGGACTCTGACCCTACACGATTGCAGACCTCCTCCCGCGTTCACATAGAACAAAATCCATCCAAGACCCCTAGTTCATTTAACACTACGCGATCGCGACCCCTTACCCACGTTCGCGATTAACCATCTTTCCGAACAATGTGATCGCAAGCCTAACTTTGCGAACATAAAGAAAAACTGGGCCACTTCCTCAAATCTTTCTATGCGATCGCAGGACTCCCCTCGCGATCGCGAAGAGCAAAACCCTGCAACAGCTGATCCTGAACTTCTGTAGTTTTTCCAACTTAGAAATGGTCCGATTGACACCCAAAACTCACCCGAGGCCCCTGGGACCTCAATGAAAGGCACCAACATATCCTAAAACCTTATTCAAACTTGTTCCAATCATCAAAACATCTCAAACAACACCAAATCACTCAAAACACATCGGATTCAAGCTTAAGTTTCTAAAATCTTTCAAAATATGCTTTTGATCAAAAACCCAACAAAAACACGTCCGAATGACCTGAAATTCTACACGCAAATCCAAAATGACACAACAAAGCTACTAAAACTCTCAAAAAATTCCATTCCGACCCCTGGATCAAAATCTCGCCTATCAACTGGAAATCGCCAAAATATCAACTTCGCCAATTCAAGCCTACTTTCGATCACGCTCATAAGCCACAAGTCACCTCCCGAAGCTAAACGAACCATCAGAACTCACATCCGACCCTCTAAACATAAGTCAATATTCGGTTGACTTTTTCAACTTAAGCTTTCTTAATAGAGACTAAGTTTCTCAAATCTTACCAAAATCATTCCAGGCTCGATCCGACCAACTCGATACCGCAAAATATAGATAACGAAGCATAAAGAAGTAGAAATGAGAAAAATAGAGTGATAACTCATGAGACGACTGGTCGAGTCGTCACATCTACCATGACCATTACTCTTTTTTTGCGTTTTATGGCCAAAAAATGGGAATTCCTAACGATTCACGAATTTACATGTGCTATAGTCCACGCCATCTTTATGAATTCAGGTCACCGACCCCAAATCTCATATAATTTTGTGGGCCCATCAATAATGGTTGAGTGAACAATAGACATCGCTTCACTATAATTGTTCCTCATTTTTTGGGGATCTAGGTCATAGTGTAGGAATTCAGAGACGATTCCTAGATTTTCGTGTACTATAGTCCTCGTCATCTGCATAGGTTCGGGCTACCTGTTCGAATCTCTTTAAATTTTGCGGGCCCATAAAAAACGACATAATGAATAATGTTCATCGCTTCACCATGATAATTTCTCCTTTTTAGTGTTTTAGGGTGATAAAACAAAATTGAGGACGATTCCCACATTTTCTTCTACTAATCCACGCCATCTAACAAAAATTCGTACGACCGGCCCCAAATCTTCTAAACTTTTGCGGGCCCCTAAAAATGACCTAATAAAAATATTCATCGCTTAGCCATGATACTCATTTTTTGGCATTACGGCCATAAAACTTGAATGCGTGACGATTTTTAGATTTTTGTGTGTGTCTACGCCGTTTGCATAAATTCGTGCGACCAACCTCGAATCTCATAAAATATTGAAGGGCCATAAAAAACGATCTAATAAATAATAGACATTGTTTCGCCATGATCGTTACTCGTTTTTAGCGTTTTAGGGCCATAAAACAGGAATTCATGACGATTCCCTGATTTTCGTATCCTATAGTGCACGTCATCTGAATGAATTCGGGCGGCTGATTCCAAATCTCCTAAAATTTTGCGGGTCCGTCATAAAAATCTAATGTAAATAGTCACCATTTCGCCATGATTGTTCCTCATTTTTTGACATTTTAGGGCCATAAAAAATCAAGATAATTCCCAGATATTCGGTGCTATAGTCCATGTTATCTGCATGAATTTGAGTGACCGGCTGCAAATCTCTTAAAAAATGATCGTTCCTCGTTTTTTGGCGTTTAGCGCAATAAAATAGGAATTCAGGATGATTCTCAAATTTTCATGTGCTATAATCCACTCACGTCATCTACATGAATTCAGACGACAAACCCGAATCTCATAAAAAATTTGGGCCATTCAAAACGACCTAATGGACAATAATCATCGCTTCACCATGATTGTTCCTCATTTTTTGGCGTTTAAGGGCAATAAAATAGGAATTCATGACCAAATTTTAATGTGCTATAATCCATGCCATGTACATGAATTCAGACAACTGTCCCCCAATCTCTTAATATTATGGGTCCAATAGTCAACAGTCATTGATTCGCTGTGATTATTCCTCATTTTTTGGCGTTTTACGGGAATAAAACAGGAATTCTAGATGATTCTTAGATTTTCATGTGCTATAGTCCACACCATCAACATAAATGCGATCAGCCCGAGTCTCCAAAATTTTTGCGGGCCCACAAAATGACCTAATGTACAATAGTCATCGTTTCACCATGACCGTTCCTCATTTTTTAGAATGACCTAATGAACAATAGTCATCGCATCGCCATGATCTTTCCTCTCTTTTTAACGTTTTAGAGGAACAAGATGATTTCTAATTTTTCGCGTGTTGATGTCCATGTCATCTTTATGAATTCAATCGACCGACTCCGAGTCGACTAAAATTTTGCGGGCCTATTAAAAACGACCCAAAGAACAATAATCATCTCTTCGTTATAAACGTTCCTTATTTTTTGGTACTTAAGGGTCATAAAATAGAAATTCAAGATGATTCAAATTCAGGTGCTAATCTTCGTGTCAACTTCATGAATTCGGACAAGTAAGTCTACATTGTCTATAATTTTGGGTGCTCATAAAAAATGACCTAATGAACAATAGTTATTATTTTACTATGAATATTTCTCCTTTTTTTTTTTTTGCCTTTTAGTGTTATGAAACAAGAATTCAGGCTAATTTTAACGAAGAAATTATGAAAAGACTGATTCCTTCGTATCAATCAATTCCAACTTTAGAAGATGGTGCCATTCTCGAGTCAATGCACAACTCTTGCCAGGAGAAATCAGTTGGGTCTATTTTCCACGTCCTTGCATAGTCTTGCTATAGAAACATAAGAACGTGTTCTTTATTTTAATTCCAAAGATCAATAAAGTGGGTAAAAACCACCCAAGATAATGGTATAAATCTCATTAGAAATATAAATACTAGGCAATTTTTGTCCATCTATTTAAGCTTAGGTTGCCAGATTTACTTGATACATGTGTTTAGTAAGAGGTAATTAGTATCAATGAAATAATTGAGTTGCACATATGGTAGCCCAAACACCATTATTGTTAACAAAATACAATCAAAGCAGAGAAATTAGGGAAAGAATTATCTCCATATGCAACTTTATTTTAGGGACAGATTACCAAGCCAACATTCTCCCAAAAACACAATTTTTTGTGAGAGAGACAGCCAACTCAGCACATGTATATTTAAAAAAAAGTAGTTCTTTGCAATTGTTTCATTACTTTTAAAGGAAAGCTAATTTAATCTGCAAAATATATCGCAACCAACTTCTTGCATTTCCAAATAAAAAATAATAGTTCATTATCGATCTCGCAAATGTAACATTATAACTGATGCAATCGGAGACTTCTTTCAAGTATAAAGTTCAAAGTTATTAATGAGATGGACTCATAAGAGCCTGCATATTCCATGACATTTTCTCATTTTTTTTGGAATTTATGGCCATAAAATTGAAATTCTCCGATTACCAGATTTCGTGTAGCTCACGCCATCTGCATGGTTCTGGGCGCTCGACCAAAATCACCTATAATTTTGCAAGCTCGTCAAAAATGACCTAAGGAACAATAGTCATCACCTCGCCATTACCGTTCCTCGTTTTTTTGGATTTTAGGGACATAAAACTTGAATTCCGCCCGATTCATATGCCATATACAAGAGTCCGGACGACCGAACCTGAATCACCTAAAATTTTGTTGACCCCTAAAAAATTACCTAAAGAACAACAATCATCGTCTCGCCATTACTGTTCCTCATTTTTTTGGGGGGTGTTAGGGCCATAAAACTTGAATTCTGCCCGATTCATTAATTTTCATGTGTTATAGCACAAGCCATCTGCGTGGATTCGATCGACCGGACCCGAATCACCTAAAATTTTGCTGGCCCATCAAAAAAGACCTGTGGAACACTAGTCATCGCCTTGCCATGATTGTTTCTCGTTTTTTGCATTTTAAGGCCTCAAAAGTAGAATTTCGTCCGATTCCCTAATTTTTGTATGCTATAGACCACGTCATCTGCATAGGTCCGGGCGACCGGACCCGAATTACCTAAAATTTTGCCGACCCATTAAAAATGACATAAGAAACAATAGTCATCGCCTTGCCATGACCGTTCCTCATTTTTGGCATTTTAGGGCCTTAAACTGGAATTCCACCCAATGCCCAAATCGTGTTATAGCCTACATCATCTGCATGGGTCTGGGCGGCCGGATCCGAATTGCCAAAATTATGTCGACTCATCAAAAACGACCTATGAAATAATAGTCATCGTCTCGCCATGTCCGTTCTTCGATTTTTGGCGTTTCAGGGCCCTTAAACTAGAATGGTGTAAGGAACAATAATTATTTTTTGCCGTGATTCTTCCTCATGTTTGGTATTTTAGGACCATAAAACTAGATATTCGCCTGATTCCTAGATTTTTGTGCCACGCCATACATATGCATCCATTCGACCAGTCCCGAATCTCCTAAACTTTTGTCGGCCGTAAAAATGACCTAAGGAACAATAGTCATCTTTTCGCCATGATCGTTTTTTATTTTTGGCGTTTTAGGGCCATAAAACTGGTCCACTCGATTCCCAAATATTTGTGTGTTATCGCTCACGCCACCTGCATGCATTCAGACAATCGCACCTTGATCGCCAAATTTTTGCAGGCCTATCAAAAATAACCAAAGGAAAAATAGTGATTTACTTGCCAGGACCATTTCTTGTTTTTGGCATTTTAGAGCTATAAATATGGAATTCCACTTGATTCTCATGTTTTCCTACGCTATAGTCTTTTGGCATTTTAGGGCCATAAAACTGAAATTCCGCCTAAGTTCTAAATTTTCATGTGCCATAGCCCACGCCTTTTGCATTCATCCAGACGACCGACCCGAGTCGTCTAAAATTTTATCGGCCCATTAAAAGTTATCAAAGGCATAATAGTCATTGCTTCGCAATGTTCATTCCTCGTTTTTTGGCATTTTAGGGACAAAAACTGAATTTCGCTCGTTTCAAATTTTTGTGTGCTATACCCCACGCCATCTGTTGGTTCCTGGCGATCGAACCCGAGTCGCCTAAAATTTTGCCGGCCCATAAAAACGACCTAAGAAACAATAGTCATCGCTTCTCTATGACTATTTCTTATTTTTGGCATTTTAGGGCCGTAAATTTAAAATTTCGCCAGATTCCTAGATATTTTTGGCGTTTTAAGGCTATAAAATAGGAATTAAGGACAATTCCAAGATATTCGTATGCTATAGTCAATTTCATCTGCATGAATTCGGACGACCATCCCAGAATCTCCTAAACTTTTGTAGGCCCATTATACACAACCTATGGAACAATAGTCATCGCTTCACCATGATCGTTCCTCATTTTTGGCATTTCAGGCACATAAAACTGAAATTTCGCTTTGACTCCCAAATTTTCGTATGCTATAACTCACGCCATATGCATGCATCCGGGCGATCAGACCCGAATCGTCCAATATTTTACTAGCACATAAAAAACGACCTAAGGAACAATAATCATAGCTCATCCATGACCATGCCTCATTATTTGGGCTATAAACTGAAATTCTGCCCCATTCTTTTCATATGTTATAGTCCACGCCATTTGCATGAATTCGGACAACCAGTCCAAAATTTCCTAAACCTTGTGGGCCCATCATAAACGACCTAAGAAATAATATTCATCGTTGCGCCATGATCGTTCTTTGTTTTTTTGCCCTATTAGGACCATATTAGGATGATTCCTGAATTTTCGTATCTATAGCCCATGCCATCTGCATGAGTTCGATCGACCGGGCTCAAATCTCCTAAACTTTTGCGAGCCCGTAAAAATGATTTAATGAACAATAGTCATCACTTCGCCATGACCATTCCTCTTTTTAGGACCACAAAACAGAAATTCAAGACGATTCCAAGATTTTCGTGTGCTGTAGTCCACGCTATTTGCATGAATTAGGGTAACCAACCCTGAATCTCCTAAATTTTGTGGGACGTTATAAATGACCTAATGAACAATACACATCGCTTCGCCAAAACCGTTCCTTATTTTTTCACACTTTTGGGGCCATAAAATAGAAATTCATGATGATTTCTAGATTTTGTCTACACTTATCTAAACACATTTACATTTACCTTTTTAGGTAAAATGGAACAATACCCAAAACCAAATCCAAGTAGTCAAACAAAAAGAAAAGGAGAAAAAGAAGAATAACCAATACAAACACAAAATGATTGTAAAACAAAAAATCATTATTTAAGTATGAAACATCAATTTAGGACAATTCCAAGATTTTTGTATCAATAGCCCATACCATCTGCATGCATTTGATCGACAGTGTCCGAATCTTCTAAAATTTTATGGGCCCATAAAAAATGACCTGATAAAAAATATTCATCTCTGCACCTTGACCGCTCCTTTTTTTGTGTTTTAGGATCATAAAATAAGAATTTAAGACGATTCCCAAATTTTATAGTTTACGCCATCTGCATGTATTCAAGCACCCCGCCCCGAATTATCTAAAATTGTGTGGGGCCATCAAAAGCAATCAAATAAATAATATCCCTCGCTTTGCCAATATCGTTCCTCATTTTATAACTTTTTTTACCATAAAATAGGAATTCAAGATGATGCTTTTGTCTGCACTTATCCAAACACATTTACATATACAATTTCAGGTAAAACGGAACAATACCCAAAACCAAATCCAAGCAGTCAAACAAAAAGAAAAAGAGAAAAAAGAAGAATAACCAATACAAACACAAAATGATTACAAAATAAAAATAAACCATTATTTATGTCCTAAACCATAACAAAGTAACACATTCCTTATTCAGATGTATTTAGGATAACGATCGTATTTTTTTTAATAAAGACACAAGAGTAAGTAAATGGGAAACTAACACAAATGTCCCAAATAAGTTTTAACTTACCAACTTTTAGTTATTATAGACTTATTAAAATTAGCAAAACATATATAAAAATTAAAAAACCAAATAAATAAGGTTCTTTCTCTCAAAGAATCACATGCAAATGCAAAAATCACCTTCCATATATTTTAAGCATGATTAGCAACATTAGATGCAAGACATAAAGATATGGATGAGATAGCAAATAAGGTGATGAAATACCAAAAAATATATATAATATTCCAAAAATCTAAACAAAAAATGAATTTTTTTAATGGGTATAGTTAAAATTCATGGAAAACATATAGATAAGTCAATATACAAAATTTATGTAAGATTGGAGGTGATTTGGACAGGTTTTGTATCAAAATTCGTAATTAAATCAAGTTCAAAAAGTTTTTCTGCGACACAAGTATCAAACATGTATGACGCATGCAACACCCCATAAATTTGAATCAGTTGTGGATGTATAAATTAGTATTAATGTTATGGTTATCAATTAGTTATGATAATAAGTGTGCGAGGCAAATCATAAGTGATTTGGGATCCAAGGAGAGTCCTAAGTTTAAGCCAAGTTGGAAATTATACGATAGACTAAAATTCCAAATGAGTTCGCACAAGACCACACTTTAGACAATCATACTTATATATATATATATATATATATATATATATATATATATATATATATATATATATAAAAGGTTTTAAATGATGCAAATCTATCAAATGAAAGTCCTTTGAGTCTAGTTTTCAACGCTTCAAACCGTTCGTTATTTGGACTTTCCTACAAGAAGTTATGTCCAAATTACCAAAGGTTGGTAGAGGATTACACGGATGCGAAGCATCCGAGGCAGCATCCAAATAGAGAAGCTGGCAGTGAAGTGTTGCCATAGCATCCAGGTCAGCATTCGAGCTCCTGAGAGGAGTGAAGTGGGGATGCGAAGTATCCGAGGTAGCATCCGAAATTTGGGATTATAAACATAATTTTGGGATTTGTTTTCCCCATATCTTTTGTGCGACTTTTAGGGTTTTCCTCCACTCTATCAAGACCTCCAACCCCTCTCTTCTTCAAGGTAAGTAATCCCCATTATCTTGGTGTTAAATTTCATAATTTCTACACTAGCATAGATGAAATCTACCCATAAAATACATAGATCTTCAAGAGATTTTTTCAAGAACTCAAAGGAGGGATTTGCAAGATTTCCTCCAAAAGGGTAATCCTCCACCCTTAGACTTACATGTATGAATTTATTAAGGGAATATGAGTATTGGAACTTTTGGGATGGTGATTGGGAAGCCATAAGTTCCCTATTTTATTACATAACTATTGTAGGGATTGAAAGATGATTAATTGATGGAATTTTATTGGTTGGATGTGGATGAACGGTAATATATATGATATTGGAAGTTATAAATTAGGTAGTCATAATGGTGGAATAAATTGTTGATGAATGGTGGTAATTGGATGAACTAATTATATGGTGATGAGATGTAGAGATTTATGCCTACAAGGTATTTGATAATATGCCTAACTGGCATAAGTTATGGGATTTATTACTAATATTGATTCCATTGGATATTGCTATTGTAGATTGAATGTGCTTAGTATTGTGGATCATTGTAGTATCACTAAGCGGAAAAATGGAGGTATGTGAGGTTAACTCTCTATGTTTGGGAATGTTAATGATTCTCCCTACACTACGTTTCTTTTATGATGTTACTAATTGCCTCAGAAATATAGCTAAGCCTAACTCCTTGAATAGTTGTAGAGCTTCTATTCTCTATCTTCATGACTTTCATTATGAACGTTGTGAGTTTAGTGCGTATTCAATATAGACCTGGGATTGATGCCCCCGAGTCTTAGTATAGATTACTCAGTATAACATGTACAGTTCAAATTTCAGTATTCATAATCAGTTCAAGAACACATGTCTCAGTCTAGTCCCATTCAGTATTCCAGTATTATGTAACTCGGTATGATTCAGTATTCCAACATAATGTAAATAAGTGTGATCCAGTATTCCAGAATCATGTAAATCTGCGATTCAGTATTTCACTATTATGTATTGCAGTATGATTCTCAATTCCTAATTTTAAATCCCTGAATGTCGAACACATGTATTTGGGCCTGAGGCCGTAGTTTATGCTTTATGCATTTTTGGGCATGAGGCCGTACTTTATGATTTATGCAATTTTGTGCCTGAGACCGTAGTTATGTATACGTATACTTGGGCATGAGGCCGTAGCTTGTGCACATATATATTGGGCCCGAGGCCATAGCTTATTCAGATAAACAGGTTGTTCATCATTTAAAAGAGGCAGTATTCATATCCTTACTTCCTTTTTTGAGTTCACTTATCTGTTATTTATTCAGTTTAATTAACAGTTACCATGTATCAGTTATCTTTTCAGTTACCAGTTCTCACTTCAGTTTCAGTTTCAATAGTAATCATCTCCGTTATCAGCTTAGTTTCAGTTTCAGCATTTATAATTCTTTCTTTCTGTTGCTTTACATACCAGTACAATTTAAATGTACTGACGTCCCTTTTGCCTAGGGCCTGCATCTCACAATGCGGGTAATGATTTACAAGTTGATGATTCAGAGTGCTTGGATTCTCGTACCAGCTATTTCAAGGCATTATCATTATCTTACAGTCCTCATTATTTTCAGACAATCAGTGCTTTTAGTACTTCAATAGAGGCTCCGTAGACTAGAGTAACAGCTAGATAGAGTCTCAGGCTTTTCATGTTAAGCTATGTTAGCTGCAAATATGTTTTAAAATTGTATTAATCTTTCCGCACTTTGATTTATACCATCCATACTTTCAGTATATCAGCATGTGTTAGTTTATCTTCCGCATTCAGTATTTTTTGATACCACATGTAGATTCAGCCAGCCAGTTGGTTTGCTCAGTCACATGTAGTAAGGAATCGAGTGCCGTGTTATGTACAGGCCCAGGTTCGGGGCTTGACAAAGCTTGGTTTCAGAGCACTAGGTTCAAGAGTCTTAGGAAGTCTATGAAGCCATGTCTAGTGGAGTTTCCTCTATATGTGTGTGTCGGCCACTCATATAAACGGTTAACTACCAAGACATCGAGGATTGTCTCATTTCTTTCTACTCTAGATCGTGCCATGAATCTTAGGTCAATAGGTAATCTTCTTTCTCTATCGAATTCCAAACGTATTGAATGCCCAAGCAACAGGTAGAAAAATCCTACGGTACTGGAAGGATGATTTGCCTATTGTGGTTTTACTATGGAGTTCATATTGGTAACAAATGAGATTTGAGAGGATGTTGAAAGTATGATGCAATGGATAGTAGTACACATTAGAGCATAACCTTATCAGAAAGTACAAGAGCAGTCATTATGTTTTATAGTTATTAGTTTAACTCAGTTACCAGTTATACAATCTCTCAGTTAGCAGGTTTATAGTTATTCAATAAGCCAGTTATTTGTTATTCACTTACCATATCTCTAGTTTCTAATGCATCCAACGTTTGCTGACTTAGGAGTATACGGTGATGCCTACGGGTGCTAAGAAAAAATGTAAGAACAGTGATTGTATTGAAATTGTCACATGTTTTAGGTCTGAATTAAGACCAAGACACGCCAGATTTTGTAGGAAGTGATTTATAAGGTGGTGGTATTTCTGGAGGACATGTTTATATATGGTTGTGTTTCCGAAGGCATTTTACCTCGCAGAAAAATTTCATTTTTAATTCTTAGCTATTGCGACACAAGTTGGATGATGATAATTTATCATACATAGTATAGCAGGTTAAGAATTTGATCGCAACTGTCCTAGAATTAGTCATTACAGTTTTGGACCAAAAAAAGGAGACTAAGGGAAAAATTCCTTGAAGTCAGAAATGTTCGATATTACCATAGAGCTATTTTTTTTACTACTCATGCATATGACTAAATAAATCTGGTGTACGAAAATGAGAACATATAGCAACCGATATTGAATAGGGAATAATTTTAATTTGTTAATATTTATTCATACTAGAACTAGGAAGTACCACCTTTGTAAATTACTATAAGAAGTAGGTAGTATTGTGAGGTATAGGATATGACAGTTCCCCTTAGGTTATGTGACTAAGTGTTTACCCCGAGCATTTATAGTTTGATATGATTTTGAAGTGTATAGAAATTTTGGGGTTAGATATTCCAATTTTATTTATACGGATGAAATTTTCCTAAGTGTGATCCATGTACATAGTACAAAAGAAAGATTTTGTGCGGCCAATAGAATATGTTCGGATGGTGAGGTAAGTTAGAAATAACCTTATGCTTCACTTTAGTTATTCAAAACAAAGCAAGAAAACATGATGCTAGCATGTGATTAGTATATGAATAGCAAATAAGTTTAGAGTAAATACAACGAATTAGTAATTTCATCAGAGCTAGTACAGGTAAGATTTGATTCATTTAGCTAGATTAACACTAGTGAATGGATGACAGTTTGAAATACCAAACGTGTGTTAGAACCCAAAGAGTTTAAGTTAAATCCGATGTACATTGATAGTGATATAAACAATCAGCTAGCAGTAAGATAGCAAACTATAGAAGAATAGCCTTTAGGAATTATCGAAAAGGTGGTTTCTCTAGGATTGATAGTATGAACGGAGTCAATTATTAAGAGTATGTATGATAGTTCTGAATACAATAGCTTTCCGTTATGTAAATAATTTATTAGCTTTACATTATGTAAATAATTTATTAGCTTTCCGTCATGTAAATAATTTAATTTTTCCTAACTCAGAAATAAGTTGGAAGATAAGTCGTCATTGGCATAGAGTACAAAGAATTGCAGAAAATAGAGAAAGTTATTTGGATCCCAAAAAAAAGGATCTGCAAGTATAAATTTTTTGGTCTAAGGGGTGATGTGAAAACCATCAGCAAGTGCAGTTAGAGAATTGAAACTCGAATCGTTAGCGTGGGATATGAAAAAGAAAACTAGTTCGGTAATGAGGAAAAATTATATAATTACCACAAGGATTATGTCTAGCATGTGTAAGAGACACAAAGAGATTAGAATGATCACTGAGCTTAGTTATTGAAGATGAAGTGTGAGAAGTATAATTTATGATTGAGGTAGATAGGAGAGCTCTGGTGAAAGAAGTTCACCCGCCAAGATAGGAGTTCGACTTTCGAACACAAAAGATAAGGGAGTTGTTGTCTAGAACGGGATCTGTTCCTCCTTAGAGCCGAAGTGAAGAAGAAACGGTTTGATGACCCCTACTTGTTGTAGCTGAAATAGGGAATTCACATGCATAAGATGATGGCTTTTAAACAAGGGGAGATGATGGTACTTTGAGATACCAGGATAGATTGTGTGTTCCAACCATAGATGAACTTAGCGAGGGAGAAAGATGTTATAAGCCTATAATTTAAGGTATTCTATCCACCTAGGTTTCCCAAAGATGTATCACGATCTTAAGGATATTTAGTGGTGTAACGACATGAAACGAGAGTTGCAGATTTTGTGGACAAGTGTCTGAATTGTCAGCAAGTGAAAGTCGAGCAGCAGAAAACTAAGTATTTATCTCACAACATACACATCCTTTAGTGGAGATGGTAAATATGGACCTTATAATAGGTTTGTCTCCCTCATTTTGAAAGCATAATTTTTTATGGGTGAAGATGTAGATCCAATTAGTTTGTTCGAAGTTGGTGAAGCGGAGTTGCTGGAACCAGATTTGGTCAATCAATCTATGGAAAAAGTCAAGTCGATTCAAGAGAATTTGTAGATAGCTTAGAGTTGCAAAAAGTCATATTCGGACATGCAACATAGAGACCTAGAGTTTCAAGCTGATGATTGGGTTCTTCTGAAAGTTTTTCCTATTAAAGGTGTTATACGATTTGGGAAGAAAGGAAAGCTCCATCCCAGATACATGGGGCCATATAGGATCCTATAAAGGATCAGGAAAGTAGCTTGCGAGTTAGAGTTTTCACCAGACTTAGCAGTTGTACACCAATATCTCATGTGTCATGTTATAACATTCAAATTTTCAGTATTCAAATCTCATGTTAGAACATTCAAATCAGTTTAGTACTCAGATGCTCATGCCCGTCCAGTACTTAGATATTCATTCCAACTTAGTACTCAGATATTGATGTAAGTTCACTTATCAGATATTCACGTTAGTTCAGTACTCGATTATTCATGCTAGTTCGGTATTCATATATCCACGTTAGTTCAGGATTCACGTAACCATAACAAACAAGTATTCATGCATATGTATCATATTATGAGTATTATTATGCCCTATCGAGCTAGTGGTATGCATTGCTAGCTGGAAAGTATTTTGGAGAAATATCGAAGGTATCTAGCCTTCTCATTCATACCTTAGAATATAATCTCCATGTCTTAGAGTGTTTAGTCAATTTAGCAGCAATTTAATCTATTACCCATTCAGTTCAGTATCTCATCAGCTCAGTAGTCGTGCATTCATTTAGTATGAAAGTGTAAATGAAAGTTCATGTTCCCACCAGACCCACTAAAGTTCCGAGGTTAGCCGAAGATACTGCCAGGACAATCATTCGAGGAAGAATGCTCTCAAGGGGGAGATAATGTATTACCCCAAAAATTTGAATCAGTTACGGATGCATTAAATGAGTATTGATGTGATGGTTATCAATTGATTATAATAATAAGTGTACGAGGAAAATCATAAGTGATTTTGGGTCCAAGGAGAGGCCTACGTCTAAGCCAAATTGGAAATTATATGATAGACTAAAATTCCAAATGAGTTCGCACAAGACCACACTTTAGGTTATCATACCTGCAGATATATAAGGTTTTATATGATGCAAATACTATCAAATGAAAGTCCTTTGAGTCTAGTTTCTAATGATTCAAACCGTTCATCATTTGGACTTTCTTATAAGACGTTACGACCAAATTACCAAAGGCTGGCGGAGGATTGCGCGGATGCGAAGCATCCGAGGCAACATCCAAAAAGAGGAGCTGGTAGTGAAGTGCTGCCATAGAATCTATATCAGCATCCGAGCTCTTGAGAGGAGTGAAGTGGGGATGCGAAGCATCCGAGGTAACATACGAAATTTGGGTTATAAACATAATTTTGGAATTTATTTTCCCCATATCTTTTGAACGACTTTTACGGTTTTCCTCCACTCTCTCAAGACCTCCAACCCCTCGCATCTTCAAGGTATGTAATCCCCATTATCTTGGCGTGAAATTCCATAATTTCTACACTAGTATTGATAAAATCTACTCATGAAATACTTAGATCTTCAAGAGATTTCTTCAAGAACTCAAAGGAGGGATTTGCACGATTTCTTCCAAAAAGGTAATCCTACACTCTTAGACTTACATGTATGAATTTATTAAGGGAATATGAGTATGAATAAATATTGAAACATTTGGTATGGTGATTGGGAAGCCATAAGTTACCTATTTAATTACATAACTATTGTAGAGATTGAAAGATGATGAATTGATGGAATTTTGTTGGTTGGGTGTGGATGGATGGTCATATATGTGATATTTGAAGCTATAAATTGGTTAATCATGATGGTAGGATAAATTATTGATGAATGGTGGTAGTTGGATGAACTAATTATATTGTGATGAGATGTAGAGATTTATGCCTACATGGTATTTGATAATATGCCTAAATGACATAAGTTATGAGATTTGTAACTAATATTAGTTCCATTAGATATTGCTATTGTAGATTGAATATTCTTATATAGTGAAGTAGTGTAGTATCACTAAGGGGAGATATTGAGGTATGTGAGGCTAACTCTCTATCTTTGGGAATGTTAATGATTCTCCCTACACTACATTTCTTTTACGATGTTACTAACTGCCTCAAAAATATAGTTAAGCCTAGTTCCTTTAACAATTGTAAAGCTTCTATTCTCTATCTTCATAACTTGCTCATGACTTTTATTCCGAATGTTGTGAATTCAGTGCGTATTCAATATTGACTTGGGTTTGATGCCCCGAGTCTTAGTATAGATTATTCAGTATAGCATGTACAATTGAAATTTCAGTATTCATAATCAGTTCAAGAACACATGTCTCAGTCTAGTCCCATTCAGTATTCCAGTATTATGTAACTCAATATGATTCAGTATTCCAACATAATGTAACTCAGTGTGATCCAGTATTCCAGAATCATGTAACTCAGCATGGTTTAGTATTTACTATTATATATTGCAGTATGATTCTCAATTCCTAATTTTAAATCTCTGAATGTCAAATGCATGTATTTGGGCCTGAGGCTGTAGTTTATATGCTTTATGTGTACTTGGGCCTAAGACCGTAGTTTATGTTTTATGCATGTTTATAGTTTATGCTTTATGCATTTTTGGGCCTGAGGCCGTAGTTATGTATACGTATACTTGGCTTTGAGAGTGTAACTTGTGCACATATATATTGGGCCCGAGGCCATAGCTTATTCAGATAACAGGTTATTCATCATTCAGAAGAGGGAGTATTCATATCCTTACTTCATTTATTCAGTTCAGTTATCGGTTATTTATTTAGTTCAGTTAATAGTTACCAGTTATCAGTTATCTTTTCAGTTATCAGTTCCGTTACCAGTTCTCACTTCAGTTTTAGTTTCAATAGTTATCATATCAATTATCAGCTTAGCTTCAGTTTTAGCATTTATAATTCTTTCTTTCAGTTGCTTTACATACCAGTACAATTTAAATTTACTGACGTCCCTTTTGCCCGGGGCCTGCATCCCACAATGTAGGTAATGATTTATAGGGTGATGATTCAGAGTGCTAGAATTCTCGTACCGACTATTTGGTGATCCCCAACTATTTCGAGGAATTATCATTACCTTACAGTCCTCAGTATTTTCAGACAGTCAGTGTTTTTAGTAATTCAATAGAGGTTTCGTAGACTAGAGTAACAGCTAGATAGAGTCTCAGGCTTTTCATGTTAAGTTATGTTGGCTGCAAATATGTTTCAAAATTCTATTAGTATTTCACACTTTACTTTGTATCATCCAGACTTTCAGTATATCAACATGTGTTAGTATATCTTCTGCACTCAGTATGTTATGGTAGCACGTGCTGATTCAGCCAGCCAGCTGATTCGCTCGGTCACATGTAGCTAGGCACCAAGTGCCCTGTTACATCCAGACCCAGGTTTAGGCCGTGATAACGCATATATCTCACACACAGATATACATGAATATACATGTGATATACAATCAATACAAGTATGATACATATGTGACACAGACACATATCATTTTTTTCACATTCAGTTTTTACCTTGAATTTTCAATTCAAATCACCTCAAAACTTCACCAAATCATTCCAAAACTGAGATTCTAGCTCCTTAAGATATACCCAATCGATTCTAATAGCACTCACTCAAAAGAAAGCAAAACTTTATTATTTTTTGCTACAAATAGCTAATTGGCTAATTTGACTAATATTAGTAATATTTTATCAATTGGCCAATTTTTGTAATAAGCTATCTATAAAAGAACATAGCTGGTAATGTCTTAATAAATACTGAAGTAGACACTTCGAGTTAACATTCAAATCAATAGCAAATCTGACAATGGTTTGCGATTTCAGCCCAACTATATATAGTGGAGGGCCCGTTCAAGTTGGCCCAGAGATCATTGTCATTTAAAAAGGGGGATTTTGACAAAGTTACCCACAAAAATAAAGCTATTTACCATTGTTTATCTATTTATTTTTCTACCCATAAACTAATTATATTTTCTACCCATAGTAGTTTTTGAAAGATATTTTTTCTTTGTTCTCCAATTTTTTTTTATTTCTATGCTTCTTTTCTCCTTTTCTTTTTTCTCGTTTTCTTCTTATTTTTTTCTAATTTCATTTAACTTCTTTTTTTATATTCTTTTTCTTTCATAATCTAATTTCATTTCCTGTCTTAACTATTTTTTATTATTCTTTTTTTAATATTAATACTAAAAAATCAAATTGTGTACCAATTAATTGTCGGTAATACAATCAAAAAATATTAACTAACATATGATGTTAGTATAGTATATAGCTATACAAATATAGTATACAATTGTACGCAAAGAGTTTTAAAAAATTTAATTCAATTATTAAACTGAAATAATATCAATTGTAAATAAAATGTTCAAAAAATTCTAAAAGAATCTAATTATATAGCATACTATAATATTTTTTTTTTTTTGCATTTTCAATTTGCCCCTCACGCTGTGTAAAAGCTTAAAGCAAATTAAAAAGGAAAAGACAAATGAATTATGGGCCATAAGTATACTATTATAGTATTTTATATACTATTACAGCATATTGTTATAATATATTGCATATTATTACAGTATACTATAATAATATATCATATACTATAGTAGTATATTGTTGCAGTATAACTATATACTCCTATAGTATATTAGATAGTATAGCGGTATACTGTTAGGTAATTATGTTATTCTTCGATTATAATATACCGCAGTATATTGTAAACTATAATAGTATATTATTACAGTATACTCCTGCAACATATTTTATACCCTAGCAGTATACTATTGGGTAGCTATATTTTTCTTTGATTTTCAGCTGATAATTTCGATCTCAATCACCTCAAATCAGCTCTAAATGCTATCAAATTTCAGTATGAACTTCCAGAAGTTATTATAAGCAATATTTAAAAGCACCTATTTTGAATTAAACAAAAAATCTTCAAAATAAAAAATTTAAGCCAAGGCAAGAGCAAGAGCTAGGGAAAGAACAATCAAGAAAAAGTGGAGCACAATTGAAGCTAACAATTTTCGTTAGTGGAGCAGAATTGATCCACATAATCTTCGTTAGTTTGAGCTGATAAAAAATCCATCAACTCTTTTGTTAATGGTAGACGAAGTATTTTCTACTCTTGCAAATTAATCCTTAACAACAATAGCTAAACGATATGCTCGAAGCAATAGTTGTGTCTCAATATTTCTACTCAACAAGTGCAACCCCAGCTCCTGCCCCGACACATTTCTTGATAAAATACCTGATTAATTCTCCAGGATTCTCCAAAGAAGAAGCAATTGCTATATCTTCCAAGGTAACTTCATGGAAATCCTTTAAAAAATCCCGATTTAGTCCTCAATTTCTTGAAATAAACACGTTTGGACAACACCCAGATGAAAAAATTAGTTTCTAGCGCACCCAAATTGCTATTCTATGATTTTCCCAAAACCCTAAAACCCAAATGAATAACCGGATAAATAGTTTGTTGGGCCGTATGGGTAGAAGTAGTAAATAGTTTGGGCCTGAGCATTAAAGGGTAAATAGTTTGGAATTAATGCATATTGTTATAAATAGAACTCTAATTAGAGTGAATGTCTATCTTATAGAAGAGTTCTACTTTGAGGCTAAGTCTTTTCTCTTCCTATAAATAGAGGGGTCTTACCCCATTGTAAATCATCCCAAAGTATTAATAAGACTACTCCTCTCTCTACTTTTCTCTCTATTGTTCTTGTTCTTATATTATTTCATAACACGTTATCAGCACGAGTCTCTAACCAATTGAATTTAATATTCAGCAATTATCGCTCTCAGAATCTCGAGTTGCAATCAGATTCATCCACTCTAATTCGTGTTCCGTCGTTTGAATTTTTCTATTTGAGTGAAACGAGATTTGTGATATTTTGGTTTCTGAAATTCTTCAATTTTTTTTCTTTCTCGTTGTTTACTTTTGTTTTCTTTTGAAGGTGAATTTCCAAGCAAAAGAGTGTAATAACAATTGCTACTGCTCCATATGAGAATTTCTATACGAAAAATAGAAGAGATGGTATCATCATAAAATAATGCAACGGGATGGAAACTCAAGAGGTATATTCGATATCACAACATTTATTGGTATACCTTAAAGGTAAGTAATTTACTTTTCCCTTTCAAATTCTTGAAATTCTACGATTTGATTTCATATACAAACATAGACAACAAAGTTTGATTATAACTCTAATGGAGTTTGTAAGGAATCATAACCACGTGAAGTGCTAAAACTTCTATGTCTTGCCATGATTAAATTCATGTATGATTGTGGGCAAAGAATTGAAAATCCGTCCCATTGAATTTGCTTCATTCTCATTCCCTTTAGAGAATGTGATAGCAGTATGTGATAAGTCTGAAAGAAGACAAAAATTATTACCGTGAAGGTATCAATGGATGTGGACGTGGCAATAGACGGAATTATAATCGTCATCATTGTGATAATGAGAATAATAAAGATTCTCAAAATAATCTTTCACTTTATGAAAGTAATATTTGACATGAGATTGTATATAGCACATACAGATGATTATGATCCATTCCCTGAAGTGAATGTGATAATTGTAATAAAGCCCGTAAGTATGGACACGCTCTTGATGTAATTTTGTTTTATGTCTGACATTATGAAAAGAAAGTTCGTTGCCCTTGAAATTTCGGGCAAGAACTATATGACATGGGTGTTGGATGCTGAAATCCATTTGGATGCAATGGGTCTTCGAGACGCCATTAAAGACAGAAATAATGCATCCACCCAAGACTATGCTAAGGCCTTGATTTTCTTGCGCCATCACCTTGGTGAAGGTTTGAAACTGTGCTAAGGCATTGATTTTCTTGCGCCATCACCTTGATGGAGGTTTGAAAATTAAATATATCACAGTCAAAGATCCACCTATCTTGTGGAATGGCTTAAAGGAGAGATATGACAACCTGAAGTTGGTCACTCTGCCACAAGCACGATGCGATGAAAATCCAAAAGCAAATAGTTCATAAACTATATATTATCGTTGCGGTGGAAAAGGGCACTGGGCGAAAATTTGCCGTGTACCAAGACATTTGGTTGAGCTTTATCAAGCATCTCTAAAAGGTAAATGCCCTGAAACCAATTCTGTCTCTGACGACAATTTTGACATCACCCACTTGGATGTGGCAGACTTCTTTGAGCACCCTGAGGGGAAAATAGACCACTTAATTGGTGATGGATCTGTGATGAAGGAAGATGAAATTGTTTGATTTTATTTTACTTATTTGTATTAGTTAGTGAATAAACTAATAGTCATTAGTATCAGCTCGTATTAGTTAGCTTATGATATAATGTTAGTATTAGTTCTTTAGAATATTTCAATATGCTTAAATTTCAAAGATATTTTTATTTTCCAGTAGAGTTAATCGACTAACCTAACAGTTAGTCGATTATCTAATATTTCGCATTAAAACTGGATTTTTCCGCAAGGCAAGATAGTCGACTATCTGATTTAGATAGTCGACTAACCTGATGACTGTTTACTAAGTTAGTCGACTAACTAATATTTCGCATTAAAACTGGACTTTTTCGCAAGGCAAGATAGTCGACTATCTGATTTAGATAGTCGACTAACCTGATGACTGCTTCCCAAGTTAGTCGACTATTAACTAAGTTAATCGACTAACCTCAGCAGATTTTAAAAATATTGTATAATTATGAAGCAACGGATTAAATTTGTTTATTCTCATGTTCGTATATCTCTTTTGATTAATTGATTCATGTACCACACATACGATATTCAAAGAGAAGAAATATTACTCTCATTTAAGTATGTGTAAGGCAGATGTTACTACAATTTCTGGTAGTAGAAAATTGATTAAAGGCTCCGGAAGAGCAACTATAACTCTGCCTAAAGGAACAACATTTTAGAGAATGCAATGTTCTCCTCCAAGTCTAAAAGGAACTTGTTGAGTTTTAAAGATATCATTCAAAATGGATATCATATTGAGATAATAGATGAGAATAATCTTGAATTCCTCATTTACTCATGAAAACGAGGCTGCCCACTTCAGTTTGGGGTCACACCATTCTGCATGCAACAACGCTAGTTCGTCTCAGAACGACGAATTATCACAAATATTCCCCGTTGCAATGAGTTTTGGGTCATGAACCTAATATATCCCACTTAAGAATTTTTGGATGTGCAGTATATGTGCCTGTAGCACCGCCATATTGCACCAAAATGGGTCTGCAAAGAAGGTTAGGAATATATGTTGAGTTTGAATCGCCCTCCATTATTCGCTACCTCGAAACATTGACAGGGGATTTGTTCACTGCACGATTTGCAGACTGTCAATTCGATGAGACACTTTTCCCAAAATTAGGGGGAGAAGTTGGTGAAACCAAACGGGAAATTTTGTGGAAAAATGCATCATTATCTCATCTTGATCCACATACCTCTATTTGTGAAAAAAGAGGTACAAAATATTATCCATTTGCAAAGAATAGCAAATCGAATGCCAGACGCATTTACAGATTTGAAAAGGATAACAAAATCACATATCCCCGCAGTGAATGTGACAACATCGGATTCACGAATACATATTCATTATTGGAAGAATATGAACATGAAATTGGTATTGAATATACCACACTCACCCCTAGAAGGAGGTTTGAGATGATATATGAAAATAATGTCATTGTTATGGCATGAATAGCCATTGGTCACGTACCTATTGTACGCCAAAATAATTTGTCAATGTGATTATCAAAGGACAATAATAATGCAAGAAACATATCTTGCATATAATTTTGACATGACCATAATGGTATAACTTTCTCTTTAAAAGAGATATTCACCACATGGATGTTGATGAATTTGTGGTAGTACAAAATTAATTGAGAGCTCTAGAAGAGCCAATTATTACTATGTTGGAGAAACACAATTGATTACCAATAAGGTATTGTGTTGTAGTAAGTCTCAAAGAAACTTATTCAGTTTCCAAAGTATATGCGAAAGCGATTGATTATATTGAGACTATAAATAAAGGAAAGATTTGATATCTTCTATTGCTACAACTTGTAGCGGGATAATCTGTATGTGAAAAACTACCCGCTTTATTCTCCAGTTTGTACTACACAAGAATACCACAATAAAGTGGACGTTTATTGATATAAAAACCAATATCATAATAAACTTGAAGTTTATTGATAATTGCACATGTCATGGTGTAAATTTGAAGTTTATCAATATTGATAATTTATTCAGTTGGCATTCGGGTTAGCCATATCATTTTAAGTATGATGTGCAGTAATAGAGAATTCACATGGGTAAATATTAAAGAACTAGAAAGTTCTTTACTAATTCTCTTGTATTACTTGTTCTCATTAATTAATTGACCAACTAAAGAGTTCGGGTTGAATCCCATAAATTCTGGAAATATCAAAGGTGAATATGGGCCCATTCACCTGCCATGTATACCACATATGATACATCTATGATATGGTTACATGTGCGATTGTTATTAACTCGCAGCCTGGCCGGTGCTTGCGAGGTAAATTGCTCAGTAATATAACTTCGAGCATAATTTCCAGATTTTCTATTCAAGATAGTTCATCGTGATAAGTTGGTTTATATCATAGTTGGTTTAGCAAGATAATTATTGAGTGCCTCCACTTAATAGCTAAACTGTTTCTTATGAGGACAAAGTTATATATATCAGTTTGATATACGTTGTATACGAGAGTATATTATATTCTCCCCTCACAAGTGGTTCAGGGTCAGGAACCAAATAATTTCATCTTATTATTATTGATGTGCGGTGTATATTTTCATTAAACACCATAATACACAAAGATGGACTCTCAAAGTTGAGGAAATAAGTTAGCTTTTCTAACATGAGCGGGAGACATGATAAACGCTTGAGAAAAGGTTACATTGGATGAATTATCATTTGTATATATATATATCCTCAAATATCATAATATGAACTTGAAGTTCATAAAAGGATAATTCAATTGCAACATATTGCAAAGCATGCTATACGCATTTGCTGACCCAAAGAAAGTAACTATATCCTCACTGCAAATGCTCATATTAAGTCCCAGAAGGACAAAGTCTTTGATACACTTAAAGCGTATAGACAAATTGGTTTCAAAATAACTTCTTAATAAAGAAGATGAGCAAATGATCAAAGTGATCATAATGGGGAGGCAAGTGATCTAGAAGATCACATGACATAACACTTCATAAAAACTCATGAGAGATTCAGGTACCTGAATATATGAATAAAGAGATCTCCATGTTATGTCTTTATGAAAATTTACTGGAACCGATATAAAATGTTCGTCGACAATATCTATGATAGCGCTAAATATCGATGAGGATCTTATGTTTGTCGAATACAAACAAAAAAATATTGGCTAAATGGAAGAGATACAATTCAAGCAGAATTGATTCCATATGAAAGACATGTAGTTTTGGACATGTAGTTCAAATACTTGAAAGTATAAAGTCAATGGTATGTGTAATCAGTTTTCGATATCTTATTTGTTTAGCATGACATGAAAACTTGATATGCGTCTAAGTCTATTATATGGCTTATATGACTTAACTTATATGTCAATCCATGAAAGATTGAAGTTGCTTGAAGCATATACAATTCTTGGTCCTGAAGTACCACATCCTAAGTGCAACTTGTGTACATATGTATCTTGCTATAACTATAAGCATGATGGCATCGAGAATACCTCTATGGAGATATTGAAGAGTCATTCCACGACATTATATGAAGATGTTCATACCTATCAAGAATGATAATTTCAAGGTGCGAAATATTTATTCAAATCAATATGGCTGATTTATTTATCAAATCTCTACAAAAGATCGTTTTGAAGATGGTGCACAAGATTGGAATGCAAATGCTCAAGGATGTGAATTGATGCTCTTTTCAGGGGGAGTTAATGCGCGTTGCACTCTTTTTCCCTTACAAGGTTTTGTCCCACTGGGTTTTCCTTGCAAGGTTTTTAACGAGGCAACCAATAGGCGCATATTCAAACATGTGTACTCTTTTTCCTTTTCTATAATTTTTTCCCATTGGGTTTTGTTTTAGTTAAGGTTTTAACGAGGCACATTATTGAATAGACATTCAAGGGGGAGTGTTATAAATAGAACTCTAATTAGAGTGAATGTCTATCTTATAGAAGAGTTCTACTTTGAGGCTAAGTCTTTTCTCTTCCTATAAATAGAGGGATCTTACCCATTGTAAATCATCCCAAAGTATTAATAAGAATACTCCTCTCTCTACTTTTCTCTCTATTGTTCTTGTTCTTATATTATTTCATAACACATATAAATTTATATTGAGATTTTCTCTTTAAAAAAAAGTCTACAAGAGTGCAGCCAACACTGCATTCCGAAACAGGTCTGTCCAATATATTGGATAGGTTGTGTTTCTGACAGTAAACAAAGTTCACAGTGGTGTAATCAAATGGACTATACAGATTCCAAGCCAACACCCCCAGAAACACTACTATATCTCTGATATCTGGATTATAATCTCAAAAGAACTGCAGAAACAACCAGCTCGAATAGGTTAAAGAGACAACCAACTCAAGACCCCTACGTACATTAAAAAAAGGTATGTTCTTCAAAATTGTTCCATTATTTTTCAAGAAAAGCCAATTTAATCTGCAAAATATAACGCAACCAACTACTTGCATTTCCAAATAAAAAAGGAATAGTTCATTATCGATCTCGCCATTGTAACATTATAACTGATGCAATCTGAAACTTCTTACAAGTATAAAGTACAAAGTTATTAATGGGATGGACTCATAAGAGCATCCATATATCATTTTCTTTCTTAGATCACAAATTTTAGCAATAAGCAGAATCTCTACATGAATAACTTTCAATATAAAACTTATACACATCATTTAATATGTTTATTAATTACCTCAATAAAAGTAAATGTTCAATGTCCAGTGTATAAATCAGCCCCTCCCTGCATTGCCATGCCGTTGGTTTCTGAAGTAGCTAAGAAGTGCCTGAGCCTGCATATACCGACATTTACATTTTAGAATACTTGATAAAGGATAGAAAAGGAAGTGTGCGGTTTCTGCAAAATTGTACCTTTTCTCTGGCTCTAGGAGTTCCAGACTGTGACAATGCCACTAATGGAGGTACAGCTCCTTCCTGGTAGAACCATGTTGCAGAATCTGCTACTGTTAGTGCATAATTGCAACAGAGCTGCTGCTGCATTCTCCTTACCTCTTGCGGAATCCAACTCAATAACCTCAACCAGAACAGCAATCCTCCTTCCTGACCAATTGCTGCTCTTCCCTCGTGAATGGTTGCAAGATTTGACAAAACAGCAACAGCCTTGTCGACCATCCCAGCAGCGGGGTCCATAAACTCTACGAGAAACTTTACAGCACCAGCCTGCACAATGCGACCCTTGTTTTCATGAAGTATTGACAAGTTACACAAAGCTGTTGCTGCATCCTTCTTTCCCCTAGGAGTTCCATTACCCAATAAATCCACAAGAGGTTTTATAGCACCAGACCTCCCAATCTTCATCTTGTTATCCTCAACCACAGAAAGGCTAAAAAGTGTAGCAGCGGAGTTTTCTTTAGCCTCAGCAGTCCCTGTTTGGAGGACATGAATCAGAGGTTCAATTGCATCGGCATTTGCAATCAAACACTTGTTGTCATTAATTGCTAAGTTGAGAAGTGCAGTAACAGCATTTTCCTGTACATTCATTTCTTCCGAATGAAGTAAGTTGACCAACAAGTTGATGGCACCACAGCTTGTGATTACAATACGATTATCCATATTGTGCTTGGCAAGTAATCGCAGTTCAGCTGTGGCATCTCTTTGCACATCAATGGAATCGCTATTCAAGTCCTGAACTAGCTTCCTCACTTGCTCCTCAACTTCCAAAAGATCAGCCCTTCTTTCGACCGTAGCAGAAGAAACTATTCTAGGAAACCTCTCAGAAGGTCTACGCCAGATGGATTGATCTCGAGCTCTTGTCTCCAGCATGAATGGGAATTCCGGCTCCCTTCGTAGGACAGACAATGAAGCAGCAGGACAGGATTCTGACACATCCCCTGAAGCATCAGTCGCAGCCGCTGCTGACCTTGAAGACACTTCATTTCTATCACCAGAAATTGCAGGTGAAAAGTTTGAATTAGATAGTGTGCTGGGTGCCGAGGTAGTTCGATTACGAACTACAAGGAAGTGTTCATTGGATGCTAACATACTATGACCAGTCGAGTTTATCTCTCCAGAGTGGGCCATACGTTCTTTAGAACTATTAATAGATATCCTTTCAACATCCAGAGCAAACATATTACTAGCAACTCCAGGAAAAGAATCATCCGAAGAGGAATGGGGATGGGATGGAGATGATCCTTCTCTTTGGTTTATACTTGATGAGATCAAACTCTTCCTAGGAGAACTTAAAGAGCGAGCAGAATCTGGTGACGAAGAGTGATTGCCCCTCGGAAGGGGAAAACCCTGGGTATCCCTGGTCACACCAGAATCTGCATGTGCTAGAAGTGAACACGGCTGATTCAAGCTCAGAGATTTCATCGGATCAGGCATCTTTACATTGTTTGATTCACACCAATTTGCAATAAGTGCCTTAACAGTGTAATTAGGAATGAGATTTGTGTGCCCAAGCATTTGCCTTGTCTTAGGACAAACAGTAAGACCGAGATCAATCCGTTTCCTTATAAAAGCTCGCTCATAAGTTTATCCGGAAGCAACAATTACAGGGTCAGTCATCAACTCAAGTGAGAGGGGGCAACAAAAATCAGGAGGTATCGGCACAGGCGTGCAGGTCTGAGACTGCTTCATTCTGACAAAGCGGTCGTGCATATTGGAAACAAGCGCTATAATTTGCTCAAAATTCAACTTCCTCACTCTTTTCAGCTTGTTCAGCATTCTCCTTCAATTGTTCAAGGGTCACAAGCTCAATCAAAAGCTCTTTGTTTGAGTTCAATCTAAGGCAATCGGCAATTTTTGCAAAGCTGTCTGAGCTTGCTCCCAACCCTTCCATTTGAGCCTTAATAGCCTTTGTGATAGTCATGGACATCAGTTCATAATCCACATACTTAATTTTTAGTATAGAGTGCTGCAATCCAAATACAAGACATCCCCTCAGGAAGTTAAATCACCATAAGTAAGGATGACAAATTCTATCCGACAAAAAGAGCAGAGAGGAACATTGCAGCTGGCTTAGGAATACGGCAAATAGAAGGGAGAAGAAGATCAGGAATGACCTGTTTTTGGCTCCCTAGCTCAAGAGATGTCAAAGTTGTATCAGCAGGAAGGCATTGATGAGAAGTTTTAAGTAGCTCGAGAATTTCAAGACTACATGTTCGGATTTTTACAATCAGTGATTCAGCTTGCAGGACCTATAGATCATCCACACATCAACAATATAAATATATTTCCTCAAAGTATTAAAATGCCTTAAACGTAAACCATAAATTCATTAATTGCACTACATCCCATTCTCATTCAGTATGCTGATTATGAATAAGAACAAATGGATCATCTGTCTTATTCAATAAATAAAGCGCATAAATATTGGACCATACAAAATAAACTTTACTGCCCAATGGTTGCGAGGTTTCATACAGCTCCCTCAGTTCATCAATAAATTGAGCTAGTATGGCAAATGCTTTCTGAAGCAGCTCACTGGAAGCTGCTTCAACATCAACAATGGCATCAAGAATCGGCTTTAAAATATTCAGCAGATCCTCATTCTTGCAATAATACCTCTGAACCACTACATCACTTATGCTTTCACTTGATGATAAATGGAAAAATTGGGAGATGTTGTTGAGAAGAACTTTCAACAATGACATCTCCATTACACCTGGTCAACCAAAAGTAGTAATCCTCGGGTACCTGAACCGAGCACAAAACCCGTCCTATAAGACACATAAATGAAAAAAGATAATCTCATAAAATATATGGTCAATTTATTGCAGTGATAATAATGCTGAAACTTCAGATAAATAATGTCAGCAACATGTGTTTGTGTATGCGCGTACGCACAAACACATGTGACATGCCTGCAGCTAAACTTAGGAGTAGTTCAATATTTGAAGCCCGTCTTAGTTTCTATAACCTCAGCTTAGTATTGTTAATCAACATCATATAGGACATAACCACACAGTTTTCAAGGGATCTATGATCATGGCATCACATCTAAACTTCCACTACTGAATTGCTCTTTGTTATCTGTAATACATTTACAGTAACAGAAACAAGAACGGAGTCATTGCGCCTTAAAACTCATTCAGATGTTGATCCCCAGTCTCATAGAACGGACTTGCTTGAAGCTTGTCGACCATGTTTCTTTCAAGGAAGGATGTCAATATTTGTTTCTTTATGAACTCAACAGCCTCCAAATACTTCGGAAGATACCTAGATGTCAGGAAAATATTGGAGCAAGAATTTCTAATATCTTATACTTCCACCTTATCTACTTATGCCAATCTCAGATAATATTCTATTAAACACCTAATTTTAGAAGAATGTTCTACTAGCCATACAACAACAACAAACTACTAATTACCACGGTCAATCCATGGCTAGTTGGGTTCGATTATATGAATCCTAATAGCTTGTTTATATGGTTGTTATGTACTCCCTCAGTTCCAATTTATGTGAACTTATTTAAGTAGGCACAGAGTTTAAGAAAAAATGAAGACATTTGAAATTTATGGTACTAAACAAGTCAAAAAGGGATCGATAATATTTGTGTTGTTATAAAAGCTTCTTATTAAGCGTAGCATTGGAAATTTAAGCTAAAATATGTCCAAATTAAAAACGGGGTCATTCTTTTTGGAAAGGACCAAAAAGAAAATAGGTTCACATAAACTAGAACAGAGGGAGGATCGTTTAATAATGTATCGTATAGTATAGTATTGCATTCTACTGTATCGTTTTGATGTATACAATGTTTGGATATATTGTATTATTTGTCATCGTTTCATGATATCATGCACCAATAATATGAAGAATAAACTTGCAATATTATTTTAACAAAGTAGGATACGAGATAGAGCTATTATAAAAATAGGCAGGGTAACGGATAAAACAGCTCTTGCAAATCTAGCGGAGTTTTTATGGTGTCTTTGGTTTTTCCTTTGATATTCAATAGTGTCCCGAAAATATTATTACTTATGACGCATCACATCTAAATTATGACGCAACAATAGAGTTTTCCAATATGGAAGATCAAAGAAAATACTCTTCTTATTCCAATTATCACCCCTGCTCTCGTGTGATATTTTAATCTTCTTCTTTGGACTAAATCAGCCACTTGACCAAGTATATCTTTGCCGGATAATATTTTTGGTGGTAATCGTCTCTCCTTAGATGGGTTACAAATGACTGATTTAGATAGGTTACAAATGACTCTTTATTATTCCTCCATTTATGATCAAGAAGAAGAAAGCATCTATGGCCCATATAACACTGCTTTTTACCATTTTCTAACCTAATTGAGGAAGTTTCTTTATTGCAACAAGGGCAAGACAATTTACCTTTTGTACTCCATCCGGACAAATTCCCATATGCTGGAAAATCATTAATGGTCCATAGCAAAGCTGCATGTAACATAAAGTTCTTTCTAGTCGACACATCAAAGGACTCCACTCCAGTTTCCCATAATTCCTTTAATTCTTCAATCAAAGGTTGGAGATAAACATCAATAGCATCTCCCGGACTCTCAGTACCAAGGTTAAGCATCGATAAAATAAAATTCTCTTTCTTCATGCATAGCCAAGGTGGTAATTATAAGGAATAAGTACCACAGGCCAAATGCTATATGGAGTTTTGGAATTTCCAAATGGTTGAAAACCATCTGTAGCAAGTCCTAGTCGAACATTACGAGGCTCAACAACAAAAGATTGGTGAAGTTCATCAAATGTTTTCTATGCTATTGAATTAGTTGGGTGCCTCATTATACCATCATCAACTCTTTTTTCATGATGCCATATCATCAAAGAAGATGTCTTTGAGGACATAAATAATCTTTGAAGTCTAGTCTTTAGAGGAAAATAACGTAAAATCTTATATGGTATCTTTTTTCCACTTTTATATTTTATTTCCCCGCCACGTTTATCCTCTTTCCACCTAGATGCACCACAAACTTTGCAAAATTCAAGAAGCTCATCATTCTTCTGATATAGCATGCAATCATTCTTACATGCATCAATCTTCATGTAAGAAAGCCCAAGGTCCCGACTTATCTTCTTTGCTTCATAATATGAAGCTAGCAAGTTTGATTCATCGGGCAACAAATCTTCCTTCAACATTTTCAACAACATTGTAAATGACTCATTATTCCAACGATCAATACTTTTAATGTGAAGCAAATTAATCACAGTAGAAAATTTAAAAATTTTTGAACCTTCGTATAGTGGTTGATCAAAATCCTTTAAGAGCCTATAAAATTTTTTTGCTTCCGGATTTGGCTCCTCTCAACAAAATCATCACCGCCCGTTTCTATATTGTCTCTATTGAAATTGGGGTATAGATCTCTTAAAATCCCATGTATTTCATCTTCACCATTACTATCTTTAACGTCATTATCATCTGCAAGCTTAGAATCTGAATGTAGCTCACCTAACCTCTCCCCGTGGTGATACCACAAAGTATAATTTTAGATTATTCCATATACTATTAAATGTGACTTAACCTGTTCACGTGTTCCTGAATATGCATTACCACATTTGACGCATGGACAATGTATTGTGTGTGTTTCTCCTAGTCTTGTAAAAGCATAATCCAAGAATTTCTCCACCCCAAGTTTATAAGCATCATCAAGTCGATCATGAATAAGTTGCATCCATTGTTTGTCAGGTGCCATAATCTAGTACATGCATAATATGTATACAATAAAATTGTATTAACAAAATAATACAAAATAAGTAAGAAGTAAATGGAATAAAACTCATTTACATAGATTAAGAATCTATGAATATTCATGTAGTTGCATAAATAATTTAACAGGTTAATTAAGAATTTATGAATACATTAGATTGTCAATTATCTTTATCAATGTAATCTAACATGACTTACACTCTTTGTAGTTTATACAAATATTGTCTTGATTAACCGTATTTATGATTTTTCTAGCACCAGCGGCATAAACGATTGTGTTCTTGCCATTAACTTTTCCTTTCCCTAGTTTAGAAAGTCTTGCTTTTTGTAATCAAGAGATTAAAACTAAGTACTTTCACAAGTTTCAATTTCAAAATAAAGATGGTAACTTGTTGGTTTATCAGCTACTAACTTTTATCTGTTTAATTGGTTTTGCAAAATATGAATCTCCACTTTTGAGATAAACACAGAGCTCCCTCAATGATATTTGATGCCTATTACATAATACTTTATTTTTAAAGTTCTTTATTATCTATCAAGTGGGAACCTTTAATAGTAAAGACATATTTTACTTCCATAAAGCTCCATGATACTTTATTATTCTGCTTGTTTATTTAGGTAATCCAGGAAGCTAGTCGATAAAGTTGCAGCTGTAGGGTACAGTGTGTTATTCCTGATTTTTTCTATTTCAAAAACTTTTAGGTATTGCCAATAAGTGCAGAAATCATACAAAAATGCAGAGCAATCTTTTCTAGAAGCACCACAATTATGTCTCAAACATCCAAGTGCATAGCACAACCCAAACCATTTTACTTGATAGAACAAAAAGATTTTTCTTACAGCAAGACAAAATTATATTTTTCACAGGTTTCAAATTGGTTCATCATAAATAAGTAGATTGTGAGAATGGAAAATAGCCAAAACCAAAGAGCAACAAAGAGAAATCACCAAAGAATTCTTCTACAATGCAATTACCACATTAGTATGAACATGAACATAAAATAGAACAATTGCTAGTGTCACAATTACATTTACAACAACTACCCAGTATACTCCCACCAGGTGGGGTCTGGGGAGGGTAATATGTAGACGAGCCTTACCCCTACCCGAAAGGGCAGGGAGGCTGTTTCCAATAGTGTCACAATTACATTTGCTTTAGATAAAAGATCCAAAATTAGTAACACAATTATAATCTTAATTATTCAGATAGCCCCCGGTTTCCATTTTCTTTTTCTTCTTTTAAATTTGAGTAGCTAACTAGATTGACATAATGAATTAAGTCTTTATGTTCCCAACATATACGAGAAGTAGTGCTTCGAGTTATCTTCGACACTTTCTTATAGTAGATAGTCTTAGGAGATAATAGTTGGAGAAAATAAAGTAGATTTTCTATTTAAAAAACTATAAAGCTGATTCTTGCACATCAAATTCCTGAATCAAATATTTCTTGGATTATTGTTCTGTCCATATCTTATATAAAAGTCATAGAGATAACACCATATTCATCGACAGATAAAGAACAAGGAGAAGAAAAGTAAAATAATAGGAGGATTCAAAATCAATGCAGAAACTTAGCTTTGACGATAGAGGAGAACAAACCTAAGACCTATTTTAAAATACAATTATGACCAGATCAAAAAAATTGTTTCTTTTTGTCTCCAGTTAATATAATTAGGGAGAAAGTTAGCGAATTTTTATCTAACTTAGGGGTGAGAGTTCGGTACTTCAATTCGGTATTTCAGTATTCGATTTATTAATACTGTACCAAAGTAGTTCAGTATGATTCGCTATTTCATATTTGGTTCAGAACGATTTCAGTACGGTTTCGATTTATCAATTTATACAACAAATTTGCATTACAAATTTCCATAAAAATGCAGCAGCAACTGTCTGTTTTCATACCGAAATCCCACCAAATTCATATAGCAAAATGAAAGCAAGGTAACAAATAAGACGTCATCTGGTGAACCAACGGATTATACAAACTCACAAAATGAAAATGCAGCAATATCCACTCCCAGTAGCGTTTTTGGGTTGAGAACTTGACTGCTATCGTAGTTGCTACATTCCCCCTTCTCGCACGTTTTTAGGTTTCTCGGATTCTAGAGAAAGTTTACAATAAAACCATGACCTGATATTGAGAAGCTTTTATCCCGATAATAATATGCAATCAAACCCAATTTCAAAATATAATCTGCTCTAAAGATGAATACACATAGTTATTATGTGAGGAGCAAAATTCAATGGAAATAAAGAAATAACTTCTGCACATTCAACATCAATATTCATAAAACCGACCTGTAATTATAAATTTGAAGTATATATAATTATAAGAAGAAACTCAATATTTGAAAAACAGAGAGAGAGAACTGATAACATAAAAGAGACCCAATTTCAAAATAATTTACTACAAGTTTAGAGCTTACCTTGATGAGAAGGAGAATGAAACCCTAGGTTGTAGAGAAGAACCCAAATTGTGATTCTCTATAGAGTTCAATTTGTGAGATGCTAGCTATTAATTGCTCTGTAACAAACTGTAAGTTATTGTATAGGCGAGGGCGGGAAGAGAGTTGAGGGGTGCGTGGATCAGTTGTGGGTTGGGCAAAAAAAGAGGGAAAAGATAGCGCCCAATTGGTTATATTTAACGTCTGGATTTTATTATTTTTAATGACCAAAAATTATCCTTTCGTTAATATTACTCATAAACTTGATTTTGATGACCGGAAATAAAATTGGCCGTCATAAATACACTTATAACAACCAGATAAAAATCTCTTCGTTAAAAGTTAATGTTATTGTAGTATTTTGTTATCTCTAACCCCACTTTTAAGTTCAAGTAATGAATCTTTTTAATTACTCAAAAGTGGTGTTGTTCAACAACAGTCTAACCTAATATTCTTTCTCAAGCAACAGAAAGCAATTAGACATGACTAATTAAGGGCTCATTCAATTAATCACCATACAAGACATAGTTGAAGAATCATATAATAAATCCGGCTCGATTATAACAAAATTGAGTCAAAATTTCATCTAATAATTGGTTCCATCAACCCTGGAGCAATTGTTTAGCTACTCATAACAAAGCAAGATAAAACTACAAGATTATTCATAATGTGTAATTGAAAACACCATGTGCACCCAAATACCCAGACAAATTCCCTGAGATGAGCTTGTAAAAATCCTTCCTGATTCCTGGATTACAAATTACGAGAAGCTAAGAGAATCAGAGGAATCACTGCAATCTAGTGAACCAACTTTTACGAAAAGAAGTGACAAAACCGTTTCCATAAGCTTTGACCATTCTCATCTCAAAAAACCCCAATAAAACCATCTTCTCTTGCCAAATGATTCAACCCAAAGATATAACAGACACATATCTTGAACTTGACGGAGAGTTTTTCTGGAATATACAAAGCATCATGGAAGAACATGATTGGTGTCAACATTTTGACAGAGAAGGAAAAAGAGTTTGGTGATTCAAATGCCCATTCACTGGATACTGCCCATGGGATCTTGATTGCGACTGCCAAGACTGTTTGGAATATCCAATTGGAGAATATGATGAACACCATCAGCGTCATTGGGAAAGGTCCGGCCTCAACAAAACAAAACAAAAATCCAAGAAAAAGGGAAAAGCCACTAAAAACCAATTCCGTGCCAAATATGAAAATAAAGATCCTTCAATTGGCTCATTAAGTTGTCCAGGTAAATATGAATTTCTTGTCAGTTACAAACCCCAAGAATGACCAAAATTACCAGAAATATTCACTCCAAGTTGGGAGGATAGTGAAATAATGCCCAAATCCAAACCATCACCTCATACCCCAGAACCCAAAAAGCCACCTGAACCTACAACTCTATCAACCCAAAAGTCCATACACCCACAAATATTCATGACGAGCCCTTCAAGCTTCAACCACTCCCAAGATTTTTCTCCACTTCAACCTTTTGAAAAGAGAGTATCAGTTATGCTCCAAAAATTCCCAAAAAGAACATAGTACTACCTTCTGGAGAAAAACCCCCCAACAAGTGACATTGAAGCAACAATGATCTGGCAATATAGAAAATTCCATCTGCCAAAACAAAGTGTTGAACAACATTAGCAACACCATAACGAACGTGGCTCATACACAGAACAAAATGATGAGCAAAGTGGAAACGATTGAGAAGAAGATAGAGCAGACATCGTCTCAGCATAAAGGACTAATCAAAGCCTTGGAACTAAGGTTGGAAAATTTACAATATAATATTTGTCCGCCAGGAACTTTACTTTTCCAATTTTTCCAACAACAACAAAAGGAGATGAGTTCCATCAAGGAAGAAATTCAACTTTTGAGAAATGAGCACTTTGAACCGCAAAAAACCCCAGTTTTCCCTTCAAAACCTACCTTCTTCCTATGTCTCCACAAGCATATTCCCCACCTAAATTAGACTACATCTTTTCTACCTTTTCATCTACCTCACAAAATCCAATCTCTTTCACCCAACCACCAAAAGAAGAAAATGATTTTGATATCACAAAATTGGTTTGGGAAAGGAAAGATGCCCTTGCAGTAAAGAAACAAACCAAGAAAAGACGAGACCAAGGAGAAAGTTCAAAAGGGTTGAACCCCAAAAATCTGATGATTTCAGACCAAAAGGCTACAGACCTCTATGTCTCCCAGCCAAGATATACATTAGAAGAAGATACACCATGGTCGGAATCTCTAAACTCATCAGAAGATGAAACAATGGAAGATAGCTCTCAGTCAATCAATGAATCCACAGCAAACTCGAGAAAGATGATCCCCCAATATTTGTAAACCAGCCAAGAGACCCAGACATATCTGAAGTAAATGAGGAACAAGAAGGTATGATTGATGAACCAATTCCAGAAAGAAGAAATGAGACCAGGACGTCAAAGCCAGTTGGAACTGGTTTCCACACTTTCACCTTAGATGATGTCAAGGTTTCAAAATGGCCTCAAAGGATCCAAGACTTCTATACTTGGATGGTGACCAAAAATTTGGTGGAACGAGAAAAGTATATCATCGTGTCAGAACTAACTTCCCGATTCTCAGGAATCTTCAAAGACTGGTGGAATTCACTTGGAATTCAAGAAAAAAATACTTTTCTTACTTCCCAAGATTTTTCCTTCAACATTAGGATCCTACATGAAGCTTTCTGTGGAGATACTGGCCAAAGACAGGAGAAAATTTGAAGACAACTCTTCGAGATGAAGTGTGTGTCATTCAACAGAAATGACATTGATAGAAATTTTCAAAAAATGGCAAAGATATACTTCGAGATAGAAGGAGACATCAATCTAAAGAAAGCCTTTGTATTTCCCCTTCGTGTTGGCAAGCCGAACCATGACTAACATTAAAGAAAAATTTTAGTCCATAACAATCCCACAAATTGGTTACATCAGGCAAGCTATTTTCGCCGCATTGGATGATATTTGTACATAACGGTTTGCACTAATACAAATTATCAAACACAATTTAGCGCTTGACAAAGCATGCTGCAAATCTGATCTAATCATCGAATCAGGATGTTCGTGCCACACATTTAGGCAAAGGAGAGATTTCAGGAGGTTCAAATGGCCAAGAATTCCATATAGGAAGGGGAGGTCCAAGAGCCGTACAAAATATTTCAGACGGAGAAGGCCAAGAAATTTTCACAAGAAAAACATGTGTTTTATTCGCCACAAGATTGGACATTTTGCAAACAATTGTCCATAATCAAGAAGATCTGTCAAACTCATTGAAGAAATTGAAGACTACACTGGCATGCATCTCGGAAAGAAGGAGGACCTTGAATCGATATTCTCCGTAGATGATGAACCTAATGAATAAACGTTATTCTCGCTTGATATCTATGAAGATCAAGGTAGTGATCACTACCAAATTAAAGAACCAATGATCAAAGCTCAGGATGAGATCAATGCTCTCGCAGTTGTTCCTCAAGTAGAACACACAGTCTATTCATCCAAATGGGATAAACCAACTCAAGGTATTGCTTTCATAGATACCGGAGCTGCTTCCTTACTCATAAATCCTGTTGTTCTCCCATAAGATCAATGGATGCCGCATTTTAAGGATTTCAACACTGAATAAAATGCAATCTTGACCACAACTGTCACTACAAAGCACCCTGTCACAATTGAGTTCTTTCCAAGATTGAAGTACAAAACGAAGTTGCTAGGATCTGATGTACCAGGAAAGGATCTTATTATTGGATTCGACATTTACTAACAACTTAGAGATCAACTCCAGATCAAGGCTAACGTGATAGCTTTCAAAAAGCAGTTTAGACCTTATTATGAGATTTCGAGGCTATTTCAAATCACCAATGACGAACAAATCGAAGAGATTGAGAAAAATCTCATTGAACATTCACGTGATGAATCACACAAGGATTTAATGAAGAAAGGTAAAAGACCATTATGGAAAAATGCAGAGTTTTTTTCTCAAGATCCCTTTCAAAAGGAATGAAAATATCAATCCGATAAAATCCAGTCATTCAGGGATGAATCTAGATCATCTTCAACTTGCAAAGAAAGAATGTGAAGAGCCTTTAGAATTTGATCTGCTAGAGCCATCTGATTCACAATGGGCATGCGAAGCATTTTATGTCAACAAAAGAGCTGAGTAGACAAGAGGAAAACTCAGGTTAGTCATCAAGTACCAGCCACTTAACCATTTCCTCCAAGATGATAACCATTTCCTCCAAGATGATAAATTTCGTATCCCACTTAGCCAAGGCCAAATTATTTTCTAAGTTTGATTTAAAGTCTGGATTTTGGCAATTGGGAATTCACCCTGAAGAAAGACCCAAAACAGGATTTTGCATCCCCGATCATTACTTCCAGTGGAAAGTCATGCCCTTCGGGTTAAAAACTGCACCTTCCTTGTTCTAAAAAGCCATGATAAAAATATTCCAACCCATCCTCCACACCTATTTAGTTTACATTGATGACATCCTATATTTAGTTATACATTAGAGGAACATATCAACTTGCTTCGTCAATTTGAGGCATTGGTAACACAGTACGGAATCATGCTCTCAGCAAAAAACATGGTTCTTGCTCAAAAGGAGATTGATTTTCTTGGAATGCATTTTGTCCAAGGTGAATACAGTCCAGGACCTCATATATGTCAAGAATTACTCAAATTTCTGGATACCAACCTCACAACAAAGCAGATCCAACAATTCTTGGGTATAGTAAATAATGTGAGAGATTTTATCCCGAATATCTCTACATACATTTCTCCACTCATAGAGATGCTCAAGAAAAATTCTCCATCATGGGGAAAGAAGCAAGATGATGTAGTCAAGGAAATAAAGGAGATTTCTAAAAATGTCAAGTCTCTCTATATCCCTTCAGACAGTAAGAAGATATTGCAAACTAATGCCAAAAATAAATACTAGAGTGCTGTTCTATTTGAAGAAAAAGATGGCAAGAGAAAAATATGCGGATATGCCAGTGGAAAGTTCAAAGATGCCGAGCAACATTATCACTCCATTTTCAAAGAAATTCTTGCACTAAAGAATGGAATCAAGAAATTTAATTTCTTTTTTATTCATACAGAATTTCTGATAGAAATGGATATAAAGGCCTTCCCAAAGATGATTCAGCTAAATGCAAAAGTTATTCCCAATCCTCAAATTCTCAGGTGGGCTCAATGGTTCTCTTCGTATAAGTTTCAAGTCAAGCACCTAAAGGAAAAGATAATATTCTCGCGTATTTTCTATCTCGACCGGAAGAATTCTCAAAGAGATTTTCCCCAGCAAAATTGAAGTCAAAGGAATATATAATCAGCCACATCTTCAGCTCTCAAGTATGCCAGGAACAAGTTTTTCACAGTAAACAGATCATCCACCGGAGTTGTTCAACCTCATAGATACGTTTGATTCGTCAATTATTATGGAAAGAAGAACTTATTATGAGCTCCAAGTTTTTCGGCAACATGGAGGATCCATTCTTATGACATATAAGGTCAATCCAGAATATCCGTTCTGCCATATATTCATAGCTCAAGACAAGGATTTTTCAAAAGAATTATTATGGTTTTTCTGGTACCTATGCCATTAGTATTATATTTTTATGGAATTGAAATGCAACGTCTTCAAGGATTTTGATAACATTGCACCAGATCTTTAAGTATTTTTGCTATGGTTCAAACCTAGAAGATATTGGTTAAAATGCTTTAATGATTCCTATACAGCAAAGGTATTCATGTTTCATATGCGAGTAAAGATTACTAATGGAAAAGTTCAGGCACAAGCAGAGGCATCATTCTGGTGGAAATTTTCCGTGTCAATTTATCAATGGAAGAAGAATATAGTGAGGCACAAAGAATCATTTTTCAAGAAAATAGGTGCATATCGAGAGAGATATGGCCAAAAGATTGGGCAAGCTGGAATTACACAAAAATCATCCACACTGGGAAAGAGTCCAGGAAGAAGCAAAGGAATATCAAACCTCATATGAAGTCATCCGAGAAAAGATCACTGAAGACATTTCCAGATTAAGGTTTCGGATTACATCTCTCAATCCAAAGGAGAAAGAACAAAGCAACGAAGGGCTGTTAAATTACAGACGTTACTACACAAGGTCCTTGAAAAGAGGCCTAGAAGACAATCCTAGAATTAATGAAGGATAAATACCTAAATCCCTGCTAAACACACCATAATCCTATATTAGCCACCAAAATTAATCGGGAAGTTAGTTTTAACAGGATGATATACTTTTCTCGTTCCACCAAATTTTTGGTCACCATTCGAGTATAGAAGTCTTGGATCCTTTGAGGCCATTTTGAAACATTAACATCATCTAAGGTGAAAGTGTGGAAACCAGTTCCAACTGGTTTTGACATCATGGGCTCATTTCTTCTTTCTGGGATTGGTTTATCAGTCATACCTTCTTGTTCCCTATCTACTTCAGATATTTCTGGGTCTCTTGGCTGGTTTACAAATATTGGGGGATCATCTTCCTTGGAAGAGTTTGCTGTGGATTTATTGCTTGATTGAGAGCTATCTTCCATTGTTTCGTCTTCTAATGAGTTTAGAGATTCCGACCATGGTGTACCCTTTTCTAAGTTTAGCCATTCTCAGTGTTTGTAACTGACAAGAAATTCATTTTTACCTGGACGACTTAATGAGCCAATTGAAGGATATTTTTTCCATATTTGGCTCGGAATTGGTTTTCAGTGGCTTTCCCCTTTTTCTTGGATTTTTGTTTTGTTTTGTTGAGGCCGAACCTTTCCCAATAACACTGGTGGTGTTCATCATATTCTCCAATTGGATCTTCCAAACAGTCTTGGCAGTCGCAATTAAGATCACATGGGCAATGTTAGGTGAAGGGGCATTTGAACCACCAAACTCTTTTTCCTTCTCTGTCAAAATGTTGGCACCAGTCATGTTTTTCCATGATGCTTGTTATATTCAAGAAAAACTTCTTTCTGGTTCAGGATATGTGTCTGTTATATCTTTGGGTTGAATCATTTGGCAAGAGAAGATGATTTTATTGGGTTTTGGGAATGGTCAAGCTTATGGAAACGGTTTTGTCACTTCTTTTGGTAAAAGTTGGTTCACCAGATTGCAGTGATTCCTCCAATTTTCTTAGTTTCTTGGAATTGGTGATCCAGGAATTAGGAAGGATTTTTACAAGCCCATCTCTGGGAATCTGTCTAGGTATTTGGGTGCACATGGTGTTTCCTTTGGTAGCATCAATATTTAAGAGTAAGACATTTTCTCCTCCGGGTAGGCAAAGATCCATGGCATGATTTTGGACTCGCCACGCAATTTGGTGGTGAAGGGTAGCTTGAATGGAATCTTTGTCTTGTTGGACTCCCTAGATTTGGACTTGGATTTTTAGGGCTTCGGTTAGGTACGAGTCATAAAGGGACATGTTGAAATTTGGAAAGATAGTTATGAAGACAGTTCCAACATTCAGGGTAACTTTGGCAGTACCCAAATTTGTATGTTAGTACTACAAATATCTCGTATCTAGAAGAGAAAGTCGAGCTACAATTGATTGACCTTTTTTTCCATGATATGTTAAAGCGATTCAGATCACACCAAAAATAGATATGGGTAAAACCATGATCTCTCCATTGTCTGGGAAAATCATCTGGTATTTGAAGGGTGATGAACTGTTCCTCTCGATGGCAAGAATAGGATGTTGGTCAAGTTTTGAGGCAGCAACATATTCATTTACTCCTTTTGTATGTGTTGGACTAACGAACGAATTTGGGTCCATGGTGCAAAAGAGTTTTTGGCAAAAGCAGAGTAAGGGTTTATGAGGGGTAGTTCAGTGGAGGATACTTTTTGTTCATTAGGTAGTTTATATACTTCATAGAGGTAATCATATTTTTTAAGACAAGGTTTTATATAGAGTGGGAGACATATTCATTTTTGCAAGGGAAGATGATGATGGAAATGACTCAAACACATTTAGGAAAACTGTTCCTCCCTCCGAAAGGATGGGCTGGCTCTGATACCACAGTACAAAGGAACAGAGGAAGAGACTCCAAGAAAGTGAATTATACCATAGATACGAAAGGTTTCCTACAAAGAGGGGCTGGCTTCAAATACCCATAAGGGACGGCTTGCCAAGCTACACAAACAATTAATTTATTTATAGTTGCAAAAGTTTTCCTACAAAAGGGGCTGGCTTCAACTACCCATAAGGGACGGCTTGCCAAGCTACACAACTCAGAAAACTTTTGTACTATAACCAACGTTAGCTGTTTATAACTCAGAAAACTTTCGTACTACAATAAGCTAACTTTCTTAGAGTATTATTACTCTATTTTTTCATACATGGACCGGCCTTTCCATCCATTCGAAAGAAAGAACAAGAGAGAAATTTAGAAAGCACTCATATATAGTATATCACAAAAGATTTACAAAGGTTACAAGATGATTGAAAAAAATAAAAGGAGATAGAAAAAAACTCCAATGTTTGGTTGATCCCACTTATTCTTGCCTCCAAAGTAGTCTAAAAGCAAGCTTGATACTTTCTTGGGCGAGTTCTTTAGCTATTAAGGGTTTGGAATATTTTTCTCGATTTACTCTTTGGTCCTAAAAGTTTTGGGCAACAACAGCAGTTCACCGCGGTCGCGCCGAGAGGCAAACATTCTGCCTCACTTTTTGGCCTACCGCGGTCTAACTACGATCCATCACGGTCGTGGTGGATTCCAACCCAATCCACTTCTTGCTTCATTCCGTTCAGGTGTTTCTTGATCTGATTTTTTTTCACGTTATTGAATCCATAACACTCTATAGTTCTTCCTAACTTGGATTAGTCCCTGCAAAGCAAAAGAACACCAATTAGAGAATTTTGTTATCATTTCGCTCATAAAACAATGAACATGGTATAATTAAGGTGTAAATATCGTCTATATAGCCTAATATCAACACCCCACACTTAAACCATTGCTAGTTCTCGAGCAATCCACCATACTCTATCAAAGTTCCTTCCCTAAGCTTTTCCCTTAACGAATCACACCAAGAACAAATAACTAATGTTGCACCTAGTAGTGAATGACATTTGGCTCTGATAACTAGGGATTTTGACAGATTTATACTCCTTCTCGCTTATGCTTTGATTAGAAATTCATACAAAATAGTCCCAAAAGGCTCACAAGTTGTGCTTGATTTCTGGTTTGATCAGCAATGTGACAATATGTCAAAGATCGGCTCAAAAGGAGTGAAACTTGCACAAGTGACAAAGGCAAGGCAAGTTCAGGCAGAACAGGCCTAGTGCGACCGCACTACACTTTGTGCGGTCCACACTAGGAGAATAGAGAGCTAGTATTTCAGGCATTAAGGTAGTGCGACTGCACTAGGTTTTGTGCAGTCTGCACTGAAGGCAATGCGGCCACAATACCATTCTGTGCGGTCCGCAATCCATTCTGTGCGGACTACACTAGAAGCGTCCGCGGCCGCAGTCCATTCTATGTGGTCCGCGGAGCCCAAGTTCAGAGAGCTTTTTTTAAGGCCAAAGCCCCACTGCAGACTACGGTACATTTTATGCGGTCCGCACTAACCCTGCAGGGGCATTTTTGTCCAGATTTTCAGCTTAGAATAAATAGATTCTTTTTTCATTTTTAGGGTATCAGATTTTGTAATACATCATCATTGAATCTTTGTATTTAGCTTAGTAATTAATTAATATGAGTTTATATTCATCTATTTCTTGTTTTTCTTCTTTGAAAATAAGTAGCTAGGCCCATTATCTAGGGTTGTTGCTCAACCCTAGTGTGTGTAATTGATGGGTCTTGTATTTTAGGGATAAGTTGATTATGAGTGTTTAATATTTGGGTCAATTTCATGGTTAATTATTGAATGTGTGGTTGCAAACACTAGTTTGTGCTTAGTTGATTAGGGTTCTTCTTGAGAAAGAGAGCCTAAGTCTCCGAAATTGATCAAAGAAGGAATTTGGGCGTACTCAGGAGATTGATAGCCCCAATTAAATGGCTAAGCCTTGAGAGAGTAATACCCAACTTGAACCTTAGTTGCTTATGCAAATTTCCATACCCAATTGGTCTTGAGAAAGTCAATTGGGCAAAATCACTTGAACCACCGAGAGGTGTAGAGTGGGTAAATTAGTGCAATGGTTATATCATATTCCCCAAATATGTCAAAGATGCCTTAGACTCAAATACCCGTCAATTGACAGCCTGCGCAGAAGTCACTTCCCTAGTGCCCTTTTAAACTTATTTGAACAACTTGTAGCATTTTAACTCTTAGCTTAATTTACAATTTGTAGTTTGATAAAAGTAGAATTATAAAGAAAATACCACAAATGATGAGAAGTGTAATTAAGAGCACATACACAATCCTAAACTAGATAGATACTCGATTCTAATTTTAGCTCTCTGTGGATTCGATCCCGACCTAAAATCGGGTAAAATCTATTGCGACCCTCTCTGCTACTTATTAGTAGTGCGGAGTTGGCAGCGATTAGCGTCAAAAGTCAACTCTAATGTGCCATGAAATATTCATACTCACTCAAACCACTGTATACAGAAGTCAAGATTTACCTTTCTTTCATGAATCATATGCCCTCACATCACACAAGAGAGTAGTTTCACAAATAATACTGTTAAGAATATTTAGGAACTTTGATAGGCAATATTTGCTCACTCTCAAAGGGAACATTCATATGCCACATAGATGCACCATAGGGTTTCCCGTAGTGTACTACTCTACTAATCGAGCCTATTCAGTCTAAGATCAATTAGGACTTCACTTTGTTGAACCGTAGGCTAAGTACGGGTAGGATATATTTATGGATATTGACGACCCTCCCTAAGCACTTTTAATACAGTCACATTAACCTTAAAGATCACACTTATGTCAACCAGATGTTCTCCCATATTTTTTTTATAACATTCCCCTTCCTTCAGATGCATTTGTATCAAACCACCAATTACCACTACTACATTCATTCAATTCTCTTCTCTTTTTTTTCTTTTAAGTGGTGCTTCTTCTTTTTTCTTTTACAAAAACTGAATCTTTCCTCTATTTCATTGATTCCACTCAAAAACCAAACCACCACCCCGCACTTTAACCTTTGCATATTTCCAGTCCATTCAAGTGCTCATGGGAAGTAAAAAAGGTTCAAATAGACAGCTATTCAAACAATTAGGTATGGTTTGCAATGTGGTTGCCAAAGAAACAGGCTTATAGGCTCAACGGGGTTGACTACGATGTATTACATTTAGGTGAGTTTGCTTTATATATCTGGCTTAACAAAGAAATGCCTATATTACTTCTAAGACTGAATGAAGCTACTATTTCGCGTTGCAGACACACAAGACAAGTTCTAGGCATCAAATGTAAACTATAAAATACAGTACAACTCACACAAACATGCATATGACTCAATCCAGATTGGTTTATCAAGACAGTCTCTTTTGGGTTCAAGTTATTAAAAACATACAACTTTAAGGCACTTTAGCAAGATTCAACCCCTGAGACTAAGCGTTACACTCTAATGCGTACCGTGTTCAGATGAATCAACGCCAAGGGTTTCTCTATTTCAGCTTGTAGCCCATTAATATTACATAAAAACTAAAAAAACAAAATAAAAAACTACTGACACCCGGTTCAAGCTAAACCTTTGGAAAAGAACCACGACCCAAAGAAAAACCAAGGGAGAGTTACTATACTACCTAAAATTATCTTTTTGGTCTTTTCTCTAGACTTACTTTCCTCAAGAAAATTGTCTAAAGGATCCATCATCAGGAAGAGTCTACATATTCCTTTTTTTTGGGTTTTTACATCGACTTAGTCCCTCAAGAACCCCGTCGAAAGAGATCCGTCGTGGGGACAAGTCCATTTTCCTACTTTAAGCTTACCTAATTTAACTATTACTCAAACCACAAAAAAACAATCAAGAAGAAGAAACATCAAACAATCAATTTGTTATATGTACACACACACATTGAAGTATCCCCCACCCCACACTTAAAAGGTAGCTATATCCTCATGGCATGAAAAAATAAGCAACAGTGAGGTAAATGAACTTCCCTGAAAGATCACTCCTGAATGGAGATGGTTTTTGGGTTCACATTGCAAGCACGACCCAGAGCTCTCATCCAGCCTAAGATTTTCTTCTCCTATTTGGCCTATTGAGTGGCCAGAGTGTCAAATCTGGTGCCCAAGTCTATGACCAAAGTGCGGAAACCAGCCATGTCCTGCTCAGGATTTTTCAGGCGGGGCTGCGATTAGCTCGCCTCATCAACTCTCGTGAGTGGTGGGATGGAAGCTTCCTTCTCATCATCATCATCATCCTCAACTATTACCACTGAACATTTTCCAATTCCATTTTTTCTTGCCCGTAACAGGGCTTTCAATGGTAACTTCCCATCAACTCTATGGTTTGTAGCGACTCTAGCAAGACGGCGCAACTTGGTGACCAGAGAAGGGAAGTAAAAACCATTAAAAATCTTAGGTAAGCGAATGAACATCTCATCGTGGAGGAGCCGAGCTACATCAAAATCCTGGTGGGTCATAAGACTATAGATAGCTGCTGCCCGTGGCCCATTGATATCAGTCGTGTTGTTGGAGGGTAGTAAGCGGCTATGGATAATGGTAAGCCAACACTTAGCCTCCTAATCAAGAGACTATGAGTTCAACGTAATCAGACATTTTATCCATATAAACTCCCTATAAGGCACACATATGATATCCAACATTGGTGCCTATTTGACCTTTGGACGATGATTAACAAGGTAATAATCTATCTCATGCGTGAATACTGGTAGCCGATACAACCGGCAGATGGCTTGGATGGACACATTTACTCATGTATTGCGTACAATGGTAATCCCATTCTCATATTCTGGGAAGTTAGCATAATATCCCCTCACCATCTAGACATTGGCCTCCTCCTGTTCCTTAAAGAATATGTCCAGCTAACACCTTCTCAACTCAGCAAAGATATTCGGGCATTCCACTTGCAAAGCTGCCTGGTCGATATGCACCTTCGATAATAATTTCTTTGACGTTTTGGAATTATATCGGTCCTCAACTTGCTTAGAGACAAACCCGGTGTGGTAAAACTGTGTCGCACTAGCTTGGCCTGGAGCTCTCGAGAAACTGCTCGGTCCACTAGTGGAGGACCTTGTTGTGCGTCTCTTTCTAGATAGTTGCATTGTACCTGTCAAATGGAGAATGTCTTATCAATAAGGGTTTGAGTTGCGTGAACTATGGATGGTTACTCGGACTTCACCACAACCATGGTCATATTAACCCTTATTATTCCATTGGGGCAATTCCAGAAACACATTGTGGGAAAGACATTTCCCTAACACATATAGCCCATATGAATACATCAATGCTTTCCCCAAATCACAATTTACACTTCACCATTCCACCCACAACACTAGTCTTACACACACAACTCCACAACATAGTGCACACCCTTCACTACACATTAGGCACAAAACCCATCAACAAGAAACAACAAAAAACAAAGAACAAAAGAACAAAAATCTAATAGAAATGCTACACAATTAAAACATGGACTAGCATAAAAATTTAAAAAAAACTACAATAAAACAGATGGAGAAACATGTCATACCCGGGATGAGTAGAGAGTGAGAGGAATGTAGGTTGGGGGAGATGGGTTAGGTTATGAGAGGAGTGAAGAAGAAGAAGAAGAAGAGAGAAGAGGGGGAGTTAGGGTTTAGAGAGAGAGAGAGTAGACAGGGAAAGTAAGGGGAGGGGCGGTGGTGTTGTATTATTTGGGGGGGGAGGGGTTAAAAGTTTATAAAAATAGAAGTAGAAGAAAGAAGAGAAAAAAAAATTAAACTTACCTGTCGCGATCCTACCGCGATCGTGGTGGGTAAAATGAGGCGAGGCAGAATGTTTGCCTCTCTCCGTGGTAATGCCATAACAGCGGTAGGTTGTGCAATTTCGAGGCAGAATACTTGCCTCTCACCGCGGTCGTGGTGCAAGGAAAATCTATGTTTTTTTAAAGTTACATAAGAAAACAAAAACAACAACTTTCATGGGTTGCCTCTCATGCAACTCCTGATTTATCGTCACGATAAGATGCAAGCTAGGATCATCACTCCCCATTGCGTACTGGGGATCTTCTAAAGTTATTATCTCTCTATCCCCTTTATCATCTGCCATGCCAATCTAATGTTTCAAACATTGCCCATGCCAATCTAGTGTTGTTATACAACTCAACATTAAGATTGTTTCCCAGTTCAACACTTAATTTGTCTCCACACATCTTCTAAGCACTCTTCTTAAGTTGTGAAGATAGTCCTCGAATGAATCCCCCACCACAGAGAAATCATCCCTAAATACGTCTATTATATCCTTCACCATGTCCGTGAAAATAGATAGCATATACTATTATAATGTCGTCGGTGCATGGCAAAGCCCAAGAGGCATTATTCGAAAGGCAAAGATGCCATACAGACAGGTGAGTGGTGTTTTCTCTCTTTCTTCGGGGGCTATTATGATCTGATTGTACTCCAAATATCCATCCAAGAAACAAAAGTGAGATCACCTGGCCAGCCTGCCCAATATTTGGCCAATGAATGGCAGGGGGAAGTGGTCCTTCCGGGTGGTTGTGTTAAATTTTCGGTAACCCATGCAAATACACCATCCCATGACTGTATGAGTCGAGATAAACTCATTATTCTTATTATGTTTGACCGTCATTCCTCCCTTTTTCGGCACACACTGAACAAGGCTGACTCAATTGTTGTCAAAGATAGGGAAGATGATACTCGTATCTAACCATTTGATCACTTATTTCTTCACCACCTCTTTCATATTCGGGTTCAACCTTCAGTGGTGTTCTCTAGAAGGTTTGTGCCTTTCTTACAAAAGAATCTTGTGAATAGAAAAAGCAGGGCTGATACCCTTTATGTCCATCGTGGTCCAACCAATGGCAATCTTACATTTATGTAGCACCTGTAGGAGTTGCTATACCTGCACATCTAGCAAACCGGATGATATAATAATAGGCAAAGTAGAATCAAGCCCTAATAAAACATATTGAGGTGAGCTGGGAGCAGTTTCAGCTCCAATTTGGGTGGTTCCTCTACTGATGGTTTTGCCAGTGGTATAGCCCTCTTTCCTAACTTAAGGGACTCGAACGGAGGTTCCCTCTTTCAAAATCCTTGGTCTTCGAGTGCCATGACCCACTCAGCCAACCCTTCACAATCCATCTCCTCTAAATTTGTCAAGCAAGCCTCCAATGGATCTTTAGTGGTCAGGGTCACATCATCTTCATACAACATCACATCCATTGCCTCCAGTAGGGAGTAATTAGCACATTCACTGGGTCTCCTCATGTATTTTTGAACGTTGAATATGACTTCTTTATCATTCAACCTCATTTTTAATTCCTTGGTTTCACAATCGATCAGTGCTCTCCTACTGGCTAAGAATGGCCTCTCTAAAATGATAGGTATATCTTAATCTACCTAGAAATCCAGAATAACAAAGTCTGCAGGGAACACAAACTTCCCCACTTGTACCAATATATCATCAAGAAACCATGTCAACCTTTTAATCGTGTGGCCAGCCATTTGCAAAAGCATCAAAATCGGTCTAGCTCTGCCAATTCCCAATTTAGTATATATGGCCACGTCATCAAGTTTATGTTGGCTCCTAAGTCACATAATTTTTGCAAAGGCATAACTCCAAATAGTGCATGGAATAGTAAAGCTACCTGGATCAGATATCTTTTGAGCCATGGGTCTTGTCACTACTACACTGTATGTCTATGTTAGAGTTATTGTGGATAGATCCTAAAAATCAAACTTTTGTGACATAAGGTCCTTCATCATCTTTGCATAGCCTGACATCTCAGTCAACGCATCCATAAGAGGACTATTCTATTGAATTTTACACAACATCTCCATGAATTTCTTGTATTGATCTTTCTTTTGTTTTACCAGTCTTTGAGGGAATGGTGCAGGTATCACCCTTTGTGCACTGTTTGTTGGCTTCTCTCCGTTAGGGTTCTGTGGCACAAGAGGTACCACCTATTTTGTAGCTTGTTCACTCTCTTTAGCTTCACCATTATCATCCTGAACCTGTTCAACCACCACTTCAGTAAGTTCTACTGATTCATTTACCTTCTATGGAACTAGAGTGGCTGGCGTAGTCTCTTTACTGGATTGTGCAATTTTTTGCTTCCTGTCTAAATCTCTCCCATTCTGGAGATTTACTGCCATCAGCTGATTCAGGTTTTTCTCCTTGGGGTTAATGTTCGTGTCTGCTGGCAATGTTCCCTAGGGGCAGTTTTTTAAGGCCAAAGACAGCTGCCCCAACTGAGTTTCAATATTCCTTATCGCTAAGTCATGCACTGCCAACTTTTCCTGCATCTTACCATTTGTTCCAATGAGGTGTTGAAGCATTACCCTGATCTCTACCATGTTGTTATCTTGTTGCTGGAGAGGTGGTTGATATGTCAACTGTTGATAGTTCTGCAGTGGATAGCCTTGTTGTCTCTGATATGGTACTATTTGCCCTTGGGGTTGCATATCTCTAGGTTGTGGCATGTTTGGTCTATATTGATTTGGTTCCATCTCCACTGCTGTTTATATCTGACTCCCAAAGTTGTTGATATAATTCATATCTTCTCTTAACCTTTGGTTGTCAGCTTCTCCACTCTAGGAGCACATATAAGATTGGTTAATGCAGGGTGTACACAGTCCTCCATTTGTCATGTCAACAATATGCACTTGCTTTGTACCCATTTCATAAATCTTCTTTGTCAATATACTCATATGAGTCATGACTATGGCTATGTTCTCTGCATTTGAATTAATTGGTCAAGAGGAACTAAATTTACTATTGGTGCCAATATTGTACCTCTCGTCATCCACCCTGAATTCTGGGACATCATATATAGAAGGATTTTGCACTTGGTGAATGTCTTGCTCAAAAATACACCCCCAGCTGAAGCATCTACATTAGCCTTTAGATTGTCAGCTAACCCTATGTAGAATCTCTAGCCGAGCATCGGGTCTGGAATACCATGATGGGGACACTTCACTAGCATCCCTTTGAATATTTCCCAAATTTCATGCAAGGTCTCAGTAGGGTGCTGCTTGTACTGCAATATTTCATCAATCTGGCTCGCAGTCTTGTTGGGCGGGTAAAACGTATTTAGGAACTGCTTGACTAATTCCTCCTAGGTGACAATGGAATTTATTGGGAGCAAATTTAGCCAAGTCTGAGCTTCCCCAGTAACAGAGAACGGGAACACTAATAGCTTGATGGCTTCTGGGTTCACATTTGCTTTCTTTGGGTCATAAAAATCGGCAACTTCAATGTGTGACCCGGAAAACAATCCCTTATTCTGCAGAAGATGCAGCATGTTGTTGGTCATCTGGAATGTCTCCGTTTGTATAGGGGAATTTCTATGGTAGTGGCCAGGTTGTTAGCTATCGGTTGTGCCCAATCATAAAGTGCAGCTTCTGGCACAAGTGGTGCCACCACTCTGATGTTTGGGTCAGCTAGCTCATCCTTGAGATTTTCGTTGATGTTAGCTACGTCACCCATGTCAATTTCAATTTGGTGTGTTTGTTGTGATTGTTGGATCCTCTTGTTAGCACGGTTCAATGCCCTGAATGTTCTATCAGGGTCGGAGAGTCCTTTAAGCAGTTCTCCAGTCCTCGAAGAATTTCTAGGCATACACCTGAATCCCACAAGAGTTCAAACTTGAGAATTTCAATGGAAAAAAAATTTGTATAAGACCTTCAAAAGTTGATCTAAACCAATAATTCTAGCACTACTTCTAAGTTGTAATAAATAACATCGTTTGTTCTCTGGTAATGGCGCCAAAATTGATCACGCCCAACTATGCCTTCAAAAAGATAAAGCGGTCATCGCTAATATAATCCGGTTTTAAGTCCGAAGACGAATCCTCAGGGAACTAACCTATCTATTACAAATCTTGCAATGCTATTATCAACTCAAACAATTTCCAGACGCAAGATTTTTATACATTGAGGTTGGGTTTTTGTTTAACTACTTTAACTGATATTAAAAACAACAATATGCTAAATCAAAGATAATTCAATGGTAAAAAGGTCTTGGGCATTGATTTCCCCAATTGCTAGTTTAGGTCTTAACTTTTTTGCTATAATTTTGCCGTAATACTCTATGAGGATTATGAGTTATGGGTTATCGTAATTATCTCTAGATTAACTACGAATTATTCCACCAAAGTTTCGTTATCTCAAAGACCACTTTTAAGTTCAAGTAATAAATCTCTTCAACTACCGAAAAGTGGTATTGCTCAATAGCAATCTAACCTAATATTCTTTCTCAATCAACAGAAGGCAATTAGACACGATTAATCAAGGGTCCATTCAATTAACCACCATACAAAATGTAGTTGAACAATCATATAATAAATGCGGCTCGATTATAACAAACTTGAGTCAAAATTTCATCTAAAAATTGGTTCCATCAACCTTAGAACAATTGTTTAGCTACTAATAACAAAGCAAGATAAAACTACAAAATTATTAATAATGTGTAATTGCAAGAAATAAAAGGAGATAGAATTTGGTTGACCTCTCCCACTTGTTCTTGCCTCAAAAGTAGTCTAAAAACAAGCTTGATACTTTCTTGGGAGAGCTTCATTAGCTATTAAGGGTTTGGAATAAATTTTTCTCCATTTACACTTTGGTCCCAAAAGTTTTGGGCAACAACACAGTTCATCGTGGCCGCAACGCGACCGCGGTGAGAGGAAAATATTTTGCTTCGCTTTTAGGCCTGACGTAGTCCAACATCAGTCCTTCGCGGTCACGGTGGATTCCAACCCATTCCACTTCTTGTTTCGTTCCGCTTGGATTTGATGTTTTCTTCACGTTATTGACTCTAAACCACTCCATAATTCTTCCTAACTTGGATTAGTCCCTGCAAAGCAAAAGAACACAATTAGAGTATTTTGTTATCATTTGACTTTTAAAACAACAATAAAGCATGGTATAATTAAGGTGTAAATATTATCTATATAGCCTAAAATCAGTGGTACGTAGTTGCTTGTAAATTAGTTGACTAATATTGTGAGGGATCGGGTTGCATATAGCCTAATATCAGTGGTACATAGTTGCTTGTAAATTGGTTGACTAATATTGTGAGGGATCGGGTTGCACGCCATAACATATATGATTTAATATTGAAATGGATCAGGTTACCACCGCGACATATATGATTTATTATTGTGAGGGATCGGGTTGCACGCCGCAATAGATATGATTTAATAATTGAAAGGGATGGGGTTGCTGATCGCTTCCAACTCCACACTACTAAGAATAGCAAAAGAGGGTCACACTTGCTTTTACCCGATATTTTGTCGGGATCGAATCCACAGAGAGCTAGGATTGGAGTTAAGTATCTATCTAGCTTAGAATTGTGAGTATGTTCTTAATTGATCTACTCATCATTTTTTGAGTTTTCTTTGACAATCTAATATTATCAACTACTAAATATAACTAATTATGCTAAGTGAAAATTGCAAAGAATTGTATATAATTGTTTAAAAGGCACTAGGGTTGTGACTTTCACCTAGGTGGCTAATTAATGGGTAATTGCTTCTAAGGCATGCTTGACATGATTGGAAAAATATGCTATAACCGTTGCACGATTTTATCCACTCTCACATCTGTTAGTAGAGAGAGTGATTTTGCTCAATTGACTTTCTCAAGGCCAAATAGGTAGGCAAATTTGCTCAAGCAACTAGGTTCAAGTCGGGTAGTTACTCTCTCGAGGATTAGCTCTTTAATTGGGACTATGAATTCTCTTGAGTCCATCTCAATTCCTTGTTGGGTCGATTTTGGAGACATAAGCTCTCTTTCTCAAGAATAGCTAAGTTAACTTAGCACAAACTAGTGTTTGCAACCACCAACACATAAATTAAACAATAAAATTGACCCAAATAATAAATACCCATAGTCAATCTAGCCTTAAATTGCAACAATCATCAATTACCCACACTAGGATTGAGCCACAACCCTAGCTAATGGGTTTAGCTACCCATGCTTGAACAAGAAAATAGAGAAATAGATGAAAGAGAAGATATATTAATTAAACACTAAAGTAAAATTCAAGAATCTATCGTTAAAACTAAGCTAAGATGCCAAAAATAGCTACAGATGAAGTTCCCACGAGCGCACCTATGTTATGGAGTTAACAGATAACCTAAAAATGGCAAAATGTTCTATTTATACTAAGCTGGAAAAACTGAACAAAAATACCCCTGCAGGGTCAGTGCGGGCCATGTAAAATGGACTGCGGATGCACTAGGCTCTTAGACTTCAAATCTTGGCCTTTTGAACTTGGGCTCCGTGGACCGCGGCCGTGGAGGTCTCCAATGCGGTCCGCACAAATATGACTGCGGACTGCACAACTTGAGTCATGGCAATTTTTACCTCTCTGAAAATCTTTTTCGCGGACCGCACAAAATGGTAGTGCGACCGAGGAGCCTTCAATGCGGAGCGTGCAATATTGAATGCAGACGCACTTCCTTTAAGCCCATTTTTGCCAACTCTCTGAACCACCTAGTGCGGACCGCACAAAATCAAATGCGGTCATACTAGGCCTGTTTGCCCTCTATTTTCCCTCAGTTTGCCTTGTCTTTGATACTTGAGCAGGTCTCACTCCTTTTGAGCCAATCTTTGAAATTTCGTCACTTTGTCGATCAAACATACAATCAAGCACAACTTATGAGCCTTTTGGAACTATTTTGTAACAATTTATAATCAAAGCATAAGCAAGAAGAGAATGAAACACGTAAAAATCCCTAGTTAACAACTCCCCCAAACTTAAGCTTTTGCTTGTCCTTAACCAAACAAAATAAGACCCACCCCTTAAGGGAAATCCAAATATTTTTAGCTATCCTAAAGTAACCTCACAAGCATCAATTGGGACTAACAATTGCCCTCAATAGAATGAATCATTAACAACCTTTAAACATTGAAAAACAATGGATCAAGTGTAACACAAGAGCATCAAGAGTTGACTCATTACATCAAAGAACTCTCTTAATTGCTTTGGTCGTTGTGGAACCCAAACTCACACATCCGCAGCTCTCCCTAAGAAATCACCTTTTTAGAGTATTAACACACAAACCGAGGTTAATGAGAAATTCACTCGTCTCTCTCAAGGAAAGGTCACAAGTCCGGCGCTAAGTACCATATTGTTTCCCCACATGTAAGGATCCACTAATGCAAGCGTCATTCAACTCAAGATCATATAGGGCTTTTGCGGAGTCAATATGAAGGCTTTCGGTTTAGGGTAGGAAATATTTTGATCTAAATAGGTTCCATCTTCCCTTAAGCACTTATTTTGATTCATTTGGCTCAATTATCTTGACTCTTTGAGTATTTCACTTTTTTTAAAGGGTTAGAGAGACACAATGTCATCCTTTCTTATGCATTTTAAAACGAATCTCCTTTTTCAATTTTTTTCCACAGCTTTTTGTCTTTTGCTTTTCTTGAATCCCTTTTTTATCTTTTTCACTTTAGGCTTTCTTTTTGTCTTTTTCTTTTCTTTCTTTTTCATTGCCTTTCTTTTCTTCACTTTTGTACCTTTTACCACTTTGTTCCCTTTCTCGTCTCTCTCCCCAAACTTAGACTTATGCCATTACTCAAGGAAAGATCAGGTGCCAAGAGAGGGTACATTTTGGAATGGGCATAGGCTTATAACACTGGTTCTTGAAAGAAAAAGGTTTAAGACTCAAAAGAGTTAACTAGGGATTATATCATTGGTAGGCTATGGAATTGCTCAACTATCATTTGGATCAAGGAGAGCCTATAATCATCTCTCAAGCCAAATTTCACTTAAGATTTCACATCAACAGACATTCAAGGCAACTTATAGACCATTGGCTCGGGACTTGGACTCACAATTCGATTTCTCACCACACAAGCTAAAGGATTTCTAATGACATAGAGTTGGAGGCCCGAAACAGCCTTAGACACAATTTAAGCACACAATGGTCCCGAAAGACCACATGATAATTATTGGTTAACATAAGAGACTCAAGGTCATGACTTTCACTATTCTAAACACAACATTTTGTCTTTGACCATGGAAGCAAAGGAAAATTTGCTAGGCCAAAGTAAAGCTTTGCTTGAGGTATTCTTAGCTACGAATTACCAAAAACAAAGAAAAACAAAAACGGACTCAAACCCTTAAGAAGGTTGTCACACATCTATCAACGGGAACAGCCACATAGTTCACACAATACTCCACCATTGGAAAGAACCGTGGCATTAAGAAAACCAAAGGCATATGGAAAGCATCAAAAACAAAACAACAAGCTACAAGCCTATCTAAGAAGCTAACAATGAAATTGTTTTTACAAAAATAGAAAATAGAATGAATCTATACAAAGGGGATTTGAACATACAATGGGGGGTAAATATATACAATAATGTAACTTTATATATAGACCAAGGAAAGATAAAAAGAGCAATAAAAGTAGCTAAATGTAAAGTTATATATAGACCAAGTAAAAAGTCATAAAAGGCATAAAGTAAACCAGTATATATGTATACATTCATCCAAGGATAACATGTAAGGCACACCCCCTCAAATAAAAGCTGCCATTGTCCCCAATGCCAACTAAACAAATAAGTACCAAAAGGTATAAGGAAAGGATATGAAAACTCCCTAAGCCGTGTCCGTATGCATAGGATCATGTGTGGTCCCCGGGTCCTCTGTATGTGCGAGAACCTCAGGCTGGTTCCCAGTATCCTGCTGCTCAGCTTCTAGGATTGGGGCCTGGACCTGGACAAGCTGTGACTCAAGTACATCCTGTGGCTGACAGGAGGAAGCCTCTAGTGGGTCCGCCAGTTGGATGATGGCATCGTCTGTGCTCAGGATCATCCACCTCCTCTTTGGAGGCCTTTGTGACTACTCCTACTGTGGCTCTATTGCTGGCACTACTGTTGGAGCTGGGTCCTCAAATAGCAAGTCTAAAAGCAGGTGGTATGCCATTAGTCTATCCACATCCACTCTCAACTCCTTTACGGATTCCTTCCAGGCCCGTATCTTGTGCAGCTTCATGAGCTCCTTGGCAAGCTCCTTCATAGCCATGCCATGTGAATCTACTGCCTTAGCCAAGGCACTCTAAGTACTGAGGATCTTCTCCTGGTTGACTAGAATTTCCTTAGTACATCCTCTATGGACTGTGGAATTTGTGCTGGCTGTAGTACCGACTGAGCTGCAATGGTAGAAGTCAAGGAGGACAACTTGGATGAAGCAGTCGCCATCCAGTTATTCAAGTTGTAAAGTGTCTAACTCAGCTGGTAGGAAGTTATAGGATGGGCCCGGGAGATGGAATCCCAGGGCCATCTGAAGTATAAGGAACAAGAGGCAAGTTAGCCGTAGTGGAAGGTCTGGGAGGCTACTCAACAGTAGTCGAGGCAGGATCAGAGAAGGGCTCTATCGTAGCTGGCTCTTCAGACTGGCCAGTTGAGACAGAGGTTGGCACCTTGTAGCTCTTGTCCTTGGGGTTTTCTGGCCCCTTAAAACTATACCATGAAAATGGAGCCACCAGTTTGACCTTGATGTCAAAAGATCTCTTCTCCACCCCAAAGTCCCGAAAATACATAGTGAGGGTGTTGGGAAAAGGGTAGTTCTAGTTATGCTTGACCCCTACTGAAGAAATGACACGGGACATTACATTCCCCACGTTGATGGGGTAGCCTGCCATAATAGATGCCACTAGAACAGCCCTGGAAAGCGGAAGAATTTGATCATGGGTAGTGGGATCAAGCTGGATGCACATGAAAGTCAACCAACCCTTAGCCTCAAAGTTAAGGGTTCTCCGAAGTATTTTGGCCCCAGCTGTCAACCAATGTGGAACAACACCTGGGATTGCCAGGTATGAAGCTAACCATGGATAATCCTTCTCACCCATAGAAAACTTTTCATTGTAAAGGGACTCATCTTCTCCATTGAAACCCAGGTACTCATTGAGTGCCTTCCCGGTAAATACAACTTTTTTATTTCAAACTATGTCACTTTGGTGCCCTTAAAGATGTGGGATACATTGCTATAAAACTCATTGACCATATGTTCATTGGCATTCATACATTCATATAAGAAGTTCTCTCACCCCACTCGAGTCCGGAACTGTCTATGCACATCAGGGTTTAGGGGTAGAAGGTCTCCATCAATGAAGCTCCTCTCAAGAATCAATTTTCTTACCGGCCATCATTCCCTAAACTTGTGAAACGCCACCTGACTGACAAATCTATCCTCCCAAACAGTAGGATCTCTAGTCCGGGCAATACCCCCAAACCGAGGCTCACCCCCCTCCTGCACCTCCCCATCTCCTTGTACCTCCTCTTCACCTACATCTGCACTCTCCCAGGATAATGAAACTGTGGGGGAGGTAGAGTACTCACCACTATCGGCTGCTGAGCCCTCAAACGACCCAGAATGTACACGCTTTGGAGCTTGGGTAGGGGGTGAAGGAGGTAGAGTATCATCGGCAATCTCATTCGTCCGAGCCAATCAAGAATTTGTACAGGAATAGAGTTTGAGGAAACCTCCTGAGATGTCTCGTACTCACTCCCCGATTTGTCAGCTGCCCTGTTAGCAACTTTTATCAACTTTCTAGTCCTTTTTATGCTCTCCCGAACTTGGGGAGTGAATGTTATCATCTTTTTATTTCTCCATGGGAGATAATACTCTTCCCCCTTGTTGTTTAACCAGTATCTACAAGCATAAATATCTAACTTTGTTTGTATCAATGGAAGCAATGAAACCTATGTGCATACTGAGTTGCAGATTAGAAGCCATAGAATTGCAGACACAGTGCAGTGCAAACCGCATAAAAAGGGGTGCGACCGCACTGGGGCCACCGCCGACCGCATAAAAGCAGTTGCGGTCTGCACTGGGGCCACCACCGACCGCATAAAAGCAGCTGCGGTCCACATTGGGGAAAGGTCCTGAAAACCCCTCTCTGAATCTGACCACCGTGGCGCGCAAAAAATAGCACCACTGCCGCAATGGCAAGCACATACAACATAAAATGTGGTGTGGCCACGCTAGGCAACATGTCAATCTTTCAAAACATAATCACTACAGTCGGCAAAAAATGTTACTGCAGACCGTATCATAACACTGCGAACCGCACAAAAAGGATCGCTGTCCGCGGAGGGTGCTTAGTTAAGGCACTAAATTAGGGTTATGGGATTTTGCATTTTAATTCAATTCAAACCTAGTTAGGGTCCCTACTCAGTTTAGCTAGTTAATTATGCTCACCAAACACATAAAAATTAACATTTAATCTAGCCTAAGCTAACACGTAGAGAAATACAGGAAGAAGAAGAAGCTACAAGCTAAAGAATGCGAAAATAAAATGAAATTGCAAAATTAACAAGAATAATTGAGTGAAATGTTACCAGATATTGAGATGAAGTGTAATTAATCAGTGGCAAGAAAGAGTTATGATTAAGATGCACAGATGAACAGTAAAAAGGGGATCTGAGAGTTAATTTTTTGAAAAGGGTAACAGGAGACCCTTGAGGTCTATTTATAGATAAGCATGTGGGACCCAGCTTCACCTACCAGAGCGGCCACACAAAACGGACTGTGGCCCATGCAGGGTTCCGAAGAAGCTTGAGGAGGCAACCTCCGTGGTACGCACAAAACAAACAGCTGCCATGGAGGTCCACCACGGTCTGCACAAAATGTAGTGTGGCCGCGGTGGAAAACTTCAGAGAGCTCTCTCATTGGCTCACACCAGTGCAGACCGCAGAAAGTGTAATGTGGACGTACTGACAACTTCAGGGACTAAACAATTTCTCCATTATATTTTGCACTATATCAACTCAATCCCTACAACATCTCACAATAATTAGCCCAAAAATCAAACCAAAACTACAAATAAAATCAAAGAAAACAAGAAGAAAAAGACTTGGGTTGCCTCCTAAGAAGCGCCTGATCTAATGTCGCGGCACGATGCATGTTGCCATATCACTTGAGATGAATAAGCACCACCACATGGCTGTCATCAATCTTTTCCTAGATAATGCTTGACCCGGTGCCCATTAACTCTGGAAACTTCAACATTTTTTGTTCTTGAGATCAAGAGCACCAAAAGGGGTCACGAACACAACTTCAAATGGCCCACTCCACTTTGATTTAAGCTTTCTCGAAAATAGATGTAACCGAAAATTGAATAAGAGAACCAAATCACCAACTTTGAAGTTCTTTCCACGAGCATATTTATCAGGAAGGCACTTCATCTTGTCCTTATACAAGGACGAACTAGAGTATGCATGGAAGCAGAATTTGTGAAGTTCATTGAGTGGTTCAATAGGAAGATTGGCCGCAACATCCAACTCAAGATTAAGCTTCCTCAACGCCCACATGGCCTTATGCTCTAGCTTCACTAGTAGATGACATGTTTTACCAAACACCAACCGGTACGATGATATAAGAATTGGGGCCTTGTAAGCGGTCCGGTAAGCCCATAGAGCGTCATCCAACTTTTTCGACCAATCGGTCCTATTAGGATTGACCGTCTTTGACAAGATACTCTTGATTTCCCTATTGGAGAATTCCACCTGGCCACTTACTTGGGGATGATAAATGGTAGAAACCTTATGATTGACATTGTACTTGGAAAGCAACGTGTCGAAAAATTTGTAGCAGAAATAAGACCTCCCATCACTAATAATAGCATGAGGAGTGCCAAACCTTATGAAAATGCTCTTTTTAAGAAATGCAACAACACTCTGGGCTTCATTATTAGGCAAACCAAGGCTTCAACCCATTTTGAGACATAATCAACCGCCATAAGAATGTACATATTCCCACAAGAGCAAACAAAGGACCCATAAAATCAATGCCCCAAACATCAAAGATATCCACTTCGAGAATTGTATTGAGAGGCATATCATCCATTTTTGAAATTCCACCCACTCTTTGGCATTCATCACATCTTTTAACAAAATCACCCATATCTTTAAACAAGGTTGTCCAATAGAATCCGCAACTAAGCACTTTAGAAGCCATCCTCGCGCCGCCATGATGGCCACCATAAGGAGAGGAATGAAAAGCCTCCAAGATACCCAATTGTTCTTCCTCCGGGACACATCTATGAATCACACGATTTGTGCAAATCTTGAACAAATATAGCTCGTCCCAATAAAATTTCAAGCTATCCCGCTTGAGCTTCTTCCTTAAGTTAGAAGAGAGCTCATACGGGACTATTCCGGTCACAAGGTAGTTAGAAACATCTGCAAACCATGGCATATCGTTAATTGACACCACAAGGAGTTGCTCGTCGGGAGATGAATCATTGATCTCAAGGCCATCACACGGCCTCCCCTCCTCCTGCAAATAGGATAAGTGATCCACCACTTGATTCTCACTACATTTCCGGTCCATAATTTCTATATCAAACATCTTGAAGTAGTAACACCCATCTCATCAACCTTTCCATTGAGTCTTTCTTCGTTATCAAATGTCTAAGGGCGGCATGATCGATGTGCACTATAATTTTCGCCCCCGTGAGATATGGTCGAAACTTCTTCATAGCAAACACTATCGCCAACAACTCTTTCTCAGTTACTCTTTAGTTCCTTTGAGCCTTATTCATAGTCTTGCTTGTGTAGTACACGGGATGAAACATCTTGTTCACACGTTGACCCAAATCCCACTACCACATCGCTAGCATAGCGCATGAGCTCAAAGGGCAAGATCCAATTAGGTGCGGTAATGATAGGAGTGGTGGTCAACTTTTGCAGAGAAGTTCAAAGGCCTCCATGCATTTCTCATCAAACAAAAACTTAGCATCTTTCTCTAACAACTTGCACAAAGGGTGTACCACTTTGGAAAAATCTTTTATAAACCTCCAATAAAACCCCGTTTGACAGAAATAGGGGGAGGAAGCCTCAAAATCACCTATATTTTGGCTTTATCCACTTCAATTCCTTGCTTTGAAATTTTTTGACCTAACACTATACCCTCTTCAACCATGAAATTGCATTTTTCCCGTACAAGGTTTGTGTCTTCACACCGGGCCAACACTTATCTAAATTACCCAAACATTCATAGAAGGAATCCCCAACCACACTGAAATCATCCAGGAAGACCTCCAAGATATCTTCCACCATGTCGTTGAAAATAACCATCATTCATTGTTGGAAAGTCGCCGAAGCATTACACAATCCAAAGGGTATCCGAGAGAAAGAAAGTGGGCCATATAGACATGTAAAAGTTGTCTTCTCTTGATCCTCCGGGGCAATTAAAATTTGGTTTTACCCCGAGTAACCATCTAGAAAGCAATAAAAAGCATGCCGCGCAAGACGATCTTGCATTTGGTCAAAGAATGGCAATACGAAATGGTCCTTTCGGGTCACCTTGTTTAGCTTCCGCTAATCCATTTAAACTCTCCATTCGGAGACCGTACGAGAAGGAGTAAGTTCGTTTTTGTCATTAGGCACCACAGTCATACCACCCTTCTTCGGTACACATTGCACCAGAGAAGTCCACGAGCTATTAGAAATGGGGTACACAACCCCGACATCTAACCATTTGATCACCCCTTTCTTCACCACCCTTGCATAGCCTCGTTCAATCTTCTTTGATGCTCTAAGTAAGGCTTTGCAAATTCCTCCAAGATAATTTTGTGCATGCAAAATGCGGGGCTTGTTTCCCGAATATCAGCTAGCGTCCATCTAATTGCCCTTTTTCTTTTTTGAAGCATCGCCAAAGTGGCCTCAACCTGCATGTTTGTAAGGCAAGAAGAAAGAATAACTAGTAAAGTATAATTTGAGCCCAAGAATTCATACCTGAGGTGTGGAGGAAGTGGTTTCAACTCCAACATCGATGGATCTTCAATTGATGGCTTTGTTGGTGGAGTTTGCCGATTTTTAAGATCCAAAGACAATTTTCTCGGCTTATAAGAATAATAGCCCATCCCATGCAAAGCATTAACTCACTCCACTCTACTAGCATCATTATTGAAATCCATATTTAGTAGCACATCTTCAAGAGGATGCTGCACGTTGATATAGCATGGGTATCCTCCACAATCACAGTTGTGACAAGGTCTACAAATGAGCACACCTCGGTTCTATTGGGTTACTTCATTAATTTGCAAACATGGAAGATGACCTTTTCATCACCCACTCGGAAAGTGAGCTCACCCGCTTCAACATCAACCAATGCCTTCCCCGTTGCAAGGAAAGGTCTCCCTAGAATAATTGAGACTTCATAGTCCACTTCACAATCAAAAATGACAAAATCGGACGACAATATAAACTTGTCTACCCGGACAAGCACATCATCAATTATGCCCAAAGGTCGCTTCATTGATTGATCCACCATTTGAGGTCTCATTGAAGTTGGCCTAGGTTTCCCAATTCCCAAAGTCCTGAAAACTGAGTAAGACATCAAGTTGATACTAGCTCCCAAGTCACATAAAGCTTTTGCAAAGTTTGCAGTCCCAATGGTGCAAGGAATGGTGAAAGCACCGGGATCCTCTAACTTCGGGGCCGTTGAATGCACTATAGCACTGACTTGGTGAGTCATCTTTATAGTTTCACAATCCATAGACCGCTTCTTTGTAACCAAGTCCTTCATGAATTTTGCATCGCCTGGCATTTGTTCAAGTGCCTCCACCAAAGGAACATTTATGGACAAGCTCTTCATCATATCAATGATCTTTTTGAATTGATTATCACTTCTTTTCTTTGCAGGACTTTGAGGATAAGGCGGAGGTGGCCAAGGCAAAGGTGTCTTAGCTTTGGGCATAACCAACTTGGGCATGCCAATAACGTGTTCCCTAGATGGGTTCATGGCATCTTGAGTTTCCACCTCGGCCTCATCAATATCTATCCTCACATCATCATTCACCTCATTCTCAACCACATCTTCAACTACCAAAGGTACATTATCTTCTCGCAACTCAACATCATCATCTACAACTTGCTTATCTTTTGAGGCATGCACATCACCACCTCTCCCCCTTCTTGTTATAACCGCCATCACATGATTGTTGTTCCCACCCTTTGGGTTTACTACTGTATTATTACTTGGTAGAGCACCCTTAAGGCAAGTATTCAATGATTGAGAGATTTGGCCTAGTTGCACCTCCAAGTTCCGGATGGAGGTATTGTGGGAAGCCAATTGAGCATCAGAATATTGGTTCTTCTTTATCATTTGTTCAAACATTGTTTCAATTCTTCTCATATTATTGCCCAAAGAACTAGACCCTTGAGATTGAAATAGAGACGGATTGTTCGGTTGTTGGTACATTGGGGGCCTTTGAAAGCCTTGCCCCTGGTTTCTTTGATTCCCATTGTTCCATCCACCTTGATTGTTATTTTTACCCCGATGATTGTTACCATTCCAATTCTCTTGGTTTCCTTGATTGTTGTTGTTCTAGATACCACCTTGGTTGTTGTTGTTCCAATTACCACCTTGGCTGTTGTTGTTCCAATTACCACCTTGGTTGTTGTTGTTCCAATTACCACCACATTGTTGTTGATTGTTGTTGTTCCAATTTCCACCACCTTGTTGTTGATTGCACCAATTTCCTTGGGGTTGCCATTTATGGTTTTAAGAGTTGCCTCTATTTCCTTGATAGTTGTTAACATATTGAACCTCCTCGCTTTGGTCATCATAACACTCATTTTAAAAGTCACCACTATCATTGTAATATCTTTCACAATTCCCTTGAGATACAACCCCTCTTTGTCTTCTCTTAAGCATGGTGACACCTTCCATGGCGTTGACTTGATGCGGATTTTGAACTTGTTGCAATTGTGCCTTAGATAATTGATTCATCATGGTTGTCAACTCCGCTATAGCTTGCCCATGGTCATATAACTCCTTATGAAAATGAATAACCGTAGGGTCACCTTGAGGAACGTTAGCTCTACTTTGCAATGCAGAGGATGTTTTTGCCTTCTCATCAAGAATGGCACAAGCTTCATCATAAGTCAACTTCATAAAATTACCCCTAGCCAATTGATTCACTATGCATTGATTTGTAGTATTGATGCCCCGGTACAAAGTTTGTTGCAATATATTCTCCGTAATGTCATTATTGAGGCATTCCTTTACCATCGTTCTATATCTCTCCCAAATTTTGTGCAAAGGTTCCGTTGGCTCTTGCTTGAAGGCTAATATTTCATCTTGAAGTGCCGCCATATGACTCAGTGAGAAGAATTTTCCAATAAATTTATCCACCAACTCATCCCAAGTTATGAAGGAATGGTTGGGGAGTCTCTCAAGCCAATCTAATGCCTTTCCCCGAAGTGAGAACGGGAGAAGTCCCAATTCCAGCGCGTTCTTAGACACATTCGTCTGCTTGCTCATTGTTAATTTGAATTGGAAATTCTTCTGTTATTGGACTTACATTGATATAGTTTCCTTGTTAGCTATATGTAGAATTTTGTACAGGTTTATATGTCTGGTAGGTGTCTTGACCCGGCCTCGTTACTACTCTACCGAGATTAGGCTTGATATTTACTGGGTACCGCTGTGATGTACTCAGGCTACTCTTCTACATATTTTTGTGCAGATTTAGGTACCTCAAAGTTGTTGATATTCCTGTTATATGATCGTGCATCTTTGTGGAGACTCAAGATACATTTGTTATCGCATTCGTAGGCCTCAAAGTCATCTTCTCATATTTTCTTTGTGTTTTTTGACACAATTATGGAACAATTATACTTAGAGATTTCCTAGTAAACTCAATAGAGCTTGTGACTTGTACCATCAATTTTGGGATTTGCAGAAAAATTTCTATTTCATATTCAATTAAATATTTGGTTGATTTATTATTATTTCAACTGATCTATTAAAAATGGCTGAAATTATTCTAATGTTGGCTTGCCTAGCAAGTGAAATGTTAGACGTCATCACGGTCCTGAAGGTGATCATGATTGAAATACTCATTTTAATGTCTTTTGTTGTACTCCCTTTGATAAACTTTAAATGATTTTTAACTCTTTTCATATATATTAAGGAACTTACCTTGTAGCATTAAAAAAGATAAACTGGCTATATTAACATTAATTTCTTCATTGAAAAATATAATAAACTATTCTCAGGCTCTTTACTCCTAGAACAAATTTGAAAAGAAAAGTTAATTTCTGCTCGAAGATTAAATATTATGAATCAAAAAAAATGCGTATAAATCACTTAAAGTGGATTGTAGAGAGTATCATATTAAAGAGATAAATTAAAAAGTTAATAATTTGAAGGCATTAAATGCATTTCAAAATTATAACCGCGACTTGTAAATCGCATAACGTAAAATGTGACTATAGGGTTTAGATTATGCGACTTATAAAACGTGTTTAGATTATGCAACTTATAAATCACATTTATTTGGTGCGATTATGCATTTCATATCTTGCCACAACAACATACGTTGCAAGCCTATTTAGCCAAGCTGGAAAAATATGCTTAGTTTGAGAAGTGCTTTTCCAAAAAGTACTTTTCAAATAAGTACTTTTGGAGAGAAGCAGTTTGTGGTAGGAAAATTGATCTGAAAAGCACTTTGGAGCAACAATTTGTATCACAACCCATTTTCATAATAGGTCATGATGGTGCCCAATACGATTGCCAGGCAACCAACATGGAAAATACTAACTAAACTTTCAATGACCTTTACCCCGAAATAGTTAAAATAATTCTTTAAGTTGAACTAAAATCAGAAATGATTAATAAAGTCATGATAATCATACAACCCCAAAATAATACAGTCTACTAATGTTTGTGCAAAGACCCGGTGTCACAAGCTGTGGGTAACAAGTAGAACATACAAAAGAATTACACTGTCCTACTGTCCGGAACAGAATAGACAACAAAAATACATAACAAAGACTTCTTCAGGCTGTTGAACGACATCGAAGGGAAGCATCTAACGGTAGAAGTCCCGAGTCCGCTCAAGGGTGCACACAGATGATAGTCAGATACACCTGCCTTAGATCATGTACAATTAAGTATAGAAGTGTAGTATGAGTACATAAACAATATGTACCTAGTAATTATCCCGTCTTACCTCGAAGAAGTAGAGACGAGAGGTCGACTTGATACCTACTAGGGTAAAATAATGTGAGAAGAATGTATAATAGGAATGGATAGCACAAGTTATTAGCATTCAATAAGCATAGAATAACAGCTCTTTCCAAGTATTATCATGGATATTCACCTATATTTCAAGCAAATACGAAATTCAGCCCTCAAAGAAATGCTAAGCAAATCATGCACAGGTAACGCCATGGGACGTATGGTCCAATCCAACATAAAAGTAAATTTTCCTCTACCAAGGGTCCAACGACTCGAACCACAAATGCATCTATTACCCCGCTCGCGAATCACCCATGCGATGCAGTCAAATAGAAATAATCTCACCAACTAGCAAACAATAATATATGTGAGCAAGTGATTTTTACCCTATATGAATTACTCCCACAAATTCAAAACAAAATAATTTTTCCATTGTTTGTAATTTCGTGGATTTTTGTAGCATATTTTGTTATTGTTTGCATTTGTCTGTGCATGTTTATTTTATTTAATTAATTAATAATACAAAAATATGTTGCACTTGCATTTATGATTTAATTCTATATTTTGGGAATAGTTAGCAAATTAGTTGTTTTATAAAAAAGGAAAAATCACAAAAAAACTTATTTTTGCACTTTTTAATTTTAGTTTTGATTTTTGGTAGTTTTTCCTTTAATTTATTTTTTAATTAATTATGGTAATTATTATTTAGGGTTAATTAGTTTAATATAGCAGGATAATTTGATTTGGGGATTAGTTTAGATTTTTATTCTAATTTTGAAAAGAAAAAAAAGAATTTCGAAATAGTTAAAAGGAAAAGAAGTAGAGAAATCAGATTTTTGTGCCATTTCCTTTTAATTTTTTAGCCCAATTCAATTAAACCTGCCAACCCAGCCAAAGGTCTGCCCATAATGGGTCCCCCTCCCCCCAATACCAAACGACCATGTTTTGTTGGCATCCAATATGAGCCGTTGATTTTCTTCAAATCCGACGGGTGGGAACTAGGCATTTCATTACAATAAGAGTGTCTGAACCATTCCCCCCGTCGTCTCTCATTCTTCCCCCAACCTTCAGAGACTCAAGAACGAACCATAACTGCTGCCCCAAAATGCTCCACCATCATCCGCCGGCGGCGGCACCTTCAATCACTCCCAAACTAATACCCTGAAACCCCCATGACCCCCTCATACTGAATCCACAACTCTTTTCCCTCGAATCTTCCTTGAACTCCTCAAATTTTAAATCAAAGAGATGAACCCTAAAATACCCAAAGTCCCTGATTCGAGGTTTTCTTTAAGATTTAGGTCTATTCCAACTTTATTTGTGTATTCTTGGTAAGACCACACAATTAAGATCGAATTGGGCCAAATATTGGAAGGTTTTGAAGATCCGACATCCGTTTCTTATTGGTCCGAGTTTGTTTTAGGTATTCTTTCTCTTCTTTGCCTTTTGATATTTAATTTCCGTTTCTTTGTTATTTTCTCATCTTCTCCTACTCTTTCTGTTAGTTTTCTGATTTTACTTCCTATTTTCTTTCATTCCTTCACACTGTTCTATATTTGCATGCTAATTTTAGGTGGTGTTTTAGTTATTATTTGTGTTCTGGTGCTAAGCTTAGAGGTATTAGATTTTGTTTCTGTCTGGGTTCCAAGTTTTTCGAGTCTTGAGACTATGTAATTGAATATATATAGATGTTTTCGAGTTTTCAGTCTTGATTTGATTTGAGAAGTCAAAGGACCCAATAGAGAGTTGAATTGGATTTTCAACAGACCCATCAACACTTCGAATCGGGTCAACTTGACCCATATTTCTACCTGGACCAAGGGTAACTTTCAGCGTCTTGTGGGATAATTTAGGAATTCTCGGGGTAAGGGAATCTCAGTAACTAATGTGGAATATTGTTTCTAAACTAAGGGCTCCTAAGCTAAAATGAAAATTTCAGAAGGTTCTAAGGGCAACATTTATTTCTTTGAGGCTGCCCTAGAACCTTGCCTATAAAGGTTCCCTAACTTGATATTCAATGCAGAAATCAGAGAAGTAAAAATCCAAAAAGAAAAAAAAATAGAACGGCTGAAAATTCTGAACTACACTAATTTTCCAGGATTTCCTTCAATGAAAATTGGTCAAAATTTTATCTAGCTTGGATTTTCTGGTTCTTTCCCATTAGTTTGAACCTCTGAAAGTTTCATATCTTGCACATTTTGGGGTTGAAATGGATTGAAGTTGGGTTTTGAAAATTCTGGTTTACGTTTTGTTGCTTGGTTATTGTTTCATTGATTCTGGGCACTGTTTCATTGCTTATCTGCTGCTGCTCATCTAATGATTTTTCACTCCTTTTGTTTCCCTTCAATTTTCAGGTATTCCTGTAAACCATGGATAGCAAACGATTGTAAACATGCAAATTTGAGTGGAAATTTGACTAAATGCAAATCATTTTGAGATTTGATTATTAGTTTTCTTCTATGTTTATGTGTCATTTCTGTAGTGATTCTAAAGTTATATGTTCTATCTTCAGTTTTCTTTCACCATGTTTAATATCAGTATTGTTTCAACCCTGATGTCCATTTGAATTCATCAAAATGCTAAGTATTGATTTGTATGTTTGTATTAATTTACCCAGATTCTATTTTACAAGTATGATCATTGTGGAGTTACGGTTTAGATTCATTCTGAAACTACTTGAAAACTTATTTCGAGCATGATGATCAAATGATTTCTTGATTTGGAAATTTTTTTGGTCAGAATGTTTGTTTGCTCATTTCATGTTGGAAAAATTAAAATTAGAAAGCTAGATAGGTAGTTGGTGTTTGATATTTTAAAATTGGAGTTTAAATTTTCTAAGTTGATTTCACGTTCTATGTTAAAATCAATTGATTGGCGTAATAATTTAGAGCATAAGACTCGGCCTAGCGCAGGCCAGCTGAAGAGTAGTCGAATACAGACCCTGGGCACTTTTCCTCATCATAAATTGAGCTTAGTTTGATCCCAAAGCTTGATGACATTTTTAAAGGGGTCTGTTCAGTTGTATGATTGACATAGTTTCCCTTTGGGCATTTGGTTCTCTAATACGATGTGTTTTTAGTAAATTAATAGGGTAGAACCTTCAGTTAATAATAATTAGAATTCCCATAAGTTTCCCTTAATAAATTAATTAGGTCTTTAATCAATTGAGGTATGCCATTTGAAATAACAATAATAGTTATGGCCCTCGTTCTAATTTCATAACTTAAATATAAAAATGACGAAATATTTCTAGTTTGGTTTAGGCATGTTTAATATACCATTGCAATTCTGGACACGTCCGTGTGATATGTTGCGATTTCTAAAAATAAAATCGGAGTATGCGTTCGCTCACTTCGGACAACATTTTTAATAATAATGAAGCATTATTAATTGTGGACATATTCGAATGACATGATTTTTGACGCGCTAAACAAACGAATACACGTACCCGTGACCCGGTTCAAGATAATTCTTACTTAAAAAGCGGCGAAAGGCATGAGAACATAGGTTCTAAAATGGGTCATTAAATAATTTAATAAGCCATGAATGATCAAAGCAATCATGCTAGAACCACGAAGCTCGGGAATGTCTAATATCTTCTTCCGGGTTAATAAGATTCCTTACCGGGATTTTTGTGTTCGCGGACTGTAAATAGAGTCAACTTCCTCGATTCAGAATTTTAAATTGGTGTCTAGGGACACCATAAATTATCTCAAATGGAAGCTCTGATTCTTAGATAAATAATCCCGTCTTGATTGTCACTTAAATTGGAAAGACTTACTTATACCCTTCCGATGGTGTAGGAAAAAAGGAGGTGTGACAGCTCTGCGACTCTGCTGGGGATCGAACCCAGAATCTCTGGTTCAGAGTTAAAGAATTTGAGCTTTTAATGACTTTTACTTTACTTTGCTTATTGTTAATGTTACTATATTCTGTGAACCTTTTGTGCTAAATGTTATTTGTTTATTGTTTTGATATTATTTGAATTGTATATAACTGTCTCTTAAGCTACCCATCTGAGTCTTCTAAAATTTGGTGCACACGTACGCGTGGCCTACTTTTTGTTAGCAGTCGCAATAAATAGAACGAGGCTAGCCAAGCGACAAGGCCGGGTAGACTTCAGTGTTCCCAGTACGTCGCCCCCTCTTCGGCCCAGTTGTCAGCTCGGGTACCCCCAAGTCTAGAACCAAACCCCAGGATTTAAATTGAGAAGAACACATCCTCATGTCAAATCCCAAGTAAGAGTGTTTGTTTGCATCATGTGCATTTGACTTAGGGGACTCAACACAGGGGTTGGTCCATCTAGGATAGGTGTACCCGAAATAACAGACCATCTTGATGCATTCTATGTGCTATGTGACATTTAATTGTTTCAGCTTGCATGCTGACCGGCTAAGTAAAACAAAACAAAAGGAAGACCACAAGTGATGTAATAAAGAATTAAAGCCCGATTCTAAGAGAAAAACCCGGTATCTGAAAACATCTCGAAACTCTGCAAAAAAATTTCAAAAGAAAAGAGAGTTATTTCAAAAAAGCCAAACACTGCATCCTTTTCAAATGTGTCAAAGCTTACCAAACTACGCAGGTCTGATTCTCACCGAATGTTGGATACGTAGGCAACCTACATAAGGTCCGGACATACTTTTGAAAAAAAAAAGAAAAATGTAGTTTGGAGTTTTGGTAAAAATAAGTCGATTAAGCTTTGGTGGTAATGTCTTAAACTGTTCATGCCGAGGTAGCCTTAGAGTATTTTCAGTTGTCGAATGGCTATTTTTGTCAAAGAACAGACAAGTTTGTGAGGTGTCAACCCTCGTTTGCAAAAACAGTCATTTGGTTAAAATTGGCATATAAGGGAAGGAATCATTGGTTCTTTGATTTTTTTTTTGTGTAAAATTAGACACTTGTTTTATAAAAAAAGGTTTGCTAGAGTCAACCCTAACCTTAACCTTCCACAGGAACAAATGAATACTATCTAAGATTCGCCAAAAGTGATGAGGAAGTCGGCTCGATTGCACTTGCATATGTGGTGGAATGATCTAGACGAAGACGGCCAGAAATGGGTGAAAAAGTAGCTGGGTTCCCTTATAAACATTTTTGAGATTACACCACGGGAAGATCTAATAAGGGCATTGGTAACTTTCTAGGACCTTGTCCATAATGTTTTACGTTTCTCAGACTTTTAGATCACCCCTACTTTGGAGGAGATGGCCAGGTACATAAAGTTTGATCGGGATTTGAGGAAGCATCAACTTATATTTCCAAGGGCTCCGTCAGCACACAAGTTCTTTGACCTCTTGAATATTAGTAAACAGATGAAGAAAGCCCATGTGTGCAAAGGGTATTTTTCTTTTAATTTCCCGTATTTCATGTTTGGGCACTCAGCTGGGTTCGAAAAGCATCAAAAGGGTTTGAGCAACAAATAAGATAAGGTCCTTTGGCAAATTCATCGCCGGTTTGCATTTATTGTGGTGTTTTTGGGGATCATGGTCTTTCCAAATGAGGAAGGGACAGTGGATACTTGTATGGTTAGAATTGCACAAGTCCTCACTACAAAGGAAGATCATACACTTGTCTTGTAGGTGCTGGAGGATATTTGTCGAGCATTGACATTATGCAAAGCCGGGGCTCAATTCTTTGAAGGTTGGATATCCTTCTACAAATGTGGTTGATCGAGCATCTTTGCCATCACCCCAGATTCATGAGTTATGGTTCGAGCCCGAGTAACTTCATCACCAGCTACGAGGATAGGGTAAAAGATTGCAATATGCCTGAATGGTTTGAAGCATGGGTCTCCCACTTGAAAGCTCTCAAAGCAGGACATGTAAGGTGGACTATAGGATGGCGCCCGAGGACAGAAGCCATATACATGACTGCTACCAAGGGCTACTTGAGGATAATGGATGTAAAGAGTATCCAGCAATATGCACCATAGAGGGTCTTGAGGCATTTGGGAAGATATAACATTGTGCCCGAAGATGAAGATCTAAGCACCCATGTTATAAAGCTGCATCCAGAAGCTGCATTGCCCGAGGCTTTAGTTTAGCAGGATTCGAATAACTGCCGGTATCTGAAAAATGGCACTCAGGTATGGGATATGGAAAAGGGGGAAGTAGATCCAAACTATGATGCTTGGTTTGAGAAAAGACCTTGTGTAAACAACAAACCAGAGCCCGAGTCCGAGCCCAAGCCTGAGAGGCCTGCCAAAAGACCTCATCTTCAAGCTTTAGATGAAAAAATCCAAGAAAGGTCGGCATGGGGAGAAAAAGAAAAGACATATCAAGCCGAGATTCACACCTTGAAAGAGAAGCTGAGAAGCATGGAATTCAATAATGATCTCCAAGAACAAGAAGCCGAAGGCAAAAAGAAAAAGTTGGTCAAAGAAAATGAGGCCCTTCTAGCCCAGATTCGGGAAATGAAAATAGCAGCCGAAACCCCCGCCAAAAGTGCAAAAGATAGAAATCTCATAGATAACCTTAGGGTGAAGGTGAGTGAGTATAGTTTTGATTTGAACAAGATAGAGGGTGAACTAGCAAGGGCCCGAACAAAATTGTCTAAGAATGCGGAGAAACAAGCTCACTTGATTAAATAGTTAAAGGATAAATACGACAATGAGGTTGTGGGGTTGAAGAAAAAGATCACCGTCCTTGAGAACAAATTGATTAAGCAGGTAAAAACTTTAAAGAAGAAAAGGAACATTGTTATGCAGCAATGGGACAATTAGAAAGAGATCTGCAACAACTTCAAGAACAGAATCATATAGCTGAACAAACCTTGGAATCTATTGGGCGTTTGTTGCAAGAAAAGGGCGTCATAAGAGAAAGGGTCACAAGGATCGCCGACTTCATCACCATGAAATGCAATGAGTGTGAGGACATGACTATATCTATGTTCTTCGCCAGTGTGATGACTTTTGTCCGTCAGATAATGGAATATCTCTATCATCTGCAAGGGGATTTGGCGCGTCGGCCGGTGGAGAAACCGAATTATGGCCCGCGGGCCCCAAGAGAGCAGTTGAGGCGTTGATGTATTCATGTTTTTTACCCTAGTCTATATTCTCGTCTTTTGTTAGAGTCTGTTAGTCTGTTTTCAAATCTATATTTTCGTCTTCTGTTAGAGTCTGTTAGTCAGTTTTTGAGTCTGTCTTTTTATTTTACTGTCGAAGTCTGTTAACTTCCCTTTTCGAGTCTGTTAGTTTTTATGATTGAATTTGATAGGATGAGTTGTTGTAATCAAATTGTTTGTTTCCTGAAAAAACTTGAAAAACCCAAAATATTTTGTTATTTATTTTTACACTTATCCCCCAGAACTATGCTCGATCTAATTCATGTGGGGTCATGATACGTAGGCAATCTTCATAGGATTCGATCATAAACAAAAGAACAATGAGGGAAAAGCATGGTAGAAAAAGAAAAGAAAAGGAGAGTAAAAACAAGAAACCGTGAAAAGGAAACAATGGCAAAACAAGAGAGAGAAATGAGAGGAATCAGGAACAATGAGAAATCAAGCAAAGAAAGGAACGATAGGAAAAAGAAAAAAAGAAAATAAGAAGTTGCAAATGGAAATTAGGGCAGACTGTGATGACGCAAACAACCGATCAAATGCATATGGTTAGCTTTTTAGGTGCATTACATTACCGAATGTGCGGTTGCCTATCTATTAAGCTCTAACCGCTAAAACGTTTGCTATTGATAATGAGTACATGAAGGTGGTTAGTTTGATTGGCCTTTTAGCAACTCCCCCATACAACACTTGATCCAAAAACAAGTCGATCATGCCAACCAGGAACTTGATGCGAGTGTTATCGATCATTCGAGAGAGGGGAAATAGTCGGATGTTAATTTCAAAAAAGAGATGTATTAACTGAAACAACAGATGGCTGAAATGTACCAGACATGGAAAAAAGGGCACCCACCACCACCTTACCCTGCCAACCACGCTTTCGTCCCGCCATTGGCTTAGTCATAGGAACCTCCCACCATTGATTCATCTCAGAGCTTTCACATTCATCACCACTACCACGGCACCACCTCCCGAACACCACAAGCCCCATCGCTCAACCAGTTCCATACCCTTCTCCACCAGTCACTCCTGCTTTGTGGAACCCCTACCCGCTACACTTCAACGATCTTCCAGCAAGACTTTGTTCCAGGTCCACGACAGCCAATATTACCCACAAATCCCACTTTCAAGGATCCAGAACCTTACTCATATACTCCTCGCTTGACCACCCTGTGGAAACTGAGAAACCATCTAAGAATCTCGAATAGGAGGAGATGTTCAGAAAGGTCAAAAGTCTGGAGCAGTCATTCAGGAATATACAAGGGTTGGGAGGTCAAGTCAGCTTGGCTTACAAGGATCTATGTTTATTTCCAGATGTTCAGTTGCCGGCGGAGTTTAAATGCCCAAGTTTTATTTGCATGATGGACACGGGGACCCAGTGGCACACTTGAGGGGTTTCTAGAGAAAAATGAGGGGAGCTGGCAGGAAAGACGAGTTACTAATGGCATATATCAATTAAAGTTTGAGTGGTCCGGCACTGGAGTGGTACACTAGGAAGGATCACGGAAGATGGTATACATGGGATGATCTAGCCCAAGCATTCCCTTGTCAGTTCCAGTACGATCTCGATAATATTATAGATCGTCTATCTCTAGCAAAGATTGAGAGAAAGCATAATGAAAGCTTCAGGGAGTATGGTTTTCGGTGGAGAGAGCAAGCAACGAGAGTTGACCCTCCAATGAAAGAAAGCAAAATGGTGGATTATTTTTTGCAAGCTCTAGAACATACTTATTACGGCCATGTGGTATCAGCTATAGGCAAGTCCTTCAATGAAGTAGTAAAGATGGGCGGTATGGTAGAAGAGGGGCTCAAGTCAAACAAAATCATGAGCTATTCGGCTATTAAGGCAACTACCCTGGCCATTCAAAGCGGCACTTGGGGAGTATTTGGAAAGAAGAAGAAGATGATGTGGAAACGATTGAATCAGGAGCTTGGTTCGGACCCAGGGGCTTCGTCTCACAACCATAATCAGCCTCGACCTTACCACCAAACCTATCCCCACACCCTGTATAACCCACCCCAACATTATTATCCATCACTAGACCCATATTTTCTGTCCATCACGCCCAAACACACACTCACCCTCCTGCCCACGCACAATGGCATGCGCCAGCCGACAAAATACCTACCCAGCTCCTCAAAATGCCTACCCACCCTCACGAGCCAACTGAAAACTTCCTAGACCAGGTTTCAGGTCCAATCAAGCATTTAAGAACGAGAGGTTTCAAAAGAAAAAAACATTTACTCCATTGGGAGAGTCCTATACTAGTTTATTTCACTGGCTGAGACAACTGGATATGCTGAGGCTGATCGAGTAAAAATTGCCAAATCCTCCCTCGAAAAATCTCGATTATTCTGTAAGCTATGAGTTTTGTTCTGGTCCGGGGTGTGAGCACGTGATTTTTTTCCAATATGAATTACTCCAATCGTTTCAAAAACAAAATAATTTCTTTTTTTATTTGCAATTTTGTGGATTTTCGTGGCATTTTCTGTTTATTAATTGCATTTATTTGTGCATGTTTATTTTATTTTAATTAATAGAATACATATGTATATATATATGTATATATATGTATATATATATGTTATATGTATATATATGTATATATATATATATATATATATATATATATATATATATATATATATATATATATATATATATATATATATATATATATATATATATATATATGCATATTGCATTTTCATTTAGGATTTGATTTTATATATTTTTGATTAATTAGTAATTAAGGTTTTTACAAAAATAAAAATCACAAAAATGATTAATTTTTGCACCGCTTAATTTTAAGCTCTGAATCTTGTTAGTTTGGTATTTAATTGATTGTGTTAATTGTTAACTAGAGTTTAATATTATTGGGTAAGTTAATTTAGTTAAATTAAAATTTTATTTTTATTTGAAAAGAAAAGGAGTTTTTAATTTTAAAATAAAAAGAAAAAGAAAAAAATTAAAAAGAATGTGGTCCTGTTAATAAGAGACCCAATTTGGGCCAACCCCTCTAAACTTCAGGCCCAAACCCCTCAACCCGTCAAATTTCAGCCCAGACCCGTGTTTGACCCAGTCCGGTTCCCTTTGACTCCAAATTGACCCCGTTTTGATTGATCAATCCTGATCGTCAAGGTTCCATGATCTAACGGCCAGGAAGCTAGTACCCCTGAGTATAAAGTGTCCAAACGCACCCCTACCCCCATCTCTCATCTCCATCATTCAGGGACCACCTAAACCCTAGAAGCCACCATTAAATCCCTACCGCCGTTGATGGCGGCGCCACCTCCGCTTCCCACCAAAATTACACCATAGGTTCTCCTCCACCTCCAAATCCCAAATCCGCAACCCTTTTCCCTCAAAACCTACCCAAATGCATAAAATAGTGGGTTGAATTCAGGAACCCTAGCGCCGCCACAATTCTCCCGGTGGCGGCGCCACCACCAAACGGCCCCAAAATAACACCCATGAACTCCCATCTCACCCCCATTCCAAAAATCCACTTGGTTTCCCACAAATAATCCCAAAAGTCCTCAAATATTAAATCTTATCTAACCCAAAAAATTTGAATCTTGTCGATTGAAGTGTTCGTCAAGAGTCTGGGTTTGTTCCGAGGTTATTTGCGTATTTCTTTTATTGAAATGCCTGTGCTTAACCTTGGATTGGATCAAGGTTTGAAGGTTCGAAGGCTCGAAGAGAGGTTGCAAGTTTGAGGCCAGTCACTAGAGTTTTCGGTGAGTCCGAACATCGCTTCATCCTCTTTAGCTTCTGGTTTAAATGTTAATTTGTTTGGTTATTTTCTCTAATTTCTTTTTGGTTATTCTAATGGCTTTCTTATCCGAGTTTTGTTAAGTTTTGTTTTCTTTAGTCGTTAGTGGAGATTCGTTATCTCGCCTGTGTCCAAACAGTTGTGAAATTAGGTCTAGCATGATTTTGTTTAATCTCATTGGTTTGTTGCTTTTCCATCTTTGATTGCATGATATGGATTTAGGATTCAACAATTGTTTAGTTGTTTTTCCATCTTTAGTTGTATGTAGGGTTCAATTATTTTGTTGTTGTTTTTCCATCTTTAATGGCATCCGAGGAATTTAGGGTTCTATAAAATAAATAGACAATATCCTGCTCATATTTCTCTGATTCGTTGATTATCACTAGCCTTTAACAATGAATTTTGAAGTTTATCCGAAAATCAATTTTTGATTCAATTGCAATTAACATTGTTGTTTTATCACATAGTTGTCATCTTGTTAGGTCTTGAAATAGTAAATACTTTTAGGGTCGTAATTAAATAGGTGAAAACTTAGAGACCCATATGGAAAATAGAGAAGGTATTTGGATAAGTTTATGCGATGAAAGCTTCCAGAATAGGGGCAACTAGCCTTATCTGGTTAGCTCAAGTTGCTGGGGCCAATAATAGCACAAGTTTTAGTTTTCAAAGGTTTTGTTTGGTGTGTGCTGCTTGTTTATATTCTATTGGTCTTTATGAGTCGATTTCACTATTTGATTGTTGAATCTGGGGTTCTTTGCTGTTGTTAAGCTGTGTTCCTCACCTCTTCTTTACTCCTTCTCTTTTCTAGGTAAATTTTGATCCTTATGTATGCCATTTGACATATAACTGGAAGCACGAGCTAAGAATCAACTATGCACCTTAGTTTATAGCCATTATGTAGCTTCAAAGTTTGATTAATGTATTTATCAAAGCCTTATTTTGATTGATATTTGGATCCTGTGAGCTTAGCATAATGATTCTTTTCCTAATTCTGATTATTTGAGTCAATAGTTATAATTGAGTTTTCCTTTGAGTTAGATGGCATAAATGCGCTAAGTCAGGTTGTTAAGGATGGTTGAGTCTGTAGATTAGTGACCTTTGATTGTGATGTCTTTAATCGAACCTTGCATGCTTAATATGGACTTGGATATGATGTTCTGAAATACCCCATTGATTTGTGATTAGTTTTCAATTCAGTGTCACTTGAAACAAATCTCTAAGCATTAAAGATGAAAGTGGATATATAGTTAGTGTGTTGTACAGGGATTGGCCCCTGTTGGAGGAATGATTATTATATGAATGGATTATATTTTAGGTAATTTGCAGTTATATCAGTTTATTCAGTGTTCAGTAATTGTAGGTCTATTTTGATGTCTATTTAATGGTAAGTTTACAGTGATTTGGGATCTCTTGGGTCCATGAACCCATTTTCGCTATAATGAGCCCTATAAAGATTTGATCTTGCAGCCCTGCGTTCCCAACCTCATACGCGAGAGGTTCAATGTTACTCTGGGCCAAAACCTTAAGCCTACTTCGAAATAGAAGGTTGTGCATTCTTCAGCCTCTTTTGGGCTTGCGTTTGAGCCTAGTTTCCCTTTCTCTGTAGTATATGAGTCTGTCGCATAGCACTTGGGCCAGTTTAAGAAGGAATAGGTGCTCCTTAATCGCAAATCTTTAGTGATCTCAAATTTAGGAGATGAATAATACTTGAACCTTATGGTTTGCTTCAAATTAAGTGCGTCTTTTAAAATTAATTGAGGTAAGTCGTATTAGTAACAAAAATGATTATGGCCCTCCGAGTATAGTTAAATTAATCCTTTTAGCTTAGAATGGTGTGCCAAACCGAATAAAATTGATAATTGCATGGACCTTGCTAAATTGATTTTGAATCCTTAGAATTCGAGATGTGCCACTTAGCGAATTTTTTGTGGGCCTCGCAAATTTGAAAACATGCAATTGCCTAAGGCGCGCTAGTTAAATAATTTACCTTCCTAAATTTGGGTGCGCAATTATGTGGCCCAAATCCAAATCCTAACAATGTTAAAATATGATGAAGACCGCGGGTGCATTCATGTGACATGGTTCAAGACGTATTTTATAGCGTTGCAATTTTCCAGAAATAATAAAAGCGGTTAAAAGATTCAAAATGCACATAGGTTAAAAATGTATTAAAATCAAATAATTAAGCCCAATTTAACAGTTGAGCGACCGTGCTAGAACCACAGAACTCGGGAATGCCTAACACCTTCTCTCGGGTTAACAGAATTTCTTACATGGATTTCTGTCTCGCAGACTGTATAATAGAGTCAAACCTTCCTCGATTCAGGATTTTAATACTGTGACTTGTGACATCATTAATTTCCCGAGTGGCGACTCTAAAATCTTTAAATAAATAAATCTCGTTTCGATTGTCCTTTAGTTGGAAAAACTTCCTAACTACATGCTTTGCGGGGTGTAGTGCAAAAGGGATGTGTGACAGCTCTGGCGACTCTACTAGGGATCGAACCCAGAATCTCTGGTTCAGGGTTCAATAATTCTAGCTTAGAACAATTGTTGTATTTGGCTTTGTTTATTATATGATTTTATTATATATTTGGCCCTAATATGCTAAATGTTGCTTTTACTGCTTTGATATTATATAAAATGTATACAAATTGCCACGAAACCTTTCTCTTCTCATCTCCGCGGATGTGCTCGCTGGTCAAGACTCTCTATTTTATTAGTGTCATACCTTGGAATAAGAAAGAGGCTCGGACAAGTTACAAATGTGGATGGCCTTTTGGTTCCCGGTACGTAGCCCCCTCCTCGACTCGAGCTGTCCGCTCGGGTACACAGTTTAGAACATATACCCAGGTTTTGAACCTAGAATAACTTAACCACATGCCAGATCCCTAGTAGGAACGCTTATTTGCATCATGCATTTGACTTAGAGTACTCAACACACGAGTTGGGTCTGTGTAGGGCAGGTGCATCCAAATTAATAGACCATCTTGATGCATCTTGCGTGCTACTTGTGCATATATTCCGAATTTGCATGTCGACCGGCTTTTGAAAAAAAGAGAGGAGAATTAGGCAAAGAAAATAACACTGTGAGGGATGAGGGAGGTAATTATCTATTTCAAATACCAATATTGAAATTCTGCCGAAATTTTGAAAAGAACAAAGAAAAAAATTTTGTTTTCTAAAAAAAACGGAAAAAGAGAAAAAAAGAAGCTTGTTTTTAATTCTATTAGAATTGCCCAACCTACACCAGTTTGATTCTTACAAGGTGTGAGATACGTAGGCAACCCTCATCGGGCCCAACTTCATTTTTGCAAAATAGCCTCAGAGAACAAATTTTTTTTGTGATAAATAAATAAGGCAGTTCTTGTCAAATTTGTCGAATGTCCCAAAAAGAGCGTCGGAAGGCTGCTTTGCGAGAACAGACGTTCGTGGATTATTTTTCAAATTTTGGTTTGTAGCAAGCACAGCCTTAAGATGAAAATATATCAACTTGGTTTTAAGTTGAATGAATCATGATTTTTGCTTAATCACCCTAATAAATGTGCAGAATGAGCACGAATCAAAATTTACCAATAACAGTCATGAACAAGATCCCATTAGAGCTGCACATGTGGTGGAATGACCTAGGTGAATCGGGGCAAAATAAGGTCAATGCGCACTTGGGATGACTCACCGGTTTGTTCAAAATTAATCCTAGAGGGGATAACATAAAGGAGTTGGTTACATTCTAGGACCTGGCCCACAAGGTATTTCATTTCCCAGACTTCGAACTCACTTCAACCCTGGAAGAAATAGCTGGATATATCAGGGCCCCCAAAATTCCTCTCAGACACCAGTATTTGATTGCACCAAAGGCCGTCGATGTACACATATTCTTGGATTCACTAAAGATAAGCAAGGGGGTTCATAATCCAGAGCTGTTAGCCGGTTTTTGTACTCCACAGTTTATATACTAGATGTATGGCCACATAGGGGTTTTAACGACTCGGAAAATAAAATTTGTAGCAAGGGAAGCCGACTCAAATGGCAAGAACATAGGTGTTTCGTATTTATGGTATTCTTCTTGGGCCTATTGGTGTTTCCACGGAAAGATGGGAATATTGATATACGGATAACAGGGGTTGTAAGCACAATGCTCACTCAGGCCAAGAACACCCTCTCACCCATGATATTATTTGAAATCTCCCGTACCCTCACAGCCTGTAAAGCCGAAGGAGATTTCTTTGAAGGATGAAACTTGTTGTTATAGATGTGGATAGTTGAACACTTGTGCCATCGGCCTCAATTCATGAGATTTGAATCACTGGAAAAAGAGTTGCATAAGGGAATTTTACACCGGAGTTGATGGATTCAGATTACCAGAGAGGGTTATAGAATGGGTATCATATCTCCGTACCATAAGTGCAAGTCAAATAGAGTGGACGTTCGGGTGGCTCCCTATTGATGAAATTATATATATGCCAGCTACTGGGCTTCATTTCCTTTTGATGGGTCTCCGGAGCATCCAACCTTATGCTCCGTACCAGGTGCTGAGACAGTTAGGGAGGTGCCAAATGGTTCCTAGGGATGAAAACATTAGTCGCCATGTTGTCGCGATTGGTCCTAATGGTCAGTTTTACGAAGCAGCAGTCCACTAGATTTGGAGCGAGTGTCAGTATTTGACGGAAAACACTCGAGTACGAGACTTGTCTAAATGCGAGGTTGCACCGAGGTACCTGGCTTGGTATAAAAGGGAAGTTGAGTTTGAAAGACTGGCCAAAAGACCGCATCAGGAATTTTCTGAGGCATCACAAGAATAATGGAATTGGTTAGCCAAGGAAGACAAATACAGGACCACAATAGGGAAATTGGAAAAACAAGTCAAAGACCCTCAATTCGAAAATGGTTTGCAAGCTGCGACAAGCAAGGGGGAAAATAAAATGAAGCTTTGCGAGCCCAAATTCAGAAAATGAAAATTGCCGTAGAGAATCCCACCTGAAGTGCGAAGGATGAAAAGCTCATAGACAATATAAGGCAGAAAGTAGGAGAATATGGTTTTGACTTGAACAAAGAAGAGGTGAGCTAGCCAGAGCCCAAAAACAATTGGCCAAAAATGCAGAGGAACGAGCACGCATGATCGAACAACTGAAAGAGATGTATGTCAACGAGGTTGCGAGGTTGAAGAAGAGGGTCATCATGGTTGAAAACAAAATGGTTAAGCAAACAAAAGACTTCAAGGCTGAAAGAGAGAATTGTTACACATCAATAGCACGGCTGGAGATATTTGCAACAATTTCAAGAAATGAATCTTGTAGCCGAACAAACTTTGGAGGCCAAGGCCCAGCAGATTCGGCGATTGTTGCAAGCAAAGGGTGAAATAAGAGAAAGGGTACACATGATCGCTAATTGAAACACCGTAAAGTGTATCCATTGTGAAGATATGACAAGATCCATGTTTTTCTCCACCGCAATGACCTTCGTTCATCAAGTGATGGAAGACCTGCACCACCTCCAAGGGGATTTAGCATGCAGGCCTGCAGCGAGACCGATTGATGTCCCGTATGCCCTAGGAGCATTAGAGGCCTTAATGTATTCATGAATTTTGCTCAAGTCTGTTAGTCTGTTTGCGAAGTCTGTATTTTCTTCAATGTGAGTCTGTAGTAGGTTGTCAAGTCAGTTGTTTTCATCTTTCTGTCAGAGTTTATTGGTTTCATTTGAGTCAGAGTCTATTGATTTCTTTTATTAAGGTCTGTTAGTAGTTGTAATCAAGTGTTTTACTTTATGAAAATTAAAAATTTCCAAAAATAATTTCTGTACTTATCTGCCAGAACTACGCTCGGTCTAATTCAGTCGGGGTCATGATACGTAAGCAATCTCCATAGTATTCGACCACAACAAAAATAAGAAAAGGGGGGAAGAAAAAAACATGAGAGAAACAACGGTAAAATAAGGAAGAGAATAATAAAGCAAAAGAAGGTAGGCAAAAACAAGCTGAGCAAAAGAAAGGGGAAGAAGAAAAAGAAAACAAGAGATAAAAGGAAAGTGGCATAGGATAAAAGCCGGGATGACGCAAGCAGTCAATCTATGTGCATAATAGAAACCGATAACTGCTTTGGTGCATTCATCCCCGAATATGTGGCTACCTATATGTTGAAGCCTAACCGTTAACGAGTTTTGGTGTTGCTTTGCCATATCCAGATAGGTGGTTAATTTTGCGGCATTCTGGCAACCCACCCCTTTAATGCTCGGTCCAAAGGCAAGCTGACGATGCCAATCAAGAACCTGATGCAAGTATTATCGATCGCTCAAAAGAGGTGGAAGAGTTGTATGTCAATGCAATGAAAGAAGAGATGTAAAAACTGAAGCATCAAATGGCTTAAATATATCAAGAATGGATCAGAGGGCAGCCACCACCGGCTTATCCTGCTAACACGACCTTCATCCCACCATTAGCCCACTCACATGACCACCCTGCCACTGGGCCCCCCAAGCTTCCCCATCTACCAACAATATCGGGGTACAATTTCGCAGACACCCCCAGCTCCACCACCCGAAGTTGTTCCCCACCCCTTCCTCCAATCGCTCTTATCTTTGGGGCACCTCCTCCCGCCATACTCCATAGATCATCTGGTGAACCTTTACTCCAAGCTCATCATAACCAGTATTACCCACCAGAACCCACTTTCAAAGTCCTCGAAACCTACTCTTATGCTCCTCGTTTTGAAATCCCTGTAGAGGCTGAAAAACCAGCCAAAAATCCCGAGAAAGAAGAGGTGCTCAGGAAAGTCAAATGTTGAGAGCAATCATTTAGAGATATGCGAGGGTTGGGAGGACAAGTGAATGTGGCATGAAAAGACGTCTATTTCTTCCCAGATGTACAATTTCCCCAGGCTTTAAGACGCCCAAGTTCGACTTATACGACGGGCATGGTGATCCGGTGGCAAACCTAAGGGGTTTCTGCAACAAGATGAGAGGGGCAGGTGGGAAGGATGAATTACTGATGGCATACTTCAGCCAAAGTTTGAGTGGTTCAACATTGGAATGGTACACCCGACAGGATCATGCTCGGTGGTACACATGGGACGATCTAGCCCAAGCATTCGCCTGTCATTTTCAGTGTAATCTTGAAATTATTCCGGATCGTTTGTCTTTGACAAAACTGGAAAAAAAGCTCAATGAGAGATTCAGAGAGTATGGCTTCCGTTGGAGGGAGCCACCAATGAAGGAAAGCGAAGTGGAAGATTACTTCTTGAAAGCTTTGGAGCCTATATATTTTGGTCACTTGGTATCGGTCCCTTAATGAGGTAGTAAAAATGGGGAGCATGGTATATGAGAGACTCAAATTTAACAAGATTATTAGTTATTCAACAATCAAAGCAACCACCCATGCTATCTAAAGCGGGACGGGGGGAGCAATCGGAAAGAAAAAGAAGGAGGAAGTAGCGATAATTGACATAGGGACTTGGTACAGGCCCCGGGGTCCATCCTATTACAACCAACCCCGACCTCATCATCAAAACTATATACAAAATTGATATAGCCCATCGCAACACTACTACCCACCTCCTGAGCCCCGTTTTTTCGTCCATCATGCACAAACATATACTCAACATCCCTCTCACACATAATGGCGTGTGCCAACCCCACAAAATAATTACCCAGCTCCACGAAATAACTGTCCACCTCCAAGAGCCTACCAACACCCCTCGAGACCAGCATTGTAGGCCAACCAAGATTTAAAAAATGAGAGAATGCAAAAGAAGTAAACTTTCACTCCATTGGGAGAATCATATACTAGCTTATTCCACAAGTTAAGATAGTTAGATATGTGGAGGCTGATTGAAGCAAAATTGCCAAAACTCGCTGCTTGCTCATCAAGGGACAAATATGATTGAGATAGTGCACAAAGAGGAAGAGCCCAAAAAGCCTTCGCAAACTGTCATGATGATCCAAGATAGTGAGCAGAATACTGTCGAGAATTTAACAAGCGAGATGTCGACACTTAAGTCGAATGGAGCAAGCAGTGAGACTTTCATTGTAGTCAAGAAAGAATCACCAAGAGACGGGATAGCAAGACAAGAAATCGCAAAAGTAGTTGTACTAGGGGTGGAAAGCAAGCCTTTGGTTATCTTGTAAGGCGCTCGCATAGAGCTTGTCGTTATCAAACCTGTAATTCAGCTACCAATGATCAGTAGCAAGGCCGTACCTTGGAATAATGACCGAGTAACAGTGAGTTACAATGGGAAAGAGGTTAGAGAAAAAGTTTGTGAGACCCATGGATAGACCCGATAGGGGAGGTGCTTCACCCCCGAGGAATTGAAAAAACCCAAACCGACCAAGGATAACTCAATGCTGGTGAAGAAAACTGTGAGTGAAGAGGAAGCAGATGAGTTTCTGAAGAAGATGAGAATGAAGGATTATTGTATTGTGGAACAACTAAGAAAGACGCATGCGCAAATCTCATTGGTATCATTGTTGAGTCACTCGGATGAGCACCATCGAGTGTTGATGAAAATCCTGAAAGAGGCCCATGTTCCTGATAAAATCACGGTCAATCACTTGGAGAAGATATCCAACAAGATTTTTGAGGTGAATAGAGTCACTTTTTCTGAAAATGAATTGCCCGTAGAAAGCACCAAGCATAATAGAGCACTCTATCTCACGGTAAAGTGAAAAGATTCTATAGTTACTCGAGTGTTGGTTGATAACGGTTCAAGCGCGAATATTTGCCCTCTTTATGGATGATGCAAGAATCCACAAGAACATCATTTATGTGTGAGGGTTTGATAGCGAGGGTAAAGACTTGATCGGTGGCATAGTGCTCGAACTGACAATCAGACTGTTTGATTTTACCATGGAATTCCAAGCGCTGGATGTGGCTGTCTCTTACAACCTGCTCTTGGGGCAACCTTGGATCCATGCTGCTAAAGCAGTTCCCTCTACTTTGCATCAGATGGTGAAGTTTGAATGGGATCAATAAGAAATAGTTGTACACGGCGAGGACAATCTGTATGCTCACAGTGATTCTATTGTGCCACTCCTCGAGGCGGATGATGAAAAGGGGCCTTGTTAGGTTCATGACACAGTATCAGTGAGAAACGTTCCAGAGGGGGATTGTGTTCCAACACCAAATTTAGTTGTTGCATCATTCATAGTGGCTATTGAAATGTTGAAGAACGGGCTTGTTCCAGGAAAAGGTTTGGGGGCGTCACTTCAGGGTATCGTATAACCGGTATCTCTCCCCAACGGCATAAAAACCTTTGGTTTGGGGTTCAAGCCCACAATTTCATAAATAAAGAGGGCCAAAAAAAATGAAACAGAAAGCATGGGTCCTCCCCAAGCCCATGCCGCATCTCTTCAAATCATTTCTGAAGCCTTGCACCAAGAAGTGCCCGACAATGATAAGTCCCAGTCTTGTGGTCGGTCCAGATAAAGAATTGCTTGAAAGGATCGAAAGGTTGTTTGAAGATATGAATGTGGTAGAAAGTAGAGGGCTCTAGAAAGTCAGATGTGCGATTTGTCAGGCACTGTGAAAAAGTCAACAATTGGGAAGCTACTCCTCTCCCGACTAGGAAGGAGTTGCGGTAGTCTGCTTTGATTTTTCTTATGATTTTTTTGGATTATTCCAGGGTTGTAATTCAGAGTCTATGTTCTGTCTGTTTGGATATGTAAACCATCTTATCTTTCAAATTTCAATGAAATGCAATTTCCTTTTCATCAGTGCTGATAGTTCTTACTTTTCTTTGCTTTTCTTTTCCTTCTTGTATAGTTATTTTTATGCTGGCTCCAATGATATGACATGCATAAGGAAATTTCGGCCTAGTCTTGAAAGTCGGTGTTATTCAGAAGTAGTAATTCAAGAGATAGAATCTGAGGATGAACTAGAATATGATGAGGAAAGGGCGTTTGAAGAAATTAGTAAAGAGTTAAGCCACTTTGAGGAAAAACCTAACTCAAACCTGAGCAATACAGAAGCAGTCAATCTAGGGGACCCAGATAATATCAGAGAAACAAAAATAAGTGTCCATCTTGAGCCGCAGCTTAGGGAAGAAATAATCGAAGCGCTGCTTGAATACAAAGGTGATTTTGCATGGTCTTACGATGATATATCAGGGTTGAGCACTGACTTGGTGGTTCACAAATTGCCCACTAACCCGGCCTGACCTCCTGTCAAACAAAATTGAGAAAGTTTAATACTGATGTGAGCGTAAAGATTAAAGAGGAAATTACCAAGTAGTTTGATGCAAAGGTCATCCGAGTCACACAATATCTCACCTGGTTAGCCAATGTCGTGCATGTGCCAAAGAAGGATGGTAAAACTAGGGCGTGTGTCGATTATCATGACCTCAACAAAGCGAGTCCAAAGGACAACTTTCCACTACGAAACATCCACATATTGATTGACAATTGTGCAAAACATGAGATTGGTTCTTTCGTAGATTGTTATGCAGGCTATCACCAGATTTTGATAGATGAGAAGGATGCAAAGAAGACATCATTCATCATGCCGTAGGGAACATACTGCTATAGGGTCATACCTTTTGGTCTGAAGAATGCCGGGGCAACCTATATGAGGGCAATGACAACCATATTCCAGGATATGATACATAAGGAGATTGAGGTCTATGTGGATGATGTAATTGTGAAGTCTAGAAAGCAGTCCGACCATGTCAGAGATCTAAGAAAATTCTTCTAGAGGCTCCACAGGTACAATCTCAAGCTCAATCCTGCAAAATGCGCATTTGGTGCGCCATCAAGGAAGTTGATAGGATTCATAGTGAGCTGCCGTGGAATTGATATAGATCCATCAAAGATCAAAGCCATACAAGAATTTTCACCCCTGAGGAACACAACTGAGGTGATGAGTATGTTGGGGAGATTGAATTACATCAGTAGATTTATTGCTCAGCTCGCGACAATTTGTGAGCCTATCTTTAAGCTGTTGAAAAAGGGTGTTTTGCTCAAGTGGACAGAGGAATTCTATGAGGCTTTTGATAAAATAAAAGGATATTTGTCGAACCCACAGGTATTGGTCCCACCGGAACTAGGGAGGTTTTGATCCTGTATCTGATAGTCTTGGACAACTCATTCAGATGTGTGTTGGGTTAGCACGATATCACCGGAAGGAAGGAGCAGGCCATATACTACCTTAGCAAAAAATTCATAGCTTATGAGGTTAAGTATACTCATCTAGAAAGGATGTGTTGTTACCTAACTTGGGTAGCACAGAAGTTGAAACACTACTTGTAGTCGTATACTACTTACCTGATCTCATGCCTGGAACCGTTGAAGTACATCTTCCAGAAGCCTATGTCCACGGGGAGGCTTACAAAGTGGCATACCTGCTCACCGAGTTCAACATTGTCTATGTGACTAGGGCTGCAATGAAAACACAGGCATTAGCCGATCATCTGGTCGAGAATCCGGTGGACGAAGAATACGAACTTTTAAAGACATACTTCCCGGATGAAGAGGTGATGTATATTGATAAAGTGGAACAGAGCAAGAAGCAGGGATGGAAACTATTCTTCGATGGGGTTGCCAACATGAAAGGCGTCGGGATAGGAGAAGTACTCATTTCTTAAATAGGACACGATTACCCGGTTGCGGCTTAGATCCACTTCTATTGCACTAACAATATGGCAGAATACGAGGCATGCATTTTGGGATTGAGGTTAGCTGAAGACATGGGCGTCCAGGAAGTCTTGGTCTTGGGGGACTCGTACCTTCTGGTACACCAGATTCAAGGGGAATTAGAGACATGATATTTGAAGCTCATACCATACTGGCAATGTTTGCATTACCTTTGTCAATGATTTTGCTCATTAGAGTTCAGGCATATTCCAAGAATACACAACAAGGTTACTAATTCCTAGGCTACCTTGGTGTCGATATTACATCATCTAGATAAGGCTTATGTTGACACGCTACATATCCAAGTCCATGATCAACATGCTTACTGTAATATGGTGGAAGAGGAGCTTGATTGTGAGCCTTGGTTTCACGACATCAAAGAATATGTCAGGATGGGTGTGTACCTAGTACAAGCCACAAGTGATCAAAAGAGAACAATTCATTGATTATCAAGCGGGTATTTCTTCATTGGAGGGGTTTTATACAAAAGAACACCGGATCTTGGGTTGTTAAGATGCATAAACGCTAGACAGGCCACGACCACCATGACCGAGGTACATTCTGGAGTCTGTGGACCGCACATGAGTGGATATGTTTTGGCAAAGAAGATTCTCTGAGCAGGTTATTATTGGCTCACAATGGAGCGAAATTGTATGAGTTTTGTGCGCAAATGTCATCAATTTCAGGTGCATGGAGATTTGATTCACTCCCCCGTCTAAATTACATACAATGTCTGCACCATGGCCCTTCATTGCTTGGGGCACGGATGTCATCTGGCCCATCGAGCCAGCAGCAACCAATGGGCATAGATTTATCCTGGTGGCTATTGATTATTTCACCAAGTGGGTCGAAGCTAAAACTTTCAAGTCAGTGACCAAGAAAGCTGTGGTCGACTTTGTTCATTCAAATATCATTTGCTGGTTTCGAATCCTGAAGATAATCATCACTGATAATGGAGCAAATCTCAATAGTCACTTGATGAAAGAGGTATGTCAGCAGTTAAAGATTACACATCGCAATTCCACCCTATACCGCCCCAAGGCTAACGGAGCAGTTGAGGCAGCCAACAAGAACATAAAGAAGATACTTCGAAAATGATGGAAGGGTCCAGGCAGTGGCATGAGAAGATACTCTTCGCATTGTTAGGCTATCGTACTACTATTCGCACCTCAGTAGGGGCAACTCCATTGTTGGTGTATGGCACAAAAGCAGTAATACCGGCAGAAATTGAAATCCTATCTTTTCGGATTGTCGTCGAGGCAGAAATTGATAATGATGAGTGGGACAAAACCCGCCTGGAGAACTTGAGTCTGATTGATGAGAAAAGATTAGCAGTAGTATGTCATGGCCAGTTGTATCAACAGAGAATGGCTAGAGCGTATAACAAGAAGGTGCGCCCAAGAAGGTTTGAATTGGGTCAGTTGGTATTGAATCGCATCCTCCCTCACCGGGCGGAGGCAAAGGGTAAGTTCGCCCCAAATTGGCAAGGGGCGTTCATCGTGTCAAGAGTGTTGTCCAATGGGGAATTGTATCTAACAGATATAGAATGAAAGTACATAGAAATGGCCATCAATTCCGGTGCAGTTAAGAGACACTATGTATGATTTTCTTTGATTAAATCATATTTGTTTGTACTTGGCATGTTTTAGAGATTGGAATGACGAAGGTATTTTATTCGACTATTTAAACACTTTATCCTTTGTTAACCCTTTTTGAGCTTTAATTATTTTCTTTCATACCCCTCTTTTGAAATTAGTAGCAAAATCAGAAACGCGAGCGTGAGAGATGAATACAGAAAAAAAAAAGAAAGGAAAACGAAATAAGAAAAAAAGCAAAGAAAAGAAAAAACAAAATAACAAAATAACAAAAGAGAAAATGAAGAAAGAAAAGAAAAGAAGAGAAAAAAGGAAGAAATAGGAAAGAAAAATCACAACAACAAAGTAATTTCTATGACATGAACTACGTTTGACCTGATTCTTTTTAGGGACATGTAGGAAACCTCACGGTTCGGTCCTATTAAAATAAAAATCCAAAAATTCACAAGCAAGAAACTGGGGCAAAAGTTGTGGTTGTTGTAGGAAATTTGATTTCGAAAGTTGTAATATTGAACACATTTGGATTATTTTGAGCCCTAATACCCTTTCTTTCTAACCCTATCCAAGAGCCTGCATTACGTTCCATAGAAAGACCTTCTGATCAGTCTTTAAGAAATGCCAAGTCAAGCAAGAAGAGGTGATTCGTACCCGAGGCAACACTCTAGTTCGAGCAAGAAAAGATGAAAATGAGAGAGTCTTATTGGTGAAAACCCTCACAGGCACCGTAAGGTGACAGGATTTGAGAGAAAATCAAAATGAGAGAGTCTTATTGGTGAAACTCTTACGGGCACCGTAAGGCGATGGAAGTTGAGAGAAATGAAAAATGAGAAAGTCTTATTGGGAAAACCCTCACGAGCACCTTAAGACGAAGGCAAGTCGAAAAATGAACAATTGAATGAGGTCTGTTGGTAAAAATCTATTCAGAACACTGCAGGATGAGCAAGGTCAAGGTTTGGTTAAAGAAATTGGTTAAGGAAGGTCACAACAACAAAGCATGGCAACTAAAAGTCGATCGGTCGGATAGACTGGATCGACTAAGCCGAAGTGCATGTCATGATCATTGGAACCAACTCTTCCCCCAAAGATAAGTCCCTTTCCTTTCACCTTCAGTAGTCACCCAATTCTGAATTCTTTTGTTCTAAAAACAGCTCAGAGTCATTGCATTTCATTTTCTTTCGGGTCTCCACTCCTCTAAGATGTTTTTAAGGTCAATTTTGTTTAAGCAAGCAGGAGAAAGATTTCAAAGCTTAATACCAGCTCCCAAATGGCAAAGCACATCACGGCTAAAACATAACAAAGGCAGCGAAAGTTAAAATGGGATATGAAGAATCACTGAAAGTTTCGCAAGTGAAATGATTCGGTAATCTCAGGAAGGATGCAAAGATTCTGGAAAGAGGGCCAGGAATGTCACAAGTTTGGGGTAGAGAACACTCGATTCATCTAAGGCCATAGGGTTCAGGGGTCAGCCAACAAATCAGGCAGCTCATAGTCAGTTCGGGAAAGTTGGCCACAACAGAGCATGATTGCGGAGGCCATTTTCAGCAATAATGCCGCAAGCTAACCACCACATTTCAAACTGACAAGATTTTCTTTGATTGAAACATGGGTAGGAAATTATGGATGTTTCAGGGAAGTCCTCTATAGGAAAAGCAAGCACCTAGCAGGTATGACTGTGAACTTCAGGACCCTCCTGGAAAATGGGACCTAGTTAAAATTCAAATAATCGGGAATAGCAAAGGAGCATAAATGGATTTAAGAGTTTGCATGTTGAAATATAATTCAACTAGGAGTATCCAGGACCCTCATGGTGAATGGGACCCAATTTGAAAATAATTAGCAAAATACAAGTAAACCCCAAAGGAGTATAAGTTGGTCTCAAAGTTCACACATTTCAAGATAGGATTCAGTCGGGAGCTTTCAGGACCCTCCTAAATAATGGGACTTAGATTTAAGATCTCCGTTAGATAACAATATTTAGAATAAGTTCCGCTATAGGGTGGTATAAGTCAGCCGTAAAGAACTGTCACTCTTAGGATGAAATTTGGCTTGGGATTGTCAAGACCCTCCTGGATAATGGGATGTATCTTTAATTGCTGGTCCCCAGCAAATATAACTTAGATTTAAAATTGGCTTTAAATAAGAATTGTTAGGACCCTCCTGAATAATGAGACTTATTTTAAAATTTTCCATTAAAAACAAGATTTAGCGTAAGTTCTTTCATAGGGAAGCATGATAAGATTTGATTGTGATTTTTCAGGACCCTCCTGGATAATGGGATGTAGTTTTAAGACTTTCTTAGATAACAAGGTTTAGTGGGAGTCATACCTTTAGAAGATATAGCTTAATTTCAAAATTGTCATTTAATTAAGAGTTGTCAGGACCCTCCTGGATAATGGGATCTAGCTCTCAAATTCTTAGTAATTTTTGGTAACATGATTTAGTTAGCACTCATATATGTGCCCAGCTACCAAACTGGGGCATACAATTTTCTTTGTTTTGTCTGTTTTGTTGAAATCAGGCGCCCACCTAGAGAACAAGGGAATGCAGTTCAAGTTTTGGTAATCAGGCGCCCACCTGGAGAACAAGGGAATATGATTCAAGTTTTGGCAATCAGGCGCCCACTTGGATAACAAGGGAATACAGTCAAGTTTTGGCAATCAGGCGCCCACCTACAGAAAAAGGGAATGCAATTTCGAGTTTTGATAATCATGTTCCCACCTGGAGAATAAGGGAATACAGTTCAAGTTTTTGGCAATCAGGCGCCCACCTGGAAAACAAGGGAATACAGTTCAAGAATTTGATAATCAGGCGCTCACCTGGAGAACAAGGAAATACAGTTCAAGTTTTTGGCAATAAGATACCCACCTGGAGAACATGGGAATAATACTCAAGTTTTGGCAATCAGTGTGAACATTAATTTTTGACTACATCCAAATTCTATACTAGATTAGTGTGAATATTTCCTTTACGATTAATCTTAATATTTTTAAAACTGTTATCTTACTCTTTGTAGGTTTTATTTGAGAAAAAAAATATATACTAACTATATATTCACATTCTTAGAGTATAAGTTTTACTCCTAGTTTAAATAAAAGAAAAATTTTAAAAATCTAGTTAGAATTTTAAATGTAAGCTATAGCATTTTTCTTAGTATAATTTAAATGACAATGTAAATATTTTATTTTTTATATATATAATATTTAAGTATAAGGTAGCTAACTAATATTTTTAACTATGCATTTTACTTTCTAATTTCTTCATTAATAAAGAATAAGTAAAAGTTATTAAACAAAAAAAAAATAACTAAAGAAAAAAAGAGAAAAAAAGGCAAAGCAAATAATAATAATAAGTAATAATACAATAAAAAGGAATAAATCTTAAAAGATTCAAACAAAAATTATCCTAACAACTTACCATGATCTTCTCAACCTCCTTCTCCCACTTCAACTCTAATTCTAACTCTTTTACATACCACACACATTTTTTTTATAAAAGGGGAATAAAACATAAAATAAAGAAAAAGGAGGAAAAAGGAACGAGAAAAAGAAAAAAGAGGAGAAAGAGAGAAAAGCAACGAAAAGAAAAAAAGAATAAAGAACGAAACAGGAAAAAAAAGAACAGAAAGAGAGAAAAGGAGGAAAAAGGAAAACGTTAAAAAACAAAAGAAAGCAGAAGAAGAAAAAAACGTGAAAAAGTTTGGAGACGGAGTTTGGGATTTTATTTGTGGTTCTGTGTTCGTGGCTCTAAAAAAGTTAGTGTTGAAACTTTGAAAATCAGTAGATTATATCTATTGTGAAATTTTCGCAAAAGATAATATTGAATCTCCTTGTTAGTTCAATGATAATATCATGATTTAAGTATCAATTTATGTCAATATCTGTATTAATTTTCTTAAAAGTTTGTTGAATACAAATGTGTTTGCTTGCTTGGTATCTGATTTACCATCATCTATCTATTTAATTTAGTATATATAGAATTCTTAAAATATATATCTAATTTTGGTTGATTTAAACCATCTTCGAAATTCATTCAATAAATCCGTCATGAATAAATTTAGGCTTGAACACTTGGTTTAATTAATCCTTAAAATCATCTTTTATTAATATTGCCTAATCACTCTTGTAAATAGGTCATAAATTACGATAATATTTTTTACAAGATTGTGGTAGGTTTTTCTCTTGAAATACCAACAAAAAAGGGTTTTGTTCTTTTTTTGGTATTACGTTTACAAATTGTTTGATTGCTTAGCCATAAAAGCTGAAAATTATCAAGTGCTGATTTAGTAGGAATATTTTATTTTAAAAAAAAAATCTCTTAAGTAGAACACATTCTCCATGTCTTAATTTCACTGTAAGTTAAGTTACAGTGAAGTTGTTCATTGTATACAACCTCACATTTATTTTATCAGTTAAATTTTTTAATATGATGTTAGTTACTCAAAGTAGTCTAAGGATATAGATTATTATATTTTTACTATTGAAGTACAAGTTGGAATTTTCAGGAGTTATAATCTTAATTTATAAATTAAATTTGATTGTCTGTTAGCATAAATATTTTTTTTTGTAAATAAACATGATGTTGAGGCTAGGCTATTAATTATTATTTCTTTTCTATTCTCGTTGAATGCGGGGTCATGAGAGAATATAGTTAATTGGGACCAAATATATTTCAAGGCCAATTACTAGAAAATAATAGTAAGAGGGTAAACTGATTCATAAAATAAAATCAAGACTAGGTCCAATAATAAAAACATATAATTGTATATTTCGAATCTAAAAGAAACAAAATAATTGATATATAGTAAAATATGTTATTAGCCAATGTGTTCATATCCGAGTCTTGGATTAATATGCTTAAATAATAAAAGGATTATGTGCGCGTTTCCCGTCTTGATACCTTTTTAATTAAGTAATTATGTTATAACCATGTGTATATTCCGTACCTTGGTTTAATATTTAATTTCAAGGAAGTACCTTATGTGTGTATCGCATCTTGGTCAAAATAATTAATAAAAATATAATAAATTAAGTGAAGTGATAATAAATAAGCCATAACCAATAAAATACAAGACTAGCTAAAAATTGATTTAAGTCTTATATTAATCAATAGAAGCGATCATGCTAGAACCATGGGACTCGAGGGGTGCCTTACACCTTCCTTACTCAGTCTTCGATTTTCGTAGACCATAAATTAAGAGTAAAACCTTCCTTTAGAAAAGGGATTCAAATAAAAGGTGACTTGGAACACCAAAACTCAATTCAAAGTGGCGACTCTAAATAAAAAATTATTTTAATTGAAAAAACTCTTTTAACTCAACCTAGTAATAGGTTGTGTGACAATAAAGAGGTGTAACAGCCGCAATATCATGATTTAAGTATGAATGTGTATCAATATTTTTATTAATTTTCTTAAAAGTTTGCTGAATACAAATGTGTTTGCTTGCTTGATATTTAATTTACCATCATCTATCTCTAAAATTTAGTATATATAGTATTCTCAAACTATATCTCTAATCTTGGTAGATTTAAACCATTTTTGAAATTCAGTCAATAAATCCGTCATGAATAAATTTAGGCTTGAACACTTGGTTTAGTTAATCCTTAAAATCATCTTTTATTAATTTTGCCTAGTCACTCTTGTAAATAGGTCATAAATTAGGATAATATTGTTTACAAGATTGTGATCGGTTTTTCTCTTTAAAAAATTAAAAAAAAAGAAGAAGAGGTTTTGTTCTTTTTTTGGTTGGAACTAGTCTTGAATTATTTTATGAATCATTTTACCCTCTTACAACTATTTTCTAATAATAGGCCTTGAAATATATATGGCCCCAATTAACTATATTCTCCCATGACCCTCATTCAACGAGAATAGCAAAGAAATATAATTAATAGCCTAGCTTGAACATCATATTTATTTATAAAAAAAATATATTTATGCTAACAGACAATCAATTTAATTTATAAATGAAGATTATAACTCTTGAAAATTCTAACTTGTACTTCAATAGTAAAAATATAATAATCTATATCCTTAGACTACTTTAAGTAACTAACATCATATTAAAAAATTTAACCGATAAAATAAATATGAGGTTGCATACAATGAACAACTTAACTGTAACTTAACTTATAGTGAAATTAAGACATGGAGAATGTGTTCTACTTAAGAGATATTTTTTTTTCAAAATAAAATATTCCTGTTAAATCAACACTTGATAATTTTCAGCTTTTATAGCTAAGCAATCAAACAATTTGTAAACGTAAATACAATAAAAACATATAATTGTATATCTCAAATAAAAAACAAAATAATTGATATATTGTAAAATATGTTATTAGCCCATGTGTTCATACCCGAACCTTGGATTGATATGCTTAAATAATAAAAGGATTATGTGCGCATTCCGCATCTTGATACCTTTTTAATTTAAAATAATTATGTTATAACCATCTGTACATTTTGTATCTTGATTTAATATTTAATTTCAAGGAAGTACCTCGCATATTGGTCAAAATAATTAATAAAAATATAATAAATTAATTGAAGAGGTAATAAATAAGCCTTAATCAATAATATACAAGAATAGCTAAAAATTGATTTAAGCCTTACATTAATCAATAGAAGCAACCGTGCTAGAACCACGGACTCGAGGGATGCCTTACACCTTCCCTCGGTCAATAGAATTCCTTACTCAGTCTTCTATTTTCGTAGATCATGAATTAAGAGTCAAAACTTCCTTTTAAAAAGGAATTTAAATAAAAGGTGACTTGGAACACCAAAACTCAATTCCAATCAGGAATCACTTACGAAACTTGAATCGACTCTCTCCAGTGCACTGTTCATCGGAATAGTGAATCCGTCATTATTATCACCGGAATTCACTGGTGGATTGTTGCAATTTTGGAGTCACATAATCCCCTTCTTATTGCGAACAATCCTAAATTGATTTTTTCATCATATCTGTAACCATTTCTTCTACATCTTAGATCTTATTTTCGATCTACAATAACCTCATCAATTTCCATATTTCCAGCTCAATTCCTTTCCGATTTCATGGAAGGGATGTTTTCTGTTTGAGTTCTGAGTATTGAATCTAATGGAAGCGTCGCCCTCTCCCCAGCTTTGTGCTGTGGGAGAGGCTTCTAAAATCATCTCAGAAAATCAAACTGGATATGGATCCAAACAGTCATATGCATCGGTTTTTTCTGGACAGCAAACTACCGAGACAAAATCAAAGCTAGAGCTCTGTCCAGTTTCGTTCGAGCAAGGATTGCCGATAGTTGAGTTCACAGTGGATGAAGTAAATTCATTCACAGGGGAGGAAGGTCCTTAACAAGCTGTGATAATCAAATTTTCATACGGAAAGCCAGAACTTCAGGAGCTGAGGCAGATTCTGTCGAATCAACTCGGTGTCAAAGGAAGTTGCAACATCGGACAGCTAGAATATCGTCACATTCTTGTAAGATTTGATTTATTTAAAGATTATGCTCAGGTGGTGTCAAGAACAACTGGCTATGTAAAGGCTAAAGAAGACGAGTTCTTCTTTAGGACATTCCCATGGATAATGGGATTTAATCCGCGAGAAGAAACGTCAAAAGCTGTGGTATGGATCTTCTTTCCCGATCTGCCTGCAAATCTGTTTTGCCAAAAAATCGTTACTGTCCATCGCATCAGCAGTAGGAAAACCTATTGCAGTAGATAAAGCTACTAAAGATCGAACGCGACCAAGTACGGCAAGAGTTAAAGTATTGATCAATCTCCTAGACAAACATCCATCGCAAGTAAAGATCAAGATAGTAGACTCAAAATCTAGAAAAGTAGCAAATTTCGACCAGCAGATAGTCTTTGATAATGTTCGTGCATACTGCACGAATTGTAATCACCAAGGACATAATGTTAAATCGTGTCGATGGATTTCAGAAAATGGAGCAGCAGTTCATACTAGTGATTCAAATGGTAGGGGCAGATTGTCTAAATTAGAAGGTGATGCCAGGGACTACTTGAATGCTAATCTTGTAGGTCGTCGAACTGATAGGATGATACCTAATGTGATTCATGATATAGGACAGTCAAATATTTCGGGCTCTGGTGTCCAAACTGTTAAAGTTAGTTCAACTCCAAATGGTGACGGGATGCAGATTACCCAAAGGCAAAATACAGTACCATTACACACTTCTTTGAATGGTGTAAGTGAAAACCAATCTGGTAAAGGAATGTCAATTGTGAAACCTTATGCTGCCTATTCTGTTGCAGTAGGTGACACCGAAAATAATTCTGTCCAGAATTTGGTAGTTGTTTGTAGGCAAGATAAAACCATCGAGCATCAATTATTGTTAAATACAGATAACAAGCACAAGAGTACATTGTCTGACAAAGCAAATGGTACTAACATAGAAGATTCTGTGGTTTGGATGTTAGTACTGATCCAACTGGTGCTTCATCGGAAAATAATTCTGTCCAGAATTTGGTAGATGTTTTTAGGCAAGACAAAACCATCGAGCACCAGTTATTGTTAAAGGTTGATAACAAACACAAGAGTACATTGTCTGACAAAGCAAATGGTACTAACATAGAAGATTCTGTGGCTTTGAATGTTACTACTGATCTAACTGGTGCTTCATCTGAATCAGTGGAGAATTTAACAACTCCAAGTTACTGTGACGTTTCACAAATTACTGGACTACAACAATGTAATGAATTGTCTAATCCAGCAGCTCAGCCTACTATCAATATTGCCAATGTAATTGAGTCCAATGTGCTAAGAACTGGACAAGTAGGTGCGACTGTAGAACATAATGCAGAGGTGAAGGAAGTTTGTGCTCGATCTGATTCTGCAGGGGCAATGCAGATTATAGCAGACCAAAAAATTCCTAATGCACAGGCTGGGCTGTTGGTTGCTCTTGAAGGACAGCTTATGAGATGCAACAGGCACATGTTAGGAGCCCAAAAAACTGATTCTGATCCTGCACAATCCCTTCCAAGTCCAAAGGGTGAGTCTGCCCAGTGTGAAACTAACAATTCAAAAAGAAGTCAAGTGAAGCTGATCGACCAGCAGCAGATAGTGCAGAACTCTAACGTCAATAACATCTCACTGATTGGACAAGAAAAAGGAAATAATATGGAGGCATAGGATTTCTTCACTTCTATCGCTAATCAAAATGTTATGTCAATTAAGTCAAGGGAGATGTCGACAGTAACAAATGTAATTGATAGCTCAAAAAATCCTAAACAACATCACACAGAGCTGAGTAAAATATCTGATTTGGTTAAGCACACCAAAATAGATGTTGCTGCTGAGGACAACATCGGTTCCAACAGGCCAAAAAATAACGAACCACTTGATGCACACTCTATTTCCTTACAACTGGAAAATCCTTTGCAATATCTTGCTGATCGAGCTAAAGCCGGGAATACTAATTTTGATGCTGTGAGATAATCAACAAGTCTTACAGAAGATGAGGGTGCTCAGAAGTCAGAATTCAGATCATCAACATATCTCTCATCAATTTGAAATTATTCACCAAGGCAGCCAGGTCACTGCTTCAGCAGCTACAACTTCTAATGAAGATTTAATTCAAAGTGGTTTACATTTACAGATTGAGGATGTTTCTAAAAAAACACTTGAAGTTGTTCAACATACAACAAATACCTGCCCATCGATATCCAACAGAAATCCAACTTCACAATTAAAAAAAAATGCATATCTCTGAAAATTGCCCAGCTACACATACAAACTCAAATTCGTTTGCTGCACTTTCAAATTTGACTATTGAGAAGGGAACCATGACTGGAGAGAAGCCGACAAATAGCAAATGCTATGGAGATCCATCATCATCCTCTGCAATTAACAAATAAGTTCCTATGAGGGACATGGTCATTAAATCAAAATTGTGGAAAGACCAACGAGATTATGACGACGAGGAGGCTGGGGAGAAGGATTTGCTGCTTTTTCGTCTTCAGACGATGACCAAGATTTTTAGGATGACACTACTGGAGAGGATAGTGAGGATTAGTACAAAAATCAACGGAAGTTAGCGTCAGTTAAGTGCACTGCTAATATGTAAACAGTCGCAAACAGAAGGACCAATTTGAACCATAATACTCTGGTATTTTTTCCATGAAACACCACAAAACCAGGTGAAATTGCTAATCGAATCGCAACATCAATGCATATAGCTGCCCAAAATCAGATTGTACCATCTAAGTCAACCACATCTTTGGAGAAAGGACAACAACAGATTGTGTTAACTGCTTCACAAGTCAACCTTTAGAAAAGTCAATTTCTGAATGAGGAGATAGGAAGACATATTTATGAAGAAGGGAGGAAGAAGATATCTTATCTCATTGTCGAGCAGAAGCGTTGAGAAATTGAGATTTATCACCAATGAATAGTAAAACAAGTAAGAAATCTCGTGAAAGAGATAGAAGTTGTGATGGCAGGATGTGTGTAGACGCTAACATAAGGAGACCCCTGATAAGAATCGCAAAGCAAATACAAGTCATGCAACCATCTGTTATAAAGCCTAATCGTTCGAGGAACAAGCGTGATTTTTAAAATCATATTGAGAAAATTGATCAAAAATATGGAAAAAAGAAAGCATCCACTTTCTTTACCATCACATTAGTATTCATCGTTGTATTATCATCACAGAGTTCGTTATAGACTCTGTGATGATCATGTATGTATTTTATTTTCTTTAATTTTCATTTTTCTTACTTTTTATTTCTTGAGGCTTTTTCGGGCCTCGATAGGATTTATAAGGTGAGGTTTCCGCCGGTTATTGTTATATGGGTGACAATGCTGGTGCCTCCCCCTTATCGTATTGTCCTATCTGGTGTAATTTTCATTTTTTTATTAATGAAAACTAACCCTAGGCATTTGCCTAGTGGATTGCCAAAAAAAACTCAATTCCAAGTGGCGACTCTAAATAATAAATAATTTATTTTCAAAATGTCACTTTAATTGAAAAAACTCTTTTAACTCAACCTCATAATAGCTTGTGTGAAAAAAAGAGGTGTAACAACCGTAATATCATGATTTAAGTATGAATGTGTGTCAATATTTGTATTAATTTTCTTAAAAGTTTACTGAATAAAAATGTGCTTGCTTGCTTGATATTTGATTTACTATCATCCATCTCTATAATTTAGTATATATAGTATTCTTAAAATATATCTCTAATCTTGGTTGATTTAAACCATCTTCGAAATTCAGTCAATAAATCCGTCATGAATAAATTTAGGCTTGAACACTTGGATTAATTAATCCATAAAATCATCATTTATTAATTTTGCCTAGTCACTCTTGTAAATAGGCCATAAATTACGATAATATTTTTTACAAGATTGTGATAGGTTTTTCTCTTTAAAAACAAAAAAGAAGAAGAAAAGGTTTTGTTCTTTTTTTGGTATTTACGTTTACAAATTGTTTGATTGCTTAGTCATAAAAGCTGAAAATTATCAAGTGCTGATTTAGCAGGAATATTTTATTTTGAAAAAGAATATCTCTTAAGTAGAACTACATTCTCCATGTCTTAATTTCACTATAAGTTAAGTTACGGTGAAGTTTTTCATTGTATACAACCTCATATTTATTTTATCGATTAAAGTTTTAATATGATGTTAGTTACTCAAAGTAGTCTAAGTGTATAGATTATTATATTTTTACTATTGAAGTACAAGTTAGAATTTTAAGGAGTTATAATCATCATTTACAAATTAAATTTAATATTCTGTTAGCATAAATATATTTTTTTGTAAATAAACATGATGTTGAAGCTAGGCTATTAATTATATTTCTTTCCTATTCTCGTTGAATGTGGGGTCATGAGAGAATATAGTTAATTGGGGCGAAATATATTTCAAGGCCTATTACTAGAAAATAATTGTAAGAGGATAATATGATCCATAAAATAATTCTAGACTAGTTCCAATAATACAAACATATAATTGTATATCTCGAATCTAAAAGAAACAAAATAATTGATATATTGTAAAACATGTCATTAGCCCATGTGTTCATACCCGAACCTTGGATTGATATGCTTAAATAATAAAAGGATTATGTGCGCATTCCGCGTCTTGATAACTTTTTTATTTGAAATAATTATGTTATAACCATGTGTACATTCCGTACCTTGGTTTAATATTTAATTTCAAGGAAGTACCTTGTGTGCGTATTGCATCTTGGTCAAAATAATTAATAAAGATATAATAAGTTAAGTGAAGCGGTAATAAATAAGCCATCAATAAAATACAAGAATAGCTAAAAATTGATTTAAGCCTTACATTAATCAATACAAGCGACCATGCTAGAACCACGGGACTCGAGGGGAGCCTTACACCTTCCCCTCGGTCAACAGAATTCCTTACATAGTCTTCTGTTTTCGTTGACTATAAATTAAGAGTCAAATCTTCCTTTTGAAAAGGGATTCAAATAAAAAGTAACTTGAAACACCAAAACTCAATTCCATGTGGAGACTCTAAATAATAAATAATCCCTTTTCAAAACGTCACATTAATTGAAAAAACTCTTTTAACTCAACCTCGTAATAGGGTTGTGTGACACAAAAAAGGTGTGACAATCAGGCGCCCGCCCGGAGAACAAGGGAATACAGTTTAATTTTTCGGAAATCATGCGCCCACCTGGAGAACGAGGGAATATAATTCATGTTTTGGTAATCAGGCGCCCACCTGGAGAACAAGGTAATACAGTTCAAGTTTTTGGTAATCAAGCGCCCACCTGGAGAACAAGGAATACAATTCAAATTCTGGTAATCGGGCACCAGCCTGGAGAACAAGGGAATATAGTTAAAGTTTTTGGTGATCAGGCGCCCACCTGGAGAACAAGGGAACATAATTCAAGTTTTGGTAATCAAGCGCCCACCTAGATAACAAGGAATACAATTCAAGTTTTTAGTAATCAGGCACCCACCTGGAGAACAGGGGAATACAATTCAAGTGTTGGTAATCAGGCGCCCACCTGGAGAACGAGGGAATACAATTGAAGTCTTGCTAATCAGGCACCCACCTGGAAAAAAAGGGAACAGAGTTCAAGTTCAGCAATCAGGCATCCATCTAAAGAAAGGTAAATATAGCAACCAGGCAACAAGGAGTTTCACAGGAAGAAATACAAGTCAACAAGGCAACAAGGATCGAGAGCAAGTTTGAAGAAATGGATAGGTTCTTTTGTACTCCATAGGCCATAGCTTAGTCTAGCTTCTTTTTATTTTGACATGGTGTAATAAGGGGGTCTAGTGAGCAGTAGCAGCAGCAACAACAACAATGGAATCATAGCCCCAGGGTAGTCCCAGCTACCAAGCATTCTTGAACTACACTGACCTGATTTCTTTTTAGCTAAGGATATGTAGGCAAAAAAATGTTTCCTAGCAGTATTCAAGCGGGCAAAAATTGCTCATATCCGCTCACTAATCTTCGTGTTTCCAAACAAAGAGGGGAAGCTGTGAGCACGTGATTTTTGTCCAATATGAATTACTCCTATAGTTTCGAAGACAAAATAATTTTTTTTGTTTATTTGCAATTTTGTGGGTTTACGTGGCATTTTCTGTTAATTGATTGTATTTGTTTGTGCATCTTTATTTTAGGTTAGTTAATAGAAAATAAATATATATATATATATATATATATATATATATATATATATATATATATATATATATATATATATATATATATATATATATATATATATCTTGTATTTGCATTTAGGATTTAATTTTATATTTTTTTGATTAATTAGTAATTAATGTTTTTACAAAAATAGAAAATCACAAAAAAGATTTATTTTTGCATCGCTTAATTTTTGCTTTATATCTTATTAGTTTGGTATTTAATTAATTGTGTTAATTATTAATTACAGTTTAATATAATTGGATAAGTTAATTTAATTAAATTAGATTCTTATTTTTATTTAAAAAGAAAAGGAGTTTTTAATTTAAAAAGAAAAGAAAAAGAAATTAAAAAGAATGTGGTCCTTTTAAGAAGAGACCCAATTTGGGCCAACCCCTCTAAAAGTCCGGACCAAACCCCTCAACCCGTCAAATTTCAGCCCAGACCCGCGTTTGATCCAGTCCGGTCCCCTTTGATTCCAAAACGACCCCGTTTGATTGATCAATCCTGGCCATCAAGGTTCCACGATCTAACGGCTAGGAAGCTATGACCCCTGAGTATATTAGTGTCCAAATGCACCCCTACCTCCATCTCTCATCTCCTTCATTCACAGACCGTCGAAACCCTAGAAGCTGCCATTAAATCCCCATCGCCGTTGATGGCAGCGCCACCTCCGTTTCTCACCAAAATTACACCATAGGTTCTCCTCCACCTCTGCATCCCAGATCTGCAACACTTCTCCCTCAAAACCTACCCAAATGCGTTGAATAGTGAGTTGAATCCAGGAACCCTAGCGCCGTCACAGTTCCTCCGGTGGCGGAGCCACAACCAAACGGCCCCAAAATAACACCCCTAAACCCCGTCTCACCCCTAATTCCAAAAATCCACTTGGCTTCCCGTGAATAATCCGAGAAGTCCTAAAATCTTAAATCTTAGCTAACCCTAAAAATTTGAATCTTCTCGATTGAAGTATTCATCAAGAGTCTGGGTTCGTTCCTAGGTTATTCGCATATTAGTTTTTGTTGAAAAGCATGTGCTTAACCTTGGATTGGATCAAAGTTTGAAGGTTGGAAGGTTTGAAGAGGGGTTGCAAGTTTGAGCCCTGTCGCTAGATTTTCCGGTGAGTCTGAACCTCGCTTCATCCTCTTTAGCTTCTGGTTTAAATGTTAATTTGTTAGATTTTCTTTTTTTTCTTTGATTTCTTTTTGGTTGCTTCTAATGGCTTGCTTAATTGAGTTTTGTTAAGTTTTGTTTTCTTTAGTCGTTAGTGGAGATTTGTTTTTCTCGCTTGTGTCCAAACAGTTGTGAAATTAGGCCTAGTATGATTTTGTTTAATCTCATTGGTCTGTTGCTTTTCCATCTTTGATTGGATGATAGGGATTTAGGATTCAACAATGTTTAGTTGTTTTTCCATCTTTAATTGTATGTAAGGTTCAATTATTGTGCTGTTGTTTTTCATCTTTAATGGAATGCTAGGAATTTAGGGTTCTATTGAATAAATAGCCAATATCCTGCTCAACTTTCTCTGGTTCGTTGATTATTTTTAGCCTTTAACAATAAATTTTGAAGTTTATCCAGAAACCAATTTTTGATTCAATTGCAAGAACATAGTTGTTTTATCACATAGTTGTCATCTTGTTAGGTCCTGAAATAGTAAATACTTTTAGGGTGATAATTGAATAGGTGAAACTTAGAGACCCATATGAAAAATAGAGAAGGTCTTTGGATAAGTTTATGTGATGGAAGCTTCCAGAATAGGGGAAACTGGCCTTATCTGGTTAGCACAAGTTCCTGGGGCCCATAATAAACTGCCAGCTGTCCCATTTCTGTTAAAAGATTCCTTGAGAAGGAATTAATTCCCATTGGGTTTCTTGCACCCCAAGGCAAAAAGAGGGCTATATATAGACCTTCATTCCATAAGGAAAAGAGAAAAGGATACCCCAAAAACTACAGAAAAATCCTTGCAGTATTGTGATCTAAAATAGCCGTGGTTCTACCCTTTATTTTCATGTTTTAGATCTTGAAAACTCCAGATTCTGGTTCAGAAATGGGTTTGATTTTGAGGTTTGGAAGTTGGTTTTTGGGTTGCTGAAGGGTTTCTACCGTTTCATTGAATATTCTTTTGGGTGTTTGAAATTTTCAATTTCTAGAACAAATTTTGACTCATCTGAGGCTTGATGAGTTGAGTTTTAGTTTTCAAAGGCTTGATTTGGTGTGTGCTGCTTGGTTTACTATTCTATTGGTCTTTCTGAGTCGATTTCACTATTTGATTGTTGAATCTGGGGTACTATGTTGTTGCTAAGTTCTGTTCCTCACCTCTGCTTTACTCCTTCTCTTTTCCAGGTATATTTTGATCCTTATGGATGCCATTTGACATATAACTGGAAGCACGAGTTAAGAATCAGCTGTGCACCTTAGTTTGTAGCCATTATCTAGATTCAAAGTTTGATTAATGTATTTGTCAAAGCCTTATTGTAATTGATAATTGGATCCTGTTAGCTTAGTATAATGATTCTTTTCCTAATTCTAATTATTTGAGTCAGTAGTTAGAATTGAGTTTTCCTTTGAGTTAGCTTGCATTAATGCGATAGTTAAGGATGGTTGAGTTTGTAGATTAGTGATCTTTGATTATGATGCCTTTAATCGAACCTTGCATGCTTAATATGGACTTGGACATGATGTTCTGGAATACCCTATTGACTTACGATTAGTTTTCAATTCAGGGTCACTTGAAACAAATCTTTAAGCATGGAAGTTGAAAGTGGTTATATGTTTAGTGTGTTGTACAGGGATTGGCCCTTGTGGGGGGGATGATTATTATATGAATGGGTTATATTTTAGGTAACTTGCAGTTATGTCAGTTTCTTCAGTGTTCAGTAATTGTAGGTCCATTTGGATGTTTATTTAATGGTAAATTTGAAAGGATTTGGGCTCTTTTGGGTCGATGAACCCATTTTTTCGCTATAATGAGCCTTGTAAGGATTTAATCTTGAAGACCTGCATTCCCAACCTCATACATGAGAGGTTTGATCTTCCTCTGGGCCAAAACCTTAAGTATGCTTCGAAATAGAAGGTTGTGCATTCTTCAGCCTCTTTTGGGCTTGCGTTTGAGCCCAATTGCCCTTCTCTGTAGTATAGGAGTTTGTCGCATAACACTTGGGCCAGTTTAAGAAGGAATAGGTGCTCCTTAATCGCAAACCTTTAGTGATCTAGGAGATGAATAATACTTGAACCTTATAGTTTCCTTCAAATTAAGTGCGTCTTTTAAAATTAATTCAGGTAAGTCTTATTAGTAACACAAATGATTATGGCCCTCCAAGTATAGTTAAATTAATCCTTTTAGCTTAGAATAGGGTGTGCCAAGCCGAATAAAATTGATAATTGCTTTGACCTCGTTTAATTGATTTTGAATCCTTAGAATTCGAGGTGTGCCACTTAGCAAATTTTCTGTGGCCCTTACAAATTTGAAAACACGCAATTGCCTTAGGGACGCTAGTTAAATAATTTACTTTCCTACATTCGGGTGCGCATATATGTGGCCCAAATCCAAATCCCAATAATGTTAAAATATGTTGAAGACCGTGGGTGTATTTATGTGACTTGGTTCATGACGTGTTTTAATAATGTTGCAATTTTCCAGAAATAATAAAAGTGTTTAAAAGATTCAAAATGCACATAAGTTCAAAATGTATTAAAATCATAGAACTAAGCCGAATTTAATAGTGACCGTGCTAGAACCACGTAACTCGGGAATGCCTAACACCTTCTACCGAGTTAACAGAATTCCTTACCTGGATTTTTGGCTCGCATACTGTATTACAGAGTCAAACCTTCCTCAATTCGGGATGTTAAACCGGTGACTTGGGACACCATTAATTATCCCAAGTGGGGACTCTAAAATCTTTAAATAAATAAATGCCGTTTCGATTGTCCTTTAATTGGAAAAACTCTGTAGCTACGTCCTTTGTGGGGTGTAGTATGAAAAAGAATGTGTGACAAGGGGCATGACATGGAGACATGCTGGAATTTGAAGAATGTTATCCAGGAGCTCATTGATACAAATCGTATTGAAGTCCAAGCTCTTGAGGCACCCAATATCAGCCAGAACACGTTGCCAACCCATTAGGAGACAAATATGATTGTGATAGTGCATAAGTGAGGGGAGTCTAAGAAGCCTTCACAGACCGTCATGATGATTCGGTCTATGAAGTCAAGCCGGTGGAAAAGTCGTCAAGTGAGGAATCCGTGATCAAGTTGAGCCGGACAAATGGTGAACCATCTGTGGTAGTCAAGAAAGGGTCCTCAAGTGATGTTGCAGTGAAACAAGAAAGGGCAAAAGTGGTTGTGCCAGGAGTAGAGAACAAGCCTGTCGTAATTGTTGAGGGGGCCCGCACAGATCATGTCATTATCAAACCTGTATCCCAGTTACCGATAGGCAACAACAAGGCTATCCCTTGGAATTATGAACAGTTGATAGTGACTTACAAAGGAAGAGAAGTTAAAGAAGAAGTCTGTGAGACCCATAGATTGACTCGTTCGGGAGACGTTTTGCCCCCGAGGAGTTAAGAAAAGTTAAAACCTCCAAAGATAACCCAGTGTTGGTGAAGAAAGCCGTGACTGAAGAAGAGGCTGAAAAGTTTTTGAGAAATATAAAGATACAAGACTATTCCACTGTGGAGCAGTTGAGGAGGACGCCTGCTTAGATTTCACTGTTGTCATTGTTAATCCATTTAGACAAGCATTGTCGGGCCTTGATGACAATCTTGAACGAGGCTCACGTTCCCGATAAAATCTCAGTAAACCATTTAGAAAAGATAGCCAATAAGATATTTGAGGTAAGCAGAGTCACTTTTTCTGATGATGAGTTGCCCGTTGAGGGTACTGAGCACAATAGAGCCCTCTATCTTACGATGAAATGCGAAGATTCCGTGGTTACTTGGGTATTGTTCGATAATGACTCCAGTGCAAACATTTAACCTCTCTCTACTTTAATCAAGTTGAAAGTGAATGATGAAAGGATTCTCAAGATTAGTGTCTACGTTCGGGGATTTGAGTGTGGATGGAAATATTCAGTAGGTGATATAGTGCTTGAGCTGACAATAGGACCGGTTGAATTCACCATGGAGTTCCAGGGGCTGATATAGCTGTTTTCTACAATCTGCTGTTACGTCGACTCTGGATTCATGTTGCCAAAGTAGTCCCGTCTACTCTGCACCAAATGGTCATGTTTGAATGTGATAGATAGGAAATCGATACGCATGGTGAGGATAATTTGTGTGCTCCCAGCGATACCATTATTCTGTTCATTGAGTTTGAAGACGACAAGGGGTCGTTGGTCTATCAGGTTTTTGACACAGTGTCGGTCGAGAAAGTTCCAAAAAGGAAGTCTGTTCCAATTTCAACCGCTGCATCAGTCATGGTGGCCTTTGAAATGTTGAAAAATGGTTTTATACCTGGTAAGAGTTTGTGTGCATCTCTTCAAGGTATCATACAGCCTGTGTCTCTTACTCAAAATTTGGGTACATTTGGTCTGGGATTCAAGCAAACAGCCACAGAAGTAAAAAGAGTTAGAAAGTTGAAACAGAGGGCGTGGGTCCTTCCAAAGCCTATCCCACGTCTCTCCAGGTTGTTTATCAAGCCTGGCGCCAAGAAACGCCCAGTAACAACAGTTCCCAATGTTGTTCGTTGAAAAGTTCAAGTTGTTCGACGATGTAAACATAGTGGAAGTAAGAGAAGGATCTAGCAAAGCGGATGTGCAATTTATCGGGCCAAGTTCAAAGCATAACACTTGGGAAGCTACTCCTCTCCCTATTCGGAAGGAGTTTTGGTAGTTTTCGTTGATTTTTCCAAGGTTGTAATTCAGATTCTATGTTCAGTCCATTTGGATGTATAAACCTTGTTATCTTTTATTTCAATGAAATGCAATTTCCCTTTTTCATCTTTCCTGATAGTTTTATTTCGTTTTTCTTTTCTTCCTTGTACAGTTCTTTTGATGCAGTTTCAATGACATGACATGCATGAGGAATCTTCGGCCCAGTCTTAAAAGCCAATATAATTCTGAAATAATAATTTAAGAAATAGAGTGTGATGATGAATTAGAATATGATGAGGATGATGCCTTTGAAGAGATTATTGAAAAATTAAGTCATTTTGAAGAAAAACCCAAGCCTAACCTGAATGATACAGAAGCAATCAAATTAGGGTACCCAGATAATATCAAATAAACTAAGATAAGTGTCCATCTTCAACCGCAAAACAGGGAGGAGATAATTAAAGCATTGGTTGAATATAAAGATATTTTTCCATGCTCATATGACGACATGCTGGGTCTAAGCACTGACTTGGTGGTTCACAAATTTCCCATTGACCTAGTATTTCCTCCCGTCAAGCAGAAGTTGAGAAAGTTCAAATCTGACATGAGTGTGAAGATTAAAGAAGAGGTCAAAAAGCAGTTTGATGCAAAGGTCATTCGAGTCACGTGGTACCGCATTTAGTTAGCCAATGTTGTGCATGTGCCAAAGAAGGATGGTAAGTCCAGAGTGTGTGTTGATTACCAAATTGGGGCAGAAAATTCTCTTTTTTTGTCTATTTTTTTGGAAATCAGGCGCACACCTGGAGAACAAGGGAATATACTTCAAGTTTCTAGCAATCAAGTGCCCACCTGGAGAACAAGGGAATACAGTTCAAGTTTTTGGCAATCAGGTGCCCACCTGGAGAACAATGGAATACAATTTAATTTTTTAGAAATCAGGCGCCCACCTGGAGAACAAGGAATACAGTTCAAGTTTTTGGCAATCACGCGCTCACCTGAAGAACAAGGGAATATAGTTCAAGTTCTTGGCAGTCAGGCGCCCACCTGGAGAACAAGGGAATACTATTCAAATTTTTGGAAATCAGGTTCCCACATGGAGAATAAGAGAATACAGTTCAAGTTTTTGGCAATCAAGCTCCCACCTGGAGAACAAGGGAATACAGTTCAAGTTTTTGGCAATCAGGTGCTCACCTGGAGAACAAGGGAATATAACTCAATTTTCGAAAATCAGGCGTCCACCTTGAAAATAAGGGAATACAGTTCAAGTTTTTGGAAATCAAGCGCCCACCTGGAGAATAAGGGAATATAGTTCAAGTTTAGGTAATCAGGAGCTCATCTGGAGAACAAAGAAATTTAAGTGTCGGTAATCAGGAGCTCACTTGAAGAATAAAGCAGCAGTTCAATTTTCGAGGAAAAGCAACAGATGTGTTGGTAATTAGGAGCCCACCTGAATAACGAGGGGAAATCATCAATGTTCGGAGGAAGACGGTTCAAGTTCAGCAATCAGGCGCCCACCTGAAGAAAAGGGAAAGCATCTCAGATTATAATTCAAGTTGGCAACAAAGGAACTTCACCTGGAAAATACAAAACAACAAGGCAACAGGAATCACAAGACTAAGTTTGAGGATGTAGATAGGATTTTTGTAATGCATAGACTGGAGTTTAGTCTAATGTGTAATAAGGAGTTCAGTAAGCAGTAGTAGCAGCAGCAGCAACAATGAAATCATAGCTTTATGGTAGTCCCAGCTACCGAAACTTCCCCATAACTTGATTTCGTTATAGCCAAGGATATGTAGGCAACCTCGGGAACAAGGTGCAGTCAAATATTTCAAAACTACTTTCCATGGAGTATTCAAACAAGCAAAAATCGCTCGTATCTGCTCACTTTATCTTTGCACGAAAACTCTTCGTATTTTCACGCAAAGAGGGGAAGCTGTGAGCACATGATTGTTGCCCTATATGAATTATTCCCACAAATTTAAAATAAAATAATTATTCCATTGTTTGCAAATTCGAGGATTTTTGTAGCATATTTTATTATTGTTTTCATTTGTTATTGCATGTTTATTTTATTTATTAAATAAAAATACAAAAATTTGTTGCATTTGCATTTAGAATTTAATTCAACATTTTGGGATTAATGTCACGACCCGAATTTGCCCACCATGGGGAGTCGTGATGGCGCCTACTATCGAAGCTAGGCAAGCCAACCCTTATAAACATTTCCAGAAAATTTAAATCTAAAACAAATTAAATGCTAAAATAATTAGTTAAAACATGCGGAAGACGTCTAATAACAATAACAAAAACAATATGCGGAAAACTAACAACCAATCTCTATCCAGTATCTGGTGTCACTGCTCACGGACAACTAAAGAGTGCTAAAAATAATAGTATGAAAGAAGTACATAGCTTGTCTTTTTGATACGATTTAACAAACTGAAAGGGAAAGTTAGAGAAGACTCAGGGCCCGCGAACGCCTGCGAGCTACCTCAGAGCCTCTTGAATGAAGGATCACTCCTGTTCTAAAGCTGCGGTCCGTAGACTAGGTCCTGACAAGTGCACAAAAAGGCACAGAAGCATAGTATCAGCACAACCGACCCCATGTGCTGGTAAGTGTCCGGCCTAACCTTGACAAGGTAGTGACGAGGCTAACCGGACCTACCATAAACAACCTGTACAGATATATACGATAACAGAAAAGGAAAACAAGAATTTAAACAACAAAAAGGGAGGGGACATGCTGGGGGGAATAACAGTTCAATTATAACTTCTACAATTAAGAGATGGAACTAAATATATAGCATTTAAATAAGAGAATCCAATAAAACAACAACTAATAAAGGGGGAAAACAAAATAAGGAACACCAGTAAGGTAAGACCAATAAAACCACATTGCACGGCACCACCCATCGTGCTTTTACTCTCGTCCTCACCCAATCAATAGCACCACTCCATCTTGTGGAGGAAATTAATATATACCACTCCATCTTGTGGAGGAAATCAATAAATACCACTCCATCTTGTGGAGGAAATCGATATATACCACTCCATCTTGTGGAGGAAATAAATAAATACCACTCCATCTTGTGGAGGAAATCCATAGATACCACTCCATCTTGCGTAGGAAATCAATATATACCGCTCCATCTTGTGGAGGAAATCAATAAGTACATGGCATCACCCATCGTGCTTTATCGCTCCTCCTCACCCAAACAATAATCACAATTAATGGGAAAATGAGTAAACAACAAGATTAACCATCCTGGCAAGGGAGAACAATGCAACAACAACTCCCGGCAAGGGAAACAATTTAACAACAAGTCACGGCAAGGGAAACGGTTTAACAACAAGTACCGGCAAGAGAAACAATATAACAACAAGTCCCGGCAAACGAAAAACGCCAACAACTCATCTCTAGTTCATTTACTTTTCATCTTTCACTTCATATCCCAATTTTTCAATTCTTTCAAAATTCTAATAACAAATGACAACACGGTTATGCTCGACTCGGGCGCATAGGTAACCGTCACCATACCTATACACCGACTCCACATAGCACATAGCAATTAACACCTAATCCTATTCCCTCAAGCCAACGTTAGATCAAACACTTACCTCGAAGGCTTCCAACTCTACTCACGCCTCTAGAATAGCTTTACCCCTCGAATTCGCTTCAAAACAGGTCCAATCTAACTCCAATTTACTAAAATGTATCATCAAATGCTAGTTAAGTCAATTTGGATGCATAAGAATGAAATTCCCAAAGTTTTACTCAAAAATTCCCAAAATGCCCCCGGTCCCATGTGGTCAAAACTCGAGATTCGAACCAAACCGGGTTACCCATTCCCCCACGAGTTCATATATGCAAACCCCAAATTGAGGTCCAAATCCCCAATTTTATGAAAACCTAGGTTCTACCCCAAATTCCCCATTTTTAACCATGAAAGCTTTGATTTAAGGATGAAATCATGTTAGAATACGATAAAGATTGAAGAAAACTAGTAACAATTGACCTACATTTGGTTTGGGGACGAAACAGTTCGAGAGGAATCGCCTATGGTGGTTTAGGTTTTGGAAAGATATGAAAAATGAGGTCTGAATTCGTTTAACAGTTGTAGGGTTGCAGATATCGCAAATGCGACATTGATTTCGCATTTGCGAACTGGGCAAAAGAAAAGGGGACCTCGCAATTGCGAGAAATAGTTTGCAATTGCGAACTGGGAAAAATTGAAAGGGAACTCACATTTGTGAGAAAACGTTCGCAAATGCGAACTGGGAAAAATAAAAGGGGACCTCGCAATTACGAGAAGAAGTTCGCAATTGCGAATTGGGGAAAATTGAAAGGGAACTCGCATTTGCGAGAAAACGTTCGCAAATGCAAACTGGGGTTGGACTAGGGAAAACTTGCATTTGCGAAGACTGGCTAAGGAAGGGGGGAATCACATTTGCAATTTTTTATTCTCGAATTTGCGAAGAAGCAAGCCAAGGGAAGAGCTCGCAATTGCGAGGCGGGCTTCGCAATTGCGAAACCTGCAGACACCAGATGATAAAAATGCAACAAAATGAGCCTAACACATATCCGAAACTCACCCGAGCCCTCGGGGCTCCAACCCAAACATGCACCCAGCCTAAAAACATCCTACTGACTTACTCGTGTGATCAAATCGCCAAAATAACATCTAAATCATAGAATCAACCTCCAAAACTCATGATTTTCATTTCAAGTTCAAAACTTTCAAACTTTTCCACTTTTAGTCCAAAACATGTCAAACAACGTTCGTTTTCAACCAAACATTACAGATAGCGCTTAACACCCATTTAATATTTGTACCGGGTGTCGGAAACAAAAATACGAGCATGATACCATAACTTTTGATCAATTTCCGTTTCCAGTTTTCCTTAAGCATTTTCAAAAATAATTTCACCAAAAAGCTCTATTCTCGGGCGTGGGACCTCGGATTTAGATTCCAGGAGACTGGCTCCCAATTTTCATTACGGACCCTCCTGGACCGTCACATCACAGGTCCGGGTCCGTTTACCCAAAACATTGACCAAAGTCAATCATAGCAATATTAGTATCAAAATTCATAGTTTTTAACATAGAGTTCAAATATTTTTACATAAAAATCTTCTGGCTTCGTGCCCGGACTGCGCATGCTAATCGATGCAACCAAATAAGAGGTTTTCAAGGCCAGAAAAGTGCAAGGAAAGGGAGAAATACGGGGATGACGCTTTGGGTCGTCACATCCTCCGCCTCTAAAACAATCATTCGTCCTCGAACGAACAAAAGAAAGGAGTACCTGAGTCGGGGAATAGATGGGGATAACGGCTCCGCATATCATACTCGCACTCCCAGGTGGATGCCTCGGGAAGGAAAACACCGCGACCTCAACTGTTGAACCTGCTGGTCTAAAATAGCCACCAGCTCCTCCTCATATGACAGATCCTTATCCAATTGGACAGTGCTGAAATCTAACATGTGGGTGGGATCACCGTGATATCTCCGAAGCATGGATACATGGAAAATCGACTGCATGGCTGACAAGCTGGGCGGCAAGTCAAGTCAGTAAGCTACCTCCCCCACACGGTCAAGAATCTCAAACGGGCCAATATACCTAGGGCTAAGCTTGCCCTTCTTCCCGAATCTCATCACGCCTTTCATAGGCGATACACGGAGCAATACACGCTCACCAACCATGAAGGCAACATCCTTGACCTTACCGTCTGCAACACTCTTATGCCTGGACTGAGCTGACTGAAGTTTGTCCTGAATGATCTTGACCTTATCCAAGGCCTCCTGTACCAAATCTGTACCCAATTACCGATCCTCTCCCGGCTAAAACCATCCGACTGGGGACCGACGTCGCCTACCATACAACGCCTCATACGGGGCCATCTGAATACTAGACTGGTAGATGTTGTTGTAGGCAAACTTCGCAAACAGCAAGAACTAGTCCCACGAGCCTCCAAAATCAATAACGCAGGCTCGGAGAATATCCTCAAGAATCTGAATGGTCCACTCGGACTGACCGTCCATCTGGGGTGAAATGATGTACTCAAATGGACCTGGGTACCCAACTCATGTTGCACCGCTCCCCAGAAATGCGAAGTAAACTGCGGACCCCGATCCGAAATAATAGATATGGGCACCCCATGAAGGCGAACGATCTCCCTGATATAAATCTCTGCATACCTCTCGGATGAATAAGTGGTAGCAACCGGGATGAAATGCGCTGACTTAGTCAGCCTATCAACAATAACCCATATAGCATCAAACTTCTTCCTAGTCATCGGAAAGCCAGTAACAAAATCCATAGTGATCCTCTCCCACTTCCACTCAAGAAGCTCAATCCTCTGAAATAACCCACCAGGCCTCTGATGCTTGCACTTAACATGCTGACAATTTCGACAACGAGCCACATATTCAACAATGTATTTCTTCATTCTACGCCACCAACAATGTTGTTTCAAATCCTGATACATCTTCTCGGCGCCCGGATGAATAGAATATTGAGAGCTGTGGGCTTCCTCTAAGATCGACCCTCGAATACCATCAACATTGGGCACAAAAACTCGCCCCTGCAACCTCAATATGCCACCATATCCAAAGTCATCTCCTTGGCACCTCCCCTCTGCACCGTGTCTCTCAGGACACATAAATGGGGATCATCAAATTGCCGCTCCCGGATATGCTCCATCAATGACAAACGAGCAACCGTGCAAGCTAACACTCAACTGGGCTCTGAAATATCCAATCTCACAAATCTATTGGCCAAGGCCTGAACATCCAAGGCAAGCGGTCTCTGGATGACCGGAATGTATGCAAGACTACCCATGTTGACGCACTTTCTACTCAATGCATCGGCCACCACATTGGCCTTCCCTGGGTGGTATAAACTAGAAACATCATAATCTTTCAACGACTCCAACCACCTCCACTGTCTCAAATTCAACGCTTTCTGCTTGAACAAGTACTGAAGGCTCTTGTGATCCGAGTACACCTCACACGTCACACCATACAAATAATGCCTCCAGATCTTCAAGGCATGAACAATAGCTGCCAACTCTAAGTCATGAGGTAATATTTCTCGTGGATCTTCAATTGCCTCGACGCATATGCTATGACCTTGCCGCTATGCATCAACACTACGCCAAGTCCGATGCGGGAAGCGTCATAATATACAGTATAAGGCCTGGATCCCATTGGAAAAATCTATACAGGTGCCGTAGTCAAGGCTGTCTTGAGCTTTTGGAAGCTCTCCTCGCACTCATCTGACCACCTGAACTGGGCACCCTTCTGAGTCAATCTAGTCATCGGGGCTGCGATGGATAAAAACCCCTCCAGAAAGCGTCTGTAGTAACAAGCTAACCCCAAGAAACTCCGAATCTCTGTAGCTGAAGCTGGTCGAGGCCAGTTCTTGACTACCTCTATTTTCTTTGGGTCCACCTGGATACCCTCTGCTGATACGACATGATCCAGGGATGCTACGGAACTCAACCAAAATTCGCACTTTGAAAATTTTGCGTACAACTGACTATCCTTCAAAGTCTGAAGAACCACTCTGAGGTGCTGCTCATGCTCCTCCTGACTGCGGGAGCATACCAACAAGATATCATCAATGAATACAATCACAAATAGATCCAAGAAAGGCATGAACACTCGGTTCATCAACTCCATGAATGCTGCCGGGGCATTGGTCAACCCAAACAACATGACCAAAAACTCATGATGCACATAACGAGTATGAAATGCTATCTTAGGGACATCAGATGCCCTAATCCTCAGCTGATGATAACCAGACCTCAAATCTATCTTCAAGAACACCTTAGCACCTAGAAGCTGATCAAACAAGTCATCAACCCTTGGCAGTGGATACTTGTTCATTATCGTCACCTTGTTCAACTGCTGGTAATCAATGCACATCCTCATCGACCCGTCCTTCTTCTTCACAAACAACACTGGTGCACCCCAAGGTGATACGTTGGGTCTAATGAAACCCTTATCAAGCAAATCCTGAAGCTGTTCTTTTAACTCTTTCAACTCTAGTAGGGCCATGCGATACGGTGGAATAGAAATAGGCTGAGTGCTATGAGCCAAATTAATACAGAAGTCAATATCCCTGTTGGGCGGCATACCTGGCAGGTCTGAAACAAAAACCTCGGGGAACTCTCGAACAATAAGAACAGAGTTGATAGATGGAACCTATGCGGCGGAGTCGCGAACATACGCCAAATATGCTAAGCATCCTTTCTCGGCCATATATTGAGCCTTGACATACGAAATAACACTACGGGTGGCATGACCTAGGGTCCCTCTCCACTCAAGTCCCGGCAAGTCTGGCAAGGCCAAAGTTACAGTCTTGGCGTGACAATCCAAGATGGCATGATACGGGGACAACCAGTCAATCCCCAATATAACATCGAAGTCCACCATGTCTAGAAGCCATAAATTGACACGGGTCTCAAGACCCTCAAATACCACTACGCAAGAATGATGCAATCGGTCGACCACTATAGAATCACCAACCGGTGTGGACACATATACCAGAATACCCAAAGCCTCACTAGGTATAAGCAAATAGGGTGAAAAATAGGATGGCACATAAGAATAAGTAGATCCCGGATCAAGTAATACCTAAGTACCCCTATCACAGACCAGTATTACCTGTAATCGCAACATCAGATGACTTAGCGTTAGGCCTGGCTGGCAGTGCATAACAGCTAGCTGGCACCCACCTCCCTGAACTGTGTCTCTAGGACGATCTGCTGCGGGCTGACCCCTACCTCTGGCTGTCCGGGCTCAACCTCTGCGGTCTCTCCCTCCACCTCTATGGCCTCTACCCCCGCCTCTAGCTGGCTGGGCAACCTCTGGATCACCTGGTGCCTGAATGGTAGGGCGAAGACCCTGTTGCTGAGTACTCTGAACAAGACCAATATGCAAGTAATTAAAATTAGGTCTATATCTAATTATATCTTGCTCATTCAACAATTTTATAACTTCTAAAGAGTTAATAATTGCAACAGTTGATTCACATGTTTTAATATTATGTTTCATAATTAAATTAAAATGACCTATCTGGTAGATCTTATGAAAAGGTTCTTCAGGGATACTCCAGTTATCCAATTAGACTCAGTTAATGCAATCTGAGAAGTACGAGATGTTAAGCTAAAAATATTCAAAATATTTTGATTCATTTCAAAAAATTACTATACTGGAACCAATACTAATGCAAAACAACATATCCAAACAATATATCCAGATTATGCAAATACAAGAATTTCAAAAGCCAAATTATTAATAAGTTTTAGATCTAATTATCAAAAGTTCATAAGGATCTACATGTTCTCTTGGCTTTACCTCATCTCTCTCTAGAGTTATCTAGGCTAGGGAACACCTAAAGGTCTCAACAAAACGCCTAACTCGGCTTACAAGGACCACAAGGACAGGCTTGCCAATGTATGCTCCGGGGATTACTCGGATACCTCACACACTTAGAGAGAAATAAGTACCTCACACAAAGTAAATCAATTATAAAACAAGATAAAAAGATTTAACACTTATAAATAATTTAAGCATACTTCTTCAAGTATTTGGCATAATAACTTGGTCATGGATTTGTCTTTGCAAAAGCATTGAGCTCCGGACAGTATATGTGTTTAGTTGCTCATGTTAAACGCATAAAAAGCCATCATGGCTCTGATACCAAAAGATGACAGGACCGAAATTTAAACACTTGTAAGTACATAAAATATTAATTTAAACACTTGTAAGTATATAAAATATGAACAAATGAGAAGATGTTACTTACAAAACAAGCTTTTTATGTAAAAGGAGAAGGCAAGGCTGGAAGATTACAAGATTCAGAGGTAAAGAGAATTTTAGAGAGACTAAAATTGCGACTGAACTCCAATAATACAAGTGAGAGTCTTTTATAGACCTCAGATAAAGTAAAAGCATCTTGTGCTTACATGTGGACGGCTATTATTTTGCCGACAAAGTAGTGGGTCCCTATTAATTAAGACTAGACTCGTACAGCAAAGATTCCATCCGAGTGGAGGCATACTTTTTGACTTATTACTCATGCTTATCTTTTCTTTAATAAAGTAAGCGTATACAAGACAAAAGTGGGAATTACCACTATAATTAATTTAAGACAAAGCCATGTACTTGGCCCTACTCAGATTCCTTTTAGGAATAGTAAAACGTCCTTTGGAGAAAAGTAATTCCGGTTCTTTAAACCTCTACTTTTCTTCAAGGGCCAGAATTCATATTTGTAACAGGTATCCAGGTAAGCGTATGATATGCCCTTAGGACAACTCATATCATCATTACTTGATTCGGTTGAGGAGGCGGCTTCTTCAATGAGCTGCAGCAAAGTGGCTTCATCCTGATGTTCGATATCTTGAAGGGCTTGTTGAAGATTCTTCTTGATCTCAGCTTTGGATGACTTTGACGAAGAGGACTGAGCAGTAGCTTTCTCCTTCTTTGGAGTAGGAGTTTTGGGTTTCGAAACCCAACCTTTAACCTTTATCTCTTTGGATTGGTACCTGATACGGTCAAATTCTGTGATCTTAAAGTCCCAGCTGATAATATACGATATCCTTTTTTGGACATAATATGTACACATTTCAATATGAGTAGACAACGTAGTGATCTCCTGCTTGGTTTGGATCTCTTCAAACTTTTGCAGAAAATGTTGAGGGAGGTTTTCCAATTTCTTCCGAAAGCTTTCCACCAATCGTAAAACCACCTAGGAATAGTGGCCTTTACTAGCTCAGGGCTATATTTAACAAATGAAGTGTGACTCGGCCTGAGATACATGAAATTGTACCATGCTTGCTTGTAGATGTACCAGTTATATGTCTAAGGCTTGTGACTCATGCTCAGAGGTACAGCAGTGAGTAGATGGTCCACTTGCCATTCAAACGGGGAGAGGATCTTCTTAATGGTGAATCGGGAATATAGCATAAAATCTGAATTTCTTTCAGAATAAACATGTTCGATTTCTATGGAATCCGTATCAACTAGAATTGCCTCAAAATAAAGGCGAGTGTGTAAAGAATCAGGACTATCTACGTAGTTTGAATTGTTGTAACAAGGTTTTACTAAATCTTGAACCCTACCAGTTTCGAATTCTTTATCGAGGGCCAAAATAGGGAAAACTCTACTGGTTAGGTACACGAAAGGCTCTTGTGCCTGAGAGGAAGGACTCCAACCTTTGGGTCCACAGCCTGGGCGAAGGACTCAAGGGTCATCATCTCGTAACTCTGTTTACTTTGGACCTTGGAAGCAGATCCAGACGAGGGCTAGGCCTGTAGGTACAAAAGGTCTAGCGGACGAAAGCTGCCTTTCGGGTTTAACAATTTTGAACGGGGAGTTAGTCTTGGCTGGCTTCATGACCCTGAATAAATTCACGGGTTAGAAAATCAGGAAGAGAATTACTTTCTCCTTTAATGAACTCAATTTTAAAATCAAAGCTAGATAGTAGAGCTTGCCATCTAGCAATTTGTTTTGATACAAGATTTTTTACATCTTTCTGAAAAATTTCCTTTGCAGATTTGTAAACAACTCGCAGTAAAATTTTTTTGTTTACTAAATCATCTTGAAATTTAGTATACATAGTACTATAGACAAATCTTCCTTTTTGACTGTACTATAATTTTTCTGGGTAGAATTCAAGCACCAGAAGTAAACCTCACAAGTTGCTCACAACTATCCGGGTTGACGCGCTGTTTAAGGATGCCTCCATATCCTATATCAGAAGCATCTGTTCCTACTATCATCAATGCATCAGGATTAGGTATCCCTAGACAAGGAAGATTTTGAACTAATCTCTTAATTTTTTGGACACTCTGGGTCTGTTCTTCTCCCCAAGGTGCTGGGTTTTTTCTAAGCCTATGGTATAATGGCTCACAGACTTGCCTGATCTTTGGGATGAAATCAGCAACATAATTAAGACTTCCTAAAAATCTCTGAAGCTGAGTTTTATCCTTACTTTCATCAGGGAATTTAGAAGAGAATTCAATGGCTCTACAAATAGGCCTATGGGTTCCTTGATAAATATCATGACCTAAGAATCTAATCGAGGTTTGAAAGAGCTTAATTTTCTTAGCACTAACAACCAAGCCATTGTTTTTTACAACATTAAAGAAAGTATTGAGATGCTTAAAACGAGAATCAATGTCCTCAGAAAAAATCAACACATCATCAATATAAACTATTGACATATAAGAATAAGGATTAAATATGCTATTCATAATATTTTGAAATTCATAAGGCGCATTTTTTAACCCAAATGGCATAACATTCCATTCGTAATGCCCAAAAGAAACATTGAATGAAGTCTTATACCGATCTACATTCGTAATTTGGAGTTGCCATAATCCAGACTTCATATCAAACTTACTATTAAGGTTTGCTTTATAAGTTCGATTAAGAAGATCTCTTTTGTTGGGGATTGGATGGCGGATCCATTTGAGGACAGAGTTCAGGGGCTTATTATTAATTACAAGCCTGGGTGCTCCTCTTTCTTTCTCTGCACTATTGTTACCATAGAATGCAGAGCAACTCCAAGGAGAGTTAGAGGGGCGGATTATACCATTAACAAGCAAATGGTTAATCTCATTTTTGCAAACCTCCAATATCTCTTGATTCATCTGAATCGGTCTAGCCTTTGTAGGGATATTCCGTTCATCAAAACCATCAATGTACGGGAGTTCAACAGAATGCTTTTTTACATTCCAAAAAGCAGAAGGCAAATTAGAACAAACTTCATTTTCAAATTTTCTTTGGAGGGAATCAATCTTAGCCACCATTCCCGGGGTTTTTAAAGTTTGTTTAATTTGTTCAATCTTTATTTCTTCTTTGAGAAATGAAATATGATTAGAAAGGCGATTAATTTTAAAAACAGTTTTATTTTTCAAAACCAAACTTTCTTCAGGAGAAAGGGATTTAACAAATGGGAAAAACACCTTTTGACCAAGGATACATGCATGAATGCCATCTAAATTATCAGTATATGGTTTTACCTGATTTATGAAAGGCAGGCCAAGAATAATATCTTCATTAATATTTTCAGTAATCACAAAATCGTCCGTGAAGCAAATATTATTATTAAAAATATGCGCTTTTGACAATTTATAATCTATTTCATTCGCTCTCCTGTAGCAGAATACAAACGAGTAGTACTTTTCTCAAGGTACTTAAGAGGAATGAGGCCTTTCAAAATACAATTGCGATCAGCTCCACTATCAAACAATGCAATCTTGTTAAGCACAAAGTCTTTAGCAATTACTAATTTAATAGGAATATGCTGACTGAGAGATTTAATGGTGGACACAAAAGCACTGGCTTCTTTCAGAAGACCGGGATCAATTGATTTTCCAGGGAAGTTAGAAGTAGGTTCTAGTTCAGCAAAAGAAATAGATTTTCCTTTATCTGTTGCAAGAACTTCTCTCAGAACTTGAGAAGTAAGGGCCTCAAGCTCAATCTTATCAAGACGAGACTTCATATCTCTGACCTCCTGCATATGGGAATTAATTTCTCTACGCAAGTCAGAGACAGAGGGCTCAGCAGGTTTATCAAACCTAGAGAAAACCTGGTTCATACTAAACGGTTTTATGACCTTAGAATGAGAAGGTTTCTTTTGGTCTGAATAAAGGATAATCTTCTTAAGTTCGGCAAGATACCTGGTTCTCGACTCATCATTCTTGATGTGGTCAATGATATCAAAGAGAACTTCTTTAGAATCCTCAGTAATCGTACTAATGGTATTTGAATTACAATCACAGAAAATACCTTCGCACGATCCTTCACAAGAGTCATCCTGTTCTGATTGACTCTCATCAGTCTCATATGCGACATTGATATTCTCTTCGTCACTATATTCGTCCGAAGAGGTATTATTAGAAGCAGAATCACTCTCTTGGAGGATAGAAAAGAGTTTTACCTTAGTATCATCATCTAATCCTAAGAGATTAATTTTCTTCTTCTTCATAGAAGACTTACACTGGTTGGCTCTCTGTCCAGACTTACCACAGTTCCAACACACATCTTCTTTATGGGAAGGTCTACGCTTCCTGAACTTTTTATTGGGTTGCTCTGACCTGTCCTTAGAAGTATTCTTTCTAGGTCTCCTAGAGTTATACGAAGACTTCTTAGATTTCTTCTTGTCCATCTTAGAAGGGGGAGGATCTACATTACCGAACCCAAAATCACGGCAAAAACTGCCTAATTCGGCTCTAGATGTCATCCTATCTTTCTTAAGGTGACTCTTGAGCTTGAGGTCAGTACACAGTTCTAAAGCTGGGGTATTAATGAGGCTAATAATGTCTCCATAAGTCATCTGGTCATAGGGCACCTTACCACCGCACCTATCTCTGATTTTTGATCTAGCATTTTCGGCAAAAAGAGGGGGAAGACCGCTAATGAATCTGTCTTTCCAGAAATCACTATTGCAGTTGGGTCTGGTCATAATCTTAACCATAAACTGACCCTTATACCACCTAAAGTCACTTAATTTAGGACACCTAAGGTTATTAAGGATTTCTAGACTCCTATCTTGGAAGAGTTTTGGCTAACCTACAAAATGTTTAGCAATGTGGTAGAGCAGAGTGGCACAAGCATCCTCACGAGTCTCAAATTTCTGAGTTTCCATACCACTGTTAATTCTAATAGTGGTAATGATCGTGGTTTCATTGGGAATGTGTTGCATAAAATCTTCGGTGACATAATTATCCCACCAGTACCAAAGCATTCCGGTAAAGCCAGCTGTGATCATAGCAGCTGCTTCTTTATCGGAGGAACTACGCAGCTTATAACTGGTAATGCAAACACCCATTTCCTGGAGGACTCGATAGATTTGATGTTTGGGTAACCCATCAATATTCCATTCGACGATGCCTCGACCATCATGAGAAGATTGAGACTGGAAACCGTCTTCCTCATACTGAGTATCAGGAAAGGAGGGACGTTTATAATAATTTCTCCTATTAGGATATCGGTAAGAAAGTTTATGAAGAGAGTTTTCAGAAAGAGTGTGGACATTCTAGGAAGTAGAAGCTTTGACAATCTCGGAAGTAGAAGCTTTATTTTCCTTGGTTGAGGGAGAATCAGAAACTGACGATGCTTTAGCCTTACTTTTGTCAGAGGCGTGAAAGTGGGTTAATTTTTCGGTGATTTGTTCAACTAGCTTACCTGAGATGGCAATATCGTTGCTGAGCTTGGGGAACAATTCACGATGAAATTCAGGGGGTTTGAATATAGGATTAGGCTCTATCGTTTTACTAGTACTGGGCCTAGGGGCACTTAAACTAGGGGCCGAAAACACCAACTTAGGATTTGTTTCCTCAATCTGTAAAGAAACAGTGTGCAAAAATTTATTGGTATAATTGTTCTATTGGACAATCTTATCAATATCTGCATTAGAGGGCAAACTCTGAGGATTACTGCTTTTGAGCTTGAAAGGAGACGCAGGAACAAGATTATTGGAATGAGGAATTTTAATTCCCTCAAGCGCGGGAGTGACAGAGTCGACGACCTTGCTGGACTGAGTATACTTATTAACAAGGACTTGTAATGACTCATTTTGGTCATCTAACTTTCTAGTGATTTCAAACCATCTGAAGAATTCGATATCACACTTTAAACGCTTCATATCTGAAATCCACTGTTTTCCAAAAAGAGCATGTTGACTCTGAGAATAGGTAGCACCATACCATTTGACTTTCAACCTATTGTTAGGGTCAAGCCAGAATTTTTTCAAAGAAGCAAGATCAGGGGTATAGTCCTCTTCTGCAGTAATAACACCCAATCCAGGGTCTGAATAATGCCTTGGAGGCTCCATATTAGGCTCTATGGGACTAGAAGGTTCCTGGACCTGAGGTTTATAAAACACTTTTGGGATTTCTCCCGAATAATCTACACCATCAACTTGACTTTTGTCAGCTGACCTAAAAGAATAAGAACGATTAAATACTCCCTCCGGGGGCTTTGAAGAAGTAGAACCAGAGGTGAAACTTCTGCGAGGTCTGGAGTCCAGAAATTTAAGATCAATAGAACCATCAGAATTTTGAATGATACGCTCAATCTGACGTTTCTCAGTGTGAGAGGAAACAGGTTGGGTAATAGCATCGAAATGCCAATCTGTATTGGCCAAGAGGTCATTCCACTTGAGAAGGCGAGGAACAAAGATGATACTATGTTCATGGTTAGCTTCCATTAACATAGTCACACCTTTGGTACTCTCTATCCTAGCTCTAGGAGCAAGGGTAGTTGCCATCAACCTGTAATAGACTCGATAGATAACAGCTAACTCACTAGTTTCTGATTTGCTGTTCATATTTATAGTTTTAATATTAAGAGTTATTGTATCCAACAATTAGGATAATTAATATTAACAGAGAAATTTGGATAGCAGTTGAAATAAACAGGGACACCTGCTAAATTACTTTCAAGATCGCCCAATAATAATCATCAAAATTAAGAAAACATGCATCACGTAACAGTGCACAAATAGGAATATTAAGTCCTTTTCTTAATAAAGGATTAACAGCAATTTGAACAAGACTAATATGCAAGTAATTAAAATTAGATCTATATCTAATTATATCTTGCTCATTCAACAATTTTATAACTTTTAAAGAGTTTTAATAGAAACAGTTGATTCACATGTTTTAATATTATGTTTCTTAATTAAATTAAAATGACCTATCTGGTAGATCTTATGAAAAGGTTCTTCAGGGATACTCCAGTTATCCAAATTAGACTCAGTTAATGCAATCTGAGAAGTACGAGATGTTAAGTTAACAGTATTCAAAATATTTTGATTCATTTCAAAAATTACTGTCCTGGAACCAATACTAATGCAAAACAACGTATCCAAACAATATATCCAGATTATGCAAATACAAGAATTATAAAAGCCAAATTATTAATAAGTTTTAGATCTAATTATCAAAGGTTCATAAGGATCTACATGTTCTCTTGGCTTTACCTCATCTCTCTCTAGAGTTATCTAGGATACGGGAACACCGAAAGGTCTCAACAAAACGCCTAACTCGGCTTACAAGGACCACAGGGACAGACTTGCCAACGTATGCTCCGGGGATTACTCGGATACCTCACACACTTAGAGAGAAATAAGTACCTCACACAAAGTAGATCAATTATAAAACAAGATAAAAAGATTCAACACTTATAAATAATTTAAGCATACTTCTTCAAGTATTTGGCATAATAACTTGGTCATGGATTTGTCTTTGCAAAAGCATTGAGCTCCGGACAGTATATGTGTTTAGTTGCTCATGTTAAACACATAAACAGCCATCATGGCCCTTATACCAAAAGATGACAGGACCAAAATTTAAACACTTGTATGTACATAAAATATTAATTTAAACACTTGTAAGTATATAAAATATGAACAAATGAGAAGATGTTACTTACAAAACCAGCTTTTTATTTAAAAGGAGAAGGCAAGGCTGGAAGATTACAAGATTCAGAGGTAAAGAGAACTTTAGAGAGACTAAAATTGCGACTGAACTCCAACAATACAAGTGAGAGTCTTATATAGACCTCAGATAAAGTAAAAGCATCTTGTGCTTACATGTGGACGGCTATTATTTTGCCGACAAAGTAGTGGGTCCCTATTGATTAAGACTAGACTCGTACAACAAAGATTCCATCTGAGTGGAAGGCATACTTTTTGACTTATTACTCATGCTTATCTTTTCTTTAATAAAGTAAGCGTATACAAGACAAAATTGGGCATTCCCACTATAATTAATTTAAGAGAAGGCCATGTACTTAGCCCTACTCGGATTCCTTTTAGGAATAGTAAAACGTCCTTTGGAGAAAAGTAATTCCGGTTCTTTGAACCTCTACTTTTCTTCAAGGGCCAGAATTCCTATTCGTAATAGGTATCCAGGTAAGCCTATGCTATGCCCTTAGGACAACACATATCATCATTACTTAATTTGGTTGAGGAGGCGGCTTCTTCAATGAGCTACAGCAAAGTGGCTTCATCCTGATGTTCGATATCTTGAAGGGCTTGTTGAAGCTTCTTCTGGATCTCGGCTTTGGATGACTTTGATGAAGAGGACTGAGCAGTAGCTTTCTCCTTCTTTGGAGTAGGAGTTTCGGGTTTCGGAACCCAACCTTTAACCTTTATCTCTTTGGATTGGTATCTGATACGGTCAAATTCTGCGATCTTAAAGTCCCAGCTGATAATATACGATATCCTTTTTTGGACATAATATTTACACATTTTAATATGAGTAGGCAACGTAGTGATCTCCTGCTAGGTTTGGAACTCGTCAAACTTTTGCAGAAAATGTTGAGAGAGGTTTTCCCATTTTCCTCCGAAAGCTTTCCACCTATCGTAAAACCACCTAGGAATAGTGGCCTTTACTAGCTCAGGGCTATATTTAACAAACCAAGTGTGACTCGGCCTGAGATACATGAAATTGTACCATGCTTGCTTGTAGATGTACCAATTATATATCTGAGGCTTGTGACTCATGCTCAGAGGTATAGGAGTGAGTAGATGGTCCACATGCCATTCAAACGGGGAGAGGATCTTCTTATTGGTGAATTGGGAATGTAGGATAAAATCTGAATTTCTTTCATAATATACATGTTCGATTTCTATGGAATCCGTATCAACTAAATGCCTCAAAATAAAGGCGAGTGTGTAAAGAATCAGGACTATCTACGAAGTTTGAATTGTTGTAACAAGGTTTTACTAAATCTTGAACCCTACCAGTTTTGAATTCTTTTTCGAGGGCCAAAATAGGGAAAACTCTAGTGGTTAGGTACTCGAAAGGCTCTTGTGCCTGAGAGGAAGGACTTTGGACGTTTGGGTCCACAGCCTGGGCGAAGGACTCAGGGGTCTTCATCTCGTAACTCTATTTACTTTGAACCTTGGAAGTAGATCCAGACGAGGATTCAGGTTTTGGGCCTGTAAGTTTGGGGATGTCTCCAAGGAGAGTAAATTTGTTTTGAGATGGGCTTTGGGCCGGACTAGGTAAAGGCGGGAAAGAAGGCCTTAGCTGGGCTAGGCCTGTAGGTACAAAAGGTCTAGAGGACGAAAGCTGCCTTTCGGGTTTAACATTTTTGAACGGGGAGTTAGTCTTGGCTGGCCTCATGACCCTGAATAAATTCACGGGATAGAAAATCAGGAAGAGAATTACTTTCTCCTTTAATGAACTCAATTTTAAAATCAAAGCTAAATAGTAGAGCTTGCCATCTAGCAAATATTTGTTTTGAAACAAGATTATTTACATCTTTCTGTAAAATTTCCTTTGTAGATTTGCAATCAACTCAGAGTAAAAATACTTTGTTTACTAAATCATCTTGAAATTTAGTAATACATAGTACTATAGACAAAACTTCCTTTTTGACTGTACTATAATTTTCTGGGTAGAACTCCAGACACCAGAAGTAAACCTCACAAGTTGCTCACAACTATCCGGGTTGACGCGCTGTTTAAGGAAGCCTCTATATCCTATATTAGAAGCATATGTTTCTACTATCATAAATGCAACAGGATTAGGTATCCCTAGACAAGGAAGATTTTGAACTAATCTCTTAATTTTTTGGACACTCTGGGTCTGTTCTTCTCCCCAATTGTGCTGGGTTTTTTCTAAGCCTATGGTATAATGGCTCACAGACTTGCCTAATCTTTGGGATGAAATCAGCAACATAATTAAGACTTCCTAAAAATCTCTGAAGCTGAGTTTTATCCTTAATTTAATCATGGAATTTAGAAGAGAATTCTATGGCTCTACAAATAGGCCTGTGGGTTCCTTGATAAAGATCATGACCTAAGAATCTAATCGAGGTTTGAAAGAGCTTAATTTTCTTAGCACTAACAACCAAGCCATTGTTTTTTACATTATTAAAGAAATTATTGAGATGCTTAAAATGAGAATCAATGTCCTCAGAAAAAATCAACACATCATCAATATAAACTATTGACATATAAGAATAAGGATTAAATATGCTATTCATAATATTTTGAAATTCAGAAGGCGCATTTTTAACCCAAATAGCATAACATTCCATTCGTAATGCCCAAAAGGAATATTGAATGCAGTCTTATACCGATCTTCATTCTTAATATAGATTTACCAGAATCCAGACTTCATATCGAACTTACTATAAAGGTTTGCTTTATAAGTTCGTTTAAGAAGATCTCTTTTGTTGGGGATTGGATGGCGGATCCATTTGAGGACAGAGTTCAGAGGCTTATAATTAATTACAAGCCTGGGTGCTCATCTTTCTTTCTCTGCACTATTGTTAACATAGAATGCAGAGCAACTCTAAGGAGAGTTAGAGGGGCGGATTATACCATTATCAAGCAAATGGTTAATCTCATTTTTGCAAACCTCCAACAATTCTTCATTCATCTGAATCGGTCTAGCCTTTGTAGGGATATTCCGTTCATCAAAACCATCAATGTACGGGAGTTCAACAGAATGCTTTTTTACATTCCAAAAAGCAGAAGGCAAATTAGAACAAACTTCATTTTCAAATTTTCTTTGGAGGGAAACGATCTTAGACACCATTCCCGGGGTTTTTAAAGTTTGTTTAATTTGTTCAATCTTTATTTATTCTTTTAGAAAAGAAATATGATTAGAAAGGCGATTAATTTTAAAAACAGTTTTATTTTTCAAAAACAAACTTTCTTCAAGAGAAAGGGATTTAACAAATGGGAAAAACACCTTTTGACCAAGGACACATGCATGAATGCCATCTAAATCATCTGTATATGGTTTTAACTGATTTATGAAAGGCAGACCAAGAATAATATCTTCATTAATATTTTCAGTAATCACAAAATCGTTCGTAAAGCAAATATTATTATTACAAATATGCGATTTAGACAATTTAAAATCTATTTTCATTCGCTCTCCTGTAGCGGAATACAAACGAGTAGTACCTTTCTCAAGGTACTAAAGAGGAATGAGGCCTTTTACAATTCAATTGCGATCACCGCCACTATCAAACAATGCAATCTTGTTAAGCACAAAGTCTTTAGCAATTACTAATTTAATAGGAATATGCTTACTGAGAGATTTAATGGTGGACACAGAAGGATTTGCTTCTTCAAGAAGACCGAGATCAATTGATTCTCCAGGGAAGTTAGAAGTAGGTTCTAGTTCAGAAAAAGAAACAGATTTTCCTTTATTTGTTGCAGGAACTTATCTAAGAACTTGAGAAGTAAGGTCCTCAAGCTCAATCTTATCAAGACGAGACTTCATATCTCTGACCTCCTGCTTAAGAGAATTCATTTCTCTACGCAAGTCAGATACAGAGGGCTCAGCAGGTTTATCGAACCTAGAAAAAACCTGGTTCATACTAAAAGGTTCTATAAACTTAGAATGAGAAGGTTTCTTTTGGTCTGAATTAAGGATAATCTTCTTAAGTTCAGGAAGAGACCTTGTTCTAGACTCATCATTCTTGATGTGGTCAATGATATCAAAGAGAACTTCTTTAGAATCCTCAGTAATCGTACTAATGGTGTTTGATTTACAATCACAGAAAATACCTTCGCACGATCCTTCATAAGAGTCATCCTGTTCTGATTGACTCTCATCAGTCTCATATGCGACATTGATATTCTCTTCGTCATTATATTCGTCCGAAGAAGTATTATTAGAAGCAAAATCACTCTCTTGGAGGATAGAAAAGAGTTTTTCCTCAGTATCATCATCTAATCCTAAGAGATTAATTTTCTTCTTCTTCTTAGAAGACTTACACTGGTTGGCTCTATGTCAAGACTTTCCATAGTTCCAACACACATATTCTTTATGGGAAGGTCTACGCTTCCTGCATTTCTTCTTGGGTTGGTCTGACCTGTCCTTAGAAGTATTCTTTCTAGGTCTCCTAGATTTATACAAAGACTTCGTAGATTTCTTCTTGGCCATCTTAGAAGGGGGAGGATCTACATTACCGAACCCAAAATCATGGCAAAACTGCCTAATTCGGCTCTAGATGTCATCCTATCTTTCTTAAGGTAACTCTTCAGCTTGAGGTCAGTACACAGTTCTAAAGCTGTGGTTTTAATGAGACTAATAATGTCTCCATAAGTCATCTGGTCATAGGGCACCTTACCACTGCACCTATCTCTGATTTTTTATCTAACCTTTTCGGCAAAAAGAGGGGGAAGACCGCTAATGAATCTGTCTTTCCAGAAGTCACTATTACAGTCGGGTGTGGTCATAATCTTAACCATAAACTCATCCTTATACCACCTAAGGTCACTTAATTTAGGAAACCTAAGGTTATTAAGGATTTCTAGACTCCTATCTTGGAAGAGTTTTGGCTCACCTACAAAGTGTTTAGCAATGTGGTAGAGCAGAGTGGCACAAGCATCCTCACGAGTCTTAGATTCCTGAGTTTCCATACCACTGTTAGTTCTAATAGTGGTTCGTGGTTGCATTGAGAATGTGTTGCTTAAGTTCTTCGGTGACATAATTATCCCACCAATACCTAAGCATTCCCGTAAAGCCAGCTGTGACCATAGTAGCTGCTTCTTTATTGGAGGAACTACGCAGCTTATAGCTGGTAACGCAAGCACCCATTTCGTGGAGGACTCGATTGATTTGATGTTCGGCTAACCCATCAATATTCCATTCGACCATGCCTCAACCATCATGAGAAGATTGAGACTGGAAACCGTCTTCCTCATACTGAGTATCAGGAAAGGAGGGACGTTTATAATAATTTCTCCTATTAGGATATCAGTCAGAAAGTTAATGAAGAGAGTTTTCAGAAAGAGTGTGGACATTCTCGGAAATAGAAGCTTTGACACTCTCGGAAGTAGAAGCTTTATTTTCCTTGGTTGAGGGAGAATCAAAAACTGACGATGCTTTAGCCTTAATTTTGTCAGAGACTGAAAGTGGGCTAATTTTTCGGAGATTTGTTCAACTAGCACCTTAGACGGCAATATCGTTGCTGAGCTTGGGGAACAATTCACGACGAAATTCAGGGGGTTTGAATATAGGATTAGGCTCTATCGTATTACTAGTATTGGGCCTAGGGGCACTTAAACTAGGAGCCGAAAAGACCAACTTAGGATTTTTTTCCTCAATCTGTAAAGAAACAGTGTGCAAAAATTTATTGGTATAATTGTTCTGTTCGACAATCTTATCAATATCTGCATTGGAGGACAAACTCTGAGGATTACTGCTTTTCAGCTTGAAAGGAGACGCAGGAACAAGAATATTGGAATGAGGAATTTTAATTCCCTCAAACGGGGGAGTGACAGACTCAACGACCTTGCTGGACTGAGTATACCACTTATAAACAAGGACTTGTAATGACTCATTTTGTTCATCTAACTTTCCATTGATTTCAAACCATCTGAAAAATTCGATATCACACTTTAAACGCTTCATATCTGAAATCCACTGTTTTCTAAAAAGAGCCTGCTAACTCTGAGAATCGGTAACACCATACCATTTGACTTTCAACATATTGTTAGGGTCAAGCCAGAGTTTTTTCAAAGAAGCAAGATCAGGGGTATAATCCTCTTCTGCAGTAATAACACCCAATCCAGGGTCTGAATATTGCCTTGGAGGCTCCATATCAGACTCTGTAGGATTAGAAGGTTCCTGGACCTGAGGTTTATGAAACACTTTTTGGATTTCTCCCGAAAAATCTACACCATCAACTTGACTTTTGTCAGCTGAACTAAAAGAATAAGAACGATTAAGTACTCCCTCCGGGGGATTTGAAGAAGTAGAACCAGGGGTGAAACTTCTGCGAGGTTTGGAGTCCAGAAATTTAAGATCAACAGAACCATCGGAATTTTGAATGATACGCTCAATCTGACGTTTCTCAGTGTGAGAGGAAACAGGTTGGGTAATAGCCTCGAAATGCCAATCTGTATTGGCCAGGAGGTCATTCCACTTGAGAAGGCGAGGAACAAAGATGATACTATGTTCATGGTTAGCTTTCATTAACATAGTCATACCTTTGGTACTCTCTATCCTAGCTCTAGGAGCAAGGGTTGTTGCCATCAACCTGTAATAGACTCGATATATAACAGCTAACTCACGAGTTTCTGATTTGCTGTTAATATTTATAGTTTTAATATTAAGAATTAATGTATCCAACACATTATGATCATTGATATCAACAGAGAAATTTGGATAGCAGTTGAAATAAACAGGGCCACCTGCTAAATTACTTTCAAGAGCTCCCAATAAATAATCATCAAAATTAAGAAAACGTGCATCGCGTAACAGTGCACAAACAGGAATATTAAGTCCTTTTCTAAATATAGGCTTAACAGCAATTTGAACAAGACCAATATGCAAGTAATTAAATTTAGATCTATATCTAATTATATCTTGCTCATTCAACAATTTTATAACTTCTAAAGAGTTATTAATTGTAACAGTTGATTAACATGTTTTAATATTATGTTTCTTAATTAAATTAAAATGACCTATCTGGTAGATCTTATGAAAAGGTTCTTCAAGGATACTCCAGTTATCCAAATTAGACTCAGTTAATGCAATCTGAGAAGTACGAGATGTTAAGTTAACAGTATTAAAAATATTTTGATTCATTTCAAAAAATTACTGTCGTGGAACCAATACTAATGCAAAACAACGTATCCAAACAATATATCCAGATTATGCAAATACAAGAATTACAAAGGCCAAATTATTAATAAGTTTTAGATCTAATTATCGATGGTTCATAAGGATATACATGTTCTCTTGGCTATACCTCATCTCTCTCTAGAGTTATCTAGGCTACGGGAACACCTAAAGGTCTCAACAACGGCTTACAAGGACCACAGGGACAGGCTTGCCAACGTATGCTCCGAGGATTACTCGGATACCTCACACACTTAGAGAGAAATAAGTACCTCACACAAAGTAGATCAATTATAAAACAATATAAAAGGATTCAACACTTATAAATAATTTAAGCATTCTTCTTCAAGTATTTGGCATAATAACTTGGTCATGGATTTGTGTTTGCAAAAGCATTGAGCTCCGGACAGTATATGTGTTTAGTTGCTCATGTTAAACACATAAACAGCCATCATGGCTCTGATACCAAAAGATGAAAGGATCGAAATTTAAACACTTGTAAGTATATAAAATATTAATTTAAACACTTGTAAGTATATAAAATATGAACAAATGAAAAGATGTTACTTACAAAACCAGTTTTTTATTTAAAAGGAGAAGGCAAGGCTGGAAGATTACAAGATTCAGAGGTAAAGAGAATTTTGGAGAGACTAACATTGCGACTGACCTCCAACAATACAAGTGAGAGTCTTTTATGGACCTCAGATAAAGTAAAAGCATCTTGTGCTTACAGGTGGACGGCTATTATTTTGCCGACAAAGTAGTGGGTCCCTATTAATTAAGACTAGACTCGTACAGCAAAGATTCCATCTGAGTGGAAGGCATACTTTTTGACTTATTAATCATGCTTATCGTTTCTTTAATAAAGTAAGCGCATACAAGACAAAAATGGGCATTCCCACTAATTAATTTAAGACAAGGCCATGTGCTTGGCCCTACTCGGATTTATTTTAGGAATAGTAAAACGTCCTTTGGAGAAAAGTAATTCCGCTTCTTTGAACCTCTACTTTTATTCAAGGGCCAGAATTCCTATTCATAATAGGTATCCAGGTAAGCCTATGCTATGCCTTTAGGACAGCACATATCATCATTACTTGATTCGGTTGAGGAGGCGGCTTCTTCAATGAGCTGCAGCAAAGTGGCTTCATCCTGATGTTCGATATCTTGAAAAGCTTGTTGAAGCTTCTTCTTGATATTGGCTTTGGATGACTTTGACGAAGAGGACTGAGCAGTAGCTTTCTCCTTCTTTGGAGTAGAAGTTTTGGGTTTCGGAGACCAACCTTTAACCTTTATCTCTTTGGATAGGTACCTGATACGGTCAAATTCTGCGATCTTAAAGTCCCAGCTGATAATATACGATATCCTTTTTTGGACATAATATTTACACATTTTAATATGAGTAGGCAACGTAGTGATCTCCTGCTTGGTTTGGAACTCGTCAAACGTTTGCAGAAAATGTTGAGGGAGGTTTTCCCATTTTCCTCCGAAAGCTTTCCACCAATCGTAAAACCACCTAGGAATAGTGGCCTTTACTAGCTCAGGGCTATATTTAACAAACCAAGTGTGACTCGCCCTGAGATACATGAAATTGTACCATGCTTGCTTGTAGATTTACCAGTTATATGTCTGAGGCTTGTGACTCATGCTCAGAGGTATAGGTGTGAGTAGATGGTCCACATGCCATCCAAACGGGGAGAGGATCTTTTTAATGGTGAATTGGGAATATAGGATAAAATCTGAATTTCTTTAAGAATAAACATGTTCGATTTCTATGGAATCGGTATCAACTAGAATTGCCTCAAAATAAAGGCGAGTGTGTACAGAATCAGGACTATCTACGTAGTTTGAATTGTTGTAACAAGGTTTTACTAAATCTTGAAACCTACCAGTTTTGAATTCTTTATCGAGGGCCAAAATAGGGAAAACTCTAGTGGTTAGGTACTCGAAAGGCTCTTGTGCCTGAAAGGAAGGACTTTGGACCTTTGGGTCCACCGCCTGGGCGAAGGACTCAGGGGTCTTCATCTCGTAACTATGTTTACTTTGGACCTTGGAAGTAGATCCAGACGAGGATTTAGGTTTTGGGCCTGTAAGTTTGGGGATGTCTCCAAGGACAGTAAATTTGTTTTGAGCCGGACTAGGTAAAGGAGGGAAAGAAGGCCTTAGCTGGGCTAGGCCTGTAGGGACAAAAGGTCTAGCGGACGAAAGTTGGCTTTCGAGTTTAACATTTTTGAACGGGGAGTTAGTCTTGGCTGGCCTCAAGACCCTGAAGAAATTCACGGGTTAGAAAATCAGGAAGAGAATTACTTTCTCCTTTAATGAACTCAATTTTAAAATGAAAGCTAGATAGTAGAGCTTGCCATCTAGCAAATATTTGTTTTGAAACAAGATTTTTTACATCTTTTTGTAAAATTTCCTTTGAAGATTTGCAATCAACTCGGAGTAAAAAATTTTTGTTTACTAAATCATCTTGAAATTTAGTAATACATAGTACTAAAGACAAAACTTCCTTTTTCACTGTACTATAATTTTTCTGGGTAGAATTCCAGACACCAGAAGTAAACCTCACAAGTTGCTCACAACTATCCGGGTTGACGCGCTGTTTAAGGATGCCTCCATATCCTATATCAGAAGCATCTGTTTCTACTATCATAAATGCATCAGGATTAGGTATCCCTAGACAAGGAAGATTTTGAACTAATCTCTTAATTTTTTGGACACTCTGGGTCTGTTCTTCTCCCAAAGGTGCTGGGTTTTTTCTAAGCCTATGGTATAATGGCTCACAGACTTGCCTAATCTTTGGGATGAAATCAGCAACATAATTAAGACTTCCTATAAATCTCTGAAGCTGAGTTTTATCCTTAATTTCATCCAGGAATTTAGAAGAGAATTCTATGGCTCTACAAATAGGCCTATGGGTTCCTTGATAAAGATCATGACCTAAGAATCTAATCGAGGTTTGAAAGAGCTTAATTTTCTTAGCACTAACAACCAAGCCATTGTTTTTTACACCATTAAAGAAAGTATTGAGATGCTTAAAATGAGAATCAATGTCCTCAGAAAAAATCAGCACATCATCAATATAAACTATTGACATATAAGAATAAGGATTAAATATGCTATTAATAATTTTTTGAAATTTAGAAGGCGCATTTTTTAACCAAAATGGCATAACATTCCATTCGTAATGCCCAAAAGGAACATTGAATGCAGTCTTATACCGATCTTCATTCTTAATTTGGATTTGCCAGAATCCAGACTTCATATCGAACTTACTATAAAGGTTTGCTTTATAAGTTCGTTTAAGAAGATCTCTTTTGTTGGGGATTGGATGGCGGATCCATTTGAGGACAGAGTTCAGGGGCTTATAATTAATTACAAGCCTGGGTGCTCCTCTTTCTTTCTCTGCACTATTGTTAACATAGAATGCAGAGCAACTCCAAGGAGAGTTAGAGGGGCGGATTATACCATTATCAAGCAAATGGTTAATCTCATTTTTGCAAACCTCCAATAATTCTTGATTCATCTGAATCGGTCTAGCCTACGTATGGATATTCCGTTCATCAAAACCATCAATGTACGGGAGTTCAACAGAATGCTTTTTTACATTCCAAAAAGCAGAAGGCAAATTAGAACAAACTTCATTTTCAAATTTTCTTTGGAGGGAATCGATCTTAGCCACCATTCCCAGGGTTTTTAAAGTTTGAATAATTTGTTCAATCTTTATTTATTCTTTGAGAAAAGAAATATGATTAGAAAGCCGATTAATTTTAAAAACAATATTATTTTTCAAAAACAAACTTTCTTCAGGAGAAAGGGATTTAACAAATGTGAAAAACACCTTTTGACCAAGGACACATGCATGAATGCCATTTAAATCATCAGTATATGGTTTTAATTGATTTATGAAAGGCAGACCAAGAATAATATCTTCATTAATATTTTCAGTAATTACAAAATCGTTCGTAAAGCAAATATTATTATAAAAAATATGCGCTTTAGACAATTTATAATCTATTTTCGTTCGCTCTCCTGTAGCGGAATACAAACGAGTAGTACCTTTCTCAAGGTACTTATGAGGAATGAGGCCTTTCACAATACAATTGCGACCAGCTCTACTATCAAACAATGCAATCTTGTTAAGCACAAAGTCTTTAGCAATTACTAATTTAATAGGAATATGCTGACTGAGAGATTTAATGGTGGACACAGAAAGACTGGCTTCGTTCAGAAGACCGGGATCAATTGATTCTCCAGGGAAGTTAGAAGTAGGTTCTAGTTCAGCAAAAGAAACAAATTTTCCTTTATCTGTTGCAGGAAATTCTCTAAGAACTTGAGAAGTAAGGGCCTCAAGCTCAATCTTATCAAGACGAGACTTCATATCTCTGACCTCCTGCTTAAGGGAATTCATTTATCTACGCAAGTCAGAGACAGAGGGCTCAGCAGGTTTATCGAACCTAGAGAAAACCTGGTTCATACTAAAAGGTTCTATGACCTTAGAATGAGAAGGTTTCTTTTGGTCTGAATTAAGGATAATCTTCTTAAGTTCAGCAAGATACCTGGATCTAGACTCATCATTCTTGATGTGGTCGATGATATCAAAGAGAACTTCTTTAGAATCCTCAGTAATCGTACTAACGGTATTTGAATTACAATCACAGAAAATACCTACGCACGATCCTTCACAAGAGTCATCCTGTTCTAATTGACTCTCATCAATCTCATATGCGACATTGATATTCTCTTCATCACTATATTTGTCCGAAGAGGTATTATTAGAAGCAGAATCACTCTCTCGAGGATAGAAAAGAGTTTTTCCTTAGTATCATCATCTAATCCTAAGAGATTAATTTTCTTCTTCTTCTTAGAAGACATACACTGGTTGGCTCTATGTCCAGACTTACCACAATTCCAACACATATCTTCTTTATGGGAAGGTCTACGATTCCTGAATTTCTTCTTGGGTTGGTCGGACCTGTCCTTAGAAGTATTCTTTCTAGGTCTCCTAGATTTATACAAAGACTTCTTAGATTACTTCTTGGCCATCTTAGAAGGGGGAGGATCTACATTACTGAACCCAAAATCACGGCAAAAACTGCCTAATTCGGCTCTAGATGTCATCCTATCTTTCTTAAGGGGACCCTTTAGCTTGAGGTCAGTACACAGTTCTAAAGTTGTGGTATTAATAAGGCTAATAATGTCTCCATAAGTCATCTGGTCATAGGGCACCTTACCACCGCACCTATCTCTGATTTTTTATCTAACCTTTTCGGTAAAAAGAGGGGGAAGATCGCTAATGAATCTGTCTTTCTAAAAGTCACTATTACAGTCGGGTCTGGTCATAATATTAACCATAAACTGATCCTTATACCACCTAAAGTCACTTATTTAGGACACCTAAGGTTATTAAGGATTTCTAGACTCCTATCTTGGAAGAGTTTTGGCTCACCTACAAAGTGTTTAGCAATGTGGTAGAGCATAGTGGCACAAGCATTCTCACGAGTCTTAGATTCCTGAGTATCAGGAAAGGAGGGACGTTTATTATAATTTCTCCTATTAGGATATCAGTCAGAAAGTTTATGAAGAGAGTTTTCAGAAAGAGTGTGGACATTCTCGGAAGTAGAAGCTTTGACACTCTCGGAAGTAGAAGCTTTATTTTCCTTGGTTGAGGGAGAATCAGAAACTGACAATGCTTTAGCCTTACTTTTGTCAGAGGCGTGAAAGTGGGCTAATTTTTTGGTAATTTGTTCAACTAGCTTACCTGAGACGGCAATATCGTTGCTGAGCTTGGGGAACAATTCACGACGAAATTCAGGGGTTTGAATATAGGATTAGGCTCTATCGTATTACAAGTACTGGGCCTAGGGGCACTTAAACTAGGGGACGAAAACACCAACTTAGGATTTGTTTCCTCGATCTGAAAAGAAATAGTGTGCAACAATTTATTGGTATAATTTTTCTATTTTACAATCTTATCAACATTTTCATTAGAGGGCAAACTCTGAGGATTACTGCTTTTGAGCTTGAAAGGAGACGCAGGAACAAGAATATTGGAATGAGGAATTTTAATTCCCTCAAGCGGGGGAGTGACAGAGTTGACGACCTTGCTGGACTGAGTATACCACTTATTAACAAGGACTTGTAATGACTCATTTTGGTCATCTAACTTTCCAGTGATTTCAAGCCATCTGAAGAATTCGATATCACACTTTAAACGCTTCATATCTAAAATCCACTGTTTTCCAAAAAGAGCCTGCTGACTCTGAGAATAGGTAGCACCATACCTTTTGACTTTCCACCTATTGTTAGGGTCAAGCCAAAGTTTTTTCAAAGAAGTAAGATCAGGGGAATAATCCTCTTCTACAGTAATAACACCCAATCCAGGGTCTGAATATTGCCTTGGAGGCTCCATATCAGACTCTGTGGGACTAGAAGATTCCTGGATCTGAGGTTTATAAAACACTTTTGGGATTTCTCCCGAAAAATCTACACCATCAACTTGACTTTTGTCAGCTGACCTAAAAGAATAAGAAAGATTAAATACTCCCTCTGGGGGCTTTGAAAAGTAGAACCAGCGGTGAAACTTCTACGAGGTCTGGAGTCCAGAAATTTAAGATACAGAACCATCGGAATTATTAATGATATGCTCAATCTGACGTTTCTCAGTGTGAGAGGAAACACGTTGGATAATAGCCTTGAAATGCCAATTTGTATTGGCCTGGAGGTCATTCCACTTGAGAAGGCGAGGAACAAAGATTGTACTATGTTCATGGTTAGCTTCCATTAATATAGTCACACCTTTGGTACTCTCTATCCTAGCTCTAGGAGCAAGGGAAGTTGCCATCAACCTGTAATAGACTCGATATATAACAGCTAACTCACGAGTTTTTGATTTGCTGTTCATATTTATAGTTTTAATATTAAGAGTTAATGTATCCAACACATTAGGATCATTAATATCAATAGTGAAATTTGGATAGCAGTTGAAATAAACAGGGCCACCTGCTAAATTACTTTCAAGAGCTCCCAATAAAGAATCATCAAAATTAAGAAAACGTGCATCACGTAACAGTGCACAACAGGAATATTAAGTCCTTTTCTAAATAAAGGATTAATAGCAATTTGAACAAGACCAATATGCAAGTAATTAAAATTAGATCTATATCTTATTATATCTTGCTCATTCAACAATTTTATAACTTCTAAGAGTTATTAATTACAACACTTGATTCACATGTTTTAATATTATGATTCTTAATTAAAATAAAATGACCTATCTGGTAGATCTTATGAAAAGGTTCTTCAGGGATACTCCAGTTATCCAAATTAGACTCAGTTAATGCAATTTGAGAAGTACGAGATGTTAAGTTAACAGTATTCAAAATATTTTGATTCATTTCAAAAAAATTACTGTCGTGGAACCAATACTAATGCAAAACAACGTATCCAAATAATATATCCAGATTATGCAAATACAAGAATTACAAAAGCCAAATTATTATTAAGTTTTAGATCTAATTATCAAAGGTTCATAAGGATCTACATGTTCTCTTGGCTTTACCTCATCTCTCTCTAGAGTTATCTAGGCTACGGGAACACCTAAAGGTCCCAACAAAACGCCTAACTCGGCTTACAAGGACCACAGGGACAGGCTTGCCAACGTATGCTCCGGGGATTACTCGGATACCTCACACACTTAGAGAGAAATAAGTACCTCACACAAAGTAGATCAGATATAGAACAAGATAAAAAGATTTAACACTTATAAATAATTTAAGCATACTTCTTCAAGTATTTGGCATAATAACTTGGTCATGGATTTGTCTTTGCAAAAGCATTGAGCTCCGGACAGTATATGTGTTTAGTTACTCATGTTAAACACATAAACAGCCATCATGGCTCTGATACCAAAAGATGACATGACCGAAAATTAAACACTTGTAAGTATATAAAAATATGAACAAATGAAAAGATGTTACTTACAAAACCAACTTTTTATTTAAAAGGAGAAGGCAAGGCTGGAAGATTACAAGATGTTAAGTTAACAGTATTCAAAATATTTTGATTCATTTCAAAAAATTACTCTTTTGGAACCAATACTAATGCAAAACAATGTATCCAAACAATATATCCAAATTATGCAAATACAAGAATTACAAAAGCCAAATTATTAATAAGTTTTAGATCTAATTATCAAAGGTTCATAAGGATCTACAAGTTCTCTTGGCTTTACCTTATATCTCTCTAGAGTTATCTAGGCTATGGGAACACCAAAAGGTCTCAACAAAACGCCTAACTCGGCTTACAAGGACCACAGGGATAGGCTTGCCAACGTATGCTCCGGGGATTACTCGGATACCTCACACACTTAGAGAGAAATAAGTACCTCACAAAAAGTAGATCAATTATAAAACAAGATAAAAAGGTTTAACTTATAAATAATTTAAGAATACTTCTTCAAGTATTTGGCATAATAAATTGGTCATGGATTTGTCTTTGCAAAAGCATTGAGCTCCGGACAGTATATGTGTTTAGTTGCTCATGTTAAACACATAAACAGCCATCATTGCTCTGATACCAAAAGATGACAGGACCGAAATTTAAACACTTTTAAGTATATAAAATATTAATTTAAACACTTGTAAGTATATAAATTATGAACAAATGAAAAGATGTTACTTACAAAACCAGCTTTTTATTTAAAAGGAGAAGGCAAGGCTGGACGATTACAAGATTCAGAGGTAAAGAGAATTTTAGAGAAACTAAAATTGCGACTAACCTCAAACGATACAAGTGAGAGTCTTCTATAGACCTCAGATAAGGTAAAAGCATCTTATGCTTACAGGTGGACGGCTATTATTTTGCCGACAAAGTGTGGGTCCCTATTGATTAAGACTAGACTCGTACAGCAAAGATCCCATCTGAGTGGAAGGCATATTTTGACTTATTTCTCATGCTTATCTATTCTTTAATAAAGTAAGCATATACAAGAAAAAAGTGGGCATTCCCACTATAATTAATTTAAGACAAGGCCATGTGCTTGGCCCTACTCGGATTCTGTTTAGAAATAGTAAAACATCATTTGGAGAAAACTAATTCCGCTTCTTTGAACCTCTACTTTTATTCAAGGGCGAGAATTCCTATTCGTAATAGGTATCCAGGTAAGCATGTGCTATGCCTTTAGGACAACACATATCATCATTACTTGATTCGGTTGAGGAGGCGGCTTCTTCAATGAGCTGCAGCAAAGTGGCCTCATCCTGATGTTCGATATCTTGAAGGGCTTGTTGAAGCTTCTTCTTGATCTCGGCTTTGGATGACTTTGACGAAGAGGACTGAGCAGTAGCTTTCTCCTTCTTTGGAGTAGGAGTTTTGGGTTTCAGAATCCAACCTTTAACCTTTTTCTCTTTGGATAGGTACCTGATACGGTCAAATTTTGCGATCTTAAAGTCCCAGCTAATAATATTCGATATCCTTTTTAGGACATAATATTTACACATATTAATATGAGTAGGAAACGTAGTTATCTCCTGCTTGGTTTGGAACTTATCAAACTTTTGCAGAAAATGTTGAGGGAGGTTTTCCAATTTTCCTCCGAAAGCTTTCAACCAATCGTAAAACCACCTAGGAATAGTGGTCTTTACTAGCTCAGGGCCATATTTAACAAACCAAGTGTGACTCGGCCTAAGATACATGAAATTGTACCATGCTTGCTTGTAGATGTACCAGTTATATGTCTGAGGCTTGTGACTCATGCTCAGAGGTACATGAGTGAGTAGATGGTCCACATGCCATTCAAACGGGGAGAGGATCTTCTTAATGGTGAATTGGGACTATAGGATAAAATCTGAATTTCTTTCAGAATAAACATGTTCGATTTCTATGGAATCGGTATCAACTAGAATAGCCTCAAAATAGAGGCAAGTATGTAAAGAATCAGGACTATCTACGTAGTTTCAATTGTTGTAACAAGGTTTTACTAAATCTTGAACCCTACCAGTTTCGAATTCTTTATCGAGGGCCAAAATAGGGAAAACTCTAGTGGTTAGGTACTCGAAAGTCTCTTGTGCCTGAGAGGAAGGACGTTGGACCTTCGGGTCAACAGCCTGGGCGAAGGACTCAGGGGTCTTCATCTCGTAACTCTGTTTACTTTGGACCTTGGAAGTAGATCCAGACGAGGATTCAGGTTTTGGGCCTGTAAGTTTAGGGATGTCTCCAAGGACAATAAATTTGTATTGAGATGGTCTTTGGGCGGGACTAGGTAAAGGCAGGAAAGAAGGCCTTAGCTGGGCTAGGCCTGTAGGGACGAAAGGTCTAGCGGATGAAAGCTGCCTTTCGGGTTTAACATTTTTGAACGGGGAGTTAGTCTTGGCTGGCCTCATGACCCTGAAGAAATTCACGGGTTAGAAAATCAGGAAGAGAATTACTTTCTCCTTTAATGAACTCAATTTTAAAATCAAAGCTAGATAGTAGAGCTTGCCATCTAGCAAATATTTGTTTTGAAACAAGATTTTTTACATCTTTTTGTAAAATTTCCTTTGCAGATTTGCAATCAACTCGGAGTAAAAATTATTTGTTTACTAAATCATCTTGAAATTTAGTAATACATAGTACAATAGACAAAACTTCCTTTTTGACTGTACTATAATTTTTCTTGGTAGAATTCCAGACACCAGAAGTAAACCTCACAAGTTGCTCACAACTATCCGGGTTGACGCGCTGTTTAAGGATGCCTCCATATCCTATATCAGATGCATCGGGATTAGGTATCCGTAGACAAGGAAGATATTGAACTAATCTCTTAATTCTTTGGACACTCTGGGTCTGTTCTTCTCCCCAAGGTGCTGGGTTTTTTATAAGCCTATAGTATAATGGCTCACAGACTTGCCTAATCTTTGGGATGAAATCAGCAACATAATTAAGACTTCCTAAAAATCTCTGAAGCTGAGTTTTATCCTTAATTTCATCACGGAATTTAGAAGAGAATTCCATGGCTCTACAAATAGGCCTATGGGTACCTTGATAAAGATCATGACCTAAGAATCTAATCGAGGTTTGAAAGAGCTCAATTTTCTTAGCACTAAGAACCAAGCCATTGTTTTATACAACATTAAAGAAAGCATTGAGATGTTTAAAATGAGAATCAATGTCCTCAGAAAAAATCAACACTTCATCAATATAAACTATTGACATATAATAATAAGGATTAAATACGCTATTCATAATATTTTGAAATTCAGAAGGCGCTTTTTTTAACCCAAATGGCATAACATTCCATTCGTAATGCCCAAAAGGAACATTCAATCCAGTTTTATACCCATCTTCATTCTTAATTTAGATTTGCCAGAATCCAAACTTCATATCGAACTTACTATAAAGGTTTGCTTTATAAGTTCGTTTAAGAAAATCTCTTTAGTTGGGGATTGGATGGCGGATCCATTTGAGGATAGAGTTCAGGGGCATATAATTATATACAAGCCTGGGTGCTCCTCTTTCTTTCTCTGCACTATTGTTAACATAGAATGCAGAGCAACTCCAAGGAGAGTTAGAGGGGCGGATTATACCATTATCAAGCAAATGGTTAATCTCATTTTTGCAAACCTCCAACATCTCTTGATTCATCTGAATCGGTCTAGCCTTTGTAGGGATATTCCGTTCATCAAAACCATCAATGTACGGGAGTTCAACAGAATGCTTTTTTACATTCCAAAAAGCAGAAGGCAAATTAGAACAAACTTCATTTTTAAATTTTCTTTGGAGGGAATCGATCTTAGCCACCATTCCCGGGGTTTTTAAAGTTTGTTTAATTTGTTCATTCTTTATTTCTTCTTTGAGAAAATAAATATGATTAGAAAGGCGATTAATTTTAAAAATAGTTTTATTTTTCAAAAACAAACTTTCTTCAAGAGAAAGGGATTTAACAAATGGGAAAAACACCATTTGACCAAGGATACATGCATGAATGCCATCTAAATCATCAGTATATGGTTTTATCTGATTTATGAAAGGCAGACCAAGAATAATATCTTCATTAATATTTTCTGTAATCACAAAATCGTTCGTAAAGCAAATATTATTATTACAAATATGCGCTTTAGAAAATTTGTAATCTATTTTCATTCGCTCTTCTGTAGCGGAATACAAACGAGTAGTACCTCTCTCAAGGTACTTAAGAGGAATGAGGCCTTTCACAATACAATTGCGATCAGCTCCACTATTAAACAATGCAATCTTGATATGCACAAAGTCTTTTGCAATTACTAATTTAATAGGAATATGCTGACTGAGAGATTTAATGGTGGACACAGAAGGACTGGCTTCTTTCAGAAGACCGGGATCAATTGATTCTCCAGGGAAGTTAGAAGTAGGTTCTAGTTCAGCAAAAGAAACAGATTTTTCTTTATCTGTTGCAGGAACTTCTATAAGAACTTGAGAAGTAATGGCCTCAAGCTCAATCTTATCAAGACGAGACTTCATATCTCTGACCTCCTGCTTAAGGGAATTCATTTCTCTATGCAAGTCTGAGACAGAGGGCTCAACAGGTTTATCGAACCTAGAGAAAACCTGGTTCATACTAAAAGGTTCTATGACCTTAGAATGATAAGGTTTCTTTTGGTTTGAATTAAGGATAATCTTCTTATGTTCAGCAAGATACCTGGATATAGACTCATCATTCTTGATGTGGTCAATGATATCAAAGAGAACTTCTTTAGAATCCTCAGTAATCGTACTAATGGTATTTGAATTACAATCACAGAAATTACCTTCGCACGATCCTTCATAAGAGTCATCCTGTTCTAATTGACTCTCATCAATCTCATATGCGACATTGATAATCTCTTCGTCACTCTATTCGTCCGAAGAGGTATTATTAGAAGCAGAATCACTCTCTTGGAGGATAGAAAAGATTTTTTCCTTAGTATCATCATCTAATCCTAAGAGATTAATTTTCTTTTTCTTCTTAGAAAACTTACACTGGTTGGCTCTATGTCCAGACTTACCACAGTTCCAACACACATCTTCTTTATGGGAAGGTCTACGCTTCCTGAATTTCTTCTTGGGTTGGTCTGACATGTCCTTAGAAGTATTCTTTCTAGGTCTCCTAGATTTATACGAAGACTTCTTAGATTTCTTCTTGGCCATCTTAGAAGGGGGAGGATCTACATTACCGAACCCAAAATCACGGCAAAAACTGCCTAATTCGGCTCTAGATGTCATCCTATCTTTCTTAAGGTGACTCTTTAGCTTCAGGTCAGTACACAGTTCTAAAGCTGTGGTATTAATGAGGCTAATAATGTCTCCATATGTCATCTGGTCATAGGGCATCTTACCACCGCACCTATCTCTGATTTTATATCTAACCTTTTCGGCAAAAAGAGGGGGAAGACCGCTAATGAATCTCTCTTTCCAGAAGTCACTATTACAGTCGGGTCTGGTCATAATCTTAACAATAAAGTGATCCTTATACCACCTAAAGTAACTTAATTTAGGACACCTAAGGTTATTAAGGATTTCTAGACTCCTATCTTGGAAGAGTTTTGGCTCACATACAAAGTGTTTAGCAATGTGGTAGAGCACAGTGGCACAAGCATCCTCACGAGTCTCAGATTCCTGAGTTTCCATACCACTGTTAGTTTTAATAGTGGTAATGATCGTGGTTGCACTGAGAATGTGTTGCTTAAGTTCTTCGGTGACATAATTATCCCACCAGTACCTAAGCATTCCGGTAAAGCCAGCTGTGATCATAACAGCTGCTTCTTTATCGGAGGAACTATGCAGCTTATAGCTATCTCCACACGACGGGCCATATTGGCCGCCTCCTGAAAAGTAATATCACTGCCAACCCCCACTGCCATATGTAGGCGAATGGGATGAATCAATCCGCCAATGAACCTCCGGACCCTCACTCGATCAGTAGGGAGTATCACTACTGCATGGCGTGCCAAGTCAACAGTCCTGGTCTCATATTGTGCAACTGTCATAGAACCTTCATGAAGATGCTCAAACTGTCTACGAAATGCCTCCCGCAAAGTGACGGGGAGAAACTTCTCCAAAAATAACTCTGCAAACTGATCCATGTCAAAGCTGGGGACCCTGCTGGTCTAGACAGACAATAATCTCTCCACCAAGTCTTGGCGGAACCCACAAGTCTGGAAGTGCAAAAGTCGACCCCATTGGTCTCCACTATCCCCATAGTCCTGAGGATCTCATGACAACTGAACAGAAAATCCTGGGGATCCTCCGATGAAGCACCGCTAAAGTGGTAGTGAAAAGCTTGGAGAACCAATCAAGTCTCCACAAAGCATCCGAAATCATGGCCGACCCATCTCCGACCTGAGATGTAATACTTGTCTGAGCCACCACTGCGGGAAGAACCAAGGGAACCTGAGTCTGGGGAGCTACCTGCTCCGGAGTACGTGTAGCAGGAGTCTGAAGCCCTCCTCCAGCCTGAGAAGTGGCTGGTTCTACTGGCACCAATTCCGCTCTAGCCATACTATCTATAAAGCCTGTTATGCAGACAAGGGCATCCTGAAGATCCGAAGAAAACATCACTCCTGCTGGGCCCACTGGAGCTGGTAGAGCTGGAACCTCCTAATCAAAGTCAATATGAGACTCCACCTGGAACTGCTGCCTGGGGCTGAGCTCTGCCCCTGCCACGACCTCGGCCCTTGCCCCTTGTGGGAGCTGCTGTTAGGGGCTCGGGCTGTTCCGCGGAAGAAGAAGACGCATGTGTTCTAGCCATCTACCAAAGAACAGAGTATAACAACAATCAATACTTGAGAAACAAAATCGCACAACAAGAATGAACAAAGTGAAACTTTCCTAACTCAGTAGCCTCTGGGGTAAATACAGACGTCTCTGTACCGATCCCTCAGACTCTACCGGGCTTGTCCGTGAGTTGTGATATCCAAGTAACCTAGTGCTCTGATACCAACTTGTCACGACCCGAATTTACCCACCATCGGGAGTCGTTATGGCACCTACTTTCGAAGCTAGGCAAGCCAAACCTTATAAACATTTCCAGAAAATTTCAATCTAAAACAAATTAAATGCTAAAATAATTAGTTAAAACATGCGGAAGACGTCTAATAACAATAACGAAAACAATATGCGGAAAATTAATAACTAATCTCTACCCAGTATCTGGTGTCACTGCTCACGGACAACTAAAGAGTGCTAAAAATAATAGTCTGAAAGAAGTACATAGCATGTCTGTTTGATACAATTTAACAAACTGAAAGGGAAAAATAGAGGAGACTCGGGGCCCGCAAATGCCTGCGAACTACCTCAGAGCCTCTGGACTGAAGGATCACTCCCGATCTAAAGCTGCGGTTCGTAGGCTGGGTCCTGACCTGTGCACAAAAAGGCACAGAAGCATAGTATTAGCACAACCGACCCCATGTGCTGGTAAGTGTCCGGCCTAACCTCGGCGAGGTAGTGAAGAGGCTAACCGAACCTACCATAAACAACCTGTAAAGATATATACGATAACTGAAAAGGAAAACAAGAATTTAAACAACAAAAAGGGAGGGGACATGATGGGGGGAATATCAGTTCAATTATAACTTTTACAATTAAGAGATGGAACTGAATAGATAGCATTTAAATAAGAGAATCCAATGAAACAACAACTAATAAAGGGAAAACGAAATAAGGAACACCAGTGAGGTAAGACCAATAAAACCACGTTGCACGACACCACCCATCGTGCTTTTACTATCATCCTCACCCAATCAATAGCACCATTCCATCTTGTGGAGGAAATCACTATATAATACTCCATCTTGTGGAGGGGATCAATAAATACCACTCCATCTTGTGGAGGAAATCAATAAATACCACTCCATCTGGTGGAGAAAATCGATAAATACCACTCCGTCTTGTGGAGGAAATCAATATATATCACTCCATCTTGTGGAGGAAATAAATAAGTACACGGCATCACCCATCTTGCTTTATCGCTCCTCCTCCCCCAAACAATAATCACAATTAATGGGAAAAGGAGTAAACAACAAGATTAACCATCCCTGCAAGGGAGAACAATGCAACAACTAGTCCCGCAAGGGGAACAATTTAACAACAAGTTCCGGCAAGGGAAACAGTTTAACAACAAGTCCCGGCAAGGGAAACAGTATAACAACAAGTCCCGGCAAGGGACAACATCAACAACTCATCTCTAGTTCATTTACTTCTCATTTTTCACTTCATAGCTCTTATACAAGAATTTATCTCAATTGTTCACTTCTTTCACAATTCAAATAACAATTGACAACACGGTCATGCTCGAGTCGGGCGCATAGGTAAGCGTCACCATACCTATAAACCGACACCACATAGCACATAGCAATTAACAACCTAATCCTATTCCCTCAAGCCAAAGTTAGATCGAACATTTACCTCGACGGCTTCCAACTCAACTCACGCCTCTAGAATAGCTATACCCCTCAAATTCGCTTCAAAACCGGTCGAATCTAACCACAATTTACTCAAATGTACCAACAAATGCTAGTTAAATCAATTTGGATACATAAGAATGAAATTCCCAAAGTTTTACTCAAAAATTCCCAAAATACTCAGTGCCCACGTGGTCAAAACTCGAGATTCGAACCAAACCTGGTAGTCCATTCCCCCACGAGTTCATTTATGCAATTTGTTATGAAATCGGACCCCAAATTGAGGTCCAAATTCCCAATTTTATGAAAACCTAGGTTCTACCCCAAATCCCCCATTTTTAACCATGAATGCTTTGATTTAAGGATGAAATCATGTTACAATATGATAAAGATTGAAGAAAACTAGTAAAAATTGACTTACATTTGGTTTGGGGATGAAAGGGTTCGAGAGGAATCGCCTATGGTGGTTTTGGGTTTGGAGAGATATGAAAAATGAGGTCTGAATTCGTTTATGTAACAGTTGTAGGGTTGCAGATGTCGCAATTACGACATTGATTTCGCATTTGCCAACTGGGTAAAATAAAAGAGGACCTCACAATTGCGAGAAATAGTTCGCAATTGTGAACTGGGGAAAATTGAAAGGAACTCGCATTTGCGAGAAAATGTTCTCAAATGCGAACAGGGAAAAATAAAAGGGGACCTCGCAATTGCGAGAAATATTTCGCAATTGCGAACTAGGGAAAATTGAAAGGGAACTCGCATTTGCGAGAAAACGTTCCCAAATGCGGACTAGGGTTGGACTTGTGAAAACTGGCATTTGCAATATGGAACTTCGCATTTGCTAAGACTGGCAAAGGAAGGGGGGAATCGCATTTGCGATTTTTTATTCTCGCATTTGCGAAGAAGCAATCCAAGGGAAGAGCTCGCAATTGCGAGGCAGGCTTCGCAATTGCGAAACCTGCAGACACCATATGATAAAAAATGCAGCAAAATGAGCCTAACACCTATCTGAAACTCACCCGAGCCCTCGGGGTTCCAACCCACACATGCACCCAGCCTCAAAAACATCCTACAGACTTACTCGTGCGATCAAATTACCAAAATAATATCTAAATCAAAGAATCAACCTCCAAAACCCATGATTTTCATTTCAAGTTCAAAACTTTCAAACTTTTTCACTTTTTAATCCAAAACACGTCAAACGACGTCCGTTTTCAATCAAACTTTACAGATAGCGCTTAGCGCCCATTTAAGACTTGTACCGGGCGTCTGAACCAAAATACAAGCCCGATACTATCACTTTTGATAAATTTCCATTTCCAATTTTCTTTAAGTATTTTCAAAAACAATTTCACAGAAAAGCTCTGTACTCGGGCCTGGGACCTTGGATTTCAATTCCGGGAACACGACCGGGTCCCAAATTTCATTACGGACCCTCCAGGACCGTCACATCATGGGTCTAGGTCTGTTTACCTATAACATCGACCAAAGTCAACCATAGCAATATTAGTATCAAAATTCATAACTTTTAACGCAGAGATCAAATATTTTTACATAAAAATCTTCTGGCTTCGCTCCCGGACTGCGCATACCAATCGAGGTAACCAAATAAGAGATTTTCAAGGCCTCAGAAGTGCAAGAAAAGGGAGAATTACGGTGCTGACCCATTGGGTCATCATAATTAATTAGCAAATTAGTTATTTTATAAAAAAGGAAAAATCAACAACAAAAGAAACCTATTTTTGCACCTTTTAAGTTTAGTTTTGTTTTTTGGTAATTATTCCTTTAATTTGGTTTTGTTTAATTAATTATGGTAATTATTATTTAGGGTTAATTAGTTTAATTTAGTAGGATAATTTGATTTGGGGATTAGTTAAGATTTTTATTCTAATTTTGAAAAGAAAAAAAATCGAAATAGTTAAAAGGAAAAGAAGTAGAGAAATAAGATTTTTGGGCCATTTCCTTTAAATTTTTAGCCCAATTCAATTAAACCTGCCAACCCAGTCCAAAGGTCTTCCCATAATCGGTACCCCCCTCCCCCACGCACACACTTAAACAAAATGACCATGATTTGTCGGCATCCAATCTGAGCCGCTGCTTTCCTTCAAATCCGACGACTAGGAACTAGGCATTTAATTACTATAAGAGTGTCTGAACCTTGTCTCCCCCCCCCCCCTCTCATCGTCTCTCATTCTTCCCCCAACCTTCAGAGACTCAAGAATGAACCTTAACTGCCACCCTCAAATGCTCCACCATCATCCGCCGGCGGTGCCACCTTCAATCACTCCCAAACTAACACCCTGAAACCCCCATGACCCCCTTATACTGAATCCACAACTCTCTTCCCTCGAATCATCCTTGAACTCCTCAAATTTTTAATCAAAGATATGAACCCTAAAATCCCCAAAGTCCCGGATTTACTTTTTCTTGAAAATTTAGGCATATGTCGACTTTATTCCTGTGTTCTTGCTAAGAACACACGATTAATATCGAATTGGGCCAAAAATCGAAAGGATTTGAAGATCCGACATTCGCTTCTTACTACTCCGAGTTTGTTTTAGGTATTCTCTCTTCTTTACCTTTTTGTTATTTAATTTTTGTTTCTTTGTTCTTTTCTCATCTTCTCCTACTCTTTCTGTTAGTTTTCTGATTTTACTTCCCATTTTCTTTCATTCCTTCACACCGTTCTATATTTGCAATTTTAGGTTGTGTTTTAGTTATTATTTGTGTTCTGGTGCTAAACTTAGAGGTATTAGATTTTGTTTCTGTTTAGGGTCCAAGTTTTTCGAGTCTTGAGACTCTGTAATTGAATATTCTAAATACTTTTGGGTTTTCAGTCTTGATTTGAATTGGAAATTCAAACGGCCCAATAGAGAGTTGAATTGGGTTTTCAACAGAACCATCAACACTTCGATGTGGGTCAACTTGACCCGTATTTTGTCCTAGGGGGTAATTTTCAGGGTCTTGGGGGTAATTTAGGAATTCTAGGGGCAAGGGAATCTCAGTAACAGACTAAGAAGCTTCTAGGAAGCTGGGTATTGGGACTAATATGAAAAATTATTTTTAAACTAAGGGCTCTTAAGCTAAAATAAAATTTTCACAAGGGGAAAAAAATTAATTTCTTTGAGGCTGCCCAAGAACCTTGCTGATAAAGGCTCCCTAACTTGACATTCCAGGCAGAAATTAGAGAAGTAAAAATCCAAAAGAAAATAGAACAGCTAAAAATTCTGAACTACACTGATTTTCCAGCATTTCTTTTGATGAAAATTGATCACAATTTTGTCTAGCTTGGATTTTCTGGTTCTTTCCCACTAGTTGGAACCTCTAAAATTTTTATATCTTGCACATTCTGGGGTTGAAATGGATTAAAGTTGGGTTTTCAAAGTCTGGTTTAAGTTTGTTGGTTGGTTACTATTTCATTGATTCTGGGCACTATTTCATTGCTTCTCTATTGCTGCTCATCTACTGATTTCTCACTCCTTTTGTTTCCCTTCAATTTTAAGGTATTCCTATAAATCATGGATAGCAAAAGGTTGTAAACCTGCAAATTTGAGTGAAAATTTTACTGAATGTGAAATCATTTTGAGCTTTGCTTATTAGTTTTCTTCTATCTTTATGTAGCATTTTTGTAGAGATTCTAAAGTTATATATGCTATCTTCAGTTTTCTTTCACCATGTTTAATATATTTTAAAGACAAATTAACGCTAATTGAGGGTGAGATTAAATATGTTATTTTTATTGAATTATGGACTCTAGTTACTCAGTTTTAAACGAGCTTGAGCGTGTCGGATAAAGGAGTTGTTAGGGCATTTGCATCAGAAGTCCAATTTGATGCTTTGAGTTATGGACTTTTGTGTAGTTTTTGCTAAATAGCAGTATTTGTTTCAACTCTTATGTCCATTTGAATTCGTCAAAATGTTAAGTATTTATTTATATGTTTGTGTTAATTTACCCAGATCCTTTTTTACAAGCATGATCATTTTGGAGATAAGTTTAGAATTATTTTGAAACTAGTTGGCATGATGATCAAATGATTGCTTGATTTGGAATTTCTTTTTAGTCAGAATGTTTGTCTACTCATTTCATGTTGGAATAACTAAAATCAGAAAGCTAGATAGGTAATTGATGTTTGATATTTTAAAATCAGAGTTTAAATTTGCTAAGTCGATTTCACGTTCCAAATTAACATCAATTGATTGGCGTAATAATTTGGAGCATAAGACTGAGCCTAGCACATGCCAGCTGAAGAGTAGTCGAATACAGACCGGACATTTTTCCTCATCATAAATTGGGCTTAGTTTGAGCCCAAAGCTTGACGACATTTTTAAAGGGGTCTGTTCAGTTGTATGAGTGAAGTAGTTTCCTTTTGGCCATTTGGTTCTTTAATACGACATGCTTTTAGTAAATTAGTAGGGTAGAACCTTTAGCTAATAATAATTAGAATTCCCATATGTTTCCCTTAATTAATTAATTAGGTCTTTAATTAGTTGAGGTATGCCATTCGACACAACAATAATAGTTTATGGCCCTCATACTAATTTCACAACTTAGATATAAAAATGATCAAATGTTCGTAGTTTGCTTTAAGCACATTTAATGTACCATTGTGATTGTGGATACGTCCCCGTAACATGATTGCAAATTCAAAAAATAAAACCAGAGTGTGCGTTCGCTCAACTTCGGCCAAACTTTCTTAATAATAATGAAGCGTTATTAATTGTGGACACGTTAACGTGACATGATATTTTACGCACTAAACAAACAGATACACGTAAGCGTGACCCATTTCAAGATAATTTTCTTAATTAAAAAGTGGCAAAAGGCAAGAGCACATAGGTTCTAAAATGGGTAATTCAATAATTTAATAAGCCAAGTATGATCAAAGCGACACTGCTAGAACCACGAAACTCGTGAATGCCTAATACCTTCTCCCGGGTTAACAGAATTTCTTACCCAGATTCTGTGTTCCGGACCGTAAATAGAGTCAAATAAATTATCTCAAGTGGTGACTCTGATTCTTAAATAAATAATCCTGTCTCGATTGTCATTTAAATTGGAAATCCCTTATACCCTACCGGGGTTGTAGGAAAAAAGGAGGTGTGACAATATATAAATATCTGAGGAGTAGTTATTCGTAGGAATACCCAATATTCTCTCTTAGAAGACCAAATAGGATAAGGTTTCTTCACTAGTCACATTTACCTTAATCAAAATAGTTTATACGGATCTGAATTTCTCATCAAGCTAAAAGAATATCAGGTAGAGCATGCTTATGGGTCCTAGACTACCCGGACTTAATATAATAGTCGCTATGCACGGATTCTCGTCACCTAGTACGTACGTAGCCCCCGCATATAATGGAAATTAATTTTATTATCAAACCTATGGGGACAATTCCCTCTTACAAGATTAGAAATTAGACTCACCTTGCTCCAACGTGCACTTCCAATATGAAGAACGAGTCCAGGCCCTCATTCGGAGCCGAAAGATCCCGAACTAGTTAAACAAAGTAAGAACTAGTTAATATAGACTCACAAGATCGAGATCTGGCTATTTAAGAAAATTTCCCAACCATTAACACAAGTTTCATAAAATACGATCCTGGGCCCACGTGCCCGGATTCCGAGATTTTTCGAAGGAAGTTGTTCTCCACATGCTAAGGATCAATAATATATGGTTTCTAATTTACTCCACAACAAATTTCGTTGTTAAATCTAACTTTTATTAGAACCTTGGGTTTTTGCTCTAACTCCATGATTTCCCTTAATACTACTGTTTAATCTACCTAATACATAATTATTAAACTAGAAATAGGTAGAACACACTTACCTCAAGATGCTAGGTAAAGTTCTTCTCTCAAAGCTCTAAAATTGCCTAATGGAGGACATAGAACCCCTATTAAATGAACCTTACTGCTTCACCAATTTCCGCATCTGTTGTCCTGCATCTGCAAGGAAAGGACCGCATCTGCAAAATAGGCCAAAAGAGCTGGGACCGCTTTTACGGTCTGAAGGCCGCATCTGCGGAGCCAGTTCTGCGATTCCTGGCCCGATTGCCCTAGGCAACTTCTGCGATTCCTAGTTTGACTGCCCTAGGCCGCTTCTGCAGTCTCGCACCTGTAGTCCATTAACTGCAGATGTGGTTATGACAGAAGCAGCAAACTTCAGCTCTTCTCAAAAAATTCCGAACCGCTCGAGCCTCGTCCGATTGATGCTCGGGGCTCCCGAGCCCTGCCAGGACGTACCGACAAGCCTGAAATCATGAGATGAACCTACTCAAACCTTCGGAACACCCGAAACAATGCTAAATCTCATGAAAAAAACATATAAACTTCATATTCTAATTATCCTCCAACAGGCCAAAACGCCCTTGAACCACTTGGATAGACACCAAATTATGCAGGCAAGTCATAAATGATATTTTGGACCTGTATCGGACTTCAAAACCAACATAAGAACCTGATGCCTATGAAACAATCACTAATTAGTTTCTTTAAATCCTTAAAACCTTAGATTAACAATTTCTAATGAAAATTCATAACTCGGGCTAGGAACCTCGGAAATCGATTCCGGGCATACGCCCAGGTTCTATATTTTCCTACGGACCTTCAGAGATGGTCAAATCACGAATTCGAGTTCATTTGCTCAAAATCTTAGCTAAGTAGATTTTTAAAAAAGTTCTAAGGAATCGAAAGGGCATATGTCACTCCAAACTCTTCCAAATCCCGAACTAACCCATCCTCCCCGTAAATTAGCTAAAGCAAGCATGATGAGTTTTATTTAAGGGAACGGGGTTCTAAAAGGCAAAATGACTAGTCACATCGTTACATTCTCCACCTCTTAAACAAACGTTCGTCCTCGAACAGACATAGAAAAGTGCTTGAGCTGCTGAATAAATAGGGGTATCTGCTCCATATGTCCTTCTCGGACTCCCAGGCCGCCTCCTTGACTGGTTGGCCCCTACACTGGACCTTTACCGCAAAAATCATCTTGGATCTCAACTGGTGATCCTGTCTACTAATAATGGCAAATGGATCCTCCTCACAGCCCAAGCTCTCATCCAGCCGAATAGTACTGAAGTCTAACGCATGGGACAAGTTGGCATGATACTTTCAAAGCATCACCACATGAAAAATTGGATGGACTCTTGATAAGCCAGGGGAAATGCAAGCTCATTGGCAACCTCCCCAACCCTCCTCAACACCTCAAAGGGACCAATAACCTTGGGCTCAACTTTCCCTTCTTCCCAAACCTCATAATGCCTTCATTAGCGAGACTTTCAAGAGAACCTTATTGCCAACCATAAATGATACATCACGGCGTCTAATCCATGTAACTCTTCTGTCTAGACTATGCTGTAAGAAGGTACCATATAAATTAGCCTCGCCAGGCTCGAACCACCCGATAGGAGAACGATAACGACGACCATATAAAGCCTCATATGGAGACATATATATACTGGACTGATAGTTGTTGTTATATACAAACTCCACCAATGGCAAGAACTGATCCCACTGCCCTTCAAAGTCAATCACACATGCCCTAAGCATGTCCTCCAATATCTAAACTGTCCGCTCTGACTGCTCGTCAAGCTGAGGATGGAATGCTATGCTGAGCTCTACACGGGTCCCCAACTCACTCTTAACGGCTCTCCAAAAATGGGAGGTGAACTGAGGGCCCCTATCTGATATGATAGAAACAGGCACACCGTGCAATCGAACTATCTCTCGAACATAGATCTGAGCATACCCCTCTACTGTATAAGTAGTCGCCACTCGAATGATGTGATCCGACTTGGCAAACCTATCAACAATGACCCACACTAAATTAAACTTCTGCAAAGGCCGCGGCGACCCAACTACAAAATCTATGGTGATGCACTCCCAATACCACTTTGGTATAAGCATCTGCTGAAGTAGACCACCGGCCTCTGGTGTTCATACTTAACCTGTTGACAATTCAAACACTTAGCCACATACTCCACTGTGTATTTATTCATCCTCCACCACCAATAATGTTGCCTCAAGTCGCGATACATCTTTGTAGCTCCCTAGTATTAGAATACCATGAACTGTGTGCCTCCTCTGGGATATTTTCCCTCATACCATCAACATTTGGGACACATAACCGACCTTGGAGTCACAAAACACCATCCTTTCCAATTGAAAATCCTTGGCACCTCTCTGAAGCACTGTCTCCCTAAAAACTGCCAAATGTGGATCATTGAACTGCCGAGCCTTAATCTGCCCCATTAATGATGACTGAGCCACCACATACGCAAGAGCTCAGCTGGGCTCTAAAATGTCCAACCTCACAAGCATGTTAGCCAAGGACTCAATGTCTAGAGTTAGTGGCCTCTCCGCTGCTGGAATGAAATCCAAGCTACCCATACTCTCTGCCTTTCAGCTCAAAGCATCCGGGACCACATTTGCGTTACCCGAATGATAAAGAATGGTGATGTCATAATCCTTTTGTAACTCAAGCCACATGCAATGCCTCAAATTAAGATCCCTTTTGCTTGAATAAATGTTGTAAGTTACAATTATCAGTATAAACCTCACATGACACCTCATACAGATAATACCTTCATATCTTAAGAGCATGAACAATCGCGGCCAACTCTAGATCATGCATAGGATAATTCTTCTCATGAACCTTCAACTGACGTGAAGCATATGCAATAACTCGCCCCTCTTGCATCAATACACATCCTAAGCCAATGCGTGAAGTGTCGCAGAATACCATATACATCCTCGAGATGGAAGGCAATACAAGAACTAGTGCTGTAGTCAAAGCTGTCTTGAGGTTCTGAAAGCTCTCCTCACAGTCATCATACCAACAGAAAGGGGCACCCTCATGGGCCAATCTAGTAAAATGTGATGCAATAGATGAAAAGCCCTGCCCAAATCGCCTGTAATAACCTGCTATCCCCTGGAAACTCTTGATCTCGGTTATTGAGGTAGGATGTGGCCAACTCTAAACTGCTTCAATCTTCTTGGGATCCACCTTAATATCCTCTGCACAATGTGTCCTAAGAATGCCACTGATTCTAACCAAAATTCACACTTGGGGAATTTAGCATATAGCTTCTGTTCCCTCAATGTCTGAAGCACTACTCTCAAATGTTGCTCGTGCTCCCCAGGCTGCGAGAATATATCAAGATGTCGTCAATGAAGACAATAACAAATGAATCAATATAAGGCCTAAACACCATGTTCATCAAATCCATAAATGCTGATGGGGCGTTAGTGAAGCCAAAGGACATCACAAAAAACTCATAATGGCCATATCTAGTCCGGAATGCAGTCTTCGTCCCGAATATCACCTGATGATACCCTGTCCTCAAGTCTATCTTAGAGAATACTGTAGCACCCTATTACTCGTCGAACAAATCATCAACAAGAGGCAACAGATACTTGTTATAGACGGTGATTTTATTCAACTAGCGGTAATCGATGCACATCCGCATATTTCCACCTTCTTCCTCACGAATAACACTAGTGCACCCCAAGGAGATACACTGGGCCTAAGAAACCCTTTTACCAACAACTCCTCAAGCTGCTCCTTTAAATCCGTCAACTCCTTAGGAGCCATACAGTACGGTGGAATAGATATAGGCTGGGTTACTGGAGCCAAATCAATACAGACATCAATATCACGATCTGATGGCATGCTAGGAAGATCAGAGGGAAACACATCGACAAACTCCGAATTATTAGAACTGAATCAATCGTTAAACATGCGGTGGTGTCCCGAATGTAAGCTACATAAGATAAACACCACTTCTCGACCATATGCCGAGCCTTTAGGAAAGAAATAACCCAACTAGGTGTATCGACTGTGGAAACCTTCCACTCCAACCTCGGCAACCCTGTCATCACTAGTGAAACAATCTTGGCATGGCAATCTAGGTCGGCCTGATATGGAGATAACTAGTCCATGCCCACTATGACCTCAAAATCGATAATATCAAGCAACAGGAGATCTGATCTAGTCTCAAAACCACAGAATGTGACCACACAGGATTGGTAGATCTGATACACAACCACAGAATCACCTACAGGAGTAAATACATGAACAGGAGTGCCCAAAGGCGCAGGAGAAATACCCAAGAAACGAGCAAATCGATATGATACATTTGAATAAGTAGACCCTGGATCAAATAATATCAAAGAATCTCTACCACCAACGGAAATAATACCTGTGATGACAGCTTCTGAGGCCAATGCATCTGGCCAAGCCGGAAGGGCATAGAATCTGGCTGAAGCGGCGGTTGGATGGCCTCCACCTGACTGAGCAGTAGCTGGCTGACCTCTCCCTGCCTGACCTCCACCTCTAGGGTGGCACTAACTAACTTGCCCTCCACCTCTAGGCGGCTAGGTAACTGGTGCTAAAATCATGGGTTACTGACCCTGCCGCACTGCCTTGCCCTAAAGCCTGAGGCAGGTTCTTTTCAGGTGACCGAATCTCTAGACTTGTAGCACACTCTCGGTACCGTAGTCTGGTGCTCTAGAGTCTGAGCTTGCTGACCTGAATACTCACTAGAAGAACATTGGATGGATGGTGGGAGATAGGAACTTTCTGGCACAGTGCTGAAGTGAGTACTAGAAAAATCCTAATAACCAGAATACTAGCCGGAGGAACCCTAAATAGCTGGTGGTCAGTAAGAACTTTCCAGCATTGCACTGAATAAGGTCTCACTGGAGCACCTAGGGAAGGGGATGGTGGTGCTGAATATGAGGGTCTGCTGGGCTGGCCCCTCCCAAAATGACCTCTACCCCTAGCTTGGGCAGGGGCACATTTGAAGCCCTCTTGCCCTGCTAAATCTGCTCTCTACCCCTCAGGCGATACCCCTTAGTCCTGCGAGCAATCTCTACAACTAGTTGATACTCAGTATCCATCTCCATCTCTCGGGCCATGCTAGCTCGAATACCGGGGTGAAACCCCGTAACAAATCTCCACACTCTCTCTATTTATGTGGGAAGTATCATAAGTGCATGGCAAGACAACTCAAAGAACCTCGCCTCATAACCGGTCATAAACATCTAACCCTGCTGAAGATGCTCAAATTGGTGCCCTAGCTTTTCCCTCTTAGAGGGTGGAATATACCTATCCAAGAACAACTGGGCGAACTGACCCCAGGTGAGGGGAGGAGAGCTTGTTGGCCCGCCTAGAATATAGGACTACCACCATCTACGGGCCTTGCCCTTTAGCTGAAAAGTAATGAAGTTGACTCCATGTGACTCTAATATCCTCATATTATGCAGTCTGTCCCTACACCTATTGATGAAGTGCTGGCATCCTCATGTCGCTCACCCCCAAGATAAGAGGCAGAAGCCAAGTCCATCTATTCAATAACTTCTGCGGATCACCGTCCGCAGCTGGTCCGAGCGAAGGCGCGACTGAAGCAACTAGTTGGGCCCCATCTACAGGTAGCTCACCCGGAGTCTGATACAATACAGTTGCATGTCCAAGAGCATGAGCAGTAGGGGTAGATGCTCCCCCTCTTGCCTGTGAGGTAGCTGGATCTATTGGAAATAAACCAGCCTAGGTCATAGAATCCATGAACCGAAGCATACGGCCCATAACCTCCTGAAATCCCGGTGTTGTCATAAAGTATGCTAGGGTGGGCTCAACTATGGTCAACTCTCCCTGCTCCTCGATAATAGGATCTCCCACAAGATCTACTGGTGGTATTACTGGAATAAGTCTGTGACGCCCTCGTCCCGTACCACGGGTTGGTGCCCTCCCCTCGCCTCTACCTCGGCCTCGAAAAAAGGGGGGAGCAGCTCTGCCCGGGTCTCGAACAGTGGTCGTGCGTGTTCCCACCATATGTGAGAGAATGGAAAAGGAAAATTTAGTATACCAACCACTGCACGATAGGAATGAATAAAGAGTAGTTCTTCCTAATACCCTATAGCCTCTCGAAGATAAATACAGACGTCTCCGTACTGATCTACAAGACTCAATTAGGTTTTCCCATAAGTTATGAGACCTACATGAACCTAGTGCTTTGATACCATGTCGTCATGAACCATTTACATAATAGGTCATAAATGGCGCCCAACACCATTGCTGGGCAAGCCATCGCTGAAAATACTAACTAAACTTTCATTTACCTCTTCCCCGAAATAGTTGAAATTATTCTTTAAGTTGAAATAAAATCAGAAATGATTAATAAAGTCATGATAATCATACCATCCCAAAATAATACAGTCTACTAATGTGTGTTTCGAGACTCGGTGTCACAAGTTGGGGGCAACTATTAGAATATATAAAAGAATCACACTATCCTACTATCCAAAATAGAATAGACAACAAAAATACATAAGAAAGACTTCTTCAGGCTGCTGAATGGCATGGAAGGGAAGCAGCTCACCGTAGAAGTCCCGAGTCTGCTCAGGGATGCGCACCAGACTGATAGTCAGATACACCTGCCTCAGATCATGTACAATTAAGTACAGAAGTATAGTATGAGTACATAAACAATGTGTACCTAGAAAGTATCCCGTCTAACCTCGAAGAAGTAGAGATGAGAGGTCGACTTGATACTTACTAGGGTTAAATAATGTGAGAAGAATGTATAATTGGAATGAATAACACAAGTTATTATCATTCAATAAGCATGGAATAACATCTCGCTCCAAAGTATTATCATGGATCTTTACCTATACTTCAAGCAGATACGAAATTCAGCCCTCAATGAAATGCTAACCAAAACATGCGCAAGTAACACTGTGGGACGTACGGCCCGATCCAACATAAAAGCAAATTTGGCACTGCCGAAGGTCGAACGACTCAAACTATAGATGCATCTATTACCACGCCCGCGAATCACCCGTGTGACGCGGTAAAATATAAATAAGCTCACCAACTAGCAAACAATAATACGAGGAGTAGTTATTCACATGAATACCCAATATTCTCCTTTAAAAGACCAAAACAGGATAAGGTTCCATCACTAATCACATTTACCTTAATCAAAATAGTTTATACAAATTCAAATTTATCATCAAACTACAAGAATATCATGTAGAGCACGCTTATGGGTCCTAGACTACTCGAACATAACATAATAGTCGCTATGCACAGACTCTCCGCATATAATGGCAATTAATTCTATTATTACACCTATGGGGTCAATTTCCTCTTACAAGGTTAGAAAGGAGACTCACCTCGTTCCAAAGTGCACTTCCAACACAAAGAACGAGTCTAGGCCCTTAATTCGAAGCAAAACAATCCCAAACTAGTTAAACGAAGTAAGAATTAGTCAATATAGACTCACAAGATCAAATTCTAGCTATTTAAGCAAATTCCCCAATAATTAACACAAGTTTCCTAAAATCAGACCCTGGGCCCACGTGCCCGGATTCCCGAGATTTTTCAAATGAAGTTGTTCTCTACATCCTAAGGATCAATAATATATGATTTTTAATTTATTGCATAACAAATTTTTTGGTTAAATCTAACATTTATTAAAACCCTAGGTTTTTACTCTAACTCCATGATTACCCTTAATACTAGTGTTTAATCTACCTAAGACATAATTATTTAACAAGAAATAGGTAGAACACACTTACCTCAAAATGCTAGGTGAAGTTCTTCTCTCAAAACTCTAAAACTGCCCAATGGAGAAGTGAAAATGTGATAAAAATGACATAGAACCCGTATTAAATAAAGCTCACTGCTTCAGCGATTTTCGCATCTACGGTTAGGGGACCGCATCTGCGAGGAATGGACCGCATCTACTAAACGGGCTTAAAGAGCTGGGACCGCTTCTGCGGTCTCGAGGTCGCATCTGCAGAGCAGCTTCTTTGATTCCTGGCCTGGCTGTCGTGGGTCGCTTCTGCGATGAACGGACTGCTTCAGCGGTCTCGCACCTGCGGTCCACCAATCGCAGGTGCGGTTATAACAGAAGCTGCAAATTTCAGCTCTTCTCAAAAAATTCCACTCCACTCGAGCCTCGTCCGATAGACACTCGAGGCTTCGGGCCCTGCCCGAACATATCGACAAGTCTAAAATCACATGACAGACCTAGTCGAACCTTCAGAACACCTGAAATAATACTAAATCTAGAAATCATCCCTTAAAACCAAATGAATCTAACTTATGAACTTCAAGTCCTCAATTTTTTTCCAATGGGCTAGAACGCCCTTAAACTACTCGGATTGACACCAAATTTTGCAGGCAAGTCTTAAATGATATTTTCGACCTGTATCGGGCTTCAGAAACAATATACGAGCCTGATACCTATGAAATTAATCAATAACTAGTTTCTTTAAATCCTTAAAACTTCATATTAATAATTTCTAATGAAAATTCATAACTCAGGCTAGGAACCTCGGGATTCGATTCCATGCATATAGGTCCCATATTTTTTCACAGACCATACGGGACCGTCAAATCACAAATCCAGGTCTGTTTGCTCAAAATATTCACTAAGATAAAACTTAGCTTTTTAAGAAAATCCTAAGGAATCGAATGGTCATATGTCATTCAAAACTCTTCCAATCCCGAACCAATTGTCCCTCCGCAATTCCTAAATTAGCTAAAGCAAGCACGGGAGTTTTATTTAAGGCAACGGGTTCTAAAAAGTAAAACGACCGGTCGGGTCATTACATTCTCCACCTCTTTAACAAACATTCGTTCTTTAATGGACATAGAAAAGTACCTAAGCTGCTGAATAAATGGGGCTATCTACTCTGCATGTCCTCCTCGGACTCCTAGGTCGCCTCCTTGACTGGTTGGCCCCTCCACTAGACCTTTACCACGGAAATCCTCTTGGATCTCAACAAGCGATTCGATCTACCAGTAATAGCAACTGGCTCCTCCTCATATCCCAAGCTCTCATCCAGCTGAATAGTACTGAAGTTTAATACATGGGACAAGTCGGCATGATACTTCCGAAGCATCGACACATGAAAAACTGGATGGACTCCCGATAAGCTGGGGGTAATGCAAGCTCATAGGCAACCTCCCCAACCCTCCTCAACACCTCAAAGGGACTAATAAACCATAGGCTCAACTTGACCTTCTTCCCAAACCTCATAATGCCCTTTATTGGCGATATTTCAAGAGAACCTTCTCGCCAACCATGAATGATACATCACGTATCTTCTTATACGTGTAACTCTTCTATCTGGACTGAGCTGTACAAAGCCTCTCTTGGATCAACTTGACCTTGTCCAAGGCATCCTCTATCAAATTTGTACCAGATAACTTAGCCTCGCTAGGATCGAACCACCAGATAGGAGAATGACAACGGCGAACATATAAAGCATCGTATAGAGCCGTATCTATATTGTATTGATAGTTGTTGTTATATACAAACTTCACCAAGGGAAAGAACTGATCCCACTAACCTCCAAAGTCAATCACATATGCCCTGGGCATGTCCTCCAAAATCTGAACTGTCCGCTCTGACTGCTCGTCGTTCTGAGGGTGGAATGCTATACTGAGCTCTACACGGGTCCCCAACTCACTCTGAACGGCTCTCCAAAAATGGGAGGTGAACTGAGGGCCCTTATCTAATATGATAGAAACAGGCACACCGTGCAACCGAACTGTCTCGCGAATGTAGATCTAAGCATACCTCTCTAGTGTATAAGTAGTCGTCGCTGGAATGAAGTGAGCCGACTTGGTAAATCTATCAATAATGACCCACACTGAATCAAACTTCCGCAAAGTCCACGGCAACCCAACTACGAAATCCATGGTAATGCGCTCCCACTTCCACTTTAGTATAAGCATCTGCTGAAGTGGGCCACCCGACCTCTGGTGTTCATACTTGACATGCTGACGATTCAAACACTTCGCCGTATACTCCACTATGTCTTTCTTCATCCTCCGCCATCAATAATGTTGCCTCAAGTCACGATACATCTTTGTAGCTCCCGGGTGAATAGAATACCGTGAACTATGTACCTCCTCTAGGATCCTCTCCCTCAAACCATCAACATTCGAGATACATAGCCGACTCTGGAGTCGCAAAAAACCATCCTCGCCAATCGAAACCTCCTTGGCACCTCTTTGAAGCATTGTCTCCCTAAGAACAGACAAATGTGGATAATCGAGCTGCCAGGCTTTGATCTGCCCCATTAATGAAGACTGAGCAACCACACACACAAAAACTCAGCTGCGCTCTGAAATGTTCAACCTCACAAGCCTGTTAGCCAAGGACTGAATGTCCAGAGCTAGTGGCCTCTCCGCTGATGGAATGAAAGCAGAGCTAGCCATACTCTTCGCCTTTCGGCTCAAGGCATCAACCATATTTGCCTTGCCCAAATGATAAAGAATAGTGATGTCATAATCCTTTAGTAACTCAAGCCACCTGCGTTGCCTCAAATTAAGATCCCTCTGCTTGAATAAATGTTGTAAGCTGCAATAATTAGTATAAACCTCACATGACACCCCTACAGATCTCCATATCTTAAGAGCATGAACAATCGTGACCAACTCTAGATCGTGCACAGGATAATTCTTCTCATGAACCTTCAGCTAACGCGAAGCATATGCAATAACTCGCACCTCCTGCATCAATACATAACCCAAGCCAATGCGTGAAACATTGCAGTATACCGTATACATCCCCGAGCCAGAAGGCAATACAAGAAATGGTGCTGTAGTCAAAGCTGTCTTGAGCTTTTGAAAGCTCTCCTCACAATCATCAGACCAACGGAAAGAGGCACCTTTCTGGGTCAATCTAGTCAAAGGTGATGCAATAGATGAAAAGCCCTACACGAATCGCTTGTAATAAACTTCTAGCCCTAGGAAACTCCTGATCTCGGTCACTGGTTCACCTATTTTTTATTCGTATTAAATATGTGTCCGGTCGGATAATTGATCCGTTTTTTCATTACCTATTTTCGATCCGAACCATATCCGACTGACCTGCCCATTTACCACTCCTAAGTAGGAGTGTTCAATAATATAATCTCTAATTTTAAGTATTAATTTAAAATAAGTAAGTTATTTTAGTATATACCATATTTTGCTAAGTGTATTTTTGGTATGAAGAAAAAACAAAACTGTGTCTACTTCGGGAAGAAACAAGTTTTTTGCACTTCTCTAAAACTACTTTCCAAATGTAAAATTGCCTCTGCTTTCGGGTAGAGGTAGGCATCGGTCGATTCGGTTCGATTTTGAATATTATCAGTTTTACCTATCGGTTATTGATTTACAATTATCATAACCCGATAACCAAACGATAAGATATTGATTATCGGTTAATCAGTTATCGATTATTATCGGTTCGGTTATCAATTTACCTGATAAGATAAAAGTACTAAAACAATTTTGTAATATATAAAACTGCTGAGTTCTCAATTATCTTGAGCCAGAAGTCAAGAAATAGAACAATTATCTGATGCATAAATATAGGATTACAAAAGTGGACTGGAATATGATTGTATTACTAATAAAACATGGTCTTGTATCCTTAAGAACAGTTAAACAGAAGTTTACTGCTTAGTATTCTTAATATTCCAAAAGGAGAAGCACTTGTTAAAATTAATAGTGGATAATGAAATAGCACCACAATTATATATTTTTTGTCAAAGCCCATTTCATTTATCATAAAATAGAATCTCCAAAAACGTTTAAAGACTAGACAAACGATTAGAATAAGATCTCAAACAATAGCAGCACACACACACAACTCAACCCCCAAGCCCACCCACCCCCCACCAAAAAAAAAAATACAGAGCCAGAATGCTTTCAAACAAACTAAGAAAAAGATGAAGATGAAGCAACTAAAAACTTACACGCCGCCCTGAGTCTTGAGGGGCTGACTGGTGAGGGCGTGATGCGACTGGCGAGTTATGCCGGCCTAAATCTTGACGAGATGACTAGTGACTGGTGAGGGCGTAAGCTGTGAGGTAGAGAGCTGGTGAGGGCGTGAACCGTGGTGAGGTGGAAAACTAGTGAATTTGGACCGTGGGGATGTGACGGAAAAATTGAGAAACTAAGAAAGAGAAACTGACTTATTGAGAATTGAGAAAGAATAGGAAAAACCAATTATGAAACCCTAGTATAGTATATATATACTTAAGGGTAAACAAGTAAATTAGTTAATTCTTATTTGGGTTATTAATTTTTATCCAATAACAGAATTACAAATCGAGCCCGAACCCATAACCCAATTAAAATTTTTTTAACCCATTACCGAATCGTTAATCCAATAACCTAATACTGATAACTCAATAAATAATTAACGGTTAGCATTATTAATTTTGCCAGACATATATCCACACCTACTTTTAGGAAGAAGCTATTTTTTTATACTTCTCTAATATTGCTTTCCAAAAATATTTTATCCCAAAAAAAACCTTGGCCAAACACCTGGTGTTTTTTGAGAAAAAAAAAAGTGGGGTTTCCAGTATTCAATTTCTCCATTTTCAGCAGTAAAAAAGAAGCCTCTCAAATTCCAATGGCTCCCAAGCCTAAAGACAAACCCAAGGGTTCGCCGCGGACAGTTGACGCCGTTGGCATCGAAGATCTTTTCACATCGCTCAATCGCCACATTCAACGATCCGAGTATGAACAATCCGCCAAAGTGTCTGATCACAGTCAGTTCAATTTTTACTCGCATTTAGCGAATTCAATGAATTTGGCAAATTTATGACATTTCCTTAGCTTCGTTTAATGAAATTTAATTAATTTTGCGATTTTTACTCGCATTACAACATTTTCACTTATTTATTCTGCTATTTTCTCATGCATCTGTGTTGGATTGTGTATACCGTCTTAAGTTCAATAAATTTAATAAACTTATGACTTTTCCTATAGTTCGTTTAGTGAAATTTAATGAATTTTCCATCAAAGTTTTATCAAAATTAGCTCAATTTTACTGCGATACACATTTTCACTTATTTATTCTGCTATTTTCTCATGCGTCTGTGTTGGATTGTGTATACCGTCTTAAGTTCAATAAATTTAATAAACTTATGACTTTTCCTAAAGTTCGTTTAGTGAAATTTAATGAATTTTCCATCAAAGTTTTATCAAAATTAGCTCAATTTTACTGCGATACACATTTTCACTTATTTATTCTGCTATTTTTCTCGTGCATCCATACTTGATCGTCTATACAGTCGTAAATTTTGGAAGTTTATGATATTTCATGAAGTTTGTATAATGAAATTTAGTGAATTTTGCAATTTATCTTGCATTACACATTTTTCATTTTTTATTCTGCTATTTTTCTCATGCTTCTGTATCTGATCGTGTATACAGTCGTAAATTAAATAAATTTATGACCGTTCTCTGAAATTTCGTTTAGTGAAATTTAATGAAATTTTGCCATCAAAATTTCCGATCAAAATCAGTTCAATTGCACATGCATCACACACGTGCATTTCCAACATTCTGGTTTTTTTCTTCATTTATGTGAGTTTGATTGTGTATAACGATGAATTGGTGACATTTTCTGACGTTGAAGTTTTTTGGATGAGCAAGCCGTTGAAGTTTCAAATCAATGTCAGTGCAATTTCACTTGTATTCACATGTTCATTTTGAAATGGTGTTATTTTTTCATGTCTGTGTACTTTATTGTGTATACAATGTTGAATTTGATGAATTTGTGGAATTTTTAAAGTTCCTTTGATGAAATTTTATGAATTTAGTTTTATGTGAATAAGCAGTCAAATCTCACTTGCATTTACATTTTCATTCTGAATTCTGCTATCTGTTGATATATGTAGGTTTTAAGCGTGTGTAAGTATTTAATTCGGTGACATCGTGACACTCTCTGAGTTTATGTGATGAAATATGATGAATTTTGTTTATATGAACAAGCAGTCCAAGTCTTTGATTATAACTAGTTCAATTTCTTATACTTAACATGTTCATTTCCGAGTTGTGTCATTTGTTTGCTTGATTGTGCATACCATCTTGAATAAAAAGAATTTGTGAACTTCGTTTGATGAAAATTTATGAATTTTGTTTTGAAGTTCTTGCTGTTGCGCCTGGAGATGAGGGCGCAATTCGCTATAAAGTGGTGGCATTAATCAAAGCTGATAGTGTTGAAGAAGCGCTAGTTGCTATTCAGGAGTCCAAAAAAGCTGATATTGATCTTAGCTTTTTCAAGGTAATTTATACTTTATAAGAAACTTTCCAGATAAATATTTACCATTGAACTCTGCCTAACATAGCTGGTGCCGACTTCGGATAAATGAGAAGGGTTGTTGCAGGTTGAAGTCTAACTATCATGGATCCTAATTTTACGGGCCTGGATAGAGGGGAATGGATACGTAGACTTTTAATAGAAAAACCTAACTAATTCGTGATCGAAGTGTTGTTGTAACTTCAGTTTAGAGAGCAATTACTCGAGTTCCCTAACTTGTAAATTTCACCTGAAGGGAACTTTAATATTTGGATTATCTGAGATACTTTAGTGATCCTAGTCCCATTTTTTTCTGCTGTGACATAAATATCTGCTAATATCAGTTCCAAAACATTTCGTTTTACATGAATATGGTGTAGCCTTGTAGGTAGATGCAACTTTCTTTGTACTGTAAAGCTTTAGAAGCTGATCAGAAATGAAAATAATTGAGTGAGAAAGGCTTAAAATGGTTAATCAGCAGATCAGGTGATCAATGACAACCAAGAAAGAGGATTCTATTACATATCTGGTAAGAGCTTTTAGCTTTATAAATTGACATTGCTCTCTTTCATATAAGGCCAAACTAATTAAAGGTAAAAGTATTTGAATGACGTTTCTCTATTAGAGAAAGACATACCATACATATAGAAGAGTGCTCTGGTATATTAATATATTACTACTTTCATACTAGGACGCAATCACTCATACCCTCATTGGCTGTGTAATGTCTATGGATATATTGCTTTATGGAAGGGTCAATATCCATATAAAACAGTGTTGGTTATTTCACTATTACACCAGATAATGCGCCTAGGATCCAGATGCGTTACCTACTTATTCTCTCCATCCCCCCAAAAAGGATCTAGAGTCGCTATGACTGAACTTTTGGATATCGCAGCAGTTGGATTATTTGGCGAAGAATTTTAAGTTCTTGATGACTTCACTAAAATCCTTATAAAAATTACTTTCTGAAATATCTGGTTTCTCAGTGCTTCGCTATGAATTTTGTTGTAAGGAGATTTAGCAATATGATTTTGTTGTTCACCATTACTGCATTCCCCTATGCTTACCAGGAAAAGAGTTTATTTTTCTTCAGCAATGGAAGTTATCTCTTATGTTCCTTTTCATTGTGATGTTGCTCTTTCGAAGGCCTATTGCTTATACAGGCAAAATAAACTGGATCAAGCGTTGGGGTCCTTAAAGGGGCAAGAAGGAAATACTGCATCAATGCTGTTGGAATCTCAGTTTTTATATCGTTTGGGAAAGATGGAAGCTTCTGTGGATATATATCAAAAGCTCCAAAAGTCCCAGATAGACTCCTTAGAAATTAATCTTGTTGCTGGATTGGTTTCTGCTGGAAGAGCTTCTGATGTGCAGGGAACTCTGGATTCCATCAGAGTTAAAGCAACTAGCAGTTTTGAATTGGCATATAACACCGCCTGCTCTTTAATTGAGAGGCAGAAGTACAAGGATGCTGAGCAACTGCTATTGTCAGCTCGAACGTAGGAGATTTTTGAAACTTATAGTTTACAAGGTCATATATGTCACCAGCATGGTATTTAAGGATTAGTCAATTTGTTAAGTATTGTATTTAGTATGAGATTCTTGTGACAAACTTGATTTGGAACTGTTACGAGTAATTCAACATCAAGAAGTGTTGAATCAGCAGAGAACATGTTCCTTTAAGCTGATTAATATAACCCAAGCAACACACTGTGCTGCTGAAGGGCAATTACCTTGAATCTAGGATCTACACTGTGCCTAGTACCACAAGTCTGAAACAAATATTAATAACCGTGATAAGAGATTGCCTATTCTGTTTCCATGTAATGCTTGTCTGTGCTGTATTGACTGTAGGGTTTGGAACTTCCAGTTCTTAATATGTGCTTGGACACAGAGGAGATAACTTGCTAATTTTGCTGGTGAAATAACAGAATTGGTCAGGAAACACTAATGGAGGAGAATTTAGCTGATGATGAGGTTGAAATCGAATTGGCGCCCATTGCTGTTCAACTTGCATATGTTCAACAGGTAAAATTATTTTATAACACGACTTCAACTTTTCTCTTTGCCTTGATGTGTTGCAAATACATGAATATCTATCTGTTATTCCAGATTCTAGGAAACACACAAGAAGCTGTTGCATCTTATACCAACCTCGTGAAAAGAAATTTGGCAGATGAATCGTCACTTGCTGTGGCAGTAAATGACCTCATCGCTTTGAAAGGTCCTAAAGATGTATCTGATGGCCTAAGGAAACTTGATAAGCTAGTAGAGAAAAGTGATGGACCACAAAAGTTCCAGCTTGCTCGTGGACTGGACTTGAAGCTTTCTCAAAAGCAAAGGGAAGCTGAAGCTATATACACCAATAGGATGCTACTGCTACTTCATTCTAATAAGATGGATCAGGTAAATAATCTGAAACCTAAGGCAAAAAAGAAGACTCCGAGCTACGGCTGGTTATTGTGAGTTCTTCTTTAGATGCTTAATTTTAGTTCATGGATTATTACAGGCTCGAGAACTTGTTGCAGTTTTCTGGAATTATTCCTGGTAACTTGATGCCAGTTCTTCAAGCTGCTGTGCATGTGCGAGAAAATAAAGCTGGCAAAGCTGAAGAAATACTAGGACATTTTGCAGATAAGTTTCCTGACAAGTGCAAAGTCATCCTACTTGCAAGGGCACAGATTGCTGCCGCTGCTGGCCACCCTCAGATTGCAGCTGACTCTCTGGCAAAAATTCCTGGCATTAAACACTTGTAAGTATATAAAATATTAATTTAAACACTTGTAAGTATATAAAATATGAACAAATGAAAAGATGTTACTTACAAAACCAGCTTTTTATATAAAAGGAGAAGGCAAGGCTGGAAGATTACAAGATTCAGAGGTAAAGAGAATTTTAGAGAGACTAAAATTGCGACTGACCTCCAACAATACAAGTGAGAGTCTTTTATAGACCTCAGATAAAGTAAAAGCATCTTGTGCTTACACGTGGACGGCTATTATTTTGCCGACAAAGTAGTGGATCCCTATTGATTAAGACTAGACTCGTACATCAAAGATTCCATAAGAGTGGAAGGCATACTTTTTGACTTATTACTCATGCTTATCTTTTCTTTAATAAAGTAAGCGTATACAAGACAAAAGTGGGCATTCCCACTATAATTAATTTAAGACAGGGCCATGTGCTTGGCCCTACTCGGATTCCTTTTAGAAATAGTAAAACGTCCTGTGAAGAAAAGTAATTCCGGTTCTTTGAACCTCTACTTTTCTTCAAGGGCCAGAATTCCTATTCGTAATAGGTATCCAGGTAAGCCTGTGCTATGCCTTTAGGACAACACATATCATCATTACTTGATTTGGTTGAGGAGGCGGCTTCTTCAATGAGCTGCAGCAAAGTGGATTCATCCTGATGTTCGATATCTTGAAGGGCTTGTTGAAGCTTCTTCTTGATCTCGGCTTTGGATGACTTTGACGAAGAGGACTGAGCAGTAGCTTTCTCCTTCTTTGGAGTAGGAGTTTTGGGTTTCGGAACCCAACCTTTAACCTTTATCTCTTTGGATAGGTACCTGATACGGTCAAATTCTGCGATCTTAATGTCCCAGCTGATAATATACGATATCCTTTTTTGGACATAATATTTACACATTTTAATATGAGTAGGCAACGTAGTGATCTCCTGCTTGGTTTGGAACTCGTCAAACTTTTGCAGAAAATGTTGAGGGAGGTTTTCCAATTTTCCTCCGAAAGTTTTCCACCAATCGTAAAACCACCTAGGAATAGTGGCCTTTACTAGCTCAGGGCTATATTTAACAAACCAAGTGTGACTCGGCCTGAGGTACATGAAATTGTACCATGCTTGCTTGTAGATGTACCAGTTATATGTCTGAGGCTTGTGACTCATGCTCAGAGGTATAGGAGTGAGTAGATGGTCCACATGCCATTCAAATGGGGAGAGGATCTTCTTAATGTTGAATTGGGAATATAGGATAAAAGCTGAATTTCTTTCAGATTAAACATGTTCGATTTCTATGGAATCGGTATCAACTTGAATTGCCTCAAAATAAAGGCGAGTGTGTAAAGAATCAGGACTATCTACGTAGTTTGAATTGTTGTAACAAGGTTTTACTAAATCTTGAACCCTACCAGTTTCGAATTCTTTATCGAGGGCCAAAATAGGGAAAACTCTGGTGGTTAGGTACTCGAAAGGCTCTTGTGCCTGAGAGGAAGGACTTTGGACCTTTGGGTCCACAGCCTGGGCGAAGGACTCAGGGGTCTTCATCTCGTAACTTTGTTTACTTTGGACCTTGGAAGTAGATCCAGACGTGGATTCAGGTTGTGGGCCTGTAAGTTTGGGGATATCTCCAAGGACAGTAAATTTGTTTTGAGATGCGCTTTGGGCCGGACTAGGTAAAGGCGGGAAAGAAGGCCTTAGCTGGCCTAGGCCTGTAGGGACGAAAGGTCTAGCGGACGAAAGCTGCCTTTCGGGTTTAACATTTTTGAACGGGGAGTTAGTCTTGGCTGGCCTCGTGACCCTGAAGAAATTCACGGGTTAGAAAATCAGGAAGAGAATTACTTTCTCCTTTAATGAACTCAATTTTACTTTCTCCTTTAATGAACTCAATTTTAAAATCAAAGCTAGATAGTAGAGCTTGCCATCTAGCAAATATTTGTTTTGAAACAAGATTTTTTGCTTCTTTTTGTGAAATTTCCTTTGCAGATTTGCAATCAACTCGGAGTAAAACATCTTTGTTTACTAAATCATCTTGAAATTTAGTAATACATAGTACTATAGACAAAACTTCATTTTTGACTGTACTATAATTTTTCTGGGTAGAATTCCAGACACCAGAAGTAAACCTCACAAGTTGCTCACAACTATCCGGGTTGACGCGCTGTTTAAGGATGCCTCCATATCCTATATCAGAAGCATCTGTTTTTACTATCATAAATGCATCAGGATTAGGTATCCCTAAATAAGGAAGATTTTGAACTAATCTCTTAATTTTTTGGACACTCTGGGTCTGTTCTTCTCCCCAAGGTGCTGGGTTTTTTCTAAGCCTATGGTATATTGGCTCACATACGCCTAATCTTTGGGATGAAATCAGCAACATAATTAAGACTTCCTAAAAATCTCTGAAGCTGAGTTTCATCCTTAATTTCATCAGGGAATTTAGAAGAGAATTCTATGGCTCTACAAATAGGCCTATGGGTTCCTTGATAAAGATCATGACCTAAGAATCTAATCGAGGTTTCAAAGAGCTTAATTTTCTTAGCACTAACAACCAAGCCATTGTTTTTTACAACATTAAAGAAAGTATTGAGATGCTTAAAATGAGAATCAATGTCCTCAGAAAAATCAACACATCATCAATATAAACTATTGACATATAAGAATACGGATTAAATATGTTATTCATAATATTTTGAAATTCAGAAGGCGCATTTTTAACCCAGATGGCATACCATTCCATTCGTAATGCCCAAAAGGAACATTGAATGCAGTCTTATACCGATCTTCATTCTTATTTTGGATTTGCTAGAATCCAGACTTCATTCGAACTTACTATAAAGGTTTGCTTTATAAGTTAGTTTAAGAAGATCTCTTTTGTTGGGGATTGGATGGCGGATCCATTTGAGGACAGAGTTCAGGGGCTTATAATTAATTACAAGTCTGGGTGCTCCTCTTTCTTTCTCTGCACTATTGTTAACATAGAATGCAGAGCAACTCCAAGGAGAGTTAGAGGGGCGGATTATACCATTATCAAGCAAATGGTTAATCTCATTTTTGCAAACCTCCAACATCTCTTGATTCATCTGAATCGGTCTAGCCTTTGTAGGGATATTCCGTTCATCAAAACCATCAATGTACGGGAGTTCAGAAGTAATTCTCTTCCTGATTTTCTATCCCGTGAATTTCTTCAGGGTCATGAGGCCAGCCAAGACTAACTCCCCGTTCAAAAATGTTAAACCCGAAAGGCACCTTTCGTCCGCTAAACCTTTCGTCCCTACAGGCCTAGCCCAGCTAAGGCCTTCTTTCCCGCCTTTACCTAGTCCGGCCCAAAGCCCATCTCAAAACAAATTTACTGTCCTTGGAGATATCCCCAAACTTACAAGCCCAAAACCTGAATCCTCGTCTGGATCTACTTCCAAGGTCCAAAGTAAACAGAGTTACGAGATGAAGACCTCTGAGTCCTTCGCCCAGGCTGTGGACCCAAAGGTCCAAAGTCCTTCCTCTCAGGCACAAGAGCCTTTCGAGTACCTAACCACTAGAGTTTTTTCCTATTTTGGCCCTCGATAAAGAATTCAAAACTGGTAAGGTTCAAGATTTAGTAAAACCTTGTTACAACAATTCAAACTAGGTAGATAGTCATGAGTCTTTACACACTCGCCTTTATTTTGAGGCAATTCTAGTTGATACCGATTCCATAGAAATCGAACATGTTTATTCTGAAAGAAATTCAGATTTTATCCTATATTCCCAATTCACCATTAAGAAGATCCTCTCCCCATTTGAATGGCATGTGGACCATCTACTCACTCCTGTACCTCTGAGCATGAGTCACAAGCCTCAGACATATAACTGGTACATCTACAAGCAAGCATGGTACAATTTCATGTATCTCAGGCCGAGTCACACTTGGTTTGTTAAATATAGCCCCGAGCTAGTAAAGGCCACTATTCCTAGGTGGTTTTACGATTGGTGGAAAGCTTTCGGAGGAAAATTGGAAAACCTCCCTCAACATTTTCTGCAAAAGTTTGACGAGTTTCAAAACAAGCAGGAGATCACTACGTTGCCTACTCATATTAAAATGTGTAAATATTATGTCCAAAAAAGGATATCGTATATTATCAGCTGGGACTTTAAGATCACAGAATTTGACCGTATCAGGTACCTATACAAAGAGATAAAGGTTAAAGGTTGGGTTTCAAAACCCAAAACTCCTACTCCAAAGAAGGAGAAAGCTACTGCTCAGTCCTCTTTGTCAAAGTCATCCAAAGCCGAGATCAAGAAGAAGCTTCAACAAGCCCTTCAAGCTATCGAACATCAGGATGAAGCCACTTTGCTGCAGCTCATTGAAGAAGCCGCCTCCTCAACAGAATCAAGTAATGATGATATGTGTTGTCCTAAAGGCATAGCACAGGCTTACCTGGATACCTATTACGAATAGGAATTCTGATCCTTCAAGAAAAGTAGAGGTTCAAAGAACCGGAATTACTTTTCTTCAAAGGACGTTTTACTATTCCTAAAAGGAATTCGAGTAGGGCCAAGCACATGGCCTTGTATTAAATTAGTTATAGTGGGAATGACCACTTTTGTCTTGTATACCCTTACTTTATTAAAGAAAAGATAAGCATGAGTAATAAGTCAAAATGATGCCTTCCACTCAGATGGAATCTTTGCTGTACGTGTCTAGTCTTAATCAATAGGGACCCACTACTTTGTCGGCAAAATAATAGTCGTCCACCTGTAAGCACAAGATGCTTTTACTTTATCAGAGGTCTATAAAAGACTCTCACTTGTATTGTTGGAGGTCAGTCGCAATTTTAGTCTCTAAAATTCTCTTTACCTCTGAATCTTGTAATCTTCCAGCCTTGCCTTCTCCTTTTAAATAAAAAGCTGGTTTTGTAAGTAACATCTTTTCATTTGTTCATATTTTACATACTTACAAGTGTTTAAATTAATATTTTATATACTTACAAGTGTTTAAATTTCGGTCATGTCATCTTTTAATATAGTTCAAGTTTCTAGCAATCAAGTGCCCACCTTGAGAACAATGGAATACAATTTAATTTTTTGGAAATCAGGCGCCCACCTGGAGAACAAGTAATATAGTTCAAGTTTTTGGCAATCAGGCGCTCACCTGAAGAACAAGGGAATATAGTTCAAGTTCTTGGCAGTCAGGCGCCCACCTGGAGAACAAGGGAATACTATTCAAATTTTTGGAAATCAGGTTCCCACCTGGAGAATAAGAAAATACAGTTCAAGTTTTTGGCAATCAAGCTCCCACCTGGAGAACAAGGGAATACAGTTCAAATTTTTGGCAATCAGGTGTCCACTTGGAGAACAAGGGAATATAACTCAAGTTTCGAAAATCAGGCGTCCACCTTGAAAATAAGGGAATACAGTTCAAGTGTTTGGAAATCAAGCGCCCACCTGAAGAATAAAGGAATATAGTTCAAGTTTTGGTAATCAGGAGCTCACTTGGAGAACAAAGAAATTTAAGTGTCGGTAATCAGGAGCTCACTTGAAGAATAAAGCAGCAGTTCAAGTTTCGAGGAAAAGCAACGGATGTGTTGGTAATTAGGAGCCCACCTGAATAACGAGGGAAAATTATCAATGTTCGGAGGAAGACGGTTCAAGTTCAGCAATCATGCGCCCACCTAAAGAAAAGGGAAAGCATCTCAGAGTATAGTTCAAGTTGGCAACAAAGGAACTTCACCTGGAAAATACAAAACAACAAGGCAACAGGAATCACTAGACTAAGTTTGAGGATGTAGATAGGATTTTTGTAATGCATAGATTGGAGTTTAGTCTAGCTTCTTTTTATTTTGTCATTGTGTAATAAGGAGTTCAGTAAGCAGTAGTAGCAGCAGCAACAACAATGAAATCATAGCTTTATAGTAGTCTCAGCTACCGAAACTTCCCCATAACTTGGTTTCGTAATTGCCAAGGATATGTAGGCAACCTCGGGAACAAGGCGCAATCAAATATTTCAAAAATACTTTCCACGGAGTATTCAAACAGGCAAATCGCTCGTATCCGCTCTCTTTATCTTTGCATGAAAACTCTTTGTATTTTCGCGCAAAGAGGGGCAGCTGTGAGCATATGATTGTTGCCCTATATGAATTACTCCCACAAATTTAAAATAAAATAATTTTTCCATTGTTTGCAATTTCGAGGATTTTTGTAGCATATTTTGTTATTGTTTTCATTTGTCATTGCATGTTTATTTCATTTGTTAATGAAAAATACAAAAATTTATTGAATTTGCATTTAGAATTTAATCCAACATTTTGGGATTAATGTCACGACCCGAATTTGCCCACCATCGGGAGTCGTGATGGCGCCTACTGTCGAAGCTAAGGCAAGCCAACCCTTATAAACATTTCCAGAAAAATTTAAATCTAAAACGAATTAAATGCTAAAATAATTAGTTAAAACATGCGGAAGACGTCTAATAACAATAACGAAAATATATACGGAAAACTAACAACCAATCTCTATCCAGTATTTGGTGTCACTGCTCACGGACAACAAAAGAATGCTAAAAATAATAGTCTGAAAGAACTACATATCTTGTCTTTTTGATACAATTTAACAAACTGAAAGGGAAAGTTAGAGAAGACTCAGGGCCCGCGAACGCTTGCGAACTACCTCAGAGCCTCTGGAATGAAGGATCACTCATGTTCTAAAGTTGCGGTCCGTAGACTGGGTTCTGACATGTGCACAAAAAGGCACAGAAGCATAGTATCAGCACAACCGACCCCATGTGCTGGTAAGTGTCCGGCCTAACCTTGACGAGGTAGTGACGAGGCTAACCGGACCTACCATAAACAACCTATACAGATATATACGATAACAGAAAAGGAAAGTAAGAATTTAAACAACAAAAAGGGAGGGGACATGCTAGGGGGAATAACAGTTCAATTATAACTTCTACAATTAAGAGATGGAACTAAATATATAGCATTTAAATAAGAGAATCCAATAAAACAACAACTAATAAAGGGAAAACGTAATAAGGAATACCAGTAAGGTAAGACCAATAAAATCACATTGCACGGCACCACCCATCGTGCTTTTACTCTCATCCTCACCCAATCAATAGCACCACTCCATCTTGTGGAGGAAATTAATATATACCACTCCATCTTTTGGAGGAAATCAATAAATACCACTCCATCTTGTGGAGGAAATCGATATATACCACTCCATCTTGTGGAAGAAATAAATAAATACCACTCCATTTTGTGGAGGAAATTCATAAATACCACTCCATCTTGCGGAGGAAATCAATATATACCACTTCATCTTGTGGAGGAAATCAATAAGTACACGGCATCACCCATCGTGCTTTATCGCTCCTCCTCACCCAAACAATAATCACAATTAATGGCAAAATGAGTAAACAACAAGATTAACCATCCTGGCAAGGGAGAACAATGCAACAACAAGTCCCAGCAAGGAAACAATTTAACAACAAGTCACGGCAAGGGAAACAGTTTAACAACAAGTCCCGCCAAGGGAAACAATATAACAACAAGTCTCGGCAAGCGAAAAACGCCAACAACTCATCTCTAGTTCATTTACTTCTCATCTTTCACTTCATATCCCAATTGTTCACTTCTTTTAAAATTCTAATAACAAATGACAACACGGTTATGTTCTACTCGGGCGCATAGGTAACCGTCACCATACCTATACACCGACTCCACATAGCACATAGCAATTAACAACCTAATCATATTCCCTCAAGCCAATGTTAGATCAAACACTTACCTCGAAGCTTCCAACTCCACTCACGCCTCTAGAATAGCTTTACCCCTCGAATTCGCTTCAAAACCGTTCCAATCTAACCACAATTTACTCAAATGTATCAATAAATGCTAGTTAAATCAATTTGGATGCATAAGAATGAAATTTCCAAAGTTTTACTCAAAAATTCCCAAAATGCCCCCGGTCCCACGTGGTCAAAACTCGAGATTCGAACCATACCGGGTTACCCATTTCCCCACGAGTTTATATATGCAATTTGTTATGGAATCGGACCCCAAATTGAGGTCCAAATCCCCAATTTTATGAAAACCTAGGTTATACCCCAAATACCACATTTTTAACCATGAAAGCTTTGATTTAAGGAGAAATCATGTTAGAATATGATAAAGATTGAAGAAAACTAGTAACAATTGACCTACATTTGGTTTGGGGACGAAACGGTTTGAGAGGAATCGCCTATGGATGTTTTGGGTTTGGAAAGATATGAAAAATGAGGTCTGAATTCGTTTAACAGTTGTAGGGTTGCAGATGTCGCAAATACGACATTGATTTCGCATTTGCGAACTGGGCAAAATAAAAGGGGACCTCGCAATTGCGAGAAATAGTTTGCTATTGCGAACTGGGGAAAATTGAAAAGGAACTCGCATTTGTGAGAAAACGTTCGCAAATGCGAACTGGGCAAAATAAAAGGGGACCTCGCAATTGCGAGAAATAGTTCGCAATTGCGAATTGGGGAAAATTGAAAGGGAACTCGCATTTGCGAGAAAACGTTCGCAAATGCGAACTGGGGTTGGACTGGGGAAAACTTGCATTTGCGAAGACTGGCTAAGGAAGGGGGGAATCGCATTTGCGATTTATTATTCTCACATTTGCGAAGAAGCAAGCCAAGGGAAGAGCTCGCAATTGCGAGGCAGGCTTCGCAATTGCGAAACCTGCAGACACCAGATGATAAAAATGCAACAAAATGATCCTAACACCTATCCGAAACTCACCCGAGCCCTAGGGGCTCCAACCCAAACATGCACCCAGCCTCAAAAACATCCTACTGACTTACTCGTGCGATCAAATCGCCAAAATAACATCTCAATCAAAGAATCAACCTCCAAAACTCATGATTTTCATTTCAAGTTCAAAACTTTCAAACTTTTCCACTTTTAGTCCAAAACACGTCAAACGACGTCCGTTTTCAACCAAACTTTACAGATAGCGCTTAACGCCCATTTAATATTTGTACCGGGTGTCGGAACCAAAATACCAGCCTGATACAATCACTTTTGATCAATTTCTGTTTCCAATTTTCCTTAAATATTTTCAAAAATAATTTCACCAAAAAGCTCTATTCTCGCGCCTGGGACCTCGGATTTAGATTCCAAGAGACTGGGTCCCAAATTTTTTTACGGACCCTCTGGGACCGTCACATCATAGGTCCGGGTCCGTTTACCCAAAACATTGACCAAAGTCAATCATAGCAATATTAGTATCAAAATTTATAGTTTTTAACATAGAGTTCAAATATTTTTACATAAAAATCTTCCGGGCTTCGTGCCCGGACTGCACATGCCAATTGATGCAACTAAATAAGAGGTTTTCAAGGCCACAAAAGTGCAAGGAAAGGGAGAAATACGGGGATGCCGCTTTGGGTTGTCACATCCTCCACCTCTAAAACAATCGTTCGTCCTCGAACGAACAAAAAAAAGGAGTACCTGAGTCGGTGAATAGATGGGGATAACGGCTCCGCATATCATACTCGCACTCCCAGGTGGATGTCTCAGGAGGCTGACCTCTCCACTGAACATGCACTGAAGGAAGACTCCGCGACCTCAACTGTCGAACCTGCTGGTCTAAAATAGCCACCAGCTCCTCCTCATATGACAGATCTTTATCCAATTGGACAGTGTTGAAATCTAACATGTGGGTGGGATCACCGTGATATCTCCGAAGCATGGATACATGGAAAACCGAATGCATGGCTGACAAGATGGGCGGCAAGTCAAGTCAGTAAGCCACCTCCCCCACATGGTCAAGAATCTCAAACGGGCCAATATACCTAGGGCTAAGCTTGCCCTTCTTCCCGAATCTCATCATGCCTTTCATAGGCGATACACGGAGCAATACACGCTCACCAACCATGAAGGCAACATCCCTGACCTTACGGTCTGCAACACTCTTATGCCTGGACTGAGCTGACCGAAGTCTGTCCTGAATGATCTTGACTTTATCTAAGGCCTCCTATACCTAATCTGTACCCAATTACCGATCCTCTCCCGGCTAAAACCATCCGACTGGGGACCGACATCGCCTACAATACAATGCCTCATACGGGGTCATCTGAATACTAGACTAGTAGATGTTGTAGGCAAACTTCGCTAACAGCAAGAAGTAGTCCCACGAGCCTCCAAAATCAATAACGCAGGCTCGGAGAATATCCTCAAGAATCTAAATGGTCCTCTAGGACTGACCATCCATCTGGGGGTGAAATGATGTACTCAAATGGACCTGGGTACCCAACTCATGTTGCACCGCTCCCCAGAAATGCGAAGTAAACTGCGGACCCCGATCCGAAATAATAGATATGGGCACCCCATGAAAGCGAACGATCTCCCTGATATAAATCTCTGCATACCTCTCTGATGAATAAGTGGTGGCAACTGGGATGAAATGCGTTGACTTAGTCAGCCTATCTACAATAACCCATATAGTATCAAACTTCTTCCTAGTCATCGGAAGGCCAGTAACAAAATCCATAGTGATCCTCTCCCACTTCCACTCGAGAAGCTCAATCCTCTGAAATAACCCACCATGCCTCTGATGCTTGCACTTAACATGCTGACAATTTCGACAACGAGCCACATATGCAACAATGTATTTCTTCATTCTACGCCACCAACAATGTTGTTTCAAATCCTGATACATCTTCTCGGCGCTCGGATGAATAAAATATTGAGAGCTGTGGGCATCCGCTAAGATCGACCCTCGGTACCATCAACATTGGGCACACAAACTCGCCCCTGCAACCTCAATATGCCACCATATCCAAAGTCATCTCCTTGGCACCTCCCCTCTGCACCGTGTCTCTCAGGACACATAAATGGGGATCATCAAACTGCCGCTCCCTGATATGCTCCATCAATGACGAACGAGCAACCGTGCAAGCTAACACTCACCTGGGCTCAGAAATATCCAATCTCACAAATCTATTGGCCAAGGCCTGAAAATCCAAGGCAAGCGATCTCTGGCTGACTGAAATGTATGCAAGACTACCCATGTTGACGCACTTTCTACTCAATGCATCGGCCACCACATTGGCCTTCCCTGGGTGGTATAAAATAGAAACATCATAAACTTTCAACAACTCCAACCACCTCCACTGTCTCAAATTCAATTCTTTCTGCTTGAACAAGTACTGAAGGCTCTTGTGATCCGTGTACACCTCACACGTCACACCATACAAATAATGCCTCCAGATCTTCAAGGCATGAACAATAGCTGCCAACTCTAAGTCATGAACTGGGTAATTCTTCTCGTGGATCTTCAATTGCCTCGACGCATATGATATGACCTTGCCGTTATGCATCAACATTGCGCCAAGTCCGATGCGGGAAGCATCACAATATACAGTATAAGGCCCGGATCCCGTGGGAAAAATCTATGCAGGTGCCGTAGTCAAGGTTGTCTTGAGCTTCTGGAAGCTCTCCTCGCACTCATCTGACCACCTGAACTGGGCACCCTTCTGAGGCAGTCTAGTCATCGGGGATGCGATGGATGAAAACCCCTCCACAAAACGTCTGTAGTGACCAGCTAACCCCAAGAAGCTCCGAATCTCTATAGCTGAAGCTGGTCGAGGCCAATTCTTAACTGCCTCTATTTTCTTCGGGTCCACCTAGATACCCTCTGCTGATACGACATTATCCAGGGATGCTACGGAACTCAACCAAAATTCGCACTTTGAAAATTTTGCGTACAACTGGATATCCTTCAAAGTCTGACGAACCACTCGGAGGTGCTGCTCATGCTCCTCCTGACTGCGGGAGTATACCAAGATATCATCAATGAATACAATCACAAATAGATCCAAGGCATGAACACTCGGTTCATCAACTCCAAGAATGCTGCCGGGCATTGTTCAACCCAAACAACATGACCAAAAACTCATGATGCACATAACGAGTATGAAATGCTATCTTAGGGACATCAGATGCCCTAATCCTCAGCTGATGATAACCAGACCTCAAATCTATCTTCAAGAACACCTTAGCACCCTGAAGCTGATCAAACAAGTCATCAACCCTTGGCAGTGGATACTTGTTCATTATCGTCACCTTGTTCAACTGCTGGTAATCAATGCACATCCTCATCGACCCGTCCTTCTTCTTCACAAACAACACTGGTGCACCCCAAGGTGATACGTTGGTTCTAATGAAACCCTTATCAAGCAAATCCTGAAGCTGTTCTTTTAACTCTTTCAACTCTAGCGGGGCCATGCGATAGGCGGAATAGAAATAGGCTGAGTGCTAGGAGCCAAATTAATACAGAAGTCAATATCCCTATCGGGCGGCATACCCGGCAGGTCTGAAGCAAAAACCTGGGGGAACTCTCGAACAATAAGAACAGAGTTGATAGATGGAACCTCTGCGCTGGAGTCGCGAAAATACGCCAAATATTCTAAACATCCTTTCTCGGCCATACGTTGAGCATTGACATACGAAATAACACTACGGGTGGCATGACCTGAGGTCCCTCTCCACTCTAGTCGGGGCAAGTCTGGCAAGGCCAAAGTTACGGTCTTGGCGTGACAATCCAAGATGGCATGATACGGGGACAACCAGTCCATCCCCAATATAACATCGAAGTCCACCATGTCTAGAAGCAATAAATCGACACGGGTCTCAAGACCCTCAAATACCACTATGCAAGAATGATGCAATCGGTCGACCACTATAGAATCACCAACCGGTGTGGACACATATACCGGAAACCCAAAGCCTCACTAGGCATAAGCAAAAAGGGTGCAAAATAGGATGACACATAAGAATAAGTAGATCCCGGATCAAGTAATACCTAAGTACCCCTATCACAGACCAGTATTACCTGTAATCGTAACATCAGATGACTCAGCGTTCGGCCTGGCTGGCAATGCATAGCAGCTGGGCTGGCCCCCACCTCCCTGAACTGTGTCTCTAGGACGATCTACTGCGGGCTAACCCCTACCTCTGGCTGTCCGGGCTCCACCTCTACGGTTTCTCCCTCCACCTCTATGGTCTCTACCCCCGCCTCTAGCTGGCTGGGCAACCTATGGATCACCTGCTGCCTTAATGGTAGGGCGAGGACCCTGTTGCTGAGAACTACCCGAGGCTCGAGGGCAATACCTGACAATATGACCTGGGTCACCACAACCATAACATGCCCTCGGCTGGTGAGACTGCTGGCCCTGTCGACCTGTATGTCCTTCGCTGGCGCTCTGAAGTGGCGGCGCACTGATGGTGAGCTGAAGAGTTGCTGGTCAGAATACTGCTGATGACTACCACCGCCAGGGGTACCATGAGAAACTTGAAGTGCCGACTTGAAAGGTCTCGGGGGATGGCCTATGACATAGGAACCTCTACCTCTAGATGTGGTACCACTAAACCTACCAGAATTTCTAGGCCTCTTGTCAGAACCCTGACTACCTCCTCGAGCTAGTGCTATCTCCACTCGACGGGCCATATTGACCGCCTCCTGAAAAGTAATATCACTGCCAACCCCCACTGTCATATGTAGGCAAATGGGATGAATCAATCCGCCAATGAACCTCTGGACCCTCTCCCGATCAGTAGGGAGTATCACTACTGCATGGCGTGCCAAGTCAACAGTCCTGGTCTCATATTGTGCAACTGTCATAGAACCTTGATGAAGATGCTCAAACTATCTACGAAGTGCCTCCCGTTGAGTGACGGGGAGAAACTTCTCCAAAAATAACTTTGCAAACTGATCCCATGTCAAAGCTGGGGACCCTGCTGGTCTAGACAAACATTAATCTCTCCACCAAGTCTTGGCGGAACCAACAAGTCTGGAAGTGCAAAAATCGACCCCATTGGTCTCCACTATCCCCATTGTCCTGAGGATCTCATGACAACTGAACAGAAAATCCTGGGGATCCTCCGATGAAGCACCGCTAAAAGTGGTAGTGAAAAGCTTGGAGAACCAATCAAGTCTTCACAAAGCATCCGAAATCATGGCCGACCCATCTCCGACCTGAGCTATAATACTTGTCTGAGCCGCCACTGCGGGAAGAACCAAGGGAACCTGAGTCTGGGGAGCTACCTGCTCCAGAGTACGTGTAGCAGGAGTCTGAAGCCCTCCTCTAACCTGAGAAGTGGCTGGTTCTACTGGCAGCAATTCCGCTCTCGCCATACTATCTATAAAGCCTGTTATGCGGACAAGGGCATCCTGAAGATCCGAAGAAAACATCACTCCTCTTGGGACCTGAGCTTGGCCCACTGGAGCTGGTAGAGCTGGAACCTCCTCATCAAAGTCAATATGAGACTTCACCTGGAACTGTTGCCTGGGGCTGAGCTCTGCCCCTGCCACGGCCTCGGCCCATGCACCTCGTGGGAGCTGCTGTTAGGGGCTCAGGCTGCTGCGGGGAAGAAGAAGACGCATGTGTTCTCGCCATCTACGAAAGAACAGAGTAGAACGGCAATCAATACTTGAGAAACAGATCGCACAACAAGAATGAACAAAGTGAAACTTTCCTAACTCAGTAGCCTCTGGGGATCCCTCAGACTCTACCGGGCTTGTCCGTGAGTTGTGATATCCAAGTAACCTAGTGCTCTGATACCAACTAGTCATGACCCGGATTTACCCACCATCGAGAGTCGTGATGGCGCCTACTTTCGAAGCTAGGCAAGCCAAACCTTATAAACATTTCCAGAAAATTTCAATCTAAAACAAATTAAATGCTAAAATAATTAGTTAAAACATGCGGAAGACGTCTAATAACAATAACGAAAATAATATGCGGAAAACTAATAACCAATCTCTACCCAATATCTGGTGTCACTGCTCACGGACAACTAAAGAGTGCTAAAAATAATAGTCTGAAAGAAGTACATAGCATGTCTGTTTGATACAATTTTACAAACTGAAAGGGAAAAATAGAGGAGACTCGGGGCCCGCGAATGCCTACGAACTACCTCAGAGCCTCTGGACTGAAGGATCACTCCCGATCTAAAGCTGCGATTCGTAGACTGGGTCCTGACCTGTGCACAAAAAGGCACAGAAGCATAGTATCAGCACAACCGACCCCATGTGCTGGTAAGTGTCCGGCCTAACCTCGGCGAGGTAGTGAAGAGGCTAACCGGACCTACCATAAATAACCTGGAAAGATGTATACGATAACTGAAAAGGAAAACAAGAATTTAAACAACAAAAAGGGAGGGGACATGCTGGGGGGAATATCAGTTCAATTATAACTTCTACAATTAAGAGATGGAACTGAATAGATAGCATTTAAATAAGAGAATCCAATGAAACAACAACTAATAAAGGGAAAACGAAATAAGGAACACCAGTAAGGTAAGACCAATAAAACCACGTTGCACGACACCACCCATCGTGCTTTTACTATCATCCTCACCCAATCAATAGCACCATTCCATCTTGTGGAGGAAATCACCATATAATACTCCATCTTGCGGAGGGGATCAATAAATACCACTCCATCTTGTGGAGGAAATCGATATATACCACTCCATCTTGTGGAGAAAATCAATAAATACCACTCCGTCTTGTGGAGGAAATCGATAAATACCACTCCATCTGGTGGAGGAAATCGATAAATACCACTCCATCTTGTGGAGGAAATAAATAAGTACACGGCATCTTGTGGAGGAAATAAATAAGTACACGGCATCACCCATCTTGCTTTATCGCTCCTCCTCCCCCAAACAATAATCACAATTAATGGGAAAAGGAGTAAACAACAAGATTAACCATCCCGGCAGGGGAGAACAATGCAACAACAAGTCCCGCAAGGGAAACAATTTAACAACAAGTTCCGGCAAGGAAAACAGTTTAACAACAAGTCCCGGCAAGGGAAACAGTTTAATAACAAGTCCCAGCAAGGGAAAAACATCAACAACTCATCACTAGTTCATTTACTTCTCATCTTTCACTTCATAGCTCTTATAACAAGAATTTATCTCAATTGTTCACTTCTTTCACAATTCTAATAACAAATGACAACACGGTCATGCTCGACTCGGGCGCATAGGTAACCGTCACCATATCTATACACCGACACCATATAGCACATAGCAATTAACAACCTAATCCTATTCCCTCAAGCCAAAGTTAGATCAAATATTTACCTCGACGGCTTCCAACTCAACTCACGCCTCTAGAATAGCTATACCCCTCGAATTCGCTTCAAAACCGGTCGAATCTAACCACAATTTACTCAAATGTACCAACAAATGCTAGTTAAATCAATTTGGATACATAAGAATGAAATTCCCAAAGTTTTACTCAAGAATTTCCAAAATACCCAGGGCCCACGTGGTCAAAACTCAAGATTTGAACTAAACCGGGTAGTCCATTCCCCCCACGAGTTCATTTATGCAATTTGTTATGAAATCGGACCCCAAATTGAGGTCCAAATTCCCAATTTTATGAAAATCAAGGTTCTACCCCAAATCCCCCATTTTTAACCATGAAAGCTTTGATTTAAGGATGAAATCATGTTACAATATGATAAAGATTGAATAAAACTAGTAAAAATTGACTTACATTTGGTTTGGGGACGAAAGGGTTCGAGAGGAATCGCCTATGGTGGTTTTGGGTTTGAAAAGATATGAAAAATGAGGTCTGAATTCGTTTATGTAACAGTTGTAGGGTTGCAGATGTCGCAATTACGACATTGATTTCGCATTTGCGAACTGGGCAAAATAAAAGAGGACCTCACAATTGTGAAAATAGTTCGCAATTGTGAACTGGGGAAAATTGAAAGGAACTCGCATTTGCGAGAAAATATTCGCAAATGCGAACTGGGAAAAATAAAAAGGGACCTCGCAATTGCGAGAAATATTTCGCAATTGCAAACTGGGGAAAATTGAAAGGGAACTCGCATTTGCGAGAAAACGTTCGCAAATGCGGACTAGGGTTGGACTTGTGAAAACTCGCATTTGCAATATGGAACTTCGCATTTGCTAAGACTGGCAAAGGAAGGGGGAATCGCATTTGGGATTTTTTATTCTCGCATTTGCCAAGAAGCAATCCAAGGGAAGAGCTCGCAATTGCGAGGCAGGCTTCGCAATTGCGAAACCTGCAGACACCATATGATAAAAAATGCAGCGAAATGAGCCTAACACCTATCTGAAACTCACCCGAGCCCTCGGGGCTCAAACCCACACAGGCACCAGCCTCAAATACATCCTACAAACTTACTCGTGCGATCAAATCACCAAAATAATATCTAAATCAAAGAATCAACCTCCAAAACCCATAATTTTCATTTCAAGTTCAAAACTTTGAAACTTTTTCATTTTTAGTCTAAAACACGTCAAACGACGTCCGTTTTCAACCAAACTTTACAGATAGCGCTTAACACCCATTTAAGACTTGTACCAGGCGTCGGAACCAAAATACAAGTCTGATACCATCACTTTGATAAATTTCCGTTTCCAATTTTCCTTAAGCATTTTCAAAAACAATTTCATAGAAAAGCTCTGTACTCGGGCCTGGGACCTCGGATTTCAATTCCGGGAACACGACCGCGTCCCAAATTTCATTACAGACCCTCCAGGACCGTCACATCATGGGTCTGGGTCCGTTTACCTAAAACATTGACCAAAGTCAACCATAGCAATATTAGTATCAAAATTCATAGCTTTTACCGCAGAGTTCAAATATTTTTACATAAAAATCTTCCAGCTTCGCGCCCGGACTGCGCACGCCAATCGAGGCAATCAAATAAGAGGTTTTCAAGGCCCCAGAAGTGCAAGAAAAGGGAGAATTACGGTGATGACCCTTTGGGTCATTATAATTAATTAGCAAATTAGTTATTTTATAAAAAAAGGAAAAATCAACAACAAAAAAACTTATTTTTGCACTTTTTAATTTTAGTTTTGTTTTTTGGCAATTATTCCTTTAATTTGGTTTTGTTTAATTAATTATTATTTAGGGTTAATTAGTTTAATTTAGTAGGATGATTTGATTTGGGGATTAGTTAAGATTTTTATTCTAATTTTGAAAAGAAAAAAAATCAAAATAGTTAAAAGGAAAAGAAGTAGAGAAATAAGATTTTTGGGCCATTTCCTTTAAATATTTTGCCCAATTCAATTAAACCTGCCAACCCAGTCCAAAGGTCTTCCCATAATTGGTACCCCCCTCCCCCACACACACACTTAAACAAAATAACCATGTTTTGTTGGCATCCAATCTGAGCCGCTGCTTTCCTTCAAATCCGACGACTAGGAACTAGGCATTTCATTACTATAAGAGTGTCTGAAACTTGTCTCCCCCCCCTCTCATCGTCTCTCATTCTTCCCCCAACCTTCAGAGACTCAAGAATGAACCTTAATTGCAACCCTCAAATGCTCCACCATCATTCTTCGGCGGCGCCACCTTCAATCACTCCCAAACTAACACCCTGAAACCCCCATGACCCCGTCCCACAACTCTCTTCCCTCGAATCATCCTTGAACTCCTCAAATTTTAAATCAAAGATATGAACCCTAAAATCCCCAAAGTCCCCGATTTACTTTTTCTTGAAAATTTAGGCATATTTCGACTTTATTCCTGTGTTCTTGCTAAGAACACATGATTAATATCGAATTGGGACAAAAATTGAAAGGATTTGATGATCCGACATTCGTTTCTTACTACTCCGAGTTTGTTTTATGTATTCTTTCTCTTCTTTACCTTTTTGTTATTTAATTTCTGTTTCTTTGTTCTTTTCTCAAATTCTCCTACTCTTTCTGTTAGTTTTCTGATTTTACTTCCTATTTTCTTTCATTCCTTCACACCGTTCTATATTTGCAATTTTAGGTGGTGTTTTAGTTATTATTTGTGTTCTGGTGCTAAACTTAGAGGTATTAGATTTTGTTTCTGTTTAGGGTCCAAGTTTTTCGAGTCTTGAGACTCTGTAATTGAATATTCTAAATACTTTTGGGTTTTCAGTCTTGATTTGAATTGGAAAGTTAAAGGGCCCAATAGAGAGTTGAGTTGGGTTTTCAACAGACCCATCAACACTTCGATGTGGGTCAACTTGACCCGTATTTCTGCCTGGACTAGGGGTAATTTTCAGGGTCTTGGGGGTAATTTAGGAATTCTAGGGGCAAGGGAATCTCAGTAACAGACTAAGAAGCTTCTAGGAAGCTGGGTATTGGGACTAATATGAAAACTTATTTTTAAACTAAGGTCTCCTAAGCTAAAATAAAAATTTCAGAAGGGGAAATATTAATTTCTTTGAGGCTGCCCTAGAACCTTGCTGGTAAAGGCTCCATAACTTGACATTCAAGGCAGAAATTAGAGAAGTAAAAATCCAAAAGAAAATAGAACAGCTGAAAATTCTGAACTACACTGATTTTCAAGCATTTCTTTTGATGAAAATTGATCAAAATTTTGTCTAGCTTGGATTTTCTGGTTCTTTCCCATTAGTTGGAACCTCTAAAATTTTCATATCTTGCACATTCTGGGGTTGAAATGGATTAAAGTTGGGTTTTGAAAGTCGGGTTTAAGTTTTGTTGGTTGGTTACTATTTCATTGATTCTGGGCATTGTTTCATTGTCTCTATTGCTGCTCATCTACTGATTTCTCACTCCTTTTGTTTCCCTTCAATTTTAAGGTATTCCTATAAATCATGGATAGCAAACGATTGTAAACCTGCAAATTTGAGTGGAAATTTTACTGAATGTGAAATCATTTTGAGCTTTGCTTATTAGTTTTCTTCTATCTTTATGTAGCATTTCTATAGAGATTCTAAAGTTATATATGCTATCTTCAGTTTTCTTTCACCACAGTTTAATATATTTTAAAGACAAATTAGCGCTATTTGAGGGTGAGATTAAATATGTTGTTTGTAATGAATTATGCACTCTAGTTACTCAGTTTTAAACGAGCTTGAGTGTGTCGGATAAAGGAGTTGTTAGGGCATTTGCATCAGAAGTCTAATTTGATGCTTTGAGTTATGGACTTTTGTGCAGTTTTTGCTAAACATCAATATTTGTTTCAACTCTTATGTCCATTTGAATTCATCAAAATGTTAAGTATTTATTTATATGTTTGTATTAATTTACCCAGATTCTTTTTTACAAGCATGATCATTTTGGAGTTAAGTTTAGAATTATTTTGAAACTAGTTGAAAACTGATTTCGAGCATGATGATCAAATGATTGCTTGATTTGGAATTTCTTTTTAGTCAGAATGTTTGTCTACTCATTTCATGTTGGAATAATTAAAATCAGAAAGCTAGATAGGTAATTGATGTTTGATATTTTAAAATTAGAGTTTAAATTTGCTAAGTCGATTTCACGTTCCAAATTAACATCAATTGATTGGCGTAATAATTTGTAGCATAAGACTGGGCCTAGTACATGCCAGCTGAAGAGTAGTCGAATACAGACCGGACACTTTTCCTCATCATAAATTTGGCTTAGTTTGAGCCCAAAGCTTGACGACATTTTTAAAGGGGTCTGTTCACTTGTATGATTGAAGTAGTTTCCTTTTGGCCATTTGGTTCTTTAATACGACATGTTTTTAGTAAATTAGTAGGGTAGAACCTTCAGCTAATTATAATTAGAATTCCCATATGTTTCCCTTAATTAATTAGGTCTATAATTAGTTGAGGTATGCCATTGGACACAACAATAATAGTTTATGGCCCTCATACTAATTTCATAACTTAGATATAAAAATGATCAAATGTTCGTAGTTTGATTTAGGCACATTTAATGTACCATTGTGATTGTGGATACGTCCGCGTAACATGATTGCAATTTCTAAAAATAAAACCAGAGTATGCGTTCGCTCAACTTCGGCCAAACTTTCTTAATTATAATGAAGAGTCATTAATTGTGGACACGTTAACGTGGCATGATTTTTGACGCACTAAACAAATGGAAACACGTACGCGTGACCCATTTCAAGATAATTTTCTTAATTAAAAAGTGGCAAAAGGAAAGAGCACATAGGTTATAAAATGGATAATTACATAATTTAATAAGCCAAAGATGATCAAAGCGACAATGCTAGAATCACGGAACTCGTGAATGCCTAACATCTTCTCCCGGGTTAACAGAATTTCTTACCCAGATTCTGTGTTCCGGACCGTAAATAGAGTCATATAAATTATCTCAAGTGGTGACTCTGATTCTTAAATAAATAATCATGTCTCGATTGTCATTTAAATTGGAAATCCCTTATACCCTACCGGGGTTGTAGGAAAAAAGGAGGTGTGACAATATATAAATATCTGAGGAGTAGTTATTCATAGCAATACCCAATATTCTCTTTTAGAAGACCAAATAGGATAAGGTTTCTTCACTAGTCACATTTACCTTAATCAAAATAGTTTATACGGATCTGAATTTCTCATCAAGCTAAAAGAATATCAGTTAGAGCATGCTTATGGGTCCTAGACTACCCGGACTTAACGTACTAGTCGCTATGCACGGATTCTCGTCACCTAGTACGTACGTAGCCCCCGCATATTATGGAAATTAATTTTATAATCATACCTACGAGGACAATTCCCTCTTACAAGATTAGAAATGAGACTCACCATGCTCCAAAGTGCACTTCCAATATGAAGAACGAGCCCAGGCCCTCATTCGGAACCGAAAGATCCCAAACTAGTTAAACAAAGTAAGAACTAGTTAATATAGACTCACAATATCGAGATCTAGCTATTTAAGAAAATTTCCCAACCATTAACGCAAGTTTCGTAAAATACGATCCTGGGCCCACGTGCCCGGATTTCCAGATATTTCGAAGGAAGTTGTTCTCCACATGCTAAGGATCAATAATATATGGTTTCTAATTTACTCCACAACAAATTTCGTTGTTAGATCTAACTTTTATTAGAACCTTGGGTTTTCGCTCTAACTCCATGATTTCCCTTAATACTACTGTTTAATCTACCTAAGACATAATTATTAAATTAGAAATAGATAGAACACACTTACCTCAAGATGCTAGGTAAAGTTCTTCTCTCAAAGCTCTAAAATTGCCTAATGGAGGACATAGAACCCCTATTAAATGAACCTTACTGCTTCACCAATTTCCGCATCTGTTGTCCTGCATCTGCAAGGAAAGGACCGCATCTGCAAAATAGGCCAAAAGAGCTGGGAACGCTTTTACGGTCTGAAGGCCGCATCTGCGGAGCCAGTTCTGCGATTCCTAGCCCGATTGCCCTAGGTCGCTTCTGCGACTCCTAGTTTGACTGCCCTAGGCCGCTTATGCAGTCTCGCACATGTAGTCCACCAACTGCAGATGTGGTTATGACAGTAGCAGCAAACTTCAGCTCTTCTCAAAAAATTCCACTCCACTCGAGCCTCGTCTGATTGATGCGCGGGGCTCCTGAGCCCCGCCAGGACGTACCGACAAGCCTGAAATCACGAGACGAACCTACTCAAACCTTCGAAACACCCGAAACAATGCTAAATCTAATGAAAAAAACTTATAAACTTCAAATTCTTAATTATCCTCCAACAAGCCAAAACGCCCTTATACAACTTGGATAGAAACCAAATTATGCAGGAAAGTCATAAATGATATTTTGGACCTGTATCGGACTTCAGAACCAACATAAGAACCTGATGCCTATGAAACAATCACTAATTAGTTTCTTTAAATCCTTAAAACCTTAGATTAACAATTTCTAATGAAAATTCATAACTCGGGCTAGGAACCTCGGAATTCGATTCCGGGCATACGCCCAGGTTCTATATTTTCCTACGGACCTTCAGAGATGGTCAAATCACGAATCCGAGTTCATTTGCTCAAAATCTTAGCTAAGTTCAAGCTTAGATTTTAAAAAAGTCCTAAGGAATCGAAAGGGCATATGTCACTCCAAACTCTTCCAAATCCCGAACCAACCCATCCTCCCCGTAAATTAGCTAAAGCAAGCATGATGAGTTTTATTTAAGGGAACGGGTTCTAAAAGGCAAAATGACTAGTCACATCATTACATTCTCCACCTCTTAAATAAACGTTTGTCCTCGAACAGACATAGAAAAGTGCTTGAGTTGCTGAATAAATAGGGGTATCTGCTTTATATGTCCTTCTCGAACTCCCAGGCCGCCTCCTTGACTGGTTGGCCCCTACACTGGACCTTTACCGCAAAAAACCTCTTGGATCTCAACTGGTGATCCTGTCTACTAATAATGGTAAATGGCTCCTCCTCACAGCCCAAGCTCTCATCCACCCGAATAGTACTGAAGTCTAACGCATGGGACAAGTTGGCATGATACTTTCAAAGCATCAACACATGAAAAACTGGATGGACTCTTGATAAGCCAGGGGAAATGCAAGCTCATTGGCAACCTCCCCAACCCTCCTCAACACCTCAAAGGGACCAATAAACCTTGGGCTCAACTTTCCCTTCTTCCCAAACCTCATAATGCCCTTCATTAGCGAGACTTTCAAGAGAACCTTATTGCCAACCATAAATGATACATCACGCGCATCTAATCCATGTAACTCTTCTGTCTAGACTGAGCTGTAAGAAGGCACCATATAAATTAGCCTCGCCAGGCTCGAACCACCCGATAGGAGAACGATAACTACGACCATATAAAGCCTCATATGGAGCCATATATATACTGGACTGATAGTTGTTGTTATATACAAACTCCACCAAGGGCAAGAACTGATCCCACTGCCCTTTAAAGTCAATCACACATGCCCTAAGCATGTCCTCCAAAATCTAAACTGTCCGCTCCGACTGCTCGTCAATCTGAGGATGGAATGCTATGCTGAGCTCTACACGGGTCCCCAACTCACTCTAAACGGATCTCCAAAAATGGGAGGTGAACTGAGGGCCCCAATCTGATATGATAGAAATAGGCACACCGTGCAATCGAACTATCTCTCGAATATAGATTTGAGCATACCCCTCTACTGTATAAGTAGTCGCCACCGGAATGAAGTGAGCCGACTTGGTAAACCTATCAACAATGACCCACACTAAATTAAACTTCTGCAAAGGCCGCGGCGACCCAACTACAAAATCTATGGTGATGCGCTCCCAATACCACTTTGGTATAAGCATCTGCTGAGGTAGACCACCAGCCTCTGGTGTTCATACTTAACCTGTTGACAATTCAAACACTTAGATACATACTCCACTGTGTATTTATTCATCCTCCGCCACCAATAATGTTGCCTCAAGTCGCGATACATCTTTGTAGCTCCTTAGTAAATAGAATACCATGAACTGTGTGCCTCCTCTAGGATATTTTCCCTCATACCATCAACATTCGGGACACATAACCGACCCTGGAGTCAGAAAACACCATCCTTTCCAATTGAAAATCCTTGGCACATCTCTGAAGCACTGTCTCCCTAAAAACCGCCAAATGTGGATCATTGAACTGCCGAGCCTTAGTCTGCCCCATTAATGATGACTGAGCCACCACATACGCAAAAGCTCAGCTAGGCTCTAAAATGTCCAACCTCACAAGCCTGTTAGCCAAGGACTGAATGTCTAGAGTTAGTGGCCTCTCCGCTGCTGGAATGAAATCCAAGCTACGCATACTCTCTGCCTTTCAGCTCAAAGCATCCGCGACCACATTTGCGTTACCCGAATGATAAAGAATGGTGATGTCATAATCATTTAGTAACTCAAGCCACATGCAATGCCTCAAATTAAGATCCCTTTGCTTGAATAAATGTTGTAAGTTACAATGATCAGTATAAACCACACATGACACCTCATACAGATAATTCCTTCATATCTTAAGAGCATTAACAATCGCGGCCAACTCTAGATCATGCATAGGATAATACTTGTCATGAACCTTCAACTGACATGAAGCATATGCAATAACTCGCCCCTCTTGCATCAATACACATCCTAAGCCAATACGTGAAGGGTCGCAGAATACCATATACATCCTCGAGATGGAAGGCAATACAAGAACTGGTGTTGTAGTCAAAGCTGTCTTGAGCTTCTGAAAGCTCTCCTCACAGTCATCATACCAATAGAAAGGGGCACCCTCATGGGCCAATCTAGTAAAATGTGATGCAATAGATGAAAAGCCCTGCCCAAATCTCCTGTAATAACCTGCTAGCCCCTGGAAACTCTTGATCTCGGTCATTGAGGTAGGAAGTGGCCAACTCTAAACTGCTTCAATCTTCTTGGGATCCACCTTAATATCCTCTCCTGACACAATGTGTCCTAAGAATGCCACTGATTCTAACCAAAATTCACACTTGGGGAATTTAGCATATAGCTTCTGTTCCCTCAATGTCTGAAGCACTACTCTCAAATGCTCCTCGTGCTCCCCAGGCTGCGAGAATATATCTAGATGTCATCAATGAAGACAATAACAAATGAATCAATATAAGGCCTAAACACCATGTTCATCAAATCCATAAATGCTGATGGGGCATTAGTGAAGCCAAAGGACATCACAAAAAACTCATAATGGCTATATCTAGTCCGTAATGCAGTCTTCGTCCCGAATATTCACCTGATGATACCCTGTCCTCAAGTCTATCTTAGAGAATACTGTAGCACCCTATTACTGGTCGAACAAATCATCAATAAGAGGCAACAAATACTTGTTATAGATGGTGATTTTATTCAACTAGCGGTAATCAATGCACATCCGCATATTTTCACCTTCTTCCTCACGAATAACACTAGTGCACCCCAAGGAGATACACTAGGCCTAAGAAACCCTTTTACCAACAACTTCTCAAGCTGCTCCTTCAAATCTTTCAACTCCTTAGGAGCCATACAGTACGGTGGAATAGATATAGGCTGGGTTACTGGAGCCAATACAGACATCAATATCACGATCTGATAGCATGCTAGGAAGATCAGAGGGAAACACATCGACAAACTCCCGAATTATTAGAACTGAATCAATCGTTAAAAATGCGGTGGTGTCCCGAATGTAAGCTACATAAGCTAAACACCCCTTCTCGACCATATGCCGAGCCTTTAGGAAAGAAATAACCCAACTAGGTGTATCAACTGTGGAAACCTTCCACTCTAATCTCGGCAACCCTGTCATCACTAGTGAAACAATCTTGGCATGGCAATCTAGGTCGGCCTGATATGGAGATAACCAGTTCATGCCCACTATGACCTCAAAATCGATCATATCAAGCAACAGGAGATCTGCTCTAGTCTCAAAACCACAGAATGTGACCACACATGATTGGTAGATATTATATACAACCACAGAATCACCTACAGGAGTAAATACATAAACAGGAGTGCCCAAAGGCGCAGGAGAAATACCCAAGAAACGAGCAAATCGAGATGATACATTTGAATAAGTAGACCCTGGATCAAATAATATCAAAGCATCTCTACCACCAACGGAAATAATACCAGTGATGACAGCTTCTGAGGCTAATGCATCTGGCCTAGCCGGAAAGGCATAGAATCTGGTTGGAGCGGCGGTTGGATGGCCTCCACCTGACTGAGCAGTAGCTGGCTGACCTCTCCCTGCCTGACCTCCACCTCTAGGGTGGCACCTGCTAGCTTGCCCTCCACCTCTAGGTGGCTGGGTAACTGGTGCTAAAATCATGGGTTACTGACCCTACTGCACTGCCTTGCCCTAAAGCCTGAGGCAGGTGCTTTTCAGGTGACTGAATCTCCACACTTGTAGCACACTCTCGGTACCATAGTCTGGTGCCCTGGAGTCTGAGCTTGTTGACCTGAATACTCACTAGAAGAACATTTGATGGATGGTGGGAGATAGGAACTTTCTGGCACAGTGCTGAAGTGAGCACTAGAAAAATCCTGATAACCAGAATACTAGCCGGAGGAACCCTAAATAGCTGGTGGTCAGTAAGAACTTTCCGGCATCGCACTGAAATAAGGTCTCACTGGAGCACCTCGGGGAGGGGGTGGTGGTGCTGAATATGAGGGTCTGCTGGGCTGGCCCCTCCCAAAATGACCTCTACCCCTAGCTTGGGCAGGGGCACATTTGAACTCGCCCTCTTGCCCTGCTAAATCTGCTCTCTACCCCTCAGGTGATACCCCTCAATCCTGCGAGCAATCTCTACAACTAGTTGATACTCAGTATCCATCTCCACCTCTCGGGCCATGCTAGCTCGAATACCGGGGTGAAACCCCGTAACAAATCTCCACACTCTCTTTATATATGTGGGAAGTATCATAAGTGCAGGCAAGACAACTCAAAGAACCTCGCCTCATAACCGGTCACAGACATCTAACCCTGCTGAAGATGCTCAAATTGGTATTCTAGCTTTTCCCTCTTAGAGGGTGGCATATACCTATCCAAGAACAACTGGGCGAATTGAACCCATGTTAGGGGAGGAGAGCTTGTTGGCCCGCCAAGAATATAGGACTGCCACCATCTACGAGCCTTTCCCTTTAGCTGAAAAGTAATGAAGTCGACTCCATGTGACTCTAATATCCTCATATTATGCAGTCTGTCCCTACACCTATTAATGAAGTACTGGCATCCTCATGTCGCTCACCCCCAAGATAAGAGGCAGAAGCCAAGTCCATCTATCCAATAACTTCTGCGGATCACCGTCCGCAGCTGTTCCGAGCGAAGGCGCCACTGAAGTAACCAGCTGGGCCCCATCTACAGGTAGCGCACCCGGAGTCTGATACAATACAGTCGCATGTCCAAGAGCATGAGCAGTAGGGGTCGGTTCTCCCCCTCTTGCCTGTGAGGTAGCTGGATCTGTTGGAAATAAACCAGCCTAGGTCATAGATTCCATGAACCGAAGCATACGGCCCATAACCTCCTGAAATCCCGGTGTTGTCATAAAGTATGCTAGGGTGGGCTCAACTATGGTCATCTCGCCCTGCTCCTCGATAATAGGATCTCCCACAAGATCTACTGGTGGTATTACTGGAATAAGTCTGTGATGCCCTCGTCCCATACCACGGGCTGGTGCCCTCCCCTCGCCTCTGCCTCGGCCTCGAGAAACGGGGGGAGCAGCTCTGCCCGGGTCCCGAACAGTGGTCGTGCGTGTTCCCACCATATGTGAGTGAATGGAAAAGGAAAATTTTGTATACCAACCACTGCATGATAGGAATGAATAAAGAGTATTTCTTCCTAATACCCTATAGCCTCTCGAAGATAAATACAGACGTCTCCGTACTAATCTACAAGACTCAATTAGGTTTTCCCATAAGTTATGAGACCTACATGAACCTAGTGCTTTGATACCATGTCGTCATGAACCATTTACATAATAGGTCATAAATGGCGCCCAACACCATTGTGGGCAAGCCATCGCGGAAAATACTAACTAAACTTTCATTTACCTCTTCCCCGAAATAGTTCAAATTATTCTTTAAGTTGGAATAAAATCAGAAATGATTAATAAAGTCATGATAATCATATCATCCCAAAATAATATAGTCTACTAATGTGTGTTTCGAGACTCGGTGTCACAAGTTGTGGGCAACTATTAGAATACATAAAAGAATCACACTATCCTACTATCCAAAATAGAATAGACATAAAAAATACATAAGAAAGACTTCTTCAGGCTGCTGAACGGCATGGAAGCGAAGCAGCTCACCGTAGAAGTCCCGAGTTTGCTCAGGGATGCGCACCAGACTGATAGTCAGATACACCTGCCTCAGATCATGTACAATTAAGTACAGAAGTATAGTATGAGTACATAAACAATATGTACCTAGAAAGTATCCCGTCTAACCTCGAAGAAGTAGAGATGAGAGGTCGACTTGATACTTACTAGGGTCAAATAATGTGAGAAGAATGTATAATAGGCATGGATAACACAAGTTATTATCATTCAATAAGCATGGAATAACATCTCGTTCCAAAGTATTATCATGGATCTTTACCTATATTTCAAGCAGATACGAAATTCAGCCCTCAATGAAATGCGAACCAAAACATGCGCAAGTCACACTGTGGGACGTACGGTCCGATCCAACATAAAAGCAAATTTGGCACTACCGAAGGTCGAACGACTCGAACTATAGATGCATCTATTACCACGCCCGCGAATCACCCGTGTGATGCGGTCACATATAAATAAGCTCACCAACCAGCAAACAATAATATATATATATATATATATATATATATATATATATATATATATATATATATATATATATATATATATATATATATATATATATATATATATATATATATCTGAGGAGTAGTTATTCACATGAATACCCAATATTCTCTTTTAAAAGACCAAACAGGATAAGGTTCCATCACTAGTCACATTTACCTTAATCAAAGTAGTTTATACAAATTCGAATTTATCAATAAGCTGCAAGAATATCATGTAGAGCACGCTTATGGGTCCTAGACTACTCGAACTTAACATAATAGTCGCTATGCACGGACTCTCGTCACCAAGTACGTCGTAGCCTCCGCATATAATGGCAATTAATTAAATTATTACACCTATGGGGACAATTTCCTCTTACAAGGTTAGAAAGGAGACTCACCTCGTTCCAAAGAGCACTTCCAACACAAAGAACGAGTCTAGGCCCTTAATTCGAAGCAGAACAATCCCAAACTAGTTAAACGAAGTAAGAATTAGTCAAGATAGACTCACAAGATCGAATTCTAGCTATTTAAGCAAATTCCCCAATAATTAACACAAGTTTCCTAAAATCAGACCCTGGGCCCACGAGCCCGGATTCCCGAGATTTTTCAAAGGAAGTTGTTCTCTACATCCTAAGGATCAATAATATATTGTTTTTAATTTATTCCATAACAAATTTTGTGATTAAATCTAACATTTATTAAAACCCTAGGTTTTTACTCACTCCATGATTACCCTTAATACTAGTGTTTAATCTGCCTAAGACATAATTATTTAACTAGAAATAGGTAGAACACACTTACCTCAAAATGCTAGGTGAAGTTCTTCTCTCAAAACTCTAAAACTGCCCAATGGAGAAGTGAAAATGCGATAAAAATGACATAGAACCCGTATTGAATAAACCTCACTACTTCAGCGATTTTCGCATCTACCGTTGGGGGACCGCATCTGCCGTCCCGCATCTGCGAGGAATGGACCGCATCTACGAAATGGGCTTAAAGAGCTGGGACCGCTTCTGCGGTCTCGAGGTCGCATCTGCAGAGCTGCTTCTTCGATTCCTGGCCTGGCTGTCGTTGGTCGCTTCTGCGATGAAGGGACAGCTTCAGCGGTCTCGCACCTGCGGTCCACCAATTGCAGGTGCGGTTATAACAGAAGCTGCAAATTTCAGCTCTTCTCAAAAAATTCCACTCCACTCGAGCCTCGTCCGATTGACACTCGAGGCTTCGGGCCCTGCCCGAACATACCGACAAGTATAAAATCACGTGACAGACCTAGTCGAACCTTCAGAACACCAGAAATAATACTAAATCTAGAAATCACCCCTTAAAACCAAATGAATCTAACTTATGAACTTCAAGTCCTCAATTTTTCTCCAATGGGCCAGAACGCCCTTAAACTACTCGGATTGACACCAAATTTTGCAGGCAACTCTTAAATGATATTTCAGACCTGTATCGGGCTTCAGAACCAATATACGAGCCTGATACCTATGAAATCAATCAATAACTAGTTTCTTTAAATCCTTAAAACTTCATATTAACAATTTCTAAGGAAAATTCATAACTCAGGCTATGAACCTCGGGATTCGATTCCCGGCATATGCCTAGGTCCCATATTTTTCCACAGACCATACGGGACCGTCAAATCACGAATCCAGGTCTGTTTGCTCAAAATATTGACTAAGATAAAACTTATCTTTTTAAGAAAATCCTAAGGAATCGAATGGTCCTATGTCATTCAAAACTCTTCCAAATCCTGAACCAATTGTCCCTCCGCAATTCCTAAATTAGCTAAAGCAAGCACAGGAGTTTTATTTAAGGCAACGGGTTCTAAAAAGTAAAACGACCGGTCGGGTCATTACATTCTCCACCTCTTTAACAAACATTCGTTCTCTAATAGACATAGAAAAGTACCTAAGCTGCTGAATAAATGGGGGTATCTACTCTGCATGTCCTCCTCGGACTCCAAGGTCGCCTCCTCGACTGGTTGGCCCCTCCACTAGACCTTTACCACGGAAATCCTCTTGGATCTCAACTGGCGATTCGATCTACCAGTAATAGCAACTGGCTCCTCCTCATAGCCCAAGCTCTCATCCAGCTGAATAGTACTGAAGTTTAACACATGGGACAAGTCGGCATGATACTTCCGAAGCATCGACACATGAAAAACTGGATAGACTCCCGATAAGCTGGGGGTAATGCAAGATCATAGGCAACCTCCCCAACCCTCCTCAACACCTCAAAGGGACCAAATAAACCTTAGGCTCAACTTGCCCTTCTTCCCAAACCTCATAATGCCCTTTATTGGCGATATTTTCAAGAGAACCTTCTCGCCAACCATGAATGATACATCACGTACCTTCTTATACGTGTAACTCTTCTATCTGGACTGAGCTATACAAAGCCTCTCTTGCATCAACTTTACCTTGTCCAAGGCATTCTCAATAATATTTGTACCAGATACCTTAGCCTCGCAAGGATCGAACCACCAGATAGGAGAATGACAACGGCGAACATATAAAGCACCATATAGAGCCGTATCTATATTGTACTAATAGTTGTTGCTATATACAAACTTCACCAAGGGCAAGAACTGATCCCACTAACCTCCAAAGTCAATCACACATGCCCAGAGCATGTTCTCCAAAATCAGAACTGTCCGCTCTGACTGCTCGTCATTCTGAGGATGGAATGGTATACTGAGCTCTACACGGGTCCCCAACTCACTCTGAACGGCTCTCCAAAAATGGGAGGTGAAGTGAGGGCCCTTATCTGATATGATTGAAACAGGCACACCGTGCAACCGAACTGTCTCGGTAGTAGTCGTCGCTGGAATGAAGTGAGCCGACTTGGTAAATCTATCAATAATGACCCACACTGAATCAAACTTCCGCAAAGTCCATGGCAACCCAACTACGAAATCCATGGTGATGCGATCCCACTTCCAGTTTAGTATACGCATCTGCTGAAGTAGGCCATGCGAGCTCTGGTGTTCATACTTGACATGCTGACAATTCAAACACTTCGCCGTATACTCCACTATGTCTTTCTTCATCCTCCGCCATCAATAATGTTGCCTCAAGTCACGATACATCTTTGTAGCTCCCGGGTGAATAGATTACCGTGAACTATGTACCTCCTCTTGGATCCTCTCCCTCAAACCATCAACATTCGGGATACATAGCCGACTCTGGAGTCGCAAAACACCATCCTCGCCAATCGAAACCTCCTTGGCACCTCTCTGAAGCATTGTCTCCCTAAGAACAGACAAATGTGGATTATCGAGCTGCCAGGCCTTGATCTGCCCCATTAATGAAGACTGAGCAACCACACACGCAAAAACTCAGTTGGGCTCTGAAATGTTCAACCTCACAAGCCTGTTAGCCAAGGACTGAATGTCCAGAGCTAGTGGCTCCGCTGATGGAACGAAAGCAGAGCTAGCCATACTCTTCGCCTTTCGGCTCAAGGCATCAACCATATTTGCCTTGCCCAAATGATAAAGAATGGTGATGTCATAATCCTTTAGTAACTCAAGCCACCTGCGTTGCGTCAAATTAAGATCCCTCTGCTTGAATAAATGTTGTAAACTGAAATGATCGGTATAAACCTCACATGACACCTCCTTACAGATCTCCATATCTTAAGAGCATGAACAATCGCGGCCAACTCTAGATCGTGCACAGGATAATTCTTCTCATGAACCTTCAGCTGACGCGAAGCATATGCAATAACTCGCACCTCCTGCATCAATACATAACCCAAGCCAACGCGTGAAAACATTACAGTATACCATATACATCCCCGAGCCAGAAGGCAATATAAGAAATGGTGTTGTAGTCAAAGCTGTCTTGAGCTTTTGAAAGCTCTCCTCACAATCATCAGACCAACGGAAAGGGGCACCTTTCTGGGTCAATCTAGTCAAAGGTGATGCAATAGATGAAAAGCCCTACACGAATCGCTTGTAATAATCTGCTAGCCCCAAGAAATTCCTGATCTCGGTCATTGAGGTAGGACGTGTCCAACTCTGAACTGCTTCAATCTTCTTGGGATCCATATTATCCGTATTAAGTATGGTTCAGCTGATTCACCTATTTTTTATTCGTATTAAATATGGGTCGGGTCGGATAATTGATCCGTTTTTTCATTACCTATTTTTTATCCGAACCATATCCGACTAACCTGCCCATTTACCACTCCTAAGTATGAGTGTTCAATAATATAATCTCTAATTTTAAGTATTAATTTAAAATAAGTAAGTTATTTTGGTATATACCATATTTTGCTAAGTGTAATTTTGGTAAGAAGAAAAAATAAAACTGTGTCTACTTCGGGAAGAAACAAGTTTTTTGTACTTCTCTAAAACTACTTTCCAAAAGTAAAATTGCCTCTGCTTTCGGGTAGGGGTAGGGATCGGTCGATTCGGTTCGATTTTTAATATTATCAGTTTTACTTATCAGTTATTGATTTACAAATATCATAACCCGATAACCAGACCGATAAGATATTGATTATCGGTTATCGGTTAATTAGTTATCGATTATTATCGGTTCGGTTATTGATTTACCCGATAAGATAAAACAACTAAAACAATTTCGTAATATATAAAACTGCTGAGTTCTCAATTATCTTGAGCCAGAAGTCAAGAAATAGAACAATTATCTGATGCATAAATATAGGATTACAAATGTGGAATGGAATATGATTGTATTATTAATAAAACATGGTCTTGTATCATTAAGAACAGTTAAACAGAAGTTTACTGCTGAGGATTCTTAATATTCCAAAAGGAGAAACACTTGTTAAAATTAATAGTGGATAATGAAATAGCACCAAAATTATACATTTTTTGTCAAAGCCCATTTCATTTATCATAAAACAGAATCTCCAAAAACGTTTAAAGACTAGACAAACGATTAGAATAAGATCTCAAACAATAGCAGCACGCACACACAACTCAACCCCCTAACCCACCCACCCCCAACCACAAAAAAAAATACAGAGCCAGAATGCTTTGAAACAAACTAAGAAAAAGATGAAGATGAAGCAACTAAAAATTTACACGCCGCCCTGAGTCTTGAGGGGCTGACTGGTGAGGGCGTGATGCTACTGACGAGTTATGCCGGCCTAAATCTTGACGAGATGACTAGTGACTGGTGAGGGCGTAAGCTATGAGGTAGAGAACTGGTGAGGGCGTGAACCGTGGTGAGGCGGAGAACTAGTGAAGTTCGACCGTGGGGGTGCGACGGAAAAATTGAGAAACTAAGAAAGAGAAACTGACTTATTGAGAATTGAGAAAGAATAGGAAAAATCAATTATGAAACCCTAGTATAGTATGTATATACTTAAGAGTAAACTAGTAAATTAGTTAATTCTTATCGGGTTATCCAAAAAAAACCTTGGCCACATTCAACGATCCGAGTATGAACAATCCGCCAAAGTGTCTGATCACAGTCAGTTCAATTTTTACTCGCATTTAGCGAATTCAATGAATTTGGCAAATTTATGACATTTCCTTAGCTTCGTTTAATGAAATTTAATTAATTTTGCGATTTTTACTCGCATTACAACATTTTCACTTATTTATTCTGCTAGTTTCTCATGCATCTGTGTTGGATTGTGTATACCGTCTTAAGTTCAATAAATTTAATAAACTTATGACTTTTCCTAAAGTTCGTTTAGTGAAATTTAATGAATTTTCCATCAAAGTTTTATCAAAATTTAGCTCAATTTTACTGCGATACACATTTTCACTTATTTATTCTGCTATTTTTCTCGTGCATCCATACTTGATCGTCTATACAGTTGTAAATTTTGGAAGTTTATGATATTTCATGAAGTTTGTATAATGAAATTTAGTGAATTTTGCAATTTATCTTGCATTACACATTTTTCATTTTTTATTCTGCTATTTTTCTCATGCTTCTGTATCTGATTGTGTATACAGTCGTAAATTAAATAAATTTATGACCAACAACAACAACAACAACAACTACCCAGTATACTCCCACCAGGTGGGGTCTGGGGAGGGTAATATGTAGACGAGCCTTACCCCTGCCCGAAAGGCAGAGAGGCTGCTTCCAATCGACCCTCGGCGAGTAGAGTAAAAATGGGAAAGCTGCATTAAGAAACAGAGATAAAATTAAAAACACAAGCAAGACAAAATCAAATAATAATAATATCAAATAATAAAGCATAGGTACTCCCACGAAAGTAACGTAAATAGTTATGAAAACATAAGCAACATAAATACAGTCGCATGTAGTAATATCAAGCAGGAACTACCATACTAAAACACTAATCACCTATGAGCCCCTAACCTACAACCTTGATTCTAGACCTCCAGACTCCCCTATCCAGAGTCATGTCCTCGGTAACCTGCATTCTGGTCATGTCCTGCCTAATCACCTCTCCCCAATGCTTCTTAGGCCTCCCTCTCCCTCGCCGCCCACCAACAAACTCCAACCGCTCGCAGCTCCTCACCGGGGCATCGGAGCCCCTCCTCCGAACATGCCCGAACCACCTCAGCGTCGCTTCCCGCATCTTTTCGTCCACCCGGGGCCACCCCTACCTTCTGTCGAATAACTTCATTCTTGACCTTATCCAGCCTGGTGTGCCCACACATCCACCTAAGCATCCTCATCTCCGCAACCTTCATTCTCTGAACATGCGAGTTCTTCACGGGCCAGCACTCCGCCCCATACAACATTGCAGGTCTAACCACGGCTCTGTAGAATTTCCCCTTTAGTTTGTGCGGGATTTTCTTGTCACACAGGACCCCTGAAGCAAGCCTCCACTTTGACCACCCCGCTCCTATCCGATGGGTGACGTCCCCGTAAATCTCTCCGTCCCCCTGGATCACCGACCCAAGATATCTCACACTGTCCCTCATGGCGATGGCCTGAGAACCAAGCATCACTTCCCCGCTAACCCCACTCGGCTCCTCGCCAAACTTGCACTCCAGATATTCTGTCTTAGATCTGCTAATCTTGAAACCCTTAGACTCAAGGGTCTGTCTCCATATCTCTAACCTTTCACTAACACCAGCCCTCGTCTCGTCTATCAATATTATATCATCAGAAAAGAGCATACACCAAGGCACATCCCCTTGGATATGTCGGGTCAGAGCATCCATTACTAAGGCGAATAACAGGGGGCTCAGCGCCGATCCTTGATGAAGCCCCATTACCACAGGAAAATGGTCTGATACGCCCCCCACCGTCCTAACCCTAGACTTAGCTCCATTGTACATGTCCTTGATTACTCTGATATAGGCTTCTGGCACACTCTTCGCCTCCAAGCACCTCCATAGCACCTCCCTCGGGACCTTGTCATACGCCTTCTCCAAGTCGATAAGCACCATATGAAGGTCCTTCTTCTTATCCCTGAATTGTTCCGCCATCCGCCTGACTAAGTGAATCGCCTCTGTGGTGGAGCGTCCCGGCATGAAACCGAACTAGTTCCCAGATATAGTTGTCGCCTCCCTCACACGCGCCTCAATCACCCTCTCCCAAACCTTCATCGTGTGGCTTATTAAATTGATGCCCCTGTAATTGTTGCAACACTGGATGTCCCCTTTGTTCTTGTACAGGGGCACCACTGTACTCCACCTCCACTCATCCGGCATCTTTTTAGTCTTGAAAATCGCATTGAATAGCCTAGTGAGCCACTCCCCTCCAGCTTTACCCATGCACTTCCAGAATTCCACCGGGATCTCGTCAGGCCCGGTCGCTCGACCCCTACTCATCCTACGCAACGCCCCTAAGACCTCCTCTACCCTAATGCGCCTGTAGTACCCAAGGTCTCTATGGCGCTCTGACTGCCCCAACTCCCCTAGCTCTATGCTCCGATCCCCCTCCTCATTAAGAAGGTCTCGAAAGTACACCTGCCACCTCAGTTTGATTTGCGAGTCCCCCATCAGAACTCTACCCTCCTCGTCCTTGATACACCTGACTTGGTCAAGGTAAAAGCGTGCCTTCCTCTCCCTTACTTTAGCCAACCGGAATAACTTCTTGTCCCCACCTCTCTCCCCTAGTTCCTCATACATGCGTCCGAACGCCTCGTTTTTAGCTTCCGTGACAGCCATCTTAGCTTCTCTTCTCGACTCCCTGTATACCAACCTGTTCGCTCTCCGCTCCTCCTCGCTTGAGCTCCCGGCCAACCTAGCGAACGCCGCCTTCTTCACCTCCACTTTTCCCTTGACTACCTCGTTCCACCACCAATCACCCTGATGTCTGCCTGAATATCCCTTAGCTACCCCGAGCACGTCCCGTGCGGCCCCCCTAACCAAGTTCGCCGTCACTGTCCACATAGCGTCCGCTTCCCCGTAACTTCTCCAAGCTCCGCCCACCACTAACCTCCTTTCCAACTCCTGTGCTTTCTCCTTAGACAAAGCGCCCCATCTAATTCTCGGTTGCCCCTGGGCGCCCCTCCGCTTCTTCTTAACCCAAAGATCGACATCCAACACTAGAAGTCTATGAAGAGTTAAGAGCGACTCACCCGGAATAACCTTGCAGTCCTTGCACAAGCCCCGATCGCTCCTTCGGATGAGGATGTAGTCAATCTGAGTCCGCGCCGCCGCACTCTTGAAAGTGACCAAATGCTCCTCCCTCTTCCGGAATGTCGAGTTCGCAATCAGGAGCTCGGAAGCCCTGGCGAAATCAAGCAGCGAAGTGCCCCCTCCGTTCCTGGCACCAAAGCCAAAGCCCCCGTGCACCTCATCATATCCACCAGCCTCAGCCCCAATATGGCCATTAAAGTCTCCTCCAATAACTAACTTCTCAGACTGGGGAATCCTTCCCACCAGATCATCCAAGTCCTCCCAAAAGCGCCTTTTAGACGCTTCGTCTAAGCCTGCGTGCGGCGCGTAAGCGCTAACGACGTTGAGAACTCCACCCCCAATAACCAGCTTAATAGACATTAACCTATCATTCACTCGCCTAACCTCGACCACGGACTCCCTTAGCTCCCCATCAACCAGGATGCCCACTCCATTCTTACCCCTCCCAAGCCCAGAGTACCACAGCTTAAACCCATCAGCGTCCCGCGCCTTCGACCCTTTCCACCTAGTCTCCTGGACGCACGCTATGTTAACCCTTCGCTGTTGCAGAACCTTCGCCAACTCAATGGACTTACCCGTCAGAGTACCTATGTTCCAAGACCCAATCCTTAGTCTATGGACGTCCGCCGCCCTCTTCCCACCCTTTCCTCCCGCCCTGCCCGAAGTGCCACCCCCTGCTCCCCTACTCACCCCCGCTACCGCTACCACCCCCTGAGGACATGACCTTACGCTATCATCTCCCACCGCGGCCACTATCCCACCAACCGATATGGGGTACAGTAGCACACGCACGCACTATAACGAAAGACGCAAATGAATCAAACTAGATAACAACAGAATAGAACACACTCTGAATGCTAGCTAAAATACGTGAAAAGGTATACAAAATGTGCAAGAGAGCGGGAGGTACCAACTCCCGGAAGAGAAACCTGGAAAGGTGCTTTGCTGCGTCCGAGTTTTCCTGAATCTTAGCAAACTGTGCGGCTCGATTGCGTCCTGCCACGAGTCTGAACGAGCGTTTGAACGATAGTTGTCGGAAATCCTCGTCGGTGGAATAGGTACCTGTCCAAGAAAACAAAATACACCCACAAAAGCAATGGGGGGAATAAAAGGAAAAGTGCAAGGGTATCCAGGAACAATTTCCGGCGGAAACAAAAATCAAAGTCACGGAAATTTATAGTTTTAAGAAACACACGCAGCAAATATGGATAACAAATAAGAGAAACAACAACAAATATGAGAAGTGAAATAGAGAAAGTGAAAATGACAAGAAAACAATATGAGAAACAATGAAAGTGAGCGGGTAAATATTCCGAAAGTACCGGGTTGGTCGAAAATGAGTGGGGAAAAAACTGTCCAAAAGAAGCCCGCCGAAAAGCTGCCCGGAACAGTGTCACGCGCGCGGCGCGTGGTAGTCGGCGGCAGCGCGTGAGCAGTCGTCGGCGGCGCGTGCGTCGGTTTCCAGCGACGAAACTCGCAAGGTCTGTGCGCCTGACGGTGTATGTCTCGGTGGTGTAGGAGGTGTCGAAGAAACATCACCGTGAGAGACCACTGTTGACGATTCCGAGGAGAGAGAGAGGGGTACTTACCTGTGGCTACCGGCGGTTCGTCGGGATGCCAGTCTCGGTGGTTTTCTGCCGTCAGAGGTGGTGGTCTCCGGGGTGGAGAGGTCGCCGGGGGAGGGGGGGGCGAGGGGAGCGGTGAGCTGGGGGGAAAAGAGACGTTGGGGAGAGAGAAGAGAGAGAAAGCAATCAGAAAAATGTGTGGCCTAAATAAATTTATGACCGTTCTCTGAAATTTCGTTTAGTGAAATTTAATGAAATTTTGCGGTCAAAATTTCCGATCAAAATCAGTTCAATTGCACATGCATCACACACGTGCATTTCCAAAATTCTGGTTTTTTTCTTCATTTATGTGAGTTTGATTGTGTATAACGATGACTTGGTGACATTTTCTGACGTTGAAGTTTTTTGGATGAGCAAACCGTTGAAGTTTCAAATCAATGTCAGTGCAATTTCACTTGTATTCACATGTTCATTTTGAAATGGTGTTATTTTTTCATGTCTGTGTACTTTATTGTGTATACAATGTTTAATTTGATGAACTTGTGGAATTTTTAAAGTTCCTTTGATGAAATTTTATGAATTTAGTTTTATTTGAATAAGCAGTCAAATCTCACTTGCATTTTACATTTTCATTTTGAATTCTGCTATCTGTTGATATATGTAGGTTTTAAGGGTGTGTAAGTATTTAATTCGGTGCAATCATGACACTCTCTGAGTTTATGTGATGAAATATGATGAATTTTGTTTATATGAACAAGCAGTCCAAGTCTTTGATTATAACTAGTTCAATTTCTTATACTTAACATGTTCATTTCCGAGTTGTGTCATTTGTTTGCTTGATTGTGCATACCATCTTGAATAAAAAGAATTTGTGAACTTCGTTTGATGAAAATTTATGAATTTTGTTTTGAAGTTCTTGCTGTTGCGCCTGGAGATGAGGGCGCAATTCGCTATAAAGTGGTGGAGATGAATCGTCACTTGCTGTGGCAGTAAATGACCTCATCGCTTTGAAGGTCCTAAAGATGTATCTGATGGCCTAAGGAAACTTGATAAGCTAGTAGAGAAAAGTGATGGACCACAAAAGTTCCAGCTTGCTCGTGGACTGGACTTGAAGCTTTCTCAAAAGCAAAGGGAAGCTGAAGCTATATACACCAATAGGATGCTACTGCTACTTCATTCTAATAAGATGGATCAGGTAAATAATCTGAAACCTAAGGCAAAAAAGAAGACTCCGAGCTACGGCTGGTTATTGCGCGTTCTTCTTTAGATGCTTAATTTTAGTTCATGGATTATTACAGGCTCGAGAACTTGTTGCAGTTTTCCGGAATTATTCCTGGTAACTTGATGCCAGTTCTTCAAGCTGCTGTGCATGTGCGAGAAAATAAAGCTGGCAAAGCTGAAGAAATACTAGGACATTTTGCAGATAAGTTTCCTGACAAGTGCAAAGTCATCCTACTTGCAAGGGCACAGATTGCTGCCGCTGCTGGCCACCCTCAGATTGCAGCTGACTCTCTGGCAAAAATTCCTGGCATTAAACACAAACCTGCAACTGTTGCGACCCTTGTTTCTCTCAAGGAAAGGGCAGGAGATATTGATGGTGCCGATGCTGTGTTTGATTCTGCCATCAGGTGGTGGTCAAATGCGATGACTGAAAACAATAAGCTTAGTAGCATCATGCAGAAGGCTGCTGCTTTTAAGTTGAGGCATGGAAGAAAGGAGGACGCGGCACGCCTATATGAGGAGCTTGTGAAAAGCCATGGAAGTATTGAGGCTTTGGTTGGGTTGATCCAGACTGCTGCACATGGAAATGTAGAGAAAGCAGAAGCTTATGAGAAGCAACTAAAGCCACTACCTGGCTTAAAATCTATTGACGTCAATAGTTTGGAGAAAACTTCTGGTGCAAAGCATGTTGAAACTATTCCTAATGTCAGTGTCACTGAAGCCAAGAGCAAGGATAAGGCAAAGAAAAAGAGGAAGAGACAACCGAAATACCCAAAGGGCTTCGATCCAGCCAACCCAGGGCCTCCACCTGATCCAGAGAGGTGGCTTTTGAAGAGGGAAAGATCTAGTTATAGACCAAAGAGAAAGGACAAAAGAGCAGCTCAAATCAGAGGTTCTCAGGGAGCAGTTGCTAAAGAGGCAGCAATTAGTAACAATACAAAATCAAACCAGCCAGCAATTACAAAGGAGCCTCTCAGAATGCAAGCACCGATCTATCCAAGCCTTCATCAAAATCAAGAAAGAAATCTAGGAAATAATCGGAGAAGCTTCCGTCAGTTCTTGGTTGTGGTTTTCGAGCTTATGAGGCATATTTTTGTGGTGCCTTTAGAGTCTTACCTGAGTCATTTTCACAACTCCATCTAATCCAAAGAGTTTGTAACCTTTTTGCTCTTACATGTAAAAGCCTGTCTTATAAGCTGTGGCGGAGCCGGGTTTTACCAAGGGGATTCGGAATATTAAAAGTAAACTCGAAGTTCATCTCAATAAAATATCAAGTCAATGACATGATTCATCCTGTTAGCCAAGCATAGCTATCGCTACCATGGTGCTACTCTACTCGAACATGCCAAGTGGATTCAACATATTTATGCATACAAAATAATTTTGATCGATCTTATAACCACATTCCGCCACCCTAGATGCCCTTGCATATAAGTTGAGATTTGAGAAGGTTAGAATAGTGGGTTCACTATTAATCGAGTTGTAAGTCATGCTCTGATTGCCCCCAAATTTTTTCAGTTATAAAATTAAACAGTTACAACATGGGTTTCAACTCTTTTCAGGATATGATGATATTCTCAAGTCAAGCTAAGGGGTGATGAATAATCGACCAATTTCAATTTAAGGACATGACAGATGAATTACTACTTTTGTTAATAGTGAGTACTTTTTGTGATGTACATCCATCGTTAGAATAGACAACCACATGTCATTCAAAATGAAAGACTGATTTTGTCGAATGATTTGTTTCTTTCCTGAAGTAGTGGGTTCATTTTGATTTTTTTTGTCCTATGGTAGAGGGAAGTTCTAATCTCATAGCTTCTGAGAAGAAAAAAGTATAAAAGAATACTAATAAAAGAGGGGCAGAGTTTTCTCTTGCTTCACTCTTCATAGGAATTCTTTTCTTTAGTTTATACTCTTTTCGACCTAATTTGTTTGATATTATTTAATGGGAAATTTTTATAAAACAATATCTTTTAGTAGTAATTAGCTATTTATAGATATTATTTATTATATTACGGATTATATATACTTTTTTTGTGGTTATAAGATGTATGTAAGCTATTGTATTTATGAATACAGTAGCAAAAATAGGCGTAAATCAGGTAAGTCCAACTAATTAGTTATTGTATTCGAAGGGTAAAAATTCCTTATTTAATCGGATATTACAACAACAAGAAGCCCATTGAAAGCTCACCGGTAAGGTTTGGGGAGAGTAAAGTGTATGCATACCTTATCTCCACCTAATGAAGATAGAAAATTTAAAAAAGAAAACAATAATTTTTTATATACAAAAGCAATATATGAAAATATTGCAAAGAATGCCATAGAGCCCGTTTGGCTTAGATGATCTGGAGTAGCTAATAAGCATTAAGTGCTGAAAACACTTTTAAGTGCTGAAGCTGATTTAAAAAATAAGTAGTTATGTGTTTGGATAAAAGTGCTGAAATTAGTAATAAGCAGCTGCACAATTGGGTATACGAAGAGTTTGTTTTAAAAAAAGTATTTTAAGGATATAATAGTAAATATTTTGGTCAAACCTAAAGTGTTTATAAGCTGAAATTTGATAAGATGGAGGAGATCTATTTATGACTTTTGGCTTATAAGCACTTTTAATTTTATCAAACGCATAAATAAGTCAAAAAATACTTATAAGTCAGTTTGACCAACTTATAAGAATTAAGGAACAACTTGTTTTTTTAATCAAGAGATTTTTAAATATACATCTCATATAAATTAAATGGACACAACAAATCATATCATTGAAAAAGTGAGAATAAAATAGCCAGCTAGTATGTAAACATGAAAAAGTGCTAATAGTGCCAAGTAAATTGAGATGGCAGTAGCAATAATAAGAGAGAAAGTGTCATATCTCGACTGAGCAAAAATTTCCATAAACTCATAAATAAACAACTATAAAGCAAATTCTTGTTCCCTTCTGTGAAAAGTTAAAAATAAACGAAAATATTATATAAGAAAGGAAAAAAGTTTCAAGCTTGACTGGTAGAGTTATCTATTAATGCAAGGTATGACAATAATTGAGGTACGAACCGGGCGAACAGTATTATTATTATTGTTGTTAATAATAATAGTAATACTATTGGGGAGGGGTAATTGTACAGTATATAATATAATTTTAAATTTTTAGGATATGACCTTTGATAAGAAGTTATAGTGATCGCCCATTACAGTTATAGGTTAGAAGATGGTCAATATTTTATTCATACTATTATCTGTTTTTATTGTGCCGGATTTTATTTACTGATTATTTTTATTATTTTTATCGATTTTTTATTTCTTATATTGCCGTCATTATTTCTTGATTTTTTTGTTAATGATACTGATACAATGTTTCTTCTTGTCGTATATGTGTATATATTATACTCCTCAAACATGGCTTATGAGATTATTGTTGCTGTATAATTATTTTGTTTTAAAAAAAGGAAAAAGACCCCTCCAAATTTTTGGGACAATTACAACCATTTATAATTGCCACACCATATTTCCAAGTTGCTACGCACTTGTTCATTTTTCTTCTCAATCATCTTTGTCCCTTTTTTTCTCTCATTTTCCACTTTGCAAACTTCCCTTTGAATATCCCAAAAGAAGAAGAAATGGCAGATCAGCTCACAGATGATCAGATCTCTGAATTCAAAGAAGCTTTCAGCCTTTTCGATAAGGATGGAGATGGTCAGCTCTTCACTATTCCTAACATTTTTCTTCACAATATACCATTTGTTTTGAATAAAAGTTGTATCTTTACTCAGTTTCGATAATACCTAGATGCCAAAATTATTAAATTTGTTGTTTTCTCCTATTTATGTGTTTACTTTTTCTGGGTCTTGCCTATAATTGATCCTAGATTTAGTCAATGGGTCAGAACCCTTACTTTCTATTTATGTATGTGTGTGTGTATATGTATTTAAATTGTTTGTATGTATGTATATATATTGTTTGAGCTAAAAGCAGTGGGATTTGAAGGCTAGATCCACATGTTGTGTTGCCTTTTCTTGACCAATTTGTGATCTATGAGTGATTTGATGTTGAGTGAGGATAAGTGGATCCGAAGTAGTAGGTACCCGGTGGAATAATCGCGTGCAAGATTACCCGGACACCACAGTGAAAAAGGTGATCCAATTGTTGAAGTGAATGAGCGTGGAATACTATTGAAATGAAGTGCACCCCTTTGTGAAAATGAGTGTAAACTTATTATAACTTCATAAATATTAGGGAAGATTATTCCATTCAATAGATATAATTGGAATGGAGACAACAACAACAACAACGTACCTGGTGTAGTTCCATAAATGGGGTCTGGGGAGAGTAGTGTATATACAGACGTTACTCCTACCTCGTGAAGGTAGAGAGGTTATTTCCGATCGAGCCTCATAGTTGGAGTGGAGACCATTGATAGAAATGCATCCACCGCCAAAACCTAGCATCTTCTCATGGTGAGGATGGTAGTTAATTTGTATCACTGCGTGGAAAGCTTACACTTCAAAATAACCTTGGAGATGCTCTTTCTTTGGTTTTATTTGGAATATGTTTGATAAAGATTTGATTTTGAACCTGGGCTTTGCTTCAACTTGTAGTCGAAAAGGATGTGATGTTAATTTATGTGAAGTTGGTGGATTTTGAGTATTGGTCAACAGTAGTCTTTGTTGGTATTGTTAACTTGTTTCATTGATTGTGGGAACTTGAGTGTTGTTTTGGTTTTGACAAACGGGTGATTTGGGGGTTGAATCAGAATGGTGCTGTTGAAATTGTATTTGGCTGAACTCAGTTAACATCTCGTGGAATGGTTGAACCTCTTAAGTGTTTCCTAACTGGGGGTCCTTCTGTTGATTCATGATTATTTTGGTTTAATGATGGATATAATCCATTTTGTTCAGTATGATTACTTGTTGGTAGTGGGGTTGTGTAAGTTTTCGTACACTGCTTTAATTTGTAAGAATGTTTATTAATTTGTGAGAAAGTTTATGCTTGTCTTTAGGGAAGGATGTTCACTCATATGGTTAAATGAAATGTGCTGACTTCAATCCTTCCTCTTTAGACATTTTTGGGCATAGTCACCGTTCCCGAGACATTACTGATGTTCCCTATCTTATTTGTATACTTACAGCAGTTATTATACCTTCACAAGATAGGGGTAAGGCTGTGTACGCACTAACTTCCCCCAGACCCCACTTGTGGATTTATCCTGGATTTTTTTTAATTTTTTTTTTGGTTGTTGTATACAGCAGTTAGTTCATTATTCTGATGCAGACTGAAGTTTCTGATTTAGCAGTATTACATAAGCTAATTTGTATGTAATACCTAAACCTGAATAGCTGCTTTTGTTTCTTCTTCCTTATATTTTATAAATTGAAGTCGTGGAGGCGGTTAATGATGTGTTAGTTTTATCGTACATCTTTCATCTCTTCAAGAATGAAGTTATTCGAGAGAAGGTGTGGTGACCCCGGTGGATGAGAAGATGCGAGAGGCGAGGCTGAGGTGGTTCGGGCATGTGCGGAGGAGAAGTCCTGATGCCCCGGTGAGGAGTTGTGAGCGGCTGGCGATTGTCGGCGTTCGGCGAGGCAGAGGGAGGCCTAAGAGGTATTGGGAAGAGGTGATTAGGCATGACATGGCTAGAATGCGGGTTCCCGAGGACATGACTCTTGACAGGAAAGTCTGGAGGTCTAGTATCAGGGTTGTAGGATAGGGGCTCCTAGAGTTTTTTGTACTCCTCACCCGCGGTTGGGCGAGGCTTGGTAGGGCTATCCATAGATGATTTGTGTTTTGGAGTGTGTCTCCCTTATGGTAGTTATTTATGGTAGTTATTGTATGATATTATTGGACAAGAGGGGTTGCTCTGATGGTAAGCAACCCCCACTTTCAACCGAGAGGTTGTGAGTTCGAGTCTCCCCAAGAGCAACATGGGAAGTTCTTTGAGGGAAAGATGCCGGGGGTCTATTTGGAAACAGCCTTTCTACCCTAGGGTAGGGGTAAGGTCTGCGTACACACTACCCTCCCCAGACCCCACTAAGTGTGATTATACTGGATTGTTGTTGTTGTTGACTGTATGATATTATTGCATGCTATTTTATTTATTGCTCTTACGTTTAGATAATTATTTACGCTATTTCTCCTGGAGTTAATAATGCTCTTTTGTTTTTGTTTTTGTTTTTGTTTTTTGTTTTTCCTTTCCTTCACTAAGCCGAGGGTCGATTGGAAACAGCCTCTCTGCCCTTTCGGGTAGGGGTAAGGCTCGTCTACATATTACCCTCTCCAGACCCCACTTTGTGGGACTATACTGGGTAGTTGTTGTTGTTGTTGTTGTTTCATCTCTTTCAGTCTCTTTGATGAAATCTATGTTCGGCTATTCTCTTTATTTTGTATTTGTCTTTTATTTTCTAGTTTGATCCGGACAACTGTTTTGCTGGTAGAATGAATAAGATGAAGGAAAAAAAAATCCTTTTTAAGTTCTGTGTGATTTTAACATAATGCGTATACATATTTAGTAATTATTGCCAAGTATTCTACAGGTTGCATTACCACTAAGGAGCTTGGGACAGTGATGCGGTCGCTGGGACAAAATCCAACTGAGGCTGAGCTTCAAGACATGATCAATGAAGTAGATGCTGATGGAAATGGAACCATTGATTTCCCCGAGTTCCTGAACCTGATGGCTCGCAAGATGAAAGACACTGATTCTGAGGAGGAGCTCAAGGAAGCTTTCAGAGTGTTCGACAAGGATCAGAACGGATTTATTTCTGCAGCCGAGCTGCGCCATGTCATGACAAATCTAGGCGAGAAGCTTACTGATGAAGAAGTTGATGAGATGATTCGTGAAGCTGACGTGGATGGTGATGGCCAGATCAACTATGAGGAGTTCGTCAAAGTCATGATGGCCAAATGAGAACTGATCAACTCAACTTAATTCTTAGAACTGAGAAATTACAAAAAAAAAAAAAAAAAGCTGGAAACGGGGCAGATAAGTGGACGAGATTTCTATATCTGGATAGGATACGTTCTTTTATGTTATTAGCTTTGTTTGGGTGCTTCCCTGTTTTCTTACTCGCATTGTTTTGTAGTGCTACTCTTCAATATATGCTTGTCTGCTCTGTTTCTCAGTAAGTCTTGGTTTTTTCTTCTTAAATTCCAGCATTTTGAACTTATGACAATTGGAGATTTTATGTTTTTCATTCTGAGTGATTAATATTGTTGATATTCCAGATTCTTGTGTATGTTTGCTCTTTATTTCTCACTTCTGGTTTGTGTTGATTTTGCATTTCAATTTTATATTAGAATGTTCAATTTTTCTTTTTAAGCAAGCAAGATTCATCTTGGGGAAATACAGTTGGTTTTGTTTTGTGTAAACACTTTTGGCTTCCATGCTCCTAGGGATCCTTGGCCATTGTGGTAGAATAACTCATTGTTTTTTGACTGCTCGTGAAGATATCTGGGACGACGATGTCGCCACTATTATAAGTGTTACCGGTGTGTTTTATGTCACACAAAAATAGCTTGCGCGGCAGTCAAGTCTTAACTTGATTTCAGCCTGCTCCTACACTCGACCAAAATTCTGCAACTTTGGACTTTGATTTATTTAGGCAGTATTTCAAAGTAGTAAGTAGACACTGATTTTAAGCAACGAAAAATATAGTGATGGAACAGAAAAAAAAGCAAAATATATAGGAAACTATTTTCCCAACTTTGTATTTAACTCGAGAATACAAAGAAAACTCAAACTCACGTACATTCGCGTACAATAAGGATCACTCTTGACCCTCACAATACTACTCTTAGCCTTAGGTTGTTTTCACTCTTGAAAACAGATTTAGGACTCTTCCTAACTCAAAACATGCACTCTTACACGTTTTCACTTTATACCACAAAGGGAATGGGTGCTGTCCATTATAGAACATGAACCAGCCCCATTTACACAATAGTTGCCCCATTTTACGCTTTAGACACTCTCCAACTCAGCCCACTACTTTAGATTAGTGTAGTTGACATGTGCCAGTAATCGCCATTGACTTGGTCAATTCCAATGTTGTTGCCCAATTCCGTGCCTTGGCTTAGACCATGCACCAATGCTATTATATCCAGTTGCATTGTGTCACAATTTGCCTTTGCCATCGCCCCGAACTTGGCATGTTTGCCGCAACTCATTGCCATGACAAATCTGCCCGCACATTGCCTTCCTGTTACACATTTGCTTGCCTTTGCCTCATCGTTTCTGTCATTCCTTGGCATCAATGCCTTAATGCCTTTGTCATGGTCAAGTGCCACCTTTAGCCCGCAACTCGTTGTCAAGCTCTTGCCAAGGTGCTTCGCCTCCGTCAAAACCTTAGCCACCACTTACCCGTTTCCATTTTTGACTTTGGTGCTACTCGTGCACCTAGCTTGCAACATTCTTGCTACCTCATGACAACACTCTTGTTGTTAAGTCGAACTTAATTGGTGGAGGTTTAACAATACGTGACCCACTAGTCATCGCGAATAGGTAATTTTGCTACTAAAATAGCAACCGAAGATATAATACTAGTATTTGGCGACACGGTCTAAGACGAGCAACCTACTATGCAAATAGGTTGCCCCAAAATTAATGTACAAATATATTTTTAATTTCAAATCAAACCTAAATCAGCTTCTTTTTAAAAAAAAAATTGGAAATCTATGTCCAAACGGGTCCCAAGTCTATGTTGTGGAACCCTTTTTTGGTAGTGTATTTGTTGCTTTTTAGCGACGAGTTTAGTTGCCGCTAATAGGTACTTTTGTAGCTATTGTAGCGACGAAAGCTGACTGTAAAGGTATACTTGAGCGTATTTGTGGCGAAAAAGAAGAAAGATGTCAAAAGTGTGATTTTATTCAATCAGCTTAAATTCTACGCCAGAACAAGTGGACATGAACAAAATACTAATTGGGAAATTTCGCTGAATGTTGAATAAAAATATTTGAGTTTTGGGGTGGGTTATCAGGCATGTGAAGAAGAGAAAGGTGTGAGAGGTTATTCATACCGGGTGTGAGGTAGGGACGAGTTGTGGGGGAGAGGTAATTAGGCACGGCATATCATTGCTTTAGCTTATCAAAAATATGGTCCACGATAAAAAATGTGGAGATCGAGGAATTGGATTATAGGTTGAGACCAGTAGTACTATACTAATTTTGTAATTTCCTATTTATGGTTTTTTATTATTACATGTTGTGGCTTCATGCCCATGTTATGTTGTTGCTACTATTCTGTTAAAAAAGAAATTTGTAACTAGTGGGAATTGAACCTACGACCTTATAAAAGTTTTTATTTTGTAACTGAATTTTTTATTTTGTAACTTCAGCTCTAAAGTTAAAGTTTTTGTTTTTGTAAAGCTTAAGTTTTTGTTTTATAACTGGCAAATTTTATTATAACTGACAAAGTTTTTATTTATAACTGATAAACTTAAGCTCTAGAGTTAAAGCACCACAATTAGTAGTGATTTTTAAAAAAAATAGCAGTAATTTGCTGAGCTGGGTGGTGATTGAAATGAAAGGCAGAGAGAGACGTGCCTAAAAATGAGAAAGAGAATGAAGGTTTAGCTTCTGGATAACTTTTTTTTGTTTTTAGTTACGACAGCAAACTATGAAAGGTTATTTTTTCTGAAATCTCTGCCAGCACAGCAACAATGAGAGGAGAAGAGTAGGAAGTTGGATCAACTCATACTCAAAAGCAAAGGAAAAAGGCTAAAAGCACGATTTTGTTACCTTATAACTAAAGCAGTGTTGCTTCTCGAGATAAATATCAATTTATTTTGTAACTCGAAGAAGTAAACGAAGGAAGAGAAAAGTAATAGAAGAAGAGCTGAAATTATTTTAAAAGTTGGTATAAATTAAAAAATTTTAAAAAATAGATATAAGTTAAATGACGATGACCAAATAGGATTCCCCGTGCAATTTTTACTTTATGTGGAAAGGGCCGGGGTACATACACCCATGCTCCTCTCCCTATGCTATGTATAAAATGCTAATTTTTTCATTGGTTAAATATATTTGTGGGCACCCATGCTCAAATGATTGGTGCATTGGTGACCGAGTGCCCCTCTTATCTCTTTTTTGTCCCTAAGGTCAAAAGTTTGAACCGCATATAATTCTTTTTGATTAATTCCGTTATTAATTACAATAAATAAATTCCCAATTTTCCACTCTTTTCAATTAACAACATATTATTATGCCCTTTTTTTCTCTTCACCAACAAACAAATAAATTTTTTTTACTTTAGAAAAAAAAAAAGACTCCCTTTTGTTTAAGGGAGTATTATGGACTGGGCCCAGCTCGGGACCGGCCCGCGGCAGGCCAAACGGGCCAAATGAGCCGGTTCCTAGTGGTGCAAAAGTCCATAAAGGGCCGTTCCTAACCAAAAAGTCTGTGAGCCCGAGACTGGCAGGCGAGCCTAAGTCGGTTCAACCAGGCCAAACGAGCCCCAACAACTATTTTTTTTAAAAAAAAAATTCAAAAAGGGCCAATGGTCAGATTTTTAAAATTTAGCCGTTGACCTTCAATTTTTAGCCATTTGAAACTTTAAAAAAATAACCATTTGACTCTCAAACTTTATTTTAACCCTAAACTTCTTATAATTATGCTTTTTCCCTGTTCTCAACTATAAATACCCTCTTATTTTTTTTATTTTTACTCATAAATTCATCAATCTCTCTCTAATTTTCTTGTATAATTGCTTACTTTATTATTACAATTTCGTGAAAAATTGTGAAGTTGGTGAATTGAAGTATTCAAATCCTCAAGTCTGCAAGTCTTCAATGATATTCAATTTTCAAGAAGTTGTTCATTATTTCAGTAAACTCATTCCAACTCTTAAGTTTAATATTATAATTTTATATGTTTTAGTTTGTATAATTATAATTAATATGACATTTTCTTTGAAAAAAATATTTGGTGGTAAGGAAAAATTTAAAATTGGTGAATCTAGTCGCCAAGATACTACTCTTCCCCCGGCTCCCCGACCCAGACCTGTTACTCGTCCTCCTCTACATGTTACTCTTGATAGTGATAACCTTTGTTTTCAGTTTTTCAATAGTTAATTTTTCCAGGATGTTGCACCAGATCCATAATTAAATGAAGAAGTTATGGATGCTCTTTATCCTAATCAAACTATCTTTCAAAATGATGAGGAAAATGATGATTTAGATGAAACGCAACCGGATTTAGATGATATACCTACTAGTCCTGTTAATAACCCAACTGATGCCCCGCCTGACCCTCTTATATTAACCCTTACTTATAATAGACAACGTTCCAAACGCCCCAAAACATCACTTGTTTGGAACTTTTTTACTCAACTAAGAGAACAAAATAAGGCTAAGTGTAAAACTTGTAGGTCTTTGTTGGCTCGTAAATTTACTGGAGACTGTAACGGTACAGGTAGTTTGACTAAATACATAAAGAAATACCCTATAGATAAAGCTAGATATTTTCAAATGAAAGCTGCGCAAGAGGGAACACGTGTAGATACTACGGTTAATCCTAGTACAATGTCAAATCTAGTTCAATCGGGAATTAACACTATTACCGATGGTATTTTATGTTGCGATCCAAATAAAGATGAAGAATTGACAAAAATGGTTACTGTTATATGCTTACCCTATAGTTTTCTAACCCTCATTTTGTGCAATATGTTAGAAGAGTTTTTAGTCCTATTTATAAAGGATGGCCTTGCGCAACCGTAGAACGCAACATTTATAAATATAAACATGAACATAAACAATATTTGCGCTTATTTACTCATAGAGGTTTTCGCATTGATATTACTACTGATATTGGTAGAAGTGGTAATGACTGTGATTATCTAACTGTTACCACTCATTGGGTTGATGAAGAATGGAAAATGCAAAAATATATTATTGCATATAGAATAATTAATTCATGTCACACAGGTAAGTTTATTGCTAACACAGTTGCAGATATTTGTAGATATTTTTTCATTAGAGATAAAATAATGTTAATTTTTATGGATAATGCTTCTAGTAATACTAACGCTACTGGCTTACTTACAACTACACTAAATCCTGCATTTAGTAATTATTTCTATAGTAGATGTATTTGTCATATTTACCATTTAATCGTCGGTAATAGTATGAAAATTTTAAATTTAAAAACTAAAAAGGTTAAAATGACTCTTAATTGGCTTTTTTATTCAAACCGTAGAAGTAGACTTGGAGAATATTTTTAAAAATGTGATGAATTTGGACTTAGAGAAAGAAAGGTTCCTAAAGATTGTCCGACTAGATGGAATTATATGTACGAAGGTTTAGTTATTGCATATGAATGTAGAAACTCAATAAATGTAACGTTTAATGCTCGTGTTGATGGTGAGGATGATGATGAAATCCTTACAATTCAAGATTGGACTAATGTTAAAATTCTTATAGATTTATTAGAATAATTTCATATTGCTACAAATAAATTGTTTGGCCAATATATTATCCTAATATTTCAAACTGTTTAGTTTATATTGTAACACTATATAATTTATTTGTTCAATTTTCAGATGGTGGGTTAATTTATCAACTTGTTATAAATGCAATGAAAGAAAAGTTTAAAAAATATTTCTTCCCTATCCCCCCTCCCCCTATTTATAGTGTTGCTGCCGTGTTAAATCCTACCATGAAATTAGGAGGTCATCACTTTTGATATTCAAATATTTATAGGGCTTTAGATCGTTCAGATGAGGAATTAACTATACTTGTAGATGCAAAAGCCTTAATTAATATAAATGCCCAAACAATTTATACTCCTTATGAACAAGCTTTAGATCATGTTAGACCAAAAAGCACGAAAGCCCTTAGCGAAAAGTCGTTGGCCTTTTTGGATAAATTAGTCATTTAATTTATTTATTAATATTTAAAACTTTAAAATTTTATTACTAGTTTTTTTCCTATTTGAATGTAGTAAAGCCCTAATTTTGTGTATCAACCATAGTTTTCCATTAGATCTTCTTTTTTTTTTGGTAATTAAATTTTTGTATTAATCACCAAATAGGTTTCTTTACAAATCCATTAGATCTTTGTTTCTCTTTATGTAGTATTTTTTGTTCCGCTTTTAATTTGAATTTATATATGCAATTTAGAATTTTCTAAATCATTTTTTCTTCTAGGTAACTAAAAGCATCAACACCATGGAGGATATAAATCGAAAACCTTAGTGTTTGAAATTCGCAGTAGATCAAACTCGTATTATATTAAAAGCACGAAGGTCTTTAATAAAATATTGTTCCTCTTTTTTACCCTTTAAAAATAGAGTACACACTAGACAAAATTGCCATTTAACTATTTTCCTATCATTTAGGACTTCAAAATCTCCAAATTTTCTTTATTATCTTTTTTTTCTTATTTAAACTACATAATACCGTATTTGTAATAAAAAAAAAAGTACTAGCAAAATCAAAGTAGGAACTAACGTGTACTTTGAACTTCTATAAGGTTTAGTAGTGTTGTCTTTGTATAGAATTATTGCCGGTTAATTCTTTAAAATTTTACTATTTTAATAAAATTAAAAAAGTTTAATTGAAAGACAATATGTAGAAAGCTGATAAAGTCTTGTGCAATTAGAACTCCTTATTCTTTCTTTTTTCTTAAATGTAAGATGTTACTCTTGTAGTGTGAATGCTTCAAAGTTTATCATTATCCACTTTACAATAAATAACTTAAAATAATAAAAGGGTACAATACACATGCATTGAAATTTACCAAAAAAGAGAAAGAATATATTTAATTTTAAATTAAAAACTATTGAAGTTCCCTATACATTGTAAATCAAAACCTATAAACCTAATAAAAATTATAATAAATAAGTTTACAAAATATAGGAATATAATTTTTAAAATAATTACAATTATATTATAGTAATAATAAACTATAAGATATTTTAAAATTTTTGTTATATTTATACATGTTAAAGCACAAGTCCAATTAGATAATTGAAGCATAAATAAGATAAAAAAATTTATATGACGAAATTAATAGTAATAAATTGTAACGTATTTCTTTATAAAAAATTTAAGGATGAAATAGTAGAAAACAAGGTATATAATAAATAAGTCGTCATTTTTAATGTATTTTGTTTTTGGCATTTAGTCCTACTAATGATAGCTTCACTATATTTTTTTTATATTAAACTATTTATCGTAAAAATTAACTCAATCGTAATTATTTTTTAGATTTTGTAATTTCAAGTTAATACTATTGAAGTCTCCTACACATTGTAAATAAACCCTATAAAGATATCAGGACGAGCAAAAATATTATATATAACTAAATTTATAAATGACAAGACAATATTTAAAAATAATATAATTATATTAATAATAGCTATGGTGTACTTTAAAATTTTTGTTGAGCTTTTACACGTTAAAGTACAAACTCAATCAAATAAGTGAGGCATAAATAAGATACTGAAATATATCAGAACTATACTAATACATCGTATATATTTTTATAAGAAATTTAAGGATGAAATAATAAGAAAAATATGTATGGTAAATAATAAGTTGTCCTTTTTTCTTGTATTTAGTCCAAAAAATGACGATGCCTCACTACATTTTTTTATATTAAAATTTTTATTATAAGATATTAATTCAACTATAGTCATTTTTTAAACTTTACAATATTAATTTTTGGGAAGCTATAAGACCAACTTTTTCATTCTCGTTTGTGTTTTGTTTTCTATATTAGGTCACCAAAATAGAATCTAAAATCTTACGCTGAACATGATTTTTTTTCATTTATTGAGCTAACTAAATGGGAACAACATTCAAATTTTTAAAATTTTCTTTAACTTTTATTACACAAATACATAATTTGATAATATTTATGTAATTTTTTAAAAAAATGTACTCATTAATATAGATACACGCGCGACGCGCATATCGCAAAGCTAGTATATCTGTATGTGTGTGTATATATATACACACACAATAAAGGACACCAATCTAGTGCCTACAACGACAGGAAGCCTTTATTCCTTTTTTTCCCAGTTCAAATCCGTGTCGCCTGATATATATATATATATATATATATATATATATATATATATATATATATATATATATATATAATTTACAAAAAATTGCCTTAGATTAAATTTTTTTTAAAAAGCCCAAAATTGAAAAGCCCGTTTAGGCCCGTGGGCCCAGCCCGTTTAGCACGTGACCATGCGGGCTTAGGACCGCAGTAGGCCGGTTCCACTCATTTGGCCCGTTAGGCCCGGAACCATTAAAGCCCGAAACTGCCAAAGCTCGGCCCACCAAAGCCCAGGCCCGGACCCGAACCAAAATACAACCTTACTTTTTCGTACGGATTATTTATTTTCTTCTCTTTTCATTCTTTTGAGTACAAAAACTTTGAAATTCATAAAAACAAAATACTCATGACTCGTGTCTCTCCGCTCTAAGGTTCTCAGGGATTCAAAGCAGAAAAACCCCTGCTCAATATAAAGCGTCACTTTTAAAACTATTTAAATAATTGTTTAATTTATCATATAGAACGCGGGATATTTAAAAATGTAAGTAATGATGTTACTATTGACCGTTTTCAATAAAAACTCATCGATGACAATTGTAAAGTTAATGATATTTTTTACGAATATAATATAAATATAGTTTGCTCATCAACTTGCCGCCATTATAAAATTGTATATAATGAAACCAAATATCTATCTTAAAGATAATAGCACATCCATAATATTAAAATCCTGAACACCCCTCTAGTATAAGTTCCACACGTTCTGCTGACATGATTGATAGCTTGAGTCGGACTGTATTTGAGCGCATGAAAATGCAAATTAAAAGATTGATGTGACTTTAAGAGGTGTAAATTCTTGTCAACAGCTAATACAAGCTCACCTTGGAACAAACTTCAGATGCAAAGCCCCCAGAATGAGAATATACGAATTGATAACAGAAGCTTTCCACGTGATTTTAAATATATAAACCCTTCGCTTTAATTGATCAAATTGCCTCGAATAATTTTCAAGGATGTACATTACAAGGACGAGTGACTTTTAATTGGAAAATTAAAAATAACCTACGAGACAAGAAAAAGCATTAAACCTTTTGGGGCCTATCCTTTCCCTTTCATCATTTTCCATCTGTGCTTTAAAAGATACAAATTGAACTTTCCTTTCATCTTGTTTACAAGACAAAGATTTGGTTTCATTTGGATCAAAATCACAAGGCAAAAAATTTGAACTCTCAAGACGAACTGGTTATACTGCACAAATTTCATCTTGTACACACAGAAGACGCCAAAGGAGGATAAAACTAACACAAAAAACAACATCAACTCGACCAGGAGCGGAAGGAAGTTCATGAGAGATGCACAATACTGTAACTTCTACAGCATATTCAGACTAGACATGATAGCTACTAGTGTTCGAATAAGATCCTCTCCCTTGACCAGCAGTAGAAAAGACGATTTCACATCCGTCATAATTGTAAAAATCATCTAATCTATTCATTTATGCTAATCTGAGAACCTGTTTACCTAGTTCCTTCGTAGCATTAGATATTAATTTTTCAGCTTATCGCACGGATGACCAATCCACTAATGTATGGATCACTGAAGTCTTGAATGTACAAGTGCATTTACCTAAAAGTGCACAAGCGCATTCAAATATGCTATTGCTCCTTTCGTCCTTCATGTTCAAAGTTGTTCTCAATATGAAGAATGTAAGCGCTAAAAAATGAACAGAACAGGCACTTAAACAAAAGAACATGCATTGTAATGAAGGGGATAACCGGATAGTCTTTATAACAAGCCTATGTCATAGGGAAATGGCAGAAAAGAAACAACCAGCTTAGGTTCGAGTTACCATCCCAATTGTTTCTCTCACAAATCAGGGGGATTTAACATGCAATATAGCTAACTATATATTCTTTTCTCATTTTGCACATTAATCCTTCTAAGTTCTGTAATAAAAAACTTTATGAACATAAAATCACCAAAAAGGAGGTGAGAAAAGAATGAGTGCAATAGAGCTTAACATGCCTAAAGATGTTTACCTGCACAGAGAATGAATATGCATTGCTAATAAACTTGAAACTATTGTACAACAGCGGAGGTTAAAGAAAGTTGAACCTTGAGCAGGTCTATTAACAGTGGAATCTAAAAGAAACCACACTCAGAAAGCTCCAAAAAGATTAGAACATAAACACGGGGTCACCTCTTCAGTGGCTTGTAGAGGACAACAGTAACATATTTGGAATGGAACCTATGCGTCAGACCAAGAGCAACAACGGATTGAGAAGCCCATCCCTTCTCTATAAAGAGGTGATTTAGCACTACATGCTGGGGCTTCGGAGAAGAAGGTGTTTCTTCTGAGTTTTCAGAACCAAGAACAGTTAGATGAAGTTGGGATGGAACTGCCACTGGATCCTTTGCAAAATCCTCATTTCCCAGCAAATCTTGCCCATAGCTAGAGTCAGGTGATGGTGGGGCCTCAAACTCTGCAACACTTTCGAGGTTCTCTGGCACATTATCCTGTAGGAAGGATGCAAATTGTATAATCCACGTGTATGAGCCGATATCCTTAAGAAACAGCAGGCATAGCAAAATATTCTTTTTAGCCTCCTAACAAAATATACCAGCCGTAGCATTTGCACGTCACACATGAAAATACATGGTGAATGGTCCTTCTAAGTAACTCTGCAAGCCTCCCAGTCACATGTTTATGCATTACTCAGCCATCAACGAATTTTTTCCATGAGATATTGAGTCATATAATATCTCTGATAATATAATATTGAGTCATGAATTGGTGAAGAGCTATGGAGGAAAGGAGTATCACCGAGGTGCATGTTGAAGATAGATATGAGGAAAGCATACGACTCAGTTGAATGGTGTTTCATAGAGCAGATCCTTACTCATCTCCGATTTCCTGATCAATTCATACAATGGGTGATGGCATGTGTACGATCAATTTCATATTCGGTTATCATAAATGGGTACCCTACTGCCCCTTTCTCTGCAAAAAAAGGTTTGAGGCAAGGGGACCCAATGTCACCCTTCCTATTTGTGCTAGCAATGGAGTACCTTACTAGAATATTGAAGACACTGAGAAGAGGCAACCTGATTTTAATTACCACCCAAAGTGTGAAAGACTGAACATTACACAGTTGAGCTTCGCGGATGACCTCCTATTGTTCAGCAGGGGTGATATAGTGTCTGTAAGAATGGTGCTTACCTGCTTTCAACAGTTTTCCAAAGCATCTGGGCTAGAGGCAAACATAGACAAGAGCTCCATTTATTTTGGAGGAGTGCATGAAGAGGAGCAGAGAAACATAATACAAATGTTGGGATTTACAAAAGGAGAAATGCCTTTTAGGTACCTAGGGTCTCTCTGAGTACTAAAAGGACAACAATTTTACAATATAAACCACTTCTTGATAAAATCATGGGCAGAGTCACCTCATGGACAGCAAAGCTTCTAAGCTATGCTGGTAGAGTTCAGTTAAAATAAAATACTAATTGGGATAGTTTCATACCACTGGCACCACCTAAGGTTTGAAATGTTACACCGGCGTCCATTCTCATTAATTTACTAGCTTACACATTACCCAGATCATGTTTACTAGTTTAGTATCTGAAGAGATATTTTCACTTGGGAAAAGGTCCAAAATTGTCCCTCTATTATGGTATATAGTATAAGTTTGTCCCCCGTTATACTTTCTCTCAGATCCACCCCTACCGTTAACAAACTTTCTAGAATTGCTCTTAACCCTAACGTCCCTCTATCATGGCACCCAATCCCTCTATTAATTTGTCCACATCAACTGCCATATCAGCAGGTCCCACGTTAAATTAACCTCATCATCACACACCAGGCTCCATGACCTTCATCTTCCCCTTTCAATCCAAAACAAATGCACCATTAAAGTAACATACATTTTTTACCAACAAAGAATATCATCTGGTTTCTCACTCCCCAAAAAAAAAAATCACCTTCATCCGCCCATTGAGTTTTTAGCCATTAACCATTTTCCCCCACTTTGAGATAAAACAAACAATTATTAACCCAAATTTTCTTTGACCTAGTTCAATAGCCGCACCTTTTTTTTTCTTGTCCAAAACTCGATTTAATCCGAACCAAATCAATCCAAATGCTCTCAAAATACAGAGACAAGTTCTTCTACTCAATACCAAGTATACTTGACAATACCTACAACTGATTTCAAACATAAAAATTTGAGTTCTATTAAAACCTACTTCAAAACTTCAAAGCTGGTCAATAATGGTGGTTTCAATTTCTTGCTCCAATTCGTTTCCCAACATCAATCAAGCATTAGGAACAATTTAGCCCCTCAGTTCCAGCTTCAAATCACACAGAGAACCTCCAAATCTTCTATGAAGCTCATATTTTAAAACTGTCATAGTGAAAACGTCGAAGAACTAAATGTCAAGTAAACTTGATTTTTTTTTCCCAGATTCTTTGTCAATTCAGCTTCACATAAACAAATAATGATTAAATCTAGCTACACCCACATTTTTCCCTTAATCAAAACTTCAAAGATCCTTTTCTGTGGCTTTTAGTGTGTGGGACCTGCTGACATGGACAAATTAATAGAGGGATTGGGTACCACCATGGAGAGACATTAGGGTTAAGGGAAATTCTACAAAGTTTGTTAACGGTAGGAGTAGATCTAAACGAAAAGTATAACGGGGAACAAACTTAAACTATATACCATAGTTGAGAGGCAATTTTGGACATTTTCCCTTTTCACTTTTACCCTAAATACAAGAGAAGCATATTTCCTCTTTGCTTAGGACAAGGAAAAACAAAACGAAATAAAATGGCAATGCCAAGCTGCAACATTGCAGACTCTGCCTACCCTTCCGCTGCAAAGTTATTTGTCAGTTTTTCCCTAATTAAATCAATGAAGACTGCTAAATGTGCTAAAGTTATCAAGATGCCACTGCTGTGATAATGCAATTAGCAATTTACACTTGCCAAAGGTAAATCAGCTTCCCAACCAACTAATCAGGAGGCAGAATACTCACTCACATTAACATCAAGAAGATTAAAGACAACGCCTGTCTCATCTGCTACACATGGAAGATCTGGGATATATCTGACTTCTCCATCCACAACAAATTTGTAATGATATATACCCATTGGGAGGACAAAAAGAATGGTGTGGTCCTTGCCTGATCTTTGGAGAATTTTGCTGCAAGCAAATATCATTGGTGGATACATTCAGAAACTCCATTAATAGGAATTGTCGCTGCAGCTACTACTTGGTTGAATCAGGATCAATTCCTGAACAAGAGGCCAGAGTTTACCTTGATCTCCAGTTGTCCCAAGATCCTTGGACAGCAACATTATTACCACCATAACTCCACATTATCAAAATAGGTATGCCACTCTCTGGAGAATGATCAGAGGCATCCTGAGATTCATCGCCCCACATTTGGTCGGTAACAGGATGGGCATCCGTCGCTTGTAAAGGAACTACTGGGACCTGAAAAGGAGGATAAAAAAGAGAGGATTTAAGTCTTGAAATCAGACAGTCCTAAGTATTTGTAGGGTATATTGGGGTACCCAAAGAAACAACTAAAACAACTAACTTCTCCTGCTCTATCTCCAAGTTAATACAAATAAGAGGTGCTTGCTTGGTTATTGGCCAACCTCATAGGAACATGTTTCCCTTCTTGGCCATTTAGAAAAGTTATAGTTAGAGCGACAATGTTGATTATAACAGCATAACTGTTAATAATACCACATAACCAAACAAAAATGACACTCATTAGCCACAGAACCACTTTTGAGATGGAAAGCCAGAAAATATGTTAACTTCGCTGTGGAGCCCTGTTATCAATATCTAACGCCAGGAAGGAATGCACCAGAGTTTTATCCTTGGAACAGGGTATGGAAGAAAATTCCCACCAAAAATAGAGATTTTTTTCGTCTGGAACTCCAGATGGCTGTCTCGTTCAATCAAGCCTGCAGAAGAGACTATTGCTTATGTGCACGAGGTGTTATACGCTCATCATACAGATCACCTATTCAAATTGTACCATAGCTTTAGAGTTATTTTCTCTAACTTATCTTATCCATTGTAAAATGGAGAATGCCACATAATTTGAGGGAAGCAATCTGGGGTAGATGTGAAGAAAAGAACCAAAAACCACATAGAGCCTTTTTGATTACAGCCCCTGCCTGCATATTATGGCTCATTTTGAGAGAAAGAAACAGTAGGTTTTTTAAGAAGAAGGAAGCTGCATCACGTGCCTTAACATATATATTAATACATTTTTTATTTTTGGACAAAAATTGAAAGATGTATACAACTTGGAAGCACTTTTGAGTTACTAAATACTTTACAGGAACTCTAGGAAGAACTTGTATAGCCACTATACTGAAAACTTGTATACAGATGCACTTTCTTAGTGCTTCTACAATAATGAAACAAAAGACATGGAGCTCATCAGCACAGTCATACAAGTAATCAAATGAAACGGGAAAAGCATTACTGCAATCGACCTAGAACAATTCTTCAAATTCTGTTCCCACAGCCCCCTCCCTCCTAAGATAATAAAAAATACAAACCAAATCCCAAAAAGAAAATATTAGAATGTTATATTAACAGGAACAGCCAAAACTTTAAAACATTAGAATGTTATATTAACAGGAACCGCCCAAAACTGAAAAGCTTTCCTGAAGAATGGAAGAACACAAATTAGGGGAGACAAGGGAGGAAAAAAGGTAAAAAGTACTGTCACAACCAAGGTCCACATACTTACTCATGCAATGTGTGCAGTTCATGGGACCAGTTTCTGCCACTCACGGAGTTTGCTTACAACAACAATTATCAGCCGAGTATTCAGATGGCTCCATATGAGGCTTTATATGGGAAGGCGATGTAGATCTCCACTGGGTTGGTTTGAGCCAGGGGCGCCCGACACCGTCTACCATATAATGCCTCATAGGGAGCCATCTGGATGCTCGATTGATAACTGTGTTTGTAGGCAGATTCTGCTAAGTCAAGAGGGGTTGCTCTGATGGTAAGCAACCCCCACTTCCAACCGAGAGGTTGTGGGTTCGAGTCTCCCCAAGAGCAAGGTGGGAAGTTCTTGGAGGGAAGGATGTCGGGTGTCTATTTGGAATCAGCCTCTCTACCAAGGGTAGGGGTAAAGTCTGCGTACACACTACCCTCCCCAGACCCCACTAAGTGGGATTCTACTGGGTGGTTGTTGTTGTTGTAGGCAGATTCTGCTAACGACAAGAACTGATCCCAAGAAGCCATACCCACAAATGCACTACCTGTTACCCCAAGTCAATGGGATATCCAACTGGAGGAAAAAGGTATGCGAGGGATAGTGGCCACGTAGTCAGATGTATCAGATGATTTTTTATTTTTTATGAAGGTATTTCATTAAAAGGCATCAAGGAGATGCAAAATCACAAAAGAACAGAAGTTAACTATTGTTAGCCCCCTTACAACGTGTCAATCTAAAACAAGGGAGCTAACAAAGTCCAAAAAATGGTCCGTGCTAATTACAAGGGTTAACTTAGTCCAACAAAGAAGATCAATCAAACATCTAGCTTTGAGAGAGTGATTCAGAGTTAAGGTTCCATCAAACCATCTTCGATTTATTTCAGTCCAGGCACCAAAAGTAACTGCAGGGATCATCACCCAGATGCGTCAGATGATATTATGACAAGTCTAAAAATGAAAGACATATGATATAAGGCTTCACTTAGGCTAAGGGATCCGAAATGCACAATAATGAATCTGAATCAAATGTTTGTGAAAAAACCAATTCCCTGTGACTGACTAATAGGTATTAGATTCTATCAAATTCCTATCCAAATACATAAGTATATTTCAAGAGGCAACAATAGAGGTGTCAGTTAGCCACTGATCCGTGTAACTCATAGCAAACCCCACCATCCCCTCTTCCATCTATCATATATGTCCATCTCAGTCTTTTATCAATCTTTCCAATGTATTCTAAAGTCTTCACTGTTTTCTGCAAAACTCTATTATTTTCTATATTCGAGCACCATCTCCATGGCCATCTGAAAGGGATATTAAACCCATTGAATTGAATAAGTGAACAAATAGCAATCAGTAGCTTATTGGTTTCCAAGAAGGCAATAACATGTAACATAGCGAAGATCTGATTCTACATGGCAATAATAACCACATATTAAAGCATTATGAACTATGTTACATGGACTCAATTACGTACATAGCTGATACAGGTGTAAGTAACAGGAACTTTTTTGCAAATTTCTATTGTATTCCGAAGTTTCCACACGGAACATATGAATACCTCCACTGCTAGTCGACATGGGTACATATAGGCAAATAAAATGAACATAGTTCTGAACTAGTAACTAGAGATATCCATAACACACCTTTCATCTAGCTCCATCCCCAGCTATTTTTATCTCTTTTTTGAAATTCAGAAATAGTAAGTAATTCCATAAGGGATTTCTGAAGTTATTTATCTCATCTAGCTCCCCATCCCTAAATCTACGCTACTCATTAAGCAATATACGCATAATTTGGTGACTGTATTATTCACTATTTGAATTTGTGAGAAAGCACGGGAGAAAAATATATATCTTGATATTAAACATAATACAATGAGCCCTATATATAATACACATAACCTAACCTACTCCAATACACTTTGGATTAGAGTTCTACTATATTTACATATCTAACACTCCCCCTCAAGCTGGTGCATATAAATCATATGTACCGACCTTGTTATATATGTAGTTAATACGAGGACCAGTGAGGGACTTGGTGAAAATGTCTGCAAGCTGATCATTTGACTTTACAAACTTTGTAGCAATATCTCCCGAGAGTATCTTTTCTCTGACAAAGTGACAGTCAATCTCAATGTGCTTAGTTCTCTCAGGGAACACTGGATTTGATGCAATATGAAGAGCAGCTTGATTATCACACACAAGTCCCATCTCACTAACATCACCAAATTTCAGCTCTTTGAGCAACTGTTTGACCCAAACTAGCTCACATGTCGCCATAGCCATTGCTCGATATTCTGCTTCTGCACTAGACCGAGCAACCACATTCTGTTTCTTGCTTTTCCAAGATACCAAATTTCCTCCTACTAAGACACAATATCCAGAAGTAGAACGTCTGTCAGAAGGCGATCCTGCCCAATCAGAATCAGAGTATCCAACAATCTGCTCATGGCCTCGATCCTCAAACAACAAACCTTTACCTGGAGTTGATTTTATATACCGAAGAATGCGAACAACTGCATCCCAATGACTATCACATGGCAAACCCATAAACTGGCTCACAACACTCACAGGAAAGGAAATGTCAGGTCTTGTCACTGTAAGATAATTTAGTTTACCAACTAACCGCCTATATCTTGCAGGATCGTTAAGAGGCTCCCCCTATCCTGGAAGAAGTTTAGAATTCGGATCCATTGGAGTGTCAACAGGTTTACAACCTGTCATTCCTGTCTCCTCAAGAATATCTAAGGCATACTTCCGTTGTGAGATCACAATACCTGAGCTAGACTGTGCGACCTCAATATCCAGAAAATATTTTAGTGTGCCCAGATCCTTAGTCTGAAAGTGTTGAAAGAGATGTCGCTTCAATTTAGTAATACCATCCTGGTCACTGCCGGTAATAACAATGTCGTCAACATAGACCACTAGATAAATACAGAGACGTGAATCAGAATGCCGATAGAATACAGAGTGATCAGCTTCACTCCGAGTCATGCCAAAGTCCTGGATAACAGTGTTAAACTTACCAAACCAGGCTCGAGGAGACTGCTTTAGACCATAAAGTGACCGGCGCAAGCGACATACAAGGCCACGAGACTCCCCCTGAGCAACAAACCCAGATGGTTGCTCCATATAAACTTCATCCTCAAGGTCACCGTGTAAAAATGCATTTTTAATGTCCAGCTGATACAGGGGCCAATGGCGAACAGCAGCCATAGAGAAAAAAGGCGGACTGATGCTATCTTAGCCACGGGAGAGAAGGTATCACTGTAATCAAGCCCAAATATCTGAGTATATCACTTGGCCACAAGACGAGCCTTAAGACTATCAACCTTACCATCTGGACCAACCTTGACTGCATACACCCAACGACAACCAACAGTAGATTTACCTGAAGGAAGAGGGACGAGCTCCCAAGTACCACTCATATGTAAAGCAGATATCTCGTCAGTCATAGCCTGTCGCCACCCTGGATGAGACAATGCTTCACCTGTAGACTTAGGGATGGAAACAGAGGACAAAGAAGATAGAAAAGCATAATAGGGTGATGACAAACAATGATAACTTAAACCGATATAATGGGGATTAGGATTAAGGGTGTTCCGTATACCTTTCCGAAGTGCATTCGGAAGAGACAAGTCCGCAGTAGGAGCAGGGTCAGGTGTAGGAAGTGAATCAGCCGGGCCGGATGCTGGGCGAGGACGACGATGATATGTCAAGAGTGGAGTGTCTTGTACAGGGAGTCCAGGATGAGCCACAGTAGATGGTCCAACGTTTGGAATGGGTAAGACTTCTGTAGCGGAAGGTGAAGGAGGAGATATAGTAGACTCCCTAAAGGCCGATATAGGTAAAACCTCAGATATATCAAAATGGCCAGGATGGTCAGAGGAGGTAAAGAAAGGTTTAGACTCAAAAAATGTGACATCGGCTGACATAAGGTACCTACGAAGATCAGGTGAATAACAACGATAGCCCTTCTGAGCACGAGAATAACCAAGGAAGACACACTTGAGAGCACGAGGAGCTAACTTATCTTTCCCAGGAGCTAAGTTATGAACGAAACAAGTGCTCCCAAAAACACAAGGGGGAACAGGGTATAAGGGTGACTGGGGAAACAATACCTCATGCGGAATCTGATTCTGGATGGGAGATGAAGGCATCCGATTAACCAAATAACAAGATGTGAGAACTGCATCGCCCCAAAAACGCAGCGGAACATGAGATTCGATGAGAAGTGTGCGAGCATTCTCAATAATGTGCCTATTCTTTCTCTCTGCAACCCCATTTTGCTGAGGGGTATAAGGACAAGAGGTCTGATGAATAATTCCATGAGAAGACATAAACTGCTGAAATTGAGAGGATAAATATTCTAAGGCATTATCACTGCGAAGAGTGCGAATAGAAACACCAAATTGATTTTAATTTCAGCACAAAAATTTCGGAATATAGAAAACAACTCAGAACGATCTTTCATTAAGAAAATCCAAGTACATCTTGAATGATCATCAATGAAACTAACAAAATAACGAAATTCCAAGGTTGAACATACTCTACTAGGACCCCATATATCTGAATGAACTAAAGAAAAAACAGACTCTGCACGACTCTCAATACTACGAGGAAAGGAGGCACGGGTATGTTTCCCGAGCTGACATGACTCACACTCTAAAGTGGATAAACTGGACAAACGAGGCACCATTTTCTGAAGCTTGGACGTGCTAGGATGTCCTAAACGACTGTGAAGTAGGTCTGGAGGATCTACAACTAGACAGGCCTTAGAGGATGTAAGTGAGTTAAGGTAGTAGAGTCCGTCTGATTCAAGTCCTGTTCCAATCGTCTGTCCCGTACTGCGGTCCTGCATAATAAAAGAGTCATCAATAAAATATATTCCGCAATGGAGGGCACGAGTCAAACGACTCACAGATGCAAGATTAAAAGGACAGCCAGGGACATAAAGAACAGAATCTAGAGTGACAGAGGGTAGAGGATTTGCTTGTCCAACTCCTTTTGCTTTAGTTTGAGACCCATTAGCTAAAGTAACGTTGGGAAGAAACTGTGAATACGCAATATTTGACAAAAGGGATTTATTACCAGAGATATGATCAGAAGGAGCTGAGTCCACAACCCATTGTTCAAGAGGACTAAACTGGGAAACACAAGCAAAAGAATTACCAGCAACAAAAGTATCAGGCTGAGCAACAGTGGCTACTTGTGGAGACGTCTGCTTACTTGCTCGATATTTAAGGAACTCATTATACTCCCTTTCAGATACAGAAAATCCCTGGTTACCTGTAGGCTCGGTCTGAGCAACATAAGCATTTTTTGTTGGTCGACCATGTAAAGAATGGCACACGTCACGAGTGTGACCAAGTTTATAACAATAAGAACACTTGGGTCTCGATCTTCCAAAACGACCTCCTCCTCGTCTATACTCCATACTATGAGAAGCCCGATTGTCCACGGATTGGGAGACGAGGATAGATGAATCAAGTGTCTGTGATGAGTTCACTGGGTGACTTGGTGCTGCAGCAAGGCGAAGTAAGCGAGAGAATAATTCATCAACTGTGGGGACAGTCGGACTAGCCAAAATCTGATCGCGTACTGAGTCAAGATCATGAGGAAGCCCAGCAAGAGTAAGAACTAGAAACAGCTTTTTTCGTTGCTCTTGCTGCTTTGCAACGCTAGCAGAAACTGGCATCAACGTCTCAAATTCCTCCATAACTGCCTGCACTTGACCCAAGTAAGTAGACATATCTAATTCCTGGTTCTTTAAATTTGTCATCCGCGATATCACATCATAGAAACGAGATATGTCATTACTGTATAAAGTACGAGCCTTTTCCCAAACCAAATAACATGTTTGGAATGGACGAAACAAAGGCATCAACTTGGAATCAATAGATCGCCACAAAATACTGCATAATTGAGCATCAATCTTCTCCCAATGTGCTTTGGCTTTTTCATCTCCGTCACTAGACTCCTTGGTTAGATGATCCTGAACACCTTGGCCTTTACACCACAACTCGACAGACGAAGCCCAAGCTAGGTAGTTTGAACCTCCCATTAAAGGTTCTGAGGTAATCATAATACCGGAACTGCCAGAACCCTGGTTTCTAGACCCGAAAGCATCTAGTCCCAAAGACATCTTTGGATTATCAACTGAAAACTCGCTAAAACTGAAACAGAGAACTGAAAACTGTAGCTGCCGGAAAAGTACTGTAGCTGCCGGAAAAATTCAAAGTTGTCAGAATTGAAAAATAAAAATATGGATAGGCTCGGAATTCAAGGTTGAGCAAACTGTCCTGAAAAAATTCTGGCCGGAAAGTACTGTAGCTGCCGGAAAAGACTGATACCATGAAAAGAATGGACCTTGGGCCTAACTCAACCCCAAAATCTAGCTTATGAGGTGAGGATTGCCCAAGCCATATAAGGAGACCAAGGACCTCAAATCCCTCCGATGTGGGACAACTCAACACCCCCCTCATGCCCAGATCTCTGGAGCGTGGACAACATAAATGGGGCCCAACATCGGTAACAATAATTGGGATGGGCCTGGCTCTGATACCATGTGAGAAAGCACGGGAGAAAAATATATATCTTGATATTAAACATAATACAATGAGCCCTATATATAATACACATAACCTAACCTACTCCTAATACACTTTGGATTAGAGTTCTATTATAATTAGAGTTCTACTATATTTACATATCTAACAGAATTCTTATTGTTCATGATTTATTATTCTAAATTTGTTAAAATCAGAATCTTCTTATCTATTACTACCATTTTATCCAGATAGCTTAAATAACTCGACTTCCTATTTCCAAATAAAAACACGTGAGCACAAAATTTAAATCTTTATGCCTTTGTTTGACAGATTAACAGAATTTCAAATCTGTAAGTGAAGATAACTAAGACAAAAGAGTTAGAACATTTACATTCTCCAGGGTCTTGTATGAGCCTCGAATAGACGAATTTAAACTAATTTCATCAACAAGTATAAGTTTGTCAAATAAAAAATCAACTATTGCGACTAAAAATTGCCTTAATCAGAGCAAAGCTCGCACAAACTCCAAATTCAATTGACTAAAAATTCACAAAAGGATTTCATTAATCATGCTATTTTTCTTCTTTTTTGGTAAGTGATTTCAATAATCCTACTATGATTGAAGCATAAACTTTTTTTCAACCGCCTCTTTCTCGGGGATGCATTAGGCATCATTAGTACAGAAAATTCATTGGGAGACATTATAGCTTTTGCGTCTACCCTAAACTTTATGCGATGCTCTTCCCTTTTTAGTCTTCCCCAAAAAATAATACCTTTATATAAAAGGATTTAACTTTCAACTTCTTATTTTAGTCTTAATGACAGGATTTATAGCCACAGAATTATCTGTATATGGTTTTAAACTACAAGTTTCAAGAGTCTATCTTCCTATTCTTTTTTAAACGTCGTGTCCAATTAACTATTTAACATAGGGTCTAAACACTAATGCTTCGACGCAGCACTCAAATACACACTGCTATAATGCAAGTATATATTTATGCTTAAATTCAAATAATTTGTGCTACGCAACTACTTCAAATCCTAAATCCGCGTATGTTCCTACCACCACACACATAAAAAAGAAACACACACATACACGCATAACAGAGCAAGTAAAAGAAAAATGGAAACCTGAGGTCCGAACAAGAGAGGGGAAGCAGAGCGATGTGGACATTGCGGAGGAGAATTAACCATTAAGTCAGCTGAAGCCACGCGCGTGGTCCGAGCGTGATCTTCACCAATATTTGCAGATTGAACATTACTGGATCTTCTTCCCGACACCTCATCACCACCACCACCGCCACCGCCTCCGCCAGCGATGGCGCCGTCTTCTCTGGCGTTTGCATTCCCCATGTCTACACCAATAATGCTACTGAATATACATGTGTATGTAAATATATAGAGAGAGAAAGTAATAGAAGTCACGTTCTCTGGGTTTATATAGTATTCTGTCAGACTTATTAATGGAGAAGGTGAGATTGGAGATGGCTTAAAAAAATAAGGCACATTATTTGAGATTATTTACGATTATTGCCCTCGATTGAGCTAAGCACAACTCTTTTTAATACGTAAAAATTTGCCTATTTACCCCACGTTAATAAATGCAATATATTTATATTTATATGCACATTTATTATTTTCTCTATATATAATTCCGGATATATTTTCAGTTTAATTTTAACTATTAGATTAAATTATTTAATTTGATAAAACACAAAGGTCCCTAAGTATTTACCTTTTTTCTTGATATTCCTGGTTTCTTGTTTGGACATTCAACTCTAGGGCGAGTCGAGTACTTTTACCTAGATTTACGGGAACTCAATATTTTTGTATGCTAAAATGTACTAATTTTAATATGAAAACTCATAAATTTATAATTTTAAAAGTAATATATTTACTATTATAAACTTTAAAAGTTGAATCTATCAAATTTAAATCTTGAATTATTTTCAATCTTAATTATTCTATGAACATCATATTCAACCTACAAGCACAAGTGTAAATATTGAATATGAGTTTAAAAAAAAAGTTTTTTAAGAAAATAAAACAAGTTGATGAACAGAAAAGGGCATAGATGGAAAGTGAGAAGAAAGAAAGAATAAACGAAAAATGGAAAATTTAGACGATAAAATGAATGACGTGGAAAGATCAGAAACGTTGACAAAGGATAACTACAATATGGAAAGTGGAGATTCGCTGAAATTAAGTGTATGTACAAAACCGTCAAATCAACGGTACTTTTCGGCGTGCTAATATTATACCCTTTAGACACACGCCTACGTTGGTTTTAGAGGAACGATAGTGACGCCCCAAATATATTTAGGCGATTTTTTATTTTATTTTTTTTAAATTCTTCTCAAATTAGGAGAATTTATAATATTTTTACACTTTTCTTTCGCATGACTAAACCAGGAACTCAAGATTTAACGATAGTAGATAAATGTGCTCTTAGCAAGCTTCACTTGTCTATGTAGGCTATTCATAATGTGGAAAATAGGACAAAGTTATCCTCGAAAGGGAGTAGCTCTTTTGTTTATTCTGAATTTAAACTAACAATTTATATGATTTATTGGATTCAAAATTAAGTATTTGTATTTGTTTACTTAATTCTTAACATGTATGAGTCCAAGAAAAATTATTGAGTTATAATGAATCTATAACTTATACATCTGCCCAGGCTCTCTCTATCAAATATCTGTGCAAGAATGTGTCTCCTCTTGCTTCCAAATTACTAGGTTACACAGGCTGTGGCAAACCTATCTGAACATTTTCAACAGTGGAAATAGACAGGCTGTGACAAACCTATCTGAACATTTTCAACACAATGGAAATAAAGGGCAACTCGGTATACCGAGCTCCCGTTATATGTGGGGTACGAGGAAGAACCAGATCACAAGGGTCTATTGTAAGCAGTCTTACCCTGCATTTCTGCAAGAGACTGTTTTCACAGCTCGAACCCATAACCTCCTAGTCATATGGCAGTAACTTTACTAGTTACGCCAACACAATGGACATAAAGGGTAGTTGATGTACTAAGCTCCCACTATGCGCGGAGTCCGAGGAAGAGGCGGACCGCAAGGGTCTATTCTACGCAGCCTTACCCTACATTTCTATAAAAAACTGTTTCCACGACTTGAACCCGTGATTTCCTGATCACATCACAGCAACTTTACCAGTTATACCAAGGCTCCCTTCGAACTAGTTGTTGGCATTAACAGCCAACAATGTGAAACATGCTAAAATTCATGACACTAGGTAGCACAACATGTATAACGAAGAAAGGCCCCTAGAGGACAATATTCTATTTGTTGGCAATCATAAATTCAAAAAATTCCTACTTCAAAAGTAAAAGCACCATGACTTGGAAGCAAACATGCTAACCAGCAAGATTTATAATCTAGGACTGGTTGAGTTTGTAGAACTTCTAACAGTATTCCAAATTTGGACAACCGAATTTGCAACACGAGGGAGCACTTGAAGAAGGCCACCAGAGGCCAATCCAATGGCAAGGGTTTGAGGGTAGCCAGGCTTGGAGTCAACTTTCATATTAAGGCTAAGAAGTCGAGCATTTATGACATCAAGTTTTCTGGAGGTTTCGGATGTCATGTTCCTATTATTGCGATTCTTGTCATTTCGAGAAGAGCTGACCATCCTGAAGAGAGCACCCTGGAGATCGTCAATAATCTTAAAGGAAGCTTCTTGGGAGTCCATACCTTGCGATTCATAGTGTGATACAAGCTCTTTCGGGCTAGGCAACTTTCTTGTCGCCTTCTTTTTGCTGCTCTCGTTATTTTTGCTGGCATTCGCAGTATCAATCTCTTTCATCTCCTCCTTCCCATTTTGAAGTGGTTGGGAAGGTTTTGCCATTATCCTTTTATTTTTCCCCTCGTGCTCTCGCCGATTTCAAACAGTTTCAAAGAGAATTAATAGAAAGAGGCTGGCACTGCAATTATAAACCTCAAGTAAATTAGCAAATTGAAGCGCAATGAAATTAGTACACCAGCCAAAACAAATGTCTGAAAACAACTCTCTGTAGGCAACAAATCATTCCAGGTAAGAATGTATCATACAAAAGAAGTACGGTCTCTTAACATATTTCTAGGATTTAATAAATGACTAACTACTTAAATAAATAGACAGGTGAAAGTTCTCACTGACATACAATGAGCAAAACCGCAGACATAAGTGAGGCCACAGATAAAAAGAACAGGAAAGAGCACAGAAAAAGATAAGATACTGAAAAAACCACTCAAAAAGTAAGAGCAAATCAGATTCTCGTTTTTCTTTTCTCTGAACACGATATGAACTCCGCCTACGAATCAAACCAGATTATGTAAATACAATAGGCCCAGCTCCTTTGATTTAAAAAGACAATGCAGGCAGGACAAATAACAAGCCCAACTAGTCTGGTCTTGAGGTCGATTGATATTTTGAATCCCAAAAAAAGCCATTTTCACCAGCAACCAGTATGGCAGTTGATCAGAGCTATTTATTCCCCTCAAACAACTCATATGTTTCACCTTCTAATGAGCAGACATAAAGTAATTGTTGCATAAATATTTCATACGAGTGCTATTTCCACTGAACCAGTCAATGAAGTGATGAGATCACAAGAAAGCTAACTTCTACTTGACTCGTGGAAAAAAAAAAAGGCCACACCGAGGGAAACAGCAGTGAAATTGAATTTGATCGATTATAAATGCTAAAAGAAATTCATCTTAGTGTTATTTGCTAGAGGCAAAGCATGAAAAATATCGCCAAATATTATTTCCAATTTTTGAAACCAAATCTATGGACAAACGAATGAACACTGGCTTTTAGCTACCTTTTGATATGACTACAAAATTGATATAATTAGGTGAGCTCACCATATTGGAGCTAACAAGCATTTAAAAATATAGCATTTCTAAGACTACTATTCTACTCAATACTTCCTTTGGATCATTTCCTCCACTAGGGACAAAGAACTACCAGAGCCACAAAACATGCCTTCTTTTTCCAAACATAAAAACATAGCTATGCTGTATTTAACCTATGAAAAGAATTCCTTTGGACGTATAGCATGTTTGGCCAAACTTTTTTTTTGGCCAAAAGTGCTTTTTTGGGCCAAAAGCACTTTTAGCCAAAAATTGAGGTGTTCGGCCAAGCTTTTGGAAGGAAAAAAGTGTTTTTGAGGAGAAGCAGAAGCAGTTTTGGAGAAGCAGAAAAAAGTAGTTTCTTTCCAAAAGCACTTTTTTGAGAAGCACTTTTGAGAAATAGATGTAGTTTTTTAAAGCTTGGCCAAAACAGTAATTGCTGCTCAGAAATGCTTTTCAAACTAATTAGCCAAACACAAACTGCTTCTCACCAAAAGTACTTTTGAGAAAAACACTTCTCAAAATAAGATGATTTTTGCAGCTTGGTCAAACGGGCTAGTAGTTGCAAATTAAGGTTAAATCCAAAAAATTTGAGCCACTAAAAGTGAGCAAACTTAGGCTCATTAGACAGGTAAGTAAAGAAAGTTAATCTGTATCGAGTCACAATACTAGAAGGGATCAGCATTATTTCTGTCCAACGTTCATAACGATTTTTCTCTGCACAAATCAGCAGATATACAAATTAAAACATTAAAAAGGGAGTACAAGCATACAACAACAACAACAACAACATACCCAATGCGACCCCACAAGTGGGGTTGAGGAACACAAGTGGGGTCTGACGAAGATAGTATGAACACAAAATTTACTCCTACCTTGTACAGGTAAGGTAGAGACATAGGTGGATGCAACATATTAGTACCAGGTTCAATGGAACCCAATACTTTTGGCGTGAAGCATAAATTTATATGTAAAAATTTAATAAAATTGCAATAAATAGTAGCTCCGAACCCGTAAATTTAATGATACAATGAGTTCAATGTTAAAATACTTAAAGGTTGAACACGTAAAGTTTAAATTCTAGACCTTCCATTGAGTAGAGATGTTGTTTCATATAGACCGCCAGCTCAGGAGAGCATGTTTAGAAAAAGAAATACAGTAATAAAGAAGCATACATACATTAAGTGCACTGGCATATATTGTCTATACTACAAAATAAAAGGATACATAGAGATATGATTTCATTGCTTGAATTGAAACAAGGATAATTAGACCTCAAAGACATGAGCTTTCGATTGTATAATTTTCAAATAATTACGTATATTTATAGAAATTCAAAAGAACCAAAAACCTTTTTGCTTCAGATATAGAATACCATACCTGTGAAGAAAATTGCCGGAGAAAACAGTCTGGGAAATTATAAAGAACTGTTGAAGCTGTAGCTAGGGAATAAGGGAAGGGGTTTCATGAGAGGGAAATGGAAATATTTGGGGCAAATTTCACTACAGTTCCTTCTTATATTAAATAGAAATATATAAGCCCTTATAGTCTAAGTATATGCATATTGGTCCTTTGATTGAGAGTTGACTTGAAATACTGGAACTGGACCTACTAATTGTCAATTAGATCTATTTTTAGAGGAAACTAGATAATTAGAATATATTTTTTGAAAGCTAAAGAATTTATATAAAGTTGCTTTTTAATAATATATGGAAAACACTTGTCAAATTATGAAGGTTAAGTGGGCGTTTGGACATAAGAATTGTAAAATTTTGAACAAAGTAAAAAAGAAAATTTCAAGTAAAAATAATATTTAAAAATTAAAATTGTATTTGAACATAAATATATTTTTTATTGGTTTTGAATTTTGTAAGCGATCTGAGTAAAAACTTAAAAAACGTTTTCTAAAAATTTTCAAAAATTTTAAAATTCATCATCAAGTGAAATCTGAAAAAGTTATGACTAAACACTAATTTCAAAAGAAAGTGAAAATTTTGGAAGAAAAGTGAAACGAATTTCATGGCCAAACTGGCTCTAAATCTTCAAAATCGAATAGTGAGATTCAATTTGTAATGAAAGTCTAGCATATTTTATTAAAAATCTTATTGGTATTTATTTAGGAGTATATACACAAATGTTTGGATTTACTCATAGACCAATTCAGTATATAGCAAAAAATTGTTTAAAATTCTTATTGAATTTTGGGGTTGTTTGCAATGGGGTAAGACCCCTCTATTTATAGGAGGAAAAATAACTTAGCCTCAAAGTAAAACTCTCTACAAAGATAGACATTCACTCTAATTAGAATTCTATTCTTAACACTCCCCCTTGAATGTCTACTCAATAAATAATGTGCCTCGTTAAAACCTTAACTAAAATAAAACCCAGTGGGAAAAAAAATTCTAGAAAAGGAAAAAAAGTACACATGTTTAGAAACGCGCCTATTGGTTGCCTCGTTAAAAACCTTACAAGGAAAACCCAGTGGGACAAAACCTTGAAAGGGAAAAAGAGTGCAACGCGCATTAACTCCCCCTAATGAGAGTATCAATTCACATATTTGAGCCTTTGCATTCCAATCTTGTGCACCATCTTCAAAACGATCTTTGGTAGAGATTTGATAAATAAATCAGCCATATTAACTTGAACGAATATTTTGCACCTTGAAATCATCACTCGTGATAGATATATAACGTCTTCACAAATGTCGTGGAATGGCTCTTCAATATTTCCATAGAGGTATCCTCGCTATCACATTATCATGCTTATAGTAATAGCAAGATATAGTTGTGCATAAATTGCATTAAGGAAATGGTACCTCAAGATCAAGAATTGTATATGCTTCAAGCAACTTAAATACTTCATGGATTGTCATATAAGTTAAGTCATATAAGCCATATTATAGACTGTAGATGAATATCAAGTTTTCATGTCATGCTAAACAAATAAGATATGAAAAACTGATTGCACATACCATTGACTTTATACTTTTAAGTATTTGAACTACATGTCCAAAACTACATGTCTTTCATATGGAATCAATTCTACTTGAATTGTATCTCTTCCATTTGGCCAATACTTTTGTGTCTATATTTGATAGACTTAAGATCCTCATCTAAACTTAGCGATGTGATAGATGTCGTCGACGAACATGTTATATCAGTTCCAATAAATTTTCATAAAGACATAACATATAGATCTTTTCATACCTGAATCTCTCATGAGATTTTATGAAGTGTTATGTCACGTGATCTTCTAGATCACTTGCCTCATTTATTATGATCACTTTTATCATTTTCTCATCTTCTTTATCAAGAAGTTTATTTGAAACTGATTTGTCTATACGCTTTAAGCGTATCATGGATTTAGTCCTTCTAGGACTTAATATGAGCATTTGCAATGAGAATATAGTTACTTTATTTGGGTCATCAAATGCGTATGGCATGCTTTGCAATATGTTGCAACTGAATTATCTTTTTATGAACTTCAAGTTCATATTATCCTATTCGAGGATCTAGATATACAAATGATAATTCATTCTACATAACGTTTTCTCAACTGTTTATCATGTCTCCCCCTCATGTTAGAAAAACTAACTTGTTTCCTCAACTTTGAGAATCCATCTTTGTGCATTATGGTGTTAATGAAAATATACACCGGACATCAATAATAATAAGATGGAGTTATTTGGTTCCTGACCCTGAACCACTTGTGAGGGGAGAATACTTTCATATATAACATATATCAAACGGATATAGATAACTATGTTCTCATAAGAAATAGTTTAGCTATTAAGTGGAGACGCTCAATAAATTATCTTGCTAAACCAACTATGATGTAAACCAACTTATCAATATGAACTTCTTGAATAGAAAATCTGGAAATTGTGCTCTAAATTGAATTATTGAGCAAGTTACCTCGCAAAACATCATGTTGCGGGTTAATAATAATTGCACATGTAACCATCTCATAGATGCATCTTATGTGGTATACATGGCAGGTGAATGGACCCATATTCACCTTTGATATTTCCATAATTCATGGGATTCAACCCCAACTTTAGTTGGTCAATTAACTAATAAGAACAAGCAATGTAAGAGAATTCATAAAGAACTTTCTAGTTCTTTAATATTTACCCATGTAAATTCTCTATTATTTTTCACATCATACTTAAATTGATATGGCTAAACTGATTATGCCAACTGAATTTCATTATCAATATTGATAAGTTCATTTTTACACCATGGCATGTGCAATTATCAATAAACTCCATGTTTATTATGATATGGATTTTTATATCAATAAACATCCACTTTTTTGTGGCATTCTTTTGTTTGTGTAGTACAAACTGGAGAATAAAGCGGGTAACTTTTCATATACAGATTATCCCGCTACAAGTTGTAGTAATAGAAGATATCAAATATTTCCTTTATTTATAGTCTCAATATAATCAGCCGCTTTCGCGTGTACTTTGGAAACTGAATAAGTTTCTTTGAGACTTACTACAACACAATACCTTATTGTTAATCAATTGTGTTTCTCCAACATAGTAATAATTGGCTCTTCTAGAGCTCTCAATTAATTTTGTACTACCACAAATTCATCAACATCCATGTGGTGAATATCTCTTTTAAAGAGAAAGTTATACCATTATGGTCATGGTCAAAATTATATGCAAGATATGTTTCTTGTATTATCGTTGTCCTTTAATAATCATATTTCCAAAATATTTTGGCGTACAATAGGTACGTGACCAATGATCATTCATGCCATAATAATTACATTATTTTCATATATCATCTCAAACCTCCTTCTTGAGGTGATGTGGTATATTCACTACCACTAGCACGTTCATATTCTTCCAAGAATGAATATGTATTCATAAATTAGATATTATCACACTCACATCTTGAATGAACCATAATCATCTATTTGTGCTATATAAAATCTCATGTCAAATCGATGAGAGATATTACTTTCGCAAAGTGAATGATTATTTTGAGAATCCTCATTATTCTCATTATCACAATGATGACGATTATAATTTCGTCTATTTCCACGTCCACATCTATTGATATTTTCACGGTAATATTTGTCTTCTTTCAGACTTATCACATACCGCAATCACATTCTCTTAGGGGAATGAGAATGGAGCAAATTCAATTGGACGGGTTTTCAAGTCTTTGCCCACAATCATACATGAATTTAATCATGGCAAGTCGTAGAAATTTTACCACTTCACGTGGTTATAATCTCTTACAAACTCCATTAAAGTTATAATCAAACTTTGTTGTGTTTGTTTGTATATAAAATCAAATCGTAGAATTTCAAGAATTTGAATGATTAAAGTAAATTACTTGCCTTAAATCCAGAATTTAATCATCGCGAGATGAAGGTGTGACATCGGGTAATGATCTAGCGAAATTTTGTTCCAGCAGATATGAGAATTTGGATAATGTACACGAGGAGTTAGAATCGCAGGACCCCAGTTCTGAAGTTGTTATGGTGAGTGTTGATGGCCATATATTGACAGCACCCATCTCATCATCGGAAAGGAACTTGGAAGATGTCAAATTAGACACGCCTCGGTTTAATCTAGGCCCTGGTCAGGGGACAGATTTATTTGATGGTAACTCGGAGTTCATCACAGGTAAAGCTACATGGGCTGATGATTATTTGAGTGATCATGATGGGAAGCAGGTATGAACAGCGGAAGCAAATAGCCAGGACCACTTGTATGTAATATAGACAATACATAATTATAGATTTTAATTGAAAATAAAATCGATACTTATCCCTTGAAGCGTGACCGCAATCGCGAGAAGCCTCCAAGCAAGAACGAATCCGTCCACGAGATCATTCTCCAGTTCCACAGTCTTCTGCTGTGTGACTCGAATAATGCATGGAATTAGCGAAATTCGTGTGGGAAAATTTCTCCTTAATCTTCTCAAAGAGCTTCTTGAGACGGTAGAGTCTCGTGCTGATAACGTGTTATGAAACAATAAAAGAACAAGAGCAATATGCAGAGAAAGAGAGAGAAAATTCTTATTGAATTTTGGGGTTGTTTACAATGGGGTAAGACCCCTCTATTTATAGGAGGAAAAATAACTTAGCCTCAAAGTAAAACTCTCTACAAGATAGACATTCACTCTAATTAGAATTCTATTCTTAACAAAAATCGAATAGTGAGATTCAATTTGTAATGAAAGTCTAGCATATTTTATTAAAAATCTTATTGGTATTTATTTAGGAGTATGTACACAAATGTTTGGATTTACTCATAGACCAATTCAGTATATAGCAAAAAAATTGTTTAATCTGGCGACTGATTTTTCAAAATTGGTGTTAGTGTTTAAATCTCTCATATCAATCATCATCCTTCTCGGCATTATAAGAAAATAAATTGTAGTAATAAAGATCCTTTTAGATAAGAAGATAATAACAATAATTCTCAACCTACATTACATGAGTTCTTCATTTGTCTCTGACGTATTCATGTCGAAAGATACAGAGTACGGATACATAATTCGAATTTTTTAAAATATAGTAAAAATTTAGGTGGACGCACTTGTATTAGCTATTTCCATCTTCCCGAGGCGAAGATCTATCGGAAACAGCCTCTCTGCCCTATCGGGGTAGGGGTAAGGTCTGCGTATGCACTAACCTCCCCAGACCCAACTTAATGGGACTTTACTAGGTCGCTGATTGTTGTTGTTGCTGCTTGTATTAGATACTTAAATAACGCGTATCCAATACCCGTTCCCTAGTCCATGTGACATGGCTTTCACTCACAACTAATTTAGACTCCAACTGAAATAAAATGATACAACTTTTTACATTCTCTGTAACTAGCTATTGGCTTCAGACCATGTAAATATACAAACACACACATCCTCTTTAGTCAGGACGTGAAGTAGCAATGGAACTTATAATTCCAAGGACATAAGTAACCTCTGTTCTTTTGATAGAGAGGATGAAGCTTCTTCCACAATCTGTATAGAATGACAGAGCAAGTCAAAAGACTCACCTCTTTTATACATCAAAGAATTGATTATCAAACAGAACAAGGTAAATGAAGTTAGCATTTTCAAAAGGATTTAAGGTATACATTGTAAAAAAAAAAATTAAAAAAAAACTACACCATGTAAGTCATTACTCAATGCATGTTCAAGGTTATCATATCAGGTTTGATGTCAGACTTTCTATGAAGAGTTACCTCTTGTTTTAGTTCAGCTTAACTAGTAAAAATCTGTATGCTCTTAGTGCACATAAGTTAAACTATTGGGTTTTGTAATGTAGCAGTATCAGAAGTGTAAGGGCTCGTTTCATAAAGTTTACGTTTAACAATTTTTGCTCCTAGAATGAATGTTAAGACAAGAGGGGTTGCTCTGATGGTAAGCAACCCCCACTTCCAACCGAGAGGTTGTGAGTTCGAGTCTCCCCAAGAGCAAGGTAGGAAGCTCTTGGAGGGAAGGATGCCGGGGGTCTATTTGGAAACAACCTCTCTACCCAAGGGTAGGGGCAAGATCTGCTTACATACTACCCTCCCCAGACCCCACTAAGTGGGATTATACTGGGTTGTTGTTTTTGTTGTTGTTGTTGCTCCTAGAATGAATGACACCATTAAACGCTCGTTTTATATATATATATATTATCTTAAACTCATTTTGCTCCTTGAATGAATAACATAGTTAACTGAAGTGATATGACCAGAATACACTTTCAAATGAATTTCTCTAAAGCTAGATCAAGGCTTCAAACATTATGAACTCAGTCACAAAGAACAAAGCCCAAACTAAGTGTAACCATAATCTATTTGTTTGAAGTGATGCGAAGGAAATCACAAAATAGAACTCCACGAACAGCCGCTTTATGCTACACGCAAAATTTATACTTTTTGAGCATGATGTGCTGCCAAGTGACAAGATATAATAGCTCCTACAAACCAGGAAACTTGGGTTTCTCTAAGCTCGTGTGGCTTTATTTCCATAAGTTTTTTTGGCATTCCATCCGGCATCCTTCATATTCCAACTTATTTTCTCTAAAAATGTGGAAAGAAAGAGTTTTATTTGATAAACCTTCATTTTCTGGTCCCTCACAACTGAAATTGGATAAGCTTAACAGTCTATTAACAATGTTTTACGGTCACCAATAGCACTCACTTCAACTCTTGGGATGATTATGAGGTATATAATATAGACATTAAGATACCTGAACAATTGTTCACTATCATAAAAGGGAAAAAAGGCTAATAAAAGATAATCATTCACATACACAGATATACTGCACTACACAATAGCAATAAGATGCTCAGTATATGGAAAAATGGATTGAAAGCTAACCTTAAAGCCAGTTTTTTTGTATAGTTCCTCGCCAGGTATGTTGCCTGCATTTACATGAACAAATAGTTGCTTGAAACCTGCTTGTACACGCAGAAAATAAGATTAGTAGTTTAGCGAAATTAATTAAGAGGGACGACAGTTATGAACAGGTAAATTCGTAAGAAGAGCACTTTAAAAAGTTTAAAGCTACTTTAGAGGAGCCAATTTAGTATGGAAAGGCCGCATGATAGCTGATCCCTAAATTCTCTCGGCGCACGATAGCGAAGTCTGTCATTGTGCCCGAAAATGGCTCGCCGCCGGAAAAATGCGCCCACCGATACTGTCCAGATTGTTACCTCTGACCATGGTGCTGCTAAAGCACGTGAACCGCTAACATTTGGGAGTTTCCTTCCCCAGAAATTCCAAGTCATTGAGGAGATTCATGAAGCTGAATGTGATGAAGATGCAATGCAGAGTCCGATTAGTAAACCAGATGGAAATAACAGTCAAGCTGTACGCCAACTTCAATTTTCTGAGACCAACAAATCGGAGGTGTCCTATCCAACTGCAGCTGAGGTTGTGCAAGGAAATCGTAGTGCTCAAATGGGTAAACCATTATCATTTGTGCCACCCACTGACAGAGATGGTAAGAAGATTGTCAAGTTAAGCGAGGACGATTTGAAACCCCAAGTCGAGTACTGGAAAACCTCCTTAATAGGGTATGTTATTGGAGAGGCTCCTTTCGAGAAAGCGATGGACAACTTTGAGTTGCATGTGTGGAATTTTGTCTCTAAACCACAGATTCTGATTCACTCTGAGGGTTACTGCATTTTCTGGTTTAATTCGATTGCTGATAGAGACCAAGTTATCCAATCTGGACCTTATTCCTATAGGAACAAACCGCTGGTATTGAGACCTTGGGAGATTGATTTTTCCTTCCAGAATGACATTGTAAGTACAGGTCCTGTATGGATTAGACTTCCCGGACTTCCTGTGGGATACTAGTTTACTGATGTGTTGAGTAAGTTGGCTAGTGCTGTGGGTAATCCTTTGTACACAGACAAGTTCACAGCTCATTATGAAAAAATTTCTTATGCTCGAGTGCTAGTGGAGGTTGATGCTGCTCATCCTCTTCCTGATCAGTTAGAGATTGAAACTCCATTTGGGCCTAAGATTCAACAGATTGAATATGACTGGAAGCCTCTGTTCTGTAATCATTGCCTGAAATTTGGTCATGATTCTATTGATTGTTGGTATAATACTAACTCTAAGGCTGAGAGGGAACTAAATGAAGAGGGCAAGGCACAGAGGCAAGATCTCAGAGGAAAAAAGAAACCTAAAGCTGCTAAACAAGAATGGCTTGTTAAGAAGACTCAAGTACCAAATAATCCGCAGGAGCTGTAGAGAAAGCTGAATCTAGCAAGGCTAATGATGTAGTGATGATGAATACCAACCAAATGATGTTTTCTCACCAAGAGACTCAGCAGAGCCCTAGCAATCAGGAGAGGATTATAGATAATGACATTAAACAACATTGCAGGATGATTGATGAATGCAATAAAGGGAAGGCAATTGTTGATGTGATAGACTCTGGTAGAAGAGGCCAACAGATTGACCCGGGGCCTTCTCAAAACAAAAACTCCATGTTACTATGATTATAGTCACTTGGAATATTAGAGGGCTAAACCTAGCCCATAAGCAGAAAGAGTTGAAGACCTTTCTTGCTGCTAATAAAGTAGATGTTATGGGTTGTCTTGAAACAAGAGTAAAGGAACATAAAGCAAAGAAAATCCAAGGAAAAATTGCTAAGGGTTGGAATGTACATTGCAACTATTCTAAGGATGTGAATGGAAGAATTTGGCTGCTTTGGAAATCTCACATTCAGGTACAAATCTCCCTTGAGACTGACCAGCTCATTCAATGCTTCATTGAGGATTCCATTAGTCATGTCAGGACCCACTTCAGCATCATCTATGCTCAGAATGATGTTAGCCAAAGAGATCAGCTGTGGACAGATTTGAGGAATATTCTTATACCCAGCCAGGAAACCTGGTTATTGAGTGGTGACTTCAACAATGTGTTAAGCCCTGATGATAGAATTGGATCTCCTGTCACTGAAGCTGAAGTTAAAGGATTTAAGACTGTTATTACTGACCTGCAACTCACACCTCTTAGAGCTATAGGATGGCATTTCACTTGGTCTAATAAACAAGGCACTGCAACTAGAGTTTATAGCAAAATTGAATGGGCACTGGGCAATTATCAATGGATACAGCAGTATGGTCACTTAGAAGCTGATTTCATGAACCCTTCAGTGTATGATCACTCTCCTATTCTTATCAAATGTGGAGGACTCAAACTGGTTCAGCCTAAGTCATTCAGATTGTATACCAATATTATGGAACTCCCTCAGTTCCAATGCATTTTGAAGAATGTCTGGAGGCTAGAGTATAAGGGTTCACCTATCCAGCAGGTTTGGAGTAAGTTGAAGTGTTTGAAACAGCAACTTAAAGAAGTTAATGCTTATATGGCCACATACAAGCAAAAACTGTACAGGCCAGAGAGACTCTAGATATCATTCAAAATCAGATGCAGAATTGTCTTTTATCACAGGTGTTATTTGATGAAGAGAAAGCACTATTAGAAGACATTGAGAAATGGAGTGCTGTGGAGGAACAAGTTATGAGACAGAAATCCAAAGCATGTTGGATTGACTGTGGTGATGCCAATACTAAGTATTTCCATGCCCAGTGGAAGATCAAAACATCCCAAACCAACATTACTTCCATATACACTGACATAGGCCTGAAGCTCACAGAACCTGAAGATGTAGAGCAAGAGTTTATTAAAGTATTCCAGTCATTGATGGGAGATTGTGAAAAAGAGTTGCCTTGTGCTAACACAACTATTATCAGAGAAGGGAAATGCTTATCAAGGATGCAACAAACAATGCTGATCCAGGAGGTTACTGTGGAGGAAATCACTGGAACTATTAAGGAAATGCCAAAGGATAAAGCACCTGGAGTGGATGGCTTTCCTGTGGAATTTTTTACCAGAAACTCGGATATAGTTAAAGAGGATATCTTGTTGCTGTAAAGGATTTCTTCAACACTTGTAGAATGCCTCAAATGATTAATACTACTGCTATAGCTCTTATTCCCAGAGATAAAACCCCAGCAACTGTGAAAGATTACAGACCTATAGCTTGCTGCACCACCTTGTATAAGATCATCTCCAAAGTCATTATTAGGAGGATGAAAAATGTGATAGGTGAATTGGTGGGACAGGCTTAATCTGCTTTCATTGAAGGTAGAAGCATTGTGGATAACATCATCCTCGGTCATGAAATCTTCAAAGGCTATTCTAGGAAAGCTATATCTCCTAGATGTGTCTTGAAGGTGGACCTGAGGAAGGCTTATGACACATTGGACTGGAGGTTCCTTAATCAAGTACTAGTTGATCTGGGTTTTCCTGCTATATTTGTGAATTGGATAATGGCTTGTATCACAACTGTCTCATATTCCCTCATGCTAAATGGAGGTCTCACAAAGCCTTTCAAATCCAAAAGGGGTATTAGACAAGGTGACCCTATGTCACCCTATCTATTTGTGCTGGCCATGGAATATCTCAATAGGGTGCTGGGACAATTGCATAGTAATGGAGACTTTAATTTCCATCCAAAATACAGAAAGCTCAACTGTACTCATGTCTGTTTTGCTGATGATCTACTAATGTTTTGTAGAGCTGATCCTGTTTCTGTTCACATTATGAAGGTAGCTTTCCTCAAGTTCTCCAAAGCCTCAGGTTTACAAGCTAATCCTTCAAAAAGTGCAATATATATAGCTGGAGTTAATCAGGAGACCAAAGAAGAGATACCGGAGACACTGGGATTTACTGAAGGCAAACTTCCTTTCAAATTTTTGGGATTCCTCTTGACTCAAAAAAACTTTCTGTCAGCCAATACTTACCTGTAATTGAGAAGATTACTGCTAAAGTAACATACTGGTCTGCAAAACTGCTCTCTTATGCTGGAAGATGTCAACTGATAAAATCTGTTATATTTAGCATTCAAACCTACTGGGCTCAAGTCTTCATTCTGCCTAAGAAAGTATTGAAAATCATTGACAAAATTTGCAGAACCTTTCTGTGGACTGGGAGTGTCAATCTATTCGGAAAGGCCCTAGTGGCCTGGGACAGAGTTTGTAGGCCTATCACTGCTGGTGGACTTAATATTCTAGACATGACACGAATAAGGCAGCAATTAGCAAGCAGCTCTGGAATTTGGCTAAGAAAAGGACTGCTTGTGGATAAGATGGGTACACAGCTACTACATCAAGAAGCTGGACATGGAAACAATTTCCATACCTAAGGCAGCCTCCTGGGTTGTAAGGAAAATACTGGACAGAAGAGAGGACATTATGGGAGTCAATTGATTCAAGGTAGCATGATCAGTAGATTGCAAAGCTTCTGCAAACTAGAACAATTCCATATTCAGAAACTATATCAGGCATTGGTTCCTACTTTCACTAAGGTTACATGGAAGAACCTGATGCTGCTTTCACATGCTCAACCTAGACACAGGTTTACTGTCTGGCTAGCTGCTCGACAAAGGCTACCTATAGTGGACAGATTACAGAAAATTGGCATCTAAGTTCCTGGCAATTGTGTGTTTTGTGATCAAAGTACTGAAACTTTTAATCATACTGCTCAGTTACAAAGGGTCTGTGGAATAGGTTATGCATCTGGTTGGGACATAACAGGGCAGTTGGAGATTGGGAAGCAGAATTGCAATGGGTGTGCAGAAAGGCTAAGAGTAGAGTGGTGCTTAACAGTATAACAGCTTGTGTCTTCATCAACACAGTTGCACTTATCTGGCGAGAAAGGAATAACATCAGATTTGACATGAAAAAATATGAAGAGCCTCAACTGTGCAGAGAAATAGCCCTTTCCATCCATATCCGAGGCAGAAATTGCAGGCGTTGGCAAGATGGCTTGGGCAAAATAAATAAGTTTCCTTAGTTTTCTTGGTTGCTATAGGTTACTAGTTGTTCCTATACTAAGTTGTAACTAGAGGTAATGATAGAATTTAGTATAGAAGATTGATGTAAATGAGCAGGAGTAGTCCAAGCTCTTACTAAAGCTTCAACTTGTAAATATTTTTTGATATTAATGGATATACGGATTACCCAAAAAAAAAAAAAAGAGTTTAAAGCTGAAACAAGGCACCTTGTAAGGAAGCCGCATCAGCAGCCAAATGTATCATATTTGAAGCAATACCCTGACGTCGAGCAAACTTTGCAACACAAACGTTTGCAATGTAAGAATATTTATGTGAATCAAAGGGATCTTGACGTGCCAATACAGCAGATAACCTTTTGATTTCCTGGAGACAATGAGAGGAAAAGGAATTCAGCGAATCCAGTAAAAACCAGTACACATTTACCTCCAGTTTAACAACAAGAACAACCCAGTATAATCCCACTTAGTAGGGTCTGGGGAGGGTAGTGTGTACGCAGACCTTACCCCTACCCTTGGGTAGAGAGGTTGTTTCCAAAATAGACCCCCGGCATCCTTCCCTCCAAGAACTTCTCACCTTGCTCTTGGGGAGACTCGAACTCACAACCTCTCGGTTGGAAGGGGGGATTGCTTACCATCATAGCAACCCCTCTTGTCTATTTACCTCCAGTTTAACAGAAAAGAAAAAATACTGCTCAAGCTTGTCTTCTTCCTTTTTCCCTATTGAAGATTTTTTTCAGGGGGGAGGGGAGAGAACACAATGAAAAAGACAGAAATAGAATGACTTTGGCCAGAAAAAGAAACAAAAGCATGTAGGCATCTCCACTATTTGAACAGGACAACATACGCAAAGTTGCAATAGATTCAAATACCACTAGTCGGGTCAAACAGTTAACCCCAATCACAGCACAGAATAAAAGCAGATGCATTACAATTTAAGATTCAACTAAAAAAAGATTAAGTTGGTACCCCTGGGTATCTCTCCCTTTGTACAAATTGTCGGATTGTCAGGTCCAAAGTTCCCACCATGCTGTTAAGTACTGTTCTTCTAACATTTTTCTCTTCCTTTTTGACCTGAAACATTTGAAGGCTGAGAAATATCCAATATTAACTATAAGCGTTTGAAAAGAATAAATATCACAGAACAATCATCTTAAGTACATAACAGACATTCTCAAGTATGCTTATTACACTTTGAACATTATATCTTGCGTAAAGTAGAACTTGTTAAGAAGATGTGAGCACTTGGAAGAAGCATTAGGCCACTTGGCCCAAAGTGGTGAAGTTTAGTTGCTCAAAGGAGTAAGAATCTTCTCATCAAAATTCAAAATGTAGGAAAAGTATTTAACCTTTTTTATCTCATAGGTGGTATATCTGGTTCAAGGTTTAAACAGGAAATTTCATTTTGTAATTTTCATGTTACTTCCTAGCTGGAATTCATTGGCGACATCCAGCACAATCTAACCGTATTCATTCTCAGTAAACGGAGGAATTGCTCAAAGGAGCAGACCTAAGCGCTTTTGCAGTTTTTAAATCGGAAAATAGGTGTTAAGTTCAGAAGCAGTTAACTCTTGTCCCAGAAGGAAATTTGTGAACATGTACCAAATAGCGACAGCCTGAAAAATGTTTCCTTTGCTTCAGATAATGTGTTATAAGACCATTTAGGTATTTGGCAGCTTAATATGAATGAAGAGGTCTCATCTAACGCAACAGCGGCAGGAAAAGTTCAGTTGTTAGCTTGGTTTGTCAGTCTTTCATATGAGGTACTTAATTTCTTCAGCCTATGAACCAGCACGCAAGTTCCCAACTTCTATTCAGCTATTTGCACATAATAAATCATAACCGCAACTAGCACTGGCTACAGAGAAATGAGAGACAAGTCCCAAAATTAAGAATAAAAATCTCCATCATTACCTTCTACCAATTAAAATTGAAGAAGCTTAGAATCTATGATATCAGCAACAGGCGAAAGATTGACAGGCTAGACGCAAATCAATACATTTGAAATCAATAGTAAAATGGAAGCCATTATGAAAGTTGGAATGCCATCTAAATCAACTATGACTAACCAGTAGCAAGTTGTACACAAGCAACACTAAGGAAGGATAAGGAAATTATCTAGAAGCCGCTACGCGTACCGCAACAAAACAAAAGCACTTCAAGCAATTTCCATCCTGACCAGAACATCTTCTCTTTAAAGCATAAAACTCCTGCATACAAATAGTGGAACAAAAAGAAAAGCAAAGAAAATGAGGGTGTTAGGCAATACTAGCGGCAGAAAATAGAGCAACATATCCATTTGATTAAACATGCGATTAAACATGTTGCTATATATATATATATATATATATATATATATATATATATATATATATATATCAATATATGTCATTGTCAAATGTTACATGTTTAATCAAATGCAAGGTCATAAGCCACGTGAAACACCTTTTTTCACATTAAAATTACCAACTTTTATCCTAATAGCGATCCTAGAAAAAATACTTCGTTTATTCGCATTAAAGCTCGATATCAAATGAGACCTGTCCCAAATGCTAAATATATACTATTTGAATTTCAAAGTAGGCAAAGATCTTTTTTTCCTCTTTTCAAGTCTAAGTAAAATCACAGAAACACTGAACCAATGCCAGAAACATGAATATGCAAGCTCACATGATCTTACATGTGAATTTTGCCTAAAGCTTTTACAGAACCGGACTTCTTCTAGCAGAGGATACAACTTCCATTTACCGCCTAACAATTACTGAAACTTCAGCCTCACGCAGCTGATACAAACCTCGAGTTGGCATGAGAAGAGTAGCACAGAATAAGAAACTGTTTATGATAAGGAGCTCTCACACTAAGAAATAGATATAATGCAAGTGATCTATATATGTGTTTCATCGAGAAATATGTGACGGCCCACTGAAATTATTACTAACTGGCCAACCTATAGATATTTATAAAAGATATGATAGGTCAGAGCATTGGAGCAACGCCATGAGGCAGGGCAATTTTTTAAAACAACTAAGTAACTGCTTAATGTTATTCTACTGAAGTCGTAGGGAAAAGGGGGAATTGTTTGATGGTAAAATTTAAACTTCAACCAAATAAAATTTTAACTGCTAACAAACAAAAAGTTTTTTTACTGCAACTGACCTGTTCGGCATACTTTCTTTTATATGCGTCAACATGCCTAAAATTAGCAAAACTAACATTAATATTTACCATATAATAAGTCAGGCTTACATCTACAACAATGTTAAACTAGTCCTAACTATATGAGGGACAGGTGATAAGAGCGAGCTCTAACCTCATATACGACACAGATTCCCAATGAGCTTCTGCACGTAACCAGGCTGCCGTCTACCATTGACAATAAGACAGAGAAACAAGAAAATACCAAATACTTTTAGGAAAAGTAACAAAGAAGAGCCATGACATTTTTATTTAGAAGAGCATAGAAGCAGCGGAACAAACCCAATATTCTTCATCCAGCACGGCCTCACGAGCAACGAAACGACCAAAGTTCCGCTTCTGCAGTCCGCAGTACCCGTCATCAGTCTGCTGCAGCCGATTAAAAGATAGCTCAGGTAACTTTGCATTGTCCTGCTTTGACAGGGGTGTCTGCCGGATACTTTGGTCATTATTGCAATGTACTTCAATATTTTTCCATCTATCATATGGAACGGGAAAAGCCTCCCTAGGAACAAATTGGATACCATCAGAGAAAAGAGAAAAGGTAGAAGTGAGATGATATTTTAGATGCCGAAAAGAAATATAACTCAATAAATCTGTTGCCTTCCATTGGGTGAGGAACAAGATATCTTTAGAAGATAAGCTTCTTTTCTTGGTACGTTCTTGACGACAACATTATCCCTAAAAACAAATTTAGATATTTTCACATACATTACACAAATATTCAATAACAAGTCGAACTAGTATCAAACTTTTTATACAAATGGTCCAGCAGCCAACCTTAATTATTCGGAAACACAAAAGCATTTAAAATAACTTCTTCGCAACCACTCTGTCTGTAATCTGGTTAATCGGAAAAAAAGAACCAATTTTATTCACAACCAACCCTTTAAAATATACCAAGTTTAAGAATACCATTAGCTTCACGTATATACCACAATTTTGATTTGGGATTATATAAATCACAAACTAGTTTGCTTCGGCGATATATAAATTTTCTATGACTACACAACTCCATTGGACCCATTTCATTCAGAATCACAAACAAAAGAACCAGCTTTATTTACAAGCAACCAATTAAAGAGATGCCAAATTTCAGAAAACCATTAGCTGCATATATATCCACCAATTAAATTTGGGTATTAAGTACAACAACAAACCCAGTGCAATCGTACAAGTGGGGTTTGGAGAGGGTAGCGTGTACGCAGACCTTATCCCTACTTTTAGAAGATAGAGAGGTTATTTTCGGTAGACCCTCGGCTCAGGAAAGACAAAAAGGAAGGAGCAACAATACCAGCAAACCAATCAAAAAATCAAAGTGAAACAAACAACAAGTAGTATCAGAAATCTAAGAATAAGAAAATACAAGACTAACACTAGTGCACTAAAACTACTGGTATGAACAAGGACAATGCTCACCTATTTGGGTATTGAGTAAATCACTAAATCTCGAACTAGTTGGAGTCAACCATATAAATCTTCTATCTATTCCACTCCACTGCACCAACTTCATTTAGAATCACAACTAAAAATCCAACTTTATTTACATTCAAACCTTTTACACAAATACCAAGTTTGAAAAAACCATCAACTTCATATAACATTCACCAATTCAATTTGGTTATTAACTAAATCCCTACATCTAATTCCATTTCATTCAGAATCACAAAATTAAAAAAACAAACTTTATTTAACATTCAACTTTTTAAAGGAATAACAAGTTCTAAAAAACTATCAACTTCATATATATCTACCAATCCAATTCCTGATATTAAGCAAATCATAAACTAGTTTGGGTCAGCTATATGAATTCTCTATATCTATTTCACTCAATTCCACCAATTTCATTCAGAATCAGATAAAAAAACTTTATTTAAGTAAATCACAAACTAATTTGGGCCCATTAAAAAAAAGGAAAATCATAGTACCTGCTAAAAATGTTGACAACAAAAAGGGGTTTATTTTTCCCTTGTTTAGAGAAAACCCATGTGAATTGAGGCTGTTGAACCTTGAACTGATGCAAAAATTTACTATTCAGCTCCATTTTTTTTTGTTCTTTTCCTTTTTCTTGTTGAAAAAATGGGAATGATTCAAACTTTTGTCTTAAGATCCTAAGAAAGAGGAGAAGAAAAAAGAGTATAAGTGGAAAAAAGAGAGAGGGTCACCAGTACTCTTCCTTGTGTAGGTACTATCCAATTGTTCCGGAAAAAATTAGAGAGAAAAAATAAATAAATAAATAAATAAATTGGATAAAATATATATCCACTTTATCCACTTTCCTAATTTATGCAGGAGCTACGTGGGGCCCCACATAATGATATTTTAATTCAGCCCATGTGAATTGATTTTAATACATGATACAGAGTTAAAAAAAAATTAAAATATGTGGACTTAAAATTTAATGGGTAAAATTTTTGTAAGTCATTATATTTGTATGGTTATAAAAGTTTCTCATTAAAGTTATTTTTTAAATTTAGAAATATATTATTTATTTTGAAACAAACTAAAAAGGAAAGTACTTGATCTAATTTAAAAAGGAGCGAGTAATAATTTTAGCGGGCGTTTGGACATAAGAATTGTAAAATTTTGAAAGAATTAATTTTTTTTCAAATAAAAATGGTATTTAAAAATTATAAAATAAATATAATTTTTTGTTGTTTTTGAAATTTTTTCTAAGTGATATGAGTGAAAATTTTAAAAAATAGTTTTTTCAAATTTTAGAAAAGATTCAAATTTATCTTTAAGTGAAAATTAAAATTTTTTATGGCTAAAAATTGATTTTGAAAATAAATAAACTAAAAAGGTGAAAAAAAATTAAAATATGTTCATAGTCAAACGGGCTCTTAAAGTTGTATTTACAATCAAAGCAGATAAGTACAAATTAGTGACGTAATCAGAAATTTAAATAATTGAGAAAAACATGCAATAGTCACATTTAAGATTTTAACTTGCATCAAATGAATTCTACTATTGCCGCGACGGAAGCTCGTACTTTACTCAATCGAGTACCAATTATATGTGTCATCTTTTTACGAATAAAATAGAAGCTAGGAGTTTGAATTCTTATAAATGAGCTCTACCATACTATCTACAGTAAAAAGAAATACTGACAGTCCTAAATGTCATGTAGCCTCATGCTTATAAGCTTAGTACATAATACACCCATAAATAAGACTTTACTAGACACGACTTGTAGACTTCCCAAAACAGGACTGCTCTGATACCACTTTTATCACGACCAAACCAATGAGCCGTGAATGGCTCCCGGTATCTTGCTCAACCGAGTACCAACATATCGTATCTTCTCATATCATGCTAACATAGGTAAATGAGACGTAAAGGTTTTCGTATGATAATTAAAATAAAACATGTAGTACCAACTTATACATAAGACATATAGGCCTATAAGACCAAAATGATCACTCATACACTGAATATAGACCGACAAGGACATACAATATTTTACATACATGACATATGTCTATAAGCCTCTAAGAATACATAAGTCTCATAAATGTCAGGGCAGGGCCCGCTATACTAAACAATATATGTCCAAATCATACTGATCAAAAAAGCAACTCCGGAGCAAATGGAACGTACCAATATCTTTCGCTTAGCTGATAGCCTACTTGGAGGACTCTCGACCTTTCTATCGGAACCTGCATGCACGAAATGCAGCGTCCCCAAGCAAAAGGGACATCGGTACAAATAATGTACCAAGTATGTAAGGAGTGAAAATCAGTAAATAATAGATATGAGAGAAACATGGAGTAAAAGACTCGACATGTAAGTTTGGATAACTCTGCAAATCATGAAATACTTATAGTTTCGTGCATATGCGTATGAATATTATGTCGTGCATAGTTACATGTGTTCATAGCACATCAAGCCTCTGAGGGCATCTCATCATATCTTCTCGGCGACTATGGATAAATCATCAACATATACCAACTGATTATGTTGTGGTGCGTATATAATATCGTAACATTTTCTCATATTCCACATACATGTGTGTGTGAATGCAATGCATGAGAAGTGCGTCAATAATATGACATATGGGGAATCAAGAATATAAGCATCTCTAGCATTTCTATGAATAGAGTCATTTATGAAAGTTGTATATTTGCTCGTTTCGTTTGCATCGTATGGATCATGTCAAAAGAAAATATGGGATATCCTTAACATACCTGAGCCGATTCTCTTGACAATCCGTCTAACATACGGCAATCGCGATAAAACACATGATGACGGATCGAAGTAGGAAAAGAATTTATATAATATCCTTAAGAAAGATTATACCGTGTTCTCTTAAAATTGCATCTCGACCAATCCAGATTCTTGCTTCTTTTTCCTTTTCGTGTTTGTACGCTCAACATAATGTACTTTTAGAGATCTATACACTTAGAAGCTTAATCCCTCACAAAAAGATGAACCAAAAAATGGCTTTTAGGCAAACTAATTCATCTGTTACTTAAACACTTAGCATCCAACCTTAATAAGGAAAGAAACCTTCTTTAAATTGTTGGCTTTTGTGGGCTCCACGTTAGGATGACTAATCCTCTAAATGTGATACCTTATAAGATGTATCTAAGAGTCATGTTTATCTAGGTCATTGGCTGTCACGTTGATATTTATTAGGCTTATCCAAATTTTAATTTTTTAATCACTAATTCCTTAACTAATTGCTAATCTCCCATTAAAATTAATAATTACTAAATTATTTATATAAGTAAGAATTATCTCAAGTTACATAAAATACTACTTACTTTTAACACATACTTTATATACCTTATTATCACGATCATGTGGTACCTTGTATGGAACAACAACAACAACAACTACCCAGTATACTCCCACCAGGTGGGGTCTGGGGAGGGTAATATGTAGACAAGCCTTACCCCTACCCGAAAGGGCAGAGAGGTTGTTTCCAATCGACCCCCGGCGCATATGATAAAGGAAAAACAGCAGTAGAACAAAAACAAAGACAAAAACAAAAACAATAGAGCATTAGTAACTCCAGCAGAAATAGCGTAAATAGTTATCTAAACATACGAAACATAAATACAATCGCATGCAATAATATCATACAGTAACTACCATAACTAACAGCCATAGGGGGGACATAAGCTAAAACATAAATCATCTATAAGTAACCCTGCTGACCCACACCCAACCCCGGATGAGGCGTACGAAAAACTCTAGGAGCCCCTATCCTGCAACCCTGATTCTCCAACCTTGTATGGAACTAGTTCATAAATATCGGTTATTCAGTTCGGGCCATATTGTATCCCAACATGTCAAACTTTGACGAAAATTCATTTTCTTTGATTTGCTTACCCCCTCACCTTCATGAGTAAACTCATCACTTGTTTGAAATAACATAATGCTTATAATCTCAAAATAATCTCATTCCTATACTTACGTCGATTAGCTTATGACGAAACTTTAACGAACGCAAATGTGGAATATAACATCTCATTTCCGGGCTTATATCAATTTACTTATGTCGCACTTACACGTACGAAAATAGGGTGTAATATCATTTGCCTTTTTTACCTTTTAAACTTTGATTTCATACTATATAAAATAGTCATTTGATTATTTTCGTAATTTTTAGGAATAGCCATTTTAATTATTTTCCTAATATTTAGGTCTTCGAAATCAACAAAATTTAGGATATATTTGATACGAAGGAAAATATTTTCTAGAAAATATTTTTAATTTTTTCATATTTGGTTGGTTTAAATATTTTGCTCATCAACTCATTTTCCTCCAATTAGAGGAAAATATTTTTTCTATCAAGAGAGGAAAAATATTTTCTAAAACCCATTCTCAACCTTCCCAATCTTATCCCCCAATCCCACACCCACTCGCCCAACCCACCCCAACCCAGCCCCCACCCCATCCCACCCTCACTTATAAGTGAGGATTTTGACTATTTATTAGCGCATTTTAGCTTTCGCTTTGGTCCAAAAGTGTTTAGTTGTATTCCCCAAAATTGATGAAATATGATTAATTTTATGAGTATTGAAAAATGAGTCACTAAGATGAAATCCAATTCAAAAAGGAGTGATCTGAACTCAAGAACAAAAAGAAGATCAAAGTGTGGATCGCAGAATATCATTTGCGGCCGCGGATTATGAAGGCAAGCTTAGACAAGTGCAAAGTTCGGCCAGCACGTGAAATGTGTAGCTATAGAAGCTAAGGAAGAGAAAAGTATAGAGAGTTTGCGTATCGAGTTCGAAGAAAGTGCGGAATGCACAATTATTGTGCGGCCGCAAAAATCAGCTACCTGGCCGCACTCAGAAATGTGCAGTCCGCAGAAGAGCCTTGTGTGGCTGCACCCAGATATGTGCGGATCGCAGAATATGAGAGATGCGGTCGTGGTTCAGAATTGTGCGGCTGCAAATTCCAAGTCCTGTTAAGCTGAAGCAAAGTGCGGATCGCACATGGAATTGTGAGGCCGCAGAATCTTCGAAAGGGCATTTTTGTTCGAAAATTGCAGTGTTGTATAAATAGAATAGTTTCATTTTTGTAGGTCAAGTTTTGAATATTAAAAATGTTGTAATTGTTTCTCATTGCTTCTTTAGGCACCTTTAGCTTATTTTATTGGTTTAACATTGGATTTATATATTTAATCTTTCAATATGAGTTTATTTATCTTTTCTTCTTTATTTTCTTCCATACTCACTATGAGTAGCTAGATTTATTCTAGGGTTGCGACCCAACCTTAGTGTATAAACCTTATAGGTAATTAATTTTATGCTTGTTTATTGTTTGTTTATATGAGTCCACCGAAATATAGAGTACCTGATCCTCTTAAGTTTCCACTGAGAATACTAATGAAACAGTAAGTAAATGAGACACGATATTTTTACGTGAAAACATTTCACTCAAGAGGAAAAAATTCACGACCTACACTTGTAGACTTAACTTCACTAACTTGTAAACATTCTATTACAAGTCACTTTGTAATGACTCTATTACAAAGATTTCAGCTTAACTAACTCGTGATACACTTATCACAAGACACTTTGTCACTCACTAGTTACAAAAATTTCAACTTATGATTAACGCTAGTCACAACATAAACTTAGAAAGTTTATGATTTTACAAAGGGGTTCCTACGCAAAGCTTCTAGCTAAGCAATTTAGGAATTACAATAAGAACAATCACAAAGTTACAACTCAACTAAGGACAACGAAATACTAGATTTAGGAACTAGTCCACAGTAGCGTTTAACGTTGTTCTTCAAGCTCTTGAGAATTGAGTTCATTGTTTGGAGAAGGCTTAAATGACTGAAGTGAATTCTCAAGTGTTAAAGTGATGTTTTGTTACAATTCTCTTGTTAATACACCCTTGATGACATCACTTAAATGATATAAGCACTTGGTAGGTCAAAGACAAGTGACTGCGGAACTGCTGCACTATGTGCATTGTTTCTGAGGCAGTCAATTTTTAGCTGTGCACAGTTAACTTTCGTACTGTTGTCAGGGAAACACAAGGGATCAGGTCCTTGACTTGTTTCTCTATTTTCTACACTTGCAGCAGTTTACATTAGCTAGAGTCCAGGCTGGAGTCTGTTCATTTTTAATTTGTACCAAGTGTGTTAGGTTCTCTATTTGGTTCTTGATGGTAAATTCCTTAGATAATCAAACATAAGGCAAAGATATTAAAAATACATCAATTTTCTCCTTTTTGATGATAACAAACTTAGACATTGATAACATGTATTTAGAGCAAAGATAACTAGATGAAGCAACATGAACTTCACAAGTTTCCTCTGACTTTATGTTTCCCCCTTAATCAGATCCCTGTTTCAATTCAATTATACTTCCCCTTTCGTCATTAAAAGTACACAAGTAGCCAAACAACATAAAGAAATCTAGCCTGCTAACTCATGTCACATATATGCACATAACATGATAGAGAGGAGAAACTAAGACAACAAGCAATAAGATAATGAAATAGATTTTATATATAAAACATATGTGTTTTCTTAAAAAGCAAAGGCAGAATTGGACTGTTAAAAACGGGAGCAGTACTTATACATCCCAACTACATCAAAAAAGAAATAAAAGACATATTCCAAGTCATAAAATTAAAAGAAACAATCTAGCAAATGGTCACTGAAGAGGTTACTTAGGGGGCATTAGGAGTAGAGAGCTTAGAAGCTGCAATAAGAGTTTGGAGAACTAGGTCTATTCGGGCATTTGCCGACTTTTGCTTGAGAAAATTTGCTTTCAGGTTCTCCACTTGTGTCCTGAGATCAGCATTCTCTTTTGTCAAACGAGCCACTTCCTCATTGATTCTGAAACCCCTTAGTCATGTTAACCTTCCAAGATAGCATTCCTAGCCTTCAACCTTCGACTCTCCGCAGTTGCACTATTTTGAGCATTAATGAGATGTGAGATGGTTGATGTACTACCTACCCCTTTCCCCATTCATCTCTATGCACTCACATGCTTCCACGTTGTTTGTGAGAAGGTCTGCTTCTTGGTTCCTACCTTGCCTTGCCTCAGTGGCACCTTGAAAACCTTAAACGCTTGCGTTAGCTGTGTAGACATGTGATTTTTGACCTCCCCAAGGTTTTTTATATTTTAGCATATAAATATTTAATTTAGTCATAATGTCGCTACTTCAACTAATTTTGAATCTTTTAATTTATTTTATTACAAGAAAGTAAAAATTATAAAAAATAATTTCATTAATATTTTGTAATAATTTTTAATCTTGAAAAGTATCAAAATAATTTTGTTTTAACGGTCACTATTACTTTAATAATTATTTTTACTTAAGTAAGGCTAATTAATATTTTTGGTAATATTCCTATATGAATAAATTTTTAGTTCATTAATCTAATTTTAAATTAAAGTTAATCATAAAAATTTAAGTTTCTAGTCTAATATTCAATACTTATTAAGCTAGCTCTGAAACTTTTTTTAGACTTTTATTTGACATAAAAAATAAATATAAAAGACCGTGAAGACCGAACAGCAATACAAAAAGAATAACAAAATATAAATCCAGACAAGCCTAAAAATCTGGAGGTAGATACACTGAAAATCGGTACCGCAGTTCTCAAAAGAAGACCCCCACCCCTCCACCGGTCGTCTTCTTCATAAACCTCCAGAGAAAATCTTCAGCCATTTGGAGCCAAGGACCATCAGCGCCATTTTCGGATTTGAACATATACACCCTAATGTTTTCTTCTGCAGACTAACACACGCACCCATGATAGAAGAGCTTGAATTCACTTCTTCAAAAAAGAAAGCCAACCGCTGCTCCTCCTCTCCCCACCGGTGGCGAACTCACCGTTACACCCAAATAACGACCACCATCGACCAATGGCCCAGAACATCCTCTCCGAAGAAAACCCATCAGAGGTTGTTGCTTCACCTGACATCCGACGACGCCCCTCTTGAATTTCATCGGCAACTTTCACACAACCATCTCCTCCACGCCCTAAGCCATCAGCAACCCCTGAACTTCAAAGAGCTGCCCGTTTCTGCCGAGATCCACCAGAAATCAACCACCCCTGTCTCCAGCTCTTTCTACACACAAAGAATAGCTCAAACCAGTCATTTCCGATTTTTTTAAAAAAACTTTGGTCGTTTATAGTTCTGTTATTTGTCAACAAACGAAAACACAGTCACTCTATGCTCTTTCAAAAGGTTTCGTAAATGTGATGGGGTACTTGAGATCGGAGTGGTGTTCGTTACTTCGTTCGAGTCCGCTGCGATTCGCGGTCCTGTTTGACTCTTGTTGCTGATTTAAGTTGGATGCCAGAGTTAAATATTGTAGCCGAGTTTTCTATATTCAGTTGTTGAGAAAAGTTTTTGCCGAACATGTTTCCTTTCCACTTTTCTCCTCTTTATTTGATTACACTCGAAATAAGTCGATTGTTGTTTAGATTGTGCCATTAATAATTTCTGAGCTTGTTTGATTTCTTAACTTTGTTTTCTGTTATGTTGTTTATGTTTCCTTTAAGTCTTATTTCCTAGTAGATCTCTTTTTGAATAAGTTTGAGGTGCGTAGATCTCTAATCCTGTGAATATTCTGTCTTTTCATGCTAAGTTTAGTTATTCATTTTATGCTACTACTGTGTTAGACTTATTTGGTGCATATGAAAGTAGTAATGTATTGGGTGGTGCAATTGATTTAAGGGATAAAGTAATATAAGATTGCTTAAAGTGTATTTTGCGAAGAGTTAACAGAGAAATAGGGTTGTTAATTGATGCTAGCTTCAATTGAGTAATATTTGGATTATCGTAGTCTGAATTAGGCGTGTTAATTAAATAATTTGTCATAATTATGGGTACGTTTCTCCTGACATGATTGTGATACACATAATTTTTGATATCGGGTGTGTATTTTATGTGGCTCGATTCTAATTTCAAACAAAGTTAGATAGAAGGTGATGTGAACCATGAGTGCATTTCATGTAGCGTAGCTTAATATGTGTCTTAAATAACCTTGAAACAATTTCTTAAATGATTAAAAGCGGCTAAAAAGTAAAAAATGCACAATAGGTTTAGAATGTGTAATTAAATCAGATAATTAAGCCAATAATAACAGTTGAGTGACTGTGCTCAAACCACGGAATTCAGGAATGCCTAACACCTTCTCCCGGGTTAACAGAATTCCTTACCTGGATTTCTGCGTTTCGTGGACTATAAAATATAGTCAAATTTCCTCGATTCGGAATTTAAACCGGTAACTTGGGACACAATAAATTATCCCAAGTGGCAAATCTGAATTTTAAATAAAATAATCTCATTTCAATTGTTACTTAAATTGAAAAAACTACCTTAATACCCTTCCGGGGGTAATAAAAAGGAGATGTGACAAGTAGAAAACCATATAGAAGACCATGAATACCTTCACCATCCTTGAAGGTTGCTACTTTTTACATGTGTTTGATCATGATAAAAGCCAGGTTGATAGGGTTAAAGCCATCCAGTTGCTCCATTAGAAACAGGTCAGACTTAGAAGTCATGAACCTTTTCTCAGCACGAGGCAATAGAACTTTGTTCACTAACTCGAAGAGCAATTGATAAACAGGGATTAATGCCTTCTTATGGATTTGGTCCCCTTTTTGGTTAGCATTATCCTTCACCACAATATTTCAGAAATTATACTGACACACATCTTTCACACTATACACGCCATCCGTAGGGACCTTTAGAATATTCCCAAGTAGACTCACATCAAACACTGTGTCCAGCTCATTCACCAAAGCACAAATATGGTCGGTATCAACGGGAAAGAGGCTGGCATAAAAGCTTTGAACATCATTCGCATACACTTTGGATGCATCCATTCGGAACAAATGCCTCCATCGTTGAAACTCAACCATTGCAAGAACTTGACGCATACCAACCATATCAGAAATTGTTGGGTCAAAAGTGCGACCCAACAGGACCTTTTGGTGCCTTAATTGTTCTGAAGCAGAACTAGTTTCACTGCTTATTTTTTTCACAGAACCAAGTTCCTTAACGGTTTTAGACTTTCATTTGCCAGACTTTACACCACTTGATTTTGTTTTTCCCTTACATTTGACTAACATATCCTCATCAGAAACGGAGAGCTCACTCACAATATCCTTCAATTTTGAACTGGGGGTTGTAACATTCTCCATGGAAGCAGATTCCTTTTTTTTTCTGAGACCTTCTCACTAGGAAACTAGGTTCCTCAATTGTTTCCTCCTCAACCTCCACCACTGGAACAACCTTATCACACACTATAACATTGTCTTTCACCAATCTCCACCTTTTCTTCTTACTGCTTTTTTCTGCTTTTTTCAAGGGCGGATCATAGGATACCTTTGCTTGCAACCTAGTAGTAGGTCTCTTAGTAGAAGACTCAAGAGCAATGTTGTCTATATCCTCCTCATCATTTGACCTCATCTCAGGGACTTGATTGCCTAAGGGCGCAACAGCAAATGCAGGAGTAGACATGGGAGTGAGAACCCTGACCTGTCTCCTCCGGAGAAGGGTTAGGTTCCTCACGAGAGGGCCTAGTAGTTTATGCTAATGTAGGGTCCTCAACAACCACCATGCTCCTTCTTACCATATACCATGTATCTCGTTCCTCTAAGAAATTAGCTCATGTAAGATGCCATCAGCAGATACCACAAATATGGTCGCGATACTTTCTTCCTCAATAGGCTTCATGGCCACCATGAAATCTGAAGCTATAATGGCAAAAACCTCTGCGACCTTAGGACTTTGACCCTGTTCTCCACTTTTTCCTTGATCAATAGGAAACTCAGAAGATGGAGAGGAATGATCAACAATTTTAGGGGTTTCTGGGATAGTCAAATTAGAACTGGGGGGGGGGGGGGATCTGGGTTAGGAGTGATTACAGAGATAAGAACATGAATGGTTACAGAAGACTTATTGGAGATGGAGGACTCCATGGGTTTTTCAGTATTAGAGATGACTGAGATAGGGATTTCGAAGTTTGCGTCAGCCATTAAAGAAATAGAGAAAAAGTTCTTTGGAGAAGTTTAATGGAGGACTACAGTTTGTGAAGAAAGAGAAGGGTTTTAATGACATCAGATAATTATGAAGAGAGAGATAGGAACCGGTTCTGAAATGGCGGTTGTACTTGGAGAAATGCAACATTTCAGAGAGAGATGAAATGATTTGAAGTGAAGGGAAGTGATAGCAAGGTTTGAAAAGGTGGATGACATGTCAGTTGATATTTGTAACTTTTCAAGGCGTGTATTAAAGAATGCAGAGAACTACTAAACTTTGGTACAAGAACCAGGTTCTTGACCTCTTATTGAAAATTTCAATCTTCTTTTATCATCCATACAATGCATCTACAGCTTCTATACTCATTATGCGTAAACACCTGCAACAATATTGAAGTGAGTTAGACTTGGCCAGAAAATACTTTAGCTAGTTTTACTTGAAGGTGATTTTCATAGCCAATTGATAAGGAATCAGGTTCTTAATGGGGCTTCAAATCCCCAGCTTCACCCTTTTTCTTTCAAAATGTCCCTTACTCAATTCTTTGGTGAAGATATCTGCAATTTGATTTTCTGTGCTGCAGAACTTCGTACAGATCAGCCCTTTCTCCACATTGTCCCTTAGAAAATGATGTCTTATATCAATATGCTTGGTTCTTTTATGTTGAACTGGATTCTTAGCCATATTGAGTGCACTGGTGTTATCGCATAGAAGAGGCACACACTCAGTAAACACCCCAAAATCCTCTAGTTTATGCTTTATCCATAGGAGTTGAGCATAGCAGGATGCTACATCTACATATTCTACTTCAGCTGTTGAAAGAGCTACTGAGTTTTGCTTCCTTGTGCCCCAAATAATGAGACATGATCCTAGAAAGAGAGCCATTCCAGAAGTGCTTTTCCCCTACATAGTCAGCATCAGCATACCCAATGAGATTAAAACTGTCACCTGAGGGGTAATAGAGGACCAGGTCTTGTATACCCCTAAGGTATCTCAAAATTCTTTTGGCAGCCTTCAGATGAGATTCCTTGGGATTTAATTAAAACCTTGCACATAGCCCCACATTGAAGACAATATCGGGTCTGCTGGCAGTAAGATAATAAGAGACTCAATAATGCCTATATACATAGTTTGATTCACAGCAGATCCAATTTCATCCATGTACAATCGAGTAGCTGTTGCAATGTGAGTTTCTATCACTTTTGATGCTTCCATATCAAACCTTTTCAAGAGCTCCTTGATGTATTTCTGATGACAAATGAATGTACCCTTTGTGGATTGCTTCACTTGAAGACCCAAGAAGAAATTCAGATCCCCCATCATGCTTATTTCAAACTCACTTCCAATGAGTTTTGCAAATTCTTCACACAGAGAATCAGCTGTTTCCCCAAAAATGATATCATCAGCATAGATCTGGGCAATGAGCAGGTTCCTTCCCCCGTTCTTTATTAACAAGGTGTTTTCAATTTTCCCTTTTGTAAATCCATTTTCTAAGAGGAACTTTGACAGCCTTTCATACCATGATCGAGGATCCTTCTTCAACCCATACAATGCTCTGTCCAGTTTAAACATATATTCAGGTGTTTATAACATTTGAACCATGGAGGTTACTTTACATAGACTTCTTCCTTAAGAAGTCCATTCAGAAATGCACTTTTGACATCAATTTTGAATAGGGTGAATTCCATATGAGATGCAAAGGTGATTAGGATTCTAATAGGTTCCATGCAAGCGACCGGAGCAAACGTTTCATCATAATCAATACCTTCCTCCTGATTATAGCCTTGAACAACTAGCCTAGCCATATTCCTTGTAGTGTTTCCATGTTCATCAAACTTGTTCCTGGTTACCCACCTGATTCCTATAATGGCTCAATATGAGGGTCTAGGTACCAGGTGCCACATATTGTTCCTTTCAAACTGGTGCAACTTATCTTGCATGGTTGTAATCCAATTTGCATTTTTCAAGGCTTACTTGATATTTTTGGGTTCTATTTGGGAGAGAAAGGCTGAGAAGGCAGAATTTCTGGCTTTTGACATGTTTTGTACTCCAGAATATAGAGGAGTGATTATATTGTCAAGAGGATGAGAACTTTTGTGTTTCCAGCTAGACATTTGAGGTTCATTTGTAGAAGAGAAGGGTATATCTAACTGTTATCTTGTGTTCTTCTCTCAAGTATTAGTGGAGTACCTTGTACTGCATCAACCACTCTTTCTTCTACTTCGGTGGTTGTAATTGAGGTACATGGTTCCATTCAAGAAAAGGCAGCATTGTCTCCACTCGGCTCCATCTTGATCATCTTCAGTACTTTTCTCAGAGGAAGGATATGACTCATCAAAGATAACATGAATACTTTCCTCAACATATTGAGTCCACTTGTTGTATATCTTGTAAGCTTTTCTTTGAGAAAAATACCCCACAAATATTCTTTCATCACTCTTGGCATCGATTTTACCAAAATGGTCCTTTCTATTGTTAAGAACATAGCATTTGCACCCAAATGTTCTTAGGTGAATTAGCTTGGGTTTTCTTCCATTCAACTACTCATAGGGGGTTTTGTTAAGGAGAGATCTGATCATGCACCTGTTCACCAAGTAGCAGGCAGTGTTCATGGCTTTAGCCTAAAAGGTCTTTGGAATCCTACTGTCGATCAGCATTGTTCTCGCCATTTCTTCAGGAGTTCTATTCTTCCTTTCCACTACTCTATTTTGTTGGGGGGGTTCTTGGAGCTGAGAAGTTATGAATAATGCCATTTTCATGGCAGAACTCATCAAATTTGGCATTGTCAAGTTCTGTTCCATGATCTGATCTAATACATGCGGCTCTAGACTCCATCTTCACTTGGGTTTCTTCACAAAGGCCACAAACACCTCAAAGGTTTCATCTTTATTTCTAAGAAATAGAGTCCATGCGAATCTGAAGTAGTCATCCACTATCACAAATATGTATCTTTTTTCTCCATTGCTTTGCACTCTCATAGGGCCACATAAATCCATATGCAGAAGATCGAGTGGCTTCAAGGTGCTTACATCATTTTTAGACTTAAAATAGGACTTTACATGATTTCCTCTAGCACATGCATCACATACTTTCTATACTTTGAACTTTGACATGGGCAAACCATGGACCAGGAACTTCTGAATTAATTTGTTTAGAAGAGAGAAGCTTGCGTTCCCGAGTCTTTTGTGCCAGAGTTCAACATCATCATCAACAACATTCAAATAACTCATATCACCACTTTGTATGGACTCGAAATCAGCAACATAGATGTTCTTGTATCTCTTGACCATGAGTAACACTTCACCAGTTACCATATTAGTAACTGTACATATCTTGGACAACAACTCCACCTTGTTTCCTTTATCACAAATCTGAAAGATAGTCAAGAGACTGTGCTTAAGACCATTGGCATAGTACAAATTCTCAATAGAGTGAATAAGTGATTTCCCGACTTTTCCAACTCAAGAATGTACCTCTTTTTCCCATTGCCAAAGGATACACTCCCTCATTCCAGGGCTTTTAGTGAAAAAATTCCATGGTGTTCCCAATCATGTGCTTTGAACATCTACTATCCATGAACCGTTGTTGGCTGCTTCATTTCACGATTCCCTGCACAAGAAGATCAAGAGTTAGTTTTAGGAACCCACGTAAGTTTTGGTCCCTTGTAGTAGGAAAAGATGATAAATAAGACCTCTCTTAGTCCATGCAGGTAATATGCGCTTTTTGATGGTGGAACATGGTCCCTTTTTAGTAGTTACATTTTTAGCAAACACTTTATTTTTCTAAAAAGACTAGACCCTGGCTTGGAACTTTTTCTTGAAATGCCCATTTTTTTCACTGTGGATAGACAACCAGCTATCTGATATAGTAACATACTTGCTATGGGGGTTGTAAGAAGTTTTCTCCCTTTGGAACCCTATTCCCTGCCTGTTTCAACCATTATTCACGTACATAGCAGTGATAGCTTCTGAGGACCAAGTTCACTTTAGGGACTTTTAAAGATCATTTTTTATTTTTTCCAGTTCAGTCTGGAATGCTTGTTATTCTCAGATTCAACACACAAACTAGTTCTCACAGTCTTTAACTCGTTTTCAAGCCTAATGTGTTCCTTAGTTGCTACCTATTTTCCTTTACTAGAAATTCGGTTTGGACTCTGTCCCTAGTACCTCTATTGTTTCCATTAGGTTTGCAATCACTACCAAGAGATCATCTCTTTTCTTCTCAATCTCAGTCACTTTTTTAATCAAGGCTTCTCTTTCTTTTATGAAGTTTTCAATAGTTTCCTTATGATCAACAACTACAACAACTAAGTCATATCTTTCATGTTCTATGTTAGAGTTTTTTTTTTGGTTAAAACAAAATTTTCTTTCTCCAGCTCACAAATGGTTTCCTTCAGATCAACTACACACATTACCAGATCATCTCTAGTTTGTTCAACTTCTCCTAGCTCTAAGGTCAAGGCATCTTTATCCTCCACAAGACTATGATAGCCCTCAATCAATACATAGATAAAGACATGAGTTTCTTACGAGAGTAGGACTAAGATTTCTCTGAACATCCCTGAAATTTACCTTATTATTGTCATCGTATTCATCAGCATCTGATGCAACCATCAAAGAAAATATTGAATCATATTCATTTTCCTCACTTTCAACTGTCATCATGGAGCTGTCACATGCATCAGTTTCATCTTCAGACTCACTAGAGGAGTACCTCCATGCTGCAAGAGTCTGTTTCACCATATTATCAACAAATCTCTACCTCTTGAAGTCCTTGTCATGAACCGGGTTCCTCTTGGCTAATTTATCAGGGTTGTACATGGAGTATTCTTGCTTCAGGAGAGGACAATCTTTAATGAAGTGCCTAGGATTTCTGCACTTATGGCAGAGATCATAGTTCTTTGGTTTGCTAGAGCTTCCCCTTTTCAGTATTCCTCCATTTCTTCTGACCATCTTCTAAAATCTTTTGGTTAAGTAAGCCATGTCATTGTCCTCCTCACTCTAGTCATTTCTATCAGCTTTGAGTACCAGGTTCTTTTCTTTCTTTGGTTCTCTTCTTTCACTATCTATCTTTCTCTTTATCTCGTAGGTCTTCAGATTTCCAACCAGTCCATCTATGGTTAGCTCCTCCATGTCCTTTGCTTCAGTAATAGCATTCACATTGTTTTTCCGCGAACTGGGCAACATAATGAGAATTTTCCTCACTAGCTTATTCCTAGGAATGGTTTCACCAAGTGAGTGTAACTCATTTATGATGGAGGTGAATCTTGTGTGCATATATTGAATATATTCACCGTCCTTCATCCTAAAGATTTCATACTCGGTAGTGAGCATATCAATCTTAGATTTCTTAACGTGAGTGTTTCCCTCATGTGCTATTTGCAGAGGTCCCCATATCTCCTTTGCAATTTAACAAGCAAAAATTCTATTGTATTCATCAGGTCCTATTTTACATTCCAAAATCTTTTTTGCATAAAAAATTTTCTCCACATCTTTCCTGTCTGCATCGGTGTATTCTTTTCTGGTTTTTGGCATCGAGAATGAAAGTTCTGCAAGTGCCTTTATTTGGATGTAAGGACCATCACATATGACATCCCACAACTCAGAATCTTCAGCCATGATAAAATCATGTATTCTTGTCTTCCACAACCCATAGTATTGCCCATTGAACCTGGGTAGTCTATATGTAGATTGACATTGACCTTCTTCAAAATTTGCTGGAGCAGCTATACGGATCCTTCCCAGGTGTTAGCCTAATAGGAGGAACCTACTCTAATACCAATTGTTAGTTTATATGAGTCTACCAAACTATAGAGTACCTGGTCTTCTATGAGTTTCTACTAAGAATAGTAATGAAATAGTAAGCAAATGAGATACAAGATTTTTACGTGGAAAAATCCCACTAAAGGGGAAAAAAACCATAACCTACACTTGTAGGCTTTCAACTTCACTAACTTATAAGCACTCTATTACAAGCCACTTTGTAATGAATCTATTACAAAGACTTCAACTTAACTAACTTATGATACACTTATCACAAGACACTTTGTCACTCAGTAGTTACAAAGACTTCAACTTATGACTAACTCTAGTCACTACACAAACTTAGAAAATTTATGGTTTTACAAAAGGGTTTCTAAGCAAAGCTTATAGCTAAGAAATTAATGGTTGCAAATATTGATTAGGCCTAATTGACTTACTCTCTTCTTAAGAAAAGAGACCTAGTCTAGGTTAACTTAGCTAATAAGGAATTGAGTCAATTGAGAGATTTATTAACCCAATTAAAAGGGTTCAACCTAGAGATATTAACAATCCGACTTGATATCTTATCAATTGTTTTGGTTGATACCCATTTGGTCTTGAGACAAACAAAGTGGGCAAAACCACTCTCTTACCCAGAGGTATTGAGCGGGCAACATACTTTTATGAGCTATAACACACCCTAATAAAAAAACATCAAAGTATTTATCCCATTAGGAAAACACCAAGGTCATGGTCACATCCCTAGGCCTTTTTATATCTTTAAATAACATTCAAAAATAATCATTTGTAGTTTTATTCCTGTAGATTTGCAATCCTTAGTTAATATTAGAAGTTAAATCCTATTTGTGGAGGTACAATCTAGATACTTCACGTACTCACTCCATATATATACTACTAACTCCTATCTCAACTCCCTGTGGATTCGATCCCGACTCCTTGTTGGGTTTTATTATTGCAAACGACCGTGCCATACCTCGTAAGAGGCATGTATTTGGACATTTTCAATTTTTGACTCCGTTGCTGGGGAGCTAAAAATGGATTTAGCTATATATTTGGTTCTGTGTGTGAATTGTTTTTTTCCTTCCGTGTTACTAATATTTGTTTGAAATAATTATAGGTGCAACAATGGATCTCAACAATGATCCACACGGAAAAATGCCTATCGGGGATGTGGATATGGATGATGAATAAGTTGAAGAAGTTCCTCTTGAACCTCAAGCAAATAGAAGAGGCTGACAACCTCAAGACAATATTGCAGTTCCACCCCCACCTCCACCAAGAGCGGCTCCACATCGGGTGTTTCCGAATGAAGGGTATGCAAGTGCTATAGTCCCGCCCCACTTTAGAGGGGACAACTTTCAAATCACGAATGTAATGCTCACATAGCTAGAGTAATGGAGATTATTCACGGGGGCTCTGAGTCAAAATGCATACACACACTTGAAGGGGTTTATGGACATTTGTTGGGGGAGTAAACAGACAAACATCTCTGAGGATGCTTTTAGGTTGAGGCTATTTCCTTTATCTCTATATGGGAAAGCCTTGTATTGGTTAGAGAGATTACCAAACCATTCCATCCATACATGAGATGAATTGACGGAGATATTTATTTCCAAGTTCTTTTCTCCTGGGCATATGGATACTCATAGAGACAAGATTCTAGCATTCAAATAAGAGCCCAATGAGGCGGTGTATGAAATATGGTAAAGGTGCCTAACAATGGTCAAAGAGTTCCCCAATAATGACATGACAGAGGCTATAATTCAACAAAATTTCTATCGGGGGATCAATACTACCAATCAATGCATGGTCAACCAACTTGTCGGTGGAAATTTTATGACAACACCATATGCGAATGCTTGTGAGATTTTGGATGAAATGGTGTATACTTCATCGGCATGGCAAAGTGGAGCAAATGTTCCTCAAGGTGATCAGAATATGATTCACCTACATAGAGAATTATTTGATCATGAGAAAGCCATTGGCGAGTTGACCACCACAATGAACCAGTTAACCAAGGCTCAACTTCAACAAGTGAAAAATCCCAAGCAAGTCAATATCATGGATGGAGTTAATATAATGGTGAACAAGAGAAGGCAATAGGGTCCACAAGTGCAACATCATGTGGAGTATTGTGTGCAAGAAGATAGTGGATTTGATCAAGATGAATCTTAAAATGAAAAAGAGGAGGAAGTGCAATGCATGAACAACTTTCAAGGGTAAAGAAACAACTCTCAAGGCTCGTATCAACAACAATGGTGACCTTAAGACAATCAAGGTAATTGGAATTCGAACAACGAAAATAGTTGGAATGGTAACAACAATCAAGGAAATTGGAATGGTGGTAATAAGCAAGGCAATCGGAATGGAAACAACCAAGGATATTAGAGGAAACAACCAAGGGCAGTACAACAATAGCCAAGGCAATCGAGGCCTCGGGCTTTCAAAGGCCCTCGATGTATTAAAAACCGAACAACCCGCCTCCTTATCCTTCCAATGGTCCAAGCTTTTCCAACAATGAGATAGGACTAATTGAGAATATGTTCAAACAAATGATGGAGAATAATATCGACTCTAATTCCCAACTAGCCTCACGCAACACATCAATTTGCAACTTGGAAGTTCAATTTTGGGAAAATCTCTCAAGATCTAAACACTCGTCCTAAGGGGACACTACCAAGTGACATGGTGATAAACCACAGGGTGGGAACAACACGTGACATGCCTTGGCCGTTACTACAAGTAGTGGAAAAGATGGGAGTGCACCCACCTTAAGTCAAAGAAAACTTATGGATGATGAACAAGTGGTACAAAAAGATGATATTCTGAACAATGTGGTGCAAGTAATTGATGAAGTGCAGATTGATATTGATGACAATGTGGAGGAAGATCAAGAGGAAGTGAACCCATCTGGGGAGCGCATTGTTGACATACCAAAACCGGAAGTGCAAAAGTCTAAGGCGCCAATGCCTAGGTCTCTTCCTCCATATCCTCAAAGGCTTTATAAGAAAATTGGAGAGTATCAATTCAAAAAGTTCATCGACATGATGAAAAGTCTATCCCTAAATGTTCCATTGGTTGAAGCTTTGGAGCAAATTCCCGATTATGCATAGTTTATAAAGGATTTGGTGACAAAGAAGCGATCGATGAATTGTGAAACTATAAAAGATGATCCATCAAGTGAGTGCAATTGTGCAATCAATGTCTCCTAAATTGGAAGATCCTTGTGCTTTCACAATTTCTTGTACCATTAAAAGTGCCGAATTTTCTAAAGATCTTTGTGATCTTAGAGCAAGTATCGATTTTATGCCCTATTCGATTTTTAAGACTTTGGAAATTGGGAAACCAAGACCCACATCTATGAGATTACAAATGGCCAATTGTACTATGAATATACCGTTAGGAGTGATTGATGACATGTTAGTTTGTGTTAATTAATTCATTCTTCCAGCGAATTTTACCATTCTTGATTCTGAGGTTGACTATGAGTTACCGATTATTCTTGGGAGACCTTTCCTTGCTATGGGGAAGGCTCTAGTTGATATTGAAGCTGGACAACCTACTTTCCGAGTTAGTGATGAAAAAGTAGTTTTCCATGTTTGTAAGTCTATGAGTCAACCCAATAGCAATGAGGTATGCTCTTTCATGGACTTGATGGTCGATGTGTTTGTAGATGAAACAAGTGCTGTGATGAATGTTCATTCTTCCTTGCTCAACTGTGATAATGTAGAGATGGAGGGTTACGTGGAACGGGTGAACTCTTTGCAAGGAATGGGATCGTACACTTGTGAGCCCCGCAAATTGTCCTTGGATCTTGAAAATAGAACCACTCCTCCAACAAAGCCTTCAATTGAGGAGCCTCCCATCTTGGAGTTGAAGTCATTGCATCCATATCTTCAATATGAATTTTTTGGCCCATCTTCTACTTTACAGGTTATTCATTCCTCTTGTTTGACTAACTTGCAGGTAGATTCTACATTGTCGGTGCTACAAAAGAGGAATATGGATATTGTATGGACATTGGCAGACACTTGGAGGATAATCCCACATTTTGCATGCACAAGATTAACTTGGAGGAAGGTTCCAAACAATATATTGAACATCAAAGGAGACTATATGAAGTCGTACAATAGGTTGTCAAAAAGGAGATCATCAAGTTATTGGATACCCCATTTCCAATAGTTCGTGGACTTCTTCAGTTCAATGTGTCCCAATGAAAGGGGTAATAACGGTGATCACCAATTATAAGAATGAGTTGATTCCTACAAGAATGGTACCCAGGTGGAGAGCGTGTATGGGCTATCATAAGCTCAACAAAGTCATGAGGAAAGATTGTTGTCCACTTCCCTTCCTGAATCAAATGCTTAATAGATTGTCCAGCCGTGTTTTCTATTGTTTCCTTGATGGGTATTCAGGCTACACTCAAATTCTTATTTCTCAAGGGGATCAAGAGAAAACTACTTTCACACATCCTTATGGTACTTTCGCATTCTCATAGATGCTATTTGGGTTGTGCAATGTGCCAAATATTTTTCAAAGGTGTATGATGGCGATCTTCATGGACACGTACCTTTGAAGTATTCATGGATGACTACTCAGTGGTTGAGAATTATTTTGATGATTGTCTAGAAAACTTGGATAAAGTGTTAGCAATATCGGAAGAATTAAACTTGGTGCTCAATTGGGAGAATTCATTGCTAAGGAAGCATTGTTCTTGGCCACAAGATATCAAGGAATGGCATTGAAGTCGACAAGGAAAAGATTGAGGTGATTTAAAAACTTCCACCTCCAACCTTAGTGAAAGGAGTGCAAGGTTTCTTATGCCATGATAGATTTTATCAGAGTTCCATCAAGAATTTCTCTAAAGTGGTAAATTTGTTATGCAAGATTTTATAGAAAGATGCTAATTTTCATTCCAATGACGAGTGCATGAGAGCCTTTGAATTGCTAAAGCTCAAGTTGACTACAACTCTCATTATCACCACTCCAAATTGGAGTGTTCCTTTTAAGCTTATGTACGATGCAAGTGATGTTGCGGTAGGGGCTGTTTTGGCGCAACATATCAATAAGATTTTTCATTCGGTCTATTATATAAGTATGAACATGAATAGTGCCATGTTACAGAGAAATAACTCATTGCCCTTGTGTTTGCTATTGAGAAGTTATCTCCGTACTTGATGGGTGTAAAAGTAATTATCTATGCGGATCATACAACACTTTGCTATCTTATGATCTAGAAATATTTTAAATCCCAGTTGATGAGATTAGTACTTTTGTTGCAAGTGTTTGATATAGACATCCAAGATCGAAAAGGAAGTGAAAACCAAGTGGCGGACCACTTGTCTCATTTGGAGGAGGAGGGGAGGCCGCATGATGGACTTGAAATCAATGACTCATTCCCTGATGAGCAACTCTTGGCTATTTCTATGGAAGTATTGAAGTCTCCAACCTAGAGATAAAAAGTATTTTGTCCAAAACAGTGAATGCTAACGGGACGGATTGGTCCATGAAACATGATGATGTATTATGGGCTTATAGGACGACATACAAAATACTGATTGGAATGTCTCCATACTGGTTGGTGTTCGAAAACGCTTGTCATCTTCCGGTGGAACTTGAGCACAAAGCCATGTGGGCTTTAAGAAAGTTGAATCTTGAGTGGGATGTTGCCGCCAACTTAAAGGTCGCACAATTGAATAAGTAGATGAGTTCTGGTACCATGCATACACAAGTTTGTCCTTATACAAGGAGAAGCTGAAGTACCTCCATGAAAAGTACATTCAGAACAGAGAGTTTAAAGAAGGTGATCTTGTGTTATTGTTCAATTCTCTGTTACAGATTTTTCCCGAAAGGTTAAAGACTAAATGGAGTGGTCCATTTGAGGTTGTTAGTGTGACACCCTTTGGTGCATTGGACTTGAAGAATAAAAATGATGAGGTATTTAGAATCAATGGTCACCGGGTGAAATATTATCTGGGAAAAGTTGGTGAGGCCACATCGTGGTGGTAATTCATTTCAAATGATGGTAATATGCGTCTTGCCGCGATGTCATATCAGGCTCTTCTTGGAAGACAACCCATGTTTCTTTTTCTTTTTTTTTCTTTCTTCAGATAGGTCTTATTTTGTGCTAACTGCTTTTGAAGTATGTTGCAGGAATGAGTGTGCTTTACAGGAAATGTGCTCAGAAAAATTGTCTAAGTGTGGAAAAAGTGCGGACCACACAATTGTGAATGCCACAGTAGAAGGGATCTGCGGCTGCACAATACTTGTGCAAACTGCACAACTTGACATAAAAAATTGTGCACTCTCTGAAGTTTTCTTGTCAGAGAAATGGCTAAAGTGCAGCCGCACCATGATCTGCCGTCTCACAAGGAATTCTGCATACTACAAATCATCAAAGGGAAATTGCATATCGAGTAACACAGTACGGACTGCAGAAGGAATTCTGAAGCCATACTCGTCTCTTAAACATTTGGCCAATCCCAAAATGGTTAGGTCTGGTGAACGTGGTGATACAAGGGGAGGGGTAAACCCTCCCAAGACCGAGGCAAGATTACCCTACCACTCGCCTTACAAAGAGCTATATCTAAAAAGACCATAGCTGGGAGAGATAGAGCTGCAGAGCCCGCTGAAGCTAGTTCATATGTCTCATCTAGGAAAGTATTTGAGGGAAACTTTATAGAAGAGCAGTCTGATGCTCAATTACAACCACATCAGCCTCAGGGGAGATTTTAGCTCCGTGATGAGACTTCCACCTCAGAGTGCACTTTTGAGGGTTCAGAAGATGAGAGCTAGGATTCAGAGCCCTTATCTACACATGCCCTCGATGCACCAACTACTACAGTTGATGAGGATGATATTCTTAATGACGACCGAAGGGGTTATACTAGAGTTGCCGGCTTTGAGAGGTCGAAGAAGAAAGAAGTTTGGGAAGATAGGTTCGTGATCCTGACTGCATTTAACAGATTTTGAGAGTGGTGGCCGCAGATATCGCTCACTCTTGAGTGTCAGTTTTTATTTAAAGATTTGGATAGATACAACCCGAAGGTGTTAAGACAATTTCGAGAGAGGAAAGAATTGGCATGGTTCACTCAAAGTGTGGTGGATGCCAAAGAGAACTTGATTCTAGAATTTTACTCCAATGTGGCACATATCAAGAAGGGGAACAAGGTGGTGGAAGTGGACATAAAAGTGAGATTCGATCAGAGCACCATGTATTTAGGGTTTCAGGATGTAGAGCCGGTGTAATATCTGGAGAAGTTCGCACTAGGTGATGCAGATCGCCCCTGGCTAGCTGAGATTTTGGCCGCTCTAGTACCACCACACTATGGATCACAGCAGGGGTTCCGTTCCAGCGGAACACCCTCAATTTTTAAGCAAATGGATAGTAGACATTTGTGAGCAGTTGTATAAATCTATGCCAGAATGAAACCAATCTCCCAATCCCGAGGGCAGTTCTAGTTTCTTCCATCATGGTTAGGTACCTAATCAATGTGGGTGTCCTGATGTCGGATAACATGTCTCTGGTTGGAAGGCAAGGTGACAACTCCTACCCGTATCCTAACACTATCATGGAGTACCTTATAGATGCGGGGGTGGAGTCGAAGAGTTTTTACACGAAGGTTCAGGCAAAGAGCCCCTTCACTTGGTACCTTCTGAAGGATCTGAGGAACGCGAAGACCCAACTGCACCAGTAGCACCAGCTGACCAGTCTGAGGAGCCAGACCTGGCTGCCGACACTACTGGGGCGATGCGATAGATGTTCTCCAACCCCGCTGCTCCAAGATCCGAGGATGATGAGATCCAATTGGAAGAGCCTAAGGGCAGTAACGTTTCTATTAACACCGAGATATCCAAGGCCACATATGGAGTCCTCTTTACTCTTCCCTTCTTTATTCTTATTTTGTTAAGCATTGGGAACAATATGCTTATTTTTTATTCAGGGGGTGGAGTTTATTTGATATTTGGATGATTTGACACTCTATTTGTAATAATTGATAACATTTTCTTCTCTTTTTCTTTTTATATGTACATATTCTTCTCTCTCTCTCTCTTTCTCTCTCTCTCTCTCTCTTTCTTTCTTTTTCTTGATATATATATATATATATTCTCTCTTTCTCTCTCATTTGTATATTCATTTATGTTTTTAGTAGCTTTCTTTATAACTTTTTTATTTTATTTTAGTTTCTTAGTAGTTAATGTTTAATTTAATAGCTTATTGTTTTCTTTAATAGCTTCTTTTAAATCTAGTAGTTTCTTTCTATGTTTTAGTGAACAATAAGATTTTAGTTTTCTTTATGTCACGGTTCTTCACAAATATAGTTTCTGTGTGGACCGGGTGACTCTTTCCAACAATAGATGACGTGACAACCTTCTTAAGGGATTGAGTCCGTTTTTGATATGTAGGTAGAAATAGTAGTAATAATGAATAAAAAGACCCAACTGAGTCAGACTCGAAGATCAAAACATGTTTCACTTGGTACTAGCTACTTACTTATGATTAAAAACAAGTTCCTGGAAAGAAATAGCTATAGTTAGTGACCTTTTGACTCTTCTGTTGACTAAAGCAATCATCGAGTAGTTTAGTCAAACCATTAATGATTTTCAATCTTGAATATGGTTGTTGTGGGCCCTCGAGTATATCTTCTTTATCATCTAGCTGTGTAAGAGCTGAGATGTTTTGTTGAAAGTTCAAGTACATGTGCGAATGGTCTAGAACTTGTCCCGAATGTGTTTCTGAGAAAAATTTTAAGTTTTTCTTGGCTTGAGAAGTGATTGTAGGCTCTCCTTGACTGTTTGAAATTTTCCATATCACACCAATGTTGTTATCCCAATTCAACCATTTTAGCCTAAAATCTTTCTCATTTGATAACCACATTGCAAGTCATTACCTATTTTGTAGTTAGCATCTCTTGGCACCCGATTTTTTCTTAATACTCTTGAGAAATAATTGGCTAAAACATAAGTTTGGGGGACATACAAGGAGTTTGAAAAAGGTATCAAGGCACAAAGGTGTCACACCTCCTTTTTTACACGGCTACCCCGAAGGATGACACGTACAAGGGAGTTTTTCCAATTAAAGTGACTTCATTCAAAATGGGATCATTTATATTTTAAGAGTCGCCACTTTGGATAGGTTTGGCTTTTAGCGTACCAAGTCACCGCTTCATTTAGAATCCCAAATCGAGGAATTTTTTTTAACTGCCCAAATGGAGTCTGCGAACCAGAAATTCTTGGGTAAGGAATTCTGTTGACCTGAGAGAAGGTGTTAGGCACCCTCGAATCCCGTGGTTCTAGCACGGTTGCATATGCTATTATAAATGGCTAAGAATCTGAGTTTTATATATGTTCAAACCTATAGTACAATTTTAAATTACTTACCGCTTTTAATATTTTGGGAACATTGCAAAGTTATTAAAACACATCTTGAACCACTTCACATAAATGTACCCGGGTCTTCGACATATTTTAATATCGCTGAGACTTGGATTTGGGTCACATATATGCGAACCTTGATTTAGGAAAATATTTCATTAACCAATTTGCGCCTATAGCAACTACGCGTTTAGAAATTCATGGAAGGCCTTGAAATTCGCTAACCAACACTTCCAACTTTCTATGTATTTTATTAAGTTCAGGAGCCTCACGTAGTGTTTGACTAAATCAGTGTGGCTCACTTTATTTTATAAAGGCAACCTAAAGCATATTAAGTTTTCTATTATGCTTGTATCTAAAAATGTCCTAATGATTTTATACATGAGCAATGCATTTAAAGAGACTCAGCCTTTACATTTACAGCCTCATTCATGACTGGTCATGTAACTTGGGCTTCATCTATAGCCAGCCCAGTAAATGTATATTCTTCACGTTATGACTGCTAACAATTGGGACTTTTGATAAAGTCCAAAAACACTAGATTATGAGTCCATTGTAGGAAAATAATAGCAACCTTTTTACTGATTATGTTACAGTCGCAAAATTATACAAGTGATCATTCTGAAGTATACTGAAGGTGTTTTAAAACAGATGATGAGAATGATTTCACATTTAATAGGTCCAAATTCAGTTCACATTTAATAGGTCCAAATTCAGATTTCAATTCTAGTAAGAAAATCTGAAATACTCATTGTTCAGAGTATATTTATATACAGTTATTGGTTCATTACTACATCCTCATTCATGGATGCTAAGTAAAATCATAAACTAGGCTATATTTATCTAAACCAATGAAGTTAAGATTCACATAGAGTCCAGTGTTTTTTATAAGTTTTACATACATTACATATTAGAAAGGCTACTGAAAGGGAAATTACGCTCATAATACAAAATTGATATATAGAAACATTATTGTCTTCATTATCGACTCAATAATCTCGAACACACATAGCTACTGCTTCTCAGATTTTGAGTGAAGATGGATACCTAGAATTTCAGCAAAAATGGAACCTATGAGTAAGGTTAAGAGAGTAGCAAGCAAACACAGCATCCACACAACCAGCAAAGACCCATGAACTCAGGAAATTTGAGAGGCAAATAGTGAGAATATATCTCTAATACAACCCAGAACTTGTATCGATTGTTAAGGGAAATTCACTCAAAAGAAACAACTTAAAGAGAATTTTACGAATAGTGTATGAAGGTCTAAAGTGTAGTCTATTCTGACTCTCTAAGAGCTTGAAGAAAAATCCCAAATCCTTTTCAAAAATTTGCTCGAAAATAATAAAAAACAAATCCCTCTTAAATGATCAGATTGTCCCCTTTTAAATCTGAAACCTTAGGGCAACATCCATTTCTTTGTTTTCCTTTTAGTCCCTTATCTATTTTACAGTTTTGCCTAAATGGTCCTTGGTTTTATAACTTGTGCCTCAAGTTTGAGGAAGAAATTATATTTAGACCCCTCACTAGAATGTTCTAGGAGTTTGTTACACGATTCCCTATATTCAAATGTCCTTAATATCCCTGTCCCTTTTCCTAATTACTGGCCTGAGGGGTTTTAATCTTAGTTCCCATCTATTTGGTCAAAATTTACCTTAATTGGTTGCTTCAGTTTATAGAACAAAATCAAGGTCTGAACTACAGACTCAAATAAACAATCAAAGATTTTAAAAATTAATCAATGCGACTCATGGATTCAAGCAAATATCTCAATGTAGATTTTACACTACTCAGTAACAAGGGACGAAACCAATTATCACAACTTTCAAAATCATATGAATACTCATGGCAAACTAGACACGTAATGGGTGGGCATGCATGTTTTTATACGACAAAACCAATGAATCAAAACAATCAGAAAAGAAACTCAATCAACTATGCATGATTTATAAAGATGACCAATTACAACACTCAGCAAAGAACTAAAGGCAAGTAATGGGTAACGGATATTAAACACTCAGGATATACATAAATAAAAACCCAATAAATTAAAACAAGACTGGCATCAGAAGTTAAAACATTCAGAAAAGAAACTTAGCCTAACAAATGCAAATACAGAAGATCAAAATTAATAGAAAAAGAATCATGACAAGTATAAGACTCCAAAAAGGTGACGCCTACTCAGAATTTTCAAAAACATAATGTAAGACAAATAAGATCAAAAAAGGTGAGCATTTAACAGCCTTTCAGAATTTTCAGAGATGAACAAATGAAAAGTCAGGAGACAAGGATGAACATGGGAGCAAACTACTCAGGAAGATCTTGAAGGTAAAACATAGACGACAAATGAACTCGAACCAGTAACACTAAAGAAAACCCGAAATAATAGCAAGCAAGGATGACTACTCAGAACATTTTAAGATGAGAATGTAGAAAACAAGTAAAATTTAAAGAAAACAAAGTAATTAAAACAAGAAATACATACAAAAGCACAAGCATTATCAGCAGTTAGAGCACAGAAAACTTAGCTTTTTGCTCGTGCAACCCTGAAAACAGGGTTCTAAAATTTCCAGATCTCTGACCTCTTCTGAGAGGTCCTTTGGCCTCCTAAGGTCTTTGCCTATCATAATGGAGAGCGAAAATAGGGTTTCAGGGGGGCAACTGGTTCTGAGACCTAGTGGGGGTTTTTAGATTGGATTTTCAGTCACGCCCAATGGTGTTTGAGGGTTGTGGGTGGTAGGCTTGTGGATAGGGATAAGAGACGGTCACTTGGGACCAATTTGATGGGTTTCTGGTGAGTTTTAGGGTTTGCGGTTAATTTCGATTTGATATTCGAGCCGGTCCGTTAGGATTCAAAGGGTGTGGTTTTAGTTTGTTGGAAAGAGGGAGGGGAGTTGGTTCAGGGGTATTATTTTGGGTTGGTTTAGGGTTGGGTTGCCGGAGACGGTGGTGCCGGGGAAGGGTTGCCGGAGACGGTGGTGCCGGGGAACTTTCTGTCGAATATTCGAAGAGTTGGGTGCTTGTTTGAAGGAAACTAACAATGGGAAGGGAAAGAGGTGGTCGAGGTGGTCCGGTGGTGTAAATCTGATGCCGTTTGGTGACCGGCCACCACCGTGGGGAAATTTCCGGTGGCGTTGTTAGGGTGGTTGAGGGGTGGTAGACAGTGGTGAAGAGGTGTGCTGGGGTGGTGATATATCGGCATTACAAGTACGAGGAAGACGGTTTGTTTGTCTCTTGAATATACAAGGGCGTTTGGACATATATATGGGATTTGGGGAAGGGCTTTGGGACCGTTGGATCATTTATGATCGATGACTAAGATGAATTGCCCCAAAACGGTGTCGTTTTGGGGCATCTCTTGTGGACTAGGTCGGAGACCAACTATTGGGCTGGGTATAAGTCATTTGGACGGGCAAAATTGATTTGGGCCACGCAGGTTTGACCCAATTGTGGCCAGCCTGGGTGGTTTATTAGGAAAATACATTTTTTTGTTTTCTTATTTATTTAATTCATAATTGCATTTTAAAACTTCTAATTGAGCTAAATCAACCTAATAACTACCCATTGTGCAAAAAATAAATAAAAATGCAACAAATGAAAATTAACCCAAAAAATGCAAAACAAGTAAAATGCTGGAAATACTACTTGATTTTTTTTATATTTTGCAAAAATAACCTTAATTACCAAATAATCTAATAAAACCATGAAATTAAATCCCAAATGCTTGTGCTTCTATATATTTTATTTTTTTGTGATTTTATGAATGCATTAATGAAAACAAACTGATACGCGCAATTAAATCCTAAAATTAAATTCTAAAAATAAATATTTAAGAGAAAACATCCTAAACTTGAGAAACCTGTAGGAGTCATCTCAACGGGATAAAAATCACATGCTCACAGCTGCCCCTCTTTGCTTGAATACTTTATGTGAAGCATTTTGAAAAATTTCCGACCGAACCTTGCTTCAAAGGTTGCCTACATATCCTCGGCGATAAAGGAATCAGGTCAGTGTAGTTCTGGATGATTTGGCAGCTGGGACTACCGTAGGCTGTGATTTCACTAATTTTTCTGCTGCTACCGCATACGGACTCTCTATTACACAAAAAAAAACAACGTCTAAGCTAGCTATGTCTATCAACTAAGAGTTACAAAATTCCTATCTATGAGTCTCTTGAAACTTGATCTAGAGTCTTGACTACCTCTTGTAGCAGACTTTGATATGAATCCTGATGCTCGTTAGTTGCAGCTGCTGGCTTATTCCTTAATTATGAAACAAAACAGGACAGGCGGGTCTTGAAATTTCAATCAAATTTGGGCAATCCGTGTCTCTGTCCGTTTCATCATTTTGAATTCATTTCTTTTTTGTTCTTTCTTTTCTTTCCTTATTTTGGATTGAGACTCCCACTTCCGGTCATCTCGAATTCTGTGCCTTGAGGTATAGCTTGCTCAAACACCAAAACAAATAAACGAACGAAATTCTTTTCCCCAGTTTTCACCCGAAAATTTCGTAAGTTATTTGCAACACAAATCTAAGCTATTTTTACTAAAAATCAATACAAGTTAAGATTGCATATCCTTGGAATAATTTCTAGGTTATGCTGGGAAGGAAAAAGGGTCTACAAGGGATAGGAAGAGGATCCACGGGTTATAACGGGATAGGAATGAAAAAGTTCCTGTTGGGGGTAAGAAAAGATCCACGGGTTATGTCGGGATAGGAATGAAAGGTCCCTGCTGGGGATGGAAGGAAAGCCATGTGTTACGCAGGGATTAATGAAGAAATTCCTAGGTTATTCCAGGGAGACTATGGGTTAATGCCGAGGTAGAAAGGACAATTTTCCTAGGTTATGCTAGGGAGATCCACGGGTTGTGCCGGGATAAACCGAAGAAATCTTAGTTTATGCTAAGGAGATCCATGGGTTACGCTGGGAATGAAAGAAAAATTCCTGGGTTATGCCAGGAGGAATCCGTGGGTTATGCCGGGATGAATGGAAGAATCCTAGGTTATGCTAGGGGAATCCGCGGGTTATGCCGGGATTGAGAGAAAACTCCTAGGTTATGCTAGGGAGATCCATGGGTTATGCCAGGATTAATGGAAAATTCCTGGATTATGCCAGGGGAATCCGCGGGTTATGCCGGGATTGGGAGAGAACTCCTAGGTTATGCTAGGGAAATCCGCGGGTTATGCCGGGATGAATGAGAAATTCCTGGGTTATGCCAGGGGAATCTGCGAGTTATGTCGGGATTGAGAGAAAACCCCAGGTTATGCTAGGGAGATCCACGGGTTATGCCGGGATGAATGGAAAATTTTCCTAGGTTATGCTAGGGAGATCCACGGGTTATGCCGGGATAAAGAAAAATTCCTGGGTTATGCTAGGAGGAATCCGAGGGTTATGCTGAGATGAATGGAAGAATTCCTAGGTTATGCTAGGGGAATCCGCGGGTTATGCCTGGATTGATAGAAAAGTCCTAGGATATGCTAGGTAGATCCGCGGGTTATGCCGGGATGAATGGAAAATTCCTGGGTTATGCCAGGGGAATCCGGTGGTTATGCCGGAATGGAATGAAAATTCCTAGGTTATGCTAGGGAGTTACAAGGAAGTGAAGGACCACAAAGATCCTTTTGACTATGCTGGGGACAGAGAAGAGAATGTCCTTGCGCCATTCCTTTGGGGTTGTTTACCCCGTGTTCCTTTTGTTTTTCTAGATTACACCTGCGTATACTTTAATTCAAAAACAAAAAAAAATGTTAGTTTGAACAGTGATTGGGTTTGTGACCTTGTTCTGCTTGATTCCAGCCTCATTTATGTTGGACGAGAAACCCTTGACTTCGATCTTTGCCTCGTAGGTTGGCCAGGGAGTCCTCATTATTGAGTTGGCTTTTGTTTTTCAGGCCCTTGGTTATGATTTTTTTCCCGATTTCAATTTTGGAGCTTGCCCTTGGGATCCTTGGTGGGAACCATAATTTTTCTTGGGCTTAACCCTTCCGATTTTGATTCACCTTCATGGACTTTTTAACTTTGAATTTTTTCTCTTTCTATTTCCTGCTTTTGAAGCACTAGCCATCATGATCAGCCGGGGTTGGCTAAATGCGCTTGGCGATGACGGACATTCCTTTAAGTCTTGACAGGAGAAACCCATGAGACCGACCCTGCTACCTTTCTTAAGGGATGGTCAGGACGTCAAAGTTAAAAGGGGAAAGGAATGAAACATGCATTTTAGAGAGGTATGTTTCTTTTGGAGGGAAAAGAGAGAACTTATCTGGAATTATGGGTCGACTTTAAATGGCAACGACATGCTTCTTGGACTGAATACCCAGTCCAAATCCGTTTCTGCTTTCTGATTTCAACTCTTTCAAAACCAAAGAAACTTATTCATACTTGAGCGGCAATATTTCCTCTTTTCGACCGACGTCGCCCTTTTCGGGTTTTCTCCAATTGGCCTCTCTCATTTCTCTTCTCCGGTTGCCCGATAGCGCTCTTTGCGAGTTTTTGCCAGGCAGACTCTCCCATTTTGTTTTTCTCTGCTCATCGTCGCCTTGTGGTTCCCGGAGGTTTTCACCGATAAGACTCTCTTATTTTATTTCTCTCAAAAATTGAGTTGTGCCGAATCCCAACAAAGGTGTTTTTCACATCCCGATTGTGTTCAACTGATCTGAAAGGCTTGTACTAAGCTTCTTGAATAAAGGAAGTTGGACGGGAATCTACAACTTTGGAACCATTCGAGCGGATTTGTAACCAAACCAATACATTTCTGCCCTAGTTTTGGTTTTTCGTGGGGAAATGGGGTTTATTTGTATATGACTGAACCATAGGGAGAGGCTGCCTACGTATCCTTTCGGAATCAAGTCAGACGTAGTTCAGGAAGTTTTTCCTAGACTAATTTGTTTGTGTTTCTTTTTTTTTTTCATTCATCATTTTTGTTCTTATTTTTCTTTTCTTTTTTTTTCCTTTGTTTTTCTGAACAACATTTCCGGGTTCCAAAGAGGGTGATCAAAGAAACGTAACCGTCTCAAAGGGTTTGTGAGGGATTGATAGTGTTTGTGGTTGATGGAATGAAAAAGCCTTCGTCATTTCAATAACCGGGTTCAAACATAATACCTTTTTACTGCATTTGCATTTACTGCTGCCTAGGGCTCGTCTCCTTCAACGTCGCCCAGGTACAATGCTCCTTTAGGCAGTACCTTTCTAGTAATGTATGGACCTTTCCAGTTTGGGGCGAACTTTCCTTTGGCTTCCTGATGGTGAGGAAGTATCTGCCTCAATACCAGCTGCCCGACTTCGAAATTCCTAGGGCGCACTTTCTTGTTGTAAGTGCAAGCCATTCTTTGTTGGTACAACTGCCTGTGACATACCACAACCATTCGTTTTTCATCAATTAATGATAACTGCTCCAAACGAGTTTTAACCCACTCGCTATCCTCAATTTCTGATTCGACAATTACTCGTAGCGAAGGGATTTCTACCTCTGCGGGTATGACAGCTTCAATCCCATAGACCAACAAATAAGGAGTTGCTCCTACCGATGTGCGTACCGTGGTACGATATCCCATCAATGCAAAAGACAACTTTTCATTCCATTGCCTCGAGCTTTGAATCATTTTCCTCAAGATCTTCTTGATGTTCTTGTTAGTTGCTTTGACGACACCATTAGCTTTGGGCCGGTAAGGGGTGGAATTTTTATGTGTTATCTTGAATTGTTCACATGTTTCTCCCATCAGACGACTGTTTAGATTAGCTGCGTTGTCTGTAATGATGGTAGCGGGAATCCCAAAACGACAAATGATATTGGAATACACAAAATCCACCACCGCTTTCTTGGTAACAGACTTAAGAGTGATGGCTTCAACCCATTTTGTGAAGTAGTCAATAACGACTAATATAAATCTGTGTCCACTTGAAGCTTTTGGCTCAATCGGCCCAATGACATCCATGCCCTAAGCGGCAAATGGCCAGGGTGCTTCCATAGGATGCAATTCAATTTGCGGTGCATCAATCAAATCACCGTGCACCTGGCATTGATGACATTTCCGAACAAAGATGAAGAAATCTTTATCCATAGTCATCTAGTAAAAGCTGGCTTGGAGTATCTTCTTTGCCAGTACGTAGCCGTTCATATGATGCCCGCACACTCCCTCGTGTACTTCGTGCATAATTCTCCCGGCTTCCTCGGTGTCAACACATCTCAGCAAGTTAAGATCTAGAGTCCTTTTGTATAAAGTACACCACTCAAGAAGAAATTGCTTGCGTGCCACCGGATGGTTTTCTTTTATTCCCCGGTGGCTTGCTCGGGATACTCATGTGTTTTTAGGAATCTCTTGATGTCATAATACCAGGGTTGTTTGCTGGATTCTGCTTCGGCCACACTACAATACCCATGCCTTTCTTTGATTTGGATTTGTAAAGGATTGACGAAGGCATTTCCTGGGTAAGGCAACATGGAAGCCAAAGTGGCAAGTGCGTCTGCTAGCTCATTGTGACAGCGAGTAATGTACCTAAATTGTACCAACTTGAATCATTTGCTTTGGTCTTCCACATGCTGTCTGTATGGGATGAGCTTAACGTCTCTTGTTTCCCACTCTCTTGAGCCTGTCGAATGATCATATTTGAATCCCCCTGATTAACAATTCCTCAACATCTTGGTTAATGGCCATGTTCATGCCCATGATGCAAGCCTCATATTCAGCTGTAATATTGGTGCAGAAGAAACAAGAGCATGGCTATGGCTGGATAATGCTGACCTGTGGGTGAGATTAAAATTGCTCCAATCCCTACGCCTTTTGCGTTTACAGCTCCGTCGAAGAACATCCTCCAAGCGGAGATGTCTTCAGATGTTTCTTCCATCGAATTCACTTCTTCCTCAGGGAAATAGGTATTCAAAGGTTGATATTCATCATCAATGGGATTTTCGGCCAGATGATCTGCCAATGGTTGAGCCTTCATTGCAGTACGAGTGACATAAACTATGTCGAACTCCGTGAGCAAGATATTCCATTTCGCCAATTGCCTTGTGGGCATCGAATTTTGGAAAATATACCTCAGTGGATCCAGCCGGGTTATGAGGTAGGTGGTATGAGCTTGCAGATAATGCCTTAATTTCTGGGCCACCCATGTCAAGGCGTAACAGGTTCTTTCTAGCAGCGTGTACTTGGCCTTGGCCTCGTAACTAGTAAACTTCTTGCTTAGATAATAGATGGTTTGTTCTTTCTTTCCCGTGGCATCATGCTTCCCAAGAATTCAACCAAAAGAGCTTTCCAAGACTGTTAGATAGAGAAATAGTGGCCTTCCCGGTTCCGACGGAACCAAGACTGGAGGGTTGGACAAGTAGTGTTTGATTTGGTCAAAAGCCTCTTGACATTCGACAGTCCATTTAACTGCCGCATCCTTTTTCGTGATCTCCTCTTTGATTTTATCGCTGACATCAGGCTTGAACTTTCTTTGTTTTTGTTGGACCGGAGGGCATTCAAGATATGTGGGTAACTTATGAACCACCAGGTCAACTCTCAATCCAGGCATATCATCGTAAGACCAAGCAAATACATCTTTGAATTCCAAAACGAGTTGAACCAATGAATCCCGTATTTCTTTATTCACATGGATGCTTATTTTAGTTTCTTTGATTTCACCGGGATTGCCCAAGTTAACTGGTTCAGTATCGTTTAAGTTTGGCTTAGGTTTGTTTTCAAAATGTTCCAACTCTCGGTTGATTTCCCTAAAAGCCTCTTCTTCATCGTATCCCGGTTCTTGGTTCATTATTTCACAAATGGGTAGCATGTTTGGGTCATGGCATGAAGTCCGCGAGCATGTCGTTTTTTTTGAAGCAGCATTATTGGGACTGAAAGAAAAAATGAAAAATAAAAGAAAGACAGAGAAGTGCAAATGATGAAATATTGATTTCGTTTCTTTGAACAACCGAGCTACACCCTCAAATTGCTCGCGATGCAAGAAAAGGTAGCAAAGCGGGACTACCGGGCCTCCCGCCTGACTGGAAAGGCGTGGCCTTCCAATTTTGCAGCTTGGCATCCGGTCCCATATAAAGCACTTCAGCCGTGCTTGAGCTTTCTCCCAGTTGGACCATGTTGGCTTCATACAATAATTCCCTCATGGCTCCACATGTCTCATCAATTTCTTCTATTGTTAAGGTCTTCTTCCTCCTCCTCACTGTACTTTGGTTATGCAAATGTTTTGTACAAGTGGGGTAGGGGTGTGGCAAAGCCCATCAATGACGCTTTCTGCGATATGCCTAGGTGATATCTTCTGATGTTGGATGAAAGCCTAGCCCAAAGAACTTTTCTGCGGCAGGCAAAGCGACCAGCTCAGTTATGCTTGGTAAGGAACTTCCAAGTCCCTTGCCCGGCTTAAAACCTTGGCGTGTCATCTCCCTTGCAACCATGATTGAAGCATTTGAAAGGAAAGGCTGGGGGAGTGGCTTTCCTTCTTCGTGTTGATCGGCTAGCAAGATTTCAAAAGCTTGGTAGACTATGTGCTCGCTTCCCTCTTTGGCTTCGAGGTAGGGAACAGAGGGGTACGGTAAATTGACTGCTCATCTTCTGTGTGAACTACAATCTCCTGGTTTTCATGTTCGAACTTCAGCATTTGGTGTAGAGTAGAGGGCACCGCTCCTGCTGCGTGAATCCACGGTCTTCCTAGGAGGTAGTTATAGGATGTGTCCATGTCCAATACTTGAAACGTCACTTCAAAGTCGACTGGACCAATGGTTAGCACTAAGTCAATTTCCCCTATGATGTCTCTCTTGGTTCGATCAAAAGATCGGGCACACACATTGTTAGGACGGATCCTCCCTGTCCCAATCTCCACTCTCTGCAATGTAGATAGTGGGCATATATCTACCCCAGATCCTCCGTCTATCATCACTCTTTTTACATAATAGCCCTCACATTTGATAGTGAGGTGCAAGGCTTTGTTGTGGGCAGCTCCCTCTAGAGGTAAGTCATTCTTGCTGAACGTAACATGGTTAATGGCAAAGAATATTTGCGCCATTTTCTCTAGTTGCTGCATGGAGGTTCCAGCCGGTACGTAAGCTTCGTTCAAGGTTTTGGCCAACACCTGCTGGTGCTCGGGAGATTTCATCAAGAGTAACAATAAAGAGACCTGCTCAGGAGACTTTCGGAGCTGGTCCACCACCTCGTATTCTGGCATTTTCATTTTTTGAAAGAAGGGTTCTGCTTCTTCCGCATTCACTGGCCTCTTAGGTCGAAATCGCCGTTTGATAGCAACGTTCACCTCTTCCATATCTGAGTATTTCTTTGTGGGATGGCCTTTTTGAGTTTCCCCGATGATTTCTTTACCCTTGTATGTGACTATGGTTTCTTGGTAATTCTCCGGGACTGCAGAAGGGTTTGTCATTGGCTTCTGAGGTGCGCGATCGATTACCACGGGCTCATTCAGCACCGGTGGTTCAATCGGTCCCCGTACCACATAAGCTTTCTTGGGTACATACATTGTTTTGTTCAGCTCAAACCTTCTTTGATTTCCGACTTCTTTTTCCTGGATTCTTGGCTTCACCTGTTTTCTTTTCTTCGACCTTCTTGGGGGTAACTTTTGGTTTTTTGTCTGCCTCAGCGATGGCTATTATGGCTTTCAAGGTAGGGTCAAATTATTTGTCCTCACAAATCATTCTGATGATTAGCCCGTTGTTGTGAGCCAGCAACGGGTGATTGGTTACGTTTGGGACCTCTTCATCTCTCAGTACTATTTTTTTGTTATATCAAATCCACCACCACTCGTTTCAGAGTCCAGCAGTTTTCGGTGTCATGTCCTTCTACCCCTGAATGATAAGCGCAACGTACGCCCCGTTGATAGGAAGGTGACTCGGGGTTTTGTCTGTTCGGGGGCACGGGCTGCAGAAGACCCATGTGGACCAATTTTGGGAATAGGCTGTCATAAGATTCCCCTATTGGAGTAAAGTTTTGTCTCCTGAGTGGTTCCCTCGGACAGTAATTATTTTGTGGAGGGCGGGGATTATAGTTATTTTGAGGAGGCTGATTTCTCGGGGCTTGGTTTATGTTGCTCTGCTGTTGTGGTCGAGCAAAGGGCTGGGCATTCATGACTGCATAAGGTTGAGGAACATAATGCATGTCTTGGTGGGGATAGTAATGTTGAGAGGCCCTTTCTGAGAATACAGGTCTGTGAGCATGATGTCTTCTCATTCCGGAGGCTGCCATTGGCACTTCCTCTTTCTTCTTGTTTGTTGTGATTCCTCTCGCCCCACCTTGTATGGCCTGGGAGGTTGCCATTATGGCAGATTGACTCAGGATTCTCTCTGTCTTCAGGTCATTTTCTACTATCTCCCGATCTAAATTGCCTCTGCAAAAGGATTTCCCATTGCTAACATCATATTTTGAAAATAATCTGCCTTTTCCGCTTGTAGGAAAACGATGACCATCTCCATCTCGTCTATGGGAGGCCTTAATCTCGACGCTTGCTCACACCACTTAGCAACATATTCTCTGAAGCTTTCTGAAGGTTTATTTTTCAAGTTGGCTAAGGAATTCCTGTCCGGGGAAATGTCAATGTTATACTGGAATTGCCTTATGTAATCCCGTGCGAGGTCATCCCAGATATGTCATCGAGTAATATCCTGGTCCATGTACCATTGAGAAGCAATGCCTACTAAGCTCTCCCCAAAATATTCCATCAAGAGTTCTTCTTTTCCACCTGCTCCACGCAGTTGATTGCAATACTTTTTCAAATGAGCGATGGGGTCGTCGTGGCCATCATATTTTTAAAACTTCGGTTTTGAACCCCAGTGGGAGATGTAAGTGTGGGAATATGCATAAGTCTGAGTAAGATACACTCTTCTGCCCACTTGATCCTTGCATGGTTTTCAGACTCTGTTCGAGGCTTTTCATCCTTCTTGTTATTTCATCTTGTTCGGGTGTTTTATGTGTTTTGCCTTGCACAAGTGTGAGTTCGTATGCTGGTTGAGGGTAGTTGTATGTGGGGTATGGGGGAGGCTTGATTTGTTAGTTGGGAGTTTGGAATGTGAAAGCTGCGGGGTCCAACATAGGCCTCGGCACTGCAGGCTGTGTGGTGGCTACACACGGAGGAGCCGTAAAAATGTTGGGAACTGGACCAGATGTGAACATCGGAGGGCGGGTTTAAGAAGGCGCCCCGACAAAGTTGGTTGATATGGTGGGCTGCCCTAGGAGGATATTTGGGTGACTGATAGGGATGGTGGAGGTACCCCCTGACCTTTGGAAATGCTCGGGAAATCTGGGGATATCATTTGAAGTTTCTTTTCCATTTCTCCAACCGTCCCACATCTCCATAACTCGGAGTCAAAGGATCCTATTCTCTTCAGCCGCCAAGGATCCAGAGGCTGGGATTCCCGTAATTGGGTTGTCCTCTGGGATAGGGACTGCTGGTAGAGTCATTTCGGTCGACATCTCTGCGCTTTGATCTAGTAAAGTATCCGTACGAAGCCAATTTACCGGAAACCAATTAATGTTCTTAAGACACCTGGACTGGACACTGGAATTTCAAACGGTTAGGTTGAGATAGATAACAAACAGGAAATCGCATGTTGGGTATGATGCACCTGTGCAGTTAACGGGTTTTTATATGCTTGCAATGGTCGCATGTGTCATCCCGACATTTATTCTGAATTTCCTTTTGATTCCTACTTCTTATTCCTTGTTAGCTTTCACTTTTTAAGAATACAGTCGAATTCTATAAGGATTGCCTACGTATCATGACATCGCATGAATCTGACCGAGCGTAGTTCATGGAAAAATGTTATGTACACAATAGAATATTTTTTGGGATTTTCAATTTTTATAAAGACATAAACTTTGATTACAAAAGCTAACAGAATGAAAGGCAACTACCAAACAGGGACTCAACAATCTTACAGACTCGAAAGGGGCGTAAAAGAGCTACAGACAGACTCTTTTAAGAAAGTACAAATTTAAAATTTCAAATATTTTTGGAGCTTGCGCAGCATCGTCCGGCCTTGCCGCAGGTTTGCATGCTAAGCTTCCTTGGAGGGAGTGGAGTTCTTCCATCACTTGACGGACAAATGTCAGGGCAGCAGCAAAGAACATAGATTTTGTCATGTCCTCACAGTGGTTGCACTTTTTGGTAATATATTCTGCGATTGCCCGCACCCTTTCAATGATAACCCCTTTTTCTTGTAATAGACACCCAATTTGCTCGGCCCTTGCTTCTAAAGTTCGTTCGGCTACTTGATTTAGCTTTTGGAATTGCCGCAAATCCCTTTCTAATCCTGCTATTACCGCATAGCAAAGCTCTCTTTCGGCTTTGAAATCCCTGGCTTGTTTGGCCATTTTTGTTTTCAGCTGTGACGACCCTTTTTTTAAACGGACGATCTCATTGCCACTTCCTTCTTTTAATTGCTCCAGTATGCGGGCTTGTTCCTCTGCACATCTAATTAATTGCTTCCAAACCCTAGATAGTTCACCCTTCGCCTTATTCAGGCCGAACCCGTATTCGGTTACTTTCCGCTGCAAGTTTTCTATGAGTTCTTCATCTTTTGCACTTCTAGGAGGATTTTCTGCGGCTGCCTTCATTTTCTAGATCTGAGCTCGTAGGGCTTCGTTTTCTTTAGTCAATACATTCTTTTCCTCCCTCGTTGGCTGCAGCTTGCAAACTGTTTTCAAATTGCAGCTCTTGGATTTGCTTTTCCAGCCTTCCTATAGTAGGCCTATACTCATTTTCTTTGGCTAACCAATCACACTGCTTTTGTGATGTCTCAACTAATTCTTGGAGATGTGGTCTCTTAGCCGGCCTCCCAGGTTCTATGTCTCTTCTATGCCAAGCAAAATACCCCGGTGCGACCTCTCCTTTGGATATGTCATGTACTCGAGTATCAGCTCTCAAGTATTGACATTCACTCCAGATTTGGCATACAACGGCTTCAGGGAATTGACCATCCGGCTTCTCTCAACCAAATGACGACTAATATCTTCGTCTTTGGGGATCATTTGGCATCTACCCAATTGTCTTAGTACTCATTCAACGCATAGGGCTGGATACTTCGGAGGACCATCAGGAGGAAATGAGGTCCAGTGGCCGGCATATACACAACTTTGTCCACAGAGAGCCAACTGAATTTCCATTCTATTTGATTTGCAGTGATGACCTGGAGATGCGACACCCATTTTGCGACACCCATTTTGCGACACCCTCAGGTACTTTAAACCCATCAACCCTGTTGCTATATTATTCTATGCAGCTCTTTGTTGGCGACCCGTAATTGATGAACCGAGGCCTATGGCATATATGCTCAATCATCTATATTTGTAGCAGCAAGTTACATCCCTCGAAGAAGTCTGCTCCCGCTTTACAGATGGTAAGAGCACGGAAGATGTCGAATAAAATCATTAGAGCGAGGGTACTTTTAGCCTGGGTCATTAAAGTGCTAACGACCCCTGCTATCCGTATGTCGATGTTCTCATCCTTTCGCACGAACACTAAAAGACCCAAGAAAGACACCATGAATGCAACACATCGATGCTCCTCCCACCTGAGACTATTTCCCTTGCTACAAATAAGGTTTTCGGGGTTGTAAAACCCTCCGATGTGGTCATACCTCTGATATATAAATTACAGGGTGTAAAAGCCAGCCGATAAGTCGGGATTGTGAACTTTTCTGCTAATTTTCAAGGAATCCAGGAATTTGTGCAAAGCGAGGGCTCTTGGTGCAATCAAGTATTGGTGTCTCAAAGGGATTGTATGGGTCCTGATATATCTGGTCCTTTCCTCTAAAGTCGAGGTGAGCTCAAAGTCCGAGAAGTGGAAGACATTGTGGGCCGGTTCCTAGAAAGTGAATAAGGCCTTTATGATGTCTCCCCTGGGGTTAATTTTCAATAAACCAATAAGGCCTCCCAGATGTGCATTGACCCTTTTCTGCCCTGCTTCTCCGAGATCATTCCACCATAGTCGCAACTCCAATGGAATTTTGTTCAATATCATGCTCTTTCTGCACATTTATTAAGGTGAATTAGTATTCTCAAAATATTAAAACCAACATTTGTGAAATTTATTTCTTAAAACAAAGACCGTCTTTGCGAATACGGCCTTACAGCACTTCGGAGAGAGGGTTTTTCAGGCTGTGCTTGCTTACCAGTCAAAATAAGACTCAGAGGTGGCCATTTGTGCCAAATCAGCCTTCCGGCGTCCCTTGCGGTAACGTTCGGCTATTACCGGCAGTAATGGCACCACCCGATTTATTTCAAAATAAAAAGAAATTCATGTTTGTGGTTTTGGCGTTTTTGCAAAAGAATGGTTAGACCCAGCAATACAGTTTATTAAAAACCCAAAAATATTATTTTGTTTCGAAACAGTCAGCAGCATTTCGGCGCTATTTTGAGTAATTATTTTACAAGTGGTAATCCTAGCACTGCTATTTTTCTCCTTAAGCCGGAAAACATTCAAATCCAAAGCAAATAAATGCACAGGTAGCACGTAAAATGCATCACGATGGTCGTTTATTTCAGGTCACCTGTCCTAGACGGACCCAACCCCTGTGTTGAGTCCCCTAAGTCAAATGCACGTGATGCAAACAAACATTCCTACTAGGGATCCAGCATGAAATTTTGTTATACTAAGTTAGAACCTTGGTACAGGGTCTAGACTGTGCACCCGAACGGATAACTTGAGTCGAGGAGGGGGCTACGTACCGGGGACCAAAAGGCCATCCGGCTTAGTAACTTTTCCGGCCTATTTTTTATTTCAGGGTAAGACACTAACAAAATAGGGTGTCTCAGCCAGTAAGCACATCCCCGGAGGTGAGAAGTGAAGGATTTTGTAGCAATTTATGTGTACAGTTCAGATAATATCAAAGCGGTAAACGCGTTTAGCACTTAGAACATGTAATGAAATATGAAAAGCCAAATATAACAGTTATTCTAAGCTAGAATTCTTGAATCCTGAACCAGAGATTCTGGGTTCGTCTTATCCCCAACAGAGTTTCCAGAGGTGTCACACCTCCTTTTTTACACGGCTACCCCGAAGGATGACACGTACATGTGAGTTTTTCCAATTAAAGTGACATCATTCAGAATGGGATCATTTATTTATTAAGATTCGCCACTTGTGATTGGTTTGGCTTTTGGTGTCCCAAGTCATCAGTTTATTTAGAATCCCAAATCGAGGAAATTTTTTCGACTTCCCAAATGGAGTCAGCGAACCAGAAATTCTTGAGTATAGAATTCTGTTAACCCGAGGGAAGGTATTAGGCACCATCGGATCCCGTGGTTCTAGCATGGTCACTTAAACTATTATAAATGGCTAAGAGTCTTATTTTTATGTATGTTCAAACCAATAGTACAATTTTAAATTACTTACCGATTTTAATATTTTGGGAACATTGCAACCTTATTAAAACACGTCTTGAACCACGTTACATAAATGAACCCGAGCCTTCGACATATTTTAATATCGCTGAGAATTGGATTTGGATCACATAAATGTGCACTCGGATTTAGGAAGATATTTTATTAATAAATTTGCGCCTATAGCAACTACGCACTTAGAAATTCGTGGAAGGCTGTGAAATTCGCTAAACAGCACTTCCAACTTTCTATGTATTTTATTAAGTTCAGGAGCCTCACGTAGTGTTTGATTAAGCTAGTGTGGCTCACTTTATTTTATAAAGGCAACCTGAAGCATACTAAGTTTTCTATTATTCTTATATCTAAAAATGTCCTAATGATTTTATACATGAGCAATGCATTTAAAGAGACTCAGCCTTTACATTTACAGCCTCATACATGACTGGTCATGTAATTTGGGCTTCATCTATAGCCAGCCCAAGAAATGTATATTCGTTATGACTGCTAACAATTGGGCCATCCGATAAAGTCCATAAACACTAGATTATGAGTCCATTGTAGGAAAATAATAGCAACCTTTATACTGATTATATTACAGTTGCAAAATTATACAAGTGATCATTCTGAAATATACTGAAGGTGTTTTAAAAGCAGATGATGAGAATGATTTCACATTTAATAGGTCCAAATTCATATTTCAATTCTAGTTAGAAAATCTGAAATACTCATTGTTCAGAGTATATTTACATACAATTGTTGGTTCATTACTACATCCTCATTCATGGATGCTAAGTAAAATCATAAACTAGGCTATATTAATCTAAACCAATGAAGTTAAAATTCACATACAGTCTAGTGTTTCTTATAAGTTTTACATACATTACATATTAGAAAGGCTACTGAAAGGGAAATTACACTCATAATACAAAATTGATATATAGAGACATTATTGTCTTCATTATCAACTCAATAATCTCGAACGTACATAGCTACTGCTTCTCAGATTTTGAGTGAAGATGGATACCTGGAATTTCAGCAAAAATGGAACCTATGAGTAAGGTTAAGAGAGGAGCAAGCAAACACAACTGCCACACAACCAGCAAAGACCCAGGAACTCAGGAAATTTATGAGGCAAATAGTGACAATTTTATATCTCTAAAACAACCTAGAACTTGTATCGATTGTTAAGGAAAATTCACTCAAAAGAAACAGCTCGAAGAGAATTTTCTAAATAGTATATGAAGTCTAAGGTGTATTCTATTCTGACTCTCTAAGAGCTTGAAAAAATTCCCTAATCCTTCTCAGAAATCTGCTCGAAAATAATCCAAACAAAATCCCTCTGAAATGATCAGATTGTCCCCTTTTATAACTGAAACCTTAGGGCAACATCCATTTCTTTGTTTTCCTTTTAGTCCCTTATCTATTTTTCAATTTTGCCTAAATGGTCCTTGATTTTCTGACTTGTGCGTCAAGTTTGAGGAAGAAATTGTATTTAGACCCCTCACTAGAATGTTCTTGGAGTTTGTTACAAGATTCCCTATATTCAAATGCCCTTAATACCCCCGTCCCTTTTCCTAATTACTGGTCTGAGGCTTTTTAATCTTGGTTCCCATATATTTGGTCAAAATTTACCTTAATTAGTTACTTCAGGCTATCAACCAAAATCAAGGTCTGAACTACAGACTCAAATAAACAATCAAAGAGTTTAAAAATTAATCAATGCGACTCATGGAATCAAGCAAGTATCTCAATGTGGATTTTACACTACTCAGTAACAACGGATGAAACCAATTATCACAACTTTTAGAATCATATGAATACTCATGGAAAACTAGACACCTAATGAGTGGGAATGCATGTTTTTATAAGACAAAAGCAATGAACCAAACCAATCAGAAAAGAAACCCAATCAACAAAACAGGATTTATAAAGATGACCAAATTACAACACTCAGTAAAGAACTAAAGGCAAGTAATGGGTAACGGAGATTAAACACTAAGGATATACATAAATAAAAACCCAAGAAATTAAAATAAGACTGGCATCATAAGTTAAAACATTCAGAAAAGAAACTTAGCCTAACAAATGCAAATACAGAAGATCAAAATTAATAGAAAAAGAATCATGACAAGTATAAGACTTTAAAAGGAGATGCCTACTCAGAATTTTCAAACATGATATAAAACAAATAAGATCAACAAATTTGACGGGGTTCTGGTGAGTTTTAGGGTGTGGGGTTAAATTCGATTTGATATTCGAGCCGATCCATTAGGATTCGAAGGGTGTGGTTTAGATGGTTGGAAAGAGGGAGGAGAGTTGGTTCAGGGGTGTTATTTTGGGTTGGTTTAGGGTTGGGTCACTGGAGACGGTGGTGCCGGCGAACCTTCTGTAAAATATTCGAGGAGTTGGGTGCTTGTTTGAAGGAAACTAACAATGGGAAGGGAAAAGGAGGTTAGAGGTGGTCCAGTGGTGTAAATCTGAGGCCGTTTGATGACCGGCTGCCACCGTGGGGCGATTTCCGGCGGCGGCGTTAGAGTGGTTGAGGGGTGGTAGACGGTGGTGCCGGGGTGGTGATATATTGGCGTTACAGGTACGAGTAAGACAGTTTGTTTGTCTCTTGAATATACAAGGGTGTTTGGACATATATATATATATATGGGATTTGGGGAAGAGCTTAGGGATCGTTGGATCATTTATGATCGGTGGCTGAGATGAATTGCCCCAAAAAGGTATCGTTTTGGGGCATCTATTGTGGACTGGGTCGGAGACCAACTATTGGGCTGGGTATGGGTCATTTGGACGGGCAAAATTTATTTGGGCCACCCAGGCTTGGGCCAATTGTGGCCAGCCTAGGTGGTTTATTAGGAAAATCCATTTTTTGTTTTCTTATTTATTTAATTCCTAATTGCATTTCAAAATTTTTAATTGAGCTAAATCAACCTATTAACTACCCATTGTGCAAAAAATAAATAATAATACAACAAATGAAAATTAACCACAAATATACAAATCAATTAAAATGCTGGAAATACTACTTGATTTTTTTTGATTTTTTATATATTGCGAAAATAACCTTAATTACCAATTAATCTAACAAAACCATGAAATTAAATCCTAACTTCTTGTGCTTCTGTATATTTTATTTTTTTGTGATTTTATGCATACATTAATGAAAACAAACTGACACGCGCAATTAAATCCTAAAATTAAATTCAAAAAATAAATATTTAAGAGAAAACATCCTAAAGTTGAGAAACCTGCAGGAGTCATCTAAACGGGGCAAATATCACATGCTCATAGCTGCACTTCTTTGCTCGAAAACACGAAGAGTTTTTGTGCAAAGACAAGTGAGCAAACATGAGTGATTTTCATCCGACTGAATACTCTGTGTGAAGTATTTTGAAAAATTTCTGACTGAACCTTGCTTCAAAGGTTGCCTACATATCCTCGGCGATAAAGGAATCATGTCAGTGTAGTTCTGGAAGTTTTGGCAGCTGGGACTACCGTAGGCTGTGATTTCACTGTTGTTGCTGTTGCTGCTGCTACCTCTTACGGACTCTTTATTACACAAAAAACAACGGCTAAGCTAGCTAGGTCTATCAACTAAGAGTTACAGAATTCCTATCCATGAGTTACTTGAAACTTGATCTCTAGTCTTGACTAGCTCTTGTAGCAGACTTTGATCTGAATCCTGATGCTCTTTAGCTGCAGCTTCTGGCTTATTCCTTAATTTTGAAACAAAACAGGACAGGCGGGTCTTGTGATTTCAATCAAATTTGGGCAATCCGTGTCTCTGTCCGCTTCATCATTTTGAATTTATTTCTTTTTTGTTCTTTTATTTCTTTTCTTATTTTGGATTGAGACTCCTACTTCCGGTCATCTCGAATTCTGTGCCTTGAGGTATTGCCTGCTCGGACACCAAAAAAATAAACGAGCGAAATTTTTTGCCCCAGTTTTCACCAGAAAATTTCATGAGTCATTTGCAACACAAATCTATGTTATTTTTACTGAAAACAATACAAGTTAAGATTGTGTATCCTTGGACTGATTTCCAGGTTATGCTAGGAAGGAAAAAGGGTCTCTGCGAGGGATAGGAAGAGGATCCACGGGTTATACCGGGATATGAATGAAAAAGTACCTGCTGGGGGTAAGAAAAGATCCACGGGTTATGCAGGAATGGGAATGAAAGGTCCCTGATGGGGATGGAAGGAAAGCTATGGTTACGCAGGGAAGAATGAAGAAATTCCTAGGTTATGCCAGGGAGACCGTGGGTTAATGCCGGGGTTGAAAGGAAAATTTTACTAGGTTATGCTAGGGAGATCCACGGGTTATGCCGGGATAAGCGGAAGAAATCCTAGGTTATGCTAAGAAGATCCACGGGATACGCCGGGAATGAAAGAAAAATTCCTGGGTTATGCCAGCGGAATCCGCGGGTTATGCCGGGATGAATGGAAGAATTCCTAGGTTATGCTAGGGGAATCCGTGGGGTATGCCGGGATTGAGAGAAAACTCCTAGGTTATGCTAGGGATATCCACGGGTTATGCCGGGATGAATGGAAAATTCCAAGATTGTGCTAGGGGAATCCGCGGGTTATGCCGGGATTGGGAGAAAGCTCCTAGGTTATGCTAGGGAAATCCACGGGTTATGCTGGGATGAATGGGAAATTCCTGGGTTATGCCAGGGGAATCCGCGGGTTATGTCGGGATTGAGAGAAAACCCCTAGGTTATGCTAGGGAGATCCACGGGTTATGTCGGGATGAATGGAAAATTCCTGGATTATGCCAGGGAAATTCGCGGGTTATGCTGGGATTGGGAGAAAACTCCTATGTTTTGCTAGGTAAATCCGCATGTTATGCTGGGATGAATGGAAAATTTTCCTAGGTTATGCTAGGGAGATCCACGGGTTACGGTGGGATAAAGAAAAATTCATGGGTTATGCCAGGAGTAATCCGCGGGTTATGCCGGGATGAAGGAAGAATTCCTAGGTTACACTAGGGGAATCCGCGGGTTATGCCGGGATTGAGATGAAAGTCCTAGGTTATGCTTGGGAGATCTGCGGGTTATGCCGGGATGAATGGAAAATTTCTGGGTTATGCCAGGGGAATCCGCGGGTTATGCCAGAATTGAAATAAAATTCCTAGGTTATGCTAGGGAGTTACAAGGAAGTGAAGGACCACAAAGATCCTTTGGACTATGCTGGGGAAAGAGAAGATAAGGAAAAACCCTTAGGTTATGCTAAGGATAGAGGAGCGTTACTTTTAGACTATGCTGGGGAGTAAAAAGTGGGAGAAAAAGGGGTCCTCAGGTTATGCTGGAGATGTAAAAAGGAACTTCCCGGGTTATGCCGAGGAGCGAAGGAAGGAAATTTTTTGGTCTATGCTGGAGGGGATGGAATGCAATCCTTGGGTGATACCGAGGAAGTCCACATGATGCACGAGGGGAAGCTAGGGACTGGAATCCCATGCTATCATGTTTATTTATGAGTTTGCAGATAAAGAATGAAAAGAAAAACTTCCCTTTTGTTATTGATGCAACACCATTCTTGGCCCTTGAGCCATCCCTTTGGTTTTGTTTACCCCGTGTTCCCTTTGTTTTTCTAGATTACACCTGCGTATACTTTAATTCAAATACAAAACAAACTGTTAGTTTGAAGAGTGATTGGGTTTGCGGCCTTGTTCTGCTTGATTCCGGCCTCAATTATGTTGGACGAGAAACCATTGACTTCGATCTTTGCCTCGTAGGTTGGCCAGGGAGTCCTTATTTTATTAGTTGGCTTTTGTTTTCCAGGCCCTTGGTTATGATTTTTGTCCCGATTTCTATTTCGGAGCTTGCCCTTGGGATCCTTGCTGGGAACCATTATCCTACTTGGCTTAACCCTTCCGATTTTGATTCACCTTCATGGACTTTTTAACTTTGAATTTCTTCTCTTTCTATTTCCTGCTTTTGAAGCACTAGCCGTCATGATCAGCCGGGGTTGGCTAAATGCGCTTGGCGATGCCGGACATTCCTTTAGTTCTTTCCAGGAGAAACCCGTGAGACCGACCCTGCTACCTTTCTTAAGGGATGGTCAGGACGTCAAAGATAAAAGGGGTAAGGAATGAAACATGCATTTTAGAGAGGTATGTTTATTTTTGAGGGAAAAGAGAGGACTTATCTGGAAATACGGGCCGACTTTAAATGGAAATGACATGTTTGTTGGACTGAATACCCGGTCCAAATCTATTTCTGATTTCTGATTTCAACTCTTTCAAACCCAAAGAAACTTATTCATACTCGAGCGACAATATATCCTCTTTTCGGCTGACGGTGCCCTTTTCAGGTTTTCTCCAATCGGCCTCTCTCATTTCTCTTCTCCCGACGCCCGATAGCGCTCTTTGGGAGTTTTGGCCAAACAGACTCTCTCATTTTGTTTTTCTCTGCTCGTTGTCGCCTTGTGGTGCCCGGAGGTTTTCAGCGATAAAACTCTCTCATTTTATTTCTCTCAAAAATTAAGTTGTGCTGAATCCCAACAAAGGTGCTTTTCACATCCCCGTTGTGGTCAACTGATCTGAAGGACTTGGACTAAGCTTCTTGAATAAAGGAAGTTGGGCGGGAATCTACAAATTTGGAACCATTCGGGCGGATTTGTAACTGAACCAATACATTTCTGCCCCAGTTTTGGTTTTTCGTGGGGAAATGGGGTTTTTATTTGTATATGACTGAACCTCAGGGACAGGCTGCCTATGTATCCTTTCGGAATTAAGTCAGACGTAGTTCAGGAAGTTTTTCCTAAACTAATTTGTTTGTGTTTCTTTTTTTTTTCATTCATCATTTTTGTTCTTTTTTTTCTTTTCTTTTTTTTCCTTTGTTTGTTTGAACAGCATTTCCTAGTTCCAAAGAGGGTGATCAAAGAAACGTAATCGGCTCAATGGGTTTGCGAGGGATTGATAGTGTTTATGGTTGAGGGAAAGAAAAGCCTTCATCATTTCAATCAACCGGGTACAAACATAATACCTTTTTATTGCATCTGCACTAACTGCTGCCTCGGGCTCGTCTCCTTCAACGTCGCCCAGGTACAATGCTCCTTTAGGCAGTACCTTTCTGATAATGTATGGACCTTTCTAGTTTGGAGCGAAATTTCCTTTGGCTTCCTGATGGTGAGGAAGTATCCACCTCAATACCAGCTGCCCAACTTCGAAATTCCTATGGCGCACTTTCTTGTTGTAAGCGCAGGCCATTCTTTGTTGGTACAACTACCCGTGACATACCGCAGCCATTCGTTATATATCAATTAATGATAACTGCTCCAACTAGTTTTAACCCACTCGCTATCCTCACTTTCTACTTCGACAATTACTCAAAGCAAAGGGATTTCTACCTCTACGGGTATGACAGCTTCAATCCCATAGACCAGCAAATAAGGAGTTGCTCCTACCGATGTGCATACCGTGGTACGATATCCCATCAATGCAAAAGACAACTGTTCATTCCATAGCCTCGAGCTTTGAATCATTTTTCTCAAGATCTTCTTGATGTTCTTGTTAGCTGCTTCGACGACACCATTAGCTTTGGGCCGGTAAGGGGTGGAATTTCTATGTGTTATCTTGAATTGTTCACATGTTTCTCCAATCAGACGATTGTTTAGATAAGCTGTGTTGTCTGTAATGATGGTAGCAGGAATCCCAAAACGACAAATGATATTGGAATACATAAAATCCACCACGGCTTTCTTGGTAACAGACTTAAGAGTGATGGCTTCAACCTATTTTGTGAAGTAGTCAATAGCAACCAATATGAATCTATGTCCATTTGAAGCTTTTGGCTAAATCGGCCCAATGACATCCATGCCCCAAGAGGCAAATGGCCAGGGTGCTGCCATGGGATGCAATTCAGTTGGCAGTGCATGAATCAAATCACCATGCACCTGACATTGATGACATTTCTGAACGAAGCTGAAGCAATCTTTCTCCATGGTCATCCAGTAATAGCCGGATCGGAGTATCTTCTTTGCCAGTACGTAGCCGTTCATATGAGGCCCACACACTCCCTCGTGTACTTCGTGCATAATTCTCCCGGCTTCCTCGGTGTCAACACATCTCAGCAACTTAAGATCTAGAGTCCTTTTGTATAAAGTATCACCACTCAAGAAGAAATTGCTTGCGTGCCGCTGGATGGTTTTCTTTTGTTCCCCGGTGGCTTGCTCGGGATACTCCTGTGTTATTAGGAATCTCTGGATGTCGTAATACCAGGGTTGTGTACGGGATTCTGCTTTAGCCACACTACAATACCCATGCATTTCTTTGATTTGGATTTGTAAAGGATCGACGTAGGCGTTTCCGGGGTAAGGCAACATGGAAGCCAAAGTGGCAAGTGCGTCTGCTAGCTCATTGTGACAGCGAGTAATGTACCTAAATTGTACCAACTTGAACCGTTTGCTGAGGTCTTCCACATGTTGTATGTATGGGATGAGCTTAACGTCTCTTGTTTCCCACTCTTCTTGAGAATGTCGAATGATCAAATTTGAATCTCCCATGATTAATAATTCCTCAACATCTTGGTCAATGGACATGTTCATGCCCATGATTCAAGCCTCATATTCAGTTGTATTATTAGTGCAGAAGAACCGGAGCCTGGCTGTGGCCAGATAATGCTGACCTGTGGGTGAGATTAAAATTGCTCCACTCCCTACGCCTTTTGCATTTACTGATCCGTCGATGAATATCCTCCAAGTGGAGATGTCTTCAGATGTTACTTCCATCGAATTCACTTCTCACCAAGGAAATAGGTATTCAAAGGCTAATATTCATCATCAATGGGATTTTCGGCTAGATGATCTGCCAATGCTTGAGCCTCAATTGCAGTATGAGTGACATAAACTATGTCGAACTCAGTAAGCAAGATTTTCCATTTCGCCAATCGCCCTGTGGGCATCGGTTTTTGGAATATATACCTCAACAGATCCAACCAAGTTATGAGGTAGGTGGTATGAGCTTGCAGATAATGCCTTAATTTCTGGGCCACCCATGTCAAGGCGCAACAGTTTCTTTCTAGCAGCGTGTACTTGGCCTCGTAACTGGTAAACTTCTTTCTTAGATAATAGATGGTTTGCTCTTTCTTTCCCGTGGCATCATGCTTTCCAAGAATACAACCAAAAGAGATTTCCAAGACTGTTAGATAGAGAAATAGTGGCCTTCCCGGTTCCGACAGAACCAAGACTAGAGGGTTGGACAAGTAGTGTTTGATTTTGTCAAAAGCCTCTTGACATTCGACAGTCCATTTAACTGCCGCATCCTTTTTCAATAGTTTGAATATGGGCTCACATGTGGAAGTCAACTGGGCGATGAATAGGCTGATGTAATTCAATCTTCCCGATAAACTCATTACATCCTTTTTTGTCCTTGGCGGAGGCAACTCTCGAATGGATTTTATCTTGGTCGGATCCAACTCGATACCTCTTCGACTGACGATGAACCCCAGAAGTTTCCCTGACGGGACCCAAGTGTACACTTTGCTGGATTCAATTTCAAATCATATTTGCGAAGCCTTTCGAAAAACTTCCTTAAGTCCTTTACATGATTGCCTTGAGTCTTGGACTTGATGCATCATGTCGTGGAAAATGGTGGTCATGGCCCTCATGTATGTTGCCCCGGCATTTTTCAATCTAAAAGGCATAACTCTGTAGCAATAAGTTCCCCAAGGTATGGTGAAGGCGATTTTCTCAGCATCTTCCTCATCCATCAATACTTGGTGGTATCATGCGTAGCAATCTACAAACGACTGAATCTCGTGTTTGGCGCAGTTATCGATAAGGATGTGGATGTTAGGTAGAGGGAAGTTGTCCTTGGGACTCGCCTTGTTTAAATCTCTGTAATCCACACACACTCGAGTTTTTCCATCTTTATTCGGTACCGGGACCACATTGGCCAGCCATGTGGTGTACCGAACCACTCAGATTACCCTCGCCTCTAGCTATTTCATGATCGCTTCTTTGATTTTATCGCTGACATCAAGCTTGAACTTTCTTTGTTTTTGTTGGACCGAAGGGCATTTAGGGTATGTGGGTAACTTATGAACCACCAGGTCAACACTCAATCCAGGCTTGTCATCGTAAGACCAAGCGAATACATCTTTGAATTCCAAAAGGAGTTGAACCAATGAATCTCCTATTTCTTAATTCACATGGATGCTTATTTTAGTTTCTTAGATTTCACCAGGATTGTCCAAGTTAACCGGTTTAGTATCGTTTAAGTTTGGCTTAGGTTTGTTCTTGGTTCATTATTTCACAAATGGGCAGCATGTTTGGTTCGTGGCATGAAGTCTGCGAGCATGTCGTTTTATTTAAAGCCGCATTATTGGGACTGAAAGAAAAAATGAAAAATAAAAGAAACACAAAATCAGAGAAAGACAGAGAAGTGCAAATGATAAAATATTGATTTCATTTCTTTGAACTTGTAAGATAACATGGTTTACAACTAGAATTTAAAGGACAAAAATGCTAAAGAAAAACAACCGAGCTACACCCTGAAATAGCTCGCGATGCAAGAAAAGGTAGCAAGGCGGGACTACCGGGCCTCCCGCCTGACTGGGAAAGGCGTGGCCTTCCAATTTTGCAGCTTGGCATCCGGTCCCATATAGAGCACTTCAGCAGTGCTTGAGCCTTCTCCCAGCTGGACCATATTGGCTTCATAAAATAATTCCCTCATGGCTCCACATATCTCATCAATTTCTTCTGCTGTGAAGGTCTCTTCTTCCTCTTCCTCACTGTACTTTGGTTTTACAAATGTTTTGTACAAGTGTGGTAGGGGTTGTGGGAAAGCCCATCCATGACGCTTTCTGCGATTGGCCAGGTGATATCTTTTGATGTTGGATGAAAGCCTAGCCTAAAGAACTTTTCTGCGGAAGGCAAAGCGGCCGGCTAAGTTATTCCTGGTAAGGAACTTCCATGTCCCTTGCTTAGCTTAAAACCTTGGCGTGTCATCTGCCTTGCCACCATGATTGAAGCATTTGAGAGGAAAGGCTGGGAGAGTGGCTTGCCTTCTTCGTGTTGATCGGCTACCACGATTTCAAAAGCTTGGTAGACTATGTGCTCGCTTCCCTCTTTGCTTTCGAGGCAAGGAACATAGGGGTCCGGTATATTGACTGCTCTTCTTCTTCGTGAACTACAATCTCCTTGTTTTCATGTTCGAACTTCAGCATTTGGTGCAAAGTAAAGGGCACCGCTTCTGCTGCGTGTATCCACGGTCTTCCTAGGAGGTAGTTATAGGATGTGTCTATGTCCAATAATTGAAGCGTCACTTCAAAGTCGACTGGACCAATGGTTAGCACTAAGTCAATTTCCCCTATGGTGTCTCTCTTGATTCTATCAAAAGCTCGGATATACACATTGTTAGGACGGATCCTCTCTGTCCCAATATCCATTCTATGCAATGTAGACAGTGGGCATATATCTACCCCAGAACCTCCGTCTATCATCACTCTATTGACATAATAGCCCTCGCATTTGACGGTGAGGTGCAAAGCTTTGTTGTGGGCAGCTCCCTGAGGAGGTAAGTCATTCTTGCTGAATGTAACCTGGTTAATGGTAAAGAATATTTCTGCCATTTTCTCTAGTTGATCCACGGAGGTTCCAGCCAGTACGTAAGCTTCGTTCAAGGTTTTGGCCAACACCTACTGGTGCTCGGGATATTTCATCAAGAGTGACAGTAAAGAGACCTGCTCAGGAGACTTTCGGAGCTGGTCCACACCCTCGTATTCTGGCATTTTCATTTTTTGAAAGAAGGCTTCTGCGTCTTTAGCATTCACTGGCCTCTTAGGTGGAAATCATCGTTTGGTAGCAGCGTTCACCTCATCCACATCTGAGTATTTCTTTGTGGGATGGCATTTTTTAGTTTCCCCGATGATTTCTTTGCCCTTGTATGTGACTATGGTTTCTTGGTAATTCCACGGGACTACAGAAGGGTTTGTCATTGGCTTCTGAGGTGCGCGAACGATTACCACGGGCTCATTCAGCACCGGTGGTTTAATCGGTCCCCGTACCACATAAGCTTTCTTGGGTACATACATGGTTTTGTTCAGCTCAAAACTTCTTGGGGGACTCAAAGTGGGCTGTTTTTCTTGACGCCCTCATGGGTGTAAAGTATTGTTTCCTTAGTAGGGGTCGTCTCAGTTTTGATTTCAGACTTCTTCTCCTGGATGCTTGGCTTCACCTATTTTCTTTTCTTCGACCTTCTTGGGGGTAACTTTTGGTTTTCTTTCTACCTCAGCGATGGCTATTTTGGCTTTCAAGGCAGGGTCAAATTCTTTGTCCTCACAAATCATTCCGATGATTGACCCGTTGTTGTGAGCCGACAACGGGTTATTGGTTACGTTTGGGACCTCTTCATCTCTCAGTACTATTTTCTTTTGTTCTATCAAATCCACCACCGCTTGTTTCAGAGTCCAGCAGTTTTCGGTGTCATGTCCTTCTACCCCTAAATGATAAGCACAATGTACGCCCCTTTGATAGGAAGGTGACTCGGGGTTTTGTCTGTTCGGGGGGCACGGGCTGCAGGAGACCCATGTGGACCAATTTTGGGAATAGGCTGGCATGAGATTCCCCTATTGGAGCAAATTTTTGTCTCCTGGGTGGTTCCCTGGGGCGATAATTATTTTGTGGAGGGCGGGGATTATAGTTATTCTGAGGAGGCTGATTTCTCGGGGCTTGGTTTCTGTTGCTCTACTGTTATGGTCGAGAAAATGGCTGGGCATTCATGACTGCATAAGGTTGAGGAACATACTGCATGTCTTGGTGGGGATAGTAATGTTGAGAGGCTCTTTCTGAGAATACATGTCTGTGAGCACGATATCTTCTCATTCCGGAGGCTGCCATTGACACTTCCTCTTTCTTCTTGTTTCTTGTGATTCCTCCCGCCCCGCCTTGTATGGCCTTGGAGGTTGCTCTTATGCGGATTAACTATGAATTCTCTCTGTCTTCAGGCCATTTTCTACCATCTCACCGATCTTAATTGCCTCTGCAAAAGGTTTGCCCATTCCTGACATCATATTTTGAAAATAATCTGCCTCTTGCGCTTGTAGGAAAACCGTGACCATCTCCGTCTAGTCCATGGGTGCCTTTACTCTCGACGCTTGCTCGCGCCACTTAACAGCACATTCTCTGAAGCTTTCTGAAGGTTTCTTTTTCAAGTTGGCAATGGAATTCCTGTCCGGGGCAATGTCAACGATATACTGGAATTGCCTTACGTAATCCCGTTGAGGTCATACCAGATATGCCATCGAGTGATGTCCTGGTCCATGTACTATTCAGAAGCAATGCCCACTAAGCTCTCCCCAAAATATTCCATCAAGAGTTTTTCTTTTCCACCTGCTCCACGCAGTTGATTGCAATACTTTTTCAAATGAGCGATGGGGTCGCCGTGGCCATCGTATTTTTCAAACTTCAGCGTTTTGAACCCCAAAGGGAGATGTAGGTGCGGGAACATGCATAGGTCTGAGTAAGATATACTCTTCTTCCCACTTTATCCTTGCATTTTTTTCAGACTCTATTCGAGGCTTTTCATCCTTCTTGTTATTTCATCTTGTTCGGGTGTTTTAAGGGTTTTGTCTTGCATAGGTGTGAGTTCGTATGCTGGTTGAGGTTAGGCTTGGTTTGGTTGTTAGGAGTTTGGAATGTGAAATCTGTGGGGTCAAACATGGGCCTCGGCACTGCAGGCTGTGTGGTGGCTGCGGACGGAGGAGCCATAAAAATGTTGAGAACTGGACCGGATGTGAAACATCGGAGGGCAGGTTTTAGAAGGCGCCCCGGCAAAGTTGGTTGATATGGTGGGCTACCCTAGGAGGATATTTGGGTGACTGATAGGGATGGTGGAGGTACCCCCTGACCTTGGGAAAAGCTCGGGAAATCCGGGGATAGCGTTTGGAGGTTCTTTTCCATTTGTCCAACCATCTCACATCACCATAACTCAGAGTCGAAGGATCCTGTTCTCTTCAGCCTCCGCAGATTCGGAGGCTGGGATTCCCGTAATTGGGTTTTCCTCTGGGATAGGGACTACTGGTAGAGTCACTTCGGTCGATATCTCTACGCTTTGATCTAGTAAAGTATCCGTGCGAAGCCAGCTTACCCGAAACCAATCACTGTTCTTAAAACACCTGGACTGGACACTGGAATTTTAAACGGTTAGGTTGAGATAGATAACAAACAGGAAATCGCATGTTGGGTATGATGCACATGTGCAGTTAACGGGTTTTTGTATGCTTGCAATGGTCACATGTGTCATCCCGACATTTATTCCGAATTTCCTTTTGTTTCCTACTTCTTATTCCTTGTTAGCTTTCACTTTTAAAGAATACGGTCGAATATTATAAAGATTGCCTACGTATCATGACAACGCATGAATCAGACGGAGCGTAGTTACAAAAGCTAACAGAATGAAAGGCAACTACCAGACTGGGACTCATTAATCTTACAGACTCAAAAGGGGTGTAAAAGAGCATACAGACAGACTCTTGTAAGAAAGTACAAATTTATGAGAACATTAAAATTTCAAATGTTTCTGGAGCTTGCGAGGCATCGTCCGGCCTTGCCGCAGGTTTGCGTGCTAAGCTTCCTTGGAGGTAGTTGAGATCTTCCATCAGTTGACGGAAAAATGTCATGGCAGCAGCAAAGAACATAGATTTTGTCATGTCCTCACAGTGGTTGCACTTTGTGGTAATATATCCTGCGATTGCCCGCACCCTTTCCCTGATAACCCCTTTGTCTTGAAATAGACGCCCAATTTGCTCGGCCCTTACCTCTAGAGTTCGTTCGACTACTTGATTCAGCTTTTGGAATTGCCGCAAATCCCTTTCTAATCATGCTATTACCGCATAGCAATGCTCTCTTTCGGCTTTGAAATACCTGGCTTGTTTGGCCATTTTGTTTTCAGCTATGACGACCCTTTGTTTTAAACCGACGATCTCATTGCCACTTCCTTCTTTTAATTTCTCCAGTATGTGGGCTCGTTCCTCTGCACTTTTAATTAATTGCCTCCGAACCCTAGATAGTTCACCCTTCGCTTTATTCAGGTCTAACCTGTATTCGGTTACTTTCCGCCGCAAGTTTTCTATGAGATTCATCTTTTGCACTTCTAGGAGGATTTTCTGCGGCTGCCTTCATTTTCTGGATTTGAGCTCGTAGGGCTTCATTTTCTTTAGTCAATACCTTCTTTTTTCCCTCGCTGGCTGCAGCTTGCAAACTGTTTTCAAATTGTAGCTCTTGGATTTACTTTTCCAGCCTTCCTATAGTATCCCTATACTTATTTTCTTTGGCTAACCAATCCCACTACTCTTGTGATGTCTCAAAAAATTCTTGGAGATGCGGTCTCTTAGCCGGCCTCCCAGGTTATATGTCTCTTTTTTACCAAGAAACATACCCTGCTGCGACCTCTCCTTTGGATATGTCACGTACTCGAGTATCAGCTGTCAAGTATTGACATTCACTCCAGATTAAGCGTACAACGGCTTCAGGGAATTGAACATTCGGGCTTCTCTCAACCACATGACGGCTAATACCTTCGTCTCTAGGGATCATTTGGCATCTACCCAATTGTCTTAGTACTCTATACGGCGCATAGGGCTGGATGCTTCGGAGGACCATCAGGAGGAAATGAGGTCCAGTGGCGGGCATATACACAACTTCGTCCACAGAGAGCCAACCAAATTTCCATTCTATTTAATTTGCAGTGATGACCTGGAGATGCGACTCCCATTCTGCGACACCCACAGGTACTTTAAACCGATCAACCCAGTTTCCAAATTCTTCTATGCAGCTTTTTGTTGGCAACTCGTAATTCATGAATCGAGGCCTGTGGCATATATGCTCGATCATCTATATTTGCAGCATCAAGTTACATTCCTCGAAGAAGTTTGCTCCCGCATTACGGATGGTAAGACCACGGAAGATGTCGGACAAAATCATTGGAGTGAGGGTACTTCTAGCCTGGGTCATTAATGTGCTAACGGCCCCTGATATCTGTATGTCGATGTTCCCATCCTTTCGCGGGAACACTAAAAGACCCAAGAAAGACACCATGAATGCAACACATCGATGCTCCTCCCACCTGAGCCGATTTCCCTTGCTACAAATAAGGTATTCGGGTTGTAACATCCTCTGATGTGGCCATACCTCTGATATATAAATTACAGGGTGCAAAAGCTAGCAGATAAATCGGGATTGTGAACTTTTCTACGGATTTTCAAGGAATCCAGGAATTTGTGCACATCGAGGGCTCTTGGTGCCATCAAGTATTGGTGTCTCAAAGGGATTGTATGGGTCCCGATATATCCGGTCATTTCCTCTAAAGTCAGGTTGTGCTCAAAGTCCGAGAAGTGGAAGACATTGTGGGTCGGGTCCCAGAAAGTGATTAAGGCCTTTATGATGTCTCCCCTGGGGTTAATATTCAATAAACCAGTGAGGCCTCCCAGATGTGCATTGACCCTTTTTTGCCCTGCTTCTCCGAGACCATTCCACCATAGTCGCAACTCCAAGGGAATTTTGTTCATTATCGTGCTCATTCTGCACATTTATTAAGGTGAATTTGTATTCTCAAAATATTAAAACAGACATTTATGAAATTTATTTCTTAAAACAAATACCGGCTTTGCAAATACGGCCATACAACACTTCGGAGAGAAGGTTTTTCAGGCTGTGCTTGCTTTCCAGTCAAAATAAGACTAAGAGGTGGCCATTTGTGCCAGATCAGCCTTCCGGCATCCCTTGCGGTAATGTTCGGCTATTACCGGGAGTAATGGCACCACCTGATTTATTTCAAAATAAAAAGAAATTCGTGTTTGTGGTTTTGGCGTTTTTGCAAAAGAATGGTTAGACCCGGCAAAACATTTTATCAAAAACCCAAAAATATTATTGAAAAACTTTCCCAATTGCTTTTGTTTTGTATTTTTCTTTTGTTTCGAAACATCCGGCAGCATATCGGCGCTATTTTGAGCATTGGTTTTACAAGTGGTCATCCTAGCATTGCTATTTTTCTCCGTAAGCCGGTCAACATGCGAATCCAAAGCAAATAAATGCATAGGTAGCACGTAAAATGCATCAGGATGGTCGTTTATTTCAGGTCACCTGTCCTAGACGGACCCAACCCCAGTGTTGAGTCGTCTAAGTCAAATGCACGTGATGCAAACAAGCATTCCTACTAGGGATCCGGCATGATGTTTTGTTATACTAAGTTAGAACCTTGGTACAGGGTCTAGACTGTGCACCCGAGCGAACAACTCGAGTCGAGGAGGGGGCTACGTACCGGGAAGCAAAAGGCCATCCGGCTTAGTAATTTTTCCGGCCTCTTTCTTAATTAAGGGTAATACACTAAAAAAATAGGGATTCTCAGCCAGTAAGCACATCCCCGGAGGTGAGAAGTGAAGGATTTCGTAGCAATTTATGTGTCTAGTTCATATAATATCAAAGCGGTAAAAGCATTTAGCTCTTAGACATGTAATAAAATCAGAAAAAGCCAAATATAACAGTTATTCTAAACTCGAATTCTTGAATCCGGAAAAAGAGATTCTGGGTTATCCCCAGCAGAGTCGCCAGAGGTGTCACACCTTCTTTTTTACACGGCTAGCCCGAAGGATGACACATACATGGGAGTTTTTCCAATTAAAGTGACATTATTCGAAATGGGATCATTTATTTATTAAGAGTCGCCACTTGGGATATGTTTAGCTTTTGGTGTCCCAAGTCATCGGTTTATTTAGATCTCAAATCGAGAAAATTTTTTGGACTGCCCAAATGGATTCTGCGAACCAGAAATTCATGAGTAAGAAATTTTATTAACCTGAGGGAAGGTGTTAGGCACCTTCGGATCCCGTGGTTCTAGAACGGTCGCTTAAACTATTATAAATGGCTAAGAATCTAATTTTTATATATGTTCAAACCTATAGTACACTTTTTAATTACTTACCGATTTTAATATTTTGGGAACAATGCAACCTTATTAAAACACGTCTTGAACCACATCACATAAATGCACCCGGGTCTTCGACATATTTTAATATCGCTGAGACTTGGATTTGGATCACATAAATGTGCAGCCGGATTTAGGAAGATATTTTATTAATAAATTAGCGCCTATAGCAACTATGCGTTTAGAAATTCGTGGAAGGCCGTGAAATTCGCTAAAAAACTTCCAACTTTCTATGTATTTTATTAAGTTCAGGAGCCGCACGTAGTGTTTGATTAAGTCAGTGTGGCTCACTTTATTTTATAAAGGCAACCTAAAGCATACTAAGTTTTCTATTATGCTTATATCTAAAAATGTCCTAATGATTTTATACATGAGCAATGCATTTAAAAAGACTCAGCCTTTACATTTACAGCCTCATTCATGACTGGTCATGTAACTTGGGCTTCTTCTATAGCCAGCCCGGGAAAGGTATATTCTTCACGTTATGACTGCTAACAATTGGGCCTTCCGATAAAGTCCAGAAACACTAGATTATGAGTCCATTGTAGGAAAATAATAGCAACCATTTTACTGATTATATTACTGTCGCAAAATTATACAAGTGATCATTCTGAAGTATACTGAAGGTGTTATAAAAGCAGATGATGAGAATGATGTCACATTTAATAGGTCCAAATTCATATTTGAATTCTAGTAAGAAAATCTGAAATACTCATTGTTAGAGTATATTTATATATAGTTGTTGGTTCACTACTACATCCTCATTCATGGATGCTAAGTAAAATCATAAACTATGCTATATTAATCTAAACCAATGAAGTTAAAATTCACATACAGTCCAGTGTTTTTTATAAGTTTTACAGACATTACATATTAGAAACGATACCGAAAGGGAAATTACACTCATAATACAAAATTGATATATAGAAACATTATTGTCTTCATTATAAGCTCAATAATCTCGAACGTACATAGCTACTGCTTCTCAGATTTTAAGTGAAGATGGATACCTGGAATTTCAGCAAAAATGGAACCTATGAGTAAGGTTAAGAGAGTAGCAAGGAAACACAACAGCCACACAACCAGCAAAGACCCAGGAACTCATGAAATTTGATAGGCAAATAGTGACAATATATCTCTAAAACAACCCATAACTTGTATCGATTGTTAAGGAAAATTTACTCAAAAGAAACAACTCGAAGAGAATTTTCTGAATAGTGTATGAAGGTCTAAGGTGTATTCTATTCTGACTCTCTAAGAGCCTGAAAAAAATCCCTAATCCTTTTCAAAAATCTGCTCGAAAATAATCCAAAAACATCTCTTTGAAATGATCAGATTGTCCCCTTTTATAACTGAAACCTTAGGGCAACATTCATTTCTTTGTTTTCCTTTTAGCCGCTTATCTATTTTTCAGTTTTGCCTAACTGGTCCTTGGTTTTCTGACTTGTGCCTCAAGTTTGAGGCAGAAGCTATATTTAGACCCCTCATTAGAATGTTCTAGGAGTTTGTTACAAGATTTCATATATTCAAATTCCCTTAATACCCCTGTCCCTTTTCCTAATTACTGTCCTGATGGTTTTTAATCTTGGTTCCCATCTATTTGGTCAAAATTTACCTTAATTAGTTGCTTCAGGTTATAGACCAAAATCAAGGTCTGAACTACAGACTCAAATAAACAATCAAAGAGTTTAAAAATTAATCAATGCGACTCATGGATTCAAGCAAGTATATCAATGTGGATTTTACACTACTCAGTAACAAGGGACAAACCAATTATCACAACTTTCAGAATCATATAAATACTCATGGAAAACTAAGACACCTAATGGGTGGGCATGCATCTTTTTATACAGCAAAACCAATGAACCAAAACAATCAGAAACGAAACCCAATCAACTATACAGGATTTATAAAGATGACCAAATTACAACACTCAGCAGAGAACTAAAGGCAAGTAATGGGTAACAGATATTAAACACTCAGGATATACATAAATAAAAACCCAAGAAATTAAAACAAGACTGGAATCAGAAGTTAAAACATTCAGAAAACAAACTTAGCCTATCAAATGCAAATACAGAAGATCAAAATTAATAGAAAAAGAATCATGACAAGTATAAGACTCTAAAAGGAGACGCCTACTCAGAATTTTCAAACATGATGTAAAACAAATAAGATCAACAAAGGTGAGCATTTAACAGCCATTCAGAATTTTCAGAGATGAACAATGAAAGTCAGGAGACAAGGATGAACATGGGAGCAAACTACTCAGGAAGATCTTGAAGGTGAAACATAGAAGACAAATGAACTCGAACCAGTAACACTAAAGAAAACCCAAAAGAATAGCAGGCAAGGATGACTACTCAGAAAAATTTAAGATGAGAATGTAGAAAACAATTAAAATTTAAAGAAAACAAAGTAATTAAAATAAGAAATACATACAAAAGCACAAGCATTAACAGCAGTTAGAGCACATGACACTTAGCTTTTTGCTCGTGCAACCCTAAAAATAGGGTTCTCAAATTTCCAGATCTCTGACCTCTAGTGAGAGGTCCTTTGGCCTCCTAAGGTCTTTGCCTCTCATAATGGAGAGGGAAAACAGGGTTGAAGGGGGGTCAACTGGTTCTGAGACCTAGTGGGGTTTTTAGATTGGATTTTCAGTCACGCCCAATAGTGTTTGAGAATTGTGGGTGGTAGGGTTGTCGATAGGGATAGGAGACGGTCACTTGGGACATATTTGGCGGGGTTCTGATGAGTTTTACTGTTTGGGGTTAATTTTGATTTGTTAATCGAGCCGGTCCGTTAGGATTCGAAGGGTGTGGTTTAGATGGTTGGAATGCACCTTATGCCAAAACCACCCGGAAACAAGAGACCACTTACTAATGACCTTCCCTGTCACTGTGGACTTATGGGAAAGAACAATGAACTGGCTGCAGGAGAGTTATCTCTCACCGATTGGAACCAGAAAATGCAATGGTTGCTACGCAAAGCCAAGGGTCGAATATGTCAAGCAGCCATCTTCAAAATGGTAACTGCTGAATTTGCATATACTATCTGGCTGGAAAGGAATTCAAGAGTCTTCAACAAGATAATTCGATGTAACACTGCCTTACTGAGAGACATAGGGTATAATTGTAATGTTAGAGGTACCCCACGAATTAGACAACAATTACAACACCTTCGAATATAGTAGTGTTAGTTAGTTAGGATAGTAGAAACAGTTTATATGTTATCTCACAGATAGTCAGCTGAGTTGAAGCTAGACTATGGTTTTGAAATGTTACTTCATTGGTGATTAATGAAAAGGCTTAATTACCAAAAAAATCTAATTCATTTTTTCTAAATTAGTATAACGACGACAACAACAACAACCTAGTAAAAATCTACTAGTGGGGTTTGGGGAAGATAGTGTGTATGCTGACCTTACCCCTATTCCGAAGGAGTAGAGAGGCTGTTTCCGAAAGATCTTCGGCCCAAGAAGATAAAAAGATAAAAGAAGACAATATCAGTACCACCACAGAAATCATATGAAAAATAGAAACAACATGAAATCCAGAAGAGATGCAAAGCAAAAGCGATAGCTAGTAAATAGGCCCGACACTATGAAAACATGGAGACTTGGGGTAGGGAATGAGGAGAGTAGCAAAAAAAATCAAAATGTTATTTTTTACTCTCTAACCAAACACTAGAAAATATTTTTCGAAAATTTTTTTTACTCACCAACCAAACAAAGAAAAATAAGTGATAAAACCACTCATTTTTCATGAAAATATTTTCTAAAAAAATGTTTTTGTGAAAAATATTGTCCTTCGTACCAAACACATCCTTACTATGTTGAACTCCTCTTTATTTTAATTATTTAATATCAAAATTTTGTAAAGGAAAAAAAAATTTATGACAGTCCTTTTTACCCGATCTAATTTTAGCATGTTATCATTTCGAGCACTTCCACTCCTCTTAGAGCCCGTTTAGATTGGTTTAATAAAAGTAGCTTTTCAGTAGAAATAGCTTTTAAGCTAAAAAGCAATATGTTACAATTGTCCAACTTAAAGCATGATCGAATTGACTTTAAAAAGAAGTTTTTCAGCAAAAATATCTTTTAAACCAAAATAAATTATTTTCTTTAATATTAAGAATAAATAATTAAGTATTTGAATTAATTAATTAGCTATAAAATCTAGTTCAATATTTAAAATTAGTCATAGAAGTAAAATTATTCTTAAGTTAACTCAACTTAAAAATATTTAGAGTCCTTAAACTTTGAATTAACTAAATAGCAAGAAAATCTAATTAATTTTTTTCTAAATTAGTATAACGACATCAACAACAACAACAACAACCCAGTAAAATTCTACTAGTAGGGTTTGGGGAGGGTAGAGTGTATGCTGATCTTACCCCTATTCCGAATGAGTATTGAGGTTGTTTTCGAAAGACCTTCGGCTCAAGAAGATAAAAAGACAAAGGAAGATAATATCAGTACCACCACAGAAATCATAGGAACAATAGAAATAACATGAAATCCAGAAGAGGTGCAAAGCAAAAGCGATAGCTAGTAAATAGGCCAGACACTATGAAAACAAGGAGACTTGGGGGTAGGGAATGAGGAGAGTAGAAAAAAAAATCCTAATAATATATTTTTTTTACTCTCTAACCAAACACTAGAAAATATTTTTCGAAAATTATTTTTTACTCACCAATCAAACAAAGAAAAATAAGTGATAAAATCACTCATTTTTCATGAAAATATTTTCTAAAAAAATATTTTTTGTGAAAAATATTGTCCTTCGTACCAAACACATCCTTACTATGTTAAACTCCTCTTTATTTAAATTATATAATATCAAAATTTTGTAAAGGAAAAAAAAATTAATGCCAGTCCTTTTTACCCGATCTAATTTTAGCATGTTAACATTTCGAGTACTTCCACTCCTCTTAGAGCCCGTTTAGATTGGCTTAAAAAAGTAGCTTTTCAGTAGAAATAGCTTTTAAGCCAAAAAGCAATATGTTACAATTGTCCAACTTAAAGCATGATCGAATTGACTTTAAAAAGTGATTTTTCAGCAAAAATAACTTTTAAACCAAAATAATATTTTCTTTAATGTTAAGAATAAATAATTAAGTATTTGAATTAATTAATTAGCTAGAAAATCTAGTTCAATTTTTAAAATTAGTCATAGAAGTAAAATTATTCTTAAGTTAACTCAACTTAAAAATATTTAGAGTCCTTAAACTTTGAATTAACTAAATAGCAAGAAAATCTAATTCATTTTTTCTAAATTTGTCTAACTACCCCAACAACAACAATAACCCAGTAAAATTTTACTAGTGGGGTTTGGGGAAGGTAGTGTGTATGCTGACCTTACCCCTATTCCGAAGGACTAGAGAGGCTGTTTCCGAAAGACTGTCGGCTCAAGAAGATAAAAAGACAAAAGAAGACAATATCAGTACCACCACAGAAATCATATGAAAAATATAAACAACATGAAATCCAGAATAGATGCAAAGCAAAAGAGATAACTAGTAAATAGGTCTGACACTATGAAAAATAAAATAGTAAGACACAATATCGCCACTAGCAATCTTATACAAAAACCATGCAAGACTAGTCTTACAAAGGTATGAATAAAGACAAGACTCAACTACCTCCTAATCTATAACCTAATACTCGACCTTCATATCTTCCTATCAAGTGTCATGTCCTCGAAAATCTAAAGCATCGCCATGTCCTTCGATCATCTCTCCCCAATACTTCTTAGGCATCTATCTACCTCTTCTCATGCCCTCCATAACCAGTCGCTCACACCTCCTTACCAAAAGCATCTGGGCTTCTCCTCTATACATGTCCGAACCATCCGAGTCTCGCTTCCCGCATCGTGTCATTAATGGGAGCCACACGCACCTTCTCACGCATATCTTTATTCCTAATCTTATCCATCCTAGTGTGCCCGCACATCCACCTCAACGTCCTCATCTTTGCTACTTTCATCTTCTGGATATGTGAGTTCTTAACAGGCAACACTCAACCCTATATATCATAGCCAGTCTAACTATTGCTTTATAGAACTTGCCTTTGAGTATCGCCGGCACTCTCTTGTCGCACAGGACTCCAGATGCTAACATCTACTTCATTCATCCTACCCCAATACGGTGAATGATGTCCTCGCCGATCTCCCCTCCCCCCTGGATAACCGACCTAAGGTACTTGAAACTGCTTCTAGTAGGGATGACCTGTGATTCAAACCTCACATCTACGCGCACGTCTCTCGGCTCAGCGTGGAACTTACACTCCAGGTACTCCGTCTTCGTCCTGCTCAGCTTGATGGCTCAATCAGAACTATGTCGTTGGTGAATAACATGCACCATAGCACCTCCCTTGAATATGGTATGTTAACGCGTCCATCGCCGGGGTGAATAAGAATGACCTAAGCACAGAACCTTGGTGTAACCCCATAATAACCGAAAAATGCTCACAATCGCCTCCTGTTGTCTTAACATGAGTCTTAGCCCCATCATACATGTCCTCAATACTATGATTAGAGTTAAAATAACTAAAATGCAAGCTCATAAGAATACATAAATGGGGTATACGTGCAAATCGCGTACTCTAAACCTAGTGTTTTATTTAAAGCACGAAGGCTCTTAGCGAAATGTCGTTCGCCTTTTTTATCCTTTATAAATTGATTTCACATTTGACAAAATAGTCATTTAATTATTCTTTTAATATTTAGGACTTTAATTATTTATTAATTTGTAAGTCTTCAAAATCAATTGAATTTCCTATATCAATTTTTTTCTTATTTGAATTATGTAATGTACCATATTTATAAAAAGAAAATATAGGAAAATCACATTTTTTTACGTTTATATGTTTAATGCAAATTCACATGCACGAAATACAATAAAGGTTGGACTAAATCATCATTGACAGTGGTATAATTCGGAAGTGCAATTATAGCAATTTTTTCAGGAATATTACTGACCTTCTTTAATATTAAGTAAATAGATTCTAATCGACAGATTTATGTCCATAATAAAAACATTTTGTTTAAAGATTCTCAGTTTGACTAGCAATACACTGGTGCCTTTGCATTTGATTTATTTCAATTATCTTTTTTATTGGTTAGAAAGAAATTGAAATTATTATTGGCAGTTTAAGGTATATAATTTTGTTTTTGTAAGAAGAATATAAAGTAAAATTGATTGTGATATAGTTTTAAGAGTCAAATTGATAAAATAACAGCATAGACAAATAGATTATAATCATTCCTTGTGTTTCGTTTTTGCATTCAGTCAAACAAATCACAAAAGTCTTACTGTATCTTTTTTTATATTAAGCTATTTGTTGTAAAAATATTAATTCAAAACCTCTTAATTTTTAGGCTTTGCATTATCAACATTTTTCGGAGGTATATGGCTAACCTTTTTATTTTCAAAACTCTAAAAATCAAAATATTTAATTTAAAATTTTGGCAAATCTTTGAAAGTTGTGCTAAAAGTAATTTTGTCTTTATTTTAAGTAGTAGATTACAAATTTAACAGGAATTTTTATTATTCCAACATAACTCCTCATAATAAAATTTTCTCTTCGACAAATCTTCATTTCATCATTTTAAAAATCACTTTAGTTTTTACTGTCTTATAATTTTATATAACTCAAAAATATAGTCTAATAGTAATATTTACGTGATTTTTCAAAATTATATATTTATTAATATTGGTTCACGTGCAGAGTTTGTACTCTAAAGTTAGGGTGAGATCGACATACTTAGGATGGATATGACTGAGTTGAGAGAGAAGCTCTGCCTTCTCTCTAACCTTTTCATCTTCTCCGCTGGTTTCATCTTCTTCTTCTCTGCTGCCTCTGCGTATGCAGGTTAACCTACGCTGAGGGTGCAATGGCGAGAGGGAGAGGCCGACCTAAGAAAGTTCTGGTGCCAATTTATGCAAGCGACACTGTTTTCCCAAAATCTGTTAACACTGTTCCACAGGCAGTTAGCACTGTTCCATTGAAACCTACTGAAGAAACTGTTTCATTGCCTCATGCAACAGTAGATCCACAACCATCTGAAGTTCCCATGCTACCAACACCAACTGAGAGGGCTGATAACAACTCGGAACCTCAAGTTAGTCCAGTGATTGTCCCGATGGAACCTGAGAAAAGGGGTAACGACCACATGCAACAACCACCACCAACTGATGTACCAAAGACTGCTAGTGAGGAAGGAGCAAAAGTCAAACCACCCAAACAGTGGGCTAGCCTATTTCAGAGGAATCGCCTTGCTGCAAATGGTATGTCTCTAGAGTATATTCCCCCTACACTCATTAATGGTAAACCAGTTGGTCAGCTGGTGAAGGAAGAGGTGGAGGAGGAAGAAGGAAAATGGAAATGTGCCCTAGTTATTTTTGTTCTAGGCAATGGACCAGGGTACAATGCTATGAATAGATTTATTAGCATACACTGGTCTCATGTGCCTGAGCCAGAATTGTTTTACCATGATGAGGGCTACTATATAGCTAAATTTCAGTCCCTTGAAGATGCCAATGTTAGAATATACGCTTAACGCTAGAGGGGGGGTGAATAGCGTTATAATAAAAAATAATGTAAATTTGCGAAATTAAAATTGCAGGAATAACGTAAGTGCAGTAATTAAAATGATAAGGAGAGAACACACCGGATTTTATCCTGGTTCACCACACCGTGTGGTTATTCCAGTCCCCGAGAGACTCTCTCGAGTTTTACACTAACTTCGTTAAGCTTACGGGTGCCTAACAAACCGTTACACTTGCTCGTAGATATACACTCTACAAGACTTCAACCTGCTCGAGGATACCGCACCTCAAGACTTCAATCCAAGGAACAACTTTTCCTTCTCACAACAAGGGATTAGACTATCCCTTCAAGTGTGTACAAACACTTAGCACTCAAGACAAGACTCTCTTTATAGAGTAGATATGAGTAAAAACAATACGCTCAAGAACACAACAACTTCGTCAAGAGTTTGGCTCTCAAAAACTTATGAAATGAATATAAAATGATTGCAAAGAGAGTATGTAAGCTTTAGCAAGAATGTAATCAGTAGTTGTACTTAGAAGAGTGAATTTGAGTTGTATTTATAGTGCTCAAAACACCCAAGACCGTTACTTAATTGCCAATCACAAATTGCTGATTTTGTGCTAGGATAATCGATTATCTGATTCTGCATAATCGATTATCTGCCAACGTTCAAAAATCAATCCCAGAATTTAAGCAGAATAATCGATTATCCAAATCGTATAATCGATTACCTGACAACGTTCAAAAATCAATCCCCGATTTTATGCTTAACATAATCGATTGTCTGATTGTACATAATCAATTATCTTTCAGTGTTTGAAAATACTTTGGCAACGGTCTTTAATATAATCGATTACCAGAAAAGCCATAATCGATTATTTTGCTACTTTGTAAAATCTGATGCTCACTGTCTCAACATAATCGATTAGTCTAAGGCACATAATCGATTATCTTGTAGCTTTGAAAAATCTGGTGAACAATGCCTTAACATAATCGATTATCATAAGGTACATAATCGATTATCTTGCAGTTTTGTAAAATCTGGTGTACACTGCCTTAACATAATCGATTATCATAAGGTACATAATCGATTATCTTACAGCTTTGTAAAATCTGGTGTACACTGCTTTAACATAATCGATTATCATAAAGTACATAATCGATTTTGTTTGTCCAGATTTGAAAGACATGTTTAGAATTCATTTTGATTAAAATGAAATGTTTGAAAATCATTTTGCTTTAAATTAAAGATGCATGGTTTGATAAAAATAATTTTACGAGAGAAGCCAAGTCTTGAATCAATTGTCGGATCAAGATCACAATTATAGAACGACTCATGTATAACTTTGTTGCTTTACTTAATCTTGATCTTTGTTTCTCTTGTGCTTGGACTTCGGCATATGTCAATGTTCCGTTCACGTCGGTTTGTCATTTATCAAAACCTACAAATATAAAAACACGTTTAGTTTAGCGACTTGAGAACGTGTTTCAACAATTTTCCCCTTTTTGATAATGGCAAACCAATATCGGGATATGCATATTAATTAATTCATAATGACGATCCAAGACAAGTATATAGATATGCAACGAGTTCCCCCTCAAGTTATGAATTCCCCCTCAATTTATGCCAATATGTATTAGAGTGCATAGCCCCATATCTTCCCCCTTTTGACATTAGCAAAAAATAACTAACTCTTTATTGATTAGACAATATTGCAAATACATAAAAATAAAAGACAGAATATTATGCAAACTAGAAAAACTAAGAGACAAGACATTATTCATTATCAGCATTGACTTCCGTCTCGACATCCGGTACAGTAATAGGAAAATCGATTACACTGTTTAAAATAATCGATTATTGTCACACAGTGACTTAACACCTGAAAATAAATGTCAACATAATCGATTAGGGATATGTGATAATCGATTTTTATATTTAACAGCTAAAATCCTGCAAAGCCAAAACTGTTAGATAATAGATTGTAGTGTTGTATAATCGATTATGTCAATTTTCCAGCATAATAAACATAAAACGTAAATAGGGAATAATCGATTATTGACTTTAGAGAAATCGATTATTCTGCACCGGTGTCTGATAATTCCCCCTGTCTTTGGGGCGATACCTGCAAAAAAGAATTAGGCACCTCCGACGCTCAAGTTAGTAATTATTTAAAACAAATGCAATGCATGAATTAGATCATCGTGGAGTCAAGAATTCCGAGTTCACTACGAATGCGGAAAAAGGACTCTTTCTCTAAAGGCTTTGTGAAGATGTCGGCCAATTGATTTTTGGTTTCAACAAATTCAATTTCGACATCGCCCTTGAGAACGTGATCTCTTATAAAATGATGTCTAATTTCTATGTGTTTCGTTCTTGAGTGAAGAATAGGATTCTTCGTCAAGCTTATGGCGCTAGCATTGTCACATCGAAGAGGAACATGATCAATACTAAGACCATAATCCGAGAGTTGTTGCTTCATCCAAAGGATTTGAGCACAACAACTCCCCGCGGCTATATATTCAGCCTCGGTTGTGGATAACACAACACTAACTTGTTTCTTGCTAAACCAAGAAACTAAGGAGCTACCGAGCAAATGGCAAGTGCCACTAGTGCTCTTGCGGTCCAATTTACAACCCGCAAAATCGGAATCGGAATAGTCAACAAGTTGGCATGAAGAATCTTTGGGATACCACAGTCCCACATTTATTGTTCCAACAAGATACTTCATAATCCGTTTTACCGCAGTTAAGTGTGACTCCTTCGGACATGATTGATATCGAGCGCATAAACACACGCTAAACATGATGTCCGGTCTACTAGCAGTAAGATAGAGAAGAGATCCGATCATACCTCAATACTTCTTGGTGTCTACTTCCTTACCTTTCTCATCTTTGTCAAGATGGTCGGATGTACTCATTGGGGTGGCCATTGCTTTGGTGTTGCTCATTTCAAAGCGATTTAGCAACTCCTTGTAATATTTGGATTGGCAAATGAAAGTTCCCTCTTTCATTTGTTTTACTTGCAGCCTCAGTAAAAGTTTAGCTCACCCATCATTGTCATTTCGAACTCGCTAGTCATTAACTTAGAGAATTCCTCGCATAGAAAATCATTAGTAGCACCAAAAATAATATCATCGACATAAATTTGAACTAATAGAATGTCATTGTTTTTATTTTTGATAAAAAAGTGTGGTGTCAACTTTCCACCTTTCAAACTCATTGTCTAAGAGAAATTTACTCAGACGTTCATACCAAGCTCGAGGAGCTTGTTTAAGACCATATAAAGCTTTCTTAAGCTTGAAGACATGGTCGGGAGATGTAAAATCTTCAAAGTCCGGGGGTTGTTCAACATACACTTCCTCTTGAATAAACCCATTGAGGAAGGCACTTTTGACATCCATTTGAAATAATTTGAAATTCATAGATGATGAAAAAGCAAGTAATAAATGAATGGCTTCTAGGCGTGCAACGGGTGCATAGGTTTCTTCATAATCAATGCCTTCTTCTTGATTATATCCCTTAGCAACTAGCCTAGCTTTGTTTCTAGTGATTATACCGTTTTCATCTAATTTATTCCGAAAAACCCATTTCGTACCAATTATGGTGTGATTATCGGGTCTTGGCACCAATACCCAAACATCATTACGTTTGAATTGGTTAAGCTCCTCTTGCATTGCCAAGGTCCAATGCTCATCCCCAATTGCTTCAGAAATGGTTTTAGGTTCTATTTGTGAAACAAAAGCCATATGTCCTACAGTATCTTTAAGAAGGTTTCGTGTACTTACCCCTTTCTCGATGTTGCCAATTACCTTGTCAAGAGGATGGTCTTTAGACGTCCTCCAAGCCTTAGGCATCATCGATTCTTCTTCTTGTGGTGGTACTTCTTCCGAAGGTTGTTCCATGACTTCATCTTGAACTTCCTTTGGATCCTCCTTTTGTACCTCGTCTTGAAGATTGATTTTCTTTAAAGCATCTGCAAGATCAACACAAGAATCCTTTCTCGCCAAGCGAGCATCATTTTCACAAAATACTACATGAGGAGATTCCTCAACAGTTTTGGTTCGATTATTAAACACTCTATATGCTTTGCTACGTGATGAGTAACCAAGAAAAATTCCTTCATCAGATTTCGCATCAAATTTTCCCAAGTTATCTTTTCCGTTGTTGTGAATAAAACATTTACAACCGAAGACTCTAAGGTGGGAAAGATTTGGTTTCCTTCCCTTATAGAGTTCATAGGGAGTTTTCATGAGTATCGGTCTAATGATAGCTCTGTTTAAAACATAGCTTGCGGTACTCACGGCATCCGCCCAAAAATATTTGGGAATATCGGCCTCATCGAGCATGGTTCTAGCCATCTCTTCGAGACATCGATTTTTATGTTCTACCACTCCATTTTGTTATGGTGTACGTGGAGCCGAAAAGGTATGTTCAATACCGAGTTCGTCACAAAAATCCGCGAAGAGATTGTAATCGAGCTCTCCCCCATGATCACTTCTTATGGAAGTGATGGTTGTGTTCTTTTCATTTTGAACACGTTTAAGAAAACTTTTGAAAGCATGAAAGGTATCACATTTATGAGCAAGAAATAACGTCCATGTGAATCTAGAGTAGTCATCAACAATTACAAAAGCATAAAGATTTCCACCAAGACTTTCAACACGAGATGGTCCAAAAAGATCCATGTGAAGAAGTTGTAAGGGTCTAGTGGTTGAAACAACATTTTTGGATTTAAAAGAGGCTTTTGTTTGTTTCCCTTTTTGACATGAATCACAAGTAGAATCTTTTTCAAATTTCATGTTTGGAAGACCAATTACTAATTCTTGTGAAACTAGTTTGTTTAAAAGATTCATATTTACATGAGCTACTCCACGATGCCATAACCACATGTCGTCTTCTTTAATCAAAAGACAATTCACATAACTTGATGAAGAATTTTCAAGATCAACCATATAGATATTATCCATTCTAATACCACGAAGAATAATTTTAAAATCACTATGACGGATAACTAAGCATTCTTCGGAGTCAAACAATACAAGATTTCCCTTGTCACATAATTGACTTATGCTCAAGAGATTATGTTTGAGACCTTTAACTAGCAAAATATGCTTAATGGAGGAGGATTCGTCCTTACCGACCGATCCAATGCCGATAATTTTTCCTTTGTTATTGTCTCCAAAAATAACATTTCCTCCTTCCGTGGGTTTCAGTTGAAGGAATTTTGATGCATCCCCGGTCATATGTTTGGAGCATCCACTATCAAGGTACTAAAGTACACTTGATCCCTTCAAACACACATACAAAACAAATTAATGAGATTTTGGTACCCAAGCCATTTTGGGTCCTTGTGCGTTAGGTGCAATATATTGGTGTGATTGTCCTGCAGTGAAATGTCTATGTCTAGTGAAGCATGCGGGAGCAATGCGTCCAATTTTATTGCAATAATGACAAATGACATTCGGATTGTGCATTCTTCTAGGATGATAATAATTTGGGGGTCTAAATTTATTCACTCTATTTTTAGGAACATAGTTTTGATGTAGTTTTCGAAAATCTTGTCTAGGTGGTCTATACATGCCAACGTTTCTTCTAGTGTTCACTATATTTTTAGAAATATAGTTTTGATGTGATTTTCGAAAATCTTGTCTAGGTGGTCTATACATTCCAATATTTCTCCTAGCATTTGTTCTAGGATGAGTTGCAATTCTAGGATTAAAATTTCTAGGTTGAGTGTTGACATTTATTTTGTTTTGCCTAAGTTGAGTCTTAGGTGGCTTAGGAACGGACTCAACTTTTTCTTTTGGCTCGTGTTTAAAGCCTATACCGTGCTTAGTGTATTTTAAATTTACAAGCACTTCATTGAGATTTTTGTGTGAAGAATTGAATTTGTGCAAAGTGCTTCTAAGACTTTCTACTTCTTCCTTTAGAGATTTGCAAGAAGTACAATCCTTATTTGAGCTTTCGGATTTATCGGCACTTCTTTTGCCATAAAACTTGTTTTCCTCTTTTAATTTCTCATTCTCAAGAGTGAGTTTTTCAAAATCCTTTTCTTTTGAAGAAAATTGTTTTCTTAAATCTTTAATAGATTTAGAAGCGCTAATAAACTCCTTATACAACTCATCAAATGCATCTTGCATTTCTTCTAAAGTGAAATAGTTCTTAGAAGAAGTACATACCTCATTTTGATTTTCTTCGTGTGCCATAAGACACAAGTTTGCGGTCTCGTTTCCTTCTCCATCACTTGATTCGTCTCCGGAGTCGCCTCCCCAAGAGATGATGCTCTTTGTTTCTTGACGGGTTTCTTCTCCTTTTTAGCATTTGGACAATTTGATTTTATGTGCCCGATTTCCCCGCATCCATAGCACTTTAATTGGTCTCCTTGTCGCTTACCTTTTCGTTCAAACTCCTTTCGCATGAACTTGTGAAATTTCCTAATAACGAGTCCGAACTCGTTATCTTCGTCGCTTGAATCCTCATCATTTTGAGGTTGAGCCGTGCTTGCCTTGAGGGCGATTCTTCGCTTCCTTTGATCATCCAAAGGAGGGTTAAGAATAGTAGATTCATAGGTTTTGAGATTACCTCTAAGCCCGTCGATTGTGACATTTGTGATGCCGATTGACTCTTGAATAGCGTCGGCTTTGGAGCGCCATTCCGGAGTGAGACATCGAAGAATTTTACGGACAAGCTCCCTATCCATGAAAGTCTTCTTGAGAGCCTGAAGATCATTAACGATTTTTGAAAATCGTTCGAACATATCGTCTATCTTCTCGCTTTCCTTCATATGAAAAAGTTCATATTCGTGGGTTAGAAAATCTATTTTAGCTTCTCTTACCTGGTCCGTACCTTCGTAGGTGATCTCCAATTTATCTCACATTTGCTTAGCCATGGTGCAACATGAAATTTTCCGATAGTCATCGGGATTTACAGCACAAAATAGCATGTTGATGGCCTTTGCATTATATTCCACCTTTCTAATATCATCCATATCGTATTCGTCTTCCGACTTCGGGACGAATTCATCTCCAACCTTTTTAGTTGGAAGTTGTTCTCCATTCTTTATGATTTTCCACAGTTGGAAATTGTTTGATTGAATAAAAATCCTCATCCTCTCCTTCCAGTAGGTATAATTTGTGCCATCAAAGAGTGGTGGCCTTGTGAAGCATTGTCCTTCACCTAGTCCTGCATTAATGATACAAGTAGAAGCCATGGATTGTTTCTCTCAAACTGTTAAGTCTTTCAGAGAATTAGGCTCTGATACCAATTGTTAGAATATACGCTTAACGCTAGAGGGGGGGGTGAATAGCGTTATAATAAAAAACAACGTAAATTTGCGAAATTAAAATTGCAGGAATAACATAAGGGCAGTAATTAAAATGATAAGGAGAGAACACACCGGATTTTATCCTGGTTCACCACACCGTGTGGTTAGTCCAGTCCCCGAGAGACTCTCTCGAGTTTTACACTAACTTCGTTAAGCTTACGGGTGCCTAACAAACCGTTACACTTGCTCGTAGATATACACTCTACAAGACTTCAACCTGCTCGAGGATACCGCACCTCAAGACTTCAATCCAAGGAACAACTTTTCCTTCTTACAACAAGGGATTAGACTATCCCTTCAAGTGTGTAAAAACACTTAGCACTCAAGACAAGACTCTCTTTATAGAGTAGATATGAGTAAAAACAATACGCTCAAGAACACAACAACTTCGTCAAGAGTTTGGCTCTCAAAAACTTATGAAATGAATATAAAATGAATGCAAAGAGATTATGTAAGCTTTAGCAAGAATGTAATCAATTGTTGTACTTAGAAGAGTGAATTTGAGTTGTATTTATAGTGCTCAAAACACCCAAGACCGTTGCTTAATTGCCAATCACAAATTGCTGATTTTGTGCTAGGATAATCGATTATCTGATTCTGCATAATCGATTATCTGCCAACGTTCAAAAATCAATCCCAGAATTTAAGCAGAATAATCGATTATCCAAATCGTATAATCGATTACCGGACAACGTTCAAAAATCAATCCCCGATTTTATGTTTAACATAATCGATTGTCTGATTGTACATAATCGATTATCTTTCAGTGTTTGAAAATACTTTGGCAACGGTCTTTAATATATTCGATTACCAGAAAAGCCATAATCGATTATTTTGCTACTTTGTAAAATCTGATGCTCACTGTCTTAACATAATCGATTAGTCTAAGGCACATAATCGATTATCTTGTAGCTTTGAAAAATCTGGTGAACACTGCCTTAACATAATCGATTATCATAAGGTACATAATCGATTATCTTGCAGTTTTGTAAAATCTGGTGTACACTGCCTTAACATAATCGATTATCATAAGGTACATAATCAATTATCTTACAGCTTTGTAAAATCTGGTGTACACTGCTTTAACATAATCGATTATCATAAAGTACATAATCGATTTTGTTTGTCCAGATTTGAAAGACATGTTTAGAATTCATTTTGATTAAAATGAAATGTTTGAAAATCATTTTGCTTTAAATTAAAGATGCATGGTTTGATTAAAATGATTTTACGAGAGAAGCCAAGTCTTGAATCAATTGTCGGATCAAGATCACAATAATAGAACGACTCATGTATAACTTTGTTGCTTTACTTAATCTTGATCTTTGTTTCTCTTGTGCTTGGACTTCGGCATACGTCAATGTTCCGTTCACGTCGGTTTGTCATTTATCAAAACCTACAAATATGAACACACGTTTAGTTTAGCGACTTGAGAACGTGTTTCAACAGCCAAAGAAATACTGTGTGGAGGACCATATTCAATTGCTAATAGGCCTATGATTTTGAAACAATGGTCGGTTGATCTTGATTTAAAAGATGCTTTCCCAACAAAAATTCCCCTTTGGGTTAAATTCCCCAATTTACCTATGTCCTGTTGGGGCAGTAAGTCACTGAGTAGAATTGCAAGTGTGCTGGGGAAACCAATCTTTGCTGATGAATGCACGACAAAGCAAAGTAGAGTCTCTTATGCTCGTATGCTAATTGAGGTGAATGTATCAAAGGCATTACCAAGTGAGATTGAACAGATGGATCCCAATGGAAAGAGCTTTATGCAAGATGTGTCATATGATTGGAAGCCATCATATTGTGAGAAGTGTCTGATGGTGGGACATAACTGTTTGGCTAAAACAGCCCCCTCAGTCAAGTCTAGAATGACACAGGAATGGAGAGTTAAGGCTCCAGCTCCTGTGGCCCAGAGCAGTCAGGGAAATCAAGTCCAGCAACTAGAAAATGCAAAACAACCAAGATCCCATGATGGTGTGGAGGAACAGTTGAACAAACAGAAGGGTGTTACTACACAGATATCTCCAGTCTTTAACATCACAAATTTTCCACCATTATCCCCTATTGTGATGTCTAATAGATTTGAAGTTGGAACAGTGAGTTGGGCAGATCACCCCCTAGATGAAGGGGGAACCAGCTATGGTCAGTGAAGTGGTTAATTTGGAATATAATGGGTGTAAATAAAAGGTACAAACAGAAGGAAGCTAAAGAATACTTTAAAATCAATAAATTTGACCTTGTTGGTCTTGTAGAGACAAAGGTTAAACAAAAAATGCAGATAGAATAGCTAGTTTTTTGTTGCCTAACTGGAGTATAATTACTAACTACAATGGAGCAGTAAATGGAAGAATATGGATCCTATGGGATCCTACTAAGTATTTGATCTCTGGAGTACAGGAGGAGGCTCAACTCATCCATTGCAGTGTCAGGAATCTTAGTGGAGAACTTCTCTGCTATCTCCGATCAAATGATAGTGATCAGAGGGGAACAATGTGGAAGAATATTCAGAATCTGGCTGCAGGTATAAATGATCCTTGGATAATTGCAGGAGACTTCAATGCCATATTGTCAAGTAATGATAGACAATCATGCCACCCAGTCAAGCAAGGAGAGACTGTGCAGTTTAACAATTGCATACAGCAAGCTGGCCTGGCTGAACTGCCATGGAAAGGGGATTTCTTTACTTGGACCAATAAGCAAAGTGGTGATGACAGAGTGTATAGCAGGTTAGATAGGGTGTTTGGCAATTATGAATGGATGATGGAATGGAATCATGTGCACACTGCATATGGAGCTCCTTTTATCTCTGATCATAATCCCATGCTTTTATCCCTAACTGAAGATACTCACAGCAGGAAGATACCATTTAGATTCTACAATGTATGGACTCATAGTAAGGATTTCCAACCTTTGGTCAAAGCTAAATGGAAAAGCACTGCTCAATGTACCTTGCAAGGAGTGTGGAATAACCTCAAAGCCCTCAAGCCTGCCTTAAAATCTCTAAATACTAGAGAACTTAAGGGTATTACATAGAAGATTGAGAATAGTAGAAAGCAACTGGAAGCTGTCCAACAACAGATGGCCATATCATATACAGATAACCTACAGCTGAGAGAAAAAGACCTGCTGCAGCAATTGGAAAAATGGTCTCTGCTTGAAGAATCAGCACTGCAACAAAAATCTAGAGCCAGATGGATCCAGCTAGGAGATTTAAACAATAAATACTTCTCAGCAATAATGAAGGAGAGAAACCATTTTAAAAGGATTACTGAGCTGACCACAGAAGGAGGACTGAAGATAACTGATCCAGCTGACCTACACAAGGAGATTACAGGTTTCTATAAATCACTCATGGGTACAGCAGCCGCTTCCTTACCAGCAGTGAATAAAGGGTATATGAATAATGGTCCTAGACTTTTACATCAGCAAAGGAAGGAGCTATCAGAGGACATCACTGACACAGAGATCCTAAACAGTTTGAAGGCAATTGGTAATGATAAAGCTCCAGGGATAGATGGATATAATACTATGTTCTTTAAACACACTTGGCCTATCATAGGGCATCAGGTGATTCAAGCAGTCAAGAACTTTTTTGTAACCAACAAAATGCACAAACCTGTAAATTGTGCTACACTCACTCTAATCCCTAAGGTTTCTAGTCCCAAAACAGTCAAAGAATTTCGACCAATAGCTTGTTGTGCAGTCCTGTACAAAATTATCTCCAAGTTGTTGGCCAACAGACTCCAGAAAGTCATGAGTAGTATTATCTGTAATGCACAGGCAGGCTTTATTCCAGGAAGGAGAATAGCAGATAATGTCATCTTAGCACATGAATTAATAAAGCATTATACCAGGTCTCATATCTCTCCCAGGTGTATGATCAAAATTGATTTGTAGAAAGCCTATGATTCAGTAGAATGGTGCTACTTACAGCAGGTTATGGAAGCATTGGATTTCCCTCCCAGATTTACAAGATGGATCATGGAATGTGTTCAAACTGTTAGCTATACAGTAGTGGTTAATGGTGAGACAACTGAGCCCTTTCAAACAGCTAAAGGACTGAGACAAGGGGATCCAATATCCCCTTATCTGTTTGCTATTGTGATGGAGTATCTCAGTAGGTCTTTGGTTGAATTGAGGCAAAATAGAGAGTTTGTGTTTCATCCTGGTTGTAAAAAACTGGAATAACTCACTTAAGTTTTGCTGATGACTTGCTGCTGTTTGTCAAAGGAGATCCTCTTTCTGTAAGTACTATGTTTACTTATTTTTCTCAGTTCACTGCTGCTTCTGGTATGACAGCAAACTTGCAATAGAGTGCTGTCTATTTTGGAGGGGTGAAACCTCAGGATCAGCAGCATATTATTGATCTCCTGGGATATGTACGTGGAGAACTTCCTTTTAAGTATTTGGGAGTACCTTTGACAGCCAAGAAGTTGACTGTTTTGCAATGGCAACCACTGGTTGACAAAGTCTCTGCCAGGATTACTTCCTGGACTGCCAGGCACTTATCATATGCTGGCAGAACTCAGCTGGTTCAATCAGTTATATTTGGGATTCAGGCTTACTGGGCACAACTATTCTTAATTCCTTCCAAGATTATAAAACTACTTGAGGCAATGTGCAGATCATACATCTGGTCAGGATCAATTAGTGTGTCAAGGAAGGCATATGTGGCTTGGGAGAAATCTGTATGCCAAAGTCTGCGGTGGTTTGAATCTGACTAATTTACTACTGTGGAACAAGGCTGCTATTTCTAAACTCAGCTGGGATTTGGCACACAAGAAGGATGCTCTATGGGTGAAATGGATTCATACAGTGTATATCAAACAGAGGCAATTGGAGAACATCATTGTCCCTAAACAGGCTAGTTGGATGGTAAGGAAGATCTTTGAAGGCATTGAATTACTGCAGCAACACCAAATGCTGGATAAATCAGTGTGCACTATTAGACATCTCTACCTACAGCAGATAGGAGAGGTACCAAGAGTCAGGTGGAAAAACTTAACTATACAGAATGCTGCTCGACCCAAAGCAATCTTCAACCTATGGCTGCTCCTGCAAGATAGGCTGCCCACCAAAACAAGGTTCATCAAATGGAATCTGGATGTAACAGACACTTGTGTCATGTGCCAACAAGCTGTGGAAACTAGGGAACACTTATTCCTGCATTGCTCTTATGCAACTGAACTGAGAACTCACATGTTGCACTGGATTGGAATTAAGCAACCTACTGGACAAAACTGGCTTCAGTTTGTTCAGTGGCTCATTGAGAAATCTAAAGGCAAATCCCCTCGAGCTCACATATTCAAAATGACAATTACGGAGATGTTTTATGTTATTTGGCTGGAAAGGAATGCGAGAATATTCGAAAATACATATTGTACCAGTGACAAGCTACTTAGGAATATTGCTTATAATTGTAATGTTAGAGCTCCTCCTAGGCTAGGGATATTACTTAATCAGTTTTTGCTTTAATACTAGGATAGTTTTGTTTCAGTTTTGATAGCCAGTTGAGGTATGAACTGGACTATGGAATTGTAAGGTTAACACTTTGGTGATTAATACAAAGTTTAATTACCAAAAAAAAGGATGGATATGACTGATTGGCGCAAGAGGAATTAAGAGTATTCCAAAATGTAAAGAATGACTTTCGCAAATTGTTCAAACTTCAAAAGATACTCAATTACTTGAAATTTAACTATTATGTCAGTAATAATATTTATTTTTTAATTAAAAGAATATTGCTGCCTGTCTTGACATCAATTGTTATATGCATCATTCATTCTTATTCTATTCATATATTTTTTGTTAATAAACACATAATACAATTGCAACACGCGTACATTTTAACTAATTTATATAAATACAAAAAGTTTCAAACCGTGTAATTTTTAAAAAAGGGATTTAATTTACCTAAAGGTAATATTCCCTTTGGGAAGAAAATAGCAAATATTGGATTTATACGAGTGTTTAGATAAAAAAATAATTCAAAAGGCGTAACTACTAGAGTGAATCTAGTAATAAAAGAATTATTTATTCCCTTTGCGGAAGGAAATAGTAAATATTGGATTTATACAAGTGTTTAGATAAAAAAAAAAAAATAAGACGTAACTAGTAGAGTGAATTTATAAATAAAAGAATTTATTTACTAAATTGATAACTTTTGACGTTTTCATGTCTCTCCCTCTATATGTTTATTTTTTCTAAGAAAATTAGTATTTATGTCCATTTATAAATAGCTTATTATAAAAATTAATCAATTTATAAAGTATTATTAATATTAGCTAAATATTATCAATATTAGCAAAGTAGCTATTTGTAGCAAAAAAAATAATTTTTTACTTTTTTTTTGAGTGATTTTTATTAGAATAAATTGGGTACATCTTAAAGAATTTGAATATTAATTTTGGAATGATTAGGTGAAGTTTTGATGTGGTTTGAATTAAACATTGAAAATAGAATATGAACATTAAAAAAAAGTTATATGTGTAGCATACTGTCTATCACATATGTATCATATTTGTATAAAATATGCATTACATGTATATCCATGTATATCTATATATAGGAAATATTCATGATGCATGTGTCATAGAAATATTTTTTGGACTCGATTTTAACTATAAATTTTGATATATATATTATCACATTATTTGCTAACTCATCCATGAAATTTCCTTACCGTCTTGCATCTAAGGTGTATTTGATATGAAGGAAAATGTTTTCCAATCTTCCTATGTGTGGTTGGTTTAAACGTTTTGGATAACATTTTCCTTATGAATTCATTTCCTCCAATTGGAGGAAAATATTTTCCTTATCAAGAAAAGGAAAAACATTTTCCAAACACTCCTTCTCAACCTTCCCCACCATCACCGACCCAGCCTACCAAATTTCTATTTTTTTGTTTTTTCTGTACCACCCACCACTCATCTCAACTCCCCTCACCTGCCCCCCCCCCCACCCCACCCCCAACCCACTCAACTTTTTTTTTTATAATTTAAATTTCTGTTCCACCTTTGTCGCCCTGCCCCCACCCCAAAAAAAATTTAAATATATTTTTTAGTTTTAATTTTTTTATTTATTGGTTCAGAGGTTCAAAGTTTTACGGTTTCCAAAATTTTGAATTCGGAGGTTTATTTATTTAAAAATTTACGGGTTTAGAAATTATAAAGTTTACGGGTTCAATATTTTGCGGTTTCGAAAGTTTAGCGGTTCGAAAATTTATGAAAGTTCGATTTAAAGTTTATGGCTTCATGTTTATTAAGTTTTGGTTTTATTTATTGACACCACTAAATTTTGAAGTTAGACCTAATATGTGATAGTTATATTGTTAGATTAACATGATAATACGACGTTATGTTTGAAACTGCCAAAAAAAATCCCAGAAAAATTGCAGCTGCTATCTTTAGAGTGCACACTGTGACTTGTTCACTGTGCAATAGTTTGCAAATTACGCAGAGAACATAAACCGCACTAGGCAAATTCGATGCGACGAGCTATCGCTTATGAGGCTGCCATAGGAAATCACTCACTCAACCAACCTCGTGGGCTGACACTGTAAATTTTATTGTTACAAAGTTAAGTTAATTCTGTCTAGATTAGCTTGATTTATAAATCATTGTTTCATTTATTGGACGCAATTTATTCATGTATTAAACAATATGGATTAAAAGGGCTAGAAACTAAAGAAAGAAAATACAGGCAGTCAAACAAATAACTCGGTGTACTAAGCTGCTGTTATGTAAGGGGTCCGAGAAAAGATCGGATCATAAGGATCTATGGTACGTAATTTTGTCTTGCATTTCTGTAAAAGGTTGTTTCTACGGCTCGAAACCTTGAAGGCGTGCTTCCTGATCACATGATAGACGGTCAAAAGAAGAAAAAAGGAAAAAAGCAAATTGTGCAATTTTAGAAAAGTATTCTCAACCAGTGTTGAACAGTGAACAAAAGTGACATGAAAAGAAATAATTACAAGCATTGGTTTTGTATACTTATAATAATTGAATTAAATCCTGGAAGGGATAAGGGGAGTGGAATTTTGGAGGAAAGTACTAGCAGCTGCAACTCCACTACCAAACTTCACTGGATAACCAACATCCTTAAGTACCATTTCCACTCCTGCAAGACATCCCAATAGTTGCAACTACACAAAAAAATCCATGATTTATTATGTAAATTAAACTGTAGTAAGGAAATATATTAATCCTATAAGATAAAAACATAGCATCAATTAACAGAAAACAAGCATTCTTATGAGAGAGGTAATTAGACAGGACATAATCTGACTTTAAATCATCGAGCACATGACCCTGATAGGAGAGTGTGAAGGTTGATGATTAGGGTAGAAGGTTAGCACGTAGTTGAGAGTTTTCCCCTTTCTTACCCGTAATGCTAGTAGCACACATATACTTTCATATCTCTCATATTTATTTACACCATATTATTTAGTTTGCTTTAGTTATCGTATTCTCCTGTTATTACTATTTTGGTGCTACTCCCCCTTCCTCCTTTTCTACTCTTTATTTCTTTCTTTTTATTCTTCTTCCTCTCCCTCTACTCCTCCTTCTTCTTCTTCTTCTCCTCCCTATTTTTCTGAGCCGAAAATCTATTGAAAATAGTATTTTTATTTTCACTAGGTAAGGATAATGTCCACGTATACGCTATCCTTCCCAAATTTCAAGTATGGGAATATACTTGGTATATTGTTGTTGTTGCCGTTTGGCTGAACAAAGAATTTAAAAGTTAAGTTGACTAGGATGGAAGGGAATATTACAGTGATGGTTGAAAAGAGAGCGAACATCACATCATAGTTAAAAGTGAATAGTACAATGAAGTTAAATAATTGTAATTTTGTTTAAAAATAGAATGTTTTCAAACATGAACATCGCAAAATGAAAATATTGTCATATAAGTTGGAAAGGATGGAGTATAAAATTCAAAAGAACAGAAATTTCAGGAAATGATTCTTAAAATAAGAGGCTTGACTAATAAGAGAAAATTAACTGAAGAGAACTTCAACAACAACAACAAAAGAAACATTCTGTATAATCCCACAAGTATGGTCTAACAGAACAAGACTTGAATACGAAGAAGAAAAAAAATACTATATGACAAGTGAAAGAAAAAAAAAGAAAAAAGAAAAGAAGGGGAAAGGCCTAATTTAGGATAAAACCAACTGGAAAAGTATTAATACTAAATTTAATGATTTATGAGGTGCTTGAACTTAAAAAGTCATGACATTGAACCAGAACAGAACCTCTAAGACAGTGAAATGGTAATAGAGAGCTGCAGGAGACATTGCATGAAAGAGTCAGTCCGGTGCACTAAGCACCCGCTATGTGCAGGGTCTAGGAAGGACCGGACTACAAGGGTCTCAAGTATGCAGCCTTACCCTACATTTTTGCAAGAGACTGTTTACAAGACTCGAACCCATGGCGCCCTGGTCATATACCAGTTACGTCAAAGCTCTCCTTCACATTACATGAAAGAAAAAATATAAAGAAACCTTTGAATGAAGATTCTATGCATTTAGTTAGTTAGTATAGAGTTGTAACAGTCCTTAACTTGATGATGTTGAGCATCTGGATCCAATAGACTTAAACACCAGAGCACATGCATTATGGTAGTATGTTAACCGTATCTCTACACAAATTCTCATAATTCTCTGAACCAAACCACAATCTAAAAAAACTTGGTGATAGTCACACATTCAAGAATGACCTTGAATTCCATAATGACAGTCACGTGCTCGAGATGATCTTATAATCTTTATCTTGTTAGGCTTCAGAAAATGTGTAATCAAATAAGACATGTAATCTGCAGTAAAGGGAAAGGTTACCTCATTCAAGTTTCCAAGATGTCCTATTCTGAAAACCTTTCCTGCCACTTTGTTTAGACCAAGACCTAAGCTTAAGTTGTATCGCTTCCATGCCCTTTTCACGATTTCAGCACTGTCAATATATGGAGGAACAACCACAGCTGTGACGGTGTCACTGAACCATTCCTCCTTCTGAGTGCAGTTCTTCAATCCCCATGCCTCCACAGCAAGTCTGCATTCTCATTCAGAAAAATCTGTATCATTTCTCCAGAAAAATCTGAGCATTATAACCAAAATTGGTAAGCTATAATGCTCAAGTTGACGTAGAATATTACTCGCTGCGTTTCATTTTTTATATGGCAGTGTTTGACAAGATACGGAGTTTAAGAAAGAAAGATTTGTGCAACATGCAAAAAGGACCCTCAGAACTTATGGACTCAAACATGCCATGCATGACATTTCTGTGTCTATATGAGAATGTTATAGAAGTTAACGAGTTTCCAAATATAGAAAGGTGCCTTTCTTTTTGCAACAGACTAAGAAAGAGTTCCACATAAAATGAGACAAAAGAAGTAATATCTTAGGGAAGTGCAAATTAAGCTGTGATTCACTAATTAACAAAAACATGACAGGTACTAACAGAGGTTTTACTGTTACCTAGTTGCTTTGCCCAGGCGAGCGTGTCTTGCAATCACATTTTCGAGACCTTCCTCGAAAAGAAGGTCGAGTGCAGCTCTCAGACCATACAAAAGTTGGATTGAAGGAGTATATGGCCAATAAGTTCCCATCTTGTAGAACTTAAGGTAATCACTCCAGTCAAAGAAAACTCTCACTGATTTTGCAGTTTTGGCAGCCTCAAGAGCCTTTGGGCTAGCACAGACTATCCCGAGTCCGGTGGGAAGGGAAAGTGCTTTCTGCGAACCAGTAAGCGCCACATCTACTCCCCATTCGTCCATGCGAAAATCAAGTGCACAAATTGAGGACACACCATCAACAAGCAAGAGCGCAGGATGCTGGTAGTGATCTGGCACGAAAATTGAGTGATAGCAAAATTAATGCATACTGTTTGATATCTGAATTCAATTTCTTGAAGAAAATATGCAACAGTTAGATACATTACCAAGTATTTTCCTTACAGTAGCCAAGTTGTTGGTAACTCCAGTGGCTGTCTCATTATGCACAATGCAAATCGCCTTAATAGTATGCGACTTATCTGCTGCAATTTTGGAGGCCAAAGATTCAAGGTCTGCACCTTGGCCCCAATCACTCTCAACAACATCAACATCAAAGTTGAGGCGTTTCTGTTGATCAATCCAGAGCAGACTGAACTGACCGATGAGGAAAGATACTATGCGATCACCGGGAGACAACGTGTTTGTGAGTGCACTTTCCCATGCACCAGTTCCTGCCACGTGGTGAAGTTATGAGGTTTGGCCATCTTGAGTTGAATATTTGAGCCACAAGAAATCAAGAACTACTTAAACTGATGATGCTGTTTATATTACTGGAAAGCCAACACTTCCCTTTTTATGCTATAACAGAAGAGGGATAAAATAAATTTGAAAAGTTTCATCCTAATACAACAACAATACAACAGCTACGTCTCGACCACGAGCAAGTTGGAATAGCATATATAGATCTCCACTACCCTTGTCTCTCCATTCAGGCTCTTTTTTATGTTTTTGTAATGGCATATAAATCTCTGATAGGACTAAGAGAGTCCTCGAAAAGTATTGGATCTAAAGTAAACGTACTAACATGACTAATGCTTCATCCCAATCTATTGGTATCACAATTGCCTATATAAATCTTTTCTTCTATTTTGCCCCATTTTTCAGGCAAAACGTTCGTCTTAATGCTCAACAATCTTATCTCTTCAATTTAACTTCAAGGTGGCTGATTAAGAGGAATAAGCCTAAGCAGTGGCGGAGCTACAAGTCTAGCTATAGGTTTGGTAGAACCCGGTAACTTTAGCTCAGATTCCATATTTGTGTTAAGTAATCTACTTAATATGTGTAAATATCTATCCCGAGCCTAGTAACTTATCATGTCCTACACTCCAGAACCGAAACACTCATAATCCCGGCTCCGCCTCCGAGCGTAGGAAACTTGTATTTGAGAACCAATGTATCTTTAAACCAAACTCATTCACATGCAAATAACAAGACTATAAAGAGTAAGATACCAAGCATATTACTATACCTGTAGTTGGGATCAGAAATGGAGTTCCACTTGTAGTCTTGAAGATCTTCTTGACATCCTCAAGCAAGACCTTTGTGAGAGCTGGAACAGCTGGGGACCTGTAATCTTCGTTGTTCCGGTTCATCGCACGAAGAACTTGTTCCGGGATATTAACAGGTCCCGGAACAAACAAATGGTTCCTTCCAGGTCCATTAACATAGTCCATCTTCTCCCTCCTGAGATTTCAACTAATGCCTTCAATATACACAAAAAATAAAAGTCCTCATATAAGAATTTTGAAAGTTCCGGTTACAAGTACTTCATTACCAATACGATCTCAATTTTTACCAACCAAAGCAATCAGCCAAGTCGGAAAATTAAAAAAAAATTTCGTACCACTCATATTGCTCATTCCTGAGCCGAGGGTCTAGTGGAAACAACCTCTCTATATCAACAAGGTAAGGGTAAGGCTGCATACACACAACCCTTCCCAGACTCCAGTATGTGCGATTATAGTGGGTTATTGTTGTACTCATACTGCTCGAACTCGACACTAAATAATACATTAAATTTTGTTTTTTTTTCTTCACTTTTCCTTTCTCCTCTCATTTCAACAAAGAATAACTTACTTTTTTTTATGGAAAATGGAATTTTCAATTTCCACTAATTGACTCAGTTAAGCACTCTTCACAGTATCAGCCTAGATGTTAGGTAATCAGTGAGGAAAAGGTCAAAACAATTTATGAGACACTTTTTACACTTTGTAGGATGTCTCAAAATGTTTGAAAAAAATTCGCTAAAAGTAGTATTATTCCACACAACCTCACAACTTTTCAAGAATCCAGTTTATTTTTTGGATCAAGTTAATTTTTTCAACTAGGTGTTACTTAGTATATCTTCCACTATACCAGTAACATAATATCTTAAACTCTGTGTCCCATCAAACACTGCTAATATAAACCGATATGGAATGACTGCAGTGGCAGATCCATATTCAACGACGGGGATCGACACCCCTTTGACTTTCGATATACTTAAGTTTTATATTTTGACACCCCTTAGTAAAAATACTGGCTCCGCATTAGGCATGGGTGTATACAATAACATAGTGTAACATATATGAGTTTAAGTTATAAACATGATAACTGGTAAGAACTTATACACTATCATGGTAACTCAAACTGTTATAACATGTTATTACGCTATTTTGTAGGGCGTCCTATCATATCAGGCTTGATACGAAGAGTTAAATGTTGTTGTATGTCAACTCAACATTTACACTGTCAGTTTACCTGACATAAACTCGTAACATGTAAAATATTTCTTTTTTTGGTTTCCCACCGGGTGTTCGATACCCGATGGGAGCCCGACCACTATATTCGGATTCGTGCCTCATAGGGCCCTATTGGGGAGGAAGCGCTCTTATTAAGGATTTGTCCATACCCAAGGTTCGAACTCAAGACATCTAATTACGGAAAAAGCAGTCTCATCCACTGCATCACATTCATTAGTGGCGGTAACATGTAAAATATATACACACAAACATTTATATACATATATGTAAATATATATTGTAAGATACAAGTGGCTTTAGAAGAGCAAGTACCTGAAATGGCAGTTAATAACAATAAATGGCTCAGTGCAGAGCAGAGAAGGAAAGGAAAGGCAATATGAAAAGTCCAAAGCAACAAATACAAACTCTTATAAGAGCAGCATGAGACCACTCAAGCTTCTTTGTGGGTCCCACCTTAGATTTGACGTGGCAGATAAGTGACTTACGTGGATAGTAATCTTGTGGCTAAGATTTTTGAATATTTTGATACGTCCAATTTTCTTTTTACCTTAGTTTTTTTTCCAAGTAACATTTTTCCCCTCAAATATTTACATTTGAGCTTCTACTTACGTACTTTTTTTATAAAAAAAAAAACCTTTCTACGTACTTTAACTTTGATTTTATGCTAAACTATACTCTTATAAAAATGTTTTCTTTTTTAAGCGATTCCATATATACTAATTAACATGCTCGAGAATAGATAGATTACAAAAGTCTACTTTCAAAAGATTTAAAGATTTTTTAAAAATTTACTTAAAAAATTAGAGTCTTGTAATTTTACTTTCTCTATTTGTGTTTTTTGAATACTCTGTAGTTATACACGTAAGTATAAAGTTTAAGTTTTATATATGCATTGATAGTGTATAGATATTTTATATCATCAATTAACCTACAATAATATGAAACTCCTAATAGCAAATATAATATGTAACTTCATAAAACGATGTAATAAACTACTGTAGTTTATTATTATTTGTAATATTAGTATGTATAAGTTAAATTTGTAATTAACAAAAGAATGAAACACGTGAGAATAGTAAAATTTTTGGAGGATAAAATTTCAAACAACAGTGTCGACCAAGTAAAATTCCAGAAGTGGGGTCTAAGGAGTCTAGTGTATACAGACTTTACCTCTATCCGAAGGAATAAAGAGGTCGTTTCCGAAAGACCCTCAGCTCAAGAAGACGGAAAAGACGAGAAGAGAAAGGAAGGGACAATATATTAATACTATCAAACAGAAATCAAAGAAATAATAACATCATAAGAACTAGAAAATAATCGAAATGCAATAACAAAACCAAAAATAAACCACGGTGCTATGAACGAAGGAGGATTAATTCCAAAGCATTAATAATTTTGTCGAAACTTCTTTTTCTTGAATATTTTATATTAAAAAATATTACATTACTCCCTACTTAAACTCAGAGTTTATACATATATGATGAGAAAATTCTTATATATCTTAATATCTTATGTTAGGTAACGTTTTTCAGCTCGTAGTCGTAGCACGCCTTAATAAAATAACTAACAAATATATGATTATAGTAGAATATGTAGAAAAAATAAAGCTTATCTTAAAAACAAGAAAACAATGAGGAAACATAAAGAAAGCCATTAAAATTGTACATCATAGGAACTAAATACAGACCACAGAAACATTAAATGTAGAGTATGAGGTTGAGAAAGAAATTGTGAAAAGATAAGATGATAAAAGGGCTATAGGAACCACTCCCTAATTTGTGGGAAACAATAGCTATACATAGCATTTTCCTATTTTTGTTTTCTTCTTACTTCCTTTTCATTGCTTTGTTTTTTATTTCTATCTTTTGGCCATTTGTTCCAATCTCTCATCCACTCTTTTGTCCAACTCTACACCCTTTAGGTAAGTGGTCAAATATTACTTAGGATTTTTTTTTTCTTTTTCTCTTTTTCTTTACCTTTTAGTTTTGACCCGAACAGTTGCACTCAAGAGTATTGTCTAGTAATTAGTAAGTCGAAAAACGCCTCTACACGATGAAAAACACAAGGCGATTTCTGCCTAAGTTCGGGGGAAGTTACTTGATACATGTGCTCATAGAAAGTAGTAGATACTTGATATATTAACTAAGGTGCATACAAGTTAACCCGAACACTTGCACTCAAGAGTATCGCCAAGTTGTTAGTAAGCCGAGAAAATCTTCAGCAAGATTAAAAAAAGAAAATTTAGACGATTTCTTATCATCTATCTAAGTTTGTGGGAGGTTACTTGGTAGATATGCTCATGAAAAATAGTAGATAAATTATATATCAACTAAGATAGCATACAAATTGACTCAAACAACATCGTTATATAAAATCGTGTTCAACCTCTTCCCCAAAACAAAACAAAAAAATAGCAACTGCAACTTCAAATGCCATAGGAGAAAAGAAAAGTTAAAAGGCATATAACTCTCAAAAGTATAGATTGGAGAATGAATTAGTTAAGATTCATAATAGAGAAATTGCACATTATGATACATGTACAAAATCTCAACTTTTTTTTTATTGGATGGTAAAATGTCCATTTAGCAATATAGTTAGTATCCTACTCCAACCGAGAGGTTGTGAGTTCGAATCTCCCCAAGAGCAAGGTGGGAAGTTCTTGGAGGAAATGATGCCGGGGGTCTATTTGGAAACAGCCTCTCTACCCCAGAGTAGAGGTAAGGTCAGCGTACATACTACCCTCCCTAGACCCCACTATATGAGATTATACTGGGTTGTTGTTGTTAGTACCCTACTCCAAATTTAAGCATTCCAAAAAGTTTGTACTATGCGTTTTCTTTATATCAAAAGCAACTTTACCTTCTTCCTCTTTCTCCCTACAAACTGCCAGTTCTATCTTGCAACAACATACTGAATATTATCCTACACCGTAGAGTCTGGGAAAGGTAGTGTGTACGTATACCTTACCCCTACATTGTGAGGATAAGGAAGCTGTTTCCAATAGACTCTCGGTAACTGCCAGTTTTACCTTCTTTCTGAAAAAGGAAATGAGAAACTAACAGTCCAAATAAAGGAAAACCTTCTTGCACTGACGTAAGATACTCAGTTACAACATCTACATGGACATACGTAGGTTCATATCGCTTTGGGCAAAGGTCCTCAGGTGCGGTTAAAGTCTTATTGCCGAACAGGAGCAAAGGAAGGTCCATTTCACCTACGCCTTTCAAATTGTTTTTCAGAGAGCGATACAACGAGAGAAAGTGAACAGGGAACAGAACATACCAGAAAAGGAAAAGAAGAAATCAGACATTAGGAGATAAAGATTTCACCCAATTTCTTCGCATACATTGACTTCAAATCCATTTACACCCTTTCTAAATATTAACTACAGGTAAATCAACAACAGTCATTTTAATATAACAAAATTCCAGGGGATTATACCAGGAGGGGTGGGAACTCTTCCAGAAGAGTACTAGAATGTTCTTAGCCCCCCCCCCCCCCCCCGAAAAGGACAAAAATAGCAGGATAATCCACTCGGGTTTTTTTTCCTGCATGATACATGGACTTCAATATCCTACTAAATTATAACAGAACGGATAATGACTGTATAATTTCTGACTTCACCACTATATCAGTAACATTTTTTCACAAGAATCGAAACATATGGCTTTTAGCTAGATTTAGCCACCAATGAAAGCCACTCCGGATTGGTCCAAGGCCTGAAGGCTCCTTCCTGTGTGAGTTTCTAGCAACCACAGAAGAACAAACTTGGAGCTTATATTGTAAAATTAAATTTGTGTAACTAAAAATGTGATGAACAGAACATAGTAAGAACCCAAACGACATTGCCTCAAATGTAGGATTAATGTAAACACTGTTTCAACGCAAGTATGGAATTTCTTCTCATTTCCCTCATGCGGAAATTCCTCACACTAGCCGAATGATAATGCTGAAGTCACTTTTATAATAGTTGCAAGCAGCCAGCATATGAATATGAAAATTAGGCTTTTTTAAAGCTTAAACTAAAACTAATGAAAAAACAAAAAAGAGAAAATGCTAGCTTCAACTGGATCAGGTTATCGATCTTCCAAACATTTGATTCTGCAAATCACTTGAAAGTTTAAATATAGACCATCTGCATATTGACTGTTTTTTGTGAACTTCAGTTCATTTAACAATAACACCAAATGATTTGCTTACGTAATAAATTACAACAATATTAGGAACAAGTTACTAAATTTGATTATCCAGAAAACAATCGAGGACGATGAAGCTTGGCTTTGGCTACAAAAGTACTCCATGGAGTGCTGCATTTATATTATCACTTGTCGATATGTTGATTGATCGGATCCTTACCTACTTTAAGCATATGAGACATAACTATTGCGGAATACAAAACATAATTACTATTAATGAGGTCAGAGGAATTTATTATGTTATCTATTATTACTAAAAGGATTAGGTTAATAATTGATTTCTCAAGACATCTAATTGGACTAGCATTTTATGATTGTGAAATATGGTTAAGCCGTGTACTTAAAACTAATATCCATAAAGTAATTTCTTTATATTGATCAGTTAGTTCACTTGTTTGAGCAACTCACCTGTAACCAAAAGAAAAAGCCGCGCAAGATGTATAGCTTTTTTCTGTTGTTGTCGTCAACTTCTTTAAGTCTTTCATGAAGGTCTGCACATTTAAAGGGGACAATCATTCCATAATGTCATTAAGTAAAACTAAAATAAAGATTGACAGAAGCACAGAGATCAAATGCTGTTTACAGTATCAACTGCAGAGACTACAAAGCAAAAATATCCAAGAAAATTTTCATTAAGGTGAAGGGCAGCCCAGTGGAATTAACTTTTGAACAACCTTCAATTATGCTAAGGAGTAAAGGAAGTGAGAAAAGAAGCCTCCTCTATAAATGTATATGTTTAGAAAATCAAAAAGCCAAAAATCCCAAATATCCCAAGCTTGTTTATTTTTGTTAACCAAGATACAGATTGCTGTAGAAAGAAAATCACTTACCATAGAATGTAAATCGATATGCTAGAGGTAAAATCTTCTTTAGATGACAGTAATAAGGGAGGACTTCCAGAATAGAAAATTGATTTGAAAACTTTTTTTTGGATTGCGAAAAAATTGTTCAAAAATCAAATGAGATCATCACATAATTCTTAGAGATCATAAATGCATGTATATTGGCTTTCAATATGTTTGAGGCTCTCATGAATAATTTTTAATTACTGCCACAACATTATTACACCAAGAGATGACGAAAGAATTTCTAGAAATTGATAGAAAACTTGGAAAATATTTAGGGGTGTGCATTCGAATTGGTTTATCGATAAATCGAATCGATTATTTATTATCGAAATCGAAAAAATCGAAATCTTATTGAAACTATAACGATAAGCATATGTACAAATCGATAATTGATAAGTAATTATCGATAAGGGTCAAAATCGAATCGGTAAATCGAATGCACACCCCTAGACTGTAGACACTTGTTAAATGAGTAATTACCTATTTGTGTAGATTAATATAACATACATAATGTATATATATTCACCTACTATTTTGAAAGCGGCTATACAATATTATATTCCCTAATATATACTCTTTCTTTTACCCTAAATCCTTACCCTATTATTTTTTCTACCACATTTAAGGAATGATCCTATTTATAGATCAAGGGAATGAAGTTCAAATTAGTGGAAAACAGAATTAGCCATGATGATGTGTTTTATTTTGTTTTGTTTTTTTAATACCATTGGAGTGTTGGTGACATACATTTGATCCCTTACTTTAGTTTTGTTGCATGTGCTTGTTGACATAATTTTTATATTATAAATGGTGTTCGTCTTATTTTAGCTTCTTCTTGTCCATATTAGTTAGGCACGTTTATAGCAATATACTTTCCGTGGAATCCCCCAAATTTTTTTATTGGTGTAATCGATAACCGAATCGATAAGCCCCCAAAATCGATAAATCGAAATCGAAAAAATTGATTGAAACGATAACGATAAACATAGGTACAAATCGATAATCGATAATTAATTATCGATAAGAGTCAAAATCGAATCGATAAATCGAATGCACACCCCTAAAAATATCTGTAATCTGGCTATAATTCACCTTTACAGGTGCCCAGGTACTTCAGGAAGGAGAAAACTGGGAGTTTTCTATTGGTTAAAGTTCAACTCAAGCATCTTACCTTTTCAACAATGTGATACTTGGCCAAAGGTATCACTTCTTTAGCTGTTCTCTTGGATAGTTCAACAATTAAATGGCAACTTCTCCTATTTTTCCAACCCTTGCACACAGGTGTAGTCGGGTATTCATAATAGGACAACCTTCTAGGCTCATGACTGATTATCTATACACTAGAGATACGTCAAAATCTTATACCAAAAGCTTGAAGCGCATCCTAGATCTTCTTTTTTTCCTAAGAAAGCAGAGCAAGTGGAGAAGTACCGATACTTATGAAATGTAAAGCAACGCATCACAACACTGCAATAAAATAATAATAATTAAGATGCTTATCTCACCATCATAGTGATCCAAATATGATTTTCCCATTACCCTTGTCGGGTAAGATATTCCCCCATTACGCAAGTCCATATTCCTTTCAGTAAACTTTTTAATTTTGACAGCTTTCCACAGTCCTTTATATTCCGTTTGATCGTAAGGCTTCTCAAGAAGAGCCTTGACTTTCCACCAGAAATCAGAATGCACGGTTTCCGTTGGGCAGGTATCCTCAACCTTAATATTCATTATATCATCAGTATATAAGAATCAGAGCGGAATGTTTTCCAGAAACTTTAAATTAACTAAGAAAGCAAGGAGTTGTGGGGAGGGTAAAATAAAAAAGGGGAGGAGACACAAAGTACGAGGATCATACACTTTCATAGTGTTTAGCTGAAGAAGCTTCCATGAGACTAGAGCTTCCTTCTTTCCCAACTTTACCATTATCGTTAACAAGTATTTCAAGATCTTCTTCATCAGCTTTGCTTTCAAAATCGTGACCACTTTTAAATGAAGCTTCATCTACATTATCTACCTCTTCTTTGACAGGGACAATTGCTGATTTTGCCCCCGTTACCTCTTCGTTGACAGTGACATTTGCTGATTTTCTCCTTTTTCGAGTCGTCTTCTCTTTACTTGACCTCTTCTTTTTCTCATCCTTTCCCTGCCTCTTGGATGTATCATTCTGGTTCACGCTATTTTTCTGGCCCGTAAGCCTCTTTTTCTTGGATGCATCATTTTTCCCCTTTACCTTACATTTCCTAATAAATGAGGTTTTCAAGCGCCAATTCTTGCTTATAAATTTCTCCAAAAGTAAGGAATAGTCTTCATCTACATCAGATGCCTCTTCTTTGGTAGTGATATTAGCTGGTTTTATCCCTTTCTCTGTGTTACGCTTCTTATTTGACTCATTCTTTGTCTCACCCTTCCGACGCCTCTTGAATGCACCATTTCCCCTCCTGCTAAACTTCTGGTTCATAAGCCTCTTTTCTTTCTGAGAATCAAAAGGCTCAAATATCACATCGCTATCTCCTGCTGATCCATCATTATAATTTTCCAGGACAATTCTTGAAAATGGCTGAATTGCTACTTTATCTTTGTTACTGACATGACCTAAATCCTTCGCATCCCCAGCATCTTGTTGTTTTCTCTGTCCTGAAAGTTCACACTCCTCGTCAGATCCATCCTCTTTCTCATACGCTACAAACACAGGAAACCCATCCTCTCTATCAATTTTAACCACATACGATTTCCCATTTGGCTTAGCATTAGCCAAAAACTTCATGTATTCTGGGTCATCCTCATCCTCGTCCCCATCCTCGTCCCCATCCTCGTCCCCATCCTCATCCTCATCCTCATCCTCACACTCTCCCTCATCCTCGTCCTCATCATCTTCATGATTAAGCCTATCCCTAGGAACAGTGAAACCTTCATTTCCACCTCCATTTGTGTATGACTGAGAATCTTTATCATAGTTATAGAGAAGCATCAAAAACTGCACATAGTCTTCATCCACATTCTTCGTCTTTCTAATCTGTTTTTTAAAACGAACAACATCACTATTCTCAAACTCTGCACCATTATTACAATAGTGCACCCTCTTTCTCTGTAAACGGGATATGTCATACATTATATCAGAGCCCTTCAATCCCAGTCGCCCCATTTTAATGGGATTCAGCTTTTAAAACGAACAGATCAGAGCAACAACTTCACTCCTATCCTCAACCTTTCCCCACATCCACAAACAAAACAGTTCACTACCTATCCACTACCTGTCTTGAAGCTTCTTAAATTCCATTACCAATGTCAACACCTCTGCTGAAATGACGATCAGAGGCAAACAAAAATGAATATACTCAATGTGAGTTAACTAAAGATATTTTTTACCAGAAAAAGAAAAGGCTTACCCCGTGCAGAAAATGCTCTGTAGGGTAGGAGGAGAGCAGGCATATAATATAAGCAGCCTTCCCTTTGGATTTATGCTAAGATGATTCTTCCACGCCTGGAACACATGACCTGCAACTAACCGAAAGAGCAACTTTTTCATTGTGTCAATGTTGCCCTCTAGTAACATTGAATTTTTACATTCACACAACATTAACTTGTTAAAAGTTCCATAACATTCAGCTGAATTCATTGTTCAATTGTTGAAGGGGAAAAGAGTCGGCTTTCTCTGAAGTCTTAACGCTTGATACTCTATAAAGAGGACATCATCACTTTAAAGAACAATAATCACCCATCATAACTTTGGTTAAAGAGATAATTAAATAAATAAAGTATGCTTTTTCTAATAGCTTAAACTTTTCGATGGAGTAGTAATACAAATAGATTCAACATGGATGAGAATCCACACGTATCACTCAAGAAAAAGAACATAGAACACATAATTAAATAAATAAAAGTATAATCTCTCTAGCTGCTGAGTATTTGCTAGCCACAAAGGCTTTGGTCTAGTGGCAAGAACACAACACGCGAATTGTCTTAGGCGCACGTCAGGGTTCGAATCTTGCAGCAGACAAAAGCTTGCTATTCAAGTGAAGAAGGGTAAAAAGTCTGGTCGTTATTCATCGAGTTCACGGAGCCAGAATTTATACAAGGAGATCCGAAAAAAATACTGGAGTGTCACACCTAGAATTGAACATGTGAGCTAAAGCAATTTTTGAACGCCTTTACCACTACAGCAGAAATTTTCCTCATGTCAAGTAGATTCAACAGTTCATATCTAACCAAAAAAAGCTAGTTTTTTCCCTATTTACGTAGTATCACTTTCCTTCGAAGGGGATTCAATTGAACCCCCCTTGCCTCCCTTTAGCATGTCCCTGGTCCTCGGATACAGGGCAAGATGGAGTGTTGTACTGCCAGGTCTGCCTGAACCCGGTTCTTTTGATGCGGAACATCAATTTATGTGGAAAATAAACTAAAATTGAAACAAATAGTAGTTCTGAACCCTTAATTTTTAAAAGTACATTCAATGCTAAGAAATTAAATCCTGGATCGCCCTCTGCTCGGGGATTCTACCATTATTAAAAAAGTATCTTTCTAGCTGATACGCTTTAAGACATGCATTTGTGGACCAACAAAAAGAATCACATAATGGGACATAATGAAAACATAATTAAGTAAATAAAAGCATCTAAAAGGGGTGGGGGGAAGAACAGAGTCATATGATAGGAGGTACTGAAAACATAATAAATAAATATAACATAACTATATCATCTCTTAACTTCGAAGCTTTTATCATCTTCAATTGATTCTGTTAAAAGCCAATATATCGAATACCCAAACAAACCCAAAGGCATATATACAGATTATATGTATGCCACTTTTCAAAAAGATAAACAGAGACGCACCTATAAAACAATACCATAAATTAATAAACCATTAGTGAGCCTAATTTAGCACAGTAAAAGCTGAAAAATAACAAGGGCATAATCTAATTGGCTGCACACCGTCGAAGAAGAAGAAGCAGCGAGAATGTAATTGCTGCTCTGTAACTACTTCTGTGAAAAGAAAAAGGCAAAATACGCTCTGATTATTTTTATTATCCTCCGCCGAACTATGCCAGTGTTTATTATGGTCTGTAACTTAGCCATTAGCCTGATATAGCCAGCTGAATTTTTTTGTCTATGTGAAATTTTTAAAAAATTAAATATTTTTTTATCTTTTTAAAAATATTATTTTTTAAAATAATATATTCAAATAAAATTTATAAAAAATTTAAATATAATTATATTATTTAGGCTAAACATTTTTATTAACTAAAAATAATAAAAATTTTAGTTAATTTTTTTTTTAATTTGACCTGAAAATAAAAAAAAATTATACTATTAAAATAAATATTCAAGGCATCTAAAAAGTTATAAAAAATACATAGTCTGAAATTAATTATTTTGGATATAATTTTTTATATAATCTAAATTACGGGTTCTATTATAAATTTTACCTAAAAGAGTAAAATACACAGTTGAAATAAATAGTCATTGCATCAAAAGAAGAAATAAAAAAGTGTGTACAATTACAAGAAATTACAAGTGCAATTGTGCACTCTTTTTATTTCTTCTTTTGATGCAATGACTATTTATTTCAGCTACGTATTTTTTATAACTTTTTAGATGACTTGACTATTTATTTCGATTGTATAAATCTTTATTTTCAAGTCAAATTCAAAAAAAAAAGATTAACTAAATTTTACTATTTTTAGCCAAATAAAAATATTTATCCTAAATGATGTAGTTATATTAAAATTTTATTATAAATTTTATTTGAAAGTAATATTCTTAAAAATATTTTAGTTTCAAAATTATGCCACATAGACAGAAAAATTCACGTGGCAGGCGAGTGCACCCACATTTTTTGCCACATCACTATCTAGGGGGTAATGGCCCTCAAAAGGCCAAGTTGAGGGGGCTAATTAAGATCGGCCATAGTTCGAAGATAATACTAATAATCTTAGCCAAATTTAAGGGCAGTTTAAGGTATTTTACCAAAGAAAAAAAGACCCAATTTTTAATCAACTCTTTCGCATTATGCCTCTTTTTTGGAAATATCTATCAAATTTTGATTATAAATTCAATTGTTATTATAATATATGAACTTAAAATCATGGTAGGAACACATAAACTTTATATTCTTTTCGTGTATATTAATTGTTGTAATGTAATTCATTTTTAATTACTACAATGTCTATGCAGGATTTTTAGAACGGAAGTAAATAAAAAGTGTGATAAAATAAAATTTGTTATAAATAGAATTCTATTTATGGTAAATGTCTATATTTAGAGAGATTCTAATATTTATTACTTTGTGGCTAAGTCAGTCTTTCCCGATAAATAGAAGGTTTCATTCCATTGTAATTCATCCCAAATTCAATAATAATTTTCTCTCGCTATTTCTCTGCAATATTGTTCTTTTTCTTTTATTATTTTATAATACGTTATCAGCACGAGACTCTACCATCTCAAGAAGCTCTTTGAGAAAATTAAGGTATAATTTTTCTCCTCTTTTAATTATGACTGACATTATGAAAAAAAAAGTTCGTTTCCTTTGAAATTTCGGGCAAGAACTATAAGGCATCGATGTTGGATGCTGAAATCCGTTTAGATGCAATGGATCCTAAAAACGCCATTAAAGACAAAACTAAAATATCCACCCAAGACTGTGCTAAGACCTTGATTTTCTTGCACATCACCTTGACGAAGGGTTGAAAATAGAATATTTCGCAGTCAGACCCAATTATTTTGTGGAATGGCTTAAAGGAAAGATATGACAACTTAAAATTTGTCACTCTTCCAGAAGCACGACATGATTGAGCTCTTTTGAGGCTCCAAGACTTTAAAATGTTCAGAATTACTTCTAAATTAAATCTATGTGGAGATACTATCACTGACTATGATATGCTTGAAAAAATATTTACAACGTTTCATGCCTCCAACATGGTCCTGCAACAATAATACATAGAGAAAGGTTTCAAGAAGTACTCTGAGTTGATTTCTCTTCTCATTGTGGCTGAACAAAACAACGATTTGCTCATGAGAAATCACAAAAATCGACATACTCGGTCTACACTATTGCCTGGCGTGAATGAGGTGTATTCACATTATGCTAAGCGTAAAAAAGGCTATGACTCTATTCGTGGTCGTGGTCGTGGTCGTGGTCGTGGTCAAGGAAGAAATTTTCTTGGTGTTAATCATCCCCTAAAGAGAAATAACCACCAAAAGTAGAATAGGAAAGATGAGAAGTCAAAAGCAAATGGTTCAGAAAATGAATGTTATCATTGTGGTGGAAAAGGGCATTGGGCAAATATTTGTCGTGTACCAAGATATTTGGTTGAACTTTATCAAGCACCTCTAAAGAATAAAGGCCCTGAAGCTAATTTTGTCTATGACAATAAATTTGACATCACCCACTTAGATGTGGCAAACTTCTTTGAGCGCCCTATTGGAAAAATAGACCATTTGATCGGTAATGGATATGTGGTTAAAGAAGATTGAGTGGTTTAATTTTATTTTTATTTTGCTTATTTGTATTAGTTAGTGAATAAACATCATGTAATGATAGTTCTTTATATAAAAGTAAACGAGTAGTAGTCATTCGTATTAATTCGTATTATTTATTTTATGAAATAGTGTTAGTATTCATTTTAAACAATTTTTTTTTGAACATAAAACAATGTTTCAATTTGTTTAGTTTTCAAAGATTAATATATTTTTTATTAAAGTAACATTATGATGTGAAAAGAAAATTTAACATTTGCAAATAACCAAGTTAACGGGTTATGTGAAGGTTACTTAAATTTTTTCCAAAAAAAGTTAAATCTGTAAAAAAAAAAAAATCGGAACTGACATGCTAAGCTGCTCTGATTGTATGAAAAAAAAATTCAACATCACACAAAAGGCACATGTCTATGTGAACCATTACAGTTTCTTTCATAAACAAAACTTGGTTATTATTATGAAATAATATAAAAGACAAGAACAATAATGCAAGAACAAGAAGCAATAGAGAGAATAGAGAGAGAGAATATTCTTATTGATACTTAGAGAATGTTAGGAGTGATTTACAATGGTAGAGGGCACCTCTATTTATAGGGAGGAGGATGATTTAACTACCAAGAATAGAACTCTAGAATCTCTCTAATTATAGACATTCACCTTAAATAGGAGATTTCATAACACTCCCCCTTGAATGTCTATTCAACAATGTGCCTCGTTAAAACCTTAAAACCAAAACCCAATGGAAAAAATTAAAGAAAGGAAAAAGAGTACACATGTTTGAATATGCGCTTATTGGTTGCCTCGTTAAAAACCTTGCAAGGAAAACCCAGTGGGACAAAACCTTGTAAGGGAAAAAGAGTGCAACGCGCATTACCTCCCCTAATGAGTACATCAATTTATATCCTTGAGCATTTGCATTCCAATCTTGTGCATCATCTTCAAAACGATCTTTGGTAGACGTTTGACAAATCAACCATATTGACTTGAATAAATATTCCGCACCTTGAAATCATCATTCTTGATAGATATGAACATCTTCATATAATATCGTGGAATAACTCTTCAATATCTCCATAGATGCATTCTCAATGCCATCATGCTTATAGTTAGAGCAAGATACATATGTACACAAATTGTACTAACGATGTGGTACTTCAGGACCAAGAATTGCATATGCTTCAAGCAACTTAAATCTTTCAAGTTAAGTCATATAAGCCATATAATAGACTTTAGATGCATATCAAGTTTTCCATGTCATGCTAGACAAATAAGATATCGAAAACTGACTATACATACCTTTGACTTTATACTTTCAAGCATTTGAACTATAGGTTCAAAACTACATGTCTTTCATATGGAATCAATTCTTCTTGAATTGTATCTATTCCATTTAGTTACTTTCTTTGGGTCAGCAAATGAGTATAGCATGCTTTGCAATATGTTGCAATTGAATTATCCCTTTTATGAACTTCAGGTTCATATCATGATATTCGGGGATATACATATACAAATGATAATTCATCCCATGTAACCTTTTCTCAAGTGTTTATCATGTCTCCCCCTCATGTTAGAAAAGCTAACTTGTTTCCTCAACTTTGGGAAATCATCTTTGTGCATTATCATGTCAATATACACGGCACATTAATAATAAGATGAAATTATTTGGTTCCTGACCCTGAACCACTTGTGAGGGGAGAATATAATATACTCTCGTATACAACGTATATCAAACTGATATATATAACTTTGTTCTCATAAGAAACAGTTTAGCTATTAAGTGGAAGCACTCAATAATTATCTTGCTAAACCAACTTTGATATAAACCAACTTATCAAGATGAACTATCTTGAGAAGAAAATCTGGAAATTATGCTCGAAGTTAGACTACTGAGCAATTTACCTCGCAAGCACCGGCCAGGCTGCGGGTTAATAACAATTGCGCATGTAACCATATCATAGATGCATTATATGTGGTATACATGGCAGGTGAATGGGCCCATATTCACCTTTGATATTTCCAGAATTTATGGGCTTCAACCCGAACTCTTTAGTTGGTCAGTTCATTAATGAGAACAAGTGATACAAGAGAATTCGTAAAGAACTTTCTAGTTCTTTAATATTCACCTATGTGAATTTGCACATCATACTTAAAATGAGATGGCTAACACGAATGCTAACTGAACAAATTATCAATATTGGTAAACTTCAAATTTACACCATGACATGTGCACTTATCAATAAACTTCAGGTTTATTATGACATGGGTTTTTATACCAATAGATATCCACTTTATTGTGGCATTCTTTCTTTTGTATAGTACAAACTGGAGAACAAAGCGGGTAGCTTTTCATATGCAAATTACCCCGCTACAAGTTGTAGTAATAGGATATATCAAAGCCTTCCTTTATTTATAGTCTCAATATAATCAATCGCTTTCGCGTGTACTTTGGAAACTGAATAAGTTTCTTTGAGACTTACTACAGCACAATACTCAATTGTGTTTCTCCAACATAGTAATAATTGGCTCTTCTAGAGCTCTTAATTAATTTTGTACTACCACAGATTCATCAACATCCATGTGGTGAATATCTTTCTTAAAGAGAAAGTTATACCATTATGGTCATGTCAAACTTATATGCAAGATATGTTTCTTGCATTATCGTTGTCCTTTAATAGTCATATTTCCAAAATACTTTGGCGTACAATAGGTACATGACCAACGATCATTCATGCCATATATCATCTCAAACCTCCTTCTAGGGGTGAGTGTGGTATCATCTCAAACCTCCTTTTACGGGTGAGTGTGGTATATTTAATACCAATTTCTATTTCATATTCTTCCAATAATGAATATGTATTCGTGAATCAAATGTTGTCACATTCACTTCGGGGATATGTGATTTTGTTATCCTTTTCAAATCTATAAATGCTCAGGCATTTGATTTGCTATTCTTTGCAAATGGATAATCTTTTGCGCCTCTTTCATAAATAGAGGTATGTGGATCAAGATGAGATAATGATGCATTTTTCCACAAAATTTCCCGTTTGGTTTCACCAACTTCTCCCCCTAATTTTGGGAAAAGTGTCTCATCAAATTGACAGTCTGCAAATCGTGCAGTGAACAAATCTCCTGTCAATGTTTCGAGGTAGCGAATAATGGAGGGCGATTCAACCTCAACATATATTCCTAACCTTCTTTGCAGACCCATTTTGGTGCGGGATGGCGGTGCTACAGGCACATATACTGCGCATCCAAAGATTCTTAAATGGGATATATTGGGTCCATGACCCAAAACCAATTGCAACGGGGAATATTTGTGTCAATTCGTCAGTCAGAGACGAACTAGCATTGCTGCATGCAAAATGGCGTGACCCCAAACCGAAGTGGGCAGCCGACGAATTAGTATTGCTGCATGCAAAATGGCGTGAACCCAAACCGAAATGGGCAGCCTCGTTTTCATGAAGAATTCAAGATTATTCTCATCTATTGTCTCAATATGATATCCATTTTGAATGATATCTTTAAAACTCAACAAGTTCCTTTTAGACTTGGAGGAGAACATTGCATTCTCTAAAATATTGTTCCTTTAGGCAGAGTTATAGTTGCTCTTCAGGAGCCTTCAATCAATTTACTACTATCAGAAATTGTAGTAACATCTGCCTTACACATACTTAAATGAGAGTAATATTTCTTCTTTTTGAATATCGTATGTGTGGTACATGAATCAATTAAACATAATAGTTTTAGTGCGGTCATTATAAAAAAAAATATCTTTTATCTTTTATGACAACAGAATGTATAACATACAAAAGATGTGATGAGGTTTTGCTTCTCGTAGTGAACCATCATAAAAGATATAATAGGTGTTCCGGGCTTAACCATATAGCATAAGGAAAAGAACCTAAAAGGCAAAAACATAGTTAGAAGATACAGTAGAGGTAATACTAAAAGATTGTTTCCCTTACCTGCTGGTTCTCGAATACTTAAAACTTTTGCAAGCAGTCAATCTCAGTCATAGTTAAAGAAGCAAGACCCCGGTACGGGTTTGCACATGCATCAAATGCTTTAAATGCAAAATGGCTTATAAGATCATCTGCAACTCCAAGGAAGCTAGCAGTACCAACTTATATATAAATCTTTCAATTATATATAAATCTTCAATTACTTTTGTTCTTATTATTCAGATGGTGTCTTCTGCAATCGAAATACTAATACCATCCAAGACAAGAAATAAGCCAACAACATCAATCAAGAGCGTTTTTAGAACAGACATTAATGCCAACAAAACAATTCTTCAATACTCTGTAGTAAATAACACATTTCAATTGCAGCTACAGAGTTGTTCCTCATTTCACAAAATAAGCAAAAAAATGAGCTATTTGTTTCCAAGCCAAGTCCGAATTAAAATACGACTTCATTTACTCAAAACATGGTAGTCATGACATCCAAATTCAAATAGCGAGCTAACACGGGATTTGATTTGAACATAATAATCCAAACTTCAGCCAATAGCACAAAATCAAGTAGATAAAGTCTAAAGGAAATCACAACGCACTTTAATACTTACTCACAAACAACAGAGAGATGAGAATTCACTAAAAACCGATTCAAATCTATTATGTTCAGTTAAGCATATTTTACAGCAGCAGTTATACATCCTAACAGCTTAACAGTCGAATGCGATGAAATACTTCGGCAATTACCAATTGATAATGCTGGAAGGAAACAAATTAAGGGCACAGAACTTGTGAAATTTAGATGCAAATATATCATTGGCGTTTCACACAATTTTAATCAGCCAAGCATCAAGGCGTCCGTTGAATCATACCAAAACGAAGCAAGAAAAACTGGGGGGCGAGACTGACCTGAAACAATTCTTCAAACAGAAAGTTCAGAATCGACAAAAACCTCGCCTCAATCTGAAGTATGCTTTCCTTTAATGAGAGTTCCAATAGTTACACCAACAGAGTAATGCCACGATTACAATCGGCGTCGAGACAGCAATAAAACTCAATTAGAAACACAAAACTTCAAAGAGATTCTTGAACGGCGGAAGCAAATATGAACAATGGAAGCAAATAGCCAGGATCACTTGCATGTAATATAGACAACACATAATCATAGATTTTAATCCAACATAAAGTCAATACTTATCTCTTGAAGCGTAACCGCTATCGCGAAAAACCTCCAAGCAAGAAGAATCCGTCCATAATATCATTCTCCAGTTCCACGGTGTTCTGCTGTTTGACCCGAATAATGCCTCGACAACTTCGAACGCAAACAGAATCGACCTCGAGTAGCGGCAAGCTTCGAATCGGGATTGCCGTCGAACAATCTTGATCAGCGGCGAACTCCAAAACGGATAGAACCAGGACTGATGTGTTTGGTTGACGGAGAAGAGTTGCTGGTGCGACGTGCAGCGGATGACACGGGTGGTTTTGGCAGCTGGTTCACTACTGGTTGTTTGCAGATGTGAGGGAGGGCTGGTTCCGTTGACAACGAAACTGGAGCAGCGATGAGGACTGGTGCGATGACGGGAGAGAGGGGGGTCGTTGGCAGAAGACAACACAGGGGTGGTGGGTGTCTTCTTCAGCAGTGTTGCGGCTGTTTGTTCCCTAGGGTTTTGTACTTGTTTCCGTGAAGAAGGTGGCCTACTGTAGCGGCTGCTCTTCTATTTAGTTTCTAGGGTTTGTTGAGACGGTAGAGTCTCGTGCTGATAACGTGTTATGAAATAATATAAAAGACAAGAACAATAATGCAAGAACAAGAGCAATAGAGAGAATAGAGAGAGAGAAGTATTCTTATTGATACTTAGAGAATGTTAGGAGTGATTTACAATGGTAGATGGCACCTCTATTTATAGGGAGGAGGATGATTTAGCTACCAAGAATAGAACTCTAGAATCTCTCTAATTATAGACATTCACCTTAAATAGGAGATTTCATGACAGTTATGACACAAACACCAATACGGATTTCATAATTCATTCCTAAATTAGCGTATGCCAGTTTGGTTAAATCCAACACATTAATTGAACAAATCAATGATTATATTTTTAAATGATCCATTTTCCTCTGTATTTTCCTATTGTGCAAGACTATTAAGTCATTCAATGAAAAGCGTAATTATATATTTATTTTTTTTGCTACGTAATTGTCTGTATCATAAAGAAAGTTTGCTCGAAGTTACATTATAACTCATTATTGAGTGATTGATTTTATTTTGTCTCTTTTCCTTTATCTTTGAAAATACTAATATTTATTTATACATTTCTTTTGTATGTCAAACCATGGGAAGCAAATATGGATATCTCACAAAACAAACTTGGATCAAAGTTCAATTGTAAAAATATTTGTTTAGTTAATTCATGTACGACACACACAATATTCAAAAAGAAGAAATATTTCTCTCATTTAAGTATGTGCAAGGCAGATATTACTACAATTTCTAATAGTAGTAAATTAATTGAAAGCTCTGGAAGAATTACTACCTAAAGGAACAATACTTATTATAGAGAATGCAATATTTATTCCTCCAAGTCCAAGAGGAGTTTGTTGAGTTTTAAAGATATCCGTCGAAATGGATATCATATTGAGACAATAGAAGAGAATAATCTTGAATATATCATCATCAACAAAAAGTCTCTAGCTAGAAAGGGCTATTGAGAAGTTCACATCTTTGTCTTGTGGCCTTATTGGACAAGAACTAGTGCAATTGAGCCACATTCTATTATAAACCAAAAGGTTACTGATTCCAATATTTTTTGTACTTTGGCATGATAAATTGGGACATCCTAGATCAATTATGATGAGATAGATTATAGAAAACTCAAATGTGCATCCATTAAAGAATTTAAAGATTCTTTTAAATAATAAATTTTCTTGCACTTCTTGTTATCAAGGCAAGCTAATTATTAGACCATCACCAACAACAACAACAACAACCCAGTATAATCCTACAAGTGAGTCTGGGAAGGGTTATATGTACGCACACCTTACCCTTACCCCGAAGAGCAGAGAGGTTGTTTCTAGGGGACCCTTGGCTCAAGAAAACAACAAGAGACGATATATTAGTACTATCAATAGATTCATACTAAAATAACATAAAATATATAACATAACATAAAATAAGAAAATAACATCAATATAAGAAATATAGGAAATACGAAAAAGATGGAAAGTATACTAATATCCAACAGATAAAGCCCTGGATCAGTAGCTGGTCAGTAGCATCCTAAGACTAACTCCTAACTGACTAGTCTCCCTCTAGTGCGCTATAAAAATATCCACAAATTCCCCATAACCTACACCCTTAATGCTCGACCTCCATAATTCCCTGTCAAGGGCCATATCCTCAATAATTTTAAGTCGCGCCATGTCCTGCATGATCCACCTGTCCAAATACTTCTTAGGTCTTCCTCCACCTCTCTTCGTGCCCACCACAGCCAGTCACTCACACCTTCTTACCAGTGCATCAATGCTCCTCCTCTGAATGTGCTCGAACCATATGAGTCTTGCTTCCCGCATCTTGTCCTCCATAGGGGCCACACCCACCTTCTCTCGAATATATTCATTCCTAATCTTATCCATCCTTGTATGCCCGCACATCCACCTCAACATCCTCATCTCTGCTACTTTCATCTTCTGGATGTGTGAGTTCTTAACCGGCCAACACTCGGTCCCATACAACATGGTGTTAGAAAATACGCTTAACGCTAGGGGGGGGTGAATAGCGTTATAATAAAAATTAGCGTAAGCTTGCGGAATTTAAAAATTGCAAGAAAGAAATAAGTGCCTTAAGTAAATAAATAAGAACGAACGCACCGATGTATCCTTGTTCACCACAACCCGTGGCTAGTCCAGTCCCCGAGAGACTCTCTCGAGATTTTCACTAACACTGTTAAGCTTACGGGTGCTCAACAAACCTTTACAAACTTAGGACACAAGCCTCAACAACCTTTGCTCGAAGATACAACACTTCAAGACTTCAACCAAAGGAAAAACAAGTTCCTTCTTACAATACAAGGGACTAACACTTCCCTGCAAGTGTATAAAACACTTAGCACTCACTTAAACAAGACTCTCTTAATAGAGTAGATATGAGTAAACAGATACGCTCAAGAACGCAACAACTTTCGTCAAGAATTTTGGCTCTCAAAACTTTTGTAATGAATAGAAAGTGATGAACAATAGAGTATGCAAGCTATAGCAATAATGTGATCAGTTGTTGTGTTTAGAAGACCGATTTGAAGCTGTATTTATAGTTGCAAAACCATGAATTACCGTTGCCTAATTGCCAATTAAGAATTGCTGATTTTACTCAGTGACAATCGATTGTCAAAATGCCACAATCGATTGTTTGCCAATCGTTCCAAAAATCATTCCCAGATTTTACGCTTAACAATCGATTATCTAAGATCAATAATCGATTACTGGCAACGTTCAAAAAATCATTTCCAGATTTTACTTGAAACAATCGATTGTCAGAAATCTACAATCGATTACTTGGCAACGTTCAAAAAATCTTTTTCAGATTTTATTTAAAACAATCGATTATTAGAAATCTATAATCGATTACCTGACGGTGTTTGAAAATATTTTGGCAACGGTCAATTACACAATCGATTATGCTATGAGAACAATCGATTATATATCAGTCTTTGAAAAATCAATTTGACACTGCCTCAATGCACTCGATTGTCAAAGGTACACAATCGATTATTTTATGACTTTGAAAATGTCTGATAGACACTGCCTCAACACAATCGATTGTCATAAGTTCACAATCGATTATTTTGTAGCTTTGAAAAACTTTGATGTACACTGCCTCAACACAATCGATTGTCATAAGGTTCACAATCGATTGTCATGCAGATTTGAAAAATCTGATGCACACTGCCTTAACAGAATCGATTGTCATAAGTTCACAATCGATTGTCATGCAGCTGACTTTAACATAATCGATTATCATAAGTACATAATCGATTATCTTAGTCCAGATTTTAGAGGCATGTTTAAAAATCTTTTTGACTAAAGTAAATATGCATGATTTAAAATTATTTTGCTTTAAATTAAATATGCATGATTTGATAAAAATGTTTTTACGAGAGAAGCCAAGTCTTGAGTCAAGTTATCGGATCAAGATCACAATTAAAGAACGACTCATGTATAACTTTATATCTTTGCTTGATCTTTGTCTTGTGCATCTCATTATTTATCAATCGCGCGCTTGTGCTTGGACCTCGTCATATGTCCATTGCGCATAGTTTGTCATTCATCAAAACCTACAAATATGAACACACGTTTTAGTATAGTGCCTTGAGAACGTGTTTCAACAATTTTCCCCTTTTTGATAATGGCAATCTTTAGTCGAGATATGCATATTGGATAATTCATAATAACGATTCAAGACAAGTAAAGATATGCAACAATGTGCAACGAGTCTCTAGATGTGCAATTAGTCCCCCTCAACATATGAATTCCCCCTCAATTTATGCCAATAAAAAATTAGTGCATATCCCTTATTCTTCCCCCTTTTGCCATTAGCAAAAAAATGCCATAAGTAAATAGCTTGTTTATTTATTAATCAAAAATACGAATACAAAAGAAAGACAATAAAACATAGAACAATAAGCTAAATAAAGAAATTATTCATCATCATTTCCCGCCTCGTCATCCGGCACTGCTTCATAGGGAACAAGTCCAGCATATGGATAATGAACATGGTCGAAATATCCATGGATTTCATATGTCAATTGATTGACAGAGGTGGACAAAGAAGCAAGTTGATCGGAAATAGTTTGGAGTGTAGGAGTTTGAGGCTGACGCGTTTGACGAGTTGGAGGAGGAGCAGGAGCTACATGATTGCCGTCATGGGGAAAGGAGGATTCGAAAATTTCCCATTTCTTGGTGCTCTTTTTGAGCGGACCGATAGAGGTGTTGAACCCGGAGGCTTCAAGAAAATTCATAATAAGGAGGGCATAGGGAAGTGGTCTATCGTCCCCGATGGCATCAAGCATGTGAATTTTGACGAACTTACACCAATTGATGTGAGCTCCGGTTATAATGGCATGCATGAGCTTTGCGTCCTCTTGGGAGAGAGTACGGTTATGTTTGCGAGGCTTGAGGACTCGGGTTATGAAATAGAAAACCAAACGATATTCGGGGAGCATTCCCGTAATGGTAGGACGTCGAGTAGATAGATTAGGATCATAAGCTCCAAGTCCTATTTGGTTTAGGAGAATTTTCTCATCAAATAAGGCGCCAGCTTCTCTAATGTAGCGAGAAATGTTTTCCCCACTTCGAGGCAGGTGAGAAATAGAATGTAAGTTTTCGTTGGTTATAAGAATTTCAACAGCATTAATGTTTGTCACAAGCTCACCCTCGTCGTCCTCATGAAGATTAGAGTAGAAGGCTTGAATCAAGAGAGGATTAATGTGAGGATAGCATAGATATAGGAAATCAAGAAGTTGGCATTTCCTAAGCATGTTTGCAGCGGGGGCGCATGATTCAAGATATTTGCTTGTAGAAAAGCGAGGAGGAAGAATGTCACGCTTTTCGAATTTTGTCAAGAATCTAGTTAACTCGGTTTCAGAATTGAATTGTAAAATAGACCCATCTTGGTAAGGGAAATTTGGAGGAGGAGGAGAAGCTGAAGAAGATGCACCATGTCTACCTGAACGGGAACGTTTAGTGTGTCTGCCCGACATTTTGAATAAGTAGAAATGGCCTTTGTAAGAAGCTTGAAAGATTTTTGAAATTTGGGAGTTAATATTGATGCTTGAGTGAAGAAATTGAAGGCATATGGTACCTATTTATAATGAGGAAGATGGCATTTCATTTATGGTGAAAATCTGCAGAAATTTATGAGCTAAAACGGTCAGAAACGGTAAGAAAAATTTTCACTGACCGTTACACAATCGATTGTGGAATTGAAACAATCGATTGTTATGGAGTTTTGACTTGAACTCGGAACTGACAAAAATCGAGTGTTGGAATCTGGCAAGACCCAAACGGTAACAAATATTTGAATTACTGACAAAAAATAATCGATTGTTGAATTATGGTAATCGATTGTTGTGACACAGTGTGCACAGTGATTTTCTGACTCGGAAAATAATCGATTATATTTTTGAAACAATCGATTGTATTAGGAAAGCAGTACTGAATGGCCTAGACGGTAATCAATTATACAGAAAAAAGTCGATTATATAAAAAAAACTGCTAATAAGCATAAAATGTAAATAGTCGATTAGTGATACTTGCTAATCGATTGTCCGCACAATAAACATGAGACATAAGAAAAAACTAATCGATTATTTACTGTAACAATCGATTGTTCTATGCCATTGCTTTATAATTCCCCCTACCTTTAGGGCGATACCTGCAAAAGAAAATTAGACGTCTCCGACGCTCAAGTTAGTAATTTGTAAAGAATTAATGACTTAGATCAATGTGGCCAAGTGAGAACGTGATCTCTTAAGAAGTGTGTCCTAAGGTGTTCTTAAGAGTGTTTCGGGTACTTACCTTTTCTCCAACGTCGCCAATTACCTGTTCGAGGGGCTGATCTTTGATTGTCCTCCATTCGTTAGGCATTTTCGTTTCTTTCTCCAATTGTGGCGCTTCCTCCGATAACTGTTCCAAGATTTCATCTTGAGTTTCCTTCAGAGTTTCCTCTTGTACTTTGTCTTGAGGACTTAGTGAGTTTAAAATCCCTGCAAGATCAAAACTAGAATCCTTTCTCGCCAAGCGAGCATTATTTTCGGAAAACACAATATGAGGGGATTCCTCCACAGTTCCGGTTCTATTATTGAATACTCTATTTACTTTGCTACGTGAGGAATAACCAATAAAAATTCCTTCATCGGATTTGGCATCAAATTTTCCCAATTGATCTTTTCCATTGTTATGAATAAAGCATTTACAACCGAATAAAAATGGGAGATATTTGGTTTCCTTCCCTTGTAGAGTTCATAAGGGGTTTTCATGAGTATTGGCCTTATGACTACTCTATTCAAAACGTAGCATGCGGTACTCACGACATCCGCCCAAAAATGTTTGGGAATCTTAGCCTCATCGAGCATGGTTCTAGCCATCTCTTCGAGACACCTATTTTTTCTTTCCACCACCCCATTTTGTTGTGGTGTTCGTGGAGCGGAGAAGGTGTGCTCGATACCGAGTTCGTCACAAAAGTCCGCAAAGAGATTGTGATCAAACTCTCCCCCATGATCACTTCTTATTGAAGTGACGGTTGTGTCCTTTTCGTTTTGAACACGTTTAAGAAAATATTTGAAATTATGAAAAGCTTCACTTTTATGAGCAAGAAATAGAGTCCATGAAAATCTAGAATAATCATCAACAATAACAAAAGCATAACGGTTTCTACCAAGACTTTCAATGCGAGATGGTCCAAATAAGTCCATGTGAAGTAATTGCAAAGGTCTAGTAGTTGAAACAATATTTTTCGATTTAAAAGATGCTTTTGTTTGCTTCCCTTTTTGACAAGAATCACAAATAGAGTCTTTTTCAAATTTCAAGTTTGGAAGACCAATAACTAAATTTTGTGAAACCAATTTGTTCAAAAGATGCATGTTGATGTGAGCTACTCTGCGATGCCATAACCACGTATCATCTTCTTTGCTCATAAGACAATCTACATATTCAGATGAAGAATTTTCGAGATCAACCATATAGATATTATCCATTCTAAATCCACGAAGAATAATTTTAAAATCGCTACGGCGAAAAACTAAGCATTCATTTGAATCAAATAAAACAAGATTTCCCTTGTCACATAATTGACTTATGCTCAAGAGATTATGTTTTAGACCCTTAACTAGCAATATATGCTTAATGGAAGAGGAGTCATTCTTACCGACTGATCCAATGCCGATAATTTTTCCTTTGTTGTTATCACAAAAAATAACACTTCCTCCTTCCTTGTGTTCTAGTTGAAGGAACTTGGATTCGTCTCCAGTCATGTGCTTGGAGCATTCACTATCAAGGTACCAAAGTACACTTGACCCCTTCAAACACACCTACAAAACAGATTAATGAGTTTTAGGTATCCATGCCATTTTGGGTCCTTGGGGGTTAGGCAAATCATAGTGATGTGATTGAGTGTTATGTCTATGTCGTGTAAAACAAGCAGGAGCAATATGTCCAATTCGTCTACAATAATGACAAACAACATTAGGATTATGCATTCGTCTAGGTTGATAGTAATTGGACGGACGAAATTCAATTACTCTATTCTTGACAATATGACTATTGCGCAATTCATGAAAATCATTTCTCCTACTATTTGTTCTAGGATATAAGCCATTTCTAGGATAGTTGTTTCTAGGTTGAAATCCATTTCTAGGTGTTCTACAAGGTTCAAAATTTCTTCTAGTGTTTGGCCTAGAGTATGCATTATTTCTAGAATGATTATTTCTAGGTTGCGATTGTTGAAAGTCATTTCTAGGTTTGTTATATCTAGGATGAGCGTTTGTTTTATTAATCCTAGGTTTAGCTGTAGGTTGTTGGGGGTTGGCTTCAACCTTTTCTTTAGGCTCATTCTCAAAGCTTATGCCATGCTTGGTCGACTTCAAATTAACAAAAACTTCATTCAAATTTTTATGAGAAGAATTAAACTTATCTAGGGTGCCCTTTAGTCTTTCTACCTCATTTTTGAGATGCATGCAAGAAGTACAATTTTTACTAGAGCTCTCAGGTTTGTCGGCGCTTCTCTTGCCGAAAAATTTGTTTTCTTCTTTCAACTTCTCATTTTCCAAAATCAGTTTTTCCAAATCCTTTTCTTTCAAAGAGAGTTGTTTTTCAAAATCTTTTTCTTTTAAAGAAGCATTTTCTTTTATGCTTTTAACAGTTTTGGAAGCTTTATTAAATTCACTATACAACTCATCAAAAGCATTTTGCATTTCCTCAAGAGAATAGAAATTTTTGGAAGAAATTTGACATACCTCTTCTTGATTGTTTTCGTGAGCCATGAGACAAAGATTTGCGGCTTCGTCTTCTTCTTCCTCACTCGACTCGTCACCGGAGTCGCCTCCCCAAGATATGTATGCTCGTTGTTTCTTGAAGGGTTTCTTCTCCTTTTTGGCATTTGGACAATTTGATTTAATGTGCTCGGTTTCTCCGCACTCATAGCACTTTATTTGATCTCCTTGCTTTTTGCCCTTTCGTTCATACTCTTTTCGCATGAACTTTTGAAATCTCTTAATAACGAGTCCGAACTCGTTGTCTTCGTCCTCATCATTTTGAGGTTGGCTTGTGCTTGCCTTGAGAGCGATCTTTTGTTTCCTTTGATTATCAACAAGAGGGTTAAGTATAGTAGATTCATAAGTTTTAAGATTACCTCTTAATCCGTCGATGGTGACATTTGAAACGCCAATAGATTCTTGAATCGCGTCGGCCTTGGATCGCCATGCCGGAGTGAGACTTCGGAGATTTTTTTGGACAAGTTCCTTATCCGTGAAGGTCTTCTTAAGAGCATGTAAATCATTAACAATTTTTGAAAATCGTTCGAACATCTCATCGACCTTTTCGCCTTCCTTCATGTGAAACAATTCATATGCATGGGTTAGGAAATCAATTTTAGCTTCCCTTACCTGGTCCGTACCTTCGTACGTAATTTCCAGCTTGTCCCACATTTGCTTCGCCGTTGTGCAACATGATATTTTCCTGTAATCATCAGCATTTACAGCACAATATAATAAATTGATGGCTTTAGCGTTGTTTTGCACCATTCAGATGTCATCCGCATCGTATTCATCTTCGGACTTTGGAACATCTTTATTTTCAACCTTTTTGGTTGGAATTTGTTCTCCCTCCATTATAACCTTCCAAAGATGAAAACTATTTGATTGAACAAATATTCTCATCCTCTCCTTCCAGTACGTATAGTTTGTACCGTCGAATAGTGGTGGTCGGGTGGAGCATTGTCCTTCACCTATTTCTGCAAAAGAATCACGAGTAGAAGTCATGGATTGTTTCTCTCAAACGGTTAAGTCTTCAGAGAGTTGGGCTCTGATACCAATTGTTAGAAAATACGCTTAACGGTAGAGGGGGTGAATAGCGTTATAATAAAAATTAGCGTAAGCTTGCGGAATTTAAAAATTGCAGGAAAGAAATAAGTGCGATAAGTAAATAAATAAGAACGAACGCACCGATGTATCCTGGTTCACCACAACCCGTGGCTAGTCCAGTCCCCGAGAGACTCTCTCGAGATTTCCACTAACACTGTTAAGCTTACGGGTGCTCAATAAACCTTTACAAACTGAGGACACAAGCCTCAACAACCTTTGCTCGAAGATACAACACTTCAAGACTTTAACCAAAGGAAACACAAGTTCCTTCTTACAATACAAGGGACTAACACTTTCCTTCAAGTGTATAAAACACTTAGCACTCACTTAAACAAGACTCTCTTAATAGAGTAGATATGAGTAAACAGATACGCTCAAGAACGCAACAACTTTCGTCAAGAATTTTGGCTCTCAAAACTTATGTAATGAATAGAAAGTGATGAACAATAGAGTATGCAAGCTATAGCAATAATATGATCAGTTGTTGTGTTTAGAAGACTGATTTGAAGCTGTATTTATAGTTGCAAAACCATGCATTACCGTTGCCTAATTGCCAATTAAGAATTGCTAATTTTACTCAGTGACAATCGATTGTCAAAATGCCACAATCGATTGTTTGCCAATCGTTCCAAAAATCATTCCCAGATTTTACGCTTAACAATCGATTATCTAAGATCAATAATCGATTACTGGCAACGTTCAAAAAATCATTTTCAGATTTTACTTAAAACAATCGATTGTCAGAAATCTACAATCGATTACTTGGCAACGTTCAAAAAATCTTTTTCAGATTTTATTTAAAACAATCGATTATTAGAAATCTATAATCGATTACCTGACGGTGTTTGAAAATATTTTGGCAACGGTCAATTACACAATCGATTATGCTATGAGAACAATCGATTATATATCAGTCTTTGAAAAATCAATTTGACACTGCCTCAATGCACTCGATTGTCAAAGGTACACAATCGATTATTATATGACTTTGAAAATGTCTGATCGACACTGCCTCAACACAATCGATTGTCATAAGTTCACAATCGATTATTTTGTAGCTTTGAAAAACTTTGATGTACACTGCCTCAACACAATCGATTGTCATAAGGTTCACAATCGATTGTCATGCAGATTTGAAAAATCTGATGCACACTGCCTTAACACAATCGATTGTCATAAGTTCACAATCGATTGTCATGCAGCTGACTTTAACATAATCGATTATCATAAGTACATAATCGATTATCTTAGTCCATATTTTAGAGGCATGTTTAAAAATCATTTTGACTAAAGTAAATATGCATGATTTAAAATCATTTTGCTTTAAATTAAATATGCATGATTTGATAAAAATGTTTTTACGAGAGAAGCCAAGTCTTGAGTCAAGTTATCGGATCAAGATCACAATTAAAGAACGACTCATGTATAACTTTATATCTTTGCTTGATCTTGGTCTTGTGCTTGAATCTCGTTATTTATCAATCGTGCGCTTGTGCTTGGACCTCGTCATATGTCCATTGCGCATAGTTTGTCATTCATCAAAACCTACAAATATGAACACATGTTTTAGTATAGTGCCTTGAGAACGTGTTTCAACACATGGCAGCCCCAACCACTGCTCTATAAAACTTACCTTTTAGTAACGGTGGCACTTTTTTGTCTCACAAGACTCCCGTTGCTAACCTTCACTTCATCCACCCTACCCCTATGCGGTGTGTGACATCCTCGTCGATCTCCCCGATCCCCTGGATAACTGACCCAAGGTACTTGAAATATTAGACCATCACCAACAAAGGTTGGAATTGAGTCCCCTGCATTTTTGGAACGTATACAAGGGGATATTTATGGACCTATTCACCCAACCTAGTAGATCGTTTAGATATTTTATGGTCTTAGTAGACGCATCTTCTTGATGGTCCCATGTGTGCCTATTGTCATCTCGCAATCTCGTGTTTGCAAAATTAATGGCACAAATAATTCAATTACGAGCACAATTTCTCGATAATCCAATTAAGTCTATTAGACTTGATAATGCTGTTGAGTTTTCATCCCAAGCATTTAATGATTATTGCTTATCAATTGAGATAAAAGTGAAACATCCTATAGCTCATGTTCACACTCAAAATGGTCTTGCAAAATCTTTAACTAAATGCCTACAATTGATAGCAAGACCGTTACTCATAAAAAGAAGGCTGGCCACTTCTATTTGGGGTCATGCCATTTTGCATTCAGCAATGCTAGTTCGTCCCAGACCGATAAATTATCATAAATATTCCCTGTTGTAATTAGTTTTGGGTTATGAACCTAATATATCACATATAAGAATTTTTGGATACACAGTATATGTGCCTGTAGCACCGCCATATCGCACCAAAACGGATCCCCAAAGAAGGTTAGGAATATATGTTGGGTTTGAATCGCCCTCTATTATTTGCTACCTCGAAATATTAACGAGGGATTTGTTTACTGCACGATTTGCAGACCGACGATTCGATGAGATACTTTTTTCAAAATTAGGGGGAGAAGTTGGTGAAGCCAAACTGGAAGTTTTGTGATAAAATCCATCATTATCTCATCTTGATCCACGTGCCTCTATTTGTGAAAAAGAGGTACAAAAGATTATCCATTTGCAAAGAATAGCAAATCAAATTACAGACACATTTACTGATTTAAAAAGGATAAAATAATCACATATCCCTGAGAGAATGTTCCAATCCGTATTGATGTCCCTATTGGAAAATCTTCTGGTGTCATAGCTAATGAGTCAAAACCACACCTAAACGTGGCATACCATTAGGTTCCAAAGATCTAAATCCTAATAAAGAAAAATAAATGATCAAAATGACACTACGAAAGAACCTCGTAAAGAAATCCACGATTTAATAAATTCTGATATTCACGAGGAATCCATTGAGCCCCAGACTCAAGAAAATAAGAAACTATCCATAAATCCAATCGATATTTAGATAAATTTGAATCGAGTGGATATAGTGGTGGATTATGTCTTTGCATATAATGTTGCATCTAGCATTATGCAAGAAAATGAGGATCTTGAACCCCAATCTGTTGGAGAATGTCGACAAAGACTTGATTGGCCAAAATGGCAAGAAGCAATCTAATCATAGTTGAATTCACTTGCAAAACGTGAAATTTTTAGGCCTGTAGTCCAAACAGCTAATGGTATTAAGCCTGTTGGCTATAAATGAGTCTTTTTACGCAAGAGAAATGAGAAAAACGAGGTACGAAGATATAAGGCACGCCTTGTTGCACAAGGATTTTCATCAAGGCGTGGTGTCGATTTTAAAGAGACATATTCACCCATTATGTATGCTATAACATTCTGTTATCTCATTCGTTTTGATGTCCATGAAAAGCTTGACATGCATTTAATGGATGTGGTTACCACCTACTTTTATGGCTTACTTGATAATGAGATATACATAAAAATTTCCGAGGGATTCAAAATGCCTAAAGCAAATAATTCTAAGTCCCGAAAAATATTTTTAATCATTTTCCAAAGATCGTTGTATGGTCTAAGCAATCAAGACGAATGTGGTTTAATCGTCTTAGTGAGTATTTACTAAAGGAATGCTATATAAATGATGTCATTTCCCCATGTGTTTTTATAAAGAAAACAACATCAGAATTTGTTGTACTTGCCGTATATATTGATGACATAAACCTTATTGGAACTCCTATAGAACTCCAAACGGCAATTGATTATCTAAAGAAAGAATTTAAGATGAAAGATCTCTGAAAGACAAAATCATATCTTGGCTTGCAAATTGAACATTTGGCAAACGGAATTTCTGTTCATCAATCTGCCTATATAGAAAAAGTATTGAAACGGTTTTATATGGATGGAGTACAACCATTAAGTATTCTGACGGTTGTTCAATCACTTGATGTGTAAAAGGATCCATTCTGACCTCAAGAAAAAAATGAAGAGCTACTTGGTCTAGAAGTATCATATCTTAGAGCAATCAGTGCACTAATGCATCTTGCTAATACTACAATGGCTAACATAACTTTTTCAGTTAATGTCTTAGCAGTATATAGCTCTGCTCTTACAAGGAGATATTGGAATGGAGTCAAGCATATATTGCGGTATTTAAAAGGAATTATCGATATGGGCTTATTTTATAACAATAATTGCAGTCCTGATCTTGTTGGTTAGGCCGATGCTGGGTGTTTATCCGATCCACATAAGGCCCGATCTCAAACAAATTATGCGTTTAGATGTGGAGGCGCTACTATATCTTGGCGATCGACTAAGCAATCAATTGGGTCTACTTCATCTAATCATCCTGAAATAATTGTTCTTCATGAAGCAAGTCGAGAAAGTGTGTGGTTGAGGTATATAATACATCTTATTCAAGACAAATGTAATTTTAAGTATGGCAAACTACCCACAATTTTGTATGAAGAGAATGCATCATGCACAGCCCAATTGAAGGGAGAATTCATAAAAGAAGATAGAAAAAAGCACATTTCACCAAAGTTATTTTTCACACGTGATCTTCAAAAGAATTATGATATTAATGTGCAACAAATTCGTTCAAGTGATAATATGACTAATTCGTTCACCAAGTCTCTACCGACGTCAACCTTCAAGAAGCTAGTGCACAAGATTGGTATGCAAAGGCTCAAGGATGTGCATTGATGCTCTCATCATGGGGAATTAATGCGCGTTGCACTCTTTTTCCCTTACAAGGTTTTGTCCCACTAGATTTTCCTTGCAAGGTTTCTAACGAGGCAACCAAAAGGCATATTATATGTGTACTCTTTCCTTTTCGGGTTTTATTTTAGTTAGGGTTTTACGAGACACATTATCTGTTGAATAGACATTTAGGGGAAGTGTTATAAATAGAATTCTATTTATGGTGAATGTCTATATTTAGAGAGATTCTAGGGTTTATTACTTGGTGGCTAAGTCATTCTCTTCCTATAAATAGAGGGTTCTATTTCATTGTAATTCATCCCAAATTCAATAATAATTTCCTCTCTCTTTCTCTGCAATATTATTTTTCTTCTTTTATTATTTTATAATAAAATTAAAGAAAAAATTTAGTCATAGACAAGATTAGAACATGTGATTCTGTGTGATTATAAAATATGCTTTGTAAATGTAAGAAAAGGGGGATAGTCAATATCCAAAATAATTTTATTTCAGTTTATATTATTTAATTAATTTTACACAAGGGTAATTCAGCTTCAATGCAATTCATTAAATATATGAAAAGGAAAAAGGTGTACAATAAAATTATTCAGCGTCTTTTAGTTAATTATTTTTGGGGCTACTTTCATTAATAGCACACTATTAAAATATAATATAAAAGATTAGCATTAAATAATAATTAACAAATATGGTAGAAAAATATTTATACATATAGCAAATTTAATTCAATTCAAATCAGCAAGAATTAAGTGGCTTAAAAAGGTAGTCATGGTATTTAATAGAAATTTTTACCTCCTATAGCAAAGGTTAACACCTTATTTATTTTAAATAAATTATATTCTATAGATACCGTTTAAGGTTTATAGCAAAATATTTAATTTTGGTTACCTCCTAGCCCTAAGCCACTAAATACGTTAATCAGTTACAGTATTTTCTTTCTCTCTCTACTTTGATACATCTCATACTCTTCCCCATCCCATTAAAATTTCTGATTCTCTTCCTCTTCTCTGTCTAGCCAATGATTCTTTCCCTTTCATAAAACAACCAAAATCCTTACAAAATATTTGAAGACCAAGAGGAATAAAATTTTTGACAGATGGAATATGGAGAACTCAATGGCCATATACGGAGAACCTCCCCCTGGAAAAAGAAAGAGAGGCATGTGGGCCCACGGCTTGACTTTGAAGGATCACTATATGATGATTATGACTTAATTGAGCCTCCTACCAACTTTGATTTGGATGATGATGTTGCTAAGAAGACAAAAGAGCTCATACGTGATATGTATGGGAAGACCATTCCTCTGCTTAGGCAGCACGAGGGGTTTATAACCCTAAAAAAGATATGCAGACGCTTATCATGAATTTAAAGTGTTAGAAACGAAAGACTCATCCCCTCCACCAGATTGTTATCTACAAAATTTCCTTTCTTATTCATAACTTTCTTTCTTCTACTGTTCAAAATCATGCTCTAAGATTTTTTCATTGTAATTCAATGTATCTCATTGTATTCCATGTATTTCATTATATTCAATGTCTTTTTTTCTCATTGTATTTCAATGTATCATGCTGTATTCTATGTATTTTATTGTATTCACTGTCTCGCTATATGCCATGAATATATTCATAATTTTTTTAACTAATATAATTTATGTATTCTGATGTGTTATATAATTTTTCTGAAGATTGTTATGTTTTTGGTGTATTTTCAGCTTACCAATCTCTAGTCATTAATCATAGACTTACCAAAACTAGCCAAATATATATATAAAAATAAAAAAAATCAAATAAATAAGGTTCTTTCTCTCAAAGAATCACATGCAAAAAATCACATTCCAAATATTTTAAGCGTGATTAGTAATATTAGATACAAGACGGAAAGGAAATTTCATGAATGATGTAGCAAATAAGGTGATGACATACAAAAAAATAAAATATAATATTCCAAAAATCTAAACAAAAAAGGATTTTTTTTAATGGGTATAGTTGAAATTCATTGAAAATATATAGATAAGTCAATACACAAAATTTGAAGAAGATTGGAGGCGATTTGGACTGATTTTATGTCAAAATTCGTAATTAAATCAAGTTCAAAAAGTTCTTCTGCGACACTTGTATCAAACATATGTCACACACAAGTATACATGTGATACATAATTGGTACTATATACATATGTGATACACATATCATTTTTTTCATATTCAGTTTTTACTTCGAATTTTCAATTCAAACTACCTTAAACTTCACCAAAATTATTCCAAAACTGAGATTCAAAGTCCTTAAGATATATAGAATCTATTCTAATAGCACCCAGTCATTTGATATTTTTTGGATACAAATAGCTAATTGGCTAATATTAGTAATATTTGGATAATACAATAATATTTTAAGAATTGGTCAAGGAGCTATTTATAAATGGACATAGCTAGTAATTTCCTATAAAAAATGGTTGTCTCAAGTTATTTATTATTTAAATGTTCAAAACAAATTTGATTTTTTTTACTCTTAGTAATAATTGTTCCTGAAGTTGGAGATAATGCATAAATAGAATAAATATTCAATAAGGAGAGATTATATCTTATGACATAGATAAGGTTGGAATAGTCCAATCTCTTTCGTAATTAATATTTCTTATGGGGCGTGTAAAAAAAAACACGACACATAATATGAGAAGGAGGGAGTAACTTTCATTCATTCCAATGAAAAATTTGAATGTTATAAATGTTATAAATAGAACTCTAATTAGAGTGAATGTCTATCTTATAGAAGAGTTCTACTTTGAGGCTAAGTCTTTTCTCTTCCTATAAATAGAGGGGTCTTACCCCATTGTAAATAATCCCAAAAAGTATCAATAAGAATACTCCTCTCTCTCTACTTTTCTCTCTATTGTTCTTGTTCTTTTATTATTGTTCTTGTTCTTATATTATTTCATAACACGTTATCAGCACGAGTCTCTAACCAATTGAATTTGATTTAAAATCTTCAACCAGCCGCACACCTTCAACAAAATTCGCGAGAATCCAAACACCACCCTCCAACATAGTTCTGTTCAATCCCTTTGAATTAGGAACCTATATCATTTTTCAATCGAGTCAAACAAGTCAGTGAGTTTCGGTTCAAGAGATTGTCTTGTTCGCGGTTTCTAGTCTCTTGCGGAGCAAACGCTCAATTTTCTTTGTAGTATGAGCTCGAGATCTTGTGAACCAAAAGGTGCGGCTTCTTGAGAATTTCTATACGGAAAAATAGAAGAGATGGTATCATCATAAAGTAATGCAACGGGATGGAAACTCAAGAGGTATATTTGATATCACAACATTTATTGGTATACCTTAAAGGTAAGTAATTTACTTTTCCCTTTCAAATTCTTGAAATTCTACGATTTGATTTCATATACAAACATAGACAACAAAGTTTGATTATAACTCTAATGGAGTTTGTAAGGAATTATAACCACGTGAAGTGGTAAAAGTTCTATGTCTTGCCATGATTAAATTCATGTATGATTGTGGGCAAAGAATTAAAAAATCCGTCCAATTGAATTTGCTCCATTCCCTTTAGAGAATGTGGTAGCAGTATGTGATAAGTCTGAAAGAAGACAAAATTATTACCATGAAGGTATCAATGAATGTGGACGTGGCAATAGACGGAATTATAATCGTCATCATTGTGATAATAAGAATAATAAAGATTCTCAAAATAATCTTTCACTTTATGAAAGTAATATTTGACATGAGATTATATATATAGCACATACAGATGATTATGATCCATTCCCTGAAGTGAATGTGATAATTGTAATAAAGCCCGTACGTATGGACACGCTCTTGATGTAATTTTGTTTTATGTCTGACATTATGAAAAGAAAGTTCGTTGCCATTGAAATTTCGGGCAAGAACTATATGACATGGGTGTTGGATGCTGAAATCCATTTGGATGCAATGGGTCTTGGAGACGCCATTAAAGACAGAAATAATGCATCCACCCAAGACTATGCTAAGGCCTTGATTTTCTTGCGCCATCACCTTGATGAAGGTTTGAAACTTTGCTAAGGCCTTGATTTTCTTGCGCCATCACCTTGATGAAGGTTTGAAACTGTGCTAAGGCCTTGATTTTCTTGCGCCATCACCTTGATGAAGGTCTGAAAATTGAATATATCACAGTCAAAGATCCACCTATCTTGTGGAATGGCTTAAAGGAGAGATATGACAACCTGAAGTTGGTCACTCTGCCACAAGCACGATATGATGAGAATCCAAAAGCAAATAGTTCATAAACTATATGTTATCGCTGCGGTGGAAAAGGGCACTGGGCAAAAATCTGCCGTGTACCAAGACATTTGGTTGAGCTTTATCAAGCATCTCTAAAGAGTAAAGGCCCTGAAACCAATTTTGTCTCTGACAACAATTTTGACATCACCCACTTGGATGTGGCAGACTTCTTTGAGCACCCTGAGGGGAAAATAGACCACTTAATAGGTGATGGATCTGTGATGAAGGAAGATGGAATTGTTTGATTTTATTTTACTTATTTGTATTAGTCAGTGAATAAACTAATAGTCATTAGTATCAGCTCGTATTAATTAGTTTATGATATAACGTTAGTACTAGTTCTTTAGAATGTTTCAATATGCTTAAATTTCAAAAATATTTTTATTTTCCAGTAGAGTTAATCGACTAACCTAACAGTTAGTCGATTATCTAATATTTCGCATTAAAACTGGATTTTTCCGCAAGGCAAGATAGTCGACTATCTGATTTAGATAGTCGACTAACCTGATGACTGTTTACTAAGTTAGTCGACTATCAACTTAGTTAGTCGACTAACTAATATTTCGCATTAAAACTGGACTTTTTCGCAAGGCAAGATAGTCGACTATCTGATTTAGATAGTCGACTAACCTGATGACTGCTTCCCAAGATAGCCGACTATCAACTAAGTTAGTCGAATAACCTCAGCAGATTTTGAAAATATTGTTTAATTATGAAGCAACGGATTAAATTTGTTTATTCTCATGTTCGTATATCTCTTTTGATTAATTGATTCATGTACCACACATACGATATTCAAAGAGAAGAAATATTACTCTCATTTAAGTATGTGTAAGGCAGATGTTACTACAATTTCTGGTAGTAGTAAATTGATTAAAGGCTCCGGAAGAGCAACTATAACTCTGCCTAAAGGAACAACATTTTAGAGAATGCAATGTTCTCCTCCAAGTCTAAAAGGAACTTGTTGAGTTTTAAAGATATCATTCAAAATGGATATCATATTGAGACAATAGATGAGAATAATCTTGAATTCCTCATTTACTCATGAAAACGAGGCTGCCCACTTCGGTTTGGGGTCACGCCATTTTGCATGCAGCAATGCTAGTTCGTCTCAGAACGACGAATTATCACAAATATTCCCCGTTGCAATGAGTTTTGGGTCATGAACCTAATATATCCCACTTAAGAATTTTTGGATGTGCAGTATATGTGCCTGTAGCACCGCCATATTGCACCAAAATGGGTCTGCAAAGAAGGTTAGGAATATATGTTGAGTTTGAATCGCCCTCCATTATTCGCTACCTCGAAACATTGACAGGGAATTTGTTCACTGCACGATTTGCAGACTGTCAATTCGATGAGACACTTTTCCCAAAATTAGGGGGAGAAGTTGGTGAAACCAAACGGGAAATTTTGCGGAAAAATGCATCATTATCTCATCTTGATCCACATACCTCTATTTGTGAAAAAGAGGTGCAAAATATTATCCATTTGCAAAGAATAGCAAATCGAATGCCAGACGCATTTACAGATTTGAAAAGGATAACAAATCACATATCCCCGCAGTGAATGTGACAACATCTGATTCACGAATACATATTCATTATTGGAAGAATATGAACATGAAATTGGTATTGAATATACCACACTCACCCCTAGAAGGAGGTTTGAGATGATATATGAAAATAATGTCATTGTTATGGCATGAATAGTCATTGGTCACGTACCTATTGTACGCCAAAATAATTTGTCAATGTGATTATCAAAGGACAATAATAATGCAAGAAACATATCTTGCATATAATTTTGACATGACCATAATGGTATAACTTTCTCTTTAAAAGAGATATTCACCACATGGATGTTGATGAATTTGTGGTAGTACAAAATTAATTGAGAGCTCTAGAAGAGCCAATTATTACTATGTTGGAGAAACACAATTGATTACCAATAAGGTATTGTGTTGTAGTATGTCTCAAAGAAACTTATTCAGTTTCCAAAGTATATGTGAAAGCGATTGATTATATTGAGACTATAAATAAAGGAAAGATTTGATATCTTCTATTACTACAACTTGTAGCGGGATAATCTGTATGTGAAAAACTACCCGCTTTATTCTCCAGTTTGTACTACACAAGAATACCACAATAAAGTGGACGTTTATTTATATAAAAACCCATATCATAATAAACTTGAAGTTTATTGATAATTGCACATGTCATGGTGTAAATTTGAAGTTTATCAATATTGATAATTTATTCAGTTGGCATTCGGGTTAGCCATATCATTTTAAGTATGATGTGCAGTAATAGAGAATTCACATGGGTAAATATTAAAGAACTAGAAAGTTCTTTACGAATTCTCTTGTATTACTTGTTCTCATTAATTAATTGACCAACTAAAGAGTTCGGGTTGAATCCCACAAATTCTGGAAATATCAAAGGTGAATATGGGCCCATTCACTTGCCATGTATACCACATATGATGCATCTATGATATGGTTACATGTGCGATTGTTATTAACCCGCAGCCTGGCCGGTGCTTGCGAGGTAAAATGCTCAGTAATATAACTTCGAGCATAATTTCCAGATTTTCTATTCAAGATAGTTCATCTTGATAAGTTGGTTTATATCATAGTTGGTTTAGCACGATAATTATTGAGTGCCTCCACTTAATAGCTAAATTGTTTCTTATGAGAACAAAGTTTTATATATCAGTTCGATATACGTTGTATACGAGAGTATATTATATTCTCCCCTCACAAGTGGCTCAGAGTCAGGAACCAAATAATTTCATCTTATTATTATTGATGTGCGGTGTATATTTTCATTAACACCATAATGCACAAAGATGGACTCTCAAAGTTGAGGAAACAAGTTAGCTTTTCTAACATGAGGGGGAGACATGATAAACACTTGAGAAAAGGTTACATGGGATGAATTATCATTTGTATATATAGATCCTCGAATATCATAATATGAACCTGAAGTTCATAAAAGGATAATTCAATTGCAACATATTGCAAAGCATGCTATACGCATTTGCTGACCCAAAGAAAGTAACTATATTCTCACTGCAAATGCTCATTTTAAGTCCCAGAAGGACAAAGTCTTTGATATGCTTAAAGCGTATAGACAAATCGGTTTCAAAATAACTTCTTAATAAAGAAGATGAGCAAATGATCAAAGTGATCATAATGGGGAGGCAAGTGATTTAGAAGATCACATGACATAACACTTCATAAAATCTGATGAGAGATTCAGGTACCTGAATATATGAATAAAGAGATCTCCATGTTATGTCTTTATGAAAATTTACTGGAACCGATATAAAATGTTCGTCGACGACATCTATGATAGCGCTAAATATCGATGAGGATCTTATGTTTGTCGAATACAAACAAAAATATTGGCTAAATGGAAGAGATACAATTCAAGCAGAATTGATTCCATATGAAAGACATGTAGTTTTGGACATGTAGTTCAAATACTTGAAAGTATAAAGTCAATGGTATGTGTAATCAGTTTTCGATATCTTATTTGTTTAGCATGACATGAAAACTTGATACGCATCTAAAGTCTATTATATGGCTTATATGACTTAACTTATATGTCAATCCACGAAAGATTGAAGTTGCTTGAAGTATATACAATTCTTGGTCCTGAAGTACCACATCCTAAGTGCAACTTGTGTACATATGTATCTTGCTATAACTATAAGTATGATGGCATCGAGAATACCTCTATGGAGATATTGAAGAGTCATTCCACGACATTATATGAAGATGTTCATATCTATCAAGAATGATAATTTCAAGGGGGAGTTAATGCGCGTTGCACTCTTTCTCCCTTACAAGGTTTTGTCCCACTGGGTTTTCCTTGCAAGGTTTTTAACGAGGCAACCAATAGGCGCATATTCAAACATGTGTACTCTTTTTCCTTTTCTATAATTTTTTTCCATTGGGTTTTGTTTTAGTTAAGGTTTTAACGAGGCACATTATTGAATAGACATTCAAGGGGGAGTGTTATAAATAGAACTCTAATTAGAGTGAATGTCTATCTTATAGAAGAGTTCTACTTTGAGGCTAAGTCTTTTCTCTTCCTATAAATAGAGGGGTCTTACCCCATTGTAAATCATCCCAAAAAGTATCAATAAGAATACTCCTCTCTCTCTACTTTTCTCTCTATTGTTCTTGTTCTTGTATTATTGTTCTTGTTCTTATATTATTTCATAACAATAAAAAATTTCTCTGATTCTCTTAATAACTCAGAAATTTCAGTACCTCTTAATTTACAATCTTTGGAAATACTCTCTGCCTTTTCCAGGTAAAGGTAAGGTCTATAATACATACATTACTTTTCCATACTCTGACTTATGGGAACATATTGGATTTGTTATTATTGTTGTTAATCGGCAGTCTTACAGTTTTACATTCCAATAATTTTTTCTTGTGGCATTCCCATGCAATGATATTTTCTCAATCACATACTTATTCTTACACCAATACATGAATCTCAAACAAAACTAAGATGCAATTTATTTAAATTCATAAATGGAAATTAGGTATTGCATTAGATCTGCTCACTGGATAATTAAAGTTGTCTATTTTATCAACATTAAAAATTTGGATAGTTTATTTTTATTAAAAAACTAATAGATAAAGAATTCTAATAGATTAATATGAGTATTAAAGAAATTAATTCACATGGTGTTGTAAGAATTGTTTCTTGGATGACACATCTAAAAGCTAGCATCACTGACATGCGTAGTGGCGATTGACGATGATAGTTATAAGATGGTGGTTGCTGGTGGTTGTGGTTGTGTGGAGAAAGCTAGGATTATGATTGCTATATTGATGACTGATGGTGCTCAGAGGTGATGGATGTGCGAGTGACTAAGTGGTGGCTGGCGGTGGTGATTAGTATCGTTGGTTGTATAGTTGAAGTTTGTGATACATGTGGTTGGTGATAATGTACTAGTGATGAAGATGATTGGCGGTGGTAGTTGTACAGTGGAGGTTGATGGTAGAGTGATTGGTGTTGGTGACTAATGATGGAAGTGCCTGATTGTGAGGGTGATTAGTAGTTGTGGCTAGTCGTGACTAATGGTGATGGTGATCGACCCAAGAGCAAGGTGGGAAGTTCTTGGAGGGAAGGATACCGGGGGTCTATTTGAAAACAGCTTTTCTACCCAAGGTAGGGGTAAGATCTGCGTACACACTATCCTCCTCAGACCCCACTAAGTGGAATTATACTGGATTGTTGTTGTTGGTGGTGATCGACGGTTGTGGTAGTACGTACGAGAAGCGCTTTTGTACTGGTGATAAGTTAGTAAGTTACAGAAATGACTAGTGGTGGAAGTGGTTGACGATGGTGGTTACAGAAGGTGGTAACATATATATAGAATAGTTGGTACATTAACAAGAATCTTTTTAAATCAACGTCTCAACTATTTTAACACTTTATACATGATTTAAATGATTCCAGATTAACAAATGATTGTCCAACATACCCGATAAATTTTCATAAGTTTGATCTCGAAAAGATAGTATGTACGCAAATTTTATCCTTACCTTTTTGCAGGTAAAGATAACTTTGGTAGACCCTCGGCTCAACGAAAGCATGACTAACAAATGGTTGTGAAAAATAAAAAATGAAAAAACAAAGGCAATTCATAAGCTTATATCAGGATGAATCATAGAAGAAAATACACATCAACAACAACCACCCAGTGAGTTCCCACAAGCGAGGTCCGGAGATAGTAGAGTATACGCAGACCTACCCCTACCCGGAGAGTAGGAAAGTTATTTTCGAAAGACCCTCAGCTCAACAAGACAAAAAGAGATATATTAACACCATCAACAGAATCATAAGAATAATGGCAACATTATAAGAACCAGGAAATAGATGAAACACAATAATAAAAACCGGTGAATTAAGTCCCGGTAGGAAGAAGAAACAAAATAGATTGCATAAACTGGCACACATGCCATACTAGATCATCCCACGAAAATATGTTAAGCTCTAATGACCTTGTGGATTTAACATTGTGTAGCAAAAAGAATCAGCATAAGTTTCCAACCTTACACACATCTAACTTCCAAGTTTCTAGCAAAAGCAAGCGCTTTAGAAGATAGAGGTCACTCAACAGACTGAAATCAGAAAACATGGACGTGAAGCAATAAACCAAGGGCATCCAACTCCGAAATGCTTACTCTCTTTGCGTGCATTATGTACATGTATACATACACAGAATAATAACAAGCGTTAAAAATTATAGGACTTCCCGACACAATGTAAGGAATCCATAATGGAGGACTTCCCGACACAATGTAATGAATCCTTAAGGGAGATCCATGAAAAGATGAGGCTGAATCTATATCACTTGCAGTGTTACAATCATAAACCCTTTGTGCAGAATGCAAATAGCAATGAATGAACAATCAAAATATATCCTGTTCTTTTCCTTTTGCATCCATTGTCTCAATGGTTGCCTTTCTTGGATCTCTCTATGCAATTTTAGGTCGGCTTCCTCTTAATTTAGCACATTCAATCATCAATGATGCGAGATCATAGCACTTTTCTCTATGCGATTTTAGGTATGCTTCCTCTAATTTTAGCACATCCGCTCATCATAACACCAGTGTGCCCCACCAAAACTAAACCATCTGAAGCAAAAGCGACTCACTTCATCATCTATGTGTGTTACTTGCACCATTTGTTAGATGTGATCATTTCTAATCCTACATCATGTAACAACATATCCATCTTAACATCACATGAATTCAAAACACATGCATGATACCCTCAGTATTACTGGCATTTTGCCAAATGCAAGCCCTTCGAGGAAGATGTAATACTGTATTTCCAGCAAATAACAAACATTCTCACAATTTGTTCTCCGAAGGAATATAGAAATCATTACTACCACGAGAGAGAACTAGTGCAAGAAGCCAACACATTTGCCACAACTCTCAAGACTAGCTTTGTCACCTTACTTTCAAGACCATCCCTAACAAACTGAAAAAGTGTACCTTTCCATAAAGCTATAAATGTAAATACATTGAATGATATTTGAACACTTACAGAAATAACAACGATGGCATCTAAGTACCTGATTATCGTTGATGACAGTTGTTCGTGACTTCATCAGCACTACAACTACTGAAAACCAATCTTGCTGAGTCCATACTAAGAAAAGAATCGATAGCAAAGTAGTAGAAAGTACACCAATGTCAATATTACCTGAATAAGTAACAAGATCAGGAGTTAAACAAAGACCCTCGACACAGTAAAGAATTTGAATGTGAGCTCTGCTGGCGACTTTATTTTAAGTGAGTTGTATCTTACAGTAATGCAAGACAAAAATAATCTCTAAATGCAGAAAACAAGTAGACATAGAAAAAAGAACGAGCAAGTGGAGTCACTGGTGTAAAGAATAAGTGAGTTATTGAATAAGCAAAATTTGATAATGTACACCTTGCGAAAAGCACAATACATACAGACTGTGACGTGCTGTCACAGATGATCTAGGGGAATGCTCTTTCACTATCCACTATATACGTCAGAAACGAAAAAGACTGGGATTTTATCTATAATGGGAAGAAATTTGTGCCCTAGAAATTTTAATATATTCAAATCTTCATCTCCTTGATCTGGGAAAGGGCATCCGAGTTCACTCCTGGCTTCCAAATGATGCAATCCTCTGGCTCCAGTTGCTTCAGAAATAGCAGATGTGCGGCCAAGGAATCAGCAAAAAAATTGTATTCCCATGGGCCAGTTTAATTCCAGATAAAGAAGTAGACTGAAGCAGCTAAAGCCACTGAGACAAAATTGAATGGCTTTCCCTGCAGGGGTACCATGGCAGTTTACGTCCAGTAAAACTATCTGGGACCGGACGAGAAACCTGGTCTTTGGGGAAGGCCAGACTGATGTGTTCTGTAAGGCCTACCATTACCCAACTGTTTGCTATCTGAAGGAGCTGCGCCAAGAATCCCTGAAGATGAGTTCGGTTCAGACAGGCGTGTCCCATTAGTCAAAGGTCTTTGCTGCTGGGGCTGAACTTGGGAATGACCATCGGCTTCAGCTCTTTTCCTTCGTTTCCATGCTTCAAATTTTGCCACATCTAAACCTCGGGGTATAAACCCTGGCGTTGGATGCCCGGATGCAGAACCATTAAATTGTGAAGGTCCTACCCTTGTTTCTACGTGTTGCTCCTGTTTAAGTTTAGAATAAATCTGACGAAGCTTCTCGCCAGACAAATTTGAGAATGTTGATACATAATTCCATAAACGCACTGTCATCCCTGTAGCAAAGATTTTAAATGAGCCTGTTAACTGAATGTGTTTAGGAGGATAGAAATTAAGAGAGAAAGCATAGCCTCATTTGCACACTTGTATACTGTTTCATAATAACTAAGAGAAAAGGCACACCCAAGCACCCACGCTCCATGTCAGTTAGAGAGATCTCAACAAGGAGGAGTAAGTTATAAACTATTAGCTTGTGCCAAATAATTAAAAAAAAACAAGATGCTTACTTTCTTGCTTATACGGCTCCTTCTCGTATTCGATAACTATTTGATCAATCCTGCGACCAAGAAGTTGCAAGTAGTTCCGTATTTTGGCTAACACCTGGTATGAAAGAGAAATTCAGACCCATTGAAAGAGAGAGAGAGAGAGAGAGAGAGAGAGAGAACTGATGTAATTAAATTAACCTTGTCCTTCGGGAGATCAGCACTAGTAGTCTGCAATCTTTGAAGACGCTTAAGCGTCTTTTCCTCATCTGCCATCACATCTTGGCACCATTCCATCCATTTCACCTCTTTAAACTGCTCATAAACTTCATCATTGTCTGACATTTCCCCTTCCTCTTTAACCAAAGGTTCAACCTTCTGGGCTTTTGAAGCTCTAACTTTACCTGTTTTAACAATTAATCCTGCTGAGCTTAGTTTACCTTGTTTACCCTTTCCAAGAGGTGCTGTGATGCTGGGAAGGCTTTCCTTCTGCTTGTTGGAAGCTTTTCGGCCCACTTTTAAATTGATGTTCTTCCCACCAACAGCTGCAACTTCCTGGTGGCAAGACTAAAGTGAGTAAGTTATACAAGTAACTGCAAAGCTAAAGTTCTTAGAATCAGTACAGAACAAAGACAAAAAGATCAGTGAAATTCCACATCCTACAGCTGGAAGAGCATCTACAAACTAAGAAGAAGAAAAGTACAACCATAAACACAAGGAATTTCAAGAAGAGGCAACTCTATGCATCATTGCACTTGCTGGGGAAGCACATATCAAGTCACTAGGAAGCCAATGATGACCTTACAGTTAAATAAGTCCAAGATGTTGATGCAGTTCACCATTGTAAAGATAGAAATCAACATACCATGACTGATATAAAGCAGAAGAAGGTCCCACACACGTGGATGAATTGACTAATTTATGTCAGACTCCGCACACGACGAGACCAGAACATACCGATACGCATAGCTATATCTTATTTAAGGGCAAGAGAAGGGGAAGGGTGAAGGGGGCAGGTCATCTTTTTTTGGAACCCGGAGAAGAATTCATCCTTGCCTTTGTGCTATTTAGTACAATTGGAGGAGCTGAACCGAGGGGGCTTTAATCTAGTGGTAAAAACACAAGGAGTGATTGTGCACACATCACAGGTTCAAAGTCTGCTGAAACAAAAGCTTGGTATTAAGTGAATAAGGGTAGAGTGGTCAGCCCATTATTCACTGATTTTCGAACTATGCACCACTGAAGTTATTAATGATATTATATATTACACTGCTTAACCCATGAGATATTGTAAATTTGATCAAATGATTTCACTTTTTTACTCCTAGAAGCATATTAAATTTAACAGTCCAAATAAGACTCTCTAATCCAGGTTGAATTCCTCCAATAACATTTTGGACACAGTGAATCTACAACAACAACAACAACTACCCAGTATACTCCCACCAGGTGGGGTCTGGGGAGGGTAATATGTAGACAAGCCTTACCCCTACCCGAAAGGGCAGAGAGGCTGTTTCCAATCGACCCCCGGCTCCAATAACATTTTGGACACAGTGAATCTGTTTCCAATTTTCATTGACACAGCAAAACTCCACATGCCATTAGCACTTCCAGTAAAAGCACAGAAGAAAATTTCAAGATACTATGATTAGAAGATAAATGTATTAGTCCCCCTTAGACCCACAAAATCTGCTAAGTCATGCATCAACGATTCCATGTAGCACTTACACAAGCCTTCTAAACATGTAGTACATTCTCAGTTCTAAAGGCCAAGATTTTGAGATTTGATCATTTATCTTTATGTTGGCATCTCCACGTCTTTTTTGACTAGATATATTGCTTCTTCTCAGAAGCAAGAAATATTATTTGTCTGATCCATCTTAGCAGCAAAGTATAAAATGCTCTCGTCAGCGAGCACAACACCAAAAAGGAGAAAGAAGAATGATGCATGATAATGAAAAGATGGAAGTAACAAGCAATTTTCTTGAATATAGGGATTCAATAGTGAGTTTTCTATACCATTTGCAGAAGTTGAGAAGCTCTCTCCTTCAACTGCGGAGCTCTTGGCAAGAAAGTCTCATGATGTTGAAGTTCCACTGGAGCAATCTTCTTTATGAGGCCCAGTTTTTTATCTAACCGTATGTTTTCCCAATTGCCAAATCCATGATAATGAATTCCCAAAAGCAGCCTGGCATCATCCTCTACCAAATAAAGGAGTTAAGGCAACCATGAGAATACTCCAAGATAGAAAGGAGAATGAAAACGGATAGAACAAGAGATGAACAACAAAAAAGGCTTCAACATACTCTGGTTCCAGCCGCAACCTTTAGACCAAGTTGCAGGTCTTAGATAAGACAAAGCACGGAACTGTGAGACGGGATCCTCATACCGAGAAATACGCTTTGCTAGGAGTTGAAGTTCCTCGACACGGCCCAGTAGTTCATCAGCCCTCACAGGAACACCAAAAAAATCTAAAAGTGGCCCCTGAAGGAGAAACCACACGAAATGTCAGCTCAAGAGCGTCATTGCTCAATTCTCAAAAGTACATTATGAACCAATATACAGACCTTTGGGTCAACAACTTCACCTTTAACTGCTTCTCTGCAACCATCAATTAATGAGTCAAAAAGCTCAACTTGAGCATCAGTTGGCGCCGCTTCAACTGCCCCACCAACCTCTGCTGATATTAAGCCAATTTGGCTATCATTCCCAAACTTCTTGACCTAAATTAATGAAAATAACTGATTAATGGTTCTGATAACTACACAATCAAATGATTGATCAGGACGAGATGTTACCACAAAGAAAACACATACAGAAGGAAAGAAAAGAAACTTAACCACACAATTTAAGGAACAGAGGAACTATCTACTCCAACAAATACATTTTACAGGTAGAACAGAGACAAAACAAACATAAGCACATGATTAATAAACCCTACCGCACGGGAAAAACGAGTGGCGTCTCTCTTCGGCAAGTTCCCGTAAGACCATCCTCTCACTTGAGCGGTAGCACCATCGATTGCCGGAAGCGTGCAGCTAGAATCTCCCTTACGACGTTTTGGGAACCTTTCCTGAGCATCAACACCCTTCTTTCTTTTATTAGTTTCTACCAGAGGGCTAGCTTCTGCATAACTCTTTATATTTCGAGCAGCTCGAGGAGCCAAAGACTCCTATTTAAAGAAAATATCACAAAATAAAAAAAAATCAGAATAAGAACCACTACGCACACGGCGCTGTGAAAGTAGAATTACATACTTCAGCTTGTCCAACAGCATCTGGCTTTATCCACCGACTCCAAAAAGATGCATCATCTTCAGCACCACAGAAATTGGCAACCTGCATACAGAAATTGCAGGACAAACACAGATTATACAGGGCACAAAGAAGGAAAAAAAGGTGTAGTCTCAAGCAAGCCTGACCTCCAATCTAAGAGAAATAAACAAAATTTAGCAGGATGAAAAAACAAGAAAAGGAGAGAACGGAAAAGCAAAAGAAAAGATGTGGCACATAAGTAGGAGAAATCCAAACAGAAGAATCAGAAAAAATGAATAGCAAAAATGTTTGCCATATGGCAAATCTTTACTTGCCTTGAAAGCACTCAGCAACTCATTTCCTTCCTCTGTCTCAGCTGCTTTCTCTTCAACCTTTTCAGCCCGTTCAAGAATTTCATCAATATCCATGCTAAGAAGCCTCTTTTTGCTCTCTTCATCATTCTTGTCTTCCTTAAATAGTTCCTCAGCCCCAAACCTCAAGATTGCAGAGAGCTCATTCTACAAACACACCAGGCAAATATATAAACTATCTAAACGGTTAAATATGTTCTAACAGTCAACTTGCTGATCTAATTGTATCTTCACCATATTATTTGAGTTCCGTCTATATCATAACTAATAAAACTTAACATTATATCATCAGATATTTGTGACTCTACCACTGATATCCTTACCTTATCAAAGAGACTTCCTTTCTTGGTTTCGTTCTTCTCTAATTTACCCTCAGCATTCAGTTTCTGAATCACCAGATGGTCAAGAACCTGCAAGTAAAACATGACCAATAAAATCATCATACCACCAATAAATATAAAATGAAAAGGTTTAGATACTTAACAAGACACACTTGATCTCTCAAAAACATATTATGTAACATCGAAAAATAGGGCATTTCAAACATTCAAAAGCACCCATATCTTGTCATACCATCTTCTTCTTAGCCCGTTCCAGAATATCTTCCTCCACACTTTTACTTGTAACAAATCTGTAGATGTTGACAACTTCTTGCTGCCCAATTCTATGAGCTCTACTCATTGCCTATTAGGAGAAACAAAGATGATATAGCATAAAAGAGCATGTTAAACAAGGTAATTTTTTCACAAAATCCATATTTTGATTTGGCTCATGGTAAACCTTTATTCAACGCACACATAGATAACAAGTTTGTCCGAACCTGCAAGTCATTTTGGGGATTCCAATCAGAATCAAAAATGATAACTGTGTCTGCTGTTGCAAGATTTATACCCAATCCACCAGCTCGTGTCGAGAGAAGAAAACAGAAGTCTTCACTACCAGGTGCATTAAAGTGGTCCATTGCCTGATGACGCAATTCAGCCTTAGTACTACCATCAAGCCGCTGATATTGGAACCCTTTGATAGACAAATATTCTGCCAGTATATCCAGCATCCTAACCATCTGCAATCAGAAGATGATTGACAGAACTTACTCAGCTAGTTAAAAGCACAGGTGAACATCACCCTGACTTAGGGTAAGCCTTGAACATGTCATCTACAACAGTTCCTACGGCTACATTACGCTTCTCCCTGAGAGTAATAAGATAAATGTTCTCTCTAGATTTGAAGGAAACCCAGAGTGAAAAGTTGCTACCAACCTGAGAAAATATCAACACTCGGTGTTTCGTCTCATGCAATCTGTCCAGCAGCTTGTCGAGTATAACAAGCTTACCACTGCTGAGTATAATTCTTTCCAATTTTGTGCTGCCAAATGCATCCCCGCCATACCCATGGTCCGCACTTTCAAATAAAAATGGGTGATTGCAACATTTCTTCAACTCCACCACAATATTTAAAAGTGAAACCTAGAAAATTCACAAGGCCAACATAAGCAAAATATTACGTAGTTCTTTATGTTGCATATCAAGAAAATAATCTGCAATGTAGACCACTACTTCAGTATGCATTATGCATAGGTCACAGAAGATATTATCAAACGTATAAGTAGAACTCACTGGAAGATCATGTAACTTCTCTTCCTATTTCTGCCATACTTGGTCATGAAAACTCATGTTTATGGAAAAATCACGAAAGAAAAAGATTTAGAGTTTGGACCATATCAACCACTACCCAAGAAATCAGAGGTTTCAGTTGTTTATCTACAAATTGTGCAGGTAAACACATGATGATCAATTTAAACGATCCTAGACAAGGTAAGTAGTTACAAAACTCTGAAGAAAAATATAAGAAAAGAATTAAGATAATACAGCAAGGAAAATGACCATTCCATATGAAGGAATAGAAGATTCATGAGACTCCTTTAACAACCTGATTCCCGCGAACACCTTTATTCAAATCATGAAAATTCCGTTCCAAGATCCATTTGTAATACCTATGAAATATAGCACATTGAAAATGAATGAATGAATGAATGAAGAAAACTAGGCACAATCACAATTTAAACTAAGTATAAGTTAAGTCATTAGACATTACTGTTTCTGAAGCGGTGACATCTCAACCCTAAGAATTCGTTCAATCTTAGGAGGAAGTGACTTCTCCACATCTTTTATGACCCTCCTGAGAATGTGAGGCCTCAATTCCTTGTGAAGATTTGCAAGCTACAGCACAACATATTATCCTCTTAAAAGTTGTACGCCAATGCAAAGGTCACCAGACTATCAAAATTGATCAACAGAGAAAAGACAACTAGGATAATAAAATTATTAAAGATACCTCCATTTCATTAAACGAACTAAGATTCTTATAATTCTGAACAAAATCATCCTTGCTCTTGAACTTATCAGGATCAAGGAAGTGGAGTAAGGCCCTGCCAAGGTCATGAACAAATAGAAACATTAACCAGCTTAAGGCATATATAACCTCACAAAAGATTCACAAAATGACAGATGTTTCATTCATTTATTTCTTTTTTGGGGGGTTAAAAACAGATATTCTCTTCTAACCAGTATGCAGAGACTAAACAAACAGGCAGGAATAAGACACTGTAGATGGTACAGGTGAGAAAGATAAACTAGAAAAGAATTGAATGCATTTCTACACTAAAAGAAACAGAAAGAGACTAGTTGGAGGCTACTCCTGACAGAAAGAGAGTACAATTCAGTATTCAATTTTAAAGCAAGCCAACAAAGTAGAAGAAGATTGAATGCAGCCAAAAGAAACAGAAAGAGACAGGTTGGAGGTTACAGAATAAACAAAAAAAAGGTAGATTGATTAGCTACTCTTGACAGAAGGAGAATACCACCTCAATTATTCGATTCTAAAACAAGCCAATAAAGTGCTTGTATGGATTTTCCTTTTCCTTCTGTTTTGTTGGAAAAAAGAGGGATGATTATTTCTTTATACAGATAGGGTAAAAGTAAAAAGGACTTCTTTGACAGAGAAATGCAAGATTGGGCTTCCACCAACCAACATAGAAAGGAATGTTTATTTTGAGTAGTCATCAAGAAAAATATTTATTCAAAAAAGAAAGAGCAAATATAAAAGTTTTGTCCTATAAATGCTTAAAAGAACATCTTAATTTATAAAAGGAACACACAAGTACACCATGCGGCAAGTGAGACAACGACGTGCTAAAGAATGTGAAATAATGACTTTGGAGATACTTGAAGCTGAAACAATTGAACATTCTCAGCATTCCATCTCTAATGCCTATCACATCCATTGCATAGGAATACCATAAGCAGTCTTAAGAGGCTAGTTGACACTTCTGACATTCTCTCCTCTTTTTTTATTGCGCAGAAAGGGGCAGTTTTGAGTTGATGCCCTGACTTCAGTGTTATACTGTGCTTATTAGATGAATTGTGTTCGATCTAGTGGTAAGAGCGCAGCAGGTGGAGAACGGTGTCTACATACCAGACAAAAGCCTGGTACTTAAGTGGAGAAGGGTACAGGGCCGGGCCCATTATCCACTGAGTTTCGAAAGGTATGCCACTGGCCCTAGGGAATTTCTCGGTTATCAAAAAAAAGATGAACTGTGTCAAAATGCTAATGCCATTAGGTGGTAGACTGCAAGTAATGATCAGTTCAAGGAAGAGTATCTAAGTTTTGATGGATCGATGGATATTAGAGTAGCAGTTGCTGAAAAAATGTAGGTAATACAGACTCGAATTTCAACCTGGTGTTCTCCAGGCCATTCAGCTAGGCACATTCTCTCAACCTCTTGCCGTTCTGGTTCCGCTTATCCCAACCCAATCAAATAATAATAACCACTAAAAACAGCAGTACTGGATACTAGTAAGATACAGGTAACGAAACGTTATCCTATGCAATTCAGGACAAATAACCTCTTGCTCGATAAAGAAATTCTAAAAATCAAAGTCGCACGAAAACTCAGAGATTACATTACATTTATAATTGTGCTTAAAAACTTGTTATATACTTAAGACCATTCCATTACCATCGCAACCAGATTAACAAGAAGATACTGCTCATAAACAACAGTCATATTCCACATAATGAATTAATCAATAAAACCTCAAAGTAAAAATATAGAAATACAACCTAAGAAAAAAAGGCTCCTACCATAGTTCTTCAACACTGTTCTGCAATGGAGTACCAGTGATGAGCAGCTTGTTTTTCGTGCTAAACTCCTAAAGATACAAAGTAAATCCAAAAAGCAAAGAGGCAAATATTTGAGTGCTCAGATATGCAAGTAACAGATACCTACTTGAAAGAAACTCAGCAGGAGAAATTATCATACCAACAGCGTTGTATAAAGAGAAGCCTCACTATTCTTTAACCTATGGGCTTCATCAACCATAAGGTAATTCCACCTTATCTTTGAAAGCACTGCCTTGTCCTTCAATAGTACCTCATATGTGGTAAGCAGCGCATCAAATTTGATAGTCCTGCCAGCTTTCTTATCATTGTAGAATTCATATTGTTGACAGACCTGCAGAGATCATAGGCAACGCAAATAATATGATTTTGATAAGCAACAGCAGAACGTAACGTCTATTCAGCTAAACTAAGAAGTAATGAAGTATAAGAAGCACGATGCAAGAAAACCATATAAAACGGAAATTCTCCCACATTGCAGCATATAAAAAATGAGAACGAATCAAGCGCACATTAAGTCAGTTATCATAAATGAGGAATGTCAAGATATCTGACAATAGCTTTTGGAGAGAAACACGGAGCAATCTCACAGTTAATAAAGGTTATTCAAGCTGCTACAAGCTATTGCAGAAACAACCTGGTTGCCAGGATGCTGATTGCCCATGGAAAATTATTTGGAAATCACAAGCTCCTTGTAAAGTGTCCTGTTTCGGGTGAGTTGCAGCTAGGAATGCTTGTTTGATGCAGGACAAACTTCAAAGAAGAGCATTACCCCTTTGCAGTAGATATTTTTTCTGTGAAGGCTCTTAGGAATGAAATTCTCAGTTATTTCTCCATAGTCACCAAGTCTGGCTCATCTGGTCTTTGTTTATTTTTTTACCTCTTTGTAGTAATTTGGGTCATGCCAGGAGACGTTAGAAGTTTACTACAGAGTTGGCGGGGTCAGAGGGTTGATAAAAGAAGGAACGTGCTATGGAAGAGTGCTCATCTTTGCATTCTGTGGATGGCTTGGCTGGAAAGAAAGAAAAGATGTTTTGAGGGAAAGATAGATCACACTTCTTTTGTTAAGCCTGTATGACTACAGAACTATACTTGTGGTGTAAGTTTCATATGATAGATGTTAAACACTTTATGGGTCCTGTAATCCGTAGTAACCTGCAATTCCCCTGCTTTTTTGTACCTTCTTGGTACGGACTTCTAATGAATTTTACATTACCATATAAAAAAGGTGTTTATGCAAAAATACTCAACCACCAACCTAAGAGATAATTCAAGGAGCACAGAGAAGATGTTTGTTACTGCATGTACTTGGTAGAGAGTCGAGCTTGTATAAGATCATCAACCATTAGCATTTAGCTCATATCTCAGGACTTGTTTCATCATCTAAATAAAATACAAATTACATCGAAAAAAGAATCCATATCCTTCTGTAGTAGGAGGCATACATCACACCAAACAAAAAAGGCCACGTGATTTGCGCAAACAGCATATCAAGTAAAATGAGGACGTACAGACATGTAAACTAAGGATGAACAGAGAGTAGTAGTAAAATCACACACACAAAATGTGCTTGAATATCATCAAACAACTTTCCTGGAAAATGAATACAGATATCATTTCCATAGAGCCATTAAAGTTAACAACTATGCAATGAGATAATTACCTAATAAAACAAAATACAGCGTGATTGCTGTACAACCCAGACTTACCTCACGACTTGCACGTGCTCCAACATAGACAATCACATTCATATCAGGCAGCCATTTCCTGAACTCCTTTGCCCAATTGGAGAGAGTTGATAATGGGACAACAACCAGAAATGGTCCATGAATTTGCTGAGCATTCTGCAGGGACAATATAACGACCATGTTTACCAACGAAGTAGCAATATTTTGTAGAGCATAAAACATAGAGAAGCCAGCACCTGTAGAAAACCGAGCATTGAAACTGACTGAACAGTTTTACCCAGACCCATTTCATCAGCTAATATAACATTAGTATCATTCCTCCAACTGTGCTGTGAAAAAGACATGTCAGGAGGGCAAAACTAGTGGGAAGGAAACATATTGCATACATATTTAACCATAACGCAGAGCCAACTTCATTACCTGTTAACCAGAAAATTCAAGCCTTCAAGCTGATAATCTCGAAGTTTCCCGCCCTTTAGCCATTCAGGCTGCTCTTCAAGCTTCCTTAAACTTCCTAATAAGGTATCGGTTTAAAATTGACAACGACATCGACATTCAACAGGTAACAAGGAACACAATAAACTATATTGAAAAGAACAAAGATGAGGTAGGAGAGGCTTGTTCCAATTTTGCCTTTAAGAATTCATCTGAGACTTGAGACAACAGAGAAAGAGATATAGAAGTATGAAATGACAAGTTGAAATTGGATACGGTTGACGTTAATGACAGACTAAGAGGAGGTTAGACAGATGAAAAAAAGAAAAGAAGAAGTAAACACCTCTGCTCTTTTTCCGCTGGAAATCCACTGATTTCCCTTGTACCATAGTGGCAGCCTCACGAGCCTGCAATTTGTACAACGGTTAAAATATTGAATTTAAAACATTGGAGAAGGAAGTACTCTCACCATGACCAAAGCAAACTAGATCAAATACATATAAAAGATAATAAAGAAACCATGAAAATAAATAACCATTAAAAGGCAGATATGGCATGAAGGCACAAAATTGACTTATCTAGAAAAGGAAAAACGAATATGACTGGCAGCTTTTAGTTAATTATAAGAAAATGTGGTGGAAGAACAAAAGTTTGGAAAGTAACATACTATCCAGGATACGATGCAAACAGAAAAGAAGTACATTACTCGCTACCTTACAGAAGACTTCTATTCCTAAACCCCAATTCGATCACAGTTTAAAGAAACAAGATCCCGATATCAGTTCTCAGGATGCCAAGATTATACTGTAATTTAGCAAATCAACCTTCTTGACCTTATCTTAGGTGAAGAAGATAGACCTCATGAGGTAAGAATTGTCCAAAGCCATAAGGAGACAACAGCCCTTTCCTCAACTGATGTGGCACACTCTACACCTCTCCTCCCCCCCCCCCTTATTCTCCCCCCATACGGCCTGGACTAGACATCTGGAGCTGGACAGTATGACATGGGGACACAATATTGAACCAAGAAAAGGGATGGGTTTGACTCAAAATACCATGATAAGAAAGGGGAACTTGGCCTAACCCAATCCTACAAGCTAGATCAAGAGGTGAGAATTGTCCAAGACCAAAAACTCAAAAGGAAACTACAGCTTCAACCTATGTGGAATGCTCTAACACATACACCACCACCACCTTGTCGTACTCCAAAACTGCATCTAAAATGTGGATAACATGGAGGGTCCAACAATGAAAAATGGGTGTGTCTCATATATCATGAAAAGAAATGAACGGTCCAACTCAACCCAAAAGTTAGCTCACGAGGTAAGGATTTCCGAGGAGACAACAGGTCAACAGCCCATTCACTTAATCAATAAGCACTCTAACAAAGACAATCTAACTGGTCACTTATCAGAATATAAAGTATCTTACCTGTTATTGGGAGACCAAACATTCCTATGTCACTATGTGATCTTCTCCATAAGTAAAATTGGTGACATGCTGATTTCAGTCATCAGATAACTTCAAGCAGCAAATACTGCATGCTAAAGTTTCTCAAACACTTCTCCAGAAACAATAGGTATCCAAATTTGAAACTGTACACTAACAGTAAACTATATATGATGATATACATGAATCATATCAACACATTACAGCATTACTTGAGGAAATGAAGGAACTAATCAGTAATGCTGCAAAACAGGAGACTGATGAAAGAGTGATATGACATAACCATAAAGCACATGCTACCGAATTGCTACCTTGTACTCATCGATGCCATCTTGAGCAAAAGCAATATCAACATCCTTCTCCCTGAGATAACATGAAGGAGACCCACTAAGCACTTGCAGCTTATACAGCTAAAACTAAAACATAATATGTTCTGCAGATAAAACAAATAACAAATAATCCAAGGTAGGGAGAGGTGAGAAAGGAAATAAGTACACACAGTTAACAAACCATTCTTCTCCAGGTAGACCTCAAGAAACATTGCCCATGAACAAATCAACAGGCAGGTCAAAAAAACAAATAGAATGACACAAGTGCACAAAAATCTGCTTACCAAGTTGCTTCGGCATAAGATAGCCCTTTCCATTTAACTAAATACTCTGGCACCACGTTACCATAATCATCTTTGCTGATTCTGTCTGCGATAACTCTCTCAACCTAAGAATGAATTGACCAAAATGAACATTAAGAGCTGTGTGAACTGTGGGCGACAGATCTCTAGAAACAACAAACCTGGCTGTTCTGTTTGATGATATCCAAGTCCATTTCCTTGCTCACATCATTTACCTCGATCTAATGGACAGCAGAAAAATGGGCCATAAGAGAGGATGCTGTAAATAAGTAAAACAAATCCTGCAGCTAACTATAAAATATCAACAGCAATAAAGCAGCAGTTGTTTGTCTCAGTATCCTCCCGCAGTTGATGGATGAATGTAATTACTTCCATTAGAATCTAATATTTTCAGATCCAGTCTCTTTGAAGCAAGCCAAACTTTGGGGATGGGGGTGTTTAGAGAAAACACCTATACAGTTAAACTCCAAGGAGCTCCATCAACAGTTATGGAAACGAAACTTTTCCAGCCATCTGAAAGTTGGTCCACTCGTACTAATCACTACTTATGCCAAGGATGAAATAAATCTCCACTATTGAAGCAGAGTAATAGAAGATATTCCTTTCAAGTGAATACTCAAATTCCACTTTGGGTTTGCAAAAGATATGTAAAGATATATGATCTTCTCTAAATTTTGTATTCCCATGGCAAAAAATAAGAGAGAGTGTGTGTGTGAGAGAGGGAGAGAGAGAGAGTCCAGCAGCTAAGATTCTAGTATTACTGTGGACCCAAATAATTTTCAACTTTCCCAAAGTCCCACAGGTGCTTTGAGTTGCTTCATTTTAAGACGAAAAATATGTGGCTTCTTAAACCCACCCCCAACCCCCCCAAAAAAAAACCAAACCCAGAAATAAAATTAAAAGAGAACCAAAACGTATGGCTCCATGAGAAAATCAGTTATTCCTCTTTCTCATATACTACAAAATTTCGAATGTTCTAACAAGTGAGCTTCTCATTTCATATTAGTTGAAAATCCGAGAACAATGCAAAATCATTCACAAGTCGAATCTTCATTCCCTTACGACAAAACTTGGGTTAAAAACATTTCCGCTAAATGACCACGGACACTTGAGAAACTAAAATAACCCATGCTGGTCAAGTCCTTTCTACTCTATAAAGAATTTAATCAATTTATCTCAAAGATTCTGAGAAATAGTGTATAAAATTCTCACTCACCTCCTCACGGGATACAGTTTTCCGATACTTCACATCCTCCATGACCCTTTTGGTGTAATTCAATACCTTCTTAAACCCACTAAGCTGCACGAGCACGAAAAAAATCAAGATAAAACTGAAATTAATCACTTTAATAGGATGCTACCGAAACAGAATATGTAGCCAATCATAAGAAATGCAGCAACATAAGTCAATTGCAGATCTTGAAAAGCTTACATTTTGTAGCTCAACAAACGACTTCCATTGACAATGCAAATGAGACTGGCCTTTCCATTTTATTAAGAACTCCATCTCATTCCAATCTGGTTCAGAGTCATACAAATGACTTAACAACATAGGATCAGCTGATTTGTTATTCCTTCTAGCTTCTTCAGCCATGCCCTTTGGCTGATGCCACAGGACCTTCTCAATTGAGTCACCATCTTCCTCTTCAATTTCTTCCTGTTGCGGGAAATAATTTAGTTAAACATACCGTTCAGGGCTAGAAAAGACAAAAAGGCCATGAAAACACTTGCTGATGCAATAATAAGCAAATATATTAAAAGCCAAATACACAAAGCACTAGCAATTTCACCAGGCACTTTTTTTTTTGGTTGGCAGTGTACCAGCCTCGAATTCTTGACCTAGTGGCATGAAGAGGACTCTTTCAACCACTATGAACCAGGCACTTTTTCTTGATGAAAAAAGAAGTTTCATTTCGTTAAGGCATCAAGAAGATGCTGACAGATACATAATCGATTGCAAAATGGTACGTTAGCTCCAATACAAATATGCTACGCTATCCTCAGGAGCTAACAAAATCTAAATACTGAAATGCAAATTTGCAACCATCAAGAAGGTACTTTTTTTCTTTTGATGAAGAGATAAAGAAATAATTTCACCAGGCGCATGCCTTTTGTATAAAGGGCAAATGGCACATGCATTGTCCAGTGGAAACGATCATTGACGTAGATGGCACATAAAGAAATTTCAGTAAAAAGTAAGAAAAAATAAGTTTCAAGCTATAAAGACATTCGGCAGAAGAAGTTCAAAGAGCAGATACACAGAAAAACATAGTATGGATGGGACTCATCACAACACCTTTTGGCTCTTCTTTTTCTTGCTCTCATCAATTTCTTCACTTTCTTCACTCTCAGCATATGATACTTTCCGAATCGATCGACGACTCGAAGTTCGGAGTTCATTATTCCTCCCAGATACACTTGCGGCAGTAGATCTACCACCATTTTTCGGGCGGAGATTTGCAACTCTTCTAGGTTTACTTCCAAAATCCTCATCACTCTCATTTTCAGAATCATGTTCTGATGATTCTTCCTCTTCATATGATGTTCTACCCCTTTTTCGTCGAGCAGATGTAGCAAGAGACCTAATTTCTCTGGTAGATTTTACACTATGCCCACCCCTATTCTTTTGCTTGCCCTGAGGTTTTCTGTAATATTCTTCATCTTCATCAGAGATGCCCACATCATCATCATCACTGTTTAACTCATCAGACTCTCCACCCTCCCAGTCTTCATCCTTTTCCTGCAGGGGTAAAAGCAAATTACCAGGTCATTTGACGAGTCCAATAATATATACAAGTGTGACAGAAAAATTCCCAAAAAAAACATGAAAACAAAATAACTATGTCACTTGACTCCGAACTTACGGCAAGTCGACAAGAAACTGAACGAATAAAAAGTGAGAAACATTTCTGTACTAGCTGAGCTTAGAGAACAATAATATTATTTTTAATCAGTTGCTAAGAGGACAATGATCCGCAAATATACAGTTCATATAAAGAACCGAAAGTTATATGGTTTTCTATTTTCTGGTATATTTCTTGTTATACGGCACATTTATGCCCTTTCTTTAATGAAATTATTACTTTATCAAAAACTAAAGAACCGAAAGTGCTGTAACTTCCAGCACATCCTTAAGGTACTTTTGTTTAATAAATTAACACTTACCAAAAAGAATCTAAAGAACTTAAAGCTTTTCAATAGCTTGGTCCAAAGTTTGCTTAAACAGACTTGATTAAAAGGTAATTTGTTTCAACAAATACAATATTTATTGAAGTGGCTAGCACGGTATTTCAAATACTTGTTTTCATTTACCAACCAAAAAAGCTATTATTACAACCCAAGGAGACCCAAATGCTAAAGACTTTCCTAAAAATATCATCCAAGGTGTCACTTCATAAATAACACTTTTTCTAAATGACCACATACAGTGTGTAGAGTGTATACAATGAGCTAGTCCGTCCATCCATTGTTTCATTAACAAACAGCGGACTTAAAGAACAGAAAAATTAAGGTTACATAGAGGAACAACATAGATCTACTTTCTCCTATCTTTTTTTTTCCTTCTTAATTCAACTTCCACCACCTTCCAATTTGTGTGTGTATGTGCTGCATAGGTCGAATTTGTGCCTGAACCTTATTAGTTACAATTGAACACAGCTAGGATCCTAATAGATCATGATGCAGCACAGTTAATTAGTTGCTAATAGTTCCCTAGATATCACATTGGGGAATGCGAGCGCTTCATCGCTTAAAGCGAGAAGGGAAATGAAGCAATGGGTAGCCCGCTTCAGATGACCGAGGCGAAGCGGCTTAATGAAGCAAGCGCTTTCTCCACTTAAGCGTGAATCGCATGCAGCAACTGAAGCGAGGGACGCATGCACTTCTTATTTTTAATTTTAAAAAGGTGGACTGTCTAGTTTTAAAAAAAAAAAAATAACAGACCACTATCAAAATATTTTTCAACCTTGGTGCGACTTTCTTCTGCGAGTTACGACTAGGACTGGGACATTTCTATTGCTCTTCTTCATCAAGCTCCAGGTATGGCTTCTTTCTTTTTCTTCTTCTCTCTTCTTCTTCTCCTTCTCTTTGTCTCTTCTTCGTTTCTCACTGTGTGATATCGCTGCTGCTGCGATTTTTTCTTTTCTTCTTCTCTTATTCTTTTGCTTCTTCAGCTTTTATATTATTAATTTGTTTGTCTTTTTGTTATACTTTTTTAATTTAAATTAACTTTTACTTATTCTTTCTTTTTCTTATTTTATTAAGTTACGTAAATTTATTTATTTGTTTTCTTCTCTCTGGTTTTTTTCATGTGCTCTACTGTTTTGTTCACCTTTTAAATTTAATTGAATTTTTAAATTACTCTATTCTTTTTTTCAGTTTGTTAATTTAATTGAATTTATTTATTTATTTTTCTTCATTTGCTCTAGGGCTTATTTTGGGTTTTTTTAAATGTGCGAGCGCTTTGCTTCACGCTTTAACCAATTCATGGCCTGGTAACTTTTTCTCGCTTCGCACACGAAAAGAACACTGCTAGATATGAAAAAAGTTGGTTTTGTAACCCCCAAAAAAAATAGTTAAAAGGCACAAGAATAAGGAGCAATGTATAAATGTGAGATAAAAATCAATATGAATGAAAGGCTGCATGAAGCATCAAATAAGCAAGAAAATCTCCACAAGACCACACAACTCACATCACCATTCTTCAAAAATGTTATTAGAAGTAAAGAGTGGTGTTTAATACAGCCCACTTAAGTGATATTATTTTTACAACTTACATACTACTACTTATGCAAAGAATGGGAAGAAAGTCCTCTTTACCATTTTCGCAACTTTTCCAAGAACAAATACAGGGATTTACAATCCTTCCAGATCTTCCCAATAAGCACAGTCAACTCACCATCTTGACTTCTCAAATGATACTAACCACCAACAACAACAACAACTACCCAGTACATTCCCACCAGGTGGGGTCTAATGATACTAACCAAAAATGCTAAAAAAAACTAATTAGATTGCTGGATTCAATGATGAAATTAGATGAAAGTAATAACAAGTAGAAAATTTAGCACTCAAGGATGTGGGACTATTAGTCAATGTAGTGGGTGAAAACTATGGGAGACTACATTTCTTTCTATCTGCCTAAGCCTTGGAGGGCAGGGTCACCGGTACTGGTGCTGGTGGGAGGTAGCAGGTACCGGGTGGAATAGTCAAAGTATGCTAGATTGCCCTAGACACAACCGTTTTAAAAAAAAACTCTCTACGTTTCAAAAAGATTGTCTTAGTTTGACTTGGCACAAACTTTAATAAAAAGGGAAGACTTTCGAGATATGTGGTCTTAAATAAGCCATAGCATTCCTGTGGCGGTAAAGCTTTTGAACTTGTAGTCTGGAACCTGCAATAACATTAGTGTGGCTATAAAGAGAAAATATTGAAAGGTGCCAATCTTTTTGGAGACTAATAAGGAAATAGTGGCAAGCTTATTGAAAACAGGGGGAGTAGTAGAAAACTTATAATGATTCTGATTTTACTCCTCTCAGGTACGGTTAAGGTCATACAAACATAAATGATTGTTGGACAAGTACTAGATAAAGCTTAAGATACTGTTTTCGGCTCTTTTCAGAGTAAAAAAGACCTAACATATAAGCTCACCCTATCATAAGATACAAGCTTGCCTTAGCATATCTAGGTGAAACAAATAGATCACTGTCATTGCATTTTCTTTTTAACGAGTCCCAAATCTAAAGTTAACACCTCCGCAAAAGGCTCTAATTTCTCTTAACATCAAATTCAACAGGATGATAAATCTTAACTTCTGCAGTTCCATATGAAAAGACCAAACTAGGGAGTTACAGCACAGAAAACAACCATCAGAATCAAGATTGCTATTTTAACATGCTTTCCTCCAATTCTCGTAATTAATCATCCCGTATGATACTACTTAGTCCTCACATCTATCGTAATATGATACTACTTGGTCCTTACATATACTGTACATGACTAGTACTATCACTGCAACTACACTTGAAGCCATGGCAACTGACAAGGACCTTATTGCCACAAAATTTTGCTGCCTATCAATTAGCTTAATTTTCATCTAAAACATCTCAAATCTTCAGTACCTCCATCTCCATTTTCATGCAATACAAAGCGTACAGAACCCTAATTTAGATAATCCTACTCAATGGAATTCTACTAACAATTTCACCCCATCAATATATCAGATACATTATACACATGATTACATACAGGAATTTTCAAATATTATAATTCGGATAATAGGTCCATTTCAGCACCAAAAAAAAACGGATAATAGGCAACAAACACTACAACAACAACAACAACAACAACAACTACCCAGTATAGTCCCACAAAGTGGGGTCTGGGGAGGCACGCCCAGTGGGACAAACACTACATGAATGATAAGAACCAAAACGTCCCTACTGCAAAATATTCTAAAAGTGGACATGCTAAAAGGTATGTCAAATGCCGGCAACTACTATAGAAAAATCACAACATTCACCACATCGCATCAGCAATAGCATATGAATTATGAACAACACTGTGCATAAGAACACACCTTAATCCCCCTTCCAAGACCTGTGCTACCATAGTCAGGATCATCAGGATCATCTTCTGCAAATAGTAGGAAAACAATTAATAAAAAGGTAATGGTGAAAGGCAACTGTGAAGCTCACAATTGTATTCCAATAACAACTTCTTGATCACACACTAGCAAGAAATGAGAAGAGGTTGAAAGAGTCAATCTATTAAATGGGTAATTAATTAGTTTTATTCTAATTCTCCCCCTTATTCCTCAATCACATTAACAATTCATTATGGAAGATGAAAGAATTGCAGACCACGCTATTCCTATCACGTTCTATCTAGAAAATTCATCATTCACTCAACGCACATACAAGACCGAATATGTTAGGAGACAATACAGATTGTCAAAATAACAGAATTTACCATCTTCACTATCATCATCGTCGTAATCAGCATACTGGCCGCCGTACTGATCTTTTGAAGCTTTTAACTTCCGACTTGCATACTTGCTGGCGGCAATAGACCTTGACTGCGGCTTTGAACTATACCCGCTTGAAGGATTAGCAGCTCTGTAATGTAACGAGTCACTCTGATCATCACCGTCTTGTTCATAATATTCATCAGATAACATCTCATCCGCAGGGACACTTCGACTCTTCCCCATTTCTTTCTGCCTGCCTTCATCTTCCGACTCTAGCTGATCTTCCCTACCATCAGATACCTCATCTGATTCTTCCTCATTCTTGTATTCTGATCCACTCTTTGATTCCTCTCCAGAACCTGACCTACCCGAGGGGCCAATCGGTTGACAATCCTTCCAAAACCCAGAACCCCATTTCCCAGCCAAATTAACTCTTCTTTCAGGCAGCACCTGATCCCCTACCGTCGCTTCAACTTCTACACCAACTTCATCTTGTAACTGACCATTATCATCATTTTCACTAAAACTACCTTCCACTTCCTCGTTTCCTACATCCTGATGTATACCGTGCATACTCTGTTTCCCCGGGCTTTTCTCATCCAATGTAACCGTTTCATTCGAATAATTCCTATAAAAAGCCATACCCTTTCTTCACATTAAAATTTCAGTTTGCTCTTATTTTCCCGAAAAGGTAACTCTTTTGAAAATGTATTACTGCCAGTTCTCTTCCCTCCAAAAAACTCTGAAGCAGGAAAAGTAAATGCAAAAAACTAATCAATATTTGTCGCATTTCTCAACGGAAGTGAATTAAAATCACTACAGGATGTGGTAAAATAAACAAAATTCATTTTGAGAAGAAGTAAGAGCGCTGTGAATTCAAATTCAAATACTCAATTGCTTAAATCAACATAAAAATTACCCATAACGTCGTAAAGTCAATGAAAACACAAAACACAGTGTTTTACACTAAAAACAATGTATCGGTTACTACTAAGTGAAGCCCAAAACAAATCGATACAAAAACCTCCCCTATCCATTTTGCTAGCCCTAAAACAAGCCCAAAAAACTAAATCTACGACCCACGAAACCCTAATTCCGCTCCAATCCATTAACCAAAACAATACTGTACAGAACACATACACTTATAGCATAAATTGATTTAAAAACTCAAACTCAGCATATAAAGCAATAAAAGCGCAAATATATACGGAGTCGTTTTTTATAAAAAGTACAGTAATCGGGCTCTCACCGGAAACTTATGTCACCAGTAAACGAGAGCCCGCCGGCGGCGGAAAAAAGGTTGAAGGTGTTACGGCGACGTTTTAGTGGTGGAATTTATTTGAATGTGTTAAAGGGATGTTATTCTAATTTGCGCCTAGGCTTAAGGTTAACACAATCGATTAAAATCGAAACGATGAAGAAGAAGGTGAAGGTGAAGGTGAAGGTGAATCGGATTTACCGGCGTGGTTTTTTTGGATGAATTTTGATAGCTTTTTTTAGAGAGAGATGTGGGTGTCGTAGAGAGAGAGAAAGAGAGGAAAAAATGCAAAATTTCCTCAGAGGAAAATATGAGAGTAATTCTTCTCTTTTCCTTTATCTTTGTTTGTATGCATGCACCAAGGTGACTAATGATATATAATGTGTATTTACATTTGATTTATAGAGAGAGAAAAAGAAAGGGATGAGAGAGAAAATTAATACTATTGACAATGCCAAATTCTAATACCTACCAATAGGTACAAGCATTTAGCCATATGGTGCAATAATTTTTTATTACAGTTGTGTTGAATTTTACTGTGTGAGATTTCTTTTTTTTTTCCATCATCTTATTATTTACTTTTTTTTTTATGACTTTTACAATATCGTATTCTTTTTATTATTACAGTGTCTCTGCTTTTTTTTTTAAAATCGGGTGCATTAAAAACACTTTTTCTATTCCACAAGGACAGTTGAGGTCTCAGTATATAGTGGTGTTAGTCGAGCTTATGTGTATCTCAAGTATTCCATCAAGTGCATGTTATCCCTCGACCCCTATATGTGAAAGAAAATTGTTTATTAAATTAAATTTCATAATATTTAGTGAATTAGGTAAAAAATTATTTTACATTAAATTGATAAAGAAAATAATGTACTTATCGGATGGACAACGAAAGTTTGATCGAATGGTATCCAAAACAATGCTAAGATTCTAATGCATAGTGCGATTTGAATTGTGATTTTTTGACAGAACATATATTTATAAAGCTAAGCGTTGTTTTAAGCAAATATTGATAAAGTTAAAGTCATTATTGTTAGGATTATGATTCCTACTAAAGACAACAACCTTCATTTGAATAATCGGATTTACAACTACATGAGCGGAAGCTAACCTGAATCCATATGTGGAAAAATTGAGCCTCCTTCTTGATGATTGTCCTTGAGCTTTTGAACCTCTTGATTATTTCTTCAAGAATGACTTGTGGTTTGTATGTTACCACAAGAATGAATCATCAACAATAACAATATATGAAAGGTTTACAAAATAGTATTATGACAATGATCAAGGTTTTGGCTTATGGTTTTCCACTCTATTTGCAAGACAATGGACAAATGGTTCTTACTTCAATGGGTAGAGAAAGAACTTGTCATGTTAAAGAATGGGAACCATAACCCCACTTTATAACTCTAGGAGTTACATAACCCAAGAGACAAGAGTTACAAGACAAGAGTAATGTCTTGAGTAATGTCTTGCAAGAGTTACAAACCCAAGAGTCACAAGCAAGTAACCATAGTTACTTATGTAACCTTAGTTAGCCCATCATAAACTAAGGTTACACTTTTGGGTATCTACACATTAGTCCTACACTTTAGTATGACAATACATTGGCCCCCTTAACATAATGTCCATAAGACCACATAATTAGGCCAAACCTTAAGATAGCACATAACATATAATTATTCATGTATTGTTCATATGTGTATAGATATAAGTCCATATATCAAGATATAAATCCATATATCTTACAATCTCCCACTTGGACGAGATATACAAACATATGTACAATCCTTGATATTATAAGTTACAAACCTTAGTTGCGCAAAATTGCTATCACAATAAAATTGTCATGAACAATCCGGTCCATCAATCATACCAACATAGGACCTAAGGGCTCGTCGTTACTCATTCGCAACTAGAACCAATCATAGATCACGTATATCAATATAACCAACGACATGGATCAAGTGTGGGTATGTAGCATGGAAATAACATAAAGTGTGGTCAATAGTATGTCTATTTACCAACTGGTTCACTTAATTGAGATCAAACAGAAACTGTAAGAGTACAATAAACTTTAAAACTGAATATCTGCAGATATAACTGAATTACTGAATTTCTGAATATAATGAACAATTACAAAAATGTGCAATACAAAACTCCCACTAAAATACATAATCCTTATCTGATTTGACACCCATACAAGCAACATGCTCATGAAAAATTTTTGGTGTCAATCCCTTAGTTAGCGGATCCGCAAGCATGGAGTTTGTACTTATGTACTTAATGCACAATTGTCCATTTTGTACTCTTTCTTTAACAACCCGAAATTTGACGTCCTTATGTTTTGCTTTCGTCAAATTACTGTTGTTATTAACATATGCAACTATGGTTACATATGTTATTAGCATAAATGGCAAAATTGGAGTCGGTATACCTGATGATCTCAAACTGGTCCGAACTCCGATATGTAAGCATGTAATCCTTTGTTCTATGTATGTTCCTCATGACCCTTTTGGCTGCCTACCAATGGTCCATACCCGGATTGCTTAGATATCTGCCTAACATCCCAACAATGTATGCTATATCAGGTCGTGTACATACCTGAGCATACATCAGACTACCTACCGCCGAAGCATAAGGTGTCTTCTGCATTTCCGAAATTTCATAAGAATTGTTTGGGCACTGTTTGAGACTAAATTTGTCTCCCTTAGTAACAGGGGTGTTGAATGGTTTACAATCCTGCATGCCAAATCTTTTCAGAACTTTATCGATATAGCCCTTTTGTGACAGACCGAGAACGCCTTTTGAGCGATCTCTCAGAATCTGAATTCCTAATACAAAAGAAGCTTCACCAAGATCTTTCATTTCAAATTTCTTTGAAAGAAATTTCTTAGTTTCAAGTAATAATGCTATATCGTTACAGGCAAGCAGTATGTCATCGACATATAAAACCAGAAAAATATACTTACTCCCACTGAACTTATGTATATACAGTCATCAGCAATATTCGGTTCAAAACCAAAAGATGTAATGACTGCATGAAACTTATAATACCATTGACGAGAAGCTTGCTTGAGCCCATAGATGGATTTCTTTAATTTGCAAACCTTTTTCTTTGATTCATCCGAAACAAAGTTTTCAGGTTGCACCATATAAATTGTTTCCTCAATGTCACCATTGAGAAAAGCAGTCTTAACATCCATTTGATGAAGCTCAAGATCAAAATGTGCTACTAATGCCATTATAGTCCGGAAAGAGTCTTTCGATGAAACTGGAGAGAAAGTCTCTTTATAATCAATGCCTTCTTTCTGAGTGTAGCCTTTTGCGACAAGACGAGCTTTGTACTTAATAACATTGCCCCCTGAATCCCTTTTGGTTTTAAAAATCCATTTACAACCAATAGGTTTCGTACCTTCGGGCAACGTAACAAGCTCCCAAACGTCATTATCGCTCATAGACTTCATCTCATCATTCATGGTAACAATCCACTTTTGAGAGTTAGAACACTTAATGACTTGACGGAAGTTGATTGGATCATCTTCCTCAAGTCCAATATCACTTTCTTGTTCTTGGAGAAATACATAATAATCATGCGAAATTGCATTTCTCCTCTCTCTAGTGGATCTCCTTAATGGCATTTCAGTTTCTTGAGGTTGTTGAGTTTGATTTTCATTAGTTATATCAGGGTCCTGATGAGGGAGATTTTCGAGATTGTCTTGAACCGGAGTTGTATGATCCGAGTCAGTAAGACCAAGATCAACAATTTGAGGTAAAGACACATGTTCTTCCTCAAAGACAAAATCTTTAACAACTTTATCTCCCCACCCCCCAAACTCAATATCCTCAAAGAACCTAGCATTTCCCATTTCAAAAATAGTTCGTGATGTGGGATCATAAAACTTAAAACCCCTGGATTTTCAGAGTATCCAACAAAATAGCTAATAACCGTCTTAGCGTCCAGTTTCTTTTCATTCGGCCTATAATGCCTTGCCTCAGCTGGACAACCCCAAATGTGAAAATACCGAATACCGGGTTTATGCCCAGTCCAAAGTTCATATGGGGTTTTTATTGTAGCTGTAGTTGGAACTCTATTAAGAATATAAGCTACGGTTTTTAATATGGATTGGGACTTTTCACGAATAAGATATAGGTACCCATAACGAGAGTAATCGTCTATGAATGTGATAAAGTATTGTTGACCATTCCGACAAGGAGTAGGAAATGGCCCACAAATATCCGTATGTATCAATTCTAAGACGTCCGAATCTCTTAGCACCTAATCTAGTTCTTGTTTGTTTGTTTTCCCTTGATACACTCAATACAAAATTTCCGAATTTGAGGAATCAAGAGAATCAAGAATTCCTTCTGACACGAGTTTCTGAATTCTTTGAATGGATATATGACCCAAACGTTTATGCCAGAGTGAAATAGAATTCTCATTAGTTAACTTTTGGTACCATTAAACTTGTATGCAAAGTTTCTTTATTTGAAGTTATTGTATCAACCAAATATAAGCTATCAAATGTTGATAAAACACCAGTACCAATAAGATTTGAATTCCGAAAGAGACTAACTTTATTGTCCCCAAATGTACATTTATAACCAGACATGTCCAATTGGGGAACTGAAATTAAGTTCCGTCTAAAAGACGGTACAACAAAAGTCTCATTCAAATCTAAATGAAAACCGGTCTTAAACAACAGCCTAAATTTGCCAATAGCTTCAACTGGCACCTTCTTGCCGTCACCCACATAGATGTATCTTTCACCATCATTTGGTTTTCGGCAGTTCAGGCAACCCTGCATTGATATACTTATATGAGTAGTAGCAGCAGAATCTACCCACCAAAGTATCCTTAGGTACCGAAATTAACTTAACTTCAGAACAAACAAGAGACAGAAATGTACCTTTTTTCGCACGCCAGGCATGGTACTTGGTACAATCTCTCTTTACATGATCAGTCCCATTACAAAGAAAGCAACCTAATTCAGTAATTTCAACCTTAGGTTCCTTATGTTGCTTAATCTTGGGCCTTGCCACCGCAACTTTTTTACCTTTCCTCTTCTTAGAAACCCTTGAAGAGGATGCCTTAGAAGAAGATGCCAAGTGAGCACTTTCTGCCTTATCTTGCTTCAGCCTTTCCTCTTCTTGCACACAATGTGAAATGAGCTCATTAAGAGTCCATTTCTCCTTCAGGCAATTATAACTGACCTTAAACTGATTAAAGTGTGCCGGAAGAGATATCAAAACAAAGTACACAAGCAGTTCCTCAGGTAAATCCAGCTTGAGTGACTTTAGTTTCGAAGCAAGATGAGACATTTCCATAATGTACTCCCTAATGTTTCCCTTGCCCTTATACCTCATGGAAACAAGTTTACTCAATAGTGTACTTGTTTCCGCCTTTTCGTTTTGAATAAAACGCTGTTCGAGGTTATCAAGGAAAACTTTGGCATTGGGTTCATCATTCATAGTGCCCCTGAATGATTCTGGGATTGCACGCTTCATGATCATGAGACTCATGCGATTCGAGCGTTCCCACTTCTCCATCACCCTCCTGTCATCAGGAGAGGATGTATCCTCAAGAGGAGTAGGTTGCTCGGTCCGAAGTGCTAAGTCAAGATCCATGCAACCGAGAACGATCATGACGTTCTCTTTCCATTCCTTAAAATTAGTGCCGTTAAGCACAGGGATGCTATTGATGTTGGCAGAGATCGTAGAAGCAGAAGAGTTTACTGAAAATAGAACAAAAGGATTACTAAATACATGCTTACATAAACTTGAACTTTAACTTTATAGATTCAAAATTAGGCAATTCCCATTACAAGATACCTAGCACAACATTGCTTTTAGTCTTTGGACAGAAAAACAACTTGCAAGTGGTACTCTTGGTGTAGTGATCAAACATAGACAATAAACTCCTGTCAAACATTAAACCTTCCTTTGGGCCGATTTAATATTCACATGGAAAACCAAATAATCGTCTCATATTTACCACCACAAGAATGTTCGAATTCCTGCCAAATAACACCTTCCTTTGGGCCGATGTTAAACGCATGGAAGACTAACATCCACAGTCATCTCATATTTTAAAATTAATCAATCTACACAATAGAGGTTACTTTGGCAACTTAATGCTTCAATTGAAAAACTAAAATATAAGATGCTATAAATTTTAGTTCCTTAAGCCATTTTATGAATCTCAACTTAATGTGTTACAAGATTAGATGTGTAACACTTGAATATTAATTGTTGATTGCTTGATAGGACAATTCTAGATATATAAGAATTGATGGACTATTAAACAATTAACATTCACTGAAACTTAAGAGAGTTGAAACATTTTTCTTAAACATTACTGGACCAGACAATCGATTGTCAAAACAGACAATCGATTGTCTGACATTTTCTGAAAATTTTTCAAGTCACTGGAAGTCACGAGGAAAATTTTTTCTAAGTCATTTGGGCCAGACAATCGATTGTCAAAACAGACAATCGATTGTTTGACGTTTTCTGAAAAAAAATGTCTTTAGACAAGACAATCGATTGTCAAACCAGACAATCGATTGTTTGGTTTTTTCTGAAAAACTTTTAAGTCTCTGTAATTGACAAGGAAAAATTTTTCTAAGTGTGGATCATCCAACAATCGATTGTCAGGCTAGACAATCGATTGTTTGAATTTTTTCTGGAAAAATTTTTCAGTCTGGAAACGTTTCAACTCACAAAAGTTAACTGCCAGAATTTTAAACGATTCAGACAATCGATTGTCTAGCCTGACAATCGATTGTCTGACTAGTTGTGACAAGTTTTCTGAATAACACATGATTTTCAACATGGATCTTAAAAATAATAAACATGTTGTCAACCTACTAAAATCATGCTGAATCAATGATATAATAAACAAATACATCATCATCATAACAATCATAAGATCATGCTATTTCATGGTAGAATTTCTTGAACAAAGTTCTAAGTAAACTTAAACATGATTTCTTAAATAACATAAACCTTATGATCATCCAAATTATCCAAAATGAAGGGCGGCTCTGATACCAATTGTTAGGATTATGATTCCTACTAAAGACAACAACCTTCATTTGAATAATCGGATTTACAACTACATGAGCGGAAGCTAACCTGAATCCATATGTGGAAAAATTGAGCCTCCTTCTTGATGATTGTCCTTGAGCTTTTGAACCTCTTGATTATTTCTTCAAGAATGACTTGTGGTTTGTATGTTACCACAAGAATGAATCCTCAACAATAACAATATATGAAAGGTTTACAAAATAGTATTATGACAATGATCAAGGTTTTGGCTTATGGTTTTCCACTCTATTTGCAAGACAATGGACAAATGGTTCTTACTTCAATGGGTAGAGAAAGAACTTGTCATGTTAAAGAATGGGAACCATAACCCCACTTTATAACTCTAGGAGTTACATAACCCAAGAGACAAGAGTTACAAGACAAGAGTAATGTCTTGAGTAATGTCTTGCAAGAGTTACAAACCCAAGAGTCACAAGCAAGTAACCATAGTTACTTATGTAACCTTAGTTAGCCCATCATAAACTAAGGTTACACTTTTGGGTATCTACACATTAGTCCTACACTTTAGTATGACAATACATTGGCCCCCTTAACATAATGTCCATAAGACCACATAATTAGGCCAAACCTTAAGATAGCACATAACATATAATTATTCATGTATTGTTCATATGTGTATAGATATAAGTCCATATATCTAGATATAAATCCATATATCTTACAATTATAGTTTCAAGAATTATTCTCGACAATTGTTTTGTTCTCTAAAACAAATCTATGCTTACATAAAACTAGGAAGTTGAATGATTTGTCACTTGCCAGTTGCAGTATTAATGTACAAACGTTAAGGGAAAATTTCATATAAAACAACTTGATTCCGTAATTTTTATATTTTATAGCTCATATTTTAATTTCGCAATAAACTACCCTAAAAATAATAGGCTAATACTCAACATTCAACTTCAATAAGTTCTCGAAATTACTATTTAATATTTAAAAAAAATTGTTCAAGCTTTTAAGTTAATTATCGAATCAGTAAATGTGATTAAAATATTAGCTCAACAAACCAAATTTATTTGGATGGGAAAAATTAAATTTTTAACAAGCTTAAAATGTGAGTTTAAATTCTAATTTTGATTTTACGAGAAATTTGGAGCGGGTGTTATTCAGACTTGTTAGAAATAGTATAAGGAAGTTGACTATAAAATTTGAAGTCATTTAATGGAGATTTGGACTGGTTTGGAATAAGAATTGCAACAGAAATCGTGAAAGAAGCTTGTATACAGACTCTTGTATAAAAGTGTATAAAAGAGTATAATAATGTATAATATGTGTTTATACACTCGTATATACTATACAAAAAAACTAACTTCGTCTTCTTCCTTGCGTTTTCATGAAATTTAACTCAAATCTCGCCCAAATCTACTCTAAATCACTTCAAATTTAAATTTGAACTCCTTTTGATATTTTCAATCAATTGGAACAATACACAATCCAAACAACTAACAAATTCCAAAACTCAGATTTTCAAAAGCAAAACTTTGAATGGTTTTCAATGGTGGACTTCTACTCTTTAATTTTCTTATATTGCAACCAGGTGACACATGGGGAGAAACAGTAATGGCGAACGACCCCTTGAAGCATATGTAAAAGATGTGAGAAGAAGAGAGAGCGAAACCAATGGTTATGAGAACACAAATTTAATTCCATTGCTTTTAGAAATATTAATTGTAAGAATACAAATTTTAAATTTACTAATATTTTCAAAATATATACAATATGAACTAAGTTGAATAAAACTTAAAACATACGCAATTTTTTACTATAATGTGAAATCATGTAGTACAATACTCATATAGCACTTGGTCTAGCAAAAAGGAAAGGACTACTTGCAGAGCAAGGCTGAGGGTATTTAAGCAATTATACTTTGCCTTTTTCCTTTTTATGTGTGTCAGTAGTAAAGAGAATGAAAGATGTATGTGACATGAATGGCTAGTTTGAGAATTAACAAACTACTCTTTCCCAATTATGGCATTATACTCTTTTACCTTTTAAAAAAAAATCCAATTGGTTTAGTCCATTTTACTAGTTGGTACTAGTAATAGATAAATATCACACGATAGCAAATTTATATTCTTATACAACAATAACAATAATATATTATATGTTTTCATTAGTAGGATCGGGAAGGATAGTTAGTATATACGCACACATTTCTTTTACTTTATGTAGGTAAAGACATTATTTTCGATAGATCATCAGCTCATATAATTACAGTACCAGCAATAAAATAGCAGTTTCATGCACAAGGCATCTCGTATTCATGCATGGTCCAGTCATACCCTAAGAGGTGTGATATAAACCATCTACCGTGATACAAGCATTAATGGTTGCATCTACGGCTTAAACTTGTGACCTATAAATCACATGGAAACAACTTTATTGTTGTTCCAAGACTCCCCTCCTTATAAATTCATATTCCTGTGCCAAAAGAAAATTGTCATACTTGTATATACTTTTAAATAAATAAATTTTACATAATTTTTATTACCAAATTAAGGTAGAACAATTGAGACATTAAAGCAATTGTTTATAACAACAATTCTAACCTGTGATTTTATCTACCAGTATGTCCTTAAATGCAATAAAAGTGCCGCTATTTTTATTTTCTATTTTAAAACCTAACTTTTGTATTTTTCTTAAATTTTATTTATTAAAGCATCGCTATTTCTAAATTTTTCAACTTTTGTATTTTCTAAAATTTTATTTATCAAAGTACCGCTAAATAAAACAAAAGAGATCCTATTTTTATTTTACTTTTTCTAATTTTGTACAGGCAAAATGTCCTCCTGTCCACTTAAACTTGTACCTGATTGTCATGTCAGTAAATAAACTTTCAAAATTCACATATGAATACTACAATTTGAGCATAAGTGAACTAATAAACACATTCGATCGGTGACTCAATCTATGTGGCATCAGTTATTCCTAGTTAGTAGTTGTGAGCATAAGTCCTGTTTGTAGGAGCATAAATGAGCTTTTTCAATTCCTAACGGAAATAAATCCAATGGCTCATCTATTTAGAGGGCTTCTTCAGTTTGCCTACAATCTCCATTATTGACGAATACAAGCTATGTAGCACATCTTCTTTTCAATTTCTTTTACAGATTCAAGTCAATTTTTAACGACCAATAGGGGGAATCAACCTTACCTGTGCTCAAGGACATGGACTTAGTTTGATTGAGAACTTCTCGAGGGATTTCCATGGAGATTCCGGATCAATCCTATTGGAGGCCGTCCCAAATATTGTGTAAACTAAATCTTTGGTCTTTTTGGGTTAAAGGACCTTGAATAATTAAGCGGAGAGGTGGTGAATGAGGAATCCATCTGGATTTCCATAAGTCGATGTTAGTTCTTGACCCCGGATCCCATGCTATAGCTTTATAGCATATAGTAACCCCCTCCCCCTTCCCCCCCCCCCCACATACAATATTTTTTCATATAAAAGAGTTGGAGGAGGAGATCCTTTTTGGATAGTGTTTTTTAATAAGGGTTTATGCTCAAAGGGAGGTGGGTTGAGAGAAGAGTCTCCAAGCCAGACTTGTTAGTGAAGTCATGTTCTTATCATGGGCTTTTTGAATGCCTAATCCCTTTGGTCCTTTGAAAGGGTGACAGTGTCCCAGTTTATGTAGTGAATCTTCTTCTTTTGAGAGTTAGTACCCCAAAGAAAGTTTATCTGGATCTTGTCAATATTGTGACAAGTTTTTTTAGGAAGAGGAAAATATTACATGGTATATGCTGGGATGGTGTTGAGAGTGGATTTGATGAGGGTGAGTCACCCTATTGGGGTTAGGAATTTTAGTTTCCAGTTGACAAGCTTGTTTTTCATATTATCAATAATGTATTGGAAATCATGGGGTTTATGTTTGTTATTCAGGATATGAAAGCCAAGATATTTACCAAAAGTATTGGTATCTTTTGTTTCTAGAAGATTTTGAATTAATTCACGGGGAGTATCTTGGCATCCTTTTGAGAAAATAACCTTAGATTTGGTAGAGTTTATTTTTTGCCCTGATAGGGTGCAAAAAAGACTTAGGCTTTTGTGGATTGATTGAATAGGTTTTTTGTTAGCTTTAGCCATAAGGATAAGATTATCTGCGAAAAATAAATATGAGAGTTGAGGTTCTTTTTTGCTAAGGATGATGGGGTCCCATAGCTGGAGGTCAACTTGGTAGTTAATGTAGGTAGATAGAAGTTCCATACACAAAATGAAAATGTATCAAGACTTGGGATCACCTTGACGTATACCCCGAGAGGGAGAAAAATAGTTTGTTTTGCTACCATTGACCAGGATGGCAATGTTGCTTGTAGTAATGCAGTTTAAAATGAGTTTGGAGATCTTTGGAGGGAATTTAAAAAATTGAAGAGTATGGTAGATAAAAGAGCATTCAATACGGTCAAAAGCTTTTTCCGAATCCATTTTAATAATGCACTTTCCTTCAGTCCCTCTTGATTTATTAATATGGTTCATGACTTCCTGGAGAAGGATGGCGTTATCACAAGCCCTACATCCTTTGAGGAAGCTAGTTTGGCATGGGCCAATAAGGTCAGGCAAATATAACTTAATGCGGTTGGCAATGATTTTTGTAATTATTTTATAGACAATATTGCAAGGCCAATTGGTCGGAAATTTTTGAGGTCGATAGCATTGTGGAATTTAGGGATAAGGCAAAGATATGTATTGTTTATAGAGGTAAGCAATTCCTGGGTATTAAAGACATGTCTATAAAGATTTATTGTAGAATTGTCGATTATATTCCCGTATTTCTGAAAAAAGAAAGGGTGCAGATCATCGGAGCCCGGAGCATTAAATGGTTTAAAGGAGAACATGGCTTAGGTGACCTCATTGTCTATTAAGGGTTTATCCAATAGGGAGAAGTCGATATTATGGAAACTTGTGGGAGTTGATTTAACGTTACTCCAATCAGTACTTGCATGGCTAGTAGTGTAGATTTTTTAAAAATAATTACTAGTATGACTAACAAGGCTGTCATGGTCAGTAATCCAATTACCATGGTCATCCTTAAAGAAAGAGACTTTATTCCATCTTCTACGATTGACCACGGACAAGTGGTAGAACTTAGTGTTGGCATCACCATGGTTCAGCCAATTTATTCTACACCTAATTTTCCAGAAATCCTCTTCCAACCGAAGAATATTATTATAATCAGTAGTAAGTGTTTTTTCAAGGGATTGGAGAAAAGTATTGGTGGCATAATCTTGTGAGCGTTGAATACCATTTAATCTAGCTAGAATTTTATTTTTCCTAAAGAAAATGTTTCCAAAGGTTTCTCTATTCCAGGAGTTAACATTATGAGTAAATAAAACGGTTGCCTCAGTAAATTCCTTATGATGCCAACTCTTTTTAATTAAGTTTTCAAATTCTGGGTGAGAGCACCAATAACTTTCTAGGCGGAAAGGCTTTGTAACGGTATTAGGAGATTGTCTGAAGACATTATTAATATTAATAAGGAGGGGATTATAGTCTGAATAGATTTTTAGTAAATGAGTGATGGAAATATTAGGATAGTTGACAAGCCATTCTTCATTGGCCAAACAACCGTCCAATCTTTCAAGAATTAAACTGTTACTTTTCCTACGATGATTAGACCATGTACAACGACTACCTTTAAAACCTAAATCGATCAAGAATTAACACAAGACCAAAATATAGAGGAACGAGATCTATTGATCCTTCTGCCTCCAAACTTTTACTTGATTTAGGATATCATTAAAATCCCTTGCGACCATCTAAAAGGCCCCTATAGCTAGTCGATATATTTTCTAGATTTTCCCAAAGTTTCCTACGATTTAGAGCTTTAGTTCTAGTATATATGATAATAAGTAGCCAAGGAGGGGTGATAAATCATGGCATGGAGTTCTTGAGTAGACTGTCTAAGCCAAATAATAATGACCATACTGGTGACCTACAGGAGAACAATTCCTCATGCTCTTCCTTGAGTGGGGACCTTCATCATGTCGTCAAAGTTGAAATTATCTCTAAGGGTTGCATGATCTTCCATATTTGTTTCCAACAGAGCGACCATGCATGGGGTGTGGGTATAGATGAAGTCCTAAAATTCCCACCTGAAAGTCTCATTATTTGCCCCCCTTGTGTTCCAAACAATAAAACCTATAGGTTTATTCATGGGGATCATTTGATTGTAAAAGTGCATTGGGACTTGATTATCCGTCAAAGAGAACTGTCTTCCCCTTAGAGTTGGGGTTAATACTACCACATATTTCGTGGCAGCTCTGTTAGCTGGTGGTCGCAGATCAAATGAGCACTTCATGAGTGCCACTGGGTAGTTGTAGATGGATTTTTTGTCCTCTCTCTCCGGGAACAACATAAGGGCATCTTTGAGATTTGAGATTTCGGTGAACGAGCTTGTGGGAAGTGGGAGATCCATGATCTCTTCCTCCATCTCTATTTCTTCTTGTTCTTGGGGTGGTGGGATGTTCATTTGATTCTGATTGAGGGGTAGGTCCTTGGCTTGTTGGGGTTGCCAAGGGAAGATCAGCGGATTGCCAATAGTCATCTCCAGTAGGGAGAAGAATGGAAAATTCTGTGGAATGTTCATATTGAGAGGAGGGTTGAAGTGTGAGGGGAGGTTCCAATGGTAGTGCATGTTGTGGTACAATGTTGGTGCTAGGGCTGGGGCTGACGGATCTAGTACATTGTCCATCCACATGTGATTTAAGTAGCTGTTTAGGGCTAGCATCATGCCTTCCAATATCATCTAGGTCAGGAAGATTATATTTTGGAGCACTATCAGTACCTCTCTATCCTCTATGTTCATGATGAAGAAGGCTGCTTGACCTTGTAGTCCTTGTTCAATCCATGACTGTGGAGGTTGAGCAGGGTTGGGAGGGTGTGCTACATACACTAGATGGTGATGAGCTATGTGAGGGGCATGGGAGGAAGGTTGTCTATTTGATTTGTTGGGGGCCTGAAGTGGTAGAGAGCTGGATTTCTTGTTAATAGAGTAAGGAGAGGAATTATCATGTTGGGATTTAGTAATGGGTATTAATGGAGCTTCATGAATAGGAAGTGATGATTGAGAATCTCTGTCATAAGATTTATTAGAGGGTGAATTGGTTGGTTATAGTGTTTATTAGGGGCTAATGTGTTGATTTGCATGGCCATTTATCCATCCGCCATAGCCGCGTGTATTGGTAAGGATTTTTGAGGGTTTTGATTGGATTATTTTTTTGCAACTTGGGGCCTATCTAGAAACTTATTGGAAGGTTCTGAGGGACTTAAAAATAATTCTTTGTTATTAGGTGTAATAGGTTTAGGTACGTTTGCGACACGTGTCCCAATTGTTTGAGGAGTCTGCCTTGTTTGTATCGAAGAAGATGGAGAGTGCAGAAAGGCTGCACTAATCAACTGGTTTGGCATTTCATCTTCTTCCTAAGGATAGTGAGTGCATTAAATTATTGGCAAGAGTGTTCTTCTCCTTAAAGGAGCTTTCTTGCATCATGTTCATATTGTTAACGTTACTATTTTTGGTGCAGTTATTGAAAGTGTTTTTATTCATGGTGTTGTTTATGTCTATTTCCAGACTGATGTGTAAAAGATTGGGATGGGGTGGTATGGGAATCATTCTTTTTTACCTTGAAGGAAAGTTTTTGTGAGGAGAGGTACTTATCTGAGTCTGCTGCATAAATCTTAACCTTTATACATGGACTTGGATACTCTTGGTGGCTAGCAGGCGTGGCTTGGTCCATTATTGTCTTCCCTGTTGTGCCTTTTTTTCTTGTTAAAGAGCACTGTTTTCCACTCTTCCTCTTGTACTTGATTTGTGAGATGCTGGTTGTTGGTGGCATCTTTTGCCAATTTTATTTAGATTAGAGGCTTTGGTTTCCTGATACGGGCATTTTGATCTTGTATGGCCCAACCTTTCACATAGTTTGTATAGAAAACCTCCCCCTTCATATATTATTTGCTGCAAATGTGAGCCAATAAGGATTCGTGTAGTGACTGGTTCCGCTATTGGAACTTGGATACATAGCCTAGCGTACCGTCCTCTAAGGGTGGCACTCGTACAAGCATCATTTTCAGTAGTGATCCGAAAGAATTCCTAATTTTCTTCAATAAGGATTCGTCATAGAACTCTGTAGGGAGTTGTGGCAATCGCACCCAAACTGCAGAGACAGTTTGCTGGGCATCTGCAGCTACAAAGTTTGGTTCCCAATGTTTTATCGATAGGAAATGACCATCAACAAACCATGGTCCATTTTGGAGTACCTTTCGCATGTTTTCTTCTTGTGTGAACTTTACAATGTAATAATCATAGCCCAGATCTATTAGATGGAATTGTTTCGTAGGTTTCCACAACTCTTGTATTTTTGCTTTTAAGTAGTTGTGGACTATTCTTTTTCAAAATAGTTTAATAATCAAAGAGAATTTCCATGGATAGCGAAACCTTTCTTTTTCTTAGTCTATGAGTGTTCTTACTTTTATTCTACCAACGTATGAAGGTGACTTCTCTCGTGACTGGGTAGTAATTTCAGTATCTGAAGCGTGCATTTGTCCATCGTCAATGGGATCCATTTCCACGTCAATTTGATCTGTATTTGCAAGCAACGTTTCGTTGTAGTTGAGTGTGAGGATATTTTCCAGTATGTATGTGAATGTTTTTGGTGAGATATCTAGTGGTTTTGGGAGAACTTACATTGTTGTTTCCAAGCACTGTTCTTAAAGAGCATTGTTCAGCTACAGTGGCCATATGTCATATTTATTTTTAACAAACAATGACAATGTCACGTGTATGAAGTATTTTGTTTTAATGAAAAGTGATGTTTAGCATTAACATCTTAACATATACTAGACAAGTTCAAAACAACCATCTTGATTGTCAAAAGTAGGCTATTAAATATGCACACTAGCATAAACCAGTTTACTATTGTGCCTAAACCAAACCAAAACAACATTCATTAACTAAGTTTCGAATATTTCATACTGAATCTTTCATAAAATAACCTACAAATAAGTTCTGATACTAACAAACTTAAACTTTCCCACACACCAAAAAAATCAAATCATTATGATTGAGACTGGTTGAAGTTGGACTGAGATTGGCTCGGGTTTGGTGAGTTGAAGAAGGAGCTCAGATTGGCTTATCTTTTCTTTAGTTTGTCTATTTCTAGACTCTGCCTTTGTGTTACTGCATTTGTTTCTTTCCACCTTAGTCATGGTGCTATGTATCCGAGATCAATATTGGTCTGGCTATTATCAGTAATTTACCTAGGATCATGGGTTACTCTGTCCCTTAATCCAAACTAAATTCAAATAGAAATATAACTTCAGAACCTAGTATAGTAATGAGACACAACAGTTGGACAGAATTTCACATACTTACCTTGTCTATGACTGTCCATGATTCGCCAAACAGTATTCCAAATCTAGCAGTCTCCACCTAATGTTCTAGGAATTTGTTGAGGTCCTTGATCTTTCTTCTTTAGTTCCAAATTATTGTATTCCTTATCCACCATCAGTTGTAGTTCTAGAATTTCTTTGTGTTGCAATCTAATTGTTGCAGTAGTACCAGATTGTTGTATTGCAGATCCACCACCAACAGTAGTACCAGAGTGAACTCCTGATGCAGCTGTAGTAGCCTAAGCATATAATCTCAACACCAACAGTTGAAATTTGCCCTTTTTAAAATACCTAGAATATTAAAAATTTAGGAATTGACTAAACAACACTTAAAGCATAAAGAGTATTTGTTTATTACTATAATTGCACAACTTTTCTTGTTATGCTCACTGTCTTGCAATGAGAATATGTCATTGGTGTCCCCCTTTCTTAATCTCTTTCCAAATTTATTTTTAGGTTTATCTTGAGTCTTCCTTCTATGTTTCTTATGTCTACCAGGCATCTTAGTAATTACATAAGGCTCAACTTTGGGGTTTTGAGTTGGAGACCATATTTTCATGTTGGTCATAGGCTGAATATTATAATTGAATTCCTTGAGGTATGTTTCCTTCTTAAAACTAATGCTCAACATATTAGCAGTATCATACATTTTTAAAAAAATTACACAAAGTGTATGGGAGCAGGGTATGCCTTTCAACAATTATTGTACATGTGCACTCTTTCTTTACAAAAACCAACTATGTGTTTGTAAATTCTATCTTTGATATCAAATCTAGTGTCCCCATTTCATTTATATTCATGCTCGTGGCTCTTGTAGATTGTTCTTCAATGTACTCTATTTCCATAATAGATATATCACAATTCCACTTTATAGAAAATTCTCTCATATTAGTCATCCTCCCTATTACCTTCACTCTGATCTCTTCCAGTATAGTTATAGTTGACTTGTGCCTAGAAGTAAGTATTCAACTGTTGAAGGTCTCACACATATTTCTCTCTACAATATCACGCTTACTGCAATCTTTAAAAAAGGTCATGCACCTGATTGTTAGGGATATCTAAGCAAGTCTTCTATTTGCTTAGTACCACCAAATTTGCCAACTTATATAGTTTAACCTTCAGAAATACTTCAAATAAAGCTCTTGCACAACCCCAAAATTTCTTCCTTATTTCCTCACTACCCCAAATTGCTCCATATGTGTCTTACATATATTACATGCTCAACATTTGATACCAATTCAGATACAGCTTAAACAAGTCCTTTAAATAACAAAAATACACTATTAGAGTTCATATAATGCAACCTTAAGTATTAAAGTAAAAAATAAAATTAAAACAATACACATACATTATGCATATCAGACATAATTGTTGGTCCTTCACCTTCAGATTCTATCAATTTCAAGTCCTCCATTATACACCTAAAAAACCTTGACCAACTGTTCTTGGTCTCTTTTCTCAACTACTGCCCTAGCAACATGGTACATCTGCTTATTACCATCTTAGCAATTCAAGACAATAGGTCATCTTTACATACTCCTTAATAAATGCATCATCAAAGCCAATAATATTTCTACACCCTTCTAACCAACCCGTTTTCAAAGTATGTATACAATTATATATCCTTATACATACCTCTTTACCAAGTTCTATTTCTTTAGAAGTCCTTGTCATAATAATAGTGATAGGGTTAGTAGTTCTTATCATGTCATCATAATCATAAACCCTTGCAAACTCTATTTTGTAATCACCTAAATACTTACCTATTATCTTCTGTCTAGTCCTGGCATGTATTGTTTTTCATACATATACGCTATACTTAATCCTTATCAACTCTTGTTACTTCTTAAGTTTTATTTCAGGCTAATTAATAATCTTATCTTTTTAATGTTTATCTATTCAAGCTGTGTTAGCAAGCTTGTTCCTTGTGACTGGGAAGCATGAATGAACATGGTAGTATGAGTTAACAATGAAGTTTTGGGTGTGGTCCTGTAAACTGACTAAAATATGCCATCTATAGTTACTAGAGTTCAAACATGTTGCCCTGACCCTATTCTTTTCATTTGGCCTCAACTTTAACCGAACTCTCCTCTATACAATATAATCTTATAAAGCATATCTAAGTTGTCTAACATTTTCAAGATCATTCCCATTTGAAAAATAATTGTCTTACCATTAGGGTCAAAGTAAACCTTTCTACTGCATCTTCTTGGAGGAAGATTATGCACCTCATCATCTTCATCTACATCATTATCAGTAGTATCATCACTCTTGGATCTGAAATGTCTAGGTACTACTCACCCCCTCCCAATTTTCAGCGTATTTAGCTTTCTTGTCATTGTAAATATCTTCAAATTCAAGGTCAATGCCTACTGGGCCACAAGGTAGCTCATTTACATTAACATCACTAGATCTCTCTTTTCGATTCTTCTAATTTACTTTGGTCTGTCTAGCAGCAACAAGGTCAACTTCTATGTCTCTCCAACAACTTTCTCGTTAGCATCATAAAGTGATTCATCTGTATCCTCATCGGTAGAAACACCCTCATATTCAGTATCCTCACTCTCAGAATTACTCTCAAATTCATCATAATATGAATGTATGGTGAGATGAAAGTTTTAGAACTCCCCTTCATCCTCATTAGTCTGTTCTATATTAGCAGCCCTCTCTTTACCCTTCCCTTCAGTGAAGCAACCACTATTTATAGCATTGGTAGGTGAGTTTGTTGTCCTAACATTAACTCTACTTCTTTTCCATTGTGGCACTTTACTAAGCAAGTTGTTTGATCATATGGAATATCACGGGGGTCCACACCACTACTAACATTTCATCTAATCCAATACCAGCACATGGTATATTGATTGTGTGATATAAATAAACGTCAATAAAATCTCCATCATGAAGGTCTTTGCAAAATTCTAACACATTGGTATCATACTTAATAAATCGAAATGCTCCTTTTTTATTGACTTGACAAGCAAATTTTCCACACCTAAGTACCCCATGTCATTTGCCTATTTGTTGAATTGAATAATATGCAGTTCACCAGTGTTAGAAATTACAATGGTAGCCATGTTATACCAGTTTCATACCTTATTAATGCGCCAGCTACAAGTTGTCCCTGATGGTGAAAATGTAATTTTACTAGAATATTCATCCTGCCTCACTAGACCCATGAAAATAAGATAAGTCCAAATCAGAAATATCAAAATAAAAGAGACAATATTGTTTAAACATGTCTTTGAAAAACAACATGCAAATGCGGGAAAAGAATCCTAAATTTATCATTTAAGAGACATAAATTTTTAATATGATAAAACCCTTATGCCAAAACAGCCATGGAACAGACAATTCAGAGAAAAAAAAGAACTTAGTGTGCTATTCCAAAAGGTCCGAATTTTAAACCCTAATAATGTAAGAGCCATTGCATGTATACAAAATATATCTATCATATAAAACATTAGTAACACATAAAAACACAAGAAAAAAACTAGAAATTTCATGAAAAACTACAATCGGACCTTGAATGACTTCTACATTTCTGGTGAAGGAGAAATCGACGATGCACGAACCCAACAGATTCTTGTTTGAGACCGATTTTGAAGAAAAATAAACACAATATGTAGATGGTCTAATTGGCAAAAATACTATGACAATCATTCACTCTGTTTAAGTAGACAATTGAAAATGTGGAGTTCTATGAGAGTGATAGGTTACAAGTACCTTATTTATATTTTAATGATCTAACAAACTTACAATCAGAACCAGATAAGGAACCTGTTACACATTCTCAAGATCATAAGATAGAAAGGTTCCAGTTTGTGATGTGTTCCTTCAGAGTCGAAGGAATTGATGAGGGAACAAGTCCCTACTAGTTTTCGAGGTCACTGTACGACTCTCCAGCTGGAAAAGTTGTTTGCAGCACACGCTACAGTACATGAATAATGCAGCAGTCAACTTTCTGTGGAAGACTTTTTGCCTACCTTGCTTACATCATTGTATGTGATGTCACACGTACATTATTAACATCATGGAAAGTAAAACACATATACTTGGACACTTAGAGAATTCGCTCAAGATCTCTCACTTGTTGATCATTCAGCAAGCAATTCAAAAGTGTATCAATAACAAAGAACATTACCACTCCGGACAGTTCCTCATACCAAGTAATTGTATGTCCTTAGTTGAGTTATAACTTTGTTAATAGTTCTTACTTGTAAATTCTCCTTAGCTTACCTAGAAGCAGTGTGTAGGAAACTCGTGTAAATCAGAAACCCCTGTGTTTGTATCTTAGCTAGAGTTAGTCGAGTTGTGAAGTCTTTGTAATAGAGTTATTATAAAGTGGCTTGTAATAGGTATGTTACAAGTTAGTGAGGGATTAAGAGGTTAATTCGTAGGTTGCATAAGTTGTAATCTAAAAGTTTCTCAATAGTGAAGTTGAAATCTTACAAGGGTAGGTCGTGGTTTTTTATCCCGTTGAGCTGAGACTTTTTCATATAAAATTCCTTTTGTCATCTACTTACTGCAGTGTGCGTGTGTTATAATGGAACATATAGAGTTTTGTGGACCCTTATATTCTATCAATTGGTATCAAAGCTGGTTCTTTCTACTAGGTTAACACCTAGAAAAGATCCTCATGGCTTCTCCTCCAAATTTTGAAGAAGACCAGTCTACTTACAGACCTCCAAGGTTCAATGGTCAATATTATAGATAGTGAAAAACTAGGATGCACGACTTCATGATGGCTGAAGATTCTGGGATGTCATATGTGACAGACCCTTTGTCCCTACCAAGAACATTGGTGACCCAGCTGTGGCCATTCCCAAGACAAGGAAAGAAATCAATGACACTAATATAAAGGCCATACAGAAGAATTTGTGCAAAGAAATTTCTGGTGTGTGGCATTGGTCCTGATGAATACAATAGGATATCGGCATGTGTGTCATCCAAAGAAATCTGGGAAGCTCTTCAGACGGCTCACGAAGGAACAACACAGGTGAAACAATCCAAGATTGATATGTTCATAAATGAATATGATCTCTTCAGAATGAAAGATGATGAATCCATCCAAGATATGCATACTCGATTCACCTCCATCATAAATGAGATTCACTATCTTAGTGATATTATTTCGAGAAACAAGCATGTTAGGAAAATCCTTAGTGTAATGCCCAGTTCTTGGGAAAGCAAAGTAAATTCAATAACAGAGGCAAAGGACTTGCAGACACTGACTATGGATAGACTCGTTTGAAACTTGAAAACTAATGAAATGAAGAAGAAGAAGAATAAGGACAATAAAATAAGAGAGCCCAAGAGGGAGAAGAGCATGGTCCTTAAGACGGACAGTAATGATTCAAGTGGTGAGGATGGTGATATAGCTTACTTGATAAGAAGATTCGAGAAGATGGTTCACAGGAATGGAGGCATTCCAAAAAGGGGAAGTTCCAGCAAGCCTAAAAATTATGATCTCTGTCATAAATGTGGCAAGCCAGGACACTTCATCAAGGATTTCCCACTCCCAAAGCAAGATCAGTACAAAAACAACTTTACCAAAGCAACCAAGAGGAACTCGATTCTTCGTAAAGGTTTCAATATGAAAAATTCTACTAACAATATTGTAAACCAAGCTGTTGCTACATAGGGAGACTCATCCAGCAAATTTGAAGAAGAAAATTATCATGATGTGTGTGATCCGGTCAGTCGTCTTAAGAATTAATGCCACGATCCCCTATTAACTGCTTTTCCCTAGTATATTTCTGCTAATTTGATTTGCCGAGACATTCGATTTTGAGTTTCGGAGAGTTTTGGGACATTTAGTCCTTAAATGAGAGCTTAAGTGTTCAAAAATTGACCATAGTCAAAATAGTATGAAAACATCCTCGGAATGGAAATTCGATGGTTCCGTTAGCTTCTTAAGTGATTCTGGGGTTGGAAGCGTATTCGGATTGTGTTTTGGAGGTCCATAGCTAATTTAGGCTTGAAATGCCGAAGTTTGCATTTTGGAAATTTCCCGTCCGATAAGTAGATTTTGATCCGCGGGTCGGAATGAAATTTCGGAAGTTTCAGTAGTTCTATCATGTCATTTGTGATGTGTGTGCAAAATTTCAAGTCATTCATACGTGTTTGTTTAGGTTTTTTATGGGACGCATATTTAGAGGAAATTTGGAGTTCTTAGACTTAAATCCTTGATTAATTCGTGTTTCCGATGTTGTTTTAGGTGTTTTAAGGATTGGTGCAAGTTTGAATAAGGTTTTAGGATATGTTGGTGCTTTTGGTTGAGGTATCGGGGCCTCGGGTGATGATAGTCAATCGGACCAATTTTGGCATTTTGGAGTTGCAGATTTTGCTATTTAGGTGTTGCAGAAAATAAGCTTACGCGATCGCATGGGATGCATCGCAATTACGTAGAAGGATTTTGGGTTGGCCAAAGTTTAGCCTTCGTGTTCGAGTAGGTGGTATCGCGTTCCGGAGTGCTTAGATAGTGTGCTTCGCATTCGCATGAAGAGTTCCGTGTTCGTGTATAAGGATTTGGGGTCCAGTGGAATTGGCCCTCCGCGTTCGCATCAAGTATGTCGCGTTTGCTTAATTCTGGGAGCTAAAGCATCGCGTTCGCAACATAGGTTTCGCGTTCGCATAGCGTATTTTTGGAGTCTTGGAATTTTGTTCTTCGCGATAGTGAGGCTTGGGTCACGATCGCGATGAAGAGATATCAGAACTGGGAAGAAAGTTTATAAGTTATTTCATCCGCGATTTTGAGTTATTTTTCCTCCATAGGTGAGCATTTTGAGAGCTTTTTGAAGTGGGTTGAAGAAGGATTCAAGGGGAATCACTTGGGGGTAACATTTTTGACTTCATAACTTGTTTTTATGTAATTAAATACCTAACTAATGGTTAGAAATTTGGGCAAAATTGGTAATTAGGGATTGAGTTTAAGAGGCCTTTAAATGGGGATTTGAGGGGTCAGTTGGACTCAGATTTTTGTGTTTTTATTATGTGTAGACTCGTGAGATTATGAGGTTTTCGAAATATAAATTTCACTTGATTCCAAGATGTTGGTCTGAGGGTCATTTTGGTTATTTTATATAGTTTCGCATATTAGCTTAGAATTTAATTATAGAATATGTTACTTGAGGTGTCATTTACAATATGCAATTGAATTGAATAGATTTGAGCCATTTAGAGTTGGATACTAGTGGCAAAAGCGTGGTTTCTAGTTGATTTTGAACCGGTTCGAGGTAAGTGGCTTGTCTAATCTTGTGTGGGGAACTTTTCCCCTTACGATATGATATTTGGTAATTTAATTTCCTTGTGCGCGAGGTGACGAGCGCGTACTTGTGCAAATTTTTGGAAATTCGATTTTCTTAAAGTACTTATTAGCATATTTCCCTTCCTGCTTTATTACACTTGCAAATTAGCATGTTGCTAGTTAGAAGAGTATGTTTAGTTGACTTAAATTACCTATTTGTTTAAATTGCCTTGTTTGCTATATGTGAAGCATATTGGGCTAGGACTACTTATTGCCTTGCTCTGATATTTCATTCTTTGAATATCTTCTTCTTGTTGTTGTGTATTTACATTGGGACTACGGATGTGAGATTCCGGTATCTCCTTCTTGTCTGTTTACTTTGGGGCTATGGGTTAGATTCCCGGTAGATCCCCCCTACATATTTACTTTGGGATTGCGGGTTAGATTCTCGATTGATCTCCCTGCACAATTATATGGAACTACGGGAATACACCTGATAAATTCCCCCAGTAGTGGGTATTCACGTTTGGGACTACGGACTGGGGTTCCGGTAGATCCCTGCGAATTGATAATTGGAATACGGGATGGTATCCCGGGAGATATACTAGATAGATGATGAAAGGGACTATAGGAATCCTGGGAGATCCTCGTGTTACTATTGGTATTGAGCTGTTCTAATTTCCGAGTTTACTGTGTTATCTGTATAATTTTTGTTGCCTGGTATAACCTGTCTTATTTCATTTTTGTTCTCATTTATATTGTTTTTTATACTGTTGAAACTTATTATTATGTTTTAGCTTAGTAAGGCCCTGACCTTCCTCGTCACTACCTGACCGAGGTTAGGCTTGGCACTTACTGAGTACCATTGTGGTGTACTCATGCCTCTTCTGCACATGTTTTTCATGTGCAGATCCAGGTACCTCTACCCAAGCATATCACCCTTGAGGCGGAGAGATCTAGCAGGGACTTCAAGGTATATCTGCCGAGTCCGCGGACCAAGGAGTCTCTGTCTTATTCTATCTTTTAGCAGTTAGCCTTCCTTTCTTATGGTTGTTTTAGACATTCTGGAGTTAGAGCATTGTACTACATTTCCTTCAACTTTTGTTCCCTTGAGTTTCCTGGTTTTGGGATAATATTGTAGGCTTCCGTGATATTGAGTTGTCTATGCGGAGCAGCATTTGTATACCGTTTTATTCTAGTTGTTTAATTTCGAATTAGTTATTTTTTGTAGGTTATTTTATTTTTGCCTTGTTAGGCTTACCTAGTCTTAGGGACTAGGTGCCGTCACGACATGTTCACGGAGGCGAATTGGGGTCGTGACATGGTGATAGTTCAATTATGGTAGTGGAAAGTGAAGAACTTGAGTATGATTCAATCTTTGTCTTGATGGATCAGTCTGATGATGATGAAGATGATGACGATGATGAGGTACATTTTCTGGATGTTCACAAAATATTTTTGGATGTTTGAGCTCCAGTTGCTACCCCACCTGCTCAGCCATCTAGAGGTGGAGATCGGGGAGGTAGAGGTCACCCTAGAGGGGGAGGCTAGGCCAGATACTATGCCATGACTGCCCGTACCGAGGTTGTTGCCTCCGATTCTATCATCACGAGTATTATATTGGTTTTCCATAGAGATGCATTGGTTCTATTCGATCCAAGCTCTACTTACTCTTATGCGTCTTCTTATTTTGCTCCTCATTTAGGTGTATCTCAGGATTCTTTGAGTTACACTATTTATGTTTCTACTCATGTGGGGATTCACTTGTTGTGGACCGCGTTTATCGGTCATGTTTGGTTACAAATCATGGTTTTGAGATGAGAGCGGACTTATTGCTACTCAACATGGTTGATTTTGATACTATTTTGGGCATGGATTGGTTGTCGCCCATTATGCTATTCTTTATTGTCACGCCAAAACTGTGACGCTGGCTATGCCAGTATGCCGCCTATTGAGTGGAGGGGTGCCTTAGGTCCACTCCCAGTAGAGTTATTTCTTTCCTCAAAGCTCAATATAAGGTTGAGAAGGGGTGTGCCACATATTTAGCTTATGTGAGAGATTTCAGTGTTGATACCGCTTCTGTTGATTCAGTCCCAATGGTACAGAATTATCCCGACGTGTTTCCAGTTGATCTTCTGGGAATGCTGCCTGATAGAGACATTGATTTTGGCATTGATTTGTTCCCCGGAACTCATCCCATTTCTATTCCTTCGTATTGTATGGCTCCTCATGAGTTGAAGGAACAGTTACATGAATTGCTTGATAAGGGTTTTATTCGGCCCAGTGTTTCACCTTGGGGGTGCTTCTTTCTTGTTTGTGAAGAAAAAGGATGGTTCTATGCATATGTGTATTGATTACCGCCAGTTGAAAAGGTTACCGTGAAAAACCGTTTACCCTTGCCTCATATTGATGATCTGTTTGACCAGTTTCAGGGCGTACGAGTGTTTTCTAAGATAGATTTGCGCTTAGGTTGCCATCAGTTTGAAGATTCGGGTGCTAGATATCCCGAAGACTGCTTTCAGGACTCGGTACGGTCATTACGAGTTTCTTGTTATATCATTTGGGCTGACCAGTGCCCCAACAACCTTCATGCATTTGATGCACAGTTGAGCCATATATCGACTTTTTTGTTATTGTCTTTATTGATGACATTATGGTGTATTCTCGGAGTCAGGAAGGTCATAAACACCATATGAGGACAGTTCTTCAGACTCTGAAAGAGAAGAAGTTATATGCAAAGTTCTCAAATGTGAGTTTTGGTTGGATTCAGTGGCATTTTTAGGCTACGTGGTATTGAGTAAGGGTATTCGGGTGGATCGAAAGAAGGTAGAGGTTGTGCAGAGTTGGCCCAAGTCGTCCTTAGCTACAGAGGTACGTAGTTTCCTTGGGTTGGCTAGCTACTACCGTCGTTTTGTGAGGGGTTTCCATCGGTTGCAGCACGTATGACTAGATTGACCCAAAAGGGTGCTCCATTTCAGTGGACAGAGAAGTGTGAACCGAGCTTTCAGAGGCTTAATGCAGCTTTGACTATAGCCCTAGTTTTGGTATTGCCTACAAGTGCGGGGTCTTATATAGTCTATTGTGATGCCTCGAGGTTGGACTTGGAGTAGTATTAATGCAGGGCGGTAGGGTGATTGCCTATGCGTCTAGACAATTGATGATACATGAGGAGAATTATCCTATCCATGATCTTGAGATAGCTGCCATTGTTTATGCCGTGAAGATTTGGCATCATTATCTATACGATGTGCCTTGTGAGATTTATACTGATCATCAGATCTTGCAACATTTTTTCAAGCAAAATGATCTAAATGTGTGCCAGAAAAAGTGGTTAGGGTTGCTGAAGGATTATGACATCACTATTTTATATCACCCGGACAAGGCCAAAGTGGGGTTGATCGCCGCCGACTCGACACTACACCAAGGTAGGGAGAGCGGGTCGCAATAGCTTTTACCTGAATAGTGGTTCGAGATCGAATTTCCACAAGGAGCTAGTAGTGGAGTTGCATTGTCTGTTTAGTCTAGAGATGCTATTGTGCTTCTAATGTCACTTCAAATATTTTTGGTTTTATTTTTTCTTATAAGTAATATTACAAATCTAATGAGTAAAACTAAATTATTCTATGAGAATATTGTTAAGTTGTATTAATATAGAGAAAGGCACTAGGGTCGTGACACTACCTTAGTGGCTGATCGATAGATAGAAGTTACTAAGGATAGATTGATATATTTGGGATTTATGATATAACTGTTGCACAATTGCACCCACTCTCACACCTTTCGGTATAGAGAGTGATCTTGCCTAATTGGCTCTCTCGAGATCAATTGGGTAGGCCAATTAGACCGGGCAACTAGGGTTCAAGTAGGGTGATCACTCTCTCGAGGTTTAACCCATTAATTGGGACTACCATTTCTTATGGGTATATCCCAATTCATTGTTGAGTCATTTTTGGGGTCGTGGACTCTCTTTCTCAAGAAGAGTTAAACCCACAAAGCTAGAATCAGTGTTTGCAATCACCAATCCTTAATTAACACATAAAATTAACCCAAATAACAAATACCCAGTATCAATCTAACCCTAGATAGAAACACACATCAATTACCCACACTAGGGTTGAGCCACAACCCTAGCTAATGGGTTTAGATAGACATAATTATAGAATAAATAGAAGAAATAGATAAGGAACTAAACATATTAATTAATAACTAAGTAGATTCTATAATAATAAAGAGTAACAGTGCCAAAAAATGGCTACAATCTCGTTTCCACAGCTGCGTCAGAATATCAAAAACAGCCCTAAAAATGGTAAAATATTCTATTTATACTAGGCTGGAAAAACCAGACGAAAATACCTCTATGGGGTCAGCGCGGACCGCGCAAAAAGGACCGCAGTCGCGCTGGCTCTTGGAATGATGATTTCATCTTCTCTGAGGTTGAGGACCGCGGATCGCGTATAAGGGTAGCGCGACCGCGGAGGGCTCTAGCGCGGGCCGCGTAATATAGACCACATGCCGTGTGTCTTTCTTTTGACCAAAATTATATCTCTCTGAATCTCTTGACGCGAGCCGCATGAATAAGTTGCCGTCGCGTAAGCTGAACGCGGGATGCGTGGATCTGACGGCGGTCGCGTTGTGAATGTTCTAAATATGCCCGTCTCTAAACCTCCTAATGCGACTGAGTGCACTTTTGTGCGGTCCGCGCTAGGTTCTCTATTTCCTTCACTTTACTTGGTCTTTGATAGTTGAGCAGGTTTCACTCTTTTTTGAGCCGATCCTTGACATTATGTCCCTTTGTTGCTCAAACCTGCAATCAAGCACAACTTGTGGGTATTTTGGGACTATTTCTTAGCAATTTATACTCAAAGTATAGGCAAGTAGGGGCATAAAACACGTTAAAATCCTACTTATCAATAGCTTATTCCTTGAGTCATCGAGCGGAGAGTTTGGGGAGTTGTGCATATTTACCAGCATTAGAGAGGCCTATGGCAATGGATGTTCAGGCCTTAGCTAGATAGTTTGTGAGGTAGGACTTTTTGGACCTTAGTCGGGTTCTAGCTTGCGTGGTTTCTCGATTTGCTTGTCATTAATGATATGGTTCAGCATGGTGATGCTAGAGATGTGGTCATTGGCGAGGACAAAGTATTGAGGATGTAAGCTGGGGTTTGTGTACCCAATGTTGATGGGCTACGAGAGTTGATTCTAGAGGTCACCCACAGTTTGCAGTATTCCATCCATCCGGGTGCCGCAAAGATGTATAATGACTTGAGGCAACACTACTGGTGGTGGCGGATGAAGAAAGATATAGTTGGGTTTGCAACTAGATGCCTCAATTGTCACCAGGTGAAGTATGAGCACCAGAGACCGGGTAGGTTGCTTCAGCAAATAGAGATTCCGGAGTGGAAGTGGGAGCGGATCACCACGGACTTTGTAGTTGGACTCCCGTGGACTTTAAAGAAGTTTGATACTATTTGGGTGATTATGGATCGGCTGACCAAGTCCGCTCATTTCATTCCTGTGGTAATACTAATTCTTTGGAGCGGTTGACATAGATTTATATCCGGGAGATCGTTCGTCTGCATGGTATTCCAATTTCTATTATTTCAGACAGAGGTACACAGCTTACATCACAGTTTAGGAAGGTCGTTCAGTAGGCGTTGGGTACTCGGGTGGAGTTGAGCACAACATTTCACCTCCAGACGGACGGACAGTCCGAGCTAACTATTCAAATTCTTGATGATATGCTCCGCGTGTGTGTGATTAAGTTTGGAGGGTCTTGGGGTCAGTTCTTGCTTGCTTACAACAATTGCTATCAATCCAGCATTCAGATGGCACCATAAAAGGCTTTGTACGGTAGGCAATGTAGATCTCCGGTGGGTTGGTTTGAGCCGGGCGAGGTCAGTCTATTGGGCATAGATTTGGTTCAGGATTCTTTGGAGAAGGTTAAGGTAATTCAAGATAGAAGGTTAAGGTAATTCAAGATAGACTCCGTATTTTTCCAGTTTAGATAGAAGAGCTACGCGGACCGGAAGGTTCATGATGTTTCCTTTATGGTTGGAGAGCAGGTTCTGCTTTGGGTTTCGCCTATGAAGGGAGTTATGAGATTTGGAAAAGAAAGGAATGTAGAGTCCGAGGTTCACTCGCCCTTTTGAGATATTGAGGCATGTTGAAGAGGTATCTTATGAGCTTGTCTTACCTCCCAGCCTGGTAGGGGTTCATTTGATATTTAATCTATTAATGCTCCGCAGATATCACGATGATCCGTCGCACGTATTGGATTTCAGTTCAGTTCAGCTGGATAAGGATCTATGTTATGTTGCGGAGCCATTTGCTATATTGGACAGGCAGGTCAGAAAGTTGAGGTCAAAGAACATTGCTTCAGTAAAGATTCAGTGACAGCGTCAGCCAGCCGAGGAGGAGACCTGGGAGACCGAGCAGGATATCCATAGCCGTTACCCTAATCTTTTTACTACTTCAAGTATGTTTCTATGCTCGTTTGAGGACGAATGGATGTTTAAGTGTAGGAGGATGTGATGACCCGGCCGGTCGTCTTATGAATTAACGCACCGATCCCCTATTAACTGATTTTCCCAAGTCTTTCTGCTAATTTGATTTGCCTGGATTTCAGTTTTGAGTTACGAAGAGTCTTGGGACATTTAGTCCAAAAATGAGAGCTTAAGTGTTGGAAAATTGACCATAGTCAAAACATTTTGTTGATGGCCTCGAAATGGAAATCCGATGGTTCCATTAGCTTCGTCAGGTGATTCCAAGGTTGGGAGCATGTTCGGATTGTGTTTTCGATATCTGTAGCTAATTTAGGCTTGAAATGTTCAAGTTTAAATTTTGGAAGTTTTCGGTCCGATAGTGATATTTTCATCCGAGGGTCGAAATGGAATTTCAGAAGTTTCACTAGTTCCATCATGTCATTTGGGATGTGTGTGCAAAATTTCATAAGTCATTCGGACTTGGTTTGGTTAGGTTTTTGATCGAAAGCGTATTTTGAGGAAATTTGGAGTTCTTAGAGTTAAATCCGTGATTAATTCAAGTTTTCGATGTGGTTTTAGTTTTTTTAGGATTGCTACAAGTTCGAAAAATGTTTTAGGATATGTTGGTGCTTTTGGTGGAGGTCCCGAGGGCCTCAGGTGAGTATTATATAGTCAATCAGACCAAGTTAGGCATTTTGGAGTTGCAGATTTTCCTGTTCAGGTGTTGTAGAAAATAAGATTTCGCGATCACGTGGGATGCATCACGATCGCGTAGGAGGATTTTGGGTTGGATGGAGTTTAGCCTTCACATTCGCGTAAATGGTATCGCGTTCACGGGGGGATTAGATCTTGTGCTTCACGTTCGCATGAAGAGTTCCGCATTCACGTATAAGGATTTGGGGTCCAATGGAATTGGCCCTTTGCTTTCGCATCAAGTGTGTCGTGTTCGCGTAGGTGTGGGAGATAAAGCATCGCGTTCGCAGTATAGGTATCGCATTCGCATAGAGTATTTTTGGAGTCATTGTTCTTCGCGATCGCGAGGCTTGGGTCGCGATCCCGATGAATAGATATAAAAAATGGGCAGAAAGTTTATAATTTATTTCATCCGCGATTTTGAGTCATCTTTCCTCCATAGCTGGCCATTTTGAGAACTTTTTGAAGTGGGTTGAAGAAGGATTCAAGGGGAATCATTTGGAGGTAACATTTTTGTCTTTATAACACATTTTTATGTGATTAAATACCTAATTAATGGTGAACAATTTGAGAAAAATGGGTAATTAGGGTTTGAGTTTAAGAGGCCTTTAAATAAGGATTTGAGGGGTCATTTGGACTCCGATTTTTGTGTTCTTGTTATGCATAGACTCATGAGAGTATGAAGTTTTTGAAAATATAAATTTCACTCGATTCCGAGATGTTGGCTTAAGGGGCATTTCGGTTATTTTAAATAATTTTGCGTATTAGCTTAGAATTTAATTATAGAATCAGTTACTTGAGGTGTTATTTATAATATGCAATTGAATTGAATGGATTTGGGCCATTTGGAGTTGTGTACTCGTGGAAAAAGCGTGGTTTCTAGTTGATTTTGAGCAGGTTCGAGGTAAGTGGCTTGTCTAACCTTGTGTGGGGCAATTTTCCCCTTAGGATATGATATTTTGGTAGTTGAATTACCTTGTGCGCGAGGTGACGAGTGCGTACTTGTGCAAATTGTTGGAAATCCAATTTTCTTAAAGTACTTATAAGCATGTTTCCCTTCCTGCTTTATTACAATTGCAAATTTAGCATGTTGCTAGTTAGAAGAGCATGATTAGTTGACTTAAATTCCTATTTGTTTAAATTGCCTTGTTTGCTCTATGTGAAGCATGTTAGGCTAGGACTACTTGTTGCCTTGCTGTGAAATTTCATTCTTTGAATATCTTCTTCTTGTTGTTGTTGTGTATTTCCATTGGGACTACTGATGTGGGATTCCGGTAGCTTCCCCCCTTGTCTGTTTACTTTGGGACTATGGGTTAGATTCTCGGTAGATCCCCCATGTACATTTACTTTGGGATTACGGGTAAGATTCCGGCTAGATCCCCGTTGCACAGTTATATGGAACGACGGGAATGCGCCCGGTAGATTCCCCCCGTACTGGGTATTTACGTTTGAGACTATGGATAGGGGTTCTGATAGATCCCCACGCATTGATAATTGGACTACGGGACGGTATCTCGGGAGATCCACTGGATAAATGATGAAAGGGACTACAGGAATCATGGGAGATCCTCGTGTTACTATAGGTATTGAGATGTTCTGATTTCCGAGTTTACTCTGTTATTTGTATAATTCTGCTGCCTAGTATAACCTATCTTATTTCGTTGTCGTTCTCATTTATATTGTTTATTTCATACTGTTGAAACTTATTATTATATTTTACATCAGTAGGGCCCCGACCTTCCTCGTCACTACCCGATCGAGGTTAGACTTAGCATTTATTGAGTATTGTTGTGGTGTACTCATGCCCCTTCTGCGTATGTCTTTCATGTGTAGATCTAGGTACCCCTACCCAGGCATATCACCCTTGAGGCAGAGAGATCTAGCAGGGACGTCTAGGTATATCTGTCGCGTCCTCTGACCAAGTAGTCCATGTCTTACTCTATCTTTTAGCAGTTAGCCTCTTTTACTGTTGTTTTAGACATTCTAAAGCTAGAGCATTGTACTACATTTCCTTCAGCTTGTGTTCCCGTGAGTTTTCAGGTTTTGGATAATATTGTAGGCTTCCGTGATGTTGAGTTGTATATGCCGAGCGACATTTATATACAGTTTTATTCTAGTTGTTCAATTTCGAATTAGTTATTTTCGTAGGTTATTTTATTTCCGCATTGTTTGGCTTACCTAGTCGTAGGGACTATGTGCCGTCACGACATGTTCATGGAGGTCGAATTGGGGTCGTGACATGGTGATAGTTCAATAATGGTAGGGGAAAGTGAAGAAATTGATTATGATACAATATTTTCCTTGATGGATTAGTCTGATGATGATGATGAGGTAAATTTCCTGAATGTTCAGAATCTAGTAAAGATGATACAATTACTTCTCCATCCATAAGAGAAAAACATGGCCCCACGATCACAAAAACTGAAGCTAAAAATAGAGTCGTTGATGCAGTTCAATGTATGGTACCTGGTTCCTCGACCTGCAGATCGAACTGTCATAGAACCGGGTATTTATTCTAGAACATTGAAAAGTCAGCAGAAGTACATCAAGGAGTTGTTGAAAAGGTTTGACATGGAAGCGTTAAAAGTTATTGATACTCCCACTGCCACAACTACATGTCTAGAAATAGATGAACATAGTTACCATGTAAATCAGACCATGTATAGATGGATCATTGGGTCACTCCTCTATCTCATGACAAGCAGACTAGACATTATTTTCAACACGGGTCTCTGTACAAGGTTTATATCCAATCCAAAGGAATCTCATATGAAGGCTGCCAAGAGGATATTGAGATATCTAAAAGGAATGCAGGACTTGGTTCTCTACTATCCCTCAGGTGACAGCTTCAATATTATTAGGTATGCTAACACTAATTATGTAGTATATCTGGTGGACCAGAAAAGCACGTCTGGAATGACACAATTTCTGGGTTCCTGTCTTATCTTATGGAGTACAAGGAAGCAAAATTCAGTGGCACTCTATACAAATAAAGCAGAATGTGCAACAACTGCCTCTTGTTATGCTCAATTATTGTGGATCAAGCAGAAATTGGAAGACCTTAGGGTGTACATTGATTGTGCACCTATCTTGTGCGATAGAAAAAGTGCAGTCTACACGACCAAAAATCATGTCCAACACAAGAGGGCCAAGCACATTATTCACTGAAGATCAAATTGCAATCATTTTCACCGAAGACTTGAGAAGAGAACATTCGGAGAGAAACACCTAGCACTAGGTTAATAAAACCCAACTGAGCACCTGGTTCCCAATGATTGGCTATGAAGGTCATATACATGTAGAAAGGCTAAAGTATTTTCTGGCCAAGTCTAACTCATTTCTATATCGGTACCGGTAGACACGCATGATTACAGAGCAACTGATGCAGTACATATTGGTAAAAGAGGTTAAGCTCAGTTGCAAGACCTGTCAGAGAACCTGGTTCTCTTGACACAGGTTAGTAGTTTTCTTGTTCTCTCATACAAAATTTAAAATGGATAAAAACAATTCCCATCAGTGCGTTAGTCTCTTTACGTTGTGTCTTTTCATCCAAAGTGTCTCACCTGCCACTGAATGATCCAACTCCCAAGCAAAATTTCCGTTGTTTCAGAATCTGTCCCTTATCATAAATACATCCATTAACATCACAACCCTTCGCTTCCAATTCAAATCCTTCTCTTTGTCTTCTCTCTTCTCAATCCACAAACTCTTCGAGTAAAACCTTACCATGTCTGAAGACCAAGTAACTCCCAGTGTACCCTACAGTGTCACACCTTCTTTTAACACTATAACCCCAGCGAATGGCGTAGGCAAAAGGAGTTTTTCCAATTAGAGGATAATCGAAACCGGATTTATTTACTTAAGAGATTTCAAAGTTGCCACTTAGGATAATTGATGTTGTCCCAAGTCACAGGTTTAAATCCTGAATCGAGGAAAGTTTGACTATGTATAACAGTCTGTGAACCAGAAATCTGGGTAAGGAGTTCTGTTAACCCGTGAGAAGGTGTTAGGCACTCCCGAGTTCCATGGTTCTAGCACGGTCCTCAACTGTTATATTTGGATTGATTATCTGATTTTAATGCATATATACCTATGTGCCAATTTTAACTTTAACCGCTTATATTAATTTTTTGAGAGGATTGCAACATCGTTAAAACGTGTCTCGAACCACGTCAGATAAATGCACGTGTGGTCTTTGACATGTTTCAACATTGTTGGAATTTGGATTTAGGTCACATAAATGCGCACCCGTAATTAGGAAAATACATTATTTAACTAACACGCCTAACGCAATTTCGTATGTTTAAGTTTGCGAGGGCCACGAAAATTCGCTAAGTGGTATACCTCAATTTATTTTAAAAGGAATTAAAGGAAGCCAGAAACTATTGTTATCTAATTGAGTCAAATCCATAATCAACTAAAGAGACTCAGCTAAAATGACTAAAACCTTGTAGGGATTGGAAGTGCTGCCTAAAAAAACCAAATATGTTAAACCCTGTGAACCAATACCCGTAAAAATAAAAAATGGTATAATGAGCAAAAGCCTAGATCTAACGACATCCAAATAGCATCAATCATTGTGAACCAATATGAGGGTGAATAACCACTGCGCTTGGGGTGTCACTGGGCCAGTATTGGGCCTAGTCCTTGTGATTTAAGTGGTTTGGATCCAATTGTAAGTCCAGACTATAGTAATATAAGTGCAAATTTACGCCAACCCATGAATATGCAAGTGAGAGATTATATCATCAGATTTAGACCCTTTGACCCACATTAGGCAAAGAATTCCTTCAAATTCATTTAGTGATGCCTAGGCTCGAAGATGAGTCCAAATTCAAGAAAGGATCACTTCCATCCTAGTTCAAACTTACTGCTCATCCCACGGGTATTTAAAACTAATTCCACCTCTTCATAACAGGAAGTCGAGCAAATTGCAAGCGTGAAAGTCCTAAACTAAAAATTCCAGAACAGTTAAACTAATATCCATCTTAAAATCAGTTCACCACAATATTAATATATTACCCCATAACCATGAAGCCGTGCTAATATTTACAATGGTATAACAATAATGAAGACACGCGACAAAAAACACTCTTATAAATCAAACTACTGATGATTCCCATACTCTTCAAATCACACGGTTTACTTATTAAATCCTAATCAAATTGATATATGGATGCTAATTTATGCATTTTGATAAGAAGTACTAAAGCTAAATTTGAAACAAGCAACAAGACCATAACAACCATAGTTTCCAAGTCCAGTTTAATAAACACCATGAAAATTCTATAAAAGTCTCTTACACATAAGTAATTTTAAATCTAGATACTAAAAACAAGATGGGAATAAAACAAATATGTCAACATGAACTCAGTCTTCATTTCAACACATTCAACTGTTACAAGTTCAACAATTGGTCTCCCACTATGGTCTAGGAAAAGTACCTGGAGAATGGCAAGAAGCAAGAGTAGTTAGTCAGCAACTAGACCACAAAATCAACAACGAAAGCCAGTCACATAGACTCAGACCCAGCAACTAAGGAATAGATAGCAGAAGGATTTCTTTGAACTAAAACAACAGGTAATACAGCCTGGAAAATAATTTTGCACAAACAGCTGACCTAACAAGTTCTCGGGAATCAAAATACTGAAAATTAATGTCAAATCAATGGAATGATGAACTCCAATAATATTCAGACCCCAAAACCTTTTCAAACTCAAACTACACCATCTCTTCTTTCAAAATTGAACCAGAATTTTCTTTTGGAATAACGAGCCTACACCTTAGAATAAAAATTCAATAGAACAATCAGAATTCCTAGTCAATTTTCAGCAGTCTCTCATTCTATCTCCCTTTGGTATTTTTGATTTCGTATGCCCAAAATTGGATGAAACAGTGATTTACACACCCTTTTTGTTTATGGATTTCCCGCTCTCTCCTTTTTCTCTCCTTAAGTTTCTATGCCTTTTATAGGTTGAACATTAGGGCCACCTTCAGATATTCATTTTTCCTTTTAGTCCCTCATTTTATGACTTGCCAACCAAGTCATAGAATTAAGTTTTAGTAGCACACCCCTGCTAGAAGCTTCCATATCTTGTTGTAAAAGATTCTCTAGTCCTAGATTACCTAAAATACCCCTTATCTACCCTAAAATTACCATTTGGCTTCAAAAATAGGTTAAGGATTGACCAATTCAATATTTACACAGACCTGGGCTCAATGGATGGGCCCATGAATTGGGTCATAAATGATTCAATGAGCCCAATGCTAGTTTCCAGTCAAGCCAAATGGACATTCAAGTTTTAACAAATTAAACCTAATCATAAGTCATGTTTTTTTTTGATGATACACAAACAGAAGGATGCAAAACAAACTTGACAACTAAATATTATTTGAATGAACTAAAGCCAGGCAATTAAACAATATCCAAATGGCTGAATGATGAACTTTAAGCAAAATATGATTTCTGACTATTTTAAACACATGCAACTACCCATTGAAAATCCTTCAGATGGGCAAATTACTAAAAGCAAGCAAGGTAAAGAAGCATAAAAACAAAATGAGGAATCACTGAGAGTAGGGCTAAGGAAACAAAGTACGACTCATACCCTACTTATTCAGAAATTTGAACAAAATAATCGAGTTGACAGAAAAGAGAAGAAGCAGATAAAATAAGCAAACCAACAATAAAAGAAATAAGATACTTAGCTTTTCTTAAAAGAAAAATTCTGCTGAACCCTGGGCATCGTCATACATCAGGTAGGTCAGATCTTCAAAATGATATTTGACCAGCTCTAGGGTAATTTGGAAGGAACATGACAAGGATTTGGGATGAGGGAGAATCATGGGTTGTTTGTTAATTTGGGATCGTTTGGCATCGACGTCGCCGTGCACGGCAGAGCAGCGGCAGCGACGATTTTCGACTGGTGGCAGCGGCGATTTCTAACCAGGGGCGCACGGCGGAGGGTGGTGGGATTAGGGTTGGGTCCATTCAGACAAGTTACCAGGTTTGGTTCTGGGGTGGAGGGGGGGTGTAACACATATATATGTGTTACACTCCAGCTTCACTACCGTTGGATCAAAGGCAATGGACGGTTGTGATCTACATGGCCATACGATGTAGTTTTGTGACAGGTGGGGTTTAGGCTGGGTTTTCTGAGATGGGTGTGGGCCAGAGTTGGGGTGTTTGGGCTGGTTTTTAATTAAAATTGGCCTAGATTTTGGCCTTTTAAACAAGACCATATTTTCACATTTCTTTCTTTTTCTTATTTATTTTTAATTGCTAATTTGATTTTATTAAACACCCAATTAATATTAAAATAGCAAAGACCTAATTTAAATATAAAATTAAGATAATTAAATTCCAAATTAATTAAATCATAATTTAAAAGGAAATTAACACAAATTTGAAACTTCAAAAGTAAAAATACAAAAAGAACCGATTTTGTTATTATTTTTATTTTTCCATGCTATTAATTAATCACTGAATCTATAAATATTTAAAACTGGTATCCTAAATGCAAAATGCTATTTTTTGTATTTTTATGAATTGAAATTCACTCAACATGCAAGCAAACACACAATTGTGCAATTAAATTATGAAAATCACACATATAAAGAAAAATTTTAATTTTACGAATTTATAGGAGTAATTTAAGCTAGGCAAAAATCACATGTTCACATACAGTACTCTCATTAAGTCCACACCAGCTAGAACTCCAGCGGCGGACTCCTCCCCAACACAACCACCAGTCCAAACCCTAAAGCAGTCTCCTCCACACTCTACCCCCTTTATTACGCACTCAGATTATGTTCCTTATAATAGTCATAAGAAGTTAACCCTGAGCAAGTTTGAGAATGCATGTCCTCCTCCAGTGTCGCTTGTCAAACAGAGTGAAAAATTCAAGGATAAAATCAGGAAACATAAACTCTCTTAATGGAAGAGCCGCTAGTGAAAATCCAGTAATTTTTTATGAAAAAGCTGAGATAACCATGACAGGTTGCAATTTTACAGGCACCACTCCTAATTTCCATATAACCACAAGTAAAATAGGGAACAAAAAATATGCTTTCCATCGCTTTATAAGGGATTGCTCTAGAGGAAGGTGGATGAGGGTATGAGTCTAAGGGGGAAGAGCCTCAGTCCATAGAAGAAAGGGGAGCACTTGTGCCATTTGAACAACCAGCCCAAGGTGATACTACTAAGGTCCCAAATGATAGACATGATCCCTCTGCTAAGGATCCAGGTCAGTGGTCATCTCCCCAGGTCAGTGTTGATCATGTTCCCTACAACAACAACTTATATGTTGAGCCTCTAAATATTGTTGTGCATGAGATGCAGTCTGATAGTGAAGATAACATAGATGATTTTGTGAGTACTAGTTTCATTAGGGCTAGAAGTAAGCCAGTTGCAGCTTTAGATCCAACCCCTAAGCGACCCGCACACGATTGCAGAAAAAGGAGGCTCTAAAGTCTTCTCTCAAGAAAAGTCAAAGGAGTAAAAGAAAGAGAAGGCTGGTAAAAGATGGAAAAGCTGTGCATGAAAAGGCCGTCCATGTGGTAAATATGGATGAGGAAGCAAAAGAAGAACCTAGTTCCTTGACTCACAAGTCCTCTAGGCAGAATCACTCTCACTCTCAATCCAAAATAAACAATTCTACAAATGTTGAAAGTCCAACCAAGAGTGTTGATATTGTTCCTAGTGAAAAATGTATGGAGAAATTTGGTGATAAGACAGTGAAAGAGAGTGGTAGAGAGTCTGATGATGAAGAAGTGGAAAATTCTGGTGAACATATGCATAAAAAGTCAATGGAAAAAGAAAAGTCTATTCGCAAGTTAGTAAAAGGAAAAGTTGATGATAATGAGGAACTTGGTACCATCAAGAAAGCAAAAATTGGTGATTCTCTGAGTTCTGAGAAAGAGAAGTTGAGAAATCAGAAGGTATTGTGGGGAGACACGTATGACGATGACAGTGTACAACTTGTTGGGATGAGAAAATTAGTGAAAATTTGTGATTTCCAGCAATAGACTCATTTGTTTACAAAGATGTTCCGAAGGTATATGAGGAGGAGGTGAAGTGTTTTTATGTCGACCTTTTCACAGTTGAAGATGATCAAATCTATGCGTTGGTAAATGGAGTGGACATAGTAATGGACTCTACCTTGTTGGGTTTAATTCTGGGTGTTCCGGTTGAAGGGATGTCGTCTTTTCAAAGTGCCTGCATATCAAATTTCAGAAATGCCACTGTCAAGGACAAGGAAATCCGTCATTGGGAACATGTGCATAAGATGGCATTCCTTCCAGTATATCAGTTACTTTTTGAGATGGTTAATAAAGTGTTGCTTCCTTGCGCTGAGTGGAGATATATTACATCAAAAGCTTACTTGGTCCTTATGGAAGCCTTGGATGGATTTACCACCATCAATCTGCCTAGGATGATGATTAAGCATATGAAAAAGGTGGCAAACTTTAAGGATGGAAACCATGCACTACCTTATGGGTTTCTTCTTACAAATGTCTTTGAATTCTTTGAAGTTCCCTTGGGACAAGTCAAAGTGAGCACCAAAAAATCAAACCTTCTCCAAGACCACTCTTGAGGAGTGTGAGTGTATTGACAAGGTCGGAGGAGTTGGAAACACCTACTATCTCTCGACTGATAAATGTTCAAAATAGTGCCACAGAGAAGATCCGGAAGTTGATGGCTAGGAACACGATTCTTGAGAGTCGGCTACAAGAGGCACTTGGTTCGAGTAGTTCTCATAGCTTAGAGGTTTCCTGCTAAGATAGGAAAATGCTGAGCTCAGGAAACAAGTGGAGAATCTGAAAAAAAGACTGCTCGATGAGTAGATGTTTGCGAATGCTCGCATGGATCTTGTCGTTAACACCCTTAATCCTTCCTCAAAGCCCTCTTCCTCTAGTGCCCTTTAAGAAATGTCCCCTCAGTGTCCAGTTTCCCGTGTCTATATTTTAAGTATGTTTTGGTGAATTTTTGTTTTTAGTGCTTGTTTTTTGTTTTGTTTTGAAACTCTGGATAGTAACAATGATTTTGATCCTGCATGTAGCAGTCCTAATTTGGCCCATGCAAGTCTTTCCTTTTTGCAATTTATACTATTGTTCTTTTGTCCCTATTTTCTGTCACGTTGTGTGCACACAAGTGGGTTGAGTTAACCTGCTAGACTTCTTTATGCTTTTTAATTGGTTTTAGATTTTTATGATACCAAAAGGGTGTAGATCTATTCTTGCATAGTTGAATAATGATGTGCACTGATTAAGGGGGAAATACAAATTCAGAGGGAACTCTATGAGGTTCCTGGTGCAATATCTGTTTCTTTATAGTTCCTTGTACGATTTTCAATTGTGAGTTTGTCATCATCAAAACGAGGAAAATCGATAAGTTACAACTACCTTGATTTTTATGTTTTGATGATCTAACAAACTTACTATCAAGAACTAGATAAGGAACCTGTTACACATTCTCAAGATCTTAAGATCGAAAGGTTCCAGTTTGCGATGTGTTCCTTCAGATTCGAAGGAAAAGATGAGGGAACAGGTCCCTACCAGCTTCTGAGGTGACTGTACGAAGTCAACTCTCCAGCTGGAAAAGTTGTTTCTTGCATACGCTACAGTACAAAGTACAATGCAGCAGTCAATTTTCTGTGGAAGGCCTTTTACCTACCTTGCTTACATCATTGTATATGATCTCACACATGTATTATTAACATCAAGGAAGGTAAAACACGTTCACTTGAATACTTAGAGAATTGACTCAAGCTCTCTCACTTGATTGATCGTCCAAAAAGCAATTCAAAATTGTATAAAAAACAAATGACAACACCATTACGGGCCAATTCATCATATTAAGTAATTATATATCCTTAGTTGAGTTATACCTTTGTTAATAGTTTTTACTTGGAAATCCCACTTAGCTTACCTAGAAGCAGTGCATAGGAAACTCGTGTAAATAATAAACCCACGTGTTTATGTCTTGGCTAGAGTTAGTCCAGTTATGAAATCTTTCTAATAGAGGTATTATAAAATGGCTTGTAATAGGTGTGTTACAAGTTAAGTAAGGATTACGAGGTTAATTCCTAGGTTGCATAAATTTTAATCTAAAAGTTAATCAGTAGTGAAGTTGAAATTCTACAAGGGTAGGTCGTGATTTTTGATCCCGTGGAGTTGTGAATTTTCCATGTAAAATTCCTCTTGTCATCTACTTACTGCAGTGTGCGTGTGTTGTAGTGGAACAAATAAGGAACCTGGTTCCCTATTGAGTTTGGTTGACCCTTATATTCTATCAGAGAAAGAGAGACGACTAAAAGTGAAAAAAATTAAGAGTGTTTTATGGTCTTTAGGTCAAAAAATAATGGGAAATAGTCAATGCTTAGTGTATTTTCACACCTTATACGTGGTGGGTTCTAATTATTTTTTTGCTAACTGGATTGTCACGTTTGTAAAATTGCAATGCACGTGCTATCAGTGGCAGAACCACATGCACTCAAGATGTGTCAACCGACACCGTTTCGTCGAAAAATTATATTATGTACCTATGTTTTAAATATGTATATATACTATGTATTGACACTCCTTGACTTCTTAGTAAGTTTGTTTCTTTATATTTTGTCCCCCTTAACGCAAATTCTGGCTTCGCCACTACGTGCTATGATTCAACTATCGAATGTATTTTTTAGTTAATTTATTCTCAAGTTGAAGTTTCATATGGAAATTTTAAAATTTTATTTACCGGCATGACAATCACGTATAAATTTAAGTGGTCATGAGGCCCTTTTGCCTTTTCTATTTTCTTAAAATTTTATTTACAAGCCGCCGCACATAACAAGAAGGCCGCCTATTAGGAAAGTGTCTCAAAATTTCAAAGACATAATAAAATTTCTCAAAAGAATTCAGAATTTCTTAATCTTTTCAATAATTAACTTTTAGTCTAACTTAACCTTTTTAGGTAAAAGTCTCAAAATATTTACTAGCTCAAAATTTTCACAAATTTCACATTGAAGCTATATTATTGACAAGGACACATATGAGACGATTTTATAAATAATAAATTACCGGTGACCAAAAGTTTAAAAAAGGCAAAGTTGTGCTATTACGGGTAACACATCGGATGATTTGGAGTCTTCTCTCGAAGAATATTAAAATCCAGAGTCCATTAATTTTACGATTGAGCTCCATTAATGTCAAGGTAAAATGCAACACGATTTTCCAACGACATGAGTATCAAGTGACCAAAACTTTGAAAGTAATTAAATCATTATTTATGAGCATATGATTTTTTTTCGACTAAAAAATATTCCGACAAACTTTCACAAAAATTAGATTTTTTAATTATTTTAATTTTATAGAATTATTAGGAATTTCTTTTTAATTGTTGCTTTCATTTAGTGCATATTTAAACATTTTAAAAGCATGAGAAAAATATCAAAAATGTCTAAAATATTTCATGCATAGCATTTTAGGTCTTAATTTTAGTTAGGATTGAATTACATGAGTTAATTGTATTATTATTGCAAAAATAATGGTCATTTTTATATTTTTAGCTTTTATTTTTAAATAAGTAATTTTCTTTCATTTGTTTTAAGTTAATTAACCATTTAAAAGGTAGAAACAGATTATTAAGTTCAATTATACAAATTATATGTGAATTAGAATATAAATTAGGTTCTAATCAATATGAGTAGGATTTTAAATCAAGGAAAAAAAAAGATTAAGGTCTATTTTGGGTCTTAATTAAAATCTGGGGTCAAAAATAACTTCAATGGCCCAATCAAATTTCCTAATCATCCAGCCCAATCTCTCTCCCCAACCCCTAACCCATAACCTTTAACTCCCCCATCTTCATCTTCAATTTGAGACATTCATTCTTTTAAATCTAACAACCACTATTCTTCCCGACTAATATATTTAAACCTAATTATTAGGTTTAAATAATTGAGGTACCTGGTTCCATTGAAAACGAGGCAACAATGTCTCCAATCGGCTCCTTCACTTGGCTCATCATATCTGTCTTTTCATTTGTCATGCCAATGACTTCACCTGGAACCAGTAAGGGGTCTCCATCGTGATCATCTTTAGCACTTTTCTCACATGAAAGGTAGGACTCATCAAAGATAATATGAACACTTTCCTCAACACATTGAGTCCGCTTGTTGTATATCTTGTAAGCTTTGTTTTGAGAAGAGTACCCTAGAAAGATTCCTTCATCGCTCTTGGCATCAAATTTACCAAGCTCATTCTTTCCATTGTTGAGAACATATCATTTACACCTAAATGTTCTTAGGTGAGTCAGCTTGGGTTTCCTTCCGTTCAGCAACTCATTTGGAGTTTTGTTCATGAGAGATTTGATCATGCACCTGTTCACCAAGTAGCAGGCAATGTTGACAGCTTCTGCCCAGAAGTTCTCCCACTGTAGATCATATTCTAGCCATTTCTTCAAGATTTCTATTCTTCCTTTCCACTACTCTATTTTGTTGTGGGGATTATTGGAGCTGAGAAGTTGTGAGTAATGCCATTTTCATTGCAGAACTTATTAAATTTGGCATTTTCAAATTTTGTTCTATGATCTGATCTAATACATGCGACTCTAGACTCCATCTTCACCTGGATTTTCTTCACAAAGGACAAAAACACCTCAAAGGTTTCATATTTAGTTCTAAGAAACAGAATCCATGTGAATCTGGAGTAGTCATCCACTATCACAAATATATATATCTTTTTCCTCCCCTACTTTGCACTCTCATAGGGATACATAAATCCATATGCAGAAAATCGAGTGGCTTTGAGGTGATTACATCCTTCTTACACTTAAAAGAGGACTTCACCTGCTTTCCTCTAGCACATGCATCACAAACTTTCTGTACTTTGAACTTTGATATGGGCAGACCATGGACCAGGTCCTTCTAAATTAGTTTGTTCAGAATAGAAAAACTTACGTGCCCTAATCTTCTGTGCCAAAGTTAATCATCATCATCAACAACTTTCAGACAGCTCAGATCACCACTTTGTATGGACTCGAAATCAGCAATATAGATGTTCTTGTATATCTCGGCCACAAGTTCCACTTCATCAGTTACCAAGTTAGTAACTGTACATATCTTGGCTACAAGTTTCCTTTATCACAGATCTAAGAGACACTCAAGAGATTGTACTTAAGGCCATTTGCATAGTACACATTCTCAATAGAGTGAGTGATTGATTTCCCGACTTTTCCACTCTAAGAATGTACCCCTTTTTCCCATTGCCAAAGGATACACTCCCTCTTTGCAGGGCTTTTAATGAAAGAAAGGCCATGGTATTCCCAGTAAAGTGCTTTGAACACCCACTATCCATGAACTATTGTTGACTGCTTCCTTTCAGTGTTCCCTGCACAACGAGATCAAGAGTTAGTTTTAGGAACCCAAGCGAGTTTAGGTCCTTGTAGTAGGCAAGAGGATGAATAAGAGCTCTCTTATTCCATGCAGGTAATATGCATTTTTTGTGGGCGGAACCTGTCCCCTTTTAGTAGTTACATTTTCAGCAAACTTTTTCTGAATGGACTGGACCCTGGCTTGGCAATTTTTCTTAAAATGCCCATTGTTACCATAGTGGGTACACAACTAATTATCTGGTGCAGTAAGGTATTTGCTATGGGGGTTGTAAGGAGTTTTCTCTCTTTGGAACCCTATTCCCTGTATGTTTCCACCATTATTAACGTACATGGTAGTGATAGCTTCTAAGGACTAGTTCTACTTTAGGGACTTTTCAAGATCATTTTTATTCTTTCCAGTTCAGTTTGGACATACATGTTTTTCTCAGATTCAACACACAGACTAGTTCTCACGACCTTCAACTCATTTTCAAGCCTAATGTGTTTCTCACTTGCTACCTCTTTTCCATTTCTAGAATTTCCAGGTTTTGACTATGTCCCTAGTCCCTCTATTGTTTCCCTTAGGTCTGCAATCACTACCAAGAGATCATCTCTTTCTTCCTCAATCTCAATCACTCTTTTCATCAAGGCTTCTCTTTCTTTTGTGAAATTTTCTATAATTTCCTTATGGTCAACAACTACAACCACTAAGTCATCTATTTCAGTTTCTATGTCAGCAATTATTTTGGTTAAAACAATTTTTTTTTCTCCAACCCACAAATGGTTTCCTTTAGATCAACTACATACACTACCAGATCATCTCTAGTTTGTTCAACTTCTCCTAGCTCTAAGGTCAAAGCATCTTTATCCTCCACAAGACTATGATAGGTGTTAATCAATACAATTAGCTAAAGACATGACTTTCTTAGGAGACTAGGACTTCAGATTTCTCTGAACATCCTTGAAATGAACCTCAATGCTTTCATCATCTTCATTATCATCTGATTGATCCATCAATGCAAATATTGAATCATATTCATTTTCCTCACTTTCAACTGCCACCATGGAGCTGTCACCTGTATCAGTTTCATCTTCAGACTCACTAGAGGAGTCTCCCCATACTACAAGAGCCTATTTCACCACATTGTCAGTAGATCTCTTCTTCTTGAAGTCCTTGTCAGGTACCAGGTTTCTCTTAGCTACTTTCTCAGGGTTGTTTTCACGCCCCGAACCTGGGCCTGGACGTAATACGATACTTGGTGCCTGACTACATGTGACCGAGCGAATCAACTGCCTGGCTGAATCAATATGTGGTGTCATAACATACTGAATGCGGGAGATAAACTAACACATGCTATATAATGAAAGTCTAGATGATATCAATCAAAGTGCGGAAATACAAATCCAATTCCGGAATAGATGTGTAGCCAACATAGCTTAATATGAAAAGTCTGAAACTCTGTCTAGTTGTTACTCTAGTCTTTGAAGCCTCTAATGAAGTACTGAAAATACTGACCGACTAAAAATACTGAAGACTATAAGGTAATGATATTGCCCCTGAAAGAACTGGGATCACCAAATAGCTGGTACGAGAATCCTACCGCTCTGTATCATCAACATGTAAATCATTACCTGCATTGTGAGATGCAGGCCTCGAGCAAAAGGGACTTCAATGCATTTGAATTGCACTGGTATATAAAGCAACTGAAAGAAAGAATAATAAATGCTAAAACAAAAATGAGCTGATAACTGAGAATTTATAATTGATAACTGAAACGATAACTATCAAAACTGAACTGAAATGATAACTGATAACTGAAAATTGAACTGAACAAAGGAAGTAAGGATATGACCCTCTTCCGAATGATGAATAACCAGTTTATCTGAATAAGCTACAACCTCGGGCCCAATATATATGTGCACAATCTATGACCATAGGCCCAAGTATACATATACACAACTACGTCCTCATACCCAAAATGCATAAAGCATAAACTACGGCCTCATGCCCAAGTATGCATAAAGCATATAAATTAAGGCCTTAGGCCCAATACAAGTGTTCAACATTCAAGAACTGAGAATCATATTGCAATACATGATAGTGAAATACTGAACAATACTGAGTTACATGATATTGGATCACACTAAGTTACATAACACCAGAATATTAAATAGGACTAGACTGAGACATGTATTCTTGAACTGATTATGAACACTGAAACTTTAATTGTTTATGGCATACTGAGTAGTCTATACTAAGACTCGCAGGCATCAAATCTAAGTCTATAGTAAATACACACATAGCTCACAACATTCAGAATGAAAGCCATGAACGAGTTATGAAGCTAAAGAACAAAAGTTGTACAACTATTCAAGGAACTACGCTTAACTATATTTTTGAAGCAATTGGTAACGTCGTAAAAGAAACATAGTGTATGGAGAATCATTAAAATTTTCAAACATAGAAACTTAGCATCACATACCTTTACTTCCCGCTCTTGAGCATAATACAACAATTGTCAACCCTTTCAACTTTAATCTAAATTAATACAAGTCAAAGGGATTCCACATTAGCAATAATACACATATTTTGGTCACTAAGGTATTTACCAAACACTTGGTTAAATAAAACTTCATAATCCTTATTAATGGTGTCTCTACACCCAATAATCCATTCTCTTGTCCCTAGGTAAATTTTAAAGTCTCAAATGATTATAATCAACATTATTCTTTATCACCTATAAGGTAAACAACACCCTTAACCAATAATCAACAATCAACACCCCAAACTTATTATCGTTCATGCTTTTATATCAAACCTATCAACTCATATCACATGAACTAGGGTTTATTCTCATTAAATCAATGCTAGAATCAATTAGGGGGTGAAGATATTACCTCTTTGAAGTTTAATCCTTTTGAATTCGAGTTCTAAGCTTCCTTCTCTCAACAATGATGTCCCTATCAAATATCTAATGATATGGAGGGTTTATTCATGCTAATAAGATGTTAGGAATTTAAAACTAACTTAGAATTACCATTAGAACTTACCTTCGGTGGTGGAGGGACCCTTAAGAAGTTAGGTTTTTGAGAGCTTTCCTTTCTAGAGAACGTTTTTTATGTTTTGGGGATGTAGGAAAAAAATAGGGCTAAAACAATGACTTTCCAAGTCGACCACTACGTCACAGTAGGCCTGACCGCGGTCCCGACCACGATAAATAACTGGAGCACTGCCTCATGACCGCGGTCATGGTCAAATGCGGTGGTTGCGCACCATTCTGTAGAACATGCATAACCTTTTGTACAGAGCTTCGTTTAGCCTTCACAATGTAAGTTGGAAAGCCATTTCAAAGACAACAACTTTTATGCTTTGAGTTTTCCTAAATTCTTTACATATTTTCACTAAACCCTACTGGAAGACAGGCCTTATGCAAACTTAGTCGATTTTATCAAATCTTATGCACCTCACTTTCCATCTTGATTTTGAAACAACTATTTTCACCAATAATCATGCCTCTAGGACTTCATATGTCTAAAATATCAAATTAATAACTATTTAACATATCCACACCTAGTCCGAATGTACAGGGTGTTATAGTTGTACTTGGAGTACTCTTTCTTTAGGAGAGGCAATCTTTGATGAAGTGCCCTGGCTTTCCACACTTATGGCAGAGATCATAGTTCGTTGGTTTGCTAGAGCTTCTGCTTTTCAGTATTCCTCCATTTTTTTGATCATCTTCTGAAATCTTTTGGTTAAGTAAGTCATGTTATTGTCCTGCTCACTCGAGTCATTGCTATCAACTTTAAGTACCAGGTTATTATTTTCTTTGGTTCTCTTCTTTCACTCTCTATCTTCCTATTCATCTTATACGTCTTCATATTTCCAACCAGCTCGTCTATGGTCAGCTCTTGCAGGTCCTTTGCTTCAGTGATAGAATTAACCTTGCTTTCCCAAGAACTACGCAGGATACTAAGAATTTTCCTCACTAGCTCGTTCCTAGGAATGGTTTTACCAAATGAGTGTAACTCATTTATGAGGGAGGTGAATGTTGTGTGCATATCTTGAATAGATTTATCATCCTTAATCCTAAAGAGTACATACTCAACAGTGAGCATATCAATCTTATATTGCTTTACTTGAGTAGTTCCCTCATGTGTTGTTTGTAGAGCTTCCCATACCTCCTTTGCACTTTCACAAGAAGAAATTCTATTGTATTCATCAGGTCCTATTCCACATACCAAAATTTTTTTGGCATGAAAATTCTTCTCCACAGCTTGCCTGTCTTTCTCGGTGTATTCTTTTCTAGTTTTTGGCATTGAGAATGGAAGATCTGCAAGTGCCTTTGTTGGGATGTAAGGACCATCACATATGACATCCCACAACTCAAAATCCTCAGCCATGATAAAATCATGCATTCTTGTCTTCCACTACCCATAGTATTGCCCATTGAACCTGGGTGATCTGTATGTAGATTGATCTTCAAAATTTGGCAGAGCAGCCATATAGATCCTTCCTAGGTCTTAGCCTGATAGGAGGAACCTGCTTTGATACCAATTGTTAGTTTATATGAGTCCACCAAACTATGGAGTACATGGTTCTCTATGAATTTCCACTGAGAATACTAATGAAGCAGTAAGTAAATGAGACACGAGATTTTTACATGGAAAAATCCCACCTAAGGGGAAAAAAACTACGACCTACACATGTAGGCTTTCTACTTTACTTACTTGCAATCACACTATTAGAAGCCACTTTGTAATGACTCAATTACAAAGGTTTCAACTCAACTAATTTGTGATACATTTATCACAAGCCACTTTGTCATTCACTAGTTACAAAGACTTTAACGTATGACTAATTCTAGTCACAACACAAACTCATAAAGTTTATGATTTTATAAAGGGGTTCCTAAGCAACTCTTCTAACTAAGCAATTTAGGAATTACAATAAGAACATCACAAATTTACAACTTAACTAAGGACAACAAAATACTCGATTTAAGAACTGGTCTGTAGTAGCATTTAACTTTGTTCTTCAAACTCTTGAGGGATAAGTTTACTGTTTTGCAGAAGACTTGAATGCTTGAAGTGAATTTGCGTTTTCAAGTGATGTTTTGTTATAATGCACTTGTTGATAAACTCTTGATGACATCACTTGAATGATGTAAGCATTTGGTAGGTCAAAGGTAAGTGACTGCAAAACTGCTGCACTGTGTGCACTGTTTCTGTGGCAGTCACTTTCCAGATGTACTTTCGTACTGCTGTCAGGGAAACACAAGAGATCAGGTCCTTGACATGTTTCTCTATATTCTATACTTGCATCAGTTCACATTAGCTGGAGTCAAGGTTGGAATCCTTTCATTTGTAATGTGTACCAAGCATGTCAGGTTTCCTATCTGGTTCTTGACAGTAAGTTTGTTAGTTCATCAAAACGTAAGACAAAGACATTGAAAACCCATCAACCTTTTCACTCGAATACTTTGAACACATGGAGCTCACATATCATGCTAGAGTTCCATTAATGATAAGGACACATGTGAAATAAGTTACAAACGGAAAAAATATCAATAAATCAAAAACACCACGAACAAAGTTTTAAACTTACGAGTAGCACATAGATAGATTTTTCCTCGTATAAGTGAACGCATAGATTTTTCGATAATATATTTTGTTATATATGTTAGTGTTCCTCTCCAATGAAGATATTGTGATTTTATGTTTTTAGATGCTTGAAAAAAATCATAAAAGAATGAAGATATACTTGTAGCTTTTTTCTCTTGATTTTTGTTGAAATTTTGAAAAAATTAAAGAAATTTCGTAATACATTTCACGAGCGAAGAATAAATCAGGAGAATAAATTCATTTTTCTTGAGCTCGTCTTCCCAAATTGTCAATTTTTCCTCATGTTTATGATCTTTGTTTGATAGAAAAATTGTTAAGGAGTTGTTTCGATTCCATTGAATTTAAATGGGAATAGATTCGTTATATGTTCACTGCTGATGAAGATACGTTATGGAGGTAAAAGAAATATGCAAAATAAATATTTCCAAATTTTCCCCTTTCATCCAATAGTATTACAATCTTTCAAAGAGGGCCAATATCTAAACATGTCAACTGGGCTGCCAATTAGGCCCAATTAGGTAAAAAGATTCAGACCAGTCCTAAATGGGCCAGGGCAGCCAAGTTTCCGACAGGCCCAAATTTATTTGGAGAAATCCCAAATAGGATTTTTACCTTCCTATACCATATATGAAACATTTCTACCATCAATGTTTAAGGTTTCAATTAATTATATTTCAGCTTACCAAATTACCATTTTTATACCATAATTCAAATTAGGGATATAATTAATGGTGCATTTGTTTTAGGCGCTAATTTAGGACCGTATCTACCCACGTTTAACTTAAACCTTCTCTCTCCCCACACTCCCACGTTTTACTGTCTTTTTTGTTCTGAACAGAACACAAGTTTCTCCAGTTATTTTCACAAAATCACAAAAATATCATTCTCCCAAATTGAAGTTCCATCTGATTCAAGTTGAAGATAAACATGAAAAACATACCTACAAAATCTACATTAGGTGATAGCCCCTCTTTTGATTTGGGTGTTTTAAATCCAAAATCACCCCCAAAAAAAACTAAATATACACATGCAATGGAACCTACTACTAACATTTCATCTCGTAGAATACTCCGTGCCGAGATGAGAACAAAGCTATTGCATGATGTAGATGCTGCAAGAGAAGCTAAACCTGTCGACAAACAACTGAAACGAAAGGGGAAAGAGTTGTGTGATGATGACGATTTTGTTGAAGATGTCCAAAAAATTCCATCTGTTAAAAAACCCAAGGTGTTGCCTGCTTCATCAAAACAAAAAGAAGAAACCTTTAAAAAAACTCCCAAAATTTGTTGAAAAAAAGAATCCGATGAAGGTAAACATTAATTATTTTTCTTTCCAGTTTTTAGGTTGATTTTGGAGTTAAAAATTTCTTCTTTAAGTATTTTGATAAATTGTAGATTATTTGTATGTGTGATTTTATACAGTTCATAATTATAGTTATATTGTAGTGGATTTGTAGTCTCTTGGTTAAACTGTAGATAAGTTATCTTAACCGTATTTTTGGTACTTTGGACAGAATTGTATTCTTTGTATATCATCATTGTAGGTAAATTGTAGTTAATGTCTAGTTAATTTGTAACAAATTGTGGATAAGTATCCAAACAGTGTAGATTATTTGTCATTCTCATTGTCTATAATTCATAATTGTAGTTATTTTTGTAGTCATTTTGTATTTATGTTATCGTTCATTGTAGTTAAAATGGGGTAAATTGTAGATAAGTTATCTAAACTGTGTAGATTATTTGTAATTCTCATTGTCTACAGTTCATAATTGTAGTTATTTTTGTAGTTATTTTATACTTATATCATCGTTCATTGTAGTTAAATTGTATTTAATTTGTAGTTACTTTGGGGTACATTGTAGATAAGTTATCTAAACTGTGTACATTATTTCTAATTCTCATTGTCTATAGTTCATAAATCTAGTTATTTGTCTAGTAATTTGTACTTTTATTGTCGTTAGCTGTTATATTTTTGAAACAGAGATATGGTTACCTTTTTCTTTTTTCATGTTTTGAGCTAATGTTTATATATGTAGATGTCCTGTAGTGTTTTTTAGGTAAATTGTGGGTAATCTGTTCTTTTGTAAGGTATATTTGTAGTTATTGTGTAGTTATATCAAGTTAAATGCTTCTCTTTTATACAGGATACTAATGTTAAATAATTTATTATTTTCTGCAGAATGACCATTATTTTGCACCACATAATGTGGGTTATGGGGTGCTTAGATTCCACATTTTGTGTTATCCGAGAATTCCTAGCCAGATAAAAGTGTTACTCTCTACAAATGCTTTAAATCTTTTCAGAAACACTTGCTTTGGTTACTTATTTTCTCTCCCTTCCATTTGCATGCAAAACCAAGCAATTTATCTTCTGATGAAGTATGAGTTGTCCAGGTCCAATGAATCCTTTTTTTCAGTCATATTGAAGGGTGAAAAATTGAATTTTGGATTGAGAGACTTTGGTTTGATTACTGGTCTAAATTCTGCGAATAAGTTTTCTGATTATTGTTATACTTCTACTTATGCTAGCCATTTAGTGAATACCTATTTTCTGAACAAACAAAGGGTTGAGAAGTGGCATTTGAAAAATATAGTAACAAATAGAGCTTGGGAAAACGATGAGGATGCAGTGAAGTTGTGCATTCTTTATCTTTTGAAATTTTTTGTTTGTCCTTTTGATAAAGACCAAGTGTCTTTCATAGACCAGTTTAGGTTCTATTTGGTAGATTCTAGTAATTTTGAATCATACCTATGGGTATTAAGTCCTTATATCAGGTTATAAAATCTGTCTGACATCGTCTAAATCCCCGTGTACATTCTTATCTCATACGGGGATGCTCGCTAGCCTTGCAAGTGTGGCTTTATGAGTGTTGCTCGACCGTCAGCACTAAGCTTGCTATGAGGTGTTCAGACTCACCTCGCATATTAAGATGGTCAGCAAATAAGGGTCAGATTTGGCTAACTGCACTTGAAGAGAAGATGATCAAGCATGAGTGGGTTAAGGTATATTTTTCAGTTTTGTATATTGCTACATTTACCTCTATAATAACTACAATTAATCTACATTTAGTTGTTTACTTTAACTAACTATTTTTTCATCATTCAGTTCACAAGCATGATTGAAACTGGTGAAGAAATTGGAGTGCTTACTCTGCCAGACAACATTCATTATGAAGATGAAAAAGGTGCACAATCATCACAGGTTCCAAATGTTGGTTCTCCCACATTGCAACCCAAGCATACTGATTGTCAAGAGGATAATGAATCTCTGGCTAGTAAGCTCAGTAAGCTAGAAAAGGGGATTGAACGGGTAATATAAATAACTACAATATTTTTTTCATATTTGCTACATTTTATCTACATTCCATAAATAATTAATGTATGTATACAATGTAGTTAAAATATAGTGAATTTTTATAGTCAGCCCTATTGGTATTGCACTCATTTTACTTAAATTGTACTAGAACTGTAGTACTTTGAATAAAATTATCAATTAACTATATTTTTAACTTTTAGGTTGATGGAAAGTTAGAGGATTTTAGGAAGAATGTATTTGAGCAACGCAATGGCCTTCGAGTGTTTATAGATGTTTCTGTGAAAAGTGTTATGAAATTGATAAACAGGAGATATGATGTGGATGAGGAAAAGGTAAGAGTTGACATATATTTATATACCAAAACAAATTATGATATATGAAACAATATACTCAAACTAATATAAAATCTTTAATTTGCTAGTAGTTCAACCAAAAACAATGAATAACAACAAGGAGAGAAAAACTAGAAATTTTAGTTCAATATTGGATATAAATTGCATGCAAGCACAAGTAATACATGTATCTACAGAATGCCTACAAATATATACAGTTAGTATAGTTGTTTATAGAACATAATTTTATTATTCGCATTCTTATCTGCAACTTCCTACATATATCTACAATTTTAAAGGAGAATTATCTAATTATATTTGCCCTTTTCACTATGAATTGCAGCACTTTCTCCTGAACATGTTAAAGCATATGTTGACTTATATCCAGATTTTCAAGAAGCAGCTGATGTAGATAAAACAAGTATAATATCATAGTTTCATTATAATAAGTTTATAAAGCTAAATTTTATAATTCACATTTCAACTACAAATTCCTACACATATCTACAATTGATAATATTTCAATTATTAATTCAAGCTGAAGTTTCAACAGAACATGTGCAAGCACATGTTCAGGAAGAACAAGAATTTCAAGAAGTAGCCGAGGTCCAACAAACAGGTATAATACCATAATGTCATTATATTCACATTTTATCTATAAATACCTACATAAATCTACATTTTGAAAGGCAGCATTAGCTATTATTATTTACATTGTCTTCATTATTAACTGAACCTGATGCAGAACAAGCATGTATAGTATCATAATATCATTATGAATAGATAATTGTTGCTTATACAAATTTGAACTGTAGTTAAGTAAGTTATTTTTTATGTAATAGATATTGAAGATAACAATGCACAGTCCCCAATTCACGATGTGACTGTAGCAGCACGGGCAGAACAAGCCATTGAGAATCTGGTAAATAAAAGTGAAGATGGAGAGCATGTGAAAGGAGTTGTTCCTGAAGGTTCAAGCATTGACAAGAAGGGTGTGACATTAGATGACTTTGAATTTCCAGACAACTTCACGCAATTGGTTATGTATGGCGAGCCCCATACCAGATGAAGCAACCCCTAGTCATTCGGGGAGAACCAAGGAACCGGGGAAACATGCACGATCACCTTTCACACATCTATATAGTTCTGGAGGCAACAACTCTATTGGACCTAGATTTTTCTACCTCAAGCACCCTTCACAACGGTTATAGGTGAAAATGTAGATGCTGATTTGATAGATAGGTCCACCAAGTGGTTATACCACCGTAGTGACAAAGTATCTAAGAGGTATGAATGCTTAATTTGACACTTTACGCATTTTTAAAGTTTAAATATGTAATTAATTCCGTCTTTTTAACGATATGATATGATATTTATTTGTTGTTATAAGAGGAAGGAATACTTTTCCAAAAGGATAACCAAATCAAGCCTTGGTTAGACCTTGGTTTTGAAAAGGTGGATAAGAATGGTTTTATTCCCTTGCTCATCCTGGACAAGTCATCAATAACACCGTAAGTATAAAGAATAAATTCACAATATATGTTTATTCGCAATTGTTTTGTGTCATTGTAATTATATTGTAGACATGAGATATATGTGACCATGCTGTTTACTATATATTGTAGTTATAATGTAGACATTTCATATAAATGTTGTTCCTTATTATTTATAGTGTAATTGCGCTGTTGTTGGACCTTATGTCTCATATTTGACAATCATTTGTATGTACAAATTGTATTTTTGTTATTTTGGACAGAACTGGACTCTCTATATATCATCAATGTAGTTAAAGTGTAGTTAATTTGTAGTTAAATACTTACTTATAATATTAACTACAGTGTGAATTTGGATACTATTGAGACCTTACGTTAGTTTCTGTGTTGCATTTTTTGCTCTGTGTAGTATCTAAAGTGTTGAAATCTGTTAGATTATTATGAATGCTCCAGTTGTAGTTTAAAGTGTAGCTGTTCTATAGATAACTGTGGTAACACTGTAGCTTATAGTAGATTATATTTTATTTTGCAACACATTGATGTTATTATGTATTACCTGAGAAAAAGAGGTAAGTATGGCCCCAACAACAACACTAGGTTCACAACAACAGATTGCTTGTTCAATACCAAGATTGAACCAATCTATGACAAGTACATAAGTTCTCTGCCAGAACAAAAGTATTCGATTGTTAAACCCGATGATGATGTTGTAGAATATATTCTTGGGTATACACTTCTTGCTAATGTTGCATGGGATCTAGTTGACTATGTCATCATGCTTGTGAACATTGTAGAGAATTTCCATTAGTTGTTGCTCGTTTTCGACATGGCGAACATGCAACTTTATGTGTATGATTCCATGGTGTCTTCACACCATCATAATGCTGTTGAATCATTAGTTGATAAGTTTTCAATCATTATCCCTCTGTATTTGTCTTGCACTAGTTTCTACGGGAAACGTAAAGACATTGACTTCAAGACAACAAAGGCATACATTGAGAAATCAGTTACCGAGCCTCTCACCATACAGTGGATGGTTGCGAATATTCCACAGCAAAAGGAAGGATCAATGTAAAAAAACTATTCTCTCTTTCTAGATTTTTAATTATTTTTGTATAAACATTTGTAAATAGTTTTTTTTTTTAATTTATGTAGCGATTGTGGTGTATTTCTGGCTGCTTTTGCGGAGTATGTTAGCCTTGGAGATTTGTCAATCCCTTCATAAGACCTTTCAGATATCGACTAACACCGTAGACGCTATGGAGCTCTCCTATGGGACTATGCTACAAAGAAGCAAGAAGATGAGTCAATCAGTGAAAGTGAGGTAACAAGCAGACTAGCAAGGAGGAAGGGTGCTCCTGCTAAAAATGAGAAGACTAGAGTACAGAGAAAGAAGAAACAGAGTCTTGTGTTCCTAGTTTAGTTGAAGCCATTTTGCAGTTGACAAAGAATACACTGTAGAAAATATTCCATTAAATTGTTTACAACACTGTATCTTCATTATATTAGACTTGATTACTCAGTTTTGTTATAATACAAGTTGCCTACAATTAATCTTCACATAATTTTTATGAAATACCTTCAAGTACTAGGTAATATCTGTGTATAACTGTCAGTTGAAATAAATTACACAGCCAACAGGTGAAATAAATAGTCAAACCATAGAAATAAATTATCCACAATTTATCTACAAATCATATACAGATTATAACCAAGAATATAACTTAACTACATTTACCCTACATTTTACCTACAATCTGGGGTCACTTTACATCAACATTACTTTATTAATCAGTTTAGCTAAATTATATAATAAATATTAAAGTTTAGCTAAACTATGTAAATATTAGATAATACAATAATTCATAGAAAGACTACTTTAGATAGTAATATTAAAGTTTAGCTAAACTATATAAAAGACAAATTTAGATGCTTGACATATTACATAAAATCATGTCAAGCGCCTATACACAAATTGTAGCATACTTTATAATGATCTTAAAAAACGTAAACGATTACACCAAAAATCTGCTAACTTCAACTCACTAACACTTATTTTGAAATAGTATTCTAGCTACATGATATTCATTTCTTTTTGGGCACATTCTTGCAAATTCTTTTGTTATGTCCTTCACCTCCACAATTTACGCATGACATCTTTTACTTCTTTGACTTTATTTCATCATATGTTTTATATTTTTCCTTTTGAAGTCTCCCTGGCTGCCTTTTATCTCCCGCCGCTGGCTTTACTACCTCATCCAAAATATGTTGTGGCACATTCCATTTGCTTTCACCAGGAAGAGGATTTACTGGTATTTCATAGGTACGCAGAAGGCTCTTCCTTGTGTAATACTGAGAGCAATAGTCTTCATATTTTTCATTCTTGTTCCTTAATGCTGCCAACGCATGCGCACATGGAAGTTCTTCAAGTTGGAATTGTCCACAGCTACATTTCTTATTTTCTAGACACATAATATACCGCTTCACACCATCTAATACAATATGTATATGATCTGTTGAAGCCCTCACCTACAATTGCAGAACAAATAGAAAAAATAATATATGAATACAACCTACAATTTGCCCACAATTTGACTACAATTTGACTATAATTTATCTACATTCTGGAAACACTGTATATTAGGTAATTTATTTTTCTGCACCAAATAGACAGATCTTACCCTAAGCATGTAAGATAATATTCTGTTGTCATCCAATTCTTTGTTGTATTTGTACCCATATATGTGAAAGTACACTTTGCCTTCAATAACTTCTCTTTCGTCCAACGTTCAAGAAGCGTCCTCATATACTCTAATAGGTCAAATATTGACAGCTCTCTTGCCTCTTTTGTTACAGCATTCAACGACTCAGCAATATTAGATGTCATAATAAAAGTTCTATTCACCGTTGCATGTGCTCTTGACCATCTATGATAGCCAATATCATATAGGTAAGATTTCACACGCATGTCTACCTCTTCAATCTTTGACATTCTTTCATTAAATTCATCCAGAGTGTATGATCGTGCTGTAGCAAAGTACAATTCATGTAATTGTAGATGTCCCTTCTTTAATTTGGACCTTATATTTATCCAAATATGCCACATGCAAGAGTAGTGTGGCATGCTAAGATAGACAATTGATGTCGCCTTCAGCATACTCCCATTCCTATCTGAAGCAACACACATTGAAGGTCTTTCACCATATGCCTGCTTGAATTGCTCAAAGAACCACTGCCAAGATGCGTCGTTTTCAGAATCAACCACAGCATATGCCAAGGGCAATATTATACCTACATTATTACTTCATAAACTATTAATTGAAAGCTTTAAAATGTATATAAAAATATTATTAAATAACAACTATAATATATATTCAGAATATAGACAATTTATCTACATTTTATATAATAACTACAAAATAACTACAAATTTACTACAATTTAACTACGTTTTATATAATTGCTACAATTTAACTACAAATTTACTATAATTTTTACCTGCTGCATCCATGGTGCTTGCTGTCAGCATAATCCCCCTGTATGATGACTTTAAGAATGTCCATCAACAACTACTACTGGCCTACAATGTTTCCAACCACTAATTGATATACAAAGAGCAACAAATGCGTATAAGAAGCATTCATCTGATGCCTTCTTCAATTTAACAACAGAACCAGGATAAATCTCCTCAAGAATATAAAAATATTTGGGTAATTTGCTGTAGGACTCAGCCGGATTCCCTCTCAAAAACTATATAGCCTTTTCCTTTGCTCTCCATGCTAGCATGTAGCTTAGGTTCAGTCCATGTTAGGATAACATGTCAGTTTGTATGTCCGTTGGGGTGTAAACAATCTTAGGATCACAATACTTTGGAACGACCATGCTACCAACTACAACGGCAGTACGTTTATGCTGTATGAAGGTTTCGTCCATTAAGGAGCATGTGTGTTGTCGGATGAAACTCCTTATCTTGAACAATGAGTAATCATTAATTCACGTTGCCTTGAAGTGCCATTTATAGTTTTCATCAGCGCATACAAGCAGGTAGCTACAAAAAAAATACAATATTTAATACATAATATAAATGTAGATGCAACAAAAGGAGCGTTTTCACATAAATCGTTATAAAATACAATTTAACTACATCCTAACTACAATTTGTAAAGACCATATATATTCAGTAAAAATCCATACTTTCTATGACTAGATCTTTTTACTCTGAACTGAAACTTATGCATCACAGAAAATTTCTTTATTGTAGCAGATATAGTTTGCTTGTCCTGGTACACTTGTCCTTCATCAATATATGTTTGCGTAGATTTTGTTATTATTTCATCGTGATATTCCTCTATAGCTGTAGAGGATGGATATCAAGTAACTGTAGGCATCCAGACGAACTTGCACCAACATACAGTTAAATGTATTAACTATGTGGATAATTTTGAAAACAACATTGCTCTACACTCTTTAGTATATTGTTTTTGTAGTTAATTGTATGTAATTGTAGAAACATTGTAGATAACACACAAAATCCATAACTCTACAATGTCGAATTACATAAACCTGCACTTGTGCTATCATTGGTGATTTCCAATTTCATATTGAAATCTCTTACAATTATACATAACCGGATACTAACCTAAGTTTTTATTTTCCTTTTTGGTCTCCATATACACACGAACCCGCATATCATTCTTAATCTCCATTGGAGGACAATTGCCATTCACCATGTGTTTGATTTCTACAATTTTATCTGATGTATCAATCGATAATTGTTCTAAAATTGTAGAAATAAGAATTCCGTAGCTTGCATTGTCATCTATCACAATTGCATCAACTTCAAAATCTCTAAATCTGCCAAAGTTATCCCAATTCCCATTAAATTTTAACATAACTGGGATTTTTGACATGATTTCGTTTAGTTGATAAAAAAAAGATGAAGAATAGAGAATGGTCGCCAATTTGATTACTGATTGAAGAAGTGCGTAATTTTTGAAGCTCTGCGTAATTCTTTGAATTGTAGTAGAAGAGACAATTACGTAGCTTTAGATATTTACTTTCCGTTTCAAATTGCTATTTTATTGTGGAATAAATCAAGCCCAGATTTTGTGGCTGATTTTAAGCGCGCTATAAATGGAAAATTCTTCCTAATTAAAGATTGTATATAAATTGTAGTTAAAGTGTGGACTGGGCGGGTAATATATAAACTATGCACATTTTTGGTAAAAGAGTTTCATTTTATGTATATATAGGTAAAAATCCCATCTCTAATCCAGTGGCCCGTTTGACATCCGATGCGAAACCAAACGTCACATTTACTTGGAGGCAACAAAGAGGGACATAAATTCATAGTATAGATTATGCTTAGTATTCCTTTCATTCGAATTTGAGTATAGAGTTTAAGAAAAAATAAAGATTTTTGAAATTTGTGGTCCTAAGTAAGTTAAAATGGGATCCAAAGTATTTGTGTAATTATAAAGCTTCTCATTAAGGGTAAAATTGGAAATTTAAACTAAATTATTTTCAAATTTAAAAAGAGTTTTCTTTTTGGAACGGACCAAAAAGAAAATAAGTTCACATAAACTCGAAAAGAGGAAGTAAGAACTATGTTGGTAAATGAAGTTTAAACTTGTAATATTGTATTAGTGGAAGGTAAAGTAGATATTTAAGTTAATTACTGATACACAAGTGAGATTAGGTGTAAGAAAGTTATTGGATATATGTGATGGTGAAAAGTATGTACGTAATGGAATAATTGAGGTGAGTGTAAACAAATCCAAATACCATGATTAATTCGGAAAAAGGCGTTGTATGAATCGAACCCTGATAAACCAACAACAACAACAATGACGACTCAATAAAATTTTATTAGTGGGGTCTGGGGAAGGTAGTGTATACGTAGACCTTATCCTTATCACGAAGGAATAGAGAAGTTGTTTCTAAAAGACCCTCTGCTCAAGAGGACAAAAACACAAAAGAAGATGATATTGGTATCACCACAGAAATCATAGGAAAAATAGGAACAACATGAAAACCATAAGAAAAAAATGCAAAACAAAAGTGATAGCTAGTAAATAGGTCCGGCACTGAAAAACAAAATAATAAGATACGACATTGCCACTAGTTATCTTAGATAAAAATCCTACCAGACTAGTCTAACAACGATACGAAGTAAGACAGACTCAACTACCTTCTAACCCACAACTCTAATACTCGACTTCTACATTGTCCTATAAAGTGTTGCGTCCTGAAGCTTCACCATGTCCTGCCTGATCATCTCTCCCCAATACTTCTTAGGCCGCTCTCTACCTCTTCTCATGCTCTCCACAACCAGCTGCTTACACCTTTTTACTGGAGTATTTGGGCTTCTCCTCCGTATATCTCCGAACCAGCTTCGCTTCGTTTCCCCCATTTTATCATTAATAAACGTCACCCACACCTTCTCCCGAATATCACCATTGATAATCCTGTCGAACCTCATAAACCATGTTATCCAATTTATAATGTCACGCACACGGCACACCTCTCGCACAGGGCCTTGATTGCACTATAATTAAACTTGTGGCAAAGTCGTTGAGGTCACTGTGATAATTTTTTATAGGCATTATTTTAAGGATGCTACCTAGCTTATTGAGTACATGATATTTAATAGATGGATCGAAGATTAACAGTCTGTTTGATAAAGTTTATTTTTTGTCAAAAGTATTTATTTTGCTAAAATTAAAATATTTGGCTAAGTTTTTTGAAGGAAAAAAAAGTATTTTTGAGTATAAGCAAAAGCGGTTTTGGAGAAGTAAAAAAAATCGATTCTCTCCGAAAGTACTTTTTTAAAAAGCGCTTTTGAGAAAAATATACTTAAAAACACTTTCTAAAAACTTGGCCAAACACTAATTGTTGCTTAAAATCCTTTTTAAAATTAATTAGCCAAACACAAACTACTTCTTACCAAAATTACTTTTTTTCTTTACTAAAGTGCTTTTCAAAATAAATTTTTTTTAGAAGATTGGCCAAATATGCTATAAAAATTAGGGTAGAAGAATAGTGGTTAAGTGAGTATGTCTCATTTTCATGCCGGTTTCATTAGTGTCTTGTATTTTCGTTTCTTCGCGTCCACAAATATTTATTTACTATATGTCATTTCTTTGGCTTCGATTAAGCAGAGACTATTTTTTGGCTAATAGCTAATAGATTTCTAAGTAGTTGCCTCAAAGGTAAGAGCCCACTACATAAAGAACTCAAATAATTCGATTAAGCAGAGACTTCTTTTGGCTATAGCTAATGGATTTCAAGTAGTTGCCTCAAAGGTAATAGACCATATCAGGTAGATAAAGAACTCAAATAAGAATTTTTATTTGAAAGAGCAAGCCAAGATAAGAGGGTTGTTTTGACGATAAGCAACTTCTATTTCCAATCAAGATATTGTGAATTCGAGTCTCCCTAAGAACAAGGTGAAAGTTCTTGGAGGGAAGGATGCTGAGTTTCTATTTGAAAATAGCCTCTCAACCCCAGGATAGGGGTAAGAGGCCTACGAATATATTATTCTCCCCAAATCTAACTAAGTAATATTATATTGGATTGTGTGACGAAACAAAAAAAGAAAACCTTAAGAATTCCAATGCCTATATCCAATTGTGGTTACATGCTCAAATTGTTTATTATTTCCAAACAAATTAGAGCAAGTGGAACCTGATTCTTTGCTAGTTAAAACAGATTATTCTAACCTGCAACTATCATTTAGAACCAGAAAGCTTATATTGTTGTCACAAAGACAAACACAAAACAACGGAATATGACTTTATACAAGAACATTAAGAAAATATCTTCTTGGTTCTAAGTTACTCCGACACATCAGTTTAGATATTGTACCCGTATCGAAACGATACTAGTATGAGTGTAGGTATGAGTCAACCCTCCCCGTAGGTTCTTTTCTCAAAGAATAAAGAATTAGAGGAGAAAAATCTTGATAGAATTTGAAAAAGAAAATGACAAGTCGAAGGCAATAAAATATGAAAAATATATTTATTTTTTATATTTCTAAGCTAAGATTAAAAAAAGTATTCGCAAATAAAAGTGCTAATATTACAACCAGTCCATAAATTGTTAAAGCTTCCATAAAAACTAAACTAAACAATAGCGTACCCCATGTTTTTCCCTCTGCCTCAGGCTGTCTCGCGATATCCTCTACAACTTGACCTGCAGCAGTCCCTTGACCAACTCCGGGTCCAATAGAATCAAGCCCTACGGCTAATCCAGCCGCGTACCAAATTTGGTCAAACAATTTTTGGTACTTTGACCACGACGAATGGAAAAATTTAAGACGAGATACAACTTTATTTCCGAAATGAAAATCAAAACTAGGATAAATTTGAAGAAAATAACATATCTTATATAAGAAATCAATCATTTACTTATCTACAACTTGAGAATAAAAAAGAGATACACACACTTACAAGCTATACATAAGTATTCCAAAAAATTTCTCACAATTTAAATACATTTTTATATTTTTGAATTATTTTTAGCCGGAACCCCACACCCATATTCATACTAGGATCCAGATCCCCAAATCTTAAAATTTACATCATCTGACCTCCATCCGTATCGAATGCCTGCACTTGTACCGGAGCAACTTAGTCTTGGTTGAGTCTCATCAAATTGGAAATGTAAAAACTGCAGAAACTTGCATGAGATTAAAAAAGATGATAGAATAACTCAAACATGTCAATGACAGTCTCACTAACAAAAGTTCATCCTACAGATTATGTTACAAAAGAAACAGAAGAGATAATGAAAAACCTCACAATAAGAACTAAGTCTAGTCTTACTTCCTACATCTCCAAGATGAAACTGAAAAAAGAGCTCGATCGTGCCAATAAATCACCACACAACCATTCTCTTCTTTGATCTTGTATCCTTCACTGCTATAACTTTGCAATAACCTTCTTGCTTGTAACATAGCATAATAACTCAAAGGCACATTTCCAAAACCAGCTACATCAAATCTTTGAAACCATTTTTCGAGCTTCTCGTGCCTCTCCTTTCGTTCGATTCCTTCACATGCTATAATGTTCTTAATTTCCTCACCTAACAGCATTTTTTCCACCTTTAATCTCTCCAATGACGTTCTTGGCAATGCGGATTCTAGACAATCGAATAATGCAGCATAATAATGTAACGACTCCGATAGCCTCTCCATAAGTGTTGTTCCATTATGGTTAGAATCTTGTTCTGTTACAACCATAACCTTTGGTGATAAACCCCACAAAGCATTGAGGAAACCATCCATTTTTGTTGTTGAACATAGCAGGGACGAAGAAGCCATGTCATTACTTGGACTATAACCATTAGCCATATGGCCCTTATCTTGTTCAAGAAACTCCCCTAAGGTATTTTGGTTGATCAATGCCCTATGCAAGTTAACACCATTTGAATGCTTAAAAGGCAAAGGGGACTTCTTTTTAGGTTCACTGTCGTGTCCAAGAAGAGTGTGCAATTGCATAACTGAACTAATCGCAAGCGCCTCCCCAGTTTTAATGCGCAATTTCTCAACATCAATATCTTCCAATTGGCTAACAACTTGATTAAACTGAAAAGCTATATCCAACTTTTCTGCTTCTTGAGTAAGTACATATGCCATTTGATCCAACACTTCTTTTTGCTGATGAACCCCCGTTATGCGCAAATGAGGCGGTCCTTCAGGACGCGCACTTAAGTCCTGAAGCAACGCGCGCCATTGCAAGGGTTCACCAGCATTAAGATCAACAATATGAACCATCTTTTCACCTTCCATAGCTTCAATTATAGCTTGATTTGTAACCACAAAAGCAACCTTTAAAAAAGGAAAGAACTGGAAAAACATCTTCCTAACTAGAATATCTTCTGAGAAAACCGATAACTTAGTCGAACGCAATGCCTTACAAATACCAGACCAACTTCTAAGAATCCTATCAGCTAATGCCTCAGTAAAATATGAAGCAATTCTTTGCATAGTATCTCCATTAGGAGAAGCAAGTTGAGAAATATGGTCAAGTGCTATATTAGCATTTTCAAGATTACCAGAGGAAACATGATTAGCACAAGCAAGTAAAAGGTGTATTAAATACAACCCTCTTTCTTCAGATTTCAGCTCCTTAAGCCACTGATTTGATGAACCAAAACCAGGTGATAATGACATCATTGGAAATTTTTGAAGAGGTGATGATGATGTCACAGATGATGAACCATCATCTTGTAACATTGTCACAAACTAATAAATAGTAATTGTTGGTTCAAAAGTATTAAAAGAAGTTCACTTCACGCACCTCAGGGTGGTTGAATGAATAATTATTTTGAATCAAGACACAAACTTTCCAATAAATCAACAAAAACAAATAAAGTATAATTCCGCAGGTGAAATCTGAGAAGGATAATACTCCACAGGTGAGGTATGGCGAGGATCAGCAACAAACAAAGTATGATTTATAGGTAGGGTTTTGGGATAATATTTCATGGTCGGGTATGGGGAGGATCGTATTATACAGGTGGGGTCGGGGGATCAACAATAACAAATACAATATAATTTGACAGGTGGAGTTTGGAGAGGATAGTATTAAGGATGGGGTGTGGAGAAGGTAATGAACTTTTCACAAAGTACTAAGAACAACTGAGAGGGAAAGAGAAAAACAAAGAGAGTGAGTATATCCAAGTGGCTGCTATACGAAAAAAAAGCTCAAATAAGGGAAAAGAATAGGAATTCACTACTATTTCAGTGCAGATTGTAAAATCTTAGCAGAAAGGTAAAAGCTTGAGTTGGAAAAATGAAGGCTCAGCTATTGAAAATCACCAAGCAAAAAACAGAGCAAAAGTTAAATTTGGCAAGAACTTACCAAATAGAAGAAGAAGAACAAATTCCTTTAAGGTTTATTCAAATCAACAAAACCTCACAAAAACGTACTAAACAATTCACTACAAGTCAGTTTCTTTAGTGAAAAATCTATGCTAAAATTAGTTCAAGACTCTGTTTTTTTAACTTGCTGCTGAAGGAGGAAAGAGAGAGGAAATAAGGAATGAGGATTCTACTTTTCGAGATCAATTAAAGAAGTTTTCAGTGAGAGAGAGAGTTGTGTCAGGTTTGAGAGAGTTTCTTCATTGCTACGTTTGTAGACAATGCGTGGCTTTGGTTTTTGTCCTTACTGCTTTTGTATTTGTCTTTTTGTAATTTTCAAAGAATATGGAATTTGTGAGAAAATGAGCTCTCTTCTTTTGGCCTTTTGTGTTAAACCTTTATTAGTCTTTCCAAAATATCTCTCTCCCACCTTCCCAAGGAATTTGTTTTTGTTTAGTTGGAATAGAAGATCTAAATTATACTTTACCTTACTACGTAGCTTTTTTGATTTCTCGTTCGATATTCGATATTTAATATTTATAATAAAATTTAGTTATATTCAATTTTTATCATATAGTGTTATATTCAAGAAAAAGTATACTCTATTAAATTTTAATTTATATCAAAAGTTCGAACTCAAAATCTCTATTTAAGGAAGAACAGTCTTTGCACCACATTCTATGATAATAAAAATATTTTGAAACTGGCGTTGAGAGTTTGATCCCTCGCCACAAGAGAGGAACTATTATTGGTGGGGTGCGCTAGGCTCGTGCAGTAGTAAGGCTGTAAATCTGGCGGTTCCGAACCGGAATCGGCCGGAACTGCGGCCCTGGCGGTTCTGCCGGTTCCGGCGGCCCGGTTCCGGCAGTTCCGGCTCCGGCGGTTCCCGGGAACCGTGGCGGGGCGGTTCTACCCGTTGGAACTGCCAGAACCGGTATCGCCAGAACCGGAACCGGAACCGGACCGGTTCTAGCGGTTCCAAACGGTTCTGTAACGGTAATTTTTCAAAAAAAAAAAAATTTTAAAAATAATTTCCAAACGGCTCTTTTTCAAAAGTAGCCGTTTGGAAGTTTAAAAAATAGCCATTTGGTCCCCAAACTTTAATTTAACTTCCAAACTTTATATAATTACACTATTTCCCATTTCTCAACTATAGATACCCCCTCATTCTTTCATTTTTATTCACCAATTCATCAATATCTCTCAATCTCTCTCAAGCTCTCTTTCAATCTTTCTAGTGCAAGTGCTTAATTTATTGTTGCAAATTCGTGAAACATTGTGAAGTTGTTGAATTGAAGTTTTCAAGTGTTCAATTTCAACGATTTTCAATTTTCAAAAAGTTGTTCGTCAATCCGGTAAACTCGTTTCAACTCTTACGTGCTAAGAATATTTTTGTGTGTTGTTAGTTTGCTTAATTATAATTATTATGGCATTTTCGTTGAAAAAATGTTCGGTAAAGGAAAAGCTAAAAATCGGTGAAAGTAGTGGCCAAAATACTACCCTTCCCCCGGCTCCCCGACCTAGAAAAGATAAGCAAGTTCAAAGTAGTAGCCAACCTAGAAATCTTAATGAACCATCCGGAATCCTTGATAGTGATCACCCGTGTTTTCAATTTAGCGATATTGATTTTCTACATGATGTAGCAGTTGGTGATAGAATAGACGATGACATAGTACTATACTGATAACATAGTACACCATATAAAATATATTCTACAATATACTAATGACTACTATACAAGATATTGATTTAAAAAAAATAAAAAAAAAATTTCAGAACCGCCGGGAACCGCCGGAACCGCCAGAACCGGAACCGGATGGTACCCGGAACCGGATGGTAGCGGTTTCGGATCCGGAACCGCCAGAACCGCAACCGCCAGAACCGCAACCGCCAGAACCGCAACCGCAGGCCCAAATAGACCCAGAACCGGAACCGGATACAGCCTTATGTAGTAGTGCAATGCATGAGCGGCGCTCGTGAGCCCAGGTAGCAAGCTACCTTAGTGAACTCTCCCCCTTAAAAAATTGAACTAGTATCGTGTGGGTCGATGATCCACATATCAGATATTAAATTGATAAGAACAGATACTATTCTTTGATCTTAGTAAGAATGATAGTTGTTTTTACTTTACCTTATTCTTTTTTATATATTCTCTATTATTATCTTCGATTTAGTTTTTTAATTATTTGTCCTTCCATTATTTGCCATCAGGACTTCCCTCGCGTTCTTTAGTCGATGGTCTATCGAAAACAGTTACTTTGTCCTTCCAAGGCATGGGTAAGGCTGCGTATATCCTACCCTCCCATTCCTCACTTGTGGAATTATACTGGATAGTTGTTGATATTATTCTTTTTGTTATGAAATAATATAAGAACAAGAATAATAATACAAGAACAAGAACAATAGAGAGAAAAGTAGAGAGAGGAGTATTCTTATAAATACTTTTGGGATGATTTACAATGGGGTAAGACCCCTCTATTTATAGGAAGATAAAAGACTTAGCCTTGAAGTAAGACTCTTCTTATAAGATAGACATTCACCTTAAATAGAGTTCTATTTATAACACTCCCCCCTGAATGTCTATTCAATAATGTGCCTCGTTAAAACCTTAACTAAAACAAAACCCAATGAGAAAAATTCTAGAAAAAGAAAAGAGTACATATGTTTAGAAATATGCCTATTTGTTGCCTCGTTAAAAACCTTGCAAGGAAAACCCAGTGGGACAAAACCTTGTAAGGGAAAAAGAGTGCAACGCGCATTAACTCCCCCTAAAAAGAACATCAATTCACATCCTTGAACCTTCACATTCCAATCTTGTGCACTAGCTTCAAGAAATCGTTAGTAGATATTTGATAAATAAATCAACCATATTGACTTGAATGAATATTCCGTACCTTGAAATTATCATCCTTGATAGATATGAACATCTTCATGTAATGTCGTGGAATGACCCTTCAATACTTCCATAGGGATATCCTCGCCATCACATTATCATAGTTATAGCAAGATACATATGTACACAAATTGCACTTAGGATGTGGTACTTCAGGACCAAGAATTGTATATGCTTTAAGCAACTTAAATCTTTCAAGTTAAGTCATATAAGCCATATAATAAACTTTAGATGCACATCAAGTTTTCATGTCATGCTAAACAAATAAAATATCGAAAACTGATTACACATACCTTTGACCTTATACTTTCAAGTATTTGAACTACATGTCCAAAATACATGTCTTTCATATGGAATCAATTCTTCTTGAATTGTATCTTTTCCATTTAGTCAATGTTTTGTTTGTATTCGACAAACATAAGATCCTCATCGATATTTAGCGCTATCATAGATGTCGTCGACGATCATTTTATATCGGTTCCAGTAAATTTTCATAAAGACATAACATGGAGATCTCTTCATTCATACATTCAGGTACCTGAATCTCTCATGAGATTTTATGAAGTGTTATGTCATGTGATCTTCTGGATCACTTGCCTCCTTATTATGATCACTTTGATCATTTGCTCATCTTCTTTATTAAGAAATTCCTTTTGAAACCGATTTGTCTATACGCTTCAGGCGTATCCAAGACTTTGTCCTTCTAGGACTTAATATGATCATTTGCAGTGAGAATATAGTTACATTCTTTGGGTCAGCAAATACGCATGGCATGCTTTGCAATATGTTGCAATTGAATTATCCCTTTTATGAACTTCAGGTTCATATCATAATATTCGAGGATCTATATATACAAATGATAATTCATCTCATGTAACCTTTTCTCAAGTGTTTATCATGTCTCCCCCTCATGTTAGAAAAGCTAACTTGTTTCCTCAACTCTGGGAAATCATCTTTGTGCATTATCATGTCAATATACACAGCACATTAATAATAATAAGATGAGATTATTTGGTTCCTGACCCTGAACCATTTGTGAGGGGAGAATATAATATATTCTCGTATACAACGTATATCAAACTGATATACATAACTTTGTTCTCATAAGAAACAGTTTAGCTATTAAGTGGAGGCACTCAATAATTATCTTGCTAGACCAACTTTGATATAAACCAACTTATCAAGATGAACTATCTTGAATAGAAAATCTGGAAATTATGCTCGAAGTTAGATTACTGAGCAATTTACCTCGCAAGCACCGACCATGCTGCGGGTTAATAACAATCGCGCATGTAACCATTTCATAGATGCATCATATGTGGTATACATGGCAGGTGAATGGGCCCATATTCACCTTTGATATTTCCAGAATTTATGGGCTTCAACCCGAACTCTTTAGTTGGTCAGTTCATTAATGAGAACAAGTAATACAAGAGAAATGCGTCAGGCATTTGATTTGCTATTCTTTGCAAATGGATAATATTTTGCGCCTCTTTTTCACAAATAGAGGTATGTGGATCAAGATGAGATAATGATGCATTTTCCACAAAATTTCCCATTTGGTTTCACCAACTTCTCCCCCTAATTTTGGGAAAGTGTCTCATCGAATTGACAGTCTGCAACTCCTGCAGTGTACAAATCCCCTGTCAATATTTCGAGGTAGCGAATAATGGAGGGCGATTCAAACTCAACATTTATTCCTAATCTTCTTTGCAGACCCATTTTGGTGCGATATGGCGGTGCTACAGGCACATATACTGCGCATCCAAAAATTCTTAAATGGGATATATTAGGTTCATGACCCAAAACTAATTGCAACGGGGAATATTTGTGGCAATTCGTCAGTCAGAGACGAACTAGCATTGCTGCATGCAAAATGGCGTGACCCTAAACCGAAGTGGGCAGCCGACGAACTAGCATTGCTGCATGCAAAATGGCGTGACCCCAAACCTAAGTGGCAGCCTCGTTTTCATGAGTAAATGAGGTATTCAAGATTATACTCATGTATTGTCTCAATCTGATATCCATTTTGAATGATATCTCTAAAACTCAACAAGTTCCTTTTAGACTTGGAGGAGAACATTGCTTTCTCTAAAATATTGTTCCTTTAGGCAGAGTTATAGTTGCTCTTCAGGAGCCTTCAATCAATTTAATTCCCATGGTTTGACATACAAAAGAAAATATACGAACATGAGAATAAACAAATTCAATCCGTTTGTTTCATATTTAAACAATATTTTCGAAATCTGCTGAGGTTATTCGACTAACTTAGTTGATAGTCGACTATCTTGGGAAGCAGTTATTAGGATAGTCGACTAACTAAATTGGATAGTCGACTATCTTGCCTTGCGGAAAAATCCAGTTTTAATGCGAAATATTAGATAGTCGAATAACTAAGTTGATAGTCGACTATCTTAGTAAACAGTCATCAAGATAGTCGACTATCTAAATCAGATAGTCGACTATCTTAGCTTGCAGAAATTCCAGTTTTAAATACGAAATATTAGATAGTCGACTAACTTATTAGTTAATCGACTAACTTTGCTGGAAAATAAAAATTTCTTCGAAATTTAAGCATATTGAAACATTCTAAAGAACTAATACTAACATTATATCATAAACTAACTAATACGAGCTGATACTAATGACTATTAGTTTATTCACTAACTATTACAAATAAGTGAAATAAAATCAAACAATCCCATCTTCCTTCATCACAGGTCCATCACCAATTAGGTGGTCAATTTTCCCCTCAGGGTGCTCAAAGAAGTCTGCCACATCCAAGTGGGTGATGTCAAAATTGTCGCCAGAGACAAAATTTGTTTCAGGGCATTTACTCTTTAGAGATGCTTGACAAGGCTCAACCAAATGTCTTGGTACACAGCAAATTTTCGCCCAGTGCCCTTTTTCCACCGCAACGATAACATATAGTTTATGAACTATTTGCTTTTGGATTCTCATCATATCGTGCTTGTGGCAGAGTGACCAACTTCAGGTTGTCATATCTCTCCTTTAAGCCATTCCACAAGATAGGTGGATCTTTGACTGTGATATATTCAATTTTCAAACCTTCATCAAGGTGATGGCGCAAGAAAATCAAGGCCTTAGCACAGTTTCAAACCTTCATCAAGGTGATGGCGCAAGAAAATCAAGGCCTTAGCATAGTCTTGGGTGGATGCATTATTTCTGTCTTTAATGGTGTCTCCAAGACCCATTGCATCCAAATGGATTTCAGCATCCAACACCCATGTCATATAGTTCTTGCCCAAAATTTCAAGGCAACGAACTTTCTTTTCATAATGTCAGACATAAGATACAATTACATCAAGAGCGTGTTCATACTTACAGGCTTTATTACAATTATCACATTCACTTCAGGGAATGGATCATAATGACGATTATAATTCCGTCTATTGCCACGTCCACATTCATTGATACCATCATGGTAATAATTTTGTCTTCTTTCAGACTTATCACATACTGCTACCACATTCTCTAAAGGGAATGGAACAAATTCAATGGGATAGGTTTTCAATTCTTTGCCCACAATCATTCATGAATTTGATCATGGCAAGACATAGAAATTTTACCACTTCATGTGAGTGTAATTTCTTACAAACTCCATTAGAGTTATAATCAAACTTTGTTGTCTTTGTTTGTATATAAAATCAAATCGTAGAATTTCAAGAATTTGAAAGGAAAAAGTAAATTACTTACCTTTAAGGTATACCAATCAATGTTGTGATATCAAATATACCTCTTGAGTTTCCATCCCGTGGCAACAAATTCTGGCAACTTTGGTCGACTCCCGCGGCCAATTTGATGCCGGAGAACGCGACATATTTTCCGTATAGAAATTCAAGATTGCCATTGGACCTCCAAACTATCAGCAAACTTTAAAAATCCAAAAACCCATTGTTTGCATAATTGACCAGAAACGTTCCACTATACAACTAAATTAAACCAGTCATCAATTCAATTGTAACAAAGAAAGGAATAGCGGAAGTAAATAGCAGGATCACTTGTATGTAATGTAGACAACACATAATTATAGATTTTAATCGAACATAAAATCGATACTTATCTCTTGAAGCGTGACCCGGATAATGCCCGGAATTAGCGAAATTCGTGTGGGCGAATTACTCCTTAATCTTCTCAAAGTGCTTCTTGAGACGGTAGAGTCTCGTGCTGATAACGTGTTATGAAATAATATAAGAACAAGAATAATAATACAAGAACAAGAACAATAGAGAGAAAAGTAGAGAGAGGAGTATTCTTATTAATACTTTTGGGATGATTTACAATGGGGTAAGACCCCTCTATTTATAGGAAGATAAAAGACTTAGCCTTGAAGTAAGACTCTTCTTATAAGATAGACATTCACCTTAAATAGAGTTCTATTTATAACACTTTTTTATATAACTAAAAAAATCATCGAGAATAAGTAACGTACTATTTGCTCAGTCATTCCTTTATCATTATCTACTTAGTACTAAGTTTTTTCTCAGTTATTTGAATTTGTCCTAATGTACGTGTTACACCTGTGTTATTACCGCTAGACCAAAGTCTCAGCTAACAGAAGTTTATTTTACCGTTCTTTCATGTTAAATTAAATTATGGGTAATTTGTTAATGCAAAAATTCTTTAAACGGTAATATGAGTATTAAATTATTGAGAATCAGTTATGCACTATTTAATCAGTATCATTATCTACTAATACAAAGTTTTTTTTTAACATCATCCGAATCTGTCCTTAATGTATTATACATCACATGTTGTGCTAATATCGCCAGACGCTAACGAAATTGTTTATTTTACTTTACCTTTCTTTCATGTTAAGTTAGATTTTGAGTAATTTATTAATAAAAAGGTTTTTTTTAAAGGTTATGTGTCACGTAAACTTAAATCCTATAGCAAATTTTTTTAGATATTTTTACCTCAAGAATCAATGTACTTTCAAATCTCCATTTTGTATTTCTCCATGATAAAGTAACATGATTTTTGTACAATTCTTTTTACAGAGAAGAACTACTACAATTGTTACTAGAATTTCTTCTTCCTACAAAGAAAACTTAACTTTATTTATTATTAATGAATAAAAAAGGGAACAATAAAGTACTTGTTGCATAGTGTTCACCTTTATTACCCATAACAATATGTTCAAGGAAGAGTTTATTAATGCTTTAATCAATTCCTCCCTCCCCCACCAAACCACCCCAGCCCTCATTTTCTTTATGTCTATGAGGGAGTCAGACTGTGGAACAACTTTTTGGTTGTTTGTTTGTCATGACATAAGTTGTATTGGGAATCAAAGGGTGGCTGAAAAGACTAAATATTCTAAAAAGGTTACTTGAATCCAAACATGCCCTAACAAAGACAAAGAAAAATGTCATCATATTCTTTGTTTCTTAGTGGGGAAATGGGGGAATTGCAAGAAAGTTTTTTGTTTGTTTGTGTAATAAGGCCAAAAGACTTTTCAAATTTGTATTTATCAATTTTGTCATATTAATAACAAGACAAAGAGGCAAAGGAGTTAAAGAAATAGCCAAATGTAGATTCCACCATTTATGTTTTTGTCATCCACTTGTTAGACTCTTAGCCACAATGAATGAAAAACTTGGATGGTTTTTGAAATCCTGTGGGAAATTGGTGGCAACTGACCATTTTTTTCTCGTTAAATATTTCGAATTTAAGAGAAATCTAAAGCTGGTGTTGAAAGAACTGCCACGTTTACACTGTTAAATAGTGCCTCGTTTATTGGTTTAGGTCATGGTTTAATTTAGTTATTATGGGCTTTTGGGCTCATGCCTACTTTCTTTAGATTATCTCTAAGCTTGCTTTATTGGGTAATTTGCACAAATAGGGCACACTGGTACATATTTTTTTTTACCCCAGATTGTCCCATAGGTAACACTTTTGCCTTTTGAGTTTATAAGGTTGTTTGGTAGGGTGTATGATCACCTTTACTATGCCTTATAAAAGATATTAAACAATCGTTGTAAATATAATTAGATTTACAAGTCTGAAGTTGATTCCCACAAGAAATTAACCTACTAATCACAATTGCTAGTTTCGTAAGAATTCAAGTAATCAACTTTCAGAAATATTAAATAATGAGTTGAGTGTTTACTAACTAAAAGCAAGGTAATTAAAAAGCTATAATTTTATTAATAACAAAGCAAATATTGTAGACAAGAATGAAAATGTCTAGGATTACAATTTTTCCTCTCGCCGGAATCCTCTCTGCCGCGTCCCCTATAAATTTGCTTAGATATTCTCTATCGATCGTGAGCACTTTAGGTGTCGTTATTCTCTTCTGAGCAAATACAACAACTTACTAGATGTATTCTTCCGAACTACGCTAGTTCGCACTAGTTTACCGCTCAATAAGTTCGCACAAGGTTTTTTTTTATTCCTAATACCACCTTTAAACCCTTCGTATTTGTCACACCCCAACCTAGGTTAGGCGTGACTGGCACCCGGTGCCGTAATGGCCCGAGCAAACCACTCTATAACTCTTGAATGAATTTTTTGCGGAACGTATCTAAAGAGAATTGGATTTGGTTAGACAATGTGTGGTTGGTAAAAAAGGTTGGACGTAACCCAGAACACACATAGGCCAACATGGTTGCAAATCCTAATATATTGTAGGCGGTCAAGCATCATATTGACTAGCCCTCATACAAAAAAATATCAATATATGTTCCCGAAGAGGCCACTATAAGTATCAATACCGGAAAACCCAAAAAGAAAACACAAAGGAAGGCCGACAAGGCCACTAACATACTGTACATACTGAACCTGTATCTATAAAGCCTCTAAAAATGTCCGACATCAAAATATCGTTGAGATAGGACACCGACCTATCCGTAAGTCTATAATAAAATCTGATATCATGACCTCTAGACTTGACTATACTCCAGAAGAGATGGAGTGATATCGATTTCCCGCTGAATTTCAATCCTATATACTTTGAGGGCTCGCCAAACTGATTACTTTCACCTGCAGGCATGTAGTGCAGCACCCCAATAATGTGACGTTAGTACAATAAGATGTACCAAGTATGTAAGGTAGAAAGCAATATAGATAAATCAATTTTGAAAACTGAAAAGCATGAATGAATACAAAATAGTCTGCTGAATGATAAAAAAAAAGAGTGAGCTTACCACGTATTGTAAATCGACTTACTAGATAGCTATCACTTGGACCACATGGTCATTCAATGTGATTGAACAACTCAACCTATCATAATATTCTAAACTATTTCTATCTATCGTGGTTCCGTGATCTTTAATTGCATCGTCGTTGTTAGTTATTATAAGAACACAATGTGGCTCTTACGTATAGCAAGGTAGATCATCTGTAAGGCATACTACAAGATTAATATCTGGTGGCACATACACGTAGGAAAGCAGACCGTCCGTACGGCTCAAAATATTTGGGTCGGACTATGTGTACACCTGGGACCGTCCATAGCTAACCTTTATCTTGCGTTTCATAGACCGTCCATAGGTTAACCGTTTATCTCTCATGTTTATAGATCGTCCACAAGGAACATATTTATGCATAAATAATATTACAACAACATACAATAGCCAATATCTTACAATCTAGGTGCTCGTGTCTATAACGTATAACTTCTTCTAGTACTTTCGATAACTCTCAATTCGTATTTGGCAACTCGAATCCGTACTCATTAGCTCTAAAGAAACTCACAACTACTCTCAGATTTACACACCCGTCATGACATACTAGTAAAAGGCTTTCGAGATTTGTATAATCTTACCTTACTAATTCATTTGATAAATTGTAGGGCTCGTATTTCATATTGGTTCAAGAAACTCATCGCATTCATTAACTCGGTCACTACTTATTTTAATGAATGAAATATTATTACTATTTCCACATACGCAGAATTATTCTAGTTAGATAGTACAATGCGTTTTGTAACTTATGTGACCTTATGTTACTCTACATATGATCTATTCTACATTTGTTAGTTTTCTCATTCACAACCTTTAAATTTATAGGGAGGTTCCTGTTAAGAAACTTATCACATCTCTTAATTTACATCTCTCTCTCTTATTAGCACTAGGGATCTTCCGTATCTACCTTTACTAACCAAGAAAAACTACTTCGTCCATTTCATAAGATCATATGCTCTATATGTAATTTCTACTCGTGAGTAATTTATAATTTACCATTAAATGAAGGCTATACTTCTAACCGTAGACTCAACATAAGTTCCCTGAGGTCTCTACTTATTTAGAAATTATTTGTGGATTACAACTATGAATAACTCATTTCTTATTTATTTTCACTTTTGAACTATTAGAGGCTCTTAACCCGTCAACGTAGAACATATGTTTGGACCTTTCCCCTTGGACATCTATAAGGGTGACACCACTACAGAATCATGCTGCAAAAAGAAAGGAAAATCCTTACATACCTTTAAGTTGATCCAACAACGAAGATGGTGGGAAAGTATCCTCTTTAATATAAACTATACAAATAAAAATAACACTATTATCAACAATAGTAACACATCAGCTACTACCACGCAACAAGCTTGTTCTATGGCAAATCAGGTAGCATCTCCCCTATTTTTTTCACTCCCCTCAAGGTCACAACATCAACAATAACAGGCCAACCTTATTCCATATATCCATCTCCTTAACAATGCGAGAACTGCCCAACAATCCAATATAACCACAACAATAGGGCCAATGTTAAGCTTAGGAATAGCTATCTTACGGTATATCGAGTGACAAGCTCGGTCCCTAACTACCAACAAAACACTAATCTACGCTTCTTCTTCTTCTCTTCAAGTTACGTATTAAAAACAACAATATATATATATATATATAATGTCATAAAAATACCTCAAACATTCCAACATGATATCACAACTTCTATACGCTTTTTGACCATCAACTCATAACTTCTAGCTTCAAACAACTTAGCTTAGCTAGTGCTTAGATATGATCAAACTCATGTAAGAGAAGTAGATATTACCTTTAAAAACTCAAGAACAACTCTCATTAAACTTTAAAGAACACACAACACATCAACAAGATCATATAAGTGATCTCCACCACTTTTGATTTAGAACTTTGGTGGTTTGGCCTTGGATTTGTTTATGAATATTTATGATATATTTAGAGAGTTTTTAGAGCTGCTTGGAGGTCTGATTGGTCGAAAATGATATTCAGAGACGAAATTTATCACTTTATATAACAAGGTAAGCTTCTATCGACTTTGTGGGTCCCAAGGAACATGGTTGCGTAATCTTGCAAAAACATGAATATCTATCTATTCCAACGTTGTATCGACAACTGTTTTATGGAGTTGGAAAGTAGACTCATAGATCTTCAATTTGATGTATGTATCACCTCATAACTCAAAGTATTTTTAGATAAAAGCTCAGTGACATTAGATCCAAATTTAGGTCAAATTATTATGTAACTTGCGATAACTTTTGCGTGTTTTGTTTTACCACTTGTTTGACTTAAAAACTAAACATAGAAATATTATATAATTTACCTTAAAACATGACATTGTTATGATAATCACTCCTAGTTTTCCTTGAATGTACGAGTTATAACACCTTTAATTCATTTGACCTTCAATCCTCACAATACTTCTTTAACACTTGTTTTAATCCATCACTATTTTTGTAAAGGTCCTTAAGATCTCCGACTTACATTGATTCACTTAAGATTCATTGTAGCATGAAAGTATGGGGTGTTACATCCTCCCTCTCAGGAACATTAGTCCTTGAATTTTAGCTCTTAGAGACTTAGCAAAATTTTTGCCAAAGTCTTCCATGAACACTGGACTAAAACAAACTTGCACGCATTCAAAAAATACACTATACATGTCACACGGGTCCATATCTGTAAATGGCAACACCTGGCATCCCACGACCGTTTATAATGAATAGAGAGAGATATAAAGACAAGTTCATTTTAATATTCACCATTTATGCTGGCATATAATTTCTAACTATAGAAAAAGGTCGGCATCTTATACCACAATATATCATCTTCCTCGTGATTGTTGTTTTCCTTGTACTAGAGCCTCCATACAGGGCATTACCAACTTATGGATATTGCTTCTACCCGATACTCATTCTCCTCTAATTCAATTCTATTCAATACATTCAAATACCTTCAATATCTATAAATCTGGATTATTTTTGGCCTTCTAACTCAAGATCCTTATTGCCTTACTTATTGAGATTTCTATCTCACACCTCCTTAAGAAAGGTTGTCATCCTCCTTATTAATCCTACGATGGTCATTATTTAGTAATCTTACTGCATTTATGTAACCTTGTTCTTACTTGACTTATATCCCACTTCGCGAGTTCAAAGATGTCTAAGCCACGCTCGTGTTGATTACCTTATCTACTATTTCTGTCTTTTAATTCTACTTTGCAACAATTTACCTTAGGTATGACATGCTAACTCGATTAACAATCAAGTTACTGCATCATCTAACAATACTCTAGATATATATAGACTTAGTAGCACAATTACATATACTCTCATTCTAAAATGGGTAACATACCTAATTACCTCTAAGATGGGGGCTCAAAATCCACTGATCTCCCAATGCATACATCTGATTATGGGTCCCTTTTAAGTCGGACGTGTAAGATATATGGATTTATATCTAGATATATGGACTTATATCTATACACATATGAACAATACATGAATAATTATATGTTATGTGCTATCTTAAGGTTTGGCCTAATTATGTGGTCTTATGGACATTATGTTAAGGGGGCCAATGTATTGTCATACTAAAGTGTAGGACTAATGTGTAGATACCCAAAAGTGTAACCTTAGTTTATGATGGGCTAACTAAGGTTACATAAGTAACTATGGTTACTTGCTTGTGACTCTTGGGTTTGTAACTCTTGCAAGACATTACTCAAGACATTACTCTTGTCTTGTAACTCTTGTCTCTTGGGTTATGTAACTCCTAGAGTTATAAAGTGGGGTTATGGTTCCCATTCTTTAACGAGACAAGTTCTTTCTCTACCCATTGAAGTAAGAACCATTTGTCCATTGTCTTGCAAATAGAGTGGAAAACCATAAGCCAAAACCTTGATCATTGTCATAATACTATTTTGTAAACCTTTCATATATTGTTATTGTTGAGGATTCATTCTTGTGGTAACATACAAACCACAAGTCATTCTTGAAGAAATAATCAAGAGGTTCAAAAGCTCAAGGACAATCATCAAGAAGGAGGCTCAACTTTTCCACATATGGATTCAGGTTAGCTTCCGCTCATGTAGTTATAAATCCGATTATTCAAATGAAGGTTGTTGTCTTTAGTAGGAATCATAATCCTAACAATTGGTATCAGAGCCGCCCTTCATTTTGGATAATTTGGATGATCATAAGGTTTATGTTATTTAAGAAATCATGTTTAAGTTTACTTAGAACTTTGTTCAAGAAATTCTACCATGAAATAGCATGATCTTATGATTGTTATGATGATGATGTATTTGTTTATTATATCATTGATTCAGCATGATTTTAGTAGGTTGACAACATGTTTATTATTTTTAAGATCCATGTTGAAAATCATGTGTTATTCAGAAAACTTGTCACAACTAGTCAGACAATCGATTGTCAGGCTAGACAATCGATTGTCTGAATCGTTTAAAATTCTGGCAGTTAACTTTTGTGAGTTGAAACGTTTCCAGACTGAAATTTTTCCAGAAAAAATTCAAACAATCGATTGTCTAGCCTGACAATCGATTGTTGGATGATCCACAGAAAAATTTTTCCTTGTCAATTACAGAGACTTGAAAGTTTTTCAGAAAAAACCAAACAATCGATTGTCTGGTTTGACAATCGATTGTCTTGTCTAAAGACATTTTTTTTTCAGAAAACGTCAAACAATCGATTGTCTGTTTTGACAATCGATTGTCTGGCCCAAATGACTTAGAAAAAATTTTCCTCGTGACTTCCAGTGACTTGAAAAATTCAGAAAATGTCAGACAATCGATTGTCTGTTTTGACAATCGATTGTCTGGTCCAGTAATGTTTAAGAAAAATGTTTCAACTCTCTTAAGTTTCAGTGAATGTTAATTGTTTAATAGTCCATCAATTCTTATATATCTAGAATTGTCCTATCAAGCAATCAACAATTAATATTCAAGTGTTACACATCTAATCTTGTAACACATTAAGTTGAGATTCATAAAATGGCTTAAGGAACTAAAATTTATAGCATCTTATATTTTAGTTTTTCAATTGAAGCATTAAGTTGCCAAAGTAACCTCTATTGTGTAGATTGATTAATTTTAAAATATGAGATGACTGTGGATGTTAGTCTTCCATGCGTTTAACATCGGCCCAAAGGAAGGTGTTATTTGGCAGGAATTCGAACATTCTTGTGGTGGTAAATATGAGACGATTATTTGGTTTTCCATGTGAATATTAAATCGGCCCAAAGGAAGGTTTAATGTTTGACAGGAGTTTATTGTCTATGTTTGATCACTACACCAAGAGTACCACTTGCAAGTTGTTTTTCTGTCCAAAGACTAAAAGCAATGTTGTGCTAGGTATCTTGTAATGGGAATTGCCTAATTTTGAATCTATAAAGTTAAAGTTCAAGTTTATGTAAGCATGTATTTAGTAATCCTTTTGTTCTATTTTCAGTAAACTCTTCTACTTCTACGATCTCTGCCAATATCAATAGCATCCCAGTGCTAAACGGCACTAATTTGAAGGAATGGAAAGAGAACGTCATGATCGTTCTCGGTTGCATGGATCTTGACTTAGCACTTCGGACCGAGCAACCTACTCCTCTTGAGGATACATCCTCTCCTGATGACAGGAGGGTGATGGAGAAGTGGGAACGCTCGAATCGCATGAGTCTCATGATCATGAAGCGTGCAATCCCAGAATCATTCAGGGGCACTATGAATGATGAACCCAATGCCAAAGTTTTCCTTGAAAACCTCGAACAGCGTTTTATTCAAAACGAAAAGGCGGAAACAAGTACACTATTGAGTAAACTTCTTTCCATGAGGTATAAGGGCAAGGGAAACATTAGGGAGTACATTATGGAAATGTCTCATCTTGCTTCGAAACTAAAGTCACTCAAGCTGGATTTACCTGAGGAACTGCTTGTGTACTTTGTTTTGATATCTCTTCCTGCACACTTTAATCAGTTTAAGGTCAGTTATAACTGCCTGAAGGAGAAATGGTCTCTTAACGAGCTCATTTCACATTGTGTGCAAGAAGAGGAAAGGATAAAGCTAGATAAGACAGAAAGTGCTCATTTGGCATCCTCTTCTAAGGAAACTAAGAAGAGGAAGGGTAAGGAAGTTGCAGTTGCAAAGCCCAAGAATAAGCAACATAAGGAACCTAAGGTTGAAATCACTGCATTAGGTTGCTTCTTCTGTAAGGGGACTAACCATGTGAAGAAGGACTGTACTAAGTACCATGCCTGGCGTGCGAAAAAAGGTACATTTCTTTCTCTTGTTTGTTCTGAAGTTAATTTAATTTCAGTACCTAAGGATACTTGGTGGGTAGATTCTGCTGCTACTACTCATATAAGTATATTAATGCAGGGTTGCCTGAACTGCCGAAAACCAAATGATGGTGAAAGATACATCTATGTGGGTGACGGCAAGAAGGTGCCAGTTGAAGCTATTGGCAAATTTAGGCTGTTATTTAATACTGGTTTTCATGTAGATTTGAATGAGACTTTCATTGTACCGTCTTTTAGACGGAACTTAATTTCAGTTCCCCAATTGGACATGTCTGGTTATAAATGTACATTTGGGGATAATAAAGTTTGTCTCTTTCAGTGTTCAAATCTTATTGGTACTGGTGTTTTATCAACGTTTGATAGCTTATATTTGGTTGACACAATAACTTCAAATAAAGAAACTTTGCATACAAGTGGTACTAAAAGGAAATTAACTAATGAGAATTCTATTTCACTCTGGCATAAACGTTTGGGTCATATATCCATCCAAAGAATTCAGAAACTCGTGTCAGAAGGAATTCTTGATTCTCTTGATACCTCAAATTCGGAAATTTGTGTTGAGTGTATCAAGGGAAAACAAACAAACAAGACTAGATTAGGTGCTAAGAGAGCTTCGGACGTCTTAGAATTGATACATACAGATATTTGTGGGCCATTTCCTACTCCTTGTCGGAATGGTCAACAATATTTTATCACATTCATAGACGATTACTCTCGTTATGGGTACCTATATCTTATTCATGAAAAGTCCCAATCCATATTAAAAATCGCAACTTATATTCTTAATAGAGTTCCAACTAAAGCTACAATCAAAACCCCTTATGAACTTTGGACTGGGCATAAACCCAGTATTCGGCATTTACACATTTGGGGTTGTCCAGCTGAGGCAAGGCCTTATAGGCCAACTGAAAAGAAACTGGACGCTAAGACAGTTAGTAGCTATTTTGTTGGATATTCTGAAAAATCCAGGGGTTTTAAGTTTTATGATCCCACATCACGAACTATTTTTGAAACGGGAAATGCTAGGTTCTTTGAGGATATTGAGTTTGGGGGGTGGGGAGATAAAGTTGTTAAAGATTTTGTCTTTGAGGAAGAACATGTGTCTTTACCTCAAATTGTTGATCTTGGTCTTACTGACTCGGATCATACAACTCCGGTTCAAGACAATCTCGAAAATCTCCCTCATCAGGAACCTGATATAACTAATGTAAATCAAACTCAACAACCTCAAGAAACTGAAATGCCATTAAGGAGATCTACTAGAGAGAGGAGAAATGCAATTTCGAATGATTATTATGTATTTCTCCAAGAACAAGAAAATGATGTTGGACTTGAGGAAGATGATCCAATCAACTTCAGTCAAGTCATTAAGTGTTCTAACTCTCAAAAGTGGATTGATGCCATGAATGATGAGATGAAGTCTATGAGCGATAATGACGTTTGGGAGCTTGTTACATTGCCCGAAGGTACAAAACCTATTGGTTGTAAATGGATTTTTAAAACCAAAAGGGATTCAGGGGGCAATGTTATTAAGTACAAAGCTCGTCTTGTCGCAAAAGGCTACACTCAGAAGAAGGCATTGATTATAAAGAGACTTTCTCTCCAGTTTCATCGAAAGACTCTTTCCGGACTATAATGGCATTAGTAGCACATTTTGATCTTGAGCTTCATCAAATGGATGTTAAAACTGCTTTTCTCAATGGTGACATTGAGGAAACAATTTATATGGTGCAACCTGAAAACTATGTTTCGGATGAATCAAAGAAAAAGGTTTGCAAATTAAAGAAATCCATCTATGGGCTCAAGCAAGCTTCTCGTCAATGGTATTTTAAGTTTCATGCAGTCGTTACATCTTTTGGTTTTGAACCGAATATTGCTGATGACTGTATATACCATAAGTTCAGTGGGAGGAAGTATATTTTTCTGGTTTTATATGTCGATGACATACTGCTTGCCTGTAACGATATAGCATTATTACTTGAAACTAAGAAATTTCTTTCAAAGAAATTTGAAATGAAAGATCTTGGTGAAGCTTCTTTTGTATTAGGAATTCAGATTCTGAGAGATCGCTCAAATGGCGTTCTCGGTCTGTCACAAAAGGGCTATATCGATAAAGTTCTGAAAAGATTTGGCATGCAGGATTGTAAACCATTCAACACCCCTGTTACTAAGGGAGACAAATTTAGTCTCAAACAGTGCCCAAACAATTCTTATGAAATTTCGGAAATGCAGAAGACACCTTATGCTTCGGCGGTAGGTAGTCTGATGTATGCTCAGGTATGTACACGACCTGATATAGCATACATTGTTGGGATGTTAGGCAGATATCTAAGCAATCCGGGTATGGACCATTGGTAGGCAGCCAAAAGGGTCATGAGGAACATACATAGAACAAAGGATTACATGCTTACATATCGGAGTTCGGACCAGTTTGAGATCATCAGGTATACCGACTCCAATTTTGCCATTTATGCTAATAACATATGTAACCATAGTTGCATATGTTAATAACAACAGTAATTTGACGAAAGCAAAACATAAGGACGTCAAATTTCGGGTTGTTAAAGAAAGAGTACAAAATGGACAATTGTGCATTAAGTACATAAGTACAAACTCCATGCTTGCGGATCCGCTAACTAAGGGATTGACACCAAAAATTTTTCATGAGCATGTTGCTTGTATCGGTGTCAAATCAGATAAGGATTATGTATTTTAGTGGGAGTTTTGTATTGCACATTTTTGTAATTGTTCATTATATTCAGAAATTCAGTAATTCAGTTATATCTGCAGATATTCAGTTTTAAAGTTTATTGTACTCTTACAGTTTCTGTTTGATCTCAATTAAGTGAACCAGTTGGTAAATAGACATACTATTGACCACACTTTATGTTATTTCCATGCTACATACCCACACTTGATCCATGTCGTTGGTTATATTGATATACGTGATCTATGATTGGTTCTAGTTACGAATGAGTAACGACGAGCCCTTAGGTCCTATGTTGGTATGATTGATGGACCGGATTGTTCATGACAATTTTATTGTGATAGCAATTTTGCGCAACTAAGGTTTGTAACTTATAATATCAAGGATTGTACATATGTTTGTATATCTCGTCCAAGTGGGAGATTGTAAGATATATGGATTTATATCTAGATATATGGACTTATATCTATACACATATGAACAATACATGAATAATTATATGTTATGTGCTATCTTAAGGTTTGGCCTAATTATGTGGTCTTATGGACATTATGTTAAGGGGGCCAATGTATTGTCATACTAAAGTGTAGGACTAATGTGTAGATACCCAAAAGTGTAACCTTAGTTTATGATGGGCTAACTAAGGTTACATAAGTAACTATGGTTACTTGCTTGTGACTCTTGGGTTTGTAACTCTTGCAAGACATTACTCAAGACATTACTCTTGTCTTGTAACTCTTGTCTCTTGGGTTATGTAACTCCTAGAGTTATAAAGTGGGGTTATGGTTCCCATTCTTTAACGAGACAAGTTCTTTCTCTACCCATTGAAGTAAGAACCATTTGTCCATTGTCTTGCAAATAGAGTGGAAAACCATAAGCCAAAACCTTGATCATTGTCATAATACTATTTTGTAAACCTTTCATATATTGTTATTGTTGAGGATTCATTCTTGTGGTAACATACAAACCACAAGTCATTCTTGAAGAAATAATCAAGAGGTTCAAAAGCTCAAGGACAATCATCAAGAAGGAGGCTCAACTTTTCCACATATGGATTCAGGTTAGCTTCCGCTCATGTAGTTATAAATCCGATTATTCAAATGAAGGTTGTTGTCTTTAGTAGGAATCATAATCCTAACAGGACGCTCTCCTTCTACCTCTGCCCAGCTGAAATGATGGAACGATTGCTACCCTCATAACTTAACATCGGACAGTTATATGCCATATTGCCCGTAGTGTCACATCTGAAACATGCATTTGTACCTCTTAAGCACAATCCCTCGTGTCTCCTTCTACACTATTCATATCGTGGTGGTTTCGTTTGTCCAACATTCTCTTGATCTTGCACTCCTCGTACCCTTGATCTATGACATGTTCTCAGTTGAGGACTTTGATAATGTTGGGTCTCCTCAGGCCTAGATAAATTGCTCCTTGTCTGACCTCGTCTCTTTTGAGACTTATGACTACTTGCTGCCCCTACATACTCGTCAACTATCCTGTATCTCTTGCCTTGCTGTCTTTCTGCTGATTCTAGTTGTTGTCGCTATTTATGCTCCCCTAGATTATGGGAGAAAACGGGAATCCGAGATATGTCCATATTATCATTCAGCGAGGCTGTGGTAAAAACTTCAACAACTCTGGTACCAGTCCTGCCACAACCCGTTGTATCCTGGCTCGTATTGTATTAACCAAAGATGGGCATACATGGTCAACGAATCAAACCTGAGACTGTACTGGCGAACACTCATGTCGCCTTGTTGTAGGGCTAAAAATGATCAACCTTGGCTTCTCGAATCTCTAATGGTAAGTAATGTACCAGGAAGGCTCTGGAGAATTCATGCCACTTTGCTGGTTGCGCATTAGGCACTCAGGATAATTCCCATGAATCATACCAATACAAAACTATATCTCACAACCTAAAAGCGGCCAACTCCACTGCCTCCATCTTGAGACGTGCATAACTCGAAAGATCCTATAAAGCTGGTCAATAAAATCTTGGAGAACCTCGTACTGATCTATTTCCGTAAACTCTAGAGGGCTCAAATAAATAAACTTACACACCCTCGAACTTTCGAGACCCTCAAAAGGTCTCGCACTAGCTATAACTCTAGTCTATTCATGTGTAGCTACTAATTGGGTCAAAATATGTACAACTCCTATGATCCTGATCAGTAAGGACTAGTGGTGGTATTGCTGCTCTACGAAGCTCCTCTGGTGCTAGTGGAGAAGGGAATACTCAGGAAGATGACTTGACTCGAATTTTTGACGGATCTAAAACGGCGGCGGTCTACTAATGCGCCCCCCCTCAATATCTTTACCTTTCTAACAAGGTGTAGCCATTCTTGTATCAGGCATCTCTTTATAACATATCGATATGAGTTAGACACTGAATCCTTATGACTCAGCTCTATACCGCAGGATTTGGATTAGAATGATGGGTAAACAACATACCCTGTAGCTTTCCATTTATAAATGTTGTGTACAAAACATCCATTAATAAGACTCTACTGGACACGATTTTGTAGATTCCCTAGGATAAACCTTCTCTAACACCAATTTGTCACACCCCAATCTCGATGAGGCGTGGCTGACACCTGGTGCCATAATGGCCCGAGCAAACCACTCTAAAACTCTTGAATGCTGGATGTAGCCAGAGCACTCATAGGCCAACATAGTCGCAACGCGTAATATATCATAGGTGACCAAGCATCATATCAACTTGCCGTGTCACTCAAACATAAATATATGTTTGGCCCGAGGAGGCCAAATGAGTGTCAATACCGGAAAACCCAGAAAGAAAACATGAATGAGGGCCGACAAGGCCACTAACATACAATACATACTGATCCTATGTCTACAAAGCCTCTAAGAATATCTAACATTAAAATATCATTGCGGTAGGTCCCTGGACTACCCATAATTCTATATCAAAATATGATATCATGACCTCTAGACTCAGCTATACTCCAGAAGAGATGGAGTCTTATCGATTTCTTGTTGAATTTCAATCTTGTGTAATTTGATGGATCATCAAACTTATTACTTTCACTTGCAGGCATGAAGTGCAGGTCCCCAATAATAGGACATTATTACAATGAGATGTACCAAGTGTGTAAGACAAAAAGCAATACATATAAATAAATTCTGAAAACTAAAATACATGAATGAATACAAAAACAGTCCGCTGAATAATAAGAATAAGAGTGAGCTTACCACATACTATAGATTGACTTACTAGATCGCTATCACTTGGACCACATGGTCATTCAATCTGGTTGAACAACTCAACCTATCATAAGATTCTGAACTATTTCTATTAACCGTTGCTTAGTGATCTCTTGTTGCATCGTCATTGTTAGTTATTATAAGAACACAATGTAGCTCTTATTTTTAGCAAGGCAGACTTTCCATAAGGCATACTACAAGATTAATATATGGTGGCACGTATGCGTAGCAAAGTAGACCGTCCGTATGTCTCAAAATATTTGGGTCGTACTAAGCATACGCATAGGACAATCTATAGCCAACTTTTATCTTACTATGCGTTTCATAGACCGTCCATAGGTTTACCTTCATTATCCTCCTGTGTATTCATAGACCGTCCATAGGGAACATACTTATGCATAAATAACATTACAACAATATGCAACAACCAATATGTTGCAAGCTAGGTACTCATGTCTATAACGTATAACTTCTTCTAGTACTTTCAATAACTCTAAATTCATATTTGGAAACTCGTAATCCGTACTTATTCGCTCTAAGGAAACTCATAACTACTCTTAGATTTACACATCCGTCATGACATACTAGTAAAAGGCTTTAGAGATTCGTAAAATCTTACGTTTACAAATTTATTTGGTACATTGTTGGACTCTTATTTTATATTGGTTCAAGCGACTCGTCGCATTCAGTAACTCAATCTCTACTTCCTTTAAGGAATGAAATATTATTTCTATTTTTGCATGTGAAGGATTATTCTAGTTAGGTAGTACAATAAGTTTCATAACTTATGTGACCTTAGGTTATTCTACATACGATCTATTCTTCATTGTTAGTTTTCTTATTCACAAACTTTTAAATTTATGGGGAGGTTCTTGTGAAGAAAGTTTTCACATATCTCTCTTATTTGTATTAGGGATCTTCCGTAGCTACCTTCACTAACCAATGAGAACTACTCCATCCATTTCATAAGATCATAGACTCTATCTGAAATTTATACTTGTGAGCCATTTATAATTTACCATTAAGCGAAGGCTATATTTCTCACCGTAGACTCAACATAAGTTCCATGAGGTCTCTACTTATTTCTAGAAATTATTCGTGGATTACAACTACGAGCAACTTATTTCATATCTATATACAACTTTGAACTATTAAAGGCTTTTAACCTGTCAACATAGAACATATACTAGGACCCGTCCCCTTGAACATCTTATAAGGGTGACATCACTACAGAATCATGTTGCAAGAAGAAAGGGAAAGCCTTACATACCTTTAAGTCGGTCCTTCAAGGAATTTGGTAGGAAGTATCCTCTTCAATATAATCTACACCAGTGATAACAACACTACTATCAACAATTGTAGCACATCAACTAGCTACCACGCGACAAGCTTGTTCTACAGCAAATCAGACATCAGCTCCCCCATTTCTTCCACCTCCCTCAAGGTCACAACATCAACAATAATAGGCCACCCTTAATCCATATATCTAGCACCTTAATAGTACAAGAACTACCTAACAATACATTATAACACCGACAATAGGGCGACTATTAAGCTTAGAAATGACTATCTTACGATACATCGAGCGACAGGCTCGGTTCTTAACTACCAACAAAACACTAATCTACACTTCTTCTTCTTCTTCTTCTCTTCAAGTGTCGTACTAACAAAATAAACCCACACACACACACACACACATATATATATATATATATATATATATAATTCCATCCACAATAACATCATAAAAATACCTTAAAATAGTCCAGCATGATATCACAATTTTTATATGTCTTTTGAATGTCAACTCATAAATTCAAGCTTCAAACAACTTAGCTAGGGCTTAGATATAATCAAACTCATATAGGAGAATAAGATATTACCTTTAACCAACATGAAAAACTCTCCATAAACTTGAAAGAACTCACAACACATTAACATCATATAGATGGTACGTCTTGCAGTACTATATTACGATGATGTTACGTCTTGCAGTATTATATTTCGGTGATGTCATGGTTCACAATATTAAATTACAATGATGTTGCACCATGTAGTATTGTATATTGAATTTGTCGTAAAGTAATTGACATCATTCCAAGGAAAAGATTAGTTTGGAGATTATAAGGATTATGCTATTTCACAAGTGATGAGAAAATTCGTAAAGATGATATGCGAAGCAAGTCAAAGAAAATTAATTTTCGTCCAAGTTTAGCATTTTGGGATAAAACACGGACCAAATTTAAATACCCTTTATTATGGACTAGTACAATACAAGGTACCATATGGCTATAATAATAAGATGTATAAAATATGTTAAAAGCAAATAGTATTTTAAATAATTTTTAATTATGTGCGTAATTAAATAATTATTGATTTGTTATGAAATAATATAAGAACAAGTAGAATAATGCAAGAACAAGAACAATATAGAGAGAATGGGGAGAGGAGTATTCTAATTGATACTTTGGGATGATTTACAATGGAATAGAACCCCTATATTTATAGGGAGATGGTGACTTAGCCACCAAGTAGTGAACCCTAGAATCTCTCTAAATATAGAAATTCACCTTAAATAGAGTTCTATTTATAGCACTCCCCCTTGAATGTCTATTCAATAATGTGCCTCGTTAAAACCTTAATTAAAACAAAACCCAATGGGAAAAAAAATATAGAAAAGGAAAAAGAGTACACATGTTTGAATATGCGCATATTGGTTGCCTCGTTAAAAACCTTGCAAGGACAACCCATTGGGACAAACCTTGTAAGGGAAAAAGAGTGCAACGCGCATTAACTCCCCTTGAAAAGAGCATCAATTCATATCCTTGAGTTTTCGCATTCCGATCTTGTGAACTAGCTTCTTGAAGGTTGACGTTGGCAGAGATTTTGTGAACAAATCAGCTATATTATCGCTTGAACGAATCTGTTGCACATTGATATCGCCATTCTTTTGAAGATCATGTGTGAAAAAAAACTTTGGTGAAATATGCTTTGTTCTATCTCCTTTTATGAATCCTCCCTTCAATTGAGCTATACATGCTGCATTGTCTTCATACAAAGTCGTGGGTAGTTTGTTACACTTCAAACCACATTTGTCTTGAATAAGATGTATGATAGACCTCAACCACACACACTCCCGACTTGCTTCATGAATAGCGATTATCTCGGCATGATTAGATGAAGTAGCCACAATTGATTGCTTAGTCGATCGCCAAGATATGGCGGTGCCTCCACAGGTAAACACATAACCTGTTTGAGATCGAGCCTTGTGTGGGTCGGATAAATATCCAGCATCAGCATAACCAACAAGATCAGGGCTGCAATTATTGCCATAAAATAAGCCCATATCGGTAGTCCCTTTTAGGTACTGCAATATATGTTTGATCCCATTCCAATGTCTCCTTGTGGGAGCCGAGCTATACCTTGCTAAGACATTAACTGAAAAGGTTATGTCAGGCCTTGTAGTATTTGCAAGATATATTAGTGCGCCAATTGCACTAAGATATGGTACTTCAGGACCAAGTAGCTCTTCATTCCTTTCTTGCGGGCGGAATAGATCTTTATTCACATCAAGTGATCGAACAACCATCGGAGTACTTAAAGGATGTGCTCCATCCATGTAAAACCGTTTCAGTACCTTTTCTATATAGGTAGATTGATGAACAAGAATTCCGTTTGCCAAATATTCAATTTGCAAACCAAGACATAATTTTGTCTTTCCGAGATCTTTCATCTCGAATTCATTCTTTAGCTAATCAATTGCCTTTTGGAGTTCTATGGGGGTTCCAATAAGGTTTATGTCATCGACATATACAGCAAGTACAACAAATTCCGATGTTGTTTTCTTTATAAAAACACACGGGCAAATGGCATCATTTATATGGCCTTCTTTTAATAAATACTCACTAAGACGATTATACCACATTCGTCCTGATTGCTTTAGACCATACAAGGATCTTTGCAATTTGAATGAAAACATTTCCCGGGACTTTGAATTATGAGCGTTTGACATTTTGAGTCCCTTGGGAATTTTCATGTATATCTCATTATCAAGTGAGCCATAAAGATAGGCAGTAACCACGTCCATTAAATGCATGTCAAGCTTTTCGAGGACAGCAAAACTAATGAGATAACGAAAGGTTATGGCATCCATTACAGGCGAATATGTCTTGTCATAATCGACACCAGGCCTTTGAGATAAACCTTGTGCAACAACGCGTGCCTTATATCTTTGTACCTCGTTTTTCTCATTTCTCTTGCGTACAAAGACCCATTTATAGCCAACAGGCTTAACACCATTAGGTGTTTCAACTGTAGGGCCAAAAACTTCACGTTTTGCCAGCGAATTCAATTCTGATTGAATTGCTTCTTGCCATTTTGGCCAATCATGTCTTTTTCGACATTCTTCAACAGATTGAGGTTCAAGATCCTCATTTTCTTGCATAATGCTAGATGCGACATTAAAAGCAAAGACATAATCCATCACTATATCCACTCGATTAAAATTTGCCTCAATATCGATTGGATTTATGGATAGTTCCTTATTTTCCTGAGTCTCGGGCTCAAAGGATTCTTCATGAATCTCATAGTTTATTAAATCATGAATTTCCTCATGAGATTCTTTCGTAGTGTCATTTTGATCGTTTGCTTTCCTCTTTCTAGGATTTCGATCTTTGGAACCTAATGGCCTGCCACGCTTCAGGCGTGCATTCGACTCATTGGATATGACACTAGATGATTGTCCAACAGGGACATCAATACGGATTGGAACATTCTCCGCGGGGATGTGGGATTTTGTTATCCTTTTCAAGTCCGTAAATGCGTCAGGCATTTGATTTGCTCTTCTTTGCAAATGGATAATCTTTTGCACCTCTTTTTCACAAATAGAGGTACGTGGATCAAGATGAGATAATGATGCATTTTTCCACAAAATTTCCCGTTTGGTTTCACCAACTTCTCCCCCTAATTTTGGGAAAAGTGTCTCATCAAATTGACAGTCTGCAAATCGTGCAGTGAACAAATCACCTGTCAATGTTTCTAGGTAGCGAATAATGGAGGGCGATTCAAGCCCAACATATATTCCTAACCTTCTTTGCGGACCCATTTTGGTGCGGTATGGCGGTGCTATAGGCACATATACTGCGCATCCAAAGGTTCTTAAATGGGATATATTGGGTTCATGACCCAAAACCAATTGCAACGGGGAATATTTGTGATAATTCATCGGTCTGAGACGAATTAGCATTGCTGCATGCAAAATGGCGTGACCCCATACCGAAGTGGGTAGCCTCGTTTTCATGAGTAATGGTCTTGCAATCAACTGCAGGAGTTTAATTAAAGATTCTGCAAGACCGTTTTGAGTGTGAACATGAGCTACAGAATGTTCCACTTTTATCCCAATTGATAAGCAATAATTATTAAATGCTTGGGATGAAAACTCAGCAGCATTATCCAGTCTAATAGACTTGATTGGATTATCAGGAAAATGTGCTCGTAGTCGAATTATTTGTGCCATTAGTTTTGCAAACGCAAGGTTGCGTGATGACAACAGGCACACATGAGACCATCTACAGGATGCGTCTATTAGGACCATAAAATATCTAAAAGACCCACTAGGTGGGTGAATAGGTCCACAAATATCCCCTTGTATACGTTCCAAAAACGTAGGTGACTCAGTCCCAACCTTTGTTGGTGATGGTCTAATAATTAACTTGCTTTGATAACAAGAAGTGCAAGAAAATTCATTATTTAAAAGAATCTTGAAATTCTTTAACGGATGCCCATATGAGCTTTCTATAATCCGTCTCATCATGATTGATCCAGGGTGTCCCAATCTATTATGCCAAAGTACAAAAGTATTGGAATCAGTAACCTTTTGGATTACTGTTGAATGTGCCTCAATTGTACTAATTTTTGTCCAATACAGGCCATAAGATAAAGATGGGAATTTCTCAATAACCCTCTTTTGGCCAGAGACATTCTTTGTAATGATGAGATATTCAAGATTATTCTCATCTATTGTCTCAACATGATAGCCATTCCGGCGTATATCTTTAAAACTCAACAAGTTTCTCTTAGACTTGGAGGAGAACATTGCATTCTCTATGGTAAACATTGTTCCTCTAGGCAGAGTTATAGTTGCTCTTCTGGAGCCTTCAATCAATTTACTACTACCAGAGATTGTAGTAACATCTGCCTTACACATACTTAGTTGTGAGAAATATTTCTTTTCTTTGAGTATCGTATGTGTAGTACATGAATCAACTAAACAAATATTTGATCCAAGTTTGCTTTGTGAGATATCCATATTTGCTTTCCCATGGTTTGACATACAAAAGAAAATACACGAAAATGAGAATAAACAAATTCAATCCGTTTGTTTCAATGTAATCGATTGTTAAACATACATAATCGATTATTTGCTAATTTGAAAAACTTCAGATCACACTGTCTTAATATAATCGATTGTTTAAACATACATAATCGATTATTTGCTATTTTGAAAAACTTCAGATCACACTGTCTTAATATAATCGATTGTTAAACATATATAATCGATTATGTCTTAATATAATCGATTGTTAAACATACATAATCGATTATTTGCTATTTTGAAAAACTTCAGATCACACTGTCTTAATATAATCGATTGTTAAACATACATAATCGATTATGTCTTAATATAATCGATTGTTAAACATACATAATCGATTATTTGCTATTTTGAAAAACTTCAGATCACACTGTCTTAATATAATCGATTGTTAAACATACATAATCGATTATGTCTTAATATAATCGATTGTTAACAAGTATATAATCGATTTTTTTGCAGTTTTAATGCGAAATATTAGATAATCGACTAACTGTTAGGTTAGTCGATTAACTCTACTGAAAAATAAAAATATCTTTGAAATTTAAGCATATTGAAACATTCTAAAGAACTAATACTAACATCATATCATAAACTAACTAATACGAGCTGATACTAATGACTATTAGTTTATTCACTAACTAATACAAATAAGTAAAATAAAATCAAACAATTCCATCTTCCTTCATCACAGATCCATCACCGATTAAGTGGTCTATTTTCCCCTCGGGTTGCTCAAAGAAATCTGCCACATCCAGGTGGGTGATGTCAAAATTGCCGTCAGAGACAAAGTTTGTTTCAGGGCCTTTATTCTTTAGAGATGCTTGATAAAGATCAACCAAATGTCTTGGTACACGGCAAGCTTTTGACCAGTGCTCTTTTCCACCGCAACGATAACATATAGTTTCTGAACTATTTGCCTTTGGATTCTCATAATCCCGTTTCTGCTTTTGGTGGTTATTTCTCTTTGGGGGGTGACGGACATCAGGGAAATTTCTTCCTCTACGTCCACGGCTATGACCCCGATTACGACCACGACCATGACTAGATCCATGGCCTTTTCCATGCTTGGCATAATGAGAATACACCTTATCTGCTTCAGGCAATGGTGTAGACCCAGTGGGTCGATTTTCGTGATTTCTCATGAGCAGGTCATTGTTTCGCTCAGCCACAAGGAGAAGAGAAATCAGTTCAGAGTACTTTTTGAAACCTTTCTCTCTGTACTGTTGTTGCAGTACCATATTGGAGGCATGAAACATTGTAAACGTTTCTCAAGCATATCATAATCAGAGATATTATCTCCAAAGAGTTTCAATTTCGAAGTAATTCTAAATATTGTAGAATTATATTTAGAAACAGACTTAAAGTCTTGGAGCCTCAGATGAGCCCAATCATATCGTGCTTGTGGCAGAGTGACCAACTTCATGTTGTCATATCTCTCCTTTAAGCCGTTCCACAAGATGAGTGGATCTTTGACTGTGAGATATTCAATTTTCAAACCTTCATCAAGATGATGGCGCAAGAAAATCAAGGCCTTAGCACAGTCTTGGGTGGATGTTTTATCTCTGTCTTTAATGGCGTCTCCAAGACCCATAGCATCTAAGTGGATTTCAGCATCCAACACCCATGTCATATAGTTCTTGCCCGAAATTTCAAGGGCAACGAACTTTCTTTTCATAATATCAGACATAATTAAAACCAAATTCGGAAAAAGGGAAATACCTTAATTTTCTCAAGAGGGTTCTTGAGACGGTAGAGTCTCGTTCTGATAACGTATTATGAAATAATATAAGAACAAGTAGAATAATGGAAGAACAAGAACAATATAGAGAGAATGGGGAGAGGAGTATTCTTATTGATACTTTGGGATGATTTACAATGGAATAGAACCCCTATATTTATAGGGAGATGGTGACTTAGCCACCAAGTAGTAAACCCTAGAATCTCTCTAAATATAGACATTCACCTTAAATAGAGTTCTATTTATAACATGATTAATAAAAAATTAACAAATTAATTATAAGATCGAGTGAATAATTACTAAATAAGATTTAACCACCACTTATGTGGCAGCCATATAAGAGGAGCCACTAAGTGACTCTTAATTAGATGTGCAAGATGGCATAAGTCAATCTAAAGTGGCAAATTAAACAAAATGAGTCATAGGACAAGATAATACCTTGTTTACACGTAAGACATGCTTGGGCTTTAGTATCCTAAAGATAAGAAATATATACAAAAGGAGGGATTTTTGCATCTGATGGCAACGAAAAAAGACAGAAGGTTGCCACTTAAACTTTCTTCAAGGATATGTTAAATACTTGGGAGATTCTTGTGGAAAATAAAGGATTTCTTTGGTTGGTTTGAATATCAACGAGAAGAAGAAATTAATAGAACTAAGAGAAAATTGATTTCAGCAATTTGAAGGCAGTAATCACAAGTGGTGCACTTGGAAGAATATCATACACATTTTTCAACTTTGAAATATTAAAGAAGTCTTTTCTTTCTTTTTGTCATGATTTATACGGTATGATCAGAATAAAAAATACATAACTACCACAAATAATTTTATTCATAAAAATATTAGGGGTGTCTATATTCCAAATTTCTCATGTGAATTATTGTTATATCTTCTGTTCATGGGTCTCAGAAAAATACGCATTTAATAAAGTTTATCTAAAAGGTATATTTATTTTTATGGTATTCCGGGAGGATTTTATTAACGTATTTCATATGCATTTCACGCATTTATACCTGTCCCATGACCAAATAGCATTATATATACATACACACACACACATATGTATGTATGTATGTATGTATGTATGTATGTATGTATGTATGTATGTATGTATGTATGTATGTATGTATGTATGTATGTATGTATGTATGTATGTATGTATGTATGTATGTATGTATGTATGTATGTATGTATGTATGTATGTATGTATGTATGTATGTATGTATGGAGAAGTTTATGGCGTTATATACGCACCACCACCTAATCAGCTAGTATACGTTGATGATTTTTCCCATAGCGGCCGAGATGATATGATGGGATGCCCTCAGAGGCCTGATGATGTTATGAAACATGTACCTATGCATGACATGACATTCATACGCATATGCGTATACTGTATTTATTTCATGATTTACAGAGTTATCCAGATTTATGGGTTGAGTCGTTTACTCTATATTTCTTCTATGTCTGTTATATACTTATTTATGTGCCTTACATACTCGGTACATTATTCGTACTGACATCTTTTTTTCATGGGGACGCTACATTTCATGCCCGCAGGTCTCTATAGATAGGCCGAGAGCCCTCTAAGTAGGCTATCAGCTCAGCGGAAGATGTTTGGTGTACTCCATTTGCTTCGGAGTTGCTTGTTTGGTTAGTATGATTTAGATGTTTATTGTTCGGTATGGTGGGACTCTGTCCCGACTTTTATGATATTACGTATTCTTAGAGATTTGTAGACAAATATCATGTATACGGATACTTGTATGGCCCTGTCGACCTATGTTTTGGATATATAAAAGATCATGCTGGTATTATAGGCACGGATATCATGTGTATAAGTTTGGATTACATGTTGGATCATCCAATGACGAGTATTTATCCATATTTTATTGTACTTATCTCACGATAGCCTCTCTGGCACATTTACTTATGATAGGATGATACGAAAGATACGTTATGTAGCTACTTAGTTGAGTAAGGTACCGGGTGCCCGTTGCGTCCCATTAGTTTGGGTCGTGACAAAAGTGGTATCATAGCACTTCTGTCCTATGGAATCTATAATTCGTGTCTAGTAGAGTCTTGTTTATGGTTGCGTCGCGTGCAACACTTATAAGTAGAAGGCTACAAGGCATTTAGAATTGTGACTCTTTCTTCTTATTCTAGATCGTGTGGTAGATCTTAGCTGTAAGAACTAAATTTCCCAAACTTTATCTTATTCATAATACGATGATGCCTATGTCTAGAAAGACGGTTGATAAGAGATATATATGTGGAAGAGTTGAGTCAAAGGAACTTTATTTTTTTGCATCATGATTATGATGGATAAATATGAGGTATTCATCAAATTATGCGTATACTAAGACATATATGTTTCTTGATAAGGATCCTTAAGACAAGAGTATCTATCTACTCTACGGTAAAAAGGAATAAGGAGGGAGACACAAGTTTCAACAAGTAAAATAAGCAAGGTGAAGAAGGGTATGAAGCAGCCGGTTAATGAAGATTATCATTATTACAATTCGGTAGAAAAATACAAGAATTATGAGTTACCCTTAACAGTAATAGAGGTATGCACAATTGGCCACGCTGATTTAAGTTATGCCCTATGGGAGCTAACAGAGGTGGTATAAGAAAATAATAGATATCAGGATCTGGCTGGGGTTAGAGTAAGCCAAAATGATGGATTGATTGTTTGCGTCAGTTGACATTTCCAAAGAATATTGCAAATGTGCTAATACATCTCCTCGTGAGATACCCAGATGTTACGCTCTAAAATAGTACAGCTAGATATAAGCACTATAAAGATAGTAACAAGAAGCATTAATGGGATAAATATTATCTTTGTGTGGCTCCTGTCCCTAGTAGAGAGAGAATGTTAGGCAGCCCGAAGAGCTAGTAGATGGATCAAGGGAGGTAAAAGCAAAAGAATGTCTTGTTAAATTTTTTAGAATAAAGTGATAGATATAAATATTAGAAGGGAAGTACGAAGGGATAACAAAACATTATGAATGAGATGTGATACATGGATGACAACAGTAGATTGTTATAGAATCTATAGTCAAATGAAGAAAGAGATGAAAGGTGATGGGCCTTAAGAGAACAAAAGTGTATAGGCCATACAGCCATGTCCTCATTTCGAGAAATAAGTTCGCAAATCTAACGCGTTTACCAAAAGAAAAAGTTAGACCCAAGAGTAATAGAACGAGTATGGATTGGTGAGCAAGTTAAATTAAACATGAATTAGGGACTATGGGATTAATAATAGTCAGCATCATGAGAATTTCAAATTTTGCTCCTGCGATAATAGAATGGACAGTAGAAGAAGATTCATGATAAATTCAGAGAATGGTCATTCAAGAATATGCTTCCCTAAAGCAATCAATGTAAGCAAAGTTTAGCTTAAGGGACTGTATGTGCCAGTTATACTAAGTGTCACCCTCGTGAGTGAGGAATTTTGTTATCTTTGGTATAGAAGGATTACTGCAAGGCGAGTAAGGGTCATCGATGAAATAATGCCAAATATGAAGAGGTAAACATCTGTAGGTAGGTCATCGTAGCTCCAACTCTTAGTACTCTCCTAACGGGGAAATATGGAATGAGGTGGCATTAAGTCAGAATTAAGTAGATCTAGTAACTACAGAATGATAAAGGAAAAATACGATAAAAATGAGAAAGGGATGAGATTGCACTTATTCAAATGTTACAGATATGCTATGAATCTAGAACATTTTGTAAGCACGACATCTAGAAAATGAAATAAGGATTACTGCCCGAGATGTTATTGATAGATAAGGAGCCAGCACGTAAGGAAATTTAACGCAAAGGAAATAACCCAATAAAGATAACACAAAATAATTATATGAGAATGGGCCAACGTGTAGTTAATAGTTGAAACATGAGAATATACACAAATCGACAGATCATGCAAGATAAACATAGTAAACCCTAATATAGTGAATCCAGTCTCGCAGATAATGATATCATGATCCTTGAAAACTATTCAGATAGGAGTTGGGATAGTTAAAGGTTCTGTATGAGTGTTACGAAAATAATAGAGAGTGCCACTAGGAAGGCATTCAAATATTAGTTCCGAAGCAACCCACAAGCACAAGGGCCTGGAGATAAGTAACTAAGGATAAGTATAGGCAATGAAGGACTTCACAAGGTCCGTAATAAGCTAACAGCTTTATAAGAGTCAGGGGTTAACCCTAAGTAATAAGGATGAAGACCGTACCTAAGCACAATGACCTAAAGAGGAAATGGTCGTGTAACAACAGTCTTACAGCAATATTGTAAGCACTCCAAAGTAAAGTGGCACCTACCATGGCTAAGGAACAAGAAGAAAAATCAAAAATAATATTCGAGACCATGTGAGTTGCACAAAAATTATAGCATGTGTGGAAACTAAGATAGGCTAAGTATACACGAAACAAAGAGGCAAAAAGACCTGGAAAAATAATAGATTACGTTTAAAGGAAGCTCAGAGGGAACAAAAAGGATTATGCAGTTAAGACTTTAGAGTGGTATACATGAACCATATATGTTGTTATTCATACAGTCATAGAAGACTCTGGAATAAGTTAAAAGAAATTTTTTAGGAATCCAGGTAATAGACAAAGGATTGAATTGTTCAATTGTGGTATCGCGGATATTCTAGAGTATCCATAAAACGCCAAAGTAATAACTAATACCATGAGCTGCAATTGGAAGATATCTTAAGCCTAAAGATTGATCAGAAGGAAAAAGACAATAAAGAGTTACATCAACAGAGTAAATTAGGAGTCTAATTATTGGACCCATAAAAATCTAGATCTCGTGATTGAGAATATTGTAGGATCACTCTTAATATCATAAGTACAAGACATATAGTACAACAACCATATTCTATAGTGGCGCTATGATAAATCCAGTTAGAAGAGTACCAGCTTCATCAGAAGTCAGTATGAAGCTCCCATTAGATGTGTATACACTAGATGTGCAAATATTATAATAGAGATTCAAGTTGTGGATGTGAATTATACATATATGGAAGGGAGTTCATGAAAGAGATATAAGATATGACGTGAGATTTTAAGGTAAGTAAGGTAAATGTGAACAACGTACGAGGCACTCAAAGGCAGAAGGTGGTGAATAATCAATACTTCAAATAGAAGGCTAAAAATACTAGGATTCAGTATCCAGGAATGATAGCAGCGTCATCAGTTGAATATCGTCCAACCTTTGGATTTTAAATATCAAGAGGTCTAGCTGAGAGAGTGAAGGAGAGTTAGAGATGATGCGATGTCTCGCATGATGTTCCAAAATACCACAAGGAAATCTATAGTACAACGAAGTTGAAAGAAGCCTGCGAGTAGTATAAATGGATATGTTTGGGCGGAAGATAAAGTTTGGTAGAGTGACAAGAATATAGGAAGACAAGAGTAAGGATAAGAAAGGGCAAGTGTGAAGGTAACAAAATGGATAAGTCCTCATTGCTAAGCCTATGAACAAGAAAATCTTATGGTTTCTCTAAGTTATACAAAGATCAATATAGCCTAAGTGAACTCAAAGGAGTAAAAGACAAATGGCATTTAGAAGAGGTGGAATGCTACCCCGATAATAGAATAAGAGTGTATTGTAGATAAAGGATGACGCTTGGCCCTTCAATTGAATATTGATTTGAAAGGATTTCACCAATTGTACGGAATTAAAATACCCACGTAAGTTTGAACATTGGAATTATATAAAATATGATTATTGAAGTATAGTATCTCCCCCAAGTGGATCAGGAAAATCACCTCAAATATTCCTCGATGCAACATAAGCCCTGGTGGCAAAATGTATTACATAAGCAACTTCAACTTTCAAGTTATCAATGGAAGATTGTAAATAAATATTGAAGTAAATCGGAAATGGGTGGATTTAAGTTACAAATTACTTGATGAGATTAGGTCATCAGTCTTAATATGAACAATAATGAAGAAAAATTAAAAGACTTAGCTTTATGCATATAGGATAAGCAACGAAAGTAACCTGGAGTGTGGTCATAGACCATAGTAACAATAAATTGAAGTAAAAGTCATGGGATATATGACCCAACTAGATGCAGTAAAGTTATATGGATGGATAAATTGATCTATGAATTAATGTATAACAATATTTGTAAGTTCAACAAAGTACTGAACGAAGAACTTTAGTATACCTATAGATTCCCAGAGAGGCATCCTATTAAGCCTTGTATATGTTTACAATGTAAGGCCTGGAGATTAGCTAAAATTTGGAGGAAAAAGGAGGAAAGAGTCGCATAGGCACACTGACAAGGTCAGTATCGTAGAGGCTACATGATAGAAGGTTGAAACCGTTACGAGATTGAAAGAAATTCGATCACAAGTCATGACATGGGAAAGAGTCCTAAAGGGGGGAATGCCCTGGTCTTTGGATTTATTCATAGAATAACTGCCTAAATGGCAAGTAGAGTATTAAAGTATTCACAAGAGCTATAAGTTATGAAAATGATAAGAGCATCAGTCAACATTCGAGGACGAATGTTCCAAAGAGGGAATGATGTTATGCCCCCGCAACATTACGTCGATATTACGTCATGCATTATTATATTACGATGATGTTATATCTTGTAGTATTATATTATGATGATATTATGCCTTGCGGTATTACATTACGATAATGTTACAAATTACTGTGAAGTTTCATCTGATGGCAACAAAAATGGGCAGAACGTTGCCACTTAAACTTTCTTCAATGATATGTTAAACACTTGGGATATTCTTGTGGAAAATAATGGACTTCTTTGGCTGGTTTGAAAACTAATGAGAAGAGGACATTAATAGAACTAAGAGAAATTAGTTTCGGCAATTTTAAGGCAATAATCACTAGAGGTGCACTTTGGAGGATATCATACGGATTTTGCTACTCCATGTATGTTAAGGCTATCTCTTCTTTCTTTTGACATGATCTATATGACATGAACGAAATTAAAAAATGCACAACTTCCACACATGACTCTATTCATAGAAATACTAGGGGTGTCTATATTCTTGATTCCCCATGTGAATTATTATTATATCTTCTATTCATGGGTCTCAGAAAAAATACACATTTAATAATGTTTATTTGAAAGGTATATTGATTTTAATGGCATTTCAAGAAGATTTTATTAACGTACTTCATATGCATTTCACACATTTATACTTGCACATTCACTCATGACCAAATGAAATTATATATGTGTGTGTATGTATGTATATATATATATATATATATATATATATATATATATATATATATGGAATATGGAAATGGTTAGGGCGTTGTATACGCACCAGCACCTGATCAGCTAGTAGACGTTGATGATTTTGCCCATAGTGGTCAAGATGATATGATGGGATGCCCTCAGAGGCTTGATGATGTTACGAAACATGTACCTATGTACGACATGAAATTTATATGCATATGCATATCACTATAATCATTTCATGATTTAGAGTTATCCGGACTTATAGGTTGAGTCATTTACTCTATATTTCTTCTGTGTCTGTTATATACTTATTTATGTGCCTTACATACTTAGTATATTATTCGTACTGGCGTCCCTCTTTCCTTGATACTACATTTCATGCCCGCATATCCCTATAGACAGATCGAGAGTCCTCCATGTAGGCTATCAGCTCAGCGAAAGATGTTTGGTGCGTTTCATTAGCTTCAGAGTGACTTGTTTGGTTAGTATGATTTAGACGTTTATTGTTTGGTATGGCGGGACTATGTTCCGACCTTTATGATATTATATATTCTTAGAGGATTGTAGACAAATATCATGTATAGAGATACTTGTATGGCCCTGTCGGTCTATGTTTTGAGTATATAAAAGATCATGCTAGCATATAGGCACGTACGACATGTGTATATATCTGTATTACATGTTGGATCATACAATGACGAGTATTTCTCCATATTTTATTGTACTTATCTCACGAAAGCCTCTCTGGCTCATTTACTTATGATTGGAAGATGCGAATGATATGTTACATAGGTACTCAGTTGAGTAAGTTACCGGGTGCTCGTTGCGACCCATCGGTTTGGGTCGTGACACAATCAACCACAATAATCACGTAGTTGAACAAGTAAAGAATATACAATGGCAAACTTATATTAAACGCAAAAATATTCATCCTCTAGAAGGTTCCATCAAACACTAGAATACAAACTTTAGCTACTCATAATTGTTTTGATAACTACAATGTAAGAATTCATCACCAGTAATAGAAAAGGGAAGAGGAAAGATAAAAAATCATTTCCAAATCATTTGTCTTGCTCCTTCCTTATTCTTGCCTTCAAAGATGTTGGTATAACCTTTAAATAGTCATTCTTTGATGTATTTATTTCACATAGGGTTTCTAAGGGGAATAACGTTTCAATCCCACTTCGGATGGGAAAAGCTAAAATCCGCGTCTGCCATCGCACGCCGTGCGCCTATGGACGTGGATTGAACTTTTGAAATTCTTTCATTTCAAATCGATCTATGTCTTTTCTTCAATTTGCCATTTTGTTCCTTCACTTTTCTCCTTGTTTGCGTCTATTTTCGTGCCATGCACGAGAATAGACAAGCTCTCAATCCTTCCCTTTTTCTCCTTTTTTCAAGACTTCGATATATTTTGCTCCATTATCATTCAAGCTCACTCCTAAAAATAAGAAATACATAATGAGTATAATTCAATTCAAATATCATGTAATCTCATGCAACACACATGACAAATGAGATATAAATACACTCAAAATAATGCACTTTTAACCATTTATCATCACCGCACACATAGAGTTTTGCTCATTCTCGACCGAATAAAACTAAGCACATTGGCAAGAAATCAATTTTCCAAACCTACTCAAGCCTCACGCCAAGGACATTGGCTTACACCAACGCTTAGAATCTGGCATAAGCACTATTCATACTTTTCCTTAAGCTTTACGTCATGCCAAGACTAATTAAAATAATTATGTGACTCTCTCTAATATGCTAGCCTCAAAATTTGACTCTGATACATCCCAAACTAAGACTCACTTCTTGTTCCAACTCCAAAACCAAAGCCTTTACCAATCTTTTGCAAATCATGTCTCTCACCAACAAACCAACGACAGATAGTACAACAACCATATCCTAAAGCAGCTCTACGATAAAGCCAGTTAGAAGAGTACCAGCCTCATCAGAAGTCAGTATGAAGCTTATATTTGATGTGTATACACTAGATGTGCAAATATTATAATAGAGATTCATGTTGTGGATGTAAATTATACCTATATGGAAGGGAGGTCATGAAAGAGAAAGAAGATATGACGTGAGATTATAAGGTAAGTAAGGTAAATGTGAAAAACATATGAGACAGGCAGAAGGTGGTGAATAACCAATACTTCAAATAGAAGGCTGAAAACACTGAGATTCAGTATCCAGGAATGATAGCAGCATAGTCAGTCGAATATCTTCCAACCTTTGGATTTTAAATATCAAGAGGTCTAGCTAAGAGAGTCAAGGAGAGTTAGAGACGATGTGATGTGTCGCTTGATGTTCCAAAATTACACAAGGAAATCTATGGTACAACGAAGTTAAAGGAAGCCTGCGAGTAGTATAAATAGATATGTTTGGGCGCAAGCTAAAGTTTGGTAGAGTGACAAGATTATAGGAAGACAAGAGTAAGGATAAGAAAGGGCAAGTGTGAAGGTAACGAAATGGATAAGTCCTCATTGTTAAGCCTATGAAAACAAGAAAATCTTATGGTTTCTCTAAGTTATACAAAGATCAATATAGCCTAAATAAACTCAAAGGAGTTAAAGACAAATGGCATTTAGAAGAGGTGGAATGCTGCCATGGTAATAGAATAAGAGTGTATTGTAGATAAAGGATGACGCTTGGCCCTTCAATTGAATAATGATTTGAAAGGATTTCACCAATTGTACGGAAATAAAATACCCACGTAAAGGTGAACATTGGAATGATATAAAATATGATTATTGAAGTATAGTATCTCCCCCAAGTGGATCAGGAAAATCACCTCAAATATTCCTCGATGCAACATAAGCCCTAGTGGCAACGTATTACATAAGCAGTTTCAACTTTCAAGTTATCAATGGAAGATTGTAGATCAATATTGAAATAAATAGGCAATGGGTGGATTGAAGTTACAAAGTACTTGATGAGATTAGATCATCAGTCTTAAGATGAACAATAATGAAGAAAAATTAAAAGACTTAGCTTTATGCATATAGGATAAGCAACGAGAGTAACTTGGAGTATAGTCATAGACCTCAGTAACAATAAATCAAAGTAAGAGTCATGGTATAGTATGACCCAGCTAGATGCAGTAAAGTTATATGGATGGATAAATTGATCTATGAAATAACATATAACATTATTTGAAAGTTCAACAAAGTACCGAACGAAGAAATTTAGTATACCTATAGATTCCCAGAGAGGCATCCTATTAAGCCTTGTATATGTTTACAATGTAAGGCCTGGAGATTAGCTAAAAACTGGAGGAAAAAGGAGGAAAGAGTCACATAGGCACACTGACAAGGTCAGTATCGTAGAGGCTACATGATACAAGGTTGAAACAGTTACAAAATTGGAAAGAATTCGATCACAAGTCATGACGTGGGAAAGAGTCCTAAAGGGGGGAATGCCCTGGTCTTTGGATTTATTCATAGAACAACTGCCTAAATGGCAAGTAGAGTATTAAATTATTCACAAGAGCTATAAGTTATGAAATGCATAAGAGCATCAGTCAACATTCGAGGACGAATGTTCCAAAGAGGGAATGATGTTACGCCCCCGCAACATTACATCGATATTACGTCATGCAGTATTATATTACGATGATGTTATATCTTGTAGTAATATATTACGATAATGTTATGCCTTGTGGTATTACATTACGATAATATTACAAATTACTGTGAAGATTCATCTGATGGCAACAAAAATGGGCAGAGGTTGCCACTTAAACTTTCTTCAATGTTATGTTAAACACTTGGGATATTCTTGGAAAATAATGGATTTCTTTGGCTGGTTTGAAAACTAGCGACACGAGGAAATTAATAGAACTAAGAGATATTAGTTTCGGCAATTTTAAGGCAATAATCATTAGAGGTGCACTTTGGAGGATATCATACGGATTTTGCTACTCCAGGTATGTTAAGGCTATATCTTCTTTCTTTTGACATGATTTATATGACATGAACGAAATTAGAAAAATGCACAACTTCCACAAATGACTCTATTCATAAAAATACTAGGGTTGTCTGTATTCCTGATTGCCCATATGAATTATTATTGTATCTTCTATTCATGGGTCTCAGAAAAATACGCATTTGATAATGTTTATTTGAAAGGTATATTGATTTTTATGGCCATTCGAGAAGATTTTATTAACGTATTTCATATGAATTTCATGCATTTATACATGCACATTCACTCATAACCAAATGGAATTTTATATATATATATATATATATGGAATAAGGAAAAGATTAGGGCGTTATATACGCACCACCACCTGATCAGCTAGTAGACGTTGATGATTTTACCCATAGTGGTCAAGATGATATGATGGGATGCCCTTAGAGGCTTAATGATGTTATGAAACATGAACCTATGTACGGCATGAAATTTATATGCATATGCATAACACTATAATTATTTCATGATTTAGAGTTATCCGGACTTATAGGTTGAGTCATTTACTCTATATTTCTTCTGTGTCTGTTACATACTTATTTATGTGCCTTACATACTTAGTATATTATTCGTACTGGCATCCCTCTTTCCTGGATGCTGCATTTCATGCCCGCATATCCCTATCGATAGATCGAGAGCCCTCCATGTAGGCTATCAGCTCAGCGGAAGATGTTTGGTGCGTTTCATTTGCTTCAGAGTTACTTGTTTGGTTAGTATGATTTAGACGTTTATTGTTTGGTATGGCGGGACTATGTCCCGACCTTTATGATATTACATATTCTTAGAGGCTTGTAGAGAGATATCATGTATAGAGATACTTGTATGGACCTGTCGGTCTATGTTTTGAGTATATAAAGATCATGTTGTCATATAGGCACGTACGTCATGTGTATATATTTGGATTACATGTTGGATCATCCAATGACGAGTATTTCTCCATATTTTATCATACTTATCTCATGACAGCCTCTTTGGCTCTTTTTCTTATGATTGGAAGATGCGAAGGATATGTTACATAGGTACTCAGTTGAGTAATTTACAGGGTGCTCGTTGCGGCCCATTGGTTGTGGTCGTGACACAATCAACCACAATAATCACGTAGTTGAACAAGTAAAGAATATCTAATAGCAAACTTATATTAAACGCAAAAATATTCATCCTCCAGGAGGTTCCATCAAACCCTAGAATAAAATCTTAGCTACTCATACTTGTTTTGACAACTACAATATAAGAATTCATCACTAGTAATAGAAAAGGGAAGAGGAAAGATAAAAACTCATTTCAAAATCTTTTGTCTTGCTCCTTCCTTATTCTTGACTTCAAAGATATTGGTATAACCTTTAAATATTCATTCTTTGATGTATTTATATCACTTAGGGTTTCTAAGGGACGTAACTTTTCATTCCCCTTTCGGATGGGAAAAGCTAGAATCCGCGTCTGCCATCGCACGCCGCGCGTCTATGGACGTGGATTGAACTTTTGAAATTCTTTCATTTCGAAGCGTTCTATGTCTTTTCTTCAATTTGCCATTTTGTGCCTTGACTTTTCTCCTTTTTCGTGTCTATTTTCGTGCCATGCACGAGAATAGACAAGCTCCAAATCCTTCCTTTTTTCTCCTTTTTGCAAGACTTTGATATCTTTTGCTCCTTTATCATTCAAGCTCACTCCTACTAATAAAAAATACATAATGAGTATAATTCACTTCAAATATCATGTAATATCATGCAACTCACATGACGAATGAGATAAAAATACACTTATAATCATGCACTTTTAATCATTTATCACCACCTCACACATAGAGTTTTGCTCGTTCTCGAGCGAATAAAACTAAGCACATAGGCAAGAAAACAATTTTCCAAACCTACTCAAGCCTCACACCAACGACATTGGTTTACACCAACACTTAGAACCTAGCATAAGCACTATTCATACTTTTCCTAATGTTTTACGTCATTCCAAGACTAATTAAAATAATTTTGTGACTCTCTAACATCCTAGCCTCAAAATTTGACTCTAATACATCCCAAACTAAGACTCACTTCTTGTTCCAACTCCAAAACCAAAGCCTTTACCAATATTTTGCAAAATCATGCCTCTCACCAACAAACCAAAGAGAGAAAGTAGCCCACACACTCAAATATAAGTTTAAGTATATTTCAAGGACTCTCCAATCGAAATAATTCACTCACTCTCGCAAAAATAACTCATATTCCACCTAAGTCCGTACTATAGGCTTGCTCGTAGTGTAAGATTTGACTAATTTATGTTTGCAAAGACTCTGATCAAGTAGGGCTTCTTCATAGGTTGTAATGTGGGCTAAAGGACAATTGGGATATATTTGGAAAATATTGTGACTATCCCTTGATAAGTAGGATTTTAACTTGTTTTATGACCCTACTTGCATGTGCTTTGAGTATAAATTGCTACGAAATAGTCCTATAATGCTCAATGGTTGAGCTTGATTGCAGGTTTGAGCGACAAAGTTACGGAATGTCGAAGATCGGCTCAAAACGGAGTAAAATCTGCTGAAGTGTCAAAGACCAAGTGAAGTGAAGGAAATAGAGAACCTAGTGCGGACGCACAAAAGTAGCTGCGTCCGCACTAGGAGATTCAGAGACCTGATATTATCAAGCTGCAAACCACGTGGCCGTGCCACACCTTCTGTGTAGTCCGTGCTAATGATATATTGAGAGTTTATTCCTGATCCAAGTCAAGAAGTGTGCTCTGCGCTACTTTATGTGCGGACTCGCCAACTTACTCCATCCATGACCGCGCTGCACTTTTGCGCGATCCGCGGTCCTCAACTTCAAAGGGTTAAAAATCATGAGTTCAAGAGCCAACGCGGTCGCGCTACCTTTTTGCGTTGTCCCCATTGACCCCGCATGGATATTTATGTCCAGTTTTTTCAGCCACTATAAATGGAACATTTTACCATTTTAGGGGAGTTTTTGATATTCTGATGCAGCTATGCACCTGGAAATGAGATTGTAGCCAATTTTTGGCACTTTACTCTTTATTATTGTAGATTTTGCTTAGTTATTAATTAATATGTTTTGTTCCTCATCTATTTCTTCTGTTTCGTCTTTAATTATGTCTAGCTAAACCCATTAGCTAGGGTTGTGGCTCAACCCTAGTGTGGGTAATTGATGTGTGTTTCTATCTAGGGTTAGATTGATACTGGGTATTTGTTATTTGGGTTAATTTTATGTGTTAATTAAGGATTGGTGGTTGCAAACACTGATTCTAGCTTTGTGGGTTTAACTTTTCTTGAGAAAGAGAGTCCATGACCTCAAGATTGACCCAACAAGGAACTGGGATGGACCCATGAGAAATGGTAGTCCCAATTGACGGGTTAAACCTCGAGAGAGTGATCACCCTACTTGACTCCTAGTTGCTTGGTCTTATTGGTCTACCCAGTTGGTCTCTCGATAGTCAATTGAACAAAATTATTCTCTCTACCGAGAGGTGTGAGAGTGAGTGTAACTGTTCAACGATTATAAGATAAATCCCAAATATATCAATCTACTCTTTGTAACTTCTACCCATCGATTAGCCACCTAGTTAGTGTCACGACCCTAGTGCCTTTCTCCATATTAAATACAACTTAACAATACTCTCATTGCATAATTTAGTTTTAATCATTAGTTTCATAATAGTAGTTATAAGAATAAAGAAAACCAAAAATGTTTGAAGTGACAGTAGAAGCATAACTGCATCTCTAGACTAAACAGATAATACAACTCCACTACTAGCTCCCTGTAAAAATTCGATCCCGGGCCACTATTCGGGTAAAAGCTATTGCGACCCGTTCTCCCTACCTTGGCGTAGCGTTGAATCTACAGTGATCATCCCTCCTAAGAATTTTAACGAAATTCACTTCACTTCCAAACACCTTTTCCTCACAAGTCAATGTCATGCCACGAACCAATACACGATTAGGACCTTCTTATTTAAGTATATCATCTCATAGACTCTTACTAGCCCGGATCAATAAATGGGAGGTGTACTTCAAAAAAATTTAATACAACCCCTTTAATTTTTTGTGTTTTCAGCTAGTAACGTATTTAAACATAACACGCCTTCTCGGCCTTCTTATCCGCTCAAAAGCTACCCGGTCTCTCTCTTTACTATTATAGCGACTTAAATGCTTTTGGAGCAAGTTCTGATTAAGAACAAGAGAAATTTAGCTTGTAATGTGGGTCCCGAGAAAAAGGTCTACATGCTCAAAAAGATTAACTATGGATAATACTAGCATTAGTGGATAAAAGTGGCTCTATGGGAAATAAAAAAAATGCCTATATCATCTCGTAGCCTAACGATACTTAATCATTTCACTTCGATTCCCACACGGAACAAGTTCTAGACTATCCTTGGATAGCACAAAGTACAACTCAAAATTCTCACCTAATACAAGGCACATTACCTACTCAAGACAACTCCGACCCGACCCTCAAATTAAAGCAACTAAGAACAGTCATTATAAAAATAAACTATGTAGGGCGTATATAAAAAGAGTCAAAAGATGAGCCCAAGAGTCAAAGTAAAATCACATATATTCTCAAGGCACTTACTGCCAAGAATTACAAGGAAAGCACTAAGCATAAATGCTCCATGTCTAAGCCCCGATACGAAATATGTCACGAAGCACAATACTCCATCTCTTCTCATTCCAATATCAGTTCAAAATAAAGGAGAAAAAAATCTATATTTATTAGACTTCAAACCCTCAAGAAATCTGTCTAGGCAATTCATCATCAGGAAAAGTATACAAATTCCTTTACAAAGTTTGAGAAAGAAAAAAACTATCTAAGACTACCCGATTCAAGAAAATGACATCCTCGGAAAAGAACCGTGGTTTAAAGAAAACATGGGACTACACCACTAAAAATCTAACTACTGTTATACGGTTACAATTGCCTTGAATTGTTCATAGAAAAATATATCACTAACAATTAAACACATGCACAAAAATAAAATTCTGACACCCTCACCCCATACTTTAAGAGAGTGCATTGTCTTCAGTTGCATATACAGAAACGTACAATAAATGATTAATAGTGGAGTGGGCATCAGAAACCTCCTCATCGTATCGCAGGTTGCTCAGTGCTCAGATTGGTGGCCTCAGTATGCACCTCAAAAGTTCTAGTCTTTTCTTTAGCATGCCTAGCCTTTGTTCGTGCCTCTGTAGCACCCTTCTTTGCTACATTCTTGTCAGTTGGTGGTTTCTTTGGGGGTGGCTTACCACTACCACTGGCTCCACGTCTTTTAGTTGGTGTTTTCGAGACGTTTATATCACCTACAAAAGATATAAAACACACAATAGTATAACATGTAACATTGACTCATAGTTGTAAATATCGTACCCCATGCTTAGACCGAAAGCATAAGTGTGCAACCAGGGTTCAAGTGTCTACTACAACTTAATTATATTGATATAAGGTTACTTGTATAACTGAAAATGAAGTGGGTGAAAATGAAGTGGGTAGGATGACGCACACGTTGTGCACAAGTCGTGCCTAAGTTGGCCGCGTGTTGACATTCATTGTAAAACAAATGAAATTAAAGTGCAAAGACCCCTCAACGGCTACCCCACACTCAAGTGATGTTCATACTACCAAAATAATGAGTCTTGCTGCTCAGACTTCGCAAAACCTATCTAAAATTCTCATTCGAAATTTTTTTCGAACACTTTATATGCGAAAATGTGGTGGGAATTGTAGTTTCCCACCTAACTATGAACAACAACCAAAAGAATCTTGAGCAAACTATGCTCCAAAATTCAAAATTCAATTACTTTACCAAAATAAACCTTAACAAGAAAGAAGGAGAAAAACAAAAAAATAAACCTAGGGGAAAAAGGGAGGGGTCTATTATGTGGAGGAGAGGATAGGAATGATGAAACATATAAAGAAAAATTAATAAACAACAACTTACCTTAGGTGTTGAACAAACAGGAACAAGGAGTGGGAATTGGGAACAGAGGAACGAACATGGGAAAGGATTTTTATTTGAATGAATATGGGAGTGGGGTGTTAGGGGTGCTGAATGAGGAAAAATAATTTAAAGCTAACCTATTTAGGAGTATAGCCGAAAAGGTAAAAAAAAGGGATTTTTACCTATACATCCCATATAACAAACTTTACTACCATTATTGTGCATTGTTTGTTTATTACCCTCATATCCCATGTTTTTGTTACATAATATATACCAAACAAGATATTTGCTGATTTTCCATCCAAAATTAACACTAGACAATTAAGGCAAAATCCGAAACTTAATAAAGAGACACCAAAAATAACGCCTATCATTATGGTTGATAATTAATGTTTGATTTTCTACCATTTAAATTGTAAATCAAGTAAGGTAACATATGTGATGCTCAAAATATCTCCTGTAAACTAAATTTGGCAGTGTTAATCACTCCATATGAATTCTATATATACAAACAAACGTAAAAGTAGATTTTTCTCGAATATATTAATTACTCCAAATCATAAAACCAAAAAATCGTTGAAGAGACCTGGAGTGGCTTTAATGAAATGATGTTTCTTTTATGTTACTTGTCATATTTTTATTTACACGTATTTTATAAAAAATATTAATAATAAATGTTATTTGATTAATTTACTCTTTCATCTTTCAGCGCATCAATCTCTCCACTGAATATTATTCTTTATTGTGAAGAGTGAAATTGAAGAAATTCATTAATATTTTCGTTGTTTTCTAAAACGACAAGAATATATTGGAAAACTTATTTTCGACAAACATATAAAATAGATGGACAGGCGGAAGTATAGTTCTATTTCTAAATAGTGAATTTATGTAGATAATTGTAGTTAAATGTAGTTAATGTTATACGAAGTATTTCCATAGAGTTTTAAAAATGTAGTCAAATGTAGTTAAATGTAGTTAATGTTATATGAAATGTTTCCAGAGAGTTTTAAAAATGTAGACAATTGTAGTTAAATGTAGTTAATATTTTATGAAGTATTTCTAGAGAGTTTTAAAAATGTAGATAATTGTAGTTAAATGTAGTTAATGTTATATGAAGTATTTTCAGAGAGTTTTAAAAATTTAGACAATTGTAGTTAAATGTAGTTAAGGTTATATGAAGTGTTTCTAGTGAATTTTTAAAATGTAGTCAAATATAGGTAAATGTAGTTCATAATAGATAAAGACAAAAGGTTGTAGATAAAGACAAAACATTGTAGTTCATATTCATGAGATAAAGACATCGTTATCTCCAACTATATTTCTATCAACAACCTCCTGAACAAAGACAGCCTTTTACAAACAAAATCCTAACGTAAACCCATACATCAGGTCCGTTGACTTCCACAGAGATGCGAAACTTTATAACAAAAATTATTATAGAATTAAGTATATTATGGTGAATTAGATATTATACATGTATGTTATGTAGTTTCACCAAGGGACTGTAATATTGTAGAAGTCTCGTCATCAGTTTATGCTTGGCGTGATACCAAAAATACATTTCTATACAAATGAATGAAAGGATTAATAGATATTTAAAAGGCTACCATAAAGAAATAAAATCTCAAAGGTCAAAATAATGGTGTAATTCATAAAATAGAATTTGTTGATGTTGTGGTTGATTGTGCTCTCGATCCGTACGATTTTCTCGCGTTTGTTCCGGTGGTTGAGGGTGCCGGCGGCATTGTTACTGATTGGGAAGGGCGTGAGCTTCTCTGGGATGCTTCAACTCCGGTGCCGGACGGTGGGCTGAAATTGCCTTGAGCAAGAACTTTGTGAAACTTGTGTCGTGGTATGAACAATGAATGGGGTTACAGCTCTCGTGTGATTGATTTGATCTGCCATATGGCTTCTGTTGCTTAAGGATTTGATGCCTGGTGAAATGGCCTCTTTAGTTTTTGATTGAATCATAGGAGTATTAGTTATCTATGGCCGGGAGTGGTCTTCTTGCTTAATTATAATGGAATTACCTAGCTATAATTAAGGGATAATCAATTACAATTAATAAGTATATAATTGGGGAAAGAAGATATGGAAATATTATTTTGTTCCACAAATAAATCCCCTAATTAATGATTGGTAATTAAAACTTAAAATTCAATCTTGGTACATATATTGAAATATGGTATACTTAAATGTAATAAATACTAACCTTAAACATAAGTGGTTATAAGATTTGTTATATGGGATGTATATGTAAAAATCCCTAAAAAAAATGGGGCCACCATGCCCCCATTTTACTAATTTTTGGTCAATTGGCCGGCCTGAGCGGCACCTGCCTTTGCGCGAGGCGCGGATTTAATTGAGTCCAATGCTTGCCATTTTTCAGCTTTTCAAATTTAACCACTTTCGGCTTTTTATCATGATTTCTTCACCCCGAGTCATTCCAATTAACACAATCTCATTCCTGCAACATTCATAAACATGTCAATATTTCCACAATTAAAAATCAAACACGAAAATTTAAGAAAAACACAAAAAATAGGATGTCTTCCAACAAGCGCTTGATTTAATATTGCGGCACAACGAATTACAACAAATCATGGGTTGTATATCAAGAAGCACCTAATTTAACATCGCGGTACGACTCGGCTATCCTCTATCAAGGATCTTTCAAGTACAAGGTCGAGATCATTTTATCTTCCTCGACCATGCCTTGATAATATTTTAGTCTTTGTCCATTAGCTTTGAACTTCCAGGAGCCATCTTCTGATGTAATCTTAATGGCTCTAGTTGAATGTATCTCTACAACATTAAATGATCCTGACCATCTTGATTTCAACTTGCCTGAAAATAACTTCAATCTCGAATTCTATAGAAATACCACTTCTCCAAGTTTAAAACACCGCTCAAGAATATTATTGTCATCCATCATCTTCATTCTTTCCTTGTATAGTCTTGTGCTCTCAAAAACATGGCAGTGGAACTCTCCAAGCTCATGCAACTCTGTGACTCTACTTGTACCCGCAGCTTCTATATCAAAATTCAGTTGCCTCAATGCCCACAAAGATCTATGCTCTAACTCCATGGTCAAGTTACAAGCCTTCCCAAACACCATTTTATATGGTGACATGCCAATCTCAGTTTTGAAAATGGTACGATAGGACTAGAGTGCATCATCTATCATTCTCGCCCAATCCATTCTTTTAGCATTCACAGTCTTTATCAAAGCGCTCTTTATCTCTATGTTTGAAACTTCCATTTTCCCACTTGTTTGTGGTTGATATGGGATGGTAACATTGTGGTGTACACCATATTTTTCTAGCAACTTTGCTAAGGCTCGGTTGTAGAACTGAGTGCCTCCGTCAGTGATTATTTCCCTTGGAGTGCTAAACTGGGCGGATATATTCTTTTTCAAAAAACCAATGAACCCTTTTGCATCATTTTTAGGGAGAACCACAACCTCCAACCATTTTGAAACATATTCCATATCTACGAGTATGTACTTGTTTCCATATGAGCGACAAAAGGCCCCATGAAATCGATTCCCCATACATCAACAGTTACACCTCCTGAATTGGGTTCATGGGCATCTCATGTTGGTTGGAATAATGTCAGCCAGTAGAAGCTCGACTCCAACACTTCCACAGTTGCCCTTACTCATCCGAAAGCACCAACATATGGGGATGCGTGATAAGCTTGCAAAATAGAATATTAGTCTATATCAGGAATACATCTCCGGATCATGTTATCAACACAAATCCTCAATAGATAAGGCTCATCCTAATAGTACATGCGACAACCACGAAAGAACTTTTTCTTTTGGACAGATGAGAGATCATAAGGAACAATACCTCTTGCCAGATAGTTTGCAATATCTACATAACATGGTGCTACCTCAAGCCTTTTGGCCAACAATTTTTCATTTGGGAAAGTTTCTACGATATCTTCTACCTAAACCTTCTTATTCACTCCTTCCAACCTGGACAAGTGATCGACCACTTGGTTCTCCATTCTCTTACGGTCACAGATTTCCAGGTCAAAGTCTGTAGCAACAACACCCATTGAAACAGGTGTGACTTTGAATTCTTCGCCCAATTAGGTATCTGAGGGCAGCATGGTCAGTATAAATAATTACCTTTGAGCCTATCAGATATGACTTGAATTTTGCCGAATGCGAACACCACTACTAGCATCTCCTTATCGATTGTGTAGTTTAGTTGGGCACCACTTAGGGGTTTACTTGCACAGTATATTGGGTACATGGCCTTCTCCTTTCAGTGCCTCGATACTGCTCCCACAACATAATCACTTGTATCGCACATCATCTCAAATGGTTGCTCCCAGTATGGTGAAACTACGATAGGTGCAGACACCAGCATCTACTTCAATTCCTCAAAAGCTACTCTATAGTCATCAAAAAACACAAAGGGGTGATCTTTTTCAAGCAATTTACACAAAGGGTTAGCAATATTTGAGAAATCTTTTATAAACCGCATGTAGAAACTTGTGTGGACAAGGAAAATTCTTATTGCCTTAACTGAAGTGGGTGGTGGCAACTTCTCTATTACATCAACCTTATCACAGTCCACCTCAATCCCCTTACTTGACACTAGGTGTCCCAAGTCTATACATTTTTGTACCATAAGTGGCACTTTTTCCAGTTTAGCACCAGATTAGTCTACATACATCTCTTCAATACTCTTTTCAAATTCCTAACACAGTCTTCGAATGAGTTTCCCACCACTGAGAAATTATCCATGAAGACTTCCGTCATGTCCTCTACCATATTTGTGAAGATATCCATCATGCACCTTTGGAACGTGGCGGGTGCATTGCATAGGCCAAATGACATCCTCCGGAATGACTAGATGCCATATTAAAAGGTGAATGATGTTTTCTCTCTATCCTCTCCGGTAATAGAGATCTGATTATATCCCGAGTATCCATCCAAAAATCAAAAGTGGGGCCTCCTTATCACTATGAGCTCCGCACTACTAAAGAGTAGCAAGAGAGTGTCGCAATAGCTTTTACCCGAATTTGGGTCGGAATCGATTTCCTCAGGGAGCTAGAATTGGAGTTGAGTATCTATCAAGTCTAGAGTTTTTGTAATTGCTCCAAGTGTCACTTCCAATCATATTTTGGGTTTTTCATTAAATATCTACTATTATCAACTACTAATTATAAATTGCTACTAGATTATGCTAGGCGACTAGTGCTAAGAGTTGTCTCTAATATATAAAAGGGCACCGGGGTAGTGACTTTCACCTAGGTGGCTAATTGACGGATATTTCCTCTAAGGAATGCTTGACATGATTAGGGAAATATGCTATAACCGTTGCACAATTTTATCCACTCTCACACCTCTCCGTAGAGACAATGATTTTGCCCAATTGACTTTCTCAAGACCAAATGGGTAGGCAAATCTGCTCAACCAACTAGGGTTCAAGTTGGGTAATTACTCTCTCAATGTTTAACCCTTTTATTGGGACTATCAGTTATCTTGAGTCCATCCCAATCCCTTGTTGGGTTAATTTTGGAGACTTAGGCTCTCTTTCTCAAGAAGAGCTAAGTCAACTTAGCGCAAACCAATGTTTGCAACCACCAATTCATAATTTAAACCATAAAATTGACCCAAATAATAAAGACTCGTAGTCAATCTAACCTTAAATTGAAACACCTATCAATTACCCATACTAGGGTTGAGCCACAACCCTAGCTAATGGGTTCAACTACTCATGCTTGAAGATAAAATCAGAGAAACAGACGAAGATAAAGACATATTAATTAATTGCTAATCTAAATATAAAGATTCAATGATAAAAGAAAAATAAAAATGCCAAAAATGGCTACAATAGGTCTTCTCACGAGCTTAGCTGAAGTTCTAAAATTTCTGATGCCCTTAAAGTGGAAAAAGATTCTATTTATACTAAGCTGGAAAAACTGGATAAAAATGCCCCTGCGGGGTCAGTGCGAGCCGCACAAAATGGACTGCGGCCGCACTAGGATCTTGGTCTTGAAGTCTTGGCTCTCTGAACTCAGGCTCCACGGTCCGCGGAGAATGGACCATGTCTGCAGAGGCTTCCAGTGCGGTCCGCACAAACATGACCTCGGACCGCTATGACTTGAAGCTGGGAAAGTTGCATCTCTCTGATCTTCTCTTCCACGGACCGCACATAATGGTAGTGCGGCCGCGGAACCTTCAGTGCGGACCTCACAAGATCGATTGCGGTCGCGCTGCCTTGAAGCTTGTTTTGCCAGTTGTTTGAATCCCCCTAGTGCAGACCGTACAGAATGGACTGCGGCCGCACTAGATTTGATACCTTAAAGTCCAGCCTCTGAATCTACCTACTGCGGACCGCACAGAATGGACTGTGGCCGTACTAGGATGGTTTGTCCTGAGTTATCTTGTCTTTGATACTTGTGCAGGTTTTACTCCTTTTAAGCCGATCTTTGGCATTTCATCACTTTGTTGATCAAAACTGCAATCAAGTACAACATAAGAGCCTTTTGGGACTATTTTGTAAGAATTTATAATCAAAGCGTAAGCAAGAAGGAGCATAAAACACATCAAAATCCCTTGTTATCAACTCTCCCAAACTTTAGCTTTTGCTTGTCCTCAAGCAAACAAAACAAGATCCACCCCTTAAGGGAAATTCCAAGAATTTTTATCTATCCTAAAGTATCCTCAACAAGAATCAATTCAGACTAACAGTTGTCCTCAATACGAATGAATCATTAACAATATTTAACCTTTGAAAAACTATGGATCAAGTGTGACACAAGAGCATCAAGAGTTGACTCAACACATCAAAGAAATATATCAATTACTGTAGTTGTATTGGAACCCAAATTCACACATCCTCAAGTCTCCCTAAGCAAACCTCACCTTTTAGAGTATTGACACACAAATCGAGGTTAATGGGAATTCACTCATCTCTCTCAAGAAAAAGGTCACAAGTCCGGCTCTAAGTACCATATGCTTGCCCCTTATGTAAGCATCCACTAATGTAAGATTCATTCAACTCAAGATCATATAAGTCTTTTATGGAGTCATTATGAAGGCTTTTGGTTCAGGTAGGAAATTTTTTGATCTAAGTGGGTTCCATCTTTCCTTAAGCACTTCTTTTGATTCATTAATTCACTTGACTCTTTGAGTTACTTCACCTCTTTCTAAGGGGTTAGAGAAACACACTGTCACTCTTTCTTATGCAATTCAAACCATTTATCCTTTTTCAACTTTCCATACCTTTCTTTCTTTTGCTTTTACTGAATCCCTTTTTATTCTTTTCTCACATTGAGCATTCTCTTTGTCTTTTGTTTTTCTTTCTTTTTCATTCCCTTTCCTTTTTTTTTTCAATTTTGTGCCTTTTACCACTTTGTAGTTATCCTCGTTTCTCCCCCCAAGCTTATACTTTTTCCATGTGCTCAAGAAAAGATCGGGTGCCAAGATAGGGTATCTTTTAGAATGGGTATAGGCTTGTAACTTGGTTCTTGAAAGAAAAAGGTGTAAGGCTCAAAAAGGTTAACTAGGGATTATATCATTGGAAGGCCATGGAATTGTTCAAACTATCATTTGGATCATGGAGAGCCTATAATCACTTCTCAAGTCAAATTTCACTTAAGCTTTCGTCTCAACAAATATTCAGGGCAAGTTTTAGACCAATGTCTCGGGACTTGGAGTCGCAATTCGATTTCTCACCACATAAGCTAAAGGACTACTAAAGACATAGAGTCGGGGGCCCATAACGATCTTAGATACGATTTGAGCACACAATGGTTCCGAAAAACCATTTGATGATTACTAGTTAACACAAGAGTCTAAAGGTCACGACTTTCACCATCCTAAACATAACATTTTGTCTTTGACCATGGGATCAACGGCAAATGCGCTAGGCCTAAGTGAAGCTTTGCTTGAGGTACCCTTGACTATAAACTACCAAAAACAAAAACAAAACGGACTCAAACCCTTAAGAAGGTTGTCACACTATCTATCATTAGGAAGACCCACCCGGTTCACATAGTACTGTACCATTGAAAAGAAACGTGGATTTAAGAAAACCAAAGCTTATTAAAAACGTCCAAAACAAAACAAAAGTCTACGAGCCTATATAAGAAGCTAAAAACAAAAAACATTGCGAAAATAGAAAATAGAATGAATATGACAATACGAAATTTTAATATACAACGGGGAATAAATATATGCAATGTTGTAACTTTATATAAAAACCAAAGGGAAGATAAAATTAAGCTAAATCAGTATATATTCAATCATCAAATCAAAAATATAGGGCGCACCCCCTCAAGTAAAGGCTAGCATTGTCCCCAAAGTGCAACCAAAAGCAAATAAACACCAAAAATAATAAAGAAAGGATATGAAGACTCCCTAAGCCATGTCCGTCTGCATAGGATCATGAGTGGTCCCTGGGTCCTCGGTACGTTCAGGAACCTCATACTGGTTCCCAGTATCCTACTTCTCAGCTGGTGGGACCTGGGATTGGACCTGGATCATCCTGTGGCTTACTGGAGGAAGCCTCTAATGGGTCCGCCAACTGGATTATGACATCATCTGCTCTAAGGATCTTCCTCCTCTACTTCGGAGGCCTCTGTGTCTACTCCAGATATGTGGCTACTACTGGAACTACTGCTAGAGCCAGATCCTTAAACAATAAGTCTAAGGGTAGCTGGTATGCCTTCAATCTATCTACATCCGCCCGCAACTCCTTCACGGACTCCTTAGAAGCCTGTGTCTTTCTAAGCTTCTAGTGCTCCCGAGAAAGCGCCTTGAGGGCCTTGCTATGTGAATCCACTCCCTTAGCCAAGGCACCCTAAGTACTGAGAATCTTTTCCTGGTTTTCTAGTATCTTCTTCAGTTCATCCTCAATGGGCTGGGGGACCTGTGCTGACTGAGCTGCAATGGTAGAGGTCAAGTTAGGAAACTTGGAAAAAGTAGTATATATCAAGTTGTTTAGACTATGAAGCGTCTGGATCAGTCGGTGGACAGTGATAGGATGTGCCTAGGATGATGGGATCTCTATGTCAGCAGGAGTAGAAGGTCCACGAGGCATATCAGCAGCAGTCGAGGCAGGCTCAGTGGGGGCTCTACCACAACCGGCTCTTCAAACTGGCCAGTTGGGGCAGAAGCAGGTGCCTTGTAGTTCTTATCCTTAGGGTTATCATTCCCATTCAAGATGTACTAGGAGAATGGGGCTATCGTCTTAACCTTGACATCATAGGACTTTTTCTCCACCTCCAAATCCTGAAAATACATAGAGAGGGTGTTAGGGAAAGGGTAGTTCCTGTCAATCTCTGCTCCCACTAATGTGATGATGCGGGACATCACATTCCCCACATTTATGGGGCATCCCGCCATAATTGATGAAACTAATAGAACCCGGTGGAGAGGAAGTGTCTAGTCATGTGTAGTAGGGTCCAACCAGCTGCAAACAAAAGTTACCCAACCCCTTGTCTCAAAGTTCAAGGTCCTTCGCAATATTTTGACCCAACCAATCTGGAATGGTAATTGGGATTGCCAGGTATTGAGCTAACCATGGACGGACTTCCTCACCCATCTCCAACTTTTCCAGATATAGAGTCTCATCCTCTTTATTGAATCCCAACTATTCATTCAGGTATACCCCCTCAAACAATACAGTCTTGTTGCGAACCTTGGTCACTTTCGAGTCCTTTTTGATGTGGGCTACATTGAAATAAAATTCCTTGACCATGTGTTCGATGGCATCTATACATTTTTCCATGAAGTGTTCCCAGGACACTCTAGTTCTAAATTCCCTCTACACGTCAGGGTTGTGGGGTAATAAGTCTTTGTAAATGAAACTTTGCTCCGGTATCAAATGTTTGACCGGCCACCACTCCCTAAACTTGTGGTATGGCACCTGGCTCACAAACCTATCTTCCCAAACTTCTGGTTTCCTAGTTTGGGAAACCCCCCCAACCCAAGGTTCACCCCCCTCAAATACTTCCTCCTCCCCTTATACGTCCTCCTCACCTCCGTCTGCACTCTTCCCGGATAATGAAGCTGTGGGGGAGGTGGAGTACTCACCACTACCGGCTGCTGAGCCCTCAGACGCCTCAGTAGGGACATAATCTGCTACTTGGGCAGTGGGTGATAGTGGTGGAGTGTCATCTTCAATATCATTTGCTCGGGCCAATCAGGAATCTCTAGAGGAATAGAATCTGAGGAAACCTCCTAAGACGGCTCATACTCACTCCCCGATTTGTCAGCTGCCCTGTAATCAGCTTTTATCATTTTTCTTGTTCTTTTTATGCTCTTCTGAACTTGGGGAGTGAGTTTAATCATCTTTTGCTTTCCATCCCGGGAGGATTCACCCTCTCCTGGGTTGTTTTGATCCCTTTCCCCCTCGTTGTTTAACCATTATCTGCAAATATAGCATCTAACGTTGTTAGTATCAACAGAGACAGTGAGACATTAGTGTAGGAAGAATTGTAGAACAGAATTACACAGTTGCAACAGACAGTTGCAAAACATGGCCTGTGCAGACTGCACTAAAAGGAGTGTGGCTGCATAGAAACCAGCGTGGACTGCACAAACACGACTGAGGTCCAGATAGGTATAAGACCCCAAAAATAATCTCTCTGAATCTCACCATCGCAACCCGCACAAAGTAGTACCGTGACCACACTGGGCCAATGCGGACCACACAAAATATAGTGCGACCACACCGGAAAAAGGTCATCTTTTCAGAAGTACAACACTGCGGTCCACACAAAGTGGTAATATAGACGCACTAAAGCCACCGCGAATTGTACAAACATGATCGCGCTCCGCGGTGGGTGCCCAGACGTGGCACTGAGTTAGGGTTTGAGGTTTAGCTAATTAGTTCAAATTTTCACCTAGTTAGGGTCCCTACTCAATTACGCAATTCATTCTATTTATAAAGCACATAAAAATTAATAATTAAACTAACCTAATCTATTAATCCGAGAAATATAGGAAGAAGAAGCTACAAACTAGTAGAAATGAAAATAAAATGAAATTAAAAAACTGAATACTTAATATTTGGGCAAAATGTTACCAGAATATGTGATGAAGTGTAATTGAGCAATGTTAAGCAAGAAATATGGACAGGAGATGGGATGAATAGTAGTTTAGAGTTTCTGAGAGTTAATTTCGCGAAAAGGGTAAAAGGGGATCCTTGGGGTCTACTTATTGAAAATCCCCTGGGGCTTATTCTCACCTACCAGTGTGGCCACACAGAATGGACCGCGACCCGCACTGGTTTATTATTACAAGTTCCAACCCAATAACCCACCGTGGTCCACACACAATGGACCGCGACTGCGGTGGTCCACCGCGGATTGCACCAAATCAATCTTTCCTAAATAATGCTTGACCTGGTTCCCGTTAACTCTGAAAACTTCACTATTTTTGTTCTTGAGATCAAGAGCACCAAAGAGCGTCACAAACACAACTTCAAATGGCCCATTCCACTTTAATCTAAGCTTTCTCGAAAATAGACGTAGCCGGGATTGAACAAGAGAACCAAATCACAACCTTTGAATTCCTTTCCATGAGCATATTTGTCATGAAGGTACTACATCTTGTCCTTATACAAGGACAAACTAGAGTAGGCATGGAATCTAAATTCCTCAAGTTCATTAAGTTGTTCAACATAAAGATTGGCTGCAACATCCCGTTCCAAATTCAACATCCTCAAAGCCCACGTGGCCTTATGCTCTATATCAACCGGTAGATGGCAAGCTTTCCCAAACACCAACCGATATAGATACATACCAATTGAAGTTTTGTAAGCCATCTGATAAGCCCATAGAGCGTCATCCAACTTCTTCGACCAATCTGTGCTATTAGCATTGACCGTCTTTGACAAGATACTCTTGATTTCCCTGTTGGATACTTCCACTTGACCACTCGCTTGAGGGCGATAAGGGGTAGAAACCTGAAGATTGACACCGTACTTGGAAAGTAACGTGTCGAAAGCTTTGTTGTAAAAGTGACGCCCCCATCACTAATAATTTCACGAGGAGTGTCAAACCTTCTGAAAATGCTCTTTTTAAGAAATGCAACAACACTCCGGGCTTCATTGTTAGGCAAAGCCACAGCTTCAACCTACTTTGAGACATAATCAACTGCAACTAGAATGTAAGTGTTCCCACAAGAGATATTAAATGGACCCATGAAATCGATGCCCCAATCATCAAAGGTATCCATTTCGAGAAGGGATTTTTACCTATATATACCATATAGCAAATCTTATTACCAAAATTGTGTATGGTTTGGTATTTACCCGCCTATACCATGTTTTGTTTACAAAAATTGTACCAAACCAAAAATAGCTGAATTCTATCCTAAAATAGCGCCACTTTTTTAGCTATCAGATCATAGTTTGATTCTGTCTCAATTAAATGAGAGTTTGAAAACGGAAAAAAATCATAACCCAACGTGATTCTCTCATTCTGTTACAGAAACAGAGCTCTCATCTGTAACTCAATCAAATTGTAGAACTTCCGAATTGTTGAATACAGTTCTTCTACATCAGTACCGGAATTCTAGAATCTGAGCCAAATCTTCGTCTACATCAGTACACAAATTGTCGAATCTAAATCTGTTCTTCGTCGAAATCAGTACAAAAATTCTCTAATTGTTGAATACAGCTCTTCGTCAAAATCAGTACAAAAATTGTCGTATTGTCGAATACAACTGTTCGTCTTCATCAATACAAAAATTGACGAATCTAAATCTGTTCTTCGTCTGTTTTTCTATCAACTACACAAAATTATGTCAAAAATCGCAATAATGGTTATTGGATAACTATGGCAGATTACGAGATTTTGAAGTTGATGCCATTTTGGTAGATGATAATGCAAGCTACGGAATTCTCCAATCTACAATTGCAGAACAATTTTCGATTGATACATCGGATAAATTATAGAAATAAAATACGTTGTGAATGATAATTGTCCTCCGTTGAAGATTAGGAATGATATGGGTGTTCGTGTATATATGGGAACGAAAAAAGAGAATAAAAACTTAGGTTCGTATCCCTTATGTATTAGCGTAAGAGATTTCAATATGGAGTTGGCAATCACCAATGAAAGCATCAGTACACGTATGTTTGATTCGACAATGCTGAGTGTTTTTGTGTTGCCTACTAATCTATGATTTAACGACATGTATCTACAATTAAACTATGATGATGATATAGTACTGGAAATGACACAGCGATGTTGCTTTCAAATTTACCTACATAGTTACTACATTTGTGAATTTATTCTGCAGGTTCTTCAGGATCACTAAGGTTACTAGAAATTCCGTCCTCATCAGCTATAGAGGAATATCAAAGTGAAATAATAATTGAATCTACGCAAACATGTATTGAAGAAGGACAAGTGTACTAGGACAAGAAAACAATAGCTGTTGCAATGAAGAATTATGCAGGTATGCACAAGTTCCAGTTCAGAGTGAAAAGATCAAGTAATAGAAGGTATGTAGTTATTTATGGATTTGAAAAGTTACTGCATTATTAAAGATAGGTTTGTTTATACAATTGTAGTTAAATTGTAGCCAGTTTGTAGTTAATTGTAGTGTTTAATAAATATGTCTAAAAATTGTATTTTTTTTGTAGCTACTGGCTTGTATGTGTAGCTGAGAACTGCAAATGGCATTTCAAGGCAACGTCAATTCATGATTCTTCATTATTCAAGATAAGAAGTATTAGCCGACAACACACATGCTGCCAAATGGACGAAACATTCATACAGCGCAAATGTACTGCAACAGTAGTTGGTAGCATTGTCGTTCCAAAGTATTATGATCCTAAGACTGTTTACACGCCAAAGGACATACAAACTGACATGTTATTCGAACATGGAGTGAACCTAAGCTACATGCAAGCATGGAGAGCAAAGGAAAAAGCATTGCAGTTTTTGAGAGGGAATCCGTGTGACTCGTACAACAGATTACCAAAATATTTTTATATTGTTGAGAAGAATTTTCCCGGTTCTGTTGTTAAATTGAAGAAGGCAGCAGATGATTGCTTCTTGTATGCATTTGTTTCTCTTTGTACATCAATAAATAGTTGGCAACATTGTAGGCCGGTAGTAGTGATTGAGGGGACATTCTTAAAATCAGCATATAGGGGTATTATGCTGACAGCAAGCACCATTGATGCAGCAGGTATTAGATGCAAAAATTTTGTAATTATTTTGTAGACAGTTTAAACAATGTATGTAAATTGTTATATTGTAGTTAGTATTTAATAAATCAATGTAGTTAAATTGCCTAAATTCTCAATATATATTTGTATTTAATAGTTAATCTTATTTTATGACTACAAATTGTAGGTTCTATTTTGCCCTTGGCATATGCTGTTGTTATTCTGAAAACGACGCGTCTTGGAAGTGGTTCTTTGAACAATTCAAGGAGGCATATGGTGAAAGACCTTCAATGTGTGTTATACAGATAGGCATGAGCGTATATCGAAGGCAACATGAGTTGTCTATCCGGGCATGGCACACTACTTTTGCATGTGGCATATTTGGACAAATATAAGGTCAAAATTCAAGAAGGCACATCTACAATTACATGAATTGTACTTTGCTACAGCACGGTCATATACTCTGGATGAATTCAATGAAAGGATGATGAAGATTGAAGAGGTAGACCCACGTGTATCGTCTTACCTATATGATATTAGCTATTATAGATGGTCAAGAGTACATGCAACGGCGAATAGAACTTTTACTATGACGTAAAACATTGCAGAGTCGTTGAACGCTGTAACAAAAGAGGCAAGAGAGCTGCCAATATTTGATCTATTTGAGTATATGAGGACTATTCTAGAACGTTGGACAAAAGAAAAGTTATTGAAGGCAAAGGGTACTTTCACATTCCTTGGTCACAAATTCAACAAAGAATTGGAAGATAACAATACATTATCCTAGAAACTAATGATAATATATTCTTGTTTGGAGCAGGAGAAAAAACAAAAATAGTAGTAGCTGCAGTGTTTCCATTTTGTAGTTAAAATGTCGTCAAATTGTGGGTAAATGTAGTTATCGTTTAAATATACTTTCTTTGTAGCTGATTTGTAGTTAACTGATTGTTGCTAACCCAGTTAACTGATTGATGTATTATTATTTTCTATTTGGTCTTGAATTGTAGGTGAGGGCTTCAACATATCATATTCATACTGTGTTAGATGGTGTGAAGCGGTACATTGTATGTCTAGAAATCAAGAAATGTAGCCGTGGACAATTCCAACTTGATGAACTTCCATGTGCCCATGCTTTGGCAGCATTAAGGCATAGGAATGAAAGGCCTGACAACTATTGTTCTCCGTATTACACAACGAAGAGTCTTCTTCTTACCTATGAAATGCCAGTTAATCCTCTTCCTGATGAAGCCAAATGGGATGTTCCACAACATATTTTGGATGAGGTAGTAAAGCCACCGGCGGGAGATAAAAGGCAGCCAGGTAAACCTCACAAGGAAAGATATAACATTTGATGAAAAACTCAAAGAAGTACAAGGTGTCATGTGGCAATTGTGGAGGTGAAGGGCATAACAAAAGAACTTGCAAGAATGCGCCGAAAAAGAAATGAATATCATGTACCTAGAATAGTTATGCAAAATAAATGTTAGTGGGCCCAAATTATCGGAATTTATTGTGTAATTGTTCTACGTTTTGACGATAATAAAGAAGTATAATCATATATTTGAGTGTTTGCACTGTTTACATTTTATGTCTTCCATCAAGCATCAATTCTTTTCATTTTTTATTGTATAGCTAAACTTTTGTAAAAGCTATATGGAAAATGTCTGATGTTAATAAAGAAAACAATGAATGTAAACTGTTGGCAGATTGTAGTAATAATGTACTGTAGGTGTGTTCAGAATGTAGTGTTGGGAATCACCTAATGGGAATTTTTAGTTAAAATGTAGTTCAATGTAGTTATATGCAATTGTAGTTATATGGAATTTTAGTTATATGTAGTTCAATTTTGTAGTTATATGCAATTGTAGTTAAATTGTAGTCAGTTTGTAGTTAATTGTAGTGGTTAATAAATATATCTGAATAATGTATTTTTTTGTGGCTACTGGCTTGTATGTGTAGCTGAAAACTGCAAATGGCATTTCAAGGCAACGTCAATTCATGATTCTTACAGCGCAAATGTACTGCAACAGTAGTTGGTAGCATTGTCGTTCCAATTTGTAGTTATATGCAATTGTAGTTATATGTAGTTCAGTTTGTAGTTATATGCAATTATAGTTAAATTGTAGTCATTGTAGATAAATAATATTTTTCCACAGTAATTGTTGATGAGGGATGGCTAAATTATTTATCTGAGACCTATATACATTTCATCTTTATGCCGTATAAGAACTGACAGTTATATAAACATATTAAATGGCAACTGAATGTATTATATAAAAATAACTCCAACATTAAAGTGAAATTATAAGACAAAGCTGTTACGGCAAAAATGCTATTTGATAGCTCGAATACTCGAGTATAATGTATTCAAGAAAATTGTTGATTACAACCAAAATGACTTAATGATTACATTGTTTTCCAATTCAACTACCAAATATGAACAGAATAGTCTACTTCTTCTTTTGTTGAACTTTAGTCCTCTTATTCTTTGCCGGTGCACCCTTCCTCCTTGCAAGTCTGCCAGTAACCTCACTCTCACTGATTAAATCATCTGTTAGCTTCTTTGTGGCGTAGTCCCACAATAGAGCTCCATAGCGTCTACGGTGTTGGTAAATATTAGTAAGATCTTCCTTTAGGATAGACAAATCACCATTGCTAATATACTCCGCAAAGCAGCCACAAATACACCACAATCCCTGCAGAATATGAGAATTTTTCATTATATACCAAACGATAAAAAAATTATTTAAACATATAGAAAGGGAGATTAGTTTTTTACAGTGAGCCTTCCTTTTGTTTTGGAATCTCAGCAACCATCCATTGTATGTCGAGAGGGTCTGTAACTGGTTTCTCTATGTATGACTTTTTTGTCTTGAAGTCAATGTCTTTGCGTTTACCATAGGAACCAGTGCATGACAAATAAAGAGGATTAATGACTGAAAATTTGTCAACCAATGTTTGAACAGTTTGATTACGCTTTGCCCTCACCAATGAATCATAAACATAAAGTTGCCGGCCCTTTATGTCAAAAACTAGCAACAACCAATGAAAGTTCTCTACAAGGTTAACAGGCATTAGCACATAGTCCACAAGATCCCATGCTACATTAGTAAGAATTCTATAGCCCATAATATATCATCCTCGGCTTTAACAACAGAATTCCTTTGATCCAGTGGAGAAGTAGTGAACTTCTCGTAGATTCTGTCAATTTTTTTCTTGAACAAGAATCGGTTGTTGTAAACCTAGTTTGGATGTTGGGGACATATTTCCCCTTTTTTCTCAGATAGTACATAATAACATCAATGTGCTGTAAAAGTAAAAGTGCAATTTACAATAAGTTGTAGTGTAGACAATCACATAAACAAAATAACTACATATTAACTACAATTAATATTATGAATAAATCTATCAGCTTGCTTCACTATAACAACGGCATAACTACAGATATATAACAGTGAGCCCAAGTGCATCACAAAATGTAATTTTATTGCATTTATCATGAAAGATATAGAAAACAAGTACTATATCTACAATTGACCAATCATAATTACATAAGAACTACACATTACCTTCTTTTTTACACTGTCTGCATGAGGTTCAAAAAAACAAAATTTTACAGTTGAAGAATAAATATAGTAACATATATATGATGTGTACAATATAACTACATTTAAACATAATAGTTAAAGATAAAACTACAATTATAAACTATATACTTACTGTGCTATTGATTACTGGTCTGGGGTGAGCAAGGGCATAGAACCAGTCCTTCTTATCAATTTTCTCACAACCCAAGTCCAACCAAGGATTGATTTGGTTATCCTTCTTTGGAAAGAAGTCTTTCCTCCTGTAATAATAGAATGAAACAAATACAAAAAAATTTCAAAAAGATTTACAACTTTAAAGTCTGAAAAGGTTGAAAGATATAGAAAACAAGTACATAGAAACAATGTAAATTTAAGCACCATACCTCCTAGATGCTTTGTCAGTGCGATGGTATAACCAGGTTGTGAACCTATTTATTAATTCAGGATCAACATCTTCACCTATGACACTTGTGAAGGGGAGCTTTAGGTAAAAAAATTTGGCGCAACCGAGGTGCTGCCTTCGGTACTATAGAGTGGAGTGAATGGTGATCGTGCATGTTTTCCGGGTAACCTTGTTCTTCCTTGATGAACGGGGGTTGAATCAACTTGTATGGGCTCGCCATACATGACCAACTGTGATAGGTTTTCCGGAAGTTCAAAATCATCCAATGTCACACCTTTCTTTTCAATTCCTTCAGGCACAACTCCAGTCTCCTCTTTTTTTTCAAGGCATTCATGGACGACTTCAGTCACTGTTACACCATGAATTGGTGACTGTGGAATGTTGTCTTCAACATTTGCTACGAAAAAATTGACATACTTAACAGCATTATACCAGTGTATAATCAACTATTTTCTATTAAAAACTACATTATTAAACAATACCTTCTTTTGCTTCCTCAGCTGCTTCTTGGAAGTCAGCATACAAGTCAACTTGTGGTTCAACATGTTGATGAGAAGTGAGAGCTGAAAAACAAAGTGAAAAAGTTATTAGAAATTCTTGAAGTTTGTAGATACGTATATAGGAATTATGTAGATACCTGTATTACTTGTGCTTGCACGGAGTTGAGCACCAACATTGAACTGAAAATGATTGTTTTTGTCTCCTTGATTTTGTTTATTATATTTTGTTGAACTACCAGCAAACTACATTTTTTGAGGAATATTTGAGAATGCTTTTTTGTCATAACTATTATATAGTCTTAGCATAAATTATATGTAAATTCTTACCTTTGACTCATCCAATTCATTCCTCCTGTTGACAGCATTCATTACACTTTTCAAAGATTCATCTATGAACTCTCGAAGGCTTGAGAGTTCATAAAAAATATCCTTCTTAAACTGATCTAACTTTCCATCAACCTAAAAATTAATTATGTCTGTTAGTTGGTAAGAATATTCTATTAGTTATACTTAAATAAAAAGAAACTACAAAGTAGCAGGAATGAATTCAAGTGGTGCTAAATAATGACCAAAATATTGTATTTTCTCACAATACATGCTCAAGCTTCTTTTCCAACTTCCTGATCTTGCTACTGACAGATTCCATGGCATTTGGAGAATTAGCCTCTTCGGGTTCAACTGTCGGAGAAGCAGCTGTTGGGACATTTGATGGTTGACCAACCTCTTCATCTTCATATTTAATCTTCTCTGGGAGATTAAGCACTCACATCTCTTCTCCAGATTCAACCATGTTTGAGAACTGAATGATGGAAGTGACAGTTAATTCAATTGAAAAGAAAAATGTAGATGTCATGTAGTTACTATAACAGAAATTGAAGAATTATACAAAGGTTAAAAAAAACCTTGAGCCACTCAGGCTTGATGATCTTGTCTTCAATTACAGTTAACCAAATCTGTCCCTTTGTAGCTGACCATCTTAAAATACGAGGAATCGATTCAGAGCACCGTGTAGCAAGCTCGGTGCTGACAGAAGAGCAACACTCATATATCCACACTTGTAAGTCTAATGAGCATCCACGTATAAGATAAGAATGGACGTTGGGATTAAGACGATGTTGGACTGATTCAATAACATGCTTGAAGGATTTTGTACCCCATGGGTACGACTCAAAATTACCAGTCTCGATAAGAAAGAACATAAACTTGTCTATCAAAGTAACATTGTCCTTATCAGAAGGACAACAAAGAATTCCAACATATAAAGGATGCACAACTGTACAGCATGCACATCGTTTGTCCATGATTTCTTAGTCACTACATTTTCCAAAAGCCATTTCTCAACCCTTTCTTTGTTAGGGAAATATTCAATCATTAAATGGCTAACATAGTTTGAATTGTAACCATAGTCTGAGAAACTATTGACACAATTAAAACCAGTAATCAAACAAAAATCTCTCAAAGAAAAAAATCAATTTTTGACCATTTAAAAGAACAGAAAAGTAGTTTTCAGTAGACTTTGACAACTCATACTTCATTAGAAGATGAATGGACTGGTTTTGCATACATATTGGGGGAAGATCTAATAAATAACCAAAGCACGTTTTCTTGAAACACGTAATTGGTTTGGGGATAGTAAAGCCTTTATCTGGCTAGGTATTGTAGGATCACAAAAGCTGTGGAATCGGATCACACCATAATCAACATTTTGTTGAGCAAAGTAAGGTCCATTCTTCAAAAAAAGTATATTAACTGTGGTTAGAATGACGTTATAGATTTCAGCATTACAGGATAGAATGTAACATATCATACCTATAATTTTAAACAACAGACTACATTTAAACTACATTCTAACTACATGTATAAATCAAATAAAAGGCATGCTCCAATTAAACTACAAAACTGAGCCAAATAATCTACAAAAGTAGGACCAAAATAAATTTTACAAAAATACACTTGAACAGACAAATAAGAAAAATATAACAGTTAACAGTTACTTAATGTAACCTTGAAAAAAAATTTAGTATAAATTTATTAATCATGAAGTTAAACGTAGCAGCTATACAAGTTGCAATACAAAAAGCATAGCTACAATTTACTTTGCAGACTACAAAAAAACTACACTGTAACTACATTTATACCCTGTCTTTTAACCACAGTTCCAAATAACACTACAAAATTGCGACAAATAATCTATAAAATTGAGTCAATATCACATTTTGCCAAAAAACTTAAACACAAAGAAAACACTTGCAGAATATTTTTTGGCAAAAAGAATTAAAGAACAAAATAACAGTTACTTAATGTAACCTTGAAAAAAATGTAGTATAAATTTATTGAGCATGAATTTAAATGTAGCAGCTATACAAGTTGCAATACAAACAGCATAGCTACAATTTACTTTGCAGACTACAAATCAACTACAATGTAACTACGCTTATACCCTGTCTTTTAATCACAGTTCCAAATAACACTACAAAATTGCGACAAATAATCTACAAAATTGAGTCAATATCACATTTTGCCAAAATAAACTTAAACACCAAAAATAACACTTGCAGAATATTTTTTGGCAAAAAAAATTAAACTACAAAACAGTAAGGAGAAATAAAAAATGTTTACCTTTAATGAAATTTTTTGAGGAACCAATTTTGTAGATTTGTTTTTTCTTCTTTTTTTGTTTTGAGGGGGAAGGAGACACCTTTTGTTTTTTCGGAGTTTGAAGTTTGGGTGAATATTCTACAAAATCATCATCATCTACCATCAAGTCTTTCCCCCATACGTTGTTTGTCGACTTCTTTTTCTACTCCGGTAGCATCAACATTGTGCAAATGCTTGCTTCGCATTTCAGCACAGATTTGTCTTGGAGATGCACGACCTCTATTTTTTCACTTGCATGGAGAGATTGTTGGTTTTTGGGTGGTGATTTAGGTGTTAAAACACCCAAATCAAAAGACGGAATATCGGGTAATATATCTTTTGATTGTTGTTTTTTTGGAGTATTTGCTTTTTTCACCATTTCTGACTTGAATACAATTTTAGGGATTGAAACTGTGGGGGATTGAGAAGAAATTCTCGAACTAAAATTTAGGGAAGTGCGATAATGGTGGAAGAACATCAACCAGAGAGAGAAATCGTGGGTTTTGACAAAAACATGGGGGGGGGGGAAGGATATTTAATAGGGGAGTAAATCGTAGGTTTTGATAGACACAGAGAGAAGCGTGTGGAGATATAATCTGAGAAGATACGGTTCCAAAAATCATGCCTACAATTAATGAGGCTATAAATAAAGACTTAAATAGAATTATGGTACATAAATTGAAAGTTAGTATGCTTAAATGTAATAAACATAAACCTTAAACATGTGAGGTAATAAGGTTTGCTATATGGTATACATATGTAAAAATCCCTTTCGAGAATTGTATTAAGAGGCATCTCATGCCTTTTTGAAATTCAACCCGCTCTTTGGCATTCATCACATCTCTTCACAAAATCACCTGCATCTTTGAATAGGGTTGGCCAATAGAATCCACAACAAAGCACTTTAAAAGACGTCCTCTCCCTGCTATGATGGTCACCAAAGGAAGAGGAATGACAAGCCTCCAAGATACCCATTTATTCCTCCGGGACACATCTACGAATCACACCATCCATGAAAATCTTGAACAAATATGGATCGTCCCAATAAAAATCCAAGCTATCCCTCTTGAGTGTCTTCCTTTGGTTTGCGGAGCGCCCATACAGAATTATTCTGGTCATGAGGTAATTGGCAAAATCGGCAAACCATGGCATATCATTCATTGACACCGCAAGGAGTTGTTCATTGGGAAATGAATCATTGATCTCAAGGCCATCACACGGCCTCCCGTCCTCCTCCAAATAGGACTAGTATTCCGTCACTTGATTCTCACTACCTTTTCGACCCATAATTTCTAGATCAAACTCTTAAAGTAGTAGCACCTACCTTATCAGTCTTGCCTTGGAGTCTTTCTTTGTCATCAAATACCTAAGGGCAACATGATCGGTGAGAACTTTAACTTTGGCCCCCATAAGGTATGGTCGAAACTTTTCCATAGCAAACAACTCTTTCCCGGTGACTGTATAGTTCAATCGAGAGTCATTCAATGTATTGCTTGTGTAGTACACCAGATGAAACATCTAGTTAATCTTTTGACCTAAAACCGCCCCAACTGCAACGTCGCTAGAATCAAACATGAGCTCAAAGGGCAAGCTCTAATTAGGTGCAGTAATGATATGAGTGGTGGTCAACTTCTGCTTGAGAAGTTCAAAGGCCCCAATGCATTTCTTATCAAACACATAATTAGCATCTTTCCCTAGAAACTTGCACAAGGGGTTAACTACCTTCAAAAAATCTTTAATGAACCTCCGGTAGAATCCCGAGTGCCTAAGAAAACTCCTCACCCCTTTGACATAAATAGGGGGAGGAAGCCTCGAAATCACCTGTATGTTGGCTTTATCCACTTCAATTACTCGCTTTGAAATTTTGATACCCAATACTATACCTTTTTCAACAATAAAATGGCATTTTTCTCAATTGAGTACAAGGTTTGTGTATTCATACCGGGCCAACACTTTATACAAATTACCCAAACACTCATCAAAGGAATCCCCAACCACACTAAAATCAACCATGAAGACCTCCAAGATAACTTCTACCATTTCGGTGAAACTATCCATAATGCATCATTAGAAGGTCGTCGGAGCATTACACAATCCGAACGACATCCGAAAGAAAGTGAATGTGCCATACGGACAGGTAAAAGTTGTATTCTCTTGATCCCCCGGGGCAGTTAAAATTTGATTGTATCCAGAGTAACCATCCAAAAAGCAATATAAAGCACACCCCGCAAGACGATCTAATATTTGGTCAAGAAATGGCAACGGGAAATGATCATTTCTGGTCACCTTGTTTAGCTTTTGGTAATCCATACATACTCTCCACCCGGTGACCATCCGCATATGAATAAGTTCATTGTTGTTATAGGTCACCACAGTCATACCACCCTTCTTCAGCAAACATTGCACCGGAGAAGTCCATGAGCTATCAAAAATGGGGTACACAACCCCGACATCCAACCATTGATCACCTCTTTCTTCATAACTTCTTGCATAGCCTCATTCAATCTCCTTTGATGCTCCAAGGAAGGCTTTGCATCATCCTCCAAGATAATTTTGTGCATGCAAAATGGGGGGATTATTCCCTGAATGTTAGCTAGAGTCCATCCAATTGCCCTTTTCTACTTTTGAAGAACCGCCAATGTGTCCTCAACCTGCTTGTTTGTAAGGCAAGAAGAAAGAATAACTGGTAAAGTAGAATTTGAGCCCAAGAATTCATACCTGAGGTATGGATGAAGTGGTTTCAACTTCAACACCGGTGGCTCCTCAATTGATGGCTTTGTTGGTGGAGTTTTCCGATTTTCAAGATCCAAAGACAATTTTCTCGGCTCATAAGAATAAGAGCCCATTCCATATAGGGCATTCATGCATTCCAATCTATTAGCCTCATCATTGACATCCATATTAAGTAGCACGGCCTCAAGAGGATCCTCCACATTGATCATAGCACTGGTATCATCCACAGTTACAGCCATGACAAGGTCTACAAATGAGCATACCTCGGTGCTATTGGGTTGCTTCATGGATTTGCAAACATGGAAGACAACCTTTTCATTACCCACTTGGAAAGTGAGCTCACCTACTTCAACATCAACCAATGCCTTCTCTGCTTCAAGGAAAGGTCTACCCAAGGTAATAGGGACCTCGTAGTCTACTTCACAGTCCAAACTGACAAAGTCAGCCGGCAATATGAATTTGTCCACCCGGATAAGCACATCATCAATAATTCCCAAGGATCTCTTTATCGATCAATCCACCATTTGAAGCCTCATTGAATTTGGTCTATGTTTCCCAATACCCAAATACTTGAAAACCGAGTACGGTATCAAATTGATACTAACTCTCAAGTTATATAAAGCTTTGGCAAAGTCCGCACTTCTAATAGTACAAGGGATGGTAAAAGCTCCAAAATCTCCAAGCTTTGGTGCCATTGAATGCATTGTCGCACTCACTTGGTGAGTCATCTTTATTGTTTTACAATCCATAGACCTCTTCTTTGTCACTAAATCCTTCATAAACTTAGCATAGCCCGACATTTGTTCAAGGGACTCCACCAAAGACACATTTATGGACAAGTTCTTTATCATATCAATGAACTTCTTAAATTGGTTATCATTTCTTTGCTTTACTAGCCTTTGAGGATATGGAGAAGGAGGCCTCGGCAAGGCTGCCTTGGATTTTGGCACAATCTGCTCGGGCAAGTCAATCACGTGCTCCCTAGACGGGTTTACGACATCTTGAGTTTCTACCTCGGCTTCATCAATGTTAATCCTCACATCATTGTTCATATTTTCTTCAACCATACCTTCAACAATCAAAGGTCGATCATCATCCTACAACTCAACATCATCATCTACAAATTGCTTTCCTCTTGAGGCACTCATATCACTGCCTCTCCCACTTCTTGTTGTAACCTCCATCATATAATTATTGTTCCCATACTTTGAGTTCACTGCCCTGTAACTAGGTAGAGCACCATTGGGGCGAGTGTTCAAAGCTTGAGAGATTTGGCCTAATTGCACCTCCAAGTTCCAGATGAAGGTATTGTGGGAAGCCAATTGAGCATCAGAATCTTGGTTCTTTTTCATCATTTGCTCGAACATACTTTCAATTCTGTCCATATCACTTCCAGAAGAACTAGGACCTTGGTAAGGGAAAGGGGGTGCATTGCTCAGTTGTTGGTACATTGGGAGCCTTTAAAAGCCTTGACCCCGATTGCCTTGGTTCCCATTGTTTTTCCACTCGCCTTGATTGTTGTTGTTGCTCCAATTATTGTAATTTCCATTCCAATTTCCTTGGTTTTTGTTTTGGTTACCCCAATTATTGTTTTGGTTGTTGTTGTTCCAATTGCCACCACCTTGTTGTTGATTGCCGCAATTTCCTTGGGGACGCCATTATTAGTTTGAAGAGTTGACTCTATTCCCTTGATAGTTGTTAACATATTGAACCTCCTCGCTTTGTTCATCATAACACTCACTTGAACAACCACCACCATCATTGTCATATTGTTCACAATTCCCTTGAGATTGCTGTCCTCTATGTCTTCTCTTAAGCATATTGACACCTTTCATGGCGTTGACTTGGTGCGGATTTGGACTTGTTGCAACTTCACCTTCGCCAATTGGTTCAAAGTAGTAGTGAGCTCTGCAATAACTTGACCATGATCATTCAATCCCTTGTGCAAATGGATGACCATAGGGTCACCTTATGGCACATTTGCTCTACTTTTCCATGCAGAAGAAGTGCCAGCCATCTCATCAAGTACACCACATGCCTCGTCATAATAAAGTTTTATAAAATTGCCCCCAGCCAGTTGGTTCACAATGCATTGATTTGTGGTGTTGATGCCCCGATAAAAAGTTTGTTGAATCATCACCTCAATCATAACGTTATTCGGGCCCCCTTTCACCATAGTCCTATACTGTTCCACAATTTCATGCAGTGGTTCGGTTGGTCCTTGCTTGAAGGCTAAAATTTCATCCCAAAGTGCCGCCATATGACTCAATGAGAAGAAATTTCCAATAAATTTATTCGCCAACTCATCCCAAGTTGTGATGGAATAGTTGGGGAATCTCTCGAGCCAGTCTAATGCTTTTCCCCGAAGTGAGAATGGGAAAAGTCTCAATCTCAGCGCTTCCTTGAATACATTCATATGCTTGTTCCCCCAACATGTATCTTCGAACCCTTAAGATGTTTGTAGGCATTTTGATCCGCATCACCCATGAAGTACCCGCATTTCTCAAGTAATGACAACATCACATTGGTTATCTAACAATTGCTTGCCTGGATTCGGGGTGGGACAATAGTGCTTGCGTAGCTGTGGTTCGGTAGTACTCTGGGAGCCACTCTTGGAGGTGGCGGAGGAGGGTTTGGAATAATATCATTTGGAATAACATTTACATTGGCATTCCGGCCTCTCCGTTATCCTTGAGGTACTAGAGGCACCTCATCTTTCTCAAGATCATCTACCCCATCCCCGCTATCACGTTTCCAAGAGGGTCATTAGCGTTGTTTAAACCCATGTTGGTACCTGAGTAGTATCACAAACAAGTAAGTAATAGAGAAGGAAAGAAGAACAAAACACAAAACTAACTAAATAGATAGCCAAAACTATTAGCTCCCCGACAACAGTGCTAAAATGTTATCGCTACAAACTCCGCAATACTAAAGAGTAGCAAGAGAGGGTCACAATAGCTTTTGATTTTGGGTCGGGATTGATTTCCTCAGGGAGCTAATATTGGAGTTGAGTATCTATCTAGGCTAGAGTTATGTAATTGCTCCAAATGTCACTTCAAATCATATTTTGGTTTTTTTTCAATATCTACTATTATCAACTACTAATTATAAATTGCAACTAGATTATGCTAGGCGACTAGTGCTAAGAGTTGTCTCTAATATATAAAAGGGCACTTAGGTAGTGACTTTTACCTAGGTGACTAATTAACTAGTAATTGATTCTAAGGCATGCTTGATATGATTGTGGAAATATGCTATAACTGTTGCACGATGTTACCCACTTTCACACCTCTAGGTAGAGAGAGTGATTTTGCCCAATTGACTTTCTCAAGACCAAATGGGTAGACAAATCTGCTCTAGCAACTAAGGTTCAAGTCGGGTAATTACTCTCTCAAGGTTTAACCCTTTAATTGGGACTATCAATTCTCTTGAGTTCATCCCAATTCCTTGTTGGGTCAATTTTGGAGACTTACGCTCTATTTCTCAAGAAGAGCTAAGTCAACTTAGTACAAACCAGTTTTGCAACCACCAATTCCATAAAATTGACCCAATAACAAAGACTCATAGTCAATCTAGCCTTAAATTGCAACACCCATCAATTATCCACACTAGGATTGAGCCACAAACCTAGCTAATGGGTTTAGCTACTTATGGCTGAAGATAAAATCAGAGAAATAGATGATGATAAAGACATATTAATTAATTACTAAACTAAATATAAAGATTCAATGATAAAAGTTAAGTAAAAATGCCAAAAATGACTACAGTTGGTTTTCTCACGAGCGCAGCTGAAGTTCTAAAATGTCTGATGCCTTAAAAATGGAAAAAAGATTCTATTTATACTGAGCTACAAAAACTGGACAAAAATGCCCCTTGGGGATTAGTATGGGTCGCACAAAATGGACTGCGACCGTACTAGGCTCTTGGTCTTGAAGTCTTGGCTTTCTAAACTTAGGCTCTATGGACTGCGCATAATGGACAGTGGACGCGGAGGCTTCCAATGCGGTCTGCACAAACATGTCTCCAGACCACAATGGCTTGAACCTGGGCAAGTTGCATCTCTCTAATCTTCTCTTCCGTGGACTGCACATAATGGTAGTGCGCCCGCGGAACCTTCAGTGCAGACCGCGCAAGATCGACTGCGGCTTCACTGCCTTGAAGCTTGTTTTGCTAGTTCTCTGAATACCCCTAGTGCGGACCATACAGAATGGACTGCGGCCGCACTAGGATTGATGCCTTAAAATCCAGCCTTTGAATCTACCTAGTGCAGACCGCACAGAATGGACTGCGGCCGTACTAGGCTGGTTTGTCCTGAGTTGTCATGTCTTTGATACTTGTGCAGGTTTTACTCTTTCTGAGTTGATCTTTGATATTTTGTCATTTTGTTGATCAGACCTGCAATCAAGCACAACTTATGAGCCTTTTGATATAATTTTGTAAGAATATACAATCAAAGCATAAGCAAGAAGGAGCATAAAACACGTCAAAACTCCTAGTTATCACCTCCCTACCAATCTATGTAGCATTTGATCAATGAATGGTAGGGGAAAATGGTCTTTTTGGGTAGCCTTTTTCAATCTTCTATTGTCCATACAAATTCAACATCTCGTGATTGGTCTTGTTGAGATCAACTCATTGTTCTCGTTTTGTACCATAGTCATTCCACCCTTCTTTGGCATACACTGAACCAGGCTAACCCAATTGCTATCAGAGATGGGAGAAATGATTTCCACATCTAACCACTAGATCACTTCCTTCTTCGCGACTTTTTTCATGTTGGGTTCAACCTATTTGATATTCTCTAGAAGGTTTGTGCCCATCTTCCAGTATAATATTATGCATATAGAAGGCCAGGTTGATACCTTTAATATCTGCAATAGTCCAAGCAATTGCATATTTGCATTTTATTAACACTTGAAAAAGTTGTTCTTCCTGCATATCTAACAAATAAATGAGATAATAATAGGTAAAGTCGAGTTAGGTCCTAAGGAAACATACGTGAGATGACATGGTATTAGTTTTAGTTCAAGCTGTGTTGTCTCTTTGATCGATGGATTAACTGGAGGAGTTTTCTTTCTTCTAAGTGTAAAGACTCGAATTCAAGCTCTCTTTCCAGTACCATGGGCCTTCAAGAGCCAACACCCACCCCGACAAGTCCTCACCATTTACCTCTTCTAAGTTCATAAATTCAAAAGACCCAGTACCTTGGGTCTTTCGCATTAAGTGCCTCATTATCTTCCTCCATGATCACGTCCACAACTTCTATTGAATAGCAACTTGCAAATTCACTGGGTCACAACTGGGTCTTTCGCATTAAGTGCCTCATTATCATCCTCCATGATCACGTCCACAGCTTCTATCGAAGAGCAACTTGCAAATTCACTGGGTCACATAATATACTTTTGCACATTAAATGTTATTTCTTCATTATTTAGCCTCATTTTCAATTTTCTAGTTTCACAATCAATTAGAGCTCTTCTTGTGGCCAAGAACAACCTTCCCAAAATTATGGAACTCCTCATCAACCCGGCAGTTCATAATAATAAAATCTATCAAAAACACAAATTTCCCATAATAAGTACATCGTAAAGTATATCTAATGGACTTTTCACCGTTCAATCAGCTAGTTGTAGTAACATGGATGTGGGCCTTGCTCTTCCAATGCCTAACTTTTCATAGATAGCCAATGACATTAGATTTATTCTCGCCCCCAAATCACACAATGCTTTGGCGAAAGCATAGTTACCTATGGTGCATGGAATTATGAAGCTTCAAAGGTTGAGTAGCTTCTCAACTATTGGTCTTGTCACAAAAACACTACATGTCTGAGTCAATGTTACAGTTGCCAAGTCTAGAAAGTCGAACTTGTGTGACATCAAGTCCTTCATTATTTTTGCATAACCGGGCATCTCTCTCAAAGTATTAATTAGAGGAATGTTTACCTGAATTTGCCTCAATATTTCCATGAATTTTTGTGTTGCTCATCCATATGATATTTAGCCAATGTGACAACCCGGCCCATTATCACGTGAGTTACCACCCCGTTTCCCATTTTCTACTTTTTCATGCTTCATTATGAGTGTTTTCTGTGAACGAGTTGATTTGGATTGAATTGAGAATGAAATGAGACACTTAGTCTATTTAAGGAAGGCTTGTTTTGGAAATGTCAAGTGAACATTGACTTATGTTCTAGGAGGCTCAGATATGAAGTCCGATGATTCGGTTAGCTTCAGAGGATGATTTTTGACTTAGGAGTGTGATCGGAAGTGATTTTGGAGCTCCGATGTAGAATTAGGCTTGAATTGGCGAAGTTAGTATTTTGGTGAATTCTGGTTGAGCAGGTGAGATTTTGATCCGAGGGTTGAAATGGAATTCTGAGAGTTGTTGCAGCTTCGTTAGGTGATTTGTGATGTGTGTGCAAAATCTTCGAAAATGTTTTAGTTGAGTTTTTGATCAAATGCGTATTTCGGAAGTTTTTGAAGAACTTAGGCTTGAATCCGATGTAATTTGATGGTTTTGGTGCTGTTTGTGGTGTATTGATGATTGGAGCAAGTTCGAATGATGTTTTAGGATGGGTTGGAACTTTTAGTTGAGGTCCCGGGGACCTCGGGTGAGTTTCGGATGGCTAAACGGGAAGTTTCAGACTCGGAAATGCAACAGCAGTTGCAGGCCTCTCAAATGCGAGAAAAGGGTTCGCATTTTTGATCTCGCATTTGCGAAAAGGCTGGCCTCAGGGTTCGCAATTGCGACCTTCGCAGGGTTCGCATTTGCGAGAAATGGGTCGCATTTGCGACCTTGGCGGGGTTCGCAATTGCGAGCCTGATGTCAGATTTGCGACCTTGGCAGAAGAGACCCACCTTCGCGATTCAAAAGGTTTTTTCGCATTTGTGACGTCCGCATTTGCGAAGCAGGTGTCACAAATGAGACATCTAAGGGCTATGTCCAGTTATAAAAAAATTCAAACTTAGCTCGTTTCCCTCACTTCCCAATTAGCTTTGGGCGATTTTTGAGAGCTTTTGGACGGAGATTGAAGAGGGTTTCTACTGGGATTGATTAGACGTGTGTTCTATGAACTAAAAATATGATTTAATTGTTGAATCAACATAGAAATTCATGTAAACTTAGCAAAAAGGGGGAAGAACTAGGGCTTGAGTTTTGGTATTGCAAATTGGGATTTGAGGGGTCATTTGGACTCCGATTTTGGTGTTCGTTATATGTATAGACTCATGGTGAGATAATGAACCCGTTGGCATAAGAATTTCTGAGTTTTGAGAAGTGATCATGGGGCTCGTGTTTTTGCTAATTTCGAGATTTTTGCTATTTTTTGATTGTTTTCGATTGGCGTATTGTGACTTATTCGTTTTGGTTTTCATTAGATTCGACACACGAGGAGGTCCACTTGAAAGGTAAAGTAATAGTGAGCTAGTATTTTGGCCAGCTTGAGGTGAGTAATAGATGTAAATGATGTCCCAAGGGTTTTAAACCCCGTATTTGCACAAGTGCTATAATAAGGTGACTTGCACGCCGGGTAGCGAGAGTGTGGTAGAGCACCTTTGGGGATTGTGATTTGGTCCATCCCGGTAGATGAATATACTGCGTATTTAACTGAAATTTCTTATTATTATTATAACTTGAGCTGATTGCTATATTTGAGCTTCGTGCCAATTGATTGAATCCTTCAGGGGTTGCTATTACTGGTTTCTTACCATTTTACGTATTATTGAACTCAGTCATGACATTTAGTACTATGTTTCAAGCTCAGCCATCTTTTCTCAAACTTGAAACTTAAATAATATATCTAATGAAATTTGGGTTGAATATTTATATATTGTTGTGCCTGAGGGGCTTATGTGATTCTGGACTGAGCATGGGATCAGGTTGCACGCCGCATCTATATTATGTCGATATTGATATGAGGCCGATGGCCTAACTGATGCCACGAGATGGCTTATATTGTTCTTGGGCCATAACAGGCCCCTCCCAGAGTCTGCATACCCTCAATGAGCGCCGTAGAAGATAAATAAAGGGAGCGGGTTGCACGCCGCATCGAGTACTATAGAGTACCGAACTATGTGTTGCATTTCATATTTGCATGTCACTTACTTACTTATCTGTTGTAGCGTTTCCATAATTGTTGTTATTGGTTTACTGATTTAATACTATTTGGTTCAGGTTGCTGTATTTATAGAATTACTTTGTGCTTATTCAGGATTTCTTATTTTGAGGCTTTATTTATGTTTATTACTCACTTGGTCGGAGTAATCACATTACTCCCTGCACCTTGCGTGCGGATCCTGGTACATCTGAGGTTGAGTGAGGGTTTCTCTAATGAGCAGTTTATTCGGGATCATCAAGGTATCTGCATGACGTCCGCAGTCCTGATCTTCCTTCTACTTTTATTTTATTTATTTCCGCATTTCTGTAGAAGGATATGTAGTAGATTGATACTCAGGTATTAGAGGCTCAGACTTGTGACACCGGATTCTTCGGGCTGTGTAGTTGTTTTTATTACTTGGGATTTCGCATGTTTTAGTTTTATTTCAGACTTTCAGTACTACGATTTAGTAAGTTATATATGTTAATTAACTCCTAAATGGTATAAAATAGTTAAGGTTATTGAATTGGTCAGGCTTGCCTAGCAGTGTGTTGGGGCCATCACGACCGGGGTTGGGGTCGTGACAAGTTGGTATTAGAGCTTATGTTACGTGGTCTCGCAAGTTGTGAGCCGGTTTTGTAGAGTCTTGTGGATCGGTACAGAAAAGTCTATATTTATCCGGGGATGTTGCAGAATCTTTAGGAAAACTTCATATTCTTGAAATTCTTTTCGTGCGGCTTTGTCGAACTGAGAACTAAACTTCTAATATTCTATTATCTCACATATTGTGAGGACACGAGCTACCGAACATGGCAGACGACCACCATTATCTCCTACTGAGGCCACCAGAGGTCGTGGACGCGGTCATGGTCGTGGCAAAGGTGGAGCATCCGGGCAGTGCTTGCTGATCCACCAGTTCCCCCAGGTCAGGATCAGGCTCTAGCTGCAGACACGCCAGTAACACCAGTTTAGGCGCCAGCGGTGCCTATCATGATTTCGAGTCTTCAGGAGACCTTGGCACAGATATTATCATTTTGTACTGGCCTGGCTCGGGCAGTTTCAGTTACCACCGCAGTAATAGCTACTTGAAAGGTTGGGGGAGGCAATTGGATCCCCGCTGCTCGCACACCTGAGCAGGTGGTGCAGGGACTACAGGCACCAAAGGCACCTCCAGCTCAGCAGGTTTTACCAGTTAAAGGATTCGTGGTTCTAGCTATTCTAGAAGATGAGCAACATTGTCTCGAGAGGTTCTATAGGCTCCAGCCTCCGACATTTAGTGGTGCTGAGGGCGAGGATGCCTAGGGTTTTCTTGACAGGTGTCAGCGTATGCTCCGGATGGCAGGGATCCTTGAATCGAGTGGTGTGGCATTTACTACCTTTCAGTTTACTAGGGCTGCACTTACTTGGTGGGAGGATATTGAGAGGCGTAGGTCTGTCGGTGTATTCCCTTTTTCGCAGCAGTTCTCTGCTCTTTTCCTGGAAAAGTTTGTACCTCAGTCCCTCAGAGAAGAGCTTCGTAGGAAGTTTGAGTGGTTGATGCAGGGGGATACGACAGTGACTCGGTACGAGATGAGGTTTTCACAGTTGGCCCGTCATGCTATATGGATAGTTCCATCAGATCGTGAGAGGATTAGGAGATTTGTGGATGGCTATAACTACCATCTTCATATTTTGATGACTAGAGAGAGAGTATTCGGTGCTACATTTGAGGAGGTGGTGGATATAGTTCGTGAGATCGAGTCAGTTTGTTGAAGAGAGCGAGAAGAGAGGGAGGCCAAGAGGCCTCGTGGATCGGACTGTTACAGTGGTGCTCCTTCTAAGGACCAGTTCTAGCATGGCAGAGGTTGTTCCTTCAGGCCTGCTCAGTCGGCTTGTCTAGAGTATCATGGGGGATCTTCAGGTCGTGGTCATCATGGGTCCCAGCAGGGTCAGTCTTCACTCAGCGCCCTTCTAGGTAAGAGTTCATCTCATGCCCCATCAGCTCAGGGTTCTTCTGTGTCGAGTACATCTTCTAGTCACTCCGGTGTGAGGGGTTCCCTTCAATCCCCATCTCCAGCACCGAGCAGTTATTATGAGTGCGGAGAGTTTGGTCACTTGAGGAGGCAGTGCCCTCGACTTCGTGGCAGACAACATCAGCAGAGGGGTCAGCCCTCGACTTTTTCTCTAGCTACTTCATCACCCGCCCAGCCAGTTAAGGGTGGAGATCAGGCAGCTAGGGGTCGCCCCAGAGGTGGAGACCGATCTGGCAGTGGCCAAGCTCGTTTCTATGCTATGTCGTGCAGGACAAATGCCATTGCTTCAGACGCTGTCATTACAGGTACCGTTTTAGTCTGCCATAGAGACGCCTCAGTATTATTTGATCCCGATTCCACCTATTCATATATGTCTTCATATTTTGCTCATTATTTGGGTATGCCCCAGGATTCTCTATCTTTACCTGTTCATGTGTCTACCCCGGTAGGCGATACTGTGTTGTGGACGGTGTGTACCGGTCATGTGTTGTGATTATTGGAGGTCTGGAGACCCGAGTTGATTTATTGCTATGGAGCATGGTGGACTTCGACGTTATCTTTGGCATGGATTGATTATCTCCGTGTCATGCTATTCTAGACTATCATGCTAAGACAGTCACTTTGGCTATGCCGGGTGTACCGTGGATCAAGTGGCGTGGTGTGACTGATTATCTCCCTAGTAGAGTTATTTCTTTCTTGAAGGCCTAGCGCATGGTTGGGAAGGGTTGTCTTTCCTATTTGGCATTTGTGAGGGATGTTGGAGTTGAGACTCCTACCATTAATTCTGTTCCAATTGTGAGGGATTTTCCCGATGTATTTCCTGTAGACCTACCGGGCATGCCACCAGACAAGGATATTGACTTAGGTATTGGCCTGGTGTCGGGCACTCAGCCCATCTCTATTCCGCCATATCGTATGGCACTAGCGGAGTTGAAAGAATTGAAGCAACAGGTTCAAGAGCTCATAGATAAGGTGTTCATTCGACCTAGTGTGTCACCTTAGGATGCGTCAGTTCTGTTTGTGAAGAAGAATTATGGCACAATGAGAATGTGCATCGATTATAGGCAACTGAGCAAAGTAAAAGTGAAGAACAAGTACCCCTGCCTAGCATTGATGATTTATTTGACCAGCTTCAGGGAGCAATGGTGTTCTCCAAGATTGATCTTCGTTCGGGTTATCACCAATTTAAGATCAGGGATTCAGATATTCATAAGACTGCTTTCAGGACTATATATGGTCACTATGAGTTTTTTGTTATGTCTTTCGGGCTGACCAATGCCCCAGCAACGTTCATGCATCTGATGAATAGTGTGTTTCGACCTTATCTAGGTTCATTTGTCTTCATGTTCATTGATGATATCCTGGTATACTCGTGTAGTCGGGAGGAGCACGTGAAACATTTACGAGTTATATTACAAAGATTAAGGAAGGAGAAACTTTATGCAAAGTTCTCCAAGTGTAAGTTTTGGCTTAGCTCAGTGGATTTCTTGGGAACGTGGTGTCCAGTGAGGTGATTCAGGTTGACCCATAGAAGATAGAGGCGGTGCAGAGTTGGCCCAGACCGTCTTCAGCCACAGAGATTTGTAGTTTCCTTGGGTTGGTAGGATATTATCGCCGATTTGTTTAGGGTTTTTCCTCTATTGCATCGCCCTTGACCAAGTTGACTCAGAAGGCTGTTTCATTTGTGTGGTCGGACGAGTGTAGGGAAAGCTTTCAGAAGCTCTAGAGAGCTTTGACCACAGCTCCAGTATTGGTTTTGCCGTCAGCTTCAGGTTCCTATACGGTATATTGCGATGCTTCCAGAGTTGGGATAGGTTGTTTATTGATGTAGGAGGGTAGAGTTATCGCATATGTTTCCCGTCAGTTGAAGCCCCATGAGCAGAACTACCCTATTGATGGTTTGGAGTTAGCTTTTATAGTTCATGCCTAAAGATTTTGAGGCACTACCTATACGGCGTATCTTGTGAGGTATTCGCCGATCATCGCACTCTTCAGCATCTGTTCAAACAAAAGGATCTTAATTTGAGGTAGCAGACATGGCTAGAGTTACTGAAGGATTATGATATTACGATTATGTATCACCCGGGGAAGGCCAATGTACTGGCCGATGCTTTGAGCCAAAATGTAGTGAGTATGGGGAGCTTGGCATACATTCTAATTGAGGAGAGGCCATTAGTAGTTGATGTTTAGTCCTTGGCCAATCAATTTGTGAGACTAGATATTTTGGAGCCCAGTCGGGTGTTGGCTCGTGTGGTTTCCCAGTCTTCCTTGTATGACCGCATCAGAGAGTGTCAGTATGAGGATCCGCATTTTCTTGTCCTTAAGGACAGGGTTCAGCATGATAATCCCAGGGATATGACCATTAGAGATGATGGTGTGTAGGATGCATGGCCGGATTTGCGTGACTAATGTGGATGGGCTTTGGGAGTTCATATTGGAGGAGGCCCATAGTTCGTGGTATTCCATCTATTTGGGTGCCGCGATGATGTATCAGGATTTTAGATAGCACTATTGGTGGCGGAGGATGAAGAGAGATATTGTGGAGTATGTAGCCTGTCGTCTTAATTGTCAGCAGGTGAAATATGAGCATTAGAGACGGGGTGGCTTGCATTTGCAGATGGTTATTCCTGAGTGGAAATAGGAGAGGATCACTATGAGTTTTGTTACCGGACTCCCTCAGATTTTGAAGAAATTTGATTTCATTTGGGTGATTGTAGACAGGCTGACCAAATCCGTGCACTTTATTCCGATTTGTACTACTTATTCTTCAGAGCAACTGATAGAGATTTATATTCGAGAGATTATTCAGTTACATGGTGTCCCTGTTTCCATCATATCAGATCGAGGCACTCAGTTTACCTCTCAGTTTTGGCAGACAGTTCAGGGAGAGTTGGGTACTCAGATACAATTGAGCACAACCTTTCACCCATAGACGGACGGACAATCCGAGTGCACCATTGAGATATTAGAGGATATGCTACGCGCTTGTGTTATTGATTTTGGAGGATCATGGGATCGGTTTCTACCGCTTGAAGAGTTTGCCTACAGTAAGAGATATCGGTCAAGCATTCAGATGGCACTGTAACATGCATTGTATGGGAGACGGTGTAGATCTCCAGTTGGTTGGTTCGAGCCCGGTAAGGCTAGATTATTGGGGACATATTTGGTTCAGGATGCATTGGAGAAGGTGAAGATTATTCAGGAGAGACTCTGTACAACGCAGTTGAGGCAGAAGAGTTATGCAGACATGAAGGTCAGAGATGTATCCTATATGATTGGTGAGAAGGTTTTGCTGAAGGTTTCACCCACAAAGGGTGTTATGAGATTCGAAAAAAAAGGAAAGTTGAGTCCATGATTTATTGGGCCCTTTGAGGTACTTAAGGGGATTGGGGAGTGGCTTATGAGCTTGCTTTTCCACCCATCTTGTCGAGCGTGCATCCGGTTTTCCATGTTTATATGCTCCGGAAGTATATTGGGACCCATCCCATATTTTGAATTTCAGTACAGTCTAGTTGGGGGGTGATTTGACTTATGATATAGAGCCAATATCCATTTGGGATCATCAAGTTCGGAAGTTGAGTTTAAAGGATGTTGCTTCGGTGAAGGTGCAGTGGAGAGGTCGACCCATGGAGGAGGCTACCTGGGAGACCGAGCGGGAGATGCGGAGTAGATACCCTCACCTATTTGAGGCTTCACGTATGTTTCTTGACTCGCTCGAGGACGAGCGTTTGTTTAAGTTGGGTAGGATGTGACAATTCGACCCGTCGTCACATGAGTTACCGCCCCATTTCCCCTATTTTCTGCTTCTTTATGATTCATTATGAGTGTTTGTGTGAACGAGTTGATTAGGATTGAATTGAGAAGGAAATGAGATACTTAGTTTCTTTAAGGAAGTCTTGTTTTGGAAAAGTCAACTGGACCTTGACTTATGTGTTAGGAGGCTCGAATGTGAATTCCAATGATTCGGTTAGCTTCGAGGATGACTTGTGACTTAGGAGTATGATCAAAAGTGATTTTGGAGGTCCGTTGTAGAATCAGGCTTGAATAGGCGAAGTTAGTATTTTGGCGAATTCCGGTTGGGTTGGTGAGATTTTGATCTGAGGGTCGGAATGGAATTTTGAGAGTTGATGTAGCTTCGTTAGGAGATTTGGGATGTGTGTGCAAAATTTTAGGTCATTCGGAAGTGTTTTGGTTGAGTGTTTGATCAAATGCGTGTTTCGGAAGTTTTAGAAGAGTTTAGGCTTGCATCCGATGTAATTTGATGGTATTGGTGTTGTTTCTGGTGTTGTGATAATTGGAGCAAGTTCGAATGATGCTTTAGAATGGGTTGGCACTTTTGGTTGAGGTCCCGGGGACCTTGGGTGAGTTTCAAATGGCTAAACGGGATGTTTCAGACTTTGAAATGCAGCAACAGTTGCAGGCCACACAAATACGACAAAAGGGTTCGCATTTGCGATCTTGCATTTGCGAGTGAGGCTTCGCAATTGTAAAAAGGCTGGCCTGAGGTAGGGTTCGCAATTGTGATAGTTTGATCGCAATTACGACCTTGGCAGGGTTCGCATTTGCGACCTTGGTAGGGTCCGCAATTGCGAGCCAGATGTCGCATTTGCGACCTTGGCAGGAGAGGCTCACCTTTGCAATTTTGAATGTTTTGTCGCATTTGCGAACCAGGTGTCGCAAATGCGACATCTGAGGGCTGTGTCCAGTTATAAAAAAATCAAACTTAACTCGTTTCCCTCACTTCCCACTTGGCTTTGGGCAATTTCTGAGAGCTTTTGGACGGAGATTGAAGAGGGTTTCTACTGGGATTGATTGGAGGTGAGTTGTATGAACTAAAAAAATATGGTTTAATTGTAGAATCAACCTAGAAATTCATGTACACTTAGCAAAAAGGGAGAAGAACTAGGGCTTGAGTTTTGGTAGTGCAAATTGGGATTTGAGGGGTCATTTGGACTCCGATTTTGGTGTTCTTTATATGTATAGACTCGTGGAGAGATAAGGAACCCATTGGTATAAGAATTTTTGAGTTTCGAGAAGTGAGACCATGGCTCAGATTTTTGATAATTTCGAGATTTTTGTTATTTTTTGATTGTTTTCGATTGGGTATTGTTCCATTGGCATATTGTGACGTATTTGTTATGGTTTTGATCAGATTCTGCGTGTGAGGAGGTCGACTTGAAAGGCAAAGGCATAGCGAGCTAGGATTTTGGCCGGCTTGAGGTGAGTAATAGATGTAAATTATGTCCTGAGGGTTTGAAACCTTGTATTTGCACATCGTAGTTCTATAATGAGGTGACTTGCACCTGAGGTAGCGAGCGTGGGGTAGAGAACCGTTGGGGATTGTGACTTGGTCCGTCTTGGTAGATGAATATATTGCGTATTTAACTGAAATTCCTTATTATTATTATAATTTGAGCTGATTGCTATATTTGAGATTCGTGCCAACTGATCGAATCCTTCAGGGATTTCTATTACTTACCATTGTACGTATTATTGAACTCAGTCCTTGCATTTAATACTTTTTTTCAAACCCATCCATTTTTTCTCAAACTTGAAACATAAATAATATTTCTAATAAAGTTTGGGTTTAAAATTTATATATTGTTGTGCCCGAGGGGCTTATGTGTCCCTGGACTAAGCATGGGATCGGGTTGCGCGCCACAACAGTATTATATCGATATTGATGAGGCCGAGGGCCTATTAGATGCCACGATATGGCTTATATTGCGCTTGGGCCATAAGGGGCCCCTCCCGGAGTCTGCACACCCTCAGTGAGCGCCGTCGACGATAAATAAAGGAAGCGGGCTGCACGCTGCAGCAGGTACTAGAGAGATCCAACTATGTGTTGCATTTCATATTTGCATGTCACTTACTTACTTATCTGTTGTAACATTTCCATAATTGTTGTTATTGGTTTACTGATTTAATACTATTTGGTTCAGGTTGTTGTATTTATAGAATTACTTTGTGCCTATTTAGGATTTCTTATTCTGAGACTTTATTTATGTTTATTACTCACTGCGTCGGAGTACTCACATTACTCCCTGCACCTTGCATGCGGATCCAGGTACATCTGAGGCAGAGTGAGGATTTCTCTACTGAGCAGTTTATTTGGGAGCATCAAGGTAGCTGCATGACGTCCGCAGTCCTGATATTCCTTCTATCTTATTTGATTTATTTCTGCATTTCTTTAGAATGATATGTAGTAGATTGATACTCAGGTATTAGAGGCTCAGACTCATGACACCGGATTCTTCGGGCTGTGTAGTTGTTTTTATTACTTGGGATTCCGCATGTTTTAGTTTTATTTCAGACTTTCAATATTATGATTTAGTAAATTATCTGTGTTAATTAACTCCTGAATGGTATAAAATGGTTAAGGTTATTGAATTATTCGGGCTTTCCTAGCAGTGTTTTGGGCGCCATTACGACCACGGTTGGGGTCGTGACAGCCAACCTTTGCAGGAAGGGTGCTGGAGGTCATTTCCTTCCTGTGACTTGAGTTATATCCCGCTCAGGCATTTTTTTTAATTCCTTATTTTGCAATTTCTCAGTCTCCTGTGCAACCTCTTTTTCTTTCTTGTTTCCTCTTGTGCATGTTATATTGTTATCTTTGTTAACCTTGTTGAATCATCTACCTCAATTGGCACATGCACAAGAATCTCAGTTTGTCACTTTCGCGAGCAATTTCTTGCTCTAGATCAAGATCTTTGCCATTTATTAGAGTCATCGCCATAAGTTGCTTTGGGCGCTGATCTTTAGGATTTATGTGTGTTCGCATGTAATATACCTCGAGGAGGATTGTTAAGGGCCATGGATATTTGCCTTATTTGAATCTCAATGCCCTTGATAGTTGAGTCGTATGATACTACCTTTTCTTGCATATGGTTGACCTTTTCTTCCATTTTCCCACTGGACCCAATGAGTTATTGCATCATTCCTTTAATTTTAAATATCCCATCATCTTGTCGCACTATTTGTTGCTGTTGAGGTTGTTGATAAGCTAGTTGTTGAATCTGCTGATTGTACCCTTCTTGCCTTTGATAAAACACAACCTGAGCCATATTGTACTGCGTTGTGCTGGCCTATAGTGTTGATTCTTCTATCCCCAAGTATGACCACCTTGTTTCTGGCCTCCATAGTTACCTACATAGTTCATATTTTACTGATAGTTCTGGTTGTCACTTTACTCCGCGAGCACACATATAGTTTTTTAATACATGATGTACATAGGCCCCCATTAGTCGTGTCAACTATGTGTACCTTCTTTTGGCTTGATTCATCAATTTACTTGGTTAGGATACTCATTTGCAACATAAAAGTGACCATATTCTCAGCTATGAAGTTGTTTGGGTCCAAAGCTACTGAGTGAACTACAAGGGTTATTGTAGTGTCTCTTGTCTTACATCATGGGTTTTGTGCCATTTTATCTAGCAGGACCTTACACTCTCTAAATGATTTGCTCAAAAATACTCCACCCACTGAAGCATCAACATTGTCCTTCAAGCTATTTGCCAATCCCATGTAAAACCTTTGTCTCAACATCTGATCTGGAATGACATGATCTGGACACTTAACCAGCATCCCTTTGAACCTCTCCCACGTTTCTTGTAGTATTTCAGCTGATTTCTGCCTGAAGCTCAATACCTTATCAACTTGCTTAGCAATATTATTCGATGGGTAAAACTTGTTCAAAAATTGCATGACTAATTGCTCCCAAGTGGTGATGGAGTTAATAGGGAGAGAATTGAGCCAAGTCTGAGCTTCTACAGTCACCTAGAATGGAAAAAATAACATTCTAATTGCTTCTGGTGTCACATTTAGTTGCCTTTGAGTGACACAAATTGACAAAATGTTTTTCAGATGTTGTTGTGGACCTTCAATGTAAGACCCGGAGAATAGTCCCTTGTTCTGCAACACATGTATGTTGTATCAGCTGTGGATTGTGCCCAATCATACAATGTTGTTTCTGGCACAAGAGGTTTCACACCCTGATTCGGGTCACTTCCAATGTTTCATTTGTTTTGACAACGTCCCCCGTGTCTAGTTCGATATGTTCTATTAGGTTTCACTGTTGTTTGCCATTCTTGTTTGCGCGATTTAATGCCTTGAAAGTTTTCTGAGGTTCCGATAATGCTTCAAACAATTCACAAGTTTTTGAGGAGTTTCTAGGCATGCATGTGTAACACCCAACACTACAAACGTTAGAATTTCAATATAATGAATTTAAAATGAAGAAAATTGACTAAACTAAGAATCCTAGAAATTCTTCTAAATGTAATTAATAACACCGTTAATTATCTGGTAACGACGCTAAAAATTAATCACGCCCAACTATGCCTTATAAAAAGGACTAAACAATCATTGTAAATATAATTCAGTTTACAATTCTGAAGTAGAATCCCCCACAAAATTAACCTATATTACAACTACTAGTTTTACAAGAATTCAAGTAATAAAGTTTCAAAAATATTGAATAATGAGTTGAGTGTTTATTAACTAAAAGCGAGGTAATCAAGAAGCTAGAATTTTATTACTAGCAAAGCAAATGTTGTAGACATGATTGGAAAGGTCTACATTATGATTTCCCCTCTCGTTGGAATCCTTACTGCCATGTCTCCTATAAATTTTCTTATATATTCTCTACTGATCATGAGCACTTTAGGTGTTTTAATTCTCTTCCGAGCAAATACAATAATTTAATTGTCGTATTCTTCCGAGCTACGCTAGCTGGCACTAGTTTATTGCTCACTAAGATAGCACCAAGGTTTCGTTATTCCTAGTCCCACCTTTAAACCCTCCGTATTGATCCCTCATATATGTTAGGAGTGATTTTATTCAACAACTACCTAAATATATACTCTTTTCCAAGTAATACACACTAAATAGTTATAGTCAATTGAGGGCCCTTTAGGCAACCACAATAATCGCATAGTTAAACAAGTAAAGAAACTATTGGCAAACTTATATTAAACGCAACAAAAATTCATCCTCCAAGAGTTTCCATAAAATCCTAGAATAAAAATTTTAGCTACTCATAATTGTTTTCACAACTGCAATACAAGAATTCATCACCAATAACAGAAAAGGGAATAAGAAAGATAAAAACTAGTTTTCGAATCTTCCATCTGGCTCTTTACTTGTATTTGCCTTCAAAGATGTTGTGTAACACTTAAAAAGTCTTTCTTTGATGTATTTATATTACTTAGGATTTTAAGTGATTGCTTCCAACTCCGCACTACTAATAAGTAGCAAGAGAGGGTTGCAATAGCTTTTACCCAATTTTGGGTCGGGACTGAATCCACTGAGATCTAGAATTAGAATCAAGTATCTATCTAGTTTAGAATTTCGCGTATGTTCTTAAATACACTTCTAATCATTTTTGGGGTTCTTTTTATAATTCTACTTGTATCAAACTAGTAATTGTAAATACAACTAGATTAAGCTAAGCGTTAAATATTGCAAGTTGTATATAATGGTTTAAAGGACACCAGGATAGTGACTTCCGCCTAGGTGGCCAATTGACAGTCACTTAAATCTAAGGCATATTTGACATATTTAGGGAATATGATATAACTGTTGTACTAATTTACCCACTCTACACCTCTCGGTGGTTCAAGTGATTTTGCCCAATTGACTTTCTCAAGACCAATTGGATATGCAACTTTGCACAAGCAACTAAGGTTCAAGTCGGGTATTACTCTCTCGATGTTTAACCCTTTAATTGGGGTTACCAATCTCTTGAGTACGCCCCAAATCCTTGTTGGATCAATTTCAGAGACTTAGGCTATCTTTCTCAAGTAGAACCCTAGTAAACTAAACACAAACTAGTGTTTGCAGTCACTAATTTAGCAATTAACCATGAAATTGACTCAAATACCAAACACCTATAATCAATTTAGCCCCAAAATATAAGACCCATCAATTACCCACACTAGGGTTGAGCCACGACCCTAGTTATGGGGTCTAGCTGCTCATATTCAAAGAAGAAAAACAAAAAATAGATGAAGAAAAATACAAAGATTCAATGATGAAAGGTAAGTAAAAATGCCTAAAATGGTTAGAAAAGTCGACCTACGAGCGCAGCTAATGTATTATATTATCTGATATCCTAAAAATAAAAAAAGAATCTATTTATACTAAGCTGAAAAATCTAGACAAAAATTACTCTTGTGGGGTTAGTGCGTACCGCAAAAAATGGACCGTTATCCGCACTGGGCTATTGACTTCAAAATTCTTGTTCTCTGAACATGGGCTCCGCGGACCGCACAGAATGGACTGCGACCGCGGAGGCTTCTAGTGCGGTCCACAGAATGGACTGCGACCGCGGAGGCTTCTAGTGCGGTCCACAGAATGGACTGCGGATTGCACATGCTTCAAAATTTTATTCTTCATCCTCTCTGAACCTTGGCTCTGCGGACCGCACAAAATGATAGTTCAACCGCATTGTTTTCAGTGTGGTCTGCACAAAACCATCTGGGGATGCATTGCCTTTAAGCCTGAAAAACAGCTCTCTGATTCTTCTAGTGCGGACCGTATAAAGGGGTATGCCGCCGCACTAGGCCTGTTCTGCCTGAGCTTTCCTTACTTTTGGCACTTGTGCAAGTCTCTGTAATATCCAACATTTATGAGTGAACTTTTAAGTAATTTATTTTAACTAAACGGGCCACATCGAAACTGGTATTGATTATATTTGTGTATAATATATATATATATATATATATATATATATATATATATATATATATATATATATATATATATATATATATATATATATATATGTATATTGCACTAGTATGCAATTATTCTCTCAAAATTAATTATATAGGTAAAGTATGAAGTAAAAAAATAACAATAAAATAATAATTATTTAGTTGATTGAATTCTATACTACACATAACTAGGTGATATAGATTGATTATTTAGTTAACGGGCCAAGCCCATATTATACATTTAAGAGGCAGGTTATCTAAGAGCGTAAATCAATATATAGTGTTTATCTATCTATTGTGCCTACTAAGGGATTTGCAAAAATGGGAACCAATAACGGCACTCTTCACGTGGAGATTAAGATGCTAACTGATTTGGCTTTTGCACTCATTCATTATTCTAAGTGAACTTTGGGGAAAGAAATAGTTTTAGCTTCAAAGAACTAAATATGCAAAAGAAAAGCTAAGAGGCATCAGTTTTTGCTCTAACTTCAATAGCTACAAGTTGCAGGTGTCAAGGTATTTCTTTACCTTTTGAATTACTACCCATGAGTCATGACTTATTCATAAAGATATATTATATATAGAGTATCTATTTAGATTGTGATGTTGAGATATGATTTTACCTTTACGTTCATAGTTTAAAGCAAAGTGTTGAGGTTTAGCTCTAAGCTTGAAAGTTAAGTATATTGAGATTTGACCCCAACTACATTATTGATATCGTTAATTAATATTTTGGATAGATTGAGACCATTGAAGGCCGTTTGGTTGGTTGGTTGAACGTTATAAGATTGGAAAAGTTCTCATTAGCGAGGTAAGTGAGACTTTAAACTTTAATGTTGGTTTTTCTAACATTTGTTTTGAAAATATATTTTGTCTGTCTGGTCCATATGTTGGGACGAGCGTGCGCTTAATCGATAGCCGTTGACTAGCCATAAATATATACTATTTTGTAAAAAACTAAAATTATTTAATAAGTGATTTGTGGTGTAGTGTGATATGGCGTTGGCGCATTGTGTATGTCGCCGTGATATATTTGGGGCACTGTATATGCTACCGTGATAGATTTGGGGTATTGTGTATGCTGTCGTCATATATTTGGGGCATTGTGTATGCCGCCGTTATAAATTTGAAGCATGTGTATGCCGTCGTTATAAATTTGCGGCATTGTGCATGCCGCCATGGTAGATTTAAGGAATTGTGTATGATGTCGTAGACTTGTTGGGGTGTTTGGTTAATTTCCTGTACTGCCATTAATGAACAATCATCAGTGTAGATTGTGTTAAGATATATAAAGTATTGTTGTTGATTAATTTGTTTGGACCTTATAGAGTAATTATATGGTGAAAGATTTATGTGCTCGGCGCGTGTTTGAATTTTCTAAGACTTATTTCAGAGGTATTAAAGTGGCGGGTCGAGAATTTTACTGGGTTATATTTACATATAACTCACTCCTTACCGACATCTCTATGCAGTTATCGCTGGAGGAGATAGAGGTAGTAGTAGACGAGTTCGCTAGAGTGAATCCAATTATTGAGATGAGCTACCACATTGAGATGTCTTTTGTAATCCTCTTAGATTCTCCATGGTCTAGTGTGAGATTTTGGCTATAGTTTTGTTCTTCTAGTTGGCAGTTATTATTTATAAATATTTATGGAATAATTTGGATTAATAATTATTTGCATTTAATTATCAAAATGTTGGAAATTATATTTATTTCGGTTGAGTTTTGAATAAATGCTAAGCATATGATGTAAGTCGGTTCGCCTAGCGAGTAGTATTAGTTGGGTGCCAGTCATGTTTAGGGGTATTTTTATACGTGTCAGTTTCACTCCTTTTGAGCTGATCTTTGACATTATGTCACTTTGTGGATCAAACCTGCAATCAAATACAAAGTATGAGCCTTTTGAGACTATTTTGTATGAATATTTGATCAAAGCATAGGTAAGAAGGAGTATAAAATGCGTCAAAATCCTTAGTTATCACTAAGGGCCGAAACTTTTCAATCCCACTTTGGATGGAAAAAGCTGGAATCTGCGTCTGCCTCCGCGCATCGCGCGCCCATGGACGCAGATTCAACTTTTGAAAAATTTTCCATCTTGTGAAGCGATTCGTGCCTTTGCTTCACTTTACTATTTTGTGCCTTCACTTTTCTCCTTGTTTGCATCTATTTTCGTACTACACACGGGAATAGACAAGCTCCCAATCCTTCTATTTTTCTCCTTTTTATAATAACTTGATATCTTTTGCTCCATTATTGTTCAAGATAACTCCTACAAATAAAAAATACGTAATGAGTATAATTCTCTTCAAATATCATGTAATCTCCCGCGACTCACACGATAAATGAAATGAAAATACATTCAAAATTATGCACTTTTGGCCATTTATCAGTGTATAAGAATATCTCGATAAGGTGTATTAGTAATGCAGAGACTAATAATGCATGACTTAGTTATGCAGAGATTATTTCTTATGAACTTTTTGTCGTAGTGTATTAAAAATTAAAATACGTTGCATAATATTTTTAAAAAATAGTTGTTTGCGAAAATACCCTCCATATTCTTTAGCTTTAAGGTGCTTTAAGACAATTTTATCTTTAACCACGCTAATGCATGCATTAATATCATTGGTATTACTAATATCATCATTGCTATGTATTAGTTATACATAGGATAATACCAAATATGTTGTATAACTAATACAGTCAAACCTCTCTATAACAACATTCCTATTTAAACCTCTTCATAGCAACTTTTCACCTACAACAACAACGACCGTTTTATAACAGTACACTCTTTGTAGAATTACTCCTCTATAACAGCCATGTAGGTCCTCTAAGATTGTTACTAATAATAATTCTAAATATTTTATCAAATATTTTATGACTTTAATGCACAACCTATGATAAAAATATTTTATTTTATTATGATAGCAGTGAACACCTTTCTAATGTTGAATTTGCAGTCTATAGTATATTTTTTTCTTTGTTTTTTCCGTAAAAATTGCTCGGAACACCCTATTTGATCGCTCCCATTTAACTTATACCTTTTTTAAAAAAAGTTTTTTCTTGTACTGACTTTTTAAACAATTTCAACGTTCTTTCTACTTCTTTTCCTCCTCAAAATTTTGTTTTTTCTTTTTTCAGAAGTAAGGTTCATCGTTATATGCTTCTTCTTATTTCTCCGATGAGTCCTATAAGACACCCTCAGTTAAAAAGCTTCTATCTTGATTTTGAAACTTGAATCTTATGCATAATATTGGTGTGAAAATGGGACAAGAGAAATTAATTATTAATTTTATATTGTTGTTTGGTAAATTAGATTTGGGAAAAATTGGAGATTTTAGTTGTCGATTGGATTGGTAATGTATTGATGTTTTGGTTCCTGTTAATGTTGCTTTAAGTTACTTCGCGTGGGTACAACATGCCCTCTAGAGCTGAAGTTCGTCAGTTACAAATAAAAACTTCAGGTCTAGAGTTGAAGTTCGACAGTTACAAAACAAGAGCTGAAGAGCTGAAGTTTGCCAGTTAAAAAATAAAAACTTCAGCTTTAGAGCTGAAGTTCACTAGTTACAAAAACAAAAACTTCAGCTCTTTAGCTCTAAAGCTGAAATTTACCAGTTACAAAATAAAAACTTTAGCTCTAGAGCTGAAGTTCGCCAGTTACAAAAACAAAAACTTCAGCAATTACAAACAAAAACTTTAGAATACTTGGTTCAGCATACTTACTAATTCAGTTCCGTCTACTAATATGCTAAAGTCACGCTAAAAAGTTGGTACAATTGTAATTTTCTTTTTGTAAAATAAACACAAATTAAAATATGGCAAAAAAATATGTATAAATGCAAATACCCCTTTTTTTCTTTATGGGTGTAAGCTTCCGAAAACTAATAAAAGTTCACTATAAAAAATATTATCATGTGATTGAACAAGTCAAGTTATCTTTAGACAACTAAACTACGACATTTTATTGCAAATGGATGTAAGACAAGACAGTTAGCAAATGTAAATCAATTCAAACGTTATACCTCAACAAGAGATTGAAATCTATAAAACAAACTACAATTATAAAATACTTTCATTAATCTTGAAAGAATTTTATTATTTGGTAATTTTAAAATATGTTCTTTAGAGTTTAAGTTTTTATGTTTATTATGAGTTTATAAATAATTTAAAAGATTTGTTTAGAATTTAATTAGTGAAATATTCATATATTTAGAGATTTAAGTCTAAATAGTTATCTTATTTTTTATATGTAACATTTAAAAATAATAATTTTTGGATAATTTTTGTGTATAACAACCAAAATATATTTAAACATCAAATGCTATTAGAAGTGTATAACAACTATTCACTATAAAGGTAAAAAATTATCAGAAAATAATATTTTTATAGAGGTTTGACTGTACTTGCATTAATAATACATATGTTGAAAAAGTGTACCAAACAAGAGATTAAGAATACAAAAAGCTAATGCATATACTATTTTCTCTAATTCATCCTACCAAATGCCCCCTAAAAATTTGGAGGAAAAAACATAACTAGGCAATATTTAAATTTTTTTAAATAAATATAGCAATAATCTATATATATATATATATATATATATATATATATATATATATATATATATATATATAAGAACGATAAAAAATGCTGATTTGGCACCTCTTATAGGCTAGGAAAGGTATTTATCTTTTTTGTCAAATTTTTGCCATCTTAACTCATTTTTTCATGTTAAAAAATCAATGTATTCATACATTTATATCATAAATTAATTGTATAATTACATATAGTTATGAGAAATGACTGTTAAACTACCACCCATTAATGCACAATCTGTTGTTCCAAGAATTGCCGTTACTACACTAGCGTTTCTTAATTAATGGAAAAAATGAGTGCTAAACATTCATAGTTTCACAAACAATAGACCTAATGCATTCAAACAGTACTTTTCGGAGATGAACAACATTGTTTGTGGACTCCATCTAATTACCACTTTATTCCATGTAACTCTCCTCTCTTTTTGACAATTTTTTTTTCTAAAAGAAGGTGTTGCCTTCCCTTTGTGGTTGTACGTAAAAGTTATTTTCATTATTAGGTATGTGTCAATTTTTCGGGCTTGATTAGAATGTTCTCTTTACTTATCTATTTGAGATTATATTCATTAACTATATTATTACTTTAATATCTTTAATTTTAATTTAATTTTTCGCTCATGTAAATATTGAAAAACTCATCAATTAAGATAAAAAATAGATTCCTTCTATATGAATAACAACTTAGCTAATACAATCCATAAGAGTATGCGTGGGGTGTGAGTTATGTATTTGCAATGAGAAAGATTGATACTTGAATTTCATTACAGAAGTTACCAAAGGTTGATACTTGAACTTCATTGCAGAAGTTACCTCTATTAGGAGAGGCTAATTATGTAAATTTTAATTAAGATGACAGTTAATATATTTGATAAAATTTATCTACAACAATAACATACCTAGTAATATCACATACTGTAGACTCTGGGGAAAATAATGTGTATGTAAACGTTACCCTTACCTTATGAGGATAGAGAGGTATTTGACAAATTCTACCTCTAGCACATTATTTAGGGTTTCGTTTTAGTAATAAAGATTCATGCTAATAAGAAAAAGCACCACGAATGGAATATTCTATGAATGAGTTATCATATATTTGGTACTAGAAGTTTCTTTATATTCTCACTTATTTTAAACATGATGGAGAGACCAAATTTATTCTGTTATAAAATGTGCAAAAAACAAATTCCTTACAAAAATTATTTGCAAGAAGGCGGTAATACTTCTATCTATTTTACCTAGCCTGTTGAAAATTTTAGATTTGCATCTTATTCCGCTTTTTTCCTTTTAAAAAAAGTTGTTTCCTCTATCTCTTCTTCTTTTTTTTTTACCTATTTTTCTTTTCTTCCTCTGATATGAAAAATTAGAAATTACAAAATATATAACTAATTACTAATTGAAAGCTCTATCTACATTACGTAAATTTGATATATTTGTCATTTTAATTTTTTTTAATTATATCCCAGTTATCTCACATTATGTTGATGTTTATTTTGTTTTTTTATAATGAGAACTTTGCAATATTTTATTTTTTAATATATATAGTAAACTTGATAAATATATTTCTTGACTGCGCAAAGTGCGGATAAATTTATTAGTAAGTAATTATAAAACTAACAGCTAAAAAACTACATTCCCAGCAGAAACATGATCAACCCAATGAATTTTAATTAATGGACATCTTAATCTTTTCTTTTTTCATTGCTTACTTTTATGTGATACATTACATATTTAGCTGATTTATAGGTAAGCACCACTGTTAGACCACATTAATACTGTTCATTTCCTAATGATTTTGTTTCTTTCTTTTTTCTATTTTGATTTACCCTCTTTAATTTATCTTTTCTTTTAATAAAGAAGAATAATGATTTTCGAGTATGGGAAGTTGTGAACATCACGGGAGATTTTCTTTATATATTTACTTTTATGTTATTTTATTCCCTTTCCACTCCTAAAAATATCAAGGATAACATATAAATATAAATGGAGTATATATATATTTATAAATGTGATATATAATATGCACTTGTATATTACTATCATAGTATATCATTTAAAGATGATATATCTATCAAAAACTAGAAAAAATCGAAACGCAAAACTGAATATACTAAGCATCTGCTCATACTTGTGGCTTACTTCCTATCCATTCCAGTTTGTTATAGCAAATATTAATACAAATAATAAAGATTGCAACAGATGAATGAATATCAAATTCATAAACAATACTACGCATGGTTTTTTCAATATCTATTAAGTATATGATGAATAATTATTATTGGTATATAATATTATATTATTTGAATATGCATAAAACATAGTCTTTAGCCATATATTCGCCGAATAGATGGAAAATATACACGACTTATATTCGGAAAGTGTGAAATTTTATAATCTAATTTGATGTAACTTTTGTTGCATAAATATAACTATGCAAATACCATATATATTATTAAATATACATATTTAGGATGGCAAACGGTCGGGTCGGGTCGAATATGGTTCGGGTCTAAAACATGTGATAAAAATGGATTAATTATCTGATCCGGTCCATTTTTAATACGGATAAAAAACGGGTTAACTGGCGGACAATATGGGTTAACCATATTATTCATGACTTCTTGTATATGATCACTTTTGGGAGAATTCTTAGTCTCCCTAACTTGAGGTAACCCTAAATTTGAGGCTTTACAAATAAAAGTTAGACTCATTAGTTACTCATTGGTTATCCATTTAGAAAATGGATAATATGGTTCTTATCCATATTTAACTCGTTTTTAAAAAGTTGACAGTCCAACCCATTTTATAGTGAATAATATGGGTAATTAACTGTTTTCTTTGAACCATTTTACCACCCCTATACACATCATATACATACATATATATATATATATATATATATATATATATATATATATATATATATATATATATATATATATATATATATATATATATATATATAGTATATTTTATATATAGGAAATATATCTGATATAACATGTATATCTATATATGCTATTATACGTAATACGCATCATATACATCTCATATATTAATAATTTGAGTCTTCGTTTTCTCCGCTGAATCCCCATTTCACCATGGCTTCTACATCCAATTCCATGGCCACCAAAGAACAAAGAAACCCCAAACCTGTTGTACACCGCCACCAATCTCCATCTCAATCTCACTTTCCAGTCACTTCGTTCTCAAAAAATTCTTATTTGCCGTTTAATCATGCATTTTATTATAGAAGATGGAGAATTAATTTTCTGTCATATTCGGTTTGAAATATTTGAAACATCGAGAGAGCTGATTGAATTTGAAGATTTAGAATATAAATTTCGAACAAACAAAAAATATTTATTCCATAATTTGTGGTACATTTAAATCATTAAATGTAAGGCATAACGTTTACAATATGCTAAAATTGTAAATTGCTATTAATGGAATAATCAAAAAGTAGTATCATTTTCTTAAATACTAGCTTAAAAATGATCAAACGTGTATTTTTCTCTTTGAAAAAATCACTAAGAAAAGCAAATAAGAAAAGAAGATTATATCATGAAGTAAGACCAATTAAGTTTCTCATTCTTTTAACCAAATATCTCGATTGAATGTTAAAATTAGAATTTTAATCGCTTTAGTCCCTCAAAATGAGCATTTGCGTATAAAATTGTATTAATTAGGGTAGTAGATTTTCAAATCATATGTTAATAAGAAATATATATATATATATATATATATTAAAAAGTTATAATTTATCGGATGATAAAAAAAAATCAAATAATTGACTGAACGATAAATAAAGGAAGTGACTTAGGTGAATGAAGTCGTCTTTGCTAGGAGCTAGGGGTGTTCATAAAAACTCGAAAATCAAATCAAACAAAAAAAACCAACACTTTTTGGTTTAGTTTGGTTTTGGTTTTTAATTTTAAAAACAGATGAAATTTGGTTTGGTTTTGGTTTTAATTAGAAAAAACCAAAAAAATCAAACCAAACCGACTATAGGAGTAGCTATTCCAAATCTATTATTACATCTATGTATATGTATATTTTTATAAAAAATTTCAAACTTTTATGATAAATATTAATAGTTTGCACTTTTACTATAGTTCTTTACCTTTACATTCTAATTTGATTGGTAATTTTATTTTGTTAAGTTTAATAATTCATTTCGTAATAAAAATAATATATGTTTAATTATGTCCTTAAATTATTCATCAATATTTGATGCAATTATCATCAATATATCTTTGTAAATGATATATTTCTCCAAAGACAATTGATTTGATAGTGTTACTATGAAAATATGATTGCCAAAATATATGTCTTATATTTAAGAAAAAAACCGACAAATAACCAAAAAATTAACAAAATCTGACATATATCGAACCGAAAAAATTAATTAATTAATTTAATTAGAAAAAATACAACCAAACCGAACATCAACATCCTACTAGGAGCCCTTTACGGCTTTATTTCCCAAGTGGCTGGCGCGGATCTGGATTAGTCTTATTTTTAGCTTTCCAGCTTTATGTAGTTGTACTTTCACGACCAAACTACCCTTCTCTCAAGCTAAAACAGACAAATGTCTCAAAGCTAACAACCATAAAATCATAAAGCTAAGCCCCTTTATCATCATCGTCCCCAGTATATAGGGTTTTACTAGGGTCTCTATTTCACACATATTCTCCGTTCAACATGTCTCCAATTTCCGGCCGTCACGGGCCATCGGAGCTAACGGCGGAGGGAATCGTAGCCTCAGGCCTCGCATCCGAAAAACTAAGCTTACCAAATCTACAATCAAAGATGAAATGCGATCCAGAAGGTTACGAATCAGAACTAACGTTAGTATATAATCAATTCAAATCTTCAATGGAACTATTCGAACAACAAGCGGCACTTAATTTCACTTCCCTTAGCGGTGTATCCCCTGATCCTACGGTTTCAAAGAACTTAGGTGAACGTGCGATGTTTTTATCACACGTTACGCCTTTTTACCCTAAACAGCTAGTTAATTTCCCTAAAGAGCTAGCTCAGTTGCTTCGTTCTTCGGCGAGGACTTTGCCTTCTGGATTACGTGTTCATGTTACTCAAGCTCTGATTTTACTCCTTAATCGAAAGGTATCGCTTCTCAATTTGACTTTCTTATTTAATAATGCACTCCAGTTCGTTTATATGTGTTGATATTTGATTGAGCATAGAGTTTAGGATGTTAATTTGGCTTGTTTAGAAAATATTTAAGTATTGGTTGAAAAAGAAAAAAGCATCGCCTCAGTGGAATATATAAAGAACTTCTAGTGTTTATATTACTCAAGCTCTAAGCCTACTCATTAATCGAAATGTATCGATTATCATTTATTTTTACTCTTGTTAGCACTTTTATTTCCTATGCCTCTTTAGGAGTTGTTTAGCGCTTTAGAAATTTATACCTCATTAGAAAATATAAAGATCGTCTAGTGTTTATATTACTCAAGCTCTAATTCTACTAATTAATGGAAAGGAATTCGATCCTCAATTTTTAAGGTCATTCTAGTGTTTACTTTACATCCTATGCTTTTTTAGGAGTTGTTTAGCCTTTCGGAGAGTTGTACGTCAGTAGACAGTATAAACAACTTCTGTTACTCGAGCTCTAATTGTACTCATTAATAGAAGGTATCGATGCTCAAATGTATTTTATGGCATGTTAGAATTTTTGCTTTACATTCCATGCTTTTCGAGGAGTAGTTTAGCCTTTCATAGATTTATATGTCAATAGAAAATATAAAGAACTTCTAGTGTTTTTTTTTAATTGTTAATTATATTCATGTATAATCTGAGATGAGTGTATATGGAGTATATGATCAGTCATGATTCATATATGATACAACTGACCCTAACTTATTCGGGATTGAGACTAGATCTACTCATTAATCGAAAGGTACCACTACTTGAATAATGAATTTATTAGAGTAGGATTGGCACTAAGCGAATGCTTCAATAACGTAATTACAAACTGTGCAATTGATCGATTGTGTATAACATGGTACCTACGTCCTGAGTAAAAAGCCGAATTGCACCAAATAGCTAGCAAAGTAAAAGCTGTAAACTTAAGGCTATGAGTGTCTTTTGTTGCCTTAAAAAATTCTGCTATTCTTTTCTTTCCAGACTATTCACCAAATAACTTGTGGGATGGTATTCCAAATTTTAAGGGGCTTTTTCTCGAGTCCATTTAGATACCAACACAAAAGAAGCTCCTAATTCGAGTTTGGCATGGTCCTTCATATGCCAAGTGTAGCTAAAAATAAACTCCACAACTCTTTAGTTGTTGTCGTTGTACTAGTTCCTCGATTTTATATGGGATGATGTTTGATTGAACATGAAGTTTAAGATGTTAATTTGACTTGATAAGTACATATTAAAGTAATGGTTGCAAAGAGGAAAAAACATCACCATTCAAGCGATATGTTTTCCTACAAAAATAACAACAACAACAACTACTACGTTTATTACTTTATAGACATGGGGTCTGGGTCCAACCAGTGGTGGCAATATCAATCCGAAATAGTATGACTCACCCAAGATGGCCATGATAGAAACACATCCCGACTACCCATTTAAACTATGGTTTAATATAGGTTGAACCCATTTTCAACCCATACAAAAATGGTTTATTCAGTCGAAAATAGGTCACCTGCGGACCTATAAACTAATAGGAAAATAGCATATTTTGTTGGTGCATGACACAAAAGTAGATTCTGATTTTTCAAACCCAAGGAAGTACTGCTCCTCAATGTTTTTTTCAATGGTCAAAGAAATCCATAAAATTCAAAGGAAGAGGATAAGCTTGGCATGGCCCTACGAGGATGATTCTGAAATCAAGATTTCGTTTTATTTTGTCCTTTCTTTTTAATGTTAGGATAATTGCAATAATCTATGTATCACATAGTAATTGAAGGCTCACTCACTCAACATGGATGTGTTAATCATGAAAAAACCAAATGATACCTTTGTAATCAAGTTGGTTAAATAATTAATGTGGATCAATATTGATGAAATATTACCTGACTAATTAAAAAGGTAAGTAATGCAGATCAACCTTGGCAATATGTTTTCTTTCAGATTGTTGACATTGGGGAGACACTTGCATTGTTCATGGAGCTCCAGACTCTGGGGGATAGGGTTTTGAGAAAATTGGCTTTCTCACATATTGTCCATAGTATTAGACGTTTGAATCAAAAGCACAAGAATGATACAAAGAATCGGGCACTTCAGAATATTTTGTTTGCCTTGCTACAGGTTTGGTTCTGCCTTTTTCTATTGTAATGCCTTCTGAACTTTTTGGTTGAAAATTGACATTCTTCTTATTTGTGGATACTGAAATGTGATAGCAAGAGGATGAAGCGAAAGCAAAAAGAGCACTCATCACACTTTGTGAACTTCATCGGAGAAAAGTGTGGTTTGATGATAGAACAGCAAATGCTGTATGCTCGGCATGCTTTCATTCGTCATCGAGGTAGGCATTGTTGCTAATAGTTGCTCACTGAATTCATCAGTTTACAACTAAAGCTCTTTGTGCTTGTTTACATTCCTCAGGATTATGGTTGCTTCTTTATCCTTTATTCTTGATTATGAGAAAATTGAAGACGACTCAGATAGTGATATGGCAGATAGTGAAGATGAGCAGACAGCCACTCAGCCTCAGGTTGTGGTAAATAAAGAGGCTATTTATAAGGTTGGTTCTCATATTAAATCCTTTATAGTTATTCCTTGTATAATACACACCGGTGGAGCAATCATGCTTGCACTTGTGCTTGCAATTTGTGATTTATAATTCTAATGTGTATCATTCATTAAATGGTTATTTAAATTCATGTCAGCATTTTTTTCACTCTTTGTTTTTAGTTCTATGAGATTATTGATCATATTAAGCACTAGTATAAAATAATGGTTCAAGATTTTGTGCATTCCGGTTTAAATTGGAAAGCATGCAGATGAGTTTTCTGCACTCACTGATCCTTGTGTTTTGGAGTGGAATAATCAGTTTCCAAATTCGGATCTGCAAATTTAGGATCTGCTTCCAACTGATATCTCTGGCTTTCAATACTCAACTTAGTTCAAAATCTCAAGAGAGTAGTGAAAGTTAGTCCTCTGTTGTGGTAAATATTCATCAAATCTGTTGTACTTACTCTGCGTGCACGTCTAGGCAAATAATAAGGGTACATCAGCCAGCAAAAAGAAAAAGCAAGCAAAGTTGCAGCGTGTTGTCCGCAGCATGAAGAAGCAGCAGCGCATGCAATCTGACAATAGAAGCACTGGTTATTCTTCCCCCTTAAACCACTTAAAGGATGCACAGGTTTTTTTAGTTCCCAGTACTCTATGATGCAGTCTTTGTGAGGAATCTGTGGAAAAGATACCCATGGTACATATTTTCATGCAGGGATTTGCTGAAAAGCTGTTCTCACGTCTTCAGACTTGCAATGAGAGGTTTGAGGTAGATTGCGCTTCTTTACTTCCTGTAGTTTTGCCTTGGTGCCGCTGGACTGGACTGGACTTCCCAATGTAGTATTTTCCTTTGGATTTCATCCTTGAAACGACATATTTGTTCATTTCCCATCTCCCTCCAGGTTAAGATGATGATGCTGAAAGTAATTGCTCGAACAGTCGGGCTTCATCACTTGATTTTGTTGAACTTTTATCCTTACCTTCAGAGATATGTTCAGGTATTTTAAATTTCCTTTACAGTTTATATGTCTTTTGGCAGTGTTCTTTCATGTTCATGCTTAAGGTTGGTGCATGGATGTTCTTATAATTGCAGCCCCATCAGCGTGATGTGACAAATTTGCTTGCTGCAGCGGTTCAGGCATGTCATGATATGGTACTGTGCTTTTTGTTCTGCAATTTTTTTGTTTCTTTTGATAAACTTGCTAGCCTTCTCCTGCTCAGATGATATCTTTTCTTGACCAGGTGCCTCCTGATGCAGTCGAACCATTATTTAAACAAATAGTCAATCAGTTCGTGCATGACCGTTCAAGACCCGAGGTATCCGAAATGACTCATATCTCATCAGGATCATATATGTTTTATGTAAACAAAATTAATGCTATATTTGTATTTGAAATTTCCAGGCTATATCTGTTGGAATCAATGTAATTCGAGAAATATGTTTACGCATGCCTTTGGTATGTATACAGTTTCCCCAAGTATTTGGCATTTATAATATACGGTCTTACATGTTGGTATATTCACAACTTTTTTCATTTCATCTTTTTTGTTTTAGTTAATGACAGAAGATTTGCTGCAAGACCTTGTGTTGTATAAAAAATCAAATGAGAAGGCAGTTTCGTCATCGGCTCGATCACTTCTTACTTTGTTCAGAGAGGTACAACAAATTCCTTTCTTTCCCTCTCCCCCCTATAATATACATGTTAAGAATCAGTGAAGTTTTATTTGGCTCGACTGTGACAATTGCTTGCAGGCTTGCCCTTCACTTCTAGTTAAGAAGGATAGAGGACGCCCTACTAACCCAAAAGCAAGGCCTAAGGCATTTGGTGAGGTTAGTGTTGCCAGCAGCATTCCGGGCATTGAGTTGCTGGAGCAGGAGGATAATGACAGTGATGATGATATAGAGGAAGGGTCTGTTGGCTTGTCTGACCATGATGATCAATGTGATGAAGATGTTGACCTTGGTGAAGAGGATGGCACTTGTGAAAAAGATGGAGATGATGCTTCCGATGGTGAATCTGGTGACTCTAGTGGTGATGATTGTGAAATTGATGATGTGTGTGATACTGATGAAGATAACAAAGCGCAAGCTGCTGAAGAGTTTTCAGAATTTGATGATGCCATTGATAGTGCTGATGCCACTGAGGATGATGAGAGTGATGGTGAAGAAGAGGATATTGATGGCAGTAAAATGCAGGATAATAATAGCTGGGCTTCTGAAGAGGATGAAAAGGAATCTAAAGGAATAAAAAGGAAAATATCTGATATTGATGTAAATGCAGCCAGTAATAGCATTCGTGCTTTAAAGAAATTAGCAGGGGCCAAAATGGAACATAACTCCTTGAATACGGAGGACGGTATTCTATCTAATGAGGACTTCCAAAGAATCAAAGAACTCAAGGTATGCTGATTCCGAAGAAACTCAAGCCCCACTTGCAAATGAAACCTTACAATTCTAATGCCTTGAACTTCCTCCTATAGAAGCAGGTATTTTTATCGCTGTAATATTTCTCTGTTTTTGCTCGTTAGGCTAAAGAGGATGCGAGGACTGTTTTAGCACAACATGGATTTAAGATTCCCAGCTCTGACCAGCTTAGTACTAAAAGAGTTGATGCTGCTAAACTTGAGGTTAGGTGCCAGACACTTTCACAGCATTTATTTTTCTGCAGTCAATATTGCATTTGGAATTATGAATTGGTTCTAGAAAATGCTTCCCCCATGAAAAAAAGAGGGGATAAAGAAAAAGAAAAAGCTTTCCTCAATGTCAAGCTGATAAAAGAGGATTCTAGATTGTGCTGCAGTAGCTTTCAAATTCTGGTTGCTGGACACAAACTTTTGTTCCCTTTTGTTTGATTTACTTTAGGAGTTGACTGTTTTGTTTCTTGTTAATCGAATCTTCTGCCCTAACATTGTGCATCTTATGCTATTATTTCTACTACTTTAGGCTAACATACGAAAGAAGCTTAGCAAGGAAGAGAGACTGGCGATTATTAGGGCTGGCAGAGAGGATAGAGGGAGATACCAGGCTAAAACAGCTCTGAAAAAGAAAAAGGTACTTTTGTTGTTTGTAAATGATTTCATTTACTTGAGCTTAGCATTGCATATTTCTAAATTTCTCTTATTCAATAATTCCTAGTTCCGTGATGTAATGTTTTGTTTTTGCCCAGCTTTTTGTTATTGTTTACTGAGTTTCTGAGCTACTTAGCTTTTTTTTTTTTTTGTCTAAATGGTGAACTCAGCATTTCATAAGGAACTTTACACTTAATGCATAGTAAACTGTTTTTTTTCCGAAGTGCATGAAAAGGATTTGATGATGTACTCGCTGTATGCCCGTGTCGCCAACCGCACTCTGCATCTACTTCCTGGATGCATTATGAAATGTTATAGAATTTATGGAATTTAACTTTCTTTTGACGAGTTATTTTGTTGGAAGATTTTAAAATAAACAAGATTTAGAAAGCCATACTTCCTGAAATTTCAAATTCGTTTCTAGTTTTTCAATCAAGTGGGTGTTTACTTTGTTTATGAATTTCCTGTTTTTCCGTATCAGTTATGCAGAAATCATCTCTCCCTTCCTACCCTGTTCTCCCTCTCTTTCAAATTTCCTTCTCTTGCTTTCACATTGCACATGACCTTCGCATTTGCTTGAACTATGGCCCTCAGTTTGTACAAAAAGCATGTGGATCACTAGTGATTAAAAAGGACACCATTCTAATGAAATGTACTTGTGACTTGGATGATGTGATTACATTTTCGTTTCAATTATGCAGACGGGTGGTTCAAGCAATCGGCAAAAAGAGAGCAAAAAACGCATGCCATCCGCGGCAAAGAAAGCCAAGGTAGCAAGATCTAAGATAGACAAAAAGAGGAAACAACAACGCGCTGGCAAACAATTTCGAGGGAGAAAAGCTTGGAAGTAAAGTGAAGACTAGCTATTTTCTTTTCAATTTTGTCAAAGAAAAAGCATAGAAGCAGAAAACGTGCTTGCTCTAATATGTCTAATTTATTTTAGACTATAAATTCTTTACTCGAAAAGAGCAGAGCGATCCTTTACTACAGCTCTGCTTGCCAATGTCATTGCATGTAATTTTATCATCATCCCTTCATTCCCACCATTATAAGAACTAAGAAGTTTGACAACTCTATGTTGAGACGTCAAGAATAGTACAAGCAGAAGGAGATAGATACGAGAGTCTGGACATGAAAGTTTTCCCTTGTCAATGACTGGAAAAAGTTGTGACCAATAACAGTTTTGTCGCAACTGTTGGAAAGATTCAATGAATGACTGCATTGAGAACTACTACAGGGGTTGCAAACCCCAAATGAAGTGATGGCATATTTCTTGAGAACAACTTAACAAGCATCAGAACAATCGTACTGCGAGTGCATTTCATGTGGCACGGTCTAGAGACGCATTTTAAATGATGTTGGAATCTTCTTAAAAATAATTAAAAGCAGTTAATAATTTAAAATAAAACATAGGTTAAAACATGTACTAAAATTAGATAATAGGCCAATTATAACTGTTTAAGCGACCGTGCTAGAGCCATGGAATCCGGGGTGCCTAATACCTTTCCTTGGGTTAACAGAATTCCTTATTTAGGAATTTCTGGTTTGCAGAATTCAAAAGGAAAGTCGAAATTTTCTCGATTTGGGATTTAAAATAAATCGGTGACTTGGGACACCAGAAAACAAACCATCCCAAGTTGCGACTCTGAATAAAATTGAATAAATAATCTCATTTCGAATAATGTCACTAAAATTGAAAAAACTGCCTTAAACTACCTTCGGATGTGTAAAAAACGGGGTGTGATATTGTAGATACTGAACTGTCCTTCCATAGTCTATTAAATTTCTATTGTATTTTTCTCCGAAACATGTACCCATCCCATTTAAAACTATTTATTCCTGTTTATTTTTTGTTATATATTATACAACTGCATAGGTTTATCTAGAGTCAGGTCCTAGCCTCGTCACTACCTCGTCGGGGTTAGGCCAGACACTTACCAACACATGAGGTCCATTATGTTGATACTACACTCTGCAATGCAGATACACCGGAGAAGCACTTGGTTAGCAGCAATAGTTCGGGAGCCAGCCTTTAGTCCACCGAGACACCAAGGTAGCCCTACAGGAGTCCGTAGGCCCGTCGTCTCCTCTATCTTTACTTATGTTCTGTTATCTCTTGTATTCGAGACAGATAGTGTTACCTTCTTTTTAACGGTTGTATGTAGTAAATCTTAGTAGTCCGTGAATGATGTGACACCAGTTTCTGGGTAGAAGCAAATAGGGATTCTCTTATCATTTTGGTTCATTTTATCTAAGTCTTTTGCTTAATATTATATTCCGCTATTATTTAAAAGGGAATAAGCCAAAAGAGTTAAGAAATTAATAATTTCGAGGCTTTCCTAGCTTCTACGAGTAGGCGCCATCACGACTCCCGAGGGTGAGAAATTCAGATCATGACAAGTTGGTATTAGAGCTCTAGGTTACATAGGTCTCACAGTTTATGGACAAGCTTAGTGGAGTCTGAGGGATCAGTACATAGACGTCTGTATTTATCCCCCAGAGGCTATAAAGTTAAGAAACTTCACATTTGTTCTTTCTTGTAGTATGGTTTGTTTTCTCAATGCTAATTGAATTTCTGCTCTTTTCTTTCACAGATGGCGAGCACACACACTTCTTCATCTACCGATCAGTAGCCTGAGCCCCCAGCAGCAGCTCCCACAAAGGGCAGAGGGCGAGGCCGAGGCCTTGTTAGTGGCCGAGGCAGGGGCAGAGCTCAACCCTGAGCAACATCACCCGTATCAGAGCCTCAGGTGGATTTTGATGACGAGGTTCCAGCCCCAGCAAATCCAATGTGCCCAGCTTAGGCCCCAAAGGGGTTTTATTGCTACCCAGTTCTTTAGGATGCTCTGGTCTATCTAGTGGGCTTTGTGGAGAGTGTCACCAGGGCGGGTTTACTTCCTATAGCACCAGCCGTCTCTCAGCAAGGAGGAAGAGCCCAGAATCCTACTACTCACACTACGAAGCAAGTAGCTCCTCACTTTCAGACTCCTGCGGCTCAGCCAGTTGGGGCAGTTTAGCTAGTTGCGGTAGTTCATATCAGGGACGGTGCAGCAATGTCTGTCGATGCCTTGTGGAGATTAGACAAGTTCACCAAGCTCTTCACTACTACCTTCAGCGGTGCATCTACTAAGGATCCCTAGGATTATCTGGACACCTGTCACGAGGTTCTTCGGAACATGGGTATTGTTGAGACTAGTGGGGCTGACTTTGCTATATTTCGCTTATTTGGATCCGCCAAGACTTGGTGGAGGAATTTCTATTTGGATAGACCAGCTAGATCGCCATCTTTGACCTGGGAACAGTTCACACAGCTATTTCTGGAGAAGTTTCTCCATATTACACAGCGAGAGGCCTATCAGAGGCAGTTCAAGCGCCTTGAGTAGGGATCCATGACCGTCACCCAGTACGAGACCAGATTCATAGAGTTTTCTTGCTATGCCCTTATTATACTTCCCATTGAGAGGGAGAGAGTAAACGGTTCATTGATGGACTCATTTAGCCGATTCGTCTCCAGATGGCTAGGGAGGAGGGGAGTGAGATATCCTTCCAGGAGGAGGCTAATGTGGCACGGAGGGTTGAGATGGTACTATCACAGAGGGGGGGGGGTCATGGAGCAGATAAGAGACCGCGTCATTCAGGGAGATTCAGTGGTACCTTATCTGGAGGTAGATATTCATATGGTAGAGGCCATCTTCCTAGGCCCTTTCAGTCAGCTCTTCAGGTTTCTCACTGTGCTTTAGGTAGTTGTGGTCCTCTGATGTAGTATTCTGATCAGCAGCCTTACAGTGCACCACCAGTTCCTATCAGTGCACTACCAATCCAGAGTTTTTGAGGTGGTTATTCAGGCCGCCAGGGTCAGTCTCAGTTTCCCCAGCCACAACATTCAGGTGGATATTACGAGTGTGGTGAGTATGGTCATATTAGAAGAGTTTGCCTAGGGTTGGTAGGTACTCAATCGTAGCAGCAGGGTTCCCGTGCTATGGTTCCGGCACTAGGTGTTCTACATACCGTACGACCAACTAGATGTGGCGGTAGAGGTGCTAGAGATGGAGATAAAGGATTTAGAGGTGGATCTTAGACCGCTAGAGGTAGAGGCCAGCTAGTAGCAGGTCGTTCCAGGGACGAAGTTTTGGGTGGTGGGGCCCAGGCCAGATGTTATGCTCTTCTACCCAAGCCCGAGGCTGAGGCTTCAGATGCATTTATCATAGGTACTATTTTGGTTTGTGATAGAGGTGCCTCGATGTTATTTGATCCAGGGTCTACATACTCATATGTGTCAATTTATTTTGCACCATATCTGGTTATGCCTAGTGATTCATTGAATGTTCCTGTTTATGTGTCTACACCGGTGGGTGATTCTGTTGTGGTAGATCGAGTCCATCATTCTTGTGTAGTTTCGATTGAGGGTCTTGAGACTCGTATGGATTTGTTGCTCCTAGACATGGTCGATTTCAATGTTATATTGGAGATGGACTGGTTATCACCTTATCATGCTATCTTGGACTGTCATGCCAAGACTGTGACCTTAGCTTTACGGGGTATGCCTCGTTTAGAGTATAAGGGGACTCTTGGTCATTCTACCCCAGTGTTATCTCGTATGTGAAGGCATGACGTATGGTCGAGAAGGGGTGTTCGGCCTATTCGACATATGTTCATAATTCTAGTGCTGAGGTTCCTTCTATTAATTATGTGCTTGTTGTTCGTAAGTTTCCTGATGCTTTCCCTTTAGACCTACTGGGTATGCCACCCGACAAGGATATTGACTTTTGCATAGATGTGGCTCGGGGCACTCAGCCCATTTCCATCATACCGTATCGTATGGCTCCACCGGAGCCGCCCGACAGGGATATTGACTTTTGCATAGATGTGGCTCCGGGCACTCAGCCCATTTCCATCCCGCCGTATCGTATGGCTCCGTCGGAGTTGAAAGAGTTAAAGGAACATTTGCAAGACTTGTTTGTGAGGGTTTCGTTAGACCTAGTGTTTCGCATTGGGGTGCGCCAATGTTATTTGTTAAAAATAAGGATGGCTCAATGAGAATGTGTATTGATTATCAGCAATTGAACGAGGTTACAATAAAAAATAAGTATCTGCTACTGAGAGTTCATGATTTGTTTCGATCAGCTTCAGGGTGCCAGGGTATTTTCAAAGATTGACTTGAGATTTGGCTACCATCATTTGAGGATTAGGGCATACGATGTCCCTAAGACAGCTTTCTGCCCTCGGTACAGGTATTATGAGTTCTTGGTTATGTCATTCGGGTTGACAAATTCCCTAACAACTTTTATGGATTTGATGAACCGAGAGTTCAGGCCTTATTTGGATTTGTTCGTGATAGTCTTCATTAATGATATCTTGATATATTCCCGTAGCTAGGAGGAGCACGAGCAGCATTTAGAGTGGTTCTTCAGACTTTGAAAGATAGTTAGTTATATGCTAAGTTCTCGAAGTGTAAGTTCTGGTTGAGTTCACTCGCGTTTCTGGGTCATGTTCTGTCAGCAAGAGGTTATTCAAGTTGATCTGAAGAAGATTGAAGCGGTCAAGAACTGGCCTAGACCAGCATCAGCTATAGAGATTTAGAGTTTCTTGGGGTTGGCAGGCTACTATCGTCGATTCGTGGAGCGATTTTCATCTGTTGCAGTCCCGATGACCAAGTTGACCCAGAAGGGTGCCTAGTTCAGGTGGTTAGACGAGTGTGAGGCGAGCTTTCAAAAGCTCAAGACAGCTCTAGGCACCTGTGTTGGTTTTTCCCAGAGGTTCAAGGCCTTATACAGTTATTGTGATGCTTCTCGTATTGGGCTTGGTGCAGTGTTGATGCAGGATGGCAATGTCATTTCCCATGCTTCGCGGCAGTTGAAGGTTCACAAGAAGAACTATCCGGTTCATGATTTGGAGTTGGCAGCCATAGTTCATGCAATGAAGATTTGGAGCCATTATCTGCATAGCGTATCATGTGAGGTATTCACGAATCACAAAAGCCTTCAATTCTTGATCAATAAAAATGAGTTGAATTTGAGGTAGAAAAGGTGGTTGGAGTTGTTGAAAGACTATGATATCACCATTTTATATCATCTGGGAAAGGCCAATGTAGTGGCCGATATTTTGAGTACGAAGTCAAACAGTATAGGCAGTCTGTCTTGTATTTCGGTCAGTGAGTGAGCGCTTACTTCAGGTGTTTAGGCTTTAGCCAATCAGTTCTGGATGTTTCTGAGCACAATCGCGTGTTAGCTGGCACGGTTACTCGTTCTTCATTATTGGAGCGTATCAGTGATCGGTAGTATGATGATCCCCATTTGTGTATCCTTAGAGACACGGTGCAGCGCGGTGGTGCAAAGCAGGTTACCCTAGGTGATGATGGAGTTTTGAGATTGAAGGTTCGAGTTTGTGTGCATAATGTGGATGGGCCCCGAGAGTTGATTTTGGAAGAGGCCCATAGCTCCCGGTACTCTATTCATCCAGGCGCCACGAAGATGTATCAGGATTTGAGGCAACATTATTGTTGGTGTAGAATGAAGAAAGATATTGTTTCATATGTGGCTCAGTGTTTGAATTGTCAATAGGTCAAGTACGAGCATCAGAGTCCTGGTGGTTTATTTCAAGGATTGAGCTTCCCGAGTGGAAGTGGGGGAGCGGATCCTATGGACTTCGTTACTGGACTCTCGCAAACCCGAAAGAAGTTCGACGCAATATGGGTCATTGTTGATAGGCTGAACAAGTTAGCACATTCCATTCCTGTGGCAGTCTCCTATTCTTCGGAGAGGTTAACTGAGATCTATATCTGAGAGATTGTTCGCCTTCATGGTGTGCCCATATCTATCATTTCGGACTGAGGTACGCAGTTACTTTGCGTTTCCAGAGAGCAGTTCAACGAGAGTTGGGCACACGGGTTGAGTTGAGCACAACATTTCATCACCAGAAGAATGGGCAGTCCGAGCGGACTATTCAAATTTTGGAGGATATGCTCTGAGCCTATGTCATTGACTTTTGAGGCTCGTGAGATCCATATTTGCCTTTAGCGGAGTTCGCCTACAACAACAACTACTAGTCGAGTAATCAGATGGCTCCTTATGAGGCTTTATATGGTAGGCGAGTTCGATCTCCAATTGGATGGTTTGAGCCGGGAGAGGCAAGGTTTTTGGGTACAGAACTTAAGGATGCTTATCGGGTGTAATGGGCGGCTTTTTACTCTTAACGGTTTGGCTTAACGGTTATCAACTTTTAAATGAATTAATCTGTTAGCCACCCGATAAGATATTGGGCGGATTGGTATTGGGTTAGCTCTTATAGGGAGGTTAATGGGCGGTTTATTGGCCTAACATACATGTTCACTAAGTATCTCTTATTCTCCTCGTCTTAGAAATAATGAATTTCCATACAAATAATATTTTAGAGGCAATATGATGCATTCAATTTTCTTTGCCAGAGCCACTCAATTTGATTTCTGTGATTAGGAAATTAGCTTTACCATCTCCGACATGTTTCCAAATAGGAGGATTACAACCAAAAATAAATTAAAAATAGAACCAAAAAATTTCTAGATCCCGAGAATAAAAATGCTTAGAAGTAGAAATAAACTTTTGTTAATCATTTTCAAGGGTTTTAGTTTTTTTATATTTAATATATATATATATATATATATATATATATATATATATATATATATATATATATATTCTTAACGGGTTAACGGGTTAGCCGTTAAGAAAATTGAATAATCCATCCCCAAACCGATAAGTCGTTAATAAAAAAAATTCAATCCGTTCCCCATCCATTAAGCCATTAAGACGTTACCAGTAAGTCGGTAAGCTTCGGTTTAGATCGGTTTTCGGTTTCGGATCGGTTTTGAACACCCCTACGAATCTGGTTCAGGAGGCCTTGTACAAGGTCTGGATCATTCAGGATAGGCTTCGTATAGCTCAGTCCAGGAAAAAGAGTTATGCATACCGCAAGGTTCGAGATGTGGATTTCATGGTCAGCGTGAGGAGATTCGAGAAGAAGGGCAAGCTTAACCCTAGGTTCATTGCTCCATTTGAGATTCTTGATCGTGTGGGAAATGTGGCTTATAGAATTGCATTGCAGCCGAGCTTATTAGCTGTCCGTCCAGTGTTTCATGTGTCCGTGCTTCAGAAATATCATGGCGATCCATCCCACATGTTAGATTTCAACACTGTCCAATTGGACAAGGACTTGTCTTATGAGGAGGAGCCGGTAGCTATTCTAGACTGGTAGGTTTGTTAGTTAAGGTCGAAGAGTTTTCCTTCTGTTCGTGTTCAATGGAGAGGTCAGCCTGCTAAGGAATTGACCTGAGAGTCTGACTTTGATATGCGGAGCCGTTATCCCCATCTTTTTTCCGACTCAAATACTTCCTTCTTATGTCCGTTCGAGGACGAACAATAATTTTAGAGGTGGAGAGTGTGATGACCCAAAACGTTGTCACTTGTTTTTAATTGAATTCTATGCTTTCGATGCCTTGAAAACCTTATTTAGAGTTAACTCGACTTGCGTGCGCAGTCCGAGCGCGTAGCCGGAAAGCTTAAATATGAAAAACTGTGAAAAATGATAAATTTTGACTATAAAATGAATAAATTTAACTTCGGTCAACGTTTTGGGCATCCGCATCCGGACCCATGATTTGACGGTCCCGCATAGTCCGTAGGAAATATATGGGACTTGGGCATATGCCCGAAATCGAATTCCGAGGTCCCAAGCCTGAGAAATAAATTTTGAAAGAAAATATTTTCTGTAAATTTAAAATAAAATCTGATTTGAACATGATGGTATCGCGCCCGTATTTTTTTTCCGATGTCCGGTACATGTCTTATATATGATTTAAGATGTTTCTGTGAAGTTTGGTGAAAAAAGGATATCATTTGACGTGATTTGTACCTAAATAGCCAAAGTTGATGTTTTACGAAGTTGAGAAGAATCTTTGATTTTGAGGTTTAATTCATTGCTATTGAGGTTATTTTGGCAACTTGATCACATGGATAAGTTCGTATGATGTTGTTGAATTAGTACGTATATTTGGTTAGGAGCCCCGAGGATTCGGGTGTGTTTCAGATGTATTTCGGGAAGATTAGCCTTCGAAAAAATTGCAGAAATTCTGTAACAGGTGCTCAGGCATGTTGTTCTTCGCGATAGTGTAAGGTAAATGGGGACATGGGTGATTTTGTTCAATGCGAATGCGAGGGAAGGATCGCGAATGCGGAGCACTGGGGGGTTGCTCTAGGCAAACACAACCCACGTCCCGTAAATGCATAGTGTAAATGGGGGGCTGGTCTGGGAAGTGAACATTCGTCTATGTAAATGTGTTCATAGGCTTGCGAACGCGAAGGTCAGGGGGCCAACCCTTATGCGAACGCGTAAGAGGACTCGCGATCACATAAGCCTGAGGAAGGCTACTCTTCGCGAAAGCGGCAGACCCATTGCGAATGCGATAAAGGTCTACCCAACGATTTTAAAATAGAAGCCATTTCGGGATTCAATAAAAATTTCATCACTTCTTCATCTCAACTCAAAATTGGGCGATTTTTGAAAGAGGATTTCACCACAAATTCATAGGTACGTAATCTTTGACTCATTTTCTTCATTTTCCATTAACACCACTAGACTAAAACATGAGATTAGGGGTAGAAAATTAGGAACTTGGGTAGAATTAGGGCGTTTTGACTAGTTGTGATTTAGATTTTGGGGTCGGATTTGAAAATAAAATCGGATTTTGGTTCAAACCTCGTGTTTTGACCAAGCGGGCCGGGGTCGATTTTTGAATTTTTTGGAAGAATGATTAGAAAGTTTTAACTAGGTGTTGGAATTGGAATGTTCAGCATTTATTGATGTTGTTGAATCGACTATGTATAGATTCGATTGGGTTGGAACAAAATTTGAAAGGAAAAATAGTGTTTGAGGCTTGAGTTGGCCGTGAAAGTTTAAGGTAAGTGTTCGGTCATACCTTAGCTTGAGGGATTAGGAGTTGAGTCCTATTTTCTATTTGCTTCTTGTTGAGTACGACGTATAGGCATGGTGATGAGTATTTATACATTTGTGTTGAGCATGACCGTGAATCCTAAATTGATACTTGTTGTACTCTTAAATGATTCTATGAATGCTTTAGTGGGTGAATTCTTGATAATGAGTAAAGACTTGGTTAATGTACGTGGAAGTTACTTATGATTGAGAAATAGTGATAACTGAGATAAGTAAGAGTTGAGTTGAGATTGGATATAGCTGATTTTCCTTTGCTGGGACGTATATGCTTGTACTGTTAAATTCCATTGCCGGAATGGTCTGATTTATTGTTGATCCCTTGTCGGGGCTGCTATCATAATTATTGTTGATATTATATTGGATCGGATTGCACGCCGTAACACATATTACATTAGATCGGGTTGCATGCCACAACAGTTATATGTATATATGTGGATCGGGTTGCACGTTGCAACAATATTAAATGATAAGGGATCAGGTTGCACGCCATAACAGTAGTATTATTGCTATGTTGTAGATACTGAACTGTCCTTCCATATTCTATTAAATTTCTGTTGGATTTGAGATGTTCCCGAAGCATGTACCCCCTCCCATTTAAAACAGTTTATTCCTGTTTATTTTCTGCCATATATTATACAACTGCACAGGTTTATCTGAAGTCTGGTCCTAGCCTCGTCACTACCTCGCCGGGGTTAGGCCAAACACTTACCAGCACATGGGATCGGTTGCGCAGATACTACACTCTGCACTCTATTGAAATATCAGAGCAGCACTTGGTCAGCAGTAGTAGTTTGGAAGCCAGACTTTAGTCTACCGAGATACTGAGGTAGCCCTGCAGGTGTCCGTAGACCGTCGTCTCCTCTATCATTATTTGTGTTCCATTATCTCTTGTATTCGAGACAGACAGTGTTACCTTCTTTCAAACGGTTGTATGTAGTAAATCTTAGTAGTCCATGAATGATGTGACACCAGTTTCTGGGTAGAGGCATATGTGGATTCTCTTACCATTTTGGTTCATTTATCTAAGTCTTCTGCTTAATATCATATTCCGCTGTTATTTAAATGTTTATCTCTTGTTATTATATGCTGTAAAAAGGAAGTAAGCCAAAAGAATTAAGAATTTATATTTCATTGATTGCCTAACTTCTACGAGTAGGCCACATCACGACTCCCGATGGTGAAAAAGACGGGTCGTGACAAAGAAGAAATCTATATCATAAGATTATAATATTTTTATGTAACCATGAAAAAATAATTTTCTTTATTTTTATTTTTATTTTTTATTTATAGATAGATATATAATATAATATTATCTATCTATCTATTATTATATATTTAAATAATATTAAGCAAGCGGCCTTTTTGCGATTCGAATAGCCGGCACGCTTTTCGGCTCAAAAGAGCGGGGTTTGAAGACATTTTTAGAATAGTGTTTGATAGAGACCTTAACGCTAGGGATAAAGCTTTATTTTGACGAATAAATCGATTAAAAAGGATAAAGCACCCATTATAAGTATTTCTTTATCTTGACTCGAATTATAGTTACGCCGTAAAACAAAGGGATAAAATCCAAACAGGGAGAGACACAGTCCACAGGGCAAATCCATGTGATCTCTGAACTCTAAACAACTTGCCTAACTACCAATGTATCATTTTGCTTTGTTGTATTTAGAAGCAATAACCTCTCTGTAACACCTAGCTTTCTATATGCTTGAACGATTGTGCATTGCTTTTGCAAAGATAACCTTTTCATAAAATTTAATACTTGTAAACTATATATAATAAGCGCATGAGTACTTAAACATTAGAAGAAAGGATTCATATTAATGTTGAGAACTCCAAGCAAAGCTAAATATTTGAATCAGGAATGTGCATGGAAAATCTATGGTTTTACCATATTATGTGCTTCCTTTATGCCATTTTACTTTTCCACGATAAATTTTGTACTCCTCTTAAAAACTCCTTTTATGGCATTTTAGTTGTCCACGATGAATTTTAATTTATATTTCTTTTAAAAAATAGTAAAAAAAGTACATATTTTGTCATATATATTTATAATAATGATATCAAAAGGTTATGATAAAATAATTTGAGGAACCAATAGTTAATGATAAGAACAAAATAGGAGAAGAAAAAGATTCCTTTTGTCTTGCTTTGCTAAAAGTGAAACAGAATAAGTATATATATATCCACTACCATGTGCACCTAGCTTGATGTTTATCCCATAGTCATAACATTGTAGATGCTACATGATCCCTTTTGGTAGTAAATAAATTCTCTATAATTTCCTGAAAATAGGAAGAGAAATGAACGCTCTAACTCTACGTATAAATCATACACACCTTATTTCGAATGTGAAGTACTAGTGATAGTAAATAACATAATTACTCCATCTTTCAAAGTGAATATACATAAACTCTTCTGTGTGAAATTCCTCTCCTATAGAAAAAAAATGATCTTATTAACCTTATAGAATAACAACATCGATCTCTTCCTGCCACAAAATAAGATCTAATGTTTTTATATCGCGGAAAGAATAAGGATAAAGCTATATTTCAAACAAGCTAGCTAGAATATGGCGAAGGTAAGTGATTTTGGCTCAAGGTCGATAGCGCACTTCCAAGCAGAAGCAAATTTAAAATAAGTGTAATCTCTTTTTTCTTTTTTTTTTTTCTTTTTTTTTTTAAATGAATTGTGTAATTGTATTCATGATCAAACCATATACAGAATCCTATATAATAACTGGTTGGACATCCAGTTATAGACTAATTACATAAATCTCCTAGCCATAAGAAGTGAATGCTCCTTGTTACCTTTACACTAATCTAACAGTTTGAATGAAGATAAGCAATTAAGGAAAACTGTCCAATTGTTTAAGTCCCTGCTGCCACTTTCTATTGCTTCTACCTTTGATATGGATCAACATTGCAATCTCTTTAGCAGTTGCATCCTCATTGTATGCCATATTCTGAAATCTACTATAGTTCCTTGCCTTCCATATTAGAGCTACAACATGGATAAAAGCTACAGCAGTTATAGCTTTTTTCCATGTGTTGCTACGAGCCAGTGTGCAGATCCACTGCAGTTCCTCCTCCCAGCTATGAATATGTCGATGTAATCCCAACCAGCAACATATACGAGCCCACAATCTTTGTGTGATACAGCATTCAAAAAACAAATGGTGGAAGGTCTCATTCTGTTGTTTGCAGAACACACATTCATCAGGAATTTGAATTCCTATTTTTTCCAAACGATCCACAGTATTTAACCTTTGTTGTGCTGCCAACCATGCAGTAATTTTATGTCGAGGAAGTGTATTTTGAACAAGCATCAGGTTCCTCCAGCTTACTCTAGCATAACTAGGCATCATGGCTACATAAAGTTTGTGAATTTGGAACTTACCTTTGTGGCATACAGCATCAAACCTTTCAGATAAGGATCCCACCAACTGATTGGTTTCCATTATGCTATCTTTACATTGAATAACTTTTCTGGTGACCCAGGCAGCTTGTTTAGGAGTAGTAGCTGCCTCAGTATCCTTCTTCTTTATGTAATAGCAGTGCACCCATTTCACCCATAAACAATCTTTCTTCCTTGCTATATCCCAAAGGAGCTTTGCTACTGCTGCTTTATTCCACAGAAAGAGGTTCATTATATTCAATCCACCAGCATTAAGAGGTGAGCACACTTTGTCCCAAGCCACCAAAGCTCTTTTAGACTTGCTTGTAGCCCCTGTCCAAAGAAAAGTTCTGCACATTGTATCAATAACCTTAATCACTTTCTTTGGGAGTATGAACACCTGAGACCAATACGATTGAATACCAAAAATTACAGACTTGATGAGTTGGACTCTCCCTGCATATGACAACAATTTGGCAGACCAACAATTGATCCTTGCTGTGATCTTCTCAATTAGAGGCATATATTGATTAACTGAAAGTTTCTTTGAGTCCAAAGGAACTCCCAAATATCTGAATGGCAATACACCTGTACTGAATCCCATTTTATTCAACATTTCTTCTTTAAATGAGTTATCAACACCTGCTAAGTATAAAGCACTCTTCCTTGGATTAGCTTCCATTCCTGTTGCCTTAGAGAACTTTGTAAATGCCTGATACAAAAGTTGAATGGAGATAGTATCAGCCCTGCAAAACATAAGTAAGTCATCTGCAAAGCATACATGTGTGCAGTTCAACTTCCTACATTTTGGATGGAAGTTAAAGTTGCCAACCCTGTGTAACTGTCCCAGAATCCTATTTAGGTATTCCATTGCCAACACAAATAGGTATGGGGACATTGGATCCCCTTGCCTTATTCCTCTCCTAGCTTTAAATGGTTTTGTAAGCCCACCATTTATCACTAGAGAGTAGGAAACAGTTGTAATACAAGCCATGATCCAACTTAAGAACTTAGCTGGAAAACCATAAGCTGCTAATATCTGATGAAGAAAAGACCACTCCAGAGAATCATATGCTTTCCTCAGGTCTATTTTCATTACACATCTAGGTGAAACACCCTTTCTTGAATACCCTTTAAAGATCTCATGGCTGAACAATATATTGTCTACAATGCTTCTGCCCTCTATAAATGCAGACTGAGCTAGCCCCACAATATCACTAATAACCTCCTTTAGCCTTCTGGTAATGATCTTGGAAATGAGCTTGTATAGAGTAGTACAACATGCAATTGGCCTATAATCTTTAACAGTAGTAGGAGAACTGACTTTTGGAACCAAGGCAATAGCTGTAGTATTTATGAATTGTGCCATAATGCTCGACTGAAAGAATTCCTTTGTGGCTGCTAAGACATCAGATTTGATAATTTCCCAATTCTTGGTAAAGAACTCCACAGGGAAACCATCAACTCCAGGTGCTTTGTCTGTTGGCATATCCTTCAATGCATCAGTAATTTCTTCCAATGAGACCTCTCTGATTAACCTCCTTTGTTGAACAATATTCAAACACTTTCCCTCCTTCACAGTGGCAATATCCACACAGAGCAGCTCCTCAGCACAACCTCCCAACAGGTCCTGAAATACAGTGATGAACTCATGTTCAACCTCAACTGGATCAGTTAAATGCATACCTGTTTCTGTGTACACTGAATTGATATTACTCTGGCTATTCCTAATCTTCCATTGAGCATAATGTAATCTTATTATACACATAGGCAAATATAATGTATGATTGATAGGTTTAAGTCATAAATTTTTTATATGAAGTATATATACATAAAAAAGATTACTAAAATCGTGTCAATTTATATATGCGGTAAGTTCAAACTAAGAGAATCAAGATTCTTAATTTTGACTCTGAATTTGAAGATCAAATAAGGCATATGAACAACACAGCAAAGAAAAATATATTTGACTGTCAAAATTTTAAACTATACCACATAAATTAGGACCGAAAGAGTAAAAATAATTACGCCTAGTCATGACAATATAACAAATCAAATCGAAATCATGAATATACATACAGATATTTTAAATTTTATACATGTGTATATAGTTCGAGCTAAAAGCAGTCGTTCAAAAAAAATCCACAGAACTCCTGGGAATATAATATAAGCCCCGACCAGCCGCACTTGCAATCCAAAGCTCGCACCTGCGAGGCCACTCATGTGGAGCCCATCTGCTTTTGTGATGCCTGCCATACCGCTCCAACTCCACATCTGTGGAGCCTTGTCGCATCTGCGGGCTCAGAGATGCAGAAATCCTCCTCGCATCTACAACCACTAACCTACTCAACCTGAACTGCTTTTGCGACCTCTTGGCCACTTTTGTGGTTTCACACCTGCGGCCTAAAACCTCACAGGTGCGATCATTCCAGAAGCCTAAAAATTCCTTAAGTCCAAAACTCGACCCAACTCTAATCCGATTTGCAAAGGAGGCTCCCGGCACCCCATCCAAACATACCAACACATCCCAAATAATGATACGAACTTAGTTGAAGCCTCAAATCACGCCGAACAACGCAAAAATTATGAATCGATGATCAAAACCTTTCTTTAATCTTCCAAACATTCAAACTTGGCCGAATGCATCCGAATTATATTTAGACATTTCGGAATGACGCCAAACTTTATGCACAAGTCATAAATCACGATACGAACCTATTCTGGCTCAGCACTCCAAACGGACACCGATAACATCAAAATCCACTTCAAACTAAAGTTATGAAATTCTAGAACTTCCAAAATGCCAACTTTCCGTAGTAGGCGTCGAAATGCTTCCGGACCACCCAAACATATTCCCAAGTCCAAAATCATCATACGAACCTAGTGGAACCTTCAAATCCTGATTCTGAGGTCGTCTGCTCAAAATTCAGACATTAGTCAATTCTTCCAACTTACATCTTTCGAAATTAGAATTCTCCATCCGAATCAACTCTAGACTTCCTAAAATCTGATTCTGACCACACGTACAAGTCGTAATACATAAAGTGAAGCTAGTCAAGGCCTCAAACCACCAACGACGCACTAGATCTCAAAATGGCCGGTCGGATCGTTACATTCTCCCCAACTTAACAGTACGTTTGTCCTCGAACATACCAAGAACTACTCTGAGTTGTCCAAAATAACTATTTAACACCTCTGTACCTAACCATGCCACCACAACCAAGTATAGCACATTAGCCTAAGCCAAACTAATGATTCTCCCTTTTATTTAGTCAAAATCCTTAGAACCAAATTCCAACCTCTGAATATCTCTAACAGGCCCGATTCTAACATATTCACACCGTATCGATCTCCACACGATGAACCCATACATGATCATGCACCCATGCTGCCATCACACAACGTACTGTATCACTCATTAGCCCAAGATAACCTCCTCCAAGCACAACAGCTGCAAATTCACTGACCGACGCCCATACGAATGAGATGCATAGGAATTCATAACCACCCATCAAATCATTGCTCACGGAGTTTCTCCGCGTGGCAAGAACTTTTACCTCATTCTGAACTCAATGGTGACATTCTCTCTCTAATACACATTGCATAAATTTGATCGCATCGATTTCAATAACCTCGTCTCACCCAGTACAAATTGCTAAGGCAATAAGCCTCCTCAAATACTAACCAAAATATCATATGACTCCATTTATGCGCCAACAAGATACAACTTGAATATGACACATAAGGAAGAACGAACTCCGAAAAAAAACTACCCAGCCCGTGTAACGAATAAAACGATCGAACAGACGGTATGAACCCTTCTTAGAGGATGAGAAACAAAATACACAACAATTGACATAAGAACCATACTCAACATATCACCGTTGCAGCGTGAAACTCGATCCATACATGATACCCTTGCGGCTTGCAACTCGATCCAAACAACATACCTATGGCGGTGTTCCACCCAATCCACACAACATACCCGTTAAGCCATAGTGCTTATACTTACAAAATACCTAAATATCAACCACCATCATGTCAAGTGCAAAAATACGATCCTGGGGAGACGGATAGCGTAATACACTACAAAACCCAAGCGCAACTAAGGTGCGATAAATGACCTGCATCTCGAGAGCCATCCTGCTCATATAATACCGCAAGTTATACGGGACCACAACACATGTGCGAATAATCAAGTTGTATCACAACACACATGGAAAAATAGAGTATTACATGGAATAGCCAACAACGGGAATAACATCCAATACCCAACGACTCCTCCGTAAGAAGTTCTATGTCGAATGAACACGTCCGACCTGACGTAGAGAACACATTCACATTAGACCAACCGATGGACCCCAAGCTGATTTCAATCATCCTATACTGGACCAACAACCTTTCAAGGATCCAAAATAGCCCTATTCACGACGAACATGGGCTACCGTCCAATCCGGAACTTACTTCCACAGTTCAGAACCAACCGAACAGAGCACCTTTCAGGCATAAACTCTCACATTAGCGATAGTACCGGAATCTCATACTTGGTTTCAATTATTAATAGTTAAGTGACTAACATGTCGCACTTATACCATCTTCTCGAGGTTTATACTCCCATGACCTTCCATACCAGATAGCAAAGTTTACACATCCACACCTCCAACCGTACAAATTCTGTAATGAAAATCAAGAATCCACAATGGATACACAATGCCTCTTCCATAGAACACCATTCTCAGGTGACAATAAAGAAAATGATAGCTTACTTCGAACATCTAAATCCTTCCTAGCTTATCCGAGCTTATGAAATCAAATCGCAACCTTGATCCTCAACTTCCGATTCCCATGCCTCTATGCGAGAGTATAATAATTCATTTAACCCCCGAACTACTAGTATAATAAATACTTCATCAGCTAAAAACCTTTCACCTAATTCATTTCGGAAGATCCATTGCAATATGCAAGTGAATTCCCACGATCGCAGAAAGTAGAACCCTCAAGTTGTGGTCTAAACCACCATAACACTCCCGAGATCCATTTACACAACAAGGCCATTATAATTATATACCTCCAAATCAATCAAATTACATTGGTTGTCAGGTTCGGACGTGCAACCACGAATCACGTTGATTACCACAATCATGTTGATTAAAACAATTACTAACCGACCCAACCTCTTCCAATTTACTCCGGACTTGCCTTAGAAATAATAATAGCTCCATTCAAAACATAACGAAACCCAACAGCACTCGTCCCGAGTGACCCAATTAACGAGACTACATCATCTCAATACACATGAACGATCTCATACCCTCCTCACGCGCACAATAGCATCTCTAACTAGTACACCCATTCTGAAAGACCTTCCGTGAATCTGAAATTATTTCTCTTACTTTTCTAATACTGCCTCGCAGACATGATGATAACATAGAAAATTCCCCAAGTATTCTTCACACTCTACTACAAAATCATAGTCTTCAATTACATAACGAACCCAAAAGTCCTTAGACACCACTCTTACATTCTTGAACCCATTAGAACCATTGCTAAGAGTCATCCACTCTGACTTGTTCCCGAATATATAACACAATCCTAGTGCACTAATAGCACATGAACACTCCCAAAGATATAGTCGGATGAGTTCCTTTCCTCGTATATCGCATCCAAAATAAGCACAAACTCTGAGTTTCCAAAAACCTGCACATGTTGATATAAGGCAAAATATAACACACATTTGTCAGGTCCTTTGCTCGAATTACCCTTGATGTTTTCTTTTCTTAGTCATAAATAATCCACCAATGCACTAATAATCAGAAACCGCACAATCTGACGACTAAGCGATCCAATCATAGATGGTGGGCTCCCCCACTTAGCTTTAAGCTACAACCACACAAATACAGAACCCAAAATGATTCCTTTCCCACTCAATTACCATAATCTCACACCATTAACTCACCAACCTTTCAAATTATCTTCTCAAACCCTCCATAAAAAATCCCAAATTATCAGCTACAATTGCCTATTTGACCTCTAGCTATGTAGTAAGTAGAACTCCTCGTAGAAGCTTCATCAGAAATCCAGCAGCGTTGACCCGATCACAAGAGATAGCCCTCATGTGGAATTCCATACCGACATCCTTAAACAACGATGCACAAGGAACAACCATTACGAAATCAGTAAACCCTCTTGAGCCCATGTTCACGCGCCAGCTGTAAGAGTCTGTTCATTCCCATAGACCTCAATTGAAAGTCATAGACCTCAATTGAAAGTTCTACAATACACTCAAAACTCATAGTCATGTTGCATCCTTAAAATAATACTCCCTTTGTTTCATATTAAATGATCCACTTTCCTTTTTAATCTGTTTCAAAATAAATGACACATTTCTAAATTTGGAAATAATTCAACATTAAACTTTTCATTTTACCCTTTTTTCCCTTAATGGGAAGATTTTATAGCCACACAATTGGTATGACCCCACAAACCTTTTACCCCTTAATCTTTTAAGACCACAAGTTTCAAAATTCTTCTTCTTTTTTCTTAAACTTCATGCCGAGTCAAACTAGCTCAAACAATATGAAAATGAGGGAGTAATCAAGTTTCATGCATCCTTTCTGCCATATTCGATCTTCATCAGTATAGTAGCCACCATCCCAAATGATGCCGTAGACCTAGTCAATTTCCACCACAATTCCCAAATCGCCCTAAACTTTCTCAAGGCATGAGGCTATCCTGCCATAGAACCCCTACACAACTTTGTCACCCACAATTCGATTAAACTATCTCCTTTAAGCAACTTCTCGACCTCTGCTTTCATACGTGACCTGCTAGTACCTCAACCAACCGAGACACCTCCCATAATATCCTTCCTCATCCTTTGCGGCCCAATTGTTGTTTCAAATCAAAATCTATCTATGTTGCACATGAACTGATAAATTGCTACTAGCTCTAAACCTCCTCAAAGATCATCTTTCTCGAGCCATAGACATTAGAAACACCGATTCGATTCTAAAACTGCCACACACTGCCATATTTGACAACCACTTCACAACACTCTGTCCCGAAGGAAAATTAAGAAGACCAGAAAACTGGCGAGCCTTAAACCGTTCGAGCAAGGACAACAATACTGCATCACAAATGAGAATTCCACCACGCTCGAAATATCAAGACTCATTCAACTAAATCCTGAACATCCATAGTTCGATTGCCTTTCCTCCGCTGGGATTAAATGTCAAACCTCTAAACCATGAACCGAGGGATCCTCCTTTTGAGTCATTCACTGCCGCAACCCATAAATGGTAAACATATCATTCACAAAAACATAGCACGATAACAATGCACGAGCATCCTAACAATCTGTGTATAGCCTCACAACCATAGGAAATACAAAAAGTGAGTTGAAGTGATTGAAAATCCTTTTGCAAGGTGAGGATAATAGGCCACTCGAATACGCAGGGAGAAACACCATGCACCACATCTGTAGTAACACTACAACTCCTTGATTCCCAGTTATTAACAAGCCCTCCATGTCGCATAAGATTGAGTAGGAAGGAAATAAAAGCATAAGCCTCAAAGAAATCAAATCTCACGATAAGGAATCGAGAAGGGAGGTGTTCCTAATAGCCTTGTAGCCTCTCAAAGATAAATACAAATATCTCCGCCAATTCGCAAGACTCTATTAGACTTGCTCATGACTTGTGAGATCCAAGTGAACCTAGAGCTCTGATACTATGTTATCACGATCCAAAACTTATTATAGGCCATGATGGTGCCCAACGTTGTTGTTAGGCAAGCCGACAATGAAGAACCAACTTAATTGTGCATTTTAATATTTTTGAAATCATAAATTTTTATTAGATAAAGAAACCAATGCATTAATATCTTGAAAACTTAGAACGGAATATAGCTCACTATAAAGTCTCCTCAACAGCTGCGCCTACGCGCCAAGATAACCACCAGTTGAACCTGTCAGATCCTACACATTTAATGCAAAAGTGTAGCATGAATACATAAGTAAGTATCTAGCCTAACCCCAAAAAGTAGTGACAAGGGGTCGATATCGACACTTGCAAAAGGTCCAATAAAACAATATAATAAATCATAATCATAAGTAAAGCACAACAATAATAATGGGATAAAACTATAAATCACATAATATTTCTGAAATTTTCTTTTAAGAATATAAATCTCAGTCCCGTATTTCCACCTCCACAACTCAACTATATCAGGTGCCAGTATCATATGGATAGGAAAACCATTATATAAAGTTCAAGGCATCAGTGGAAGGATAGTCTCGTGAATATTCTGACTACTAGCAATATAACGCTCAATTATGCCAAAGTCATTCGGCATGATCCAAAATAATGTGTACTCTACCGAGGGTCGAGCGATACAAATCATAGATGCATCAATTATACTACTGAGGCGTTCGGCCCACTCCACAAGAAAGGAAGGAGATCATTGAATTACGAGACACGCACTTACAATACAATATATGAGGCACAACGTAAATAAAATATTTACCGTTTCTCGAATAACTTACCAGCAACTCAAGGTGATTAAGCTTGTATATATGTTTCTAAATCAATTTCAATTAGTTAAACTGGAAAAATGAGTCCAATCAGTTTACATGATAAGGTCCTAAATTTACCCGAATATAAACTTGTTTTAGCTACGTAGTGACTCTCTATACCTCGTGCATATGTAGCACCCACAACTAGTATCACATAATAATTACAATGCCTATGGGATGGTTTCCCTCCTCACAAGGTTAGACAAGAGACGTACCAATAATAACATGATAGAGGATTCAAGAATTACTAAAGAAAAATAAGAAAATCAAGAAACGTGCGGAAGCTAAAAGAAAATAAAGAAAAGGATGGAAAATTAAAGATAAATTGAATTCAAGAAAAAGATTTTTGAATTCAAGTAGTCTATTCTTTAACAACAATAATTAGCTAACAAAGAACTAATCGCCTTTGGTAGAGAATTAAAAACAAAAGATAGATTGTGAAACCCAACCTTTTAGAATAACAAGAACAATAATAAGCCTAAACTTATCAAATTTCTTGAATACCTAGAAGCGATATAAGATTTCGAAAGAGCTTAATCTTACCACCGTAAGTTGAATCCTGAAGCTTGAAGAATAAATCCAAGAGTAACCACACACAAGAGTGCAAGAAAAATTATACAATTTTTATTAATAATAGTCAGAATAATCTCAGTCTAAGAACAAAGAAGATACACCTTTATATAGAGGGGGTCACGAAATTCTACCTAAGAAATAAGAAAATAAAGTCCTAAACTACTTTGGACAACAAGTCCAAATACCTTAGGAAAAGGAAAATACTAGAAAGCAAAAACCAAGTCATTCTTGGAAAGTAATTCCAACAATCTTAGGAAAAGGAAAATATAACCTTAATAACTAGGAAAGTAATAGATATAGTCTCATAATATATGGAAATAAGTCTCAAACCAATCTTGGATAGAATCTTAAAAATCTTGAAGAAAATTTGTAAGTAACTTGGCACCAACTTCTACTCAAGACCTAGCACGAATATTGTAAAACTCTTGGACATCAAGTAAGTCCTTTTTATGCTATAAAAATGTGGTTTTATGTAGGACTTTATGGGCTTCAAGTTTGGACACATTTTAGCTGCTAAATTGGTCCAATAGTGGCTAATTCGGACCTTCTTCATAGGATGTTTCTTGGAATCTAATCCACCTCTTCTTGGAAATGAATTTGAGCCATAAAATATTATAACACCTACATAATTCATATCCTTTATACTTAAGCTCTTCCTCCCAGCTAACAACTTCTTTGATCGTTCCTGAAGTTCAATGACCTTATTTGCGTCATAAGAAGCTCAAATCTATTCAAGAAAAAGGATGAATCTTTAGAATCTCAAAGAGTGCCTTTAAAAAGATCTCAAGCTAAAAAGCTGCAAAACAAGGTCGTTAGACTTCGGGAACAATCAAATAAGTTGTTAGTTGGGTGGAATAGCTTAAGGATAAAAGATATGAGTTATATAGGTGTTATTATATTTTATGGCTCATTCCAAGAAGAGGTGTATTAGATTCCAATAAACATCCTCAGAAGAAGGTCCAAATCAGCCACTATTGGACCAATTTAGCAGCTAAAATGTGTCCAAACTTACAGCCCATGAAGTCCTACATAAAGCCACGTTTTTATAGCATAAAAGGAACTTACTTGATGAACAAGAATGGTACAATAGTTGTGCTAGATGTTGAGTGGAAGTTGGTGCCAAGTTGCTTATAAATCTTCTTCAAGATTTTCAATATTCTATCCAAGATTCGTTTGGGACTTATTTTCATATATTATGGGACTACATTTATCATTTTCCTAGTTATTTAAAGTTATATTTTCCTTTTCATGAGATTGTTGGGATTACTTTCCAAGAATGACTTGGTTTTGCTTTCTAGTATTTTCCTTTTCCTAAGGTAGTTGGATTTGTTGTTGTAGTTTAAGACTTTATTTCCTTATTTCCTTGGTAGAGTTTAGTGACCCCCTCTATATAAGGGGTATTTTATTTGTTCATAGACTGAGATTATTCAGACTTTATTCAATACAAATTGTGAGATTTTTCTTGCACTCTTGTGTGTAGCTACTCTTGGATCTATTCTTCAGCCTTCAAGACTCAACTTAAAGTGGTAAGATTAAACTCTTTCGAAATCTTAGATTACTTCTAGGTATTCAAGAGAGGTGACAAGTTTAGGCTTATTGTTCTTCTTGTTATTCTAAAGGGTCGGGTTTCACAATCTATCTCTTGTTTTTAATTCTCTACCAAAGGCGATTAGTTCTTTGTTAGCTAATTGTTATTGTTAGGATTCAACTTCAAGAATCGACTTCTTGAATTCAAGAAACTCTTTCTTGAATTCAATCTATCTTTAATTTTCCGTCCTTTTTTGTTTCTTTATTTTCTTTTAGCTTCCACACATTTCTTATTTTTCTTTAGTAATTCTTGAATCCCCTATCATGTTGTTATCACTTACCTCGCTTCGAAGTTCCATAACCAGCTCCAACGACATTTCTAACACCAAACTCCAAGCCAAATGTTTCGAAACTAGTCAAACAATCACGGAATCCAATAAAAATATACTCCAATATTATAATTAATTATTTCATAATACTTCCCAACTTCGCTCGAAAAGTCAATAAAGTCAACCCTCGTACCACGTGCCCAGATTCTGAATTTTGTTGAAGATAAACATTACCCATAATATTATGAACTTAAATATATAATTTATTTCTAATTCCATTTCCAAAATCACAGTAAAAATCTAAAATAATCAATTCTAGGTTTTCCTCTTAAAATCCCACAATTTTCTCATATATAATCCTATATAACTTATGTATTTAACTCTAAACTGGTGGGAATAGCTTACCTTGCAATAGATGATGAAAATCTCCCCTTTAAGATCTCCAAATATCGCCCAAACCTAGAGAGAAATGAGCAAAATTAGCAAAAATCCCGATTGAGCAACATATATTCTGCCCAGGTTTCTTCGCACCACCCTAACCGCGCCTGTGGCTCCACTTATGCATAAAAATGTCTGCTCCTGGGGATATCACTTAAGCCCCGACCAGTCATACATGTGGAGCAAAGCTTGCACCTGGAGGCCACTCCTGCAAAGCCCACCCGCTTCTGAGATGCCTGCAACATTTCTCCAACTCTGCATCTGCGTAGCCTCACCGTATCTGTGGGGTCGCAGATGCAGAAATCATCCTAGCATCTGCAACCATTGACCTGCTCACCCAGAATTGCTTCTGCGACCCCTTGGCTACTTTTGCGGTCTCCCACCTGCGGCCAAAAAAAACCTTGCAGGTGCGATCATACAAGAAACCTTAGTCTTCAGCAATTCCTTAAGTCAAAACTCGACCTGATTCTAATCCTATTCATAAAAGAAGCCCCGGGGACCCCATCAAAACATACCAACACATCCAAAATTATGATACGAACTTATTTGAAGCCTCACATGCCAAAAAAAACACAAAAATTATGAATTGACGATCGAAAGCTTTCTTTAATCTTCCAAACATTCAAACTTCACCAAAAGCATCAAAATTATACTTAAACATTTCGGAATGATGCCAAACTTTAAGCACAAGTCAAAAATCATGATAAAAACCTATTCCAAGGCTCGAAACTCCAAACGAACATCGATAACATCAATATCCACTTCAAACCAAATTTATAAAATTTTACAACTTCCAAAATGCCAACTTTCCATAATGGGCGCTGAAATGCTTCCAGACTGATAACACAAAGGTTGGGGGATCCAATAACATAAAGAAAATAAGTTGATGAAATATGGAAGTAGTAAATAAATGCAAGAGGATTAAGAAAAGCAAGAAAAATAAACTAGATATGTCGAAATTCAAGGAAAGGTCCAAGAATCCTGAGATTATGTTTATCTAGATTTTGACGAGATCCTAATGACAACAAGTTGGTTATGAAACCAATTGCCTTCACTAGAGGTAAGCTAATAAAGATCTAGATTTGGATCTTGACTTCTAGTTTGAATAACTTACAACAACAACTAGTAAAAGAAACTAGTCGCCTTTGAAGAATAGCAAAAGAAACCAAAGATATCACAAGAAAGAAAAATATCTTACTACCTTAAGCTATGAACTAGTTAGGGTTGCAAGATAAATCTTCAAAGTAAATTTCACAAAAGTTCAAAAGAACTCACAATAATAATATTAATCTTCAATGTTCCTACAATGGAAGACAAGCACCCCTTTATATAGTTGTAATGAAGGAGCTAGTCAAGACTTCAATAAATGAGAATTATATTCTCTAGAAGCATAGAAGACTACTCACAATAAGACCAATGTAGTCAACATACACATAGACCAATGCAAGTCAACATTGATTAAAACAACTATTAAATATATATTCTAGAAACTATTTTTTTGGGCTGCTGAAAATTCCTCTCTTTTGGGGCATATTTGGGCCTCATTCCATCTCCTCTTGGACTTTACTTTGGGCATCGAAATAGTTGTAAGACATTTCCCAAAGATACCTCTTGTGTTGGAGCTCTTCTTCTATTATAAGACACTTTTTAATTGCCAATTGAAGAACATTAAGCTTGTCTTAAAATTTCTTTGTTTGAGACATTGTCATGGGCCTTCTTGGAATTTCCATAGATTCATCCTTCTTCTTTAATGATATGATCTGCCATGAATGCTATCATTCCCCTCTTCTTGAAGAGAATTCGTCCTCGAATTCGAGCCTGCATTAAACAAGAAAAGATCATAAACATTGAAGGAGCACTAACTTGATATTCACTAGGAATGTCAAGTTTGTAAGTATTGTCTCCAATCCTTTCAAGGACTTCAAATGACCCATATCCTCTTGAATCTAATTTGGATATTGTTTGGTAGGAATCTTTCCTTCCTAAAATTCACCCAAACTAAATCTCCCGTCTTAAAAATGATAGATTTTTGCCCCTTATTTCTTCTTAAGGCAGTTTGTTCATTCTTCCATTCAATTTCAAGACTTGTATGTTCTTGAATCTTCTTCACCATTTCAGCCTTATTCCTACCATCAATATTAACAATGTCATTATTAGGGAAAGGCAACAAATCAAGGAGAGTGAGGTGATTGAATCCATAAACAACTTCAAAAGGAGACTTACCAGTAAAGCGTGAATATTCTATTATAGGCAACTCTACCATGGGCAAATGTTCTGTCCAAGAAGTTAATTTTCCTTTTAAAACAACTCTCAACATATCTTCTAAGGTCCTATTAACTACTTTAGTTTTCCCATCAGTTTGTGGGTGACAAGATGTATAAAATAATAATTTAGTTCCCAACTTCGCCCAAAGAACTCTCCAAAAGTAACCTAAAAATTTAGCATCCCTATCATTAACAATAGTTTTAGGTATGCCATGTAATTTAATCACTTCCTTCACAAATAACTCAGCTACATGTAATGCATCATTAGTATTCAAGCATGGAATAAAACGAGCCATTTTTGAAAACCTATCTACCACCAAAAATATACTATCCTTACCATACATAGTTCTAGGAAGTCATAATACAAAATCCATAGAAATATCAATCCACGGAGAAGTAGGGACAGGTATAGGAGTATAAAGACCATGTGGTAACATTTTTGATTTGGCTTGTTTATATTCAAGACATTGAGAGCATACGTTTTCAACATCCTTTCGCATTCCAGGTGAAAAGAATGTTCAGCAAGTATATCCAAAGCTTTGGCACCCCAATGTGTCCCATGAGTCCACCACAATGTGCTTCTCTAACAAACAATTCACACAAAGAGCAATTAGGAATACATAATTTATTTTCCTTAAAAAGGAACCCATCTTGAAGATTGAACCTCTCATAAGGACCCAACTTACATTGTGCAAAAGCCTTGCCAAAATCAGAACCATTAGAATAAAGTTCCTTGATTTGATAAAAACCCATCAATTTAGAAGTAAAAGAAGAAACCAAGACATACCTTCTTGAAAGTGCATCAACAACCACATTCTCTTTTCCTTGCTTGTAAGCAATCACGTATGAGAAAGTTTTAATGAATTCAACCCATTTTTCATGGCGACGATTAAGCTTACCTTGGCTTTTCAAATATCTCAAGGATTCATGATCAGTCTTAACCACACACTCTCTTGGCCACAAATAATATTGCCATGTAGCTAAAGCCCTTACCAAAGCATATAGCTCTTTGTCATAAGTTGAGTAGTTCACTGTAGCTCCACTCAGCTTTTCACTAAAGTATGCAATGGGCTTCGAGTCTTGCATCAAGACAACACCTATTCCTTTTCCAGAGGTATCACATTCAATCTCAAAAGATTTAGAAAAATTGGATAATTGCAAAAGAGAAGTAGAACACAATTTTTCTTTCAACAAGTCAAAATCATCATCTCGTTCTTTTCCCCATGAAAAAATCTTATATTTCTTAACAACTTCAGTTAAAGGAGCAGCAATGGTGCTAAAGTCTCTAATGAATCTCCTATAAAAACTAGCAAGCCCGTGAAAACTCCTAACTTCAGTTACACTGTTAGGTTTAGGCCACTCTTTGATTGCCTTGATTTTCTCTTCATCAACATCAACTCCCTTAGAACTAAAAACCCAAGAATACCACACGATCCGCACAAAAAGTACACTTGTTAAGATTAGCAAACAAATATTGCTTTATGAGAACTTCAAAAACTTATTTTAAGTGTTCCACATGGTCATCTAGATTTTTAGAATAAATCAAGATATTATCAAAATAAACCACCACAAATTTCCCATGAAAATCCTTGAAAATATGATTCATCAATCTTATGAAATTGTTGGGTGCATTAGTCAAGCCAAAAGGCATAACTAACCACTCATAATCCCATGTTTGGTCTTAAAAGCAGTTTTCCATTCATCTCCAAGATTCATTCGAATATGATGAGAACCACTTTTTAGGTCAATTTTAGAAAATATTTTGGATCCATGCAATTGATCCAACATGTCATCAAGACGAGGACTAGGATGGCGATACTTTACCGTTATCTTGTTGATTGCTCTACAATCCACGCACATCCTCCAAGTTCCTTCCTTTTTGGGTACCAGTAGGACGGGAACGGAGCAAGGGCTCATGTTCTCTCTCACAAACCCTTTCTCAAGCAACTCCTCAACTTGCCTTTGGAGCTCTTTTGTCTCTTCTGGACTACTCCTATAAGCAGGCTTATTTGGAATTTGTGCTCCAGGCACAATGTCAGTTTGGTGCTCAATGCCATGCAAAGGCGGTAGACTGTTAGGGATATCCTCAGGGAAACTATCATCAAAATCCTGCAAAAGAGAAGAAACACTACTTGGCAAAGAAGAAGTTAGTGGCTCCGAATTAATCAAAACTTCTTTGTAAGTAAGTAGTACAATGGACACCCCCTCTTTTCTTGTGTTCAAACACTCTTTGGCTTTTATGTACAAACTCTTTTTTTTCTTTTTCTTTGCCTCTTTCCGCTCACCAAAACTTCCTTTTTTATCACTCAAACCCACTTTTACCACTTTTCCCAAGTTGTTGCCCTTTGTTTCTCTATGTTGGCCATCTCTATTTTTTTTTATACCTCTTGGCCTTTATTCTTTTCTTCTCCCTCAACTCACCTTTTTTCCCTCCCCTTTGTTTTCATATTATTTCTCTCAATATCTTTTGATCCTCAAACACTTGAGAAGGACTTAAAGGTGCAAGAGTATACTTCTTGCCATTAAGATCAACAGAATACCTATTCTTTCTTCCATCATGAAAAACATTCCTATCATATTGCCACGTATGACCTAACAAGAAGTGACAAGCTTGCATGGGAACCACATCACAAAGAGCATCATCGACATTCCTACCGACATTGAAGGAAATCATGCATTATTTGTTGACTTTCAGTTCACCACTATCATTCAACCATTGGAGTCTATAGGGCTTAGGGTGTTTCATGCATGCAAGTTCTAACATGTTCACCAAGTATGAACTCACCATATTAGCACAACTAACACTACTTTATTCCACACCTAGTATGAAATATATTCTCTCTTTGTTCTTCACTAGTGATTCCTAAATTAATAGTAATAATCCTCCTAACTACCTCAACCATACCATCATTGAAAGGTAACTCTATATCATCTTCACTCACACATTTCTCTTCTTCCTCTTCCTCACTTTTTCTCCCTTATATTCTCCATCTATAGTCCTCCTTATTACCCCAACCAAACCATCATTAGGAAGTTCTACATCATCTTTACTTACTCATCCCTCTTCTTTGTCACCTTTTTCACTCTCATATCCTCCATCTTCTCTCAAAAGAATATTTCTTCTATTTGGACATTCATGCATCATATGGCCTATTTCATGACATTTCTGACATTGAATGGAACTAGAAGGTTTAGAGGATCTAGAATTGAAAGCTTTACCTCCCTTTTTCTCATCAACTTTACCTTTCCCGTTATCTTCTTGAGGTCTAGAAATCACTTCTTGTTTTGGCCATGGCTTATTGGAATTTGTGTTTGTCTGACTTCTCCATGAGCTAGCTTGTTGCCTTCTTTTATTTTGCTTTTCTATTTTTACAGCTAAATCTACTAATTTATCTATAGTTACATAATGTTGTATCTCTACTACATCAGTTATTTCTCTATTTAAACCATTAAGACTCTAGCCACAGTGACCTCTTCTTTTTCCATACAATTAGCCTGGATCATAGCCACATCCATAGCTTTAAAGTATTCATCAATAGTCATGGTTCCTTGCTTCAAGGTTTGAAGATGCAGTTGCAGGTCACTTTGAAAGTGGGAAGGCACAAACCTCTTCCTCATGACTCTCTTCATCTCGGTCCAAGTAGCAATGAGTGGTTCTCCATCTTGTTGTCTGTCTCTTGTAAGCTTTTTCCACCAAATAGAAGCATAATCAGAAAATTCATTAACAACAAGCTTAACCTTCTTACCTTTAGAGTAGTGGTGACAGTCAAAGATGGCCTCAACCTTCCGCTCCCAGTCAAGGTACAAGTCTGGATCTCTTGTGCCCTTGAAATATGGCATCTTCATTTTTATGCCGCTAATATTATCATCTTCCACTCTACCTCATTGTTCCCTCCTATCTCTTCCCACCCTACCTAGATTTACGTCAAGTTTATCAACAATATTATCTATAGGATTTTCTTAATTTACAATGGGGGCATGGGGTACATTTCTTCTATTACGAGGCCTAGCATTATTTTGAGGTTGTACATCAGGTTGATTTTCCCTCCTAAGTGCAGCTATTGTCTCATTTTGTTTGGCAATAGTATCCCTTATATCTTGGAATTGCAAGTTCCGCCTCTCGAATTGTTGATGCATATCTTGTAGGGTGAAATCATTTCTTGCTCGGATTTCGACTTCTTGAAGAGACCTCTGTTCATCATCACTAGCACCTGTATGAGACATCTTTTTAAAATAATAAAAATAATACTAATAGTTATCACTCAAACTTTGGTTGATTCCCTCAATTGTTCTCACCAACTCTTGTCTTTTTCCCCTCAACTAACCTTTAGAAAATATATTGTAGATTTATAATTTAACCCAACTCGTATCAAATCCCTCAGTAGTAAAACAAGGAATTTTGGGGCACTAAAGAAAGTGAAGAACGAATCCTAGAAAGAGTAGGATTTAAATGAAACAACCCTCGAACAAAGAAAAGAATACTTTTTTAACAAGATCAAAGGATTCGAAAAATTTGATTTTTCCTTTCTTGATTTTGGAAACAAACACAAATAAAATCTTATTTCTTGGAGAGCAAATATGTTTCTCCCTTCTTCCTCTTCTTCTTCTTCTTTTTTATAGTGTACTATTCACTGCTACAGTATTTCTTTTTGCTCTTTTGTTCAAGAAATCCCGAAGATTTCAAGAACTGAATCTTGATACAACCGCTCCGATACCACTTGATAAAGGTTGGGAGACCCAAGAACTAAAAGAAAATAAGTTGATGAAATGTGGAAGTAGTAAAGAAATGCAAGCACATTAAGAAAAGCAAGAAAAACAAACTAAATATGTCGAAATTTAAGGAAAGGTCCAAGAACCCCGAGATTATATTAATCTAGATTTTGACGAGATCCTAATGACAACAAGTTGGTGAGGTCCCAGCTATTCCATCTACTACGTGAAGTGAGGAAGAATGGGGTTATTGAAGAAGGGATATACCACTTTATTAGTGAGGTTCGATTCAGAAGTGAGGAAGAATGAGGTTATTGAAGGAGGGATATATCACTTTGATAACAAGCCGCTAATAGTCAAAGCTTGAGCAACAGACATGGAGTTCACGCATGAAAAGCTCTACACAGTGCCTATATGGATACGATTGACAGGACTAGACTTTAAATACTGGAGCCCTAAAGGGCTAAGTAAAATAGAAAGTTTAGTAGGGAAGCCTCTTATGGTAGAAAAAAAACAGAGAAACACACTGGGCTTAACTTTGCTCTTATGTTGATTGAGGTAGAATAGAAGCAGAAATGCCAGATAGGGTTTGGTTCAGGAATGAGAAGGGAGCATTGATTCAAAAGAAGGTTCTATATGACTGGAAGCCTAGCTTGTGCAAGTTTTACAATAAGTAAGAATAGTGTAGGAAGATGAAGCCAACATCACTTCCAACTTAAGCAAAACCAGCCAAAGAAGGGGAAAGAAAGTTGAGGCAAATTCTAAGAAATATCAAGCAACTACAACTTCTAGTCCAATACGACACATTAGGAAACAACAACAGCAACCAGAGGAGATTGCCAAAAGTTCCAAGCTGATGAATGGGAAAATGAAGAGCAAGGTAAATGATGGATGGATCATGCCAATTCATACAAGTAAGCAACTATCACATAGCAATCAACAGGCAGGAAAGCTCGCAAGCAACACATTTCAAGAATTGGCAAAAGCAGGGACAAGCAAACATCAACAAGTTGGTGGGGGAGGCAAAACTATTCCCAGCTTAGGGATATAGATAGTATAATTTGTTGGAATGTAAGGGGCCTTAATGGGCCAAATAAGCAAAAGGAGGTTAAACTATTTTGTAATAAACAAGAAGCTGGTTTGATAGTACTACTAGAAACCAAAGTAAAAGTTAATAAAATAGAAAAGGTAGCAAGTAGTATGTTTATGGGTTGGAACCATGTACCAACTTATATAGGCACTATAATGGGAGGGTGTGGCTCACTTGGAGGCCAGATTACTTTCAGATTAATGTCCAAAGCAAGACAACACAAGCAATTTACATGCAAAGTGCATCATGTGACTGGGCAAAGATCTTTTCCATTACTGTAGTATATGCTTTCAACGGTTAGGAGGAAATGAAAGAGCTCTGAGAATACTTGAAAATTATGTGGCAGGGGTGTCAGGAACCTTGGATCATCATAGGTGATTTTAATGCAGTGTTGAGATTGGATGATAAAGTAGGAAGTCTTCCTACTACTGTAGGGGGGAACAAAAGAATTCCAGGGATGTGTTGAATATGTGGTTTAATTGAAATGCCACATCATGAGAATATGTATTCATGGAATGAAATAAGTGGAGATCAAAGAATCTTTTCTAAATTTTCTCTAGGGACTAAATTTTCTCTTAAAGACATGGGTGATCTAAGCTACTTTCTTGGTGCTGAGGTTCTGCGCAGCTCCAAGGGGTGTTTTCTTTCTCAGCGTAAGTATGTTGTTGATCTTTTGACTCGTCATAATATGCTGGAATCCAATCCTGTTCAGACGCCAACAGCGGCATCCACCCGCCTTCATCTGGCCGACGGCTCGGCTCCTGCCGATGCATCCGCATATCGACAGGCCCTTGGGGGACTCCAATATCTCTCCTTCACTCGTCCTGATATCTCCTTTGCTGTGAATAAACTCTCACAGTTCATGCACGCTCCTACTGTCACTCATTGGGGTGCAGTTAAGCGCCTCTTCCGGTATCTGAATGGGACGCGTGACTTCGGAGTCTGGCTGCGTCCTTCATCTGCTATACCTCTGCATTGTTTCTCTGATGCTGATTGGGGTGGAAACTGTGATGACCGCTCCTCAACTGGTGCCTATGTTGTCTTTCTGGGGACTAATCCTATTTCCTGGAGCTCCAAAAAGCAGTGTTCCGTTGCACGGTCTTCTACTGAGGCTGAATATCGTGCCATTGCTTCTACTGCCGCCGAAGTTTGTTGGCTTCATTCCCTGCTGTGCGAGCTTCATGTCCCTCTTCCGGCTGCTCCTGTCATTTACAGCGACAACATTGGCGCCACTTACCTCTGTGCCAACCCTGTGTTTCATTCGCGCATGAAACACATCTCCATTGATTATCACTTTGTTCGTCAATTGGTTCAGAATGGGTCTCTTCGTGTTGCTCACATATCCTCTGCTGATCAGCTTGCTGATGCTCTCACAAAGCACTTATCTCATCTTCGGCTTCTTCTGCTGATGTCCAAGATTGGCGTATCCTCCGGCCCTCCATCTTGAGGGGGCGTATTAGAATATAATTGTGTGTATTTTTTTATTATTGGTAGAATATTCTCTCATTATTATACAGTCCTATAGTTGGTAGGATTTGATTTCCTTCATTATTGTACAGTCCTATAGTTGGTAGGACTTGATACCCCTCTGTACTCTATATATACTTTTGTGAGCAATACGAGAAAATTAAATTCTCCCAAAACTCTCTACAACCACGACTATAGCTAACCTACTGGTGGAGTTTTATCAAGAATTGTTGGGATAGAAGGGCCATAGTAGAATAAGGGTATCTAGAAATTTTTCTCAATGGAGCAGTACTATCAGTAGAGCAGCAACTGCAGCTGGTGCAACCATATAACAAAAAAGATGTCAAAACGTCAACGTTTAGCATAGATAAGAACAAAAGCCCAGGTCCAGATGGATATGGGAGCGAGTTCTTCATAACAGCCTGGAAAATCATAGGGGAAGACATCACTAAAGATATTTTGAAGTTATTTGAGAATGGCAAACTACTGACTCAACCAAATGCTACTATGATATCCATAATTCCTAAGGTTGAAGTGCCACAGGAAGCAAGACGGCTCAGGCCAATTTTTTGTTGCAATGTGATATACTAATCCATATCCAAGATGATCTGTAAAAGGTTAAGAGTAGTAATCAAAGCTATTATGGCAGAAATCAGGCAACATCTGTGGAGGGGAGATCATTGGTGCGCAATGTATTGATATGCCATGATTTACTTAGGCATTATGACAGGTAAGCTACACCTAGATGGCTTATGAAGATTAGACCTAAGAAAGACTTATAATATGATAAGATAGGAGTTTATTGAAGAGGCTTTGAATGAGTTTGGATTTCCAACTCCATTTATCCAACTTGTAATGACTTGTATTTCTTTCACAAGGTTTACTGTCAAGGTGAATGGAGGAGGATATGGGTATTTTGAGGGGGAAAAAAGGTTTAAGACAAGGGGACCTTATGTCCCTATTGTTATATGTGTTGGTTATGGAGTAACTGACAAGAACACTAAGGAGGATGAGTAGTTTACCAGACTTCAAGTTCCGTCCAATGTGCAATAAAATCAAACTGAATCATTTTATTTTTGTTGATGACTTAATGATCTTAATGATATTCTGTAAAAGAGACACTAAGTTAGTAACTAGAGTGAGAGAATCTCTTCAACACTTTAGTGAGGTTACTGGAGTGGAGGCAAATTTGGACAAATCTAATATATTTGTGGCAGGTGTAGATGATGAACTGAAGAATCAGCTACTTAATATAACGGGGATCTTTGCCAATAAGATACCTGAGATTGCCTTTGACATCAACGAAGTGGAGCAAAATCGAGTGTCAACAAATTGATGGAGAGGACCACATGTAGGATTAAAATTGGTTACTTAAAAACTTTATCTTATGCAAGGAGACTACAGATCATTATTGCGGTACTGTTCTCTCTATATAATTTTTGCGGAGCAGTTTTCATACTTCCACAGAATGTGCTAAAGGAAGTTGATAAACATTGTAGAGTTACCGATGGGGAAGTAAGGAGGATGGGAGGAAGATTGCTCTAGTCTCCTAGGAGAAAGTCTGTGTGTCAAAGAAGTATGGAGGCTTAAATATTAAAAACTGGGCAAAATGGAATGTGAGCTTGGTGGGCAAACTGATATGGCAGCTGGCCACGAACCAAGACACTCTATGGATCTGATGGGTGCATGAATTATATAGGAAATATAGTCAAGATTTTTGGAGTCATATACCACCACAAGATAGTAGTTGGTATTGGAGGAAGTTGAATTCCATTAAAACATAGATGACTCATTGGTACCATAGTGTCAGATATTGGTTGACACCTAATGAGAAATATTTAGTATCAGTAGCTATCAAACATTGAATAAAATACAAAGATGGAAGGAGGAAGACCTAGTATGGAGCTCACTGACGATGCCTAGACACAGGTTCCTTTTGTGGTTAGAAAGCCGCAAGAGACTGCTAACGAAAGAAAGATTGTGCAGACTGCAGATGCATTTAGACTCCACAATGTGTGAACTATATGATGATATGCAAGAAGAAACACAGAGGCATCTGTTGTATGAAGATGGATGGATAACAGAGCTGAGGAACAAGATGAAAACATGGTCGGGCATCAAGATACAAGGGAAAGAAGTGTTGCAAACAATAAGATGGATCAAAGGAAGAAATTGGAGGCAATTCAAGAAAGAGGTAGCAGTAGCAGTTCTTGGAGCAGAAGTATATCATGTATGAAAAGCTAGAAATTGGAAATATTTCAAGGTGAAAACTATAAATATAGAAGTTATGACACACAGATATAAAAGGAATTCCAGGAAAGGATATAATTTAGTAGGAGCTCCAAAAAAGCACGTAGGTGTAGTTTTTTTTTCTGCAAAGATTTTGTGATTAACTGTTTTGGTTTTTGAGGCCGGAAGAGATCACACCTCAAGTCAGAGGTCGTAGTAAATTCCAGTGCTATTTAGGTGTATTATTTGTAAGTAATGGTAATATTGATATTTATTAATAAAAAAAATCGTTTTTGTATGCTAAGAGACCTTTATAGAGTGCGTTTAGTCAAGTTGCTAAAAAGCTCTTTTGGAAAGTAATAATTTTTCTTTTTAAAGTAATTCATTTGAGAAGTGTTTTTTTGCAAAATTTGATAAGCAAATTATGCTCGAAAATCTTCAAGAAAATACTTTCGAATGTTAAATTACAAAAAAAAAAGATAAAAGATGTTTAGTTTGTCACTAGTATTATTAAAAAAGAAGGAATAAATTCAAATATTTATTATGAAAGGCTTCTTCCTTAATAAAACAAAGCCTATACGTCCGTATGAATCAAATATAAAAAATGAATCCGGATTCAATTAATATGTTATTTTTATTTAGCTTAAATATGAGACATAGAGTAAAAGGGAATATGAAAATTATTAATTAATATAAATATAATTATCCAAAAATAATAATATCGAGTATCTGGTATTACTTATTGTTTATATAATAATTCTAATATGTCGAAAATATATTATTCAGTGTAAATTAAAAATATGCTCCATAATCTTATATTTATAAAGAGAGAATTTATAGTAGAGAGACTATTGATTATTGAAGAATATGCATAGAACTATTTTTCAAAAAAAGGATAATAAAAATAAATAGAAAAGGAAAAGAAAAGAATGGTGAAAACAAAAAAGAAAACGGAAAAGGGCTAAATATATTCTTTTACTTTCAAATATTATTTATTTGTACCCCTCGTTATACTATTGGGTTATCTATACCCATGCTGTCATACTTTGAAACAAAAATACCCCTACTTTGAATGGAATGCAACGTGGCAACACCAGATTAAAACGACTCATTTTCTTTTTTTACCCAACCCGTTTTAAAAAAAGCCCACAACCCGACCCCTATTTAAATTTTTTCCAGCTTTTTAAAAAAAATATAGCTTTTAAAAAACGAAAATATTTTGTTAAAAAACAAAAAATAATTTTTTTCCTGTTTTTACAAATATGGTTTTCCAGTTTTTACAAAACAAAATTCTTTTAAAAAATTGAAAAATAAAAAAAATACTTTTCAAAAAAGAAAATATTATGTTGAAAATAATTTTTTCAGTTTTTAACAAACGAAAATATTTTGTTTAAAAAAAAAGAATCAGTTTATACGAACTTGTTTTTCCAATTTTTACAAAAAGAAAATCTTTAAAAAAACTGAAAAAATGAAAAGAAAATTTTTTAAAAACGAAAATATTTTGTTTTAAATATTTTTTTCAGTTTTTAAAAAACAAAAATATTTTGTTAAAAACTGAAAAAATAAATTTGTTTTTACAGATATGCTTTTACAGTTTTTACAAAAAAAAATTATTTGGTTAAAAAACAATTTTTTTTTAGTTTTTACAATTTGTTTTGCAAAATCTTTTCTGTATCTACTCAATTTAAAGAATGAAAATATTTTGCAATTTTTTTTATGCTTTACAAAAAGAAAATTCTTTATAAAAATTGAAAAATAAAAATACGGTTTGGTTGTGGGTTATTTGTAAAATGGGTTGAATAAAAAAAATGAATCATTTTAATATGGTATTACCACGTGGCACTCCATCCAAAATAGGAATATTTTTGTTTCAAAGTATGTCCCAATGGTTCATTGAGCAATCTAAAGGGAAATCTCCTCGAGCTCACATAATCAAGATGACAGTAACTGAAATGCTCTATGGATTATGGTTAGAAAGAAATGCGAGAAATCTTTGAAAACACCTATTGTAACTGTGATAAGCTCCTCAGTAGTATAGCCTATATATGTAATGTTCGAGCTCCTTCTAGGCTTAGTCCATATATTCAGCAGTACATGTTATAACTGCTGACTTGGCTCGAGTAGTATAGGTAATCCTTTTGTCCAGTTTGATAGGCAGCTGAGCCTAAAGGTGTCCTATGATTTTGTAAGGCAACCACTTTGGTGATTAATACAAATTTAGTTACCAAAAAAAAATATATGGTGGGTAGAAATATGAATATTCTAATAGTATAACAAAAAATACAAGTAAACAATAGTTGAAAGTAGAAAGGTATATTTAATCGTTTGTCGAAAAAAAAAAAGACTAAATTACATCTAAAAATTATAAATTTTGTGGTAAGAATACTTATGTTTTGAAAAAATTAATTTTCTGCTTCTAAAAAAAAATTTCTAACTTCTTCCTAAAACACAAAAATATAATTCTGTTGCTGCTTAAATTTTAAAAAATATATTTTTTGGTGTGGAGCTTGACCAAATAGGCTCTTAGCTCACTTATGCTAGTCCATTAGGCATTTTCTAACCCTCAGTCAAAGTGAACTTGTCCGTTGTCTGTACCCACCAAGATGGAGAGAGCTCGCTTCGTTACAAAGCTGTAACATCTCTTTCCCCAATTGAAGAAGAGAGCTCCAATTCTCGACAAGTGAATTGGTCCAATCTCGGTACTTTTTGAGCTAAAATTTTCATTGTGGCCATGGAAATTTCAGATCTTGATTGCTTCTGCTATACCCTGAATTATCTTTTACTGTTTATTCTGTATCATTTGGTCATGATCTTGCCTAACGTATAACACGTTATCTTTACTTTTCAGTTTGACAATGACTCATAAACTCATTGCGTTCTTCACAAAAATCGTGCTTCCGTTCTTCCTAGTGTCCACTCTCTCTCTTCCTTACAGGTGAGCACTGAGCAAACTTAGGTTTTAACTTTAGCTGTTAGTGGTACTTGGTTGCTTCTGTTATTATCGTAGTATTAGTTTTTTACTTCTGTAGTAACTCTTCGTTCCTAATTTGCCTAAGGGCATCTATAAAAACAACAACAACTACCCCTACCCGAAAGGGCAGAGAGGCTGTTTCCAATCGACCCCTACCCTAAGGGCATCTATAATGGTGCTGTATTTCTTGCATCAAATCTAAATTTGGTATTTTTTTGCACTAATGGAATGCCAAATTTTGTACCATTTTAATGTGTGAATAGTGTGATGCCAAATTTGATATGATACTATTCATCAACACCTAATTTGATTTATTATTATTTTATTCATCTTTTTATTTTTTTTGGACTTTTAATTTATCATATATTGTGTATATAATTAATTTTTATATCAACATCTTTATAATTTTAATTTTATATCCTATTTTTTATATATTATATTTATATAAAATTATAAGTTAATTTTATTATTATTATAATTGTATAAAAAGAAATATAACCATTATTTAAAAATGAAGAATGCAAATGTAAGATATCTAATGTTGCTAAAATTGAAAAGTGAAAACTAAAATTTAAAAAAAAAAAATTAACAATACATAAAACAAAAATACATTAAAATTAATAGTACATCAAAGGAGGATACATTAAAATTGAAATTACATTGAAAACATAAAACATAAGTTTAGTAATCCGGTATGTCATTTTCGGGTGAACTAAAATTACTAAAAACTGAGAGAACGGGGTAGAAGATAGTTGTGCTTGTGGTTGTTGAAATTGTTGTCTTCTTTTATCGATTATTCGTTTTTGTTCTTGTCGCAACAATTCACGAAGAGTTGGAAATAAATGTGATGAATGTGAATTATATGTGATGAATATGGAAAAAAGAAAAAAAAGATAGAATTTGTTTGAAGGAAATAAAAAATAAAATTTAAACGGAAGATAATAATATAATATAGAAGAGAGAGAAGAATATAAAAAGAAATATTCTTTTTTTGGTGTAAAAAATGGTGTAATGGTTGGAGTAAATTTGGTATTACACCATTTTGGTGTGAAATTTGGTGTTAGGGTTGGAGATGGTCTTAGTAGACACAATATTTAGTATTGAGCTTGAATAGAGTAGAATAGATAGAGGATTCATATAGTCGGCCCAAGTCAACCCCAACAAGTTCGGGACTAAGGCGTAATTCATTGATGTATACAACAACAACAGACCCAGTGAGTCCCACAAGTAGGGTCTGGGGATAGTGTGTACGCAAACCTTACCCCTACCTGGGGGTAGAGAGGCTATTTCCGGTAGACCCTCGACTCAGGAAGGACATTGATGTATAAGTAACTTGAAAGATTCTGACTTTCTCTAAGGAGCGAGAGGAGCGAGTTCCTGGAGAATCCTTTTTAAGAGACCACGATTTTATCTACTTAATTATGCGTTCAACACGCCCCTCACATGCGGGCCTGATCTTTTTTGTGGGCCACACGTGGGATTTTTTTAATTATGGGTGACTGTGATACTCGAACCTAGATCTTTGCTTACTCTCATATCATGTTGAAGCGTGTGACCATCTTTTTATGTTAATTCTTGCCATTATTTGCCTTCTTTCTTATTTTTCTTTCTCCCCATCATTGTATTATGTAACTATTTTTTGTTGTTCTCACGTTGGATTTAGATTTCTCGTAACTTAAAACTAATCATGCAACTATGCTTCAATTCGTAATTAGTTGGTTCTTAAAATGATTAAACAGAAAAGAGTAGGGAGAATGAAGGCCCTTCTTAGGGGTTCGACTTGTTGACCATGGTTCTATTTGTTTCCGACATTACTCACGTTCTATGCTTCTCTTTCTTCAATGCTCTAATGCTGCAGATGTTTAGCAGATGCTTCGACAGAAACAGAGAGGACATTGGCTATAATAAAGCCAGATGGGGTTTCTGGGAACTATACAAATTCCATAAAAGAAACAATTCTCGATCATAGATTTGAAATCACTGAGGAATTGCTCCTTCAGCTTGACGAGGATCGTGTGAAAAACTTTTATGCTGAGCACTCTTCAAGGAGTTTCTTTCCGAGCCTTGTTGAATACATGGCCAGGTAAACTTTCCCAATCTGGATGGTATTTGATTATGAATTTGCTAGTAAGCATCATTCTGTTAGTGCTGCTGCATTATTTTTTTTTCTTTTTTCCCTTTTTTATCTATTGCTTCAAACTATTTGCTGGTTCTTTGAGGAAAAATAAACTGCATCTTTATAATATAGGCTGTAGGCTAGTTTGATTTTTCCTTGATTGACCATTTATCGTCAGTGGTCCAGTGTTGATAATGGTTTTGGAGAAAGGGAATGCCATAGCTGACTGGCGTGCATTAATTGGTCCAACAGACCCACTCAAAGCAAAGGTTACCCATCCCTACAGGTACCTTCTCCTCTCTTCCTTTTTTATTTTTTAAAATTTTCGGTTCTGTTTACATAGGTCATACAATTAGAAGATTAGAAAGTTAAATAGATTGTTTGTCTTACTTACAAGAAAAGGGTTACTACCGCATTTCTCAAAGATTTGCTTTTGAAAATTGAAATGTTTTGATGTATGTGCAACTCTCAATTTCCCTTAGTCTGAGGTTGCGTTTCTGCAAAGAAGCATTGCATTTACTGTTAGTCTTGCAAGTTCTGACTCTTCTCCTCCCACATATGTTTAACAGTTTATCTGAAACAGCTAGTTGCTTCTTTTCTATGTTATTAGCTTTTTCAAGTTTTGTTTTCCTACCTGACATTGTTGAAGTTGTCTTTAATACCTATGACTTTAACAACCTCATACATAGTTAAAGGAATTCACAGTTAAGTTACTTGTAATGGCACCTACATGGTGCTGTTTTTATCAATATACGTATCCACGAAAAAAAAACTGTTGGTGATACCTTTTACATTGACAATCATTGTCAGGCTTTTGTTCATTCTTGGTAAGATATATGTTTCTTTAACCTGTATCTTTATAACTTTCAGTGTTAGAGCTATATGTGGGCTGGATTTACAGAAGAATTGTGTTCATGGTTCTGACTCACCTCAGTCTGCTGCCCGGGAAATATCTTTTTTCTTTGAAAGGACATCATCAGGTCACTACTAAGCCCATTTTATGCATGTTTTTCTAATTATGTGCATCGCGTTTCTCTTTCCTCAACTCTTTACAATGAAAAAAGAAAAAGGGTGATGATATTCGTTCTTTTTTGGCTGTGACATGTGTGATGATATTTGGTTTTGCTGGCTGTGACATAGCTGGTCAGCAGTAGTTACTTTTTAGTTCCTGCTTGAAAATCTTGAATAGTTATTTTTATACCAACTGCTAATTACTTCTACTTCTTTGGCACTAGTCTCTTCTAAGATTTTCTTGGCCAAAGAAGTGGGTGCAAGAAAGGAAATAAAGCATTAGTTTGATAGTTATCACCCAAATAGATTATTTTTGCATAAAGTGCTAATGTAGCTTTTAGCTGCATTCTGTAGCTGATTATCAAAAGCAAATTTTGAGTAAATTGCATTTATTGGTTGTCAGTATAGCCTAAGTGCATCAAGGTGCTTTCACACGCACCACATATAATTAACCTTTTAGATTGAGACAAGTGAAACTAGTTCTTCTGCTTGTTGGTTCATGGAAAGTCGGAAACAAGGATTCTAACAGTTACACCGGCTTTTGCCCCCCCAGTGCCCCATCTCTATTGTTTCTTCCCTCAAACTTCTAAATGCTTCCTTAAAACCTGTAACATTGTTGTTCAACCCCTTCTGAACTAGATTAAATTTCGAGGATAGGAGATGAGATAATAAGGTCTATGTCTGGCACTTACTTTTACTTTTTACTTTTTTTTTGGGGGGTGGGGGTTGGGGGGGGGGGGGTTGTAGTTGGGGAGTCACTGGATCATAAGGTTTGAAATTATTGTTTAATGTGATCAACTTCAGCATAAAATGGACTAAGTTAGCTCGTTTCAAAATTTTATAAGATTAAAAATGTTTTGAACACGATAAGAAGGGACAATAATTGAAATTATTCTGTAACACGTGGATAGAAAGTTAATAAAATCTACCGATCAGGAAAGATTAAGAAAAGTGCAATAAAATCACTTCATTTTGATGGAGGTGTCCTGAAACAAATGTCTTATTTGACATTTTACTTTTCCTGCTTCTTTTAAGAGTTGTTTGGAGAACTTGGTAAAATGTCCTCTCTCCATTTTAAACGTTCTTCGCCAATCCCCACCCCAATCAAAAAGAAAAGAAGAAAAAGTATTAGAAGAAAGAAGGAGCACTTGTCTTTTGCTTGTTTGGTGTACAATGTAAACTCCCTGTAGATTCTTCTAACTAGAAGTAAAATGGAAAGGGGAAATAAATCTGGTGTCAGAAGTTTCCGCTATGTATCTTTCACTTAAAATCGATGAACCAATATCTTATCAAAATCAAAATTGATCACCTTCATATATCTGTCTTCCATTGTAAGAATGGAGAAACTTTTCAAGAGATAACTTTTTTGACTTTTCGCATATGAGGTCAATTATTTTAAATCAGAGGCCAAAACTAGTAGTGTCTGGTTCTAGTTTGGACCAGGTGCTTGTAAATGTGGAAGACAAGTAATAAAAGCGGAAACAAATTTAGCTGCTTGAACATAATTCTCTCTTTTGAAAAGTGGAATTATATCTTTATAATTAACTGTTCACTTGCTGCCATAAAAAATTCTCTGGCTAATTTCTGTTCACAAAATGCGCTTCCTACTGCAGGACATGTATCTAAGCATGATGAATTATAAGGTAATGAATTCTTGAAGTAGGATTCTATGCCATTGATATTCCTCTATGAACAAGTTTGATACAGCTTGCCTAATTAGAGTTGCGCTCTGAGATGCTATATCCTGCAAGATCAAGCTTAGCAGAATGCCATTGTATCTTGGCAGTTAACCAAGCTTAGCAGATGGATGGAGCCTGTGTTATATGGTTAGAGTTGTCAGTATCTTCGACATGGAACATATATAATGTGTGTTTGTGTGTTAAAAACAATATAATGTCAACAAATGTTACATTCCAAACTCATAATATAGTAAGAACCGTAAAGTTTGAATTCATCAAAGTATTAGCCTCTGCAGTTAATCAGCCGTCTGTTGTCTGTTCCTCCTTGCTGCAATTGGCAGCTTAATCTTACAACCCATGGAGTTAAGTATTGAATGTTGTGACAATTCCCTCATCCTAGTGATAAATGTAACCATGGACATGCAACATTTTGTGAACCATGGCAGAGTATCTTAGGATCATATGAAAGAACAGATTTTCGCACCACTTGACTAATTGCCTTCATTGTTCAATCCTTTTAGCAGGTTTTGGCTTTCTACTTTTTCTTTTATTTTGACAACCACTGCTCATCAGAACACCAACCTCTTATGAATTAAAAAAAAAAGAGCCTGAATTCAAATACATGATTAGACATCGTCTCTAAATATGAAAATAAGATAATTAAGACTATTTGCTTTCTCAATGTTTGATAAAATATCTTTATTTAAAACTCACCAGTGATTAGTGAACATAAAATTCCTATAAATTGGTAACTGAATATTTATTATATACACAAACTTTTGGAAGAACTATTTGCTTGACGAAATGATCAAGGCTAGTGATAGAGGTAGTTGACAGTAGTGGTTATATTGAATTATGCTGGGTGTGAGTGTGGCTGGTGGTGAAATATGGTTGGTGATAGTGGCTGGCGGTGGAGAGTGGTTGTTGACTTTGATTGTGTCATGAATGTTGGTGGTGATGGTTATCCAATGAAATTGGATAAGTAGTGTTAAAAGATCACATTCTCAAGAATTACAACAACAACAACAACTACCCAGTATACTCCCACCAGGTGGGGTCTGGGGAGGGTAATATGTAGACAAGCTTTACCCCTACCTGAAAGGGCAGAGTCCAATCGACCCCCGGCTCATAGGATAAAAGAAAAAAGAGCAGTAAAACAAAAACAAAAACAAAAACAATAGAGCATTAGTAACTCCAGCGGAAATAGCGTAAATAGCGTAAATAATTATCTAAACATGCGAAACATAAATACAATCGCATGCAATAATATCATACAGTAACTACCATAACAAACAGCCATAGGGGGAACATAAGCTAAAACACAAATCATCTATGGGTAACCCTGCTGACCCACACCCAACCCCGAATGAGGAGTACGAAAAACTCTAGGAGCCCCTATCCTACAACCTTGATTCTAGACCTCCAGACTATCCTATCAAGGGTCATGTCCTCGGAAACCTGCATTCTAGTCATGTCCTGCCTAATCACCTCTCCCCAATACTTCTTACGCCTCCCTCTGCCTCGCCGACCGCCAACAATCTCCAGCCGCTCGCAGCTCCTCACCGGGGCATCGGGACTTCTCCTTCGCACATGCCCGAACCACCTCAGCCTCGCTTCTCGCATCTTCTCATCCACCGGGGCCACCCCCACCTTCTCTAGAATAACTTCATTCTTAATCTTATCTAGCCTGGTGTGACCGCACATCCACCTAAGCATCCTCATCTCCGCAACCTTCATTCTCTGAACATGAGAGTTCTTCACGGGCCAGCACTCCGCCCCATACAACATCGCAGGTCTAACCACGGCTCTATAGAATTTTCCCTTGAGTTTGTGTGGAACTTTCTTGTCACACAGGACTCCTGATGCAAGCCTCCACTTTGACCACCCCGCTCCTATACGATGAGTGACGTCCCCGTCAATCTCTCCGTCCCCCTGAATCACAGACCCAAGATAACGGACACTGTCCCTCTTGGCGATGGCCTGAGAATCAATCATCACGTCCCTGCCTACTTCGCTCGGCTCGGCGCTAAACTTGCACTCCAGGTACTCTATCTTAGATCTGCTTATTTTGAAACCTTTAGACTCGAGAGTCTGTCTCCATACCTCTATCCTTTCAATAACACCGGCCCTCGTCTTATCTATCAATACTATGTCATCAGCAAATAGCATACACCAAGGCACATCCCCTTGAATATGTCGGGTCAGAGCATCTATCACTAAGGCAAACAAGAGGGTGCTCAGCGCCGATCCTTGATGAAGCCCCATAACCACTGGAAAATGGTCTGATTTGCCACCCACCGTCCTAACCCTAGTCTTAGCTCCAGTGTACATGTCCTTGATTACTCTGATGTAGGCTTCCGGCACGCTCTTCGCCTCCAAGCACCTCCCTTGGGACCTTGTCGTACGCCTTCTCCAAGTCTAAATAGGTAAGTATTAAAAAAATTATACTTAATGAGTTGAGATTTGAATGTTTCTATTCAAACATCTATATTAAACAAATAACAACAAAAATATACTCAATATTATCCCAACTATGGAGTCAGAGAAGTGTAGTGTATACGTAAACCTTACCCCTACCTAATTAATATTTATTCAAAATAGCATAAATTAGTCAGTTTTTAAATTGGTAATTAACAAAAAAAAAAATCATCATTTACAAAGTAATAAAAGATAGCCGCTATCTAATATGGAGATAAAATCTTGACAACTATACCCTTAGCTAATACGAAAAAAATTCAGCATAGTATATCATTATATAACTCAAGCACATTACACTAGAATTCAAATTTCAAAGACAACTTGTATGAGAATGCTGGAGTATAACTTGTAAAAGTTTAAACTCCAGCATATTCACATACACGGTATTTTGAACTCCAACATATTGTGCTGAAATTCTATAATAAGAAGTTCGAACTCCAACGTATCATGCAAGAATTTTTTTGGATTTTAACTTGGGGTATTTTTTGTCAGAGCATAAAAAAGTAATTAAATTTTAATTAATTTTAAAATAGTGAATATTTTTCAATTACTGCAGTTATTCCTTCCGTCTCATATTATCTGTCATGATTCTCTTATATACGTGTCTTTAAAATATTAATTAAAAAGTAATTTTGTCTACTTTAGCCTTATTAATGTCTTAATATTTAATCTTTCTTCATTGGTATTTGAATAAAATTATCTATAATTGAAGTGTTTGTAATCTTCAAGGATAATTATTACTAAGGGTAAAAAAAATAATTAATCTTGTCCTGAACTTCTAAAATGATAAATAATTTACGGCAAAGGGCCAAATATACCCCTGTACTTTCGAAAATGGTCTAAGAATGCCCCTAGTGTTACACTTTGGAACAAAAATATTCCTGTTTTGAATGAAGTGCCACGTGGCAGCACCAGCTTAATACGACCTATTTCTTTTTTTTACCCGACCCGTTTTTTTTTTAAAAAAACCCACAACCCGGCCCTATTTTCAATTTTTTCCCCTTTTTTTAAAGAATTTTCTTTTTGTAAAACTTCAAAAAATATTGTAAAATATTTTTATTTTTTTAAACTAATACACCAATAGTCGACTAATTTAGGAAAGTATTCTTTTATTTTTTTCATTTTTTTACAGAATTTTTTTTTTTACTTTTTTGAAGTATCTTTTTAAAAAAAAAACTGGAAAAGAAATCTTAAAAACTTAAACTTTTTTTTGTAAAAACTGAAAAAAAAATTAACAAAATATTTTCTATTTTAAAAATATTTTCAACAAAATATTTATTTTTGAAATTTTTTTTCATTTTTCAGTTTTTTTAAAGCATTTTTTTGTAAAAATTGGAAAAACAATTTTTGTAAAAAGTGAAAAAGATATTTTCGTTTTTTAACAAAATATTTTTATTTTTTAAAACTGAAATTTAAAAAAATGGAAAAAAAAACAAAAATAGGGGTCCGGTTGTGTGTGTTTTTTTTAAAACGGGTCGGGTAAAAAAAAAGCAATGGACCGCTTTTATCCGGTGCTGCCACATGGCATTTCATCCAAAATAGGAATACTTTTGTTCCAAAGTACGACAGTAAGGGTATAAATAACCTAATAGTATGACAGTAAAAGTACAAATAACTCAATAGTATATCGAAGGATATTCTTAAATCATTTTTGAAAGTAGATAATATATTTAGCTCTTTGTCGAATAATCTAAAATAATTATTTTCAGTAATCACAATTGATAATATGAGAAGGTGGTTATAATTGAGGTTAATTTTGAATTTCTCTATATTATTTATGTACTCGTAATAGATATATGCAAAGACAAACTATTCGTAAAGTGCTGATCAACCAGAATAAATCTAGCATAGATTAAATGCCGCGTGTCGTCTCGTTGTACGTTTTGCAGCTTGGCGTAATACTTAAAGTATTTCGTAGGAACATTAAGCAAAGTCAACTATTCAAAATCATATTAATTAATTAAAATAAGAAAGAATTACAAGAAAATACACGTGATTTTAAATCATAATAAAAAATACTTATATTTTTAAGTTTTATTCAACCTAGTCTATATTGTACATATTTTAAAAGCACTTGCAAATTCAATATATGTGTTTTTACAACCATTATTCTTAAAAGCTATGGAGTTAATTCTTTGTTCTCACAACTATTGCTTTAACTATTTCTTCTTTTCACATCTTTTACATATGCTTCAAAGGTCCGTATATTTTCTGCTTCTCCTCTTGTCTTAGCTACTTGCAATGAAAGAAAATTGAAAAGTAGAAGTCCACCATTGAAGATCAATCAAAGCTTTGCTTTTGAAAATGAGGTCTTTTAAATTTGTTAGTTGTTTGGATTGGGTATTGCTCTAATGGATTGAAAATGTCAAAAAGAGTTCAAATTTTAAATTTGAAGTGATTTGGAGAAGATTTGAGCAAGATTTAAGTTAAATTTCAGAAAAGACGCAAGGAAGAAAACGAAGTTAGTTTTTATATAATTATGTATAATCTTGTATAAATTACATATAAGTGTAGAAACACACCTTATACACTACTATACACTTTTATACACATGTATACAAGCGTTTGTAGACGAACTTCTTCCACTATTTTCAGTTGCAGTTCTTGTTCAAAACCAATCCAAATCTCCATTAAATGACTTCAAATTTTATATACAACCTCCTTATACTATTTCTAACAAGTCTAAGTAACACCATTCCAAATTTCTCACAAAATCAAATTCGAAAATTAAACTCACATATTTAATCTTGTTAAAAATCTAATTTTCACCACCCCAAATGAATTTATTTGTTGAATTAATATTTGAGTCACAATTACTTATTCAAAAATTAGTTTAAAAGCTTGAGGAATCTTTTTTAAAAATAATATAGTTATTTTAAGAACTTATTGAAGTTAGATGTTGAATCTTAGCATATTATTTATAGGTTAGTTAGTTATAAATTAAAATATGAATTATAAAATTAAAAAGTATAGAGCCAAATTAATCTAATATGAAATTTTTCCTTAAAATAATAGTAAAAGAATATGAAAATATCCAATGAAAAGCGAGCTAGTCAAAGTGAGATTAAAGACACTTTACTATGGAGGAGACAAGTCCACTTCATATATAGACTTGGTTTATTTGAAGACAAGTAAGGTCAAGAACATTCCATATCTAGCAAATTCCCTCGATATTAGTTAGTAAGATATGATTTTGCAAGTCACTAGAATTCTAGTAGTTTACTCACATGGCCTTTCTAATCTTTACTTAAACTTTTAACCTTTCTTGGTAGGAGTGAATAATAAATTTTCTCACTAATCTCTTTTTGCCAGCCTTACGTCAATCTCAAGGTAAAAAAGCTTCTAAGTGTTATAAATAGAATTTTATTTACGGTAACGGTTTATATTTAGAAAGATTTCAATGCTTATTACTTGGTGGCTAAGTCAATCTTCCTATAAATAGAAGGTTTTATTCCATTGTAATTTATCCCAAAATTCAATAAGAATTTCCTCTCTCTTTCTCTACAATATTATTTTTCTTCTTTTATTGTTTCATAAAACGTTATCAGCACGAGACTCTAACCAATTGTGTAGAAGCTTTGGGGTTGAGCATAATGATTGTCAATTGTTCTATGAACTTCTTTCAAGATTAAATTCTTGATTTAAGGTAAGTATTTTACTTTTTTCTTTCAAATTCTTGACATTCTATAATTTGATTTTAAATACAAGCAAAGACGATAAATCTTGATTGTAACTCTAATGGAGTTTGAAAGAAATTATAACCACCCAAAGTGGTAAAATTTCTATGCCTTGCCATGATCAAATTCATGTATGATTGTGGGTAGAATTGAAAACTCGTCCCATTGAATTTTCTTCATTCTCATTCCCTTTAGAGAATGTGATAGCAGTATGTGATAAGTCTGAAAGAAGGCAAAATTACTACTATGAATGTATCAATGGATGTGAACGTGGCAATAGACTAAATTATAATCGTCATCATTGAGTAGTGAGAATAATAAGGATTCTCAAAATAATCATTCACTCTGTGACAGTAATATTTGTCATCGATTTAACATGAGATTTTATAAAGCACATATAGATGATTATGGTCCATTCATGATGTGAATGTGACAACATCTGATTTATGAATACATATTTATTCTTGAAAGAATATGAACGTGCTAGTGATAGTGAATACACCATACTCACCTCTAGAAGGAGTTTTGAGATGATATAAGAAAATAATATTGGTCACGTACCTATTGTACGCCAAAATATTTTGGTAATGTAATTATTAAAAAATAACATTAATGCAAGAAACATTTCTTGCATATAATTTTGACCGTGACCAAAATGGTATTACTTTCTCCTTGAAGAGATATATGATGATATGAATGTTGATGAATATGTGGTAGTACAAAATTAATTGAGAGCTCTAGAAGAGCCAATTATCACTATTTTGGAAAAACACAATTGATTACCAATAAGGTATTGTATTGTAGTAAGTCTCAAAGAAACTTATTCAGTTTCCAAAGTACACACGAAAGCGGTTGATTATATTGAGACTATAAATAAAGGAAAGCTTTAATATTTTCTAGTACTACAACTTGTAGTAGGGTAATATGTAAGTGAAAAGTTACCTACTTTATTCTTCAGTTTGTACTACACAAATAAAAAAATACCACAATAAAGTGGATGCTTAGATATAAAAACTCATATTATAATAAACTTGGAGTTTATTGATAATTGCACACGTCATAGTATAAACTTGAAGTTTATCAATATTGATAATTCATGCAACTGGTGGTTTAGCCATGTCAATTTAAGTATGATTTGCAAAAATAATAGAGAATTCACATGGGTAAATGTTAAAGAACTAGAAAGTCCTTTACGAATTATGCTGCTTGTTTTCATTATTTAATGGACCAACTAAAATTGGGATTGAATCCCATGAATACTGAAAATATCAAAGGTGAATGTGGGCACATTCACCTGCCATGTATACCACATAAGATGCATCTATGAAATCGTTGCATGTGCGATTATTATTAACACGCAATATGGTGTTTGCAAGGTAACTTGCTCAATAATTTAATTTAGAGCATATTCCAGTGTTTCTATTCAAGAAGTTTATCTTGATAAGTTGGTTTACATAACAGATGGTTTAGCAAAATGATTTACTGAGTGCCTCTACTTAATAGCAAAACAATTGTTTATGAGAACAAAGTTTTGTATGTTAGTTTGATATACGTTATATACGAATGTATATTATTTTCTCCCCTCACAAGTGGTTCATGGTCAGGAACCAAATAATTTTATCTTATTATTATTGATGCGCGGTGTATATTTTGATTAATACCATAACGCACAAAGATGAGTTCTCAAAGTTGAGGAAACAAGTTAGTTTTTCTAACATGAGGGGGAGACATGATAAATAGTTGAGAAAAAGTTACGTGGAATGAATTATCATTTGTATATCTAGATCCTCAAATACGATAATATGAACTTGAAGTTCATAAAAAGATAATTTGTTTGCAATATATTGCAAACATTCCATACGCATTTGCCGACCTAAAGAAAGTAACTATACTCTCATTGAAAATGCTCATATTAAGTTCTAAAAGGACAAAGTCTATGGTACACTTAAAGCGTATAGATAAATCAGTTTCAAATAAACTTCTTGATAAAGAGTATGAGAAAATGATCAAAATGATCATAATAAAGGAGGCAAGTATCTAGAAGATCGCATGACATAATACTTCATAAAATCTCATAAGAGATTCAGGTACTTGAATATATGAATGAAAGATCTCAATATTATATCATTATGAAAAATAAGGAGGTTGGAACCGATATAAAATGTTTGTCGATGACATCTATAATAGAGTTAAATATATATGAGGATCTTAAGTCTGGAGAAACAATTCAAGTGGAATTTGGTTTCATATGAAAGACAAGTAGTTTTGGACTTGTAGTTCAAACATTTAAAAGTATAAAGACAATAGTGTGTTCTATCACCTTTATGTATCTTATAAGTCTGGAATGAAATGAGAACTTGATACAAATCTAAAGTCTATTTATATGGCTTATATGACTTAACTTATGTCACATCTATAAAGGATAAGTTATTTGAAGCATATACAATTCTTGATCTTGAAGTACCACTTCCTCTGTGCAAATTGTGCACTAATGTATCTTGCAAATAGTGTGAGCACGTGATTTTTACCTCGCTTGAAATATTTCTATTGAATTCTTAAAATTAGGATTTTTTTTATTATTTGAATTTTTAGGAATTAATTGTATGATTTTGTGCTTGTTTGCATTGTTTGTACATTTTTAATTGATATAATTCATAAAAAAATATAAAAATAGCATATTTGCATTTAGGACCCAAGTTTATATTTTCTTAGGCTTATTAGTTAATTAATATTACTAAAAAAAGAGCAATAACAAAAATAGTGATTTTATGTTTTATCTAGACTTGATTAATTTTAGGAAATTAATTAGTTCAATTTTGGAGTTTAAATCTTAGTCCTTATCATTTGTTTAGGTTAATTTTGTGTTTAATAAAAACAAAAAATAAATTAGCAATTAAAATAAATAGAAAAACAAGAGAAGTTGAAAATGAGGTGGTCTTAATTAAAGACCCAAATTTGGGCCACCTTTTAGCTAAATCCTAGCCCAAACCCCAAAACCCCTCTTCAAATCTGGCCAAAATTGCCCAAATGCACCCTTTTACCCGGTCCAATTTGCCAGTCCACTAGACACTCAAACGACATAGTATCATGCCAATACTACGTCGTTTTGAGATCTTCAGGCTGTGATCAATCTCGTCCGTCCCTTGTGATCATCTAACGCCCCTGGTTCGATTTTGTCTTTAAATAAAACTGTCCAAACGCTTGGGAAACCCTAGAGACCACTCTCGTCTTCCTCGTACCTCTTCTCTCCGTCAACCCTCCGCCTCACTGCCGCCAATCGAAAATCGTCGTCGCCGGTGGCGAAGCTCCAAACCCACTCAAATTTACACCCTTGAACCCCCTCCTGCTCCTCTTTCCAACGCCCCAAAAACCAGCCTTACGAATCATACCCCAGCCCTTCGAATAATCAAATTTGTGGACGCCGTCTCTGCTATGTTCGGCGACGGTCACCCAAACTTGTCCCAATTTTACACCATAGCACCGCCTTCGTCTCCCCAACCCATGTCCAACCTTATTTCCTCTCAAATCTCATCCAATACTGTCAAATTTCAAATCAAAAGTCTTGACCCAAACGGCGCCACCCCCAAATCGTACCAAAATCACACCGCAGACCCTCCTTACCCTCCTCTTCCTAAAACCCTAATAAGCCTCCCTCAAATCACCCTAGAAGTCCTCAAATCTCGAGTCAAGTTCAGCCTGGGTTCCGGACCTTTCCAATATGGATGCTAGTTGAAGTTCTAGGGTCATTCTAAGGTTATACATGAGTGAGCCAAGATCCAATTTGAAGGCTCATCGTCATTTCTGGTCCAAAAAGGTTAGGTACCCTTCCTTTGCCCTAGGTTTTTTAAAAAAAATTTCTTTGTTTATTTATTTCTCTGCTTCCTTTCTTCATCTTTTCTTTATTTTTAAAAAACAAATCCATGTTTGCATGATTTGGCTAGCATACTTAAGATACTCATTATTCTAGGTTTTAGTTTAAATTTTTGATTGTTCGTTTGAAATTACTAAATATTTTTCTCTGGTTTGATTAGGTCTTTATTTCGCTTATTGCTCCTATTTTTCTGGTTTGTTTCAGTGTTCTTTAGAAATCTTTGCTCCGCTTTAATTTCCATTGAGTTTTACTAAGTTAATGTTTCGATCTTCAATTTTCACCTGTTATTTTGATGTTTCGTTTATATTTTTCAAGATTTAATTAGTTTGGGTAGTTAACCTTTTCTGTATTAGGATGCTTTTTTTCGTTAACCGCAGTTGAATAGTTCTAATCCCTGGACAAATAACTAGGGTAAAAGGAGATTAGTTTTAACTAAGATTGGTAATTTCAGACCTAGTTCAAGGTAATTAGGGTAGTTCAATAATAGGATCTTGTAGTGACTGAATTGAAAACCCCTAGAATGTTCTAGATGGGGTGTCAATTATAGTTTCAGGAACCTTAAGGCAGTAACTTGAGGCACAAGTTACTATATATACAGCCACTGAGGCTGGCCAGATTTGGGCCAGACTTGAGTGGCCCAAACCTTTCCTCCCTCTAAAAATACACAACCCAGCCCAAACCACCGACCCCTCTTATATAGTCCACATCCAAAGACCAAACGACACCGTTTCAAAAACGAATGGTTCATCACATCCGTCAATCCCATCCCATCCAACGGCCATCAAACCCCATCCCAAACCATATATATATGTCCAAACGTCTCTAATACACATAGAGACCAAACTTTCCCCTTCCTCGTACCGTCTTCCCCGGTTATAACACCGGCATTGACAACCCTACGACCACCCCTTGACCACCAGACTACCACCCTAACGCTGCCGCCGGAAATCACCTCACGGCGGTCGTCGGTAATCAAACGTTCCCAGATTAACACCACCAAACCGTCATAACCTCCCCTATCCCGTCCTGTAATTATTTCGCATCGAACAAGTCCCCTCCGTCTTAAATATTAGAAAACAGGGTCGTTGAAACCACCGTCTCCGGTGACCTTGTTCCAAATCCTTCCATCTTTACACCATAGAACCACTAGGACCTCCCCTTCCCTGTCATATCGTCCGTTCCCTTTGAACACCCCCCCCATCGGCTCGAATATCCACCGAAAAGTCGTCGAAATCCCCATCTCCGGCGACCCCAACTTCAAAGCCCTCCAAATTTACACCCCTATAGCACCTTAATCTCCTCTTTCCAACCATGTATGTCACACCCTTCAAATCCAATCCAAACCCTTCGAATATCAATTCAAAGCCCAACCGTAAAACTCAAAGCCTGTCAGAAATGGCTCAAAATCCTCCTAGGCAATCCCTGACCCTTCCTTTCCCCAACCATACCACCCACGACCCCCAAAAAACTTCAGCCCCTGAATAAATCCATATCTGAGACCTAACTGAGGTCTTAGAACCTTGAAAGCCCTTCCTTGAACTCTTAAACATGTCATACATCGTCTAGGAGGTTCGAAACCCCTGTGGATTCTGAATAAGTTATCCTGTATAATGTTCGGTTATGGCAAATCACATTAACGCACCCATTTTTTAAACCTGACTAGTTGTGGCTAATCTTGAACTTTAAAACAAAATTATTGGTCCAAGACTAAATTTGACCCAACTTGACCATAATTGACTTAACCAATGAACTGACTAAGGTTAAAACTTCAGGTGGGTAATTTAGGAAAGGAAGTAGGGGTATGAGAGGGATTTGAACCTTAAAGAATCTGATAGTAATCCCCTAGAACCTTCTAGCAAAGGACCAAAACATAATTTCTGCCTCAAACTTGAGGCACAAGTCAGGAAATGAAGACCATTTAGGAAAAATGCAAATTTGAAGCAAGGACTAAAATAAAATCAAGAGAAAATCTGATGCCCTAAGGCTCTACTATAAAAGAAACCATCTGGGCATTTTAAAAGGTATCCGGAACATTGTCTTTGAATCCTAGAGCTAAAATACATACTAGTTTTCTCATATATCTGCAAAAATACCATTAGTGCTGTTTGAATCATTTTTCTGAAGACTTAACTCTCTAAAAAACTCTGTTGAAGTCCTGGATGCACTGTGTGTTTGGCTGTTGATTGCTTAGCTGGTTCCTTACATTTACTCATAGGCTCTTGTTTCCTCTGCTGAATTACATGTACCCTCAATATTCCTTAATGTTTTGAAGCTCAAGTAAAATGCATCTTTAGCATGAAGATCTGTTCCTTTTTTATTTTTGTATTGAACCCCCACCCCATCCTTCCTCTCCTTTAGCATTAATACATTCACATTATGGTAATTAGAGGTCGGCTGTTTCATTCTGTAATAACTGGACACTGATGTATTTGTAATAATCAGGACACTCAAACTAGTAGTTTAAGCATGAATAGCTGATAGCATAGTTCACTAAGTGATTTGGTTGTTTTAGATGCTTATTTCCTGAGTTGTTTTAATGCAAGACTCTGGAACTATTAGCTAAATAACTAGTTGAAGCCCAAATATTATGTAATGTTTTAGTTCGTTTAGATTTCCATACGTTAGCCATGCTTGTTTCAGATCTATAAGTTGTGATCAAAGTCATAATTAAAATTTGAGGAATTAGATTCATATATTCTGACTGACGAATATATGAATCATTTGGTTCAGATCCAATGTTAAAGTTTGATATAAAAAATGATTGTTGGTATTTTCTCTGTGAATGTGTAGATGTTCAACTTTGTATATAATTTTGAACCAAAAATGGTTATTGGGAATTGGACTCTTTCGTCCAAATCAACACTGGGCTCATTCGCTAGGCCCAGAAAGCACCAAAATACTGTAATCCAACGTGTTTTCTGGGCTGAGTGATTAAAAGCCCAAGCCAGCCACAATAGTTACCAGTCGCAGCCTGAGCAATATGTGCTCCTGGGCTGGCCCAAACTTGATTTATTATGTGCAATTGGCCATGAACGAGGCTAAGACGCATGTAATATTTCCCAAGTACACAGTTTATACATAAAATGATCAATGCTTCTAAACACAGCGGTAACGGAAAACTTAGCATTCGTTAGAATATCCTTATAAAAAAAAGTGGGCCACGTTAATTCAAGGAAATACCATGTGATGGCTCCTTACTTCATTAAAACACATAGAAAAATAGGAAGTGTCATTTAGCAAAATTTCACGGCCTTCCCATGAATGTCAAAGACGTAGTTGTTATAGGTGCGTGCTTAATAAAAACACCTTCCTAAATTCGGGTGCGCATTTATGTGACCCAAATCCTATTCTCAATGGAATTAAATTATGTCTAAAATTGCGGGTGCATTTATGTGACGCGATTAGCGACGTGTTTTAATAATATTGCAAATTTTCCTAAAAAAGATGTTAAAAGTGATTGATAATCTAAAGTTACGGGTTAACAGGAATAGAAAATCATATTTTAGCCACTTATTATGAGTTTAAGCAAACGTGCTAGAACCACGGGATCTGAGGGTGCCTAACACCTTCCCTAGGGCCAACAGAATTCCTTACTCAAGAATTTCTGGTTCACAGACTCCAATTGAGTAGTCCAAATTTCCTCGATTTGGGATTTCAGATAAACCGGTGACTTGGGTCACCAAAAGCCAAACTTATCCCAAGTGGTGACTCTTGAAATGAATAATTAATCCCATCTTGAATAATGTCACTTTAATAGGAAAAACTCCTATACACGTGTCATCTTTTAGGATAGCCACGTGTAAGCCGAAAAAAGGAGGTGTGACAGCTCTGGCGACTCTGTTGGGGACAAGATGAACCCAGAATCTTTGGTTCAGGGTTCAAGAATTCGAGCTTGCAATAACTGTTATATTTGGCTTCTTCTGATTTGCTTACCTGTTCTGTGCTAAATGCCACATGTTTTACCGCTTTGATATTATCTGAATTGTATATATAAACTGTTACGAAACCCTTCACTTCTCATCTCCGGGGATGTGCTTACTGGTTGAGACTCCCTATTGTGTTAGTGTCTTACCCTGAAATAAGAAAGAGGCCGAACAAGTTACATAGCCGGACGATCTCGCGGGTCCCGGTACGTAGCTCCCTCCTCGACTCGAGTTGTCTGCTCGGGTACACAGTCTAGACTCTATACCGAGGTTCTAAACTTAGTATAACAAAACTTCATGCCGGATCCCTAATAGGAACATTTATTTGCATTATGCATTTTTGACTTAGGGGACTCAACACAGGGGTTGGGTCCGTCTAGGACAGGTACCCTGAAATAAAAGACCACCCTGATGCATTTTTACATGCTACTTGCGCATTTCTTTGCCTTGGTTTCGCATGTTGACCGGCTTGTAAACAAAGGGAATAACTTGACAAAAAAGTATTAATCATGTTTTAAAAAAAACCAATGCTCAAATAGCGCCGAAATGCTGCCGGATATTTCAAACAAAGAAGCATAAAAACAAAACAGCAAACAAGAAAAAAGGCACCAAATTTTGGAGATTTTCAATAATGTGTGCGAGTTTTGATAAATTATTTTGGCCGAGTCCAACCCCTTTTTTTCAAAACTTCAAAAAAATGCCCGAGTTTATTTTCTTACTTTGAAAAGAGTCAGATAATTCCATCATTTCGATAATAGCTGAATGTTGCTACAAGGGACACCGGAAGGCTAATCTTGCGCAAATGGCTACCTCTGAATTTTATTCGGGCTGGTAAGCAAGCAGAGCCTGAAAAACCTTCTCGCCAAAGTGTTGAGAGGCCGTATTTGCAAAGCCGGTCCCTTTTTTAAAACAAATTTCATAAAATGTCTGTTTTAATATTTTCAGAATACTAATTCGCCCTAATAAATGTTGCAGAATGAGCACGATAATGAACAAAATTCCTTTGGAGGTGGTGGAATGACCTCGGAGAAGAAGGACAGAAAAAGGTCATCGCACATATGGGGGGCCTCACTAGCTTGTTGAAAATCAACCCCAGGGGGGATATCATGAAGGCCTTAATCACTTTCTGGGACCCGACCCACAACGTCTTCCACTCCTCGGATTTCGAGCTAACCCCGACTTTGGAGGAAATGACTGGATACATCGGGACCCATACTATCCCTTTGGGACATCAATAATTGATAGCACCAAGATCCCTCGTTGTGCACAAATTTCTGGATGTTTTGAAAATTAGTAGAAAGATTCACAACCCTGATTTATCGGTTGGATTTTGCACCCTCCAGTTTATATACCAAAGATATGGCCACATCGAAGGATTCAACAACCCTGAAAACCTCATCTGTAGCAAGGGCAATCGAATCAAATGGGAGGAGAATCGATGCTTCGCATTTAGTTGTCTTTTTTGGGTCTTTTAATATTCCTGCGAAAAGACGGAAACACCGGCATACGGATTGCAGGGGTCATTAGTACTTCAATGACTCAGGCAAAAAGCACTCTTGTTTCGATGATCCTGTCTGATATCTTCCGAGCCCTTACCATTTGTAAAGAAGGAGGGGAGTTCTTTGAAGGCTGTAACTTGCTATTGAAAATCTTGATGATTGAGCATCTATGTCACAAGCCTCGGTTCATGAATCATGGGCTGCAAACAAAAGATTACATAGAAGAAGTTGACAACAGGGTGAATGGGTTTAAATTACCAGAGGGTGTCGCAGAGTGGGTGTCATATCTCCTGGTTATTTATACAAATCAAATACAATGGACACTCAGTTGGCTCTCCGTGGACGAAGTTGTGTATATTCCCGTAACAGAACCGCATTTTCTCTTAATGAGCCTTAGAAGCATTCAGCCTTATGCCCCACATCGGGTCTTGAGACAAGTCGGAAGATGTTAGATAGTGTCAAAAGACGATGATCTCAGCATCCGGGTAGTCGAAATTGGCCTAGTAGTCAGTTCCCGAAGCCATGGTTCGCAAAATCTGGAACGAATGCCAATACCTAACCGCTGACACTTGTGTACTAGATCCTGCCAGAGGTAAAGTGTCTCCGAGGTACCTTGCTTGGTATAGGAGAGAAATTGAGCACGAAAGACCATCCAAAAGGCCTCACATCCAAGAGTTCATCGGAACATCATAAGAGCAGTGGAATTGGTTGGCAAAAGAGCATGAATATCTTGCTACCATATAAAGGCTGGAAAAGAAAATTCAAGGATTGCAATTCAAAAACAACCTGAAAACTGCAGCCAGTGAGGGAGAAAAGAAGGAATTGGTTAAACAAAACGAGGCCCTGCGAGCCCAGATTCAGAAAATGAGAACATCCGCAGAAAATCCTCCGAGAAGTACAAAGGATGACAAGCTCATAAAGAACCTGCACCGAAAAGTAACCGAATAATTTTTTGACCTGAATAAGGCAGAGGGAGAATTGTCTAGAGCTCGGAAACAATTAATTCAAAATGCTAAAGAAAGGGCCCGCATACTGGAGCAGTTAAAAGAAGGCAGCAGCAATGAAAACACTGTTTAAAACAAAGGGTTACCATAGCTAAAAGCAAAACGGCTAAGCAGGCCAAGGATTTCAAAGCAGAGAGGGAGCATCGCTATTCGGTAATAGCGGGGTTGGAAAGAGATTTGCGGCAGTTTCAAAAGTTATATCAGGCGGGCGAACGAACTTTATAATCCCGGGCCGAACAAATAGGGCGTTTGCTACAAGAAAAAGGGGTTATCAGAGAAAAGATACGGGCAATTGCAGACTATATTACCACTAAATGCAATCACTGTGATGACATGACAAAATCCATGTTTTTGGTCGTTTCTATGACATTTGTCCGATAAGTAATGGAAGACCTCCACTATCTCCAAAGAAGTCTAGCGCGCAAACCTGCGGCAAGGCCGAATGATGCCCTGCAAGCTCCAAAAGCATTGGAAGTTAATGTATTCATAGACTTATTTTTCTGAAAAAATGAGTTTGTCTGTTGTATTTTCGAGTTTGTAAGGGTATTAAGTCCCAGTCTGGTAGTTGCTTTTTGTTCTATTAACCATTGTAATCAAAGTTGAAATCTTTATCAAAATCGAAAATCCCAAAAATATTTTGTTGCATACTTAACCTTTCATTTCCATGAACTACGCTCGGCCTGATTCATGCAAGGTCATGATTGTTAGAAACTACGCTTAACGCTAGAGGGGGGGTGAATAGCGTTTTAATGAAATTTAGCGTTTTCTTGCGGAATTTAAATTTTACAGGAAGTAAATAAGTGCAATAAAAATAACTTACACAAGGATATATCCTGGTTGGCCACAACAGTGGTTAGTCCAGTCCCCGAGAGACTCTCTCGAGATTTTCTACTAACTTGTTAAGCTTACGGGTGCTTAACAAACCTTTACAGTTGCTCGGAGATACAATCTCAAAGACTTCACTTGCTCGGAGGTTCCTCACCTCAAAGACTTTACTTGCTCGGGGATACAATCCCAAAGACTTCACTTGCTCGGGGATACAATCCCAAAGACTTCAACAGAGGAAGCACAAGTTCCTCAACACAAGAGAATCAAAATTCTCTTACAAGTATTTGAAATACTTGAACACTCACTTAACAAAGGTACTCCTTGATGAGTAGATATGAGTAAAATAATACGCTCAAGATCACAACAACTTTGAACAATAATATGGCTCTCAAAAGCTTTATGAAATGAGTAGAAAATGATGAACAATTGAATGAAAGCTTAAAGCAATGTAATGATCAGTTAGTGTATGTTGTTGTGTTTAAAACACTGAGTTGAAGCTGTATTTATAGGTGCAAAACTTGGTCTTACCGTTGTCTAATTGGCAATTAAGAATTGCTGAATTTACTCAGTGACAATCGATTGTCAAGACCAAACAATCGATTATCTGCCAGTCAGATCAAAAATCAATCCCAGATTTTACGCTTAATAATCGATTAGTTACAATCCATAATCGATTACTGGCAAAATTCAAATTCAGATAATCGATTATACCAAATCCATAATCGATTACTTCAGCAACGTTCCAAAAATCATTTACAGATTTTAGTCAAAAAACATCGATTATAGCAAATCAATAATTGATTACCTCATTAACGTTTTAAAAATTATTTCCGGATTTTGAGCAAAACATCGATTACAGAAAACCAATAATCGATTACTTTGAGGTATTTGAAAATCATTTGACAACGGTCAGCTTCAACAATCGATTGTCCCTTGCAACAATCGATTACTTGTCATTTTCTGAAAATCTCAAATCACACTGTTTCAAGCCAAAGTTTTTGCGACTAAGTATAAACTTTGACAATCGATTGTTGGACATAGACAATCGATTGTTAAACCCAGTTAACTCAACATAATCGATTACTATTAGTTACTAATCGATTACTTAAGTAATTTTAAAATCACTGGGAGACATCAACTCAACATAATCGATTACCATTAGTTCATAATCGATTATTCTGAGTATTGGAAAACTTTACCTCATCAATAATCGATTGTCATTAGTTCACAATCGATTATCTTGCAGATTTGGAAAAACCTGATGTTAACTGTCTTATTCACAATCGATTATCATTAGTTCATAATCGATTGTCATGCAGTCTTGGCTTATAAACAATCGATTATCATAAGTACATAATCGATTATTCTTAGCCCAGATTTCTGAGGTATGTTTAGAAAACATTTTGTCTAATGTAAATATGCATCATTTGAAATCATTTGATACAGAAATAAGTATGCATGATTTTGGAAAATAGTTTTATGAGAGAAGCCATGTTATGGAGTCAAGTTATAGGATCAAGATCACATTTAAGAATAACTCAATAATAACAATTAAAAACAACGTCTTGAGCTTCAATCTCAACATTTGTGCTCTTGTACTTGAACTTCGTCATATATCAATTTGTGCTTTGTTTGTCATTCATCAAAACCTACAAAAGAATACACGTTTAGTATATCGCATTGAGAACGTGTTTCCAACAATGATACCTTTTTGATAATGGCAAACATTAAGCGGGATATGCAATTTTGACAAATAATATTGACGATTCAAGACAAGTAACAAGTATGCATATTTGTTCTTGTTCCCCCTCAATTAAAGAATTCCCCCTCAATTTTAGCTTATAAGCAATTTAGCAATGTAGAGGTGGTGCATACCCGTTATCCCGTTATCTTCCCCCTTTTGCCATTAGCAAAAAAATAGTAAGGAAAGATACACAAAGACGAAATAAAACAAGGTTTATTTATTGAAAATTAAAGGGGTACAGCAGAGGGACATCCAACAATACAATTAAAAACAGAAAAAAACAATACAATATCAATTATCTCCGTCACGATCCGCCTCGTCATCCGGCGCAGCTTCAAAGGGAACGAGACCCGCATAGGGATAATGGACATGGTCAAAATAACCATGGATCTCGTGTGTCAACTGAGAGAGCTGGTCGGATATGGTTTGGAGAGTGGGCTCCTGAGATGGACGAGCACGACGGGCAGGACGGGTAGGAGGAGGAGCTGGAGCATGATCACCATCATGATGGAAGGATGATTCCGAGATTTCCCAGATTTTGGTACTCCTTTTGAGAGGACCATTTTCAGTGACAAATCCGGATGCTTCAAGAAAATTCATGATGAGGAGAGAATAAGGAAGGGGCATGTTATCGGCGATGGCATCGAGCATGTGCATTTTAATGAGCCGACACCAATTGATCTTGGCTCCAGTGACAATGGCATGTAAGAGCTTGGAGTCCTCTTGGGATATGGTGGTATGATTGTGCCTACGAGGTCTTAGGACACGGGTGATGAAGTAGAGGAGAAATCGATAATTTGGGTCCATGCCCGAGATGGTAGGACGACGAGAAGAAGCTTGATCATAAGCGATTCCGGCTTGGCGGAAAAAAATGGATTCATCAAAGAGAGAGCCGGCCTCATCAATATACCGGATAAGATCTTCACCATCGTTTGGAATGCGGGCGATGGTGTGAAGGTTCTCGTCAGAGAGGAGAATGTGAATGCCATTGATGGAGGTGACCACCTCACCATCTTCATCTTTGTGAAGATTTGAATAGAATGCTTCAACTAAAGTTGTGTTAATATGAGGATGGGTAAGGAGCAAGAAATCATAGAGTTGACACTCTTTGAGCATGTTGGCGGCAGGGGCGAAAGGTTCAAGGAGCTTGCTTGTTGAGAAGCGAGGAGGAAGAATAAATCGCTTCTCAAACTTGGAGAGAAACCTAGAAAGTTCAGCTTGAGTTTCGAAGAACAAAACGGACCCGTCTTCATATGGGAAGTTTAGAGGAGGAGGGACTGTTGAGGCTGAGGCACCTTGCCTGGAACGAGAACGTTTGGAGGAGCGTCCAGACATATTGGAAAATTTTTACTGCTGAATTTTTGAGACTAAGATGCAAGGAATTGACCTTTGATTTTTAGAAATGGTGCTTGAGTGAGTGAGAATGATCCTATATGAGGGCTATTTATAGGAGAAGGAGTGATCAGCCATTTACTAAAGATACCTGCTGAAAATTGAAAGTTGGAACAGTAAAAAACGGTAAGAAATAAATTTACTGACCGTTAGATAATCGATTATTTGGCAGAGATAATCGATTGTATTTACTGTTGGATTGAATTTTGAAACTGACAAATCGATTTAAGAGATAAACGGTAAAAAAATTTGAATGAGATAATCGATTATCAACACAAAATAATCGATTATGGAGCATTTATGTCCTGACAGCAATCGATGTTGGAGCCAAACGGTAACAAAGTTTAAACAAGAAATAATCGATTGTCAATTTTGGTAATCGATTATTATTGAAATATGGTTGATACATAGAACTCGGAGAATTTCTGAATATGACAACTAATCGATTATAGGAAGAAATAATCGATTGTCTGGAAAAGTATTGCTGAATGACTGAGACGGAAATCGATTATGCAATATAAGGAGTTAACAAATTAAACACATTTGCATAATAAAACTAATCAGTCAAAACAATCGATTATTGATACTGATAATCGATGTACTGCACAGTAGATAATCGATTATTTTCTTGGGATAATCGATTGCGGTGTGCTAAGACTTCATAATTTATCTTACCTTTGGGGAAGTACCTGCAAAATGGAATTAAACGTCTCCGACGCTCAAGTCAGTAATTTATAGTGACGTGAATAAATTACACTAGTGTTATCAAGTGATATCGTGAACTCTTAAGAATTGTGTCCTAGAGTGTTCTTAAGAGAGTTTCGGGTACTTACCTTTCCTCCGACGTCGCCAATTACCTGATCAAGAGGGTGATCTTTGATCGTCCTCCATTCATTTTATTCTTTTGTTTCACTCCCCAAATGTGGAGCTTCTTCCGTTGATTGTTCCACAATTTCATCATTGATTTCCTTCGATGCCTTTTCTTGTATTTTGTTTTTCAAATTGCTTAAAATATCAACCGATCTGAATATGATTGTTTCCAAATATGACGCTTCCTCCTTCTTTGTGCTCTAGTTGAAGGGATTTGGATTCATCTCCCGTCATGTGTTTGGAGCATCCACTATCAAGGTACCATAGTACGCTTGATCCCTTCAAGCACACCTACAAAACAAATTAATTTTCTTTGGGTACCCATGCCATCTTGGGTCCTTGAGGGTTAGGCATATTGTAATAATATGTTTGAGTAGCATGTCTATGACGAGTAAAACATGCGGGAGCAATATGACCAATGCGTCTACAATAATGACATGTCACATTCGGATTATGCATTCGTCTAGGTTCATAGTAGCTAGATGAATGAAGGTTGCTTACCTTATTTTGAACGCTATCATTTCTCCTACTTTGATCTCTAGGATGGGTAGTGTTTCTAGAGTGATGATATCTAGGTTGAGGACCATTTTGGGGTCTTCTAGGAGGTTCACAATTTTGCCTAAAATATGCATCATGTCTATGGTGACTATTTCTAGGCGGAGGGTCATTTCTTGGTCTAGCATGCAAATTTGTTCTAGGATAGGTATTTCTAGGATACACATTTTTGTTGTTGTTCCTAGGTTGAGCTCTAGGTTTTTGAGGTTTAGCATCAACCTTTTCTTCATTTTTAAAACCTATTCCGTGCTTAGTTGATTTTAGGTTATCAAGAACAACATTCAAGTTTTTATGCGAGGAATTAAACTTATCTAGTGTGCCTTTAAGTCTACCTACTTCATTCTTAAGGTTCACACAAGAAACACAACCTTTAGTAGAACTTTCAGGTTTGTCGGCACTTCTCTTTCCATAAAACTTGTTTTGTTCGTGTAGCTTCTCATTTTCCAAAACCAGTTTTTCTAATTCCTTTTCTTTTAAAGAAATCTGTTTTTGAAAATCCGTTTCTTTTAGAGAAGCGTTTTCTCTTAAGCTAGTGACAGTTTTTGAAGCCTTTAAAAATTCAGTATATAACTCATCAAAAGCATTACGCATTTCATCAAGTGAAAAGTTTTCAGACGAAATTTGACGTACCCCATTTTGGTTGTCTTCTTGTGCCATGAGACAAAGGTTTGCAGCTTCGTCGTTTTCTTCTTCACTTGATTCATCTCCGGAGTCGCCTCCCCACGAGATATATGCCCGTTGCTTTTTAAAGGATTTCTTCTCCTTTTTGATATTTGGGCAATTTGTTTTGATGTGTCCAGTTTCTCCACATTCATAGCATTTTATTTGCTCACCTTGTTTTTTCCCTTTGCGCTCATATTCCTTGCGCATAAACTTTTGGAATCTTTTAATGACTAATCCAAACTCGTTGTCTTCTTCCTCTTCAATCTTTGGTTGGCTTGTGCTTGCTTTTAGAGCAATCTTTTGCCTTCTTTGATCATCAACAAACGGGTTAAGAATAGTAGATTCATAGGTTTTAAGATTACCTCTTAGTGCGTCGATGGTGACGTTTGAGACTCCAATTGATTCTTGGATAGCATCGGCTTTGGATCGCCATGCCGGTGTGAGGCTTCTAAGAACTTTTCGAACAAGTTCTCTATCCGTGAACGTCTTCTTGAGGACGTGTAGATCATTTACTATTGTTGAAAAGCGCTCAAACATCTCATCTACTTTTTCTCCTTCCTTCATATGAAACAATTCGTAAGCATGAGTAAGAAAATCAACTTTTGCTTCTCTTACCTGGTCAGTCCCTTCGTAAGTGACTTCTAATTTGTCCCACATTTCTTTTGCTGTTTTGCAACATGAAAGTTTCCTATAATCGTTAGCGTTAATAGCACAATACAATAAATTTACAGCTTTATAATTATTTTGAATCATTCTATTGTCCTCTGTGGTGTACTCCTCTTCGGATTTGGGAATCCATTCGCCTTCCACTTTCTTGACTGGAATTTCATTTCCCTTTGTGTACACCTTCCAAAGGTAGGGACAATTTGACCGAATGAAGATTTCCATCCTCTCCTTCCAGTATGAGTAATTTGTGCCATTGAATAGAGGAGGTCGTGTAGGGCATTGTCCTTCTTCAATTCCTGCAAAAGAATCTAGAGTAGAAGCCATGGATGGTTCTCTCAAACTGTTAAGTTTTTCAGAGAGTTGGGCTCTGATACCAATTGTTAGAAACTACGCTTAACGCTAGAGGGGGGGTGAATAGCGTTTTAATGAAATTTAGCGTTTTCTTGCGGAATTTAAATTTTACAGGAAGTAAATAAGTGCAATAAAAATAACTTACACAAGGATATATCCTGGTTGGCCACAACAGTGGTTAGTCCAGTCCCCGAGAGACTCTCTCGAGATTTTCTACTAACTTGTTAAGCTTACGGGTGCTTAACAAACCTTTACAGTTGCTCGGAGATACAATCTCAAAGACTTCACTTGCTCGAAGGTTCCTCACCTCAAAGACTTCACTTGCTCGGGGATACAATCCCAAAGACTTCACTTGCTCGGGGATACAATCCCAAAGACTTCAACAGAGGAAGCACAAGTTCCTCAACACAAGAGAATCAAAATTCTCTTACAAGTATTTGAAATACTTGAACACTCACTTAACAAAGGTACTCCTTGATGAGTAGATATGAGTAAAATAATACGCTCAAGATCACAACAACTTTGAACAATAATATGGCTCTCAAAAGCTTTATGAAATGAGTAGAAAATGATGAACAATTGAATGAAAGCTTAAAGCAATGTAATGATCAGTTAGTGTATGTTGTTGTGTTTAAAACACTGAGTTGAAGCTGTATTTATAGGTACAAAACTTGGTCTTACCGTTGTCTAATTGCCAATTAAGAATTGCTGAATTTACTCAGTGACAATCGATTGTCAAGACCAAACAATCGATTATCTGCCAGTCAGATCAAAAATCAATCCCAGATTTTACGCTTAATAATCGATTACTTACAATCCATAATCGATTACTGGCAAAATTCAAATTCAGATAATCGATTATACCAAATCCATAATCGATTACTTCAGCAACGTTCCAAAAATCATTTACAGATTTTAGTCAAAAAACATCGATTATAGCAAATCAATAATTGATTACCTCATTAACGTTTTAAAAATTATTTCCGGATTTTGAGCAAAACATCGATTACAGAAAACCAATAATCGATTACTTTGAGGTATTTGAAAATCATTTGACAACGGTCAGCTTCAACAATCGATTGTCCCTTGCAACAATCGATTACTTGTCATTTTCTGAAAATCTCAAATCACACTGTTTCAAGCCAAAGTTTTTGCGACTAAGTATAAACTTTGACAATCGATTGTTGGACATAGACAATCGATTGTTAAACCCAGTTAACTCAACATAATCGATTACTATTAGTTACTAATCGATTACTTAAGTAATTTTAAAATCACTGGGAGACATCAACTCAACATAATCGATTACCATTAGTTCATAATCGATTATTCTGAGTATTGGAAAACTTTACCTCATCAATAATCGATTGTCATTAGTTCACAATCGATTATCTTGCAGATTTGGAAAAACCTGATGTTAACTGTCTTATTCACAATCGATTATCATTAGTTCATAATCGATTGTCATGCAGTCTTGGCTTATAAACAATCGATTATCATAAGTACATAATCGATTATTCTTAGCCCAGATTTCTGAGGTATGTTTAGAAAACATTTTGTCTAATGTAAATATGCATCATTTGAAATCATTTGATACAGAAATAAGTATGCATGATTTTGGAAAATAGTTTTATGAGAGAAGCCATGTTATGGAGTCAAGTTATAGGATCAAGATCACATTTAAGAATAATAATAACAATTAAAAACAACGTCTTGAGCTTCAATCTCAACATTTGTGCTCTTGTACTTGAACTTCGTCATATATCAATTTGTGCTTTGTTTGTCATTCATCAAAACCTACAAAAGAATACACGTTTAGTATATCGCATTGAGAACGTGTTTCCAACAATGATACGTAGGCAATCTCTATAGGATTCGACCGTATTCTTTAAAAATAAAGGGCGGAATAATAAAAAGGGGAAATAAAAGGGAAAAAACAAAAGGAATTTGAAATAAAAGTGTCAGGATGACACATGCGACTGTGGCGAGCATATAAAAACCTATTATCTGCATACGTGCATCATGCTCAACGTGTGATTTCTTGTTTTTCATCTACTCCGAACTAACTACGTTTTCTAGAATTACAATACAGGTTTTTTGAGCAGTGGTTGGTTTGATGGTAAAGTGGCTTCACACGGATACTTCACTCGTTCAAAGGGAAATACATAGATGTCAACTGAAATGGCTCTACCCACCGTCCCTATTCCAGAGGACAGTTCAATCACAGGAGTACCGGCCTCTGAATTTGCAGCGGCCGAAGAAAATAGGATCTTGCGGCTCCGGGTCATGGTAATGTGAGACACATGGACCAACGGGAAGGAACCTACCAACGCCATCCCTGGATTCCCCTAGCTATTTCCATGGTCAGGGGGTACCTCTACTATTCCTATCAGTCACCCTAGCATTCTCCTAGGGCAGCCCACCATTTCCACCAATTTTGTTGGGACGCCCTCTGAAACCCACCCACCAATGTTTGCATCCGGGCCAGTTCCCAATATATGTACGGCCCTTCCGTGCACAGCTACTACACAGCCTGCAGTACCAAGGCCCATGTTTGACCCTGCAGCCTTTACATTCCAAACTCCTAACTACCAAAAAGAGCCTCCCCTATACAGCTACCTCAGCCCACATATGAACTTACCCCTGTGCCAAACAAAACCTCCAAAGCACCTGAGCAGGATGAGATCACAAGGAGAATGAAGAGTCTTGAGCAAGGCATTAAGAATATGCAAGGACTGAGCGGAAAGAAAATTGTAGCTTATTCAGACCTCTGCATGTTCCCCCATGTACATCTTCCTTTGGGGTTTACAATGCCAAAATTTGAGAAATACGATGGCCATGGTGATCCCATTGCCCATATGAAAAGTATTGTAATCAATTACGTGGAGCCGGCGGGAAGGAAGAACTCTTGATGGCGTACTCTGGGGAAAGTTTAGTGGGTATTTCATTCGAATGGTAGATAGATCAAGACATTACCCGATGGCACATATGGGATGACCTTGCCCGGGACATTGTAAGACAATTCCAGTACAATATCGACATTGCCCCGGATAGGAATTCCCTAGCCAACTTGAAGAAGAAACCTGCTAAAAGCTTCAGAGAGTATATTATTAAATAGCGAGAGCAAGCATCAAGAGTGAAGCCTCCTATGGACGAAACAGAAATGGTAACTGTCTTTCAGCATGCACAAGAGGCAAATAATTTCAAAACACGATGGTCGCAATGGGCAAACCATTCGCCGAGGCAATAAAGATTGGGGAAATGGTGGAGAATGGCCTCAAAACAGGGAGGATTCTAAGTCAATCTGCCATACGAGCCACCTCTCAAGCCATACAAGGAGGGGCGGGAGGAATCCCAAGGAACAAGAAAAAAGAGGAAACATCCATGGCAGCCTCCGGAATGAGGAAACAGCATACACACAGGCATGCATTCTCTGAGAGAGCACCTCAACATTACTATCCTCACCGAGATATGCACTATGTCCCTCAACCCTACGCAGTTGTGAATTGTCAACCCTTTCCCCGACCTCAACAGCAGAACAATAGAAATCAAGCTCCAAGGAATCAAATTCCTCAAAACCATTACAATCCCCGCCCTCAGCAAAATAACTATTGTCCCAGGGAACCACCCCGGAGACAGAACTTCACCCCGATAGGAGAGTTTTACACCATCCTGTTCCCAAAGTTAGTCATAGGGGTCTCCTCAAGCATGTACCCCCAAATAGACGGAATCCTGAATCACCGACTTATCAAAGAGGCATGCGTTGTGCTTACACTCTGGGGCAGAGGGACATGATACCGAAAATTGTTGGACCTTAAAATGAGTAGTGGAGGACTTGATTGATCAAAAGAAGATAGTTCTAAGAGATGAAGAAATCCCAAATGTAACGGATAACCCGTTGCCGGCTCACAACAACGGGCCGGTCATCGAAATGATCTGCGAGGACAAAGAATTTGATCCCGCTCTGAAAGCCACCATAGCCATCGTCGAGGCCGATAGGAAACCAAAAGTCACCCCAAAGAAGATGGAAGAAAAGAAAATAAATGAATCCAAATGCCCTGAAGCAGAAAAGAAGGCTGAGGTTGAAGCTGAGACAACCCTTCCCAAAGAAACAATACTCTACATCCCACGAGGACGCAAAGAAAAACAGCCCACTTTAAGCCCACCAAAAAGGTTCGAGCTGAACAAAACCATGTATATGCCCAAGAAGGACTATGTGGTACAGGGATCGATTAAGCCACTGGTACTGAATGAGCTCGTGGTTATTACTCGCGTGCCACAAAAGCCCATGACCAACCCTTCAGCCGTTCCTTGGAATTATCAGGAAACCATTGTTACATAAAAGGGTATAGAAGTCCTCGAAGAAACCCCAAAGGGATGTTCCACCAAGAAATACTTAGACATGGAAGAGGTGAATGCCGCTACCAAACGGCGATTTCTTCCAAAGAAGCCAGTGAACGCTGAGGAAGGCAAAGCTTTCTTCCAGAAAATGAAAATGCCGGACTACGAAGTGGTAGATCAACTCCGAAAATCCCCTGAGCAGATTTATCTACTGTCACTCTTGATGAAATCTCCCGAGCATCAACAAGTGTTGGCCAAGACATTAAACGAAGCTTATGTGCCAGCTGACACCTCTGCAGAACAGCTAGAGAAAATGGCGAAGAGATTCTTCGCTATCAATCAGATATTGTTCAGTAAGAATGACCTACCCCCGGAGGGAGCTGCTCATGACAAGGCTTTGCACCTCACTGTCAAATGTGAGGGATATTATGTCAAGAGAGTGATGGTAGATGGAGGTTCCGGAGTAGACATATGTACACTATCTACCTTGTAGAGAATGGAAATCGGGACAGGGAGGATCCGTCCTAGCAACGTATGTGTACGAGCCTTCGATGGAATAAAAGAGATACCATAGGTGAAATTGATTTGGTGCTCACTATTGGTCCAGTCGACTTCGAAGTAACATTCCAGGTGTTGGACATGGACACCTCCTACAACTACCTCCTGGGAAGGCCATGGATTCATGTAGCAGCGGCAGTGCCTTCGACCCTGCACCAAATGCTAAATTTGAGTATGAAAATCAAGAGATTGTAGTTCATGGAGAGGACGAACAATCGATTTACCGGGACCCCTCTGTTCCCTATCTAGAAGCCAAGGAAGGGATTGAACACATAGCCTATCAAGCTTTTGAAGTCATAGTAGTTGATCAGCATGAAGAGGGCAAGCCGTTTCCTCAGCCTTTTCTGTCAAATGCTTCAATTATGGTGGAAAAGGAAATGATGCGCCAAGGCTTCAAGCCAGGCAAGGGACTCGGAAGCTCCCTACAAGGCATAACCGAGCCGGTCACCTTGCCTGCTACAGAAAAGTTCTTTGGACTGGGATTTCATCCAACCTCAGAAGATATCACCTGGGCGAATCGCAGAAAATGCCAAGGATGGGCCCTGCCACGACCAATGTCTCACTTGTACAAAACCTTAATAAAACCAAAGTAGAGTGAAGAAGAGGAAGAAGAAACCTTCACGGCAGAAGAAATTGATGAGATATGCGGGGCTGTGAGGGAATTTCTCTATGAGGTAAACATGGTCCAGCCGGGAGATGGTTCAAGCACCGCTGAAGTGTTGTATATGGGGCCAGATGCTAGACTTCAAAATTGGAAGGCCAAACCATTTCCGGTCAAGTGAGAGACCCGGTAGTCTCGCCTTGCTACCTCTTCCCACATCACGAGCTATTTTAGGGTGTAGCTCGGTTGTTTGTTTTTATTTTTAGCACTTTAAATCTCAATTGTAAACCCTGTTTATCTTTCAAGTTCAAAGAATTAAAATCCATATCTTGTCATTTTTATTTCTCTGCCTTTCTTTGATTTTTCTCTTTATTTATTTTTCATCTTTTCTTTCATTCCCAATAATGCGGCTTTAAATAAAACGATATGCTCGTGGACTTCTTTCCACGACCCAAACCTGCTGCCTGTCTGTGAAATAACAAACCATGAACCGAAATACAATGACGAAGAGGCTTTTAGGGAAATCGCTCGAGATTTGGAACTTTTTGAGAACAAACCTAAGCCTAACTTAAATGATACTGAACCGGTTAACTTGGGCAATCTCGATGAAATCAAAGAAACTAAAATAAGCATCCACGTAAATAAAGAGATACGGGATTCATTGGTTCAACTCCTGTTGTAAGTCAAAGACGTGTTTGCGTGGTCCTATCACTACATGCCTTGTCTGAGTATGGATTTGGTGGTTCATAAGTTACCTACATACCCCGAATTCCCTCCAGTACAACAAAAGCAAAGAAAGTTCAAGCCTGATGTCAGTGATAAAATCAAAGAGGAAATTACAAAACAGCTTGAAGTAGGGTTAATCCGTGTAGTACGGTATACCACATGGCTGGCTAATATGGTCCCAGTGCCGAAGAAGGATGGGAAAACCCGAGAGTCTGTGGATTATAGAGATCTTAACAAGGCGAGTCCTTAGGATGATTTCCCTCTGCCCAACATCCACATCCTTGTCGATAATTGTGCCAAGCATGAGATTCAATCCTTTGTAGGCTGCTACGCAGGATATCACCAAGTGCTGATGGATGAGGAAGATGCTGAGAATACCGCCTTCACTACACCTCGGGGAATATTGTTATAGAGTTATGCCTTAAAACGTTGGGGCAACCTACAAGAGGGCTATGACCACCATCTTCCACGACATGATGCATAGAGTAATAGAGGTATACGTGGATGACATGATTATCAAATCTAAGACACAGGGCGATCATGTAAAGGATCTGAGGAAATTCTTCGAAGGCTCCGCAACTATAACTTGAAATTGAATCCGACAAAATACGCATTTGGAGTTCCGTCGTGCAAACTTTTGGGGTTCATCGTCAGTCGGAGAGGAATTGAATTAGATCCAACCAAGATCAAATCCATTCGGGAGCTTCCCCTGCCAAGGACCAAAAAGGATGTGATGAGTCTATTAGGAAGATTAAATTGCATCAGCCGGTTCATCGTCCAATTGACTTCAACATGTGAGTCTATATTCAAGCTACTAAAGAAAGATGCGGCAGTTAATTGGATGGTCGAGTGTCAGGAAGCTTTCGATAAAGTCAATCAATACTTGTCCAATCCACCAATTTTAGTTTCGCGAGAACCAGGAAGGCCACTGTTTCTCTATCTGACGATCTTGGAAGGCTCTTTCGGTTGTATTCTTGGGCAGCATGATGCCACGGGAAAGAAAGAGCATACCATTTACTATTTGAGCAAAAAGTTTACCGGCTACGAGGCCAAGTACACATTGTTGGAGAGAACGTGTTGAGCCTTGACATGGGTAGCTCAAAAACTAAGGCATTATCTGCAAGCCCATGCCACGTCCCTCATAGCCAGGCTGGATCCACCAAGGTACATATTCCAAAAACCAATGCCCACAGGGCGACTGGCTAAATGGCAGATCTTGCTTACCGAGTTCGACATTGTATATGTCACTCGTGAGGCGATGAAAGCTCAGGCACTGGCAGATAACCTGGCAGAAAATCCCGTTGATGACGAGTATCAGCCTTTAAACACTTACTTCCCTGCCGAAGAAGTGAACTCATTAGAAATAGCAGTTGAAGACACCACCGTCTGGAGAATGTTTTTCGATGGAGCGGCAAACGCAAAGGGCGTAGGGATCGGGGCAATCGTAATCTCACCTATAGGCCAGCATTATCTAGCTACATCCAGACTTCGGTTCTTCTGGACTAATAATGCAGCTGAATATGAGGCTTGCATTATGTGCATGAATATGGCTATTAACCAAGATGTTGAAGAGTTGCTAATCATAGGGGATTCCAATCTAATCATCTGACAAGCTCAAGGAGAATGGGAGACAAGGGACATTAAACTCCTCCCGTATAGATAGCATGTCGAAGACCTTAACAAACGGTTCAGGTCGGTACAATTCAGGTACATTCCTCGCTTCCACAATGAGCTAGAAGATGCACTTGCAACTTTGGCTTCCATGTTGCCATACCCTGGGAATGCCTGTTGATCCTTTACAAATCCAAATCAAAGAAAGACATGGGTATTGCAATGCAACCGAAGAAGAGCCTAGCCCACAGCCTTGCTATTACGACATCCTGAGATTTCTAAAAACACATGAGTACCCTGAGCATACCACCGGAGAACAAAAGAAGACCATCCGATGGAATGCGAGAAATTTCTTCTTAAGTGGTGACACTTCGTATAAAAGGACCCCAGATCTTAATTTGTTGAGATGTGTGGACACCGAAGAAGCTGGGAGGATTATGCACGAAGTACATACGGGCATATGTGGGGTCCATATGAATGGCTATGTACTGGAAAAAAAGTTACTCCGAGTTGGCTATTATTGGATAACCATGGAAAAAGACTGCTTTAGCTTTGTGCGGAAATGTCATCAATGCCGGGTGCACAGTGATCTGATTCATGCACCACCAAATGAGTTGCATCCTATGTCGACACCCTGGCCATTTGCTGCCTGGGGTATGGACGTCATTGGGACGATCGAGCCAAAAACCTCGAATGGGCACTGATTTATATTGGTCGCTATTGAATATTTCACAAAATGGGTTGAGGCCATCTCCCTCAAGTCTGTTACCAAGAAAGATGTAGTGGATTTTGTTCATTCCAACATCATTTGCCGCTTTGGGATTCCCGCTGTCATCAATACAGACAATGCAGCTAATCTAAACAGTCGGTTGATGGGAGAGATATGTGAACAATTCAAGATAACACATAGAAACTCCACTCCCTACCGACCTAAAGCTAATGGTGAGGTCGAAGAAGCCAACAAGAACATCAAGAAGATTTTGAGAAAAATGATTCAAAGCTCGAGGCAATGGCATGAAAATCTGCCTTTCGCACTAATGGGATATCGTACCACAGTACGTACATCTGTAGGAGCAACTCCCTATTTATTGGTCTATGGAACTGAGGCTGTTATACCTGCTGAGGTGGAAATCCCTTCACTCCGAGTGATTGTCGAAGCATAAATCAAAGATAGTGAGTGGGTCAACACCCGGTTAGACCAGTTGGCAATGATGGATGAAAAATGAATGGCCGCGGTATGCCATGGGCAGTTGTACCAACAAAGAATGGCCCCTTCACAACAAGAAAGTGCGCCCCAGGAATTTCGAAGTCGGGCAGCTGGTTTTGAGACGGATACTTCCCCATCATCAAGAGGCCAAAGGAAAATTTGCTCCAAATTGGAAAGTCCCATACATCATCATGAAGGTATTGCCTATAGGAGCATTGTACTTGGGCGAAGTTGAAAGAGATGAGCCCGAGGCAACAGTAAAAACCGACGCTGTAAAAAGGTATTATGTTTAATTCCACTGCAGCAATTAACCCGGTGGATTGAAAGGACGAAGGATTTATTCTCCCGCTATCCCCACCCAATTTGTAACCCAAAAAAAGAAGAGAAAACAAAACAAAATTAGTTTAGGAAACACTTCCTGAACTACGTCTGACTTTATTCCGAAAGGATACGTAGGCAGCCTCTCCCTGAGGTTCAGTCACATCAAAATAAAAATCCAATTTACCCAAGACAATTAAAACTGGGGAAAAAATGTATGGGTTCGGTTACAAATCCGTCAGAATAGTTACAAAGTTATAGATCCCGGGGGAGGAAAATACCATTCTTTGGGGTTCGGCGCCAATCAAATTTGTGAGAAATATAAATGAGAGAGTCTTATTGGTGAAAACCTACGGGCACCATAAGGCGATGGCGAGCAGAGAAAAGCAAAATGTGAGAGTCTGCTTAGCGAAAACTCGCAAAGAGCGCTATCGGGCAACGGGAGAAGAGAAATGAGAGAGGCCGATTGGTGAAAACCCGCAAAGGGCGCCATCGGCAGAAAAGAGGAAATATTGCTGCCCAGGGCTAAGTAAGTTTCATTGGTTTTTCAGAAAGTTGAAATCAGAAAGAAGGAATGGATCTGGGCCGGGTATCCAGTCCAAGAAGCATGTCGTCACCATTTAAAGTCGGCTCACATTTCCAGATAAGTTACTTCTTTTTCCTCAAAGTGCATACCTCTCTAAATTCATACTTCAGCTTTTCCACTTTAATTTCCTCACCACTCCTTAAATAAAGGTAGCATGGCCGGCGTTGCGGTTTCCTCCTGGCAAGAATTAGTGGAATGACCAACATTTTCAAGTATGTTTGGCCAATCTCGGTTGATCATAACAGTTAATGTTCCAAAAGTAAGGAAATAAGAGAAAGGGAATTCAAAGTCAAAGAGGCATGAAGTTGAAGCAAAATCAGGGGTTGTTTTTTAAACCAATTAAGATGTTGATTCTTATCAAAAGTCCCAAAAGCAAGCCCAAAATCTAAGGCGGGACAAAGCTCACAACCCAAGACCCGAGAATCAAAGACCAATCCAGAATAAGGATCCCCTAGCCAATTAAGCAAGGACGGAAAGCCGAGGGTTCTCTTTTGAATACAAAGGAAGTCAAAATCAAGCGTCAAAAGGCCGCAAACCAATCATTGTTCAAACTAACTGTTTGTTTTGTTTCCGAACTAATATAGATGCAGGTGAAACTTAGAAAATCAAAAAGGAACATGGGACAACCAAAAGATAGGCACAAGGGCCAAAGGTGGTGATGCGTCAATGACCAAAGGGAAGTGTTCTTTTCATTCTTCTGCAACCTCGTAAATGAGCATGATAGCACGAGATCCCAATCCGTACTTTCCCTTTGTGTAGCTTGTGGGTTTCTTAGGCATTACCTAAGGATTGCCTTCCACCCCCTCCAGCATAAACTGAGGAAGTTTCCCTCCATATCCCCAGCATAACCTGAGGATTTTCTCCCTACACTTCCCCACTCCCCAGCACAGTCAAGGAGCTAACACTCCCCTACCCTTAGCATAATCTAAAGGTTGTTCCTTTCCTCCTCTACCCCCAGAACAGTCAAAAGCATCTCTGAGGTCATCCACTGCCTTGCATATTCTCCCCTGACATAACTCAGGATCTCCTTCCTATCCCGGCATAATTTCCCTAGCATAACCTAAGATTTTTCTCTCATCCTGGCATAACCTGTGGATTCCCTTGACATAACTCAGGATCTCCTTTCATCCCGGCATAACTCGTGGATTCCCCTGACATAACCCAGGATCTCCTCTCATCCCGGCATAACCCACAGATCTCCCAAGCATAACCTAAGATTTTTCATTTATCCCGGCATAACCCGTGGATTCCATGACAGGACTTAGGATCTCCTCTAATCCTGGCATAACCCGTGGATTCCCTTGACATAACTCAGGATCTCTTTTCATCCCGGCATAACCCGTGGACCTTCCTAGCATAACCTAGGATTTTTTCTTTCATGCCGGCATAACCCGTGGATTCCCCTGACATAACTCAGGATCTCCTCTCATCCCGGCATAACCCGTGGATTCCCCTGACGTAACTCATGATCTCCCTTCATCCCGGCATAACCCGCGGATCTCCCTAGCAAAACCTAGGATTTTTCATTCATCCCGACATAACCCGCGGATTTCCCTTAGATAACTCAGGATCTCCTCTAATCCCGGCATAACCGGTGGATTCCCCTAACATAACTCAGGATCTTTTTTCATCCCGGCATAACCCGCAGACCTTCGTAGCATAACCTAGGATTTCTTCTTTCATCCCGGCATAACTCGTGGATTCCCCTAACATAACTCAGGATCTCCTCTCATCCCGACATAACCAGTGGATTCCCCTGACATAACTCAGGATCTCCCTTCATCCCGGCATAACCCGTGGATCTCCCTAGCATAACCTAGAATTTCTCACTCATCCCGGCATAACCCGTGGATTCTCCTGACATAACTCAGGATCTCTATTCATCCCGGCATAACCCGTGAATTCCCATAGCATAACCTAGGATTTTTCATTCATCCTGGCATAACCCGTGGATTCCTCTAGCCTAACCTAGGATTTTTCATTCATCCCGGCATAACCCGCGGATTCCCCTAGCATGACCCAGGAATTTCTTCATAACCCATCCTCAGCAGGAACTTTCATATCCTTGCATAACCCGCGGATATTTTCTTTCCATCCCCACAGAGACCTTTTCATTCTTATCCCGGCATAACCCGAGGATTCTTATCTTATCCCCCAGTAGGAACCATTTCTCCTCCACAGCATAACCTGGCAATCTTTCCAAGGGATACACAATTCCGATTCTTATCATTTTAATAAAGAGTAGCATTGATGTGTGTTACAAATAACTCAAGAAATTTTCCAGTGAAAACTGGGGCATAAAATTTCGTTTGTTTGCTTGTTTTGCTGTCTGAGCAGGTGTCACCTTAAGGCATAAGATTCAGCATAACTGAAAGCATGAGTGTCCATTCAGAATAGAAGAAAGGAAAAGTGACAAAAGGTGAACTCAAAGTGATGAAGCGGACAAAGACGCAGACTACTCAAAGTATAATCGAAGTCATAAGCTCAGCATATCCCGCTTTATCTCAAAATTGAAGACTGAGCCAGCAACTGCAATGAACGAGTATCAAGATTCAGATCGGAGTCTGTAGCAAAAGATATCCGAGTCTCAAGACCAAGCTTCAAGAGACTCATAGATAGGAATCTTGTAACTTAGTTGATAGGCTTAGCTAGCTTATCTTTTGATTTATTTTGGTGTAATAAGGAGTTAGCAAGCAGAAACAGCAGCAACAACAGCCAATCACAGTCCCCCGATAGTCCCAGCTACCAAAACTTCCAGAACTACACTGACCTGATTCCTTTATTGCCAAGCATATGTAGGCAACCTTTGAAGTAAGTTCGGTCAGAAATCTTTCAAAATGCTTCACATGGAGTGCTCAATTGGACGGAAATCGCTCATATTTGCTCACTTGTCTTTGCACGAAAACTCTTCATGTTCCCGCGCAAAGAGGTGCAGCTGTGAGCATATGATTTTTACCCGGTCGAAACAAACTCCTACAGGACTCTTAAAGTCTAGGATTTTCTTTAAATATTAGGACTCTAATTCTTAGGATTTAACTACATGTGCATGTTCATAAATATATGTTTAAAATTATTTAGGATTTAATTTATAAATAGGTTTATTTTACAAAATAAAATTAAAAAAATGTATTTCTGGCATTTGTAATTATTTTTTGTTTAAATTTCAACTTGGTGTAGTTTTATTTGTGATAATTAGGAATTTTTGGTTTTAAATAAGGCTAGAAATTAATTTAATTTAAAAGAAAAAGAAAAATAATATATATATATATATATATATATATATACAGCCACTGAGGCTGGCCGCAATTGGGCCAGACCTGAGTGGCCCAAACCTTTCCTCCCTCTAAAAATACACAACCCATCCCAAACCACCGACCTCTCTGATATAGTCCAAAACAAAGACCAAACGACACCGTTTCAAAATAGAAAGGTTCATCACAGCCGTCAATCCCATCTTATCCAACGGCCATCAAACCCCATCCCAAGGCATATATATATGTCCAAACATCTCTAATACACATAGAGACCAAACTTCCCCCTTCCTCGTACCGTCTTCCCAGTTATAACACTGCCATTGACCACCGTACGACCACCCCTTGACCACCAGCCTACCACCCTAACGCTGCTGCCAAAAATTGCCTCACGGTGGCGGCCGGTAACCAAACCTCCCCATATTAACACCACCAAACCTCACAACCTCCCCTATCACGTCCTGTAATTATTTCCCATCGAACAAGCCCCCTCCATCTCGAATATTCAAAAACAGGGTCGTCGGAACCACCGTCTCCGGCGACCTTGTTCCAAGCCCTTCCAACTTTACACCATAGAACCACTAGGACCTCCCCTTCCCTGTCCTGCAGTCTGTTCCCTTCGAACACCCCCCCACCCACATCAGCTCGAATATCCACCGAAAAGTCGTCGGAATCCCCATCTCCGGCGACCCCAACTCCAAAGCCCTCCAAATTTACACTCCTAAAGCACCTTAATCTCCTCTTTCCGACCATGTATGTCACACCCTTCAAATCCATTCCAAACCCTTCGAATATCAATTCAAAGACCAACCCTAAAACTCAAAGCCCGTCAGAAATGGCTCAAAATCCTCCTAGGCAATCCCTGACCCTTCCTTTCCCCAACTATACCACCCACGACCCCAAACAACTTCAGCCACTGAATAAATCCAGATCTGATACCTCATTGAGGTCTTAGAACCTTGAAAGCCCTTCCTTGAACTCTTAAACCGGTCATACATCGTCTAGGAGGTTTGGAACCCCTATGGAAGGGGTCAAGAGCTTATGAAAAGGTCTAAATTGGACATGCATAAGAAGCTAAGTACTTCGTCTGTATATATTTGCCTGATTATTTGGTTCCCTCTGTATGTATTTGCCTAAGTAGTTTATCGTTTTCTATTTAGCTCTTAGATTGATCAACTCTTTAAATAATTGTTTGTTTTTCCACAATCTTTCCTGGTCATATGCTTTGTTTGTCAATAATCCGAGATCCCTTCATCTCTTGAGTAGTATTGGTATCATGTTAGGCATTAGCCTTTTGATTCTAGAAACCTAGTTTTGTTTATTCTTCAGTAATACGATTTTAGGGCTTGATTGACCTCCATCTTCTGATCTTCACTTGTTTATTCCATGATTTCTGGTTTGTTTGGTTGTTCATGTTCCTAAGTATTTGATTTCTATAATGATTTTGATTTTTAAGTTTAGGCTGATTTATTGGGTAGACCTTTAATTGCTAGTGATAGCCTTCACCCTTGTAATTTGATTCATGAGCTAAAGGTTCACTTTCTGCTATATGCTTCTCATCTTTGAGAGTTTTAGTTGGTTTATTCCTACAAGTTGAGTGTTGAGGGATGGTTTCCCTATTCCAGGCATTTTGATTTATAGCTTTTGATTCTGAATAAGTTATCCTGTATAATGTTTGCTAAGGCACCCATTTTAAAACCTGACTAGTTTTGGCTAATCTTGAACTTCAAAACAAACATGTTAGTCCAAGACCAAATTTGACCCAACTTGACCATAATTGACTTAACCAAAGAACTGCCTAAGGTTAAAACTTCAGGTGGGTAATATAAGAAAGGAAGTAGGGGTATGAGAGGGATTTGAACCTTAAGGAATCTGATAGTAATCCCCTAAAACCTTCTAACATAGGACCAAAACATAATTTCTGCATCAAACTTGAGGCACAAGTCAGGAAATGAAAGACCATTTAGGAAAAAATGCAAATTTGAAGCAAGGACTAAAAGAAAAACAAGAGAAAATCTGATGCCCTAAGGCTCTACTACAAAAGAAACCATCTGGGCTTTTTAAAAGGGATCCGGAACCTTCTCGTTAAATCCTAGAGCTAAAATACATACTAGTTTTCTTTTATATCTGCAAAAATACCATTAGTGTTGTTTGAATCATTTTTCTGAAGACTTAACTCTCTAAAAAACTTTGTTGAAGTCCTGGATGCACTGTGTGTTTGGTTGTTGATTGCTTAGCTGGTTCCTTATATTTACTCATAGGCTCTTGTTTCCTCTGTGAATTACAGGTACCCTCAATATTCCTTAATGTTTTGAAGCTCAAGTAAAATGCATCTTTAGCATGAAGATCTGTTCCTTTTTTTTTATTTTTTTATTGAACCCCCACCCTATCCTTCCCCCCCCCCCTTTAGTGTTAATATATTCGCATTATTGTAATTAGAGGTCGACTGTTTCATTCTGTAATAACCGGACTTTAGAGACTTATGTATTTGTAATAATCAGGACACTCAAACTAGTATTTTAAGCATGAATAGCTGATAGCATAGTTTACTAAGTGATTTGGTTGTTTTAGATGCTTATTTCCTTAGTTGTTTTAAGCAAGACTCAGGAACTATTAGCTTAATAGCTAGTTGAAGCCCAAATACTTTGCAATGTTTTAATTCGTTTAGATTTCCATACGTTAGCCATGCTTTTTTCAGATCTATAAGCTGTGATCAAATTCATAATTGAATTTTAAAGAATTAGATTCATATTCTCCAACTGACGAGTATATGAATCATTTGGTTCAGATCCAATGTTAAAGTTTGATATAAAAATCGATTTTTGGTATTTTATTTGTGAATGTGTAGATGTTCAACTTTGTATATAGTTTTGAACCAAAAATGGTTATTGAGAATTGGACTCTTTCGTCCAAATCAACACTGGGCTCATTTGCGAGGCCCAGTAAGCACCAAAATATTGTAATCCAACATGTTTTCTGGGCTGAGTGATTAAAACCCCAAGCCAGCCACAGTAGTTACCAGTCGCAGCCTGAGCAATTTGTGCTCTGGCTGGCCCAAACTTGATTTACTATGTGCAATTGGCCATGAACGAGGCTAATACGCATGTAATATTTCCCAAGTACACAGTTTATACATAAAATGATCAATGCTTCTAAACACAGCAGTAACGAAGAACTTAGCATGCGTTAGAATATCCTTGTAAAATAAAGTGAGCCACGTTAATTCAAGCAAATACCATGTGATGGCTCCTTACTTCATAAAAACACATAGAAAAATAGGAAGTGCCGTTTAGAAAAATTTCATGGCCTTCCCATGAATGTCAAAAACGTAGTTTCTATAGGCACGTGCTTAGTAAAAATACTTCGGGTGTGCATTTATATGACCAAATCCTATTCTCAATGGAACTAAAATATGTCTAAAATTGTAGGTACATTTATGTGACGCGATTCGCGACATGTTTTAATAACATTGCAAATTTTCCTAAAAAAGATGTTAAAAGTGGTTAATAATCTAAAATTACGGGTTAACAGGTATAGCAAATCATATTTTAGCCACTTATAATGAGTTTAAGCGACCGTGCTAGAACCACGGGATCCGAGGGTGCCTAACACCTTCCCTCGGGTCAACAGAATTCCATAATCAATAATTTTTGGTTTGCAGACTCCAATTGGGTAGTCAAAATTTCCTCGATTTGAGATTTCAGATAAACCAGTGACTTGGGACACCAAAATCCAAACTTATCCCAAGTGGCGACTCTTGAAATGAATAATTAATCCCATCTTGAATAATGTCACCTTAGTTTGAAAAACTCCTATACACGTGTCATCTTTCGGGGTAGCCACGTGTAAGCCAAAAAAAGGAGGTGTGACAGCTCTCATTGCTGATTCCATTTTCTTCACTTTGCCTTAATTCTGGTACACACATTAAGACTTCCTTGATGTAGCTTTTGAACCGGAAATGGAATAATGCACATTTACTAGTTTGCTTCCTGATACATGCTCGTTTGGATTGTTGTATGGCTATAGTTGGATAGGTGCTACTAATATATGTTCCTTTAGTATAGTTTAGTTTTGTTTTGATTTGTATTCACTTGATAACTGGACTGCTGGACTATTAATTTGTATTGGACTATTTATATTCATTAGTTTATGATGATTGTATTTGGTAGTTAGTTTAATTGTTCGATATCAGCAACAAGATAAATATAGAAGTTGAGTTTGGGATTTTCACCTGTGGTTAGTAATTCAACATTCAAACAGTTGTGTGCATTCCCTGCATGTTCATAAGCATAAATCCAAGTCGTGAGTTGTTTGGAATTGTTTTGGGTTGACTCGTTTTATTGTTATATGTGTTAAAGCTTACGAGCCTAAGTAAGATTAAGTTATTTGTCATTCGCACGTATTGCTTTAAAGTCCGATGTTATAGACATTTAGCTGAAAAGGATTTGATTAAAAACATCCATTGAGTTGAATTAGTTTACATAATTTGATTTGGATCATAATGTTTGGGTATTTGCCTTTATCACTTTGAATTTCGACGGACCAGTCCAAGATGAGGATCTATTATAGGCTCCTCAAGTCCAGTTCATTCTCAACTTAGGCCCATGAGCAGGCCCATGACTTGATAACCTTCATCCAAACATTACTAAAATTCCTTGTTTACAATATAACATAATTTAAATTTGGGCATTTCGAGTTAGGTAGTGGGTTCAAATTAAGAGGTTCTTCCCTTTTGTTTGAAGCCGGACTTGAAATTGAGACCCGAATTTTACATTATTAATTAATTAGATCTTATTAAAGACAAATTCGATTGAAAAATAATAGTTTGCTCTAGGTTTTCCTTCTAAAAACATAAAATGAGGTGCGTTGCGCCAAACAAAATCTATAAATTGCGTGGCCCTCCTTAAATGCTCCTATTAAAATAATTAGAAATTTGGAAAATGTCGTTTAGCGAACTTCACGGCTTCCCGCAAAGATAATAATACATTAGTCTTTAGGTGCATCTTCTAATAATTTTATCTTCCTAAATACGGGTGCGCATTTCATGTGACCCAAATCCAAATCCTAAAACGTTGATAAAATATGTTTCGGATCCGGGTGCATTTCATGTGACACGATCCAAAGACTTGTTTTAAACGATGTTCACATTCCTCAAAATTTAATGAAAAGCGGTAAATAATTTAAAACGACACTATAGGATGAACATGTATAAAAATAAGATTTTTAGCCGATTATAATAGTTTAAGCGAACATGCTAGAACCACGGGATACGAGGGTGCCTAAAACCTTTCCTCGGGTCAACAGAATTCCTTACTTAGAATTTTTGGTTCGCAAACTCTATTTGGGAAGTCAAAAATTTCCTCGATTTGGGATTAAAAACAAATGGGTGACTTGAGACACCAAAATCCAAGCCTATCCCAAGTGGCGACTCTAAACAAATAAATAATCCCATTTTGAATAATGTCAATTTAAATGAAAAAACTCTCTTATACATGTTATCCGTCGGGGTATGCATGTAAAAAGGAGGTGTGACAGCCCTGGCGACTCTGGTGGCGATCGAACCCAGATTCTCTGGTTCAAGGTTCAAGAAATCGAGCTTAGAATAACTGTTAAATTTGGCTTTTCTGATTTTTCTGCATGTTCGATTCTATATGTGCTAAATGTTTTACCGCTTTGATATTGGATAAATTATATATATAAACTATTACGAATTCTTTCCTCTCTCTATGTCTTCTACATCATGGAGAAGGTGCACTTCATGTAGCTTCTCTTCTGTTTAGAGTTTTTTTCCATTTCGAACGAGGTTTGGATAAGCTGCTAAGCCGACGGAGCTTCTATTTCCCGGTACGCTGCCCCCCCTCGGCTCGAGTTATCCGATCGGGTAAGCCAGGTCTAGAACAATAAACCTAGGTTCAACCCTAGTATAACAAAAACCTAATGCCGGATCCCTAGTACGAACCTTTGTTTGCATCACATGCATTTGATTTAGGGGACTCAACACAGGGGTTGGGTCCGTCTAGGACAGGTGACCTGAAGCGAAAAGACCATCCTGATGCATCTTACGTGCTACTTGTGCATTTATTTGCTTTGGATTTGCATGCTGATCGGCTTGTGGATAAGGAAAGAAAATTGAGAAAGCAGCAGTGTTAGGGCTAAATGAGAGTAACCACTTGTTTCGGAAAATCAATGTTCAAATAGTACCGAAATACTGCCGAATTTTTGAAAAAGAAAAAAGGAAAAACAAACAAACAAGAAAAAGAAGTTTTTTTAACAAATTTGGTTTTGACAAAACATTTTGCGCGAACTATGCTGGTTTGATTCTCACCAGGTGTGGGATGCATAGGCAACCCATCATCGGGTCCAAATTCCCTTTTTGCAAAAATAGCCAAAAACAAATTTCAAAGTTTTAATTATTGTCCTAAATAAATCGGTTGATGTCGTTCTTGTTAAAACAAGTCGAATGTCCCCAAAAGGACGCCAGAAGGCAGTTTTCGCAAGAACAACCACCCTGAGTCATTTTTAAATGGTTTGTGGGCACAACTTTAAAATCTTCTTTTTAGAAGTGTTGAAAGGCCGTATCGGCAAAACCGATTCCTTGTTTTCCTAAGTAAAAAAAATTAAAAATAGCCATTTTTCTCTTTTAGGTCAAAATAAATCAATAAATACCCTTTAAATAAATGTGCAGGATGAATACTACTGACATCGAACCCTTCTCAATCCTGAGTGAGATCCCTTTCCAGCTCCACGTGTGGTGGAATGACTTGGGAAAAGGTAGCAGAGAAACCGTGGTCAAGATTTTTGGTGGTCTCGTCGGATTGTTAAACATCAAACCAAGAACAGATATTATTGAATCATTGATACCAATCTGGGATCCAACTCGTAATATCTTTCGGTTCTCGGACTTTGAGCTTACACCCACACTAAAGGAGATTGCGGGATATGCAGGTCTCAATGGGAACCTCAGGAGTAGATATCCCCTGGCACCAAGATCGGTAACCACAGATTCTTGGACCTGTTGAGCATTCGTCGGGACATTCAAGATAAGCATCTATCAGAAGGGTGTTGCACACTTCATTTCTTATTCCACCGACATGGCAACCCGAGAGGTTTTGAGGATCCCAATACCGGTTTTGACACATGCCGAAAACAAAGATAAATGAAAGGCCCATCGGGGATTGGCGTTCATGGTAGCTTTTATGGGAATCGTGGTTTGTCCAAGAAAAGACGGTCACATAGACATTGGCATTGTAGGAATGTTGGATGTTGCCATAAAGGAGCCTACTAGCACAGTGGTTCCTTTGATTGTGGCGAAAATATATCGAGGCTTAACCATGTGCTGAGAGGGTATGAAATTCTTCCAGGTCTGCAATGTGTTGCTACAATTGTGGATGCAAGAGCATCTTTGTCATCTAACGAGGTATATGAACTATGGGGTAACCGGGCTAAGTTGTACCGCGGAGTTCGGGACTCGAGTAACAGGTATTGAGTTCCCCGAGGGCGCTGAGGCTTGGATGTCATGCTTGAGATCTTTGACTATGGATAAAGTCAAATGGGTGTTTGGATGGCATCTCGCTACTGAGGTTGTGTACACATCGGCAAAGGTACCTTATATTCTTTTGATGGGCATTCGAAGCATCCAACCTTACGCTCCCTACCAAGTCTTGAGGCAACTTGGAAGATTCCAAACCATCCACGGTGACGAAAACCTAAGCGGACAAGTCATTGAGTTAGGTCCAAAAGTTGCATTTTCGGAAGATAAAATCGGACAAATATGGAATGAGTGCAGATACCTTGATCCTAAGACTATGGTACAGGATTTTGCTAAAGGCGAAGTGGATCCCAAATACTTGACCTGGTTCGGCAAATGATTTCAAATCCCAGAGAGACCTGCCAAAAGGCCACATGTACAAAAATCCACATACGCGGCCTACGTGCAATAGGAGTGGTTAGCCAAAGAAAAGGAATACCGAACGAGAACACGGAAGTTGGAGCAAAAGGTGGGAGATATTCAATTTGAAAAGAGTTTGCAAGCCGCAGCTAATGAAGGTGATAAAAAGAAACGGGCCCAAGAGAATGAAGCTCTCAAGTCCCAAATCCAACAAATGAGAATAAATACTAAGAACCAAGAAAGAAGTCGGTCCGATGAGAGATTGATAAAAGGGTTGAAGAAGCAAGTCATTGAACGCCAGGAAGAATTGGAGAAATCGGAAGGGAACATGGAAAAACTTCAGGCACAATGGGCAAAGAAGACAGAGGAAAGCGCCCAGTTTGCACAACAAATGAAAAGAAATTATGAGGGAACCATTGCTAACATGAAGAGAAAAATGAACGCTTTTGAAGATAAAGCAGCCCAACAAGATAAGGAATTTCAGGTTGAGAGAGAACAATGCTATTGGCTAATCACCGAAATGGAGAAGGAAATAAAATTGCTGCGAGACCATCACTTCCGTGACTCCCGGGTGATAGAAGCTCGTAACCAACAGATAAGTCGACTATTCCAAGAAAAGGGTCGGATTAGGGAAAAAATCAGAGGCATTGCAGATTATATTGTCATGATGTGTCAGGTCGGTGAACAAATGGGTCATACCACTTTCTTTGCTACAGTGATGATATTTGTTCGCCAAGTTATGAATGATTTGGAGCAGTTACAAAGGGCTCTTTCATGTAGGCCCACGGTGATGCCGAATGACGCCCCGAGGGCCCCAGTATTTGAAGCTTTAATGTACTTTTGACCTAGTTTAGTCATCAAGTATGTATTTTGACATTTTGAGTATGTTTTGTGATTTTCCTTTTAAGACAAAACAAATAGTCTAGCACCTTTGTAATCGGAGTTTTATTAATGAAAATTTTTAAAAGCACAAAATTGTTTCCTTATTTTTGCATTTAATTTCATGAACTACGCTCGGTCTAACTCATGTTGGGCATGAAATGTAGGCAATCTTCATAATATTTGACTGTAACACTAAAAACGAAAAGTAAAACAAAAACAAAGGAAAAAGGAAGAGAGAAAAGAAAAGAAAAGAAAAACCCAATGAGAAAAACAAAAGAGGGAAGAAAACAAAAGAAAAACAAGAGAGGAAGAAAAACAATGAATGGAAATCAAAAGAAAGAAAAATGGAATAAAAGCTGGGACGACACATGCAATCATTGCAAACATGTAGACATCTATTTAACTGTATAGGTGCATCACACCCCAATGTGTGATTCCGTATCTGTTATATGTCTCAAACTAATCGTTTGTTGCTGTAAATTCCAGCTTAGGTTTTAGAAACGGTGGTTGGTTTTGGGTAAGCTGGCATCACATCGGTATTTTACCATATCAAAAGGAAGTACAAAAATATATTCTGAAATGACCTTGCCGGAAATTCCCAACTCGGAAGATAGCCCAATGACAGGCATCCCGGCTTTAGAGTACGTAGCAGCTGAGAAAAACATGATCCTACTCCTTAGGGTCATGGAGATGTGGGATGCATGGACAAATGGAAAAGAGCTTCGGAGCGCCATCCCAAAATTCCCTGAGCTCTTCCCAAGATCGGGGGGTACTTCTACTATTCCCATTAGTCATCCAAACATCCTATTGGGACGGCCCACCATACCGGCCAATTTTGTTGGAGCACCTTCTGAAGTCCGCCCTCAGGTATTCACATCCGGCACAAACCCCAATATCTTTACGGCTCCCCCATGTGCGGCCACCACACAGCCCGCCTTGCCTAGACCCGCGTTTGATCCATCGGCATTCACATTCCAAACATCCACTTACCAAACTGAGCCTCCTCAATATCCCACCTACAATTATCCTCAACCACCATATGAGTTCACACCAGTACAAGATAAAACTCCCAAATTTCCTGAACAAGATAAGATGGCTAAAAGAATGAGGAGCCTTGAACAGAGTTTAAAGAATATGCAAGGATTGAGTGGGCAAAAGAGTGTTTCTTATACAGATCTGTGAATTTTCCCTCACATGCACCTACCCATGGGATATAAAACACCAAAGTTTGAAAATTATGATGGGCATGGAGATCCCATTGCTCACCTAAAGAAGTATTGCAAGCAGCTATGCGGAGCTGGCGGAAAAGAAGAGTTGTTGACGACGTACTTCAGAGAAAGCTTAGTAGGCATTGCCTCAGAGTGGTATATGGACCAAGACGTCTCACGATGGCACATTTGGGACGATCTTTCCAGAGATCTTGTAAGGCAGTTTTAATACCACATCGACATCGCACCCGACAGGAATTCCTTGGCAAATTTGAAGAAGAAACCTTCGGAGAGTTTCAGAGAATATGCTATTAAGTGGCACGAACAGGCGTCGAGGGTGAAGCCTTCCATGGATGAAATAGAAATGGTCACTTTTTTCCTTCAGGCCTAGGAAGCAGATTACTTCCAAATCATGATGTCGGCCATTGGCAAGCCTTTTGTAGAAGCAATCAAGATTGGTGAAATGGTAGAAAACGGTTAGAAAACGGGAAGGATTTTGAGTCAATCGGCCATCAGAGCCATCTCCCAGGTCATCCAAAGAGGGTCTAGAGGAGTCACAAGGGGCAAAAAGAAAGAAGAAACCTCGATGACAACATCGGGTATGAGAATACATAATGCTCCTAGGCCCATGTTCCCGGGAGGAACCTCTCGACATTATTATCCTCACCAAGACATGCCCTATGCTCCTCAGCCATATGCGGTAATGAACGCTCAACCATGTGCACGACCGGAGCAGCAGGCTAACAGGAACCAAGCTCCGAGAATTCACCCTCCCCATCAAAACCACTATAACCCTCGGCCTCCTAAAAATAACTTCCGTTCCCGTGAGCCACCCAGAAGGAAAAATTTTATGCCAATTGGGGAGTCCTATTCCAGTTTGTTCACAAAACTTGTCCAATTAGGTCTATTGCAGCCTGTAGCGCCAAACAGACAAAACCCTGAATCGCCTTCCTACCAACGGGGTGTCCGGTGTGCTTATCATTCAGGGGCTGAAGGGCATAATGCAGAAAAATTTTGGACTCTGAAGCGAGCTGTGGAAGATCTAATAGAGCAAAGGAAAATAGTGTTGAGGGATAAGGATGTCCCCAATGTGACAAACAACCCGTTGTCGGCCCACAACAACGGATCAGTAATCGGGATGATCTGTAAGGAAAAAGAATTCAACCCACCTTTGAAGCCCATAATTGCCATTGGCAATGCAGATAGAAAGCCAAGAGCTGCCTCCAAGAAGCTGAAGGGGAAAAGAAGAGAAAAAGAAGATATGGATATGCCTTTGGTTTGGTTGTTATTTCTTAAATTCTGTAGAATTTATAATCGTAATATTTTGCTTTTGCTCAATCAGAGTGAGTTCTATTCATGTGATGCAACTTATCGCAACTGGTTAAAGGTTGAGCTAGAGAACGCAGATGTTCCACCAGTTGAACTCTCAGATGAGGAAAAGCAGAATGAAGTTATAGCTGCTAGAGAAACTCTTGATACATCACTCTTGCTTCTACAACGTGAGTGAACGAAACCTATGTGAGTAAAAAAATTGTTCAGAAGATGTCTAGTCTTGGAAGATATATTGCTTTCTCAATATGGTTCGCCTACCCCTTACCCCGGTTTTTACTTTTCCCACCTCCCCCTCTCGTAGGTTCTCTTCTCAAGTATATGGCCTTATATAATTGAATCGTTGGGCTTCCAGAAAGTTAATGTGCTGAATATTTGTCTTAGGGCAAGAGAATCCCTGGTTAGTTCCAACTGAAGATCACATCTTGGAAAGTGATGAGCCTGTGTTCCTCGAGTTGCATGCTACTGCGATGCTTTGTTCATCATCTGGTTATTGTTTGGCTCCCGATGGCACCTTGTGCACAACGTTAATGAGTGCCCTTTACTCTTCAGTCAGTGAGGAAGAAGTATTAAAACGCCAGATAATGGTATGCTAATTTTTTGTCGAGTCAAATGCGGAAGTTGTAACTGATGTTGTACTGGTCCTCAGAGGACATGTTCAATACACGAGCCTCCTCTCTTTCTTGTGGTGTCTAATTTTTATTATGCTTGGACTGCGTCTGTCGATTTCTCTATTGATCAAGATATCTATTAAAAGTGTACAAGTTATGGTAGCCTCCTTGGCAAGATATTAGTGCCAAAAAAAGGTGTAGTCAGAATGAACATTCTAGCTAGCAAATGTACCTAAACATGAGTACGTACATTAGTCTGCGGCAATGGTCTATTGGTACAATGGGTTATATAAATCATGGAAGTTCATGCATTGACATTTAGAAAGCAGAAGGTTAACTAAAATAAGAGTTATTAGTTACTAGTTAGTACACATGCTCATCCAGCCATAGGGCTCGTAATCTCTGAAATGGGTCTCTAGCCTTATTATGTTTTTCTGTCTGAAACAAATTACTAAAATCAACTCTACATGGAACAGGATTCAATGCAAAAGGTTATGATTTAGGAGGACTTCGACCTTCTATATAAACGTATTAATGTTGGCGATTTCTATGATGTTCGTTCAGGTGAGCGTCTCCATATCATCCAGAGACAACTATTGTGTCGAGGTAGTATTACGCTGCTTGGCAACAGAAAAGCATGGTCTTGGGTCACATCAGTTCCCTGATGGCAGTATTCTTGCTGCAATGCTTGCTGCTGGCTTCAAAGGTAATAAGATTCTCTAGTTGGTGAGTTTGTTTTTAGATTAGCTTTCTCCCAGTTTCCTAGGCCTCCAGTTGATGCAGTTGTCTTCTTGGAGCTCAGTTTAAGGCCAAATTATCTCAAGACCGCAAACTATTGTGTGCTTTTAAATATGGCTTGTTATGTGTCATTATTTTGCGTTCTATCTTTTTTTCCTTTTTTCCGTTAATTAGTCTCAGTCCTTTGGGGCTGTGCATCTTCGGCCTTGAAGTAAAATTGTGTTTAGCCTCAGCTTGATTCGTGCTGATCTATTAGTTTTTGTGTTTCATATTCTTTATTCTTATTCTTTTTCCCAATTTTTGTTCAACTTTTCTTTTTCAACATCTTTTTTATTGCTTTCCGTGTTTACATTGTCATTTCACCTAAGCTTACTTGATGCTTCCTCCTTCCTCTATCCCATTTTGATTGATCCACTTATTATTTTAGTATCTCTTTAAAAACTGACATTGTTACTTAAATAACAATGTCCACCATGTAGAACTGAGTGCAAACCTGGGAGATCATGGTTCAAATTCCTGCAGAGACAAAAAATAATAGGTGATTTCTTCTTATCTACCTAAGCTTTGGTGGGCATAAATTACCGGGTACTTGTGCAGGTAAGAGGTAGCAGATACCTAGTGAAATATTCGAGGTGCATGGAAATTGGCCTGGGCAGCGGGCACCACTGTTGTCAACAAAAAGTAAAGGAAAAAACAAAGTCCACCAAAAATCTTAGCCCAGCCTAGCGCGTTATTTGATAGAGTTGGCTAAGATCTTTGGACCTCATTGAACAATGAGGCCTTTTAGACGGGCCCAAGTAAAGGCCGCCGACCCTTGAGGCTTGACTGAGCCTAGGCTGGGCCGGCCCGTGGGCTAGATTGGAAAAATGTTGAACTTAGAAATATAAAAATGGAAACGGTATTTTATGGATGAGCAATGGAATATTAGATATTAGCCATCTGTATGTGAATGAGCACTGAAATATTAGATTACCCTAGAAGAGAAGTTTTTCCTGTTGCTTGCTATGTCAAAAGTTATAAGTTTGGTGGGAGGTATGTTGGTTATATATGTTGTTACTTTGATATGCTAGAGTATTATTTGTTGTGCTAGTTGGCATGATGTGTAAAATGAGAATTCTGCTGAAGCTCATTGCCTCATTTCTTTTTCTCTTTTATATATCACCTTTATCTTCATAAATTACCTCATTGCTTGTCACAGAGGAGCTTATTCGCTTTCAAGCTGGAGTTACGTTGGAAATCTCTCGATTAGATGCTTGGTATTCTGGCAGTGATGGTTCTATTGAAGGCCCTGCAACCTACATAGTGCGTGGTCTTTGTCGTAGGTGTTGCATCCCTGAAGTTGTTCTGCGGTGTATGCAGGTGAGCATGATATTCAAACTCATAATTTCTCATTGTTTACAGTATTGTGTGTAGGCTATCACCTAGAGCAAAATTCCTATTCTACAAATTTTCATCTATCTTATTTGACAATTCTGAAAATTTGAATTGAAGCAAAAACTTCAAGGACGTGTCTGTTTGTACTGTCAGTTGTGATCTGTTGAAGTCATTTGTAGGTGTGTGTGTCGCTTGTCGGGTCTGGTAATCCACCTAATAGCCATGATGTGTTGATCAACCTTGTCACAAATCCTGAAACTGGGTTCATTCGTCTCTTCAGTCAGCATCAATTGCAGGTATTACTGTTTGGCTTGTACCCTTTATGCACAGGAAAAGAGATAATCCTACAGCTGAATGACTGTTGGGTTGGACAAAGTCTCATCAGTTCTCATGCATACACCATTTGTAGCATTAATATATTTGTAGGAATTGTAGCATTAATACATTTGTTGTCTTGGTCTTTTGATAAAGTAGATCTGTAGTCTTGTTAGTCGGTTAATTTGATTTGTTGGGCAATAATTAGATCTTGCTACTAAAGTTGAAGCTACTTTTCATACAGGAGTTTTTTGTTCTTTGAGAGGGAATATACAATATGCAAAATGGAATTCGAGGAGGAACCAACCGCTTGATTTGAGGAGCTTAAATACTTGACTGGCTTGTTTGAATTTAAGTTATGGTATGTATTTTTGTGGTCTATCAAAATTAAGTTCTTGTTTGGATGGTTGTTACCTATTATGTTATATTAAATACAATATTTGTTTTGATTGTTATTTAAAATTTGAATAGATCGTATCGTTAAATTCGTTGTTGCATAATGATATAAAAACCTTTTGTAAAATCAATTTTGTATGCTCGCATCGTTTATTGTTTTTTTCCTCACCTTGCCCTTACTATAAATCTATTGTATTTTTTTCTTTATCTTATTTTATAATTACTCAACTTCATAATCTACTTTTTTATACATATTGTACACTTACTTTCAATTGCTGGTGTATTGCCATTATGAAACCATGAAAAATGGTACCATCTGTTCAAATGTTTTATACATTAAAAACTGTACATTAGGTTAGAAAAACTATATGTAACTATCATTCAAACTAGTGGTAACTACTGATGTTTGGTAGGAAGAAAAATACTTTTCGGGATTTTTTTTAAATTTTTTTCATGTTTGGTTGGCTTAAATATTGTGGAAAACATTTTCCTTTTGAACTTTTTCCTCCAATTGAAGAAAAATATTTTCCCTATCAAAAGAATAAAAAATATTTTTTAAAACTCTTTCTACCTTCTCCACCCCCATCACTACTCACCAACCCATCCTTACACTGTCACCCCAATCCCCTCCCTACCCTTCCCACCCCTTACCCCATCTTAAATAGAAATATTATTAAGAATACTTTCCTTTAATGTTGTAGATAGAGTACTTTTTTAATTTCAACAAAATGGTATTTTCATTTTATGATGTGAAACTGTGTTTTCTTTTATTTTAACAAAAATTCTTTTCAACAAAATGACTACCTTTTTTTTTATGATTAAAAAATATATTTTCTTTCATTTTAACAAAAAAAGTACAATTTTTTTTTCGATGCATAAAAGTATTTTCTTTCAACTTAACAAAATAATAATGTAAAAAAATATTTTCTTTTTTTCAGAAAAAGTTACTTTTTTTTCATGATGTATATAAAGTTTTTTCTTTTTTTTTTTTAAAATTTCAACGAAATAATGCTATCAAAGTATTCTGTTTCATTTCAATAAAAAAAATACTTTCTTTTCATGATGTATAAAGAAAATTAACATGGTTTATAAAGAAAATTTTCTCTTGTTTTAACAAAATGATGTAGTAAAGTATTTTCTTTTATTTCAATGAAAAAAATATACTTTCTGTTCATGATGTAAAAAAAGTATTCTTTTTTTTTTCCATCAAAAATAGTAGTTTATTTTCATACTGTATGTAAATTATTTTCTTTCATTTTAACAAAATAATACATATAAAAGTACTTTCTTTCATTTCAATAAAAAAAAGTATTTTCATTTCATAACGTGTAAAAAGAATTCTCTTTAACAGAATGAAATAGCAAAAAATATATTCTTTCATTTTAACGAAAAAAATAATTTTTCTTCATAATGTATAATAGTATTAGGTACGCATGGATTGTGACAACACGAGCCTAATATTGTAAAAGAGAAAAATATTTTTATTGAAGTTAAGAGAGAAATAGCTACATATAAAAGATTACACGATTTTAAACTAATGTTATACTATTTGCAAGAACCAAAAATTGAATGAAAGTACAAAATCCACGTAGAACTCGTTTGGGATAGTGTAATAGCAATTACACCTCCACCACTCACAAAGTAAATTCAGTTTGAGCTGTCCGGCAAATTTTAGGTGTAGACATAGTTGTCCATCTCCATATGAAAATAAGTAACCATAATAAAAAGAGTTACTGTACAAGCCTATGTAGTTCTTTTCGATACAAAATGTGCAAAAAAATATCATAATAACAGTGCTCTTATCAGCTTGTTTCTTGTCATTGCAAGGCTTTCATTATCTGCATAATAAATTAGTCTATAAAAAACTGAGAAAAGAAAGAGAAGATGTATATCCAAAATGTACAGAAACTAGTTAATAGATTTGTCTCTACGACAAAATTAATACCATAATGTCACAAGTGCTCCCATGCATGTACAAAAGAAATTAACACTAGAAGATCCACCAATAAGTAAAATCTCATGGTTTTTAGCTACTCTATAACCACAGTGAAAGTGACCATAATGCCGGATCTTATGAATGTTGAACCAAAAGAGAATGTGCATGAGCAGTATCAAACAATTTCTTCAAGTTTAGTCCTACTCTGTTGTAATTTATCACCATAAAGATTCCCATCACAACGTACAATCCCTCATCTAATAATCCCCTTTGATCAAAGGGGTTAAGAGATTTTAATAGGGATAAATTGAAATCAATATTCTGGCAGGAAAGAAGTATTGTAGTCGAGTTAATAATGTGAAAGATCAAAATTCACGCTTCTGGTTCTCAAGTTAGTATGGCAAGACTCCTAATAGTTACCAGCAACTTTCATCTCCTTAAGATATGTTGAATATCATAAGTTATGTTAATTGATGACCCTCTTCCTAGATGGTTTTTATGCTTAATAGTGCATAGGACAGTCAAAGATTATGAGCAAGTTGTATTTGTTAACACCCTCAGCCAAAAACATGCTCTTTTATAGAGTAAGAGGCATTGGCCCACATCTGAAAATAAAATATGCTATCATTATACTCACTTTGAGCTTATAAACTCTTAGGAAATAATAGGGGAAGAAGTTGTTCATGCTTATTTAAACCATAATATTAAGAGAAAAACATAAAAGAAGTTAATGTAACCATAATTTTAAGAAGTTCTTTCATGCCCTTTTTACACCATAATCTGAAAAAAATGCTTCACATATAACGTTTGACTCATTTTAACATTAACCAAGAGATTCTTATTCTTCACTTGTGCTAATAGATATCATAATAGAAAATGTCTAACAAATCCAGCTAACCGAGAAACATGTATGTCCCAACAGTCAAAAGATCCTAGGGCAGTTTACTAAGGCAATACTACATCCACTAATCCTTTTGTCACTAATATATTTTCTATACCTTTGCAGACTGGGAAAAATGAATCTCCCAATATACATAGACCAATCACTGGAACAATCTTTATGTGTGAAAAGGCAGTAAATAATTGGATGTTGCAGCTGAGAGAGCAGTGCAATTGTTTTCTAGTTTTGCAAATCAACATCCCAGAATAAAGAGTTCAAGGGAGCATGAAAATCAGTCATTAGTCAAAGTAGCTGAAATGCTTGTGCTAATATTAAAAGTATGAAATCAAAACTCTTACAATATCAACTCAAATAATAAGATAGGTAAAAGAATAATATGATAGGAAGAGCCGGCTTTATTTAAGAACCTTCCAGGGAATTCTACATACAGTCATAATGCACTTAAATGGCCACAACCTTTCATGGTTCGAAAGTAAAGTATACTAAACCAAAAGATTAAAGCAGAACCAAGAACATAACATCAGAAAATCGATAAAAGTAATAGGAATGTACCAATCCATGAATATCAAGGTTGCTGGTGTCTGTATTGGTGCTCTAGAATTTCCCTCGACTTTACACTTCCTAAATACATGAGTCAAATCGAGTGATTTCCATCATGACCAAACATCTTGCATGTAAATGTCAACTGCACCAACTTTATAATTAGTAAAAGTAATAACCCGAAAGGTTATCACTTGTTTTTAAATTAATTCTATGTTCTCGAGGTATTAAATATTTCTTTTAGTCTCGTCTTGATTTATATGCGTAGTTCGGACGCGTAGCCGGAAAGCTTAAATATGAAAATCTGTAAAAACATAGTAAAATTTGACTATAAAATAAATTAATTTGACTTCGGTCAACGATTTGGGTAAATGGACCTGTACCCGTATTTTTATGGTCCTGGAGGGTCCGTAGGAAAATATGGGACTTGTACATATGTCCGGAATCAAATTTCGAGGTCCCGAGGCGGAGAAATGAATTTTAAAAGGAAATTACTTTCTCAAAATTGTTTAAGAAAATTTAAAATGAAATTTGATTAGAACATGTTAGTATCGGTGCCGTATTCCCGGTATCCGGTACATGTCGTATATATGATTGAAGATGTTTATGTGAAATTTGGTGAAAACGGATATCATCTGACGTGATTCGGACCTATATTGCTAAAGTTGATGTTTTATGAAGTTTGAGAAAACTCCTTTGATTTTGAGGTTTAATTCGTTGTTATTGAGGTTATTTTGGCAATTTGGTCGCACGGATAAGTTCGTATGATGTTGATAAGTTAGTACGTATATTTGATTAGGAGCCCCGAGGGCTCGGGTGTGTTTCGGAAAGTTTTGGACTTAGGAAATATTGCAGGTTTTTAGTTATTGGATTTCTGAGGCCTCCTTTTGAGTTCGCGGGAGTACCCAGATGTGTAAATTTTGAGGAAAGGAATCTCCTTCTATGCGAGCGCGTTGTCCAGGTCATGAACACGAGGCAGTGAAGGGCTATACCTTCGGGAACACGGTCCTGGCCACGCGAATGTGATGGCCAAGTGGGCCTGGATGGGGGTAGGGTAATTACCCTACGCGAACGCGACCTTTTGGACGCGGACGCGAGGGCTCAAGGGGATAAAGCTCCGCGAATGCGAGCCCGTTTACGCAAACGCGAAGGTTTGTCTAGCCTGACCCATCGCGAACGTGAAGGGTCTGTCGCGAATGCGAATAATGTTTTTACCCAGTGATTTTAAAAGGCCCAAAACAGAACATTTACGGGATTTTATAAAAATTTCACAAACTTCTTCTTCTCCTAAGTTCTTAGGTGATTTTGAAACAATTCTTCACCATAATCTCTTGGGTAAGTAATCTTTAACTCGTTTTCTTCCATTTTTATTAACACCCACTAGATTTGTAGGCCTAAAACATGTGACTAAGGGTAGAAAATTAAGGATTTGGGTAGAGTTAGGACTTTTTGATTAATTGTGATTTAGACCTTGTTTTAGGGTCGAATTCTGAAAATAATTATATATTTTGGCTCTTGGGGTGAATGGGTGATATGATTTTGGTCCGAACCTTGTGTGTTTGACCAAGCGAGCCCGGGTCAATTTTTGGATTTTTCGGAAGAAGGATTAAAAAGCTATAAATTAGCATTGGAATTGGTTTGTTAGCATTTATTGATATTGTTAAAGCAATTATGTCCCATTCAAATCATTTCCTTTGATCTCACACGTGTATGAAGTAATACGTTCGTTAGGGTTGGTTGTTCAGTTATATCAAGCATGCAAAACTTTTTGGGAATGGGCATCAGAGCCGTGCTTTGAGGGAATGATTTATGTATGAATTTTTAGGCATCTAATCCTTTCAAAACTGGAAGTGCCTCCAGTATCTGGTCTACACGGGAGTTATAAGTCTCCAGCATCTTATCATTGTCTTTCAATTTTCTTTTCTCCAGACTCGATCCTCTTAGTAAGCTCTTCGATCATCTTTATAATCTTGGGGTCTGTCCCCGAGCAGCTTTCATGGGGCCTTTCTAGTGCTGGCTCAGCACGTCGACTGTTTACATGTTCAACTACATTCGGAGTCTATTTTGACTTTGAAGTTGAGCAATGAAGACCTTTTGAGCTTGCAGTATTTCGAATATCACTAAAGCTGATTCCTTCGTCACCCACACCTTGCGTTCCCTGGCTACCAGGTCGGGCTTCCTAGCGTACACTCCTTCTGGGGTCTCTGCCTAAATCCGCATTTAGAGCAATATGAGAACCAATATCAATTGGTTCCATATTTGGCACTTCCCTAGGGTTTACTGGTGGTACACCGACCCTTACATAATTGTTTTCACCAAGTCCTTCGTTATCATGAATAGGTGCGTTGTGTGTGCTAGACATGTTTTAGCTTGAGAATAAAATATTCCCACTAAGAAAAAGTATAAATAGCGTGTGTAATAAGAATCAGTAAAGAAACAATCACTAATATCTTTAGCCCTACGGTGGGCGCCAAATTGTTTACCTAAAAGATATGAGTAACATTTAAATTTGATTTGTGGTTTTAAAGATACATGATTAGATTCAATACCAATTAATGATCAAGAAATATGAAGTACAAATGAAAGAGACAAGTGAATCAAACCAATGTTGCTTGACACCGATGATCTCGAGCTTAGTGACCTCGAGGTGGACTTAGAACAACAAGAATGATTAAGTAAGAAAAGTAAAGTAAGAACAGTAAAGCTAAGATACAATCCTGATGAACAGTAGGCAAATATCGGTGGTTATAATTTTAATGTTAGTGCATCCGAGTTGGTGGCTGTTTTAAGGAACATGGGAGACAATGTACGCTGGCCAAGAGAAATGAGATCAAACTCGAACAGAAAAAATCCTGAATTTTGGTGTGAATTTCACAATGATCACGGTCACAAAATGGTGGATTGTTGATTGCTGCAAGGTGAAGTAAAATATTTATTAAAACAAAGATATTTAACTGAATTATTTAGTGAAAAAGGAAAGCATGCACATATAAAAAATAGGCAGGAGCCCCCAATATCTCATTCACCAAAAAGGAAGGTTAATGTCATAAGTGGAGGAAAAGAAATCCACAGCGTAACATACACGACAACGAGGAAGGTGTAAAAAATAATAATTACACACGGGAAGCGAGTTCGGCAGGTTTTGGAAGAAAATAGTATTACATTTGATGATGCAGATGCAGATGGCGTGCGGACTGGTAATATCTTTACTTGTACATGACACTAATGTGACACGAGTTTTGATTGATCCAGGTAGTTCTGTGACTATTGTTCTGTTAAGAGTGGTAAATGAGATGCAAGCTGATGATAAGTTGGTACGCAAGGCTCATACCTTGTCCAGTTTTGACAACTCGAGCGTCGTGACAAAAGTCAAGATAATACTCACACACTCGCAGAAGGAGTAGTCAGAGACACCAAATTTCAAGTAGTAAAGATAGATATGGCTTGCAATTAGATTTCAGTAGACCATGGATACATGAGATGGATGTTGTTCCATCCACTTTGCATCAAGCTATCAAATTCCCTTCATAATGGGGAATACAAAAAATATGCGGTGACCAACAAGTGTCACGAAGCATTAATTACGTAGCAGATGCAAGTGCAAAAAGCGAAAACAAATAGCAATACTGCAACAGAAACTTCAACTAAGCATGGGTGAACAAGTGTAGACTCGAGGCCTGACACCATCCAAGAACCAGAAGAAAATGAAAACATCAAAACAACGATCGAGGAGTTAGAAGCTGTAGTATTATTTGCACCCTGGCCTGACAGAAAAGTCTACATCGGGACCAACCTCAACCATGAAAAAAAAAGTAAGTTGATTGAATTTTTAAAAGCTAACATAGACTGTTTTGCTTGGTCCCATTCAGATATGATAGGTATACCCCCGGAGGTAATGACTCACAAATTAAATGAAGATCCATCGCACCCACCTGTCAAACAAAATAAAAGGAAGCAAGGCTCCTTCAAGAATTAGGTGATTCAAGATGGAGTGCAGAAACTTTTAAAAATTGGGTCTATCCGCGAGGTAACGTATCCAAATTTTTGAATAATACTGTTGTAGTACCTAAAAGGAACGGTAAGCAGCGAGTTTGTGTAGATTAACTGACCTAAATAAAGCTATTCCTAAAGATTCTTTTCCATGGCTGCATATAGATAAACTAATTGATGTTACTGCAGGGCATGAATTATTGGGCTTTTTAGATGTCTATTCAGGGTATAATCAAATAAAAATAGATCCTATAGATAAAGAAATGACTTCATTTATAATGCACAGGGGGACTTACTATTACAAAGTGATACTATTCGGTCTCAAAAATACTGGGGCCACATATCAAAGGCTGGTGACCAAAATGTTTTAGGAATATTTTGGCGAAACCATGGAGGTTTATATATATGAAGTCACAACAAGCAGGGAATCATATTCAACACTTGATCGATGCTTTTCAGATTCTTCATAAATTTAATATGAAATTAAACCCTGAAAGATGCGCGTTTGGGGTTTCGTCAGGTAAGTTCTTGGGATTTCTTATTTCTAACCATGGGATTGAAGTAAATCCCACGCATATTAAAGCTATTGAAAAAGTTTCGGATATACTGATGAATAAAAAAGAAGTATAATGACTGACGAGAAGAGTAACTGCTTTGAATGGATTGAAGAATGTCAACAGACGCTTAAATATTTGAAAGCATACCTATCAAATCCACCATTGCTTGCAAAACCAAAAGATGGGGAAAAACTACTTATTTACCTTGTTGTTTCAAAAGTAGCGGTATGTGTTGTATTAGTTCGAGAGGACCAAGGTAAAAAATCTCCGATTTATTATGTTAGTAAGTCATTATTAGATGCTAGGACTTGATATCCTCATATAGAAAAACTTGCACTCGCATTAATTATGGCATATGGGAAGTTAAGACATTATTTTCATTGTCATCTTATATGTGTAGTAATTGTGTATCTCATATGCAACATTCTTCATAAACAAGAGTTATCGGGTAGACTAGCCAAATGGGCTATAGAGCTAAGTGAATATGACATAGCATATCAACCAAGAACTGCAATAAAGTTGCAAGTTTTAGCAAATTTTGTGGCAAATTTTCGTCGGGGAATGCAGTTGGAGGCAGAAAAAGAATTGCAAGTATTTAATGGGTCTAATCCAGGTCCTTGGACCTTATTTACAAATGGTTCATCGAATGTAAAAGGAGCATGTCTAGTGATAACAACAAGGTCGGGAATCCAAACTAGAGTAAGAATTTAAGAAGCAAATGCTAAAGTAATAACAATAAGAAATTGAACGACTAGAATTAAGTGCGGAAAATAAATGATATGGGAAAATTCAGGGAAGAATTCCAAGAATTTCTAAGAACGCAAGTTCTATAGCCCTGACAAGTTCCAAGTAACAACGTTTTGATTTATTGAAGAAACAAACGCCTTTACTTAAGAACAAATCAAAATAATAGATTCGGATCTTGACCGCTTTACGAGTAGCTTGAGACAATAATTAATAACTAGTATTAATCGCCTTTTGAGAATACCACAAAGGAATCAATGATATTACAATAAAGAAGTTATCTTACTACCGTGACTATGAATTAGTAAATGCTGAAAGATAAATGTCAAAGCATAAGTAATAAAGGTTCAAAAAAACTCTCAAAGTATAATATTATTAAGCGATAATGAAATACTATAATGAATGAAAAGAACTCTTATTTATATGAGGTAAAAATTCTTAAAACTAGGTAGGGTGGTTGCCAAGCCGAACCCTAACTTGGAGGCTAAGCTAAATACTAAAAAATCTAATAAAAGCTAATAAAAATAGGAGGATGGGTGGCCAAAAACCTTAGGGCAGATTTGGGCCTTAAAACTACTAGTTTGGGTGATTGGTTTGGACTCTTATTGGGCTTCTATTGAAATACCCCCTTTTGGACCTCTTTTAAGCTCTGTTGGGTGCCCTTTTGGTGGACTTCAAGGGCTAATGTTGGGACCCAATCTTCCTCCTCTTGGACTTCAATTTAAGCCACTAAATAATTGTAAAACTTGAATAATTCATCTCCTTTGGGCTTAAGCTCTTCCTCTACAATTAAAAGTTTTTTTATTTGCCATTGAAGTCCAGCAACCTTAATCTGTAATTCTTTATCTTGAGATCTTGTAAATGGCTTTCTTGGAGCTTCAAAAACTCTATCATTGTCCTTGATGCCATCATGTAGGCATTGTTTTGGTACCACCTATGGGAGAAACTATACGACAAGCCATAAAATGTCATCCTATTACTAATAATGAGGCAGAATACGAAGATGTGATTGTAGGTTTAGAATTGGCACAAGTGCTCGGAATAGAGCAAGTCATAATTAAAAGCAATTCACAGCTTGTGGTTAACCAGATGAAAGGGACATATACAACCAGAAAGGCGATAATGCAACAGTACCTGGAAAATGCACGGGATTTGGTCAGCAATTTCAAACTTGGAAAGTCATGCAGATACCAAGAGAAGAAAATGATGAGGCAGATGCATTTGCTGCATAAGTAACAAAAGCAGAAAATGGTTTCGTGATTCATTTGTTTCATTCCTTGCTTGATCAAGATAAAAACAAGGTATATTACAATAATTTAACATTGGGTTGGAGAAATGAAATTGTCAATTTTTTGCAGTATGGAATACTTCCTGAAGATAAGAAAAAAGCTTAGGCACTTCGCCAAAAAGCAGTCTGTTACTGTTTAAAACAAGATAATTTATATCGTAAGATGTTCGATGTCCCTCTAGCAAGATGTCTCGAACCTTCTCAAACAAAATACGTGATGGCAGAAATACACGAGAGACATTGTGGAAATCATGCAGAAGGAAGATCTTTGGTAAAAGTCATGATTAAAGCCGATTATTATAGGCCAAAAATGGAAGAAGATTCGAAAATTTTTGTGGCAAATGTGACAAGTGCCAAAGGTATGGTAACAACATGCATCGACTAGTTGAATTATTACATTCAGTCGTTGCACCATGGCCTTTTATGAAGTGGGGGATGGATATCGTAGGACCACTACCACAAGCCAAAGGCAAGGTATGATTTATATTTGTACTCACTGACTATTTAGTGGGTAGAAGTGAGAGCTTTCAAATAGGTACGAGAAAAAGAGGTAGAGACTTCATCTGGCGGAACAACATATCTCGATTCGGGGTGTCAAAAGAAATCATATGTGATAATGGCCTGCAATTTATAGGTACACAAATCACAAATTTTTTCTAAAGTTGGAAAATAAAAGGATTACTTCAATTCCTTATCATCCGGTGGGTAATATACAAGCTGAATCAACAAATAAAGTCATTATCAACAACTTGAAGAAAAGACTAGAAGAATCTAAAGGCAACTAGGCAGATACTTGGAGTCTTATAGGCTTACCAAACAACATAAAAAACAAGTACGGAAGAAACACTATTTTCACTCGTATACGGAGCTGAAGCCTTAATTCCACTTGAGATATGGGAACCAAGTACGATATATACACAAGCTGCTGAGGAATCGAACAAAGAAGAGATGCTGGTAAACCTGAATTTACTTGAAGAAAGGAGAAAAACTGCACTAATAAGGATGGTAGCACAAAAACAAGTTATGGAGCAGTATTAAAATCAGAAATCTTGTCTCAAATACTTCAAGATAGGGGACTACGTACTCAAGAAAGTTTTCCAATCTAAAAGGGAAACCAATGCAGGAAAGTTAAGTCCAACTTGGGAAGAGCCTTATAAGATTCATGGTATCACAGGAAAAGAAGCATACGAGCTTGAAACATTAGATGGCAAGATCCTGTATTCAAATTGAAATGTTGTTCTGCCATGCCACAAACCTAGGGAGGCGTGGTTGGCACCCAGTGCCGCCCTTGCCCGAGCGAATCTCTCTATAACTCATTCTTTCTACGAACATCAGGTCCCAACATGAAAATAACTCATAGTGTATAACTCTAAGTGGGCAACACTATATCACTGAACCATTTTTCTTAAAACATGAATACATATGGCCCATCATGACCTCTAACATACTGTACAAAATGAACCTCTATCTACAAAACCTCTAAGAATATTTGACATCAAATGGGATAAGGTACCGGCCTATCCAGAAGTCTGTAGCGAAATTCTAATGCGATGATTCATAGACTTGGATGCACTCCGAATGAGGTGGAGTCTTACCGATCCTTCGCTGAAGCAAATCTCGTCAACTATGAGGGCTCGTCAAACCGATTATCTATACCTGCAAGCATGAATACAATGTCCCCAATAAAAGGACGTCAGTACGAATAATATACTAAATGTAAGGTGCATCAACAAATACATAACATACATGGAAGGAATATAAAATAAATGACTCTAACTTGTCCAAATGATGACATTGTCTATTGTCTCGCATTTCAGTAAACATTAATAGCTATGTCCCTTTATTTCTTTCACTATCTAATTGAAAAAAATATTAAATAATCATATGCTTTGAGAAAATTTAAAACTTTTTTTTCCCAACCCCATCTTTATGAAGTGATTTCAACATTAAGTAAAAACGTACCCCATCAGCTAAAGAAACTCTTTTCTGAAGTCAAATTTAAATTTATTTTTCTTTTAAATTTAAATAAATTATCACTTAAAGATCCCTAAAGGTAATTGTAAAAGTAAAACTAGCAATATGAACGTATGACAGGATTATTTGTTACTGCTAAAAAATTTATTATGCCCTTCGGAAATAACTATAGTGTCATGCATATGCGTATGAATATCATATCGTGCATAGGTACATGTTTCATAACTATCGTTTGGTCTCTGAGGGTATCCCATCATATCATCACGACCACTGTAGGCAAAATCATTAACGTATACCAACTGCTCAGGTAGTGGTTCGTATATAATGCCATAACCTTTTCCTATATTCCATATATATATATATATATATATATATATATATATATATATATATATATATATATATATATATATACGCATATATAACACCGTCTGAGTCATATTTCAGCCACTGTGGGTAACATCATCATCGTATACCAGCTGATCAGGTGATGGTACGTATATAGCACCGTCTGAGTCGTGGGTAAATGCACATGTAAATGAATGCAATGCATGTGAAGTACGTCAATAAAATCTCTTGGAACGTCATGTCTAAATTGTATGAATACTCTTCAAGATAATAGCTCCCAACTATGTGTGTGGGTGTATGTATATATATGTATGTGTATATATACACACACACACACACTCTACGTTTGTGCGATGCACGAAGTAACTGAGCAAACATTAAGCACGTATGAAAATGTGACGACCCAAAAGGGTTATCATCTATTTTTAATCAATTTTGTGCTTCCAAGGACTTGAAAACCTCATTTAGAGCTGCCTCAATTCGCATGCACAGTCCGAGCGAGTAGCTGAAAAGCTTAAATGTGAAATTCTGTGAAAAATGCTAAGTTTTAATGCTAAAATAAATAAATTTAACTTTGATCAATAGTTTGGAAAACGGACCCGGAACCATTATTTGTCGGTCCTGAAGGGTCCGTTGGGAAATATGGGACTTATGAGTTTGTCCGGAATCGAATTCCGAGGTCCCGAGCCCGAGAAATAAATTTTTAAAAGAAATTATTTTTCTGAAATTTCTAAGAAAATTGGAAATAAAATTTGATTATAAAGGAAAATTATCGGGCCTGTATTTTGGTTCTGGTGCATGATATAGGTCTTATATATGTTTTATGTCTTTCCTGTAAAATTTGATTAAAAACGGACGTCGTTTGATGTGCTTTGGACTTGAAATCCTAAATTTGAAACTTGATGAAGTTTTGGAAAAATTCTTGATTTTGAGGTTTGATTCAATGTTTGTGAGGTTATTTAGGCGATTTGATCGCACAAATAATTTTGTATGATGTTGTTAAGTCAGTGCATGTGTTTGGTTGGGAGTCCCGATGGCTCATGAGTGTTTCAGAGATCTTTCGGAATGGATTTTGGATTAAGAAGTGTTGCAGATTTCTGCTGTTAGTGCCCAGGGGTTTTGTTCTTCGCGATCCTGTAGTCCCTCTTGGGAACGCGTAAGGAAAACTTCCCAAGTGCCAAAATTCTTCTTCGCCAACGAGATGCTGGAGTCGCGAATGTGAGGCAAAGGGGGGAATACCCTTCGCAAACGCGACACAGCATGCGTGAACGCGTAGGGATCAGGGGAGGGTCACCAGATTTGTTCATCGCAAACGCGATGCTTGGAACGCGAACGTGAGGCTCAAGAAGCTTAAGCTTCGCGAACGAGAGCCACTTATTGCGAACATGAAGGCTTAACTAGCCTGACCCAAAACGAACACGAGGGGTCGACCGCGAACGCGTAGAGTTAAAACGCCCAGTGATATTTAAAAACCCAAAATAGAATACTTACGGGATTTATCAAATTTTTACAAAACTTCTTCTTCTCCAAAGCTCTAAGGCGATTCTTGAAGCCTTTCTTCACCAAAATTTCTTGGGTAAGTAATCTCCAACTCGTTTTCTTCTATTTTCATCAACATTTAATGAATTTCTAGTCCTAAAACATGTGATTAAGGGTAGAAAATTAGGGATTTGGGTAGAGTTAGGGATTTTTAATTTTTCTTAATTTAGCCCTCGTTTTGAGGTGAATTTGAAAATAAATTATATATTCGGGTTCGTGGATGAATGGGTGATTTGATTTTGGTTCTAACCTCGTATTTTGACCAAGCGAGCCCGAGGTCAATTTTTGAAATTTTAGAAAGAATGATTGGGAAGTTATAATTGAACATTGGAATTGGATTGTTAGCTCTTATTGATGATATTGAGTAAATTATGTATAGATTGGCTTGGGTTGGAGCTGAAATCGAGAGGCAAAGTGGTGTTTGAGGCTTGAATTGGCCATGAATGTTTGAGGTAAGTATTTGGTCTAACCCTAACTTGAGGGATTAGGAGTTGAGTCCTATTTGCAATGTGATAATTTTTGAGTATGATATATAGGCATGGTGACGAGTATCTATACGTTGGTGTTTAGCATGACCGTGAGTCTTTATATTGTATTTATCATGATTTCATTGTTTCTGTATGCCCTGGTGATGATTCTATATATTGTGAAAAGCTGGTGAAAGAAATTGCGACCTTTGAACATTGAAGAGCATCATATTACAAATTGTGAAAGTATATAAGATGACTGAACCTTTTAGAGCATTGGCTCAAGTGGTAAAGCGAGTTTTGAAGTAAAAGTAAAAGAAAGAGAAAGAATTATTAAATTTTTCCCTTGCCGGGATGTTTGTGGCTTTGCTGATTATCTCCCTTTCCGCGGTGCTGCAATTTATTGATATTGTTCTCTTGCTGGGATTTAACTGTTAATTTGTGTTCTCTTGCCGGTATTTCTATTATTATTTTTTACTCCCTTGCCCCTTGTTTTCGATTGTTGTTTGGGTGAGGAAGAGTGTTAAAGCACGAAGGGTGATGTCGTGCATTATTTGTTATTGTGAGAAAAGAGTGTTATTGCACGAAAGGTTATGCTGCACCGCACAATGTACCATTCCATGCCGATTCTATTGATTGTATGTGAGGAAAGAGAGTAAAAGTACGAAGGGTGATGCCATGCACATTTTTATTATATCATTGCTTGGGGAGGATGATAGTGAAAGCACGAAGGGGGATACTGTACACATTTTATTATATCATTACTTGGTAAGGATGAGAGTAAAGGTACGAAGGGTAATGCCTTGCACATTTTATTATATCATTGCTTGGTGAGGAAGAGAGTAAAAACACGAAAGGTGATGCCGTGCACTTATTGATTTCTGATTCCTTATTGATGTATGAGTTATGTTGCTTTCTTCATTATTTGATGATTTTTATTCGGAGTTGTTATCTTCCCTACGGCGTGCTCCCCCTCCCATATTGACCGGTTAGTTCTTATATTTCTTTTTCACTACATATATATATACTACACAGGTTTAGCTGGTAGTATGATCCTAGCTCCGTCACTACTTCGCCGAGGTTAGGCTAGACACTTACCATCACATGAGGTCGGTTGTGCTGATACTACACTCTGTGCTCTTTTGCACACATCCAGGTACCACACAACAACATTAGTTGGAGGGCTTCCTTCAGTCCACCCGAAGATCCAAAGTAGACCTGCAGGCGTCCGCAGGCCGTGACATTTCCCTCTATCTCTATTTCCTGTTTCATTTTCATTATTCAGAAATAATGTACTGTTATTTCTTCAGACCTTGTATGTAGTCATGTTAGACAGTTTGTGACTCTGTGAGACTAGGTTTTGGATGGTTGAGACTTAAGTAACTGTAATATATTCATATTTCATGTGTTTAATAGTTATCTCCCGCTTAATTATCTAAAATTCCCCAGTTTTCATGTTATCGCCTTTTAATTGTTGAAAGAAGTAATTTGATAATAAGATATATTATTAAGGATTAGCTTGCCTAGCTCTCACTAGTAGGTGCCATCACGATCCTGAAAGTGTAAAATCCGTGTCGTGACATAAAAGTAATAAAATTTAACTCTAAAAACTTTTTGTTAGTAAATATGTACAAAGTTCTATTATTAGTTTCTTAAAATAACAAATATAATATATATAATTCAAACCAGTCATTAATAAAGTTTTAGCACAATTAAAGGATGAAATATGTTTCGAGCAGATATATTTTCAAGTTATTATATTAAAATTGGTTAAAAGACGACTAACGATAGAAATATTGATAGGAGCTTTAATATTTTTTTTATATTTGTTACGCATTTCTTTAACATGGTTATCTCCTCATAATACTTGTGTTATAGATTTTTCATTTCAGAGTATTCAACGCATAAGATATTCCTTTTTTGTTATTGATGCATCAATTAACATTCTATTATAGAATTATTTATATAAGTTTAGTCAATTTCAAAGTTCAAAATATCAGATAAGGGATTGTATAATTCATTTAACTTTTTGAATATTAAAAGTTTTATTTTAGTTGATTTTAAAGTTTTGAATATTAAAACAAAACAATTGGACAACAATTTTGTCCAAGTCAAAACTATTTTTAAAGGTGAGGGGGCAAAACGATGTTAGCCTTACAATTTAGCGGCTTTCTTTTTTCTTCCTTATTTTTCCCTTTCCTTCCCACTTATGGTATTAAGAATATTTGAGTCTTAGCCGGTTATTGGATTCGATTAATTAATTATGTATTTTGTTTTGATTTAAATTAACACATTACGAATAAATAGTGTCAAAAGAATTTAATACGTATAATTTTTCTCCGTCTGTTAGGTATTTGTTTGTGACCACAATGCTGATGATATCTCATTAATCCGATTATTTTAATTGTGTAAAGCACATGAAAAACTGATAAATTACCTATTAGAGTTTTACTCACTTGGACTCAAAGACCCTTTAGCTTTGAGTCATCAATTGTTATTGATCTATTATACCTTACACATACATGATGTGTCCTCTTTCTACTCCTCTTCTGCCGAATGAAAAAAATATGGCCAACACAATTATTTTATAAAATATATATAAAATAGTCCATCATTAACTGTAATGACCCAAAAGGTCATCACTTATTTTAAAATTAAATTATATATTTTTGATGGCTTAAAAGTTTTATTTAGAGTCACTTCAATTTACGTGCGCAGCTCGGATGAATAGCCATAAAGCTTAAATATGAAAATTTATAAAACAAATGGTAAAATTTGGCTATAAAATGAGTCAATTTAACTTCGGTCATTATTTTAAATAAACGTATCCGGATCCGTATTTTGATGGTCTCGGAGGGTCCGTAGAAAAATACAACGGAATCAAATTTCGAGGTCCCAAGCTCAAGAAATGAATTTGATATTGACATTTAATTCGTTGTTATTGAGGTTATTTTGGCTATTTGATCGCACAGATAAGTTCTTATGATGTTGTTGAGTTAGTACTTATGTTTGGTTAGGAGCCTCGAGGGCTCGGGCGTGTTTCAGAAAGTTTTGGGCTTAAGAAAAATTGCAGAAACAGCTGATCTGGTGTACTAATGTGTTCTTTTTCGCGTTCATGGGAGAACCCACACAAACACGATGCATTAATGCTGCTGAAGGAATTTCCTTCTACGCGAACGCGTAGCTCAGGCTGCGAACGCGAGGCAATGGGGGGTTATCACTTCGCGAACGCGGTCCTAGCCACGCGAACGCGAAGGCCAAGTGGGCCTGGGCAAGGGGCGGGGTAGTTGTCTTACGCGAACGCGACCCTTTGGACTCGAACATGAGGCCTTGAGGGGTTAAAGCTCCGCGAACACGAAGGTCTTTTGGCCTGCCTTGTCTTCTTCTCCAAAGCCCTTAGGCGATTTTTGAAGTATTCCTTCACCACAATTTCTTGGGTAAGTAATATTTACCTTGTTTTCTTCCATTTTTATCAACACCCAATAGATTTCTAGGCCTAAAACATGTGATTAAGGGTAGAAAATTAAGGATTTGGGTAGAATTAGGGCTTTTTGATTATTTATGTTTTAAACCTTGTTTTGGGGTCGGATTTGAAAATACATTATATATTCGGGCTCGTGGGTGAATGGGTGATCGTATTTTGGTTCAAACCTCATATTTTGACCAAGCGGGTCCGGGATTGATTTTTGAATTTTTGGGAAGAATGATTGGAAAGCTTTAATTAGGCATTGGATTTGAATTGCTTAACATTTATTGATGTTATGAAGTCAATTATGTATAGATACAATTGATTTGGAGCCTAATTCAAAAGGAAAGGCGGTAATTGAGGATTGAGTTAGCCGTGAAAGTTTGTGGTAACTGTTCGGTCTAACCTTAGCTTGAGAGATTAGGAGTTGAGTCCTATTTGCTAAATACTTCTTGTTGAGTATGACGTATAGGCATGGTGACGAGTATCTATATGTAGGTATCGAGCATGACTGTGAGTCCTAAATTGATACTTGTTATATTCTTAAATTATTCTACGAATGCTTTGGTGGGTGAATTCTCGATAATGAGTAAAGACTTAGTTTATTTTCGTGGAAATTACATATGATTGAGAAATGGCGCTAACTGAGATGAGTAGGAGCTGAGTTAAGATTAGTTATAGCTGATTCTGCCTTGCCGGGACGTATATACTTGTATTGTTGAATTTCCTTGCCGGGATAGTGTAGTTTATTGTTGATCCCTTGCCGGGACTGTTATTATGATCACTGTTGACTGTATATTTGGAGGGGTTGCGAGCGCTGCAATATTTTTATTATATATTTGGATCGGGCTGTACGCCGCAATTGGTATTATATTGGATCGGGTTGCACACTACAACGGATATTATATTGGATCAGATTACACGATGCAATAGATATTATATTGGAACGGGTTGCATGCTGCAACAGTTATATATTTTGATCGAGTAACCGAAAAGCTTAAATATGAATTCTGTGTGAAAAATGATGAATTTTGAAATTAATATGATTAAAGTTGACTCTGGTTAAGATTTTGGGTAAATGGACCCGGATACGTGATTTGATGATCCCAGAGGGTCCGTAGGAAAAATAGGACTTGGGCGCATGTGTGGGATCGAATTTTGAGTCCCCAAGTCCGAGAAATGAATTTTTATGTGAAATTGTTTCCTGAAAATAATAATGAAATTATAAAATAAAATTGATCCAAAGATTGTGGTATCGGGCTCGTATTTTGGTTCCGACGTCCGGTACAAGTCTCATATGTGGTTTAAGCACTTTTTGTGAAGTTCTGTTGAAAACGAACGTCATTTGACGTATTTTGTACTTAAGATGGAAAATTTGTGTTTCATAAAAGAATTAAAAAGAAATCTGAAGCCTTGGGGCTTGATTCTATGTATATGATGTTATTTTGGCGATTTGATCACACGAGTTATTCTGTATAATGTTTTTGAAGTGGTGTATGTTTGGATTGGAGCCCCTAGGGCTCGGGTGAGTTTCGAGTAGGTTCCAGGAGGTCTTAGACTTAAAAACATCAGATATTTCAGGACAGGGAAAAAGCTGCAGGTTCCAGCGCGGCCGGTTCCGCCTTATCGTGGCCCACGGTGGCAGCCGTACGGCTGCGGTCTTCCTCACGCGGCCCGCGGTGGAAGCCGCACGGCTACGCTCGTCCTCGCGCGGCCCGCGCTGCAATCTTTAGAGAACCAGCGACTATCATTCCACCAGCACGGCCGCGGCCGCCAAAGCGTGATCTGTGGTGGAAGTCGCGCGACCGCGGTCGTCTTTGTGCGGCCCACGTGGCAAGCTTCAGAGAGCCAGCAAGTCTTCATCCCACCACTGCGGCCGCAGTCCTTGTCTGAGAGTATAATTACACGGGATTTTTCAGTTATTTCTCACTTTTCAAAATACCCAAAACATAAGAAGCGATTTTCTAAGCAATTCTTCTTCTTCAAAACGATTGGTAAGTGGTTTCTACACTATTTTATTCACTCTTTGATATCTTTTAACATGATTTTAACTTCAATAAAAGATTTTTAATGGGAAAATTTGGGAATTTTGGGTAGAACCTAGGTTTTCTAAAATTCGGGGTTTTGGACCTCAATTCGAGGCCCGATTTCAAAATAAATCATATATTTGCGTTTATGGGAGAATTGGTAAATAGATTTTGGTTCGAACCTCGGGTTTTGACCACGTGGGCCCGGGGGCATTTTTGGAGTTATTGGGCGAAACTTTTGGAAACCCATTTTTATGCATTCAAATTATTTCACTTAGCATTGTTGACGTATTTAAGTAATTTGTGACTAGATTCGAGCAGATTGGTGCAAGAATCAAGGGGTAAAGCTATAATTTAGGCTTGAGTGAGTTCAAAACATCGAGGGTGTTTGGTTTAACCTTAGCTCGAGGGATTAAGAGTTGAGTCGTATTTGCTACGTGTTTGTGTTATGTACGACGTATGGGCATGGTGATGAGTATCCATATGTTGGTGTCGAGCATGAATGTGGGTCTAAAATTCGGATAGTTGTGAAGTCTTAATTGATCCTATAAGATCCATTATTCATATTCCTTGATACTGAGTATTGGTTTTAACTCTGCCGAGTAGATTGGTTATAGCTGACTCTCCCTTGCCGGTTTGAATTATTGTTATTGTATTCCCTTGCCGGGAAGTTATTACTTAATTTGTTCCCTTTCCGGGATATATTTTGTGTAATGTGTTGGAAGTAATGGGATCGGGTGGTACGCTTACCACGAGATATTGCTGAAATGGGATGGGGTGGTACGCCTACTACAAGATATTGATGAAATGGTATCGGGTGGTACGCCTACCACGAGATATTGATGACATGGGATCGGGTGGTACGCCTACCACAAGATATTGATTGAAATGGGATCAGGTGGTACGCCTACCACGAGATATTGATGAAATAGGATCGGGTGGTACACCTACCACAAGATATTGATTGAAATGGGATCGGGTGGTACGTCTACCATAATATATTGATTGAAATGAGATCAGGTGGTACGCCTACCACAAGATATTAATTTAAATGGGATCGGGTGGTACGCCTACCACAAGATATTGATTGAAATGGGATCGGGTGGTACGCCTACCACGAGATATTGATTGAAATGGGATCGGGTGGTACGCCTACCACGAGATATTGATTGAAATGGGATCGGATGGTACACCTACCATGATATATTGATTGAGATGGGATCGGGTGGAACGCCTACCATGAGATATTGATTGAAATAGGATCGAATGGTACGCCTACCACGAGATATTGAGAAATGGGATCGGGTTGCACGCCTTTAACGAGATGAGCATTTAAATGAAGGTTGTTTTATATATTCTTATTCGTGCTAATAGCTTTATAGTGGGTTCTTTTGTCAGTTTCTTAGAATTTTGTTCATTTAGCTATCCTCAGAGCATGCTTCTCCTTTCCCCCAGTTTTACTTGTTATTTCCGGTATTTTGTTTTTGCCGTATATTATATAACTGCACAGGTTTATCAGGAGTCTGGTTCTAGCCTCGTCAATACTTTGCCGGGGTTAGGCCAGACACTTACCAGCACATGGGGTCGGTTGTGCTGATGCTACACTCTGCACTTATGTGCAGATACCAAAGCAAGTTTTGCGCAGCACGAGTAATAGGGAGCGAGCCCTCATTCCAGTGAGACGCTAAGGTAGCCTTGCATACGTCCCCAGGCATTGGCATCTCCTCTATCTTTACTTCCGCCTGTATCTTATGTATTTCGAGACAACAGTTTACACTTTCTTTCAGACCTTGTATTTAGTGAATCTTAGTAATTCGTGAGTTATGTGACACCAGATTTTGGGTAGAAGCTATGTTGAACTCCTGCAGTGTTATTCGTTTTCATTAATATTAAGTCTTTCGCCATTTTAGTTTAACAGGTTGCTTTTATCTTATTGTTGTTATATATTAAAAAGGATTATATCGTTAAGGAGTTGTAATTAATAATTGGCTTGCCTAGCTCTTATTAGTAGGCGCCATCACGATCCTCGAAGGTCGGGAAATTCGGGTCGTGACAAGTTGGTATCAGAGCTCTAGGTTACATTGGTCTCACACCTCACAAACAAACTTAGTAGAGTCTGAGGGATCGGTACGGAGACGTCTATGTTTATCCCCAGAGGCTACCGAGTTAGGAAAATTTCATATTTGTTCTTTCTTGTCGTGCAGTTCTGTTACTCAATACTGATTGTCTTTTTACTCTATTCTTTGCAGATGGCAAAAACATGTGCTTCCTCATCTTCCTATCAGTAGTCCGAGCCCCAGGCAGCCCCCGCTAGAGGCATAGGGTGAGGCTGAGGCCATGCCAGAGCCCGAGGTAGGGGCAAAGCTCAGCCCCGAGCAGCAGCACCAGTGGAGGAGCCTCAGGTTGATTTAAATGAGGAGGTTTCGGCGCTAGATCCAGCAGTCCTGGTGGACCTAGCTAATGTCCCAGAGGGGTTCATAGCCACCCCAGTTCTTCAGGATGCTTTGGTCAGATTGGTAGGCCTTATGGAGAGCGTCACTCGAGCCGGTTTTCTTCCGGCAGCACCAGGCACCTCTCAGGCTAGGGGAGGAGTTCAAACTCCTGCTACACATACTCTGGAGCAGGTAGCTCCCCAGGTTCAGATTCCAGTGGTTCAGTCAGCTTTGACAGTTCAGCGGGAGCGGCTGTGTCCGCAGATGCTTTGTGGAGGTTGGATAGGTTCACCAAGATCTTCCCTACTACGTTTAGCTGTGCTTGCTCTGAGGATCCCCAGGATTTCTTATATTGTTGCCACGAGGTTCTTCGGAACATGGGATTGTTGAGTCCAATGGAGTGGTTTTGCTGCATTTCACCTATCTGGATATGCCAAGACTTGGTGGAGGGATATATTCTTAGCTAGACCAGTAGGGTCGCTATCTTTGACTTGGGATCAGATTTCAGAGCTGTTCATAGAGACGTTTCTCCCTGTTACTCAAAGGGACGCTTATCAGAGGCAGTTTGAGCACCTCCAACAGGGTTCTATGATGGTCACTCAGTATGAGACCAGGTTTATCGATCTAGCTCGCCATGCTTTTGTCATACTTCCTATATAAAGGGAGAAAGTGAGGAGGTTTATTGATGGTTTGATTCAACCGATTCGTCTCCAGATGGCTAGGGAGACTAGTAATGAGATCAGCTTTCAGGAGGCATCCAATATGGCCCGCAAAGTTGAGATGGTTGTGTCATGGGAGGTGGTCGCAGAGCAGACAAGAGACCCCGTCAGTCTAGCCGATTTAGTGGTGCCTCATCTGGAGGCAGAGATTCATACGATAGGGTTTATTCTCCTAGACCCTTTCAGTCAACACTCCAAGTCTCTCAGGGTACTTCAGGTTGTCGTGGTTCTCACTTGCATTATTCTAATCAGCATCCATATAGTGCACCATCAGCACCTATCAGTGCACCACTGCTTCAGAGTTTCTAGGGTATCCATCCAGCAGCCGAGAGCTTGTTTTACTTGTGGCTATAAGAGGCACATTGCTAGGTATTGTCCTCGAGCTTTGAGCAGTTCTTTGCAACAGGGTTCCTGTGCCATGGTACTGTCACCAGATGCTCCATGGCCTGCCCAGCCGGTTAGAGGCGGGGGTAGAGGTGCTAGAGGTGGAGGCAGAGGTCATAGAGGTAGAGCTCAGACAGCCAGGGGCGGAGGCCAACTAGCAGTAGATCGACCTAGGGATTTGATTCAGGGTGGACGGGCCCAACCCCGGTGTTATGCTCTTCAAGCCAGGCTAGAGGCTGAATATTCAGATTTAGTTATTACAAGTACTATACTGGTCTTTAATAGGGATGCTTCAGTGCTATTTGACCCTGGGTCTACGTATTCGTATGTGTCGTCCCATTTCGCACCATACTTGGTCATGCCTAGTGATGCTTTGAGTATTCCTATTTATGTATCTACACTAGTAGGTGATTCTATTATGGTCAACCGAGTTCATCGTTCCCGTGTGGTAGTGTTTGGGGGTCTTGAGACCCGTGTTAAATTGATCTTAGACATGGTGGATTTTGATGTCATATTAGGGATGGATTGGTTGTCCCCGTATCATGCTTTCTTGAATTGCCACGCCAAGACCGTGACCTTGGCTTAACCATATTTGCCCCGTTTGGACTGGAGACGGACTCAAGATCATGCCACCCGTACTATTATATCATATGTGAAGGTTCGACGCATGGTCGAGAAAGGGTGTTTAGCTTATTTGGCGTATGTTCGCGACTCCCGCGCAGAGGTCCCTTCTATTGATTCAGTACCCGTGGTTCGGGAGTTTCTTGAGGTTTTCCCTTCAGTCCTTCCAGGTATGCCGCCCGACAGAGATATTGACTTTTGTATCAATCTACCACCGAGCACTTAGCCCATTTCCATTCTGCCATATCGCATGGCCCCTCCAGAGCTGAAGGAGTTAATAGACTAATTGCAGGATCTGCTGGAAAAGGGTTTCGTTAGATCTAGTGTTTCACCGTGGGGTGCGCTGGTGTTATTCGTCAAGAAGAAGGACAGATCGATGAGGATGTGCATAAATTACCGCCAATTGAACAAGGTAACGATTAAGAATAAGTGTCCGCTGCCGAGGATTGATTTTCCAGGGTGTTTTCCAAGATTGACTTAAGATCTGGCTACCATCAGTTGAGGATTAGGGCATTCAATGTCCTTAAGACAGCTTTCCGCACTTGGTACGGGCATTATGAGTTCTTGGTCATGTCATTTGGGCTGACCAATGCCCCGGCAGCATTCATGGAGTTAATGAACCAAGTGTTCAAGCCATATTTAGACATGTTCGTGATATTCTTTATTGATGATATTTTGGTGTACTCCCGCATCCATGAGGAGCACGAGCAGCACCTCAGAGTGGTTCTTCAGACTCTGAAAGATAGCCAGTTATATGCTAAGTTCTCGAAGTGTGAGTTCTAGTTGAGTTCAGTTGGATTTCTGGGTCACTTATTTTGGTATAGGGTATTCAGGTGGACCCGAAGAAGATTGTGGAAGTCAAGAACTGGCCTCAACCAGCTTCAGCTACATAGATTTAGAGTTTATTGGGGTTAGTAGGCTATTATCGTCGGTTTGTGGAGGGGTTTTCATCTATTGCAGCCCCGATGACCAAGTTGACCCAGAAGGGTGCTTAGTTCAGATGGTCAGACGAATGTGAGGTGAGCTTCAGAAGCTCAAGACAGCTCTGACTACGGCACCAGTATTGGTTTTGCCTACAGGTTCAGGGCCTTATGCAGTCTATTGTGATGCTTCCCGTATTTGGCTTGGTGCAGTATTGATGTAGGATGACAGAGTCATTGCCTATGCTTCGAGGAAGTTGAAGATCCACGAGAAGAACTATGCAGTTCATGATTTAGAGTTGGCAGCCATTGTTCATGCTTTGAATATTTGGAGGCATTATCTATACGGTGTGACGTGTGAGGTGTACACTGATCACAAGAGTCTTCAATATCTATTCAAGCAGAAGGAGTTAAATCTGAGGCAGAGAAGGTGGTTGGAGTTGTTGAAAGATTATGATGTTAGTATCTTGTATGACCTGGGGAAGGCCAACGTAGTGGCCGATACATTGAGTAGGAAGTTAGCCAGCACGGGTAGTCTTGCTTATATTCCGGTCAGCCCTAGACCGCTTTCTTTGGATATTTGGGCCTTGGCCAATCGATTGGTCAGATTGGATATTTCTGAGCCTAGCCGAGTGTTAGCTTGCATGGACGCTCGTTCTTCATTGTTGGAGCATATCCATGAGCGGCAGTTTGACGATCCCTATTTGTGTGTCTTGAGAGACACGGTACAACATGGAGGTGCCAAGAAGGTGAACTTAGGTGGCGATGGTGTCTTGAGATTTCAGGGGTGAGTTTGTGTGCCCGATGTTGGACAATATTCGAGAGTTGATCTTAGCGGAGGCCAACAGTTCTCGGTATTCTATTCACCCGGGCACTGCGAAGATGTATCAGGATCTGAGGCAGCACTATTGGTGGCGCATAATGAAGAAAGATATTGTTGCACATGTGGCTCGATGTTTGAACTGTCAGCACGTTAAGTGTGAGCATCAGAGGCCTAGTGGACTGATTCAGAGGATTGAGCTTTCCGAGTGGAAGTGGGAGATGATTACTATGGATTTTGTTACTGGACTCCCATTGACCTAGAAGAAGTTTGATGCAGTTTGGGTCATTGTTGATAGACTGACCAAGTCAACACATTTTGTTCCTGTTGCAGCCACTTATTCATCCGAGAGGTTAGTTGAAGTTTATATCAGAGAGATTGTTCGCCTTCATGGGGTGCCGATATCTATCATTTCGGACCGTGGTACGCAGTTTACCTCTCGTTTCTGGAGATCCATTCAGCGAGAGTTGGGCACCCAGGTGGAGTTGAGCACAACATTTCATCCTCATAGGACGGGCAGTCAGAATGGACCATTCAGATATTGAAGATATGCTCCGAGCCTTTGTCATTGATTTCGGAGGCTCGTGGGACCATTTTTCACCGTTAGAAGAGTTCGCCTGCAACAACAGCGACCGGTCCAACATACAGATGGCTCCTTATAAGGCGTTGTATCGTTGGTGATGTCGGTCTCCTGTCGGATGGTTTGATATGGGAGAGGCTCGATTATTGGGTATAGAGTTAGTTCAGGAGGCCTTCGATAAGGTCAAGATCATTTAGGATAGGCTTCGGACAGCTCAATCCAGACAGAAGAGTTATGCAGATCGTAAGGTTTGAGATGTGGCTTTCTTGGTTGGTGAGCGAGTATTGCTCCGAGTGTTTCCTATGAAAGGCGTGATGATATTTGGGAAGAAGGGCAAGCTTAGCCCTAGTTCATTGGCCCATTTGAGATTCTCGATCGCATGGGAGAGGTGGCTTATAGACTTGCCTTGCCGCCTAGCTTGTTAGCAGTGCATTCGGTGTCTCACGTATCCATGCTTCGGAGGTATCACGGCAATCCAGCCCACGTGTTAGATTTCAGCACTGTCCAAATGGACAAGGACCTGTCCTATGAGGAGGAGCCAGGCGGTGGTTATTTTAGACCGGCAGGTTCGACAGCCGAGGTCGAAAAGTTTTCCTTCTGTGCTTGTTTAGTGGAAAGGTTAGCCTCCTATGGTATCCACCTAGGAGTCCGAGTCTGATATGCGGAGCCGTTATCCTCATCTATTTGTCGACTCATGTACTTCTTTCTTTTGTCCGTTCAAGGACGAACGGTTGTTTTAGAGGTGGAGAATGTGACGACCTAAAGGGTCATCACCTATTTCTTTACTCCTTTTGTGTCTTCGAGGCCTTGTAAACCTCATTGAGGATTGCCTCGATTTGCGTGCATAGTCTCGGCGCGTAACCAGAAAGCTTAAATATGAATTCTATGTGAAGAATGATGAATTTTGATATAATATGATTAACATTGACTCTGGTTAATATTTACGGGTAAACGGACTCGGACCCGTTATTTGACGGTCCCGGAAAATCCGTAGGAAAATATGAGACTTAGGCGTATGCCTGGAATCGAATTCCGAGGGCCCAAGTCCAAGAAATGAACTTTATGTGAAATTTTTTCTTTAAAATAACTAAAGAAATTGGAATATGAAATTCATCCAAAGACTGTGGTATCGGGCTCGTATTTTGGTTCCGATGCCCGGTACAAGTCTCATATGTGATTTAAGCACTTTGAGTGAAGTTCGGTTGATAACGGACATCATCTCACGTATTTCGGACTTAAGATGGATATTATGTGTTTCATGAAAGACTTGAAAGAAATCTTAAGCCTTGGGGCTTGATTATATGTATACGATGTTATTTTGGTGATTTGATCGCACAAGTTAGTCCGTGTGATGTTTTTTAAGTGGTGTGCATGTTTGGTTTGGGCCCCGAGTGCTTGGGTGAGTTTCGAGTAGGTTCCAGGAGGCCATAGACTTAAAAACACCAGATATTTCAAGACAGGGAAAAAGCTGCAGGCTCCAAGGCAGCTGCATCCGCCTTAGCGCGGTTGCGGTCGTCCTCGCGCGGCTCGCGCTGCAATCTCTAGAGAACCAGCGATCTTCATTCCACCAGCGCAGCCGTGGCCGCCAAAGCGCGGTCTGTGGTGTAAGACGCGCGGCCGCGGTCGTCTTTGTGCGGCCCGCATGGCAAGCTTAAGAGAGCGAACAAGTCATCATCCCACCAGTGCGGTCGTGGTCCTTTTTGCGCGGTCCGCGCTGGGCGCGTCTGAGAGTAAAATACACGGGATTTTTCAGTTATTTCTCACTTTTCAAAAAACCCAAAACATAAGAGGCGATTTTCTAAGCAATTCTTCTTTTTCAAAACGATTGGTAAGTGATTTCTAAACTATTTTCTTCACTCGTTGATATCTTTTAATATGATTTCAACTTCAAAAAAGGTTTTTAATAGGGAAATTTGGGAATTTTAGGTAGAACCTAGTTTTCTAAAATTGGGGATTTGGACCTCAATTCGAGGTCCGATTATAAAATAAATCATATATTTGAGTTTATGGGAGAATAGGTAAACGGATTTTGATTCGAACGTCGAGTTTTGACCACATGGGTCCAGAGGCATTTTTTCGAATTTTTCTGAAAATTTTTTAGAAACCCATTTTTGTGCATTAAATTTTTTTCACTTAGCATTGTTGACGTATATAAGTAATTTGTGACTAGTTCGAGCGGATTGGTGTATGAATCGAGGGGTAAAGCTGTAATTGAGGCTTGAGTGAGTTCAAAACATCGAGGTAAGTGCTCCGTTTAACGCTAGCTCGAGGGATCAGGAGTTGAGTCGTATTTGCTACGTGTTTGTGTTGTGTACGACTTATGGGCATAGTGACGAGTATCCATATGTTGGTGTCGAACATGACCGTAGGTCTAAAATTCGGATAATTGTGAAGTCTTAATTGATCCTATAAGAGCCTTGATTGATAATCCTTGATACTGAGTATTGGTTTTAACTATGCCGAGTAGATTGGTTATAGCTGAATCTCCCTTGCCGGGACATTTGAATTATTGTTATTGTATTCCCTTGCAGAGAAGTTATTACTTATCTTGTTCCCTTGCCGGGATCTATTTTCTGTAATGTGTTGGAAGTAATGGGATCGAGTGGTACGCCTACCACGAGATATTGATGAAATGGGATCGGGTGATACGCCTACCACAAGATATTGATGAAATGGGATTGAGTGGTATGCCTACCACGAGATATTGATGAAATAGGATGTGGTGGTATGCCTACCACAAGATATTGACTGAAATGGGGTCGGGTGGTACACCTACCACGAGATATTGATGAAATGGGATCGGGTGTACGCCTACCACAAGATATTGATTAAAATGGGATCGGGTGGTACGCCTACCACAAGATATTGATTGAAATGGGATCGGGTGGTACGCCTACCACGAGATATTGATTGAAATGGGATCGGATGGTACACCTACCATGATATATTGATTGAGATGGGATCGGGTGGAACGCCTACCATGAGATATTGATTGAAATAGGATCGAATGGTACGCCTACCACGAGATATTGAGAAATGGGATCGGGTTGCACGCCTTTAACGAGATGAGCATTTAAATGAAGGTTGTTTTATATATTCTTATTCGTGCTAATAGCTTTATAGTGGGTTCTTTTGTCAGTTTCTTAGAATTTTGTTCATTTAGCTATCCCTAGAGCATGCTTCTCCTTTCCCCCAGTTTTACTTGTTATTTCCTGTATTACATTTTTTTCCCGTATATTATATAACTGCACTGGTTTATCTAGAGTGTGGTTCTAGTCTCGTCATTACTTCGTCGGGGTTAGGCTAGACACTTACTAGCACATGGGGTCGGTTATGCTGATGCTACACTATGCACTTATGTGCAGATACCAGAGCAGCTTTTGAGCAGCACCAGTAGCATGGAGCGAGCCCTCATTCCAGTGAGACACTGATGTAGCCTTGCAGACGTCCGCACGCATCGGCGTCTCATGTATTTCGAGACAACAATTTACACTTTTTTCAGACGTTGTATGTAGTGAATTGTAGTAGTTCGTGAGTTATGTGACACCAGATTTTGGGTAGAAGCTATGTTGAACTCCCACATTATTATTCGTTTTCATTAATATTAAGTCTTTCGCTTGTTTAGTTAAACATGTTGCTTTTATCTTATTGTTGTTAAATATTAAAAAGGATTACGTGGTTAAAAAGTTGTAATTAATAATTGGCTTGTCTAGCTCCCATTAGTAGGCGCCATCACGATCCTCGAAGGTCGGAAAATCGGGTCGTGACAAGTTATATATGTGGATCGGATTGTACGACGCAACAATGTTAAATGATAAGTGATCGGGTTGCGTGCCGAAATTATTATTATATCATTGTACATATTGATTATCCTTTCCTATTTTATTAAGTTTCTGTTGGATTCGATATGTTCCCCGAAGTATGTACCCCCTCCCATTTAAACTGTTTATTCCTGTTTATTTTTTGCCTTATATTATATAACTGCACAAATTTATCTTAAGTTTGGTCCTAGCCTCGTCACTACCTCCCGAGGTTAGGCCAAACACTTACCAGCACATGTGGTCAGTTGTGCTGGTGCTATACTCTGCACCCTGTGCAGATACCAGAGCAAAACTTGGTCAGCAGCAGTAGGGGAGCCAGCCAGAACACCGAGACTTTGAGGTAGCCCTGCAGGCGTCCGCAGGCCCGGCGTCTCCTCTATCTTTCATCAAACATTGTATGTAGCAATCATAGTTAGTCCGTGAATGTTGTGGCACCGGTTTCTGGGTAGAGACATATGTTGTCTTTTCATTTCTTTCGTATCGATTTTGGTATTATAATTGTTTAAGTTTTCTGCTTAATCTCATCTTTCACTATTATTTAATTGTTGATCACCTGTTAAGTTAATTGGTTAAAAAGGGCTAAAATAAAAGAAATTGATTTTTTCGCACTTCGTGCTTGCCTAGCTTCTTCGAGTAGGTTTTTTGGATCGTGACAATGACGTTCCATAAAATAAATGAATATCCAGCTTGAGATGCATGCATTTACGCTATTATTTAGGGAATATGCCTAAGTACTTCTGACTTATAGCCGAATTTTCAAAGGCATAAAATTCCTATCAAATTGCTCTTATAAAAAATATTAAAATGATAATTGATAAATAAGAAAACATTTATTTTGACAATATCAATGTCTTATTATTTGGTAAGATAAGTTTTAAATCAAATATAGGTGGCAATATTATCAAATTACAAAAATTAAGGTGCCAAGTAGACTTTCTTTTCGCAAATATATTTTAAGAATTATTACACTCAGTGAGGGCGCTATGGTTAAATAATTTTCAATTGATATTAGAAACAACACAAGATGGAGTTTCATCGTACGTCTTGCACAAAACTCCTTCAAAATTTGTTTAACTTGATGTTTTTAAGAATCACAGTGAAGCGTGCTTCTTCAGAGTCGCCCTTTCTAAAAAAGCCAAAGATGGATATATACCCATTACCCATGAGATGAGGGCCCGAACTCATACAATTTCTTTTACCTATTAAAAATACATAAACCTTTTTAGAGACTTTAAGGTGACAAATTAAAATCATATTCATATTAAAGTGACGATCCTTTTTTTTTTTCTAGAAGTGATAATAAATTTTGAACACTATGCTTTACAGTAAAAGATTCCTTAATTAGCGGCAAAGTCGTACTTTGTTGTCTTTAAAAGATTAGGTCAATATATAAAAACTTTGCTCCATAGGAAATCAAACTCTTAAAAAACAGCCAAGTATAAAATTTTGGCAATTAAGTGAACTTGCGATATTCGTCAAAAATTTTTTGCAGAACCAAAAACGAAAACTTACATCTTCATAGACAGAAAATAATATTTTCTCATATTAATTTGTCCGTTTGTTGTCTTTCAACGAAGAATCATCTCTTCCAAGATTCTGCACATAAAACTTACAAAAACCAATATATTTACGTATGCTTACATTCATGTTATGTTCACATACACTCAACCCAACCCACCCACTTCAACAGAGAAGGGAAACAGGAGAGTTTTGCGTTTATATAGTATGTAGTCACAGGTTTTTATTCACATACATCCGGTAGAAGAAAAAATATAATAAATAGAACTAAATCAACTGAACCAAATACAATCGTAAGTTGAGAGAAGGATATGAAGCACTGGAATATTAGTGAAAGTGAAACTATTAGCAAAGCTCAAACAATTCCTTGGTACTGAATATATCTTTTCTTCTTCTTAAATATCCAGCCGCAACTCTTTCTTCCAGATAACCCCATAAATATTGTGACACAAATTTCTCGGATTATATATGTTACTAAACACGTCTTATAAGCATTTGTAGTATGAATCCTAATAGTAAATAACTTCGTAGAAGAATATGATTCCTAATAGTAAATAACTTCGTAGAAGAATATGAATCCTACTGTGTATGACATATAAGTTCTTGTTAATTTGGGGGAAGTTTAAAAGATCATCAAATTAAAAACTCTTTCATATAGTATTTTATTGAAAAGATAAGGAACTCAAGCAGAAAATCGGTACTTTAATTTCAACAAAGATCAAATACTTAATATTAGGCGAGAAGTTTACTTTCAAGGGAGAGAAAATAGGAGTAGAAAATATAACTAAAGCCGTATTTAACGATTTCTATTTATTATAAAGTACTTTTATCGTTTTGTGCATCAATAATTAGATATTTTAAGAATATTTTGATAAACCAATATTTATGTTTATGTTTTTATTATATATATATATATATATAATATTTTTACTAGCAGTTATAGTCATTTTCAATTGACCGTTGCTAGGACATATAATTATATACTACAAACTATTAACTAATTACCACAAATTATTAACAAAAGAGAACACGACAGTTTTGGAACATCTAGAGAGTTACAGTTTGATGTTTATTATACGTATTCCATATTTGAAATTATATACTCCTACTTACTGTGCCGACTAATTCCAATTTAGTTGAGTGTCCTAGCAAGAGAAGGTAAAGCGTTCTTCGTTAAAATATTCTTAATTTCAAACTAAGTTATTATATCTTTGATTAATAGTTTAACACCATGAAGTAAGTTTCTTCAATTTACATATTTTTTTGAGACCATGAACTGATGATAGAATAATATGTTACATAAAGAATTAAGAATACAGAGAGCCCTAATATTTCTATGTATAAAGTCTTTTATGAAAATTATATATCTGTTCGTTTCTTCTGTATAATTTAAATCATGCCAAAAAAAAAAATGATATTTTAACATACCTAAATCAATTTTCTTGACTATTCCTCCGACACATGCGAACAGCTTAAACGTCACACTATACAGCCTAACATATAATCTTACCAGATGTACAATTCAGACTACACAACCCAACTGGTTAAGGGTATCTTTATCAGATGTAATCTTACCAACAGAGCCTTATTGTTTCTACATCTGCACCAACAGAATCCCGAGTAGACAAACATACACTATCATCTTTGATAAAGACGGAAGATCACCTATGCTGAAACTATGAATAGGGCCCAAATAAAAAAAAGAATGAACAGTGCACAAATCACATTTAGTTGAGAAATGTTTTTCATGATAATAATTATCACACCTTCTATTTTTACACTACACTCCGCAAAGACGTAGATAAGAAAGTTTTTTTTCAAAAGACAATCAAAGTGAAATTTAAATTAATGGTATCCCAAGTCACCGGTTTATATCCCGAACGAGGAAGGTTTGACTCTGTAATACAGTCTGCGAGCCAGATATCCGGATAAGGAATTCTGTTAACAATCCTGATAAGGAATTCTGTTAACCCGGGAGAAGGTGTTATGCGTTCCCGAGTTCCGTGGAACTAGCACGGTCGCTCAACTGTTATATTTGATTTAATTATATGATTTTAATACATTTTTAAACCTATGTGCAAATTTTAACTTCTTTAACCGCTTTTATTTAATTTTAATAAGATTTCGAGGTCGTTAAAATACGTCTTGAACCACGTCATATAAATGCACCCGTAGCTCGCAACACATTTTATCTAACATTGAGGTTTGGATTTGGGTCACATAAATGCGCACCCGAATTTAGGAAGGTAAATTATTTAATTAGAGCAATTGCATGTTTTTAAATTTGCGAAGGCCCCGAAAAATTCGCTAAGTGGCATACCTCGAATTCTAAGGATTCAAAATCAATTAAGCGAGGTATATGCCATTATTCGATTTTATTTGGGCATTGGCCCACCTCAGTTCTAAATTAAATGGAATAATTCTATTATATTCTGGGGTCCATAATTCGTTTATGTTAGCAGATACCTCCACAATTTTATTGAAGTCCAGATAATGGAGGTAGTAATTAAGGCAATATCCATTTCTCTTTCAAAGTTAGCCAGTCTCTCTAGTCTATTTTAAGTACCGAGTCCAGCTGCTGCCTCAATCCTAGGCCCAAAGGGAGCCCCAATATCGTGATTCACTAATAATTTGAGTCAAGTGGGTTTGCTGAATGAAACTTGAATATGATTAACAAAATCTGAATCAAATACAACTCACATTCCATTCTAACACAGACCTTAAAGTAATAATTCATTTCTTAATTGCAATGACAACCCCTTTGTGCAAATCACTTATTCAAAATATCTCCCAGCCCTTGTGAACACGCTCAACTGAGTCTCACAAAAGATTATGCGGACGTTGCAAATATTGTCTGGGTATTTCTGCCCAGAGTCGAATCACAGAGAATTAACTTATCAATTACTCTTGTCAGATTTACTAGATTCACATAGTCAATCTTCCCAAATTTTGTACTTCACAATTGATGATATATCTAACAACTAAACTGAAAATAAATAAAGCTGGAAGTTTACTAAGCTTGCTTGTATATAATTGGAATAAGATCTAAGCTAATGGTTTCTCCCGTTGTTGATTTCCTTGGTTGAATATGTATTATGACTCAAACTTAGTTGTCTCTATCAATCATGAACGCTTTAGCTATCATAAATCTTTCTCAAGCAATTATGATAATTTACTAGACGCACTTTCTCAAGTTACGCTAGCTAGATTCACAAAACAATTCACTTAGATTGCACCCGAGGTATCGTTATCTCTAATCTACCCTCTTAACCCTCGGTTATGACTCTCACCTATACTCCGGGAGTGATGTTGTTCATACAATCACCTAAATATACACTCTTTCTCAAACAAATACATACTAAATAGGAACGGATAATTGAGGGCCCTTTCAACTAACCACAATCAAAACATAGATGAACTAATAGAGATTAACAACTAATTCTAAATATATTAATATAACAACCAAGTCATCCCCAATGGGTTTTACCAAAACCTAAGTTTAAAGTATCTAGCTACTCATGACAATGGAAGATAAAACCAATAGATTATTAATAGAAGAGAATAGAAAACTATGATGTTTTGGGTGATCTCTCACACTTATTCTTCTTCCAAAAGTAATATAAAAAACTCAACCTCTTCTATTGTGGGTGATTTTCTACATCTTATAAGAGTTTTCACCAAGTTTTTCCGAATTGACACTTTGGTCCCTGAACTTTTCGCATTCTGCCGTGGTCCTACTGCGGTTACGCCAGGACAACAGCCAGAATGGCCTTCAGAATCTGCAGCAGTGTTCTGCCGCGGTCCTACTGCGGTTACGCCAGGACAGTGGCAGGCCAGCTTCAGTTCTGGCTTTGTCCCTTCGCTTGGTGCATTTTGTGGATATTGTATGATTGACCTCCTTTTCTCTGTAATTGATCTCAAAAGTACTCCACAAACTTCTTTTATTGGATATAGCCTGCAAAGCATGAAAAACACTAATCAGAGCAATTGGTTATTATTTTTTACCGTAAAAGTTATACAAAAATGTGGTTCTTTAGGGCCTAATTATAGTCTAATTTACCCATTATCACCTTGCGAGCGTAATTTTAGCACATGGGAACGTATCATCAAATATTAATTTCCTACCAGCTGTTTGAATCAAATCAGACAAACCACTTCAAAGAATATGACAAGTATATATCGATTGCAAACAAAACGCATGCAACTGTTCAACCCAATTGTTTTAAAATCCATAACATCATTTGCACCTTACACACAAGTTGATGATCACCTCTCTAATGTCTTAAAATGAAACGAACTAACACTTAGCTAAACAGGCTTTCACTTAGGAACATATGAAAAACCAAACACCATAACGAAAATTCAATATGCAGTGCTAACATTCAAAATCTCTAACATTTGCTAGAAAAGCTGAACCTTATACTATTTTCAAGTCAAACTCAGCCCCTAGAGGGCACTGTCCCCAGCCAGCAAAGGAATATATAAATATATTACAACCAAGGGTTCGAAATAAAAGAAAAATTAAGCTAACATAATGAGGGAAAATAGACATTATGCTTCCAATATCCAAACTTCCATATTACAACATTTTTACATCAAATGAGTTAAGAATTGTACCTGAGAGACAAAGAAAAGTAGGAAGGGGAGTATCAGCAACAGTAATTAGCAATCAACAGTGTTTACAAGGCTGAGATCAGTCCACACTTCACGCCAAGTTCCAACAGACTCTTATCCATTTTTTTAAAACTAGATTTTAGTTAAAAGGGATTTCACACAGTCTCAGCTCAAAATCAATCTTCAAAACCCAATTTAATCTATCTTTATGCACGTATGAATCAAAGGTTATCTTAGAAATTCGAGATCTTAGAAATTATAGCTAGAAACTCAATGGAACAGTAATTTCCTAGCTATTTTTGTATTTTCTGATTTGGTTTTACATTATTTTCCAAAGAAGCCCAAAACACTTGAAAAGCTACTGATTTAACTCATTTTAAACTCCAGCTGTTTAGAAATTCATTTAGGGTAAAACGTTGTAGGAATTTCAGGGATTTTCTCTAATGGAGCAGTTGCGGCTAGGGGTGTGCATTCGATTTATCGATTCGATTTTTATCCTTATCGATAATTACTTATCGATTATCGATTTTTACATATGCTTATCGTTATCGTTTCAATAAGGTTTCGATTTTTTCGATTTCGATTTATCGATTTTTGGGGCTTATCGATTCGGTTATCGATAACACCAATAAGCCAAGAGGCGGGCTGCACACTTTGTAAACTTTTAAAGCCCAAGCAATGATTTGAGTTGTTGTAGACCAATCACATTTTGTTAAAAGGAAACATTTACTTCAAAATAATCACTTACCAGCAATGTTTGCTCCAGATCATTAGCCATTCAAGTAAGAGTCTCTTGAGTCTTTTTCCCTGCTAATGCCACAGCTCCCTTCGCTGGAAGTTCTTCCTTTGGTCTATACTTATTCTCAAATGCATTGTCAATGTCTGAATCCAAGTCAAAAACTTCTCAAAATCCACATCCATTTGCCAGAGAAATGCGATAGCTCTGTTACAAAAGACATGAAACAAAACCTCTTACAATCGACCCTTTGGCAACGATCAAATAAAAATGTTAATTCTCCGTACCTACCTCCCTTAAGTATTCATAAAACCCCAAACTACTACTGTCACCTAAGTAGTAAAACCGGAACAAGTAAAATCAAACAAAAATTCAAAGAGCCATGACACCAAATCTGGCAATTAGAAAGATAATTAAAGTTAGAGTGTGACTTTTTAATAGCAACAATTCCTTTCTTACTATTGAATTAGTACAGAACCTCTGCACAAGGTCAGCTAACAACAGCAAAACAACGAAAATAATCACAAACCACAAATGAAACCAACCAACTTCTTAATCCAAAAGGAAATGACAGAACCCACGTCGTGTGACTCCAAATTCATGCTATCCAAACCATGTTATGAAATTGAAGGGAGACAGCAATTAACAATAGCGAGGACGTCATTAACAGAGCATCTTAATAAAAAAAAACAGAAGATGTAAATGAAAGAATCGAAACTCAGACCTTAAACCGGGAATAGAGATTAACGATCTCAAATAGAACCTCAACGGAATCACTCAACGGTGCTTCGGACAGTACCGCAAGCAGCAAACTCAAAGTTGACGTCTCCAGTGAGATCTCGAAACCAAAACAAAAGCAGAAACCTTAGCGACCTCCACTTGAGCTTTCTCGAATGAGATCGGCGGCAGTGAATTAGGAAATCAGGGTCTAAGGGTTAGGGTTATTTATGAGTTTTGAAGGGGTGGAGTGGTCATTGCATTTTGCTCTAGATTCTAGCGATTTAGGGTGGTCCTTTTGGGTGTGTTGATGGCTGAAAAGAAATGAAGACTTAGGTTTTTCAATTCTAAGGAATTCAAAAGCCATAGGAACAGAGCACGGACATGGTCATACTTGATACCTGATTCTTTTTGGGGGTGGTTGTCTCCGGCATGAGGGTGTCATTTGGTCGGAGAAGAAGAAGAGTAGCGTGAGGGTGGCGGCTAGGTATAGGTTTTGAGAGGATTAGGGTTTTGTTTATGTATAGTATAATGAAATGAAACAAAAAAATGAGGGGAAGAGGGGGGGCGTGTGGTCAAATTTGGAGGGGTTGGTCTTGGGTCAAGGGGATAGGGTAGTAATACTATTATAAAAGAAGGGATATTTGTCTTTTTAATATATCTTATCGATTTATCGATAAATCGATAAACCGAATTGCCAAAATCGAAATCGAATTGATAAATCGATAAGGAAAATTTTCGAAATCGAAATCGAATCGATAAACCGATAAACCGATATCAATAAACCGATAACAAATAATCGATTCGATTTATCGATAAATCGATTCGAATGCACAGCCCTAGTTGCGGCTTTTCTTTTATGTATTTTTCCCCTCTAAGACCTGCTTTCTAGGCAAGGACACAATGCCTTTAGAGGCAAGTAAGTAGGGTAACCCTCAAGTGTTAATTTTGCATTTTTGTCCCTAATTTTATAGATTGTTAACCAAGTTATAGCATTTACAGGAAACCCTACTAGAAGCTTCCTATTCTTGTTATTATAAGTTTCCCTAAGTGATCTACCCATTTTACCACCCATATCCTTGAAAATTAGCCTAAACTACCAGCTTGAGTCAATTTGACCCAAGGAAAATCAAGTCTAGGCCTTTAACCCTTTGAATTGACCCTTTCATTTGGGCTTTCATGACAAGCATGGGTTTTAGGATTCGAACCAACCACATGACAGAATTTAAACAAGTGGCCCAAATATTTTAAAACCACATAAAAACCCTGAATTGAACGACTCCCACTTAAACCAGAATTAAAGGGAAAGTAGCAAACTAAACACAATTCATGTGAAATGAAATCATGCAATCCTAATGAAGAGATGATTAACAGCACAAACTAATCACAGTGGTAAAAAGAAATATGCAAAACCAGAAAGAGAATGAACAGAAATTCCTTAAAATGAGGAACTTAGATTGCCGTAGAAGTCTCGATTCTGAACCAAAAAAGGGGCCTCGCTCACGACCAAGGCTTGTTTTGGTCCGTATCCACCCAAACCTGTCCTTGACACTTCTACAGAACTGACTTCAAAATGAAACTCGACCGGTTCTGAGGTCATCCAAAGGAAACGGTCTACGGATTTGTAAAGAGGGAGGTTACAGGTCCTTTGGTGTGATCTTGATGTCGTTTGGAGGCGCCGCCGCCGAACACAACAGAGGAATCAAAGTTTCTGAGCGAGATTTGAGGAGTTAGGCTAGGTTTCGAGGGAAAATGATAATGGATTTGGAAAGAGTAGAGGAAGGGGAAGTGACAAGGTTATTTTGGTGGTCATCGAAGCTTTGCCGCCGCCGTGGGCGATTTCTGGTAGGCGGCGGACGACGAAGATAGTGGGATTCTCTAGGGTTCTGAGACTGGGTGTGAGGTGAGTGTATGGGGGGCGATGTTTGGACACTAATATACTTAGGGGTCCCTAGTTCTCAGGCGTTGGATCAAAGATCCTCGACAACTGAGATTGGATCCTACTCAAACGACGTCGTTTGGCTTATTGGGGGCTCGACCGGGTAATGGGGCGTGTTTTGGACCGAGTCAGGGCAGGGTTGGGGGGCTTTGGGCTGGGAATTTAGGCAAAAATTGGCCTAATTCGGGTCTCTTATTAAAGAAGATCAATTCGTTTAATTTTTTTTTTCGTTTCTTTTCAAATTAAAAATCCCTTTTCTTTTCAAAATAAAAATAAAAATCTAATTTAATATATAAAATTAAATTAACCTCCCGAAAATGCTAACTAATCCTAAATAATCATTATCACACATAATTAACAAAATTGAAAGAAAAGCACCTAAAATTAAAGTTAAAACTAAAGGTGCAAGTTAAACCATTTTTTATTTTCCTCTTTTTTTATAAAATGACTAGTTTCTAATTTATTCTTGAAAAATGTCAAATTAACTTCTAAATGCACATGCAACACATTTTTGTATTTTTCACTAATTAAAATGCAAACAATTAACAGAAAATGCCACGAAAATCCACAAAATTGCAAATAAACAAAAGAAATTATTTTGTTTTTGAATTTATGGGAGTAATTCATATAGGGAAAAAATCACATGCTCACAGCTACCCCTCTTTGCTCGGAAACACGAAGAGTTTACGTGCAAAGATAAGTGAGCAGACACGAGCGACTTTTGCCTGTTTGAATACTCCGCGGGAAGCATTTTTGAAAAGCTTGATCGCACCCTGCTTTGGAAGTTGCCTACATATCCTTGGCTAAAAACGAATCAGGCCAGTGTAGTTCAGGAGTGTTTAGTAGCTGGGACTACTGAAACTGTGATCTCACTGTTGCTGCTGCTGCTGCTACTGTTTGCTAGATCCCCTCATTACACCGTATCAAAATAAAAAGAACCTAAACTAAGCTATGACTTATGAATTACAAAAGAACCTATCTATGTCTTCACACTTGCTCTCGATCCTTGTTGCCTTATTGACTTGTATTTCTTCTTGTGAAACTCCTTGTTGCCTATTGCTATGTTTTCCTTTCTCCAGTTTGATGCACACTTGCTGAACTTGAATTATACTCCCTTGTTCTCCAGGTGGGCGCCTGATTGCCAAAACTTGAATTATATTCCCCTGTTCTCTAGTTGGCGCCTGATTACCAAAACTTGAATTGTATTCCCTTATTTTCCAGGTGGGTGCCTGATTACCAAAACTTGAATTGTATTCCCTAGTTATCCAGGTGGGTGCCTGATTCCAAAACTTGAAGTGTGTTCCCTTGTTCTCCAGGTGGGCACCTGATTGCCAAGACTTGAATTATATTCCCTGGTTCTCCAGGTAGACGCCTGATTGCCATGACTTGAATTATATTCTCTTGTTCTCCAGGTGGGCACCTGATTGCCCAGACTTGAATTATAGTCCCTTGTTCTCCAGGTGGGCGCCTGATTGCCAAGACATGAATTATATTTCCTTGTTCTCCAGGTGGGCGTCTGATTGCCAAAACTTGAGTTGTATTCCCTTGTTATCCAGGTGGACGCCTGATTGCCAAAACTTGAAATGTATTCTATTGTTATCCAGGTGGGAGCCTGATTACTAAACTTGAAAAGTATTCCTGCGTTATCCAGGTGGTCGCCTGATTACCAAAAACTTGAAATGTGTTCCCTTGTTCTTCAGGTGGGGACGCCTTATTACATAAACTTGAAACTTGAAAAGCATTCCCTTGATCTCCAGGTGGGCACCTAATTAACAAAACTTGAAACTTGAAAAGTATTCCCTTGTTCTCCGGCTTGGTGCCTGATTACCTAAACTTCAATTGTATTCCCATGTTATCCAGGTGGGCACCAGATTGCCAAAACTTGAAGTGTATTCTCTTATTCTCCAGGTGGGCGCCTGATTGCCAAGACTTGAATTATATTCCCTTGTTCTCCAGGTGCGCGTCTGATTGCCAAGACTTGAATTATATTCCCTTGTTCTCCAGGTGGACTCTTGATTGCAAAGACTTCAATCATATTCCCTTGTTCTCCAGGTGGGCGCCTGATTGGCAAGACTTGAATTATATTCCCTTGTTCTCCAGGTGGGTACCTGATTGCAAAAACTTGAGTTGTATTCCCTTATTATCCAGGTGGACGCCTGATTGCCAAAAATTGAAATGTATTCCATTTTTATCTAGGTGGGCGCCTGATTGCTAAACTCGAAATGTATTTCCTTGTTATTCAGGTAGGCACCTGATTACCAAAAACTTGAAATGTATTCCCTTGTTCTCCATGTGGGCGCCTGATTACCAAATCTTGAAATGTTTTCCCATGTTCTCTAGGTGGGCACCTGATTACCAAAACTTGAACTGTATTCCCTTGTTTTCCAGGTGGGCGCCTAGTTACCAAAACTTGAGTCATATTCCCTTATTCTCCAGGTGGGCACCTGATTGCCAAAACTTAAAATGTATTCTATTGTTATCCAGGTGGGTGCCTGATTAACCAAACTTGAATTGTATTCCCTTGTTCTCCATGTCGGCGCCTGATTACCAAAACTTGAATTGTATTCCCTTGTTTCTCCAGCTGGGTGCCTGATTACCAAAACATGAATTGTACTCCCTTGTTCTCCAAGTGGACGCCTGATTACCAAAATCTTCAACTGTGTTCCCTTGATCTCCACATGGGCGCCTGATTACCAAAAACATGGAATGTATTCCCTTGTTTTCTATGTGGGTGCCTGATTACTAAAATCGAAATATATTCCCTTGTTATCCAGGTTGGTTCCTGATTACCAAAAACAATAATTGTATTCCCTTGTTCTCTAGGTGGGTGTTTGATTACCAAAAACTTGAAATGTATTCCCTTGTTATCCAGAAGGGGCGCCTGATTACGAAACTTGAATTGTATTCCTTGTATTCCAGGTGGGCGCCTGATTACCAAAACTTGATATGTATTCCCTTGCTCTCCAGGTGGGCGCCTAATTTCCAAAACTTGAAATGTGTTCCCTTGTTCTCCAGGTGGGAGCGTGATTGCAAAAAACTTGAATTATATTCCTTTATTTCCCAGGTGGGCGACTGATCACCAAAACTTGAATTATACTTGCGCGTTCTTCAGGTGGGTGCCTGATTACAAAGACTTGAAATGTATTCCCTTGTTATCAAGGTAGGCGCTTGATTACCCAAACCTGAAATGTATTCCCTTGTTATCCAGGTGGGCTCCTGATTACCAAAACTTGAAATGTATTCCCTTGTTATCAAGGTGGGCGCCTGACTGCTAAAAACTTGAATTGTATTCCCTTGTTCTCCAAGTAGGCGCCTGATTACTAAAATTTAAATTGTATTCCCTTGTTCTCCAGGTGGACGCCTAATTACTAAAACTTGAATTATATTCCCCTGTTCTCCAGGTGGACGCCTGGTTACAAAAACTTGAACTGTATTCCTCGTTCTCTAGGTGGGTGCCTGATTACCAAAAACTTCAATTGTATTCCCTTGTTCTCCGGGTGGGCGCCTGATTACCAAAAACTTGAGATGTACTCCCTTGTTATCTAGGTGGGCGCCTGATTATCGATACTTGAATTATATTCCCTTGTTCTCTAGGTGGGTGCCTGATTACAAAAACTGGAATTTATGTTCCCTTCTTCTTTAGCTGGGCACCTGATTAGCAAAACTTTAACTGTATTCCCTAATTCTCCAGGTGGGCGCCTGATTATAAAAAACTTGAATTGTATTCCTCGTATTCCAGGTGGGCGCCTGATTACCAAAAACTTGAATTGTATTCCCTTGTTCTCCGGGTGGGCGCCTGATTACCAAAAACTTGAAAGGTATTCCCTTGTTATCTAGGTGGGCGCCTGATTATCGATACTTGAATTATATTCCCTTGTTCTCTAGGTGGGTGCCTGATTACAAAAACTCGAATTTATGTTCCCTTCTGCTTTAGCTGGGCACCTGATTAGCAAAACTTTAACTGTATTCCCTAATTCTCCAGGTGGGCGCCTGATTATAAAAAACTTGAATTGTATTCCTTGTATTCCAGGTGGGCTCCTGATTACCAAAACTTGAAATGTATTCCCTTGTTCTCCAGGTGGGCGCGTGATTTCCAAAACTAGAAATGTGTTCCCTTGTTCTTCAGGTGGGAGCGTGATTGCAAAAAACTTGATATTATATTCCTTTATTTTCCAGGTGGGCGCTTGATTACCAAAACTTGAAGTATATTTCTGTGTTCTCCAGGTGGGCGCCTGATTACAAAGACTTGAAATGTATTCCCTTGTAATCCAGGTGGGCGCTTGATTACCAATACCTGAAATGTATTCCCTTGTTATCTAGGTGGGCGCCTGATTACCAAAGCTTGAAATGTTTTCCGTTGTTATCCAGGTGGGTGCCTGACTGCCATAAACGTGAATTGTATTCCCTTATTCTCTAGGTATGCGCCTGATTACCAAAATTTGAATAGTAGTCCCATGTTCTCTAGGTGGGCGCCTGATTACCAAAACGTGAATTGTATTCCCTTGTTCTCCAGGTGGACGCCTGATTACCAAAACTTGATTTATTTTCCCCTGTTCTCCAGGTGGCGCCTGATTACAAAAATTTGAATTGTATTCCTTCGTTCTCTAGGTGGGCGCCTGATTACCAAAAACTTGAGTTGTATTCCCTTGTTCTCCAGGTGGACGCCTGATTGCCAAAAACATGAAATGTATTCCCTTGTTATCTAGGTGGGCGCATGATTGTCGATACTTGAATTATATTCCTTTGTTCTCTAGGTGGGAGCCTGATTACCAAAACTCGAATTATGTTCCCTTGTTCTTTAGATGGGCGCCTGATTACCAAAACTTGAACTATATTCCCTTGTTCTCCATGTGGCGCCTGATTCCAAAAAACTTGAATTGTATTCCATATATTCCAGGTCGGCGTCTAATTACCAAAACTTGAAATGTATCCCTTGTTCTCCAGGTGGGCGCCTGATTTCCAAAACTTGAAATGGGTTCCCTTGTTCTCCAGGTGGGAGCGTGATTGAATAAAAGTTGAATTATATTCCTTTATTTTCCAGGTGGATGCCTGATTACCAAAACTTGAATTATATTTCCGTGTTCTCGAGGTAGGCGCCAGCTTTTAAAGACTTGAAATGTATTCCCTTGTTATCAATATGGGCGCTTGATTACAAAAACCTGAAATGTGTTCCCTTGTTATCCATGTGGGCGCCTGATTACCAAAACTTGAAATGTAATCCATTGTTATCCAGATGGGCGCCTGACTGCCAAAAACTTGAATTTTATTCCCTTGTTCTCCAGGTAGGCGCCTAATTACAAAAATTTGAATTGTATTCCCTTGTTCTCTAGGTGTGCTCCTGATTACAAAAACATGAATTGTATTCCCTTGTTCTCCAGGTGGATACCTAATTACCAAAACTTGAATTATACTCCCCTAGACTCCAGGTGGGCGCCTGATTACAAAGACTTGAACAGTATTCCCTTGTTCTCTAGGTGGGCGCCTAATTACCAAAAATTTAAATTGTATTCCCTGTTCTCAGGGTGGGCGCCTGATTACCAAAAACTTGAAAGGTATTCCCTTGTTATCTAGGTGAGCGCCTGATTATCGATACTTGAATTATATTCCCTTGTTGTCTAGGTGGGCGCCTGATTACAAAAACTCGAATTATGTTCCCTTGTTCCTTAGCTGGGCACCTGATTACAATAACTTGAACTGTATTCCCTTGTTCTCTAGGTGGGCGCCCGATTAAAAAGAACTTGAATTGTATTCCTTGTATTCCAGGCGGGCGCCTGATTACCAAAACATGCAATGTATTCCCTCGTTCTGCAGGTGGGCGCCTGATTTCCAAAACTTGAAATGTGTTCCCTTGTTCTCCAGGTGGGAGCGTGATTGACAAAAACTTGATATTATATTCCTATATTTTCCAGGTGGGTGCTTGATTACCAAAACATGAATTATATTTTTGTGTTCTCCAGGAGGGCGCCTGATTACAAAGACTTGAAATATATTCCCTTGTTATCCAGGTGGGCGCTTGATTTCCAATACCTGAAATGTATTCCCTTGTTATCCAGGTGGTCGCCTGATTACCAAAACTTGAAATGTATTCCCTTGTTATCCATATGGGCGCTTGACTGCCAAAAACATGAATTGTATTCCCTTGTTCTCTAGGTAGGCGCCTGATTACCAAAATTAAAATAGTATTCCCTTGTCTCCAGGTGGGCGCCTGATTACCAAAACTTTAATTTTATTTCCTTGTTCTCCAGGTGGACGCCTGATTACCAAAAACTTGAATTGTATTCCCTTGTTCTCCGGGTGGACGCGTGATTACAAAACACTTGAAATGTATTCCTTTGTTATCTAGGTGGACGCATGATTATTGATACTTGAATTGTATTCCTTTGTTCTCTAGGTAGGTGCCAGATTACCAAAACTCGAATTATGTTCCCTTGTTCTTTAGCTTGGCCCCTAATTACCAAAACTTGAACTGTATTCCCTTGTTCTCCAGGTGGCGCCTGACTATAAGAAACATGAATTGTATTCCTTGTATTCCAGGTGGGCGTCTGATTACCGATACTTGAAATGTATTCCCTTGTTCTCTAGGTGGGCGCTTGATTTCCAAAACTTGAAATGTGTTCCCTTGTTCTCCAGGTGGGAGCGTGATTGCAAAAAACTTGAATTATATTCCTTTATTTTCCATGTGGGCGCCTGATTACCAAAACTTGAATTATATTTCCGTGTACTCCAGGTGGGCGCTTGCTTTTAAAGACTTGAAATGTATTCCCTTGTTATCCAGTGGGTGCTTGATTACCAAAACCTGAAATGTATTCCCTTGTTATCCATGTGGGCTCCTGATTACCAAAACTTTAAATGTATTCCCTTGTTATCTAGGTGGGCGCTGCCTGCCAAAAACTTGAATTGTATTCCCTTTTTCTCCAGGTAGGCGCCTAATTACAAAAATTTGAATTGTATTCCCTTGTTCTCCAGGTGTGCGCCTGATTACCAAAACATGAATTGTATTCCCTTGTTCTCCAGGTGGACGCCTGATTACCAAAACTTGAGTTATATTCCCCTGTTCTCCAGGTGGGCGCCTGATTACAAAAACTTGAACTGTATTCCCTCGTTCTCCAGGTGGGCGCCTGATTACCAAAAACTTGAATTGTATTCCCTTGTTCTCCGGGTGGGCGCATTATTACCAAAAACTTGAAATGTATTCCCTTATTATCTAGGTGGGCGCCTGATTATCGATACTTGAATTATATTCCCTTGTTCTCTAGGTGGGCGCCTGAATACAAAAACTAGAATTATGTTCCATTGTTCTTTAGCTGGGCACCTGAATACCAAAACTTGAACTGTATTCCCTTGTTCTCTAGGTGGGCGCATAAAAAACTTGAATTATATTCCTTGTATTCCAGGTGTGCGCCTGATTACCAAAACTTGAAATGTATTCCCTTGTTCTCCAGGTGGGCGCCAGGTTTCCAAAACTTGAAATGTGTTCCCCTTTTCTCCAGGTGGGAGCGTAATTGCAAAAAACTTGATATTATATTTCTTTGTTTTCCAGGTGGGCGCTTGATAACCAAAACTTGAATTATATTTCTGTGTTCTCCAGGTGAACGCTTGATTACAAAGACTGGAAATGTATTCCCTTGTTATCCAGGTGGGCGCTTGATTACCAATACCTGAAATGTATTCCCTTGTTATCCAGGTGGGCGCCTGATTTCCAAAACTTGAATTGCATTCCCTTGTTATCCAAGTGGGCGCCTTACTGCCAAAAACGTGAATTGTATTCCCTTGTTCTCCAGGTAGGCGCCTGATTACAAAATTTGAATTGTATTCCCTTGTTCTCCAGGTGGACGCGTGATTACCAAAATGATAATCGTATTTCCTTGTTCTCCAGGTGGACGCCTGGTTACCAAAACTTGAATTACATTCCCCTGTTCTCCAGGTGGGCGCCTGATTATAAAACTTGAATTGTATTCCTTCGTTCTCCAGGTGGGCGCCTGATTACCAAAAACTTGAATTGTATTCCCTTGTTCTCCGGGTGGACGCCTGATTACAAAAAAACTTGAAATGTATTCCCTTGTTATCTAGGTGGGCGCCTGATTATCGATACTTGAATTATATTCCTTTGTTCTCTAGGTGGGCGCCTGATTACCAAAAAGTCGAATTATGTTCCCTTGTTCTTTAGCTGGGCGCCTGATTACCAAAACTTGAACTGTATTACCTTGTTCTCCATGTGGCGCCTGATTCTAAAAAACTTGAATTGTATTCCTTATATTCTAGGTGGGCGTCTGATTACCAAAACTTGAAATGTATTTCCTTGTTCTCCAGGTGGGCGCCTGATTTCCAAAACTTGAAATGTGTTCCCTTGTTCTCCAGGTGGGAGCGTGAATGAAAAAAACTTGAATTATATTCCTTTATTTACCAGGTGGATGCCTGATTACCAAAACTTGAATTATATTTGCGTGTTCTCCAGGTGGGCGCCAGCTTGTAAAGACTTGAAATGTATTCCCTTATTATCAATGTGGGCGCTTGATTACCAAAACCTGAAATGTATTCCCTTGTTATCCAGGTGGGCGCTTGATTACCAAACTTGAAATGTATTCCCTAGTTATCCATGTGGGCCCCTAACTGCCAAAAACTTGAATTGTATTCCCTTGTTCTCCAGGTAGCCCTCTAATTACCAAAATTTGAATTGTATTCCCTTGTTCTCCAGGTGTGCGCCTGATTACCAAAACATGAATTGTATTCCCTTGTTCTCCAGGTGGATGCCTGATTACCAAAACTTTAATTTTATTCCCCTGTTATCCAGGTGGGCGCCTGATTATAATGATTTGAACTGTATTCCCTCGTTCTCCAGGTGGGCCCCTAATTACAAAAAAATTAAATTGTATTCCCTTGTTCTCAGGGTGGGTGCCTGATTACAAAAAAATTGAAATGTATTCCCTTGTTATCTAGGTAAGCGCCTGATTATTGATACTTGAATTATATTCCCTTGTTCTCTAGGTGGGCGCCTGATTACAAAAACTCGAATTATGTTCCCTTGTTCTTTAGCTGGGCACCTGATTACTAAAACTTGAACTGTATTCCCTTGTTCTCTAGGTGGGCGCCCGATTATAAAAAACTTGAATTGTATTCCTTGTATTCCAGGCGGGCGCCTAATTACCAAAACATGAAATGTATTCCTTCGTTCTCCAGGTGGGCGCCTGATTTCCAAAACTTGAAATGTGTTCCCTTGTTCTCCAAGTGGGAGCGTGATTGCAAAAAACTTGATATTATATTTCTTTATTTTCCAGGTGGGCGCTTGATTACAAAAACTTGAATTTTATTTCTGTGTTCTCCAGGTGGGCGCCTGATTACAAAGACTTGAAATGTATTCCCTTGTTATCCAGGTGGGCGCTTGATTTCCAATACCTAAAATGTATTCCCTTGTTTTCCAGGTGGGCGCCTGATTACCAAAACTTGAAATGTATTCCCTTGTTATCCAGTTGGGCGCCAGACTGCCAAAAACGTGAATTGTATTCCCTTGTTCTCCAGGTAGGCGGCTGATTACCAAAATTTGAATTTTATTCCCTTGTTCTCCAGGTGGGCGCCTGATTACCAAAACGTGAATTTTATTTCCTTGTTCTCCAGGTGGGCGCCTGATTACCTAAACGTGAATTATATTTCCTTGTTCTCCAGGTGGACGCCTGATTACCAAAACTTGAATTATATTCCCCTGTTCTTCACGTGGGCGCCTGATTACACAAACTTGAATTGTATTCCTTCGTTCTCCAGGTGGGCGCCTGATTACCAAAAACTTGAATTGTATTCCATTGTTCTCTAGGTGGCTCCTCTTTACAAACACTTGAAATGTATTCCTTTGTTATCTAGGTGGGCGCCTGATTACCAAAACTTGAACTGTATTCCCTTGTTCTACAGGTGGCGCCTGATTATAAAAATCATGAATTGTATTCCTTGTATTCCAGGTGGGCGTCTGATTACCAAAACTTGAAATGTATTCCCTTGTTCTCTAGGTGGGCGCTTGATTTCCAAAACTTGAAATGTGCTTGTTCTCCAGGTGGGAGCGTGATTGCAAAAAACTTGAATAATATTCCTTTATTTTCCATGTGGGCGCCTGATTACCAAAACTTGAATTATATTTTCGTGTACTCCAGGTGGGCGCCTGCTTTTAAAGACTTGAAATGTATTCCCTTGTTATCTAGGTGGGCGCTTGATTTCCAAAACCTGAAATGTATTCCCTTATTATCCAGGTGGGCACTTGATTACCAAAACTTGAAATGTATTCCCTTGTTATCCAGGTGGGCGCTGACTGCCAAAAACTTGAATTGTATTCCCTTGTTCTCCGGGTAGGCGCCTAATTACCAAAATTGAATTCTATTCCCTTGTTCTCCAGGTGTGCGCCTGATTACCAAAACATGAATTGTATTTCCTTGTTCCCCAGGTGGACGCCTGATTACCAAAACTTGAATTATATTCCCCTGTTCTCCAGGTGGGCGCCTGATTACAAAAACTTGAACTGTATTCCCTCGTTCTGCAGGTGGGCGCCTGATTACCAAAAACTTGAATTGTATTCCCATGATCTCCGGGTGGGCGCATGATTACCAAATACATGAAATGTTTTCCCTTTTTATGTAGGCGGGCGCCTGATTATGGATACTTGAATTATATTCCATTGTTCTCTAAGTGGGCGCCTGAATACAAAAACTCGAATTATGTTCCATTGTTCTTTAGCTGGGCACATGATTACTAAAACTTGAACTGTATTCCCTTGTTCTCTAGGTGGGCGCCTGATTATAAGAAACTTGAATTGTATTCCTTGTATTCCAGGTGGGCGCCTGATTACCAAAACTTGAAATGTATTCCCTTGTTCTCCAGGTGGGTGCCTGATTTCCAAAACTTGAAATGTGTTCCTCTTTTCTTCAGGTGGGAGCGTAATTGCAAAAAACTTGATATAATTTTCCTTTATTTTCCAGGTGGGCGATTGATTACCAAAACTTTAATTATACTTCGGTGTTCTCAAGGTGGGCGCTTGATTATAAAGACTGGAAATGTATTCCCTTGTTATCCAGGTGGGCGCTTGATTACCAATACCTGAAATGTATTCCCTTGATATCCAGGTGGGCGCCTGATTACCAAAACTTGAATTGCATTCCCTTGTTATCCAGGTGGGCGCCTGACTGCCAAAAACGTGAATTGTATTCCCTTGTTCTCCAGGTAGGGACCTGATTACAAAAATTTGAATTGTATTCCCTTGTTCTCCAGGTGGACGTGTGATTACCAAAACGTGATTTGTATTTCCTTGTTCTCCAGGTGGACGCCTGATTGCCAAAACTTGAATTATATTCCCCTGTTCTCCAGGTGGGCGCCTGATTATAAAAACTTGAATTGTATTCCTTCGTTCTCCAGGTGGGCGCCTGATTACCTAAAACTTGAATTGTATTCCCTTGTTCTCCGGGTGGACGCCTGATTACAAAAAACTTGAAATGTATCCCATTGTTATCTAGGTGGGCGCCTGATTATCGATACTTGAATTATATTCCTTTGTTTTCTAGGTGGGTGCCTGATTACCAAAACTCGAATTATGTTCCCTTGTTCTTTAGCTGGGCGCCTGATTACCAAAACTTGATTTGTATTCCCTTGTTCTCCAGGTGGCGCCCGATTATAAATAACTTGAATTGTATTCATTGTACTACATGTGGGCGTCTGATTACCAAAACTTTAAATGTATTCCCTTGTTCTCCAGGTGGGCGCCTGATTTCCAAAACTTGAAATGTGTTCCCTTGTTCTCCAGGTGGGAGCGTGATTGCAAAAAACTTGACATTATATTCCTTTATTTTCCAGGTGGGCGCTTGATTACCAAAACTGGAATTATATTTCTGTGTTCTCCAGGTGGGCGCCAGATTGCAAAGACTTGAAATGTATTCCCTTGTTATCCAGGTGGGCGCTTGATTTCCAATACCTGAAATGTATTCCCTTGTTATCCAGGTGGGCGCCTATTTACCAAAACTTAAAAAGTATTCCCTTGTTATCCAGGTGGGCACCTGACTGCCAAAAACGTGAATTGTATTCCCTTGTTCTCCAGGTAGTCGCCTGATTACCAAAATTTGAATTGTATTCCCTTGTTCTCCAGGTGGGCGCCTGATTACCAAAACGTGAATTTTATTTCCTTGTTCTCCAGGTGGGAGCGTGATTGACAAAAACTTGATATTATATTCCTATATTTTCCAGGTGGGCGCTTGATTACCAAATCTTGAATTATATTTTTGTGTTCTCCAGGTGGGCGCCTGATTACAAAGACTTGAAATATATTCCCTTGTTATCCAGGTGGGCGCTTGATTTCCAATACCTGAAATGTATTCCCTTGTTATCCAGGTGGTCGCCTGATTACCAAAACTTGAAATGTATTCCCTTGTTATCCATATGGGCGCCTGACTGCCAAAAACGTGAATTGTATTCCCTTGTTCTCCAGGTAGGCGCCTGATTACCAAAATTAAAATAGCATTCCCTTGACTCCAGGTGGCGCCTGATTACCAAAACGTGAATTTTATTTCCTTGTTCTCCAGGTGGACGCCTGATTACCAAAAACTTGAATTGTATTCCCTTGTTCTCCGGGTGGACGCGTGATTACAAAACACTTGAAATGTATTCCTTTGTTATCTAGGTGGACGCATGATTATTGATACTTGAATTGTATTCCTTTGTTCTCTAGGTAGGCGCCAGATTACCAAAACTCGAATTATGTTCCCTTGTTCTTTAGCTTGGCCCCTAATTACCAAAACTTGAACTATATTCCCTTGTTCTCCAGGTGGCGCCTGATTATAAAAAACATGAATTGTATTCCTTGTACTCCAGGTGGGCGTCTGATTACCGATACTTGAAATGTATTCCCTTGTTCTCAAGGTGGGCGCTTGATTTCCAAAACTTGAAATGTGTTCCCTTGTTCTCCAGGTGGGAGCGTGATTGCAGAAAACTTGAATTATATTCCTTTATTTTCCATGTGGGCGCCTGATTACCAAAACTTGAATTATATTTCCGTGTACTCCAGGTGGGCGCTTGCTTTTAAAGACTTGAAATGTATTCCCTTGTTATCCAGGTGGGCGCTTGATTACCAAAACCTGAAATGTATTCCCTTGTTATCCATGTGGGCTCCTGATTACCAAAACTTTAAATGTATTCCCTTGTTATCCAGGTGGGTGCTGCCTGCCAAAAACGTAATTGTATTCCCTTGTTCTCCGGGTAGGCACCTAATAACAAAAATTTGAATTGTATTCCCTTGTTCTCCAGGTGTGCGCCTGATTACCAAAACATGAGCTGTATTCCCTTGTTCTCCAGGTGGACGCCTGATTACCAAAACTTGAGTTATATTCCCCTGTTCTCCAGGTGGGCGCCGGATTACAAAAACTTGAACAGTATTCCCTCGTTCTCCAGGTGGGCGCCTGATTACCAAAAACTTGAATTGTATTCCTTGTTCTCCGGGTGGGCGCATTATTACCAAAAACTTGAAATGTATTCCCTTATTATCTAGGTGGGCGCCTGATTATCGATACTTGAATTATATTCCCTTGTTCTCTAGGTGGGCGCCTGAATACAAAAACAAGAATTAAGTTCCATTGTTCTTCAGCTGGGCACCTGAATACCAAAACTTGAACTGTATTCCCTTGTTCTCTAGGTGGGCGCATAAAAAACTTGAATTATATTCCTTGTATTCCAGGTGTGCGCCTGATTACCAAAACTTGAAATGTATTCCCTAGTTCTCCAGGTGGGCGCCTGGTTTCCAAAACTTGAAATGTGTTCCCCTTTTCTCCAGGTGGGAGCGTAACTGCAAAAAACTTGATATTCTATTCCTTTATTTTCCAGGTGGGCGCTTGATAACCAAAACTTGAATTATATTTCTGTGTTCTCCAGGTGGGCGCTTGATTACAAAGACTGGAAATGTATTCCCTTGTTATCCAGGTGGGCGCTTGATTACCAATACCTGAAATGTATTCCCTTGTTATCCAGGTGGGCGCCTGATTACCAAAACTTGAATTGTTTTCCCTTGTTATCCAAGTGGGCGCCTTACTGCCAAAAACGTGAATTGTATTCCCTTGTTCTCTAGGTAGGCGCCTGATTACAAAAATTTGAATTGTATTCCCTTGTTCTCCAGGTGGACGCGTGATTACCAAAATGATAATCGTATTTCCTTGTTCTCTAGGTGGACGCCTGGTTACCAAAACTTGAATTATATTCCCCTGTTCTCCAGGTGGGCGCCTGATTATAAAAACATGAATTGTATTCCTTCGTTCTCCAGGTGGGTGCCTGATTACCAAAAACTTGAATTGTATTCCCTTGTTCTCCGGGTGGACGCCTGATTACAAAAAACTTGAAATGTATTCCCTTGTTATCTAGGTGGGCGCCTGATTATCGATACTTGAATTATATTCCTTTGTTCTCTAGGTGGGCGCCTGATTACCAAAAAGTCGAATTATGTTCCCTTGTTCTTTAGCTGGGCGCCTGATTACCAAAACTTGAACTGTATTCCCTTGTTCTCCATGTGGCGCCTGATTCTAAAAAACTTGAATTGTATTCCTTATATTCTAGGTGGGCGTCTGATTACCAAAACTTGAAATGTATTCCCTTGTTCTCCAGGTGGACGCCTGATTTCCAAAACTTGAAATGTGTTCCCTTGTTCTCCAGGTGGGAGCGTGATTGAAAAAAACTTGAATTATATTCCTTTATTTACCAGGTGGATGCCTGATTACCAAAACTTGAATTATATTTGCGTGTTCTCCAGGTGGGCGCCAGCTTGTAAAGACTTGAAATGTATTCCCTTGTTATCAATGTGGTCGCTTGATTACCAAAACCTGAAATGTATTCCCTTGTTATCAAGGTGGGCGCTTGATTACCAAAACTTGAAATGTATTCCCTAGTTATCCAGGTGGGCGCCTGACTGCCAAAAACTTGAATTGTATTCCCTTGTTCTCCAGGTAGGCCCTTAATTACCAAAATTTGAATTGTATTCCCTTGTTCTCCAGGTGTGCGGCTGATTACCAAAACATGAATTGTATTCCCTTGTTCTCCAGGTGGATGCCTGATTACCAAAACATGAATTTTATTCCCCTGTTCTCCAGGTGGGCGCCTGATTATAAAGATTTGAACTGTATTCCCTCGTTCTCCAGGTGGGCCCCTGATTACAAAAAAATTAAATTCTATTGCCTTGTTCTCAGGGTGGGCGCCTAATTACCAAAAACTTGAAATGTATTCCCTTGTTATCTAGGTGAGCGCCTGATTATTGATACTTGAATTATATTCCCTTGTTCTCTAGGTGGGCGCCTGAATACAAAAACTCGAATTATGTTCCCTTGTTCTTTAGTTGGGCACCTGATTACTAAAACTTGAACTGTATTCCCTTGTTCTCTAGGTGGGCGCCCGATTATAAAAAACTTGAATTGTATTCCTTGTATTCCAGGCGGGCGCCTAATTACCAAAACATGAAATGTATTCCTTCGTTCTCCAGGTGGGCGCCTGATTTCCAAAACTTGAAATGTGTTCCCTTGTTCTCCAAGTGGGAGCGTGATTGCAAAAAACTTGATATTATATTTCTTTAAATTCCAGGTGGGCGCTTGATTACAAAAACATGAATTATATTTCTGTGTTCTCTAGGTGGGCGCCTGATTACAAAGACTTGAAATGTATTCCCTTGTTATCCAGGTGGGAGATTGATTTCCAATACCTGGAATGTATTCCCTTGTTATCCAGGTGGGCGCCTGATTACCAAAACTTGAAATGTATTCCCTTGTTATCCAGTTGGGCGCCAGACTGCCAAAAACGTGAATTGTATTCCCTTGTTCTCCAGGTAGGCGGCTGACTACCAAAATTTGAATTGTATTCCCTTGTTCTCCAGGTGGGTGCGTGATTACCAAAACGTGAATTTTATTTCCTTGTTCTCCAGGTGGACGCCTGATTACCAAAACTTGAATTATATTCCCCTGTTCTCCAGGTGGGCGCCTGATTACACAAACTTGAATTGTATTCCTTCGTTCTCCAGGTGGGCGCCTGATTACGAAAAACTTGAATTGTATTCCATTGTTCTCTGGGTGGACGCCTGATTACAAAACACTTGAAATGTATTCCTTTGTTATCTAGGTGGGCGCCTGATTACCAAAACTTGAACTGTATTCCCTTGTTCTACAGGTGGCGCCTGATTATAAAAATCATGAATTGTATTCCTTGTATTCCAGGTGGGCGTCTGATTACCAAAACTTGAAATGTATTCCCTTGTTCTCTAGGTGGGCGCTTTATTTCAAAAACTTGAAATGTGCTTGTTCTCCAGGTGGGAGCGTGATTGCAAAAAACTTGAATAATATTCCTTTATTTTCCATGTGGGCGCCTGATTACCAAAACATGATTTATATATTCGTGTACTCCAGGTGGGCGCCTGCTTTTAAAGACTTGAAATGTATTCCCTTGTTATCTAGGTGGGCGCTTGATTTCCAAAACCTGAAATGTATTCCCTTGTTATCCAGTTGGGCACTTGATTACCAAAACTTGAAATGTATTCCCTTGTTATCCAGGTGGGCGCTGACTGCCAAAAACTTGAATTGTATTCCCTTGTTCTCCGGGTAGGCGCCTAATTACCAAAATTTGAATTCTATTCCCCTGTTCTCCAGGTGGGCGCCTGATTACAAAAACTTGAACTGTATTCCCTCGTTCTGCAGGTGGGCGCCTGATTACCAAAAACTTGAATTGTATTCCCTTGTTCTCCGGGTGGGCGCAGGATTACCAAATACTTGAAATGTATTCCCTTTTTATCTAGGTGTGATACTTGAATTATATTCCCTTGTTCTCTAAGTGGGCGCCTGAATACAAAATCTCGAATTATGTTCCATTGTTCTTTAGCTGGGCACATGATTACCAAAACTTGAACTGTATTCCCTTGTTCTCTAGGTGGGCGCCTGATTATAAAAAACTTGAATTGTATTCCTTGTATTCCAGGTGGGCGCCTGATTACCAAAACTTGAAATGTATTCCCTTGTTCTCCAGGTGGGTGCCTGATTTCCAAAACTTGAAATGTGTTCCTCTTTTCTTCAGGTGGGAGCGTAATTGCAAAAAACTTGATATAATTTTCCTTTATTTTCCAGGTGGGCGCTTGATTACCAAAACTTTAATTATACTTCAGTGTGCTCCAGGTGGGCGCTTGATTATAAAGACTGGAAATGTATTCCCTTGTTATCCAGGTGGGCGCTTGATTACCAATACCTGAAATGTATTCCCTTGATATCCAGGTGGGCGCCTGATTACCAAAACTTGAATTGCATTCCCTTGTTATCCAGGTGGGCGCCTGACTGCCAAAAACGTGAATTGTATTCCCTTGTTCTCTAGGTAGGGACCTGATTATAAAAATTTGAATTGTATTCCCTTATTCTCCAGGTGGACGTGTGATTACCAAAACGTGAATTGTATTTCCTTGTTCTCCAGGTGGACGCCTGATTGCCAAAACTTGAATTATATTCCCCTGTTCTCCAGGTGGGCGCCTGATTATAAAAACTTGAATTGTATTCCTTCGTTCTCCAGGTGGGCGCCTGATTACCTAAAACTTGAATTATATTCCCTTGTTCTTCGGGTGGACGCCTGATTACAAAAAACTTGAAATGTATCCCATTATTATCTAGGTGGGCGCCTGATTATCGATACTTGAAATATATTCCTTTGTTCTCTAGGTGGACGCCTGATTACCAAAACTCGAATTATGTTCCCTTGTTCTTTAGCTGGGCGCCTGATTACCAAAACTTGATTTGTATTCCCTTGTTCTCCAGGTGGCGCCCGATTATAAATAACTTGAATTGTATTCATTGTACTACAGGTGGGCGTCTGATTACCAAAACTTTAAATGTATTCCCTTGTTCTCCAGGTGGGCGCCTGATTTCCAAAACTTGAAATGTGTTCCCTTGTTCTCCAGGTGGGAGCGTGATTGCAAAAAACTTGACATTATATTCCTTTATTTTCCAGGTGGGCGCTTGATTACCAAAACTAGAATTATATTTCTGTGTTCTCCAGGTGGGCGCTAGATTGCAAAGACTTGGAATGTATTCCCTTGTTATCCAGGTGGGCGCTTGATTTCAAATACCTGAAATGTATTCCCTTGTTATCCAGGTGGGCGCCTGTTTACCAAAACATAAAATGTATTCCCTTGTTATCCAGGTGGGCACCTGACTGCCAAAAACGTGAATTGTATTCCCTTGTTCTCCAGGTAGTCGCCTGATTACCAAAATTTGGATTGTATTCCCTTGTTCTCCAGGTGGGCGCCTGATTACCAAAACGTGAATTTTATTTCCTTGTTCTCCAGGTGGACGCCTGATTACCAAAACTTGAATTATATTCCCCTGTTCTCCATGTGGACGCCTGATTACAAAAACTTGAATTGTATTACTTCGTTCTTAAGGTGGGCGCCTGATTACCAAAAACTTGAATTGTATTCCCTTGTTCTCCGGGTGGACGCATGATTAAAAAACACTTGAAATGTATTCCTTGGTTATCTAGGTGGGCGCCTGATTATCGATACTTGAATTGTATTCCTTTATTCTCTAGGTGGGCGCCTGACTACCAAAACTCGAATTATGTTCCCTTGTTCTTTAGCTGGGCGCCTAATTACAAAAACTTGAACTGTATTCCCTTGTTCTCCATGTGGCGCCTGATTATAAAAAACATGAATTGTATTCCTTGTATTCCAGGTAGGCGTCTGATTACCAAAACTTGAAATGTATTCCCTTGTTCTCTAGGTGGGCGCTTGCTTTCCAAAACTTGAAATGTGTTCTCTTGTTCTCCATGTGGGAGCGTGATTGCAAAAAACATGAATTATATTCCTTTATTTTCCATGTAGGCGCCTGATTACCAAAACTTGAATTATATTTCCATGTACTCCAGGTGGGCGCCTGCTTTTACATACATGAAATGTATTCCCTTGTTATCCAGGTGGGTGCTTGATTACCAAAACCTGAAATGTATTCCCTTGTTATCCATGTCGGCGCCTGATTACCAAAACTTGAAATGTATTCCCTTGTTATCTAGGTGGGCGCCTGACTGCCAAAAACTTGAATTGTATTCCCTTGTTATCCAGGTGGGCGCCTAACTGCCAAAAACTTGAATTGTATTCCCTTGTTCTCCAGGTAGGCGCCTAATTACCAAAATTTGAATTGTATTCCTTTGTTCTCCAGGTGTGCGCCTGATTACCAAAACATGAATTGTATTCCCTTGTTCTTCAGGTGGACGCCTGATTACCAAAACTTGAATTATATTCCCATGTTCTCCAGGTGGGCGCCTATTACAAAAACTTGAACTTTATTCCCTCGTTCTCCAGGTGGGCGCCTGATTACCAAAAACTTGAATTGTATTCCCTTGTTCTCCGGGTGGGCGCCTGATTAGCAAAAACTTGAAATGTATTCCCTTGTTATCTAGGAGGGCGCCTGTATCAATACTTGAATTATATTCCCTTGTTCTCTTGGTGGGCGCCTGATTACCAAAACTCAAATTATGTTCCCTTGTTCTTTAGCTGGGCGCCTGATTACCAAAATTTGAACTGTATTCCCTTGTTCTCTAGGTTGGTGCCTTATTATAAAAAAATTGAATTGTATTCCCTTGTTCTCCAGGTGGCCGCTTGATTAAAATAAACTTGAAATATATTCCTTTGTTTTCCATGTGGGTGCCTGATTGCCAACACTAGAATTATATTCCCTTGTTCTCGAGGTGGGCGCCTGCTTACTGAAAACTTGAATTGTATTCTCTTGTTCTCCAGGTGGGCGTCTGATTACCAAAAACTTGAAATGTATTCCCTTGTTATCTAGGTGGGCTCCTAATTATCAAAACTTGAATTATATTCCCTTGTTCTCCAGGTGGCTGCCTGATTACCAAAACTCGAATTATGTTCCCTTGTTCTCCAGGTGGGCACCTGACTACCTAAACTTGGATCATATTCCCTCGTTCTCTAGGTGGACGCGTGATTATCAAAACTTGAATTATATTACCTGAAACTGCTGCCTTTGAAGTTGATTACAACAAAACAAATAAAACAAAAGAAAATGTTTTGGCCAGTTGGTGTTGGGCGCATCTGTTAGTGTTAATTAAATCCCGTTACCCAGTATTTCTAAAAATTTGAAAGCTCAATCCCATTATCCTGGAGGGTCCTGACAATTTTTAGTTCAATGCTAATTTTAAAAGCTGAATATCTTGTTTTCTAAGAAGAGGATAAAGTTGCATCCCATTATCCAGAAGGGTCCTGACAATTCTTAACTAACGACAACTTTGAAATTGGGTACGTCCTCTAATGGCATTTCTTCCACTATGTCTTGTTATCTGAGAAAATATATCTAAGTTATATCTGTTGAGGACTAGTAATTAAAGCTACATCCCATTATGTAGGAGGGTCCTGAGAGCTTTTAAAATTAAGTCCCACTATCCAGGAGGGTCCTGAGAATTTCAAATTAACTCCCATTATCCAGGAGGGTCCCGAAGACTTTTAAAATTACATTCCAATATCCAGCAGGGTCCTTAGAACTTCGGATTAAATCTCATTATACAGAAGGGTCCTGAAAACTTTTAAAATTACATCCCCTTATCCAAGAGGGTCCTGAAAATTCAGATTAAATCCCAATTTTATCTCTCGGTTGTCTCTATGGGAATTGCCAATTAAAGTTACATCCCATTATCGATGATGGTCCTGACGCCTCCTATGTGAATCCTATCTTTTTTATTCATTGGGGAATATTTATGCCAGATTATGCTACCCGTGATTGCTTGATTTTAAACTGTGTCCTATTTTACAGGAGGGCTCTGACAACTCCTAGTTGATTCCTATTTCAACCCACAAAATCTTAAATCCATTTATGCTCCTTTGTTGTTCCTGATTATTTTGAGTTTTGACTAGGTCACATTTTCCAAGAGGGTCTTGAAGTTCACAGTCATACCTGCTAGGTGCTTTCTTCTTCAATAGGGACTTCTCCGAGATATCCGGAATTTCCTGCCCCTATTTCAATCAAAGCAAATCTTGTTCGTTTGAAATTTGATGGTTAGCTTGCGATATTCTTTCTGAAAATGGGCTTCCCGCTATCATGCTTCGTTGTGGCCAACTTTTCCGACCTAACTATGAGCCGCCTGATTTATTGACTGACCCCTGAACCCTATGGCTTTAGATGAATCGAGTTCTATGTACCCTAAAATTGTGTTACCTTCCTAACCCTCTTGCTAGAATCTTTGCATCTTTTTTGAGATTACAGAATCATCCCACCGACGAAATTTTTAGTGATTCCCCATATCCCATTTTAACTTTCGCTGCATTTGTTATGTTTTAGCCGCAATGTGTTTTGCCATTTGGGAGTTGGTAGTATGCTTTGAAATTTCTATCTTGCTTTGTTAAAAAAATTGACCTTGAAAACATCTTAGAGGAGTGGAAACCCGGAAAAAAATGAAATGCCATAACTCTGAGTTGTTTTTTAGAACAAAAGATTTCAGAATTAGGTGACTACTGAAGGAGGAAGAAAAAAGACTTATCTGTGGGGAAACAACTGGTCCCAATGATCATGACATGCACTTCGTCTTAGTCGACCCAGTCCGTCCAAACAATCGGCTTTTAGTCGCCATTCTTTGTTGTTGTGACCTTCATTAACCCAATTTCTTTAACCCAACCCCGACTTTGCTCATCCTGCGGTGTTTTGAATAGATTTTCACCAATAAACCTCTTTCAATTGGTCATTTCTCGACTTGCCTTCGCCTTAAGGTGCCTGTGAGGATTTTCATCAATAAGATTCTCATTTTGATTTCTCTCATCTTCTGTCGCCTTACGGTGCCCTTGAGGGATTTCACCGGTAAGACTCTCTCATTCTGATTTTCTCCAAACTCCTGTCACCTTACGGTGCCCATGAGGGTTTTCGCCGATAAAACTCTTTCATTTTGATTCCTCTCAACTCCAATCGCCTTACGATGCCCATGAGGGTTTTCACCAGTAAGACTCTCTCATTTTCATCTTTTCTTGCTCGAACTAGAGTGTTGCCCCGGGTATGAATCACCTCTTCTTTCTTGACTTGGCATTTCTTAAAGACTGATCAAAAGGCCTTTCTTTGGACCTTAATGCAAGCTTTTGGATAGGGTTAGAAAGAAAGGGTGTTAAGGCTCAAAACAATTAAAATGGGTTCAACATTACAACTTTTCGAATCAAATCTGTTACAACAACCACAACTTCTGCCCTAATTTCTTGCTTCGGGACTTTTGAATTTTTATTTTGATGAGACCAAATCGTGATGCTGCCTATGTATCCTTAGAAGGAATCTGGTTAAAGTAGTTGATACCAGCAGATTTGCTTTGTCTTTGTTGTGATTTTCTCTTTTCTCTTTCTTCTCACTCTTTTCTTTTTGTTTCTTTCTTTTTCCTTTCTTGTTTTGCTGTTTTGTGTTGTATTGTTGTTTTTTTCTCCTTTTTTTCTTTCTTTTTTTTCTTTTTCTGTCTCTTCTTTCTTTTTCTTTTTCATTCTTTGCCCCTTTTTCTTTATTCATCTCTCACGCTTGCGTTTATGATTTTGCTACTCATTCCGAAAGAGGGGTATGTAAGAAAATAATTAACGCTCAAAAAGGTTAACAAAGGATAAAGTGTTTGGATAGTCAAATAAAATGCCGTCGTCATTCAAATCTCCAAAAATGCCAAGTACAAACAAACATGATTTAATCAAAGAAACTCATACATAGTATCTCTTAACTTCATCGGAATTGATTGCCATTTCTACGCACTTGCCTTCCACATCTGTTAGATTCAATGCCCTATTGGACAATACTCTTGACACGATAAACGGAACTTGCTAAATTGGGGCGAATTTGCCGTTTGCCTTCTCCTAGTGAGGGAGGATGCGCTATGATACCAACTGACCCACTTCAAACCTTCTTGGACACACTTTCTTGTTATATGCTCTAACCATTCTCTGTTGATACAACTAGCCGTGACATAGTGTTGCTAATCTTTTCTCATCATTTAGACTCAATCGAATTCCGTTTCTGTTCTTTGGGGGCTTTCGGGCCCCTCTCATTGCTGCAACCGGGTTTTAACCCGCTCATCATTAACAATTTCTGCCTCATCAACAATTTAAAGGGACGAGATTTCAATTTCTGCCGGTATTACTGCTTTTGTGCCATACACCAACAAATACGGAGTTTCCCCTATTAAGGTGCGAACAGTAGTGCGATAGCCTAATGATGTGAAGGGTAGCTTCTCATGTCATTTCCTAGACCCTTCCACCATTTTTCGAAGTATCTTCTTTATGTTCTTGTTGGCTGCCTCAACTGCTCCATTTGCCTTGGGGCGGTATGGGGTGGAATTGCGATGTGTAATCTTAAACTGTTGATATATCTCTTTCATCAAATGACTATTGACATTTGCTCCGTTGTCTGTGATGATTATCTTTGAAATTCTGAATCGGAAAATGATATTTGAATGCACAAAGTCGACCATGGCTTTCTTGGTAACCGAGTTGAAAGTTTTAGCTTCGACCCATTTAGTGAAATAATCAATAGTGACCAGGATAAACCTCTACCAATTGGTTTCTGCTAGTTCGATGGGCCCGATGACATCCATGCCCCAAGCAACGAAGGGCCATGGTGCATACATGGTATGTAATTCAGACGGTGGGGAGTGAATCAAATCTCCATGCACCTGACATTGATGACATTTGTGCATGAAACTGATACAATCTTGCTCCATGGTGAGCCAATAATAACATGCCCAGAGAATCTTCTTTACCAAAACATACCCGCTCATGTGAGATCCAAAAACTCCAGAATGTACCTCGGTCATGATGGTTGTGGCCTATCTAGCATCTATGCATCTCAACAACCGAAAATCCACCGTTCTTTTGTATAGTACCCCTCCACTGAAGAAAATCTCGTTTGATAAGCGATGAATTGTTCTCTTTTGATCACTTGTGGCTTGTACGGGGTACACACCTATCCCGATAATATCTTTGATGTTGTGAAACCAAGGCTCATCCTCTTCCACCATATTATAGTAAGCATGTTGACCATGGACTTGGATATGTAGCGAGTCAACATAAACCTTATCTAGATGATGTAACCTCGATGCCAAAGTAGCCAAGGCATCAACAACCTTGTTGTGAATTCTTGGAATTATGCATGAGCTATACCGGTCGAAATCGTTGACAAAGATCATGCAAACAATTCCTGTATGGTATGAGCTTCAAATCTCGTGTTTCCCAATCCCCTTAAATCTGGTGCACCAGAAGGTCCGAGTCCCCTAAGACCAAGACTTCTTGGACACCCATGTCTGCAGCTAACCTTAGACCCAAAATGAATGCCTCATATTCTGTCATATTGTTGGTGCAATAGAAGCGAAGCTGAGCTGCAATGGGGTAATGGTGCCCCATTTCAGAAATAAGTACTGCTCCTATTCTGACGCCTTTCATGTTGGCGGCCCCATCGAAGAATAGTTTCCGTCCAGGCTTTCCTGCTGTTCCACTTAATCAATATGCATCACCTCTTCACCCGGGAAGTATGTTTTAAAGGTTTGTATTCTTCATCCACCGGATTCTCGGCTAGATGATCAGCTAATGCCTGCGTTTTCATTGCAGTCCTAGTCACGTAGACAATGTCAAACTCGATCAGTATGATTTGCCATTTTGCAAGCCTCCCCATGGGCATATGCTTTTGAAAGATGTACTTCAACAGGTCCAGGCGTGAGATGAGGTAAGTAGTACACGATGACAAGTAGTGTTTCAACTTCTGTGCTACCCAAGTTAGGGCACAACACGTCCTTTCAAGATTAGTATACTGAACCTCATAGGCGTTGAACTTCTTGTTGAGGTAATATATGGCATGTTCCTTCGTTCCGGTGACATCATGCTGACCCAACACACATCCGAATGAGTTTTCCAAGACTGTCAGATAAAGGATCAAAAGCCTCCCTGGTTTCGGTGGGACCAATACCGGTAGGTTTGACAAGTATCCTTTTATTTTGTCAAAAGACTCCTTGGATTCCTCTGTCCACTTGACCGAAACATCCTTTTTCAAAGATAGGCTCACAAGTTGTCGTGAGCTGAGTAATAAATCTACTGATGTAATTCAATCTCCCCAACAGATTCATCACCTCTTTTTTTTCCTAGGAGGAGATAGTTCTTGTATGCCTTTGATCTTTGGTGGATCTAGCTCAATGCCTCGACGACTGACTATGAGTCCTAGCAACTTCCCTGATGGCACACCAAATGCGCATTTCGCAGGATTGAGCTTGAGATTGTACCTGCGAAGCCTATGGAAGAATTTTCTTAGATCTCTGACATGGTTTAATTGCTTCCTGGATTTCACAGTTACATCATCCACATAGACCTCAATCTCCTTCTGTATCATATCGTGGAATATGGTTGTCATTGCCCTCATATAGGTTGCCCCAGCATTCTTCAGACCGAAGGGCATGACCCTGTAGCAATATATTCCCCATTGTGTGATGAATATTGTCTTCTCCGCAACCTCTTCATCCATCAAAATGTGGTGATAACCTGCGTAACAATCCACAAAAGAACCAATCTCATGTTTTGCGCAATTGTCAATCAATATGTGGATGTTCGATAGTGGGAGGTTGTCCTTGGGAATCGCTTTGTTGAGGTAACGATAATTGACACACACACACCCTGGTTTTGCCATCCTTCTTTGGCACAAGCACGACATTGGCTAACCAGGTGGGATATGGTGTGACTCGGATGACCTTTGCCTCAAACTGCTTGGTAACTTCCTCTTTGATCTTTACGCTCACATAAGTTTTAACTTCCTCAACTTTTGTTTGACTAGAGAGCAGGCTGGGTAATGGGTAATTTGTGAAGCACCAAGTCAGTGCTCAACCTTGGCATATCATCGTAGGACCATGCAAAAACATCTTTGTATTCAAGCAGCGCTTCGATTATTTCTTCCTTGAGCAGCAGCTCAAGATGGACACTTATTTTAGTTTCTCTGATATTATCTGGGTCTCTTAGACTGACTAATTCTGTATCGCTCAGGTTTAGCAATGGTTTTCCTCAAAGTGGCTTAAATCATTACTAATTTCTTCAAATGCCCTTTCCTTATCATATTGTGGTTCATCCTCATATTCTATCTCTTGAATTATTATTTCTGAATTAGACCGACTTTCAAGACTGGGCCGAAGAGTCATTATGCATGTCATATAATTGGAGCCAGCATAAAAATAACTGTATAAGAAAGAAAAGAAAAGCAAAGAAAAAATAAGAACTATCAGCACTGACGAAAAAGGAAATTGCATTTCACTGAAATTGAAAGATAACAAGGTTTACATATCCAAACGGGCTGAACATAGACTCTGAATTACAACCCTGGAATAATCTAAAGAAATTGAAAGAAAAATCAAAGCAAACTATCAAAACTCCTTGCTGGTCAGGAGAGGAGTAGCTTCCCAATTGTTGACTTTTGCACAGTGCCCAACAAATGTCACATATGCCTTACGAGAGCCGTCTCCTGCTTCCGCCATATTCACATCTTCAAACAACTTTTCCAACCTTTTAAGCAATTCCTTATCAGGATCAGCCACAGAACTGAAACTTGTTGTTGTCGGGCACTTATTGGTGCCAGGCTTCACAAATGATTTGAAGAGACGCGGTAGGGGCTTTGGAAGGGCCCATGCTTTCTTCTTCATCTTTTTGGCTCTCTTTATGTCTGCAGTTGTGGGCTTGAACCCCAAACTAAAGGTTTCTATGTTTTTGGGGAGAGATACCAGTTGTATGATATCCTGAAGCGACAGCCCCAAACCATTTCCTGGAACAAACCCATTCTTCAACATATCCACAACCACCATGACTGATGCAGCGACTAGCTTTGGCGTTGGAACACACCCCCTTTTGGAACTTTTCTTACAGATACCGTATCATGAACCTGATACACCCAGGGACCCTTGTAATCATCCATTTTGATGAGGGGCACAATAGCATCAGTGTGAGCATAAAGATGGCCCTCGCCGTGCACAACTATTTCTTGTCGATCCCATTCAAATTTCACCATTTGATGCAAAGTAGCGGGGACTACTCTATCATCATGGATCCAAGGTCGTCCCAACAGCAGGTTGTAGGAAACAACCCACCAATACTTGGAATTCCACGGTAAAATCAACCGGTCCGATTGTTATTTCGAGCACTACGTCACCGACTGAATCTTTCCCCTGCCATCAAACCCTTGCACTAAAATATTGTTCTTGTGGATTCTTTCATCATCTACCTTCAACTTGTTCAACGTGGAAAGAGGGAAAATATTTGCGCTTGAACCATTATCAACCAACACTCGTGTAACTACAGAATCCTTGCACTTTACCGTGAGATAGAGTGCTCAATTATGCTCGGTGCCTTCCATGGGCAATTTATCATCGGAAAAAGTGACTCTGTTCACCTCAAAAATATTGTTGGCTATATTTTCCAAGTGATTGACCATGATTTTATCAGGAACGTGGGCCTCGTTCAAGATCTTCATCAACGCCCGACGGTGCTCATATGAATGAATTAAAAATGCAACAAAGAGATTTGAGCAGGCGTCTTTCTCAGTTGTTCCACAATATAATAGTCCTGCATTTTCATCTTCTTCATAAACTCTTCTACTTCCTCTTACCTCATAGTTTTCTTCACCAGCACTGAGCTATCCTTGGTCGGTATGGGTTTTGTCAATTCCTCGGGGGCAAAGCGCCTCCCCAATCGGGTTAATCCATGGGTCTCAGAAACTTCTTTTCTAACCTCTTTCCCTTTGTACGTCACTGTTACTCGGTCATAATTCCAAGGTACGGCCTTATTTCTGATCGTAGGTAGCTGAGTTACAGGTTTGATAATGACAGGCTCTGTGTGAGCACCTTCCACGACGAGGACAGGCTTGCTTGTCAGCCCTGGTACGACCACTTTTGCGTTTTCTTTTTTCACCATCCCGTCTTTTGTGGACTCATTCTTGACTACAATGAAAGGTTCACTGCTTGCTCCACTTAACATAAGCGTTGAAATCTCGCTTGTTGAATTCTCAACCTTCTTCCGTTCACTTTCTCGGATCATCATGACAGTTTGCGAAGGCTTTTTGGGCTCTCCCTCTTTGTGCACTATCTTAATCATATTTGTCTCTTGATTAGCAGGCAGCGAGTTTTGATTAATATTGGTGCTTCCGGAGCTTGCACCTCAATCTGATGTGAATCAATAAGTTCTTGAATAGCACTCTTCAGATGCCAACATTTGTTTGTGACATGCCCTCGGGCACCAGACAATACTTACAACTAACAGAATAGTCCAGATTTGTCGGAGGAGGATTTGGAAATTTTTCTTCAATCGGCCTCAAAATATCTAACTATCTCAACCTGTGGAATAAGCTGGTATATGATTCTACCAATGGAGTGAAGGTTTTCTTCTTCTGTATTCTCTCAATTTTTGAAGCTTGGTTGGCCCGAAAGCTGGTCCCGGGGGTTGTTAGTAGGCTTTTGGAGGTGAGTAGTTATTTTGTGGAGCTAGTTAATTATTTTCTGGGGTTGGCGCACACCATTTTGCGTGGGCAGGAGATTGAGTATATGTTTGTGCATGGTGGACGGAAAAACAGGGATCATGAGGTGGCTAGTAGTGTTGTGGTGGGCTATATGGAGTGTGTGGATAGGTTTGGTGATGAGGTCGGGATTGGTTGTAATGGGATGGACCTCGGGGCCCTAACCAAGTTCCTGATTCAATTGTAGCTACTTCCTTCTCCTTCTTCTTCTTTCTATTGCTTCCCCCGTCCCGCTTTGGATAGCTTGGGTGGTTGCTTTGATTGCTGAATAAATCATAATCTTATTAGATTTGAGTCCCTCCTCTACCATGCTCCCCATTTTCACTACCTCATTAAAGGATTTACCCACTGCCGTTACCCCCGTCCCACTTTGGATAGCTTGGGTGGTTGCTTTGATTGCTAAATAAATCATAATATAATTAGATTTGAGTCCCTCCTCTACCATGCTCCCCATTTTCACTACCTCATTAAAGGATTTACCCACTGCCGTTACTAGGTGACCAAAATATATAAGCTCCAAAGCTTGCAAGAAGTAATCTACAATTTCTCTTTCCTTCATTGGTGGTCGACCTTTGCTTCCTACTCTCTCCAACGGAAGCCATATTCTCTGAAGTTCTCATTAGGCTTCTTTTCCAGTTTCATCAAAGATAAATGATCCCGAATGATTTCAGGATTTTACTGAAAATGACAGGCGGTGCTTGTGCTAGATCGTCCCATGTGTACCATCGAGCATGATCCTGTCTGGTGTACCATTCCAACGTTGAACCACTTAAACTTTCACTGAAGTATGCAATCAGTAATTCATCCTTCCCACCTGCCCCTCTCATCTTGCTGCAGAAACCCCTTAGGTTTTCCATTGGATCACCATGTCCGTCGTATAAGTCAAACTTGGGCATCTTAAAGCCTGACAAGAATTGTACATATGGAAACAAACAGAGGTCCTTGTATGCCACACTCACTTTGCCTCCCAACCCTCGCATATCTCTGAATGATGCTCTAGACTTTTGACTTTTCGGAGCACCTCCTCTTGCTCCAGATTTTTGACTGGTTTTTCAGCTTCAACATGGATTTCAAAATGGGGAGCGTAAGAGTAGGGTTCGTGGGCTTTGAAAGTGGGTTCTGGTGGGTAATACTGGTTTTCATAAGCTTGGAGCAAAGGTTCACTTGATGATCTGTGGAGTGTGGCGGGAGGAGGCGCCACAAAGATGGGAACAATTTGTAGAGGGGGGTGGGTAACATCTTTGGTGGTGGAGCTGGGGGTGCCTGGGAAGCTGCACCCTGGTATTGTGGATTGATGGGGAAGCTTGGGGGTGGATCAGTGGCAGGGTGGTCATGTGACTGGGCTAATGATGGGATGAAGGTCGGGTTAGTAGGATAAGCTAGTGATGGCTTCCCTCTTACCCATGCCCGATACATTTTGGTCATCTGATGCTTCAGTTTGTACATCTCCTCTTTAATTGCGTTCACATCCAACTTTTCCACCTCTTTTGAGGGATCAATGATACTTGCGTCTATTTCTTGGTTGGCCATAGTTAGCTTTCTTTTGGACCGAGTGTTATAGGAGTGGGTTGCCAGAATGCCGCAAAACTAACCACCTATATAAACTGGGGAGACAAACCAAAACTTGTTAGTAGTTAGGCTTCAACATGTAGGTAGCTATATACTCGGGGATGAATGCACCTAAGCAGTTATCGATTCCTATTATGCACCTGGATTGGCTACTTGCATCATCCCGACTTTATCCTATGCCACTTTCCCTTTCTCTCTTGTTTTCTTTTCCTTCTCCCCTTGCACAACTTGTTTTTGCCTACCTTCTTTTTTTTTATTATTCTCTTCCTTATTTTACCGTTGTTTCTCTCATGATTTTCTTTCTTTTCCATCTTTTCTCTTATTTTGGTTATGATCGAACCATATGGAGATTGCCTACGTATCATGAGCACGCATGAATCAGAACTAGCATAGTTCTGGCAGATAAGTACAAAATATTTTGGATTTTTTTAAATTTTCATAAAGTAAAACACGTGATTACAACTACTAACAAACCTTAAGAAAAGAAATAAACAGACTCTGAATCAGAATCTGACAGAAAGATGAAAACAACTAACTTGACAACCTACTACAGACTCAAATAAAAAGAAAATAATGACTTCGCAATCGGACTGACAGACTCAACTAAAAATCATGAATACATTAAGGCATCTAATGCTCCTGGTGCCTGCGGGACATCATTCAGTCTTGCCGCAGGCCTCTGTGCTAAATCCCTTTGGAGGTGGTGGAGGTATTCCATCACTTGACGAACGAAGGTTATTGCGGGGGCAAAAAACATGGATCTTGTCATATCTTCACAGTGGCTATACTTTAAGGTTATGTAATCAGCGATCATACATACCCTCTATCCAATAGCACCCTTTTCTTGCAACAATCGCCCAATCTGCTAGGCCCTAGCCTCCAAAGTTTGTTCAGCTACACAATTCAATTTTTGAAATCATTGCAAATCTCACCCCAACCGTGCTATTGCTGCATAACAATGCTCTCTTTCAGCCTTGTAGTCTTTTTCTTCCTTAACCATTTTGTTTTCAACCATGATGACCCTCTTGTTCAACCCCGCAACCTCATTGTCATACCTTTCTTTCAGTTGTTCGATCATGCGTGCTCGTTCCTCTATATTTTGGGCCAGTTGTTTTGGGGCACTGGCTAGCTCACCTTTTGCTTTGTTCAAGTCAAAACCATATTCTCCTACTTTCTGCCTTAGATTGTCTATGAGATTTTCATCCTTCGCGCTTCTGGTGGGATTCTCTACGGCTGTTTTCATTTTCTGAATCTGGGCTCGCAAGGTTTCATTTACTTTGGCTAGTCTTTTCTTTTCTCCCTCATCTTTCGCAGCTTGCAAACCATTCTCGAATTGAAGGTCTTTTACTTGTTTTTCCAATTTCTTTATTGTGGCCCTGTATTTGTTTTCCTTGGCTAACCAATTCCATTATTCTTGTGATGCCTCACCAAATTCCTGAAGATGTAGTCTTTTTGGACGGTCTTCCGAACTCCACTTCCTTTTTATACCAAGCCAGGTACCCTTGTGCAACCTCGCCTTTAGACAAGTCCCATACTCGAGTGTTTGCCGTCAAGTGCTGACACTCGCTCCAAATCTGGCGGACTGTTGCTTCGTGAAACTGACCATTAGCACAAATTTGAACCATGTGGCGACTAATGTCTTCATCCTGGGAACCAATTTGAACCTCCCTAACTTTCTCAACACCATGTATGGAGCATTAGGTTGGATGCTACGGAGGCCCATCAAAAGGAAGTGAGGCCCGGTAGCTAGCATATATATGATTTCATCAATGGGGAGCCACCCAAACGTCCACTCTATTTGACTTGCACTTATGGTCAGGAGATGTGATACCCATTCTGTGACTCCCTCTGGTAATTTTCACCCATCAACTTTGGTATAAAATTCCTCTATGCAGCTCTTTTCTGATGACCCATAACTCATGAATTGCGGTCGATGGCACAGGTGTTTAACCATCCACATCTACAACAACGAGTTGCATCCTTCAAAGAAATTTCCTCCGGCTTTACAGGCTGCGAGGGCACGGAATATATCAGATAATATCATGGGTGCGAGGGTGATCTTGGCCTGAGTGAGCAAGGTGTTGACAACCCCTGCTATCCGTATGTCAATATTCTTGTCGTTCCGTGGAAACACCAAAAGGCCCAAGAAGAATACCATAAATGCGAAACACATGTGTTCCTCCCATTTGAGTTGGTTTCCCTTGCTACAAATTTTATTTTCGGGGTGATTAAACCCCCTTATGTTAAACTGTGGAGTACAAAAACCGGCTGAAAGATTTGGATTGTGAACCCCCTGCTTATATTCAGTAAATCCAAGAATTTGTGTACAGCGACGACCCTTGGCGCAATCAAATACTGGTGTCTCGGAGGAATTTTGGGGCCCCAATATCTGGCTATTTCTTCCAGGGTTGGGGTGAGTTCAAAGTCGTGAAAAAGGAATACGTTGTGGGTCGGGTCCCAGAACATAATCAACGCCTTTATGATATCCCTCTAGGATTAATTTTCAACAACCCAGGAGTCCTCCCAAGTGCGCATTGACCTTGTTTTGCCTTGATTCACCCAGATCATTCCAACACATGTGCAACTCCAAACGGATCTTGTTCATTACTGTTATTGGAAAATTTTGGTTCGTGCTGATTCTGCACATTTATTAGGTTGATTAAGAAGAAATCATGATTTATTGGACTCAAAAACTAAGTTAAAATTTTCTTCAAATTTTCGTTTCAAAATAAAATCCTGATTTTGCAAATACGACCTTTCAGCACATTCGGGGGAAGATTTTAAGGCTGTGCTTGCTACCGGCCAAAATTTAGAAAATAATCCAGGGAGGCTGTTCTTGCAAAAACAGCCTTCCGGCGCCTTTTTGGGGACACTCTGCTAATTTTGACAAGAACTACCTTATTTATTTCTCATGAACAAAATTTGGTTCTTTTGAGGCTAGATTTGCAAAAATGAAGTTGGGCTCGATGGGGGTTGCCTACGTATCTCACGCCCTGTGAGAATCAAACTGGCGTAGTTCGGGCAATTCTGATAGAATTAAAAACCAGCTTCTTTTTATTTTTTCAAAAATAAAATTCCCGTTTTATTTTCTTTTCTATTTTTGAAAACTAACTCCTTCTCTTTTTTTTTCTCAAAATTTTGGCAGCATTTCAGTATCGGTATTTGACACATGTAAATTTCTTCCTCATCCCTCACACAGTTCTTTTCTTTGTCAAATTCTCTTTTTTCAAAAGCCGGTCGGCATGAAAATCCGGAATAAATGCACAAGTAACATGCAAGATGCATCAAGATGGTCTATTATTTTGGGTGCACCTGTCCTAGATGGACCCAACCCCTGTGTTGTGTCCCGTAAGTCAAATTCATGATGCAAATAAGCGTTCCTACTAGGGATCCGTCATGAGGTTAAGTTATTCTAGGTTCAAAACCTGAATATATGTTCTAGATTGTGTACCCTAGCGGACAACTCGAGTCGAGGAGGGGGTACGTACCGGGAAGTAAAAGGCCATGCGGCTATGTAACTTGTCCGATCCTCTTTCTTATTTCAAGGTATGACACTAACAGGATAGAGAGTCTTGACTAGCGAGCACATCCTCGAAGATAAGAAGAGAAGGGTTTCGCGGCAGTTTATATACAGTTCAAATAATATCAAAGCAGTAAAAAAAAGCAACATTTAGCACATTGGGCAAAATCATGTAATAAAATAAGATATTAAACAAAGACAAATACAACAATTATTCTAAGCTCGAATTCTTGAACCCCTGAACCAGAGATTCTGAGTTCGTTCCGTAGCAGAGTCGCCAAAGCTGTCACACCTCCTTTTTTACACTACACCCGCAAAGGGCGTAGATAAAGAATTTTTTCCAATTAAAGGACAATCGAAACAGGATTTAGTTATGTAAAGATTTTAATGTCACCACTTGGGTTATTAATGATTTTCCTTGTCACCGTTTTAAATCCCGAATCGAGGAAGGTTTGACTCTGTAATATAGTCTGCGAGCCAGAAATCCGAGTAAGGAATTCTGTTAACCCGGGAGAAGGTGTTAGGTATTGCCGAGTTCCGTGGTTCTAGCATGGTCCCTCAACTGTTATATTCAGCTCAATTATTTGATTTTAATACATTTTTGAACCTATGTGCAAATTTTAACTCTTTAACCGCTTTTATTTAATTTTAAGAAGATTGTAACGTCGTTAAAATGCGTCTTGAACCACGTCACATAAATGCACCCATAGCTCGCAACACATTTTATCTAATGTTGAGATTTGGATTTGGGTCACATAAATGCGCACCCGAATTTAGAAAGGAAAATTTTTTATCTAGCGCAATTGCATGTTTCCAAATTGCGAGGGCCATGAAAAATTCGCTAAGTGGCACACCTCGAATTCTAAGTATTAAAAATCAATTAAGCGAGATCCATGCCATTATTCAATTTTATTTAGGTATTGGCCCACCTCAGTTCTAAATTAATGGATTAATTCAATTATATTCAGGGTACATAATTCATTTATGTTAGCAGATACCTCCACTATTTTATTGAAGTCCAAACTAATGGAGGTAGTAATTAAGCCAATATCCAATTTCTCTTTCAAAGATAAAGCCCGTCTCTCTAGTCTATTTTAATTACTGAGACCAGCTGCTGCCTCAATCCTAGGCCCAATGGGAGCCCCAATATCGTGATTCAACAAGAATTTGACAAGTGGGTTTGTTGAATGCAACTTGAATATGATTAACAAAACCTGAATCAAATACAACTTACATTCCATGCTAACACATACCCTAAAGTAATAATTCCGTTCTTGATTACAATGACAACCCCTTTGTGCAAATCAGTTATTCAAATAATCTCCCAGCCCTTGCGAGTGTAATTCACAGCACATGGGAACACATCATCAAATACTAATTCTCTACTTGTTGTTCGAATCAAATCAGACAAACAACTTTAAAGATTATGACAAACATATACCGATTGCAAACAAAACGCACGCAACTGTTCAAACCAATTGTTCTAATAGCCATAACATCATTTGCACCTTACACACAAGTTGATGATGACCTCTGTAATGTCATAAAATGAAACAAACTAATACTTAGTTAAACAGGCTGTCACTCAGGAACATATGCAAAACCAAACACCATAACAAAAATTCAATATACAGTGCTACCATTCAAGATCTCTAACATTTGCCAGAAAAGCTAAACCTTATACAATTTTCAAGTCAAACTCAGCCCCTAGAGGGCACTATCCCCAGCTAGCAAAGGAGTATATAAATATATTACAATCAAGGGTTCGAAATAAAAGCAAAACTAAGCTAACATAATTAGGGCAAATAGACATTATGCTTCCAATCTCCAAACTTTCATATTACAACATTTTTACATTAGACGAGGTAAGAATTGTACCTGAGAGACAAAGAAAAGCAGGAACATGAGTATAAGCAAAATAGTAATTAGCAATCAATAGTGTTTACAAGGCTGAGATCAGTCCACACTTCATGCGAAGTTCTAACATACTCTTATCTTATTTCTTTTAAACCCAGGTTTCAGTTAAAAGGGATTCACATAGTCTCAGCTCAAAATCAATCTTCAAAACCCAATTTAAACCATCATCAAGCACGTATAAATCAAAGGTTATCTTATAAATTTGAAATCTCAGAAATTATAGCCAGAACTCAATGGACAGTAATTTCCTAGCTGTTTTTGTATTTTTTGATTTGTCTCTACTTTGTTCTCCAAAGAAGCCCAAAAAACTTGAAAAGCTACTAATTTAATTCATTTTAAACTCGAGCTATGTAGGAATTTATTTAGGGTAAAATGTTACAGGAATTTCAGGATTTTTGCCTAACAGAACAATGGCAACCTTTTTTTCTGCATGTTTTCCCCTCTAAGACCTACTTGCCAGGTAAGGACACAATGCCTTTATAAGCAAGTAAGTAGGGTAACTATCAGGTTTTAATTTTGCATATTATTTTATAGCTTATTAACCAAGTTATAGCCTAAAATTTACAAGAAACTCCTGTGAGCACGTGATTTTTGCCTCGCCTGAAATGTTCCAATAAATTCATTAAATTAGGATTTTTCTAATATTATTTGAATTATTAGGATAGTTGTGTGACTTTGCGCTTATTTGCATCTGTCTTTTATTATTTGAACTTTTAGGATTTATTTGCGTGATTTTGTGTTTGTTTGATTTATAGGAATTAATTACATAATTATGTGTTTATTTGCATGTTGCACTATTTAATTAATATAATTCATAAAAATATAAAAATGGCATGTTTGAATTTAGGATTTAATTTTTTTATTTTTTTATTAATTAGTTAATATTGAAAATAAAAAAACAACAACAAAAAATTGGTTAATTTTCATTGAATTTAGAGTCTAGGTTATTGTAGGAGTTTTATTTAGTTTATTTCATTTTGAATATGTTTTTGGCCATTTTAATTTTTGATTATTAAAATTCTGAAAAATAATAAAACAAAATATACAAAAGAGAGTAAATGATTGTACATAATATTGGCTTTGTTTTGGGCCAATTCTTACATTAAACCTGGCCCAAAAACCACCAAACCCACCCAAATAAACCCAGACCCAATGTCCCTTCCCGGTCCAAACATTAGAGGTCAAAACGACACTGTTGCACGACCAAGAAATCTCGGCCCTTGATCAAGCCTTATCGGACGATCGAGATAGGGGGAGGTGTCACACTATATAACTATCAAACAATACCCCCATCAAAAACATCATACCCTGTCCAAACCTAGACCTAAAGCCTCCGGTGTAACACCCCTGTAACGCGGCCATATCACCACCCTCCCTCCGCCGTCCGAAATCGTCGCTGCTACCGGCGTAGCAGCGATGGACCCCAAAATAACGCCACATCCTCTCCTCACCCTGCTCTTTCTAACCCCACCATTGGTTACCCTCGAATCCCCCCTCCCACCCCCCCGTCTTGTCGAATATCCATTTGAAGTTTGACAGCCCCGCCGTCCATGGCGGCGACCGGTTGCCAAACACCCAAAGATTTACACCCTAGATTCCTCACCCCCACCATCATCACAGATCTGAAATAATCACCCTTCGAATCATACCACACCGCTCGAATATTTATTTGAATAGACCGGCCAAAACCTAATCACCTCCAAAATCCGTCAAACGCACACTGAACACTCTCCTCACACCCCTCAACCCAATCCCCATTGCCCTTGAATCACCATCGTTCGGCTGATTACAAGATTAAAGTTAGCCAGAACTGGTATAATGATGCATGTGATTGCTGAAGCCCAAAATTTAAGCTAAGTTATTCAACTCTGTTTAATCTTAGTATGGTGTCCTTGTAGAGGTCCTTTTTTGTTTAATACAGGCTTAGCGTTCATGCCCTCCTCTCCTTCTCTTTTCTGATTAGGTTTAATACATGGTTCATTCAATAGCTTATAGTGCAGTAAGAATAGTTGTTGATATGTTCTTCTCTTGAATATACTGTATGTTGGTTTAATTTTGGCTGACCCTGTTAACCTGGACTTGTTTATGACAGTTGATTAAGTGTTAGAAAAGATTAAGCTAAGTTATTCAACTCTGTTTAATCTTAGTATGGTGTCCTTGTAGAGGTCCTTTTTTGTTTAATACAGGCTTAGCGTTCATGCCCTCCTCTCCTTCTCTTTTCTGATTAGGTTTAATACATGGTTCATTCAATAGCTTATAGTGCAGTAAGAATAGTTGTTGATATGTTCTTCTCTTGAATATACTGTATGTTGGTTTAATTTTGGCTGACCCTGTTAACCTGGACTTGTTTATGACAGTTGATTAAGTGTTTGTATTTTGACTCTAGTTTCTTATCTTTGGGTCTTGGGGGTAAATGTGTATGATTACTGAAGTTTCTTCGATTGAATATGCTTTATCTTGGTTCAATCTTGGCTAACCCTGTTAATTTGAATTTGTTTTTGAAAAGTTGTAGGTGTTTTGTTCTTTGACTCTAAGTTCTTATCTTTGAATCTTTGGATAAATATACATGTTCATTGATGTGTTCATCTCCTAAATATCTTTATTTTTGTTCATTGTTTCCATCAGTGGTTGTTTGATTTAGTTTGGGTCTTTTAGTAAAAGGCAACATGTGTTTATGCCATGATTTTGGTTGATTCCGTCAATTTAATCTTGTTTTAATTTTACAATATGCTTTGGCTAGACAGTGGGGCTGCACAGTTTTAGTTAATTTGGATTTGGGTTAATTAATGCAAACATTTAGGTTAATTTGGGTTTTGGGATTCAGATCTTAGGTCATTTGATTATAGTTAAGCTGACTAAGGTAAGGTTGAGCTAAGATTAATAATTATAGGAACAGTACAAGGGCAATTAAGGTATTGTAACAAAGAACCTTTGGCCGTTAAGTGAAGAAACTTAGGGAATAAGGTACAATTGCAATTCAGATTCTTTATTTTGATAACTTGGGTAGCAAGCTAGGAAATGGGGGACTAAAGTAGTAAATAAATAGGGACTAAAAGGCAATTAAAATTCTGAGGGTATCCCTATGAGTGAGGATATATATACTAGCACTAAAAGCTGAAAAAAGGGGAGCTGTGAAAAAGATAGAAAAAAAAGGCTGAAAAAAGGATAGAAAAAGAGCTGAAAAATCAGGGGTGCTTGTTCAATCGATTCTTAGAGCTTAGACCTCCCAAGTTTGATCCAAAATAAGTCTAATTCCTAATTCTTATCATGAACTAAAGGTTTATTTGTTGGTTTGTAGTTTGGCTGAGGTTCGAGTTTGGTTTGGCTATTTTAAATTGATATTAGTTGTGACTTGCATTTCCTGGGCTTTGAAAGTGCTGAAGTTTACTGTTCCGTTGATTTGGGGTCTATTCACTGGTTTTCTCGTTAACTCTGGGGTTTATTTGCCACTGGTGTTGCTGCTTTGCTTTGTGACTGCTTTCTCATAGGTTTCTTCTTCATCCCAGGTACACTTCTAAGCCTGACCTTGTAAAAAACCTAATTCGAAGAGAGAAATGAAGCTGGTTGCACTAATTATTTTTCGAATTTGTTATTCCAACTTCGAGTAGCTTTCAATTTGTGTAAATATTCGTTGTAAATAATTATGAGACTGTCCTGGACTTTTAAACAATTAGTTCACTTTCGATCTCAAGAGTAAATATACTGATAATAGCATATAGTAGCATGATCCCCTTTAGCATGAAAGTAGTCAGTAGTGTAATGAATTTAAAGTTCAAATGTACTATTAACCTTGGTATGGTGACTAGCTTGTGTTAGTTGATATGATTTTATGGTAGTAAACGTTGCTAATAGGACTATTTGGGGCTATTACTGTGAATCATTATTCGTATAGAATTGTTGATTAAATACAAACCTGAAAGCTGGTTTTAATTTTACCATTACTTTGCATTAGTCTTCACTCACGCATGTGATATAAAATCTGGCTATATGAAAGTTACTTGTTTATTTAATGAACTAGCTGGGCTCGATAGGGAACAACATCAAGCCCAGCTTCAACCCCTCCATACATTGTTTTCCACATATCTCAATCCTGGACTCGCATTGAGGCCCAAATACAACAACTCTTACTGGCCAGCTTCAACTGAAAGCATGGTTGAGTAAATGTAGAGTTTTCAAATTAGATAGTACATTGGAATAAAGGGAATGGGATTCTATTTAAATGATTCAAATTCGAGAGCCCGGGCTCTAACATCAAATAAGCCAAGTCTTTAGAGGCGCATTTTTATTCGCTTTAGGATTAACCTTTTAAATAAAAATGAGATGTCCCGTGCCAAACGGAATCCAAAACTGTGTGGCCCTCGTGAAATGTTTGTATTAAAGTACTTAGAGATTCAGGACATGCCGTTTAGCGAATTTCACGCCTTCCCATAATGATAATAATACGATAGCCACTTTTAGGCGCGTCTTTAATAATTTTATCTCCATAAATACGGGTGCGCATTTATGTGACCCAAATCCAAATCTCAACGGAGTAGAAATGTGTAAAAAACTACTGGTGCATTTATGTGACGTGGTTCAAGACACGTTTTAACGATGTTGCAATTCTTCTTAAAAATAATAATAATAGAAGTGGTTAAAAGAAGTAAAATTAACACCTAGGTTCATAATTGTTTAAAATTAGATAATTTAAGCCAAATATAATAGTTGAGTGACCATGCTAGAGCCACGGAATCCGGGAATGCCTAACACCTTCTCCCTGGTTAACAGAATTCCTTACCCGGATTTTTTGTTCACGAACTATTAAACAGAGTCATTCTTTCCTCGATCGGGATTCTAACCGGTGACTTGGGACACCATAAATCTCTTAAGTGGCGACTCTGAAATTCTCTTAAATAATTGAATCCTTTTTCGATTGTCCTTTAATTGGAAAAACTCCATTTATCTACGCCCTTCGCCGGGTTGTAGTAGCCAAAAGGAGCTGTGACAGCTCTGGCGACTCTGTTGGGGAACGAACCTGAAATCTCTTGTTTAGGGTTCAAGAATTTGAGCTTAGAATAATCGTTGTATTTGTCTTTGTTTATTATATGAATTTACATGTTGACTTAATGTGCAAAATGATGCTTTTACCGCTTTTGATATTGTTTGAATTGTACATATAAAACTGTGACGAACTCCCTCTCTCCTTATCTTCGGGGATGTGCTCACTGGCCAAGATTCCCTATTCTTTTAGTGTCATACCTCGAAATAAGAAAGAGGCTCGGACAAGTTACAAAGCCGGAAGATCTTTCGGGTCCCCGGTATGTAGCCCTTTCCTCGACTCAGGTTGTCCGCTCGGGTACATAGTATAGAACAAATACCCAGGTTCTTAACTTAGTATAACAAAACCTCATGCTGGATCCATAGTAGGAACGTTTGTTTGCATCACGTGCATTTGACTTAGGGGACTCAACACAGGGGTTGGGTCCCTCTAGGACAGGTGACCTGAAATGAAAAGACCATCTTGATACATATCACGTGCTACTTGCGCATTTATTTGCTTTGGATTTGCACGTTGACCAGCTTGTGAATAAGGAAAGAAAATTGAGAAAATAAGTGGTACTAGGGCTGACTGAGAATCGTAAAACCAATGCTCAAATAGCGTCGAAATGCTGCCAAATTTTTGAAAAACAAAAGGAAAAAGGGAAAAGGAAAAAAAAGAAAAAAGGCTTTTTCAACAAAAATTTTGGTCTTGACAAATTGTTTTGCCCGAACTACGCTGGTTTGATTCTCACCAAGTGTGGGATACGTAGGCAGCCCCCATCGGGTCCAACTTCCCTTTTGCAAAAATAGCCAAAACAAAGAAAAATAGTTTTCAAATTTTATTCATTGTCCTAAATAAATCGGGTGACGTTGTTGTTGTCAAGAATAGCCAAATGTTCTCGAAAGGGACGCCGGAAGGCTAATTTTGCACAAACAGCCACTTTTAGGGTCTTTATGAATTTTTGACCGGCTAGCAGGCACAACCTTAAAAACTTCCTCCAGAAGTGCTAAAAGGTCGTATTCGCAAAGCTGGGCTTTTGGTATTAGAAAATAAATTTCATAAAAGAAAAACTTTTGATTTTGAAGTCAAACAAGAATAAAGTCATAAGTCACTGATTCACCCTATTAAATGTGCATGATGAGCACAATCCAAAACGAAACTTTTTCATTCGTAAGAAGAATCCCGTTGGAGTTGCGCCTATAGTGGAATGATCTAAGCATTGAAAGGCAAGATGAGGTGAAGAAATATTTGGGGGGCTTCCCGGGCGTATTGGAGATTATACCCCGAGGAGATATCATAAGAGCGATGGTCGCGTGCTGGGACCCAACGCACAATGTGTTCCACTTCTCAGATTTTGAACTTATCCCGACCTTGGAAGAGAGAGCTGGGTACATTGGAGATGCTGAGATTCCTTTGAGACACAATTATCTGGTTGCTCCAAGAGTGGTAACGGTGCACAAATTCTTAGATACCCTAAAAATAAGCAGAGTGGTACATGATTTGAACCTGGCAGCAGGGTTTTGCACCTTTTCATTCCTATACACCAGATATGGTCACATAGGGGGGGTTCAACACTCCAGAGAACAAAATCTGCAGCAAAGGAAACCGTACCAAATGGGAAGAACACAGACGCTTCGCTTTTATAGTGGCTTTTCTAGGGCTTCTGTGTTTCCAACATCGACATAAAGATAGCAGGGGTTGTCAGAACTCTACGGACCCAGGCCAAGTGCACGCTCGAACCAATGATAGTAGCCGAGATCTTTCGTGCTCTCATAGATTGCAAGGCCGAGAAAGGTTTCTTTGAGGGATGCCATCTATTATTGAAAATGTGGACGACTAAGCATCTATGCCACCGTCCCCAATTCATGAGTTATGGGTCCACATAGAAAATTTGCATAGAGGAGTTTTACACGAGAATTGAAGGGCTCGGCTTACCCAAAAGTGTAGCAAGATGGACATCCTACTTTCAGTCCCTCACTGCTAGTCAAATAGAATGGACACTGGGATGGTTGTTTGTGGATGATATCATATACATGCCGGCAACAGAACCTCATTTCCTTTTGATGGGTCTTAGGAGTATCCAGCCTTATGCCCCGCATTGGGTATTGAGACAACTCGGAAGATGCCAAATAGTGCCAAAAGACGAAGATCTTAGTATTCGGGTAGTCGAGATTGGACCTGATGGTCAGTTCCCTGAAGCAACGGTCCGCAAGATTTGGAATGAATGCCAATACCTAACATCAAACACTTGCGTACAGGATTGAGCTAGAGGCGAAGTGTCACCAGGAAACATTGCTTGGTACGGGAGAGAAATTGAGTTTGAGAGACCACCCAAAAGGCCTTATCTCCAGGAATTCATCGAAACGTCACAAGAACAATGGGATTGGCTAACCGAGGAAAATGAGTACAGGCCACCATAGGAAAATAGAAAAACAAGTCAAAGAGCTTCAATTTGAAAATGGTTGCAAGCCACTACAGATAAGGGGGAAAAGAAAAGATTAACCAAAGAAAACGAACCGTTGTGAGCCCATATACAGAAAATGAAAACAGCCGCGGAAAATCCCCCCAGGAGCGCAAAGGATGAAAAGCTCATAGACAATTTAAGGCGAAAAGTAACCGAGTATGGGTTTGACTTGAATAAAGAAGAAGGTGAACTATCCAAGGTTCGGAAACAATTGGCTAAAAATACGGAGGAACGAGCCCGCATCTTCGAGCAATTAAAGGAAAGGCATGACAATGAGGTTGTTGTTTTGAAAAGGAAGGTCATTATAGTTGATAATAAAGTGTTCAAGCAAGCTAGGTACTTAAAGCCAACAGAGGCCATTGTTATGTAGCAATAGCATGATTGGAGACTGATTTGCGTCAATTCCAAGAACTGAATCAGGTAGCCGAGTAGACTCTAGAGGCAAGGTCCAAGCAAATTGGGCGACTGTTGCAAGAAAAGGGTGTTATAAGGGAAAGAGTACGGATGATCGCAGACTACATCACCACAAAGTGCAACCACCGTGAGGATATGACAAGGTCCATGTTCTTCTCCACCGCCATGACCTTTGTTTGTCAAGTAATGGAAGATCTTCATCACCTCCAAGGGGATTTAGCTAGCGACCCCCAACAAAGCCGAACGATGCCACGCGAGTCCCGAGAGCACTTGAAGCACTAATGTATGTTGGAAACACGTTCTCAAGGCATTATACTAAACGTGTGTTCATATTTTTAGGTTTTGATGAATGACAAACTATGCGCAAATTGACATATGACGAGGTCCAAGCACAAGCGCAAAATTGATATATAACGAGATTCAAGCACAAGACAAAGATCGAGATTAAGTTTTATATGAGTCGGTATTTAATTGTGATCTTGATCCGACAACTTAAACTCAAGACTTGGCTTCTCTCGCAAAAATATTTTTAACAAATCATGCATATTTAATTTAGAGCAAAATGATTTTAAATAATGCATATTTACTTTAGTCAAAATGATTTTTAAACATGCCTCTAAAATCTGGACTAAGATAATCGATTATGTACTTATGATAATCGATTATGTTTAAGTCAGCTGCTTCACAATCGATTGTGAACTTATGACAATCGATTGTGTTAAGGCAGTGAGCATCAGATTTTTCAAATCTGCATGACAATCGATTGTGAACCTTATGACAATCGATTGTGATGAGGCAGTGTCCATCAAAGTTTTTCAAAGCTCAAAATAATCGATTGTGAAGCTAATGACAATCGATTGTGAAGAGACAGTGTCCATCAGATTTTTCAAAGTCACAAAATAATCGATTGTGAACTTATGACAATCGATTGTGTTGAGGCAGTGTCTTCCAGACTTTTTCAAAGTTATTAAATAATCGATTGTGAACCTATAACAATCGATTGTCAAGAGGCAGTGTCTAAATTGATTTTTCAAGACTGATATATAATCGATTGTCAACTTAATATAATCGATTGTATCACTGACTGTTGCCAAAATGTTTTCAAATACCGTCAGGTAATCGATTATTGATTTCCTATAATCGATTGTTTTAATTAAAATCTGGAAAGGATTTTTTGAACGTTGCTGAGTAATCGATTATTGATTTCTTATAATCGATTGTTTTAATTAAAATCTGGAAAGGATTTTTTGAACGTTGCTGAGTAATCGATTGTAGATTTCTGACAATCAATTGTTTTACGTAAAATCTGGAAATGATTTTTTGAACGTTGCCAGTAATTGATTATTGATCTTAGATAATCGATTGTTAAGCGTAAAATCTGGGAATGATTTTTGGAACGATTGGCAAACAATCGATTGTGGCATTTTGACAATCGATTGTCGCAGAGTAAAATCAGCAATTCTTAATTGGCAATTAGGCAACGGTAATACAATGTTTTTCAGCTATTAATACAGCTTCAATTCAGTCTTTTAAGTACAACAACACACAACAACTGATCATACAATTACTAAAGCTTGCATACTTTATTGCTTATCATTTTATATTCATTACATAAGCTTTTGAGAGCCAAATTCTTGTCGAAAGTTGTTGCGATCTTGAGCGTATTCTTTTTACTCATATCTACTCTTAAAGGAGTGTCTTGTTTGAGTGCTAAGTATTTTTGTACACTTGAAGGGAAGTGTTAGTCCCTTGTGTTGTAAGAAGGAACTTGTGTTTCCTTGGTTGAAGTCTTGGAGTGTTGTATCTCCGAGAAAAGGTTGTTGAGGCTTGTGTCCTTAAGTTGTAACGGTTTGTTGAGCACCCGTAAGCTTAACAAGTTAGTGGAAATCTCGAGAGAGTCTCTCGGGGACTGGACTAGCCACGGGTTGTGGTGAACCAGGATATATCGGTGCGTTTGTTCTAATTTATTTACTTATCGCACTTATTTATTTCCGGCAATTTTTAAATTCCGCAAGTTTACGCTAATTTTTATTATAACGCTATTCACCCCCCTCTAGCGTTAAGCGTATTAACTAACAATTGGTATCAGAGCCCAACTCTCTGAAGACTTAACCGTTTGAGAGAAACATTCATGGCTTCTACTCGTGATTCTTTTGCAGGAATAGGTGAAGGACAATGCTCCACCCGACCACCGCTATTCGATGGTACAAATTATATATACTGGAAGGAGAGGATGAGAATATTTGTACAATCAAATAGCTTTCATCTTTGGAAGGTCATAATGAATGGAGAACAAATTCCAACCAAGAAGGTTGAAAATGAATGGGTCCCAAAGTCCGAAGATGAATACGATGCTGATGATATCTGAAAGGTGCAAAATAATGCTAAAGCTATTAATTTATTATATTGTGTTGTAAATGATGATGATTACAGGAAGATATCTTGTTGCACAACGGCGAAGCAAATGTGGGACAAGCTGGAAATTACGTACGAAGGTACGGACCAGGTAAGGGAAGCCAAAATTGATTTCCTAACCCATGCATATGAATTGTTTCACATGAACGAAGGCGAAAAGGTTGATGAGATGTTTGAACGATTTTCAAAAATCGTAAATGATTTACATGCTCTTAAGAAGACCTTCACGGATAAGGAACTTGTCCGAAAAATTCTCCGAAGTCTCACTCCGGAATGGCGATCCAAGGCCGACGCGATTCAAGAATCCATTGGCATTTCAAATGTCACCATCGACGCATTAAGAGGTAATCTTAAAACTTATGAATCTACTATACTTAACCCTCTTGTTGATGATCAAAGGAAGCAAAGAATCGCTCTTAAGGCAAGCACAAGCCAACCTCAAAATGATGAGGACGGAGACAACGAGTTCGGACTCGTTATCAAGAGATTTCAAAAGTTCATGCGAAAAGAGTATGAACGAAAGGGCAAAATTCAAGGAGATCAAATAAAGTGCTATGAGTGCGGAGAAACCGGGCACATTAAATCAAATTTCCCAAATGCTAAAAAGGAGAAGAAACCCTTCAAGAAGCAACGAGCATACATATCTTGGGGAGGCGACTCCGGTGACGAGTCAAGTGAAGAAGAAGAAGACGAAGCCGCAAATCTTTGTCTTATGGCACAAGAAGACAACAAAGAAGAGGTATGTCAAATTTCTTCCAAAAATTTCTTTTCCCTTGAAGAAATGCAAAATGCTTTTGATGAGTTGTATAGCGAATTTATTAAAGCTTCAAAAACTGTTAAGAGTATAAAAGAAAATGCTTCTTTAAAAGAAAAAGATTTTCAAAAACAAATCTCTTTTAAAGAAAAGGAATTGGAAAAACTGATTTTAGAAAATGAGAAGTTGAAAGAGGAAAAAAAAGTTTTTGGCAAGAGAAGCGCCGACAAGCCCGAGAGTTCTAGAAATTGTACTTCTTGCATGCATCTCAAAAATGAAGTAGAAAGGCGTAAGGGCACCTTAGATAAGTTTAACTCTTCTCATAAAAATTTGAATGAAATGCTTGTTAATTTGAAGTCGACCAAGCATGGCATAGGTTTTAGAAACGAGCCTAAAGAGAAAGTTGAAGCCAACCCCCAACCACCTAAGGCTCAACCTAGGATAAATAAAACAAATGTTCATCCTAGATACAACAAACCTAGAAATGATTTTCATCAATCGCAACCTAGAAATAATCATGCTAGAAATAATGCACATTCTAGGCCAAACACTAGAAGGAATTTTGAACCTTTTAGAACACCTAGAAATGATTTCCAACCTAGAAACAACTATTCTAGAAATGATGCATATCCTAGAACAAATAGTAGGAGAAATGATTTTCATGATTTGCACAATAGTTATATTGTCAAGAATAGAGTAAATGAATTCCGTACGTCCAATTACTATCAACCTAGAAGGATGCATAATCCTAACGTGACTTGTCATTATTGTAGACGAATTGGACATATTGCTCCTGCTTGTTTTACACGACATAGACATAACACTCAATCACATCACTATGATTTGCCTAACCCCCAAGGACCCAAAATGGCATGGGTACCTAAAACTCATTAATCTGTTTTGTAGGTATGTTTGAAGGGATCAAGTGTACTATGGTACCTTGATAGTGGATGCTCCAAGGACATGACGGGAGACGAATCCAAATTCCTTCAACTAGAACACAAGGAAGGGGGAAGTGTTATTTTTGGTGATAACAACAAAGGAAAGATTATCGGCATCGTATCGGTCGGTAAGGATGAAAATTCTTCCATTAAGCATATATTACTTGTGAAAGGTTTAAAACATAATCTCTTGAGCATAAGTCAATTATGTGACAAGGGAAATCTTGTTTTATTTGATTCGGATGAATGCTTAGTTTTTAGACGTAGCGATTTTAAAATTATCCTTCGTGGTTTTAGAATGGATAGCATTTGTATGGTTGATCTTGCAAATTCTTCACCCGAATATGTGAATTGTTTAATGAGCAAAGAGGATGATTCTTGGTTGTGGCATCGTAGAGTAGCTCACGTCAACATGCATCTTTTGAACAAATTGGTTTCACAAAATTTAGTTGTTGGTCTTCCAAATTTGAAATTTGAAAATGACTCTATTTGTGATTCTTGTCAAAAAGGGAAGCAAACAAAAGCATCTTTTAAATCGAAAAATATTGTTTCAACTACTAGACCATTGCAATTGCTTCACATGGATTTGTTTGGACCATCTCGCATTGAAAGTCTTGGTAGAAATCGTATGCTTTTGTTATTGTTGATGATTATTCCAGATTTACTTGGACTTTATTTCTTGCCCATAAAAGTGATGCTTTTCAAAATTTTAAATATTTTCTTAAACGTGTTCAAAACGAAAAGAAAAAACCGTCACTTCAATTAGAAGTGATCATGGGGGAGAGTTTGATCACAATCTCTTTGCGGACTTTTGTGATGAACTCGGTATCGAGCATACCTTTTCCGCTCCACGAACACCACAACAAAATGGGGTGGTGGAAAGGAAAAATAGGTGTCTCGAAGAGATGGCTAGAACCATGCTCGAAGAGGCTAAGATTCCCAAACATTTTTGGGCGGATGCCGTGAGTACCGCATGCTACGTTTTAAATAGAGTAGTCATAAGGCCAATACTCATGAAAACCCCTTATGAACTCTACAAGGGAAGGAAACCAAATATCTCCCATTTTAGAGTATTCGGTTGTAAATGTTTTATTCATAACAATGGAAAAGATCAATTGGGAAAATTTGATGCCAAATCCGATGAGGGAATTTTTATTGGGTATTCTTCACGTAGCAAAGCATATAGGGTATTTAATAATAGAACCCAAACTGTGGAGGAATCCCCTCATATTGTGTTTCCGAAAATAATGCTCGCTTGGCGAGAAAGGATTCTTGTTCTGATCTTGCAGGTATTTTAAATAGTTTAAAAGACAAAGTACAAGAGGAAACTCCTAAGGAAATTCAAGATGAAATCTTGGAACAATCAACGGAGGAAACGCCACAATTGGAGAAAGAAACGAAAATGCCTAACGAGTGGAGGACAATCAAAGATCACCCTCTCGAACAGGTAATTGGCAACGTCGGAGAAAAGGTAAGTACCCGAAACTCCCTTAAGAACACCTTAGGACATACTGCTTTTGTTTCTCAAATTGAACCAACAACCATCTCCGAAGCAATTGGGGATGAATTTTGGACCTTAGCAATGCAAGAGGAGCTTAACCAATTCAAACGGAATGACGTTTGGGATTTGGTGCCAAGACCCGAAAATCATACCATAATTGGTCCGAAATGGGTTTTTCGAAACAAACTAGATGAAAATGGTGTAATCACTAGAAACAAAGCTAGGCTTGTAGCAAAAGGCTTTAATCAAGAAGAGGGCATTGACTATGAAGAAACATATGCTCCCGTAGCTAGATTAGAAGCTATTCGTTTATTGCTTGCTTTTGCCTCTTCTATGAATTTCAATTTATATCAAATGGATGTGAAAAGTGTTAGGATTTATGCCCGTCACTAGAGGGGGGGTGAATAGTGCGGCACGAGAATTTTGATAAATATTGCGGAATTAAAAACTTGCAGGAATTAAGTAAGTGCGGAAAGAAAAAGAGCAAGGAAAGAACGCACTGAATTTATCCTGGTTCACCACAACCCGTGGCTAGTCCAGTCCCCGAGAGACTCTCTCGAGATTCCACTAACTTCGTTAAGCTTCCGGGTGCTTAACAAACCATTACAGTTGCTCGTAGATGTACACTCTACAAGACTTCGATTGCTCGTGGATACCGTACCACAAGACTTCAACCACTAAGACTTAGGGTACTTAGCAAACCTGACAAATGAGAAGATATGTTCTTCTCCAACACCTCTCTTTTACAACAAGTACTCTCTCAATAGAGTGGATAAAGAGATACAAATTTAGCTCTATGAACAACACAAAGTTGTCTTTCAATTGGCTCAACAAAAGCTCTAAAATGATGCTTGAATATGATCAATATGTATATCAATATATGGAGGAGTTGTGTGTTTAAAATCAGCTCAAAAGACCTCTATTTATAGGGGTTAAAAGAGTTATGGCCGTTGCTTAATTGATAAAAAATTATACTGATTCTGTGCTCAGACAATCGATTGTCTAGTCTCTACAATCGATTGTGTGACAAATTTTCAAAAGACAGATCCTGATTTTAAGGAAAAACTAACGTTTAAAAATCATTCCAGGATTCTGTGCTTCAACAATCGATTGTCAAAGGAGTACAATCGATTGTGGTTCAAAGTTTCAAAATATTTCTGACAACGGTCTCAGTACAATCAATTGTGGAATTCAACAATCGATTGTGGAAAGCATATAATCGATGTGAAAACATACAATCGATTGTGTGCTATTTTGAAAAATTTAGTTAGACACTGTCTCAACACAATCGATTGTGAGAAGCATACAATCGATTGTCACAAGCATAAAATCGATTGTATGACCAACGTTCAAAAAACAGATTCATTTTAGTTGAAATATACCTTTGATATACTATTAATATACACTGAAGTATACCAGAGTATACCAGAATTGAAAACTTACTTCAAACCCTTTTTGGTTAAAATGAAATTGTTAAAATCATTTTTTTTGAAGTATATTAAAGTATTTATGATATATATATAATTTAATAAAATGATTTAATGCATATTTATGATGACCTAATGTTGAGCCAAAAGACGAGATAAGTTAAATGTTATTCTTACATTGGTTCTACCTAACGACCTACGCCTTGGGTCTTTGGTCTTGAACTCTTGAGCTCGTCTTGGCTTGTCTATGCAATCCCGTCATCAATATTCTTCTAGGCATCCAATCTTCATTGATTGTCAATCGACTTCATTGTTTGTCATTCATCGAAACCTGTACTTGGAAATCATTCTAATAAAACCAAAGAACACATATCAACGGCATCAATGATTTCCAACAAAAAGTGCTTTTCTAAATGGTGTTATTCAAGAAGAAGTTTATGTTGAACAACCCCCCGGTTTCGAAGATTTTAAATCTCCCGATCATGTTTTCAAACTCAAAAAGGCTCTCTATGGTTTAAAACAAGCTCCCCGAGCTTGGTATGAAAGATTGAGTAAATTTCTATTGGAAAATGATTTCATTAGGGGGAAAGTTGACACTACTCTTTTTGTTAAGCATAGAAACAATGATATTTTATTAGTTCAAATCTATGTGGATGATATTATATTTGGTGCTACTAACAATGTTTTGTGCAAGGAATTTTCCGATTTAATGACAAGCGAATTTGAGATGTCTATGATGGGTGAGTTAACATTCTTTTTGGAATTACAAGTAAAGCAAATGAAAGAAGGTACGTTCATTTGCCAAGCGAAATATTGCAAAGAATTGCTGAAACGATTTGAAATGACCAATGCAAAAGCAATGGCAACCCCCATGAGCACATCCGATCATCTAGACAAAGATGAGAAAGGTAAGGAAGTCGACATTAAAAAGTATCGAGGTATGATTGGCTCTCTCCTTTATCTTACTGCTAGTCGTCCGGACATCATGTTTAGCGTGTGCTTATGCGCTCGTTATCAATCGTGTCCGAAGGAGTCTCACCTAACTGCGGTGAAACGGATATTGAAGTATCTTATTGGTACTGAAATGTGGGTCTATGGTACCCCAAAGGTTCTTCATGCCAACTTGTTGGCTATTCTGATTCCGATTTTGCTGTGCAAATTGGACCGCAAGAGCACTAGTGGCACTTGCCATTTGCTTGGTAGCTCTCTCGTTTCTTGGTTTAGCAAGAAACAAGTAAGTGTTGCGTTGTCCACAACCGAGGCTGAATATGTAGCCGCTGGGAGTTGTTGCGCTCAAATCCTTTGGATGAAACAACAACTCTTGGACTATGGCCTAAGTCTTGATCATATCCCTCTTAGATGTGATAATACTAGTGCCATATGCTTGACAAAAACCCCGTTCTTCATTCGCGAACAAAACACATTGAAATTAGACATCATTTTATAAGAGATCACGTTCTCAAGGGCGATGTCGAAATTGAATTTGTTGAAATCAAAGATCAATTGGCCGACATCTTTACAAAGCCTTTAGAGAAAGAGTCCTTCTTCCAAATTCGTAGTGAACTCGGGATCCTTGACTCCACGTTGATCTAAGTCATGCATTGCATCTTCCCTTTCACATGTTTTCTAACTTGAGCGTCGGAGACGTCTAACGTATTTTTGCAGGTATCGCCCTAAAGGCAGGGGGAATTATAAAGCTTGACGCACAGAACAATCGATTTCTCTTTTATATAATCGATTATCCAGTATCAATAATCGATTGTCTTGACATTATTGGCGTTATTATGTCTGAAATTGCAGATTTAATAAATAAACAAATTTTTTTTATTATTCTATATTTTTTTGCTAATAGCAAAAGGGGGAAGATAAAAGGTATGCACTCTCAATACTTATCGGCATAAATTGAGGGGGAATTCATATATTGAGGGGGAACAAATTGCATATCTTGTCTTGAATCGTCATTATAAATTGCCTAACATGCATATCCCGCTTAAAGTTTGCCATTATCAAAAAGGGGGAAATTGTTGGAAACACGTTCTCAAGGCATTATACTAAACGTGTGTTCATATTTGTAGGTTTTGATGAATGACAAACTATGCGCAAATTGACATATGACGAGGTCCAAGCACAAGCGCAAAATTGATATATAACGAGATTCAAGCACAAGACAAAGATCGAGATTAAGTTTTATATGAGTCGGTATTTAATTGTGATCTTGATCCGACAACTTAAACTCAAGACTTGGCTTCTCTCGTAAAAATATTTTTAACAAATCATGCATATTTAATTTAGAGCAAAATAATTTTAAATAATGCATATTTACTTTAGTCAAAATGATTTTTAAACATGCCTCTAAAATCTGGACTAAGATAATCGATTATGTACTTATGATAATCGATTATGTTTAAGTCAGCTGCTTGACAATCGATTGTGAACTTATGACAATCGATTGTGTTAAGGCAGTGAGCATCAGATTTTTCAAATCTGCATGACAATCGATTGTGAACCTTATGACAATCGATTGTGATGAGGCAGTGTCCATCAAAGTTTTTCAAAGCTCAAAATAATCGATTGTGAAGCTAATGACAATCGATTGTGAAGAGACAGTGTCCATCAGATTTTTCAAAGTCACAAAATAATCGATTGTGAACTTATGACAATCGATTGTGTTGAGGCAGTGTCTTCCAGACTTTTTCAAAGTTATTGAATAATCGATTGTGAACCTATAACAATCGATTGACAAGAGGCAGTGTCTAAATTGATTTTTCAAGACTGATATATAATCGATTGTCAACTTAATATAATCGATTGTATAACTGACCGTTGCCAAAATGTTTTCAAATACCGTCAGGTAATCGATTATTGATTTCCTATAATCGATTGTTTTAATTAAAATCTGGAAAGGATTTTTTGAACGTTGTTGAGTAATCGATTATTGATTTCTTATACTCGATTGTTTTAATTAAAATCTGGAAAGGATTTTTTGAACGTTGCTGAGTAATCGATTGTAGATTTCTGACAATCGATTGTTTTACGTAAAATCTGGAAATGATTTTTTGAACGTTGCCAGTAATCTATTATTGATCTTAGATAATCGATTGTTAAGCGTAAAATCTGGGAATGATTTTTGGAACGATTGGCAAACAATCGATTGTGGCATTTTGACAATCGATTGTCACAGAGTAAAATCAGCAATTCTTAATTGGCAATTAGGCAACGGTAATACAAAGTTTTTCAGCTATTAATACAGCTTCAATTCAGTCTTTTAAGTACAACAACACACAACAACTGATCATATAATTACTAAAGCTTGCATACTTTATTGCTTATCATTTTATATTCATTACATAAGCTTTTGAGATCCAAATTCTTGTCGAAAGTTGTTGCGATCTTGAGCGTATTCTTTTTACTCATATCTACTCTTAAAGGAGTGTCTTGTTTGAGTGCTAAGTGTTTTTGTACACTTGAAGGGAAGTGTTAGTCCCTTGTGTTGTAAGAAGGAACTTGTGTTTCCTTGGTTGAAGTCTTGGAGTGTTGTATCTCCGAGCAAAGGTTGTTGAGGCTTGTGTCCTCAAGTTGTAACGGTTTGTTGAGCACCCGTAAGCTTAACAAGTTAGTGGAAATCTTGAGAAAGTCTCTCGGGGACTGGACTAGCCACGGGTTGTGGTGAACCAGGATATATCGGTGCGTTTGTTCTAATTTATTTACTTATCGCACTTATTTATTTCCGGCAATTTTTAAATTCCGCAAGTTTACGCTAAGTTTTATTATAACGCTATTCACCCCCCCTCTAGCGTTAAGCGTATTATCTAACAATGTATTCATGAAGATTGCATTTCCTTATTGTTAAAAAAATATATATAAAGTCTGTCAGTTTAACTTAGAGTCTGTATTTTCTTTTACGCATAGTTAGCTGTTCTTCAAGTCTATAGTTTGTCTTTTATCAAAGCTTGTTAGTTTCTTGTTTAAATCTGTCAGTCTTTCGAGTCCGTGTAGCTGAATTTTGTTATTATGACAATGGAAAATCCCCAAAATATTTTATGCTTCACTTTTTATTTGCAAGAACTACGCTCGGTTTGATTCATGCGGGGTCATGATACGTAGGCAATCTACATAGGATTCGACCATTATTGAATAAAAATTGGAGAAAGGGAGAGAATAAAGCTAAAAACAAATTCGAAAACGAAGAAATTAAAAGCCGGAATGACGCAACCAACCGATGCATGTAGTGACCAATCATGATCTAGGTGCATTCATACCCAATATTTGGCCGCTTACGTGTTAGAACCTAACAGGTTTTTGGTGTTGTGTCAATTCCATACTAGACAGGTGGTTGGTACTTGCTGCTTTCTAGGAACCCACTCCTACAACACGCGGTCTAAGAGCAGGCATGTCATGGTCAATTAGGAAACCGATGTTAGCATTACTGACCCCTCGAAATAAGTAGAGGAATTGGACGTTAATACCATGAAGGAGGAAATGTATAAGCTAAAGAACCAAATGGCTGAGATGTACCTGGCATGGGCAAGAGGACTGCCACCCCCGACCTATCCTGCTAATCCAACATTCATCCCACCACTGGCCCAAGCACCTGACCAGTCCAATACTGATCCACCCTCAAGTATTCCTATCTATTCAAAACATGAAGGTACGACCTCTCAACCACTACCAGCTCCATTGCCAAAGTCGCTCCTCACCCTCCTTCACCAATTTCCCCCATCTATGTGGCATCTCCGCCTCCTGCACTCCACAGGTCGTCAAGTGAACCCTTGCTTCAAGCATATGACCCGCAATACTATCCACCAGAATCTGCTTACAAGACCCATGAGCCTTACTCTTATGCTCCCCGTCTTGAAATCCCAGCGGTAGTAGAAAATCAAACCAAAAATCCTGAGCAGGAAGAGATGCTTAGAAAGGTTAGAAATCTATAACAATCATTCAGGGACATGCGGGGATTAGGTGGCCAGGTGAGCATGGCGTTCAAGGACCTTTGTTTATTTCCATACGTGCAATTGCCTCCAGGTTTCAAGATGCCTAAATTTGACTTATATGATGGACATGGCGATCCGGGCACATCTAAGGGGGTTTTGCAGCAAAATGAGAGAAGCAGGGGGAAAATATGAATTGCTAATGACGTACTTTAGCTAGAGGTTAAGTGGGTCGACACTGGAGTGGTACACTAGGCAGGATCACAATCGATGGTATACTTGGGATGACCTGGCACAAGCGTTTGCTTGCCACTTTCAATATAATCTTGAGATTGTCCCGGATCCTCTATCTCTGACAAAACTAGAGAAGAAACACAATGAGAGCTTCAGGGAATTCGGTTTCCGGTGGAGGGAACAAGCAGCCGGAGTTGATCCTCCCATGAAGGAGAGTGAGATGGTTTGACTATTTTCTACAGGCTCTGGAACCTAACTATTTTGGACATTTGGTGTCGGTAATGGGTAAGTCTTTCAATGAATAGTCAAGATGGGAAGTATGGTCGAGGAAGGCCTTAAATCCAATAAAATCATGAGCTACTCTGCATTTAAGGCGACCACTCAGGCCATCTAGGGTGGATCTAGGGGAACATTCGGAAAGAAGAAGAAGGATGAAGTAGCGACAGTGGAATCGGGAACTTGGTTCAGGCCTCGGGCTCCATCTCATTACGCCCAAATTCCTCCTCACCACCAAACATACCCACATCCTCCATAAAATTCTCCGCAACATTACTATACACCATTAGAACCTCGCTTCTCAGTCCATCACGCACAAGCATATACCCAACCTCCCGCTCAAGCACAATGGCGTGCGCCATCCCCACAAAATACCTACCCAATTCCAGAAAATCATTACCCACCTCCAAGAGTCTACCAACAACCCCTAAAACCCGCATTCCGAGCCAATCCAGTCTTGAAAAATGAAAGGGTGTAGAAGAAGAAGATTTTCGCTCCGCTGGAAGAATCCTACACTAGCTTATTCCACAGGCTGCAACAACTGGATATGCTGAGACCAATCGAAGCGAAATTGCCAAATCCTCCCCTGAAGAATCTAGATTATTCAGTCAGCTGTGAATACTGTTTCATTGCACCATGGCATGATACTGAAAAGTGTTGGAATTTATAGAACGCTATCCAGGAACTTATTGACTCCTATCGGATTGAGGTGCAGACTCCAGAGGTACCCAATATTAACCAAAACCCCCTGTCGTCCCATCAGGAGACCAAATGATTGAGATCATGGGAATAAGGGGAGAGTCCAAGAGGCCTTCACAGACGGTGATGATGATCAAATCCAGTGATGTTTAGCCAACTGAGAATGCAAGAAGTGAGAAGCTAGTAACCGAGGCAAAAAGAAGAAGCAACAAACATGTCATAGTTCAAGGGAGCCCAGCAAGTACGACTGTGCCAAAGCAGGATCAGGCAAAAGTAATAGTACATGGGGCAGCCAGAGAACCTGTCGTGGTTGTGGAAGGTGTTTGCATAGAGCCAGTCATTGTAAAACTAGTAATGCAGCCACCAATCATCAACAGCAAAGCCGTTCCTTGGAGATATGAGCAAGCGATAGTGATGTATAAAGGAAAGGAAGTTAGGGAAGAAGTGTGTGAGGCCCGGGGTTTAACTCGATCGGGGAGGTACTTCGCCCTTGAAGAGTTGAGGAAAGGCAAAATTTCTAAAGATAACCGAGAATCAGTGAATAAAGCTGTGATGGAAGAAGAGGCAGAGGAATTCTTGAAGAAAATGAAAATGCAGGACTACTCCATCATAGAGTAGTTGAGGAAGACACCAGCTCAGATCTCCTTTTATCCTTACTAATCCATTCAGATGAACACCGCCGGGCGCTGATGAAGATTTTGAATGAAGCCCACGTACCTGACAAGATAACAGTGAATCATTTGGAAAACATTGCAAGCAAGATATTCGAGGTAAACCGGGTCACCTTCTTTGACGATGAATTGCCCATAGAGGGAACTGAGCACAACCGAGCTCTTTATCTGACTATGAAATGTGAAGATGTTGTGGTCACCTGAGTTCTGGTCGACAACGGGTACAGTGCAAATATTTGTCCACTCTCCATATTGACAGAGCTAAAGGTGGAGAATGAAAGGGTCCACAAGAATAACATTTGTGTTCGAGGTTTTGATTGTGGAGGCAAAGACACTGTAGGGGACATAGTGCTGGAAGTGACAATAGGGCCTATTGAGTTCACCATGGAATTTCAAGTGTTGGACGTGGTAGTCTCTTATAACCTGTTGTTGGGTAGGCCCTGAATTTATGCAGCCAAAGCAGTTCCATCTATGCTGCATCAGATGATCAAATTTGAATGGGACAGGCAGGAGATTTTGGTGCACGGTGAAGACAATCAGTGCATTTCAGGTGATGCTATCGTACCTTTTATTGAATTTGAAGACAGCAAAGGGCCATGGGTCTACCAGGTATTTGATACTATGCCAGTTCAGAAAATCCCAGAAGGTGAGGTTGTCATGGCCCCAAAGATAGCAACCACGTCAGTCATGGTAGCTTCAGAAATATTGAAGAATGGTTTTATGCCCGGCAAGGGGTTGGGTGCTTCTCTACAAGGCATTGTGCAACCACTGTCCCTCCCCAAAAATCTGGACACTTTTGGCCTAGGGTTCAAGCCTACAGCTGCAGACATAAGGAAAGCAAGGAAACTAAGTTAGAAGGCTTGGGCTCTCCCAAAGTCCATACCAAGGTTGTCCAAATCGTTCGTCAAGCCTAGTTCTAGAAATGCCTCCGTACCAAGTATTCCCGGCCCGTTGATCGACGCCGACGGGGATCTTGATAGAGGGTTAGAAAGGCTGTTCAATGAGGTGAATATGGTCGAGGAAGGAGAAGGGTCGAGCAGGGCATATGAGTAGTTTGTAGGAGCATGCGCAAAAGTCAATAACTGGGAAGCCACTCCTCTTCCCATCCGGGGGGAGTCGTGGTAGTCGGGTTTGATTTTTCTTTTAGTATAGTTTTGATTAGCTTCAGAGTTGTTAATACAGTTGTCATTTCCGTCCATTTGGATGTGTAAACTCTGTTATCTTTGATTTTAATGAAATGCAATTTCCCTTTCAACAGTGTTGATAGGTTCCATTTTTCTTTACTTCTCTTTCTTTTCTCTTTTGTACAGTTATTTTTGTGATGGTTCCAGTGATCTGACATGCATAAGGACTCCTCGACCCAGTATTCAAAATCGCTCTAGTTCAGAAATAATAATTGTGAAAATAGAACATGAAGATGAACCAGAATACAACGAGGAAGGGGCATGGGATGAGATTAAAAAAGAGTTGAGACAATTTGAAGAGAAACCCAAACCAAACCTGAACGATACAGAGGCAGTCAATTTAGGAAGCCCGGATAATATCAAAAAGACAAAAATAAGTGTCCATCTTGAGCCACAACTTGGGACAGAAATAATTGAAGTACTGCTTGAATACAAAGATGTCTTTGCATGGTTCTACGATGACATGCCCGGATTGAGCACTGACTTGGTGATTCACAAGCTGCCTACCGACCCAGATTGCCCTCCTGTCAAGCAAAAGTTGAGAAAGTTTAAAACTGATGTGAGCGTGAAAATTAAAGAGGAAGTGACCAAGCAGTTTGAGGCAAAAGTCATTCAAGTCACACGATATCCCACCTGGTTAGCTAATATTGTGACCATACCGAAGAAGGATGGTAAAACCAGAGTGTGTGTCGATTACTGTGACCTTAATAAAACAACAAAGGACAACTTCCCTTTGTCAAACATTCACATACTGATTGACAATTGCGCGAAGCATGAGCTCGGGTCGTTGGTGGATTGATATGCAGGCTACCACCAGATCTTAATAGATGAATAAGACGCGGAACGAAATAGCATTCATCACGCCGTGGGGAACATATTGTTATAGAGTCATGCCTTTTGGTTTGAAAAATGTCGGGGCGACATACATGAGGGCCATGACAACCATTTTTTCATGATATGATACATAAGGAAATTGAGGTCTATGAGGATGATGTGATAATGAAGTCCAGAAAGCAATCCGATCATGTCAAAGACATGAGGAAATTATTTCAAAGGCTCCGCAGGTATGACCTCAAACTCATCCCGCCAAAATGTGTATTTGGAGTCCCCTCAGGGAAGTTGCTAGGGTTCATAGTCAGCTGCCGAGGCATCGAACTAGACCTATCAAAGATCAAAGCGATACAGGAGCTACCGCCACCGAGGAATAAAACAGAAGTGGTGAGCCTATTGGGAAGATTGGATTACATCAGTCGGTTCATTACTCAGTTCACAACCATCTGTGAGTCCATCTTTAAGCTATTGAAAAAGGATGATGCGGTGAAATGGACGGGAGAGTGCCAGGAAGCTTTTGACAAGATAAAGGAGCATTTGTCAAACCCACCGGTATTGGTCTCCGCCAGAACTAGGAAGGCCCTTGATCTTATATTTGATAGTCCTGGACAAATCATTTGGGTGCATGTTGGGTAAGACCCATGTCACCGGGAGTAAAGAGCAGGCCATATACTACCTCAGCAAGAAATTTACGGCCAACGAGGTTAAGTATACTCATCTTGAAAGGACGTGCTGCGCCTTGATGTGGGTAGCCCAAAGGTTAAAGTATTACTTGTCATCATACACCGCTTATATCATCTCACGTCTAGACCCATTGAAGTATATTTTCCAGAAGCCCATGCCCACAGGAGGGCTCGCAAAATCGAAAATCTTGCTCACATAGTTTGACATTATCTACGTGACCAGGATTGCCATGAAGGCACACGCATTGGCAGATCATTTAGCTGATAATCTGACAGCTGAAAAGTACGATCCCCTGAATACATACTTCCTAGACGAGAAAGTGATGCATATCGATGAAATGGAATGGGATGAGAGGTCAGGTTGGAAATTGTTCTTCGATGGGGCTGCCAACATGAAAGGCGTTGGGATAGGAGCAGTGCTCATTTCTAAAGAGGGGCATCATTACCCTGTCACAGCTCAACTCCACTTCTATTGCACCAACAATATGGCATAATATGAGGGCAGCAGACAGGGGTATCCAGGAAGTCTTGGTCTTAGGGGATTCGGACCTTCTGGTACACCAAATTCAAGGGGAGTGGGAAACAAAAGACTTAAAGCTCATACCATACTGGCAATGCTTGCATGATCTCTACTAAGGATTCAGGTCAATAGAGTTCAGGCACATTCCCAGAATTCACAATGAAGTTGTTGACGCCTTGGCTACTCTAGTATCAATGTTACATCATCCGGACAAGGCTTATGTTGACCCAATACATATCCGGGTCCATAATCAACATGCATATTGCAACATGGTGGAAGAAGAGCTTGATGGCAAGCCTTGGTTCCACGACATCAAGGAATACATCAGGAGAGGTGTGTACCCGGTACAAGCCACGAGTGACCAAAAGAGAACAATCCGTCATTTTTAAAATGGGATTTTCTTCAATGGAGGAATATTATACAAAAAACGTCGGATCTTGGTTTGCTAAGATGCGTAGATGCTGGGAAGGTGACAGCCATCATGACTAAGGTGCAAGGTGGCGTCTGCGGGCCACACATGAGCGAATACGTTTTGGCAAAAAAGATTCTTCGGGTAGGATATTAGTGGCTCACCATGGAGCGGGATTGTATTGGCTTTGTGCGAAAATGTCACCAATGTCAGGTGCATGGAGACTTAATTCACTCTCCGCCGTCTGAATTGCAAACGATGTCCGCACCATGGCCTTTCGTTGCTTGGGGCATGGACGTTATCGGGCCCATCGAACCATCAGCTTCTAACAAACACATATTTATCCTGGTTGCTATTGACAATTTCACCAAATGGGTTGAAGCCAAAACCTTCAAGGCAGTAACCAAAAAGGTTGTGGTCGACTTTGTACATGCAAATATTATTTGTTGGTTCGGAATCCCCAAGACTCTCATCACTGACAATGGAGCAAATCTCAACAGTCACTTAATGAGAGAAGTATGTTAGCAGTTCAAGATCACACATCGGAATTCTACCCCGTACCGCCCCAAGGCCAACAGAGCAGTAGAGTCGACCAATGAGAACATAAAGAAATTACTTCGCAAAATGGTGAAAGGGTCCAGGCAGTGGCATAATAAGCTACCCTTCGCATTGTTAGGCTATCGCACCACCGTCAGCACCTCAGTAGAGGCAACGTCATACTTGTTGGTATATGGCACAGAGGCGATAATCTCGGCTGAAATTGAAATCCCCTCTCTTCAAATCGTGGCCGAAGCAGGAATCGACGACAAAGAATGGGTTAAAGCTCATTTGGATCAATTGAGTTTGATTGACGAGAAAAGATTGGCGGTGGTGTGTCACTGCCAGTTGTATCAACAAAGGATGGCCATGGCATATAATAAGAAAGTGCGTCCCAGAAAGTTTGAATTAGCTCAATTGGTATTGAAGAGAATCCACCCTCACCAGGCCAAGACAAAGGGTAAGTTCGCTCCGAACTAGCAGGGACTATTCGTCGTATCAAAAGTGTTGTCTAATGGAACATTGTATCAGACAGATGTGAAGGAAAATGTGTGGAAATAGCTATCAATTCGGATGCTGTCAAAAGATATTATGTATGATTTTCTTTTGGATCATTGTCTATACATGGCATTTGTTTGTACTTGGCAGGTTTTATAGATTAGAATGATGAAGGCATTTAATTCATCTGTCTAAACACTTTACCCTTTGCTAACCCATTTGAGCTTCCGCTATTTTATTCTCATATCCTCTCCTTCGGAATTCATAACGAGAGTCACACACGCAATTAAAAGGCAGAAAACATACAATAAAGAAAAAACAAAGAGAAAGAGAAAAGAAAGAAAAGAAAAGAAAAGAAATAAAAGAAAGAAAAATAAGAAGAAAAGAAAAGAAATGAAAAAAAAGAAAAAAAAAGAAAAAGAAAAAGAGAACAATCACAAAGGAACAACGGAAAGAGAGGAGGAGAAGAAAAACAACAACAAAAACAAGGAATCGGCAGGAACTATGTTTGACCTGATTCTTTTTTAAGGATACGTAGGCAGCCTCATGGCTCGGTCATATTCAGATAAATCCAAAGGCCCCAAGAAAGAAACTGGGATAGAAATGGCATTGGTTTGGATTCCGAAGGTTGTAAATTTTGAACCCATAAAAAGGATTTCTGAGCCTTTCACACCCTTTCCTTCTAACCTTGTCCAATTGCCTACATTACAATCCAATAAAAGACATTCTGATAAATCTGTAAGGAATGCCGGGGCAAGCAATGAGAACTGGACCACACCTCAGGGCGGCACTATACTTCTTGCAGAAAAATAATAAAATGAGAGAGTCTTATGGGTGAAAACCCTCACGAGCACCTTAAGGCGACGAGAGTTGAGAAAAATAAAAAGAGAGAGAGCCTCATTGGTAAAAAACCTCACGGGCACCGTGAGGCGAAAGTAAGGCAAGAAGTAACATTCAGAAAAGGGGCTATTGGCAGAAATTTGGTCAAGAACACTGCACGGCAAGCAAAGCTATGGTTTGGTTGAAGGAATTGGGTTAGAAATGGTCACAACAACAAAAGCATGGCAACAGAAGGTCGGTCATTGAGACGTACGAGGTCAAGCAGGCCGAAGCGCATGTCATGATCATGAAAATTCAGCTGCTCTTCCTCAGAGAAGTTTTCTTTATCTTCCTTTCAACGGTCAGTGAATCTGGAATTCTTTACTAAATACCGTTCAGAGTCATTGCATTTCGTTTTTCTTTTGAGTTCCTAAAATCTCTTGTTGAAGCAAACGGGAGGAATTTCAAAGTCCATTATCAACTCCCAAAAGGACAAAGCACATGAAACCCAAAAAACATAACAAAGATGACAAAATTTGAAACATCAAGGGGAGGACTCACAGGAGCTTCGATGATAAAATTAATGGAAGAGACAAGAGTTGGCAAAGTGACACACTGACCGGTAATCTCAGAGAGGACGCAAGACTTCGGGCAAAAAGAGTTAGAAGCAAAACACAAAGATGGGAAAGGTCGTAAGGGATTGACCAAGCATAATACCTTAACTAAACAGTCGTCAGGGAATGATATAAGGCTTCTGGCAGAAGAGGCAAAAGCGCAACACAAAGATGGAAAAGGTCATGAGGGTTGGCCCGGCATGATATTCAACTCATCAATTGTCGGAGAGGGGTATAAAGAATTCTGCCAAAGGGTCGGAAGTGCAACACAAAGTGGGGAGCAAAGTAAAGAAACAAAGGGCGAGGGCCAACCAAACATCATAGACTGACAAGGTGATTTCAAGAAACGGTGTAAGGAATTAAGCAAAGGCTCAGAAATATAACGCAAAGATAAGGAACAAAGTGAATCCATAAGGTTCAGAAGGTCGACCAAGCATAATATATTAACTCATCAATCATCAGGGAAGGACATAAAGAATCCCGGCAAAGGGATAGAATGTAATGCATTGATGGGGAGCAAAGTAAAGCGTAAAGGTTTCGAGAGGTCAGATGAGCAGTTTCAACTCATCATCAACATGGACAATGGAACACAACGGAACAAGACAGTGGGGAGGCCGTTTCCAGCAAGAATGCCGCAAGCCAAGTGCCACTTTTCAAACTGACTAGTTCTCTTTGATTGACACAGGGGCAGAAAATTCTAGAAGAGCCTAAGGGAGGCCTTTCGCAAGGAAAGCAGGCACACAGCAGGTATGATCAAGACCTCAGGGCCCACCTAAAAATAGGGCCCAGCTCAACTCAAAAAAGGCATGGACCATCATAAATATCCTCCCCAGCAAAGAGTGCAGAGGATCAACCTTACCTAACAAGCCCCAATAGGGACAATTGAAGGTTAAAAGAGGCAAAGAGTTTGAGATAGAATGCAGTTTCAAAACTCAAACAGGCGCAGGTGACAGGGGCAAGCACCAACACATTCCCCCGTAAGAGTCATAGGAACCCTCCCGAACAATTATCACTAGCGGAAACAACAAGAAGTTAGAGTTGGCATTTAAGCAAGAACCCTCAGGACCCTCCTGGAAAATTGGACTCGTTTTAAGGTTAGGAATAATCATGGATAACAAAGAACATAAAGCGACTTGCATAGGATTCAGTTAGAGGTTGTCAGGACCCTCCTGAAAAATGGGACTTGGCCTAGAACAAAAATAGTCGGGTGGCATGGTCAAACCCAAATACATCCCCAAACAAGAGTCATCAGGATCCGCCTGATAATGGGATTTAATCGTAGGAGTTTTCAGGACTCCCTGGATAATGGGACGTAGCTCTAAATACTAACCCCCAGCAGACACATTTTGTCATCACATTAAGAGTTGTCAGGACCCGCCAAGATAATGGGAAGTAGTTTTAGTCACCGGTCACCAGCATATCCCCAGTAGATATAACCCATAACAAGACATAGAGGAAAATATTACCTTTTGAGAAAACATGACATAATTTCAAAGTTGTCACCAGTTAAGGATTGTCAGGACCCTTCTAGATAATGGGACTTAGTTCTAGAAATATCTGGTAAGGAGATTTTATTAACACTCATCGATCCGCCCAGCATCAAACTGGGGCGGAAAGGGTATCTTGTGTTTTGTTTGTTTTGTTGTGATAAGGTACACGGGCAGCACTCTCAAAGAATATTTTCAAGTTGCAAGCTTTGACAATCAAGCACCCACCTGTATAACAAGGGAATATTTTTCAAAATTTCAAGTTTTGGCAATTAGGCGTCCACCTGTAGAACAAGGGAATACAGAATGTCAAGCTTTGATAATCAGGCGCCCACCTGTAGAATAAGGGAATATTTTTCAAGTTTTCAACTTTTGGAAACCAGGCGCCCACTTGTAGAACAAGGGAATATTTTTCAAAATATCAAGTTTGGATGATCAGGCGCCCACTTGTAGAACAAGGGAATATTTGTCAAAATTTCAAGTTTTGGCAATCAGGCGCCCACCTGTAGAACAAGGGAATGTTTTTCAAGATGCGCCCACCTGTCAGAACAAGGGAATACATGTCAAGTCCAACAGTTCGTCAATAAACATAGAAGAAGAGAAGACAAGAAGGCAACAAGGTAGTCACAGGAAGAAACACAAGGCAACAAAGCAACGACGATCAAGAGCAAGATTAAAGACATAGATAGGTTCTTTTGTAATCTGTAGGTCATAGCTTAGTCTAGCTTCTTCATTTTTTTCAAGGTGTAATAAGGGATTCTAGCAGCTGTAGCAGCAACGACAGCAGCAATGAAATCATAGCTCTTGGTAGTCCCAACTACCAAACACTCCAGAACTACACTGACCGGATTCCTTTATAGCCAAGGATATGTAGGCAACCTTTGAAGCAGGGTTCGGTCATACAGTTTTAAAAATGCTTCTCATGGAAAAAAGTAGGCAAAAATCTCTTAGTTGCTCATTTATCTTTGCCCGGAAACCCTTCGTGTCTCCAAACAAAAAGGGACAACTATGAGCACGTAATTTTTGTCTCGCCCGAAATATTCCTATAAATTCATTAAATTAGGAATTTTCTATTATTATTTGAATTTTTAGGAATTATTTGTGTGACCTTGTGCTTATTTGCATCTTTCTTTTATTATTTGAACTTTTAGGATTTATTTGTGTGATTTTGTGTTGTTTGATTTATAGGAATTAATTGCATAATTATTTATTTATTTATTTGCATGTTGCACAACTTAATTAATATAATTCATAAAAATATAAAAATGGCATGTTTGCATTTAGTATTTAATTTTTAATTTTTTTCAATTAATTAGTTCCTATTGAAAAAAAACAACAAAAAATTGGTTAATTTTCTTTGAATTTAGAGTCTAGGTTATTGTAGGAGTTTTATCTAGTTTATTTCATGTTGAATATGTTATTGGCCATTTTTATTTTTGATTATTAAAAATATGAAAAATAAACAAAATATACAAAAGAGAGTAAATGATTGTATATATATTAACTTTGTTTTGGGCCAAATCATGCATCAAACCTGGCCCAAAAACCACCAAACCCACCCAAATAAACCCAGACCCAAAGTCCCTGCTCGATCCAAACATTAGAGGCCAAAACGACATCGTTTCACGCTCAAGAAATCTGGGCTCTTGATCAAGCCTGATCGCACGGTCAAGATGGGGGGAGGTGTCACACTATATAACTATCACACAACACCCCCCTCCCATCACAAACATCGTACCTTGTCCAAACCTAGACCTAAAGCATCCGATGTAACATCGCTATAATGCTGCCATATAACCACCTTCCCTCCGCCGGCCGGAAATCGTCGCCGCAGGCTGTGTAGCTCCGACGGAACATTAGATAATACCACATCCTCTCCTCACCCTCCCCTTTCCAACTCCACCATTAGTTACCCTCGAGTCCCCCCACCCCCACCCCCATCTTGTCGAATAACCACTTGAAGTTTGACAGCCCCGCTGTCCACGGCGGCGACCGGTCGCCAAACACCCCAAGATTTACACCCCAGATTCCTCACCCCCAGCATCATCACAGATCTGAAACAATGACTATTCGAATCATACCACACCTGCACGAATATCGATTTGAATAGCCGGCCAAAACCTAATCACCTCCAAAATTCGTCAAACCCACACTAAAACCTCTCCTCATACCCCTCAACCCAAATCCATGTCCCATGGCCCTCGAATCACCATCGTTCGGCTGATTACTAGATTAAAGTTGGCCAGAACCGGTAAAATGATGCATGTGATTGCTGAAGCCCAAAATTTAAGCTAAGTTATTCAACTCTGTTTAATCTTAGTATGGTGTCCTTGTAGAGGTCCTTTTTTTTAATACATGCTTAGTGTTCATGCCCTCCTCTCCTTATCTTTTCTGTTTAGGTTTAATACATGGTTCATTAAATAAGCTTATAGTGTAGTGAGCATAGTTGTTGATATGTTATTCTCTTTTTTTTAGGCAAAATTTGGATTTTATTAATAAAGAAAATAAAGTTACCATAAATAGGTGAATTACGAGTAAGGGAGACAAATCGCGGAGTTGTTACCCATATAACACAACCGGTCTAACCTTACCGTATTCAACCTATTATGATAATATTACAAAAACAAAAGAAATTACAAGAAGATAGGTTTATACGATAAGGATTGGGATGCCAATATTGTCACCCATATAACAATACCAGCAGCAACCTTACCTTATAATTCCTATCGACGCCCTAAACAACCTCATGAAAGAAAAAGCAATAAAAGATAAACATTACTGTGATGGAAAAGAGAGCAGAATTGCTTTCTTTTCTTCATATTTGTGGACTGTTAGCTCCATGTGTATTTGTCCTTCACGCTTGTTCCTCGCCCGAGAAGGTTTTAAGATGGATGGTTGTACGGCTTGTTTTTGTTTTGCGACTCTCATCAGGGGCCTTCGAATGTTGGCGTCAACGCCCATCCTGCTGTCGCAAATTCTTTCTCTTTCACAAGTTATCTTATTTGCTTTACTATGCATTGGCGATAAATCACCATTTCTCGCCGCTTGTGCTCGGCAATGTGATAACATTTGTTCTTCCTCTCCTTCTTCAAAGAAATGTCTTCCTATATCCTCATTCAGAAATTTGTTAGTTTTTGTATCTGCCATTGCTTCCAATAGTTGCCTTTCCTCAGTCGAGATTACTGAATCAATTGTGACGAGCTGCCTCGCCTGAGACCTTGCTACTGTGTTGATATCATCAGATGGCAGCAGAGTTGACATTTGAGCACCTACTGAAGTTTCTGCTAGTTTCAATTGACGATCATGTATTGTATCATTTCTGTCAAACTTTGGTGTCCTTTCAGTTTAGCTAACTGCTTTTGCGTTATTTCTTGGAACAAAAACTGGAGCATTGTGGTTTAAACTGTTGTTTGCAGTTGCTGTTTGATTCACTTTTGCGCGACAGTTCTTATTTTTATTTTTCCTTTGACATATTTGCTCGACTGAATCTTCACTGTCTCCTTCATTACTGTGTTGATCACCCTCTTGGTCTTCTTCTTCCCATGAAAAACTAGCGAGTCCTTCACCCCAGCTTTCCTCATCATCGTAGTCTCTTTGGTCTTTCCACAATTTCGCTTTAGCGGCCTTTGCCCTCTTTGGCACAGTAGGAGTAGCTATAATTAAGGAACTTTGAGGTTTTGACTGTATTTGATTAGAGCAGTCCAAATCTGGATGACTATTAGAGATAGTCGCAACAGTTTTACTTTTGTTTTGTTGAGACATCACTCTCTTGTGAATTGAATTCTGTCCAGAAGACTGTCCCCAATCGTTCTCAACTGAGGATGCATTGCAAATCACCTTAGGTTGCTGCTGTTCAATTGGCTGTGCATTATTCAAGTTGGCTATCCTATTTTCATTTACTGCATTTCCAGATCCACAATACTGATGTCCCTCGATACCAGTCTTCTGTCCATCCTTTGCACACTGACTGCTAACCAAATTGGTCTGCATTGTGTCAGTTTGTTGTATTGTTGATACTTTCCTTTCCTTATCAAACATATCTTGATTTTCCGATGGAATAGTGTTTTGTTGAGAAACACCTCCTATTACTTGCTTTGGAGATGTAACAGTTGCCACAGCTTGTTGCAGCAATTCATTTTCTACTGCAGTGTTGTGAGTGAGCTGTTGATCAGTATCATTCAATTCCCTCGCATGAGCTTCTGTAGACTTCAAACTACCCTTCTGCATTGTCCCAACATGTTCAGTGGAGTTTTTTGATTGTGCATTATTTTGGATTGCAGCATCTATAGCTGCTGAATCAGAGGTATCAAAAACTTCCTCCAAACCTGCATTTTGATTGTAAGTCACCTCACATTGTCCAGTTGTAAAACTATTAGACTCTGTTGCATTTATTGGAATGTCAGAAGACGTAGCTGGTGGATCAGGCAAATCAGAATATTTCTGTGCTATACCATTTGACTGATTTTTTAGATTAGGCATTTGTGACCCTTGATTTGATTCAGGAAGGTATGATGCATCACAGAAATTTGCAAGTGTTAAACTCTCAACTGATTCATGATTAAATCCATTTGGAGAAGGATTAACTTCATCTGCCAGTTTATTTTTAGTTTCACCTAATGCTTCAACATATGCAGCAGAAGGATTCGATATTGACATTTCATATGGAATTGCCAAGTCAGCAATAGTTTTAACATCAGTTCTCGACATCTGCTCAATAGAAACTACCAAATTCTGGCCAGAGATTTGTTCTACAGTAACCCCAGTTGGATATGCAATTACAGAATCCAGTTGATCAGAATTATTGATCTGTACTGCATTGTGCTGTACACCTTGATCCTCATTCTGTTTCATAGCATTTTTCCCATTATCAAGATGTACATTTGAGTCATACAGAGTCTCATTAACTTTCTGTCCAGAATTCTCATCCAACACTAAATGGTTTTGTATATTTACTGCTTCTGCACTCTGAGTAGTGTCAGTCGCAGAAGATTTACCATTCTGCTTCACCACATCAATTACAAGTTGAACATCAGAGTCATTAGCACCTTGATCCTCCTTCTGTTTCATAGCATCTTTTCCATTAGCATGATGTACATTTGAATCATACAGACTCTCATTCAGAACCAAATTGTTATGTGTATTCACTGCTTCAGCAGACTGTGCAGTTTCATTCCCGGCAGATTGAATTTTCTTTGGATCGACTTTCTATTTCCACACAACATTTACCTGTTGAACATCAGAATCAGTAACACCTTGACCCTTATTCAGTATTGGATTATTGTGTACGACCTTTCTTTGTACAGCTCTTTTTTCCATTTAGAAAATCCCTTGCATCCCCTTGTAATTTGCCGACAGTATCCCCATTACCAGTTGAGTGATTGGCCAGGTTATGCTCCTCTGTACCAGGTTTATTATTTTTAATCCTACAAACCTGCTCCACATGTCCTTGGTGTTTGCAAAAGGCGCAATAACTAGGAAGGTTGTCGTAAACAATGATTTGCTGGAACTCAACAGATTTCCCGGAAGTAGAATCTACGAACTGTAACATTACCTTATTAGGGTGTTTATCCAAAAGGTTCAAAATAACCTTGACCCTTGCTGCGCTAGGCCTCGTTCTATCCTGCGTCGCCTTGTCAACAGCAATCGATTTTCCAACAGCAGACGCAATTGACAGTAGAGACCTTTTCGCAAATAAGTTTGGTGGCAGACCTGGCATAGAGATCCATACGACTGCCATCGACGTCTCCTCCTTTGGATTAAATTCGAAAGTCCAAGAAAACGTTCGGAAGAAATATTCTTCGCCATTAGATTTAAGATAACCTGTCGACTTTCCAAGGAAGTAAGCATAATCGTCGAACATATCAAACCTAACTAGAAGGTGCCTATATTCCAACTGTCCAACATTGCAATGACCTTTAACATCAAATTGCGATGAAAAGATTCGTCGCACTTCCGATACATCAGGTTTGCCATATGAGAATTTTATCACAACTGCTTGGTGCAAACCTTCTTCTCTGGTGAAAGTGTTAACATCTTCCATTGTGAATTGGATTACACGATGCTCATGTTCGAAGTTGACTGCGCAAAGCTCGATCTTTGACGAAGCATTCTGACTAGCTTGACTAATCGATGCATACGATGGCTTTACAAATTCTTTCGACGTTGTTGTTACTGGATTTTTAATAATCTCTCCCACAGCCAAATGCTGGGGAGAGATCAGTGCAGACATGGCTGCCAAAATCGCTTGAACTGTTCAAACTTGATCAACCATCATTTTGGACAACAAAATTCAGCAAGAAAGATGTGAAAAAACGATCTGGAGGATTCGTATGATTAGATGTATTTCGAATCCAATCAACAATATTTCGAATCCAATCAACTTAATGAACAAGCCGAAAGATTCAAAAAACTGAATCTGAATTTGAATTAAGCGAAAGAATCGCAAGATTTAAGATCTGTTGCGTTTGGCGTAAGATTTTGTAAAAACATTAAAAGGAATGTGTTCACTTCAAGATGGATATTGTCTAGACGCCAAAAGAGTAATAATCTGCCACCGGATTCCGATATGAATAGTGACTGAAATTCAGTGTTCACGCATGATACAGTGAAAAAGCACTGTTCATGCGAGAGAGAAACTCTATCACACATTACATTCTTACATATGTTCTTCTCTTGAATATACTTTATGTTGGTTTAATTTTGGCTAACCCTGTTAACCTTAACCTATTTATGAAAGTTGATTAAGTGTTTGTGTTTTGACTCTGATGTCTTATATTGCGGTCTTCGGGGTAAATGTATACGATTACTGATGTTTCTTCTCCTAAATAAATTTTATCTTGGTTCAATTTTGGCTGACACTGTTAATTTGAATATGTTTACGAAAAGTTGTAGGTGTTTTGTTCTTTGACTCTGAGTTCTTATCATTGGATAAATATACATGTTCAATTATGTGTTCATCTCCTAAATATTTTTATTTTGGTTCATTGTTTCCATCAGTGGTTGATTGTTTTAGTTTGGGTCTTTTAGTAAAAGGAAACATGTGTTTATGCCTTGATTTTGGTTGATTCCCTCAATTTAATCTTGTTTTAATTTTACAATATGCTTTGGTTAGACAGTAGGGCTGCACAGTTTTAGTTAATTTGGATTTGGATTAATTAATTCAAACATTTAGGTTAATTTGGGTTCTGTGATTCAGATCTTAGGTCAATTCATTATAGTTAAGTTGACTAGGGTAAGGTTGGGATATGATTAATAATTATAGGAACAGTACAAGGGCAATTAAGGTACTGTAACAAGGAATCTTTGACAGTTAAGCGAAGAAACTTCTGAAATAGGGATTGCAATTCAGATTCTTTATTTTGATGACTTGGGTAGCAATCTAGGAAATGGGAGACTAAAGTAGTAAATAAATAGTTACTAAAAGGTAATTAATATCAAAAGTTAGTCCTATGAGTGAGGATATATATACTAGCACTAAAAGCTTAAAAAAGTGGAGCTGTGAAAAAGATAGAAAAAAAGAGGCTGAAAAAATGATAGAAAAAGAGCTTAAAATCAGGGGTGCTTGTTCAATCGATTCTCAGAGCTTAGACCTCACAAATTTGATCCAAAATTAAGTCTGATTCCTAATTCTTATCATGGACAAAAGGTTTATCTGTTGGTTTGTTGTTTGGCTGAGATACGAGTTTGGTTAAGCTATTTTAAATTGATATTGGTTGTGACTTGCATTTCCTGGGCTTTGGAAGTGCTTAAGTTTACTGTTCCATTGATTTAGGGTCTATTCACTGGTTTTCTCGTTAACTCTGGGGTTTATTTGCCACTGATGTTGCTGCTTTGCTTTCTGACTGCTTGCTCATAGATTTCTTCTTCATCCCAGGTACACTTCTAAGCCTGACCATGTAAAAACTCAATTCGAAGAGAGAAATGAAGCTGGTTGCACATATTATTTTCCATATTTGTTATTCCAATTTCGAGTAGCTTTCAATTTGTGTAATCATTCATTGTAAATAATTATGAGACTGTCAAGGACTTTTAATCAATTAGTTCACTTTCGATCTCATGAGTAAATATATTGATAGTAGCATATAGTAGCATGATCCCCTTTAGCATGAAAGTAGTCAATAGTGTAATGAATTTAAAGTTCAAATGTACTATTAACCTTGGTATGGTGACTAGGTTGTGTTAGTTGATATGATTGTATCATGGTAGACAAACATTGCTAATAGGACTATTTGGGGATATTACTGTGAATCATTATTCGTATAGAATTGTTGATCAAATGCGAACCTGAAAGTTGGTTTTAATTTTACAATTACTTTGCATTAGTCTTCACTCACGCATGTGATATAAAATCTAGCTATATGAAAGTTATTTGTGTATTTATTGAACTAGATTGGGCTCGATAGGGAACAACATCAAGCCCAACTTCTGTTAGAATAAACGCTTAACGCTAGAGGGGGGGTGAATAGCGTTATAATAAAAAATAATGTAAATTTGCGGAACTAAAAATTGCAGGAATAACGTAAGTGCAGTAATTAAAAAGATAAGGAGAGAACACACCGAATTTTATCCTGGTTCACCACAACGTGTGGTTAGTCCAGTCCCCAAGAGACTCTCTCAAGTTTTACACTAACTTCGTTAAGCTTACGGGTGCCTAACAAACCGTTACACTTGCTCGTAGACATACACTCTACAAGACTTCAACCTGCTCGAGGATACCGCACCTCAAGACTTCAAACCAAGGAACTACTTTTCCTTCTTACAACAAGGGATTAGAATATCCTTTCAAGTGTGTACAAACACTTAGCACTCAAGACAAGACTCTCTTTATAGAGTAGATATGAGTAAAAACAATACGCTCAAGAACACAACACCTTCGTCAAGAGTTTGGCTCTCAAAAACTTATGAAATGAATATAAAATGATTGCAAAGAGAGTATGTAAGCTTTAGCAAGAATGTGTTTGTTATGTTTAGAAGAGTGAATTTGAGTTGTATTTATAGTGCTCAAAACACCCAAAACCGTTTCTTAATTGCTAATCACAAATTGCTGATTTTGTGCTAGGATAATCGATTATCTGATTCTGCATAATCGATTATCTGCCAATCGTTTAAAAATCATTCCCAGATTTTAAGCAGAATAATCTATTATCCAAATCGTATAATCGATTACCTGACAACGTTCAAAAATCAATCCTCGATTTTATGCTTAACATAGTCGATTGTCTGATTGTACATAATCGATTATCTTTCAGTGTTTGAAAATACTTTGGCAACGGTCTTTAATATAATCAAAAGCCATAATCGATTATTTTGCTACTTTGTAAAATCTGATGCTCACTGTCTCAACATAATCGATTAGTCTAAGGCACATAATCGATTATCTTGTAGCTTTGAAAAATCTGGTGAACATTGCCTTAACATAATCGATTATCATAAGGTACATAATCGATTATCTTGCAGTTTTGTAAAATCTGGTGTACACCGCCTTAACATAATCGATTATCATAAGGTACATAATCGATTATCTTACAGCTTTGTAAAATTTGGTGTACACTGCTTTAACATAATCGATTATCATAAAGTACATAATCGATTTTGTTTGTCCAGATTTGAAAGACATGTTTAGAATTCATTTTGGTAAAAATAAAATGTTTGAAAATTATTTTGCTTTGAATTAAAGATGCATGGTTTGATAAAAATGATTTTACGAGAGAAGCCAAGTCTTGAATCAATTGTCGGATCAAGATCACAATTATAGAACGACTCATGTATAACTTTGTTGCTTTACTTCATCTTGATCTTTGTTTCTCTTGTGCTTGGACTTCGGCATATGTCAATGTTCCGTTCACGTCGTTTTGTCATTTATCAAAACCTACAAATATGAACACACGTTTAGTTTAGCGACTTGAGAACGTGTTTCAACAATTTCCCCCTTTTTGATAATGGCAAACCAATATCGGCATATGCATATTAATTAATTCATAATGACGATCTAAGACAAGTATATAGATATGCAACGAGTTCCCCCTCAAGTTATGAATTTCCCCTCAATTTATGCCAATATGTATTAGTGTGCATAGAGTTAGCATAGCCCATATCTTCCCCCTTTTGACATTAGCAAAAAATAGCTAACTCTTTATTGATTAAACAATATAGCAAATACATAAAAATAAAAGACAGAATATTATGCAAACTAGAAAAATAAAGAGACAAGACATTATTCATTTTCGTCATTGACTTCCGTCTCGACATCCGGTACATCTTCCCGAAGGACAATTTGGGCATATGGATAATGGACGTGATCAAAATATCCATGGAGCTCGTGAGTCAATCGATTGACATTCATATCAATACGATTTATGGATGTGGACATGGCGGCAAGGTTCTCGGAAATAGATTGGAGGGATGCATCGGACGGGGCCGGATGACGACGTCTTTGAGGTGGAGGAGGAGGCGGATGCTCACCGATATTGGGAAATGAAGATTCTTGAATTTCCCAATGTTTTGTCGCCTTTTTGTGAGGACCGACGGAGGTGTCGATACCGGAAGCAACAAGAATGGTCATAACGACAAAAGCATAGGGGAGTGGCTTATCTTCCCCAATTGCATCATATAAGTGAGTCATGACGAACTTGCACCAATTGATGCGAGCCCCGGTGATAATGGCATGCATGAGTTTTGAATCCTCATGAGAGATAGTTGTGTGATTGAATTTTCGTGGTTTTAGAACGCGGGTGATGAAATAAAAAATTAGACGATATACCGGGAGCATGTTTGTAATGGTTGGACGATGATGGTCCGGAGTTGCAATAAATTCACCGATGACAATTTGGGTGAAGAGAAGTTGTTCATCAAATAACGCGCCTTCTTCCCTAGTATAGAGAGAAATGTCTTCCCTATTTCGTGGGAGTTTAGTGAGGGATTGAATATTTGCCTCAGATAGAGGAATTGAAATTCCATTGACGTGCGAGACAATTTCACCATCTTCGTCCTTCTCGAGATTTGAATAGAAGGCCCGAATTAGAGGAGGGTGAATGTAGGGAGTGTGAAGATATAGGAATTCAAGGAGTTGGCTTTGCATAAGCATATTTGCTGTGGATGGAGGGGCGCTGTGATTAAGGAAACGATCCGTGGAAAATCGAGGAGGAAGCATTTCTCCATTTTCAAATTTTTCCATGAAGCGCATAAGTTCGGCTTCACTATTGAATCGTAAATAAGAACCATCTTTATAACAACGAACTGGTGGACGAGTGACGGAAGAGGAGGCAACATTTTTGCCGGAACGAGCTCGTTTGGAAGTTTTGCCCGTCATTTTGAATGAATAGTAATAGCCTTTGAAGAGTTTTGAGAGATTTTTTTTTTGAGAATTTGGGAGCTAAGATTGATGTTTGAGTGAAGACATTGAAGATATAATGCACCTATTTATAATGTGAAGAATGAAATAGCATTAAAGTGAAGAAATCTGCAAAAATTTAAGGAGCAAACGGTCAGAAACGGTAACTATTTTGAAATACTGACCGAGAATAATCGATTATGGAACTGTGGTAATCGATTATTCTGACACAGTGTGCCCAGTGATTTTCTGACTTGGGGAATAATCGATTGTTCTTTTGAGATAATCGATTATTTCAGGAAATGTAGTAACGGACATCCGAGACGGAATAGGAAAATCGATTACACTGTTTTAAATAATCGATTATTGTCACACAGTGACTTAACACCTGAAAATAAATGTCAGCATAATCGATTAGGGATATGTGATAATCGATTTTTATGTTTAACAGCTGAAATCCTGCAAAGCCAAAACTGTTAGACAATCGATTGTAGTGTTGTATAATCGATTATGTCAATTTTCCAGCATACAAAACATAAAACGTAAATGGGGAATAATCGATTTATTGACTTTAGAGTAATCGATTATTCTGCACCGGTGTCTGATAATCCCCCCTGTCTTTGGGGCGATACTTGCAAAAAAGAATTAGGCGCCTCCGACGCTCAAGTTAGTAATTGTTTAAAAAGAAATGCAATGCATGAATTAGATCAACGTGGAGTCAAGAATTCCGAGTTCACTACGAATGCGAAAAAAGGACTCTATCTCTAAAGGCTTTGTAAAGATGTCGGCCAATTGATTTTTGGTTTCAACAAATTCAATTTCGACATCGCCCTTGAGAACGTGATCTCTTATAAAGTGATGTCTAATTTCTATGTGTTTCGTTCTTGAGTGAAGAATAGGATTCTTCGTCAAGCTTATGGCGCTAGTATTGTCACATCGAAGAGGAACATGATCGATACTAAGGCCATAGTCCGAGAGTTGTTGTTTCATCCAAAGGATTTGAGCGCAACAACTCCCCGCGGCTACATATTCAGCCTCGGTTGTGGACAACGCAACACTAACTTGCTTCTTGCTAAACCAAGAAACTAAGGAGCTACCGAGCAAATGGCAAGTGCCACTAGTGCTCTTGCGGTCCAATTTGCAACCCGCAAAATCGGAATCGGAATAGCCAACAAGTTGGCATGAAGAATCTTTGGGATACCATAGTCCCACATTTATTGTTCCAACAAGATACTTCATAATCCGTTTTACCGCAGTTAAATGTGACTCCTTCGGACATGATTGATATCGAGCGCATAAACACACGCTAAACATGATGTCCGGTCTACTAGCAGTAAGATATAGAAGAGATCCGATCATACCTCGATACTTCTTGGTGTCTACTTCCTTACCTTTCTCATCTTTGTCAAGATGGTCGGATGTACTCATTGGGGTGGCCATTGTTTTGGCGTTGCTCATTTCAAAACGGTTTAGCAACTCCTTGCAATATTTGGATTGGCAAATGAAAGTTCATTCTTTTATTTGTTTCACTTGCATCCCCAAGAAGAAGTTTAGCTCACCCATCATTGACATTTCGAATTCGCTAGTCATTAACTTAGAAAATTCCTCGCATAAAAAATCATTAGTAGCACCAAAAATAATATCATCGACATAAATTAGAACTAATAGAATGTCATTGTTTTTATTTTTGATAAATAGTGTAGTGTCGACTTTCCCCCTTTCAAACTCATTGTCTAAGAGAAATTTACTTAGACGCTCATACCAAGCTCGAGGAGCTTGTTTAAGACCATATAAAGCTTTCTTAAGCTTGAAGACATGGTCGGGAGATTTAAAATCTTCAAAGCCCGGGGGTTGTTCAACATATACTTCCTCTTGAATGAATCCATTTAGAAAGGCACTTTTGACATCCATTTGATATAGTTTAAAATTCATAGATGATGAAAAAGCAAGTAATAAACGAATGGCTTCTAGGCGTGCAACGGGTGCATAGGTTTCTTCATAATCAATTCCTTCTTCTTGATTATAACCCTTAGCAACTAGCCTAGCTTTGTTTCTAGTGATTATGCCATTTTCATCTAATTTATTTCAAAAAACCCATTTCGTACCAATTATGGTGTGATTATCGGGTCTTGGCACCAATTCCCAAACATCATTACGTTTGAATTGGTTAAGCTCCTCTTGCATTGCCAAGGTCCAATGCTCATCCCCAATTGCTTCGGAAATGGTTTTAGGTTCAATTTGAGAAACAAAAGCCATATGCCCTACGGTGTCTTTAAGAAGATTTCGTGTACTTACCCCTTTCTCGATGTTGCCAATTACCTTGTCAAGAGGATGGTCTTTAGACGTCCTCCAAGCCTTAGGCATCATCTATTCTTCTTCTTGTGGTGCTACTTCTTCCGAAGGTTGTTCCATGACTTTATCTTGAACATCATTTGGATCCTCCTTGTGTACCTCGTCTTGAAGATTGATTTTCTTTAAAGCATCTGCAAGATCAACACAAGAATCCTTTCTCGCCAAGCGAGCATCATTTTCACAAAACACAACATGAGGAGATTCCTCAACAGTTATGGTTCGATTATTAAAAACTCTATATGCTTTGCTACGTGATGAGTAACCAAGAAAAATTCCTTCATCAGATTTTGCATCAAATTTTCCCAAATTATCTTTTCCGTTGTTATGAATAAAACATTTACAACCGAAGACTCTAAGATGAGAAAGATTTGGTTTCCTTCCCTTATAGATTTCATAGGGAGTTTTTATGAGTATCGGTCTTATGACAGCTCTGTTTAAAACATAGCTAGCGGCACTCACGGCGTCCGCCCAAAACTTTTTGGAAATCTTAGCCTCATCGAGCATGGTTCTAGACATCTCTTCGAGACATCGATTTTTACGTTCCACCACTCCATTTTGTTGTGGTGTACGTGGAGCCGAGAAGGTATGTTCAATACCGAGTTCGTCACAAAAATCCGCAAAGATATTATGATCGAACTCTCCCCCATGATCACTTCTTATGGAAGTGACGGTTGTGTTCTTTTCATTTTGAACACGTTTAAGAAAACTTTTAAAAGCATGAAAGGCATCACTTTTATGAGCAAGAAATAACGTCTATGTGAATCTAGAGTAGTCATCAACAATTACAAAAGCATAAAGATTTCCACCAAAACTTTCAACACGAGATGGTCCAAAGAGATCCATGTGTAGAAGTTGTAAGGGTCTAGTGGTTGAAACAATATTTTTGGATTTAAAAGAGGCTTTTGTTTGTTTCCCTTTTTGACATGAATCACAAATAGAATCTTTTTCAAACTTCATGTTTGGAAGACCAATTACTAAATCTTGTGAAACTAGTTTGCTTAAAAGATTCATATTTACATGAGCTACTCTACGATGCCATAATCACATGTCGTCTTCTTTACTCATAAGGCAATTTACAAAACTTGATGAAGAATTTTCAAGATCAACCATATAGATATTATCCATTCTAATACCACGAAGAATAATTTTGAAATCACTACGACGGATAACTAAGCATTCTTCAGAGTCAAACAATACAAGATTTCCCTTGTCACATAATTGACTTATGCTCAAGAGATTATGTTTAAGACCTTAAACAAGCAAAATATGCTTAATGGAGGAGGATTCGTCCTTACCGACCAATCCAATGCCGATAATCTTTCCTTTGTTATTGTCTCCAAAAATAACATTTCCTCCTTCCTTGGGTTTTAGTTGAAGGAATTTTGATGCATCCCCGGTCATATGTTTGGAGCATCCACTATCAAGGTACCAAAGTGCACTTGATCCCTTCAAACACACCTACAAAACAAATTAATGAGATTTTGGTACCCAAGCCATTTTGGGTCCTTGTGTGTTAGGTGCAACATATTGGTGTGATTGTCCTACAGTGAAATGTCTATGTCTAGTGAAGCAAGCGGGAGCAATATGTCCAATTTTATTGCAATAATGACAAATGACATTTGGATTGTGCATTCTTCTAGGATGATAGTAATTTGGGGGTCTAAATTTATTCACTCTATTTTTAGGAACATAGTTTTGATGTAGTTTTCAAAAATCTTGTCTAGGTGGTCTATACATGCCAACATTTCTTCTAGCACCCACTCTATTTTTAGGAAAATAGTTTTGACTTGGTTTTCGAAAATCTTGCTAGGTGGTCTATACATTCCAATATTTCTTCTAGCATTTGTTCTAGGATGAGTTGCAATTCTAGGATTGAAATTTCTAGGTTGAGCGATGACATTTATTTTGTTTGGCCTAAGTTGAGTCTTAGGTGGTTTAGGAATGGACTCAACTTTTTCTTTTGGCTCGTGTTTAAAGCCTATACCGTGCTTAGTGGATTTCAAATTTACAAGCACTTCATTGAGATTTTTGTGTGAAGAATTGAATTTGTGCAAAGTGCTTCTAAGACTTTCTACTTCTTCTTTTAGAGATTTGCAAGAAGTACAATCCTTATTTGAGCTTTCGGGTTTATCGGCGCTTCTTTTGCCATAAAACTTGTTTTCCTCTTTTAATTTCTCATTTTCAAGAGTAAGTTTTTCAAAATCTTTTCTTTTGAACAAAATTGTTTTCTTAAATCTTTTATAGATTTAGAAGCGCTAATAAACTCTTTATACAACTCATCAAATGCATCTTGCATTTCGTCTAAAGTGAAATAGTTCTTAGAAGAAGTACATACCTCATTTAGCGTTTCTTCGTGTGCCATAAGACACAAGTTTGCAGTCTCGTTTCCTTCTCCATCGCTTGATTCGTCTCCGGAGTCGCCTCCCCAAGAGATGTATGCTCTTTGTTTCTTGAATGGTTTCTTCTCCTTTTTGAGGTTTGGACAATTTGATTTGATATTCCCGATTTCTCCGCATCCATAGCACTTCAATTGGTCGCCTTGTTGCTTACCTTTTCGTTCATACTTCTTTTGCATGAACATGTGAAATTTCTTAATGACGAGTCCAAGCTTGACATCTTCATCACTTGACTCTTCATCGTTTTGAGGTTGAGTAGTTGATGCTTTGAGCGCAATCTTTCTTTTCCTTTGATCATCCAAAGAAAAGTTAAGAATAGTTTATTCATAAGTTTTTAGATTACCTCGTAGTCCGTCGATGGTGACGTTTGTGATGCCGATTGATACTTGGATAGCATCGGCTTTGGAACGCCATTCCGGAGTGAGGCTTCGTAGAATTTTCCGGACAAGCTCCTTATCCGTGAATGTCTTTCTGAGGGCGTGTAGGTCATTAACGATTTTTGAGAATCGTTCGAACATGTCATATATCTTCTCGTTTTCCTTCATGCGAAACAGTTCATATTCGTGGGTTAGGAAATCAATTTTAGCTTCCCTTACCTGGTCCGTACCTTCGTGGGTGATTTCTAATTTGTCCCACATTTGCTTGGCAGTGGTGCAACATGATATTTTTTGATAGTCATCGGGGTTCATAGCACAATACATCATGTTGATTGCCTTTGCGTTGATCTCTGCCTTTTTTATATCATCCGCGTCGTATTCGTCTTCCGTTTTTGGAATGAGTTCTTCTCCAACCTTTTTGGTGGGTTGTAGTTCTCCATTCTTGATAATTTTCCACAATTGGAAGTTGTTTGATTGGATGAAAATCCTCATTCTCTCCTTCCAGTACGTGTAGTTGGTGCCATCAAAAAGTGGTGGCCTTGTGAAGCATTGTCCTTCACCTAGTCCTGCATAAACACTACGAATAGAAGCCATGGAAAGTTTCTCTCAAACTGTTAAGTCTTTCAGAGAGTATGACTCTGATACCAATTGTTAGAATATACGCTTAACGCTAGAGGGGGGGTGAATAGCGTTATAATAAAAAATAATGTAAATTTGCGGAATTAAAAATTGCAGGAATAACGTAAGTGCAGTAATTAAAAAGATAAGGAGAGAACACACCGAATTTTATCCTGGTTCACCATAACGTGTGGTTAGTCCAGTCCCCGAGAGACTCTCTCGAGTTTTACACTAACTTCGTTAAGCTTACGGGTGCCTAACAAACCGTTACACTTGCTCGTAGATATACACTCTACAAGACTTCAACCTGCTCGAGGATACCGCACCTCAAGACTTCAAACCAAGGAACTACTTTTCCTTCTTATAACAAGGGATTAGAATATCCCTTCAAGTGTGTACAAACACTTAGCACTCAAGACAAGACTCTCATTATAGAGTAGATATGAGTAAAAGCAATACGCTCAACAACACAACAACTTCTTCAAGAGTTTGGCTCTCAAAAACTTATGAAATGAATATAAAATGATTGCAAAGAGAGTATGTAAGCTTTAGCAAGAATGTAATCAGTTGTTGTGTTTAGAAGAGTGAATTTGAGTTGTATTTATAGTGCTCAAAACACCCAAAACCGTTGCTTAATTGCTAATCACAAATTGCTAATTTTGTGCTAGGATAATCGTTTATCTGATTCTGCATAATCGATTATCTGCCAATCGTTTAAAAATCATTCCCAGATTTTAAGCAGAATAATCGATTATCCAAATTGTGTAATCGATTACCTGACAACGTTCAAAAATCAATCCCCGATTTTATGCTTAACATAATCGATTGTCTGATTGTACATAATCGATTATCTTTCAGTGTTTGAAAATACTTTGGCAACGGTCTTTAATATAATCAAAAGCCATAATCAATTATTTTGCTACTTTGTAAAATCTGATGCTCACTGTCTCAACATAATCGATTAGTCTAAGGCACATAATCGATTATCTTGTAGCTTTGAAAAACCTGGTGAACACTGCCTTAACATAATCGATTATCATAAGGTACATAATCGATTATCTTGCAGTTTTGTAAAATCTGGTGTACACTGCCTTAACATAATCGATTATCATAAGGTACATAATCGATTATCTTACAACTTTGTAAAATTTGGTGTACACTGCTTTAACATAATCGATTATCATAAAGTACATAATCGATTTTGTTTGTCCAGATTTGAAAGACATGTTTAGAATTTATTTTGGCAAAAATGAAATGTTTGAAAATCATTTTGCTTAAAATTAAAGATGCATGGTTTGATAAAAATAATTTTACGAGAGAAGCCAAGTCTTGAATCAATTGTCGGATCAAGATCACAATTATAGAACGACTCATGTATAACTTTGTTGCTTTACTTGATCTTGATCTTTGTTTCTCTTGTGCTTGGACTTCGGCATATGTCAATGTTCCGTTCACGTCGGTTTGTCATTTATCAAAACCTACAAATATGAACACACGTTTAGTTTAGCGACTTGAGGACGTGTTTCAACAACTTCGACCCATCCATACCTTGTTTTCCACATATCTCAATCTTGGACTCTCATTGAGGCCCAAATACAACAACCCTTACTGGCCAGCTTTAGCTGAAAGCATGGTTGAGTAAATGTGGTGTTTTCAAATTAGATAGTATATTGGAATAAAGGGAATGGAATCCTATTTAAATGATTCAAATTCGAGAGTCCGGGCTCTAACATCAATTATCCAAGTCTTTAGAGGCGCATTTTAATTCGCTTTAGGATAAACCTATTAAATAAAAACGAGATGTATCACGCCAAATAAAATCCAAAACAGTGTGGCCCTCGTGAAATGTTTATATTAAAGTACTTAGAGATTTGGGACATGCTGTGTAGCGAATTTCACGGCTTCCCGCATAGATGATAATATGATAGTCATTTTTAGGCGCGTCTTTAATAGTTTCATCTCCTTAAATCCGGGTACGCGTTTATGTTATCCAAATCTAAATCTCAACATAGTATAAATCTGTCAAAAACCATGGGTGCATTTATGTGACGTTGTTCAAGACACGTTTTAATGACATTGCAATTCTCCTTAAAAATAATAACAATAAAAGTGGTTAAAAGAAGTAAAATTGACATCTAGGTTCATAATTGTTTAAAATCGTATAATTTTATCCAAATATAACAGTTGAGCGACCGTGCTAGAACCACGGAATCCGGGAATGCCTAACACCTTTTTCCAGATTAACAGAGTTCCTTACCTAGATTTCTGGTTCGCAAACTATAAAACAGAGTCATTCTTTCCTCGATTCGAGATTATAACAGGTGACTTAGGACACCATATATCTTCCAAGTGGCGACTCAGAAATTCTCTTAAATAATTGAATCCATTCTGATCGTCCTTTAATTGGAAAAACTCCCTTTACTTAAGCCCTTCGCCGGGTTGTAGTAGCCAAAATGAGGTGTGACAACCCCTACTAGAAGCTTCCTATTCTTGTTATTATAAGATTTACTAAGTGATCTACACATTTTACCCCCCATATCCTTGAGAATTAGCCTAAACTACCATCCTGGGTCAATTTTACCCAAGGCGAATCAAGTCTGGGCCTTCAACCCTTTGAATTGACCCTTCCATTTGGGCTTTCACGACAAGTCTCGGTTTCAAGATTCAAAACCAACTACATGACAGAATTTAAGCAAGTGGCCCAAATATTATAAAATCACATAAAACCCTGAATTGAACGACTCCCCTTTAAACCAGAATTAAAGGAAAACTAGCAAACTAAACAGTTCATGTGAAATGAAATTATGCAATCCTAATGAAGAGATGATTAACAAGCACAGAACAATCACAATGGTAAAAAGAAACATGAAAAACCAGAAAGAGAATGAACAGAAATACCTCAAAATGAGGACTAACTCAGATTTCCCTAGAAGCCTCGTTCTGAACCAAAAAGGGGCCTCGCTCATGACTAAGGTTTGTTTTGGTCCCAATCCACCCAAACTTGTCGTTGACACTTCTACAGAACTAACTTCAAAATGAAATTCGACCGGTTTTGAGGCTATTCGAAGGAAACGAACTACAGATTTGTAAAGATGGAGGTGAGAGGGTTCTTTGTTGTGATTTTGGTATCATTTGGAGGCGCCGCAGCCGGACACGGCGGAGGAGTCAAAGTTTTTGAGCGGGATTTGAGGAGTTGGGCTAGGTTTCGAGGGAAAATAATGGTGGGTTTGGAAAGAGGAGAGGTGACAGTGTTATTTTGGTGGTCATCGGAGCCGCCACCGTGGGTGATTTCCGGTAGGCAGCGGACGACAGAGACGGTGGGGTTATCTAGGGTTCTGAGACTGGGTGTGATGGTGAGTGTGAGGAGGCGACATTTGGACACTAATATACTCAGGGGTCCCTGGTTCTCAGCCGTTGGATCCTCGACGGCTGAGATTGGATACTACTCAAATGACGTCGTTTGGTTTATTGGGGGTGGACTGGGTAATGGGGCGGGTTTTGGACCGGGTCAGGACATGGTTGAGGGGTTTTGGGCTAGGAATTTAGGCAAAAATTGGCCCAATTTGGGTCTCGTATTAAAGAAGGCCAATTCTTTTAATTTCTTTTTCTTTTCTTAAAAACCCCTTTTCTTTTCAAAATAATAATAATAATCTAATTTAAATTGTAAAACCAAATTAAACTACAAAAAATGCTAATTAATCCTAAATAATCATTATCACACATAATTAACAAAATTCAAAGAATCACCTAAAATTAAAGTTAAAATTAAAGGTGCAAATTAAACCATTTTTTATTTTTCCTTTTTTATAAAATGACTAGTTGCTAATTAATTCTTGAAAAATATCAAATTAACTTCTAAATGCACATGCAGCACATTTTTTGTATTTTTCACTAATTAAAATGCAAACAATTAACAGAAACTGTCACGAAAATCAACAAAATTACAAATAAACAAAAGAAATTATTTTATTTTTGAATTTATTGGAGTAATACATATAGGCAAAAATCACATACTAACAACAATATCCTTTTCTTCTGACCCACATTTAAAATAGAGAATTGTTCATAAAGCACTAATCTTTCAGTGATAATTAGCTACTTATAGATACCATTTGATATATTACTTGCAAATACGTTTTTTGTTGTTACAAGATATATTAGATATATTTAAGCTACGGTTAAGGGTAAAATACATCCTTGTACTATCCAAAATAGGCCTTATTTATCCTCCATTTGAGTTTCTTATTAAAAATATCCCCACCGTTATACATTAGTTGTATATTTATCTCTCAGCCATTAAAACACCCTCCCATATTTTTAAGGAGCATGTGGTATCCTATGATTGGACCAGACGACCCGCCCCATTCTTTTAACTAAAATCAGCCCGACCCATCGTTATATTTGTTCCACTTTCCATCCAGCCTTTCTTATCCCTCACAAAGAAAAGACCTAGGGTTTCTAATCAGTCGTTATTTTCAGCTCTATTGAAAGGCCTCCTCTCCCATTTGCTTTCTTCTTTGCTTAAAACACATTGGGTTGTGAAAATTTTTCACCATAGCAAGTTTTCTCATGCCAGAAAGTAGTTATTCATCAAAGAGGAGGTGGCATTGTGAGAAAATTGCCAATCACTTCAGTTCAACAACTCTATTTAGAATGAGATTCTTTAAGTTCCCTAAACCTGATGCATGTATTATTTCATTTATTCTGGTTCCATCTGATTTTTTCGATAATTTAAATTTTCCCTTGTATTATTGGTTCATAATTACAAGTCATATGCTTTGTGTTTGGTAGATAAGCTCGTGAGGTTATTGGGAATGGAAAGATGATGTGTTACCAGATCGAGCGGTCATTACAGTTAACAATATGAATTACAAATTGGATGTCGCTAATGTTAAACTCAATAATATGAAGTCGAGGTTGGATGCGATTATTCTTGAAAGAGACAAATTAAAGGAAAGAGTGAATAACTTGAAGGCTTTAAAGAATTCGGAAGCGAACAAAGCTCGTAAATTGGAAGAGAAATTCCTAAATATGAAGATCGTCATTATGATTTCATGGGCAGTATTTTTGGAATTTGTTGTTGTAATGCTAATAAAGTGAAGTTGATATATGAAGTGCAGCTTTTCAAGTTTTTGTATTGCTACTTAAATTTATAAATAATGAAGTGTTTTAGGTCTGATTTTGGTACTTAAGTTAGGTAAATATGTAACTGGTAAAATTGTAATCTGCTTATTGAAATAGTCCTCCCATTTCCAAGTTATCTTAAGCTTCTGTATTCCGTCATCTTAGTACTTCTTGGGCATGCTATAGTTAATCTATCTTGAGCTCTTTTATTCTTTTTTTTTCTTTTAGACAATTTGTAATATTGTATTAGTCCCCTGTATTTAGTTCCCATTCATTAATTGGAATAGTTATGGTTCCTACCATCTGGGCAGATGAAAGAAACTGAAAGAGATCAAGTTAAGCAGCATATGTATTAATCATCGAATGTAGAAGGAAAAGAAAAGATTCATACCATGGGTATTAAAGAATTCCTACAAGCAGCATACCGAAAAAGAAGAACTCATGAAAAACCAATCTCAAAAAGAGAGGAACATATACAACGGATTAGTATAGCAAACACAGCTATAATGGAATTTGGGACCAAGGCAAAGTTAACTGATCAAGTGTACACGGAGAAGGCATGGAATTTCATATATCTCAAGAGTATGAAGTACAAGAAAGAGCATCAATATAGTAGTCTAAATGTGCATATAACAATATGTAAGAAGATAACGAAAAACAATTGTATTCAGTTAATAAACAACAAACAACTATTACAAAGAATGATAATAGACAAATCTTCCCAGAAGCACTACACAAACAGCAATTTCAGCAGCACTACACAAACAACACTAATAATAAGAAATAGATGCTAACAGGAGGAGAAAAGTAAGCCATGTAGTAAACATTGGCATGCCATAACAAGAGTTATAGGTATTTTCTTGGTACAAAAATCTATGGCTTATTTTAGAAAAAATATCTTGTTGTATTAGAAGGATTTTCTGACGCAGATTGAAACACTTTATCTGGTGATTCTCGTTTTACTACAGGTTATATTGTTACTTTGGGAGGTGGTGCTATTTGTTAGAATCAAAATAGCAAACAATAAATGCTAAATATGCCATGGAGACTGGGCTAATTGCTTTAGCTTCAGCTAGTGAAGAAGCGAATTGGTTGAGATATTTATTTCAAATTCGTTACTTTGAAAAATCAATCCTATTTTAATTCATTGTGATAGCACCGGTGCAATTGGTAGAGTATAGAACCGTTATTACAATCGCAAATCCAGATCTATAAAGTAGAAATCATGGTACCATGAGATCATATTTGACAAGTGGTACCATTAATGTTGATTATGTTAAATCTTGTGATAGTCTTGCAGATCCACTAACTAAGGCCTTAGCAAGAGAAAGGGCTTGAAGCACATCGAGGGCAATGGGATTGAAGCTCATAAGTCATATATGAGGAAATCCAACCTGGGGACTAGAGATCATATAACCATGTTCAATGGAAAGAACGAATCATATGATGACTTGGTTTGAAATGCGCTATTTTTTTGTTGTTATGAGCACATTTATCCTATAATGATTTGTAAGGTTGAGTTTTATTAACTCTTAATCAAAATCTGTACCTCGTATGAGTAGGTTGTTAGATTTATAGGAGGACCCTTGATAGATTTCACCTATGTGAGTGTGGAAGTATGTCGCTTTCTATGAGAATTGGGCTTGTTCTCAAAAACACTCATAAAACAGGGATAGCACAAGGCCATAATGTGCTGGATAATAAAGCTTATGTCAACACCTTGATTATTATATGTAAGCAATGATAATTTATATTCTTAAAGCAATTATAGTTCAAGTTTAAGACTACTACTGAGTCTGGAATAAAAATCGTTGTCTTGTTAAGTGGAGGCTCAATGCAGAGCACACCTTATTTATGCATAATAAACCCTTCAATTGCCAAACACTCTTATTTTAATATTAAAATGAGTGAGGGGATGTTAGTGTTTTAGCATTTTATTATTAAAAAAATATGTCATAACTCCCACTACTCCATGATGAGAAAATGGCTATAACTCTTTTGTAACTCTTCTCTCATGTTCTACCATTACACATGAATTTATCCATTATCACTTGTTCTCCATGATTTCATAGCTTACTACCCCACTTTCTTCCAATTTAATTCAAGGAAGAATTTCTACACCTATAAATAAGAGTCTTTCTTTCATAATGTGGATGTGAAAAATAATTGAGAGTATTTCAATAAAGTGAGATTAAAGTTGTGAAAAAAGAGAAGAGAGTTTTTACTTTTGTTGAAGGAAGATGTTCATCTTGGTGGAGCTTTGGACTCTACAACTTGTCTAAAGTTTGTTCGAGTACGTGATCGAGCTATTATATCTTGGGGAGACAAGTCAAGAGGATTACTGCTGGGCCAGTAAAGACTTTGTTGCAGTGGGCTTGAATCTCCTTAAAGAGAGTTCGTGCCTCAGCCTAAAGATATTTTATTTTCTTTATTTTAATTTTCAACTATAATTATATTTTCACCAACAACTAACTTAGAGAGATCAAGTCGAAATGCCTCTTAATAATCAAAGAATCCAAACCAGATTAGTTGCGACGATTCTCCTGCTCGAATTAATTCGAACCAGTACGCAAAGTTCTTCAAATTTGCAGCTGGTGTTTTTCGAAGTTCTTCAAGCTTGACTCAAAATTTTCCATGCAACCTTACTCAAATCTACATCAGGAGAGTTCAAATTTGATATACGAGCTTGATTCGACACAGAGAACAATTTTGGAATCAATTTTGAATAATAGTTCAGGAAATCAAAGGAATCCCAGCTCGTCTTCTTCGTAGAATCAACTCCATATTTTTTGACTAACACCACTTCGAACAAGGCTGCAACACTCTCAAACTTCGAATACAACTTCTAAACACCAATTATAACAAAACCACAAAATCTATTTCTAGAAACAATGATGAAATCCACAACCCTAGGTCACCTTCTCCGTCTAGAAGCAGCTTCGCAAAATTTCGAACCCAACCCTAAAAATTCAGCTCAAATCGATCTCAAATCTTCATATTCCACCTTGTATGAGTGTACCAACTAAAATCTCAAACACCCAACCGATTTTGAACTAGAATCCCCAGCAAAATTCAAATCTGAGCAAAACCTAGAAACCGAAGTCGCAAATGGAGTAGAATTCGAACTAGACCCCAAGTAACCAATGATTTTCCACTGTTATCAGTGGATTCAACAATTTTTGGACACAAAATTTGATAGAGAGATTGAAAAAACTTTGACATTTTGGAAATAAGCAATGAACAACAGTAGGATTTTCGTTTTAGAACATAGATGAATAGTAATCCTGCATTTATTTTTTTGGAAATTTTTGTTTTTCAATTTTTTTTTTAATTTTCTTATTTGTTGATAATCAACAATACAAAACCTCCAATATTATGACCTTGACTTAAAAATTATCCTTGTTAAGCGTGCTCTTCCGACATGTATCACTGCTGACACTTTACGACAACAATACTAAGGTCAACAAATGTTTTATGTTATTAGATAGCTGCATTTAGTGAAAATTGACAAATTGTTGTTTTAGACGTTAATACCATACAAGAGGGGGGGAGTAATTTCTGTGGTATCTGATTTTCGCACTAGAAAAATTTGGTTCTTCTAGATGTACTAACTATGACTGTTTGCAGAATTAAGAGTGCATAAAATAAAGAATATGGAGATTTTTACGTGGAAAACACCTGGCTCAAAAGGTGAAAGACTGCAACCTACTACTCAGTAGGATTTTCCCAAACATCCACTAAAATCACTAAGCCAAAACAGCATTTACAAAGCTCTTTGTAAACCTAAGGATTAACTCTAATCCCAGTGTGGCACACAACCTCAACTGTTGCGATACTTTCAAGTTAAATCTAACTTGAATACTCAAAGTACCTAATACAATTTGCTTCAATGAAAGATAAAAGGTAAAATTTTAAATCATCTACTATAATTGAACTAGAATAAGAATAAACATAATAGAACTGGTTCTTCTATCTTGTTCAAGTAGCTGCAGGCGTGCACACTTGATCTCACGTAATTTTCTTGCAAAATAACCTTGCTTTTTTGCTCTCAATTTAGCTTTAACTTCTGTGTATTTGTGTATACCTGTACAAGAGAACAATATTACTTTTATAGAGTTAGTAATCAGAGTTTGACAAAAACTAGAATTGCCGGTCCTTCATCAAATTCGAGTCCTAGAACAATTCAAACTCAAATCCTTATCCTTGATCCGGATATAGTTCTCTTCACATAAGGAGACTTCAAATCCATATCCCAATATGCAATCTTTTTTATCAGTTCAGAAGATATTGCTGCTCGATCCCAAAGGTTTATCTTCTTCACGTGCATCTCATGTTCATAGGCCATAAAAATGTGTCTCCTAAGATGGACATGGTCCTTCACTGAGTTCATTTGTCCATTTTCAAACTTCAACTGAGCTTGGGCAACCAAATTCCCCCTTTTTGATGATGACAAACTTTGTTCTTTTACTGATCAGAGAATCTGTGGAACTCAACTAAATTATCAACACTTGAAAAATTGAACTCATCATTAAGGGCTAGATTTAATTATGTAATAAACATCATTGTTCAAAAATAGACACAATATCTTTTTAAGCACAATATCATATCTTTCCCCTTTTGGCATCCTAGAATTTTAATCATTACTCATGGTCACTGGGGCAACTGCAAGTGAAAGCATGCTTTAGTGGATAAATAATCAACTTGAGAAAAATAACTATTAAGATCAAAATCTTCATAAAGAAAGAGAAATGCAAATTGTCATTGATAAGTCAGAACAACCAACCATGAGCAAAAACAAGAAAAATCCCTAATTTGGGTCACTAAGGGTAACTGAACTGGTTCAAAGCTAGGACAAAGAAGGCTAAGGCTTTGAGGAACTAGAGGGTTGGGATTGGAGTAGTTTGAGCATTGTTTGTAGCATCCCTTCACTCTTTTCCTTTTCTTTTGCTAGCTCTGCTTTCAGCCCATTTGTTTCATCTTCCAGCTCAGCAACACGAGCCTGAAGCTAGCAATTTCAGCATCTTTGGTCCCACATTCTTGAAGCAAGGCCCTAACTTTGCTATTCACTGGAGTCTTCACTGATGAACCAGGTTCAACAGGGCCTATACTGAGGAGATACTCACAAGCCTGGAGGGTTTTGATTCCAAAGTGCTCCTTACTGGAGGCCATTTCCCATTTCTTCAAGGGAATGTTCATCCTGTCCAGTGGAGTTGTCAGAATGAATCCATAAGGAGTAGCATGAGCCTTTGAACCATTGATGACTCTGTCCAGAAGTTTGACTATGAAAGCAGGCCAGTTAATCTGCTTACCCCTCACAAGGCACTCCATGAGAACCAGGTCCTTGTAATTTGCAGTATGCCTTCTCTCCTGTCTAGGCAGCAGGCACTTGTTCACAAACTCAAACAACACTTCATGCTCTTGCTTCATCTCACTCTTTTGAACAAAACGTTCCTTAGGCACATCTTCAGCATCCTTTGAATCATAGAAGTTCCTGGTTATTTGGAGTGCAGTGGGCAGATCTTCTAGACAAGGCCACCTTTGCCTGGTGTAATTATCATAGCCCTTACTTGGAATGTCTATAATCCTCCCAAATTCATGTGTATCAAACTTCACCTTCACTCATTTCACTACATTGGTTACTAGCCCATTTTTTACAGAGCCATTTGCCATGAATTCAGTCAGCTCTTTTCTGGCTAGTTTTCTATCCATCTGAAGGACCATGTCCTTCCATCTTTGTGCAGCTAACGCATCCACCAAGCTAAGCATGCGTGGTTCCTCCAGGTCTTTCGGCAACCTTCCCTTTAATATCTTTCTCCTGCTAAAAATAACAAAACGATCGTGCTCCTTTTCAGACTCCTCCTCCTCTTCTTCTTCTCCACTCCACTCTTCTTCTTCAGTAACTTTTACTTGTTTTTTCTTCATTGCAGACCTAGTTCTTTTGCCCAAGAAGGGCAGGTACATATTCTGAAGACTTCTTTACAGGAGTCTTGGTTCCTTTTGGATTGGAAATGGGAACCTCAACAGTTGTACCTCTTTCTTGATGGACCAGTTCCATCTCCTCCTCCTCTTCTTCAGCAGCCTCAGAACTTTCCACAACCTTTTCTTTTCCTTTTTCCTTCTTCTTTTTCTTACTCTTCTCTAAAGCTTTCTATAGTTCTGCCTCACTTTGCTTCTATGTGCTCCTTGTGACTCTCCCCCTAGGTACAGAAGTAGCAGCAGTCTTGGGAGATGATACTTTGCTTTTCTTTGTTGATTTAGAAGCAACTGGGGTCCTTTGTGAAGATGCCTTGTGCTTCTTTGGGTCATAACTGGCCCCCAACTTATTTAGAGTATCCGCTAAAATTTCCTACACAGATTAACCAGGTTCACCTTGTTGCTTACTCAAGTGAGCAAGTCCCTCAGCAGCTTTTCCAGATCCGCTTCCCCATGACTTTAAGCCACCCTCTTCTACACTGCTACAGATAGAAAGAACCGCTCATTTCTTTTTCATTCTCTTCCTACTAGACTCAGCCCCTTCAACATTCTTTACAGAACCTACCAACACAAACCTACTATTTTCCCTCTCTGCCACATAAGAAAATACAAAACAGGTGTTTACCTTACCTGGGGTTTCTTGACTCTTGTCATTGTCAGAAGACCCATATTCTTCTCCTTCACTAGCAGAGATGAGTTTTTCAGACTCAGAGCAAGAGTCAAATTCCTCAGCTAGAACCTCTTTCTTTTGGCCGGCCTTTAATTTCTAGTTTAGGGATTTTCTCAGAAAACCGGATGCTACAGTTTTCCGGCTAATATCTTTTGCCGGCGAAATCTAGGTTTTGGGGTTTCAATATGAGGTGTTGATGGTAAAGTATCAGAGCAAACTGGTGGGAGAGTTCCAGGATTATATTGAGGATTAGTCATGGCGGAGTATTTCTGGAAATCTTTTGGGAATTTTGGAGAAGAAAGAGATTATCAAAAATCTAGGAGAAGTGAATAACGGTTAGGAGTGATGAGAAATAGTGTGGTAGATATTTAAAGAGGGATCATGATTAAGGCAATAATGGCAGCTTTTTCAGTAGTCAACTAGGAGTCTAATCAAATTAGAGTTCCGGTCTCTTTAGAGATTAATGAGGGACGCTAGTTTTTAGGAGAAAGAATCTTACTTTAGTTAGACTCCTAGGATAGTGAAACTGATTTAATGCTCAACGGATAGAATTTCTGAAAGTTTGGTGTAACTAGGAATTCTGCTCATGATTGGTAGTTTTATTTTTCTAATTGTGCAAAGTATAGAAACATACCTGAACTTTCTCATGAGCATATACTGATGAACCCGGTTCTTCAAGTAAAACTTCTCTTGATCATGCCTCAAGTGTCTGAATAGAGAAAATTTGTAAGAGATTAGCAATTCATATAAACACATGTCACAAGAGTATACTAATTAAAGTATGAGATTGAGTAAGAATTAGTCTAGATATTTACATTGAATTAAGAACTCCTAACCAAAAAAATTCAATTTTTGTTTGATTTTTTTATTGTGCATTCTGAAATGGACCTTTTTAGGTGATCTTAATTAATCCTAATTCCAACCTGTTCCTTTCAAAGTTTTCTTTACTTATTGCTTTAGTGAAGATGCTAGCTATTTGGTTATCAGTACCACAAAATTCTATGGAGATTAACCTTTTCTCATAGTTATCTCTCAAGAAGTGGTGTCTAATATCTATGTGCTTGGTCCTTTTATGATGAACATGGTTATTTGTCATACTTATTGCATTAGTGATATCACAAAATATTGGAATACATCCCACTTTAATTCCAAAGTCTACCAGCTGTTGTTTGATCCATAGCAATTGAGCACAACAAGAAGCAGCAACAACATATTGAGCTTCAACAGTAGATAGGGCTACTGAATTTTGCTTTTTGGTAGCCCATGACACTAGACATGACCCCAGGAAATGTGCCATACCTAAAGTACTCTTCCAGTTCACTAAGAAACCTAAATAATCAGCATCAGCATAGCCTACTAGATCAAAATTACTACCTTGGGGATACCAAAAATACAAATCAGTGGTGCCTTCCAGATATCTCAATATCCTCTTGACAGCTGTCAAATGTGACTCATTTGGATTTGCCTGGAAATGAGCGCAAAGCCCTACAATGAAAACAATGTCAGGTCTGCTGGCAGTAAGATACAAGAGTGAACCAATCATACCCTTATACAACTTTTGATTAACTGATGAACCAGGTTCATCAATATCTAATTTAGTGGAAGTTGCAATAGGTGTATCTATTTCTTTGGAGTAATCTATTTTAAACCTTTTGATTAGTTCTTTTGTATACTTCGGGTGATGAATCATGGCCCCATGTAGGCTTTGTTTGATCTGCAAGCCAAGGAAGAAATTTAGTTCACCCATCATATTCATTTCAAACTCACTCCCCATTAGTTTTGTAAAATCCTTACTCAACTTATCAGTGCTGGCCCCAAATAATATGTCATCAACATATATTTGTACAATAAGAAGGTCTTTACCTTTTTCCCTTAGGAACAAAGTTCTGTCAATTTTACCTCTTTTGTACCCCATGCTCCAGTAGGAATTTTGACAGTCCTTCATACCAAGCTCTTGGGGCCTGTTTGAGCCCATATAGAGCCTTGTACAACTTGTACATATGCTCAGGACATTTCTTGCTTTCAAATCCTAAAGGTTGTTTCGCAAACATTTCTTCCTTGAGGTAGCCACTTAGGAAGGCACTTTTGACATCCATCTGATGGAGAGTCAATTCCATATGTGCTGCAAAGGCAATGAGGAGTCTGATTGCTTCTAGTCTTGCAGCTGGAGCAAAGGTCTCATCATAGTCAATGCATTCCTCTTGGTTGTAGCCTTAAACCACCAGCCTTGCATTATTTCTTGTGACAGTTCCATCTTCATCAAGTTTGTTCCTGAAGACCTATTTGGTACCAATGACTGATCTGTCCTTGGGTCTTGGAGCTAGATTCCAGACTTGACTTCAATAAAATTGATTGAGTTCCTCCTGCATAGCATTGACCCAATCAGCATCCTGCAAAGCCTCAACAATATTTTTAGGTTCAATAAGAGATAGAAAAGCATCAAATGCACATAGATTCTTTAGTTGTGATCTAGTTTTAACTCCAGATGTTGGATCAGTGATAATGTTCTCAATGGGATGAGAACTTTGATACTTGTGAGGTTTCACAACCAACTGGCTTCTGCTGAATATTTCAGCCATTTGCTGAAAACAGGTTCCTTCAAGGAGTTTATTTCAATTCCTCTTTGATTTCTTCCCCCTGTCAGGTTGCCCTGTAAAGAAGGACATGTTCCATCACATGTTCCTTCCGTAGGTGCCGCTTTGACTTGAGCTGATGATTCACCCACTTCTTTGACCAGTCCAATGGCTTCATCTTCATCTTCATGTCCCTCAGAAAGAATGTTAGTTTCATCAAATACAACATGCATACTTTCTTCTACACACAAAGTTCCTTTATTGAACACTTTATATGCTTTGCTATGTGAAGAATATCCCAAGAACACTCCCACATCACTTCTAGGATCAAACTTACTTACGGAATTTTTTCAATTATTGTGCATATAGCACTTGCAACCAAATGGCCTAAGATGGGATATGTTTCATTTTCTCCCTTTAAGTAACTCATATGGAGTTTTTCAACAAGAGGTCTAGTCATGCATCTATTGATTATGTAACATGCAGTGTTTACAGCCTCTGCCCAGAAGCTGTGGGGTAATTTACTAGAGAAAAACATGGTCCTTGCCATATCCTCAAGGGTCCTGTTCTTTCTTTCAACTACTCCATTTTGCTGAGGAGTCCTACTGGCAGAGAAGTTGTGATCTATACCATTTTCATCACAATATTCAGCAAATTTTGCATTTTCAAATTCAGTTCCATGATCAGACCTAATGGATGCAAGTTGATTTCCTAATTGTTTCTGAGTTTTTCTAATAAAAGCAGTAAACATTGCAAATACCTCATCTTTAGATGTTAGAAATAGTACCTAGGTAAATCAACAAGCACCATCACATATTTCTTTCCTCCTCTGCTCATGGTTCTCATTGGACCACAGAGATCCATATGAACCAGTTCCAACGTCTTGGACGTACTTACCATTTTATTCGATTTGAAGGATGACCTTACCTGGTTCCCCCTTGTACATGCCTCACAAACTTTGTCTTCCTTGAACTTCATATTGGGTAATCCTATTACCAAGTCCTTCGAGACTAATTTGTTTAGCTGATTTAGACTGGCATGGCTAAGTTTTTATGCCACAGGAGGGGATCATTGTCTAACATACTTAAACAAGTGAGTTCATTTTGTGAAAGAGTTGACAAATCTACAATGTAAATATTGTTAACTCTTTTCCCTACAAAACAACCTTGTTAGTGATAAGGTTAATCACAAAACATTCGGTGGAGGTAAAAGCAAAAAGGTTGCCTCTGTCACACAATTGTGACACACTTATTAAGCTATATTTCAAACCGTCTATCAGGTAGACATTCTCTATGGAGTGAGAATTAGTCTTGCCTTCCTTTCAACCCCAATGATCTCACCTTTCTTTCCATTACCAAAGGAGACATTACCTCCTTTTAAGTCTTCAAATGAAAAGAACTGGTCCTAATCCCCAGTCATGTGTTTTGAGCAGCCACTATCCATATACCATATTTGGCTCCTCCCTCTCACTTGGACCTGCAAAAGGAAATTAGGGGTTAGTCTTAGGAACCTAAACTAGTTTGGGTCCCTTTCTATAAATAAAAGAATGAATTAAATTCCTTCTTGCCCATCCAGGCAACCTATTCTTTTCTTTAACAAAAACTTTGTTCCTTTGACTGGCCATTTCTTTTGCATTACATTCATATTTGTAATGCCTAGTCTTACCGCAGTGTGTGCAGTTTTTATTTTCATGAAGTGTGAGGTACTTACTTGTTGGATCCCATTTAGGAGCTTGAGTCCCATAGCCAAGTCCTCTTTTGTTACTGTTATCATGATCTTGCAACTAGGAGAGAGCATCAGAAGGCTTTGTTCCACTTGCAAGTTCTGTCTAGTTCATGTTTTACTTTTCCTAGATCTTCTTTTAAAACTTTGATGAATTCATCTTTTCTGTATAATTCGTCTTTCATTTTTCCCAAACTTTCTTCTAGAATGAGATATGTGTGATCAGATATCTTCTTTCCTGTTCCTTAATTTTAGTTTCAGATTTTCAGACCTAAGTTCTAAGACACTATTGTCAAGTTGAAGAACCTGGTTCTTCAACTCAACATTTTTGTTATCACTCTCATTTGCCCTAGACTCTAGACTTATACATTTTGCTTTTAGAATCACACATTCCCTAGAAAGAACTTCCTTCTCATTGTTAATTATCTTAGACTCATCAATGAAGTCCAGCTCAACCAGCTTTTCTTTAGATAAAAATTTAATCTTGTCTTTGAGATGAAGAATACTTACCTCTTGTTCATCATTTGATTCTCCTATGGCCATTAGTGCTTGCTCCTCCTCAGCTTCATCTTCCGAGTCTTCATCTAAAGTTTCTCCCCAAGCAGCAACCATAGCTTGGTTGAACTTTTGTTTCTCCTGGGTTGAACATGTTCCGTCGTTCAGCTTTTTCTTTCTTTCACTCAATTTCCCATTGAGGGATTTTTATAATCATGTGGTCAGTCTTGCCACACTTGTATCATCCCTCATGTGCATATTTCTCTGAAGATCTTATTTTATTGAAGCTTGTACTTCTTGAAGAACCCTTTCCTCTCATTAGGTAGCTCTTGAAATCCGTAGTGATCATAACCATTTCATCATCTTCCAATTCTGCACCTTCAGTAATTCTGAGAGCTAAACTTCTCTCCCTTTTGGGGGTATCCATCTTCATGGTTTGTCTCCTCATTTTATAAGTAGTTAAATTTCCAATTTCATCCTGTCTGAGGGTAGAAATGTTCTTGGATTCCTGAATAGCAGTGATTTTACTTTCCAATGTGACTGGCAGAACTCTTATCAGAATCTTCTCAACCTTGTCTTCTTCAAGTATAGTCCTTCCAAGAGATTCCAGTTCATTTGTCAAAGTGGTGAATCTAGTGTATATCTCCTGGATATTTTCTTCTTTCTTCATAGAAAATTCTCATATTGAGAATACATAAGTTTTCCCCTTGATCTTTTCACTTGAGGTATTCCTTCATGAGCCACTTGAAGAGTGTCTCATATTTCTTTAGCAGTTGTACATCTTTGGATCCTACCGTAATCGTCTGGTCCTAGACCACATACAAGCCACTTCTTAGCATTTGTTTCCCACTTTTTCAAGTCTTTAGCAGTGCAGTCAGCCCTTGTCTTTGGCACCTCAGTTCCTTCAGCATTCTTCTTAGTGGTTGCTAGTGGACCATTAGTGTCTATGTCCCAAAGTTCATAATCTTCCCCTATAATGTGATCTCTCATTCTGTTCTTACACCAAGAAGAGTACTGGCTATTGAAAAGTGAAGGCCTAGAAGTGGATTGGCCTTCCCAATTCCGAGGTGGTGCACTCATTGTTGATCTTCTCCTAAGGTGTTAACTTATTCGAGGATAACCCGCTCTGATACCAATTGTTGTTCTAAATGTTAATACCACACAAGAGGGGGGGTGATTTGTGTGGTACCTTATTTTCGCACTAGAAGAACCTGGTTCTTCTAGATGTACTAACTATGATTGTTTGCGGAATTAAGAGTGCATAAAATAAAGAACATGGAGATTTTTACGCGGAAAACACCTGGCTCAAAAGGTGAAAAAAACCACGACCTACTACTCAGCGGGATATTCCCAAACATCCACTAAAATCATTGAACCAAAGCAGCATTTACAAAGCTCTTTATAAACCTAAGGATTAACTCTAATCCTAGTGTGGCACACAGCCTCAACTATTGCGACACTTTCAAGTTAACTCTAACTTGAATACTCAACGTGCCTAATACAATTTGCTTCTATGAAAGCTGAAAGGTACAATTAAATCACCTACTACAATTGAACTAGAATAAGAATAAATACAATGGAACTGGTTGTTCTATCTTGTTCAAGTAGCTGCAGGCGTGCACACTTGATCTCACATAAATTTCTTGCAAAATAGCCTTGCTCTTTTGCTCTCAATTTAGCTTTAACTTCTGTGTATTTGTGCATAACTGTACAAGATAACAGTATTACTTTTATAGAGTTAGTAATCAGACAAAATCTCGAATTGCTGATCCTTCATCAAATTCGAGTCTTAGAACAATTCAAACTCCAATCATTATCCTTGATCCGGATATAGTTTCTCTTCACATAAGGAGACTTCAACTCATTATCCCAATATGCATCTTTTCGATCAGTTCAGAAGATATTGCTGCTCGATTCCAAAGGCTTATCTTCTTCACGTGCATCTCATGTGCATAGACCATAACAATTGTGTCTTCTAAGATGGACCTAGTCCTTCACTGAGTTCATTTGACATTCTTCAAAACTTTAACTGAGCTCTGGTCAACACAAAGAAACCAAACAACATTTACTAGATAAAATTGTTTTCTCCATCAAAATCAAATACATAAAACAAAAAAAGGTTTAAGAGTTTAAAATATCTCTTTGTAAGGCAGTAGAGCAGTTTTTATTTTTATGTTTTTTGGGCGTGAAATAAGTTTAAACTGCGGTGACGTAAATAGTGAAAATTATTCCTTTTGGTTTAAAATAAGTAATTTTTTGGTCTTTTTTCTTGTAGTCCAAAATAAGTGATTTTTCTAGATTTTAAGAATGAATTAATTATTTTTTTCCACGTTATCCTTGGAGTAAATAGTGTTAGTGTATGTGTTAGGAGTGTTTATGTAAGATAGTAAAGGTTAATACGATCAATTTTATTGCTAATTAATGATTAATCTATATGAAAATATTCAAAAAATCACTTATTTTAGATCGAAGAAAGTAATATAGAAAAGTACAACTTGCTTAGGAAGCGTAACTATTATTATTGTTGAACATTTTGAGATGAAAGCTATATGTAAGTAGTTTTAAGAAGGATCGGCATAGGCAGCCGTCATAAGATGCTAACGGAGGACACTTCTTATAACATATTGCAACTATAATAATCCTTACTCGCTGGATGATCGTCACAGAATGATGAATATCATTTTATCAGTCATAGTAAAACAAAAGAAAGTAATAATTGTATATTTCCAATAAAGGCACATACATCACATTAATTTTCTACATATAAGGAAAATTAAGTCCTTTATGCGATATCAGTAAATACAAAAAATAACTCGGTTTAGATAGAGGCGTCAATGGTTTAGCTCGGTCGGTTATTTTATTTTTTCTGATCCGAAATAAGTAATTTTTTTGTCTTTTTCTTGTGTCCAAAATAAGCAATCCTTTTAGATTTTACGAATGAATTAATTATTTTTTCCTCAATTGTCCTTAGAATAAATAGTATTGAAATATGTGTTAGAAGCGTTTATGTGAGATAGTAAAGGTTAATACGGCTAATTTCATTGCTAATTAATATTAAAAGGTAGATTTCTTACTTTGTCTAAAAACATCAAAAAAATCACTTATTTTGGGCCGGAAGGAGTATAAAATTTGTACTATACCAATTTTTCGGTTATTTTATTATATATAACCAAAATTCGAAACCGTACCAATCATACTGGTTTCTCTTCGATATCGGTACGGTTCGTTTAATTTTGGTATTTTTGTAAATATCATGTAAAATTCACCAATATAAGTAGAATACTATAATATACGTTCTTTTATAGGGCTTAGCACAATTCTTTAGATATTTTTAATATTTGAAGGATGATTGCAAGCATTTATATTTTATTGGATTCGAATTCATAAAATAATTTGGACTGTATTAAATTTAAGATATTAGTCCAAATAAATATAGTGACTAATAAATTGAGCTAATTACTTAAACCCAATATATATGTGTTGGGCTAGTCCGTTTAATTGGACTAAAAATTAAATAATAAGCCCACTTCTTTGGCGCAAAGTTCAAATAGCTAGTAGCCCGTTTTAAAGCCCGGGCTCATACCACATGTCAAGTGATGTGGCAATCCAAGACAAATAAATAAGCCAATAAAATCAAGCGATGTATCAAGTGATGTGGCAATCCAAGCCAAATAAATGAGCCAATTAAATCATGCCAAGTGTGGATGGTATTGGTCAGTTCAAACGGACCAATCAAATAGCAAAGCCACATCACTCTCTACAACTATAAATAGAGGTCTTCATAAAGCTAGAAGCCACCAGAAGTGATAACAAGAAGCAAGCTGAGAGCTCATAGATCAAACACCGCAAATTTCTCTACAAGCTACAAGTTCAAGCACTCAAGCTACAAGTTCAAGTTCAGATTCAAGATCAAGAACGAAGCCAAATCAAATACCAAGGCGTTCAAGATCAAATAACTTGTTCGTGATCAAATACAAATTTAAGTTCAAGGAGGAGATTCAATATCAAGCTTTACAAGCCCTTGAATCAACTCAAAATCAAGCTCATCAAAATACTTATATTCTTGAAGAATCAGAGGAATACAATAGAGATTGTAACACTTTCATTTACTGAAATCAAATACTAGATTTGTTACGTAATTTTTCAGTCTTGGTTATTTATTTTTCTCGATGGAAAAATTTGTTATTACAAATTTATTGCACCCCAGTGGGACAATCTCTACCTCTCATCTCTTTAAATTACTAAAATTTCAAGTACATAGAAATGGCTCCTAAGAAGATCAACTTCAAACTCACCACTGCTAAGGCTACATATTCCAAGTTTTCATTTGATGTGGAAAACTTGTTGGATGCTACGGTGGAAAGCGTAGGACCTGTCATTTGGAACAAAATAAACTTGCTGGGATAAAAAGTATTTCAAATGCCATCTGCATCAGTTCCTATCTTTGAATTTCTATCCTCAAAGGGGGAAAGATCCTTTCCAACTGAGTTGGAAGAATGAGCAACCATTGCTGAAATTGTTGAAAAGACATTGGCCTACTCACCCCTTCCAGATCTAAGAATCTCATCACACAGGGTGATGATGATGTCTTGATCACTGGAAGCATTCCACGTGAGTTGTTCCACTCAAAGTGTGGTGTAAGAGAAAATTCATGCTTTGCTCCACCATTCATGGTGGTTATCCAAGAAATGGTTACTAATACCTCAATTGTTGAAGAACAACTCGCAAATTTGACAAAGGCAATTGAAGGGTTAAGCATATGCAAGATCAAGATGATCAAATCGTCAATCTCGTATATAAAATTGAAAGCATGATGGGGGAAGATTCAAGTCATGCACCTGGAAAGCTCCCAATGATGCAAGATAAGGGAGACTAATCTACAAGGCAGACAACAGCTCCTAAAGAATTTCATATCTCATTTGACGAAGTTATTCCCATTGACCAATTGAAAGACTTTATTATGGGAACTATCAAAGATAAGTACGATGTTTCAGCCAAGTCTTCTCTCGCATATGCAAAGCCATATGCTGCGATAATTGATAGTTTAAAAATGCTTGCAGGTTATCAACCCCCAAAGTTTCAACAATGTGATGGTAAAGGAAATCCAAAGCAACACATTGCACACTTAATTGGAACTTGTAATAACGCTGGAAACTATGGAGATTATCATGTCTATCAGTTTGTCTGTTCCTTATAAGGAAATGCTTTTAATTGGTACAGTGCTCTCGAGGTTGGTTTTATTGATAGTTTTGAGCAACTTGAACATGAATTTCTTAATCGCTTCTATAGCACAAGGCAAACCGTAAGCATGGTTGAACTCATAAACACACGTTAGTGGAAGGATAAACCAATTGTCGATTTCATCAATTGATGGAGGAATGCGAGCCTCAATTGTAAAGACAGACTTATGAAGCTTCTGGAATAGAAATGTGTATCCAAGGAATGCATTAGGGACTTCTCTACATCCTGCAGGCTATCAAGCGTAAGTCTTTTGAAGAATTGGCTACACGTGCTCATGACATGGAGCTAAGTATGTCTTCAAGTAGAAATCAAGGTTCGCCTGTTTATAAACCTCGCAAAGTGAAGGATCAACAAGCAATAAAGAAAGAAGGCAAGTTTTTGCCGAAGTCTGAGAGCAAGGAATCAATAAATGTTAATGCCTCGCCATTAAAGGCCACTACATATGTGAGTAAGAAGCAAAGTGTGAAGACAACATCCTTACAGAATAAATTTGGCCGAAAGTTAACTCTGAAAGGAAATTCAAGCGAAAGAATATCCATTCTTGGACTCTGATGTCCCAGGAATTTTTGAAGAACTCCTTGAGTTGAAACCCATTGAGTTGCCCGAAATGAAGCGGCCAGATGAAGATGGAAAGACTAATGATCCAAATTATTACAAGTACTATAGGTTGATTGGCCACCCTATTGAAAAGAGCTTTGTCTTCAAGGAGAAAGTCATGGACTTGGATGCTAAAGGAAAAATCTTGCTTAAGGATGAGAAAGACAATTCCAATCAAGTCTCTTTCATTTTTGGTTCACTTGATCCCGTTGTCCTTTTCAAATTTGTCGAGATACATGAATATGATGACATCCAAACTGCATCATCACCTAATATGATTAAATTTGGTGACTGGGAACCTATCGATATGAGCAAACCATTGCTTTCCCCTATGGCGTATAAACTAATAGTGGAGGAAAGATCTCAAGAGAAAAATGAATCACGTGATGATGAAACTGATGATGAAGGTTGGATTTTTGTGACTTGGTGGAGATGCTTCAAGAAAAATTCACAAAGGGAGTCAAATAAGCAACTGACTAGGGTTAAAATGGTAATAAAACCGAGAAGAAAATGATAAAGAAAAACTCGAAGAAAGCAAAAATGGCGGAGAATCACTATCAAAGGCTACGCCGTCCAGTGACATTAGAGGAATTCCTTCCAAGCTAGTTATACCAACCAGCTTCCTGTGAATACATCAAGGACTCATGTTATAAGATAGACGAAGAAGAGACAAAGAAGGAGGATCCATCATTGCTGCCACCTCCTTTGCCTAAAAAACTTACTGGGAATTCTAAAGAAGAGGACATTTGTGATGCAAAAATCACATTTACTAATGATGATTTTGCTTGGTGAAACCCACCATAATTGACCCTTATTTATGGTTGGCTTTGTGCAAAAACAAAGAATAAGTAGAATCTTGATCGATGATGGTCTGGCTTCAATATTCTCCCAATTCGTGCTGCCAAAGAGCTTGGCATACCGATGGATGAACTATGTGAAAGTCGTTTGATGATTCAAGGGTTCAATCAAGGGGGTAAAGAGCTATCGAGGCTATCAAACTAGAAATAAATATGGGAGATTTGCATTTGAGTGCATGGATGCACGTAATTGATGCGAAAACCTCATATAATATCATGTTAGGAAGGCCATGGATACACGAGAATAAAGTGGTTTCATCCATCTACCATCAGTGCTTGAAATATTGCGAAGGTGGGGTCGAAAAAAGATAGTTGTTGATGATAAGCTTTTTACCAAAGCAGAACTATACTTTGCCGATGCAAAACTCTACTTAGAGAGTTACGTCTCAAATGAGGTTAATGTTGATGGTGCGATATTGACCAAAAGTGTTGCAAAAAAGGTTGATGCAACAACTAGCAACGAAAATATTACAGTTGAAAAGGATCAGGTGCTTCATGATAAGAATAAGATGAATGAGGCATCTTCATGTAAGAATGTGACTCACGTTCTTCTCTATGTCCCAAAGGCAAGGAAGATCAAAGATCCATCTTCTGAGCTATAAGGTAAGGTGTTCGGAGACTTGGCCCTTTCTATCAAGCGAATGGATGCAGTTAAGTCATCAACAAAGTTGCTTAAAGGGTTTGTCAAATCATCAAGCCGCAAGTCGCTTCTAAATCTAGCACTTCATACAAAGCGCACAGATGAGGGATTTGACCCAACACCTACAAGTTGTTAGCAAAAGCTGGATATGATCCCAATGAACCATCCAAGTTGGGAAAGCTCCTGCCTGAAGTTTCAAACCCTACTCAAAAGATAATGATGGGGAAAGTGTACACACTGAAGCAATCACGTGAAGGATTAGGTTACAAACAACCCCCACCAATTCGTATCTCCGTTAAAAGGGCAAGTTGTAACTACATTACTGCTAAAGAAGTGTCTAGGACGGTTAATAACAAGCCTTCTGTGTTTGACCGACTTACGAAACCAAGGACCTTAGTCTTTGATAGGTTGGGACCGCTGAAGAAGGAAAACAAGTGCCATGGAGGATTGGAGCACCTATCTCCCTTAAAAAGGAGATTTTGACTACAAATTACCCAATTATGATTCCTTCTAGAATGAAGCGAGAGACAAAAATTATAGTTTTTGTGCAGAAAGGTCCTCAAAGCAAAGGCTCATACTATAGTCTACACTAAGGAACGGGAGGAAGATGAAGAAAATGTGGGGTCATCATATCATATCACCATTCATGATGAACAAAATGCTTCACCCTATATAGAAATCTGAAATAGAGCCCCTCATTTTCTTTATTACAAGAATACACTCTACAGACGATCATTTGATGGAGTGCTCCTATGTTGTTTGGGGACGAACAAATCCCTTCAAGCATTGCAAAAAGCACACCCTAGAGTGTGTGGTGCGTATCAATCTGGGCCAAAACTTCATTCCACATAAAAATAATGGGGTATTATTGGCTAACCATGGTGAAAGGTTGTTTGGATTACGCTCGGAGGTGTAAAGCTTGCCAATTACATGCTAACCTCATGCATCAACCACCTGAAATATTAGATCCAACTGTTTCCTCTTGGTCATTTGATGCTTGAGGTTTGGATGTTGGTCCATTGCCAAAGTCTTTTGGTGGATATCTTTACATCTTGGCCGCAAGTGGTTACTTCTCGAAGTGGGTTGAAGTTGTTTCTCTTAAAAAATTAAATAAGGAATATGTGGCTAACTTCATCCGCGTCAATATGATCTATCGGTTTGGCATTCCACTATATATATTGATAGACAATGGTAAGCCATTTAATGACAAGTTGATGAATAAAATATGTTAACTTTTTTACTTTAAGCAACACAATTTCTCCATGTATTATATTGTTTCCAATGGACTTGTTGAAGCATTTAACAAGACACTCTGCAACTTATTGAAAAAGGCTGTTGCTAAGTGTCATGAAAGGATGGAAGAAGCTCTTTGGGAATACAGGACCACATATCGCACACCAACGCAAGCAATTCCTTATTCACTTATTTATGGAGTTGAATCGGTCCTTCCACTTGAGCGTCAAATCCCATCATTGCGGCTTTCCATTCAAGAAGGACTCACCAAGGAAGAAAATGCTCGGCTACGCCTTGAAGAATTGGAAGTTCTTGATGAAAAGAGGCTAGAAGCTCAACAAAGCCTTGAATCTTGTCAAGCTCAACTGTCTCGATCTTATAACAAAAGGGTATGCCTTAGATCTTTCCAAGTGGGTGACCAAGTTCTTGTGGTCAAAAAGCCTATATTACCTCTCGTGGATCTAGGTGAAAATTCTCTACTAAGTGGGATGGACCATATACCGTACAAGAAGTATACTCAAGTGGTGCTTACAAGAGAGTTGACTCAGAAGGTTTACGGATTGGCCGCATCAATGGGAAATTCATGAAAAAATACTACCCTTGAAGAAAACAAATACGCTCCTTAACGTATGAGCATAAACTGTATGTTACTCATGGCCCGCAAGAGCATAAACTGTGCACGGTCCCCCAAAAAAAAGTCTGCTAGGTTGAAAACCTTGAAAGAGACGGCTTAGGAAAAAGTTAGGACATCCAAAAATAAAAAGAAAAAAAGCACGCTGGGTTGAAAACCTCGAAAGAGGCCGCCTAGGCAAAAGTTAGGACGCAAAAGAAGTCACCCATTATGAACTACGGAATGACTTGATCCTCTTCACCGAGGCACGTAGGCATCTTAGATTTTCATTCTAAGTTCAGTCGTATGAGTTCAAAAATACATATTACCCAAGGCATTATTTAAATGGGGTACGATGGAATATAGTTCACTTGATTGACACTTGGAAATTAAGTGTACATATATTCTTTCGTTGAGCTCTATGTCTTGTCGTGATAGCTCAATGGGAGTAAGTCCTTCTATGTCTTGTCTTGATAGCTCAATGGGATAAGTCATGCATGTCAAATTGGGGTATTTGATGGAATGATGGTAGCTTCTTTAATAAGAGGCTAAGTATTCAAGTTGAAGTCCCTGATTTTAAGTCAAGTTGATTTTTCCAGGTTTGTTACATTATCAATTTGAAGTTTTCAAACCGGCTAGTTCTTTAACTTAAATTCTGTAGGCATGTCAAGGCTTCAAATCCATAAAGCACTAAAAAATTCAAGAACAAAGGGGAACATTAATGAGAGCCCACAATATAAAGTGAAGCAAAAGAAGTTTTATTGCTGATGAGAACATCTACTAAACAATCAAATGCAAGAAGAAAAGGAAAAGAAACAAATAAAGCAATGTTTATAGCCTAATCTAAGCATAACTTGTAGTTGGCCAAATCTTTGAGCATAGCTTCCAAGTATTTCTTCTTCTTCTCCAAATCGGCCAGTCATCAGCAATCAACAAGGTACTGCAACATGCGTCATACTCCTTTCTAGTTGTTGAGGCTCCTAACTTGGCTTCTTCAACTTCTTTCTCAGCAACATCTAAAAGAGCTTCTAAGTTCTTCTCTTTTTCACGGAGCTTCTCTATCTTCTCTTTCACTGTAACTAGAGACTGGCGGATAGATGATACTTCTCTAACCTTCTATTCTTCTTCAATCATGGCATTTGTAAGGTGCACATCAACATCTGATATTGCATTCTCTTCAACCTTCTCAGATAAATCTGACTGTGTCTTGTTATATGAAGCAGCAAGCTCAAAAAGGGACTCTAATAGGTTTCTCAAAGGGGGAAATATCCACATCATCCCCACCCATTTTCTCAAGGATCACTTTAGTATTTTTTTCAAGCTCAGAGACATTGTCTGCAATGCTGCCTTTCAGCTTACACTGAATTGAAGTCTAAAGCTTCAAGATAAACTCCTTTCGAATACCATGACAACCTTCTTTCCATAAAAACTAAAGCTACAATTGTTGGTCGTTCGAGCAAATTAGAGCCCAACTTTGCCCTAATTTCATCACGAGAAATGGATGTTGCCACTTGATCTGCCTTAGTTGTAGAAGATGATTTCCGTGGGTTCGGTCCTGCTATAGACTCACCACTATCTTGTGACCTTACCTGTTGCAACACTCCAACTTTATTAGTATGAAAAAATAATAAATAAATAAATGTAAGAACACTTTAGCAAAGTCATTAGGCCATGGATAACAAAATGATAAAAACTTTATGTTTTATTTTACCTTCTTGTTCTGAGCTGTTAGTGTTCTTGAAGGGCTATCAATGCTTTGGACCTATATAACAACTTCTGGGTTCGGCCTTTTATTTTTTCCAACATTGATCTCATTTGCTGCTATCACTCTCCTCTTGGGATAGGCGCTTGTTAGAGGCATCAATGACTACACCAAATGGAACAAGACTTTTGTCAACTGAAGTATAAATTTCTTCTCTTTGAACTTCTTCGTGTGGCATGGGTTCATTGCCTACGCGTATCTCAACTACCTTAGACTATAAAGCAGGAAGCTTATCAATCACTAAGACATCTTTATTGCGTTCCTGAACGGTATTTGTGATTGGCCTAACAGTATTCATCAAAATTGTAAGTGGTATTCAAGAAGACTTCCATGTGCCCTTGCCCACCAAGATCTATAATAAGACGGTGTAAACTTCTTCATGTTGGACCCAAAAGGAGGAAATACTATCCTCGACTTAGATCTAGTCAACACATAAATCTGCACAAGTCTTAACTCTTCTTCTGATGAGGCCTCATGAAAATCTTGTTCCAAGCGACCAGGAGTGTCTTGATAAAACCCAAATTGGCGGCTGAATCGATGAGGGCTATAAGGTTCAATAATAAAGTTGACTCCATCCCTCAAAGGAAGATAATTCAAGCGAATACTCATGAAGAAATTTAACTTGGAATCATCTGTCTTACCATTGTGATAGTAGTGCTGCGGACTAGATCTACGGGGCATTGTCGAAGTCAAAACGATATTTTCTCCATTATGAATACGCTTCGTTGCTTCCTCTTTCCCAAAATATCTAGCAGCACCTTCACTGGAAGATGCAGCCATGATAGGAATAGCTGGACCCTTTGCATATGGAAAATGAGTCTTAAAGTATTCAGCTAACCAACAATACACATAATGAGCAGGAAAGCAAGTTTGAGTAGGATCAAGCAACAAGCACTTTGAAATCACGTTCAAACCCTTATATATTCTGGCTACAACTGGGACTGCAAATCTAACTCTTCGTTTACAAGTAAGATGACACACGATGTTAAAGGTCCCAGGGTGAATGAAGTTATCATCTTTTGAAGGGAGCACAAAAAATACATAACCAACAAGATAGAAAAGCAAACAAGTATGTCTTGTCTTTCTTCTCATCCATAACCCCTAGCTTACGGAATAAAGCTTTTTCAACAATCGACCAATTAACTGCATCCTCTATGACGCTGGTAGGATTGTGCATCGATTTCAAACTAGCAGACTTCTTTTCTTTCCTTAAAGGAGGCTGAGTATACTTCATCGTTTTCCTGCACCAGAACTTTACCCTTTTTTTTTTGCAAAAACCTTTGGATCGTTGCTACCTCCCTCTCTAAGCCGATGGAAGGCATCAAACAAATGCTCACAAGTCTGGGGAAGAAACAGTCTTCCCTTGTTGTACGTGCCTGTAAGCTCTTCAACATTTGGCACAAGTTCCTCATACAAAGATCCTGTTATAGGCAAACCGCCAATCTTATACAAATCTCAGTGATATGGTCTAATAGAGGTAAGCAATGTATTGGTAACAAGGCACCATGCCTCACAGAAAGCCTACATAATATTCTTATTACGGTCATATGTGAAGATTGAAGCATATACAGCGTCATAAATTCTTGGTCCCTCCAATGACAAGTGACACCTACTTAAGACGTCTTCTGCCTATTACCAGTAGCTAGGAACATAATGAAATTCACCGTCGAACATCAAATCATTGCCCCAATAAGTTTTCTTGTTAATAATTCGACGCCTTAGGCATGATAAGGTACTTGTGACATTCTAAGCATGATGAGTATTGGTGTAAAGCATCCATGTTTTAGGAGCACCACTGCTGTATTCAAGCGTCCAGTCTGCCAAATAAGGTGGGTCCCTCAAAGGTACCCATGAAGCTACAACATATTGGCCGATTAGTGACCTATCAACTGGTAACCTTGTCCCGTCCCTGCTTCCCTTATGGTCCAAATAATAAGGCATTGCAAATTTGAGGTAGAAAGTCTTGAGTCTTTGAAGTAAACCATGTTTAGACTGCAAAAAGAGAGAAAAAAATGTTTATTAGCACTTAACTTAGAAGTGTAATACTCATGGCCTTAAATCTATAGTATATTGTGTCATATCTTAAGACTAATCCTACCAAGCATGAAAAGGACAAAATTTTTGGCTTCGATGGTGTAATGGTCTATGCCTCAGATAAAATGAAGTTAAATCTTCAAAAAGGATGAAGTCATTAGCTCAGACGGTGTAATTGTCTTCGTTTCAGACAATAAATCTTTTGGCTTAGATGGTGTAATGATCTTCCCTTAAGATAAAGGAAAATCTTTGGCTACGGTGTAATGCTCTATGCCTCAGATAAAATGAAGTTAAATTCCAAACAAGATGAAGTCATTAGCTTAGGCGGTGTAATGGTCTTCGCTCCAGACAAAATAAATCTTTGGCCCAGGCGGTCTAATGATCTATGCCTCAGATAAAATGAAGTTAAATCTTCAAACATGATGAAGTTATTAGCTTACACGATGTAATGGTATTCGCTTCAGACAAAATATATCTTTGGCCCAGACGGTGTAATGGTCTATGCCTCAAATAAAATTAAGTTAAATCTTCAAATAAGATGAAGTCATTAGCTTAGACGATATAATGGTCTTCCCGTAAAAAAAAAAAATCTTTGATTTAGGCGATGTAATAGTCTTTGCCATACATAAAGAAAATAAGTTTTTAAATAAAAGAAAGTCTAAAGCTCATATGGTAATAATCTTCGCTTAAGATAAAATAAATCTTTATTTATCCAATCTACAAGGACTGGATAAATGGAGTCGGTTAGTCTAGAATAATTATGTTCTTTATAAGCCTGACATATCCAATCTACAAGGATAAGTGTTTTACTCCACCTTGAAGTCTTTATGTGATAACGACATTTTCAAATTAAGAGCGGAGGTGTTAGGACTCCAAATAAAGCCATCCCTAGACAACAATGTAATCCTATGTAAAGTTGCTGACAATGCCACGTATTATGAACGGTTGAAAGTGAGAGGCACAAAATTAAAACGCCAACCATATATAAATTACCTGACAGGGATTTTGCACCACTAATAAAGTGCGAGGATACATTTTTTTTAGAATTTCGAATTTGACCGAAGAGAAACTGGCTCCAGTCCAATTCGCCAATTTGATACTTCACTATTACTTCAAGTCTAGTCAAATAAATGAGGCAAATCTTAAAGTAGGGAGTATTTGTAAGTATTTAAATTTTATTAGATTTAAATTTATAAAATAATTTGAACTATATTAAATTTAAGATATTAATCTAAATGAATATAGTGACTAATAAATTCGCCTAGTTATTGAAATTCAATATATGTATCGGATTAGTCCATTTAATTGGATTATAAATTAAACTTCCTTAGCCCAAAGTCCAAATAACTAGTAGTCCGTCTTAAAGCCCAGGCTCATGCCACATGTCAAGTGACGTGGAAATCCAAGATAAATAAATGAGCCAATGAAATCATGTCATGTATCAAGTGATGTGGCAATCCAAGACAAATAAATGAGCCAATAAAATCATGCCATGTGTCAAGTAATGTGGCAATCCAAGCCAAAAAAATGTGCCAATTAAATCATGCCAAGTGTTTGGATGGTATTGGTCAGTTCAAACGGACCAATCGAATCGCAGAGCCACATCACTTCCTATAACTATAAATAGAGGTCTTCATAAAGCTAGAAGCCACCAGAAGTAATAATAAGAAGCAAGCAGAGAGCTCGTGGATCAAACACCGCATATTTCTCTACAAGCTACAAGTTCAAGCACTCAAACTACAAGTTCAAGTTCATGTTCAAGATCAAGAACGAAGCCAAATCAAATACCAAGGCGTTCAAGATCAAATTACTTATTCGTGATCAAACACAAACTCAAGTTCAAGGAGGAGATACAAGATCAAATTTTACAAGCCCTCGAATCAAATCAAAGTCAAGCTCATCAAGATACTTTACATTCTTGAAGAATCTGAGTTATACCATAGAGACTGTAACACTTTCATTTATTGAATTCAGATACTACATTTGTTATACAATTTTTCAGTCTTGGTTATTTATTTTTCTCGATGCGAAAATTTGTTGTTACACTGATGAATTAAAAAAATGAAAGATGGCTAGAGTATAGATCCATCAGCGAATATACAACAAGATAAAAGAAACCAAGCAACAGAAAAAATATACATAAATCACACAAGTAGAAAGATATTAACCAAGCTAAAACTCTACAATAAAGTATATAGAAGATTAAATATTCAAAAAGGTATATCTAAATTATATGAAAGGAGACATATTCGATACATTATAGTTTGCTACTCGTAATAGCTAGAATGCTACGTGTCTTGCTAATAAAGATACTTGAAATCACTTAGTTTAAGTAGAAGTAGCATAATAGGTTATAAGAATTAATATTTTGAGTTTAATTGCTTGTTGGCTTGTAATAGTTTTCATAATTTCAAGGCAGAGAAAAACATTTAACGCTGTATTATTTTTAAACGTACTAGATAAATATATTTTCCATATGTAAAATTTATTTTGTACGGTTCGATTTTTCTTGATTTATTTTTATAACATAAAAAATTAACCCTAATTATCGGTGCGGTTATAGATGTATATAAACACCTACTATTCTTTAAGAAGAAACCTAAAATTTAATTTGATGTGGTACAATTTAATCATTTAGTCTGTTTTCGAATATGCATTGGAACTCCTAAATTTAGAGAGTACGTTTTGGATGGGTAGATGAAACATTATTTACTTTTACAAGTGAAAGGAGCTACTTCATATTTCTGTGTTACTTGTGAGGGTGTAGATTAAACTTACCACAAACTTAAGGGACCATTGTCTTTTTGTTTTTCCAGTACTCAAACTATAGGTGACCAACGGGTGGGCCGGGCCGGGTCCGGGTCCAAATTTTATGACCCGTCCGGGTCCGGGCCGGTCCGGTCCGGGTTCAATTGGGGGCGGGTTGCAATTGGGCTGGGTTGATCCGGTCCGGGCCGGGCCGGATTTATTTATTTATTTTTTTTTGAATTACGTATAGTATAAATATTAAGTTATATTAATACTTTGTAATAATTGAATGAACACAACAAAAGATGGGGAAAAAATTGCACTTATTGCAAGTGCTACTTTATTTCTTAAATTCAAAATTTCAAACTGAAAAACTAAAATGTATCATAATTAGTTTACAATTTACATCAAATGGCTTGCATTGCAATAGCAAGTTCTTCCATATTAATATGAACCTCTGGACCTTCTTCTGGAGTGTTAAATTCGGATGGGTTTCCGTGCGTTAATATATCTCCAAGTTCTTCGTCTTCCGGGCTATCAAGATCTTCCTTTCCTTGATTTCTTCGTTCAGATCTTATCCAATCTCTTAGACACACTAAGACTTCCAAAGCATTGCTTCCCAATGAGTGCCGCGTGTCTCCAAGTTGTTGTGTTGCTTGGCTAAATGCACTCTCGGATGCAATAGTGGAAATTGGGACATTCAGGACATCCCGCGCCATAGCGTAAAGAACAGGAAATTGCTTTGAATTTTCCTGCCACCAGCCTAACGGTGAAAATTCCTTGGTGCGAGGCTCCTTTTGCTTCTGCAAGTAAAATTGCAGTTCATCTATATTCCTACTACTACTTTGAGTGTTAGAAAAAGTTGAAAAAATATTAAAACTATCAAAGCCTTCATCATCATCTCCGACTACATTAGAAGTGCTACATTGCATAGTGGGATTTGCAGCAGTTGAAGCACGAGCATTATCACATTGAGTTGCATAATAAGTATATAGATATTGTAAATGTTCATTTAGTTGGTTCATAGATTCATACAAATTTGGGCTTTCAGTGGGCCCAATCTCCATATAATTGTATAAAGCATTCATTAATTGTTGACAATGACATTTTAATTGAAGGATTTAAAACTGCGCCAATTAAGTAAACAGGAGGAATTGGAAAGAAATATTTTTTAAATTTTGCTTGCATACTTGCAACAGCATCCGTATATCTATCTTTCTTCTTAAATTCAAATAGTAGCAAAGAAATTTCAGCTATATGTACTAAAGCCACAGTAATAGTTGGGTAATATGCCCCAGAAAACACAACAGTAGCAGTATAAAATTTATGTAAAAATTTAATCACATCACTAATGACCTCCCAGGTATCAACGGTTAACATACGCCTAGGATCAGTACAATGTGCATTAGCAACTTCTGTTATTGGAAATCTATATTTGTAGCAACATTTTAAAAATATATACGTATAATTCCATCTAGTAACTACTTCGTCGGGCATGAATCTAGGTGTAAGGTTATATTGCATACACTTGTTCTTAAATTCTCTTATTCTAGATTGTCTATTATTTCCCTGAATTACTCCAACAGCTCTTCTAACTAGAGTAATCTCAGTTGAAAATAAATCGAGCCCACTTTTAACAATTAAATTGTAAACATGACATGCACATCTAACATGAAAAATATCATCAAGAGGTGGATGTAAATTCAATTTTAAAATTGAAACTGCAGCATTGTTGTTTGAAGCATTATCAAAAGACATACACAAAACTTTTTCGTTTAGATTATAAAATTCGACAACTTCAACAATTGTACTACTAATAAATGTTGCAGTATGACTCTGATCTTCATCATATTTAAAAGCAATAATACGTTTTTGCATACAAGTATTGTCATCTATCCAATGACATGTAATTGTTAAATAATCATTTCCATTTACAGCATGGCCAATATCAGAAGTTAGACATACTCTAGAAGGAAGGTGACTAAACAAATAACGTATGTATGTTTGATATTGGCCGTGAAGTCTAAAGATGTCAGATCTACAGGTACTTCTAGGGATACCTTTAAACATAGGGTTGTATATCCTTTGAATATACGTAACAAGATAAGAGGAAGAAGCAAAAGAAAAAGGTAGACAACCCAAAGCGATCATTTTCGCTAATTCCTCTCGATCCCTCATTTTATCATATTTTAGGAGACCTGCAGTAGTAGAGTTACCGGTTGTTTGACTTCCATCCCCATTAACCCCCCATTCTATATGATGATAATTTTGCATATGTCTAATTAGTGTGCCAGTCCCCCCTAAATTACCTCCGGTCAAATGTTTAAACGTTTCGTTACAAAGTCTGCACTTAACTCTATCACTATTTTCTATCTCATCAAAAAATTTCCAAACAGGACTTCTTTTTCTACGATTAGATTTAGAAGTTGGAGCGACTGGTGGTCTTCTACCCCTTGTTGCACTAGCAACTCCAACTCCAATACTACCAACATTTGCACTAGTAGGTGTAGGTGGTATCTCATCTTCTATTCCAATTTCGTTATCTTCTATTCCGAAATCTTGGTGTAATTGTTCATAATCAATATTTACATCTTGCAAATTAGGCGATGATTCAGAAACATGTGTTATTGGTTCATTATTACTATTACTACCAGAAGCTATAGGACTTTTTTTACTACTTCCACTACCACTTCCACTCCTACCAGTAACTTTTCTACACGCTCTTTTAGCAGCATTCAACATATTGGAAAATTTAATATATAAGCTAAAATCAAATATGCAATTAAAATATTAAATAAGAGAAAGAGTTGGAGAGAGTGCACCGAATTCGACAATAAATTGAGCACTTGAACAGTTGAACTTCAAGAATGTTGAACACTTGAACTTCAAGAATCAAGCTTCGAATGCCGATTTCCAAATAAGAAATTACGATAAATTAAATTCGGGAAAATAAAGACAATAAAATTATGAAAGTAGAATATGAATTCTTGAAAATTGAAGAGAAGAGAGTGATTGATATTTGCTAATTTGAGAATTGAGAGAGAGATAGATAATTTTGAGTGAGGAAATGAAGAAGAGGGGAGGGTATTTATAGATTTTTAGAAGGGTTATTAATGTAATTTAATAAAAACAAAAAAAAAGCAAAAAAGGGCCAAAAATGCAAAAACACCCGTTGGCCAACGGTTGTGGACCGTTGCCAACGGGCAAGTGGGCCCCAGCAGTTAAAAAATTTTTTTTTTTTAAAAAAAAAAAAAAATTTTACCGTTATAACCGGTCCGGGCCGGTCCGGGTTGGCCGGTTCGCCCGGTATTTCTCTTCCCGGGCCGGTCCGGTCCGGGTTAATTGCCCGGTAAGACCTTACGTCCCAACCCCCTTCCCCCCCTAACCCAGCCCGACCCCCCCCGCGCTAAACCGGTCCGGTCCGGGCCGGTTTTGACCGGGCCGATCCGTGCCGGTCCCGGGTCAACCCGGCCCGGTTGACACCTATAACTCAAACCAAAGAGGGCACGCTGAACAGCTTTTGCCAAGGTGTAAATAAAAACCTTTTTTAACGTTTACCCCCAATTCTATGCAAAACCCTCTTCTTTGCCCGCTTCCCTGAATCCTGTATTACTCTTTTTAATTACAAAAAATCAACTGAAGAAAATTCAAAAGCTTCCAATGCAACCGAAGATCGGGAAGTACATCCATCGATAAACCAACGTAGGAGTCAAGAGTCAAGACGCCTATGATTGGTAATTTGATCTGTCATAGATTTAACGTTTTTTTCTTTTATTGCAATTTATTTATGTCAATGTGCTTCGTTTACCTAAATTGTTGAGTATTCTGATGAAATGAGTCCCACTAGAACGAAATTGATTGAGAGGATTCAAATAGTAGTATTCATACAGTTCGATCGGGACTGAAATCGCCTGCTAATTGTTTTTTTTTTGTTCACATTCGATCTTCTTAATCATCTTTATTATTTTAATTTAAATTTTATGGAACTTCTGCAAGTGAAACTTATTGCATGTGTGAAATGTTAGGTTACATTTGCAAAAGTGTTTTTGTTCTAAAGATAATTATTCTGCAATTTTTTCCCTTAATGATGGTTGTATCTGGGCCAGATTGTGGGCACCTTGACTATTTCACCATGTACCAGCTATAGGCAGATTGGATGAAATAACCTAGTGTTTTTTTGCCTCTGTTGGGATTTGAACTTGAGACTTGATGGTTCTCCTGCCACTTCATTGATGACTTGCCAGACCACGATTCTGCATCTAAATTCACAATGTTGTGCATCTTGAATTATGTACTTTACTACGTCTGATTCGAAGTTGCTCGGACACAGGTGCAGGTGTCCGACACAGGTGCAGATCTAGAGGTCGGATCCTTTGAGATGTAAATTCTAAGATTTGGGGATACGGATCCTAGTACGTATATGAGTGTGGTGATCCGGCTAAAAATAAGTTGAAAAAATAAAAATACAAAATATCTTTAAGTTATGAGAAATTTTGTAGTGTGGATTTCTTTTTTATTTTCAAGTTATAGATAAGTAAATGATTGATTTCCTAGATATGGTATGCTATTTGTTCAAATTTACCCTAGTTTTGGTTCTGATTTCGGGAATCAAACGTGGTCAAAGTACCCAAATTTGTTTGACCAAATTCAGTACGGATCCCATACCCACACCCATACTATTGTCGTGTCTACACGGGCGCGACACTTAAATTACCGTGTCGGAGCAACTTAGCGCCTAAATCCCCGATGATTTGGGGTCAGCTCTATGAATCATATATATTTGTTTTTGCTCTATGCGGACTCACTTCATTCCAACACTGAGGAATCTGTCTTCCAAAGCAAAATAGAGGTTCTCTAAATTTAGGCAAAACTGAACCTAGTGTAAATCTAATGATAGCATACTATGTTTTTATCCCAATTAGGATGTGCCGAATTAAGCAGTTTTAGTCTGTTTAGTAATATTTGAGGAATATAGATCATTTTAGTAGGTCTTTGATTAGTTGAAAGAGGAAACTGTTTTGGGGTAATCCTTTTTATGAAATTTTAAATAGCTTCAACTTGCCATGGGTCGAGGTGAGCCCTTAAATTCTGCAATGCATTTGCTTTCTTGAAAATATGAATTCATTTATACCTTGTTCTTTTCTATAGTTAAGTTACTCAAACGACGATAGGAGGAGGTAAAGCTGCTTCATTTGGGGCAGGTGATTGACATGCTCATAGGTTAGTGGAAAGTTATATTCAGAGCGTATAATGCATAAGTTATTATCATTTGTGGGATTATGTTATATAAAGTAGGAATGACAGGATATAAGAAAATTGTTGGACTACACCGTCACAAAGTTGTAAGGAGTGCTAAATATCTCTAGAAGTCCTAATCTGAAGTTCTGAACAACATAATTTTTCAACTTACTCTGCACATTTGTATCATTAAATCAATTTGATCTCAATCGCCTCTAATTCCCTTAAGAATATTGGATTTTCTGTTCAGTATTCATACACACTACGTTTTAGATGATTTTACTTGTAGAGTGCAAAGTCATACATCTTTGCTAACTTTGAATAGTTTATTTGGATTAACATAGTAGAAAGTCATTGGATTGAAGTTATAGTCTCTGAATGAGAGCAAAAGTCATTGGGTTCCAAGAGATAAAGTAAAAGAATAAAATGCATCTTACAGAAGCTACTCGCTATATTTTTACTCTTGCAAAAAAAAAGCCTGAGACTTATTGGGACCTGAAGTAGGAAAGTCCCATAAAAAGGCCTTGTTGGAATCAACTGCCCATGGACTTGTTGCACATGTGGCCTACTGAAAGCTTGGAACTATGCTATTAGATGGGTCAAACAGAAAAAATGGTGGAAGATCATCCCAGCCTGCATTTGGTGGACCATTTGGAAGGAAAGAAACAGCAGATGTTTTGAAGATAGGAGTAATTCTATACAAGTAGTTAAAATGAATTGTATTTTATTTTGACTTTCGGTGTAAAGAGTTTTGTGTAGGAGATACAAAATCTATTCTACAATTTGTGGAAGCCTTGTGAAGTTCACAAGGGCTGTAGCTCGTAAATACTGTTGCCAGCATATTCTTGGTGCTGATGTATAAAATGTTACCATTAAAAAAAGAAATAGAAAGTATGAACTTATTTGTAACATTTCCTTCTTCAAATCTGCAAGTTTAGCTATCACCTTATTGTGTTTGCTTGTAGTTGTATGCTTGTGGAGGAAAGATGGTGAAATTGACAATGGTTGCTCGTGTGACTGATGGTCTTCCTTTAGCTGAGGGGCTGGATGATGGTCGTGATGTTCCAGATGCAGATTTCTATAAGCAGCAAGCCAAGTCCTTGTTCAAGAACCTCTCTATGGGCCAGATTGACGCATCAAGGATGTCCGTGGAAACTGGGCCTTATATTTTCCAGTATCCTTTTAGTATTTTGTTTCATACATCATCTGTTTCGATGTTATTGGTGTGTTTACATCTCTCGTTGCCATGCTCATGGAAGTTTCTCACAGTCACCTTTTATTTTATTTTATTATGAGATGGTAACTTCACTGAATTTTATATCCAACATTATGATGTGTAACAACTTCCAGCTCAGAGAAAGACACAGAATTTTGTTTATGCACCTGTGAGTGGGACTGCATTAATTAATTTTTGTGTTCTATTTTTTGGGCGGAAGGGGGTTCCATTAGAGACTCCCTAATGAATATTCAAGAATTCAATGATTTGTCCCCTCCCTTTTTGTTTATGGGAAACAACAATTTGGTATACGCTTGAGTATATGCTTAGCATCTGCAGTTATTTTTGCAAAAGTCAGGGACAACTTGGAATTCTCATGGTATAAACAGAAGTAGTATAACAACTGAGGGCTTCTCTGGCTTCTTCTTGGGTGAACTGGACCGAAATTTAAGAGGAAACAAAAGACAGGCCCTCATCTGTACAAAGTCAATTTTCTCCTTCAAATCTCTGGCTTCTTCTTGGGTGGACTGGACCGAAATTTAAGAAGAAACAAAAGACAGGTCCTCATCTGTACAAAGTCAATTTTCTCATTCAAAGACTGCCGTTATTCTTTCCCTTCAAAGTATCCAAATAATAGCCAAAGGGATGAAGGGTGCTCCAGCTTAATGCTTTAGATGAGCTAAGGGGATCTTTCTTGTTTTCCTATCGGAGGACTCCTTGCCCTTAGCCCCTTACCATATATCCTCTCCTTTTCTCTTTCAAAACAATTCTTTTTTCAATCTAAAGTAAACAAGTATCAATCTGAAAGACATCTAACCTTGGATTTGCAGAAACTGGTAAATACATTTAGAAAAGCAGAAGCTGAACAATAGGCATGATGCATTTTATACATATCATAACTGTGGGTTGTTTTCTGCTTTTGGCCATGGTATGCACTTTATCTATTTAAGCATTATGTTATCCATTTTCCAGATTAAAAATAGCAGGTTTAAGCTTATAGATGGAAGTATGATTTATTGAACAAAATCTCAGGATTTTCTTTCCAAGTTACACATATGATTGCGCTAGGCTTTACAAAATAAACATACTTAACTGCTGCTTGTTTCATACTAAAGCTTTCTTTCCACCAACTAAAAGTAAGGTGCTCTCTGGGGATTCAGTGATCTCTTAACTCATGAGCTCAGTTATATCATTGAAGGCCGTGTTTGTTATTTGACAATGTGCGATCGCTCTTATCCCAAGAAACTTGCCTTTCAATACCTGGAAGATCTTAAGAATGAGTTTGAACGTGTCAATGGGAGTCAAATTGAAACTGCTGCTAGGCCCTATGCTTTTATTAAATTTGGTATGTTCTTACCTTTACTTTGTGCTTTTCTAATTTCGAATTGGTCTTCTGTTGAATACTAATTTTTCTTCTTCTTGCAATTTGTAATTTTTCTCGGTTCAAAAGATACATTTATACAGAGGACAAAGAAACTGTACCAGGACACCAGAACTCTGCGCAATATTACAAAGTTGAATGATGAACTTTACGAAGTTCATCAGATAATGACTCGAAATGTACAAGATGTTTTAGGTGTTGGTGAAAAGTTGGATCGTAAGTCTCTCATCCCAATATTTACCTGATCTCATTACCATCCCATAATTTTGGAAAGGTTTGTTGTACTAACCTTAGCACTTCCTCATTCATCTTCTAGATATCTGCGAAGTTACTGATGCTTAGTGTTCTCTTATAATTCAGCCCTGAAAGGCTACCAAATACTGTCTGACAATTTCTTTATTCACTACTATTTTATGCTATTACTTTGCTTTTCAAATTTTTAGCTTATTTGTCATCCTGAAATATTAATTAGAGGTAACGCCTATTTGTTATGACGTGTGAAGTACTCGTTCCTCCTTTTTTCTCTCCGTAATTTACACCTGGAAAGCAAAATTCTATACTCGTCACTTCAGTGATCATAAGGCTACCAAATAAAAGCCTCCATGTATTTCTTGTATTATCTCTGCCTATTCCTCCAATTGGCGTATATTTGTCAGATGAGCTGTTATCCTTGAAGTCTTTATATTCTCAAAAGTATTCACAAAGTCTATGCTGTCTGTGGTGCAAAAGGGTGGGCCAAAATCAACCTTTGTCAAATTAAAGTTAAGAGTTGCGTCAGTTATGACATTTTATTGCATCACAGTAATCGAAAGCGCAACTAAGAACAGAATGCAATGGAAGCAAATGGTTCATATAACTGATTCCAACTCATTTGGATTAAGGCTTATTAGTTACTTATATAACATTAGTTCATGTGTTTGCGAGGAGTCCTGTTATTCTAGTTAGAGACATGTACATCCTTTTAGGAATAAGTGAGATATAGAGAACTTCTAGTTTTGGAGAACTCTTAATTTGTCTTAAAAAACATTATTTAATTTTTCTATAACCGAGAAATCCTGAGGGCCAGTTGGAATGACATAAATCTGAATAAAGAGGAATGGTGTACAGATTTATCTGTTCACAGCTTCTTATCAGTTTAATATCTGATACGTGGGTCATCGGCCCACACGATATTAACTCAATTTTTGAAGGGGGAAGGTCCATTAGGGTAGCTTGCTATCCGGTCCTTCGCGCATCGCCTAGGCGTTGCACTACAGTCTAGGCCTTGCGCACCGCACCTTGAAAAAAAAGAGATTTATTTAGTTTACCCCAACTAATATGAGAATCAGGAATAGTTGATTGATTGATATAAATCCAAAAACATATGTTTCTCTGTCAGTCATTAGACTCAAAGCTTTAATATCGATTAGCAAATACTCTTGCTATCATGTATCATTTGTCATGTAGTTGGTTCTCTCTTTTTTCTTCCTTCTTATTTTCATGGGATTATATCCTATAGTTTATGTTTGATATTAGAGATTTGATTGTTCAAATATGAATTTCTGCAGAAGTCAGTCAGATGTCCAGTCGCTTGACATCAGAATCCCGCATATATGCTGATAAAGCAAGAGATTTAAATCGCCAGGTTAGTGCCATGGAAATTTAAGATAATGTGCTCATATTCTTGGCAGAAAGTGTACTTTCCACTTTTCATTAGTCAGAATGCAAAGTGGTGATGTAGAAGGATTTCAAGTAACATGAAACTTGGGATTTGTTCTTTACGTTCTAATGCACACGCAGATTGATATCATGTAGGATGTCATTGTAGAAGATTATGGGGCTCGGTCTCTAGTTGATTGTGGATGGATATTTTCTATCGTTGAACAGAACATTTGGAGGCCTGTGGTTAAGAAATAGGATGGAGAAATATCAAACCATGATGTATCACCATTGAGGACTTCTGTTTCCTGCCATTGCTCCTCGAAACTTGCACTTCAGTCTCGTTTGTGCTTAGACTAGGACAAACCAACAGAAAATGGGAGTGAAATTTTGCCCCCGTTTGGTTCTAGTTTTAGGTGTCTTGTTAGATCCTTGCACTAGCATAAACATGCAGGCATGTATCAGATTTGCTTCCTGTCTTATCATGGAATACGTTCTTTATTTTTTATATCTGCGATTACTTTAATATACTGATCATATATTCATAACTTAGGCTCTAATTCGGAAATGGGCTCCTATCGCTATTGTCATTGGAGTTGTCATTCTCCTCTTCTGGGCGAAAAATAAGATTTGGTGATTCTGCCATCTCACATGCAGTTTAGAGAAGTGTTATTACTCTTGATTACTTCCTGATTTTCCAGCATCAAACTGTGTGGCAACAGATTGACCACTTAACATTTCAAAAGGTGGCTGCCGTGTTGTCTGCGCAATGAAGAGATTGGTTTTTTGCGGATGTGACACCCAAGCTATGAGTTTGATAATGTAAAACAGAGATAGACCTTGATGAACAATTTTGGTATACTTTGAAAAATGATACTAATCTCAGTCTTCTCAGCATATTTTGCATATTATTACATAACTTTAAAACTTGAAGTTGCAACATTTTCTTGTATCTGAGGTTTGGTATACTTTGAAAAATGATACTAATCTCAGTCTTCTCTGCCTATTCCTCCAATTGGCGTATATTTGTCAGATGAGCTGTTATCCTTGAAGTCTTTATATTCTCAAAAGTATTCACAAAGTCTATGCTGTCTGTGGTGCAAAAGGGTGGGCCAAAATCAACCTTTGTCAAATTAAAGTTAAGAGTTGCGTCAGTTATGACATTTTATTGCATCACAGTAATCGAAAGCGCAACTAAGAACAGAATGCGATGGAAGCAAATGGTTCATATAACTGATTCCAACTCATTTGGATTAAGGCTTATTAGTTACTTATATAACACTAGTTCATGTGTTTGCGAGGAGTCCTGTTATTCTAGTTAGAGACATGTACATCCTTTTAGGAATAAGTGAGATATAGAGAACTTCTAGTTTTGGAGAACTCTTAATTTGTCTTAAAAAATATTATTTAATTTTTTTATAACCGAGAAATTCTGAGGGCCAGTTGGAATGACATAAATCTGAATAAAGCGGAATGGTGCACAGATTTATCTGTTCATAGCTTCTTATCAGTTTAATATCTGATACGTGGGTCATCGGCCCACACGATATTAACTCAATTTTTGAAGGGGGAAGGTCCATTAGGGTAGTGTGAGAAAGCACGGGAGAAAAATGTAACTCTTGATATTAAACATATACAATGAGCCCTATATATAATATACATGACCTAACCTACTCCTAATACAGTTTGGATTAGGGTTCTACTATTTACATATCTAACACTCCCCCTCAAGCTGGTGCATATAAATCATATGTACCGAGCTTGTTACATATGTAGTTAATACGAGGACCAGTGAGGGACTTGGTGAAAATGTCTGCAAGCTGATCATTTGACTTTACAAACTTTGTAGCAATATCTCCCGAGAGTATCTTTTCTCTGACAAAGTGACAGTCAATCTCAATGTGCTTAGTTTTCTCATGGAACACTGAATTTGACGCAATATGAAGTACAACTTGATTATCACACATAAGTCCCATCTGACTAACATCACCAAATTTCAGCTCTTTGAGCAAGTGTTTGACCCAAACTAGCTCACATGTCGCCATAGCCATTGCTCGATATTCTGCTTCTGCACTAGACCGAGCAACCACATTCTGTTTCTTGCTTTTCCAAGATACCAAATTTCCTCATACTAAGACACAATATCCAGAAGTAGAACGTCTGTCAGAAGGCGATCCTGCCCAATCAGCATCGGAGTATATCCAACAATCTGCTCATGGCCTCGATCCTCAAACAATAAACCTTTACCTGGAGTTGATTTTATATACCGAAGAATGCGAACAACTGCATCCCAATGACTATCACATGGCGAACCCATAAACTGGCTCACAACACTCACAGGAAAGGAAATGTCAGGTCTTGTCAGTGTAAGATAATTTAATTTACCAACTAACCGCCTATATCTTGCAGGATCGTTAAGAGGCTCCCCCTGTCCTGGAAGAAGTTTAGAATTCGGATCCATTGGAGTGTCAACAAGTGTACAACCTGTCATTCCTGTCTCCTCAAGAATATCTAAGGCATACTTCCGTTGTGAGGATCACTATACCTGAGCTAGACTGTGCGACCTCAATACCCAGAAAATACTTTAGTGTGCCCAGATCCTTAGTCTGAAAGTGTTGAAAGAGATGTTGCTTCAATTTAGTAATACCATCCTGGTCATTGCCGGTAATAACAATGTCGTCAACATAGACCAATAGATAAATACAGAGACGTGAATCAGAATGCCGATAGAATACAGAGTGATCAGGTTCACTCCGAGTCATGCTAAAGTCCTGGATAACAATGCTAAACTTACCAAACCAGGCTCGAGGAGACTGCTTTAGACCATAAAGTGACCGGCGCAAGCGACATACAAGGCCACGAGACTTCCCCTGAGCAACAAACCCAGGTGGTTGCTCCATATAAACTTCATCCTCAAGGTCACCGTGTAAAAATGCATTTTTAATGTCCAGCTGATACAGGGGCCAATGGAGAACAACAGCCATAGAGAGAAAAAGGCGGACTGATGCTATCTTAGCCACGGGAGAGAAGGTATCGCTGTAATCAAGCCCAAATATCTGAGTATATCCCTTGGCAACAAGACGAGCCTTAAGACGATTAACCTTACCATCTGGACCAACCTTGATTGCATACACCCAACGACAACCAACAGTAGATTTACCTGAAGGAAGAGGGACGAGCTCCCAAGTACCACTCGTATGTAAAGCATACATCTCGTCAGTCATAGCCTGTCGCCACCCTGGATGAGACAATGCTTCACCTGTAGACTTAGGGATGGAAACAGAGGACAAAGAAGATAGAAAAGCATAATAGGGTGATGAAAAACGATGATAACTTAGACCGATATAATGGGGATTAGGATTAAGGGTGTTCCGTATACCTTTCCGAGGTGCAATTGGAAGAGACAAGTCCGCAGTAGGAGTAGGGTCAGGTGCAGGACGTGAATCAACCAGGCCGGATGCTGGGCGAGGACGACGATGATATGTCAAGAGTGGAGTGTCTTGTGCAGGGAGTCTAGGAGGAGCCACAGTAGACGTTCCAGCGTTTGGAATGTGTAAGACTTCTGTAGCGGAAGGTGAAGGAGGAGATATAGTAGACTCCCTAAAGGCCGGTATAGGTAAAACCTCAGATATATCAAGATGGTCAGAATGGTCAGAAGAGGTAAAGAAAGGTTTAGACTAAAAAATGTGACATCGGCTGATATAAGGTACCTACGAAGATCAGGTGAATAACAACGATAGCCCTTTTGAGCACGAGAATAACCAAGGAAGACACACTTGAGAGCACGAGGAGCTAACTTATCTTTCCCAGGAGCTAAGTTATGAACGAAACAAGTGCTCCCAAAAACACGAGGGGGAACAGGGTATAAGGGTGACTGGGGAAACAATACCTCATGCGGAATCTGATTCTGGATAGGAGATGAAGGCATCCGATTAACCAAATAACAAGATGTGAGAACTGCATCGCCCCTAAAACGCAGCGGAACATGAGATTCAATGAGAAGTGTGCGAGCAGTCTCACTAATGTGCCTATTCTTTCTCTTTGCAACCCCATTTTGCTGAGGGGTATAAGGACAAGAGGTCTGATGAATAATTCCATGAGAAGACATAAACTGCTGAAATTGAGAGGATAAATATTCTAAGGCATTATCACTGCGAAGAGTGCGAATAGAAACACCAAATTGATTTGTAATTTCAGCACAAAAATTCCGGAATATAGAAAACAACTCAGAATGATCTTTCATTAAGAAAATCCAAGTACATCTTGAATGATCATCAATGAAACTAATAAAATAACGAAATCCCAAGGTTGAACATACTCTACTAGGACCCCATATATCCGAATGAACTAAAGAAAAAACAGACTATGCACGACTCTTAATACTACGAGGAAAGGAGGCACGGGTATGTTTCCCGAGCTGACATGACTCACACTCTAATGTGGATAAACTGGACAAACGAGGCACCATCTTCTGAAGCTTGGACAAGCTAGGATGTCCTAAACGACTGTGAAGTAGGTCTGGAGGATTTGCAACTAGACAGGCCTTAGAGGATGTTAGTGAGTTAAGGTAGTAGAGTCCGTCTGATTCAACTCTTGTTCCAATCGTCTGTCCCGTACTGCGGTCCTGCATAATAAAAGAGGCATCAATAAAATATATTCTGCAATGAAGGGCACGAGTCAAACGACTAACAGATGCAAGATTAAAAGGAAGCCAGTGACATAAAGAACGGAATCTAGAGTGACAGAGGGTAGAGGATTTGCTTGACCAACTCCTTTTACTTTAGTTTGAGACCCATTAGCTAAAGTAACGTTGAGAAGAAACTGCGAATACGCAATATTTGACAAAAGGGATTTATTACCAGAGATATGATCATAAGCAGCTGAGTCCACAACCTATTGTTCAAGAGGACTAGACTCGGAAAAACAAGCAAAAGAATTGGGAGACGTCTGCTTTCTTGCTCGATATTTAAAGAACTCATTATACTCCCTTTCAGATATAGAAAATCCTCGGTTTCATGTAGTCTCGGTCTGAGCAACATAAGCATTTTTTGTTGGTCGACCATGTAAAGAATGGCACACGTCACGAGTGTGACCAAGTTTATAACAATAAGAACACTTGGGTCTAGATCTTCCAAAACGACCTCCTCCTCGTCTATACTCCATAGTATGAGAAGCCCGATTGTCCACAGATTGGGAGACGAGGATAGATGAATCAAGTGTCTGTGATGAGCTCACTGGGTGACTTGGTGCTGCAGCAAGGCGAAGTAAGCGAGAGAATAATTCATCAACTGTGGGGAGAGTCGGACTAGCCAAAATCTGATCGCGTACTAAGTGAAGATCATTAGGAAGCCCAGCAAGAGTAAGAACTAGAAACAGCTTTTGTCGTTGCTCTTGCTGCTTTGCAACGCTAGCAGAAACTGGCATCAACGTCTCAAATTCCTCCATAACTGCCTGCACTTGACCTAAGTAAGTAGACATATCTAATTCCTGTTTCTTTAAATTTGTCATCCGCGATATCACATCATAGAAACGAGATATGTCATTAGTGTATAAAGTACGAGCCTTTTCCCAAACCAAATAACATGTTTGGAATGGACGAAACAAGGGCATCAACTTGGAATCAATAGATCACCACAAAATACTGCATAATTGAGCATCGATCTTCTCCCAATGTGCTTTGGCTTTTTCATCTCCGTCACTAGACTCCTTGGTTAGATGATCCTTAACACCTTGACCTTTAAACCACAACTCGACAGACGAAGCCCAAGCTAGGCAGTTTGAACCTTCCATTAAAGGTTCTAAGGTAATCATAATATCGGAACTGCCAGAACCCGGGTTTCTTGACCCGAAAGCATCTAGTCCCAAAGACATCTTTGGATTATCAACTGAAAACTCGCTGAAACTGAAACAGAGAACTGAAAACTGGAGCTGCCGGAAAACTGGAACACTATATCGCCGGAAAAAGTACTGTAGCTGCCGGAAAAATTCAAAGTTGTCGGAATTGAAAAATAAAAATATGGATAGGCTCGGAATTCAAGGGTGAGCAGACTGTCCTGAAGAAATTCTGGCCGGAAAGTACTGTAGCTACCGAAAAAGTCAATAAAGTCGCCGAAAAAAACTCAAAGTTGTCGAAATCGAACGAAAAAGGATGGGTAGGGTTGAAATTCAAGGGCGAGCAAACTGTCCTGAAGGAGTCACCGGAAAAACTGGCCGGAAGGGGTGCCACGCGCCGGCGCGTGGGCTCACGCGCCGAAGGTGTTGGTCGGCGCGTGTGTCAGAGTTGGCCGGAGAAATTTCTGGGGTTTTGTCGCTGGACAGAGACGAGTCTTTTGGTATTGCTGGATTTTGCACAGCACTGACCGAGACTGATTTTACTTGAAAAAGTCACCGGAAAAAGGGTTCTGATGACTGATTTTACTTCCCGGAATCGCTGGAAATTATGCACAGCGATAAATTTCTCACGATTGCTCTGATACCATGTGAGAAAGCACGGGAGAAAAATATAACTCTTGATATTGAACATGATACAATGAGCCCTATATATAATACACATGACCTAACCTACTCCTAACACTATTTACATATCTAACAGGTAGCTTGCTATCCGGTCCTTCGCGCATCGCCTAGGCGTTGCACTACAGTCTAGGCCTTGCGCACCGCACCTTGAAAAAAAGAGATTTATTTAGTTTACCCCAACTAATATGAGAATCAGGAATGGTTGATTGATTGATATAAATCCAAACACATATGCTTCTCTGTCAGTCATTAGACTCAAAGCTTTAATATCGATTAGCAAATACTCTTGCTATCATGTATCATTTGTCATGTAGTTGGTTCTCTCTTTTTTCATCCTTCTTATTTTCATGGGATTATATCCTATAGTTTATGTTTGATATTAGAGATTTGATTGTTCAAATATGAGTTTCTGCAGAAGTCAGTCAGATGTCCAGTCGCTTGACATCAGAATCCCGCATATATGCTGATAAAGCAAGAGATTTAAATCGCCAGGTTAGTGCCATGGAAATTTAAGATAATGTGCTCATATTCTTGGCAGAAAGTGTACTTTCCACTTTTCATTAGTCAGAATGCAAAGTGGTGATGTAGAAGGATTTCAAGTAACATGAAACTTGGGATTTGTTCTTTACGTTCTAATGCACACGCAGATTGATATCATGTAGGATGTCATTGTAGAAGATTATGGGGCTCGGTCTCTAGTTGATTGTGGATGGATATTTTCTATCGTTGAACAGAACATTTGGAGGCCTGTGGTTAAGAAATAGGATGGAGAAATATCAAACCATGATGTATCACCATTGAGGACTTCTGTTTCCTGCCATTGCTCCTCGAAACTTGCACTTCAGTCTCGTTTGTGCTTAGACTAGGACAAACCAACAGAAAATGGGAGTGAAATTTTGCCCCCGTTTGGTTCTAGTTTTAGGTGTCTTGTTAGATCCTTGCACTAGCATAAACATGTAGGCATGTATCAGATTTGCTTCCTGTCTTATCATGGAATACGTTCTTTATTTTTTATATCTGCGATTACTTTAATATACTGATCATATATTCATAACTAAGGCTCTAATTCGGAAATGGGCTCCTATCGCTATTGTCATTGGAGTTGTCATTCTCCTCTTCTGGGCGAAAAATAAGTTTTGGTGATTCTGCCATCTCACATGCAGTTTAGAGAAGTGTTATTCACTACAAAAAAAAAAAAAACTCCAATTGCTTACGGATTTTACCAACGCCTAGAATTTGTTGGTGTATTAGCAACAAATTGCTAACCAAATGGTAACTAATTTATTTTTCAGAATTTAGTAACAGATTCCTAATGAATTGCCAACCAAAATGTTACTAACTAAATAATTTAGTTGGTAAATATGGCGGGAAAAATAGTCGGCTAATATAGTAACTGCGTACTAATGGATTACCAACTCAATTGTTACCAACAAATGTTTTTCGTTGGTAATAGTATCAACGGCGTACATATCCGTTGTTAAATATGGTGTAAAAAATGAAGTATTATTTATTAACAAATTAGTAACGAATTACCAACCAATTATTTACCAACAGAAAGATTTTGTTGCTAATTTTACCAACTACTTTAAAATGCGTTTGTAAATTACCAACCCGAATGGTATCTGTTAGTTAACTTGCCAACTAATACTTAATCGGTTGGAAAACTTTATTAATAGATCTTTTTTTTAATCCACTAGGCAAGAGCCTAGGGCTAGTTTTTTATTAATTATTGAAAATAGCATTACAACAACTAGTAAAAGTTCAAATAAGGGACAGTAGCACCGGTATTGAAACCGGGCTATCCTTACCGTACTAATCCTATTGAGGTTTGACAACCTCACTTATTAACAAGCATGCATAAAATAAGAACTTGACATGACTAAATATTTTATGATCATCACAGAGTTTATAACATACTCTGTGATGAGATTACAATTGAGGATACTAATGAAGTCGTAGAGTAAAATGTATAGCACCCAATTGATTGTTGTCCCTTATTTTCCAAACATGTATAATGTTGAAGTTGTACTTCTATTTCATTGTCCTCCAGTTTGTTCAAAAGGTATTCAAAAATCATCTTTTATTTTTTGAACGGTTGGACTTCAATGACGTATTTGTAGCAGCCTGCTTTTGTTTGGCCACTCTCATTGGAATTTGCCTAACATTTGATTTCTTGTCTGCCCATGTTGCAATTTTCATCAAAATAGCACCTGACTTACTTGTTCCAATGTGGTCGACCACATTGTTTGGTGGTGTATCTAGGAAGTGAATGCATGTGCGACAAGGAGGCTTACTTGGAATGAAATCAGGAGCCTCCCACTTGGTCTTTAATTTTCCAACTATAGTGTTTTAAAAAACTGGAGTTTGAATTGCATCCTTGATTACTCTTTCTACTCGATGATTTTCAAAATGGAAACGTTGTTTAAGCGTATTTTCCTGCTCCCTTTTCAAATTTACGCAACACTTTCCTGCGATCTGAGTTTTATTGTTGGATTTTGGTGTTACATATTTGTTGGCCATCGATGACCATTGTCCATCTTTTCTTGTGTGTTGTCGATTATTAGCAGACCGTAAAGCAGAATTTGGTTGAGCTAAGGCAGCATTAGATACAGCATCAGTTTGTATCTGAAGAATTGATCACACAGCCTTGTCGGGCCCTGCCATGCTGGTTATATATATGTTGTCTGAGCGAATTCATTGCTGTTCCTACTTGCTGTACAGTAGATTGCTGCCCTTTGTATAATTCATTTGAATTAGAATGGTTAGATATAGTCAATGCTGATGATTTTTTTTTCATTGCATCTTGCAGTAATGTTTGAAGCATGTAGCAATTTTGGCGCTGTCAGGTTCTGCCCTCGTTGAACTGGTGGAACAGTAGAATTTGTAACATCTTTGGCAGGAAGTAGAGACTCCAAAATTGTATCCTTTTCTTGGCAAAACAGTGTAGGCCTATTTGCATTGTGATGTGCAACTGCAGCAGATGCAGTAGCCACATTTGACAGTGCCTGTTCACATGGAACAATGTACTTTGATGAAACGGTATATTTAGTCAGCTGTGTTATATCAGACTTTGGCATTGAATGAGCCTTTTTAGCTTGACCAATTGGAACAGCATCAACGTTGTGACCTGGATCAGCAGTCACTTTAGGAAGAATCCCAGCCAAATTTTGTGCAGCTGAAGCAGATTCAATATCCATATTTGACATAGTTTGTTAACATTCAGAATGGATCGAACAGTATATTTACACTGCTGTGCTATATCAGCTTTCGTCAGTGAGTAATCTTCTGCAGCTGGAAATTATCTTGCAGCATCAGTCGCATTATGAAGAGCTTGTTCATGTGTTAAATCAGTATTTGGCATTGAATGAGCTACTGCAGCTGGACCAACATCATCAATGTTGTGTCCTGGATCAGCAGTCATAACCCCAGACAAATTTTCATTGTGATGTGCAGCTGCAGCTGATTCTTTTTTTTTTCCTCACTTTTTTTAAGCAAATTTTAGATTCTATTAATAGAAGATAAAGATACCACAAATAGGTGAATTACGAGTAAGGGAGTCAAATCGCCGGAGTTGTTACCCATATAACACAACCGGTCTAACCTTACCGTATTCAACCTATTATGATAATATTACAAAAAATCAATAGAAAATTACAAGAAGATAGGTTTATACGATAAGGAGGGGGACGCCAGTATTGTCACCCATATAACAATAACCGGCAGCGACCTTACCATATAAATCCTATCGAGGCCCAAAAAAGCCTCATGAAATAAAAAGCAAGAAAACGATGAACATTAATGTGATGGTAAAGAAAGCGGATTTGCTTTCTTTTGTTCATATTTGTGGACTGTTAGTTCCAATTGTCTTTAACCTTCACGCTTGTTCCTCGACCGAGTAGGTTTTAATACGGATGGTTGCACGGCTTGTTTTTGCTTTGCGATTCTCATCAGGGGCCTTCGAATGTTAGCATCTGCGCCCATCCTGTTGTCGCAAACTCTTTCTCTTTCACAAGCTTTCTTATTTGCTTTACAATGCATTGGTGATAAAGCACCATTTCTCGCCGCTTCTGTTCGGCAATGTGATAAGATTTCTTCTTCCTCCCCTTCTTCATAGATATGTCTTCCTATTTCCTCATTCAGAAATTGGCTATTCTGGATGTTCACTTGTGAAGTACTTAACACAATCTCTTGGTGTCCCTTCTCCAAGGGTGTGATTGAGTTAGATGGTACAATCTGATTTTGAGCAACTATAGGCAATGATGTTGACTTTCGATTAGCAGTTACAGATTCAGATGGTTTTGTTGTATTTTTTGGAAGAAATATCGGAGCATTATGGTTCAGGATTGTCCTTCTATTTGCAACAGTTTGCATATTGACAGTGTACTGGCCTGGCGATATATTCCTTCGACTTTTGTACTGATCGTCGTAATCCTCTCCAGCTGTATCTTCTTCACATTCTTGATCATCTTCTGATGAAGAAAAGGCAGCAAATCCTTCTCCCCCAGGTGATTTTTACACAGCAGTTGACGTTGTTGCTATGGGAGTGACAGCAGATTGAGTTGTCAAATTTTGAATCTGTAACTGCTTTGACAGTTTCTGAAAACTCCTTTTTTTTATCAGCTGCTTTATCCATCAGAGGAGAATGCTGCAACATATGCTGGTGGTAGATCAAACTATGTTCCTAGATTTTGGCATTGTCAATATCATCTGGGGTCACAAGAGTTGGTGCAGCTGCTATTAATGAAGAAGAGGCAGAATCTATTTTAGAAACCACAGTACTACTATCCCCTTCAAGATGATCAGAATCTCCCTTATCGATCACAGTAGGATGTGTAATGTTAACAGTCTCCAAATTTGTACCAGTTGTTGGATCACATGAATGCTTTAACATGTGTTGCTGGGTGATTTCAGTTAAATCAACCAAGGGTTGTCTCAATGAAACAGTAACTGGTAGCAGACAAGTCTGGGCAGTATCACCATTTGGTATTGCTAGAGATTTTGCATTTACACAAGTTGTTTCAGAAACAGCAGCATTTTTAAGAAACATTGCAGTGCTAGCCAATTTAGGAACTCCCATATCCTTCACAGTAGATTGATTAGTGGCAACAGTTAATGCAACATTTTCAATTGACTTATGTGCAAAATTATAAGAGTCTTTACAAAGATGAGCAGTAGTCGAGTTTGTCATTGAAGATTCTGTAGCATTCTTCAGTGAGGATTTGGCATTGAGGGAGCTTCAGACACTGGCAGAGATGAAGCTGGGATTTGTCCATCTGTCGCATTGTGTCGACGTCCTGCAAAATTAGCATTCAAGTATTCCCTAGCATCGCCTCTTAATTTAACCTCACTGTCCCGACCTTCTGTTTCGCCACTGTGACGAACTTGTTCAATCAAGTCTTCTGAATTCCATCGACAAGATTTAGTATCATGTCCTTGGTGATTGCAACATGTGCAATATTTTGGTAAATTGTCGAATACAATCTGCTGAACGTATTCGACAGTTTTCCCAGTTTTTTTATCGACTATCTTGATCTTAGTTTTCTTTGGATGTTTTTCGAGTAAGTTAATCAAGATTTAACTCGAGCCGTACTAGGTCGAGTTCGATCTTGAGTGGCCTTATCTACTGTGATAGGTTTTCCCACTACAGATACAATGGACAATAACGACTTTTTTGCGAAGAACTTTGCTGGCAGTTCTGGAAATGAAATCCAAGTAACGGCTATTGATGTTTCTACACGAGGGTTAAATCCCATTGACCATGGGAATGTCCGGAAGAAGAACTCATCGTCTTTTGACTTTACATAGCCAGAAGTTTTTGACAGCGCATTCGCAAAATATTCAAATAGATTGAATCTTACCAGAATATGCCGATATTCTAGTTGTTCAATGTTGCAATTACCTTTGACGTCGAAATCTTTTGGTAAAATCCGACGTAGCTCCTGAAGTTCTGGTTTTCCATAAAGAATTCACTTCATCTACTGTGAACTCAACAGTAGGAATTCCTTTCTGAAACGTGACTGGACAGAGTTCCAGATTAGTAAATTTGTCGACAGTTTTTTGTCCAGATAGCATTGAAGCATATGACTGTTTTTGTCCGTGAGTCGAATGATTTTCTCAATTGATATGATCAACCTCTCACACAGCCAGATGCTAGGGAGAGGTTGTAGCATCCATATTTACGCTTTACTTTAGAGAATATTCACCATTTTAACTCAAATGATGCTAAGATGAACAGTAAGAGTCGCAAAATTTAAGATCTGTTGCGTTTGGATTAAGATTTTGGAAAAACAATAACAGGAAGGTATTCACCACAAAAAGGAGATTGTCGAGACACCAAAATAGTAGAAATACAGTGTTGTGCTATATCAGTAATTGGCATTGAATGAGCATGTGTAGCTGGAAGAATTGGAACAGAATCCATATTTTGTCCTTCATCAGCAGTGACGTTAGGACGAACTTCTTCACTGGTTCTTGCTACAAGATTAGCATTTATGAACTCTCTGGCATCACCTTCTTGTTTCTTCAACCTGCCCCCGCCTTCAGATTGTCGATCATGAAATGCTTGTTCATTCACTTCATCTGTACTCCAACGGCACGATTTTATATCATGATCTTGATGATTACAATACGTGAAGTATTTAGGAAGGTTATCAAAAACGATCCGCTGGTCATATTCGACTATTTTTCAAGATTTAATATCAACTATCTTGATCTTTATTTTTGTTGGAAGTTTGTTTAGCAAATTAATCAAAACTTTTACTCGTGTCGTACTCGGTCTCGTTCGATCTTTAGTAGCCTTATCAACTGCTAAAGGCTTTCCCACTGCAGCAGCGATTGACATTATGGATTTTTTTGCGAAGAAGTTTGCTGGCAGTTCAGGAAAAGAGATCCAAACGACAACTTTTGATCTCAAAGAAGTTTGCCACTATATATATATATATATATATATATATATATATATATATATATATATATATATATATATATATATATATATATATATATATATAAAATTAATGAAACACCAAATTAAAGTAATAATTCTCAAAGAAAATTACATCGAGTGTACCGCCTAATTAATTACCCCCTTTTCTAAATTACACAAATTTCAGGTGCGCATAGAGGGTACCTCCTACCATCCCCACTCTCCTAAAATAACAGAGAACTGGCGCCATTTTAGCTTCTTCTCTGTACCCACAATCACAATATGGCTAATCCTTTCCATTATCTTTCCCAACTGATAGATAATCTCACAGCAGTCTCTCACAAGTTATCGTTTGGAAGCTTCTCAATTCCACAATTCAATATTCGGCGGGTAAGTGGTAAGTATTTTTTATCATTCTAATTTATCCAATGTATTGTAGATATATGTTGAAAGCTTTTTTGCTCATTATAGTTGGGATTTGAGGCCTAATTTGATTAATACTATCTGACGATGTTTATAAATCAATAATGCTACTGTAATCCTTTACATTATGAGGAAAGAGAGTTTGTTTGAAAAATGACTTTAAATCGCGAGTGGATATACATAAGGTTAACGAGAGGTTTGTATAATCTTGAATTCATAAGGTGTTGAGCTATAACAAATAAATGATATGTACTTAATTAAATAATTTTCCACTTCATTCCTCCTATTCTCTTCAACTTGGATTAATTTTCACTTTACAGTGGATTCAGTAAATACCTTGAGATAATTGGCTCGATATTGATTTTTGGACTAATTTTGTAATAACTATACTACGAAAAACTTTTACAAGTGGAAAATAATATTCTAATTAACAAATATACTCAATGAAATAAAAGATTTACTAATTCTTATTAATTTCACATGCCTATATGAAAAAATATATTACTCATAAAAAAACAAGAAGACATTTCCTCCAACGGAAATTATTTTTTGAAAACAAAATTAATAAAACTTTACCTAAGATCAACAATATCTCAAGAATAATCAAATAAATTGGTTATATTATAAATTAGAGAAAAAAATATTAAAAGAAGTTGATAGTAAAATATAGTTAACATCTTTGCCGCCGAAGGCCTCCAATAACGCTTCAGCTTCAAGCCCCGTACTCCATCGAGCCGCGCTACCGGAGACCCCAGGGGTTGAGAATATCGTCATTTTATTTTATCACCAAAGAACAAACTATAGTATTTTCTTTTATAATTAATAAAAAATAATGGCAAAAATAGCAAGATTTGAAATCAAGATATTTCAAACAAGCAACACAAGTAAAAGAAGACCCCAAAGAAAGTATAATACATGGTAAAATTATTATATAAAAGGTAGGGTAAATGATAAAATAAAATTATTTAATAATAATGAAGGGTGAAATTGAGAGAAAAATACAAGGTAACGACGCGACCACACCAAATCGGTCGTTATATAAAGTGGCACATTTCGTTGTTATGTAACGACATATTTAACGATACGATAAGATACAATTTTAGTAACAATAAAAAGATATTGTATTTAATGTAACAAAACGATACAATACAATAGGTACAACTATCCAAACAAGATGTAAGTTATTTGTGGACTTAGTTTATATTTTGTAATTTAAACATGAATGCAATTATTTTTTAATTTTTTATACACATATATAGTTTGGTGCAATTAAAATTTATTATTTTATATGATAATTTAATAGCCAAAGGTACTTATATATGTCATGTGACTGATTAATATAGTAGAAGAGTCTAATAAAATAAAATTACTAAAATACTCCAAAAAAATGGAGAATGCAGAAGAATTAAATAAAAAGAAGAAGAAATTAAACAAAAAATAAGAAGAAATTAAACAAAAAAGAAGAGAAATTAAACAAAAAGAAGAAGAAATTAAACAAAAAAGAAGAGAAATTAAACAAAAAAGAAGAAGATATATTAAACAAAAAAATAGCCGCAAAAACGTACCTCTGTTTCTGAAAAACCCCCGCGCGTCTTTTCAACAAGTTTCACGACTTGACAGTTCTATCCACGATCAGCAAGTTCGTCCAACTTTTTTTTTCCAACTGAAAGATTATCTCAAACAGCCTCTCATCACAAGCTATCGGTTGGATTCTTCTGATCAATTGCACAATAGAATTGGCTAAGTGGTAAGTCTCTCACTAGCTATTATTTGGATTCTTCTCAATTACACAACCCACTCGATCGGCTAAGTGGCGAGTGTTTTTTTATCAATCTTATTTTTTCAGTATATTGTATATATGAATTGATATGCTTGTGAGCTTCACTTGATTGTTTTTTAGTCCTTTGCTATTGGTATGTAACTATCTCTTCCAATCTCTGTGTGAACTTTTATTCTGCCATTTTTTTGCTAAATAATTTAAAGCTTGTGCTCATTATACGGGGATTTTAGACCTAATTTGATTATTAGTACTCTTTGTTTATTGTCCAATGATTTTTTGTAATCAATAAATGCTACTGTAATCCTTTTACATTATCAGGAAAGAAAGTTTGTCAGAAAAATGACTTCAAATCGTGAGTGGATGTACAAAAGGCTAACGAGAGGTTTGTATAATCCCGAATTCATAAGGGGTGTTGAGCAATTTATCGAGTTTGCAAAAAATCATCGTGAAGGGAGGGATGGTGAGAAACTAAGGTGCCCATGTAACCGAAAAAAGTGTCAGAATAGAAATTTTGAAGATGTTCTTACTGTCCACGAGCATTTATTGTGCGATGGCTTTGTACCTGGATATCATATATGGTACTTGCATGGAGAAAATAAGGTTACGAGAAATATAAATCAACATGAAGAGATGCGAAATTGGGATCAGTCTATGAATACCTAATCCGTAAATGTGGGTGCAATTGATGAGCCTGGATCACCTACTTCATACCACAGAATGGTTCTTGACGCCGCTGGCCCCTCATTCGATCCGATTGATCGGGATGAATTACCGAATCCTGTTGCGCAGAAATTTTATGATCTGGTAGATTCTGCAAATCAAAAGGTGTGGCCTGGCTGTGAAACACATTCTCAATTGTCAGCTGTTGCACGCTTATTGCACATCAAGTCTGAACACCATCTATCTGATAGATATTTTGATGACATTTGTCAATATGTGAATGAGATGATTCCTCCAGATAACCTAATGCTAAATAATTTCTATGAAACTAAGAAGTTAATGTAGGGAATGAACATGCCAGTAGAAAAAATCCACAGTTGTGTAAATGCCTGTATGATTTATTGGGGAGAAGACTACGAACTTAACCATTGCAAGTTTTGTCGCCATCCCAGGTACAAGCCTACTAGGCAAATATCGAATTCAAAGAGAAATCTTGTACCTTTCAAACATATGTACTACTTTCCCCTCACTCCACGATTACAACGGTTATATGCTTCCGACATGACTGCTGCACATATGCGATGGCATGCCGAGTATGAAGTTGAGAAAAAGGGGATGCGTCACTGTTCAGATGCGCCCGCATGGAAACACTTGATAAGATGCATCCATCTTTTGCAGCATAAAGTCGTAATGTCAGATTAGGGCTATGCACAAATGGTTTTCAACCATTTGGACAAACAGGTCAACAATATTCATCTTGGCCAATAGTTGTGACACCATTCAACTTGCCGCCTTGGATGTGTATGAAAGAGTCCTATTTATTTTTGTCGGTTATAGTTCCTGGATAGAAGAACCCTAAGCAAAAGCTTGATGTTTTCTTGCAGCCTTTGATTGCAGAACTAAAACAATTGTGGAGTACAGGTGTGGACACATATGATATCTCCAATAAGCAAAATTTTAACATGCGAGCTGCTTTGATGTGGACAGTTAGTGATTTTCCTGCATATTTGATGTTGTCTGGATAGGGTACTGCGGGTAAGCTAGCATGTCCATATTGTATGGAGAATACAGATGCTTTTACCTTGACTAAAGGTGGCAAACAGTCATGGTTTGACAATCATCGTAAGTTCCTACCACTTGATCATCCATATAGAAATAACAGAATATCATTTACAAAAAACAAAGTGGTCCGAACGCATCCTCCCCCGATACGGTCAGGTGATGATATATTGAAGGAGATAAATGAATTGGGGTTGAAAAAGGTGACAGAGCTTAGGGCTGATATTGTTAATGGCAAAATTAGTAAGTTTTCGAGTTGGAAGAAAAGAAGCATATTTTGGGATTTGCCGTATTGGAGTACAAATCTGATCCGACACAATCTAGATGTTATGCACATCGAAAAAAACTTTTTCGAGAATGTGTTCAACACAGTGCTGGACGTAGATGGTAAAACAAAAGATAATGCCAAACCTAGAGAAGACTTGAAAGAGTTCTGCCGACGCCCTGAATTACATACCGTTGGTGACGAATATCCGAAAGCTTGTTATACACTAGACAAGAAGTCGAAAAAAGTGTTGTGTGAATGGGTGGAGAATCTGAAATTTCGAGATGGATATGTCTCAAATATGGGAAGGTGTGTGGACATGAAAAAACATGAATTGTTTGGTATGAAAAGCCACGATTGTCATGTATTCATGCAAAGATTGGTCCCTATTGCGTTTCATGAGCTATTACCACAAAAAGTTTGGGAACCACTTGCTGAGATGAGCCTTTTCTTTAGGGATCTCACTTCAACAACAATTCGGGAAGAGGATATGGTTAGACTTCAACAAGAAATACCTGAAATTCTTTGTAAATTGGAGCGTATATTCCCTCCCAGCTTCTTTGATTCAATGGAGCATCTCCCCGTGCATCTTGCTTACGAAGTAAGGATAGCAGGTCCGGTCCAATATCGATGGATGTACCCATTTGAGAGGTAAAATTTCATCTTTCTGCTTGTATCTTTATAGTTGCTATTTATTGTTGTATCTTTGTAATTGCTGTTTATAGTTGTATCTTTGTAGTTGCTGTTTATAGTTGTATCTTTATAGTTGATGTTTATACTTGTATCTTTATAGTTGCTGCCCTGCATCCAAAACTGGATTAGTTACCTCAATTTTTTGTTGTCCAGATTTGATAGTTGTTGTTGTTCGATCAGTAGCAGCTGGATTAGTTACCAGAATCCTATAAGTTGTATCTTTATAGTTGATGTTTATACTTGTATCTTTATAGTTGCTGCCCTGCATCCAAAACTGGATTAGTTACCTCAATTAACTGTTGTCCAGATTTTATAGTTGTTGTTTATAGTTGCTGCCCTGCATAGTTTTTCTCAAACTGAACAGAGCATTAACAAAGCTTATTGTTCTCTTATTGAGGAAGCAGAACATTTTGTGTTCATTGAATTGCAAGGCATTCTGCTACTGGTTTATATGAGGGGTCAGCTTTAAGTGCTTTCTGATAGGAGTGCAGTGATTTAAATTCAACATAAAGATTTAACTGGAATTATAAATGCAGCAAAAGAAGGTCTGATTAGTGATAAGCTTCTGATTCAAATTCAACATAAAAATTAAGTGGATTATATATGAAACAAGAGATAGCTTCGATTAGTGATAAGCGTTATCATAAAGATTAAAAGGTAAAGATTCACCAGATTAATTTAAAGCAGCTCGTGTGCAAAAAGAGCACACTTTATTACTTTTGCAATAAATTAATGAAGCTTAATCGTTCGCTTAATTAGACGTCCATCAAGTTCTAATCCTGATAACTATTTCCAGCTATAATAACTAAGCAATGGAACGAAAAACATGTAGAATATATTCCTTGGAATATGACAGTTTCACTGAAATTTCAACTTTAGCTTATCTTCACTTGCCTTAACTAAGTAATTGAGATGATGAATCCTTGTTTGAAGAATAATAATAAAAATTGTTCACTAAGAGAAGTTCTTTTGAATTCTCGGTTACATAATGATTCGTTTACAACATTTCTTATGATAGTCTAGAACTTCTACATACTTAAAATGGATGAGCTATTTTGAGTAATTTGGTGAATAACTCATACTAACTTACTGGCAAATGAGAAAATTTGTAAAGAGAAAGTATTCTGTTAAGGTCTTGCCTTATTTGTAGGGTAACAGTGATCATACCCATGGGAGTTCGAGTTTACTCATTGTTTAAATATAGATATATTCCAAAACCTTTGCCATAAAATATATGAACTACTGGGCATACAGGGTCACAATTCGACTGCACCTACATTATCTTGACCGCCATCAGTAACTTCAATAGGTTTCAGAGGTGTTACTATCAAGTCACAAGTGTACTGCAAGCAAGTTTTGAATAATGGAATGAAACAATTTGCTGCTCGATCTTGCCTGCAATTAATAAATTGGACTGTTTCTCACTTTGTGCGTTATCCTTGTGCGTAGTTCTATCATTTAAACACTATTGTACGTACCTGAATGGTGCGAGTTGCTGCTCCACCTGCTTTGCATTGTATCTCTTGACAGATACTCTTTGGAACTTTTTAATATCTACAAACCAGTTTCTTGTTCTACATATTCATTATATATCTTCACGTTTTAGTCACTTCTCTATGAACCATAGGTGTGCCAATAATTGTCATTAAATTCATAAAAGCAGTAGTTTATTGTAATCTTCTGCTCCCAGAAACTCTTTTAATTCAGACTTCTTATTTTAGCTTATGTGTTATTTCCAGGAAGCTTGAGAAATTGAAAAATAATGTTCGAAATAAGGCACAAGTTGAAGGATCAATATGCAACGCGTATTTAGTTGAGGAAGCTTCATCTTTTTGTTCACACTACTTTGAACCTCATGTTTACCCAAGGCATAGGAAAGTTCCACGGAATGATGATAGTGGTACAAGGGAAAAAGATGAGCGCGATGGTAATATTTCTATATTTACCTATCCAGGTAAAGCATTTGGGAGATGTAAACCAAGATATATGACAGAAGAAGAACTTGATGCAGCTCATATTTATGTTTTATTAAATTGCCCAGAAGTACACCCATATATTGAGTAAGACTTCAAGCTTTTGTTTTCATTTGTAGATTAGCAAAATCATCAAAACCTTAATAAAATATTTTCTTGGATGTGATTCAAAGGATTTTTATTGACTCCCTTCGTCAACATTTCCTACAAATTACGGAGAAGGAAGTGGATAAGAAACTTGATGAAGATTTTGCATCATGGTTTAAAAGATATGTGAGTACTTGTACAATGTCTTTCCACTTATACTTACCTCACTTATAAGAAACTCTAATTATTTTTCTTTTATAGCCACGCGTCCATATAGATAATCAGTTCATCAAGGCTTTGCAGAAGGTCCATGTCGAATAGCACAACCATGGACTGGTTATACAGTCAACGGCTTTAAATTTCACACTAAAAGCCGCAGTTCTTCTAGATCATCTAACAACAGCGGTGTATGCATAAAAGGAACTAATTATAGTGCAGATGATAGTGACTACTATGGCGTGCTAACTGATATCCTTGAATTGGAGTACAAGGGTAGTGAGTATATAAAGAGAACTGTTTTACTTAAGTGCGAGTGGTTTGATCACACACCAAAGGCAAGAATGAAGATTCACCCACAATATAAACTTGTGGATATCAACCATGAAAAGAAGTTAAAGAAGTATGAACCATTTGTTTTGGCAATGCAAGCGGCTCAAGTGTATTATACAACTTATCCTAGCTTACGACGTGATAAGAGTGAGTGGTGGGCTGTGAGCAAAGTAAAAGCACGGGGTTTGGTGGACATGCCTCCATCATCTTCACAGTCAACTCCGACAGATGGTGTTGAGCCGTTCCAATCTGAGGAAGTTGGTTTAACATTTGATGTGGTACCTAACGATGAAATTATTCTCCTTAATGATCCAAATGGTGGATTCATAAACATAAGAGACGAGGATGATGATTTAGATGCTGAGGTAGAACTTCATGTTGAATTTGGATCGGACGAAGATGAAGATAAGGATGAGGATAATGAGAATGAAGAGCTATATGATGAAAATGACAGTGAATAGAGTCAAAGTGCTTCAATCTCTTCAATTATAGAGTCTGAATGAATGAAACATAGTATATAATTCATTTTTAGTTTTTAGTTTTTAAGAAAAAGTTTCTGGATTTCACATTTTATGGGTTCTTGTTTTTTTTAACTTAAGTAAATTTGTTCTTTTTTAGATGTTTGTCTTTTGAAATACTTTATAAAGTAAATTTGTTCCTTTTTAGATGTTTGTCTTTTGAATCTGCCATGTCTAGATTAATACTTGTATGCCTTATTTTTTTCAAAGCATTTTGTTCTTGGAGCAATATATCGATTACTCTTGGAATAATATATCAATTATTGTATCCAATTAGATTTGACCATGATTCATTAAATATGTTATTTGTTCATCTGCATCTGGCTTTGGAATCGCAGATATGGCACCTAGGGGAGGTGGAGCACGTAGATATGCTGAAAACAGGAATTCAAACACACCGAGATCTCGTGAGATGTTGAGTCCCACATCTGATCAGTCACCCGAACCTGATCAGTCACCTGAACCTCCAGTTATAGAAACACCACATTTGGATGCAACTCTAAGCAGATCCTTACCATCTTCTTCTTCTTATCTTGGTACACCTGCAGATGAAATCCGATCAGCAAATTCGTCCAACACAATTGGCGGTAACCGTATCCCAATTACAATCGTCCCTGGAGGGTAAGAGTAAAAGTGTCACTTGTTTATATTTTTTAAAATTTTTGTTTCTTGCTTATCTGGTATGCTTTAGTGCATCTCAAATGCTTCTTGAAAGAATATGAAAGGCTTAAATGGAATAGAGTAACAACATAATTCATTTCTTATTTACTTTAGCCAATTGGACCCGGGCAATGACGTCGCTCGGTCTGTCACAAAAATCTTCAAGGAGAAACTGGATCCTGAAGGACATAATTGGAAGTCTGTTACTCCAGAGACAAAAGAATTCTATTGGGAAGAGTTTAAGGTAAAGTTATAGTATTATAAGATCAATAATATTTGGAGTTCCTTTATCTTTCTTGAGCCGAGGATTTACTACACTCGGTATAAGTTGTTTTTGTTGTTATTATCAGTATCTTGTGTTATTTTCATTTGATCTTCTCAAACAGAAATGATTTTAGTGGGACACTGCAATTGAAGGTTCCGTAAAGGATAAGTTTATGAGCAAATGTGCAGAACGATACAAGTGTATGTTATCTGAAGCAAGAAGTTGTGAGAAGAAGCGCAAAACTATTCCAGTATCTATTTGGGACAGTTGGAAGCCTCACTGGGAGACTGAGGCTTTTAAAGCCAAGTCTGCGCAATGCTCAAGGAATCGGCTAAGTGAAAAAGGTGGTGAAGGTTCTGGTCCCTCACGCCATACAGGAGGCTCCAGAAGTCACCGAGAACATGCAAGACAAATGGTATATTCCTTTTTTATTAGCCTAGTTATAATATCTCCAAAGCTAGTGATTATGTATTAATATAGTGAACGTGGTTTTCAATTCAAGGCTAAAGAACTGGGAAGACCAGCTCATCCACATGAGCTTCTGAAGAAGACACATGTCAAGGAGAACAAGGAGTTTGTGGACCAGAAATCTAAGAGCACCAATGTAAGTTAGTTCTCCCATTTTTGCTGTGACGTTTGCTACTTTGGTTGCGATGGCCCTTTAATTTTAACAAATATATCTATATTAGTCAGTGTCACAATTTATAGGATTAGCACAAAGCATGCAAGATGTTACTTAAGAGTCAAAGAATTGATGATAATTGAATGTCATTTTCCAGTGGAAAGCATTCTTCTGATTTTGCGAATCTTCAATATTCTGTCTAAGGGTCCCAACTACAGGTTATATATACTACCTTTTACTTGCTCAATAATTTGATATGTCTTCACATGCTGTTAATACATTCTGGCAACTGGTTGTACCGGTGTTGTAAATAGCGCTCGCCTCAGCGCTAATAGCGTGAGGCGCGATCCGAGCTGCCATCGGTATTTTACAGTGTGGAATAGCATTTTCAAATAAGCGAGCGCCTCTGCCTTTGTACCGTGTGGCGACATGTAGCGTCCCTTTTTTCCAAAAAGAAAAGAACAAGGCAGTAACATCGATCTATTTAAACAAAAAATTAGGATTCACGATTTCTTTACTCTTTCTCCTTCAAGTCGGCATCACACTATTGGTTTAAAGCATAGCGGAAGACATGTATCAAGATGATCTCCAAGGAAAAGTGAAACTGATAGTTGTCTTGTGACTGTGACAGAAGTGATTGAGCCTGAAGTTTTTTCTGCTGCAAATGTCCATTTTCAGTTACACTGGTCCTTTGTGGACAGTTGAGGTATCTGGTGAATGCACAAGACATTATATGATTTCCCATATAACTGTTGCGTTATGGTTGAACATCCAGTTTGTTGTTGATTGAAATTCTGCACTGATTCAGTAAGATTTATTTCCTAGAAGGAGGGTCAAATGTTCTGTATTGTTGTTGGGACTGGTGGATCAGATTTCACTTTAGTGTACATGAAATGTAGAATAACCTGAAGAAACTGGAACAATTTCAACAAGAATGAGCACATAGAGTACTGATACCACTTATTGAAACTGCACTAGTTGTACAAGTGTATTCCAAGGCGAACAACGAGTTTGTTGACAACAAATCTAAGAGCACCTATGTAAGTTACTTCTCCAATTTTTGCTGTGACGCTTGCTACTTTGATTGCGATGGCCATTCAGTTTTGATATATATATCTATAGTAGTCAGTGTCACAATTTATAGGATTAGCACAAAGCATGCAAGATGTTACTTAAGAGTCAAAGAATTGATGATAATTGAATGTCATTTTCCAATGGAAAGCATTCTTCTGGTTTTGCGAATCTTCAATATTTTGTCTAAGGGTCATCCCAACTACAATTTGTTAGAATATACGCTTAACGCTAGAGGGGGGGTGAATAGCGTAATAATAAAAATCAGCGTAAACTTGCGGAATTTAAAAATTGCAGGAATGAAATAAGTGCGATAAGTAAATAATAAGGAACGAACGCACCGATGTATCCTGGTTCACCACAACCCGTGGCTAGTCCAGTCCCCGAGAGACTCTCTCGAGATTTCCACTAACTTCGTTAAGCTTACGGGTGCTTAACAAACCGATACAAACTGAGAACTTGAGTCACACAAGCCTCAACAACCTTTGCTCGAAGATACAACACTTCAAGACTTCAGCCAAAGGAATCACAACGTTCCTTCTTACAATACAAGGGATTAACACTTCCCTTCAAGTGTATATAAACACTTTGCACTCAAAACAAGACTCTCCTTAAGAGTAGATATGAGTAAAATAAATACGCTCAAGAACGCAACAACTTTCGTCAAGAATTTGGCTCTCAAAAACTTATGTAATGAATAGAAAATGATGAATAAGAGAGTATGCAAGCTTTAGCAATAATATGATCAGTTGTTGTGTTTAGAAGACTGATTTGAAGATGTATTTATAGTGTCAAAAACATGCATAACCGTTGCCTAATTGCCAATCAAGAATTGCTGATTTTGTGCTACGACAATCGATTGTCTAATTGGCACAATCGATTGTTTTCCAATCGTTCCAAAAATCATTCCCAGATTTTACACAGCATAATCGATTATCTAAGACGTATAATCGATTACTGGCAACGTTCAAAAAATCATTTCCAGATTTTACTTAAAACAATCGATTATCAGAAATATACAATCGATTACATGGCAACGTTCAAAAAATCTTTTCCAGATTTTACTTAAAACAATCGATTATCAAAAATATAGAATCGATTACTTGGCAACGTTCAAAAAATCTTTTCTAGATTTTACTTAAAACAATCGATTATCAAAATCCTATAATCGATTATCTGACGAAGTTTGAAAATATTTTGGCAATGGTCATTTACATAATCGACTATGCTATATGGACAATCGATTATTTTTCAGTCTTGAAAAATCTAATAGACACTGCCTCAACACAATCGATTGTCATAGGGTTCACAACGATTATTTTGTATCTTTGAAAAGTTTGATAGACACTGCCTCAACACAATCGATTGTCACAAAGTTGACAATCGATTATTTTGTAGCTTTGAAAAATCTGATGGACACTGTCTCAACACAATCGATTGTCATAAGGTACACAATCGATTGTCTTGCAGATTTCAGAAATCTGATGGACACTGCCTCAACACAATCGATTGTCATAAGGTACACAATCGATTGTCTTGCAGCTGCCTTAACATAATCGATTATCATAAGTACATAATCAATTATCTTTGTCCAGATTTTAGAGGCATGTTTAAAAATCATTTTGCTAAAATAAATATGCATGATTTAAAATCATTTTGCTCTAAATTAAATATGCATGATTTGATAAAAATGTTTTTACGAGAGAAGCCAAGTCTTGAGTTAAATTGTCGGATCAAGATCACAATTAAAGAGCGACTCATGTATAACTTTGTTTAATCTTGATCTTTGTTTGTCTTGTGCTTGAACTTCGTTACGTGACATTTGCGCGCTTGTGCTTGGACCTCTTCATATGTCAATTGCGCATCGTTTTTCATTTATCAAAACCTACAAATATGAACACACGTTTAGTTTAGTGCCTTGAGAACGTGTTTCAACAATTTCCCCCTTTTTGATAATGGCAAACCTTAATCGGGATATGCATATTAGGTAATTCATAATGACGATCCAAGACAAGTATATATATATGCAATTAGTTCCCCCTCAACATATGAATTCCCCCTCAATTTACGCCAATAAATATTAAGTGTATAGCCCTTATTCTTCCCCCTTTTGACATTAGCAAAAAAATTGGTAAATAACTTATTTATTGATTAGTCAAAAATTTCAACTTCATAAAGGGATAATAAAGCAAATAATGTCAACATAATCGATTATTGATACTTGATAATCGATTATATACTAAAGAGAAATCGATTATTCTAAAGAGGAATCGATTATTCTGCACCAGTCTTTATAATTCCCCTTGCTTTTAGGGCGATACCTGCAAAAATACGTTAGACGCCTCCGACGCTCAAGTTAGTAATCATGTGATAGGGAAAATGCAATGCATGACTTAGATCAATGTGGAGTCAAGAATCCCGAGTTCACTACGAATTCGGAAGAAGGACTCTTTCTCTAAAGGTTTTGTGAAGATGTCGGCCAATTGATCTTTGGTTTCAACAAATTCAATTTCGACATCACCTTTGAGAATGTGATCTCTTATAAAATGATGCCTAATTTCAATGTGTTTTGTTCTTGAATGAAGAACGGGGTTCTTCGTCAAGCATATGGCGCTAGTGTTATCACATCTAAGAGGGATATGATCGATACTTAGGCCATAGTCCAAGAGTTGCTGTTTCATCCAAAGGATTTGAGCGCAACAACTCCCCGCGGCTACATATTCAGCCTCGGTTGTGGACAACGCAACACTTACTTGTTTCTTGCTAAACCAAGAAACTAGAGAGCTACCGAGCAAATGGCAAGTGCCACTAGTGCTCTTGCGGTCCAATTTGCATCCAGCGAAATCGGAATCGGAATAGCCAACAAGTTGGCATGAAGAACCTTTGGGGTACCATAGACCCACATTTACAGTACCAACAAGATACTTCAATATCCGTTTCACCGCAGTTAGGTGAGACTCCTTAGGACATGATTGATAACGAGCGCATAAGCACACGCTAAACATGATGTCTGGTCTACTAGCAGTAAGATAAAGGAGAGATCCAATCATACCTCGATACTTCTTGGTGTCGACTTCCTTACCTTTCTCATCTTATTCTAGATGGTCGGATGTGCTCATGGGAGTGGCCATTGCTTTTGCGTTGCTCATTTCAAATCGTTTTAGCAATTCTTTGCAATATTTAGCTTGACAAATGAAGGTTCCTTCTTTCATTTGCTTTACTTGCAGCCCCAAAAAGAAGGTTAGCTCACCCATCATAGACATTTCAAATTCGCTTGTCATTAAATCAGAAAATTACTTGCACAAAGCATTGTTAGTAGCACCAAAAATAATATCATCCACATAGATTTGAACTAATAAAATATCATTGTTTTTATGCTTAACAAATAGAGTGGTGTCAACTTTCCCCCTAATGAATTTATTTTCCAAAAGAAATTTGCTCAATCGTTCATACCAAGCTCGAGGAGCTTGTTTGAGACCATAAAGCGCCTTTTTAAGTTTGAAAACATGATTGGGAGATTTAAAATCTTTAAAGCCCGGGGGTTGTTCTACATAAACTTCTTCTTGAATAACACCATTTAGAAAAGCACTTTTTACATCCATTTGATATAAATTGAAATTCATAGAAGAGGCAAAAGCAAGAAATAAACGAATGGCTTCTAACCTTGCTACGGGTGCATATGTTTCTTCATAGTCAATTCCCTCTTCTTGATTATAGCCTTTTGCTACAAGCCTAGCTTTGTTTCTAGTGATTACGCCATTTTCATCTAGTTTGTTTCGAAAAACCCATTTCGTACCAATTATGGTATGATTTTCGGGTCTTGGCACCAAATCCCAAATGTCATTTTGTTTGAATTGGTTAATCTCCTCTTGCATTGCCAAGGTCCAAAATTCATCCCCAATTGCTTCGGAGATGGTTGAAGGTTCAATTTGAGAAACGAAAGCAGTATGTCCTAAGGTGTTCTTAAGAGTGTTTCGAGTACTTACCTGTTGTTCAATGTCGCCAATTACCTGTTCGAGAGGATGGTCTTTGATTGTCCTCCACGCGTTAGGCAGTTTCGTTTCTTTTTCCAATTGTGGCGCTTCCTCCGATAATTGTTCCAAGATTTCATCTTGAATTTCCTTAGGAGTTTCCTCTTGTACTTTGTCTTGAGGACTCATTGAGTTTAAACTACCTGCAAGTTCAAAACCAGAATCGTTTCTCGCCAAGCGAGCATTATTTTTGGAAAACACAATATGAGGGGATTCCTCCACAGTTTCGGTTCTATTATTGAATACTCTATATGCTTTGCTACGTGAAGAGTATCCAATAAAAATTCTTTCATCGGATTTGGCATCAAACTTTCCCAGAATATCTTTACCATTGTTATGAATAAAACATTTACAACCGAATACTCTAAGATGGGAGATATTTGGTTTCCTTCCCTTGTAGAGTTCATAGGGAGTTTTCATGAGTATTGGCCTTATGACTACTCTATTTAAAACGTAGCCTGCGGTACTCACGGCATCCGCCCAAAAATGTTTGGGAATCTTAGCCTCATCGAGCATGGTTCTAGCCATCTCTTCGAGACACCTATTTTTCCTTTCCACCACTCCATTTTGTTGTGGTGTGCGTGGAGCAGAGAAGGTGTGCTCGATACCGAGTTCGTCACAAAAATCCGTGAAGAGATTGTGATCGAACTCTCCCCCATGATCACTTCTTATTGAAGTGACGGTTGTGTCCTTTTCCTTTTGAACACGTTTAAGAAAACATTTAAAATTATGAAAAGCTTCACTTTTATGAGCAAGAAATAGTGTCCATGTAAATCTGGATTAATCATCCACAATAACAAAAGCATAACGATTTCTACCAAGACTTTCAATGCGAGATGGTCCAAAAAGGTCCATGTGAAGAAGTTGCAATGGTCTAGTAGTTGAAACAATATTTTTCGATTTAAAAGATGCTTTTGTTTGCTTCCCTTTTTGACAAGAATCGCAAATGGAGTCTTTTTCAAATTTCAAATTTGGAAGACCAATAACTAAATTTTGTGAAACCAATTTGTTTAAAAGATGCATGTTGATGTGAGCTACTCTACGATGCCATAACCATATATCATCTTCTTTGCTCATAAGACAATTCACATACTCAGATGAAGAATTTTCGAGATCAACCATATAGATGTTATCCATTCTAAAGCCACGAAGGATAATTTTAAAATCGCTACGGCGAAAAACTAAGCATTCATCCGAATCAAATAAAACAAGATTTCCCTTGTCACATAATTGACTTATGCTCAAGAGATTATGTTTTAGACCTTTAATTAGCAATATATGCTTAATGGAAGAAGGTTCATCCTTACCGACCGATCCAATGCCGATAATTTTTCCCTTGTTGTTGTCTCCAAAAATAACGCTTCCTCCTTCCTTGTGTTCTAGTAGAAGGAACTTGGATTCGTCTCCGGTCATGTGTTTGGAGCATCCACTATCAAGGTACCAAAGTACACTTGATCCCTTCAAACATACCTACAAGACAAATTAATGAGTCTTTGGTACCCAAGCTGTTTTGGGTCCTTGAGAGTTAGGTGTAACATGCTGTTGTGCTTGACATGTAGTTAAGTGTCTATGTCTAGTGAAGCAAGAAGGAGCAATATGTCCGATTCGATTGCAATAATGACAAATGACATTAGGATTATGCATTCGTCTAGGTTGATAGTAGTTGGACGGACGGAATTTGTTTACTCTATTTTCGACAATATGACTATTGCGCATTTCATGAAAATCATTTCTCCTACTATTTGTTCTAGGATATGCAGCATTTCTAGAATAGTTATTTCTAGGTTGAAAGCCATTTCTAGGTGTCCTAAAATGTTCAACGTTTCTTCTAGTGTTTGGTCTAGGATATGCATCATTTCTAGAATAGTTATTTCTAGGTTGAAGGCCATTTCTAGGTGTCCTAAAATGTTCAAAGTTTCTTCTAGTGTTTGGTCTAGCATGCATGTTGATTCTAGGATTGTTATCTCTAGGATGAACATTTGTTTTATTTGTCCTAGGTTGAGCCTTAGGTGGTTGGGGTTTGGCTTCAACTTTTTCTTTAGGCTCGTTTTTAAAACCTATCCCATGTTTGGTCGATTTCAAATTAACAAGAACTTCATTCAAATTTTTATGAGAAGAATTGAACTTATCTAAGGTGCCCGTAAGTCTGTCTACCTCATCTTTTAGATGCATGCAAGAAGTACAATTTTTACTAGAACTCTCGGGTTTGTCGGCGCTTCTTTTGCCGAAAAAATTGTTTTCTTCTTTCAACTTCTCATTTTCCAAAATCAGTTTTTCCATATCCTTTTCTTTCAAAGAGAGTTGTTTTTCAAAAACTTTTTCTTTCAAAGAAGCATTTTCCTTAATGTTCTTAACAGTTTTGGAAGCTTTAATGAATTCACTATACAACTCATCAAAGGCATTTCGCATTTCCTCAAGAGAATAGAAGTTTTTGGAAGAAATTTGACATACCTCTTCTTGATTGTTTTCGTGAGCCATGAGACAAAGATTTGCGATTTCGTCTTCTTCTTCCTCACTCGACTCGTCTCCGGAGTCGCCTCCCCAAGATATGTATGCTCGTTGTTTCTTGAAGGGTTTCTTCTCCTTTTTGATATTTGGGCAATTTGATTTAATGTGCCCGATTTCTCCGCACCCATAGCACTTTACTTGATCTCCTTGTTGTTTTCCTTTTCGTTCATACTCTTTTCGCATGAACTTTTGAAATCTCTTAATGGCGAGTCCGAACTCGTTATCTCCGTCCTCGTTATTTTGAGGTTGGCTTGTGCTTGCCTTGAGGGCGATTCTTTGTTTCCTTTGATCATTAACAAGAGGGTTAAGTATAGTAGATTCATAAGTTTTAAGGTTACCTCTTAATCCATCGATGGTGACATTTGAAATGCCAATAGACTCTTGAATCGCGTCGGCCTTGGAGCGCCATTCCGGAGTGAGACTTCGGAGAATTTTTCGGACAAGTTCCTTATCCGTGAAGGTCTTCTTAAGAGCATGTAAGTCATTAAAAGATTTTTGAAAATCGTTCGAACATGTCATCGACCCTTTCGCCTTCCTTCATGTGAAACAGTTCATACACATGGGTTAGAAAATCAACTTTAGCCTCTCTTACCTGGTCCGTACCTTCGTACGTGATTTCCAGCTTATCCCACATTTGCTTCGCCGTTGTGCAACATGATATTTTTCTGTAATCATCAGCGTTTACAGCATAATATAATAAGTTGATGGCTTTAGCGTTGTTCTGCACTTTTCAGATATCTTCCGCATCGTATTCATCTTCGGATTTTGGAGCCCATTCATTTTCAACCTTTTTGGTTGGAATTTGTTCTCCCTTCATTATAACCTTCCACAGATGAAAACTATTCGATTGAATGAATATTCTCATCCTTTCCTTCCAGCACGTATAGTTTGTGCCATCGAATAGTGGTAGTCGGGTGGGGCATTGTACTTCACCTATTCCTGCAAAAGAATCACGAGTAGAAGCCATGGATTGTTTCTCTCAAACGGTTAAGTTTTTCAGAGAGTTGGGCTCTGATACCAATTGTTAGAATATACGCTTAACACTAGAGGGGGGGGGGGGAATAGCGTTATAATAAAAATCAGCGTAAACTTGAGGAATTTAAAAATTGCAGGAATGAAATAAGTGCGATAAGTAAATAATAATGCACCGATGTATCCTGGTTCACCACAACCCGTGGCTAGTCCAGTCCCCGAGAGACTCTATCGAGATTTCCACTAACTTCGTTAAGCTTACGGGTGCTTAACAAACCGTTACAAACTGGGAACTTGAGTCACACAAGCCTCAACAACCTTTGCTCGAAGATACAACACTTCAAGACTTCAACCAAAGGAATCACAACGTTCCTTCTTACAATACAAGGGATTAACACTTCCCTTCAAGTGTATAAAAACACTTTGCACTCAAAACAAGACTCTCCTTAAGAGTAGATATGAGTATAATAAATACGCTCAAGAACGCAACAACTTTCGTCAAGAATTTGGCTCTCAAAAACTTATGTAATGAATAGAAAATGATGAATAAGAGAGTATGCAAGCTTTAGCAATAATATGATCTGTTGTTGTGTTTAGAAGACTGATTTGAAGATGTATTTATAGTGTCAAAAACATGCATAACCGTTGCCTAATTGCCAATCAAGAATTGCTGATTTTGTGCTACGACAATCGATTGTCTAATTGGCACAATCGATTGTTTTCCAATCGTTCCAAAAATCATTCCCAGATTTTACGCAGCATAATCGATTATCTAAGACGTATAATCGATTACTGGCAACGTTCAAACAATCATTTCCAGATTTTACTTAAAACAATCGATTATCAGAAATATACAATCGATTACTTGGCAACGTTCAAAAAATCTTTTCCAGATTTTACTTAAAACAATCGATTATCAAAATCCTATAATCGATTATCTGACGGAGTTTGAAAATATTTTGGCAACGGTCGTTTACATAATCGATTATGCTATATGGACAATCGATTATTTTTCAGTCTTGAAAAATCTAATAGACACTGCCTCAACACAATCGATTGTCATAGGGTTCACAATCGATTATTTTGTATCTTTGAAAAGTTTGATTGACACTGCCTCAACACAATCGATTGTCATAAGGTTCACAATCGATTATTTTGTAGCTTTGAAAAATCTGATGGACATTGTCTCAACACAATCGATTGTCATAAGTTACACAATCGATTGTCTTGCAGATTTCAAAAATCTGATGGACACTGCCTCAACACAATCGATTGTCATAAGGTACCCAATTGATTGTCTTGCAGCTGCCTTAACATATTCGATTATCATAAGTACATAATCGATTATCTTTGTCCAGATTTTAGAGGCATGTTTAAAAATCATTTTGCTAAAATAAATATGCATGATTTAAAATCATTTTTCTCTAAATTAAATATGCATGATTTGATAAAAATGTTTTTACGAGAGAAGCCAAGTCTTGAGTTAAATTATCGGATCAAGATCACAATTAAAGAGCGACTCATGTATAACTTTGTTTAATCTTCATCTTTGTTTGTCTTGTGCTTGAACTTCGCTACGTGACATTTGCGTGCTTGTGCTTAGACCTCGTCATATGTCAATTGCGCATCGTTTGTCATTTATCAAAACCTACAAATATGAACACACGTTTAGTTTAGTGCCTTGAGAACGTGTTTCAACACAAGTTATATATACCATATTTTACTTGCTCAATATTTTGATATGTCTTCACATGCTGTTTTTACCTTCTGGCAACTGGTTGTACCGGTGTTGTAAATAGCGCTCGCCTCAGCGATAATAGCATGAGGCGAGGCGATGCGAGCTGCCATCGGTATTTTACAGTGTGGCATAGCATTTTAAAAAAAGAGAGCGCCTCTGACTTTGTACCGTGTGGCGACATGTAGCTTGAGGCGACCTGTAGCGTCCATTTTTGCAAAAAAGAAAAGAACAAGGCAGTAACAGCGATCTATTTAAACAAAAAATTAGGACTCGCGATTTCTTTACTCTTTATCCTTCAAGTCGACATCACACTATTGGTTTAAAGTATAGTAGAAGACATGTATCAAGATGATCTCCAAGGCAAAGTGAAACTGATAGTCTTCTTGTGACTGTGACAGAAGTGATTGAGCCTGAAGTTTTTTCTGCTGCAAATGTCCATTTTCAGTTACACTCATCCTTTGTGGACAGTTGAGGTATCTGGTGAATGAACAGGACAGATTATACGATTTCCCAAATAACTGTTGTGTTATGGTTGAACCTCCAGTTTGTTGTCGATTGAAATTCTGCACTGATTCAGTGAGATTTATTTCCTGGAAGGAGGTGCAAATGTTCTGTTTTGTTGTTGGGACTGGTGGATACACATTTTCTGAATGTGGTACATATGCAGCATTTAACTGAACCTCTAGTTTGGATGCCGTATGATTGTACTGACTGGATTGCCTCCAATTTGTTGACTATGACAATGAACCTCTTGTGACTGTGACAGAAGTGATTGAGCCTGAAGTTTTTTCTACTGCAAATGTCCATTTTCAGTTACACTCATCCTTTGTGGACAGTTGAGGTATCTGGTGAATGAACAGGACAGATTATATGATTTCCCATATAACTGTTGTGTTATGGTTGAACCTCCAATTTGTTGTCGATTGAAATTCTGCACTGATTCAGTGAGATTTATTTCCTGGAAGAAGGTGCAAATGTTCTGTATTGTTGTTGGGACTGGTGGATGCACATTTTCTAAATGTGGTACATATGCAGCATTTAACTGAACCTCTAGTTTGGATGCCGTATGATTGTACTGACTGGATTGCCTCCAATTGGTTGTCTTCCAGTTTAAATGACAACAAAATCTCCACTTATCAGAACTTGCATAGAGAATGAATTCTGATGCTCAACTTTTTCTATCGACTGGGAATTAATTGAGTTTACCTCATTTATTGACATTTGAGTTTTCAGTTTTGTTACCTTTTATGACTGTGTTCTTGATGTTTTCTCTGTCAAAGTTATTATTATAGAGCATATATCATTTTTTTTTTGTCCAGGACGCCATAATGTCTAAAATTCTATCCGCATCTCAGCCTGAAGATGGGTCCAGTGAGCCTCCTGAAGTTGATTTCTCACAAATATATTTGGAGGAAGTCGGTGTTAAGAAGACGAGCATTTATGGTCTTGGTTCTCAAGCTCCTTTCTATGGGCATGTTGGTGCTTACTCCAGCTCGATATCTCCACCTCAAGATCTAGACTTCAATACTCGGGTGAGTGAATGTGTAGGACATCGTTCGCAAGAAATTAAGGAAGAGATGAAGCATGAGATGAGATATGAGATCAGAGAAGAGATTATACAAGAAATGAGAGAAGAAATGCGTGAAGAAATGAGACACGAAATGCAGCAAGAGGTGCGCGAGCAAGTGGATCAACTACTCCAAAACCGTCTGTCGGTCCTCATAGGTGGCTTACCTACACCGCCTTCTCGTAGGCACGACTCGTCGCCAAATGACATGAGTCGTATTCAGATTTATGTTAGCTTCTTTTTTGTTAGACACGTCTTGGATTCTGCAACTCGTCGCCAGATGACACGAGTCACATTTAGATTTAGGTTAGCTTCTTTTATGTTAGACACATCTTGGATTCTGCTTTCAACTTCATGATAGATATTATTATTTATAAAGTTTTAGTATGTTTTTTATTTTGTTTTCGTTTTTTGGGATCTTTTAAAGCTTTAAATGAATATTAATACAATTATTATAACCATATTTGTTAATGAATTTGAAATTTGTTTGTTAATTGCCTATAATTTACTAAATAGAACTTTTCTATAGACAAAATTACCAACCGATTGCCAATGTATTTTTAAAAATATACTATCGGATTTACCGACCAAATTGGTATCCATTAGTATAGTTGCTAACATAATACTAATGAAAATTTTCTTGTTACTATATTTACCAACCAATTACAAACACAATTTAAATAATCAAAAACCAATTTTACTAACTCAATTTCTATATGTTAGTAAATTTACTAACGAACTTCCAACTGAATTTTTGTTAGTAAATTTACCAACGAAAATCTTGGACTCAAGATTCAAAATTTGCCAACAAATTTATTTGGTGTTTACTAACTAATTTTTAGTTGGTAAGTTTACCAACCAATTTAATATGGTTGATAAAATTTACTATCGAGCCTTTTAGCAACAGGCTAATTTCCGTTGGTAATCGGTTAGTAAGTCAAAATACCAACCAATTTGATCAATTTACCAACATTTTTTTTTGTTGGTAATTGAGTTTTTTTTTGTAGTGATTACTCTTGATTACTTCCTGATTTTCCAGCATCAAACTGTGTGGCAACAGATTGACCACTTAACATTTCAAAAGGTGGCTGCCGTGTTGTCTGCGCAATGAAGAGATTGGTTTTTTGCGGATGTGACACCCAAGCTATGAGTTTGATAATGTAAAACAGAGATAGACCTTGATGAACAATTTTGGTATACTTTGAAAAATGATACTAATCTCAGTCTTCTCAGCATATTTTGCATATTATTACATAACTTTAAAACTTGAAGTTGCAACATTTTCTTGTATCTGAGGTTTGGTATACTTTGAAAAATGATACTAATCTCAGTCTTCTCTGCCTATTCCTCCAATTGGCGTATATTTGTCAGATGAGCTGTTATCCTTGAAGTCTTTATATTCTCAAAAGTATTCACAAAGTCTATGCTGTCTGTGGTGCAAAAGGGTGGGCCAAAATCAACCTTTGTCAAATTAAAGTTAAGATATTGAGCAAAGATAAGTTATTCTTGTGAATTTTTATTAAGTATTGGTATTGATTGAGCTTAGTAGGAGTTGATATAGGATTGGTAATAGTTGATTCTTCCTTGCCAAGATGTTTATTTTGATATTGTTGTTCCCTTGCTAGGAAGTTATCATATTGCTTTTGTTTCCTTGCCAGGATTCTTTATGAATTGTGTTGCCTTGTAAATGGGAGCGGGTGGTACCCGTACCACGAGATATAATAAAATGGGAGCAGGTCGAGATATAATGAAATGAGAGCGGGTGGTATGCCTATCATGAGATATAATAAAATGGGAGTGGATAGTACGCCTACCATGAGATATAATAAAATGGGAAAGGGTGAAATGCCTATTACGGGATATAATAAAATGGGAGTGGGTTGTACGCCTACCACGAGATATAATGAAATGGGAGCGGATAATATGCCTACCACGAAATATAATGAAATGGAAGCGGATGGTATGCCTACCACGAGATATGATGAAATGGGAACGGGTGGTACGCCTACCGCAATATATGAGAAATGAGATCTAGTTGCACGCCTACAACAAGATGTGAACCGAAAGTAAAATCTGCCTTTGTTTGTCGTTATCCTTGTTAGAAGTTTAATTTTGGATTCCTTATGATTTTCTTGAGATTCTATTTATTTGTTATCCCCGAGCATGTTTCCCCTCCCCAATTTTTATTTGTTCATTCTAGTTTAGTTTTTTGCTATATATATATATATATAGAAATTTACATGTTTATCTGGAGTCTGGTTCTAGCCTCGTCACTACCTCGTCAGGATAGGCCAGACACTTACCAACACATGGTGTCGGTTGTGCTTATGCAACACTCTGCACCCTGTGCAGATACCGAGGCAGCCCTAGGACATCGGCTGTAGTTCAGGAGCCACCTTTCAGTCCACTGAGATACCGAGGTAGCCCTGCAGGTATCCGCAGGCCCGACATCTCCTCTACCTTATTTATGTTCTGTTATCTCTTGTATCGAGACAGACAATGATACTTTCTTCAAACAGTTATTGAAAAATATTGGATTCTGGAGAATAATATTTAGCTTGAGGCGTTTCAAAGACTGTCCTTAAGGATATTTTGCTTACACCTAGATGAATATAATATTAGGCGTATCCCCCAAGATTCAACAAATTCTTCTAATATAACAAAGAGCAGAAACAACAAAGATTTGTGAGAAGAAAACCCAACACAAAAGAAAGAAGAAGAGAAGTTTTTACTATTTTTCTTCACACACTTATATGTAAAACAGAAGTGTGTGTGTGTATATATATATATATATATATAGTGGAAAGAAATGTGCACTCTGATATAAACATGTCCAAGCCATAAAGGCATTTTAAAACTTCTGAAATGTATGCTTCAAAACTGTTAAAATCGTGTCCAAGCCATAAAGGCTTTTTAACTTTTCAAAAACGTAAGCTTTCAAAAGCTTCAAAACGTTATAACTATGAAATCAGATTGTTGGCAACCGTTAGAAACTTAAGGCCATTAAGGCTCTTAAAGAATTAAAAGAAACACTCAATTGAATTTAAAGGTCAAATTGAAACGTCTCACACTAATGAGTATTCATTGGTAAGGTTATTTGTCTCAAATTTAATTCAACATTAAACTGATTTCTGTTACAAATATATTTAAAATAATTACTATTATAAAGACCTATTAATATAATAACAAGAAAATAAATCCAGACATAGTTTAAGAATATTTCTTTTTAAGATATCAAAAGTATTTTTCTATCAATCCCCATATATCTTAAAGAGAATAAAAAATAAAAATAATAAAATATTTTGTTGGATTTCACAAATGAGCATATTGCGTCGAATCTGGTGTCTCTTGGACTATGAACCAAATCTAAATAAAATAATATTAAACTTACAGAACAATTGGTGAAGTTTAAAACTTCTATGAACCAATAATTCTTTTGTAAGTTTAGTGTCTTTTCAATCACATTATACCCACACACACTTTGTTGTTTGACGCGGTTTTGTGCTAATAGGCCATGCACGCGCCTAGTTTTCATGAGTGTTCTAGAAATTTTGCCATAAATTTCATAGGAGCGGCCCCACTCCACACTCATATAGGTCCATCCATCAAGTGTATTCTGCAGCACAATACACCACCTACAATAGGCTATGGATTATTCGATTAAGAGTTCAATAACTTAGTCTCTCATTCCTTGTAGTCTTGCACTATATACATACACACACCATAGAATTTAATAGTGCACATTTGATCAACTAATGGCTTGTTATTACCCATATGAACCTACTTCATGGGATCTCCAATCACATAGGTTGGGTTACTATCATAGTTGATATAACTCAAATTGTCAAAAGTCAAATTTCCTTCGATGTTTTAGATATTAATTTTCTTCCCAAAGGTTTAGTCAGAGGATCGGCCATATTCACTTCTGACTTCACATAATATATGAAAATAATTCCATCTTTTAGCAGCTGCTTTATCACATTATGTATCAATCAGATATATGTACTCTTCTCATTAAAGGATTTATTTATAGCAATGGCTATTGCAGCTTGGCAATCACAATGCATCGACACAAAAGGTGTTGGTTTTATTTCTAGTGTGACTACTTGCCAAAAGGTTCTTTAACCATTCGGCCTCATTGCTAGCTATTCCAATGCCACAAAATCATACTCCATGGTAGATCTAGCTATTATTATTTGTTTAGTTGATTTCCATACCACAACACCCCCCACCGAGGGTGAACACATAATCACTAGTAGATTTTGTCTCATCTGAATCAGAGATCCAGTTAGCATTATTGTATCCTTCTAGTACAGTGGAAAATTCACTATATTTAATACCATAATTCATGGTACCTCTCAAATATTACATTACTCTTACTAATGCATTCCAATGATCATGACTTAGGTTTTGATCTACAATATCTCTCTTTTTTTTAATTGACTACAAGCATCATAAGGAGTTCTTACAGGTACCGCATCAAAATTATCAATTTTTTAAGAATTCTTTCAATATAATATTCTTGAGTCAACATCAAACTATCGCCATCTCTTATGATTTTTATGCCTAAAATAACACTAGCTTCTCCCACATGTCTTTCATATCAAAATTAGAAGACAAGAAAATTTTGATTTTATGTACCAAATCAAGGCTAGAACTAAAAATAAGTATATCATCCACATAAAGGAAAATAATAACACATGTACCAACTATGCATTTTGTATAAACATTCTTATCTATTTCAATTGATGAAAAACCATCATTAATTAATACTTGATCAAAGTTTTCATGCCACTGTTTAGGTACTTGCTTTAGACCATACAAAGATTTTAGCAATTTACATACTTTGTTTTCTTGGCCAGATACTACACAACCCTCAGGTTTCTCCACGTAAATTTTTTCTTCCAAATCACCATTTAAAAATATAGTTTTAACATCCATTTGGTGAATACAAAATTTATAAATAGAAGCCAAGACAAGTAAAACATGAATCGAGAAAATTCTAGTTATAGGAGCATAAGTGTAAAAATAATCAATATTTTGCTTTTGAGTAAAATCTTTTGCAACAAGTCTAGCTTTGTATTTATCAATGGAACCATCCGGATTGAGTTTCTTCTAATAAATCCACTTACAACTAATAGGTTTAGCTCCCGGAGGTAAATAACCTAAAATCCAAGTTTTATTTTGTCACGACCCGGATTTCCCACCCTCAGGAGTCGTGATGGAGCCTACTAATTAGAGCTATGTAAGTGAAATTTAATTACTTTTCGTTAATAACAAAATCCTTTTTAACACTTATTGGCTATAATATATAAGTGTCGAAATCAATAAATAAGCAGAAGTCTTAGATATAGAAAACTGAATCGAAAAGCGGAATATTCAATATAAGCCTCTACCTCACGAACTACTAACAGTGATAATTACAATCATTTGAAAGAAAATATAACTGTTTGTCTCGGGTACAAAGAGATAAAAGACTAAAATAAGGATAGAGTAGATGTCGGGCCTGCGGACACCTGCAGGGCTACCTCGGTGTCTCGCTGGACTGAAGGCTGGCTCTCAATCCATTACTGCTGCTTAATATGCTGCTCCGGCACTTGGATCTGCGTAGAATAGCACAGAGTGTAGCATCAGCATAGCTGACCCCATGTGCTGGTAAGTGTCTGATCTAACCTCGGCGAGGTAGTGACGAGGCTAGGACTAGACTTTAGATAAACCTGTTGAGATATACATATACAAATATACAGAGAAACAACAGAAATAAACAACTAAAACTGGGGAAGGGAACATGCTTTAGGGGCAACAGATAGAAACAATTCTACCAGTGATAACAAGATAAATATCTACAGTTAAGCTTCGAACACGGAATAAGGAAGTAAGACATCTTTCATACTCAGGTCATCTTGTTGCAGGCGTGCAACCCGATCCCATTTCTCATATCTCGTGGTAGGCGTACCACCGGCTCCCATTTCATAATATCATGGGGTAGGCGTACCACCCACTCCCATTTCAATATCTTGTGGTAGGCGTACCACCCTCTCCCATTTAAATATCTTGTGGTAGGCATACAACCCGCTCCAATTTCAATATCTTGTGGTAGGCGTACCACCCGATCTCATTTCAATCAATATCTTGTGGTAGGCATACCACCCGATACCATTTCAATCAATATCTTGTGGTACGCGTATCATCCGATCTCATTTCAATCAATATCTTGTGGTAGGTTACCACCCGATCCCATTTCAATCAATATCTTGTGGTAAGCGTACCACCCGATCCCATTTCAATCAATATCTTGTTGTAGGCGTACCACCCGATCCCATTTCAATCTATATCTTATGGTAGGAATACCACCCGATCCCATTTTAATCAATATCTTGTGGTAGGCGTACCACCCGATCCCATTTCAATAAATATCTTGTGGTAGGCGTACAACCCGATCCCATATCAATCAATATCTTGTGGTAGGCGTACCCTCGATCCCATTACTTTTAACACAATACACAATATAATCTCAGCAAGGGAACAAGACAATGTAATAATTTCCCGGCAAAGAAAAACAATAACAACAATTCAAACGCCCCGGCAAGGGAGAATCAGCTATAACCGAAGTTGTTCCGACAACTAACTACTACAACTATAACCAAACTTGCCCCAACATCTAACTACCTCAACTACAATCAAACTCATTCTGACACCTAACTACCCCGACGATAATTAAACTTGTTACCACACATAAATACTTCAGCTAGAACCAATCTCATTTCAACATCTAATTACTTTAGCTATAACTAAACTTATTACAACCCTAAACAAGGAACCATCAACCTAACAATAGACTGACACGGGGAAACATAATGTTCTCTTCTCTTTCTCACTTTCACTTTACAATTCACTTTGCAACTCGAGCCGATACTCTAGAGTTTAAATTAATACTTATACTTTCATAGTTTGTTTACACCACTGGAGCAATCTCTCTTCAATGTTCATAAGTCACAATTCTTTCCATAACTTTACGCAACAAATAGGAATCATCACTAAGGCACGTGAGATACAACGAAATCAAGATATTCGCAATTTAAAGACTAACGGTCATGCTCGACACCAACATATAGATACTCTTCACCATGCCTATACGTCGTAGTCAACAAGAAACAAATAGCAAATAGGACACAACTCCTAATCCCTCAAGCTAAGGTTAGACCAAACACTTACCTCGATGCCTTGAACTCAACTCAAGGCTCAATTATAGCTTCACCCCTCGATTCTACCACAATTCCGCTCGAATCTAGTCACAAATTACATAAATACATCAACAAATGCTAAGTGAATCAATTTGAATGAATAAAAATTGATTTTGCGGAACTTTTGCCCAAAAAGTCCAAAAATGCCTCCAGGCCCACGTGGCCGGAACCCGATGTTCGAACCAAAACCCGGTTACCCATTCCCCCACGAATCCATATCTATGATTGTTTTGAAATCGAATCTCAAATTGAGGTCCAAATCCCCAATTTTAAAAAAACCTAGGTTCTACCCAAAATCCCCAATTTCACCTGTGGAAATCCTTGATTTTAAGTTGAAAAACATGTTATATGTTAAAGCTTGAAAGAAATGAGTAAAAATCGACTTACAAATGATTTGGAATGAAACTTGTTCTTGAGAAATTGCCTAAGGAGTTTGGGTTTTTAAAGAATTGTGAAAAATGGCGAAAATTCGACTAAGTATAAAATTTGATGAGCCTCAGATATGGGATTTGCGAACTGAGTCGCAATTGCGAACCCTACAGGTATGGGAAATGCGAGAGTGCCACGACCCCAATTTGCCCTCCGTGAACATGTCGTGATAACGCCTAGTTCCTATAACTAGGTAAGCCTAACAATGCGGAAAACAACTTAACTTGCGGAATAATCAATTAAAACTGAAAAACTAATAGAAATCTGTATATAATTTCCACTCGTCATATCCAACTCAAAATAAATGTGGAAGTCTACTATAACACCCCAAAAACCTGAAACTCATGGGAACACAAGCTAACGAAAAGTAATACATGGCTCTAACTCCAGAATATCTAAACCAAAAGTACAGAAGAAGTCCAAATACTACAGATAGAGTAAAAAAGGAGACTCCTAGGTCTGCTGACGCTGCATACGTACCTCAAAGTCTCCGTAGCTGTCTTGGCTTCAGGGATAGTGTTCATGAGATGAAGTACTTAGATCTGCACATGAAAAACATGCGCAGGAGAGGCATAAGTACACCACAACAGTACTTAGTAAGTGCCTAGCCTAACCTCGATTGGGTAGTGACGAGGAAAGGTCAGAGCCCTAATGAGATATAACATAATAAATAATAATATGAGGGAAAAACAATATGGATAAGGTGTACAATGATAATCGAAACAAGATAAATACGGAGAACGTAATATAAAGCAGAAAAATAGGACAACACTAGTAAATACTACTCACAACAGGAACAACAATCGGGGATCTCTTGGTATCCCGAGGATCTCTTGGTATCCTCACCACATACACGAGGGATCTCTTGGGATCTCGAGGATCTCTTGGTATCTTCAAATCTTACAATTTCATATGCCAGGGATCTCTTGTATCCCGAGGATCTCTTGGTATCCTCAAATCTTACAATTTCATGTGCCAGGGATCTCTTGGTATCCTCAAATCTTTACAATTTCATGTGCCAGGGATCTCTTGGTATCCCGAGGATCTTTTGGTATCCTCAAATCTTTACAACTTCATATGCCAGGGATCTCTTGGTATCCCGCATCCTCAGTCAAGAACATATCAAGTGCAGGGGGATCTCCCGGGAGGTCAACCCGTAGTCCCAATTTAAAAACACATAATAGCAACCCAAACATTAGGAAATATACTATACTCAGGACAAGAAATAGAAAATCCTAGCAAAAAAACTACACAGAGCACAAACAAGATAGTTTAAGCACTTAGGCAAGCAAGTCAAATGAACACGCTTCTCTAAACTAGCATAAAATAAACTATTAATTTAAAATAAACAGGTAAGCAAGAAAACTCAATTTAATTACTTCAAGTAAAAATGGATTTCCAACAATTTGCTCAAGTACGCGCTCGTCACCTCACGTACATGGCATTCAATTACCAAACATCATATCCTAAAGGGGAAGACCACACAAGGTTAGACAAGCCACTTACCTCAGCCGACTCCAAATCAACTTGAAATCATTCTTTTGCCACGAGTATCCGACTCCAAATTACCCAAACTATTCATTTTAATTACATGTCGCAGATCACATCTCAAGCAACTAATTCTACTATTTAATTTACAACTAAGATGAAAATTTAGACAAAAAAACCAAAAACCACCCCTTAGGTCAATGTGGTCAAAACCCAAGATTCGAATAAAAATCTCGTTACGCATTCCCCCATGAATCCAAGTATATGATTTGTTTTGAAATCGTACCTCAAATTAAGGTCCAAATCACCCATTTTAGCAAAAACCTAGGTTATACCCAACATACACAAATTTTCCGATTAAAATCTTTGATTTGAAGTTGAAATTATGTAAAAAGATGCTAAGGAGTGAAGAAAATAAGTTAGAATGACTTACCAATCATTTTGAAGAAGAAGAATCGTTTGGGAAATCGCCCCTTATGTTTTATTTTTTTAACGGTGAAAAATAACTGAAAATCCCGTGTATTTATACCCTCAGAAGTCCCCCAGCGTGGACCGTGAAAAAAGGACAGCGGCCGCGCTCACCTACCTAAAGACCTGAAGGCCTGCCGATCATAGCCCTGCTCGGACCACGCAAAGTAGAACGCAGCCGCACAACATCCACTGCGGACCACGCAAAGGCGACCGGAGCCGCGCTGGCCCCTCCGCGGCCGCACACGTTTTTCCGCGGACCGTGCTGGAGGGTTCAGAGTCTGCAATATTTTCCTAAACCTGCAAAACCTGGTCTTTTAAGCCTGAGGCATCCCGAAACCTACTCAAAACACACCCGAGCCCTTGGGACTCCAACCCAATCATATACACAACCTCAAAATATCCTGTGGACTTGCTCGCGCGATCAAATCGCCAAAATAACATCATATACCTCGAATCGAGCCTCAAAACTCATGATTTCTTCAAAATTTTCATAAAACATTAAATTTGCATTCCAAGTCCGAAACATGTCAAACAACATCCGTTTTCAACCAAACTTTACAGAAAGCATTTAAACCATATATAAGACTTGTACGGGCACCGGAACCAAAATACGGGACCGGTACCATAATCTCTTCAACAAATTTCATTTCTAATTTCCTTAATTATTTCCAGAAAACAATTTCGCAAAAAAATCATTTCTCAGGCTTAGGGCCTTGGAATTCGATTCTGGACACATGCCTAAGTCCCATATTTTCCTGAGGACTCCCCGGGACCATCAAATTACGGGTCCGGGTTTGTTTACCCTAAATATTGACCGAAGCAAAATTTATTCAATTAGATATCAAAATTAAGCATTTTTCTCACAGAATTCATATCTGAACTTTCTGACTACGCGCGTGGACTGTACACGCAAATCGAGGCAACCCAGATGAGGCATTCAAGGCCTCGAAACTACAGAATAGGTAAGAAAAAAAGTGATGACCCCTTTGGGTCGTCACATCCTCCACCACTAAAATAACCGTTCGTCCTCGAACAGGCAAAAGAAAGAAGTACCCAATTCAGGAAAAAGATGAGGATAACGCCTCCGTATATCAGACTCAGACTTCTAGGTCGATACCTCAGGAGGCTGACCTCACAATTGGACCCCGAACAGAAGTAAATCTCTTGGACCTCAACTGACGAACCTGATGGTCCAGGATAGCTACCGGCTCCTCCTCATAGGACAAGTCCTTGTCCAAATGGATAGTGCTGAAATCTAGTACGTGGGATGAATCACCATGATACCTCCGAAGCATGGATACATGGAAAACTGTATGCAGGGTTGATAAGCTAGGCGGCAATGCTTGTCTATAAGCTGCCTCTCCCACTCGATCAAGGATCTCAAACGGACCAATGTACCTAGGGCTAAGCTTGCCCTTCTTCCCAAATCTCATAACGCCCTTCATAGGTGATACTTGGAGCAATACCCACTCACCAACCATAAATGCTACATCTCGAACCTTGCGATCTGCGTAACTCCTATGCCTAGAGTGAGCTGAATGAAGCCTGTCCTGAATGATCTTGACCTTGTCCAAGGCCTCTTGAAGCAAGTCCGTACCTAACAAGCGAGCCTCCCTCGGCTCAAACCATCCAACTGGAGATCGACACCGTCTACCATATAAAACATAATAAGGAGCCATCTGGATGCCCGACTGGTAGCTGTTGTTGTAGGCAAACTCCTGCTGCATGGCTCTCCAGAACTGCGAACTATCGGCCTGTGCTAGAATTAACTCCCGTAGCCCAGCAACATTGGGCACACAAACACGGCCTTGCATCCTCAACACCATGTCATCTCCAATGGTCATATCTCTGGAATCACCACACTGAACCTTGTCCATAAGGATGAGCAAATGGGGGTCATCATACTGCTGCTACCTAATAAGATCAAATAAGGAAGACCGGGAAACCATACAAGCTAGAACCCGGCTGGGCTCCGAAAGATCCAGTGTTACAAACTGACTGGCTAAGGCCTGAAAATCCATCGCCATAGGCCTCTATGAAGCTGGTAAATATGCCAAACTCCCCAAACTCTCCGCTCGGCGACTCAAGGTATCCGCTACCATATTGGCCTTGCTCGGGTGATACAGAATAGTAATATCATAATCTTTCAAAAATTCTAACCACCTCCTTTGGTGCAAATTTAGATCCTTTTTCTTGAACAAGTGCTGCAAACTCTGATGGCTTGTATAGATCTCACAAGGTACATTGTACAAGTAATGATGCCAGATCTTCAAGGCATAAACAATAGTAGCTAACTCAAGGTCATGGACAAGGTAGTTTTCCTCATGTATCTTCAACTGTCTGGACGCGTAGGCAATCACCCTACCGTCTTGCATCATCACCGTTCTAAGGCCAACTCTCGAGGAATCACAATAGACAGTACAAGACCCCGAGCCAGTAGGATATCTGGCTCCCGAATCTTCAACTGATGGTAACCCGAGCGCAAGTCAATCTTAGAAAACACATGTGCACCCTGAAGCTTGTCAAACAGATTATCAATACGATGCAAAGGATAACATTTCTTCATTATAACTTTGTTCAACTGGTGATAATCAATATACATACGCATAGAACTATCCTTCTTCTTCAGAAACAAAACAGGAGCACCCCACGGTGAAACACTTGGTCGAATAAAAACCTTATCAAGCAATTCCTGCAACTGATCCTTTAATTCTTTCAATTCAGGATAAGCCATACGATACGGAGGAATGGAAAATGACTGAGTGCCTGGCAACAGGTCAATGCCAAAATCAATGTCTCTATCGGGTGGCATGCCCGAAAGATCAGCTGGAAACATATCGGGATAATCCCGTATCACTGGAACTGAATCAACAGAAGGGGTATGAGCACTAAAATCTCTCACACAAGCTAAATACATGGCATACCCCTTCTTAACCATACACGGAGCTTTAAGAAAAGATGTAACTCTCTTGGGAGTGTGATCTAAAGTACCACTCCACTCAACACGCGGAATACCTGCATAACCAGCATCACGGTCTTGGCGTGACAATCAAGGATAAATGGGGCGACAACCAGTCCATGCCTAAAATGATGTCAAAATCAACCATACCGAGTAACCATAAATTCGCTCTAGTCTCAAAACCACGAATAGTAACTAAACATGACCGATAGATGTGGTCCACAATAAGAGAATCTCTCACAGATGAGTACAATCAACTTTCGGGTTTCACCTTATCTTGCAGTTATCCACACGACCACAGCTGATATTTACAGTTTCCTAATTCAAATTGAAATTTGTCAACTTTCCAATTATGGACCACTCTAAGTTTACGCATTGTACTCGTTACACGTTCATCAACCAAGAGTTGTTACAACTATTTCACTGCCTCCCATGCATTATAGCCTAAGAAAGAGAAGCAGCTATTCTCGACAGAGTAAACTAAACATCTAGAAATATCATACTGAACAAAATAGATTATCATATTGAGACAATGGAAGTAGACTAATCTAAGATGTACTAATATATCAACAAACCTAGATTATCAGTTGCTCAACCAGCTTATCAAGCTGAGATCGAAGTGTGTTCTTTCGTCCTGTACAGGTGATTGAATACCCCAAAAAGAAAAAGAGAAATATCTGGAAGCTATGTCCTAAATCCTTTCTTTGGATCCTTGCATTTGCCTAATTCAGTCATACCACCCATTCTTGACAGTGACCTCCAAACATATTCATGTATTTCTGTGCCATAGCCCATTTTCAGCTTGTTTTCCATGAGACCCCAATTCAAAGTTGCTGACTGATTGCATTACTAATATTAGAAGTCTGGCTCAACTTTGTTGTCTTCTGAGCTATTTTGCCCATGTCTGGAATAGAACCCAGAGGAGCTGAAATTCCAGTTTCACAAGCTCCTCTAACACCTCCCATGCCAGAAACATTACCAAGATCACCCAGTGCATCCATGTTGTTAATGCCCCATATACCTACATTTCCGTGACCCCTCATCATTTTCCTCTACTGCTACTGCTGTTGTAGTAGCTGCTGAAGTTGCAGTGGATTGGGTTTATTATCCATGTTATTTGTCAACTACAGATCAGAATTGAGGCTGAGTCTATCAAAATGAGCCATTGGATTTACAAAATGCATGATGGAGGATTTCTGTAACTGTGGATGCTGCTGTTGCACCGAAAGATTTTGATTGTGTTGTTGCTGCTGTTGTTGCATCAAATGATTTTGATTAAGTTGCTGCCACTGTTGATGCAGAGGGGCTAAAGGATCAGATTGTTGTTTGGTAAGCATTTAAACCCCCGGCAGACGTCCCTGAGAAGTTTGTAATATCTGATCGTTTCCAGGAGGCAGTTGTCTTTGGCCTTGAATATTCTGGGGTGAACTTACTAGTGCGTCAACACTGTTATTCTGGGGTGAATTTACCCGGGCATCAACACTGTTAACCAAGACCCATTCAGATTGTTGTATTTCAGTGTCTAAATCGAGGCTGGTGAATTTACTAGTGCATCAATAATGTTAACGAAGACCCTTTCAGATTGTTGCATTTCTAAGACAGGAATAGTTTTGTGTTATTGTCCTTTCACTTATTTGTTGTGGTTATTTTCTTTCTGGTATTTTTTATTGTTACTTCTTTTATGATATTATTGCCATTCCTGTAGAGCCGAGAGTCTCTTGGAAACAACCTCTCTGCACTTTTCAGAGTAGGAATAAGGTATGATTTTACTGGGTACGTTATTGTTGTTGTTATTGCATTTCAGAGACAGAACCAATTGGGGCTGTTCCTGTCTCTATAGTGTCATCGCTTGAAGCATGATTCATGAAAACCGGTTTTGGTTGGATATGATCCTCCACAAGATGCCCTTCTCGTATCATCTGCAAACACATAGGCATAAAGGCAAAATAAGGGCAGGAAGAATATGCTGATGATTAGCTCTTAAATCTCACACAACTGCCTACCAGTGAACGAAATTGTGCTGCTAGCAAGTCCGCAAAGTGCTATAACCAAAAAAAAAGGCATTATGTAAGAATCAGAGCATTAACAAATAGCTAGGGATTCGTCTTATTTGCACAACTTTTTAAATGTTTAATCATAGCTAGCGATGACTTTAATAAATTCTACCATGAGCTATCCTCCAATTCTCCTTGTTTTAGATACAGCTTACAAACATCACCAACCAATTTGAATCCATTGAGCATCTCAATATGACAACCTCAGAATCCATCTGAATTTAGCATCGTCATGGAAAATTTATATCAGAAAGTTATTCTCCTAAAATATTGGTTTAACCTAGCATAAGGTTTGATAAGTGAATCTCACGGCAAATCTGGAATCTGAGATATTCTTATTTTATACACCAAAATTCCACTTAAAATTAATTAGCCTGCTGATTCTTCTTTATAACTGTGATGTTCAAGCCATTTTTCATGTAATTTCACTAATTCCACAGAGTATCTGCTACCTTTCGTCAGTAAAGGTACCGGGTAACTCTACTCATTAAGGTTTGGTCAGATGGGAAGAAATCACCTAGTGTTTTTGCCTCCATTGGGATTTGAACCTGAGACCTCATAGCTCCCAACCCACTTTATCGACTACTAAGCCACACTTTTAAGTGTTACATGTACAATCTTTTCTTAAATAGCTTTGATGCAATTTTAGAAAGAGGAGCTTAAAGAGGACCAAATACATTTTCCCAAGGAATATGATTGGTGTGGTAGAAAAATGTGAAAAGAGACTTGCACATTGGAAGAGCCAATATTTTCCTGTGGAGGTAGAGTGGTTTTGGTGAATTTTGTTTTTGATGCACTTCCAACATGTCATGTCTTTATTTCTATTCCAGTTAAGGAAAAAAAATTACTTCAGCTTACCGAGGACATGACCTCGACAAGAAGGTGTGAAGATCGAGAATTAAGGTTGTAGCTTGACAGAAAGTCGAGAGTTTCTCCTTGTCTTACACACTACTCTTGCTTTTTCCTATTCCTAGTTCCGTGTTATTACAGGACGCGTCACTCTCACCTGTAGTACTGGCATCATTCTTGCATTTTTTGTATTCCTAGATCTTTGTTGATACACGCTTTACCATTTTCTTCCATTGCCTATTACGTGTTGTTGTTTTTATCTGTTTGTTGCTTCTTTTTCACTGTTCTTGAGTCGAGAGTCTACTCGAAACAACCTCTCTACTCTACCCAGACCCCACTTGTGGGATCTCATTGGGTTTGTTCTTGTAGTTAAGGTAAGGAAAAAAATAGATGCAGCAAGAAGAAATTTATCTGGCGGGGTAATAGAGAGAATAGAGCCATTCACTTAGTTTTCATGTAGTTTGCTAGGACTCACTCATTACCAGTAAAAGACAGGGGGGTCTAAGTACCAGGAACTTAAAGGCACACAATCAGAGCGTGCTCATGAAGTGGTTGTGGAGGTATATCATCTAGAGACTAATGCTCTATGGAGGAATCTCATATATGAGAAGTACAAGACCTGCTCCTTATGGGGTGGGAGTTTAGATAACTATCAGGAAGTTCTTGAATTCTATGTCGTGCAATACTAGCATAAAGGGTGGAAATGGAAGGAAGCCATTGTTTTGGAATGATAATTGGCTAGGACATCGTACATTAAACAAACTGTTCCCTGAACTTTACTCCATTGCCACAGCGCCTGATCTTAAAATGGAAGCAGATTGGGGACAACATTGTTGGAACATCCTTTAGAAGAGGCATGAATGTTTGGGAGCTTGGGAGAATTGCTTTTTTTTGAACTCCTTTGGAAGCTTTCCAAGGTATAAAGATCATGAAGATTATCTTATTTGGAACATTAGCAAGAATGAGATTTATACTCTCAAATCAGCTTATCTTATGTTGTCAAACAATGGCCATCACATAGATGGTTGGCCATGGAAGAGTACTTAAAGATCCATGTAAGGTGATTTGCTTCACATGGGTGGTAGCAAGAGAAGCATGCTTAACTCACGAGAACCTGCAAAGGAGGGGATTCCATCATTCCAACTTTTTTGTAGATGTCTTTTATGTGGCAAAGAAATGGAAACAAACATCCACTTATTCCTTCACTGCCCTATTGTAGGCATATGAACTTTATAGAATTTAAATCTATAAAATAGTTAGGACTATATTTTAAATTAAAGATATATTAGTTCAAATAAATTTATTGGGCTAATATAGTTGGATGAATTATAAGCCCAATATATATAGATTAAATAAATTAGTCTTAATACATTGAGCTAGCCCATTTAATTGGGCTAATGTGATGAGCCCACTTCATTAAGACCAAGATGACATCCGCTACCATATTGGCCTTGCCTGGCTGATACAGAACAGTGATACCATAGTTCTTTTGCAACTTTAACTACCTCCTATGCGCAAATTTAGATCCTTCTGCTTGAAAAAATGCTGCAAACTCCTATGATCAGTATAAAACTCATAAGGCACACCGTACAAATAATGACGCTAGATCTTCAAGGCATGAACAATAGCAGCTAACTAAAGATTGTGGACAGGGTAATTCTTCTCATGTATCTTCAACTATATGGACGCGTAGGCAATCACCTTGTTGTCCTGCACCGCTCCAAGGCCAACCCTTCGAGGCATCACAATAAACTGTATAAGTCCCAAACTAGTGGGCAATATCGGAATATGGGTTGTAGTCAAAGCTGTCTTAAGCCTCTAAAAGCTCGCCTCACACTCCTCTGTCCACTGAAATGGAGCACCATTCTTGGGGAATCTAGTCATAGGGGCTGCAATCGATGAAAACCCCCTACAAAACGACGGTAATAACCTGCCAGGCCAAGAAAACTGCAAATCTGTATAGCTAAGAAGGGCCTGGGCCAACTCTTCACGGCCTTTATCTTCCTTGGATCTATCCGAATGCCCTTGTTCGAAATCATGTGGCCTAAGAATGCCACTGAATCCAACCAAAACTCACATTTTGAGAACTTCGCATATAACTTCTTCTCCCTCAGGATCTGAAGCACGATCCTCAGGTGCTGCTCATGATCTTCCCAACTCCGGGAATACACCAGAATATCATTAAAAAAACAATAACGAGTGAGTCGAGATATGGCCTGAATACACTCTGCATCAGATGCATAAAGTTGTTGGGGCATTGGTCAGCCTAAATGACATAACAAGGAACTCGTAATGACCATACCGAGTCTTGAAGGCAATCTTCGGGATATCGGGCTCTCGAATTTTCAACTGATGGTAACCTGAGCGCAAGTCAATTTTAGAAAACACATGTATGCCCTAAAGCTGGTTAAACATATCATCCATATGAGGCAAATGATAACGGTTCTTCACGGTAACCTTGTTTAACTAGCGATAATCTAAACACATACGCAGAGAACCATCCCTCTTCTTCACAAACAAGATAGGAGCACCCCATGGTTAAACACTTGGTCGAATAAAACCCTTATCAAGCAATTCCTGTAACTGATCCTTCAACTTCTTCAACTCAGGAGGAGCCATGCGATACAAGATAATTGAAATGGGTTGAGTGCCCGGCAATAGATCAATGCCAAAATCAATGTCTCTATCAGGCGGCATGCCCGGAAGATCAGCTGTAAACACATCAGAATAATCCCGTACCTATGGAACTAATCAACAAAAAAGATATCAGCACTAACATCCCTCACATAAGCTAAATACGCATCACACCCCTTCTCAACCATACGCTAAATACGTGTCACACCCCTTATTATCTCCATGCCAAGAATTTTCTTTGCCTCACTCAAATCCTTCATCTTGAACTCCTTCTTAAGTTGAATCTTTAACTTATCAATTTCTTCTAAATTCTTGGAAGCTATCAACATATTATCAACATATAGGAGAATATATACAAAGGAACCATCTTCAAGCATGCGCAAATATACACAATGATCTTATTTAATTCTTTTGTACCCTTGCCACAACATAAACTTGTCAAATCGCTTGTACTATTGTCTAGAAGATTGTTTCAATTCGTAAAATGATTTTTCAAGTTTGCACATCATATTTTCTTTTCCAGCAACTTTGAATCTTTATAGATGAGTCATATAGATTTCCTCCTCCAAGTTTCTATGTAAAACACAATTTTTACATCCATCTGAACTAGTTCCAAATCCAACTGTGCTATCAAAGCCAACATAATTCTAATGAAGGAATGTTTTACAGCTGGAGAAAATACTTCATTGTAATCAATTACCTTCTTTTGAGAATATCCTTGGCCACCAATCTTGCTTTGTAGTGAACATCTACTTGGTTAGGAAGTCCTTTCTTCTTTGCGTAAACCCATTTGCTCCCAATTTCTTTCTTGCCCTTCGGGAGATTGGCCAATCTTCATGTATGATTCTGATGAGGGGACTGTATTTTATCATTCATAGCAATCCTCCACTTATCTTCTTCTAAACTTTGGACTGCATCGTTATAAGTGGTAGGAACATCGTTAGCTACAATTGAGGTGGCACAAGCCACCGTCTCTATGAGACGAACATGTTTCATTATTGTCCTCTTCGGTTTACTTGTTGTAATTGTCTCAAGTTGTTGCTGAGGTTATTGAATTGGAACATCCCTCTCAACCGGCTCTTCTTCTAGAGGATAATCTTCATTTGTTTCCTCCTCTGTTTCTTGTATAGAAAAAAATAAATTTTCCCTCAAACTCCACCTGCTCATCTTGTTTGGTATCTTCATTTGTTACCTTATTTACCATAGCAGATTTATCGAAGGCAACATTCCTGCTGAATATTACTTTCTTTATCATAGGACACTATAAGCGGTATCCTTTAACTCCAAAAGTAATCCCCATAAAAACAACCTTATTTACCCTTGGATCCAATTTTGACTCTATCATATGATAATATACAGTTTTACCAGATATGTGTAAAGAGTCATAATCTACAACAGGATTTCAATACCATTTGGTGTCTTTCCATCAATAGCACCAAACGATAGACGATTAATGAGGTGACATGCACATGCAATTGCCTCAGTCCAAGATTCTTTGCCCAAACCAGCATTGGACAACAACACCATACCTTCTCTAGCAAAGTCCGGTCCATACGTTCTGCCGCTCCATTCTATTGTGGTGTATGTCTGAGTGTCGGACGATTCCATCATTTTCATAGACCTTATTGAAATGTTCATTTTTGTATTCACCTCTATTTTCTGTGTGAATACACTTGATCCTCCTGCCTGTTTGATTCTCCACCATCGTCTTCCATTTGAGAAAAATCAACACTTCATCTTTGCCCTTCATTGTCTACACCCAAACTCTTCAAGAAAAATCATCAACAAAGCTTAAAAATAGTGCTTCCCACCCAATGAATGTGTTTTGGAAGGACCCCAAACATCAGAGTGTATATAATCCAAAATATCTTTAGTATTATGGATCATTGTACCAAATTTAACCTTTATATATTTCCCTTTTGACACAATGCTAGCAAAACTCCAAGTTGCAAGTTTTTACTCCTTTTAACAATCCTTGATCTAATAGAGTTTTCAAGGATTTTCTCCACCATGTCCCAAGCGCATGTGCCATAGCTTGGTTGCTTGTGCCTCTTTGTTGTCACTGGATATCACTATCACTGTCCCAATAACTGTATTACCGTGATAGTGATACATCTTATCGTTCTTCTGATTGGCCTTCATTACCACTATTGCACCAGAGCATACTATCATCACTCCATTTTCTGCAATGATTTTGAACCCTTTTAATTTTAGGGCTCCTAGAGAGCTGAGATTTTTTTTCAAATCCGGTACATATCGAACATCTGTTAATGTTTTGATCATTCCATCATGGTTCCTTGATCGTATTGAACCAGGTAAGAGGGTTGTTATCCATTGTGTGGATGAATTTGTATTCTCTTTCTTGAAAATCCACGAACCAATCCCTATTGGGACACATATGATAGCTACAAGCCGAATCCATCAACCATATGTCTGATGATGTTAATGACTCTGTTGTAACTAATGAGAAGTCTGAATAATCACAATCAGCTACATTTGAATCCATAATGGCCTTTCCATTGTTATGTTTGGCCTTACTCTTCAACTTCGCACAATCATTCTTCCCGTGCCTCTTTTTTCGACAAAAAGCGCATTCATCTTTGCTGGGTATAGATCTTGACTTGGATCTTCTCTTCTTTGTCGTCATTTGTTTTTGAGAACGACCCCTCATATCCAGTGCTTCTCCATCTCTGCCCTTTTATTTTTGTCCATTTCTTTGTCCATAGCTGTACAAAGCCGAACAAACTTCTCTAAGAGAAATTTTGTCATTTCCATGGAGTAGAGTAGTTTCAAGGTTCTCGTACTCATCAAGAAGTGACCCCAATAACATCAAGGCCAAGTTACAATCATCAAACGTTGCATCCATATTTTGCAAATCTGTGTTCAACTTATTGAAGCTGGTGATATGTTCATTCGTGGTACCAGGAACATAGGTGAAGCGAAACAATCTCTTCTTCAAGTACAATTTATTTTGAATGTTTTCCTTCAAAATTTTATCCTCCAGTGCTTTCCATAAGTTACTAGAAGAAGTTTCTTTTGAGTACTGATATTTCTTCTCTCTAGCAAGGTAGGGTCGAATGGTACCGTAAGAAATACGGTTGATAATTCTCCAATCTTCTTCTCCAATAACATCTGCTATTTTTTCTTTAATGGCAAGATCTAGCCCTTGTTGAAAAGGACATCTAGAATCTCGCCTTTCCACATCCAAAATGTCTTGACCAGTCAAAAATTTCTACTATAAATTTCGCATTTCACACAACTCTTGTCATAAGCGAAGGTGCTAATGATGACATATTGTTGGCACTTGATGTAGATTATTCTTGTTTACTGTCTCCCATCTTTTACACAAATATTATTTAATAGTAGATGACACAAATCAAGATTATTTCTTTTCTGGTGTGGAAGATCAGATTAAGCTGCAACCAAAGAGCATACTGAGACAGAACCTTGACTCAGTTACCAAGATAAATCTTTTCTGATATGGAAGATCAACCTATGTTGCAACCACAAAGCATACTTAGACAGTACCTTGGCTTTGATACCAATTATTGAGGAAGCCAAATGTATATAGTGTGAATGAGTTACAACTGCTATACTAAAAATTATGGCAACCACTAAATAAATAAGATAATAAGACAACAATAAAAGGAACACAAGAATTTACGAGGTTCGGACAGTTTTGCCTACTTCCTCGGACACAACTAATATTTTATACCACTTCAAAATACAAGTGAAATAATACTAAAGAGAGAATACACAAATGGCTTAAGAAGATGAGAAGGAAAATGAGAGGTGTGTTTAAATCCTAAACATTAGGCCTTCTTTTATAGGGTGAAGTACCTGATAAGAGTCTGTTGATCTCTGTTATAGATACATGAATATATATATATATATATATATATATGTATATATATATATATATATATATTTATATATATATATATATATATATATATAAACACACACACATACATATGAGGCTTATGAGTCCTAACTAAACTATAGCACTTGGACACCAAGTAATGAACTATCCTAAATACAACAAGCTACATATAGTTTCAAATATAGTAGGATTCTACTCTTTACACACCCCCTCAAGTTGAGCAGGGTTGGCAAGCACGCTCAACTTGTCCCATAAACTCTGGAAGCATAACTTAGACAGCCCTTTGGTAAGAACATTTGCAATTTTATCATTTGAGCCAACATAGCAAACTGAGAGTGCTTTGTTCTTCACTTTATCTCTAACAAAATGAAAATAGATCTCCATGTGCTTGGTTCGGGAATGAAAAATTGGATTAACAGTTAAATATGTTGCACTAAGATTATCACACCATAACATAGGAGTAGACAAAGAGAAACAACCAATTTACCGAAGTAGAAACTCCAACCATGTGAGTTCGGAGGCTGCATTGGCGAGTGCACGGTACTCTGCCTCGATGCTCGAGCGAAATACTGCACGTTGCTTCTTTGATGCCCAAAAGATCAGATGAGTTCCAAGAAAAATAGCACAACCACTGGTGGACTTACGATCGTCAACAGAACTAGTCAAATCCGCATCATAATAGCCATTTAAGAGTGTAAATGGTTGACGAGGGAAATACAGGCCATGCGATGAAGTACCCTTAAGATAACGTAAAATTTATTTAACAGCAACCCAATAAGAATCCAATGGGTTTTGAATGAACAAGGACACTTTATTCACTGCAAAAGCAATATTCGGGCGTGTGAAAGTGAGATATTGCATTACACCAACTGTACTTCTGTATAAGGTAGAATCACGAAACGGGTTTCCTTCAGTAGTAGACAACCAACATGGGGCAGTAGCTGGCGTGGAAATGGCTGTACAAGAGTCCATTCGGGTTCGGCGTAACAGATCATTGACATACTTGCTCTGAGACAGATGCAAACCAGAAGAATCCCATGATGCCTCGATTCCCAGAAAATAAGATAGTCACCGAAGATCACATACAACAAATTGTGATTACAAGCGGCCTATAAGAGAGCTGATAAGAGTGTGACTAGTGCCTAGCACAAGGAGGTCATCAACATATACTAAGCAAAACAACTACTCTTGCCCAGAGGAGAAGTAGAAGAGGGAGCAATCATTCTTAGATCCAGAGAAGCCATATTAAAGTAAAACATCTGTCAATCATTTGTTCCACATACGATGGGCTTGTTTAAGCCCAAATAGAGATCATTTGAGTAGGCAGAAATGGTTAAGATAATTGGGATCCACAAACCTAGGGGGTTGAGACATATACACTACCTTGTCTAAGTGACCATGCAGAAATGCATTGGAGATGTCAAGTTTAGTAATGTGCCAATTACTGGTAACACCCAAGGATAAGAGAAGGCGGATGGTGGAAGGTTTTACTATTGCGCTAAAAGTTTCAACATAATCAACACCAGGATGTTGATGATATCCCTTCGCAACAAGCCTGGCCTTACAACGATCCACAGAACCATCGGGCTTATATTTGGTCTTGAAAATCCACTTAAACCCAATGACATTTTGAGATTCTGATGGAGGAACGAGTTTCCAAGTACCATTCTAAAGAAGTGCATTACACTCGTCATGGATTGCACGGTGCCAGTGAGCAAATTTTGCAGCTTCAGAGTAGCATGTTGATCTGTATCCTCATTGGTCTTGGCAGCAAAGGATGTAGGTTGCTTAGGTTTTAAAGAGCTCATTTGAGACCTAGTGACCATGGAATGAGTTTTCGACTGACCTTGGCTAGTAGAAGACACACCGCTAAGATTTTTAGACAAAATTCCAGGTTTCTGTAAGGTAGATATCGATGACGATTCACTTATCTCGTCAGTTGATGTAACAGATATTGATGTGTATAACTGTAAAGCCTGCTCCGTTGAGGAAGAAGAAGGTCCACATGAGGCATCGCATGAAGCTTCTAAAGGGTGTTAGTCGTGGATCGAGGATGGCACTTGGACATTGATAGGATTAGTTATATGTTTTGATGTAGTGGGCACCGTAGCATCATCCTTAGCGGCAAATTGGAACATATGTTCATCAAAAACAACATAACGTGAGACATAAAAATTCCCAGAAGACGGATCAAAGCACTTGTAACCTTTATGAATCTTACTATAGCCTAAGAAAATGCATGATTTAGAACGAGGTGAAAACTTACTTTTTGTATATGGACGAAGCCAAGGAAAGAATAATCATCCAAAAATGTGCAAAAAAGAATAATCAGGATTCATGTTAAGCAAAACTTTAAAGGGAGATTTGTGATTCATACGGGGAGTTGGAAGTCTATTGATAGTGCAAAACAGCAGTTTCAAAGCATTAGTCCAAAATTTTTCTGGAACATTAGCATGCGTTAACAATACATCCCGTATCAACAATATGAAGATGTTTACGTTCAGCACAACCATTCTACTCTGGGGTGTAGGGACATGAAGAGCGTTGTGTAATACTATTCTCGCATAAATAAGTAGTTAAGGCTTGAAATTCGCCCCCCCCCCCCCTTCCCCCCCAATCTGCTTGAGAGGATATGATAGGGCGACCAAAGTATTTTTCAATAATTATTCGAAATTGCATAAACACGGATAATACTTCATATTTAAATTTGAGAAAATAAATCCATGTATATTTCCAAAAATGATCAAAGAACATAATGTAATAACGTTAGCCATAATTAGAAATAACAAGGGTCGGACCCCAAACATTAGAACAAATCAAATCTAAAGGGCCATTGGCCTTAAAACAAGACTCAACAAAAGGAATTTTGTGACTCTTGCTACATCACAAGATGGACATAAAGTAGGAGAATTATAAGTAGAAAAACAATAACTAAAAGATGTCAAAGCCCGATGAATATTAGGATAAGAGGCATGAGCTAAGCGAGCATGCCAGACACCAAGTGAAGCAGCATAGGAAGCAGGTGAGAGACGCGACTGCAGATTTGGGAGTGCATATAAACCATCATTTTTTGCCCTTTGTGAAGAATGCCCCTTGTTTTCAAATCCTAAATCAAAACAAAATTAGGAAATAATTAAATAGAAACCTGATTAGAGGTAGTAAAAGAACTAACGGACAATAAATTTTGTTTGCCATCTAGAACATGAAGAATGTTATCAAGAGAAAATTTACTATTAGAAATAGATATATAACCTTTTCCAGTATGAGAGATGGGTAGTGTTGAACCATTACCTAAGGTTACTTCCTCTGGACCTTGATACTCGGAATGGGTGGCTAAATTGTCAAGGTCAGTTGTTAAATGATGCGTGGTGCCACTATCCATCAACCAGTTCTATCTAGAATATGTTAGAGTGCTTGCTAAATTTGAAAAAGGACTACCAGTAACTCTGGGACCATTAGTAGACTTAGGCGAAGGGCAAACTCGTGCAATATGACCCTTGCCTTCGCAATTGTGACAAGTAATTCCAGAAGTCTCATATTTTTCTTGTGTACCAGTAGCGTTTAGATGGTTACGATTCTAGAATTGCTGGGAATATCCTGGACCACCAGAACGTCCATGACCTCGACCTTCATGGAATCTGCCTCAGCCTTGTGTGGATGACAAGGATCTTTAAGTGTAATGAGTAGTGGGAGATATAACAGTAAGGGTTTCATCCCTTTTTAGTTGTCTTTCTTCATTCAATAACATGCCATAAAGGGCAACAAACGAAATATCTTCATGACGAGATTCAAGGGCTCTTGTGAACGGGCAATATGTAGGGCCTAGTCCGATAAGTACAAACTCACTGAGTTCATCATTATGGAATGAGTGTTGCAGAGCAGCAAGCTTATCTAAAATCGCCTTGGCACCTTGAACATAGCTCTCAATGGTGGCATTATCTCGACATGAAGTATGCAGTTGCATCTTTAGTTTACGAACTTGTGGCTTGGATCCTGACGCATATGCTGTCACAAGTTTATCCCAGGTTTCACGAGCAGTTTTTGCTCCAACCAACTGTGGTAAAATACTTTCTGAAATCGAAGCAATAATCCAACTCAACACGAGTTGATCTTGAGAAACCCAAGATCTATAGGTTATATTAGATTGCTTATCATCTAAAAACTCGGCTGGTGCTGATTTGCTACCATCAATATGATGGTTAAAACCATAACCACACACCATGGGAAGAAACTGAGTCTTCCATAGTAGGAAATTCGACGATGTGAGATTTACGGACTGCTGATGAGCAAGATTTGGTATGAAAGGGTATGAAATCATAGTATTGCCAGAAGAGGCTATGACTTTAGTCATGGCATATTGTTGTAGTGCTACAATAACGAGAACGAGAAGAAAAAAACGATGGTTGTTAAGCCACTATGGCTCTTGATACCATGATAAGAGGCTGCTGATCTCTGCTATAGATACATGAATATATATATATATATATATTCATGTATCTATAGCAGAGATCAGCAGCCTCTTGATACCATGATAAGAGGCTGCTGATCTCTGCTATAGATACATGAATATATATATATATATATATATATATATATATGAGACTTATGAGTCCTGACTAAACTATGGCTCTTGGACACCAAGTAATGAACCATCCTAAAAACCACAGGCCACATATAGTTTCAGGTACAGTAGGATCCAAGTCTTTACAGTACCAACCAAAATTCGTATTCTATCGATGTGGGAGTTCTGCCACTCAACAATGGGCTAATTTTGTGTTGATTTGACGGGTTCAATTGAATGCTTAACTTTTGACACGGAGTAAAAATTTATTAAATTATAAAAATAGTAGATATGAACTCATAACTTTAATAATATAATGGGTCAATGCTTAAAACTTTAAAAATTGAACCCTTAAGATTTAAACCATACCGGACCAGGCCGGAATAAGGTTATATACATTCTCATTATGAGAAGGGGTCATTCGGGCCTATCTAAATAGATACTATGTTTACATATGGATTCCTACATCATTACATTCCATTTAGGATTAGGAATACGCGTAATCAGACCTGCTTTTTACATATCTCTATTGGGACCCTATTCACCTCTTTGAGTGAATCGAGAAATAGGTTTGATTGTCCATCTTTTTGATATATATCAGGCATTGCATTCTCTGGATAATTCAAATCGAAGCAATTGGATGTCCAACTCGGGCCTATATGACATGACCGATCAATAGATCCACCTTTGTCATATATTCCATACATCACACTAGATAGATATCATATTCATGGAATACGATTCACTTTCAAGATGCTGCATAAATATACTCCTGAAAGATAAGTGGATATAGGAAGTTGTGTTGTTGCGATCTATCTGGCTGTAAATATCTTTGGATTTCTTCCATTTGAAATTCGATTTGAACCAAAGATGGAAGATTTTGAGGGTTATCAAATGATACATAGTGCGATACAGTTAAAACAAAGTATTTTAGTAAGAATAGATACCTTGGATACAGGTAAACTTCTCAACGGATTCTCTATCATCTCTTTTTTTTTTCGTTTCGTTTAATTGGTCTATGTTATAGTGTTATAGGATAATAAGATGGTTAGAAATCCTTTATTTTTTCAACCTAATCGCTCTTTTGACTTCGGAAAAAACTTTCTTTATCAATATACTGTTTCTTCTACACATACATCTCCTCAATCCAAACTTTCCAGTCCACATCTTTCTATATATAGATATAGCAATTTCGTCGTCCTTTTTGTTTGTTTTGGAGGTAGATGTAAAGAGAAGAACTACAAGAAAGCAAAAGCCTAGTACTGGAAAAACCAATCAATCTCTAGGATGCTTTTCAACTAAGTTGACATGGAAGAACCGCTGCGACCCGGAGGCACCCTCCGCCGCTGTTACAATGGGAATGCATCTGCCCTAATGGAAATGAGAGGCCTTATCTCTTCACTTGCTGCTTTCAGGGTATTTTGAAATAGATTTTTAACTTTTACTTTCTTCACACAACAAAACAAAGGCATGATAGTACTGTACTCAACTGCTCGTGCCGTATGGCTCTTCTACATTATATAATCTATAATATGTTCATTCATACCAATATACCTGCTAAAAAAAACCAATAAATTTTCAACCCCTCTCACAGTCATCAAACCTGCAACACCAAATTCCTCTCCGCCCTCTGCTCGGCAACGCAATTCCCATGCTCACAGCCAGTTAGAGCAAAAAAATCCACCCCCGTCTTTCTCTTAAAACTCACCTCAGTCTCGTAAATGTCCTTCCCAAATCCTAGCGTAAGGTGTATGATCCGCCGAATCCATTGCTGACTTCACCACGATCGATTAGGTGAAAGGGTTCTGCAAAGTTTGTTTTTTCATACAGGCAGCGTGGTTATAGTACTCATATTGTGCCAGCCATGCAATTCGTACTGCATTGGCAGAATTGCTATACACTCTATAAAAAGAGGCTCGATAAGCCTTCGTGCTCTACAAAAAAAAAACAAAAAACAGAAATTTTCTACCAGTGTATATCGAGAAGCCATGGCCCTCCCTGCTCAAATTCTCTGCCTCTGTTCTAAATTGATATGGTTACTTGTCTAATACTGTACATTTGTTGTAATTCTTTTTGTAGAACCGTACAGGGGGAATTTTGAAGATCAAAAGACAGTATGTAGAACAGGAAACACTCCTATGTATAACTTTGTATTAAATATAATGTGCCACCTAACGGCGTAAATTAAAAATAAAAAATATGAAAACTAAGATGTAATTTTCAGTTCATAATCATCACATGCTTAATTTTCAGTATTACAGTGCTGCAATCCAAATATAAGACTCAACAAATTCATCTTCTGTAGTGCCTTTGATTGCCTCGCTGTTTCTTTCGCCTTCTCATTGTGATTTTGTATTCTAGTTCTTCAACAATCCAAGAAAGCTAATTGGGATTTCGAGTTGAAAGCATGATATATGCTATGGATAATCAAATAATTAATCCACTCCCATATCCTATATGAATTGCCTTCATAAATTCACTTAGAAATGTAGAAACACTTTGTTCGTCCAACACAAACGTTGTGTTGTTTGTCTCTGGCATCCTGTTACCTCCACAACCTCTTGAAACTGGAAATCCACGCAATCCATCATTACCTTCATGTGAGTTATTTTCAAAGGCATGACATCGAGGTCTTTGAGGAATACATCCTTGGAGATGATTGTGGGAAAGATTTAAGAATGCAAGACACGTCACGGAAGCAAGCTGTTGTGGTATCTCTCCTGAAAGCTGGTTAAATGAAACATCGAGTGATTCAACTCCAGATAAATTTCCGAGTGATTTCGGTATATGACTTTGAAATCCATTATGAGATAAGTTCAACACACAAAGTGCAATGAGATCTCCCATAATATTTGGAAGTTGTCCTTCAAATTTGTTGCTCGAAAGATCAATAGTGGTGTAAACTGTCAAAATTCTAACAAGTTTAAGCTCCAGCCCCTTGGTTGCAATTGTAACAGAATCTTGGTAGTACTTATCTCCAAGGTATGTAGGTGTCTTCATTGTTATTAATTACCCTCATGGCTTTCAATTGCTGAAAGAGACTCGTTGGTACGTTTCCTGTGAAGGCAATATTGTAAGAGCCACCAAAGATTAGAAGCTCAAGAAACATGTTTTCATCCATTGAAGTTCTAATGGATCCATACAATTTATTCGATCTCAAGCTTAAAACTTGCAGCTTCGGTAGAGTTGCCAACCAGATACGGAATGTATCGTCGAGGTGATTATTTCCTAACTCAAGAACTTGCAACTCTTTGTTCTGGTGCATATTCAAAACCTTACAGCTATTTATATTAGCCAAACATTGCAGGATCTCTCCTATCAAGTTGTTTTTTGCCAAATCTAGAACTTGTAGTGATTTCAAATTGCAAACAGATGAAGGAATTTATTCACTAAGATCATTGTTTGATTGGAACAAGTATTGTGTGGAATTTGGTAGAATAGGTAGTGACCCTGAAGAAAATTGGACAGCCAATCAATAACATATAGAGAGGGAGAAGGAACTGAGTCCATATTTGTCGAGTCCATATTTGTCAACATATCGTTGGACAAATTAAGACGGTAAGTTCGAATCTCCTTACTTTTAGGTGGAAAGTTTTTGGAGAGAAGTATGCAGAGGATCTACAGACTTTCTATTTCAGGGTACAGGTAAGATCTGCATACACACTATCCTCTAAACCCACTAAATGAGATTATACGGAGTTGTTGTTATTGTAAATTAAGACGGTTCAATGAGAACATCCAGATAGGCCATACCCAATCAGGAATTCTTCCTTGAATCTTATTATTTGAAAGATTCAAATCATAAAGGTTCTTTGCTGGTCTTAGAAACTCCGATTCTTTTAGTTGACATGCAACCAATGTTAAGTTCCAAAGAGATTCGGGCAAAGTAAAATTAACTTTGTTCTCACTGGTCAATGAAATGCGATTATATGAAAGATCAAGTCTGGAGATTTTTGAGGTTTCAAATAAGCTGACATCCGAATTTCCACTAAAATATTTGATGAAAGATCAAGTGAATTTAGGTAAACAAGGTATTATCCTGTGTGCTCCAGCCTCAGAATTGTTAAATGAGAAGAGATATTTGGAGGAATAGTGGAAGAGATGTTTACATCGAGCTCACTTAATTCGGTCAAATTCTGAAGGAACAATTTAAAATCGTCAGCTACGAGACGGAGAGATTGTATTTTTGAAAGATGAGAGATTTCAGAAGGGATTTGAGCTGAGAAATATGAGTAAGAAAGATCAAGATATGTGAAGCTCGAAAACCTACCAAAGTTAGGCGAGATGTGAGAATTGGAGAAATTATTCCAAGAAAGATGAAGCTTTTGGAGATGAGAGAGTTGGAAAAGGCCGCAAAGTTGAATGACATGGCCACTCATCTCATCGCATTTCACTCCATCCCATAAACAACAGTCTATGCTCATATTTCATGAACTTGTTTTAGAGAAGCAAAGGTATGTATTGTAAGATATATGGATTTATATCTAGATATATGGACTTATATCTACATACATATGAACAATATAAAGATAAATTACATGTTATGTGCTATCTTTTGGTTTGACCTAAATAAGTGGTCTTATGGACATAAGGTTAAGGGGGCCAATATATTGTCATATAAAGTGTAAGACTAATGTATAGATACCCAAAAGGGTAACCTTAGTTGATGATGAGCTAACTAAGGTTACATATATGTAACCATGGTTACATGCTTGTGACTCTTGAGTTATGTAACTCTTGTGACTCTTGGGTTATGTAACTCATGAAGTTATAAAGTGGGGGTTATGGTTCCCACATTAGTGCAAGACACTCTTCTTCCTCCCATTGAATCAAGAGCCAAAAACTCCATTGTTGTCTTGCAAATATTGTGAAAAATCATATACCATTTGATTATTGTGAACCATTCACATATTGTTCAAAGTCTTGTGAAGCATACTTGTGGTGATATACAACTTCAAGAAATCTTGAAGAAAGGATCAAGGAGTTCACAAGGACATAAGGACAATCATCAAAGGAGGTTCAACAATTTCCACATATGGATTCAGGTTAGCTTCCGCTCATGTAGTTTAATTCCGAATTATTCAATATGAAGGTTGTTATATTTAATTGGAATCATAATCCTAACAATTGGTATCAGAGCCGCCTTCATTTTTGGATAATTTGGATGTTCATAATATTCATGTTATGTTAGGATTCATGTTCAAGTTATATTAGAATTTTATTTATGAAATTCTAGTACCATGAAATAGCATGATGTTATGAATGTTGTGTTTTGTTGGAATTTGATGTTTTAATACTATGTTATATTTACTTGTATTAAAATATTGTATTAAGCATGATTTTAGTTGGTAAACAACATGTTTTCTTGTTTAAGATACTTGTTGAAAATCATGTTTTAATTCTGTAAATTCTGTCCAAAACAGTGTTGTAAGTTAGTCGACTAACTTTTAGTTAGTCGATTAACTTATTATTTTTTAATATTTCCGCAAGCCTGGTTAGTCGACTAACTTTAAGTTAGTCGACTAACCTGGTCCAGAAAACTGAAACGTTTTTTCAGGTTAATCGACTAACTTAAAAGTTAGTCGACTAACCTGGTACAGTAAGTCTGAAAATTTTTTTTTATGCCAAAATAATCGATTATCTGTTTTTGATAATCGATTATCTCGGTCCAGTAAGGTTAAAAACGTTCCAAATTTTTTAAGTTTCAGTTTTTAATTGACATTTCAATTATTATAAAGTTTTTTTTTAATGTATTATACATTAGAATAATTCAGTTTTTGAATATTAATTGTTTTAAAGTCCATCAATTCTAATAATTTTTGGAATTGTCCTCTCAAGTATACAACAATTAGTATTCAAAAGTTACATGTCAAAACATGTAACTTATTAAGTTAAAGATTCATAATATGGCTTAAGGAACTAAAGTTTAAAGCATCTAATATTTTAATTAATCAATTGAAGCATTATGTTGCCAAAGTAACCTCTATTGTGTAGATTGATTAATCTTAAAATATAAGATGACTGTGGATGTTAGTCTTTCATGCGTTTAACACCGGCCCAAAGGAAGGTTGTTATTTGGCAGGAATTCGAACATGCTTGTGGTGGTAAATATGAGACAATTATTTGGTTTTCCATGTGAATATTAAATCGGCCCAAAGGAAGGTTTAATATTTGACAGGAGTTTATTGTCTATGTTTGATCACTACACCAAGAGTACCACTTACAAGTTGTTTTTCTGTCCAAAGACTAAAATCAATGTTGTGCTAGGTATCTTGTAATGGGAAATGCCTAATTTTGAATCTATAAAGTAAAGTTAAAGTTCAAGTATTTGTAAGCATGTATTCAGTAATTTTTTTGTTCTATTTTCAGTTAATTCTTCTGCTTCTACGATATCTGCCAACATCGATAGCATCCCTGTGCTTAACGGCACTAACTTTAAGGAATGGAAAGAGAATGTCATGATCATTCTCGGTTGCATGGATCTTGACCTTGCACTTCGGACCGAGCAACCTACTCCTCTTGAGGATACATCCTCTCCTGATGAAAGGAGGGCGATGGAGAAGTGGGAACGCTCGAATCGCATGAGTCTAATGATCATGAAGCGTGCAATTCCAGAATCATTCAGGGGCAATATGAATGATGAACCAAATGCCAAAGTTTTCCTTGAAACCTTGAAAAGCGTTTTATTCAAAACGAAAAGGCGGAAACAAGTACACTATTGAGTAAACTTGTTTCCATGAGGTATAAGGGCAAGGGAAACATTTGGGAGTACATTTTGGAAATGTCTCATCTTGCTTCGAAACTTAAGTCACTTAAGCTGGATTTACCTGAGGAACTGCTTGTGTACTTTGTTTTGATATCTCTTCCTGCACACTTTAATCAGTTTAACGTCAGTTACAACTGCCTGAAAAGGAGAAATGGACTCTTAATGAGCTCATTTCACATTGTGTGCAAGCAGAGGAAAGGATAAAGCTAGATAAGACTGAAAGTGCTCATTTGGCATCCTCTTCTAAGGAAACTAAGAAGAGGAAGGGTAAGGAAGTTGCGGTTGCAAAGCCCAAGATTAAGCAACATACGGAACCTAAGGTTGAAATCACTGAATTAGGTTGCTTTTTCTGTAAGGGGACTAATCATGTGAAGATAGATTGTACCAAGTACCATGCCTGGTGTGCGAAAAAAGGTACATTTCTTTCTCTTGTTTGTTCTGAAGTTAATTTAATTTCGGTACCTAAGGATACTTGGTGGATAGATTCTGCTGCTACTACTCACATAAGTATATCAATGAAGGGTTGCCTGAACTGCCGAAAACCAAATGATGGTGAAAGATACATCTATGTGGGTGACGGCAAGAAAGTGCCAGTTGAAGCTATTGGCAAATTTAGGCTGTTGTTTAAAACCGGTTTTCATTTAGATTTGGATGAGACTTTTATTGTACCGTCTTTTAGACGGAATTTAATTTCTGTTCCCCAATTGGACATATCCAGTTATAAATGTACATTTGGGGACAATAAAGTTAGTCTCTTTCAGAATTCAAATCTTATTGGTACTGGTATTTTATCAACATTTGATAGCTTGTATTTGGTTGATACAATAACTTCAAATAAAGAAACTTTGCATACAAGTTTAAGTGTTACTAAAAGAAAATTAACTAATGAGAATTCTATTTCACTCTGGCATAAACGTTTGGGTCACATATCCATTCAAAGAATTCAGAAACTCGTGTCAGATGGAATTCTTGATTCTCTTGATTCCTCAAATTCGGAAATTTCTATTGAGTGTATCAAGGGAAAACAAACAAACAAGACTAGATTAGGTGCTAAGAGAGCTTCGGACGTCTTAGAATTGATACATACGGATATTTGTGGGCCATTTCCTACTCCTTGTCGGAATGGTCAACAATACTTTATCACATTCATAGACGATTACTCTCGTTATGGGTACCTATATCTTATTCATGAAAAGTCCCAATCTATAGACGTGTTCAAATCATTTAAGGCTGAAGTTGAAAATCAACTAAGCAAAAGAATTAAATCCGTTAGATCTTACCGTGGTGGTGAATACTATGGTCGATATGATGGTTCCAGTGAACAACGTCCAGGGCCTTTTGCTAAATTCCTAGATGAGTGTGGGATCGTCCCTCAGTATACTATGCCAGGCAGTCCTACGATGAATGGTGTAGCTGAGAGACGAAATCGGACCCTTAAGGATATGGTAAGAAGTATGATTTCTCGTACTACTTTGCCAGACTCACTCTGGGGTGAAGCATTAAAAACCGCAGCTTATATTCTTAATAGAGTTCCAACTAAAGCTACAATCAAAACCCCACATGAACTTTGGACTGGGCATAAACCCATTATTCGGCATTTACACATTTGGGGTTGTCCAGCTGAGGCAAGGCCTTATAGGCCGAATGAAAAGAAACTGGACGCTAAGACGGTTAGTAGCTATTTTGTTGGATACTCTGAAAAATTCAGGGGTTTTAAGTTTTATGATCCCACTTCTAGAACTATTTTTTAAGACGGGTAATGCTAGGTTCTTTGAGGATATTAAGTTTGGGGGGTGGGGAGATAAAGTTGTTAGAGATTTTTTCTTTGAGGAAGAACATGTGTCTTTCCCTCAAGATGTTGATCTTGGTCTTCATGACACAGATCACACAACTCCGGTTCAAGACAATCTCGAAAATCTCCCCAATCAGGATCCTGAAATTACTAATGAAAATCAAACTCAACAACCTCAAGAAACTGAAATGCCATTAAGGAGATCCACTAGAGAGAGGAGAAATGCAATTTTGGATGATTATGTTGTATTTCTCCAAGAACAAGAAAGTGATATTGGACTTGAGGAAGATGATCCAATCAACTTCCGTCAAGTCATTAAGTGTTCTAACTCTCAAAAGTGGATTGATGCCATGAATGATGAGATGAAGTCTATGAGCGATAATGACGTTTGGGAGCTTGTTACATTTCCCGAAGGTATTAAACCTATTGGTTGTAAATGGATTTTTAAAACCAAAAGGGATTCAGGGGGCAATGTTATTAAGTACAAAGCTCGTCTTGTCGCAAAAGGCTACACTCAGAAATAAGGCATTGATTATAAAGAGACTTTCTCTCCAGTTTCATCGAAAGACTCTTTCAGGACTATAATGGCATTAGTAGTACATTTTGATCTTGAGCTTCATCAAATGGATGTTAAGACAGCTTTTCTCAATGGTGACATTGAGGAAACAATTTATATGGTGCAACCTGAAAACTTTGTTTCGGATGAATCAGAGAAGAAGGTTTGCAAATTAAAGAAATCCATCTATGGGCTCAAGCAAGCTTCTCGTCAATGGTATTATAAGTTTCATGCAGTCATTACATCTTTTGGTTTTGAACCGAATATTGGTGATGACTGTATATACCATAAGTTCAATGGGAGTAAGTATATTTTTCTGGTTTTATATGTCGATGACATACTGCTTGCCTGTAACGATATAGCATTATTACTTGAAACTAAGAAATTTCTTTCAAAGAAATTTGAAATGAAAGATCTTGGTGAAGCTTCTTTTGTATTAGGAATTCAGATACAACGAGATCGCTCTAAAGGTGTTCTCGGTCTGTCACAAAAGGGCTATATCGATAAGGTTCTGAAAAGATTTGGCATGCAGGATTGTAAACCCGGCAACACCCCTGTTGCTAAGGAAGACAAGTTTAGTCTCAAACAGTGCCCAAATAATACTTATGAAATTTCGGAAATGCAGAAGACACCTTATGCTTCGGCGGTAGGTAGTCTGATGTATGCTCAGGTATGTACACGACCTGATATAGCATATATTGTTGGGATGTTAGGCAGATATCTAAGCAATCCAGGAATGGACCATTGGAAGGCAGCCAAACGGGTCATGAGGTACTTACAAAGAACAAAGGATTACATGCTTACATACCGGAAATCGGACCAGCTTGAGATCATTGGGTATACCGATTCCGATTTTGCTGGATGTCAGGATAGTTTGAAGTCTACTTCAGGCTATATTTACATGCTTGCGGGCGGTGCTATCTCTTGGAGAAGCATCAAGCAAACTCCTACAGCCACTTCCACCATGGAAGCGGAGTTTATGGCATGTTATGAAGCATCTAATGAGGCATTACGGCTGCGGAATTTTGTTGGTGGACTGCGAATTGTTGATAGCATCAAAAAGCCGCTTAGGCTATTTTGCTATAATAGATCGGCAGTCCTGTATGCTAATAACACAGTAGTTTGACGAAAGCAAAACATATGGACGTCAAATTTCGGGTTGAAAAAGAAAGAGTACAAAATGGACAATTGTGCATTGAGTACATTAGTACAAACTCCATGCTTGCGGATCCGCTCACTAAGGGATTGACACCAAAAGTATTTCATGAGCATATTGCTTGTATGGGTGTCAAATCATATAAGGATTATGTATTTTAGTGGGAGTTTGTATTGCACATTTATGTATTGTTCATTATATTCAGAAATTCAGTAATTCAGTTATATCTGCAGATATTTAGTTTTAAAGTTTTTTGTACTCTTACAGTTTATGATTGATCTCAATAAAGAGAACCAGTTCGAAATAGCCATTCTATTGACCACACTTTATGTTATTTCCATGCTACATACCTACACCTGATCCATGTCGTTGGTTATATTAATATACGTGATCTATGATTGGTTCTAGTTACGAATGAGTAACGACGAGCACTTAGTTCGTATATTGATATGATTGATGGACCAGATTGTTCATGACAATTTTATTGTGATAGCAATTTTGAGCTCCTAAGGTTATTTTGTAACATATAATACTAAGGTTTGTACATATGTATGTGTATCTCGTCCAAGTGGGAGATTGTAAGATATATGGATTTATATCTAGATATATGGACTTATATCTACATACATATGAACAATATAAAGATAAATTATATGTTATGTGCTATCTTTTGGTTTGGCCTAAATAAGTGGTCTTATGGACATAAGGTTAAGGGGGCCAATATATTGTCATATAAAGTGTAGGACTAATGCGTAGATACCTAAAAGGGTAACCTTAGTTGATGATGGGCTAACTAAGGTTACATATATGTAACCATGGTTACATGCTTGTGACTCTTGAGTTATGTAACTCTTGTGACTCTTGGGTTATGTAACTCATGAAGTTATAAAGTGGGGGTTATGGTTCCCACATTAGTGCAAGACAAGACTCTTCTTCCTCCCATTGAATCAAGAGCCAAAAACTCCATTGTTGTCTTGCAAATATTGTGGAAAACCATTGTCATAACATTATTATTGTGAACCATTCACATATTGTTCAAAGTCTTGGGTGAAGCATACTTGTGGTGATATACAACTTCAAGAAATCTTGAAGAAAGGATCAAGGAGTTCACAAGGACATAAGGACAATCATCAAAGGAGGTTCAACAATTTCCACATATGGATTCAGGTTAGCTTCCGCTCATGTAATTTAATTCCGAATTATTTAATATGAAGGTTGTTATATTTAGTTGGAATCATAATCCTAACATATATAGTAAACGTCTCATTGGGAAATGCTTTGATCTTTGGGACAGAGGGATGAAGACAAAGCAAATTCAAAGAAAAAGATAACTAAGAGCACAACTGAGAGTTGTCCGTAGCCCATGTTTGCATAAAAGGGTTCAAAAGTTGGTAGTGAGAATTAAGAAAAAGCTATGCAAATATATATATATATATATATATATATATATATATATATATATATATTAAACTTTCTTTTATGAATTAAATTATGTACAAGTTGTTGAAATCTCACTATATATCCATGGAAATAAAAGGGAAGATACATCCAAATTCTGTCTTATTTAATGTCATTTATATTATACTCTATTCGATTCAAAATAAGTGATTTTTTTTGTTTTTTTTCCGTGGTCCAAAATAATTAATTTTTTCAAATTTCAAGAATGAATTAATTATTTTGTTCCTACATTGTCCTTGGAGTACTTAATGTTGGAGTATGTATTAGGAGTGTGTATGTGAAGAGATAATAAAGGTTAATATGATCAATTTTGTTGCTAATCAATGTTAAAAGATAAATTTATTAATATGTATAAAACCAATCAAAAAATCATTTATTTTGGACCGATGAAGTATTTATCAACTCTGTTAAAAACTATGGGTAGAATTAGGACGACTTTATTAGAAGTAAATGAAAAGTAAAGACCAATTTATAGTAACAAGTCAAATTCATGGAGCGTAGTACGGTCCCATTAATATTGTTGGACCTTAAATTAATAGAATCTAGAGATTGAAGAGGAATTTACTCATTTGTGAACATATACTGCGGGATTAATTAAGTATTGCATATCTCAGCGATGCTAAAGGAAAACAACTTTCTAAGTTTATATCTCAATTATAATCGAGGTATAAAATGTGTAAAATCAGTATATAATTTATGTATTGGCTAGGAAAGCAAAAAAAGTAAAACCCAGTGGCAATTTATGTAAAGGTGCTAGATTTTAAAATACATCTCATAAAAAATGTACTGTGGTACTGTTTAAATAAGGTCAAAATACGGGGAGAGTGTTAGCCGTATCCTATTTTTATGCCACCTTTTAACCTATATTTTATTTCTATAAAGTATTGATAACATAACCAACTAACAAAAAATCTGTAATACTATGACCATTATACCCCTTCCAAAACATATAAAAGTTTGTCTCTCCTCCGTATTCCCATATTCAAATACCAGATCTCCTATGTATCTCCTCTATCGGTACGTCTCTCCGTAGATCGCGTCTTGCATTCAAATTTCATATTCAAATTCAAATTCAAATTCATTGTAAGTATTTTTTGAATTATATGTTTTCTGATTGATTGATTGAAGTTGTTTGAGCAAATTCACTGATATGCTGAATTTGCAATTCTAATTCTATTTGACGATGAATTCTAACATTCTAAGCTGAAGCTATTCAGTTAACGAGCTGCCAAATAACATAAAGAAGAAGAAATTATATTATAAATTATATAATTGTTTTAAAACTTCGGTATAGTTGCTGAAGTTTTTTTTGTTAATAATTAAAAGGTGAAGTTTCCTCGTAAACTAGGTAAAAAACATTAAAACATAAATTAAAATTTCATACTGCATCAAATGCTTGAGTTTTTTAGTTATTACTTAAACACTGCAGCAGGAGGAGCTGAAGTTTTCAACCTACACTGGCTAATTTAAAATTTCATACTCCATCAAAAAACTCCGGCATAGTTGCTTAGGTTTTTTAGTTATTACTTAAAAACATCAGTAGGAGGAGCTGGAGTTTTCCTCCTACACTGGCTAATTAAAAATTCATGTTGCATCAAAAAATTTCGGCTTGGGTGCTGAACTTTTTTATTTATTACTTAAAAACATCAGAAAGAGGAGCTAAAGTTTTGATCCTCCTCTAGCTTAATTAAAAAATCATATTGCACCTAAAACTTCGGCTAGGTGCTGAAGTTTTTCAGTTATTATTTAAAAAGTACATGCTTGAACCAAAAAATTTGAATAGAATTGATATTAAAAAAACTTTTGCATGGTAATTGTATGCATATGATTTTTGCCTCGCGTGAATTACTCCTAATTTGTAGATTTAGGATTTTTTCTTTTAATTATTTGATTTTTAGGATTGATTCCATAATTTTCGTGTTTGTATATAATGTGTATATTTTTAATTTAGATAATTCATAAAAAATACAAAAATATTTCTTTTGCATTTAGGATTTGATTTTACATATTTTAAAAATTAATTGGTAATTAGGATTTTACAAAAATACAAAAATCAAAAATTCTAATTTATCTTTGCTTTGTTTAATTTGAATTTCGTTAGTTTCTTTTAAATTGATTAATTGTGTCAATTAGCAATTAGGGTTTAGTAAAATTAGATTAATATAATTTTTAGGATTTAATTCAGTCCTATTTTTATTTTAATTTCAATTTAGAAAAGAAAAGAAAATAAAATCAAGTCTAATAAGAAATGCCCAATTTGGGCCGAAAATACCCCAGCCCAATAAATAAACCCCCAACCCAGTTAAAATATCATCCCAAACCCGTACGGTCCAGCCTCCCTTAGTGCCAAAACGACGTCGTTTCATTTAAAAGAATCAGGACCGTTGAGGTAAGGAGATCCAACTGCCCTGAAGTGGTCTCTAATAGGTATAAAACTATCCAAACGGACCCTACCCCCCCAAATCTGTCTCCTCTCACAACCCCAGCTAACCCTAGAGATCGGTCCATCTCCGCCGTCTACCGCCACGAACAGCCTGCCAGAAATCGCCTCCGCCGGCGGCGATCGTTCAAAGCCCCCCATTTTTGCACCATGTGACCTCCTCACCTCCCTTATAACAAATCCAACACCAGCTACCCTCGACTCCCACTGGAATCGCTCAAATCCTCAAAACCCTAGCCGCCGACATGGACTCCTCCGTTGTAGCCGGTGGCGCCACCACCCAAACACTACCAAACCAACACCATAGGTCCTCCTAGACCTCCTCATCATCAATACCCACGTAGTTTCCCTCGAATCCATGTCGAACGTATCAAATATTGAATAAAATATTTTGGCAAAACCCTACCACAACCAACCAGCCCCAAACCAACACTTTATAACCTTCTTAACCCTCTCATCTCAAATCCGTACTCAACCTCACCCAAACACCTCCACAACTGCTCAAAATTCAAATCTAGGGTTTTTCGAAATTTTCCCAAACTATGCATGAAGAGTTCCACTCAAAGTTCAGGGTTCGATTCGAAGGATTAAGCTAAACTTTCAAGCTTACTCTTCTAATTTCACTCTGCCTCATCTTGTTTATGTTAATTTATTTTTATGAGTTTATTTAGGTTTAATTTGAAGTTGTATCGGTCTTATTTTGTTAATATCTGAGTTCAAATTAGGTTTAATTTGTATTAGTTGAGTTTGTTTTAGCCTGTTGGTTCGAGTTTACATGTTAAATAGCTGAGCTTAATTAGTTTTCTTTTCTGTTGAGTAGATTTCTATGTGTAATTCCTGAGTTTAAATTAGGTCCAATAGTATTAGTCTTGTCTATTGTTCAATTTAGGCTTTAGATTGTTTATGATTAATGCTTAGCTTAATATTGATAAGTCTTGTGATTGAATCTATTTGTGTGAGTATTGCATGTCTGATTAATTTTGCTTAGAATTATTTGATTCATTTTGAACCCAGTAGTTTGATCAGAATTAGAGGGTAAATACAGGATAATTGGGGGGGTAATTTTGGTAGATCACTTAAGGAATACTAAAGACTTTTAAGCAAAAAGCTGAAATTAAAAAGGACTAAAAGCTAAAACTAAAATCTGAAGCCTACCCTAATTCATTGCCCATAAAGGCATACCGTTCTTGCCTTGCAAGACAAGTTTTGAAGGTCGGAGCCTAAAGTTGGGAGAGCCAAAAATTTTTAGTCTGCAAATTTCCTGAGAGATTAGAGATCCTGAAAAATCAAAAAAACAAATAGTGAAAATCTTGCAAAAAATATTGTTCTACAAAAGTCTCCTAAGGTTTTCATCTTCAAAACAATTCTTGAATATTCAGGAGTTGAAATGAGTTGGATGATGTTGGTAGTCAAGTATCTAGGCCAGTTTTTGGTTGGTGTTTGATTGCTGGGGTTGTTTAACTTTGTTACTGGTTAAAAATTGTTCCAAAATTGATTTCCTTCATTCATTTCTGGGTTGACACATTGCTGCTGTTGAATTCTGTTGTTTGATTTACTATTACTGTTACCTAAGCTCATAAGCTTCCTTGTTAAATGTTGTAATCAGGTATTTTCCTTAGCTCATGCTTGAAGATTGCTCTCTTAACATGTAAAGGACCTAAAGTTCCTGTTGAATGAAGATGACATTGGAAGCTGAATTCATTTTTTTTACTCTTTTCATATTCCTATTGAGATTTAGAATTATAAATGTTGATTAGGTTTCCTTGTTACTGTATATGTTTAGGAGACTGTTATAGAGTACCTTTTATGTGTATTGATGAACCGGACTGTTGAACTGTGTTATTCGTTTATTTTAGCTCTAATAGTATAGGTTAGTGTTCTTTGTTTTCTGCAATCCCAGTTAGTCTCCATAGCTAATGACTGTTATATATTTTCCCTTTTAAATTGTTGAACCTAGTTTTTTAGCTATCATGTGTGTTAAATCTTCATCACTTATGTATTTCTTAGCTAGATACAAATCCATGGTAAGCATAATAGTTCAGGACTATTAGGACTTCAAAAATGAATTGTCTGATTAGCTCCATATAGGGTCGAGTATAGAAATACAGCCTTTACTCATGAGCATGTTAACTGATTTTAATGTTGATTGGTCACGTAAAAAATCCTAGAAGGCTTAGCTTTGCTATCACATGCACATATAGGCTTATTGGGCTTCATTTGAAAACCTAGTTTGGCAACTGCATTGGTTTAGAAGTAATAACAGTCCAAATAGTTTTAGTGCTTAATAAATCAAAATTCTTAAATGATCAAGGAGGACCATAATTAGATAACAAGTAACCATGGCCCTCCAAGAATTAGCTAGGATATCGTTAATTGAGGCACGCCGCGCCAAATAAAATTGAGAATTGTGTGTCCCTCGTGTAATTATGCCTTTAAAATATTAGAACTTGGGACGTGCCATTTAAGGAATTTTTATGGCATCCCACAAAGTCAACAATGCATTAGTTGTTTTTTGGCGCGTTATTTAATAATTTTACCTTCTTAAACTCAGGTGTGCATTTTATGTGACCCAAATCCAAATCTTAAAACGTTGAATAAAATGTATTTTGAATTGCGGATGCATTTCATGTGGCCCGATCCAAAGAGTTTTTTAAACAATGTTCAATCTTCTTAAAATTAACTAAAAAACAGTAAATAATTTAAATTGCACATACATTGAAACATGTATTAAAATAAAATAACAAGCCAATTATGATAGTTTAAGCGACCATGCTAGAACCACGGAATTCGGGGGTGTCTAACACCTTCCCTCGGGTTAACAGAATTCCTTATTCAGAATTTCTAGTTTGTAGACTTCAAAAGGAAAGTCGAAATCTTCCTCGATTTGGGATTTAAAAATAAATCGGTGACTTGGGACACCAAATAAACTATCCCAAGTGGCGACTTTGAAAAATAAATAAATAATCCTATTTCTAATAGTGTCACTTAAATTGAAAAAACTCCATTATACACTACCTTCGGGTGGTGTGTTCAATAAAAATGGCGACTCTGCAGGGGATAAAAGGACCCAGAACTTCAGTTAAGGGTTCAAGGATTAGAGCTTAGAATGGCTGCTATGATTGGATTTATCTATTATCTGATGTTCCTACACGTTTCATGCTAAATGTGCTAAATTTTTTACCGCTCTGATATTCGGTGAATTGTATATATAAACTGCTACAAAATCTTCCTCTCTCTAAGTCTTCTACATCATGGAGAAGGGTGCACTTTGTGTGACTTCTCTTTTTCTTAGAGTCTTATCCCATTTTAGAATGAGGTTCGGACAAGTTGCTAAGCCGGCGGAGCTTCTATATCCCCATTATGCTGCCCCCCTCAGCTCGTGTTGTCCGCTCGGGTAAGCCAGGTCTAGAACAATAAACCCAAGTTTTAAACATAGTATAACAAAACCTCATGTCGGATCTTTAGTAGGAACATTTGTTTGCATCAGGTGCATTTGACTTACGGGACTCAACACAGGAGTTTGATCCGTCTAGGCAAGTGACTTGAAACGAAAAGACCTTCCTGATGCATCTTATTTGCTACTTGTGCATTTATTTGCTTCGGATCTGTATGCTGACCGACTTGTAAATAATGGGACAGAATTGAAAAAATAAGATTTGCAGACGTTGATCACCTTTTTCGGGAAAAACCAATATCTAAATCATACCGAATCTCTGCCGAAATTTTTGAAGAAAAGAAAAAGGAGAAAAAGGAAAAAAAGAGAAACAAAAAATAAAAAAAAAGAAGGAAAAGTTTTTGTTTTTTAGAAAAATAGTTGGTTTTGTCAAATCTGCCCAAACTACGCCAGTTTGATTCCCATCGGATGTCGGATACGTAGGTAACCCCCATCGGGTCCAACTTCCCTTCTTGCAAAAATAGCCAAAAACACCCAAAAAAATTTAATTCTTAGTCACAAATAAGGCCAGTGATGCTATTCTTGTTTAAAATAAGCCGAATGTCCCCAAAAGGGCGCCGGAAGGTTGTTTTTGCAAGAACAACTACTTTGAGTCATTTCCAACGGCTTGCAGGCACAACCTTTAAATCTTCTTCCCGAAGCGCTAAAACGCCGTATCGGCAAAACCAGGATTTTGTTATCGAAAAATGAAAACTTTTGAAAAAATATATATATTGTTATTTCTCATTAAAGTAAGTCATTAAATCGCCTTAATAAATGTGCAGGATGAGCACGAATGAAATTGAACCCTTCACAGTCCTTAATGAGATCTCTTGAAGCTCCACATATGGTGGAATGATCTAACAAAGGGCAGTAAATAAACGGTGGTGAAAGTTCTGGGAGGCCTTGTTGGACTATTAAACATCAAACCATGGTCGGACATAATTGAAGCCTTAATGCCATTCTGGGACCAACATGTAACGTATTCCGTTTCTCTGATTTTGAGCTCACACCTGCATTGGAGGAAGTAGCTGGTTATGTGGGCGTCAATGGAAATGTTAGAAGTAGATATCCGTTATCACCGAGACCGGCATCCTCCCACAGATTCCTGGATTTGCTAAGCATTAGTCGGGATGTTCAGGACAGAAATCTATCCGAAGGGCACACTCCAATTTTTATATCATCAATATGGCAACCCCCGAGATGTCAAAGAGCAAAATACCGGTTTAAACCATGCTGGAAATAAAGACAAGTGGGAGGCAAGGCGGGGTTTAGCTTTCATGGTAGCCTTTATGGGTGTTGTGGTCTATCCCGAAAAGATGGGAATATAGAGACAGGTCTTGTAGGAATGATCAATGTTGCAATCAAGAAATCCAACAGCACTGTAATTCCTCTGATCATGTATGAAATCTACCGAGCTTTGACTATTTGTCGGGAAAGAGGGAAGTTCTTCCAGGGTTGCAATTTACTACTTCAATTATGGATGCAGGAAACCTCTGCCACCGGGTTGGGTACATGAATTATGGTTTGACCGGACTGAACTGCATTGAAGAGTTTGAAATCCGCGCAGAAGGTATTGAATTCTCTATGAGTACTGAAGCTTGCCTTGAACATTTAAGATTCTTCACTGCCGATAAAAATTGAGTGGGCATTTGGATGGTTTCCCATCACCAAAGCGGTACACATGTCAGCTGAAGTATCTTATATCCTCTTGATGGGCATTCAGAGCATCCAACCTTATGCTCCCTACAGAGTGTTGTGCCAATTAGAAGATTTCAAAACATCCACAATAATGAAGATTTGAGTAAACATGTCATTGAATTGGGTCCAAACGTTGCATTTCCAGAAGGGAAATTCGCAAATGTGGAATGAGTGTAGGTTACTTGAACCTAAGACCATAGTGCGAGACCGAGCTAGAGGTGAAGTGGACCCTAATTACATTGGGTGGTTCAACAAGAAATTCCAGATTCCTGAAAGGCCTGCAAAGAGACCACATGTCCAACAATTCACAGTTGCGGCACAACCACAATGGAACTGGCTGACCAAAGAGAATGAATACAAAGCTAAAATAAGCAAATTAGAAAGGCACATCATGGAGCTTCAATTTGAAAATGGTGTTCAAACCATAAACGAAGAGGGAGAAAAGAAGAAACCGATCCAAGAAAATGAGGCCCTTAAAGCTCAGAACAGAAAGATGAAAATAGATGCCAATAACCCCGAAAGAAGTCGGGCTGACGAGAGACTTAAAACTGGATTAAAAAAGAAAGTCCTTGAAGGTCAAAAAGACCTGGAAAAGTTTGAAGATAGTCTAGCAAAAATCCGTGCACGATGGACAAACAAAGTAGTAAAACGGGCACGATTTTTGCAACAAATGAAGAGAAATTATGAAGGGAACATTACCAACATAAGAAGAAAAGCAACCACTCTTGAAGATGAGGCAACCAAATGAGCTACATATTTCAAGGCTGATAGGGAGCACTGTTATAATTTGATGGCTAAAATGGAGGAAGAAATACATCAAATGCAAGATCAACACTTTCATTACGCCCAAGTATTAGAAGCCCGAAACCAACAGATAGGGTGACTACTCCAGGAAAAAGGCAGAATTAGAGAAAGAATCATGACCATCGCTGACTACATTACCATGTAGTGCCAAGCGTGTGAGGACATGACTCGTACCACCTTCTTTTCCGCGGTGATGACTTTTGTCCGTCAAGTTATGAGTGATTTGGAGAAATTACAAGAGGGTCTCGCACATAAGCTCGTGGCGAGGCCGAATGATGCCCAGCTGGCACCAGCAGTTGAAGCATTTATGTATTCTTATGTTTTCAATCATTGAGTCTGTATTTTTGCTTTATTTTAAGTCTGTAGTTTTAATTCCAAGAAAAAAGAGTAGTTAATAGCTTTTGCAATAAAAGGTTTATTAATAAAAAATGTAATTCCCAAAAAATTGTTTCTTTACTTTTCGTATTTATTTTCCTGAAGTACGCATGATCTTATTCATGCGGCGTCGTGATACGTAGGCAATCCTAATCGATTCCGGTCATAATCTTGTAAATAACTCCAATAAGCAAAAGAAAATGAGAAAAGTATATAGGAAAAGAAAAGCGAGAAAAAGAGAGAGTAAAATCAAAAATAGAAAAAATGAGAAATAATAAAGAAAATCCGGGACGAAGCATGCAACCGTTGCAGAATATATAGAAACCCATTTAACTATATAGGTGCATCACACCCCAACGTGCGATTACCTATCTGTTATTTTTCACAAACTAATCATTTGCTGCTGTCCAACCAAGATTTTATAGAACAGTAGTTGATTTTTGTGGTAGTCTGGCGTCATATCCATACATCACGAGATCAAAGGGTAGGATTAAAATATCTTCAGAAATCACTCTGCCAGCAATTCCTATCACGGACGAGAGCCCTACCTCGGGCATCCCGATTTCAGAATCAGCAATCGCCGAGGAAAACAGGTTATTGCGTCTCCGCATTATGGATATGTGGGTTTCCTGGTCAAATGGAAAGGAGCTGGCAAGTGCAATTCTCGGATTTCTCAGTTTTTCCCTAGAATGGGTGGAACTTCCATTGTCCCAATCAGTCACCCCAATATCCCATTAGGACACCCAACCATCTCGGCCCATTTTGTTGGAACATCCTCATAGGTTCGCGCCCAGATGTTCATACCCAGTGTGGCCCCAAACATCTTCACTGCTCCCCCATGCTAGACCACAACACAGTCTTCACTTAGGCCCACTTTTGATCCTTCAGCCTTTTCATTCCAAACACCTACACTTCAAATGGAACCTCCTCAATTCCCCACTTATACCTACCCTCAGCCACCTCAATTTGAGTTCACTCCGAGACAAGAAAGGACTCCCAAAACTCCTGAGCAAGAAGAGATCGTAAGAAAGATGAGGAGAATAGAGCAAAGCCTCAAGAGCATCCAAGGTTTGAGCGGGCAGAAGAGTGTGTCGTATGCTTACATATGCATGTTTCCCCATGCGCACTTTCCCCTAGGATTGAAAACTCCAAATTTTTAGAAGTACGATGGGCACGGTGATCCTATTTCTCATCTCAAGAAATACTGTAATCAGTTGGAGGAAAAGAAGAATTACTCATGGCCTGTTTTGGGGAAAGTTTGGTGGGTATTTCCTCTGAGTGGTACATGGATCAAGACATATCTCGGTGGTACATTTTGGACGACCTTGCTAGAGACTTTGTGAGACAATTCCAGTACAATTTAGACATTTCTCCAGGCAGAAACTCATTGGCCATCTGGAAAAAGAATACCCCGGAGAGCTTTCTGGAATACGCAATCAAATGGCATGAGCAGGCATCTAGAGTAAAGCCTCCGATGGATGAGGTCGAAATGGTCACAGTGTCCCTCAAGGCTCAGGAAGGTGACTACTTCCAGAATATGATGTCAGCTATGGGTAAACCATTCGCGGAAGCTATCAAAATAAGGGAAATGGTGGAAAATGGATTAAAAACAGGCAAAATTCTAAGACAATCCGCTATCAGAGCAACCTCTCAAGCCATTCAGGGCAGGTCTGGAGGAGTAACAAAGGGCAAGAAGAAAGAAGAAACATCCATAGCAGCATCAAGTGCAAGAAGACACCGTGCTCCCAGACCCATGTTCCCTGAAAGAACTCCTTAGTCACCAGGACATGGCCTATGATCCTCAACCATATGCGGTCATGAATGCTCAACCTTTTGTTCGGCTGCAACAACAAGCTAACAGGAACCAAACTCCATTCCCAAGAAACCAGCCTCCTCACCAAAACCACTATAACCCCCGTCCTCCCCAGAATAACTTTCGTCCTCGGGAACTACCCAGAAGGAAAAATTTTATACTGATTGGAGAATCTTACTCTAGTTTGTTTCTGAAGCTTGTACGAATGGGCCTGCTGCAGCCCGTACCTCCAAATAGGCAAAAACCAAAATCACATTCCTACCAGCGGGGCACCTGATGTGCCTATCACTAAAGAGCTGAGGGACATGACACTGAAAACTCTTGGACACTGAAAAGAGTTGTGGAGGATCTAATAGAATAAAGGAAGATTATGTTAAGGAATGAGGTCATCCCCAACGTGACCAACAACCCACTGTCAGCCCACAACAACGGGCCGGTAATCAGGATGATCTGTGAAGACAAGGAATTCAAACCAGCATTGAAGGCCATAATTGCCATTGTCGATATGGAGAAAAAGCCAAAAACTTCCCGAAGCAAGAGGAAAGGGAAAAAAAGAACAAAGACACACACCCCAAGTCAAAAAATAAAATTGAGGCAGAAACTGGGGCAACGCCTGCTAAAGACGCTGTTCTCTATGTCCCATGGGGCCGCAAGGAAAAGTGGTCGGTTTTGAGTCCTCCCAAGAGATTTGAACTAAATAAAACCACCCGGATGTATATGCCTACGGGAGCTTATGTAGTACGGGGGCCAACTAATCCGCCAAGGCTGAGTGAGCCCATGGTTATTGGTCACGCGCCACAGAGGCCCATGACGAATCCTTCCGCGGTGCCCTGGAATTACCATAAAATAGTGGTGATGTATGAAGTGACAAAAATCTCAGGAGAAGAAAACTACCCTATAGAAACATACTCGAATTTGGAAGAAGTGAAACACACCACCAAGAAACACTTCCCAGCTAAAAAACTAGTGAGTGCTGAAGAGGTAGAAGCTTTCTTTTAGAAAATGAAGATGGCAGACTATAAAGTGGTTGACCAGCTTCGAAAGTTCCCTGAACAAGTCTCCTTGCTATCTTTGTTGATGAAATCCCCCCAACACCAGAAGGTACTAATCAAGAACCTCAATGAGGCATACGTGCCAGCTGAGACTTCTATGGAACAATTAGAAAGAATTGCGAAAATAGTTTTTCGCTGTCAACCAGATTTCATTCAGCAAAAAGGACATGCCGCCGGAAGGGGCTGAAAATAACAAAGCCCTACACTTAACTGTCAAATGTGAAGAGTATTATGTGAAAAAGGCTATGGTAAACAGAGGTTCTAGGGTGGATATCTGCCCGCTCTCAACACTATAGTGTATGGAGATTGGAACTGAAAGGATCCGTCCCAATAATGTCTGTGTATGAGCTTTCGATGGTATCAAAAGGGACACGATTAGAGAGATCGATCTAATTCTGACCATCGGTCCGGTTGACTTCGAGGTGACTTTCCAAGTTCTAGACATGGACACATCCTATAACCTTCTTTTGGGGAGACTACAAATCCACGCAGCAGGGGCCATGCCTTTAACTCTTCATCATATGGTAAAGTTTGAGCATGAGGAACAAGAAATTGTTGTCCATGGGGAGGATGAACAATCAATTTATTGAGATCCCTCAGTCCCATACCTTGAAGCAAAAGAAGGCAGCGAGCATATAGTTTATCAAGCCTTTAAAGTTGTGGTGGCAGACCAGTACGAAGAGGGAAACCCCTGCCCTTAGCCCTTCCTTTCCAATGCATCAATTATGGTGGCTAAAGAAATGATACGACATCGCTTCAAACCAGGGAAGGGACTTAGGAAATCCCTGAGGGGAATAGCTGAACTAGTTACTCTACCAGCCGCTGAAAAGTTCTTCGGGGTAGGTTTCTGACCTACTCCAGATGATATAAAATGGGCAAAAGACAGAAACGTTATGGATGGGTCCTGCCTCAACCACTGCCACATCTATATGAAACATTTGTCAGGCCAAAGTGGAATGAAGAAGAAAAGGATGAGGCCTTTACGGCCGAAGAGATCGAGGAAATATGTGGGGCAATGAGAAAGATACTATATGAAACCCACATGGTTCACCCAGAAGAGGGCTCTAACACCGATGAGGTGTTGTTCATAGGATCCGAGGCCAAATTGCAGAGTGAGATGTCTACGCCATTCCCCATCAGGCGGGAATCTCGATAGACTAGTCCTGCAACTTTTTCTGCATCACGAGTTATCCTAGGGTGTAACTCGGATGTTTTTTTAGTTTCTTATTATTTAATTTCCGAATGTAAACCCTATTATCTTCAAATTTCAAGAAATGAAATCAATATTTCATCGTTCATTTCCCTTTACTCTTTCTAATCTTTACTATTTTTCTCTTTTATTTCTTCTTTCAGTTCTAATAATGCGGCTTTAAATAACATGACATACTTGCGGACTTCATGCCTAAATCCAAACATGTCGTCTAATTGTGAAACAATGAACTAAGAACCGGAATACGATAAATAAGAGGCTTTTAGGGAAATAACACATTAGAATTCGGGACGTGCCGTTTAGAGAATTTTCATGGTATCCCACAAAGTTAACAACATATTAGTTACTTTTAGGCGCATTATTTATAATTTTACCTTCTTAAACTCGGGTGTGCATTTCATGTGACCCAAATCCAAATTCTAAACGTTGAATAAAATATGTTTTGAACTGCTGGAGCATTTTATGTGGTGCGATCCAAATACATGTTTTAAACGACGTTCAATCTTCTTTAAATTTAATTAAAAAGCGATAAATAATTTAAAATTGCATCATAGGTTGAAACATGTATTAAAATCAAATAACAAGCCAATTATGATAGTGTAAGCGACCGTGCTAGAACTACGGAATCCGGGGGGTGCCTAAAACCTTCTCTCGGGTTAACATAATTCCATACATAGAATTTCTGGTTCACAGACATCAAAAGGAAAGTAGAAATCTTCCTCAATTTAGGATATAAAACTAAATCGGTGACTTGGAACACAAAATAAACTATCCCAAGTGGTTGACTTTGAAAAATAAATAAATAATCCCATTTCGAATAATATCACTTAAATTGGAAAAACTCCATTATACGCTACCTTCGGGTGGTATGTTAAAAAAGGAGGTGTGACAGTAATATTACACAAACACATACCCCCAAACTCAATATAATTAATACATTAAATTTATAGGTTACTGTTGTATAATATGCAATTAATGCTAAAACATGCTCAAGTTTGTTGAATTCATTTGCTAAAACTTCAGCCCAATGTGCTGAAGTTTCCTAGTTCATTTCTAAAAACTTCAGCATTTACTGGCTGAAGTTTTTTTCCTTTGCATTGCCGAGTCACCATCATAAAAAAACTTCAGCGCAATATGCTGAAGTTTCTTAGTTCATTCTAAAAACTTCAGCACTTAATAAGGTGAAGTTTTCTTTGCAGGATTCATTATTTAGGTGTCACGACCCAATTCTCGACCCCGGTCGTGATGGCGTCTCTCGTGAATACAAGGCTAGCCAAAACAACGCAAACACCTCTTTTAAGAAATCAATTAATATCAACAAGACTAAAATATTCTTAAGATAACCAATATTGCAGAAAACGACAATAATAACAAGGGAAAACCATCCCAACAGAGCCCAAACCGGGGTGTCACAAGTCATGAGCTACTATAGAGTCTGCTATAAGTCTACAAAGCATAAAATACAATACAATAGTCTAAAGAAATCATAAATGATAGAGGATAGGGGAGACAAGGGGCTGCGGACGTCAATCGCTACCTCAAAACTCCAAATCGCTACCTGGTCTGGAAGGAATTAGTGCTCAGGTGCGGACTCTGCTATTCCTAAATCTGCACACATTGCGCAGGGAGTAATGTGAGTACTCCGACCTAGTGAGTAATAATAATAATAAACAATAACCGAAGGCATGAAAAAACATAAATTCACAAGGAAATTCTATTCCCGACAGTAAATCACTTAAAGCAGTAAAACCGTAAAGAAGCAAATGAAATCTCCTTTTCAAAACAGGTAAATCAGGTAAAACAACAAGTAAACAGTGAGTAGTAATCTGCCCCTCGGGCCCAGTATCAATTGCTCAGCATAGTATCAGCCCCTCAAGCTCACTCTCAATCACTCAACATAGTATCAGCCCCTCGGGCTCACTCTCAGATCATATGGGTACCCACGCTCACTGTGGGTGTGCAGACTCCAGAGGGCCCCCTTACGGCCCAAGCGCTACATAAACATAAGGTCAGAAAGCCTTCTTACATCACTCATAAGGCCTGAAAGCCTCATCATATCACTCACAAGGCCTGAAAGCCTTCTCACGTCACTCAAGCCACCTCGTGGCATATAACTGTATCTCAGGCCCTCGGCCTCACTAAGTCCAAAAAACATCATTAGCCCCTCGGGCATAAATAAATAGTAGTGCTCAGCCTATATAACAGCGGAAATATCGTTTAAGTCTAAGAATTCAATTAAAGTGGCTGAGATAGTAAAATAGTATAATCGACCGGACTGAGTTCATGTAGTATATCAAATAGTGAGGAAACAATGATAAAAATCCACGAAGGACTCAAGTAGTCGGCATAAAGCCCAAAATATGACAAACACATCTCAGTTAATCACGCAGTAAAAATATCAATCAAGACGGACCAAGTCACATTCCGCAGTAGTAAATAATCTCGCGCTCGTCATGAAGCACGTGTTTTACCTTGATATAGCACTACATTGTGCAAATTCGGGATTTCAAACTCTCAGGACATCATTTTCTATCATTGTTCACCTCAAGCTAACCAAAATTCTAGCTCGCTATGCCCTTGCCTCTCAAATCGGCCTCCTCGCGCGTCAAATTTAATCAAAACCATAACGAATACATCATAATAGGCTAAGGGAACAATCGAAAAGAATCGAGAAAAATAAAAAATCACAGAATTTTGCAAAAACCCGAGCCCCGGGCCCACTTCTCGAATTCCAGAAATTTTACATCAACGGATTCCTTATCTCGCCACGAGTCTATATATATCAAAACTCCCAAATTCGAGGGAAAATGTCCCATCAAAACCCAATTTGAAATATCGAAACTCAATCCCTAGTTCTTCCCTCTTTTGATAAATTTTTATGAGTTTCTAGGTTGATTCTACAGTTAAATCATGTTTTTAAAGTCGTAGAACTCACCTCCAATCAATCCCAGTCGAAACCCTTTTCAATTCCTGTCCAAAAGCTCTCAAAGATGCTAAAAATGGAGGAAAAATAACTTGGCTCGCAGAACAAAAAAAAAATTATAACCCTTCTTCCCAACACATTACCCCATCTGCGGTGAGCTTTCTGCTTCTGCTGAAATCTTCCGCTCCGGTGGAGCTTCACTTAAATGCCCAGGACTGCTTCTGCGGTTAAAATCTACACATGCGGACTCCGCTTCTAGGGACAACTATCCGCTTCTTCAGAAATCCCTCTATGACAAACATTTGCTTCTGCGATGCCATTTCCGCATCTGCGAGACCGCATCTGTGAGACCAATTCCGTGGATGCGGAAATACCATAACCAGAAATTTCTGCAGTATCATAAGTCCAAAATTCATCCCGATAGCCATCCAAAATTATCGAGAGGCCCGCGGGACCTCAACCAAAAGTGCCAATCCATCCTAAAACATCATTTAAACTTGCTCCAATCATCAAAACACCATCAACAACACCAAAACCATCAAATTACACGGGATTCAAGCCTAAGTTCTTCTAAAACTTCCGAAACACGTATTTGATCAAAAACCTGACCAAAACACCTCTGAATGACCTGAAATTTTGTACACACATCCCGAATCACCTAACCAAGCTACAGCAACTCTTAGAATTCCATTGCGAACCTCGGATCAAAATCTCACCTATCAACCGGAATTCGCCAAAATACCACCTTCGCCAATTCTAGCCTAATTCTACACCGGACCTCCAAAATCAATTCCAATCACGCTCCTAGGTCAAAAATCATCCCCAGAAGCTAACCAAATCACCAGAAATCACATCCAAACCCTCTAACTCATAAGTCAACATCCGGTTGACTTTTCCAAACCAAACCTTCTTTAAAGAGACTAAGTGTCTTATTTTCCTACCAAAACCTCTCTGAACCAACTCGATCACATAAGATACAAATAATGAAGCATAAGGAAGATGAAAACAAGAAAAATGGAGCGGTAACTCATGTGACGACGGGTCGGGTCGTCACATTATGTCATACATCTTTTACCAAAAAAACTTCAGCAGAAGATGGCTAAGTGATTTAGTTCATTTGTAATAACTTCGGCATAAACAACCTAAAAATTCTTCTATTCACTTTCCTAATAATTTCCACTAAACATGAATCTGCAGGATGAGTTCGATTTGCGTTGTTATAAGTTTCAATGGGAGTTGGATTCCTGATTTTAAATACTTGGATCATGATACCAAACTTGTTCTAGTTAATAAGGACATATCATTCAATACTTTCCTGAAGAAAATTAGTGAAGATGCAAATATTGACTCAACCTGATATACATTAAAAGTATGGTTTGATATCAAACTAAATACAAGCAAAGAAATGCTTGTAACTTTAGATGAAGAACTCGGTACATGTATAAATTTGCTTACAACGATTCAGTCTACAAGAATTGTCATTTCGTCATTGAAAAATACAACCTTCAGAATCTGTAGCATCCAACCAATCTTTTGCATATGCAATAGATTCAGAACCTTTTGCTGACTATCAACATGAACTACAACAGCTAATAATGGAAGTAGACAGCGGGCAACAACCTTCTAACATTACAGCTGCTTCAGAATACATAGTGTTGCAACAACTACCCCCTCCTCTAATAAATTTATACCAGTTTGTCGATGACCAAGAAGAATAGGACAGCTAATAATGCAAATTGACAACCAACACTCAATCCAACAAAGCTTTTTGTTACCTACTGCAATGATAAGCAACAATGAAGATGAAGTAAACATGGAGCTTATACCTATAACATCAGAAGAATTGAAGAAATTGCTGAATGTTCTTGTGCTCCTCATAAATCAAGAAAAAGTATGAGGAGAAAGTTTAAAGAATCTCCACCATATAAAATACTTAGGCACGACGCGTTTCCTGAGGAAGTAAGAGTTGGATCCATCTTTGAGAACAAACAAAACATGACTAAAATGTTCTGCAGTTTGGAGATAAACCAAAAATTTGAACTCACTGCTGTTAGATCATGTTCAAAGATATACGAGCTAAAATGCACCGTGGACAAATGTTGTTGGAATGTAATATCATAACTACCAGAATGAAAAAATCTACCAGAATAAAAAAATCTACACTATTCAGGGTGATAAAATATCATAACTTCCATGAATGCTCGGTTGATGCAAGAAAATCAGATAAGAAGCAACATCAATTTTTATAAGTGAACAAATTATAGAAAATATTCGAGAGAAAAAGATAGAGGTTACACCAGCCTTTGTAGAAAATGAAATAAAAAGAAATTTTGAATTGGCATTGGTTATCACAAGGCATGGCGTGGCATTCAAAATTTGTTGCTTGTATAAGGGAAACACCTGAAGAGAACTACCAGATTCTTCCTTCATACCTACACATGATTGTGGCCAAACAAAAAGAAGTATAAAGAAACGCATGTACAAACAAAAGCTGTAGCATCTCTAAGCAACTAAGAAGTATAAAGCAAATATAAATAAAGAGGGTGAAAATTACATTGATATAAAAAGAGGTCAGAACAACACACATATTACAAAAAATGTTCACCTCTCTGGCCAAAAGTTATACGAAATTAACCTACAAAACATTAGCTCTAACAATAAAAAAGGGATTACAAACACTTACAATCATCACCATCACCATCACCATCATCATCATCATCATCATCATAGTACTCCTCAATTTCTCTAAATATTTTATCGTCATCACTATCGAAGATAACAATAGGGTAGTCGGGCAAAAGACTAGTGAATCCAAGAAGATCAATCTTCAACTTGTTGAATTAATCACGAAGCTGACTTTGTTCGATGATTACTCTGTCCATAAGAGAAAGAAGAGTCTTCAGGTTGTTTTGTAGCTTGGAATAGTCGTTTCAGCTGGGAAACTAAAAACTATCAAACTACTGCACAACCTTATCGAACGAGGTTGAATTATCTCCACAACTAGGTTCCATGTTAAGCATGTTCTGAAATGATTGATTGGCACAGAGATTTGGTCTGATTCTCTCCCGACCAGTCTTTATTTCATTCCATAAAAGCATAAGATTAGTCATTGCTTTATTATTGTACCACTCACACTTCGAACTCTGTCACTTCATCATAATTTCATCCATATTAGGCTTCCCACTTCCGCTTGCACCAGATATTTTTTCTTTAATAAAAGCTAAAAGACTATGGATGAATATAAAATTACAGAAATATGATAGAAGTCTATGAATGACTATGAAATTTTCAAGTGAAGAGATTGTTAAAATAGACAAAGAGTTTACCTAATAAATTTAATATCTATAAATGTGAAAGTAAATTTTCAGCTTTTTTTACTGTTTTACGTTCAGAGAAATTGAGTGAAACACGATAAGTAGGTGGTAAAAACAAGTAAGTTGTTAATACAAAAAGAAATGTAACTTCAGCCCCATAGTTTTTCTATAGTAAAAAGAAATGTAACTTAAATGAAAGATAAAGTAGTTAACAAAAGACAATAAGTAGATAGTAAATGCAAAAAAAATAAGTATCAACTTAAAAAAATACCAAAACAAGCCAAAGTTTTTGTCTTAAAGCTTTTTCAAGAAAATTCGGCTCAATGTGCTGAAGTTTTTTAGTATCTTTTCAAAAACTTCAGCACCTCATAAGCTGAAGTTTTTGTTTTGGATTCAATAGGCTTTGTCTTAAGCTTTTTCAAACAACTTCTCCCAATCTGCTGAAGTTCTTTAGTATATTTCCAACAACTTCAACACTTGATCAACTGAAGTTTTTTGTTGGATTCAGTAGTTTTTGTCTTAAGCCTTTTCAAACAATTTCCCCCCAAGGTGCTGAAGTTTTTTAGTATATTTCCAAAAACTTAACCACTTAATAAAGCTGAATTTTTTTTTGGATTCAATAGTTTTTGTGTTAAAGCTTTTTAAAAAATCTTCGGCCCAATGTGCTGAAGTTATGTAGTATATTTCTAAAAACTTTAGCATTTGTTAAGCTGAAGTTTTGTCCTGGACTCAACAGTTTTTTGTAGTAAAGAATTTTCAAATAACATACGCATATACTGCTGAAGTTATTTAGTGTAATTGCTGATGAGCTGATTTTTTTGTCCTACATTTGACATAATACTTATAACTTTTAGCCAAACATTCAGATTAAAAAGCAAAAGTTATTTAATTCATGCTCAAGTTTAGCATGGTGAATTTCGCATACTTGAAATTCATGAAAAAAAACATAAACATATTTGAATCAATCCAAGTCACATAATTCACTCAACTTGGCCCTTTGAAGGTCATTGCCTCCCTAGACGCTGATGTGGTAAAAAGTGTGGGTGCACTCGCCTACCACATGGATTTTTCTGCATTTTTTCTCTTTTAGGAATAAAACTTAGATATAACTACATTTTTAGACTAAATATTTTTATTTGGCCAAAAATAATAAAGTTTTAGTTAATCTTTTTTTGAACTTGACTTGAAAATAAAGATTTTTACAATTGAAATAAATAGTGAAGGCATCTAAAAAAGTTATAAAAAATATACAGTTGAAGGGTAAAGCAGCCACGTATTACTTTCTCATACAACTATGTCTTATTCAAATCCTGATCCACGTAAAGTTGTTATAGTTGATGAACTTCCCCTTTAATCTTCTCCTACTAGAAGTAGAAGAGGTGGCAAGTTATATAGTTTAGGATCTGTTTCTATCCGTAGTTCTTCTTCTCATCCCAGTACTACTCCCCCATCGTCTTCTAGAACTAGGGCTTCTTCTTCTCAGAAATCTTTTGCTAGAAGTAGAAATTCTAATGAACCACTTCGTGAACCCACTTTGATGAGATTATTGCCGCCGAACTTTCTTTCTTTACCGATAGGGAATCGATTAGAAATCAAGTTACTTACATGACTTTTGATGATCATGTTGATGTTTATCCTTCCAAGATTACTGAGGGGTTGATTTTTTTTATGCGAATAGACTGTCATTGGAAATATGATTTCCCATTTTAGTACCTAATGCAAATCAAAGAATCACTTCATTCAAAGCTGGTTATTCTTTTGTGTATATGTAACCCTTTGCATTAGGTTTTAGACCACATATTGATTCTGTCATCATAGAGTTCTGTCGTTTGTTCAACGTTTGTTTAGGAAAAATTTGTCCTATTGTATGGAGGGCCGTGGAATGCCTTAGATACTTGTTAAACTTGGCTGCTTTACCCTTCAAACATTGTATTTTTTATAACTTTTTAAATGTCTTAACTATTAATTTAAATTGTATAAATCTTTATTTTAAGGTCAAATTCGAGAAAAGATTATCTGAAGCTTTATTTTTTTTTGCCAAATAAAAATATTTAGCCTAAATAATATAATTATATCCAAATTTTATTATAAATTGTATTCGAAAATTTTTATCTAAAAAGTAATATTCCTAAAAAGGTAAATAAATATTTTATTTATTAAAAAAATGCCACATACACAGAAAAATTCAAGTGGCAGGTGAGTGCACCCGCACTTTTTGCTGCATCAACGTCTAGAGGGTAATGTCTCTCAAAACGCCAAGTTGAAGGGGGTAATTAAGACTAGACAGAGTTCGAGAAGGATACTAATAATCTGAGCTAAATTTAGAGGTAATTTAAGATATTTTGGCTTCAAATAAAAATAACTTCTCTCTGACAATGTCGCATCCTCCAAAGAGTTTAGGGTTTTAGTAAACCATTATGCCTACATTTTCTTATCCTTGGCATCTGAAAATTTGAAAAACAAGATAGTTGGTCAAAAGATATTATATTTTGTACAGCTTGAGTCAACTTGTTTTTAGGGGTGGAACCAAAATTTTAAGACGATGAGTTTTGATCTTGTCATAGAATTTCTGTTCGTTTTAATTACTGGGTTCGCAATTAGATATTTTTATATATTTAATAATTTTTGCAATACAAATATAATGTTTAAACAATAGTTATTGGGTTTGATCGAATCCGTAGCTGTTCTATCTCTGCCCCTGCTTATTCTATTTCAATTTCTTCTATTAATTGAATACATTTGTTTTTAAAATAATTATTACGAAGAAAAATATGCTCTGTAGAGCATTCGGTTAGTTGCTCACATAACAAAAGGCATGAAACTAAGATATTGATGATTGCAGTGAACTAAAAGTCAATGTAGAATTTAACTTTAATATCTGAATTTTTAACTCCTCTAGAAGCAAATAATTTCATCTTTCTGTGCCTTTGACGGGCTCGCTGCTTCTTTCACCTTCTCACAGTGATTTTGTGTTTTAGTTCTTCAACAATCCAAGAAAGCCAATAGGGAGTACTATGGATAATCCAATAACTAGTCCACTTCCATATCCCATAAGAGCAGTTTTCCTAAATTCATTGAGAAATTCAGAAGTGCTTCTTGATCATCTAGCACAGATACTGTATTATTTGTCTCTGATACCCTATCTTTTCCACAACCTTTTAAAATCGGAAATTCACGTATCCATCATTACCTTCATATGAATAATTTTGAAACGTTGCAAATTGAGGTCCTTGAGAGACACACCCTTCGAGATGATTATAGAAAAGATTTAAGACTTCAAGAGATATAAGCTGAGAAGCATGCTGTTCTGGTATGGTATCTTTCCTGCTAGCTGGCTAACGCAAAGGTCCCAATGATTCAACCGAAGATAAATCTCCCAATGAGGGTGGAATGCGACGTTGCAACCGATTACGCGATAAATTCAAAATCCGAAGTGAAACAAGATCAATAGCAGTGTAAACTGCCAAAATTCTAACAAGTTCAAGCTCCACTCCCTTGGTTGCAACTGTTATGGAATTTTGGTAATATCCGTCTCCAAGATATCTTGGTGCTTCCATTATTTGATCAATTGATCTCAATGAAACAGACTCGTCGGTAAGTTGTGCATGAAGGCATTGTAAGAGAGATCTAAGATTCGAAGCTTAGGAAACAAATTCCCAATTCTTGATGTTATGTGGGTCCGTGCAATTTATTCAATCTCAAGCTCAAAATTTGCAGCTTTGGATTATCTCCTAAATCAAGAACTTGCAACTCTTTACAATTGGCCAAAGATTGAGGGATTTCTCCTGTAGTTCATTGACACGCAAGTTGAAGCTTCTGAGTACACTTCTAGTGCTAAAAGTTGTTGGAAGATTACCAGAAAGATTGTTGTGGTGCATATCCAAAACCTCAAGATAATCACTCATGTTGCTAAAACATTGCGGAATTTCTCCCTTCAGATCGTTTCTACCCAAATCTAGAACTTTTAGTGAAGTTAAATTGCAAATAGACGAAGGAATCTCTCCACTAAGATTATTATGTGACATTACCAAAACATAATGGCCAGTGATATTACTTAAGCATTGCAGAATATTTCCCTTCAGGTTGTTTCTCTCCAAATGCAAATTTTTCAATATTGTCAAACTGTAAATAGATGAAGGAATTTCCTCAGTGAGATAACTTTCAGAGAGAAACAGAGATTGCAACAACAACATCAATAACAACTACCCAATATAGTTCCACAAAGGGGGGTCAGGGGAGGGTAATATGTAAACGGGTCTTACCCCTACCCGAAAGGGCAGAGAGGCTGTTTTCAATCGACCCTCGGCTCAGTGAAGGAAAGGAAAAACAAAAAAATAAAATAAAAGAGATCTTAGGTTACCTATTTCTTCAGGAATTGAGCCGGAAAGATGATTGTCAGCGAGAGACAAAAAGGACAAGTTGGTCAAATTTCCTAATGAAGCAGGAATAGAACCATTAATATAGTTATCACTCAATTGTAGGTCAGTAAGAGACCTTAGGTTACCTATTTCTTCAGGAATGTGCCGGAAAGAAGATTGCTATAATGATAAAAAAGGGACAAGTTGGTCAAATTCCCCAATAAAGCAGGTAAAACCATTAATAAAGTTATCATCAATTGTAGGTCAGTAAGAGACCTTAAGTTACCTATTTCTTCAGGACCGGAAGAAGATTGCTATAATGATAAAAAAGGGACAAGTTGGTAAAATTCCCCAATAAAGCAGGAGTAAAACCATTAATAAAGTTATCACTCAATTGTAGGTCAGTAAGAGACCTTAGTGTCACGCCCCTCCATTTTCTATGAGGTTATGCCATGCGGGCGATGACTGGGCGACACGCAGGCGATGATTTGGCGCACGTATGGCAGCATTTCTCTAGCTAAGTCTAGATCCTTCCAATGGAAGACTCTAGACCCTTCTAGTCCCATCTTATATATTCTACTAGGTATAGAGATTTGTAGAGATTTGTAGAACTCTCTAGAGCATTGATCATAGCCATTGATTATAATAGATCTTAGCCGTTGGTTTGAGACTCTAGCAACAATAAATATGCTAGAGGCATTTGGCATTGGCATCCAGGAAACATTCAAGCAATCCAACATTTGTATAAAGCATTCTCTTGTTTAATACAAAGCTTTCTTGCAAGCTACTCTTCTTAGCTTCTCTTAGCTTCTCTTAGCTTTGTTGTGGCAATATTTCAGGGAAAGGCTGACTTAGCACATCGCAGGGGCGGATGTGACTAAGGCCGCACGAAAGATAGCTAGGGAGTTATCCGGTCTGTGACAGTTGGTATCAGAGCAACACTACGAAAGGGTTCGTGGGTTAGCTTGGGCACATTTACGACATGGCTAGCGACGGCGAGGAGCAAGTTTGCAAGGGTCGCGAGGAGGAGCGCACCGTACCACCACCACATAAGGGAGGTAAATCTCGTGACTATCTTGCTACTTTTGAAGCTCGGTTAGCTAAACTTGAGATAGCTTTGGCGGATACAAGAGAGAGGTTGGATCGCACGGAGCAAACCGAGAGGAGTACGTCGAGAAGATCGATACCTCGTTGGACACTTTCAAAGAGAGGATTGATGCTGGAGGGGCAGAATTAGCCAACGAGAACAGTTTGTTTCAAGCTAAGGTATATCAAGCCTTGTCAGATTTGCGGCAGGACGTTGATGGAGCCAAGTCAAGCTTAGAAGCATCAAAGGCTGCCGTAGAGGAAACCAAGGCCTACTGGGCAATGTGCAGGAGTGCTTTCATGGCGAAGGAAGCTGCCTCGACATCAACCGTGCAAGTCCGAGACACTGCCCGTTCCATGGACTTGCCAAAGCCAAAGGAATACAACGGAGCTCGAGACGCTGTAATCATAGACAACTACATTTGGCACATGGAGTGCTACTTCGAGGCACTCAACTTAACAGGGTTGGCCCAGGTACATACTGCCACTCTACATTTCACCGACATGGCTGCACTTTGGTGGCGAAGAAAACGAGCCGACATGGACAAAGGGCTAGTCGTCATTGATAGTTGGAATGCCCTAAAGAAAGAACTCAAGGCAGAGTTCTACCCGCGCACGTAAGCCGCGAGGCAAGGGCGAAGATGAGGGACCTCAAGCAGGGCCATTCGATCAAGGAGTACGTCAAGGCATTCTCCAACTTGATGCTACAAATTGACAACATGAGCGACGAGGATCTCTTGTTCAACTTCTTATCCGGGCTTAAACCATGGGCGGTTCAAGAATTAAGACAGTCCAAGGCCGACGACATCTCGACGGCACTCAAGGTTGCTGCCACATTGGAGTAATACTCTAGTGCTGACAAAGGGCATGTCAAGCACCAAGGCGAATCGTCAAAGTCCAGGACACAAAGGACTTGGCCGGTTACAGGTGGGGGAGCCAAGTACGGAACCCACAATCCAACAACCCATGGTGACAAATGGAAACAGTTCAGGGACAACAAAAAGGAGGCCAAACCAAGGGAGAGTTGCTTAATATATCAAGGACCACACTGGGCGAGGGACTGCCCACAGCGAAAAGCCATGAGCGCCATGTTGGAGCAACAGGAGCATGGCAACGAAGCTTCCATGGGATGTTTAAAGCTGCTTAGCGCACTGAACGTTAAGCCCACTCCTCACCAGGCGGGTGATAGGAGTCTCATGTACGTGCAGGGTCACGTCAACAACAAGGTCGTCCACATAATGATTGAGACGGGCGCCACTCATAATTTCATGACTCCAACCGAGGCGGAACGGTTGGGTCTCAAGGTGACATACTCCAAGGGTTGGCTCAAGACCGTAAATGCCGAGGCCAAACCCGTGGATGGCGTAGCAACAGGGATCGAGTTGAAGCTTGGCGACTGGTCAGGCAAGGTGGACTTCTCGGTGGCACCAATAGATGATTTCACCATTGTTCTAGGGATGGAGTTCCTTCGGCAGTACAATGCTGTCCCGTTCCCTAGATTCAACATGTTGATGATCTTGGAAGGGAAACCATGCATGGTTCCAGCTGTTGCCCCTCCCAAGACATCCAAATCTCCTCAACTTAGTGCCATGCAGCTGGCCAAAGGAATCAAACGTGGGGAGGAGACATGGTTAGCCGTCCTTCAGCAAGAGGAAGAACGGGAGTTGATGACAATATCCCCGCTTGCATCCAGAACGTGCTGGAAGAATTCAAGGATGTAATGCCACGCGAGTTGCCCCGCAAGCTACCACCCAGACGTTGGGTGGATCACAAAATCGAGTTGGAGCCAGGGGCAAAGCTACCAGCCAAAGCACCCTACCGGATGACGCCACCAGAACTGGCGGAGCTGCGAAAACAGTTGGGGGAATTGTTGGAGATGGGCTACATCCAACCTTTCAAAGCACCATATGGCTCACCGGTGCTATTCCAACAGAAGGCGGACGGATCGCAGCAACTGTGCATAAACTATCGGGCTCTCAACAAGGTAACCATCAAAAACAAATATCCAATTCCTCTCATTGCCGACCTTTTTGATCAATTGGGGAAGGCCAAGTTTTACACAAAGCTTGACCTAAGATCGGGATACTATCAAGTGCGCATAGCCGAAGGGGACGAGGGCAAGACAATTTGTGTCACTCGTTATGGGGCATTTGAATTCTTGGTGATGCCCTTTGGCCTGACAAATGCGCCAGCCACATTTTGCTCTCTCATGAACGAAATCCTGCATCCCTACTTGGACAGGTTCGTGGTGGTCTACTTGGACGACATAGTCATATATAGCAACACCATGGAGGAGCATGTAGAACATGTACGGACCATTCTCAAGAACTTGCAGGACAACGAGCTTTATGTCAAGAAGGAGAAGTGCTCATTTGCCAAGGAAGAGGTGCACTTCCTAGGCCATGTGATCAAAGGCGGCAAACTCATGATGGATACCAAAAAGATCAGGGCGATCGAGGAATGGGAGCCACCGACCAAGGTACCGGAGCTTAGATCTTTCCTTGGTCTTGTGAATTACTATCATCGCTTAATTTCTGGCTATTCAGCCAAGACGGCAAACTGACCTACTTAAGAAGAAGAAGGACTGGAAGTGGGACAACAAGTGCCAACGTGCCTTCGACATACTGAAGAAAGCCGTAACAGAGGAACCAGTGTTGGCACTACCGGATTGCACCAAGGCGTATGAGGTGCATACTGATGCCTCTGACTTTGCCATAGGGGGCATGCTTATGCAAGAGGGGCATCCAATTGCGTATGAAAGATGCAAGCTTAATAACACCAAAGGCGTTACACAGTGCAGTAGAAAGAGATGACTGCAGTGGTGCATTGCTTGCGAATTTGGCGACATTACTTGCTCGGGGCCAAGTTCGTGGTACAGACGGACAATGTGGCGACGAGTTACTTCCAGACACAGAAGAAACTCATCCCCAAGCAAGCAAGATGGCAAGATTTCCTGGCCGAGTTCGACTATGTGATGGAGCACAAACCGGGCAAGGCCAACTTTGTGGCGGATGCGCTGAGCCGAAAAGAGGAACTGGCGGCAATGTCAAGAGTCCAGGTGGAGCTCTTGGATCTTATTAAGGAAGGCATGGCGCATGATCCTTTAGCCAAGAAACTCATGCAGATGGCTAAAGAAGGCAAAACCAAACAATTCTGGGTAGATGGCGACTTGTTGCGCACCAAGGGGCAGCGAATTTATGTACCCAAATGGGAGAGGTTGCGCAAAAGCATCATTAAGGAGTGCCATGACACCCACAGGGCGGGTCATCCAGGTCAAAAACGCACTCAAGCATTGGTAGAGGCTAACTACTATTGGCCTCGCATGCGGGATGACATAGTATTATACGTCAAGACCTGTCTTGTATGCCAGCAGGACAAGGTAGAACAACGGGCACCCGCAGGACTTCTGGAGCCTTTACCCATTCCGCAACGTCCATGGGAAAGCGTCAGCATGGACTTTATCTCTGCTTTGCCCACATCCGACGGCAAAGGAAGCATCATGGTTGTGGTGGATCGGTTTTCGAAATATGCATCCTTCATGGCGGCTACGAAGGATTGCACAGCACAGGAGGCAGCTAAACTATTTTTCCAAGGCGTAGTGAAGTATTGGGGCTTGCCTCAAGTTATCATTAGTGATCGAGACCCCTGCTTCACAGGCAAATTTTGGACGGAGCTATTTCGCTTGATGGGGTATGATCTACGCTTTTCAACCAGCTTCCATCGACAAACCGACGGACAAACAGAGCGGGCAAATGCACTTCTGGAATTATATTTGAGGCACTATGTGAGTGCTAACCAGCGAGATTGGGCCAAGTTGCTTGATGTTGCCCAATTCTCTTATAATTTGCAACGGAGTGAGGCTACTGACAAGAGCCCATTCGAGCTTGCAACTGGACAACAACCCTTGACACCGCATGGACTTGTCAACAAATATACTGGGAAGAGTGCAGCGGCGTTCTAGACGGCGAAAACGTGGCACGAGCAAACGGACCTAGCTCGTGCATATCTTGACAAGGCCTCCAAGAAGATGAAGAAATGGGCCGACAAAAAGAGGAGGCACTTGGAGTTCAACGTGGGGGACTTGGTCATGCTAAAACTCAACGCCGAACAACAAAAGAGGCTACGCAGGTTGCATAAGGGACTAATTCGGCGCTATGAGGGACCACTCCCCCTCCTTGCCAAGGTGGGCAAGGCTTCTTATCGGGTGGAGCTGCCACCCAAACTCAAGCTACATCCAGTCTTCCATGTGAGCTGTCTTAAGCCGTACCATGCAGACATGGAAGACCCTTCACGAAACGAGTCACATCGGGCACCTCCAGCCATTACGACATCATTTGACAGAGAAGTTGAAAGCATCATGGCTGACCGGGTGATTTGGCGACTGTTCAGGGAACCGTTACATGAGTACCTTATCAAGTGGAAGGGACTACCGGAAAGCGAGGCAAGCTTGGAGCCAAAGGAGGCGCTTTGGCAATTTGAAGATTTTCTTGCAAGTTACTCTTCTTAGCTTCTCTTAGCTTTGTTGTGGCAATATTTCGGGGAAAGGCTGACTTAGCACATCGCAGGGGCGGATTGTTACTAAGGCCGCACGGAAGATAGCTAGGGAATTATCCGGTCCGTGACATTAGGCTACCTATTTCTTCAGGAATGTGCCGGAAAGAAGATTGCTATAATTATAAAGAAGGGACAAGTTGGTCAAATTCCCCAATAAAGCAGGAATAAAACCATTAATAAAGTTATCACTCAATTGTAGGTCAGTAAGAGACATTAGGTTACCTATTTCTTCAGGAATGGGCCGGAAAGAAGATTGTTATAATGATACAAAAGGGACAAGTTGGTCAAATTCCCCAATAAAACAGGAATAAAACCATCTAAAATATTATTACTCAAAGCTAGAAGAGTAAGAGACCTTAGGTGACATTTTTCTCCTGGAATGGAACCATTTAAATGGTTGTCCCACTAGTGAGCCGATTTGTGATGGGATCCCCCTGAAATCAGATTGACCGAAAAGTTAAGATGAACAAGATTAGCGAGTTTACCAATTTTAGGTGGAATGGTGCCGGAGATATTTTTCAACACTCTATTACTTTGTTGTAATAGTTTTGACACAATATAATAGAAAGATTTATTACATAAATGACTCTTCATATATAAAAATCATAAGTAATTCAAAGCTAAATCATCAAATGTAACATAATTTAAGGAGTAATACTTTACATCAATTCAACACAATAACGAAAATACTGTAACAAATCCTAACTAGAGATAATTGTTCACCGAACACTCCCATACATAGTTATTCCCACCTAGTAATCTTCTTGAGCTGTTAGGTGATGGAGGTTACTTCCTTTATCCAGTGCCTACAAAATAAATTGAAGCAACAAGCAATAAGTAACCAAAATTCAATCATGATGGATACAGTAGAATGGTAATAATTGAATTTTTTCCAATGCAATTAAAATATTAGACTGCCTTTGGTCTCCAAATTCCATTATTCATCAAAGGAGAGATTAAGTTCAACCACAACTTATAACTTATATAACTAAGCAGCTATGTAAAAATCGACTTCAGGCATCGCTAAAAGGAAGACCAAAATAAACTGCTGGAAGAAGAGTGCCAGCAAATTTTCCAAAATAACCTATGATGATCAGTGCTTCAACGCCTAAAAGACTCTTTCCTTTTCCTATTGCGAAAATGTCAATTACTTTTCTTAGCAGGAAAGTAACAATCCAGTACATAAAGAATCAATTTTATACACCAATGATGACCCTAGAGGAGGTCGCCCCGCTACCACCAATGCCTAAAATAAAAGTACCAAGAGCAACAGGTTTTCCAAGAGACTCTGCCACAAATCCACAGATCAAAACTATCATAGCTACCACCAGAAATAGGCTTTCTTTCATAGAGCCTTTTTCAGGTATAGTCCTAGCAATGTGTTGCACAAATGGCATTACCACAAACACAACTACTATCAAGAAAGTGCCTATCCATGCAATGCACAATGCTCCATCAGGCATCATATGGTAAACATCTGTACTTTTATAATAGAAGAAATTCAAACGGGCGGAACACTCATAAGAATAACGAGAGCATCAATACCTTGGATAGCAGGAAATACTTTAGTTTTGTGCCGCGGGTCTTATTGTGATCATAGTAGCAGGATCCTATGCCTTAATCCTACATAACTCCTTAATGTTACTTCCACAAACGGAAAAACATCCAAAAAACATAAGTGTGCACGAATGAAAAAAAACTTCAGCCCCATTAGACCAGGCATACTTAAGATTGAGAAAATTAACAATAAAAAATGAAAACATAGAAGAGGAAAGGGATGTAATTACCCTTGGAGCGTGAACACAATGAGACTCGAAGCCTCTGCAAGATACTATGCAGCCTTGCAGCGTTCACAGTTACCAAGCTTCAATCAACACCTAATTTCCATTCATATGATCTGTTCTCATCACTTCAATTCCCAAGTTTACAAAGTTGACAAACTAAAAACTAAGAGATTAATGAAGCACACCCCAAATTAATTAAAACATTTATCCATAGATAGACAGCAAAAAGAGAAAGCTATTCCAATCCTACTTGCAATCAAGCCCCGAATTGATACAACTTTCAAACATTAAAAGAGATGAAGATGAAAAATTCACCATGACAAAGATTTTGATGTTCTCTCTGATTAATCGTATCTCAAAGCTTTCATCTTCCTGTTTATCTAGCAAAATATCAAGTAGGTCTTTAACTACTTCACCTTCATGATTTCTCTTCCTCCATGCAGCGTGGTGCTCATTTATGATCCTCATCATCTCATCAAACTTGTTGCGGACATCTATTGCACTTTTTCGAAATCCCTGCAAATCAAGATCCTTAAAAAACCACATAAAATCTGATGGATTAAACTTTCCAGTTAGTTCAGCAAAGTCTTGAATGAGCTTTCTCATACCCCAGCTTCATCTTCATTCTCAGAACATCTTTTACTCATTAGCATTCTTGAAACAACATTATTTGCCAACCTTAATAATGTTGAAGATTATCCTACGAGTTTATGTTTTGTTGTTTTAGACATTGTTATTAACTTTCGTTCTCCCTTTCCCCTGTTATCATTTCCTCTTATGATCCTACAAAGCTGCAGAAGGTAATCAGAGTTTATTTCAGTAAGAGTATGTTTATAGAAAAAGGAGATGTTTCTTATGTGCCAAGTGTCAGTTTTGGAATCGCATAAATTTATATAATAACAAGAGCAACACTCTAACTAACTGCCTTTTGAACTTTGAATACATCATTCTATGTCACAGATTATGCAAAAGTTCATATGCAATATTTAATACAATCTTAAGACTCATGATAAATATTATACAATTTTGGAAACAGCCTCTCTATCCCAGGGTAGAGGTAAGGTCTGCGTACATACTACCCTCCCCAGACCACACTATGTGGGATTATACTGGATTGCGAACTCGACATTTCAGAAGAGGGAGGAGCATTTGGTCACCTTCAAGAGTTCGGCGGCGAGGACTCAGATTGATTACCTCCACCTCAGAAGGAGCGATAGGAGTATGTGCAAGGACTGCAAGGTTATTCCGGGAGAGTCCCTTTGGACTCTTCATAGACTTTTAGTAATGGATGTCGGTCTCTGGGTGAAGAGGAAGATGAGGAGTGCTCGTGGACAGCCGCGGATTAGATGAGATGCTTTGACTAAGGAGAAAGCACAGGAGTTGGAGAGGAGGTTAGCTGAGGGCGGACGCTATGTGGTCAGAGACGGCGAACTTGGTTAGGGAGGTAGCACGGGATGTTCTCGGGGTAGCCAAGGGCGGAGCTTGGAGAAGTTCTGGGGAAGCGGACGCTATGTGGTCAGAGACGGCAAACTTGGTTAGGGAGGTAGCACGGGATGTTCTCGGGGTAGCCAAGGGCTATTCAGGTAGACATCAGGGTGACTGGTGGTGGAATGATGTAGTCGAGGGAAAAGTGGAGGTGAAGAAGGCGGCGTTTGCTAAGTTGGCAGGGAGCACAAATGAGGAAGAACGCAGAGCGAACAGGGAGATCTATAAGGTCGCGAGGAAAGAAGCAAAGCTAGCGGTTACGGAAGCTAAAAACGCGGCATTTGGCCGCATGTACGAGGAACTAGTGGAGAGAGGCGGGGACAGGAAGTTATTCCGGTTAGCTAAAGCAAGGGAAAGGAAGGCGCGCGATCTTGACCAAGTTAGATGCATCAAGGGTGAGGATGGTAGAGTTCTGATGGGGGAGTCTCAAGTCAAGCAGAGGTGGCAGGCGTACTTTCGAGACTTACTTAACGAGGAGGGGGATCGTAACATAGAGCTAGGGGAGTTGGGGCATTCAGAGCAACATAGAGACCTTGGGTACTGCAGGCGCGTTAGGGCGGATGAGGTCTTGGGGGCTTTGCGTAGGATGAGTAGGGGTCGAGCGACCGGGCATGACGAGATCCCGGTGGAGTTCTGGAAGTGCATGGGTAGGTGAGGAGTGGAGTGGCTTTCCAGATTTTTCAATGCGATCTTCAGGACCAAAAGGATGCCGGATGAGTGGAGGTCGAGTACAGTGGTGCCCTTGTACTAGAACAAAGGGGACATCCAGTGCTGCAACAACTATAGGTGTATCAAATTAATAAGTCACACCATGAAGGTCTGGGAGCGGGTGATCGAGGCGAGGGTGAGGGAGATGACATTTATATCTGTAACCAATTCGGTTTCATGCCGGGTCGCTCCACTGCAGAAGCTATCCACCTTGTCAGGAGGATGGCAGAGCAGTTCAGGGATAAGAAGAAGGACCTGCACATGGTGCTTATCGACTTGGAGAAGGCGTATGACAAGGTCCCAAGGGAGGTGTTATGGAGGTGCTTGGAGGCGAGGAGCGTGCCGGAAGCCTACATCAGAGTAATCAAGGACATGTACGATGGAGCTAAGACTAGGGTTAGGACGGTGGGTGGCGACTCAGACCATTTTTCAGTGGTTATGGGGCTACATCAAGGATCGACGCTTAGCCCTCTCTTGTTTGCCTTGGTGATGGATGCTCTAACCCGACATATTCAAGGGAATGTGCCTTGGTGTATGCTATTTTATGATGATATAGTCTTGATAGACGATACAAGGGTCGGTGTTATTGAGAGGTTAGAGGTTTGGAGAAAGACTCTCGAGTCTAAGGGTTTCAAAATAAGCAGATCTAAGACAGAATACCTGGAGTGCAAGTTTAGCGCCGAGCCGAGCGAAGTAGGCAGGGACATGATGATTGGATCTCAGGTCATCGCGAAGAGGGACAGTGTCAGATATCTCGGGTCGGTGATTCAGGGGGACAGAGAGATTGACGGGTACGTTACTCATCATATAGGAGCGGGTGGAAAAAGTGGAGGCTTGCATCACGAGTACCGTGTGACAAGAAAGTTCCACAGAAACTCAAGGGGAAATTTACTAGAGCTGTGGTTAGACCTGCAATGTTTTATGGGGCAGAATGCTGGTCAGTGAAGAACTCTCATGTTCAGAGAATGAAGGTTGCGGAGATAAGGATGCTCAGGTGGATGTGCGGCCTCACCAGGTTAGATAAGATTAAGAATGAAGTTATTCGAGAGAAGGTGGGGGTGGCCCCAGTGGATGAGAAAATGCGAGAAGCGAGGCTGAGGTGGTTCGGGCATGTGCAGAGGAGAAGTCCTGATGCCCTGGTGAGGAGTAGGAATGGCTGGCGATGGTCGGCGCTCAGCAAGGCAGAGGGAGGCCTAAGAGGTATTGGGGAGAGGTGATTAGGCATGACATGGCTACAATGCGGGTTTCCGAGGACATGGACCTTGATAGGAAAGTCTGGAGGTCTAGTATCAGGGTTGTAGGATAGGGACCCCTAGAGTTTTTCGTCCTACTCATCCGGGGTTGGGTGAGGCTTGGCAGGGCTATCCATAGATGATTTGTGTTTTGGATTGTGTCACCCTTATGGTAGTTATTTATGGTAGTTACTGTATGATATTATTGCATGCTATTTTATTTATAGTTCTTATGTTTAGTTAATTATTTACGCTATTTCTGCTGGACTTAGTATTGTTTTTGTTTTTGTTTTTGTTTTTGTTTTTGTTTTTCCTTTGATTCTCTTAGCCGAGGGTCGATTAAAAACAGCCTCTCTGCCCTTTCGGTTAGGGGTAAGGCTCGTCTACATATCATCCTCTCCAGACCCCACTTTGTGGGACTATACTGGGTAGTTGTTGTTGTTGTTGTTTCACTGAAGCATATTGTGGAACACTCTAAGGGCATCAAGTCATCCTATTCTATTTTGAAAAGCAGGGGAGTTAAGCTACTGCCTCATATAGGGAATTTAAAATAATAGTTTAATTTCCAATCTTTTTCCTCACTAGTTATTCGATTTCACAAAACCAGGCCAGAAAGTGGCACGTTAAACTGGCACTCACACTAGAATAATAACTCGATATATTTGCCAAAACAGAAAATAGAAACATTTATGTCACCAAGCTATCTTAGGCAAGACGAAAGTGAAATTTAACATGTAAGGATAATTAAGAACATAAAAATGAAAAATAACTCTGAACAGAGGAAAGGAGAGGATAGCAATTCCAAATGAAAAATAACTCCGCGCAGAGGAAAGGTGAGGATAGAAATTTAAAAATTCTACCTTTATGATAGTTGTTACGTGGTGCCTTCCCGATATTCCTTGGAAGGGCGACGTAATGCTAAGCAACTGATGTCAGTGCAGTTATTGTCCGCCAACTGAGGTCCCCTCCGTATGCTAGACTAAATTATCAGTGCTATACGGGAAAGCCAATGTCAAGAGTAATTGAGAGAACAAAAATGAGAATTAAGAACAAAAGGAAGCTTGATTGCATTAATGAAAGCAATTATAGAAAAACAACGCGGTGTCAAGGGAAGAGACACCAATAAAAAGAACTGCTTGCTTGCTAGAAAGTTTGGTTGTTTGATCCCCCTAATAATACTTAAAAAAATAATCCAAAAGAACAAGACTAGACATGAATACGCTAGAGAAACATAATGAAAGTACTTGAAATAAAACTACTCTCTATTTACAATGAAAATGACTTAGTTTTCTATGAGGCAACAACATGTCTGTTGTCATCAGCATTGTCTTTGGCATCACGGTCTGTGCGCACGGCGTTGTTGGAATCTGCCTGCGGCTTGGCGCTAGCGAGGGATATTAGTGGGGCAAAAGGGGCACATGCGCGCTTGTCACTTGGCGCTGCCAAGACCACGTGGTCATCTGTGGCACTAGGCATTGGGATGCTTGCTAGGACGCTACGGGGCGCTTGGGTCATGGGGCATGGCTGGAAAGTCACCCACGACATTCTCCCCCACCTGAGTTGGCGACGTCCTCGGTGCCTTACTTGCAAAATAATCTTCAATGAGGCGTTTGTAGGTTTTGAGGTTAGTTCCCCTCTCCCAAGTATTCTCTTTTGCATCACATCCTGCCATTTTACCAAGAACTCTTGGTGATCTTTCCTTGAGTAATGAATCACTTTATCGTCAAGGATAGCTTCAACACGCCTTTTCTGGGTTGAATTGGGACCTCGAATATTGGGTATTGTAAGCTGGCTCCTTGAAGGATCCTCCAGATCTTCTTGAAAAGGTTTCAGGAGACTGACATGGAAGACATGACGAATTTTCCACAAAGCTAGGGTATCCACCCAGTATGCAACTTTGCTAATGCGCCTTTCAATGGACAAGAGTCCAATGTATTTTTGTAATAGGCGAGGGTCATGGACCCCCGCAAATAAGCACCGCTTTGGGATTTTGACCATCACTTTGTCTCCTACTTGATATTCAACAAAGCTACAATTCTGATCAGCATGTCTCTTCATACGATTTTGAACTTTGAAAAGATAGCTCCGCACTATCTCCAGATTCCACTTCCACTCTTTTGAGAAGCTAGCAGCTCGAGGAGACTTAGCCATGTTTGGTGCATTCACAGTGTGTGGGAGTAGTGGTTGCTGTCCTATAGCAATTTCAAAGGCCCTTTTGTTCGTACTACAACTCTTTTGTGAATTGAAACACAGTTGAGTAGCATCCAGAAGCTTCACCCAATTTTGTTTGCGATCTGGTTACAAAGTGGTGGAGATATTACTCCAACATACCATTGAACCGCCTTGTCTGTCCATCAAATTGCGGATGAAAACTTGAGCTGTGACTCAATTCTGACCCCAGTCACATAAAGAGTTGGGTCCAAATTGCTAGTGAAGCAGGAGTTGCGATCACTAACAATGTGTTTGGGCAGGCCCCAATATTTGACTACGTGAGAGAAGAAGAGTCGAGCTGTAGCTTCTGTTGATATATACTGTGGGGCTACAATAAAGGTGGCTTACTTGGAAAACTGGTCACCACAACCAGGATAGTTGTGAGATCTCCGACCTTGGGTAATATGGTAATGATATCTAGGGAAACACTTTTCCAAGGTCTTTCTAGGACAGTTAGTGTTTCCAAGAGTCCAGCTTGTTCAAGTTGTCCGACTTGTCCTTCTAGCATACTAGACAAGTCTTCACATACTCAGTGACATCATCGACCATTTGAGGACAATAATAGGCACGAAGAAGTAATGCCATGGTGCATTCTTCACCGGAATGGCTAGCCTACAGGGTGTCATGGCATTCCGCTAGATGAGTCCTCCGTAGATCCCCTCCTTTCGGAACATAAAGTCGGTTCCCTTTGATTTTCAGAAAACCATCTTCCATGTAGAACTGGCGAGCCTTGCCCTGTCCTACCAAATCAACAAAATATTGTGCAGTAAGATCCTTGGTTAGTAGATCTTGTATCTGGTCCTTGATGGAGGTGGCTACTTCGCTCCCCCTTAGGGTGGCGAGTAGGCACACCGATGCTAGATCAGCTCTCCGACTGAGTGCATCAGCAACATGATTGGTCTTTGCACTACGATACTCCAGGTTGAAGTGGAATTCAGCTAGGAGTTCCTGCCACCTGGCCTGTCGGCAATTCAACTTTGGCTGGGTCATGAAATGGCTAATAGCTGTGTTGTCTGTCTTGACCACAAACGGGGTTCCCAGCAGATACTGCCTCCAACGGCGCAAGCAGTGGACGACGACCTATAATTCTTTCTCATTGGAGGCATATCACTGCTCTGCATCCTTCAGTTTCCTACTCGTGTATGCTACAGGGTGCCCTTATTATAGCAAGACTCCCCCGAGGACATAGTCAGATGCATCCATTTGTACCTTGAACGACTTGGCCAGATTAGGGAGAGCCAAGACGGGGCTACTAGACATAGCCGTTTTTAATGCGTTAAAAGCCTCCGCTCTCCTTGGTCCCCAATCCCAAGGTGTGACCTTCTTGAGGAGTTCTGTCAGTGGCATTGTGATAAGGGAGTAGTTCTTCGTAAACCGCTAGTAGAAGTTGCACAGACCAAGCAATGTTCTTAGGGTGTGGACATCCTTGGGCGGCGGCAAATATCTGATGGCCTGAATCTTCTGTTTGGTCTATCTTGACGTGTCCTTCCTCGATTACATGTTTGAGGAAGTCAATTTATTTCTTAGAAAATGAGTATTTGGATAGCTTCACATACAGTTCATGCTCCCTCAAACGAGCTAGGACCTTCCGCAAATGCACTAGATATTCTTCCAATGTTTAGCTATATACCACAATGCCATCCAAGTAGACCACCACGAATTCGTCTATGTTTTCTTGGAAGACTTGGTTCATCGGAGTGCAAAATGTAGCTGGAGCATTAGTCAAGCCGAATGGCATGACAAGGAATTCGTACGACCCATATCTTGTTACGCATGTCTTTTTGTGTTCATCACCCTCTGCGATCCGAACTTTCCAGTAACCTGTCTTGAGGTATATCTTGGTGAACACTGTTGCACCACCCAGTCTATCAAACATGCCCGCTATAAAAGGAATAGGGTACTTGTTCTCCATGGTGATTTTAATTAGAGCTCGATAATGCACACAGAGTCGCAGGCTGCCATCATGTTTCTTTTGGAATAGAACAGGGGACCCATATAGGTACTTAGAGGGTACAATGATCCCTGTATATAGCATTTTCGTGAGTTATCTCCAAAGCTCGGTGAGTTTAGGTTGTGACATTCTATAAGGTTCCCAGGAAAGTGGCTTTGCACCCGGCACCAACTCAATTTCATGGTCCACAGTCCGCCTAGACGAGAGCTCCTTTGGCATGTTTTATGGCATGACATCTTCAAACTCTAGTAGTAACTCCTTCATGGGTTCAGGAATGGGACCTGAGAAGCGTTCTATATCTTTAATGCAGAGGGTTGCCAGGAACGTAGGTTCATTCCTTTTGACCCTCTTCCTTCAACTGCAAGGCCGAGATGTTCTCAACGGCCATCTTTATGGGCAGGCACGGGATAATGCAGGGCTTGCTCCTATTGGTTCCCATCGTCAGTAACATGTCTACAAATGGTACATGCATGGTGTTAGTTTGTCTTAGGAACTCCAGCCCAACTATCAACTCGAAGTCATTTATGATCACCACTCGCAGGTTGAATTTTCCTTCATAAGGGCCAAACTTCACATGTATCTCTTTGGCTATTCCACCCACTGGCTGGGGAGGTGAGTTGATAGCCCTGACACTTCCTCTACCTTTCCGTACAACTAGACCAAGGCGCTCTGATAACACAAAGTCTAGGAGATCAAAGAACTTAAATAAAATAATTTGATGAAATCCGGAAGTAGTAAAGAAATGCAAGCGGATTAAGAAAAGCCAGAAAAATAAACTAGATATGTTGAAATTCAAGGAATGGTCCAAGAACCCTGAGATATGTTAATCTAGATTTTGAGGAGATCCGAATGAAACGAGTTGGTTTTGAAACCAATTGCCTTCACTAGAGATAAGCTAATCAAGAGCTAGACTTGGATCCTGATTTCTTGTTTGAATAACTTATGACAACAACTAGTAAAAAAACTAGTCTCCTTCGAAGAATATCAAAAGAAACCAAAGATATCACAAGAAAGAAACTTATCTTACTACCTTAAGCTATGAACTAGTTAGGGTTGAAAGATAAATGTTCAAAGTAAAGTTTACAAAGGTTCAAAATAACTCACAATAATAATATTAATCTTCTAATGTCCCTAAAGTGGAAGACAAGCAGCCCTTTATATAGTAGTAATGAAAGAGCTAGTCAAGACTTCAATAAATGAGAATTATATTCCCTAGAAGCATAGAAGACTACCAACACTAAGACCAATGTAGTCAATATACACATAGACGAATGCAAGTCAACAAAGATTAGAACAACTATTAAATATATATTCAAAAAATTATTTTTGGGGCTATTTGAGCTGCTGAAAATTCCTCTCTTTTAGGGCATATTTGGGCCTCATTGCATCTCCTCTTGGACTTCAATTTGGGCCTCAAAATAGTTGTAAGACTTGGCCTAAAGATCCCCCTTGTGCTGGAGCTCTTCTTCTATTATACGATAATTTTAATTGCCGATTGAAGAACATTAAGCTTGTCCTGAAATTTCTTTGTTTGAGACCTTTTCATGGGCCTTCTTGGAGTTTCTAGAGCTTTATCCTTCTACTTTAATGATGTTGAGCTGCCATGAATGCTATCCAGCTGAGTCAATGCTAAGTAGTTGTGGGTAGCACCCGTGTCTATCATAGCCCGAATAGGCTTGCCAGTCACCTTCATCTCAATGAACATTAAGGCCCTCTCTTGCTTAAGAGGAGTCTCCTCGTCCGCCTTTTTTTTCCCTTTCTTGGTCGCTGGACCTGGGTCCTTCTTCTTACGGATACCAGCATTGATCTCCGCTTATGCCTGAGAAATGGAGCCAACAATTGCATTGAAAGAACCTACTGGCTCAGTCTGGTCCACATCATCTGAGTCATCATTAGTTCCATCGTCACAACCCAATGGGCGTTCATCTACGCATGCGGGCACTCATTGTTCCAATGTGGTCCGCCGCAATGATGGCATCCTGAATGAGGCTTTCTCCCTCGGTCATTGTTGTTTGATGCATCATTGTTACTAATTGAGGAGGGAGCCTTAGATTTGTTTGTGTTTTGGTCTCCCCCACTTCTGCTAGGGCCACCATTGCTAAGCTGGCCCCCTTTGAATCCCGCTCTAGCAGGCGGTTGAGGCCTATCCTTCCGAGCTTCCATTTGATAGTGCTTAAGGCATTCGGCTGTTTGGATCACCTTGGGCAAGGTATCTACTCTTTGTCTTTGTAGCTCTATACGGGCATAAGGTTTCAACCCTTCCAAGAATGTGAAGAGCTTGTCTTTGTCCCCTATGTTGCGTATGCTTAGCATGAGCGCGGAGAATTCCCCCACGTAGTCCAATACTGATTTGGTCTGACGAAGCTCTCGTGACTTTCTCCTTGCATTGTATTCAACATTTTCAGGGAAGAACTATAGGCGTATGGCTGCCTTCAGTTTTGACCATGTCTCGAGGGCATCTTCACTGGCCTTGATGGCTTCATATTTCACCGCCACCAGAGTTTAGCATCACCTTGAAGAAACATAGCACTAATTGCTACCTTCTCTGCTTCTTCTAGGCCCACAACAACATCGAAATACTGTTCTGCGTCAAAGATGAAGTTCTCCACTTCCTTGTCATTCCTAGCTCCTATGTATGGCTTTGGCTCAGGAATGTTCAATTTTTGTGTCGCGGAAGGGGGGTTTGCAGTGCCCCCGATTTGGTTTCCACCACCCCGAAGTAGGCCCTCTAAAGAAACATTAACAACATGGGGCTTGTCTGTCAAGTCGTCAATAGTTTGTTGCATGGGAGTCACCTTGTCTGCCTCTTTGCCCTGTAAGATAAATCCCCGGCACGCTCCTTTGGAGTCCCTCGAATTAGCCAAAAATATTGGCTGCCTCTGTGGCTGCCGTTTGTCGGTCTCCTTTGGAGTCGCGACTGATGTTTTCTATGTCAACTTAAGCTTGGATCACCCTGCAGTCTAGGTCGTCCAACCTTTGTCCTAGGTTAGTCCTTAATTCAGAAATCGTATCCACGATGGGTCGTAATCTGTCAACCGTCTGTTCAAGGGCTGTAATACGGTCCCCATGATTCACCATAGTCAGAAATGGTTGTAATGGCAATACGTTCCCTCGTCCGATGTCAAACCTGGATCTGATACCAACTGTTACGTGGCGCCTTCCTGAGATTCCTTGGAAGGACGACGTAAGACTACGCAACTGATGTTAGTGCAGTTACGGTCCGCCAAATAAGGTCCCCTCCGTATGCTAGACTAGATTGTCAGTGCCGTACGGGAAAACCAATGTCAAGAGAAATTGGGAGAACAGAAATGAGAATTAAGAATGAAATAAAGCTTGATTACATTAATGAAAGCTATTACAGAAAAACAACGTGGCGTCTGGGGGAGAACACCAGTACAGAGAATTGTTTTCTTGCTAGAAAGTTTGATTGATTGATTCCCCCTAATAATACTTAAAAATGATAATCCAAAACTACAAGACTAGATTTGAATATGCTAGAGAAACATAATGGAAGTACTTGAAATAAAACTACTCTATTTACAATGAAAATGACTTAGTTTTTATGAGGCAACAATAGGTCCATTGTCAGCAGCATTGTCTTTGGCATCACGGTCTGCGTGCACGGAGTTGTCTGCGCGCACGGCGCTGCTGGAATCTACCTGTGGCTTGGCGCTGGCGAGGAATATCGGTGGGGCGACAGAGGCACATGCACGTTTGTCACTTTGGCGGGGGCAAGACCACGGGACCATCCATGGCGCAGGCATTGGAGGCTTGCTAAGACGCCACGGGACACGCCCAAGGGTCATGGGGCATGGATGGAAAGCCGCCCATGACATAGTAACAACAACAACAACAACTACCCAGTATGCTCCCACCAGGTGGGGTCTGGGGAGGGTAATATGTAGACGAGCCTTACCCCTGCCCGAAAGGGCAGAGAGGCTGCTTCCAATCGACCCTCGGCGAATATAATAAAAATGGGAAAGCTGCATTAAGAAACAGAGGTAAAATTAGAAACACAAGCAAGACAAAACCAAATAATAAGATCAAAATACCATCATACAGTTGACCATCAATTCCCTCGGCGGTTTGACTTGTGATTTGTGATTTGACAGAAGATTCCTCTTCCAACTTGGAACTAAAAAGTAACAACAACAACAATTATCCAATATAGTTCCACAAAAAGTATGATAAAAATAAAAAATAAAGATAGCAGCAATTTGAAACGCCATATTATATGCTAAACCACTGCTTGACGACTGCACAATCTGTCGACTAAAGAATTGGGCTAGTGAAATGATTATGCGGCGATGTTGAATAACCGCCGTACCAAAAACGGCACAATTGTTCCCTTTTTTATGTGATTAGAACTTTCTGTCCATGAAGTCAATAAGGAATTATTCTGGTTTTTGAAAGTTGCTTTCCATTTTAGGAGAGCAGTTGCTTCCTCAGTGGAAGCAGCTAAAGTAATTGTAAGGGGAAATAAGAGAGTGAAAAACTGAAGAAGAGAAATGTTTTTGGGAACAATCATCATATGTTGCTAAACGATGTTGAGTTGGATTATTTTATTTTTTGATCGATAGCTGGAGCTACTGTCCTCCTTTTGGAATTATGTAATGAGACATTCAAAGCTGAGAATATGAACTTAGAAACAAATATCAAATGTAAACAGAAATGAGAATCGTGTTTTATAATAGAAAGCTTCAAAGTGATCACAGGAATAGCCCAATCCATTATATGCCGATTTCCACTTGAAACACATGCATGTTTACAATGCATTAGGACTTGTTCAATGCAAAACATCCAATTAGAGGTACTCACAGGTGGTCACCGTTAAGATTTCCCAAAATAGAAACAAATATCAAGCTAATAAAGCTCAAATAGATTGTAAAGTCACAAAAAGAAAAAGAAAAAACAATGAAAACAGAAACGAGAAACATGTTTTATAAAAGAAAGCTTAAAAGTGAACATGGGAAGAGCCAAATCAATTATATGTCGGTTTCCAGTTGAAACACATGCATGTTTACAATCCATTAGAACCAGTGTTTTAAAAAGCGTGAGCATAAGGCGAGACATTTTATATGTGTCTCAGCGACGTATAAGCCTTGCGGCATGGGGCGTAAGTGTTTAACCAACAACAACAACAACAACTACCCAGTATACTCTCACCAGGTGGGGTCTGGGGAGGGTAATATGTAGACGAACCTTACCCATATCCGAAAGGGCAGAGAGGCTGTTTCCAATCGACCCTCGGCGCATAGGATAAAAGGAAAGACAGCTGTAAAACAAAAACAAAGACAAACAAAAACAATAGAGCATTAGTAACTCCCGCAGAAATAGCGTAAATAATTATCTAAACATATGAAACATAAATACAATCACATGCAATAATATCATACAGTAACTACCATAACTAACAACCATTAAGCTAAAACACAAATCATCTATGGGTATCCCTGCTGGCCCACACCCAATCCCGGTTGAGGCGTACGAAGAACTCTAGGAGCCCCTAACCTACAACCAAAAAAATGAAATTTCGGTTAAAGCTATAATTTAAAAGAACTTGGGTTACTGATAATCGAAAGAATGTGTATAATGAAGCAATTTTAATAGCAAGAATATAATCGAAAGAAAAACAAGTAAACCAAGGTATATTTAGGTAGTGTCTGTCTGTCTACAATTGATCGTTTGTCTCCCTTTTATAGCTATTTGAGAGACATGCATTTTGCCTTTGTCATAATAAGGCTATTATGATTTAATAAGGACATTAAATGCTACGTTACACAATCATTATATTTAATACAAATTATCTAACGTATTCAGTTTTCATGCTTATTAAATATTGTATCTGCACTTTCATATATTGTCAGATTCATTCCCCTTGATTCGCGGATTTAAATGACTTGAATAGGTACGAATGATGAGTCTTTTAAATAATTACCCGTGCCTATTCCTTTGCCTTTGCTCGTGTTTGTTGCGATTTGTGCCTCTTTGCCGGTAATAACTCTTTGACTATTCCACGTATCTTGACACGTCATCTTTATATGTACACTCAATTTCTCCCAATACAAATAGTACATCCACTTGCCATTTATTCATCAGTTGAATATTTGGAAAGTGGAACGAGAATTTTCGTCACCATTAATGCTATGATAGAATCGACGCTTTAATTGTCACTTTCATTTAATGCTCTTCATACGTGTCGCTTTTTAATTAACTCTGTAATTTTGCAGCCCTTTTCAAGGTTTTTTCCGGCTCCACTATTCACGAAGCGCCAACTATCATTATTATAGTACTTCCATCTTTACACTTTTTCCTTCGGCGGTTGCTTATTAATATAAATATAACTTCTTCATTTGTCTTTACCACATAATGTTTACTGAATATTAAATTTCCTGAATCCCTATTTATTTCTTCATCGTATTTCTCATCCTCGCCCTGTCTTCATTAAACCCTAACCTTAGGAGAGTTCCCATAGTCGATACCTTCCCTAAGGCCCCTATCAGAAGCAAAAGGGGAGGTAGACTTCGTAATTTGGGGTCTGCTTGTGGTGGTTTTGCTGTTTCTTCACCTAGTTCTGGCCCTTCTTCTAGAACTAAGGGTTCGCTTTATCAAAGGTCTTCCTCAAGAGGCAAAGAACCTTCTGAGCCTCTTCGTGAAACCACAATGGAAGAGATAGTTCCCATGGAACTATCCTTTTACCACGATAGAGAATCCTTAAAAATCAAGTCTCTAGTTTAGATCGTGCAGACATCTATCCTACTCAGATTACAGAAGTTTTAGCTCCTATAGTTCGTAGAGACTGCCATTGGGGTAGTGATTTTCCTATTATTATCCCCAATTCAAATCAAAGAATCACTTCGTATTTAATAGGATTTTCTTTCGTTTATTCATACCCCTTCACCTTAGGGTTAAAACCAGCTATTGAAGGGTTATTGCCTGTTTGAGGCATTTAACCAACACAGCCGACATTACTTTCACTTTTTCTTATTTGATTCACCTTTACTCCCCCATACTCTTCCGCAATGGTGTTTTCATACTAGTAGCCAGGAGCAAGAGGGTCTTGGTAAGTCCCGATGATGACAAAGACCGTGCCCAATACGCTAGGTTTTTTGCTACCCCTACTATCGATTTATTAGGTGAAGATAACATTTCCTTCCCTGAGAAATGGAATTTTGCACTTAAGTCCTTTTAACTTTCGCGTGCCTTTTTTCTTCAAGTTTGCCAAATTTTATAATCTTGCCCTTACTTAGCAACCATGGGAGTTGTGAAAAGTGTTCCTAATTTTCATGATTGAGTAGACCAGTCGTTGAAGACGTACCAATGGAGGGCAGGTCTCAGGAGACACTTTCTAACCGTTTTGGTTGGAACGTAAAAACTCATGGTAAGAACTTTTTTTATTCCATTTTTCATATAGGTTTTTTACTAACTTCAATCCCTCTTTTTATCAGAATTCGTTATTCGAAAAGTTATTGCTGAGGCAGTTGTGGCTTCCTCTGTCTCTTCGAAGACCCGCATCTCTTTAGAAAGGGCTCATGAAATAGTTTTTGGTTCCTCATAAAAGAGAAAAGCTGTTGAAGAAGGCTCTAAAGAAGAGGAAGACGGGGGATTTTTGGTGAAAAGGCCACGAACCCGAAGGCGCATCATTTTTGATGACGAAGAAAATGTGTCTCCCCTTCCTTCTGTTCCTCTTGCCAAGTCTACTAAAACCTTGATTGTAATTCCCGATGACGATGTTAATCCTATCAATACTCTAGATTCCATTGAACGGCTTTTTGATAGCGCCATGTAGCAGAGAAGGCTTAGGGACTGTTTTAGATGAAATCCCTTAGCCTCCTTTTTTACACCCGTATCTATGATTTCTTCCATGCGTTCCTTGTCAACCCCAGCTGTTTTTTCCTTCCTCTACTGTTTTTACCTCATCTACTACTCCTCTTTTGACAATTCCTCCTCCAATCATTCATCATACTAATGTTGGCTCTTCAAGTAAGAGCAATGCTATGAGGAGAGTAGTCATTGAAGTTCCTACGGAGAGTAGATTCTTGAGGAAATCAGGTCAATAAGATTCATGACTAGAGCCTTTGATTCGCCCAATATAAAAAGCCAAGCTTCAGAGCTATAGTTTATTGACGCTGATGAATGATATCGTGCACGCCACTTTGAAGGTATTTACCTCCTCTCTTTTTCCCTTTACTTTATGTTTTTTCTATATTTGGAGTGCACGTCCCTCTTTTTAGGCCAATCGTATTGGCACATATATGATGAAAAGAGTTACCTCCTCAGAGCAGATTGCACGTGACTCTTAGCTATAGACATTCAATTGGAAGGAACGGTACGAAAGCTTGCAATTGATGTGGAGTGTTTTGAAGAAAGCATGAGTTACTTGGAGTAGAAGGTACGGGTTTTGACTTTAGAACTGGCTGTTAAAAAGGCTTCCTAGATCTAAGAAGATAAAGAAAAAACCCGCCTCGAAACCTTCTTCTCGGAATAGCTATCCAAGGCTAGTGAAGAAATTAGAGAGTTGAAGGCTCTTTTGAGTGAAAAAGAAACTTACGCTGGGGGGTTCGTGCAGAATTAGACTCAAGTACAAGAAGACCTTCGAGCTTCTTCTGATAAAGTGCGTGCTTTAGAAAGCTCCCAAGCCTCTCTTAGATCTTCTTACACCACTGCCTTGGCCGAAAAGGAGAAGCTAAGGAATGAGATTGCTGATTGGGAAAGGGATAATAGGGTCCTTGAGGAAGAAAGTGCTTTTGAGGTGAGTTGGGATTTTTTGAATTCATGCCGTGATACCATAATTGAAGCTGGCCAAGAAAATTTCAGCTTAGAGTCTGAGTTGGCTAAGCTTAATGAAACCATTGAGAAAGCTCAACAAACTCAAGATTTTTCCTCTCCCGTGGTCGAAGCTTATGTGAATACTGAAGTTGATATGGGTATCACAACTCTTTCAAGCCCAGTCAAGCCTGTTGTTGTAAGTCTAAGTTCAACCCGCAACTGTTGATACACCTTCCCAAGTCGAACCCGCTGCTGTTGATGCACCTCCAACTTCTCAGTGAGTAGTCTTAGTTGTTTGATTGTCTTTTTTTTTTTATTTTATTTGGAATATTGTGATCAAACCCTTAGTTTCATTTGAGGGTTTATTTTGGGAAACGCAAGTCCCCAGACCTTTCATGGGGCAATTTCTATAAACAATTTGCAATTTTATGACTAAGTTCTTACTTAGTCTTAGGCTTTTTTAATATTTTTAGAAGTTTTCTCATTACTATCTTGAACTTTCGTTTAATTTATTCTTGCCTTTATTTTTAAGGGCTTATAGAATAATTTTCATTTTTATTCTTGGAAAATATTTCTAGTAATTTCATGAAAAATTAAATATGAATTTTATACAAGAGGGCCTTTTTATATTCAATACATAATGAAGAAGACATCTCAACTTCATAGTGGTGGTTAACATACAATAAAAGAAATAGGAACACACATGTTTCTTTGAAATAACTTTGACAAGTTTTCATTTGAACCTTGTCTAGTTTTGAATGGTACTTTACATGTATTTGAATTACATCTATCACTTTCTCGTAACTGTTTTTCTTGTAACAGATTTAAAAAATAAAAAATAATAAATACGAGTTTTTTATTTATAACCCATTTCAATACATATCATTTACCCTAACTATGAGGTTTTCTTTTGGCTTTAGTTCATGACTTCGTGACTTTCACTCTACACTTGACTTTTTCAGGCTTGATCTTCGATTTTTCTCAATCTTACTTCTTTGCCTTCTTTATTCACTTTCTTTGTATGTTATATAGTCCCCCAAGTGTTGAAGTATGAAGCCTCGAGCACTTGGTAATTCCCCTCATTGGGTCCTTTCCCTGAAAAAAGGAAAAATGTGTACGATTATAGATGAAGACTGCTTAACCCGTTTGAATTTCTATCAGAATTTTTATAACTCTTGACCGGAAAGTTTAACATATTCCACATGCCTTGCAGGTCGTAACTCATCATTTAGTACGTGCTAGCTTTTTGCTTATCATCTAAAATCGTTAGTAAAATTTTAACAATTCAAAAATAGAATTTTAAAACAAAGATACATGACCGTGGGTATTCGTTAGAAGTAATATTTCTTCAAGTGAATAGCATTCCAATATGAGGGTAGTATTTTGCCATCCATTGTTTCCAATCATATGCTCATTTGCCTGCAATACTATGAATCTTGTAGGGTCCTTCTTATGTTGGACTCAATTTACCTGCATTAGCTACCTTCATAGATTGAAAAACCTTTTTAAGCACGAAGTCTCCAATTTTAAAGAATCTAAGGTGCGCTCTCCTGTTATAATATCGTTTTACGACTTGCTTCTGTGCCGCCATTAGTGCAGCTTCTCTCCTTCCTTCAAACAAATCAAGATTTATACGTATTTCCTTTTCATTAGATTCTTCTGTTGCCTGATTAAACCTTGTAGTTGGATCTACTATCTCAATGGGAATTAGAGCTTCTACGCCATAAACCAATGAAAATGGTGTTTCTCTTGTACTTGTTTTTGCTGTTTTATGATATGCCCATAAAACACCATATAGCACTTCTGGCCAATTTCCTTTTGAATCTTCTAATCGCTTCTTCAAATTGTTGACGATGACTTAATTTGTTGATTCTTCCTACCCATCACCCACCGGATGATAAAGTGTAGACGCAATCCTTTTAATCTTCCAACTTTGAAAGAATTCAGTGATTTGATATCCTATGAACCGAGGGCCATTATCACACACGATCTCCTTTGGTACACCAAATCGGCATATGATATTCTGCCAAATGAAATCTTTGACTTCCTTTTCTCGTACCTGTTTGAATGCTCCTGCCTCTACCCATTTAGTAAAATAATCTGTAAGTACGAGCAAAAATATTACATGTCCTTTTGTTTGTGGTAATGGACCCATGATGTCCATTCCCCATTTCATAAATGGCTATGTGCAATTACCGGATGGAGTAATTTTGCTGGTCTATGCATATTGTAACCGTACATTTGGCATTTGTTGCATTTAGCTACGGAACTTTCTGCTTCTTTTTCCATTTTAGGCCAATAATAGCTTGTCCTAAATAGGGTTCTTACCAATGATATTCTTCCTGCGTGATTCCTAAAATGCCCGTAGTGAATCTCTCTCATTACGTACTCCATTTGAGAAGGTCCGTGGCATCTTGCTAAGGGACCACCGAACATTTTATGAAATAGGTTGCCTTACTTTAAACAATATCGAGCAGCCTTTTTTTGAAGCACATGAGCTTTTTTCTTATCATCAGGGACGATACCATACTGCAAAAAGCAACAATCTTGTTCCTCCAATCCGAAGTCAAGTTATTAAAATTTACCTCATTCTTATCGGGGCCGAGAACTAAATGTGATAAATAAAAAACTAAGGCGTTTGTATCACTTGTCACGTCAGCCGCAGATGCAAGATTAGCTAGGGCGTTCGCCTCAACATATTAATCCTTTGGTATTTGTATAACCTTCCAGGTTTGAAATTGATTTATTAATTCTCGTATCTTTCTAGATACCGTTGCATCCTTGCTTCTTCGGCTGTATAAGTCCCCAGCATTTGATTAACCACGAGTTGATAATTGCTCTTGATTAAAATTTGGTTTATATCAAGTTCTTGTGCCAGTTCCAAACCTGCAGTATAGCTTTGTACCCTGCCTCATTGTTAGTTATAGAATGATATTTGATAGCTTGTCGAATGGTTTCACCAGTAGTTGGTACCAGAACAATCCCTAAACCTGCACCATTTACGTTAGATGAACTGTTAGTATATAAAGTCCAAGTTCCTGGGTTAGCTCCATTGAACACTTGTAATTCTTTATCTGCTTCTAATTGTATCCTATGGCTAAAATCAGCCACGAAATCATCTATTGAGATTTTATAGCAGTCCTAGGTTGGTATGTGATTTCATACTCACTTAATTCTATAGCCCATTTCGCCAACCTACCTGATAATTCATGCTTATGTAATGTACTACGTAAGGGATAAACGGTTACTACAACAATAGGATGACACTGAAAATAAGGTCTTAATTTCCTTGATGCCATGATCAATGCAAGTTCAAGCTTTTCTAATTGAGATATCGTGTCTCCGCATCTAACAAAGATTTATTAACATAATAGATGAGACATTGTTTACCTTGGTCTTCACAAAAACGTCACTTACCTCTACTTCTGAAACAACAAGGTAAATGAGTAGTCTTTCCTTGGCCTTTGGTCTTCCCAGCAATGGCGGATTTGATAAGTATGTTTTCACACTTCTGAGTGCTTGCTGACATTCCTCATTCCATTCAAAATGATCTTGCTTTTTAAGAACCGAGAAGAATTTAATGCATTTTTTTTATGATTTATAAATGATTCTTCCCAAGGCCGCAATCATTCTTGTTAACCTCTGAACCTCTTTTTTACTTGAAAGCATATCAAGAATCTCATCAATGGCCTTAATCTGTGCGGAATTCACCTCAATACCATGGTTAGAAACAAGAAAACCTAAAAACTTACCCGATGCAACACCAAATGCACATTTCTCGGGATTTAACTTCATATTGAATTTGCATAGAATTTGAAATGCATCAGATAATGTGATAAGTGATCTTTTGAATGCAGAGTTTTAAAAAGAATATCATCTATATACACTTCCATGGGTTTTCCAAAATGTTCTTGAAACATTTTAGTAACCAACCTCTGATATGTTGCACCAGCGTTCTTCTGACCAAAAGGCATTACTTTATAATAGTAAGTCCTCTGTCTGTTATAAATGAAGTCTTTTCTTCATCTTCTGGATCCATTTTGATCTGATTATAACCTGAATATGCATCTAAAAAACTTAAAAGTTCATGTCATGCAGTTGCATCAATCAATTGATCTATATGTGGTAGTGGAAAAGAATATTTAGGAAAAGCTTTATTAAGATCTATGTAATCTACACAAACTTGCCACTTACCGTTCTTCTTGGAAATACAACAGTATTAGCTAACCAATTAGGATACATTACCTCGCGAATGGATCCTATCATTAATAATTTTCGAACCACTTCTTGAATTACCTGATTCTTGAAGGCTCCTTGCTTTCTTTTCTTTTGTCTGATAGAAGAGTATGATGGATCCTCATTTAATTTATGAGTCATCACCTCCGGTGGTATTCCTGTCATGTCAGAATGGGACCAAGTAAAGCAATCCACGTTAGTTTTCAAAATTTCAATTCAGTTACCTCTCATGCCCTGGCTAAGATTGGGCCGTACGTAGACTTTCTTATTTGGCCATTGAGCAAATAATACAATAGGATCCAACTCCTCAATAATTGTTTTGATGTTTTCATTCTCTTTTGGTTCTTAAATGGTATCAGGCCTTGAATGTATATCTGCTTGTCCTTGCTCAGTTGAGGTTTGTGTTGTGGCACCCTCAACTGTCTTTTGTGATTGCTATTCTCCTTCATTTTTTGTACTTGCATCTGCTACAGAGTTGATGCTCCTGGATGTATGTTGGTCTCCACGTATTTGACGTATTCCCTATGGGGATGGGAATTTAATAACTTGATGCAAGATAGAAGGAACATCATTCATTTCGTGGATCCAAGGTCTCCGAGGACCATGTTGTAATCCATCTTCATGTCTACTATCTGAAACGTTGTATCTTTGATGACTCCTTCGGCGAATGTAGAGAGAGTGACCCCTCAAATCCATATAGAGTATGCGCCCTTGGAATTATTCTATCTTCAGCTTGCATCTCACATAATACTCTCAGCAAAATAATGTCCACAGAACTACCTCGATCAATAAAAACTCATTTCACATTATTATCACATACAATTAGAGATATTACCAGTGCGTTGTTATGAGGAGTTAACATGCCATCTGCATCTACATCATTGAATGTAATGTTTTCTTTTTCTAAGGCATGCCGCACCCGTTTCCCTTAGGAAACAGTAATTTTGGAAATTTTGTTAGCTGAAGTATATGATATGCCATTAATGTCCTCACCCCCATATAATGTTGACAGTTCTTTTGGGAGAAGGTGGTCTCGGGGATTCCTGCATGTTTGTCATATAAGCTTGCTTACCTTTCTCACAGAACAATTCAGTGAGATATCCTTGTTTTTATAGATGATCAACTTCACTTTGTAAAAATCTACAGTCTGCCATTTTACGCCCATGATCATTATGAAACTCAAACCAATGATCAGGGTTGCGTCCATTTGGATTTGATCACATCTCTTTTGCTTATCGTCCCTTATCTTCCATGCTTCTCAAAACAGCTACAAGCTCTGAAGTGGTCACATTGAAATTATAACCACCGAATTTTGCTTTCAAATTATATCATCTCGTGACTCATAATTGTTTCGCTCGTTTCTAAATCATTATGAAAAACCTGACTCTCTATTTCTTGACCTGTTATCATACCTTTGATTGTCCTGCTGTGACCGTGAGTCTTTTCCCGCAGGTCCCAATATATGGCTTGTACTTGTTTTTACTGGATCTATTCTCGGTCTCCGTATCTCTCGGACTTACGTTTTCTTTTTTTGAAATCATGGGATAGTATCCTCTTCTATCCTCAGATTCGTGTTATACCTGTTGGAAACGTCTTTCCACGTTGTGGCTGGGAATTCGCGAAGGCTTTCCTTAATTCACCTTGTACCTTCTGAGCTCTTTCACTCAAATTGCTCGTGAAAGCTATAGCTGCCCAATTGTCAGGTACATGCGGTAATGTCATTCTTTCACGCTGGAATTTGTCCACAAATTCCCTAAGCAATTCTGAGTCCTCTTGCTTGATCTTGAAAATATCTTCCATTCTTTTTTCCACTTTTTGAGCTCCAGAGTGCGCTTTGATGAAAGAATCTGCAAGCTTAGCAAAAGAGTTTATAGAATTTTCGGTAAAGGAGAATACCATATTAGTGCTCCTTTGGTGAGTGTTTCACTGAATGTTTTGACTACTGATTCAATCTCCTGCTTATTCAAATCATTTCCTTTTATGCATGTTGTGAATGCAGTCACATGGTCGCGTGGGTCTATTGTTCCATCATATTTTGGAATGTTCTACATTTTGAATTTCTTCGGAATTGGCAGGGGAGCAACACTTGGCTTCCAGGGTTGCTGTGAATATTTATCTATATCCACCCCTTTGATTACACGTGGCACCCCAGGTATTTGTTCTTCACTTTGCTCCTTGAGCTGTTTTTGCAATGTTAGTACTAAATTTTGTAAATAAGAATTAATTAAATTACCTGGTTCTCCCTCCTGTGATTCACTGGGAGTTCCACTGCTTCATGAGTTAATAAGCCCGAAAGGAGGGTTCTCCAAAGTATTATTATTTGGAGTGGGTGTGGGTGTTGCAGCTGGTAAACGGTTAGAAAATGTTTCAAGAGCCTTATTGACTTGTGTAGCAATTAATTTTTGCAAAACTTCATCGATAATGTCAACATTTTTAAATTGAGCATGTTCATTTGTATGAGATCCATCAGGAATACTCTCACGAGATCGCTGTGGAGAGCCTCGTGGTGAAGGGATCGGAGTGTTAATATTCTGTGGATCTGCCTGATGCTGTTGGTTATCTTGGTTTCCTCGAATGTTGTCATTGTTAGTCAACATGGTTAATGCAACAAGAGAAGTTAGGCTACACGAAAATAGATTATCAGTTTTTCGGTTACGGAACCAATTTGTTTAACCAAAAAAATAGAATTTCAGTTAAAGCTATATTTAAGAAGAACTCAGGTTAGTGATCGAAATAATGTGTATAAGGAAGGAATTTGAATAGCAAGAATATAATCGAAAGAGAAACAAGTAATCCATGGTATATTTGGATAGTGTTTGTCTGTCTGTCTACAATTGATCAGTTGTCTCCCTTTCATAGTTATTTGAGAGACATGCATTTTTGCCTTTGTCATAATAAGGCTATTATGAGTAATTAAGGACATTAAATTCTATGTTACACATTTATTATATTCAATAAAAGTTCTCTAATATATCTAATGTTCAATGCTCATTAAATATTGTATCTGCACTTCTATATATTGTCAGATTCATTCTCCTTGATTCGCGGATCTAAATGACTTGAATAGGTACGGGTATGAGTCTTTTGAATAACTACCCGTGCCTTTTCCTTTGCCTTTGCTCGTGTCTGTTGCTATTCATGCCTCTTTTCCAGTAATAACTCTTTGACTATTCCATGTGGCTTGACACGTCATCTTTATATGTACACTCAATTTTTCCCAATACAGTAAGCCCTAAAGGTTTTTCAATTTTAATACAATAATAACAACAACGACCTAGTGAAATCCCACTAGTGCAGTCTGAGGAAGGTAGTGTGTACACAGACCTTACCCCTATCCCGAAGGAGTAGAGAGGTTGTTTAATGAAAGATACTCGGCTCAAGAAGACAAAAAGATAAAAGAAGACAATATCAGTAACACCACATAAATAATATGAAAAATAGGAACAACATGAAACCAAGAAAAAAGATACAAAGCAAAAGCGAAATAGTATCCTTACCAAATTAGTCTCACAAAGTCATGACATAAGTAAAAATACTCGACCTCTACATGTTCCTATTAAGTGCCAAGTCCTCAAAAATCTGAAGTCCCGCCATATCTGGCCTAATCACCTCCCCCAATAATTCTTGGGCCGCCCTCTACCTCTTCTCGTGCCCTCCACAACCAGTCATTTGCACCTCCTTACCGGAGCATCTGGGCTTCTTCTCTGAATATGCACGGACCATCTGAGCCTCGCTTCCCGCATCTTTTCATCAATGGGAGCCGCACACCTTCTCCCGAATATCATCATTTCTAATATCATCCATCTTAGTAGGTCCGCACATCCACCTCAACATCCTCATTTCTACTACATTCTTCTTCTTGATATTTAATTTTTAATATTTTATAAAATAATGTAATTACAACAAATATTTATAAATAGGAAAATTGCATAAAATTGAAGATATATATATATATATATGTGTGTGTGTGTGTGTGTGTGTGTGTGTGAAATATATATATATGTTTGTGTGTGTTCCATCTCCCCAAAAACTAGTCAAAACAATCTATTATACGCTACTTACAAGCACAAGTAACTTGGATCGAAAAGAATAAAGTTTTCTACATGGAGAAACAAAAAGGATGACTAACATGCAATTTGAACTTTGAACTTGCCACTACAAAGGAGAATAAAGTTCTCTTTATATTTGAAAAAAAATTAAATATTCGTTGCCTCTTTGAAGATATTAGCAAACTAGCGGATAAAATACAGAATTGAAAAGACCATAAATTAGAGCGTCAATCGATCTAAAAGGTCTTAACTTTTCAATTTAATATATTTTAGTTCCCTTTTAAAATTTTTGAGTAATTACAAACTTACTTTTGAGAATTTGGGTATTATATGCAGGACTTACTCAATCGATTTTATTTTAATTTGAAAAAGTCTCTGGGCTTACGCCTCACTACAAAAAACGTGCCTCTAACACCTGGGTGTACGGCTCAATCGCTTGAACGTATACCTCGAATTGCTAGGTATACGCCTCTTGAGACATTCTTCCACACCATCGCCTTGGGGCATTTTTGGTGCGCATCGCTTCGCCCCGAAAACGTCTTTCAAAACACGACGGTCTCCACAATAAGGTTCCTTATATTGTTGGTCTTGCACCATTTAATCCCCATCAAACATGGCCTTTGCCTCGACAACATTATTAGAGCATTTTCCAAAGTACGCCGAGAAGGCCATTATGAAGTTTCCATAATGGTCTCTCACAACACCTCCTCCTCCTGCACTCACCTTTATAAATGAAGTTTCCTGTTAGTCAATCTTAATTAGCTTATTTCCTTTGAGAATGGAGAATAACAAAGGTGAAATTCATTGAGAAATTTTAAGGTTTCAAACAGATTTACTTTTCAGAAAATAATACGGCTATTATCTATTGAGTTTCGAATCTTGCACTACATGACCTCGAAGATTTCTTGGTTATTTCTGTGAGCAAAGCAAATATGATGTGAAATTGTGTGCTATATATATTGTCTTCCTCTTGGAGTAATGTAACGAGACATTTTAAGTTGAAAATATGAACTTAAAAGAAAAAGATCAATCTAATAAAGCTCACATAGATCATTAAAAACCTTTTTAAGCTAATTAGAAAAGAACAAAAACAAATGTAAAAACACCTCAAAGCGATTCTTCAAAAAATAATTTACGTTATTCGAGAAAAATTATCAAAAAAAAAAGATAAAATATCTAAAATCAACTTTATACCCAACTCGACATGGTCCCCAAATATCTGAATGGACTAAAAATCTTTTTAACTGTTTGAAAAGTTAGTTCCGGGGCTGCGCCATGTATCCCGAATAATGTCGTTCCAGAGTAATCCACTAGGATGGCCTCAAGCATCCGGACATTTATACTTAATCTTTTACTAGCTTTAAACAGTAACTAAAGGTAATCTATTTCAATTTGTTCTACTAATCGCATATTTCTTTTAAAATATTTATGAGCAAGAAGAATATACATTATAGAGCATCCGACCACTTGCTGATATAACAGAAAATATGAAACTAAAATATTAGCAGTTGCAATAAATTATACAATATAATCTTTTTTAAAAGATAAGTGAGTCAAGCAAAGTTGTGATTTATTCATGGCTTTCCATTATTTCAAGACTGTTTAATCAAAAAATGAGAATTTCGGTCAAAGTCTAATTTTAGAAGTACTCGGGTTACTGATAATCAAGAAATTTAATATTCTCACAGTAATAAGAAGGGAAATTAGAATATGAAATAGCAAAGTATTCAATAGAGAGCAACAGAAAATAATTATATTTCAATAATAATCAGAACACGCCTGTACAAATGATATCTCTTTCCCTTATATAGGAATCTATAGGTTCAATATCTACCCCCATTTATGACGAGTCATTGTGAGCATTAATGACATTAATGAGATGTTATAATTTGTAATAGTAACTGTTCATGAAGATTCTGTAACGTTTAAGATCATTCAGGCTCATTAATTGATGATTCGTGAACTTTTCCTTTTTATTGTCTTGATTTATTCTGTCGATGCCTCATCATGTATCAATTTAAACTTGAGCGACCATATATTTTCCTCGCGTGGGTGATTTTCTCGTGTCTGTTATGACTCATGCCTCTTTTAATTCACCTCTCCAGTTGTCACTTTCTTAATGATCTACATGTCTTGTCATATCAGCCACTCATATAAATCCATGTGTAATTTGATTTTTACCAATACAGATAGTCCACCCACTTGCTGAATATTCTGCAATTGAATATTTGGGAAGTGGTATGTATTTATGGTGAAAACTTTTGTCTTTGTTTCCCATGTATCATTATTCCTTCTCTAGAACCAACGCGTCGTACATCACTTCCATTTAATGCATATGCCACATGGCCTTCATTAACTAGGTCTGTCACTCTTTGGTGATTTCTAGGGCTTTTTTGCGGCTACACCTGTCATGTAATAACCGTTTCATTATAATGTTTTCATCATGGACTCTTTTTAAATGACGAATGCTACTTCATATAAATACCACATTTGTCATTGATTTTACGTAAAACTTTCTATGGAACATTCTTTGTTCACAATAGTTATCGTTCTTCATCACGTATTACTTTCTTATACAACTATGTTTTCTTCAGATCCTGATCCTCATAAAGTTGTTATAGTAGATGAACTTCCCCTTTCATCTGCTCCTACCAGAAGTAGAACAGGTGGCACGTTACGAAATTTAGGATCTTTTTCTATCTGTAGTTCTTCTCCTCATCCCATTATTACTCCCCCATCGTGTTCTAGAACTAGGTCTTCTTCTTCTCAGAGATCTTCTTCTAGAAGTAGAAATTCTAATGAAACACTTCGTGTACCCACTTTGATGAGATTATTCCCTCTGAACTTGCCTTCTTTACCGATTGGGAATCGATTAGAAATCAAGGTACTTCCATGACTTCTCATGATCGTGTTGATGTTTACCCTTCCAAGATTACTGAGGGTTTGATTTCTCTTGAGCGAACAGAATGTCATTGGAAATATGATTTCCTCATCTTAGTCCCTAATGCAAATCAAAGAATCACTTCATTCCAAGCTGGTTATTCTTTTGTGTATACATACCCTTTACATTTGGTTTTAGACCACCTATTTATTCTGTCATCATAGAGTTCTGTCGTTTGTTCAAAATTTGCTTAGGAAAAAATGGTCCTATATGGAGGGCCGTGGCATGCCTTAGATACTTTTCAAACTTGGCTGCTTTACCCATCACCTTTTATCATCTAATCCATCTTTATTCCCTCAACTTATTTTGTTCTGGGGTGTTTACTCTCGTGGCCAGAAGTAAGAGGATTTTGGTGAGCCCTAAAGATGAGAAGGTTGTGGTTGGTATGACTGATTTGTTGGTTCTCCCACAAGGGGGTTAGTAGAAGAGGAGAATATGACTTACCTAGAAAAGTGGAACTCTGCACGTAAGTTTCTTTTCATACTTTCTATTTCTTTTCTTTGTTTTTGTGAAGAATCTGCACTCTTATAGCTGTTTTATTTTTCTATTTCAGCAACCATAAAAGCTGTTGAGGAAGTCCCAGATTTCCATTATTGGGTAGAAAAATTGTAAATCATTGATCCTATGGAGAAACGTCTTGGAAATACCTTTCTAACAGGTTTGAATGGAAACTGAAAACTCATGGTATCTGATTCTTCCACTCTCTACCTTGCTTTCACACTTACATTGTCACTTATTAACCCTTTTCTTTATTAGGGTTTCCCATTTGGGGTGTGAGTGTTGCATCGATTTCTGCTTCGAGACTCTCTATATCAATGGCTCAAGAGAAAATCTTGAGTTCTTCATTAAAAAAAAAAGCTGAAAGAGCACATAGTTCTGATAGTGAAGAGGGGCGGGATGGAGGCTCATTGGTTTGTAAGCCTCGAGCTAGGAGACGTGTCATTTCGATGATGAAATTACACCTTCTCCTAGTTCTATTTCCATGCACGAACCCGAAGGTGCTATCTTAGTGAGTTCTGATGATGAAATGCCTGTCGCATCTCGTGGCTTTACTGAGCAACTCTTTTCTCGTGGGTTTGATGAAGATTTCGGCTTTGTTTCTAAGGAAATGCCACTTGCTCCTTTTCCTATGTCTATTCTAATTGATCCGTAGTTCCTCACACATGTTGCTACTGCCAACACTCTGCCCGTGGCTATTTTGACTCCCTCGACTGTTCCCACTGTTATAACTTCTCATGCAGAAGTTGGTTCCTCTAGTAGGGCAATGAAGAAAGTTAACATCGAGGTTCCTGAGGATGATAATCTTTTGAAGAAATCTGGCACAGCTAATGTATGGCTGAAAGCATTGATTGTCCCCGTTGAGGAATCAAAATTATAGAGCCACAATTCTTTAACGTGGATGAATGATATCGTACATTCATCTTTAAAGGTATAAGCCTTACCTTTTTATGTTGCACATGATTTCCTTTTCATTGGTATCACATTTTTATTTTCTTTATGTAGATCAACCTCATTGGCATAGAGGTGATGAAGATGATCGTCCACACAGAGTAGTTAATGAACAATTATCACATCGAGGCAGACAATTGGAAAGAGCATTTCGATAGCATTCAACTTGAAAAAGAAATCTTAGAGCAAGAAAAATGTACCTTGGAGCAACAGGTGAAAGCAATGGCAACAGATTTCGAGTGTCTTCTAATAGAGTTCAATTTTTAAAGAGTTCACTTGCCCCCTTACAGGCTTCTTATGATGATGCCTTGAATGATAAGGAAGAGCTAAGAAGTGAGATTGAGTAGTGGGAAGGAGATTATGAAGCCCTTGAAGATAAGGCCGCTATTGAAGTTAGTTAGGCTTTCATGAACACAAGCCACGACACTTTAATGGAAGCAACCGGGAAGGCTTTGACTTAGCTGTTGAGATTTCAAAGATAAAAATATTAAGAAAACCCAATAGAGTAAGAGCTTTTATTCACCTACGGTTGACATTCCCGATGGTGATGACGTACTCCTGGTGAAGTTGTTGTTCAATCTCCTTCCGCTCAAGTTGTTCCTCCTGCTACTAATGATGCCATTCTTCATCCTATTGGTTCAGATTCTGCCCCACAGTGAAAGTTTGAAATGTTTGAAGTGTTGTTTTATTTATTTATTGGTGGAATGTTTGGAAGTTTACCCCTGGTCCTATTTGGGGTTTAGTAATGTTTCAAAAGTTTTACCCCTAGTCCGTTTTGGGGTTTTAGTATCAAGTAATCAGGCTGGAACTTAGTTTTAACCAAGTTTATAATATTACAATGTTTTTGTCTAACTCTTACAATACCTTTATTTTGAGTTTCTGTTTTACTCTCTTAGCGGTTTACCCTTGTCTTATATTTATAAGTTTGGGCTTTATTGTCGCCAATTTTAATATTTATGTTTTTGTTTTATCCTTTTTATCTTAACTTTGCATTAAAAATGCTTCAACGCTTCGTGAGTTCTTTGAATAAGCATGAATTGTAAACGAGGGCCCCTTTTATATACGACACTTAATGAAGAAGATGACTCAATTTCATATTGGTGTAAACATACAAAAGAAGAAGTAAAAACATACATATTTATTAGAATAACTTGAAGAAGTTTTGTATTCTTGAACTTTCAAACTGTATACTTTCCATGTATTCAAATAACATCTACAATACTTTCATAACTATTTTCTTTATAACAGATATTACAAGATTCAAGGGTATATCTTGCAACCCACGACTAACTATTGCCCTTAACCTAGATACTTATAAGATTTTGTAATTCACATCTACGAGTGTATAATTTATTGTAGGCTTTTGAATCAGGCTTGAATTTTGGCTGTTGATTTGCTCGCTCTTAACTTTTTAATTTGTTGGGCAGAGTGCCTCAAGTTTGACTTGAATTCTAACTTTTCCAGTCTTCTTCGCCTTGAATATATACAGTCCACCAAGTGTTAGAGCTTTCAAGTATGCAATCTCGAGAACTTGATTATTTCTTCCATGTGGTTCATTTCTTGAAAAGGAAAAACATACGGGACTCAAAGGTATAATTTTAGATGATGACTGCTTAACCCTTCTTATTTCCATAAGAAAGGTTGTAACCTAGACCGGGGATAATTTTGTATCTTGCATGTATTTTAGGTCTTACATCATCACTTGGTGTTTGCGAGCTTTTTGCCTATCATCTAAAATGGTTAGTAAAATTAAAAAAGAATAAATTTAAACCTTACATTAACAATAACTTACAGAGGGTTTTCCCTTTTAGAAGTAATACTTCTTCAAATGAATTGCATTTCGATTTGTTGGATCACTTTTTCATCTATTGTTTCTAACTCATATGCACCCTTTCCTGCAATACCCCGAATCCTGTAAGATCCTTCCCAATTAGGACTCAACTTTCCTACATTGGTTACTTCTGTTGATTGAAAAACTTTTTTGAGTATAAAGTCCCTAATATTGAAGTACCTAAGATGAGCTTTCTAGTTGTAATATTTGCTTAATAATTTTCTTTTGCGTTGCTATCCCTATCAAGGTTGTTTTTCTCCTTTCTTCAAGCAAATCGAGATTTATTCGCATCTCTTCCTCATTTGAATCGTGGGTTTCTTGGGTGTATCTCGTACTTTATTCACCTACTTCAACTGGAATTAAGGCTTCAGTACCATACACTAGTGAGAACGTAGTCTCTCCCATACCTATTTTTCTATCATACGGTAAGCCCATAAGACTTCTGGTAACACTTCTAGCCACTTACCTTTTGACTCTTATAATGTTTTCTTTATGTTATTAATAATAAACTTGTTTGTTCATTCAGCTTTTCCATTGTCCATAGGATGATAAGGTGTTGAAGTTATCCGTTTAGTCTACCAACTCTGAAACAATTTTGTGATTTTTGCACCTATGAATTAGGAGCCGTTATAACACACGATTTCTTTTGGAACTCCAAACCGGCATATGATATTTCACCAAATAAAGTCCCTTACTTCTTTTTCCCACACCTATTTTAAGGCACCTACTATTACCCACTCGGTAAAATAATCAATTAGTACTAGTAAAAATCGTATGTTTGCTTTATCTTGCAGTAGTAGACCCACGATATCCATTCCCCACTTCATCAAAGGCCACGGTACAATAAGCAGATATAATAACTCCACAGGGTGATGCATGTTGTTAACATATCTTTGGCATTTGTCGCATATGGCCACATAAGTTTCTGCTTCTTCTTCCATTTTAGGCCAATAATACCGTGCTCTGATTAGAATTTTTACCAAGGATTTTCCTCCTGCATGATATTCACATTATCCCTCATGTACTTCTCTCATTACATACTCTGTTTGAGAAGAACTAAGACATCTTGCTAGAGGTCCACCGAACATGTTTCGATATAAGTTGCATCGGTCCATACAATAACGAGCAGCTTTTCGTCGAAGAGCCTCAGCCTTTTCTTATCTTCTAGTAGGATCCCGTACTGCAAAAAATTGACTATCTTGTTTCTCCAATTCCAAGTTAAATAATAGAAATTTACCTCATTTTTATATTGATAGAGGGTTGAATGAAGCAAATGTATTACATAAGCATTTTCTTCATTTGTTACTACTGCAGTGGATGCAAGACTAGCTAGCACGTCAGCTTCGACATTTTCTTCCTTGGGTATTTGCACAATTTTCCAAGATTGGAATTATCTGATCAAATCTTCTGCATTTTTCCAAATATTGTTGCATCCTCGCCTCTCTTGCTATATAATTCCCCTGCATTTGATAAAACACAAGCTGCGAGTCACTCTTGATTACAACCTGCTCTATTCTGAGTTCTCGTGCAAATTCTAGACCTGCAATTACAGCTTCATATTCTGCTTTATTGTTAGTAATGGGATGACACTTTATGGCTTGCCTTATAGTTTCTTGCGAAGGTGGGAGTGAACAATGCCTAAACCTACTCTTTTGACATTTGAGGAGCCATTAGTAAATAGGGTCCAAGTACCTGGATTAGACCCGTTGAATACCTGTAGTTCTTTTTCCTCTTCTGTTAACATCTATAGGCCAAAGTCTGCTACGAAATCTGCTAAAACCTATGATTTTATCGCTATTCTATGTTGATATATGACATCATATTCACTTAGGTCAATTGCCCACTTGGCTAATATACCTGATAATTCTTGCTTATGCAATATATTTCGTAAGGGGTAAGTGGTCACTACAGAGATAGGATGACATTGAAAATAAGGTCTCAACTTTCTAAATGCCATTATTAATGCTAAAGCAAAATTTCTAAATGAGGATATCAAGTTTCAACATCCAAAAAAGGACTTGCTAACATAATAAATTGGAGATTGTTTACCTTTGTCTTCGCAAACTAATATTGCACTTACTGCCACTTCTGAAACAGCCAGACATATAAGTAGCCTTTCTGCATCCTTTGGTTTACCAGCAATGATGAATTTGACAAGTATTCTTTTAGAATTTTGAGTGCTTGTTGCCATTCTTCAGTCCACTCGAGTTAGCTTTGCTTTTTCAATACTGAAAAGAACTTAAAACTTTTCTCCGAAGATTTAGAAATATCTCGTGAGTATATCTGGCATCTCTTCTATGGCTTTAATTTGTGCTGGATTTACTTCAATTCCTTTATTAGAAACAAGGAAACCTAAAGATTTATCGGAAGAGACCAAATGCACACTTCTCGGGATTTAACTTCATATTGAATTTGCGGAGAATCTGAAACATATCTGACATATGTTGAATATGATCTTCCGTCTGTTGTGACTTGACTAGCATATCATTGATATAAACCTCCATAGTCTTTCCAAGATGTTTTTGAAACATCTTCGTTACTAATCTCAGGTATGTCGCTCTAGCATTCTTTTGGCCGAAAGGCACGACTTTATCACAGTAAGTCCCCCTTTCTATAATAAAAGGAAGTTTTTTCCTCATTTGAAGGATCTATTTTTTATTTGATTATATCTTCAATAGGCATCTAAAAAACTCAAAGATTCATGTCCTGCAATAACATCAATTAGTTGATCTATGTGTAGTAACGGAAAAGAATCTTTAGGACAAGCTTTATTCAAGTCAGTATAGTATACGCAAACGCGCCATTTACCATTCTTTTTGGGTACCAATACAATATTAGCTATCTAATTAGGATATTTTACCTCACATATAGACCTGATTTTTAAAAGCTTTTGTATCTCATCTTGAATCACTTGGTTTTTGAAGGATCTTTGCTTCCTTTTCTTCTATTTAAGAGGTGGATACATTGGATATTCATTCAACTTATGGGTCATCTCCGGTGGTATACCTATCATATCTGAGTGCGACCAAGCAAAATCGGGTCAAGATGACACCAAAGTGGGCAATAGGAAAGTGAGGTGGCACCTCTTTTAGACAAAGAAACATATTTATTTTTTTTCTCCTTTTTGAGTTTTTAATCAATATTCTATCTTCATAACCTATATTTTTAGTAATCTTAATAACTGTCATGTCTTTGATATCCATAACCCCCCCCCCCCTCTTTCCCCAAAATATTTAATGTAAATTCATGACAAGTTGTATTTATCTTTTAATCTTTATTTATTTTAAAAATTTTATTTTTGTAACTAACGTCTCTTTAACTTCCACTCTTAGTAACATCCATAACTCCTATTGTCACGACCCTAAACTCAGCTCGGTAATTATGGCGCCTCTCGTGAAGACAAGGCCAGCCAACTCACTTCCAATTCACTTTAAGTAATTAAAATAATAACTACTAAGTCTTTAATAAGAAATAAAATCCCAAAATAAGTATTTAACAGTATAACTTGTGGAAAGAAAAGTCAAAACAGTATGATATTTTGGTTCATAAGTTGACTCATTGGAGACCTTTCAAGGGCTAAAACAGGATAAGCAAGGGTAGTCTAGGTATTTGGGGTTGTGGAATCTTTCCTAGCAGATTTGGAAACTTCTAGTAGGGGTTCTCAGTCAAGTTTAAGCTCTAAAACTTGGTCCACAAGTTACAAAATGAGGGACTGTAATGCAAAACAAAAATCTGAGATGCCCTACTTTGCTTGCCTATAGAGGAATTCTAAAACTTTCCCTTCAGAGGAGAATTTTTAAGAATTGAGAGCTGAAAATCCTAAAAAAGACTGCATACACAATGTTTTCCAGAAATCACTGTTTCATTGAATGGTTTTCTCGGATTTCTGAAGTTTTTTAGTTGTTGAAATACCATCTGATTCATCTGGGGTATAAATGGATTAAACTTGGGTTTTAAGAAGTTTGGTTTTGATTATTGTTCAATTGAAGCTGATATTGACTGCTAAATCTCATTTTTCTGTTTAAAAACTGAACCTGGGATCATATTCTGAGCTGTTTGTTGTTGCTTACTGCTGGTCTGCTCACATCTCCCTTTTGTTTTGTCATCCGGGTATTTTTCAATTCCATGGACACCACTTATATGTAGTTTGAAGCTTGAATCTGAAATATGAACAAATTGGATGATGGTTGCTGTTGAATTCTCACTTTTGTCTCTTTCAATTTCCTGCATAATATGTATTACTTAGTTTGGAAGTAGCTTGGTCGAATATGTTTGTAGTTTGAATAGAATATGACTATGTTTGTAATCATCCTATTGTTAGGTGTACTTGCTGAGTAATTTGTTGTGGAATTAATGTTGGCTCGAAATATAGAATAGGTTATGATATATGTATTTTGGGTCATTTGTTTGGACTATGAGCCCGTTGAAAATTTGCCTCATTTTTTTTCACTGTTTATGAAGCAAATATGCACAATTCTAAGTATAAAACCCTATGTTGTTTGTTGCCAAATTGTCAGCCTGTTAGATAGTCTATTGTATAACTGAGCTTTGCTTGGTTTATGTGTTTGTTAATCAACCAAAAGATTATTTTTCGAGCAGAGACGAGTTTGATTGAACTCTTTTTCCCGTAATTTCAATCTACCCGATGGTTGTAGTTTGGTTCGAGGTTGTGCTTAATTGTGAAAAGATGATGTTCACACTCGTAAGCACAACAGTAACATTTAGTCTCTTCCTTGTTTTCGTGTTTTTTTAGTTTGGAGTTTTGACGAAATGGGATCCAGCTCTGCTTGTATTTCTCTATTTTTGCATAAAGCTTTTTAAGTGTCCTTTTCTTGTGATAATATTCTATTCCTTATACTTGTAAATTTGGGTATTACAGTATCCTTTGCATTATTTGGTTGAATCTTTAGTTATGATACAACAGAAATTCATATGGTCTTGGCAGAGTTGAGTTACAAGTTTGACAATAGAATATTATGGATTGGAGTTCAATGCTTTGTCTTGGGTTTAATAGACTGCTAAATTTAAATTAGTTCTTATAAATTGAGGCGCGCCACTGTAATATTCGGATCGGGCTACACACCGCAGCGGTATATTTATGATTTTGGTTATTGTGGAAAGTATATGAATCGAGTATCGAGGAAAAGTAATAAATAGCTGAACATTATGCTCGAGGAGCATATTTTATACTTGATTAGTACCTATTGAGCTACTTGTTCTACCTAGTTTTAAAGAATTTCACTTGACATTTTCATTATTTGCTGCTAAATGGTTTTACTGTTTTGATATAAAATTGCTTAGTGCCTTTTCGTGATTTCATACTGTCAGTCATTAACTATTTTTATTACTCACTAGGTCGGAGTACTCACATTACTTCCTATATCGTGTGTGCAGATCCAGGTACCTCTGAGGGTAGTGCGAGCTTTTCAACAATTCATTTTCCACCGGAGTTATCGAGATAGCTGCATGGAGTCCGCAGACCCGATGTTCTCCATCTATCTTTTACATTTCCGCATTCAAGATATACCTTTGTAGTAGATTATTGAAACCTTGTACTTAGAGGCTCATACTTGTGACACCGGATCTAGTGGGCTATTGTTGAGATGTTTCAGGTTTTCTGCAGATTTCACGCATGCTGTTTGAACCTCTACTATTATTAAATCGGCATGTAACTCAAATAGCTAATAAATAATTCTATATAAAATGGGTTCTGAGTGTTTTATGGTCGGGCTTGCCTAGCATTGTATTGGGCGCCATCACAATCGAGGTTGGGGTCGTGACAAGTTAGTATCAAAGCCTAGGTTACTAGGTCTCGCAAGTCATGAGCCGGTTTAGTAGAGTCTCGCAGATCAGTATGAGATATCTGTATTTATCTTTGATCGTCTACAGAACCTTTAGGAAAACTTCAAAATTTTGAATTCTTATCATGCGTCCTTGATTCAGCTTGAAAAGTAACTCTTGAAATTCTTTCCACGCGTTTGTATGCGCACATAAGGGCTTAATATCAGAAGTTCCTTGATGGATTGTGATTCCCCAATCAAGGGGCGAGATGTAATCTCTGTGAGTTTATGTTGGGCCCGTCTAGAGGACTTGAGGCTGTATCTTGGCATATGGCTTAAGCACCGAGGTGCTGATTGTGTGAGCAAGTGTTTCAAACTTATACGTTTGGTAATGTCCCTATTAGTGGAAATGTCGGATGGATAACTACATTATCAGTATGTTAGTACTACGAGATGTATTTATGTGACTTGGAAATGATGATGAAGGTCTGTTGGAAGATAGAAGAACTATTAAGAGTTATGGGTGTGTGAAGGATGTTTTCATGTTTTCCAGTTGAGAGTGAAGTAAATTTTCTTGATACGGTATGAGTTCAGACTCAGGAAGACTAAGTGGTTGTGTAATGTGTATGATGATGGAAGGTATACAGAAATGTTATATTGAGGCAAAATAGGTGGGTTATCTCCTGCGGAGTGTTCTAAAGTGGTGTGATCCTTATGTGTATGTTAGGACATCTCATTTACAAGTAAAGAAAATGTGTTGAAATCTAGACTGGATAGCCTAGAGAGTGGTCTTAACTATTGTCTAAGTGAATGCAAGATTTGCAGAAAAGTTAAAAATTCTAGATGATTTGTGTTTCCAATAGTTTATGAAGGATTGAGTTTAATCTCAATATGGTATTAAGGCAGCAATAGAGTATATGCGTTATGAGTTATCGTTCGTTTTAATCTATGGCTTCGAGCCAAGTTGGGAAGGTTGTTATTGATTAGCTGATTACATGGTTATGTGCTATGTTGGTTCCAATTTAATATATGCTAGCGAATCAGTTCTGGTTGTAGAAATTGAGCCGAGGATGGCTCGGGTGAAGGAAAATTTTGACAAAGGTGATATGGTGCTTTATGGATATATGAGAATCACATGATGTCTTAAGCTGTTGCTGGTGAAGAATGCTCGGTGCATATAGTAGGATGATTTTTGTTTGCATTGTGACGAGGTCATATCTTGCGGTGTCAGAGTGCTAACGAGGCACGGGTGGTTCTGTTCATTGGATTAGGCTAAATGCAGTAAATAGAGTAAATGACTTTCATGAATTGTATTAATGTGTTCGAGATTCTACATGTGACAATTACGTATCTTGAATTTGTATATGTGATTAGAACTGAGTCTCCATTGGGAGAGGTCAAGATGTGTAATTTTTCTATATCAATTATGGGCTTCCATGTAGCACTATAAAGAAGGTGCAGGTAATGGTTCGGAATTTTTAGAATGTTCTATGATGTTTCGACTTGCGATGTAGCAGTTGGAAGGTATGAAATAGTTCGTGGGATGTGAGACAGCATGGGTCCCGTGATTCAATGTCACTCGGGATGAGTGTGGATGGATGTTGTTATATGTTGAATACAATTACTATTATTCCTAGGGCAATTAGGGTAAGTTGAAAGAATATGGATTGGTTAGCCATATATCTGTTGGCATATTGGTGGTAGAGATCAATTCTTCCAATATGATCAAGTTACACGTGTGATTTGTGGCGGTACAGGTGAGGCCTGTCATTCGTCGTAATTGATGTTATTCAAGAGTATTTCATTGTTATGGGCCTGTTACGCGTAGGCAGATCTCGAAAGGGTCATGGTGGGTTGGACCACTACTAAGAGATTTGCATATTCTACGGTTATGAGAATTCACATGTGTTTCTATGGTTCTCCTGAAGTGGGTTAAGTAGAAAGTTTTATATGATGAAATGTTAATCTAATAATGGTTCCAAAACTGTGATGAAGAGCGTATTCTATTGTATGTTGGCATGTTGGGTGCAATGAGTAGTGTGGAATTTGAAGTGAAGATAGAGGTAGCAACTCGGTATGGACAAGGATGTCACGAGCTCGCATGAGCAGGGAAGAAGTCCCGACGTTTAAGGTAAATCGGTATTGTCTTTAGCTTCACCTCAGAATGGTGTTTTGTGAAAAGGCTTTGCACCCTGGTTACTGATCCTTGATCGTTTTTCAGCGTTAGTGTGGTCGGAGGTTTGGAGGTACGACCCAGTTATTCGTAATGGTAGGTTGTAGGATGGTGTCCCACAGGAAGATTGTGTAAATATGACAGTTAGTCACTTGATTGATTGAAGACTTGAACCGAGTATGAATATTGTGATAATATTGTTGAATTTAGAAAATATGCACGGAGGGCACTAAGTCTATTTAGCTGTGGACTACGGATGATTTCTCCGACTCTGATGGATGTTCTTATGTGTTACAAGCGGAAGATGAGTTGTTAGGGACCTTTGAAAGGTAATTAACCTAGTTCAGTGTGATAAAAATTGGCTTGAGGTCGGTGGATGGATTCAAATGTGAATGTGGGCTCTATGTCAGGCCAAACGGGTTCATCTTAGTGATTCGCTCCTTATGGAGGAGGAGGCGGGGTGTTATTTTGTTGTCAGATATTTTATACAGTGATACACTGTGCCGTGTGAGTTGTGAGACGGTTTGAGAAAATGCTTACGTGTTGAGGATCCACGCAGAAATGATATTTATGAGCAATTTAGCTCGATGTACACCTCTTTAGTTGAGTGTTATGTTTGGATCGGGTGGCACACTGCCATGAGTGTGTTATTTAGATCGGTTGCGTGCAGCAACAATGTGATATTAAGCATAGTTCTCTATATGCTATTTTGTATTCCATGCTTTCTATATTTCTAAGGAGAGCACATATTAGTGAGTAAGTTAGGGAGTTCCTTCCAGAGTTCATCTTCCTTTAGTACCGCATTTTAATCGGTAGCCTATCAGCACTTTGTGGCATCATATGAGACTTTTGATTATGTAGGGGGTGGCTTATTACCGTAGCGGTTCGTACTGGATGAGGTCACGCATTGGGGCGAAGTTAGGCGGATGTATGATATTGCGGGCTAGATTCTTGTGTTCTGTCTCTATGATGGGAGACGTTTCTCCGTCTTGTGTTGTGGTGGTACTGAAGAGCTTGAAGTACAACTCTTTCATTTGAGTCATTTTCATGAATTGAGTATATTTAGACGGTTGCTTGTTTGTGCACGTATTGTGCGAGTTGTGGCTTAGTCCTGTATTAGTGTGTAATGTCACCAGAGTAGTGTGTTGATTGGATGAGATCGTTAGGATCTTTAATGAGTACGAGCAGATTCAATTTCCGTATGTCGGATGGATAATATCGAGCTTCAACTCAGAAATTTGATGTAGTATTTGCCAAAGGATAAGCAGTTTCATGAATGGTTTATCTAAAAAATTGTGATGGCTTACTGCGTGTTTTAGTTATTAGTTGTAGTATATGTAAAAGAATTGGAAAGAAACTTTAGTTGTTATGAGGTTTTCTACTGGTATTCAGGCCTTGTGTGCAGCTGCTATTAATGGCAGTTATTGCTACACGTGTTTGAGTTATGTGGAATATTAGGTAATTGCTCCTGAGGTTGTAGGTATAGGTTATTACAGCTGGTTCAGACTTGTTCTGAATATAGATGGGAGGTTATGTACTTATAGACGATTTCGTAAATGGAAATGTGGTTCGAAGGTTTATGGGCTAGATTGGATTATGAACTTGCAGTGACATTGTGTAGTTAGACCTATGTGAGATAGGGTGACGGGGGATCACCCTCGGGTATATGCATGGTAAAGTTATTCAGCTATTGGTTGGCTTCTAGAACAACTATGGGTACGCTCGAGGACAAGCGTTTGTTTAAGTTGCGGAGGATGTAACGACCCGACCCGTCGTCTCATGAGTAGCGCTCTATTTTCTCTATCTTCTACTCCTTTATGCTTCATTATCAGTGTCTTGTGTGAACGAGTTGGTTTGGATTGATTCTAGAAGGAAATGAGACATTTAGTCTCTTTATGGAAATCTTAGTTTGGAAAACTCAATCGGTTGTTGTCTTATGCGCTAGAGGGCTCGAATGCGTTTTTGGGTGACTCAGTTAGCTTCGAGGGATGATTTGTGACTTAGGAGTGTGATCGGAAGTGATTCTGGAAGTCCGGTGTAGAATTAGGCCTGAATTGGCCAAATTAGTATATTGGCAAATTCCGGTTTCTATGTGAGATTTTTATCCGAGAGGTCGAATGGAATTTGGAGAGTTGCTATAGCTTCATTATGTGATTTGGGAGGTGTGTGCAAAATTTCAAGTTATTCGGACGCCGTTTGGTCGAACTTCTGATCGAGAGTGTATCTTAGACATTATTGGAAGCTTAGGCATGAATTCAATGAGGTTTGAGTAATTTGATGTTGTTTGAGGTGTTTTGATGATTGGACCAAGTTTGAATGATGTTATGGATTCTGTTGGTATGATTGGTTGAGGTCCCGAGGGCCTCGGGTGAGTTCCGAATGGGTCCCGGGGTGTATTTAGGCTAAAATTAGTTGTTGGAGGTCTGGAGGGTTGAATCCCTGAACCCACGACCGCGGTCCGCGGTCGTATTTGCGCTGGCCGCGTTGGGAGACTACAAGGGCGCGGTCGTGCTTCTACGGTCCGCGCTGAAGGAGCTGGGCCACTAATCCGACTTTGAAAGCTCATATTGATACACAAAGAATTTTGAGATGATTCAAACATGATAGTTGCACTATGAATCTACTTTTCAGAAAAATATTATAATAAGCATTTGGACATCTCCAGCAAAAGATTTGGCCAAAATACCAAAGCCTGTCATTTCTGAGAAACATTGTGTGGCCGTGGTTATTTTTGCGCAGACCGCGCTGGTTTTCGCGCGGTCGCGGTAATTTTTGTGAGCCCGCGGAGGTGTAAATCTGGGGGTTACTTTATAAATACGAGGATTTGAGTTTTATTTGATATTTTGCCCTAGAGAGCTCGGATTTTGGCGATTTTTCGAAGGTTTTTCAAGAAATTTATTGGGGTAGGTATTTCTAACTCAGATTTGGCTATAGTACATGAATCTTTCATTGAAATCATCATTTAATTCGTGATTCGGGATGGAATTTGGGAAGAAAATTGTGGAATCTTTCAAAAATGTAAAATGATGATTTGAAGGACCAAATGGTGTCTGAATTAGATAATTTTCGTATGGTTAGACTTGTGGCAAGATATTCGAGAAGTGGGCCCGTGCTCGGGTTTTGCTAATTTCGAGATTTTTTCTATTTTTTGATTGTTTTCGATTGGGTGTTGTTCTATTGGCATATCATGACGTATTCATTGTGGTTTTGATCATATTCTATGCATGAGGAGGTCGATTTGAGAGGCTAGGGCATAGAAAGCTAGGATTTTGGACGACTTGAGGTGAGTAATGACTATAAATGATGTCCTGAGGGTTGAAACCCCAAATTTGCACAACATAGTGCTACATTGAGTTGAGGCACACATCGTATACGAGCGTGGGGTCCGTTACTACTGGGGATTGTGACTTGGTCCATCCTGTTGATGATTTTACCATTTTTTTTACTAAGGCTTGTTTATTGTTGATATGATTTGGCTAGTCGCCATGTTTGGGGCCTAGTGCGACCTGTAGTACCCATAGGGTAATTATTTTACTTATTATCCTCACGTTACTTGTTAAAACTCATATCCTCAGTCATGTTTCTAATTGTGAAACACAATACAAACTAGTTTAGAAATGCCAATCCTAAATGAGACCAATATGTGGGCGGAGACCCCTATTTTTTTTTATTATTAGTATGCCCGAGAGGCTGTGATTATTTTGACTGAGAGGAGTTGAGAACCCAATAATGAGGATGTTGTATATATTATGGATCGGGTTGCACGAAGCAGCAAATGTGTGTGTGTGTGTGTGTATATATATATATATATATACACATATATAATATACGGGCTGCGCACCGCAGCAATGTAGCGCTTGGGTTGTAGGAGCCCCTCCGGAGTCAGCACACCCCCAGTGAGCGCAGTCGACTATTGTTATGGATCGGGTTGTGCGCCACAGTCATATTCGGATCAGGCTACATTCCCCAGTGGTGTATTTATGATTTTTGTTATCGTGAAAACTATATGAATCGAGTATCGAGGAAAAGTAATAAATAAGTGAACAATATGCTCGAGGAGTATATTTTATACTTGATTAATACCTGTTGAGTTACCTGTTCTACCTGGTTTTAAGGAATTTCACTTGACATCTTCACTATTTGCTGCTTAAATGGTTTTACTGTTTTGGTATAAAACTGTTTTGTACCTTTTCGTGATTTCATATTGTCAGTCATTATTTATTTTTATTACTCACTGGGTCGGAGTACTCACATTACTCTCTGCACCGTGTGTGCAGATCCAGGTACCTCTGAGGTGTAGTTCGAGCTTTTCAACAGTTCATTTTCCACCGGAGTTATCGAGGTAGCTACATGGCGTCCGCGGACCTAATGTTTTCCCTCTATCTTTTACATTTCTGCATTCTAGATATACCTCTGTAGTAGATTATTGAAACCTTGTATTTAGAGGCTCAGACTTGTAACATCGGATCTAGTGGGCTATTGTTGAGATGTTTCATGGTTTTCCGCAGATCTCACGCATGCTGTTAGAACCTCTATTTTTATTAAATTGGCATTTAACTCTAATAGCTAATAAATAATTCTATATAAAAAGGGTTGTGAGTGTTTCATGTTCGGGCTTGCCTAGCATTGCGTTGGGCGCCATCATGATCGGGGTTGGGGTCATGACAAGAATTGAGCCGATCGCAAATACGACTTTGGGCTCGCAAATGCGAAGGTGCCCATGTTGGCCAGGGTTCGTAAATGCGATGAGAGACTCGCAAATGCGATGTCGCAAAAGAGACAAAGTGTCCGCAAATGCGAGACTGGGGAATTTCTTTTGGGTTCGCAATTGCAAACCCAGCTCGCATTTCCCATATTTGAGGTTTGTGTCAAGTTATTAAATTTTAAACTTAGCCCATTTCCCACTTGGCCTTGGGCGATTTTGAGATCATTTGAAGAGGGATTCGAGGGGAATCGATTGGAGGTAAGATTTTCTATCTCAATTCTCGTTTTTATTGTGAAACCCACCTAGAAATCCATGGAATTTAACTAAAATGGGAAGAAATTAGGGCCTGAGTTTTGAAACTTCAAATTGGGATTTAATGGATCATTTGAGCTTGTATTTGAGAACTTTTGATATGTATGAACTCGTGGGAAGATAAGGAGTCTAATGATGTGAAAATTTCTGAGTTTCGAGAATTGGGCCCGGGGCTCGGGTTTTGCTAATTTCGAGAATTTTGATATTTTTCGATTATTTTTGATTGGGTAATGTTCCCTTAGCATATTGTGATTGTTCGCTCGGATTATGCATAGATTCGACGTGCGTGGAGGCTGATTTGAGGGGCAAAGGCGCCGCGAGCTAGAGATTTCGCCGGTTCAAGTTGAGTAATGATTGTAAATGATATCCTGAGGTATTGAGACCCCGGATTGCACATCGTAGAGCTATATTGAGGTGACTTGCACGCCGGATAGGGAGTGTGGGGTAGAGCACCGTTGCGGATTGTGACTCGGTCCATCCCGATAGATGAATTTACTGTGTATTTAACTTACTATAAACTGTTATCATTATGATTGAGCTGATTGACATATTTGGGCTTCATGCCAATTGATTGAATACTTCAGGGATTGCTATTACTGGTTTCTTACCATTTTTACATATTATTAAACTCAGTCCTAGTATTTAATACTATTTTTCAAACTCAGCCAAGTTTACTTTGCTTTAACACTTGAAATGAGATTTCCAACAATGTTTTGGGCTGAGCATCCATGTTTACTTTTGCCCGAGGGGCATATGTGATTTTTGACTGAGTAAGGCCGAGGCCTTGTGTTATGAGGATACTTTTGGATTGGGATCCACTCCACAACAATATATAAATATATATGGATCGGGTTGCACGCCGCAACAGCGTTATACTGATGCTAATATTAGGCTGAAGGCCTAAATTGGATGCCATTAGATGGCTTGATATTGCCCTTGGGCCGTAAGGGGCCCCTCCCAAAGTCTGCACACCCCCAATAAACGTCGTCAACGATAAATGAATTAGGATGCACGCTACAACGACATATGGAGCGGGCTGCACACCGCAGCGATATGTGGCGGGATGCATGCCGCAGCGGTACCGGTACTGGTTGATGTTTTTGCATTATCTTATTTGCCTGCTATTATCTGTTGTTTTGTGCTACTTCTTACACTATAGACCTTATATTCTGGCATTCCTTAATAACTGAGTGTTGTGATCGCGGGGCGGAAATTCTGTACTTATCTGCACTATTTGTTTTGTATTCATTTGCATAACTGCTGAAAAATGTCATTTTTAAAAGAGGTTTTAAACTAAGGAAAAGTGTTTCGCTAAAGATTTCATAGCTTCACTATTTTTTCTAAAAAGAGTTTACACTGCTTCTATATAGCATAATGATTTGTCATACATGATTTCTTATAGCTCGGTTGTTATTTACCTTTATTATTCACTGAGTTGGAGTACTCACTTTACTCCTTGTACCTCGTGTGCAGATGCATGTATCTATTCACCCAGTAACGAGTTTTGGCCGATCAGAGGCAGAGTTATATGAGTAAGGAAGTGACTGCCAGCGTTCGCAGCACCATGTTTCTCTCTGTTGTTCATTATTCTAGTTTTGTATATTTTAAACCTTGTTGTGGATTTACATCCTGATAAATGCTCGTGACATTTGACACCCTGATTAGGGATGTGATGGGTTGTACTTCCACTAATTTATATTATTAAGTCATATTGTAGATGTTTATTCATGTTTAAATTATTTCTGGAAATACAAGTTGGGTTAGTTGGCTAGCCTCGTCTTCACGAGAGGCGCCATCACGACCAGTGCTGGGTTTGGGTCGTGACATTAGTTGAATTTACTATTTTATTCTTACAGGTATTGTGAAAGTAACAATCAGCTTCATGCTGAAATTGTTATTGATTTGAAGTAAATGCTTGATGACCACAATGTTCTTGCAAAGTCATTTAGGATGGTAAGAGATCGATTTCAAGAAGATCGAAGCTCAAATGTTAGATTAAGATTGATAGGGAAGTCTGAAGTCCCAACAATTGTTTCATCTAAAAGATTATTTCAGTAATTCATGGTAGATGGATATACAATGATGGAAACTTCTCGATTGAGGTTTATTAGGCTTCATCAGAAACAATTGAGAGCACACTTTTATAAAGGGCTAGAAGATGTTTTTCATGGAGACATAGAACCTTCTTCTCAAGGACAAAGAGTTATACTTTCTTCCAGCTTCACAGGGGGGTGCACATTACATGTTACAGAATTATAAAGATGCTATTGAAATTTACAAATGGGCAGGGTATCCTGATTCATCACATTTACTTGCAATGCAAAATGGCCTGAAATTAACTTATGCAGAATTCCCTTTTATGTTTGTTTGGAAACAAAAATTGAAAAGATGGGAAAGAAGAAGAACACCTGCATTTTTTATTAGAAGAATCTTCTTTGTACCACCTGGATCTGGTGAGCAATGTTACTTTAGATTGTTGTTGAATGTAATTAAAGGTAAAAAATCCTAGGAGGATCTCAAAAAAATCAACGGTCATGATCATGAGACTTTTATGGATGCATGTTATGCTCTAGGTTTATTAGATGATGACAAAGAATAAGTTGATGCCATTGTAGAAGCGAGCAATTGGGAAATCCCATTATATCTTAGAAAATTATTTGCTATGCTACTTTTATTAGATTCAATGTCACGCCCAGAAAGTGTTTGGAAAGAAACATGGCATTTACTATCAGAAGATATCCTTCATGAAGAAAGAACAATTTTGGATAACCCAGGTACTCAAATAATACTTCCAATTTCAAGTTATCATATTGTATTTTTGAATTGTAGATGATTTGCATAACTATATTAGTTAATTTAATTTGTTAGTACTTCATTCAATTTAATATGATACTAAGATTACGTGATTTTTTCCCTCTATTTCCTTCAAAATAAATCCCAGAACTACATGTTCTAAAAATTTGGGTAGTTATGTTTATTTTACCTATAGTGTTACATTTTGATTATTGATGTACGGATGAATACATTTACTAGACATATAGACAGTTTATTCTTTGTAATTCATTCCATTACAATTTGTAACATCTAATAATCAGTACTTATGCATTGTCCACTTTAATTGAAAAAGTTTTGATTTGTTAATATTGGAAATCAAACCTGCCTTTGTTGATATATTATGTATAACAAAATGCATCTTTATGTATTTCTAGTTTTCATCAATGAAATGAACCATATTGTTTGGACTATCAAATTCATTCAACTTCGATAAAATTAAATAGCCTTCAATTTTATCTAAACCATTATTTTACATTTTACTGTTATGTTTATCTTACTATTCATTTCATGTAGCTCAACTAAACATTTATTTATTTTGTTATTATATATTTCTTATTATTTCAGAAGCTAATCTCACTGATGATGAATTTAAAAATTGTTGTTTTGCAAGAGCTATAAAAAATTTTAAAAGGACGTGGAAGAAGTTTTCAAGATTTTCCAACAATGCTAAGACTTGTTTACAGTGCGGAAGAAGTTGATAACAGTAACAGATTAATTCGTGATAAGTTGCATTATAATAGACGCGCAGTGGCAGAGGAATATGAACGATTATTAAAGAATTTGACGGATGAGTAGAACTCAATTTATGAGAAAATAATAACAGTTGTAACTGAAATAAAAGGTGGATTTTCCTTCTTATATGGTTTTGGAGAAACATGAAAGACTTTTATTTGGAAGACTCTAGCTTCTGCCATAAGATCTAGAGGAGATATTGTGTTAACTATTGCATCTAGTGGAATTTCATTACTATAATTACTAGGTGATCAAACAACGCATTCAAGATTCGTAATTCCAGTCAATCTAACTGAAAATTCAACATGTAATATCAAGCAAGGTACTCTATTAGAAAATTTGATTGTCAAGGCAAAGTTGATTATTTGGGATGAGGCACCAATGATGCATAGATATTGTTTTGAAGCTCTTGATAAAACTTTAAGAGATATCTTTGATTCAAAGATGTATCTAATTTAGAACGACCATTTGGAGGTAAAACAGTTATTCTTGGTGGTGACTTCAGGCACATATTACCTGTCATCCCAAAAGGTATTAGGCAAGATATTGTTAATGCTTCTCTCAATTCTTCTTATTTATGGCCTTATTGTCAACTTTTAACGCTAGCAAAGAATATAAGATTGCAAGGTAATGAAATAGGCCCCATGTGGATGAGTTGAGAGACTTTCAGATTGGATTTTGGCAATTGGTGATGGTATGATAGGTAGTTCAGTTGATGGCAATGAAAAAGTTCAAATTCCGGAAGATCTTTTGATAAAAGAATCTACTGATCCAATATCTGCAATTGTAGAAAATACATGTCCCGATTTCACCCGTCGTTGCAATGATATTGCATACCTCCAACAATGAGCCATTCTTGCTCCAACTCTTGATATGGTAGAATCAATCAATCAATAATATATGATTTCGCTCAATCATAGTTCTGAGAAATCATATTTGAGTTCCGATACAATTTGCAGCTCTAATCAGACTTATTCAGCGTTAGAACATATACACACACCAGAATTCTTGGGTACTATTTGTTAGATAATACGCTTAACGCTAGGGGGGTGAATAGCGTTATAATAGAAATTAGCGTAAACTTGCGGAATTTAAAAATTGCAGGAAGTAAATAAGTGTGATAAATAATAAAGTACGCACCGATGTATTCTGGTTCACCACAACACGTGGCTAGTCCAGTCCCCGAGAGACTCTCTCGAGATTTTCCACTAACTTGTCAAGCTTACGGGTGCTCAACAAACCTTTACAACTTAAGGACACACGCCTTAACACTTTTGCTCGGAGATACAACACTCCAAGACTTCAACAAAGGAAACACAAGTTCCTTACAACAAGAGAATCACAATTCTCTTACAAGTGTACAAAACACTAAACACTCAAACAATACACTCCTTAATGAGTAGATATGAGTAAAAGAAGTAAGCTCAAGATCACAACAACTATGGACAAGACTTTGGCTCTCAAAAGCTTTATGAAATGAATATAAAATGATAAACAATAGTATGCAAGCTTATAGCAATAGAAAGATCAGTTGTTGTATGTTATTGTGTTTAAAACACTAAAATGAAGCTGTATTTATAGTTGAAAAACTTGGCATTACCGTTGCCTAATTGCCAATTAAGAGTTGCTGATTTTACTGTATGACAATCGATTGTCAAGAAGTCACAATCGATTGTTTGCCAATCGTTCCAGAAATCAATCCCAGATTTTACGCTTAACAATCGATTGTCCAAGATCAACAATCAATTAGTGGTAACGTTCAAAAAATCATTTTCAGATTTTACGCAAAACAATCGATTATATAAAATCAATAATCGATTATTCAGCAACGTTCAAAAAATCTTTTCCAGATTTTAATTTTAACAATCGATTGTACAAAATTAACAATCGATTACCTGACGGAATTTGAAAACTTTACGACAACGGTCAGCTTCACAATCGATTGTGCAATGTTAACAATCGATTATTTATCAGACTTTGAAAATCATTTTAGAGACTGCCTCGTGACAATCGATTGTTATATACTCACAATCGATTATTTAATAACTTTGAAAAAGTCTGGAAGACACTGCCTCAACACAATCGATTGTCATATGTTCACAATCGATTATTTTGTGACTTTGAAAAATCTGATGGATACTGTCTCTTCACAATCGATTGTCATTAGCTTCACAATCGATTATTCTGAGTTTTGAAAAACATTGAGGTACACTGCCTCATCACAATCGATTGTCATAAGGTTCACAATCGATTGTCATGCAGGTTTGAAAAACCTGATGCTCACTGCCTTAACACAATCGATTGTCATTAGTTCACAATTGATTGTCATGCAGACTTGGCTTAACATAATCGATTATCATAAGTACATAATCGATTATCTTAGTCCAGATTTTTTAGAGGCATGTTTAAAAATCATTTTGACTAAAGTAAATGTGCATGATTTAAAATCATTTAGCATTAAATTAAATATGCATGATTTTGTAAAAATAGTTTTACGAGAGAAGCCATGTCATGAGTCAAGTTGTCGGATCAAGATCACAATTAAGAACGACTCATTTAAACTATAAAACTTTGTATTGCTTGAATCTTGTTATCCACCAATTGTGCGCTTGTACTTGAACTTCGTCATATATCAATTTGCGCTTGTTTGTCATTCATCAAAACCTACACATAAGAACACACGTTTTAGTATAAAGCCTTGAGAACGTGTTTCCAAAAATTTCCCCCTTTTTGATAATGGCAAACTTTAAGCGGGATATGCAACTTAAACAATTTATAATGACGATTCAAGACATGCATTTGTTCCCCCTCAATATATGTATTCCCCCTCAATTTAAGCTTATAAATATTGAGAGTGCATACCCGTTATCTTCCCCCTTTTGCCATTAGCAAAAATAATAAGAAGATGCCAAAGATGTAAATAAAACTTGTTTATTTATTGGAAAGAGAACGTGATTACTTAAAGAGAGTACAATAACTCAAGTAATAGCAGAACAATCGATTATTGATACGAGATAATCGATTATTAGACGACAGAAACCGATTTTTCTGAAGAAGACTCGATTATTGCGCGTCATGCTTTATAATTCCCCCTACCTTTAGGGCGATACCTGCAAAAATTCGTTAAACGTCTCCGACGCTCAAGTTAGAAATCATGTAAAATAAAAAGATGCAATGCATGACTTAGATCAACGTGGAGTCAAGAATCCCGAGTTCACTACGAATTCGGAAGAAGGACTCTTTCTCTAAGGGCTTAGTAAAGATGTCGGCCAATTGGTCTTTGGTTTCAACAAATTCGATTTCGACATCGCCCTTGAGAACGTGATCTCTTATAAAATGATGTCTAATTTCAATGTGTTTTGTTCGCGAATGAAGAACGGGGTTCTTCGTCAAGCATATGGCACTAGTATTATCACATCTAAGAGGGATATGATCAAGACTTAGGCCATAGTCCAAGAGTTGTTGTTTCATCCAGAGGATTTGAGCGCAACAACTCCCCGCGGCTACATATTCAGCCTCGGTTGTGGACAACGCAACACTTACTTGTTTCTTGCTAAACCAAGAAACGAGAGAGCTACCGAGCAAATGGCAAGTGCCACTAGTGCTCTTGCGGTCCAATTTGCATCCAGCAAAATCGGAGTCGGAATAGCCAACGAGTTGGCATGAAGAACCTTTGGGGTACCATAGACCCACATTTGTAGTACCAACAAGGTACTTCAAAATCCGTTTTACCGCAGTAAGGTGAGACTCCTTCGGACACGATTGATAACGGGCGTATAAGCACACGCTAAACATGATGTCCGGACGACTAGCAGTAAGATAGAGAAGAGAGCCAATCATACCTCGATACTTCTTAGTGTCGACTTCCTTACCTTTCTCATTTTTGTCTAGATGATCAGATGTGCTCATGGGAGTCGCCATTGCTTTTGCATTGTTCATTTCAAATCGTTTCAGCAATTCTTTGCAATATTTGGCTTGGCAAATGAACGTACCTTCTTTCATTTGCTTTACTTGTATTCCCAAAAAGAATGTTAACCCATCCATCATAGACATCTCAAATTCGCTTGTCATTAAATCGGAAAATTCCTTGCATAAGACATTGTTAGTAGCACCAAATATGATATCATCCACATATATTTGAACTAATAAAATATCATTGTTTTTATGCTTAACAAAAAGGGTGGTGTCAACTTTCCACCTAATGAAATCATTTTCCAATAGAAATTTACTCAATCTTTCATACCAAGCTCGGGGAGCTTGTTTTAAACCATAGAGAGCCTTTTTGAGTTTGAAAACATGATCGGGAGATTTAAAATCTTCAAAACCGGGGGGTTGTTCAACATAAACTTCTTCTTGAATAACACCATTTAGAAAAGCACTTTTCATATTTGATATAAATTGAAATTCATAAAAGAGGCAAAAGCGAGCAATAGACGAATAGCTTCTAATCTAGCTACGGGAGCATATGTTTCTTCATAGTCAATACCCTCTTCTTGATTATAGCCTTTTGCTACAAGCCTAGCTTTGTTTCTAGTGATTACACCATTTTCATCTAGTTTGTTTCGAAAAACCCATTTCGTACCAATTATGGTATGATTTTCGGGTCTTGGCACCAAATCCCAAACGTCATTCCGTTTGAATTGGTTAAGCACCTCTTGCATTGCCAAGGTCCAAAATTCATCCCCAATTGCTTCGGAGATGGTTGTTTGTTCAATTTGAGACACAAAAGTAGTATGTCCTAAGGTGTTCTTAAGGGAGTTTCGGGTACTTACCTTTTCTCCGACGTCGCCAATTACCTGTTCGAGAGGGTGATATTTGATTTTCCTCCACTCGTTAGGCGTTTTCGTTTCATTTTCCAATTGTGGCGCTTCCTCCGTTGGTTGTTTCAAAATTTCGTCTTGATTTTCCTTAGGCGTTTCCTCTTGTATTTTGTCTTTCAAGTTATCTAAAATACCTGCAAGATCAAAACCGGAATCCTTTCTCACCAAGCGAGCATTATTTTCGGCAAATACAACATGAGGGGATTCCTCCACAGTTTCGGTTCTTTTATTAAAAACCCTATATGCTTTGCTACGTAAAGAATAACCAATGAAAATTCCCTCATCAAATTTTCCCAATTGATCTTTGCCGTTGTTATGAATAAAACATTTATAATAGAATACTCTAAGATGGGAGATATTTGGTTTCCTTCCCTTATAGAGTTCATAGGGAGTTTTCATGAGTATAGGCCTTATGACTACTCTATTTAAGACGTAGCATGCGGTACTCATGGCATCCGCCCAAAAATGTTTGGGAATCTTGGCCTCTTCGAGCATGGTTCTAGCCATCTCTTCGAGACACCTATATTTCCTTTCCACCACCCCATTTTGTTGTGGTGTACGTGGAGCGGAAAAGGTATGCTCGATACCGAGTTCGTCACAAAAGTCTGCAAAGAGATTGTGATCAAACTCTCCCCCATGATCACTTCTAATTGAAGTGACGGTTGTTTCCTTCTCGTTTTGACACGCTTAAGAAAATATTTAAAATTCTGAAAAGCATCACTTTTATTGGCAAGAAATAAAGTCCAAGTAAATCTAGAATAATCATCAACAATCACAAAAGCATAACGATTTCTTCCTAGAATTTCACTGCGAGAAGGTCCAAATAAATCCATGTGATGCAATTGCAATGGTCTAGAAGTTGAAACAATATTTTTGGATTTGAAAGATGCTTTTGTTTGCTTCCCTTTTTGACATAAATCACAAATAGAGTCATTTTCAAATTTTAAATTGGGAAGACCAATAACTAAGTTTTGAGAAATCAATTTGTTCAAAAGATGCATGTTGATATGTGCTACTCTACGATGCCATAACCAAGTATCATCCTCTTTACTCATAAGACAATCAATATATTCGGGTGAGGAATTAGCAAGATCAACCATATAAATATTATCCACTCTAAAACCACGAAGGATAATTTTAAAATCACTACGTCTAAAAACTAAGCATTCATCCGAATCAAATAGGGCAAGATTTCCCTTGTCACATAATTGACTTATGCTCAAGAGATTATGCTTTAAACCTTTCACAAGTAATATATGCTTAATAGAGGAATTTTCATCCTTACCGACCGATCCGATGCCAATAATCTTTCCTTTATTGTTATCCCCAAAAATCACACTTCCTCCTTCTTTGTGTTCTAGTTGAAGAAATTTGGATTCGTCTCCCGTCATATGTTTGGAGCATCCACTATCAAGGTACCATAGTACGCTTGATCCCTTCAAACATATCTACAAAACAAATTAATGCGTCTTAGGTACCCATGCCATTTTGGGTCCTTGAGGGTTAGGCATATTATAATGATGCGATTGAGTGATATGTCTATGTCGTGTAAAACATGCAGGAGCAATATGACCAATGCGTCTACAATAATGACAAGTCACGTTGGGGTTATGCATCCTTCTAGGTTCATAGTAACTTGATGGACGAAAATGATTTACTCTATTTTCATTTTGACTATTGCGCATTTCATGAGAACCATTTCTCCTACTATTAGTTCTAAAATGAGCAGCATTTCTAGAGTAATGGTTATGTCTAGATGTTCTAAAAGACTCAAAACTCCTTCTAGTGTTTGGCCTAGAATATGCATCATTTCTAGGGTAGTCATTTCTAGGTGGTAAGTCATTTCTAGGTCTTCTAAAATGTTCAACATTTGGTCTAGCATGCATATTTGTTCTAGGATTGCTATTTCTAGGATAGGCATTTGTTTTATTAATCCTAGGTTGAGCCTTAGGTGGTTGGGGTTTGGCTTCAACCTTTTCTTTAGGCTCATTCTTAAAGCCTATGCCATGCTTGGTTGATTTCAAATTAACAAGGACCTTATTCAAATTTTTGTGGGAAGAATTAAACTTATCTAAGGTACCTTTAAGTCTATCTACCTCATTTTTGAGATGCATGCAAGAAGAACAATTTTTAATAGAACTTTCGGGCTTGTCGGCGCTTCTTTTTCCAAAAAACTTGTTTTCCTCTTTCAGCTTCTCATTTTCTAAAACCAGTTTTTCTAAATCCTTTTCTTTCAAAGAAAGCTGTTTTTGAAAATCTTTTTCTTTTAGAGAAGCATTTTCTTTTATGCTCTTGACAGTTTTTGATGCCTTAATAAATTCAGTATATAGCTCATCAAAAGCAGTTCGCATTTCTTCAAGAGTAAAGAAGTTTTTAGAAGAGATTTGACATACCTCATCTTGCTTGTCTTCTTGCGCCATAAGACAAAGGTTTGCGGCTTCGTCTTCTTCTTCTTCGCTTGACTCATCTCCGGAGTCTCCTCCCCAAGAAATGTATGCACGTTGCTTCTTAAAAGGTTTCTTCTCCTTTTTGATGTTTGGGCAATTTGATTTGATGTGCCCGGTTTCACCGCATCATAGCACTTTATTTGTTCGCCTTGCTTTTTGCCCTTTCGTTCATACTCCTTTCGCATGAACTTTTGAAATCTTTTGATAACGAGTCCAAACTCGTTGTCTCCGTCCTCATCAACTTGAGGTTGGCTTGTGCTTGCCTTAAGCGCTATTCTTTGCCTCCTTTGATCATCAACAAGAGGGTTAAGTATAGTAGACTCATAAGTCTTAAGGTTACCTCTTAATGCGTCGATGGTGACATTTGAGACGCCAATGGATTCTTGGATTGCGTTGGCCTTTGATCGCCATGCCGGAGTGAGACTTCTAAGAATTTTTTGAACAAGTTCTCTATCCGTGAATGTCTTCTTGAGAGCATGTAGATCATTTACGATTATTGAAAATCGTTCAAACATTTCATCCACCTTTTCACCTTCCTTCATGTGAAATAATTCATAAGCATGGGTTAGGAAATCAATTTTGGCTTTCCTTACCTGGTCCGTACATTCGTACGTAATTTCCAGCTTGTCCCACATTTCCTTCGCCGTTGTGCAACACGATATTTTCCTGTAATCGTCAGCATTTACAGCACAATATAATAAATTAATTGCTTTAGCATTATTTTGCACCTTTCGGATATCATCCGCGTCATATTCTTCTTCGGACTTGGGAACCCATTCGGTTTCAACCTTTTTGGTTGGAATTTGATTTCCCTTCGTTATCACCTTCCAAAGAAGAAAATTGTTTGCTTAAATGAAGATTTTCATCCTCTCCTTCCAGTACGTATAGTTTGTACCGTTGAATAGAGGTGGTCGTGTGGAGCATTGTCCTTCATCAATTCCTGCAAGAGAGTCACGAGTAGAAGCCATGGATGGGTCTCTCAAACTGTTAAGTCTTCAGAGAGTTGGGCTCTGATACCAATTGTTAGATAATACGCTTAACGCTAGAGGGGGGGGGGTGAATAGCGTTATAATAGAAATTAGCGTAAACTTGCGGAATTTAGAAATTGCAGGAAGTAAATAAGTGCGATAAATAATAAAGTACGCACCGATGTATTCTGGTTCACCATAACACGTGGCTAGTCCAGTCCCCGAGAGACTCTCTCGAGATTTTCCACTAACTTGTCAAGCTTACGGGTGCTCAACAAACCTTTACAACTTAAGGACACACGCCTTAACACTTTTGCTCGGAGATACAACACTCCAAGACTTCAACAAAGGAAACACAAGTTCCTTACAACAAGAGAATCACAATTCTCTTACAAGTGTACAAAACACTAAACACTCAAACAATACACTCCTTAATGAGTAGATATGAGTAAAAGAAGTAAGCTCAAGATCACAACAACTATGGACAAGACTTTGGCTCTCAAAAGCTTTATGAAATGAATATAAAATGATAAACAATAGTATGCAAGCTTATAGCAATAGAATGATCAGTTGTTGTATGTTATTGTGTTTAAAACACTGAAATGAAGCTGTATTTATAGTTGAAAAATCTTTTCCTGATTTTAATTTTATCAATCGATTGTACAAAATCAACAATCGATTACCTGACGGTATTTGAAAACTTTACGACAACGGTCAGCTTCACAATCGATTGTGCAATGTTAACAATCGATTATTTATCAGACTTTGAAAATCATTTTAGACACTGCCTCGTGACAATCGATTGTTATATACTCACAATCGATTATTTAATAACTTTGAAAAATTCTGGAAGACACTGCCTCAACACAATCGATTGTCATATGTTCACAATCGATTATTTTGTGACTTTGAAAAATCTGATGGACACTGTTTCTTCACAATCGATTGTCATTAGCTTCACAATCGATTATTCTGAGTTTTGAAAAACTTTGATGTACACTGCCTCATCACAATCGATTGTCATAAGGTTCACAATCGATTGTCATGCAGGTTTGAAAAACCTGATGCTCACTGCCGTAACACAATCGATTATTAGTTCACAATCGATTGTCATGCAGTCTTGGCTTAACATAATCGATTATCATAAGTACATAATCGATTATCTTAGTCCAAATTTTTTAGAGGCATGTTTAAAAATCATTTTAACTAAAGTAAATATGCATGATTCAAAATCATTTAGCATTAAATTAAATATGCATGATTTTGTAAAAATAGTTTTACGAGAGAAGCCATGTCATGAGTCAAGTTGTCGGATCAAGATCACAATTAAGAAAGACTCATTTAAACTATAAAACTTTGTATTGCTTGAATCTTGTTATCCACCAATTGTGCGCTTGTACTTGAACTTCGTCATATATCAATTTGCGCTTGTTTGTCATTCATCAAAACCTACACATAAGAACACACGTTTCAGTATAAAGCCTTGAGAACGTATTTCCAACACTATTAAATGTTTGGGAGTTCCAAATCACGCTTAGTGTACTAGTGATGTTATTAAGAAATACTGATCAGTCAGCATGATTGCATAATGGAACAAGGTTGATCATAACTAAACTTGGAAATCAAGTTATTGAAGCTAAGGTTCAGTCACGATATATGGCTGGACAGAAAGTATTTATTCCTAGAATGACATTGACTCCGTCTCATGCTTGAATTTCATTTAAGTTCCAGCGAAGACAATTTCCAATAGTTGTATCTTTTTCCATGACAAGCAATAAAAGTCAAGGACAATCATTGTCTTACGTGGGATTATTTTTTTAAGAAACTAGTGTTTACATGCGGACAGCTATATGTTGCTCTTTCTTGAGTTACAACTAGAAAAGGATTAAAAATTTTGGTTTATGATGACGATGGACAAATAAATACTGAAGCTACAAATTAGTATTTAAAGAAGTTTTTCAAAATTTAATCTGTCTATCATGAATCAAATGGAAAAAGAGCTCTTGCAGTGATTCCTAAACATTTAATAGATATGTTATACTTTTGGATAAATTTTGAACTCAGTTTATGATTCTCTGTTATTTGTTTATAAAGTAATATGTACATATTGATATTAATTTAATTTCTGCTCTTCATGCTCTTCAAAATGAATGGATAAAACCATATACAATAATTACCTGAGTGTCATTTGATCCCTCACCAACCGGTGTAGCATGAATTGATCATTATATGTGAGCTAATCTCAAATCCAAATGACCATGCAATATAAGAATACAGTTCATAACTTAAAACTGTAATGTTCAATGGAATTTTATTAGAGTATCAACCTCGTCTTTAAGTTTCAGATTACACAACCCATAAAATACTAACAGGAACAGTTCCCATAACTTTTCATTTTTCTTGCTGATGCACCTTTGATAACTGAAGAGAACAATAATTATCTAAGAAAGAACATTAAATTTCTTGGTCACTCAAGTCATTGCTTGGAAGATTCATGTAGCTTATAAATACAGTAATCTTTTAATTTACTTCCTGTTCCTCAGTACACTAAAGAATGAATTTTTATTTTGATGCAGTTGTTTATCCGTCTGATGTTTATCCTCCTACAGTGCAGACCACAAGTTTAAGCTAATGTTCACGCATAAGATCATTGTTGAGGAAATACATGATCCACATTTCAATATGTGTATCTTAAAATTTAGAACAGATGACCAACTGTCTCAAATTTTGTATAAGATAAGTTGATTGAAGAAGTTTTATTAAATTAATAAAATTTCCTCTCTTTTTTTGTTTTGTTTGTCCACCACTTATATTATACATAAAGGGTTTCTGATACATCTGGAAAAATCGAAACCAAGACTAGGGATTTTTAACAAACAGGATCAAGAATCATTACTCTTTCGTTTCGATACAAGAAAAAAGGATTTTTCTACACCCCTTTCTTGTGTCGAAGACTAGGAAGACAAATAATCCCTCCTATAATTTGTTGTTCCCCGCATTTATCCCCTACTTCCTTACGTCTAGTATTTAGACATATTTGACTTTCTTTCTATTTAGAATACAAAACTATTGATACGTCTTATGGCATTGAAATCTGTCAATGTAACATAGTCACACCACTCCAATTTTAAAAAAAGAAATAAAAATAATGAAAGTCAAATACTCTTCTTCAAATTCTACATTACATACTCTTTTTCTACGAGATGCTGGGAATCCCTTATACCACATAGCTAATTAAACTTATAGCTAAGAACTAAATTAATACTAATTACAATACATCAGATCTAGATTAAAGCTAAATTCGCGAATGATGTTAAATCCTTAAGCATTTTCATAGGCAATTGGTTTTGCTTTCTGTAGCTTTATCTTTCTTTATATCATTTGTTCTATCTATCCTAATGGAAATTTAATAATGATGTTATACTTAAATTGTTATAAGACTCCAAACGATCTCTTTTTATCATGTTTTTATTACATTTTATGGAAAGTGAGTGTGTCTACACATACCTCATTGAGCTTCATGAGACCATACGATGTCTAGAATCACTTATTCTTTGGAATCTCAAAAATTGCAAAAAGCTGTAGAGAATTATTCACTAATGTTAGCTCACTGTTATTGTTTTGTGACTTGGTAATTATATGTCTAATTTCAGAAAAGCAGAGTTTGTGCAAATACTTTGACGTCTAAGCATTAGGTTCCCTAGAGGAAGCACAAAATACAAGGGAGCGACGATGCACAAATATGGATGATGGGAAGCTCAGTTTTTGCACTTTCTCAGTAAAAAGTAACAAACCGCTTATATCACCATAGCTTAGGAATGTCATAATATCAACGATATAAATTTTAAAAAGCTTGCTTCATATATATCATGTTATTATACATATTTTATAAAGAAGAAAGAATATTGTGTAATTGGATATATGTTGTTGTATATCAATCTAGGACTGATTGACAATAAGATGGAAGCTGCAATGTCTAATGACCATATCTTGACCCTCCCACTCCCTTTTCTGTTATGTCGTTTTTCGATCAGGGCGTACGATAAGACTGCTATAAAGTGCAACAGAAGGGAGGCAATCACTAATTTTGAATTGACCATATATGAAGGGGAATTAAGCTCAGATGCAGATAATGGAAGTAATATATTAAGGCTTTGCCACAAAATTTTACTACTTTATGTTTTCGTTACTCTTTTTAGTTATATAATTATCATATTTAACAATATGGTTTTTCCATTTGTGTTAGGCTGCTTTCGTAATCTATTGAACTAGGGAATAGCCCCATCTATATTAGCTAATTATCAGAATGACATTACATGAAAAATGAAACTCTAACAAAGGAACACAGATAACTCTTTTATTAGTTACACATCTTTTAGTAAATTCTTAGGAACTTAATTCCCCTTGATAAAGTTCCAAATTAATTACTAACATCCGATGGTTGTGCTATAACTGAGCTTTAGTTACCTTACCTGTAGCACCAGTGCTCATCAGTTCAATACAAAAAGTCATGAAACAAAGAGAAATAGCTTGACACAAAAGTGAAATAAAAATGATATTACAACAAGAATTGAATAGGCCCTTGGAAAGTACTCATGAAGGTCTATCGTAGATGAATCAACAACTCTGCGTAGATTCGTATGATAACACATATTTACAATGGTGGTATACAACTCACTGTCTGGAAGGCTGTAGGATGAACAGACACATAAGATTTTCGTAGGAAAGACACATGAAGTGGAAAATTTTATCTATATTGCTTTCTTTGATGGCATTGTAAAATGGCAAAATTTGATGCTTCTTATGAATTCTTGCGTATAGTGAATTACAGTAAATTGTACACTAACATAGGCCTTTTCATGGTTACTATTGTTTTATCAGTTAAAGTTCTTGTGCTATGATTTGTAAGCTTTAGTATTCTGTTTTTGCTGTACTATATATGCTTTTTCATATATTATAATTTAGCAAATCACTTGGTGTTTTGAATTGTATGGTCCTCTTATAATTGTGTAAATAATTTGTTGAATCTTCATCTTCACTTTTACCTTCCGCTTTTCTTTTCTTGAGAGAATAAACAGTCTCGTAAAAGTAAACTTTATAGACTAGAAAAATAGCTTGTCAATATTGCATCGTTCCATTTTGTTAGTATCTAAATGTGTAATATGGCAAATGTCCACGAGATTTTTCAGTCAAACATTTTTTTATTTTTCAAATTATCTATCTATATTTGCAGTCAATCACTTTATTTAAATTGTACAGTTGCAGAAAGATGGATTAACAATCATCCTTTCACTTCTCATTAGTTGCTTCTAGGTATGCCATAGTAGTTAGAATAAGTTTTATTAGTAAATATATAATCGAATTATTTAAATATAAAAATCAAACTGTTATGGTATTAAATTTTAATATTAGTTTTATGGCATAATTCAGAATGTACACATTTGTTTGGAATAAAGCTGACACATGAGAGGGACTAAAAGAAAAGAAATTTTTGCAAATTTTATATCTCCGAAATTCTATAAAATGCATATACTCTCTTAATCAGTTAAATAAGGGCACATTAGAAATATAAAGTGTTTAGCAATATAGCTATTTGATATAGAAATATCAAATCCTTTCAAACAGAAACATAGCTATTTTAAAGTGTTTGGCTACTTTATATTTATATTGATATTTCCCGAGGAATGCTGATGTTTAGAATGTACACTTAGTTCCACAATTTCATGGAGGCATACATAACCCGCACTAAAAAAATAAGTTACTAAATATGCATGGACATCAATTAAGTTTTACGATATCATTTTACAAGAAGTTAAATATTTAAATTATCTTATGAGCAGTACAAAAATATTTATAGCAGCCATTAGACATAATGTTCCTACTAACTTTTTAAAGCGAAGTTCCATCGTTCTTTCTCCTTCTCTTTATCTCCTTAGAAGCATATCAAGGATGTTTTGGTTTGCGGAATCACTTTACTACAATCAAGCGTGGCTACTTCGAAATACTTGCATATATCCAATCCTTGATCTGGACAGGTAATAAAAACATTACCTCTTTATTCTCAACTTATGTTACTTTTAGGTGTCTTTTGTATTATTTGTTTTGGCTTGCACCAATACTATTAGTAAGTAAAACTATACAAAAGAGGGTTGCTCTTTTTCCTTTTTTCTATTTTTTATCTTTATGATCTGTAGAAGCATTACACAAAATATGTATAGAAATCATTAGACATATTTCTCTTAACTAACTTTTTGAAGCAAAGTTATTGTGTACCCTTCATTTAAATATCATGTTTATGCCTTCGGCAAGGTTCGAACGTAAAAAATCATTTTCTCTTTTTCTTCTTTTTGCTTTCCCTTCCATTCATCCACAATCAGAGGAAAAGTCTCACACGTAAAAGTTCTTTGATAAACCCACAAAGTCAACTGTGTGAACCGTAGGCCACTCTTGATATTCTACTTGCACTTTTTCCGTAGAAAACTTACCTTGAACTGGTTTTTTTCATTAATCATCTTGATAAAAGAACTGCCAAGGGTTGGAGTTGGTGAATCAATTTGCTTCAAACTCTCATTGAAACTATAGTTCATTTTCTTTAGTAATAACTCCTTTCATTTTCAGCTTGATTTTTTCGGTCAATTTTGCTGTAAAAGTGCAAGTAGTACAAAATAAATTAAAATATAGGGATGAGACCGCTATATGACACCCTAATTCGGGTCTAGAGAAGACCGCAAGCTCTATCAGTCCTAGCCGTGTACCTTGGAAATTTCCCCTTTCCTATCATGGTTATGGTTACCACTGTCCCTAAGTCAGGTGTCGACGAGCCTAGAGGGAGGGAACTCGGCCACAGCCTTGCAGCCCCGAGGCTTCGAGATGATCTTTCGAAATGCCTTAATGAGGAGAAATTTGACCCTTTGATTTCTCCATATACACTCTTTTAGGGTCAATAACTCCTTGAATGTTGGATTTGTTTTAATTGGGTCGGGTATCCATTAGATTGAAAAAGAATTCGTTAAAATGTCGGATGTGTTGATGTGAGGGGTTGGCGTACATGCACCCATGCTCCTCTTCCTAGGCGATGTATAAAGCATTAATTTTTTGAATTATGTGGTTAAATATATTTGTGGTCACCCATACTTTGGTGCATTGGTGACAAAGTGTCCTTCTTCCCCAAGGTCAAGGGTTAGATCCCCACAGAATTCTTTTTGATTAATTCCTTCAATAGTTAATAAATAAATATATTCCCAATTTGCAATGACCTTTTCAATTAACAACACACACATCTTTAACGTCTTTTTTATTTTTCCTCTCTTAATCATACTTTTGAATACAAAAACTTTGAAATCCCTCAAACAAAGTACTCATGACTCGTCTCTCTTAGCTCTAAGGCTCTCAGTGGATTTAAAGCAGCCAAACCCCTTGTTCAGTATTAAGCTCAACTTTTAAAAACTTTTTGAATAATTATTTAGTTTGCTATATAGAGCGTGAAATACTTAAAATTGTAAGACCGTTTTCAAAGTATAAAAACTCGTCAAATACAATTTTAAAGTGAATGATATGTTTAGCAGATATAGTATCAATATGGTTTGCTCGTCAACTTGCCGTCACCAGAATGTTTTATAAAATAAAACCAAACATCTATCTTATAGATAATAGTGCATCCAACATATTAAAATTCTGAATACGCCTCTACCGGAAGGGTTGGGTTTCCGAACATTATGATTAGTTTTTCGTTTCTATAGTTAAGAGTCTCGTGATTTTTATGTGACAAAACAACGTCGTGTGACTTCAACGGAAAAAATTAGTGTGATGTTTAATGAAATCTACCTTCACATGTTCCCTTTTATACTAGTTCAGTATACGAAAAAGACCACCTCAGTTAATGAAATCGAGAAAGTTCTAACGTTATATGCTTTTCTATCAAGTATGCAACCTTATCTTTCATGGCTTTCTGAAAGGGTGTATGACTAAACTTATAAGCTGGTCAAATTAATTTATAAGTACTTTTGGCTTATTTATGCATTTTGTAAGATTAAAAATGCTTGTAAAGTAAATGCTTATAAGCTAAAAATAAGTCAAAGGTCATAAGTTGATCTCCCCCAACTTATCAAATTTCAACTTATAAACACTTTAAATTTGATAAAAATATTTATTATTTTATCCTTAATATACTTCTTTTAAAACAAAACTCTTCATATACCCAGTTCTTCAGCTACTTATATTTAATTTAGCACTTTTATTCAAATATATAACTGCTTATTTTTTAAACCAATTTCATCACTTAAAAGTCAAACAGGCTCTAAATATAAATGTAAGAAAATTGAATTAGTATGAAGGGATTATATTCATTCCACCGTATCTTTTGGGGGTGTATCATTGTCACGATCCCAGTTCACCCTCCATGAACATGTCATGATGGCACCTAGTCCCTACAACTAGGAAAGCCTAACGACCGTTAATTAATATAACTAGCGGAAACATTTGATTTAAATTAAACAGAAACTAGAGAAGAAACGGTATATAAGTGCACTTGGCATATACACCCCAAAAACAATATAAGTACGGAAGTCTACAACTCAATCCCAAAACCCGGAAACTCACATGAAACATAGGCTAAAGGAAAACAGTGTAAATGCTCTAATCTCCTGAATGTCTACATCAAAAGCATGATAGAATTTAAACACTACAAAAATATAAATGCTTAGATGTCGAAGTATTTGCTCTAATCTCCAGAATGTCTACATCAAAAGTATGATAGAAACTAACTGACTGGTTAAGGCCTGAACATCTATCGCCATAGGCCTCTCTGAAGCTGATAAATACACCAATCTCCCAAACTATCCGCCTGGCAACTCAAGGTATATGCTACCATATTAGCCTTGCCCGGGTGATATAGAATAATGATATCATAATCTTTCAGCAACTCTAACCACCTCCTCTGGCGCAAATTCAGATCCTTTTGCTTGAACAAGTGTTGTCACAATCCGATGGTCAGCATAAATCTCACAAGGCACACCGTACAAATAATGACGCCAGATCTTTAAGGCATGAAAAATAGCAGCTAACTCAAGGTCGTGGACCAGGCAGTTCTTGTCATGTATCTTCAACTGTCTGGACGCGTAGGCAATCACCCTGTTGTTCTGCTTCAACATCGCTCCAAGGCCAACTCTTGAGGCATCAAAGAAGACAGTATAAGACCCTGAGCCGATAAGCAATACTAAAATGGGGGATGTAGTCAAAGTTGTCTTGAGCTTCTAAAAACTCGCCTCACACTCCTCTGTCCACTGAAATGGAGCACCCTTTTGGGTCAACCTAGTCATAGGGGCTGCAATCGATGAAAACCCCTCCACGAAGTGATGGTAATAACCCGCCAAACCAAGGAAACTCTGAATATCTATAGCTGAGGAGGGCCCGAGCCAACTCTGCACGACCTCTATCTTCCTCGGATCTACCCGAATGCCCTCTCTCGAAATCACGTGGCATAAGAATGCCACTGAATCCAACCAAAACTCACATTTTGAGAACTTCGCATATTACTGCTTCTCTCTCAGGATCTGAAGCACGATCCTCGGGTGTTTTTCATGATCTTCCCGACTCCGTGAATACACTAGAATATCATCAATGAAAACAATAATGAATGAGACGAGATATGGCCTGAACACGCTGTGCATCAAATGCATAAAAGCCGCGAGAGCATTGTCAGCCCAAATGACATAACAAGGAACCACTAATGACCATACCGAGTCCTGAAGGCAGTCTTCGTGATATCTGGTTCCCAAGTCTTTAACGGATGGTACCCTGAATGAAAGTCAATCTTAGAAAACACCGTGCGCCCTGAAGCTGGTCAAACAGATCATCAATACGATGTAAAGGATAATGGTTCTTCACTGTAACCTTGTTCAACTGGCAGTAATCAATGCACATAAGCATGGAACCATCCTTCTTCTTCACAAACAAAATATGAGCACCCCACGGTGAAACACTGGGTCGAATAAAACCCTTATCAAGCAATTCCTGCAACTGATTTTTCAACTCCTTCAACTCAGGAGGAGCCATACGATAAGGAGAAATGTAGATGGGCTGAGTGCTCGGCAATAGGTCAATGCCAAAATCAATGTCCCTATCGGGCAGCATGCCCAGAAAAATCAGTTGGAAACACATTGAGTTAATCCCGTACTGCTGGAACTGAGTCGATAGAAGGGGTATCCACCCTGACATCTCTCACATAGGCTAAATACGTTGCACACCCCTTCTCAACCATATGTTGAGCTTTAAGGAAAGAGATAACTCTACTAGGAGTGTGATCTGAAGTACCACTCCACTCAACACGCGGAATACCTGCCATGGTCAGTGTCACGGTCTTGGCGTGAAAATCAAGAATAGAAAAATGGAGTGATAACCAGTCCATGCCCAAAATAATATCAAAATCAACCATACCGAGTAACAATAAATCCGCTTAGGTCTCAAAACCACGAATAGTAACTCAAAATGACCGATAAACACGGTCCATAACAAGAGAATGTTTCATAGGAGTAGAAACATAGACGGGGGCACTTAAAGAATTTCGAGGCACACCCAAATGCAGACAAAGTAAAAAGACACATAAGAATAAGTAGAGCCCGATCGAATAGAACCGATGCCTCGCTATGACAAACCAGTATAATACATGTGATAACAGAATCAGAGGCAATAGTGTCGGCACGAGCAGGAAGGGCATAATATATGTCCTGGCCTCCCCCTCGAGGGTTACCTCTACCTCCCCGGCCTCCACCTCTAGCTAGCTGAGCGAGTGGGGCGGCAGCTAGAGTTTTGATCATGGCCTGAGAACTCTGCCGAGCATGCTGTGACTGAGAAGGCTGTGGGGGTGCACTCCTCCCAAGTCTAGGGCAATCTCTCACCACATGGCGGGTGTCGCCACACTCAAAATAAGCCCTGGGAGGGTGCGGTAGTTGTGACTTACTAGGGATACGTCTGCTGGACTAACCTCTAGAAACACCCCGCACAGGAGACGCGCTAGAAACTGGAGGTGCATAGTAAGGCTTCTGAGGTGTAGGCGGAGCCGGAGCACTCCTGGCTACTGGAAGAGCTGAATGGATGGGAAGACCCACAAAACCCCTAGCATGTCGACCTGTACGGGAACCTGAGTAGTGGCCCGACTCTCGAGACATCTTGGTCTTCCTCTCCCCTTGCTCCCTGGCTGGTATACTCTTGATCCTCCTAGCAATGCTCACTACCTGCTCATAAGGAATGTCCATCTCCAACTCTCGGGCCATACTATATTTGATGGGTGGGATAAGACCCTCGATGAACCTGTGAACTCTTTCACGGACTGTAGCAACCAAATCCGGTGCATGCCTGGACAATCTGGTAAAACGGATAGCATACTCCAAAACGGTCATAGCACCCTACTCAAACTCTGCGAGCCATGCATCTCTGAGGTTCTAGGGAATAAACTCTCTCATAAACATATCCGAGAACTGGGTCCAAGTCAGTTAAGCAGCCTCGAGCGGACTGTCTATCTCATAAGTGCGCCACCAATCATAGGCGGCTCCTCGGAGCTGGAAAGCAGTACAGACAATCCTGATGGACTCTACTACGCCCATAGTACGAAGAATACGGTGGAAATCTTCTATAAATCCCAAGGCATCATATGTCGCTAGTCCATTGAAAAATGGAGGATCATACTCCTTGAACCTCTCTAACCTCCGTTGCTCATCCTCAGAAGCAGCTACCCCATCCACGGGCTGAACTAGCACTGTAGGCGGAGTGGGAATGATCTTTGGGCCTGCTCAACCTGCACTCACTGCTCAAGAGTGCATACGGCAGGACTCTGTACTCCTACCCGGGCCTGGGATGTGCTTGCAGCAAGGGGAAGCAGCCCTGCCTGAGCCAAGGTGGTGTACATGGACATAAACTAAGCTAATGTCTCCTGAAGGGCTAGCGTAGTAGTTGCAGTAGTAGGCGTGCTAGGTGCCTGGGCTCCGGCTGGATCTACTGGCGGTGCCTCGAGTGCAGCTCACATAGGTTCTCTGCTTGTAACACATGCGCGTAATGACCTCTACCCCGGCCCCGGCCTCGAACGGCTGCGGTAGGGGGCGCGAGTGCCTTATCATTGTTAGTAGTGTGAGTCCTCACCATATGTGAGAGAATAGAAGACAGAAGTTTAGATTTGATGTCAAAAATATCGCACAACAAGGAAATCAATGAAGTGAAGATTCTTCCTAAACGGTTACATAGCCTCTCGTAGATAAGTACAGACGTCTCTGTACCGATCAACGAGACTCTAATAAACCGGCATGTGTTCCGTGACTCCTATAAACCTAGAGCTCTGATACCAACTTGTCACGACCCCAGTTCACCCTCCATGAACATGTCGTGATAATACCTAGTCCCTACAACTAGGTAAGCCTAATAACGCGTTAATTAATATAATGGCAGAAACATTTGATTTAAATTAGATAGAAACTAGAGGAGAAACGGTATATAAGTGCCACTCGGCATATACACCCCAAAAAAATATATATAAGTGCGGAAGTCTACAACTCAATCCCAAAACCTGGAAACTCACAGGAAACACAGGCTAAAGGAAAACACTGTAAATGCTCTAATCTCCAGAATGTCTACATCAAAAATATGATAGAATCTAAACACAACAGATAGAATAAGGAAGGAAACTCTTCGGTCTGCAAACGCTTCAAATATACCTCGAGTCTCCTCTTGATCTCCCCGCCTCGGTGATAGTGGGCCTGAGATGAAGCACCTAGATCTGTACATGTTAAAACATGCACAGAAGAGGTGTGAGTACACCACAGCGGTACTCAGTAAGTGTTAGGCCTAACCTCGATTGGGTAATGACGAGGAAGGTCAAGGCTCTACTGAGATAAATATAATATAATAAGATAAGGTAAAAAAACAGTGTAGATAAAATCTACAGTGAGAGTCTAAATAGGGTAAATAAGGGAACCAACAATAGTAAATGGAACAAAACAATACAAGGAACACCACTCACAATAGGAAATAATAACCGGGGACCTCTTGGTATCCTCATTATATTCACTAGAGATCTCTTGGTATTCCAAGGATCTCTTGGTATCCTCATTATATTCACTAGGGATCTCTTGATATCCTGAGGATCTCTTGGTATCCTCATTATATTCACTAGGGATCTCTTGGTATCCTCATTATATTCACTAGGGATATCTTAGTATCCTCATTATATCCACTAGAGATATCTTGGTATCCCGAGGATCTCTTGATATCCTCATTATATTCACTAGGGATCTCTTGGTATCCCGAGGATCTCTTGGTATCCTCAATTCGTAGAATCTCATGTGCCAGGGATCTCTTGGTATCCCGCACCCTCAGTCCAGAACATATCAAGTGCACGGGGATCCCCCGGGAGGCCAACCCATAATCCCAATTTAAAAACACACAATAGCAACCCAAACATTTGGAAATATACTAACCCAGGACAAGAAACAGAAAATACTGGCCAAACCTACTACGTATAAAAAAATAGGAGAGTTTAACACTTAGGCATCAAGTCAAACGAATATGCCTCTCAAATCTAGCATAGAATAAACTCATAATTTAAAATGAACAGGTAAGTAAGGAAATTCAATTTAAATACTTCAAGTAAAAACGGATTTTCCAACTATTTGCTCAAGTACGCGCTCGTTACCTAAGGCGAAAGTCCCCCACACAAGGTTAGACAAGCCACTTACCTCAGTCGGCTCCAAAATCAACTTGAAATCACTCTTTTGCCACAAGTATCTGACTCCAATTCGCCCAAATCTATTCATTTCAATTACATCTCGTAAATAACATCTCAAGCAACTAATTCTACTAATTAATATAAAGAAAAGATGCAAATTTAGATAAAATAACCAAAACGTCCCTCGGGCCAATGTGGTCAAAACCCGAGGTTCAAACTAAAATCTAGTTACTCATTCCCCCATGAATCCAATTATGTGATTAGTTTTGAAATCGTACCTTGAATTGAGTTACAACCCCCAATTTTAGCAAAACCCTAGGTCTCACCCAGTATGCCCAATTTTACCCATTTAATCTTCGATTTGATATTGAAATTATGTTAAAAAGGTGTTGAGGAGTGAAGAAAATGAGTTGGAAACCACTTACTAATCGCTTTGAAAAAGAAGTATTGCTTAGAAAATCGCCTCTTAGAGTTTGGGTTTTTGAAAAGTGAGAAATAACTGAAAAATCCTGTGTATTTATACTCCCTGGACCTCCAGCGCGGACCGTGCAAGGATGACCGCGGCAGTGCGACTCACATCGTGAACCGCGCTACGGCGGCCGCGGCCTCGTTGGTGGAGCTGAAGTTGCTGGTCCTCTAAAGCTGGCAGCGTGGACTGGGCTAGAGGAACTGAAGCATGCGGGCTCTCTGAAGCTGGCAGCGGGGACTGCGCGACGGTGACCGTGGCCGCGTGGCTATTACCGTGGACCGAGTGATCACGACCGCGGCCGCTCGCTGGAACCTGCAGCTTGCACCTGACCTACAATATTTGGTGTTTTATGTCTAAGACCTCCCGAAACCTATTCGAAACTCACTCGAGCCCTCGGGCTCCAAACCAAACATGCACACCACTTCAAAAACATCCTATGGACTTGTCCGTGCGATAAAATCGCCAAAATAACATCATATTCATCGGATCGAGCCTCAAAACTCATGATTTCTTCCAAATTTTTCATAAGACATAAAATTCCTATTCCGGGTCCGAAATATTTCAAACGACGTCCATTTTCAACCAATCTTTACAGAAAGTGCTGCAATCATATATAAAACTTGTGCCGGGCACCGGAACAAAAAAAAACGGGCATGATACCCTAGTCTTCTAATCATAATTCGTTTCTATTTTTCTTTAATTATTTCTCGAAACAATTTCACATAAAAATTCATTTCTCGGTCTTAGGACGTCGAATCTGATTCCAGGCATACGCTCAAGTCTCATATTTTCCTACGGTCCCGGAGGGACCGTCAAATTACGGGTCCGTGTCCGTTTACCCAAAATATTGACCGAAGTCAAACTTGTTCAATTTAGTATAAAAAATAAGCATTTTATTTCACAGAATCCATATCTAAGCTTTCCAGTTTCGCGCCACGATTGTGTACTGCCTTGGGAACCTCTTGAGAACCCTCTGAACTCTGGCATACTAAGGCTGGCCTTTCCGCACTGCACTGATTTAATTATTGGCTATTAAGTCTAGGTGTAAGAATTGTCCGGGGTCCTTGGGACCCTTAGGGAACCTTGATGCACCTAGACTCTGATTTTCTATGAAATAGATGTTCGAAAGACCATTGGAGGCTTTGGGAAACTTGAGCCTGATTGCATGCTTTCTATAGAATAGTTTCTTGATTTTCTATTTCACTTATGTAATTCATTTATTGGCCTGTAATAATTTATAGACAGATATTTGGGTATTTAGTAAAAGGGCGGGTAACTATATACTTTGTGGGGTAACATAGGTAGAAATCCTGCTCTTAGGATTTATTTTCAAATCTGCTTGCTTCACTCAATAGAAAACATGTCTATAGGATTTTTATTCTTGTTGAATCTGATTGTGTTTGCATGATAGAATCATGCCTATAGGGCTCCACTTTTAATTTCATTTGCATCATAATAGAAATCATGCCTATAAGGACTTCACTTTTAATGTCATTTGCACCAGATAGAAATCATGTTCATAAATCCTGCATTTGTCGTGTTAGAAGCCATGTTTCTAGGTTCCAAGCCATCATGTTTTAAATCAATTCAAGTATAAATACCATGCCTATAGGACATAACTCTGATTCATTAAGTCTTTTCACATGTTACTGCAAATTGACTAAAACCAGTAATACGCCTAGATACCATGCCTATAGTGATTTCTATTCGCAATTATGTATGGAAATCTAATTAGCCTAATAAGTCGATTTCATGCCGCCTAGTTTACTTCTTAAAACTGGTCTTATTAAGTGATAACATTTCCTGAAAATGGTTCTTTCAACATTGCTTTAATCTCATTAGATATCATGCCTATAGGTACTACAAGGGCCTATTTCAAAAAACCTATTCATTTCTGCATTAACATAAATATCAGTATTCCGCGTATAGTCAAGTCTTAGGGCATTTTCAAAACTGGCATTTTCCTGAAGCTGTTTTTGTCAACATTTCTAATTCTAATAAGCTTTTACACAAGAGGTCCTATGCAACTAATAAGTTATGACTTCTGTATTTGAAAGTGATTTATTTCTGCATAATCACTTAGAATCCTGCTTAGGACTTTGATTACTAAAGACCTTACTTGTGGTTGAGTCATGATGCATGTATGGTTGTTTGCGGAGGAAACTATTAGCCTTTTACTTGCTCCCAATATGTGAAAGTCCTAGATGCTTTTTGATTGTCGCCTTAGATTTTTGCCTTTAAAACCTTAGGGGTACATCTAGAACCACCTATTAAGAAGGGACGGGTAGCAACACGCAACAGGAAGTGACTAAGCACTCGCTTTGCATGACCAATAAGGGGATGGGAAGGGTAGACATGGACTACGCGTTAATATCACGTGTAGCCTCTCATTGAGGAGTGTTTACCGAATATTGCATAGGGTGATCCTATAGGAGAAACAACCTAGGACCCCTCCTTACTCCAAATCCTCTCCTTATTTAAAACTTTGTTTTATATAATTTGTTCAAACCTTTATTTCACTACTTGACTTGTTCAATGAGCTTTACAACTTATTTTATTCAACTATTTGTGTGGACTAATATGTAAATATAAGTTCGATCGGACCCACAGTTGTGGACCAAAAGGGGTGACTAACACCTTCCCCTTGTGGTTATTTCAAGCCCTTACCCTAACCTCTGGTAATGCAAACCAACCCAAGAGTTATCATTCTAGGTGCCCTAATGCACCATAATCCGTTAGGGGAACTCTTCAAATACCCAATTCACATAAGAAAATGAGTCATTACCCCCCATGAATGTCGAAACTCGGACTTCCTCATCGTGGAGGGAAGGAAAAAGGGGGCATGACAAAGAATAACATTTCGACGAGCTTGAAATAACACCCTGATGGCCAAGAATCATCGCCAAAAAAGAAGAGTTCGACCTCGTTTGAACCACAACAAGCTAACATTTCGACCAGAACCCGATGGCCAAGGGCCATCACTGAAAAAGAAGATTCGACCTCATTCGAACCACAACGGATTAACATTTTAACTAACTCAAAATAACACCCCGACGGCCAAGGTCCATCTCCAAAAGAGAAGAGTTCAACCTCGTTTGAACCATGACGAGTTAAAATTTCAACCATCTCGAAATAACACCCCGACAACCAAGGGCCATCACCAAAAAAGAAGAGTTCGACATTGTCCAAATCAAACTTCGGCCTCATCCGAATCAACTCAAGCCTCGTCCGTCCCAATATTCGTCCTCGTCTTAATCAACTTCGGCCTCGTCTACACTAATATTTGGCCTCGTTCAAATTCACATTCGGCGGCCTTATCCGAATTCACATTCGGCGGCCTCGTCTGAATTCACAGTGGGTGACCTCGTGCGAATTCACATTCAGCGACCTTGTCCTAATTCACATTGGGCGACCTCATCCAAACTCACATTCGGTGACCTCGCCCAAATCAACAGTCGGCGACCTTGCCTAAATCGACATTCGGCGATCTTGCCCGAATCAACATTAGGCAACCTCATCTGAATTCGCATTAGGCGACCTCGCCCGAATTCACATTCGGTGACCTCGCCTGAATTCACATTTAGTGACTATGCCCGAATTCACATTCAGTGACCTCGTCCTAATTTCCATTTGGCCACCTCACCTGTCCAGATCCAATGACGTGAATAACCTCCTCTGATACCGCCATCCTGACCTCGACGGCCTTCTCCAACTCTACCATCTTCTTGATCGACTCATCACTCGAATCATTTTCCCTGATCAAACTCTGCTCGAGTTCAACCCGTGGGGATACTAATTTGATCTAAAGATCGGCACCCTCAGCCGCAATCCACACTAGTCGATCTCTCCATCAAAATTTTTTGAACTACGATTAATGAAGTCCGTTCACCGAGCTCGACCAAAAGACGACCTCGATAAGCGAAAGGACTAATTGTATAGGTCAAAATCAGATCAAATAAATTCGGTATGCGGAGACAACATGCTAAGGTCAGACACTCATTGATAAGGCTGAGGTCAAGTAGGCCGAAGTCAAACAGTCATCAATAAGGGCGAGGTCGGGCAATGATAAAATAGCTAGTTTGCTTTGGAATATTCTACTGAATATTCTACTGAATATTCCCTCTAAATTGTATTTTTTTAGGATTTTCTATGGATACCCCCTTATAAATAGGAGGGGAGGACTTCCCAAAATGAGGGGTCTCTCTCTCTCCCTCTCTAGAAAACATGTAAACACTCCTCTTTAAACAGATTAGAGGATCTGTGATCCCAGACCTTGATGAGATCCAAAAAGGGTCCTAAGGTTCTTATATTTGTCTATCATTCATCTTTATCAAATGAAAGAGGATCCGCCTCACTCAAGATTGGGTGACTCTTTTCCTTTATTTATATTTTATTATCATTTAATATTACTTAATGTAACGACCCGACTGGTCGTTTTGCCTTTTTGAACCCCGTTCCCTCGAATAAAACTTTCCGCACTTGCTTTAGCTAATTTATATCTTGCGGGGACGGTTGGTTCGGGAGTTGGAAGAGTTTTGAGTAAAAATATGTCCAATTATTTCTTAAGGATTCTCTTAAAAGATCAAGTTTGACTTCGATCAACTTTTTGGGAAAACGGATCCAGATTCGTAGTTTGACGGTCCTGGAAGGTGCGTGAAAAAATATGGGACCTGGGCGTATGCTAGAAATCAAATTCCGAGGTCCCTAGCCCGAGTAATTAATTTTTTGTCGAAAAATTGTTAAACGGAAATCATAAGAGTTTAATAAAGAGGAAAAATTCTTGATCACATCGATATCGGGCCCGTATGTTGGTTCCGAAGCTCGGTACAAGTTCGGTATAATATTCTAGTCTTATCTGTGACATTTGGCGAGAACGAGACTGATTTGACATGATTCGGACGTTAGGTTGAAAAGAAAGGAATTTGGGTGTTTTTGAGGAATTCATGCATTTTGGGGTTAGATCTGTGGTTTTAGGTATTAATTAGCGATTTGATGGCATGAGCACGTTTGTACATTGTGGTAGGACTTGCGTGGGTGTTCGGAATTGAGCCCCAAGGGCTCGGGTGAGATTCGGGCATGGTTGGAGGTAAGAAAAAACAACAGTTTTTGCTGGTATTTTTGTTGTTGCTGCAGGTTTCGCAATTGCGAGATGGCCATCGCAATTGCGAAAAATGCTTCGTATTTGTGATATTGGCCGAGCTAGACAGTGTTCGCATTTTCAAACCATTTCTTCTGAATTGCGAATTCAGAAGGGTTCCATTTGCGACCCATACATCGCATTTGCGATATTGGCCAGGCTGGGCAATGTTCGCATTTGCCAACCTTTTCCTCGCATTTGCGAACCCGGCAGGGTCTGCATTTGCGACCCACGCCTCGCATTTGCGATCAAGGCAGGCTAGGGATCAGTTCGCATTTGCGAACCTTTTGCCGCAATTGCAACCTCGCATTTGCGAGCCTAATGTCGCAAATGCGACATCAGAGGACTGGTCAGGGCTTTTAAAAACAGGACTTAGAGAATTTATTTCATATCTACTCTACACTTGGGCAATTTGAGAGCTTCCAGAGAGGGGATTTCAATGTAGCATTCTGATGTATGTAATTTCTATTCATCTTTAGTTTAAATACATGTATATCAGGTAGATTAAACACCAAAAACTAGGTAAAATCAAAGGGTTAGAGCTAGACCTAGGGTTTTAATAAAACTAAGATTTAACCACGAAATTTGTTATGAAATGAACTTTAATTCATATATTATTGATCTTTAGGTTATAGAGAACGACTTTCTTCGAAAAATCTCAGAATTCGGGCACGTGGGCCCTGGGTCAGAATTTAGGAAACTTGTGAAAAAGGTTGGGAATTCACTTAAAGAGTTAGAATTCAACCTTGTAAGCCTTTATTGAGTAGTTCTTACTTTATTTAACTAGTTTGTGATCGTTCGACTCCGAATTGAGGGCTTGGGCTTGTTTTTTATATTGGAAGTACGCTTTGGAGTGAGGCGAGTCTCCTTTCTAACTTTGTAAGAGGGAAATGTCCCCATAGGTATATTAGTTGAGAATTTGCTACTAAATGCGGGGGCTACGCACGTATTTGGTAACGAGAGTCCGTGCGTAGCTACTACGGTATTAATTGCTTGGGTAGTTTAGGACCCACATCATGCCTAATTTGGGATTCTCTTCTATTTAAATTTCCAATATGATCATCTATGATATGCTAGAGACTTGAAAGAAATAAAAAGAGAACATATGAACTTGTTGGACTTTGTAAGAGTTTTCTTGTATAGAAATGAGCCTTTGTGTGCAGTCTTGATGTTTTCTTGATATTTATGGAGCGGGCCGATCGCCTCGGTGAAAATAAATGCATCTATGGTTTGCGTCTTTCGACCCTCGACAATGCACAAGTTAATTTTCTGTTGGAGCGGGCCGTTGACCTCGGCGTGATTGCGCATGACATATATACATGTTGATGCTTAAACCTGACATGCCTACTTGCTAAGTAATTGAATCAATGAAAACTGAAATGAGGTCAAGAATCTGATTATTGCTTTCATTATAACCCGTTAAAATAATGGAGAATTCCATGTTTAGCATAGCACATTGATATTATATTATCTCGACCCCAGTAAGTATCAAGTTGATCTCTCGTCTCTACTTCTTCGAGATTAGACGGGATACTTACTGGGTACATGTTGTTTATGTACTTATGCTATACTTCTGTACTTAAATGTATAGGATCTGAGGCAAGTGGATCAGGTTATCATTCCGGTGTGCACCCGTGAGCGGACTTGGGACTTCTACGATGAGCTGCTTTTCCTATATGTCAACCCGCAGCCCAAGAAGTCTTTCCTTTGTACTTTTATTTTCTGTCTATCCTTATTCAAAAAGTAGGATAGTATGATATTCTTTTGTGTATATTCTACTAGGTGCCCGTAGCTTGTGACACCAGGTTTTGCCACAAATTAGTGGACTCATTTTTTTTGGTTGTATTATTACACTGTTTACATTATCTATCGCTTTTGGTTTTGAATTCAAATTGAAGCATTTATCTCACTTGAACTCTGATAAAAAAATCAACATAAGAAATGTTTCCGCGTTTGCTTGCCTGGCAAAGGTGTCGGGTGCCTTCATGACCTAATATGGAATTAGGTCGTGACACTCAGTGCATCTCTCTTTATGCTATTAAATTTGGCCATAATCACTGCCAGCACTTATACTTAATTATATTTTTCTATTCATATTATTCATTTTGAATTTAGAATTATTTATCCTTAACTAGAATTTACCCTCCTTATCATCATCATTAATTGATTTAATCCAAAAGGTTTCGATGTCTTTCGTCAAACAAGTATATAGTCAATTCTCACTTTATATATTCACCGCAAAAATATTTCATAAAGTTATTAGAATGAAATAATATTTCATACGAATGAAATTATATTTCAGTTTTTCTCAAAATATCACTCTTTCCACTGCAATTAGGGCCAACATAGGTGGAAAAGCTCTGTCGAATAGCAATATTTTTTGTTAAGCAGAATGAATTTAATTTTTTAGATACTCAATAACCAATTAATTTTTGAAATACTCAATCACTTGAATATAATTTATTTATTTTTTGCTTAACCATCTGTTATCCGATACTTATTTGTCTGACTAATTTAAATTTGTATCACATAGAGCTCGCAAAAGGTAAAATATTTTCTGTTAAGAATTTTTCGCTACGAAATCATAAATTTGAAACTTTTAATTAAAAATAAAAAGATCATATGTGTATTCCACCATATCTTTTGGTGACGCATCATATATTCTTATTTCTTCGCGAGGAAAATCATGGTCTGCATGATGTGAATTATAAGTTGTTAGGTTATTTGCAGCATCAAGGACATATATGATGGACCCAACCTTCTAATTTTGATTCTTACATTATCAAATAATGGACATTTTTTAGGCCAATATATACATATTGAATACGTATTTTGTAAATTTCTAGTATAGATCGACACATATATAAATTGTTACCAACTTTTGTAATAATTTAATAATTTTGAAAAATCAACATAAAATATTCACGTCAGACCTATTAGAAACGTGTAAATTAGTAGTGTTAAGTTGAAAACACATTTTGTTATCCCTTTTCCTTCCAATTTGTTAACAGAATTAAAGAATCAGTTGAAAAATAGATTTTCTGAGCTTGTATAAACTTATCAATTTTATCAAAATTAGCGCTAAGAAGGCATATGATATTATAAAAGGCTAGCTTAATTAAAATGAAGTGAAATGTATAAGCTCAGAAAATATCGAAAAATAAAGCAGTTTTTTCTAATTTCCTTTATTGCCACTAGTTTATAAATGTATGTAGACATGGAAACATTTTTTTGAAGGTCAATAAATTCTGGATCTTATTTTTTAAATATAAGTGAGTCAAGCAAAGATATGATTTACTCATTGCTGTCCATTTATCTCAAGAGCTTAGTGGAACAACACTAACAAAAAAAGGGACAAATCTCAGATTAGTTTGAATTATTATAAGTATCTAAATTATCAAATCACCTTAGGTTAGGCTATATAAACTCCTAGTTACACCATTCTTAAATACACAAAATAAAAACAAACAATTCAATCAGCCTCAGAACCCAAATCTTCTCAATGGGGACCCAAATGAAGAAGCAATGGCATCAATTTGCTTGTACTTTAGCATTTTTTTTAATTACAACTTGCACTATGGCATATTCATCTGATTCTTATAAATCACCAGTTCCACCATACAAAAAAGTACCAACTCCCGTGACTAAAAGTGACAATTACAAAGTGCCACAAGTATTCAAGAATGATTACAAAGTACCTTCCGTGCCTAAACATGAATACAAAGCGCCATATTTACCGGAGGATAACTACTACACGAAGCCATCAGTTTCAAAAGGTAACTATAAGAAGGTGCCATCTGTTTCCAAAGATAACTACTACAAAGTACCTTCAGTGCGTAAACAGAAATACCAGGTGCCATCTTTGCCAAAGAATGACTATTACAAGAAATCATCTGTTCCAAAATATAACTACAAGAAGGTGACATCTCTTCCAAAAGATAACTACTACAAGGTACCTTCAGTACCTAAACAGGAATATAAGGCGATATCTTTGCCAAAAAATGACTACTACAAGAAACCATCAGTTCCAAAAGATAACTATTACAAGGCACCCTCAACACCTAAACAGGAATACAAGGTGCCATATGTATCAAAGAATAACTACTACAAAAAGCCATCAATTTCAAAGAATAACTACAAGGTGTCTTCTGTTCCAAAGGATAACTACTACAAGGCACCCTTAGTGCCTAAACCGGAATACCAGGTTACATCTGTATCAAAGAATGACTACTATCAAAATCCTCCAACTCCAAAGAATAACTACAAGGTGCCATCTGTTCAGAAGGATAACTATTATACGGTACCCTCAGTGCCTAAACCAGAATACCAGGTGCCATCTTTACCAAAGAATGACTACTATAAAAATCCATCAATTCCAAAGAATAACTACAAGGTGCCCTCTGTTCCAAAGGATAACTACTACAAGGCACCCTCGACGCCTAAGCTAGAATACAATGTGCCATCTATACCAAAGAAAAATTACAACAAAAAACCATTAGTTTCAAAAGATAACTACAAGGTACCATCCGTTCCAAAGGATAACTATTACAAGGTACCTTTAGTGTCTAAACCGGAATACAACGTGCCCTCTTTGCCAAAGAATGGCTACTATAAGAAACCTTCACCATCTCCTCCACCATCGTATTATTATAATTTGCCCCCTCCTCCTTCACCATCATCACCACCTTCATACTATTATCAATCATCTTCAACTACTTCTCCATCACCGCCTCCTTCATATTATTAAAGCTTCATCTTTCATGTTCAACATGTTTTTGAAAGGCCATTCTCCAACATAACATAGTCGTAAGGAATTTATTTATTGAGTTTAAGGTATGATATCAAAATTTGTTATTTTTTATTTGTTGTTTTCCTTAAGGAGAATTCTTTTATTATTGCAATCGTTTTGTCATTTAAGTTGTACTTCTAATGTTTCCAGAGAATTGTTTGATCAATTGATCTCAAGTTCTTTTATTTAAATTTCATGTACTAGTACAGTACGTCATACCATTCATCAGTCCAATGATTTTCATTTGACTATGTGATTTTTATTCCTTCTTCCTTTTTCTGAAAATTAGTAGGTTAACAATTTTTCTTTTTCATCTTCGTATCTTTGCTGGCACTTTTAAGGTTTAGGCTGGCAAAGTCCGTTAGCCAAATAAAATTTGATAGGAAAAATAACACTGCATCATCGTTTTAAAAATAATAACCAAAAAAGTGTATGCTTTTTGAATATATATATATATATATATATATATATATATATATATATATATATATATATATATATATATATATATACAAATTTGATATATTTTTTGCCATCAAATTTAAATATCTTCTGATATAAGGTAAACGTGATAATACTCCAATTTGATATCCTTGGTTTTCGAATTCTTTTCTTTTTCTTTTGATAAAATTCGACCCTCTAAATTCTTCTCCTTTTCTTTTGATTATATTTTTCGAATTGCCTTTTTCTTTTTCGTATTAATACCCAACTTTTTTTAATGTCAACGGCGATATATCAACGTGCACTCAACATCGAAAGCCTTGTATTAATTCTCCATCAGACAATATCATAATTAAGGATTTCCTTTTCTATCTCTTAAATTCAAGTATTATCTATTATTATAAGTTTTTTTTTATTAGATATCAGATATTATCGGTCGATTTTGCGTTTTTTAGTAGTTAGGATACCTATGAATTCAATGTCATAAGGTATGCAAACACACAAGTCATACATATATATTTCTGTTACGTGCTAAATATAGATATATGTCGTTGGAATTAAATGTCATATAACTAACATTTGAGTGCATTAATTAACAATTCCAAAACTATATCCATTAGTTAAAGATACCTTCCAATTCTGTTAGTTTTTATAGAACAGAAGCAACCCCACATAGGTTGTCATTCTTTTAGTGATGAAAGCATATGTATAAATGGTCCCTTTATGTGATGAACTATAAGCCATGCTCAGGGTACCTAAGACAACAAGTACGTGTAATGGACCCAACATTCCAACTCAACTGATTTTGACATCAAATAATGAACTTCATTCGAGGCTGATGTAATAAAGTCAAATATTTTTATAACAATCTCGTTTGTTTCGGATATTTTTGAATATTTTTATTAGTATTTTATATTTAAAAATATATTCAAAAAATAGAAACAATGTAAAACAAAAAATGCAGAAGAACATAATTAATCTGAGCCCTCTGAATTCACGGTATTTCCTTAAGGAACTTATTCCCTTCTAGTACCCGAGGTTTAGGATTATTTTCTCCTAGGATAAAAGGGATAACCTCACTGGTGTAGCGGTACTTCAAAACTCAATAACAACGAAGAACTAGTAAACCACACTTACTGCTTTTTTTTCTGTTAAAACAATGCAAAAAGAAGACGGAGAAATCAAAATTTCGTAACCAAAATCTGAGGGAGAGTTCATGTATTTATAGCCAAAAATGTTGGGTTATACTAAAGAGTTACAACTCTTCATGTAAGGTTGCAACTCAAAATCTGTTTTATAAAATTATGCAAACAGACAAATTTAAATTGTAATGGAAAAATTAAAACGAAGAAAAATTGAATTATTGTTACAGTAATCAGTCAATCAGACGGAACCTGAGCCAAGCGACGACGACGTCGCGAGGCTTTCTTTCTTCTCAACGGTTAGAGTATTGGATAAAGGTTTATGCTATCTTTAGGCTATTATCGTAATCTAGAATTGGTCCATTTTTATATTGCTTTGTAATTAGGTCACCAGCTCCAGGCCTACTATTTATACGTGTGCCTCTCATTTTTGTATGACAAATTTTCATTTTTACTCAATAGAAAATATCTGCTTCTCTCTCAAAACTTCTCTCAGGCTATGAACCATATTCTAGATTTTATCATTTTCTCTGTAAATCTCTATACTTAACATGGTATCATAGCATAGATTCTGGTAGATCTTATCACTTGCTTCTGATCGATGTTAACCTCTTCTGTTTTCATCGATTTTTTCGTTTTGATTGCATTTACACTGGATTAGGATTTCGGCTGGATTTTCGTTGGATGATTTCATCGATTGTTGATTGTTTCTGCTGGATTTTAATTTTTTATGGATATTTTGACCGTACCTGGCTGATCTAATCGTTTATTTCAGCTACGGTTTCCTCGTCGATATTTTGCTATGCCACCGAAAGTTTGTTCACAAGGTTTTTCTCTTTTCGGTTGCAAAAGAGGGGGTAATCCACTTGCTTCTTCATATTTCATAAGTTCATTGATTGTTTTGTTTGTTGTAGTGAGCACGTGATTTTTGTCACGCTTAAATTACTCATATAGAATTCAATAAAAATAGAAATTTTCTTTTAGCATTTGAAGTTTTAGGAATTAAGTGTATGATTTTGTGTTTGTTTGCATTTGTGCATTTTTAATTGATATAATCCATAAAAAAATAAATCAAAAGCACATTTGTATTTAAGACCCAATTTTATATTTTTCTTAGGTTTATTAGTTAATTGACATTGCAAAAAATTAGAGAAAATAGCAAAAATTAGTTCTTTTATATTTGTACCTTGAATTCTCGAATTTGTCATAGTTTTCTTTTAAAAAATTAGAATTGAATCAATTTATAGAAAGTAATTATCTTAGTTTTAGATTGGAACCCAGTCTTTTATTTTTAATTTTTATATTTAACAAAAATCTAAAAAATGAGAAAAGAAGGAATAATAACAAAAGAAATTGAAATCGATAAAGAAAAATTGAAAAAGAAGAAAAGGAAAATAACAAAAAAATCAGGCCACCAGTCTAGGCCAAATACTTAGCCCAAAACCGCACAAAACCCTCCCCTACCCGTCCAATCCTCTATAAATCGGCCCAAACATGTTCCCCAACCCAGTCTCTCATCTGAGGCGCCCCAAACGACATCGTTTTGGGGCACATAACCCAGGCCGTCAATCTACTTGAATCCAATGGCCTTGATTCACCCAGGGACCTCGTATAAAACTGTCCAAAACCTTTAGAAACCTTAGAGACCAATCTTGTCTTCCTCGTACCACTGTTCTCCGCCACCCTCTTCCTCACCGCCGCTGGCCGAAAATCGTCTCCGCCGGCTACGACACTCCAATCAACCCCAAATTAACACCGTTAAATCCTCTCCCTCTCCGCTTTCCAACACCCCAAATATCATCCTTCGAATATTAGCCCAGCTCTTCGAATAATTAAATTTCTGGATGCCGCCTCCGCCGCCCACAGCGGCGCCACCACCAAACGATCCCAATTTTACACCATATGCTCTCTCCAAGGCCCTTTTTCCAAATCTTTGGCCGTCTTTGTTCGAATCCCCCTGCATGTCCTCAAAATTCAGATCCACAATCCGGCCAAAAACCCTAATTCTCCCAAACCACTCCAAAATTACACCCCCATGGCCTCCTCGACCCCCTCTTCCCCAATCCCAAACCAATTTCCTTCAAACCTAGCCGGAATTGCTCGAATCCTAGATCTAGGGTTTAGATTTGGGGTCTCAGGGAATTTTATCGTGCTTGAATGCTTACCAGTGGGCGACTGATCTTCATATGATGTTGTTTGCTTATTCTTGGAAAAGAATAGGCAAATAACATCATTTGGGGATCAAGTTCAAGAGACAGTCAAGTTTAATTTCGAATTCGTGTAAGTATCTTCACCTTGTATTCTTCTTTACTATTTTTTTTTTTGCTTCATTTTTAGCTTTCGTCTAGTTCGTACTGATTTCTCTTATCCAGTATGTAATTTTGGGAATTTTAATTGAATTAATTTTGTCATGTTCCTTGTTTGTTCTACGATTTTAGTTCTTGGTTATTTAAGTTTAGTTTGGTTAATTAGTATTCCTTCCTGCTCTTTGATTTTGTTTGCCCATATTCTGATTTTTAATCTCTTATTTTTGGTTTGATTTTTCTTCAATATTTGGGTTTTTATGTTAATTAAAATCCTGTTTAGATAAAGCTGAGTAATTTACAGCCTGTGATTAGTTAACTATGGTCATTTCAGACCAAGTTTAAAAGGGCTAGGGTTAGTAAAATTAGGTTCGTAATTTAGATTGAACTCAAGGATAGTATTGGATTTTAGATGGTATAATTTGATTTTCGCAAGAGGTATCAGGTCACCCTCCGCCAGATTCACCCCTCATTCTTGCGTATAGTGATCATGCTCCGCTTCTTTTACAACAAGGCCAAGGGGATGGAGTTCACCCTCAACCACCTCATACGGATATACCGACCTCATCTTTTTCAAGGGCACTAGAACCTTCTAGTTGAGGTTGGAAATAGAATTTCAATAAATTAGTGTTAAGACTTGAGGCACAAGTCAAAAACCTAAGGTTGCCTAAGCCAAAAACCAAAAATAAAAGAGGGACTAATAGGTAAAACAAAATAGGAAGATTTCCCTAAGCCTTGCCTATAAAAAGGCATGCCATTGCCTTATTGAACAAGTTTTGAACCCTAAAAATTTCTTCAAAACATTTTCTACAAGTTTCAAATCTCTGGAAAATTTGAATTTAAAAAAAGAATTCTAAAGCCAAATCTGAAATTTAGAGTTAGAAAGTTCCTTTTAGATCTTAAATCTTCAGAAAACCCTAACAAATACTGTTTTATTAGAGCTTTTCCTCATATTAGTTTCCATTTCCAATTATCAGTTTGAATTTCTGGGCTTAAATAAGATAAAAATGACTTGAAATACATGTGTTTGACGTGCTAAAACTTCATAGGTTTATTGGATTTAATTTTGAGTGTGTTTGAGTTCAATCGAGGCTATTTGGGTTATTTTGCTGGTTGTTGTTCATCTATCCTTTATCCCTAGGTCATAGTGACGAAATTTTGGCTTCCAATTGATCTGATTGTGGTGTTACTGCTAGTTTATCACGGTTGATTGTTGATTTGATACTGCTGACTCCTTTTTTCTTCATTTTGCCTTAACTCACGTACTTATTCTGCTACTGCTCTACTGTATAACTCCATTTAAGAGTGAAATGAAGGCCATGCATAGCTTCTCATACTCAATTAGTCTACTGCAGTCCTACTGTTTCTTATAGTTCAATGAATCTTCATTTTGTAATTAGTTCCTTATGTGTAATTGTTAGAAATCAGTCTGTTAACCTTATAATTGTTTAGTTAGACTGTACGAAGGATTATTTTTCATAGCTATATGGACATTATGAGTATGATGCTGGTTGTAAACAGATTTTTAGTTGAAACTATTGGAATAGTTGTAGTTTAAGTCTCAGGTTGACTGCTTGTTATGATCTTCAGTGTTAGATTTCCATTTCAAGTCTATAATGTTGAAAGTGCATGAATTGAATCTAATTGACTATCAGAATCTTTGATCAAGTGTTAATTTCTTAATTGAAGTTAAATTGATATTGAAATATAGTTCATCCTTGTTTAATGCTAAAAGTGCGAACGAGTTTTTGGATCAGATCACCATTAACCCCAGATTTTACTTTATATGTGTTTCAAACCAACTATTAAGATCCTTGATACCACTATCAATTTTGCCCATGCTCATGATTTTGGGCTATGAATTGGACCCAATGCCTGGTCTGATTACCCAGTAAACAGTTTGGATCCTGTTAGTCCCAGTATTAGTATACGCACCACAGGGCTGATGCTGAAGCCCAATTCTGGAAGTTGAATGCATTTTGGGTTGATTTTGAAGCCCAAGTTACTGAAGGCCTTATCCCACCGGTCAAGCTGTTAAGTTAAAGTTTACAAATATTTTTAAATTTGGGCTTCTCGAGCTAGGCAGCAAATTTGAACTAAGGGGATTTTCTTCTTGTTTGAATATGGACTTGAGTTTGAGGGCCCGGGTTCCAATGCTAATTAACTAGGTTCTTTTAGACACAAATCCAATAGAAAATCCTAGTTTGCTCTAGGTTGGCCTTTAAATAGTAAAATGAGGTGCACCCCGCCAAATAAAACCTATAAATTATGTGGCCCTCTTTAAATGCTTGTATTAAATACGTAGAAATTCGGGACAAGCCGGTTAGCGAATTACACGGCTTCCCGCAAAGATAATAACACGTTAGTCGCTTTAGATGTGTCCTCTAATAATTTTACTTTCCTAAATATGGGTGTGCATTTCATGTGACCCAAATCCAAATCCCAAAATGTTGGATAAAATGTGTCGAGATCCGGGTGCATTTCTTGTGACGTGATCCAAAAATGACGTTCAATTTCCTAAAAATTATTAATTTAAAGTGGTTAAATAATCCTAAAAATGGAACTACGGGATGGAATGTATTATAATCAGATTTTTAGCCAATTATATTAATTTAAGCGATCGTGCTTGAACCACGGGATCCGGGGTGCCTAACACCTTCCCTCGGGTCAACACAATTCCTTACTTAGAATTTCTGGTTCGCATACTCCATTTGGAAATTCGAAAAATTTCCTCGATTTGGGATTCAAAACAAACTGGTGACTTGGGACACCAAAAGCCAAGCATATCCCAGGTGGAGGCTCTAAATAAGTAAATAATCTCATTTCGAATAACGTTACTCAAATTGGAAAAACTCTTTTGTACATTTATCCTCCGGGGTAGCCTGCAAAAAGGAGGTGTGATATCTTTGGCGACTCTGCTGGGGAGAAAGGAACCCAGAATCTCTGGTTCAGGTTCAAGAATTCGAGTTTAGTATAACTGTTATATTTGGCTTTTTGATTTTCCTACATGTTCCATGCTATATGTGTTAAATGATTTACCGTTTTGATATTGGATGAATTGTATATATAAACTGCTACGAAACCCTTCCTCTCTCTAAGTCTTCTACAACATGGAGAAGGGTGCACTTCGTGTGACTTCTCTTTTGTTTAGAGTCTTTTCCCATGTAGAAGGAGGTTCAGATAAGCTGCTAAGCTGACGGAGCTTCTGTATCCCTGGTATGCGGCCCCCCCCCCCCCCCCGGCTCGAGTTGTCTACTCGGGTAAGCCAGGTCTAGAATAATAAATCCAGGGTTTAAACCTAGTATAACAAAACCTCATGCCGGATCCCTAGTAGGAACGTAAACAAAAAGACCATCCTGATGCATCTTACGTGCTACTTGTGCGTTTATTTGCTTTGGACTTGCATGTTGAGCGGCTTGCGAATAAGGAGAGAAAATTGAGAAAATAGCAGTGTTAGGGATAAATGAGAGTAACCAATTGTCTAGGAAAATCAATGTACAAATAGTACCGAAATGTTGCCGGATATTTGGAAAAAGAAAAAAAAGACAAGCAAAAAAAGATACTTTTTAACAAAATTGGTTTTGATAAAACATTCGCCCGAACTACGCCGGTTTAATTCTCATCGGGTGTGAGATACGTAGGCAACCCCTCATCGGGTCCAACCCCCTTTTGCAAAAGTAGCCAAAAAATGTCAAAGTTTTAATCGTTGTCCTAAATAAATAGGGTGATGTTGTTCTTGTTAAAGCAAGACGAATGTCCCCAAAAGGACGCCGGAAGGCTGTTTATGCAAGAACAGCCACCCCGAGTCATTTTTAAATGGTTTGTGGGCACAACCTTAAAATCTCCCTTCCAGCAGTGTTGAAAGGCCGTGTCGGCAAAACCAAGTCCTTGTTTTCCTAAATGAAGAAATTTTGCAAACATAGCCATTTTTCTCTTTTAGGTCAAAATAAATCAATAAATTCCCTTTAAACAAATGTGCAAGATGAATACCACTGACATCGAACCCTTCTCAATATTGAGTGAGATCCCTTTGAAGCTCCACAGGTGGTGGAATGACTTGGGAAAAGGTAGCAGAGAAACTGTGGTCAAGATTTTGGGTGGCCTCGTCGGACTGCTAAATATCAAACCAAGAATAGATATTATTGAATCACCGATACCATTATGGGATCCAACACGTAATGTACTCCGATTCTCAGACTTTGAGCTTACATCCACACTAGAGGAGATTGCGGGATATGCGAATCTCAACCGGAACCTCAGGAGTAGATATCCATTGGCACTGAGACCGATAACCATCCACAAATTCTTGGACTTGCTGAGCATTTGTCAGGAAACTAAAGATAAGCATCTATCAGAAGGCTATTGCACACTTCATTTCTTATACCACCGATATGGCAATCGAAAAGGTTTTGAGGAGCCCAATACCGATTTGGCACATGCCGGAAACAAAGATAAATGGGAGGCCCGACGGGGATTGGCATTCATGGTAGCTTTTCTGGGAATCGTGGTCTGTCCAAGAAAAGATGGTCACATAGACATTGGCCTTGTAGGAATGTTGGATGTTGCCTTAAAGAAGGCTACTAGCATAGTGGTTCCTTTGATTGTGGCGAAAATGTATCGAGCCTTAACCATGTGCCGAGAGGGCATGAAATTCTTCTAGGTTGCAGTCTTTTACTATGGCTATGGATACATGAGCACCTTTGTCATCGCACGGGGTACACGAACTATGGTTTTACCAGGTTGAGTTGCATTGAAGAATTGGAGACCCGGATAACAGGTATTGAGTTCCCCGAGGGCACTAAGGCTTGGTTTTCATGCTTGAGATCTTTGCTTGCGGATAAAATTGAATGGGATTTCAGATGGCTTCCCGCTACCGAGGTTGTGTACACATCAGCATAAGTGCCTTATACTATTTTGATAGGCGTTCGGAGCATCCAACCCTACGCTCCTTACTGGGTCCTATGGTAGCTAGGAAGATTCCAAACCACCCATGGTGACGAAGATCTGAGTAAACAAGTCATGAAATATGGAATAAATGCAGGTATCTTGAGCCTAAAACCATTGTGCAAGATCGAGCTAGGGGCGAAGTAGACCCCAAATACTTGGTCTAGTTTGGCAAAAGATTTCAAATTTCTTATAGGCTCGCCAAGAGACCACATGTCCAACACTTCACTAACGATTCTAGTGCAATGGGATTGGTTTGATAAAGAGAAGGAATACAGGGCCCGAATAGGAGCATTGGAAGAATAGGTTCAGGATCTCTGGTTTGAAAACAGCTTGCAAGGCGCGGCCGATGAAGGTGATGAAAAGAAGCTGACCCAAGAGAATGAAGCCCTCAAGGCCCAATTCCAAAAATGAAAATAGATGCTAAAATCAAGAAAGATACCGGTCCGATGAGAGACTAATAAAAGGGGTGAAGAAGCAAGTCATAAAATGCCAGCAGTAATTGGAGAAATCTGAAGTGAACATGGCAAAACTTCGGGCACAATAGGCAAAGAAGATAGAAGAAAGTGCCCAGTTTTTACAACAAATGAGAAGGAATTATGAAGGAACCATTGCTAATATGAAGAGAAAAATGAATGCCTTTGAAGATAAGAAAATCCGACAGGACAACGAATTTCAGGCTGAGAGGGAACAATGCTATAGGCTAATCGCCGAAATGGAGAAGGAAATAAAATTGTAGCAAGACTATCATTTCCATGACTCTAAGGTGTTAGAAGCTCGTAACCAACAGATAAGCCGACTACTCCAAGAAAAAGGTCGGATCAGGGAAAGAATCAGAGACATTGCAAATTATATTGTCATGAAATGTTAGGCCAGTGAACGAATGGGCCGTACCACTTTCTTTGCTACAATGATGATATTTGTTCGTCAGGTTATGAATGATTTGGAGCAATTACAAAATGGTCTTGTAGGCGCACGGCAACGCCTAATGACGCTCTGCGGGCCCCAGGATTTGAAGCTTTAATGTACTCTTGACCTAGTTTAGCCATCGAGTCTGTATTTTGTCATTTCGAGTCTGTTTTGTGATTTTCCTTTTAAGAAAAACAAATAGTCTAGCATCTTTGTAATCGAAGTTTTATTAATGAATATTTGTAAATCCCAAAAAAATGTTTCCTTATTTTGCATTTATTTGCGTGAACTACGCTCGGCCTGATTCATGTTGGGTCATGATATGTAGGCAATCTTCATAGGATTCGCCCGTAACCCTAAAAATGAAGAAGGAGAGAAAAAAGGGGAATAGAGGAAAAGAAAAGAAAAGAAAACCCTAAGAAAAAACAAAAGAGGGAAGAAAAATAAAAAACAACAATAGAGGAAAAGAAAAAAAAAGATAAAAACAAGAAAAACAAAGATTGGAAATCAAAAGAAAATGGAATTGAAAAGTCGGGACAATACATGCAACCATTGCAAGCATGTAGACATCTGTTTAACTGTATAGGTGCATCACACCCAATATGGAATTCCCTATCTGGTACTTATCTCAGACTAACCGTTTGTTTTTGTCAATTCCATCTGAGGTTTTAGAAAGGGTGGTTGGTTTTTGCAAGCTGGCATCACATCGGTATTTTACCCGATCAAAAAGAAGTACTGAAATGTCGTCTGAAATGACCCTCCGGGCAATTCCCATCTCGGAAGATAGCCCATTTCAGGCATCCCGGGATCAGAGTATGCAACAACCGAGGAAAACAAGATCCGACGCCTTAGGGTCATGGAGATGTGGGACGCATGGACGAATGGAAAAGAGCCTCTGAGCGCCATCCCTGGATTCCCTGAGATCTTCCCTAGATCAGGGGGTACCTCCACTATTCCTATTACTCATCCAAACATCCTATTGGGACAGCCCACCATATAGGCCAATTTTGTTGGAGAACTTTCTGAGGTCCGTCCACAGGTGTTCACATCAGGCACAGCCCTAATATCTTTATGGATCCCCTGTGTGCGGCCACCATACAACCTGCATTGCCTAGACCCACGTTTAATCCATCGGCCTTTACATTCCAAACACCCACTTACCAAACTGAGCCTCCTCAATACCCCACCTACACTTATCCCCAACCATCATGTGAGCTTACACCAGGACAAGATAAAATTCCCAAAGCTCCTGAACAAGATGAGATGGCGAAAAGAATGAGGAGTCTTGAGCAGAGTTCAAAGAATATGCAAGGTTTGAGTGGGCAAAAAAGCATTTCTTACATAGACCTGTATATGTTCCCTCACATGCACCTATCCATGGGATCTAAAACGCCAAATTTCGAAAAGTATGACGGGCATGGCGATCCTATTGCTCACCTAAAGAAGTATTGCAACCAACTGCGTGGAGCTAGCAGAAAAGATGAGTTATTGATTGTGTACTTCGGAGAAAGCTTAGTAGGCATTGCCTTTGAGTGGTTTATGGACCAAGAGGTCTCACGATGGCACATTTAGTATGATCTTGCCAGATATTTTGAAACGCAATTTCAACACAACATTGACATCGCACACGACAGGAAGTCCTTGGAAAATCTGAAGAAGAAACCTTCGGAAAGTTTCAAAGAATATGCTATTAAGTGGCGCGAATAGGCAACGAGGGTGAAACCTCCCACGGACAAAATAGAAATGGTCACTATCTTCCTTCAGGCCCAGGAAGCAGATTACTTTTAAAACATGATGTCGGCCATGGGCAAGCCTTTTGCAGAGGCAATCAAGATTGGCAAAATGGTATAAAATGGTTTGAAAATGGGAAGGATTTTGAGTATGTCGTCCATCAGAGCAACCTCCCAGGCCATCCAAGGCAGGGGTGGAGGAGTCACAAGGGGCAAAAAGAAAGAAGAAACCTCGATAGAAGCATCAGGTACGAGAATACATCATGCTCATAGGCCCATGTTCTCGTAAAGAACCCCTCAACATTATTATCCTCCGCAGGATATGCCTTGTGATCCTCAACCATATGCGGTTATGAATGCTCAACCATTTGCACGACTGCAGCAGAAGGCCAACAGGAACTAAGCTCCGAGAAACCAGCCTCCCCATCAAAACCACTATAACCCTCGCCCGCCTCAAAATAACTTCCGTCCCCGTGAGCCACCCAGAAGGCAAAACTTTACGCCAATCGGGGATTCCTATTCCAGTCTGTTCCCAAAACTTTTCCATTTGGGTCTATTGCAAGTTGTATCCCCTAACAGACAAAACTCTAAATCGCCTTCCTACAAACGAGGTACCCGGTGTGCTTATCATTGGGGGGCTGAAGGGCACGACACAGAAAATTGCTGGACTTTTAAGCAAGCTGTAGAAGATTTGATAGAGAAAAGGAAAATAGTGTTGAGGGATGAGGATGTCCCTAATGTGACTAAGAACCCATTGCCGGCCACGACAACGGACCGGTAATCGGGATGATCTGTGAGGACAAAGAATTCGACCTGGCTTTAAAGGCCATAATTGCCATTTCTGACGCGGATAGAAAGCCAAGAGCTTCCACCAAGAAAGATGAAGGGGAAAAAAGAACAAAACCACGCACCCTAAAATTGAATAGAAAGTTAAGGTTAAAACTAAGGCGACACCCGTCAAAGAAGCTGTCTTTTATGTCCCACGAGGTCATCGGGAAAAGCAGTTGACTCTGAGTCTCCCAAAGAGATTCGAGTTGAACAGGACCACTCAGATATATGTGCCCAGAGGAACCTATGTGGTGCGGGGTCCAACTAATCAACCAAGGCTGAGTGAGCCTGTGGTGGTTGGTCCCGTACCTCAGAGGCATATGACAGATCCCACTTCAGTCCCTTGGAATTATCATGAAATGGTGGTGACATATAAAGGCAAAGAAATCTTTGGAGAAACTCAAGAAAGTTACCCGGTGAAGAAATACTCTAACTTGGAAGAAGTGAATAGAGCCACCAAGAGGCGATTCCCACCCAAGAAGCCAGTGAGCACCAAAGAGGCAGAAGTTTTCTTTCGAAAGATGAAAATGGAAGACTATGAGGTAGTGGACCAGCTTCAAAAATACCCTGAACAAGTCTCCTTGCTATCCTTGCATATGGAATCTCCTGAGCACCAGAAAGTACTAGCCAAAAGTCTCAGTGAGGCATACGTGCCAGCTCATACCACTGTGGAAAAATTAGAAAGGATGGCGGAAATATTCTTCGCTATCAGTCATATCACATTCAGTAAAACTGGCTTGCCCTTAGAAGGAGCCGCCCACAACAAAGCCCTGCATTTAACGGTCAGATGTGAAGGTTATTATGTCGAAAGGGTAATGGTAGACGGAGGCTCTGGGTTAGATATATGCCCACTTTCAACATTACAATGAATGGAAATCGGGACGGAAAGAGACACAATCGGAGAGATTGAACTGGTCTTGACCATTGGCCTATTTTATTTCGAGGTAACCTTTCAAGTGTTAGATATGGACACGTCTCACAAATGCCTCTTGAGAAGGCCATGGATCCACGTAACAAGGGTTGTGCCTTCTACTCTGCATCAGATGATAAAATTTGAATGTGAGGACCAAGAAATCGTGGTCCATGGGGAAGACGAGCAGTCAATCTATCAGGATCCCTCCATCCCCTGCCTCGAAGCTAGAGAAGGTAGTGAGCATATAGTTTATCAGGCCTTCAAATTATGGTGGCTAATCAGCATGAAGAGGGCAAACCCTGTCCTCGGCCTTTCCTCTCCAATGCCTCAATCATAGTGGCTACAGAGATGATACGACATGGATTCAAACCGGGGAATGGACTTAGAAGATCTTTTCAAGGGATAGCTGAGCCAATTGCTTTGCGTACTATGGAGAAGTTCTTCGGTCTAGGCTTCCACTCAACGCCAGAGGATATAACATGGGCGAACCACAGAAAGCGTGATGGATAGGCTTTGCCTCAATCACCGCCAAACTTGTATAAAACATTTGTAAGGCCAAAGTACAGTGAAGAGGAAGAAGATGAGGCCTTCACAGCTGAAGAAATCGAGGAAATATGTGGGGAAATGAGAAAATTACTATAAGAAACCCACATGGTTCAGCTAGGAGAAGGCTCGAGCACCGCTGAGGTGTTGTACATGGGACCAGATGCCAAGTTGCGAAATTAGAAGGCTATGCCATTTCCAATCTGGGGGGTGTTCTTGTAGTCCTGTCTTGCCATCTTTTCTACATCACGAGTTATCTCAGGGTGTAACTTGGGTGTTTTTCTTTAGTGTTTTGTCCTTTTAATTTTCCAAGTGTATACCCTGTTATCTCACAATTCCAAAGAAATGATATCAATATTTCATCGTCTATGTTACTGTATTATTTCTGATTTTTGATGTTTTCCTTTTATACATTTCTTTTAGTTCTAATAATACGGCTTCAAATAATATGATATACTTGTGGACTTCGTGCCCCGATCCAAACATACCGCCTAATTATGAAATAATGAACCAAGAACCAGAGTATGACGAAGAGTAGGCTTTTAGGGAAATCAATCGAGAACTGGAACATTTCAAAAATAAACGTTATCCAAATCTAAATAATACCGAGCATGTTAACTTGGGTGCTCCCAATGAAATCAGGGAAACCAAAATAAGCATCCACGCAAATGAGAAAACCCGGGACACACTAATCGAACTCTTGTTTGAATTCAAAGACGTGTTTGCTTAGTTATACGATGATATGCCGGGGCTGAGTGTTGATTTGGTGGTTCATAAGTTTCCTACTTACCCCAAGTGCCCTCCAGTCCAACCAAAATAGAAAAAATTCAAAATTAATATTAGCGATAAGATCAAAGAAGAGATCGCAAAACAGTTGGGGGCGGGAGTAATCCGAGTGGTTTGGTACACCACATGGCTGGCTAATGTAGTTCTAGTTCCAAAGAAAGATGGGAAAACCCGAGTGTGTGTGGATTACAGAGAATTAAACAAGGCAAGTCCAGAAGACAATTTCCCTTTGCCCAATATCCACATCCTTGTTGATAACTACGCCAAACATGAGATACAGTCTTTCAATGACTGCTACGCAGGATATCACCAAGTGTTGATGGATGAGGAGGATGCCGAGAAATCTGCTTTCAACACACCTTGGGGGACCTATTGCTACAGGGTTATGCCTTTTAGGTTGAAGAACGCTAGGGCAACGTATATGAGAGCCATGACCACTATCTTCCACGACATGATGCATCAGGAAATAGAAGTATATGTGGATGACGTGATTATCAAGTCTAAAACTCAGGATGATCATGTGCGGGACCTAAGAAAGTTCTTTGAAAGGATGTGCAAGTACGATTTGAAATTGAACACAGCCAAATGCACATAGTCAGCCCGAAGGGTATTGAGTTAGATCCTGAGTTTTAGACTTGATAATCACGTCATCCACATAATTAGACTGTACGAAGGATTAGTTTTCATAGCTATATGGACATTATGAGTATGATACTAGTTGTAAACAGGTTTTTAGTTAAGCTATTGGAATAGTTGTAGTTTAAATCTCAGGTTGACTGCTTGTTATGATCTTCAGCGTTAGATTTTCATTTGAGTCTATAAAGTTGAGAGTGCATGAATTGAATCTAAATGACAATAAGAATCTTTGATCAAGTGTTAATTCCTTAATTGAAGTTAAATTGATATTGAAATATAGTTAATCCTTGTTTAATGCTAAAAATGCGAACGAGTTTTTGGATCAGATCACCATTAACCCCAGATTTTACTTTATCTGTGTTTGAAACCAACTATTAAGATCATTGATATACCACTATCGATTTTTCCATGCTCATGATTTTGGGCTATGAATTGGACCCAACGCCTGGTCTGATTACCCAGTAGACAATTTTGATCCTGTTAGTCCCAGGATTAGTATACGCACCACTGGGCTGATGCTGAAGCCCAATTCCGGAAATTGAATGCATTTTGGGTTGATTTTGAAGCCCAAGTTACTGAAGGCCTTATCCCACCGGTCAAGATGTTAAGTTAAAGTTTACAAATATTTGTTATTTTTGGGCTTCTCGAGCTAGGTAGCACATTTGAACTAAGGGTATTTTCTTCTTGTTTGGATGTGGACTTGAGTTTGAGGGCCCGGGTTCCAACGCTAATTAACTAGGTCCTTTTAGAGAAAAATCCAATAGAACATCCTAGTTTGCTCTAGATTGGCCTATAAATAATAAAACAAGGTGCGCTGTGCCAAATAGAACACATAAATTGCATGGCCCTCTTTAAATGCTTGTATTAAAATACTTATAAATTCGGGACAAGTGGTTTAGACAACTTCACGGCTTGCTGCAAAGATAATAACACGTTAGTCACTTTAGACGCATCCTTTAATAATTTTTCTTTCCTAAATATGGGTGTGCATTTCATGTTACCCAAATCCAAATCCCAAAACGTTGTATAAAACGTGTCGAGGATCCGCGTGTATTTTATATGACGTGATCCAAAAACTTGTTTTAAACGACGTTTAATTTCCTAAAAATTATTCATTCAAAGTGGTTAAATAATCCTAAAAATGGTACTATGGGATGGCATGTATTAAAATTAGATTTTTAGCCAATTATAATAGTTTAAGCGACAGCGCTAGAACTACGAGATCCGGGGGTGCCTAACACCTTCCCTCGGGTCAATAGAATTCTTTACTTAGAATTTTTGGTTCGCAGACTCCATTTGGGAAGTTGAAAAATTTCCTCGATTAAGGATTCAAAACAAACCGGTGACTTGGGACACTAAAAGCCAAGCCTATCCCAAGTATAGACTCTAAATAAGTAAATAAACCCATTTTGAATAATGTCACTTAAATTAAAAAAAAACTCTTTTATACATTTATCCTTCGAGGTAGACTGTAAAAAGGAGGTGTAATCTCTCAATAATGAATGATAATCCTGCAATTACACCTTATTCTTCCTCTACTGCATCTCGTACTTTGTTTCACGAGGATGACTTTACACATCTGTGTCATCCACTATATGTAAATCCATCGGATATGCTGGGAACCTCCTAGGTTTTTGTTCTGTTTGATGGAACCTTCTATGGCAGCTAGAGGAGAAATATCTTAGTTGCTCTCTCCATTCGTTATAAACTTGATTTTATCAGTGGTACTTCTATGGAGCCACTTCTTTGATATCCTCTGGCACGCCAATAGCAACGATGTAATGATCTTGTGGTATCATGGTTAGTTAATTCCATGTCAAAAGAAATATCTCATATCATAGAGTATTCTGAATATGCTAAGGATATCTAGTGTGAATTAGAGGAGATATAAAATAAGGGTGATGGGGACAGAGTCTTTGAGCTAAAGAAAGAGTTAGCACATATCTCTCAAGGGTCTTTAGACATAGCTTCCTATTTTAACAAAATCAAACAACTCTAGGATGATACAGTATTTATAAGGTCAGGGTTTTTAATTGTGGGGGTAAAGCTGTTGAGGATGAAGAGCAGAAGGTTTAGTAGTTCCTTATGGGTCTGAATGATACATACATGCAAACTCGCAGCAACATTCTAATGATGAAACCACTTCCATCTATTAGAAATGTGTACAGTATCTTATTATCTGATGAGAAGCAGAGGCAGGTGTCTTTTGCCTCCCAATTCTCAACACAATCTACTTCATTCAATGTTGGGACTTCTAAGCCATCATTTCCCTCCAAAGTTTCTTGGCTCCCAGGACTTCTCTTATATGAAAATATTACAAAAGCCTGGACATTCTATAGACAAATATTATAAGTTGCATGGATATCCTTCTAATTTCAAGTTCAAAAAAGGACCTCCTCCTCGCAGAACTACTGCACATGTTGAGCTTGAATCCTCTAGTGGTTTCTCTGTACCTAGTGGTTCTGATGGTCCACTTGAGCATGAGGAGTCCTCTGTGATAGCTGGACTTACCAAGGATTAATACCCCCAGTTGATGATCTTATTACAACAATCCCAAAACTCTGCTTCCTTACACTCTCTACCTCTATTGGCATTTGCTACCTTTATGTGTAAGCTCATGCCTTTTAAGGGTGTTTCTTATAGAGCTTGTATGTGGTTTAGTGTGAGAGGCATTATTTGGATAATAGACTCTGGAGCTACTAATCATATGACTTCCATTAGTAGTTTGCTTTTTTATATAATCTTTTCATATTCCTTATCATCTGTCTCTTCCAAATGGGTATAAAGTAAAGGTTAATGATGTTGGTTCTGTAGATTTATTCCCTCACTTAATCCTTCATAATGTTTTTTACATCCCTAGGTTCAAACATAATCTCATATCTGTCCATATGCTTTTGTCTCATTGTGATGATGTTGTACAGTTTACCAACTATGCTTGCACTTTCTATAGCCCTTTAGTGAGGAAGCCAGTGGTGCTTGGTAGACTTGACAATGGACTTCACAGGCTGTTTCCACATGTGACTTCTCCTATTGAGTCTGTTAATGTCAATTCTTATTCTTATATTGTTTCTTCTTTACCTGTAATGCCTAATAATGTTGTTGTTGACAATTCATCTGTAAATACCGTGGTTGATTCAAATGAAGTGAATAAAATCTAATATTGTAGAATTATAGGGTTGGACACATTCCCTTTTCCAAAATAAAACTTATTTCTGGTCTTGATAGTGGATTGTCTTCCAAGCAATCTTTCTAATGTCCCATTTTCCCCTTAGCAAGAAAAACTAGACTTTATTTTGCTGATAGTTCTATTCAGTCCACTCAATCTTTTTAGCTTATTCACATAGATACTTGGGGTCCTTACTCTACACCTACTCACTATGGTTCGAAATACTTCCTTACAATAGTAGATGACTACACTAGGGCTACCTGGACAAATCTGATGGGGGAAAAGAGCAATGCTTTTAATTTGTTAAAGGCTTTCATTCGTACGGTTGAAACACAGTTTCAAACTAGAGTACTGTGAGAAGTGATAATGCTTTAGAGCTAGGATCCTCTTCCTCTAGTTCTCTTTTCTTTTATGAAAAAGGGGATCATTCATCAAACTTCTTGTCCTCATACTCCACAACAAAATGGTGTAGTTGAAATAAAACATAGGCATATATGAGAGACTACTAGGGCTCTTTCGTTTCAATATCATCTTCCTATTAAATTTTGGGGTGATTGTCTCCTTACTACCACTTATCTGATAAATAGATTTCCTTCACCACTTCTCAAGCACAAGAGTCCCTATAAGTTACTTTTTGAAAAGGGTCCTCTATATTCACACCTTAGATCCTTTGGGTGTCTTTGCTATTCAACAATGCCCAAACCCTATAGAAATTCATTTTATTCTAGGTATGTCCCATATGTGTTCCTTGGATACCTTTTTGCCAAAAAGGGTTATAAACTTTACAATTTGTCCACTAAATCTTGTTTTGTCTCCAAAGATATGACTTTTTATGAACACATTTTTTCTTTTTCCAAATCTTCTATTCCTTCATCCCCTAGCTTGCCGTCTCCTCTCATTCCTGGCCATGTCTCTGATGATTCACCTTCTCCTTTATCTCCTTTTGTTCCTATTTCCTCTCCCCAATCCTCTCCCATCTCTACTCCTCCTTCTCCTTCTCCTTCCCCCGGTTCCCTAATTTCACTTTTCTCCTTCCTCTAGCTCATTTTCCCCTTCTGTTCTTTCTTCATCTCCTCCTCTACTTAGAAGATCTAGTAGGCCTCATAATGTTCCTACTTATCTTCAGGATTTTGTATGCCCTACCCTTCCTCCTTCTGTTTCTATCCATGTTCCTTCTAGTTTTGAGTCAGTTTCACTCAATGCAACCACTTCACAGCTCCACATTCCTGAGCCTTACTCTTACTCTGGGGCTGCTGTTGTCCCTGAGTGGTAGAAGGTTATGAGAAAGGAGTTTGAGGCTTTGGAGGCTAATAGAACTTGGGATATTATTGAGTTATCCCCTGGTAAGAAGCCTATAGGATCCAAATGGGTAAACAAAGTAAAATATAGAGCTGATGGGAGTCTTGAGAGGTATAAGGTCAGGTTGGTAGTTAGGTTTGATAGTTAGGTTAAAGGGATTAATTTTCATGAAACATTTTCTCTTGTTGTTAAAATGTATACTGTTAAGTCTTTGATTGTTGTGCCGTCAAACAACACTATCTTTTATTTCAAATGAATGTTAATAATGCATTTTTACATGGGGATATTGATGAGGAGGTCTTTATGACGGTGCCTCCGGGTTTTTCTGTTCCTCCTTCCTCTTCTTCTTCTTCTCATCTTTTGGTTTGCAAGCTACTCAAGTCCCTCTATGGTTTGAGACAGGCTTCCATACAATAGTATATTCCCCTTATGCAAGTTGTTTTACGTCTCTTGAGGTATTTGAAAGGGGCTTCTGATTTTTGGGCTATTCTTCAGTAATTCTCCTAACCTTTCCTTAAAGGTATATTGTGATAGTGATTGGGCTTTCTCTGCTAATAGTATAAGATCTGTAACTGGGTTTTGTGTTTTTCTGCTGATTGTTTGGTGCGCTGGAAATCCAAGAAGCAACATGTGGTCTATCTTTCTTCTACTGAAGCTGAGTATACGGACATGAGCAAAGCTGCAGCTGAGGTTACTTGGCTTTCAAGATTGTTGTCTGATTTTGTTCTTCCTTCTTCTTCTCTAATTCCTTTATATTGTGACAACCAGATTGCCCTGCACATTGCCCGCAACTCAGTCTTTCATGAGCGGACTAAGCATATAGAGCTGGACTGTCATTTCATTAGAGGCAAGATTGGGGATAGGCTGATTAGCTTGGTTCATGTGTCCAGTGATGCTCAAGTTGCTGATATTCTTACCAAGGCCCTTCCTGGACCTGCACATCATTTTCATCTTCGCAAGTTGAAGGTTTTATCACCCTCCAATTTGAGGGGGGTTATTAGAGTATTAGATAAAGGTTGATGCTATCTTTGGGCAATTATTATAATTTAGAATTGGCCCATGTTTATATTGCTTTATAATTAGGTCATCGAGTCAAGACCCACTATTCATATGTGAGCCTCTTATTTTTGTAAGATAGTTTTTCATTTTCACTCAATAGAAAATATCTGCTTCTGTCTCGAAGCTTCTCTTAGGCTATGAACCCTATCCTAGATTTTATCATTCTCTTTATAAATCTCTATACTTAACATTAACTCTTTAAGAGCTAGAAGAAGTGTAACTGTATATATACCCATCAAAACTCTTTTCCTCCTCCGGTATGGGACAAAATCCCTTTGACAAAGAGGAAAATTCGAAAAATTTCATTTGTCCTCCATTTTCTATTCACTCTATTTTAATCTCTAAGAAGCTTAAACCCAACAGTTATAACGAATTGTTGTATAGAGAACATATATTATAACATAGTATTAAATTTAGTTTTGCAAAAAAACCTGATTTTTATAGTGAAATGTTGTTATATAAGGATATTTTTATAGTGAGACTAACTGTATATAATCAACTAATTTTGGGGGAAAGATACATATAGCTATTTTTAGGTGTTGTTTAAGATTTAGTCAGTACTTATTTTGTCCTGAAAATTTGAACTAAAAATCTTAACTTCAGGACTTTGTGTCCTGAAAATTTGAACTGAAAAATTGAAGTTCGGGATAGCTTAACTAATTTTTAAATAGCAACCCTCTAGAATGGCTATATGATGTCATTTCTACACTAATTTTTCAATTAATTGAAAGTTAAATATACTTAGCGAAACATCGGAAGGGAATTCCTGTTAGCAGATTAATAACCAATTAAAACATTTATTCATATTCATACAATATCTTAATCAACTCATGAATAAAAACCCAATCGCAAAGTTTATGATTGATGCTCATGTCGTTGTGTGACTGTCAACTTTGGTGTTTCATGAGAATTTTCAGTGTTTGAAAGTCAACAACTTTTCTTAGGTTAGGTAAAAAAATTATTAATGTAAGAATTTAACTATCAATTGTTCTATTTTATGCCTTAACGCATGTGTACGTAGGTTTAGAGGCAGGAAAAAGAAGAGAAAATAATAATAAGGGGGATAAAATATTCATGGAAGTAATCAATGAATAGAGTTGATGACAACTAACAAGACAGTTTGGTATCATAAAAAAAGAAGACAATAAGGGAGACAATTTGGGGAACAACCGACTTGATGTCCACCTCTATTGTTGAGGGTGGCCATATTATTTGAACAACAAATATGGTTTCAATCTAAATATATACCCTAATTATATAAAAAATAGTAATTATATATTTAAATATATTGTAATAGGTAAGCTGACTTTTTTTTAGGTTAAAAAGATCTTACCACGTTTGAAAATGAATGGCGACAGTGATGATGCTGATGCTGATGATGATGAATGAAGGAGAAACTTAGTTCAACAAACCACGATAAGGAACAGAGCAAGTCTATTAGGTGTTGGTTTTGCTGAACACAGTTACGTTTGCTTAGACAATATATTTGTGTTAGAAATTTATTAAATATGTATAAATATTTAGTCGCGAATAGAATCAAAGATGACTTAGGGGTTTCATGACAAATTCAAAATCCATAAACTTCAAAATTCTAACTCTACTTCTGATCACAATATTTCCAAAAAGAAAGTATTGTAGTCTCGTGAATATAATATGTAACGATCCGGCCCGTCGTTCTGAGCTTTTGCACTTCGCTCATCAGCTCTCGAGCATGTCTAGCCCCATATTATGCATTTTGACTTATCTAAATCATTGGTTTTAGTTTTCAGGTTTATCGGAATAGATATGGAGGGATGATTCTCAACTCGAAGCTTTAAATTGGAAAGGTTTGACTCAATCTTGACTTTTTAGTATTAGATATCGGATTTGGATTTTTATTATTTGTTAGCTCCGCTAGGTGATTTGATACTTAGGAGCATGATCGAAATGTATTTTGGAAGTCCGGAGTAGATTTACGCGAATTGGCGAAATTGAGTTTTTGGCATTTTTCGGTTGATAGGTGAGATTTGATATAGGGGTTACAATGGAATTCCAAAAGTTGCAATAGCTTCGTTATGTCATTTGAGATGTGTGTGCAAAATTTCAGGTTATTCAGACATGGTTTGGTTGTATTTTTGATCAACCGCAGAATGAAGAAGATTTTTGAACCTTAGGCTTGAATTCGAGGTGGTTTGGTAGTGTAGATATTGTTTGAGGTGTTTTGAAGCTTGGTACGAGTTTGAATAAGGTTTTGGGATATGTTGGTGTCTTCAGTTGAGGTCTCGGAGGCCTCGGGTGAGTTTCGGGTGGACAATCGGCCATTCCATGAAGCTAGAACCTGCAGAAAATTGCAGGTCAGTGCTGTAGAAAATGACCTTCACATTCGTGAGAGGGTCCTCGCCAACGCAACGGGTCAGTTAAGGAAGTTGGAAATTTAGCCTTTAAGTTTGTAAGGCAGGCTACGCGTTCGTGAAGGACTGGGCATCAGTGCATTGCGTTCGCGGCAATGTAGTCTTGTTTGCATAGAAGAAGTGGACAGCTAAGCTTCAAGGGAATTTGATTCATCGCGTTCGCTATAGGGGGAATGTGATCGTAAAGGTCTGGATGAGTAAATCATCGTTTCACGTTGAGGAAATCTTGATCAAGTAATTTTGTGCTTCGCGAATATTAGGCTTTGACCGTATTCGGGAAGAAGAATTTTAAGGCCTCGGTCAAATATTTTAAAAAAGTTATTCCGCGACTTTGAACCTAACTTCCACGATTTTTTAACAGGAAAAGAGCTTTGAGGAAATTTTGAAGAGAGTAAATTATTGTTCTTCATTGAGGTAAGGATTTTGGACCGTAAAACTCGATTATTTATTATAAAGGGATAAAACATCAGTGTTTAATTTATATAAATGTGTAGAAAAAGGTGGAGTTATGGCTTGAGATTATGAGACTTTCTAGCGATGATTTGAGGGGTCAAACGAACTCCGATTTTCGAGTTCTTTATATGTACGGACTCGTGCGATAATGAAGAAAATTTTGACATAAAGTTTTTCCAGTTCTGGGACGTGAGTTCGGGGGTCAGGTTTTGACTGATTTTCGGGTTTTGTGCTTAAAATCAAAATTTTTCAATTGGAATTCATTCGTATAGCATAATTTGATAATAAACATCTGAACTTGGTAGATTTGTAGCACTCGGAAGTTGGTTCGACAGGCAAGCGTATCGCAGAGTAGCTTTTCGAGCTAGTTCGAGGTGAGTAATGGTCACGATCCAATTTTTCCTCCGTTGGGTTTCGTGATGGCACCTAGTCTTAAGGACTAGGTAAGCCTAATAAATGCAGAATAACACCATAAAATAATAACATCTAAAAGTCTTCCCGAATGAATCTTTTATACAATCACCATATTCCCAAAAACCCGGTAGTACAAGTCATAAGCTCTACAGAGTTTTACAATAACTTCTAAACAAAACGTATGGAAATAAGTACATCAATGTGAATATAAAATAGGAAGGTGACTCCGAAGCCTGCGAACACAACAACAGGACTACCTTGAGTCTCCTCGGAAAGAATCCGCACAACTACTAACGAAAAACACGTGGATCTGCATAAGAAAAAAATAAGCAGAAGTGTAGTATGAGCACACCACAGCGTTGTCTAGTAAGTACCAAGACAAACCTCGGTGGCTAGTGACAACAAATAGTTGAGACACCTAATAGTCTAATAAGCAGAACAAGTATATGTATAGAAAACAACTGAACATGATATCTATATAAAGACTAAGCGATAATTCTAACAATACAGGAAAATACAATAAGGAAAAGAAAACAACAAGAATAGTGAAAACCCCATAATAAAGCTCATAAAAGTGAACAAAGAAAATACAACCCAACTCGAAATCGCAAATACAGTAAAGGCAAATCATTACGCAACAACTATGGCAACCCTCACCTTGAGTCTTAACCAGGAAGTATCAAGAAAATAATCTAACTCTTTTCAAGTGGTAAAAACTGTTTTAAATAATACTTCATTTTAATAGGTGTCCTTTTCAAAAGGGTTTCATTCAAAATAATGCTTCACGTATAAACTTTATTGCAAAGAAAAATCCTCCGAATATAAGTCACCCTGTGACACATCATCTCATAATCATACAATACGGATCTAAATACCTGAACCCTAACACTTGGTATCATGTGCCCTCATAACTCCTCAAAATCATACAGACAACTCACGTACTCATAGAGTCATTCTCACATGGAAGGAAAATAAACAAGGGGTGCGTCTATCCTCAGAAATCACGGGAGGACTTCACATCCAATAAGGGTGTTCAACTACATGTATGCTTGTGCAAGTGCTTTAACATAGTTCACACCAGCTAATAAACCTAAGAAAAAGAACGGAGAGCGCCGTAAGATGTTTCCTTACAATCTTTACGAGATAAAACTCATATTGGCAAGTATACCACAAAACAATATTAAACAACAAGAATGCCCCCCGAGGCCATCACAAATCATCACAATCAATCCCTGATATAGCCCACCTTGTCTCGCCACATGTGTAATAACATAATAAGTGCCCGCCTTATTTCGCTACATGTACATCATAATGTTCTCACCTTGTCTCGCTACATGCGCAACCCACATATAAGCATATATATATATACATATCCTGCCTTATCACGTCGTATGGGCAATGTATCAATACTAGTAATAGCATGGCAGAAACCTCGTGCAACCCCATAACAACAGTCGCATGGCAGAAACTTCGTGCATCACAAAATCAATAATCGCACGGTAGAAAACTCGTGCACCATCACAACAAGTACAACAGAAACAATGACAATATACACAAGAACGCGACAAGTAAATCACTTCAAGAATTTTCGATGACAAGGAGACGGTAAAACTAGCTCACAAAGAATAACCATAATAGAGAATACTAAGTGTGATAAGAAAAACTCAACAAGGGGGAAATAATATGAAGCAACAATCCTGCAATATGGAATTCAACAAAAAGGAAGCCATAAATCAAACAATTCCAAATAACTAAATGTCAACTAAATATAGATTATCTAAACTTCTTTTAAGGTTGGGTAGTTTACAAAGAATGTACAATAATTTCAACTAAGTATGAGCAAAGGGGAGATAATAATCACCTCAATCAACACTAAAAACTAGAGGGGAGATAATACTGATTTCCAATATGGATGAGCAGTTATGAAAGATAGCATGACAATAGAAGAGGTAAAAATCTTCAGTTAGAAAAACAAGAATCAAATAGGCAATAAGAATGAATCATGAGAAATTTATTTTAATTAGAGCATGTAGAGATGAAACTAGTAAGTGGAAAACTCAAGCATATCAAGTACACGTTCATACACATTGAACATAAAGACCTAAGAACCCTAGAAGGCCAATTTTTCCAAAAAATAGTCCGAGCATGCACTCGTCACCTTGCGTACACGAACTACAATCAACATAATAGACTCAAATCCTAAGGAAATGTCCCCCACACAAGATTAGGCAAGATACTTACTTAAAGGAGTTATTCCGATATTCCAAAATGGCCTCCTCACATGAATTGAGCTCTGGACGACTCCAATCTTTCTTGAGCTTTCCTTACCTTACTGCAATATTCAGAAAATTCTAGCAACTTCAATCTATTTCGAGACATGACAAAATTGAACACAAATTAGGAAGATATTCATGGTTTTAGCTCACTTGAGAATTTATCAAACAATAGGTATGCAAGTATGACTACAAGTTTCTTCTACAAGATTTTCTTCACCCCACAACCAATTCAACACCAAGAGTTCACCCACACTAGTTCAATTAACTTACTACAATCTTTGTGGGTTCATACATCTATAAATAACACTCTCATAACCAATAGTTATCTTCTATTTACACATTTCTAGTTAGGTTTCAAAATTGAAGAATTTGGGGAAAAGAAATTCTTAACTCTTTGATGAAGATCTTGAGGGATTTCTTGTTGGATATCAAGGCTTTGACAAGATTTTGATGAACAAAAACACTTATGCTTCTTTCCCACTCTAATAATGATCTCCTCTCTCTCCAAAACACCAAGAAATACCCAAAAATATAAACCTTGAATGAGTTAAATGAAATAGTGGTCGGGTCAGAAAAACCCATTTTTGTACAGCCACCACGCATATGGCAGTATGGGGTGCGGGGTGGCTGTGTAAAAAGTGTCTGGAAATGGAATTTCGGAACATTATGGAATTTTATATAGGAACGGCGCCCAGGCGGCACGATAGTACCAATATTTTGAGTGTTTGGTAATTTGTCCATAATTGTTATAGGAGTGTCCAAATGACAAACTATTTGAAGCGTTAGAAATGAGATTTAAAGTTCTTTCATTTGATAGGCCGTACATCATTTAACTCATCATATATGTGTAGATATGATCATACAAATATAGGCCTTATATGTACTCATTTACAACTTTAGTCCATTATGAAATTTTCCAACTTGGCTTAGACTTAGGCATTTCCTTAGACTCCATATCACTTATAATATGAACGGCACACTTGTTGTCATATCCAACAAATATCTATCATTTTATTAGTCCTCATATACAGAATGCACAGAATTATTCTACAGACTTTCCACTTGAATTCCGAACATCCTACTGAGTCCTAAATCACCAAACGAAGCTGTTCGAGGTTTAAGCCGTTCAACATGACGCAAATTTTTAAAACAACAAGTTGAATCATTACATTCTTCACCACTTAAACAAACGTTCGTCCTCGAACGTACTAAGAAGTATTCGGAGGTTACCAAATTCATGATTTTTCTTTTACACATATACTCGTGGTTGTTCCCACATTACCGCATTCGACATAAGCCCGACAACACTATCTCAATTGAGGTTATTTCCTTTATCTATATTTGTAAATTTTAAGACCAAATTTCATAAAGTCCATACATTTTCAAAAAGGTCCAATTTTCATATCAACACATGGTACTAGTCTCGACTGGCTATCGGGCCTACGCACACATCAACTCTTTAACAGCACTAAACTACTTCAAAATTTTCAAGGGTGTTTCATTCTTCCCCACTTAGGGTCATTCATACTCAAATAAGAAGTAGAGTCCGCCCTCAAACACATAACATAACTTATCTCTTTCTTCCCACATCTCACTGCCCCAAATTTTTCTAACTCCCAAATTTTTCAAAATTTTGGCAGATTCTCCCCTATAATTAAGCCTGACCACCTGCCAGAGTAACATCAAAAAAACTCCTAAAAACACATCTACAATCCAACAAAGCACCACAATATATATATCAATAACACTAATCTCATCATTACAAGGATTGCATTATCATAATGATTTTTGGAAGTAAAATACATCATATGTATGACCATAACCACGTCTCTAGTCTTAATAGTTGTACATAATCGTAAAAAAATGCCAATTAACCTCCTATTAACAAAATCTCATTTCAAACCTCCACTTTACAAACAATGAGGAATGGAGACCTCACAATTACTTACCTGGATTAACGAGTCACATTTAGCACCACCTGGACGCTCACTTCATAGGCTAAAACTCAATGTTTACAACACAAAAATGGCTGGATATGAACAGAAAATATACAAGAAATATCAAATAAGCCTAACAGGTATGACCTCTATTAATATTATTGTACCAAATTTAAATTCCCAAAGGGAAAATTTTTAAACACATAATTTTTTCATTACAAGGACCTCCTCCTTAAATAACATCCACCGTAGCTTGTAGCCCGGTTTAGATATTTAACATCATATAAAAACATGAGGATCCCGTCCTCAAATCTGCATCACAAGTGATATGCACATTGTGCCAATCAGAACATTCCATCTCCTTCTCTTAAATAATTTTTGTTAAGTAAAATCACAACACATAATGAACCTTCATACCGATAGGGCATATAGTTCACAATTAAAATCAATTATCCTGAAATCACATTCAAACCCACTGTAGTAAGTAATAGAAAGACAATTTTAGCCTCCCATCTATATTTAGTGACCAACACATAATGATAGAAATAGCTATCTCCGTATAATAACCCAACATGAGTATTCACATAAGTAGAATTCAGCATCACGAAGCTCACTCATGAGTGGAGCATATTAAGAGGACTTGCCTCGATACTCCAAACCGAAACGATTTACTGAAATAGTTACTTTATAATAACTCGAGATCGTACTTGTAATGACATCATCTAGTGTAGCGACCTCAGTTATACCATAGCAATTGTATCAATAGGTCGGGCCTCCACCTCTTCGGCGCCATCTACTCGTTTTTCCTCCACCCCCGATTGGTAGTGTAAGTAGAGTAGTAACTGTAATAGAGTATGTAGTCATAGTGTTATGATGAAATAGGTTTCTTCCAAGTGAGGGAAAGTTTTCTCATGATGTTCCTAACGTCACCATATGCATAATATCCATCCGCAGTTTGACGGCTCATATTGAGCTCGTGCCGGATAAGTTAAATAACAATTATAGGAAATTCCATGCCACTGGTACTTTAAAAGATGACTACCCCATGCAAGTGTTATATTTAACTTAAGCACTACAAGTATACTGAAGTTATTTCGATGACCCTGTTGGTACTAAAATGTAGAATTATTAACGACACATGAATATCTCAAGTCCCATAATCATCCTATTCAAATCTCAACTCTTAATCATATACAAGTTTTAGGAAACCTTTCAATACCAGATAAATACATCTTAGGCCAAAATTGGTATAACACATGACCCCGCAATTTAATCATTGATAGTGGACTCCTTTCACTTGGCACGATGGCATAGGACACATTTCCGACAATCCAAAATACTAACCTCCATCGCTTGTACGACACCGGTCATAAGACACCTCAAGCCATTTACTTGGCGTATGTCATCCTTATGACAGTTAAACTTACTTTCTCCGGTGTCTCGGTTGCTATCGGTACCCTTCGCTAAATAGAAAACTTATATGAACCACATAGTCTGTAATACCTCTAACTATCATAAGTTCTACATCCACCTCATGACCCTACCATGATTGTAGGATTAGCCAATTAAGTAAACTGAATATCGTATTAATCAACCAGTTGTCAGAAACTGCTGCACCCCCATATCGTCCACTAAATGACTTCTCAATACTCCACACCCTCTACCTGGACGATATAGGGTAACAATGGTTAAGTAACCATGGATCCCTTATAACCCCTCGGTAGGATCACAACCTCTAGCGCATAGTGGATATCGAGTGCGTAATTTCATACACGAGTGGATGCAAAAGAACATAAGATATATGCTTCAAGCTGAATGAATGTCGCATGATAAGGAATAAAATGAGTGGAAATTTTACTACTAGCTCTGTACCCTCCCGAAGATAAGTGCAGACGTCTCCGTACCGATCCGCAAGACTCTACTAAACTCGCTTATGACTTGTAGCAGCTATGAACTTATAGCTCTTATACCAGCTTGTCACGATCCAATTTCCCCTCCATTGGGTTTAATTATGGCATCTAATCTTAAGGTCTAGGTAAGCCAAACAATTGCTAACAACAATAAATAATGACATCAAAACGTTCTTCTCGAATGAATCCTTTATACAATGACCATATTTTCAAAACCCGGTAGTACAAGTCATAAGCTCTAGAATGTTCCGCTATAACTTCTAAAAGATGTATGGAAATAAGTAAATTAATGTGAATATAAAATAGGAATGTGACTCCGAAGCCTACGAACGCAACACCAGGACTACCCTGAGTCTCCTCGGCAAGAATCTTCACAGCTACTAACGAAAAATACCTAGATATGCATAACAAAAAAGATGTGTAGAAGTATAAGAATAGTCCAGACACTTACTGGTTTAATAAGCAGACAAGTATAAGAATAGAAAAGAACCGAACATGATATCTATATAAAGACTAAGCGATATTTCTAACAATAGGGGAAAATATAATAAGGAAAAGAAAACAACAAATATAGTGGAAAAACCATAATAAATCTCATAAAAGTGAACAAAGAAAATACAACCCAAATCGAAATCACAAATGCAGTAAAGGCAAATCATAACTCAACAACTATGGCAGCCCTCACCTTGAGTCCTAACCAGCAAGTATCAATCAAATAATCAAACTCTTTTCAAGTGGTAAAATTATTTTGAGTTATACTTCCTTCTAATAAGTGTCCTTTTCAAAAGGGTTTCTTTCAAAATAATGTTTCACGTATAATCTTACAACAAAGAAAAATCCTCTGAATATAAGCCACCATATGACACCTCATCTCATAATCATACAAGACGGATCTAAATACATGAACACTAACACTTGGTATCATGTGCCTTCATCACTCTTCATAATCATAGAGACAACTCACGTGCCCAAAGAGTTATCTCACGTGGAAGTAAAATAAACAAGGGGTGCGTCTATTCTCAGAAATCTCATGAGGACGTCACATCCAATAAGAGTGTTCAACTACATGTATGCTTGTGCAAGTGCTATAACATAGTTCACACCAGCTAATAAGCGTAAGGAAAAGAACAAACAGCGCCCACGAGATAAAACGCATACAGGTAAGCATACCATAAACAATATTAAACAACAAGAATGCCCCCAGGCCATCACAAATGATCACAATCAATCCCTAACATAGCCATCTTGTCTCACCACATGTGAAAATAATAACATAATAATTGCACGCCATGTTTCGCCACACATGCATCATAATGTTTCCACCTTGTATTGCCACATGCGCAACCCATATATAAGCACATATTTATATATGTATATATACATATCCCGCCTTATCACACCGCATGTGCAATATATCAATACTAGTAATAGCATGGCAAAAACCTCGTGCAACCCCATAACAACAGCCGCATGGTAGAAACTTCGTGCATCACAACATCAATAACAACACTGACGAAAACTCGTGCACCACCACAACAAGTACAACAACAACAATGACAATATACACAAGAACACGACGAGAAAATCAACTCAAGAACTTTCGATAACAAGGAGACGATAAAACTAGCTCACAAGGAATAACCACAATAGAGAATACTAAGCGTGATAAGAACAACTCAACAAAGGAGAAACAAGAAGGAACAATCCCACAATATGTAATTCAACAAAAAAGAATCTAACACAAATCAAACAATTCCAAATAAGTAAATCTCAACTAAATATAGATTATCTAAACTTCTTTTAAGGTTGGACAATTTACGAAGAATGTACAACAATTTTATCTAAGGATGAGCAGCTGAAAGATAATCATCACCTCAATCGATACTGATCAATTACATGAGAGATAATAATGATTTCCAATAAGGACGAGCAGTTATGAAAGATAGCATGACAATAGAAGAGGTAAAAAATTTCAGTTAAGCAAAACAAGAATCAAATTAGCGGGTAAAAATGGTCTGGAAATGAAATTTTTGAATATTCCTGAATTCCCTATAGGCGCGGTACTACAAATATTTCGAGTATCTGGTAATTTGTCCATAACTTCTTGTAAGAGTGTCCAAATGACAAACGGTTTGAAGCGTTAGAAATGAGATTCGAAGATATTTCATTTGATAGGTTGTACATCATATAACTCATTATATATATATATATATATATATATATATATATATATATATATGCTCGTACAAAGTTAGGTCTTATGCACACTCATTTGCAACTTTAGTCCATTATAAAGTTTTCCAACTTGGCTTAGACTTAGGACTTTTCCTTATACCCCATATCACTTATAATATGAATCGTACACTTGTTATTATATCCAATAAATATTTATCATTTTATTAGTCCTCATACGTACACAAAATGCATAGAATTATTCTATGGACTTCCTACACCAATTTCGGACATACTCCTGAGTCCTAAATCATCATACGAAGTTGCTCGAGGTTTAAGCCGTTCAACAGGATGCTAATTCTTAAAACAATAAGTTGGGTCATTACAGTAATGATTTAAAATGTTGTTCTAAGGGTATGAGACCCCAGATTACACAATGTTCGGCTGTGTTGAGGTGACGCACACGCTAGATGACGAGCGTGGGATCGTGCACCATTGGTATTGTGACTTAGTCCATCCCGAATGTTTTCTGCATATTTGGTAGCTAATTATTTGATATTATTATACTTTGGGCTAAATGTCATATTTGGGTTTCGTGCCAAATGTTTGAACCCTTAGGGGATCGTTAATGATATTTTTCTCATTGTTTGATTTCATACTTGTGCTCAGCCATACCAGATCTTTCAACGTTTTCAAAACTCAGCTATGATAATCTATTTTACAAACCTTAAATGATGTTTTAAAGATATTTTGAGCTGAACTGTATATTTTTACTATTGCCCTAAGGGCTTATGAGATTCTGACTGAGTAAGGCCGAGTAATTTTGGGTCGAGATGCACGGCGCAGCAGTGATACACTAATTATGATAATGAGGCCGCGGGCCTGAGATTGTATGTCACGAGGTGGCTTGATATAATATGAGGCCGAGAGCTTGTTTATGATGTCACGAAATGTCTTGATATTGCGCTTGGGCCGTAAAGGGCCCCTCCAAGAGATTGCACACCTCCAGTGAGCGCAGGTACCCATTGTGACATGAGATATAGCCCGAAGGGCTGGTATTGTTCTGTGATATTGCCCCAGGAGTTGATCTAATGTTATTGTGCCCGAGGGGCGGTTCTTATGTGTTTACCATTCCTAGTTGTTTTCCTTTCTATTATTGACTGCTTAAAAGGGTATTTTTATGAGATTTCATTGTTAAATTGTGTTACTGATTTTATTATGCCTCTGATAGCTAAATGTTGTGTTTAACGTGATTTTATATTGTTCAGTCTTCATTTATTCTTATTACTCAATGAGTTGGAAGTACTCACTTTACTCTCTGTACCTCAGTGTGCAGATTCGGGCTCTATAGGTCCTGCTATTGAGGGTTGACAGTTCCAGCAGATCTTCAAAGGTTTACTAGGTAGTTGCTTGGCGATTCGCAGCTCAGTGAAACCCCCCTCTATCTTATTTCTTTTCTGATTCAGTTATTTAGTAGTGGAGTAGACTTTCAGATTGGTAGTATTATTTTAGATGCTCATAACTGGTGACATTCTGACGTTGGCCTGTGTTGGCTTTTATTTCCACAAATTATACTGTTAAATGCTTATTTTGAAATTTTATTTCTGATTAAGGACTTAATAGTAATTATTTTAATTGCTTAAAGTGAATAGAAAGTGAGCCGGTTGGTCTTATCTTCACGAAAAGCGTCATCACGATCGAATTGAATTTAGAATCGTGAGATAATAATCTTCTAATAATCTGAAAAATGAGAAGGAAAAGAAGAAAAAAATGGTAATGATAAATTTAAGGGAGGAATGTTTATAGTTCAACTAACCTGGCGTTTTCAGAAGAATTTAATAATTCTGTAAATTGCAAAATATAATTAATGATTAATTCCACCAACATCATGCGTCAGTCACCAATAATATAATACATACAGCTTCTTAGAACTCCTAATTATAATTTTCTTTTTATGTGAAAACAGAGCTAGGATGAATAATGAAGCAAAACCAAATGGAAATTTGGAAAATAAACAATTATTAATGATAATAGTTTCTATCTCATATATTAGGGTGGGCATCGTTCGGTTCGGCTCGATTTTGTAGAAGTTCGGTTCGGTTTATTCGGTTTTCGGTTTGTGATTTTAATAACCAAATCAAACCAAAATATTTAGGGTTTGGTGCGATTTTTCAAAATTCGGTTCGGTTATTTCCGATTTATATTTTCGGTTTTAAACGATTGTAGGGTGTAAATTTAAAGTTAGAGCTTCGCCGTCCCAACTTCCAGCAAATATCCCAAAAAAAAAAACGGGAATATAAACTTTAGATTTCAAACACTATATCATCTCATTAATCTTTATATATATATATATATATATATACTAGATGGGATTCTGACGTGTAAGTCCGGGCCCAGTACTTTGGATTATAGTAGTTTATTTTGACGGATAGTTAAAATTAAGCTAAAATCAAAATATTTGTGAGAAAACTCAAATTCATAAGCAACAATAGTTAAATGAAGCTCTCGTACAGCTGCAATTAATGTAGCTATCTTCAACCTCCCACATAAGGAAAGCTGCATTCAAGTGCCGTGAAAAGTTTCTACAGCGGGAATCAAATCAAATATAAGAAAACTTTGTTGCTTCATTAGCAAGAACGGGGATATTAACAGTAGCACATAGTTTGCATTTCTCTTCTTCCTTAACGAAGACGCAGTTGTAGAGGAACAGTCGCAGGCTCGCAGCTCACAGACGCAGTCACAACCCTAGATTTCGATTTTTCGGTTTAACCGAAAACCGAACTACATAAACCGTGCACCGCACTGAAAAATCAAAAATTAATTATTTTAAAATCGTGAACCGACCGAAAACCGATCAAACCGAAACCGAAAAATCAAAACTCACGGTTCGGTCGAGTTTTTCGGTTTGATCGGTATTATGCCCACCCCTATCATATACATAGCTCAACAGGGGCATATCCAGCTTTTTAGTATGAGTGTCATTTGAATCCGATGCTTTCGACGCGGAACATAAAATTATGTATAAAAAATTATTAAAATTATAATATATAAATTATATGAACTCATAACGTTTAAATCTTGAATTTGTCTTTGTAGCTGAACGATTTTGAATTAAAAAAATAAACACAAAATCTACACCTTGGTGATACAAAATAATAATTTATGAAGTAATACCATTCACGTACTGATATGAAATTCCAGATTTATCTCGATTTATTAGAGTATTATTTTAACTACAGCAGAGAAATTCAAAAATAGCCAGATTTATAAATAGTCATTCAAATAGAGCCATGATTTTAAAATTAATAGAAATTTAGCCATTTTCCTTGTAAAGATAAATCTGAACGAGAATATTATTCTAAATCCAGGAAAATACTCCAGCATAATATATTGGAGTTACAGTATAATATACCGGTTCAAATATACCGGAGTTTGGAGCACGGGTGCTCCAGTCTCCAGTATACTATACTAGAGCCATCAATATATACTGGTCCAGCATAGTATATATTATCGAATTACTTCTTTTTTAAGTTACCATACTTTTTCTTTGCCCATATCACCAAGTGAGGGGGGTGGGAGGAGGAGGAGGGTTGCAATGAAGCTACCTCGAAATTGGAATATGCAAAATCACGGGTGATCACTTTCGTCCAATTCACAAATCACAAGATACCATAACATAATAATGAAAATAATGCCAAAAATTCCTACCCACCATAGCCTCAACAGAAAAAAATAAACATACATCTCCTATTATTACTCAATTGTTAAGAATAGAATTCTAATTAGAGTGAATATTTATCTTGTAAAGAATTTTACTTTGAGGCTAACTCATTTTTCCTCCTATAAATAGAGGGGTATTACCCCATTGTAAATCACCCCAAAATTCAATAAGAATTTCTCTCTTTCTCTCCAATATTGCTCTTGTTCTTTTATTGTTTCATAACACGTTATCAGCACGAGACTCTAACCAATTGAGTAGAAGCTTTGGGATTGAGCATAATGATTGTCAATTATTTTATGAACTTCCTTCATGATTAAATTCTGGATTTAAGGTAAGTATTTTACTTTTCTCTTTCAAATTCTTGACATTCTATAATTTGATTTTACATACAAGTAAAGATGATAAATTTTTATTCCAACTCTAATGGAGTTTGAAAGATATTATAATCATCCGAAGTGGTAAAATTTCTATGCTTTGCCATGATCAAATTCATGTATGATTGTGGGCTAAGATTTGAAAACCCGTCCATTGAATTTGCTCCATGCTCATTCACTTTAGAGAATGTGATAGCAGTATGTGATAAGTCTGAAAGAAGACAAAATTATTACTGTAAAGGTATGAACGGATGTGGACGTGACAATAGACGAAATTATAATCGTCAATATTGTGATAATGAGAATAATAAGGATTCTCAAAATAATCCTTCACTCTGTGAAAGTAATATTTGTTATCAATTTGACAATATGATATTTTATAAAGCACATATAGATGATTATGGTCCATTCATTGTGTGAATATGACAACATCTAATTTATGAATACATATTCATTCTTGGAAGAATATGAACGTGCTAGTGATAGTCAATATACCACACTCACCTCTAGAAGGAGGTTTGAGATGAAATAAGAAAAAAATATCATTATGAATGGTCATTGGTCATGTACCTATTGTACGCCAAAAATATTTTGGCAATGTGATTATTAAAGGACAACAATAATGCAAGAAACATATCTTGCATATAATTTTGACCATGACCATAATAGTATAACTTTCTCTTTAAAAGAGATATTCACCATATGGATGTTCATGAATATGTGGTAGTACCAAATTAATTGAGAACTCTGCAAGAGCCAATTATAATATTTTGGAGAAACACAATTGATTACAATAAGGTATTGTTTTGTAGTAAGTCTCAAAGAAACTTATTCCGTTTCCAAAGTATACGTGAAAGCGGTTGATTATATTGAGACAATAAATAAAGGAAAGATTTGATATCTTCTATTACTACAACTTGTAGCGGGATAATCTGTATGTGAAAAGCTACCCGCTTTATTCTCCAATTTGTACTACACAAATAAAAGAATGCACAATAAAGTGGATGTTTATTGATATAAAAACCCATATCATAATAAACATGGAGTTTTATTGATAATTGCACATGTCATGGTGTAAACATGAACTTATCAATATTGATAATTTATTCAGTTGGCATAATCAGTTTAGTCATATCAATTTAAATATGATGTGCAAAAATAATAGTGAATTCACATGAGTAAATATTAAAAAACTAGAAAGTTCTTTACGGGTTCTCTTATATTGCTTGTTCTCATTAATTAATTGACCAAGTAAAGTTAGGATTGAATCCCATAAATTCTGGAAATATTAAAAGTGAATATGGGCCCATTCACTTGCCATGTACACCAAAGAAGATGCATCTATGAGATGGTTACATGTGCGATTATTATTAACATGCAACCTGGCCGGTGCTTGCGAGGTAACTTGCTCAGTAATTTAATTTCGAGCATAATTTCCAGATTTTCTATTCAAGAAGTTGATCTTGATAAGTTGGTTTACATCATAATTGGTTTAGCAAAATTATTTATTGAGTGCTTCCACTTAATAGCTAAACTCTTTCTTACGAGAACAAAGTTATCTATATCAGTTTGATATAGGTTATATACGAAAGTATATTACATTCTTCCCTCACAAATGGTTCGGGGTCAGGAACCAAATAATTCCATCTTATTATCATTTATGTGCGGTATACATTATAATTAACACCATAACGCACAAAGATGGGTTCTCAAAGTTGAGGAAACAAGTTAGCTTTTCTAACATGAGGGGGAGATATGATAAACAATTAAGAAAAAGATATGTCGAACAGATTATCATTTGTATATCAAGATCCTCGAATAGGATAATATGAACTTGAAGTTCATAAAAAGATAATTCATTTGCAACATATTGCAAAGCATTCCATAAGCATTTGCCGACCCAAATAAAGTAACTATATTCTCATTGCAAATGCTCATATTAAGTCCAAGAAGGACAAAATCTATGATACGCTTAAAGCGTATAGACAAATCAGTTTCAAATAGAACTTCTTAATAAAGAATATGAGCAAATAATCAAAGTTATCATAATAGAGGAGGCAAGTGATCTAGAAGATCACATGACATAACACTTCATAAAATCTCATGAGAGATTCAGGTACCTGAATATATGAATGAAGACATCCATATGTTATGCCTTTATGAATATTTATTGGAGCCGATATAAAATGTTCGTCGACAACATCTATCATAGCACTAAGTATAGATGAGGATCTTAAGTCTATCGAACATAGACACAAAAGTATTGGCCAAATGGAAGAGATACAATTCAAGTAGAATTGATTCCATAAAAAAGACATGTAGTTTTGGACATGTAGTTCAAATACTTGAAAGTATAAAGTCAATGGTATGTGCAATCAGTTTTTGATATCTTATATGTCTATGCAAGACATAAAAAATTGATATGCACTAAAGCCTCTTTAGATGGCTTATATGGCTTAACTTATAAGACAATCCTTGAAGGACTTAAACCGCTTAAAGCATATATAATTTTTGGTCTTGAAGTACCACATGCTAAGTGAAATTTGTGCACATTTGTATCTTGCTATAATATAAGCATGATAATGTGATAATGAGGATTTTCAAGGTGCATTATATTCATTGGAGTTAATATGGCTGATTTATTCACCAAAACTCTACTGACGTCAACCTTCAAGAAGCTAGTGCACAAGATTGGAATGCGAAGGCTCAAGAAAGTGAATTGATGCTCTCTTCAGGGGGAGTTAATGCGTGTTGCACTCTTTTTCCCTTACAAGGTTTTGTCCCACTGGGTTTTCCTTGCAAGGTTTTTAACGAGGCAACCAATAGGCGCATTTCTAAATATGTGTACTCTTTTTTTCTTTTCTAGAATTTTTTTCCCATTGAGTTTTATTTTAATTAATGTTTTAAATGAGGCACATTACTTATTGAGTAGACATTCAAGGGGGAGTGTTAAGAATAGAATTCTAATTAGAGTGAATGTCTATCTTGTAGAGAATTTTACTTTGAGGCTAAGTCATTTTTCCTCCTATAAATAGAGGGGTATTACCCCATTGTAAATCACCCCAAAGTTTAATAAGAATTTCTCTCTCTTTCTCTCCAATATTGCTCTTGTTCTTTTATTGTTTCATAACAAATAAACGATAATTCAAAGCGAAGCAAAAGAAAAACGTCAAACATCTCTTGCTTTTTTAAACCTTTTAATAAAGGCAAATACCATAGGATATGGAATTAAGTTATACACTAATTTGATTCAAATTTTAAATTTAATGAATTCAATCTTTGAAATTCTTACCGCCGATCCTATTGCATTTATTAAAATTATGAGCTCAAAATTTAATATTTTTCAGTTCAATTTCGAGTCTATGTTGCATATGTTCATAATAACAGGCTTATCACTCTGTCAGTGTAGTTTACTAGTGATAGCAGATTATCATTTTATTTCACAAGTTACCATATTAGGTTTGCTATATAATGAAATAATCTTATAGAGAATATATATTATAACATAATATACAAATTGATTCCGAAAAAAACTTGACTTTTATAATGATTGACTATTATATATAGGTATGCTATTATAGAGAGATCTATAATGTGAATAGTACACAAAATTGAACTCAATGTATTAGCTACTTTCGTAACAATTTGTGAATACCAACTTAGGATAAACATATATAGAAAATTAGTAATTAAGAATTTTTAGTTTCATATGTATAATCCATTCTAGTTTTATCTCTTTGTGCTGTGCATGTCCATATTTCAAAACCAAAATTTGTGAGAAAATCTTGGCACCATTTTCTGAGTTATTAACTTTATACAACCTTCAAAAGATATATAACACATCCCTGATTCTCTTCTGTCTATATCTCCTTATCTCCATTTTTAAAAAATAATAACTTATCCTACATTTGTGTACAAAATAAAAGTAGTATATTATATATAAGTCTAAGTAGTAAAAAATAAAAGTAGTATATTATATATAAGTCTAAGTAGTAATATGTCTTCTACTTATTGTCTTCTTTTTAAGTTTAAATAGTAATATCTAGAAAGACTAGATAAATGGATCTCTAGTATTTTGATTATAAGAAATAATTGTTTATTATATATATCTACGCAAATCTATGATTTTCTGTTATATAAATAAAATGTATAGCGTAGTCTACTATTGAATAAAATCCGGTATCTACGTCTAAAATAAACTCTCCTAAACTTGAAGTAAGACTTCTAGCAAAACTTTCTGGATGGGTATAGTTGTTACGGTTACCAGACATTAACAGCATAGTAAAAATGTTTTAAACTTTATGTTGTAAAAATCCTACTCGGTACTCTCCCTCTCTTTTCTGTAAACTTATAACGTTACACTGTAATCATAATTATGTACTAAGATTACCCCTTCCATACTTTTTTTTTTACGCTGTTCATCTCTCTCTCCAATTCTTCATAGATTTAAATCCATTCTTAACTCTTTTTTCTTTAACCTCACCCCCGCCATGGTTAAGCACACATACCACTTGATTTATCTTATCCAGTTGTTTCCTAGGAATTTACAGGTTAATCCATCAAAATTGTTAAGAAATTGGCAAGATAACCATACACTAAGAGCGATATTTTATCATTTACAGAATGACAAAAACTATACATATAAATATAGTAAGCATAAAAGGAAAAATAAAAAGGACGTAGGGGTAATATCTTAGAACATAACTTAGATAAACATAAGTAACTTACATGTTTAAAAGATATGGGATTTCCCTTTTGGGAAACCCGAAAAGAGTTTGGCTGAAACTTCGGGATTTAAAAACAATCACACCTAAGCATACAATCTTTATTTATTTTACAAGCTTAGAGGAAGAACTACTAGGATATTTATAAAGGAAATATTTTACAAAGTGGTTGGGGAAAGGTCTTTTGGTTTTTTGGAAAGGCTGGTTGAGTAGGCTTTTTTCAGAGTGTTTTTCTTCTTTTTTCTCTATGATCTTTTCTTCGACTTGGTCTTGCTTTTATAGCTGATTTTTGGAGCGGATTTGAAATATGGACTTCAAATATTTTTAGAAATATTTGTCTTCTAGCCTTGTAGGATACTTCAGTGGGCCCCATCTTCACATGGCTTGTGCAAAGATTCCATTTTAATCGTCCACGTTTTTCACATACATTTGTCTTTATGTCACATCTGTCACATCTGGTCCCAACTTGTTGTCTCCACCACTATTGTTCTTTGTCTTTTTCTTGATTCATTATTTCTGAAGAATAACCATTTTCATGTGTCTAAATTATGTAGTGCTATTGAATCAAAACTCATCCCTGAATCATAGTCTTCATATGGATCTTGAGCATCCTGATAATTCAGGTGGTCTTCATTATCGTCTCTTCCTGAGCTTTGAGACCTTTCTGGACTGGACCTTGACCTCTCTGGACTTGGACTAGGATTTTTAGGATTTTTTATCATATGTTTGTCTTGTTTTTCCTTTTCCTGAAAAAAATTCTCTAGTGTCTGTTTAATCACATCTTTTATTTTTTTATTTTTTTCTTTTTAACAATTGTATTCTTTTTCTTTAATATGTCTCCATGTGTTAACGTTCTGGGTAGCTTTTGCCTGGATAAACCTTCTTCTTCACTTTTTGGCAAAGTGACAGCCATAAACGAATTTGATTTGTCTTTACCGGTCACCGTTTGAACCGGACTAGCTGTATAATCATCCGATATAGTGGATTTTTCTGCATTCATTGGGGAATGCACACCCTTCTCATCCATTTATTCTTGAGATGGAGAACTCGTATCTTGTTGAAAAACCACTTGAGTCTGAGATTGCGTATTTCAAATTTTAACGCATGCATCCTTTGTTCCAAAACTTTTACCTGCTCCATAGTCTGGTTTTTTCTTTCTCTAAGATGTCATTCTTCTGGTTCAACCTTCTGAAAGCTTCAGTCATTAATGAGCAGTGGTCGCAAAGTATTATTTTTTTTGTATCTTTTTGGATTTTGTATTGGATCTTTTCTGGGTTTTGTCTGAGTGCTGGGGAAATATAGTAATTTGGTCCTAGTGTTCCTCTTGCGTAATCTAGTGCTTCAGTAAAATCATTAAAACCTTTAAGAAGTGGTTTTTGTATATCTTTAATAGAGTCTAATACTTCTATCCATGTTTGAAAAATAACATTTGTCTTACCATGTACAACCACGTAGTATTTAAACTTTTTTTCTTGATTTTTGTCTGTAAAATATTGCCCAAAGCATTAAGAGCTGCTATAACATATTTAGTGTCTTTCTTATTAAATGATATCCATAAGTTATCAATTAAACATCTCTGTGGTCTATCTATAACACATTCTGGTAAAACTCTAAATGACACAATCGATGGTGGAAAAAATATTAAATTATGCTTCCCAAAATTTATTCTTTTTATATTATTTTATTCTGTAATGGGTTGTGGCTTAAAAATGAAGGTTACCTAATACTGTCTGCAAGTATTTGTCTGAGGGTGAGGCTTGAAAGACTTTTCCCTTGTCTTCAGTCTTGGGAACTGTTGGTCTCATTTTGACATGTAAAATATTCTTATTAATTGACAATAATTTTTAGCCTACTTAAAGTGTCTGCTAAATTATTATCTTTTACTTTAATATGTTTAAAAACTAAATTATATATTGATATTATATCAATAAAATTTAACCATCTTCTTCTACTACTATTTTTTAAATTTATCTTTTGGTGAAATTTGACAATAGCTTCACAATTAGTTCTAATTATTACTTCTTGTTTATTTAATATATATAATTTAAAACTATTTAATCCATAGATTACTGTTAAAATTTCTGCGTCTATACTGCTCATATTTCCTTTCTCTTTATATTTGCCACTTTGGTATGCACATATTTTTCTGTATTTTTATCACTATATTTATTCGGTTTTGCTTTCAAAACTGCTCCCCATCCCTCAAAACTTCCATCTATTTCTAGAATTAAATAGTTAGTTTCTAATGGCATAGTAAGATCCGGAATATTTTTTATTTTTTCATTAAGTTTTTGTACTAATTTAATATCTTCTGTATTAAAATGTTTTTGTCCTGTAGATCATGTCTTAACATATAACGTTCCTGCTATTTTTCCCAAGTCTTTTATAAAATTTCTTGCATAATTTACTATTCCTAGAAACTTTTGTAGTTCTTTAATATTGTCTAGTTTACCTGGCATTTCTAAAACTTTTTTAGCTATATGGGGTTGTAGCTTAATCTCCCCATCCCCTAGAACTACTCCTAAAAAGTTTATATAATTTTTACATAATTCCATTTTCTTTTTACTAATGATTTTTCCATTGTCTAAAAATAATCTAAATATTGTTTGTAGATGTCCTAAGTGTTCTTTAATGTCTTTACTGAATACTAATATATCATCTACATATACTAACACAAACCTTTTATATTCTCCAAATATATTATCCATTCTTCTTTGGAAAATTGGTGGAGCTGTTTTTAATCCAAACGGCATTACTAACCTTTCGAAATGCCCTTCTGGACAAGTAAATGTTGTCCATTCGATACTTTCTTCATGCATTTTTACTTGCCAATACCCCGATTTACAATCAAATTTACTGAATATCTTTTTTCCTTGTATTCTATTTATTAGTTCTGTTTTATCAGGTAGCTTATATCCATCTGTTCTAGTATTATCATTGAGTCTTTTATAGTTTATTACCATTCTAGCTTTTCCTCTTATTATTTCACTGTGCTTTCTAACCATAAAAGCTGCTGACCTATGTTTAGAAGTAGATCTCCTTATTACACATAAGTCCATAAGTTCTTTAATTTGAGTTTTAAAGTCTTCAAGGTCTTCATTTGTAGCTTCTATTGAAGCCATTTTAATTATATATTCTGGGTTTATTATGTCTAATTTACACATTACTTTGTTATTTTCCCAGTGCTTTAATGGTTTTTCTCCGATTATTTCTATCTCATCTAAAAATTTTATTATATTTTCTAGATCCTTTTCATTCTTTATTATTCCTATTCCTTGTAATCCTGTTTTGAAATTGTATAATTCTGTTTCGATGTCTATTAATGTATAGTCCTTTTCTATTATCTCTATCTTCATTTTCTTCTAATATTGAATTTTTGTTTCTTCTTTAGTCATACAGCGGGTTTTATTATCTTTACATTTTTTACAACATTCTTTCTCGTTTTCTTGCAGGTCTTTCTAGTTTTCATTCAATCTTGTCATTATCCTAGTTGCGGCCTCTATTGTTTGTAATGGTGTTTGTGTAATATTTATAAAGAATATTACCCCATCTCTACTAAGCAAACAACTACCATTATTGTGTAATATAAAGCTCAAATCTAATACAAAATCTACGTTAAATCTCTTATCCAAATTTTATCTACCTTATAGCTGGGTTTGTAAAAATCTAAACATGTATTTACAAAACTAATCTGTGATTTATCTATATAATGTTTATAGATATTATGACTTCCATCCATTTGCGTGGCTGCTACTGGCTTGTCTAATATTTTTATTAAATTAGGTGGAACTATCCTCTTATTCATTATACATCTTGTGCATCCTGAGTCTACTAGAGCTAATGTTTCTATTTCGTAGTCATCTATTCTAATTCTTGTTAAAAGTTTTATTCTAGTTAATTTTTTATCTTCATTACATATTAAGGCATCATAATTTTCTATACTCATTAGTTCTTTATCTTCTTCAGTTGCTATATTTCCTCTTATATCTTCTAATTTTTCTTTTCCCTTTTCCATTTTTTGTATTCTTTTTTCTAATTCATTTTTTCTAATGTAATTATTCTTAAATTTATAATAGAATTATTTGTCTCTTGACAAATTTCTTCTTTATTTATTTTTGTGTTAAAATCTTTTTCTACACATGAAATACATCCTTCTAAATAGCATAATTTACATTTAGCTCTTTTATTTCTACTGGGATATCATTTACATTTAAAACACTGGTTGCTATCTAGTCCTATCTCATTTATTAACTCTTCTTTTTTTGACTCTGAGGTTTCTATTTGGTTTTCTTCTGTACCTACACTTACTATAGAATATATACTTTCATTGTCTGACATGTATTCATCTACATTTATTAAAGTTTCTTAAAAATCTTCTATTAACTTTGAATTTCTTGTTTTGCTATTGATTCTTTTTGGGCAGGTATTAGCTAAATGTTCTACACTCCCACAAGTAAAACATTCTAGTTTCTTGTTACAGTTTCTATCTGTTCTATATTTTCTAACATGCCTATTTCTATTTAAACAGAGTTTTCTAGCTGATGACTTTCTAAGATAATAATTTTTTCAATTATATTCTTTATTGTATTGGGGTTTAGATCTTTTATATTTCTTCTTTTTGTATTCATTTTGTCATAACTTTGTGTTGTATATACTGTTGATTTACAGAAACTCATATTGTTCTGTTTTAGCTGTTTTTGTATTTGTAAGTTTGTACATTTTTCTTGTAATATTTCCATAATATGTTGTACTTTGTGCCCTATAGACCATTTTGTATTTGGATTTTGTATTACACCTTTACCATCGTTCTTCCATTTCTCTTCATAAGATTCCTGGTGATTTATTGAGTAATTTTTTACCTAAATCTTGATCAAAAGCATTTCCACTAATAGTACAATAATAAAAGTAATCGTTTAAAAACTTTTTTATATGGAACCAACTACTTATACTTAATTGTTCTAATTTTATTAAAGCATTCTTTTGTAGTACTACTAATCCACTATTTGGATCTTCTCCTGTGATCAAACTATGTATTTTATTTGTAAAATTATAAGGATTTGCACCTATTGCTATTAAATTTTGAAAATCTTGAGGAAATTCTGATTTATAGGCTTCCCATAAACCCTTTGTTGATTCTCCTAAGAAAGTTTCCATATATTTATACATTGTTTCTGCATCTGTATCATTATAGGTTTTTATGAAGTCTGCTACTACTATTCCTTTCCATAAGTCTATTACTGAATTCCACATTCGTGGATCATGGGCTGCTATATTTAATATTTTACCTTTACTTCCTCCCTCTTGTAATCTTATAGGTTCTTCTATTGGCATCCTTTTTCCTGATGCTCTTACATTTTCCAATTCTGTTTCCTGATCTATTCTGTATACTCTTCTTCTAGGTACATTTCTCGTACTAGTATCTACTGTACTTTGATATGTTGTTCTCTGAATTGGGCTTGGGCTAGAACTAACTGATTCCATTAATTCTTTTAAGCTTATTACTGAATCTGTTTCTGTTTCATAGCTATCTTGTATTTCTTCGAAAATTTGATCGAATTTATCCGATTTTTCTTGTAACCTATTTTCTTTTCTATATCCTAAATTATCTATTCTTAATTCGCATTTTCTAAAATGTTCTTCTACATTTCTTAAAGTTATCCTAGTTTACATCCTTTACGTTGGAATGTGCTATTTTTGTTTTCTCTGACTAATTTTCTTGCTTCTTCTAACGCTATATCTACTTTAAATTCTTCTTGTATTATTTCAATATTCATACATTTAGTTTCTTCTACCTTATTTTCATCTTTATCATCTGTTTCTTATGAGTAGAATAATTATAATCAGTAAACCTAATTGACGTTTGTCCATTAGAATTTGTATACATCAAATGAGATTCTGGTTTAAATATTTTTGGTTTTGAAAAATCTTCTAAGTTCCATTCTAACCCTGCATATTCTTATGGGTCTATCTTGATAGGATTTAATAACTTTATGCCTTTATTTCCCATTACTTCAACTACATCGTCTGCTTTAATTTTGAATTTTGTATTGCTATTTGTTGCCATTTTTCCTATAAAACCTACACATATTAATAGATTATTTCCATTATTCATTTCTTCATATCCTTTAGTCTGTATTCCTATTTTTATATTTTTTCCAAATTCTGCTAGATTTATCATAAAATCTGGGCTAATATAAAATATTCCTCCATTATTTGTCATATCTACTTCTGTTAAACCTATTATAGATTTCTTCTAATCTGACCATCTGCCATCATATACTACTATTAATACTTTAGTTCCTAAATTTTTTCTTGTTAATCCTTTTAATCCAACAACTATTAATCTCATATGAATTAAATTCCTTTTATAATTTTTTATTTGCTTTACTGATTCTTGATTGATTAAGTTTAATGTCTCAACTTTATTTCCTACAGCTGACAATTGTTCTTCTCTATAATGTCTGTATAGTTGAGAATTGGTCGAGAAATATCCTGTATTATATAGTATTTTTGGATCTAATAATCTTAATTGATTTTGCTGAAAAATTTGTATGTCTTTATCTATATCTATTATTTCATCTAATTTTTTATCTTCCTCTTGTCTTTTTCTAGTTAGAATTCTGGATAGCATATTGTTTCCTATTCTATTTTCTGAAAAACTTATTCTTGATCTTTCTTGATTTGTTCTTCTTGACCCACTTGGAAAAAGGTCCATTTTTGTGGCTTTCTTATTTTTAATTTTTCTTTGTGTGGTGTTATTTCAACTCTTTTTTATTGTTCTATTAAATCGTCTACCTTTGGGATCTCAGTCTTTATTTCTTTTTCTTTAATAATTTTATTTAGCTTTTTATTAACCTCTAATAATAATATTATTAATGCATTGTTTTGTTTTATTATTATTTGATCAGCTTTTCCTTGAGGAACATAGTTACTTAGTCCTTCTGGATTGGGTTGAATTTTTTCTGTTAATTTTAGTACTTCTTCATATATTAGATCTAATTTTACTTGTATATCACTCATGAAAGAGCGATTTCTTTTATTGTGTCTATCTTTCTTTAAGTGCTCTTATCTCACCCTTTAGTACTTCTACCTGCTCAGTTATTTTTTCTACTAATCTGGTTGTTTGTATTTCTAACTCTTTAGGCTTTTCTGTAATAGTCTTGATTAACTTTTCTATTTCGTTTTTAGTAGGTATTTTTTCTATATTAAATTTAGTATTCAAGAGTTGTATTTTCCTGTCTATTTCTAGTTCTCGTGCTTTTATAAAGTCTAAATTTTGTTCTAATTTTTCTAAAGTCTTTCTTTGTTTAATGTGTCGAGCCTCTACTAATTCTAATGTTCTTATTATGTTTTTATCATTGTCTTGGGTTTTTCTCCAAAGTTTATTATTAAATCAATAAAAGTATTATATTGTTTATCTTCAGTATGTAATATATGTTCTCCACTACTAAAATTACACTTTATTACTGTATTGTCTTTTATATTCTATGTAATTTTTTTATATTTTCTATAGTAATATAGATTATATGATGATAACAACTTATATCTTTAGCAAAATAATATTGTTTCATAAATTTTACTGTCCGAAAATCTTATGGCTCTGATACCAAGGTTAAAGAAAAAAGAGTTAAGAATGGATTTAAATCTATAAAGAATTGGAGAGAAGAGATGAAGAGAGTAAAAAAAAATATGGAAGGGGTAATCTTAGTACATAATTATGATTACAGTGTAACGTTATAAGTTTACAGAAAAGAGAGGGAGAGAATCGAGTAGGATTTTTACAACATAAAGTTTAAAATATTTTTACTACGCTGTTAATGTCTGGTAACCGTAATAACTATACCCATCCAGAACGTTTTGCTAGAAGTCTTACTTCAAGTTTAGGAGAGTTTGTTTTAGACGTAGATACCGGATTTTACTCAATAGTAGACCACGCTATACATTTTATTTATATAACAGAAAATCATAGAATTTGCGTAGATATATATAATAAACAATTATTTCTTATAATCAGAATACTAGAGATCTATTTATCTAGTCTTTCTAGATATTACTATTTAAACTTAGAAAGAAGACAATAAATAGAAGACATATTACTACTTAGACTTACATAATATACTACTTTTATTTTTTACTACTTAGACTTATATATAATTTACTACTTTTATTTTTGGAAGACATATTACTACTTAGACTTATATATAATATACTACTTTTATTTTTACTACTTAGACTTATATATTATTTTACTATTTAAACTTAGAAAGAAGACAATAAGTAGAATATATATATATATATATATATATATATATATATATATATATATATATATATATATATATATATATATATATATATATATATATATATATATATATATGTATATATATATAAAAGTATATGTGTTGTGTATTTACTTATATAAATATCTCTTGTTTATGTCTAAGGTATGAATATTTTGATTTGTAGTGAAAGACAAATCATTCATTCTTAGCTTAAACTACATTCTTTTCTTCTTCTTTTGTTTCTTTGACTTCGAGTCGAGTAAGGTGGGAAGTTATGGGAGAGAAGTATGTCGGGATTCTATTTGGAAACAGTCTCTCTATCCAAGGGTAGGGGTAAGGTGTGCGTACATACTACCCTCCCCAGACCCCACTAAGTGGGATTATACTTATTTGTTGTTGTTGTCTTGAATCTTTATTTTACTTCTAAGTGGTTCCAAACTATGGTGTTAACATTTGATTTGTACTTATGTTATCTTATTTTAATGGGGTCTTGATTTTCTTGGTTTTTTCTGCTCTCTATGTTTTTGGTTGCTTTTGCTTTCATTTGTGACAAAAAAAAATATCTGTAAGTTGTGGATAATTCTTGTTATACACAAGAAAAACAAGGCTTGCCTTTCACGGGACTTTGGTATTTTAGTTGGCTCAATTGTCGACATTCTTTATTGATTTACTGCTATAAATGGTGGGGTTGGTTTTGCTCTCTTATTTATTCTACATAAAGATATGTTTTTTCTTTCCTTCTAATGTTCTTTAAAAAGTACATTTTTAATTGAATTTTGAGTTTAGAATCAGTTTTTCTTGATACTTTCTATCTCTTTTAGTTAATTATTAAGATCAAAATGAAGTCTTTAATGTTCTTGAAAATGTTGGGGTTGGTGTTTTTTGGTATGTTATTTGGTGGTGTGATGTGTAAGGAATGTACTAATATTCCAACTCAATTATCATCACATTCACTAAGATATGTTATTATCATCAAAGAATGAGTCTTGGAAAGAAGAGATGTATTCTCATTATCATTTGACCCCTACCGATGATTCGGCCTGGTCTAATTTGCTTCCTAGGAAGATTTTGAAGGAGGAGGAGGAATTTGATTGGGTAATGATGTATAGAAAGATAAAGAATTCTGGTGGTGTTAAAGGAATTGATGGTTTATTGAATGAGGTTTCACTTAATGATGTGAGATTGGAACCAAATTCCTTGCATGGAATAGCTCAGACTAATTTGGAGTATTTGTTGCTGTTGGATGTTGATAGTTTGGTATGGAGTTTTAGGAAAACAGCTGGTTTGGATACTCCTGGTCAACCTTATGGAGGTTGGGAAGGTCCGAATTCATTTTGTTGGTTAGTCTTGCATCTTTCTATATTTTGAGTAAATTTATTCAGGTTAATTTCACGTATGGTCGCTAATGATGTGTTCACTAGTTATTTTTCTAGACTGCGATCAAATTCATTGAGTAGGATTGGCTCTATTCTTGTATTGTCGTATTCTTGGATCTTTGTTATTATACGTTGCACCATTTGCTTCCGTATCCTACTACCTTGTTCATATTGTTTGTTCATTGCTTCATTTTCACTGTTCTTGAGCCGATGATCTTTCGGCAATAACCTCTCTATCTCTATAAGGTAGGGCAAAAGTCTGCATAAATTTTACCCTCCCCAGGCCCCATTTGTGAGATTTCATTGGGTTTGTTGTTGTTGTTGTAGCGATCAAATGCACAGTCATGTATGGCTTTTGTTTTGCAAGACAAATCTGAACATTTAATGAGCAATTTCAATTTGTAGGCATATTTCAATTATTATTTACCAAAGATTTGTTCTTTTTCTTTTGTGTGAAAGAATTTGATCTTTTTACATTTCGATTTCAAACTTTGCTACAAACAAAAGCCTTATATTGAAGCGGAGAAAGGTAAAAACGGGCCTATTATTGATCAAGTTTTGAACTGTGCATCAGTTGGCGCTAGGGGAATTCTTGGTTATAGAAAAAAGTACTATGATTTTGTAGAATGATTTACTAGAATCTTTTTTTAACATGTTAAGATAAGTTTTTGGCATTTATACTTCATTCAATTATATGTGCTTGTATCATGATATAATGTAATGTACTGATGTTAAATGTTAACTTGAAAAGGGCATTACCTTAGCGCCTCGGCACAGATGTGGGCTAGCACTCATAACGACAGCCTCATGTTGGAAAAAAAAAATGACCTTTTCCCGTAAACCCCGAGATCTCCGCCTCTTTTGTAAAGAGAAAAATTGAGGAATAAAAACAACACAAGAATTTAATGTGGAGACCCAAAACCGGGAAAAAACCACAACCGTTGTCAAAAGACAACAACCGACCACTATGTGAAAAATTCTTACAATCACATAACCTCGGTACATTCTCCTAACAAACAGTGTTAGAAATGCATTCGGTTTAGTACATTTGAAAATATAACTTAAGCCCCCTTATATAGGCAAGCCTTCAAGCTACTCGTCAACATTTTTCCAATGTGGGATAATGACCCTTCTCATTTTTAAGCAAAATCCCAACAAACTCCACCTTGATTAAAAATGATCATAGCAGCAGCTATCCGCCATACTCCACATTGCTGAATACCAGTCATACTCCACCATAAAGAGTATCGCCACTTAGAATAAACCATTCTAAGAATTTTCACTTCGGCTCATGTCGAAAAACACCTTGCTGATTATTATGGTGCAACCTCCATTGTTGGCTCTCCTTGGAAGTCCATCAGCTATCGACATAACTGTTTCATCACACACCTTGCATTCCTGCCAAACCAATGCCCATGTGTAATTCCACTATTAATCTCACATCCTTCACCATGGCAAATAGCGGCATGCCATAAGGATGTACATGTCTTTGGGTCATATAAGGTCATATGGGTCCCTATCAAAGACCATATTAACAGCATCACTTGACTTGGAGCCTGTAGCCGAACCTGCTCCACCTGCTGGACAATCCTTCTTCATGTGTCCAGGCTCTCCACACTTCCAGCAAACAACATTCCGCTTCATGGGGTTCCTCTTTTCCTTTCCTTTCCCGTAGCACATATACACACTTTCAGAAGAAGTATCCCTCCCATCTCCTTTTAGTCTTCTTTCTTCAGAGATGAGCGTGCTGATAACTTCTGAAAGATCCACCTGCTCCTTCCCATGGAGCAATATTGGCTTCATGTGCGCAAAAGACGAAGGAAGAGACCAGATGAGCCTTAAGGCTTGATCCTCCTCATCTATCTTCACCCCAATAGCTTCAAGCTCAGAGACAATCCCATTGAGAACACTCAAATGATCCGAGATTTTAGTACCCTCACCCATACGCAATGTATGAAATTGTTCCTTCAAGTACACCCGATTTGAGACTCCGTTTGTTTGATACAGCTTTTCCAACTTTTCCCATAGCTCCTTGGCCGTCGCAATTCCATGCACATTTGCAAGGACATTCTTTGCCAATGATAACCGTATCGCACTTGCAGCTCTCAAATCCAACCCATTCTTCATCTCTCTTGCTTGATGAATCATCGCTAGAACCTGCTTCTGGTTTTCCCTTCAGGGCCTTGTGTAGACCTGATTGAATCAATATATCCCTGACTTGAACTTGCCACAAGCCAAAATTGATTCTTCCATCAAATTTCTCAATATCAAACTTGATGCTTCCCATTGTAACCATATCGCTGACCAATATCCGTGGATGAAAAACACTTGCTTAGAACCTCGTCCGTAGCTCGTGAACAGCACACCAGGTACGTTCCCAGTAGAGAGAGGTGGGTCCGGCGTGACCACTTAATTACCAAGTCTTTCCTAGCCAGAGCTTACCTAGACATGTACCTCCACACTACCAGATTTGATTCTCACCGCCAGAATTCACCACAAGCCTCGATACTCCAATTGCACCAACTTCCCCTCCTACAAGCTTCTTGAACCACAAAATCTTTTCTGATGTGGAAGATCAGCCAAAGCTGCGACCACAGAGCATACTAAGATTCCCCCCTCAAACTAGGCGACCTCGCTCTGATACCACTTGTTGGGAAAAAAATGACCCTTTCCCGTAAACCCCGAGATCTCCGCCCCTTTTGTAAAGAGAAAAATTGAGAAATAAAAACAACACAAGAATGTAACGTGGAGACCCAAAACCGGGAAAAAACCACAACCGTTGTCAAAAGAAAACAACCGACTACTATGTGAAAAATTCTTACAATCACATAAACCTCAGTACATTCTCCTAACAAAGAGTGTTAGAAATGCATTCAGTTTAGTAGATTGAAAACATAACTTAAACCCCCTTATATAGGCAAGCCTCCGAGCTACTCTTCAACATTTTTCCAATGTGGGATAATGACCCTTCCTCATTTTTAAGCAAAATCCCAACACCTCAAGCAGAAAACGTCTGCCGTTGTTTCTGCACTTTCTGCCTGTCAAGAGAAAATGGGATCAGGTTATCTATCTGCTTTCCCTTCTGAACTTTTCGACCGAGTTGAAGCTATAAAACCAGTATGGGCACCATACTACACAACTCACAAGGTAAACTAAACTAACTTGGTAAATTCTTTTCTATATTTCTTATTTCTTTTTGTGCTTAAATAAGTGGTTTGTTGCATTGGACTTGACAGATATTGGCAGGTCTGTTAGACCAGTATATGTTAGCTGGTAGTGATCAAGCTTTAAAAATGACTAATTGGATGGCCGAATACTTCTACAATCGAGTGCAAAATGTGATCAAAGTATACCATTGAATGACACTGGCGATCTTTGAATGAAGAAACTGGTGGCATGAATGATGTTCTTTATAAGTTATACAGTGTAACTGTACGTATAATATGTCGAATGAATTGTCTTACCTTTTCTTATTCTTCTGGTTTAACCCTTCCGTTTGATGGTTTTGCAGGGTAATTCAAAGCATTTAGTGCTGGCTCACCTTTTCGACAAACCTTGCTTTCTAGGGCTGTTAGCTTTAAAGGTGTAAATCACACTTCTGCACAAATTCTGATTCATTTGCTCGAACTGAAATGTCGTTTCTTGTATTTATACTCATTGCATTTTCTATAAATTGAACGCGTTATGATCAACAGATCATGGCAACAGGAAATTATAATGTATATGATTCTTTTCTTTACCATTTTTTGATGTCTTTTGTTGAAACAGGCTGATGATATATCAGGTTTTCATGCCAATACACATATCCCGGTTGTTATTGGATCTCAACTGCGCTATGAAATTACTGGGGATCCCCTATACAAGGTACATTAATTTGCTTTTGGAGTTGTTTGACAGGAATATCGATCTTTTTAAGTAATTGAACTTCGTTTGACAGGAAATTGGGACATACTTTATAAATATCGTGAATGCTTCCCACAGCTACGCGACCGGTGGGACGTCAGTTGGTGAGTTTTGGTAAGGTCCAATATAAGAAATTTAACTTTGTTGATGAATCAGTTTTATTTCATGTTTGATTAAGTAGACGTCTTATAAGCTCAAAATTAGCTCATCTTTAGCATTTTCGCTGATATCTTTCTTTTCTCGTACAATCCTGAACAGGTCAGATCCAAAGCGGTTGGCAAGTACATTACAAACGGAAAATGAGGAATCACGTACAACCTATAACATGTTAAAGGTGTGTTATAAGATTTTGCGCCTTTATTTTTCTCTTTTGCGCTGCTTAGGGGAATAGTGGATACAACAACAACAATAAATCCAGTATATTTCCACAGGTGGGGTCTGGGGAGGGTAGTGTATACGCACACCTTACCAATACCTGGTGAAGGTAGATAGGCTGTTTCACAATAGACCCTCAGCTGTGTAAGGGAATAGCTAGCGGGTACGAGTTAATCAATTCATTGCTTCCTTCCTCGGACAAATGAGAGAGAGAAAGGTTCTAAAGTACTTCTATTGCAGTTTATAGTTGTTCATTGGCAAAGGACTAAGAGTTGTAAGTATATTTCTTTTCTTTTTTTCTTAATATCTTTGTAGGTTTCCCGACACCTGTTCAGATGGACAAAAGAAATGGCATATGCTGATTATTATGAACGCGCATTAACAAATGGTGTACTCAGCATACAAAGGCGAAGAGATCCTGGAGTTATGATATATATGCTTCCTCTTCTTCATGGTGGTTCTAAGGCTCGTAGCTACCACGGATGGGGAACACAGTTCGATTCTTTCTGGTGCTGCTATGGAACAGGTGTTGAAATCGATCCTCACCTTTTAATCCTTCCCCTTTTTTCTGGCAAAGAAGTTATGTTCTCAAACTATAATGGTTGGTTTACCTTGTTTCCCTCTGTAGGAATTGAATCATTCTCCAAGTTGGGAGATTCTATATATTTCGAATAGAAAGGGAATATGCCGAGCCTCTACATTATCCAGTATATACCTAGCTCTCTTGATTGGAAGTCCGGGCAGATATTGGTGAATCAGAAAATCGAGCCTGTTGTTTCGTGGGATAATCGCCTCCAAGTGACAATTACCATATCTTCAAACAGAGTACGCGTTTCACTTTATCATGTTATATCTTCAGATTATCGCGTTTATGTTTTTAACTTTTCTACTTGCTGCCTAAATAGCATGTATTTATCATGCTTTTTACCTTGAGTACTGTCTTTTGCTATGTTGTGCGGAATCTCCAAAATGTAGCTGCACATGTGTCGGATCCTCCAAAAATACGCTACTTCTGGAGGATCTGACATGTACCTAGAGATATTTTTGCAGAGTCCGAGCAACATAGGTCTTTTGGTATAGCCGGTGGATTATATTCTGTATAATTGTTATCTTTCAGAAGGCAACTGGTGTATCTTCTACATTGAACTTGAGAATACCAAGCTGGACATATTCAAGTGGTGCAAAGCCAACTTTAAATGGAAAGGATTTGCTCTACCAACACCAGGTGTGACATTTTCTTTCATCTGATACTGTTGCATATCATCAAGTCATTTTCTTTACTTAGTTATCAGTCTTTCTATAGTTGGTACTCCTTCGGTTCCACTTTGTTTGGTACTATTTCCTTATCAGTCCGTTCCAAAAAGAACAACACTTTTCAATATCTTATTAATGGAAAGTTTTTATAGTCACAAAAATCCCTATGCTGCTCAGACTCTCCAAAACAACCGCCGCACCCGTGTCGGATCCTCCAAAAATACACTATTTTTGGAGGATCCGACACGCACCCATAGATATTTTCGGAGAGTTCGAGCAACATAGACAAATGCTATGGACTTATTTAAGACCACGAGTTTTAAATGTCTTCTTTTCTTTCTAAAACTTTATGCCAAATCAAACTATGACAAACAAAGTGAAACGGACAGAGTATCTTTTAAGGAAAAGTTTTAAGGTATTCTACGTCTACTCGTCGATGCAGGTAACTTCCTATCAATCACCAAAAAGTGGGGCCAAGGAGATAAAAATCACTCTCGAGCTACCTATGAGTCTTAGAACGGAGGCCATTAAAGGTACTTCTTTAACTGTTTCTGGTGTTCTATCAGTTTCTATGTACCTGCTTCGCGTGGAGAAGAGATCTCTCAATTTTGTAACAGCTAACGAATTCTTGTGTGATGTTTCAGATGATCGGCCTGAGTATGCATCCATTGAGGCAATTCTCTACGGTCCATACCTTCTAGCTGGCCATTCTAGTGGTGATTGGGACATTGAAACAAAGTCAATCACTGCTCTTTCGGACGTGATAACTGATATTCCAGCCGACTATAATTCTCAGTTAATATCTCTTATGCAAGAATCTGGGAATGCAACATTTGTTCTTACTAACTCCAATCAGTCAATTCAAATGGAAAAGTTCCCAGAAGCCGGAACAGATGCTGCTGTTAGTGCTACATTCAGACTCATTTCACTTAACATGTCGTCTGTCAAGCTTTCTGAACGAAAAGATTACATCGGAAATCAAGTCATGTTAGAGCCCTTTGATTTCCCTGGAATGTTTATATCTCATCAAGGCCAAGAACAAAGTCTTGGGATTGCTGCCTCCTCGGATGAGGGTGGTTCTTTGTTCCGTTTGACTGTTGGATTGGACGGGAAAGACGATACAGTTTCTCTTGAGTCTGAATCACAGAAAGGTTGTTTCATTTATACTGGTGTGGGTTACAAATCCAGTTCAACTGTCAAGCTTAGCTGCAATTCGGAGTCCTCGGATGCTGGTTTCAAACAGGCAGCAAGCTTTAAATTAGGAAATGGCATTAGGGAATATCATCCTATTAGTTTTGTGGCAAAAGGGGCAAAGAGAAACTTTATTCTGGCACCATTACTTAGCTTGAGAGATGAATCTTATACTGTGTATTTCAACATTCAATCATAGAGAGTGGTAGCGGCCCTTCCCCGGACTCCACGCATAGCGGGAGCTTAGTGTATTGGGTTGCCCTTTAAACATCGAGAGTGGTAGTCAGGGAAGTTATTGTTAGTTCCATATGACAATAAAATCAAATATGTCAACTTCCAATATTATGTTTAGATAGGAGAAGCTGCTATGTATCTAGCCTTTAATCATTGGAAATTGCTTGTCTAGTATTTATTTTAGCCTTCACTTTGAGAATCCTTAATTTGTCTCAAAAGAAGATTTTGAATATTTGACACAGGTGAACCAAACTTAATTAGGATTGATGCGTAGTTGATCAATTGATTGATTGATCAGTTATGAAAACATGTCAAACAGGCATTTAGGACTATACTTTGTAGGAGTTGGGAGATAAAGATCGTGATTTTTAAAAGAGGAATATTTGAAATTAAGTTGAAAATGGTATTTGAAATTTGAAATTATGTGTGGGCATGTATTTCCCTTAAAAATATTGTAGTTTTATGAAGGAAAAAACAGAGCAACTTTTTTCCGCCGAAAATTCTCCAAAAAACTTACAAATTTTCATGGACAAACATGATTTTGCGAAAAAAAAAATCCGGAAAAAAGGAGGGAAAAATCTACGTAATAACGGCCTTTCTTCTTCCATACAGAAATCTGAAATTTTCTGTTAACTTGTGTGAACTACCAGAAATAACCAATATATGTAATGCCAACAGCTCATCCAAGAACCACAGCTCGAAAATAATACAAGAGTCAGTCAATTAAGCTGCAAATATATGCAGATAGAACCTTTTGCTTTAATCTTCAGCAATAAGAATAACCTCAATAGCTGCTATTTCCGACAACCTTCGAATTTAAACTGCAAATCCTAGACTATGTATATTTCCTCCTTGAACTGCTTCTTCAAATAATAAGAAAGATAAACCACAACACACATGCAGAAATCCTTAGTCGAAAAGTCTCTCCCCTGTTGACAGAGCTAGAAAAACAAAAGAACTAAAAATGCAGAGCAAACCCGGAATGCAAAACACCGCTGTCCAGCTTTCTGGACTTGTGAGATCCAACTGAGCGTCTTTAGCAGCTTCGAGTAGTCGACCAGTGAGATATACTCCAACAATGCCAGCTAATGTACCAGCTGTATTTGAAATTCCCATAATAATTCCAGCATACCTTGGAGCAATATCCATGTAATTAACTGCGAACCCTGATCTTCCTAACGCCAAGAACCCAAGAGCCACGGAGGAACAAAATAGAGCCCCGCCAGATGTTCTAAAGTAAGGAAGAGCCATTAATGCGAGAGAAGCTACAACCAAACCCACTGTGTTTAAAAGTTTTCTGGTTTTCGTTATAGACAAGATTCTCCTTGTGACTAAGTGATCCGCAATCACTCCACCAATGTTTGAGAATATAAACATGTTAAAGTATGGCATCATCTTGGAAAAACCCATTTCTTGAAGGCTGATCTCGAGACCCAATTCAAAGTATGTAGGAAGCCAGTTCATGAGCATATAAAGAGCATAATCAAATGTGAAATAATTCACAACAATTGCCCAAACTGGTAAGCTCATGACAATTCGTTTCCATGGGATAGTTGGACTTTTGGTGGAATGTACTCCGTTCTCTACTTTCATCTTCGAACTCCCTTTTGTGGGAAGCTGGGATTCCCCAAAACCCGAAGCAGTTGCTTTTGGATGCTCAGAACGAGGTGGATCAACTGCATAACTGAACCAGAGTAGAGACCACATTGCACCTAAAGCCGCTTCAGCAAGAAACACAGATTGAGGACCCCTATACTTCACCAGACTAGGAAGCATAAGCATTCCCATAGCTGCACCTAAGTACATTCCAGAAGTTGTAAAGGAAACAGATCTTGATTTTTCATGCGGTGGTACCCACTGTGCGAGGACAGTGTGAATGGATGGGAAAATGAAGCCTTGGGCCATACCAACGAGTAAGCGGGCTATTATCAGGACCATCGTTTGGTTTGGATCAAGTGGTACCAAAGCGCATGTCAAAGACCATAAGAGAAAAGAAAGGAGGAGGACACGCCGTCCACCAATTTTTTGAGCTGCCCAACCACCAGGTACTTGTGAGCATGCATATCCATAGAAAAAGGTTGACAGAATTACACCTTTGCTAGTCTGACTTACTCCTGCAGCATCAGCAGCAGCAGTATACGCAATAGAGAAGCCCACCCGCTCTATGTAGCAGACAGAAGTGCAGATGAAGGTCAAAAGCACAATTAAAAAGCGCTTTGGAAATCGACTGCTGCCCATGATTCGCTAGTTTGTAAATGCAAGCCATACACTAGACGGCTTGAGTTTCTGTTGAGGTGATCCACCAAAACCGTGATATGCAACAAGCTTGAAAATAAGAGAGAAAAAGAGAGAATCAGATCAAAACATTTAGCTGATTTAGTAAATTTAACGATATAGAAACCAAACATTAATGATAAATCACGCAAAAGCAGCTCAAACAGGGGAATACCGGAAACAAAGGAGAAAGACCATGGAAGGCATGGAAAACGCAAATGAAACAAATGGTACAACTCATACTTGCATTTGAACTCAACAATACACTTCCAAAGAAATAACTTTTACTGCAAAATTTAAACATTAAAATCCAAGAATGTAAGATGACATTTTTCAGACATTGCAAACAGTTAAAAGGGTTCTGAATGTTGCTAACTATTTAAGAAGTAGACTTTCTCGGAAAGCTTCAGAGTTTTACAGAAGCTCCCAGATAACTGATGGACTGAAGCATATTCGATCACTTTATAGCAGGACGTAACAAAGAATTGGCTATCATAAGAAGCTAACCACTACAAAAGGTCAAACCTTCTAATCTAAAATTCATCTAACCATATCTTTAGCATTGTTAGGGATCAGTTCAATATATCACCAAATTAGTCACCTATGTTTCTCAAAACTTGAATTTCATACTTAAAACTTGAATAAATTCTTATTCCATCCCCAATTAGACACATAGTTTCTAAAGGCAACCAGCGCAAAATGGTTAAGAAAGACTGACCTTGAGCTTAATTCAATCTCAAAAACTAACTTACGAGCTGAGGATTGTTCAAGACCATATAATGAAACGACATCGCATTCCTTCAACCAATGTGAGAAACTCTAACAACCTCACATGCTCAAGACCGGATATGGGGCCCAACATTGTGAAATACAACAAGAAGGATGGACATGGTTCTGGAGCTGGGAGCTAACACAACCTCAAAAAGTAGCTCATGAGGTCAGAATTGTCCAATATCGTATAACGAGCAACAACAACAACCCAGTAAAATCACATAAGTGAGGTCCGGGGAGGATATACGCAGACCTCACCCTTACCTTGGGGATGTAGAAATGGTGTTTCCGAAAGATCCTCGGCTCGAGAGGAAGAATAGAAACAAGTAATACCAACAACAAGCCACCAATATCATATAACGAGACAACAACATATTCCTTCAGCTAATGAGAGACGCTCTAACAATAATCGAACCTCCATTCCCATTTCCAGCATTATATAAGAAGAAAGTCATACATATTTTTGTTATTAAGTCTTCTCATTATCAATCAACTCAACTGCATTAATCTTCTGGAGCTTTTTCATCCAAAACTAAACAATTTGTCTTTTAAACAAATAAAAAAATGTTAGTGTAAACAAGAAAAAGAAGCTCTTTATTATAAAAACAGAAAGTGAAACAATGAAAAAGATCCTATCTTTGACACCAACTTTTCAACATGTCAACTACATTTCCCCAAACCCCATCTTACCACAACCTTAAAATCTATGAAAAGGAAACCCCATTAATCAAATTAACAGAAATTCATAATACCCACAAGCTAAAAGATACAAAAGAATTACTCAAAATATACAGCAATATCAAGCTTAAGATTAATTACCAGAAATCAGAAGAACTTGGTACTGGGTATTTGCGAGATAATGAACAGTACAGTGGAGATCAAGAAAACAGTGTCACTTCAATGGCCAAAAATCTTTAATTTGTTAATTCAAGCATTCTGACAGAGGTGGATAGAGAGGTCTGAACTGGGGCAGGTGTAGTGAGAGATTTGAGAAAATGATAAAATTGGTCCCTTATGTTTTAGGGTAGGTTTAAAGTAGCCCATTTGTATAGACTAAACAGTTTTGGTCCTTTAACTTAGTGAGAAGGTAACACTTTTGATCTCCGTCAATTTTTAACGAACCCCATCTGTTATATACTTATATTTAAGGAGAACTAAGAAAACAAAAGGAAAATTGGTAAGAACTCACATTTAAAGGTATATGAAGGATGTAGACGACGCAGTGTCGCATATGTTTTGATGAAGCGATTTCATGCGAAACCTCTTCGTTCAAAAATTTTATCAAATATGTTATACTTTAATAAACGAATAAATAGAAAAAATAAGATATGAATTGTCTTTTGATGTATTGGTTTTATGCCTTATTTTGCTCTTAGAGATTAGAGGTCCAAACAACAATTAGCACATTTTTTTTCAAATATTTGAGAGAGATTATGTGGCTAAAAAGTGGATAAAGTACAATTAAACTCAAGACCTTTTCTAATTTAAGACTCAACAAGACCAATAGACTAAGGTTATTTCTTGTCTAGATATATGATAATTAAAGTTACTATTCTCATTCTTTTATAAATCTTGACGCCGCTTACAAAAATTCATGTGTGCACACGTGATAACAGATAGAGTTCTCGCCATTTTTCTTTTATTGTTATAGATCTCGATATATATAACACAAAGAGTTTATTAAATATTTAATGGAGACCAAAAATATTAACCTTTTAACAAGCTTAAAAGGATTCAAAAATGCTTATTATATATTTAAGGGACTACTTTAATCCTATTTTCAAACATAAGGGCCATTAGTCGTTGGTAATGTATGGATACTCTGAAATAGAACGAGAAAAATTGAATTTGATTAATTCAACTTATAAGACTTTGGAACAATTAGAAAATTACAAAAACGAAATGATTCAGTTTGAACAGGGCGATTAATCAAGTCCGACAACGGGTTTTCCAACAAGCCTTACGAGGAGCTCTGCAAGGAAGGGAAGGCATCCGTGCAGGTAGAAAAAGGCGGAGGTCAAGCTATGGGCACAAGGAGGTAAGGTATAGTAAGTTACTTCTTCGTCTTTTGCTTGTCATTGGATTGGAAGCCGCAGGCGATGCCTTCTTGCTTGTGTAGTTGGCCTTGCCTGCTTAGTGCGGAAGTGCGTAAAGTAGGCTCATTCTTTGGTTTATAAAGATCTTGTAGTAGCCGAAGGTAGTCCGCTTGTTAGATTGAATTGAATCTTATATAACAACCGGGGCCTTATTAATTAAGAGACTTTATCAATAGTATAAGTGGACCTCTCAAAGGTATAAGTAGACATTAGTCTTGCTGGTTCGGGCGGTAAGGCCCTGGGTAAGCTCGGGGTAGCCTGTCAGGGTGAATGCGGGTAGTGGATGTAGCTTTTCAGAATCGAGCTCCCTCTCACAAGACAGTTTTTTTTAATTTCTCTTTATTATTGATTAGTGAAGAATTAACCTATTTAACATTCCTTCTAAAGTTTATTAACTGCACCAAGTCAGTTCCCTTAAACTTAAGAATATATATATATATATATATATATATATATATATATATATAGACCGAACTCTTTGTCAGGCTATGGTTCCCTCAAAGTTATGGAGTAAGACATCGATTTCTCAACAAGATAAATTTTTCTGATTGTATGATGAACTCCCTTGAAAAACATTGGCGCGCGTGTAAACGAGTTGCTCTACCAACTGAGCTATAGCCCTTAGTGCTTGTGATACATATTTTATCATGTAGATAAATTCTTGTCAAGATAAATATTCCATGATTCAACATCAACAATCTTTGATCTCTTTGAGCGGTATTCCTTAGATTAGTATTGCTTATTAAGTAATATGATATTTATAATCCATCGACAGGATGGGTTTCATTTGATTCTCTTTGGGATGATAAATGACCTACTTAACTCAGTGGTTAGAGTACTGCTTTCATATGGCGGGAGTCATTGGTTCAAATCCAATAGTAGGTAAAACTTATTAGATACCAGAGTCAATGGTATCTAATAAGGTTTACGACCCACCCTTAGCGATATTGATTTTTTGATTTTGTATCTTTTCTATTTCATTTTTGAATTTGAATTTTTGCATCAGAATTGGATTCTGTTTGATTGTATTTGATTGTATTCACCCGACAGAATCTAAATAGGATTAGAAAGAGAACTTCTTTTTATTATTCGAACGTACCAACTAGTTATGAAATCGGATTGATAGCCTCAACCCGTGTTCTAGCTCGTCGGAGAGCCAGATTTGCCTCAATTTTTTGTCTCCTTCCTTCAGCCTTTTTCACATTAGCTTCCGCTAGTTCAAGAGTTTGCTGAGCTTCTTGTGGATCAATGTCACTACCCTTCTCCGCATCATTTACTAAAACAGTGATCTCATTATTGCCTATTCTAGCAAAACCACCCATCAGAGCCATCGTTAACCATTGGTCGTTAAGACGTATTCTCAAAATCCCTATATCTACAGCTGTGGCAATAGGGGCGTGATATGGTAATATGCCAATTTGACCGCTATTAGTAGATAAAACTATTTCTTCCACTTCTGAATCCCAAACAATTCGATTAGGGGTCAGTACACTAAGATTTAAGGTCATTTCTTCAAATTGCTCTCCATTTCTAAGTTCATAGCCTTCGTGGTAGCTTCATCGATATTACCTACCAAATAAAAGGCCTGTTCAGGAAGACCATCTAATTCTCCGGAAAGGATTAATTGAAATCCTCGAATTGTTTCTGCTAGACCAACATATTTCCCTGGAGAACCGGTAAATACTTCTGCTACGAAAAAGGGTTGTGATAAGAAACGCTCAATTTTTTGCGCTCTTGCTACGAGTAAACGATCCTCTTCGGATAATTCGTCCAATCCAAGGATAGCTATAATGTCCTGAAGTTCTTTGTAACGTTGTAAAGTTTGCTTAACTCTTTTGGCGGTTTCGTAATGTTCCTCACCAACGATCCGAGGTTGAAGCATGGTTGACGTTGAATCTAAAGGATCTACTGCTGGATAAATACCTTTGGCAGCCAATCCTCTTGATAGTACGGTAGTAGCATCTAAATGTGCAAATGTCGTAGCAGGAGCAGGGTCGGTCAAATCGTCTGCGGGTACATAAACTGCTTGAATAGAGATTATGGACCCTTCTTTGGTAGAAGTAATTCTTTCTTGTAAAGAACCCATTTCGGTACTCAAGGTGGGTTGATAACCCACAGCGGAAGGCATTCTACCCAATAAGGCCGATACTTCGGATCCTGCTTGGACGAAACGGAAGATATTGTCAATAAAAAGAAGTACGTCTTGTTCATTAACATCTCGGAAAATATTCCGCCATAGTTAGGGCAGTCAAACCAACTCTCTTACGAGCTCCCGGCGGTTCATTCATCTGACCGTAAACTAGGGCCACTTTTGATTCTGCAATATTTTCTTCATTAATTACTCCAGATTCTTTCATTTCCATGTAAAGATCATTTCATTCCCGAGTACGTTCACCCACTCCGCCAAATACGAATACGCCCCCGTGAGCTTTAGCAATATCGTTAATCAATTCCATAATAAGTACTGTTTTACCCACTCCAGCTCCCCCGAATAGTCCGATTTTTCCTCCACGGCGATAAGGGGCTAAAAGATACTACTTTAATTCCTGTTTCAAAAATAGATAATTTTGTATCCAACTGTATAAAGGCGGGCACAGATCTATGAATAGGAGACATTGTACTAGTATCTACAGGCCCTAAATTATCAACAGGTTCTCCGAGCACGTTAAAAATTCGTCCCAGAGTCGCACCCCCGACCGAAACACTTATAGGAGCTCCTATGTCAATCACTTCCATTCCTCTCGTTAGACCGTCTGTAGCACTCATAGCTACAGCCCTAACTCGATTATTTCCTAATAATTGTTGTACCTCACAAGCCACATTAATTGGTTGACCAACACTATCTCGACCTTGAACTACCAGAGCGTTATAAATATTCGGCATCTTGCCCGGGGGAAAGGCTACATCTAGTACCGGACCGATGATTTGGACGACACGACCCGGGTTTTTTTCAAGCGTGGAAACCCTAGAACCAGAAGTAGTAGGATTGATTCTCATATTAATAAAATAAATAAATATGTCGAAATGTTTTTGCAAAAATTATCGAATTCAAAATAAATGTCCGCTAGCACGTCGATCGGTTAATTCAATAAAATGGTAATTAGCACTCGATTTCGTTGGCACCATGCAATTGAACTGATTCAATTGTTTACTTATTCACCGAGACTGAATGAATTTGCAAGCCCACCCAACCTATTTTAATTTTAAAATCTCAAGTGGATGAATCAGAATCTTGAGAAAGTCTTTCATTTGTCTATCATTATAGACAATCCCATCCATATTATCTATTCTATGGAATTCGAACCTGAACTTTATTTTCTATTTCTATTACGATTCATTATTTGTATCTAATTGGTTCCTCTTCTTATTTATTTTTGATTTATTTCAGCATATCGATTTATGCCTAGCCTATTCTTTTCTTTGTGTTTTTCTTTCTTTTTTATACCTTTCATAGATTCATAGAGGAATTCCGTATATTTTCACATCTAGGATATATATATATATATATATGTAAAAGTTATTTTAAGTAAAAGCAATAAAAATAAATTAATCCAAACGGACGCTTTATGTATCTTGCCAATAAAATTCGAACCAATTTGCATTATAGAGGATTTTGAGTAACCACCTTTGTGAAAAAAATATCTTCAAAGCAACAGATTTTGAGCCCGTTTGACTTAACTGATTTATAGTAGCTGATAAGTATTAAATGTTGAAAAGTACTTTTAAGTGCTAAAACAGATTTAAAAAATAAGTAGTTAAGTGTTTGGATAAAAGTGTTAAAATTAATAATAAGCAGTTGAAGAACGGAATATACAAAGAGTTTTGTTTTAAAAGAAGTATTTTAAGGATAGAATAATAAATATTTTCGTCAAACTTAAAATACTTATAAACTAAAATTTGATAAGTTGGGAGAAACTTACGATTTTTAGCTTATTTTTAACTTATAAGTAATTATATGAACTTTTAATTTTATTAAACGCATAAATAACCTAAAAAGTACCTAGTTTAACCGTTTAAAACTTAGCCAAATACCCTCTTTATATTTTATCTCTCTTGAAATCTCCCGCTAAGATTGTCAACGCTGCAACCTACGACCCCCCACCCACCCCCAAAACCCGACCACCTATACCATCCCCCTACACCTCTCCCTGCTACAGACCTCTCCTTCTCCTCACCATCATAGCCCCCCACCCCAGAATGCTGCTTGAATTAATCAATTAAGATCTTGCCCATTGAAGCAACCGTGTTTTGTTGATCCAGTTAAGTGTCAGTATCAACTTCTTCTGATTTGTGGTAATTTATCTTAATCTTCATAGTACTGTATATTTTGAAGTAATTTTTCTGCATTCTTAAACTTGTGGGTATTGAGAATTCTGTTAATTTGATTAATGGGTTTTCTTTTCCACAGATTTTTTAAGGTTGTTGAGTAAAATGGGGTTGGGGACTGTGATTGACCTGTTAAAAAGTTGGTGCCAAAGATTAGATCTTTCTCATTCTTTCACTTTTTTTTCTTAAAAATAACTTCCTTTTCTTGTTTACAACATTTATATTTTCTTGAAAATAAATTGTTTACTATTGAAATGAAATAGCTCAGAGGATTCATATAGCAGAACTGATTGATTTTGATAAGACCTCGAGCCCTGGATATGGAAAAATACTTGGTAGGAAGCGCTTCCCCCCGAATGGATCCCCATGCAGCGCGAATCCGAATATAGTCGCGCTCCAATGCGGGTACTGGACACCGGGTGGGAAACTAAAAAAAAAAGACGGGGGAGAAAAAAATTTAGACTTGTTTCTTGTATGATGCTTGAAATGGGAACGGGGTATTGGTTCTTGTTAGAGTGTTCCCCATTAGTTGAAAGAATAGGTTGTTGTCTCCTTATATGGTCTTAGATAATTCTTACCTCGTGAGCTAAATTTTGGAGTTGAGTATTCCACACGCTAGTGATGAGATGAGAACTGCTCGCATTTCGTGGTTCCCGTGCCACCACAATGGCATGGCATTGAAAGAGTGACCAGAACCTGTTCCTGACCAGCTCGTAAGTAGCGTCTCGCTGCTGGTCGGGACAATGGGGTGTCGAAAGGGTCCGGAACTAGGCCCATCCTTGTTTTGTGTTTCACATTCTAGGGCTCCTATATCCAGCTTTGGGCATGCGAGGTATGTTAGAGTGTCTCGCATTAGTTGAAGGAATGGGATGTTATATCATTATGTGGTCATTTGGTTCTTGTGAGAGTTTTCCACATTAGTTGAAGGAATGGGATGTTATATCATTATATGGTCATTTGGTTCTTGTTAGAATTTTCCACATTAGTTGAAGGAATATGTTATTGTCTCCTTATGGTCTTAGACACTTCTTACCTCATGAGCTAAAGTTTGGAGTTGCGTCTTCCACACGCCACTGATGAGATGAACACTGCCTGCATTCTGTGGTCCCCGTGCCACCACAATGGCATCACGTTGAAAGAGTGACCAGAACCTGTTCCTGACCAGCTTGTAAGTAGCATCCAGCTGCTGGTCGGGAAAGTGTGGCATCAAAATGGTCCACAACCACGCCCATCCTTGTTTTTTGTGTTTCACATTCTTGGACCCCTATATCCAGTTTTGGGCATGCGAGCGATGTTAGAGTGTCTCGCATTAGTTGAAGGAACAAGATGTTATATCGTTATATGGTCTTAGACAATATTTACCTCGTAAGCTAGCTTTGGGGATTGGGAGGGAAGGATGCCGGGGGTCTATTTGGAAACAACCTCTCTACCCTAGGTAGGGGTAAGGTCTGCGTACACACTACCCTCCCCAGACCCCACTAAGTGGGATTATACTGGGTTGTTGTAGTTGTAAGCTAGCTTTGGGGATTGATTTAGGCCAAGGTCCATTGTTCTTAACAATTTTGTGTTGGTTGGGTTTAAAAATTATGTACTTAGTTGGGAATGGAGTTAGAATGGTTTGAAGTTTTGAGTAGGAAAATTCAAATTTGGAGAAACTTAGGGGACTAATTTGGTGAATATCGAAGTGTTTTCAGACATAGCTAAGATATGGTTAAATGAATTTGGTGAATATCGAAGTGTTTTCAGACATAGCTAAGATATGGTTAAATGTATTTTAGATTATCAGGTGTGACTTCTTCTGGTAGTTAAATTCGTGTGACGGCCAATTCTCTGTGATTTGCTACTATATAATGATCAAATCTGCTTCCATCCCTTAGTTATATGAGATTGTTTTTAGACTCTAAAGCTTAAAGAGAAAGGCTAGTTCTTATTTAATTAGCATCATTCAGAACCCTCTTCACTGTTAGTAATATCTGAACAATGTCTTCTTACTAATTAGCATGACCCATGCCCAAGGATGACATGCACCAATCGAGAAGTTAAAAGTTATTTCCTTGAAGTGATATTGTTGAGTTGAAAACTTGAAATGCAAGATATGAGTTGTACCATTTTTCCCTGCCTTCTGTGCTCTTTCTCCCTTGTTTCCACTATTTCCCATTTAGGAATCTCTTTGAGTTGCCTTTGTGTGATTTGGCATTACTGTTTGATTTCTGTATCGTTAAATGTACTCTAATGAGCTAAATGTTTTGATCTGATTCTTTCTTTCTGTTCATTTATTTTCTAGCCTGCCGCACCTCATGGTTTTGTGGATCACCTCAAAAGAAATTCAAGCTGTCTAGTGTATGGCTTGCATTTACAAACTAGCAAATAATGGGCAGCAGTCGATTTCCAAAGCGCTATTTAATTGTATTTTTGACCTTCATCTGCACTTCTGTCTGCTACATAGAGCGGGTAGGCTTCTCTATTGCATATACTGCTGCTGCTGATGCTGCCGGAGTAAATCAGACTAGCAAGGGTGTAATTCTGTCTACTTTTTACTATGGATATGCATGTTCACAAGTACCTGGTGGTTGGGCAGCTCAAAAAGTCTTTGGACGGCTTGTCCTCCTCCTTTCTTTTCTCTTATGGTCTTTAACATGTGCTTTTGTACCACTTGACCCAAACCGAACAATGGTCCTGGTAATAGCCCGCTTGCTCGTTGGTGTGGCCCAAGGTTTCATTTTTCCGTCCATCCACACTGTCCTCGCGCAGTGGGTACCACCACATGAAAGATCTAGATCTGTTTCCTTTACAACTTCTGGAATGTACTTAGGTGCAGCTACGGGAATGCTTATGCTTCCTAGTCTGGTGAAGTATAGGGGTCCTCAATCTGTGTTTCTTTCTGAAGCGGCTTTAGGTGCAATGTGGTGTCTACTCTGGTTCAGTTATGCAGTTGATCCACCTCGTTCTGAGCATCCAAAAGCAACTGCGTCGGGCTTTGGGGAATCCCTGCTGCCCATGAAAGGGAGTTCAAAGATGAAAGTAGAAAATGGAGTACATTCCACCAAAAGTCCAACTATCCCATGGAAATGAATCGTCATGAGCTTACCAGTTTGGGCTATCGTCGTGAATAATTTCACTTTTCATTATGCTCTTTATGTGCTCATGAACTGGCTTCCTACGTACTTTGAATTGGGTCTCGAGATCAGCCTTCAAGAAATGGGTTCTTCCAAGATGATGCCCTACCTTAACATGTTTATATTCTCAAATATTGGTGGAGTGATTGCGGATCACTTAGTCACGAGGAGAATCTTGTCTATAACTAAAACCAGAAAACTTTTAAACACAGTGGGTTTAATTGTAGCTTCTCTTGCGTTAATGGTTCTTCCTTATTTTAGAACATCTGGCGGTGCTCTGTTTTGTTCCTCCGTTGCTCTTGGTTTCTTGGCGTTAGGAAGAGCCGGTTTTGCAGTTAATCACATGGATATAGCTCCAAGATATGCTGGAATTATTATGGGAGTTTCAAATACAGCTGGTACATTAGCTGGTATCGTTGGAGTTGATCTCACTGGTCGACTACTGGAAGCTGCTAAAGATGCCCAGTTGGATCTTACAAGTCCAGAAAGCTGGACAGCTGTGTTTTCCATTCCGGGGTTGCTCTGCATTTTTAGTTCTTTTGTTTTTCTAGCACTGTCAACAGGGGAGAGAATTTTCGACTGAGGCTTTCTGCATGTATATTGTGGTTTATCTTTCTAATTCTTGGATGAAGCAGTTCAAGGCGGAGGTATACATAGTCTAGGATTTGCAGTTCAAATTCGAAGGCTGTCAGAATAGTAAGTAGTTCTATTGAGGTCATTCTTACGTTTTAACCTGAGTTCTGTGTGGTCTGCTGATTGCCAAATATTCATTCAATCATAAGGTTCTATCTGCATGCATTTGAAGCTTTATCGACTGATTCTTCAATATTTTCGAGCTGTGGTTCTTTGCTAAGCTGTTACTACATATATTGATTATTTGTGGTAGTATTTTAATAATGTAATCATCCTATTTTTTGCCAGGCAATGAGAATATCAGAATGTATTTCATGTATCATAGTTGCCAAAATAAATTGTCATGTACTTTCATTTTAATTCTGTGAATTGTAACATTAGACAAGAGGGGTTGGTCTGATGGTAAGCAACCCCCACTTCCAACCAAGAGGTTGTGAGTTCGAGCCTCCCCAAGAGCAAGGTGGGAAGTTTTTGGAGGGAAGTATGCTGGGGGTCTATTTGGAAACAACCTCTCTACCCAAGGGTAGCGGTAAGGTCTGCGTACACACTACCCTCATCAGACCCCGCTAAGTGAGATTATGCTGCCGCCGCCGCTGCAAATTCTTTACTTTTCTTTTTCCTTTTTCATTTTGCATGTATAACTTTTGCACTGAGCGAGATAGGCATGCGCACAGTTAGAATCTGCCTGAGTCGTGCGGCCCCAAGTAACACCTAGTTTAGTGTAGCACCTGGATTCCGCCTTCTCCTTGCCTTGCTGAGTTTTGCTTCTGATCTCTCTCTGAGTCTCTAGTTTGTTACCTTCTACTCCCGATCTTCTCCCTCTGTTGCTACTGGAGCTATTGGATATCGACCTAAGAGATACTAGACTAGGTGCAAGAGGAACTACCTTCTGATATTGATATGGTTGTGCCCAAAGGAACAACTCAATGACAAAGATATCGCGATGTGAACTTTAGTACACGAGTTTAAATCTCAGTGACCTTATGGACAATGCTACGCCGTCCTACTTTACGTCAGGTGAAACTCCAGGATATTGTCGTGAAGTTTCACACGTGCAGTTACTGGCCTGAAAAGTGGCTAGCCTGCACTATTATTACTACATAGGAAAGGATCAAGATTGATTAGACTACACTATTGTTTTTGCTACAAAGTAAAAAGCAATTGATTTGGTGGGAAATAACTTCCATAAGTAGAACTCTTTGCATTATGAATTTGACACAAATTTGGAAAGATATTTATCTCTTTAATTGCTGGCCATTACATTAGAATTTTGACTCAAACAATAATAAGAAACTAGTGCATCACAATTTTATGTTAAGTACGTCCAACAATTGACACAAGGAAGTAAATATATATTTTTTAGATGAAAATGATTTTTTTTTTGAAATCCACGAAAAATTGGTATTTTCCTTTTGGGTTCAGGTGAAACATGCTTTGTATTGTAATTAATTCTTGAAAGATATTTTAGCTTAAAAAGTTAAATTTATCGTTAAAAACAAAACTGTTATTTTCAATTTTTTTGAAACGTCAAAATATACGTTAACCTTAAGATTTTATTCAAAAAATATCACTCCTAAAATCCTCATTCCTACACAGAAATATGTGATTTTGCATCACTTCGTTTGGGGGATTGTAATGTTGATGGGGACTGCACGTAACGTACTTTAATGGTCGTTGCTCTAATGTCTTTCCTCCTGTCCTTTTCTTTTCTTTTTTTTTTTTAAATTATTTGGTGTCCGGAATTATTGAGCCAATTAAGGGAAAATGATACTATACAGCCGCTATTAAAAATAAATATTTTTTGTATATATATAGTATGTTATATACAAAAATTATATAATTTTTATATACTTTTTCGGTTACCGAATACGAATAATTTCTGGCGCTGACTAAAAGGTAATAATACCCTCGACTAATACTCGTACTTATTATAGTAGATTAGTGCTCTCACAAAGAAAAGTTCATTCCAAGAATTCCAATCCGAGATTTCTAAGGGTAGAGGAACTTTGATTATTATAACACCCTTACTTTTTTATGTGCTCTTTGAGAGCCCTATCAAATCACTTAGAAGCTTTGCCCGGTGTTGTCTTCCTTCAGTTACCCCCGCCCAACAGCAAATATACCGAAAAAGGTTGCAGTCAATTACCTTTCCCCCTATCATCAAACAAATGGTTATTTGCCGGCAAGCTACCCTCGCCTATCTGATAGTTTCTCGACCGGCTGATCTTCGAATTTTGGTAGCTAAAAAAATTCATCCTCTCTTTTGAATACTTGGTCGTGCTTCTAAAAATCAGCTTATTTTAAGTGTTTATAAGAAGGTATGGAGATCGAAAACTAGGATAGAAGGCTAGTAGATACTCGTAGTGTATCTTTTTCTTATTTATAGGATCAATGGTATGTTGAAAACCAAAGAAAACTTATGCAGAGAGAAGAAATATGAAGGAGGAACTCAATGATTTTATTGAAACGAATATGGCTATATATAGCCTTACATAACCGACATCTAAAACTAAGACTATTTTTCCTAGAGTCAAACAAATTCTGATGACGTGAAGAACTCGATAAACAAAGAACTCTAATAACATTAGGAAGCTAAACACTAAAAGATTCCCAACAATTCCTCCCTTAAACTGAAAGCTATGAGCACTCAGTTTATCTTAGACTTAAAACAAACTCCCAGCAATTCTCGCAACTTCAAGAAGACATCCAGCCTGAGGGGTTTAGTCATCACATCAGCTAATTGTTCTTTTGTACCACAGTAAACCAATTCCACGGTGCCATCTTTTGTGAGTTCTCGCAAGAAGTGAAAACGCACATCTATGTGCTTGCTGCGACCATGCATAACTGGATTTTTTGAAAGTTTAATTGCAGAACTATTATCACAATGAATAATAGATGTCTTGCCTTGATTAGGATCCAACTTTTCTAATACCCTCTTCAACCAAACAGCTTGGCATGCACATGAAGCAGCAGCTATAAATTCTGCTTCTGTAGTAGATAAACTCACTACTGAATGTTTCTTTGAAGACCAAGATACTGCCCCTGAGCTCAATAAAAACACATAGCCTGATGTGCTTTTTCTATCTTCCAAAACACCAGCACAATCGCTATCAGTGTAACCAACAAGTTCATCATCTCCTCCCTTCTTGTAAAATATGCCAAACTCAATTGTCCCCTTTAAATACATTAACACCCTTTTTGCCGCCTGTATATGAAGTTCAGTGGGATTCTCCATGTATCTGCTAATAAGGCTCACCACAAACATCATATCCAGTCGAGTTGCCGTGAGATACATGAGGCTACCTATAATTTCCTTATAATAAGTTTTATCCACCTTGATCCCGTCTGCATCTTTCATAAGCTTAAAGCCGGGAACAATTGGACTATGGACAAAATTACTTTTATCCATCCCAAACTTTTGCAGTACCTCCAACGCATATTTCTTTTGAGTGATAAAAATTCCATCTGATCTTTGATAAACTTCCAAACCAAGGAAATATCTCATTCTTCCAAGGTCTGTCATGTCAAACTCATGCTTCATGGAACCTTCAAATTCTGCAAACATTAACTCATCAACAACAACAACAACAACCCAGTATAATCCCACTTAGTGGGGTCTGGGGAGGGTAGTGTGTACGCAGACCTTACCCCTACCCTGGGGTAGAGAGGCTGTTTCCAAATAGACTGCATCCTTCCCTCCAAGAACTTCCCACCTTGCTCTTGGGGAGACTCGAACTCACAACCTCTCGGTTGGAAGTGGGGGTTGCTTACCATCAGAGCAACCCCTCTTGTCTCTAACAACCATTAACTCATCATTAATTGTAAGTAAAGATAGCAAAATATTAATTGTAAGTTTATATGTTGATGATCTTATATTTACTGGCAAACATTAACTCATCATCAACAACAACAACTACCCAGTATACTCCCACCAGGTGGGGTCTGGGGAGGGTAATATGTAGACGAGCCTTACCCCTACCCAAAAGGGCAGAGAGGCCGTTTCCAATCGACCCTCGGCGCATAGGATAAAAGGAAATCAGCTGTAAAACAAAAACAAAGACAAAAACGAAAGCAAAAACAAAAACAATAGAGCATTAGTATCTCCGCAGAAATAGCGTAAATAATTATCTAAACATAAGGAACATGAATACAATCGCATGCAATAATATCATACAGTAACTACCATAAACTAACCACCATTGGAGCAAACATTAACTCATCATTGCCAGTAAATATAAGATCATCAACATATAAACTTACAATTAATATTTTGCTATCTTTACTTGTCTCAATGAACAATGTATGCTCGTAATCACACTTTTCAAAACCTTCCTTCATGAAATAGGCTTCTATGCGGCTGTACCAAGCTCGCGGCGCTTGTTTAAGCCCATAAAGTGCCTTTTTAACTTATATACTTTCTGTTCATTTCCCCTCTGCACATAACCACAAGGTTGTTCCACAAAAACATTTTCATGCAATTCTCCATGTAAAAATGCGGACTTTACATCTAGCTGGTACAGAGGCCATCCTCTTAGAGCTGCAAGCGCAATTACCAATCGAATTGTCTCCATACGCGCCACAGGTGCAAATACTTCTGTATAGTCTACCCCATGTTGTTGGGCACACCCCTTCACTACAAGCCTAGCCTTGTATTTATTTACTTTTCCATTTTCATCAAATTTAGTTTTATAAATCCACTTAACTCCAATATTTTTCCCTCCTTCAGGCAAATCTATTAATTCCCATGTACCATTTTTTTCTATGCTTTCATCTCAACGTCCATGGCATGCCGCCACTTTTCACTCTTCACAGCATCTTCAAAATAAATAGGATCAGTATTAGTGGCTGCAAACATAACCATGTCACTTTCTTCTTCTGAGATGGTGTCACCTGTTTCATAGTCTTGCATCCAAACTGGTGGTAGCCTAGTCCTCTGTTGTATCGAAGTAGAGGATGGAAGACCCTACAAGAGGCGTTCCCAAGAGGCCACCGGAAAGGATGACGACTTCCTTGTCAAAGGAAGTGGAATATGTGATGGCAGAATGCAAAGTTAATCGACGTGGTGCACATCATCTTGTGTCACGAAACCCACCTAGCACAACATTGCTCAATTCGGTATGGAAGTTAATACAAAATCATGTACATTGAAAGAAAGACTGAGTAATGGTCTGAAGACAGTGGGTTGGAGGAAGGTAGTATTTCCTCCAAACCAGGTTCATTATCTTCCCTTATATCGGTGACAGAAACTGGTTGAGCTGCTTCCTCTTCACGTTGAGCTTCTTCCTTGTTACGTTCATCCCATTCCAGGTGACACATAATTATTTTTTCATGCTTCTTATCCCAATCCCAGCTCTTGTCTTCTTCAAACATGACATCCCTGCTTATAATGATCCTTTATGAAATTGGATCATAAAGTCTATAAGCTTTTGATTGCTCATTGACTCCCAACAAAATACAACACAAACTCTTATAATCTAGCTTTGATCTAGTATTATCAAGCACATGAACATGAGAAAGGAAGCCAAAAACTCTAAAGTACTCAACTGAGGGCTTGTATGCACTCCATGCTTCCTATGGTGTCTTATCTTTTACTACCAATGTCGGACTCTGATTCAAGACATGGACTGTCCAATTGACTGCTTCAGGCCAAAAAGCCTTGGGAAGTTTCTTCTCTGATAGCATGCTACGAGCTATATTCATAATAGTTCTATTCTTTCGCTCCGCGATCTCATTTTTTGTGGCGTATATGGAGTTGTCAATTGTCTCTTTATTCCATTCTCATCACAAAAGCTAGAGAATTCTTGTGAAATGAATTCTCCTCCCTGATCTGTACGAAAGCCTCTAATAAAAGAATTCATCTCTTTTTTAACGTGAGTCTTAAATCATTTAAAAATAGTAAAGGCTTCAGACTTCTCAGTCAAAAAACAAACCCATAATTTTTTGCTAAAATCATCAATGCATGTGAGCAGATACCTCTTTATGCTATTAGATATAGCCTTGATCGGACCACAGATATCAGCGTATATTAGTTGTAGAGCTTGTGAAGCTCTCCAATTGCTCTTCTTTGGAAATGGATCGCGTGTTGCTTTCCCACCAAATAGTCTTTGCATAGTTTCAGAGGAGACTTGAGTTGCGGCAAACCATGCACCAGGCCTTTTTGCTGAAGAATCTGTAAGCCTTTAAAGCTTAAGTGTCCATATCGACAATGCCAAAGTTGCACTGCATCTTCTGTATTAGTATTGAAACAAGCAGATGGTATTGGTCGAGATACATCATGGACGACAAACATCCTGTTTGAAGTCATTTGTGTCTCCATAATTAGGCCTTCTGTCAGGATTATACACCTTACATTGACCGCATTGAAACTAAACATCAAGCCCCTTTTCTTGTAACTGTCCAGTACTCAATAGATTATTTTTCAGTTCTGGTACATAAAACACACTTGTGATATCCTGTGTTGTTTCCTTCACCTGAAGCCTTATATTTCCCTTTCCTATTACACTTAAGCTTAAATTGTTACCCAACTTCACTGAATCTCTAAAACTTCCATCAAAATCGAAAAAATATTCCTTCTTTCCGCACATATGATTACTGCATCCTGAGTCAAGATACCATGTGTCTTCGTTGTTAGCATCACCTGAATCAACATACGCCATCAACAACATATCTCCATGAGTTTCTGCATAATTGGCCGCTTTTTCTTTTGTGGACACTCCCATTGAAAATGTCCAAGCTTGTGACAGTTGTAACACTCCACTGTAGCTTTGTCTAATCTGCCTCTTCCCTTTTCACGACCTCCCATTCCAAAGCCCCGGCCTCTTCCACCAGATTGTTCTCCATGAGCAATCTTTAAGGCTTGTTCATCTACAACTGGAAAGCTCATGCGTTGTTCATGCACAAGCAGACTGCTTTGCAACTCATCAATAGTTATAGTGCTTGTATCCTAGGATTCCTCACTGGAACATACAACATAATTGAACTTGGGAGTCATGGATCTCAAGATCTTTTCCACAACCCTTGCATCTCCCTTGTCTTCACCATTTGCTTTTAACTTGTTAGCAATAGTGAGAGTTCGAGCAAAAAACTCATTCACGGTTTTCCCTGCTTTCATGTGCAGAATTTCAAGCTCTTTGCGAAGATCTTGCAATTTTGCTCTCTTAACTCATGTATTACCCTGATATTTCTGCTTCATAGAATCCCATATATCCTTTGCGGTCTCCTTTTTCAGAATTGTTTCTAAGACTGCACGATCTAATGCTTGAAATAGAAAGTTCTTTGCTTTCAAGTCTTTCAATCTTTGATCGTCAATGTTCTTCTTCTGTGCATCAGTCATACCTGCTACTCTGCAAGAATTCCATCCTCCACGAGGCCCCAGTATTCCTTTGATCGTAGAAAATTCTCCATAAGCATCGCCCAATGATCAGAGTACCCATCAAACTTCAGTACTGCCAAATGGACAAATGAACTCTCTGATGTCATATTTGGATTGCCAAACACTTAAAAGACTGCGATTTTTTACACACCGTGACAAGGCTCTGATACCAAATGTTGAAAACCAAAACTTATGTAGAGAGAAGAAATATGAAGGAGGAACTCGATGATTTTATTGAAACAAATATGGCTACATATAGCCTTACATAACCAACGTCTAAAACTAAAACTATGTTTTCTAGAGTCTAACAAATTCTGATGATGTGAAGAACTCGATAAACAAAGAACTCTAATAACATTAGGAAGCCAAACACTAAAAGACTCCTAACATGGTATTCTCATATTTTCTTATATGTGTAAACTTGTACTATTACCATTTGTTTCTTTTGCTCCAGTTTCTTGTTATTCGTTATTGTTGGTATTGTTTCGGGTTACTATTTTCTTTCATGGTTTATACACTATTGTTTTCTTTTCAACTAATGTTGGGACTATGCTTCCCTGACCGAGGGTTTATGAGAAACAACTTCTCTACCTTCACAAGATAGGAATAAGGTTGCGTACACACTACCCTTCCCGAGCTTCACTTGTTGTTGTTGTACTTATCTCAAAAGTATTTTTCAAAAAAAGTACTTTAGTGAGAAGTAATTTGTGTGTTCCCAGTTAATTTGAAAAACAATTTTGAGTAGCAATTAGTGTTTGATCAAACTCTTAAAAAGTGCTTCTTGTTATGAAATAGAAGATTCTTACACTTCTATTTAAGGTGAATGTCTTTAATGTATTTAATTAGAGAGATTTTAGAGTCCTATTATTGGTAGCAAGATCTTCCTCCTCCCTATAAATAGAGGTGCCCCCTACCATTGTAAATCATCCCTTGAGACCCCTCTCAACTAAATAAGAAGAACTCTCTCTACTCTTCTATCTATTGCTATTGTTCTTGTTCTATTGTTCTTGTCTTTTGCTTTAGTTTATAACACGTTATCAGCACGAGACTCTACCGTCTCAAGTACCATTCTCGAAAATCTAAGGTATTTTCCCTCTTCCTAATTTAATTTTCGAGTATGTCTGACATTATGAAAAGAAAGTTCGTTGCCCTTGAAATTTCGGGCAAGAACTATATGACATGGGTGTTGGATGCTGAAATCCACCTAGATGCTATGGGTCTCGGAGACACCCTCAAAGATAAAGAAAAAGCATCCACCCAAGATTGTGCGAAGGCCTTGATTTTCTTGCGCCACCACCTTGACGAAGGTTTGAAGATTGAATATCTCACCGTCAAGGATCCACTCGTTTTGTGGAACAGCTTAAAGGAGAGATATGACAACCTGAAGTTGGTCACTCTGCCACAAGCACGATATGATTGGGCCCATCTGAGGCTACAGGACTTTAAGTCCGTTTCTGAATATAATTCTGCTATGTTCAGAATTACTTCTAAACTGAAGCTATGTGGAGATAACATCTCCGATTACGATATGCTTGAGAAAACGTTTACAACATTTCATGCCTCCAATATGGTACTGCAGCAACAGTACCGAGAGAAAGGCTTTACGAAGTACTCTGAACTAATTTCTCTCTTACTAGTGGCTGAGCGAAATAATGATCTGCTCATGAGAAATCACGAAAATAGACCAACTGGGTCTACACCACTGCCTGAAGCAGATATGGTACACTCGCATTATGCCAAACATAAAAGGGACCATGATCACGGTCATAAACGGGGTCAAAGCCAAGGACGTGGACAAGGAAGAAATTCCAAAGAAGTCCGTCACCCCCCAAAGAGAGATAACCACCGAAAGCAGAAACGGGATCCCGAAGATCCTAAGGCAAATAGTTCAGAAACTATATGTTATCATTGCGGTGGGAAAGGGCACTGGTCAAAGATTTGCCGTATACCAAGACACTTGGTTGACCTTTATCAAGCATCTCGAAAGAGAAAAGGCCCTGAAACAAACTTTGTCTATGACGACAATGAGGACATCACCCACCTGGATGTGGCAGACTTCTTTGAGCAACCCGATGGAAAAATAGACCACCTAATCGGCGATGGATCCGTGATGAAAGAAGATGGAGTTATTTGATTTTGTTCTACTTATTTGTATTAGTTAGTGAATAATCTAATAGTCATTAGTATTAGCTCGTATTAGCTAGTTCATGATGCAATGTTAGCAGTAGTTCTTTAGAATATCTTCAATATGCTCAAATATCAATAAAACTTTTATTTTCCAGTGGGGGTAATCGACTAGCCTGAAAAACTAGTCGATTATCAACTATTTTCGCATTAAAGTTGAAAAACAATTGATCAACAATCGATTGTCGTTGACTAACAATCGATTGTCTTGAAACAGTGAGGTCTGGAAATTTTCAAAAAAAAGCCAACAATCGATTGTCTTTGTCTAACAATCGATTGTCTTGAAACAGTGAGGTCTGGAATTTTTCAAAAATCACCCGCAATCGATTGTCTATATCTAACAATCGATTGTCGTTAGGCAGTGTAATCTGGAATTTTTCAAAAATCATCCACAATCGATTGTCTATGTATAACAATCGATTGTCTATGTTCCAACAATCGATTGTGTGGGTTTAATAATCGATTGTCTTATGAAAAACGCTGAAATTTTCAAACTGCAAAGTAATTGATTATGGACAACATATCTGATTTTGTTTGTCAATTGTTAGTAGCAGATTTTGAAAATATTATGTGACACAAAAGGAATTGAACTTGCTTATTCTTATGTTCCTGTATTTCTTTTGTATGTCATACCATGGAAAGTAAATTGATCGAAGGCTCCGGAAGAGCCAATGTAACTCTGCCCAAGGGCACGACGTTAATCATAGAGAATGCTATGTTCTCCTCCAAGTCTATGAGAAACTTGTTGAGCTTTAAAGATGTACGCCGGAATGGCTACAATATTGAGACAATGGATGAAGATAATCTTGAATATCTCGTCCTCACTTCAAAGAATGTCTCCGGCCAAAAGAGGGTTATTGAGAAATTCCCGTCTTTATCTTGTGGCCTGTATTGGACAAGAATTAGTGCAATTGAGGCACATTCAACAGTAAATCTAAAGAATACTGAGTCCAATACATTTGTACTTTGGCATGATCGACTGGGTCACCCAGGATCAACCATGATGAGACGGATTATAGAAAGCTCATATGGGCATCCGTTAAAGAATTTCAAAATTCTCTCAGGTAATGAATATCCTTGCACTTCGTGTTATCAAGGCAAGCTGATTATCAGACCATCCCCAACAAAGGTTGGGACTGAGTCACCCCAGTTTCTGGAACGTATACAAGGTGACATTTGTGGACCTATTCACCCACCTAGTGGGTAGTTTAGGTATTTCATGGTCTTGATAGACGCATCCTGTAGATGGTCTAATGTGTGCTTGTTGCCATTACGCAACCTTGCGTTTGCAAAGTTAATGGATAATAGATGAGAATAATCTTGAATTCTTCATGAAAACGTGGCTGCCCATTTCGGTTTGGGTTCATGCCATTTTGCATGCAACAATACTAGTTTGTCGGCTGCCCACTTCGGTTTGGGGTCACGCCATTTTGCATGAAGCAATACTAGTTCGTCGGCTGCCCACTTCGGTTTGGGGTCACGCCATGTTGCATGCAGCAATGCTAGTTCGTCTCTGACTGACGAATTGACACAAATATTCCCCATTGCAACTGGTTTTGGGTCATGAACCCAATATATCCCATTTAAGAAGCTTTGGATGCGCAGTATAGGTGCCTGTAGCACCGCCATCCCGCACCAAAAATGGGTTTGCAAAGAAGGTTAGGAATATATGTTGAGTATGAATCGTCCTCCATTATTCGCTACCTCGAAACATTGACAGGAGATTTGTTCACTGCACTATTTGCAGACTGTCAATTTGATGAGACACTTTTCCCAAAATTAGGGGGAGAAGTCGGTGAAACCAAATGGGAAATTTTGTGGAAAAATGTATCATTATCTCATATTGATCCACATACCTCTATTTGAAAGAAAGAGGTACAAAAGATTATCCATTTGCAAAGAATAGCAAATCAAATGCCTGACGCATTTACGGACTTGAAGAGGATAACGAAATCCCACATTCACGCGGAAAATGTTCCGATCCGTATTGAAGTCCCTATTGGACGAATATCTAGTGTCATATCCAATGAGTCAAATGCACGCCAGAAGCGTGGCAGACCATTAGGTTCCAAAAGATCGAAATCCTAGAAAGAGGAAAAAGAACGATCTAAATGACACTATGAAAGAATCACATGAGGACGCTCATGATTTTATTAATTCCGAGATTCACGAAGAATCTATTGAGCCTGAGACTCTTGAAAATACGGAATGCAAGAATGTGAGGATCTCGAACCTCAGTCTGTGGTAGTACAAAATTAATTGAGAGCTCTCGAAGAGCCAATTATTACTATGTTGGAGAAACACAATTGAGTATTGTGCTGTAGTAAGTCTCAAAGAAACTTATTCAGTTTCCAAAAGTACACGCGAAGGCGATTGATGATATTGAGACTATAAATAAAGGAAGGCTTTGATTCTCCTATTACTACAACTTGTAGCGGGGTAATTTGTATATGAAAAGCTACCCGCTTTGTTCTCCAGTTTGTACTACACAAACGAAAGAATGCCACAATAAAGTGGATATCTATTGGTATAAAACCCATGTCATAATAAACCCGAAGTTTATTGATAAGTGCACATGTCATGGTGTAAATTTGAAGTTTACCAATATTGATAATTTAGTCAGTTGACATTCGTGTTAGCCATCTCATTTGAAGTATGATGTGCAAATTCACATAGGTGAATATCAAAGAACTAGAAGTTCTTGTTCTCAGTAATGAACTGACCAACTAAAGAGTTCGGGTTGAAGCCCCTAAATTCTGGAAATATCAAAGGTGAATATGGGCCCATTCACCTGCCATGTATACCACATATGATGCATCTATGATATGGTTACATGCGCCATTGTTATTAACCCGCAGCCTGGCAGTGCTTGCGAGGTAAATCGCTCAGTAATCTAACTTCGAGCATAGTTTCCAGATTCTCTACTCAAGACAGTTTATCTTGATAAGTTGGTTTATATCAAAGTTGGTTTAGCAAGATAATTATTGAGTGCTTCCACTTAATAGCTAAACTGTTTCTTATGAGAACAAAGTTATATATATATCAGTTTGATATAAGTTGTATACGAGAGTATATTCTCCCCTCACAAGTGGTTCAGGGTCAGGAACCAAATAATTTCATCTTATATTAAGGTGCTGTGTATATTGACATAATGCACAAAGATGATTTTCCAAAGTTGAGGAAACATGTTAGCTTTACTAACATGAGGGGGAGACATGATAAACATTTGAGAAAGTGTTACATGGGATGAATTTTCATTTGTATATGTATATCCCCGAATATCATGATATGAACCTGTAGTTCATAAAAGGAAATGCAATTGCAACATATTGCAAAGCATGCTATACGCATTTGCTGACCCAAAGAAAGTAACTAAATGGAAGAGATACAATTCAAGAAGAATTGATTCCATATGAAAGACATGTAGGTTTGAACCTATAGTTCAAATGCTTGAAAGATAAAAGTCAAAGGTATGTATAGTCAGTTTTCGATATCTTATTTGTTTAGTATCACTAATGAAAGATTGATATGCAGCTAAAGTCTATTATGCGACTTACATGACTTAACTTGAAAGATTTAAGTTGCTTGAAGCATATGCAATTCTTGGTCCTGAAGTACCACATCCTAAGTACAATTTGTGTACATATGTATCTTGCTATAACTATAAGCATGATGGCATTGAGAATGCATCTATGGAGATATTGAAGAGTTATTCCACGACAATATATGAAGATGTTCATATCTATCAAGAATGATGATTTCAAGGTACGGAATATTTATTCAAGTCAATATGGTTGATTTGTCAAATCTCTACCAAAGATCGTTTTGAAGATGATGCACAAGATTGGAATGCAAATGCTCAAGGATATAAATTGATGTACTCATTAGGGGGAGTCAATGCGCGTTGCACTCTTTTTCCCTTACAAGGTTTTTTCCCACTGGGTTTTCCTTGCAAGGTTTTTAACGAGGCAACCAATAGGCGCATATTCAAACATGTGTACTCTTTCCTTACTTTAATTTTTCCCATTGGGTTTTGTTTTAAGGTTTTATGAGGCACATCATTGAATAGACATTCAAGGGGGAGTGTTATGAAATAGAAGATTCTTACACTTCTATTTAAGGTGAATGTCTTTAATGTATTTAATTAGAGAGATTTTAGAGTCCTATTATTGGTAGCAAGATCTTCCTCCTCCCTATAAATAGAGGTGCCCCCTACCATTGTAAATCATCCCTTGAGACCCCTCTCAACTCAATAAGAAGAACTCTCTCTACTCTTCTATCTATTGCTATTGTTCTTGTTCTATTGTTCTTGTCTTTTGCTTTAGTTTATAACACTTCTCAGTATATTTTTCTCAAAAGCGCTTTTCAAAAAAAGTATTTTTGTGGAGAACCTATTTTTTCCTACTTCTCCAAAACTCCTTTTGCTTCTACTTAAAAACATTCTTTTTTCTTCTAAAGGTTTGGCCAAATAACTTAACTTTAATATAAAAAATCATTTTTCCTCAAAAAAATACTTGGCCAAACAGGCTATTAATGTTATCACCAAAAAGTTAACAATGAAAGTCTTAAAATTGCATACAGCAGAAGTTAATTATGTCTACCATTTTTCCAACACAATATAATTTGAAACACTTTTTTAATAATAAAATATAGTAATAATTTGGAACATTTTATTTAGTTTTGAGAATTACGCAGTCATGATATCGTTAAACTTCCATTATGACATGCCATTTAGAACAAATAATTCCATCTCACGCGCTCAAGCAAAATATTTTCGAAAAATATTTTTCGTCATATTAATTTACTTGTTTAAGCCAAAAAAAAAATCGAACAAATTAAAATGCAATGGGAGGTATATTAAAAGTCCTCATTTCATACTTCTTTGACCACCTTTCTAATTCACGTTTTTTCAAAGAACTTTTCTTGCAATTTCTTACATAGAAGATATCAGATCGCCATCTAATTTAATGACATTCCTAACAAAACAAAAGGCATAGCTATAAATTTGCCCAAAATATGAATTAATTTCAACGTATACCCTACATATATATGATTATCATGACCCATGATCAGTGCCTTCTTATTTCTCTTTCAAAAGATGAGGAACGGTCATGGTAAGACTGTGACTATAGTTCTTAGGTCATTTTTAATGACCTGAGAAAAATTTAGACGATCCAGGTCCGATTATTTCAAAATCCAATCGAGTTCTTGCATGTGGTGCGGCTAACTCTTCCTTATTTGAGCAGATTAAGGCTCGTTAATATGATGATCCGCACTTGCTTGTTTTTTGAAAGATGGGTACTACGAGGTAGTGCCAATAAGGTGAATATTGGTGAGAATAGTGTTCTGAGGCTCTAGGGTCGTTTATATGTTATAATTGTCAATGGCCTAAGGGAGTTGATCCTGGAGGAGGCTCACAGTCCGTGTTATTTATTACGTTTGTTCTTCAATGTTTTTATAATATATTTTTTAAAGATACCCCTACTCTTGTTCAGGAAATATAGACGGGCAAAGACAAAATTTTGCATGAAGTCAAATGTATGAACTGTAAGATTGAATCTTTAGCAGACAAACTGACGTATAATGCATAATTTATGGGTAAAATTGTAGTAGTATTTTATTATTGGCCCTTTGACTTGATTGGCCAATTTCAATCTCAATTCTTATGTTAGTTATTTAAACATTTATTAAGCATTTAGTTTCTATCCTCCAAGATGTTGGGCAATTTAGTCAAAACATTTTTTCCTTTTTTATATAATTCATTCGGTGTCGGAAGCATTAGAGCAATGGTAAAGTTGATATTCAGTCTTTGTATGACATATACGTGAACTGTGGAAGCAGTCACTAATACTTACGTTAAGATACGATGTCTATATCATACCCCATGAATGCATAATATTTTGTGCACCAGAATACCTTTTTCGATATCCTAAACCTATTGGCTTGATTAATTTGAAGTTGCGTTGTGTAATGCTTGATAAAAAGGGAAAACACTCTATATCATGATTTTTTTATCTCGAAATTCGATTCCGACATAACTGATTAAGAATGAAATTTTTTTAGAGTCTCACCACAACTTTCATAATTTCTTTTTCCTTTTAAAGCAAAAGGTCTAGCTCTATACAAGGTGTAAATGTCTGATGTGTATTATGAAGGACAACTATATCAAGAGTAGTTGAACAAAAATCTTGAAACAACTGTAAACGAATGTAAAATTTCCTATTTCTTTAAATTTTTCTAAGAATTTCTACCGTAATACATATATAATTAATATGTATGCAAAGTAGTGTATAGGTCCAAATTTGATAATCACGATAACGGATAAGCAAGATAAAGGAAGGGGTCGACTACGACACAATGACGGAAGGTTGTCCTCATAAAGGCCGACTTAAGAGGCGAGCAGCCGAGATATGATAGTAACGATAACTTAAATTCAGAAGTAGGCCTAAAGAATATTCCTTTTAATATTCCTTCTGTTGTACTTTTCAAAATTTATTGGGGAATGTCTCTTATAAATAAGAAGAGATACGGAAGAAAGAGGGAATGCCTTTTTGAACAAAAGAGAACACATTGTAAAAGTTGAAAGAATAATATAAAAAAGTTGTCTTATTCATTTATTCAAGCACATATTGTTCACTCCCTATCCATAAATCTCAAAATACTATATACATTTAGGATCTCTCATTTCACCACGTCACCGCCAGAGTAAGGAATATCTCAATCATACAATCATTTGGTGAAAGTTCCTTTTCTATTATAATCTTTGTCATTGCATACATTTATTATTCATTTGTACTATTGTCAATCTTAGGAAATTAAATCTACTACTTAATGCTCCTAAACCCTACTCATTGCGTAGAAGTTTTTACTAGATCTGGAATTTATTAAGTTTAACTAAGATTTACCTTTCTAATTTTGTCATTAATTGGTTTGGCATTTATTTGCTCAAACAATTTGGCGTCATCTATGGTGAGTGTTTTAGTTGAAACTATAGTTATTTCTCGGTCGGAAAAAAAGGAGAAAGACAACCATCTTTCCTTCCTTTGCACATACTAACAATGGCAGTAAAAGAGCAAGACTGAAAGCAATAGGTGGCATCACTATCAACATTCTGAATCCCATCAATAAAGATGGTAGAGGAGACAACAAGAACGCAACACCAAACGTCACACCCAGGCGAAGTGCTTCACCTCCCTTTCACGAAAGCATAACATTTTTGCGCGATAGGGGAGCCTCCACGTCCGCAGCTGAAGAAGCAGCACCAGTAGTGAAACAATTATGGGAAGAGTGGCTGACAAGTACTCTAAACAATATACTCGATAGACCCACTCAAAGGGAGAACAGATACACCGTGCAAGCAGATACCCCCACAACCACTGGCATGTAACCCCCTCCCTTCAATAGGTAACACTTACACCATTGTTGATGCAATTAATGATGCACTTGTAGCCATCCTAAAGAAAATGAAAGAAATGGAAAACGAAAATAAGGCGTTCTGCTACCAGCTGAGGGACTGGAGCATCAAGAAAGAGTCGATAAGATACTAGATGCCCAAAAGTTACTACCAAAGCGAGTTATTGGTCGGTTCGTCGAACATCTATACAGCGAAGACGCAGCTCTACGTGTTATTCCCAAAACCTTCACGATGCTACCGTACCTGAAGATATACAATGTCACTATGGACCCCAAAGATCACATCGTCCATTACGTCACAGCGGTGAATGTAACAACCTTTCGAAGGTGTAAGAACTATCAGTGCTATTAAAGAAGTTTGGTGAAACCTTAACTGGGGGAGCCCTAACCTAGTATTCACAACTGTTGGTGCGGTCAATAGCAACGTTCAAGAAAATGGCCGACAAGTTTGTCACCGCCCATAGAGGAGTTAAAAAGGTGGAAGCCAGGGTGAATTGACATATTCTCTGTTAGGCAATCACCCAACGAGAATCTTAGGGACTTCCTCGTCCAGTTCAACATGGTGAGAATGAGTCAACCAAGTATGTCAGAAGGGATAGCTGTAGCAGCCTTCCATAATAGGTTGGTCATAAACAGGTCAAGGGTAACCAGAAAACTATTAAGCAGTCTCATGAAATACCCTCCCACCACTTAGGAAGAAATTCATAATGCCTATTCCGCCGTGGTAAGAGCCGAATAGGACTACTTTAATGGTTTGACCTAACAACTGACATCAGTTCAAATGGACCCGAGGAAAGATAACAACAGTCAAAAAGATCAAATAGGCCCATGTATCAACCGAGAAAGACATCAGCCCTACGTCAGAACAGTCATCCCACCATCTTCCCGACATGCAGAAGGGCCGCCCAGGCCACACATAGGGACTCATCAAAACGAAAGAGGTATGCCTCCACTCTTATCCGCTCACAATTTTTGTGTTTCTCCTTAAAAAATAGTGTACTCACTGGAGAAGCTCGGTACAAAAGTGAAATGGCCAATGAAGATGAAGTTCGACCCCAACACGATAAAGTCAAATGTCCTCTATGAATTTACCAGGAGCGGGTCATAAAATTGAGGACTACATAGCTCTACAGCAAGAGGTAGTAAATATTCTGAATAAAGGGCACCTAAGGGAACTAGTGAGCGACCGAGGATGAGCCAACTCCGATCGCGAACGTAAATAGTACTGATGACCTCCAAAGCCACCCTCACTCACTCGTGTGATCCAAATGATCGTCGGCAGAGGCGACAAAGCAGCGATTAACCATGTGAAATTCACCACTGCACACAAACTCAAGCGGTCGATCACTCACGAACGATATGATGACCTTGAAGACAGTATATCTTCGATAAATTGGATACCGATGTTTTGACAATCACACATTTAGATGTTGTTGTTATTACTTTATGTATTTTGAATACTGATGTGAAAATAATAATGGTAGACGACAGAAGTGGCGCGTGTTTTATCCACCTTGAGTCCTTATACATATGAGACTCGAGGATAAGATAGTATCGCTTTGCATAACACTAATGGGTTTTAATAATGCATTTGAGCAAACTTTTGGAGAGATAATGATGCTCGTTCTGGCCAGGAGAGTCACCCTAGAAACAACTTTTCATATCATGATCAAGATACAGCTTACAATGTCGTCATAGGATGGCCTGATACACGCCATGAAGGCCATCCCGTCGAGCCTATATCAAGTAATCAAGTTCCCTACTCCATGGGGAATATTCAACATCCGAGGTGAACAATGCATTGCTCAAGAATGATATCGTATCACCTAATATTGCACATACACCCAACAACTAAATGGAGCAAATGCATAAGCCTAACAATTAACAATGCCGGGGACCAAATCTGGCATACAAACAGACGTTATCAGGGATCCTGACATAGTGGATGCCACTAAGTCGACGATAGAAGATCTCAATCTCGTCCAACTAAACAACAGTGACAACACCAAAAGGGCTTACATCGGACAGAAACTCTCAGAACCAGGTAAATTTCATAAATTCTTAATTACAGGGATTTTCAAACTCAAGGAGCGAAGGCTCAGAAATACGAAGCAGAAATTCATAAACTACTGCCATAATTTGATGAACATCGACTCGGCGCAAAACATCAAAGTAAATGGCATCGCCAAACTGGCAACAACAACCAAAAATATCACCAAGGAGAATGTGGTCACTCTCTTCTACTCGTTAATAGACCGTCTTGAGGTACATTCCACAAATTTGACCTGGGACTGGAGCAACTGCATCATGACATATTTACAGGAGGGAGTACTCCCTCAAGACAAAAAGGAAGCAAAAAAGCTTCGAATACAAGCGACCAGGTACAACATCATAAATCACGACCTTTATAAGAGAATGTTCGGAGGCCCCTTCGCGAAATGCCTAGGGCAGAATCAGACAAAGCACGTGCTTGAAGAAGTACACGAGGGCCATTGCGGTGCCCTTACATGCAGCAGAGCCCTCACCGGATGCCTCATTCAGGCGGGATATTATTGGCCCGCGATGAAAATGAAGCCATAGATTATGTCAAAAAATGCGAATAGTGCCAAAAATATGCACTATGATAGATCAAGTGGAGAACACCTCCACTTTGTTACTTCGCCATGGTGATTCGTCAAATTGGGAATGGACATCGCCGGACCCCTCCCAGCAGGGAGAGGCAAGATACATTTCCTTTTAGTTTTAACTGGCTACTTTTCTAAATAGGTAAAAGCACGTACGTTCACTCAAATACGCGAATAGGAAGTCATCACATTCATATGGAAGAACATTATATGCTGTTTCGCATCCTAAAGAAATTAGCTATTAAAAATAGGCCCTAATTCACCAGGAAAAAGACAGCCGAGTTCTTCAAAAAATGGCACATCAATAGAATACTCTCTACGCCTTACCATCCCCGGGCAACGGTCAGGCTGAATCCTCCAACAAGACAATACTGAACATCTTAAAGAAAAAGCTCGAGGGTGCTAAAGGTTATGGCCGGAATTTCTATCAGAGGTACTATGGGCCTACCACACCATGCCGAAAACAAGAACAAGCAGAACACCATATTCACTAGTCTAGGGGAATGATGCCATGATACCCATTGAGGTCGTAGAGCCAATCTAAGGTACTCCAATGAAAGTGGACAGAACAACGACGAGAATACAGAATAAGACCTCGACGAGGCATAAGAATGAAGAGACATGGCATACGTAAGAATGGTAGCCCAAAAACAACAAGCAGAAAGGTACTACAAAAAGGCAAAAATACGACCACTCAAAGTCAGAGACTATGTTTTCAAAGCAAAAACACTAGAGAGCAAAGATCCGAAAGAAGGAAAATTAAGAACCAATTGGGACATGCCATACAAAATCACTGCAGCAGCAAGTAAAGGAGCACTCCAACTAGAAACAATAGAAGGAAAACTACTACAAAATAATTGGAACGTGGCTCACCTCAAATATTTCAACTTCTAAAAAAGGACGCCCCTTATCTTTTTCCCTCACCCAGTTTATCCCAGTTGGGTTTTCTCGCGGAGGGTTTTAACGAGGTGATAAGGGGATGTCTCGAAGTTCAAAGTATAATTATAGCCTCGCTTGCCGATTGCCTCTCTAGGCCGAACAGCGAAGGGACTATACATAGGAAAACTTCTCCAATATATATATATGAACTGGACATGTATATTTTCTCCGGTGAATGAAATAAAGCAACATTTTGTACTCTCCACCATGATATTCTCCAATGATTGAAATAAAGCACCATTTTATTCTCCATCATTTTTTAAACATCCGACATCGCTCGAATCACTTAAACATTCAACCTCACTCAAATTACTTAACATTTGACGTTGCTCGAATTACTTAATATTCGACCTCACTCAAATTACTTAACATTCGACCTTGCTAGAATTCGACATCGCTCGAACTACTTAACATTCGACCTTACTCAAATTCAACCTCGCTCGAATTACTTAACATTCGGCGTCGCTCGAATTCGACCTCAATCGAATACTTAAAATTTGATGTATCCCAAATTACTTTATACGAACTTGCTCGAGTTATGAAGATCTACGACCAACTACGCCAAAACATTACACAAGGGGCCAAAAATCCAGAGACGCCCTCACAACAAACAAAATTAACAATTGGGAGGTACACAACAAAAAGGTAAGCATTCCATTACAACTGTTATATTACAAAGGTCTCGAAGACGCCCTCACAAAAATAGCAAAGATAAATAAATTAAATACAATATCCTTACGCCACATCATCTTCTACGGCATACTCCTCGTTATACCAAGAATTGGAGGCGAGCCTATCCGGATTATCATCATCGACATCGTCCTCGCCAGGCATATTGGGAGCATAATCACAGGCCTTACGTGTTGCACGTGCTTTAACATGAACACCCTCGAGTTCTGCCTCAGAAACTTTCCTGTTAGCATTCAGGAACTTTTACACATTAAGCTGAGCCTCGACATGGACCCACATCTCATACAACTCCCATGGCACTATGGAATCAACTGGGTATAAGACGTGGAGGGTTGCCACTGCCATCACACTTCCTCTACCTTCAACGCAACAACTTGTTTGTTCAATACGTGCAACTCTACCTCCAGATCTTGGATCCATTCTTCTAATCTCGCTACCTTGATCACTGACGTCTCCACCTCATTATCCTCCTCAAACCCACAAACACGGAAGGCATCTTCCAGAGCCGCTACTTCAGATACAGAAGTCACCCATCCCTTTCCAGCATGAGCCAATTCATCAGCCTTAGAGCTTAATTCACCCCTCATATCGATAGCCTCTGCCTCTTTTCGCCCAAGCTCGATAGTCAAGGTTGCCATTTACGCCTGAAAGTCGGTATTCTCATCCATCAACCCTTGCTCACCTCGAGCTCATCATCCTTGGCCTTAAGAGCTGCCTCTAGTTCACTACATCGACTAATGGCCCACATCAACTCATTATCCCGTTCTTTTTTAGCTCTTCAAGTTTCTGCACTAACTCTTTCTCTTTCTACTTAAAGCCGTGCAAAATAGCTGAAAATCGCTATCTTCAGTGAAGACATCGCCCAATGCACGGTGCTCGGTACGGTACTCTTCGTACTTGGAGGCTACCTTCCCAAAAAACGATCATCCTTTGTTCATCCCCACGGTCACGCTCAATCTCCATAATGAGAGTCTGACATACAGAGAAAAGAAAATCAGCTTAAGTAGATTACGCATGCAAAACAAATCCTAACAAAAAAGTATTTACTCGCAAAGTCATGTCGGTAATGCTCTGTGATAGCTCCGCATCACTCATCGACTGAAGCTCTATGTTCTAGCAGCGTACAAGGGAGAAAATGCCAACACTGCCCGGCCAGAGTTCGCCAAAAAATCGTAACCCACAATAATGACTATGTGTCAGTTAGGATCCTCCATCCTCACTTCCACACGGGTATTTCTCTCCAAAAAAGCCCGCACATCTTCGGGATTAACGTTTGAGCCTGAACCATTGTCCTTCGCAGGCACCGTTCCATCCCCTCTAGCAGCCGATGACGCGCCACCTTCAGCATCCCGTACATGTCCCCAACCTTGGCGTGTCTCTTCGACCTTAAGGGACATCCCCACCAAAATAGCATCCACCATAAAAGCGGCCCATGTGCCTAACCTACGCGAAGACGCTACTTTTGAAGCAACGATTTTTCTTCTTTTCAACACTGGTGGCAACGGCCTTCCTAAGCTCCACCCCCTCCTATCTCTTGTTGGTGACTCTTCTCCCTTGGAGGACTCATCAACAAGGTGGTAGGTAGGCCGGGAAGAGATCTCGTCCTGTATAGCAACATCCCGAGGAGGGTCCCTTGTTGACAAAGTCTGAGTACGACCTCTGCGAAACTCGGCCAAAGTAAATTGTATCCCCAGTGATGCAATGTCCTGGAGAAATTCCTATACTGGAACTTTATTTTTTGAAGCCCGTCGACCTGTAACCATAAAAAGGTAATCAATAAACGTAAACAAACAACCGAAGGTCGAAACAAAGGTAACACTTACTAGAGAGAACCTTCGGTCCAAAGCATTTGTAGAAAACGACCATGTGAGCACGTGATTTTTTCCCTATATGAATTACTCCCATAAATTCAACACAAAATAATTTTTCCCGTTGTTTGCAATTTTATGGATTTTGTGGTATTTTTCGTTAATTGTTTGCATTTGTCTGTGCGTGTTTGTTTTATTTAATTAATAAAAATTACAAAAAATATGCCGCATTTGCATTTATGTTTTAACTTTGCATTTCTAAGAATTAATTAGTAATTAAGTTATTTTATAAAAAGAAAAATCACAAAAATAGTTATTTTTCACCTTTTAATTTTAATTTTAATTTTTGAGTAGTTTTTCTTTAATTTATTAATTATGGTAATTATTTAGGATTAGTTAGTATTTTGATAAGTTAATTTGATTTTATAACTTAATTTAGGATTTTAGTTTTAATTTTTGTAAAAAAGATGGATAGAAAAGAATTAGGTTTGAAAAAGGAAAAAGGAAGAAGAGATCCCATTGGGGCTGGAATTAAGTTTGCCAGCAGGCCCAAACCCCCCCCCCCCCCCCCCCCCGAAACCCCTTAAACCCGCCCCAAGTCCAGCCCTTAAACTATCGGCCCCCATGTAGCTAATTAAAACGACACAGTTTTGAGCTTCTAAAGTAGCAATCAATCCCGGCCCTCTATCTCAGCTCATCCAATGCTTATCCCCACTTCTCCCATTTGCATAAGATTTTTCGAATTTCCTCAATTAAACCTAAGACTAAATCAATCATGTCTCTCATCTCCCCTACCCAAACAGCGTCTCCCTTGAGCGGTTCAGCCATGGTCACCGGGGAAAAGCTCCAACCACCACCAGAAATGGGCCATGCAATCATCACCCCTTCCTGCACCCTACTCCATCACCATTTTTCCCAAAACCCTTGCCAAATCGGATTGTTTTCAGATCTAATATTAAAGGAGAAGTGACTCTTTCGAGTCCTTGGGTTATGTTGAACGGCTGGTTTCGAAACGAGTGTTGCTCATTTGTTCTCAAGAGGAATACACAGCTAATATTAGTTTCAAGCCGAGTCGGAATCGCTTGCAATCTATCAAGTTTTTTTTTGGCCGTCGAGGTATTCGTCTTGTTCCGGCTCCTTTTCATTTGCTTCAGGTTCTAAATAGCCCCCTCCTATTCTTTCCCTGCTTATTCCAGATAATGTTTTTCTGATTTTCATCTCTTCCTTAGCCTTAGTTTCATTCTAAATCATTAAAACAGATTAGCTATGGTAGTATAAAGTTAATTAGCCATTTATTTGCTAAAAATTATTTTTCAAACTTCTCAGAAAATTCCTTTTGTTTCTACTGAATTCAATAAATTGGTCTGCTTGGTGGAGTTCTATTGTGTTCAGAATTTGAGATTTCTTTTGGTTTGGGCTGCCTTTACTGGCTCACTGGTTTGGGGTTGGGCTTGGATTCAATTTAGTTTTGGGTAAATTTTGACCCGTTTTAGGTTTTGGTTTCAGTAGTAATATTTAGGGGATTGAGGGATAATTTAGGTAGTTTGGGATAGGGAATCTTTTGGTAACTAATTAGGAAGCTTCCTAGAAGCTGTGGTGGGAATTTAATAGGAAATTCTTATAGCTGAAAAAGGGTAGTTAAGCAAAAAGGAAAACTAGCTAGGGATTTGTGAGTTAAAAAACAAAATTGGAAAGGGACTAAAGGGGTAACTACTAATTCCTAAAAGCTGCCCTTCTTTCTTGCCTATAAAGGCATACTTTCTTGCATTTCAAGGCAGAAAAATAATTGAGAGATAAATCATAAAACTAGGAACGGCTGAGAACTTCAAAATTTATTGTTCCATTGAATTGATTTTCTATAATCTTTGGGGTTTCTCAACTTCTGAACCCATTTCTTATTTGCTTGGAGGTAAAAATGGAGTAAACTTGGTTTTTCATGAGAGTTTAGGGTGGATTTCCTTTGAATAGTTAATGTTTCATTGGGTTTCTCGAATTAATTTTGTTGTTTGACTCATTTGCTGGTGCTGGATTGCTACTGTTTTGCTGCTAACTCTCTATTTTCCTTTTTGTTTTTGAATTCCAGGTATATGTTTCTGAGCTTTTCTTTGATCTAAATTTCATTTGAGGATGAGAATGAGAAGTTAATACATGGAAACAGACTTAGCTGAGTTTTGTTTATATTTTTTCTTTATTTTTATGCCTTAGATCGTATGAATCTTTGTGTATTCTATCTAATTTCAGTTTTGAATAATGGGATTCTCTTAGTTGTACTTAATTCGGGACTGTTGAAATGATAGCATGTTAAATTTGTTGTGAATCAGCCTTAGCTTTAGATAAGATGACTATTCATGCTTGATGATAGGTTGTGTGTTCGAAATGTTTTCTCTTTAATAGTCTAAGGTAATCATGATCTTTTTAATGTATCGCCAAACGGCATGTGAGTGATTTAAGTTTAAAATGGTAGAAGTTGAAATTCTTATTCAGTATGTTTAGATGTGGGAATTAAGGAATGAGCATGATTATTGGGTTTTCATGGTTTTTAATAGTTGTAAACTTTGATGGTTTCATTAATTAGCATCTAAATGTGTTTTAAATAAAATGGTTTAGAAAAGTTTTTAGTTAATTTTAATTAGTTTTTCAATGCCCAACAACTGTTAATTTAATCCGGTGGCTTTAAAATGTCAAATTTAAAAAGATATGGATGCCTAAAATTCCTTTGTTGTCACTTCCAAATTTGATTGCTTCTGCTGTTGTACGGGATCGATATGGAACTCCTGAACATCCAGCTTATGCATTGCTTCGCACGAATTAGGCTCATTGGGCCTAAACACCAAATGGTCGGCCCATAATCAGGATAGGGCGTTAGGCATCGTTTGGGCATGCTTGACTTTGTTGGTCTCGTTCCCCTGCATGCTGGGTTTATGGATACCAATTAGCTCGGGTTTCTTAGCAATATATATTCTTAACTCCTAAAGTTTCCATCTCTATCATAATAAATTGACTTTTAAAATTGGATTGGGAGGTGTGCCATATTAGACAATACAAGTAGTTATGGCCCTCATGAATTAGTTTAGAAACACTTTAATTAGAATAATTTAAGGTGCGTTATGTCGAACAAAAATAACAATTGCATGGCCCTCATTTAATTAATTTTGATTTAACCCTTAGAATCGAGGCATGCCATTTAGCAAAATTTCCATGGCCCTCGCAAAGTTAAAGACGCGTAGTTACTAGGCGCATTATTTTAATAATATTACCTTGCTAACTCGGGTGTTTATGTGACCCAAATCCAAGTCTCAACGTTAGATAAAATGTGTTGCAGCCTACGGATGTATTTATGTCACGTGGTTCAAGAGATATTTTATATGATGTTGCAATCTTCCTTAAAAACGAATAAAAGCGGTTATAAAGTTTAAAATTGTACAATAGGCTAAAACATATATTAAAATCAGGCCAATTTGTAACACTTGAGCGACCGTGCTAGAACCACGGAACTAGAGAACGCCTAACACCTTCTTCCGGGTTAACAGAATTCCTTATACGAATTTCTGGTTTGTGGACTGTAAAATAGAGTTAATATTTTCCACGATTCGGGATTTAAACTGGTGACTTGAGACACTATTAATTATCCCAAGTGGCGACTCTGAATCTCTAATCGGAATAATCCTATTTCGATTGTCACTGTAAGTTGGAAAAAACTCCCTTATACATCCCTTCCGAGGGTGTAGGTGAAAAAGGAGGTATGACATGCCCATCTTAGATCCCCACCATGTAAGGTAGCACGCACCACCCAATCCTCAATGCCGGCGACAAGAAAGGGTGCACGCCTCTCAACTGCACGAAAAGATCACAAATGAATAAAAATTAGAAAGAATGAAAGCAGGTAACAAGTGTATGTCATCGACACCTACGGCTATGATTCCACCACTCAGGAAATCCAGCAGGGTCCAACACCAAGTGCTCCGTTTTGATAAAAAAGTACTTTTGCCAAAACTTTTGGCTTGCCCTGCCATCCATTCCAACTACAAGCCCTCTGGTCCCGCGATGTCACAACTGTATCATGGTACCTCTGTAAAAGCGTGAAGTAAGCAAATGTAATAAGTGGTGGGTATCAACCTCACAACCCACCAACTCCGCATATTTTGTTAGCATCAGAAAAACTTTATACAAATACGGTGACAGCTGCGCTGGCAGACGTTGTGAAGCCGACAGAACTTCTCCGCTAGCGAAAAAGAGGGAGAATATAACCAATTACGAAAGGATAGACATAAAAAGTACAGTATCCAGGTCTATGAACCTCCACGATGCCCCCCTCAGCTGGGACCATCTTGACATGAGAAAGAATGTGATATGTGGATTGGAGTTCATCTATATGAGACGGGCCGGTTTCGGAGATCACCAGAACGGGAGAAGGAGCGGGTTCCTTATTAAAATTATTCCTAGATGTAGGGTTTTCTGGGGTGAATTTCTTCTACAGTAGGAAAACCCTCACCCTACTCAGCCATGAAATCCTCATACTGGAAAGAGGGGTCACTAACAGCGGAGTCGCGTCAAAAACATCATCATGTACGCGAAGGGTTTGGGACATCTCAATAACAGAAGGTGTGTTATTAAACCAAAACAGAGAGACAATGACTAAATAGGAAGATGAAAAAGGGAATCGTAGAAACAGAGCTGATAACAAGAACTGATAAAGATGATCAAAGGAAAATAATGTACATGCAAAGAAGGAAATGGCAAAAGTTTCTAATAAAATGAAACTCTCACCTATTTATAGGGCTGGGTGGCGCGAGAATCGAACCAAATGATGGTTAATGGCGCTAAAACCGAAGCGACAAGCACACAGATGCTGCCTCGGAAAGATGCGTAATAATGATGCGCGTGGAAGTGGCATCATATCTTGGTAACCAAACCAATCAGGATTTCGCAGGTTGTGTCGTTCTCTCGATCTTAGTTGACCCGACGTGATTTAATAGCTAAATTCTCCCATAATGAAAACGAATTATGTCCCGTAGGATGTGCGGGGCTACGACCTCAACAAGCGGAGGGACTAACTGTATAGGTCAAAATTTGGTAACCACTGTAACAGATAAGCAAGACAAAGGACGGGGTCGACACGACACAATGGTTGAAGGTCGTCCTCATAAAGACCGACGCTAGAGGCGAGCAGCCGAGATAGGATAGTAACGGTATCTTAACTTCAGAGGTAGGCCTAAAAGATATTTCTTATATTGTACTTTTTAGGATTTTTTGGGAAATGACCCTTATAAATTGGAAGAAATAGGGAAGAAAGAGGGGATATGCCCTTTTGAACTAAGTAGAACACATTGTAAAAGTTGAAAGAAGAATATACCAAAAGTCGTCTTATTCCTTTATTCAAGTACATGTTGTTCAACCTCTATCCATAAATCTTAAAATCTTATATACATTTAGGATCTCTCATTTGACCACATCACCGACAGAGTAAAGGAATATTCCAATCATACAATCATGACGCTTTTCATTATAATCTTTGCCTTTGCATACATTTGTTATACATTTTTACTATCATCAATCATAGTAAATTAAATCTACTACTGAATGCTCCTGAACCCTACTCATTACGTAGAAACATCATTTTACGAAATCTATAATTTGTTAAGTTCAACTAAAATCATCCGTCTAACGTATCATTAATTGGTTTAACATTTATTTGCTCAAACAAATATTATGTTCAAAATAAATTTAAAAGACCTTCACAACTAATAACATTTATGGATTAATTTGCTTAGTTGGCGACACATTTTATTTAATATTGATTTGGTGTGGTCACCTCTTTACCTTACTTTTTCTTTCATTTTAGCATTTTTATATTACTAAATATTTCTATTTTATTTTTAATCTATTTTTTTCTATTTTTATATAATAATTTTACCATGTATCATACTGTTTCTTTATAATATTACAAGTTTATTCTTCATAATTTTGGTGTATGACATTATGAAATGACGATAAACAATACAATATATCCAAATAATTACAATACACTATAGTATAATATAATACAATATATTATGAAACGATATATCACAACCATCTAAACAGGCTGAAATCGAATGAGTAACATGCCAAATAAAGACAACACCAAAAGGATTAAAAATATACATTAGCTTACATCCAACTCTAATCTCCGATAATAAAAGGAGTTAGTTCATACTTTAATAGATCGCGAAATCTATCTTGTAATTAATTAAGTAAGAAGTGTTTAACTTATTCAATTGCAGATTGATTAAATATTAAGTAAATAGGATTATTATATCAAGCTCTATTACTGAGCGTACACCTGTGTACTTGGTGGCCTACACAAATCACTTTTTAAAATAAAAAGTATTTGTATTATTATTTGCAAATTGAACTGATTAGTCCACATGTCCCAACCAACTTAAGCCCTAGAGAAATTTTAGTTTCATTCGGATTATTTACTTAAATTCGTACTAATTTGTAATTACTATATTCAGGTTCATTTTGAGTGACATTAAATAGAAAAAGAGAACCTTTATTATAAAAAAAAGATTATACAGTCGGTGCATTAATGTTAAACCTTTTTGTTTGGTACATTTTAATTTTTCTAATGAATTTCTCCTTAATTTTATTTGTCATTTTCACAGCTTTTCTGTCGAAATATCTTGATTTGTCAATTCCTTCAACTTCAACCAACCAAAACAAATTTCCCAAAATTAAAAACTTATTTATAGACAAAGATATTTTTGCAAAAACTTAAAAGAAAATTTTGAACAACATTTTCTTCGTAATAAACGCCCCCCTTAATTAATTGAATGAGGTTATTAATAATTTAATATAACAAAAAGCAGATATAATAGATACTCATCATTTAGTGCTAAAAATAGAATATATCAAAGATAACAACCGAGATCTCTCTGTTGCTGAAGTTCTCATTGGCTCTGCACTTTTTTCCCACTCCCCCCCCCCCCCCCCCAAATACTTCTTCTTCCTTCTACTGCCACCACCTCACCACCACCATATCCATTTTTCTAGGTACCTTCTTTTTTGGCTAAAAAATAAAAGCAAAAAAGGGAATTTTTTTCACCATATAGCTTTTAGTGTTGTCTGTTTGTTTGCTATTTGTCATATTCTTGTCTCAATATTCTCTTATATGTAGTGGTGTATATCACTGTTATTCTTATCCTTTCTTCACATAGCTCACTTTCAATTTTTAGCTATAGTTCTATCACTTTTATGCATATATATGTATATATGTTCTTGAATTTTTGCCTTTTAGCGGGTCTTTTCTAGTTAATATTTTTTATTTTATTTTAATGAAAATATTTCATTTTGGTATAATGATGACATGAGTTGAGCCTAAACTGAAAAAGTGAGGATTCTTATAGCAGACCTTAACTTGTTTAGGACTGAAGCGTAGTTATTGTTGTTTGGTTGGTTTTGTAGAAGCTTTTATATGAAAATTTTGAGCTATTGGGGTTTTTGTTCTTGAATTTTTTGTTGTTGTGATTTATTGTTGCAAAAAGCATATCGAGTTGAAATTTTCTTTCTTGGATGGAATTGAGAATGGCTTTGGTCAGGATTTAAAGTTGGTAGGTGCCACTTAATTTTATGCTCATATTTTTAAATAGTTTCTTTATATTTTCTATAATTTGGATCTGACTATTGTTGCTTTTTCTGAGCTGCATACAGTGTAATCTTGTTATTTTTCTTTAATTTTCTTTGGTTTTCCTAATGAAAAATATTTTATTTTTTGGGTATTTGAAGGGAGAAATCTTAAATGAAGCGATATGGACAATGACGATTCATACAGCTGATCCCAATTTGCTTGCGATTGAGGTGCAATAGTGGTTGTTGTTTTTTCCTAATAAAGGTGAATTCTTTTGGGTATTTGAAGGGAGAAACTAAGGGACAAAGAGAAAACTATGGATCACAGAAGTCATCAGCAGCAACAGATGACTTCTGGCTTAACTCGATATCGATCCGCGCCAAGTTCTTATTTTTCCAGCCTATTAAGTAGTAATAATCCTGCTGCTGTTGCTAGTGGAAGTGGGAATTGTGGTTATGGTAGAGATGATTTTGATCAGTTGCTCAATTCTCGTGCTTCGACTACTGATATAAAGCAAGTTTTCGATAGATTTGTTGCTAATATTGATCCCCAAGATATGAATTCAAATGGCCTAATTGGTGATACTCAGCAAAATCAGATGAGTAATATGAATGTTAGATCAGAAGTTGTAGCTCCTACGAAACTAGAACATGAGCAAAGCCAAGCGCAACAGAGTCAGAATTCGCAGTTTATTGCACCAGTGAAACAAGAAACTCAGCAAAATGATGATTATTCTTTGGCTTCACAGATGAATTATCAAACTCAAGCTCAACAAAATGACAATTTGGAACTCACTTCAGCAATGAATAATTTTGCCAGATTTTTGGGTGCGGCAGATTCAAATTGTTTGAACCAGACGAAAATGGATGGTGGATTTGGCACTGGTTGTAGTAATTCAAATCTTACTCGTTATAACAGTTCGCCTGCTGGATTCTTTGCGCAATTTGATATTGAAAATGGTATGTATTGTCTTGCTTCAACATTTTTGGTAGTGATTTTTATGGTTATCATGACTAACGGTATAAATTCAGATGAAGGGAATGCTTTTACTTTATGTGGAGATTCATTTTATAAGTCATTTATACATCTAATTGTTCATTTCGAATCTTGCATTATACATTTATGTTTATTAAGCTATGCTTCTCTTTAATTCTGATCTTCCTAGAAAATAAATTTACATGCACATACATATCATAGTCATTGGAGATAGCCAAATTAGTTATGAATCTAAGTAGAAGTTTGTGGTCATTTCCATTGTTTTGATCTGATACTAGAGTTTGAGTTTGTTACTAAAACTATTTCAGCAATTGACAGAATATGGTGCGATGAGAGGCATAGGGGGTTATGGAGCTGGTGGTAATGCTGCTGCCGAAGCATCATTTCCGACTCCAAACAGGTTTAGTAGTCAAACGCCTCTCCAATCCGGACAACTGCCTTCTTCGGGGTTATTAGCTCCAATCTCTGAATTTGGAGCTAAAAGCATAGAAGAGGGCCGAGTAGGCGATGAAAGTTTTGGTAAAGGCCATAAAAATGATGAGAGTTACATGACAGGTTTCTCCATGCCTTCTTGGGATGATTCACAAATGTTGACTGATGATTTCCTTCAAGTACCAGAAGATAATGAGGCTGAGCCGTTCTCCAACGTAAATGCATCTGATAGTCAGGTACTTTTTTCATCACATTCATCGTTCTTTTACCACTTGTATTGAAATGAAAGCGGATTGATATGGGCTATGGCCTACCTAGTTAGTTTGGGATTGAGTAGTTGTATTAGTAATTGTTGTTGTTATTGAAGTTCTTTTTTACACGTGAGTAATCTCATGTGTACATGGTTTTGGTAATCAGAATAGTGAAGGTCGAGCTCGCCCTCCCACACTGTTGTCGCATTTGAGTTTACCTCAAACCTCAGCGGAGTTATCCGCCATGGAGAAACTCTTGCAAGATTCAGTACCTTGTAAAGTCAGAGCAAAGAGAGGCTGTGCCACTCACCCTCGTAGCATCGCCGAGAGGGTAAATATCTCAAAGCTGAAAAGATCTACTACTTTTAAATTCAAACTCAGATCAGAAATCAAGCAACCTTGGAGTTGAATGAAATTATTTTATTCCTGAAAGATAGGTTAAGCATGTACTCATTTAATTGTTACAAAATCTTAGGTAAGAAGAACGCGAATAAGCGAAAGAATGAGGAAGCTGCAAGAGCTTGTTCCCAACATGGACAAGGTAATCTTAACTTAAAATTTCATTCAAAATATGATGCAGTGGAAATTTAGGTTCTCTTATTCCTTCTTTTTTATTTTTATTTTTCATTTCGAATTTCTTTGCAGCAAACAAACACAGCAGATATGTTGGACTTTGCAGCTGATTACATTAAAGAACTAGAGGCACAAGTCAAGGTATATACCAAAAGGAATCGCAATGAGCAATACCGAGATTCCTTATATTCACATTTCTTATTTCAACTAATATACAATAACTACAAAGGGCAGCCTGGTGTATTAAGCTCCCGATATGCGTAGGGTCCGGGAAAGAGCCGGACCACAAGGGTCTATAGGACACAGTCTTGTCCTACATTTCTGCAAGAGGCTGTTTTCACGGCTCGACCCATGACCTCCGGGTCACATGCAACAACTTTATCAGTTACGCCAAGGCTTCCCTTCTAATATACAATGACTACTTCTTGAATTATTTCAGGCACTATCCGAAAGGCGTTTGAAGTGTACATGCTCGAATAAATAGAAGGCCACATTCAAAAATGATAAGGTAGGGCATTGTTGTGCACATTCTAGTGGGATAAAAAAGATTGACAATGGAAATAGCAAGCAGATAGGTAGATTCGCATTGGCACTTTAAAAAGAAGAGAATAGGCTGTCATTTTTTGGTGTGTAGAAAGATAGATGCATATTCATCTGTTGTAACATAATAACCTAACTGTATATAAATTTCCATTGTCAATTTTTCTTGACCTGTTGTGATTCTGTGAGAGGAATAGAATGTTGGGAGTGGATCAACTGCTTTTGTGGACTACTTTAGGTAAAAGATCGTTAGGTCTTTTTTGTTATGATGGGTAAATATGTGTGTTTCCATTCAGAAAGTCCAATAACTATTTTTAGATAGAAAGGAAGCACAGCATTTTTAAACTTGGTAGACCCCCCCCCCCCCCCCCTTCCCTTCTGTTATCTTTGCAATTTTTGTATACCTGACTAGCAAAATATCCATACTCTATCTAATCCCTTTGGGCGCAAAGGGTAGGGGTGTTCATGGTTCGGTTTGGATCAGTTTTTTTTTTTTCTCAAAAGAAATTAAACTAAGTAAGTCGGTTTTTAAAATATTAGAACCAAACCAAACCAATTAAGTCGGTTTTTCTCGATTAGGTTAAGTTAGGGTTTTGTCGGTTTTTTGGTTTTTTGTCGATTTTTTCTTAAATATAAGATATACACTACCAAACATATATTTCGGCCACCACATTATCAACGTAACACTATCGAATCAATTATCCTTTGAGAAATTTATTATTTACCAAGATAATTGAATCAAATAGTGATGAATAATTTAAGGACTCAACTAAAAATATATTATTTTTAACACGAAATGGATTGTTACACTTAATAAAAGAAAACTACCAATCAAACTAGAATGTAAAGGCAAAGGACTATATTAAAAGTGCAAACTATTAATATTTACCATAAAAATTTTGAAACTTTGTATAAAAATATGCATATATATATATATATATATATATATATATATATATATATATAGGTATAATAATAAATTTGAAATAGCTATTGCTATAGTCGGTTTGGTTCGATTTTTTTCGGTTTTCAAACCAAATTTGATCGGTTTTTAAAATTCAAAACTAAAACAAAACCAAACCAAACCCAAAAGTATCAATTTTTTTGATCGGTTTAGTTTGGTTTTCGGCTTGGTTTGATTTTTCGGGTTTTTATGAACACCCATAGCAACTGGTAAAGTTGCTTGACCAGAGGATCATGAGTTCGAACCATGGAAATAGCCTCTTGCAGAAATGCAGGGTAAGGCTGCATCAATAATCCTTGTGGTCCAGCCCTTCTCTGGACCCCACGCATAGCGAGATCTTAGTGCTTCGGACTGCCTTGTCTGTTCCTTATACAGTCAAACCTCTCTATAACAACCTCGTATGTTCTGAATATTTTTGACTGCTATAGCGAAGTGTTGATTATATGGAATATATATTATAACATAATATAACATTTGGTTCCGAGAAAAACTCGGCTTTTATAGCGAATGACTGTTATATAAGGATGCTATTACTGAATGTATAACACTAATGCTATTCGAGATTTCGAGTTATCTAAACTTTTAAAGATATTTTTAATTGTAATTATATATGTATATATATGATTAGGTGGCTAATAAGTAGTCTCCAGGCTATTTCATTAAATGTTCAAGGGAAATTTGAAGTTTTGAAAAGTATTCAGGAGGGGTTGTTACATGTAATTAATGTTAGTGATTGCCTAGAGTATGCAAATATGTAAAGTATAAATTGTGGTGTCTCCTTTCTTTTCTAAGAAAATGACATGTTCCTAAAATCTGTTTTCAAATTAATTCAGCTTATATTGCAGAAGGTGAGAAGTTTTAGCCAATCAGTTTAGTCTTATTGATCTATTAATTCTAACAAGTAACTTTTCATCCTTTCCAAATTAAGAACTTGGTTGACTTTGTTTTGAATATATATAAGAATCAAGAAATTTTATGTTGGACTTCACTTTAAAAAAAAAAGATATTAGTATGGGGCTATAGTATACAATAAGGCATTCTTAGCTTCATCAATGGTGTTGGCATAATAGTCAATGAAGTCACTATGAAGTTTCAGATTTAAATTATAGCGGAGGCAATATTAGGTAATTTGGTCTCATATGTCAAAATTTTACTTATGTTGATGGAAAATATAAGATATCTTATATAATTGATTGAAGCTACACAAGTTCGCCCAAATACCATAGTTATTTAAAAAAGACATTCTTAAATCCTTGGCGTAATGAAAAAAGTTACTATCATGTGACCAGAAGGTCATGGGTTCGATGCAGGGTAAGACTGCGTATAATAGACCCTTATGGTCTGGTCCCTCTCCGAACTGTCAGTTTGCTGTCATATGATCAGGAGGTCATATGTTCCAATCGTAAAATAATTTCTTATAAAATATAGAATAAGATTATGTACAATAAATTTTTATAATTCGATTTTTCTCCAAATTTCGCGCACAATAGAAGCTTAGTTCATTAAATTGAACTTTTACGTTCTTAGATCCAGTATTAGAATATGGTGGAAGTGGTCGAAAGTAATTAGGCAGTGAGAGCCATGTCATGGATGATCTCATCCTCCAACCAATTTTAACCCCAAAAAGAAGTTGACAGCAATTTCTATTTGAGGGGCTTGGTTAGTTAGTACATAAGCAGCATGACCATCTTTACACACTTTTGGGTGGGACAGGGTAGGGGGAAATATTTAGTGTGGGGACCTACTTTACTAAAATCGGCCCCTACTCCTTTTAAGATATGGAGAACTTGATGCTGCTATTTTCTCAACCGCAGAAAACTTCTCGTAAAGGTGTCTTTAGCAATTATCAACAACAATCATGAGTTTGAAAAAGGCAGTATGTAGGCAAATTTTACTTTTACCTTTAAGAAAATAGAAAAATTATTTTTAGTAAACCTTTGTCTTAGGAAGGAAATAGGAAAAGAACAATAACAAGCAAACTGATAACAATCGAAATGAAAATACAAAACTAACAATAGGTAATACAATCAGAAAATTGAAGCAAATGACAATAGCAAACAGTAACAGAAGTCTACGGATACAAAAAAAATACAAAAACACTAAGAGGTCGTTTGGTATGAGGTATAAGAAGGTATAGACATTATATAAAAATTTAATACCACCTTAATACTCTGTTTGGTTAGTAAATTAGGTATAAGTTATTCCGATATTAATTTTAACACCAAAATAACTTATACCTTATAGAGTGTGGGGTAATTAGCACCGATATTACTTATATCTTTTTCTTAAAAATTATATAATTGTCATTCTTAATACAACATACCAAACATTGAATAAACATCAATTCCAGCATAATTTATCGAAGCATAACTTATTCCAACATAATTTATATTGGGATAAGTCCTATTCCAACCAAAAGACCCTTAAGTGGAACAATACTAGACTACCTAATCCTTAACCCCTACTCTCAACCTTCACCGTTTTCTATCCACAATCATGTCTTCAGATCTGTGGCAATTATCAAATTATATAAAATCTCTTCACGATGATAAGAGGATATTTAGAAGCACATAAGAGCCTATCGGATTACAAATCTGGTTTAAATCTAAGAGACAAGACATCAAGTGATTTCTTTCTTTGGCACTTGTACTAATGACATAGTAAGTAGTCCATGTAATAATGAGTTGATTGGGTCAAAACTCTTGTAGAAAAGGAGAAAGAGAAGGACATACAAAAAACAAAGTAATCAAATGCAGTGGGGTTCACTTCCGAGAGGAGGATAAGAAAGAAAAATAAATAAGAAAAGTCCAACGAACTTTTACTGCATCTTTACAAATATGGGCCTATTATTAAAATGATGGGCTCACTCCATATATCGGGTTTAGGTTTTAATTTTGGAATTTTAATATAGTTTCTCATAAAAATAAAATTATTTATTAATTTATTTTTTACTCATAAACTAATTATATTATTCATCCATAATAGATTTTGTGGGTAATTTTTTCTTTATTTTTTAATTCTTTTTTATTTCTATGCTTTTTTTCTTTTCTTTTTTCTTTTCTTTTTCTTTTCTCCTTTTTTTCTTATTTACTTCTTTTTTCTTTTTCTAATTTCATTTAATTTCTGTTTTTATATTCTTTTTCTCTTTATAATCTAATTTTATTTACTATTTTTATTATTTTTTTATATTATCACTAAAAAAATCAAATTGTGTATCAATTAAATGAAGTTAATACAATCAAAAAAATAATAAATAATATATGATATCAATATAGTATATAATATCAACAGGGTATACAATTATACGCAGAGTTAAAATTTTTTTAATTTAATTACTAAACTTAAATAATATTAGTTGTCAAAAAATTTTTTTTAATGTAAGAGTGTATCGTCACATCATATAACAAACTATATATATTTTTTTGCATTTTCAATTTGTCCCTCACATTGGATAAAAGCTTAAAACAAATTAAAAAGAAAAAAACAAGTGATTTTACGGGTAATAAGTATATTGTATACTATTATAGCATATTGTTATAGTATCTTGCATATTATTATAGTATACCATAACAGTATATTGTATACTATAATAATATATTGTTGTTGTATAACTATATACTCCTATAATATATTTGTATATTGTAGCAGTATACTGCTTTGTACTATAATAGCATGGAGTTGCAATATAGCTATATAAATAACGTAGCGGTATAATATAGCTGTGTTTTTCGATTTTCAACTGAAAATTTCGATCTCAATCACCTCAAATCAGCTCTAAACGCTAACAAATTTCAGCATGAACGAAGATATTATGAGCAGTATTTAACAGCACGCACAATGAATCAAACAAGAGATTTTTAAAATATAAATTTTAAGCCAAAGCAAGAGCTAGAGCTAGGGAAAGAACGATCAAAAAAAAGTGGAGCAGAATTAAAAGTAGCCATTTTCGTTAGTAGAACAGAATTGATCCACATAATCTTTGTTAGTTTGAGCGTTAGTAATAAGAAGGCCAAAATCTTTACCCTTAACAAAATGTTTGGATTCAAATATTTTTAATTTCAAATTACCAACAGAAATAAATTTATCAAGAGTTGGAATTGAATCATAATCAAGATATAGTCAAAATCTTTAGCACTTTTAGATAAATTGAATTGAATTAAAGTACTGATTCTTCAAAAGTGCTAAAGATTATGTATTTTGATTCTTCAAAGCTCTAATTCTTTTAGATGGATAGAATTGAATCAGCACTGATTCTTCAAAAGTGCTTTGATTCAGAAAACGATGAGATATCCACATAGTATAAGGCCAGTAAATCTAGTCCACTTCGATTTGGTTAGGACTAGGGTTGTTCATAAAAATCTGAAAAATTAAACGAAACGAAATATCAAATCAAACCGATCAAAAAATAATATTTTTTGGTTTGGTTTGGTTTGGTTTTAGTTTTGAATTTTAAAAATCGATTAAATTTAATTTGGTTTTCTTTTTAATTAGAAAAAAATCGAAAAAACCCTGAACCAAACCGACTATAGAATTAGCCATTTTAATTTATTATTACACACACACATATATATGTATATATATATGTGTGTGTGTGTGTATATATATATATACAAAATTTTAAAAAATTTATGGTAAATATTAATAGTTTGCATTTTTAGTATAGTTCTTTACTTTTACATTCTAGTTTGATTGTTAGTTTTCTTTTGTTAAGTGTAAGAATAGATTTCGTGTTAAAAGTAATATATTTTTAATTGAGTTCTTAAATTATTCATCACTATTTGATTCAATTATCATCAATATATCTTGGTAAATAATAGATTTCTCAAAGGGCAATTGATTTGATAGTGTTACTTGAAAATGTGATTGTCGGAATATGTGTTTGGTAGTGTATGTCTTATATTTAAGAACAACTGACAAATAACCAAAAATATCAAAAACTCGACAAAATCCGATATAAACCGAATCGGAAAAAAATTAACTTAATTGGCTTTGTAACGATCTGACTGGCAATTTTGCTTTTTAGGAATCCATTCCCCTAAATAAAACTTCCTGCACTTACTTTAACTAATTTACGATCTTCGGGGATGATTGGTTCGGGATTTGGAAGAGTTTGGGTTGTAATAGGCTCATTTGATTCCATAAGATTTTCTAAAAAGGCTAAGTTTGACTTTGGCCAATATTTTTAGCAAGCGAATTCGGATTTATGTTTTGATGGTCTCGGAGGACCAATAAAAAAAATATGGGATCTGGGCGCATCCCCGAAATCAAATTCTGAGGTCCCTAACCCGAATTTTTATTAGAAATTATTAAATTGAACTTCTAAAGATTTAAAGAAACTAAATAATATTGGTACCGGGCTCATATGTTGGTTCATGAGCCCAATACAAGTCCAGTATAATATTTAAGACTTGTTCGCAAAATTTTGTATCAATCCGAGTAGTATAAGTACGTTTCGACACGTTAGAAGTGAATTGAAGAACTTGAAGTTTATAAGTTTGATACAATTGATTTTGGAGGGTGATTCTTAGATGTAGTGTTGTTTCGGAAGTTCTAAAGGTTTGAGCGGGTCCGTTTCATGATTTCAAACTTGTCGGTATGTTCGAGCGAGTCCTGGGAGCCCCGAACGTCAATCGAACAAGGCTCGAGTGAAGTTGGAAAATTTGAGAAGACTTGAAGCTTCAGGTTGCTATTATAACCGCACCTGTGGTTGGTCATCCGCAGGTGTGAGACCGCAGATGCGGCCAAGGTAGGCCAGGCCCAAAACCGCAGAAGCGGCTTCAAGACCGTAGGAGTGGTCCCAACCCACTTAGCAAAATCCACAGATGCAGCTTTCCTCTCGCAGAAGCGGGTCCGCAGATGCGGTCCCCTGATCGCAGATGTAGAAATCACTGAAGTACTGAGCTTCATTTATTTCGAGCTCTAAGTCATTTTGGCCATTTTTCACCCCATCCATTGCACAATTTTGGAACTTTTTAGAGAGGACTTTCACCTAGTATCTTAAAGTAAGTTTTCCCTATTTATAGGGGTGGGCATCGGTCCGTTTGGTTCGGTTATGAATATTATCGGTTTAGCGTATCGGTTACCGATTTATAAATTTGATAAACTGATAACAGAACCGACAAGATATCAATTATCGGGTATCGGTTAATCAGTTATCAATCATTATCGGTTCGGTTATCGGTTTACCTGATAAGATAACTCAACCTAGAGTTAAGCAAAAATAAAAGACAACACACTTTAGTTAAGCCAAAAAGAGAATAATTCACATATAGTATACTAAAGACTTGCACTAGGAGTAACTAATAAGGTCTATGAAGAATGAAGATGAAACAATTGAAGAGTGGGGTTGAGAAAGAACATGAGCGAATGAATTGAAGCCCCTATCATTTGTATATACTTAAGGGTAATGTCATAATTTTATTAATTTTTATTTGGTTATCAGTTAACACATTAACGAAATTGTCAAACCGATGCCTGAACCGATAACCCAATAGTACAAAAATTCTAAATTGTTACCAAACCGTTAGCCCAATAACCCGATACCGATAAGCCAATAAATAATTAATGGTTTTGGTTATCTATTTTACCCGATATATGCCCAGCCTACCTACTTATTTTTAGTTTAATACTTAAGTTTTGGGTAGATTAACACACAAAGATTAAGGTAAAAATCATGGGGTTAGAGCAAAACCTAGAGTTGTGATAAAAGTTAGATTTAACCATGAAATTTATTATGAAATGCAATAGAAATCATATATTATTGATCCTTAGGTTATATAGAAACAGCATTTTTCAAAAAATTTCGGAATCCGAACACATGGGCTCGGGGTCGAATTTTAGGAAACTTATGTTTAAGGTTGCAAAATTGCTTAAATAGTTAGAATGCGATCTTGTGAGCTTGTATTGACTAGTTCCTACCTTGTTTATCTAGTTTTGGATCGTTTGGCTCAAAATTGAGAGTTTGAGCCCGTTCTTGGTATTAGAAGTACGATTCGGAGCGAGGTGGGTGTCTTATCTAACTTTGTAAGAGGGAATTATCCTCATAGTATAATCAAATAATTTGCCATTAAATATGGGGACTGCGTAAGCACTAGGTGATGAGAGTCCATACTTAGCTACTATTATGCGAAGTGATGGTAGTCTATGACCCAAAAACATGCTTTATGTGATATTGTTGCAACTTTATGCTAAATTTGGATTGTTTAAATCATGGTAATTATGGTAAATGAGACTAGTAAGAGGAAAATTACCTTTCTTGGCCTTATTAAAGAGAAGTTGATATTTCTGCGAGTAATTGATCCCCAGTTACATATTCCAATCTGTTTGTTGTTTTGTTTAATTACATTTGACCACGTCGCATGTTTGATTCGCAAGCGGGAATAGATGCATCTATGGTTTGCGCCGTTTGACCCTCGTTAGAGTACAATTTACTTTTATGTTGGATCGGACCGTACGATATCAGCACTACATGCACATGCTTTACTTAGTATTTTTCTATGAATTGAGCTTTATTATTTGCCTCGGAGTGTAAGTGACCAATTGTGAGATTATCTTGGAAAGGACATGCTATTTCTTGCTATAAACTGCTAATTATTTGTTCAATCCATCCTCAGTATAATTCATTCTCATATTATTTGACCCTAGTAAGTGTCAAGTAGACCTCTCGTCTCTACTTTTTCGAGATTAGACAGGATACTTACTGGGTACATATTATTTATGTACACATACTACACTTTGGTACTTAATTGTATGGTATCCGAGACAGGTACATTTGGTTACCAGTCTGGTGCGCATTCTTGATCAGCGTCCGAGACTTCTACGGTGAGCTGCTCCCCTTCCTGTGCCGGCCAACAACATGATGGATTCTCTCTTTATTTTGGTTGTCTATTCTATTTCAGACAGTAGGATGGATTTATTCTTTTGTAAATTATACTCGTTGCCTGTAAACTTGTGATAGCATGTCTTGGCACACACATTAATAGACTATTCTTTTGAGAATTGTATAACTATTTTCGTACATTGCTAATTATCATATGTTTTCAACCTCAAATTTAAAAATTTCTGTATTTGTTTTAGTAAAGTGAAAATGAGAACTTATTAATACTTCTGCGTTGGCTTGCCTGACAAGGGTGTTGGGCGTCATCATGACCTGTAGTGGAATTGGGTTGTGACAGGCTTGGTTTAGTTCTAATATTTAAAAAACCGACTTACTTGGTTTGGTTTATTTTTAGGAAAAAATTGACCCAAAACGAACCATGAACATCCCTAATTAGTGTCACACCTCATTTTTCATTACACCCGCGGAAGGGGCGTAGAAGGGAGTTTTTTTCAATTTGAAGTGACGATCGAAACGAGATTTATTTTATTAAAAATTTATATTCTCTATTTGGAATAATTTATGGTGTCCCAAGTCACTGGTTAAATCCCAAGTCGAGGAAAGATTGACTGTGTTTTGCAGTCCGCGAATCAGAAATCCAGGTAAGGGATTTTGTTAACTCGGGAAAAGGTGTTAGGCATTCTCGAATTTTGTTGTTCTACCACGGTCGCTCAGCTGTTATAATTGGCCTATTGTCCGATTATAAAACATGTTTTAACCTATATGCAATTTTTAACTTTAACCACTTTTATTCATTTTCAGAAATATTGCAACGCCGTTAAAACACATCTCGAACTACGTCACATAAATGTACCCATGGTATTTGACATATTTTAACATTGTTGAGATTTAGATTTGGGTCATATAAATGCGCACCCGGATGTAGGAAAGTAAATTGTTTAACGCGCCTAAAATAATTACGCATTTTTAACTTTGCGAGGGCGACGGAAAATTCGCTAAATGGCGCACCTCGATTTCTAAGGATAAGTTAAACTAATTAAAAGTGGGCCATACAATTTGTCATTTTGTTTGGCATGGCGCACCTTAATTCTAAATTAAAAAGGATTATTTCAGCTATACTCAAAGGGCCATAATCGTTTGTGTCATCTAATATGTCACCCATCCTTTAGTTAATGACTTAATTTGCTAAAGCTAAAGACCATTAAAATTTTACTCAAACTAACTAGCAGCTTGCATGAGAAAGGATTATTTGTTTTAGACAAAGGAACCTGCCCATCATCAACGGATTAAGGTCCCAACTACTAAAGCCTGGTTCGAATAACCCTTATGGCAGGCTTAGTACGTGAAGAGGCTCAATCCAGGAGTGTTATCTCAGAAGGGCATTAACTGCAATTCGGCCAGCGCTTGGCCAAGATCTTGTGACCCAACTGGTCCACATCCAAGACACATAATATACACCCAATTAACATATAAGCAAGAGATCCAATTGACAAATCTAGGCTATGGTCCAAGATATTGGATACAGACTCACTAAATCAGGCTGCACTTTTATTTAACATGCAGCAATCGTAATATACCAATCACTTGACAAAGGAGCAACCCAGAATGCCTACATAAAAGGCAATGATCATGCATAAAGATAGTAATTATTCATACTCACTTTCGAGCAGGCTGAATCATCAATGCATCACCTAACGTTTGGATTTTAATAATAACCTTGCCAATAACAGCAAAAACCTCTTGCAATTTTGTGATTTGTTGAACCACAGATTCATCACTTGAATCACAGTTCTTTAACAAGTACCCCACAAATTTCTATAATTTAGAGCATAATGCTGGTAAATCAAGTAATAATAAGCCTAGGATATCATGCCTTCGTTAATGAACAAACTAAATCATCCAGAACACATATGAAGCTGTTAGGCTGATCTGGTACAACATAGATACTAACACTACATCACATGTACTAACGGCTATGTCATGTCATCAAGCTCAAATATAAACTACCCAGTTAATACAACCCAATACCATTCACAATCAAGTTCACTCACGCTCAAATACATAACCTGGAACCTAATTCAATCAACAAATAGTTCCTCAAACTTCAGAACAGTCCCAAAACTTATACAAAATGAAGACTCACTAATTTAAGCTAACATTATATGATGAATCTACTAAATTCAAAGGAATAAATTGAAAACAACTAATGTGCTAATAAACTAAATGAAGGCACGCTTAAACCTTGGTTGCATTTTCATTCCTCTGAATTCATGTCACAAAGCAATAGTGTCAGAATCATGTACCCGAATGAAGGAAAATAGAATTTCTGGCTCAGTTTCAGGGTTAGAAGCAGGCAGCAACAATCAGCCAACAAAAATGAACCTCAACTCTAATCCCAGATTTGATATGCAGCAAACTGAAGAAAAGTTCCACTCGAGCAACAAAACTAGCATATTTAGAATCAAACTTTGAAAACCTATACTCGAATAATTTTCATTCCACTAAGAGCTATTCTTTTCAGATTCTAAAAGGAATCAAAAGGGCAATGCAACAGTATAATTTTGTTTTTTTTTAAACCTGATCTCTAAATTCCTTTTGCAAGGAAAGTTTTGGAGTGCCTTTATAGGCAAGAAATTAGGGTACAACTTTAGATTTTAATTTGCCTTTTAGTCCCTTTTTAATTTCCTATTTTGCTACTTCATCCTTCGTTTTATGACTTGTTGGTCAAGTCATAGTCTGAAATTTTAATTCAAACCATTATTAGAAGTTTCTAAGTCTATTATCCAAAGATTCTCTACCCCAAAACTCCCAAATTACCTTCATAAACCTTAAAAATTACTATCCCTGAAACCAACAGACGAATCTTGGGCTTAGAATAACCGGTCATCTTTAATTGTGTCATGAATGACTCAAAAAGCCCAAATATGATTCTATACTCGTCTATATGAGCATTCACAAACCCCATTTTTTTCTAAATCCCATTAAAACTTAATAAAATAACCCAAATTTCTTCCTTGTTGATTTATTAACTAGACTCGAACCTAATCGATTACACTTAATATTTCTAACTAGTAAATCAAGAACAAGTAAAAATGCAGTCCTAGAACTAACATGAAACGACATAATTGGAGGGTAAAACAAAGAAAAATCAGAAGAAAAGATAAAAGCAAACAATGAAAATAAACCAAAAAAAGAAAAAGGAGTATTTACTAAAACTTGGACAAAAACAAACAAGTTCTGGATCCTTAACTTATTCTGATTTCTGGTTAATTATGATGTTAATCGTGTGTTCTTAAAAGGAACACATGAATAACACCACAACATAATAACACACGATTAACATCACAATATAATCAATCACTCTATAAAGACCCGTAACCACGATATTTTAAAAATTAGGGCTCCCTTTGATTTAATATTTGACAAGTTCCAGCAACTCTCGAGACAATCTGAATGAGGATTTGGAATAGGGGAGGGGAGGTGATCCCAGGTTATTATTTTGGTGAGGTTTGGGGTCGGCGTTACCGGCTGCGGCGGAGGATTCAAGTGCGGCGCCCTAAGGTTTGGAGATTTCGACAAGCTCCACTGGGATTCGAGGGGTATGGGTGGTGGTACGAGTATGAGGGTGAGGAGGCAGAACTTTTGGTGCAATTTGGGTGGCCATCAGAGACCTGCCACCACCATGGAGCGATTCTCGGCGGCAACGAACGATGGCGTTACAAGGGAGGGTTTGGAGACGAGGAGGGGGTGTTAGGGCGTTAGGACATTAATATATAAATTGATCCTAGCTTCTAAGCCGTTGGATCATCTAATCCTAGACGGCTAGGATTTGTTTTAAGTGAAAACAGCATCGTTGTGGGGGGGGGGGGGGGAGGGGCTTGGAACGGGTCTTGGGTAGATTGGGCCGGGTATGGGTCAATTATGTACGGGTTCTGGTGTTTTCATCCTTTTATTAAATTAAAATCTTTTTTTCTTTTCTTCTCTCTTTTATTTTTTCAATTATTTAAATCCTAAATCACCTTTTAAACTGGATTAATTTCCAAAATTAAACTAATTACTTAACAAAGTATTAATTAAAGAAGCTACAAAATTCAAAATTAAAAAGTTAAAAATGCAAAGTTAGTCATTCATTTTTTGATTTTTACTTTACAAAATAACTTAATTATTAATTATTTTTGAAAGTGCACAACTAACTTCTAAATGCTCATGCAATATATTTTTTTGTATTTTCCACCAATAAAAATGCACAGACAAAAATGCACACAATTAACAGAAAATGCTCTGAAAATCCACAGACTTGCAACCATTGAAAGAAATTGTTTTGTTTTGAATTTATGGGAGTAATTTATATAGGGCAAAAATCACGTGCTCACAGCTGCCCCTCTTTGTTCGGAAACATGAAGAGTCTTCGTGCAAAGATAAGTGAGCGGATACGAGCGATTTTTGCTCGTTTGAATACTCCGTGGGAAGCATTCTTGAAAGATTTGACTGCGCCTGCTTTAAAGGTTGCCGACATATCCTTGGCTGAAAAGGAATTAGGTCACTGTAGTTTAGGAATGTTTGGTAACTGGGACTATCATGAAGCTGTGATTTCACTACTGCTGTTGTTACTGCTACTACTTACTGGACCCCCTTATTACATTATGTCAAAATAAAAAAGAGCTAGACTAGACTATGATCTATGGACTACAAGAGATCCTATCTATGTCTTCAAGCTTGCTTTTGATCCTTTTTGCCTTGTTGACTTTTATTCTTCCTGTAAAATTCCTTTTGCCGACTTGAATTGTAATTTGATATGTCTTAGGTGGATGCCTGATTGATGAACTTGAATTGTGTTTCCTTATTCTTCAGGTCAGCTCCTTATTACCGAAACTTTGAATTGTATTCCCTTGTTCTCTAGGTGGGCTTCTGATTACCGAAACTTAAATTGTATTCCCTTGTTCTCCAGGTGGGCTCCTGACTTCCCAAAATTTGAACTATATTCCCTTGTACTCCAGGCTGGCTCCTGATTACCAAAACTTAAATTGTATTCCCTTGTTCTCCAGGCGGGCTCCTGATTTCCTAACCTCGAATTGTATTCCTTTGTTCTCCAGGTGGGCTCCTGATTACCAAAACTTGAACTGTATTCCTTTGCTCTTCAGGGGGGCTCCTGACTTGTTCTCTAGGTGGGCTTCTGATTACCAAAACTTGAATTGTATCCCCTTGGTGTCCAGGTGGGCTTTTGATTACCGAAACATGAACTGTATCCCTTTGTTCTCCAGGTGGGCTCCTGACTACCCAAGCATGAATTGTATTCCCTTATTCTCTAGATGTCTCCTGACTACCAAAAATTGAACTGTATTCCCTTGTTCTCCAGGAGGGCTCCTAATTACCAAAACTTGCATTGTATTCCCTTGTTCTCCATATGGGCTACTGATTGCCAAAACTTGAATTGTATTCCCTTGTTTTCCACGTATGCTCCTGATTACCAAAACTTAAACTGTATTCCCTTGTACTCCAGGTGGGCTTCTGATTACTAAAACTTAAAATGTATTCCTTTGTTCTCTAGGTGTGCTCCTGATTGCCCAACCTCGAATTGTATTCCCTTGTTCTCCAGGTGGGCTCCTGATTGCCAAAACTTGAACTATATTCCCTTGTTCTCCAGGTGGCTCCTGATTACCAAAACTTGAAGTGTATTCCCTTGTTCTCCAGGTGGGCTCCTGATTACCAAAACTTGAATTGTATTCCCTTATTATCAAGGTGGGCTCCTGATTACCAAAACTTGAACTATATTCTTTTGTTCTCCAGGTGGGCTTCTGACTACCGAAACTTGAATTGTATCCCCTTGTTCTCCAGGTGGGCTCCTGACTACCAAAACTTGAAATGTATTCCCTTGTTTTTCAGGTGGGCTCCTGATTACTCAAACTCGTATTGTATTCCCTTATTCTCCAGGTGGGCACCTAATTTCAACAAAAATAGACAAAAAAAAAAATTTCTACCCTAATTTGGTAGCTGGGTATATATGTGAGTGTTAAACTAAATCATGTTACCAAATATTCTAAGAATTTTAAAGCTAGATACCATTATCCAGGAGGGTCTTGACAACTCTTAGTTAAATGACAATTTTAAAAGAAACATTATGTTTTCTAAAGGTGTGACTTCCACTAAATCTGGTTATCTAAGAAAGTATGAAAAGTTGCATACCATTATCCAGGAGGGTCATGAAAACTCTTAACTAACGACAATCTTAAAACTATGCTATATCTTCTAAAGGTATTACTTCCGATATGTCTTGTTATCTAAGAAAATATTAAGGCTACGTACCATTATCCAGGAGGGCCCTGACAACTCTTAACTAACGACAATTTTAACACTAAGCTATGTATTCTAAAGGTTCAACTTTCACTACATCTCGTTATCTATGCCAACCTTAAACCTACGTTTCATTATCTAGGAGGGTCCTGAAAACTCTTAGTTAAAAGACAGTTTTAACCTAAGTTATATCTACTGAAGGTACGACTTCCACTACCTCTTATTATCTAAGAAGGTCTTGAATATACGTCCCATTATCCAGGAGGGTCCTGAAAAATCAAAATCAAGCCTTATCATACTTCCCTACGACAGAACTTACGCTAAATCTTCTTTTTTAATGGAAATCTTAAAGCTAAGTCCCGTTATTCAGGAGTGTCCTGACAACCCTTAATTAAACGCCAATTTTAAATCTAAGTTATATCTGCAGGGGACCGCTAATTAAAGCTACATTCCATTATCCAGGAGGGTCCTGACAATCCAAAGTCAAATTTCATCCTAAGAGTGACAATTCTTTATGGCTGAATTATATTACCCTACAACAGAACTACGCTAAATACTGTCCCACCTCCTTTTGGCTACTATGACCCGACGAAGGGTGCAGAAAAAAGAGTTTTTCCAATTAAAGGACAATCGAAACGGGATTTAATTATTTAAAATTATTTCAGAGTCGCCACTTGGGAGATTTATGGTGTCCCAAGTCACCGGTTAGAATCCCTCATCGAGGAAAGAATTACTGTATTTAAAAGTCCGCGAACCAGAAATTCGAGTAAGGAATTCTATTAACCCGGGAGAATGTGTTAACCATTCCTGGATTCCGTGGTTCTAGCACAGTCGCTCAACTGTTATATTTGGATTAAATTATTTGATTTTAGAACATGTTATATCTTATAATGCAATTTAAATTATTAACCGATTTAATATATATTTTTAGGAAATTTACAATGTCATTAAAATACATCGCGAATCATGTCACATAAATGCGCACGCAATTTTAGATATATTTTAACTCCATTGAGATTTGGATTTGGGTCACATAAATGCGTACCCAAATTTAGGAAGGTACTTTATTAATAAATTCGCGCCTATAGCAACCACGTCTTTTGAAATTCGTGAAAGGCCGTGAAATTCGTTGTTCGGCTTCTTGTTTTCTAAGTGTTTTATTAAATTAGGGAGCCTCGTGTGGCACTTGATTTATTCGACAAGGCTCGCTTTATTTTATAAGGACGTCCTAAAGCATTTGAGTTTTCTAATATTCTTGTATCTACAATATCCTAGTCATTTATGCATGGGTAATGTATTCTGAAAAGACAATCAATATTTGTATTTCTGGGCCTCGTTCATGGCTGATTTGGGCTTTATTTTTAGTTAGCACAGGAACGTGTATTACTACACTATCACTGGCATCTACTGGGCCTTTCAATTGGGCTCAGAAGCACTGGACCAACGAGTCCATGGTGAGCAAATCACAACATCCTTCTTTCAATTATGCCCTAATTATGAAAACTATTTACGTGACCACTATGAAATGTACCAACAATATTTTTACAAGGAAGATACTGAGAATGATTTTGTATCATAATTCAGTCTTATATTTGAATAAAAAAACTTAGGATACTCATCGGTCTGAGTATACAAATTCAGTTATCAAACCTCTAATATAACTCGAGTTACAATCTACTAAACAAATTTGAACTGACTATTTCTAAATGTACTGAAATTTAAACGAATTTAAAGTACAATCCTGCCATCAGTCCACAATTAGTACATGTTAATGTTTAATACAAATCCCATAATACCAACAGAAAATTAGTGACAGTAATCGTATGATATAGGAAACAAAATGTATTAACTTCATGATCAGCTACATGTATACGGGGCTGTAGTTTCAGAATTTGAGTAAGGAATGGTAGCTAGAATGCCAAAAGGAAATAAAGCCTATGAGTAATGAAGCAAGTAGCAGGCAAGCATAATCAATCAACCAATAAACACCCATGGATTCAGGAAGGCTTCGTGAAAAGTAAAATTTCAACAGGAATAGAACAACACTAAGGATTGCTGAAGAATATAGGAGAGCCTAATATATATTTATATATATCTTAATTCACCAAAGCTTCAGAAGAAAAGCCTTCTCGAAAAATATCAGAAGTCCCAGCCAAAAAGCCCCCCCCCCCCCCAAATGTTTAGATTGCCCCTTTTTATAGTTGAAGCCTTAGGGCAACACCTATTTCCTTGTTTTCCTTTTAGTCCCTTACCCAATTTTCATTTTTACCTAAATAGTCCTTAGTGTTCTGACTTGTGCCTCAAGTTTTGAGGCAGAAATTATACTTAAACCCCTCACTAGAATGTTCTAGGGGTTGTTACAGGATTCTTTAGGTTCAAATACCCTCTGTACCCCTGTCCCTTTTGCTAATTACCTAACCTAAGGTCTTTACCCTTGGTTTCCACTTGGTTTGGTCAAATATGACCCTAGTCAAGTTATGGGCCAAATTCATGGTCTGGACTACAGGCTTAATTGAAGAGTTTAAGAATTAGCCAATAGAACTCAGGTTTCAAACAAACACCCCAATGTGGACTATTCAGCAATAATTATCCTAACGTTAGGATCATATGAATGTTTAATCCATTTTTCTGTCAAAGACCACTGAATCAAAATGACCAGGAAAGGAAACCAATCAACTAATACATGACTTACATAAATAACCTAATTACAACACTCAGTAAAACTTAGAAGCAAGAAAGGATATTAGGTACTCAGGCTATACGAGAACAAGACTAATATAAGAAATTAATAATATTCACACAAACTCAGCCTTAACAAATGAAAATTAGGCAATATATATGATAAGTATAAGATTCTAAAAGAAACATAACCAAAGTTTCAAGCATGGTATGAAACAGACAAGATGATAATTTCAAGATTTTCAGAGATGATCAAACAAACCTCACTAGAACAAGAATGAACTCAAGATCATACTACTCAGAATAACAACAGAACTAAAGGTAGCCAGAAGAATAACAAACAGGAACGACCACTTTAAGATGAAAAATACAGACAATAAATAAAATTCAAAGAAGAACAAAGTAATTGAGGAAGGAAATATACACAAGATGCAAGCATTGACAATAAATAAGGCATAGGGGACTTAGCTTTTGTGCATGCAATTCTATCTTGAAACTTCCAATTCCATGAGCTTCTGACCTTTTTTGGGAGGTTTTTTAACCTCTAAGGCCTTCTGCCTTGAGTATTTGAAGAAGGGTTCGGGGTGGGGGGCGGGGGAAGGTTGATTCTGAGACCAAGTATGGTCTAAGATTTGAGTTTTCTTTGTGGTTAGTTAGGTTTGAGGGTCGTGGATGGTATAGTTTGGGATAGGGATGTGAGAAGATCATCTGAGGCCAACTTGGCCGGATTCCGGTGAGTTTCAGCATTTAGGGCTAATTTAGATTCAAAATTTGAGTCGTTTTATTCGAAGGGCATGGTATGGATGGTTGGAAAGAGGGGGGAGAGGTGGTCCAAGGGTGTACCTTTGAGTTGGTTTGGGGTTGGGTCACAGGGGACGGTGGTTCCGGCGATCCTTCTTTTGAATATTCGAAGAGACGGGGACTTGTTCAAAAGAAGTTGATTACAGGACGGGGCAGAGGAGGTCTTGGTGGTCCTATGGTGTAAACTTTGGGAGGTTTGGTGACCAGCCGTCGCCGTGAGGCGATTCCGGAGGCGACGTTAGGGTGGTTGCCGGGTGGTCAAGGGTGGTCATAAGGCAGAGACGGGGAGGTGCTACAACGGCGATGTTTTGTACGAGGAAGCTGATGTTTTGTCTCTGAAGTTGTAGAGACGTTTGGACATATTTATGTGATTTTGGGCAAGGCTTCAGGGCCGTTGGATGGTTTGTTGATCAACGGTCGAGTTGATTGGCTCCAAAAACGATGTCGTTTTGGGCACCCCTGATGGACTAGGTGGGAGGCTAATGTTTGGGCTGGGGTGTTTGATATATTTACAGGGTATAAAGGTTTTTGGCCACCCATGTTTGGCCGAATTGTGGCCAGCTTGGATGGTTATACATATATACATACATATATATATATATATATATATATATATATATATATATATATATATATATATATATATATATGTTTTTGTTTTGTTTTCTTCTCTTTTTGTTTTATTTAATTCCTAATTACATATTAAAATTCCTAATTAACCTAATAATTGTCTATTTATGCAACACAAACAATAAAATGCAACAAATGAAAATTAAACAAAATGATTTAAAACGCCAGAAATACTACTTATATATTTTTTGAATTTTATATTTGTAAAAATAACCCTAATTAATAATTATTTCAGCAAAAAACATGAAATTAAATCCTAAATGATTTTAAGCATTCATTAATGAAAACACACTGGCACACGCAATTAAATCCTAAAAAAATATTAAAAGGAAAATCCTAAACCTGAGAGTCCTGTTAGGAGTCGACTTAACAGGGCAAATATCACATGCAAACAAATACTGTTATCTAATGGAGATCTTAAAGCTAAGTCTCATTATTCATGAGGGTCCTGAAAACTCCCGATTGAATCCTAACTTGCAATATGTGAACTTTGAGACCAACTTATATTCCTTTGGGGTTCATTTATGCTATATTTTGCTAATTATTTTTTAACTAGGTACCATTCTCTAGGAGGGTCCTGACAACTCCTACATGACTCCTATCTCCAGAACAAATTTTGAAACCGACTTATATTCTTTGAGGAACATTTCTATGATAGATTATGCTACCCGTGATTGTTTTGAATTTTTAGGAGGGTCCTGACAACTCTTAGCTGAATTCACTTCAAACATGCAAAGCTTTAAGTCAGCTTATGCTCTTTTTGATATTCCCGATTATTTTGAACTTTACATAGGTCCCATTTTTCAGGAGGTTCCTGAAATTTTGTAGTCATACCTACTTGGTGCTCTCTTTTCCCAATACGAATGGTTTCTCCGAGACAATAGGAATTTTATTCCCCTGTTTCAATCAAAGAAAAATATTGTCAATTTAAAATGTGGTGGTTAGCTTGCGAGATTCTTGCTAAAAATGGCCTCCCTGCTGTCATGCTTTGTTGTGGACAACTTTCACGAACTGACTATTAACCGCTTTTTCTAGCTGGCCTTCGAACCCTATGGGCTCGGATGAACCGAGTATTTTTTTCACCCAAACCGTTGTATTACATTTCTGACCCTTCTATCAAAATGTTTGCATCTCTCCTGAAATTACCGAGTCATTCCCCTGATGAAACTTTCGGCGATTCTTTATATCCCACTTTACCTCACGCTGCCTTTGGTATGTTCTGATCACAATATGCTTTGCAATTTGGAAGCTGGTAGTAAGCTTTGAAACTCTTTCTTACTTGCTCAAGCAAAATTCACCTTGAAACATTTAGAGAAATGGAAACTTGGAAGAAAATAAAATGCAATGACTTTGAGTTGTTTTAGGATAAAAAGAATCCAAAATATGATGACTGCTGAAAGGGAGAAAAGAAAAGAGAGTTATATGCGCAGAACAACTGGTACCAACGATCATAACATGCACTTCGGCCTAGTTGTCCTAGTCTATCCAACCAATCGGATCTTAGTCGCCATGCTTTATTGCCCCGGATTTCCGTAACCCGATTTCTTCAATCAAACCTTGACCTGGCTTATCCTACAGTGTTTCAAACAAGTTTTCCACAACAGACCTCTTTCATTTGTTCATCTCTCATCTCATTCTCACCTTAAGGTGCTCGTGAGGTTTTTCACCAATAAGACTCTCATTTTGATTTTCTCTCAACTCTCATCGCCTTACGGTGCACGTGAGGGTTTTCACCAGTAAGACTCTCATTTTATTTTCTCTCAACTCCCATCACCTTGCAACGCCCTTGAGGGTTTTCACCAATGTGACTCTCTCATTTCATTTTCCTTTCTCGGACTAGAGTGTTGTCCCTGCCAGGAATCATCTCTATTTGCTTGACTTGGCATCTTTCGATGACTGATCCGAAGGTCTTTCTTTGGACCGTAATGTTGTCTTCTGATGGGATTAAAATAAAGGGTATCCAAGGCTCAAAATAGTTCACATGGGCTCAAACTTACAACTTCCCTAATCAGATTTCTTACAACAACCACAAATTCTGTCCCAGTTTCTTGCTTGGGGACCTTTAGATTTTTGTTTCGATGGGACTGAACCATGAGGCTGCCTAAGTAGCCTTAAAAGGAATCAGGTCGAACGTAGTTCATATGAGAAATTGCTTTGTTGTTGTTATATTTGTTTCTCTTCTTCTTTTCCTTTTTCTTCTTTCTTTTCTTTCTTCCTTTACTTTATGTTGTTTTGTTGTTTTGTTGTTTTTTCTTTTCTTCTCTTTTTATTTTCTTTTTCTTTCTTTTACTTCCTTTTGTCTTTCTTCTTTTTCTTCTCATTCTTTCCTTTGCTCTTTCCTTTACTTATCTTTCACGCTTGTGCTTCTGATTTTGCTAATGATCCCGAAAGAGGGGTATGAAAGAAAACAATTAAAGCTCAAAAGGGGTAACAAATGATAAAGTGCTATAGATAGTAGAACAGAATGCTTTTGTCATTCCAATCTCCAAAACATGTCAAGTACAAACAAATACAAAGCCCCATTGGACAACACTCTCGACACGATGAACGACCCTTTCCAATTTGGTTAACTTTCCCTTTGCCCCCATCCGATGAGGGAGGATACGTATCAATACCAACTGATCCACTTCAAACCTCCGTGGACATACCTTCTTGTTATATACTCTGGCCATTCTCTATTGATACAACTGGTCATGGAACGCTGCTGCTAATCGTTTCTCGTCAATCAAACTCAATTGCTCCAGACGGGTTTTGAAGCACTCGTCATCATCAATTTTCGCCTCGGTGACAATCCTAAGGGATGGGTTTTCAATCCTACAGGTATCACCTCTTTTGTGTCGTACACCAACAAATACGGGGTTGCCCCTACTGAAGTGCGAACAGTAGTGCGATATCCTAACAACGCGAAGGACAGCTTCTCATGCCATTGCCTGGAAACCTCCACCATTGTCCGAAGTATCTTCTTTATGTTTTTATTGGCTACCTCGACAGCTCCATTCGCCTTGGGGCGGTATGGGGTCGAATTGCGATGTGTAATCTTAAACTGCTGACACACCTCTTTCATAAAATGAATATTAAGACTTGCACCATTATCTATGATGATTACTTTCGGGATCCCGAACCGTTTGAATGCACAAAATCAACCACGGCATTCTTGGTCACACACTTGAAAGTTTAGCTTCGACCCACTTGGTGAATAAATCAATAGTCACCAGGATGAACCTGTGCCCATTAGATGTTGCTGGCTCGATGGGCCTAATGACATCCATTCCTCATGCAATGAAGGGCCATGGTGCAGACATTGTATATAATTCAGATGGTGGGGAGTGAATCAAATCTCCATGCACCTGACATTGATGATATTTGTGCATGAAACTAATACAATCTCGCTCTATGGTGAGCAAATAATAACCCGATCGGAGAATCTTCTTTGCCAAAACATATCCACTCATATGCGGTCCACAAACTCCGGAATATACCTCGGTCATGATGGCGTGGCTTGTCTAGCATCTATGCATCTCAAAACCTAAGATATGGTGTTGTTTTGTACAATACCCCTCCACTAAAGAAAATTTGCTTGATAAGCGACGAAGCTTTCTCTTTTGATCACCTGTGGCTTATACTGGATACACCCCCATCCTGATATATTCTTAGATATCCTTAAAGCAAGGTTCGCCATCGAGTTCCTCTTCCACCACATTACAGTAAGCATGTTGATCATGGACTTGGATATATAACGGGTCAACATATGCCTTATCTGGATGATGTAACATCGACGCCAAGGTAGCCAAGGTATCTGCAACCTCATTGTGGATCCTTGGATTATGCCTCAACTCTACTGACCGAAATCGTTGACAAAGATAATGCAGATATTGCTGGTATGGTATGAGCTTCAAATATCGTGTTTCCTATTCCCCTTTGAATCTGGTGTACCAGAAGGTCCGAGTCCCCCAAGACCAAGAGTTCCTAAATACCCACGTCTGCAGCTAACCTCAAACCCAAAATGCAGGCCTCATTTTCTGTCATATCATTAGTGCAATAGAGACGAATCTGAGCTCTAATGAGGTAGTGATGCCCTATTTCATAAATAAATACTGCTCCAATCCCAACGCCTTTCATGTTGGCGGCCCCATCGAAGAATAATTTCTATCATGGCTTTTCGGCTTGTTCCTCTTCATCAATATGCATCACCTCCTCATCTGAGAAGTATGTCTTTAGAGGTTCATATTCTTCATGTACTAGGTTCTCGGCCAAATGGTCTGCTATTGCCTGTGCTTTCATTGTAGTCCGAGTCACATAGACGGTGTCGAACTCTGTGAGCAGGATCTGCCACTTTGCAAGCCTCCTCGTGGGCATAGGCTTTTAAATAATGTACTTCAACGGGTCCAGGCGTGAGATGAGGTAAGTAGTATAAGATTATAGGTAGTGTTTCAACTTTTGTGCTACCAGAGTTAGGGTGCAGCATGTCCACTCGAGATGAGTATACTTAACCTCATAAGATATGAACTTCTTGCTAAGGTAGTATATGGCTTGCTCCTTCCTACCGGTGATATCGTGCTGACCCAATACACACCCGAGTGAGTTGTCCAGAACTGGCAGATACAAAATCAAAGGCCTCCCTGGTTCCGGTGGGACCAATATAGGTGCATTCGGCAAGTACCCCTTTATCTTATCAAATGCCTCATGACATTCCTCCATCCACTTGACCGCAACATCCTTTTTCAATAGTTCAAAGATATGCTCACAAGTTGTCATGAGCTGAGCAATAATTCTGTTGATATAATTCAATCTCCCCAACAGACTCATCACCTCAGTTTTGTTCCTCAGAGGCGGCAATTCTTGTATAACCTTAATATTTGATACGTCCAGCTCAATGCCTTGATGTCTAACTATGAATCCCAGCAATTTCTCTGAAGGCACAGCGAATGTGCATTTCGCAGGATTGAGCTTGAGATTGTACATGCAGAGCCTCTGGAAGAACTTTCTCAAGTCTCTGACATGGTCAGACTGCTTCCTGGATTTTATAATTACATCATCACATAGACCTCAATCTCCTTATGTATCATGTCGTGGAATATGGTAGTCATTTCCCTCATATAAGTTGCCCCAACATTTTTCAGACCGGAGGCATGACCTTGTAGCAATATGTTCCCCACGGTATGATGAATGCCTTCTTCTCCGCATCCTTCTCATCCATCAAGATCTGGTGATAGCCCGCGTAAAAATCCACGAAAGAACCAATTTCACGTTTTGCACAATTGTCAATCAATATATGGATGTTCGGCAGTGGGAAATTATCCTTTGGACTCGGCTTGTTGAGATCACGATAATGACACACACCCTAGTTTTACCATCCTTCTTTGGCACAGGCACAACATTGGCTAACCAGGTGGGATACCGCGTGACTTGAATGACCTTTTGCCTCAAACTGCTTTGTGATTTCCTCTTTGATCTTTACACTTATGTCAATTTTAAACTTCCTTAACTTCTGTTTGACGGGAAGGCATGCCGGGTCAGTGGGCAATTTGTGAACCACCAAGTCAGTGCTTAGGCCCGACATGCCGCATAAGACCATGTAAAAATATCTTTGTATTCAAGCAATGCTTCAATTATCTCTTCCCTAAGCTGAGGATCAAGATGGACACTTATTTTAGTTCCTATGATGTTATCTAGGTCCCTTAGATTGATTGCTTCTGTATCGCTCATGTTTAGCTTGGAGTTTTCCTCAAATTGTCTTAATTCTTTACTAATTTATTCAGACTTCCGTTCTTCATCATATTCTGGTTCATCCTCACATTCTATCTCTTGAATTGGTATTTCATGTTTAAATTGGCTTTCGAGACTGGGACGAAGATTCCTTATGCATGTCATGTCATTGAAACTAGCATAAAAAGAACTGTACAAGAAGGAAAAGAAAAGAGAAGAAAAATAAAAACTATCAGAACTGATAAAGAGGGAAATTGTATTTCATTGAAATTGAAGAACAAGGTTTTACATCCAAACAGATGGAACATAGACTCTGAATTACACTCCTAGAATAATCAAGAGAAATTGAAAGAAAAATCAAAGCAAACTACCAAGACTCTTTCTTGGTCAGGAGAGGAGTAGCTTCCTAATTTTTTATTTTTGCATAGGGCCCAACAAATTGCACATCTGCCTTGATATATCCCTTTCCTGCTTCTACCATATTCACATATTCAAACAACTTTTCGAACCTTTCAAACAACTTTTCGAACCAACCACAAGACTGAGACTTATTGTTGTCGGGCACTTCTTGGTGCCCGACCTCACAAATAATCTGAAGAGACTCGGCAAAGGCTTGGGAAGGACCCATGCTTTCTGCTTCATCTTTTTGGCTCTCTTTACGTGTGCAATCGTGGGCTTGAAACCCAAACCAAAGGTGTCCATGTCTTTGGGGAGAGACACTGGTTGTACGATACCTTGAAGTGACGCTCCAAAACCCTTTCCTGGAACAAACCCATTTCTCAACATTTCAACAGCTACCATGACTGATACAGCGGCTACTTTTGGCATTGGAACACACTCCCTTTCTAGAATTTTCTTCACTGATACCATGTCATAAACCTGATATACCCAAGGCCCCTTTTCATTATCCGCCTCAATGAACGGTACAATAGCATCACTATGAGCATACAGATTGTCCTCGCCGTGTACAAATATTTCTTGTCTGTCTCATTCAAATTCAACCATTTGATGCAAAGTAGGAAGGACCGCTTTAGCGGTATGGTTCCAGGGTCACCTCAATAGCAGATTGTAAGAGACAGCTACATCTAACACCTGGAATTTCATGGTAAATTTAACTGGTCACAATTGTCAGCTCGAGTCCTATGCCACCGACCGAATCTCCCCCCCCCCGGTCGAACCCTCGCGCACAATATTGTTCTTTTGAATTCTTTTATCATCCACCTTCAACTTGTTCATGTGTGGAAAGAGGGAAAATATTTTCACTTGAACCGTTGTCGACCAACACTCGAGTAACCATAGAATCTTCGCACTTCACCGTAAGATAAAGGGATTTGTTGTGCTCAATACCCTCTACGGGTAATTCATCATAAAAAAAAGTGAATTTGTTTACCTCGAAAATCTTGTTGGCTATCTTTTCCAAGTGACTGACTGAGATTTTGTCAGGAACGTGGGCCTCGTTATGATCTTTATTAGTGCCCGACGGCGCTCGTATGAATGAATCAATAATGATAACAGTGAGATTGAGCAAGCATCTTCCTCAATTATTCCACAATAGAATAGTCTTGCACTTTCATATTTTTCAGGAACTCTTCTGCTTCCTCTTCAGTCATAGCTTTCTTCACCAACGCTGAGTTATCTTTGGAGGGTTTGGGTTTTCTCAACTCTTCGGGGGCAAAGAACCTCCCGGAATGGGTCAATCCATGGGTTTCGCAAACTTCTTCTCTAACCTCTTTCCCTTTTAAGTCACTATTACTCGCTCATAATACCAAGGGACGACACTGTTGTGGGTTTGATAATGAGAAGCTCTGTGCGAGCACCTTCCACAACAACCACATGCTTTCTTGCCACCGATGATACCACCACTTTTGCATTTTCTTGTTTCACTATCCCATCTCCGGAGGATCCCTTCTTGACTACGACAAAAGGCTCACTGCTTGTTCTACTCAATTTAAGCATCGACATCTCGCTTGTTAGTTTTTCAACTGCCTTTTGCTCACTGGTCGGATCATTATGACAGTTTGCGAAGGCTTTTTAGGCTCTCCCTCTATGTGTACTATCTCAATCATGATTGTTTCTTGATGGGAAGGCAGCGGGTTCTGGTTAATATTGGGCGCTTCTGGAGCTTGCACCTCAATCCGATGCAAATCAATGAGCTCTTGAATAGCATTCTTTAGATGCCAACATTTCTCTGTGTCGTGCCCTGGGGTGCCAGAACAATAATCACTGATAGAATAATCAAGATTTATTAGGGGAGGGTTCACAACTTTGCTTCAATCGGCCTCGACATATTAGCTGTCTCAACCTATGGAATAAGCTGATATAGGATTCTCCCAAAGGAGTGAAAGTTTTCTTCTTCTGCAATCTCTCATTCTTAAAAGCTTGGTTGCCCCGGAAAGCTGGCCTCGGGAGGTTTTGGTAGGCTTTTAGAGGTGGATAGGTATTTTGTGGCGCAGGGTAATTATTTTGTGGGATCGGCGCACACCATTGTGCGTGGGCTGGAGGTTGAGTATGTGTTTGTGCATGATGGACGAAAAAATGGGGGTCTGGGGGTGGATAGTAGTGTTTTGGTGGGCTATGTGGGGTGTGGGGATAGGTTTTGTGGTCAGGTTGAGGCTGGTTGTAATGTGGTGAACCCCGGGGCCCGAACCAAGTTCCTAAGTCAATTTTTGCTACCTCCTCCTTCTTATTCTTTCCGATCGCTCCCCTAATCCCGCTTTGGATGGCCTGGGTGGTTGCTTTGATTGCGGAATAACTCATAATTTTTTTAGATTTGAGCCCCTACTTTACCATGCTCCCCATTTTTACTACTTCGTTAAAAGAATTGCCCACCGCCGATACCAAGTGACCAAAATAAGTAGGCTCCAAGGCTTGCAAGAAGTAATCTACCATTTCGCTTTCCTTCATTGGAGGGTCGACCCTCGCCGCCTGTTCCCTCCAACGGAAGCCATACTCTCTAAAGCTCTCATTGTGCTTCTTTTCCAGTTTCATCAAGGACAAACGATCCGGAATGATTTCAAGATTGTACTAAAAATGGTAGGCGAATGCTTGGGCTTGATCGTCCCATGTGTACCACCGACCATAAAGAGCATGACCCCGTTGACGAATAGAATATCTAAACTGGGGCTGGGGACTTTCATTTGATCGAAGGGCTTCTTTCACCTTTCAGGTCTTTCTCGCGTCTTGCCGGGCATCTAGGAATACAGAGATTCTTTAATTAGTCAATCTTGGTACCGGTTTTTGCTGAATCCGCATTCCGGTCTTTGAAGTAAGGTTCAATGCTATGAAAAATGCTTTTGCTTCGCGGGTCTATCACCCCAATTGGTTTAGTTAGGAAATTTTTTATATGAGTATGCCCCTATCCCGTCTGTCTCCCGATCGGATGCTGTCCTTCTAAAGCTCAAGATACCTTCTTGTCGGGTGTACCATTCCAAAGCTGAGCCACTTAAACATTGACTGAAGTATGCCATTAGTAATTCATCTCTCCCGCCTGCCTCTCTCATCTTGCTACAAAAACCTCTCAGGTGTGCCACTGGGTCACCATGCCCATCGTACAAATTGAACTTGGGCATCTTAAAGCCTGCCGACAATTATACATCTGGGAACAAACATAGGTCTTTGTATACTACACTTACGACCTCTCAGCCCTCTCATATCTCTGAATGATTGCTCTAAACTTTTGACTTTCCTGAGTATCTCCTCTTGCTCGGGATTTTTTGCTGGTTTCTCAGCCTCTGCAGGGAGTTCAAAACATGGAGTGTATGAATAGGGTTCCGGAGCTTTGAAAGTGGGCTCTAGGGGGTAATACTGGTTGTCATTAATTTGAAACAAAGATTAGCTGGATGATCCGTGGAGTGTAACGGGTGGGGGTCCCACGAAGATAGAAGCAACTGGTGGAGGAGAATGTGGAACAGGTTTGGGTGGTGGAGCTAGTGGTGTCTAGGAAGTTGTGCCCTGGTATTGTTGGTAGATGGGGAAGCTTGGAGGTAGATCAATGGCAGGGTGATCATGTGACTGGGCTAATGGTGGGATAAAGGACGGGTTGGCGGGATAAGCTGGTGGTGGTTGCCCTTTTACCCACGCTTGATACATTTCAGCCATCTGTTACTTCAATTTATACACCTCTTCTTTCATTGCATTGACATCCAACTCTTCCACCTCTCTTGAGGGATCAATGATACTTGTGTCAGGCTCTTGGTTGGCCATAGTCAACTTGTTTTTGGAACGGGTGTTGTAGGGTAGGTTGCCAGAATGCCGCAAAACTAAACACATGTCTGGATTGGATAAACAACATCAAAACTTGTTAGCGGTTAGGTTTTAACATATAGGCAACCACATATTCGGGGATGAATGCACCTAAGCAGTTATCAGTTTCTATTATGCACTGGATCAGTTGCTTGCGTCATCCCGGATTTTGCCTTATACTCCTTCTTTTCTTTTTCTCTCTTGTTTTCTTCTTTTTTTTCTTTTATTCAACTTGTTTTGCCTGCTTTCTCTTTGTTTCATTATTCTCTCCCTTATTTTGTCGTTGTTTCTCTCTCACGGTTTCTTATTTTTCTCTTTTTTCTTTTCTCTCTTTTCCTTATTTATTTCTTTTTTAATTTTTTTTGTTGGATACAGTCGAATCCCATGGAGTTTGCCTACGTATCATGACCCCGCATGAATCTGACTGAGCGTAGTTCTGGCAGATAAATACAAAAACATTCATAAAGTAAAATAGTTTTGATTACAACCACCAAACTAACGGACCCGAGAAAAAACTAATAAACTCTGACTCAAAATAAGACCAACAAACTCTGACAGAAAGGTGAAAACCACAGACTCAACAAACAACTACAAACTCAAATAAAAGAAAATATAGACTCGGCTGAAAATCACGAATACATTAATGCCTCTAATGCTTCCGGGGCTTGGGGACATCATTCGGTCTCTCCGTAGGCCTGCGTGCTGAATCCCCTTGGAGGTGGTGGAGATATTCCATCACTTGACGAAAAAGGTCATTGAGTTGGCCAAAAACATGGATCTAGTCATATCTTCACAGCTACTACACTTTACTGCGATTTAATCACCGATCCTACGGACCCTTTCTCTTATGACACCCTTTTCTTGCAACAACCGCCCAATCTGCTGGGCCCTGGCTTCCTAAGTTTGTTCGACTACCCAATTTAGTTCTTGAAATTGATGCAAATCTCATCCTAGCTGTGCTATTTCTGTGTAGTAGTGCTCTCTTTCAGCCTTAAAGTTTTTTGCCTGCATAACCATTTTGTTTTCAACAACGATGACTCTCTTCTTCAGTCTGGTAACCTCATTGTCTTTCTTTTCATTCAACTGTTCAATCAAGCATTCCCGTTCTTCCACATTTTTAGCCAATTGCTTTCGGGCCCTGGCTAGCTCACCCTTTTGCTTTGTTCAAGTCAAAACCATATTCTCCTACTTTCCGCCTCAGGTTGTTTATGGGATTTTCTGCGTCTATTTTCATTTTCTGAATTTAGACTCACAAGGCTTCATTTTCTTTGGCTAGTCTTTTCTTTTCACCCTCGTCCACCGCGGCTTGCAAACCATTCTCGAATTGACGGTCTTTGACTTATTTTTCCAGCTTTCCTATTGTGGCTCTGTACTCATTTTCCTTGGCTAACCAGTCCCACTATTCTTGTGACACCTCAGCAAATTCCTGAAGATGGGGTCTTTTGGCCGGCCTTCCGAACTCCACTTTCCTTGTATAACAAGAAAGGTACCCCGGTGCAACTTCACTTTTAGGAAGGTCAAGTACTCGAGTGTTCTCTGTCAAGTACTAGCATTCGCTCCAAATTTGGCGGACTGCTGCTTCATGAACTAACCATCGGGACCAATATCGACCATGTGGCGACCAATGTCTCCATCCTTGGGAACCATTTTGCATCTCCCTAACTGTCTCAGCACCCGGTATAGGGCATAAGGTTGGATGTTCCTGAGACCCATCAAAAGGAAATAAGGCCTGGTGGTTGGCATATATATAATTTCATCGAGGGGAAGCCACCCAAATTTCCATTCTATCTGACCTGCACCTATTGCACGGAGATATGATACACATACTGTAACTCTATCTGGAAATCTAAACCCATCAACTCTGGTATAAAATTCCTCTATGCAGCTCTTTTTTTACGACCCATAACTCATGAATTGAGGACAATGGCACATATGTTCAATCATCCACATCTGTAACAACAAGTTGCATCCTTCAAAGAGGTCTCCTCCAGCTTTACAGGCTGTGAGGGCATAGAAGATTTAAGATAAGATCATGGGTGCGAGGGTACTCTTAGCATGAGTAAGCAAAGTGATGACAACCACCGCTATCCATATATTAATATTCCCATCTTTCCGGGGAAACACCATGAGGCCCAAGAAGAATACTATAAATGCAAAACAAATGTGTTCTTCCCATTTGAGATGGTTTCCCTTACTACAAATTTTATTTTCTGAGTCGTTAAACCCCATATGTGTCCGTACCTTTTGTATATAAACTGTGGAGTACAAAAATCGACTGACAGATCTGTGTTGTGAACTCCCTTGCTTATTTTTAGTGAATCTAAAAATCTGTGTATGGCGACGGCCATGGAGCAATCGAGTACTAATGTCTCAGAGGAATTTTGGGGCCCATGATATATCCGGCTATTTCTTCCAAAGTTGAGGTGAGTTCAAAGTCTGAGAAATGAAATACGTTTTGGGCTGGGTCCCAGAATGTAACCAACACCTTTATGATATCCCCCCTAGGATTAATTTTCAACAACCCAGAGAGACTTCCCAAGTATGAACTGACCTTGTCTTGCCCTGATTCACCTAGATCATTCCATCACATATGCAGCTCCAAAGGGATCTTATTCATGACTGTTATTGGAAAATATTTATTCGTGCTTATTCTGCATATTTAAGCAAAATTCATGATTTATTTGACTCAAAACAAAACAAAGCTGATATTTTTTTAGATTTTCATTTCAAGAGTACAAGTCCAGCTTTGCAAATACGGCCTTTTAGCACTTCTGAGGGAAGCTTTTAAGGTTGTACTTGCTACGGACCACAAATTTGAAAAAGAATCCAAAGGCGGTTGTTCTTGCAAAAGTAGCCTTCCGATGTCCTTTTGGGGACATCCGGCTGATTTTGACATGAATTGCCTTATTTATTCATCACAAACAAAATTTGGTTCTTTGAGGCTATTTTTGCAAAATGGAGTTGGGCCCGATGGGGGTTGCCTACGTATCTCATACCCTGTAAGAATCAAACCGGCTTAGTTCGAGCAATTTTGACAAAATGAATGCCAATTTTTCTTGAAAACAGTAACAAAACTCTTACTTTTTAAAAAAAAAATTGGAAGAATTTCAGTATCTATTTGGGACATTGGTTTTTCGAAACAGGCAATTACCTCCTTTATCCTCACACTGCTACTTTCTTTCCCAAATTCTCCCTTTTTATTCAAAAGCCTGTCAGCATGCAAATCTGAAATAAATGCGCAATATGCATCAGGATGGTCTGTTATTTTAGGTACACCTGTCCTAGACGGACCCAACCCCTGTGTTGAGTCCCCTAAGTCAAATTCATATGATGCAAATATGTGTTCCTACAAGGGATTTGGCATGAGGCTAAGTTGTTCTAGGTTCAAAACTTAGGTATATATATTTTAGACTGTATATCCGAACGGACAATTCGAGTCGATGAGGGGGCTACATACCGGTAACCAAAAGGCCACCCGGCTTTATAAATTGTCCAAGTCTCTTTATTATTTCAAGGTATGATACTAATCGAATAGGGAGTCTCGACCAGCCTGCAAATCCCCGAAGATGAGAATAGAAGGGTTTCACAACAGTTTATATATAGTTCCAATAATATCAAAGCGGTAAAAAACAACCCTTAGGACATTAGGCTCAAACACGTAACAAAACCAGATAATAAATAAAGTCAAATAAAACAATTATGTTAAGCTCGAATTCTTGAACCCTGAACCAGAGATTCTAGGTTCGATCCCTAGCAGAGCCGCCAGAGCTATCACACCTCTTTTTTCATTACACCCCCGGTAGGGGCGTAGAATGGAGTTTTTTCCAATTTGAAGTGACAATCGAAACGATATTTATTTTATTAAATATTCAGAGTCGCCACTTGGGATAATTTATGGTGTCCCAAGTCACAGGTTAAATCCCAAATCGAGGAAAGATTGACTTTGTTTTACAGTCCGAGAATGAGAAATCTAGGTAAGAAATTCTGTTAACCTGGGAGAAGGTGTTAGGCATTCTCAAATTCCGTGGTTCTAGCACGGTCGCTCAACTGTTATAATTGGCCTATTTTCTGATTTTAAAACATGTTTTAACCTATGTGCAATATTTAAGTTTAACCACTTTTATTCAATTTTAGAAATATTGCAACGCTGTTAAAACACGTCTCGAACCACGTCACATAAATGTACCCGCGGTTTTTGATTTATTTTAACATTGTTGAGATTTGGATTTATGTCACATAAATGCGCACCCGAGTTTAGGAAGGTAAATTTTTTAACTAATGCGCCTAAAGAAACTACGCGTTGTTAACTTTATGAGGGCCATAAAAAATTCTCTAAATGATGCACCTCGATTTCTAAGGATAAGTTAGACTAATTAAAAGTGGGACACAAAATTTGTCATTTTGTTTGGCATGGCGTACCTCAACTCTAAATAAAAAGGTTATTTCAGCTATACTCGGAGGTCCATAATCGTTTGTTTCATCTAATATGGCACCCCTCCTTTAATTAATGACTTAATTTGTTAAAGATAATGGCGATTAAAATTTTACTCAAACTAACTAGCAGCTGCATGAGAAAGGATTATTTGTGTTAGACAAAGGAACCTGCCCATCACGAACGGACCAAGGGCCTAACTGCTGAAGCCTGGTTTGCATAGCCCCTATGACAGACTTAGTATGTGAAAAGGCTCATTCCAGCAGTGTTATCTGAGAAGGGCAATAATTGCAATTGGGCCAGTGCTTAGGCTAGTTCTTGTGACCCAACCGGTCCATATCCAAGACACATAATAACATATAATCAAGAGATCCAATTTACAAATCTAGGATATGGTCCAACACATTGGATATAGACTCACTAAATCAGGCTCAAATTTTATTTTACATGCAACAATTATAATATACCAGTCACTTGACAAAGGAGCAACCCAGAATGCTCACATAAAAGGCAATCGAGCATGCATAAAGACAGTAACTGTTCATACTCACTTTCGAGTAGGCTGAATCATCAATGCATCACCTAACATTTGGATTCTAATAATAACCTTGCCAATAATTGCAAAAACCTCTTGCAATTTTGTTATTTGTTAAACCACAAATTCGTCACTTGAATCACAGTTCTTTAAAACACAAGTACCCCACATATTTCTATAATTTAGAGCATAATGCTGGTAAATCAAGTAATAATAAGCCCAGGATATTAGGTCATGAATGACTCAAAAAGCCCAAACCTGATTCTATGCCAGTCCATATGAGCATTCACAAACCCCGTTTTGTTCTAAACCCCATAAAAAATTAATAAAATAACCCAAATTTCTTCTTTGTTGATTTATTAACTGGACTCGAACGAAATCGATTATACTTAATATTTCTAACTAGTAAATCAAGAAAGTGTAAAAATGTCGTCCTAGAATTAACATGCGACAACATAATTAGAGGGGGAAAACAAAGAAAAATCATAAGAAAAGATGAAAGCAAACAATGAAAATAAACCAAAAAGGAAAGGAGCACTTACTGAAACTTGGACAAAAGCAAACAAATTCTGGATCCTTAACTTATTCTGATTTCTAGTTATTATGATGTTAATAGTGTGTTCTTAACAAGAACACACGAATAATATCACAATATAACCAATCCTTTTATCAAGACCCGTAACCAGGATTTTTCAAAAACTAGGGCTCCCTTTGATTTAATATTCGACAAGTTCTAGAAACTTTCAAGACAATCTGAGTCAGGATTTGGAATAGGGGAATGGAGGTAATCTCAGGGTGTTATTTTGGTGGAGTTTGGGGTTGGTGCCGCCGGATGCGGCGGGGATTCAAGGGCGGTGCCCTAGGGTTTGGAGATTTCGACGAGATCCGGTGGGATTCGAGGGTATGGGTGGTGGTATGAGTATGAGGGTGAGGAGGCGGAACTTTTGGTGCCATTTTGGTGGCCATCAGAGACTACCGCCGCCGTGGGGCGATTTCCAGCGGCGGCGGACAATGACATTACAGGGAAGGGTTTTGAGACGCGGGGAAAGGGGGGAGCACATTAGGATATTAATATATTAAACTATCCTAGCTTCTGAGCCGTTGGATCATCTAATCCTAGACGGCTGGGATTTGTTTTAAGTGAAAACGGGGTCGTTTTGTGTGTGGGAGGGCTTGGACCAGGAGATTGGGCATGGTATGGGACAATTATGGACGGGTTTTTTTGGCTATTAAGCCTAAGTCTGGTGTTTTCAGCCTTTTAATAAATTAAAATCTTTTTATTTTCTTCTTTTCTTTTTAAATTATTTAAATCCTAAATCACCTTTTAAACTGGATTAATTTTCAAAATTAAACTAATTACTCAACAAAGTATTAATTAAAAGAAGCTACAAAATTTAAAATTAAAAAGCTAAAAATTCAAAGTGAGTCATTCATATTTTGATTTTTACTTCACAAAACAACCTAATTATTAATTAATTCTTAAAATGCACAACTAACTCCTAAACGCTCATGCAATACATTTTTTATATTTTCCACCAATAAAAATGCACAGACAAAATTGCACACAATAAACAGAAAATGCTATGAAAATCTACAGACTTGCAACCATTGAAAGAAATTGTTTTGTTTTGAATTTATGAGAGTAATTCATATAGGACAAAAATTACGTGCTCACAATTAGGACACATGACATGTTTCTGAGCAAATAAATATCAATTAAAATTAAAAAAAATTAGGTCTGTTAGTGGAAAAAGGTAAGGATTCGCTCATTTGATCACGACGAGGGCATTTATACTACCAACTTTAAACCGAGGTTATAGTTGTCCTATTTCATATAGTACATGAGCAGTTTTAATCGTTTTCTGTGTTGATAATTATATTTTGAATGTGTGAATAATTCTTATATTGATATCCGAAAAAATTGAGAAATTATATATAAGCTGTAGAAATACTCTTAATGACACGGTCCTTTTTGGATAAACAGCGCGAACAATATCATGTTAAAAATATTTTTGAGCTGGTTAAACATCACATCATGTTAAACATATTTTCGAGCTGGTTGAGCCCAACTATTTTCATCACTAACCATGTTGTATATGCCGTAACATGTAATCGCAAGAAATTATAGTATTTATGTATGCTAAGTTTACTAAGTACTTCTTAATTAATTAAGTTCTCCTCTTGCTTCATCTTTTTGCATGGTAGGGTAGTACCATAGTATGTCTTTATAAAATTTTCAATCTATGCTCGAGTGTTTGTGCATCACTCTGATACTACTTTAAACTTCTCTGCCATAGTTAATAATTTTTTTTAAAAAAATTCTACTTTACCTCCATTTTTGGCTATAGATGTTAGAGTAGTTTGTATATGTGAGAGTCCTACATCGATGGCATAAAGCCATTTAGTTGGCTTTATAAAGCTTGGTCCATTAAGTCCAATAAAATGAATAATTGACATATATATATATATGGCTTGGACTTGGACTTGGGCACGGGCCGGGTCGATTCTTTAAATAAAAATTTTATTTTTCGTATTTGTTTGGAACAACTTTTTGTTATTTAAAATTTGAATTTTAAATTTTAAATTTAAATTTTAATTAACAAAAAGAGTTCTGGCTATTTGTTAAAAGGGGCGTCTCTTCAGAAAAGACTCCTTTTCTAATCTATAAATACGAAAAACATCCCAGAAGTAGAGTATTCAATCTGCGCATATGTTTCAGGCTTTGTTGTTTTCTGATTGAGAATTGCTTATAGTCCCTAAAGTATATACATGCAATAACTCTTGAAAGATAGTGATCTTTGACGCCTCAAAGCATTTAATTATGTGTTACTTACCTATATTTTCTAATAATTGTAAAGAGTTATTTTTCCTATGGAGAAATTATTGTCTACTATTGAGAATTCGAAAGATTTAGTCAAATTAGATTGCTTTGATGGATAAAACTTCACTCATTGGAAGGACAAGATGATCTTCTTGCTCACTGCACTGAAAATCTTTTATGTCCTTGATCCATCGTTGGCTGCACTACCAGAACCAACCCCGGAGGATACTGATGCAATCAAAGCAGAGAGGAAGAAACAAGAAGAAGATGAACTACTTTGCCAAGGTCATATTCTGAATACTTTGACTGATCGATTGTACGATTTTTACTCCAACTTAATGTCTCCAAGGAAAATCTGGACAGTGTTGCAGACTGCATATGAAAATGAGAAACGAGGTATCGATAAATTCTCATCTTTGTAGTATTTCGAATTTAAGATGGTACATACAAAACCTATAATGGATCAAATTCATGAGTTACAAATCTTAGTTTTAAAACTAAATGATCTTGAAGTGAAAATTCCTGATGCACTTCAAATAGGTGCAATTCTCTCGAAATTGCCTTCTTCCTGGAATAATTATAGAAAGAATATTCTACATTCTACCTACAAATTAACTATAGAACAATTTCAAACTCATCTTCAAACTGAATGTGAGACTCGTGCTCGTGATGAAATTGTTCTTGCCTCTAGTTCTACGGTCAATACTGTTAGTCAGAATAAGTCAGGAAACGAAAATAAAAATCTGAAAGTTTCAAAGAAGTCTCTTAATAAAAAGAGAAACAATAGAAGCTATTATCATTGTGGAAAGAAAGGACATAAGATTTGAGACTGCAGGTTTAAGAAAGCAAGAATAAATTTTCATTCAGAAGATGTTGAAAAATTTGGAAACTCAAGAAATTCCGAGAAGGTAAACATAGTAGAAAGTTCTTCGTAAGGGTTAGTGGCTAAGATTTGTGATATACCAAAAGAGATAATTAAAGAGTTGAATATGGCTGCAACAACAACAAAGAATCAAGACTGGTGATTGGATTCTGGTGCGACAATTCATGTCTGTCACGATAAGAATATATTTAATACCTATTCGGAAGTTAAAGATTCTGAAAAGGTGCTAATGGGAAACCATGTTACAAGCGAAGTTGCAGGAAAAGGAACGGTTGAAATCAACTTTACGTCTGGGCAAAAGCTGACTCTTCTGAACGTGTTCTATGTACCTGAAAAGGTGAAGAATTTGATTTCTGCTAGTTTATTTTCTAAGAGAGGTTTCAAAATTGTAATTGAGTTTGGTCATGTAATTGTGTCTAAGAGTAGTCTATTTGTAGGAAAAGGGTATCATTGTGATGGCATGTTCAAACTAAGTGTTAATGCAATAAATTATGCTTCTGCCTATACCATTGTGCCTGATTCCTATTTATGGCATGCTTATATCTCTTGATTCTTTAAATTATATGTCTAAAAATAGTTATATCTGATTTCTGTAGATTCACATTTACAGATGATTTCTGTAGATTCACATTTGTTTACCTACTTAGAACAAAAGATGAAGCATTTCATAAGTTTAAGCAATTTAAGTCAGTTGTGGAAAATCAAAAGAATAGGAAAATAGAAATTATTCAAAGTGATAGAGTAGGAGAATACTTTCCTACTGAATTTAGTAATTTCCGTGAAGAGCATGGAATAATACATAAAAAAAGTGCACCTTATACACCACAATAAAATGGATTGGCGGAAAGGAAAAATAGAATTGTAGTAGACATGGTTAATTCCGTGTTATTAAATGCACACTTACTGCACAATTTGTGGGGTGAAGCACTACTTATTGCTTGTCATATATTAAATAGAGTACCTTCAAAAAGTGTTCATATGTTTCACCTTATGAACATTGAAATGGTATAAAACCTAATATATATTATTTTAAAGTGTGGGGTTATATATCTTTTATAGAGCTCCTGATCACCAAAGAATAAAATTGAACCTAGAGGGATAAGAAGTATTTTTGTTGGATATGCACAAAATTCGAAAGCATATAGATTGCTTGATCTAGAATCTAATGTTATAGTAGAATCTATTCATGTTAAATTTTTAGAAAAAAGATTCATTAATAATACTGTTGATGAGCAGTTGATTGGACAAAATCAAATTAGTCATAATACACAAAAGATGTCACATTCTGAAATAATTTTAAATAAAAGGAAAGTGACAATACTCAGCTACAACGTAAAAGAAGCCAAAGAGATAGAAAAGAAAAAACTCTTGATCCAGATTTTATATCTTCGGAATTTATAGTTTTTCTAGTAGAGGGAGATAAAACTAAAGTTTGTAATCAGATATTTTTCTTGTTTAATATAGAAGAAGATCCTAGAACATAACAAGAGTCCATATCTTCAAGAGATGTTGCTTTTTGAAAAGAGGTGATTAAGGAGGAAATAGACTCAATAATGTTTAACAACACTTGGACTTTAGTTGATTTGCATGCTGGATCTAAATCTATAGCTTGTAAATAATTATTCAGGAGAAAATATAATACAGACGGTTCTATACAAACCTTCAAAGCAAGACTAGTTGCAAAAGGCTTCACACAAAAAGAAGGCATTAACTACTTTGATACATATGCTCCAGTTGCAAGAATAACATCTATTAGAGTACTTTTATCATTAGCATCTATATATAATTTATATGCACATCAAATGGATGTTAAAACTACTTTTTAATGGAAATTTAAGTGAAAAAAAAAGTTATATGAAAGTTACCGAAGGATTTGTTCTTTCTGGTAATGAACATAAATTTTTTAAGCTTATAAAGTCTCTCTATGGCATGAAACAAGCACCAACATAATTGGCATGAAAAGTTTGATAGTATATTATTATCAAATGGTTTCGTACACAATCAGACAGATAAATGTATTTACTCTAAGTTTACAGAAAATTATGAAGTTATTATTTGTCTTTATGTCGACGACATGTTGATTTTTGGTAAGAACATGCTTGGAATTTCTGAAACTAAGAAGTACCTAACTTCAATCTTTAAAGTGAAAGATTTGAATGAAGTAGATACTATCTTAGGTATCAAGATTCAAAGAAGTGATAAGAGAGTAATTTTATCACAGACTCATTACATTGATAAGGTTCTTATTAAGTTCAGTCATCTGGGCATAGTGGAGTCTAAAACTACATATGATTCAAGCATCAAATTTACCGAAAATACTGGAAGAACAGTTGCTCAATTAGAATATGCAAGTGCAATTGGCAGTTTGATGTATGCTATGCACTGCACTAGGCCTAATATAGCATTTGCCGGTTGTAAATTTTCAAGGTTTACAAGCAATCCAAGTAATACTCACGGGAAAGCTATAATTAGAATACTTGAATATTTAAAGAGAACAAAACAATTAGGAATTTGTTATAATGGGTTTCCTACCGTATTAAAAGGGTATTATGATGCGAGTTGGGTTACAAATATACATGATAGTAAAGCTACTTCAAGTTGGATATTTACATTGAGGGGCGACACCATTAGTTGGGCATCCAAAAAATAAACTTGTATTTCTCATTCTGCTATGGAATCCGAGTTTATTGCATTAGCAGCTGCCAGAAAAGAAGCTGAATAGCTAAGAAATATATTACTAAATATAAAATTGTGGCCACAACCTATGCGAGCCATTTCAATATTTTTGTGATAGTGAGACTACTATGTGTGTAGCTCATAACAAAATGTATAATAGTAAATCAAGACATATAAGCTTAAAGCATGCTTATATAAGAGAATTAGTTACAAATGGAACTACAACTATAGTGTATGTGAGATCAAACAAGAATCTGGAAGATCCACCTACAAAGGCATTAAATAGAGATCCAGTACAACAAATTAGTGAATGAATGAGACTAAAACTCTTAAATTAATCACAAGCGATGAGAACCCAACTTTGAGTTGGTATAAAATCTAACAATATAAGTTCAATAGGAAATAACAAGTTGCTTCTGTTGATTAAGTACGACTCTTCTCAATTAAAGCTTAGATTCCTATGTATTGTTTACAATTTTGTGAGGAGTTTAGGAGTTATTAAATATATGTAATAACAGAGGCATAATGATAAACTTAAAAGTGCATACTGTTTCAAGAACGAGGGTGAATTAATTCTTAATGAAATTAGTAAATGTATGTAGTAACATGGACATAAAGTCTATTTCCACCTATATGCATATTGAGGTGGTGCCGTTTCTAACAAGATTTTAGGAGTTAATCTTGTAAATATTTATGAATTTGGATTAGCACATGACCATAAATCTGCTAAAGCATAATACTGGATTGTTTCTCTACTTAATAATATTATGCGTGCGTACTTTTGGTTTGACAAATGGAATTCTAGTTCAAACCTTAGGATACCAATAACTTCGTCAAACTTTAATGTACTTACACTAATGAAAAGTTCAAATCTATATATAAGATACTTTTCAATATGCATGATATTATGAGACATATTAAAAACTAGTAGGGGATTGTTAGAGTAGTTTGTATATGTGGGAATCCCACACCGATGGCATGAAGCCATTTAGTTGGCTTTATAAAGCTTGGGCCATTGAGTCCAATAAAATAAATAATTGATATATTTAGAAGAATATATATATATATATATATATATATATATATATATTATGACTTGGACTTGGAGCTTGGGCGTGGGCCGGATTGGATCTTTAGATGAAGATTTTATTTTTCGTATTTTATTTGGAACAACTTTTTGTCATAAAATTTGAATTTGAATTCAAATTTTAAATTTTAATTAACAAAAAGAGTTATGGCTATTCGTGAAAAGGGGCGTCTTTTCAGAAAAGTCTCGTTTTCTTATCTATAAATACGAAAGACATCTCAGAAGTAGAGTATTCAATCTGCATGTATGTTTCAGGCTTGTTATATCCTGATAGAGAATTGCTTGTAGTCCCTAAAGTACATACAACCAATAACTCTTGAAAGATAGTGATTTTTCACACCTCAACGCCTTTAATTCTCGGTTGCTTACCTATATTTTCTAATAATATATTGGTATTATCAAGAAAGCAAACTATCACACGACTATAAAATTGAAGAATTAACCCAAATAGCTATCTATCGCTTAATATATGCATAATTTATGTATGTATATGTATAATCAATGTATAATCTATATATATGGCAAGAAAAAATAAACAATAAATATAATTGACTATTTGTGTAAAATCCCAATTACATCTAAAAGAATGTTACATTTGTAAATAGCTGTTTTCGCTATCATTATGAATATATTGAGTGAGTCAACTTTTGATTTTTCAAGAGTAATTTCTTGGCCATTCTTTCAAGACACTATCTGATATGAAACTGAGAACTAAACAGTGTACTTCTAATTGCTCAAACTATACTTTTCATAAATAAAAAGAAAAAGAAACTACAAACATCGTAGATGTTCATGTACACATTTTAGTTATTTCTAGTAATACAATAAGGTACAATTAGGGGTTCATAAAAATACAAAAAATTGAAGGAAATTGAAAATTAAATTAACTATATCAAAAAAATCGATACTTTTTGGTTTGGTTTGGTTTTTATTTTTAATTTTAAAACCAATGAAATTTGGTTTGGTTTTGGTATTAATAAAAAATTAACTGAAAAAAACCCGAAATAAACTGACTATAGGAGTAGTTATTTTAAATTTCTTATTATACATATATATATATGTATATTTTTATACAATGTTTAATTTTCTTTTTAATGTTAATCACTTTTAGTATAATTATTTACCTTTATATTAAAGTTTGCTCGCTAATTTTTTTTTTGTTAAGTGTAAGAATCCATTTTATGTTAAAAAAATGTATTTTAATTGAGTCCTTAAAGTATTCATCACTATTTAATTCAATTATCATCAATATATTTTAGTAAATAATAGATTTTGTAAAGAGCAATTAATTTGATAGTGTTACGTTGAAAATGTGATTGCTGGAATATGTGTTTTGTAATGTATGTCTTATATTTAAGAAAAAGCTGATAAATAATCGAAAATACTGAAAAATCAATATAAACCGAATCGAAAAAAAAATGACTTAATTGGTTTAATTTGGTTCTAATATTTGAAAAACTAACTTACTTAATTTGATTTCTTTTTTTTAAAAAATCAATCCAAACCCAACCATAAACACCTTAGATACAAGAATGAATAAATGATGTCATACTAGTGACATGATTTTGGTGTGAATTATAGCCATTTTTGTAATAAGCACAAATCCGCAGATCAGTTGCATAAAGTTTAAGTGGGCGTTTGGACATAAGAATCGTAAAATTCAAAAAAAGTATAAAATTTTTTTATGTGAAAATGGTATTTGAAAATTAGAGTTGTGTTTGAATATAAACGTAATTTTATGTTATTTTTTAATATTTGTGAGTGATCTGAATGAAATTAACTTTTTAGAGTTTTTTAAAATTTCGAAAAAATCTAAAATTCACTCTATTAAAAATTGAAAATTTTATGGCCAACATTAATTTAAAAAATAAAAAATAAAAAAATTTCATAGCCAAAAGGGAAGTTCGCCAAATTCCTAACGTCCACAATCCGCATTATATATATTCTAACCAGTGAATTAAAATCTTTGAAGCGCTATTACAAAAATAGAAGATGATTTAGCATATGATGTCTTACAACTTGGCATAATTGTGTTCCAATACTTACACCTTTCAACCATTCAAATTCATAAAGTAATGTACCCGTTAAATTTTTCTTTCATTAACATAATAGGTAAATCTAATTAATACAATAGTTTAAAAGGCGTTTGCAAGACGAGACACACCAAATTTTATTCTTTTCAATTCAAATTACTTGTATTTATAAATTGTTTTGACTATTTTTTATGGGGATGGAGCAAATCAATATAAATATTTTCCACTTATTTATAGTTTTTTTATTTTTATACAATTTTACTCATTTAAAAATATTTATTGTAATTATATTATTTTATGAAATATTAAAAATAAAATACTCGTAGAGCTTACGCTCAATTCCTAAGACTTATGCCTCGCTGAATAATATATAAAAGGTCTCGCGGTAGGCCCACTCGTATTAAAACAACGGTTAAGGGTCAAATATATCCTTGTACTATTCAAAATATGCCATATTTATCCTCCGTTTGCATTCTTTAACAAATAAATCCCCACCGTTATACATTAGGGCCATATATATCCCTCAGTCGTTACAACTTGTTTCCACATAATTTTTTAACACGTAGCAGTCAACGATTGGATCAGATTACCCACCCATTCTATTTTTTAAACCCGCCCGACCCACTGTTCAGACCCGCCCGACCCCATTTCTTTATACACTCCAGCGTATAAAGAAATGTAAAATTCTTAAGAGTTGAAGAGAAGTATTTGCATCTCTTAGAGGGATTTGGTGATTCTTGCTTAGGAGAGAAGACCATGTTCGAAGAAGAGTTGAAAGTAAAATTCTTTTGAGTGCTGTAGGTGAAAAGGTTTCCCAAATAGAACTAAATACTTGTAATTTTTTCTTTACTGTTTTTTCCCTTTTGAAATTCTTGCATGAAAATGGCCTTCCATCTTCTATGAACTTTTTGGGTTTTTAATCTTTAAAGTGAAGACAACATTAAAAGAGCCGACCAAGGTATTTTCAAAGATAATAACTGATGGCAACTTGGACTACTTCTCTCAACCCACTATGCCAAATCAACTGACATCTCAGTTTCTTATTCTATATATCTTAGTTATTGTTTTTATTTCATAGTAAAGCTTCTAAATTTGTAGCCATTATTTTTCACTTCAACCTGAAGTCATGGGTGAAAGAAGACGCTACACCAAACTATGACCACTAAAAAACCCTTTCATATCTTATTACCTCATGTGAAGATGGTATAGGAGATTAATCAATTTGGCATTGAATCAGCTGAAAAGATGAAAATGATGTCATCAACAGAAATATTTTACACTGTCCTTTTTCAGGATATCCACCAAAAGAAATTTAATAGCTGCACCTTTTGAAGCTTAACTAAATACCAACAATAGGGTCGGGGCGTGTTTGAACAGTGGGTCGGGCGGGTTTAAAAAATAGAATGAGTGGATAATCTGATCCAATCGTTAACTGCCACGTGTTAAAAAAATTATGTGGAAACAAGTTTTAACGGCTGAGGGATATATATGGTCCTAATGTATAACGGTGGGGATATATTTGTTAAAGAATTCAAACGGAGGATAAATATAGCATATTTTGAATAGTACAAAGATATATTTAACCCTTCACCGTTAAAACAATGATTAATACTTCAATATAATAATTACCAAAGAAAAAAAATGGAGATCAATAGGGCAAAAGTGAAAATTTAAATCAAGAGTAGGGAATATTTGTCATTTTGCAGAAATAGGATAAGTGGTGAAATTGCCAATATCCGTTATTTGCAGCAAAAGGGCTCTAACCACTAAACCAGATAATTCATAATTCATGCTCAATCTTTAGAGCCAGCAGCTGTAGCCTAGAAAATGAGTAGCTCCTCAATTACAGCTTCTTTACATACCAGGTAAATCTAGCTACTTGATTCAGTATTTTACCATAGAAAAGCTTGTTGTATATTTACATTTTCATGTTAATTCTTGAATTGTTTATATTGGGTATATCGCATTTCTTGTCTCTTGGTAGATTTGTGTACATTTTATGCAAATTTGTGTCTTTTAGCTTGTGGGTTTTCCTTATAAAAGAATAAAGCTTGTAGCTTTTGTGTGTTGAGAAAAAAAGAAGCATAATTACTCTGCTTCCCTTCTCACTGCTTCTTTATATACCAGGTAAATTGAGCTTGTTGCTTTTTACATTTTCATGTTAATGATTGAATTATTGAAATTGGGTGTTGCACATTTCTGGTTTCTTGTTCCAATTTGTGTTAATTTAAAGCAATTTTCTGTGTTTTGGCTTCTGTTTTTTCCTTATAAATGAATAAAGAATTGTAGCTTTTGTGTGTTGAGGGAAAATACCTTAATTATTCAATGCCTCTTTGCATAACAGGTGAATCTAGCTACTTGATTCAATTTTTGACACTTCTTTTTAACATTTTTATTGGATTCTTGAATTGTTGAAAATGGAAATTGGGTATAGCACATTTCTAGTCTCTGGTTCCAATTTGTGTTAATTTAATCAATTTTCTGTCTTTTAGCTTCTTGTTTTTAATGAATATATTTTTTTTTATTTAGCTTTTGTGTGTTGGGAAAAAAGTAAGAACCTAATAAAGCTCCTCAATCAGAGCTTCTTTACATACCAGATAACTTTAGCTACTTGATTCAGTTGTTGGCACTAGAAAATTTGTTCTTTGATACATTTTCATGTTGACTCTTGAATAACTGAAATTGGGTATTTCACATTTCCAGTTTTTTGGTCAATTTGTGTCTAGTTTATGCAATTTTATGTCTTTTCATTTCTGGGTTTTCCTTATATCTACTAACAAAGATTGTAGCTTTTGTATGTTGAGGAATAAAAAAACTTAGTTATCCTGCTTTCCTTCTCAGATTTTGTTGTAAAATTTCCTAATGGGTTTATTCTGTTAAGTTTTGCAGCGCCTTTTACAGAAAATTAAGCTAGTCCCAAGTGTTTATTACAAGTTGGATTCTTGATTTAGTTGTCGAAACTGAAAAGTTTTGATTTTGTTTACAATTTAATTCAGTTTCTTGAATTGTTGGAATTGGGCAGTGTGCATTTCTAATTTCTTGGTCAATTTGTGTCTAAGTTGTTGAAGCTTAGAAAATGATATGCCACCCCTCCTCCGGGGGTTGGCGGTGGCGGAGGGGAGTACCTCTCATTTCACGATTCTGGCTGTAACTGTAAAAATACCTAATGGTTAATATCTGCTGTAGTTCTTTTTTTGACATTAAGTTTAGTTAATTTAACGGTAGGAGGAGCATTGCATTAGTCACAAATTGAGGCGGTCAGGTTGATTATGAGTCTGTGCTATGTATTTTAAGGTTGTTTATTCCAAAATGTACTTATAAAAAAGTAGTTAATTCTAATACTTTTCAATTTTTTGGTTGTAAACTACTTTTTGGTTTTATTTGCTGTGCCACTTACCCCCCCCCCCCCCCCCCCCCCGCCAGACAGTGTAGGCATGTTGAGGAATAGCAAGTTTTCTTGAAAAATACTTAAATATTCTTCCTGTTTTTCTGTTTATTGGCGGGTCTGAATGGGCTTCATGTGTCGAGTTTTGGATGTTATTTATGTAGGCTTCTTGTAAAAACATATATATTTAGTCTTCTTTTATTTTATGTCAGCAATTTAAGGTCTCCTTTCGTCGGGAGTTTGAATGGGTTTCATGTATCAAGTGTTACTGTTCGTCGTGTTGGTTTCGTGAGGAAGGTGGTCGAATGTAAAGAATCAAGAATTGGTAAGCAACCGATAACAGTACCTTCCAATGTGACACTCACAATGGAAGGCCAAGCTTTGAAAGTTAAGGGACCTCTAGGAGAGATGGCCATAACTTATCCACGAGAAGTAAAGCTTGAAACAGAAGAGGAAGGTGTTCTAAGGGTCCGAAAAGCTGTCGAGACAAGAAGGGCAAATCAAATGCATGGATTATTCAGGTATTCTTGCAGTTTTATTCACGCTGTTTTCTTGATATTTTCTTCGGTTTCATTCTTACTTATGGTAAACATGCTAAGTTATAATCTTAGCAATCCTTGTAGTTTAAACGTCATTGATTTGTTAAAGCTATTGATGTATCTTACTTCTTAAATTGATATAACCAAATGCTCCGTCTTTTGCTTTGAGGAGACCCAAAAATATTAGAGGTCCTTCAAAGCAAGCAGCGAAAAGGCCTATACTGTAAATATTTCTCGATCATCTAAACATGTTAAAGACCAAATAATTCAAATGTAGCAGATGTTTAGTGCTCTGGAAGTAGTAACGGTTCTGAGGTCTTGATAGGTGAATATTGGGCAGAAGAGGGAATACAGATCAGAAAAACTGCTAGGACTTGTTAGCAGAGGACAGGTATCCGTGCTTATGGTAGTTTTCTATGGTTAAAAGGCATCAGTCATGTTGAAATTCATAGTATTTGTGGTCAATGGCTGCAGTGCATTTGTTCGCATGATCTGCCTATGACAGTGCTCTTGGTATATGTATTTGTTGCTAGGAAAGAGGTAATATAGTCATACTGGAAATACGCGAGAATTCTTATCAAATGGAATTTGTACGAATGATTGGTTCGAAACCCGTCGAGCAGTAACTGGAGGACCAAAACTTTATAAAGAATATCGTGGAATAATTCGAATCAATCACTAGAAGTATTTACATGCATCTCAGCAATATACTGCACTTTAAACTTTAAAGTTCATTTCAGTGTAAACTGTATTAGCTAATTGAGCTGTCGCGTTAGACGATTGTGTGCTTTTAGCTCGTTGAAATCTTTATTTGACATGACTTGCTGATGGTCAATTCTAGTGACAATATGAATGCAGTGATGGTGTAAATACATCTTAGTTGCGTTTACTCTGAACATGTTCTTTTTTCTGCATTGAACTCGCCAGGACTCTTACTGATAACATGGTTGTCGGCGTCTCCAAAGGATTCGAGAAGAAACTTCAATTAGTAGGTGTAGGATATCGTGCAACAGTTGAGGGGAAAGACATAGTTCTTAATCTTGGATTTTCTCATCCAGTTAAGATGGAAATACCTGATGGATTGCAGGTTAAGGTTGAAGAAAACACCAGAATCACAGTAAGTGGTTACGATAAGTCAGAAATCGGTCAATTTGCAGCTTCAATCAGAAAATGGAGGCCTCCAGAGCCATACAAAGGTAAAGGAGTGAAATATGCCGATGAAATAGTTAGAAGGAAAGAGGGTAAAGCAGGCAAGAAGAAGTAAATGGTACATTTTGTTATTTCTTCCCTTGTTTTTATTGTATTTTAGAGCCATTTTGAAGTTAGGTTCATTCTGTAATGACATGACAATTTGTTAATCCAAAGAAAATGGGAGTCACACAATTTGAAATTGTAATCTTAATGGAGGTGGTTGCATTTGAGCCGAGGATTTACCAGAAAAAGCCCCTCGACCTTCTCAATGTAGGGGTAAGGTTTGCGTCTATGTTGCTCGAACTCTTCGAAAATGGTGCAGGGTGTATGTCGGATCCTCCAAAAATAGTGCAATTTTTTAGGATCCGATACGGGTGCGGCGATATTTTGAAGAGTCTGCGCAACATAGGTTTGCGTACACACTATCCTCCCAAGACTCCACTTGTGGGACTATACTAAGATTTTTGTTATGGTATAGAATAGGCGAGCTTCCTATGCAGAAATGTATAGGTAGAAAATATAGAGAACTTTCAAATATGGTGGAAACAATAAAGGATAAACATATCAAAGCATTAAGAAATACATTGAGGGGGTTTGATAATTAAAAAGGGTAAAATAAGCATTATGTGGGTATAGGAGGGAAAATTGTCAATAGTTTAAACTTTAAAGTAGAAAGAGAATTTGATTTTAAGCCAAAGTTGGAAGGGAAGATTAATTTTCATCCCATTTATCGGAAATATGATTATTCCTTCAATTTACATTATTTTCACTCGTTTATCACAAAATTTTAGTTGGCATTGTTCCCCCTTTTGTTTGTAAAATATTGTTTTTTTAATTTATTTAAAATATTTGGAAACTGTATAATGTTTACAATAGAATTTTGTCATTGATATAAGCTGTTATTATAGGCTCCCCTGATGAAAAAAAGAATTATTTGGTATAATTATACTTTTGATATCTTACTCGTGTATTAACTATATATGTCAATGAATTTTTCTTTTTTTTTTAAAAATTTCTTTTCCTCCAAGTTTTGTGCCTAATTTGACTTAATTTAGTAAAAGAAACTTGGAAAAGAGAACTTAAAAGCATAAGGAGTTTCCTAATTTGTGTCAATCTAGGAAAACGTGTTTTAGTCCTTTAAACTATATATTTCCATAAATAAATCGATTCCTAAACCCAAATTAATTAGGAAAACAAACCGAGTAAAAAGAGAAGGAATTTTGTTATAAATAGAATCCTATTTAAGGTGAATGTCTATATTTAGAGAGATTCTAGGGTTTACTACTTGGTGGCTAAGTCACCACCTCCCTATAAATAAAGGGTTTCTCTCCCATTGTAAATCATCCCAAGTATCAATAAGAATACTCCTCTCTCTATTTCTCTCTATATTGTTCTTGTTCTTATATTATTTCATAACACGTTATCAGCACGAGTCTCTAACCAATTGGAAAATCCTCTTATTTCTCGAAGAATCAATGGTCATGTATCCTCAAATGTGGTCTTGAAGGCTACTGCAGGAATTGGAGGTAGCTAGTGCATTAGGACTGTTGGCACCAGTAAGATGAATGTGGTTGGGAGTATGGGTATGACCTAGAAGTTAAGCATCCACGGCAGCCAAAGGTGTTGTACAGAATTCACAAGTTACACAAAGGAGAATAAACGAAGCAGTGAGAACGCAAAGTCTAGCGATTTGACGAATTTCTATACGGAAAAATAGAAGAGATGGTATCATCATAAAGTAATGCAACGGGATGGAAACCCAAGAGGTATATTTGATATCACAACATTTATTGGTATACCTTAAAGGTAAGTATTTTAATTTTCTCTTTCAAATTCTTGAAATTCTACGATTTGATTTCATATACAAACAAAGACAACAAAGTTTGATTATAACTCTAATGGAGTTTGTAAGAAATTACACTCACATGAAGTGGTAAAATTTCTATGCCTTGTCATGATCAAATTCATGTATGATTGTGGGCAAAGAATTAAAAAATCCGTCCAATTGAATTTGCTCCATTCCCTTTAGAGAATGTGGTAGCAGTATGTGATAGGTCTGAAAGAAGACAAAATCCGTCCAATTGAATTTGCTCCATTCCCTTTAGAGAATGTGGTAGCAGTATGTGATAAGTCTGAAAGAAGACAAAATTATTACCATGAAGGTATCAATGAATGTGGACGAGGCAATAGACGGAATTATAATCGTCATCATTGTGATAATGAGAATAATAAAGATTCTCAAATTAATCTTTCACTTTATGAAAGTAATATTTGACATGAGATTGTATATAATACATACAGATGATTATAATCCATTCCCTGAAGTGAATGTGATAATAAAGCCCGTAAGTATGAACACGCTCTTGATGTAATTTTGTTTCATGTCTGACATTATGAAAAGAAAGTTCGTTGCCCTTGAAATCTCGGGCAAGAACTATATGACATGGGTGTTGGATGCTGAAATCCATTTGGATGCAATGGGTCTTGGAGACGCCATTAAAGACAGAAATAATGCATCCACCCAAGACTATGCTAAGGCCTTGATTTTCTTGCGCCATCACCTTGATGAAGGTTTGAAAATTGATATATCACAGTCAAAGATCCACCTATCTTGTGGAATGGCTTAAAGGAGAGATATGACAATCTGAAGTTGGTCACTCTGCCACAAGCACGATGCGATGAGAATCCAAAAGCAAATAGTTCATAAACTATATATTATCGCTGCGGTGGAAAAGGGCACTGGACGAAAATTTGCCGTATACCAAGACATTTGGCTGAGCTTTATCAAGCATCTCTAAAGAGTAAAGGCCCTGAAACCAATTTTGTCTCTGACGACAATTTTGACATCACCCACTTGGATGTGGCAGACTTCTTTGAGCACCCTGATGGAAAAATAGACCACTTAATCAGTGATGGATCTGTGATGAAGGAAGATGGAATTGTTTGATTTTATTTGTATTAGTTAGTGAATAAACTAATAGTCATTAGTATCAGCTCGTATTAGTTAGTTTATGATATAATGTTGGTATTAGTTCTTTAGAATGTTTCAATATGCTTAAATTTCAAAGATATTTTTATTTTTCAGTAGAGTTAATCGACTAACCTAACAGTTAGTCGATTATCTAATATTTCGCATTAAAACTGCAAAACAATCGATTATATACTTGTTAACAATCGATTATATTAGACAGTGTAATCTGAAGTTTTTCAAAATAGCAAATAATCGATTATGTATGTTTAACAACCGATTATATTAAGACAGTGTGATCTGAAGTTTTTCAAAATAGCAAATAATCGATTATGTATGTTTAACAATCGATTATATTAAGACAGTGTGATCTGAAGTTTTTCAAAATAGCAAATAATCGATTATGTATGTTTAACAATCGATTACATTGAGACAGTGCTTAAACTGAAATTTTCAAACTGCAAAGTAATCGATTATGGAAAACATATAATCGACTATCTGATTTAGTTAGTCGAATAACCTCAGCAGATTTTGAAAATATTGTTTAATTATGAAGCAACGGATTAAATTTGTTTATTCTCATGTTCGTATATCTCTTTTGATTAATTGATTCATGTACGACACATACGATATTCAAAGAGAAGAGATATTACTCTCATTTAAGTATAAGGCAGATGTTACTACAATTTCTGGTAGTAATAAATTGATTAAAGGCTCCGGAAGAGCAACTATAACTCTACCTAAAGGAACAACATTTTAGAGAATGCAATGTTCTCCTCCAAGTCTAAAAGGAACTTGTTGAGTTTTAAAGATATCATTCAAAATGGATATCAGATTGAGACAATACATGAGTATAATCTTGAATACCTCATTTACTCATGAAAACGAGGCTGCCCACTTCGGTTTGGGGTCACGCCATTTTGCATGCAGCAATGCTAGTTCGTCTCTGACTGACGAATTATCACAAATATTCCCCGTTGCAATTAGTTTTGGGTCATGAACCTAATATATCCCACTTAAGACTTTGTGGATGTGCAGTATATGTGCCTGTAGCACCGCCATATTGCACCAGAATGGGTTTTGCAAAGAAGGTTAGAAATATATGTTGAGTTTGAATCGCCCTCCATTATTTGCTACCTCGAAACATTGACAGGGGATTTGTTCACTGCACGATTTGCAGACTTTCAATTCGATGGACACTTTTCCCAAAATTAGGGGGAGAAGTTGGTGAAACCAAACGGGAAATTTTGTGGAAAAATGCATCATTATCTCATCTTGATCCACATACCTCTATTTGTGAAAAAGAGGTGCAAAATATTATCCATTTGCAAAGAATAGCAAATCAAATGCCAGACGCATTTACAGATTTGAAAAGGATAACAAAATCACATATCCCCGTAGTGAATGTAACAACATCTGATTCACGAATACATATTCATTATTGGAAGAATATGAACATGAAATTGGTATTGAATATACCACACTCACCCCTAGAATGAGGTTTGAGATGATATATGAAAATAATGTCATTGTTATGGCATGAATAGTCATTGGTCACGTACCAATTGTACGCCAAAATAATTTGTCAATGTGATTATCAAAGGACAATAATAATGCAAGAAACATATCTTGCATATAATTTTGACATGACCATAATGGTATAACTTTCTCTTTAAAAGAGATATTCACCACATGGATGTTGATGAATTTGTGGTAGTACAAAATTAATTGAGAGCTCTAGAAGAGCCAATTATTACTATGTTGGAGAAACACAATTGATTACCAATAAGGTATTGTGTTGTAATAAGTCTCAAAGAAACTTATTCAGTTTCCAAAGTATATGCAAAAGAGATTGATTATATTGAGACTATAAATAAAGGAAAGATTTGATATCTTCTATTACTACAACTTGTAGCGGGATAATCTGTATGTGAAAAACTACCCGCTTTATTCTCCAGTTTGTACTACACAAGAATACCACAATAAAGTGGACGTTTATTGATATAAAAACCCATATCATAATAAACTTGAAATTTATTGATAATTGCACATGTCATGGTGTAAATTTGGAGTTTATCAATATTGATAATTTATTCAGTTGGCATTCGGGTTAGCCATATCATTTTAAGTATGATGTGCAGTAATAGAGAATTCACATGGGTAAATATTAAAGAACTAGAAAGTTCTTTACGAATTCTCTTGTATTATTTGTTCTCATTAATTAATATACCAACTAAAGTGTTCGGGTTGAATCCCATAAATTTTGGAAATATCAAAGGTGAATATGGGCCCATTCACCTGCCATGTATACCACATATGATGCATCTATGATATGGTTACATGTGCGATTGTTATTAACCCGCAGCCTGGCCGGTGCTTGCGAGGTAAATTGCTCAGTAATATAACTTCGAGCATAATTTCCAGATTTTCTATTCAAGATAGTTCATCTTGATAAGTTGGTTTATATCATAGTTGGTTTAGCAAGATAATTATTGAGTGCCTTCACTTAATAGCTAAACTGTTTCTTATGAGAACAAAGTTATATATATCTGTTTGATATACGTTGTATACGAGAGTATATTATATTCTCCCCTCACAAGTGGTTCAGGGTCAGGAACCAAATAATTTTATCTTATTATTATTGATGTGCGGTGTATATTTTCATTAACACCATAATGCACAAAGATGGACTCTCAAAGTTGAGGAAACAAGTTAGCTTTTCTAACATGAGGGGGAGACATGATAAACACTTGAGAAAAGGTTACATGGGATGAATTATCATTTGTATATATAGATCCTCGAATATCATAATATAAACCTGAAGTTCATGAAAGGATAATTCAATTGCAACATATTGCAAAGCATGCTATACGCATTTGCTGACCCAAAGAAAGTAACTATATTCTCACTGCAAATGCTCATATTAAGTCCCAGAAGGACAAAGTCTTTGATACGCTTAAAGCGTATAGACAAATCAGTTTCAAAATAACTTCTTAATAAAGAAGATGAGCAAATGATCAAAGTGATCATAATGGGGAGGCAAGTGATCTAGAAGATCACATGACATAACACTTCATAAAATCTCATGAGAGATTCAGGTACCTGAATATATGAATAAAGAAATCTCCATGTTATGTCTTTATGAAAATTTACTGGAACCGATATAAAATGTTCGTCGACGACATCTATGATAGCGCTAAATATCGATGAGGATCTTAAAGTTTGTCGAATACAAACAAAAATATTGGCTAAATGGAAGAGATACAATTCAAGCAGAATTGATTCCATATGAAAGACATGTAGTTTTGGACATGTAGTTCAAATACTTGAAAGTATAAAGTCAATGTTGCTTGGAGCATATACAATTCTTGGTCCTGAAGTACCACATCCTAAGTGCAACTTGTGTACATATGTATCTTGCTATAACTATAAGCATGATGGCATCGAGAATACCTCTATGGAGATATTGAAGAGTCATTCCACGACATTATATGAAGATGTTCATATCTATCACGAATGATAATTTCAAGGTGCGGAATATTTATTCAAATCAATATGGCTGATTTATTTATCAAATCTCTACAAAAGATCGTTTTGAAGATGGTTCACAAGATTGGAATGCAAATGCTCAAGGATGTGAATTGATGCTCTTTCAGGGGGAGTTAATGCGCGTTGCACTCTTTTTCCCTTACAAGGTTTTGTCCAACTGGGTTTTCCTTGCAAGGTTTTTAACGAGGCAACCAATAGGCGCATATTCAAACATGTGTACTCTTTTTTCCTTTTCTATAATTTTTCCCCATTGGGTTTTATTTAGTTAAGGTTTTAACGAGGCACATTATTGAATAGACATTCAAGGGGGAGTGTTATAAATAGAATCCTATTTAAGGTGAATGTCTATATTTAGAGAGATTCTAGGGTTTACTACTTGGTGGCTAAGTCACCACCTCCCTATAAATAAAGAGGTTCTCTCCCATTGTAAATCATCCCAAAGTATCAATAAGAATACTCCTCTCTCTACTTCTCTCTATATTGTTCTTGTTCTTATATTATTTCATAAAAAATTTCTATATATATCCGAATCCTAATCAATATAGGCAATCAAAAAATATTATTATAAATAGAGGAGTGGCTCTTACTTTAGAAATCAACATCCTAAAGTTTTTGTTGAAAAAAATGGGAAAGAGGAAGTCAAGAACAAAGGCAGTACCAAAGAAGACAATGGCAAAACTTGATACAGTTTTCACTTGTCCATTCTGCTGCCATGGAAGTAGTGTTGAATGTCGCATTGATGTGAAGAATTTGATTGGAGAAGCCATCTGCTACAATTGCCGAGAAAGATTTTGCACCGATGCGACACCTTTGACCGAGCCTATCGACATATATTCCGAATGGTTAGATGAATGTGAACATGTCAATAACCTTCGAGATGATCAAGACCACAAAAAACGTCAAAGAATTATTCTCCTATAAATTTAGATGGCAACTTATATATTTTCGTGTTCTAAAAGACGATCTTCTTATAGTATATGATTTTGTTCTTATGGAGCCATTTTTTTTCTCTGTCATGTATGTAATCTCTTTTTTCCATCATCTATAGTAGAGTAGTTGCTATCGTTCTGATTTTTTTCAAGTTCAACCTCGCAAGTAGTAAGTGGCTTAGAACTTAGATATCTTATGCTAAAACTTAGAAAAAACCACAATATTTCAAAAGTATATTACAAGGATTAGGTTAAGGATTGATAAAATTCGATGACGAACTAAATTTGGATTGATCTATTACAGGGATAACGATACTGATTTTGTCACAATATTGAAGGTAAAACTTACAGTAAAGTTAGATTTCTGTGCTTTCATCTTAGAGGAGTGTTCAAAAATATAAAAGAGTAATATATCTAAAAGGTGGCTCGACAATATTGGTGGTGAACCCAAACTATATTAAGAGGTCTCATAAACTTATTTTGATAAATTTCATACAATAATGAGACATAAAAAACACTTATTTTTTGATCTATGGATCAATAAAACACGACAAAAGAAAATAATTAATTTAGAAAAACTAAGTCAAAGTTAGAAAGTGAAGTGTCCGAAAACATAAAAAACAAATAAATGTACATGGAGGATTAAAAATTAGAACCAAAGAAGTAGATAAGTATATTAACTAACGAGAGATAGAATTACTGTTATTGAATCACTCATTTATACGACATCTACCAAACTAAAAAATTATTAAACATTCAAATGTCTTTTTAATAATAATTATAAAAATTATCTGTTGTATATAATAATAGAGTACAACAATTTTGGGGCCTTCAGTATTTGGGTGCGTAAGGCAATTGCTTCACCAGCCTTACCCTGATGTTTCTTTCCATGTCCTTCAAAGAAAAGAAATATTAGGAAAAAACACGTCAACTACAAATTTTCCATACGATTAAATCAAAACAGCAAATTCAGAAATATTTGTCGAAAATCACCTGTTGGGTTGATCCGACCAAAGCAAACGTGGGATGTTTGGGACGACTATTTAGTAATTTACAACGTCAACTGATCTACTTAATGAGAATCTCTATAATTTCTCACACAATAGTACGTTGTTCTACATATATACATTTTTTAAGGTCATTAGTCAACATCTTTCTGGACAACGATATAGGGGTAACTTCGTTTTCCACTGACTTTATGAAAGTTGTTTAGGAGCTCAATTAGTGGTGAGACCAAATAACTGAAAATCCCCGTATCAGGAATCCACTTCTATGTGGGCGAAGGGTTAAAAAGGACACGTAACCGGGAAGAGCAACGAGAAGGTAAATTAAACTCAGACTCAGATAGGATAGAATTGTGAATGTTATATGCCTATAAGGTCTCATATTTTAGCTGAATTTACTATAACTCTGTAAATGAGAGTCGCACAATTTGAAATTGTAATTTTCATGGATGTCTTGAATTCCATAACATCAACAAATTCATGAAAATTGAAAATAGATTTACAAATAAATCGAAAACAAAAATTTATATGTCAGTAGAAAATACAGAAACTTCATCAATAACGAAGTCAATAGAGTTAGTAGATATATATTAAGGAGGTGGAGAAATGACATTACATATTTACAAAAGTCTATAAGTGGATACGAAAAAAGACTAGAAAGAATGTTGGCTTTAAAATTAAGGCCTACTTTTCTTCATTGTCATTTTCTCCAACTTTTTCCTGCGACTATCCTTGTGTTTTCTAGCAAAAATGGTTAAAGAAAATGAAGTTTATGTTCTCTCCACTTAAGTGTTATATTTCCTAATTTTTTTGGTTAATAGTACGTTTGTTTGTTTTTCTTTTACTGATTTGTCGCATCATTCAACTTTAAAAACTGTGTTTCTTTTAAAGGCTGGATAATCTGTCGATCAATATTTTGTCATTGTTCTTCTAACTAAAATACCTTACAACTTTGTTGAAGTTTCAATTAAGAAATATTTTTCAAAAGTATCAAAAACAAGTTTGCCTTCCATCAAGACCAACCTTATCGAGAAGAAATATCGACAAATCAGCAAAGTTAGCAAACATTACGTAGTCCGATTAAAAGTTAAGCTATATGTTATCTAATTTATCTCTAAGGATATGATCATAAATAGGAGAAAATGAAGGTTGAGAATCATAAGTAGGGGTGTCAAATGGGCAGATTAGACCGATTTTAGTAGGGTTAAAATGGGTTGGGGCAAAAATTAGACGCGTCCAAAAGTTATTTGGGTTAAGATAAGTTGGATTAAGATGTGCTAGAATTTGGGTCATAACCCAACCGACCAACTCTTATCAAGCTTTACTTAATATGTGTTGTTTTCTCATGAAATGTATAAGTACTAAATAAATTTTTTTCTTTTGTTATGGTCATATATAACATATCAAACAAAAAAAGTTAATTCTAATATATTTTGGCAAAGTAATTCATGGATCAATTTGGGCTAAAAATCAGCCCAATTTTAAATGGGTTAAGATAGGTTGGTGAAACAGCCAAACCCGCTAGTAATATTGTCCACTCAGGGCCTAGGCCCTCACGGGTTTAAAACGCGTCATAAGATCTAAGGCTTGTTAACTTATATACCCAATACCCTTCTTGTATTTTGGCGATGTGGGACTCCGTCTAAAGTCTGGGGTGTTACATATACCCCCTCTTATGGACTCAGTGTCATCGCTGAAATTTCCCCTCAACATAGGATTCGCCTAGACTGAGGTTTGCCCCACTACATGAGATTCTCCTAGACTCAGCACTGAGGTTTGCCCCGCCAAACTGGGATTTGTCTAACTCAGTTGAACTCTGACCCACCGTCGGCAAGACTGACATAAAAGTTGCTCTGATACCATCTGAACAGCCCAGCCCGCTAGTGATATTGTCCTCTCTGGGCATAAGCCCTCACGGGTTTAAAATGCGTCATTAGGATCTAAGGCTTGTTAACTTATATACCCAGCATTCCTCTTGTATTTTACCGATGTGTGACTCCGTCTAAAGTCTGGATTATTATAGCTGTGTCAAGATGGATTGAGTTCAATAAATGGACGGGTCAATAACCAGGCCAACCTTGGGTGGCTTGGGCGTGTCATCTGGGCTTGGCCAAATTTGACAACCCTAATTATGATAGAAGGTTAGTAGATAGCCGAACAACTTCTTTCTTTTCCGTAGGAGAACATGGTTCTAGTTTAGAGCATCTCTCCCTCTTTTCCTTACTAATATCAGTATTATTATTCTATTATTATCTTTTTCTTCGATTTAATCACTATTTTTATTCTTTTTACTATTGTTATCTTTATTATTTTTGCTGCCATTACTTTTATTTTATTTTTGTCATAGTTTTTTTACTCTTTATATTTTTCAAACCCTATTTGAAAATGCTTTTCTTGAGCCGAGGTATACCTTACACAAAGCAGGAATAAAGTTTGTGTACATCTCACTTTCCTAATATTTCACTTGTGAGATGTTATTGTTGTTATAATTGGTGTATGTTTATCGATTTTTTAAATAATTATTTCATTAAAGTTTGAACTTCCTTGACGAAATTCCTAACTTTATCACTGCTTGTATACATGGGCGGAGCCATAATACATATTATGTATTTGGTCGAACCTAATAACTTTGGTCCAGACTCAATATTTGTCTTAAAAAATTCACTAAATATATACAAATCCTTAATTTAGAACCCAATAACTTTAAATATAACAAAAATGAATTTTTTTTAACCATGTATAGTTCATAGCCCTCTTTCTTCTATGCTTGCTGCTATATAATAGCCCTTTAGTTTTTAATCTGTAGTAACACTCTAACTCAGGCTTTCATCATTTTTCTCTTTCTAAATATTCAAAGTTGGAAAGAAAAAGGCAGTTGACACAAGAAGAAAACTCAAGAACTTTTCATAAAAAATTCTATTAAAATTGAGCCATCAAATTTAAGTGATCTAAGAGGGAGCTTAAGTTTAAGGGTGAATAGTACTAACTCTATATGGAGGAACAATGACGTGGAGATTTTTAGTCGTTCGTCGAGAGATGAAGATGATGAAGAAGCTCTTAAATGGGCAGCTCTTGAAAAACTTCCAACATTTGATCGTTTAAGAAAAGGTCTCTTATTTGGATCTCAAGGTGTTGCTGCTGAAGTTGAAATACATAATCTTGGTTTTCATGAAAGAAAGAACTTGCTTGAAAGGCTCGTGAAAATCGCCTATGAGGATAATAAGTTCTTGTTGAAGCTCAAGCAAAGAATTGACAGGTAAGTGAATGCATCTTTTTATCTCTATGTGTATGGTTTTTTCTTCTTTGGGCTATACTAGGGCAGGGGCAATCCGGTGCACAAGGGATCCCGTGTTCACGCAGGGATCGGGGAATGGCTGCAACCAAATGGGTGTGACGTAGACAGCCTATCTTAATGCAAGTATTAGTGGCTGCTTCCGTGGATCAAACTAGGTCACTCATGAGAGAGACAACTTTGTTGGATAAAAAAGATCTATATAGACGATACCAAGTAATTGAGATTAAGTTTCAGTAATATTAGTATATTTACTTTAGGTTCAATGTTCGTTTGGAGTCTTCAAGCCATGTTAGATATTTATATGCTATTAGCAAGTATAAAGATCTTGTAGTATTAGAGGAAAAAAGATAGTCAAGTGCATTAAGCTCCCTCTATGCGCAGAGTCTAACGAATGGTCGGACCACATGAAGCGTTATTTATGCAGTCTTACCTTGCATTTCTACAAGAAGTTATTTTCGTGGCCTGAACACGTGACCCTCAGGGCACACGACGCATATATTGTCTTCGCGCCAAGGCTCTCTTCCACTTGAGAAAAACTAGTTTTTATGTTACTGAGGCGGGCTTAAAATGGAGCGCCGTGGACAATGATGATTCATATAGTCAGTCGGAGTTGCTTAACATTGAGACACATTAGCTGTTATAGTGTTGTTTATCTATGAGTAGTTGTTCTTTCCCCCTCAACTTAAGTGGTTTGATATTGCTTTTCTTTCTTTTATAGAGTTGGAATGGATTTGCCATCAATAGAAGTAAGTTATGAGCATCTAAATATTGAGGCAGATGCATATATATGAAGCAGAGCTTTACCTACATTTACCAACTTCTTGACTAATTTTCTTGAGGTAAAAATCTAAAAGAAAATCTTGATTTTAAGTCTCAAAATGGTGTTTGTAACTAACATTTTATTCTTCTTTTGGGGTTCACAGACAATGTTGACCTCTCTCCATATCCTACCAAATCAAAAGAGGAAACTCACTATTCTTAATGATGTGAGTGGTATCATTAAGCCTTGTAGAATGACTTTGCTTATAGGACCTCCAGGTTCTGGTAAAACTACTCTATTATTAGCTTTGGCTGGAAATCTTGACCGTGCACTTAAGGTAAGACCGTTAGTTCAATAAAATTAATGCTTATCATGATAGACTATCAGTGCGTAGAACAGTTCTAATTTTCTGATTTTTTTTTTGTGAAAATTAGTTTACTGGTAAAGTGACCTATAATGGACATGAAGTCATGAAATGAATGAATTGTGCCACAAAGAACTGCTGCTTATATTGGCCAACACATTGGAGAAATGACTGTAAGAGAAACTTTGGAATTCTCTGCCAGATGCCAGGGAGTTGGCTCTCGCTATGGTTAACATTTCTTCAAAAAAAATGCTGTTGTAATTTAACAAACGTAGATATATCGATTGATGTTTCTTGAAATAATTAATTTGCAGATATGTTGGCTGAACTGTCAAGAAGAGAGAAAGCAGCTAAAATCAAGCCAGATCCTGATCCTGATATGTTGGGTAGGTGCTCTTTGAAATAAAATAAAGCATCATAGTAACAGTAAAGGTTAAGAAAATAGCAAAAAGCAAAGAAGTCTACCAATTCCTTCTAAAAGAGCGCTTAACAAGTATGCAATTTTTTAGTAATTGAACCAAGTAGAAAACTTGCTTTATTGAAGGTAAATGCTACACTTAGTTGTTTTGTGACAACGTAGGCTGCAGCATCAGAGGGACAAGAAGCTAATGTGGTTACAGATTATGTTCTTTAAGGTAACAAAACTTAAGTCCAATAATTTCTCTACATTTTCGACAAGAAAAAGGTAGAAGAGATTTGATAACTAAGTGATATGTGTGAGCACCTGATTTTTGCATCGCATGATTTGCTCCTACAGAACTCTTAAAATTAAGATCATTCTTTTATTTATTTGATTTTTAGGACTTAATTGCATATTTTTCATGTTTGTTTGCATTTTTATGTGCATTTTTGAAAATACAAAAATACATCTTGCATTTGCATTTAGGATTTAATTTTACATATTTTAGATAAATTAGTAGTTAGGATTTTACAAAAAAATAAAAAAATAAAATACAAAAATCACAAAAATTGATTTATTTTTGCCTTGTTTAATTTTTAGCTTTGAATTTCGTTAGTTTTTTTTAATTTGGTATTTAATTAATTGAATTAATTATTAGTTAGAGCTTAATGTAATTTGGTAAGTTAATTTAGTTTTTTTAGAGTTAATTTAGGTTTTTAGTTTTAATTGGAAAAGAAAAGAAAAGAAAATTAAGGAAAATTGAGCTTCCTCATCAAGATGCCCTAATCTGGGCTGGCCCAAATGAAAAGAAACCCAAAACCCGTCCAAGAAATCACCTCTACCCAGTCGGAACCCACGTCAAAACCTGGTCCCCTGACTTAATAGCCAAAACGACGCCGTTTTGCCTTAATAAATCCTGGCCGTCAATGTTTCATTATCTAATGGCCAGGAACCTAGGGTCTAACCCATATATTAGTGTCCAAACAGAACCCTCCCCCCTCGTCTCCCATCTCTCAGCCTCAAACCCTAGAGACCTAAAAAACAAAACCTAGCCACCCTATTTTCCCACGCCGACCCCGTCGTCCGCCGCCTACCGAAAATCGCCTCCACCGGCAGCGAGTCTCCAAACCACCCCATTTTTGCACCATAGACTCCTCGCCTTCTCCTCTTTCTAAATCTTCCAACCCCTTCCTTAGAATCCCAGCCAAACCTCTCGAATCTTGAATCAAAGAGAGGCGGCAAAAACCCTAATTCCTCCTATCAACCCCAAATCCACACCCTAGAGCCATTGACCCTCTCTCCTTAAATCTATAGCCATCTCCCCTCGAATCTGTGTGGGACTCGTCAAATATGGAATCTTAAGATCGAGTCTTTGAAGCCAAATCTAACTCACACATAAAAAAGCTATTGCTCCAGTTCCCACGAGCTTTTTAAGGCTGATTTCAAGCCTCAAGTTCAAGCCCTACTCGGTAAGTTTTCCTGCATTTCTTGGCTCACACCCCTCTCTTTTCTTCCTTGATTTGATGCACTTGAAACCTGAATAAATTTGGATGGTCGAAAGTCTGTTAGGTTATGGTGTTCTTCGTTAAGTTTCACGTTCCCAAAAATTATTACTTTAATTGTTTGATCTGTTATGCATAATTTTATTAGTATCTCTATTAAATTAATCCAAACCCACTTAGGTTTAATTCTGCCTTGTCAATTTTGGTTTATTTATTGGTCTTCATCCCTTGTTAATGCATGAGTGTCAAGGTGATGATCAGTAAGGAGTTAATTTGTGTTACTATCATTTGGTTTTGTTTTGGGGCCTGGGTCAGAATTTGGATATTGGAATTTGTTTGTTTGTGTTACTATAATTTGGGTTAATTTAGAATCCGTTTTGGGCACTTTGTGCCATTTGTGACCCGGTTCAAGTACCTGGTTGTTTGAGCCCAAGTCTGTTTGGTAGACTAGGGGTAAATACAGGGGTAATTAGGGGTAATTTGGGTAGTCTAACTAGGGAATCTTTGTTGTAATAGAATAGGACGCTTCTAGTGGGGGTTCTTTTTGAATTTCAAACTTTTTGATAGTTTAACTTGGATAGCAAGTCAAAATTTTAGGGATTCCTAAGTTAAAACACAAATTGAAAAAGGGACCTAAGGGTTAAAATAAAATCTGAAGGGTTGCCCTACTTGCCTGCATATAAAGCCATTGCATTCTTGCCTTGCAAGGTAGAATTAGAGATCAGACCTAGAGAATTTCCAAGTACTGAGAATACTGAAAATACAAACAACTGAAAACTCTAAAAAGATACTGTCTCGTTAACTCTTGTTGTTGATTTTTGAAATTTGTCCTAGTGTTTGATATAATTTTGAGTAGCCGGTAGCTGAAATGAGCTGAAATCAAGTCTAGTTTGAAGTCTTCTGGTTTGCTGCTGCGTTTTAAAGTTGTTTTTCTAGGTTGTTTGCATCATTTTCTGGGTTAAAAGTGGATGCTTTTTTGCTGCTGATTTCTACTACTGTTGTTGTTTCTTTGCTCTCACTGCTTTCTTCTGTTTTATTCTCAAATATATGCTCAATCATCCATATTTTCAGCAACAAATTACAACCCTCGAAGAAATCTCCCCCTGCTTTGCAGACAGTGAGAGCACGGAAGATGTCGGACAAGATCATTGGAGCGAGAGTACTCTTAGCTTGGGTCATCAAAGTACTAACGACTCGCGCTATTTGTATGTAGACGTTCCCGTCCTTTCAGAGAATACTAAAAGACCAAAGAAAGACACCATGAACGCGAAACATCGATGCTCCTCCCACTTGAGCCGATTATCCTTGCTACAGATAAGGTTTTCAAGGTTGTTGAATCCTCCGATGTGGCCATATCTTTGATATATAAATTGCAGGGTGCAGAAGCCAGCCGATAAGTCAGGGTTGTTAATCTTTCTACTAATTTTCAAAGAATCCAAAAATTTGTGCACAGCGAGGGCATTGGGTGCGATCAAGTATTGATGTCTCAAAGGGATTGTATGGGTCTCGATATATCCGGTCATTTCCTCTAAAGTCGGGGTTAGCTCAAAGTCCGAGAAGTGAAAGACATTGTGGGCTGGGTCCCAGAAAGCGATTAAGGCCTTTATGATGTCTCCCCTGGGGTTAATTTTCAACAAACCAGTGAGGCCTCCCAGATGTGCGTTGACCCTTTTCTGTCCTACTTACCCGAGATCGTTCCACCATAGTCGCAACTCCAAGGGAATTTTGTTCATTATCGTGCTCATTCTGCAAATTTATTAGGATGAAATAGTATTCTCAAAATATTAAAACTGATATTTTATGAAATTTATTTTAAAAACTAGGACCAATTTTGTGAATACGGCCTTACGACACTTTGATGAGAAGGTTTTTTGGGTTGTGCTTGCTTACCAGCCAGAATAAAATTCAGAGGTGGCCATTTATGCAGGATCAGCCTTCCGGCGTCCCTTGTAGCAACGTTTCAACTATTATCGGCAATAATGGTACCATCCGACTTATTTTAAAACAAGCGAATAATACTCGGGCATTTTTTGACATTTTAAAAAGGGGTTGGACCTGGCCAAAATTATTTATCAAAACCCGAAGATATTATTGAAAAAGTCCAAAATTTTTGTGTCTTTTCTTTTTGTTATTTTTGTTGTTTCTTTTGTTTGTTAAAAATCCAGCAGCATTTCGGCGAAATTTGAGCATCGGTTTTACAAGTTATCACCCTAGCACTGCTACTTTTCCTCAATTTATTCTCTCTGTGTACAGGCCGGTCAACATGCAAATTGAAGGCAAATAAATGCACAAGTAAGTCAAATGCATGATGCAAATAAACGTTCCTATTGGGGATCCAGCATGAGATTTTGTTATACTAAGTTGAGAACCTTGGTATAGGGTCTAGACTGTTCACCCAAGCGGACAACTCGAGTCGACGAGGCGGCTACGTACCGGGGATCCGCAAGATCGTCCGACTTTATAACTTGTCCGGCCTCTTTTCGTATTTCAGAGTAAGACACTAACAGAATAGGGAGTCTCAACCTGTAAGCATATCCTCAGAGGTGAGAAGTGAAGGGTATCGTAGCAGTTTATATGTACATTTAAGATAATATCAAAGCGGTAAAGCATGTGGCATTTAGCACAGAACATGTAATCAAATTAGAAGAAGCCAAATATAACAGTTATTGCAAGCTCGGATTCTTGAACCCTGAACCGGAGATTCTGGGTTCGGTCCCCAGCAGAGTCACCAGAGCTGTCACACCTCCCTTTTCACTTACACATGGCTACCCCAAAGGATGACACGTGTGTAGGAGTTTTTCCAATTAAAGTGACATTATTCAAAATGTGATTAATCATTTATTCAAGAGTATCCACTTGGGATATGTTTGACTTTTGGTGTCCCAAGTCACTGATTTATTTAGACTCCCAAATCGAGGAAATATTTTGACTGCCCAATTTGAGTCTCTTAACCAGAAATTCTTGAGTAAGGAATTCCGTTGACCCGAGAGAAGGTTCTATACACCCTCGGATCCCGTGGTTCTAGCACGCTCGCTTAAACTCATTATAAATGGCTAGAAATCTGATTCGCTATACCTGTTTAAACTTATAATGAAATTTTAATTATTAACCGCTTTAATATATATTTTAGGGAAATTTACAATGTTATTAAAACACGTCGCGAATCACGTCACATAAATGCGCATGCAATTTTAGACATATTTTAATTCTATTGAGAGTGGGATTTGGCTCACATAAATGTGCACCCGAGTTTAGGAAGGCATTTTATTAACAAACTCGTGCCTATAGCAACTATGTCTTTAAAAATCTAGGGAAGCCGTGAAATTCGCTAAACGGCACTTCCAATTTTCTAAATATTTTCTCAGTTTAAGGAGCCTCGTGGTATTTGGTTTAGTTAACAAGGCTCATTACGTCTAAAAAAAGGATATCCTAATGCATACTAAATGTTCTATTATTCTCGTATATGGAAATGCTCTAATAATTTACAAATGAATAATGCACCCGGAAACTCGATATTCGCATTTTTAGCCTTATTCATGGCTAATTATACACATTGGGCTTCAGGTTTTGGCTAGCTCAAGAATTTACATTGTTTATGCTCTGATTGGTAGCTATTGGGTTTTCCGACTGGGCCTAGAGATATTGGACTAATGAGTCCATTAACAAGTCACATACATTCTTCCTTCAATTATAAATTAATGATTAATACTATATACATGACTACTATGAAATGTATCAATAATATTCTTACAAGTAAGATGCTGAAGATGACTTTGTACAGATTTCAACCTTAAATTTTTACAAAACAATTTATAATACTCATCAGTCGGAGTATATAAATTTAATTTTCAACCTCAATTATTATTCTTATTAGGATATACTAAAGTAATTAGAATAGACTATTTATAAGTGTATTGAAACTTACATGAACTAAAATACTACACAATGTTTTGACGTTTGAATAGTTATCAAGCTAGTATCTTCTGAATCTAATTTTTTGATACAAAGGAATAGACACCTGAAGTGGTCATACCACTAATTAATCTTACTATTGCTTGTACATACTTAAAATAGCAGTCCAAATGTCCAAATATTACAAAGTAAATCAGTCCCAATGTTCAGTTATTACAAAATAAACCAGTCCAAATGTCTAATTACTACAAGATAATTATCTTATCATGGTGTATATTAAAGCTAAAGAAGGGGAAAATATGGTGAAGATTCGAAAGGAAAATAATAAATAAAGATCTTCAAATTTAGGAATATATTCTACTTGATCTTCATACATCAATGGACATCAAAATGTACCTGGAATTCAGCAAAGAACAAAAGCCCATGAGTAATTGAAATAAATCAGTAAGCAAACAACAGCCAATCGAACAGTACACCCAGAATTTCAACAGGCTTTTGAGAGGATCAAAATTCCAAAGGAATAAGAACAACACTGATAATCTCTGAGGAATATAGGGGAAACTAATATGTATTTATCTGTATCTTAATTTTCTCAGAGTTTCAGAAGGGAGGTCTGCTCGAAAATATGGCCCAAGGTCTAAAAATAAATCTTTAGAATTCAAAAAAAAGGATCCCTAAGAATGTTCAAATTGTCTTTTTTAATAGTGAAGCCTTAGGGCAACACTTTTTCCTTGTTTTTCCTTTTAGTCCTTGATTCAGATTTCAATTGTTTCCTAAATGGTCCTTAGTTTCCTGATTTGTGCCTCAAGTTTGAGGCTAAAATTGTGCGTAAGTCCCTCACTAGAATGTTCTAGGGGTTATTACCAGATTCTTTTAAGGCTCTATTACCCCTTATACCCCTATTTCTTTTCCTAATTTACTAACCTGAAGTTTTAACCTTAGTCTGTCATTTGGTTTGGTCAAAATTAACCCAGGTCAACTGTGTTTGAGTTATGTGCTAAAGTATGGTTTGGATTAACAGGCTCATTGGATAAGTATAAGAATCAGCCCATACCACTAAATATCCTAATATGGATTGATCAATCAATTATTATAACTTTAGGATCATATAAATGTTCATGCATATTTATGTCAAAACAAATGGATTAAATCGACCTGGAGAGGGTACTAATCAACTAGTGCAGGACTTATAGAAGTAACCCAATCACTAAAACTCAATAAAGCTTAAAAAGCAAGAAAAAAGATGAGGACATGACTAATATCGGAAATTCACACAAACTTAGCCTAAAAAAATGCAAATTAAGCAAAGAGTCCTAACAAGAATTTCCAGCATGGTATGAAACCGGTCAAATGGTTATTTACATTCAAAGATGATCAAAAAAACCCAAAGAATGCACTCAAGATCATGCCACTTAAGACATCAATAGAACTAATGGTGACTAGTAGAATGACAAACAAGAATATATATTCTGAGAATCATGACACAAGACAAGTAGGATCCAAAAGGTATTTACTAAAACTACTCAGGATCTCAGGGGTTAAACATGAAAATCAAGAGATGAAGATCAACGAGACATGTAAATTTCAAAGATGAAACTACAGATCATGTAAAGCTTTAGAGGTGAAATTAAACTGATAAGTCAATATAACATCAGACCATTATAGAAGATGTAGTCCAACCGCTAATATGCCAAAGAACAAGCAAAGAAGACTATTTGTGGAAAACAACTAAAATTGTACAAAGAACTAAGCAAATAAACATACAACAACGAAAAGGACACAAAATACTTAGCTTTTAAACATGCAACTTTAACTTGAAATCATTCTGTTGGTTTCTAACATCTTCTTTGGAGGCTTCTAACCTTCTAGGGCAACTCATTTTTGGAATAATGGCTTTAGGGATTCAGGAATGGGATTTTGTGATTCTGAGACCAAGTGAGGTCTCAGATCTGGATTTCCTTTGTGGTTAGTGGTATTTGAGGTCTATGGGTGGCATGGTTGAGGAGAGGGTTGGCAAGGGACTATCTGAGACCGGTCTGGCCGGAATCCGGTAGGATTTAGGTTTTAGGGTAGATTTCAAATCGATGTTTGAGGCGTTACAACCGGATTCGAAGGGTGTGACATGCACGGTCGAAAGAGGAAGATGAGGTGTTTCAGGGGTGTAATTTTTGATGGGTTTGGGGTGCCGGAGATGGTGGTTCCAGCGATCCTTCTATTAAAGATTCGAGACGATGGGGAATTGTTTGAAGGGAACGGGTTGCAGGACGGGGAATAGGAGGTCTTGGTGGTCCTACGGTGTAAACTTGGGGTGGTTTGGTGACCGAACGCCGTCGTGAGGCGATTTTCGGCGGCACCATTAGGGTGGCTGCTGGGTGGTCAAGGGTTGTCAAGGGTGGTCATAAGGCGTTCCAGCAGTTAGACGCAGAAGAAAGTTGGGTGGGGAGATCTATCACCTCATCGAACGAGTCAATGCCATTGACAAGGGCAAATGGTGGGACAACAAAATCAAGAGCATATTGAATTGGAGTGGGTACGAACCTGGCAAGGGGATTGGCAAGTACCTCTAAGGAATCACTAAGCCCATAAAACTCAATAAACACGTTATCACTTTCGGTCTGGGATATGAGTATACCTGGAAAGAATTTAACAACTAGTTTCCACCATGGCATGGTCCTTACTATCTATTGGAGCAGGCAATACCATTCTTTGAACAAACTTTCCAACCGACCGATGTTATCTATGGGTCAGAAGAAGAGAAAGCACTGGCGTCGATAAAGAATTCTTTCCTAGAAGATGATGATATGGATTGTTGTGTCGTTCTCGATGAGGAGCGGCAAGGAAGGTCCTTCCATATAATCCGTAAGTAGAGGAACACACCTCAACGACCGGGCCATCAGAACCACCAGAGTCCGGACAGTTTCGGGGTAGCAAGGTTGAACAAGCATCATGCACTATCTTTTATTTTTACTAGTTAATTTTTCCTTTCGCATTTTAAATTTCTGCAATAAGATCTTAATTGTTCAAAATTGTAATGGAATTTATCAAAGCATTTTGATTTTCCTTATAAATCAACACTCTCATTTTTTTTCTCTCATTACTTTACTTATACAACATTACTATTACTTATCTTGACGAACAAATGAATGTGACATGTAACGAGATAACACAACAAAGGGACATAGATTCAGAGGAAGATGAGATACCTGAAGAGATTGTTAAGGAAGTTGAGAATTTTGAAAACAGACGGAAGTTCCTGGGCGAGACTGAGGTTGTCAATATAAAAGATGCAAAAAATGTCAAAGAAACATGAATCAACATCCACTTATCGCCGTACGAAAAAAAGGAATACATAGATTTCCTAAGAGAATATGAGGACATATTCACCTGGTCATATGACGACATGACGGTACTGAGTACGTCTATTGTGGCTCACAAGCTACCTACTGATCCGACATGTCCGCCAGTATGGTTAGCCAACATTATGCTAGCACCAAAGAAGGACAGAAATTTTAGAGTCTGTGTCGACTATTGGGATCTCAACTAAGCCAGTCCAAAAGATAATTTCCTTTACAAAACATACACATCTTGATCGACAATTGTGCCAATGATGAATTGAAATTGTTTTCAGATTATTTCGCTGGTTGCCATCAGATCTAGATGGATGAAGAAGATGTTGAGAAAACAGATTTCATCACGCCGTGGGGAATGTACTACTAAAAATGATGTTCTTTGGATTAAAGAATGCATGAGACACCTACATGAGGGCTATGACTACTTTTTTTCATGATATGATACACAAGGAGATCGAGGTGTACATAGATGACTTTATGATTAAGTCCAAGAAGGCCACTAATAACATGGAAGGTTTGAGAAAGATTTTCCATAGATTGTGAAGGTACAACCTAAAACCGAATCACGCGAAGTGTGCATTTGGGGTTCCTAATGGAAAACTACTCAATTTTATCATGAGTTACCTAGGAAAAAAGCTAGATCCATCAAAGGTCAAAGCTATTCAAGAATTACCACAGTCAAAAAACAAGAAGGACATGATGCGTTTCTTGGGGAGACTCAACTACATCAGCCGGTTCGTAGCACAATCTATAGTCATCTGTGAGCCAATCATTAGGAGGTTAAAGAAGGATGTCACTACTATATGGACGGATAACATCAAAAAAGCTTTCGTCCCACTTTATCACGTAGACCTCTACTACTCTACATCGCGGTGTTAGACGGTTCCTTCAGTTGCATCTTAAAGCAGCATGAAGAAACGGGGAGGAGAGATACGGCAATTTACTAACTCATCAAGAAGTTCACTCCGTTCGAAGCCTGGTATTCTCTATTAGAATGAACCTCCTGTGCTCTGACTTGGGTGGCCTAGAAGCTGAGGCACTATTTCTATGCCTATACTACATACCTCATATCAAGGATGGATCCTCTAAAGTTCATCTTTTGGAAGCCCATGCCCACTAGCAAGCTATCCAAGTGGCAAATCCGGTTGAATAAGTTTGATATTATCTATATAACTCAAAAAGCAATCATGGGACATGCACTAGTCTATCACATTGCTGAAAACCCCATAGCTGGAGAATACAAACCCCTAAGGAAGTATTTTCTTGATGAAGAGGTATCATTCATAGGAGAAAACATTGGAGAATCCTATGATGACTGGAGAAAGTTTTTCGATGGAGCAGGAAATTTCAAAGGAGTTGGAATAGGAGCAATCCTAGCATCAGAAACTGGTCATAATTATCCAATGTCTGCCAAACTCAGGTTCCCGTGCACCAACAATATGGCCAAGTATGAAATTTGCATCGTAGGGCTCAAGATAGGCATTGACATGAACGTTCAAGAGTCGCTAGTGATTGGAGATTAAGACTTGCTCATACATCAAGTCCGAGAAGAATGGGCAACCAACAACTCTAAGATACTCTAGTATCTGCATCACGTACATATGTTGTGAAAGAGGTCCACAGAGACAGAATTCTGACATGCTCCTAGAATCCAGAATAAATTCTTCGATGATTGGCTACCCTGTCATCGATGATACAACATATAGACAAAAACTTCATCGATCCCATTCCAGTAAAGATCCATCATCAACAAAATTATTGTGCCCATGTTGAAGAAGAGGCAGATGAAAAGCCATAGTTTCATGATATCACGGAATATTTAGCAAAGGGAGAATACCCAGAGGTTATCCAACAACTTCTTTCATAGTGGAGTAATTCTATATAGGATGACTCTTGATTTGGGATTGTTGAGGTCTGTCGATGCAAAGGAAGCATCAAAGCTACTAAAAGAATTCCAAACTGGGACCTACGATCCACATACGAACATCCAATAAAAGTTTTATCCCCCCAGCAATTGGAAAGTGGGTAGAAATTTGAGGAGGATCCTCAAAATTTCGAAGTAATTTCAGCCAATCATCGCAAGCAACCGTCAGAAGCATCAACCCATCAAACTGGGGCAGAATTTTGAGGAGGAGCCTCAAAATTCTGTAGCAAGAGAGGTTGTAATGTCATAAGCCTCGTCACAGTTGTCGGTTCATCTAAAATTATTTCTTAATTGTATACTTATCCAAATTCATGGATATTTACTGCTAAAATTGCCTTGTTTAGCAACGGTACCCCAATGATAAATACCATATCACTAGAGTAATGCTGAACAAGCCAAGTAGAGCCAGTAGGGATATAGATTAACCTCCCTCTGTACAAAACTCACGATATTTCTTTGAATGCAGACACTTGGATTGCGAAAGCATCCGACGTACTATACACTCACGAGACAAATATTGTTAATGAATACAACTCTCAGAATTGTTGCACTTACCATTATTTGCTATCCACGCAGGCCAGTGATATTCCCTATGTCGCAATGTCCCCAACAATAACAATATCGCAACCTGCTATCAGCAAAGAAAACTTTGTTATCGTTTGCTCTTTTTATTTCTTGCATAAGCCTGCCATTCTGCCCTGCAAGACTAAACACTGTCTCTAGCTACATTTTTTTACATTGCATAAGGCTACCATTTTGCCTTCCGAGACTAAACACAGTCTCATTCTGCATTTTACTACATTGCATAAGGCTACCATTTTTCCTTCCGAGACTAAACACTGTCTCCATCTGCATTTTTTTAATTGTATAAGGCTACCATCCTACCTTCCGAGACTAAACTTTGTCCTCATCGGCATTTTTATACATTGCATAAGGCTACCATTCTGCCTTCCAAGACTAAACACTATCTCCATATGCATTTTTTTTGCATTGCATGGCTGAAAGATCGCCACCTCTATATTTACATGGCTTAAAGATCTCCACCTTTTTACGTTTTCATAGTTGAAAGATCATCACCTTATTTACATTTGCACGGTTGAAAGATCGCCACCTTATTTACATTTTCATGGCTAAAAGATCGCCGCCTTTCTTACAGTTATGTGGCTAAAAGATCGCCACCTTATTTACACTTGCATGGTTGAAAGATCGCCACTTTATTTATACTTCCATGGCTAAAAGATCGCCACCTTATTTAAATTAGAAAATCTTCCCGAAATTATCATTTTGGTTATTCATTCATTGGACTTTCATGTTTATACTAAAATACAACTAATGTAATTTTTGCATATAATTGCAATATTAGCATCCTTCAGATTTAATTATGTTTATGTCTATATAAATTAGGTCCTATATTTTTAATTTGATAATTATGTACTATTAATCATATTAGTAACTTTAGTTTATTTCCAGAAATTATTCTACTATTTTTTGTAAAATAAATAAGGGAAAAGTGGCTATTTAAAATATAGCCCAATTGTGTTTCATTTGTAGCCTGAATTGAATCTAATTTTTAAGCACAATTACCCAGCCTAAATCCTATTTATACCCGACCCACGACCCAATTGAAACAACCCGCCTGGATCCCCTACTTACCCATTCTATCGAGGCTGCCGATCAAAATGATCAACGACCACCATTAACCCTTTCCTTTTTAATATAGACCTACCCCCAAACCCTAACAATTTTTCTCCTACAGCTGCATCTGAATCCCCTTTCTCTCTCAATCATCTCTCAATCCTCTCTCAACCCCTAGCCGCCGCCCTCAACTACAATCCTAAAACTGCCCAAATCAATGGGCTCCAAAGCCATTGGAGGCCTATATCTACTTCACTGGGCTTCTACGTGTTCAAGTATCACGATTTCAAGGATGAATCCTGGAAAATCATGGTCCAGACCATGGTCGATCTCAGTTCTATGGCTGTCTCCGGTAATCTTTGACTTTTCTCCGGCCAGCTATGGTTACTCAAACTTGACTCTTGATTTCTCCTATTTTAGATATGTGTTTGCTCTAAATTTCTGAATATTTTTTCAAAGTTTCGTTTGAATCTATTTAAAAAAAAACCCTCTATTTCCGATTAAGGTTTTATTAAGTTTTTTCAAAGCTTTCTATGATTCTTAGACATGTTCTACTGTGTTTCCTTAAGTCGTTCTTCTACTTCAGTTTTCATGTTATGGCCTTAATTTCTTTTGAGATTTTTGAATCTAGTTTGTCTGATTTACTTGATTTTAATCCGTAGACTCTATAGGTGTCGAAAATCATAAAATATTGGGTTCATTCGAGTTCCAAGACTTTTTGCTGTGTGATTTACTTGGTCATAATCTTTGAATTTGATTGGTTTCAAAACCCTAATTTATTTGAGGATTATTCAAGATTCTGAAGCTGTTTCTCGTGTTTGAAGTTGCTCGACTAGATTTGAAACCATTTTGTTTCAGCATCTGTTTCTTTAAGTGATTTTGACTTCTTGCCACCATTATACTTTTCAGAAGGGACTTTTCACTTGAAGATGTATGCTATTTGATACTCTTTTCTCTATTACCAATTTACTGAAGTTGACCTATGTGACTACCATGTTTCGATAGCTCCATATCTACTAGATTTGTTATTGTTATTGCATAATACTTCACTTTGTCATAAGTTCAGCCTCGGAGGCCTAATGTTTATGCACTCTTTTTATATACTGAATTCCCCTTTTGAGTGACCTCCAATTCTGGACTAATTTCAAACCATTCCTTGTGAAATTTTGATTCTTTCCTTCTCTCACCTTACTTATTTCCCCATTTCTTGGTCTAATTTGAAAACTTCCCTTTGAACCTTCGATCCCTACCTTTTTTACTCAATATGATTGTTTCCCTTACCTTGGTTATATTGGTGCTTGATTCTTACCGACTTTTCCCTGATTAGGATCTGATGTACTTAGTCTCTATTATATATTGAGTACTTGTACTATGCTGAAATATTTCCTTATTGGTTATATTCATCCTTATGTGATTTCTTTCCTTATTTAATAATTGCATGTTACCGTTTAATTTTCCATAACTCATGAATCGAGGGAAGTGGCATAGATTCTCCGTCATCAACATTTGTAATAATAGATTACACCCCTCAAAGAAATCATTTCCGGCCTTGCAAGATGTGAGAGAGCGAAAGATCTCAGCTACTATCATGGGCGCGAGTGTGCACTTGGCCTGCGTGCGTAGGGTGCTGGCTACCCCTGCTATCTTTATGTCAATGTTCCCATCCTTTCTTAGGAATACCAGAAGCCCCAAAAAGCCACCATAAAAGTGAGGTATCTGTGTTCTTCCCATTTGACACGGTTTCCCTAATTGCAGACTTGTTCTCTGGGATGTTGAATCCCCTATGTGACCATATCTGGAACGCTGGAATGAAAAAGTGCAAATCCCTTCCGCCATGTTCGAATCATGCGCCACTCTACTTATCTTCAAGGTATCTACAAATTTATGCACCGTTATCACTCTTGGAGAAACCAGATACTTGTGCCTCAAAGGAAGCTCTCCATTTCCAATATATCCCGCTATTTCTTCTAACGTGAGAGTGAGTTCAAAGTCTGAGAAGTGAAACACATTGTGTGCCGAGTCCCAGCATGCAACTAATTCTCTTATGACGTCTCCTCGGGGCACAATCTCCAATAACCCGGGAAGGCCCCCCAAATACTTCTTTATCTCATCTTGTCCTTCCCTACCAAAATCATTCCACCACAATCGCAACTCCAAAGGGATTCAGCTTACAAATGAAAAAGGTCCGGATTAGATTGTTCTCATCCTACACATTTATTAAGGTGAATTAGTGACATGTAAATTTATTCCTGTTTGACTTCAAAATCAACAAGAATTTTCTTTCGAAATTTATTTTCTAAAACCATAAGCCCAGTTTTGCGAACACGGCCTTTTATAACTTCCGAAGGAAGCATTCAAGGTTGTGTTCGGTACCGGCCAAAAATACAATAAAGACCCAAAGGTGGCCGTTTGTTTAGAATTAGCCTTCCTGTGTCCCCTTTGGGAGCATTTGGCTATTTTTGACAATAATGGCGTCACCCGATTTATTCAGGATGGCAAATGAAAATTTGAAAATTTTTAGGGCATTTTTGCACAAAGGAGGTTGGACCCGATCGGGGTTTCCTACATATCCCACACTCGGTGAGAATCAAAGCGGCGTAGTTTGGGCAAAACATTTTGTCAAAACAAAAAACTTTGTTGAAAAGCCTCTCTTTCTTTTGTTTTTCCTTTTTCCCCGTTTTTCAAAAATCCAACAACATTTCATAGTTACTTGAGCATTGGTTTTACAAAACAAATGATTAATCTCAGTCAGCCCTAGTAGCACTTTTTTCTTAATATTTCCTTATTCACAAGCCGGTCAGCATGCAAATCCAAAACAACTAAGAACAAATAGCACATAATATGTATCAGGATGGTCTTTGCATTTCGGGTCACCTGTCCTAGACAGACCTAACCCCTGTGTTGAGTCTCCTAAGTCGCATGCATGATGTAGATAAACATTCCTACTAAGGATCCGGCATGTGGTCAAGTAATACTATGGTCAACACCTGGGTATTTGTTCTAGACAGGGTACCCAAATGGACAACTCGAGTCGAGGAGGGGGTACGTACCGGGGACCCGCAAGATCGTTCGGCTTTGTAACTTGTCCGAGCCTCTTTCTTATATGAAACTAACAGAATAAGGAGTCTCGACCAGCGAGCACATCCCCAAAGATAAAGAGAAAATGGTTTCATAACAGTTTATATACAGTTCAACTAATATCCAAGCAGTAAAGGCATCATTTCGCACATTAAGTCAACATGTAAAATCAGATGATAAACAAAGCCACATACAACAATTATTCTAAGCTCGAATTCATGAACCTTGAACCAGAGATTCTGGCTTCAGTCCCCAGCAGAGTCGCCAGAGCATCCCACCTCCTTTTAGGCTATCGACAACCCGAAGAAGGGCGTAGAAAAGGGAGTTTTCCAATTAAAGGACAATCGAAACAGGATTCAATTATTAAAGAGAATTTTAGAGTCTCCACTTGGAAGATTTATGGTGTCCCTTGTCACTGTTTAGAATACCAAATCAAGGAAAGAATGACTCTGTTTATCAGTCTGCGAACAAGAAATCCGAGTAAGGAATTCTGTTAACCCGGGAGAAGGTGTTAGGCATTCTTGGGTTCCGTGGTTCTAGCATGGTCGCTACTGTTATATTTTGCTTAAATTATCTGATTTTGAGAACATGTTTTAACTTATGTGCTTTTTAACCTTAAACTAATTTTATCATTATTTTAAAGAGAATTGTAACGTTATTAAAACATGCCTCGAATCACGTCACATAACTGCACCTGTGGATTTTGACACATTCCAACTTCGTTGAGATTTGGATTTGGGTCATATAAATGTGCACGCGTATTTAGGAAAAGTGAATTTGGATTTGGATTTGTATATAAACTGTTATGAAACCCTTCTCTCTTTGTCTCTGGGGATGTACTCGATGGCCGAGACTCCCTATTCTGTTAGTTTCATACCTTAACGTAAGAAAGAGGCTCGTACAAGTTACAAAGACGAACGATCTTGCAGGTCCCCAGTATGTAGCGCCCTCCTCGACTCGAGTTGTCCGCTCGGGTACAAAGTCTAGACCCTATACCAAGGTTTTTAACTTAGAAGAACTTAGGCTCATGCCGGATCCCTAGTAGGAACGCTTATTTGCATCATGGATTTGACTTCGGGGACTCAACACAGGGGTTGGGTCCGTTTAAGACAGGTAACCCGAAAAGACCATCTTGATGCATGATTATGTGTGCATTTAACTGCTTGGGATTTGCATGTTGACCAGCTTGAGAACAAGGAAAGAAATTGAGAGAATAGTAGCAATTAAGGTTGTTTAAGATTAGTCATCTGTCTTGTAATAACCAATGCTCAAATAACACTGAAATACTGCCGGATTTCGAAAAAAGAAAAAGACAAAAATAAGGCCATTAAATGTTTTGATAAATTATTTTGCCCGAACTATGCCAGTTTGATTCTCGTCAGGATCGAGATACGCAGGCAACCCCCATCGGGTCCAACCTATTAATAGCCAAAACAAGAAAAACAAATGTCCGATTCTATTAATTTTTGTCGAAATAAATCTGGTGATGCCATTACCGCCAGAAATAGCCGAACATTACTACAAGGGACGACGGAAGGCTGATTCCACACAAATGGCCACCTATAGTCTTATTTTGGCCGGCGAGCGAGCACAACCTTAGAACCTTCCTTCAAAAGTGCTGAAAGGCCGTAGTTTCAAAGTGATACTTCATAAAATAAAGAGGACAGTTTTTATATCTTATGGAGTCAGGTAAAAAAATTTTTGAGATGCTAACTCACCTAAATAAATGTGCAGAATGAGCACGATAACATTAATGAACAAAATTCCCTTGAAACTGTACCTGTGGTGGAATGACCTGGGGGAAGCAGGACAAAGTAGGGTCAACACGCATTTAAGAGGACTTACCGGGCTGCTAAATATTAACCCAAGTGGAGATATCCTAAAGGCATTAGTTACATTCTGGGATTCGGCTCATAATGTCTTCAATTTTTTGGATTTTGACTCACACTGACGTTGGAAGAAATGACTGGATACATTGGGTTTCCTACAATTCCTTTGAGACACCAATACCTAATTGCGCCAAGAGCCCTCGCCGTCCACAAGTTCCTGGACTCCTTAAAAATTAGTAGAAGGTTCACAACCCAAAATTATCAGCTGGCTTCTGCACTCTGCAGTTCATATATCAGAGGTACCGGCATATAGGGCGATTCAATGACCCGAACAATTATATTTGTAGCAAAGGGAACCAACTCAAATGGGAAGAGCACCGATGTTTTACATTCATGGTATTTTTCTTATGTCTTCTGGTATTTCCGCAAAAGGACAGAAATATCGACATACGGATAGTAGGGGTCGTCAGCACTTTAATGACTCAGGCCAAGAGCACCCTGGCTCCTATGCTCTTGTCCGAAATCCTTCGGGATCTCACCACATGTAAAGCAGGAGGAATTTTCTTTGAGGGGTGTAACCTATTGTTACAGATATGGATGATTATGCACCTATGCCACCGGCCTCAGTTCATGAATTATGGGTCACCAACAAAGAGTCGCATAGAAGAGTTCTACAATAGGGTTGATGGATTTAGGTTACCTGAGGGTGTCGCGGAATGGGTATCGTGTCTTCGGGTTGTCAGTGCAAATCAAATAGAATGGGAATTTGGATGGCTCCATGTGGATGAGATTGTGTATATACCGGCTACCGGGCCTCATTTCCTTCTGATGGGTCTCCGCAGTATCCAACGCTATGCGCCATACAGAGTGTTAAGGCAATTGGCTAGATGCCAAATGATTCCCCGGGACGAGGACATTAGTCGTCATGCGGTTGATATTAGCCCCCATGGCCAATTCCCTGAAGCTATCTTGCGCCAAATCTGGAGCGAATGTCAATACTTGACAGCGGGTACCCTGGTACGTGACATATCTAATGGTGAGGTTGCACCAGGATATACTACCTGGCATAGAAAAGAGACAGAGCCCGTGAGGCCATCTAAAAGACCACATCTCCAATAATCTGTTGCAACATCACAGGAACAATGGGATTGGCTAGCAAAGGCAAATGAGTAGAGAGCCACCATAGGAAGGTTTGAAAAGAAAGTCCAATATCTACAATTTTAAAACGGTTTGCAAGCCGCAGCAGATGAGGGGGAAAAGAAGAGATTAACCAAAGAAAATGAGGCACTGCGAGCCCAAGTCGAAAAGATGAAAGCAGTTGCAGAAAGTCCCGCCAGGAGCACAAAGGATGAAAAAATCATATACAATTTGAGGCAAAAGGTAACCGAATATGGGTTTGACCTGAATAAGGCCGAGGTGAGATGTCTAGGGTTCAAAGACAATTAGCTAAAAATACAGAGGGATGGGCCCGCATCATTGAGCAACTGAAGGAAAAGCATGACGATGAGGTTGTTGGGATAAAGCGTAGAGTTATCAAGAAAGTTGGGGACCTCAAAGCCGAAAGTGAACATTGTTATGCAACAATAGAAGGGTTAAAGATTGATTTGAGGCGATTCCAGGAACTGAAACAGGTAGCCGAGCAAACTCTAGAGGCGAGGGCTGAACAAATTGGGTGCGTGTTGCAAGAAAAAGTTGTCATTAGGGAAATAGTACGGGTAATTGCAGACTACATCACCACAAGGTGCAGCCATTGCAAGGATATTACGAAATTCATGCTCTTTGCCACCGCCATGACTTTTGTCCGATAAGTAATGGAAGACCTCCACCACCTCCAAGGGATTTTAGCACGTCAGCCAGCGGCAAGGCCGAATGATGCCTCGCGAGACCCAGGAGCACTCGAGGCATTAATGTACTCCTAAATATTGCACTGTTAGTTTACTAGCTTTTAAAGTCTATTAGTTTAACCAGGAGTCTGTATATTCTTTATACATAATTAGTTGTTGTTCGAGTGTTTTTTATCAGCATTTGACTAATCCGTCACCTTCCGAGTCTTTGTAATTAAAGCCTGCTGTTATGAGAAGAAGAAATTTTCCCAAATATGTTATGCTTCGCATTTTATTTGCAAGAACTACGCTCGTTCCAATTCATGCGGGGTCATGATACGTAGGCAGTCTACATATGATTCAACAATAGTTGAACAAAACTAAATAAAAATTGGAAAAGGAAAAGAATAAGGCTAAAACAAAGAGAGTTTTGCAAATAAAAGACGGGATGACGCAAGCAACCAACGCATGTACGAACCAATTTCCATTTATGTGCATGTATACCCAAGTGTGGCCACTTATGTGTCAAGAACCTAACCACTAACGAGTCATTGGTGTTGTACTCCTAGTGCCCATATTAGACATGTGACTAATACTCGTGGAATTCTGGCATCTCACTCCTACAACACGCGATCAAAAAGCAAACAAGTCATGGCCAACCAAGAAGCTAATATTAGAATTATTGACCCATCGAAGGAGGCAGAGGAATTGGACATTAATGCTATGAAGGAGGAAATGTATAAGCTTAAATACCAAATGGCCGAGATGTACCAGGCATGGGCAAGAGGACAGCCGCCCCTGACCTATCCTGCCAACCCAACCTTCACACCGCCACTGGCCCAAGCACTTGACCAGTCCGCCACTCATCCACCTCCGAGCTTTCCTATATACTCACAACACCAGGGTGCTACCTCTCAGCCACCGGCCGCATCACCCAAAGTAACTCTTCACCCTCCCCTACCAATCACTCCTATCTATGTTGAACCTCCGCCTCCTGCATTGCATAGGTCATCCAGCGTACCATTGCTTCAAGATTATGACCCTCAATACAATCCCTCAGAGCCTGCGTACAAAGACTAGGAGCCTTACTCTTATGGTCCTCGTCCTGAAATCCCAATGGGAGCTTAAAAGACAATCAAAAACTTCGAGCAGGAAGAGATGCTCAAAAAGGTCTGAAGTCTGGAACAATCATTCAAGGACATGCGGGGATTAGGTGGCCAGGTGAGCGTGGCCTTCAAGGATCTTTGCTTATTCTTGGACGTACAGTTGCCTCCAGGTTTTAAAATGCCTAAATTTGACTTATATGATGGTCACGGCGATCCAGTCGCACATTTGAGAGGGTTTTGCAGTAAAATGAGGGGAGCAGGGGGAAACAATGAATTTCTAATGCCATACATTAGCCATAGTTTGAGGAGATCTGCATTGGAGTGGTACACTCGACAGGATCCCAATCGGTGGTATACCTGGGATGATTTAGCGCAAGCATTTGCATGCCACTTTCAATATAATCTTGAGATTGTTCTGGATTGTCTATCTCTGACAAAGCTGGAGAAGAAACACAACAAAAGTTTCGGCGAGTACGATTTTCGGTAGAGGGAACAAGTAGCCAGAGTTGATCCTCCCATGATGGAGAGAGAGATGGTTGAATATTTTCTGCAAGCTTTGGAACCTACCTACATTGGGCATTTGGTACCAGTGGTAGGAAAGTCTTTCAACAAAGTGGTCATGATAGGAAGTATTGAGGAAGGCCTCAAATCCAATAAAATCATGAGCTACTCAGCAATTAAGGAAACTACTCAAGTCATCCAGGGTGGAGCTGGGGGAGCTTTCGGGAAAAAGAAGAATGAGGAATTAGCGACAGTGGAATGGGGAACCTGGTTCGGGCCTCGGGCGCCATCTCATTACGGTCAGCTCCGACCTCATAACCTGACATACCCACACACCCCATATGGCCCGCCACAGCATTAATGTCCATCACCAGAACCTCTCTTCGCAGTCCATCACACGCAAGAATATACCCAATATACAGCTCACGCACCATGGCGTGCGCCACCCCCTCAAAGCACTTACACAAATCAACAAAATCAATACCTGCCTCCAAGATCTTACCATAAGACCCCGAGGCCTATATTTCGAGGCAATCCGGCCATGAGAAATGAGAGGGTGCAGAAAAAGAAGACTTTCAGTCTGTTGGGAAAATCTTACACTAGGCTGTTCCACAGGCTGCGACAATACGATATGATAAGGCCAATTGAGGCGAAGCTACCAAATCCTCCCCCAAAGAATTTAGATTATTCGGTCAGTTGTGAATATTGTTCTGGTGGACCGGGGTATTACACCGAACACTATTGGCATTTAAAGAACATTGTCCAAGAACTTATTGACTCCCACAAGATCGAGGTGCAGACTCCGGAGGTGCCCAATATTAACCAGAACCTGCTGCCAACCCATTAGGAAACCAACATGATTGAAATTGAGGGAAGAAGGGGAGAGTCCAGAAGGCCTTCACAAATAGTAATGATGATCAAAGCCAATGAGCCCACCAAGGTTGCAAGCAGCAAGAAGCTGGAAACTACGGCAAAAGAAGGTAGTAAAATTGTCGTACTGCAGGGGAGCTCTGCATGTTCGGTTGCGCCAAAGCAAGAACAAGCAAAGGTAATAGTACAGAACCCGTCGTGGTTGTGGAAGGTCTTCGCATAGAGCCAATTATTATGAAACCAGTAATCCAGCCACCAATCATCAACAACAGAGCCGTTCCTTGGAGATATGAACAAGCAATAGTGATGTACAAAGGTAATGAAGTTAGAGAGGAAGTATGCGAGGCACGAGGCTTAACTCGATCAGGAAGGTACTTTGCACTAGAAGAGTTGAGAAAGAGCAAAATCTCTAAGGATAACCCGGAATCAATGAAGAAAGCTGTATCAGAAGAAGAGGTAGAAGAATTCTTGAAGAAAATGAAAATGCAGGATTACTCCATCATAGAACAGTTGAGGAAAACACCAGCCCAAATCTCTTTGTTATCCTTGATAATTCACTCAGATGAGCACTGCCGGGCGTTGATGAAGATTTTGAATGAATATCATGTCCATGATAAGATAATGGTGAACCACTTGGAAAAGATCACAAACAAGATATTCGAGGTAAACCTGGTCACATTCTCTGATGATGATTTGCCTATGGAGGGTATGGAGCACAACCGAGCTCTTTATATGACTATGAAGTGTGAAGATGCTGTGGCCACCCGAGTTTTGGTTAACAATGGGTCCAGTGAAAACATTTGTCCATTATCTACATTGACCAAACTGAAGGTGGAGAATGAAAGGGTCCGCAAGAATAACATCTGTGTTTGAGGTTTTGATGGCGGAGGTAAAGACACCATATGGGATATAGTGCTAAAAGTAACTATAGGGCCCATCGAGTTCATTATGGAATTCCAAGTGCTGCATGTATCAGTCTCCTATTATCTTGTTTTGGGCAAGCTTTGGATTCATGCAGCCAAAGCAGTGCCATGTACAGTGCACCAGATGGTCAAATTTGAATGGGACAAACAAGAGATTGTCGTGCATGGAGAAGATAATCAGTGTACCCCAGGTGACGCGATCGTGCCATTCATTGAATTTGAGGACAACGAAGGGCCACAGGTTTACCAGGTGTTTGATACGGTGCCAGTTCAGAAGATCCCAGAAGGTGAGATTGTCGTAACCCCAAAGATGACGACCGCATCCGTCATAGTAGCTTCAGAGATGTTAAAATGGCTTTATACCCGGAAAAGGGTTAGGGGTCTCTCTGCAAGGCATTGCACAACCAGTGTCCCTTCCCAAAAATCTAGACACTTTTGGTCTAGGGTTCAAACCCACAGCCTCAGACATAAGGCGATCCAGGAAGCTGAGACAGAAAGCCTGCGTTCTCTCGAAGCCTATCCCATGGTTGTCCAAATGATTTGTCAAATCCAATAATGGCCCGAGACCCAAGATTTCCAGCTCGCTGATCGACGCAGAGGCAGATCTTAATAAGGGGTTATAAAGGTTGTTCAATGAGGTGAATACGGTGGAGGCAGGAGAAGGATCAAGCAGGGCAGACGTGCAGTTTGTAGGAATACGCGCAAAAATCAATAATTGGGAAGAAACTCCTCTTCCCACTCGGAGGGAGTCATGGTAGTCATCTTTGATTTTCCTTTAAGTCTAGTTTGTATTAGCGTCAACTCAGTTGTTATTTCCGTCCATTTCTATGTGCAAACTCTGTTTTCTTTGATTCTAATGAAATGAAATTTCCCTTTCAGAAATGCTGATAGTTTCCATTATCTCTTTACTTTTCTTTCTTTTCTCTTTTGTACAATATTTTTTATGCTAGTTCCAGTAATCTGACATGCATAAGCACTCCTCGGCCCAATATTTTCAACAAGCCTAGTTCAGAAATAATAATTCAGGAAATAGAACACGAGGATGAACCAGGGTATGATGAGGAAGGGGCATGGATTAGGTTAGTAAAGAGATGACCCAATTCGAAGAGAAACCCAAACCATACCTGAATGATACAGAGGTAATCAATCTAGGAAGCCTGGATAATATCAGAGAAACAAAAATAAGTGTCCGTCTGGCGCCACAACTTAGGGAAGAAATAATCAAAGTATTGATGGAGTACAAAGATGTCTTTTCATGGTCTTACGACGACATGCCTGGATTGAGCACTAATTTGGTAGTCCACAAATTACCTACTGACCTGGCTTGCCTGCCCGTTAAACAAAAGTTAAGGAAATTCAAAACTAATGGGAGCGTGAAAATCAAAGAACAAGTAACCAAGCAGTTTGAGGCAAAAGTCATTCACGTCACACGATATCCCACCTGGTTAGCTAATGTTGTGCCTGTGCCGAAAAAGGACAGGAAAACCAGGGTGTGTGTTGATTATCTCGACCTCAACAAAGCAAGTCCGAAGGACAACTTTCCCTTGCCGAACATCCACATATTGATTTAAAATTGCGCAAAGCATGAGATCGGGTCATTCGTGGATTGTTATACCGGGTACCACCAGATTTTAATGGACGAGGAAGATGCGGAGAAAATAGCGTTCATCACACCGTGGGGGACGTACTATTATAGAGTCATGTCTTTTGGATTAAAAAAATGTAGGGGCCACATACATGAGGGCCATGACAACCATTTTCCATTAGATGATACATAAGGAAATTGAGGTCTTTGTGGATATGTAATAATCAAGTCTAGAAAGTAGTCTGATCATGCCAAAGAACTGAGGAAATTCTTCCAGAGGCTCCGAAGATACAACCTCAAACTCAACTCGACAAAATGTGCATTTGGTGTTCCCTTAGGAAAGTTGTTAGGGTTCCTAGTATGCCGCCGAGGCACTTAGCTAGACCCATAAAAAATCAAAGCTATACAGGAGTTGCCGCCACCCAAGAACAAAACAGAAGTAATGAGTCTACTAGGAAGGCTGAATTACATAAGTCGATTCATCGCCTAGCTCATAACCATCTGTGAGCAAATCTTTAAGCTGTTAGAGAAGGATGTTGCGGTAAAAAGGATGGGATAGTGCCAGGAAGCTTTTGATAAGACATATGAATATTTGTCGAACCCCCTAGTACTGGTACCACCAGAACTAGGAAGGCCTATGATGTTATATTTTACAGTCCTGGAAAACTCATTTGGGTGCGTGTTGGGCCAACACGATGTTACAGGGAGAAAAGAGCAGGCCATATACTACCTCAGTAAGAAATTTACGACCTATGAGGTTAAGTACACTCATCTTGAGAGGACATGCCGCGCCTTGACGTGGGTAGCCAAAAAGTTGAAGCATCACTTGACATCATACACCACTTATCTTATCTCACGACTGGATCCATTGAAATACATTTTTTAGAAGCCCATGACCATAGGGAGCCTCGCAAAGTGGCGAATCCTGCTTACTGATTTCGACATTATATACGTGACCAGAATTGCTATGAAGGCATGGCATTGGTGGACCAGTAAGCAAAGAATCCTATAGATGAAAAATACGAGCCCTTGAACACATATTTTCCGAACGAGGAAGTGATGCACATCAATGAAATAGAAAATGATGAGAAGTTGGGATGGAAATTGTTCTTCGATGGGGGTGCTAATATGAAAGGCGCCGGGGTAGGAGCAGTGCTCATTTCTGAAGAAGGGCATCATTTCCCGGTCACACCTCAACTCTGTTTCTATTGCACCAACGACATGGCTGAGTATGCGGCGTGCATTTTGGGTTTGAGATTAGTAGCGGACATGGGTGTCCAGGAAGTCTTTGTCTTGGGGGACTCGGACCTTCTGGTACACCAGATTCAAGGGGAATGGGAGACAAGAAATTTAAAACTCATACCTTACCGGCAATTCTTGCATGATCTTTGTCAACGATTTGGTCAGTAGAGTTCAGGAACATTCCCAGAATTCACAATAAGGTTGTAGATGCCTTGGCTACTTTGGCATCAATTTTACATCACCCGGACAAGGCTTATGTTGAGCCAATACATATCCGGGTCCATGATCAACATGCTTAGTGAAACATGGTGGAAGAAAAGCTTGACGGCGAGCCTTGGTTCCATGACATCGAGGAATATATCAGGAAAGGTGTGTACCCGATGCAAGCAACGAGTGACCAGAAGAGAACAATCCGTCGTTTGTCAAGTGGGTTATTCTTCAGTGAAGGGGTATTACACAAGAAAACGCCAGATCTTGCTTTGCTAAGATGCGTAGATGCTGGACAAGAGACGGTCATCATGAATGAGGTGCATGCTGGTGTCTGCGGACCGCACATGAGTGGATATGTTCTGGCAAAGAAGATTTTCCATGCGGGGTATTATTGGCTCACCGTGGAGGGGGATTGTATCAGCTTTGCGCGCAAATGCCACTAGTTTCAGGTACACTGTGACCTTATTCATTGTCCTCAGTCTGAATTACATACGATGTCGGCACCATGGCCTTTCGCCGCTTGGGGCATGGATGTCATCTGGCTCATCGAGTCGGCAGCTTCTAACGGACACAGGTTTATCCTGGATTCTATTGAATATTTAACCAAATGCGTTGAAGCCAAATTTTTTCGGGCAGTAACCAAGAAGGTCGTGGTCGATTTCGTGCACACAAACATTATTTGTCAGTTCGAGATCCCCAAAACGCTCATCATTGATAACGGGGAAAACCTCAACAACCACTTGATTAGAGATATATATAAGTTGTTCAAGATCACACATTGAAACTCTACCCCGTACCACCCCAAGGAAAATGGAGCAATCGAGGCAGCCAATAAGAACATAAAGAAGATACTGCGTAAAATGGTAGAAGGATCCAGGCAATGGCATGAGAAGCAGCCTTTTGCATTGTTAGGTTATTGCACCACTGTCCGCACATCAGTAGAGGCTACACCATACTCATTGGTATATGGCACAGAGGCGGTAATCCTGGCTGAGATTGAAATACGTTCTCTTAGAATGGCTCAAAGCTCGGTTGGAACAGTTGAATTTGATTGATGAGAAAGGATTAGTGGCGGTCTGTCACGGCTAGTTGCATCAACAAAGAATGGCCATCGCATATAATAAAAAGGTGTGCTCCAGAAAGTTCGAAGCGCGTCAGCTGGTACTAAAGCGCATCTATCCTCACCAGGCCGAGGCAAAGGGCAAGTTCGCTGCAAACTAGCAAGGGCCATTCATATTATCAAGAGTGTTGTCCAACAGCGTATTGTATCTAACGGATGTGGAAAGGAAGTGTGCAGAAATTGCCATCAATGCGGAAGTTGTCAAAAGATATTATGTATGATTTTCATTAGAACATTGTTCATACTTGACATATGTTTGTATTTGGCAAATTATTGAAGATTTAAATGACGAAGGCATTTTATTCTGCTACCTAAACACTTTATCCTTTGTTAACCCTTTTGAGCTTTAATTATTTCTTTCATACCCCTCTCTCGGAATCGGTAAGAAAGTCAGAAACGCAAGTGCTAGAAGGCAATGAAAGCAAAGGAACGGAAAGAATGAAAATAAAAGAAAAGAAAGATGAAACAAAACAAAAGAAGAGAAAAAGAAAAAAACAAGAAAAGATAAAAGGAAAAAGGAAAGAAACAAAAACAAAACAAAGGAAAAGAAAAGGAAAAGAAAACAAAACAAAGAGAAAAAAAAAGAAAAAAAAAGGAAAAAAAGGAAAAGGGAGAAAAACACACAACAACAAAAACATGGAATCGCATGAACTACGTTTGATATGATTCCTTTTAAAAGGATACGTAGGCAGCCTCACGGTTCAGTCTCATAAAAAAAAAAATCCAAAAGTCCCCAAGCAAGAAATTGGGGCAGAAGTTGTGGTTGTTGTATGAATTTGATTCCGAAAGTTGTAATTTTGAACCCATTTAAATAGTTTTGAGCCTTTGATTCCCATTCTTTCTACCCTATCCAAAAGCCCATGTTACGGTCCAAAGAAAGACCTTCTTATCAGTCTTCAAGAGATGCCAAGTTGAGCAAGTAGAGGTGATTCATGCCAGGAACAACACTCTAAGCCAGATGAGAGATAATTAAACAAGAGAGTCTTATTGGTGAGAACCCTCATGGGCACCACAAGGCGATGAAAGTTTGCGAGAAAGCAAAATGAGAGAGTCTTATCGGTGAAAACCTTCACAGGCACCTGGAGGCGAATGTAAGGCAAAAGCAAAACTCAGAAAGGGGCTATTGGTGGACGAACACTGCAGGGGGCAAGACGTGTTAGGGTTTGGTTAAAAGGATTGGTTTGGAAAGGTCGTAACGACAATAGCACGGTAGCGGAATGTCGGTCATCGAAACGGATTAGGTCGACTAAGCCGAAGTGCATGGCATGATTATGAAAACCAACTGTTCCTCTACAGATAAGTTTTCTTTCTTTTCTTTTCAATAGTTAGCGAGTCTGGAATTCTTTACCTTAAATACCATTCGGAGTCTGTGCATTTTATTTTCTTTCAAGTCAAAAACTTTTGTTTAAGCCGACGAAATGAACATCAAAGTCGATTATTAAACTCCCAATGGAATAAGGCGCATGACGCTCAAAGGCGTAACAAAGATAACAAGTGCCGAAAAATAAAGGGAAATATTGATAAAAATTATAATTAATGGAAGAGACGAGAACCGGCAAAGCGAAGGAGTACCACACAGAAAGGGATATGCAATTGAAACCATAAAGGTTCTGGGGTCAGCCGAACGTCATACGCCGATTGAGCTATCTCAGATAGGACGTAAAGGTGGCACAACATGAAAACGGGAAAGGTCACAAGGTCGCAGGGTTCGAACAAAGCATAATACGTCAATTGTTAGGGAAAGACATAAAGAAGTCCGGTGAAGGATCGAGAGTGTAATATAAGGTAAGAAGCAAAGTGGGCCGGGTAGTCTCCGGAAAGGGATAAGGATTTCAAGCGGGGGTTCGAAAATGTAACGCCATCATTAGAGATAAAACAAAGCCGTGAGGGTTGAAAGATCAGCCAAGCATAACATCCTAACTCAGCAATCGTCAGAGAAGGGTGTAAGGTTTTTGGCAAGAGAGGCCAAAGCACAACACAAAGGTGGAAATGGAAATGAGAGTAGACCCAGCATGATATATCAGCTTGAGTCAATAAGAGTTATCAGGACCTTCCTGAAAAACGGGACATATATTTTTCCTCAAAAAGAGTCGATAAAAGTCATCAGGATCCTCCTGAAAAATGGGACTTAGAGCAAATATTTTCCCAGCCATAGTCAATAAGAGTCATCAGGACACTCCTGAAAAATTGGACTTAGAGGAAACATTTCCCTAGATGGGTCAGCAAGAGTCATCAGGACCCTCCTAAAAATGGGATTTAGATTAGATACTTCCCAAGCAAGAGTCAACAAGAGTTGTCAGGACCCCCCCCTCGGAGTAGTAGGATGTATCCCTAAATAATAACCCCCAGCTGTCACCTTTTCAAATTAAGAGTTGTCAAGACCCGCCTGGATATTGGGAGGTACTTTTAATCATTAGTCTCCAACGGATCCCAAGCAGATATATCTCATAGCAAGACATAGTGGAAAATAATACTGTTTGATAAACATAAAACAATCTTAAGGCTGTCATCAGTTAAGAATTGTCAGGACCCTCCTCGATAATGGGACTTAGCTTTAGAGATATTTGGTAAGGATATTTGATTAACACGCACAGATTTGCCCAGCACCAAACTCGGCAGGAAGAATTTCTTGTGTTTTGTTTATTTGGTTTTGTTGCGATCAGGCGCCCACCTGAGAACAAGGGAATATTATTCAAATTTTAAGTTGTTGCAATCGGGCGCCCACCTGTAGAACAAGGGAATATTTTCAAAATTTAAGTTGTTGCAATCAGGCGCCCACCTGTAGAACCAGGGAATATATTTTAAATTTTAAGGTGTTGCAATCAGGTGCCCACCTGCAGAACAATGGAATATTTTTCAAATTTTATGTTGTTGCAATCAGGCGGCCACCTGTAGAACAAGGGAATGTTTCTCAAAATTTCAAGTTTTAGCAATCAGGCGCCCACCTGTAGAACAAGGGAATATCTTTCAAAAATGCAAGTTTGGTAATCAGGCGCCCACCTGTAGAACAAGGGAATATCTTTCAAAAATGCAAGCATGGTGATCAAGCGCCCACCTGTAGAACAAGGGAATATCTTTCAAAAATGCAAGTTTGGTGATCAGGCGCCTACTTGTAAAACAAGGGAATATCTTTCGAGTTCAACAATCAGGAACCCACCCGGAGAACAAGGGAATATTTCTCGGAAGTCAAGTTTTGATGATCAGGTGGCCACCTCTAGAACAAGGGAAGTTCTTTGAAATTGCGAGTTCAATCAGCCAGACGCACACCTGTAGAACAAGGGAATACTTTCACTGGAGTACATCTTAAGACCAGCAAATCAACATCAAACATAGAGGAAGAGGAATACAAGAAAACAAGGCAGCAAGAAGTTCCACAGGAGGAAACACCGGTTAATAAAAAAACAAGATGTTTCACAGCAAGAAATGCAAGCCAACAAGGTAACAAGGATTCAGAACAAGTCCGAAGATATAAATAGGTTTTCTTGTAATCCATAGTTCATAGCTTAGTCTAGCTTCTTTATTTCTTACGATGGTGTAATAAAGGGGTCTAGCAGCAGTAGCAGCAACAGCAACAGCAACAATGAGATCACAGCTTTGGTAGTCCCAGCTACAAAATAAACATGAACTACACTTACCTGATTCTTCTTTAAGCGAGGATATGTAGGCAACACTTGAAGTAAGATGCACTCAAGCTTTTCAAAATGCTTCTTATGGAGTGTCAGGTGGGCAAATATCTGTCATGGTCGCTCAATTATCTTTGCCCGAAAACCCTTCGTGTCTTCGAGTAAAGAGGGGCAGCTGTTAGCATGTGATTTTTCCCGGCCTAAACTTCTCCTATAAATTCTCAAAATTAGGATTTTTCTTTATCTGTGTGATTTTAGAATTTAATTGCACAAATTGTGTGTTTGTTTGCATGCCAAGTGCACTATAATTCACATAAAATATACTAAAAAATATGTGCCTTTCCATTTAGAATTTAATTTTACATCTTTGCATTAATTAAGAAAATTAGTCATTTTATAAAATACAAAGTCACAAAAGTAGTTTACTTTGTTTAAAGTTTTATATTTGTAAATGTTTGGTAGTTTTCCTTGGTGATTTGATGTTTGATTAAGTTTGTAATAATTTTTAGCCTTAATTAATTTGACTTTGTAGTTTAAATTATTACTTAAATTAACTTAGGGTTTAGTTTAATTTTTTGAATAAAAGAAATAAAAATAAAAAAACTTTTGAAAAGAAAAGGGAATGAAAAAACAAGGAAAAGGAATATGGGCCAACCAGCCCAAACGAAACCCCTAAATTAACCCAATTCCCAGCCGAACTCAATGCCTTAACCCCGTCCAGCTCTACACCCTACAGAAACGGCACCGTTCCAGCCATTGTCAATTTGGGCCGTTGATCACAGTATATCAAATGGCCAGGAACTAACCCCCCTTAATATAAATATGTCCTAACGCCACCGTACCCTCCTTACCCTCTCATCTCCTTCATTTCATCAGAGACCCGTAACGCCGCCGTCCAACACCCTAAAACCACCGTTGGAAATCGTTGTATGGCGGTGGCCGGCCACCAAACAGTACCAAAAATTTCACCATAGGACCCTCGCAGACTCCACTTTCCATTCCTACCATAAAAATTCCCTCTTCCCTCAAGCATGTCGAATATTCAAATTAATGGTCGCCGTCTCTGCCGCCCACGGCGGCACCAGCCCTTAACCTGTCAAAATTAACACCCCTGAACCGCCTCGCTATCCTCTTTCCAACCCTCCAAATCTCATCCATTGAACCCCCACCAATTTTCTCGAATATTGAATCAAGACTCTGGCCAAAAACCCAAACTCCTCAAAAGCCAACCAAAATCACACTCTATAGCCTCGCTGTCACTCTCATCCCGAATCTCGAACAAAAACCCTCCAAATCCAAATGAAACGCCTTGAATTTCAAATATAAGTTTGAAATTTAACATGTTTTGGGATTTTCAAGTGTTCGAGGGATTTTAATTAACGTTATATGTCCATTTTAAACAAAATAAACATGTAATATTAATTGAAAATCAAGTTCGAGGTCAGCTCGATTGAAGAACGAATCAGTAAGTTTCTTCTTGACCTGATTATTTTCTCTTTAGGCTTGATTCAGTTCTCATGAGTTTTGATTTTTATTTTAGTTTAATCTTGGTTTTTATTTGGTCTTTGGTCGGTTCTATGATTGTTCTGATTTTCAGTTTAATTTTTTTGTTTTATTTGGTTAATACTGTTTTGCGATTTCTGAGCGTAGTTTAATTTCATTTTGATGTGGTTTCAATTCAGTGTTTGTTTCCACTAGTATAGACATTAATTTCATATTAATCACTATTTGGTTTTTATTTTTGTTATTTCAGTGTTTAGTTTAATTAATAATTTCTTATTAGTTCAGTAGTTTAGATATAGTTGAATTGGAATTGTTTGACTTTAACTATAATCGAAATCTGACCAGGGTGAAAGGGGGCTGGGTTTGGTTTAGCCTAGGATGGTAAATTTCAGATTAAATAAAGGGTAGTATAGGCATTCCTGAATAGAGAACAATGTTGTAGTTGAAACTGGAACCTCTTAGACTCTTCTAGAAGAGGGTCTTAGTTATAATTTCAGTAAGTTAGTGTTAAAACTTGAGCAACAAGTTAATAGATAAGGGGCTAAAAAGTTAAAATTTTTAAAATAAGAGAGGGACTTAGGTGTAAATAGAAATTTGAAGATGGCCCTAAGTGTTGCTTCTAAAAGGGCATGCCTATTGCCTGGTTGAGGGAGGTTTTTTTAAAAAATCTGAAAATACCCACAAATTTCTTGAAACATTAGAGATTCAAACTCTGAAAATTTTGAAACTCAAATCCATATCTCAAAGAAAATAAAAAAATCCCAAAAAATTCACAAATAAAAACTCAAAAACTACTGAAAATTACTACATATATTTGAGAACAACACTGTTTCATCCCCGTTCTTCCAGAGCTGCCTTGAGGTTTCCATTGTTAGAACAATTCTTGTATATTCATTTTGGTTGCTGGTTTTATTGGTTCAAGTCTATAATTGAAACTGATTCTCCTTCAGTTCTCTGGTTAATTTCATTTGCTGGACACTCACTTTGTTGATGCTGACCTCCTTTCCTTCTTATTGTGATTCAATCCCAAGTACAAGTCTTATATCCCTAACGATGTATGCCTAATTTGAGCAATGAAACAAAAGCTTCACATGCGCTTGTGAAAGTTCTCCCGTTGTACCTGTTTTGATTTTGTATTTGTTCATAGTTAGTTTAGTTGAATTTGGAGTAATTGAGTGTTGTAATTAATTTGGACTGCTGGACTTTAGATTCGCTCGACTTCCATTTGAGTGGCTAAATGTTTTCGTTCATAAGTTCTTGTTAAATTTAAATTCAAAGTTCTTTGTACTATTGAACCATGATAGTATGGAATTCCAGATTCATGTTAGATGACATGTTATTTTGGAGTTTTATTGATTCGACACCTTAAAAATGAAACGTGAAAATTGACATTTTAGTAATTATTCCATTTTTCAGTCATACTTAGATGCATTGGGGTGCATTAGTTACAATTAAATAGATGTAAAACATTTCAGATCAAGATGTTAGTCATAAGCACGCCTCTACAACGAATAGTGTATCTCAAAAATTGAAATTGAAGTTGCTTTACCTTCAAATTGAATAAATATAAGTACTTCATGTGTTTAAAATCATCGGACCCAATTGTCTTAGAAATCAAGACCCTTGGGATCCAATAAGATAATATTTCCTAGGTCTGGGCTCGTTCATGGACCCAGCATGGCAATTTGCCATTTTAAATAAGCTTTGGGCTTAACCATATGCTACTAGCCCAGGCATTATTAGTCCAATGAATCAGTATATCTGCTGACTTATGGAATTGTGGGCTATCAGGGACGACATCGAATGACCCAACGTTGGCAAAACACTTCATACACACTAATAGAATTCTTTACTTTTAGGCTAGCTTTTGAAACCAATGTACTAAAAATTCAATTCCCATTTGAAGTTATCAGATTACTCTCTCAATGTAACTTTTGGCCTTGCAAGTTATGTGGCGAGTTTGAATTAAGAGGTTTTCCTCATGTTTGAGCTCGGACTTGTACTTGGCCCTCTTGATTATTTCAATAAAAATGTTTAAAACTCGGAATGTACCATTTAGCAAATTTTCATGGCGTCCCGCAAAGTAAACGACGTACGATTGCCTTAGGCGCGATAGATTAATAATCTACCTTTCCTAAATTCGGGTGCACATTTATGTGACCCATATTCAAATCTCAATAGAATTGAAATGTGTCAAAATCCACAAGTGCATTTATGTGACGTGGTTCGAGGCATCTTTTAATGATATTGCAATTATCTCTAATATAATAGTAAAAGTTGTTAAAGGATTGAAAGGCACATAAGTCGGGACATGTTTTAAAATCAGATAATTTAAGCCATATATAACAGTTGAGATCCGTGCTAGAACCACAGGACTCGGGAATGCCTAACACCTTCTCCTGGGTTAACAAAATTCCTTACTCTGATTTCTGGTTCGCGGACTGTTAAATAGAGTCATTCTTTCCTCGATTCGGGATTCTAACCGGTGACTTGGGACACCATAAATCTCCCAATGTGGTGACTTTGAAATTCTCTTAAATAATTGAATCCCGTTTTGATTGTCCTTTAATTGGAAAAAATCCCTTATCTACGCCATTCGCGGGGTTGTGGATAGCAAAAAGGAGGTATGACATTACCTATTTGAACCCTCACTTCATGACTTGTTTCCCAAGTTACTGTAGTAATGTTGCTGATTTTGTATTAGAGACCCCTTCTAGAAGGGTCTAAATGCTTCTACCATTTTCTACCCTTTAGATGTTACCTATATTACCCTTTTTTGTCCCCAATATTACCATTAACAACCTGAAAGGTCCATAATGCCCTTGATTGTCTTAAAATTATCAGAAATTCCTGTACAAATCCTGTGCTACCCTTTAATTACCTATTTGTATTCTAAATTAACTCCTAAGACTAAATTCCTAATCCTAACAGCCATAACCAATCCAAATAATACTGATTCAAAGACAAACAGTCCAAATTCACCACTCAACTAGAAATCAAGTCCAATATTCTAATATCACAAAAGAAACTAGGAGGCTACCATACAAAAAATTAAATCTCAAGAGTCAATCCCTCAAAGCATGTGAGCGAACACTTATTGAAATTAACAACCAACCATGGGCATTGTTATGCTAAGAACATTCAACATTCAAGACCCTTTCCTGATTATATGTGATTACAAACTCATATTAAGATTAAAAAATTAAGAGGATTACAACAATAAAGACCATATACATAACTACATCAGGCATGGCACAAAAGCACAGAAGTTACCAGTTAAACAATTCACAATAGACATTCAGGATTCATAGAAGTGTTAATAAAAAGCAGAACATGAATAAAACAAATTACCAACAACAATTAGAGATTATTGAAACAAACATACGACCTAAACAATATGACTGCAATTTTCAAGAAGCCTAAATCAAAGAACCCTAACTCTTATGAAAAGAGTACTTGAAATAGAAAACTAGAAGCATAAGTGCTAATTAAAAGGAGAACATAAAACTAAAAATGATTTATCAGCAACAAACACACAATCAAATAGGACTGCAATGTTCAAGAATCAGAAGCCTAAATCAAAGAACCCTAACTCACATAAAAGAAGTACTGGAAATAGGAGACTAGAAGCGTGCATTAAACTTATGCAAAGAGAAAGGAAAGATTGAAAAACTCACAGTTTTGGGCCATCACTTGGATTGACCTCGAATTGGGTCTCCAAATAATGTTGCATGCTTGTTCTTAGCAAAAAAAGCATATAGCCTTATTTGGAAATGCCAATTCGAACACTGGCACCTACGAAAATTATACCTGCTTTTAATGTTACCTTAGATCTTAAATTCGTGCAGTTCTGGTTGGTTTTGAAAGAGGTTGGTCTTGGATTGTGGAAGGAGCAGGTGAGGAGACAATTGCGTATTATTTTGGGGGGAATTTGGAAGCAACGCCGCCGGACACGGCGGAGCCAGCGATCACTTCTTCGAATATTCGAGATGTTCGGAGATTATTCGAGTGCCAACAGTTGGATATTTGGATAGATGAGGTTGAGATGCATATGGGGTGTTAATTTGGTACGGTTTGGAGACTTGCCGCTGGCGGCGGCGGTTTTCGACCAGCGGCGGATGGTAGGAGTGCGGTTGTTCGATAGTGGTGTTACACTATCGGTTGAATTGTACGAGGAGGAAACGTTTTGTCTATAATGTTATTACACAGTGTTTGGACACTTTTATGTAAAATGCGTGGCTTCACGTGAGCCGTTGGATGATAGGTGATGGATGGCCTAGATGAAAGATAACCAAACGACATCGTTTGGCACCCCTGGGGCTAGACCGGCTTGATGGACGGGTGGAATGGGCCTTTGGTCCTGTGTTTTATATCAATTATGGCCCAGATGAATATATATTAGAATTTTCAGATTTCCCCTTCTCTTTTTTTTTAATTTTCAATTCCAAAATTATTTAAAACCTAAAAAATTTCTAATTAACCTATAAAAACCTAATTAGCCATACAATAATTATCATCACATAAAAGATAAAAGGAGAAAACAAAATTACCTAAAATCAATCTTAAGTGCACATTAACCTATTTTTTTGAATTTCCTTGCCAATTACCAATCAATTTCTCAAAGTGCAAAATTACTCCTAAGTGCCCATGCCTCATGTATTTTTGTATTTTTGTTCTGTAAAAAGTCACAAAATGCAAACAATTAATAGAATAATGCCACAAAAAATCAAAATTGCAAACAAACGACATTATTTTGTTTTAAATTTATGGGAGTGATTGGTATAGGGCAAAATCACATGCTCACAATGCTACCCGACACTTCTGCGAGCCCACACCTATGGTTCCCTACCCGCATGTGCAGTTATGATAGCAGACTCAGCTTCAACTGCCATTTCCAAACTCTTATCTTTGTGTCAACCATTCGAAATCTCCTTGAGGCATCCAAGACCTCAACCTAAAGCACAAACAATTCATATACTTCTATCCAAACTTACACCAATCTTCGAAACACCTCAAACAACATCGATTCAACAAAAACTCACCGAATTCAAGAGTAAGGTTCTAAAATCTTCCAAATTCTGCATTTGATCAATATGTTTATTAAATGACGTCCAAATGACCTAAAATTTTTGACACACACCATAAATAACATAACGAATCTACAACAACTCTCGGAATTCTATTCCGACCCCTATATCAAAATATCACCTACCAACTGAAAAATGCCAAAATTCCAAATTCACCAATTCAGACCTAAATCTACTCCAGACCACCAAAACACACTCTGATCATGCTCCTATGTCCCAAATAACCTCTTGAAGCTATCTAGAACCATCACAACTCACATCCAAGCCCTTTATCACATAAGTCAATATCTGGTTAACTTTTCCAACTTAAGCTTGCTCAAAAGAGACGAAGGTCTCAAACTTTACAAAAACCTCTCTGAACCCGAACCAACCAACCTGATAACACATAATATAGCTGAACAAGCTAATAAGAAGTAGAAATGGGGGAAACAGAGTGGTAAATCATGCAATGACCAGCCGAGTCGTTGTATCTCCCCATATTGAACAAACATTCATCCTCGGACAAGTCAACAAACATACCTGAAGCCTCAAATAGGCAAGGATATCTGCTCTGCATCTCCATCTCAATCTCCCGGGCAGCCTCTTCCATGGGCCGACCTTTGTACTGTACTTTCACAGAAGCTATATATTTTGACCTCGACTTATGGACCTGATGCTCAAAAATATCTATTGGCTCACATAATAACTCAATCATCATCTCATTGAACCGTGCTGAAATCTACAACATGAGACAGATCCCTATATACTTTCGGAAAATAGAAACATGAAATACTAGATGCACACTTGACAAGCTGGGTAACAAAGCAAGCTCATAAGCCACCTCCCCAATCCTTCAAATTACCCTTAAAGGGCCCAATGAACCAATGACTCAATTTACCTTTCTTCCCAAATCTCATAGCATCATTCTAGGATGAAACCTTCAACAGGACCTTCTCACCTAGAATGTAGGATACTTCCCAAACCTTCATGTTAGCATAGCTCTTTTGTCTCGACTACGGTATATGAAGCTTCTCCTGAATCACCTTCACCATGTCTAAAGCATCCTGCACCAGATCTGTACCAAATAGCCTAGCCTCACCCGACTTAAACCAACCGACCAATGATCTACATCGTCTCGCACACAAAGCCTCATATAGAGCCACATAAATACTTGACTGATAACTGTTATTGTAAGAAAACTCCGAGAGTGGTGGAAACTGATCCCACGGCCCTCCAAAATTAATGAAATAACCGCAAAACATGTCCTCCAATATCAGAGTAGTGCATCGTATTGTCCGTCCTTCTGAAGGCTAAAAGTTGTGCTCAACTCAACTTGAATACCCAACTCTTGCTGCACCGACCTCCAAAATTGTGAAGTAAACTGAGTGCCCCTATCTAAAATGATGTAAACTAGGACACCATGCAACTATATTATCTCCTCGATATAGATCTCTTCTAATCGCTATGAAGAATAAGTAGTATGCACTGGAATGAAGTGCAAGGACTTGGTCAACTGATCCACAATCACCCAAATTGTATAGAACTTTTTCAAAGCCCATGGGATCCAATTTACAAAGTCTGGTGATCCGCTCCAACTTCCACTGTAGAATATCCATTCGCTGAAGCAAGCTACCGGATCTCTGATGCTAATATTTCAACTGCTAACAATTGAGACACAAAGCTACAAATCCACATGCTCTTCTTCATTCTCCTCCACTAATAATGTTGTCTCAAATCCTGATACATCTCGTGACAGAAGGGTGAATGGAATACCGCTAGCTATGTGCCTTCTCCAAAATCATCTCCCGAAGCCCATCTACATTGGGAACACATATCAGGCACTGCATCCTCATCACCTCATCATCTCCAATAGTCATATCTCTACCACTATCATGTTGAACTTTATCCTTAAGGAGAAGAAGATGAGGATCATAATACTGGCACTCCCTGATGCGATCAAATAAGAAAGACCGAGAATGTACATGATCAACACTCATCTGGGCTAAAAAATATCCAACCTCACGAACTAATTGGTCAAGGCATGAACATCAAATGTAAGAGGTCTCTCCCAACAAGTATATATGCCAAACTCCCCATACTCAGCGCCTTCCAGCTCAAAGCATCGGCCACCACATTGGCCTTCCCTAGATGTACAAAATAGTAATATCATAATCCTTTAGAAAATCTAATAATCTCCGATGTATCAAATTGAGATCCTTCTGCTTGAAAAAGTGTTGGAGGCTACGATGATCAGTAAACACCTCACATGACACATCATACAAATAATGCCTCCAAATCTTCAACGCGTGAACAATGACAGCCTACTTCAAATCATGGATAAGGTAGTTCTTCTCATGGGACTTCAACTTATGAGAAGAATAAGCAATTACTCTACCATCTCGCATCAACACACACCCAATAACCACTCTCAAAGCATTATAATACATGGTATCTGAACTTGCAGTTGACGACAAAACTAACACTAGAGATGTTGTCAAGGCAGTCGTGAGCTTCTGAAAACTCTCCTCACACTTGTCCGACCATATGAATAGGGCACCCTTTTGAGTCAACTTGGTCAGAGGCGATGCAATAGATGAAATTCCCAACCCAAACCGACGGTAGTAACCTACCAAACAAAGAAATACAAATCTATGTGGTCAAGGACGATCTGGGCTAACTCTAAACCGCCTCTATATTTTTTGGATCAACCTGAATACCCTCGCTGGATAGAACGTGTCCCTAGAAAGCCACTACAATGACTCAAAACCCACACTAGGAGAATTTTGCATAAAGTTTCTCCCCCCACAATATCTAAAACGCAACTCTCAAATGCTCCGAATGCTCCTCCTGACTACTCGTATACACAGGAATATCATAAATGAAAACTATGACAAAGGAGCTGAGATACAGCCAGAGCATGTTGTTGATCAAATGCATGAACACTATTGGGGAAGTGGTCATCCAAAAAGACATCACAAGGAAGTCAAAGTGACCATATCAAGTCCAGAAAGTTGTCTTAAGAATATTTGAGTCCCTGATCTTCAATTGGTGATAACCTGAATGTAGATCAATCTTGGAGAACACTCTCGCTCCCAAAATTTGGTGAAAGAAATCATCGATAAGAGGCAAAAGATACTTGTTCTTAATTGTAACCTTGTTCAAATGTTTGTAATCAATGCATATCCTCATCGAGCGATCCTTTTTTTCAAAATAGAATAGGCGCACCCCAAGGTGACATACTAGACCGAATGAACCCTTTATCAAAGAGTTCCTGCAGCTTCTACTTTAACTCCTTTAACTTTGCTGGTGCCATACGATACGGTGGAATAGAAGTGAAGGATTGCTCGGCATCAAATCAATACCAAAATCAATATTCTTGTCAGGTGGCATGCCCGACAAGTTTGCAGGAAACATATCAAGGAAATCCCTCACAACAGGAACATAATCAATACTAGGAGTCTCTCTACCGACATCCCTCACAAATGATAAATAAGAAAGACAAACCTTCCAAACTATGCATTGGCGCTTCAAGAATGAGACTACCCTTCTGATAACATAATCAGTCCAACCTTGCCACTCAATTTGTAGCACACCCAGCATAGCCAATATCATTGTCTTAGCATAACAGTCCAAAGTAGCACTACATGGAGATGGCCAATCCATACTAATATAAGATTGAATTCTACCATTCATAACAACAAAAGATCCACTTGGGTCTCCAGACCCCCAGTAGTCACCACGCATGATCGGTACACGCTGTCTACAATAACAGTATTGCCCACCGGAGTAGATACACGAAAGGATGAAACAAAAGACTTGCAGGTTATATCTAAATAATGAGCAAAGTATGATGACACATAGAAATAAGTAAAACTGGGATCAAATAACACATAAGCGTCTTTATGGCAGACTAAGACAATACATGTATTAATAGCATCTGCAGCAATAACATCAGGTCTAATTGGAAGTGCATAGAAATGGGCTTGACCGACACTTGATCGACCTCCCCCTCTTGGACGACCCCTAAGTTGATGACCTCCAACCCTAGCTAGATAGAGGTAAGGCTGATTGCAAACTCCTCTGCTGAGATGAATCCCCAAGATGATGAGGATGCTGGCTTCACATATGATCCAATTCTCCACACTCATAGCAACTCCCAGGTGCTAGAGATAGGGACCGAAGGAAACCCCTAGCATCGGAATGACTAATGCACCTCACATAGAAGAGCCCTAAACTGAGCAAGCATGGGAAAAACTCTTGGTTGGAAGGGAAGTTAGTGATGACGTGCCTTGATGTTAACTATTAGTAAAATGACCTGATGACGCCCTACGATAACTTGGGCGAGCTGACTGAGAATTTCTTAATGGAGGACCTCTGCCGTTCTGAAATTGACCCTGGAAGGAGCACAACGATAACTATCAGATCCCTGAAGACTCTTGGCCGCCCTCTCATCTTGCTCTTGGCGACGAACTGACTCAACCTCACGAGCAATGTAACAACCTCCTCAATTGTAGCACCAGACACCCTCTCACTAGTCATGGAAATACGAAGTTGATATGTGAGGCCATCAAATAACCTCCTAATCCTCTCTCTCACCATAGGAACCTACCAAATATGATGACCCGCTAACTCCGAGAACCTCATCTCATACTGAGTCACAGTTATCTCCCCGACACAACCACTTAAACTGCCTGCACAGCTCCTCTCTTCGACACTGTGGCACATACTTTTCCAAAAGGAGAGCGGAGAACTTCTGCCAAGTAATGAGAGATTCACTAATAGGCCTACGCCTCTTATTAGCCTCCCACCAAGTGAAATAAGCTCTAGAAAACTGAAAAGTAGTAAAAGCGACCCCGCTCATATCCAAAATACCCACTGTACGAAGAATCCTTTGACACTTGTCTAAGAAACCCTGGGAATCCTCGCCCTCTGCATTACTGAAAGCCGGAAGCAGAAGCCTGCAAAACCTCTCCAATCTGCTCTACTCGTCCTCTAGCGTAGCACGATATGAATAGTCCTGAACAGCGGCAACCAGCTGGACTGGATATGCCCTTGGTGTCTGATGTCTCTGCACGACCGGCTCAAGTTTGCGAGCAACGGGAGTCTGAGTTCCTCCCCTGACCTGACAAGTAGCTACCCTTGTAGTAATTGAGACCGCTTGAGCTAGGCCAGTGCATACTAATAGAATCTGAACTATGGCCTCCTAAAGACATAGAATCACAATGGCACAACAGGTGCCTGAACTGGTGCTATCGCCGTGTCCACAACTGGACATAATTTTGAACTAGGGCAGCTGGTAGATATGCAGGTGCTACACTAGCTGCGGTCTAAGCTACATCTACCTATAAAACGGCCTCGACTGCGTCCCCGGCCCCTAGTGGCCACAGCTGGTGGTAATGGTGGTCGGCCATCCTGAATGGTCACTCGTGTACTCACCATATATGAGAGAATAAAACAACAAAACTTTAGTACTCGGATCAACAGATTTGCACGACAAGAATTTCAAGAATATGACATTTTCCTAAAAGTTCTGCAACCTCCACAGGATAAATATAGACATCTTCGTACTGATTTGCGAGACTTTGCTATACCTTCTCATGAATCATGAGACTTATGTAACCTAATCTCTGATACTAACTTGTCATGACCCTAAATCTGTACCCAGTCGTTATGGCCCCTATCGTGAAACAAGGTCAGACGACACAATTACCAATCCATTTAAATAGTTACAATGCAATTAAATTATTAACATGTGATAAATCCCAAAATAAAGTGAAATAAAACAAGCACAGAAGTAAGCATAGCCCGACATCGGGGTGTCAACATTCATGAGCATCCAAATTTCTGTCTAAGGGTATAAAAGAGACTACATTGTCTATTACAGAACAGGTACAAAGGAAAGTAAGATAAGAGAGAGAAATAGTGGGTTGTGAACCCCGAGCAACTACCTAGTGAACTCTGCACAATCTGCTAGAATAAATCATCCCTTTCTAGCGTAACCTGAGGCTTCTGAATGTGCACACAAGGTGTAGGGAGTAATGTGATTACGCTAACTCTGTAAGTAATTGTAACACCATAATATTCGGACTAGGTGGGATATTTTAAATGGGTATTAATTTGATATTTTAGACATATGAAGTCCAATAGGGATGATTATGGGTGAAAATCATTATTTCAACATTAAGATGGAATGTGAGGAGCATAAAATTTGGCAAAATCGATTAAGTGTGCAGAAGGTCCAACTTCCATGAGGGTTTAATTAAAATGTGGAAGCAATTTGGGAAAACTCAAAGGACGAAAGTTGTAGGCCATTGAAATAGATCTCCAACGACATCTTATGGAGCCCGAACCCATCTTTGTGAAAATAGTTATGCGTGTTTTATAGAATAGTATGCGATATGCGTCACCCAAGCGCGGTCGTGCTCCTCAGGCACTGTTATTGCCACTTTGCGTGGTCAGGTGTACGATCAAGTCTACCAGGACTCACGGGGACACTCACATGGGGTCATTTTAAAGCCATACATTGTCTCCCAGAACTCCAAAACATAAAAAATTGCTCTAGAAAGGGAAACTCTCGAAAACCTAACTTCTTTAGGGTCTCTCCACCCCCTAAAATAAGTTCTACTTGTGATACTATGTGAATTCAAATTTTCCAACATCTTATTAACATGGTTAAATCCTCCAAATTATTAGATATTTGATTGGGGCATCATTGTTGAAAGAACGAACCCTAGAACTCAAATTCACGAAAAATTGAACATCAGGAAAATAATATATTCACCTTCTATTTAATTATAACATTAGATTAATGATTTTAGACTGCAAGTTCATGATATTTGAGTTGATGGGTTTGATAGAGAATCATGAACAATTATAGGTTTGTCTTGTTGATTGTTGATTATTGGATAATAGTGTTATTTACCTTATGGGTGATAAAGAATGATGTTGACTATAACCATTTGAGACTTTAATATTTATCTAGGAGTAAGAGAATGAGTTATTGGGTGTAGAGACACAATTAATAAGGACTATGAAGCTTTATGTCATAAAGTGTTTGAGAAAAATCCTAAGTAACCAAAACATGAAAATTATTGCTAATATGGAATCCCTTTGACTTGTATTGATATAGATGAAAGTTGAAAGGGTTGGAGAATGTTTTATTACGCTCAAGAGCATGAAGTTAAGGTACGTGAGGCTAACTCTCGATGTTTGGAAATTTTGGTTATTCTCCCTACACTATGTTTCTTTTAAGACATTATCAATTGCCTCAGAAATATAGTTAAGCCTTGTTCCATGAATATTTGTAGAACGTCTATTCTCTAGTTTCATAACTCGCTCATGACTTTCATTCTGAACGCTGTGAGCTCAGTTCGTATTCAATATAGACTTGGCTTTGGTACCCTTGAGACTCAGTATAGCTTACTCAGCATGTCATAAACAGTTGAAGTTTCAACTTTCATAATTAGTTCAAGAATACATGTCTCAGTCTAGTCCTATTCAGTATTTTAATATTATGTAATTCAGTGTGATTCAACATTCAAGTATCATGTAACTCAGTATGGTTCAATATTTGCATCATGTATTTTAGTATGATTCTCAGTTCCCAAATGTCAAACACCAGTATGTTTTATCAATTATAAATTCTCAATTATCAACTTGGTTTCAGTTTTAGCATTTATAATTCTTTTTTCAGTTGCTTTACATACCAGTGCCATTCAAATGTATTGGCGTCCCTTTTTCCTAGGGCCTCAATTTCACAATGTAGGTAATGATTTACAAGTTGATGATTTAGAGCACAAGGATTCTCGTACCAGCTACTTGGCGATCACTAATTCTTCTGGGGCACTATCATTACCTTATTGTCGTTAGTATTTTCAGACAGTCGATGTTTTTAGTACTTCATTAGAGGCTTCATAGGCTAGAGTAAGAGCTAGAAAAAGTCTCAGGCTTTTCATGTTAAGAAAAGGTGGCTACATATATGTTTCAGACTTGTTTTAGTATTACAACACTTTGATTTATATTATCCAGACTTTCAGTATACCACCATTTGTTAGTTCGCTCGTTTACATGTAGTTAGGCAGTGAGTGTCGTGTTAAGCCTAGGCCTAGGTCGGGGCGTGAAAAATCTTTGTATCAGAGCACTAGGTTCAGTAGTCCTAGGAATTCTATGAAGTTGTATCTAGTGGAGTTTCCTTTAGATGTGTGTGCCGACCACTCAAATAAACAATTAACTATCAAGAAAATAAGGATTTTGTCATTTCTTTCAACTCTAGATCGTTCCATGAAGTTTAGAGCAATAGGTAATCTTATCTTCCTATTGAATTCCACACGTATTAGATGCCCAAGCGACGCGCGGGAGAAACCTGTGGTCATAGAGAGGATAATTGCTCATTGGGAATAATTATGGAGTACAACTTGGTAAATATGAGACTTGAGAGGATTTTAAAAGTGGGATGAAATGGATAGTAGTACAGATTAAAGCATATCAGAAAGTACAAAAGCAGTTATCATGTCTTATGGTTATTAGTTTACCTAAGTTACTAGTTATACAATCTTTCAGTTAGCAAATTTATGGTTATTCAGTACGTCAATATTCAGTTATGTTTACCAAATATCTAATTTTCAGTGTATCAAAATTTCTGGGGACTTATGAGTATAAAATAATGCATATGAGTTTTCAAAAAAAATTGCAAGTAGAAGTGGTTATATCTAAATCTTCACATATTTCAAGTCTGAATTAAGACCTAAGAATCGCCAGATGGTGCAGTAAGTGATTTATTAGATAATCATATACTCAAATGAAGAAGTTTGGGTATTGTTATGGTATGTCTTTTACCTCAGAGAATAATTTCTTTTAATTTTTGGAAATGGAGCCACAAGTTGGATGATGATAGTTAAGATATCAAACTCTAACATTGGTCATTGTAGTTTTGGATAGAAAAGAGCCGAAGGTAAAAATACCTAGAAATTATAAACATTTTTGTCATGCCTCGACCTTGGGGAGCGCTACCGGCGCACGACCGAGAAATCTCGATCGAGCAATCGTTACCTGAGAACTTACTACCCCAACTTGATACAATAACGGGCCCCATTCTTCTTAGTATAATTGAATAAATAAAAGGGGCTGCACAGCTAATGACAGACATCTCATTTTATAGCACAACATTAAACCATAGCTTAGACATCCAAGATTTCCATACAGTTGTAGTCTAGTACATGCTATAGTTTAGTTCCCAAAGTACATACAGTTGACAGTCTCGAACGTAAACTTTCAAAATACAACATGATTGTAAGACCACCACGGCCCACTTACATTACCCACAGAAATGTCTATGGAGCCTCTAAATACAGAGATCAAAATGATGACATCAGCGACAAGGCCCCGACCATACCTCAAAATGTAACTTTCAGAATAAAGAGCAGCAACCCGTGGGAGGAATGGGTGCTCACCGAGACAGTTGTGAAGAGGACAAAGGTGCACCACTATCTGTGATCGACATTATCAGCAGCAGAACCACCTACATCCATTAAAAGATGTAACGCCCCCAGAAAAAGGAATATTAGTACTGTCGAATAGTACTAGTGTATATGGCAATTGGAAGATAATTACATCATCAACAATTACATCAAAGAAATTCAAGGATGAGCACCAAATAAGTCTTGCATGGTTGTTGATTAGTTATTTTCATTCTTTTAGGTTAACATTCCTTAATGCCAAGTATCATACCTTTAGAATATAATACCACCGTGGGGTTTTTAACAAGGATAGTCTGGTCTCTACCCTACCGGCTAATCCATCCCAAGTGAGACATATCCATATTCAAAATAATGTTCCGTAACCCAATATAAATGCCACCACGTGTACAATATGGCATCCGATATCGGCCCGATCGGCTAAGCCATCTCACTTGGGACATCACCTCTCTTAATTACTCTTTAGTTCCCATTTTCTTCCATCTTTTTCCACACCGGGTATAACACCTTTTTTCAATTATTTGTTCATTGGCACTTAGATTCATCAAAACCACACAAGCCTTCCCTTTGTAAACTTGTTTATGTAATTCCATCATTCATTTTTCAAGGGCTATCATACAAGGCATGCACGTGCTTAAGGAAATAACAAACTTTTGAAAGACATGCTCACCTTATCAATTACCATGATTTCAAATGAAAACACAGAACAATGCGGAACAAAAGTCCGCCACCCAACACATGAATGCAATCAATCAAGTAGAAATAATTTGCAACTTCAAGCCAACTATTTAAACACAAAATTCAACACTAAAAAAAGGATTAGCCATACATACCCTAGTTGAGTCTCCCTTAATCCCTTAGAAAAATTTCCGGAATTCTCTATTAACTTCGATCTATTTTATGAGAGCCATGAATTTAACCAAGAATTAGAGATACGACTAAGATTTTAGCTCATTTCAGCATATTGACAAGCACTTGATGTACATTGTGTTTTTTTTGTTTCCTTTTTGTGAGAGATTTATTCACTTTTTACCCTAATTACCGTCTTTTATAGGCACGATCTTCCCATACCCAATTTTACTTCTGCTTGCAAGATTTCTAGCCTTTTACCATATGTACCCTCTTGATAATTACTTTCTATAATAGAAACGCTTTAAATTATTGACGAGGGCACAGTTACTTACCAGTTAGGAGGAAGACCTAGTAGCCTCAATTAGCAACCTTCAATGAATTAGTCATAAATTTAGTGAGAGCTTGATGAATGTCACTCCTTCTAACTCTAGAACTCCCCCCTCTCTCTATATTGTGAAAATAACAGAAGATGGCCAGTTGTGCTATTTTTAACGGGGTTAGGTCAGATTTTAAAATTTATAAAATATGAGCCCGAGTCAGATTTGCGGTCGCATTTTGCTATCGCAAAGTGGAAATGTGGTCCACAAAATGGACAGAAAAAATGCTCCCAAAAACATGGCGTATTGATTGGGTTTGTGGTAAGAATGCAGTCCGCATTCACGTTCTGCGGTCGCATAATGCACCACAGAATTGCCCTTTATAAAGTCCTTAGGAAATTATGCGATGATTATACAATCGGCATTTTAATTATGCAATCGCATAATTGACCACATAGTTGAATTCAAGTTTTGCCCACACACTGATTCACTCTACGGTTCAAATTGTTGGAAACACGTTCTCAAGGCATTATACTAAACGTGTGTTCATATTTGTAGGTTTTGATGAATGACAAACTATGCGCAAATTGACACATGATGAGGTCCAAGCACAAGCGCAAAATTGATATATAACGAGATTCAAGCACAAGACAAAGATCGAGATTAAGTTTTATATGAGTCGGTGTTTAATTGTGATCTTGATCCGACAACTTAAACTCAAGACTTGGCTTCTCTCGTAAATATATTTTTAACAAATCATGCATATTAAATTTAGAGCAAAATGATTTTAAATAATGCATATTTACTTTAGTCAAAATGATTTTTAAACATGCCTCTAAAATCTGGACTAAGATAATCGATTATGTACTTATGATAATCGATTATGTTTAAGTCAGCTGCTTGACAATCGATTGTGAACTTATGACAATCGATTGTGTTAAGGCAGTGAGCATCAGATTTTTCAAATCTGCATGACAATCGATTGTGAACCCTATGACAATCGATTGTGATAAGGCAGTGTCCATCAAAGTTTTTCAAAACTCAAAATAATCGCTTGTGAAGCTAATGACAATCGATTGTGAAGAGACAGTGTCCATTAGATTTTTCAAAGTCACAAAATAATCGATTGTGTTGAGGCAGTGTCTTCCAGACTTTTTCACAGTTATTAAATAATCGATTGTGAACCTATAACAATCAATTGTCAAGAGGCAGTGTCAAAATTGATTTTTCAAGACTGATATATAATCGATTGTTAACTTAATATAATCGATTGTATAACTGACCGTTGCCAAAATGTTTTCAAATACCGTCAGGTAATCGATTATTGATTTCTTATAATCGATTGTTTTAATTAAAATCAGGAAAGGATTTTTTGAACGTTGCTGAGTAATCGATTATTGATTTCTTATAATCGATTGTTTTACGTAAAATCTGGAAATGATTTTTTGAACGTTGCCAGTAATCGGTTATTGATCTTAGATAATCGATTGTTAAGCGTAAAATCAGGGATTGATTTTTGGAAGAACTGGCAAACAATCGATTGTGGTAAATTGACAATCGATTGTCACTGAGTAAAATCAGCAATTCTTAATTGGCAATTAGGCAACGGTAATACAAAGTTTTCAGCTATAAATACAGCTTCAAATCAGTCTTATAAGCAACAACAACACACAACAACTGATCATACAATTGCTAAAGCTTGCATACTTTATTGCTTATCATTTTATATTCATTACATAAGCTTTTGAGAGCCAAATTCTAGTTGAAAGTTGTTGCGATCTTGAGCGTATTCTTTTTACTCATATCTACTCTTAAAGGAGTGTCTTGTTTGAGTGCTAAGTGTTTTTGTACACTTGAAGGGAAGTGTTAGTCCCTTGTGTTGTAAGAAGAAACTTGTGTTTCCTTGGTTCAAGTCTTGGAGTGTTGTATCTCCGAGCAAAGGTTGTTGAGGCTTGTGTCCTCATGTTGTAACGGTTTGTGGAGCACCTGTAAGCTTAACAAGTTAGTGGAAATCTCGAGAGAGTGTCTCGGGGACTGGACTAGCCACGGATTGTGGTGAACCAGGATATATCGGTGCGTTTGTTCTAATTTATTTACTTATCGCACTTATTTATTTCCTGCAATTTTTTAAATTCCGCAAGTTTACGCTAATTTTTAATATAACGCTATTCACCCCCCCTCTAGCGTTAAGCGTATTATCTAACAATTGGTATCAGAGCCCAACTCTCTGAAGACTTAACCATTTGAGAGAAACATCCATGGCTTCTACTCGTGATTCTTTTGCAGGAATAGGTGAAGGACAATGCTCCACCCGACCACCGCTATTCGATGGTACAAATTATACATACTGGAAGGAGAGGATGAGAATATTTGTACATTCAAATAGTTTTCATCTTTGGAAGGTCATAATGAATGGAGAACAAATTCCAACCAAGAAGGTTGAAAATGAATGGGTCCCAAAGTCCGAAGATGAATACGATGCGGATGATATCAGAAAGGTGCAAAATAATGCTAAAGCTATTAATTTATTATATTGTGCTGTAAATGCTGATGATTACAGGAAGATATCTTGTTGCACAACGGCGAAGCAAATGTGGGACAAGCTGGAAATTACGTACGAAGGTACGGACCAGGTAAGGGAAGCCAAAATTGATTTCCTAACCCATGCATATGAATTGTTTCACATGAAGGAAGGCGAAAAGGTCGATGAGATGTTTGAACGATTTTCAAAAATCATAAATGATTTACATGCTCTTAAGAAGACCTTCACGGATAAGGAACTTGTCCAAAAAATTCTCCGAAGTCTCACTCCGGAATGGCGATCCAAGGCCGACGCGATTCAAGAATCCATTGGCATTTCAAATGTCACCATCGACGCATTAAGAGGTAATCTTAAAACTTATGAATCTACTATACTTAACCCTCTTGTTGATGATCAAAGGAAGCAAAGAATCGCTCTCAAGGCAAGCACAAGCCAACCTCAAAATGATGAGGACGGAGACAATGAGTTCGGACTCGTTATCAAGAGATTTCAAAAGTTCATGCGAAAAGAGTATGAACGAAAGGGCAAAAAGCAAGGAGATCAAATAAAGTGCTATGAGTGCGGAGAAACCGGGCACATTAAATCAAATTGCCCAAATGCTAAAAAGGAGAAGAAACCCTTCAAGAAGCAACGAGCATACATATCTTGGGGAGGCGACTCCGGTGACGAGTCAAGTGAGGAAGAAGAAGACGAAGCCGCAAATCTTTGTCTTATGGCACAAGAAGACAACAAAGAAGAGGTATGTCAAATTTCTTCAAAAAATTTCTTTTCCCTTGAAGAAATGCAAAATGCTTTTGATGAGTTGTATAGCGAATTTATTAAAGCTTCAAAAACTGTTAAGAGTATTAAAAAAAATGCTTCTTTAAAAGAAAAAGATTTTCAAAAACAACTCTCTTTTAAAGAAAAGGAATTGGAAAAACTGATTTTAGAAAATGAGAAGTTGAAAGAGGAAAACAACTTTTTTGGCAAGAGAAGCGCCGACAAGCCCGAGAGTTCTAGAAATTGTACTTCTTGCATGCATCTCAAAAATGAAGTAGAAAGGCTTAAGGGCACCTTAGATAAGTTTAACTCTTCTCATAAAAATTTGAATGAAGTGCTTGTTAATTTGAAGTCGACCAAGCATGGCATAGGTTTTAGAAACGAGCCTAAAGAGAAAGTTGAAGCCAACCCCCAACCACCTAAGGCTCAACCTAGGATAAATAAAACAAATGTTAATCCTAGATACAACAAACCTAGAAATGGTTTTCATCAATCGCAACCTAGAAATAATCATGCTAGAAATAATGCACATTCTAGGCCAAACACTAGAAAGAATTTTGAACCTTTTAGAACACCTAGAAATGACTTCCAACCTAGAAACAACTAATCTAGAAATGATGCATATCCTAGAATAAATGGTAGGAGAAATGATTTTCATGATTTGCGCAATAGTTATATTGTCAAGAATAGAGTAAATGATTTTCGTCCGTCCAATTACTATCAACCTAGAAGGATCCATAATCCTAACGTGACTTGTCATTATTGTAGACGAATTGGACATATTGCTCCTGCTTGTTTTACACGACATAGACATAACACTCAATCACATCACTATGATTTGCCTAACCCCCAAGGACCCAAATTCCTTCAACTAGAACACAAGGAAGGGGGAAGTGTTATTTTTGGTGATAACAACAAAGGAAAGATTATCGGCATCAAATCGGTCGGTAAGGATGAAATTTCTTCCATTAAGCATATATTACTTGTGAAAGGTTTAAAACATAATCTCTTGAGCATAAGTCAATTATGTGACAAGGGAAATCTTGTTTTATTTGATTCGGATGAATGCTTAGTTTTTAGACGTAGCGATTTTAAAATTATCCTTCTTGGTTTTAGAATGGATAAAATTTATATGGTTGATCTTGCAAATTCTTCACCCGAATATGTGAATTGTTTAATGAGCAAGGAGGATGATTCTTGGTTATGGCATCGTAGAGTAGCTCACATCAACATGCATCTTTTGAACAAATTGGTTTCACAAAATTTAGTTGTTGGTCTTCCAAATTTGAAATTTGAAAATGACTCTATTTGTGATTCTTGTCAAAAAGGGAAGCAAACAAAAGCATCTTTTAAATCGAGAAATATTGTTTCAACTACTAGACCATTGCAATTGCTTCACATGGATTTGTTTTGACCATCTCGCATTGAAAGTCTTGTTAGAAATCGTTATGCTTTTGTTATTGTGGATGATTATTCCAGATTTACTTGGACTTTATTTCTTGCCCATAAAAGTGATGCTTTTCAGATATTAAATATTTTCTTAAACGTGTTCAAAACGAAAAGGAAACAACCGTCACTTCAATTAGAAGTGATCATGGGGGAGAGTTTGATCACAATCTCTTTGCGGACTTTTGTGACGAACTCGAGCATACCTTTTCCGCTCCACGAACACCACAACAAAATGGGGTGGTGGAAAGGAAAAATAGGTGTCTCGAAGAGATGGCTAGAACCATGCTCGAAGAGGCTAAGATTCCCAAACATTTTTGGGCGGATGCCGTGAGTACCGCATACTACGTTTTAAATAGAGTAGTCATAAGGCCAATACTCATGAAAACCCCTTATGAACTCTACAAGGGAAGGAAACCAAATATCTCCCATTTTAGAGTATTCGGTTGTAAATGTTTTATTCATAACAATGGAAAAGACCAATTGGGAAAATTTGATGCCAAATCCGATGAGGGAATTTTTATTGGGTATTCTTCACGTAGCAAAGCATATAGGGTATTTAATAATAGAACCCAAACTGTGGAGGAATCCCCTCATATTGTGTTTTCCGAAAATAATGCTCGCTTGGCGAGAACGGATTCTTGTTCTAATCTTGTAGGTATTTTAAATAGTTTAAAAGACGAAGTACAAGAGGAAACTCCTAAGGAAATTCAAGATGAAATCTTGGAACAATCAACGGAGGAAACGCCATAATTGGAGAAAGAAACGAAAATGCCTAACGAGTGGAGGACAATCAAAGATCACCCTCTCGAAAAAGTAATTGGCGACGTCGGAGAAAAGGTAAGTACCCGAAACTCTCTAAAGAACACCTTAGGACACACTTCTTAAGAGATCACGTTCTCATTGCATTATTTCGTTACAAATTACTAAATTGAGCGTCGGAGACGTCTAATTCTCGTTTGCAGGTATCGCCCTAAAGGCAGGGGGAATAATAAAGAAATGGCATAGAACAATCGATTGTTACAGCAAATAATCGATTATTTTTCTGTGCGGACAATCGATTAACAAGTATCACTAATCGATTATTTATGTTTGATGCTTATTATGCATTTGTGTTTAATAATCAATTTTTTAACTGTATAATCGATTACCGTCTCAGCCATTCAGTACTGCTTTCCTAAAACAATCGATTGTTTCATAAATATAATCGATTATTTTCCGAGTCAGAAAATCACCGTGCTCACTGTATCACAACAATCGATTATCATAATTCAACAATCGATTATTTTTTTCAGTAATTCAAATATTTGTTACCGTTTGGGTCCTGCAATCGATTTTGTGTCAGTTCCAAGTTCAAATCAAAATTTGCTCAACAATCGATTATTTCGTTTCAACAATCGATTGTCCAACGGTCAGTACAATTTATTTTTACCGTTTCTGACTGTTTTGGCTCATAAATTTCTGCAGATTTTCATCATAAATGAAATGCCATTCTTCCCATTATAAGTAGGCATCATAAGTCTTCAATTTTATTCACTCAAGCATCAATATTTGCTCCCAAACCTTCAAAAATCTTCCAAGTTTCTTACAAAGTTCATTACTATTTTTTGAAAATGTCGGGCAGACACTCTTAACGTTCCCGTTCAGGTAGACAAGGTGCATCTTCTTCTGCTCCTCCACCTCAAAATTTCCCTTATCAAGATGGGTCTATTTTACAATTCAATACTGAAACCGAGCTTACTAGATTTTTGACAAAATTCGAAAAGCGTGACATTCTTCCTCCTCGCTTTTCAGCAAGCAAGTATCTTGAATCATGTGCCCCCGCTGCAAACATGCTTAAGGAATGTCAACTTATTGACTTCTTATATCTTACCTATCCTTATATTAATCCTCCATTGATTCAAGCGTTTTACTCAAACCTTCATGAGGATGACGATGGTGAGCTTGGGTCAAATATTAATGGTGTTCAAATTCTTTTGTCCAATGAAAACTTGCATTCCATTGCCCATCTTCCTTGAGATGGCGAAAACATTACTCGCTACATTAGAGAGGCCGGCGCCTTATTTGATGAGAAAACTCTCCTAAACCAAATAGGACTTGGAGCTTATGATCCTAATCTATCTACTCGACGTCCTACCGTTACGGGAATGCTCCCCGAGTATCGTTTGATTTTCTATTTCATCACCCGAGTCCTCAAGCCTCGGAAGCATAATCATACCACTCTTTCCCAAGAGGACGCTAAGCTCATGCATGCCATTATAACCGGAGCTCACATCAATTGGTGTAAGTTCGTCAAAATTCACATGCGTGATGCCATCAGAGATGATAGACCTCTTCCCTATGCCCTCCTTATTATGAATTTTCTTGAAGCTTCCAGGTTCAACACTTCCATCGGTCCTCTCAAAAAGAGCACCAAGAAGTGGGAAATTTCCGAATCCTCCTTTCCCCATGATGGCGATGATGTAGCTCCTGCTCCTCCTCCAACTCGTCGATCGCGTCAGCCTCAAGAACCTACTCTTCAATCCATTTCCGACCAAATTGCTTCATTGACCACCTCTGTCGGTCAATTGACACATGAGATCCATGGATATTTTGACCATGTTCATTATCCACATGCCGGTCTTGTTCCCTATGAAGCAGTGCCGGATGATGAGGCGGGAAATGATGATGAATAATTTCTTTATTTGTTTTTCTATTTTATTGTTCTATGTTTTTATTGTTCCCGTTATGTAACCGTTTTTTAATAAATAAACAAGTTTTTTAATTATTCTATATTTTTTTTGCTAATGGCAAAAGGGGGAAGATAACGGGTATGCACTCTCAATACTTATCGGCATAAATTGAGGGGGAATGCATATATTGAGGGGGAACAAATTGTATATATATATACTTGTTGCATATCTTTACTTGTCTTGAATCTTCATTATGAATTACCTAATATACATATCCCGCTTAAAGTTTGCCATTATCAAAAAGGGGGAAATTGTTGGAAACACGTTCTCAAGGCATTATACTAAACGTGTGTTCATATTTGTAGGTTTTGATGAATGACAAACAATGCGCAAATTGACACATGACGAGGTCCAAGCACAAGCGCAAAATTGATATATAACGAGATTCAAGCACAAGACAAGGATCGAGATTAAGTTTTATATGAGTCGGTATTTAATTGTGATCTTGATCCGACAACTTAAACTCAAGACTTGGCTTCTCTCATAAAAATATTTTTAACAAATCATGCATATTTAATTTAGACCAAAATGATTTTAAATAATGCATATTTACTTTAGTCAAAATGATTTTTAAACATGCCTCTAAAATCTGGACTAAGATAATCGATTATGTACTTATGATAATCGATTATGTTTAAGTCAGCTGCTTGACAATCGATTGTGCACTTATGACAATCGATTGTGTTAAGGCAGTGAGCATCAGATTTTTCAAATCTCCATGACAATCGATTGTGAACCCTATGACAATCGATTGTGATGAGGCAGTGTCCATCAAAGTTTTTCAAAACTCAAAATAATCTCTTTTGAAGCTAATGACAATCTATTGTGAAGAGACAGTGTCCATAAGATTTTTCAAAGTCACAAATTAATCGATTGTGAACTTATGACAATCGATTGTGTTGAGGCAGTGTCTTCCAGACTTTTTCAAAGTTATTAAATAATCGATTGTGAACCTATAACAATCGATTGTCAAGAGACAGTGTCTAAATTGATTTTTCAAGACTGATATATAATCGATTGTTAACTTAATATAATCGATTGTATAACTGACCATTGCCAAAATGTTTTCAAATACCGTCAGGTAATCGATTATTGATTTCTTATAATCGAGTGTTTTAATTAAAATCTGGAAAGGATTTTTTGAACGTTGCTGAGTAATCGATTATTGATTTCTTATAATCGATTGTTTTACGTAAAATCTGGAAATGATTTTTTGAACGTTGCCAGTAATCGATTATTGATCTTAGATAATCGATTGTTAAGCGTAAAATTTGGGATTGATTTTTGGAAGAACTGGCAAACAATCGATTGTGGTAATTTGACAATCGATTGTCACTGATTAAAATCAGCAATTCTTAATTGGCAATTAGGCAACGGTAATACAAAGTTCTTCAGCTATAAATACAGCTTCAAATCAGTCTTATAAGCAACAACAACACACAACAACTGATCATATTTGCTAAAGCTTGCATACTTTATTGCTTATAATTTTATATTCATTACATAAGCTTTTGAGAGCCAAATTCTTGTCGAAAGTTGTTGCGATCTTGAGCGTATTCTTTTTACTCATATCTACTCTTAAATGAGTGTCTTGTTTGAGTGCTAAGTGTTTTTGTACACTTGAAGGGAAGTGTTAGTCCCTTGTGTTGTAAGAAGGAACTTGTGTTTCCTTGGTTGAAGTCTTGGAGTGTTGTATCTCCGAGCAAAGGTTGTTGAGGCTTGTGTCCTCGAGTTGTAACTGTTTGTTGAGCACCCGTAAGCTTAACAAGTTAGTGGAAATCTCGAGAGAGTCTCTCGGGGACTGGACTAGCCACGGGTTGTGGTGAACCAGGATATATCGGTGCGTTTGTTCTAATTTATTTACTTATCACACTTATTTATTTCCTGCAATTTTTTAAATTCCGCAAGTTTACGCTAATTTTTAATATAACGCTATTCACCCCCCCTCTAGCGTTAAGCGGTTTATCTAACACTAATGTGGTCCACATACTTGATATGCGATTTCATTCTTGACCGCACAATTGAACTTTTCTGGAAAACATAATTTCTTGATTGTTTAATGCATATCATAGTCCAAATGGCTCGCTTGACGCGAAGAATTTTGCCCATTTCTAACACGTACCCCTAGGTGACAATACGAGCCTTCGGGTTTATAGTAAAATCTTTCACGGGCCTCACAATTTGTTATTACCAAAGATGTGATTTCGTACAACTCATGAAAATGACTAGAAGATATGATTTATGAAATGAGAACCAAAAGCAGGCAGCATTTAGTTTCAGGGAATGGTTTTAAGATGTTTAGATTTATTCAAATCAGAACTAGAAGTATCACGCTAGTAATCTACTATAAGAAATAGCTATTGATGTACGATAAAAGATATGGCAGTTCCCCCTTCGGCTATGTGACTAAGTGATTACCGCGGATGTTTATAGTATGATACTATTTTCTATTAGATAGAAATCTTGGGGTTAGATATTCTAATTATGTATAGGATAGATGAATTCCATTAGTGTGATCTATGCACATAGTTTAGAAAAAAAAGAATAGTATGCTACCGTAGAATAGGGTCAGATAGTGAGGGGTTTTAGGAATAATCTTCTACTTCACATTAGTTATACAAAGCAGGAGAAGAAAATATGAGGATAGTAGTTGTTAGTAAAAGGATAGTGAGTAAGTTTTGAGGAGATACAAAAAATTAGCAATTCCAGCAGGGCTTGTACGAGTAAAATTTGTCCCACTTAGCCAGGTTAAATATAGTGAGTGGGTGATTATTTGAAATACCGGACGCACGTTAGAATCTAAACAGTCTAACTTAAACCCGAAGTGCAGTGGAACTGGAAAAAAAATTAGCTAGCAGTTAGAGCACAAACTATAGAAGAATAGCATGTAGGAATTATTGTAATGTGGTTTCTCCAGGATGGGCAATGTGAATAAAGTTAAATTATTATGATTGTGTATGATATTGTGAATACATTTTATTTTCATTAAGTGAATAATTTATTTTTTGCTAGTAAGAAAGATTTTTCAGAAGTCAGTTGGAAGATGAGTCGTCATTGATTTAAAGTGCAAAGAATTGCAAAAAGTAAGGAAAGTTATTAGGATCCCAACAAAAAGGGAAGGATCCAAAAGTATAAGACCTTTGATCTAAGGGGTGATGTGAAAAATTTCAGTAGGTTCAGTTAGAGATTTGAAACCCGAATAGTTAGCTTGGGATATAAAAGGAAAGATCATGTTAGAAGCCTATAATTCCTGGTATTTTTTGCATCCAGATTCCCCAAACATGCCTCAAGACCAAGGAGATTGATTGGTTTAACGACATGAAAAGGAACGTCGCAAACTTGCGGCCAATCGTCTGAATTATAAGTATGTAAAAGTTGACCAGCAGAAAGCCTAGTGTTTTATCACATAACAAACATATTTTGAGTGGAGATGGTAAATATGAAATTTATAACGGTATTATCTTTGTTATTTTAAAAGCACGACTTGATTGGATGATTGTACATCGACTTACCAAGTCAACACATTTTTTGCCAGTAAAGACTACATATTCAACAGAAGATTATACCAAGTTATACATTTCGCAAATCATCTAATTGCATGGGATTCCATGGTCCGTCATTTGGGATGTGGTGCTCAATTTAAAATGAACTATTGGAAGTTCTTTTAGAAAGGATTAGGAACATGGTTTTCATCCTCGGAAAGATGCCCATGCTGAGCACATTATTCAAACAGTTGAGGATATGTCTTTGATGTTAAAAGTAATTGGGATGATCATATATCTTTCAAGGAGCTTGATAATAATAACACCTACACTTCTAGTATCAAGATATCATTGTTAGAGACTATGTATGAGAAGGTGTAGATCGCCAATTGGTTGGTTCAAAGTTGGTGAATAGGATTTGTTGGGACCAAATTTGGTCTATCAGGCTATAGAGAAAGATATGTTGATTCAAGAGGATTTGAAGACGACTCTGGGCCACCAAAAGTCCTATTCGAACGTGCGGCAAAGAGACCTAGAGTTTCAAGTTGATGATTGGGTGTTTCTAAAAGTTTCGCCTATGAAAGGGGTTATGAGATTTTGGAAGAAGGGGAAGCATTGTCCCTGCCATATTGGGCCATATAGGACCTTGCAAAGGATTGGTCAATTAGCTTATGAGTTGGAGTTGCCACCAGAACTTGTGGCTACACAGCCACCGCCTTCATGTATCATGCTATAACATTCATGTTTCCAGTACTCAGATTGTCACTTCAGTACTTACATACTCATGTCAGTTCAATACTTAGATACTTATGTTAGTTTAATACTCAATTACTCATGTCAGTCCAATACTTTGATATTAATGCCAAATATTGATGTTAGTTAAATTATCCAATATTCGTGACAGTTCAATATACATATACCTATGTTAGTTCAATATTCACGCATCCATGGAAGACCAATATTCAGTTAATGTAGTAGTCATTCAGTTCAGTAATCATGTATCCATTTAGTTTAGTCATCAAGTGTGAGTGAAATTTCATGTTTTCACCTTACCCTTTCAAGGTCTGGAGTTAGCAGAAGTTACAGTCAGGACAATCATTCGAGGACGAGTGATCCTATGGGGGAGATAATGTAACACCCCATACATTCAGATTAAGTGTGGATATGTTAAATTTGTATTAATTTGATATTTTAGACATATGAAGTCCTAGAGGGATGATTATTGGTGAAAATAGCTTTTTTAAAATTAAGATGGAATGTGAGATGCATAAGACTTGACAAAAAATCGATTAAGTTTGTAGAAGGTCCATCTTCCAGTAGGGTTTAGTGAAAATGTGTTAGGTATTTGGGAAAACACAAAGTATTAAAGATGTAGTACTTTTAAATATCTTTCTAGCGACATATTATGGAGTCTAAACGGATCTCCGTGCAAAAGGTTATGTGTCTTTTCCATAATAGTATGAGATATGCACGCCTTGAGCACGCCCCGAGCACGGCCGCGCTCCTGAGGTAGTGTTACTGCCATTTTACATAGTCAAGTGCACCGTCAAGCCTACCAGGTGTGCGGGGGATCTACTGGGGGGTCATTTTAAAGCCATATTGCGTCTCCACAACTCCAAAACATAAAAAATTGCCCTAGAAAGGGAAACTCTCGAAAACCTAACTTCTTAAGGGTCCCTCCACCACCCAAGGTAAGTTCTACTGGTGATTCTATGTTAATTCCAATTTCCAACATCTTATTAACATGGTTAAACCCTCCAAATTATTAGATATTCGATTAGGGCATCATTGTTGAGAGAAGGAACCCTAAAACTCGAATTCACGAAAATTGAACATTAGGAAAATAATATATTCACTTCTATTTAATTATAACATTAGATTAATGATTTTAGACTGCAAGTTCATTAGATTTGAGTCGATGGGTTTGATAGAAAAGCGTGCACAATTATAGGTTTGGCTTGTTGATTGTTGACTATTGGTTAAGGGTGTTATTTACCTTATGGGTGATAAAGAATGATGTTGACTATAACCATTTGAGACTTTAAAATTCATCTAGGAGCAAGAGAATGGGTTATTAAGTATAGAGATACCATTAATAAGGACTATGTAGCTTTATGTAAAAAATGTTTGAGAATATTCCTAAGTAACCAAAACATGATAACTATTGCTACTATGGAATCCCTTTGACTTGTATTGATATAGATCAAAGTTGAAAGGGTTGGAGAATGTTGTATTACGCTCAAGAGCATGAAGTTAGGTACGTGAGGCTAACTCTCCATGTTTTGAAATGTTAGTTATTCTCCCTACACTATGTTTCTTTTAACACATTATCAATTGCCTTAGAAAAAAATAGTTAAGCCTTGCTCTATGAATAGTTGCAGAACGTATATTCTCTAGTTTCATAACTCGCTCATGACTTTCATTCTGAACGTTGTGAGCTCAGTTCGTATTCAATATAGACTTGGGTTTGATGCCTCCGACTCTCGGTATAGCTTACTCAGTATGTCAAAAAAAGTTTAAATTTCAGTGTTTATAATCAGTTCAAGAATACATGTCTCAGTCTAGTCCTATTCAATATTTCAATATTAGGTAACTCAGTGTGATTCAGCACTCAAGTATCATGTGACTCAATATGGTTCAGTATTTCAGCATCATGTATTTCAGTATGATTCTCAGTTCTTGAATGTTGAACACATATATTTGGGCTTAAAGCCACAATTTATGCTTTATGCATCTTTGGGTATGAGGTTGCAGTTTATGCTTTATGCATCTTTGGGCCTGAGGCCGCTGTTATGTATACGTATACTTGGTCCTGAGGCTGTAGTTGTAGACAAACACAGACACACACATACACACACACACAGATATAAATATATATATATGGCCCGAGGCCACAATTTACATATTTAAATAAAAAATTTGTTTATCATTCAGAAAAGGGAGTATATGTATCCTTACTTCCTTTATTTAGTTTACTTGTCAACTATCAATTCAGTTATAAGTTGTCATTTCAGTTATCAATTATCAGTTTAGTTATCACTTATTAGTTATCATTTCAGTTTCAGTAGTTAACATTTCAATTATCAATTGCAAATTCTCAGTTGTTAACTTAGTTTCAGTTTTGGCATTTATAATTCTTTATTTCAGTTGCTTTACGTAATGGTGCAATTCAAATTTATAGATGTCCCCTTTGCTCGGGGCCAGCATCTCACGATGCATGTAATAATTTACAGGTTAATGACTCAGAGCGCTAGGATTATGGTGTTAGCTACTTGGTGATCCCTAGTTCTCCTAAGGCATTATCATTACCTTACGGTCACCTATATTTTCAAAAAGTTAGCGTTTTTAGTACTTCATTAGAAGCTTCATAGACTAGAGTAACAGCTAGAGAGAGTCTCCGGCTTTTCATGTTAAGTAATGTTGGCTACATATATGTTTAAGACATGTTTTTGTATTTCCGCACTTTGATTTATATCATCCAGACTTTCAGTATATCAGCATGTGTAAGTTTATCTTTCGCATTCAATATGTATGATATCACATGTTGATTCAGCTAGCTAGTTGGTTCGCTCGGTCACACGTAGTTAGGCACTGAGTGTCGTATTATGAATAGGCCCAGGTTTAGGGCATGACAATTATAAAAGTAAAGGCAGCTGAGCGATAAGAAAACATGTAAATCATAGCTAAATGCTACAAAAAGGCAGCAAAAAACCAACACAATGCGACAAACGGTGAAGAACATCTTAAGTCAGTGAAAACCTCTTTAAACCATCTTTAAGTAGTTTAAACGAGTGAATGAAAAGTAATCAGAAAAAATGGTCACATAAAATCAGCCCCTCTGGCACAAGACAAACAGAATCACCATCTCGGGCATTCTCATAATCACTCGTACCAACCCCTCGGGCAATAATGTGGAACAACATCAGCCCCTTGGGCTATATCATATCACAAACTAGGTACCCGTGCTCACTAGGGGTGTACAGACTCTGAGAGGGACTCCTTAGGGCTCAAGTGCAATATCAAGCCATCTCGTGGTATAATCAATAGGCTATTGGCCTCAAATAAGGCCACCTTGTTCCTATAACTTAGGCCATCAGCCTCATAGCCATAAACCAGTACAACACTGCTGCAACGCAACCCAATCCCATGATAACCTCATATCACAGGCCCTCGTCCCTACTCAGTCAGAAATCTATAAAAGACACTCGGTCATAGTAAAAATATGATTCTCAGCCCAAAATAACATTTAAGATGTCAAAACAGAGTAAACATGGCCGAGTTATTAAAACTATAGCACACAGCAGGACTGACTACAACTATGAAATCAAAATACTGAGGAAATAGCAGCAAAAATTCCCTAAGGGTCAAAAATAGTTTTCACGATAGGATCTTGAGGCCTTTTCGGGCCTCGATAGGATTAATAAGGTAAGGTTTCCGCCGGTTTTTGTTATATGGGTAACAATACTGGTGCCTCCCCCTTATCTTATTTTCCTATTTGTTGTAATTTTCAATTTCCTTTTATTAATGAAAACCAACCCTAGGCATTTGCCTAGTGGATTGCCAAAAAAAGAACGTTTTCACGAGGCCCAAATATTTCATTCAGCCCAAAACATGATGATAGCAAACATTTTTCATTCAAACACGTTGTAAGACAGTCATACAAGATGGACTAAGTCAAAATCCCCAATGGTGCGCAACCCCACGCTCGTCATCTAGCATTCGCGTCACCTAGAAATAGCATAACGATGTTTAATCCCAAGTTTCATAACCTCAGGAAAAAAATATAATCATTACATACCTCTGTCCGGTCCAAACTCTTGCCCGCGGTGACCTTGCCTCTCAAATCGGCCTCCAGATGCTCCAAATCTAACCAAAATCAGTATATAACCATCAAAATATGCTTAGGAACCCACTCAAAAGTAATCAAAGTACAACACAAATCCTACAATTGGCCAAACCCAACCCCTGGGCTTACGTCTTGGAATTTTACAAATGTTACATTAATAGAACCCTTATCCTCCACGAGTGTTCACGCATACCAAAAGTACCAGAATCATACCTCAAATCTTTAATCAAAATTCTCCAATCTTAAGCCCTACTTTCTTCAATGTTTACCCACAAACCCCCATAAATTTCAAGCCTAATAAATGAAATAATACCATAGAGATGAGTTTTATGATAAAAATCTTGCCTCAATGAAGTTCCCTTTGATTCCTTCTCCAAAATCCTCCCAAAAGCTCTAAAATCGGCTTAAAATGGTGAAGAAGGCTAAAAATTGCAAAGGAGGGTTTATATACTTTCTGGCCCAGGATTTTCCCACTAGCGGCCCAAACTCCGCTTCTGAAGTACCGCTTTTACAGGAGCACCACATATGCAGTTTTCACTTAAGCCTTAACTCCGCGCTTAAGATTGAATACCCGCATGCGATATCGCAGGTGAGCTCAAACAACCACTTATGTGTTCCTGCTCCCATGTCCCTTTACCACATATGCGACCCATTGGGCGCTTCTGCAAGCCCACTCCCGCGGTACCTTAGCTACAGGAGCAGTTGTGACAGCAAACTCAACTTTAGCACCCATTTCCAAATTCCTATCTTTCCGTCAACCATCCGAAATCACCTCGAGGCCTCCGCAACCTCAACCAAAAGCACAAATAGGTGATAGACCTATCCATACTTATACAAATCTTCAAAACACCTCAAACAACATTGAATAAACCAAAACACATTCGATTCAAGCCTAAGTTTCTAAAATCTTCCAAATTATGCTTTTGATCAAAAAGTCTATCAAATCACTTCTGAATGACCTCAAATTTTTGCACACATCCCAAATGACATAATAGACCTACTACAACACTCGAAATTCCATTCCGACCCCTATAACAAATCACACCTACCAACCGGAAAACTTTAAAATTTAAATTTCGCCAATTCAAGCCTAAATTTACTCCAGAGCCCCAAAACACATACCAATCATGCTCCTAAGACCCAAATTACCTCCCAATGCTGTCCAAAAATCAGAACTCACATCCAAGCCCTTTATCACATTGGTCAACATCTCATTGACTTTTCCAACTTAAGGTTGCTCAAAAGGAACTAAGTGTCTCAAATCTTACCAAAACCTCTCCGAACCCCAGCCAACCAGCCCGATAACACATTTGCAGCTGAACAAGATAATAAAAGTAGAAAGGGGGGAAGAATAGAGGTAACTCATAAAACAACCAGTTGGGTCGTTACAAGTACTCCCATAAATGGGGAATGTGAGCACGTGATTTTATCCCTACACGAGAATAACTCCTTAAAAATAGAATAAAAACATTTTTTTATTAAATGTTGGAATTGTTTTATGTTTATTTGAATTTCATGTGTTTATGAAATTCTTACATCCATAGAAAAATTCTAAAAATTGTCATTTTTACATATTTATCTTTTAGTCTTTAAAATTAGCATTTTTCCTTAGTTTAAAATTAATTAGTTGTTTTAATGTTAACAACAAATAAAGAATTTTCATTTCTACAAGAATCGATTAATTTAGGGTTTTTAATTTCTAGAATTTTTAACTAAAGAAAAAGAAAAGAAAAGAGAACAAGGATTTAATTGCAATGATATTTTAAACTAAGCAATTGGGCCATCTTTATAGCCAGAACCAACCCAAACCACAATTTCCCTGCCCAAACCCACACAACCCAAGCCCATTCCCTTTACCATTATCTTAATTATAAAAAACCTAGACCTATAGAGATACAAAAGAGAGGAGACGTCTGAGAGATCAACGCAGCTGAGGACCTGAGTAGACCCCGACCCCATGAAATCCTATCTTCTTCGAGACCCCCCTCCCTTTAAGCCATCATCTTCTTCAGAAGAAAACAACCAGAGCAAAAAAGCATAAAATAAAAAAAACCTAGGCTATAGAACAAAATGACTGCCCATCGATCCGCATTCCCATCATCGTTGCATCTCCTCCTCTTTGACATAACTCGCCGGAAAACACTCAGACACAGCCACACACATGCATAGAACGAGAGAGGGACACTAGCAGACCAGTCGAGCTTTTGTGAGCATGAGGGAAGCGTTGTTCTGGTTCTTCTTCTTCATTCGAACATAGGCGGAAAAAACTACTAACTTTACACACACACGAAAAAAGGCTGGAAATGAAAAAATAGGGGTTCTAGACATGATTCTCGATAGAAATGGCTATAAAACAGTTCCTAGGGTTTTGAGAGTTTTCTTCTCAATTTTCTTTGGTATTTCAGAAATCAGAAAATACAGCGAAAGAACATTTCGATCTTTAAGTCTACACTTTTCAATTCTAGTTTTGATTTTTAGATGAAATTTAGTTGGAATACGATTTTGTTCGCCATCGCTGCCCGAGGTTTGCCGTGCATGGTTCAGTTTGTGGTTCTGTTCAAATTCGATTACTATTCTAGTTTATGTTGCTCTATTGCCGTTCAGATTGTTGTCGCCGGCTCGACTTTTGGTTGTGGCATTTTATCTGGTCAGTTCCTTACTTCAATAACTTCGGATCAAATGATCAGATATTTTTTAGACTGATTTGTACTATTTCCTTTTTCATTAAACTAAAATTCTTAGATAATCATCCAACATAGTTACATAGCTATTCTATGTCCTTAACGTCATAGTAATTCATATGTTTTTAATAGTTTGATGTGAGTTATGTAAATTGGTTGTTAATATTGGAACTTGGAAGTTTGCTATAGTTTATTTTAGAAGCAACATTTGATGGATTGAAATCCTGATTGCTAAATGGTCAAACTATTGGTAATTGCTAAATACCGGCCAGCAGATAGTGTTCTCAAGCTGCGGATCAATTGTTCAAGCAATTATATTGTCTTTGGTAATAGATAAAATGTGGGTCTTGATCTATTTAATCTTAAGGGGTAATGAGTTCTATAATTTAGATTAAACCCAAACATCCGCAGTTCGCTTTAGTTGAGTACGAATCTTTTTTTGAAATAAAGTGAGGCGTGCCATTCACAAATGAATCCCATAACGTATGGCCCTCACTTGATGAATCTTAATCCCAATGAAATAGAGGCGTGTCATTTAGAAAATCTCCATGGCCCTCGCAAAGTAGAAAGTGCGTAGTTGCTTTAGGTGCATTACATTAATAATTTACCTTCCTAAGCTCAGGTGTGCATTTATTTGATCCAAATAAAAATCTCAGAGTTAGTTAAAATATGTCGAAGACCATAGGTGCGTTTATGTGATTTGGTCCAAGATGTGTTTTAACAACGTTGCAACATTTGTAAAAATGAATAAAAGCGGTTAAAGTTAAAATTGCACATAGGTTTAAAATGTATTAAAATCAGATAATTAAGCCGAATATAACAGTTGAGCGACCGTGCTAGAACCACGGAACTCTGCAATGCCTAACACCTTCTCCTGGATTAGTAGAATTACTTATCCGGAGTTGTGGTTCGTAGACTGTAATACAGAGTCAACCCTTTCCTCGATTCAGAATTTAAACCGGTGACTTGGGACAACGTAAATTATCCCAAGTGGCGACTCTGAATCTATAAAATAATTCCATTTCGATTGTCACTTAAATTGGGATAAACTCCTTATTATACCCTTCTAGGGGCATAGGTAAAAAGGAGGTGTGACAGCTCTGGCTACTCTGCTGGGGACCGAACCCAAAATCTTTGGTTCAGGGTGCAAGAATTCAATCTTAAAATAATTGTTATATTTGGCTTTATTTATCTTGTTTGTTACATGATTGAGCCCAATGTGCTAAGTGTTGCTTTTTACCGCTTTGATATTATTTGAACTGTATATAAACTGTCGCGAAACCCTTCTCTTTTCATCTGCGGGGATGTGCTCACTGGTCGAGACTCCCAATTCTTTTAGTGTCGTACCTTGAAATAAGAAAGAGGCTCGGACAAGTTACTAAGCCGGATGGCCTTTTTGTTCTCGGTACGTAGCGCCCTCCTCGACTTGAGTTGTCCGCTCGGGTACACAGTGTTAGATAATACGCTTAAGGCTAGAGGGGGGGGGTGAATAGCGTTATAATAAAAAATTAGCGTAAACTTGCGGAATTTAAAAATTGCAGGAAATAAATAAGTGCGATAAGTAAATAAATTAGAACAAACGCACCGATGTATCCTGGTTCACCACACCCCGTGGCTAGTCCAGTCCCCGAGAGACTCTCTCGAGATTTCCATTAACTTGTTAAGCTTACGGGTGCTCAACAAACCGTTACAACTTGAGGACACAAGCCTCAACAACCTTCGCTCGGAGATACAACACTCCAAGACTTCAACCAAGGAAACACAAGTTCCTTCTTACAACACAAGGGACTAACACTTCCCTTCAAGTGTACAAAAACACTTAGCACTCAAACAAGACACTCCATTAAGAGTAGATATGAGTAAAAAGAATACGCTCAAGATCGCAACAACTTTCGACAAGAATTTGGCTCTCAAAAGCTTATGTAATTAATATAAAATCATAAGCCATAAAGTATGCAAGCTTTAGCAATTGTACGATCAGTTGCTGTGTGTTGTTGTACTTAAAAGACTGAATTGAAGTTGTATTTATAGTTGAAAAAATTTGTATTACCGTTGCCTAATTGCTAATTAAGAATTGCTGATTTTACTCTGTGACAATCGATTGTCAAATTACCACAATCGATTGTTTGCCAGGTCTTCCAAAAATAATTCCCAGATTTTACGCATAACAATCGATTATTTAAGACTCACAATCGATTACTGGCAACGTTCAAAAAATCATTTCCAGATTTTACGTAAAAATAATCGATTATAAGAAATCAATAATCGATTACTCAGCAACGTTCAAAAAATCCTTTCCATATTTTAATTAAAATAATCGATTATAGGAAATCAATAATCGATTACTCAGCAACGTTCAAAAAATCCTTTCCAGATTTTAATTAAAACAATCGATTATAGGAAATTAATAATCGATTACCTGACGGTATTTGAAAACATTTTGGCAACGGTCAGTTATACAATCAATTATATTAAGTTAACAATCGATTATATATCAGTCTTGAAAAGTCAATTTAGACACTGCCTCTTGACAATCAATTGTTATAGTTTCACAATCGATTATTTAATAACTTTGAAAAAGTCTGGAAGACACTGCCTCAACGAAGTCGATTGTCATAAGTTCACAATCGATTATTTTGAGCTTTGAAAAACTTTGATGGACACTGCCTCATCACAATCGATTGTCATAAGGTTCACAATCGATTGTCATGCAGATTTGAAAAATCTGATGCTCACTGCCTTAACACAATCAATTGTCATAAGTTCACAATCGATTGTCAAGCAGCTGACTTAAACATAATCGATTATCATAAGTACATAATCGATTATCTTAGTCCAGATTTTAGAGGCATGTTTAAAAAACATTTTGACTAAAGTAAATATGCATTATTTAAAATCATTTTGCTCTAAATTAAATATGCATGATTTGTTAAAAATATTTTTACGAGAGAAGCCAAGTCTTGAGTTTAAGTTGTCGGATCAAGATCACAATTAAATACCGACTCATATAAAACTTAATCTCGATCTTTGTCTTGTGCTTGAATCTCGTTGTATATCAATTTTGCGCTTGTGCTCTGACCTCGTCATATGTCAATTTGCGCATAGTTTGTCATTCATCAAAACCTGCAAATATGAACACACGTTTAGTATAATGCCTTGAGAACGTGTTTCCAACAATTTCCCCCTTTTTGATAATGGCAAACTTTATGCGGGATATGCATATTAGGCAATTCATAATGACGATTCAAGACAAGTAAAGATATGCAACAAGTATATAGATATGCAATTTGTTCCCCCTCAATATATGAAATCCCCCTCATTTTATGCCGATAAGTATTGAGAGTGCATACCCGTTATCTTCCCCCTTTTGCCATTAGCAAAAAATTTAGAATAATAGAAAAACTTGTTTATTTATTAATAAAAAACGGTTACATAATGGGAACAATAAAAACATAGAAAAATAGAAAAACAAATAAAGAAATTATTCATCATCATTTCCCGCCTCATCATCCGGCACTGCTTCATAGGGAACAAGACCGGCATATGGATAATGAACATGGTCAAAATATCCATGGATCTCATGTGTCAAATGACCAACAGAGGTGGTCAATGAAGCAATTTGGTCGGAAATGGATTGAAGAGTAGGTTCTTGAGGCTGACGCGATCGACGAGTTGGAGGAGGAGCAGGAGCTACATGATCGCCGTCATGGGGAAAGGAGGATTCGGAAATTTCCCACTTCTTGGTGCTCTTTTTGAGAGGACCGATGGAAGTGTTGAACCCGGAAGCTTCAAGAAAATTCATAATAAGGAGGGCATAGGGAAGAGGTCTATCATCTCCGATGGCATCACGCATGTGAATTTTGACGAACTTACACCAATTGATGTGAGCTCCGATTATAATGGCATGCATGAGCTTAGCGTCCTCTTGGGAAAGAGTGGTATGATTATGCTTCCGAGGCTTGAGGACTCAGGTGATGAAATAGAAAATCAAACGATATTCGGGGAGCATTCCCGTAATGGTAGGACGTCGAGTAGATAGATTAGGATCATAAGCTCCAAGTCCTATTTGGTTTAGGAGAGTTTTCTCATCAAATAAGGCGTCGGCCTCTCTAATGTATCGAGTAATGTTTTCCCCATTTCGAGGAAGATGGGCAATGGAATGCAAGTTTTCATTGGACAAAAGAATTTGAACACCATTAATATTTGACACAAGCTCACCATCGTCGTCCTCATGAAGGTTTGAGTAAAACGCTTGAATCAATGGAGGATTAATATAAGGATAGGTAAGATATAAGAAGTCAAGAAGTTGACATTCCTTAAGCATGTTTGCAGCGGGGGCATATGATTCAAGATACTTGCTTGTTGAAAAGCGAGGAGGAAGAATGTCACGCTTTTCGAATTTTGTCAAAAATCTAGTAAGCTCGGTTTCAGTATTGAATTGTAAAATAGACCCATCTTGATAAGGGAAATTTGGAGGTGGAGGAGCAGAAGAAGATGCACCTTGCCTACCTGAACGGGAACGTTTAGAGTGTCTGCCCGACATTTTCAAAAAGTAGTAATGAACTTTGTAAGAAACTTGGAAGATTTTTTTTGAAGGTTTGGGAGCAAAGATTGATGCTTGAGTGAATAAAATTGAAGACTTATGCCTATTTATAATGGGAAGAATGGCATTTCATTTATGATGAAAATCTGCAAAAATTTATGAGCCAAAACAGTCAGAAACGGTAAAAATAAATTGTACTGACCGTTAGACAATCGATTGTTGAAACGAAATAATCGATTGTTGAGCAGATTTTGACTTGAACTCGGAACTGACACAAAATCGATTGCAGGACCCAAACGGTAACAAATATTTGAATTCCTGACAAAAAATAATCTATTGTTGAATTATGATAATCGATTGTTGTGATAAAGTGAGCACGGTGATTTTCTGACTCGGAAAATAATCGATTATATTTATGAAACAATCGATTGTTTTAGGAAAGCAGTACTGAATGGCTGAGACGGTAATCGATTGTACAGAAAAAAAAATCGATTATTAAACACAAATGCATAATAAGCATCAAACATAAATAATCGATTAGTGATACTTGCTAATCGATTGTCCGTACAGTAAAATAATCGATTATTTGCTGCAACAATCGATTGTTCTATGTCATTTCTTTATAATTCCCCCTGCCTTTAGGGCGATACCTGCAAAAGAGAATTAGACGTCTCCGACGCTCAAGTTAGTAATTTGTAACGAAATAATGCAATGAGAACGTGATCTCTTAAGAAGTGTGTCCTAAGGTGTTCTTAAGAGAGTTTCGGGTACTTACCTTTTCTCCGACGTCGCCAATTACCTGTTCGAGAGGGTGATCTTTGATTGTCCTCCACTCGTTAGGCATTTTCGTTTCTTTCTCCAATTGTGGCGTTTCCTCCGTTGATTGTTCCAAGATTTCATCTTGAATTTCCTTAGGAGTTTCCTCTTGTACTTTGTCTTTTAAACTATTTAAAATACCTGCAAGATCAGAACAAGAATCCTTTCTCGCCAAGCGAGCATTATTTTTGGAAAACAAAATATGAGGGGATTCCTCCACAGTTTGGGTTCTATTATTAAATACCCAATATGCTTTGCTACGTGAAGAATACCCAAAAAAAATTCCTTCATCGGATTTGGCATCAAATTTTCCCAATTGATCTTTTCCATTGTTATGAATAAAAACTTTACAACCGAATACTCTAAAATGGGAGATATTTGGTTTCCTTCGCTTGTAGAGTTCATAAGGGGTTTTCATGAGTATTGGCCTTATGACTACTCTATTTAAAACGTAGCATGCGGTACTCATGGCATCCGCCCAAAAATCTTTGGGAATCATAGCCTCTTCGAGCATGGTTCTAGCCATCTCTTCGAGACACCTATTTTTCCTTTCCACCACCCCATTTTGTTGTGGTGTTCGTGGAGCGGAAAAGGTATGCTCGATACCGAGTTCGTCACAGAAGTCCGCAAAGAGATTGTGATCAAACTCTCCCCCATGATCACTTCTAATTGAAGTGATGGTTGTTTCCTTTTCGTTTTGAACACGTTTAAGAAAATATTTAAAATTCTGAAAAGCATCACTTTTATGGGCAAGAAATAAAGTCCAAGTAAATCTGGAATAATCATCAACAATAACAAAAGCATAACGATTTCTGCCAAGACTTTCAATGCGAGATGGTCCAAACAAATCCATGTGAAGCAATTGCAATGGTCTAGTAGTTGAAACAATATTTTTCGATTTAAAAGATGCTCTTGTTTGCTTCCCTTTTTGACAAGAATCACAAATAGAGTCATTTTCAAATTTCAAATTTGGAAGACCAACAACTAAATTTTGTGAAACCAATTTCTTCAAAAGATGCATGTTGATGTGAACTACTCTACGATGCCATAACCAAGAATCATCCTCTTTGCTCATTAAACAGTTCACATATTCAGGTGAAGAATTTGCAAGATCAACCATATAAATGTTATCCATTCTAAAACCACGAAGGATAATTTAGAAATCGCTACGTCTAAAAAACTAAGCATTCATCCGAATCAAATAAAACAAGATTTCCCTTGTAACATAATTGACTTATGCTCAAGAGATTATGTTTTAAACCTTTCACAAGTAATATATGCCTAATGGAAGAAATTTCATCCTTACCGACCGATCCGATGCCGATAATCTTTCCTTTGTTGTTATCACCAAAAATAACACTTCCCCCTTCCTTGTGTTCTAGTTGAAGGAATTTGGATTCGTCTCCCGTCATGTGCTTGGAGCATCCACTATCAAGGTACCATAGTACACTTGATCCCTTCAAACATACCTACAAAACAGATTAATGAGTTTTAGGTACCCATGCCATTTTGGGTCCTTTGGGGTTAGGCAAATCATAGTGATGTGATTGAGTGTTATGTCTATGTCGTGTAAAACAAGCAGGAGCAATATGTCCAATTCGTCTACAATAATGACAAGTCACATTAGGATTATGCATCCTTCTAGGTTGATAGTAATTGGACGGACGAAATTCATTTACTCTATTCTTGACAATATAACTATTGCGCAAATCATGAAAATCATTTCTCCTACCATTTGTTCTAGGATATGCATCATTTCTAGAATAGTTGTTTCTAGGTTGGAAGTCATTTCTAGGTGTTCTAAAAGGTTCAAAATTCCTTCTAGTGTTTGGCCTAGAATGTGCATTATTTCTAGCATGGTTATTTCTAGGTTGCGATTGATGAAAACAATTTCTAGGTTTGTTGTATCTAGGATGAACATTTGTTTTATTTATCCTAGGTTGAGCCTTAGGAGGTTGGGGGTTGGCTTCAACTTTCTCTTTAGGCTCGTTTCTAAAACCTATGCCATGCTTGGTCGACTTCAAATTAACAAGCACTTCATTCAAATTTTTATGAGAAGAGTTAAACTTATCTAAGGTGCCCTTAAGCCTTTCTACTTCATTTTTGAGATGCATGCAAGAAGTACAATTTCTAGAACTCTCGGGCTTGTCGGCGCTTCTTTTGCCAAAAAATTTGTTTTCCTCTTTCAACTTCTCATTTTCTAAAATCAGTTTTTCCAATTCCTTTTCTTTAAAAGAGAGTTGTTTTTGAAAATCTTTTTCTTTTAAAGAAGCATTTTCTTTTATACTCTTAACAGTTTTTGAAGCTTTAATAAATTCGCTATACAACTCATCAAAAGCATTTTGCATTTCTTCAAGGGAAAAGAAATTTTTGGAAGAAATTTGACATACCTCTTCTTTGTTGTCTTCTTGTGCCATAAGACAAAGATTTGCGGCTTCGTCTTCTTCTTCCTCACTTGACTCGTCACCGGAGTCGCCTCCCCAAGATATGTATGCTCGTTGCTTCTTGAAGGGTTTCTTCTCCTTTTTAGCATTTGGGCAATTTAATTTAATGTGCCCGGTTTCTCCGCACTCATAGCACTTTATTTGATCTCCTTGCTTTTTGCCCTTTCGTTCATACTCTTTTCGCATGAACTTTTGAAATCTCTTGATAACGAGTCCGAACTCGTTGTCTCCGTCCTCATCATTTTGAGGTTGGCTTGTGCTTTCCTTGAGAGCGATTCTTTGCTTCCTTTGATCATCAACAAGAGGGTTAAGTATAGTAGATTCATAAGTTTTAAGATTACCTCTTAATGCGTCAATGGTGACATTTGAAATGCCAATGGATTCTTGAATCGCGTCAGCCTTGGATCTCCATTCCGGAGTGAGACTTCGGAGAATTTTTCGGACAAGTTCCTTATCCGTGAAGGTCTTCTTAAGAGCATGTAAATCATTTACGATTTTTGAAAATCGTTCAAACATCTCATCGACCTTTTCGCCTTCCTTCATGTGAAACAATTCATATGTATGGGTTAGGAAATCAATTTTGGCTTCCCTTACCTGGTCCGTACCTTCGTACGTAATTTCCAGCTTGTCCCACATTTGCTTCGCCGTTGTGCAACAAGATATCTTCCTGTAATCATCAGCATTTACAGCACAATATAATAAATTAATAGCTTTAGCATTATTTTGCACCTTTCAGATATCATCCGCATCGTATTCATCTTCGGACTTTGGGACCCATTCGTTTTCAACCTTCTTGGTTGGAATTTGTTCTCCATTCATTATGACCTTCCAAAGATGAAAACTATTTGATTGTACAAATATTCTCATCCTCTCCTTCCAGTATGTATAGTTTGTACCATCGAATAGCGGTGGTCGGGTGGAGCATTGTCCTTCACCTATTCCTGCAAAAGAATCACGAGTAGAAGCCATGGATGTTTCTCTCAAGTGGTTAAGTCTTCTGAGAGTTGGGCTCTGATACCAATGGTTAGATAATACGCTTACCGCTAGAGGGGGGGGGGGTGAATAGCGTTATAATAAAAAATTAGCGTAAACTTGCGGAATTTAAAAATTGCAGGAAATAAATAAGTGCGATAAGTAAATATATTAGAACAAACGCACCAATGTATCCTGGTTCACCACAACCCGTGGCTAGTCCAGTCCCCGAGAGACTCTCTCGAGATTTCCACTAACTTGTTAAGCTTACGGGTGCTCAACAAACCGTTACAACTTGAGGACACAAGCCTCAACAACCTTTGCTCGGAGATACAACACTCCAAGACATCAACCAAGGAAACACAAGTTCCTTCTTACAACACAAGGGACTAACACTTCCCTTCAAGTGTACAAAAACACTTAGCACTCAAACAAGACACTCCTTTATGAGTAGATATGAGTAAAAAGAATACGCTCAAGATCGCAACAACTTTCGACAAGAATTTGGCTCTCAAAAGCTTATGTAATGAATATAAAATGATAAGCAATAAAGTATGCAAGCTTTAGCAATTGTACGATCAGTTGTTGTGTGTTGTTGTACTTAAAAGACTGAATGGAAGCTGTATTTATAGTTGAAAAACTTTGTATTACCGTTGCCCAATTGCCAATTAAGAATTGTTGATTTTACTCTGTGACAATCGATTGTCAAATTACCACAATCGATTGTTTGCCAGTTCTTCCAAAAATCAATCCCAGATTTTACGCATAACAATCGATTATTTAAGACTCACAATCGATTACTGGCAACGTTCAAAAAATCATTTCCAGATTTTACGTAAAAACAATCGATTATAAGAAATCAATAATCGATTACTCAGCAACGTTCAAAAAATCCTTTCCAGATTTTAATTAAAACAATCGATTATAGGAAATCAATAATCGATTACTCAGCAACGTTCAAAAAATCCTTTCCAGATTTTAATTAAAACAATCGATTATAGGAAATCAATAATCGATTACCTGACGGTATTTGAAAACATTTTGGCAACGGTCAGTTATACAATCGATTATATTAAGTTAACAATCGATTATATATCAGTCTTGAAAATTCAATTTAGACACTGCCTCTTGACAATCAATTATTTAATAACTTTGAAAAAGTCTGGAAGACACTGCCTCAACACAATCGATTGTCATAAGTTCACAATCGATTATTTTGAGCTTTGAAAAACTTTGATGGACACTGCCTCATCACAATCGATTGCCATAAGGTTCACAATCGATTGTCATGCAGATTTGAAAAATCTGATGCTCACTGCCTTAACACAATCGATTGTCATAAGTTCACAATCGATTGATAAGCAGCTGACTTAAACATAATCGATTATCATAAGTACATAATCGATTATCTTAGTCCAGATTTTAGAGGCATGTTTAAAAAACATTTTGACTAAAGTAAATATGCATTATTTAAAATCATTTTGCTCTAAACTAAATATGCATGATTTGTTAAAAATATTTTTACGAGAGAAGCCAAGTCTTGAGTTTAAGTTGTGGGATCAAGATCACAATTAAATACCGACTCATATAAAACTTAATCTCGATCTTTGTCTTGTGCTTGAATCTCGTTGTATATCAATTTTGCGCTTGTGCTTGGACCTCGTCATATGTCAATTTGCGCATAGTTTGTCATTCATCAAAACCTGAAAATATGAACACACGTTTAGTATAATGCCTTGAGAACGTGTTTCCAACACACAGTCTAGAACATATACCCAGGTTTTGCACCTAGAATAACTCAGCCTCGTGCTGAATTCCTAGTAGGAGCGGTTATTTTCATCATGTGAATTTGACTTAGAGTACTTAACACAGGGGTCAGGTCCGTCTAGGATAGTTATACCCCAAAAATAAAAGATCATCCTGATGCATCTTATGTTCTACATGTTGCATTTATTCAAGGGTGAAGGGGTCATTTGGCGAACCAATGATAGTTGAGGGTAAATGAAAAAAATTGAAAATAAATCAATGAAAAAAAAGAAGAAAGAAAAAAATAAAGAGGGTGAAGTGTGAACATAAAGCAAGTGGGACCCAATTATATTTTCTATCACATTTTATTAAGAAAAAGAAGAGCATGAAAAATTGAAAAAATATGTTGCACTTGTTTATCGTTTTTTTCGAAAATGAGAAAATCAAAAAAAGGAAAACAAAATCCAAAAACAGTTTACATCTTTCACCATTTTTTTAAAAAAAGACAAAAAATATTTTCTCTAAAATTAGTTGTTTTTTTAATTCTTGCCCGTATCTAATTTGCCCGAACTACGCAAACCTGATTCTCATCTTTCGGGGCGTGATACATAGGAAACCCACATAGGGTCTGGTCTTCCTAGTAAATATTAGGTTTTTGGCTTTGCAGCATCTTAACAAAATTTTGCACCTCTAGCCACCTTTTGGCTAAATAAGTGATTTTGCAAAAATAATCGCAATCATGTCTTGCATGTGTCTAATAGGGAATGTTATTGTCTAACATTGTATTGATTTAAGTTTTCTCATACAAGTGTGGATTTACCTACCGAAATTTGAGCATGACAGATGCCCTAGTGCCACTGCTGTCAGAAGTTGCTTAAGGAGATTATTATTATTATTATTATTATTATTATTATTATTATTATTATTATTATTATTATTATTATTATTATTATTATTATTATTATTGTTATCATTATTATTATTATTATTATTATTATTATTATTATTATTTGTCATCTTTTGCTTTCTAGTTTTGTATAGGAATGTCGATTTTTTTTACTATTGTAGTTTTCATTTCGCATCTGAAAAAGTGTCTTATAAATCAAGAATTATAAAAAATGATGTTGCATTTTATATTTTCGTTGGAAGTTTTCTTTAGAATACTAGTTCTAGAAATGGAAAAAAATTCCTTTGAGATTATTTTCCTTTAGGCAATTAATATCAAAATAAAACTTATTTTTATATCTCTTCTACTATATTAGGACCAAAATTTTAAAAACAATTCTATCTATTTTTTTTAAAAATAAACGCTTTCGGGTAGGGGTAAGGCTTGTCTACATATTACCTTGCCGAGACCCTACTTTGTGAGACTATACTGGGTAGTTGTTGTTGTTGATTCTATAAGGTATTAATTGCAAAATCCAAAAAACAAATATTCTTTTGAGTTGTTTCATTGGGAGATTAATTAAAAATGAAAAAAAAGTTCTTTTTAATGTTATTAGAACTTTAGGATATTGTACATAGAGAAAAAAAAACATACTTTCTCTTTTGTTTATCATTAGAATTTCTTCTTTAGGCAATAAAAATTGAAATCCAAAAATATTTTTTTATCTCTTTTATTGTTCGTTTCGAAGTCTTTCTTCAGGAATATCAAATAAAAATTCAAAATATTTTTCTGTGGTTATTCTTTAGATTTTCTTTCTAAAAAAATCAAAAATCAAGAAAAAAATTTTTTGCTTGTATAATGTTTCCTGGATAGAGTATTTGTTTCATAAAGAAAAAAGAAGGAAAAAGAAAAAATATATGCTTGGGTAGATCATTAAGTTCAAGAATTCAAAAGAAAGGTAGGATTTTTTTTCATTTTTTATTTTTGTTTCTCATCAGAGTAGTCATTAAGGTAATAAAAAGAAAAAAAAAAGAAAATGAGGATGTTATTTTGTTTACTTTATGTACAATCTTCCAGATCTACGCAAAGATCTAATTCATGCGGGGCCGTGGTACGTAGGCAACCTACGTAGAGTTCGATCGAATCATTTTTTTTTGTTACTAAAAGAGAAAAAAAAGATGGTGAAATGATGGGATGCGAGAAATGAGAGGGAAGAAAAGAGCGATAATCAAAAAGAAAAAGGGAAGGAAAGTGAGCAAGCCAAAAAATGCTAGAAAAGCAAGGGAAGGAGAAGTTGAAATGAACAAAATAGGGATGATGCCAAGTGACCTTGTGACCCTCGAAGTCATTATAGAACCATTAATTGTTGCTAGGTACATTACACTAAATGTGATATTTTTAGCTGTTAAATGCCTTAACGCTGATATGATGACTTTATTTTGTTCCTCTATGTTCTCCTCATTAGAGAAGAAGGGTGGTAGGTTTGTGGTTCCTAAGGTAACTCGTCCATACAACACAAGGTCAAAGGGCAAGTTATCCATGGGTAGCAAAAACTTGGGCACAAGAATTGTTGACCCATCAAGGGAGTTTGTGGAGTCGGAGTCTGAATTGAAAGAGGAGGTTTAAAGGGTGAAACAACATATGACAGAAATGTATCATACTTGGATCAGGGGGAATCTTCCACCTTCATTCACTACAAACTACACTGAAAACCCTGCAACTATCTCACCACTATCCCAAATCCAGATTCCTACTGTTGCTGATATCACCCCACAACCTTTTCACATTCTAACCGCAAAAGCTACCTCGTATCCCGCTTCTTTGGCTACTCATGCTCTTATATCTCCTCATCCAGCTACTTTTCCTCGATTTGCTAACGAGGTTGTGTTCAAATTCCCCGATGCCCAACATTGTGCTCCAAAACCAACTTTCAATGTTTTGAATCCATACTCTCACGCTCCTCATTTTGATTCACCAGGCAATACTGAAAAGCCTGCTAAGACAGTGGCGCAAGATGAGATATCCAGGAAGGTGAAAATCTTAGAGTGGTGTTTAAGAAACATGCAAGGTATATGGAGCCAGATGAGTGTGTCATACAAAGACATATGTTTGTTTCCTGACGTCCAATTGTATACTGGGTTTAAGATGACAAAGTTTGATTTGTATGACAGGCACGGAGATCCCGTGGCCCATTTGAGAGGTTATTGCAGCAAGATGAGAGGCATCAGTGGGAAAGACAAATTATTGATGGCATATTTTAGTTAGAGTCTGGGCGGGGAAGCTCTAGAGTGGTTCACCTGCCAAGACGTTAGCAAGTGGTACGCGTGGGACGATATGGCTCAAGCTTTTTCCTGTCATTTTTCGTACAACATAGAAATTGTCCTTGATTGAATGTCCCTCACCAAGACGGAAAAGATGCCTAATAAAAGCTTTAGGTAATACGGGCTCAGATGGAGAGAGCAAGCTGCTAGAGTCAATCCCCCGATGGAAGAAAAAGAGAAGGTCGAGTATTTTCTTCGAGCTTATGAGATCACGGCTGTGGGTAGGCCATTTATTGATATGGTAAAATTGGGAGAAATGGCAGAATATGGACTGAAGTCGAGCAAGAACATAAGCTATTCTACTTTAAAAACCACAACGCAACCAATTTAGAACGACACAGGAAGCTTGCTGGGTCAGAAGGAACACAATGATATTGTCATGGTTGTTTTCAGAGTCACGACATGGACCAAAGGGTCCGCCTTACCAATACACCCAGACTCAACTCCAACCCCAAACCTATCCTCAAGCTCCAAATAATCCACCTTAGTATTATCCTTCGAACCATGTCCTGTCATCTGTCCAACCACAAGGTCACTCCCTATGGCGAGCGCCAGCACCGCATAATGCATTCTTGCCTGCACAATATTTTCGAGTACCCAAAAGCCCTAGAAAACAGGGGTAGGGAAGAGAACAAAGGTAGAGAAATAGTTTCATGCCAATTGGGGAATCCTACACAAGCTTGTTTGAAAAGTTAAAGCATTCTGGCCTGATTGAGCTACTCCTCGGCTATACTCTAGACCCATATGCAAAAGGCTTTGATCCTTCTATCCGATGTATGTACCACTCTAATGTCCAAGGGCAAAGCATGAAGATTGTCATTCTTTGAAAAGGAAATAAAAAGAATTATTCAAGAAGGGTTAATTGTGATCAATGATAGTGATAGGGAGCATGCGAATCCTCTTGGGAACCGATTGACTGAAGTTAATGATAATGAAGTTGTTAATGGTTTTGGCAATATTAATGTGGAACTCAGTGGCTAAGATGTCGTGCTTGGTAATGGAAAAGACGCCTCTATTTCATAGTTAGTCAGAGAGTATTTCTGGTGGTTTATTTTGTTGTCATTTCTGTTGTCCGTGTTATTTCCAGGGTTGTAATTCAGATATTGTCTTGTGACTCAAAGACTTCTATCCTTTTATTTTGCCTAGTTAGTTTAGTCGTAGTAGCTCGTTTAGAGTTGTCTAGGTTTGTTGCAAGGTTGTAACCCCAGTTTAGTTTGCTTGTTTTGTTGTTCAAACCCTTTCACCATCTGTCTAATATAATTTTCTATTTACTGTTATTTGTAGTCATTTTTGTTTAGTTCCCTTTTCCTTTTATAGTTCTTTTCCTTTTGACCTTAGGGACATGACATGCATGCATAATTCTCGGCCTGGTCTTAAAAGTTAGATTAGTCGTGAATTATTGAAATAATTTTGAAGATGATAGGGACATTCGAGGGAAAGAAGTAAAAGAATTTAGAGATCACTTCATGCCCAATATGTGTGAAACTTGGGTAGATAGAACATAAAGAATTACTATTGAAACACATCCTGCCGCATCAGGTTAAAGTTAAAGGCAAGTTTATCCCTAATTGGCATGGGCTGTTTGTGGTAAGGAGAGTATTGTCTTTGTATTAACAGATGCAGAATGCAAATGTGTGGATATTGTTATCAAGTCCAGCACAATCAAAAGATGTTATGAATATTTTACTTGTTTGTTTAATTGTATTTTTTGTACTTGGCATGTTTTGGAGATAGGAATGACGAAGGAATTTTGTTTGCTATCTAAACAATTTTTCCTTTATTACACCTTTGAGCCTTATTTATTTCCTTTCCTATCCCTCTTTTGGAATCAGTAGCAAAGATCAGAAACGCAAGCGCGAAAGATAAAGTGAAGGAAAAGAATGAAAAAAAAGGAAAAAGTAAGTAAAGAAAAAATAGAACAACAAAACAACAAAAAGAGAAAATGGAAGAAAGAAAGAAAAAAGAAAGAAGAAAAGAAAAAAAAGAAGAAGAAGAAGAAAAAAACAACAAAACAACAAAAGTAAAACAAAACAATGAAAGAAGAAAAGAAAATAAAGAAAGGAAAGAGAAAATAGAAAATCACAACAAAACAAAGCTATTCTTATGTCATGAACTTTGTTCAACCTAATTCCGTTTAAGGATACTAGCAGCGTCACAGTTCGGTCCCATCAAAATAAAAATCCAAAAGTTTCCTAGCAAAAAACCTGGGCAGAATTTGTGTTTGTTGTAACAAATATGATTCCAAAAGTTTTAATTCTGAATCCCGTTGAGTGGTTTTGAGCCTTTCGATACTGTTTCTTTCCAATCCCACCCAAAAGTCCACATTGCAGTCCAAAGAAAGACCTTCTGATCAGTCTTCAAAAAAAACCAAGTCAAGCAAGTAGAGGTAATTTATATTAGGGGCAACACTCCGGTCCATGTAGAAAAAATAATAAAAATGAGAGAGTGTTATTGGTGAAAATTCTCACGGGCACCGTAGGGTGACAAGAGATGAGAGAAATAAAAAATGAGAGAATCTAATCGGTGAAAACCTTCACGGGCAAGGTGACTGTAAGTTAAGAGAAAGAACAAAATAAGAGAGGCTTACTGGTTAAAACCCTTCAGGCACTACAAGTCGAATAAGGATTGAGAATCAGATCGGAAATCACTAGACGAAGATTGTGAAAGATGGCTAACGACGGAGCATCGAAGCCCAATTTTACAATTTGGGGGATATAACAGGAGTTGAACATCAGACTTGCTTGACAAAACAGGCCACATGTGCATGTCATGGGCATTAGAGTTGGTCCCCACATCTGGAAGGTTTTACTTTGCACTTTTCTTGTTAGGAATCATCTTTTTCCTTTGTCCTTTACTCTATTACTTTTGTCTTGTTTACTTCCTCTTCCGGAATCCGGTTTGGTCAGAACAAGTGAGAAATGACTTCAAAATTTGCCACCAGCTTTCGAATCGCACAAAATGGGGCTAGCACATCATAGTGGCATAAGTCAAGAAAGAACAACGCTACACTGAGTTGGTAACAATTAACACGCTTCGTGATTCATGTGAAATACAAAGGCATGGTATATATCAATCCATGAACAATGCAACAGATAGAGGATGTTTGAATGGATCAAGGGTATTCTCTATGATGAGGTTGACAGAGAAAGTGGTTAACCAATGAAAAGCAAGGTCTTCTATGCGGAAATCAAAGTTATCATGGAAAGTAAGGGAGCAATAGACCTATTGGCCAAGGCCAAATGTTTGAGTCAAAAAAGAATAACATACACACTGAGTGGGTGGGAATTGACCTGCATTGGGATTCATGTGACACAAAAAGGTTTGGTAAATGTCAGTTCATGAAGTGTATTGGGTATGAACAGAGCAGAGGTATTTTCTATGATAAGGGTGACAGAGAAATTGGTTAGTCAATAAGCAAGAAATGTCTTCCAAGGTGAAAATAAAAGTTACCATGGCTAGTGAAGGAGCAATCGCCGCAAATTCAAGGCCACAAACCAACCACCATGTTTAAACCCACAGTTGTTCTTTGTTTGAGATAGGGATTAATGTTGTATTCATATCAGAGTTTGGAAGCTTGAAATATTAGGTGTAATTGCCCAATTATGTTTACACAAAGGCTATTGAGAAGATCACACTTCACCCCCAGGAGATGCACTTCTTAGTCTGAGCAGTTCAGGTTGTATTTTTCTTTTAGGAGAAGCACTTCCTAAATTATGAATTCTTCCCTAAGAGATGCACGCCCAAGTTGGAGTCATTAAAATTTTACTCGTTAGGAGACCCACTTCCTAGTAGGGGTCTTTCAAGATACACCTCTAGGAGATGCACTTCCTAAATTAAGAGTTCAGCCGTAGGAGACTCATTTCCTAATTTGAGTCATTGAGAGTTCGTTCATAGGAGACGCACTTCCTACATTGAGAACTAATTCATAGGAGAAGCACTTCCTAGTTTTCCTAGTTTGAGTCATTGAAGTTTCACACCTAGGAGACACACTTCCTAAGTTTATTTTCAGTCATAGGAGACGCACTTCCTAAATTGATAGTTCATTCATAAGAGACGCACTTCCTAGTCTGAATCATTGAAGTTTTACTTATAGGAGAGCACTTCCTAGCTTTGGTCATTTAAATTCGTTCCTAGGAGACACACTTCCTTGTTTGATTCATCTATATTTCACCCTTAGGAGACACACTTCCTCGTCTGGGTCTTTCGCGTTATATTTTTGTTTTAGGAGACACATTTCCTAAATTGAGATTTTTCCCCTAGGAGACCCACTTCCTAGTCTGCTTCATATAAATAAAATAATAGGAGATGCCCTTCCTAACTTGGGTCATTTAAATTCATTCATAAGAGACGCACTTCATAGTTTTAGTAATTGAAGTTCTACCCACAGGAGATGCACTTCCTAAATTAAGAATTTATTCATAGGAGGCGCACTTTCTAGTTTGATTCATGGAAGTTCCACCCCTATGAGGCATACTTTCTAGTCTGGATTTTTCCGGTTATATTTCATTTTAGGAGACACACCTCTTGAATTGACATTTCACCGCTATGAGATGCACTTCCTAGTTTGAGTCATTTAAGTTCGACCCTAGGAGATGCACTTCCTAGTCTGGTTCATTGAAGTTTTACCAATAGGAGACACACTTCCTAATCAAGGCCTTTCAAGTTATTCTTTAAGGAAACGCACTTCCTAAACTAAGAGTTCATTCACAGGAGACGCACTTCCTAGTTTTAGTTACTGAAGTTTTCACCCATAGGAGACGCACTTCCTACACTTGGTCATTTAAATTGATCCATAGGACATCTTCCTAGTCTTGGTCATTTAAATTCACCCATAGGAAATGCACTTCTTAGTTTGGTTCACAAGTTTTGTTTTAGCAGAAGCATTTGCTAGTCAAAGTCCTGGTTTTACTCAAAGGAGATGCACATTCTGGTCTTGTCTTTAGTTTACTCTCATCACTGCATCAATAGTATAAATGGTATACAATTTCGGTAAAACCTCACAAATATTCCTAGTGCAAACTGCGGCAAAACATTTCGTTTGTTTTGCTTGTTTTAATTGCAAGACCCTCCTGAATAATGGGGCTTAGTTTAAAATTAACAATAATCACGGGTAACATAATCTAGCATAAATGTTCCTAAAATAATAAACGTCAGTTTCAATTATGTTCTAGAGATAGGATTCATAGAGGAGTTGTTAGGACCGTCCTAAAGAATGAGACCTAGTTTAAAAATAATTAGCAAAATATAGCATAAATTAACCCAGAGGAGTATAAGTTTGTCTCAAAGTTCACACATTTCAATATAGGATTCAGTCATGAGTTTTCAGGACCCTCCTGAATAATGGAACTTAGCTTTAAGATCTCTATTAGATAACAATATTTAGCATAAGTTCTGCTATAGGGTAGTATAAGTTAACCGTAAAGAATTGTCACTCTTAGAATGAAATTTGACGTAGGATTGTCAGAACCCTCCTGGATAATGAGATGTAGCTTTAATTGGCAGTCCCCAGCAGATATAACTTAAATTTAAATTGGCGTTAATTGAGAGTTGCCAGGACTCTCATGAATAATGGGATTTAGCTTTAAGATTTTCATTAGAAAACAAGATTTAGCGTATGTTCTGTCGAAGGGAAGTATGATAAGATTTGGTTTATACTTTTCAGGACCCTCCTGATAATGGTATTGAATTTTCAGGACCCTCCTGGATAATGGGATGTAGTTTTAAAATTTCAAGAACCTCATGGATAATGGGATTTTGGCTTCATGTTCTCAGGACCCTCCTGGAAAATGAGATTTAATTTTTAAAAAAAAGCTTCCAGGATCCTCCTGGATAATGAGATTTAATTTAAAATTTTCAGGACCCTGCTGGATAACGCGATTTAATTTAAAATTTCAGGACCTCACAAAAAATGTGATTTAATTTTCTTTAAAAAAAAGTTTTCAGGACCCTCCAGGATATGGGATTTGATATAAAATTTTCAAGACCCTCCTGGATAATGGGATTTGATTTAAAATTTTCAGTACACTCCTGGAAAATGGGATTTAATTAAAAAAAAGTTTTCAGGACTCTCCTGGATAATGAGATTTGATTTAAAATTTCCAGGACCCTCCTAGTTAATGTGTTTTAGTTTTTAAAATTTTCAGTACCCTCCTAGATAATGATATTTTGTTTTTAGATTCTCAGGACCCTCCAAGATAATGGGATTTAATTTTTAAAAAGAAAGTTCTCAGGACCCTACTAGATAATGGAATTTGATTTAAAATTTTCAAGACCCTCCCGTATAATGTGATTTAGTTCTAAAATATTTTAGGTCTCTCCTGGATAATGGGATTTAGTCATAAGTTTACAGGACCCTTCTGGATAATGAGATTTAGTTTTAAAATTTTTGGGACCCTCAATTTAAATTAAAAATTTCGGGACCCTACTGGATAATGGGATTTAATTCAAAATTATTAGGACCCAATAATGGGACTTAATTTAAAATTTTTAGGACCCTCCTAGATAATGGGATTTAGCTTTAAAATTCTTAGAGCTCTGTAGGTAACATGATCCGATTAACGCTCACAAATATGCCCAGGCAGAAAAATTCCTTTTGCTTTGTCTGTTTTGTTGAAATGTCAGTCGCCCACCCTGAGAATGAGGTAATATAATTTATGTTTCGGAAATCAGGCACCTACCTAGAGAATAAGGGAACATAATTCAAGTTTTGGGTAATAAGACGCCCTCCTAGAAAACGAGGGATTACAATTCAAGTTTTGATAATCAGGAGCCCACCTGGAAAAAACAAGCGAATACAGTTCAAGTTTCTAGCAATCGGGCACCTACCTGGAAAAGGGAATACAATTAAAGTTTTAGCAATAAGGCCTCCACCTGGAAAACAAGAGAATATAATTCAAATTTTAGTAATCAGGCACCTACTTGGAGAACAAGGGAATACAACTTAAGATTTTTTCAATCATGCACCCACCTAAAAAAGGGAATACAGTTCAAGTTTTGGCAATCAGGCACCCACCTGGAGAAAAAGGGAACATAGTTCAAGTTTTTAGCAATTAGGCGTCCACTTGGAGAACGAGTGAATGCAGTTCAAGTTTTTGGAAATCAGCCGCTCACTTGGAAAACAACAAAATACAATTCAAGTTTTTGTAATCAGGTGCCACCTGGAGAACAAGGGGATATAGTTCAAGTTTTGGCAATCAAGAGCCCGCCTGGAGAACAAGGGAATTCCGTTCAAGTTTTGGCAATTAGGAGACCTCCTGGAGAACAAGGGAATACAATTAATGTTTTGTCAATCAGGCACCCACCTAGACAACAAGGGAATACAGTTCAAGATTTGGCAATCAGGCGCCCACCTAGAAAATAAGGGAATACAGTTCAAGTTTTGGCAATCAGACGTCCACCTAGAGAACAAGTGAATAATCTTTTTGTTTTGGCAGTCAGGCGCCCACCTTGAGAATAAGGGAATAGAATTCAATCTTCGGCAATCAGGCGCCCACCTAGAGAACAAGGGAATACAGTAGCGCCCACTTTGAAAATAAGGGAATACAATTCATGTTTTGGAAATCAGGCACCCACCTGGAGAACAAGGGAATACAGTTCATGTTTTGGCAATCAGGTGCCCACTTGGAGAACGATGGAATAGAGTTCAAGTTTTTTGCAATCAGGCACCTACCTAAAGAACAAGGGAAAAAAGTTCAAGTTTTTGCAATCAGGCCCCCACTTGGAGAACAATGGAATACAGTTCATGTTTTGGCAATCAGTCGCCCACTGGAGAATAAGGTAATATAGTTCATGTTTTCGACAATTACGCACCCACTTGGTGAACAAGGGAATATAGTTACATTTATTGGCCATCAGGCGCCCACTTGTATAACAAGGGAATACAGGTAAGTTTTATCGCAATCAGGAGCCCACTTGGAGAATAAAGGAATACAATTCAAGTTTTGGCAATCAGACACCCACCTAGAGAACAAGGGGATACAGTTCAAGTTTTTGGCAGTCAGGAGCCCACCTAGAGAACAAAGGAATACAATTCAAGTTTTTGCAATCAGGTGCTCGCCTAGAAAACAAGGGAATTCATTTTAATTATTTTCAATCAGGCGCCTTCTAAAGAATAAGGGAATTGACTTTAAAATACGATTCAAGTCGGAAACAAAAAGAAGCTCGTGGCAAGAAGGCAAATCAACATTCGGAGCTGATCAATAGAATTTAGTCACAATAATGAAAAAAACAAAGCAAGAAGATAATTCAAATGAAAAGCAGATGAAAGATGTGAACTTCTCAAGGCATGGTTGAGGTCACAAGCATGGTGCGTCTGGTCATGGTCCGAAAAGCTCGGGAAGAATTAACTAGCACCTGCAACTAGCAAGCGTCAAGGTTCAAATCCAAGGTCTGCATGAAGAACCACTCTAGACTCAAGTTCAAGTTTCAGAGAACTTATAGACAGGAATCTTGTAACTCGTAGTTGACATGCTTAGATAGTCTTTTTCATTCTTTCGATTTTGATGAAATAACATGGACCGCAGATTGGAACCTCGGCGGGACGGCACCTCGACTGGCCCTCCACCTCAGCATACTCCCTCATCTCGCTCATTTCTGAACTACACTGACCTGATTCCGTTATAGCCGAGAATATGTAGGCAACCTCGGAAGCAAGGTTCGGTCAAATCTTTCAAAAATGCTTCTCATGGAGTATTCAAACGGGCAAAAATCGCTTGTATCCGCTCACTTTATCTTTGCTGGAACAAATAGGGGAAGCTGTGAGCACTTGATTTTTGCCCTACATGAGAATAATTCCTAGGAAATAGACCAAAAATAATTTTTATTAATTTTAGGAATTTTTCTTTGTTTATTTAACATTTCATGCGTTTTTAATATTTTTATATCGTTGAAAAATTCTAAAAATTATCATTTTTACATATTTATCTTTCAATCTTTAAAATTAGCTTTTTTTCTTAGTTTATAGTTAATTAGTTGTTTTAATGTCAAAAAATAAATTAAGCATTTTAATTTCTACAAGAATAGATTAATTTTGGGTTGTTAATTTCTAGGATTTTAACTAAAGAAAAAGAAAAGAAAAGAGAATCAGGATTTAATTGCAAGGGGATTTTAAGTTAAGCAATTGGGCCATTTTTAAAGCGAGAACCAACCCAAACCAAAATTTTCCTACCCAAACCCACACAACGCAAGCACATTCCCTTTACCATTATCTTAATTAAAAAAACCTAGACTTGTAGAGATACAAAAGAGAGGAGATGTCTGAGAGATCAACGTAGCTGAGGACCTGAGTAGACCCCGACCCCTGAAATCCTATCTTCTTCGAGACCCCCCCTCCCTTTAAGCCATCATCTTCTTCAAAAGAAAACAACCAGAGCAAACAAGCAAAAACTAACCTAGGATGTAGAACAAAACGACCGCCCATCGATCCCCTTTCCCATCGTTGCTGCTTCTCCTCCTCTTTGCCATAACTCGCTGGAAAACACTTAGACACAGCCACACAGGCACAGAATGAGAGAAGGACAGTAGCAAACCAGTCGAGCTTTTGTGAGCATGAGAGGAAGCGACGTTCTGGTTTCTTCTTCTTTATTTCGAATATAGACGAAAATAAAACTACTGACTTTACACACATACAAAACAGAAGCTAGAAACAAAAAAACAGGGGTTCTAGACATGATTCTCGATTGAAATGGTTATAAAATAGTTCTGGGGTTTTGAGAGTTTTCTTCTCGGTTTTTGTTGGTATTTCAGAAATCAGAAAATATAGCGAAAGTATATTTCAATCTTTCTGTCTATACTTTTCAATTCTTTTTTTGATTTTTAGATGAAATTTAGTTGAAATACAATATTGTTCGCCGTCCCTGCACGAGGTTCGCCGTGCGTGGTTCAGTTTGTAGTTCTATTCAAATTCAATTACTATTCTAGTTCGTGTTGCTCTATTGTTGTTCGGATTATAGTCACGAGCTCGAGCTTTGGTTGTGGAATTTTATCTGGTTAGTTCCTTACATCAATAACTTTGGATAAGAAGATCAAATATTTTTAGACTGATTTGTACTGTTTCCTTTTTCATTCAACTAAAATTCTTAGATAATCATCCAGCATAATGACACAACTATTCTATGTCCTTAATGTCATAGTATTTCATATTTAATAGTTTGATGTGAGTTGTGTAAATTGGTTGTTAATGTTGGAACTTGGAAGTTTGCTATAGTTTATTTTAGAAGCAACTGCTGATGGATTGAAATCTTGATTGCTAAATGGACAAACTATTGGTAATTGCTAAATACCTGCCAGCAGATAGTATTCTCAAGTTGTGGATCAATTGTTCAAGCAATTCTGTTGTCTTTGGTAATAAATAAAATGTAGGTCTTGATCTATTCAGTCTTAAGGGGTAATGAGTGCTATAATTTAGATTGAACCCGAACATCCGCAGTTCGCTTTAGTTGAGTACGAATCTTTTTTGAAATAAAGTGATGCGTGCCATTCACGAATGAATCCCATAAGGTATGGCTCTCAGTTGATTAATCTTAATCATTTAGAAATCGAGGCGCGCCATTTAGAAAATCTCCATGGCCTTCGAAAAGTTGAAAGTGCGTAGTTGCTTTAGGCGCGTTACATTAATAATTTACCTTCCTAAGCTCGGGTGTGCATTTATGTGACCCAAGTCGAAATCTTAGCATAAGTTAAACTATGTCGAAGGCCGTGGGTGCATTTATATGACGTGGTGCAAGGCGTTTTTTAACAACGTTGCAACATTTCTAAAAATGAATAAAAACAGTTAAAGTTAAAATTGCACATAGGTTTAAAATTTATTAAAATCGGATAATTAATCCAATTATAACAGTTGATCGACCGTGTTAGAACCACGGAACCCGGCAATGCCTAATACCTTCTCCCAGATTAATAGAATTCCTTACCCGGATTTTCGGTTTGCAGACTGTAATACAGAGTCAACCCTTTCCTCGATTCGAAATTTAAACTTGTGCCTTGGTACACCTTAAATTATCCCAAGTGGCGACTCTGTCTACAAAATAATTTTGTTTCGATTGTCGCATAAATTGGGAAAAACTCCTTATTATACCCTTCCAGGTGTGTAGGTAAAAAGGAGTTGTGACAGGGAATATGGAGTGATGTGGTATTAAGCAGTTCTAGTAATTATGAAATGGTAAAAGAAGAATGCGATTAGAAAAAGAAGTGAAAAAAGGATGATATTGCACTTATTCAAAACATACAGATATGTTATGATTCCATAAAATCATGCAATCACAACGTCAACGAATGAAGTAAGGGTCTCTGCTCGAGATGTTATTGATAGATAAGAAGCCAGCAAGAGACGTAAGTTAAGACAATGGAAATAACCCAAGAATATTATGTGGTATATTGATTTGAGAATAGGTCGATGAGTAGTTAATAATTGATTCTGGAAGAGTTGGCCTAAACAGGAGGTTAAAGACAAGTCAGTAGATCGTGCAAGATAAACATAGTAAAACCCTATATATTGAATTTAGCCTCGTAGTAAGATCGTTGTAATACTTGAGAAATATTAAGATAGAAGTTGGGGTAGTTAAAGGTACCATATGAGTATTAATGGAATAAAAGTGAGTGGAAGAAAATCAAAATATCATTTTAGAAGTAACATTACAAGAACAAGGGCGCGGAGATAAGTAATTACAGATAATCATAGGCGAAGAAAAACATCTAATATTTTATTGGGTATACGATGTGATAAGCTTGCAGCTTTGCAAGAGTCATACGGTCTTCCTTAAGTACAAAAACAAAAGACTAGCTGCTGAAATATGGAAAAAGGCATCAACCTAAGCATAGTGACCTAAAGAGGAAATGGTCTCATAACAACTGTCTATCAACAACATTGTATGCACCCCATAAGAAAGTGGCACCTATTGTGGCTTATTTGTTTGGGCACTAAGATAAACCATGTATTCGTGCAATAAGTGACAAAACGACAAAGAAAATCAATTAATTGCAATTAAAGAAAGTGGAGAAGGAACTAAAGGAATTATTTGATCAATGATCAAGAAATAATTAAATTATGAATGCACCTAAGGTTTAAGGGTATTATGCAACATATATGTTGACAATCATACAGCCGTAGAAGACTCTAATATAAGTTAAAAAATATAATTAAGTCGAGGCTATAGACAACGGATTGCATTGTCAGATGATGGTATCACGGATATTCTGTAGCATCCATTAATGGCTAAAGTAATAACTAAAATTCGCGAGCCATATATCATAAAATAGATTAAGCCTACATAAAGGTTGATCATAGGGAAAAGGAAACTAAAAAGTTACACCAACTAAGTAAATCAGGAGTCTAATTGTTGGACCTAGAAAATTATAGACCGCACAATTGAGAAAATTGCAGGATCACTCTTAAATATCAAAGGTACAAGATAGATAGTACAACGGCCATATACTATATGAGCAGCAAAAGAAACCAGCCTCATAAGAAGTCAAGATGCAGCTCCCATTGGATTTTGTACGCACTAGAGGTGCAAGTAAAATGATTGAGCTTCAAGTTGTGGATGTCAATTGTAACTATGTTGAAGGGATGTAAAAGAGGTGGAATATGTGAGGCGAGATTTAAGGTAAGTAAGGTAAAGGTGAACAACGTATGAGATACTGAAATGCAGAAGGTTGTAAATAGTTCATATTTCGGATGGATGTATAGAAGTGTTGGATTACGTATCTACGAATGATAGTGGCATCGTCAATTTCATATCTTCAAGCCAATGGTTTCTAGGTATATAAAGGTTTAGTTAAATGAATAAAGAAGAATTTGAGACGATATGATGTCTCGTTTAATGTTCTAGAATAACATAAGGAAATCTATGGTATAAGAAAATTAAAGGAAGGTTGCAAGTAGAATAGAAAGATATGTGTAGGTCTCAAGATAAAACATGGTCAAGCAACAAAGTTTTAGGAAGATAGAAGCAAGGATGAGAAAATGTGAGTGAGAAGGTGACGAGGATGGATAAGTTCTAGAGATTAAGCTCATGAAAATTTGAGAGCATATGGTTTCTCTAAGTAATAGAAAGCTCAGTATAGCCTGAACAAACTCAAAGGAGTCTAAAAATAGTAGCATTTAGAATAGATGAAATGATGCCCTAGTAGTAGAATAAGGGTATAATTATGATAAATGAAGGATGATGTTTATTGAGTAATGAGTTCATGAATTGTACATGATTAAAATACCCACGTAAGGTGAATCACATTGCAATGACTAATATGAAATAGGGATATGGAGTAAAGTATCATCCCCGGGTGGGCTAGGAAAAATAACTTCAAGTGTTTCTCGATGCAACATGAGCCCTAGTGATTATGTAAGAAGTTCGAAGTTATCAGTGGTAAATTATATATCAACATTGAGATGAATCAACAATGGACTGACAAAAGTCACAAAGTAGGAGATGAGATTAGGCCATCATTATTACGATGAAATATAACGAGAGAGCATTAAAGGACTTAGCTTTAAGCATATAGGATAATCAACGAGAGTAACCTGGAGTTTGGTAGTAGACCTCGTTATCGATAAATCGAAGTAATAATTATTGCATTGCATGGCCTACTTAGTTGTAGTAAAGCTAATGACGCCTAGAGGAACAACTTGACATAATTTTCTATATGTTCACAAATTGAAACCTAGAAATTGGCTAAAATTTGGAGGAAAGAAAAGATAAGAGTCAACAAAGTTAGAGTCGTACAGGCTATATTATATACGGTTGCAACAGTTATAACATTAGTAGAATTCCGACTACAAGCCGTGGTGTTAGAAAAACGCCTAAATGGGGGAATTCCCTGGCCCTTAGAATTATTCACAAAACAGTTTCCTAGATGGGAAGTAAAGTAATTAAGTATTCAGGGGAGATAAGTTATGAAAATGATAAGTACATCGGTTAACATTCGAGGACGGATGTTCCAGGGGAGGGGGATTATGTTACATCTCACATTTCATACTATATAATTTTGTCGTAAGTTAATCAACGTAAGTACGGGAGTAAGATTATAAGTATTATACTATTTCAAGCAAGTGATAGATAAATTCGTGAAGGTGAGAGGGTCAGAGAATCAAAGAAAATGGGTTTCGTCGAAACTTGAAATTTTGGGTTAAAATATGGTCTACCATGTAATACCCCGTATTTATAGACTAGTGACGTACAAGGTATCACATGGCCATCATCGTAAGGTGTATACACTGTATTAAATGTTAGTTGCATTTTAAGTAATTTGCGATAATTCTTAATTTTGTGGGTAATTGTTTAATTATTAGGTGGAGAATTAATAAGTTGATTAAGGAGTAAGTGGATGGTTAACTAAGGTGTTTGGATAAAGACCAGGGAATTAAACGTGGAAGCAATACCTTGTCCAAATTATGACTCTTCCATTATGAGTGAAAAAGTGGCATATCTGTGTTATAAGTGGCTTAGTCATACCATTTCAAGCCTAACACCTCTCTAATTCTAAAGAAGTGTCTTATATCAAACTAGGAAATAGCCGAGTAAAATACCTTATTATCATAGCATCCTGAAACAACTTCAATATTTCTTACAAAGACTATGTAATCTTATAGCAACAGGATTTTGCGATTCTTCCGGAGTAATGTGCAGTCTTTCTCAAGAATATCATATGAATTTTTCACTACTTCGATCCACTGTTATGTGTTTCATCGCAAAAAAAGTGTGTTAGAGGAATTGTCAAGAGAATCGGTCCAGGTATGTTAAGGCTAAACTTAACCTTCATTTTGGCATGATCCAGAAATTACATATGTTTGATAACGAGACATAAAGCGAAATTCATATTTTAAATTTGCATATATCTTCATAGTCTCATAAGTTACAATCTTCTCCCTTATGGGGGCTTTACATTCAATTGATTATTGTCTCCTTCCACTCAAAGGACCAGAGGGTCAATATACACACACACACACATATATATATATATATATATATATAGAGAGAGAGAGAGAGAGAGAGAGAGAAAGAGAGAGAGTGAGAAAGAGAGACGGAATTATAGTATTTTCACTACCATCGAGGTATAATAGGTGGGCAAGCCCCTATTAGGCAACCTCTAATAAGATGGTAATATATACTGAGACTACTATGGCTGAGAACTTATGAGCGAGCCCAGTTGGCCGAGATATAGAGCCTAGTATGGCGGAGTACAAACAAGCGAGTCTACTACAACAGAGGAGTTATATATACCAAGCCCTATAAGGCGGGACAACTATTTTACTTACTATATTAAGAGAGTTGAGTCAGTATCAACATGTAAGCATATCTTTTTATTATCTTTGACTCCTAGTTACTGATAGTTACTATATTATCAACTTAGTTTCAGCTTTTAGTATATATCCTTACATCCTCAGTACATTATTTCGTACTCACATCCCTTTTCTAGGGGTGTTGCATTTAATGCGTACAGGTTAAGTAAACAGATGGGTAGACCTCATCATTAGTGGTACCCGAGTTCAGCATGGTTGGTAAGCTCAATGCCCATCGATGTTGTCGGGTCTATAGCTTTACATACTTATTTGTATATATTTATATATATTATAAGTAGGTTATGGCCCTATTCCAATCACAGTGTATTCATCAGTACAACCATGTAGAAATATCTGTTAGTTAATGCCATATGTTTGGCTTGTAGGCCTTTTATATATATTTTGTTGGTTTGGTAGCTGTAGTAGTTATGATGGCCTTGTCAGCCTAGCTTTATATTGATATTTAGTCAGTATTCGCAATTGTCTTGCAATGTGGCCCACGGATAAAGTGTAACATGACTTGTTTAGAATCCCTTAGTTGTATGTTGGTACGCAAGGATAGGTGTGTCATCGGGTGCTGGTCTCGCCCTGCACAAGTTCAAGGCATGACACTATCATCCTATTACTGTGGATGCTTAATTCGTGCCTACAGGTATAGGTAATAAGTTAAATCAGCCCTCATGGTAGACGAGGCTATCATTTAGTGAAGGATCGGTTAGATTCTACTTTATTCGGAGTGCAGCCGAGCCTATAAGTCATCATGTTAGAGTTTTGCTGCAGACTTATGGTTAGGCAGGGCCTTTTTCCATTTGATGTCGAATAATCTTAAAGGATTTGTAGACCGATGGTTATTTTGTACAATATGGCAATGGCCTTGATAGCCTATATGTATTTATGTTTTAAGAACAATAGTTCATTGATACATTTTTTGCCCACTTATAGTTGTATATGATGAGATATGGCCAAGTTGGCCAATGATAGTTATAGAAGAAAATCAAATGAGTTACAGAGTGGTTTGCTCGGGCTAGTACAACACTGGGTGCCTGCTACCCTCCCCAAGTTGGGGCGTGACAATGTGGTATCAGTGATCTCTCTATCTTATAGCCCGAGAAAGAGAGATCACTCACTTTCTCTAGCATCTAGTGGTCTCTCTTTCTTATAGTAAGTAACATTTCATTCCTAAATCAGGGATATTGTTCAAAAGTTATAAAGTGAATTGGATACTACTTCATTGTGGTGTAAACTAACATGAAGCTATCAAGAATGCAACCCAAGTTTGATCCAACGTATATGACCTTAACCGAGTTCATATCAACATTCGAGGTTAGAGGTTTATCAAAAGGATTTAGTAGTCGTAGTAATCAAAAAATGGAATCGAGAAATATTAAGGCTATACATTCTTTACTTTGGCATGATCTAAGTACGTATACGCAAAGGTAATTTTATTTCATAATTGGATCTACTGTTAATAACTAAGACGATGTACGTTGTTCATTCCTATAAAATGATATTCAAAACATGCATAAGTATGTTCATAATTCTCCATTACGGTATTCAATAAAGATGTTAATGTTCATAATGGTACTATATGCATTATCCCATCAAGCTACAGCCGGTCGGGCTGTCAAGTATTTATCACTGAGCTACGACTGATTGGGCAGTTATACATTTACCGCCGAGCTTTAGTCGGTTGAGTAGTCATGCATTTACAATCAAGCTATAGTTGGTTGAGAAGTTATGCATTTACAACCGTACTACGACTGATCGGGTAGTTACCACTAATCACTAGGGCAGTTGGCATCACGAGAATATGTAATCAAAACTATTATGTTGTAGTTTAATTTTTATTTATGAGATGGGTATTATTCCTTATATTATGGCCCTCACCGGCATGCCAGAGGTTATAAGGTGACGGTTATCCCTCCTCGAGATAGTATCTTACTAATATTTTTCATTTCTACCTTACATACTCGGTACATCATTTGTACTGATGACCTTAATTCAAAGTGCAGTCGAGTCTATAAGTCGTCGTATCACTGTTTTGCTACAGACTTATGGTTAGGCAGGGGCCTTGTTCCGTTTAATGTTGAATAATCATACAAGCTTTGTAGACTAAGGTTTATTCTGTACAATATGAAAAAGGCCTTGAAATCCCATATGTATTCATGTTTTAATAAAGTTGATACAACATTTTCCCACTTATAGGTATACATTATGAGTTATGGCCATGTTGGCTCATGATACGTATAGAAAAAAACAAGTGAGTTATAGAGTGGTTCGCTTGGGCTAGTACAAAATCGGGTGCCAGCTACTCCCCCCAATGTTGGGGCATTACAAAAGTCTAGGGTTCTGTCATTTTAATCATTTTGGAGATTTCAAGCTCGGGCTTATGCGATTTTTGAGAAGGATTTCGAAGGGATTCCTGAGATACATCTGTTGTGGGAATATTTATTCATTAATTATATTTCCTCATTGTATTTCCCACCTAGATTTTGTGGTTTTGAGGTGTAATTTGGAGTTTGAGGCTTGGGAATTGGAGAGTTTATATTGGGTATTTTTGTGTCGATTTGGTATTGAATTTTAGTAAATTTGATATTGTTGGACTCGTGGTTAAATGGGCTTCCGAGGTTTTTTGGCTTTTATCCGATTTCAATACGTGGGCCATGGAGCCAAATTTTGAGTTAACTTTTTGAATTTCATTTAATAATATAGTATTTTCTTATGGAATCAATTCCATTAGCTTGTGTTGATTGTATCAAACTAGTTGTGGTTAGATTCGAACAATTTAAATCTGTTTCGCGAGTCAAGGTCTTGTTGGGGTAAAGTTTTTCCTAGTTTGACGTAAGTAACACTTATAAACTTGGTTTTGAGTGTATAAAACGCCGAATTACATGCTATGTGATTGAGGTTGAGGTGACGCACATGGTAGGTGACAGGTGTGTGATTGTGCACCGTAGAAATAGTGATTTAGTCGATTCCCTAAACTTGTAGCTATTTTATCTACACATTTTTTGTTTTACTCTATGTGTTAGAGCACTTCAGCTGTGATTCTTGCTAAAAATCATGTTTAGGATAGATGGTCCTACTATTAAGACCGACAGTGGTTGTTCTTTGTTATGATTAATCTGTTTGATAACAATTGCGTACTCAGTCATATTCATCATTATATGTCTTATCTAAGTTTTTGTTACTGTATATTGTCACATTTCATATCATTGATTATGGTTGCTTAGCATGACTATATATGTATTATATATGGGGATTATAGTGCTCGTCGCAACAAGTCTTATGCTTATATATGTGGATCAAGTAAAATTCCACAACAAACCTTATGGCTGTATATATGTGGATTGGATTGCATACCGCCATGGGCCTTATGGATATATGTGGATCGGGTTGCATGCCACATCAATTATTGTATAATGTTGAGTGACTGAGCATGATGATCGAGAATCGAGACGGTCAGACTGATTGAGAGTATGAGTACTTGGTATTTCACTGTGTTGCAGCATATATAGTATTCATATTGGCATGTTGACATAGATATGTCATACCCTTCTGATCAGTCACTCGTGCCATATTTTATATATGTTGAACATAACTGTTGAACCTAAAAAACATGCCTACTCTTCTACATTGTTAAACTCTGTAGTTTTATAGTATTGTCTGAGCTAGTCACTGCTTTCATACCGTAGGTTTAACTTGTTACTTATTGAGTTGGTTATACTCATGCAACACCCTGCACTTCATGTGTAGATCCATCTATTGTTGGGCACGACGATTGCTAATTTATGACAATTCATTAGTTCGGAAATAATCGAGTAGCTGCCTTGGCGCCCACCAGCCTTAACTCTCATCCTATATCTTTTAGTCTTGTTCTCACTATTCTACTTTCCTACAAAGTGTTCTTTTGGTTAGACTATGTCATTATGTATATGCTCAAGTACACCGTGATACTCGGATCTTTTGGGAGAATTTTGTACTAAGTTTCAATGTCAATAACCAATTTTGCATGATTCTTATTTAAACTTACTTTCGTATATTTGGAATTTAAAAATGATATACATCTGAGATGTCAGCTTGCTTAGTACCATGATAGGCACACTCACGACATGTTATGTGTTGGGTTGTGACAAGTTAGTATCAGATCCTAGGTTACATAGGTCTCACAATTCAGGAGCATGTGTATTGGAGTCTTGCAGATCAGTACAGTGACGCCTACTTATCTTCGATAGGCTACTGAACCCTTAGGAAAACTTCACGATCTTTTATTCTTGTCATGCGTATTTATTGGATGCAGGAACTAAAGCTTTGTTATTCTATTCTCTTACAGGTGGTGAGGACATGTGTTACCGGATAGGACGAACAACCATTTGTACCACCGGCTAGGGCCATAAGAGGTCGGGGTAACTGTAGGGGTCCCTATATGGGCTGAAGTGCAACTCATATAATAGCTAGAGTAGCACCCGCAGATCCACCTGTTGCCCTAGTTCAAGAGCAGGTTCCAACTATGGTTTAGCTGGTGGGACCAGCTCATGCACCAACTATTCCTATTGTGATTCCACACCTTCTGGAGGCTTTGATAACTATTTGCACTGGCCTTGCTTAGTCAGTCTTAGTTTGGACAAGAGATGCCACTTCCTAGGATGGGAGAGGTACTTAGAATCCCACCACCCATACTATAGAGGAGGTGATATAGGGTCTTCAGACACCGGGGTTACTGCTAACCCTTTCGATTTAAGTTGCTCAGGCCCAGGTGGGTTCCGTTATGACTGGTGATGAGTAGAAGAGAGTAGCGATATTTGGAAGGCTCTACCCTCCATCATTAAGTGGGGTAGGGCTCGAGGATGCCTAAGACTTCTTGAATAGGTGCCAACGGATTCTTTGCATGACAGGTTTTCTAGAAAGCAATGGGGTCTCGTTTACTACCTTTCAGTTTACTAGTGCTACCATCAGATCGGAAAGGCACAGGCCAGTTGATGCAGTACCACTTACATGGCATTAAGTCTTCGTTCTCTTCTTGGGGAAATTTGTGCCAAATAATGTATAGAGAAGCTGCACAAGCACTTTGATTAGCTATGTAAGGATGGCATATCTGCGACCTTGTGTGAAATGAGGTTTTCACAGTTTTCTCGTCACATAGTTGGGTTGGTTTCCATCAAAAGGAAGAGAAGTAGGAGGTTCATTGATGTCCTCACCTATCATTTGCGTTTACTTAGAACTCAGGAAAGTGTATCAGGTGCTGCATTTGACGAGGTGGCTGATATTTCTCGAAGGATAGAGATGGTCCGTAGTTAGGAGAGTGAGGAGAGGGAGCCCAACATGCCTCGCGGTTCACATGGTTTTAGCGGTGTTCCTTCTAAAGGTAGTTCCACCACAACATGGGTTGTGCTTATAGGCTCGCTCAGATGTCATTCAATTTTTCGTGATGCATCATCAATCCATTGTTCATACAGTGCTCTCCCGGGTCAGGCATTTATTAATACTCTCCTAGCTCAGAGTTTCTCGGGGCCTAATTCAGTCCTCACCACCATTGTCAAACCGGGGTCCTACAAGTGTTAGGAGCTTGGTCATATTAAGAGGTAGAGTGCCCGCCTTTTGGGATGTCTAGTTCAGCAGAGGGCTAGACTACGACTTCAACACCACCTACATTACAACCCACTCAGCCATCTCGGTGTGGGGTTGTGGAAGCTAGAGGTATCCTTTGGGGGAGAGGCCAATCGGGTGGTGGTCAGGCCCGATTCTATGTTATTCCTGCTAGTCCAGATGTTGTTGTTTCAGAAACAATGATCACATATATTGTTTCAGTATGCCACAAGGTATCTTTTCTATTATTTTATCCCGGTTCCACTTATTCATATGTATTATCATATTTTGCTCGTTATCTGGATATGCCCCTTTATTCCTTAGTTTCATCTGTTAATATGTCAATGCAGTGGATGATACTATTGTTGTGGACCATGTATATCGGTCATATATAGTGACTATTAGAGGATTAGTTAATAGAGTTGATCTCTTATTTCTTAGTATGTTTTATTTTGACGTGATCTTGCGTATGGATTGGTGATGTGCCGGTGAATTTTGGCAGATTTAATATAAATTTCTTAGATTTTAGCTTGTTTTAAATGCAATTACCTTTTGTACTTATGTAATCTAAGTGTTTTTACACTGTATGAGGTTTATGACTTAAGAGCATGGAAATGAAATGAAAAATCCACAAAAAAGACAAGAAAAGAGCAAAATACATCACAAATGTGGAAATGCGGACCGCAAATGCAACATGCGGGCCGCATCATGCACAAGCAAATTGCAAACCACAACAGTTTGTTGGTCGAACTTCAGTGTATGAAATGCGATCGCATAACGGGTTGACGAGCTTCATTATGGACCGTAAACTAGTTAGGAAAGTTTCTAAAGTTAGAAAACGCGACACAAAATGTGATTGCATATCTACAATGCGGACCGCAAAATGTAAATGCGATAAGGGCGTAGAAACTAGGGTTTGAAGATGTGATTGATATGTCAAGAATTGGACCGCATGTCTATTATGTGACAGATATGAAGTCGCATATTTAATCGAAAAGGGTATCTTTATCAAGATTTTTGTCGTGAGTTTTGACTCATTATAAATAGATTTGTTGGCGTTTTATATGGGCGTCTTGTCTGATTCTGGGGCTACATTCCAAGGCTTTATTATTTCTCTCTTTTGGAAGCTTTTGAAGGAAGAATCTTGCACTTTGTAAGCTTTATGATATTAAATATTCTCTTCCTTTTGTATTTTACTATTTGTAGCTAACTTGAAATACTTAGGTTGTGGACCCTAAATGGGTGTTATGTTAATTGGTGTTTAACGTTGAATATATATATATAATGGTTGGTTGATATTTTTTACTTCTCAATCTTCATTTATTGTTGGTGGTTCCAAACATTAACAAGTGCCATTAAATTCTTATTTCGCTTAGGAAAGTCGAGTAGAATTTGGTAGAAGTAAATATCAAAGACTCAAGGCTTTAAACCGTATTTAATAGAATCACTTAAGAATAAGTGGGTTTTATTTGGAATATATTGATTGTAATTTATTTGCAATATTTTTACATTTGGAAAAATCAAAAAGAGGAAATACTACCCAACTATTGAAAACTATTGGGTAGTCATTTAGAAATCATTTGCATATCAAAAGAACCTTCCATTAGGAATATATCATATTAACACCGATAACATTTTTATTGATGAGGGCACAATATTGGTTTCTTTAATCAAATAAATTTAATTGATGAGGGAACCTATTCCTTGTGGGATTCGACCCAAACCCTGTGGGAACCGCCTCAGCTGCCTTATACTATTTAATTAAAGTGTAATTTGAGCGCATCAAATTTTGGCACTGTTGACGGGAATACGAATTTGAAATTACTAATTAGTGTGTGCTTTACATTATGTCTTATTCTATTCCATCACACTTTGCTTGTTTTTCTTGGGGTTGATAGGAAAATATGGTCGAATATGAAGAAGAAATTGAGGCAAAAATGGAAGAAAATCCTTTTGTGGACATAGAGCAGTGCATTGAGGATAATTCTATTGTACATCCGCTTGTTGGCGCTGCAACTTTCAAGGTGGAGCATGGTTTAATCCTTATGCTTAAAGAAGAGAGCTTTTTTTTAGGAATTCTACTTATAATGATCCGACACAACATCTTAGAAATTTCTTGGGTGTGTGTGCGACGCATACAAAACAACGTCACTGATGATGCCCCAAGGTTGAGGTGCTTCAAATACTCACTAGCTGGGGATGCAAGGAAATGGCTTCAAAGCGGACAGCAACGTCAATGAAGATCAAACGTACCAGGGTCTGAGTCGTGTCTTCTCCTTGAGTCCTCTCTATGCCTCTCATGTCCTTTTTCATTCGCTCGGGACTCACTAGCACACTCCTTTATACTTTCATTCTTGATGGCTTCAGATGAACCAATGATAGAGATCGTTCCCTAACATCTGATGCTCAATCCGTCCCTGAGAGTGAGAGGAGTCGTACAAATTCCTAGCTATAAAAGGCAGTGTGAATTCCTACGACTCCTCTCACTCTCAGGGACGAATTGAACAGCAGTTGAGGTGGGGATCACAACCAAAGGATACACGAGGTAAAGTTTCCACCATGAACTAAGGATTGGAAGGGTTGATGATAGAGTTTCTTTTTCATTTCTATGGTAGTTGGCAAGAGCTATAGCAACTTACGATGCAGTTGATTCGGAAACATATGCCAGGGTGGTTGGGTAGTGAGTCATATTAGGCCAACGGTCTTGCTCTACTACGAGCCCTTACTTTTTCAGAGAGTCACCGGGACATGTGATCCTCAACTCATGCATCGGTTTATTGAAATAACCTCTATCTCCCTAAATCTGCAACAAAACTGCATTCATTCTTTGCCGAACTTGTTCGAGCATTCTTAGCTAAATGGTTCCCGTAAAGTAAGAAATGGGTCATACAAATCCTTGACAAAATGGCATAACATAATCAAGCATGGCACTCCGAGGACATCATAGGTGGAATTTCATATGGTTATTCCTCCTTGACTAACCTAATTAAGGAGAATCAAGAGTGAGATCAATTAATCGCACAGCTTCCCACAAATGTCAATGTGTTGACAAGAATGTTCGCGGAAAGCCAAAGAAAGAAGGTGAATGTGGTGGAGGATGTGAAACCCATATAAAATGAAGATTTTGATTAAGCAAACTACGTCAACAACTCATAAGGAGGGTATCAAAAGCAACAATATCAAGGTCAAGGACAACAAAACAAATGGAGACATAACTTGCAAGGGAAAGGCAACCAACAATGGTGAAATGACCAAGGTGGCTCAAATCAAGGAAATTAGAATAACAACAACAACCTCTCAAATCGCAGTTCAAATCCTATGTTCTTCCAAAGGGTCAATATTCAAATAGAGTTTCCTCAAGTGATTCAAAGTTGAAATGCATGCTTGAATGGTATTGCAATATCAAGAGAAGTCCTTCACTTCTATGAGTAACATGACCGAGCTAGTTGGCTCTCAAACCGTATCTATTCACAAGTTGGAGATGCAAATAAGAGAGTTCTCCAGGGAACAAAATCCAAAGCAAATGGGAACACTCCGTAGTGATACAATTGCAAACCCAAGGGGTAGTAATAGTGGTCCAACTTCTTATATCAGGACAATTAATATTCGGAGTGGAAAGGTATTACAATGAGATGGTGCACAAGTGGTTGAAGTAGAAGAGTCCGAACAAGGGGTTGAGGTTGAAGCAACTGTTGCCGAAGTTGAAAAGATTCCAAAAGTGTTGCAAGTGCAAAAAGAGAACCGGGAATAGTTAAAGGAAAACGTAAAAGAGAAAAAAATGCTTCTCCTTTTCCAAGACCTCCTCCTCTATTCCCTCAAATACTTTATAGGAGGGTTGATGAAATAAAACTCGAAAATTCTATGACATGATCAAGCAATTATCGGTGAATATCCCATTTGTTGAAGCATTTCAAGAGATGTTGGGGTTTGCTAAATATTAGAAAATTTTGGCCACAAAAAAGAGAACCACTAAGAATGAAGTGGTGAACGTGACTCACAGGGTTAGTACCATCATTGCATCATCCACCGTTCAAAAGAAAGAAGATCTAGGAACTTTCACCATTCCATATACTATTGGGGCACGTGATTTTGCAAGTGAGATAATAGGGCAAGCATCAACTTGATACCTCTTGCCATTTATAAGCAAGCGGGGTTAGGTATGCCAAGGCCAACAAGAATGAGATTGAAAAGGGCCGATTGTTCCATAAAAAGATCGGTGGGAATTGTTGATGATGTGCTTGTTAAAGTGGGATAGTTTCATTTGCCTACCGATTTCATAATCCTTGATTGCGTGGTTGATAAAGAAATCCCTATCATTTTTGGAAGACCATTCCTTGCCACGAGAAGAGCACTACTGGATTCGGAACAGAACGATATCAAATTCAGTGTGAATAATGAAGAGGTTACTGTTGGAAACACGTTCTCAAGGCATTATACTAAACGTGTGTTCATATTTGTAGGTTTTGATGAATGACAAACTATGCGCAAATTGACATATGACGAGGTCCAAGCACAAGCGCAAAATTGATATATAACGAGATTCAAGAACAAGATAAAGATCGAGATTAAGTTTTATATGAGTCGGTATTTAATTGTGATCTTGATCCGACAACATAAACTCAAGACTTGGCTTCTCTCGTAAAAATATTTTTAATAAATCATGCATATTTAATATAGAGCAAAATGATTTTAAATAATGCATATTTACTATAGTCAAAATGATTTTTAAACATGCCTCTAAAATCTGGACTAAGATAATCGATTATGTACTTATGATAATCGATTATGTTTAAGTCATCTGCTTGACAATCGATTGTGAACTTATGACAATCGATTGTGTTAAGGCAGTGAGCATCAGATTTTTCAAATCTGCATGACAATCGATTGTGAACCTTATGACAATCGATTGTGATGAGGCAGTGTCTATCAAAGTTTTTCAAAACTCAAAATAATCGATTGTGAAGCTAATGACAATCGATTGTGATGAGGCAGTGTCCAAAGTTTTTCAAAGCTCAAAATAATCGATTGTGAAGCTAATGACAATCGATTGTGAAGAGACAATGTCCATCAGATTTTTCAAAGTCACAAAATAATCGATTGTGAACTTATGACAATCGATTGTGTTGAGGCAGTGTCTTCCAGACTTTTTCAAAGTTTTTAAATAATCGATTGTAAACTTATGACAATCGATTGTCAAGAGGCAGTGTCTAAATTGATTTTTCAAGACTGATATATAATCGATTGTTAACTTAATATAATCGATTGTATAACTGACCGTTGCCAAAATGTTTTCAAATACCGTCAGGTAATCGATTATTGATTTCTTATAATCGATTGTTTTACTTAAAATCTGGAAAGAATTTTTTGAACGTTGCTGAGTAATCGATTATTGATTTCCTATAATCGATTGTTTTAATTAAAATCTGGAAAGGATTTTTTGAACGTTGCTGAGTAATCGATTGTAGATTTCCGACAATCGATTGTTTTAAGTAAAATCTGGAAATGATTTTTTGAACGTTGCCTGTAATCGATTGTGAGTCTTAAACAATCGATTGTTAAATGTAAAATCTAGGATTTATTTTTGGAAGATCTGGCAAACAATCGATTATGGTAATTTGACAATCGATTGTCACAGAGTAAAATCAGCAATTCTTAATTGGCAATTAGGCAACGGTAATACAAAGTTTTTCAACTATAAATACAGCTTCAAATCAGTCTTTTAAGCACAACAACACACAACAACTGATCATACAATTGCTAAAGCTTGCATACTTTATTGCTTATCATTTTATATTCATTACATAAGCTTTTGAGAGCCAAATTCTTGTCGAAAGTTGTTGCGATCTTGAGCGTATTCTTTTTACTCATATCTACTCTTAAAGTAGTGTCTTGTTTGAGTGCTAAGTGTTTTTGTACACTTGAAGGGAAGTGTTAGTCCCTTGTGTTGTAAGAAGGAACTTGTGTTTCCTTGGTTGAAGTCTTGGAGTGTTGTATCTCCGAGCAAAGGTTGTTGAGGCTTGTGTCCTCAAGTTGTAACGGTTTGTTGAGCACCCGTAAGCTTAACAAGTTAGTGGAAATCTCGAGAGAGTCTCTCGGGGACTAGACTAGCCACGGGTTGTGGTGAACCAGGATACATCGGTGCGTTTGTTCTAATTTATTTACTTATCGCACTTATTTATTTCCTGCAATTTTTAAATTCCGCAAGTTTACGCTAATTTTTATTATAACGCTATTCACCCCCCCTCTAGCGCTAAGCGTATTATCTAACAATTGGTATCAGAGCCCAACTCTCTGAAGACTTAACCGTTTGAGAGAAACATCCGTGGCTTCTACTCGTGATTCTTTTGCAGGAATAGGTGAAGGACAGTGCTCCACCCGACCACCGTTATTCGATGGTGCAAATTATACATACTGGAAGGAGAGGATGAGAATATTTGTACAATCAAATAGTTTTCATCTTTGGAAGGTCATAATGAATGGAGAACAAATTCCAACCAAGAAGGTTGAAAATGAATGGGTCCCAAAGTCCGAAGATGAATACGATGCGGATGATATCCGAAAGGTGCAAAATAATGCTAGAGCTATTAATTTATTATATTGTGCTGTAAATGCTGATGATTACAGGAAGATATCTTGTTGCACAACGGCGAAGCAAATGTGGGACAAGCTGGAAATTACGTACGAAGGTATGGACCAGGTAAGGGAAGCCAAAATTGATTTCCTAACCCATGCATATGAATTGTTTCACATGAAGGAAGGCGAAAAGGTCGATGAGATGTTTGAACGATTTTTAAATATCGTAAATGACTTACATGCTCTTCAGAAGACCTTCACGGATAAGGAACTTGTCCGAAAAATTCTCTGAAGTCTCACTCCGGAATGGCAATCCAAGGCCGACGCGATTCAAGAATCCATTGGCATTTCAAATGTCACCATCGACGCATTAAGAGGTAATCTTAATACTTATGAATCTACTATACTTAACCCTCTTGTTGATGATCAAAGGAAGCAAAGAATCGCTCTCAAGGCAAGCACAAGCCAACCTCAAAATGATGAGGACGGAGACAACGAGTTCGGACTCGTTATCAAGAGATTTCAAAAGTTCATGCGAAAAGAGTATGAACGAAAGGGCAAAAAGCTAGGAGATCAAATAAAGTGCTATGAGTGCGGAGAAACCGGGCAAATTAAATCAAATTGCCCAAATGCTAAAAAGGAGAAGAAACCCTTCAAGAAGCAACGAGCATACATATCTTGGGGAGGCGACTCCGGTGACGAGTCAAGTGAGGAAGAAGAAGACGAAGCCGCAAATCTTTGTCTTATGGCACAAGAAGACAACAAAGAAGAGGTATGTCAAATTTCTTCCAAAAATTTCTTTTCCCTTGAAGAAATGCAAAATACTTTTGATGAGTTGTATAGCGAATTTATTAAAGCTTCAAAAACTGTTAAGAGTATAAAAGAAAATGCTTCTTTAAAAGAAAAAGATTTTCAAAAACAACTCTCTTTTAAAGAAAAGGAATTGGAAAAACTGATTTTAGAAAATGAGAAGTTGAAAGAGGAAAACAAATTTTTTGGCAAGAGAAGCGCCGACAAGCCCGAGAGTTCTAGAAATTGTCCTTCTTGCATGTAGCTCAAAAATGAAGTAGAAAGGCTTAGGGGCACCTTAGATAAGTTTAACTCTTCTCATAAAAATTTGAATGAAGTGCTTGTTAATTTGAAGTCGACCAAGCATGGCATAGGTTTTAGAAACGAGCCTAAAGAGAAAGTTGAAGCCAACCCCCAACCACCTAAGGATCAACCTAGGATAAATAAAACAAATGTTCATCCTAGACACAACAAACCTAGAAATGGTTTTCATCAATCGCAACCTAGAAATAATCATGCTAGAAATAATGCACATTCTAGGCCAAACACTAGAAGGAATTTTGAACCTTTTAGAACACCTAGAAATGACCTCCAACCTAGAAACAACTATTCTAGAAATGATGCATATCCTAGAACAAATGGTAGGAGAAATGATTTTCATGATTTGCGCAATAGTTATATTGTCAAGAATAGAGTAAATGAATTTCGTCCGTCCAATTACTATCAACCTAGAAGGATCCATAATCCTAACGTGACTTGTCATTATTGTAGACGAATTGGACATATTGCTCCTGCTTGTTTTACACGACATAGACATAACACTCAATCACATCACTATGATTTGCCTAACCCCCAAGGACCCAAAATGGCATGGGTACCTAAAACTCATTAATCTGTTTTGTAGGTATGTTTGAAGGGATCAAGTGTACTATGGTACCTTGATAGTGGATGCTCCAAGCACATGACGGGAGACGAATCCAAATTCCTTCAACTAGAACACAAGGAAGGGGGAAGTGTTATTTTTGGTGATAACAACAAAGGAAAGATTATCGGCATCGGATCGGTCGGTAAGGATGAAATTTCTTCCATTAAGCATATATTACTTGTGAAAGGTTTAAAACATAATCTCTTGAGCATAAGTCAATTATGTGACAAGGGAAATCTTGTTTTATTTGATTCGGATGAATGCTTAGTTTTTAGACGTAGCGATTTTAAAATTATCCTTCGTGGTTTTAGAATGGATAACATTTATATGGTTGATCTTGCAAATTCTTCACCCGAATATGTGAATTGTTTAATGAGCAAAGAGGATGATTCTTGGTTATGGCATCGTAGAGTTGCTCACATCAACATGCATCTTTTGAACAAATTGGTTTCACAAAATTTAGTTGTTGGTCTTCCAAATTTGAAATTTGAAAATGACTCTATTTGTGATTCTTGTCAAAAAGGGAAGCAAACAAAAGCATCTTTTAAATTGAAAAATATTGTTTCAACTACTAGACCATTGCAATTGCTTCACATGGATTTGTTTGGACCATCTCGCATTGAATGTCTTGGTAGAAATCGTTATGCTTTTGTTATTGTTGATGATTATTCCAGATTTACTTGGACTTTATTTCTTGCCCATAAAAGTGATGCTTTTCAGAATTTTAAAAATTTTCTTAAACGTGTTCTAAACGAAAAGGAAACAACCGTCACTTCAATTAGAAGTAATCATGGGGGAGAGTTTTATCACAATCTCTTTGCGGACTATTGTGACGAATTCGGTATCGAGCATACCTTTTCCGCTCCACGAACACCACAACAAAATGGGGTGGTGGAAAGGAAAAATAGGTGTCTCGAAGAGATGGCTAGAACCATGCTCGAAGAGGCTAAGATTCCCAAACATTTTTGGGCGGATGCCGTGAGTACCGCATGCTACGTTTTAAATAGAGTAGTCATAAGGCCAATACTCATGAAAACCCCTTATGAACTCTACAAGGGAAGGAAACCAAATATCTCCCATTTTAGAGTATTCGGTTGTAAATGTTTTATTCATAACAATGGAAAAGATTAATTGGGAAAATTTGATGCCAAATCCGATGAGGGAATTTTTATTGGGTATTCTTCACGTAGCAAAACATATAGGGTACTTAATAATAGAACCCAAACTGTGGAGGAATCCCCTCATATTGTGTTTTCCGAAAATAATGCTCGCTTGGCGAGAAAGGATTCTTGTTCTGATCTTGCAGGTATTCTAAATAGTTTAAAAGACAAAGTACGAGAGGAAACTCCTAAGGCAATTCAAGATGAAATCTTGAAACAATCAACGGAGGAAACTCCACAATTGGAGAAAGAAACGAAAATGCCTAACGAGTGGAGGACAATCAAAGATCACCCTCTCGAACAGGTAATTGGCGACGTCGGAGAAAAGGTAAGTACCCGAAACTCCCTTAAGAACACCTTAGGACATACTGCTTTTGTTTCTCAAATTGGACCAACAACCATCTCCGAAGCAATTGGGGATGAATTTTGGACCTTGGCAATGCAAGAGGAGCTTAACCAATTCAAACGAAACGACGTTTGGGATTTGGTGCCAAGACCCGAAAATCATACCATAATTGGTACAAAATGGGTTTTTCGAAACAAACTAGATGAAAATGGTGTAATCACTAGAAACAAAGCTAGGCTTGTAGCAAAAGGCTATAATCAAGAAGAGGGTATTGACTATGAAGAAACATATGCTCCCGTAGCTAGATTAGAAGCTATTCGTTTATTGCTTGCTTTTGCCTCTTCTATGAATTTCAATTTATATCAAATGGATGTGAAAAGTGCTTTTCTAAATGGTGTTATTCAAGAAGAAGTTTATGTTGAACAACCCCCCGGTTTTGAAGATTTTAAATCTGCCGATCATGTTTTCAAACTCAAAAAGGCTCTTTATGGTTTAAAACAAGCTCCCCGAGCTTGGTATGAAAGATTGAGTAAATTTCTATTGGAAAATGATTTCATTAGGGGGAAAGTTGACACCACGCTTTTTGTTAAGCATAAAAATTATGATATTTTATTAGTTCAAATCTATGTGGATGATATTATATTTGGTGCTACTAACAATGTTTTGTGCAAGGAATTTTCCGATTTAATGACAAGCGAATTAGAGATGTCTATGATGGGTGAGTTAACATTCTTTTTGGGATTACAAGTAAAGCAAATGAAAGAAGGTACGTTCATTTGCCAAGCGAAATATTGCAAAGAATTGCTGAAACGATTTGAAATGACCAATGCAAAAGCAATGTCAACCCCCATGAGCACATCCGATCATCTAGACAAAGATGAGAAAGGTAAGGAAGTCGACATCAAAAAGTATCGAGGTATGATTGGCTCTCTCCTTTATCTTTCTGCTAGTCGTCCGGACATCATGTTTAGCGTGTGCTTATGCGCTCGTTATCAATCGTGTCCGAAGGAGTCTCACCTAACTGCGGTGAAACGGATATTGAAGTATCTTGTTGGTACTGTAAATGTGGGTCTATGGTACCCCAAAGGTTCTTCATGCCAATATGTTGGCTATTCCGATTCCGATTTTGCTGGATGCAAATTGGACCGCAAGAGCACTAGTGGCACTTGCCATTTGCTTGGTAGCTCTCTCGTTTCTTGGTTTAGCAAGAAACAAGTGTTGCGTTGTCCACAACCGAGGCTGAATATGTAGCCGCGGGGAGTTGTTGCGCTCAAATCCTTTGGATAAAACAACAACTCTTGGACTATGGCCTAAGTCTTGATCATATCCCTCTCAGATGTGATAATACTAGTGCCATATGATTGACGAAGAACCCCGTTCTTCATTCGCGAACAAAACACATTGAAATTAGACATCATTTTATAAGAGATCACGTTCTCAAGGGCGATGTCGAAATTGAATTTATTGAAACCAAAGATCAATTGGCCGACATCTTTACAAAGCCCTTAGAGAAAGAGTCCTTCTTCCGAATTCGTAGTGAACTCGGGATCCTTGACTCCACGTTGATCTAAGTCATGCATTGCATTTTCCCTTTCACATGTTTTCTAACTTGAGCGTCGGAGACGTCTAACATATTTTTGCAGGTATCGCCCTAAAGGCAGGGAGAATTATAAAGCTTAACGCACAGAACAATCGATTTCTCTTTTATATAATCGATTATCCAGTATCAATAATCGATTGTCTTGACATTATTTGCGTTATTATGTCTGAAATCTCAGATTTAGTAAATAAACAAGTTTTTTTAATTATTCTATATTTTTTTTGCTAACGGCAAAAGGGGGAAGATAACGGGTATGCTCTCTCAATACTTATTGGATAAATTGAGGGGGAATTCATACATTGAGGGGGAACAAATTGCATATCTATATACTTGTTGCATATCTTTACTTGTCTTGAATCGTCATTATGAATTGCCTAATATGCATATCCCGCTTAAAGTTTGCCATTATCAAAAAGGGGGAAATTGTTGGAAACACGTTCTCAAGGCATTATACTAAACGTGCGTTCATATTTGTAGGTTTTGATGAATGACAAACTATGCGCAAATTGACATATGACGAGGTCCAAGCACAAGCGCAAAATTGATATATAACGAGATTCAAGTACAAGACAACGATCGAGATTAAGTTTTATATGAGTCGGTATTTAATTGTGATCTTGATCCGACAACTTAAACTCAAGACTTGGCTTCTCTCGTAAAAATATTTTTAACAAATCATGCATATTTAATTTAGAGCAAAATGATTTTAAATAATGCATATTTACTTTAGTCAAAATGATTTTTAAACATGCCTCTAAAATCTAGAGTAAGATAATCGATTATGTACTTATGATAATCGATTATGTTTAAGTCAGCTGCTTGACAATCGATTGTGAACCTATGACAATCATTTGTGTTAAGGCAGTGAGCATCAGGTTTTTCAAATCTGCATGACAATCGATTGTGAACCTTATGACAATCGATTGTGATGAGGCAGTGTCCATCAAAGTTTTTCAAAACTCAAAATAATCGATTGTGAAGCTAATGACAATCGATTGTGATGAGGCAGTGTCCATCAAAGTTCTTCAAAGCTCAAAATAATCGATTCTGAAGCTAATGACAATCGATTGTGAAGAGACAGTGTCCAGCAGATTTTTCAAAGTCACAAAATAATCGATTGTGAACTTATGACAATCGATTGTGTTGAGGCGGTGTCTTCCAGAGTTTTTCAAAGTTATTAAATAATCGATTGTGAACTTATGACAATCGATTGTCAAGAGGCAGTGTCTAAATTGATTTTTCAAGACTGATATATAATCGATTATTGACTTAATATAATCGATTGTATAACTGACCGTTGCCAAAATGTTTTCAAATACCGTCAGGTAATAGATTATTGATTTCCTATAATCGATTGTTTTAATTAAAATCTGGAAAGGATTTTTTGAACGTTGCTGAGTAATCGATTATTGATTTCTTATAATCCATTGTTTTAATTAAAATCTGGAAAGGAGTTTTTGAACGTTGCTGAGTAATAGATAGTAGATTTCCGACAATCGATTGTTTTAAGTAAAATCTGGAAATGATTTTTTGAACGTTGCCAGTAATCGATTGTGAGTCTTAAACAATCGATTGTTAAGCGTAAAATCTGGGATTATTTTTTGAAGATCTGGCAAACAATCGATTGTGGTAATTTGACAATCGATTGTCACAGAGTAAAATCAGCAATTCTTAATTGGCAATTAGGCAACGGTAATACAAAGTTTTTCAACTATAAATACAGCTTCAATTCAGTCTTTTAAGCACAACAACTCATCATACAATTGCTAAAGCTTGCATACTTTATTGCTTATCATTTTATATTCATTACATAAGCTTTTGAGAGCCAAATTCTTGTCGAAAGTTGTTGCGATCTTGAGCATATTCTTTTTACTCATATCTACTCATAAAGGAGCGTCTTGTTTGAGTGCTAAGTGTTTTTGTACACTTGAAGGGAAGTGTTAGTCCCTTGTGTTGTAAGAAGGAACTTGTGTTTCCTTGGTTGAAGTCTTGGAGTGTTGTATCTCCGAGCAAAGGTTGTTGAGGCTTGTGTCCTCAAGTTGTAACGGTTTGTTGAGCACCCGTAAGCTTAACAAGTTAGTGGAAATCTCGTTAGAGTCTCTCGGGGACTGGACTAGCCACGGGTTGTGGTGAACCAGGATACATCGGTTCGTTTGTTCTAATTTATATACTTATCGCACTTATTTATTTCCTGCAATATTTAAACTCCGCAAGTTTACGCTAATTATTATTATAACGCTATTCACCCCCCCTCTAGCGTTAAGCGTATTATCTAACAGTTACATTCCAAGCAAGCTAGGGTATGAAGCTACCACAACAATAAAAATAACAACTCCAGTAAAATCCCACGAGTTGGGTATGGGGAGGGTAGTGTATACACAGACCATACCTCTACCATGAAGGTGTAGAGAATCTATTTCCGAAAGACACACCGATTAAGATAATAAAAATAAGACAAAAAGAGAGGATATTAGATTCATCACGGAGATAATATGAAAAATAGGAACATTAAATGCACAAGAAAAATATAAAGAAAAAGTAGTGGTTAGTAAATGGATCCAATGTCGAAAAAGAAACTAGTAAGACATGACATTTCCCCTGCTCTCTTAGACAAAACCCTACCGAACTAGGATCACAAAGGTACAAAATAATGCAAGACCCAACTACCTCATAGCCTACAACTGTAATACTCGTCCTCCACAACGTCCTATGAAGTGTCATGTCCTCGGAAATCTAAAGTCTCGCCATATCCTGCCTAATCACCTCTCCCCAATACTTCTTAGGCCTCCCTCTACCTCTTCTCGTGCTTTCAACAACCATCCTCTCACACCTCCTTACTGGAGCATCGGGGCTTCTCTTTTGTACATGCCTGAACTATCTGAGCATCACTCCCTGCATCTTGTCCTCAATAGGAGCCACGCGCACCTTCTCTTGAATATCATCATTCCTAATCTTACCCATCCTAGTGTGCCAGCACATCCACCTCAACATCCTTATCTTTACTACTTTCATCTTTTAGATATGTGAGTTCTTAACAGGACAACACTCAGCCCCATACATCATAGCCGGTCTAACCACTGCTTTGTAGAACATACCTTTGAGTATCATTTGCACATTCTTGTCACACAAGACTCTAGGTTCTAACCTCCACTTCATCCATCCTACCCCAATACGATGTGTGACATCCTTGTCGATCTACCCTACCCTGTGGATAACCGAACCAATGTACTTGAAGCGGCCTTTACTTGGGATAACCTATGACTCAAGCCTCCCATCGACGTCCACTTGCCCATGCTTAGCAATGAACTTACACTCGAGGTATTCTATCTTCGTTATTCTTAGCTTGAAACCATTAGAATCAAGAGTCTGTCTCTAAACTTTCAATCTCTTGTTAACACCAAGTCGTGACTCATCATTCAAAATTATGTCATCGGCGAATAGCATGCCCCATGATACCTCCCTTTGAATATAGTGTGTTATCGCATCCATAACCAGGGCAAATAAGAATTGATTGAGCACTGAGCCTTGGTGTAGCCCCATTTCCACAAGGAATTGCTCATAGTCACCTCCTACTATCCTAACTAGAGTCTTAGCCCCATCACACATGTCCTTAATTGCAATAATATAAGGAACCGACATACATTTTGCCTCCAAGCATCTCCAGAACACTTCTCAAGGAATTTTGTCATACGTGTTTTCTAGGTCAATAAACACCATGTGCAGATCTTTCTTTCACATTGTAAAGTTCCACCAACCTCCGAACAAGGTATATAGCTTCACTGGTGGAACGACCCAACATGAACTCGAACTGGTTTTCGGATACAGAAATTGTCATCCTCACCCTAGCATCAACCACCTTCTCCCATACTTTCATGCTATGACTCTGCAATTTGATACCCTTATAATTATTATAGCTCTTCATATCACCTTTTTTCTTATACAATGGAACCACCGTACTCAACCTCCACTCATCCGGTATGCGCTTGGCCTTAAAAGTAACATTAAACAACCCAGTCAATCACTCCACGCCGCTCTTCCTGCAAACATCCAAAATTCCACTAAAATCTCGTCTTGCCTGGTCACTCTGCCCCTCCTCATCTTATGCATAGCCCCCATGACCTCCTGGACCTTGATACACATGCAGTGCCCGGGGTCACGAAGACTTTTGGGGTGCACCAATTCTCCTAGCACAATATCACGATCCCTTTTTTCATTCGGAAGTTCATAAAAGTAAGTCCCATCTCCTTTTAATATAGGCATCTTCCACCAATACTCTGCTATCTTAATACTTGATTCCTCACACTTGGTCCAAATCTCGAGCCTTCACCTCTCTCTGCTTGGCCAGCCGGAATAACTTCTTCCCCCTTCCTTTTTCCCGCAGTTCCTCATACATGCAATAATAAGCCGTAGTCTTAGACTCTATGATCGACGTTTTAGCTTATGTCCTATCTACCTTATATCTATCCACGCACGCTCGCCTCTCTTCCTCACTTATGCTCCCAACTAACCTCAGTATATCGCCTTCTTCACTTCCACTTTACATTGAAACACTTCATTCAACCACCAGTCTCCTTTGTGTCCCCTAGAGACACCGGTCGAGACCCCTAACACCTCTCTCGCAGACTTTCTTATGCAGTATTCTGTCGCCGACCACATAGTGTTCGGATCCCCACTTCTCCTCCAAGCTCGCATATCTGACAACCAACACTCCAACGTTTAGGCATTATCCTTAGTCAAGGCTCCTCACCTGATTCTTGGTTTCCCCGAGAAGACATTTTCCACATCTTCAACCTAATACCAACGTCTAGCACCAAAAGTCTATACTGCGATGTGAGTGTGTCACTCGGTATGAAATTACAACATAAGTATGACAGAATCTCGGTGATCTATATTATTGATGAAGTAGAAGATGCGGTTGAAATGAAAATGGAAGAACAATGCCTCGGTGAGGCATTAACAACTATTTTGGTGAACTTTGAATGAGAAAATATGGAAGGATATATGGAATAAGTAAATGCATTGGAGGTATTGGGATCCTACACGTATGCTCCAAAGCTCTCTGTGGACATGGAGAATAAAGCCACTCCTCCCGAAAAGCGTTTTATTGTCAAGCCACCGCATCTAGAGCTCAAACCATTTCCGCAACACTTGAGTTATAAGTGGCTCAAATGATACTTTACTCGTAATCGTTTCTTCTTTGTTGAATGTTGTGCAGGTAGAACAATTTTTGGATGTCTTGAAGGAGCATAGATAAGCTATTGGGTGGAAAATTGCGGACATCGGGGGATTCCCGCCGAAATTTGCGAACACAAGATCCAATTGGAAAATGATACTAAACTAAGTGTGGAAAACCAACGACGATTGAACCCGTGCATGCAAGAGGTGGTAAAGAAAGAAATCATTAGCTGGTTGGATGCCGGGGTAGTCTAACCCATTGACGATAGTTCTTGGGTGTGCACGGTGAAATGTGCGTCGAAAAGAGGAGGCATGACCGTAATTGAATTTGATAAAAATTAGCCCATCCCAACAAGAATGGTGACTGGTTGGAGAGTGTGTATGGATTATCGGATGCTCAACAGTGCCACATGTAAAGACCATTTCCCTTGCTTTTATTGTCAAATTGTTGATCAGCTAGAGGGAAGGTCATTTTATTGCTTCCTTGATGGATATTTCGTTTAAAACCAAATCAACATAGCATTGGAGGACCAAGAATTAATATTCACTTGTCCTTATGGAACTTTTTCTTTTAGCCAGATGTCGTTTGGTTTGTGCACCGCTCTATCTACTTTTCAAAGATGCATGATGTCCATCTTCTTCGACATGGTGGAGGACTTTCTAGAGGTTTTCATGGGAAATTTATCGGTGCTAGATGACTCTTTTGAGAATTGTCTTAACAATCTTGGACAAGTGCTCAAGTGATGTAAGGAGACCAACCATGTGCTCCACTGGGAGAAATGCCATTTCATGGTAGATGAAGGCATTGTACTGGGGCATAAAATTTTGAAACATGGCATAGAGGTTTACTGGGCAATGATCGAGATCATTTCCAAGCTTTCTCTACCTACGTCAGTTAAAGGTGTCCGAAGTTTCATGGGGCATGCCAGATCTTATAGGCGTTTCACCAAGGATTTTTCAAAGATTGCAAATCTTATGCGCAAACTCCTTGAGAATGATGAAAAATTTGTATTTGACGAGAAATGCCTCAAAGACTTTGAGAATTGAAGTAGAACCTCACCACGGAACCTATTATTGTCACACCCGGTTGGCCTCTTCCTTTCAAGCTCATGTGTGACGCCATTTGTGTAGCTATTGGAGCAATGCTTGGCCAGCTTCACCATAAGGTTATTCATCCGGTCTATTATGCAAGAAAGACACTCAATGGAGCACAAATAAATTATACAGTGACTGAGAAGAACTTCTTGCCATTGTTTATGGCTTTGAGAAATTTCGGGCTTACTTGTTGGGATCCAAGGTGATAGTGTACACAGACCATGTTGCTTTTCACTATCTTATGGAAAAGTAGGACGTAAAGCCTAGACTGATTCGACGGGTCTTGTTGTTGCAAGAATTTGACTTCGAGGTCAAGGATCACAAGGGAACGCAAAACCAAGTAGCGGAACATTTGTCAACGCTTGATGAGGCAGGGAGGCCAAAGGAAGATCTTGAAATCATTGATGTGTTCTCGGATGAACAAATATTGGCACTATATAGTACTTTTACTCCTTCGTATGCCGATATTGCTAAATACTTGGTTAGTGACCTTATTTCGGATGGATTTGAATCCTATCAAAAGAAGATGTTTTTGAGAGACTATCGGCAATACTATTGGAAAGAACCATTCTTGTTCTGTATTTTTGCTGACAACATAATTAGAAGGTGTTTTCCAGAAGAAGAGACAATTCCAAAGGCATACCACGACTCACCAGTTGAGGGTCAACATAGGGGATATCAAACGGCGGCTAAGGTTCTTGAAAGTTATTATTATTGGCCATCGATCTATCATGATGCCAATAAAATGGTCAAGGCTTATGACCAATGTAAAAAATCAAGGATCAATCTCCAAGAGGCATGAAATGCCAATGCACTTTGTGATGGAGATATGAATCTTTGACATGTGGGGAATTGATTTTATGAGTCCCTTTGTGAGCTCTTGTGGGATGAAATATATCTTGGTAGTTGTGGAATATATGTCAAAATGGGTTGAAGCAATTGCCTTGCCAACCAATGACGCAAGGAGTGTGACCACATTCCTAAAGAAAAGCATATACACTCGGTTTAGCACTCCTAGATCCATTCTTAGTGATGGTGGGTTTCATTTCTGTAACAAGGCTTTCACGGGGCTACTAGAGAAATGTGGCGTCAAGCATATGGTTGCAACACCTTATCATCCCAAATCAAGTGTCCAAGTTGAAGTTTCCAACCTGGAGATAAAGAGTATTCTAGCAAAGACCGTCAATGCAAACAGGACCGATTGGTCAAGAAAGCTAGGTGATGCATTATAGGTATATCGAATGGCGTACAAAACTCCAATTAGCACTTATCCTTATTGGTTAGTCTTCGAAAAGGCTTGTCATCTTCCTGTAGAACTGGAACACAAAGCAATGTGGGCTCTAAAGAGGTTGAACTTGGACTAGGCTGAAGCTGCAAATTTGAGGTTAAAATAACTAAATGAAATGGAGGAATTCCAGTTCCATGCATATGAAAGTGTAGCTGTGTACAAAGGAAGGATTCCACAACAAAAACATCTTGAAAAGGGAGTTAAAGTCAGGTGACTTGGTTTTTCTCTTCAACTCAAGGCTCAAATTATTTCCGAGCAAGCTTAAATCAAAATGGCCCGGGCCGTTCAAGGTGGTGAATGTCTCTCCTTTTGGAGCTATGGAATTAGAATCGAAGGATGGGCTTCAAACCTTCAAAGTGAATGGCCAGCGAGTCCAACACTACTTGGGAACAAATGGAGAGAAACATTTGGTAGAGCGGATGTTTCTAAAATATGGTCCATGCCCGACCAATGAGTGAATCCAAAGGAATGCCAACTTCTAGGTAACATTTAATCAAGTGCTTCAAGGGAGCCAACCCATATGTGGAAACACCCTTTTTATCCTTTAAATTTTTAGTTTTTGCTAATATGTTTAATTGAGAAATTTAAAGTCTGTGTAGAGTGCAAGGTATTCAAAAGATCACAAAACTAGGTAAGCTTGCATGAGGATGGGAAGAAAAATCACTTTGGCAAGTATGCTACACGTATTCGGTCATAGTTTCACTATGTGAACCACATTTTGGTCACAAAACTAGACAGCAAGTTTGGCGAAAATTAGAGGCAAGAATGTGGCAAGGATGTGCACTTTGCGGATCACATTTCTACTATGCGATCGCACAAGGCACCACATTTTTGTCCCTCCAGCAACTCACATTGAATTTGCCGCATAACACTTCTATGATTGCATAGCACGTCATATGGTGCCTCCCCCGTCGCAAATCGCACAGGTAAGTTCCTCACCTCTCTTCCGCATTTCAAACACGCCCAAAACAAATAAAAAGAAATCGTTTTCTTTTTGTCAAAAACAAAATAAAATAGAACGATAAGAAAACAGAAGAGAAGGGAAAAAACGGCTAGTTTAATCTAAGAAAGTAAGAAAACACCTGAGAATTCATTTCCAAAGTATTCTCATTCATCTATCACTGGTATGTACTTTCTTTCCAGCTTTGTTCTATGTAAATTGTAAGTTTAACTTGTATTATGTTTTCTATTTTGTTTTTCCTCTAGTTTGTTTATTATTCCTCTATGTAGTTGGGTCTCTCTTCATATTCCTTCATAATTTTGGTTAGGTAGTATGTTTGAGGTGCTGGGTATTAAAAATTAGTTCCGCCATTGTTGAGGGTTAGCGTTGAGAATAATGGGTTTTGCGGATCGCATAATCACATTACGGTCTGTATTTTTCCATAAAAGTGAACCCTAGCAAGCTGAAGAAGATGACAAAATGCTGCGACTTTGCAATCACATAATTGATATGTCAACTGCAAAGTCACTACATACTAAGAAAATTTACCGGTGTTTTCTTGCATGTTGTTTGCGTCCAGTTTGCGATCACAGTCTCTTATTTTGTTTTCTAATAAATCAAGTATTTGATGGTTACGTGAACAAGCATAATGGTTATGTGATCAAATAACCCATCACATACTTAGACCATTTCAATAGTTTGAAAGTTCGCGACAAGTTTAAGGTCTGCATAGTTGTTATGCGATTGCATAACCTGTTGCATACTTAATTTTTTTTGTTTTTCTGTTTTCTTGTCATTGTTGCCTACCATGTTGCTCAAACCTCACTGCTGTGCAGATATGGCTCCCAAGAAAAATGTAGCCTCTGCCCAGATAAGTGCCTCCTCCAATCGTCAAGCATCACAAGAAAAACATTCACGACTGGAACCTAATGTTAGACTTCCCTCCTAGTCTAATGAGGAGGATACATTGCCCTCAGTTGACCTACAAGCTGAGGCAAGAAGGATATGCAGAGATCACTTCCAACTCAGATTTGGGATCGAAGGGTCCAGGGCACTACATAGAGAAGGCAAACCAAATTGAAAATCCTTGTCGAAAAACAACTGAGTTTGAATTGGCCACAAGAGAAGTACCCCCACATATGGGAGAACATCAAGGAGTCCATAAACTATGTTTTACATTCTTATGCATTGCGGACAATGCATGCTTTTTATTTGCGGTTGTGGCCTTGTATATATTTTTCTGAAATTCGCAACTGTTGTACATGTTTATGTTTTGTGTTGTATAAGCAAACTTTTGTATTTATTTGTGTTTTGTGATTCTGTTTATATTGGTGTTTTGTGGTTTTAGTACACACGTTGTCTTTGCGTATAAAAAACAAGTATATAGTTACATGTCCATCTTTAGTAGTTAGAAGTGAATTTCCCTTGGTTTTTCTTCGAGGGGTTCTTTTCCAAGGGTGTAATAGTAAAACTAGTACATTAGAATGAACCATGTTGACTGGTTGGGTGTAATTGATCAGTTTCAAGCAAGTGTCTGTATATAGCCTATACCCTTCCATTAATTTAAAAAAAACAAAAAAAAAGATATCATTTATGTGAAGTTGAGGCTTGCTCTGTGACTCTATGTTTGCCTAGAGTTATACTTGTATATATGATGAAATCGTTGAGTTTCCAAGTGTTGACTCGATGGCCAAAAACTATGTTCAGCCAAATAGTTTGTGTGCCATGTGTGTAAGTCTTTGCGTAAATCATTCTTGTGTTTACTTCTACCGTTGAAAAGATGCCCAGTTGTCTTTTCGATGCTTATATTAATTACATTTAGTTGGATAAATGACCTTGGGATGCCTTTGTAATTTTGGAAAGCCAGTTAGCCTTTCAAGCCACCCGTTGTACAGATAGTATCACTAGTCACCCCACTTGAGCCTTTACCCTTTTCTCTGGCTACATAATTACAAACCCTTCCCTGTTTGTAAAATAATTTCCTCTTTTGAACTTGTTCCTCTTTGAACATTGAGAATGAGGCTAAAATCCTTATTAGAGGTGTAGTGTCAAGGCAGAAATTTGCAAGGTTGTGCAGTGAGTGTAGGAAAGTGTACCTCAAACTGTGAAACTACTCAAGCTCCAAAAGCAAAATAAAAAAAAGATATAATAAAATTTGTAGGAGAAAAGAAGAAAAATAAAAAAATAGTTGTGAGTATATATACATGTGGAGTCTTGAAGGGAATAAAAGAGGTAGTTGAAATGGCTCAATGTTGCAAAAGTAAAAGCTAATGAGGGCTATGTGGTTTGAAAAGAAGCAAAGAGCAACAAGAAAGAAAAATGCGAGTAGTGTTCAAAAAAGGTGTAGTCAGTCGTACCCAAATGCTTATCCGACCCTTCCCTAAACCTACATTACAAGCATAAGAAGTCCTTTTGGGATCTCCAACCTAACGTTCTTTGAATAAACTGATGAATGAAAATAAGGGAAAGCTATGGTATGGTATGTTGTACACTTGAAGCTCCTTTTGAGAGTGAGTGTATTTGTGAATTCGTCCCTTTTTTGTTGTCATAATAATTATTGTGAGTTTAGGACTTTATTTCCGGTAAGTCACATGAATTGTGACGTCGAACAAAAGTTGAGTTTTTGAGTCAGATGCAAATGCACTCAGCTAAGGGCAACATTTTGTCAAATTGGTCGAGGGTCAAAGTTTCACAAATTGATTAGTTTCTTTGAAAGCATTGATATTTCAGGAAGGGTAAACAATCGAAAATGCATGCGTGTAGTACTGACAACGAACATCGTCCAAGATCAATAAATTTTCATACCTTTTAGATGGAGTCTAGAATAGGATAGTGTCATTTTAGTTTCTTGAGGACAAGCAAGAGTTTAAGTTAGGAGTGTTGATGTGTCGGAAAATTTCGGCACATTTAATACAAATTTCTTAGATTTTAGCTTCTTTTAAATGCAATTATCTTTTGTACTTATGTAATTGTAGCGTTTTCCAACGTATGAGGTTTAATGACTTACGAGCATGGAAATAAAATAATAAAAAGCCACAAACAGACAAGAAAAGAGCAAAATGCCTCGCAATTATGGAAATGCGGACTACAAATACAACATGCGGGTTGTCTAACACACACAGGAAATCCCAAACCACAATAGTTTGTTGGCCAAAGTTCAATGCAAAAAATGCTATCCAATCTGCAATAACATAACGAGTTTCCGGGCCGCATAATGGACCACAAACTTTTTAGGAAAGTTTCTAAAGGTAGAAAATGCAACGCAAAATGTGATCGCATTACTACAATGCGGACTGCAAAACGTGAGTGCGATGAAGGCCTGGAAACTAGGGTTTTAAGATGCGATGGCTATGTCAAGAATGCGGACCGCATGTCTGTTACGCGACAGATATCGGGTCGCATATTTAACCAAAAAAAATATTTTTGTCTGATTTTTGTCCTAAATTTTGACCCGCTATAATAGATTTATTTGGGTTTTGTGGGGGCGTTTGTCTGATTTTTGGGCTACATTCGAAGGCTTTATTATTCCTCTCTTTTGGAAGCTTTTGAAGGAAGAATCGTGCATTTTGTAAGATTTATGGCATTAAATATTCTCATCATTTTGTATTTTAGTATGTGTAGCCAACTTTAAATACTATGATTTTGGACCTTAAATGGGTGTTATGTTAATGGGTGTTTTATTTTGAATATACGAATAGTGGTAGGTTGATATTTATTTACTTTGTGTTCTTCATTTATTGTTGGTGGTTGAAAATATTAACAAATGCCATTAAATTCTTACTTCTCTTGGGAAAGTGGTTAGAATTTTGTAGAAGTAAATATCAAAGACCCAAGGCTTTAAATCTTCTATAATAGAATCACTTAGGAATAAGTGGGTTTTATTTGACATATATTGATAGTTCTTTATTGCAACTCTTTTACATTTGGAAAAATAATAAAGAGAAAATACTACCTAACTATTTGGAAAATATTGGATAGTCATTTAGAAATCATTTGCATATCAAAAGAACCTTCCATTATAAGTAAATTATATTAACATCGATAGCATTACACTTCATTGAATGGGACACAATCTTGGTTTCTTTATTAAAATTAATTACAATCTCAATGTAACAATTAGTTGTTTCTTCAATTCACAATCACACCATACTTTTGTTACGATTAACCGGATAGAATTAAGACTTAAGTTAAGTGACACACTAATCCAGTACGCTTTTCAAACCTATTCCCTGTGGGATTCGACCCCGACCTTGTTAGGTTATTATATTTGACATTGACCGCCTTACACTATTTAATTAAAGTGTAATTTGAGCATATCAATTGGTTATCTCCATGTCATGCTATTCTTGACTGTCACGCTAAGACCATGACAGTGGTGCCTGGATTTCTAAGGATCGAGTGGAGAGATTCCCTAGATTATGTTCCTAGTATGGTGATTTATTATTTGAAGGCCCAACGGATGGTTGGGAAGGGATGTATGTTATATTCGGCCTTTGTGAGGGATATTGGTGCTGATACTCCTACTATATATTATGTTCCAATACTACGCGATCTATTGGATGTGTTTCCTACAGAGTGGCCAAGCAGGCCGCTCAATAGGAGTATTAACTTTGGTTTTGAGTTGTCTGTCACTTAGCCCATTTCTATTTCTTCATATCGTATGACACCATTGAGTTGAAAGAATTAAAATAGTAGCTTCAGAAGCATCTTGATAAGGGATTTATTAGGCCTAGCGTGTCACCTTAGAGTGCACCAGTTCTTTTAATGAAGAAGAAGGATGGTACTTTGTGGATGTGTATCGACTATAAGCAGTTAAACAAAGTCAAAATCAAGAAAATGTATCCATTATCACACATTGATGATAAACTTGACCTGCTTCAGGGAGCAAGGGTGTTCGCTAAGATTGATTCGAGGTTGGGTTATCACCAGTTGATGATTCGGTACTTGAATATTCTAAAGACAACATTCAAGACTCGTTATGGTTATTATGAGTTACGTGTGATGTCTTTTCGGCCGAATAGTGTATTTCACCCTTATATCGACTCGCTTTTGATAGTATTCATTGATGATATCATGTGCACTCTTGTAGCCAAGAGGAGCACACCCAACATTTGAAGATTGTGTTTCAGTGGCAAAGTGAGGAGAATCTTTATGCTTAGTTTTCTAAGTGTGAGTTTTTTCTTATTTAAGTGGCATTCCTGGGACACGTGTTGTCCAATGATGGGATTAAGGTGGATTCTGAAAAGATAGAGGCAACATGGGTCGGGCCTTTCTCAACTACTTTGATTCGGACCTTTCTCGGCTTGGGCGATTATTATTGTTTCTTTGTGGAGTGTTTCTCATCTATTGCAGCGCTTTTGAAAAAACTGACCAAGAATGGTGCATCTTTTAAGTGGCTGGATGAGATTGAGGAGAGCTTTTAGAAGCTCAAGATTTCCTTGGCCACAGCTCCAACTAAAGTTTTGTCTTCAGCTTTAGGCTCTTATACAGTGTATCTGATGCTTCTCTGATTGGTATTGGGTGTGTCTTAATGCAAGCAGTACATTAATTGCTTTTGCTTCACGTTAGTTGAAGCCCCATAACAAGAAATACCCTATTCATCATGTTGAATTGGCTACCACCATTCATGCATTGATAATTTGAAGGTACTATCTCTATGGTGTGTCTTTTGAGGTATTTACAGGTCATTCGAGGCTCCAATACTTGTTCTAATAGAAGTATCTAAATTTGAGGAAACGGATTTGGTTGGAACTAATAAAGGTCTACGATATTACCATTCTATATCACCTCAGTAAAGCCAATATGGTTGTCGATGCCTTGAGTGGGAAGGACGTGAGTATGTGTAGCCTAGCATTTATTGTTGTTCCCGAGAGACAGCTTGTAGTTTATGTTCAGCGCTTGGCGAACTAGTTTATAAGATTGGATATTTCGGAGTGCAGTCAGGTTCTACTTTCTGTGATTTACCGATCTTCCTTATGTTATTGTATCCTAGAGCGCCAATATGATGATCCTTATTTACTTGTCCTTACGGACACGGTTCAATACGGTGGTGCCCGAGATGTTACTATTGGGAATCATGGGGTGTTAAGGATGCAGGGTCGGATTTGTGTGCCAAATGTAGATACGCTACGTGAGTTGATTCTTCATGAGGCCTATAGCTCACAGTATTCCATTCATTTGGGTGCCGCGAAGATGTAAACAACTTGAGGAAACATTATTGGTGGAGGAGAATGAAGAAGGGCATAGTGGGGTTTGTAGCTCGGTGTTTGAGGTGTCCATAGGTGCGGTTTGAGCATCGGAGACCGGGTGGATTGCTTTAGAGGCTTGAGATTCCAGTGTGGAAATGGGAGCATATCACCATGGATGTAGTAGTCAGGATCCCAAAGACTTCGAGGAAGTTTAAAGTCATTTGTGTGATTGTGGATTAGTTGATTAAGTTCACACACTTCATTTCTATTGGGACTACGTCTTCTTTAGAGTGGTTAGTTGAGATTTACATCTGCTAGATTGTTCATGTTGACGGTGTCCATCATTTCAGATTGGGGCACGCATTTTACATTTCATTTTTGGAGAGAGAAATGCAGCGTGAGTTGAGGACCCAGTTTGAGTTGATTACATCATTTCACCCTCAAATGGACGGACAGTCCGTGTGCACTGTTGAGATATTGGAGGATATGTTACGCACGTATCTCATAGATTTTTAGAATTCTTGGGATCGGTTTTTGCTGCTTATGGAGTTTGCATACAACAATATCTACCAATCGAGCGTTCTGATGGCTGTGTATATGGCTTTGTATGGGAGATAATGTCAGCTTCCGTTGGGATGCTTTGAGCTGGATGAGCCTAAGCTATTGGGTACTGCCTAAGTTCAAGATGTTTTGGACAAATTTAAATTGATTCAGAATCAGCTTCACACGACATAGTCTAGATAGATGAGTTACGCCAATCAGAAGGTTCGTGATGTTGCTTACATTGTTGGGTAGAAGGTACATTTCAAGGTTTCACCCATTAAAATGGTGCTATGATGTCCAGAAAGAAGGGAAAGTTGAGTCCTCGGTATATTGCACCATTTAATATGCTTTAGAGGATTGGAGAGATAGCCTACAAGCTTCCCTTTCCGCCTAGTCTGTCGAGTGTTTATCCAATATTTCATGTTTCTATCCTCTAAAAGTATGCCAAAAATCCAGCATGGTTCAGTTGGATGGTGATTTAACTTATGATGTCGAATTGGTGGCCAGTTTGGATCGGCAAGTTCTGAAGTTGAGGTCAAAGGACATAGCTTCAATGAAGGTGCAGTGGAGAGGTCATCCAGTTGAGGAGACTACTTGGGAGACCAAGCAGGAGATGCGAAGCAAATAACCACGCCTCTTTGAGACTCCTAGAATGTTTCTAGACCTCTTCGAGGATGACCATTTATATAAGAGGGGTTTGATATTACGACTCGGCCATTCGATTTGAGAGTTTTAGCCACATTCCTCTAATATATCTCATTTGCTGCATAATTGTTGTTAGGTGACTTTGTGGAATAGTTAGTTCGAATACAGAGAGATTTCGGAATGTGTTAAGACACTTAGTCTCAAAGTTTGAAACAAAAGTTGAAAAAGTTTACTGAATATTGACTTGCGTGTTACTTGTGTGACTGAATATTGACTTGTGTGTTAGTTGTGGGTATTTCTTCATAGCTCTTAATAAATTTTTGGAGTTGTTTCCTTCATCTTCTTCAATTCCCTTCCACTGTTGTTTTTCGGATTTTTTCCCCAAATATTATTCTATTTTCTCCTAATCATTTTTTCCCTTTTCGTAGTCTTTTGGGTTCTTTCATACTCCCTGATTTTGCTGGCTTTCTTTGTTTCTTGATACTTTGTGATTTTGTAATTTTATGGCTGTTGCATGCTCAGTTGGAGAATGTTATGGTAGTAATTTCATTTGCTTTAGGCTTCTTGCTAAAGATTCAAATTTCAGAAAAAAGAAGGGTTTTTTTTTCTTTCCAAATGCTGAAGAAACAATTGCTTCATCTTTTTCAGCATAAAGATAACAATGATCAAGTTGTTAGTTATTTACTCGCCGTATGCGCCACTGCCACAAGCGCTTAATATGGTGTTAATTTTCATCTTTTTCCACTTTGATTGGAGTTGTGTTATACTTTGCTGTTTTATTGTGTTTTATTTTTATTAGTACTGCAGTTTTTGCTTTTTATTGTGAATTTGTCTATTGTTTGTGGCGCATTTTAGGGTGTGGTAAGTACTTCTTTTCTACTCAATTAGTATTTTCTCACTTTGTTTAACAACAAACCTCAGTGTAATTCTATATGTGGGGTCTAAGAAGAATAGTATGTATACAGATCTTACCCCTTACCTTGAGAAAGTACTGAGGCTATTTCATTTTCTGATTTTCATTATTATGTATAGATATTATTTATCTGGGTTCTTTTATTTTATGGTATAATATAGAATAAAAATCAGAAAACCAGTCAAAACTTTAAAAAGGTACATGCTGTCAGAAAAGCTAGGCGGCACGAATTATATAAAATGATGCAACCTAATAAAAGGGCTCTCTTAGCGCAAGTACGAGAAAACAAACCTGAATCAAGCAGGCATCATCTTGCTGCCAACTCAATTATTACCAACTCTGCTAATGCATCATCCTCGGAGGCGGCTAATGTCTTAAGCGAATTGAGTACTTCTGTCATGAAAGACTCAGTACTTCTATCTGAAATAGGTTCGACAATTAGAATATCACTTTTTGATGGTATGCAATTAAACAACAAACCACCCAGTATAATCCCAGGTTAGACAATGTCTTATATATGTATGCAATTACAAATACATATATAACGTAGACAAGGTACTGTTAATGAATACAACTCATGAGCAGTACACACAACAAGGAGTACAGCTCCAATAGGCTCTCTTATGCTTGTTTCTTTTCCAGGAAGAGATCATACCAATTGGCAATATCCAGAAGCAATCTCCGGTCAGAACAATAAAAATTTATATGTAAGAACAATAAAATTTATATATATTCCTCTGAATTATTAATTGCTAGAAGCTATACTCGTACTACCAAATGAGAACTAGCAGTTCTGTTTCATAGTCTATTCAGACTGCAAGTAGATTTTTCCAAGAACTACTACATAGAGATAATTTTACTGCACTAACTGTCATGGATCCACCCAACTTATAGTAACCAGGGATAATGTTACTAGATTCTTCGACAGAACTGTTTCCAGTTTAATATTATCTATTTTCACCATCTAACTTAGTATTTGTTATATTTTATAATAGATGCCAATTTGAAATCATTGTGATAGACAACAATGAATTTGCAACAACAATGATTTCAGACGATCCTGCAACATAAATGATACTTCCCACTCCGTAAGATATTTCTGATATCTGTTATGTTAAGGTACGTATTTCTTTTAAACTTCAAAAAGCGACAAACAAGTAGTTACTGCGAGATGACCCCCTTTTGATACATAATAACTAATCTCATCCTTCTAGAAGCAAATTTTGCCCCTTGTGAACGTCAAAAAGTAACGGACTGGTAAGATATTCAATAAATTCAAATGAATAAGATGTTTACTAAGAATATGGATGCAATATAGAAAAGTTATTTGTTTGGTCTTTAATGGACAAATATAATGTGATCAATCCATTGATGGCATCCAACACAATGGACGTTAAGGAGGGAAGTAAATATAAAATTATACACATTGTTATAGAGGAAGGAGAGGACCACCACACAACACAGAGGCAATACTTCCTACCACAAGCATAAGCTTGTGATGGAGATAAAAATTCCTCCCTCGAAGTAGTGCGGAGAGGTACTTACTTCTTTCTACATCATTCTTCATTTCTATTGCGCTGCTTCTTCACCTTCACTTGGTTTCTGTCTAAAATTTCTCCATGTGGTTACAATTCGTCTCTGTTTCTCTCAAAACCTGACTGTAAATGTTATTTTAGGAAAATATGCTATGTTCACTTGGTGTTTAGAATTTGTGGATGATATGTGTGAGCATATGATTTTTACACTGTTGAAACGGCTCCTATAGGACCCTCAGGTTTAAAATTTTCCCTTTTATATATTTTTTTTATGTGTGCCAGTGCGTGTTCATTAGTGCATGTTTAAAATTGTTTAGGATTTAATTGTGAAATAGGTTTATTTTTACAAATTAAAATACAAAAAATATATGTGTGTAAGTAGTATTTTTGGCATTTTTAGTTATTCTTTTGGTTTAATTTTAACTAGTTGCATTTAGTTGTGTTAATTTGGAATTCTTGTTTTAAATAAAATTAGGAATTAATTAAAATAAATAAAAGAAAAGAAAAATCAAAAAACAAATATATATATACATATGCACAGCCATTCAGGCTGGCCACAATTGGCCAGACCTGAGTGGCCCAAATGATTTAACCCGTAAAACTCATAGACCCAGCCCAAACAACCAAACCTGATCCAGTCCACAACATATACCCCCAAAAGTACATAGTTTAGAAATAAGGCATCCCATTCGTTGATCAACTAATCATCCAACAGCCATAAAACCACCACCAAAATAATACATTTAAGTCCAAATACGCCTAATACATTCAGAGACCAAACCCCCTTCTTTCTCGTACCATCTACCCCCGATGTAACACCACCCCTGACAACCCTTTGACCACCCCTTAACCACCGCTGACCACCCGTCTACAACCCTAACGCCGCCGCCGGAAATCGCCTCACGGCGGCGGTCGGTCACCAAACCTTCCCAGATTTACACCATCCCAACCTCCTCTTTCCCTTCCTATGACTAGTTCCCGTCGAATAAGTCTCCTCCTTCTAGAATATTGGAAAGTAAGGTCTTCGGAACCACAGTCTCCGGCGACCTTGTTCCAAACCACCCCAGCTTTACACCATAGGACCACTAGGATCTCCCCTTCCACGTCCTGCAGTACATTCCTTTCAAACAACCCCCCGTCGTCTCAAATCTTTATAGAAAGGCCGTCGGAACCCCCCATCTTCGGCGACTCAATTTCAAACCCCTCAAAACTTACACCCCTGAAACAATTCAACCTCCTCTTTCCGACCATGTGTGTTACACCCTTCAAATCCATCCAGAACGCTTCGAATATTAATTTGAAGTGTAACACTAAAACTCAAACCCTGTCGGAATTTGGTCAAACTCCTCCAAGGCAATCCCTGGCCATTCCCCTCCCTAACCATGACACCCACGACTCCTAAACAACACCAATCACTGAAGAAATTGAGATCTGAGACCTCACTGGGGTCTCAGAATCATAAATGCTCCTTCTTGAACTCTTGAACCTGTTATCCACCATGCCAGTTGTTCTAGGAGGTTAAAAACCTTTACAAAAGAGGTCATGAACCAACGAAATGGTCTCTAGTGGATTTTCATGTGTAAAAAGAAGCTAAGTACTCTGTCTTTGTTTGTATATATTTGTTTCATTCCTTTTTGTTGCTAGATGTTTTGATTTCTTATTTGTTTGTCCATTATCTCATCTGAAATATGTCTAAATTGTCATATGCCTTTGGTTGTCAATAATATTAAATTTCTTCGTCTCTCGAGTAGTTGCGATATCCTGTTAGCATTAGCCTTCTGATCCTGAAAGAATAGTTCGCTAATCCTTCCGTAGTGTGATTTCTATGGATTGTTGACCTTCGTCTCATGATCTTCATTTGTTTTATGCTACTAAGTGTTTGATTTTCATAGTAATTTTGATCTTCAATACTGGTATTACTTTACTTTGATTTCTTTGGTTGGACCTTTAATTGCTGATGTTATCCTTTAGTTTTCTAATTTTATTCATGAACTTAGTGTTCACTTCCTGTTGTATGCTTCTCATTTTAAATATCTCAGAGTACTTTAATTGGGTTATTTCAGCAAGTTATGTGATGAGGGATAGTTCCCCTCTTATAGGCATTTTGATTTATTATTTTTGATATTGAATGATCATCCCGTATAATGTTTTGTTATTGAAAAATCACATTGAGGCACTTGTTTTAAAACCTAATTAGTTTTCGCTAATTTTGAACTTTAGCAAGCCTGTTAGTCTAAGATTAAATGTGACCCAAACTTGGATATAATTGACCTGGGTCAATTGTAACCAAACCAGATGATAGACTGAGGTTAAAATTTCAAGATTGGTTTTTTACGAAAGAGATAGGGGTACAAGGGGGATATAAGCCTTAAAGGAATCTGATAATAGCCCCTAGAACATTCTAGTGAGGGGCTAAAACACAATTTCAGCCTCAAACTTGAGGCACAAGTCAGGAAGTGAGGGATCATTTAAGAAAAGCTGAAATCTAACTCAGGGACTAAAGAAAAAACAAGGAAAAATTGATGTCCTAAGGCTCCATTATAAAAGAAACCATCTGAGCATTTTTTGAAGGATCCGGAACCTTTTTTTTTTTGAATTCTAGAGATAACAATATATATTAGCTCTTCCTATATCTGTGAGAAACTATCTTTGCTATTCTTATTCTTTTGGGATGTTAAATTTCTCAAAACTCTTCTGAAAACCTGGATGTACTGTTCGATTGGCTGTTGTTTTGCTTGGCTGATTAATTGCATTTACTCATAGGCTTCCATTCTCTGCTGAATTACATGTACACTTATTAATGTATGAAGCTAGAGTGAAATATATTCCTATGTATGTAGATCTACAGCTCTTATTTTGTTTCGAATCCCCCCCTGTTTACCCTTTCCTTTTATTGTAATATACCTAATTACTTTGTAGCAGTTAAACATTCGAATCATTCATTTTGTAATAACTGAACATTGGGGACTGACTTATCTTGTAATAACTAGACACTCAAACTACCATTTTTTAGTATTCTACAATTAATAGTACTGTTAGCTAATGGTATGGCTGTTCTGGGTGGTTATTTCCTATTTTGTTTAGAAATAAGGGATTCAGGAAATGTTAGCTTAGAAATTATTAAAATCCAGACAGTGTGAATTGTTTAGTTCACTCAAGTTTCAATATATTTTATAATAATTTGTTTCAGATCTATCCAATATAGTGTAACCTGAATCATAATTGAATTTTGGAAGTTGGACTCGTGTACTCCGATTGACGAGTATATGAGTCATTTAGTTCGGATTTAAAACTGAAAACTGATATAGAATAATCACTAGTAACTTCCATGTGAATATCGTATATATATATTTGATGGTTAATTTTGTATATAATTTCGAACCAAAAGAGACATTACTGAGATCTATGCATAATGGACTCCATCGTTCAAATTATTTCTGGGCCTAATTGAAAGGCCCAGCAGTGGCCGGATACAATGAAAGTGTTTAAGCTGACCAAGATTTGAGACCCAGCGTGTATAATCAGCCATGAATGAGGCTGAAATACAAAAATACTAATTTCCCAGAATACACTACCTATATATAATTAGAGCATTTAAACACCAGCAATGATAGAGAGTTCCATATGCCTTAGGCTATCCATATAAAATAAAACGAGCCGCATTCATCTAATCGAACACCACGAGGCTCCGTAAATGGATAAAAATATTTAGAAAATTGGAAGTGTCGTTTAGCAATTTCCACAGCCTTCCATGAATTTTGAAGACGTAGTTGTTGTAGGCACGAGTTTGCTAATAAAAGTACCTTCCTATACTCAGGTGCGCATATATGCGTCCCAAATCCAAATCTCAATAGAGTTAGAATATGTCTAAAATTGCGTGCGCGGTTATGTGACGTGATCCGTGACGTACTTTAACAACATTGAAAACTTTCTAAAAGATGTTAAAAGCGGTTAATAAAAAATTGCATCATATGTTTAAACATGTATAGTAAATTTAGATCTCTAGCCACTTATAATGAGTTTAAGATACTGTGCTAGAACCACGGGATCCGAGGATGCCTAACACCTTCCCTCGGGTCAATAGAATTCGTTACTCAGAAATTTCTGGTTCGCAGACACTCCAATCGGGCAGTAAAAATTTTCCTCGATTTGGGATTCTAAATAAACCGGTGACTTGGGACACCAAAAATCAAACTTATCCTAAGTGACGACTCTTAAAAAAATAATTAATCCCATCTCGAATAATATCTTTTTAATTGGAAAAACTCCTATGCACATGTCACCTTTCGGGGTAACCAAGTTTTATTAAGTACATCCCAAGGGTTTATTTTTTCCTTAATTTTTAAAAGATTTTTAAAACAATTTATTTCCTTATTTTATCAAAGAAAACACAATAATTATTTCCAAAATTAATATTTTGGTTATTCATTCATTAGATTCTCATATATTTACGAAAATATAGCTAACATAATATTTGCATATTTTTACAAATTTGTTTAGTATTTTTAAAACTAAAATGTGTATAATTGCAATACTAGCCATTATTAGGTTTAAACTCTTCTCATATTTATAAAATTGTATCTTATATTTTTTATATTATTAATTAAATATTATAAGTCATCTTAGAGCTTTTAATTGGTTTTCAAAAATTTATTTACTATTTTTATAAATTAAATGAAAAAAGATGCTATTTAACTTATAGTCTAATTTTGGCTTTCTAACTTAGCCTAAATTGAACAAACCATCATCCCAATTGAATCCAACATTAGACCCAATTACCCAACCCAACTACTTAATTTACCCGACCCATCCCCGTTTCAGCGACCCGCCTGACTTCCCCATAGGCAGTTGATCAAAATGATCAACGACCACCTATTAACCTTTCCATTTTTACCCATTACCCCCTAAACTTGCTCATTTGGCATCATCAGCCGCCTTTGAAACCCCAATTCTGTCAAACCCTCTCGAAGCTTCTCAAACCCTAGTCGCCTTCCACCACTTCTGTCCTAAAACCACCGGAATCCATGGGTTCTATGGTTATGCAAGTCTTGTACCAGCATCCTACGGCTTCTACATGCATGGTTATTGTGGTTTTGAAGTTGGCTCGAGTTCTACGGCTATCTCCGACCTCGCCCCAGGCAGCCATGGTCATTCGAGCCTAATCTCGACTTCTCCGGCTTAGATCAATGACTTTTCCTAGCCTTTCTCACTAGTTGGGTTCTTCTGAAACCCTAACCCTTCGAGGTTATTTTGATTCTTTTAGATCTGTTGTATATTTGTGTTTTCTCTAAGCTCTTAAGCATTTTTCTCAAAGTTCTTTTAAAACTACACATTCTGAGCCTTCATCTTTTTCCAAATAGGGTTTCGTCAAGTTTTCCTTCAAAATGTCTCTAATCTTTAGCATATTTTAGTGTATTTCATATGTCTATTTCTTATGTGTTTGTTCTACTGTATTTCCTATGTGTTGTTCCATTATGCTACTATATTTCATGTGTCGTTACTTCTACTGAATTTCTTTTGTAGTGTTTTCTACTGTATTTTTATGCTGTTTCTCCCACTTTTATTTTTATGTGTCCCTTTTACTGAAAGATGTATGTTAAAAGTCCCAATTTCTTTCTGAGATGTCTAAAGTTGTTTCATCACTATTGTTGCCTTGATTACTTTCCCTTTTATCTTTACACTCGATTGATGGAAAAAACCCTAAAATTAGGGGTTTCAATCGAGTAGTAAGACCATGCGCTTTGTGATTTTCTTGTGCTTCACCTCCGAACTTGCATGATTTTCTTGACCTTTTCGAGTTTCTAGAGTTGTTTCATCTACTGCTTCATTAAGTCTCAGAATCATTGTCTCAATCTTCTTTTTTTTTCTTGTGATTCTGGCTTTTGCTAAACTCTATAAGACCTTTACTTGACCCCTTTTTCACATGCTATTTGATACACTCTCTTCTGAATTACCATATTCCTATAATCTATTGCTTACTTATTTTTGCAATTTCATGACACTTTCACTTTGTCCTAAATTTAGCCTCGCACACTGTTACTTGTACGTTTATCTACATCATGCATTTTAACTTAGGGACTCAACACACTGGTTGGGTCCGCCTAGGACAGGTGCCCTGAAATAAAAGACCATCTTGATGCATTTTACGTGCTACTTGCGCATTTATTTGTGTTGGATTCGCCTGTTGATCGGCCTGTAAACAAAGGGAATAAATTCAGAAGAAAAGCAATGCTAGGGTGATCACTTGTAAAACCAACGCTCGAATAGCGTCGAAATGCTGCCGGGTTTTTTAAGAAAAAAAAAACTAAAAAAAGAATAGGAGAAAGAAAGAAAATGAAAGTCTTTCAATAATATTTTGGTTTTGATAAATTGTTTCTCCCGAACTACGCAGGTCTGATTCTCACCGGATGTGAGACACATAGAAAAACCTCATCGGTTCCGACCCCAATTTTCAAAAAAAATCCAAAAATATTTTCTTTTCGCTCTTTCTTTAGAAATCGTTCCTTACAAATTTGAAAAAAAGGATAATAAAATGATTTTCTTTAGAAAAATTATTATATATATTTTTTGAAATTCAAGATATTTTCTTAAAAGTCCATCTTTCGAAATTAAGAAGCGAATTTCAAATTCCAAAAAAGTATTATTCCTTTCTTATTTAGAAAAGAGGAAACGAATGAAAATTCAAAATACCCCAAATTTAAATCAAAAGCAAATGAATTTTTTTAGAAGCTTCTCTTTCAAAAAATAAAACGAAAATCAAAATCAAAAACATCAAAAACAGAAATCTTCCTCTAAAGCATTTTCTTCAAAAATTTTAAAAGAGAGGAGTTTGTATATTTACTCCATTTTCAAAAAAAAAAAAAACCAAAACCAAAAATCCAAAAATATTTTTCCTTATTTCTTTTGAAAAGCTTTTTAAGAACCCCAATTTTATTTATTCTTTAGAAAAGTTCTCTTTGAGACAGCATTCTCAAAAATTTAAAAAAAATATTTTCTTCTAATTTTTCTCGAAAACCCCAAAAAAAAAATCTTTCTTCTTTCGGAAATTCATAAGAAATTCAAGATTAAAAGAAAATATGTCCCCCCTTTTATTTAGGAGTATTTCTTTCAAAAATAAAAAAATTCCTTTTTCTCTAGAAGTCTTTCTTTGCAAAAATGTTGAAGAAAAATCAAAATCCAAAAATATTCTCTTTCTTCTTTATATGTCTTTCTTTTGAAAAAAAAAGTTTATTTCCTCTATTCCTAATCTTCCCAAACTACGCAGGATCTGATTCATGCGGCGTCATAATACGTAAGCGACCCACATCAGGTTCGATCAACCATGGAAAGGAAAATGAGAAAAATGAAAAAAAAGACAAGAAAAAAAATAGTGAAAAAATGTTGATAATAATACGAACTGACGGAGTCCATTCTATTATGTCTTTTATTTTGAATTGTGAAGAAAGTTGAGGTGGTCGCTTGTGGTAAGTAGACAACACAAGAGTCGAGGAAAAATGATAACTGACAGTGAAGTTGTCACCGCAAGAGCGATACCACTCTCTTGAATACCAATCGTACCTATTTGATCTCCCTGTAAAGATTGTGAAGCCTGCTCAAAATATGGTACCAGAAGAAATGACCCAAAGGGTAAAAAGCTTAGAACAACGATTGAAAAACATGCAAGGGTTGCGGGTCAAAAGAGTGTTGCCATCAAAGATCTCAGTATGTTCCCCAATGTCCACGTGCCGCTTGGTTTCAAGATACCCAAATTTGAAAAGTATTATGGACATGGAGACACCATAGCCCACCTAAAAAGGTATTGCAATCAGCTAAGATATGCGGGAAGAAATGAAGAATTGCTGATAGCTTATTTTTGGGAAAGCCTTACGGGAGTAGCATCCGAATGGTTCTTGGATCAAGACACTTCTCGCTGGTACGTCTAGGATGACATGGCACAGGCCTTTGTCAAACAGTTCCAATACAACATTGACATTTCCCCAAACCACAATTCTCTTTCAAACCTGAAGAAGAAATCAAGTGAAAGTTTCAGGGAATATGCATTAGATTGAGAGAGCAAGCAGCTAGGGTTAAGCCACCCAAGGATGACCACAAGCTAATCATTGTCTTCCTTCAAGAACAAAAGCCAGACTACTTTCAAAACCTTATGTCCGCAGTTGGCAAATCCTTTTCGGAAGCAATCAAAATGGGATAAATGGTAGAGAATGGTCTTAAGACGGGAAAATTTTAAGTCAAGCAGTTCTTAATGCCGCAACTCAGGTTGTCCAGGTTGAATCTGACATTTTAGTGACATAAATGAAAAGAATGAAGAAATCATTTTGACAACAGGGTCGAGAAGAGGTCCCAGGAGAACATCTGGATGGTATTATGAGCCTCCTCAAGTTTTCCATGACTCCCCTGAGCAATATTATCCATCTCAGAACCCTCAATACTCTGTTGCTGCACCCCAGTATGTTGTTCAGCCACGAAATCACGTAAGAAGGCGAACACGAGAATCACAAAATCTCCACCAGCCTCCACAAAATTTTCAATTTCCTTATAACCCACATCCAAGCCAGGAGCATAGAAGGGAACAAAAGTTGAAATCTAATTTTAAACCAATAAGAGAGTCATATGCAAGCTTATTTGAGAAGTTAAAGCATTATGGCATGATTGCACCCATTCCTCCAAATCATGTGGACCCACGTGCAAGAAGCTTTGACCCTTCTAAAAGGTGTGAATACCATTCCGATGCTCTGAGGCACGATGTTGAAAGTTGTCGAGATTTTAAAAGAGAAATAGATAGGATGATCCAGGAAAACATGATGGTGATTCTAGACAGTGACACCTACAAGATCACGCGGAATCCTTTACCTGCACAGGGTGACGTATACTTTGTGAGGATGATGCCTGGTGACATGGAGTATGAGAATTCTCTCGAGAGCTTGCCGTCCAAAATTAGAGAACGCTCTACTGATTCTGATGAGCATATTTGTGGCTAAATGACAAGCCTAGCAATTGAAAAGTCATTCCCTCCTCACTAGGAAAGAATCTTGGTAGCTTGTTTTGATGTTTTTTCTATCACTTGGGTTATTTCAAGGTTGTGATCGAGATTTTAATTGTTCAAACCCTTCTATCTTGAACCCTTTAATCCTTTACTCAATAAAATACAATTTGTGTCATTTCGTTCTTATTTCTTTTAGTGCTAGTTCTAATGACATGACATGCACATGGAAAGTTTGGCCGGATATTAGAAATTGATTCAATCTGAAATTTGATAACTAAAAAGAGAGACACACTTTTGAAATACTTGGGAATTAAGGCATTTAAAATTCATCTTCAATTATTGTGAAGATCGGGCTTGAGGATGTTTAATCAATTGAAATTTGTTGGAAAGTAAGGGATGAAAAGTGTCTTGTGACCGCGACACACCAAGAAGACAGGCATGTTCATCAATGCCATGTTTGCGAAAGGATACTATGTTGGGAGTTGTCGAGGTTCGAAGGCCCTTTTTCTGCTACCCAAACACTTTATACCTTTTGTCACCCATTTGAGCCTATGATATTTTCTTTGACCACCCTCATTTTGAATCAAGTTTAGAGTCAAGAGTCGAAAAGAAATGAAAAAATAAAAACAAAAAGAAAGAAAATCCATGTCCCAAGAGTATAAACTGGGGTATCTTTTAGAAAGTTCTAAGCGATAAAAAAAAGAACAAAAAAAATTGTCGAAGGTCCATGCCCTCAAAAAGATAAGCTGGGGCAAACCAAAAAAGAAGATTACAAAAAAAAGAGAAAAAAAAGGAAAAGACAAACATAAAGAAGGTGAAAATTATTTAGGTTAGATGTTTGAATTACGTTCGACCTGGTTCGTTTTAAGGATACGTAGGCAACCTCACGGTTTGGTCTGGCAAAATAAGAATTCAAAAAAAAAAGGAAACGAAATAAAAGAAAAATCCAATAAAATCCCCAATAGATGAAACTGGGGCAGAGAATTTTTCACTTTTGAAAGAGTTGATTCCAAGAGTTGTAAGTCTACAACCCCTAATTTTAAGTCTACTTTAAGCCTTTATGCCTACTCCTCTTTCCAACCATATCCAAGATATCAATAATAAAGACCTCCCGATATGCCTTCATGAATGCCAAGAGAAACATTGAATGAGCAACAGTTGTCACATGACATAGAACACTGTCAAGTTGCTCGCAAAAAAAGGGACGAAAGAATAAGAAAAAGCAAAAGAAAAAAAATAAAGAAAAAGAAAAATGAGTGAATCTTATTAGTGAAAACCCGTACGGGCACTGTAAGACGACTGTAAGCAGAGATGAATATATGAGAGAGACTTGCTGGTGAAAACCCCTCGGGCACCACTAGTCGAAAGTGAATCATGAAGCTGATGCAAAGGATTGGCATGAACAAGCCCGACTTCAAAGGTCATAACAATGGGGAAAGCGAAGATTATATTAGTTGGATAGATCAGGCCGTTAAGTCAAAAATGCGTGTCGTGACCATTAAGGCTAGATAGTAAAAAAAAAACTTGCTTCTATTTTTCCGACAGCGGTCATTTCTTTTCAATATTTGTTTCTTTATGTCATTGAGTCCTTCACTCTAAGGTTTTCCTCGTCAAAACAAGCAAGAAATGATTTCAAAATCTGCTACCAGCTTTTCAGTTGCACAAAGTAAATTTGGCCAGCGCACTCAGCTGTTACTATCAGCATGCCTTGAGGATTCATGCAATGGCTCCCCCAAAATACTCTTGTCAGCCTGCTTGGCGCAAGAAAAGATAACTTGTGATTCTCTCTGACAGACAACTTGCTCAAAAAGTGTAATGTCATTGAAGATATCAGAAAAGGTCACATAAGCCAAGATTTCCAATCGGAACAGAGTTGATTGAGCCTCAAATACAAATGGTACTGGTGTGCAAAATAATCAGAGTTGGTGCAGAACAAAGGTCTTTTAAGACCAACTCAACCTGATCGAACAAAAGCCAAGCTGCTCAAGACTCAAGGCCACAAACCGACCATCATTTTAAAAACTGACAAATTGTTATTTGTTTGCAGCAGGAACAAAGCAGTGCAAGGAAAGTGGCTTAAAAAAAAACAAACATAACGAACAAAAACAATTAAAAAAAGGAAAAAAAGAAAAAAAGAAGAAAAGGAAATGACAAAAATGAAAAAGAGAGAGAAACGACAAAGCAAATTAGTTTAGGAAGCACTTCCTGAACTACGTCTAACTTGATTCGGAAAGGATACATAGGCATCCTCTCCCTAAGGTTCACTCACATAAAAATAAAAACCCCATTCACCCACAAAAATCAAACTGGGGCAGAAATGTATTTTGTTCGGTTATATATCCGTCCGTATGGTTATAAAGTTATAGATCCCCCGGGAGGAAAAAATACCGTTGTTTGGATTAGGCACCAATCAATTTTTTTAGAGAAATAAAATGAGATATTATTATAGGTGAAAACCTCCGGGTACCATAAGGTGACGGTGAGCAGAGAAAATAAAATAAGAGAGTCTGTTTAGTGAAAACTCACAAAGAGCGGTATCGAACGACCGGAGAAGAGAAATGAGAGTGGCTGATTGGCGAACACCCGAAAAGGGCATTGTCAGCCGAAAAGAGGAAATATTGCTACCCACGTCTGAGTAAGTTTCTTTGGTTTTCGGAAAAGTTGAAGTCAGAAAGCAGAAATAGATTTGGGCCGGGTATCAAGTCCAAGAAGCAAGTCGTCTCCATTTAAAGCCGACTTATATTTCTAGATAAGTTCCCTCTTTTCCCTCAAAAGAACATACCTCTCTAAATTCATACTTCACTTCCTTCAACTTTAACATTGATGTCCTGACCATTCCTTAAGAAAGGTAGCAGGGCCGGCTTTGCGGGTTTCTCCTGGCAAGAATTAAGGGAATGCCCGACATCATCAAGCGCACTTAGACAATCCCGTTTGGTCATGATAGTTAATGTCTCAAAAGTAAGGAAATAAAAGAAAGGAAATTCAAAGTCAAAGAGGCATGAAGGTAAAGCAAAATCAGAGGGGTTTCAACCCAAACAAGATGTTGATTCTTATCAAAAGTCCGAAAAGCAAGCCCAAAATCAAAGGTAGGACAAAACTCACAACCCAAGGCCCGAGAAACAAAGACCAATTCGAAATGAGGACCCCATTGCAAATTAACAAAGCAATGATTGAAAGTCAAGGGTTCGCTTTTGAACACAAAGGAAGTTGAAGTCAAGCGTGACATGGCCACAAAACCAATCACTGTTCAAACTAACAGTTTGTTTTGTTTCTGAACTGAAATAGATGATTTTGGAGAGGTCCTAGGGGTGACGAAGGGTTCTCCTAAGGGTCATAAAGGGGACTGGTGGTGTAATAAAGAGTGTTAGCACGTGATTTTTGCCATATATAAATTATTCCCATAATTTCAAAGAAAATAATTTCTTTTTATTATTATTAATTATTTTTAATGTTGTTGATTTTTGTGGCATTTTCTGTTAATTACTTGAAATTGTGTGTGCATTTCCAATTCATATAAAAATAAAAAAAATTATATGCAATGCATTTAGGGTTTAATTTTACATAATTTTAGAATTAATTAGTAATTAGGAGGTTACAAAATACAAAAGAAATCACAAAAAATAGTTTACTTATGCTTTGAATTTTGATCTCTGAAATTTTAGTAGTCTTTCATTTATTTTGGTATTTGATCATTTGTCATAATTTTCTTTTAGAGTTAATTAATTTAATACAGTAGGATAATTTGATTAGGAATTAATTTGGATTTTTTATTATTCTTAGAACTTAGAATAAAGAAATAAAAAGAAAAAGGAAAACAAAAGAACAGACATGTTCTTGCGCTACTTCAGTCCAATTCCCTTAGGCCCAAACAACCTTGACCCATCCCTAAAACCCATCCCTTGACCCAGTCCACCCGTTAAATCCTTATACAACGTCGTTTTACCTAGTACGAATCCCATCCGTTGAGGTTCCTTGATCGGATTGCTGGGAAGCTACGTATACTTGATATATAATTGTCCAAATCAACCCCACCTCTCTCAGAAACCCCCAAGCCTGTCTCTATGACTCACATACACCCCTTCAGAGAAAAACCGTCTGAAATTGCCTCACGGCAGTGACCGGTCACCAAATAACACCAAAACTACATGATAACATCTCCTCGCCATCCTCATCAAAAATATGACCTTCATTTCCCCCAAGTCAACGTCAAAGTTGTCGAATAACCCAAACCCTAGGCGCAGCCTCCAATCCACCTCAATATTACATCCTCTGACCCCCTTCACCTCCTTCATGATTAAATCATGTATTAGTTCCCATCGAACGTCCCTGAGACCTCTCGAATATGGCTTGAAGGACAAACCTTTATTCCAAATCCCAACCGTCAAGGGGTCTAAGATTGAAGGTCTAAATTTGCTCCAGTCGTGTCTTTTTGTTTGAAAAATGCACGATTATGGCCTATTTCGGCCAATAATCGTAGGTCGAGTGGTGAATTCAAGATTTTTTTGAGTTGCCTCCTTAGGTACTTTACCTTTACCTTCTTTCATTTTTCTTTTATTTTATCAATTGTCACTTGTTTGCCTCATCTAGTCTGGATTGTTTGTTTTCAAAACTTTTCTGCTTTGGTTCTTGTTTGTTATTTTCTTGAATCACTTTTGTTGGCAGGATTAGTCATATTTGTTTCCTTGCTTTAGGTGATTTCCCTTTTTTCATAGTTCTTTCTTTCTTGTTTCCTGCATTTTCATGTGCTTGAATTGATTTCTATTTAACAATAACTGGTTCTAGCTATTCAGTGGAGTGATTAGGATTAGTACTTTATTTGATTTTATGTTTGCGTAACTTTAGTCTTGTTTATGGATTATTTAGGTTAGTCAGTAATTTGATGAATCAGTTTGGGGCTTTAGTATATGGGCCCAGGGTGTGAGTTAAGACTTTGGGTCAATTTGGACCCATCTAGGATAAGAATTGTTGGGTCAAGGTTAACCAGAGACCCATTACGGTTTTGAAGGATAATTATCAAGGGTGTGAATGGTAGTTTAGGTATTTGAGGGCAGGTAATCTTATGTAGCAGAAATTAGAAGCACGTAGAAGGAGTTCTAATTGTAATTTAAGAATTATATTGATGTAACTTCGGTAGAAATTCAGTAAGTAATGGGGTTTCTAAGCTAAAAAAAAAAATTATCAAAAAGGGCCTAAAATGAAAAACAAAACCGGTAGTGTTGCCCCAGGTTTTTTCCTAAAAAGGCATCATGTCTTGCCTTAGAGGGCAATGGGTATTAAGAGCTGAAACCGTTCAGCAGTATAGAAAATAGATAGATAATTACCTCATAACAAGTTTGAGTATAAAATTAGTAAAATACCAAAGATGCTACTGTTCTATTTGAAAGACTTAGAGATTTCTTGTTGTGTTCATTCTAAGACAAATTTTGAGCAATGAATAGTTAGAAATGAGATGAAGTCTCGCTGATATTCAAGATTTTGTAGTCAGTTTTTGTTGAAGCTTGACTCTGAAATTTGGGTGATATTATTCGGATTCAAATTCTGTTTTAAGTGGTCTTTTCTCACTCATTGTGGGGCTTTCATTGCTGCTGCTACCTGTTTGTTGCTAATGATAACACTGCTAATTCCATTTCATTTTTACTGTGCTTCGTTTTCCAGCTACTCATCTCACTTTCTCATGTATGAAAAAGGGATGAACTTGAAGTTTGATGCATTCAAAATGAGATTTGTAACAACATATTAGTATGCCTGATGTTATTATGTTAAAAAGCACCCGATTCAGCTTATCTCCCTTATTTCTCTTACTGTTTTATTTAGAATATGGACTAACGTAACAATATGACTTGTAATTCATCTTGCGGATTTTTAATGTATATAACAGATCATGACAAATTCTAGTTAAGGTTTAGTAATATGTGTGTGTTTGTAATGTTGAATAGCTAGTCATTTTGCTTATAAATATGTAATGTACCCTTTTTACTCACTACTATTTAGAGAAGCATGTCTTCATTGTTATCATGTCCAGTCATAATATCATTTATTTGGTTTAGGTTGGTGTCTTACTGTTTTAAATTGAGGATAGGTTAGCATTTACCATTCTATTTCACAAATGTTGTCAACTTATATGGAGTGTTGGTCAGTCTAATAGATAGGAAGCATTTAAATTTTGCTACATTCTTAAAATGAGATGTTGAAAGCTTTATCATCAATGTTTTGGTGGCAATTGGTATAATTGTTAGCTTAGCCATCTATATAATAGACCTTGATTGTGTTATAAGTTTCTCAGATTATTTGGTAAAATTTCAAGTCAATACTAGATTTAGTACGTTTAATCTTCAATGGTTATTAATTTTCACTTGGGATCGTTCATGGCCTGAACCTTGAAATTCGAATCTGGATCTCAACGTTATCCAGGCCCTTGATTGCTAGCCCAAATTTGACATAGAGCAATACTCTATAATTTCTCTGACAATGGGCCTGTCAGTGGGCCTGGAAACTTTGAATAAACAACAAGGTTAAGTACTAGGTGTTTTAAAATGATTAACATTTGTAGTAAGCTTTTAGGGCCGTATAAAAACACGATTGCGGTTGTGTATGCATTTGCGCAACGTGACCATGATCCTAAATTAATTTGGAGTATGCGTTGTGCAACTCTGATCAACCTTCCTTAATAATAAATAGGTTACAAGTTTTAACTATTTTTAGTTTACATAAGTTCATTAAATCATATATGGCCTTCCTAGTAATTTTGAAACCTAGCTGTAAAAATGATTAGTATTTCGTAGAATATCCTTTAGGGTTGTTTAAAACACTAATGTGGTTGTGTATAAATCCGCGTAACACAGTCACACTTCCAAAAACAAAACCAAAGTATGCATTCGTGCAACATCGGCCTAAACACTCTTAATACTGATTTAGCGTTATTAATCATGGACACGTTCGCGTGACATAATTTTTGACGCACCAAACAGGTGGGTATACGTACGCGTAACCCATTTCAAAATAATTTTCTAAATAAAAGTGGTAAAAGGCATAAGAACATAGGTTCTAAGATTAGTAGAAATAATTTAATAAGCCAAGCATCATCAAAGCGACTGTGTTGGAACCACAGAACTCAGGAGTGCCTAACACCTTTTCCGGGGTTAACAGAATTCCTTAGCTGAATTTCTGATTCGCAGACAATATGCAGAGTCAAACTTTTTCTTCGATTCGAGATTTTAATCGGTGACTTGGGACACCATAAATCTCACAAGTGGCGACTCTGAATTTTTAATTAAATAATCCCGTTTCGATTGTCACTTCAACTTGGAAATAACTCCCCTTATATACTCTTTCGGGGGTGTAACAAAATAAGGTGTGACAGCTCTGGCGACTCTGCAGGAGAACAGACCCAGAATTTCTTGTTTAGGGTTCAAGAATTCGAGCTTGTTTTATGATTTTTACTTGGCTTGTTTTATTATTAATATTACTGTATTCTTTGAACCTTTTGTGCTAAATTCTATTTGCTTATCGCTTTAATATTGCTGAAATTTTATATAAGTGTCTTATTACACCACCCCTCTGAGTCTTCTGAAAATAGTGCATATGTTCGCGTAGCCTACTTTTTTCTGTAGAAATTATACGAAATAGAGCGAGGCTGGGCAAGCGACAAGGCCGGGAAAACATTAGTTCTCCCGGTACGTCGCCCCTCCTCGGCCTCAATTTTCCGCTCGGGTACCCAAGTCTAGACCAAAACCCCCGGTGGAATGATCTGGGAGAAGCGGGGAAAAACAGGGTCGACACGCACTTGGGAGGGCTTACCGGTTTGTTGAAAATTAACCCTAGAAGAGACAACATAAAAGCATTGGTTACATTCTGAGATGTGGCCTACAACTTATTTCATTTCCCTAACTCTGAACACACTCCGACCCTGGAAGAAATAACTTGATATATTGGGGTTCCTATGATTCCTCTAAGGCATCAGTATTTTATTGCACCAAGGGGCATCACCGTACACAAAATCTTGGACTCATTAAAGATCACCAAGAAGGTTCACAACCCAGACCCTTCAGATGGCTTTTCTACCCCACGGTTTATATATCATAGGTATGGGCACATATGAGGATTTAATGACCCCAAAAATAGCATTTGTAGCAAGGTAAATCTACTCAAATGGGAGGAACACTGGCGCTTCGCATTCATGTTATTGTTCTTGGTCCTTTTGATGTTTCCACAGAAGGAAGGAAATATTGACATACATATTGCAGGGATTGTCAGCACGTTAATCACTCATGCCAAAAGTATCCTCCCCCCCATCCGAAATCTTCCGTGCTCTCACAACCTGTAAAGCAGGGGGAGACTTCTTTGAAGGATGCAATTTGTTGCTAAAAATTATGGATGATTGAACACTTGTGCCATCAGCCTCAATTTATGAGTTATGGATCGTCAACCAAAATCTGCATAGAGGAATTTTACAACAGGATTGATGGGCTTAGATTACCAGAGGGTACTACAGAATGGACATCACGTCCCCATACCATAAATACAAACCAAATAGGATGGACGTGGTTGGCTCCCCGTGGATGAAATCATATATATGCCAGCCACCGGACCTCATTTCTTTCTGATGGGTCTCCGGAATATCAAACCCTATGCTCTGTACAGAGTGCTAAACACAATTAAGCAGGTGCTAAATGATTCCCAAGGATGAGGACATTAGTCGTCACTTGGTCAAAGTCCCAATGGGCAGTTTCCCAAAGCAGTCGTCCGTCAAATTTGGAGCGAATGTCAATACTTGACAGTGGACATGCGGGTACGCGACTAATCTAAAGGCAAGGTTGCACCAGGGTACCTTGCTTGGTATAGAAAAGAAATAGATTTCGGAAGGCCGGCTAAGAGGCGACATCTCCAAGAATTTACTGAGGCGTCAGAAGAACAATGAAACTGGATAGCCAAGGAAAATAAATATAGGGCCATGATAGGAATATTTTAAAAGCAAGTCGAAGACCTTCAATTTGAAAATAACTTTGCAAGCTGTGACAGACGAGGGAGAAAAGAAAATACTAGCCAAGGAAAATGAATTGTTACATGCCCAAATTCAGAGATTGAAAACAACCACGGAGAATCCCGCCAGGAGTGCGAATGATGAAAAGCTCATAGACAATTTTAGGTTAAAGGTAGTAGAGTATGGTTTTGACTCCAATAAAGCAGAGGGTGAGTTGTACAGGGCTCGAAAAATAATTGTCTAAAACTACGGAGGAACTAGCCCACATGATTGAACAATTAAAGTATAGTCATGACAACGAGGTTGTTGGGTCGAAGAGGAAGGTCATCATGGTTGAAAAAAAGATAGTCAAGCAAGCCAAGGACTTCAAGGCTGAGAGAGAACATTGTTACACAACAATAGCACAATTGGAAAGAGATTTGTAGCAACTCCAAGAACTAAATCGTGTTGCTGAATGAACTTGGGAGGCTAGCGCCCAGCAAATTGGACGATTGCTGCAAGAAAACGGTGCTATAAGAGAGAGGGTACAGATGATTGCTGACTACATCACCACAAACTGCAGCCACTGCGAGGATATGGTAAGATCTATGTTCTTTGCCACTGCCATGACCTTTGTTCATCAAGTAATGGAAGACCTCCATCACCTCCAAGGGGATTTAGCACGCAAGTCTGCAGCGAGACCGAATAATGTCCCCCGGGCCCCAGGAGCATTAAAGTCTTTGATGTATTCATGATTTTTCAAATACGTTGGTCCATTGGGAGTATTTATTTTTCTTTTATTCAAAGATCATAATAGATTGTCGAGTCATTTCTTTTCATTTTAAGTCGAAGTATGTTGTTTCCAGTTGAGTCGGAGTTTGTAACTTCCCTTTAGTAGCTATAATCAAATGCTTTACTTTATAAAAATTAAAAATTCAAAAAATAATAATAATACTTCCTGTATTTATTTGCCAGAACTACGCTCGATCTGATTCATGCGGGGTCATGATACGTAGGCAATCCACATATGATTCGACCATAACTAATATAAAAGAGGAGAGAAGGGAATATCACGATGTGAAATAGCAGTAAAAGAACAGAGAGAATAATAAAACAAAAGCAAAACAAGATTAGCAAAAGGGAGGGGAACAAAGAAAAGCAAGAAAGAAAAGAAAAGGGGCATAGATTAAAAGTCGGGATGACATAAGCAGCCAACTAGTGCATAATAGAAATCAATAATTGTGGCTAGGCGCATCGCACACAAAGTGAAATTATTCTTTATTAAATGCCCTAACGCTAACGTGATGGCTTCATTTTGTTGTGTCCATTTTTCAGAAGGGTGGTTGGTTTATGGCTTTTGTAGTGGTAACTCTTCTCTACAACATAACGTCAAAGACAATGGATGACAACAACAGAACTGAGTCGTTTATACTAGTGCCCCAAAGCAGTTTGTTAAATGGGACAAAGGGTTGGTCGAAGAGGTTAACATGTAAAGACAACACATGGAGGATATGTATAAGGCGTGGATAATCGGGAAGGAACCACCCCCGCCACCCCCAGGATTCTTAGATTCTCCCTTTACCCAAACTCTGGCCCTCTCCTATCACACCGATAGCTCCATCGCTCACCATAATGAATACCCACTCAAACTCATGATGCCATATATTACCCCTCAAAGGTTGCCAGCAAGAAGAACCCTCATGATAAGCTTCATTCGGAAAATGAAAAGGTTACAGAAAAAGAAGGACGAGATGAAATATTTGGGAAGTAGAAAAGCACAGAACAGTCATTAAAGAACATTCAAGGAAACCGAGACCAGGGTAGCATGAATTACAAAGAACTGTCAGTGTTCCCCGTCATTCGTCCGCCCCCGAAATTTAAACACCAAAATTTAACGTGTATGATGGTTGTGGAGATCCGGTAGCCCACTTGAGGTTTTATTGCAATGAGATGAGAAGTGTTTGTGAGAGGGAATACTTGTTAATTTCATAAATCAGTAAGAGCTTGACCGGGGCGGCTCTGGAATGATATAATCGTCAAGATGTGAGTAAGTGACATACAAGGGACGATATGGCTCAAGATTTTATGCGACAGTTTCAGCATGATATGGACATTGTCCAGACCGCTCCTCCTTATTTCATATGGAAAAGAAACCCAAGGAGATCTTTAGGGACCTTTGGCTCAGGTATAACCAACAAGTTGCTCGGCATAGTCATCCCGTCGATAGAAAAGATATTACTGAGCACCGCCGCCGATAGGGTACAGTGGTCATCTTTGCAAAACGCTCTCAGCCTCAACAGCAGCCCCATGGAGATCCTGGTACACCAGATAACCCTCCCAAGTACTACTTTTATCAACAAAATCCTCGGAGTTGTGCTTCATTTTCCTAGTATCCTATCCGCAATGCGCCACCATGTGCTCCATACCCATGAGGCTCGCAATGGCCCGCAGCAGTTCCCCTAATGTCTTACCCGCCCTCTCATTCATAACAACCACCTGCCCACCAAGGATTCCAACCAAGCCCAAAGTATAAATGAAAAGTTTACTAGAAAAAGACAATACTTTCACACTCATTAAAGAATCCTATACGAGCTTGTTCAAAAAATTAAAGCATGTCGTCCTGATTAAGTCGCTCCTCGGCTATACTTCAGACCCATATGCGAAAGGCTTCAATCCTGTTGTTTGATACATGTACCACTCTAATGTGCAGGGGCATAGAATTGAGGATTGTCGTTCTTTGAAAAGGGAAATAGTAAGAATAATTCAATAAGGTGTTATTGTGGTTAATGACAGTGAGAGGGAGCATGCGAATCCTATCGGGAACTTGGTGATTAAAGTTGATAATGGTCTTGAAAATGTTAATGTGAAACTAAGTAGCTAAGATGTTGGGCTTTGTGGTTGGGAAGACGCTACATTTCTTGCTCAGTTGGAGTGGAGTTCTGGTGGTCTATTTTGTTGTTATTTCTGTTGTCCGGATTATTGCAGGGTTGTAATCCAGGCATTGTCTTGTCGCTCAAACCCTTCTATCCTTTCATTTCGCTTAGTTTGTTACTTGTAGTAGCTTATTTAGTGTCTTCTAGTTTGTTCTCGGCTTGGAACCTTAGTTTAGTTTGCTTATTTACTGTTCAAGCCATTTCACCGTCCGTTTCATGCAATTCTCTGTCTTCTGTTATTTCTCGTCATTTTTGTTCAGTTCCTTTTTCTCTTTTTAGTCCTTTTCATGTTGATCTAGTGACTTGACATACACGTGCAATTCTTACCCAAGTTTTTGAAAAAAAAATTAGCTTAATCATAAAGCGATGGGGAAGACGATATGGAAATTCAAGGGAAATAAATAAAGATATTTTGAGATCATCTGAATCCCGAACCATGTGAAACTGGGGCAGATAAGGCATAAGTACACCTGACTGAAACGCATCATTTGGTAGAGATCACTCACCATAACGAGAGTGTTGTCCAATGAAGCTTGGTATTTGACAGATAAAGAAGGTAAATGGTATAAATGGCTCTCAACTCTAATATAGTTAAAAAAAATATTATGTATGATTTCTTTGCTTAAATTGTGGTTGTTTGTACTTGGCATGTTTTGGAGGTTGGAGTGACGAATGCATTTTGTTCTTCTGTCTGCATACTTTATCCTTTGTTACCCCTTTGAGCCTTACTTATTTTCTTTCATACAACTCCTTCGAAATCAATAGTAAAGATCGGATGTACAAACGTGAAAGACGAGTAGAAGAAAACGGAAAAGAGAAGAAAAAACAAAAAGAGAAAAAAAAAGAAAAAAAAAAGAAAAACAAAAAATAGGGAAAAAACAACAAAATAACAAAAAAGAAAAAAGAAGAGAAAGTGCAAGAAAAGAAAAAAAGATAAAAAGGTAAAAACAAAAACAAAGCAATTCCTATCACATGAACTACGTTCGACCTGATTTCTTTTAAGGATACATATGCTGCCTCACAGTTTGGTCTCATCAAAAGAAAAATCCAAAAGTCTCTAAGCAAGAAACTGATGCAGATGTTGTGGTTGTTATAAGAAATTTGATTCTGAAATTGTTATTTTGAACCCATTTGAATTTTTTTGAGCCTTTGATACACTTTGTTTCTAAACTTATCCAAAAGCCCACATTGCGGTGAAAAGAAAGACCTTCTAATTAGTCTTCAAAAGATGCCAAGTTGAGCAAGTGGAGGTGATTCATATCAGGGGCAACACTCCGATCCAATCAGGAAATAATAAAAATAAGAGAATCTTATTGGTAAAAACCCTCACGGGAACCGTAAGGCAACATGAGCTGAGAGAAATAAAATGAGAGAGTCTTATTGGTGAAAACCCTCATGAGCACCTTGAGGCGACTATACATTGAGAGAATGAACAAAATAAGAGAGGCTTGATGGTTAAAACCCTTCAGGCGCTACAAGTAGAATAAGGATTGTGAAATAAATTGGATAATCGGAGCATTGAAGTCGAGCTTCACGGTCCGGGGGGTATAATAAGAGTTGAACATCATATTTTCTTAACAGAATAGGCCGCATACATATGTCATGGTCATTAAAGTTGGTATCCACATCCGATAGGTCTCTACTATGTATTTCTCTTGTTAGGGATTATCTCTTTCCATTGTCCCTTACTCTATTCCTTTTGTTTTGTTTATTCCCTCTTCTTGAGTCTGTTCGGTCAAAACAAGTGAGAAATGACTTCAAAAGCTGCCATCAGCTTTCCAATTACACAAAATAGGATCTGTTTGTCACATCAAAGCATTATAAGTCAGGAAATAAATAGCAAGCACATTGAGCCGGTAACATTCAACATGCTCCGAGATGCGTTTGAAATACAAAGGCTTCGTATATATCAATTCATGGACAATGCAAAAAAATGAGGGCTAGGGTGAATGCATCAAAGGTATTTTCTGTGATAAAATTGACAAAAGGGTTGTAAACTAGTGATAAGCAAGATCTTATAAGAAGAAATCGAAGTTATCATGGTTAGCAATGAAGCAACAGACGTGAAGGTCAAGGCCAGTAGTTTAAGTCAATAAAGAACAACATACAAATGAAGTGAGGGGCAATGGACGTGTTTTGGGGTCATATGAGGCCCAAAGGTTGGGTAGATGTGAGTTCATAAGCAATGCAACAAATAGAGCATATTGGTTCTGGTTGGAGAAGAGATATTTTGTGTGATAATGGTGACAGAGAAATTTGTTAGTCAATAAGCAAGAAATGTCTTTCAAGGTGAAATCAAAGTTACCATTGGAAGTGAAGGAGAACAACACAAAGATGGGAAGGCCAAAAGGGTTTAGTGGTCAACCAAGTATCGCAAACTGACTCGTTAATCTTAGGAAAGATGTAAGAGTTCTGGCAAAAGGCTCAAAAGCGCAACACAAAGATGGGGGAGCAGAGTAAAGCCACAACGGTTTAGTGGTTAGACGAGCATAGTACACTGACTCGGTAATCTCAGGAAATATGTAAGAATACTGGTAAAAAGGGTCAGGGATGTAACACAATAACGAGGGAGCAATATAAGGCCATAATGGTTAGGGGGTTATCTATGCAACGCAGGCAACTCATCATCAGTACGGGAAACTAAACACAATGGAACACGACAGCAGAGAGGCCGCTTTCAACAAGAATGCCGCAAGCTAACCACCACATTTCAAACTAACAAGTTTTGTTTGATTAATACAGGGGCAGAAAATTCTAGAAGTTATTAAGAGAAGTCCTCAACAAGGGAAGACAGACACATGACAGGTATGATCAAAAATATCAAGGCCCTCCTAGAAATGGGACTCAGTTTAAAACTCAAACGGGCATGGGTGACGTGGGCTGGCACAAACACCTTCCCCAATAAGAGTCTTCAGGACCCTCCTAAACAAGGAGATGAAATGTTAATTAGCAATCTCTGGCAGAGACAACCCAGAGTTAAAAGGGGAATGTAATTTGAAATTCTCAAAAACTCTCCTAGAAATGGGACCCAATTAAAACTCAATAAGGATCATAATCCGATATAAATATTCTCCCCAGGAAGAGTATAATGGGACAAAACTTTAATTAGCAGTCCTCGGCGGAGACAATCGAGAGTGAAAAGGGGCATGTCATCTGGAATTCTCAAGACCCTACTGTAAATGGGGCTCAGTTTAAAACTCATACAGGCATGGTAACATCGGCATGCACAAATATTTCCCCAACAGGAGTTGTCAGGACCTACTTAGATAATGGGATGTTTCTCTAAATACCAATACCCAACAGACATGATTTGCCACCTAATAAATAGTTGTCAGGACCCTCCGGGATAATAGGATGTAGCTTTAATTACCTGTCCCGAGTCGATCTCCGGCAGACATAGTTCAGATGACAAAGAATAGTGGAAAATAATATCTTTTTAGAATACTGCCTAATTATAAAGTTGTCATGGGATTTGATTAACACTTACAGATGCATCCAGCACAAAACTGGGGCAGAAAGAATTTCTCTTGTTTTGTTTGTTTTGTTGTGATCATGCACACTGGCAGCAGTCTCAGGAAATACTGCTCAAATTGCATGTTTTGGTAATCAGGCACCCACCTAGAGAACAAGGGAATACATTTCAAATTTCATGTCTCGGTAATAAGGCGCACACCAATAAAACAAGGAAATACTTTTCAAGTTGCAAGTTTTGGTAATCAGGCGCCCAGCGGAGAACAGGGGAATATTTTTCAAGTTTTGGTAGTCAGGCACCCCCCTGGATAACAAGGGAAAACTTTTAAACTTTCAAGTTTTGGTAATCTAGCGACCAACTAGAGAACATAGGAATATTTTTTAAGTATCAAGTTTTGGTAATCAGGCGCTCACCTGGAGAATAAGGGAATACTTTTCAAATTTCAAGTTTTGGTAATCAGGTGCCCACCTGGAGAACAAGGGATACTTTTTAAGTTGCAAGTTTTGGTTATCAAGCACCCACGTTGAGAATAAGGGAATACATTTAAATTTTCAAGTTTTCTTAATCAGGTGCCCACCTGGAGAATTTTCAAGTTTCAAGTTTTGATAGTCAGGCGCCCACCTAAGAACAAGGAAATACTTTTCAAGTTTCAAGTTTTTGTAATCAGGTGGCCACTTGGATAACAAGGGAATATTTTTCAAGTTTCAAGAATTGGTAGTCAGGCGCCCACCTGGAGAATAAAGGAATATTTTTCAAGGTTCAAGTTTTGGTAATCAGGCGCCCACCTGTAGAATAAGGGAATACACTTTAAGTTTCAAGTCTTGGGTATTCAAGCATACACCTGTATAACAAGGGAATACATTTGAAATTTCAAGACTTGGTAATCAAGCGCCCACCTGTAGAACAAGGAAATACTTGTCAAATTTCATGTTTTGGAAATCAGGCGCCCACCTGTATAATAAGGGAATACATTTTAAATTTCGAGCTTTGATAATCAGGCGCCCACCTGGAGAACAAGTGAATACATTGCAAGTTTTGGTAATCAGGCACCCACCTGTAAAACAAGGGAATACATTTCAAATTTCAAGTTTTAATAATCAGGCACCCACCTGGAGAACAAGGGAATACTTTTGAAGTTTTGTAATCACTTGCCTACCTAGAGAGCAATGGAATACATTTCAAATTTTATGTTTTGGTAATCAGGCGCCCACCTATGGAACAAGGGAATACATTTGAAGTTTTGAGCTTTGGTAATCAGGCGTCCACCTGGAGAATAAGGGAATACATTTAAAGTTATGGTAATCAGGCACCCACCTGGAGAACAAGGGAATACTTTTCAAATTTCAAGTTTTTGTAATCAGGCGCCCACCTGCAAAACAATGGAACACAATTCAAATTTCAGTTTTGGCTCAGGCGCCCACCTGGAGAACAAGGGAATACATTGCAAATTTTGAATTTTTGTAATCATGCGCCTACCTACAAAATAAGGGAATACAATTCAAGTCCAACAATTCGGCCACAACATAGAAAAAGAAGAAATACAAGTCAACAAGGCAACATCAGGGAGATGTACAAGTCAATGAGGCAAAATTAGGGATATGTACAAGCGACAGGGCAACAAGGATCAAGAATGAGTCGGAAGACTTAGATAGTTTATTTTGTAACCCATGTCTCAAAGTTTAGTTTACCTTCTTTTATTTTTAGAAGGTGTAATAAAGAGGTCTAGCAAGCAGTAGCATCAGGAGCAGCAACAACAGTGAGATCACTACCACAATAGTTCCAACTACTAAACACTCATGAACTACACTGACATGATTCCTCTTTAGCCGAGAATATGTAGGCAATCTCTAAAGGAGGGTGAGGTCAAGCTTTTCAAAGCGCTTCTCACGGAGTATTCAAACGGGAAAAAATCTCTCGTATTTGCTCACTTATCTTTGCACGAAAACTCTTCATGTTTCCGAGCAAAGAGGGGCAGCTGTGAGCACGTGATTTTTGCCGTATTTGAATTACTCCCATAATTTCAAAAAAATAATTTCTTTTCATTAGTTTTTATTATTTTTAATTTTGTTGTTTTTTCTGGCATTTCTATTTTTTACTTGCATTTGTGTGTGCATTTTCAATTCATATAAAAATATATCAAATATATGCATTTCACTTTGGGTTTACTTTTGCATATTTTTTGAATTTATTAGTAATTAGGAGTTTACAAAATACAAAAAAAAATCACAAGAAATAGTTTACTTTTGCTTTTAATTTTAATCTTTGGAATTTTAGTAGTCTTTCTTTTATTTTGGTGTTTCATCATTTGTGATAATTGTCATTTAGAGCTAATTAATTATATAGTAGGATAATTTGATTAGGAATTAATTTGGATTTCATTTTATTATTTTTATAAATTAGAATAAAGAAATAAAAAGAAAAAGGAAAACAAAAGAAGAGACTCGTTCTTGGGCTGCTTCAGTCCAATTCCCTTAGGCCCAAACGACCTTGACCCAGTCCCAAAACCTATCCCCAGACCCGGTCCACCCATTAAATACCCATACAGCGTCGTTTTACCTATAACGAATCCTAGCCGTCGAGGTTCCTTGATCGAACGGCTGGAAAGCTAGGTATACTTGATATCTAACTGTCCAAATCAACCCCACCCCCCTCAACCCCCCCAAGCCCGTCTCTCTCACTCGCATACACCCCCTTTAGAGAACAACCATCTACCACCATAGACCACCACCGAAAATTGCATCATGGTGGCGGCCAGTCACCAAACGACAGCAAATTAACACCATAACATCTCTTAATCCTCATCACAAATCTGACCTACGTTTCTTCCGAATCCCCATCGATGTTTTCGAATAAACCAAATCCTAGGGGCCGCCTCCAAACCACCTCAAAACAACATCGCCTGACCCCCTTCACCTCTCTCATGATTAAGTCATGTATTTGTTCCCCTCAAACGTCCCTGAGTCTTCTCGAATCTAGCTCGAAGGACAAACCCTAATTCCAAATCTCAATAGTCAGAGGGTCGAAGATTGAAGGATTAAATTTGCTCTAGTCATGTGTTTTCATTTGAAAAACACATGATTGTGGCCTATTTCGTCCAATAATCGAAGGTCGAGGGGTGAATTCACGATCTGTTTGGGTTGCCTCCTTAGGTACTTTATCTTTATCTTCTTTCATTTTTCTTTTATTTTATCAAATGCCACTTGTTTTCCTCATCTAGTCTGGATTGTTTGTTTTCAAAACTTTTCCGCTTTGGTTCTTGTTTGTTATTTTCATCAATAACTTTTGTTGGCGTGATTAGTCATATTTGATTTCTTTGCTTTAGCTGGTTTCCCTTTCTTCGTTTTTCTTTCTTTCTTGTTTCCTGCATTTTCATGTGTTCGAATTAATTTTAGTTTAATTAAAATAAATGGTTCTAGGTATTCAATGGTGTGATTAGGATTAGTACCTTATTTGATTTTATGTTCGCTTATGTTTGATTTAGTTTGGGGATTATTTAGGTTAGTCAGTAATTTGATGAATCATTTTGGGGCTTTAGTATATGGGGCCAGGGTGTGGGTTTGGACTTTGGGTCAATTCCGACCCCTCTTTGGCAAGAACTGTTGGGTCAAGGTTAACCCATGACCCATTCTAGTTTTGAAGGATAATTAGCAGGGGTGTAAATGGTAGTTTAGGTATTTGGGGGCAGGGAATCTTTGGTAACATAAATTAGAAGCCCTTAGAAGCACCTAGAAAGGGTTCTAATTGTAATTTCAGAATAATAGCAATGTAACTTGGGCAGCAAGTCAGCAAGTAAGGGGCTTTCTAAGCTAAAAAAACAAGAAATAAAAAGGGACTAAAATGAAAAATAAAATCGGCAGTGCTGCCCTAGGTTTTTGCCTATAAAGGCATCATTTCTTGCCCTAGAAGCAAGGGGTTTTAAGAGCTGAAACAATCTAGAAATACATAAAATAGATAGATTATTACCTCATAACAATTTGAGTATAAAATTAGAAAAATACAAAACATGCTACTATTCCATTAGAAACCCTTTGAAATTTCTTGTGGTGTTCATACTAGGACAAATTATGAGCAATTAATAGTTAGAAATGAGCTGAAGTCTTGCTGATATTAATGCTTTTGGAGTCAGTTTTTGTTGAAGTTTGATTTTGAAATCTGGGAGATATTATTTGGATTCAAATTCTGTTTTAAGTGGTCTTTTCTCACTCATTGTCAGGCTTTCATTGCTGCTGGTACATGTTTCTTGCCGTTGATAACACTGCTGATCCCCTTTCATTTTTATTGTGCTTTGTTTCCCAGCTACTCATCTCACTTTTTCATGTATGAGAAAGAGATGAACTTGAAGTTTGATATTTTCAAATGATATTTGTAACAACATATTAGTATGCCTGATGTTCTTGTTTTTAAAAGCACCTGATTCAGCTTATCTCCTTTATTTCTCCTATTGCTTTATTTAGAATATGGACTAACGTAACAATTTGACTTGTAATTCATCTTGTGGATTTTTAATGTGTATGACAGATCATGAAAAATTCTAGTTAAGGTTCAGTAATATGTGTATGTTTGTAATGTTGAATAGCTAATCATTTTGCTTATTAATATGTAAGGTACCCTTTGTAATCACTACTATTTAGAGAAGAATGTCTTCACTGTTATCATGTCCAGTCATAATATCACTTATTTTGTCTAGATTGGTGTCTTACAGTTTTAAGTTGACGATAGGTTAGCGTTTACCATCCTATTTCACAAATAATGTCAGCTTGTATGGAGTGTTGGTCGGTCTAATAGATGAGAAGCCTTTATATTATGCTACATTCTTAAACTAAGATGGTGAAAGATTGATCATCAATGTTTTGGTGGCACTTGGTATAATTGTTAGCTTAGCCATCTATATCATAGACCTTGATTGTGTTTTATGTTTCTCAGATTATTTGGTAGAATTTCGAGTCAATACTAGATTTTGTATGTTTAAGCTTCAATGGTTATTAATTTGTACTTGGGCTCGCTGATGGCATGAGCCTTGAAATTCGAATCTGGATCTCAACGTTATCCAGGCCGTTGATTGTTAGCCCAAATTTGACATAGAGCAATGCTCTATAATTTCTCTGAGAATGGGCCTGTTAGTGGGCTTGGCAACTTTGAATAAATAACAAGGTTAAGTCTAGGTGTTTTAAAATGATTAACATTTGTAGTAAGCTTTTAGGGCCGTTTAAAAACACGATTGTGGTTGTGCATGCGTTTGCGCAACGTGACCATGATCCTAAATTAATTTGGCGTATGCGTTTGCGCAACTCTTCTGAACCTTCCTTAATAATAAATAGGTTACAAGTTTTAACTATTTTTAATTTACATAAGTTCATTAAATCACATATGGCCTTCTTAATAATTTCATAACCTAGTTATAAAAATGATTAATATTTCGTAGAATACCCTTGAGGTTCGTTTAAAATACTAGTGTGGTTGCGTATACGTCCGTGTAACACATTTACACTTCCAAAAACAAATCTAGAGTATGCACAACTTCGTATACGCACTCTTATTAATGATTAAGCGTTATTAATCGTGGACACGTTCGTGTGACATGATTTTTGACGCACCAAACAGGAAGGTATATGTATGCATAACCCGTTTCAATGTAATTTTATAATTAAAAGCGGTAAAAGGCATATGCACATAGGTTCTAAAATCGGTAGTCTAATAATTTTATAAGCCAGGCATCATCAAAGCGATCGTGCTAGAACCACGGAACTCAAGAGTGCCTAACACCTTCTCCCGGGTTAAAAGAATTCCTTACAAGAATTTTTGATTTGCTGACTGTATAAAGAGTCTAACCTTTTCTTCGATTCGAGATTTTAACCGGTGACATGGGACACCATAAATCTCCAAAGTTGAGACTCTGAATTTTTAACTAAATAATCTTGTTTCGATCGTCACTTCAAGTTGGAAATACCTCCCCTTCTATACTTTTTCAGGGGTGTAGTAAAAATGAGGCGTGACAGAGAGGTTCAAGGTAATGTGGAAGCTAAGAAAACTGCTTATTTGAAGCAAGTATAGAGTTAAAACGAGTAGGTAAAAAGGACTTATCACGAGTGTTACATAAAGGCAAAGAAAGAGGAAAAATTAGCATTTACGACGGCTAAGAATGCAATACTTGCTGGTTTGTTCGACGTCATGTTTTATGGCCTTAAATGAGAAAAAAATAAGGTAAGGTCAGGGCGAAGAGATGACTATTGTTCATTAGTCCATATTTCATGTGCCGGCAAAGTTTTAGGAGCTTCTGGCCTATTCACTTAAGATCATATGATCACGTGGTTTATAGCAAATTAAAATTTGGGAATCGTTTTTAATTCCTATTTTGTGACCGTAAAATGCCAGAAAGTGAGGAACGGTCATGGTGAACCATTGACTATTGTTTATTAGGTCATTTTTAGGGTCCCGCAAAGCATTTGTAGATTTAGGTTTGGTTGCCGAATTCATGCAGATACCAAGAACTATAGCATATGAAAATCTGAGAGTCGTCCTGAATTCCTTTTTATGGCCTAAAACTCCAAAAAATGAGGAACAGTCATAGCAAAGCAATGACTATTTTTAATTAGGTAATATTTTGTGTGCCCATAACTTTAGTATATACGGGGCGAGTCGCCAAGATTCATGTCGATGCTGTGGACATTAGCACAAAAAAATCTTGGAATCATCGTGAAATCCTAATAAATGTCCTTAAAATGCCAAAATAAATGTCCTTATAATGCCAAAAATAGGAATCAATCATGGTAATGTAATGACCATTGTTCATTAGGTTTTTTTATGGATTCACCAAATTTTAGGAGATTCGGGGCCGATCAGCAGAATTCACACAAATGTCGTGCACTATGCACATAGAATTTTGGGAATCATCATGAATTTCAGTTTTATGGCCCTAATACGCCAAAAAATGAGGAACGTCATGACAAGGCAATGACTATTGTTCCTTAGGAGGTTTTTCATGGCTCGATAAAAATATAAGCGATTTGGGTCTGGTAGCCCGGTCTCATGCCGATGGATTAGTTATAGAACACAAAAATCTATCGGGCGAATTTCACTTTTCGAGCCCTAAAATACTAAAAAATAAGAAACAATCATGGGAAGGAAATGTTAATTGTTCCTTTTATTATTTTTTATGGATCTATAAACTTTCAGGCAATTTTTGCCTGAGCTATAGTGCACAAAAATTAGTAAATCTGCCGAAATTCCAGTTTTATAGCTCTATATTGCAAAAAAAAAAAGGGAATGGTGATTGCAAGGCTTTGAATATTGTTCGTTCGGTGATTTCTAATGGAGCAGAAAATATTTAGGCTATATGGGTGCGTTCGCTTGGACCCATTCTGATGGTGTGGGTTATAACACACGAAAATGTATGAATCAGACAAAATTCAGGTTCTATGGCCCTAAAACGCCGAGAAAAGATTAACGGTAATGGCGAGGTGTTGAAAATAGTTAATCTTGTGGCTTTTAATGGGTCGAAAATATATTAGGTGACGAGTCCTAGAGCCACAACCCATGCCAAAGGTGAGGGTTATAGCACAAATCTGGGGAATCAGGCAAAATTCTTATTTAATGGCCATACAATGCCAAAAGATGTGGTAACGGTCTTGGCTTAAGTATTACTATTTTTTTTGTAGGAAATTTTTTATTTGGGAGGCATAATTTTAGGTAATTCGGGTTTGATCGCCCGGACCGAAAGTGTGCTCTTGCGCACCAGCTAGAGAAAGGAGCTTTCGAAGCTTATCTGACTTATATGAAGAAAGGGGCAAGCCAAAACCTATATGACTAATAAGAAGAAAGGGGCAAGCCAAAACCTACTCCTAACAAGTTGCTGGATCAAAGTAGTACATTATACATCTTCCCGCCAGCAGAGGGGGGGGGGGGTTCGAAGTTATGTCTCATTCATGTGATGAGAAAGTTGAGAATGAAAATTAGCAAATTTCACCTCTACGATAGATTATGTGCCCCAAATCATTTAGACTTATGAAACTAAGCGGGCGGGTAAGGTATGACCCCTCCCCCTTTGAACAAAGGGGATCCGTAGGGCGGGCTCACTCACATACTGGACAGGTGACTCGGAATTATTGTGCTAGTATTGTTCCCTCGAGGAGGTGGTGAGGGCTATAACACACAAAAATCTAGAAATAAGGAGAATTTAGATTTTATGGTCCTAAAATGACAAAAAACTAGGATTAGTCATGAAAAGGCACTACCTATTGTTCCTTAGGTAGTTCTGATTGGCCAACAACATTTCAATGGATTCATGCCTAGTCTCCTGGACCCTTGCCGATGGAGTGGGCTATAGCACATGAAAATATTAGTATTGGGTGGAATTCCAATTTTTCTTGACCTAAAATACCAACAAATAAGGAACAGACATGGTGAAGTGGTGACTATTGTTCCCTTGCTGGTTTGGGATGGTCCAACAAAAATATAGGCGATTCGGGTTTGATCGTCCGTAAAAAATAGATAGAATTTGCTATAGTCAAGAAAATCTTGAAATCAGGCAGAATTCTAATTTTATGGCTTTAAACACTAAAAACACGGAACAATGATGGCGCAATGATGATAATTATTCTTGCGATGACTTTTCATGTTCGAATTTTTTTAGCTGATTCGGTTTGATCACCCAAACCTATGCCAAAGGTAAGGTTATACCACACAAAAATCAAAGATCGAGAAAAATTCCAGTTTGTGGCCCTAAATTGCAAAAACAATGAGGAACAGTCTTGGAGAGACGAAGAATTTTTTTCCGTAGGTGGTTTTTGATGGGCCAAAAAATATTTAGCAATTTGGGTCGAGTCTCCTAGACCTATGACAGTGGCGAGAGCTATAGCATTAAAATCTAGGCATCAAGCTGAACTTTGTTGTATGGCCCTTACATGCCAAAAACCTAGGAACAGTCATGGTAAGGCGATGAATTTGGTTCCATAGTTTGTTTTCATAGGTTGATTTTTTAAGGGATTCAGGTCTAGTAACCCAGACCCAAGCCGATGGTGTGGGCTATAGCATACGAAATTTTATAATTGTGCAAAATTCCAATTTTATGGCCCTAAAAGGCGAAAAAACAAGGAACAAGCATGGTGAGGTAATGCATTTTATTCATTATATGGTTTATCATGGGCCAGAAAATTTTATGGCGATCTGGGTCCGATCGCCAATACCCAAGCTGATGGCGTTGGCTAAAGCATTCAAAAATATGAGAATCAATTAGAATTCTAGTTTTACGGACCGAAAATGCCAAAACAGGAGAAATGATCTTGGAAAGACATTGAGTATTTTTACTTTGGTGGTTTTGATGGTTCGACAAAAATTTAAGCGATTGGGGTCTGGTCGACCTGAACCATACCAATGGGGTGGGTAATAGCACACGAAAATTTGAAAATCAAGTGGAATTCAAGCTTTATGGTCCTAAAATGCCAAAAAGGAAGAAAACGTTTTAGCGAGATGCTGATTATTGAATCTTAGGTGGGTTTTTACTAGTAGGAAAAAATTTAGGTGATGCAGGCCCGATCGCTCAGACCATGTTGATGGCTTCGGCTATATTACACGAAAATTAGATATCCGGCGGAGTTCAATTTTATAGTCCTAATATTCCAAAAAATAAGCAATAATAATGGAGTGGCATTGACTATTGTTCCATAGGTGGTTTTGATAGGCCAGCAAAATTTTAGGCGATTTAGGGCCTGTCCCCGCACTTGCAGATGGCATGGGCTATAGCATAGGAAAATATGAACATCAGGCGAATTCTAGTTTTCTGGACCTAAGATGAAAAAAATAAGAAATGGCCAAGGGGGGCAAGGATTATTGTTCCATAGGCAGTTTGTGATGGGCCACCAAAAGTTTCGCGATTTGCATACCGTCGCCTAGACCCATGATGACGGTGTGGGCTATAACACGCAAATATCTGAAAATGGAGCGGAACTCGTATAATATGGCCATAATAGTCCAAAAAAGTGAAATATTCATGAAGAGGCCATGACTATTGTTACTTAGGCTATTTTTGAAGGTTAAATTTTTTTAAGGAAATTCTGATCCGATCTTCCAGATCCATGTCAATTGTGATGACTATAGCACAAGAAAATCTTGGAATAAGGCAGGATTCCAATTCTAAGGCCCTAAAATTGAAAAATCATGTTTGACTCTCCGGATCCATGCCGATAGCATGTTAAAATTATGGAAATGCGTGCAATTTCAGCTTTATGGTCCTAATATGCAAAGCGGAAGAACGATCTTAATTAGACGGACTTGGACGCATGTAGATGGCAGGGGCTATAACAAGAAAAATCATTGGAATCGGCCAAATTCATGTTTTATGGCAGTAAAATTCCAAAAAAAAAGATGAACGATAATGGTTAGGTGATGAATTGTAAGTTAGGTGATTTTCATGGGTCGGGAAACTTTTAGATGATTCGGGTGCGTCGCACGGACCCAAGCCAATGTCATGGGCCATAACACAAGAAAATTTGGGAATTGGGGAGGAATTTCAATTTTGTGGCCCTAAAACACCCAAAATGAGAAAACGTCATGGAGTGACATTGACAATTGTTCCTTGGCGTGGGTTATAGCCCTTGAAAATCTTGAAATCCGGTGAAATGCTAATTTTATGGCCTCAAAATGTTACAAAATAAGGATCGTTCATGGAGCAGAGATGGCTATTGTTCCATGTATGGTTTTGTGGTTTCCTAGACCCATGCCGATGTGGAGGACTCTAGCAAACGAAAATCATGAATTTTCACGAAATTCCAATTTTTGCCACAATACATCAACAAAGAGGAGGGGGTAAGGTAGAATCATTGACTATTGTTCCTTGGGTAGTTTTGGATGGGACGACAAAATTTTAGGCGATTCGGGTCTGATCGCTTGGACCCATGCAGGTGGCGAAGGTGAATCTGCGATCACAAAGGTTTGTTTGGCGGGCAGACTATTTCCTTCTTTGTGTTTGCATAGGATTGATACACGATCGCGTACATATGCTTCTGCTTTCTCCGCATTCTCACCTCATTGCCCGTGTTTGCATAGCTCATCTATACAGCTGATGATTTCTCCCTTCTCTTTTTCTGATCACATGCAATATCATGCAGTTTCATAGTGTAGTACTTCCCCTCAACATTTTCCCTCTTCATGTTTGCATTGATCTATACACGTTCTTATAGTGCATTTTGGGCATTAGTCATTTTTATTCTTCGCGATCGCATTATTTCTTCCGGATCGTGATGTACAAATATCTTGGTAGAATATAAAAGTATTCTTTTCCGAAGGTTAGCCATTTAATGTTTCTGGGTTCTAGAGCTTGGTTTTGGTGATTCTATCACGACACATACTACCACATCACAATGGAGCCTATCGTGGAACTAGGCAAGCCGACCCTTTACCAAAAATGATACGATATTTTAAGTTAAAGATAACTTGAAGGTTTTCAATATAAAATTCCATAAAGAAATTCTAAATAAGAAAAGTGCGGAAAGAAAAGCTCGACATCGGAGTGCCACTAGTCATGAGTGTCACACCTCCGTTTTTACACTACATCCCCGAAAGAGATGCAGAAAGAAGTTTTTCCAATTAAAGTTGATTTATTTATTTAAAGATTCCAGAGTCACCACTTGAAATAATTTATGGTGTCCCAAGTAACCGATTTAAATCACGAATCAAGGAAATGGTTGACTTTATATTACAGTTTACGAACCAGAAATCCGGGTAAGGAATTCTGTTAACCCGGGAGAAAGTGTTAGGCATTCCTGATTTTCGTGGTTCTAGCATGGTCGCTCAACTGTTATAATTCGCCTAATTATCTGATTTTAATACATGTTTTAGCATATGGTTCAATTTTAACTTTATAACTACTTCTATTAGATTATTTTTGGGAAAGACCCAACTTTATCTAAAACACATCTTCAACCACATCACATAAATGCACCTGCGGTCCATGACATATTTTATCTAATGTTGTTGAGAATTAGTATAGGGTCACATAAAAGCGCACCCCAGTTTAGGAAAGTAATTTTTTAATAGCGCGCCTAAAGCATCTAACGGTGTTCATTATTCTTCCTAAATATTGAGATTATTGTAAGGTTAGATTTATGAACAAGATATTATTAGGGCAAAGGGCTAGCTAACCCGATCTATTACTTGGCCCAAATTCCATATGGCTCAAGACCCACCTTATGGCCTATTTTTATTCCTTGCAAAGAAAGAAACAACTCCAATTTTTCCATTTACTCAACTAAAATGATCTATTCAAGAACCAAGACTACGTACATCACAATCAAAATATAAACTAATTAAGCAATTTAATTGAATACTAAGACATGGCACTCAAACAATGTATAAATAAGATCAACCAACACGCACATTGAGCTCATAACACAATAAAAAAGGAATAAAAGTTGAGAAATGGACCTTTTATTGATGAGCCAAACTCAAAATTGCAAATCATTCGGGCTAAGAAATGCAATAATCCATGGACCGAAACACTGTAATTGCCAACCGAAACCTCGAATCGACACTGGCAAACAACAAGTCGAATCGACCTCAGTTGACATTGCAAGCAACCATTTCTTTTAAAAGTGCATTTCTAAGACCCCTCAGTACAATACGAATGAACAGAAAGGTCATTACGAGAATCAAGATGCCTTCAGCTATGGTCCATTATGCAAATAAACTTTCAATGGAAGTCCACCAAACATGTGCTTGTAGTGGGTAAGAATAACCACGTTACAATCGCAGTTGGAAGTATTCAATCCATTGTTGAATGATGTGAATATAAAAAATGGAGTTCTTAAACCGAGATTTTCAAGCCATCTATGTTCTCGAAAATGGTCTTAGCTCTAGGTCTTTTTTTCTGTCAATAAAAAACATCAATGCTTTTTGTTTAGTTTTTGTCTCAATTCGTTACTCAAGTCAGTTTTTGAGATAAAGAGATGTAAAATCATCTAACAAAACCCACCTTAGGCTGTCATTATTTGTTTTTGCTAAATATGAAAGAAAATCTCAGGGAGTTGTTTTGTGTCAAGCGGCACTGATTCCTATTCTAAGGTTACCTCCTTTCAGATTTTTCTTAGGTCTCTTTAGTATTTTTCAGCTCATTTCCATGGGGTGTATTACGGCTGATCTTTTAGGGTTGTCTCTAGGTCTTTTGTAGTGTAGGTATTCTTATATAAGGGTAGAGATTATGTTAGGTCAAATAGCAAATGTTGTATGAGCTCAATGTTTTGGGCTAGGGAATTGGGGCAAAGACTAAAAAAAAATGGACTACAAGACTTATAAAGACGGGATAAATCAACCTAAAATTAATTCCTCCTTCTAAAATTATGTATAATTATAATATAAAATATAATGTTAATTTTAATTAATTAAACTAAACTATAAAACATAAAACTATTTTTTGGTGTTTTTAAGGTCAAATAAAAACATATAGTGCTATTTTGTATATTTTTTATTTACATTTAGGAAAGATACGTAAACTAAAAATATTTTTTATAATTTTCATGTGCTGTGACAAAATAAAGTAAACGAGTCAAAATTACCTGAAATAGCGATATTAGCCATAAACTTAATATTTATATGCTACAATATGTAAAATCTTGGGGAGGGTCAAAAATCACATGTCTACAGCTGCCTTCTTTGACTGAAAACCTGAAGAGTTTTCAGACAAAGAACAACTAGACATGTTTTTGACTAGACCATTATTTGGAGAGACTAAAACTAAAAGAAAAAGGGAATGTGACCGAGCCCTGGTATCTGAGCTGCCTACATATCCTTTGCTATAAAGGAATCATGTCACGTGTAGTTCAAAATTGAATGAGGTGATGGAGTCTGCTGAGGTTGTGAGCCGAGCAAGTTGCCGTCGAGGTTCCGATCTGCATTCCTGTTATTGCATCAAAAATAAAAAAAACATAAAAAATGACTAACCAAGCCTATCAGCTACAATTACAAGATTCCTATCTATAAGTCTTCTGAAGCTTCATCTTGATTCTTCGTTTGTTCTTCATGTGGACCCTGATCTGAATATTTATGCTTGTTAGCTACGGGTGTTGGTTCAATCTTCCTCATACTTTTCAAACAAAAACGGGACATGCCAAGCCTGTGACCTCAGTCCCGTCTTGAGCCTCTCACATTTTTCATTAGCATCTACATTTGGATTCACTTCTTGTCTTTCTTTTTGTTTTTTTTTTTCTAAATTTTGACTAACTTTTGTTGATCATCTCGGACTGCTGATTCGCATTCTCGACGTGAGCTTCTTTGGTTGCTGACCTGAATTGTATTTTTAATTGAACTCTTCCTTTTTTCAGGTGGGCACTGATTGCTGAACTTGAACCGTCTCCTCTTGTTTCTTGACACTGTTTTCCCTAGAAACTTTAGTTGTCTTCCTTCGAAACTGCTTTCCTTTGAAACTTGAGTAGTCTTCCATTAAAACTACTTTCCCTTGAAACTTGAGTTGTCCTCCTTCGAAACTTCTTTCCCTTGAAACTTGTGTTGTCTTCCTTCGAATCTGCTTTCCCTTGAAACTTGAGTTGTTTTCCCATGTTCTCCAAGTCGGTGTCTGATTACAACAAAACACACAAAACAAAAGAAATTTTTCTGTCGTAGTTTGATATTGGGAGCATCTGTGAGTGCTAACAAAACAATAATTCACTTTCGTTGCTGATGAAGGATGCAATGATGAGAGTAAAATTAATGATTCGACTAAGATGTGCGTCTCCTAAATGTGATTGAGCTTGCGGAATATGATAAACTTGTGACGACCTAAAGGGTCATCGGTTGTTTCTTTACTCATTTCGTGTCTCCGAGGCTTGCAAAGCTCATTAAGTGTCTCCTCGACCTGCGTGTGCAATCCAGGTGCGTAAATGGAAAGCTTAAATATGAATTCTGTGTGAGAAATGATGAATTTTGATATTAATATAATAAAAGTTGACCCTGCTCCATATTTTGGGCAAACGGACCCGGGCCTGTGATTGGACGGTCCTGGAAGGTCCGTAGGAAAATATGGGACTTGGACGTAAGCCCGGAATCATATTCTGAGACCCCATGTCCGAGAAATGAATTTTTATGTGAAATTGTTTCCTGAAAATAACAAAAGAAAATTGGAAAATGAAATTGATTTAAAGACTGTGGTATTCAACGCCTGGTACAAGCCTCATATGTGATTTAAGCACTTTATTTAAATTTTGATTGAAAAACGGACATCATTTGACATATTTCAGACTGAAGATGAAAAATTTTGTGTTTTATGAAAGAATTAAAAGAAATTTTAAGCTTTGGGGATTGATTCTATGTATATGATGTTATTATGGCAATTTGGTCGCACGAGTAAGTCTGTGGGATGTTTTTAAGGTGGTGTGTATGTTTGGTTTGGAGCCCCAATAGCTCTGGTGAGTTTTGAATAGGCTCTGGGAGGTTTTAAACTTTAAAATAGCAGTGTTCCAGCTTAACCAGCGCGGCCGCGCTCCCTATCAGTGTGGTCCGTGCTTGAAGATTAAGAGAGTGGTAATAATTGCAGGTCACGGAACCCTCTGGTGCGGCCCGTGTGGCACTGTGTGCGGCCGCGGAGGGTCTAGCGCGGTCACGGTCCATTGTGTGCGGTGTGCAGTTGAAGCCGTGCAGCCGCGGTCGTCCGTGTGCGGTCCGCGTAGGCATGTCAAGAGGACAAACAACCTCTAGATCTACCAGCGCAGCCACGGTCCTCCTTGCGCGGTCTGCGCTGAGACTTCTAAAAGGTTATAAAAGACAGGATTTTTCAGTTATTTCTCACTTTACAAAAAAATCAAAAACATAAGAAGCAATTTTCAATACATTTTCTTCTGCTTCAAAGCGATTTGTAAGTGATTTCTAAACTACTTTCTTCACTCTTTAACATCTTTTAACATGATTTCCACTTCAAAGCAAAGATTTTAATGGGGAAATTCGGGAATTTCAGGTAAAACCTAGGATGTCAAAAATTTTGGGGTTTTGGACCTCAATTCGAGATCCGATTCCAAAATGAATCATATATTTGAGTTCATCGGCGAGGGGATAATCGAGTTTTGGTTTGAACCTCGGGGTTTGACCACGCGGGATCGGGGGCTTGTTTGTAATTTTTGGCCAAAACTTTTGGAAACCCATTTTTATGCATTCAAATTGTTTCACTTAGCATTTGTTGAGGTATTTAAGTAATTTGTGACTAGATTCGACCTGATTGGAGGAGGAATCAAGGGATAAAGCTGTAATTGATGCGTGAGTAAGTTCAGTAGGAGTTGGGTCTTCTTTGCTACTTGCTAATTGTCGAGTATGGCATGGTGACGAGTACCTATACATTGGTGTCTAGCATGACCGTGAGTCTTTAAAATGTGATTATCTTGATTTAGTTGTGAATTCCATGTTAAATTGAGGATTTCTTTATATTGTAAAGAACATGTGAAAGACAATATGATAATTTGATTTCGTGGAGCATTGGCTCGGTTGTGATACGAACCGAGAAGGTATATGGGATTATGGATTCTCTGGAGCATTGGCTCAAGTGATAAAGTGAGATATGAGGTAAGAAATGAAAGAAAGCTAATGCGTTAATGGTTATTCCCATGCCATGATGTTTTGTTGTTTAATTGTTGTCACTGTTCCCTTGCCGGGATTCCAAATTTTATTTGTCTATTCCCTTGCCCCATTGTTGTGATTGTTGTTGGGTGAGGAAGAGTGATAAAGCACGAAGGGTGATGTCATGCACGTTTGTGATATTAATACTAATGCACAAAGCAACATTCCGTGCCATGATATGAATACTAATGCACGAAGGAACATTCCGTGCCATAATATGATTAGTAAAGCACGAAGGAAATTCCATGCCATGATATGAATGTTTACGTACGAAGGATCGTTCTGTGCCATCATTTTGTGAGGTAAAGCACGAAGGGATATGCCGTGTATTTTATACGATTGATTTGGTGAGAACGAGAGTAAAAAGGGTGGTACTGTGCAACTGTTGATTTTCTTTTTCTGGTTGATATCGAAGTTGTACAGTTTCATTTCTTATTTATTGATTGTATTGTCTACACTGTTATAGCCTCTACAGCATGCTTCCCTCCCTATTTTCTTTTTTTTACTGGTTAAAATCTTTTGTGCTATACTCTACGGCATACATATATATTGAACTGCACAGGTTGGATTGGTAGTCCGGTCCTAGCCTCTTCACAACTTCACCGGGGTTAAGCCACGCACTTACCAGCACATGGGGTTGGTTGTGCTGATGCTATGCTTCTGTTGTCTTTTGCACGGATCACTGAGTTAGAGCAGCTTTTGGTCAGCGGCAATAGGTCGGGAGAAGTCTTTCAGTTTAGAGTGAGATACCGAGGTAGCCTTGTAGACGTTCGCAGGATCGACGTCTCCTTTATCTTCTTTTTCGTGGTTATCCCTTGTATTCCGGGACAAACTCTTATCATTTTATTCTAAATTGTAATTAGTAAACTCATAGAAGTTTGTGAGCTATGTGACACCAGGTTATGGGGTAGCGTATTGTGTTAACTTTGGAAATTTTATCTAGTCTCATTAAAGTTGAGTTTTCCACTTTAATATTTTAAATACAAGGTGTTATGTTACTATTATGAATTGTTAAAAGGGATGATTAAGTTGGCTTGCCTAGCTCCTGTCAATAGGTGCAATCACGACTCCCGAGGGAGCAAAATTCAGGTCGTGACAAGTTGGTATCAGAGACTAGGCTACATAGGTCTCAAAACTCACGAACAAACTTAGTAGAGTCTGAGGGATCGGTACAGAGACGTTTGTATTTATCCCCAGAGGCTACTGAGTTAGGAAAGTCCACATTTGTTCTTTCTTGTCGTACGATTCAGTTACTCAAATGGTGATTATATTTCTAGTTTGTTTTTCACAAATGGCGAGAACACGCACTTCCTCATCTCATGATTAGCAGTCCAAGCCCCATGCAAACCCCGCTAGAGGCAGAAGGCACGACCAATGCCGTGCTAGAGGCCGCGGTAGGGGCATAGCTCCGCCCCGAGCAGCAGCACCAATGGCGGAGCCTCAGGTTGATTTTGATGAGGAGGTTCCGGCCCTAGCCCCAACAGCTCTGGTGGGCCAAGCTCAGGTCTTAGAGGGGTTCATAGACACCCCCGTTCTTCAAGACGCTTTGGTTTGATTCGTAGGATTTATGGAGAGCGTCACTCGTGTAGGTTCGCTTCCAGTAGCACCAGCCGCCTCTCAGACTGGGGGAGGAGTTAAGACTCCTGCTACACATACTCAAGAGTAGGTAGCTAACCAGGCTCAGGTTCCAGCGGTTCAGATAGTTGTGGGATTTCAGCCGGGTATAGTGGCCCAGACCAGCGATGGAACGACTATGTCCGCAGATGCTTTGTGGAGGCTGGATAGGTTCACCAAGCTTTTCACTACCACATTCAGCGATGCTTCTTCAAAGGACCCCCAGGATTTCATATATAGCTGCCATGAGGTTTTTCGGACTATGGGTATTGTGAAGGCCAATGGGGTCGACTTCACGACCTTTTGTATATCTGGATCTGCCCAGACTTGTTGGAGGGACTATTGTTTAACCAGACCCGCAGGGTAACGATCTCTGACTTGGGACCAATTTGCAGAGTTGTTCTTCGAGAAGTTTCTCCCCATTACTCAGCGGGAGGCTCTTCGCAGACAGTTTGAGCGCCTTAAGCATGGCTCCATGGCAGTTACACAATATGAAACCCGGTTCATTGATCCAGCTCTCCATGCTATTATCATACTCCCCACCGAGAGAGAGAGAGAGAGGGTGCGGAGGTTTATCCATGGTTTGTTTCATCCGATTTATCTCCAAATGGTTGTGGGAGAGGGGATCGAGATCATTTTATAGGAGGCGGCCAAGACAGTCCGCCGAGTTGAGATGCCCCTATCATAGGGAGGTGGTCATGGGTCAGATGAGAGGCCCCGTCACTCAGGTAGATTTAGTGGTACCTCATCTGAAGATAGATATTCTTATGGTAGATGCCATCCTCTTAGGCCCTTTCAGTCAGCTCAGTATGTCTCTCATGGTACTTCGGGTGGTGGTGGTTCTCGGCCGCATTATTCTGACAAGCAGCTCTCTAGTGCACCATCAATACCCATAAGTGCCCCACCGCTACACAGTTTTTGGGGCGGACATTCAGGTCAACAAGGTCAGAAGCCTCAACAATCGAGGGCTTGTTACGTTTGTGGTGACCCGAGCCACATTGTCAGATTTTTCCCCCGAGCCTCGAGCAGTTCATAGCAGCAGGATCCTCGTCCTATGATTCCGGCACCAGGTGTTCCACAGGCTGCCACCTAACCAGTGGCAGGGGTAGAGGCCTGGAGGTGGAAATAGAGATCATAGAGGTGGAGCTCGGACTGGCAGAGGTAAAGGCCAGCCAGCAGCCGATCCCGCAAAAGATAGGGTTCAAGGAGGAAGGGCCTAGCCCCGGTGTAATGCTCTTCCAGCTAGGACAAAGGCTGAATCTTCAGATGCAGTTATTACATGTACTATTCTGGTATGTGATAGGGATACTTCAGAGCTATTTGACCCTAGGTCTATGTATTTCTATGTGTCGCCCGATTTTGCACAATACTCGGTCAGGCCTAGTGATGCTTTGAATGTTACTGTTTATATATCTACACCAGGGGATGATTCTATAGTGGTGGACCGAGTTCATCATTCCTGTTTGGGGGCCTTGAGACCTGTATTGGTTCATTTCTATTAGACATGGTGGATTTCAACGTCATATTATGATGGATTGGTTATCCCCGTATCATGCTATATTGGATTTCCACGCCAAGATCGTGACCATGGCTTCACCAAATTTGCCCCGTTTTGAGTGGAGAGGGACCCCAGGTCATGCCACCCGTAGTGTTATATCATATGTGAAGGCTCGATGCATGGTCGAGAAAGGGTGTTTAGCTTATTTTGCGTATGTTCGCGACTCCAGCGTAGAGGTCCCTTCTATTTATTCGGTACCTGTGGTTCAGGAGTTTCCTGAGATTTTTCCTTCATACCTGCCAAGTATGCCGCTCGACAGGGATATCGAGTTTTGAATCGATCTGGCTCCGAGCACTCAGCCCATTTCTATCCCGCCGTATCACTTGGCCCCGATATAGTTGAAAAAATTAAATTGTCAGTTGCTTGATTTTCTGGAGAAGGGTTTCATTTGACCCAGTGTTTTGCCTTGGGGTGCGCTAGTGTTATTTGTGAAGAAAAAGGATGGTTCTTTGAGGATGTGCATTGATTACCAGACATTGAACAAAGTTACGATAATGAACAAGTATCTGCTGCCGAGAATTGACGATTTGTTCCACCAGCTTCAGGGTTGACCAATTCCCCAAACGCTCATGGAGTTGATGAACCGAGTGTTCATATCATATTTGGACATGTTTGTGATAGTTTTTATTGATGATATTTTTGTGTACTCCCGTAGCCAGAAGGAGCACGAGCAGCACCTCAGGGTGGTTCTTCAGACTCTGAAGGATAGCCAATTATATGCTAAGTTCTCAAAGTGAGTTTTGGTTGAGCTCGGTCGCGTTTTTGGTTCACGTTGTTTGAGAAGAATGTATTCAAGTGGAACCGAAGAAGATTGAGGCAGTCAAGAACTAACCTCGACCAGCTTCATCTATCGAGATTTGGAGTTTCATTGGGTTAGCAAGCTACTATCGTCCGTTCGTGAGGGGGTTCTCGTCTATTGCCGCCCCTATGACTAGGTTGACCTAGAAGGGTGCTCAGTTCAGATCGTAAGACGAGTGTGAGGCAAGCTTTCAGAAGCATAAGATAGCTCTAACTACGGCACCGGTACTAGTTTTGCTTATAGGTTTAGGGCCTTATATAGTTTATTGTGATGCTTCCCATATTGGGCTTGGTGTAGTATTGATGTAGGAGGGCAGAGTCATTGCCTATGTTTCGAAGTAGCGGAATATCCATGAGAAGAATTATCCGGTTTATTATTTGGAGTTGGCAGCCATTGTTCAAGCATTGAAAATTTGGAGGCATTATCTGTATGGCGTGACGTGTGATGTGTACACTGATCACAAGATCCTTTAGTATCTATTCAAGTAGAAGGAGTTGAAGTTGAGGAAGAGAAGGTGGTTTGAGTTGTTGAAAGATTATGATGTTACTATCTTGTATCACCCAGGGAAGGCCAATGTAGTGACCGATGCGCTGAGTAGGAAGTCAAGTAGCATGGGTAGTCTTGCTTATATTCTGGTCAGCCAGAGACCGCTTGCTTTGGATGTTCAGGCCTTAGCCAATTAATTTGTGATATTGGATATTTCTGAGCCTAGCCGAGTGTTATCTTGCACGATCGCTCGCTCTTCATTGATGGAGCATATGCGTGAGAAGAAGTATTATGATCCCCATTTGTGTGTCTTAAGAGACACGTTACAGCGTAGAGGTCCTAACAAGGTGACCTTAGGTAACGATGGTCTCTTGAGATTGCAGGGGCGAGTTTGTGTGCCTAATGTTGATGGGATTTGAGAGTTGATCTTCGCAGAGGCCCACAGTTCTCGGTATTCTATTCACCCTAGCGCCAGAAAGATGTATCAGGATCCAAGGCAACACTATTGGTGGTGCAGAATGAAGAAAGATATTTTTGCATACGTGAATAGATTTTTGAACTTTCAGCAGTTTAAGTATGAGAATCAGAGGCCTGGTGGACTGTTTCAGAGGATTGAGCTTCCCGAGTGAAAGTGGGAGAGGATTACTATGGATTTTGTTACTGGACTCTCGTTGACCTGGAAGAAGTTCGATGCAGTTTGGATCATTGTAGATAGACTGACCAAGTGAGCACATTTTGTACCTGTTGCAGCCACTTATTCATCCGAAAGTTTAGTTGAGGTATATAACAGAGACATTATCTGCCTTTTTGGGGTGCCGGTGTCTATCATTTCAAAACCGGGGTACGCAGTTTACCTCGCGCTTTTGGAAGGCCGTTCAACGAGAATTGGGCACCCAGGTTGAGGTGAGCACATCATTTCATCCTCAGACGAACGGTTAGTCCTGGCGGACCATTCAGATATTGGAGGATATGCTCAGAACCGGTGTCATTGATTTTGGAGGCTCGTGGGACCAATTTTTGCTATTAGCAGATTTTGCCTACAACAACAGCTAGCAGTCCAGCATTTAGATGGCTCCTTATGAGGCGTTGTATGGTAGGCGATGTCAGTCTCTAGTTGGATGGTTTGAGCCGGGAGAGGCTCGGTTATTGTGTATAGATTTAGTTCATGAGGCCTTGGATAAGGTCAAGCTCATTCAGGATAGGCTTCGGACGGCTCAGTCCAGGAAGAAGAGTTATGCAGATCACAAGGTTCGAGATGTGGCTTTCATGGATAGCGAACGAGTAATGCTCCGAGTGTTTCCTATGAAGAACATAATGATATTTGGGAAGACGGGCAAGCATAGCCCTAGATTCATTGGTCCATTTGAGATTCTTGATCATGTGGTAGAGATGGCTTACACACTTTCCCTACCACCTAGCTTTTCAGCCGTACATCTAGTGTTTCATGTCTCTGTGCTCCAAAATTATTACGGCGTTATATCCCACATATTGGATTTCAGCATTGTCTAGTTGGACAAGGACCTGTCTTATGAAGAGGAGCCGGTGGCTAATTTAGACTGGCAGATTCGATGGTTGAGGTCGAAAAGTTTTCCTTCTGAGCGTGTTAAATAGAGAGGTCAACCACCTGAGGAATCGACCTGGGAGTCCTAGTCCAATATGTAGAGCCGTTATCCTCACCTATTACCCAACCTGGGAGGAATCGAGGACGAACGATTGTTTTAGAGATCGAGATTGTGACGACCCAAAGGGTCATCATTCTTTACTCATTCCGTGTCTCCGAGGCCTTAGAAACCCCATTGAGGGTTGCCTCGATCTGCGTGTGCAGTTCCATCGTGTAACCAGAAAGCTTAAATATGAATTCTTTGTGGGAAATGATGAATTTTTATATTAATATGATGAAAGTTGACTCTAGTAAACATTTTGGGAAAATGAACCCATACCCGCGATTTGACAATCCCGGAGGGTCCGTAGGAAAATATGGGACTTAGGTGTATGTCCGGAATCAAATTCTGAGCCCCCAAGTTCGAGAAATGAATTTTTATGTGAAATTGATTCTTGAAAATAATGAAAAAAATTGGAAAATGAAATTGATTAAAAACTTTGTATCGGGCTGGTATTTTGGTTTTGATGCCTGATATAAGCCTTATATGTTATTTAAGCACTTTCTATAAAGTTTGGTTGAAAAGAGAACGTCATTTGATGTATTTCGAACTTAATATGGAAAATTTGGAGTTTCATGAAGGAGTTGAAAGAAATTTTAAGCTTTGGGGCTTGATTCTATGTATATGTGTTTATTTTGGCGATTTGATCGCACAAGTAAGTCCGTGGGATGTTTTTCAGGTGGTGTGTATATATGGTTCTGCAGAGTTTTAAATAGGTTTCACGAGGTATTAGACTTAAAAATTGTAGTGTCCCAGGTTAGCCAGCGAGGCTGCGCTCCATATCAGTGCGGTCTGGCTGGAAGAATTAGAGAGTGGTAATAATTGCAGGTCTCGGAACCCTCTTGCATAGCACGCGTGAAAATGGGTACGACAGAGGGTCCAGCATGGCTGCTGTCCATTTGGCACAGTCCGTGGTTGAAGCCGCGCAGCCGCGATCTATTTGGCGCGGTCCACAGTGAAAGACGTGCGGCGGCGATCATCCATGCATGATACACGTAGGCAGTCTTAGAGATCCAGCAACCTCTAGATCTACCAGCGCGACGGTGGTCCTCTTTGCACGGTCCTCGCTGGGACTTCTGGGAGGTTACAAAAGACAGGATATTTTAGTTATTTCTCACTTTTCAGAAAAACCAAAACATAAGAGACGATTTTCTAAACAATTCTTTTGCTTCAAAAAGATTGGTAAGTGATTTCTAAAAAAAATTCTTCACTCCCTAACATCTTTTAACTTGATTTCCACTTCAAATAAAAAATCTTAATGGGGAACTTTGGGAATTTCGAGTAGAACCTAGGTTTTCTAAAATTGGGTGTTTTGGACCTCAATTCGAGGTCTAATTAAAAATGAATTATATATTTGAGTTCATGGAGGAGTGGATAATCGGGTTTTGGTTCGAACATCGGGTTTTGACCACACGGGCCCGGGGGTATTTTTGGGCAAAACTTTTGGAAACCCATTTTTATGCATTCAAATTGTTTGACTTAGCATTTGCTGATGTATTTAAGTAATTTGCGACTAGGTTCGATCGGATGTGTGGAAGAATCGAGGGGTAAAGCTGCAATTGAGGCATGAGTAAGTTCAAAACATTGAGGTAAGAGTTCGGTCTAACCTTAGCTTGAGGGAATAGGAGTTGAGTCTTGTTTTCTACTTGCTAATTGTCGAGTACGGTGTATAGGCATGGTGACGAGTACCTATACATTGGTGGCTAGCATGACCGTGAGTCTTTAAAATGTGATTATCTTGATTTAGTTGTGAATTCCATGTTAAATTGAGGATTTCTATATATTGTAAAGAACATGTGAAAGACATTATGATAATTTGATTTCCTGGAGCATTGGCTCTCTTGTGATACGAATCGAGAAGGTATATGGGATTATGGATTCGTTGGAGCATTGGCTCAAGTGATAAAGAGAGATATGAGGTAAGAAATGAAAGAAAGCTAATGAGTTAATGGTTATTCCCATGCCATGATGTTTTGTTGTTTGATTGTTGGCATTATTCCATTGCCGGGATTCCTAATTTTATTTGTCTATTCCCTTGCCCCATTGTTGTGCTTGTTGTTGGGTGAGGAAGACTGATAAAGCACGAAGGGTGATGTCGTGGACGTTTGTGATTTTAATACTAATGCACGAAGGAATATTCCGTGCCATGATATGAATACTAATGCGCGAAGGAACATTCCGTGGCATAATATGATTACTAATGCACGAAGGAAATTCCGTGCCATGATATGAGTGTTTACGCACGAAGGATCATTCCGTGCCATCATTTTGTGAGGCAAAAAAATTCCGTGCCATGATATGAGTGTTTACGCACGAGGGATCATTCCGTGCCATCATTTTGTGAGGCAAAGCACGAAGGGAGATGCCGTGTATTTTATACGATTGATTTGGTGAGAACGAGAGTAAAAAGGGTTGTACTGTGCAACTGTTGATTTCATTCTTTTTTGACTCTTGATTCTAAACTTGATTCCAAATGAGGGTGGTTAAAGAAAATAGCAAATGCTCAAAAGAGGTAGCGAAGGATATAAAGTGTTCGGGTAAAAGAACAAGGGCCTCCCAACAACGAGAATGCAAAACATATTCCCGCAATCAGAACACGATGAACATGCATGTCTTCCTGTTGTGTCGTGGTCAAAAGACACTTTCCATTCATTAACGTCAAAACTTTAAACAATCATTCCACAATGATCCGAATGTGACTTTTACTCGTCCTTAGTTCCTGAGTATTTCAATTCTAATTTCATCCTGAAAAGTGCTTCTCTTTCCTTTTTTAGCTATCCAATTTCCGATTAAATCTGGTTTTAAGATCTGGCCAAAATTTTTGCATGCATGTCATGCTAATCCAATTAAGAGCTATCACACCTCATTTTTTACACTACACCCCCGAAAGGGATGTAGAAAGGTATTTTTTCAATTAAAGGACAATCAAAACAAGATTTATTTATTAAAGATTTCAGAGTCGCTACCTGAGATAATTAATGTTGTCCCTAGTCACATATTTAAATCCCGAATCGAGGAAAAGGGTTGACTTTGTATTACATTCTGCGAACCAAAAATCCAGGTAAGGAATTATGTTAACCCGGGAGAGGGTGTTAGGCATTCCTGAGTTACGTGGTTGTAGCACGGTTCAACTGTTATAATTGGCCTATTTATCTGATTTTAATACACTTTTTAGACTGTGGTTCAATTTTAACTTTATAACCACTTTTATTTAAATATTTTTAGGAAAGATCCAATGTCATCTAAAACACGCCTTGAACCACGTCACATAAATTCACCCGCGGTCTATGACATATTTTATATAATGTTGCTGGGATTTAGGTTTGGGTCACATAAATACGCACCCGAGTATAGGAAAGTAATTTTTTAATAGTGCGCGTAAAGCATCAAACGGTGTTCATTATTCTTCCTAAATATTGAGATTATTGTAAGGTTAGATTTATGAACAAGATATTACTGGGGCAAAGGGCTAGCTAACGTGATCTATTACTTAGCCCAAATTCCTTATGGCTGAAGACCCATTTTATGGCCTATTTTTATTCTTTTCTAAGAAAGAAACAACCAAAATTTTCCATTTACTCAACTAAAATTATTTATTCAAGAACCAAGACTGCGTACATCACAGTCGAAATACAGACTAGTTAAGCAATTTAATTGAAAACTAAGACATGGCACTCAAGCAATGTTTAAATAAGATCAACCAACACGCACACCGAGCTATCATAACACAATGAAATGAGAATAAAAGTTGAGAAATGGACCTTTTATTGATGAGCACAGCTCAAAATTCCAAATCATTCGGGCTAAGCAAAGCAATAATCCATGGACCGAAATACCATAATTGCAAACCAAAACCTCGAGTGGACACCGGCAAACAACGACTCGAATCGACCTTTTGCAAGCAACCAATTCTTTTAAAAGTGCATTTCTAAGACCACTCAGTACGATATGAAAAACCAGAAAGGTCATTACGAGAATCAAGATGCCTTCAGCTATGGTCCATTATGCAAATCAACTTTCAATGAAAGTCCTCCAAGCATGTGCTTGTACTGCGTAAGAATAACCACGTTACCATCGAAATCGAAAGTACTCAATCCATTGTTGAATGCTGTGAATCTCGAAAAATGGAGTTCTTAAACTGCAATTTTTAAGCCATCTATTTTTTCAAAAATGGTCATAGCTCTAGGTCTCTTTTTCTTTCCAGAAAAAAAGATGCTGCTTTTTGTTTAATTTCTGTCTTAGTTCGTTACTCAATCACTTTTTGAGATGAAGAGATGTAAAATCATCTATCAAAATCCACCTTAGGCAATCGTTATTTGTTGTTGCTTAAGAAGAAAGAAAATCTCGCGGGGTTGTTTTGTGTCAAGCGGCGCTGATTCCTTTTCGAAGGTTACCTCCTTTATGATTTTTCTAAGGTCCATTTTGTATTTTTCAGCACATTTCCATGGGGTGTATTGCAGCTAATCATTTGGGGTTGTCTCTAGGTCTTTTGTAGTGTAGATATTATTATATAGGGGTAGGGATTAGGTTAGGTCAAATGGTGAATGAGGTATGTGCTCAATGTTTTGGGCTACGGAATTGGGTTAAAGACTACAAAAAATGGACTACAAGACTTATAAAGACGGGATAAATCAACTTTAAACTAATTCCTCCTTCTAAAATTATGTAAAATTATAATATAAAATATAACGCTAATTTCTTTTAATTGAACTATACTATAAAACATAAAGCTATTTTTTGGTGTTTTCAAGGTCATATAGAAATAAAGATAGGGTGCTATTTTGTATATTTTTTGTTTAAATTTATGAAAGATACATAAACTAAAAATATTTTTTGTAATTTTCATTTTTTAGATGAAATAAAGTAAACGACTCAAAATTAGCAAAAAATAGCGATACTAGCCCGAAACTTAATATTTATATGCTAAAATATGTAAAATCTTGGGAGAGTCAAAAATCACATGTCTATAATGAGAATCTACTACAATCTGTCCAAAAATGCTGAGACTAACACTTACGGAAATATAACTACAAACTAGTATGAGAAGATAGGAGGTAGAAAAGAAGGGTTGTGATCGCCAACAACTACCTTGCTAACTCCGAGAAGATCTACTGCTAGTGTAGTCAACAACTGCTACCGGCTTCTAATACGCCTGGATCTGCATACAAGTTGCAGGGAGTAATGTGAGTACGCTAACTTAGTAAGTAATCAAAGTAAATAAAGGCTGAGAAGTAGTAACTAACAATAAAATATTTAAAGTTCATATCATAAAATCGCAGTAAGATACAACAACCCTTAAAATTCAGGGTTTAAGTCAAAATATTTCGTTTAAACTCAGTTTCAGTAAAATTATTTGAAGATATGTTTCAACAATTCTAAAAGATTTGCTCAATGCAATAGTAAGCTAGATGATGAAATTATAAACGTCCCATCAGGCAAAACATCATTCATACACAATCCCTCGAGCAATCCTCAGAGTCAATCGTATACAACTAAGGCATACCTCACCATCACTCATCCCTCCCTGTAACTCAGCACTCAGCACTTGCGCTTAGTAGGTAAGTCACTCGTATACAACCAACCCATCGGGCATACCTCACTATAAGTCATGCCTCCCACTAGCTCAACGCTCAGCACATGCACTCAGTAGGTACCTACGGTCACTGGGGTTGTGCAGACTCCAAAGAGGCTCCTTCATCCAAAGCACTATAACAATCAAACTCTTTGCCTAAATCAATTATGCCCTCGGCCACACTGAATTATGAATTAGTAAACGTACTGTGAAGTGCAACCGATCCCGTAAATATCCTCACAATTCAAGCCCTCAGCCACACACAGTCACATACCTCTCAAGACACTCGGTCTCTCAATCAAAACAGGGTACTCAGCCTTAAACAATATTTATATGCAACAAAACATAGTAAGACATATTGAGTTGTGAAATGAATAAGTATAAACTGAATGAGTATAGCTTTTCAATCAAAAATAGTGAAAGGATACTAAGAAAGAGGCTACTAATTGTCCAAACAACTCTGGCACAAGACCAGAACATGGCATCAGCCCAATTTGCAGAAACCCTTTCTAAAAAACATATGTATCTTATAGTTTCAACCAAATACGCAGCTTATAGTTTTACAGAAAGGACCAAGTCACCACGCCCCAACGATACATGCTCATACGCCTGTCACCTATTATGTGTGTCACCTCAAGAATAGTAAAATGATACGAAATCCGGGGTTTTATGCCCTCGGGAATATATTTACAATCATTACTTACCTCAAGATGATCAAATATCTACTCCGCAATCTACTTGCCCCTCGCATCGGCCTCTAATTTCTCAAAATTTATTCACAACCAGAACAATACCATCAATATGGCCTAATGAAAGGAATTCCACAAGAAAAACTATCAAATTGGTCACAAATCCCGACATCCACTCAAACCCATCCCCCGAGCCCACCTCTCGAAATTCAACAAAAGTCACAAAACTGGAAATCTCATTCACTCTCGAGTCTACCCATACCAAATCAATCAAAATACGACATCAAATGGTCTCTTAAATCCCCAATTCAAACTCTACAAAATCCCAAGCCCAAACCCCTCATATTAAACCCTAATATTAACTAGTTACATTACTAAGTAATGGAAATCACCACATATAAGAGTAATTGGGCTCAAGCAACTTACCTCATTGATAAACCTTTGAATCCCTCTTCAAAGTCACCTCCTAAGCTCAAAACCCATCTTCAAAAATGGTGGAAATGAACAAAATTAGCGAAGTGTTGAATTTATAGGTTCTTCCCAGCAAAACCGCATCTGCGACCTCAATACATGCTTCTATGACTAATATACCATTTTATGTGACACTGCTTATAAGGAAAAACCATCGTAGGTGCGGAATCTACTTACTCCTCAAAATTTGCTTCTGGAGCAACAAGTCACACCTATGATCTCGCAGGTGCGAACCAATACTCGCACACGTGCATCCAGCCAAACCACTCTTGCGCGCATCTGCGAGCCCCTTTCCTCTTCTATGGACCTCACACCAATGCCTACCCTTCTATAGGTGCATAAACACCAGCAGAATCACACAAGCAGAATCACACAAGCAGTTTTCATGAACTTCTCAAACACCAAAAACCAATCCGTCAACCATCCGAAACACACTCGTGGTTCTTGGAACATCAACCAGTGATACCAAAATGTCAATATCAACTTATGAACTTAGTCAAAACTTCGGAACACTCAAAACAACATCAAAACACAGAATATCCCTTGATTCAAGTCTATAAACTTCTAAACTTTCAAATTTTGCAAACGACGTCGAAACCTACAAAATGACGTCCGAATCACTTGAAAATTTTCACAGTTATCAGAAATGATATTACAAACCAACTCCATTTTTCGAAATTCCATTCTAACCCCGATATTAAAATATCCAATGTCGACAAAAATTGCCAAAATTCCAACTTTCAACAATCTAAGCCTAATTTTACCACGGACCTCCGAATCCCATTCAGATGTGCTCCCAGTCTAAAATCATCTAGTAGAGCTACCTAACCCATAAAAATTCAAATCGAAGATCGTTTACTCAGAAGTCAACATTCGGTTGTCTTTCCTAACATTAGCTTCTACATAGAACACTAAATGTCTCATCCCATACAGAAACCACTATGGACCTCAACCAACAACCACAATACGATAAAATACAACTGAGGAACATAAAAGAAAGTTGAAATGTGGGAAACAGGGCTATAATTCACAAACAACCGGCCGTGTCATTACATCCTCCCCCTCTTAAAAGATGTTCGTCCTTGAATGAGTCTAGAAACATACCTGAAGAGTCAAATAGGTGTGGATATCTGCTTCACATCTCCCGCTCGGTCTCCCAAGTAGCCTCCTCCATGGGCTGGCCTCTCCACTGCACTTTCACTAAAGCAATATCTTTTGATCTCAACTTTTAGACCTGCCACTCTAAAATAGCCACTAGCTTCACATCATAAGTCAAATCACTATCTAAATGAATCGTGATGAAATCAAAGATAGGAGACGGATCGTTGATATACTTCTGAAGCATAGAAACATGAAATACCAAATGCACACCGACAATCTAGGTGGCAAAGCAAGCTCATAAGTCACCTTACTAATTCGTCGAAGCACCTCAAAAGGACCAATGAACTGAAGGCTCAACTTTCCCTTCTTGCCAAATATCATAACACCTTCATGCGTGAAACCTTCATTAGAACCTTCTTCCTAACTATGCAATTGACATCATGAACTGTTCTGTCAGCATATCTCTTTTGACTTGACTGTGCTGTAGGAAGCCGTTCCTCAATCATTTACACCTTATCCAAAGCATCATATACCAAATCTGTACCCAAAAGCCTAGCCTCGCTTGTCTCAAACTAACCTATTGGAGATCTACATCTCCTCCCATATAAAGCCTCATACAGAGCCATTTGAATACTCAACTAATAGTCGTTGTTGTAAAGAAACTTCACAAGCGATAGAAATTTGTCCTATGAACCACCACTATCAAAGATGCAAGTGCCTAACATGTCCTCAAACATTTGAATAGTATGCTCAGACTGTCCATCTGTCGGAGGGCGGCATTATGTGCTCAACTCAACCTGAGTACCCAACTTTCACTTCACGGCCCTCTAAAACTATAATGTAATTGAGTACCTCTATCTGAAATTATAGAAAATTGGGGCACCAAGTGGGCAAATAATGACGCGGATATAAACCTCAGCCAGCTGCTCTAGAAAATAGGTAGTACGCACAAGAATGAAGTGCGTAGACATTTTTAGGCGATCCATAATCACCCAAAATAGCATCTAACTTCCTCTATGTCTGTGGGAGTCCAACAACGAAATCCATTGTTATCCACTCCCGCTTTCACTCTAGAAATTCTATCTGCGGAAGCAAGCCACCTGCTTTCTAATGCTCATATTTCACCTACTTACAATTGAGAAACCATGCTACAAACCTCACTATATCTTCTTCATTCTCCTCCATAAATAGTGCTGTCACAAATCCTGGTACATTTTTGCGGCACCCGAATGGATTGAATATTGCGAGCTATGGGACACATAAAGAATCAACTCCCAAATCCTATTTTCATTGGGCACACATATCTGACCTTGCATCCTAAACACCCCATCATCACCAATAGCCATATCTCTTGCATCATTATGCAGAACCTTCTCCTTGAGGACAAACAAATAAGGGTCATCATATTGGCGCTCTCTAACACGATCAAGAAATGAAGACCATGAAACCACATAATTTAGGACTCGACTTAGCTCCGAAATATCTAATTTCACAAGCCAATTGGAAGAGACCTAATCATCGACCGATTGATATATTTCCCTAACCGGAATAAATGCAAGACTTCCCATACTCACAACCTTCCTACTCAAGGCATCGGCCACCACATTGGCCTTTTCCGGATAATACAAAATGGTGTGAAAGTTAATATGAGTCCACCAAACTATAGGGTACTATGTCCCCTATGAGTTTCCATTGACAATATTAAGAAAATAGTAAGTAACTAAGAAAAGGAGTTTTACGTAGAAAAATCCCTATTCAAGGAGATAAAAAACCACGACCTACACTATAGGATTTCAACTTAGCTATAAGAAACTTTTAAATTACAACCTACGCAATCTCGGAATTAAACTTTTAATCTCTCACTAATCGTAATACACCTATTACTTGCCACTTTGAAATAAACCTATTACGAAGACTTCAACTCATGACTAACTCTAGTCACGACACAAACACAAAGGGTTTATCATTTAACAAAGGTGTACCTAAGCAACGCTTCTAGATAAATAGATTAGGAATTATAATAAAGAAAAATTACAAAGTTACAACCCCATTATGGACAACAAAGTACTACATTTTTGAACTGGTCCGTAGAAGCATTAAACTTTGTCCTTGATGCTCTTGAAAATTAAGTTAATTGTCTCAGAGGGCTTGAATTCTTTATGTTAATCCTCAAATCTTCAAGTGATGTTTCATTGTAATAATATTGTTAATGCACCTTTGATGACATCATTTGAATGATGTAAGCACTTGGTTGGTCAAATGACAAGCGACTGTAAAATTGCTTCACTGTATGCATTGTTTCTGTGGCCGTCACTTTCCAGCTGTGCACTGTTGAGTTTCATATTGCTGTCAGGAAACATAAGGGAACAGGTCTCTGTCTTGTTTTTCTATTTTATACACCTACAACAGTTCACATTAGTTGTAGTCCTGGCTAGAATTTGTTCATTAGCAATGTGTACGACTGTGTTAGGTTCCCTACCCATCTTAGTGATATTATAGTCCTTTAGCTGCTCCAACCACCTCCACTTCCTCAAATTCAGATCCTTTCGCTTGAGCAAGTGCTGGAGCCTATGATGAATAGTGAAAACCTCGTAAGACACACCGTAAAGATAATGCCTCCTAATATTCAATGGGTGAACAATGGCAGCCAACTCCAAATCATGAACATGGTAGTTCTTCATATGGGGCTTCAATTTGAGAGAAGCATAAGAGATCACTCTACACATCTGCATCAAAACACACATAATGCTTGTGAAGACTCAAATCGATATGCCACAACGGGCACCCGGTCTGAACCGAGTAGCAACGTAATGTGTCTTTCATTTCATTCTATCATAGGTAAATAGCCTATGTAAAGAATGGGAATATCCAAACTTATACGCATGAGATACTGGCCTATAAGACCTAAATGATCGCCTATACATTGAACATAGGACAAAAAGTTCATACAATCTTTTATATATATGCCAGATGTCTATAAGTCTTTAAGAGTACATAAATATCATAAAGGTCGAGATTGGACATGCTATAAAATTCAATACATGTCCTCATTATACTGAAGAAAAGAAATTTCGGAGCAAATGGAGCACACCAACAACTTCTACTGAGATGATTGCCTACTTGTAGGACTCTCAACTTGTGTATTGGACCCACGGGCATGAAACGCATCATTCCCTAGCAAAAGGGACTTAGCATATATAATGTACTGTGTATGTAAGCAATGAAAATCAATAAACAATAGACATGAGAGAAACATGGAATAAAAGACTAAACATATATATCTGAATAGCTCTGAGAATCATTTAATATTATTATGTCATGTATACGCGTATAAATGTCATACTATGCATGAGTATATGCGTTTATAACATCATCAATCCTCTGAGGGCATCCCATTATATCATCTGGGATATTGCGGGAAAATAATCAATATATACCAACTGATCAGGTGGTGATGTGTATGTAACACCGTAACCTTTTCCCACACACACACACACACACATATATATATATATATATATATATATATATATATATATATTATGCGTATATAATGTCATATGGTCATGGGTCAATGAAAATAATTACAATGCATAGGAAGCACGTCAATAAAATCCTTCGAAGTGTCACAAGCCATTATGCATTTGATTAATATCATGAAATTAACTTTATCAACTAACGTATGTTCTTAGAACCATGAACAGATGAAAGAATAATATGAGTTATGGGAAATAAAGAATATACGAGTCTTTAGTATTTCTATGAATAGAGTCATTTATGAAAATTGTGCATTTGCTCATTTCGTTTGTGCCATATAGATCATGCAAAAATAAAGAATGAAAAACCTTAAAATAAATGAGCTAATTCTCTTGACAATCCCTCTAACACATATTAATTGCGACAACACGCTACAACGGATCCAAGTAGAGGAATATCCGTGCGAATTTTTAGAGAAGTATTGTACCGTACTCCCTTAGAATTACAAAATCCTGTTACTATTAGTCAGTATAATTTCATATGACATTTTTTATTAAACAAAAAATCCCGATGCTAATATAATATGGATTCTCATTAAATTTTCAAATTCCCTGCAAATTATTTTTTGATATAAATTGAAGATAATTATAAGGATGACTAGTATGAACTTTTTGTTCTATGTATTGGATGGCTATGGCCGGAACTAGTCCAATGTTTTCTTCAACTTTTCCATGCTTTGCTTTTGTAGAAAGAAAGGAAAGCCTATTAAGTAATTGTGGAGGATGGCAAGTTGGCGTATAAGCAAAATAGGTTGCTCTTGAATACAATACAATGATCGAAGTGGATTTTTGTTCTTAGCAATTCAAGAACTATTTACATGGAAAGGAAATGTGTGTTACAAATTGAGTTGACTCAAGTCAAGAGTTATTTTCTCCACTTCTTTCCACGTGGGGGGCTTTGCCCCAACCTATTAATTATCCACAAATATTTAATTACAAGGTTAATCTCATATTTGATTAATAATTAATTAATTACCGAGATAATTATGAATTATTACAAATTACTTAAAATACTACTTAATTTTAACAAACTTTATACATCGTACAATCATGATCATGTGGTATCTTATACGACATTTGTCCATAAATATCAGGTATTATAGCTTGAATTTTTTTTTATTCCAAATTATCAATCTTTAATGAAACTTATTTTCTTCAACTCGCTTACCTCTCACTTTCACGAATTTACTTATCTGTTTATTTAAAATAGCATAATTCTTAAATCTAAAAAAATATCATTCCCACGCTTATGTTGATTAACCTACAATGAAACTATAAAATACAAAAGTGCAGAATGTAACATCTTTTTTATGAGCTTTTATCAATTTTGTTATTGAATAATTTCATCTATGAAAACATGAAGAGTTACATCATTCCCCCTTTAGAACATTAGTCCTCGAATGTTGACTGGTGCCTGATAGCTTTTATAGATGGTTTTAATACTGTCATTGCCATCTAGGTGACTATTTTGTGAATAAATCCAAAGGCCAAAGCACCCCCCCCCCTTCCCCGTAGGTGTTTTTCTCACACCATGACTTTTGGTTGAAATTATTTCAATCTCGTAACTATTGCGACCTTCTGTCATGCAACATGTACAACTTTTATTTTTGGCATGAGTGCCTATGCGCCCTTCAGTTTTTATCCACTCTCTAGGCCTCATTATTATAAACATATATAGAGCTTGCGAGATATCCCTCTGTGCATATATAGGTATATTAATATTTTTTTCTGGGTACTTTGTTGAGCTCACAAATATTGCTATATCGTGTTCTATAGACTGGGTTATCTATCTGCATGATTTTACTGTATCAAGGTAGGACATACTATATAATAACTCTTAATTCAATTTATCGTTGCTCAGTTTTGCTATGAATTTCAAGCTTACTCTTGTTGTTTATCCCATAAGTGTAAATCTAAGACCTTTAATGCTTGTTCATTAATGTTATCTTAAGAATGGTTGCCTTGTCGTATCTCATACGTTATAACTTTTATTATCCATTATTGATTCATCTTATCATTGATCTTAATTCATCACTAATAAATTGACCTCTTATGTAACACTGCCGCTAGACTCACGTCTCATCGGGGAGCATCTGGAATACTTTCCATAATCGCATTTCATAGTATTCTAATATAATTCACCTTATAGGGGTATACTAATCATGCGCGGTCCATGAAATCTCTTTTTTTCTTTTTTTATCTTCAAATCATTACTCAATCGAATGCCCAAATGTCATCCTTTATCTATTAAAATTACACCTTCAATCTACTACGAGGGAAACATTCCATCTCCTCTAAATGCTATTAGTCTTTAGGCACCTTTGAGTTCATTCAGTCTTATACTGAACTTTCTATAACATAGAGTAATCATCAGCTCACTTGTTTTCATGGGATTAATCCCGAAGGCCTATCCATTTCGTCACCTTCTCACCTGCCTTTTCTTATCCTTACCCATGTGTTCCTAAAACCTTTTTGCTCTGCCATGCTTTTTCTTGTGACCTACACCTATCTAATTATACTACACACAACCTTCCTTCAACTTGCCTATACCATATATTTTCTTATATTATTTTGGAACATCAAGCGATACATCACATTTTCTATAACTCTTCTTGTGTTATCATTACTAGGCCTCTCAATACCTAGAAACCATAGGCTACAAGATATGACACTTACAATGCCTCTGTCATTCCTCGATACTTGCTGAATCCTCGCACTTCTAGCCTTCTATCAGAAGTGTGGACAATTCACAATATTCTGCATTTGAGAATCTCTTGCGTTTTTCACCTTTACCTTACTTAACTTAAAATCCTGTATCGCATCTTCTACCTTTTTCGTGACCTTCCTTCCACATAAGTATAACTCACATCCACAATTTAAAGCTCTATTATAATACTTTTATCTATGGTGCATACGCAATCGAGTGGGAGCTTCATACTAACGTTTTATGAGGCAGTTACTTAGTTAACTGGCTTTATTGTAGAGCTGTTATAGAACATAACTACTATATTATCTCTCTTGTACCTGATATTTAAGGGTTGTGCCGCAATATTCTTAATCACAAGGTCTATAATTTTCTTGCTCCGATAATCACTCGTTTGGTTTATCTTGTTGATGTAACTCTTAGTTTCATATTCTCTCTGATCAGCCTTCATGTGGGCTTAAGATAACTTCCAATCTGCGACTCATGGTGTTAGTTACTACTTTTGCCTTTCATGGAAGATATGGAATATATGTGATCCCATAATTCAACCCTTTGTCTATGACCTCGACTCAATTTTTTCTTTTAACTTATACCGGAGATTTCTATGGCTGTATGATTCTCAACATATATGTTACATGGATAATATTCCAAAATCATAAGTGTCTTTATAAAGTAACTAACTCTAGATCATTGGTCAAATAAATTATTTCGCCCTTCTCAACATTCTTTAATTGTAAGCTATTATGTTTCCTGCTCTTTCTTCTCCTTGTTGTGTGCATACTTGGCTTATCTCGGTGCTCAGAATTACAAGAATCTCATGTAACCTATATGATGTCGAATATCACTAACTTCATGTTCATTAGTCATGATAGATGCCACTTTTATAGAGAGTGCATACAATATTGTAGTGAGACTGTTTTTACATGACCATTTCTTATTCAAGTTACTATGCGTATGTTGAAGTCTTCTTCCTTATTTCCTCAGCTAGTGTTTCATTGTTGTACTATCCTCTGACTTTTATAAAGCTGCAAGCTTATTACATCATATGCTCGATAGAATTTTGGATGTCCTTCCTCGCCTATAATTATTCGTGGTTACTTACCTCCATAACTTTATGCTTTTTGGTCACTTCTGAACTTGATATTTTAACTATCTTCCTAGTTGCAGACTCTTTTATTTTTGTAGTAATCATACAATACCTATTTGAATATATGTCAAGTATCACAATGACATTATTGCGAGGCTGAATTCACTATATCGGATTTTACTATTTTTATTTTGCACGATCTGATGATTTGTCTGTAACCTCTGGTATAACCATAATTAGAATATTTCTGAATCAACTATAAATACTCGTTTGCCCCTTATCATATCAATATTTAGCGTAATTTTTCTTGGTTTATTTACTTTGTCTTAACTTACCTCTCGCACTGGATCTTCATAAAGAGGCTTACACATATTAGTATGTACATGATCTGCTGAATACTAGGCATTTAACCATCGAAAGCATGATGCAAAAATTTAGATCCTCTGACTCCACTCTTCCGCATATATATCTCTTACCAACTATCTTTACGGATATAGGTATCATCTTATTACAAAAAAATATAAGTTAGGGGTTTTAATTCTTATATCTAAGCTCTATCACGTGATCTAGAGTAAGAATAAAGAGCAACAGTCTTAATATGTCATGCATCATTCTACTTACAAGTATGGTGCACGACACACCTATAAAAAGACTCTTTTAAACATGGCTTGTAGATTTCCTAGGATGGAACTTCTCTGATAGCACTTTTGGCACGACCCAAACCGGTGGCTACCACAGGCACCCTGTATCTTACTCACCGAGTACCAATTTAATGTATATTTTGTATTATTCTATAATAGGAAAATAAACAGAAGTAAATCATGAGAGAAAACAAATTTATACGCAACACATACTAGCCTATTAGACCAAAGTGATCTCTCGTGCACTGAATATAGGCAAACAAGACTGCACACTGTTTTACGTACATAAATGTCTAAAAGCCTCCAAGATTACATAAATGTTATAAAGGTCAAGACTGGAACCACCATACCAATCAATACACGTCCTTATTGTACTGACCAAATAAGCAACTCTGGAGTAAATGGAGCGTACCAACACCTTCCATTGAGTTGATAGCCTACTTGGAGGACTCTTAACCTGTCTATTAGACTTGCGGCCATGAAACGCAACGTCCCCAAGAAAAACGGATGTCAGTATAAATATTAAACACCGAGTATGCAATGAATGAATTAGTATACAATAGACATGATAGAAATTTGGAGTAAAAGACTCAACATGTATATCTTAATAGCTCTGAAATCATTTAATATTATAATGTCATCTATGTACGTATATATGTCATACTGTGCATGAGTATATGCGTACATAATATCATCAAGCCACTGAGGGCATCCGATCATATCATCTCGGCCGCTGTAGGCAAATCATCAACGTATACCAGCTGATCAAATGGTTGTGCGTATACTACTCTATAATCTTTTTCCATGTTGCATATAAATGATGTATATAACTCTATAATCTTTTTTTGATCATATCATCTGGTCATGTTTCAATGTAAATGAATGCAATGCATGAGAACTACGTCAATAAAATCTTTCGGAGTATCACAAGAGCGGTATGCCTTTGATTAATATAATGAAATACACCTTATCAACTTACATAATTTTTTAGATCTAATAACAGATGATAGCATAAATAACACATGAGAAATAAATAACATAAGCTTCTCTAATATCTTTATGAATAGAGTCATTTATGAAAATTGTGCACCTGCTCGTTTCGTTTGTACTGTATGGATCGTGATAAAATAAAGAAGGGATAACCTTAACATACTTGAGCCAATTCTCTTGAAAATCCCTCTAACACATGTTAATTGCGACAACACACAATAGTGAATTAATGTAGGGAAAAATCCATATGATTTTCTTGAAAAGGATCGTACCGTACTCCCTTAGAATCACAAAATCCCGTTACTGTTATGCCGTATAATTTCGTATGAATTTTTTCTTGAACAAGAAGTCCCGATGCCAATATAATATAGTCTCGTTGAATGTTCAAATTCACTCTAAATGAGCTTTTGATACCAATTGAAGATAATTATAAGGATGACTAATATGAACTTTCCTTCTACAAGTTTGATGGCTATGGCCGGATTTAGTCCAATGTTGTCTTTAACTTTTTCATGCTTTGTTTTTTGCAGAAAGAAAGGGAAGCCTATTAAGTAATTGTGGAGGATGGAAAGTTAGTGTATAGGCAAAGTAGGATGCCCCTGAATACAACAGAATGATCGAAGTGGATTTTTGTTCTTAGCACATCAAGAACTTTTTAGGTGGAAAGGAAATGTGGCTTCCTGATTAATCTGCCTCAAGTCAAGAGTCATATGACCTTTCTCCACTTGCTTCTACGTGGGAGGCTTTGTTCCCACCTATTAATTATTCATAAATCTTTAATTATAATGTTAATCACACATTAAATTAATAATTAATTAATTACTTATATAATTAAAAATATTCTCAAATTACATAAAATATTACTTATTTTTAATATATTTTATAAATAATACCATCATAGTCATATGGTACCTTATATGGAACTAGTTTTTAAATACCGGATATTATAGCTCAGACCCTTTTTCTATCCCAAATTTTTGAACTTCGATGATACTTACTCTCTTCGCTTCTTGTACCCTCTCACTTTCACGAATTATTTATCACTTTTTTAAATATCATAATGCTTAAAATCGCAAAATAATCTCCTTCCCAAATATATGTAGATTAATTTACGATAAAACTTTAACATATGAAATTTCGGGATGTAACATCTCATTTCTGAGCTTTTATCAATGTACTTTTGTGTACTTTGACGTAAAAAATATGGGGTGTAACATTACTGAATCCAGAAGCATCATTATATTCTACTGATGGCAAAACTAATGATAGAGTTGTGGTCAAGACAGTCTTGAGCTTCTGAAAGTTCACCTCACACTCTTTCGACCACCTGAAAAGAGCACATTTTCGGTCAATTTGATCAAGGGTGATGCAATGGATAAAAATCTCTGAACAAACCGATGGTAATAACCCGCCAAATAACGAATGCCAGGAATCTCTTTGGCTGAAGATGGTATGGGCCAACTCTAGATCACCTCTTTCTTATTTGGATCAACCAAAATACCCTCACTAGAAACCACGTGACTCGAGAACGCCACTAAACGGAGAAAAAACTCATAGTTGGAGAACTTTGCATAAAGTTGTTTACCGTGAAAATGGTAATAACAGTTAGATTTGTAAATAAAATTTTAAAAATACGTAATCTATTCCCGAGCTAGTTTGTGGTGGTTGTTAGTGCTAAAACGTGAAGTAAAGTGATAAAGATCGAGTTAATCAAAGCCATAACCGAGTCAGTAAGGGGACATTTTCGGGGTGCAAAGCAGGTCGCTAGATACCTCAAAGCCGAGTCTCGAGCCTATCTCGGGCTTATTCAGGGCATTCGAGAAGGGGATAACAAGTAAAGATATAAATAAGGCTCAATACCAGCAATATTGAGACAAATGACAAAGAAAAAATAAAGAAACGACAAAGTACTAAGGCGACCTCGAGGTCAATGAAGAAGAATAACATAGAAGAAAGAGAGAGAGACAGAGAGATATTATTGCATTGTGGAAGTGGAGCAATATAAGTCCCTTACAAGGTAAGGCGAGTCCCTCTTATATAGGCGAGGAAACTCAGTATAGTACATGTGTGTTAATAGTAGGAGTACAGATACGAGACGGTTTAACGGAAGACCTCACAGTACGATCTAGATAGGTCGAACCAGTCAGGCTTAGCGATGTGCCTAGGAGACTTCCTCTTTTATCAAAACTTTAGACCTTTCTTCCTTCGAGTTGGACATTGGCGAGCTCTGAGGCCAAGAACCCGATCACGGCCTCCCACCCTCGGGGTCTCGGGGAAGACTTTCGAAGTCTCGATAGGAAAAAATCAACTCTCCTGATTTTATCGCATGCAGATAGTCTCTGCGTTTCCAATACCGAAGTGATAGGAAATGATGTTGAATCATAGCCTCAGGGCCATTATTGCAATGACATCATCTATATAAGAGCATTAAATTCCATAGCCTTGAGAACCATGCAGGGTTTCCGTCGTATGCGACAATCGATGAGTTCATGAACTGCTGCAGGTTCGTCCCTTCTATTTCCCCACTCGGTGCCATAAAATGCCTTGATCGCCAGACACTCCTCATCCTTGACCTTCTTCCAGGATCATGAACAAGAATCTCAACTTATTTGACATATTTTCATCTTTCTCTCTTTTTTCGTAAAGGCTTCACCATTATCCATGGATAGAACTTCCAGGACGGTACTCTGTCGGAATGATACTGCATCATTATCCTAGTCGGGCGGGGGGAATAAGCTGGTCCCTTTTTTAGAGTAGTGGACCCCTTCTGAGGTTAATACATCGGAGGATTTTGACATCGAGGCTCCTGCGTCTATGTCAGACTGATGCGAGTAGCATCTTGACACATTAGCATCGTGACTAATATAAAAAATACATAGATTAATTGCCGATGGAGTGTAGCAGTGACAGTGGAAATTCCTACCTCTGGCGATGATATTACTTGTTTCAAGGAGGCCTTTCTTTATGTGTACACCTACCTGCTTACCCTCGGTCTCATCGAATCCGTAAAATCTTCTCCCTTAGAAATCGACCCGGTGATCCTTGACATCTACATTTCGTATCGAGTGATCCTTGGCAAGATATCATCATCCTTTAGGAGGATTGTGCTGACGCTCAGGTGCCCCGCTTGGAGGCTACTAAGTTCGGGACACTGAGTGCTGACAAAGCTACGGAGCCAAAAGTCGTTGATAAGGAAGCCGGTGTGGTTTCGAATCGCTCGGCCAGATTCAACATAGCTTCTGCTAGTAGGGCTGCAGGTAATATGGGATGGAGTTCGGAGCCTGCCCATGACACAGGCCACTATACAGCAGAGTGGATGACCCGAACGAGTTCATTCAAAACTATAATGTCTCATCGGGAGAATTGAGAGACGCCGGGATGATGGTTGGTTCCACGGATTGTAATTATTTCGGAGGGGAAGTCTTTATCTCAAACATTCTTGATGGCGTACCTTATGGATTGACCTTGACATGTCTAACATTTTCGATGCAACGGAGAAACCCCTGCGACAGGTGATAATCTTTCTTTGGGTTTTTCTTTTCGCCCCCGGGCATCATGCATCATTTTTCTTAATTTCCTTATTTTGTTGTAGTGCAAAGAGATATACAAGCACGTAATCTCTTGGCTCCACGACAACTTGTATACCATGAGAAAGAATGTGATGCTATTGCTTCGAAACTACGAGACTCGAGGCATCCGAGGACATAAAGAGTTGAATGAGTTTTGAACCTCTTTAGAGGTGACACTTCGGGAGAATATTGCTCTTGCCACACATGTATTCTTCTTTCTCTTTTGTAAATACTGCTCCACTTAGTATCTATATATGTGTTTTGTGTTCACTTATTCACCGTCTTTCTTCTTAGCGAAGGTTGAACGGGGAAACTCAAGGATTGCCGAGTTGGAACCGGATATATCTGGGCTGAGAGAACGAAATGAGAATGCGACCGGAGAGTTAGTGACATCACGGAGCCTTCCTTTAGATGTCTTCAAGGAGATTGTTTCTTTGGCCGAGGCTAAGCTTGATATGGAATGAGATGTTGTTGCTTATGAGGCTAAAGTGGCAACGGCGCATGCGATGGCTTATGACATATCCATGAAGGCCGAGCAAAAACTAGCATGTGCTGTAGAGTATGTCAAGGCGAAAGGAAGGAGTTAGGTCTTGGAAAACCTTAATGCCCGGAACATTGAGTTATCTGCTGAGCTAAACGAGGCCCATGTGACAGAGGAGACACTGGAGCATTTAGTTGTTCCTGATGAGGATGAAGAGTATCATGGTGAGGAGTATTCTCAAAGCCTCCCCTTTTTTTTGTATGCCCTTTCTTCTTTCTTTTTTGTTTCATATGTTCTCCCTCTGGGAAACCAACACTTCAAAGATGTATGACTGTTTGGTTAATATATGAAGGGAGGCTTTATTCCGGTAGTGCTTCTTACTTCGAGGCACCGATTATCGGACCTTTGGAGCTTTTTTGTATTTTACAGCCGAGGTTGAGTTGATAGCATTTGCAAAAATATGTCGGGGATTCTTTGAGGTCTTCCCCCTACTTCAAAAATTACGTGGGAACTTGGTGTAATTATTCTATTGCATTCCTCAAGGGGAGGGTGGTGTTAACGCGACCAAAATTAATTGGTCTATTTGGGCAATTGGGCGGTTGTTGCCTGCCCTTATATATTTGTCTATCCCTCCCTATAGCAATGATTCTGCAGTTTCTTTCTTTGATAAGTCCATCTCTTCTGTAGATCCAGGTGCCCTCCACGAGCTTCTTCACTTCTCTGCTTCCTATTATTCTGTTGTGGCCATGGCCGCCGTTTTGACATCTGATGCTCAGAGGAAGGAGGCTCATTCCTGTATTCAGAGTACAATACCTCGAGAACCATTTTTATGCTAGGAAAACTTCGCACTATTCCAGGCCACCGGGGGCATATGTCGAGAATTAGCTCTTCGGTGGTAGACGAGGACCTCGGGGAGATCAAGAGAAAATGTGGGTGTGGAAAGTTGTGGTTTTTCAAGCCCAATCCTGAACAGAACGTCATGACGTATGTTGAATGTTTCTTATGCGTGTATACCGGTGTTCTCGAATCAGGTTCCCCGAACCAGGTTGTGTTTGATTTTTGTATGAGGTATCAAGTAGCGATAATGTAGGTTCTTCCCTTCATCTAGAGCATAGTATGATTTATGAGATACTTTGCCAACAAGGCCGGAATAAGTTTCACCCTTATTCACCTTATAAGATTGTACGAGCAATTATGATTCTGAGGCCTGGTTGCCATTCAACATTGGTCTACTAGGGCTCTTATGATCAGCAGTCAAGAGGTTGAAGACCATGATGGATGAGCTAGTTTGTTCGGGTTTGGATGACTGACATCATCCCCGGAGATTTCCAACCGTTCCCTAAGAAATGGAGCTCCACAGGTAAGCATTATGTTCGAGCTATCTCTTTTTCTTATGAGGTCGGACTCATAGTGATTTTATCCCTTTTTTGTATATAGCAACTCCTTGGTTTCCTGATAAGGTTCCGGACATACGAATGGTCTTATAAGCCGACATCATGTTGGACACATGATAGAAACTGGTGGTGAGATCTTTGAAAAGGGAGATGGGAGGTAAATTACCATGGTAGGTGTCTCGCATTCTCTTTCCACCCTTCTCTTTGCTTTTTCGGGGGCGGTCTCTTCTTTACTGACCTACTTTTTCCCCTACTTTAGGTACCGGGAGTTCATTCGAGCCAAGACCTCTAGTTCAAGAATCATGGAGTTCCAGCAAAATCAAAGATGTTTCGTAGTGTGAGGAGTCTTGTGGTGATGCATCTTTTCCACAGTGGCTAAGAGGAAATGACTCGGTCGGTTGGCAAGCTACCGAGACTGAAGCTTTATGAGAAGTAGCTTCAGACCTTGGTAAGGCTCATTGTTTTGGCCTTGCGGTGAAGTTTCGAACGTGGTAAGTATGTTCTCGCCAGGTATATTCTTCTTTTTTCTTCATACGCTTGGCTTCTCTCTTTTATGATTTTGACAGGCTCAAAGCTGAGCTGTTTCATGACGAGACCCTGCTACGGGAAGCTCGAGAGAGGGGGAAGTCCCTCCAGCTTCTATGCATGGTGAGGGAAAATGAGCTCATTTCTTTGAGGTGTGGGGAGGATTGAAGCCATGCTCTAGAGGCCCTCCTAGAGAGACATGTATTATGTCTTTCACATTAGATCGTATTTCTTTCTCGTCCTCTTTTCTATGTTTACTCGCCTTTGAAGCCTTTCTATTGCAGTTGATGGGCAAGGCAGATGAGCTGGAGCACCTTTGGGGCGAAGTTGGTGCTGTCAACCGTGAACTCTTTCTTTGTAGTGTGGTAGATCTACATGCTCTAGTGGATCTAAAGTAGGTCTATGTTCATTTGTCGGGTTACGAACGCGCGTTAATGCTCATTCAGAGGCCAAATATAGAGCTCATGCCGCGATATCTATTTTTGAAGCATAAATTCAGGCTACTCATATGAATGACTTTCCTCGGACAAAGATGATCGCGAGGCTTTCGTCCGAGTTATCAAGGGTGAAAATATAGGTAGTGAGATTCTAGGCTGAGGTTGTAATAAGTAACACCCGGGCAAAGAAAAAGATAGCGACCTATTATAAAAGCAACATTGTTGCTACGGCCGAGCTGAAGAAGGCCCTCGATCATTCATGCAGTGACAGGGAATATGAGAAATGCATATCCCGAAGAGAGATCCTTGAAGAGATTTATTGAGAGAACACTCTATTTAATCGAGGCTTTTCGAACTAGATTCGGAGGAGTTTTTAGGCATAGTCGGGTGTCCTTGAGTCACATTTTTTGGGCAGAAGCAATCATTTTTACCGAAGTCATGTGCATTTGGCCTGTGAAATTTTGATCCCGTGAAGTAGTTTTCGGCGTCTACACTGAGGGTATGCAATTTCAGGATTCTAACAAATGAAATGCATAGACTAAATTTTGGGATTTGTCTTACAGTTTGCCATGCCTTTTGAGGTCTTACAGTGTATGGAGAATAGATCTAATTTTGCCTAGGCTGCCCGTTAGGGTCTTACAAATTTGAATGTTCCGGTATGCGGTGATTGGCGAGGATTTTCTGAGTCGACGAGTTTCGCTCAAGCTTGAAGAAAAATATTTACGAACCCTCCGAGTTTTTTCGAGTCGCATTCGGTGGAGATTGGTGGTAGTCTCTGAGTCAGCGAATTGCTTAAGCATGAAGATCGCTTCTCATGAGCTAGGAGTTGTGCCGTAAGAGTTTGACAAGCTCAGCTCTTTGATTTTGGGGTCAACCGGATACCAAATGTAAGTTTTTGGGTATCTTGAGATATATCTATCGGAGAGATCTTTTGCCTTGGATAAGCCGAAGCAATCCTTTTCGAGGCATGGAATGCATAAAAAATATACCTATTTCTTGGGGTATGTATAAGCTGTGAATACATGTTATCCATTATGCCGTGAGTTTGGTCCTTATGGGTATGATTCCCCTGATTATTCCATATGCTTGTATGGTTCCATATTCGAAAATTTGAAGAGACAGGATTGCGATCTTGTCGGTTCCCCTCTCTGGGGATGTGTAGTCTTACTAATTATATTTTTGGTGGAAACTTCACCCTATTAGAAACTCATTCAAGAAAAGAATACCGTCGGGCCTTGTGATGGCTGTGGACCCTCGAGCAAGATCCAGAGTTGCCGAACGCCTCAACTGGCTACCTACGTATAGATTAGCAACAAGAAAAGAAAAGAAATGATAAAAGGAGGCGGGGTACTTCTTCCTCTTTGTGAGGTGCAGAGGTAGCGTTTCGGGGAGTAAGTCCCGTTGCAGTTGTCATCGCCATCCGGCTGAGCCTGACCGAGGTTGCGATTATCCTTACCTTTTGACCTCATTCGAGGTCAATGCTTGCCATGGCCATATAAAATGAGAAATCTCCTTTTGTCGCTCATAGCTAGATTTTTTGGCCCTGCGCCAGTCGCAAGGTTCTATATCTTTGGCAAAGCAGGGTCGGAATCTCACCCCGGGCGATGTATTCACCATTTTCTTTACAAAGTATTTGCGCCCTGTGTCGCTCGACGTATCAGCCGGAGATTGTGAGGTCCCCAAAGGGAGAGCGATTTGGTCATTATGGTGATCGCCATCAGGAACCTATTAGAGTTTTGGACCGAGAGCAACATTGATCCGGATTGTCCGATTAGCTTTGGCTCGATATCATCGGTATAATTTAGCTGATCAACCTGCACTCATAAATGCATATTTATTCAAAATGAGTCAAATGAGAGGAGGGATTACCAATACGTTAATGCGATGCCGAGGTGGAGTCTCGACGTCCTTTTTCTCGAACGAGGAGGTGTTCTTTGGGAGAATTTTCTTGGACTACCCCTTTCTGGTGATGGGCGCCTGCACTCTTCGTTTAGCGGATCTTCACGGGGCCCCGCCACCTTTTATAACTGTGACAATGTGTCGCAGCTTGCCGGTTCTGTCTTGTCTGATACCCTTTCGCCCATGGAGCTGGATCCGAGTTTGCTTGTTCGGCGACACATTGATGAATTTCGTAGTTGCTGCTCTTTTGGTTCTGCAACTGCAAGCGTTCCATAATTTCGTAGCGATCCATGATTTCTCTAGAGAGGTTCCGGTTGAATAGATCTGAGCAACTTGGAGTTACTGACTTCGCTTGTGGTGACCACAATGGTTGGAATTGCAGGGTTGAAGTCACGCCTTGTCCGGCGAGCATTCCTTGTCGACTGCATCTTGTTGAATCTGGTACAATTGGAGGTTCCTCAAGGGCACTATTCTCGTGATACTGCCTTGCTATTGCAAAATGTGATGAACCTTGAGTCGTCTCTTCCATTTTCATCGTGTGGACGATGGCTCCATTCATTTAGTATCAGCTCCTCCATTGGGAATCTACATCGATATGTCGAACCTGAGGGGGTTACTCGAGGGTCACTCGTGGTCCTGATTTGGGTCCGGTGTCAATTGCTAGTATCTGACCATGCCTCCACCGAATACTTAATCGGGCTTTGCTCAACCTGCTCTGGAGTCGATGGGTATGCTTTTCCTTGTTTAGGGTGAAGGCTCGTGCTGCCATACTACTTCAGATTGGGAGCGGTCTCATTTGTCCTGTCAGGGAGCGAGGTGCAGCTTCTCGTGATGCTTTATTTCTTCTCTTCCTGGCCTTGGTTTTATTAGGAACTTCTTGGCATCATGTTGATGGCAGCAACGTATGTTTCTACGGGCTGTGCTAGTACGGTGAATAGGTCTTTGAGATCAGGTATCGAACAATGGCATTGTGTCATGATTCCTTCTAATGGGATTTCTTCAAATCTCCTTATCGGGACAGGTTCTCCATTTATCAGGTCGTTGTACCTGGACGGGCGTGTGTAAGTAGTGATGTGCTGCTGAAGATTTGAGGTCCTATCACTCCTAAAAAGTTTTGTCTTTTCTGACTCTCCTGAAACGAGATCCGAGATCATTTCTTCGTGAGACGGTTGCTGTAGGAATCTCTGTAGGCATGATTCGATCCTTACGGTAAGGTCTTTTAGCATCCTTACTTCTACAGGATAGGTTGTCAGTTTGTCGTTTCTCGATACCTCGGGTATTGGCTAGAAGTGCGGAGATACGTTAGGTGTTGTTGCACTATGAGTCTTCGGGTAGTTTTGTAGCTACGAGAAAGCCAAATACTATTCCTACAACATTTCAAAAATAATGCGAAGATTACCTTCCCATTCTACCCGAGCTGGGATTTTTCGGGCATCATGTTGGTTAGCGTTCTGTGTGTTGCCATCAGTGCATGAGGCTTGTTACCCCTTTGTGCAATGTGTACACCCGCATCCGCTAAAACCAATCTAGATATGTTATCAAGGTTCTTTGGTGTCACGCCAGTCATCATAACGAACATACTGTTTTCTTTGCGATCTTCTTGGTTGTCACCCTGGATTTTTCTTATCGAGTTGATCGTTAACCTGAAATCGAAAGATCTTGGGAAAGAAAAAGTGTGAAAGATATTGTGCGTTTAGGTGACCAAACTAACAAGATAATAATCACTATTATTGTTAGCCCCATAGTGGGAGCCAAACTGTTTACCGTGAAAATGGTAAAAACAATGAGATTTGTAAATGAGATTCTAAAAATACATGCTCTAATCTTGAGCTAGTTGGTGGTGGTTGTTAGTGGTAAAAAGTGAAGTCAAGTGATAATGATCGAGTTAATCAAATTCTTAATTGAACTAGTAAGGGGACGTCTTCCGGACGCATAGTAGGCCGGTAGATATCTTGGAGCCAAGCCTCGAGCCTATCTCGGGCTTTTTGAGGGTATTTGGTAAGGTGATAACAAGTAAAGATATAAATAAGTAAGGCTCTATAGCAGTAATCTTGAGCCAAACAACAAAGAAAAAACAAAGAAATGATAAAGTGCTCAGGAGACCTCGAGGTCAATGAAGACAAATAATATACAAGAAAGAGAGAGAGAGAGAGAGAGAGAGAGAGAGAGAGAGACAGAGAGAGAGAGAGAGAGATTGATTATTGCATTGTGGAGAAGTGGATCAAAATGAGTCCCATACAAGGTAAGGCGAATCCCGCTTATATAGGCGAGCGGACTCAGTGTAGTACATGTGTATTAATTGCAACTTTACAAAGATGGGACGGCTTTACGCAAGATCTTATAGTAGGATCTAGATAGGTCGGACCAGTTAGGTGTAGCCATGTTCCTAGGAGACTTCCTCTTTTAGCTCAACTTCGTACCTTGCTTCCTTCAAGTTGGACTTTGACGAGCCTTGAGGCCGAGACCCCATTCGTGGCCTCCAACCCTCGGGGTCTCTAGTGGGCTTCTGAAAAGTCTCAATACAAAAAAATCAAATCTCCTGACTTGGCTGTGTACAAAGCTTCTCCTCCCTCAACCGCTGCAATACAACTCTCAAATGCTCGGCGTGCTACTCCTGGATACGAGAGTTCAACAAGATATTATTAATGAATAAAATAACAAACGAGTTGAGATAACGGTAAAAGATGTTACTTATAAAATGCATGAACATTGTTGGGGCTTTGGTCAACCCAAAAGACATAGAAGGAACTCATAAAGACCATATTAGGTCGTGAAAGTTGTCTTAACAATGTTTGACTCCCTAATATTCATCTAGTGATACTCAGACTTCATATCAATCTTGGAGAACACACTCGCTCCCTGAAGTAGGTCAAATAAATCATCAATACGAGGCAATTGATACTTGTTCTTGATTGTCAATTTATTCAACTGCATGTAATCAATACATATTCTTATATTGCCATCCTTCTTCTTCACCTATAGAACAGGCGAACCCCATGGTGACACATTAGGCCGAATAAACCCCATATCAAGGAGTTCTTGGAGTTGTTGCTTCACTTCCTTTAAATTCGCCGGTGTTATGCAATACAATAAAATCAAAATGGGCTGAGTGCTCATCACCAAATAAATACGAATTTAATATCCCTGTCTGGTGCCATACCCGGCAGTTCTATAGGAAATATAATCGGAAAATCTCTTAACACTGGAACTGAATACATAGTAGGTGTCTCTGCACTAACATCCCTAGCAAAGGTCAAATAAGAAAGACAACCCTTCCCGACCATCCACTGGTCCTTCAAGTATGGAATTAATCTACTGGGGACATAATCTGATGAACCTCGACACTCAATATGTGGCACCCGACGCTACTAATGTCATCATCTTAGTGTGACAGTTCAGAATAGCATCACGGAGAAAACCAATCAAAGCCTAATATAACATAAAAATCAACAATACTAAGCAACAAAAGGTCTATTCGTATCTCCAAACCTCTAATGGTCACCACACAAGACCAATATACGCAGTCAACGTCAATTTTATGGCCTACATTAGTAGATACATTAACAAATAAAACAAGAGATTCATGTGGTGTATCCAAATAATAAGAAAAATATGATGACACATGAAAAAAAGGAACCAAGATCAAATAATACAGAGGCATCCATGTGGTAAAATAAGACAATACCTGTGGTCACAACATCTGAAGATATAGCATTTGCTCTAGCTAGGAGTGCATAGGAATGGGGTTGACCACCACCTGATCTACCTCCCCCACTAGGATGACCCCTAGCTGATTGTCCTCCCCCCTAGCCGACTTTGCGAATGGTGAAGTAAGTGGTGCTGTAGTCGGTGGATGACTCCTCTACGGAGGTGGACCCCCATAATGACAAGGACTCTGCCTCCATGTATGTCCTAACTCCCCACACAAAAAACACCCCCCTGGTGCCGGTGCCAGGGATTGAAGGGATTACTCGTAGAATACCTATCATGGATGAGCCCTGAACTGATTAAGTATGAAATGAACTATTGACTGGGGGGCAATTAAGTGATGAATGACCCTTTTGAGAACTATGAGAATTGTCACTCCTACTTTTTAAAACAAAAACTCGTGAAGGGCGTAGAAGGGAGTTCTTTCCAATTAAAGGACAATCGAAACGAGATTTATTTATTTAGAGTTTTCAAAGTCGCCACTCGAGATAATTAATGGAGTCCCAAGTCACCTATTTATAATCCCGAATCGAGGAAGGTTTGATTCTGTAATACAGTCTGCGAGCTAGAAATCCATGTAAGGAATTCTGTTAATCCGGAAGAAGTCGTTGGGCATTTACAAATTATATGGTTCTAACACGGCCGCTCAACTGCCATATTTGGCTTAATTATTTGATTTAATACATACATTTTTGCACATGTTTTACCTTTAACCGCTTTTATTCATTTTTAAAGAAGATTGCAACGTTATTTAAAACGTTTCGGGCCACATCACATAAATGCACTCGTAGCCCATGACACATTTTATCTAACGTCAAGATATAGATTCGGGTCACATAAATGTGCACCCGAATTTTGGAAGGTGAATTAAAATAACGCACCTAAAGTAGCTAAACGTTTTTGACTTTGCGAGGGCCATGAAAATTTTCTGAATGACATGCCACGAGTTCTAAGGATTTTAAAAGAAATGATTAATGAGGGCCACGCATATAAAAATTTTGCTAAGCATGGCGCGCCTAAATTTCATTTTTAAAACGGAAATAGCATTTAAATAATTGAACTACGGAAATGCATATCCACAACTAATTTTAGGCTATATCATCGCCAAGTCACGAGATTGATGTGGCTAATTAATTAGACAACACAAAAGTGAGCAAACCCAATTTTTGGACTAACGACAGAAGTCCAGCTCCTACATTTAATAGAACCAATTCGGAGCCCACTATGCATTTACCTGCAGAATGACCATTTGACCCAAACAACACTAATTCTATAGCTTGATTCAACATTCCTAATACTAACTCAATGCTTAACCCATTCTACTCAAATGACTTCAAGTTAATCTGAAAAACAAACTTTGGCTTTGGCTGATATGAAATCACTCTGGTAATGTAAATATTAATCATCAAGTTGAGCAACAAAAAAATGCTTGTTATTGTTTTAGGTTTGCTCTACAATGATACATGACAATCTGATTTAGGCAAATACAAAGATCTATGCATATTTAACCAAGCATGTCTTGTTTTCAATCAAAGACATATACTTAATTACAGTAGAGATCAACAGATTTGCACTAATTAAAATGACAGTCTTAAAAGATCAATTTTAGGAGCGAAATGTTCAGTCCTTTTAACTAGACACAAGCTAGACCTTTAGGAACTAAATGACAAGTTGAAAGCTGGAAAAGAAACAGAACTTGGACCAAATTTGTATAGTAACCTCACGAAAGAAAATTGATCAAACTAGGAACGGATCCACTTTAGAATTATTACATACGTAAACAACGAACAGATGGTTTTACCCCTGTAGATCCTTCAAATATAAGATGTAGGCAAACTCATAGCAACTCTTAATAGCATAAATGAAGATGATAGAATACAGATGCACTAAACTACAGAACTCTTCAAAGAAACACAACTAGTATTTGCTATCGAGAAACTTAGTTCACATCTTGAGCTTCCAATGGATTTTATGACTTCAAATTTAAAGGTCATACATTCATGGATAAGCCGTACCTGGAAAGAAGAAAGAAACAGAATAGTGCAAAGTCAGCAACAGCAAACGATGTCAGGAACGATGCAACAGTGCTAACTGAATGAAATCAGATCCAGCTCTAAACAAATTCCACACAGACCCAGATTCAATTTCAAATCTCGAACTCAAATCAAAATAGCATTCTGAACACAAATTGAGCTCAAAATTAACTTCCAAAACCAAATTAACCATCCTAAACCCCATTTACAACAAAAGCTACTCTACCGATCAATTTTAGAAAAGGAAGACCAATGGAATAGTATTTGTTTTTTAAAGAACATCAGCCGTCCTATTTTCTGATATTTATCTCCCAATGTCTCTATCTCTTAATCTCTCAAAACTTGAAACTTCAAAAAACTTCTTTTGAGCATCCTTCAAGTTTTTATTTCAACTTAGTCGTTTATTTTTTAACTTGTGGACCAAGTTTTAGAACTTAAAATAACATGAAGCCCCAGCTAGAAACTTCCAAAGAAATTGTAAAAATAATTTACCTAAACTAACCTTCAAACCATCCCTTAATTTCTAACCTAAAAAACTATCGGGGTTGGCTAATTCCTCTTGGGTTATTAAACCTTCTAATTGGCCCTATTGTTCTGGCCTTTTACATGATAGAATTTTAACAAGTGATCAAACAAACTTCAAGAAATAAACCCTTGAATTGAGCCTTTGAATTAAAACCCCTTAACTACACCCCTAGAGTTAAAAGAAAACTAGGCACAATTATGCAATTAAAGGGAAAAAGCATCAGCATAACAATCAAACCAATTAAAAATGAAAAATAATTAGATAATGAGATCAAACCAAATCAACATGACATAAATTCATGATTGTTTACACACGCAAATCCCCACTAACAAACCTAATCTTATTCGAATGAGGAAAGCGAGCAAAAGGGAATCGGAATGAAGAAATAAAGAGAGAACCGAACTAACTAATATTTTTCTTTAACAAAACAATGAAAATTGAAAGCTAAGAGGGATGGTATTCCGAACTCACCGAAAAAGCCTAGAAAATCATCATGCATTGACAGAGATTCAATCTAAGATTCGAGCCTTCTGACGGATATTCGGAGAAAACTAATGGTGTATTTATCACGAGGGAGGTGAAGGGGTCATTTGGTATCGATTTGGGACTGATTGGCAGCGGCTCCACCGTGCATGGCGGGGAAGTTCGTGTTTCAAATGGATATTCGAGATGTTTGGCTGATATTTGAGGGATACCAGGCACGAATTTGGATAGAGGAGGATGAGGGGAGGAAACAGTGTAACTTTGGTGACCTTTGGGTGATCGCCACCGGCGGAGGCGATTTGTGGCCGGCAGCGCATGCCGGAGGTAGGTGGCATTATGGTTTTTAGAGAGACAGGGTATGAGGTTATTTAGTGGGGTAGGGGGTGTTTTGACACTTATATACTTAGCGGACCTCAACTTCTCAACCATCTGATTGAAAGAGATGGACGACCATGATTTATCTAATACAAAACAATGTCGTTTTGTTTGGGCAATGTATTGGGTCGAATTCTGGGTGGAATTCAGTTGGACTAACCGGGTTTAATGCGTGTTGGGCTGTTTTAAATCAAATGGCAATTGCTTTTAATCCTCTTTTTGTTTTGATTTTTCAGATTTCTTTTCTTCTACTTTTTCCTTTTTTTATTTTTCAAAATTACTAAAAATCCTATGTTAATTATAAATCTCAAATTTGTCCGGGCGACCAGATCTGAATCGCCTAAGCTTTTGCCCATATAAAACCATCTAAGGTATAATAAGCATCGCTTCGGCATGACGGTCCCTATTTTGTTTGAGTTTTAGGGCCATAAAATTGAAATGGCGTCCCATTTTCCAGATTCAGTCCATCAAAAACCACGTAAGGGACAATAATAATCGTCTCGTCAAGATTGTTCCTTGTGTTTTGGCATTGTAGTACCAAAAAATCTGAATTTTTCTCGATTTCTAAATTTTGTGTGCTACAGCCCAGGTTATCGGTATAGATCCAAGCGATCGGACCGTAAATGCCTAAAATTTTGTCAGCACAACAAAACCAAGCTTAGGAATAATACTTCATGCCTCGCCATGATCGTTTCTCATTTTTTGGCGTTTTAAGGCTATAAAACTAAAGTTCCTACCAATTCCCAGATTATCACTTGCTATAGCTCACGCCATCGATATGGGTCCGGGCGACCTGACCTAAAATTTTTCCAGCCCATCAAAAATCACCAAAGGAATAATAAGCAAATCCTTGCCACGACCTTTCCTCATTTTTTGGTATTTTAGGACCATAAAAGAGAAAATTCGAGATGTTTGGCTAATATTTGAGGGATACCAGGCACGGATTTGGATAGAGGAGGATGAGGGGAGGAAACAGTGTAACTTTGGTGGCCTTTGGGTGATCGCCACCGGCGGAGGCGATTTGTGGCCGGCAGCGCATGTCGGAGGTAGGTGGCATTATGGTTTTTAGAGAGACAGGGTATGAGGTTATTTAGTGGGGTAGGGGGTGTTTTGACACTTATACACTTAGCGGACCTCAACTTCTCAACCATCTGATTGAAAGAGATGGACGACCATGATTTATCTAATACAAAACAATGTCGTTTTGTTTGGGCAATGTATTGGGTCGAATTCTGGGTGGAATTCAGTTGGACTAACCGGGTTTAATGCGTGTTGGGCTGTTTTAAATCAAATGGCAATTGCTTTTAATCCTCTTTTTGTTTTGATTTTTCAGATTTCTTTTCTTCTACTTTTTCCTTTTTTTATTTTTCAAAATTACTAAAAATCCTATATTAATTATAAATCTCAAATTTGTCCGGGCGACCAGATCTGAATCGCCTAAGCTTTTGCCCATATAAAACCATCTAAGATATAATAAGCATCGCTTCGGCATGACGGTCCCTATTTTGTTTGAGTTTTAGGGCCATAAAATTGAAATGGCGTCCCATTTTCTAGATTCAGTCCATCAAAAACCACGTAAGGGACAATAATAATCGTCTCGTCAAGATTGTTCCTTGTGTTTTGGCATTGTAGTACCAAAAAATCTGAATTTTTCTCGATTTCTAAATTTTTGTGTGCTACAGCCCAGGTTATCGGTATAGATCCAAGCGATCGGACCGTAAATGCCTAAAATTTTGTCAGCACAACAAAACCAAGCTTAGGAATAACACTTCATGCCTCGCCATGATCGTTTCTCATTTTTTGGCGTTTTAAGGCTATAAAACTAAAGTTCCTACCAATTCCCAGATTATCACTTGCTATAGCTCACGCCATCGATATGGGTCCGGGCGACCTGACCTAAAATTTTTCCAGCCCATCAAAAATCACCAAAGGAATAATAAGCAAATCCTTGCCACGACCTTTCCTCATTTTTTGGTATTTTAGGACCATAAAAGAGAAAATTCGAGATGTTTGGCTAATATTTGAGGGATACCAGGCACGGATTTGGATAGAGGAGGATGAGGGGAGGAAACAGTGTAACTTTGGTGGCCTTTGGGTGATCGCCACCGGCGGAGGCGATTTGTGGCCGGCAGCGCATGTCGGAGGTAGGTGGCATTATGGTTTTTAGAGAGACAGGGTATGAGGTTATTTAGTGGGGTAGGGGGTGTTTTGACACTTATACACTTAGTGGACCTCAACTTCTCAACCATCTGATTGAAAGAGATGGACGACCATGATTTATCTAATACAAAACAATGTCGTTTTGTTTGGGCAATGTATTGGGTCGAATTCTGGGTGGAATTCAGTTGGACTAACCGGGTTTAATGCGTGTTGGGCTGTTTTAAATCAAATGGCAATTGCTTTTAATCCTCTTTTTGTTTTGATTTTTCAGATTTCTTTTCTTCTACTTTTTCCTTTTTTTATTTTTCAAAATTACTAAAAATCCTATATTAATTATAAATCTCAAATTTGTCCGGGCGACCAGATCTGAATCGCCTAAGCTTTTGCCCATATAAAACCATCTAAGGTATAATAAGCATCGCTTCGGCATGACGGTCCCTATTTTGTTTGAGTTTTAGGGCCATAAAATTGAAATGGCGTCCCATTTTCCAGATTCAGTCCATCAAAAACCACGTAAGGGACAATAATAATCGTCTCGTCAAGATTGTTCCTTGTGTTTTGGCATTGTAGTACCAAAAAATCTGAATTTTTCTCGATTTCTAAATTTTTGTGTGCTACAGCCCAGGTTATCAGTATAGATCCAAGCGATCGGACCGTAAATGCCTAAAATTTTGTCAGCACAACAAACCAAGCTTAGGAATAATACTTCATGCCTCGCCATGATCGTTTCTCATTTTTTGGCGTTTTAAGGCTATAAAACTAAAGTTCCTACCAATTCCCAGATTATCACTTGCTATAGCTCACGCCATCGATATGGGTCCGGGCGACCTGACCTAAAATTTTTCCAGCCCATCAAAAATCACCAAAGGAATAATAAGCAAATCCTTGCCACGACCTTTCCTCATTTTTTGGTATTTTAGGACCATAAAAGAGAAAATTCCCCCTGTTTCTCAGATTTTTCGAGTGATATAGCCTACACCATCAGCATGACCGGACCCAAATCGCCTGGAATTTTACTGGAATATCAAAAATCTCCTAAGGAACAATAATCGACGGATAGGGTCGTTCCTCCTTTTTAGGCGTTTTAGAATCATAAATCTGGAATTTCGACCGATTTCCAGATTTTCGTGTGCTAAGCCCACGCCATCGGCTTAGGTATGGGCGATTGGAATTGAATTGCCTAAAATTTTGCTTCCTAAAAAAATTACCTTGAGAAAATTGATGAAGGCCTCGCTATGACCATTCCTCGTTTTCTAGAATTTTAGGGGTATAAAAATATAATTACTCCCGATTATCAGATTTTCATTTGCTTAAGATCACGCCATCGAGATGGGTTCTAGAGTATGGATCAGGATCGCCTAAAACTTTGTCGGCCCATAAAAAACAACCTAAGGAACAATAGTCATCGCCTCGTCATTTTCATTCCCGATTGTAACATTTTAGAGCAATACATCAATAATTCCGTCCGATTCCTAAATTTTTGTGTGCTATGGCCCACGCCATTGGTATCAACGACCAGACCAGAATCGCCTAAAATTCTGTCGGCCAATAAGAAATCACATATGGAACAATACTCAACGCCTCGCCATGATTTCTTTTCATTTTTTTACGTTTTAAGTCCATAAAACTAGAATTCGCACGATCCGAAAATTTCTTTGTACTATAGCCCGCACCATCGATATGAGTCAGGGCGACTGGACCCGCATCGCCTAAAAGTTTTCTGACCTATCAAAAATCACCTAAGAAACAATAGTCATCGCCTCGCCATGAATGTGTTTTTTTTTTTTGTACTTTAGGGCCATTAAACTGGAGTTCTGCTCATTTACTAGATTTTCTTATGTTATTGACACCATCGGTATGGGTCCAGGAGAGCGGACCTGCATCACTCAAGATTTTTCTGCCCATCAAATATCACCTAAGTAATAATAGTCAATGCCTCGCTATGACTGTTCTTTTTTTTTTGGAATTATAGGGGTGTAGAACTAGAATTCTACCTGATTTTTGTATTTTTCTGTGCTATAGTCCCCCACATTATCGGCATGTCTCCAAGAGAACGTCACACCCCTTTTTATCCCAAATATATATAGGTTATGGATTAGGTGGTTAATAGATTTTTTCCAATTAAAGTGACAAATTTGAATAAGGATAATTTTATTTAAAGAGTCGCCACATGAAATTAACTTTTGGGTGTTCCAAGTCACATTTTATTTGTATCCCTAGTTAATAGGAGTGTGACTCTATTATTATTTAGCCGAAAAATTGGGTAAGGAGGTATGTTGATCGGGGAGAAGGTGTGAGCCACTCAACGAATTTTGTGGTTCTAGCACGGTCACTTTATTGACTTAAACATGACTAGAATTATTTTGGATAAACTATGATTTATTTGGTTTTTCATGTTTGGCCTATGCATGCTTTTATTATTGATAACTTTATTAATTTTAAACTAGGTCGGGGATAGCTTACCCAAAAAATAATAAGTATTTCAGACCTTAGTTCGTGTACTGCACCCTAATTTCACGATCCAAAATATGCTAGTATTGATAGTACCTAACTTAACCCGCTAGATAAGCCAACCAATATATGCCCATTATCAATAATAAAATTAAGACAATCAAGCAAAGGAATTATCTAAATCGTAAATATTTCTTAAGGACTAGTAGCACAGATCATGATCTTCTAAGAATAGAATTTATCTAATTGACATGAAGTAAATACATCTTCAGTTTGAAAAGTACAGAAATAGAGTATTACTAAATCTAGGACTACTATTGACAAGAGGCAGCTACAACAGGAACTCATGTACATCTTCAAATTCGGCAACCGTCAGGTACATCAATAACAACAGCCACCATCGCATGAAATGTGCAGAAGTGTAGTATCCGTATAACCGACCCCATGTAGTAAGTAACAAACCTAACTTTGGGTTAAAAGTAGTGACGAGCTGTAACATAGGACGGGTCCAACACCAATAACCAATAGTTGTTCATAACAACGTTGAGAATATAAATAAGAAAGAAACTCATACATATAAATGCTCGTATTTTTAACAATTTTCCGAAAATAGAGTTCCATTTTTCAAGAATATAAGTAAAAATTCGAATCTTTTACCGAAATCGTCATAAAAATATGAGATAGTTCCAAAACTATAATTTATCTAAAATTCTTTTCAAAGTAAATAAAATGTTTTATTTTTCTTTTCAGATAGAAAGTGTGAAATACCTTCTATGACCATATATCAATGTGTGCAACAAGTCATTGTTAGGATTTATGCCCGTCACTAGGGGGGGGGGTGAATAGTGCGGCACAAGAATATTGATAAATATTGCGGAATTAAAATTGCAGGAATAAAATAAATTCAGTAATTAAAATAACAAGGAAAGAACGCACCGAATTTATCCTGGTTCACCACAACTTGTGGCTAGTCCAGTCCCCGAGAGACTCTCTCGAGATTCCACTAACTCCGTTAAGCTTACGGGTGCCTAACAAATCGTTACACTTGCTCGTAGATGTACACTCTACAAGACTTCCACTTGCTCGAGGATACCGCACCTCAAGACTTCAACCTTGCTCGTGGATACCGCACCACAAGACTTCACGCACTAAGACTTAGGGTACTTAGCGAACCCGACAATCAATGAGAAGATATGTTCTTCTCAAACACCTTTCTCTTTTTACAATAAGAACTCTCTCAAAAGAGTAGATAAAGAGATACAAAATAAGCTCTATGAACAACTCAAAGTTGTCTCTCAAATGGCTCAACAAAAGCTCTAAAATGGTGCTCAAATAATGTCAATATGTATATCAATATTGGGAGGTGTTGTGTGCTTAAAAACAGCTCAAAAGACCTCTTTTTATAGGTGAAAAATGGTGTATGTCCGTTGCTTAATTGGCAATCAATCATGCTGATTTTGTGCCCAGATAATCGATTATTCACAATCTGATAATCGATTATTCTCCAACGTTCAGAAAATCAGAGGCTGATTTTCTGCTGAATAATCGATTATCTGATACTGCATAATCAATTATTCTGAGGCAGAGTTCAAACGCCTGGCAACGGTTACAACATAATCGATTATGCACTTTGTGTAATCGATTATTCTGTGGCAGTGTTCAAACACTTTGGCCACTGTTATAACATAATCGATTATGCACTTTGTATAATCGATTATTCTGAGGCAGATTTGAAAACTTACTTCAAAAACTATTTTGGTTAAGATGAAAACTTTAACAACATTTTGTTTGAAGTATTTAAAATATGTTTATGATAAATATGATTTAATAAAATATGTTTATGATAAATATGATTTAATAAAATGATTTTATGCATATTTATGTTGAGCCAAAAGATGAGATAACTTAAGCGTTGCTCTTACATTTGTTCTACCTAACGACCTACGCCTTGGGTCTTCGGTCTTGAACATTTGAGCTCGTCTTTGGCTTTTCCATTGCAATCCGTTCATCAATATGCTTCTCGGCATTCAAGCTTGATTGTTTGTCATATAATATCATTGTTTGACACTTGACTTCATTGTTTGTCATTCATCAAAACCTATACCTGAAAATCATGCTAATACAACCAAAGCGCACATATCATAGATAGAATGATTTTCTACAATTTCCCCCTTTTTGATAATGACAAACAACAGGAGATATGCATATCGGATTCCCCCTAACGTCATGCTATATCTCAACATACAATTCATGCAAACATTTCAATATAATTCCCCCTTAATTAAGGCATACTAGAATGTGAAGACATTCCCCCTTATTCGATGCATATCGCCTAAATTCTTCCCCCTTTTGGCATTAGCAAAAAGGGTATACCAATTGTTATTAAAACTATTGACGATACCAATTGTAAAAAAAAATCATACCAATATCAAATAATACCAAATGTTAGTAAAAATATTCCAATCATAATAACAGTCATTTTTCGCAAATATACCAACTGTTATAAAAATATATTCATCAAAACATGAATCAATCATTTAACAAAAAATAATTGATACCAATTTGTTATTCAAAAAAACACTTATCAAAACATGAATCAATAATATAAATTGTTAGCACATATCAACTATTACATTTTTATCAAAAATACGATAACTAACCGACATCCCCCCTTGATGCAGTAAGGTTTCGTGCTTGGTGCATCTACTACAATATTGTAGTCTTCAAGCACACCTGCAAAAGTACCTAAAAATAGGTTTTCGGTACCGAACTTCTTTTGGGTCCTTGGGGGTTAGGCACATAATAATCATAATCAAAATATGAATCTCTATGTTTAGCAAAACATACGCGTGCAATGTGTCCTACTCGGTTACAATAATGACATATGACATTAGGATTGTGCATATGTCTAGGTTGAGCCAAATGTGTTCTAGGTGATCTAAAGTTGTTATTCCTAGAAGCGTTGAAATTCCTAGAGTCATTTCTAGGTGTTCTAAAATTATTCATTCTAGACTCATTAATAAAATTCCTAGAATTGTGTCTAGGTGGTCTAAAAAGATTAGTTTTAGACTTATTAACAAAAATTCTAGAATCATTTACACTACATTTTTCTAGTGTATTTCTAAGTTCTACGTTCTCCATTTTTAAAGAACTACAAGAAGAACAATTTGTACTTTGAACAATTAAAGAGGCTTCATTCATCTCCTTGATTTTATTTTTGAAATCAACAATGTCATTTTCCAAAAAATTGTTTTCTTCTTTTAGCTTTTCATTTTCACAAGTCAATTTTTCAAAATCTTTTTCTTTTAAAGAAGGTTTTTTCAAAATCTTTTTCTTGCAAAGAAAGTGTTTTCTCAAACTTTTTCTTGCAAAGAAAGTGTTTTCTTCAATTCTTTTATGGTTTTTGAAGCTTTAACAAATTCACTATATAATTCATCATAAGCATTTTGCAATACTTCTAACGAGTAAGAGTTAGAAATACTTACCTCTTCTTCTTCGTTGGCCATGAGGCATAATGCGGCAGTTTCATCGCCCGAGCTGTCCGAGTCCCATGTCACATGCCTATGGTGTTTCTTCTTTTTCTTGTCTTTTGATTTTGGACAATGTGATTTGATGTGGCCAAGTTTTCCACAATTTTGGCATGAAGGACTTGGTTCTTCCTTCTTTATTTCCTTCTTCATAAACATATAAAATTTTTCAATTATATCATTGGAAATAGTATCATCATCACTTTCCGAATCACTTACCTCTACTCTTATAGAAGATGAGGCTTTGAAGGCAATATTCGAATTACTTCTAAGATAGGGATTAAGAATTGTGCTTTCATAAGTTTCGAGGTTACCTCTTAGTCCATCGATTGTGATATCCGTGAATCCTATAGATTCTTGGATGGCATTGGCTTTGGAATGCCATTCGGAAGTGAGACTCCGTAGGACTTTTCGAACAAGATCTTTGTTCGTGTAGACTTTCCCGAGAGTATGAAGATCGTTGACGATTCTTGAAAATCGTTCGAACATAATGCCAATGGGTTCATTCTCCCTCATTCTAAAAATTTCATATTCATGTGTTAGAAAATCAATTTTAGATTCTCGGACTTGAGACGTACCTTCGTAAGTGATCTCGAGTTTATCCCACATTTCCTTTGCGGTTGTGCAATAAGAGATTTTCCGATAGTCGTCCGGATTCACCGCACAAAATAGTAAGTTGACGGCCTTTGCGTTTCTTTCAACCTTCTTGATGTCCTCGGCATCATATTCATCTTTCTCCTTTGGAACTATGATTTCCCCAACTTTCTTTGTTGGCATTTGTTCACCTTTCTTGATGATTTGCCATAATCGAAAGTTGTGTGATTGGATGAATATTCTCATCCGCTCTTTCCAGTATGTATAATTTCTTCCATCAAAAAATGGAGGCCTCTCGGTGGAGTGTCCTTCGCTCATTATTCCTACGTTCAATATTCTCAACAAAAAAATGTATATCGCTCTCAACCGGTTAAGGCTTTCAGAGAGTTAGGCTCTGATACCAATTGTTAGGATTTATGCCCGTCACTAGAGGGGGGGGGGGGGTGAATAGTGCAGCACAAGAATATTGATAAATATTGCGGAATTAAAATTGCAGGAATAAAATAAATTCAGTAATTAAAATAACAAGGAAAGAACGCACCGAATTTATCCTGGTTCACCACAACTTGTGGCTAGTCCAGTCCCCGAGAGACTCTCTCGAGATTCCACTAACTCCGTTAAGCATACGGGTGCCTAACAAACCGTTAAACTTGCTCGTAGATGTACACTCTACAAGACTTCAACTTGCTCGAGGATACCGCACCTCAAGACTTCAACCTTGCTCGTGGATACCGCACCACAAGACTTCACGCACTAAGACTTAGGGTACTTAGCGAACCCGACAATCAATGAGAAGATATGTTCTTCTCAAACACCTTTCTCTTTTTACAATAAGAACTCTCTCAAAAGAGTAGATAAAGAGATACAAAATAAGCTCTATGAACAACTCAAAGTTGTCTCTCAAATGGCTCAACAAAAGTTCTAAAATGGTGCTCAAATAATGTCAATATGTATATCAATATTGGGAGGTGTTGTGTGTTTAAAAACAGCTCAAAAGACCTCTTTTTATAGGTGAAAAATGGTGTATGTCCGTTGCTTAATTGGCAATCAATCATGCTGATTTTGTGCCCAGATAATCGATTATTCACAATCTGATAATCGATTATTCTCCAACGTTCAGAAAATCAGAGGCTGATTTTCTACTGAATAATCGATTATCTGATACTGCATAATCGATTATTCTGAGGCAGAGTTCAAACGCCTGGCAACGGTTATAACATAATTGATTATGCACTTTGTGTAATCGATTATTCTGTGGCGGTGTTCAAACACTTTGGCCACTGTTATAACATAATCGATTATGCACTTTGTATAATCGATTGTTCTGAGGCAGATTTGAAAACTTACTTCAAAAACCATTTTGGTTAAGATTAAAAATTTAACAACATTTTGTTTGAAGTATTTAAAATATGTTTATGATAAATATGATTTAATAAAATATGTTTATGATAAATATGATTTAATAAAATGATTTTATGCATATTTATGATGACCTATGTTGAGCCAAAAGACGAGATAACTTAAGCGTTGCTCTTACATTTGTTCTACCTAACGACCTACGCCTTGGGTCTTCGGTCTTGAACATTTGAGCTCGTCTTTGGCTTTTCCATTGCAATCCGTTCATCAATATGCTTCTCGGCATTCAAGCTTGATTGTTTGTCATATAATATCATTGTTTGACACTTGACTTCATTGTTTGTCATTCATCAAAACCTATACCTGTAAATCATGCTAATACAACCAAAGCGCACATATCATAGATAGAATGATTTTCTAGAGTCATGAGTGATGTGCTATCGTACAACATAAGAAAAATGCATCTATATGCATGTATGTCATGTGTGCATGCCAATTCCATGTATCTCATACATGAATAATGTACTCACACTTTCAGAGTACTCAATCTCACTGTCTCGCACTTTTAAGTTAACATGCCCAACCACTCGTTGCTGTAAATGACCTAGGAAAATCCATCTTGGAACATATACAACACTAAACAATAAGTCACGCAATACCAAGGAAAAAGGGCAATCCAACCCCGTGGAGAAATCCATCTCCAAGTATCAAGTACTTAAGTAAAATCCACGCCGAGGAAAATCGATCCCTCAATAATATCATCCGCGTTCATTGGGAGTGTGTTACAGACTCCAGATGGGCTGCGGCAACCCAAGCACTATCATAATCCTTAGTATAACCACTGTAGTATGCAAACCGATCCCAAATCTCTCCTTACTCGGTTTTTGTATTTTAAGGCCATAAAACTATAATTTTATCTGATTGCCAATTTTTCTGTGATATAGCCCATGCTATTGGTATGGACAATCAGACCAGAATCACCTAAAATTTTGTCAGCCCATACAAAATCACATATGGAACAATAGTCAACACCTCACCATGATTTCTCGTCATTTTTTTTGACATTTTAAGGCCATAAAACTAGAATTTTGCACGATCCGAAAATTTCTTTATGCTATAGCCCGCATCATCGGCATGAGTCTAGGCGATTGGACCCACATCGCCTAAAAGTTTTCCAACCTATCAAAAATCACCTAAGGAACAATAGTCATAGCCTCAACATAACTGTTCCTTTTTTGGGCATTTTAGGGGCAGTAAACTGAAATTCTACTCGATTCCTAGATTTTTATGTGTTATAGACACCATTTGCATGGGCCCTGGTGAATAGACCAGCATCGCCTAAGATTTTTTTTGTCCCATCAAAAATCACCTAAGGAATAATAGTAAATTCCTCCCTATGATCGATCTTCATTTTTTGGCATTTTAGGGCCGTAAAACTAGAATTCTACCCGATTTTTGTATTTTCCCTTCCTATAGCCCACATTATTGGCATGGTTCTAGGCGAATGTCACACCCCTTTTTATCCCAAAGATATATAGGGTATGGATTATGTGGGTTAATAGAGTTTTTTCAATTAAAGTGACAAATTAGAGTAAGGATTATTTTATTTATAGTCGCCACATGGAATTGATTTTTGGGTATTCCAAATCACTTTTTATTTGAATCCCTAGTTAAAAGAAGGTTTTACTACATTATTATTGGACAGCAAAAATAAAGACCAAGTAAGGAGGTTTCTTGACAGGGAAGAAGGAGTGAGGCACTCAGCGAATTTCGTGGTTCTTGCACGGTCACTTTATTGACTTAAACTTGACTAGAATTATTTTGGATAAACTGTGATTTATTTGGTTTTTCATGTTTGGCCCATGCATACATTTATTATTGATAACTTTATTAATTTCAAACTAGGTCGGGGATAGCTTACCCAAACCAAGATGAGTATTCACGACCTTAGTTTGTGTACCGCGCCCTAATGTCACGATCCAAAATATACTAGCTGTGATGGTACCTAACCTAACCCACTAGGTAAGCCAACCAAATCTTTTGTAACGACTGGTAGTACAGATCATGAGCTTCTCAGAATAGAGTTTACTAAGCTGACATGAAATAAATGTATCTTCTGTTTGAAAAGTGCATAAATACAGCTTTACCAATTCTACAACTACCATGAACAAAAGGAAGCTACAACTGGAACGCATTTCCATCTTCAAATCCGACAACCATTGGGTATATCAATAACAACAGCCAACATCTGCACGCAATGTGAAAAAGTGTAGTATCAGTACAACCGACCACATATATTGAGTAAGTAACAAAAATAACCTTAGGTTGAATGTAGTGACGAGTTGTAATATAGGTCGGGTCCAGCACCAATAAATACTAGCAGATTAGAAAAATGAGGAGCATATAAATAAGAAAGTAGTTCAGTGATATAAATGCTCATCTTTTTCATAGTTTTCCAAAAATAGAGTTCCATTTTTCAAGAATATCAGTGAAAACTCAAATCCTTTACAGAAATCGTCGTAAAATATAAGATAGTTCCAAAACTGTAACTTATCTAAAATCCTTTTCACACTAAATAAGATGTTTCATTTTTATCTCCAGGTATCAAGTGTGAAATACCTCTCTATGACCACATATCAATGTGTGAAAAGAGTCATGAATGTCGTGATATCGTACAACATGAAGAAAAATGCACCTTTATGCATGTATGTCATGGGTACATGCCAATTCCATGTATCTAATAGATGAATCATGTACTAACACTCTCAGAGTACTCAATCTCACAGTCTGACACTTTCCAGTTATCATGCTCAACCTCTCGATACTGCAAATGGCCTAGGAAAACTCATCCCGGAATATATACAACACTGACAGTAAGTCACCCAGTACCAAGGAAAAAGGTTAATCCAACCTTGTGGAGAAATCCATCACTAGGTATCAAGTACTTCAGACAAACCTATGTCCACGAAAGTCCATCACTCAATAATATCATCCCAACTCATTGTAGGTGTGTTACAGACTCCGGACGGGCTGTGGCAGCCCAAAGACTATCATAATCATCAATATAACCATTGCGTTGTGCATTCCGATCCCAAAAATGTCGTTCCTCGATTTTAGCATTTTAGGGCCATAAAACTAAAATTTCGTCTGATTCTTAAATTTTATTGTGCTATGTAGCCCACGCCATTGCTATGGACGACCGTACCAGAATTGCCTAATAATTAGTTAGCCCATCAAAAATCACATATGGAACGATAATCAATGCCTCACCATGCTTGCTTCTCTTTTTTGACATTATAAAGCTATAAAACTAGAATTTCGCATGATTCGTAAATTTCTTTGTGATGTAGCCCGCACCATCGGCATGAGTCTGAGCGACTGGACCCACATCGCCTAAAATTTTTGCAACCTATCAAAAATAACCTATGGAACAATAGTAATCACTTCCATGAATCTTCCTTTTTTTGGGGCATTTTAGGGTCAGTAAAATTAAATTCTGCTCGATTCCTAGATCGTGTGTTATAGATACCATCGGTATGGGTCCAGGCGAGTGGACTTGCATCGCCTAAGATTTTTCTGTCCCATCAAAAATCACTTAAGGAATAGTATTCAATGCCTTGGTATGAAGATACTTCTTTTTTTTTTTGGCGTTTTAGGGCAATAAAACTAGAATTCTACCCGTATTTTGTATTTTCCTTTGCTATAGCCCACATTATCGGCATGGGTCCAGGTGACCATCATACCCCTTTTTATCCCAAAGATATATAGGTTATGGATTATATGGTTTAATAGAGTTTTTCCAATTAAAGTAACAAATTTGACTAAGGACTACTTTATTTACTAAGTCACCACATGGAATTGATTTTTTGGTATTTCAAGTCACCTTTATTTGAATCCCTAGTTAAAAGTAGGTTTGACTCTATTATTATTGGACCGTAAAAATAAAGACCTGGTAAGGAGGTCCGTTGATCGGGGAGAAGGTGTGTGGCACTCAGCGAATTTCGTGGTTCTCGCACGGTCGCTTTATTGACTTAAACTTGACTATAATTATTTTTGATGAACTGTGATTTATTTGGTATTTCATGTTTGGCCTCTGCATGCTTATATATTGATAACTTTATTAATTTCAAACTAGGTTGGGGATAGCTTACCCAAACCAAGATGAGTATTTCCAAGCTTTGTTCGTGTATTCTGCCCTAGTGTCACGATCCAAAATATGCCAGTTCTGGTGGTGCATAACCCAACCTGCTAGTTAAGCCAACCAATGTTTTCCCAATTTCAAAAATAGAATTAAGACAATCAAACAAAGGAATTATCTATATCTTAAACATTTTCTAAGGATTGGTAGTACAGATTATGAGATTCTAAGAATAGAGTTTACAAAACTAACATGAAGTAAATACATCTTCTGTTTGAAAAGTACATAAATAGAGTTTTACTAATCCTATGACTACCATGAACAAGAGGCAGCTACAACAGGAACGCATGTACATCTTCAAATCCGACAACTATTAGGTTCATCAATAACAACAGCGAACATCTGCATACAATGTGAAAAAGTATAGTATCAGTACAACCTACCCCATGTACTGAGTAATTAACAAACCTGACCATAGGTTAAAATTAGTGACGAGCTGTAACATAGGTCGGGTCCAACACTAATAACCAATCACAGTTCATAACAACGTGGAGCATATAAATAGGAAAGTAACTCAGAGATATAAATGCTCATCTTTTTCACAGCTTTTCGAAAATAGAGTTCCATTTTTTGAGAAAATTAGTTAGAACTCAAATTGTTTATAGAAATCGTCATAAAATATGAGATAGTTCAAAAATTGTAATTTATCTAAAATCCTTTTCACAGTACATAAGATGTTTCATTTTTCTTTCCGTCTAGTATGTGTGAAGTACCTCTCTATGACTACATATCGATGTGTGAAATAAGTTATGAATGACATGATGCCGTACGACATGAGGAAAAATGCATCTCTTTTGTTGTATGTCATGTTTGAATAGAAATTCCGTATATCTCAGAGATGAATGATGTGCTAACACTCTAAGAATACTCAATCTCACCATCCCACACTTTCGAGTTGTCATGTTCAACCACTCGGTACTATAAATGGCCTAGGAAAATCCAACTCAAAACATATACAATACTGATAATAAGTGACCCAGTACCAAGGAAAAGCGGCAATCCAACCAAGTAGAGAAATCCATCTCCAGGTATCAAGTACTTCGGACAAATCCATGTCCATGGAAATTCATCCGTCAATAGTATCAACCGCGCTACTGTGGGTGTGTTAAAGACTCCGGAGGGGATACGACAGCCCAAGCACTATCATAATCATCAAGATAACGCTGCAACGTGCAGTCCTATCCCAAAACTGTCATTCATAATCAGGTCCTCGGCTTCACTCCGTTATCATTCTCTCTAGTCTCACCCACGGGCTCACAATGTCATGAGAATAGTCCCAGAGCAATGATGATGTATCAATAAATAAAAACAAAGAAAGTGATATGATATGAATGCATGAATATGACTGAGTACGAAATATCAATGAAATCAATGAAAAGACAGCAAATAATGACCACTATGGGTCCTAGCAATATCGGCATAAAGCTTAAACATGATATCTAGCATGATTAACAAGTCAGTTACTTTATCATATGGTGAAAAGACAACTATCAACGAGATAAGGCCTCTATACAGTTCCATATGAAACAACAAAGTCACAATTCACAAGATGCACGCAGCATGCCTGTCTCCTATCATGTGTGTCACATCAACATCAATCACTACATACCCTCAGCACTTAGTTTCGAGGAGTTACTTACCTTGAACAAGCCAATTCCAATACCGAGAAAGCCAAGCGGTGCTCCAAAATTTCCATCTGGTGCTTTCGGACATCCGAATGACTCGAAACTAACAAAAAACAATTCAAATACATCAAACAATGCTAAAGGAACTAATCCCAATTGAAAAAGGTCGAATATTTAATCAAAAGCCTAAATCGGCCAAAACGTTCAACCTGGGCCCACGCCTCGAAACTCGTCAAACATACAAAATCCGAAACTCGTTCAATAATAAGTCCAACCATACTAGTTTCACTCAAATACGACTACAAATCGATGTTCAAAACTCAAAAATTTACTTTATAAAATATTTGACCAAACCCCCAAATTTCACTTAGAAATTGTAAATCAAATGCCAAAAACGAAGATGGATTCATGAAATATAACCAAAATCGAATGTAGAACATTTACCCTAATCTATATGGTGAAAATTTCCTCCAAATATTTTCCAAATCTGAGCTCCACAACTCAAAATATGACCAAATGAATAAACCTTCGATATTAAATACTTTTGCCCAAATGTTCTGCCTCATTTTGCATGCGAAACGATCCCAATACTTGTTTTTATGCCTCCAATATATTCCTTGTAATATTTCTTTCAAGATAGGCTTTTGAATCACTCCATATGACCTTATAATGAAGGAGATATGTCGGTTTCAATATGTAGAAATAGTGCAGATATTTAAATACGAAGTCAGTGGCAATTTCATTATTAGTCTGAAAAATCTTGCAACCCACTATCCAAAACTCACCCGATCCCCTTGGGACCCTATACGAACATGGAAACAAGTCCCATAACATAACACAGACTTACTCGAGGCCTCAAATCATGCATAACAACATTGAAACAATGAACACACCTCAAATAAAACTTAATGAACATTCGAACTTTCGACTTCCAAAAACTCGCACTGAAACATATCAAATCAAATCAAAATGAACTCAAATGTTTCACTCAAGTCTTAATAAATCATACGGAGCTACACGTGCCCCCAAACTACCACGAGAAGTGGAAAAATGCTCAAATGACCATTCAGGTCATTACTTTCTCCCCCACTTAAACATACGTTCGTCCTCGAGCGTGCCAAGAGTTATTCCCAGGGTCATAAAACTGCCGAATAACTTTACTTGGTGAATACTCGGGGGTAATCCCGCATCACACTATTTCAACTAGGCCCAACCACACCACACAACTGAATATCATTACTCCATCCTTAGTCCGTAAACAATAGTATCCAATTTACAATATTCGAAATTATTACAAGACCCAAACTTCACATATAAACATTGTATAAGTCTAAACAACCTGTATCAAGCCATAACCATGACCCAGGACACAATAACATGACATATCAGACAACTGAAATACTCATAGCGATAACTTCCGATCGTAATAACTGCTCGATAACCAACTCGACACAGGTAACGAATCTTATATCAACTAAATCTTGTTCTGAACTTTTGTACGCTGCCAATGATGAAAGAAACACACAGAAATGCGCAAACACTTATTGGACTAACAAGTCATGGAACTCCCTCATCCGACAACACTTATAGCGAATTTCTAAGCCAACTTCCATAATTATCCTTCCAACTATGTTCTAATCAATTACAATAGTATGCATTCTAGGTTCAATGACCTCTTTTCATCCAACACAATCGTTCTAGTGACATGCCATATCCACACAATCTAAAGCCACAACACGTGCAATCTATGAACCAATACGCAACAACCAAATCATGAAAAATGACTCAAACTAGAGAACTGTCTCGCAACCTTAACAAATACTACCATAAAGAAATACGAAAAATCCATCACACCCTGTAGGACCATCATATGAATCTAAAACAAAGGTTCATTGCTCAACATAATTTTGCTGCAATGCGTGCCCTATCCAAACACAAATCCATGGCATATACCTTAAGCCAGCCTGATCAAGATCAATAACAATGTGCAATTCGATATCAAGTACTCATAGTGCATTACCCCGACCACAGAGAGGCACATACAGTTCCAGACAAACCCCGAAAGAACATAACCAGTGCGACAACAATCATGAGATATTCAAATACTCATATCGCTCAAACTCCGTTATAAGGCCCTAATAGAACCGCCCCTTGCTTACTTATAACCTATAATTCACAACTGATCATAGCATAGAAGAGTAACTTACAGATCATTTTAGAACACGAATAACCTCAACTACAATCGTATGGAACATCCCTCAGTAATAGCAGTATAGAGCCAACCAATTCGACTCGCTATACAATACACATCCTAATTGGAACTATCAATTGACCCCATAACCCCCCGAAGTTCCACGATGACTGAATCATAACACATACTACCATCTGACTAGCTTCAGCCACAATTTCATAGTCCACAATCATGAAGCAATTTGCACCTGAGGATTCCTAGTCTCCAAATCCATAGAACACATGAATCACCATATCCAAACCCAACTCCACCACCTGAATATCTGGCACATCTCTCATACAAGATCATCCCATGAGGAATACTTCTAAACTTCTTTTGTGCCACAAAGAAAAATTTGAACATCAGTAGTCGATTAACCAGGACCGTACCGCCGCACCAATGAAGTATCTACAAATGAAAATACAGTGACCCTTCTAAAACTTACACCCTCATCAATCTATATCAAGTAGTAATATAATTTATCTAATCATCTGAGTTTTACAATACTGCCTAAAAATTTAGGACCTTCCTTTCGAAACATAATCATGACCTTCCACTTGAAAATCTCAATACTACATAACAAAAAACACCTATTATTCTATCATATGAAAGATACGAAAATCTCAAAATCAACTTGGAGTCGCAAGTACAATATGTATGTTCAATAAGCCAGAATCCTTCCATTTGATCCCATCTAGGAGGAAATGCCAATACACAACATGTTCCATACACCAGTAGGACATTTACATCTCGAACCATTATAAAAACAATCCAAAACTCTTCGAAACCCATTTTCACATACCCAAGCCATTAGAACATAATCTTTCTAATCAACCAAGCAACGCAAGTTGCCAAATTCCAAGAGCATTACCACAAAGCACCTGTAGAAACTCACCACATTACAAGTATCCAAAGAACCGATTATATCCATTACTGTGCTGATCCAACCTACTATCACGTTGTACTAGTTCTTTGAGTTCATCCCGAATTACCCTTCAAAATGATACTTCTCCTTTCTAGAACACTACGATCCTTAACCAAACGTGCCCCACTAACTCTAGCATGGAACCACACCGCCCTATGGATCATAAGTCGCTGAGTTCCCCCTTAAGCGCCCTAAAAGTACCAAAACTAAGATACCCACTCTGAAGAGACCTTCCGTGAATCTAAAGTTGCTTTTTTCCCCTTTTCCTGATACTAAAATGTAGAATCTATAAGGATATAAAAATATCGCAAGTCTTGACACTATCCAATGTAAATCTCAGCTTCTAGCCAAATACAAATCCTAAAAAGTTCTCCGTTGCTACATATATATCTTGAACCCCATTAGAACCATTAACCCCATTAGAACCATTCTCAAGAGTCATCCACTTTACTCAAATCTCAATTAAACCGACCAAATGGACTGGGTGACCTGTGCCACATTAGCATAGAAACAACCAAGGAAGTAATCACTCTCTCCAGTCTCACCCACAGACTCAGTATGTCATAAGAATAGTCCATAGACAATGGTATGATGTATCAATAAATAATAATTGAGACATAGATATGTTATGAGTGCATGAATATGACTGATTACGAAATGTTAGTGAAATTAATGAAATGATAGTAAACAAGACCATTATGGGTCCTAGAAATATTAGCATAATTCATAAATAAGATATCTAGTATGATTGACAGCTCAATTACTTTATCACATGGTAAAAAAATAGATATTAACGAAATAGGGCCTTTATTCATTGCTATAGAAACAACGGAGTCACAATTCACATGGTGCACGCCCACATGCCAGTTATCTAGTATGTGTGTCACCTCAACATCAATCACATAATACGTAATTTGGGGTTTCATACCCTAAGCACTATGTTTAGAGGAGTTACTTACCTCGAAAATGCCAATTTCAATACCGAGCAAGCCATGCAATGCTCCAAAAATGCCATCCGGTGAGTTCCGACCATTGAAAGTCTCTAAACTAACCAAAAGTAACTCGAATACATCAAATAATGCTAAAGGAACCAATTCCACTTTCAAAAGCCCAAATTGGCCAAAACGCCTTACACGGGCAGGTTCCTCAGAATCCGACGAACTGACAAAATACGACAACCCATTCACTTGCGAGTACAACCATTATAATTTCACTCAAATATGACTCCAAATCGATGTTCAAAACACAAAAAGTCACTTTATAAAACTTTAAAGAAAACCCCCAAATATCACTTTGAAATCAACAATCAAATACCAAGAACGAAGATGGATTCATGAAATATAATCAAAATCTAGTATAAAACACTTACCTCAATCCAAATTCGATCCCCCTAACTCAAAATATGACCAAATGAACAAACCTTTAATATTAAGTATTTTTTCCCAGCCGTTCTGCCTTGTTTTGCATGCCAAACGATCCCAAAACTTGCTTTTGATGCCTCCAATAGATTTCTTATTATATTTCAACCAAAATAGACTTTTGAATCGCTCCATTTGACCATATAATGAAGGAGATATGTTGGTTTCTGTATTTTGGAAATAGTACAGATATTTAAATACAATAGCAATTGCGTAATTAATCTGATAAATCTGGCAAGACAATTCTATCCAAAACTCACCCGAGCCCCTCAATATCCCGTGCGAACATGTCAACATGTCCAATAACATAACACGTACTTACTCGAGGCCCATACCAACATCGAAACAATGAAACACACTTCAAATTAATTTAATGAACGTTCGGACTTTCGACTTCCAGAAACTCGTGCCGAAACATATCAAATCAACTCTAAAATGAATTTAAATTGTGCACACAAGTCCTAATACATCATATGGAACTACTCATCCCCCAAATTACCGAGCAAAGTGAAATGCTCAAAACGATCGTTCAGTTTGTACACCTAAAGATTGAAACCTACGCGAATTTAATTAAATAAGAAACTTTTATTTATTTGAAAGAATTGTAACAAGATGTGTCCTCGCGACCTTGCCACTATATTTACGTCCTTATTCACTTTGTTAAAATAAATTACTTTGAGGTTTAGATTACGGAAAATAGTAGTTCATTTTTATTGTGAACGAAAATGGTTCTTTGTAGCGTAACGGTGGTAAGACAACATATGGATATTATTGAGAGTAAACCTTACTTATAACTTTACTATTCTTCTTATTTATACCTATACTATATTAAAAACATAAAGATCCATAAAAAAATTATTTGCTTTTTTGACCTTTTAATGATAGAGTTTACATTGAATAAAACAATCATTTAACTTTCTTTTAATATTTCGAACTTTAAAATTAGCTAAAATTTTTGTTATAACAGCTTTCTTTATTTGAACTAATTATGAAGTCTTTACAATTAATTTGCTCTCCCTATTAATTAACAATGAAGTCATCAGAATGTAATTTGCTTTGCAATTGTATTTGTATTTGGTTTGTTTAGCTCGGGTCTATTAATTCCTGACATGTTATATTATTTAGGTTTCCTTTATAACAAATATTACTGCCATCATGAAATCCAAATTATAAAAATAGGACGCTAAAAAGATTTAGGTTTAAAAGTTCTGTTTAAACAAAAAAAGAGTGCCGTAGGGTACCTTATTATTCCAGGACTTGGAATCTTTTTAAATCTACGTTACTCTTGGAGAGTGTATAAAATTATAATGTGGTCAAACTAGTTTATATTTTTTGACTTATTTATATATTTGATAAAATTAAAAATGCTTATAAATTAAGTGTTTTAAATCAAAAATAAGCCAAAAGCCATAAGTTGGTTTCCTCAAACTTATCAAATTTCAGCTTATAAACACTTTAAGCTTGACCAAAATATTTACTATTTTATCCCTGACATACTTCTTTATAAAACAAAAATTCTTTGTATACGCAGTTCTTTAGCTGCTTAATATTAATCTTAGCAATTTTGTCCAAAATACGTAACTGCTTATTTTTTAAATCAGTTTCAACACTTAAAATTACTTTTAAACACCTAATGCTTATGAGCTACTCTAAATCAACTAAGAAAAATGAGCTCCTATTCTCAGTTATCCATGGACTCTTTCTTTTAGCTTGACCATATATATTCAGATTCATACCGCATAGGGTCCCACTCGAAGGAACCATTTCTTATCAAGAATACTTTTATACACAGGGTTCGAACTCGAGACTTTTGATTAAGAAAAGAGTATTCCCATTCTTTGTACCACATTCTCGGGTGGCCTTCTAGCTTCTTTGTTGGTTAAGCACTTAAGTGCAGTTATCAATTCATTGCATGGATCCCTTTAAAAGAAGCCTAGGTTCATGTAAGTGATATCGTGTCTAATTCGAAGTTGATTATCTTCAAGTTTATTTCAACTACATATTTCTCTTTCTCCTACTGCACTTATTTGCATCATCTAAATGAACATATGTGTACAATTTGATTGAAGTATTTAAATGTAGTTGAAACGCTACTTGTTTCACAAACGACTTGTTCCCTCGAACTTAATGATTCGACCTTTCAACTTTTTGTATAGAATTTGATTAGCTTGGTTAGTTTTAAAGTAATATTTATTCGTTGAATTTTTAACTTCACTGGCAGATTCAATTTGTTGATCTTCTACTTGCAAACTGTAGGGTATGTGAAATTTCTGTGCAGTCCCAAAATGTTTTGCTCTTAATTTAATATGTATCACTATTTAAATCTAGGTTCTCTATTTTTCAGTTATTCGTCGTAAAATGTTGGTTCAACACTAATCTATGTTCAGACTAAAAATTGTCAAAAATAGTTTGAAGATTCTTATTTTGCCTTGAGTTAAAAGTTATTTCATAGTTTAAGACTGATGCAGTTAATCTCTTTCACTTTCTACTGATCAGAAGTTTCAACCTTTTAATTTATCATATCACACTTTAATTTTATTAAAATATGTAATGTTTATATGGTTTTAAAAAAAATACTTATTAGAGATAATATACACACGTAGGGCGCATACGTTAAAACTAGTTGTTATTAATTAAGCGATGAAGCTAATATAAATCAAACCTCATAAGAAAATTATATATTTGCATTTGCACCTAAGATTTTTCTAGCAGTAATTATTTTATTAGATTATTTGAGTTAATCAAGCGCCGCTAGTGGAAAAAGAAGAAGGTTGATTTTAATTATTGATAAAACATGGCTAGCACTTGAATTTAATTGGCAGTTGTCTGTCTTGAAAGGATATCGTAAAATTGTACGTTCCTATTTAATCTATACCTATTTTATAAAATTTTTTTAACTTGTACTAACTTTTTAATCAAATTCAGCCCCTTTCTCATCCTCCCCCTTCTTCCTCTTCTTCTTCTTCTTCTTCTTCTTCTTCTTCTTTCTTCTGCTGTTGTTAGTGCTGCTATGAAGCTTCAGTTCATGAGATGATTGTCATAAATATGTTTATCAGATTGTTTAAAAACAAATTATAAACACTTACATAAGTTAGTAAATAATAATTTGTGAATATTTCCATGTACGTAAGTTAGTAGACAATGATAATTCAGTTTTTTTCACGTTTATTGTTTCTAAAATTTATGATTTAGCTACTGTTGGAAATCTGATTATTTATCTAGTATGTTAGAAACCTTTTTGAATAAATTCAGGTTATATAGTGATGAAGTTTTTACAAATGAACTAAATAACTTCAACATCTTTTGCTGATATTTTTGTAAAAGCTTTATGACAACTAATGAATCCAGGACAAATAAACTTCTGCTTTAAGTGCTGAAATTTTACAAATAAACTAAATAACATCAGCATTTTCTGCTAAAAATTTTGAAAATAACTTATCCATGACAAAAAAAGTTCAGCTTATTTAGTGCTGAAGTTTTTATAACATAACTAAATAACTTTAGCATCTTCTGCTAAAGTTTTTGAAAAAACTCTATGATAGAACTATTGAATCCAGGACCAAAAAACTTAAGCTTATTTAGTACAATTAAAAATAAAAATTTCAGCAAATAGAGAATAAAACTTCAGCTATAATTCTTAGGTTCAACAATTACAAACAAAAACGTCACCTACTATGCTTGAGTTCGGCAATTACAAACAAAAACATCAGCAAATAGAGAACAAAACTTTAGTTACAATGATTAAGTTCAGCAACTTCAAACAAAAAAACATCAGCACACTTGGTTCGGCACACGTGCTACTTCAGGCCCGTCTACTAGAATGCTGAAATTTTGCGTGGTTGCATTTGCCACTTCAGCCCCATATGCTGAAGTTACTTGAAAAAGTGGGTACACTGGTAATTCTTTTTCAAAACAGGGTACAAGTTAAAACGTGACCCAAAAAGCGAGTATATATTATCACGACCCAAACTGGAGGGCCATGACTAGAACCCTGCCATACTTGCCCAGCACCAACGTGCATTTATCTAACTTCTTTATTATATTTTAGGGCTGACAAGATCAATATAAATTGTAGACATGGATCATGGACAACAAACAATAAAATATGATGGTATGAATATACATAACATAGGATGACTAGACAATCTAGAAACTATATATAAGGTACGAGCTACCACGCTTCCATGAGAGACTATACAATAAAAATTCAGCCGACAAGGCATACAAATCTATAAATGAGTCGACACGTGTCTATGAGTCTCTAGAGGAACATAAACTGCTCCAACTAGACGGAATATGACCCCGACATACCTATAACATCTATAACAAAAATACTTACCAAGACCACGACAGATCCGGGGAAGGGATCTCGCAAATCACTGCTAAAGTAGACAACCTACTCTGGTGGAGGAGCTGCACCTGCCTGTCTATCAGGACATGCAGCACGACATGCAGCGTCCACCAATAAAAGAATGCTAGTATGAATAAAGTACTGAGTATATAAGGCAGGGAACCATAAGTACGAATAGTGATATAAGCAGGGATAATGAATGTACAACTTGTAACATCTACGTACCTCTGAAGTCTATTGACATGAAATGCATGATAAATATGTATGTATATGTATATATGTATATATATATATATATATATATATATATATATATATATATATATATATATATATATATAATTTTATAACATACGCCTCTGTGGGCATCATCATATTGTTCCCGACCATAATAGGCTCGGTAAAAATATATACCCGACCATCATAAGGCTCGGTAGTATTGTACATAGCCACATGGAGCTCAGTAAAATCCAACTGATCAATGGTTGCATAATAGGTGCCGTACGCAATCTACTATAGCGCGGTTCAGTAGAGTAGAATAGATACATATAAATAATGTATGCTCGCCTCATGGAATCACGTTCTAAACCTTTCAGAGTGACGTATGGTCGGTATCCTCTATTCACGTTATTAGGACTAACTCTTCACTATGAACCGTGTCAGAATGAGGAAGTATCAACATCATTAATAACATAAGAATAATAGAACCAACATTAACATCAATCGTTCCATAAGAGGGGAAACAATGTAAGTACTTCTAGCTTCTAAGAGTAGAATATCTCTAGAAGCTCGTTCATTGCATTATCCGAGTCATGCAAAAGAAGGAAAGGGATAGCCTCACATGCCTTGTATATACTGCCTTAATCTCAAGATATGCAATTATCACGGCTCCTTAGTCTACAATAAGAGAAATGATACTATCGTTATCATTTAGGCATCGTAACTGCTATGTATTGAACACAACCTATTTTATGAGGAAGCGAACAACTCCTCTATATATATGACTTCATAAAAGTAGCCCAAACAACATCAATAATAATAATATTGAGCCTACCAAAATAGTCCACGCATAACCTAATCACTTCATACATACGACAACCGCCGTAGTTTTACCCACAAAAGTTATGAAGAATAACCAGCCCACGACCATACATCTATATTGTGTTTCTCCACACCCCTCCTCCTCCAAAACTCCACAAAATAGTAGTGAAACACGTATCCCAACAGCAACACACGAATAACTCGAATTCACGACTTCCGATCACTATCGTGTTAGTTCTTACATGTATAGAACGAATTACCATAAATTCACAGAAAAATAAATGTATGAAAGAGAGCAGTATACCTACCTTACTTTTTAAATAACTCAGCCCTTCCTTGGTTCTTCAATCTGTATGATTTACCCCCAATTAGAACGTGAAAGACATGGACAATCGATTAGTGTTTGTGGAAAATTTTTGGGAGGAAGTTTACAGGGGAATAAGACTTGTTATTTGTGATATATATATTTAGAGTTATATTGTTGGAGATAACCCTTTAAATGGTCTCTTTGGCCAACCAAAAATTTCCTATTTTTGGGCTATCATTTAACCAAGTAGGTGAAACACCAACTTATCACCTAGCAGCTTGTGCAGTCTCGCAAAAATTCCAATATATCTCTACTCAGATGTTGTATTGATAGAAGGTTTAATGTGTTGGAGGCTAGACTCATAGATATTTAATTTGCTGGGTAGATCACCCTGTAATTCCTTGTAATTTGAGAGAAAAGTATTATTAATATTTTACCTAATGTTTAAGTAAAACTATGAACCTAAGTTGCGAAAACTTTTGTCGACCTTTGTTTCATAACTTGTTTCACTTTTAGACTTATGATACGAATACTATATGATTAACTACAACAACAACTACCCAGTATAGTCCCACAAAGTGGGGTCTGGGGAGGGTAATATGTAGACGGGCCTTATTCCTACCCGAAAGGGCAGAGAGGCTGTTTCCAATCGAACCTCGGCTTAGTGAAGGAAAGGAAAAACAAAAACAAAAACAAAAGAGCATTAGTAACTCCAGCAGAAATAGCGTAAATAACTATCTAAACATAAGAACCATAAATAAAATAGAATGCAGTAATATCATACAATAACTACCATAAATAACTATCATAAGGGAGACACAATCCAATACACAAATCATCTATGGATAGCCCTGCCAAGCCTCACCCAACCCTGGGTGAGGAGTATGAAAAACTCTAGAAGCCCCTATCCTACAACCCTGATACTAGATCTCCAGACTTTCCTATCAAGGGCCATGTCCTCGGAAACCCGCATTCTAGCCATGTCATGCCTAATCACCTTTCCCCAATACTTCTTAGGCCTCCCTCTGCCTCGTCGTACGCCCACCATCGCCAGCCGCTGACAACTCCTCACCGGGGAATCAAAACTTCTCCTCCGCACATGCCCAAACCACCTCAGCCTCGCTTCTCGCATCTTCTCATCCACCGGGGCTACGCCCACCTTCTCTCAAATAAATTCATTTTTAATCTTATCTAACATGGTGAGCCCGCACATCCACCTGAGTATCCTAATCTCTGCAACAATCATTCTCTGAACATGAGAGTTCTTCACTGGCCAGCACTCCGCCCCATACAACATGGCACGTCTAACCACAGCTCTATAAGATTTCCCCTTGAGTTTTTGTGGAAGTTTCTTGGCACACAGGAATCCTGATGCAAGCCTCCACTTCAACCACCCCGCTCCTATACGATCACTGACGTCCCCGTAAATCTCTCCGTCCCCCTGAATCACCGACCCAAGATATCTGACAGTGTCCCTCTTGGCGATGACCAGAGATCGAATCATCACGTCCCTTCCTACTTCGCTCGGCTCGGCGCTAAACATGCACTCCAAGTATTCTGTCTTAGATCTTCTTATTTTGAAACCCTTAGACTCGAGAGTCTGTCTCCATACCTCGAACCTCTCAATAACACCGACCCTCGTCTCGTCAATCAAGACTATGTTATCAGCAAATAGCATACACCAAGGCACATCCCATTGAATATGTCGGGTTAGAGCATCCATCACCAAGGCAAACAAGAGAGGGCTAAGCGTCGATCCTTGATGGAGCCCCATAACAAGTGGAAAATTGTCTTAGTCGCCACCCACCGTCCTAACCCTAATCTTAGCTCCATTGTGCATGTCCTTGATTACTCTGATGCAGGCTTCCGGCAGACTCTTCGCCTCCAAAGCACCTCCGTAGCACCTCCCTTGGGACCTTTTTATACGCCTTCTCCATGTCGATAAGCACCATGTGCAGGTCCTTCTTCTTATCCCTGAACTGCTCCACCAGCCTCCTTACAAGGTGGATAGCTTCTGTAGTGGAGCGACCCAGAATGAAACTGAACTGGTACGCAGAGGTAAATGTCATCTCCCTCACCCTCACCTCGATCACCCACTCCCAAACCTTAATGGTGTGACTTATTAATTTGATACCCCTATAGTTGTTGCAGCACTGGATGTCCCCTTTTTTCTTGTACAAGGGAACCACTGTACTCCACCTCCACTCCTCCAGTATCCTTTTGGTCCTGAAGATCGCATTGAACAACTTGGAGAGCCACTCCACTCCTGACCTACCCATGCATTTCCAGAACTCCACCTGCATTTCGTCAGGCCCGGTCGCTCGACCCCTACTCATCCTATGCAAAGCCCCCATGACCTCCTCCGCCCTAATGCGCCTGCAGTACCCACGGTCTCTATGTTGCTCTGAATGCCCCAACTACCCTAGCTCTATGTTACGATCCCCCTCCTTGTTAAGTAAGTCTCGAAAGTACGCCTGCCACCTCTACTTGACTAGAGACTCCCCCATCAAAACTCTACCATCCTCGCCCTTGATGCACCAAACTTGGTCAAGATCACGGGCCTTCCTTTAACTTGCCTTAGCTAGCCGGAATAACTTCCTATCCCCGTCTTTCTCCCCTAATACCTCGTACATGCAACCAAACGCCGCGTTTTTAGTTTCCGTAACTGCCATCTTTGCTTCTTTCCTCGCCACCTTGTAGATCTCCCTGTTCACTCTCCATTCTTCTTCGCTTGTACTCCCAGCAAACATAGCAAACGCCGCCTTCTTCACCTCCACTTTTCCTTCAACTACATCATTCCACCACCAGTCATCCTGATGCCTGCCTTAATAGCCCTTGGCTACCCCGAGCACATCCTGTGCTACCTCCCTAACCAAGTTCACCGTCTCTGACCATATAGCGTCTGCTTCCCCAGTACTTCTCCAAGCTTCGCGCTCAGCTAACCTCCTCTCCAACTCCAGTGCTTTATCCTTAGTCAAAACACCCCATCTAATCTGCGGTTGTCCACGAGCACCCTCCCCTTCCTCTTCACCCAGAGACCGACATACGTCACTAGGAGTCTATGAAGAGTCGAAAGGGACTCTCCCGGTATAACCTTGCAGTCTTTACACATACCCCTATCACTCCTTCTAAGGAGGAGGACATCAATCTGAGTCCTCGCCGTTGAACTCTTGAAGGTGACCAAATGCTCCTCCCTCTTATGAAATGACGAGTTCGCAATCAGAAGCTCGGAAGCCCTGGCGAAATCAAGTAGTGACGTGCCTCCTCCGTTCCTAACCACAAAGCCGAAGCCACCGTGTACCTCACCATAACCACTAGAATCTTCCCCAATAGACCATTAAAGTCCCCTCCAATGACTAACTTCTCAAATTAGGGAATACTACTCACCAGATCATCCAAGCCCTCCCAAAAGTGCCGCTTAACCTCCTCGTCTAAGCCCCCTTGCGGCGCATAAGCGCTGATGACGTTGAGGACGCAACCCCCAATAACAAACTTAATAGACATTAAACTATCATTCACTCGCCTAACCTCGACCACGGACTCCCTTAGTTTCCTATCTATGAAGATGACCACTCCACTCTTACCTCTCACGACCTCAGAATACCACGGCTTAAATGCGTCTGCATTCCTCGCCTTCGACCCTTTCCACCTAGTCTCCTGGACACAAGCTATGTTAACCGTCCTCTTCTGAAGAACCTTCGCCAACTCAATGGACTTACCTGTCACAGTGCCTATGTTCCACGACCCAATCCTTAATGTATGAGCGTTCGCTACCCTCTTCTCACTCTTATATCCCGCCCTACCCGCAAGACCCCTCCCTTCTCCCTTACTCACCCCTGCCACCGCCCCCATCCCCCGAGAACATGACCTTACACTATCATCCCCCGCCGGGGCCACTTTCTCTCCAACCGACTATGGAGAATAGTGACGTACACACGCACTATAGTGGAATACGCAAGAAGATGCAAACTAGATTGCAACAGATTAAACCTCACACGGAATGCTAGCCAGAATACGTAAAAAGGTGTGCAGAGTAAACAAGAGAGCGCGAGGTACCAACTCCTGGAGGAAAAACCTGAAACTAGGCTTTGATGCGCCTGAGGTCAAATGTTGCCAACTGTTGCACGTCTCGGCCGGTGTTGCTTAGCTACTCACTCCCAAACGCCGCAAAGTGGCCTCGCCGCCGTGACTAGTACCTGGGGCTAGTTTTCTTAAAGCTTATTGAAACGGGTAGGTCTGGTGCGTCCTGCCGAAAATCTGAACGGTGGTCGCCAGAAGTAGTGTAGCTTGCCGGAAATTCTCGACAGAAAAATAAGGCACTTGTCCAAGAAAATAGAACACACCCACACACACCCACAAAAATAAGAATAGAGAATAGGAAGAAAAGAAAAAAAGGAAGCGAGGAAAAAGAGAACGGAGCAGGGGTCACCAGAAAAATCGTCAGAGAATACAGAACGTATAGACTCACCGAAAAACACGTCCCGACCCAGCAGCGAAAGGAACAAGAAGCAAGACTTACAGGGAAATGTTGAAATAAAAAGGAACAAGAAGCCAAAATAAATGTACAAATAAAAAGGAACAAGAAGCAAGGGATCAGGACACCACTCCAAGTACATGAAAAAAGGGATCACTAAATTTCTAGCCACTCAAAAAAAAAAAAAACCAGTTGGCAACTCTAAGTTAACTAAGTTCTTAATTTATTTCCAATTAAATGATTTACCAACACATATAATTTGCAGTACCTGAAATTTAATATGTAAGAATACAAATAATGAGAAGAAAAAGAAAAAGCAGTGACTCGTGTCTTCACAATAAGTGCAGACTTTGGTTTGAGGGAGTTATGTGATGTCCTTGTTTATATAATTTTGTTTTCCGAAAAATGTGAAGAAAATGAAAGGCATTAAAATCTGGAAGGAACAAAAGGAAAATGGTTTGGGTTATGCTCAAATTCGAGTGACATTAAAGTAAAATAAATCAAATATGGAAGGAACAAAAGGACAATAAGTGAGAAAATGTTAGAAACGGGTACTATACCTGAACTAATAAAAATATTGATTTTGAGTGAAACCCAAATATCAAAATTCGATTTTGTGCAAAACCAAGATAACAAAATTTGATATTGAGTAACCCAGATGCGAAAATTCAATTTTGAGCAAAACCCAGGTAACAAAACTCGAATTTGAGAATAACCCAGCTAATAAACTGGAGCTTACTGGGATTTTCAGTCTCCGATAGTAAACCAGATCTCCTACTAAAAAGAGATTTAAACATAGAAATACACTCACAAACAATCTATACAAAATGAAGTAAAGATCAAATTTTTTATGAAACATAAAAAATTGTTGACAAATCCTTACTCCAACTTGAATACAACAAAAAATTCGTCTAAGCCTAAGTTTCAAATATAAGAACAGAGAATATAGCAGAGGAAGAACAAATTTGAAGGAAAAAAAAAACAAACAAAGCATAGGCTTTTACAAACAATTCACAAAGGGACACCCAAGAAAATATAATCTAGAAAAAAAATTGATTGTAAAAATATTTGCTGACTAGCAATTAATTTCTACCAACAAAAAAATCGAAAAATGAAGATTTCACAAACCTGCAAAAATGGGTTGTTGAGAAATAATAACAAAAGGTTAACCCAGAAGATATATAGAAAAAAAATTGTGCTTACCTGTGGTAAGATAGGTAGCAGTTTTCCAACATGATATTTTCTCCAAACTTGAAGAAAAAAAAAATACTACCTCTTGGGTATATTAAGCACCGCTATGTTTACCTAAAATTATGAGTTACAACATCCTTGATTCGTTTAACTTCTAATATTTGTTAATCACCCTTATAATTTGATACCCCTATAGATGTTGTAGCACTGGTTTTCCCGTTTGTTCTTGTACAAGGGCACCACTGTACTCCACCTCCACTCCTCCGACATCCTTTTGGTCCTGAAGATCGCATTGACAACCCGGGGAGCCACTCCACTCCTGACCTACCCATGAATTTCCTGAACTCCACCTGCATTTCGTCAGGCCCGGTTGCTCGATTCCAACTCATCCTACGCAAAGCCCCCATAACCTCCACCGCCCTAATGGGCCTGCAGTACCCACGGTCTCTATGTTACTCTAAATGACCCAACTCCCCTAGCTCTATGTTACGATCCCCCTCCTATTAAGTAAGTCTTGAAAGTACGCCTTCCACCTCTACTTGACTTGAGACTCCCCCATCAGAACTGTACCCTCCTCGCCCTTGATGCACCGAACTTGGTCAAGATCAAGCGCCTTCCTTTACCTTATATTAGCTAACTAGAATAACTTCCTGTCCCCGCTTTTCTCCCCTAATTCCTCTTATATGCGACCAATCGCCGCGTTTTTAGCTTCCGTAGCCCCCAGCTTTGTTTCTTTCCTCGCCACCTTGTAGATCTTCCTGTTCGCTCTTCGTTCTTCCTCGCTTGTGCTCCCAACCAACTTAGCAAACGCTGCCTTCTTCCCCTCCACTGTTCCTTCGACTATATCGTTCCACCACCAGTCATCCTGATGTCTGGCTGAATAGCCCTTGGCTACCCCAAGCACATCCCATGCTACCTCCGTAACCAAGTTCTCCGTCTCTGACCACATAGCGTCCGCTTCCCCAGAACTTCTCCAAGCTCCGCGCTCAGCTAACCTCTTCTCCAACTCCTGTGCTTTCTCCTTAGTGATAACACCCTATCTAATCTGCAGTTGTCCCTGAGCACCCCTCCTCTTCCTATTCACCTAGAGACCGACATCAATCACTAGGAGTCTATGAAGAGTCAAAACGGACTCTCCCGGTATAACCTTGCAGTCTTTGCACATACCCCTATCACTCCTTCTGAGGAGGAGGTAATCAATCTAAGCCCTCGCCGTCGAACTCTTGAAGGTGACCAAATGCTCCTACGTCTTATGAAATGACGAGTTCGAAATCAGAAGCTCGGAAGCCCTGGCGAAATCAAGAAGTGACGTGCCTCCTCCGTTCCTAACCACAAAGCGGAAGCCACCGTGTACCTCACCATAACCACTAGCATCGTCCCCAATATGAACATTAAAGTCCCCTCCAATAACTAGCTTCTCAGATTCGGGAATACTACTCACTAGATCATCCAAGCCCTCCCAAAAGCGCCTCTTAATCTCCTCATCTAAGTCCGCTTGCGGCGCGTAATTGCTGATGACGTTGAGGACGCATCGCCCAATAACCAACTTAATAGGCATTAACTTATCATTCACTTGCCTAAATTCGACCACAGACTTCCTTAGATCCTATCTACCAAGATGCCCACTCCATTCTTACCTCTCACGACCTCAGAATACCACAGCATAAACCCGTCTGCATTCCTCGCCTACGACCCTTTCAACCTAGTCTCCTGGACACAAGCTATGTTAACCCTCCTCTTCTGAAGAACCTTCGGCAACTCAATGGACTTGCCCGTCACAGTGCCTATATTCCACGACCCAATCCTTATACTATGAGCGTCCGCTACCCTCTTCCCACCCTTACATCCCGCCCTACCCGCAGGACCCCTCCCTGCCCCCCTACTCACCCCTGCCACCGCCCCCATCCCCCGAGGACATGACCTTACACTGTCATCCCCCGCCGAGGCCACTTTCTCTCCAACCGACTATGGAGAATAGTGACACACACACGCACTATAGCGGAATACGCAAGAAGATGCAAACTAGATAGCAACAGATTAAACCTCACACGGAATGCTAGCTAGAATACGTAAAAAGGTGTATAGAGTAAACAAGAGAGCGGGAGGTACCAACTCCCGGAGGAAAAACCTGAAACTAGGCTTTGATGCGCTCGAGGTCAACTGCTACCAACTCTTGCACGTCCCGGCCGGTGTTGCTTAGCTACTCACTACCAAAAGCCACAAAGTGGCCCCGACACCGAGACTAGTACCTGGGGCAAGTTTTCTGAAAGCTTATCGAAATGGGTAGGTCTGGTGCGTCCTGCCGAAAATCTTAACGGGGGTCGCGGGAAGTACTGTAGCTTGCCGGAATTCCTCGATGGAGAAATAAGGCACCTGTCCAAGAAAACAGAACACACCCACACACACGCAAAAATAAGAATAGAGAATAGGAAGAAAAGAAAAAAAGCAAGCGAGGAAAAAGAGAACAGAGCAAGGGTCGCCAGAAAAATCACCAGAGAGTACTGAAGGTATAGAGTCACCGGAAAACAGGTCCCGACCCAGCAGCGAAAGGAACAAGAAGCAAGACTTACAGGTAAATGTAGAAATAAAAAGGAACAAGAAGCCAAAAAAAATATATATAAATAAAAAGGAACAAGAAGCAAGGGATCACCACTCCAACTACAAAAAGCAAGGGATTAGGACACCACTCCAAGTACAAGAAAAAAGGGATCACTAAATTTCTAGCCACTCAAAAAAAAAAAAAGAAACAGTTGACAACTATAAGTAAACTAAGTTCTTAATTTATTTCCAGTAATATGATTTACCAACACATATAATTTGCAGTACCTGAAATTTAATATGTATGAATACAAATAATGAGAAGAAAGAAAAAGCAGTGACTCGTGTCTTTACAGTAAGTGCAGACTTTGGTTTCAGGGAGTTATGTGATGTCCTTGTTTATATAATTTTGTTTTCAGAAAAAAGTGAAGAAAATGAAAGGCATTAAAATCTGGAAGGAACAAAAGGAAAATGGTCTGGGTTATGCTCTAATCCGAATGACACTTAAGTAAAATAAATCAAATCTAGAAGGAACAAAAGGACAACAAGTAAGAAAATGTTAGAAAAGGGTACTATACCTGAAGTAAAAAAAATTGATTTTGAGTGAAATCCAATATCAGAATTTGATTTTGTGCAAAACCAAGATAACAAAATTCGATATTGAGCAAAACCCATATGCAAAAATTCAATTTTGAGCAAAACCCAAATAACAAAACTCGAATTTGAGCATAACCCAGATAATGAAATGGAGCTTACCGGGATTTTCAGTATCCGATAGTGAACCAGATCTCCTACTAATAAGAGATTGAAACATAGAAATACACTCACAAACAATCTAAAAAAAATGAAGTAAAGATCAAATTTTTTATGAAACATAAAAAATTGTAGACAAATCCTTACTCCAACTTGAATACAACCAAAAATTAGTCTAAGCCTAAGTTTCAAATATAAAAACAAGAATATAGCAGAGGAAGAACAAATTTGAAGGAAACAAAAAACAAACAAAGCATAGGCTTTTACAAACAATTCACAAAGGGACACACAAGATAATATAATCTAGAAAGAAAATTGAATTTAAAAATATTTGCTAACTAGCGATTAATTTCTAACAACAAAAAAATCGAAAACTGAAGATTTCACAAACCTGCAAAAATGGGTTGTTGAGAAATAATAACAAAAGGTTAACCCAGAAGATATATAGAAAAAAAAGTGTGCTTACTTGTGGTAAGATAGGTAGCAGTTTTTCAACTTGATATTTTCTCCAAACCTACAAAAAAAAAAAAAATACTACCTCTTGGGTATATTAAGCACCGCTATGTTTACCTAAAATTATGAGTTACAACATCCTTGATTCATTTAACTTCTAATATTTGTTAATCACCCTTATAATTTGATACCCCTATAGATGTTGTAGCACTGGTTTTCCCGTTTGTTCTTGTACAAGGGCACCACTGTACTCCACCTCCACTCCTCCGGCATCCTTTTGGTCCTGAAGATCGCATTGACAACCCGGGGAGCCACTCCACTCCTGACCTACCCATGAATTTCCTGAACTCCACCTGCATTTCGTCAGGCCCGGTTGCTCGATTCCAACTCATCCTACGCAAAGCTTCCATGACCTCCTCTGCCCTAATGCACCTGGAGTACCCACGGTCTCTACGTTGCTCTGAATGCCCCAACTCCCCTAGCTCTGTGTTACGATCCCCCTCTTCGTTAAGTAAGTCTCGAAAGTACGCCTTCCATCTCTACTTGACTTGAGACTCCCCCATCAAAACTCTACCATCCTCGCCCTTGATGCACCGAACTTGGTCAAGATCACGCGCCTTCTTTTACCTTGCTTTAGCTAATCGGAATAACTTTTTGTCCCCGCCTTTCTCTCCTAATCCCTCGTACATGCGACCAAACACCGCTTTTTAGCTTCCGTAACCGCCAGCTTTGCTTCTTTCCTCGCCACCTTGTAGATCTCCCTGTTCGCTCTCCGTTCTTCCCCGCTTGTGCTCCAAGCCAACTTAGCAAACGCCACCTTCTTCACCTCCACTTTTCCTTCGACTACATCATTCCAGCACTAGTCATCCTGATGTGTGCCTGAATAGCCCTTGGCTACCCCGAGCACATCCCATGCTACCTCGCTAACCAAGTACGCCGTCTTTGACCACATAGCGTCCGCTTCCCCAGAACTTCTCCAAGCTCTGTGCTCAGCTAACCTCCTCTCCAATTCCTGTGCTTTCTCCTTAGTCAAAACACCCCATCTCATCCGCGGTTGTCCCCGAGCACCCCTCCTCTTCCTCTTCACCCAGAGACGAACACCCATAACTAGGAGTCTATGAAGAGTCGAAAGGGACTCTCCCGGTATAAACTTGCAGTCTTTGCCCATACCCCTATCACTCCTTCTGAGGAGGAGGTAATCAGTATGAGCCCTCGCCGTCGAACTCTTGAAGGTGACCAATTGCTCCCCCGTCTTATGAAATGACGAGTTCGCAATCAGAAGCTCGGAAGCCCTGGCGAAATCAATTAATGATGTGCCTCCTCCGTTCCTATCCACAAAGCTGAAGCCACCGTGTACCTCACCATAACAAATAGTATCATCCCCAATATGACCATTAAAGTCCCCTCCAATAACTAACTTCTCCGTTTGGAGAATACTACTCACCAGATCATACAAGCCCTCCCAAAAGCACCTTATAGCCTCCTCGTCTAAGCCTGCTTGTGGCGCGTAAGTGCTGATGACGTTGAAGATGCAACCCCCAATAACAAACTTAATTGACATTAACCTATCATTCACTCGCCTAACCTCGACCATGGACTCTCTTAGATTCCTATCTACCAAGATGCCCACTCCATTCTTACCTCTCACGACCTCAGAATACCACATCTTAAACCCGTCTGCATTCCTCGCCTTCGACCCTTTCCACCTAGTCTCTTGGACACAAGCTATGTTGACCCTCCTCTCTAAAGAACCTTCGCCAACTCAATGGACTTACCCGTCAGAGTGCCTATATTCCACGACCCAATCCTTAACCTATGAGCGTCCGCTACCCTCTTCCCACCCTTACCTCCCGCCCTACCCGCAAGACCCCTCCATGCCCCCCTACTCACCCCTGCACCGCCCCATCCCCCGAGGATATGACCTTACACTATCATCCCCCGCCGCGACAACTTTCTCTCCAACCGACTATGGATAATAGTGACACACACACGCACTATGGCAAAATATGCAAAAAGATGCAAACTAGATAGAAAAAGATTAAACCTCACACGGAATGCTACCTAGAATACGTAAAAAGGTGTACAGAGTAAAAAAGAGAGCAGGAGGTACCAACTCCCGGAGGAAAAACCTGAAACTAGGCTTTGATGCGCCTGAGGTCAACTGCTACCAACTCTTGCACGTCCCGGCCGGTGTTGCTTAGGTACTCACTCCCAAACACCGCAAACTGGCCTCGCCGCCTCGACTAGTACCTGGGGGAAGTTTTCCTGAAGCTTATCGGAATGGTAGGTCTGCTGCTTCCTGTCGAAAATCTGAACGGGAGTCGCCGGAAGTACTGTAGCTTGTCGGAAATCCTCGACGAAAAAATAAGGCACCTGTCCATGAAAACAGAACACACCCACACACACCCGCAAAAAGCAGAATAGAGAATAGGAAGAAAAGAAGAAAAGCGAGCGAGGAAAAAGAGAACAGAGCAGGGGTCGCCGGAAAAATCGCCTGAAAATATAGAACGTAAAGAGTCGCCGGAAAACATGTCCCGACCCAGCAGCGAAAGGAACAAGAAGCAAGACGTACAGGAAAAAGTAGAAATAAAAAGGAACAAGAAGCCAAAAAACATGTAGAAATAAAAAGGAACAAGAAGCAAGGGATCACCACTCCAAGTACAAAAAGCAAGGGATAAGGACACCACTCCAAGTACAAGAAAAAAGGGATCACTAAATTTCTAGCCACTAAAAAAAAAAAAAAAACAGTTGGCAACTATAAGTAAACTATGTTCTTAATTTATTTCCAATTATATGATTTACCAACACATATAATTTGCAGTACCTGAAATTTAATATGTAAGAATACAAATAATGAGAAGAAAAATAAAAAGCAGTGACTCGTGTCTTCACAGTAAGTGCAGACTTTGGTTTGAGGGAGTTATGTGATGTCCTTGTTTATAAAATTTTGTATTCAGAAAAATGTGAAGAAAATGAAAGGCATTAAAATCTGGAAGGAACAAAAGGAAAATAGTCTGGGTTATGCTCAAATTCGAGTGACACTGAAGTAAAATAAATCAAATCTTGTAGGAACAAAAGGACAAAAAGTGAGAAAATGTTAGAAAAGGGTGCTATACCTGAAGTAAAAAAAATTGATTTTGAGTGAAACCCAAATATCAGAATTCGATTTTGTGCAAAACCAAGATAACAAAATTCGATATTGAGCAAAACCCATATGCGAAAATTCATTTTTGAGCAAAACCCAGATAACAAAACTCAAATTTGAGCATAACCCAGATAATGAAATGGAGCTTACCGGGATTTTCAGTCTCTGATACTGAACCGGATCTCCTACTAATAAGAGATTGAAACATAGAAATACACTCACAAACAATCTAATCAAAATGAAGTAAATATCAAAAATATGAAACATAAAAAATTGTAGACAAATCCTTGCTCCAACTTGAATACAACAAAAAATTCGTCTAAGCCTAATTTTCAAATATAAGAACAGAGAATATAGCAGAGGAAGAACAAATTTGAAGGAAAAAAAAAACAAACAAAGCATAGGCTTTTACAAACAATTCACAAAGGGACACCCAAGAAAATATAATCTAGAAAATAAATTGATTGTAAAAATATTTGCTGACAAGCAATTAATTTCTACCAACAAAAGAAAATCAAGAAATGAAGATTTCACAAACCTGCAAAAATGGGTTGTTGAGAAATAATAACAGAAGGTTAACCCAGAAGATATATAGAAAAAAAAGTATGCTTACTTGTGGTAAGATAGGTAGCAGTTTTTCAACTTGATATTTTCTCCAAACCTGCAAAAAAATAAATACTTCCTCTGTGGTATATTAAGCACCGCTATGTTTACCTAAACTTATGAGTTACAACATTCTTGATTCGTTTAACTTCTAATATTTGTTAATCACCCTTATACATCCTTGTATCGCTTAAGACCAATAGGATTAACTTTTTATCATCTTAAAGATAATCTCTTCATGGATTTACGTCGACCCTTATGGCATGAAATAACGTACGTGAATATGGTTTATAACATCCTCATCCCTTTAGGAACATTTGTCCTCGAATGTAAGGGTTTATGGGGAGGTCAAATCATCGTGGATTCCAACGGAAATTATCGGTCATTTTTCCCCTATAAAATGATTACTAGCAAAGCTTGAAAGAAGTTAAGCCCAATGTATGGCCTCACAAGTCTACATAAAGCATTGTGGATATGAACATTATCTGCATATCACTATTTTGTATTAAAGAAGAGTATTCTCACATAATTGCTTACCTCATATAGCCGTTTCACCTTCAAATGTATCATGCGTTCCACCAGCATCATTGTTATCTTCATTCTGAAATAGATAAGGGTATTTAGACTTCATATCCTTTTCTGCTTCCCATGTTATTTCTTCCATATTCTTTTTCCTCCACAATACTTTGACGGAAGCTACATCTTTTGTTCTCAGCTTGCGGACTTGTCGATCTACTATAGCCACTGGCACTTCTTCATATGATAGACCCTATGTAACTTGTACATCTTTGATAGGGATGAGTCAAGAAGGGTCACCAATTTATTTCCTCAAAATAGATGCATCGAATATCGGGTGGGCAAATTCTAGTTTAGATGGAAATTCTAACTCATAAGCAACCTGTCCAATTTTTCAATGAATTTTATAAGGCCTAATATACCTTGGACTCAGCTTACCTTTCTTCTTAAAACACATAACACCCTTCATTGGCGAGATCCTGAGGAAAATCCAATCACTAACCTCAAACTCCAGATCACGACGCTGGACATCAGAATAAGACTTTTCCCTTCTTTGTGCCGTCCTAAATTGCTCCTCTATCACTTTTACCTTCTCAGTGGCTTGGTTAATCAAATATGGCCCATATAATTCTATATCACTGACTTTGAACGATCCAACTGGCAATCTACGTCTCCTCACATATAGTGCCTCGTATGGGGCAATTTTAATATTGGAATGGTATTGTAGGTGAATTCTATGAGTGGAAGATAGTCATCCAAACACCCTTAAAATCTGCAACACATGCTCGTAGCAAATCTTCCAGTGTTTGAATGGTACGTTCAGCTTGTCCGTCAGCCTGCATATGAAATGCAGCGCTGAGATTCACTTGTGTGCCTAACGCTCAAGAAAAGACCTCCAAAAGTTAGCCGTAAATTGAGCTCCTTGGTCTGATATAATGGATACTGTCACACCATGATACCTTACAATCTCCTTGAAATACAACTGCACATAATCTTCAGTCATGTAAGTTGTCATAACTGGCAGAAAATCGACACATTTTGTATGTCGACCAATTATCACCCAGATGGAGTCAAACTTATGATAAGAGCAAGGTAATCCAATAATGAAGTCCATATTAATCACCTCCCATTTCGGGTTACCTGTCCTAAACGGACCCAACCCCTGTGTTGAGTTTTCTAAGTCAAATGTACGTGATGAAACCAAACTTTTCTACTAGGGATCCGACATGAGGCTTTGTTATAATAAGTTTAGAACCTGAGTATTTTTTCTAGATTATGTGCCAGAGCGGACAACTTGAGTCGAGGAGGGGGCTACGTACTGGAGACCCGCAAAATTGTCCGGCTTAGTAACTTGCTTGAGCCTCTTTCTTATTTCAAGGTATGACACCAACAGAATAGGGAGTCTCGACCAGTGAGCACATCCCCGAAGATAAGAAGAGAAGGGTTTCGTAGCAGTTAATATACAATTCATTCAATTATCAAAGTGGTAAAGCATTTAGCACTTATAGCATGGAACATGAAATGAAATCAGAAAAGCCAAATATAATGGTTATTCTAAGCTCAAATTCTTTAAACCTGAACTAGAGATTCTGGGTTTTGTCCCCAGCAGAGTCGCCAGAGCTTTCACACCTCATTTTTACACGGCTACCCTAACGGATAAATCGAATGAGGGAGTTTTTCCAATTAAAGTGACATTATTCGCAAAAGGATTATTTATTTATTTAGAGTCGCCACTTGGGATAGATTTTGATTTTGGTGTCCCAAGTCAGCGGTTTATTTAGAATCCCTAATCGAGAAAGTTTTTTGACTGCCCAAATGGATTCTGCGAACCAGACATTCTAAGTATGGAATCTGTTAATCCGAGGGAAGGTGTTAGGGACCCCCAGATCCCGTGGTTCTAGCACAGTCGCTTAAACTATTACTATTAGCTAAAAATTTTGATTTTTATACATGTTCATCCTATGGTGCAATTTTATATTATTTTTACAGCTTTTAATATTTTTAAAAGAAAATTGCAATGTCGTTAAAATATGCCGCGAATCACGTCACATAAATACACACGCAATTTTTGATGTATTTCAACTTCGTCGAGATTTAGATTTGGTCACGCAAATTTGCACCCGTACATAGGAAGATAAAATTATTAAAGACGCGACTAAAGCAATTGACGTGTTATTATCTTTACGGGAAGCCGTGAAATTCACTAAACGGCATGTCACGAATTTCTAAGTATTTTAATATGAATGTTTAAGGAGGGCCACACATTTTATGGGTTCCGTTTGGAGCGTCGCACCTCATTTTATTATTTTAATGCGCAATTCTAGAGAAAACTATTATATTTTATTGGGTTTGTCTCTAAAAGACTTAATCATTTATTACGAAATCAAAGTCTCATGTTCGAAACCATATCTGAACAAAACACGTTGTATAATTCAAATTAATCACTAGGCTTATAAATGAGCCCAATGATGATGAATTTCAATCAAGCCCATTAACAAATTGTGCCTATTATTCCAGATGTATGCATGGATCAAATTAACAGCTGATAAATTGTTACAGATTTTAAGGAAATGAAAAGATTTGACCAAATTAACGTAACTACTAATTACACCTGAAATATTAGACTCGAAACAAATACATTAGCATGCTAAAGCGCTGTTTTTGCAATTTCGGGACTCAAAAAGCTGAAATGAAATTAACGCTCATATGTTAAATACAAATACGGCGTAGCATTATATAGATTCCAGTGAAAGACTACTAAACACATAGCTTATCAAAGCGGAGCACTAATTAATCCTATTAACCCAGGCAAGCTCTTGTGGATGTCTACCAATCAAAATCATATTAGAATTTATCTTGTGTAGTATAATCAAAAGTCTATACAGTCCAAGTGTTCATTTATTACAACACAAATCCATTGAATGAGTATTCTATGAGTAAAACTAACAACGTTTACAGCTACAATATTAACACAAAACTGAATGTTCCTTCATGATCAGAATGTGAGGCTATGCATACATATAACCTTGCCTTTCCATACCACATGAGTTAGGATAAATACATGGAATTTGTAATAAAACAAGGAAAAATTCAGAAGCAATTCAAACCACCAGCGGTTGATAATAAAACAGTAGTGGTCATCCTAAAAAATACCCAAAAGCTGATTATCAAATAATCCAAAGGGGAAATTTCAGCAAGACAAAACTGGTAAGCAAAGTCCTAACACCCTTCAATACACTCGACAAGTAATCCACCCAAACTTCTGAAACTCAACTTGTTGCACATTAGGTCATTCCTATTCCTTTTAAACTAGACAGCTGGAAATTAACATCAACATGATGCAAGTTTTGAATGAGACAATGTAGTTTTCTCTGGAGCTTTAGAAATTTCTTCAGGATCCGGAAATTTAGAGGACCTTTAAGAGTTTCAGACCTCTAAAATTATGGGAATTTTGATTTGTGGGAATTTTAGGAATTTTTAGGGATTTTTCAGTCTTAATTTTTTTTTAGGAATTTTAGAGATTTCAAATTGTGCCGAAAGCTTGTGAATGAAGGCACTATGGTGCCCTTTTATAGCTAAAGCTTAGGGCAACCATTTTATTTTTTTTAACCATTCGTCCCTCTTTTAACTTTCAGATTTTACTCACTTAGTCCTTCTTTTTCTGATTGTTGGCCAAGTTACTCCACTAAAACTACTAAATTTTTGACTAAGGCCCTCTTCTAGAAGAATCTAAGGACTTCTAGCATTGTTTTCTATTTATGGAATACCTATGCTACCCTTACTCTTATTCTGAAATTACCAGACCAACATCAACTAAATCAAACCCCTTGGTTTTTATTCTACCATAGTTAGTCAATATTGGATCAATCAGCTATACCCAAACAAAACTTAGAATTGAACTGATTATTTTAGCTTACACTAACCAAGACTACACAGCTATATCCAAACAAACAAACATCAACTAACAATAGAAATAAGGAATTACCATAAACTAAAGTCAATGAAGCCTAGAGGTTCAGTTATAACCAAAGCTATACGAGGCCAACTGAAAGTCATGAATCAAATTAGGCCGATATTGCTTCTAATTACTCTATCAATGAAAACCAAAATCGAGTTCAATTAGGCAGGCTAAAGAAACAAACCACCAAAGATTTGGGAATTAAACACAAACAAATATTTCTAACTAAATTAAACTAGAGAATAAAACGATAATTCAAAACAGAATCATTCGAAGAAAAATAAAAACAACATTATAAATAGAAATCACAAATTAAGTCTAAGAGAAAAATGAATACTCAGAAAACTAGAAACTAGACATGATCATAACTTTCACTTAAACTTAAAAAAAACAGAAATGATGCAAAAACTAATTATCAAATAAGAGAAGTAAAATAAAAATGAAAACAATCGAAAATGAAGGTGAAACTTACAGACTTTGGTCTTCAAAACTCGAATGGATTCGAATTGAACCCCCAAATAGAGTTATATGTTTGTTCTTGGTAAGAACAAACATGCAACTTCATTTGGAACTCAAATTGGGATTTGGTAGTCTTTTTGTCGATTTTTTAGATCTGAAATTCGAGGAGTTTCAGGGTTGTTTGAAGGAAGTGGGGTTGAATTTTGGGTAGAGAAGGCAGAAGGGAGGATAGGATGTGTTTTTGGTGGCCATTGGAGCCGGCACCGCCTTAGACGGCGGAGCAGCCACTCCTTTGGACGAATATTCGAGGATTTTGGCCAGAGTTTGACGGTTGATTTTTTTTTTGGGGGGGGGGGGGGTTGGAAAGAGGAGAATATGGGGACTATATGGTGTTAGTTTGGATGGATTTGGAGCTACGCCGGCAGCGGGGGAGATTTTCGACCAGCGGCGGACGATGGAGAGGCGCTGGTTTGGCGGCAGCGTTACACGAGTGGATAGTTTGTACGAGGAGGGTGGGAAATGTCTCTAGGTTTTCTGAGAGTTTTCGAAAAATTTTATTAGAAGTGTGAGATCAAATTTGGGCCATGGGATGAGGAGTGACGGACAACTGAGATTATGTTCCCCAAAACGACGTCGTTTTGGGTGTATCTGGTGAGAGACCGGGTAGGGGATTGAGTTTGGGTTAATTTTGATGGGTTCAAGGGTTTTGGAAAAGATTTTATTGTAAGAAATGGCCCAAATCATGGGTTTTCATTAAGAGACACAAGATATATAAATATATATATATATATATATATATATTTTCTCTTTTTATATTTTGAGATTTTAATAAGTATAAAAATAAAATAAACAAAACAAATTTAAGTTCTTCAAAGAAAACTAACTAACTTCTAACAACAACCTAAATGCCAAATTTTAAAAAGGAAATTAAACAACATTAAAAATGAAAATTTTTCTGGTTTTCCTTTATTTTACAATATTATTTAAATCTAAAAAAATATGAAAATTAAGTTGTAAATGCAAACATGCTATTTTTTTTATTATATTAATTAAAAAAGCACAAAAATGTAAATAAGCAGGAAATCACGCAATTAATTCCTAAAAATTCAAATAATAAAAGAAAATTCTAATTTTGATGATTCTATAAGAACATTTCGAGAGATGCAAAAATCTCGTGCTCACAACTTCCCTTCTTTGCTCGGAGACACTAAGGGTTTCCGGGAAAAGTTAAATGAGCAACAGAGAGATTTTTTCCTGATTTGCTTTCCATTTGAAGAATTTCGAAAACTACCTAACCGAATCCTGCTTCAAAGGTTTCCTACATATCCTCGGCTACAAATGAATCATGTCAGTGTAGTTCTGGAGTGTTTGGTAGCAGGGACTATCATGAGTTGTGATTTCACTGCTAATGCTGCTCCTACTACTCACCGACCTTCTTAAACCAAAAGGAAAATCAAAAGCTAAGCTAGCTATGCCTATGAATTACAAGATTCCTATCTATAAATCTCTTGAAACTTGATCTTGAGTCTTAGCTGGATTCGCCATGGACCCTGATCTGAATCTTGATGCTCGTAGGCTGTAGGTACCGGTTTTTTCTTTAGCATTGAAGCCAAATGGGACATGCACGACTTGTGACTTTGAATCCGATTTGAGCAGTCTGCATTTTTAATCATTCAGAATTAGTTTCTTTTGTTTTTCTGATCGTCTTTTATTCCTGATTGAAATTTTCTCTTCCGGTCATCTCAAATCTTGCTCCTTGGGTAAAACCTGTTCGGACGCCTAAAAAAACAAACGAACGAAATTTTCGGCCCAATTTTTCACTAGGAAACTTTCCTGCGTTATTTGTACCACAAATCTATGCTATTTCTAAAACAAGAAAAGTCAGGATTCTTTATCTTTTGGAAAGATTGCAAGGTTATGTTGGTAGATGGTCGGGTTATGCCGGGAAAGAAAATGAGTCCCTACTGAGGATAAAAGGATTATCCACGTCTTATGCCAGGATAGGAATAAAGAGTCCCTGCTCGGGATAAAGAAGAAAAATCCACAGGTTATGTTTGGATCGCATGACAAAGATTCCTGGGTTATGCTAGGGAGATCCGCGAATTATGCCGGGATAAGAAGAAAAGCTTTCTCGGTATGCTAGGGGAATTCTTAGGTGATGTTGGGATGGACAGAAACGAATCTTGAGTTATGCCATGGGAATCCCTTGGTTATGCAGGTATTTGGGAAGAAATACTCATGCGTTATGCCAGGGGAATCCGCGGGATATGTCGGGCTTGAAAGAAGGAATTCCTAGGTTATGCCAAGGGAATCCGGGGGTTATGCCGGGTTTGAACAAAGGCTCCTGGGTTATTCCCATGGAATCCGCGGGATATGCTGGGATTGAAAGAAGTAACTGGGTTATATTAAGGGAATCCACGGGTTATGCCAGGATTTGAAAGAAGGAGACTCGTGCTAGGAAGAAAAGAGAAAGATCCTAAGGCTATTCTAGGGAATGCTAGGGAATGACATAAAGAAAAGTCCCTCCGGTTATGCTAGGGATAGAGAGAAAGGAACCCTCGGGTTATGCTGGGGAACGAAGGAAAAGAATCCTCAGGTTATGCTGGGGAATGAAATAAAGAAAAGACCCTCAGGTTATGCTAGGGATAGAAGGAGATTGGTCCTCAGGTTATGCTGGGGAATGAAAGAAAGAAAGGTCCCTCATGTTATCCTGGGGATATAGAGAAAGAACCCTCGCCGGAGAACAAAGGAAAGGAATCCCTAGGTTATGACGGGGAATGAAAGAAAGAAAAGACCCTCAGGTTATGCTTGGGGTAGAGGGGAAGGAACCCTCGGGTGATGCAAGGGAACAAAGAAAAGAATCCTCAGGTTATGCTGGGGAATGAAAGAAAGAAAAGACCCTCAGGTTATGCTGGGGATAGAGCGAGATTAGTGGTCGGGTTATGATGGGGATAGAGAGAAAGGAACCCTCGGTTTCTATCGAGGAACGAAGGAAAGGAATCCTCCGGTTATGCTAGGGAATGAAAGAAAGAAAAAACCCTCAGGTTATGATGGGGATAGAAGGAGATTGGTCCTCAGATTATACTTGGGAATGAAAGAAAGAAAGGTCCCTCAGGTTATCCTGGGGATAGAGAGAAAGGAACCCTCTGGTTATGTTGGGGAACGAAGGAAAGGAATCCTCACGTTATTCTAGGGATAAGAGGGGGATATGGTCCTAGATTTTGGAGGAATGGAGTTAAGGATTGGGTGTCCTATGCTACCGTGGTTTTTGATTCTCCCTTTTCTTCTTTGCTTTTATGAAAACTGCGCGAAGGGGTGTAAAGAAAAATTCCCTTTTGGTTGAACGGTTCTGCAAGGCTATCCTTGGTTGCATATGCTATTTATCCCATTGCTTAGGATTAAACATGTTTCAGATTTTCAAACAAAGCGTAATTGTTAGCTCGAAATGGTGGTCGATATGGTGGCCTTGATTGCTTGACCCCGACCTCGCTTTTGTTGAGAAGACCTTCGACTTTCCATACATTGCCTTGTTTGTTGATCGGGAGATCGTATCTTACTAATTTATTTCGCCTCCATAGGCCTTTCAGTTATGATTTCGTTTTTGGAACCATTGGGTGTCTGGCCTTTTGAAACTTTGTGGAGACAATTAGCCCACTCGGGCTTAACCTTTCGTATCTTCATTTTGCCTTCGTGGGAATTTGACATTAATTTTCCTTGTTTCCAACTCTTTCTGCTTCTGAAGCGTCAGCCATCATGGCCAGCTGGGATTGGCTAGATGCGCCCGCTGAGGTTGCGTAATTTCTTTTGTCCTTATTAGGCGAGCCCTGTGAAACCGGTATTACCACCTTTTCTTTTAGAATAGCCATTAAATTGATGTTAATCCGAAAGGGATTGAAGGAAGCGGTATACAAAAGCAAACATATGGGTTTTAAGAGAAGCGTCCCTTTCAGGGAGAAGAGAAGGGCTTATCTGGGGGTGCATGCCAACTTCAAATGGACATGACATGCTTCTCGTACTAGATGTTTAACCCGTACAACATTTCTAGCTTCTCGAACCGTATTTCACCTTTCAAAACCAAGGAAGCTTACCCGGACTTGTGATGATAATATATCTTCTTTTCGGCCGACGACGCCCTTTGCAGGTTTTCGCCAATTGACCTCTCTCATTTCTCTTCTCCTGTTGCCCGATAGTTCTCTTTACGAGTTTTCACTAAACAGACTCTCTCACTTTTATTTTCTCAACTCACCATCGCCTTATGGTACCCGAAGGTTTTCACTGATATGACTCTCCCATTTTATTTCTCTCAATTTGAAATGTGCCAAATCCCAACAATGACGTTTGTCATTTCCTCGCCTTTCAAAATAGATCGAAAAGACTTGGCCCAGGTTTTTGGGTAAAGGAAATCGGATGGAACTACAACATTGGAACCATTTTGGCGGGCTCATGGCCGAACCATTACATCATTTGCCTTAGTTTCAGTTTCTGGGTATTTGGGTTTTTTTTTTGATATGACTGAACCCCAGGGAGAGGCCGCCTATGTATCATTTTAGAATCAAGTCATACATAGTTCAGCAAGTGTTTCCTAAACTAATTTTGTTTTCTTTTTTCTTTTTATTTTTTTCTTTTGTTTCTTTTCATTTTGGATTTTTATATGTTTTTCTCTTCTCTCTTTTGAACAACATTTCCGGGTTCCAAAGAGGGTGATCAAAAAAATATAACTGGCTCAAAAGGGGTTTGCGAAAGGCTGGTAGTGTTTAGGGTAACAGGAAAGAAAAGCCTTCCTCATTTTAACCAGACTGAATCATTGTTGCAAGAAGTTCAAACATAGTACCATTTTACTACATCTGCATTCATTGGTGTTTCGGGATCGTCTCCTTTGACGTCACCCAGGTAAAATGCTCCTTTGGGAAATATCTTTCTGATAATGTATCGACCTTTCCAGTTTGGAGCAAACGTTCCTTTAGCATCCTGATGGTGAGGGAGAATACGTCTTAATACACGCTGTCCGACCTTGAAATTCCTGGGTCGCACTTTCTTGTTATAAGCGCGGGCCACTCTTTATTGATAGAACTGCACGCTACAAACCACGGCCATTTGTTTTTCGTCAATTGATGACAACATCTCCTGTTGAGTCTTAACCCACTCACTAACCTCAATTTTTGCTTCGATAATTATCCAGAGCGAAGGAATTTCTACCTCTGCGAATATAGCAGCTTCAGTTCCATAGATCATTAAGTATGGAGTTGCCCCTACCAATGTGCGCACCGTGGTGCGATATCCAAGCAATGCAAAAGGCAGCTTTTCATGCCATTGTCTTGAGCTTTGAATCATTTTTCTCAAAATCTTCTTGATGTTCGTGTTAGCTGCTTCGAAGACACCATTGGCTTTTGGATTGTAAGGAGTGGAGATTCTATGTGTTATCCTGAATTGTTCACATATTTCTCCCATCAGATGACTATTCAGGTTGGCAGTATTGTCTCTAATGATAGTTGCAACAATATCAAAGTGGCAAATGAGGCTGGAATGCACAATGTCTACAACAACTTTCTTTGTGACTGACTTAAGTGCGATGGCTTCGACCCACTTTGCAATGTAGTCAATAGCAACCAATATGAATCTATATCCATTTGAGGCTTTTGGTTCGATTGGCCCAATGACGTCCATGCCCCAGGCAACGAATGGCCAAGGTGCTGATATATGATGTTATTCAGCTTGCAGTGCATGAATCAAATCATCGTGCACCTGACATTGATAGCATTTCCGAATAAAACTGAAGTAGTCTTTCTCAATGGTTGTCGAGTGATACCCCGCCCGAAGCCTTTTATTTGCAAACATGTACCCATTCATATGAGGCCCGCACATTCCCACGTGACTTCGTGCATAATTCGTCCGCCTTCCCTGATATCAACATATCTTATAACGTTGAGATATAGGGTCCTCTTATACAAGATATCACCGCTCAAGAAAAAACCATGTGCATGCCGTCTGATGGTTCTCTTTTGATCCCAGTGGCCTGATTGGGATACTCTTGGGTTTTCAAATAATTCTTGATATCATTATACCATGGCTGAGTTCTATATTCTTCCTCGGTCACATTACAATATCCATGCCTTTCCCTGATTTGTATTTCTAAGGGATTGATGTAGGCGTTTCTGGCGTAACGCAACATCAAGGCCAAAGTTACGAGTGCATCTGCTAACTCATTATGACAGTGAGGAATGTACCTGAACTGTACCAAATTGAACCGTTTATTGAGATCCTCCACATGTTGTCAATAAGGGATGAGTTTGACATCTCTTGTTTCCCACTCCCCTTGGGCTTGCCGGATAATCTGATCTAAATCCTCCATGATCAATTGTTCCTCGACGTCTTGGTCAATAGCCATATGTATGCCCATAATGTAGGCCTCATATTCAGCTATGCTATGGATAGGTAGCATTGACCAGTGGGTGAGATTAAGATTGCCCCAATTCCTATGCCTTTTGCATTTACTGCTCCGTGAAAGAACATTTTCCAAGCAGTGACGTCTTCAAATGTTACGTCCACTGAATTCACATCTTCATCCAGGAAATAGGTATTCAAGGGTCGATATTTATCATCAACTGGGTTATCGGCTAGATGATCTACTAATGCTTGGGCCTTTATCGCGGTGCGTGTGACATAAACTATGTCTAACTCGGTGAGAAGGATTTGCCATTTTGCCAATCTCCCTGTTGGCATCGGTTATTGGAATATGTACTTCAAAGGATCCAGCCTGGTTATGAGGTAGGTGGTGTGGGCTTGCAGTTAATTCCTTAGCTTCTGATCCACCCATGTAAAGGAACAAAAGGTTCTGATCCACCCAAGTAAAGGAACAAAAGGTTCTTTCTAGCAAGGTGTATTTGGCCTCGTAACTAGTAAGCTTCTTGCTCGGGTAATAGATGGCCTGCTCCTTTTTTTTGTGACATCATGCTGCTCGAGAATGCAACCAAAGGAGTTCTCAAGGACCCTCAAATATAGAAACAGTGGCCTTCCCGGTTTTGGCAGGACCAAGACTGGTGGATTGGACCGGTAATCTTTAATTTTGTCAAAAGCCGCTTGACACTCATCAGTCCATTTAATTGTTGCATCCTTTTTTAAAAACCTGAATATGGTCTCACACATAGAAGTCAATTGGGCGATGAATCAGCTAATGTAATTTAGTCTTCCCAACAGGCTCATTACATCCTGGTTGGTTTTTGGAGGAGATGGCTCTCGAATGGATTTTATCTTTGTTGGATCAAGCTCAATACCTCTCTAACTGATGATGAACCACAAGAGCTTGCCCGATGGGACCCCGAATGCACACTTGGCTGTGTTTAATTTCAAATCATACTTTCATAGCCTTTCAAAGAACCTTCTTAGGTCCTGTACATGATCACCTTGACTCTTTGACTGGATAATCACGTCATCCACATACACCTCTATCTCCTGATGCATTATGTCATGGAAGATAGTGGTCATAGCCCTCGTATATGTAGTCCCAGCATTCTTTAAACCAAAAGGCAAAACCCTGTAGCAATAAGTACCCCAAGGTGTCGTGAAGGCAGTTTTCTCGGCGTCCTCCTCATCCATCAACACATGGTGATATCCTGCATAGCATCACAAAAGATTGTATCTCGTGTTTGGTGCAGTTATCGACAAGGATGTGGATATTGGGCAAAGGGAAATTGTCTTTGGGACTTCCCTTGTTCAAATCTCTGGATTCCATGGACACTCGGGTTTTACCGTCTTTCTTTGGTACCGGGACTACATTGGCGAGCCATGTGGTGTATTGAACAACTCAGTCTAATACTGCCTCCAACTGCTTCGTGATATCCTCTTTGATCTTATCGCTGATATCAGGTTTGAACTTTCTCTGTTTTTTGTTTGGCTGGAGGGCATTTAGGGTATGTAGGCAACTTATGAACTACCAAATCAACACACAACCCTGGAATATTGTCGTAGGACAAAGAAAACACGTCTTTGAATTAAAAAGGAAGTTGAATAAGTGAGTCCTGAATTTCCTCATTTACATGGATGCTTATTTTGGCTTCCCTGGTTCATCGGGACCACCCAAGTTAACTAGTTCGGTTTCATTTAGATTTGGATTACGTTAATTTTCAAAATGTTCCAGGTCTCGATTTATTTCCCTAAAAGCCTCTTTTTCATCATAATCTAGTTCTTGGTTCATTATATAACAATTAGGCGACATGTTTGGATCAGGGCATGAAGTCCGCGAGCATGTCATATTATTTAAAGCCACATGATTGGAACTGAAAGAAACGAATAACAAGAAAATAGCAAAATCAGAAAGAATAAAGAAATGTAGACGATGAAATATTGATTTCATTTCTTTGAAATTGTAAGATAACATGGTTTACATTTGGAAATTAAAGGACAAAATACTAAAGGAAGACACCCGAGTTACACACTGAAATAACTCCTGATGCAAGAAAAGATGTCAAGATAGGACTACCAGGCCTCCCACCTGACTGGGAAAGGCATAGCCTTTTAATTTTGCAATTTGGCATCCGTTCCCATGAATAGAACCTCAGCGGTGATCGAGCCTTCTCCAAGATGGACCATGTTAGCTTCACACAATAATTTTTTCATGGCCCCACAATTGTCTTCAATTGTTTTAGCTGCCAGGGTCTCATCTTCTTCTTCCTCACTGTACATTTGTTTCAAAAATGTTTTGTACAAGTGAGGCAAGGGTTAAGGTAAAGCCCATCCATTACGCTTTTTGCCCATGTTATATCCTCTGGTGTCAGGTGGAAGCTCTGGTGTCGGGTGGAAGCCTAACTCGAAAAAATTCTCTGCAGTGGGAAAAGCAATTGGCTCAAATATCCCCTGTAAAGAACTTCTGAGTCCCTTCCCTGGTTTGAATCCTTGTCGTATCATCTCTCTAGTTACCATGGTTGAGGCATTGGAGAGGAATTGGGGACATAGTTTTCCTTCTTCATGTTGATCAGCTACAACGATTTCGAAAACCTGATAAACTATATGCTCACTCCCTTCTTTAGCTTCGAGGCAGGGGACAGAGGGATCGTGGTAAATTGATCGTTCATCTTCACCATGGACCTCAGTTTCCTGGTTCTCATGTTCAAATTTAAACATCTGGTAGGTAATTGTAGGATGTGTCCATTTCTAACACTTGAAATGTTACCTCAACATCAACTGGGCCAATGATCAAAACCAGATCAATCTCTCCGATTGTATCTCTTTTAATTCAATCGAAAGCCCGGACACATATATTATTGGGGCGGTCCTCTCCGTCCCAATTTAAATTTTTTGTAATGATGAAAGTGGGCATATGTCAACCCCGGAGCTTCCATCTACCATTACTCTTTTGACGTAATAGCCTTCGCATTTGACGGTGAGATGCAAGGCTTTGTTGTGGGCGGCTCCTTCTGGAGACAAATCATTCTTACTGAATGTGATCTGATTAACAGTGAAGAATCTCTGTGCCATTATCTCCACTTGTTCCTTAGAGGTTTGAGCAGGCACGTAAGCCTCATTGAGAGTTTTGGCTAAAATCTTATTCTGTTTCGCAGAATCCATTAACAAGGATAATAAAGGTACTTGTTCAGGGGACTTACGGAGCTTGTCAACTACTTCATTGTCCGGCATTTTCATCTTTCGAAAAAAGGCCTCCGCCTCTTTGGTGCTTAGTGGCTTCTTGGCAGGGAATCGCCTTTTGATAGAACTATTCACTTCCTCCAAGTCAAAGTATTTCTTTGAAGGGTGGCTCTCTTGAGTTTCCCAGTGATTTATTTGCCTTTATATGTGACCACCGTTTCTTGATTGTTCCAAGGGACTGCAAAAGGATCTGTCATAGGCCTTTGAGGTGCGCGACCAACTACCATGTGCTCATTCAGCCTTGGCGGTTTAGCTTGTCCCCACACCACATAGGTTCCTTTAGGTACGTACATAGTCCGATTTAACTCAAATCATTTTGGGGGACTCAGAGTCGTCTGCTTTTCCCGATGACCCTGTGGGACTAAAGGACAGTTTCTTTGACAGGTGTCACCTCAGTTTTAGCCTCAACCTTCTTTCAACTTCTGGGTATGTGATTTTATTCTTCTTATCCTCCTCATATTTCTTAGGGGTAATCTTTGGATTTTTATCTACGTCAGCAATAACTATTATGGCTTTCCAAGCAGGGTCAGATTCTTTGTCTTTAAAGATAATTCTGATTACCGGTTCATTTTTGTGTAACGGGTTGTTCGTCACATTCGGGACATCTTCATCCCTACACACTATTTTCCTTTATTCTATTAGATATTCCATAGCTCGCTTTAGAGTCCAACAATTTTTTGTGTTGTGCCCTTCAGCCCTTGAATGATAAGCACATCGGATACCTCATTGGTAAGAAGGTGACTCAGGGTTTTGTCTCTTCGGAGGCACAAGCTGCAAGAGACCCAACTGATCCATCTTTGGGAACATGATAGAATAAGAATCCACAATTGGCTTAAAGTTTTGCCTTCTGGGTGGCTCTCTGGAAATGGAAATAGTTTTGAGGAGGGCGGGGATAATAGTGGTTTTGGGGAGGCTGGTTTCTCGGGGCCTGGTTCCTTTGAACTGCTGATGTGGTCGTGTAAATGTTTGAGCATTATTAATTGCATAAGGTTGGGAAGCATAATGCATATCTTGATTAGGATAATAGTGTTGAGAGGTTCTTTCCGAGAACATGGGCATATGAGCATGATGTCTTCTCATACTGGATGCTGCCATCGAGTCTTCTTCTATCTTTTTGTTCCTTATGACTCCTCCTGCCCCACCTTTGATGGCCTAGGAAGTTGCTTTGATGGATGACTGATTTAGAATTCTTCCCGTTTTCAAACCATTTTCTACTATCTCGCCAATCTTGATTGCCTCCGGAACAGGCTTGCCCATGGGCGACATCATGATTTGAAAATAATCGGCTTCTTGGACCTGGAGAAAAACAATGACCATCTCTATCTCATCCATGGGCGGCTTCACCCTTGACGCCTGTTCGCGCCACTTAATAGCATATTCTCTGAAACTCTCTGAAGGCTTCTTCCTCAAATTAGCCAATGAGTTTCTGTCTGGCACAATGTCAATGTTGTACTAAAATTGCCTTACGAAATCTCTGGCAAGATCGTCCCAGATGTGCCATCGTGAGACGTCTTGGTCCATATACCATTCCGAAGCAATTCCCACTAGACTCTCTCCGAAGTAGGCCATTAACAGTTCTTCTTTTCCGCCCGCCCCATGCAATTTATTGCAACAATTTTTCAGGTGATCAATGGGGTCTCCATGACCATCACACTTTTCAATCATTGGAATTTAAAATCCCATGGGAATATGTACATGCGGGAACATGCACAGGTCTTTGTAGGAGACACTTTTTTGCCTACTCAAGCCCTGCATGTTCTTTAAGCTCCTCTCATGACTCTTTATTTTTCTTAATATCTCATCTTGTTCAGGCACTTTAGGAGTTTTATCTTGCACATGTGTAAGCTGATATGGTGGTTGAGGATAAGTGTATGTAGGGTATGTAGAAGGTTTAGTTTGGTAATTGGGAGTTTGAAATGTAAAAGCCGTCGGATTAACCATGGATCTTGGCACTGCGGGCTGTATGGTGGTTGCACATAGGGGAGCCGTAATAATATTTGGGAATGTGCCAGAGGTGAAAGTCGGAGGGTAGACTTCAGAAGGTGCTCCAGCAAAATTGGCCGGTATGGTAGGCTGTACCAAGAGGATGTTTGGATGGCTAATGGGAATAGTGGAAGTACCCCCGACCTTCGGAACAGCTCAAGAATTCCAAGGATGGGAGTCGGAGGTTCTTTCCATTCCTCCATGCATCCCAAATCTCCATGACCCAAAGTCGAAGTATCCTATTTTCTTTGGCTTCCATAGACTCTAAGGCCGTGATGCCTGTAATCGGGCTATCTTATGAGATGGGAATTGCCGGTAAAGTCATTTCAAATGACATTTCTCCGCTTCCTTTTGATCTGGTGAAATACCGATGTGATGCCAGTTTACCAAAAACCAACCAATGTTTCTAAAATGTGGCCTAGAATTTGTGACAACAACAAACGGTTAGTTTGAGACAGATAACGGATAGGAATCACACATTGGGGTGTAATGCACCTATATAGTTATCAGATGTCTACATGTTTGCGATGGTTGCTGTTACATTTCATTGTTATGTAATGAGTGATTCCCATGATTTTTTCTCGTATGAAACATTTCTCCTGCAATAACCGCCCAATCTGCTCAGTTCTTGCTGCCAAAATCTGTTCGGCTACTTGATTATTCTTTTGAAGCTGTTGCAAATCAAATTCTAATTATGCCAAGGCTTTGTAACAATGTTCCCTTTCAACTTTGAACTCTTTTTATTGTTTGAGAATTTTATTTTTTGCAATGACGACACTTTTCTTTAATCCCATCACCTCACCGTCGAACTCTTCTTTCAATTGACAGGCCAGGCATGCTCGTTCTGCCGCACTTTTAGCCAACTATTTTTGAGCCCTAGCTAATTCCCCTTCTGCCTTGTTTAAATCAAAACTGTAATCATTAACCTTCTGTCTCAAGTCATCTATATGTTTTCTAACCTTGGCACTCTGGACGGAGTTTTCCATTGCTACTTTCATCTTCTGAATTTGGGCCCGAAGGGATTCATTTTCCTTTGGCAAGTTTCTTCTTTTAACCCTTATATGCGACAACTTGCAAATCTTTCTCGAATTGCAAATTCATGACCCGCTTCTCCAATTTAGTTATCATAGCCATGTACTCATGTTCTTTAGCCAACCAGTCCCACTGCTCATGCGATGCTTCAATGAATCCTCGGAGATGGGGCTTTTCGGCTGCACTCTCGAACACAATTTCTCTCCCATACCATGCAAGGTATCCTGGCGATACTTCGCCTTTGGACCGATCCCGCACACAAGTGTTTGCCATTAGGTATTGGCATTCATTCCTAATTTTGTGGACTGTTGCTTCGAGGAACTGACTATCAGGTCCAATATCGACTGCTCAGGTACTGAGATCTTCATCTTTTGGCACTATCTAGCATCATACTAGTTGTCAAAAGACTCGGTGGGGGGGGGGGGCATAAGGCTAGATGCTGCTAAGATCCATCAAGAGGAAGTGAGGTTCTATTGCCAGCATGTATATGATTTCGTCCACAGATAACCAGCCCATCGTCCACTCTATTTGACCGGCAGTGATAGACTGAAAGTATGATATCCATGCTGTTACTCATAATAGATTACACCCCTCAAAGAAATCTTTTCCGGCCTTACATGCTGTGAGAGCATGAAAGATCTCAGCTACTATCATAGTTGCGAGTGTGCACTGGGCTTGGGTGTGTAGAGTGCTGACAAACCCTGCTATTTTTATGTTGATGTTCCCGTCTTTCCTCGTGAACACCTGGAGCCACAGAAAAGCCACCATAAAAGAAAAACATCTATGCTCTTCCCATTTGACGGGGTTTCCTTTGCTGCATATTTTGTTCTCTAGATTGTTGAACCCCTATGTGACCATATCTGCTATACAGGAATAAAAAGGTACATAATCCTGCTGCCAAGTTCGAGTCGTGTACCACTCTGCTTATTTTCAGGGTATCTAAGAATATATGCACAGCTACAACTCTTCGAGCAACCAAATACTTGCAGAATTTCAAATGCACCCAGCTATTTCTTCTAATGCCGGGGTAAGTTCAAAATTTGGAAGTGGAACACATTGTGCGTCGGTTCCCAACACGTGACCAAGGCGAATTACTAACTTATGGCATTACTTTATTTTTCGATCACCTGGAACAGACAAAAGAAAGATCTTGTTGTTTTTTCAACATTTTCTAATCCCTAGTGGACCTCTCAGTAGGATTCGAACCCAGATGAAGTTCTGACCATCTATTAGAGAAAGACGTTATTCCTTTTGACTTCAAAAACCAAGATTGGCCCTTTCTTTTATGCACTTTATTTTTCTAAAACCAAAGGCACATCTTTGAAAATACGGCCTTTCAGAACTTCCGCAGAAATATTTTAAGGCTGTGCCTGCTAACCGGTCAGAAATAAAATAAAGCCCAAATGTGGCCATTTGTGCAGAATCAGCTTTGCGGCGTCCCTTTCAGGAACATTCGGCAATTCTCGACAACAATGGCATCGCACGAGTTATTTAGGACAACAAATAAAAGTTGACCTTGGTTTTTCTTTGTTTTAGCTATTTTTGCAAATGGGAGGTTGGACCCATTGGGGGGTGCCTATGTTGCGCACACATGGTGAGAATCAAACCGATGTAATCCGGGTAATTTTGTTTTGTCAAAACAAATTTTTTTTGAAAAGGCCTCTTTTTGCTTTTTTCTTTGTTGTTGCTATTTCTTGTTTTTTCGTTTTTTCTCTTTCTCGTTTTTTCCAAAAATCCGGCAGTAGTTCGGTGCTATTTGAGCATTGGCTTTACAAAACAAATGTTTACTCACATTCAGTCCTAATACCACTATTTTCACAATTTTCGATCCTTATTCACAACAACATGCGAATCCAAAGAAAAATAAATGCGCAAGTAGCATGTAATATGCATCAGGATGGTCTTTTCATTTCGTGTTACCTATGCTAAACTGACCCAACCCCTTAGTTGAGTCCCTTACATGCAAGTTCAAACCTTCGTGGAACAACGGGAGAAAATGGAAGAAATATTCTTCGCTAGTAATTAGGTCACATTCGGCAAGAATGACTTGCCTCCAGAGGGTGCAGCCCACAACAAAGCCTTGCATCTCACCATCAAATGCAAAGGCTATTATGTCAAAAGAGTAATGATAGATTGAGGTTCGTGGGTGGATATATGCCCACTATCGACATCAAAGAATGGAGATCGGAACAGAGAGGATCCATCCCAACAATGTGTGTGTCTGAGCTTTTGATGGAATCAAAAGAGACACCACAAGGGATATTGACTTAGTATTGGCCATTGGCCCGGTCGATTTTGAAGTGACATTTCAAGTATTAGACATGGACACATCCTATTACTATCTCTTAGGAAGACCATGGATTCACGCGGCATGAGCGGTGCCTTCTACTCTGCACCCAAATGTTGAAATTCGAACATGAGAACCAGGAAATTGTGGTCCACAGAGATGACAAACTGTCAATTTACCATGATCCTTCTATCCCATGCCTCAAAGCTAAAGAGGGAAGTGAGCACATAGTTTAATAGGCTTTTGAAATTGTGGTAGCTGATCAACAAAAAGAAGGCAAACCATTTCCCCAGCCTTTCGTTTCCAACTCCTCAATCATGCTTGTGAGAGAGATGATACTCCAAGGGTTTAAACCAGGCAAGGGACTTGGATGTTCTCTACAAGGCAAAATATAGCCGTTCGTTTTGCCTACCGCAGAGAAGTTTTTTGCGATAGGTTTCCATCCCACGCCGGAGGATATCACCTAGGACAACCGTAGGAAACTTCATGGATGGGCTTTGCCACAACCCCTACCCCACTTGTACAAAACATTTGCGAAACCAAAGTACATCGAGGAAGAAGAAGTTGTGACCTTCACAACGGAGGAAATTGAAGAGATATGTGGGGCCATGATGAAATTATTGTGCGAAGCTAACATGGTTCAGCTTCGAGAAGGCTCAAGCATTGCTGAAATTATTGTGTGAAGCTAACATGGTCCAGCCGGATGGCAAGTTACAAAACTGGAAGGCCACGCCTTTCCCCGCCTGGTAGGAGGCCCGGTAGTCCTGCCTTGCCACCTTTTCTTGCATCACGAGTTACTTCAGGGCGTAGCTATGATGTTTTTATTTAGTATTTTGTCATTTAAATTCCAATTGTAAACCATGTTATCTTACAATTTCAAGAAATAAAATCAATATTTCATCATCTGCACTCCTCTATTTTTCTGATTTTGTTTTTTTTCTATATTTATTTCTTTTCTTTCCGTTCCAATATTGCGGCTTTAAATAATATGACATGCTCACGGAGTTCATGCCCCGGCCCGAACATGCTGCATATTTGTGAAATAATGAACCAAGAACTAGAGTATGATGAAGAAGAGGCATTTAGGGAAATCAACCAAGAGTTGGAACATTTTCAAAATAAACCTATGCCGAACTTAAATGATATCGGTCCAGTTTACTTGGGTGGTCCCAGCGAATCAAGGAAACTAAGCTAAGAATCCACGTGAATAGAGAAATCGGGGACTCACTGCTCCCGCTTCTGCGGGAATTCAAAGACGTGTTTGCTTGGTCTTACGATGATATGCCTGGGTTGAGTATTGATTGGGTGGTTCATACGTTTACACATACTCCGAATGCCCTCCAGTCCTACAAAAACAAAGTAAGTTCAAACTTGATATCAGCGATATGATTAAAGAAGAGATCACGAAATAGTTCGAGGCGGGGGTAATCCGAGTGGTTCGATACACCACATGATTGGCCAATGGTTTCCCAGTACCGATGAAAGATGGGAAAACCCGAGTATGTGTAGACTACGGAGATTTAAACAACGCGAGTCCCAAAAACAACTTCCCGTTGCCTAACATCCACATTCTTGTTGACAACTGTGCCAAACACGAGATACAGTCCTTGGTAGATTGTTACGCAGGATACCACCAAGTATTGATGGATGAGGAAGACACCGAGAAAATAGCCTTTACCACACCTTGGGGGACCTACCATTACAGAGTCATGCCTTTTGGTTTACAGAATGCCAGAGCAACATACACCATGACAACCATTTTCCATGATATGATGCATCAGGAAATAGAATTATATGTGGACGATGTGATTATCAAGTCCAAGACTCAGGGTTATCATGTATGGGACTTAAGAAAGTTATTTGAAAGGCTTCGCAAGCATGATTTGAAATTGAATCAAGCTAAGTGTGCATTTGGGGTCCCGTCAGGCAAACTTCTGGGATTCATTGTCAACTGAAGAGGTATCGAGTCCGACCAAGATAAAATCCATTCGAGAGCTACCTCCTCCAAGAACTAAAAAGGATGTAATGAGCCTGCTGGGAAGACTGAATTACATTAGCTGATTCATCACCCAGTTGACTTCAACATGTGAGACTGTATTCAATCTATTGAAAAAGGACGTAGAAATTAAATGGACTGGTGAGTGTCGAGGCTTTTGACAGAATCAAACACTACCTGTCCAACCCACTAGTCTTTGTCCCGCCGGATCCGGGAAGGCCATTATTTCTTTATTTAACAGTCCTGGAGAGCTTTTTTGGTTGTATTCTTGGGCAGCATGACGCCACGGGAAAGAAGGAGCAAGCGATCTATTATTTGAGCAGGAAGTTTACCAGTTACAAGGCGAAATACACGTTTCTAGAAAGAATTTGTTGTGACTTGACATGGGTGGCCCAGAAGTTGAGGCATTACTTACAAGCCCACACCACCTACCTCATAGATTATGTCACTCATACAACAATGAAGGTTCAAGCATTAGAAGATCATCTAGCCGAGAATCCCGTTGACGATGAATGTCAGCCTTTGAACACCTATTTCCCTGATGAAGACGTGAATTCGGTGGAAGTAAAATTTGAAGACATCCTCGCTTGGAAAATGTTCTTCGACAAAGTAGTAAATGCAGAAATGCGTAGGGAATAGGGAAATTATAATCTCACCCACTGGTCAACATTACCCGGCTACAGCAAGGCTCCAATTTTTCTTCACTAATAATATAGCTGAACACGAGGCTTGCATCATAGGCATGAACATGGCCATTGGCCAAGATGTTGAGGAATTGTTAATAATGGGAGATTCAGATTTGATCATCTGACAGGCTCAACGACAGTGGGAAACAAGAGACGTCAAGCTCATCCCCTATCAATAGCATGTGGAGGATCTCAGCAAATGGTTAAAGTAGGTACAATTCAGGTACGTTCCTCTTTGTCACAATGAGCTAGCAGACGCACTCGCAACTCTGTCTTCCATGTTGCCTTACACTGGAAATGCTTACGTTGATCCTTTGGAAATCCAAATCAAAGAAAGGCACGGGTATTGTAATTTTACCGATGAAAAATCCAGCACCCAACCCGGGTATTATGCATCAAGAGATTTCTGAAAACAGAAGAGTATCTCGAGCAAGCTACCGAGGAGCAAAAGAAAACCATCCGATGGCACGCGAGCAGTTTCTTCTTGAGTGGTGATACCTTATACAAAAGAACGCCGTATCTCAACTTACTAAGATGTTTTGACGCCGAGGAAGCCGGGAGAATTATGCATGATGTACACGCAGGAATGTCTGCACCCCATATGAATGGATATGTACTAGCAAAGAAGTACTTCGAGCAGGGCATTACTGGATGACCATGGAGAATGATTGCTTCAGCTTCATTCGTAAATGTCATAAATGTTAGGTGCACAGTGATTTTATTCATGCACCGCCAACCTAATGGCATCCTACGTCAGCACCCTTGCCATTCGCTGCCTGGGGCATGGATGTCATTTGGCCGATCGAGCCAAAACCCTCAAATGGACATAGATGCATATTGGTTGCTATTGACTACTTCACTATGGGTTAAAGTTATCACACTTAAGTTAGTCACCAAGAAAGCTGTGGTAGATTTTTTGAATTCAAACATCATTTGTCATTTCAGAATTCCCGCAACCATCATTACAGACAACATAGCAAATCAGAACAGTTGCCTGATGGGAGAAAATATGAATAATTTAAGAAACATATAGAAACTCCACCACTTACAGGCCCAAATCTAATGTGTCATCGAAGCAGCTAACAAGAACATCAAGAAGCTTTTCAGAAAAATGATTCAAAGCTCAAGACAATGGCATGAAAAGTTGCCTTTTGCATTGTTAGAATATCGCACCACAGTGCGCACATCGGTAGGGGAAACTCTGTACTTACTGGTCTATGGGGCTGAAGCTGTCATACCCTCAGAAGTAGAAATCCATTCGCTCCAGGTAATAGTCGAACCAGAAATTGAGGATAGCGAGTGGGTTAAAACTCGTTTGGAGCAGTTGTCACTTATTGAGGAAAAGCGAATGGCTGCAGTTTGTCACCGGCAATGAGCCAAGAAATAATAGCCCGCGCTTATAAAAATAAAGTACACCCTAGGAATTTCGAAGTCGGACACCTGGTATTGAGGCGTGTACTCCCTCGCCATTAGGAAGCCAAGGGAAAGTTCGCTCTGAATTGGAAATGTCTGTACAGTATCAGAAAGATATTACCCAAATGAGCATTGTACCTAGGTGACATTGAAGGAGACGAGCCCTAGACAACAGTGAATGCAGATGCAGTAAAAAGGTATTACGTTTGAACCCTCTGCCGCAATGATTCAGGCTGGTTGAAATGACGAAGTCTTTCTTTCACACTACCCCAAACGCTACCAATCCTTCTCAAACCCCTCGAGCCAATTGCATTTTGTTTACCCTTTTGGGAACCCAGAATTGCTGTTCAACATAAAAAAAAGAGAAAGAAGAAAAATGAATGATTGAAAACAAAAGAAACAACAAACAAATAAGTTTAGGAAACACTCCTCAACTACGTTTGACTTGATTCCGAAAGGATTCGTAGGCAGCCTCTCCCTCAGGTTCAGTCATATCAAAATAAAACCCTAGTTCCCCAAGATATAAAACTGGGGACGAAATGTAATAGTTCGGCCATAAATACTCCAGAATGGTTCCAAAGTTTTAAATTTCCATCTGATTTCCTTTGCTCAAGAGCCTGATCCAAGTCCTTCCGATCAATTGACCAAAATAGGGATGTGGTAAACACCATTGTTGGGGTTCGACACATTTCAAATTGAGAGAAATAAAATGAGAGAGTCTTATCCGTGAAAACATCCGGGAACCATAAAGCGCCGGTGAGTAGAGAAAATAAAAATGAGAGAGTCCTCTTAGTGAAAACTAATAACGAGCAATATCGGGCGACGGTAGAAGAGAAAGGGGAGAGGCAGATTAGCGAAAACCCATAAAAGGGCGTCGTCCGCCGAAAAGAGGAAATATTACCATCCAAGCCTGAACAAGTTACCATGGTTTTGAAAGATTGAAATCAAAAATCATAAATATATCAGGGTCGGGCATCTCATCCAAGAAGCATCTCATTTCCATTTAAAGTCGGCACGCGCTCCCAGATAAGTCCTCCCCTTTTCTCCAAAAAGAGGCATGCCTCTCTAAGTACATGTGTTTTCTTTTGTTGTTCTCCCACTCCTTTTCGACTTAACTTTGATGTCCTGACCATTCCGCAAGAGAATGTAGTAAGACCGGTCTCATGAGTTTTCTCCTGGAAAGAACCAAAAGGAATATCCAGTATAGGCAAGCGTATTTAGCCAATTCCGTCTAATCATGACAGCTGATTCTTCAAAAGTAGGAAAGTAGAAAGAAAAGAAATTCAAAGTCGGGAGCCCTGAAAGGCGAATTAAGATGGGAAAGGTTAAGCCCAAGCAAGCTAATTTTTCCCATAAAAGCTCCCAAAAGGCAAGCCCCGAAGTGGAAATTTAGACAAAAATCATAATTAAGGACGTGTAAAAGAGAAACCAATCTTATCCCCGACCAACCTACAAGGTGAAGTTCGGAAGTCAAGGGTTTCTTCCAACGCAAATGAGGCGGGATCAAGCAAACCAAGGCTATAAACCGATCACTGTTCGAACTAAAAAAGTAAGCTTTTAAAATTTCAAACAAGTATAATGGGGACAAAAAACAAATGCAATCAAAGAGATGGCACAAAGGCTAAGAATAGCATGGCACCAATGATTAACAAAAAGGGGAAGTTCTCTTTACATCTTTTCCTGCAAACATATAAAAAAAATGAAGGGAGAATCATAAAATATGATAGCATGGGACTCCGATCCCTGACTATTTCCCCAGATATAGGGCCACATCTCTAGCATTCCCCTATACAGCTTGTGGACCTCCTCGGCATAACCTAAGGATCACACTCCACTCTCCATAGCACATACCGAGAAATTTCTTTCTTTCGATCCACGTCATAACCTGGTGGTTTCTCTTTATATCCCTAGCATAACCTAGGGAACCATTTCCTATTCCCGTCCCCAGCATAGTCGAAGAGCTCCTCTTTCGCCTTTATTCCCCAGCATAGGCTGATGGCTAAAACCTTTATATCCATAGCATAACCAAATGATCTTTCCTTTCCTTCTATATCCCCAGCATAGTCAAAAGGATATTTGTGGCGTTTCACTCCCTACCATCCCCTGGAATAACCCAGGAATTTTCCATTCAATCCCAGCATAACCCGTGGATCTCCCTAACATAAACTAGGAGTTTTTCTTTCAATCCCGGCATAACCCGTGGATTCCCATGGCATAACCCAAGAATTTTCCGTTCAATCCCGGTATAACCACGGATCGCCCTAGCATAACCTAGGAGGTTTCCTTTCAAACCCGGCATAACCCGCGGACCTCCCTAGCATAACCTAGGAGTTTTTCTTTCAATACCGGTATAAACTGCGGATCTCCCCAGGCATAACCCAGGAATTTTCCATTCAATTCCTATATAACTCGTGGATCTCCCTAGCATAACCTAGGAGTTTTTATTTCAATCCCGGAATAACCAGCGGATTCCCCTGGCATAACCCAGGAATTTTCCATTCAATTCCGGCATAACCCGCGGATCTCCCTAGCATAACCTAGGAGGTTTTCTTTCAATCCCGGCATAACCCGCGGATCTCCCTAGCATAACCTAGGAGTCTTTATTTCAATCCCGACATAACTCGTGGAATCCCCTGGCATAACCCAGGAATTTTCCATTCAATCCCGGCATAAACCGTAGATCTCCCTAGCATAACCTAGGAATTTTCCTTTCAATCCCGGCATTACTTCGGATCTCCCTAGCATAACCTAGGAGTTTTTCTTTCAATCCCGGAATAACCTGCGGATTCCCCTGGCATAACCCAGGAACTTTCCATTCAATCCCAGCATAACCCGCTAATCGCCCTAGCATAACCTAGGAGTTTATTTTTTGAACCACAGCATAACCCGTGGATCCTCCTCTTATCCGGTGCAAGAACCTCTTCTCCATCCCAGCATAACCTGGCAATAGTTCAAAAGAATAACAATCCTGACTTTTATTGTTTTCGATAAAGAAATAGATCTGATTTGTGTTTCAAATAACTCACGAAATTTTTAAGTGAAACCGGGGGACAATTTTCGTTCAATTGTTTTGATGTCAGAAGAGGTTTTACCTCAAGGCACAAGACTCGAGGTACCAAGAGCATAAAGTCTCAATCAAAGAAAAAAATAGAGCAAAAGTTGCAAAGTCAGAATGTTCAAAAAAGGAAAGGATGCGGACGACTCAAATTTTGATTGAAGTCACAAGTCTCGTATGCCCTGCTCCTGTCAAAATGCTGAAACAAAACCAACACCTATAACGTGCAAGCGTCAAGATTGAGACCGAGGTCTACCGAGAAATCAGCTAAGACTCGAGATAAAGATTCAAGAGATGTAGATACATAGGAATCTTGTAACCGGTAGTTGATTTTTCCTTTTGTGTAATAAGGAGTCAGTAAGCAGTAGCAGCAGCATCAGCAGTGAAATCATAGCCTACGTAGCCACAGCTACCAAACACTCCAGAACTACACTGACCTGATTCATTTATCGCCAAGGATATGTAAGCAACATTTGAAGCAAGGTTAGGTCAGACATTTTCTCAAAATGCTTCTCCTGGAGATATGAGTAGGCAAAAATCCTGCGTAGCGCTCATTTATCTTTGACGGAAAACCCTTCGTGTTTCCAAGCAAAGAGGGGCAGCTGTGAGCACGTGATTTTTGCCTCATTAAGTTATTCCTACAGAATTCTTAGACTTAGGATTTCTCCTTTTTATTATTCAATATTAGGATTTAATTGCGCATATTTGTGTGTATTTTCATTGGTGCATGCATGACAGGTCATAAAAATACAAAAAAAAATTACATAAGCATTTAGGATTTCATTTTACATATTTTTATTAGAATTAATTGGTAATTAGGGTTTTTTTTGAAAAATATAAAAATCACAAAAAATAATTAGTTTATTTTGGCGTTATTTAATTTGTAGTTCCAAAATTTGTTATAGTCTAATAAAGTTTAATTTAGTATTTATTTAAATAAGAGATCGTAAAATAAATTAGGAATATTCAAAAATGAAAATGAAAAACTAATAATTAAAAAAGGGAATTAAAAGGAATGAGATCGGTTGGCCAGAATTGGGCCAAACCTGGGTGGCCCAAATCCCCCTACCCATCCAAAATTCCAAAAAAACCGGCCCAACCTGTCTCTTACCCGAGCTGCCATTAGAGACGCCCCAAAACGACGTCGTATTAGGGCCATCAATCTCAACCGTTCATCAACCATACGAACGGCCTTGGTTCGATGAGGATGTTACATAAAAATTTCTAAATCAGGCAAACCCTAGAGACATACAACTACTTCCTCGTACCCTACGTCTTTGTTAATACGCCGCCTTATAGCCGCCGGCCAGAAATCGTCTCTGCCAGCAACAGAGTTCCGAGGCTTCCAGAAAATACACCCCTGACTCCCTGTGCCCTTCTATTTCTGATACCCTAAGAATCAAGCCTCAATTGTGAGCCAATATTCTTGAATATTAAAATATTTTGGCACTGCTTCTGCCGCCCACGGCGGCGCCACCGCCGGAACCTTCCAAAAATAATACCCTACGTCCCTACCCCATCCCCATGACGGATCCATGGTCAATTTCCTCCAAACCTCCGCCATTGCTTCGAATATTTGTTCAAAGCACTAACCAAACTTTTAACCTCTGTGGAATCCCTTGAAACTGATACCAGGTGACTTCCTCACCTTCCCCTCCACAAATCCATAACCAACGGCCTTCGAATAGAACTGAACCTGGCAAAAAATCAAATCGAAATGGCCTGAAACCCAAACCCATCCCAAACTAATTAACCTTAACTGATACCCTCCCCCCTCAAATTGTTGCTCAGCCTTCCCGAAAGGCAAAAGACCTTCCCAGATTTGACACCAGAAATTGTCGGAAACCATGGGACATGAAGGTCAAAGGTTTTAGGGCTGTGATGTTAAGCTAAGTTCCCTGTTTTCCTTTTGATTGCTTCTAATTTTCTTTATTTTTGCTTTGTGTGAGTACATGAATGTTATATTTTCCCATCTATCTAAATATTATGATTAGCCGCCTTGTCTTCATCCAAAATCTTGTGCCTTTTTTTTAAGTCTGTGATAACCCGTTCTGAATGGTCCCTATACAAATCGAATTTATAGATGTTCCTTGATTAATTTGAATTATTCTGTTAACTCAAATTGTTCAACTCTTCTCTGGTTTAATTTTCCCTTTGTCATTTCAATTTAATCAATGTTCATTTGTGATTAACCTTGTGTTTGTTTCTGAAGCTTGTTCTGGTTAGCTTTATTTTGCCTCTGATTAGTTCAATCCCATATTTTGGTACCTATCTAAATCCGCCATTATATATGTGTTCATTGACCATTTGTTTTGTTTTCCTTTCAGTAGTATAGTGTAGTCTTAAATTCAATAGTTAGTCATGCTCATGTTTCTTAAAACTCGACCCCAAATGATAATGAGACCATGGTTTATGGCCTTGAATAGTTAACTATTGTCAATTTCTAACCAAATGGATAGGCACCAGGTTTGTGACATTTAGGCTATGTAATTAAAAAGGAAAGATAGGGGTAACAGGGGTATTTGGGCATAGGAATCTTGTAACAAATCCCTAGAACCTTTTAGTTGGAGGTTTGAAATACAATTTCTGGTAACGTTTCTCTTCAAACATGATGCACAAGTAAAAACACAAAGGACCAATTAAGCAATTCTGAAAAATGGGGAAGAGACAAATAAGAAAACAAGAAGAAGAGAGTTGCCCTAAGGGTTTGGTTATAAAAAGCATCTTATCACTTTTAAAAAAGGAGGAAGAGGTCGAGAACATCATCTGAAAAAATATTCCTGAAAATTCAAGCTTTTCTGGCAAAACCTCCTAAAAATTTCGAAAAAATAATAAAAATTCTATCCATAGTAAGGCGAAGATTACTTGAAGCATATGCATTTAGGGTGTTAGAATTTCTATAATCTACTTTGGGCATTGATCCCATGCTGGTTTACTTTGTTCGAGCTATAGGATTGGAACTTGTGGTGTTATTGGTCTTTTAATACCTTCCCGAGTTTCCCGATACTACTCTTGGGTCTTAATTGGTTGATCAACTGCTGTTTGTTGCTTCTCGCTTACCTACTCATAGGTGTTTTCCTCTTTGCTGTAATTCCAGGTACTTATTCTCACTCAGGAAATCTGGGAAATACACAGTTGTGTATATGCATGGTCACATTTGATAATGAAGATATTTTTGTATTTTTCATGTTAATGTCATAGCTGCAAATGTTACTAGTTTAGTTGTATTTAGAACATTCATCTCTTCTAGTTGATGCTATAATATGTATAAACATTTGGACTATGACGCACAGTTTCGAATTATTTGGACTGTTAGCTTTATGTTATTTAAGTTTCAGTAGGTTGAAAACATGGTAGTTAATAACTTGGCTGATCTTCACGTTTGATTCAAAAATAGGAGCCTAATGTATACGTATATGTTAACCCATATTGATTGGTTTACCAGAATGCATATTCAAATGTTAAACTTGGGTATTGGTGTAGTAATTCACGAGTAAGAAAGTGTCAAACTATTTGGAGTTTACCCCATCAGACTTAGACGTCTTTAATACGTTAAAATGATCAATTATGAATAATCTCAATAGTTGTAGTGTAGTAATTTGGGAATTGCTATCCTTACCTTGTGAATAATTTGTAATTCAAAATTTCTGGGCTCAATTGAAATCCCAGATTATTGTAAGTTGTGAAGTATGAGAAAATATACTTCTAGGCTAACTGCTTTCGTTGATAAAGCCTAATTGCAGAAATCAGCTATACAAATGCTGAAAATATGCATGCTGGGTGTTTCCTTCGGTTAAACCATTAACATACGAATCAGTTAGGACTTCTCTTTTATTTAGAGACACGTATAATAGAGAATCATATTCCATTTAGGTTGCCTTACTGAAAAATAAAACTGAGTGTGCCACGCTAAACAAATTATACGTTGTGTGACCCTCTAATTGTAATAAAATGCCTAGAAATCTAGGAGATGCTATTTAGTGAATTTCATAGTTTTTCCACGAAGTTAAAAACGTATAGTTTTCTTTAGGTGCGTTATTTTAATAATGTATCTTCCTAAATCCGTGTGCGCATTTATGTGACCCAAATCCAAATCTCAACGATGTTAAAATATTTTGAAAACCCGGGTGCATTTTTGTGACGTGGTTCGAGAAGATTTTTAATAACGTTGCAAATATTCATAAAAATGAATATAACGGTTAATAATTTTAAAATTGCACTATTGGATGAACATGTACAAAATCAGAATTTTAGCTAATTGTAATAGTTTAATCTACTGGCTAGAACTACGAGATTCGAGGGTTCCTAATACCTTCCGTTGGGTCAACATAATTCCTTAGTTAGAATTTTTGGTTCGCAAACTCCATTTGGGCAATCGAAAAAATTTCCTCGAATTGGGATTCTAAATAAACCGGTGACTGGGTACACCAAAATCCAAACCTGTCCCAAGTGGCGACTCTAAATAAATAAATAATCCTATTTTTGAATAATGTCACTTTAATTGAAAAAATTCCCTTATGCGTTTTTATCCTTCGGGGTAGCCGTGTAAAAAGGAGGTGTGATAGTCGCTTATGTCACGAGGATTACATCATGACTGTCGTGCCCCCTTTTTGCTTCCGTGGAGAAAGTTCGGGTTCCGACGTCCATAAGGGTAATAACTTATTTCCTTTTGGGATTTGTGTATTTGAAAAGTCGCCACCTAACGGATTATGGTGCGATAGGGAACCCAGAGCAATTAACTCTTGGATGGGTTTGAATTCTCAGAGATTTAGGGTAAGGGCTCGAAATAACCTTTAGGGGAAGGTGTTAGGCACCCCTCGTAGTCCACAACAGTGGGTCCGGCCGAACATAACTTATGAATTAGTCCACTAACAAATAAATAGTTTTAAAACACATAATTGCAAATAAGAGCAGTTTGGATATTGTCTGAATAAAAAAATGGACAAAAGATTTGAGCAAGTTGTATACACATAAAGCAATGTTCTAAACATAAGGGATTTAGGAAAGGATAGGTCCTAGGTTGGTTAGCCTACAGGAACACCCCACACAATGTCCGGTAAACACTCTTCAATGAGGGGCTACACATGACTGTAGCGCGTAGTCATCATATCCCATATCTACTCCTCACATCCTGTGATCATAGACTAAAGGATTCTAGTAACCTTGATGATGCCTATGCGTGCACTACTTGTCCCTTCGTTGTGGCCCTGGAGGTATTTTAGGACCTCTAAATATAGGTAGTTCTAAACAACCCATAAGGTGCTTAGAAAGGAGAAAATTATAGACGACAAGCAAGAACATATATGACTTAACAACTAACTACGGAAAAGAGACAGTTAAAAGTCCAATGTTTACCTCCACAAGTAATAACACATAGGCAGCATGTCTCAAACATAAACAAGATCAGTTTTATGTTTGGACAAAAGGCCTAAACTAGACGTCTAAGTGGATGTCAATGCTGGGAAATATGCAACCTTGTTTTTGTAAACTCGAGATTAAGGACATAATTAGCTTTGCCTAATGATTTTAACCTGTTAAATAAGAAAAATTTCAAGTAGTGAAATACAATTTCAAAGTTGTAGAATTTAATCTCGCGCTATAGGCTTGCCAAAATGCTGAATAGTGATGTCCTAAAACATAATAGCTACGTTTGATGTAGTAAAACAGCGAGCAGATTTTATAACACACTCTCAAATTCCTATTGGCATGCTTTCTAATATTAGATGAGGTCAAAACTTGTAAGAATTCATTTCAAGGAAAACAAACCACTGATTAGACCAGTTTCAAACTAAAGTAATCATGAACCGGAGTGACTTATTTAAACTAAACTGATTTTTAGATATATAAGCAGAATTTCTGATGTTGTTCACTATGAGCATGATAACTAGTTGTTTAGAAACTTATAGGCATAATTTCTAGTGTATATAAATGTAAACAACCATCGTAACTTGAACTTGATCACGTGCTTAAGTATGATCTCTATTTGTGAAGTTAATTGTAAGACCTATAGGCATGATTTCTAGCATGGTGAGGCAATCATAGCAAATATATGAAATCCTATTGGCATGGTTTTTTACATGGTAGGGCACACATAGAAAATATAAGATCCTATAGGCATGGTTTCTACCCATATTACCCCACAAAAATTTAACTACCTACCAGTTTTTACTAATCAACCTAATATTAATTTACAAATTATTACAAACCAGATGAATGAATGACATAGATAAAGAAAAAGAAGAAGTAACACTATAGGGATCCTGAAGCAGGCCCAAGTGATCTCCCAAACCTTCAAGCCTCAAATGCCAATTTCATTGACAGTATCATTGTCTAGGTGTGTCGGAGTTTCCTAAGGATCTCAAGGATCCCGGGAAGTGCTCATACATAGACTTTATAACTAAATTGAGTAAGTACAATGTGGAAGGGCCAGCCTCAATGTCCTAGAGTTCATAGAAATCTCAAGAGCATCCCAAGGGAGTACACACACTGGAAAGGGCAGAACCTAGGGACTTAGGAGTACAGTGAGAGTGTTTGACATAGTTTGAAAAGGTGCCAGTAAGGAAACAGTGTAAAAAAAAGACTTAGTTGAAATAACTTTGTAAGAAGAGAGTTGTTGGGTAAAAAGTTTTTGAAACAGTGGTGTAATTAAACAAACAACATGTCAGTTAAACAAGTTCAGCAATACTCAAATAATAATCCTTCGTACAGGGGAATGGGAATTGGGGACACATAGAGCACATATATTAAGAGCATAGATATGATGACTCAAAAGCTTATCACTTGTTTTAAATAGTATTCTGCATTCTGAGGGCTTAATAATGTCTTTTAACATTACTAGATTTGCATACACAGTCTAGACGCATAGCCGCAAAGCCTGTATGTTAAAATTTGTGAAAAATAGTAAATATTAAATATAAAATGAATTAATTTGACTTCAGTAAACATTTTGGGTAAGCGGACCTAGACACATGATTTGACGGTCCTAAAGGGTCTGTAGGAAAATATGGGACTTCGGCGTATGCCCGGAATCGAATTCCGAGGTCCCAAGCCTGAGAAAGGAATTTTTGAAAGAAATTGTTTTATGAAAAATATAAAGGTTTTTGAAAGTGGAATGTTATATGAAACATGAGGTACCGGACATGTGTTATGATTCTAGAGCCCGGTTTAGATTCAATATGATAATTATATATTGTCGGTAAAGGTTGGTAATAAACAGAATACAATTGACGTGATTTCGACCTTAAATGCAAAATTTGATGTTTAAAGAAGTATTGAGAAATTTCATTGGTTTGAGGTTTAATTCAATGTTAATGATGTTATTTTGGTGATTTCATTACACGAATAAGTCTGAATGATGTTTTTGAGGTTGTATGTATGTTTGGTTTGGAGACCCGAGGGCTCTGGTTAGTTTTGGATAGGCCATGGGGTGCATTTTGAATTTAGAAAAGTTACAGATTTTCAGTTGTGTATAGCAAGCCTGCAGGCTTCGCAATTGCGAAGCCTGGCTCACAAATGAGATATCACAAATGCGAGTGGCTTGTTGCAATTGAGAAGGAAGCCCATGCCAGATCAATCTTGCAAATACGAGTACTCCTTCGCAAATGTGATGTCTTCTGGTAATGCATCTGGCTACAAGTGCGACATATGTGTCGTAAATGCGAAGTCGCAAATGTGACATTCTTTTCGCAAATGCTAAAGTCCAACATTTCTGAATGGTTTGCAAATGCAAGCCTTGTTTTCCATTTCACCACATAGCAGAGGTCGTGGTTCGCAGTTGCGAACCCTTGTTCGCAATTCCCACGTCTGCGACCTGCAACTTTTATACTTCCACGATTTTAACCCATTTTCATATTGTTTCAAAACACACTCTCTAGGGTGATTTTTGAAGAACAAATCTTATTAAAAATCTATTGTAAGTTAATTTTTACTCATTTCCTTCAATCATTAACATGTTTCAACTCAAAATCAATGATTTTCATGGAGGAAATTGGGTGTTTTGGGTAAAACCTAGGGTTTTCAAAAATTGGGGATTTATGCCTCAATTCTAGGTTTGATTTCAAAATAAATCATATGTTTGGGTTCATGGGGGGCAAAACTTGGTTCAAAAATTTGTTCGAACCTCGACTTTTTAGCATGTGTGACCGGGAGAGATTCTTTACATTTGGGCAAAACTTTGGAAAACCCATTTTCATGAATTGGGGTTGATTCGTTTAGCGTTTATTGATGTAATTAAGTAACTTTTGACTAGGTACGAGCGTATTGTTGGTGGAATTAAGGGGTAAAGCTAATTGAAACGTGAATTGTGTTCGTGGTATTGAGGTAAGTGTTTGGTCTAACCATAGCTTGAGGGATTAGGAGTGAGTCCTATTTGCTATGTGATAATTGTTGAGTACGAAACATATACATGGTAACGAGTATCTATACATTGGTTTCAAGCATGGACATGAGTCTTATATTTTGATTTTCATGAAATCGTTGTATTTTTCATGCTTTGATTGATGATTTCTATTGTTTAGCAAAGTTTTGGAAGTAATTGCGATACTTGAGCTTTGTGGAGCATTAGCTGAAGTTGTATAATGAGAAGTGAAAGTATATATGATAATTTAACCATTGGAGAATTGGATCGGGTTGTGATGTGAATTGTGAAGTAAAAGTGAGAAAGAGAAGAGATCATTAAGTTGTCTCCCTTGTCAGGATATTATTGCTCTATTTGTTATCTCTCTTGTCGGGATGTTGATGTTGTCCCTTGCAGGAACTTAATTGCTGTACAATTGTTCCCTTGTTGGGATTCTTATTGTAATTTCATTTATTCACTTGCCCTCTTGTTTGTGATTGATGTTTGGGTGAGGAAGAGTGTTAAAGTATGAAGGGTGACTTCATGTATTGTTTTTGTGAGGAAAAAGTGTAAAGAACAAAAGGTGATACCGTGTATGATTGCAAGGAAAGAGTGCAAAGCATGATGGGTGATGTCGTGCCACACGATGTACCATTCCCTGCTGATTATATAGATTATACGGTGAGGAAAGCGAGTAAAAGCACAAAGGGTGATGTCGTGCACATTTTCAGTATATGATTGCTTTGGTGAGGAGATAGTAAAAGTACGAAGGGTGATGTTGTGCATTTATTGATTTCTAATTCTTTGTTGATATATGAGTTATATTGTTTCCTTCGTTTACTTGTTGTCTTTCTATTTGGAACTGATATCTTCCCCGTAGCATGGTACCCCTTCCGTACTTAATTGTTTATTTTGCTTCTTTTCCGCTGTAAATATATAGAATTGCAAAGGTTATTTCGTAGTCTGGTCCTAGCCTTGTCACTACTTCTTCGGGGTTGGGCTAGGCACTTTGCAGCACAAGGGGTCGGTTGAATTAATACTATACTCTACACTATGTGCAAATCGTGGAGCAGTTCTTGGACCGTAGTTGAAGGCTACCTTTAGTCTATGTGGAGATCCAAGGTAGACCTGCAGGCGTCCGCAGGCCTTGGCGTCTCCCTCTATCCTTATTTCCTATTTTATTTCCCTTATATTTAGAAATATTGCATTGTTATTTTCTTCAGACTTTATATGTCATGAATCTTAGATCATCTGTGACACTGCGCCACCAGGTTTTGGGTGCTTAAAGCTTTAGCAGTTGTAATGGATGCAGATTTCAGATATTTACTATTTTCTTCCGCTAAATTTAAATTTTCGTTGTTTACATTATAGCTTTATATTAGTTCAAGAGAAATAAATTGGAAAATTATGTAATTAGTTTAAAGGATTGGCTTGCCAAGGTCTCATTAGTAGGCTCCATCACGATTCCCGAGGGTGGGAAATCCGGATCGTGACAATAGCAGTTCTTGTAGGGTTTAAGGGATTGCTATTCGTATCAATACATCATGAGTTGCAGAAACAATCATAGAATCAACCATTTAAAGTGATAGACCATCTTGCATATCAAAATCGGATAACAAGTAGACAAGCATTCAATGTAGGGTAGAATCATGTTGAGACAAACTATTAGGGAAGGGGGTAGAACATGTTCTGAAAAGGCCAAAAAGGTTAGACTAGCATGTTAGATGAAGTAGTAATGTAAACATGTCAATTGCATGTTGTACTACATAACCATAGATAGAAACAAATTAGAAACATGATAAACTGAAGTAGTAAAAGAAACATATTGGTTTTGAGGGTTGAATTAAAATCATAACGTACGAGTAGAGAGATGGTAAACCCAAAGTAAGGAAAGCACAATAGTTAGCCTTGGCTTGCAGTCGGCTAGCAAGCCAAGGCTAACTTAGAATAATAACAAGTAATCAAATAGAGAGCAGAAAAGTTTTGAGTGTGAGAGAGCTTTTGAACCAATGCGTTTGTGCATTGTGTTAATAAAAAGTAGGGTACTTATAGTTTGAATAGGAATAAAATAACGCAAGAGTCAAAGTTCAGCAATAATTATGGAACCAAGTACTATTCAAAATAAAATCAATGCAAGTACTCCTTTAATTCATGGATAATTGACCAACCGTAATGTGTAGAAAATTTTAAAGGAAATAAATCAAGTATGGAATTAGGTACAAAACATACATGTAGGGGTACATACACAAGGGTTCAATTACGGAAACAGTTAGTGAAGAATCAACAAATATCACGGTTAACCCACATAAGGTAAGAAAACTAGATAACATTGCAGAATATGGAAATAATCATGAATTAGCATATAGCAAATCAGTGAATCAAGGACTTGCAATAACACTAATTTAAGGAGAATAACATAGGTCCCCATGAGTAAGCAAATAAGCCAAGTTAAATCAAGAAAAATAGAAGGTCTAAAGGAAAGTTTTCAAATCAAGCCAAGAAACAGGGAGCTCATAATCAATCTGAGAGAGAGAGAGTCATTAGTCAATGTTTTAGCATATAAATAGAGTAAGATAAGAATAACCAGAGTTCGACACATAGCTCTAGCAAACATGAAGGCTAAACAACACTGATGGAATAGGGAAGTCTTGAATAATTAAGATGAACACAAGCACATAGAGTTGAGGTAAGTTAGGCTAAGAACCTCAGTAGAAACATATTCGAATAAGATAGCCACATAAACTCAAACGAGAACCGGTCGGTCTTGCTGATTCACAGAACCAAACAAAGAAACCTAGAAAATTAGGGCTTTCAACATATACGAGTTGAAGATGTAGTAAAAACTCATAGAATTAGTTAAAATAATGCAAGAAATAGAAGTTTTACACAAATAACCAGCTAAATAAAGTTTTAAAAAGAAGTTCTGAAAACCTAGTTTTAGAAAGGAGGTGAAAAACACTTAAAATCAACAGTTCCTGCAAGAGATCTCTAGGGCAGTGTAAAACATTAAAGGAACAAACTCAAATCATCCTAAGAGGCGTATAAAAGAAATTAGGGTTTTAAAAGGAACCCGTATAGGGATGAAGAACCTACTTATAGAACCCCAGGATCATTCTAAATACAGCATAATTTTGCTTGAAATCACATTGGAGTAGCCAAGAACATACAAGTGACGAACCCTAGATGCAAGTCGCCATGGCCTTGGGCCCTTGAAGACCTTAAAGAAGGCAAGCATGTCATGAAAGAAGTTATTGGAGGAATAGGAGATGATGAGAGGTCACCGGAGATGATCGGATATGGGAGGTCGGCGATTGAAGGGCTAGGGTTAGGTTGAGAGTGTACCAAGAGAGAGAGGATTTTAGGGCGGCGGTATATGAATTATGATTACGGTTGGGGTTGGTTTAGAATTAAAAAAAGGCAAGAATCAATATGAGTTGTTGATCTTTCAGATCAGCGGCCATGATCTACTTGGTTATGGGTATTTAGGGTTTGGGTCGGGTAATTTGGCCTGAAATTGGCCTGGGTATTGGGTATAATTGAAATCCAGTTTGGCTAAGTTTAAATAGCCAATTTAACCCTATATAATTTATAGTAAAATAATAAATGATTTCTAAAAAATAAATTTGTGTACTAAAATAATTCAAAAATATAATTTTAATATTGTTAAAATATAGAAGATCATTTTATGCGTATAAGACGCAATTGTACATTAATAAGGCTAATACTGCAATTATATGCAATATAGTTTTAATAATACAAAAATGCAATTATAAAAAAATACTAAAAATATTTTAACGATATTTGGCATAAATATAGAATTTAGATGACTAAACTACAATAATAATTCGAGATATAATTATTGGGCATTTTATGAATAAAAAGGGGAGGAAATAAATCAATTTAAAATCATTAAAATTATTGAAAATTTATAAAAACCTTGTGCATGCTTAAATATGTACATATATTCTATTTTTTAAAGTATTAATTCAAATTAAAAAAATATAAGAAAGAATTGGGTATCAACAATGATAGGTCGAGGTACAAAGCCGAAGGGTCAATTCATTTCTTCTCATTACACTCCAAAAAATAAGGGGACTATCTATATATGGTTAAAACTCGGCCTACCCGATTTTACTATTTGATCGAGACCATAGAGTTGCATCGAAGGTTGGCTTTGTAGTGGATCAGACCAGAGCACGAGGACAAGGTACCGAATTCGAGAATCAAGGTGTCTATCGAGATCGAGGCTAGTAGCAATCGAGACCAAATAAGGCAGACTTCGAGTAATGAGAAATAACAGAAACACGAGATATCCGTGACTGGTCAAAGATAATGACAGAAATCTCGAAAATGATCAAATCAAGGGCGGTTGTTTAGGCTAATCATGGGCTTTACTTCCATAATAATAATTGTACCATAGATAGAATTCCTCTAATATATAAAGAGGGTTCTAATTATTTTGTACACATTTATATCCAGGCATATCAAAACAATATAATATTTTCTGTCTAGCTTATATTCTTAGCGATTTGGGTACTGATCAGTTCAAGGGCACTCAAACTCGAGGGATGAATTACGTTTCAACACATGTTTGCTTTATCTCATTGTTAATTTCTACTACTAATCTTTATATTTTATCAATTGGTATTATATGGAATCAGTGTCCTTGGGACCATATTATAAGTTTAACTGTTATTCAATGTTAAGGGTAAACAAGTAGTTTTTTGTGTTAAATTATTTTTATTGATATCTCCCGAATAAATATTCAAAAAGATCCATACATAGTTTTTGTTGTTATTGTATGTGACGACCCGGTCGGTCGTCTTAAAAATTAATGCCCCGATCCCCTATAAAATGCTTTCCCCAAGTTTATTTCTGCTTATTTTATTTGTCCGGACGTTCGATTTTGCGTTTCAAAGAGTTTTTGGGACACTTAGTCCCTAATTTAGAGCTTAAGTGTTTGAAAGTTGTCTCTAGTTTGAACAGTGTGAATACGGCCTTGGAATAGAAATTCGATTGTTTCGTTAGCACTCATAGGTGATTTCGGGGTTGTGTGGTTCAGAATATGTTTTGGAGGTCAGTAGCCAATTTAGGCTTGAAATGGTGAAGTTTGAATTTTTAAATTTTCCGGTTAATGGAGTTTCGGAATTTGCAATAGCTCTGTCATGTCATTTGGGATGTGTGTGCAAATTTCGGGTCATTTGGACGTGGTTTGATTAGGTTTTTTATCAACGGTGTGTTTTGAGAGAATTAGAAGTTCTTAGGCTTCAATCATTGATTAATTTGAGTTTCCAACATTGTCTTAGGAGGTTCAAGGATGGGAACAAGTTTGGATGAGGTTTTAGGATAGGTTGATACTTTTGGTTGAGGTCTCGGCAGGAAGTTTTGAGACTTATGAGTTGGAGAAAAATCCTTCAGCAGTTGCAGGTTTATAAGAGGTTAAATCTAGATAATTTAGTGATTACTTATGATTCTGTTTTATTATGTTCCAATTTCATAATGTGGTTAATTTAGTAAAAATGGGTTCTAATTGTGATTTGTATACATTGCAGGATGAGGAGCCCATGTGATGCATTAAGGAGGTGATTGGAACTACTTTAGAGCAAAAACGACCCCTCAGAGCTGAGTACGCACGAACACAAGAAAAAAAATCAAAGAAGTAAGAATCTGGGCTAGCACGTCCAGGTGCGTGCACGTGCCCTAAACGGAACATATGCCAACAAGTGCAACCAGATGCGTGCCCATATGCACGGTCGCGCTAGTCAAAATTCTGGGAAGTGTTATTTAGGGGCGTAATTGAAAATCTGGAGAAAATCCCACTTAACCTATATAAAGTCAAGCTCGTCCAAGGATGAACATGGGGAAGGTTTTCTGAGTCTAATACAAGAAATAGAGTGGTAATAGGAAAGGCAGAGATTTTGAACATAAAGTTCTTCTTTTCTTCCCTTTGTTTTTGCTACTTCTGATGAAATTAAACCTTATTGTGATTAACACTGTTATGAGTGGCTAAACACTCGTTGTTCTGCAGTTGTTGTGTAGCCATGAATATTGTTGTTTGATATTAGCTTGACCTTGATTTTAACTTACCAAATCCTTCCGACAACGCATTCAATAGCATAAGGCTTCGCTACCAGACTTATCAACCAGCAAGTAAACTACATTAATCCCCTTCCTGGCCGTAGCAACTACAGTAACTCTTGGAATCATGCGCACGACTCCATGTTAGCCAGGCATATTAATGGGAGGCCTAACGAGTGCTACGATTGAATGCGTAGCTTTGTGTTCTCTTATTCAATTTAGAGTTAAATATGGTCGTTTCTTCAAGTCTTTATTTAATTGCTTAATTTGCTGGCCAATAGGTAGGTTCTATTTACTATATATGCTATGCATGGGAAAGCCATGTTCATATTAGAGAAGAATTGAAGAAAGCATGATCTTAATCCTTAAGGGGAGGGGATTTGTGGTTAGGATAGGAATATACCTAGTCACCATGCTTAATTAGTTATCGTAATCTTAATGCATTCTTAATAGATTATGAATGGTTAATCGATCACAACACAGGAACACTTATCCCTACTGAATACCAAACAATCAATTCGTTACTTGGTAGTTTAATGGTTACTTAGAATCGTAGTACAATTATAGTCATATTATTGGACTTTGATTTTAGCTGGACTGAGTAACAATTTTAGTAATTTCGTGAGTAGTTTACACAAGTCTATGTGGGTTCGTCACTCAACTTATCATTATATTACTTGTCGACCATGTATACTTACGTGTGCGTTTGGGAGCAACAAGTTTTTGGCGCCGTTGTTGGGGACTTGAATATTAGCTACTTGCTACTTTTTTCTCTAATTGCATATTTCGTCTTGTCTACCGTTACTTGATTGTAGCTCAGATCTTAGGAACTTTGATTGAATGAGTAGGGTCAGAAGCTAAGACCAACTTCAAGGCTTTGTTCTGAACCTGAGAGAACATTTCACAGGAGATTGAGGGAAGCAAGGGACACGAATAATATTCAGGAACTTGTTCAATTTCCTGTGGATATGTCGGAGGAGCAACCCATGGTTGTTCAGGAGGTGGCAATACCCAACATTGCTAATGTTACCTCTAGTATAGTGAATCCCAGGATCAATGGGCACTTTGAGCTGAAACAGAGCATGATCCAGCTACTTCATGCAAATGGGCAATTTATGGGTCTTCCACACAAGGATCTACAACAGCATATTCTGAACTTCTTGAAGATTAGTGATACTTATATCACTAATGGGGTCACGCCAGATTATGTGAGGCTCACTCTTTCCATTCTCTCTATTGGGCGAGGCTATGCGATGGCTAAAGGTAGAACCAGCTAACTCCATTACAACATGGAATTATTTGGCAAGAAAATTTCTGGCAAGGTTCTTTCCTTCAGGCAAAACCGCAAAGATCTGAAGTGAAATAGTGGCCTTCAAATAGAAAGCATGAGAATATTTATACTTAGCTTGGAAAAGGTTCATGGGGCTACTTAGAGACTGTCCTCATCAAAATCAGACGAATGAAGTGTTAGCTCACACATTCATAGAAGGGATACATTCTGAAACAAAGATCATGGTAGATGATGTAGCTGGGGGTCAGCTGTTGCAGATAAGATTTGACGAGATATATGCATTATTGAACAAATTCTCCAAGAGCATTTCGGATTGGCAAGGAGAGACGGGTAGACACACAGTGCAAAAGCCTGCAGGGGTTCTTGAGATAGATGTTGTCTCAGCATTGTCAGTGTAGATTGCTACACTGACCAGTCAAGTCAACCAGATGATCTTGAATATCAACAAGCAACAAATACAACCGGTACAACATGTTCAAGCTTTCTGTGAAATATGTGGAGAGGGGCAGATGAGCAACATATGCCCCGCAAACCCAAAGTCTGTTTGCTTTGTGGATAATTCAAATAGGGTCCAAACAAACCAATATGGAAACACTTACAATCCTAATAGGAGGAACCACCCAAACTTCTCCTGGGGTAGAAACCAGTGCACTCAGAATCAATACAGGCCTCAAGCACCTAAACAGCAATATAGACCACCTCAGGTTGAACAACAAGCGAGTCCGAAAAGTCACCTTTAAGACATGTTAAAAAAGATGATGGCTGAATAGAAAGCTCTCTCTCAGAAAATGATGGCTGAACAGCAAGCCCTCGCCACAATAGTGAGAAGTTTGCAGTGTCAAATGGGAAAGCTTGCTTGTGCCCAAATCACTAGACCAGCTGAAGCTCTTCCAAGTGACACTGAAACCAATCCTAGGGCGGCCCTTAATGTAGTGTCATTGAGAAATTGGAGACAACTAGAGGAAGTTATATCTACAAAGAGGAAACATATGACTTTCAATGAGATCGTAGCCATTGTAGAATCAACATCAGAGAAAGCCAATGAGTTAGAGAAGCCAGTTAGAGAGGCAATGGCTGAGCAATCTCCACAATTTGTTGCAAGGCCACAACCTCTATTCCCTCAAAGACTGTACAAATTACGAGATAATGCCGCATATAAAAGGTTTCTTGATATCTTTAAGCAGGTACAAATTAATGTTCCATTGGTTGGCATCTTACAAGAAGTACCCAAATGTGTAAAGTACATCAAGGACATTGTGGCAAATAAAAGGAGGCTGACCGAGTTCGAGGCTGACAGAGTTCGAGACTGTGGCACTCACTGAGGAGTACAGTTATAGAATTCAAGGCAAGGTACCTTAGAAATTGAAAGATCGAGGTAGTTTCTCTATCCAAATCATGATTGGTAAACATGTTGTGGGTAGAGCTCTATGTGACCTTGGAGCAAGCATCAATTTGATGTCGCTATTGATAATCAGACAGTTGGGGTAGGGTGAACCACGCCCAACAACAGCGATCTTACAGTAGCTAACCACTCCTTGCCCATCCTGAGGGAGTGATTGACGATGTGCTAGTTCAAGTGGGGTCTTTCATATTCCAGTTGATTTAATCATCTCGGGTTACGAGCCTTATTAGAAAGTCCCAATTATTTTGGGGCATCCATTCTTAGCCACGGACCGAGCTATTATCGATGTTTGTGAAGGAAATATGACGATGAGAGTGGATGACCGAGTTGAGGTCTTAGATGTTTATAGAGCACTCAAGTTACCAGCCCATTATGAAGAGTTATCCATGATCTCTGTGGTGGAAGGTGATGCCACATCATTAGTACCCCATAGGAACCCTGCAGATCCTGTTGAACGAGTATTGATTGGGGACGTAGAAAATAGTGAAGATGCAAGGGTAGGAGAAATTGAGCTTTTGCTGGATATGTCCTGTTGTTATGCACATAGGGTTAGAAAATTTGAAGAGTTGGACAAGCCTGTCACTCTGACTCTGCCCAAGCCATCTATTGAAGAAGCTCTGAAGCTAGAACTTAAGCCACTTCCAACGCATCTGGGCTATGCTTTTTTGGATAACTCATAGACACTTCTCATGCTTATTCCACCCAGCTTGACCAATACTCAAGAAGACAAATAGCCCAGAATCCTCCACAAGCGTAAAAAGTCCATTAGGTGTACTATAGCTGACATTAAGGGTATTAGTCCATCATTTTGCATGCATAAAATCTTTCAAGAGGACCGACACGGTCCCATTCTAGAGCACCAAAGGAGATTAAATCCCATTATGAAGGAGGTGGTGAAGAAGGAAGTAAAGTTGCTTGATGCAGGTATCATTTTTCCCATTTCTGATAGCAACTGGTAAGCCCAATTCAATGTGTGCCGAAAAAGGGAGGAATGACTGTAGTTGAGAACGAGAAAAATGAGCTAATCCCCACTCGCACTGTTACGGGATAGATAATCTGCATTAATTATAGAAGGCTCAATAAGGCAACTTGTAAGGATCACTTCCCATTCCCATTCATCGATTAAATGCTAAACAAGTTAGCCGTGCATGAATATTACTGCTTCCTTGATGGTTATTCAGGATACAATCAGATTGTCATATGCCTAGAGGATCAGGAGAAGACTACTTTTACTTGTCCTTATGGAACATTTGCCTTCAAGCGAATGCCATTTGGTCTTTGTAATGCACCAACCACATTCCAGAGATGCATGATGGCTATTTTCACTGACATGGTTGAAATATTTGTGGAAGTGTTTATGGATGATTTTTCAATTTTTGGGTCTTCTTATGATGATTGTTTGAGGAATTTAAGCAAGGTACTTGCCTGTTGTGGAGAAACAAATCTGGTATTAAATTAGGAAAAGTGCCATTTTATGGTACAAAAAGGCATCTTATTGGGTCACAGAGTATCTATGAGCGTCATTGAAGTTTATAAAACGAAGCTGGAGGTGGTTGCAAATTACCTCCACCTATCTCAGTGAAGAGTGTCCGGAGTTTCTTGGGACACGCGAGTTTCTATCGGCGCTTTACTAAGGATTTTTTCAAAATTGCTACTCCTTTGTGCAGGCTTCTTGAAAAGGAGGTAACTTTCAATTTGAATGATGCTTGCCTCAATGCATTTGAGGAACTTAAAAAGATGTTGCTGACTGCCCCCATTATTGTGGCACCTGATTGGTCTCTATCATTTGAACTCATGTGTGATGCGAGTGACCTTACTATTGGGGCAGTGCTAGGCCATAGGAAGGACAAGATATTTTATTCCATCTACTACGCGAGTAAAACTCTTGATGATGCACAGCTGAATTACACCACCACTAAGAAGGATTTGTTAGCCGTTGTGTGGGCCTTTGAGAAATTTTGGGCATACTTGGTGGGAACGAAAGTCGTAGTCCATATGGATCATGCAACAATCAGATATTTTTAAAAAAGAAAGGAATCCAAAGCTCATTTGATGCGCTGGGTTTTGTTGCTGCAGGAATTTGATTTACAAATACGAGATCGAAAGGGGACAGAGAACCAAGTAGCTGACCATCTATCCAGGTTGGAAAATCACGATCACATGAAGGAGGGTGGACCAATTATAGAACTGTTTCCAGATGAGCAACTTTTTGAAATAGCCCAAGATCCCCCCCCCTATGGTATGAAGACTATGTGAATTATCTTATGAGTGGGAGTACTCCCTCTGGAAATCAAATCTGAAGCTAGAAAGCGGTTCTTACATGATGTGAACTTCTATTTCTGGGATGAGCCTTATTTATTCAAGTAATGTGCTGATCAGTTGATAAGGAGATGCATTCTTGAAAAAGAGGTGGAATTAGTGATGTATGATTGTCATGCATCACCTTATAAGGGCCATCATGGAGGAGATAGAATAGCTGCAGAGGTGTTACAGTCCGGTCTCTTTTGGCCAACCTTATTCAAGGATGCTCATGCATTCGTTAAGAAGTGTGACCAATGTCAGAGAACGGGAACAATCACAAGGAAGCATGAGAAGACTTTAAATAATATTCTTGAAATTGAGCTTTTTTAAGTGTGGGGTATAGATTTTATGGTTCAATTTCCACCGTCCAGAGGAAACAAATACATTTTGCTAGCTGTTGACTACGTGTCAAAATGGGTGGAGGCAATCGCTCTTCCAACAAATGATGCCATGGTGGTAGCTGCTTTTGTGAAAAAGAATATATTCTCGAAATTTGTGACTACACGGGCCTTAATCAGTGATGAAGGGACTCCATTTTGCAATCGATTGTTGAATATCCTTCTTTCTAAATATGGAGTTTGCAACAGAATTGCTACAACATATCATCCGCAGACAAGTGGGCAAGCTGGGGTATCAAAAAGAGAAATCAAAAAAATATTAGAGAAAACGGTGAGTGTGAATAGAAAGGATTGGGCTGCAAATCTAGATGATGCCCTATGGGCATATAGGACTGCAAATAAAATGCCAATTGGAGCGTCCCCTTACAAGTTGGTTTATGGGAAGGCCTGCCCCTTGCCCGTTGAGCTTGAACACAAAGAATACTGGGCCATTAAGAAGCTAAACATGGACCTTGAAATTGTAGGTGAGAAAATACTTATAGAGTTGAATGAGTAAGATGAGTTCAGGCTGCACTCATAGGAAAATGCCAAGCTATATAAAGAAAAGACAAAACAATGACATGAAAAGTATGTCAAGCCACGTCACTTTGAGCCTGGCCAACATATATTGTTATTCAACTCTAGACAACGGTTGTTCGCTGGGAAGATAAAGTCGAGATGATCAGTCCTTTTGAGGTGGTGAGAGTCACTCCTTATAGTGCAATAGAGCTGCGAGCCTTAAATGGTGAGAGGACATTCTTGGTGAATGGTCATAGAGTCAAGTGTTACTGGGGACGAATAATTAATCATGAAAAACCCAAGGTTGTACTCGGTGATGAGTAAGCGAGACTCTACATCTCGTGCTGCAACGTTAAATCAGGCGCTGGATGGGAGGCAACCCATTGAATTGTTAAAATTGTCGTGCTATAAGGTGTTGGTTGGGAGGCAACCCAACTATAGTAGTAGTTGTTAATTTTGTTTTTTTGGAAGTGATAACAAATGCATGTGAAAATGGAAAAATGTTAAGGCCATCAAACGAGGTAAGGACAAGTGAAAAAATTGAGAAATAATTGCGCCCACATGCGCGACCGCGTTATAGGACGCGCATCTAGGGACGCTAAATTGCACAAGTTCTACCTAGGTCGTGCACTTGGGCATGCTTTTGAATGCGCAACTAGCACGGTCTTGCATGTGAGCGCGTATCTAGATAATTTTTCCAGGTTCTGTCGTGGCTGCGCTAAAACTAGCGCGACCGCGCATATGGACGCGGTAGTTCCGTTAAAATTGTCACCAGTTTATTTTAGTAGTTTAAGTTTTTCTTTTTATTTTCTTCTTTTATTTTGTATAGGTTTTAATCTAACAAACCCCCTTCCCCTTCTCTTATATTCTAATCGCATATAACCTCCGAATGAAACACAAAAACCCTTCATCTAAATTATTCCTAAATTTCCCCCATCACCAAACCTTGCGATTTTCTACCTTCCCAATCTCCCCGATCTTCTTCTTCATCTTCCTTCTCTACTTACCATCATCTCTCGCTACAAGTATGAACCCTAGTTTATTTTTCTTCTCTTTTTCTTTTTTTATTTTTCAGATTTTTGTATATTTAATATGCCATTGTTGTAGTAGTTGTCTTTGGTTTTGTGTAGATAAATTCGTGAAATATGTTGTGGTGTTGGTGAGTGATAAGTATGGGATTGATTTCCACCTAATTTGTGATCTTAGTGAGAATATGTGGTAAATTATTGTTCTAACAAAGTTTAAAAGGGGTTGTGAAGGTCTAATGCCTAGAATGTGTCTGTGGAAAGGCCCCTTTGAACGTGATTGTGTAGTTTGTGACCACATATGCTTGTGAAGTCTGAGTAACGCATTGCGTAACAAATTTTTTGTGGGCTGAACTAATTTGTCACCTTTTGCAGATATCATGACTGCATCTAGGAAACGACGTGGCATAGGGCCTCATCGAGTAGCCAGGCTGGTTTTTCTAGGTTAAACGGGGCTGCATATGCACGTCCCTTTGATGCTACCAAATTTGTTTTAGCCAAGGTACAAGACCTCTTTGCGGAACAGGCTCATACAAAGCCAATTTCGGAAAGAGGTATTCATATCGGACAGCTCCAGCACCATTGCCTGCGCATGTACAATGAGTTATTAAGGCGAGGGTTACAAACCTTCATCAATGATCCCGGTGAGGGAAATGCTATGATTGTGTAGGAGTTCTATGCAAATGTATTGCAGCATGTAAATAGAGTGGATACGGTGTGCCGAAAGGTGCTGACTGCTTCGGTTGAGGTAATACAGACGGCCTACAACTACCTCCACCTCTGGCTGCTCATGATGACTTCTATGAGTACGGCCACAACCCCACCAAGAAAAAATGGGCACGATTCTATAAGACAATTTGTGTGCCCGGAAAAGAAGTGGTTTGGATAGACTATGGGGAAAAATTCCACTCCTTGGCACTCACTTTTTTCACACCTCCATTTTTCGCTTACACATGGTTACCCCAAAAGATGACACGTGTATAGGTGTTTTTCTAATTAAAGTGACAGTATTCGAGATGTGATTAATATTTATTTTTAAGAGTCACCACTTGGGAAAGGTTTGGCTTTTGGTATCCCAAGTCACCGGTTTATTTAAAATCTCAAATCGAGAAAATTTCGACTGCTCAATTGGAGTCTGCGAACTAGAAATTCTTGAGTAGGGAATTCGATTGACCCGAGGGAAGGTTATAGGAACCCTCAAATCCCGTGGTTCTAGAACGGTCGCATAAACTCATTATAAGTAGCTAAAAATATGATTTGCTATACCTGTTAATCCTGCAATATTAGATTACATACCGCTTTTAACATCTTTTCTTAGGAAAATTTGCAATGTTATTAAAACAATCGTGAATTGCATTACATATATTCTCCCGTAATTTTAGACATATTTTAATTCCATTGAGAAAGAAATTGTGGTCACATAAACGCGCACCCAAATTTAGGAGTGTATTTTTATTGAACACGCACCTATAGCAACTACGTCTTCGAAATTCGTGGGAAGGCCGTGATATTTGATTAATGACACTTCTTATTTTTCTATGTGTTTTCATGAATAAAAGAGTCATCGCATGGTATTTTGATTGGATTAACACAGTTCACTTTATTTTATAAGAACATTCTAGCGTATACTAAATTCTCCATTGCTGTTGTGTTTAAATGCAATAAGTATTTTGGGTGTAGATTGTGTATCTTTGGAGAATAACATTTGCAACTTAGCCTTATTTGTGGCTAATCGTACACACTAGGTTCCCAGTTTTGGCCAGTCTAGGACTCACATCGTATCTGGCCATTATTGGGCCTTTCAGTTAGACCCATGGTTAAATTGAACTAGGGAATCCATATGAAAAAAGTTTTGATAGTACATTTTTAGTTCAAATTTATACACAAGATTAATTATCTATACATTTACAAAGAGAATACTAATGATCATTTTATATCAGTTTTCAGCATTACATTTGAACTAACTGGTTCATATACTCATCAGTCAGAGTATATGAATTTATCTATCAAAATTCAATTATGAATTTGGTTACAACTTATAGATCTGAAACAAAGCATTGCTAATATGTCGAAACATAAACCAATTAAAACAATACACAATGTTTGGACTTTAAAATAATTACTAAACTAATATTTCTTGAATCCCACATTCTTAAACAAAGCAGGAGATGAACACCTAACCAACAACATCACCAGCTAACCGTACAATCAGTTATACATGCTTAAAATAATAGTTCGAATGTCTTGCTATTACAAGATAAATCAGTCACTAATTTCCAATTATTACAAAATGAATCAGTCCAACATTTATTTACAACATGATGATTATCTTATCATTACATCTATATTGAAACTAAATAAAGAGGAAACATGGGAAAGGTTTGGACAGTATAATAAACAGATCTTCATTCCTAAGAATGCTTTTTACTTGAGTCTCAAAAACATCAATGGACAGTGAAGGTACCTGTAATTCAGCAGAAAGCAAAGCTTATGAATAAATGTAATGAATCAGCTAAGCAATCAGTAGCCAATCAAACAGTGCATCCATGACTTCAGCAGAGTTTTTATTAGAGAATTAAGTCTTCAAAAATGATCAAACAGCACTGATAATTTCTCACAGATATAAGAAGAGCGAAGATGTATTTTCGTCTCTAGGATTCAAAGGAAAGGTTCCGGACCCTTTAAAATGTGCTCATGTGATTTCTTTTATAATGGAGCCTTAGGGCATCAGCTTTTCTTTAGTTTTTCTTTTAGTCCTTGCTTTAGACTTGTACTTTTCCTAAATGGTCCTTCATTTCCTGACTTGTGCCTCAAGTTTTAGGCAGAAAATATATTTTAGTCCTTTATTAGAAGGAATTGGAGGTTATTATCAGATTTTTTAAGGTTCAAATTCCTCTTATACCCCTATTTCCTTTCCTAAATTACCCTCCTCAAGTTTTAACCTCAACTATTCGTTGACGCTGGTCAATTGTATTTGGGTTATGGGCCAAGGTTTGGTCGTGTACTAGCAAGTCCGTTGGATCCATACAACTAGGTGTCCTAATAAGGATTGGGTTTATCAATTATTTAACTTAAGATCGTAAACATTCAGGTATCTTTGTATTAAGATTAATGGATCACTGTCAACCAGAAGACCAATCAACTAATACTCATTACAAGAAAATCCTAATTAAATCACTCAAATAAAGCTTGAAATAGGGATTCAAAAATTAGAAAGTAATTAAAGATTCAACAACACAAATCAGCCTGAATTATGCCAGTACTAAAGGTCAACATTACTATAAGAATCAAACGCCCGGTAACCTAAACAACTTATAAGTTGATCAGCATATCAGGGAACAAAGAAAATAAAGATCAGGAGATGAAGATCACAAACTATGAGAATTACACTGATCAAGAAGCTAATATTAACAGGATTTCAAATTATTCAAGAAAACAAAGGGGTTTCAAACTGATAACTAACAAAGGCGTATAACTACTAAACCCATTTAATATAAGGTTGTGGACAAACAAACAATTATTCAGAAGAAATCAAAACAATGGGACTTCAAACTAATAGGCATATAACTAATGAACCAATCTCATATGAAATTGTGGACAAAAAAACAATTATTATAAGGAAATCAAACATCTAAAAGCTAAAGAAATGAAGCAAATATACAGAATACTTAGCTTCTTTTTCACATGCAATTCCGCTTAGGATTACTTCATCGTTCCTTGACCTTTTGTAGAGGTTTTTTACCTCCTAGGACAACTGGTATGGTGTATAATAGGTTTATGAATTCAAGAGGGGCTTTTATGATTCTGAGACCCCAGTGAGGTCTCAGATCTAAGTTTCTTCAGTGACTAGCATTGTTTGGGGGTCATGGGTAGCATGGTTGGGGAAAGGAAGGGCTTGGGATTGCCTGGGAGGATTTTGACCAAATTCTGACATGATTGGGGTTTTAGGGTTATTGAAATTCGACACATTTCAGGAAGATTCGAAAGAAGCGACACACATGATTGGAAAGAGGAGATCAAGCTATTTTAGGGGTGTAAGATTGAAGGGATTTGGAGCAGGGTCGCAATAGACGGTGGTTCCGACGACCTTGATTTAGAATATTCGAGACAAAGGGGGTTTATTTGACGGGAACTAATCACAGGGTGGGAAAGAGGGGGTTGTGACGGTTTGGTGGTGTAAATCTGGGGAGGTTTGGTTACCGGCCGCCGCCGTGAGGCGATTTCCTACGGCGGCGTTAGGGTGGTAAGTAGGTGGTCAATCGTGGTCGTAGGGTGGTCAAGGGCGGCGTTACGTCGGGAAAGATGGTATGAGGAAGGGGAGGGTTTGGTCCCTAAGTGCATTAGAGGCGTTTGGACATATGTATCCAAAATTTGGCCTGGCTTTAGGACCGTTGGATGGGGACATGATCGACGACTGTTATAATTGGTCGCTAAACAGTGTCGTTTGGGTTGGGCTTGTGTGGACTGGACCAGGGTCGGTGGTTTGGGCTGGGGCTTGTGGGTTTGTTAAAGGGGAAAAGTGTTTGGGCCATTGAGGTCTGGCCTAATTGTGGCAAGCCTGAGTGGTTGTGTGTATATATATATATATATATATATATATATATATATATATATATATATATATATATATATATATATATTGTCTTTTTTCTTTTTTTATTTTAATTACCTCAAAATTTTATTTAAAAACTAAAACTCCTAATTAACATAAACAAAATGCAACAAGTTAAAATTAAACAAAAATAATTAATAAAAAATACCAGAAATATATTTTTTGTATTTTAATTTTTAAAACAACTTATTTAACAATTAAATCTTAAACAATTTTAAACATGCATCAATAAACAAGCACTGGCACATGATTAAATTCTAAAAACAAAAATAAAAAATCCTATAAATAACCAAATATTTAAAGAAAAATCCTAAATTTTGAGAGTCTTGTAGGAGCTTGTTTCAACCAGGTAAAATTCATATGCTCACAGTTGCCCCTCTTTGCGCGGGAACACAAAGAGTTTTACTGCAAAGATAAGTGAGCAAATATGAGTGATTTCCATCCGATTGGATACTCCATTCGAAGAATTTTAAAAAAATTCTAACCGAACCTTACTACAAAGGTTGCCTACATATCCTTGGCAATAATGGAATCAGGTCAGTGTAGTTCTGAATGTTTTGGTAGCTGGGACTACCAGGAGACTGTGATTGGCTGTTGTTGCTGTCTCTACATGCTAAGCTCCTTAGTACACCAAAATAAAAATAAAGCTAAGCTAGCTAAGCCTATTAACTACAAGTTACAAGATACCTATCTATGAGTCTCTTGAATCTTGATCTTGAGTCTTGGCTATCTTTTGCGGCATACTCCAATCTGAATCTTGATGCACGTTAGCGGCAATTGATGGCTTGGACTTCGGTTTTGAAATAAAGCGAGACATGCGAAGCTTGTCACTTTGATTATATTTTGAGCAGTCGGTGTCTTTGCCCTCTTCAACACTTTGAGTTCACTTTTTTGTATCTTTTCTTTTTTTCTATTCTGAATTGACACTCATGCCTTCAATCATGCCGAATCTTGTGCCTTAAGGTAAAACCTGCTCAGACAGCAATACAAGCAAACAAACAAAATTTTCTGCCCCATTTTTCACTGGAAAATTTCGTGAGTTATTTGCAACATACATCTATACTACTCTTTATTGAAAACAATAAAGATCAGAATTGTGTATCCCTTGGAAAAATCGCTAAGCTATGCTGGAAAAGAGAAAGGGTTCCTGCTGGGGATAAGATGAGAATCCACGGGTTATGCTGGGATAGGAATGGAAAGGACTCTATGCGGATGGAAATAAAAGATCTGCGGGTTATGCCGGGATAGGAAAGCTCTTGCTAAGGATGGGTACGAAGAAATTCCTGGGTTTTGCTAGGGGATCCACAGGTTATGCCGGGATGAATGAACCATTCCTAAGTTATGCTAGGGAGATCTGCGGGTTATGCCAGGATGAATGAGAGAATCCTAGGTTATGCTAGGGGAATCCACGGGTTATGCTGGGAATGGAAGAGATCCTGGGTTATGCCAGGGGAATCTGCAGGTTATGCCGGGATGAAAGGAGATCCTGTGTTATGTCAGGGGAATCCGTCGGTTATTTCGAGATGGATGAAAAATTCTAGGTTATGCTATGGAGATCCGCGGGTTATGCCTAGATCGAAAGGAGATCATGTGTCATGCAAGGAGAATCTGTGGGTTATGCCGAGATGAATTCAAGGTCCTATCTTATTCTAGGGGAATCCATGAGTTATGAAAGGAGATCCTGAGTTATAATAGGGGAATCCACTGGTTATGCCGGGAAGGATAAAAAATCCTAGGTTATGCTAGGGGAATCCACGGGTTATGCCGGGATGAAAGGAGAACCTGAGTTATGTCAGAGGAATCCACGGGTTATGCCGGGATGAGTGAGAAATCCTAAGTTATGTTAGGGACATCCGCGGGTCATGCCGGGATGAATGAAAAGTCCTAGGTTATGCTAGGGGAATCCGCGGGTTATGCCAGGATGAATGAAAATATCATAGGTTATGCTAGGGAGATCTGTAGGTTATGCCGGGATTGGAAGGACATCCTGGGTGATGCCAGGGGAATCCACGGGTTATGCTAGGATGAGTGAGATCCTGAGTTGTGTCAGGGGAATCCACGGGTTATGCCGGGAGGAAAGAGATCCTGGGTTGTGCTAAGGGAATCCACGGGGTATTCTGGGGTGAAAGGAGATCCTGGGTTATGCCAGGGGAATTCGCGGGTTATGCCGGGGTAAGAGGAGATCCTGGGTTATGCCATGGGAATCCGCGGGTTTTTCCATGATGAATGAAAAATCCTAGGTTATTCTAGGGAGAAATGCAAGGCAGTGGAGGACCTCAAAGATTCTCTTGACTGTGCTGGGGATAGAGGAGGAGAGGAACCACCTTTAGGTTATGCTAAGGGTAGGGGAGTGTTAACTCCTAGACTATGCTGGGGAGTGGAAAGTGTAGGGAGAAAATCATCAGGTTATGCTGGGGATGTGGAGGTAAACTTCCTGATTAATGCTGGAGGGGGTGGAAGGCAATCCTTAGGTAATGCCTAGTGAACCCACAAGCTGCACAAAGAGGAACTAGGGATTGAGATCTCGTGCTATCATGCTCCTTTACGAGTTTGCAGAAAAATGAAAAGAAAACTTCCCTTTTGGCATTAACACACCACCATCTTTGTCCCTTGCACATATCCTTTGGTTTTTTTTGCCCTATTTTCCTTTTTGCTTTCCTATGTTGTACCAGCATCTATTTTGTTCAGAAACAAAACAAACTGTCAGTTTGAACAGTGATTGGTTTTTTCGGCCTTGTCACGATTGATTTCAACTTCCTTTGTGTTTAAAAGCAAACCATTGGGTTTCAATCTTTGCTTTGTTAATTGCCTAGGGGGTCCTCATTTCAGATTGGTCTTTGTTTCTTGGGCCTTGGGTTGTGAGTTTTGCCCGCTTTTGATTTTGGGCTTGCTTTTGGGACTTTTGATAAGAATAAACATCCTACTTGGCTTAAAACCCCTCCAATTTTGTTTCACCTTTCTGCCTCTTTGACATTGAATTTCCTTTCTTTTATTTACTTACTTTTGGGACTTTAACTATCATGGTTAAACGGAGTTGGCTAAGTACGCTTGACGATGTCGGGCATTCCCTTAATTCTTGGCAGGAGAAAAATCGCAAAGCTGGCACTGCTACCTTTCTTAAGGAATGATCAGGACATAAAAATTCAAGTGGAAAGGAGTGAAGTATTAATTTATAGAGGTATGTGCTTTTGAAGGAAAAAAAGGAAACTTATTTGGAAATATATGCCGGCTTTAAATGGCGACGACATGCTTCTTGGACTGGATAGCCGACCCAAATCCATTTCTGCGTTCTAACATCAACTTTCCCAAACCAAAAATCTTTTTCATGCCTGGGAAGCCATATTTCCTCTCTTCGGCCGATGGCTCCCTTTGCGGGTTTTCGCCAATCGCCCTCTCTCATTTCTCTTCTCCCATCGCCCCATAGTGCTCTTTGCGAGTTTTCGCTAAACGGACTCTATCATTTTTAGTTTTCTCTGCTCACTGTCGCTTTATGGTGCCTGGAGGTTTTCACCGATAAGACTCTCTCATTTTATTTTTCTCCCGAATTTGATTGATGCTGAACTCTGACAACAGTGTTTTTCTCCCCGGGGATCAATAACTCTATAACCAGCGGACGGATTTGTAACTGAACCAACACATTTCTGCCCCAGTTTTGATTTTCTTGGGTAAATAGGGTTTTTATTTTGATGTGACTTAACCTTAGGGAGACGCTGCCTACGTATCCTTTCGAGATCAAGTCAGAAGTAGTTCTGGAAGTTTTAGTCCTAAACTAAATTTATTTGTATTCTTTTTTTTCTTCTTTTTTTCGTTTTCTTTCTCTCTTTTTTGAAGGTTGTGTCTTTTTTTTCTTTTTCTTTTCTTTTTCTGTTCTTTTTTTTAACAGCATTTCTGGGTTACAAGGGGGAGGGGATAGCGGGAGAGCAAAACCTTCGGCATCTCAATCTGCCGGGTTCATTGCTGCAAGGGATTTAAACGTAATACCTTTTTATGGCGTCTGCGTTTACCGTTACCTCGGGCTCATCTCCTTTAATGTCGCCCAAGTACAAGGCTCCTCTAGGAAATATCTTTCTGATGATGTATGGTCCTTTCCAATTTGTGGAAAATTTTCCTTTAGCTTCCTGATGATGGGGAAGTATCCGTCTCAAAACCAACTGCCCGACTTCGAAATTCCTAGGGCACACCTTCTTATTGTAGGAACGGGCCATTATTTGTTGGTACAACTACCCGTCATACCACGGACATTTGTTTTTCATCAATTAATGTCAGTTGCTCCAAACGTGTTTTGGCCCAATCACTATCTCTTATTTTTGCTTCGACAATCACTCAGAGCGAAGGGATTTCCACCTCGGCAGGTATAACAACCTCAGTTCCATCGACCACCAAATAGGGAGTTGCTCCTACAGATCTACGTACTGTGGTACAATATCCCATCAGTTTTTCATGCCATTGCCTCGAGCTTTGAATCATTTTCCTCAAGATTGTTTTGATGTTCTTGTTGGCTCCTTCGCCCGCACCATTAGCTTTAGGTTTGTAGGCAGTGGAGTTTCTATGTGTTATCTTGAATTGTTCACATATCTCTCCCATCAACCGACTGTTTGGATTAGCTGCATTGTCAATAATGAGAACATCGGGAATCCCAAAGTGGCAGATGATTTTGGAATGCACAAAATCCACTTCCGCTTTCTTGGTAACAGACTTGAGGGTGATAGCCTCAACCCATTTTGTGAAATAATCAATAGCGACCAATATAAATTTGTGGCCATTTGAGGCTTTTGGCTCGATCGGCCCAATGACGTCCATACCCCATGCGGCAACTGGCCAGGGCGCTGACATAGGATGCAAATCATTTGGTGGTGCATGAATGAGATCACCGTGCACCTAGCATTGATGACATATTCGAACAGAGCTGAAGCAGTCTTTTTCCATGGTCATCCACTAATAGACAACTCGGAGTATCTTATTTGCCAGTACATAGCCATTCATATGGGGCCCACATACGCCCACATGTACTTCGTGCATAGTTCTCCCGGCTTCTTCGGCATCCACACATCTCAACAAATTAAGATCTGGAGTTTTTTTATACAAAGTGTTACCACTTAAGAAATAATTGCTCGCATGACCTCGGATGGTTTTTTTGTTCTCATGTGGCTTACTCAAGGTACTTCTATGTTTTTAGGAATCTCAAGATGTCGTAATACCAAGGCTGTAGGCTAGGCTCTACTTCGGTTGCATTGCAATACCCATGTCTTTCTTTGATTTTGATTTGTATAGGATCAACATAGGCATTCCCAGGGTATGGCAACATGGAAGCCAAAGTTGGAAGTGCATCTGCTAACTATTGTGGCAACGGGGAACGTACCTGAACTGTACCGACCTGAACTGTTTGATGAGGTCTTCGACATGCTCTCTATATGAGAGGAGCTTAATGTCCCTTGTCTCCCATTCTCCTTGAGCTTGTGGGATGATTAGATCGGAATCCCCCATGATTAGCAAGTCTTCAACATCTTGGTTAATAGCCATGTTCATGCCCATAATGCAAGCCTCATATTCAGCGGTATTATTGGTGCATAAGAACCGAAGTCTAGCTGTAGTTGGATAATGATGGCATGTAGGTGAGATTAAGATTGCCCCGATCCCTACGCCCTTTGTGTTTGCTGCTCTGTCGAAGAACATTTTCCAGATTGGGGTGTCCCTCAGCTGCTTTTTCCAATGAGTTCACTTTCTCATCAGGGAAGTAAGTATTCAGAGGCAGATATTCCTCATCAACGGGATTCTCTGTCAGATGATCTGCCAATGCCTGTGCTTTCATCATTGTACGAGTGATATAAACAATATCGAACTCGGTGAGTAGGATCTGCCATTAAGCCAGTCGCCCTATAGGCATTGGTTTTTGGAATATGTACCTTAGTGGATCCATCCTGGTTATGATGTGTGTTGTATCGGCTTGTAGATAATGCCTTAATTTCTGAGCTACCCATGTCAAGGCGCAACACGTTCTCTCTAACAATGTGTACTTTGCCTCGTACCTGGTAAACGTTTTGCTAAGATAATAAATGGCTAGCTCTTCTTTCTCGTGGCGTCATGCTGCCCGAGAATAAGATTGAAAGAGGCTTCTAAGACACTCAAATAGAGAAACAGTGGCCTTCCTGGTTCTAGCAGAACTAAAACTAGTGGATTGGACAAGTATTGTTTGATTTTATAAAAAGCTTCCTGACACTAAACCGTCCACTTAACTGCTGCATCCTTCTTCAGTAGCTTAAATATGGGCTCACATGTTGAAGTCAACTGGGCGATGAAGCGGCTGATGTAAATTAATCTTCCCAATAGACTCATAACATCCTTTTTGGTCCTTGGCGGAAGCAGCTCTCGAATGGATTTCATCTTGGTTGGATCTAATTCAATGCCTCTTCGACTGACGATGAACCCCAGAAGTTTGCCCGACAGGACTCCAAATGCACATTTTGGCGGATTCAATTTCAAATTATATTTACGGAGCCTTTTGAAGAATTTCCTCAAAACCTTTACATGATCACCTTGATTCTTGGATTTGATAATCACGTCATCCACGTGTACCTCTATTTCTCTATGCATCATGTCGTGGATGATGGTGGTCATAGCCCTCATGTATGTTGCTCCGGCATTTTTCAATCCAAAAGGCATAACTCTAATTCAATATGTTACCCAGGGCGTGGTGAAGGCGGTTTTCTCAGCATATTCCTCATCCATCAGCACTTGGTGATACCCTGCTAGTAGTCTACAAAGGATTGAATCTCATGCTTGGAACATTTATCGACAAGGATGTGGATGTTGGGCAGAAGGAAATTATCCTTGGGACTCGCCTTGTTCAAAGCTCTATAATCTACACACACTCCAGTTTTCCCGTCCTTCTTCAACACCGGGACCACATTAGCGAGCCAAGTGGTGTACCGCACTACCCGGATTACCCCCGCTTCAAGCTGTTTTGTAATCTCCTCTTTGATTTTATCACTGACATCAAGCTTGATTTTTTTTTTTGTACCAGAGGGCATTCGGGGTATGGAGGCAACTTATGAACCACCAAATCCATACTCAAACCAGGCATGTCGTCGTAGGATCACGCAAATACATCTTTGAATTCCAATAGGTGTTGAACCAATGAATCTCGTATCTCTATATTTACGTGGATGCTTATTTTAGTTTCTTTGATTAAATCGAGATTGCCCAGGTTAAACGATTCAATATCATTTAAGTTAGGCTTAGGTTTGTTTTCAAAGTCTTCCACCTCTCAAGTTATTTCCCTAAAATCCTCTTCTTTATTGTATTTAGATTCGTCGTTCGTTATTTCACAGACAGACAGCGAGTTTGGGTCGTGGCATGAAGTCCGTGAGCATGTCATTTTATTTTAAGCCGCATTATTGGGACTAAAAGAAAAGATGAAAAATAAAGAAAGGAAAAAAAATGTGAATGACAAAATATTGATTTTATTTCTTCGAACTTGAAAGATAACAAGGTTTACAATTGAGATTTTAAAGCGCTAAAAGGAAAACAAAAAACCGAGCTACACCCTGAAAGAGCTCATGATGAGGGAAGTGGTAGCAAGGCGAGACTACCAGGTCTCTCGCCTGACCGGAAAAGGCGTGGCCTTCTAGTTTTGAAGTTTGGCCTCTGGCCCCATGTAAAGCACTTCAGCGGCGCTTGAACCTTCCCTGGTTGGACCATGTTTACTTCATATAGCAACTCCCTCATTGCCTTGCAGATCTCATCAATTTCTTCTGTTGTGAAGGTTTCTTGTTCCTCCTCTTCACTGTACTTTGGTTTTATAAAGGTTATGTACAAGTGAGGTAGGGGTGTAAAGCCCATCCTTGGCATTTTTTGCGATTAGCCCAGGTGATATCTTCTGAGGTTGGATGAAAGCCCATTCCAAAGAATTTTTCTGTGGAAGGCAAGGCGACCGGCTCGGTTATGCCTTGTAGGGAGCTTCCGATTCACTTGCCTGGCTTGAAACCTTGGCGCGTCATTTCCTTCGCTACCATAATTGAAGCATTTGACAGGAAATGTTGAGGGAACGGCTTGCCCTCTTCATGTTGATCAGCTACTACGACTTCAAAACCATGATAGACTATGTGTTAACTCCCTTCCTTAGCTTCTAGACAGGGAACAGAGGGGTCCCGGTAAATCGATTGTTCGTCCTCTCCACGAACTATAATCTCCTTATCTTCATATTCAAATTTGAGCATTTGGTGTAGGGTAGAAGGCACTGCCCCCGCTGCATATGTCCACAGCCTACCTAGGAGGTAGTTTTAGGAGGTGTCCATGTGCAACACCTGGAAGGTTATCTCGAAGTTGACTGGACCAATGGTGAGTACCAAATCGATATCACCTATGGTATCACTTTTTATTCCTTCGAAGGATCAGACACATACGTTGTTAGGATAGATCCTCCCGGTCCCGATCTCCATTCTCTGCAAGGTAGATAGTGGGCATATGTCCTCTCCATAACCTCCGTCAACCATCACACTTTTGACGTAATATCCCCATACTTGACAGTGGGGTACAAAGCCTTGTTGTGAGCAACCCCCTCCGGCGGTAAGTCATTTTTACTAAACGACACTTACTTTGATAGCGAAGAATCTCTCCTCCACTTTCTCTAGGTTTTCCAATAAAGGTCTCAGCTGGTACACAAGCTTCGTTCAGTGTTTTGGTCAACACCTGCTGATGTTCGGGAGTTTCATCAAGAGTGACAATAAAGAAATCTGCTAAGGGGATTTTTGGAGTTGATCCACCACTTCATACGCCGGCATTTTCATGTTCTGGAAAAAAGCTTCTGCTTCCTCACCATTTTATGGCTTCTTTGGCGTAAATCGTCGTTTGGTAGTGGCATTCACTTCTTCCATGTCTAGGTATTTCTTTGTGGGACATCCCTTTTGGGCTTCTCCTAAGACTTCTTTGCCTTTATATGTACGAATAGTTTCCTGATAATTCCAAGGGACGATTGAAGGGTTGGTCATGGGCTTTGTGGCACGCGACCAATAACCACGGGCTTATTCAGCACCGGTGGTTTAATTGATCCTCGTACCACATAGGATTTCTTGGGCACATACATGGTTTTGTTCTGCTCGAACCTTTTTGGAGGGCTTAAAGTGGGCTGCTTTTCTTTGTGCCCTCATCGGATATAGAGTATTGTTTCCTTGGTAGGGGTCGTCTCACCTTTGACCTCAGCCTTCTTTTCTACTTCATGGCATTCGGCTTCATTCATTTTCTTTTCTTCCATCTTCGTTAGGGTGACTTTTTGTTTTCTATCTGCCTCAGCAATGTCTATGATGGCTCTCAGAGCGGCTTCCTAACAGATTCTTAACATCATTTTTGGTCCTTGGCGGAAGCAGCTCTCAAATGGATTTCATCTTGGTTAAATCTTATTCAATGCCTCTTCTACTTACAATGAACCCCAGAAGTTTGCCCGACAGGACTCCAAATGTGCATTTGCCGGATTCAATTTCAAATTATATTTGCGGAGCCTTTCGACAAATTTCCTCAAAACCTTTACACTATCACCTTGAGTCTTGGATTTGATAATCACGTCATCCACGTATACCTCTATTTCTCAATGCATCATGTCGTGGAAGATGGTGGTCATAGCCCTCATGTATGTTGCCCCGGCATTTTTCAATCCAAAAGGCATAACTCTATAGCAATATGTTACCCAGGGCGTGGTGAAGGCGGTTTTCTCAGCATATTCCTCATCCATCAGCACTTGGTGATACCCTGCGTAGCAGTCTACAAAGGATTGAATCTCATGCTTGGCACATATATCGAAAAGGATGTGGATGTTGAGCAGAGGGAAATTATCCTTGGGACTCGCCTTGTTCAAATCTCTATAATCCACACACACTCTAGTTTTCCCGTCCTTCTTCAGCACCGGGACCACATTAGCAAGCCAAGCGGTGTACCGCACTACCTGGACTACCCCCGCTCAAGCTGTCTTTTAATCTCCTCTTTGATTTTATCACTAACATCAGGCTTGAATTTTCTTTTTTTTTTGTTGTACCGGAGAGAATTCGGGGTATGTAGGCAACTTATGAACCACCAAATCCATACTCAAACCATGCATGCGTAGGACCACGCAAATACGTCTTTGAATTCCAACAGGAGTTGAACTAATGAATCCTGTATCTCTTTATTTACGTGGATGCTTATTTTAGTTTCTTTGATTTCATCGTGATTTCCCAGGTTAACCGGTTCAGTATCATTTAAGTTAGGATTAGGTTTGTTTTCAATCTGCTCCAACTCTCGAGTTATTTCACTAAACGCCTCTTCTTTATTGTATCCGGGTTCCTGGTTTGTTATTTCACAGACAGGCAGCGGGATTGGGTCGTGGCATGAAGTCTGCGAGCATGTCATTTTATTTAAAGCCGCATTATTGAGACTGAAAGAAAAGTTGAAAAATAAAGAAAGGCAAAAATCAGAGAAGCGCAAAGAAATGTGAATGACAAAATATTGATTTTATTTCTTCGAACCTGAAAGATAACATGGTTTACAATTGAGATATTAAAATGCTAAAAGGAAAACAAACAACCAAGCTACACTCTGAAATAGCTCGTGATGAGGGAAGAGGTAGAAAGGCGAGACTACCGGGTCTCCCGCCAGACCGAAAAAGGTGTGGCCTTTCAATTTTGAAGTTTGGCATCTGGCCCCATGTAAAGCACTTCAGCGGCGCTTGAACCTTCCACTAGTTAGACCATGATTACTTCATATAGCAACTCCCTCATTGCCCCGCAGATCTCATCAATTTCTTCTGCCGTGAAGATTTCTTCTTCCTCCTCTTCACTGTACTTTGGTTTTATAATGGTTTTGTACAAGTGAGGTAGGGGTCGTGGTAAAGCCCATCCTTGGCGTTTTCTGCGCTTAGCCCAGGTGATATCTTCTGAGGTTGGATGAAAGCCCAGTCCAAAGAATTTTTCTGTTTCAGGCAAGGCGACCAGCTTGGTTATGCCTTGTAGGAAGCTTCCGAGTCCCTTGCCTGGCTTGAAACCTTGGTTCGTCATTTCCTTCGCTACCATAATTGAAGCATTTCACAGAAAAGGTTGACATATCGGCTTGCCCTCTTCATGTTGATCAGCTACTACGACTTCAAAAGCGTGATAGACTATGTGTTCACTCCCTTCCTTAGCTTCTAGACAGGGAACAGTGGGGTCCCGGTAAATTGATTGTTTGTCCTCTCCACGAACTACAATCTCCTGATTTTCATATTCAAATTTTAGCATATGGTGTAGGGTAGAAGGCACTGCCCCCGCTGCATAAATCCACATCCTACCTAGGAGGTAATTGTATGAGGTGTCTATGCCCAACACCTGGAAGGTTACCTCGAAGTCGACTGGACCAATTGTATGTACCAAATCGATTTCACCTATGGTATCCCTTTTTATTCCTTTGAAGGATCAGACACATACGTTGTTAGGACGGATCCTCCTGGTCCCAATCTCCATTCTCTGCAAGGTAGGTATTTGGCATATTTCCACTCCAGAACCTCCGTCAACCATCACTCTTTTGACGTAATATCCCCCACACTTGACAATGAGGTGCAAAGCCTTGTTGTGAGCAGCTCTCTCCCAGGGTAAGTCATTGTTACTGAACGACACCTAGTTGATAGCGAAGAATCACTCCGCCTCTTTCTCTAGTTGTTCTACAAAGGTCTCAGCTGGTACATAAGCTTCATTCAGTGTTTTGCTCAACACCTGCTGATGTTCGGGAGATTTCATCAATAGTGACAATAAAAAATCAGCTCAGGGGATTTTCGGAGTTGATCCACCACTTCATACTCCGGAATTTTCATGTTTTGGAAAAAAAAACTTCTGCTTCATCAGCATTCACTGGCTTCTTTGGCTTAAATCGCCGTTTGGTAGTGGCGTTCACCTCTTCCATGTCTAAGTATTTCTTTGTGGTACATTACTCTTGGACTTCTCCGAGGACTTCTTTGCCTTTAAATGTAACAATAGTTTCCTGATAATTCCAAGGGACGGTTGAAGGGTTGGTCATGGGCTTCTCTGGCACGCGACCAATAACCACAGCTTATTCAGCACCGGTGATTTAATTTATCCCCTTACCACATAGGTTTTCATGGGCACGTACATGGTTTTGTTCAACTCAAACCTTTTTGGAGGGCTTAAAATGGGCTTCTTTTCTTTGCGTCCTCATGGGATGTAGAGTATTGTTTCCTTGGTAGGGGTCGTCTCAGCTTCGACCTCAGCCTTCTTTTCTACTTCATGGCATTTGGCTTCATTCATTTTCTTTTCTTCCATCTTCTTTGGGGTGACTTTTCATTTTCTATCTGCCTCGGCGATGTCTATGGTGGCTCTCAGAGCGGGATCAAATTCTTTTTCCTTGCAGATCATTCTGATGACCGGCCCCTTGTTGTGAGCCAATAATGGGTTATCAGTTACATTTGGGACCTCGTCATCTCTTACAACTATCTTTTTTTGATCAATCAATTCCTCGACTGCTCGTTTTGAGGTCCAGCAATTTTCAGTATCACGTCCCTCTACCCTAAAGTGAGAAGAACATCGCACGCCCCTTTGGTAAGAAGGTGATTTAGAATTCTGTCTGTTTGGGGGTACAGGATGTAGAAGACCCATATGGACTAGCTTTGGAAATAGGCTGGCGTAGTACTCTCCTATCGGGGTGAAGTTCTGTCTCAGGGGTGGCTCCCGGGGACGATAATTATTTTGTTGAGGGCGGGGATTGTAATGATTCTGAGGAAGTTGATTCCTTGGAGCTTGATTTCTATTGTTCTGCTGTTGAGGTCGGGAAAAGGGGTTGAGCGTTCATAACTGCATAGGTTTGAGGGACATAGTGTGTGTCTCGGTGAGGATAGTAATTTTGAGGCGCTCTTTCAGAGAAAGCATGGCTCTGAGTGTGCTGCTTCCTAATCCTGGAGGTTGCCATGGATGCTTTCTCTTTCTTCTTGTTCCTTGGAATTCCTCCTGCCCCTCCTTGTATGGCCTGGGAGGTGGCTCTTATGGAAGATTCACATAGAATCCTCCCGGTTTTGAGGCCATTCTCTACCATCTCCCCAATCTTTATTGCTTCTGCGAATGGTTTGCCTATTGCGGACATCATATTCAGGAAATAGTCTGCCTCCTTGGAACTGGCCCGGATGTAAACATTGGAGGGTGGGTTTCAGAAGGTGCCCCTACCAAATTGGTTGAGATGATGGGTTTCCCCAGGAGAATACTCGGGTGATTTATAGGAATTGTAGAGTACCCCCTGACCTTGTAAATAGCTCGGGAAATCCAAGGATAGCGCTGGGAGGTTCCTTCCCATTGGTCCATGCATCCCATATTTCCATGACCTGAAGTCGCAAGATCTTGTTCTCTTCGGCCGCTGCAGATTCAGATGCTGGTACTCCTGTGATTGGACTGTCTTCTAGAATAGTTACGGTGGGTAGAGTCATTTCAGTTGACATCTGTGTATTTCCCTTTGATTGAGTGAAGTATCAGTTTGAAGCCAGTTTACCGCAAAACCAACAAATGTTCTAAGCAACTGGACTGTAATTCTAGAAAACGTAGTTAGTTTGGGGTAGATGACAATCAGGAAAACACACATTGACCATGATGCACCTATGTAGATAATGGGTTTCTATATGCTTGTGATAGTCGCATGTGTCATCCCGACATTTATTTCAATTTCCTTTTGTTTCTTCCCTCTTATTCCTCTTGTTTTTTTAGTAGCTATTTTTTAAAAAGTACGGTCGAATCCTATTGAGATTTCCTACGTATCATGACTTTGCATGAATCATACCGAGCTTAGTTCGTGGAAATAAAATGTTAAGTATGCAACAAAATACTTTTGGGATTTTTGATTTCGATAAAGATCTAAACTTGGATTACAATGGGAGATAGAACAAAAAGCAACTACCAAACTGGGACTTAATAGCCTTACAGACTCGAAAAGACACCAAACAGACTCTTTTTTCAGAAAAATACAAACCTATGAGTACATTAACATTTCAAATTCTTTTGGAGCTTGCCGGGCATCATTTGGCCTTCCCGCAGCTTTGCGCGCTAAACTTCCTTGGAGATAGTGGAGATATTCCGTTACTTTTCTGACAAATGTTATAGCAATGGCGAAAAACATAGATTTTGTCATGTACTCACAGTGATTGCATTTAGTGGTAATATAGTCTGCAATTGCCTGCACCTTTTCTCTAATAACCCCTTTTTCTTGTAGCAGACGCACTATTTGTTCGGCCCGTGCTTCTAATGTCCGTTCCACTTCCTGAATTAGCTTTTCAAACTACAATAGATCTCTTTCAAACCTCGCTATTACTGCATAGCGATGCTCTTTCCCGGCTTTGAAATCCTTGGCTTGCTTGGCCATTTTGCTTTCAGCTATGACAACCCTCTGTTTTAGACCAGCGCTTTCAGTGCCGCTTCCCTCTCTTAACAACTCTACTATGCGGGCCCTTTCTTTAGCACTTTTAATTAATTTCTTCCAAGCTCTAGACAATTCACCCTCTGCCTTATTCAGGTCAAAACCGTATTGAGTTACTTTTCTTCGCATGTTTTCTATGAGCTTTTTATCCTTCTCTGCCATATTCAGGTCAAAACCGTATTGAGTTACTTTTCTTCGCATGTTTTCTATGAGCTTTTTATCCTTTATACTCCTCGGAGGATTTTCCGCGGTTGCCTTCATTTTCTAAATCCGAGCTCGCATGGCTTTGTATTCTTTAACCAATACCTTATTGTCTCTCTCGATGGCTACGGTTTGCAAACTGTTTTCGAATTGCAATTCTTGAATTTCTTTCCCAGCCTTCCTATAGTAGCACGGTATTCATTTTCTTGTGCTAACCAATCCCAGTGCTCTTTTGATGTTCCAACGAACACTTGGAGATGAGGCCTTTTGGGTGGTATTTCGTGCTCAATTTCTCTCGTGTACCAGGCGTGGTATCCCGCTGACACTTCACCTTTGGCATGATCCTATGCACAAGTGTCAGCGGTTAGGTATTGCCATTCATTCCCAGTTTTGTGGACCATTGCTTCAGGGAACTTACTACCACGCCCAATTTCAACTACCCTGATGCTTAGATCTTCATCTTTTGGCACTATCTAGAATCTTCCGAGTTGTCTCAAGACCTGATGCGGGCATAAGGCTGGATGCCTCTAAGGCCCATCAAGAGAAAATGCGCTTCTGTTGCTGGCATATATACAACTTCGTCCACGGAGAGCCAACTCAGTGTCCATTGTATTTGATTTGCGGAAATAACCCGGAGATGCGACACCCACTCTGCGACATCCTCTGGTAATTTAAACCCACTCACCCTATTGTCAACTTCTTCTATGTAACCTTTTGTTGGCAGCTCAGAATTCATGAACCGAGGCATGTGACATAAATGCTCAATCATCTTGATTTGCAATAGCAAGTTACAGCCTTCAAAGAAATCCCCTCCTGCTTTACAAATGGTAAGGGCTCGGAAGATATCAGACAGGATCATTGGAGCAGGAGTACTCTTTCCCTGAGTCATCAAAGCACTAACGACCCATGCTATACGTATGTCTATGTTCCCGTCCTTTCACGGGAATACTAAAAGACCCAAGAAAGACACCATGAACGCGAAACATCGATGCTCCTCCCACTTAATCCGATTACCCTTGCTACAAATGAGGTTTTCAGGGTTGTTGAATCCTCTAATGTGGCCATACCTCTGGTACATTAATTGCAGGGTGCATAAGGCAGGAAATAATTTGGGGTTCTGAATCATTCTACTAATTTTCAGAACATCCAGAAATTTGTGAATAGCGAGGGCTCTGGGTGCGATCAAGTATTGATGTCTCAGAGGTATTGTATGGGTCCCGATATATTCGGTCATTTCCCCCAAAGTCTGGGTTAGCTCAAAGTCTGATAAGTGAAAGACATTGTGGGTCGAGTCCCAGAAAGTGATTAAGGCCTTTATGATGTCTCCCCTAGGGTTGATTTTCAAATAATTAGTGAGGCCTCCCAAATGTGCGTTAACCTTTTCCTGTCCTGCTTCCCCGAGTTCGTTCCACCACAGCCTCATCTCCAAAGGATTCATTATCGTGCTCATTCTGCACATTTATTAGGGCGAATTAGTATTAAAGCTGACATTTTATGAAAAATAGGACCGGTTTTGCAAATTCGCCCATTCGACACTTCGGCGAGAAGGTTTTCCAGATTGTGCTTGCTTACCGGCCCGAATAAAATTCAGAGGTAGCCATTTGCGCAAGATCAGCCTTCCGACGTCCCTTGTAGCGACATTCAGCTATTATCGCTATAATGGCACCATACGACTCTTTTCAAAGTAAGTGAATAATCTCGGGCATTTGACAATTTTAAAAAGGGGTTGGACCCGGCTAAAATAATTTATCATAACCCGCAGACATTATTGAAAACTCCAAAATTTTGTGCATTTTCCTTGTGTTGTTGTTTTTGTTGTTTTTTTGTTTTGTTTTTGTGTTTTTGTTTTGAAAATCCAGCAGTATTTTGATGCTATTTGAACATTGGTTTTAAAAATGACTACCCTAGCACTTCTATTTTCCTCAATTTACCCTTTGTTTATAGGCCGGTCAACATGCGAATCCATGGCAAATAAATGAGCAAGTAGCGCGTAAAAATGCATCAGGGTGGTCTTTTATTTTAGGGCACCTGTCCTAGACGGACCCAACCCCTGTGTTGAGTCCCCTAAGTCAAAATGCATGATGCAAATAAACGTTCCTACTAGGGATCCGGTATGAAGTTTTTTTATACTAAGTTGAGAACCTCAATATAGGGTCTAGATTGTGTACACGAGTGGACAACTGGAGTTGAGGAGGGAGCTACGTACAGGGGACCCGCGAGATCGTCCTGTTTTGTAACTTGTCCGGCCTCTTTCTTATTTTAGGGTAAGACACTAACAGAATAGTTTCTCACAGATATATGAAGATCTAAGATGTATTTTTGTCTCTAAGATTCAAAGGAAAACTTCCGGACCCTTTAAAATGTACTCAGGTGGTTTCTTTTACAAAGGAGCCCTAGAGCATCAGCTTTTCTCTTGTTTTTCTTTTAGTCCTTGCTTCAGATTTTCACTTTTCCTAAATGGTCCTTCATTTCCTGACTTGCGCCTCAAGTTTTAGGCACAAATTATGTTTTAGTCCCTTACTAGAAGGTTTTGGAGGTTATTATCAGATTTTTTAAGGTTCAAATCCCTCTTATACCCCTAGTTCCTTTCCTAAATTACCCTCCAGAAGTTTTAACCTCAACTATTCCTTGACCCTGGTCAATTGTATTTGGGTTATGGGCCAAGGTTTGGTCTTGGGCTAGCAGGTCCATTGGATCCATACAACTAGGTGTCCTAATATAGATTGGGTTTATCAATTATTTAATTTAGGATCGTAAACATTTCGGTGTCTTTGTATTTAGACCAATGGATCACTGTCAACCAGAAGACCAATCAACTAATACTCACGTCAAGAAAATCCTAATTAAATCACTCAAATAAAGCTTGAAACAGGGATTGAAAAATTAGAAAGCAATTAAAGATTCAACCACACAAAGAAGCCTGAATTATGCCAGTACTAGGTCAGCATTACTAGAAGAATCAAACGCCAAGTAACATAAACAACTTAACCAAGTTGATCAGGATATCAGGGAAATCAGGATATCAGGGAACAAAGCAAATAAAGATCAAGAGATGAAGATCACAAGCTATGAGAATTACACTGATCAAGAAGCTAATATTAACGGGATGTCAAATTATTCAAGAAAACAAAGGGGTTTCAAACTAATAACAAACAATGGCGTATAACTATTGAACCCATTTCATATAAGGTTGTGGACAAACAAACAATTATTCATAAGAAATCAAAACAATGGGACTTCAAACTAATAGGCATATAACTGATGAACCCATCTCATATGAAATTGTGGACAAAAAAACAATTATTATAAGGAAATAAAACATCTAAAAGCTAAAGAAATGAAGCAAATATACATAATACTTAGCTTCTTTTTGCACATGCAATTCCGCTTTAGGATTACTTCATCGCTCCTTGACCTTTTGTAGAGGTTTTCAACCTCCTAGGATAACTGGTATGGTGTATAATAGTTTTAGGAATTCCGGAGGGGATTCAATGATTCTGAGACCCCGGTGAGGTCTCAGATCTAAGTTTCTTCAGTGACTAGCGTTGTTTGGGGGTCATGGGTAGCATGGTTGGGGAAAGGAAGGGCCAGGGATTGCTTGGGAGGATTTTGACCAAATTCTGACAGGATTGGGGTTTTAGGGTTGAACTTCAAATTGATATTCGACACATTTCAGGCAGATTCGAAAGATGCGACACGCATGGTTGGAAAGAGGAGATCAAGCTATTTTAGAGGTGTATGTTTGGAGGGATTTGGAACAGGGTCACCGGAGACGGTGGTTCCGACGACCTTGTTTTAGAAATTTTCGATACGGAGGGGGTTTATTTGACGGGAGCTAATCACAGAGTGGGAAAGAAGAGGTTATGGCGGTTTGGTGATGTAAATCTGGGGAAGTTTGGTTACCGTCGCTTTCCGGCGGCGGTGTTAGGGTGGTAAGTGGGTGGTGAATGGTGGTTGTGGGGTGGTCAAGGGCGGCGTTACGCCGGGGAAGATTGTACGTGAAATAGGAGGGTTTGGTCTCTAAGTGTATTAGAGGCGTTTGGACATATATATCCAAAATTGGGGCTGTCTTTAGGACCGTTGGATGGGGACATGATTGACGGCTGTAATGATTGGTCTCTAATTGGTGTCGTTTGAGTTGGTCTTGTGAAGACTAGACCAGGGTCGATTGTTTGGGATGGGGCTTGTGGGTTATTAAAAGGGGAAAAAGTGTTTGGGCCACTGAGGTCTGGCCCAGTTGTTGCCAGCCTGAGTGGCTCTGTGTGTGTGTGTGTCTATATATATATATATATATATATATATATATATATATATATATATTTTATTTTTTTTTTTCTTTTTTATTTTAATTAACTCCAAATTTTATTTGAAAATCAAAAACTCCTAATTAACATAAATAAAATGCATCAAGTTAAAATTAAACCAAAAAATAATACGAATATATTTTTTGTATTTTAATTTGTAAAACAACTTATTTAATAATTAAATCCTAAAAAATTTTAAACATACATCAATAAACACACACTGCCACACGATTAAATTCTAAACACAAAAATAAAAATCCTAAAAATAACCAAATATTTAAAGAAAAATCCGAAATTTTGAGAATCATACAGGAGCTTCTTTCAACCGGGTAAAAATAATATGCTCACAACCTTTGAAGGGAAGTGCTGCCTGCACCTTATTAACAACCACTTGATCCCGTCTCACAATACTACAGAGGTTAATGGAACCAGTGCTGCTCTGATATGGTGCTTTGTAAATGGCCATGACTTTGATGTGGCCAAGTTGATGCATGAAGAAATATTCGTCCTCAGCCAAGTCGAAAGGTATGGTTTCTTTTTCCCTTCCTTAGTGACTCAACTATGTAGTGATGCTTGGGTACCCGAAAATCTAGCTATGGATGGGTTGGTAAGAAAGGAGAGCAAGGTCCGTGTTGATAAGGTGACAATGGTAAGTAGCTGGAAGTAGTAGCCGAGCGGTGAAGAGTAGCTCTGATAATTCTGAAGACGAAGAGGATGATGAGGAGAACATGGAGGCCGCACCACAGGCTCAAGAGCAAAATGTGGCAGTTGTAGGTCCATCTGGGACTGCAACATCTATGGGAGCCGATGGGGTGTCCCATTTCACTGCTTTGGAGCAGGAGATGGCTGGTTTGCGAACCCGAATAGACAAGGTAGCTGGCCGACAAGTGAAGTCAGAAACGAAGTTCATGGGCTGGCTGCGAGCTCTGGGTCGTGTGTCCAATGTTAACCCAGACACTATCTCCAACCAGGGTGACACTTCAGGGAAGTTCCTTCACCTAACTACTCTGACACCTCCTTTTTAACACTACAACCCTGGCAAAGGGTGTAAGTAAGGGAGTTTTTCCAATTTAAGGATAATCGAAGCGGGATTTATTTATTTAAGAGATTTCAGAGTTGCCACTTGGGATAATTAATGGTGTCCCAAGTCACCGGTTTAACTCCCGAGTCGAGGAAGGTTTGACTCTTCATACAGTCCGCGAGCCAGAAATCCGGGTAAGTAATTATATTAACTTAGGAGAAGGTGTTAGGCATTCCCAAGCTTCGTGGTTCTAGCACGGTCTCCCAACTATTATATTTGGCTTAATTATTTGATTTTAGCGCATTTTGTACCTATGTGCAAGTTTGATTTTTAAAACCGCATTTATTTAATTTTTTAAGAATATTGCCACGTCATTAAAATACGTCTCGAACCACGTCACATAAATGCACCCGTAGTTATTGACATATTTCAACATCTGTGGAATTTAGATTTGGGTCACATAAATGAACACCCGAATTTAGGAAAGTAAATTAGTTAACTAGCATGCCTAAAGCAATTACGCATTTTTAGATTTTAGAGAGACATGGAATTTGCAAAATTGCACACCCCAAGTTCTAAGGATTCTATAGAAAATAATTAAAGAAGGCCACGTAACTTGTATTTTTTATTTGGTGTGGTGTACCTCAATTCCATTTTTAAAGGGTATTTAAACTAAAATCTCGGAGAGCCACTAACTATTTATTACCTAGTATGGCTCGCCTCTAATATTAACACAATTAAATGAAGGGAATTATTGAAGCTGTAAATGCTCGAGAGTTAATGGCCGCGGACTCTTATATGACCGGACCAAGAGTTGTATTCTGTTAGATGAAAAGAGGTCCAAAAGCATTAATTATAAATTGGCCCAATAACGAGCCTGATAGCTCATTGATGTGGGCTGCTCGATTTTTGAATCAATGCCAGTCCAAAACTGGCTCCTGATATGGCCAACTTCGATCTTGCACCACAACACAAGGCACGTGCCTTTTGTCTCCCATACCAATATTGTAATCAACCTCAATGCACATCTAATTCAACATACATCTAAAAATTGCTACTGAAACTAACACAAGGCATTCTAATTATAAGCTCAATTAATGCTACTCTTGTTCTATTTTCATTGAATCATTTTCCTAATTGATAAACCTTTAGAGAAAAATAGACACCACTGACTTATCAATTTTTTAATCAGGTAATCAGCTGCTTGCCATCAACGATAATATGCTTCAGAAAAATGAACAAGTTCAAAACAGAATTCAAAAAAAGAAAAAAAAATACACAGGTCCACATAACAGTGCTAATGACTTCAAATGTTCATCCCAATTGGACTAAAAGCATATCCAGTCTTCAGCATCCATGAACCATACAAACTTACAAAAAGAAAATCTAGCACTACTTATATCAGCCAACAGTCATGGTCAGTCGATTCAATTAACAGTGATTGTAAGTTGTTTCAAACCAGTCAAGAACCATGTACTTGATACTTGCAACCATCCCTAATAACCTACCTTTATATGCATTAATGCAAATTAAACTAAGAGGTGAAAACAAAATAGAGACATGGCCGAAATCTGACACTAGTAAAGCATCTAACAGCCAAACCAGATGGAGATTACTCCACAACCAACATGGTAAAACTAATTATAATACATTTTAGAGAATACATGAATTTAAATTTCGAAACAATAGAATGAATAACAGCAAAGTTAGTGAAGTTCACAAATAGCGCCATATCCATCTACTTCTCAAGCAATGCTTCAAATTACATGTTTAAGTGAAATCCATGAGTGTTGAAATATACCTGTGAATTAAAAAGCAACGGAAAAGATGACGGATTAGCAGTGAGAAACAGCAGAATTTAACCCAGATTCAATTTTTTAGTAGAAAAATGAGATTCAGCAGTCGACTACGAGCTTCAATAGAACAATAATCAAAATCAAACTTCTTAACCAAACTTCTTAAAACCGAAGTTTAATCCATTTATACCACAGATGAATCAGATGGTGTTTCAACAACTAAAAAAACATCAGAAATCTGAGAAAACCACTCAATGAAACAGTGATTTCTGGGAAAACTTGTATAAGCATCCTTTTTAACGATTTTCAGCTCTAGGCTCCCTCCAATCTGCATTGAAAGGCAAGTTTTAGAATGACTTTATAGGCAATCAAAGTAGGGCATCTTATATTTTTGTTTTGCATTTCAGTCCCTCATTTTTTAACTTGTGGACCAAGTTTTAGAATTAAAAAATAACTGAAAACCCCTCCCAGAAGTTTCTATTATTTGGTACCAAAAATTCTTTCAATTCAATGCCTGAATTAATCATTGATCCCCTTGAATACTACCCTTGGGCCTAAACAGGCATATGGGTCAAGCTGGCCCAAATAATACCCCTCCCCCCTAACTCAGGCTTGTAAACTAAGTTCTAACTCCTACTCTAGGCTTCGGGTTTGCAGAGCCCAAACATGCCAATACCAAAATAAAACATGCAACAAATAACTAACAACCAATCTTTGTATTATGCAGAGATATGAAGAGATAACACCACAAGTATCACTAACATGACTTGATCCATGCTTAACAAGAAGGACAAATTGGAACACCCAAAAGAAGATAAAGAAGAGGTGAGGAATGCAATTAATGAAACATGACGGATGCCACTTGACTAAACTCGAATTAAATATAACTCATGAACATAATATTGATTAAAAATCGGGAAATAAAACTAGCACAAACCTAATTTACTTAATTGACTCAGGAAACAAAATAAGATTAATACACACATTACTCAGAAATTTTAAAACAATAACCCACTTGACAGAAAAGAGAAGAGGCGGAGGAAACAAAACATATATGAAACTTAGCTTAATTTCACTGATTCGACCCTGGAAATCTTCATGCACGATTTAGCATACTCCAAAACACTAGATTTGAATTTTGAGGAGTTGTGGAATTGTTTCAGTAATACTGAGTATGGATTTGGAATGTGGTAGTCATGGGGGTTGTTTGGTATCAATTTGGGGTGGAGCAGAGGCAGCATCGCCATACACGGCGGCGGAGTCGAAACTTTTGGCTAATATTCAAGGCGGTGGGGAAGGATTCGAAGGAAACTATTCATGGACTCGGATAGAGGACGTTGAGGGGAAGAGGTGGTGTTGTTTTGGTGGGGTTTGGAACACTTCCGCCGGTGGCGGCGTTAGGGTTTTCTGGTGGGAGGCTGGAGAGACAAGGTACGAGATTGCCTTTTTGGGGGTACTGGGGTGTTTTGGAACTTATATATGAAATAACAACCGGCTTCAATTCCAATCATCAAATATCAACGATCCTGATTGATCCACTATAAGCGACGTCGTTTTATTTGGGGGGGTCGCACGGGTTTGGGCATGGACTGGGCTGGCTCTTGGGATGTTTTGGGTTGAAGTTTTATTTAATAACGGCCCAACTTGGTCTTCTTTTTTGGATTGAATTTTCAGATTTCTTTTCACTTTTTTTCTTTTTATTTTACAAAATTATAAGAATCCTAAATTATGTTGTAAATACCTATAAAAATGCTAAACTAATCTTGTATAATTGCTATTAAAACAAAATTAAAGGGAAAACAATTACCTAAAAAAACTCAAAAATTAAAACTAAAAGAGCAAATTGAACCTATTTTGATTTTTCCTTTTATAAAATGAGAAATTGTTAACTAATTCATGGAAAATATCATATATACTTCTTAATGCACATGTGATATATTTTTGTATTTTTGATGAATATATGTTAAATTAAAATGCACACAAAATGCAAACAATTAGCAAAAATGTCACAAAAATTCATAAAATTGCAAACAAATAAAAGAAATGATTTTGTTTGAATATATAGGATTAATTCATGTACGGCAAGAATCACATGCTCACAGTTGCCCATCTTTGCTCGGAAACATGAAGAGTTTTCGTGCAAAGATAAGTGAGTGGACATGAGCGATTTTTTGCCTGTTTGAATACTCAGTGAGAAGCATTTTCTTAAAATCTTGACCGCACACTGCTTCAAAGGTTGCCTACATATCCTCGACTAAAGAGGAATCAGGCCTGTGTAGTTCAGGAGTGTTTGGTAGCAGGGACTACCGAAGTTGTGCTTTCACTGCTGATGTTGTTATTGCTATTGCTTGCTAGACGGCCTTATTACACCGTGTAAAAATACAAAAATCTAGACTAAGCTATGAACAATGGATTACAAAAAAACCTATCTATGTCTTCAAACATACTCTTGATCTTTGTTGCCTTGTGTATCTCCCTGTGAAATTTCTTGTTGCCTTACTATAGTTCCTTCTGTGAAACTTCTTGTTTCCATATAGCTATGTTTCTCTTTCTCCATGTTGATGATTGGTTGTTGGATTTGAATTGTATTCCCTTGTTCTCCAATTGGGCGCCTGATTACCAAAACTTGAAAACTTGAAAAGTATTCCCTTGTTCTCCAGGTGGGCGCCTGACAACCAACTTTGAAAGTTGAAATGTATTCCCTTGTTCTCCAGGTGGGTGCCTGATTACCAAAACATGAAACTTCAAATGTATTCCCTTATTCTCCAGGTGGGCACCTGATTACCAAACTTGAAACTTGAAAGGTATTCCCTTGTTCTCCAGGTTGGTGTCTGATTACAAAAACTTGAAACTTGAAAAGTATTCCCTTGTTCTCCAGGTGGGTTCCTGATTACTAAAACTTGAAACTTGAAAAGTATTCCCTTGTTCTACAGGTGGACGCCTAATTACCAAACCTTGAAACTTGAAAAGTATTCCCTTGTTCTCCAGGTAGGCGCCTAATTACCAACTTTAAAACTTGAAATGCATTCCCTATTCTCCAGGTGGGCACCAGATTACCAAAACTTGAAACTTGAAATGTATTCCGTTATTTTCCAGGCGGCCACCTGATTACCAAAACTTGAAACTTGATATGTATTCCCTTGTTCTCCAGGTGGGTGCCACCTGGAGTTCCTGATTACCAAAGCTTGAAACTTAAAATGTATTCCCTTGTTCTCCATGTGGGCGCCTAATTACCAAAATTGAAAGTTTAATAGAATTCCCTTGTTCTCCAGGTGGTCGCCTGATTACCAAAATTTGAAATTCCCTTGTTCCCCAGGTGGGTGCCTGATTGCCAAAATTTGAAACTTGAAAAGTAATCCCTGGAACTGCTGTCTTTGAACCTGATTATAACAAACAAACATAACAGAAGAAAATTTTCTGCCCCTGTTTGGTGCTGAGTGGATCTGTGAGTGTTAATCAAAATCCATTACCAAATATCTCTAAAATTTGAAAGCTAAATCTCATTATCTAGGAGGGTCCTGACAACACTTAAGTAATGAAAACCTTTATGATCAGGCTATGTTTTCCAAAGGTATCATTTCCCCTATACCTTTCCATGAGTTCTATCTGCTGGGGATCTACTGGAGATCGGTAACTAAAACTACATCCCATTATCCAAGAGGTCCTGACAACTATTAATTAGATGAGAAAGTGTGTCTACTGGGGATTAGTATTTAGAGCTACATCGCATTATCTAGAAGGGTCCTGAAAGCTTCTACAATTAAATCTGATTATCCAGGCGGGTCCTGACGACTCTTGTTAGAGCAATATTTCTGCCTGACCATGTTATCCATGACTGTTTAAGTTTTAAACTGACTCCCATTTTCCAGGAGGGTCCTGACAACTCTTAACTGAACCTTGTTTCAATCATGCAAACCATTTTATGCTCTTGCTATTCGTGATTATCTCCCACCTTTAAATAAGTCCCATTCTCCAGGAATGTCTTGAGGATTCCAAATTAAATGCCAATTCTAGATCTTGATTGTCTCTGCTGGGGTTTGCTAGTTAACGCTACGTCCCTTATTCAGGAGGGTCCTGACTACTCTTATTGGGGAAATATTTGTACCAGATAATGTTCCCTGTTGAGTTTTATATTGCGTCCCATTTTCCATGAGGGTCCTGAGGTTCTCAGTCATACCTGCCATGTGCTTGCCTTCCCCTGTGCAGGACTTCCCCGGGATCTTTCGGAATTTTCTGCCCCTATTTCAATCAAAGAAAATCTTGTTAGTTTGAGAAGTTGTGGTTAGCTTGCGGCATTCTTGCTGAAAATGGCCTCCCACTGTCGTGTTCTGTTGTGTTTAATTTCCTGCACTAATGATGAGATGCTTGAGTTGCTCAGCCAACCCCTGACCTTATGACTTCACCCTACTCTCTCGCCATTATGTTACACCCTTGACCCTTCCTGAAATTACTGAGTCGGTTTATTAACAAAACTTTCATTGATCTTTCCTCTTGTTGTTTCAATGTTTTGACCGGCATGTGCTTTGCCATTTGGGAGCAGGTAGTAAGCTTTGAAATTTCTCTCTTTCCTGCTTAAACACAGCGACTTTTGGAGATATCTTAGAAGAAAAAATGATGACCCAAAAAAAATGAAATGCAATGACTCTGAATTTTTTGGTCTTAAAATAATAGAATTCTATATTTTGGTGACTATTAAGGGGAAAAGAAAGAAACTTATCTGTGGAGGAATAATTGGTTTCCATAATCATGACACACACTTTGGCGTAGTCAACCCATTCTGCCCAAATAATCGGCCTTCTGTTGTATGTATTGTTGTTGCGACCTTCCTTAAACCCAAACCCTTTACCCAAAACTCAACCTTGCTTAACCTATGGTGACTTGGACAGATTTTCGCCAACAACCCCTTTAATAGTCGCTTGTTTCTTGCCTTTCCTTCGCCTTATGGTGCCTGTGAGGGTTTTCACCGATAAGACTCTCTCATTTTCATTCTCTCTACTCCCATCGCCTTATGGTGCCCGTGAGGGTTTTTATCAATAAGACTCTCTCATTTTTATTATTTTCCCTGCTTGAACTAGAGTGTTGCCTTGGGGTATGAATCATTTCTTCTTTCTTGACTCGTCATTTTTTAAAGATTGATCAGAGGGTCTTTCTTTGGACTATAATTCAGGCTTTTGGATAGGGTTAGAAAGAAGAGGTTATAAAGGTCAAGATAATTTAATAGTGTTTTAAAATTATAGCTTTTGAAATTAATTTTTTTCCAACAACCACAACTTCTGCCCCAGTTTCTTGCTTGGGGACCTTTGAGTTTTTATTTGAATATGACCGAGCTGTGAGGCTACCTACGTATCCTTTAAAATGGAATCAGGTCAAACATAGTTCATGCTGATTCCTTGTTTTTGTGGTCTTCTCTTTTCTTTTTTTATTTTGTTTCTTCATTTTTCTTTTGTTGTTTTGTTGTTTTGTGGGTTTTTCCCTTCTCTCTCTTTTATTTTTTTTCTTTTTTCTCTTTTCTTTTCTTTTCTTTTCTTTTCTTTTTCCTTCTTTTTTTATTTTTTTCTCTTTTTTCTTCTTGTTCCTTCTCTTTTCTCTTTTTCTTTCTTTTCATTCTTTCCTTTTACTGACTTCTATACTTGCATTTCTGACTTTTGTTACTGATTCCGAAAGAGGGGTATGAAAGAAAATGATTAAAGCTCAAAAGGATTAGCAAAGGATAAAGATTTTAGATAGCCAAATAAAAGGCCTTCGTCATTTCAATCTCTAAAACATGACAAGCACAAACAAACATGGTAAGTATAGACAATGATCTGAACAAAGAAAATCATCCATAGTATCTCTTAGCTGTATCTGAATTTTGTCCATTTCTACATACTTGCCTTCCGCATTTTTTAGATACAACACCCTGTTGGACAACACTCTTGATACGATCAACGGCCCTCGCCAATTTTGGGGAACTTGCCCTTTGCCTCTTCCTGATGAGGGAGGATGAGTTTCAATACCAACTGACCCACTTCAAACCTTCTTGGACGCACTTTCTTGTTATATGGTCTGTCAATCCTCTATTGATACAACTAGCCATAATATACTGCTGCCATTCTTTTCTCATCAATCAAACTCAATTGTTCCAGACGAGTTTTGACCCATTCCTCATCTTCAATTTCTGCCTCGGCGACAATCTAATGGGACGAAATTCCAATTTTACTCGGGATTACTGCTTCCGTTCCATATACTAACAAATATGGATTTGCCCCTACTGAGGTGCGGACAGTAGTGCGATAGCCTAACAGTGGGAAAGGTAATTTCTCATGCCATTGCCAGGACCCTTCCACCATTTTTCGAAGTATCTTCTTTATATTCTTATTGGCTGCCTCAACTGCTCCATTCGCCTTGGGGCGGAATTCCGATGTGTGATCTTAAACTACTGACATACTTCTTTCATCAAATAACTATTGGCATTCGCTCCATTATCAGTGATGAGTGTCTTTGGGATTCCAAACCGGCAAATGATATTTTAATGCACAATGTCGACCACGGTTTTCTTGGTCATTGCCTTGAAAGTTTTAGCTTCGACCCACTTAGTAAGATTATCAATAGCAACCAAGATGAACCTATGTCCGTTGGAAGCAGCTGGCTCGATGGGCCCGATGACATCCTTGCCCCAAGCAACGAAGGGCCATGATGAGTGAATCAAGTCTCCATACGCCTAACTTTGATGGCATTTGTGCACGAAACTGATACAATCTCGCTCCATCGTGAGACAATAGTACCATGCCCTAAGAATCTTCTTTGCCAAAACATATCCGCTCATCTGTGGTCCGACCACTACAGAATGTACCTCATTCATGATGGTTGTGGCTTGACCAACATCTATGCACCTGAGCAATACAAGATCCGGTGTTCTTTTGTATAGCACCCCTCCACTGAGGAAAAACCTGCTTGATAGATGACAGATTGTATTCTTCTGGTCACTTGTGGCTTGTACTAGGTACACACCCATCCTGATATATTCTTTGATGTCGTGAAACTAAGGCTCACCATCAAGCTCTTCCTCCACCATATTGCAGTATGCATGTTGGTCATGGACTTGGATATACAATGGATCAACATAAGCCTTATCTGGATGATGTAACATTGACGCCAAGGTGGCCAAAGCATCAGCAACCTCATTGTGAATTCTTAGTATATGTCTAAACTCTACTGACTAGAATCGTTGACAAAGGTCATGCAAGCATTGTCGGTATGGTATGAGCTTCAAATATTGTGTTTCCCACTCCCTTTGAATCTGGTGTGCCAGAAGGTCCGAGTCTCCCAAGACCAATACTTCTTGGACACCCATGTCTGCAGGTAATGTCAAACCCAAAATATATGCCTCATATTCTGCCATATTGTTGGTTCAATAGAAGAGGAGTTGAGCTGTAACGGGGTAGTGGTGCCCTATTTCAGAAATGAGTACCGCTCCTATCCCGATGCCTTTCATGTTGGCGGTCCCATCAAAAATAATTTTCATCCTTGCTTCTGGCCCTGTTCCATTTCATCAATATGCATTACCTCCTCGTCCGGGAAGTATGTCTTTAAATGTTCATATTCTTCGTCTACCGGATTCTTGGCCAAATGATCAGCTAATGCCAGCGCTTTCATTGCAGTCCTGGTCGCATAGACAATGTTGAACTCCGTGAGCAAGATTTTCCATTTTGCAAGCCTCCCTATAGGCATAGCCTTCTGGAAGATGTATTTCAACTGGTCCAAGTGTGAGATGAGCTAAGTGGTATATGATGAAAAGTAATTTTTCAACTTCTCGGCTACCCAAGTTAGGGCACAGCATGTCCTTTCAAGATAAGTATGCTTAACTTCATATGCTGTGAACTTCTTCCTGAGGTAGTATATAGCATGTTCTTTCCTCCTGGTGACATCGTGCTGACACAGTACACAACCAAATGAGTTGTCCAACACTGTCAGATATAGGATCAACGACCTTCCTTGTTCTGGCGGGACCAATACCGGTGGGTTCGACAAGTATTCGTATATTTTATCAAAAGCCTCCTGGCACTCTCTCGTCCATTTAACAACAACATCCTTTTTCAATAGCTTAAAGATGGGCTCTCAAGTTGTCACGAGCTGAGCAATGAACAACTGATGTAATTCAATCTCCCCAATAGACTCATCATCTCGGTTTTGTTCCTCAGAGGCGGCACAATTCTTGTATGGATTTGATCTTTGATGGATCTTGTTCAATGCCTCAGCGGCTTACTATAAACCCTAGCAGCTTCCCTGTGGGGACCCCAAATGCACATTTCGCCGGATTGAGTTTGAGATTATACCTGCAGAGCCTCTGCAATAATTGCTTCCTGGATTTCACAATTACATCATCCACATAGACCTCAATCTCCTTATGTATCATATTGTGGAAGATGGAAATCATCGCCCTCATATAGGTTGTCCCAGCATTCATCAGGCTGAATGGAATGACCCTGTAGCAATAGGTTCCCCATGGCGTGATGAATGTTGTCTTCATTGCATCCTCCTCATATATCAGATTTTTGTGGTAGTCTGCGTAACAATCTACGAAGGACCCAATCTCATGATTTGCACAATTGTCAATCAAATATGTAGATGTTTTGCAGTGGGAAGTTGTCTTTTGGACTTTCTTTTATGAGGTCACGATAGTCAACACACATTCTGGTTTTACCATCCTTCTTCGGCACAGGAACGACATTGGCTAACCATGTGGGATATCGTGTAACTTGGATGACCTTAGCCTAAAACTACTTGGTAACTTCCTCTTTGATTTTCATGCTCACATTAGTTTTAAACTTCCTCTACTTTTGATTAACAAGAGGGCAGGCCGGGTCGGTGGGCAATTTGTGAACCGCCAGGTAAGTGCTCAATCCTGGCATATCATCGTAAAATCATGCAAAACTATCTTTGTATTCAAGCAGAGCTTCAATTATTTCTCCCCTGAGCAATGGCTCAAGGTGGACACTTATTTTGGTTTCTCTAATGTTATCTAGGTCCCCTAAATTGACTGCTTCTGTATCACTCAGGTTTGGCTTGGGCTTTTACTTAAAATGGCTCAACTCTTTACTAATTTCATCCAACGCTCTTTCCTCATCATATTCCGATTTATCTTCATATTCTATATCTTGGATTATTATTTCTGAATTAGATCGATTTTTAAGACTAGGCCGAAGAGTCCTTATACATGTTGGAACATTGGAGCCAACATAAAAATAACTACACAGGAAAGAAAAGAAAAGCAAAGAAAAATGAAAGCTATTAGCACTAAAGAAAAGTGAAATTGCATTTCATTGAAATTGGAAAGATAACAGGATTTACACATCCAAACGGATGGAACATATTTGAATTACAACCCTGGAGATAATCCAGATTAAACTGAAAGAAAAATCAAAACTGTCTACCACGACTCCTTCCGATTGGAAATGGAGTAGCTTCCCAGTTGTTGACTTTTTCACGGGGTCCCATAAATTGCAAATCTGTCTTGCTTGACCCCTCTTCGACCTCCACCATGTTCACATCTTCAACAACTTTTCTAACCTTTTGAGTAATTCTTTGTTAGGATCAAATGCAGCACTGGCACTTGTTGTTGTCAGGCACTTCTTGGCGCCATATTTCACAAATGATTTGAAGAGACGGGGCACATGCTTTGGGAGGGCCCATGCTTTCTTCTCATCTTTCGGGCTCTCTTGATGTCTGCACTTGTAGGCTTGAACCCCAAACCAAAAGTTTTCAGGTTTGTCGGAAGAGACACCGGCTGTGCGATACCTTGAAGTGAGGCCCCCAAAACTTTTCCAGAAACGAACCCATTCTTTAGCATTTCAATTGCCACCATGACTGTTGCGGTAGCCAATCTTGGTGTTTGAACACGCACCCATTTTTGGACCTTCTCCACTGAGACCGAGTCATGAACCTAATAAACCCAGGGCCCTTTATCATCATCTACTTCAATGAAGGGTACGATAGCATCACTATGAGCATACAAATGGTCTTCTCCGTGCAACAATATTTCTTGTTGATCCCATTCAAATTTTACCATTTGAGGCAAAGTAGAGGAACTGCTCTAGAAGCACGCATCCAGGGTCGTCCCAACAATAGGTTGTAAGAGACAGCCACATCAAGCACCTAGAACTCCACGATAAAATCAACGGGCGCAATTGTCAATTGAAGTACTATGTCATCGACCGAATCTTTTCCCCTGCCATCCAAAACTTGTACATAGATATTTTCTTGTGAATTCTTTAATTTTCCACCTTCAACTTATTTAGCGGTTACAGAGGGCAAATATTTGCGCTTGAACCATTATCGACCAAAGCTCGAGTTACCACAAAATTATCGCATTTTACCGTGAGGTAGAGTGCTGTGTTATGCTTGGTGCCTTCTATTGGTAGTTCATCATCGCAAAATGTTACTCTGTTCACCTCAAAAATATTTTTGGCTATCTTCTCCAAATGGTTAACAGTGGTTTTATCAGGAACGTGGGCCTCGGTAAGGATCTTCATTAAAGCCCGACGGTGCTAGTCTGAATGAATCAACAATGATAACAACGAGATTTGAGTGGGTGTCTTTCTCATTTATTCCACAATAGAATAATCCTGCATTTTCTTTTATTTATAAACTCTTCTGCCTCTTCTTCACTCACAGTTTTCTTTACCAGCACTGAACTATCCTTTGTTGGTTTTGATTTTCTCAATCACTCGAGGGCAAAGCACCTCCCCAATCGAGTTAATCCATGAGTCTCACAAACTTCTTATTTAACCCCCTTCCCTTCGTAAGTCACTATTACTCGATCATAATTCCAAGGTACTGCCTTGCTGCTGATTACTGGTAACTAAACTACAGGTTTGAGCATCGACATCTTGCTTGCCAAATTCTCACATATCTTTCGTTCACTGGCTCGGATCATCATGAGAGTTTGTGAAGGCTTTTTGGGCTCTCCATCTATGTGCACTATCGAGATCATATTTGTCGCTTGATGAGCAGGTAGCAGGTTTTGATTAATGTTGGGTGCTTCCAAGGCTTGCACCTCAATCCGTTGGGAATAAATAAGTTCTTGAATGGCACACTGCAGATGCCAACATTTTTTCGTGTCATGCCCAGGAGCACCGGAACAATACTCACAACTGACAGGATAATCTAGATTTCTCGGAGAAGGATTCAGCAATTTCGCTTCGATCGGCCTCAACATGTCTAGCTTCCTGAACATGTGGAATAAGTTGGTATACGATTCTCCCAGTGGAGTGAAAGTTTATTTTTCTGCATTCTCTCATTTATCAAAGCTTGGTTGGCCCGGAAAGCTGGTCTCGGGGGTTGTTGGTAGGCTTTTGGAGGGTAGTTATTTTGTAGAGCTGGGTAATTATTTTGTGGAGTTGGCGCAAGAATTTGTGCATGGGTGGGCGGTTGGGTATATGTTTGTGCATGATGGATTGAGAAACGGGGGTCAGGAGGTGGGTAGTAATGTTGTGGTGGGCCATATGGAGTGTGTGGGTATATTTGGTTGTGAGGACAGGGTTGGCTGTAATATGATGGAACCCGGGGCCAAAACCAAGTCCTTGAGTCAATGGTTGGTACCTCCTCCTCCTTCTTCTTTACAATTGCTCCTCTAATCCCGCTTTGGATAGCCTGGGTGGTTGCTTTAATTGCTCAGTAACTCATGATCTTGTTGGATTTGAGTCCTTCCTCGACAATACTTTGAAGGATTTACCTACTGCTGATACCAGGTGACCAAAATATGTAAGCTCCAAAGCATGCAAGAAATAATCTACCATTTCACTTTCCTTCATTGGGGGGTCGAACCTTGCTGACTGTTCCCTCCAATGGAATCCATATTCTCTGAAGCTATCATTATGCTTCTTCTTCGAATTCGTCAAAGACAGACGGTACGGGATAATTTCAAGATTATATTGAAAATGATTGGTGAATGCTTGTTCTAAATCATCCCAAGTGTAACACCGAGCATGATCATGTCGTGTGTACCATTCCAATGTCGACCCACTTAAACATTTACTTAAGTATGCCATTAGCAGCTCATCCTTTCCTCCAGCTCCTCTCATTTTGCTACAAAAACCCTTTAGATGTGCTACTAGATCACTGTCCCGTCATACAAGTCAAACTTGGGCATCTTAAAGTCCAGAGGTAATTGCACATCTAGGAACAAGCAAAGGTCTTTGAATGCCACACTCACCTGGCCACCTAACCATCGCATATCTCTGAATGATTATTCTAAGCTTCTGTCCTTCTCGAGCACCTCCTCTTGCTCGGGATTGTTGATTGGTTTTTCAGCCTCCGCCAGGATTTCAAAATGGAGAGCATATGAGTAAGGTTCATGGGCTTTGTAAACGGGTTCTGGTGGGTGATACTGATTGTCATGAGCTTGAAGCAAAGTCTCATTGGATGATCTATGGAGTGTGGGGGAGGAGGTTCCACATAAATGGGAGCAATCGGTAGAGGGAGGTGAGGAACAGCTTTGGGTGGTAGAGCTGGGGGCGCTTGAGAAGTCGTACCCTGGTATTGTGGGTAGACTAGAATCTTGGGGGTGGATCAGTGGTGGGATGGTCATATTAATGGGCTAACGGTAGGATGAAGGTCAGATTAGCAGGATAAGGTGGTGTTGGCTGCCCTCTCACCCATGCCTGATACATCTCAGCCATCTGATATTTCAAATTATTCTTTTCCTCTCTCATTGTATTAAAGTACAACTCCTCTACCTCTTTCGAGGGTTCAATGATACTGACATCGATGTCTTGATTGGCCGTAACCAGCTTGCTTTTGGATCGAGTGTTGTAGAAGTGTGTTGCTAGAATGCCGTTAAAACTAACCACCTGACTGTATTGGGAAAGACGACACCAAAACTTGTTAGTGGTTAGGTTTCAACACATAGGTAGCCACATGTTAGGGGATGAATGCACCTAAGCAGTTATCCGTTTCTATTATGCACATCAAGTGGTCGCTTACGTCATCTATTCCATTACTTGATGGACAAAGGTCATGGGCGGTGGCGAAGAATATAGATCTTGTCATATCTTCATAGTGGCTACACTTAACAGTGATGTAATTAGAGATCATCTGTACCCTCTCTCTTAAAGCACCCTTTTCTTTCAACAATCGCCTAATTTGTTGGGCTCTTACCTCCAAAGTTTGTTCGGCTACATGATTCAGCTCTTGGAATTGCTACAAATCTCTTTCCAACTATTCTATTGTTGTGTAACTATGCTCTGTCACAGCCTTGAAGTCCCTGGCTTTCTTAGCCATTTAAGTTTCAACTATTATGGCCTTCCCCTTCAACCCGGCAACCTCATTGTCATGCCTTTCTTTTAATTGTTCAATCATGCGTGTTCGTTCCTCCGCATTTTTGGCCAGTTTTTTTCGGGCCCTGGATAGCTCACCCTTTGCTTTGTTCAAGTCAAAACCATATTCTCCTACTTTTCACCTCAAATTGTCTCTGAGCTTTTCATTCTTAACACTTCAGGCGGGATTCTTCACAGCTATTTTCATTTTCTGAATTTGGGCTTGCAAAGCTTCATTTTCTATGGCTAGTATTTTTGTTTCCGCATCGTCTATCGCAGTTTGCAAACCATTTTTGAATTGAAGGTCTTTGACTTGCTTTTCCAATTTCCCTATCGTGGCCATGTATTCATTTTCCTTGGCTAACCAATTCCATAGTTCTTGCGACGCCTCAGCAAATTCTTGGAGATGTGGCCTCTTATCCGGCGTTCCGAACTCTATTTCGTTTTTATTCCAAGAAAGGTACCCTGGTGCAACCTCGCCTTTAGATAAGTCTCGCTCTTGAGTGTCCGCCGTCAAGTACTGAAATTTCCTCCAAATTTGACGGACTGCTCCTTCGGGGAACTAAACATTTGGACCAATCTCAACCACATGGAGACTAATGTCCTTCTCCTCGGGAATCATCTAGCTCCTCCCTAACTGTCTTAGCACTCTGTATGGAGTATAAAGTTGGATACTCCAGAGACCCATTAGAAGGAAATGAGGTCTGGTGGCTAGCATATATATAACTTCATCAATGAGGAGCCACCCGAACGTCCACTCTATTTGACCTGCGCTTTTGACACGGAGATATGATACCCATTTTGTAACCCCTTCGGGTAACCTGGACACATCAACTCTGGTATAAAATTCCTCTATGTGGCTCTTTCCTGATGACCCATAACTCATGAATTGAGATTGGCGGCACAGGTGTTCAACCATCTACATCTGTAACAACAAATTTCATCCTTCGAAGAAGTCTCCCCCGGCTTTACAGGCTATAAGGGCACAGAAACTTTCAGCTAATACCATGGGTGCAAGGGTGCTCTTGGCTTGAGTGAGCAAAGTGCTGACAACCCCTGCTATCTGTATGTCAATATTTCCTTCCTTCCATGGAAACACCAAAAGGCCTAAGAAGAATATCATAAATTCAAAACACCGGTGTTCCTCCCATTTTAGCCGATTTCCCTTGCTACAAATTTTTTTTTCTGGGTCATTAAACCCCCTATATGCCCATACCTCTAATATATAAATTGTGGAGTACAAAAGCCAACTAACAGTTATGGATTGTGAACCTTCCTACTGATCTTTAATGAATCCAAGAATTTGTGTACGGCGATGGCCCTTGGTGCAATCAGATACTGATTCCTCAGTGGAATTGTGGGTACCCCAATATATCCATTTATTTCTTCCAGGGTCATAGTGAGTTTAAAGTTCGGGAAATGAAATACGTTGTGGGCCGGGTCCAGAATGTAACCAATGCTTTTATGATGTCACCTCTAGGATTCATTTCCAACAACCCGTTAAGTCCTCCCAAGTGCGTGTTGACCATGCTTTTCCCCGATTCACCTAAATCATTCCACTACATTTGTAACTCCAAAGGGACTTGTTCATGACTGAGATTGGAAAATTTTAATTTGTGCTCATTCAGCACATTTACTAGGGTGATTAAGCGAAAATCAAGATTTATCGGACTCAAAATAAAATTTTAATTTTTTTCTCCAAATTTTCTTTTAATAACAAAATCTCTGCCTTCTAAATACGGCCTTTCAGCACTTCCGGGGGAAGAATTGAAGGTTGTGCCTGCTACCGGCCAAAAATTGGAAAGTAATCCAAGGCGGGTTTTCTTGCAAAAATAGCGTTTCGGCGCCCTTTCAGGGACACTCGGTTAATTTTGAAAAAACTGCTTTATTTTTTAATCACAAACAAAACCTAGTTCTTTTATTTGTTATTTTCGTAAAAATGAAGTTGGGCCCGATAGAGGTTGCTTATGTTTCCCACATCTTGTAAGAATCAAATAGGCGTAGTTCGGGCAATTTTGGAAAAATTAAAAACCAACTTCTATTTCCTTCTCTTGCTCTTTTTTTTTGTGAAAATAAGACTCCTTTTTTTTGGTTTTTTCCAAAATTTCGGCAGCACTTCAGTATTATTTATGAAACATGTAAATTCCTTCCTTGTCCCTCACATGTTATCACTTGTCAAATTCCCCTTTCTTATTCTTTTATTTTTTTCTCTTTTTTTTTAAATCCGGTCGGCATGCAAATCTGGAATGAATGCACAAGTAGTACGCAAAATGCATCAGGATGGTCCATTATTTTGGGTGCACCTGTCCTAGATAGAACCAACCCTTGTGTTGAGTCCCCTAAGTCAAATGCATGATGCAAATAAGCGCTTCTACTAGGGCTCCGGCATGTGGTTAATTTATTCTAAGTTCAAAACCTTGGTATAGGGTCTAGACTGTGTACCCGAATGGAAAACCCGAATCGAGGAGGGGGCTAACTATCGGGAACCAAAAGGCCATCCGGCTTTGTAACTTGTCCGAGCCTCTTTCTTATTTTAAGGTATGATATTAATAGAATAGGGAGTCTCGACTAGCGAGCACATCCCTGAAAATGAGAGTAGAAGGGTTTCACGGCAGTTTATATACAGTCCAAATAATATTAAAGCGGTAAAACAACATTTAACACATCGGTGACAATTAATCAATAAAATCATATAATAATAAATCCAGATACAACCATTATTTAAAGCTCGAATTCTTGAGCCCTGAACCAGAGATTATGGTTTCGATCCTTAGCAGAGTTGTCACACCTCCTTTTTTAACACTACAACCCCGGCGAAGGGCATAAGTAAAGGAGTTTTTCCAATTTAAGGACAATCGAAGCGGGATTTATTTATTTAAGATATTTCAGAGTTGTCACTTGGGATAATTAATGGTGTCCCAAGCCACCAGTTTAAATCCCGAGTGAAGGAAGGTTTGACTTTGTATACAGTCTGCGAGCCAGAAATTCGGGTAAGGAATTTTGTTAACTCGGGAGAAGGTGTTAGGCATTCCCGGGCTCTGTGGTTCTAGCACGGTCGCTCAAGTATTATATTAGGCTTAATTATCTGATTTTAGTGCATTTTGTACCTATGAGGAAAGTTTGATTTTTAAAACCACTTTTATTTAATTTTTTAAGAATATTGCAACGTCGTTAAAACATGTCTCAAACCACGTCACATAAATGCACCCGTAGTTTTCGACATATTTCAACATAATTGGGATTTGGATTTGGATCACATAAGTGCGCAACCCGAATTTAAGAAAGTAATTTATATAACTAGCGCACCTAAAGAAATTACGCATTTTTAGATTTGCGAGGGCCACGGAATTTGTAAATGGCACGCCCCAAGTTCTAACGATTTTAAAGAAGGCAACGTAACTTGTGACTTTATTTGGCGCGGCACACCTCAATTACATTTTTAAAGAATATTTATACTAAAAGCTCGGAGAGCCACAACTATTTATTACCTAGTATAGCTCGCCTCTAATATTAACACAATTAAATGAAAGGAATTATTGAAGCTGTAAATGCTAGAGTGTTAATGGCCAAGGACTCTTACATGACCGGACCAAGAGTTGTATTTTGTTAGATGAAAAGAGGCCCAATTGCGTTAAATCATAATTGGGCCCAACAAGGAGACTAATAGCTTACTAATGAGGGCCGCTCGATTTTCGAATCAACGTCGGTCCAAAACTTGCTCCTGATATGGCCAACTTCGATCTTGCACCACAACACAAGGAATGTGCCTTTTGCCTCCCATTCCAATATTGTAATCAACCTCAATGCACATCCAATTCAACATTCATCTAAAAATTACTACTGAAACTAACACAAAGGCATTTTAATTATGAGCTCAATTAATGTTACTCTTGTTCTGTTTGCATTTGAATCATTCTCCTAATTGATAAACCTTTAGTAAAAAATAGACACCACTGACGTATCGATTTTTTAATCAGGTAAACACCTGCATGCCATCAACTTTAATAGGCTACAGAAAAATGAACAAGTTAAAAATAGAATTCAAAAAAAAAAAGAAAAACAAATACACATGTCCACATATAACAGTCCTAATGACTTCAAATGTTCATCCCAATTGGACTAAAAGCATATCCAGTCTTCAACATCTCTGAACCAGACAAACTTACACAAAAAAAATTTATCACTACATATAGCAGCCAACAGTCATGGTGAGTCGATTCAATTAACAGTCAATAAACAGTGATTGTAAGTTGTTTCATACCACTCAACAACCGTGTACTTGATACTTGTATCCATCCCTAATAACCTACCTTTATATGCATTTATGCAAAGTAACTAAGAGCTGAAAACAAAATAGAGACACATCCGAAATCTGACACTACTATAGCATTAAACAGCCAAACTAGAGGGAGATTACTACACAACCAACATGGTCAAACTAATTACAATCCATTTTGGAGAATACATGAATTTAAATTTTGAAACTATAGAATGAATTTAAATAGAGTCAGTGAAGTTCACAAATAGCGCCATATCCATTTCCTTCTCATGCCATGCTTCAAGTTACATGTTTAAGTGAAATCCATGAGGGTTGAAATATACCTGGGAATGAAAAAGCAACGGAAAAGATGATGTATTAGCAGTGAGCAACAGTAGAATTTAACCAAGATTCAGTTTTTAAATAGAAAAATGAGATTCAGCAGTCCAAAACCAGCTTCAATCGAACAATAATCAAAACCAAATTTCTTAACCAAACTTCTTAAAACCCAAGTTTAATCCATTTATACCCCACATGAATCAGATGGTGTTTCAACAACATAAAAAAAACTTCAGAAATCTGAGAAAACCACTTAATAAAACAGTGATTTCTGCAAAAACTTTTATAAGCAGCCTTTTTTAGGATTTTCAGCTCTAGGGTCCCTCTAATCTTCCTTAAAAGGCAAGTTTTAGAATGTCTTTATAGGCAAGCAAAGTAGGTCATCTCAGATTTTTGTTTTGCATTGCAGTCCCTCATTTATTAACTTGTGGACCAAGTATTAGAGTTTAAAAATAACTGAAAAACCCTACTAGAAGTTTCTATTATTTGGTACTAAGGATCCCTCAATTTTATGCCTGGATTAACCCTTGATCCCCTTAAATACTAGCCCTTGGCCTAAACAGGCATATGGGTCGAGCTGACCCAAATAACACCCCCTCCCCCAACTCATGCTTGGAAACTAAGTTCTAACTCCTACTCTGGGCTTCTTGCTCGCAGAGCCCAAATATGCCAATACCGAAATAAAACATGCAACAACTTACGAACAACAAAACTTTATATTAAACTAAAACAGGAATAATTCAAATTTGCATAGATATTAAGAGGTAACACCACAACTATCAGTAATATGACTTGAACCATGCTTAATAGGAAGGAACGATTGTAACACACAAAAGAAGATAAAAAAGAGGTGATGAATGCAATTAATGAAATAGGAGTGATGCTACTTGACTAAACTCGAATTAAATCTAACTTAGGAACATAATATTGATTAAAACTCAAGAAATAAAACTAGCACAACCCTAATTAACTTAATTGACTCAGGAAACAAAATAAGACTGATACCCTAATTACTAAAATTTTGAACAAAATAACATGTGATCACGTGTTTGACTTGCTTAAATTACTCCTAAAAAAGTCTTAAAATTAGGATTTTTTTTAATTTAATTGCAAATTGTGTATTTGTTTGTATTTCTAGTGCATTTTAATCGATATAATTCATAAAAATACCAAAAATAGCACATTTACATTTAGGATACCATTTTTCAATACATAGGTTCATTAATTAGTTAATATCACAAAAACGGAAGAAAATAACAAAAATAGTCGTCTTTGTATTTTTACTTTTAATTTTTGAGTTTTCCTTAAATATTCTTTTAAATTAGGGTTTAATTAATTTTTTTATTTAATTAGTTTAATTCTAGATTTAAAATCAGGTCTTTGCTCATTTTTTATTTTGTATATAACAAAAAAATAATTATTATTATTATAATAAAAAGAAAAGGAAGACAAATTAAAACAAATAAAGTCTTGATAAAACACCAAAAATGCCCAACTCAGTCCAAACCCATAGCCACCCGATCCAGCCCACCTCTCAAAACGACGTCAATTGGACAAACTCTTATCAGGACCATCAATTCCTTTTGATCACACGGTGATGAAGCCAGGTGATCTTCATATATAACAGTTTCAAACACCACCCCGCCCCCAAAAGAGACCTGGTACCTTGTCTCCCCAAACCTTAATACACGGCACTGTCCCTCCACCGTCCGCCTCCAGCCGGTAATCGCCTCCGCCAATGGCAATTCTCCAACGATTTCCAAAATTACAACACCCCACCTCCTTGACCTCCTCAATCCAAATATGTAATTCCCATACCTCGAATACCAACCAAACTTCTTGAATATTTGTTTGAAGTGGCGGCTGCTCCGCCGTGTACGGTAGCGCCAATGCCAAACAACTTAAAAAGAACACCACCTGATCACCAAACCCTCCTCTATCCAAATAGGTAAGCCCCATCCATCGAATGTCAGCCGAGCTTCTCGAATAATCAAATTAAAATCATGGCCAATTTTCACCCTCCTTCAATCCTCTCCAAAACCATACCCTATGGTCTCTACGACCCTCGCATCCCAAATTCCCTTTTAGTTTCCCTCGAATCTTCCTCCAGTGGCTCGAGTTTCAAATCAAAGTCCGGACCGAGCCAAGTTTCCCTCGTATGTTCTTTACATTTTCCTTATTTGGTATAGTTGAGTTGTTCACTGAATTTAGTCTTAGGTCATAGTCAAAATTAATTTCCAAGTGTTGGTTAATTAGGTTGATTTATTAGTTCAATTTTAGGGATTGTTTGGATATAGTCGAATACTCCAGCTTGGATTTGCTTAATCATTGTCAGTTCTGACCATTATTAAAGGGCTTGGGGTTTAATTGACCTAGGATAGTGAATACTAGGGCAATTCAAGGGTGTTTTAGCTATTTAAAATAAAGAATCTTGCAGTAACTAAATTGGACCCCCCCCCCCCTTCCCAAATCCTTCTAGATGGGGTTTTAATTTGAAATTCAGGATTTAAATGGTCTAACTTGAGTAAAGAGTCAAGAACTAAGGGACTAATTAGCTAAACCTGAAGAAGAAAAAAAAAGAGGGACTTAGGATGCAAAATAAAAAATGGTTGCCCTAGACTTGTCTATAAAAATGCAATATCTTGCCTTACAATATGGTTCTGGCAAAGGACAGATTCAAAGATATTTAGGGATTAAAAGGCATTAAAAACACTTAAAATTTCAGAAAAACTTCAGGCAATCAAAACTCCAAAAGGTCACTATTCCATTGAAATCCTTAGGGTGATTTTGAAACCCTAATCTCCAAATCAAATCTCCAGCTTGTCTAAGTGTTGCTTGTTCCAAACAATTCCTTCCCAAACCATTTGATATCACTTCTTGGATTTTCAAAGATGTTCCTGTTGTTGACTATTGTTTTACTGCTGCTGACTCTCCTCTCTTCCTACTTTTCTTAATTTCCAGGCACATTATTAGCCTTAAGTGATATGTACAGTTTGGATCAGCATATGTGACTGAATTGAAAGCTGAATAATAAATCAATACCTGCTTTTGCACATGATTTTCATATTGTTATTTAGCTAGATGCTTAGCTTAATAGTGTTATTTGGACAATTGCCTATTTTGTATTAATAGGACTGTTTGGATTGTACTGGACTGCTGGACTATCATAGAATTATATGAGTGTCTGTTAATGGTGCCAGATTTAATGTACTTAGTTGTGTTCCCATGAAACCTAGAGTTTAGAACATGATATTGATTTTTAGTCTTGTTAATAGTATTAGAGTATGATTTGAATCTAAAAGCAATAAGTATACTCATCATATTAAGAAATGAATCATCTCCTATAGCTTTAAAAGGACTGGCTATGTTAATTTGTTCAAACACGGAACTCAAAGAGTCAAATTCAATATCAGTATTTATATTGTACTTCATGTTAGCTTAAGTATTCATGAACCACTTGAAATTGCTATCAAAAGTCCAGATTAAGTGTTAATTCATCAATATATCCATGAATTAATTAATGAGTTCGATTGGCCTGGGTTAATACATCTTCGATTTGAATAAGTTTGAGCCTTTCCTTTGTGTAAAAACGATTAGGACCAATTGATTTTGAAATCAGAACTTTGGAGATTCAATAAAATCATAATTAGGTTTGGGTTCATTCGTGAGCCCATCACGATAGTTTGTCAGTTAGATGAGACTTGGGCTTAATTACATGCTAACAAGCCTATATATTATTAGTCCATTGAACTAGCACATTTGCTGAGTCACATGACCCAGTGCTGGACAACCCTTTTCTATAAAAGATGATAAATATTTTCTCATTGTTGGGCCAGTTTTCGAATCCCAGTGTACTAAAGATTTGAAACCATATTCAAGGTTATTAGTTTAATTTTATAACACCAGTTTGGGCCTTTCAAGTTAAGTAGAAAATTTGAATTAAGTGATCTTCGATCATAGAGATCCTCTTGTTCAAATTCGGACTTGATCTTGAAGTTCGAATCTCTTTGAATGATATTAATAATAATTAATTCCTAATGTTATTTAACTAGGCCTTTTAGAGACAATACTTAATATAGAATAATAGTTTCTCTTAGGACGGCCTTTAAAATAAATCGAGGTGCCCCGCGCCAAAGGAAATCCAGAAATTGCATGGCCCTCTCCAAATACTTACATAAAAACCCTTAGAAATGGGGATGTGCTGAGCTTTGCCTCGCCTGAAATGTTCCTATAATTCTTTAAATTAGGATTTTTCTGTTATTATTTGAATTTTTAGGAATTAATTCTGTGACTTTGTGCTTATTTGCATCTTACTTTTACTATTTAAATTTTTAGGATTTATTTGTGTGATTTTGTGTTTGTTTGAAATATAGGAATTAATTGCATAATTTTTTGTTTATTTGCATGTAGCATGTTTTAATTAATATAATTCATAAAAAATATGAAAATGGCATGTTTGCATTTATGATTTAATTTTTATAATTTTGTAGGTTATTAATTAGTTAATATTGAAAATAAGGAAAAAAAACAACACAAAACCGGTTAATTTTCTTTGAAATTTAGAGCTTAGTTTATATAGGGGTTTATTTAGTTTATTTCATGTTAAATATATTTTTGGATATTTTTATTTTATTTGTTTTTATTTTTTTGTTTTTGTTATTAAAAATCTGAAAATAATAATAATAAAACAAAAATATATAAAAAGAGAAACAAGTGCATAGATAGTGGCTATATTGAAAGACCAAGTTTTAGGCCAATTCTTACAAAAAATATGGCCCAAAAAACCACCAAACCCATTAAATAAACCCAGACCCAAAGCGCCCCACCCGGTCCAAAAGCACAGATACAAAACAGCGTCGTTTTACGCCAAGAGCATCTGAGCCGTTGATCCATCTTGATCGAACGGTCAAAATGCAAGGGATGTCACCTTATATAATTGTCGGACAACCCCCCCCCACCATTACAACCTCGTACCATGTCCAAAGAACCCCCATTCCTCTAGTGTAACACCGCCCCACCTCCACTGTATCACCACCGCCCGCCGCCGGCGGCGTAACCCCAAATTCACCCAAATTTACACCACTTAACCCCCATAATCTCCTTTTGGAAATACCCCTAAAATCACACCTCAAAACCCAGTCAATCGCGTCGAATATCCCTTCAAAGGAGCGGTTGCTCCGCCGTCCATGGCGGCGCCGGCTCCAACGGCTTCCAAATTAACACCCTACACTCCCCTTGACATCCCCTACCCAAAAACAAGTCCAACTTCATTCAAATAACCCACAAACTCGTCGAATATTAAATATGAGTTTTAACCTAATTTTGAGGATGAACTTGTCAAACCCTCTTGAATTTTAAAATGGAGTTGCATGTTTGTTTTGGCCAAAAACAAATATGTAACTCCATTTGGAGATTCAAATTAAGAATTAGCATACCAATTAAAGAGCAAACCAGTAAGTCTCCATTTGTTTCCATTTTTATCTTTTATTTTACCTCTTTGATAGTAATTTTATCTTGTTTTAAGTTTTGACTATTAGTTTTAATTAGAAGTATTGATTAGTTTTGCTCAAATTTGAGTTTGGATTTTTGTGACCATTTATTCTGTTTGCATTTTTGTTGTTTTTCTGATTATCCCATAGGTTTAACTTCTAACCATATTTTGAACAACCCATTTCTTTAGCTTAATATCCATGTCTGATTTAGTCCTAATTTTTTACCTTTTAACGTTTGTTGTTCAACTTAGTTTAATGTTCAACAAATAGTTGGTAGTAGTGTGAATAAGAATCAGTTTTTTTTTTTAATTTTGATTTCTTCAAACGGTAGAATGGCATGGTAGTTACAGCTTTGCATGTTTTGTTTTAATTATAAACAGCATTTAGCTTGAATTGTTTGGTCCAGTAGTGTTTTGTCTGTGTTGGATTTTAGTTATTCTTGATTAATGGTTCAGGTTTAATTATTATTTGGTTATTGTTGATAGTTAGTTAGTAGTTAATTTTAGGACTTCGCTTAGTAAAATACTGATTCTAGTAAATTAAAAGGGTAATACAGGGTTTTAGCTGGTTCTGGTAATCTTAGGATTAAAATAAGGGTAGTATACGTATCCTATAAATAAGAAACAATGCTAGAATCTTGTAGACTCTTCTAGAACGGAAACTTAGCCTAAAATCGGTAGTTTTAGTGCAGTGACTTGGCTAACAAGTCAGAAAATAAAGGACCAAGTAGTTAAAATCCAACATTAAAAGAGGGACTAGTAGTTATGAAATAAAAGGGTTACCACAGCTTTTGGCTATAAAATGGCACCCAATTCATTTAAAGGGAGAGGTTAGACAGTCTGAAAATCATCTCTAAAATTCCCAGAATCTTGAAGCCCAAAAAATCTCTCAAAAATTCCTGAAAACCTGCAGAAATCCATGTTTTTACTATTCCATTGGATTTTATCTTTTTAAAACTCTTAATCTCAGCTGTCTATCAGAAATTTAGCTATAGGAGATAGAAAAATGACCAGAAATACATATATTTGAAGTTCAATTACTTGTACTGGTTTCAATTCAAGCTGGTTAGGTTATTGTTCAATCCATTTCGAGTTGGATTGCTAATGTTATATGGTGTTAAAACCCTCCTGGGTATTCTGTGTTGTCCCTGGGTTCATTTTTGGCTGGTTCAGGTTCCATTGATCCATTTTTTGGCTTCTTACTAGTTTGAGTTTGGATATAAACTTCCCTAGTCATTAGGTAGCATTTCTGGTGCATTAATTGTTCATCAGCTGTGGATTCCTCTTATTATCATGCTGTTTGAGTGCTGCTGACTCAGTTTTATTTTGCATAAATTCCAGGTATATTGTCAATCTCCTCTGATGGATGAAGTTTAAGCTTAATGAATACTCAAGTTGAAGATGCATACTATTCTCCCTTATCAGCTTTTGTTACTATTATTATGTCTATTATAATTGATTATGGTTTGTATAAATAGGACATTTTGGACTGATAGTTGAATTTTAGCACCATAGCTGCTCTTTGGTATTTCGTTTGGGTCTTTATGTGAGGGTAGTCAGTAGCAATGGTTGATGAATATCGGTTCAGGGATTTAGTAGGGATTTATGTTCAATTGATACTTGGTTGGATTGTATAAATTGTTACACATAGTCTACCATCATTTTCTCACATTATGTTAGTCCTCTTTGAGTGTGTCAGTCTCATTAAATAATGGAGTAAATAAAATGTCATTTGGGTAATCTGGAAAAATCTATTTGTTCATTGTTAAAAAAAATAAATCATTTGATTAGTGATCTTGGGCTCATTGGAAGCCCAGCATATAGGGATCATAGTTAACAGCCTCCTCAGACCATTAATATGGGCTGGAGGGCTTTTATGAAGGATTGACTAATTTCAAGCGTGGGCTCAACAGCCTAATATGCACCTCCCTATTGGCAATTTAATTTGCAATATATATACTTGGGCTTTGAGTTGGGTAACAGGTTTAAAAATTAGAATTAATTAAATTTTAGAGGCATGTCTAATAAAAAATAGTAGACTTTAGGATTGGCCTTTTAAAATAAAAATGAGATGTGCGGCGCCAAATGGAACCCAAAATTTCATGGCCCTCGTGAAATACTTATATTAAAATATGTAATATTTTGGGACATGCCATTTAGCGAATTTTACGGTTTTCCCGCAAAGACAATAATGCGTTAGTTGCTTTTAGGCGCGTCTTTGATAATTTTATCTTCTTAATTACGGGTGCGCATTTATGCGACAAAAATCAAAATCTCAACAAAGTTGAAATGTGTCAAAAACCACAGGTGCATTTATGTGACGTGGCTCAAGACCAATTTAACGACGTTGTAATTCTCTTTAAAAACAAAAATAAAAGTGGTTGAAAATTTAAAATGCACATAGGTTCTAATTGTATAAAATTAGATAATTTAATCCAAACATAACAGTTGAGCGACCGTGCTAGAACCACGGAACTCGGGAATTCCTAACACCTTCTCCCGGGTTAACAGAATTCGTTACTCAGATTTGTGGTTCGCGGACTGTTAAATAGAGTCATTCTTTCCTCGATTCAGGATTTTAAACGGTGACTTGGGATACCATAAATCTCCCGAGTGGCGACTCTGAAATTCTCATAAATAATTGAATCCCGTTTCGATTGTCTTTTAATTGGAAAAACTCCCTTATCTACGCCCCTGGCCGGGTTGTAGTAGCCAAAAAGGAGGTGTGACATGTGATATTTAGAAAATTTCCATGGACTCCCGCAAAGTAACAACGCGTTAGTCGCTTAAGGCGCGCTCTTTCATAAATCTACTTTCTTAAGCTTGGATGCGCATTTATGTAACCCAAATCCAAATCTACGGTGTTAAAGTATGTCAAAAATCACGGGTGCATTTATGTGATGTTGTTTGAGACACATTTAATACTATTGCAATCTTCCTCAAAAATTCAATCAAAAGCAGTAAATATTTTAAAATTGCACTATAAAGCACCTCCACCTACGACCGTTAGGTCCTGGGTTCGAGACACAAGGGAGGGGAAGCATGGAAGCACTATAGATCCTCCTAATTTGGGAGGGGTTTAAAAAAAATTGCACTATAAGTGTAGGACATGTTTTGAAATCACGTATTAAGCCATTTATAATAGTTTAAGTGACCGTGCTAGAACCACAGAATCTGAGGGTGCCTAACACCTTCTCTCGGGTTAACAGAATTCGTTACTCAAGAATTTCTGTTCCGCAGACTCCATTCGGGAAGTCAAAATTTCCTCGATTTAGGATTCAAGATAAACCGGTGACTTGGGACACAAAAATCCAAACCTGTTCAAAGTGGTGACTCTGAAATAAATAAATAATCCCATTTCAAAATAATGTCACATTAAATGGAAAAACTCCCTTATACATTACCCCTCGGGGTAGGTGTGTAAAAAAGGAGGTGTGACATAACCCAATTGACAGAAAAGAGAAGAGGCGGAGGAAAAAAAACCAAATAGAAAACTTAGCTTAATTTCTCTGAATCGACCCTAGAATCTTCATGCACGATTTAGCAGACTTCGGAAACCCTAGATTTGGATTATGATGAGTTTTGGAAGAGTTTAAGTAATATTGATTACGGATTTGGAATGAGGGAGGCATGGGGTTGTTTCGTATCAATTTGGGGTAGAGCAGAGGCGGCGCCGCCGTATATGGCAGTGGAGTCGAAACATTCGGCTAATATTCGAGCCGATGGGGAAGGATTCAAGGGAAACTATTCGTGGACTCGATAGAGAAGGTTGAGGGGAAAAGGTGGTGTTGTTTTGGTGGGATTTGGAAAGCTACTGTTGGCGGCGGCGATTTTTGGCCGGTGGCGTTAGGGTTTTCAGGTGGGAGGCTTGAGAGACAAGGTACGAGGTTGCCTTTTTGGGGGGTGGGGGTGTTTTGGACCTTATATATGAAATAACACCCGGCTTCAATACCTTCCAATCATCAAATATCAACGGTCCTAATTCATCCACTATGAACGACGTCGTTTTATTTGGAGGGGGGTTGGACCGGGTTTGGGCGTGGACTGGGCCAGCTCTTGGGATGTTTTGGGATGAAGTTTTATCTAAAGATGGCCCAATTGGTCTTCTTATTTGAATTGAATTTTCAGATTTCTTTTTACTTTTTTTTCTTGTTTTCAAAATTATTAAAATCCTAAATTAAGTTATAAATCACTATAAAAATGCTAAATTAATCTTGTATAATTGCTATTAAAATAAAATTAAAGCAAAACAATTACCTAACAACTCAAATTAAAACTAAAAGAGCAAATTGAACCTATTCTGATTTTTCCGTTTATAAAATGACCAATTGTTAACTAATGCTTGGAAAATTTCATATATACTTCAAAATGCACATGCGACATATTTTTGTATTTTTTTATGAATATGTGTTAAATTATTATGCACTGAAAATGCAAACAATTAGCAGAAATGTCACGAAAATTAACAAAATTGCAAACAAATAAAAGAAATGATTTTGTTCGAAAATATAGGAGAAATTCATGTTGGGCAAAAATCATATGCTCACAACTTCTCTTTCACATTTTAACCCATGAGGACATGTCTTCATTTTTAAGTGTTGGGTGGGGGAGTACTTTAGTGTATGTATGTAGTTGTATCATTTGAATGTTGTTTTTGTTTTGTTTTAGTTGACTCTGATAGTTTTGGTGTTGAGTAGGAATCATTAGTTTAAAGTAGATAAGTGGCTTGTCCATATGATGGATCCCTTTCGGTGGGGTTCTTGAGGGACTAAGTCGAGAAAAAAATTGAAAAATATGTAGACTCTTCCTGATGACGGATCTTTTAGACAATTTTCTTGAGGGAAGCTAGTCTAGAGAAAACACCAAAAAGATTTTTATTCTTAGGTAGTGTAGCAACTCCCCCTTGGTTTTCCATTAGGCTGAGGTTCTTTTCCAATGATTTAACTTGAACTGGGTATATGTAGTTTTTGGTTATTTTGTTTTGTTTTTTAAATTTGTTGATTAGCTTAATGGGCTATGAGCTAGAAAATCAAAAAGAGAACCCATAGCGTTAACACACCTGAACACAACAGGCCCTAGAGTGTAATGCTTAGTCTTATTTGTTGAACCTCACTAAAGTGTCTTAATCTGTATGTTTGTTACTAAATTGAATGCTCGTAATTGAGCGTCTTGATAAGCTAATTTGGAATGGGTCATATGCCATGTGTGGTGAGGTTTTCGTGTAGTCCATGCATTGTACTTGTGTCTAGAACTTGCATGGTATGTGAGTTGAAGCAAAATTTGAGGTGATGCTTGATGTGAAAAATAATTTTCGGCTTTATTTGATCTTTTTTAGCCTAATTGCTTACCACAAATAAAATTTATCCCTAGTCAACCCATTTGAGCCTATAGACATTTAGTTGGTACCCATATTACAAGCCTGTACCTTTTTTTGTTCTTAATTGACATAGTTTTGATCCTTTTACCTCTTAAAGCACTTTAATTGTGAGACGAGCGCTAAAAGAAGAAAGAAAGAACTAAGCGTTTGGTGAATTTTGAGTGGAACCAATAAGAGGTAGAAAGGTGCACTTGTTTTGTAAAATAATACACCACTAGCGGAAATTGAAAAAAAAAAGAGAAAGAGAGAATAAGGGAATTACAGGTGAATAAATTGTTGGCTTGGTCTTGCTAGTGGGGTATAAATTAAAGTGATTCTTAAAGAAATAGGGAACATTGTTGGGAGTGATTTTAGTTGTGAAATTGAAGTTATGATTGAAGAATTTGGCTCAAAGTGATTATGTGATGTGTTAAAGTGCTTAGGAGGGTGAACCGCTACTCCTAAATATATCATACCCGTCCCTTCGCCCACCTTACAACCATGAAAAAGTCTTAATTGACATTAGATTGAGTGAGCCTACATTAGTAGAGATTTACATTAAGGGCAAGCTTATGGTACCAATTGCATGCATGTGACTTCTTTTGTGAGGGTGAGCGATTTTCTTTGATATATGTGAGCATGAGACTCAAATGTGTGGATTGATTTTATTCTCCTTGTTGTGATTGTGAGGGCATGTGATTCATGAAGGAAAGGCAAGTCTTGACTTATGTGTAGGATACTTTGAGGAAGTATGAATATTGCATGGCACTTGAGAGTTGACTTTTGAGATTAGGATTGTTCACTGCTAGGCAAAATGTATGTAAGTTGTTCTGGGTGTAATGCGTTAGGGGAAATGGTTGAGTGAAGGAACCTCTAGAAAGTATAGGGTGATTGCTCGAGGACTAGCAATGAATTAAGTGTAGGGTGTTGATAAGTGGTTGAATCTCAGTAATTTAGCAATTATTATGCTCCCGTTTGATTATGTCCCGATGTCATAATGTTGTTAATTGAGTAAAAATAGGCTCTAATTATGATGTGTATACATTGCAGGATGAGGAGCCTATGTGATAATAAGGAGGTGATTGGAACCAATTTAGAGCAAAAACGACCCTTCGGGCCTGAGTAGGCACGAAGACGAGAAAATAAATCAATGAAGTAAGGATCTGGGCTAGCGCGTCCAGGTGCGCGCCCGCGCTAACTATAGCGCGCCCTGAACAGAACATCTGCCAATGAGCGCGGCCAGATGCGCGACCGCGCTAGTCCAAATTTTGGGAAGTGTTATTCAGGGGCATAATTGGAAATCTGGAGGAAATCCCACTTAATCTATATAAAGTCAAGCTCGCCCAAGGATTAAAGGGGGAAGGTTTTTGGAGTCTAGGGAAAAAAATGGAGAGGCAAGCGGAAAGGCAGAGATTTTGAACAGCAAGCTCTTCTTTTCTTCCCTTTCTTTTCGTTAATTGTGATGAAATTGAACCATATTGTGATGAACACTAGTATGAGTGGCTAAACACCCACTGTTCTGGGGTTGTAATTTAGCCATGAATAATGTTGCTTGATATTAGCTTGACCTTGATTTTAATTCACCAATATATGGTGTGAGCATGTGATTTTTGTCCTATATGAATCATTTCCATAAATTCAAAACAAAATAATTTCCTTCAATATTTATAATTTTGTGGATTTTCGTGGTATTTTCTGTTAATTGTATGCATTTCTGTTTGTGCATTTTAATTAGTGAAAAATACAAAAATATATGGCATGTGCATTTAGGATCTAATTATATTTTTTTGGTTAATTAGCAAATTATTTGTTTTATAAAAATAGAAAATCACAAAAAAATAGGTTATTTTCGCACTTTAAATTTTGAACTTCTGAAGTTGTTCCTTTAAATTTGGGTTTTAATTAATTATGTTTTTTATTCTTTAGAGTGAATCATTTTATTTGTAGGATAATTTGACTTAGGGATTAATTTAGGTGGTATTGTTAATTGTTAGAAGAAAAAAAGAAGAAGAAAAGAATTTTGGAAAATAAAAGAAAAGGAAAAAGGATTGGAGAGGATCAGTTTTTGGGCCAAAAACAATTCAATCTCCCAAGCCCAAACAGAATTTCACACAGAACCCACCCCATCCGGCCCAGATACCATCCGAACCCAACTTGTCTCTAATATACACGCGAATAGGACCCCCGAGTCACAAATTCCCTAAATCAAATGCATACTGTTTTTCTTCTCCGAAGAACACGCAAACCAAGCCTCAATTTTAGTCCAAATCCAAAGCGAGTGAGCCTCAAATCTATCCTCACGCATTCCTCTTTCTCTCCTCGTCACCATTTCAAACGGTTTCTGACAAAAATATTCCCCTCTCCTCTCACTCGCACGAAATTGAGTTTTATCTCACGATTGGAAGCTTCTAGGAACGATTCACTGGATGAGTGTGAGGCGTTGGATTGATTTAACTACATCCAAGCCCCACATTCATCAGGAATTCATTTTCAAAAGGTGCTCTATCCGATTTTTAAAGGGGACTTTCAGACCTCCTTTTGGCTATTACAACCCGGCGAAGGGCGTAGATTAGGGAGTTTTTCCAGTTAAAGGACAATGGAAACGAGATTCAATTATTTAAGAGATTTCAGAGTTGCCACTTGAGATAATTAATGGTGTCCCAAGTCACCGATTTAAATCCAAAATCGAGGAAAGAATAACTATGTTTTACAGTCCGCGAACCAGAAATCTGAATAAGGAATTTTGTTAACCCGGGAGAAGGTGTTAGACATTCCTGAGTTCCATGGTTCTAGCATGGTCGCTCAACTGTCATATTCGGCTTAAATTATCGGATTTTAAACAATTATGAACCTATGTGCAAATTTTAACTTTAGCCGCCTTTACTACTTTTAAAGAAAATTGAAATGTCGTTAAAGCATGCTGCGAACCACGTCACATAAATGCACCCACGGTTCTTGACATGTTTCAACTTCATCGAGATATAGATTTGGGTCACATAAATGTGCACCCGTACTTAGGAAGGTAAAATTATTAAAGACGCGCCTAAAGAGGCTAGCTAGTTAATATCTTTGCAGGATGCTGTGAAATTCGCTAAACGACATGTCCTAAATTTCTAATGTATATTAATATAAGAATTTTAACGAGGGCCGCACGATCTATGAGTTTCTTTTGGCGCAGCGTACCTCATTTTAGTATTTGAAAGTTAATCTAAAACAATCTAGGATTTTTATAAGATTTGTCTCTTAAGAGCTTAATTAGATTGGTGTTAGTAGCTGAAATTGGTAAAACAAAAGTAGCCCAGGAACCAGCGTTTTGGGCTTGTGACAGGACCAATAGTATATGAACCATGTTAAATATGGGCATGTATCAAACCCATGAAGTCAATTGAAACATGAGGGAGTTTATCAACTCCAGTAAATTAAAATCACTTAATACCAAATTCAATCAGGTTGTGTAGGAATTTAACACTAGATGTTTATAAACAAACAGTCCAATTACACGATACATAGACTGAAAAGTAAGATTACAGATATAATTGTACAGGCTAAACAACGATTGACTCGCGATATACCACGGGAAGTAACTCATGTCAAGCTGTATTACACAACCTGTCACTTGATCGATGGAAATCGTATGACTACATGTGTGCTACTACTATCATTTAGTTAGCATTCATTAAAATTTAAACTAATAAAAATAATCATAACTGAAAACAAAGCTAATGTATAAAGGAAAAAACAGGTCCAATTATACAAATTATTTTAAGTCCCCATTCACCGAATACCAAATAATGCTACTACACAATCTAGCAAGACACTACTACATATACATGTATACTAATGAATTGGCGTGGTGCTCAGTTTACCAGCTGAACAATATCCATATGAATACAAAAGAATCCAAACAGCTCGAGTACTTAAATCAACATGCGACTTTAAATTATAACTTCAATTACAAATTCCTTTGCCTTTGGCCATTGGAGATGAAGCAAATACTTGGAATGAAGCAAAGGAGAAATACCTATGAGTAGGCAAATTAGAGGCAATAACAACAACAACCCAGCAACAGATGCAGCAGTGAACCAGACTCGAAACCCAGAATTTAATAAAAGAGATTATCACATAAACCAGGCCATGATTTAAAGCTACCAACACCAGTAAATCGACCGAAACATCATCCAATGTACTCCAAATACACTCAAAATTGAATCCTACCAAGCTTGTGAAAACTCAACTACTCAAACACCTGTTTTCAGATCATTTTACTCTTATTTAAGCTAACAATCCAAATTAATGGCTGGGAATTAGTATTAATTCGAAAACATCCTAATGAAACAATATTTTTTTTTTAATTTTTAACATTGGGAAATTTTAGGATTTTTTTAAAATTTCAGGGAATTTTTTGGGATTTGTTTTAGACTTTAGCCCCCTGAATGAAGGCATTAGGATGCCTTTTATATCAAACGCTTAGGGCAACCCCTCTTTTTGTGTTTTACCCCTTAGTCCTCTTCTTATTCTTCAGATTTATTCAACTAGTCCCTAAAAGATTGACTTGTGCCTCAAGTCTTTGCATTAAAGTCTTAGAATTATTAATCTAACCCTATTCTGGAAGAGTCTAGGGTGTTCTTGTTTATCCTACAATATTTTTATCCAATTCTAAGTACCTAAATTACCCCTGAACCAATTTTGAAATTACAAATCCAATATTAATTGAACCTACCATTTTACCTTAGTTTAATATTATCAGCTATAACCAAACGTCCTAATATCTGAATCAATAGACCAAAATAACTCTAATTAGAACTTGAATTCAAATCAACAAGCTCTACTGACGATTCAAAAGATCAACACAATTATGCCTCAAAACTGACAACACCAGTAAATTGACCAAAACAGCATCCAATATACTCCAAATACACTCAAAATTGAATTCTGCCAAGCTTGTGAAATATCAACAACTCAAACACATGTTTTAAGATCATTTTACTCATATTTAAGCTAACAATCCAAATTAATGGCTGGGAATTAGTATTATTCCGAAAACATCATAATGAAACAGTAGTTTTTTTTAATTTTTAACCCTGGGAAATTTCAAGACTTCTGGAAAATTTCAAGGAATCTTTTGGGATTTTTTTAGACTTTAGCCCCCATAATGAAGGTATTAGGATGCTTTTTATATCCAAAGCTTTAGGGCAACCCCTCTTTTTGTGTTTTACCCCTTAGTCATTTTCTTATTCTTTAGATTTATTCAACTAGTCCTTAAAAGATTGACTTGTGCCTCAAGTCGTTGTATTGGAGTCTTAGAATTATATCTCTAACCCTCTTCTAGAAGAGTCCAGGGTGTTCTTGTTTATCCTACAATATTTTTATCCAATTCTAAGTACCTAAATTACCCTTGACCCTAATTTGAAATTACAAATCCAATATTAACTGAACCTCAACCCTTTTACCTTGGTTTACAATTATCAGCTATAAATAAACGTCCTAATGTCTGACTCAATAACCCTAAATAAATCTTATTAGGACTTGAATTAATTAACTAGAATTCAAATCAACAAGCTCTATGGACGATTCAAAAGATCAACACAATCATGCATCAATACTGATCTAACCAAGACAAGACTACAAAAATCAAAACAAGGCCAAAACTAAAAATCCAAACCAATGGGGAATAAAATATGGATTAACTACAAACAAGACAGAATTAAGCTAATAAAACAGAATATAAAAATAAAAAAATAAAAAAGAAGAGATTCAACTGAAGAACAACCACAGTAAGAATATCTATTTAACGAGTAAGACCAAAGAAGAAGCCATCTTTTACTGATTTATACGAAAGATTTCACTATACTACATGCTAACTTAACTTAACAAAAGCATGAAACATTGACTAGGCCAAAACAACACAAGAAGAAAGAAATCATGAAACTAAAGAAGACCATATTTAAACTAAAATGAAACGGCTTACAAAATGATAAGTAAAAATGAAATTAGTAGATAGACTGAGAGGCTTTGCTTTCTTGAGCCTTAGGAATTTTCATGTATCATTAAAAGGGCTCCGGAAACCCTAAATTTGACTCAGAGAGGTTGTGAGGGCAATTGAGGGCCCAATAGTCTGTTTTTTGTGGTGAGGAGAGTGAGGGTGGCTCAGAGGGGCCGTTTTGGTTGGGTTAAGAGGATGAGGTGATTTTTACTCGGACTTCAAATCAATATTTGAGTCGATGGACCATGATTCGAAGGAAGGTAGTGTTACATCTGTGCCGAGGGTGGAAAGGGGATGCTATGGTGTATTTTAGGTGGCCGTTTGAGTCGGCGCCGCCGGGGACGGTGGCGGATGGCGGAGGAACAGTGGTCTTATGACGGTGATACACCGGTGTAATCAGGGGTGTTTGAGAGATGGATTGGAGGGGTAGGGGTATCCGATATTTATATAGTTAAAAACCTAGTCAGTTCTCGTCCGTTCGATCAAATATCATCAACGGCTCAGATTTGATAGGACAAAACGATGCCGTTTTGGATGTGGGTTGAGGTTGGACCAGGTTTCAACTGTGGGTTTGGGTCAGGTGTATAGTATTTGGGCTGGTTTATTTTGCATACATGGCCCAATTTGGTTTCAAAACCCAACCCAACTTCAATTTTCTTTTTATTTTCATTTTCTTTTCTTTTTCCAAAATTAAAATAAAAACATAGATTAAAATTAAAAATTAACCTTTCCAATTGAATTAATTACCTCATAATTACCATAACTAATAAAAAAAAAGTTAAAGGAAAAACTACCAAAACAAGGTTAAAATCAAAAGATGCAAAAGAAACTTTCTTTTGTGATTTTCCTATTTTATAAAACAACTCGTTTTTACTTAATCCGAACATGTAGAATTAAATCATAAATGCAAAATGTATATTTTTGTATTTTTTCATTAATTAAAATGCATAAACAAAATGCAAACAATTAACATGAAAGGTCACAAAAATCTACAAAAATTGCAAAATAATGAACGAATTATTTTCTTTGAATTTCTGGGTGTAATTCATATAGGGCAAAAATCACGCGCTCACAGCTGCCCCTCTTCGCTCGGAAACAGAAACAGTTTTCATGCAAATATAAGTAAGCAAACACGAGTAATTTTTGCCCGTTTGAATACTCCATGTGAAGAATTTTTGAAAAGTTTGACCACACCCTGCTTCAGAGGTTGCCTACATATTCCCAGCGAAATAGTAATCGGGTCAGTGTAGTTTAGGAGTGTTTGGTAGATGGGACTACCGAAGCTGTGATTTCACTCCTGTTGCTACTGCTACTACTGCTGCTAGACCTCCTTATTACACCTTGTGAAAAATAAAGAAGCTAGAATAAGTTATGTACTATGGATTACAAATGAACCTATGTCATCAATCTTGCTCTTGATCCTTGTTGCTTTGCTGCCTTGTATTTCTTCCTGTGAACTCCTTACTGTCTTGTTGACTTCTTGTTTTCTCTTCTTCTATGTTTGTTGCAGGATTTTTGGACTTGACATGTATTTCCTTGTTTTGCAGCGGGGTGCCTGATTACCAAAACATGAATTTTGAAAAATATTCCTTTGTTCTAACAGGTTGGCGCCTGATTACCAAAACCTGCATCTTGAAAAATATTCCCATGTTCTAACAGGTGGACGCCTGATTACCAAAACTTATATCTTGAAAAATATTCCCTTGTACTAACAGGTGGGCACCTGATTACCAAGACTTGCATCTTGAAAAATATTCCCTTGTTCTAACAGGTGGACGCCTGATTACCAAAACTTGCATCTTGAAAACTATTCCTTGTTCTGACAGGTGGGCGCCTGATTACCAAAGCTTGAAAATTGAAAAATATTTCCTTGTTCTGACAGGTGGACGCCTGATTACCAAAACTTGAACCTATAAAGATATTCCTTTGCTCTGACAGGTGGGCGCCTTATTACTAAAACTTGCATCTTGAATGATATTCCCTTGTTCTGACAGGTGGGCGCCTGATTACTACAGCTTGAAACTTGAAAGATATTCCCTTGTTCTGATCGATGGGCGCCTAATTACTACAGCTTGAATCTTAATAAATATCCCCTTGTTCTGACAGGTGGGCTCCTGATTACCAAAACTTGACTCTTGAAAAATATTCCCTGAGACTATTGCCTGTGTACCTGGTCACAACAAAACAAACCAAACACAAAAAAAAATTCTGCCCCAGTTTGGTGCTGGGCGAATCTGTGAGTGCTAATCAAATCCCTTTTCCAAATATCTCTAACCTAAGGTAAGTCCCATTATCCAGGGGGTCCTGAAAATTCTTAATTGATGACAACTTTGAGATTGTGATATGTTTCTCAAAAGGTATTATTTTTTCCACTACGTCTTGTTATGAGTTATGTCTGCTGGGGATCTGCTAGTGACTAGTGATTGAAACTACTTCCCATTATCCAGACGGGTCCTGACGACTCTTAATTAGATGACAAAATGTGTCTATTGGGGGTTAGTATTTAGAGCTACGTCCCGTTATTCAAATGGGTCCTGATGACTCTTATTAGGGCCATGTTTGTGCCCGCCCATGTTACCCGTGCTTGTTTGTGTTTTAGGCTAAGTCGCATTTTCGGGAAAGTCCTGAGGGTTCCGGATTAAATGTAGATTCTAACTTCATGTTGCTTCTACTAGGGGATTATTGTTCAGGAGGGTTTTAGTGACTCTTATTGGGGAAGGTGTTTGTTCCTGCCCATGATGGCCGCACCTATTTGATTTTTTAACCTGAGTCCCCTGTCAACTTCCAAGCCCCTTTTAACGCTCAGTTGTTTCTGTTGGGGTATGCTAATTAAAGTTTTTCCCAATATACTCTTGTTGGGAGAACATTTATGAAGAATTATTGTCCCTTCGGGTTTTAACTGGGTCCCATTTCCAGGTGGGCCTTGAGATTTTGATCATACCTGCTGTGTGCTTGCCCTCCCTTATGGATGTCCTCCCTTAGGATTTTTCGAGATTTTTCTGCCCCTGTGTTAGTCACAAAAAACTTGCCAGTTTGAAAAACGGTAGTTATCTTGCAGAATTGTTGTTGGAAGCGGCCTCCTCACTATCATGTTCCGTTGTGCTCAAATTTCCATGTTGATGATGGGTTGCTCGAATTGGTTGGCTGACCCCTTGACCCTTGTGTCTCTCCTTTGCTCCCCGTTGTTGTTTTGCACTTCTAGCCCTTTCGCAAGGATTCTTCACGTCTTACCGGATATTACCAAGTCGATGTACTATGCCTAGTTGACCCCTTGTCCCTTGTGTCTCTACTTTGCTCCCCATCATATGTCGCGCCCTTCACTTTGCCAAACTCTTGCCTCTCGATTCAATTTTATCATTGAAGTGTTTGTGAAACCCTCCCCCTACTGTTTCAACCTTTGCTGCCTTTGTCAAGTTTTGGGTGGCATGCGTTTCATCCCTTGGGAGCTGGTAGTAAGCTTTGAAATTTTTCTCTCGTTTGCTTAAACCAATATTTAGAGACTTGAATGGAAAATGAAATTCAATGACTCAGAACTATTTTTTAGGGTAAAGAATTCCACATTTACTGATTGTTGAAAGGAAGAGAAAGGAGACTTATCTGAGGGAGAGCAACTGATTTTCCATGATCATGACATGCACTTCGGCCTAGTCGACCCTGTCTCTCCCGATGACTGGCCTTCTGTTGCCATGCTTTTGTTGTTGTGACCATTTCTAACCCAATTCCTTCAACCAAACCCTAGATTTTGCTTGCCTTACGTCATTCTAAACAGATTTCCATCCTCATGGTGCCCCTGGGTGTTTTCACCAATGAGACTCTCTCATTTTTATTTCTCTCAACTCGCATCGCCTTACCGTGCCCGCGAGGGTTTTCACAAATAAGACTCTCTTATTTTTATCATTTTTCTAATTGAACTAGAGTCCTTTCCCGGGGTACGGTCTATCTTTCCTTGCTTGCCTCGGCATCTCTTAAATATTAATTAGAAGGTCTTTTTGTGGACTGTAATGTAGGTTTTTTGATAAAGGTTAGGAAGAAAAGGGTATAAAACGCTCAAAAATCACTCTTATGGGTTCAAAATTTAAACTTCTCGAAATCCAATGTTTTATAGCAAGCACAATTTCTGCCCCATATTCGTGCTTGGGGTCTTTGAATTTTATTTGAATATGACCGAACCGTGAGGCTGCCAACGTATCCTTAAAAGGAATAAAATCAAACGTAATTCCTGCTGATTCCTTACTTTCACAATTGTTTGTTTTCCTTTTCCTCCTCTCTTTGTGTTGTTCTTTTCTTTCTTTTCTCTTTTTCTTCTCTTTTATTTCTTTTTTTTCTTTTTATTTCCTTTCTTTTCTTTTTTTTTCTTTCTTTCTTTTCTTTTCTTTTCTTTCTTTTTTTTCTTTTCTTTTTCTTTTCTTTTTCTTTTCTTTTTTTCTTTTCTTTCTTTATTTTGCTTTCTTTTCTCTTTTCGTTCTTTTCCTTTTACTTCCTTCTTATGATTGCGCTTCTAACTTTTGCTACTGATTCTGAAAGAGGGGTATGCAAGAAAATAATTGAAGCTCAAGAGGGTTAACAAAGGGTAAAATGTTTAGATAGTTGAATAAAATGTCTTCGCCATTTCAATCTCTAAAACATGTCAAGTACAAACAAACACCAAGATAGATAATGATTCAAACAAAAGAAAGCCATATATAATATCTTTTGACTGCATCTGATTTGATAGCTATATCTATACATTTTTCTTCCACATTTGTTAGATACAACACCCCATTGGACAGCACACTTGACACGACAAACGGTCCTTGCCAGTTTGGAGTGAACTTGCCCTTTGCCTCGTCCTGGTGAGGGTGGATGTGTTTCAACACTAATTAAACCACTTCAAACTTTCATGGACTCACTTTCTTGTAATATGCTCTGGCCATCCTCTGTTGATTCAACTGGTCGTGACACACTGCTACCAATCTTTTCTCATCAATCAAACTCAATTGGTCCAAACGAGTTTTAACCCATTACTCGTCGTCGATTCCTGCTTCACCCACGATTCGGAGGGAGGGGATTTCAACCTCCTGTGTGATTACTGCTTCTGTTCCATATACCAACAAATATGGGGTTGCCCCTACTAAAGTGCGGACGGTTGTGCGATAGCCTAACAATGAAAAGGGCAACTTGTCATTCCACTACCTGGACCCTTCCACTATTTTACGAAGTATCTTCTTTATATTCTTATTGGCTGCCTCGACCACTCCATTCGTGTTGGGGTGGTACGGGGTGGAGTTGTGATGTGTAGTCTTGAGTTGCTGACACACCTTTTTCTTCAAGTGACTGTTGAGATTTTCCCCCTTGCCGGTGATGAGAATCTTGGGGTTTCCAAACCGAAAAATGATACTTGCATTTAAGAAGTCGACTACCGCTTTCTTGGTCACTTCTTTGAAGGTTTTGGTTTAAAACAATTTGATGAAATAGTTAATAGCAACCAGGATAAAATTGTCTCCGTTACAAGCTGCTGGCTCGATGGGCCCGATGATGTCCACGCCCCAAGCAACAAAATGCCATGGTGCAGACATCGTATGTAACTCAGATAGTGGGGAGTGAATCAATTCTCCATGCACCAAACAATGATGGCATTTTTGTACGAAACTGATACAATTTCGCTCCATGGTCAGCAAATAATATCCCGCCCTAAGAATCTTCTTCGCCAAAACATATCCACTCATGTGTGTCCCACATATGCCAGCATGCACCTCATTCATGATGGTTGTCGCCTGCCCAACATCTACACATCTTAACAAACCAAGATCCGGTGTTCTTTTGTATAATATTCCTCCGCTGAAGAAAAACCCACTTGACAAGCGATTATTGTTCTCTTCTGGTCGCTCATGGCTTGTACTGGGTACACACCCCTCCTGATATATTCTTTGATATCGTGGAACCAAGGCTCACCATCAAGCTCTTCTTCCACCATGTTCCAATAAGCATGTTGATCATAGATCCAGATATGTATCGGGTCAACATAAGCCTTGTTCGGATGATGTAACATTGACGCTAAAGTAGCCATGGCATCAGCAACCTCATTGTGAATTCTAGGGATGTGTCTGAATTCTATTGACCAGAATCGTTGACAAAGATCATGTAAGCATTGGCAGTATGGTATGAGCTTTAAATCTCTCGTTTCCCACTCCCCTTGAATTTGGTGTACCAGAAGGTCCGAGTCTCCCAAGACCAAGACTTCCTAGACACCCATGTTTGATACTAATCTCAAACCCAAAATACATGCCTCATATTCTGTCATGTTTTTAGTGCAATAGAAGCGGAGTTGAGCTGTAACTGGGTAATGATGCCCTTCTTCAGAAATGAGCAATGCTCCTATCCCGACGCCTTTCATGTTAGCAGCCCCATCAAAAAACAATTTCCATCCTGATTTCTCGCCCCATTCCATTTCATCGATATACATCACTTCCTCATCTGGGAAGTATGTGTTTAAGGGCTCATATTCTTCGTCAATCAGATTTTCAGCTAAGTGATCAGCCAATGCTTGTGCTTTCATGGCAGTCCTAGTAATGTAGATAATGTCAAACTTAGTGAGCAAGATTTGCCACTTTGCGAGTCTTCATGTGGGCATGGGCTTCTTAAAAATATACTTCAAGGGGTCTAGACGTGAGATGAGGTAAGTGGTATATGATGACAAGTAATGCTTTAACTTCTGGGCTACCCACGTCAAGGCACAGCATGTCCTTTCAAGATGATTATACTTAAACTCGTAGGCTGTAAATTTCTTGTTGAGGTAGTATATGGCCTGCTCTTTCCTCCCTGTGACATCGTGCTGACCTAACACGCATCTAAATGAGTTGTCCAAGACTTTCAAATATATGATCAAGGGTCTTCTTGGTTCTGGTAGGACCAACACCGATGGATTCAACAAATATTCCTTTATCTTATCAATCTTGGAACTCTCTCGTCCATTTCACCGCAGCATCCTTTTTCGGTAGCTTAAATATGGGTTCGCAGATGATTTTGAGCTGAGCAATGAACTGACTGATGTAATTCAATCTTCCCAATAGACTCATCACCTTTCTTTTGTTCCTCGGTGGCGGTAGTTCCTGTATAGCTTTGATTTTTGATGGGTCTAGATCAATTCCTTGCCGAGTGACTATGAACCATAGCTACTTCCCTGAGGGGACCCCAAATGCGCATTTTGTCGGGTTGAGTTTGAGATCATACCTGCGAAGCCATTGGAAGAATTTCCGCAGATCTTTGACTTGATCGGATTGCTTTATGGGCTTCATAATCACATCATCTACATAGACCTCAATTTCCTTATGCATCATATCATGGAAAATGGTTGTCATGGCCCTCATATATGTCACCCCCGCGTTCTTGAATCCAAAAGGCATGACCCTATTGCAATATTTTCCCAATGGTGTGATAAATTCTGTTTTCTCCACATCTTCTTCGTCCATTAAGATCTAGTGGTAACCTACGTAACAATCCACGAACGACCCGATCTCATGTTTCGCACAATTGTCAATCAATATATGAATGTTCGGCAGGAGAAAGTTGTCCTTCGGACTTGCTTTATTGAGGTTGCGATAATCGATGCACACCCTGGTTTTACCATCCTTCTTTAGCACGGGCACAACGTTAGATAACCAGGTGGGATATGTATGACTAAGATAACTTTTGCCTCAAACTGCTTGGTCACTTTCTCTTTGATTTACATGCTCACATCAGTTTTAACTTTCTCAAGTTTTGTTTGACGGGAGGACAAGCTGGGTCGGTGGGCAATCTGTGAACCACCAAGTCAGTGCTCAATCCGGGCATGTCATTGTAAGACCATGTAAAGACATCTTTGTATTCAAGAAACACTTCAATTATCTCTTTCCTAAGTTGTGGTTCCGGATGGACACTTATTTTGGTTTCTCTAATGTTATCATGGCTCCCTAGATTGACTACCTTTGTATCGCTTAGGTTCGGTTTGTGTTTCTCCTCAAATTGGATCAACTCTTTACTAATTGCATCCCATGCTCCTTCCTCGTCGTACTCTGGCTCATCCTCATGCTCTATTTCCTGAATTATTATTTCTAAACTAGACCTATTCTTAAGACTAGGTCGAAGAGTCCTTATGCATGTCAGATCATTGGAACCAACATAAGAATAACTATACAAAAGAGAAAAGAAAAAGAAGTAAAGAAAAATGAGAACTATCAGCATTGCTGGAAAGGAAATTGCATTTCATTAGAATCAAAAGATAATAGAGTTTACACATCCAAACGGACGAAAATAACAACTGAATTAACAACACCGAAGCTAATCCAAACTAGACTGAGAGAAAAAAAATCAAAACCGACTACCACGACTCCTTCCGGGTGGGAAGAGGAGTGGCTTCGCAGTTATTGTCTTTTGCGCATGCTCCCACAAACTGCACATCTGCCCTGCCCGATCCTTCTCCTGCCTCGGCCATATTTACCCCCATTGAACAGCCTTTCTAATCCCTTATCCAAATCCCATCCTCTTTGATCAGCGGAGTGGGAATCTTTGGCACTAGGCAGTTGCTAGTACTGGGCTTGATGAATTATTTGGACAACCTTGGGATGGGCTTCGGGAGGGCCCAGGCCCTCTGCTTTAAATTTTTGGCTCGCCTTATGTCCGCATTTGTAGGCTTGAACCCTAGACCAAAGGTTTTCAGATTTTTGGGGAGGGACTGGTCGTACGATGCCTTGTAGAGCAACACCCAATCCCTTACCGGGCATGAAACCATTATTCAACATTTTTGAAGCCACCATGACTGATACGGCTGCTATCTTTGGAGTTGTGACAACCTCACCTTCGGGGATCTTCTCGACTGACACTGTGTCGAATACCAGGTACACTCATGGACCTTTGCTATCTTCAGATTCAATAAAAGTACGATAACATCACTTGTGACACACTAATTATCTTCACCGTGTACCACAATCTCTTGCATGTCCCATTCAAATTTGACCATCTGTAGCAAAGTAAATGGCAATGCCTTGGCTGCGTGAATCTAGGGCCTGCCCAACAACAGGTTATAAGAAACTACCACGTCCGACACTTGAAATTCCATGGTGAACTCAACAGACCTTATTGTCACTTCCAGCACTATATCCCCTACTGAGTCTTTACCTCCGCCATCGAACCCCCGAACATAAATGTTATTCTTGTGGACCCTTTCACTCTTCACCTTTAGCTTGATCAACATGGAGAGTGGAAAAATATTTGTACTGGACCCATTGTCAACTAGAACCCAGGTAACCACATCATCTTCACATTTCACAGTTAAATAAAGGGCCTAATTGTGCTCAGTGCCCTCCATATGCAGTTCATCATCAGCGAAGGTGACCGGATTTATCTCGAATATCTTTTTTGCAATCTTCTCCAAATGATTCACTGTTATCTTGTCAAGGACGTAGGCTTTGTTCAAAAAATTCATTAGCGGCCGGCAGTGTTCATTTGAATAGATTAGTAAGGACAGTAAGGAGATCTGAGTTGGTGTCTTCCTCAATTGCTCTATGATGGAGTAGTCCTACATTTCATTTTCCTTAGGAATTCTTCTGCCTCTTCTTCTGATACAGCTTTTTTGGCTGGTTCTGGGTTATCCTTAAGGATCCTGCTTTTCCTCAATTCCTCAGGGGCGAAGTATCTCCCTGACCGAGTTAAACCCCGGCCATCACAAACATCTTCCCTAACTTCCTTCCCTTTATACATCACTATTGCTTGTTTATATCTCCAAGGAACGGCTTTGTTGTTGATGACTGGTTGCTGGATTACTAGTTTTACAATGACAGGCTCTATGCGAGCACCTTCCACAACTACGACGGGTTCTCTAGCTGCCCCGTGTACTATCACTTTTGCATGTTCCTGTTTTGGTGCAACCGTGCATGATGAGCTCCCTTGAACTACACCAGGTTTGCTGCTTCTTCCTTTTACCTCGATAACTGACTTCACTGCTCATATTCTCAATTGTCTTGACTTCACTGGATTTGATCATCATTACCGTCTGTGAGGGATTTTTAGGTTGTCACCCTTTACGATCTCAATCATGTTGGTCTCATCATGGGCCGGCAGTGGGTTTTGGTTAATGTTGGTTGCCTCTAGAGTCTGCACTTCAATCTAGTGGGAGTCGATAAGTTCCTAGATAGCATTCTTTAAATACCAACACTTTTTGGTATCATTCCCCGGTGCACCGGAACAGTATTCACAGCTAACAGAATAATCTAGATTCTTCGGGGAAGGATTTGGCAATTTTTCTTCGATTGGTCTCAACATATCCAATTGTCATAGCCTGTGGAATAAACTAGTGTAGGATCTCCCAATGGAGTGAAAGTCTTCTTCTTCTGCACCCTTTCATTTCTCAAGACTGGATTGGCTCAGAAGGTGGGTTTCGGGGGTTGTTGGTAGGCTCTTGGAGATGGGTAATGCTTTGTGGATTTGGGTAGGTATTTTCTGGGGCTGGCTCATGCCATTATGGGTGGAAAGGAGGTTGGGTATACGCTTGTGCGTGATGAAGTGAGAAGCGGGGTTCTAACAGTGGATAGTAATGTTGTGGTAGGCAGTATGGAGGGTGTGGGTATGTTTGGTGGTGAGGACGGGGTTGGTTGTAATGGGATGGGGCCCGAGGCCTAAACCAAGTTCCCGATTCAACTGTCGCTACTTCCTCCTTCTTTTTCTTTCCAAATGCTCCCCCGGCTCCATCCTGGATAGCGTGAGTGGTCACCTTGATTGCAGAGTAGCTCATGATCTTGTTAGATTTGAGGCCTTCCTCAACCATACTCGCCATTTTAACTACCTCATTGAAAGATATACCTACTGCTGACACCAGATGCCTGATATAGGTAGGTTCAAGAGCTTGCAAGAAATAATCCACCATCTTACTCTCCTTCATTGGAGGATCAACCCTGGATGCTTGTTCTCTCCATCGGAAACCATATTCCCTAAAACTCTCGTTGTGTTTCTTCTCTAATTTTGTCAAAGACAAACGATCCGGGACAATCTTGATATTATATTGAAAGTGACAGGCGAATGTTTGTGCCATGTCATCCCAAGTATACCACCGATTGTGATCCTGCCGAGTGTACCACTCCAATGCCGACCCACTTAAACATTGGCTAAATTATTCCATGAACAATTCATCTTTTCCCCCTGTTCCTCTCATTTTTCTGCAAAACCCCCTTAAATGCATGACCGGATCTCCATGTCCATCATATAAGTCAAATTTAGGCATCTTAAAACCTGGAGGCAATTGTATGTCTGGAAATAAACAAAGGTCCTTGAACACCACGCTCACCTGGAAACCTAACCCTCGTATTTCCTTGAAGGATTGTTCTAAACTTCTAACCTTTCTAAGAACCTCCTCTTGCTTAGGATTTTTGATCGGCTTTTTGACTCCCACCGAAATTTCGAAACGGGGAGCATAGGAATAAGGTTCATGGGCTTTGTAAGCAGGTTCTGGTGGATAGAATTGGATGTCATAAGCTTGAAGCAAGGTCTCACTTGATGATCTATGGCGTGCGGGAGGAGGAGATGCCACATAAACGGGAGCAGTTGGTGGAGGGGGACAGGGAACGGCTTTTGGTAGTGGAGCTAAGGGTGGTTGAGAGGTCGTACCCTGGTGCAGCGAGTAGATAGGAAAACTTGAGGGTGGATCAGTGGTAGACTGGTCATGAGCTTGGGCTAGTGGTGGAACAAAGGTTGGGTTTGCAGGATAGGTTGGGGGTAGTTGTCCTCTCAGCCATGCCTGGTACATCTAGGCCATTTGGTGTTTCAGTTTGTACATTTCCTCCTTCATGGCATTAACGTACAATTCCTCTACTTCATTCGAGGGGTCAATAATCCTGACATCGATTTCCTAAGTGGCCATGACTTCCTTGCTCTTAGACCGCATGTTGTAGGAGTGGGTTTCCAGAATGTCGGAAGTACTAACCACCTATCTAGTATGGATGCAAAACACCAAAAACTCGTTAATGGTTAGGTTTTGATATGCAAGTGGCCATATATTGGGGGGGTGAATGCACCTAAAAAATGATCGGTTGCAACATGCATCGGTTGCTTTTGTCATCCCGGCTTTCTTTTTCTTCATTTGCAATGCCCTTTTTAGCCTTATTCTCTTACTCTTCTGTTTTTTGTTTTCTTGTTTGTTTCTTGCTTTTCCCCTACTTTTCTTTCCTATTTTCTCCCTCTTCATTTCTTTTCTCTTTTCTTTTTCTTTATTCGGTTATGGTCGAATCCTATGTAGACTGCCTACGTATCATGACCCCGCATGAATCAGACCGAGCGTAACTCTGGCAAATAAAAAGTGAAGAAACAATAAAAAATTTTGGCATTCTTCATTTTCATAATAACAAACTTTGGTTACAAGGACTACAAGAACTGACAGATTTAAACAAGAAACTAACTGACTCTAATGAAAGACGAACTACAAACTCGAAGAACAACTAACCTTGGGTAAAAGAAAAACAGACTCCAAGACAAACTAACAGACTTTAAGGAAAATACAATCTCAAAAAATTATGAATACATTAGGGCCTCAATTTCTCCTAGGACCCGCGAGGCATCGTTCGGCCTTGTTGCAGGCTTGCGTGCTAAATCCCCTTGGAGGTGATGGAGGTCTTCCATTGACGAACAAAGGTCATGGCGGTGGCAGAGAACATGGATCTTGTCATATCCTCGTAGTGGCTGCACTTTGTGGTGATATAGTCTGAGATTATTCTTACTCTCTACCTCATAGCACCTTTTTCTTGCAATAGTCGCCCAATTTGCTCGGCCCTTGCCTCTAGAGTTCGTTCGGCTACCCGATTCAATACTTGGAATTGCCGCAAATCCATCTCCAATCGTGCAATTGCTGCATAACAATGTTCTTTCTCGGCTTTGAAGTCCCTGGCTTGCTTGGCCACTTTGTTTTCTACCATGATGGCCTTCCTTTTCAATCTAGCAACCTCATCTTCATGCCTTTCCTTTAATTGCTCAATCATGCGAGCTCGTTCCCCCGCATTTTTTGGCCAACTGTTTTCGAGCCCTGGATAGCTCACCTTCTATTTTATTCAAGTCAAACCCATATTCTACTACTTTCGCCTTAAATTGCCTATGAGCTTTTCATCCTGCACACTCCTTACAAGATTCTCCGTGGCTATTTTCGTTTTCTGGATTTGGGCTCGCAACGCTTAATTTTCTTTGGTTAATCTTTTCTTTTCCCCGTCATCAGCAGCAGTTTGCTAACCATTTTCAAATTGAAGGTCTTTCACTTATTTTTCCAACTTTCCTATCGTGGCCCTGTACTCATTTTCCTTGGCTAGCCAGTTCCATTGTTCTTGTGATGTTTCAGCAAATTCTTGTAGGTGTGGCCTTTTAGCTAACCTCTCAAACTCAATTTCTCTCATGTACCAAGCAAGGTAACCCGGCGATAATTTGCCTCTGGACCGATCTCATACACAAGTGTTTGTTGTTAGGTATTGGCATTCATTCCAAATTTTGCTGACTATTTCTTCAGGGAACTGACCATCAGGTCCAATCTCTACTACCCGGATACTGAGATCTTCGTATCTGAGCACTAACCGGCACCTCCCAAGCTGTCACAAGACTCGATGTGGGGCATAAGGCTGGATGTTCCTAAGACCAATCAGAAGAAAGTAAGGCTCCGTTGCCGGCATGTATATGATCTCGTCCACAGACAACCATCCCAGCGTCCACTCTATTTAACCGGCAGTGAGGGACTGAAAGTATGATATCCTTCCTGTTACTCCTTCGGGCAAGATGAGCCCTTTGATCATTGTGTAAAATTCCTCTATACAAGTTTTCTCCACTGAACCATAGCTCATAAACTGGGGACGGTGGCATAGATGCTCGGTTATCCACATTTGCAACAATAGATTGCACCCCTCAAAGAAATCTTTCCCGGTCCTGAAAGTTGTGAGAGCACGAAAGATTTCAGCTACTATCATAGGCGCAAATGTGCTTCTTGCTTGGGTGTGTAGAGTGCTGACTACCCCTACTATTTTTATGTCAATGTTCCTATATTTTCTTGGAAATACCAGGAGCCCTATAAAAGCCACCATAAAAGCGAAACATCTATGTTCTTCCCATTTGACATGGTTCCCTTTGCTACAAATTTTGTTCTTTGTTTTGTTGAACCCCCTATGTAACCATATCTAGTATACGGGAATGAAAAGGTACAAAACCATGTTTCCAAGTTCGATTCGTGTACCACTCTAGTTATCTTCAGGGGTATCTAAGAATTTATTCACAACTACAATTCTTGGGGCAAACAAATACTTGTGTCTCAAAGGAAGCTCAGCATCCCTAATATACTCGGCTATTTCTTCTAGGGTCGGGGTAAGTTCAAAATCTGAGAAGTGGAACACATTTTGCGCCGGGTCCCAACACGTGACCAATGCTCTTATGATGTCTCCCCGGGGTATAATCTCTAATAGTCCGGGAAGGCCTCCCAAATATTTCCTGACATCGTCTTGCCTTTCTCTACCTAGATCGTTCCACCATAGCCGCAACTCCAAAGGGATTCTACATATGAAGGAGAAAGATTCATTTTGGATTGTGCTCATCCTGTAAATTTATTTAGGTGATTTAGTAACTTATGTTTTCATTCTTTTTGACTCAAAAATCAAAATCGACCCCCTTCCTCTACGAAATTCGTTTTCTGAAACCAAAACCCAACTTTGCAGATACGGCCTTTCATCACTCCCGGAGGAAGATTTTGAGGTTGTGCCCGCTAACTGGCCAAAAATAAAACAAAGGTGGCCGTTTGTGCAAAATCAGCCTTCCGCCGTCCCTTTCGGTGACATTCGGCTATTCTTGACAACATTCTGCTATTATTGAGAACAACATCATCAGCTTACACATTACAACAATAAAGCAACTATTTTTCATTTTCAGATATTTTCCTAATTAATATTTTTGCAAAAAGGAAGTTGGACCCGATGGGGGGTTGCCTACGTATCTCACACCCTGTGAGAATCAAACTGGCGTAGTTCGGGCAAACAAAGCTATTTTTTGTAAACAAGACTTTTCTTTCCCTTTTTTGTTTCATAAAAACAAAACTATTTGTTTTTGAAAACAAGGTTTTTCTCTTTTTCTTGGGCGAATAAAACAGACTCCCCTTTTTCCATTTTGTTCGCTTTTTTTTTTTCAAACATTCGGCATAGCTTCAGCAGTATCTAGACATTGGTTCTTCTAAAATAGGTGGTTAACTCTCCTTACTCGCAAAAAGCCGGTCACCGTACAAATTCAAAATAAATAAATACACAAGTAGGATGCATCAGGATGGTCCATTATTCCAGGTACACCTATCCTAGACGGACTCAACCCCTGTGTTGAGTCCCCGAAGTCAAATGCATGATGCAGATAAGAGTTCCTACTAGGGATCCGGCATGAGGTTAAGTTATTCTATGTTTCAAACCTTGGTATTTGTTCTAGACTGTGTACCCGAGCGGACAACTCGAGTCGAGGAGGGGGCTACGTACCTGAACCCGAAAGATCATCCGGTTAGTAACTTGTCTGAGCCTCTTTCTTATTTCAAGGTATGACACTAACAGAATAGGAAGGCTCGACCAGCGAGCACATCCCCGAAGATAAGAAAAGAAGGGTTTCGTAACAGTTTATATGTACAGTTCAAATAATATTAAAGCGGTAGAAGCAGCATTTTGCACATTAAATCAACATGTAAAAACAAGAAATCAGATAATAAACAAAGACATATACAATAATTATTCTACGCTCAAATTCCTGAACCCTGAATCAGAGATTCTGGGTTCAATCCCCAGCAGAGTCGCTAGAGTTGTCACACCACCTTTTGGCTACTACAACCCGGCGAAGGGCGTAGATGAGGGAGTTTTTCCAGTTAAAGGACAATCGAAACGTGATTCAATTATTTAAGATATTTCTGAGTCGCCACTTGGGATAATTAATGGTGTCCCACATCACCGGTTTAAATCCTGAATTGAGGAAAGAATGACTCTATTTAACAGTCCACGAACCAGAAATCCGAGTAAGGAATTCTATTTACCCGGGAGAAGGTGTTAGGCATTCCTGAGTTCCGTGGTTCTATAACGGTCTCTCAACTATCATATTTGGATTAAATTATCGGATTTTAAACAATGATGAACCTATGTGCAAATTTTATCTTTGGCCGCCTTTACTATTTTCAAAGAAAATTGCAATGTCGTTAAAGCATGCTGCGAAACACGTCACATAAATGCACCCACGGTTGTTGACATGTTTCCACTTCATCGAGATTTTGATTTGGGTCACATAAATGTGCACCCGTACTTAGGAAGGTAAAATTATTAAAGACTCTCCTAAAGCGACTAACGTGTTATTATCATTGCGGGAAGCCGTGAAATTCGCTAAACTCCATGTCCAAAATTTCTAATGTATCTTAATATAAGCATTTAAAGAGGGCCGCGCGATCTATGGGTTTCATTTGGCGCGACGCACCTCATTTTAGTATTTGAAGGTTAATCTAAAACAATCTAGGATTTTTATAAGATTTGGCTCTTAAGAGCTTAATTAGATTGGTGTTACTAGCTAAAATTGGTTTAAAAAAAAGTAGCCCGGGAACCAGCATTTTGGGCTTGTGACTGGCCCAATAGTATATGAACCATGTTAAATATGGGCATGTATCAATGTTTAACTCTAGTAATTATAACAGCTCAAACCCAAGAAGTCAATTGAAACATGAGGGAGTTTATCAACTCCGATAAATTAAAATCACTTTATACCAAATTCAATCAAGTTGTGTAGGAATTTAACACTAGATGTTTATAAACAAACAGTCCAATTACACTATACATAGACTGAAAAGTAAGATTAAAAATATAATTGTACAGGCTAACAATGATTAACTCGCGATATACCATGGGAAGTAACTCATGTCAAGCTGCATTACACAACCAGTCACTTGATCGATGGAAGTCGTAAGACTACATGTGTGCTACTACTATCATTTGGTCAAAATTCATTTAAATTTTCACTAATCAAAATACTCATAACTGAAAACAAAGCTAATGTATGAAGGAAAAAAGCAGTCCAATTATACAAATCATTTTAAGTCCCCATTCACCAAATACCAAATACTGCTACTACACAATCTAGCAGGACACTACTGCATATACAAGTAAACAAATGAATTGGCCTGGTGCTCAGTTTGCCAGGTGAACAATATCCATATGAATACAAAAGAATTCAAACAGCTCGACTACTCAAATCAATAGGCGTCTTTAAATTATAACTTCAATTAAAAATTCCTTAGCCTTTGGCCATTGGAGATGAAGCAAATACTTGGAATGAAGCAAAGGAGAAATACCTATGAGTAGGCAAATTAGAGGCAATAACAACAACAACCCAGCAACAGATGCAGCAGTGAACCAGACTCGAAACCCAGAATTTAATAAAAGAGATTATCACATAAACCAGGCCATGATTTAAAGCTACCAACACCAGTAAATCGACCGAAACATCATCCAATGTACTCCAAATACACTCAAAATTGAATCCTACCAAGCTTGTGAAAACTCAACTACTCAAACACCTGTTTTCAGATCATTTTACTCTTATTTAAGCTAACAATCCAAATTAATGGCTGGGAATTAGTATTAATTCGAAAACATCCTAATGAAATAGTTTTTTTTTTTTAATTTTTAACATTGGGAAATTTTAGGATTTTTTAAAATTTCAGGGAATTTTTTGGGATTTGTTTTAGACTTTAGCCCCCTGAATGAAGGCATTAGGATGCCTTTTATATCGAAAGCTTAGGGCAACCCCTCTTTTTGTGTTTTACCCCTTAGTCCTCTTCTTATTCTTCAGATTTATTCAACTAGTCCCTAAAAGATTGACTTGTGCCTCAAGTCTTTGCATTAAAGTCTTAGAATTATTAATCTAACCCTATTCTGGAAGAGTCTAGGGTGTTCTTGTTTATCCTACAATATTTTTATCCAATTCTAAGTACCTAAATTACCCCTGAACCAATTTTGAAATTACAAATCCAATATTAACTGAACCTACCATTTTACCTTAGTTTAATATTATCAGCTATAACCAAACGTCCTAATATCTGAATCAATAGACCAAAATAACTCTAATTAGAACTTGAATTCAAATCAACAAGCTCTACTGACGATTCAAAAGATCAACACAATTATGCCTCAAAACTGATCTAACAAAGATAAGACTACAAAAATCAAAACAAGACCAAAACTAAAAATCAAAACCGACAGGGAATAAAATATGGATTAACTACGAACAAGACAGAATTAAGCTAATAAAATCAAACAGAATAGGAAATTAAAAATAAAATAGAAGAGATTCAAGAGAAGAACAACCACAGTAAGAATATGTATTTAACTAGTAAGACCAAAGAAGCAGCCATCATTTTCAGACTTATACGAATGAGAATTCTCTATACTAGAGGCTAACTTAACATACCAAAAGCATGAAATATGGACTAGGCCAAAACAACAGAAGAAGGAAGAAACCATGAAACTAAAGAAGACCATATTTAAACTAAAAAGAAACGGCTTAAAAAATGATAAGTAAAACTAAAATTAGTAGATAGACTGAGAGACTTAGCTTTCTCGAACCTTAGGAATACGCAAGCATCATTAAAAAGGCTCCGGAAACCCAATTTGATTTGGAGAGGTTGCGCGGGCATTTGAGGGCACAATAGTCTTGTTTTGTGGTGAGGGGAGTGAGGGTGGCTCAGGGAACCGTTTTGGATGGGTTAAGAGACTGAGGTGATTTTCATTCGGACTTCAAATCAATATTTGAACCGATGGACCATGATTCAAAGGAAGGTGGTGTTAGATTTGTGATGAGGGTGGAAAAGGGATGCTATGGTGTATTTTTGGTGGCCGTTTGAGCCGGCGACACTATGGACGGCGGAACAACCACCCCTTTAAATGAATATTCAACATGAATGGTTAAGATTCGAGGGCTGGGATTTAGGGTGTTGGAAAGAGGAGGAAGAAGAGATTCAGGGGAGTTAATTTGGAGTCAATTGGAGACTGGCCGCCACCACCGGCGATTTCTGGCCGGTGGCGGATGGTGGAGGAACGGTGGTCTTATGACGGTGATACACCGGTGTAATCAAGAGTGTTTGAGAGATGGTTTGGAAATGGGGTATCCGACATATATATAGATAAAAACCTAGTCAATTCTCGTCCGTTCGATCAAATATCATCAACGGCTCAGATTTGATAGGACGAAATGATGCTGTTTTGGATGTGGGTTGGGGCTGGACCGAGTTTCAACCGTGGGTTTGGGTCAGGTGATAGTATTTGGTCTGGTTTATTTTGCATATATGGCCCAATTTGGTTTCAAAACCCAACCCCACTTCAATTTTCTTTTTATTTTGAATTCCTTGCTTTTTCCAAAATTAAAATAAAAACCTAGATTAAAATTAAAATTAACCTTTTCAATTGAATTAATTATCTCATATTACCGTAGATAATAAAAAACAAGTTAAAGGAAAAACCACCAAAATTCAAGCTTAAAATCGAAATGTGCAAAACAAACTTTCTTTTGTGATATTTCCAATTTTATTAAACAACTAATTTTTACTTAATCTTAAAATTTAGAATTAAATTCTAAATGCAAAATGCACATTTTTGTATTTTTTTAATTAATTAAAATGCACAAACAAAATGTAAACAATTAACATGAAAGGTCACAAAAATCTACAAAATTGCAAAATAATGAACGAAATCATTTTGATTTAATTTCTGAGAGTAATTCATATAGGGGAAAAATCACGCGCTTAGAGGGACTCGGAAAAAATTTGAAAAAAAGGAGTAGAAAGGTTTCTAAAATGAAACTTCTAGTTTTCAGATTCTACTTTCTTCTTTGAAGAGTTCTTTCAAGGTTTATGGGGAACATATATACAAATTTTTATTTTGGAATACGGTTTTGAATGCCTAAGAAATAGAAATAAATGGAGGTCGTTCAACTGATGGTGAGATTTAAGTTCGTGGACTTCGATTTTCTACTGTCATCTTGCTAGTTGCTACTGAACCTCGTTTTGTATTTGGAGTCGAAAGGTGTGTTGTCGAGTATGTAATTATTGCAGGAAGTTTGAAATATCAGGTCAAATTTCTTTTCTCTTCTACATTTCTGTTTTAAAGTGGTTTGAACTGTGAGATTTTGTTCAATGGTATTTTGTTCCGTGATTGAAATTTTGTTGATGAATTTCTTCTTAATGGTATGATGTGCTTAAGTATATCCAGCCAGTAGAAGCTGAGTCTAAAGGGTTGTCCTCTGTGCTTCTGCTTTAATTGCTATCATGATGTCGAGTTTTCATTTAAGTAAGATTTTGAGTTAATTTTCTGAGTTTAAAGGCCTATTTGAATGGTTTTGGTGTGGAAAATTGACAGCCTGTTCAAGGTTGGATGGCTGCTTGAGTTGCTACATCAGTGAACATTATCAACTCTTTCTCTACTGATTTGAGCTTGTAATTTGATGTGCCTAGATCAATATAGGATTTGTGATTCCTCTTTCGCTTCAATATAAGCTCATGAAATCAGAAAACGATTGTTTTTTGGTGTTTATCGCGACCTACTATGAAAGTTGAGAAATAAGCAATTCAGTGCTTGTTTTAAAGCTGTATCTGGTCTAAATTGCAGGTGTCAAAGGGAGTGTTATTGCTGGATTCATTACAACTTCATTTCTTCCTAACAAAATCAGGAATAGATAGATTTTGTGGTTATTCATCAATGTTCAAGGTTTCAATTGTTGGAATATAGTCCATGCTCATGTTAACAGCACGCCTGGGTTGCTCTCATGTCAAAGGGATGTATGTATACTCTCAAGTCATGTCATTTTTCATTGTTTCTCTTTTTCATTCGAAATTATGAGAACATTAAGTCAAGAACTTGGTATCCATTGATTGTTTGCTTTAATCCATGTTTGTTGTATGCAGGTGAGTATGTCACTGACTTGAGGATCTATTACAGTCCTTTGTATGCATTACGATGTTAAGTTGTGATTTCCTGACCTATGCTTGAACTTGGTACCTATGTATTCTATTGTTAAGATTTTTTATTCAAACATCCTAATGGTAATCAGTTTATTGGAGGTTTCGTTGCCTATGCTGGACTCATTGTGATTTAGTTGTTAAAGTTCCATTTCTCCTGTTAAGTAGAGTTATTTTTTGTATCAAGGAGACCTAATTCTCATTAGATTTAAAACTCTATGTCCATTTGGTGATGTTCACTCTGTTGAATGCTTCATGCTTCATTCCTCCTGGTAGTTTAGTGTTACTGATATAAGTAGAACTATATATATATATATATATATATATAAAGAACTGCTGAAATCAATTTTTGAAGGGCTAAAAATTTGACAGCTTCTAATAGTTTAGAGTCTGAAACTATCGTAACTCATATGTCGATAAAAATCCATTTGTGATTCTGTTACATGGCTTGGTAAATGGTTGAGAGTTTTTTTTTTTTTGTAAAGTCTGTTCAAAAAGTCAATTTGAGCAGTGAATTAAGTCGATAACGTGCAGTATTTTGGGACATTTGTTTGAACTAATAGCCAACTGAAAAGCTGCCCTGTTTTGCGCTATATGAGCAGCAGATTTGTGCAGATTTTAGCAGTAGATTCTACACTGTCAGCCCTCATTATTGAATTCGTCTTGGTTTAATCGAAATCTCTCATTGTGACTGCGTACAAAGGTTATTATATTTTGCCAAGTCATGGATAGGTCTTTGTGAATTCCATTTATTTTGTACCATGTTCAATTTCCTTCTTAGAAGTGCGGTTGATGAATTGATTCACTCGTTGAAATAGGTTTATTACAGTATATTAGCTGTATATTAGCTTTGATTCTCTAAGCAGTAGTTATGGTTGACCGCTATTTAGTGAGGTAAGTAGTCAATGGTATAGATCCTTATAATTCAGGGTGTGCCTGTTTATTGAAATTCTATGGCACTCGCAAACATGCAAATGCATGATTATCGCGCTAGTAAAATAATCCACCTTCCTAAATACGGGTGCGCATTTATTTGACCCAAATCCAAATTCCAACGATGTTAAAAATATATCAAAAGCCACGGGTCTATTTATGTGATGGGGTTCGAGACATGTTTTGATAATGTTGCAATCTTCTTACAATTAAATAAAAGCGATTAAAGTTAAAATAAGATAAAATTTGCACATGGGTATAAAATGTTATAAAATCAGATGAGTAAGCCAAATATAATAGTTGAGCGACCGTTCTAGAACCACGGAATTCGGGAGTACCTAACACCTTCTCCCGGGTTAACATAATTCCTTACCTGGATTTCTGATTCGCATACCGTTAAACAGAGTGAAACCTTCCTTGATTTGGGATTTAAACCGGTGACTTGGGAACAGTTAATTATCCCAAATGGAGACTCTAAAATCTCTTAAATAATCAAATCTCGTTTTGATTGTCCTTTAATTGGAAAAACTCCCTTATTTACGCCCTTCGTCGGTGTTGTAGTGTTAAAAAGAAGGTGTGACATATGTTGTTTCTTCAAGTCTATGTTTAATTGCTTAATTGTCTGGCCAACAGTTAGGTTCTATTTACTATCTATGCTATGCTAGGGAAAGCCATGTTTAGATTAGAGAAGAATTAAAGAGAGCATGATCTTAACCCTTAGGGGTGTGGATTTATGGTTAGGATAGGAATATACCTAGTCACCGTCATTAATTAATTATCATAATCTTAATGCGTTCTTAATAGATTGATTTCATAGGCATATAGGCATTAGTCTATTGAGAATAGGTGAGTAATACTTCGGGAGAAGGTTATGAGATCATTTATCGATTAATTAGCAACCATGGGTGAATTATATGAAAGGGAGAGTTAATTAGAACACAATATGAATGGTTAATCGATCACAGCCCTGGAATACTTATCCCTAATGAATACCAAACAATCAATTCGTTACTTGATAATTTAGTTGTTACTTAGAATCGTAGTACAATTATAATCATATTATTGGACTTTGATTTTAGCTAGACTGAATAACAATTTTAGTAATTTCATGAGTAGTTTACACAAGTCTCTGTGGTTTCGATACTTAACTTATAATTATATTACTTGACGACCACGTATACTTGAGTTTGCGTTTGGGAGCAACACAGATCCAATTCATTCTTCGCGTTTGCGTAGTTCTGACCTTCTTCATCTTTATGTTCACGTCTTCCTCCACACATTTGCGTAGAGTAATTCTGGAGGAGGACCAGTTTCCTCATTGCGATCGCGTTTATTCCTTCATGTTCGCGAAGCTTCACGTTTTCCACAATTGCGATCATATCTAAGGCATCGCGTTCACATAGCTTTATTTGAATATGAGGATTGATGCTTATTTTTACTTATCCCATTCGCATTACCCTTGTCGTGTTCGAGTAGCTTCACCAGCCCAGGTTTTTTGCGTTCGAGGACCCTTTCTCACATTCGCGAAGGGCATTTTTGGTAGCCTTCGCTTTTCCTTCTTAGCAAACACGAGACTCCCTCCGCATTCACGATGCTTTGAATACCTGGATAGAAATAAACATATCAAAATCTGAGGGTTATCCATTTTTTATCAAAACACAAGCTTGGGAGCTCGAATTTTGGAGAAATTTTGAGGGATTTTCGAGGGCAACTACTGGGTAACGATTTTCTACTCTCTTATGCTTAAAACCCACTAATCTAATTATGAATTCCTCCTTAATTTTGGATTTTTGAATGAAATATGGGTAAAACTTTATAGACCTAATTATTGAGTTTTGAGTGGGTGTTTGACCTCCGATTTGAGAGATTTTACATGGTTAGACTCGTGAGAGTACGAGTGTTCTGAAAATATGAAAATTTTTCTATTCTGAGACGTTGGCTTGAGGGGAATATTGGTTATTTTATCTAATTTCGTGCGATAGCTTTGAATTAAATAGTAAAATCAGTTGCCTGAGATGTTATGTACGATATATAACTGAATTGAATAGATTTGGGCCATTAGGAGTCGGATACTCATGGCAAAAGTTTGATTTCGAGTTGATTTTGTAGCCGGTTCGAGGTAAGTGGCTTGTCTAACCTTGTGTGGAGGACCTTTCCCTTAGGATATGATATTTGGTAATTGAATACCTTGTACGTAATGTGACGAGCGTGTACTTGAGCTAATTCTTGAAAAATTCAATTTTACTTGAAGTATTCAAATTGAGTTTCTTGTTTACCCATGTTACTCTAAATGGAACTTTAGCATGTGTTAATTTGAAAAAAAAAAAAAGAACAAGTTTAGTTGACCTACTTATCTATTTGTATAAACTGCCTTGTTTGTTTTTTGTGGAACATGTTAGGTTAGAATTTACTAATACTTGTTATGATATTATAGACTTCTGCATTATTGGGTTGTATGTGCCGAGTGGTATTTTGCATACCGCATTTCATTTTGATGCATTTGGATTTTGAGTTATAATTTTCGCGGATTATTTGTTTTTCCGCATTGTTAGGCTTACCTAGTTGTAGGGACTAGGTGCCGTCATGACATGTTCACGGATGGCGAACTGGGATCGTGACATTGTAAATTTTTGTTACTTTCATAACTTTGTTCACAAAGTAAGAATTTATCGTTTTAATCACCTTTTTTCTTTCTACTCTTCTTTTCTCGTGTACTAACACGAGGTATCATTTGAAAGAGTGATTTTATTTTGTACATTATAACTAACAATAGTAGTGTGATGTTTTTTTTATCTTACATATTTGTAAATTCATATTTTATATATTTAGATTCATAAAATTCTGAAACTCTAACAATTATAAGATAAAAAAGAAATCTCACACAACTAATATCAATTGGATAAGACACAAAATAAAATTTTTCCATCTAAAATGAAAAATGTAGAGTGAAAAGTTTTTGCCAAACCCTTTTCAAGCTTTGAAGTTGTATTAATAGTTTGACATAAGTATGATTAACAATCAGTCGCATCAATAACAATAACATATCAGTGAAGTTTCTTAAATAGGAATCGGGAAGAATAATATGTATGTTGACTTTACTTTTACCAGGGAAGACAGTAAGGCGAGAGGCGGATTTCGAATTTAAGTTCTATTGGTTCAAACCGATTATATTTTTAAAATTATGAATTCGTATCTACTTCTTTTTACACTTTTAATTAATTTTTATATATAAATTTATATTTTATGTCGAAAAATATAATCGATTTGAACCCATTATAGGAAAATCTTTTGTTCAAGTAAACATGTATGGTTGAAGAAATTTTTTTATGCAAGTTAAGTATTCTCTTTGGTGCAATATAAGTAATTTTTTGATTTTTTCTTGTGGTTTAAACAAAGTAATTTTTTCAGATTTCAAAAATGAAGTAATTATTTTTTTATATTTCAAAAAGGAAGTAATTATTTTTTTCGTACATTATTTTTGAAGTAAACAATGTTAAAGTATGTTTTAAAAATATTTATGTAAGAAGATAATAAAGGTTAATATAATCAATCTTATTACTAATTAATATTAAAAAATAAATTATTTAATTTGTGCGAAAATAATTAAAATCACTTATTTTGGTAACCGAGGGAGTAGTTATGTAAGCCTATATATGTTAATTATACCTACTTAAACTAAAAAGCTCACGCAAGAGATAGAAAATGTACTCGAGTACTTTGACAAGTCTTTTCGGATTCATATTAAAAAAAAACACCACAGCTAACCTTCTTTCCTTACGCAAACTCCCACGTATCCCAATGCAAAAGCTCTTTTTATTTCTCGCTATTTCAACTTCCAAACCATTCCATAATCATAAATCTTATGGTATTTGTTGCCTTAAGCCAAACAAAGAAAAACAAAGAAGAAGCAGAGAAAGTGTAAAGCCATGTGTCCCATAACTAGAGCTAAGAAAGTTAAATAGGAGAAAGAAAAAAGAGATAAAGAACTAAGTAGAATCGATGCATTATCAGAAAGGCTAAATAATCTTGCTAGTTTCAATGAGTTCACTGACTTCACTCACCAATCTGATTCACTTCGTAGGAGTGTTCGGTTACAGTACTCTGTGATTAGAACCATTATTGATGGTATTTTTAACTATTTTTGCTATATATTGATTCTACAATTTTAAGGCTCTTTTTATTTGTTGATGATTTCTTTTACTTTTTTGGTTTTTTGGGGTTTCCTGAAATGCAGAGAAGAGAGATGAAATAGGAGCTGCAGAGTCAAATAAGTTCGACATTGTCTTGACTGGCGTTGACGACTTGTACCGCAATGGTATAGATATGATTGACTTTATTAGCTCCCTTATTTTTGTGTGTGTGCGCGCGTCGCAATGGTATTTATGCTTCAGTTTATTGGCTCCCCTGCGTGTGTGTGTGACGCAATGGTATATGTGCTTCACTTTATTAGCTCCCCTCTGTGTGAGTCACATGGTATATGTGCTTCACTTTATTAGCTCATCCCTTGTGTTTGTGCACGCGCGTTGCAATGGTATATATACTTCAGTTTATTGGCTCCCTTGTGTGGGGGGGGGGGGGGGGGGGGGCGTGCGCGCCGCAATGGTATATGTGCTTCACTTTATTGGCTCCCCTGTGTGTGTTGCAATGGTATATATGCTTCACTTTATTATCTCCCTTGTGTGTGTGTGTCGCAATGGCATATGTGCTTCACTTTATTAGCTCTCTTTTTTGTGTGTGTGTATCGCAATGGGTTATATGCTTCACTTTGTTACCTCCCTTTTGTGTGTGTTTGTGCCGCAATGGTATATATATGCTTCACTTTATTAGCTCCCTTGTGTGTGTGCGTGTGTCACAATGGCATATGTGCGTCACTTTATTAGATCCCTTGTGTGTGTTTGTATCGCAATGGTATATTTGCTTCAGTTTATTACCTCCCTTTTTTGTGTGTGTGTGCCTCAATGGTATATATATGCTTCACTTAATTAGCTCCCTTGTGCGCGCGCGTGTGTATTGCAATGGTATATGTGCTTCACTTTATTAGCTTCCTTGTGTGTGTGTGTGTGTCGCAATGGTATATGTGCTTCACTTTATTAGCTCCCTTGTATGTGTGTGTGTATCGTAATGGTATATGTGCTTTGTTAAAGTATAATGTGTAATTTGTAATTTGTATTAGCTAGAAGTTTCTAGATATATGAGTATAATATCAAATCATGGAGTTCTCTAAATACTAGAGAACATGTTTGGAAAAATATCTATATAAGTATAATATCTAGAGTCTAGAATAATGTAGACTTGAGAAATATCTCATGTATGTGGAAAAATCTAGAACTATCCAATAAGTCTATAAATAGCCATGTAATTCATCATTCGTAAAGGATGAAGAAGAAGCATTCAAAGTTATTCCCATAACATTTTCCTACTCTAGCAATCTAATATCTTCTTCCATACACTTCACCCCCAACAAATTTGGTATCAGAGCCTGGTTAGCCTTGTGTCTCAACACTAGTTCTTCAACATGGCAACATCATCACCATCCGTGTTCAACTATTCACAGAATCTTGTCCCCATTTTTTATGGAGATAACTATGATTATTGGAGCCTCCAAATGAAGACTCTTTTTATTTCTCAAGATCTTTGGGAGCTTGTACAAGATGGCTACGATGGACCCGATGACTTGGCTACGCTTGCAACATGGACGGCGTCCAAGCAAAAGGAGTTCAAGGAAAACAAGAAGAAGGATGCAAAAGCACTTTTCTTTATTCAACAAGGGGTAAGTAAAACTATCTTCCCTCGTATTATGGCAGCCACAAGTTCAAAACAGGCTTGGGATATTCTTCAAAAGGAATTTCAAGGCTCCTCTAAGGTAATCTCTATCAAACTTCAATCTTTATGGAGAGAATTTGATAATATATCAATGCAAAAGATATTTGGTATTTGGATAGTGGTTGTAGTAACCATATGACAGGGAACAAGAATAGCTTCGTCAAGTTAAACGAATACATAGACTCAAGTAAAGCTTGGAGATGGAAACATTCATAAGGTTGCAGGTAAGGGAGTGATAGCTGTAAAAACGACGGGAGGTAAGATCAAGTTTATTTCTAATGCTATGTTCCGGGCCTTACACAAAATTTATTTAGTGTGGGACAATTGTTGCAAAAAGGATATAGAGTAAATTTTATCAAAGATGAAAGTATAATTATTAAATAAAAGAGCAATCAAGTAGTGACCAATATTAAAATGTCTCCGAATAAAGTTTTTCCACTTAACCTGTCCATGGAGACTCTTGCACTAAAATCATATGTTGAAAATGATCAATCTCTACTATGGCATCTAAGATTTGGTCACTTGAATTATAGAAGTCTTGATTTACTCAAAAAGAAAAACATGGTGAATGGACTCCCACACATAAATAAGAAAGGAAAAATTTGTGAAGGTTGTATATATGGGAAAATGCATAGACTACCTTCACAAAAACATCATGGAGAGCTAGACGCCCTTTAGAATTGGTGCATGCTGACGCATGTGGCCCAACTAAGACTCCATCATTAAATAATAAAAGATATTTCTTACTTTTTGTGGATGATTATTCTAGAATGATGTGGGTTTATTTTCTAAAAGAAAAGTCTGAAGTTTTCTCAAAATTTGTTGAGTTTAAAGCTGGTGGAAAAGCAAAGTGATCAAAGGTTAAAGATACTGCGGACTGACAGAGGAAGAGAATTTGTTTCAAAAGAATTAAATGAATATTGCAAGGCCGAAGGAATAAAGAAAGAATTGACTGTGAGATATGCTCCTCAACAAAACGGGTTGCAGAACGGGGAAATCGCTCCATAGTAGAGATGGCACAGAGTATGTTAAAAGGTAAGCATCTTCCTAACAAATTTTGGGCTGAAGCGGTCTGTACAACGGCCTACATCTTAAATCGTTCACCCACAAAAGCTGTTCCTAACAAGACCCCCTACGAGGTATGGCATCAAAGAAAAGCAAATGTAGATTTCTTCAAAGTATTTGGATGTATTGCCTATGCTCATGTTCCAGTGCAGACCAAAAATGAAAAATTTGATGAGAAAGGTGAAAAATACATTTTTATTGGCTATAGTAATGAATCCAAAGCCTACAGACTCTTTGATCCTAATACTAACAGGCTGGTGATTTCAAGAGATGTCATTTTCGATGAAGCAGCATCATGGAAATGGGAGGAAAGTCAAGATGCGACTCCAAAAATCCTTGAAAAGAAGATAAAGAATCTCCTACAAATGAAGGACCAAGCATGGAGGAATCTTCGGATACAGACTCACCACCAAGAAAGGTACGTTCTTTACGAGATATTTGTGATTCATGTGATGTGGCATTTTTCTCTTGTGAACCAGAGAAATTCGAAGAGGCTATAAAAGATGAAGGTTGGCAAAAAGCCATGGACAAAGAAATCTCTATGATTAAGAAGAATAAAACATGGGAGTTGGTATCCTTCCACAAAATAAGGAGGTCATTGGTCTTAAATGGGTTTATAAGACCAAGTACAACGAAGACGGCACGATTCACAAGCTAAAAGCTCGGCTAGTTGCAAAAGGCTATTCACAGCAACCGGGCATTGATTTCAATGAAATATTTTCCCCTGTTGCTCGAATGGAGACGGTTAGAACTGTGTTAGCACTTGCTGCTCAATTAAAATTGAAGGTGTATCAACTAGATGTTAAATCTGCGTTTTTGAACGGAGATCTCAAAGAAGAAGTGTACGTCGAGCAACCGCAAGGCTATATTATCGAAGGGCAAGAAAGAAAAGTGTATCATCTTCGTAAGGCTCTATATGGACTCAAGCAGGCGCCTCGAGCATGGTATAGCAAGATTGATAGTCACTTTCGCAAACACGGCTTTGAACGAAGTCCAAGTGAGCCATCTTTATATCTCAAGAAGCAAGGTACAGATTTTCTTATTATTTGCCTTTATGCTGATGATCTTATTTATTGTGGCACGAATATAAAGTTGGTAGAAAAATTCAAGAAGGCAATGATGCAAGAATTTGAGATGACAAATTTAGGCCTCATGAGATATTTTCTTGGCATCCAAGTAAAACAACGTGAAGGAGAAATATTTATAAGCCAAGAAAAATATTGTGACGATTTATTAATGAAATTTCATATGACAAACAGTGAACCAGTTGCTACACCAGCTGCTTTGAATGAGAAGTTATCTCTCAACGATGAGCAAGGGTGTACTGCGTAACGGTTCCGAACCGGAACCGGATCGGAACCGTGGCCCTGACGGTTCCGGCGGCCCGGATCCGGCGGTTCCGGTTCTACCGGTTCCAGGGAACCGTGGCGGGGCGGTTATACCCGTTGGAACCGGTAGAACCGGACCCGCCAGAACCGGAACCGGCTCGCGGTTCTGGGCCGGTTCTGGCAGTTCCAGACGGTTCTGCCGGTTCCAACGGTCATTTTTCAAAAAAAAAAAAATTATTTTAAAATAATTTCAGCAACGACTCTTTGCAAAAAGTAGCCGTTTGGAAGTTTAAAAAATAGTCATTTGTCCCCCCAAACTTTATATAATTACACTATTTCCCATTTCTCAACTATAAATACCCCCTCATTCTTTCATTTTTATTCACCAATTCATCAATATCTCTCAATCTCTCTCAAGCTCTCCTTCTAGTGCAAGTGCTTAATTTATTGTTGCAAATTCGTGAAAAATTGTGAAGTTGTTGAATTGAAGTTTTCAAGTGTTCAAGTTCAACGATTTTCAATTTTCAAGAAGTTGTTCGTCAATCCGGTAAACTCGTTTCAACTCTTACGTGCTAATAGTAACTTTTTGGGTTTTTAGTTTGCTTAATTCTAATTATTATGGCATTTTCGTTGAAAAAAATATTCGGTAAAGGAAAAGCTAAAACCGGTGAAAGTAGTGGCCAAAATACTACCCCATCCCCGGCTCCCCGACCTAGAAAAGATAAGCAAGTTGAAAGTAGTAGCCAACCTAGATGTCCTAATGAACCCTTCGGAATCCGTGATAGTGATCACCCTTGTTTTCAATTAAGCGATATTGATTTTCTACATGATATAGCAGTAGGTGATAGAATAGACGATGATATTATGAATGCTCTTTATCCTAATGCACCTATCTTAGAGGAAAATGAGGATGATGATGATGATGATGATGAAACACAAGCTCCAGTAGATTTAGATGATACACCTAGTAGTCCTGCTCATAACTTAGGTAATGAACCGGCACACCCACCTGTACAAACTCCCACTTTTAGTAGACAACCTCCTAAGCGTACAGAAACATCATTAGTTTGGCAATTTTTTATTCAACTAAGAGAACAAGATAAGGCTAAGTGTAAATCTTGTGGGAAATTACTTGTTCATAGGTATACTGGAGATCGTAGCGGCACGGGTAGTTTAGTTAAGCATATAAAATTACACCCTAACGATAAGGCTAGATTTTTGCAATTGAAAGCGCAACAAGAGGGGAGGACAAGTGTTGATTCTACAGTTAACCCAAGTACTGGTTCAAATCTAGTTCAACCAGGAATAAACACAGTCACCGGAGGTATTTTATATTACGATCTAAATAAGGATCGTGAAGAATTAGCGAAAATGATTACTGTTATGTGTTTGCCTTATTCTTTTGCTTCTAATCCCGCATGGATGCATTATATTAGAAGAGTATGTAATCCTACTTGTAAAGGTTGGCCTCGCGCAACAGTTAAGGCCGATATTTATAAGTACAAGCATGAATATGAACAATATTTGCGCTATTTATTTACTCATATAAGTAATCGTATTTCTATTACAACTGATATTTGTAGAAGTGGAAATGACTGTGATTATCAACTGTAACAAGTCATTGGATAGACGAAGACTGGACAATGCAAAAACGCATAATTGCATATAGAATAATTAATTCATGGCACACGGGTAGGTTTATAGCTAACACTGTTTCAGATGTATGCAGATATTTTTGCTTTAGTGATAAAATAATGTCAATTTCTATGGATAATGCTTCTAGCAACACTAGTGCAATAGGCATGCTAACAAGAACACTTAATCCTGCATTTACTAATATTTTCCATGTTAGATGTATTTGTCATATTTATCATTTAATTGTTGGTGATGGTATGCGAATATTAAACATAGAAATTGAAAAGGTAAAAATGGCTCTTAATTGGCTATTTTATTCAAACCGTAGAAGTAGACTTAGAGTATATTTTTAAAGATGTGACGAATATGGCCTTAGAGAAAGAAAGGTTCCTAAACCTTACCCGACTATGTGGAATTACATGTACGAAAATTTAGTAGTAGCATATGAATATAGAAACCCAATTAACGCTACGTATAATTCTCGGGATTGTGGTGAGGATGACGATGAAGTGCTAACTACCCAAGATTGGACTAATGTTAAAATTCATTTATATTTTTTAGAACATTTTCATGTGGCTACAAATGTTTTTTCTGGACAATATTATCCGACTATTTCTAACTGTTTAGTTTATATTGCCGCACTTGCTAATTTGTTTGTTGATTTTAGCGAGGGAGGGGACATTTATGAACTTGCAATAAATGAAATGAAAAAAAAGTTTAAAAAATATTTTTTCCAATCCCTCCTATTTTTGGTGTATCTGCTATGTTAAATCCAACTATGAAATTAGGAGGTCCTCACTTTTGGTATTCTACTATTTATCAATCTTTAGATCTTTCAGAAGTAGAAATTGCTACACTAGCTGATGCGAAAGCATCAATAAAAGTTAATGCTCAAACTGTTTATAATGCTTATAAACAGGCGTTAGAGCAGGCTAGGCCAAATATTCCAACCCCTACTTCGTCTACATCACAATCGTCTAAAAGAGCTGCTGGCTTAACAGCTCTTAAATCGTGGACGGAGTTCAGGGTTACTCAAGGTGATAATTTAGATGAAATTTCCCATCTAAATGAGCTTCAAATTTATTTGTCACAGGGACTAGAAAAGGAGAATCCAGACGTCTCTTTCGACCTTTTGGAATGGTGGAAGACAAGGGAAAAGCACTTTCACGTTCTTGCAAGGATGGCTCGGGATGTTCTGTCGATTCAAGCGTCAACTGTTGCATCGGAGAGCGCTTTTAGTCAAGCAAGACTACAAATAGGTGATCACAGAGCGTCAATGCGGGACAACTTGGAAAAATCAGTGCTTTTTCGAGATTGGATCCGCGTAGAAAGAAGGAACTTTGGCCTAGCAGAATCACAACCAGAAATAGATGAGGCGTATGAAGAAATGATAGCAGAACTTGCTCAAGAAGCAACTTCACCCGGAAGTGGTGATGAACAAGCTTCATTTCCACCACCATCAACACAACCACCTCCCAACCTTGACGGCTTTATGAGATTTGTTAGAAATAATGCATAAATTATGATGTAACTTGTACATTGGCACGTCTTCTTTTAGTTTTTTTTCCTTTTAATGGTGGTATTAGTACCATGTTGTGCTCATTCCATTGGGGGAAGGAAGACTAAGAATGATATGCCATTTTGGTCAATAAATACGCTCTTTATCATATCCTTGAATATCTTTTGTCTCAATATTTCTTTGTCTTTACTTCTATATCAATCCTTAAATATTTATATAACATACAACACAATATACTAATGACAACATTCTTTTATCAATATATACTACTTATATACAATTTATACTAATTACTAACTACAACACAATATACACTACTTATATACAATATATACTACTTAAATACAATATATATTACTTATATACAAAATATACACTACTTATACACAATATATACTAATTATCAAACACAATATATACTATAGTAATAACATAGTACACCATATAAAATATATTTTACGATACACTAATGAATACTATACAAGATATTGATTTAAAAAAAAAAAAATTCAGAACCGCCGGAACCGCCAGAACCGCCAGAACCACAACCGCAGACCCAAATAGACCCAGAAGCGGATACAGCCTTAACGATGAGGCCCAAAAGGTGGATCCATCAATGTACAGAAGTCTGATTGGATCATTGATTTATCTCACAAACACTAGACCCGATATAATATATGCGGTAAGCGTGCTATCTAGATTTATGAGCAATCCAAGCGAGCTACACTATGCATAAGCAAAAAGAGTTCTTAGATATTTGAAAGGCACAAAGACGTTTGGAATAAAATATGCTGCAGAGGAAAACAATTCTCTTGTTGGCTACACCGACAGTGATAGGGCAGGATGCATTGATGATCGTAGAAGCACTTCGGGATATGTCTTTGCTTTATGATAAAAAATAATCTCTTGGTCATCAAAGAAACAACAAACCGTGGCATTATCTTCAGCGGAAGCAGAGTACATCTCAGCTGCTAATGCGGCATGTGAAGCAGTGTGGCTTAGAAGAATACTCCTTAACTTGGAGCAAGGACAAGATGGTCATACAACAATTTATTGTGACAACATGTCGGCAATTGCTATGACAAAGAATCCTGTGTTTCACGCAAGAAGCAAACATATAGAAATTCATCACCACTTCATTAGAGAATTGGTTGAAGACGGAGAGATTGAGCTGAAGTTTATCAACACCAATGAGCAGCTGGCGGACATCTTCACAAAAGCACTTCGAGTGGACAAATTTACTCACTTCAGAGATAAGTTACAAATTACAAAATAAGAAGGGGAGTTAAAGTATAATATGTAATTTGTAATTTGTATTAGCTAGAAGTTTCTAGATATATGAGTATAATATCAAATCATGGAGTTATCTAGAATACTAGAGAACATGTTTGGAAAAATATCTATATAAGTAAAATATCTAGAGTCTAGAATAATGTAGAGCTTGAGAAATATCTCATGTATGTGGAAAAATCTAGAACTATCCAACAAGTCTATAAATAGCCATGTAATCCATCATTTGTAACGGATGAAGAAGAAGCATTCAAAGTTATTCCCATAACATTTTCCTACTTTAACAATCTAATATCTTCTTCCATACACTTCACCCCCAACATGCTTCACTTTATTAGCTCCCTTGTGTGTGTGTGTCTGTAAATTGTTCTTCTGTCTCAAATGAGTAATAAATATGCCAAATTATCCGGGACAAAACTGTACAAACACACACACACATATTCTATACATACACATATACTTTAGGTTGACATTGTTTAAAAATAAGATAGAGGTGATCTCCATTTTATGTTGACGAGGGGTTCAATTGAAACCTGTTGGCCAAAAAAATATACTGTTCAAAAAGGTTAAAATGAATTCTTTCGTCACGTATAAACTCTTGAATCCTTGAGCCACGAGGGAATGTTCTAGTGCATGGAAAAGGGGGTTTAAAGAATAGCTTTTGACGATAAGTGCACATTAATCCAAGTGTGACTCCAAGTATGACATTGTAGTATTGGTTTGAAATCCCCTTATATTCTTGACTCCACAACTCTGCTAATTATGCCTTCCTAAACTATATTTTATAATGTGTGTACATGGTTTTTCAGTTAAAAGGCCAAGAGAGCAAGTGTCAGATGCAGAGGCCTTGCTCGGACTTACCAATACTGTGGTGGAATCTCTCGCACTACGTTCCCATGATAGTATCTCACCTTCTATGTTCATGTCCTGTTTGCTTAAATCGTATGGTTTACAAAAAGGACGTTCGAAGAAGGCAACAAAAAATTTGATGTTTGAAAAATCACAAAAAGCTGTGAATTAGGAAAAGATTGGAGCTGATGTTTCCGTTGTGTTTATGGAATGGAAAGGTTGCAAGACGATGTAAGATTTCTTGTTCATTTAACACGGAAGAAAAGAGCCAAGAAAATGTAAATTTGTTTAATTTGTGATTGTTTTCGGCACTTTCTCAGGCTTGGAGTTCTGAAAACTGAATTTAAGCCAAGGAAGCTTGTAGTTTATAGTGGAGATCAGAAACCTATTGTTTATGATTTGTATCCAAACACAATTGCAATTTACAGAAAAACGCATCCGAGGAAGGTCTACGTTACTAGACTAAAATTGGTATTGGTCATTTCCTTCACTTTTAATTTTCTTTATTCAAAGAACTTGAGTTATATACTGAATTAAGGAAAAGGAAGAATGTCACAAGAACATGAGTTTTTACTTTGTTTGGTTGGTAAATAAATTTTCATTTGCTGTCTTTATAACAGGTTGATGTTGTAACTGCCGAGGACAAACCTGATGTTAACAAGAATATGTCAACCATATCGGAGCTTTTACAGGATAAGAAATGTGTCATGCTCGACGAACTCTTTTTTAGGAGAACTTCCTTTGCTCATACTGTTGAGAATTTAGTTGCACTTTCCTTTTTAGTACACAATGGGGATGCTGCTATTTCTGCTGATGAAACTGGTTCTCGTTTTCTTTGCGAGATAGGTAATCACTCTGCTATTCTGTACGAGACATTCTATTAAAACATTAGACGATATGCAAAATCATCTGTTAATCTGTAATTTTCTGTGATTCCTTTTGTATCTGTAATATGATGAATCAATTCTCCAGTTCCACGGAGCAGTGCACAGTTTGAAGTTGCATGCCACCAGTTTATCCTGAGATATGATTACAATGATTGGAAGGTATTCAAGAGCATAAATTATAAATATTTTTATTTCTGTCGAAATGGGGCCTTAGCGTAACTGGTAAAGTTGTTGCCATGTGACCAGGAGGTCAGGGGTTCGAGCTGTAGAAGCAGCCAGCCTCTTGAAGAAATGCAGGGTAAGACTGCATAAGATAGACCCTTGTGGCCCGGCTCTTCCCCGCACCCTGCGCATTACGGGAGCTTAGTGCTTGGGCTGCCCTTTGCCCTTTTTTTTTTTAATCTATATTTCTGTCGAACTGTCGATCTTCTTCCTTCATTTGTATGTTGACCATGTTAAACTGCTCTCAGTTGATGCAATATTTAGTGCCAGAAGGTGAAGATCTGACGTTAAATGGGGCCGTCTCCGGCTTTAAGCCATGAAGACTTGTGTTCTAATATCACCTCCAACTATGTCTGAAGAAAAATCTGCTGCGGAGTAGATGTAGTATGTTGTCTTTTTGTGCAACATCTGGCTGTTAAATCAACTTCTGACCAAATTCTGAGACGGAAGAAGTACCTTTTTGGAGTAGCCTCAAGGAGTCGCGAAGAGTGTGCATTCTCTCAGTGGAATCGTGACTGTAAAACTCCTCCAAAGCTTTCCAGATTTGATGTGAATTATCGAGACCAAGAATGACAGCCATGGCTTCTTCTGATAGAGAAGACTGAATAATAATTCGTGCTCGTTGTTCACCTTCCATCCATAGAGAATATGCTGGATTTGGAGAGGTTACTTCTCCAACAGTGAGCGTTTCAGATGGCGGAACAAGAGTGCCATCAATGTAGCCTGTTAACGTCTGGTAGGCAAGGAGAGGAAGTAATTGATGGCGCCAGAGAAGGCAATTAGAAGACGACAATTTAATTGTCAACATATGAAGAATGGTGTTCAAGGGGAGGGTACCTTCGGTTGCTTTTACAGCGGCAGCCATGGGAGAGAAGAAAGAAGAAGGCGATTAGGGTTAGGGAGGATCGGTTTAGTCTGATACCATGTAGAGTTTAATAATTTCACCACACACTTGTGGACTCTCATTCATTGAATATATATAGGATACAAATACAAGTTATAATACAATAAGATTTACACAAATCCCTAACTTGTAGGAGAGCTAACTAATTTATATATATCTAGGATTCTATCATGATCTTCAATATTATCTCTAATACAAGCGATGTACCTAATCAAGCTCTGTTAATAGGTAAATGGTCTGTGTATAATCAAGACTTATCAGTATCTCTTTTGGGGAAACAGTATGTTACATATGTATATATTTGAAGCTGTGAAAGCTGATCCACGTGATCTTTTGGGCAAATGGCCTGTCTATAGCTGTGTAAGCTAATTAGTATCTCTATTGGGTAAATGGCTTGTTTATATTCATATATTGTAAGTTGTGTAAACTCATTTGTGCATTTTTATATGGATTTCTAAGCTAACAATGTAAGACTGATTTCTCCCGGATAATACTCTTTAATCTCGAGCAATTAATGCGAACTCTTTCACCACCATGTGGTGGTGGGTGATTTGGATACCACTTTCCTTAATCAGAGGTCTCGACTTCAAACATCTATGGATTACTCCTATTTGGAAACGGCTCTTTTATGTTAGTTTTTTGCACCATACTCGCCCTTCATTGCTACGTTATGATTCATCCGAGTGGGATTGGTTAAGAGGAGCTCTATTTACTGTAAATAGAGACTATGGTGTGCTAAATAAGGTCGTCCACCACATTGTAGATACTTGTGTTGTGCGTCATCTATTCTCAGCCGTTCCACATTACTATGCAGTGGAGGCAACCAAAGCTATTAAGCCATTATTAGGAGAATATTACCATTTTAATGGTACCCCAATTCATAAGACAATATGGAGGGAATTTAAGGAGTACATCTATGTGGAGAAAGACAATGAATCTCAGACGAGGGTGTTTTCTGCTATAAAAGCATGTTTTGAATGTTGAGCATCAATAACTACTTACCTAGAATTAGTTAAGAGTTTTGAATTATTTGTTTTGATTGTGCAAGTATTTTACAGCATCTATGTGTAGAACTTATATTGTTATTAGGAGTGTACATATATCGGGTTGGTTTGCATTTTACAATTATCAAACCAAACCAATTATGTCGGGTTATTGAATATAAAAACCAAACCAATAAAACTCGGTTCTTCATTTTCGGGTTTTCCCGGATTTTCGGGTTATTCGAGTTTTTTCGTGGGGTTTGTTCCGGTAAAATCTTCGTAGAACAAAACATATAAACTGTGCTCAAAATATTTCTTTAGTCCTTGTAAGATGCATTTATCTAAAGTATTTTCCAAGAAGATAATACAAAAATATGAGATATATCATGACATTATCCTAAAATATTCAACAATAAAAACAATAAAAATATGTAATATAAATATTGCTAATTAAAAGCCATAATAAAAATAACATAATCTAAAAGTACTAACTCATGCTAAAATAAATAAACTAATAAGGGAGTATTAGTTGCATGATTAAACGCTAAAGAAAAAATAAAAATAGGTTATGCGTTTTTATCTGAATTATTGCAAAACAAAAAATAGATATTCAATCCATTCTCGTTTGTAGTATTGAATTGGATGTCTTTTATTAGCATTAGTATTGATTTGATTTTTATTTGGCCTTTTGTTAGCACTATTTAATTTTCTAATGTTAATAGCTATAAAAATTATTGAAACATTCAAAAGTTCTAAGTCCAACCTTGAAATAATACCTCAAAACATAAAATTATAAAATCTTTATAGAAATATTTACAAATTACATCAAAATAATTATATCAATATATTAAATATATCTAAAATTTGTATATATATAATATTGGGTTGGTTTGGTTTAGGTTTGACTTTCTTTAGTTAAAACCAACCAAACCAATTAAGGCTGAGTTTTTTTCCTACACCAAACCAAATAATAGTCGAGATCTTTTTTCTTGATTTGACTCGGATTATTAAGTTGATGTGATTTACTCGGTTTTTTGTACACCCCTAATCATTACATGTAAGACGGGAAAAAAAGGAAATAACTAATTGTATATACTAACTATATAAACAACTTTTACACATTATTGTAACTTAACCTTTTATCTTATCTGGCAGCGTACTTTATTTTACTGATTACTGGTGTATTTTTTTTTTATGAAATATTACTTGTAATATTTTTAGATGACTGACAGTACCAAAAAATTTGGGAAAAAATCTTATATGAACTGTTACCTCGTTAACTTCCAAGTTTCAACAGGGCGAAGAAGGCAAGATCAGACTTTAAGAGAGATCCAACACGTTGTTAATTCACTAAACCAAGTCGAGTTTTGTATGATCATATAAATTACAAAATGATCATATAAAATACAAACACATGAAAAACGATCGAAAATTATATACAATCAATAATTTGGGGTCGAGGAGTCTATCGTCACTTTGGGTATGACTTACGATTGAATTATTTTACAAATATTAACTCATTGTTTTTCTAGTTAGACACTACGATCCAGGGATGCTCAAGCACATGTGTAGCTTAAAGCTAAAAGTAAATGTGAGGCCTAAATATTTAGAAGAATCATGTTATAGTATATATTTTTATTTGAAGTATATTTTTCTAGTTTTTTGAGATGCAAAATTATTAATAATTTTTTATAATTGATTTTCTCTAATAATTCCTTTTCAATTGATAGTAAGCCTACATATTTAATCTTTCTTGAAACATTGTTGATATTAGATAAGATTTTATCACTTATAATTTTGAAAAAAATTATTTTCTTTGAGGCAACTATTATTAAAAAACCCTACTTTTGAATTAAAAGTATTAAATATTATTATTTTAAATACCTACAAACATATTATTTCTAAAAAAATGGGGCCTCCAAATTTGGGAGCTTATCGTTACTTGTGATAACCTTAGAGCCGGCAGTGCTGTGTATCATAAAGTGTCACGACCCTAGTTCGCCCACCATGAACTGTCATGACGGCACTTAGTCTCTACGACTAGGTAAGCCTAACAAGTACAGAAAATAAATTAAACTTGCGGAAGGAATAATCATAACCAATATAACTTAATGAAAAACAGTAATTATAATGCCACTCGACCTGTACAGCACAACATTCTCAAACCAAATACACTATCCCAAAATCCAAAAACTCACGGGAACACAAGCCTTTGGAATATCTAATAGTCCAACTCGAGAATATCTAACAAGAAAGAAAAAACATAAGGGCAATGTTTAATGGCTAGAATAGAAAGGGACTCCTCGGTCTGCAGATGCGACAGATGTAACTCGAAGTCTCTAGAGTAGACACCTCCCTCTAGAATAGTAGGACTAAGTAGAAGTACCTGGATCTGCACATGAATAACATGCACAGAAAAGGCATGAATACACCACAGCGGTACCCAGTAAGTGCCAAGTCTAACCTCGGTCGGGTGGTGACGAGGAAGATCAGGGACCTAATGAGTTAAAATAAAATATAAGAGTTAACAGTGCGAAATAAAATAGAATTATTAAGTGCAACAGTCAGAAATAGTATAGAATTGAAATAACAACAACAACTACAATAGAGACAAACAAACCACGCAAGAAATGCAGCTCAACACATAGATAACAACCGAGGCACCTTCTAGGATATCGTCCTGTAGACCCGTACAACTATCTAGTGGATCTCCTGGGATACCATCTCGTATTCCATCATATATATGTCACAAGGATCTCCTGGGATACCATCCCATAGTCCAACTATTAATACGCGAGGATCTACCGAAATTCTTATCCGTAGTCCCAAATGTAAATACCTAGTACAGGGGGAATCTACTGGGTGCATTCCTGTAGATCTATATAACTATGCAGAAGGATCTACCGGGAATCTAAACCGTGGTCCCAAGGTAAACAGAAAAGGGGGAGCTATCGGAATCTCACATTCGTAGTCACAATATAAATACACAACAGCAGCAAGAAAAATAATCAAGGAAGGGAAATTTCATATTAAGGCAACAATTAATTCTAGCCTAGTATGCTGCACATAGTTCAGATAAACAGATAGAACAGTTAAAGCAATTAAATTACTTAGACATATTTTTTTAAGCTAACAACAGGCATATAAGTACAAGTAATAAAAGCAGGAAAGGAAACATGCTGATAAATACTTAATGAAAACTGGATTTTTCCAACAAACTACAGAAGTACGCACTCGTCACCTCACGTACAAGGTATTTCAATTACCAAATATATCAATCCTAAGGGGAAGGTCCCCCACATAAGATTAGACAAGCCACTTACCTCGAAACAGTTCAAAATCAACCCCAAACCACGTTCTTGCCACGAGTACTCAACTCCAAAAGCCTCAAATCTATTCAATTCAATTTCATAATATAAATAGCACTTCAAGAAACTAATTCTATAATTTATTCTAAGCTAATACCCGAAATTAGGTAAAATAAACAAAATGCCCCTCGGCCCACGTCTCGGAATCCGGTGGAAATTACATTTTTGGGTACTCTCACGAGTCTATACGTAACAAGAATACTGAAATCGGAGTTCAAATGACCCCTCAAATCCTTATTTAAAGGTCTCTTAAATTGTAGCCCTAATTACCTATTTTTCCCATATTTTTAGCACTAATTAGGTCCTTAATCATATAAAAATGAGTTATGAAGTTAAGAATGTTACCTCCAACTGATTCCCCTTTGTTTTCCTCAAAAGTCTCTCAAACGCTTCAAATCCGGATGAAAATGGTGAAAGAATAACTAAAATCACGAAGGCAACTATTTATATGCTCTGGCTAGTGATTTCCATATTTGCGGCCTTGAGACTGCATCTGCAGTCTCGCTTCTTTGGAGACTAGGTCGTATCTGCGACTATCACTCAAAGACCCAATTCTCGCATCTGCGGAGCATCAACTGCAGTAGCGGTTCCGCTATTGCAAACTTGTCACTACATCTGCGGTTCCTAAGAAGATGGCCAAATCCCGCTTCTGCGGTCACCTAGTCCAATCTGTGGTGCCGCACCTGCGGAATTCCAATCATAGGTGCGGTTATGACAGAACCAGCAGGTGAAGCTGCAACTGAAATTCAAAAATCTTACTGTCAGCCATCCGAAATCATCCCGAGGCCTCTGGGACCCTAATCAAAGGCACCAACAAGCCACAAACCACTATCCAAACTTGTACCAATCCTTAAGCACCTAAAACAACACAGAAACCTTGAATTAACCATGGATTTAACCCTAAGAACTCCAAATTTCTCAAAATACACTTTCGATCAAAAAGTCTATCAAACCTCGTATGAATCACTTGAAATTTTGCACACATATCCTAAGTGAAATTTCATTCCGACCCTCGGATCAAAATATCTCTATCGAACCGGAAACTTCAAATATTCTACATTCGGCATTGCAAGCCTAAATTAGCTGCGAGTCTCCAAAACACAATCTGAACATGATCCTAACCCGGAAATCGCCCAACGGAGATAATAGAACCATAGATTTCTATTCTGAGATCATCTTCACACTGTTCCGACTACAGTCAACTTAATAACACTTAAGCTCTCATTTAGGGACTAAGTGTCCCAAAACTCTTCGAAACTCAAAACCGAACATCACGACAAATCAAATTAGTAGAATTAAAGTTGGGGAAAGCAGTTCATAGGAGATTGGGGTGTCAATTCTTAAGACGACCGGCCGGGTCATCACATAAAGTTCACGTGTAAGATATCAAAAGATTTTAATTTTGACACTCTCTGGCTACATTTACCTGTTGCAACAAGTATTAATTTATGTTATATTTAAGATTACAAATCTCATTTTTAATGGAAGATTACCTGTAATAATAGTGTGAAAATTACGTATACTCTCAAAGGTTGTCTGATAGGATGCATTACATACAATAATAGATGCATTAACTTTGTGTATTAATAATATCTTATTTAATACATGTCTACCTCGAAAATATGAGTAACAATTAAATTTGATTAGTGGTTTTAAAGATATGTGATTTTGTTCAATACTGATTGATAGTCAAGAAATATGAAGTAGAAATGAAAGAAATAAAAGAATCAATCTAACCTTACTCAGCAGTAGTGACCTCGAGGTGGACTTAGGATAATAAGAGCAATAAATCTAGAAAAGTAAATTAAGTAAGAGCACTAGAGCTAGGGACAATTCTGATGAACAGTAGGTGCAAAAGTAGAGAGCATATTCTTTGCTCAATGATTTGATGATGTTACAAATTATTGGGGTTCCCTTTATATAATAGGGGAATCCCTAAATAAGGCATACTTCTATATATAGTAAGGAATATTCTTGGTACAGCTGTATAACCGCCTAGTATAGAATAGTACAATCCTATTCCGGGATTTGCGCTGTGATCTTGGTAACGTGTTAGGAATATAGCCCATCCTATTACAAGTCCATAACGGTACTATTCCGAGGTCGAGCACACTTGACCTCGGTATGTATCGTGCTCTACCTTCGAACTCTAGTCTGGTCCCTTGAGCTCAAACTCGATCTTGCCTGGACTTGAACTTTGGTCGACCTATCTAATATATAGATCGACGGCATACGATCTCTGCCGTATACATATAGTCCCCGCATTTCTTAGAATAAAATGATAAGAAACGATTTCATCCTAGTTTTTCCAGAGTCTTTAGTGATGATGTCATTTCTGTGACGCAGGCTCTTGAGGTAATTGAAACATACCGTTGGTCCACTTCCCCAACATATTGAATACACACCAGTACTAGTCGGCCAGTAGCGTCGCTGAACTGTCATTGCCCTTCTGTAATATGAGGCTATTCCATTGAGTAAAGAACTTTACTCTTTCATTACATCTTTCTCTTCTTCATCTTTTTCTCTAATCACCTATTTCCACTGCCTCTTTAAGTGCCGGAAAATGTCATGTTCTTGTAAAACACCACATTCCAATACAACCTTTATTCTTTAGCTAAAAAATCATGGCTAAAACATCCAAAAAGGTCCCCAAAAAAGATAAAGCGTCATTTTCTTCTACCTCTCAGTCGGCTAAACGGTGATGCCAGTGACTCTTGAAGAAATCGCCCCGGCTCTTGCGTGATTAAGGACTTCAATGTTGAAAATCCCACTGATGTCTCGGGCCGGTGGGAGCACGCATCTCGATAACTTAGTTTGATATCGGAGAAGAACCTTGAAGCAATAAAGAGGGACTGTGGCTGGGGAGACGAGGTCCGTGTTTAGATCTCGAGCCCCTATGAACGCATTAGTACTCATGTGGATGGGTTTGTAAGTGTCTACACTTACCCCTTCACACTAGTTCCCCTCGATTTGGTGGTGATATACTTCTGCAAAATATACCAAGTTACCTCGGCTAGATTCACCCCTTCTTTTGGTGCATCATGATCATGCTGTGCTACTTTTCTGAAAAAGGTTGAAGGGTTGGAATTCATCCTCAGCCATCTAATTCGATTTTATCTGCCCCAGTTGTTTCATGGGCTTGTCAAGCTGCAATGTCAAACAAATAAAGCCTTCTTTGCTAGTAAAATGAAGCCAAATACCGAGGCTAGATGAGTAGGTTCATCAGAGTAAGGACTTCAGATGTCATTCCCAGGGATAAGATGTCGTTCCTAAAGAGATGAAACTTTAATCGTAAGTGGAGTTCTTCTTCACAATATCCATTCATTCTCAGCTTTTACACCTCATAATGCCTTTACTCTTTTTGTAGCCATTGCCTGGTGGCCTCACGCGGTCCTCGACCTCGAAGACTGGGTCAGAAAGTTAACCATCACCTCCTCCTACGATTATCGGGGGCAATTGGGAGGCCAAACATCATGATAAATGCTTTCCCCAAGTTTCAAATACATTCATATATTGGTGGCGTCCACTCATTCAGATTTACTAATCCAGGCATCAGAGTTGTTTTTTAAATTAGGCCAGCTCCGCTTGGGGAAGGGACCAAGTCTTTGATTTTGAAATCAGAGAATGACAACCAAAAAACGAGGGTTTTGAAGCCTGAAGTCACTCAAGACAACAAAACCCTACTCGAAGGCTACAGAAGATATTTTCTACGTAGATGCAGATTCGGCCCATAATTCCCCGGTGATGAAGAAAATAATAGTGAAGAGTCGGGGTTGGTGCCTCGAACCAGGAAACCAATTGAGACCGCCAAGCCTTCTGAACTAGAGACCTCATCCTGTGGTGAGGGAACCCCAAAGAAGGATTGGGGCAAGGCCCCCGTGTTCCCGGAGGTTGACATCGTTTCGTCGCCTTTAACAAATATACCGAGAGGGGCAAGTGCGACAACCCTCAAAGCTAATCAGAGCGCCCCCAGTGACGAGCTCAAGGCTATGACAATAGGTCACCTCCATTTCTCTACTATCTTATTCCAAAGAGGCAATTGAAGATGCTAATGCGCTGCGTATGCCCGATCCGAGCATGATCCTTGAGGAAGATCCCTTTCAGGGTTGCTTTGATGTGGTCGAGGATACCATCGACATCAATGATGCATCCACCATTTTTGAAGAGGCTTAACATCTCCTCTCTCGGGTAAATACTAACTTTCATTATTGTAATTTCTTCTTCCTTCCCTTTCCTTTGACTGATATATCTTTATTTCATGTATAGGCCATCGTTAAGTTTAGATATGAGCGGAGCTAATGCGAGGCCAATCTCAGGAAAGGTTTGGGCAAAGAGAAGGCCCTGAGGCTCCTCTGTAGCCAAAAGGAAAATGAGCTTAAGGACCTCCGGGTTGAATTGGCCAAAGCTCGAAAAATGAGGCCAAGCTAGATGAACAGGTAACCATGATTTCAACTAAGTATGGTCTTTTTGGCCTTACTTCAGAAGATAATACGGTTCAGTGGCAGCTGAAGTTGGAGATGATCGGGCAGCTTCGAAGCGAGGTTGATCAAGTTAAGATTGACTTCCATAAATGGAAAAAGAACATGGATTAGTTTGTTGCACATAAAGAAGCTTTCACATCCAACTGAGTCAGTTGAAACCAACTCCAAGGCATCAAAGCGAAGGGCCTGGCCATGCCAGGAAAATAGAGGAGTTAGAGGCAGAGCTTGCTAGGGCTGAGGTTGAGAAGACGAAGGCCACGACTGATAAGGCCATTGTCGTGTACTTAAGAGATGTCGTGGCTGTTCAAGTGCAATTGAGAGATGCCTCCACTGGGAAAAATGAAGTAATGATTTGGCCAATTGTCAAGCCCGGTGGAAGACTCTTGAAGAAATCCATGCCCAAGGGTTGACCTTACTAAAGAGATAGCTAAAGTGACGGTACAAGAAACCGATGTCAGGTTTCTTGTATCTTCAGATGACAAAGATGTTGTGAGCGGCTCTAAAGGCGGGGAAGATGAGAAAGGTATTCTCGAAGAGGAGGTGCTCTCGAAGATAGAGCTGCCGAGGGTGCGGTTCCCGAGGAAGATGCTTCTGGGGCGTAACCTTAAAATAGATTAGGTTCTCTTTTTCTTTCTTTTTTTGTGTAAGGTCCCCCTGTGGGCACTGTATATATAATTTTTGTAAAACATCTTCTGTGAATACAAAGACCTTTTTGCTCTATCCTCAACTTGTATTGTATTTCATTTTATTCTCATGTTATGGCCCGCAGTATTACATCGATGTTATGCTATGCACTAATATATTGTGATAATCCTATGTAGTAACATATTACGATGATGTTACACTTTACAGTATTACATTACGATGATTGCATTATTAAGTTACGACAGTATTGCACCCAGCAACATTACATTAAGATGATGTTACATTTCACAGTAATAAGTTACGACAATATTGCACCTTGCAGTATTTTATGTTGAATTTATCGTAAGGTAATTGACATCCGTCCAAGGAAAAGATTATTTGGAGATTAAGGATTATGCTATTTCAAATAAGTGATGAGTAAATTCATACAGGGGAAAAAAGTCAAAGAAAATGAATTTTTATCCAAATTTAGCATGTTGGAAAAAGAATATAGCCCAAGCTAAAATACCCGATATTTATAGATTAGTGTCATACAAGATATACTTGACCATGCTAGTAAGGTGTACAAGGTATGTTAAAAAAAATTAATATTTAATTAAATTAAAATAATTTTTATATTATATAAATAATTAATTAATTATCAGATAACAAGACATTATTCAGATAACTATAAATAGATAGGAATTACACGTGCCAAAAAGCCACAATTCAAAAAAGAGACTAAGGTCTTGTATTCTTAGATGGCAGCCCATCATGCAATTAATACGACTAATTGTCACATCAGATTACGTGGCAACATACATGATGTCAAGACACCTTATTCTAGAATTTTGAACAAAATATCTCATTTCCGTTCTAGCATATTCATAAACCAATCGGACGTGAAGCTTTAGCAAAATTAGCATATGACTTCTTACAAATTTCATTGAAATCTCCTACAATTCCCACAAAATCATTAAAGCAACGTGATTGCTAAAAGTTTCCACAATTCCAGCGAGAATTATTTGCACATTAATAATGTAAGATTTTTTGATTCTAAAGGAGTATGTTGCAAGCTTTTTTCAAAAATATAATATAAAGTTTTTTCTACTTTAGGTATGTTAAGGCTAAGTTCTTCCTTTATTTTGGCATAATCTTGTCATTACACAAGTTTGATAATGAAGCATAAAAAAAATTCATATCCTGAAATTTACGTATATTTTGCTAGTCTTGCAATTTACAATATTTCTTTTATCGGGACTTCATATTCATTTGAGTATTTCATTCTTCTAGTCGAGAGAGTAAAGAATTTATATATACAGTATTAAAGTATTTTCATTACCATCGCGCTATAATCGATAGGCATGCCCCTTTTGGGAAACCTCTGATCAGATGTTAAGTTATATACTGAGCCTACTATGGCTGAACGCTTATGAGCGAGCCTAGTTAGTCGAGATACAAAGCCTAGTATGGCAAAGTACCTATGAGCCAGCCTACTACGGCAGAGTAGTTATATATATATATACTGAGCCTTATATGGTCGGACAACTATTTTACTTACGATATTGATAGAGTTGAGTCAGTATCAACAGGTAAGCATATCTTCAGATTATCATTGACTTTCATCTACTTGGAGTTATTATATTATCAGTTCAGTTTCAGCTTTAAATATATTACCTTACATACTCAGTACATTATTTCGTACTAAGGTTCCTTTTCTGGGGGCACTGTATTTCATCTGTACAGGTCTGATAAACAGACAAGTATCCGTCTTCAATAAGTATTACCCGAGTTCACCTTGATTGGTAAGCTCTATGCCTTTTGGAGTTTCCGGGTCTAGAGCCTTATGTACATCTTGTCATATATATATATATATATATATATATATATATATATATATATATATATATATATATATGTATGTATGTTATGAGTGGGTTGGGGAGTTGTTCAGATCATGGTATATCCATCAGTAGAGGCTTGTAGAAATATCATGTCTGTTAGTGAAATATGTTGGGCTTAAGGACTTGTATGTATATTTGGTTGGTTGTCAGCTGTAATAATTATGACTGCCTTGTCGGCCTAATTGTTGACTAATTGTTGACATTTAGTCAACAATCACAGTTATCTTGCAATGTGGCCAATGGCCAAAGTATGAGATCATATGTTCAGAGCCCTTAGTTGCAAGTTGGTAAGGATAGTTGAGGCACTAGGTGCCGGTCTCGCCCCCCAGGGTTCAGGGCGTGACAGAAGGGGTATCAGAGTAGTTCTGTCCTAGGGAGGCTACAAGCGTGCCTAGTAGAGTCTTGTTTATTGGTGTTCGTGCACCACACTTATAAATAGAAGTCTACAAGATATTTAGGATTGTCATTCTTCTTACTCTAGATTGTGTGGTAGAGCTTACTTATAAGAATTCAAATTCCGAATATCTATTTTATTGGTAATAAGACGGCGCCTATATCCGGAAAGAAGGTTGGAAAGAGAGATAGTTGTGGAAGAGGTTAGTTTGAGGAATTTAATTATTGTATGATGCCTACGATATGTTAATGTGAGGTCTTTAGCAGATCATAGGTGTACTGAAAGGTGTATGATTCTGATAAGATGCCTCAAGGAGAGAATGTCTATCCATCTTTATAGTGAAGGATAATGAGATATTAAGAAGATATGTATAAGTTTCAGCAAGTAAAAGGTACAAGGTACCCAGTTAATAAAGGTTAACAACGTTTATAATTGAGGCAAAGAAATATACTCTTTTTGAGTTATATTCAATAGTAACAGAGGTATATACAATTAATTGGACCCATTCCAGATATGACCTATAAGGGTTAACAAAAGTAGTATAAGAAGATATGATGGATGAATTGATTGCATTAGCTCACATTTATGAAGGATATTGCAAATGTGCTAATAGATCTCTTTATGAGAAACCTAGATGGTGCAATCTAAAATAGTATAGCCAGATATGAGTACTATTAAGACATGCACTATAAGACTTGAAGTGATAAATATTACCTTAGTATGGCTTGAATCCCTAGTAAAGCGAGAACGTTAAGCAAGTAGAAGAGCTACTGATGGAGCAAAGTGAAGCTAAAAGCAAAAGACTATCGTATTGAAGTTTTCACAAGAAAAGGGATATGCAGAAATATTAGCAGAGTAATAAGAATATAGATAAGGAACCATTATGAATAAGGTGTGAAACATGGATGAAAACGGTAGAGTGTTACAAAACCTAAAGGTGATGGAACTTAAGACAACAAAAGAGTATAGGCTATAAGGTTATATCATCATTTCGAGAAATACGTTCGTGACTCCAACGCGACTACCAGAAGAGAAGAGTTAATATCAAGAGTAATGGAAATTAGTATGGGTTGGTAAATAAGATAAACTAAATATGTATTAGGGACTGAATAATTGGAAAAGACTCGGCATGATGGGAATTTCAGATTTTGTTTCGGAGATAATAGAATCGACCACAAAAGAGGATTGATGATGAATTCAAAGAATGGTCATTCAGGGAGACGCTTCCCAAAAAGCAAGCAATGTGAGCGAAGTTAAGCTTAAGAGGCGGTCTGTGCCAGTTACGCTAAGTGTCAACCTCGCGATTAAGGGAATTTGTCATCCTTGGTACAGAAGGATTGCCACAAGGCGAGTAAGGATCACTGATGTTGAGAAATGACGTCAAAGATGAAGACGCAAAACATATATAGGTAGATTCTCGTGGCTTCAGCTCTTAGTACACCCATAGAGGGGGGATATGGAGTGATGTGGTATTACGTCAAAATTAAGTGGTTCTAGTGACTATTGAATGGTAAAGGAAGAGCGCGATAAATTAATGAGGAATGAGATGGCACTTATCCAACTCTTAAAAATACACTACGATTCAAGAATATTTTGCAAGCACGACAACAAGGAGAGGAAATGAAGGTTCCAGCCCAAGCTGTTATTAATAAATAAGGAGCCAGTTATAGATATAAGTTAAGACAAAGGAAATAACTCAAGAAAGATTACGAGGAATATTGGAATGGGAATGGGCCAACGAGTAGTTAGTAATTAATTAGGAAGATTCCAGTTATGGCAATATAGGAGGTTATAGGCAAGTCATTAGATCGTGTAAAAAACATAGTAGAACCCAATATAGAGAATTCAGCCTCGAAGAATATCATTATAATACTTGAGATATATTCAAAGAAGAGTCGAGGTAGCTAAAGGTACCATATGAGTGTTACATAGATATAAGAAAGTGCCATTGTGAAGGCAGTCAAAATATCGGTTCAGAAGCAATCATACAAGCACAAGGGCATGAAAGTAAACAACTACGGATGATTATAGGCAAGTAAGGACATCAAAAATGTTCATAATAAGCTGACAGCTTTACGAGAGTCAAGGGTTTTCCCTTAGTGCTACAACAAAAGACTAGCTGAGGAGATAAAAAAGAAGGCTTCAACCTAAGCACAATGACCCTAAAGAGGAAATGGTCATCTAACAACAATCTTGCTACAACATTGAAAGCATTCCAAAGGAAAGTGGCACTTACTGCGGCTAATGAATGGAAAGTAAAAGTTAAAAGCAATATTCGAGATTATATGAGTTGAAAGAAAACTCCGAAAAGTATGGGAACTAAGATAAGCTAAGTATGGACGTAACAAGGGGGTGGGAAGACCATGAAAAGTAGCTTACGTTGAAAGAAAGCTAAGATGGAATGAAAGAATTATTCGATTAATGATCCAGAGTTAGTACGTTATGGATACACTCAAGATGTTGGAGCATTATCCAGGCAGTATATTTGTTGACAATCATACAACCATAGAAGACTCCTCTATAAGTTAAAACAAAGAATTGAGCCTAGGGCATAGACGAAAGACTGAATTGTTAGAAGATTGTATCATAGAAATCCCATAACACCTATGAAAGGTTAAGGTAATTACTGATACCATGAGGCACAAATCGGAAGATAGCTTAAGCCTACACGAATATTGGTAAGAAAGAAGGGGAAACTAAATAATTATATCACCTAAATAAATCAGGAGTGTAATTACTGGAGCTAGAAAAATTATAGAAATTGTGCTAGAGAACATGACAGAATCACTCTTAATATTAGATGTTCAAGAGAAATAACACAAGAACCATAATCTATAATGGCTCTACAAGGAACCTAGCTAGAAGAAGTAAAATTCTCATTAGAAGTCAATATGAAGCTCCTATCGGATTGTGTATGTACCAGAGGTGCAAGTATTATAATAGAGTTTCAAGTTATGGATGTGAATTATACCTAGGTAGAAGGGAGGTCATAATAAGGTAAAGGTGAACAACGTACTAGATATTCAAAGGCAAAAGATCGTGAATATTCCTTACTTCAAAAGAAGGCTAGAAGTGCGGGGATTCAATATTCAAGAATAATAGAGGCATCATCAGTGGCATATCTTCTAGTCAATAATTTCTAGGTATCGACAGGTCTAGTTAAGAAAGTAAAGAAAGAGTTAGAGGCGATGTGATGTCTCGCTTGATGGTTTAAATAACACAAGAAAATTCAAGTATGTTGAAGGAATATTACGAGTAGTATAAATAGATATGTATAGGTCACAAGCTAAAATATGGTAAAACGACAACGTTTTAGGAAGGTAAGAATACGAATAAGAAAGGGGAGTGAGAAGGTAGCGAGAATGGATTAGTCCTCAAGATTAGGTCCATAAAACAAGGGAGCTAATGGGTTCTCTATGTTATAGTAACCTCAGTATAGCCTGAATGGACTCAAAGGATTTACTTTTAATAAGTAGCATTTAGAATAGATAGAATGATACCTTAATATTAGAATAAAGGTGTAATTGTGATAGATAAAGGATGACGTTTGGGCCTTTGATTGAGTAATGATTTGAAAAAAGGGATTCATGAATTGTACGAGATTAAAATACCCATGTAATAGAATCACCTTGGAATGCTATAGAATATGGTTATTGAAGTACAATATCACCGCTAAATGGATTAGAAAAATTACTTCGAATATTCCTTGATATAACGTAAGCCCTAGTGGCAAAGTATTATGTAAGAAGTCTCAAGTTATCAGTGGTGTATTGTAGATCAATTTTGAGGTAAATCAATAATAGATGGACAAAAGTCATAAAGTATGAGAGAGATTAAGCCGTCATTCTAAAGATGAGCTGTAATAATGAAGCATTAAAGGTCTTAAATTTATACATATAGAATAAGTAACGAGAGTAAGCTGGAAATTGATAGCAGACATCAGCAATGATAAATTAAAGCAAGAGTTATGGAAGTAAATTCATACGGATGGCTAAATGGACCTATGTGATAAGATATAGCAATATTCATGAATTCAACAAAGTACCTAGTGAAGAACTTCAGTATACTCATAGATGTCCAAGGGGGCATCTTATCACGCTCTACATATAAAGCCTAGAGATTGGGAACCCTTACAAGGTCGAAATCGTACAGGCGTCATGATAAAATGTAGCAATAGATACGAGATTGAAAGGATTCTGACTACAAGTTGTGGTGTGAGAAGGATTCCTAAGAGGGGAATACCCTAGACTTTGGACTTATTTACATAACTGTCGCCTAGATGGCAAAGAATCTAAAGTATTTAGAAGATATAAGTTATGAAAATAATAAGTGCATCAGTCAACATTCAAGGACGAATGTTCCAAAAGGGGGAATAATGTTGCGCCCCACAATATTACGTTGATGTTATACTTTACAGTAATATATGAAGATCATGTTGCCCTCTGCAGTAATATATTACGATGATGTTACGCCTTGTAGTATTACATTACGGTGATGTTACACTTTACAGTATTAAGTTACGACAGTATTGCACCAAGCAGGATTACATTACAATGATGTTACAATTCGCTGTAATAAGTTACGACAATATTGCACCGTGCAATATATCACGTTGAATTTTTCGTAAGGTTATTGACATCAGTCCTAGGAAAATACTATTTGGAGATTATAAAGACTATGCTATTTCAAACAAGTGATGAGTAAATTCGTGACGGTAATAGGGGAAACAAGTTAAAGAAAATAAATTTTCATCCAAATTTAGCACGTTGCAAAAAAATGATCCGAGCTAAAATACCTGATATTTATGGACAAGTGTCATACAAAGTACTAACATGAACATGCTGGTTATGTGTACAAAATATGTTTAAAAAATATTATTTAATTAAGTTGAAATAATTTTTTAATTGTACGAATAATTAATTAATAACCAGGTAATAAAATATTGCCCAATTAACCAAAGAATGAATATGAATTATACGTGGAAAGAAGCCACAATTCAAGAAAATGACTATGGGTCTTATTTGCTTAGCTGACAGCCTCCATGCAACTAATACGATTAATTTTCCATTTAAATTAGGTGGCAAAATACTGATGTCAAAAGACCTTATTCTAGAATTTTGAACAAAAGATCACATTTCCCCTTACTAGCATATTCAAAAACCAATCTGACATGAAGCTTTAGAAAAATTAGAGTATGACTTCTAACAAATTTCTTTCAAATCTCCTACAATTCCCACAAAAATATTAAGCAACGCGATTGCTAAAAGTTTCAACAATTTCAGTGAGAATTATTCACATATTAGCAACGTAAGATTTTGCAATTTTTTTAAAGTAGAACGATGTAATCTTTTATAAAAATATAGTATATAGTTTTTCCGATTCCAGGTATGTTAAGGCTAAGCTCTTCCTTTATTTTGGAATGATCTCTTCATTAAACATGTTTGATAACGAAGCATAAAGAAAAATTCATATCCTAAAATTTACGTATATTTTGCTAGTGTCGCAAGTTACAATATCCCCTTTATCGGGACTTCATATTTATTTGAGTATTTCATTCTTCCAATCAAAGCGAGTTTATATATATACAATACTAAAGTATTTTCATTAAAATCATGCTATAATCGATGGGCAGGTCCCTATTGGACAACCTTTGATTAGATAGTAAGTTATATACTGAGCATGCTGTGACTAAGCACTTAGAGCGAGCCCAGTTGGCCGAGATACAAAGCCTGGTATGGCTGAGCTCCTATGAGCGAGCCTACTACGGCATAGAAATTACATATATTTATATATATTTTTTATACATATATATATATATATATATATATATGTATATATATATATATATATGTATATATATATATATGTATGTATATATATATATGTATGTATATATATATACATACATACATATATATATATATATATATATATATATATATATATATATATATTTATATATATATATATATATATATATACCGAGCATTATAGGGCTGGACAACTATTTTATTGAATATATTGAGAGAGTTGAGTCAGTATCAGCAGGTAAGCATATCTTCTGATTATCTTTGACTTCCAGCTACTTGCAGTTATTGTATTATCAGTTCAGTTTCTGTTTTTAGTATATTGCCTTACATACTCAGTACATTATTTCGTACGGATGTCCCTTTTCTGGGGGCACTGCATTTCATGTGTGCAGGTCAGACTGACAGATGGGTAGGCCTCATCAATAACTGTTTCCTGAGTTCGGCTTAATCGGTAAGCTCCATGCTTTTCAGAGTTTCCGGATCTATAGCCTTATGTACATATTGTATATATATATGTATATATGTTATGAGTGTGTTAGGAAGCTGTTCCAATCATAGTATATCCATCAGTAAAGGCTTGTAGACATAACCTCTCAATTAGTGCAATATGTTGGGCTTGCAGGAATGATATATATATTTGGTTGGTTTGTCAGCTATAATAGTAATGCTGGCCTTGTTGGCCCAGTTTTAAATTGAAATTTAGTCAACATTCACAATTATCTTGCAATGTGGCCCATGACCAAATTATGACATCATATGTTCAAAGTCCCTTAGTCTCAAGTTGGTACGCAAGGATACGTGAAGCACTGGGTGCAGGTCTCATCCCCCAGGTTCGGGGTGTGATATCTCATTTGTGGAATATTTTTATAGTATAGCTCAAATTATTAGTCCGAGTTCTGGTTCGGACCTAAAGCATAATAAACTCTTAGGTTTTTATATATTAATATAATACCACTTGAGGTTTTATTAATCTTTGTCTAATTCTTAACTGGTTTGTTGCAAGCTCGGGACGTCGGGACTCTTGAGTCCGAGATGAGTGAGTACGAGGTCTCATACTATACATGTTCTAGTGCTTGAGCTATTTTTAAGTTGGCTCTTAAACTCTTATATATATCATCCCTTAGGCTCTTACATATCGGCACTTAGGCTGTTATATATATATATATATATATATATATATATATATATATATATCGACCATTAGGATTTTAGGCATCGACCCTTAGGCTCTTTGAGTTGGGCCGATTTGGCCTCTTATGTGGCAATATAATGTTTTCCTCTTTTCAACTAAAAGACTTAGTAAAATTTTATATGCCCTAGCATGTTTTTTTGTACCCGTTGAGTGTTTCATGGGTTTGACATATCGGAACCTTATTAGCGACTTATTTGTGTAATGGTAATCGAATACCTCTCAAGGTTTTATCGAAAGCTGATGTTATTAAAGCCTTTAAATTGTTCGAGGGCTGAGTTTATCGAAACCCTTTATTTTTGCTTTTGCCGAGGGTAGCCTAGTTTAACTGGTTTTTTCAAAGTATTTGAAGGCCATTAATTTATAGAGGAAGTCGGAAGTCTCCGAGCCGCGTTATTTTGGCCGTATCCTGTTTACACATCTGTAGTCTTTAATAGGGCCATAGCCTTTGGGTATGTCACTTGGACTTATTTCCCAATAACTTTTCGAACTTGTTCAAAAAGTTAGGCCCGAGTATATCGGCCTTGGACATTGTTTTGAGGGGATGCCTCTTTGAGATCTTATGAGTCCGAGTTTTCAACGACTCAGATATGCCAATTATCGATGATAGTCCCCGAGTGCTTTGGGGTACATTTGCGTTTTGGCTCTTGAGCCGCTTCCTGAAGGATTGCAAGTGTAGAGCTCATATAATAGTAAGCTTTTTTAGACAAAATATGTTTTTGATATAAATAGAATACTTCTTCAAATAACTGAAACATGCGTACATGTTTTTCCATCGGAGCTCGACTATTCTATATGGACACGGTTTATTTGAGTGTTTGGCCCATTATAAAGTTCTCCTATCAAGGCCTTCTTAGGCGTGGAGTATTTTCCATGAAAATATAACCTCCAAGGGTGATACCCCCCAATACTCGAGGTTGATTGAAAAGAAGCCTTGGATACTGTTGAGTTTTCCTTAGGTAGCACATAGTTGTTGCCTCATTAAAAACCTTGCTGCTAAAACCTATTTGGGAAAAAATTCGATTTAAGGAAAAAAGAGTGTAATGTATGCTTTTAAACCTAAGGCCTTCGTGAAGAAAGGGGGACTTCCAGATCGTGTGTCTTAGATTGCTTAGATAAAAAATCTGCAGTGAGTTAGTTTTAAACTTTAATGGAAAAAAGGATAAAGTCATACCTTGGCAGTAGTATTGTTGAGTAATGATATGTTCCAATTGTTTGGCAATTTTTCACCTTCCATTGTGCTAAATTTGTCAGATCCTTTGCCAAAAACTTCGAGGATTCGGTGTGGTCATTCTCAATTCGGGCCTAGTTTCCCTTCATTCGGGTCTCCAGTATTGAGGGTGACCTTTCGTAGAATTAAGTCCCAAATTCAAAAGTGGCGAAGGTCTGTCCCTCTATTGTAGTATCTCTCAATTCTTTGATTTTGTGCGGACATTCTAACAAGTGCTACCTCTCGCTTTTCATCTAATAGCTCGAGGCTAGTGTTCATAGCCTCGTGGTTTGATTCCTCCGATGCATGTCGAGACCTGGCGCTGGGTTCTCCGATCTTGATAGGGATTAGGTCCTCAGAGCCATAAACTTAAGACAACGGGGTAGCCCCCTTGCTAGACTTTGATGTTGTTCGATATGCCCAAAGGACCTTGGGTAGAACTTCTCTCCCTTTTCCCTTTGCATCGTCCAACCTTTTCTTTAGGTTTTGAATGATAGTTTTGTTTGTTGACTCTACTTGTCCATTTCTAGTTAGGTTGTACGGTGTTGATAAAATCCTCTTTATTTTATGTGCTTCAAGAAACCCCATCACCTTGCTGCCAATGAATTATTTTCCATTGTCATATATAATCTCGGTAGGTATCCCGATCGGGCATATTATGTCGTCCCAGATGAAGTCAATAACTTCCTTTTCTCCGACCTTCTTGAAAGCCTGTGCTTCCATCCATTTAGAAAAATAAGCAGTTATAAACAAAATCAATTTAGCTTTACCTAGGGTCATTACTAGAGGACCGACTATATCCATTCCCCGTTTTATGAAAGGCCACGGGATAAGACAGAATGGAGTTTCTCTCTGGGCTTATGATCATCGGTGCAAATTGTTGACACTTATCTCATTTTTTTGACAAATTCCTTAGTATCCTTTTCTATGGTATCCCAAAAATAACCTGCTCTAATAATTTTGCGAACCAAAAGACACGGCGCCAGAGTGATTTCCACAAGTACCTTCGTGGACTTCTCGTAACACACAATCGGTGTCCCCTGTCCCCAAACATACAGCCAATGGTCCATTGAATGTTCTTCGGTAAAATGATCCATCTTCATCTAATGCAAACCTAGCAACCTTGGCTCGTATAGGTCCCTCGATTATTTGTGATATGGTGAGAGCTTTCCATTATTCAAATAATCGATGTACTTATTCCTCTAGTCCTAAGTCAATCTTGTTGGATTTTTCTCAGTATGACCCTCTTCAACCAGATACCTCAATAGCTGAATGAAAATCCCCGGGATGATGTCATCTTCATTAACTAAGGATCCCAAATTAGCAAGTGCATCGACTTTACTATTTTGCCCTCGAGGCATATGGTCGAGGGTCCATTGTTTGAAGCGATGTAATGTTACCTGTAGTTTATCGAAGTATCTTTGCATTCTATCTCTTCAAACCTCAAAACTCTTGTTTACTTGGTTCCACCAATTGGGAGTCGCATTTGTCCTCGATGACCTCCGCTCCCAAACTCTTAGCTAGCTTGAGACCTATAATTATTGCCTTATTCTCGGACTCATTGTTAGTCAATCTAGATGTTTTGATAGATTGACTAATGGTATCACCTGTGGGTGGTTTTATGACAATGCCAAGACCGGACCTTTTACATTCGAGGCATCGTTCATGAAAAGGGTCTATAGCCTCGATGATGTACCTGAACTCAGCAAGAACTCTTTTTCCACTTCGGATACAAGGGTTGGCATAAAATCAGCAATGAAGTCAGCTAAGATTTGACACTTGATTGCCATTCGGGGTTGATATTAGATATTGTATCCGCTAAGTTCGATGGCCTATTTGGCCAGTTGGCCCAATAGCTCAGGTTTATGCAAAACATTTTAAAGGGGGTAAGTGGTTGATACACATATATGATTACATTGAAAATATGGTTTTAGCTTTCTAGATGCGCTTATCAATGCAAGTGCTAATTTTTCTAAGTGAGGGTACCTTGTCTCGCTATCTCCTAGAGTTCGGCTTACATAATAAACAAGGAATTGCATACCTTGCTCTTCTCAAACCAGTATCCCACTTATCACTATCTCGGACACGACCAAGTATAGGTAAAGTTTTTTATCTACCTTTGGGGTGTGAACCGAAGGCGGTTCAATAAGTATCATTTTAATTCTTCTATGGCTCATCGATATTCTGGTGTCCATGAGAAATCTTTTTTCTTTTAGAGCAAGGAAAAGAACCGGTGACTCTGATCTGAAGACCTCGAAATGAATTGACCCAAAGCAACTATTTGCCATGTTTGCCTTTGCACGACCATCACACTATCCACGAACGTGATATCCTCGATAACATTGACCTTATCGGGGTTGATTTCGATACCTCAATTTGACACCATGAAACCGAGGAACTTTCCCGAGCCAACTCCGAAGGCACATTTCTCCATGTTAAGCTTCATGTTGTTTTGCCTCAAAATTTCGAATTATTCCTTCAAATGAACTAAATGGTCCTCTACGCATAGGTACTTAACCAATATATCATCGATATAAACTTCCATTGTTTTGACTATTTGTTCTTCGAACATTTTGTTAAATTGGCGCTGGTATATAGCTTTTGCATTTTTTAGCCCGAAGGCACTATGTTGTAGCAATAAGTTCCAAATTTAGTAATGAACGAAGTCTTTTCCTGGTTCTCCAGGTTTATCTAAACCTGAATATACCCAGAGTAAGCGTGGAGAAAAGTTAGGATCTCGTGGCATCGATCATACGATCGATGTTAGGTAGTGGGAAAGAATCTTTCGGATATGATTTGTTCAAGTCCTTATAAACTACACACATTCTAAGTTTGTCTCCTTTTTTAGGAACTACAACTACGTTGGTTAACCACTCGAGGTACTTTACCTCCTGAATAGATCCTATTTTAAGAAGTTTGGTTACCTCGTCTTTTATAAAACCATGTTTTACCTCGAACTGAGGCCTCCTTTATTGCTTTGCCAATTTGAACCTGGGGTCGGTGCTTTGCCAATGTTTGGTGATTTCTGGTGGAATCTCTATCATATCTAAATAGGACCAAGCAAAGAAATCTATATTATCAATAAGAAATTGAATGAGGTTTTTCCTGAGTTTGGGGGTTAATCCTGTTCCCAGGTATACCTTTCTCTCTGGCATGTATTCGATAAGTATGACCTACTCCAGTTCCTTAATAGTTGATTTGGTTGCATTATATTCTTCGAGAATAATGAAGGTTCCAGGAGTAAGAAAATCCTGATCTTCATCTTCGATTACCTGTTTCTCTGACTCTATTGAGGCTAGAGGCGGTAATTGTTATTTAGCCGCCTGCTTACCTTTGGTGCTCGATTTCTCCAAGGTCAAAGGATATGGTATCGGCACTACTTCTTTGATTGCAAACATCTCTTTTGCAGTATGTTGCTCTCCGTAAGCTGTTTTCACTCATTCCTCTATTGGGAGTTTCATCATATTGTGAAGCGTTGAAGGTACTGCCCTCATGTTGTATATCCATAGTCTCCCGAGGAGTGCATTATACCTCATGTCATCTTGAAATCTAGTGTCATGAATGGTTCTGGCTATATTTATTGGAAAGATAATCTCTCCCGTGCCATGTTGAAGCCATTTAGGACCCAAGATGCAGGTACAATCTGATCTTGTAGGCCGAGTTGCTCCACGATCCTCGATCTGATTATGTTTTCTGAGCTACCTGGATCCACTAAAACACGTTTAACTTTTGAATTTTATATTAAAGGATAGAGATTACCAGAGCATCATTGTGAAGTTGAGATATGCCTTCTACTTCTTCGTCACAGAATGATAAGACGTCCTCGGGCGCATAGCTCCGAGGTCATTTTTCTCTGGTGATTGATACTTTGGTGCGTTTGAATACAGGATGTTGAGGTACATCGACTCCACTAATGATCATTTGGATTGCATGTTGTGGTTCGTCTTGCACCTTTTTCCTTGCATCTCTTTCCTTGAAGTGATTCTTAGCCTGGTCACTTAGGAATTCTCGAAGGTAGCCCTTGCTGAACAATAGGTCCACTTCTTCCCTTAGCTACCTCCAATCTTCTACTCTATTACCATGTGTGCCATTATAACTGAAGTTTGGGTTCCTTTGAGAGGGATCAATTTGTATAGGCCTAAGGCACTTGGTATCCTTGATCCTTGTAATAGCTGACACGATCCATGATGCATCTACACAGACATTATACTCTGACAGTTGAGGTGCCTCCACAAGGTCGGTATGTTTATCGAACCCATTCCAGCTCATAAGTGCCCGAGAACCTTGAACTCAATCAATTCTCTAATTATTCCAAAGGGTGTTACGTCCCAAGCCGTTATTCCTCCTGTCGATATATGGCTGATATCATTCCTTGTTCGATCTCGATTCCCGGTCTGCATCCTTCCGTGGCTTGGCGGCAAATCTGTTAGGATGAATTGAAGAGGGCTCCCAACTGGTTGTCCTCGACCCTGATTTCAATTAGTAACGGTTGTGCACATCCGACCATGTCACAGCTGGGTACTCGATCAAGTTTTGCTTTAATTATCGATACGCAATCGAGCTCCTTCTATTCAAACCTTTTATAAAAGCTTGTACTGACTAGTTATCCGAGACCGGTGGTAACTCCGTTCGCTTTATCTGGAACCTAGATAAGAAATCCCTCAACATCTTGTCGTTTGTTGGTTTTATCTTGAAGATGTCTGATTTCCTCGTAGCCACCTTTATGGCCCCGACGTGTGCTTTCACAAAGGCATATGCTAACATAGAAAGTGAGTCAATAGAGTTAGGAGCTAAGTTGTGATAGCAAATCAAAGCTCCTTTTGACAACGTTTGTCTAAACGTTTTTAGCAAGACTGATTCGATCTCATCTTCGTTCAAATCATTTTCTTTAATCCTCCAAGTGTAAGAACGAATATGCTCGTTGGGATTTGTTGTTCTGTTGTATTTAGGTGTATCGGGCATGCGAAACTTATTAGGAATGGGCACCGGAGCCGTGGTCGGAGGGAATGTTTTTTGTATGAACTTTTTGGCCTATATACTTTTCAAAACTTGAGGTTTTCCCGGTATTTGGTCAACATGGGAGTTGTAAGGTTCCACCTTTTTATCATTGTCTTAAATTTCTTCTCTCCGGACTCGATCATCTTAGTAATGGTGGGGTCAATCTCCGAGTCATTTCCGTTCGGCCTCTCTGGAGCTGGTCCATCACGTCGAGTGTTTTCACGTTCAGCTACGCTTGAAGTCTTATTCTGACTTTGGAGTTGAGCGATGGCGATCTGCTGAGCTTGTAACATCTTGAATATCACTTAAAGTTTGATTCCCCTATCTCATTGTTCTCCTTGGCCACCAGATTGGGCTTCCCTGTGTAGGTTCACCCTAGGGTCTGTGCCTAAATTTGTGTTAAGAGCAATGTGTGAACTGACATCAACTGGTTCCATGTTTGGCACTTCCCCTAGGTTTATCAGTAGCACATCAACCCTAGCGTTGCTGTTTTCTCTAAGACCTTCATTTTCATGAACATGTGCATTTTGTGAGCTAGACATATTTCAGCCTGAGAATCAAAAAATATTGACAAGAAAAAGTGTAAAAACAATATGTGTAATGAGAATCCGTAAAGGAATAATCACTATTATCGTTAGGCCTACGGTGAGCGCCGAATTGTTTACCTCTAAAATATGAGTAGCAATTAAATTTGATTAGTGATTTTAAATATATGTGATTTAGTTCTGATTGATGGTCAAGAAATACGAAGTAAAAATGAAAAGAAATAAAAACCAACTTTACTTAACGTAGTGATCTCGAGCTTAGTGACCTCAAGGTGGGTCAAGGATAATAAAAGCAATAAAACAAGAAAAGTAAAGTAAGTAAGAGTAGTAGAGCTAGGGACAATTCAGTAGGCGAAAAAGTAAAGAGTTTATTCTTTGCTCAGTGATAAGATGAAGTTACAAATGATTGGATTCCTCTTTATATTATAGGGGAATTCCAAAATAAGACATATTTCTATTTACAGTTAGGAATTTTCTTGGTACAACTGTCTAATCGTCTAGTACGGAATAGTAAAATCCTATTCTGGAATTTGTCCCGTGATCTTGGTGACGTGGCAGGAATAATGCCCATTCTGTTACTAGTCCACAACGGTACTATTTCGGGGTAGAGCACACTCGACCTCAGTATCGCGCTCTGCCTTCAAACTCTGGTCTTGTCCTTCAAGCTCGAACTTGATCTTGCCTGGACTCGGGTTTCAGATGATCTCTTCAGTATATAGATCGATGGCATACGATCTCTACTGTATACAACACACTTTTTTGGATTTATGCAAGCATTAGTTATACATGCATAACTAATGCATGGAAAATCGTGGTATTAACTGCAAAGAGTTTTAATGCATGCATTAGCTTAGTTAAAGACAAAACTATTCATTAAAATTTATGCTTAATTAAAATATGCTACCATATTAATTTGAAGGTATTTTTGTAACCAAACAAATCAAATAAAATTTTTAAAGCTTTTTCGTATAAAAACATTTCTCAAGATATATTTCGTTTAAAAGATAAAGTGAAAGACTGGTTATGAGGATATTTTTATAAACAAATAATTCTTTTAAAAACTGTGCAGTACTTTGATACATCAAATCAAATAATTAATAAAAAATATATCGGTATAACTAATACATATATTACTAATATACCTTATTCAGCATTATTAATCTTATGCACCCTACCAAACGGCCCCTATCTCTCGATGTATGTAAGCGAAACTCAATTGAAAAAAAGTCAGTATACCAATTCTTATGTACCAGGAATAAAAATGAATAAAACATGTTCCACATGAGGTAATATTATTATTTATGCTGTATTCATAAATAGTTAATAATTCTTGGGGAAAAGAATAGTGCTTTAGCCATAATCTGGAAAAGGAGGCTCAAATGAATAAGTACAATTGAAGATTAAGCCCTAAGCTAGATTATGACTTTTGGACAGATAGATTAGTGAGTAGACTACAATTATAGCATTAAATGCTAATGATAAAGTCTCTATATTATCGTATCACTTGGCTTTGGATGTAATTCAACGTTTAATGCTTGCATTCGGTGTTTATATCAAAATATAAGTTTTTATGTAGCAAACATTCTGATATCACATAAACATAAAACTCATCTGATAATCGATATCCGCTTAGAAAAGAAGTACTTTCCACGCTATGGTAACCTTTGCAGGTAATGCGTTTAACCAAACTTGATGTTCTTCGGCATACCGAATTCAACAATATTTTTGGTGTTAGTTCTTTTAGTCTGGCTTCAATCATTTTGAATGGTTTCATAATGATGCGAGTAAAATAATTAATAAGGTGCTATATCGGGAGTTAATCGAGCTACATGGAGGAGCTAGGGAAATACATTATTAGTGTATATGTTACTATACTAAAGATAGTATATTAGCATTAGTAATAGGTCGATAGGTGAATATATTAGGAACCTGTATAACCCAATGAGTTATTGACAAAATATCATACGGCAAAGCAACAAACAAAATATCCATAAACTAATATTGATCCATACATTATAATATATTCATAAAATAATTTTTGTATTAATTGTCCTACCTAACTTGTTTAGAAACCAAACATCAAGAGTAATATAAGGCATTATATATACGTAAACTATCTTCAGAATTTTTGATCTTTTTAATATGTTAGAACAAAAGAAAAATCCTTTACAAAGAGCACCAACTTCAAAATCCCCTTTTACGCTTAGTGATATAAAAAAGGTCATTCCTTCTCACTGCTTTCGTCGATCTCTTATTCGCTCGTTCTCTTATCTTGTTTAAGATTTCATACTTGTCTCCATCTTTTACTACATTGCCATTTTTTCTCCACCTCTTTCCTTCCCCTTATAATTACATTGCATGGGTTTCTTACTGAATCGTCCAAAGTTTAGTTTTTTTTGCAATATGGGTCATTGCCCATGAATGTGGTCACCATGCCTTCTGTGATTACAAATGGGTAGACGATACTGTTGGTTTTATCCTCCATTCTGCACTTTTAGTTCCATACTTCTCGTGGAAATATAGTCACCGAAGTCATCACGCTAACACTGCTTCCCTTGAGCATGATGAAGCGCACGTGCCCATGCGTAAATCCGAACTAAGATGGTTTTCCAAGTACATGAACAATACACTAGGATGGACACTCATACTTGTTCTCACCTCCATTATTGGCTGGCCTTTGTATCTGTCCTTCAATGCCTACGGAAGATCTTATGATAACTGTGCATGTCACTATGATCCATACAGCCCGATTAATGTCACGATCCCAATTCGTCCTCCGTGAACATGTCGTAATGACACCTAGTCTCTACGATTATGTAAGCCTGACAATGCGGAAAAATAACTAACTTGCGAAATAATAATCAAAACTGAACAACTAGAAGAAAACAATATATGAAATGCCGCTCGGCATATACAACTCAACATCACAGCATCCTACAATACTAATCCCAAAACACAGAAACTCACGGGAACACAAGCTGAAGTAAACTTAGTACAATGCTCTAACTCTAGAATGTCTACAACAACAGTAAGAAAAAAGGCTAATTACTAAAAGATGGATTAAGATAGAGACTCCTCCATCTGCGGGCACGACAGATGTACCTCGAAGTCACTGATAAATCTCCTGAGTGGAGGTACCTAAATTTGCACATGAAAAATATGCACAGCAAGGGCATGAGTACACCATAGCGGTACTCAGTAAGTGCAAAGTCTAAATTCGGTTGGATAGTGACAAGGAAGGTCAGGGCCTTACTGAGGTTAAACATAATATAAAATTTCAACCATATGAAATAGACACTATAATACAACAGTGAAATGAGACATGTTATACAAGGTAACAACAATTATACAAAGAACAAAGTAACTAGGAAATAAGAACAACTCAATACCAATAATAACTATGATGATCTCCCAGGATACCGTCCTGTAGTCCCTTTCATCAACTGTCCAATGGATCTCTCAAGATACCGTCTTGTAATCCAATTATCAATGCGCGGGGATCTACAGGAAACCCAGTCCGTAGTCCCAAATGTAAATACCCAATACTGGGGGGAATCTACTGGATGTATTCCCGTAGTTCCATATAATTGTGCAGGGGGATCAACCAGGAATCTAACCCGTAGTCCCAAAGTAAACAAACAAAGGGGAGCTACCGGAATCCCACATTCGTAGCCTCAATGTAAATACAGAGCAACAACAAGAGGATATTCTAGAAAGCAATTTCATATCAAGGAAAAATAAGTAATTCTAGTCTAACATGCTTCACGTAGTGCAATCAAGACTATTTAAGAAACTAGGCAATCTAAATCAACTAAACATGCTTTTTCTAAGTAACAACACGCTAAATTTGCAAGTATAATAAAGCAGGAAGGGAAACATGCTAATAAGTACTTTAAGAAAAATAGATTTTCAACAATTTTCACAAGTACGTCCACGTCACCTCGCGCACAAGGCAATTCAATTACCAAATATTATATTCTACGGGGAAAGGTTCCCCACACAAGGTTATACAAGCTACTTACCTCGAACCGTCTCAAAATCAACTAGAAATCACGCCTTTGCTATGAATATCCGATTCTAAATGGCCTTAATCTATTAAATTCTATTTCATAATGTAAGTAATACATCAAGAAGCTGATTCTATAATAAAATTAAAAGCTAATACGAGATTTATGTAAAATAACCAAAATGCCCCTCAGGCCAACATATTAAAATCGGGTGAAATTAATATTTTCAGAAATCTCGTACTCTTATGAGTCCAACCATACTAAAATTATTTAAATCCAATGTCAAATGTCCAATCAAAACTTAATAATTCGGCCTATAAAGTTTTATCAAATTTTCATCTCAAATCCGAAATTAAAGGAGGAATCCATGCTCAGATTAGTGGGTTACAAGCAAAAAGAAGTTTAGAATCGTTACCCAATCAAATCTCTGAATATCCCCCAAAATCTCGCTCAAATCCAAGCTCCCAAGCTTAAGTTTTGATAAAAATGGCTAAACCCTTAATTTTAAAATGTTATATCTGCCCAGGCGTGTTCTTCTTTGCGAACGTGAGGCAACTATCGCGAACGTGATGCAGAAAAGTCCTGCCGGCCAAATTCCTCTTATGCGAATGTGGGGCTACTTCGCGATCATGTAGCTTACACGAGCAGTCCTTACGCAAACGCGTGGACCATAACGCAATCGCGATGACCAATGAGCCCTTACCTTTGCGAAGGCGGGACATCATCGCGAATATGAAGCACATAACAGCTGCTCTACCTCACAAACCACCGCGAGCGCGGGACAGACTTCACGAACACGAAGCATAATCCTCCCCCAGCGGTTGCGGTCATCCCTGTGCGGTCTGCATTGGGCACGTCAGAAAGTACAAATACACTGGATTTTTAGTTATTTCTCACTTTTCATAAGCCCAAAACATAAGAGGCAATTTTCTAAGCTATTATTCTCGTTCAAGACAATTGGTAAGTGATTTCTAACTCTTTTTCTTCACTCCTTAACACCTTTTAACGTAATTTCAATATCAAATCGAAGATTTTAATGGGAAAATTTGGGTATCATGGGCAAGACCTAGCGTTTTGATAAAATTGGGGGTTGGACCTCAATTCGAGGTCCAATTTCAAAACTAATCACATAATTGGATTCGTAGGGAAATGGGTAACTGGATTTTAGTTCGAACCTCGGGTTTTGACCACGTTGGCTCGAGGGGCATTTTGGTCTTTTTTACCTAAATTTGCGTCTTAGCTGTAAATTAAATAGTAAAATTAGTTTTTTGAGATGTTATTTATGAGATGTAATTAAAATAAATAGATTTGGGCCATTTGGAGTCAGATATTCGTGGCAAAGGAGTGATTTCAGGTTGATTTTTGGAGCAAATTGAGGTAAGTGAATTGTCTATCCTTGTGTGGGGAACCTTTCCCCTAGGATATGTTATTAGGTAATTGAGTGCCTTTTACGCGAGGTGGCGAGCGCGTACTTGAGCTAATCGTTGAAAATCCGATTTTTACTTAAAACGTTGAGATTGAGTTTTCTTTCGTACCTACTTTATCTTACTTGCCATTATAACCCGTGTTAGATTAGAAAGACATATTTAGTTGATTTAACTTGCCTACTTGCTTAATTTGCGTTATCTGCACTACGTGAGACATGTTAGGCTAGAATTTTCTGTTGCTTGAGTTGTGGTACTTCATTTATAAATAATTCTCTGATTGTTTTTGCGCATTTACTTTGGGACTACGGGTTAGGTTACCGGGAGACCCCCCTGCATATTTACTTTGGGACTACGGGTTAGATTCTTGAGAGATACCTCTGCATATTTACTTTGGGACTACAGGTTATATTCCCGGAAGATTCCCTGCACATTTATATAATGGACTACAAGACGGTATCCTGGGAGATCCTCGTTATTGGTATTGGTATGGAAATGGACTACATGACGGTATCCTGAGAGATCCTCGATTTTGGTATTAGAATGGAAATGGACTACAGGACGGTATCCTGGGAGATCCTCGTTATTGGTATTGCTATGGAAATTTAGTACAGAACGGTATCCTGGGAGATCCTCGTTAGTGGTATTGACATGGAAAATGGACTACAAGACGATATCTTGGGAGATCCTCGTAATTGGTACTGATATTGAGCTGTCTTACTCTATGTTATCTTATCCTCAGTATGTTGGTTGTTCTTTGTGTAACCTGACTTAATTCACAGTTGTATTCCATTAATTCTGCCTATTTTGTACCATTGCCAGCATTTTTATTATATTGCCTAATATCAGTAGGGCACTAAGCTTCTTCGTTACTACCCAATCGAGGTTAGGGTTGGCACTTACTAAGTACCGCTATGGTGTACTCATGCCTCTTCTGTGCATGTTTTTCATGTACAGATCCAGGTATTTCATCTCAAACGCACTATTATCGAGGCAGAGATATCCAACGAAGACTTGAGGTATATCTGCAGCGTCCGCAGGCCGAAGAGTTTTCTTCCTTATTCTACCTGTAGTGTTTAGATTCTATCATACTTTTGATGTAGACTTTCTGGAGATTAGAGCATTTACAATATTTTACTTTAGCCCGTTATTTTGGGATGAGATTGTAGACTTTCGCATTTTCTTTCTGAGTTGTATATGCCAAGTGGCACTTCTATATCATTTCCTGCTAGTTTGCTTAATTTAATTAAATATGTATCCGCAAGTTATGTAAATTTCCACATTGTTAGGCTTGCCTAGTTGTAGGAACTAGGTACCATCACCACATGTTCATGGAGGGTGAACTGGGGTCGTGACAAGTTGGTATCAGAGCTCTAGGTTCATAGGAGTCACGGGACACATGTCGGTTTATTAGAGTCTCACTGATCGGTACATAGACGTCTGTACTTATCTACGAGGGGCTATGTAACCGTTTAGGAACAATCTTCACTTCATTGATTTCCTTGTCGTACGATATTTTTTGACGTCAAATCTAAACTTCTATCTTCTATTCTCTCATAGATGGTGAGGACACACACTACTCGTGATGATCAGGCACCCGCGCCCCCTACCTCTGCCGTTTGAGGCCCGTGCGGGGGTAGAGGTCGAGGACGCACACGTGGTGCAGCCAAAGCTCCGGCGCGAGCTACTGCCGAGGCGTCATCAGCAGATCCTGCCAGAGCCCAGGCACCTGGCACGCCTACTACTTACACTACTACGCCAGCCCTTCAGGAGACATTAGCTCCGTTCACGTCTATGTACACCACCTTCGCTCAGGCAGGGTTGCTTCCCCTTGCTGCAGCCACATCCCAGGCGGGGGAAGGGGCACGGACTCCCACCGTTACCATTCTTGAGCAGCGAGTTCAGGTTGAGCAGGTCCCATAGGTCATTCCCACTCCGCCTACAGTGCTAGTTCAGCCTGTGGATGGGGTAGCTACTTCTGAGGATGTGAAGCGGAGGTTGGAAAGGTTCAACAAGTATGATCCTCCGGTTTTCAGTGGATCAGTGACAGATGATTCCTTGGGATTTCTGGAGGAGTTCCACCGTATTCTTTGAACTATGGGCATAGTAGAGTCCAGAGGGGTTTCCTTCACTGCTTTTCAGCTCCGGGGAGTCGCCTATGATTGGTGGTATACATACGAGATAGATAGTCCAGTCGAGGACGCTTCAGTGACTGTGACCCAGTTTTCAGAGATGTTTATGAGATAGTTTATCCCCCAGAGTCTCAGGGACGCATGGCGCACAGAGTTTGAGTATTTGCGCCAGGGTACTATTACTATTTCGGAGTATGGTCTCCGTTATATCAGATTTGCCAAGCATGCACCAGCTTTGGTTACTACAATCCGCGAGAGAGTTTGCAGGTTCATTAAGGGTCTTATTCCACCTATCAAATCTAGCATGGCTCGAGAGTTGGAGATGGACATTCCTTATCGACAAGTAGTGAGCATTGCTAGGAGGATCGAGAGTATGCATGGCAGGGGGCGAGAGGAGAGAGAGGCCATGAGGTCTCGAGATGCCGGCAATTATTCTAGTGCCCGCACCCCAATAGCAAGTCGACATGGTAGGGGTTTTGTGGGTCGCCCCATTCATTCAGCTCTTCCAGTAGCCAGCAGTTCTCCAGCTCCGCCCACACCTTAGGAGCCTCACTACGCACCTCCAGTCTCTAGTGCGCCTCCTGCGCGGGGTACTTCCAGAGGTAAGTCCAGCAGACCTGGCCTTAGTCACTTTCAGCCACCGCGCCCTCCCAGATCTTGTTTCAAGTGTGGTGATACACGCCACATGCTTAGGAACTTGCCTAGACTGGGTAGGGGTGCATCTTCACATACTGTCCAGCCATAGCATGCCTCGTAGAGCTCTCAGGCCATGTTTACAGCCCCAGTTGCCGCCCCACCTGGTCTGCCAGCTAGGGGCGGATTCCGAGGAGGTAGAGATTGCCCTCGAGGGGGAGGCCAGTGCATATATTATGCTCTTCCTGCTCGCGCCAAGGCTGTTTCCTCTGGTTCTTTTATCACAAATATTATATTGGCTTGTCATAAAGAGGCATCGTTTCTATTAGATCAGGGCTTTACTTATTATTATGTGTCTTCTTACTTTGCTCCTCATTTGGGTGTGCCTCAAGATTCTTTGAGTGCCCCCATCTATCTTTCTACTCATGTGGGAGATTCCCTTGTTGTGGACCGCGTTTGTCGGTCATGTTTAGTTACTATTCGTGGTTTTAAGACCAAGGTAGATTTATTGATACTCAACATGGTTGATTTTGATATCATCTTAGCCATGGACTGGTTGTCACCCCATTATGCTATTTTTGATTGTCATGCCAAGACCGTGACGCTGGCTATGCTAGGTATTCCGCATATTGAGTGGAGTGGCACATTAGTTTACACTTCCAGTAGAGTTATCTCTTTTCTTAAAGCTCAGAGTATGGTTGAGAAGGGGTGTGCCTCGTATTTAGCTTATGTGAGAGCTTTTAGTGCTGATACCCCTTCTGTTGATTCAATTCCAGTGGTTACGGGATTATCCCGATGTGTTTCCAGCTGATCTTCCAGGCATGCCGCCCGATAGAGAAATTGATTTTAGCATTGATTTGTTGCCGGGCACTCAGCCCATTTCCATCCCCCTGTATCGTATGGCTCCTCGTGAGTTGAAGGAGTTGAAGGACCAGTTATTGGAATTGCTTGATAAGGGTTTTATTTGACCCAATGTTTCACCGTGGGGAGCTCATGTCTTGTTTTGGAAGAAGAAGGATGGTTCCATGCGTATGTGTATTGATTATCGCCAGTTGAATAAGGCTACAGGGAAGAACCATTATCCTTTTCCTCGTATTGATGATTTTTTTGACCAGCTTCAGGGCGCATGGGTGCTTTGTAAGATTGACTTGTGCTCAAGGTACCATCAGTTAAAGATTCGGGAGCCTGACATCCCGAAGACTGCCTTCAGGACTCGGTATGGTCATTACGAGTTTCTTGTTATGTCCTTTGGTCAAACTAATGCCCCAACAACTTTTATGCATTTGATGCACAATGTGTTCAGGCCATATCTGGACTTGTTCGTTATTGTTTTAATTGATGATATTCTGGTGTATTCCCGAAGTAGGGAAGATCAAGAGCAGCACTTGAGGACCGTAATTCAGATCCTTAGAGAGAAGAAGTTATATGCGAAGTTCTCAAAATGTTAGTTTTGGTTAGATTCAGTTGCATTCTTATGCCATGTAGTTTTGAGTGAGGGCATTCGGGTAGATCCGAGAAAGATAGAGGCCGTGCAGAGTTGGCCCAAGCCATCCTTAGCCATAGAGATACGCAGTTCCCTAGGCTTGGCGGGTTTATTACGGTCGTTTTGTGGAGGGATTTCATCGATTTTTGCCCCTATGACTAGGTTGACCCAGAAGGGTGCTCCATTTAAGTGGAAAGAGGAGCGTGAGGCGAGCTTTCAGAAGCTCAAGACAGCTTTGACTACAGCCCCTATTCTGATATTGCATGTGGTTCGGGGTCTTATACTGTCTACTGTGATGCCTCAAGTGTTGGACTTGGAGCGGGGTTGATGCAGGATGGTAGGGTGATTTCCTACACATCTTGACAGTTGAATTTACATGAGAAGAACTACCCTGTCCACGACATTGAGTGCTATTGTTTATGCCTTGAAGATCTGGCGTCATTATTTGTTCGAAGAGCCTTGCGAGATTTATACTGATTGTAGGAGTTTGCAGCATTTTTTCAAGTAGAAGGATTTAAATTTGCAACAAAGGAGGTGGTTAGAGTTGCCAAATGACTACGATATCACTATTCTGTATCACCCGGGAAGGGCCAATGTGGTAGCGGATGCCTTGAGTCCCCGGGCAGAGAGTTTGGGGAGTTTATCATATTTACCAGCCTTAGAGAGACCTATGGTGATGGATGTTCAAGCCTTAGCCAATCAGTTTGTGAGATTGGATCTTTCGGAGCCCAGTCAGGTTCTAGCTTCTGTGGTTTCCCGGTTTTCCTTATTTGATCGTATCAGGGAGCGGCAGTATGACGAACCCCATTTGCTTGTCCTCACGGACATGGTTCACCACGCCGATGCCAGGGAGGTGACCATCAGAGATGACGGGGTGTTGAGGATGCAGAGCTGTGTTTGTGTGCCTAATGTTTATGGGCTATGGGAGTTGATTCTAGCAGAGGCCCATAGTTCGTGGTATTCCATCAATCCGGGTGCCGCGAAGATGAATCAGGACTTGAGGCAACACTATTGGTGGAGGCGGATGAAGAAGGATATAGTTGGATATGTAGCTAGATGCCCCAACTGTCAGTAGGTGAAGTATAAGCACTAGAGACCAGGTGGGTTGCTTCGGCAGATAGGGATTCCAGAGTGGAAATGGGAGAGAATCACCATGGATTTTGTATCGGCACTCCCACAGACCTTGAATAAGTTTGATGCTATTTGGTTATTTGTGGATTGGCTGGCCAAGTCCGCTCATTTTATCCCTGTATGTACGACTTATTCATCGGAGCGATTGGCGGAGATTTATATCCGGGAGATTTTCCGTCTTCATGGCATTCCAATTTCTCTTATTTCAGACAGAGGTACTCAGTTCACATCGCGGTTCTGGAAGGCTGTGAGCAGGAGTTGGGTACTCGGGTACAGTTAAGCACAACATTTCACCTCCGGACGGACGGACAGTCTGAGCGCACTATCCAGATCCTTGAGGACATGATCTGTGCGTGTGTGATTGATTTTGGAGGGTCTTGGGATCAATTCTTGCCATTAGCGGAGTTTTCCTACAACTATAGCTACCAATCAAGCATCCAAATGGCTCCTTACGAGGCTTTATAGTGCAGACGGTGTCGATCACCTATTTGGTGGTTTGAGCCGGCGGAGGCTCGGTTGTTAGGTACGGATTTTGCTTAGGAGGCCTTGGACAAGATAAAAATCATTCAGGATAGGCTTAGTTCAGTTCACTCTAAGCAGAAAAGTTATGCAGACCGCAAGGTTCGAGATGTAGCATTATGGTTGGTGAGCGGGTATTGCTCCGAGTATCGCCTATGAAGGGCGTGATGAGATTTGGGAAGAAGGACAACTTAGCCCTAGGTACATTTGTCGTTTGAGATTCTTGATCAAGTGGGAGAGGTGGCTTATACACTCGCATTGCCGCCTAGTTTATCAGCCGTGCATCCAGTCTTTCATGTATCCATGCTTCAGAGGTATCACAGAGATCCAACCCACATATTAGATTTCATCACTGTCCAGTTGGACAAGTACTTATCCTCTGAGAAGGAGCCGATAGCTATTCTAGACCGACAGTTTTGTTAGTTGAGGTCCAAGATATTTCTTTCTTTTCGTATCCATGGAAGAGGTAAGCCTCCTGAGGCGTTGACCTAGGAGTCCGAGTCCCATATGCGGAGCCGCTATCCTCACTTTTTTCGGACTCAGGTACTTCTTCAATTTGTGCGTTCGAGGATGAACGGTGGTTTTAGTGGTTGAGGATGTGACGACCCAATGGGGCCACCACTTATTTATTCTTCGTTCTATACTTCTGAGGCCTTGAAAACCTCATACGAGGTTGCCTCGATTTTCATGCACAATCCAGCCGCGTAACCGAATAACTTAAATATGAATTCTGTGTAAAAAAGATGAATTCTGATTTGAAATTGAATAACTTTGATTTTGGTCAACGTTTTGGGTAAATGGACCTGGGCCCGTGATTTGACGGTCCTGCAGGGTCCGTAGGAAAATGTGGGACTTGAGCGTATGATTGGAATCGAATTCCGAGGTCCCAAGTCCGAGAGAAGAGGTTTGTGTGAATTTTTTTGGAAATAATTAAGGGAAATAGAAAAAAAATTTGACTAGAAGACCGGGGTATCAGGCCCGTATTTTGGTTCCGGTGCCCCGTACAAGTCATATATATGATTGAAGCACTTTCTATAAAGTGTGGTTGAAAAAAGACGTCGTTTTATGTGTTTCGGACCCGAAATGGGAATTCTATTGTCTTATGAAGAATCTGGAAGAAATCATGAGTTTTAAGGCTCGATATAATGTATATGATGTTATTTTGGCGATTTGATTGCACGAATAAGTTCGTAGGGTGTTTTGAGGTTGTATGCATATTTATTTTGGAGCCCTGAGGGCTCGAATGAGTTTTGAGTAGGTTCCGGGAGGTCTTAGACTTAAAAACACAAGATATTGCAGGTCAAGGACAAGTTGCACGTTCTAGCGCGCGGCCGCAGTCGTCCTCGCGCGGTCTGCGATGTGAGTCGCGGGGCCGCGGTCATCCTTGTGCGGTCCGCGCTACCAGCTTCAGAGAATCAGCTATCTTCAGATCCTCTAGTGCAGCAGCGTCTGCTTTAGCGTGATCTGCAGTGTGAGTCGTGCGGCCGCGGTCATCCCCGCACGGTTCGTGCTGGGCGCGTCAGAAAGTACAAATACACGGGATTTCCAGTTATTTCTCATTTTTCAAAATCCCAAAACATAAGAAGCGATTTTCTAAGCAATTCTTCTCCTTCAAGACAATTGGTAAGTGATTTGTATCTCATTTTCTTCACTCCGTAACACCTTTTAACATAATTTCAACATTAAATCGAAGAAAACTAATCACATAATTGGATTCGTGGGGGAATGGGTAACCGGATTTTAGTTCGAACCTCTGGTTATTATCACGTTGTCCCGAGGGGCATTTTTCTCATTTTACCTAAATTTGCGTCTTAGCTGTAAATTTAATAGTAGTTATTGTTGCTTGATATGTTTTTTACGAGATGTATTGAAATTAATAGATTCGTGCCATTTAGAGTCGGATACTCGTGGCACAGGAATGATTTCAAATTGATTTTGGAGCCGATTAATGTAAGTGACTTGCAATACCTTATGTGGGGGACCTTTCCCCTAGGATATGTTATTTGGTAATTGAGTGCCTTGCATGCGAGGTGGCGAGCACGTACTTGAGCTAATCACTGAAAATCTGAGTTTTGCTGCTGGACTAATTTTCTGCAATTTCTCAACTCCAAAAATAGTCTTATTGACCACCAGAAACTCACCCAAGGCCATCTGGACCTCAACCGAATGCACCAACACATCTTAAAACCCTACTCAAACTTTCTCCAATCATCAAAATGCCTCAAAAAACATCAAATTACTCAAAACAAATCGAATTTAAGCCTAAGTTTCTAAAATCTTCCGAAATACGCGTATGATCATAAACCCAACCAAACCACATCAGAATGACCTAAAATTTGCACACACATCCCAAATGACACAACGGAGCTATTGCAACTCTCAAAATTCCATTCTTACCCTTATATGAAAATCTCACCTATCAACCGGAAACCAACAAAATATCAACATCGCAATTCAAATCTAATTCTACTTCAGACCTCCAAAACCAATTCCGACCACACTCCTAAATTATAAATCATCTCTCGAAGCTAATCGAAAGATCAGAACTCATATCCGAGCCCTCTAACACATAACTCAATATCCGGTTGACATTTCCAACTTAAACCTTCATAAAAGAGACTAAGTGTCTAAAACTTCAAAAAACTTCTTCCGGTCTCAATTCGACAAACCCAATACCACAAACACAGGTAACGAAGCATAAAGAAGTAGAAATGAGAGAAACAAAAAGGTAACTCATGAGACATCTGGACGGGTCATCACATTAATATCTTCGAAATCATCCCCTTTTTATAACACTAAACATTTAATAAAGAATTCCACTGAATAAATAATGATGTCTTTAATAAATTTTGGCACTGAATAATCCCGTTGAAATCCCAGAACATGGTGTCGCAAGTGAATGAGAAATTTCTAGGAAATAATGTAATACAATAACTATCCGAAATGCAAATTGGACTGAAAGGAAAATACAATACAATACTCTGAAGGAGACCCTGCCGGCTATGAGTCATCTCGAGAGGTAGCTCACCTAATTCTCTAAATCAAACATGCCGTTGGGCCTGACTAGGCCGCTAGTCATACATGTGCTTGTGCAACAAAAATGCACAACAAGAGTAGTATGAGTACAAAACAACGTATACCCATTAAGCATCCCGCCTAATCTCAAAGAAATAGTAACGAGAGGTCCACTTGAACACTTACTAGTGGTCCAATAATTTCAAATACAGGAAAGAAGTGAGTAAATATGAATCACAATAAGAATATGAAATACTCATGTACAAAATACGTGGTACAATTCTCTTCTTTACCAAACTTGAAACTTGTAAATATTCCCTTGTTCTAATAGGTTGGCGCCTTATTACCAAAACATGGAATTTGAAAAATGTTCCCTTATTCTACTGGTGGGCGCCTATTACCAAAAGTTTATATTTGAAAGATATTCCCTGAGACTGTTGCCTGGGTACCTGATCACGTCAAAACAAATAAAACTTAAGAAATTCTTCTTGCCCCAGTCTGGTCCTGGGCAGATACGTGAGAGTTAATCAAATTCCCTTACCAAATATCTCTAAATCTAATCTAACTCCCATTATCGAGGAGGGTTTTGACAATTCTAAAATGATGACAACTTTAAGATTAGGTTATGCTTCTCAAAAGGTACGATTTTCCACTACGTCTTATTATGAGTTATATCTGCTGCTTACTGGTGATTAAAGCAACTTCCTATTATCCAAGCGGGTCCTGACAACTCTTAATTAGACGACAAAGTATGTCTGCTGGGGGTTAGTACTTAGAGCTACGTCCCATTTTCCAGGGGGGGGGGGCTGACAACTCATACAATTAAATCCCATTACCCAAGCGGATCCTGATGACTCTTGTTGGGGAAGCGTTTGGATTTGCCCACGCTACCCGACTGTTCGTGTTCTAGGCTAAGTCCCATTTTTCAAGAGGGTCCTGACAACTCTTTACTGAATCTTACTTCAACATGCAAGTCATTTTATGCCCTTTACTATCTATGATTACCTTTATCCTTAAAATGAGTACCATTTTTCAGGAGGGTCATGAGGGTTCCAACTTAAATGCTACTTCTAATTTCTGGTTGTTTCTGCTAATGATAATTGTTCATGAGGGTTTCTGCGACTTTTACTGGGGAAGGTATTGGTGCTTTCCCCTCTCACTTGCGTCTGTTTGAGTTTTAAACTGCGTTTCATCTCAACTTCCGTGCCTTTTTAACCCTCAATTTTTCCTATTGGGGCTTGCTAGTTAAAGTTGATCCTCTTGCACTCTTTGCTGGAGAGGATATTTATGACGGCCAGTGCCTCTTTTGAGTTGAGCTTAGCCCCATTTTTAGGTGGGCCCTAAGGTTTTGATCATACATGCCATGTGCTTGTTTTCCTCTGCGGATGGCCTCCTTCAGGCTCTTCCGAATTTTTTATTCCCCGATGTTAATCAAATAAAACTTGTTAGTTTGAAAAGTAGCGGTTGGCTTGAGGCATTCTTGTAGGAAACGGCCTCCCCACTGTCGTATTCTGTTGTGTTCCATTGTCCATGTTGATGATGAGTCTCTTGAACTGCTCAGCTGACCCCTCGAAATATTACATTTCTAACCCTTGGCCAGAATTCTTTATGTCATTCGCCGACGATTGATGAATAATGTATTATGCTTTGGCCAACCCTCCAAACCTTGTCGATTCACTTTGTTCTTTATCTTCGTGTTACATTTCCGCTCTTTTGCCAAAATCGTTGCACCCTTTCTTGAAATCACCCGGTTTGTTTATGATGTTTGGTTGTCCTTTTCCCTTTGTGTCTTTACTTTGCTCCCCACTTTGTGTTGCACCTCCGAACCTTTGCCAGAATTCTTTATGCCCATTTTTTATGATTGATGAGTTGATATATCATGCTGGGTCAACCCTCATGGCCTTTTCCATCTTTGTGTTGCGTTTTTGCCTTTTTTGCCAGAAGCCTTATACTTTTTTCTGACGACAACCGAGTTAGGGTGTTATGCTTGGATTAACCCAGAACCTTTGTGGTTTTACTTTGCCATGTCCATCTCTGTATGGTACTCGTTCACTTTGCCGACTTTTGTCTCTTCCGTCAATTGAAGCTCTTATGAATCCTTCCCCTTGCTATTTCAAACTTTATTATCTTTGTTACGTTTTTGGCTGTCATGCACTTCATCCCTTTGGGAGCTGATAATAGGCTTTGAGATTCCTCTCATTTACTTAAACAAAAGACTTTAGAGGCTCGAAAAAAAAATGAAATGCAATGACTCAGAACGGTATTTTGGGTAAAGAGTTCCAGATTCACTGACTATTGAAAGGAAGAGAATGAAAACTTATCTGAGTAAGAGTAGCTGGTTTTTCATGATCATGACATGCACTTCGGCCTAGTCGACCCAGTCTGTCCCGATGACCGAATTTCTGTTGCCATGCTTTTGTTGTTGTGACCATTTATAACCCGATTCCTTCGACCAAACCATAGTGTTGTTTGCCTTACATTGTTCATGAACAGATTTCCACCTACAGCCTCTTTCTCAGTGTTGCTTCCTGCCTTACCTTTGCCTCAGGGTGCCAGTGAGATTTTTCACCAACGAGGCTCTCTCATTTTTATTTCTCTCAACTCTCGTCGCCTTAGGGTGTCAGTGAGGGTTTTCACCAATAAGACACTCTCATTTTATTATTTTCTTGCAAGAACTAGAGTGCTGCCTTGAGGTCCATTTCTCCTTGCTTGCCCAGGCATTCCTTACAGATTGATTAGAAGGTCTTTCTTTGGACTATAATGTAGGCTTATGGACAAGGTTAGAAGGAAAGGGTGCGAAAGGATCAAAAATTTCTTTTATGGGTTCAAAATTTACAACTGTAGGAATCCAAATCAACACAATTTCTGCCGCAGTTTCCTGCTTGGGGCCTTAATATGGCAAATCTGTGAGGCTGCCTACGTATCCTTATAAGGAATCAGGTCAATCGTAGTTCCTGTTGATTCCTTACTTTCATTATTATTTGTTTTCCTTTTCCTCCTCTCTTTCCGCTGTTTCTTTCTCATTTTCCTCTTTTCCTTTTTCCTTTTCTTTCTCTTCTTTTTTCTTCTTTGTTTTTATTTTCTTTTACTTTTATTTTATTCTTGTTTTTTCTTTCTTCTTTTTTTTCTTTTGTTTTCTTTTCTTTCTTTTCTCTTTTCTCTTTTGTTTTGCTGCTTATTTTTCTTCTCTTTTAGTTTTGATTTTCTTGCTTTTGCCTTTATTGTAGGTTCGTCGCCTTTTTTAATTGCGTGCCCGACTCTCGTAATGGATTTCTAAAGAGGAGATATGAGAATAAAAATAATGGAAGCTTAAAGAGGTTAACAAAGGGTAAAGTGTTTAGACATATGAATAAAATTCCTTCGTCATTCCAATCTATAAAACCTGCTAAGTACAAACAAATGGCAAGCATAAACAATGATCCAAAAGAAAATCATACATAATATATTTAGACAACATCCGCATTATAGCCATTTCCACACATTTCCCCTCCACATCTATCAGATACAATGCTCCATTAGACAACACTTTTGATACGACGAATGGTCCTTACCAGTTCGGAGCGAACTTGTTCTTTGCTTCAGCCTGATGAGGGTGGATTCGCTTCAATATCAATTGACCTATTTCAAACATTCTTGGACACACTTTCTTATTATATTCCCTGGCCATCCTTTATTAATACAATTGGCCGTCACATACCACCGCCAGTCTTTTCTTGTCAGTCAAACTCAATTGCTCCAAACGAGATTTGTCCCATTCTTTGCTGTCGATTCCTGCTTCGGCCACGATTTGAAGAGAGGGTATTTCAATTTCAGCCGGGATTACCGCCTCTGTGCCATATACCAACAAGTATGGAGTTGCCTCTACTGAAGTGCAGACGGTGGTGCGGTAGCCTAACAATGCAAAGGGTAGCTTCTCATGCCACTACCTTGATCTTTCCACCATTTTTCAAAGTATCTTCTTTATGTCCTTATTAGCCGCCTCAACTGCTTCGTTTGCCTTGGGGCGGTATGTGGTAGAATTTCGGTGTGTTATCTTGAACTGCTGACATACTTTTCTCATTAAGTGACTGTTGAGGTTTTCCCTATTGTCAGTGATGAGAGTCTTAGGGATTCCGAACCGACAAATGATATTTTCATGTAAAAAGTCGACCACAGCCGTTTTGGTCACCTCCTTGAAGGTTTTGGCTTCAACCCATTTGGTAAAATAGTTAATAGCAACCATGATAAATTTGTGTCCATTAGAAGCTGCTGGCTCAATGAGACCGATGGCGTCCATACCCCAAGAAATGAAAGGCCATGGTACAAACATCGCATGCAATTTAGGTGGCGGAGAGTGAATTATGTTTCCATGAACATGACATTGGTGACATTTGTGCACAAAGCTGAAACAATCCCGCTCCATGGTGAGCCAATAATATCCTTCCCGGAGAATCTTCTTTGCCAAAACATATCCGCACATGCGTGGCCCTCAGGCACCAGCATGCACCTCATTCATGATAGTTGTTGCCTTCATAGCATCTACGCATCTTAGCAAACCAAGATCTGGCATTCGTTTGTATAATATTCCTGCACTGAAGAAAAACCCATTTGACAGACGAGAGATTACTCTCTTCTGGTCACTCGTGGCTTGTACCGGGTATATACCTCTCCTGATATATTCCTTGATGTCGTGGGACCAAGGCTCGCCATCAAGCTCTCCTTCAACCATGTTGCAATAAGCGTGTTGATCATGGACTCAGATGTGTATCGAATCAACATAAGTCTTGTCCGGGTGATGTAATTTTAATGCCAGAGTAGCCAAGGCGTCAGCAACTTCATTGTGAATTCTGGGGATGTGCCTGAACTCTATTAAATTCAATCGCTGGCAAAGATCATGCAAGAATTGTCGGTATGGTTTGAGCATTAAGTCTCTTGTTTCCCACTCCCCTTGAATCTGGTGTACCAGAAGGTCCGAGTCCCCCAAGACCAAGACATCCTGGACACCCATGTCTGTTGCTAATCTTAGACCCAAAATGCATGCCTCATATTCTGCCATGTTGTTGGTGTGATAGAAGCGAAGCTGAGCTGTGACTGGGTAATGATGCCCTTCTTCATACATGAGCACCGATCCTATCCCAACGCCTTTTATGTTAGCAGCCCCATCGAAGAGAAATTTCCATCCTAACTTCTCATCCCATTCTATTCCATCAATATGCATCACTTTGTCATCCGGGAAGTATGTGTTCAAGGGCTCATATTCTTCATCTATCAGATTCTCAGCTAAATGATCTGCCAGTGCATGTGCCTTCATGGCTGTCCTGGTCACGTAGATAATGTCAAATTCCGTGAGCAAGATTTTCCATTTTGCGGGCCTTCCTGTAGGCATAGGCTTCTAGAAAATATTCTTCAATGGGTCCATACGTGAGATGGGATAAGTGGTGTATGATGACAAGTAATGCTTTAATGTTAGGGATACCCACGTCAAGGCGTAGCACGTCCGTTCAGGATGAGTGTACTTAGCCTGGTAGGCCGAAAGTTTCTTGATGAGGTAGTATATGGCCCGCTCTTTTCTCTCGGTGACATCGTGCTGACCCAAAACACACCCAAATGAGTTGTCCAAGACTGTCAAATATAAGATCAAGGGCCTTCATGCGGGACCAATACCAGTGGGTTCGACAAAAACTCCTTTATCTTGTCAAAAGCTTCCTGGCACTCTCCCGTCCACTTCACTGCAACATCCTTTTTCAATAGCTTAAAGATAGGATGGTAGATGGTTGTGAGCTAAGAAATGAACCGATTGATGTAATTCAATCTTCCCAATAGACTCATCACTTTGATTTTATTCCACGGTGGCAGTAGCTCCTGTATAGCTTTGATCTTTGACGGGTCTAGTTCGAAGCCTCGGTGGCTGACTATGAATCCTAGAAACTTCCATAAGGGGACACCAAATGTGCATTTTGGCAGGTTGAGTTTGAGGTCATACATTTGGAGCCTTTGAAAGAATTTCCTCAAGTCTTTGACATGATCAGATTGCTTTCTGGACTTTACTATCACATCATCCACATAAACCTCAATTTCCTTATGTATCATGTCATGAAAATTGTTGTAATGGCTGTCATGTATGTGGCCTCGGCGTTTTTCTAAAAAAAAGGCATGAATCTATAACAATATGTCCCCCACGGTGTGATAAATGCTGTTTTCTCCGCATCTTCTTTATCCATTAAGATCTGGTGATAGACTACGTAGCAATCCATTAACGACCCGATCTCATGCTTTGCACAATTGTCAATCAGTATGTGAATGTTTGGCAGAGGAAAATTGTCCTTTTGACTTGCTTTGTTGAGATCGCGGTAATCAACACTCACTCTGGTTTTACCATCCTTCTTTAGTACATGCACAACATTAGCTAACCAGGTGGGATATCGTGTGACTCGGATGATTTTAGCCTCAAACTGCTTGGTCACTTCCTCTTTAATTTTCACGCTCACATCAGTTTTAAACTTTCTCAACTTTTACTTGACAGGAGGGAAGGCTGGGTCAGTGGGTAACTTGTGAACAACCAAGTCAGTGCTCAATCCGGGCATGTCATTGTAGGATCATGCAAAGACATCTTTCTATTAAATCAGTACTTAAATTGTTTCTTTCCTAAGTTGTGGCTCTAGATGGACACTTATTTTTGTTTCTCTGACATTATCTGAGCTTCATAAATTGACTGCCTTGTATCGTTCAGGTTTGGTTTAATCTGATCCCATGCCCCTTTCTCGTCGTATTCTGGTTAATCTTTATGTTCTATTTAATGAATTATTATTTTTGAACTAGGCTGGTTTTGAAGACTGGGCCAAGGATTCCTTTTGCATGTCAGATCACTGGAACCACCATAAAAATAACTGTACAAAAAAGAAAAGAAAGAGAAGTAAAGAAAATGAAAACTATCAGCACTGCTGAAAGGGAAATTGCATTTCATTAGAATCAAAGATAACAAAGTTTACACATCCAAACGGACGGAAATAACAACTGAATTAACAACTCGGAAGCTAATACAAACTAGACTAAAAGGAAAATCAAAGCCGACTACCACGACTCCCTCCGAGTGGGAAGAAGAGTGGCTTCCCAGATATTGACTTTTGTGTATGTTCCCACAAACTGCACATCTTCCCTGCTCGATCATTCTCCTGTGTCGATCATATTCACCTCATTGAACAGCCTTTCCAACCCCTTTTCAAGATCCCCGTCCGCGTCGATCTGCGGGCCGAGAATCCTTGGTACGGAGCCTTTGCTAGTGTTGGTCTTGACGAACGATTTGGATAACCTTGGGATGGGCTGTGAGAGGGCCCAAGCCTTCTGCCTTAGCTTCTTGGCTTGCCTTATGTATGTAGCTGTAGGCTTGAACCCTAGGCCAAAAGTGTCAGATTTTTTGGGAGGAACACTGGTTGCAAAATGCCTTGTAGAGAAGCACCCAACCAATTGCCGGGCATAAAACCATTCTTCAATATTTTAGAAGCTACCATGACTGACGCGGTTATTATCTTTGGGGTCATGACAACCTTACCTTCTGGGATTTTTTGAACTGATACAGTATCAAATAGCTGGTAGACCCATGGCCCTTTGTTGTCTTCAGATTCAATAAAAGGTATGATTGCATCACCTGAAACGCACTGATTGTATTCACCGTGCACCACAATCTCTTTCCTGTCCTATTTAAATTTGACCAGGTGATGCAGCGTAGATGGCACTGCTTTGGCTGCATGAATCCAGGTCCTACCCAAAAACAGGTTATAAGACTACCACGTCCAACACTTAAAATTCCATGGTAAACTCAACGGGCCCTATTTTCACTTCCAGCACTATGTCCCCCATAATGTCTTTGCCTCTACCATCGCAACCTTGAACAAAGATGTTATTCTTGTGGACCCTTTCATTCTCCACCTCCAGCTTGGTCAATGTTGAGAGTGAAAAAGTATTTGAATTGTGCCCGTTGTCGACAAGAACGCAGATGACCACAACATCTTCACATTTCACAGTCAGATAAAGAACCCGGTTGTGCTCAGTGCCCTCCATGGGCAATTCATCGTTAGAGAAGATGAACCGATTTACCTCGAATATCTTGTTTGCAATCTTTTCCAAATGATCCACAGTTATCTATCCAGGGACATGGGCTTCATTCAAAATCTTCATCAGCACCCGGCGGTGTTCATCTGAATAGATTACTATGGATAATAAAGAGATCTGAGCTAGTGTCTTCCTCAACTGCTCTATGATGGAGTAGTCTGCATTTTCCTTTTCTTCAAAAATTCCGCTGCCTCTTCTTCCGACACAACTTTCTTCATTGGTTCTGGGTTATCTTTAGAGATTCTGCTTTCCTTAATTCTTCAAGAGCAAAGTACCTTCCCAATCGAGTTAAACCCGGGCCTCACATACTTCTTCCCTAACATCCTTTCCTTTATACATAACTATTGCTTGTTCATATCTCCAAGGAACGGCTTTGTTGTTCATGATTGGTGGCTGGATTACCATTTTTACAATGAAGAGCTTTATGTGAACACCCTCCACAACCATAACAGGTTCTCTAGCTACCCTATGTACTATTACTTTTGCCTGTTCCTACTTTGGCGCAACCGTGCATGCTGCGCCCCTTGAACTATGATAGGTTTGTTGATAATTTCCTTTGCCTCGGTTACTAGCTTCTCACTGCTTGCATTCTCAGTTGGCTTAACTTTACTGGATTTGACCATCATCATTGTTTGTGAGGGCCTTTTGGACCCTCCCATTTTTTCGACGATCTCAATCATGTTGGTGTCCTAATAGGCAGGCAGCGGGTCTTGGTTAATATTGGGTACCTCTGGAATATACACCTCCATTTAGTGGGAGTTAATAAGTTCCTGGATAGCGTTCTTAAAGTGCCAACACTTTTTGGTATCATGCCATGGTGCACCGGAACAGTATTCACAGCTAACAAAATAATCCAGATTCTTCGGGGGAGAATTTGGCAAATTTTCTTCGGTTGGTCTCAACATATCCAGTTGTAGTAGCTTGTGGAATAAGCTTGTGTAGGATTCTCCCAGCAGAGTGAAAGTCTTCTTTTTCTGCACCCTTTCATTTCTCAAGGCTGGATTGGCTTGGAAGGCGGGTTTCGGGGGTTGTTAGTAGGCTCTTGGATGAGGGTATTGATTTTGTGGAGTTGGGTAGGTATTTTGTGGGGCTGGCGCACGCCATTGCGCGTGAGCGGGGGGTTATGTATATGCTTGCTCGTGATGGACTGAGAAGTGAGGTTCTAATGGTGGATAGTAATGTTTTGGTGGGCCTTATTGAGTGTGTGTATGTTTGGTGGTGAGGACGAGGTTGGGCGTAGTGAGATGGAGCCCGAGGCTTGAACCAAGTTCCCGACCCCACTGTCGCTACTTCCTCCTTCTTCTACTTTCCGAATGTTCCCCCAGCTCAGCCATGGATGGCCTAAGTAGTTGCCTTAATTGAAGAGTAGCTCATTATTTTATTGGATTTGAGGCCTTCCTCGACCATACTTCCCATCTTGACTACTTCGTTGAAAGACGTACCCACTGGTGACACAAAATGTCCAAAATAGATAAATAATCAACAATCTCACTCTCCTTCATGAGAGGATCAACTCTGGCTACTTGTTCCCTCCACTGGAAACCATATTTCCTGAAGCTTTTGTTGTGTTACTTCTCCAGTTTTGTCAAAGATAGACGATCCGAGACAATCTCAAGATTATATTGAAAGTGGCTAGCAAATTCTTGTGCCAGGTCATCCCAAGTATACCACCGATTGTGATCCTGCCTAGTGTACCACTCCAGTGCCGACCCACTTAAGCTCTGGCTAAAGTAGGCCATTAGCAATTCATGTTTTCCCCCTCCTCCTCTCATTTTGCTGCAAACTCCCCTTAGATGCGCGACCGGATAGCCATGTCCATCATATAAGTCAAATATAGGCATCTTGAAACATAGAGAGACTACACGTCTGGAAATAGACAAAGGTCCTTGAAATTCACGCTCACCTGGCCACCTAATCTCCGCATGTCCCTGAATGATTGTTCTAGACTTTTGACCTTTCTAAGCATCTCTTCATGCTCTGGATTTTTGATTGATTTTTCAACTCCCGTTGAGATTTCGAGACGGGGGGTGGGGGGCATAGGAGTAAGGCTCATGGGTCTTGTAAGTAGGTTATGGTGGATAGTATTGGGGGTCATAAGCTTGAAGCAGGTGTTCATTTGATTACCTATGGAGTGTAGGAGGAGAAGGTTACACATAGAGGGGGGTGAGGAGCAACTTTGGGTAGCGAAGCTGGTGGTGGTTGAGAGGTCGTACCCTGATGTTGTGAATATATAGGAACACTTGAGGGTGGATCAGTGGTGGACTGGTCAGGTGCCTGTGCCAGTGGTGGGTTGAAGGTTGGATTAGCAGGATAGGTCGGGGGTGGCTATCCTCTTGCCCACGCTTGATACATCTCAACCATTTGGCGTTTTAGCTTATACATTTCCTCATTCATGGCATTAATGTCCAATTTCTCTACTTCTATCGAGGGGTTAATAATGCTTACATCGGTTTCCTGATTGGATATGACTTTCTTTCTCTTAGACCGTGTGTTGTAGGAGTGGGTTTCCAGAATGCCGCAAGTACCAACCACCTGTCTAGTCTGGAATTGATACAACACCAAAAGCTCATTAATGGTTAGGTCCTAACACGTAAGCGGTCACATATTGGGTATGAATGCACCTAGATCATGATCCTTCTCTACATGCATCGGTTGCTTGAATTATCTCGACTTTGAATTTCTTTTATCGCGAAGCCCCTTTATTTTAGATTTATTCTCTCTCTCTCTCTCCTATATTTATTCAACTATTCTCAAATTCTATGTAGATTGCCTACGTATCATTATTCCGCATGAATTAGACCGAGCCTAGTTCTTGCAAATAAAATTGAAGCATAAAATATTTTGGGAACTTTCCATTTTATAATAACAAATTTCAGTTACAAGGACTCGAAAGACTGACAGATTTAAACAAGAAACCAACAAGCTCTAATAAAAGACAAACTACAGACTCTAAGAACAACTAACTATGTATAAAAGAAAATGCAGACTCTAGGTTAATTAGTGCTTCAGGTGCTCTAAGGCCCCGCGAGACATCGTTCAGCCTTGCTTTAGGTTGCGTGCTAGACTCCTTTTGAGGAGGTGGAGGTCTTCCATTACTTGCCGAATAAACGTCATGGCAGTGTCAAAGAACATGGATCTTGTCATATCCTCACAGTTGGTGCACTTTGCGGTGATGTAGTCTGTGATCGTCCGTACTCCCTCCCTGATAACACCCTTTTCTTGCAATAATCGCCCAATTTACTCGGCCCTAGCCTCTAGAGCTCGCTCGGCTACCTGATTCAGTTCTTGGAATTACCGCAAATCCATCTACAACATTGCTATCGTTGAATAACAATGTTCTCTTTAGACTTTGAAGTCCCTGGCTTGCTTGGCCACTTTGTTCTCAGCCATGATAACCTTCCTTTTTAACTCAGCAACCTCATAGTCATGCCTTTCTTTTGATTGCTCAATGATGCAGGCTCATTTCTCTGCATTTTTAGCCAATTGTTTCCGAACCCTGGATAGATCTCCTTTTGCTTTATTCATGTCAAACCCATATTTGGTTACTTTTCGCCGTAAATCATCTATGAGCTTTTCATCCTTCGCGCTCCGGGGGGGATTTTTTGCAGCTGTTTTCATTTTCTAGATTTGGGCTCGCAATGCTTCGTTTTCTTTGGTTAATCTTTCATTTTCCCCCTCATCTGCAGTGGCTTGCAAAACCATTTTCAAATTGAAGCTCTTTGACTTGTTTTTCTAATTTTCCTATGGTGGCCCTGTATTCATTTTCCTTGGCTAGCCAGTCTAATTATCCTTGGAACCCAATTTCTTTTTTATACCAAGAAATATACCCTGGTGCAACCTTGCCTTCAAGTATGTCGCATACTCGTGTACCCACCACCAAGTATTGGCATTCGCTCCAAATTTGACGAACGATGGCTTTGGAGAATTGACCATTGGGACTGATCTCAACTGCGTGGCGTCTAATATCCTCGTCCATGGGAATAATTTATCACCTCCCTAGTTGCCTTAGCACTCTATATGGAGCATAAGGTTGGATAATTTGGTGACCCATCAGAAGGAAATGAGGCCCGGTGGCTGGCTATACACGATTTTATCCACGGGGAGCCACCCGAACGTCCACTCTATTTGGTTTGCAGTGATAACCTAGAGACGCGACACCCATTCTGTAATACCCTCAGGTAACCAAAACCCATCAACCCTGTCATAGAATTCTTCTATGCAGCTCTTTGTTGGCGACCCATAATTCAGGAACGGAGGCCGGTGGCATAAGTGTTCGATCATCCATATTTGTAACAATAGGTTACATCCTTGAAAGAAATCTCCTCTCGCTCTACAGGCAGTGAGAGCACGGAATATTTTGGATAAAATCATGGGAACGATGGTGCTCTTGGCCTGAGTTATTAAAGTGCTGACAACCCCTGCTATCCGTATGTCAATATTTCCATCCTTCTGCGGAAACACCAGACCCATCACTAATTCACCACTCAGTATTATCGCAACAAGGTTTTGTTTTTTCTAGTCCCGCCTTTAAACCCTTTGTATTTATCTCTCACATACGTTAGGAGTGATATTATTCAACAATTACCTAAATATATATTAATTATATAAAAGCATAACAAGAATTCATCTTACAAAAGGTTCTATCAAATCTATAGATGACAAATAAAATATTTATAGTAGTATGCATAACTACAATAGTTGAATTCATAACCAATAATGGAAATTGGAAGAAGGAAATGAAAAACTTGTAGAGTAATTCTCCGCCTTGATCCCAGTGTGTTTTTACTTCCTTAGGTGGAATCCTTGGTCTTCTTAGCCTCCTTAGGTCAAAATTAAGTCAAAAGTCTTCTATATTGTTTTCCATGTATATATACCAAGTAGGGTTGGCGCAAACACTTACACCTTGTCCTACGCAAAAAAGGGCTATTTTCCCGGACAAGACGTCCACAGCCGCGGATTAGACCGTGGATTTTACCCAGTTTCTGCCTTACATCCGCTGCAAGTGCGCGACCATAAACTTGTCGCACATCATTAACCCTATGTTGTTTGGAATTTGGACAAACATAAAACACTAATGTTATCGCCCTTTGGATTATCTTTTCAACAATATATTATGGACCTCAATTGGATTTCTGAGCGAGACATTATGTGCATTTTACTAGACAGTGCGCAATATGCCCGGTCAATTCTTTATTTTGTTGCTCTATCAACCTTTGATCCCCAACATGATTCCTCCTTAATTCCTTGGGCTTTTACTAAGACTTCAAAGATTCAAATAAGTTGAATTCATTCAATAACGTCTACACAGCTTGGAATCACTCCTACAAGGTATACAACACACAATTAGTGGGAAACACTAATGGTTAAAATACTAATGGTTAAACTCAATTGAAGTGCAGTCAATTGGAATTTAATAATTGACTAAAATACTTAATTATAGCCGATCATCAAAACCCCACACTTAAACTATTTCTCGTCCTCGAGCAATCAAATTACACTTTATATAGACACGACCTTTTTATACAATTCTTCTAACTCATCACACCAAGAATATTTTGAAATAGGCTAAGTACAAAAGTGAATTGACTCACACGAATCATCCATTATTCACAACTCACACACTTACCCTAACTTAGAGTGATATAACCTTTACTTCATGAATCAAGTTTCATCACACAACAAAAGAGAGTAGTTTCACCCAATAAATTTGAAGAACACTTAAGAACTCAAGATAGAAAGAATTCACTCCTTCTCAGAAATAACATTCATATGCCATAAAAGATGCACCATACACTTGCCTGTAGTGTACTATGCTACTAATCGAGCTCATTCATTCTAGGATCAAGTAGGACTTTATTTGGTTGTAATGTAGGCTGCGGGATGGGTAGGATACATTTAGATATAAGAGTGACTACACCTTCCTAAGCATTTTCATACATATACTTTAACAATTAAACCCCATAGTTATGTCAAACCAAACTCCACCTACAAATCAGGTATATTACTCCATATTTCCTTAAGCACAATTACATCAAGAGTCACGACTTATTAAGGAATATTTTTTTTCACAGCAATACTATTATTTTTTTATTTTCATTTATTTTCTATTCAAGTGTCTCTTTCTTTTCCAAAACAGTGCACCTTCTCCTTATTTCAATAGTTCCAGTTTAAAGCTAAACCAACCACCCCACACTTTAACTTTGACGCAGTTCATAACAATTCAAGTGCTCATGAGAGGTTAGAAGGTTCAAATAGATGGTTAATTTAAACAAATGGGTAAGTCTTGTAAATGTAGTTGCAAAAGAAACATGATTATAGGCTCAAAGGGGTTAACTATGATACATAACAATTCGACGATAATATATATATATAGCTCAACAAAGAAACGCCTATATGACTTCCAAGACTGATAAACACTACAGTTTTCTATTCAATCGCATGAGACAAGTTTTAGATATCAAATGTGATGCACAGAATAACACACAAACTACACACACACGCACACACATGTCACGGAACTCATTCATGATCGGTGTCAGCAAGATACCCTAGTCAAAGCAATTATGCAAACTTAAGCTTATACAATTTAAGGTACTTATACAAGAGCCAAAAAAATGAGCCTAAGCATCACAACAAATATATTGAATATCCTCAAGGAATTACAAATTCAAGAGATATTGCTTCATTGAAATTCATCTCACACTAGCTCCTACTCCTAAAAATTAAAAATAACAACACCCCATTCAAACAAAACGCTTGAAAAAGAACTGCGGCACTAAGAAAAACAAAGGGGGGTTGCTACAGTACCTAACAGAAGGATCACTATGATCGCACCAAGGTTTTTTTATCTCTAATCTCGCTTTTAAACCCTCCGTGTTTATCTATTACATATGTTAGGAGTGATGTTATTCAACAACTACCTAAATATATAGTCTCTTGAGAAGTACACACTAAATAGGGACAGTCAATTTATGGCTATGTATAAACAACAACAAACACGTAGTTGAACAAGTAGAGAAATCCAACGGCTTAATTATTTAAAATCATAATAACAATTCATCCTACAAAAGGTTCTATTAAAACTCTAGATAGCAAATTATTTATTCATAATAGTATGTATAACTACAATACTAGAATTCATAACCAATAACTGAAATAAGAGAAGGATGTGAAAAACTCGTAGAAGAATTCTCCACCTTGCTACTAGTGTGTTCTTGCCTCCTCGGGTCGAATCCTCGGTCTCCTTAGCCTAATTAGGTCTAAATTATTTAAACATTTATCAAAACATCATTTTTCCATGTATATATACAAAGTAGGGTTGTTCCAAAATAATTACACCTTCTCCTACGTGAAAAAGACACTTTTTTCCTATACGACGTCTGCGGCCACAGATTGAACCGCAGATCTGGCCGCAGATTTTAACCAATTTCTGCCTCACATCTATGACTAGTGCGCAGTCATGCACGTGTTGTGCATTATTCACGAAAGTTGAAGCCCTTAATTTTTGAACCTAGCGAAAAGTTATGGGAGTTTTACTAGACAGTGCGCAATATGCCTACTTAATTCTTTGTTTCGTTGCCCTATCATCCGTTGATCCCCAAATATGACCCCGACTTTATTCCATGGATTTTTACTCAGACTTCAAAGCTCCAAATAACTTTAGTTCATTCCATAACATCTACATAGCTCGAAATTACTCCTACAAGACATAAAACACATAATTAGTGCAAAACACTAACGATTAAAGCTCAAACTCAACTGAAGTGCATTGAATTAGAATGTAATAATCGACTAAAATACGTAATTATAGCCTATCATCAACAACTATTTGTTGTTTTTACGTTTTAAGGCCATAAAAATATAATTCCACCTGATTACAAGATTTTTGTGTAGTATAGCCCCCGCAATCGGCATGGCTCCAGGCGATGGGACCCGAATCGCGTAAAAATATTTTGGACCATCACAAACCACCTAAGGAACTATAGCCATTTCCTCACCAATAAAATTCCTTATTTTGGCATTTTAAGACCATAAAACTAGAATTTCAACTGATTCCCATATTTTGTTCTACTATAGCATTGACATTGGTTCGGGTGGTCAGACCCGCATCACCTGAAATTTTGTCACCCCCAAAAAAAATCACCTAAAGAACAATAGCCAACACCACACCATAACCGTTCCTCGTTTTATAGCATTTTAGGGCCATTGTCATGCTCCGAACTTGGAAAGTGCGATCAACGCTCAACCAAGTTAACTCGGTTAAGCAAGCATGTTAGATACTTTCTACCGAACTTGCCCATGAATAAAGTGGAGATGTATTCCATCATTTAAACATTACGATGATTTCATAATCAACACCAATTCATTACCATTAGTATCTTAATTCATTATTTTCAAAATATATTACACATTCATAATTTGAAGTGACCATGTGATACAATTACAACATATCAAGTTTCACTCTTCTAACACCACCATACAACCCACACTATATATATGGAGCCTCTAAGTACAACATAGGAGTAATATGGAAGTGTCGGTGACAAGGATCAGGCTATACCTCAAGACGCAACATACAACATTAAGTGACATCAGGCCCAAAACAAAGTAGGGCTCAGTAAAGCCTGCTGAATAAAAAGTAACTGTTAACGAGGACCAAAGTTGCCGCTGATGATCACCTACTTTTATTGAAGATGCAACACCCATGCAAAAGGGACGTTACTGAATGTGGAATAGTACTAGTATGAGAAGCTAAATGTCCTATTTCAAAATAGAATGCCAATATAAGAAAGGCAAAATCATGAAAACAACAAAAAACAAAGAAGGATATCCAAATGGCAGGTTTAAAACATAACCTTTTTGAAAATACGAAAATAATATATATTTTTGTTAGGAGATAATTAGCACCGATATACCATTGTGTTTTCAGCAGGGAGCCTGATCTCCTCTAGATCGGCTATGCCATCTCATCCAAATACATTCAATATACACAAACTAGAATCACAATCTCAATCACAATTTCAATTACAATTCCATCACAATCAGTACCATTGCATGGCAACGACCCGGTTGGCTAGACCTTTTCACCATAATTCTGTGTGGATTCACATAATCCTTTTATATCAATAATCTCATCCCAACTAAAGGAATAATCACAATACACTCCTACACCGGAACTTGTAGTTTGAGGGTTAGGTTATTTTTATAAATACTCCCAAAAATATTTTTATTTTTGCACACAAAGAACACAGAAGTACAATACGTTCACCTCATAACCTTTCACACTATATATAGCTTTATTAGTACTTTCAATCATTCACAACATCATTATTTCCTTAGCTCATTTGTCCATACTTATGAATCTTATTCATGGCACGTTGGCCATATTTCATATTCCACATTTTTCATTTCTTGACTTTTCATGATCATCATCACAACCACCAACATATAGAATATCTTGGAAATAATAATCTTAAGTTCATCAGTAGTGGAGGCACAATAATTTGTAATCATAATACAATTTAAAAATCATAAACGAGCTTTTGGAATCAAGGCCTTAAGCATAAATATGATCAATAGGGGTCTTAGATGCATTGAGTTTTCTTTCACAATTAGTCATAACAACATGCTATTTTAACATGATTTGAAATCGTACTATCTCGACATATTAGTCACACTATGATACATTCCCGGTAGAGAACACAAGATGATAGGTGAATTTCGTGCACATTTTAGTATGTCTTTGAACACAAGTTTGTTCGGAATAGTCAAATGTTTAAGGAATAAATCGAAGCATGGGAATTAGGAACTCGGGCCAATCATATTTGAAACTTATGGGAGCATCATAGACTTTGATTCCAAGAGAGAAGTTTAGCCAACATACGTTGTTTGGGCTCTCCTTAAGTTACTACATCGTTCCAACACTTCTAGTAATAACAATCTATAGGAAGATAGCAATAATCGGTTAATAACATGAAGGGTTCTAATAATGTAACTCTCTTATAATTTTTGTCAAACACCTAGGATGCAAAATAGACTACAAAGCTCTACAATGGTAAGCCCTTCCTCATTCAACCAATTTTAAAAAGAAACTATCCAAACTAGTTCATACACATATTCAAACATATTATCATATGCGTGGTCTATTTCAAATGCAAAATGTACTTGAACTCATTACCTCTTGCATGATAGCTTAAGAGTAGGACTTAAACGATGGTTTAATGAGTGACTTCGATGATTCTTGAAGATTGGTGCAATGATGGATGATTAGAATGCTAGACCTTGTCCTTATCTCTCTAAAATACTTTTACTTCTCTCTAAACTCATCGAACATTCACTTCAAAATGAACCCCAAAGGCTATTTTTCAAAATGGAATTGAGTTATAAAAATAGAAAAATAGACCCTCTGAACTTATGTCTACGGTCGCAGAATGGACCACATAACAGATATGAGGCCCACAAAACTACTACCTCCATACACATTACAATAACTCGGGACCACAAAACATGAATTCTTGGGCGAAATTTTATGGGGCCTCACAACCATAAAAATAAAATTCCGCCTGATTCCCAGATTTTCATGTGTTATTACCCTCCCCATCAGCATGGGTCACGGCGATCGAACCCGAATCGCCTAAAATTTTGTTTCCCCAAGAAAAACAACATAGGAACTATAGTTAATGCCATGCCATGGCCGTTCCTCAATTTTTGGAGCTTTAGGGCCATAAAAATGGAATTTCACCCAATTCCAATATTATTATGTGCATATGGCACGCCATCGGCCTAGGTATGGGAGATCGGACCCGAATTGCTTAAATATTTTCCGGCCCATGAAAAAATATATAAAAAATATTAGTCATCCTCTCGCCAAAACTGTCCCTCATCTTTTGGCTTGATTCTCAGATTTTCATGTGCTATTGCCCACGCCATTAGCATGGGATTGGATGGTCGGACCAAATTCCCCTAAAATTTTGAAGGCCTATGAAAAACCACCAAAGTAACAATTCACGCCATGATCATTCCTCATTTTTTTTTTGCATTTTAGGGCATAATATTGGAATTCGTCTAACTCCCATATTTCATGTGATATAGCTCATGTCATCGGCTTAGGTATGGATGACCGGATCCGAATCACCTAAAAGTTTTCTGGCCAATGACAAACCACCTAAGTAAAAATAGTCAACTCCTCACCATGACAGTTCCTTTATTTGGGGTTTAAGGCCTCAAGACTTGAATTTCGCCCGATTTTCATATTTTAGTCTGCTATAGCGCATGCTATTGGCATGAGTCCTGGGAACCGGACCCGAATTGCCTAAAATTTTGTTGCCCCAAAAAAACCACCTAGGAACAATAGTCAACTCCACGTTATGAAAATTCCTCGTTTGTTGGTATTAGGGCCATAAAAATGGAGTTTTGCCCGATTCCTAGATTTTCGTGTGGTATGGCCCCCGTCATCTACATGGTTCTAGGTGATTGGATACGAATTACCTAAAAATTTTCTGGCCCATACAAAACAACTAAGGAATAATAGTCATCTACTAGTTCCTCATTTTTTGTGTTTTAAGGCCATAAAATTTTAAATTCGCTCGATTTTCATATTTTGGTTTGCTATTGCCCACTATATTGGCATAGTTCCAAGGGATCAGACCCAAATCACCTAAAATATTACTGCCCAAACTAAAATCACCTAAGTAACAATAGTCAACGTCACATCATGACCGTTCCTCCTTTTCTAGCCTTTTTAGGGCCATAAAAATAGAATTCCGCCCAATTCCTAAATTTTCGTGTGCTATAGCTCCCGCCATCTGCATGGATCCAGGCGATCAGACCTGAATCGCCTAAAATTTTATCAACATTATAAAAACTATCTAATGAACAATACTCATCTCCTCACAATGAAAGTTCCTTATTTTTGGCGTTTTGAACCATAAAATTTGAATTTCGTCCAATTCCTATATTTTGGTGTAGTATAGCCCATGCCATTCAACCTGAATCGCCTACAACTTTGCCGACCCATCAAATACAACTTAAGGAACAATAATAATGTCCTCGCCATAACCGTTCCATGTCTATTATGGCAAGACGATGACTATTATTCTCAATGTTGTTTTTAATGGGCAGACAAATTATAAGTGATTCGAGTCCGGTCGCCCGTACCCTTGGCTATGGTTATTTATGGGTTTTTGAAGGGCTGATAGTTTTTTAGACGATGGAGTTAGCTATATTACACAAAAATATGGAAATCGGGTGAAATACTAATCTTATAATCCTAAAATTCTATAAAATGAGTAACGGTCATAGCGAGATGTTGATTATTGTTCCTTAGGTGGATTTTGATGGGCATGAGAAATTTTAGGCGATTCAGGTCCTATCGCCCGACCCATGCTCACAAAAGTCTGAAACCATGTGGAATTCAAATTTTATGTCTCTAAAATACAAAAACATAAGGAACAGTCATGGCGAGACAATGACTATTGTTTCTTAGGTGATTTTTGTGGGTTGGCAAAAATTTTGGCAATTTGGGTCTGGTCGTTGTAAATGCCTAATTTTTTCTCTTTTATTTTCATTTCTTTTTATTATATGTGTATGTGTAGTTTTTCGGAGTTTATTATAGTTTAATTAAAAGAGATCAAGGGATTTGGATCAGTGGTGTTTTAGCCGAATTAGGCAAAATTTGGCCCCAAAATCTAAGCGCATAAGCACCTGAACCAGGTCCAATAGAACGCCTGCTATGGGAGGATTCAAAATGGTATAGTTTAACCTAAAACAACATCATTTTGGATAAGTGACCAGAGGTAAATCCCCAATCATCTAATCTTCCTTGATCCAGCGTATTTAAAGCCTCAAATCCTTGAAAATTTCCCCCATTTTCCCCTTTAGTTATGTTCTTCTTCCTTTCTCTTTACTCTTCCCTCTCTCCACTATCGTCACAGTCTACCTTCGCCGGCCGAAAATCGTCACCACCTGTCGGCCACCTCAAATAATCCCCAGCAGTTTACCATCTTCTCCCCTTCCTGCCGATCCCACACAAATCCTTTAAATCGTTCTCAATCTCACAAAATTTAAACCTAACTGTAACCCTCGACACCACATGATGTTTCTACCGTTGTTACTTCTAGTTCTATTTGTTGGTCTCAAATACCTTTGGCATCAAAGATTTTCTTGTTGGCTCTTTCTTATTTTTCTGCATTAGGTGTTCCCCTTTACCTTTAAGAATATAAATCTTGAATGAAATAATGAAACATACATTTGTCTTAGTTGTCTAAATCTTTTTGGATGGTTTGATACATGTTTTAAGTGACAGATAAAGTGTATGTTCAACAGCTGAAATCAATTTTCATGAACTTGACTTCTTTTAGGATCAAATAACGAAGGTATAGAAGCTTTGTAATTGTTTCCTGGAAACATTATTTCTATTGAATCTTAAGAGCAAAACCAGAGACGGCTCAATAATGTTGGAGGCCTAAAGATAAGCCTTAATAAGAGGCCTTAAACTGGTTTAATAATTTTAGATATTTTTGTTTAAGTTTTTTTCTTTTACTTTTTGAAATGCAATTTTATTTTGACGATGTAACCACTCATTTCATTCGTCCAAACATTACTAACTTTTGATAAGATTTTAATAAGATTATTTTTGACTTCTTTCTCCTTATAACCATCAATATACTGAATAAATATTATTGTCTCCCAAAGAAATATAATAAACAAATCAACTATAGTTTTTATGATATAATTTGTTTGAGGCGTATCTAGAGAGATCTTGAGAGAAATATCTTACAAAGTTGGAGTTCCAAATTCAGTTTTTCAACTTAGAATGAGAAGAACTATAATTGTAAGTACAAATTTAGTTTCCTTTATCTTTTATTAAAATTTTCTCAACCAACTACAATAAAATAAAACGATCACATAAGTATAATAAAATTATAAATTACATATAAGAAGAGTAGCTTTTAGGATCTCCAATTTATGAGGCCTGACGCAAACGCTTTAGTGGCATGGCGGTTAAGCCGCCTTTGAGCAGAAAAGGAGGGATACAGTAGGGAAATTTTGTTTGATTCCAATGAGTTTTATCATGCTCCAACGGTATTGTTTTAAGTGCAAAATTATTCATTAGTAAATTCTTGTTGGTCTTTATGTTTAACAAGTAGGTTGTAGACATAGAATTTTAAAAAGAATCCATATTTGTTTTGAGATTTAAGATCTAAAATTACCGAGGAAATAGTTTGCTCTTAAAAAGTCCATTTCTTACCACACTACTGTTTTAATAAATATGCTTTCAATTTTGGTGGGTTCCCTCAGAAAGTCTAGCCACTTCTCACTTTTTTTTTTAATAATTGTTGAGTTCATAAACAACCGGAACATGGAAGATTCACTTATATTTTCTATGTCATATAATTAAAATTGGGTAATTCATGCGATAATGTGATAATATTGCAAAGAAAGTTCATCTCATGTGTAGTTCCTTTTTTGCTTTTCGTTTTCTTTATTAATAAGTACTTATGGTATTGTCTAGGGGTGTGCATTCGATTTATCGATTCGATTTTGACCCTTATCGATAATTACTTATCGATTATCGATTTGTACATATGCCTATCGTTATCGTTTCAATAAGGTTTCGATTTTTTCGATTTTGATTTATCGATTTTTGAGGCTTATCGATTCGATTATCGATTACACCAATAAGAAAATTTGTGGCATTCCACGGAAATTGTATCGCTATAAACACGCCTAACTAATATGGACAAAAAGAAGCTAAAATAAAACAAACACCGTTTATAACATAAAAATTATGTCAACAGGCACATGCAACGAAACTAAATTAAGGGATCAAATGGATGCCACCAATACTCCAACGGTATTAAAAAAATAAAAATACATCATCACTGCTATTTCTATTTTCCATTAATTTGAACTTCATTCCCTTTAGCTTTAAATATGATCATTCCTTAATTTGGTAGATGAAATAATTAGGAGTGTGCATTCGATTTATCGATTCGATTTTGACCGTTATCGATAATTACTTATCGATTATCGATTTGTACATATGCTTATCGTTATCGTTTCATTAAGGTTTCGATTTTTTCGATTCGATTTATCGATGAATCGATGACAAATAATCGATTCGATTTATCGATAAATCGATTCGAATGCACACCCCTAGTATTGTCGTTGTGATATGTAGGCATATTTCTGCGAACTAATTAGGAGCTAAGTAACAAAAGGGGTTTTTGAATCTATACTCGATTTTGGAGTCATAATTAAACCTATATTCACTTTGTAAAAAAGTTTGCAAGTGTACTACTTTACAATCAACTTTAGATTTATCGGGTATAAAGTTAAAAGAATTTAGTCCACCGTAAAAAAATTACACTTCAAATGCACTTAAGGTCAAGTATGTCTGAAGTGTAAACAATAGTTTCATGCATTTAAGGCTAATAAATCTGAAGTGAAAAATTGCACTTTAGATGCACTTAAGTCCAATAAGTCTGAAGTGAAAAATGCACTTCAGATGCACTTAAAGCCAAAAAATCCGAAGTGCCACAAACGTTCTCATTCACTTAGGCCAATAAATCTGAAGTGAAAATTTAGACTTCAAATGCACTTAAGGTCAAATAAGTCTAAAGTATAACTAATGGTTTTATGCACTTACGCCAAAGTTATAAATGAAACTTTTCACATCATATGCACTTAAGGCCAAAAGGTTTAAAGTACAATAAACATTTTGCTACACTTAAGACCATCAAATTTGAAGTGAAAAATTACAATTCAGATGCACTTAAGGCCAAAAGGATTGAAGTGCAATAAATATTTTTATCCACTTAAGATAAATAGGTCTGAAGTGCAAATTACTCATAAACAGAAATTTGTTCTTCGAATTACATTAATCCAATATACGATTTAATACCTAAATCTACTTCAAATGACCTCAAATTTGAAATATAACCATCTAATATCATAAGGAGAAAACCCCGATATTCAATTTTTTAAAACAACCATATATCTAATGAACCCATTTTTCAATTAAGAAAAATAAGAAGAAGAAACTTTAAATAATAGTAAAAAATAAAGCATCATAACAGCTTACATATTATGCTCCGTAATATTATATTAAGCGCTTTGCAGTATTTTATTGCGGTGACGCTACGCTCCGTAGTATTATATTACGATGATGTTATACCATGTAATATTGTACGTTGAATTTATTGTGAGATAATTGACATCAGTTCAAAAACCCAGATTATTTAAAAATTATAAGTATTATGCTATTTCAAAAAAGTGATAAGTAAATTCATGAAGGTGAGGGAGTAAGCAAATCAAAGAAAATAAGGTTTTGTTGAAGTTTGACATTATGAGGTACAATAAAATCCATGCTACAATATCTCGTAATTATGGATTAGTGCCATACAAAGTACTGCATGAACATTATAGCAAGATACATAAAGTATGTTAAGAGTTTGTAATATTATAAGTAATTATAGATAACTTTTAATTATGTGAATATTTATTAATTATTGGTTTAGTGAGGATTTAATAAGTTAATAATGAAAATGAGGAAATTATTGGTTAAGGCTTGATAGCCCAACGTGGCAACATGATTTGTCAATTAAATGACTCTTGAATTATATGGCAAGGTCTCAAAATTAAAGGATTATGTGGCTTAGTCATATACAGTGTGGGGCTCACACCCACTTATATAAAAGTTCTCTCAAAATAGTAAATTAAGATGCTTATGACTATATGTAGTAACGGATGATCTTTTGCCTAAAAGCCATTTTCTTTGTTCATCTTGTTGTGAGAAATTTAGCTTCTATTTAAATAGTATCTAAAAGTAAACTATGTTTAGTGTACAAGCACGAAAAGACAAAAAGAAGCGCAAATCTGGTTTTGTCGAGATGTAATTTTAATAGAGCACGGTACAATTTTTCTTAAGAATATCACACGGATTTTTCTTTATCTCGATCAGTCGTTATGTGTTTTGTCGCAATTGACATATATTAGAGGGATTGTCAAGAAAATCGACTCAGGTATGTTAAGGCTATTCCTTTTTTCTTTTGGCATTACAGACGAAACGAGAAAATGCGTATCTTCCATAAATAACTCTATTCATACAAATCATAGAGACTCTTATCTTCTTGATTCCCCAAATGTCCTATTACTCTATCATCTGTTCATAAGTCTTAGAAAAATATGTAAATTGAAAAAAAAAAGTTTGCTTCATGATATTACTCAAAGGCATAATGGTCTTATGACATTCCAAGAGATTTTATTGGCATACTTCTCAACCATTGCATTCATTTATACATGTACATTGGCCCATTACTAGATGGTGTTATATGTCAAGACCCAAACTGATGGGCCGCAACGGGCACGCGGTACTTTACTCAACCAAGTACCAATTAAATGTATATTTTAATTTCATACTACATGAATAACTAAGTCGGAGAGGCTATCGTAAAATAGGTAGAATACAACAGATAATGCAAACTTATACATTTAACATATGGGCCTCTAACACCAAAATAACCACTTAAATACTGAACATATACCTACAAAGCCGTACGATCTTTTACGTACATAATATCTGTCTACAAGCCTCTAAGAATACATAATTTTCATAAAGGCTGGGAGAGTCCCGCCATGCCAAATAATACACATCTAACTCATACTAACCAAACAAGTAACTCTGAAGAAAATATAGCGTACCAACATCTTCCGCTGAGCTAATAGCCTATTTGGAGGGTTCTCGACCTGTCCATTGGGGCCTGTAAGTCTGGATAACTTTATAAGTAATGAAATAATTATAGTACTCTGCATATGCATATGAATGTCATATCGTGCATAGGTATATGTTTCATATCATCATCAGCCTATGAGGGCGTCCCATCATATCATCTCGACCACTGTGAGAAAAATCATAACCATTTACTAGCTAATTAGGTGGTGGTGCGTATATAACGCCGTAACCTTTTCCCATATCCGATATACACACACACACACACACACACACATATATATATATATATATACATATAAATACACATAAATATATACACACACGTATATAACACCATCTGAGTGAAGAGTCAATGTACATGTATAAATGCAGGATACGCCTTCGAAATACGTTGATATGATTTTCTCGTAATGCTATAAAACTCAATATGCCTTTCGGATAAACTACGTTTTTTTTCTAAGGCTCATGAATAGATGATAGAATAATATGACACATGGATAATTCAGAACATAAGTATTTCTATCATTTCTATGAATAATGTCATTTATGGAAGTTATGTATTTGCACGTTACATTTACATCGTATGGATCATGCCAAAAGAAAAAAGGGATAGCCTTAGCATATCTGAACAGATTCTCCTGATCTTCTTTAACGCCTGTTTGTTGCGATAATACATAATAACGGATCGAAGTAAGGAAAAATTCCATAAAATCGTACCTTACTGAATTCTTGAAATCGTACGTTACTGAATTCTTGAAAACTCACATTTTGGTGGGTAATTATTGGTTTTTTTGAAGAAGGAAATCTTTATATTTGTAAGTGCCTAGTGTTCTGGTTGGAGAATGGAACTTTAGGTGAAAGAGTAAAATGTCATTCTGACTAAAAAAGATCTAAGATTTTTGAAAGACCAAGAATGCCCAAGCTTTTCTTGTACTCTTTTGTGGCTTACACGTTTTTAGCTACCAAGAACAAATGAGTAATTAGTTATTTGTTTGAATATTGGCCTACTACCACATGGCGAGTGGTGCAGAGATTATTAATCTTTATCCGCTTATTAATTAATTGGGTAATATTTTATTACCCAATAATTAACTATTTACAAATATAATTCAAAAATGACCTCATATTACTGAGAGTTCTACTTACATTTTATATATTATACTACCGTGGTTATATGATATCTTTAATGGTATTAGTTTATAATTATCGAGTATTATCGCTCCACCGGTATTTTATTCCAAATGCCAAACTTGGACGAATATTCATTTTCTTTAACTTGCTTCCCCTTTCACCTTCATGAATTTACTTATCACTTGTGAAATAGCATAATTCTTATAATTTTCAAATAATCTTTTACTTGTACGGATGTCAATTACCTTACGACAAATTCATCGTACAATACTAGATCATGTGACATCGTCATAATTTGGTGCTGCAAAGCGTAACATCATCGTAATATAATACTGTAGGATGTAAGATCGACGTAATATTGCGGGGCGTAATATCATTCCCCCCTCCCCCCTAGAATATTCATCCTCGAATGTTGGCTGATGTACTTGTCATTATCATAACCTACAGCTCTTGCGAATACCATAATATTTCCATGTTCATTTAGGCAAAAATTCTTTGAATAAATCCAAAGTCTAGGGTATTCCCCCTTTTAGTCTTTTTGCTCGTATCATGACTTGTGACTGATATGTTTCTAATCTTGCAACCACTCCTACCTCCTGTCATGCAACCTTTATGACCCCGACTTTGTAAGTTTTCTTATGCAATTCATTTTTCCTTATTTCTATTAGCTTTTAGCCAATCTTTACGCCTTACTTTGTAAGCATATACAAGGCTTAGTAGGATGCCTCTCTGGGCATCTATAGGGATATTGAGGTTCTTCGCTCGATACTTTGTAAAACTTGTGAATATGGTCATTACTTATTTCATAGAACTGGTTATCCATTCGTATGTCTTTACTGTATCTATATGTATCATACTATATCGTAATTTTTTTACTTCAGTTTATCATTATTCAAACAAGGGTCCAAATGTCATTCATTATCTACAACAATTATACCCCCATCTGTTTCAAACAATATTAGTCCCAGATTCATTTGAATTCATTTAGGCTATATTAGGTTTTTTACGACTTAGGGAAACTTTTAGCAAGCTTGTTTTTATGGGTTTAATCCGGAGGAATTATCCATTCTCGTTACCATCGTATCCATATTCTTGCCTTGCTAAAACCTTGCTGCTTTGCCTTACTTAAGCTTGCGACCTATCTATATTTATGTATATTAGTGACAACCTTCCTTCAACATGCTTGTATTATAGGTTTTCTTATATCACTCTGGAATATCAAGTGATAAATCACATCGTCTCTAACTCATCTTTAGTGTGTTAGCTAGCCTCCTCGATACCTAGAAACCATAGGCTATGAGATATGCCATTGATGATGCCACTACCATTCCTAGATATTAAATCCCTGTGCTTCTAGCCTTCTATCTGAAGTATGGAATATAACAACCTTTTGTATTTAAGTATCTCGTACGTTGTTCACCTTTACCTTACTTATCTTAAAGTCACATCATATCTTTTATATCTTTCATGACCTCCCTTCCACATAGGTATAATCACACCCACAGCTTGAAGCTCTCTTATAATACATGCACCTCTGGTGGGAGCTTCATATTGACTACTTATAAGGTTGTTACTTCTATTATTTAACTGGCTTTATCATAGAGCAGTTAGAGACTATGGTTGGTGTACTATCTTTCTCGTACCTCTAATTTTAAAGGAGATCCTGCAATGTTCTTGATCAAAACGTTTCTATTTTTTTTGGTCCAATAATCAAACTCCTGATTTACTTGGGTGATAGGCCTTTATGTCGGCTTAAGCTATCTTCCGATCTATGGTCCCTGGCATTAGTTATTCTGTTTAGCCGACTGAGAAAAAAACTTGATACAATCCTTTAAAAATTTAATCTTTCGTCTAAATACTGGGATCTATTCTTTCTTTTAACGTATACAAAAATCTTCTATGTATGTATATGTTGCATGTATAAAACTCCGAATCCTTAAGTGCATTCATAACGTAACCTACTATGCATCATTGATCGAATAGTTTTTTTTTCTAATCTTAGCTTTCTTTCAGCACAAGCTATTACTTTTCCTGGTCTTTCTGCTCTTTTTTTGTGTCAATACTTAGCTTACCTTAGTGCCTACACTTGCCAGAGTTTTAATACAAGTAATATGATATCGAATATTACTTTTAATTCTTACTTTCCATTCATTAGCCAAGGTAGGTGCCACTTTCCTTTGGAATGCTTATAATGTTATTGCGAGATTGTTGTTACACGACCATTTCCTCTTTAGGTCGTTGTGCGTAGGATGAAGCCTTCTTTATTATCTCGTCACCTAGTCTTTCGTTGTCGTACTTAGGGAGAAACGTTGACTCTCATATAGCTGTAATCTTATTATGGACCTTTTTGATGTCTTTACTTTCCTATAATCATCTGTAGTTGCTTACTTCCATGCCCTCGTAGTTGTATGGTTTCTTCTAAACTAATTTTTGGCTGCCTTCCCAGTGGCACTTTCTTTTATCCCCATACCTACTCATACGGTACCTTTAACTAACCGGACACTTCTTTGAATATATCTCAAGTATTATAATGACATTCTTCAAGGTTGAATTCTCTATGTTAGGTTCTACTGTGTTTATCTTACACGATCTGATGATTCGTCTGTAACCTCCTATTTAGCCATAATTGGGATTTTCTTGACCAATTACTAACTACTCGTTTGACCATTCTCATATCAATATTCCTCGTAATCTTTCTTGAGTTATTTTCTTTGTCTTAACTTACGTCTCGTAGTGGCTCCTTAGTTATTAATGACAGCTCGGGCAGGAGCTTTTACTTCATCTGCTTGATGTCTTGCTTGGATAATACTCTTGAATCGTGCCGTATCTGTAAGATTTGGATAAGTTCCATCTCATTTCTCTTTCATTTATCGCATTCTTGCTTTGCCATTCCATAGTCACTACAAACACTTAGTTCTAACTTAATGCCACATCACTCCATATATTCCCTTTTAGGGGTGTACTAAGAGATGAAGCCACGAGGATCTACCTATAGATGTTTTACCTCTTCATCTTTGGTGTCATTTCAGAATATCAATGATCGTTACTCACCTTGCAGCAATCCTTCTGTAACAAGGATTACAAATTCCCATACCCGCGAGGGTTAAACTAAATGTAACTGGTACATACAGTCCCTTACTCTTAACTTTGCTAGCATTACTTGCTTTAGGGAAGCATCTTCCTGAATGACCATTTTCTAAATTTCTCATGAATCTTCTTTTTTTTTCCATCCTATTATCGCTGGAACGCAATCTGAAATTCTCATGATGTTGACTATTGTCAAAAACTCAGTCCCTAATTCATATTCAGTTTATCTTTTTCACCAGCCCATATTGATTTCTATTAATCTAGGGTCTAAGTTTTCCTTCTGTTAATCACGTTAGAGTTGCAAAGTTATTTCTCAAAATAAGGATATGACATTATGGCCTATATTCTTTTATTGTCTCAAGGCCTGACATCTTTTGTCTTTTCCTTCACTTGACTATAAACTCTGTAATATAGTCATCATTTTTTGGACATACCGTTGTCATCCATGTATCACATCTTACTCATAATGCTTCATTAACTCTCTTCTTATCTCCCACTATTTATCTATGTCTACTACATTACTTTGAAAACTTGAACAAAACATTCTTTTGCTTTTGGCTCCCCTTGCTCCATCCCATGGCTATTCCAACTGCCTAACATTCTTTCTTTACTGGGAATGGAAGCCACACTAAGGTAATATTTATTCCTCCAAGGCTTTTAGTGCTCATATCTAGCTTTACTATTTGTGCACCATCTAGGTGTCTCATGAGGAGATCTATTAGCGCATTTGCAATATCTTTCAGAAATGTCAACTAAAGGAAATAATCCATTAACTATTTTTGGCCACTCTAGCCCCATCCGGATCATGATATACCGTCCTCTTCTTAATCTACACCTATTAGCCCTCAATATGGTATAACCGAGATAGGTGTGGCCAATTATACATACCTTTGTTACTATTGAGGGTAACTCACAATGCTTATATTTTTTTTCCAGAACTGTAATACTGATAATCCTCATTAACTGGGTGCCTTGTACCCTTCTTCATCTTGCTTCATTTGCTTGTTGAAACTTGTATTTATCTTCTTTCCTTAAGGCTTCTTTACATGGAGCTTACACCTTTCAATAAAGTCATGACCTGCTAAAGACCTTACATTTACTTAGCATAAGCATGATGCAAAATCGAGTTCTTCTAAGTCAACAATTCCACAACTATATTTTTCACCGATCGGCTTTCTGAATGTAGACATCATCTTAATACAAATAGAAGTTTGGGGCTTGAATTCTTATAAGTGAGCTCTACCACACGATCTAGTGTAAGAAAAAAGAGTGACAGTCCTAAGTGCCCTATAGCCTCCTGCTTATAAGTGTGGTGCACAACACACCTATAAACAAAACTCTACTAGACACGAATTGTAGAATCCCTAGGATAGAACTGCTGTGATATCACTTTTTTCACGACCCAAACCGATGGTCTGCGATGGTACCCGGTACCTTACTCAATCGAGTACCAACATAATGTATAGTTTAATTTCATACTATCATAAATAACTAATCCGGATAGGCTACCATGAAATAGGTAGAATACAACAGGTAATTCCAACTTATACATTAAACATATGGGCCTCTAAGACAAAAATAACCACTTAAACACTGAACATAGGCCGGAAAGGCCATATGATCTTTTATGTGCATGACATATATCTACAAGCCTCTATGAATACATAATTTTCATAAAGTTAGGGAGAATACCCTTATACAAAACAGTACACATCTAACTCATACTAACCAAACAAGCAACTTCAAAGCAAATAGAGCACACCAACATCGTTCGATGAGCTGATAGCCTACTTGGAGTGATTTTGACCTGTCTATCTGGACCTATAAGTCTGGATACCTTTGTAAATAATAAAATAATTATAGTGTCATGCATATGTGTATAAATGCCGTGTTGTGCATACGTACATGTTTCCTAACATCATCAGCCTCTGAGGGCGTCCCATCATATCATCTCGGCCATTATAGGCAAAATGATCAATGTATACCAGCTGATCAAGTGGTGGTGCGTATATAATGCCATAGCCTTTTACCATACCCTATAGACATAAATATATACATATATACACATATATTACGTTGTTTCAGTCATGGGTCAATGTACATGTATATATGAACGAAATGCATAAGAAATACGTTAATAAGATTTTCTCTGAATTCCATTAAATTCAATATGCCTTTCAGATAAACTTAATCAAATACATAGTTTTTTCTAAGACCCATGAACAGATGATAGAATAATATGACACATGGAGAATCAAGAACATAAGCATTTCTAGTATTTCTATGAATAGAGTCATTTATGGAAGTTGTGAATTTGCACATTATGTTTACACCGTATAGATCATGCCAAAAGAAAGAATGGATAGACTTAACATACCTAAATCGGTTCTCCTGATCCACTTTACCACCCGTTGATTGGGACAACACGTAACGGCAGATCAAAATAAGGGAAAAATTTCAATACGTTATTGAATTCTTGAAAGCTCACATTATTGAATAATGTAACTTTAATTTTTTTTAAGAAGGAAATCTCAATTTTGTCAAGTGTCTAGTATTCTAGTTGGAGAACTGAAATTTAGGTGTGTCATGCCCCAAAACCGTGGGACACGACCAGGGCTCGACCGGGTAGCCCTAGTCAAGCGGACCTTGGTGCCTTTCCTAATCCACGTGTTACCCCGTGATTTCAGTAATCAATTTTAAAGTGAAATAGCCATTTACAATTAAACACATTATTACGCTATATACATAACATACATGCTTACTTTACGTGATCTGCAAGTTATACTGCCCAAATACATAAATACATAACTACATAACCCATGTTTCCTGTCTACGGAGCCTCTAAGGATACAAAAGAGTTTTACAATACATGCCGGTAACATGGCCTCGGCTATACGTTACACATATACCAAAATAAAACTCTAGGAGGGAAAAGCGGCAGAAGCCACGCAGGGCCCCGAGAGGAATGGGGCTCACCAATATAGCTGAAGGAAGATGGAGGAGGTGCTACAGTCAGTAGACTAGAGTAGCTGCTATAGGATCACGTACAATCATCACAAGAATGTAGCGTCCCCGGCCATAGGGACGTCAATACATTTGAACTGTACTTGTATGTATGAACAAACTTTATCCCAAGTAAAGTCAATCAATACATAGATAACGAACAATAATAGACTCAACAATCAATGAGCACGAAAGGAACAACCAAGGCCAACAAGTTTTACAATCTCCTCTTTTCTCCTTTTAACATTATTGCATCATATCAATAATTTCACGACTTTCATTTCAGTATTGATAATGATCACATTCCATCCTTATTACCTCGGCCACCCTTATTACCTCGTCCGGCCTTATTACATCAGCCACTCTTATCACCCTAACGCTAATTTATCCTTTTTTTGTTGCGGTTTGAAATGCGATCCCAGCGGACAATCACATTTCACACAACAACAATAGTTCACAGATCAATCACATGGCTTCAGGCCATCCAGAATATCATTTCACAAAACAAATAACAATTAATAAAGAGTCTTCATTAACATCAGTACCATTTCCATCATATCCAACAACCCGTGTACAATTTAAGTCACCACAATGATTTCCCATAACAAGCCATACATGGTATTACCACAAATATTTCAGTTGCATCAATTACGACTTCTTTTCATCATTTATTACACAACTCTTACCACATAAACACATTCACACACACACACACTTGGTTTGTTGCTATTTACTCACACCATCATATAGGAAATGTTTAACCAACAGTGTCAAGGCATATTAATCACAAGAATTCATGAAATAGGCCATCTTGCCTTAACACCTGTGAAGCAACCACAATTCACTAATAGTCCACATAAGTAACACATACCGGTGACTTTAAAAAGGTTAAAGTTAGCCATACATACCGGGAGTTGAATTTCCTTTTTGACTCTTACTCTCAATTCACCAACTGCCTAGTACCATAAATCTACTTCACAAGTTAATACATATATTTTAGAGTTGAAATTTACAAATACAACCCAAACTCACTTAGATTATCAACCCATCCTTTTTGTAGATCTTTACTTCTACCGAATTCCTCTACTAGATTTTAGATATTAAAGAACATGCATGTATGGTTAAACTTATATTTTCAAGAATCAAGTCATGAGAATCCTCTTTTTGGTTAAATCTGAAAACCAATGAAAAAGGGTTGGGGATTTTACCTGCAAGAACGAAGAAGAAGATAATTTCTAAAAATTTCCAAGCCTAGATGACTTTAAAAATCAAATTGATAGAGATAAGACTTTCTCTCTTAAGAATCCTATCTTCCCTCTCTCTAGTTTTGTTTAGAAAATGGGTTAAAATGAAGGGTTGGGGTGTTTTATTAAAGAAGGGGTTGGGTTGAAAAATTAGAAAAAATAGGAGCGGTCCGCAAACCTGTGGCAGAATAGCCCTCAATAATGCGCTAAAATTAAAACACATAGTGCATGTATGAGACCATTATGCGGTCCGAATACACGTTATGTGATCGCATAGTGCGTCACATAACTCCCTCTCTAAAGGTCAATGTGCAAGAATGCGATAAATAAACCAGAATGCGATCGCATTACAGACAGCATGGTTGTCCTCCAATTTGACAGTGTCCTGCCCAGGTATGCAACCATCATGCAGTCCGCATACATGTTATGTGATCGCATAGTGCATCGCCTAACACAAAATTTCTTGAAAATGTTATCTTTCTAATTTCGGGGTACTTTTCACTCAAAAGTTCCGACCTAGGGACCTAACCGATTGCCCCAAATTACTTGGAATTCTACTTATTTTTAATATAGTTTTTATTCATTATACTACCATGGTCATACGGTATCTTAAATGGTACTAGTTCATAATTATCGGGTATTATCGCTCGACCCATATTTTATTGCAAATGCAAAACTTGAATGAACATTCATTTTCTTTGTCTTGATTTCCTTTTCACCTTCACGAATTTACTCGTCACTTGTGAAATAGAATAATCCTTACAATCTCCAAATAATCTTTTACTTGGACAGATGTCAACTACTATATGAAAAATTAAAGGTACAATACAATAGGGTGTGACATCGTCATAATTTGGTATTGTGAAGCAGAACATCATCGCATATAATACTGCAGTATGTACTATCAATGTAATATTGTAGGGAAACACATTATTTACATGTATATATGTTCATTATATGCATGCGGGATATAGAAAAATGTTACAGCGTTATATATGTGCCACCACCAGATCAGCTGGTATACGTTGATGATTTTGCCCACAATGGCCGAGATGATATGATGGGATGCCTTCAAAGGCTTGATGATCGTATGAACACATGTACTATGCACGAAATGACACTTATGTGCATATGTATGACACTATAAGTATTTCATGATTTTCATAGTTATCCAGACTTACAGTCTAAATAATTTACTCTATGTTTCTTTCATGTCTTTTATTTACCTTTTTATGCACCTTACATACTAGTACATTACTTGCACTGGTGTCTTTTTGTTGGGGATGGTGCATTCATGATTGGAAGAATAGACAATCAGCTTTATGAGCCCTCATAGTAGATGAGGTTAGTATTTACCGAAGGGTCGATAAGACTCCATCTTATTCGAAATGCAACCGAGTCTATGAGTCATCGTGTGAGATTTTTTCTATAGTCTTATGGGAAAGCCGGTACCCTGTCCCATTTGGTGTCAAGTACTCTTAGAGGCTTATTAGACAAAGGTTAATTTTGTATAGTATGTCAGAGATCTCGACGGCCCATATGTATTCATGATTTAACAAATATGGTTCATTGATATAGTTCTTTCCCACTTATAGTTATACATTACAAGTTGTGGCCATGTTGGCTCAGTTACCAATAATAGTACAATAAGAAAAATATGTTATATTGGTACTCGGTTGAGTATGGCACCGGACGACTGTCATGACCCTTCCATTTGGTTCGTGACAAAAGTGGTATCAAAGTAGTTTTTTCCTAGGGAATCTACAAGTACTGTCTATTAGAGTCTTGTTTATGTATGTTTTGTGTACAACACTTATAAGCAGGAAGCTACAACGCATTTAGTATTTTCCTTCTTTCTTCTTACTCTAGATCATGTGGTATAGCTCAGTTGTAAGAATTCAATTTCCTAAGCTCGATCTTATTCATAATACCACGACATCTACATCTAGAAAGATGCTTGGTAAGAGATTAAATGTGGCTATGAAAGAGTTGAGCCAGAGGAACTAGATTTTGCATCATGCATATGATGAGTAAATGTAAGGTCTCGAGCATATCATATGTGTAATGAGACATGTGAACTTCTGGGAAAGGAACCTAAGGAATGAATATTTATCCACCTATATGGTAAAAAGCAACAAGATATTCAGAAGGTAAATACAAGCTTCAACAAGTAAAAGGAGCAAGGTGAGAAGGGCACGAGGTACCCAGTTAATGAAGATTATCAATATTTACAATTCAGGCAAAAAAATATAAGCCTTTTGATTTACCTTCAACAATTAATAGAGGTATGTACAGTTGCCACACCCATCTCATTTATGTCCTGTGGGTGCTTATAGAAGTAGTATAAGAGAAGGACATATATCAGGATCCAGCTGGATTTAGAATGACTTAAAATTATGGAGGGATTGTTTGCGTTAATTGACATTTCTGAATAGTATTGCAAATGTGCTCATAAGATTTCCTTGCGAGACACCCTGATGGTGCACTATAGAATAGTATAATAGAAAGTTTAAAAAAATTATCATTACAAAGATAGGCATTGGAAGCCTGGAAGGCGTAAATATTACCTTAGTATCGCTCCCCTCCCTTCTAGAGAGACAAAAGTTGGGCAACCTGAATAAGAAGTGGATGGATCAAGAAGAGCATAAAGCAACATAATGTCTTGTTGAAATTTATGGAATAAAGTTATAGACATAAATGTTAGCAGGGAAATAAGAAGAGAGTTAATTGTCATGACCCAAAATCCTAACTTGTGGCGATAGCGCCTATCATGGTATTAGGCCAGCTAACCCTTTCAAAACGCTTTGTTATTTTATTTAAAGATAAGTCAAAACTTTTTCATAATAGAAATTTCATAAAAGAGTTGAACTAAAAAAAAACTATGGAAAGATAGCCCAATATTGGATTATCACTAAGTCATGAGCATAAAAAACCACCATTGAATCAAAGTTTATAATAGTCCACCAAATACCAAAAAAGAAAAAAAAAGAGATAATAACAGAAGGAGAGACAAAGGCTCCGAACACCGGTAGCTACCTCATATGTCTCTGATAGCTATGAACTCAACAGTATCTACGACCGATCTCACCTGGATCTGCACACAAGTTTCACCGAGTAATGTAAGTACTTCCAACTAAGTACGTAATAGAAACAAACAAGGAACCAAGAAGCAGTGACGAGCTATGTAAAACTAGTTTATATTATAAATTTCAACAAGGTATATACATGCTTTCTAATCTAGCAGTTTTGGGAAAATCAGTTCGTGCTCAAGTGAAACAAATATCAAATATCCTTGCAATTTTCACAATAAGAACATATAAAAACTAAGGCAACAATAACTGAAAACAAGTACAGCCTCTCGAGATAACAACTATTCAACTCATTTCACCAACTCAATCACTCGTCTCTCAGCCCTCAGTACTCATACTTAACAAGTACATGCTGTCACTAGAGGTGTGCAGACTCCGGGGCGGCTCCTTCATACCAAGTGTTATAATCTGCACGGACAAATCTTGTGTCGCACAGAAAAATCATGTGCCACACAGACAACTCTTCTGCTATAATACCAAATCAGGATCCACACAGACGACTCACATGCTATAATATCAATATCTCCCCATTTGGCCCTAGGCCTCCCTCCGTCATCAACCTCCCTAGTCTCTATGGCTTTCAGAAATCATATAAAACTGTCCAAGCAGAGATAATAACATGAATCAACAAGGAAGAGTAAGAGATGGAGGCATAATAAACAAGAAAAGTTATGACCGAGTACGAAATATCAATTAGCAACTAATTTAGCAAGTACACAACCTCTACGAGTCCCAACAATGTTATCAAAGGGCCTAAAACACGATTTCTAACATGAAGTATAATAAATTTTCCATAAAATAGAGGGGACATGTAGTAAACTATAAGCTATTCGATTCAGCAGTCTCATGAGACGGACCAAGTCACGATCCCTTTTGGTGCACGCCCGCACGCCTGTCACCTAGCATGTGTGTCACCTCCAATATATTCAAACGACACCAAATTCAGGGTTTGATACCCTCAGGATTGGATTGATAATTGTTATTTATCTAAAACATAGGAAAATCCTACTCCGCGATGCTTATACCTTTAAAATCGACCTCTAAATGCCCCGAATATAGTCACAAGCAATTCGATACAATCAACATGAGCTAAAGGAATCCACTCCATAAGGAAATACTATGCTTTAGGTAAAAAGCCAAAAAATCAACTCAAAAGTTGTAGCCCGGGCCCACGTCTCGAAATTTGGTAAAATCCCCAAATTTAGGCAACCTATTTGATTACGAGTCAAACCATACTAGTTTCACCCAAATCCATCTTCGAATTGACATTCACATCCCAAAAATTCATTTGACAAATTTCTACAATTTCCCAAAATTTCCTTCTCAAAATACTAACTGGATGATGAAATAAATGATATATTCATGTATATTAACCAAATTCAAGTTAGAATCACTTGCCCCGTTGGATTTCCTGAAAAACCCACGAAATATATCTCAAACCCAACTCCATAGTCCAAAAGTGTGAAATAATACCATAAACCTAGTTTATTTCGAATACCCTCTGAATTCTCAATGTGCGGTCCACACAATTCCAAAGGCATCCGCACATCCCAGCTCATGTGGCCGCATGCTTTGGTGATTGCACTACCAAGATTTTGTACTTTGTCCATAACTTTCTCTAGAAATGTCCAAATGAAGAGTTCTTTACCTTTATGGAAACTAAACACGAAGGGCTATAACTTTTATTTTTAATCATCTCAACATTACTTGTATATCAAAAGATATAAGCTCTAAAGTCAGACCGGCGAATCTAAAGAACTACCTGGAGTGTGGCCGTTAACAGAATTGTTCGGTCGACACTCCTCCTCTGAGGTCTGCATATTTCTACTGTGGTCCACACTTTATTGTACAACCGCACCTCTCCTCCTTAGCACTCCAAAATGTGCGGTCCACACTTCCAAAAGTACCAGAACAATATTAGAGTGTCAAAATACACGAACATGCTCAACTCAGCCCGAAACACACCCGAGGACCCCGAGACCTTAAGCAAAGGTACCATCAAGTTCTAAAACACCATTTAAGCTTAGTCGAACCTTCGAATCACTCAAACCAACATAACATTAACAAATTACACCCAGATTCAAGCCTAAAGAATCTCTATACTTCTTAATTCCACAAATGATGCCAAAACCTACCAAACCACGTTCAAATGAACTCAACATTTGCACACAAGTCCGAAATGACACCAAAAACCCACTCCAACTTCAAAAAATCCAATCCGGCCTCGATATCAAAATATTACCACAGCCGGCCAAAATTGCTAAAATTATAATTTTTGCCAATTCAAACCTAATTCTACCACGGACCTCCAAATCATATTCTGGACATGTTTCTAAGTCAAAAATCACATAACGAAGCTAATAAAATCATCATAATTTAACTCCAAGGTCATTTTCACATATGTCAACATCCATTCAACTTTTCTAACTTAAGCTTTCACATAGGAGACTATGTGTCTCAATTGACTCCGAAATCACTCCAAACCCGAATAAACTAACCCGATATATCATAATAGAGTGGAAGAACATAGAAGAAGCATGAAATAGGGGAAAAGGGCTACAACTCATGAAACAACCATCTGGGTCATTACACTATCCCCCTCTTAAACAAACATTCATCCTCGAACGGGTTTAGAACATACCTGGAGACTTAAATAGGTGTGGGATATCTACTCTGCATCTCCCGTTTGATCTCCCAAGCATCCTCCTCCATGTGCTAACCTCTCCACTACAACTTCACAGAAGTTATCCTTTGACCTTAACTTTCGAACATGCTGCTCCAAAATTGCCATTTTCTCTACATCATAAGTAAAATCCCCATCCAACTGAACCGTACTGAAATCCAAAACATGAAATGGTTTATCGATATACTTCCAGAACATAGAAACATGAAGCACTATATGCACATTTGAAAACCGAGGTGGAAAATAAAGCTCGTAGGCCACCTCCCCAATTCTCCCTAGTACCTCAAAAGGCCTAATGGGTTGAGGGCTCCACTTTCCCTTCTTCTCGAATCTCATAGCATCTTCCATGGGTGAAACCTTCAGCAACACCTTCTCCCAAACTATGTAAGACACATCACAGACCTTTGTGTCAGCATAACTCTTCTGTCTTTACTGGACCATGCAAAGCCGCTCCTAAATCACTTTCACCTTGTCCATAACATCTTTTACTAAGCCAGTATCCAATATCCTGGCCACGCCCGGCTCAAACCAACCCACTAAAGATCTACACCGCCTCCCATATAAAGCTTCGTACGGAGTCATCTAAATACTAAATAGATAACTATTGTTGAAAGAAAACTCCACAATGCAAAAACAGGTCCTATGAACCACCAAACTCAATAACACACGTACGTAACATGTCCGCCAATATCTAAATAGTGCGCTCATATCCATCTGAGCATAAAAGAATGTGCTCAACTCGACTTGAGTGCCTAACTATCGCTGCACGAACCAATGGTAATAATCCACCAAACAAAGAAAGATCTGAATATCTGTACTCGAGGACGGTATGGGCCAACTCTGAACTGCCTGTATCTTCTTTGAATCAACCTGTACACCCTCACCGGACAGCACGTGCCCTTAGAATGCCATGAAACTAAGTCGAGACACACAGTTGGAGAAGTTAGCATAAAGTTTATCCCCGCTCAACCGCTGTAAAAATTTGCAAATGATGGGCATGCTTCTTCTAGCTATGAGAGTACACCAGGAAATGATCAATGAATACAATAATAAACGAGTGAAATAAGACTAAAACACACTATTGAGCGCTAACGATGATAGGGAATTTATCATCCCAAAAGACATCACAAGGAACTCGCAATGATCATATCGGATCCTCAAAGCTATCTTAAGAATGTCTGAGTCCCTAATCTTGAACTGATGATACCCTAACCAGAGATCAATCTTGGAGAACACACCCTCTCCCCGAATCTGGTCAAATAGATCATCAATACGCTTCAAAGAATACTTGTTCTTGATTGTGACTTTTTTCAACTGCCTTTAATCAATGCACATTCTCATAGTGCCATCCTTCTTCTTTGAAAACAAAACCGATGTAGCACAAGCTGACACATTAGGGCTAATAAACCCCTTCTCAAGAAGTTCCTACAACTGCTCCTTCAATACATTCAACTCATCTGGTGCCATTTAGTATGGATGAATAGAAATGCTTAAGTGTCTCGTACCAAGTCAATTCTAAAGTCCACATCCCTGTTGAGGCATGCCTGCCGGGTTCGCAGGAAACACATCCAAAAAATATCCCACCATTGAAACAGAATCACTAATAGGGGATCTCAACACTAACAACCCTCACAAAGGCCAAATAAGATAAACAACCCTTCTGAACCATCCGTTGGGCCTTTAAATATAATATGACTCTACTGAGAACATAGTCTAAAGAATCTCGCCAATAAATCCTTGGCAACCCTAGCATCTCCAGTGTCACAGTCTTACTAAGACAATCTAGAACATGGAGACAACTAGTCCATACCCAATATCACATCAAAATCAGCCATACTAAGCAACAATAGATCAACCTTAGTATCTAATCAGTCTATAACAATAGTATCGCCTACCATTGTAGATACATGAACAGATGAAATGAGAGACTGACGGGGCATATCCAAATAATGAGAAAAATATGATGATACATATGAATAAGTGGAATATCAAATAATACAGAGGAAGCTCTATGGGAGACTAAGATAATACTTGTGATCACTACATCTGAGGCAATGATATCTAGTCTGGCAGGAAGTGCATGGAAATGGGCATGACCGCGACTTGATCGGCATCCCCCTCTTGGGTTACCCCTGCATAACTGAGCTCTACCCTAGGCCGATTGGGCAGGTGGTATAGCTATTGGTGCTAGTGCCATCAGCCGAGAACTCTACTGTGCTTCCCACTCAACAACCTAGGGAAATCTCTCTTGATATGGCTGAGATCCCTACACTCAAAACAACCCCCCCTGATGGGGTTGCTACTCCTGATACCCCATGGAACTACCTGTAGAAACTTGAGAAAACAAGAAATGTTGAGAACTCTATGGTGGTAGTGCACTAAATGGAGAGTGGACTCATTGAGCAATGTGAGAGCTATGGCTGACTGATACACCATGATGAATTGGTCAGGTCGTTTAAGGATGTCTATAGGGATGACGGATACCGTTGTGGAATTGACCTCTGGAAGGAATTCCACCAAAACTCCTTGATACAGGAGGCCATTTGGCCTCCCCCTCAACTTGCTCCTGGCAGTGAACCGACTCTATCTCCCAGCCAATGTCAACAACCTTTTCAAAAGAAGCACCAGATACCCTATCTCTAGTCATGATGACCCGCAGCTGATATGCAAGGACATCAACGAACCTCCTGGTCCTCTCCCTATCTGTGAGAACTAACCAAAAAGGACGACGAGCAAACTCAGAAAATCTCATCTCATACTTTGTCACTGTCATTTCATCTTGCACAACTACTTAAGCTATCTACGGATCCTGTCTTTGCAGGACCGCGACACATACTTCTCTAAGAAGAGAATGCAGAACTATCTCCTCTCATAAGCCATCCACCAACTGAAACCAGCTCTAGTGAACTGAAAAGTGGTGAACAGGACTCCACTAGTCTCTAGAATACCTGTTGTACAAAGGATCTCTGACATCTATCCAAGAAACATTTGTCATCCATACCCTTAGCACTGCTGAAAGTTGGAGGTTGGAGCCTTGCAGACCTCTCTAATCAACGTTGCTCATCATCAGGCATGATTGTAACCACGCAGTCCTGATCATGTTCAACTGGTTAGGCGGGTGGTACGCCCAATGTCTGAAGTCCCTGCACCACCTACTCGGGTATGTGCACACCAGAAGTATGAGCACCTCCCCCGGCCTGAGAAATGGTTGTTGTGGTCAGAACAGAGACTGCCTAAACATGACCGGTGCACATGGTCAAGTTTTAAGTTAATACCCCATGAAGGCCTGGAATAACAATGGGCACAGTTGGTGCCTAGGCTGGTCCCTTTAGCACATCTACAACTAGGACCTAATATTGAGCTAGGGCAAGTGGTAGATATGTAGGTGTCGTCCTAGCTCTTGTCTGGGATGCACCTATTAGCGGCCTCAGCCTTTCGAGAACCCAATTAGTGGTACCGATTGATGTCCGTCCTGCCCATTAGCGTGTGTCCTCACCATCCGTGGGAGAATGGGAAGTTTAGTTACTAGAATCAACAGGTTCGCACGATAGAATTCAAGAATGTGAAGTTTCCTAACGATTTTTCAGCTCTCAAAGATAAATACAAACGTCTCAGTACTAATCCACAAGACTCTACTAAACCTGCCGATGACTCGTGAGACCTATGTAACCTAGGTTCTAATAGCAACTTGTCACAATCCAAAACCCTAACCTATTGTAATGGCGCCTATCTTGGTACTAGGAAAACCGACCTTTTCAAAACACTTCATTATTCATTTAAATCAGTCAAAACATTTTTCATAAAAAAGTTAAACTCAAAATAAAACAGCAAAAAAGACAGTGTGACATCACGGTGTCACTAAGTCATTAGCATCTAATAGAACCAGAGTTTAAAATAGTATACTAAATACCAAAACATGGAAAAATGATAATAATAGAAGGAGAGACAAGGGTTTCGGATGGCAACAGCTACCCCGTATGTCTCAGGTAGCCAAATGCGTACAAACTCAACTCACCTGGATCTGCACAGAAGCTGCAGGGAATAACGTGAACACTTCAACTCAGTAAGTAACAGAAACAGATAAGCAACTGAGAAGAAGTGATGATATATGCAAAACAAGTTTATTACAGAAATTTCAACAAGGTATAGACATGTTTTCTAATCTAGTAGTTTAGAGAAATTAGTTCGTGCTCAAGTGAAACAAATATCAAATCTCCCAACAATTTGCACAATAAGAATAGAAAATAAAATAACTAAAACCAAGTACAGCCTCTCGAGACAACATCCACTTAACTATTCTCAACCACTTAATGACTTGGCTCTCAACCTTCAGTACCGACACTCAATAGGTGCCTGCGATCACTGGGGGTGTGCAGAATCTGGAGGGGATCCTTCAGCCCATGCGATATAATCTACATGGACAACTCACGTGTTTCACGAACAACTCACATGCATAATATCAAAACAAAGCCCTTATGGAAAACTCACGTGTCGTACAGACAACTCGAATGCCGCAGGGGCACTCAAATCGGTATCCCCACGGACAACTCACCTGCTATAATATCAATATCTCCCTGGTTGGCCTTAGGATTCACTCAGTCATCAATCTCCGTAGTCTCCACGGGTCATGTATCAACAAGCAAGAAAATCAAGAAAAGTTGTTGCTTAGTACAAAACAACAATTAGCACCTAATTCAGCAAGTCCAAGACCTCTACGGATCCCACTATCATATGATATAAAACATGATTTCTAAAATCAAGTATAGTCAATTTTCCATAAAATACATAGGACATATAGTAAACTTAATGTTATTCCATTCAATAGTCTCACAAGACAGACCAAGTCACAATCCCTTTTAGTGCACGGCCTTATGCCAGTCACCTAGCATGTGTGTCACCTAGCATGTGCGTCACCTCCAAAGTAGTCACATGACACAATATCTAGGTTTTCATACCCTACAGAACAGATTTACAAATGTTAATTATCTCAAACCGAGAAAAATCCCACTTCGCAATGATTTTACTTATCAAATCAGCCTCTAAACACCCTGAATTTAGCCACAAGCAATTTGATAAAATAGACACGAGCTAAAGGAATAAATTCCATAAGGAAATACCAAGATTTAGGTCAAAAGTAAAAAATGAAAGTCATATCTAGGCCCATGGACCACGTCTTGAAACTGGATAAAACTCACAAAATCAGATAACCTATTTAATTATGAGTCCAACCATACTAGTTTCACCGAAATCCGACTTCAAATCAACATTCAAATCTCGAAATTTTATTTGATGAAATTTCTATGATTTTCCCAAATTTCCAACTAACAATACTAATCAGATGATGAAACCAATGATATATCCATGTATATTATCCAGATCCGTGTTAGAATCAATTATCCTGATGAATTTCTTGAAAAACCCACGAAAAATCATCAAAAACCGAGCTCACAAAATTGAAAAATGTGAATGAATATACTAAACCTAGTTTATATACTACACCCTATGAATTCCCAATGTGCATTCTGCACAATTCCAAATGCGGCTGCACATCCTAGCTCCAGCGGTCGCACAAAAATTTTGCGGCCATAGCCATTGTTGACTGCACTGCCAGGCCTTTGTATTTCGACCATAACATTCCCTACAAATGTCTTAATGATGACTCCTTTAACCTTCTATAAATTAGAAAAAAAGGAATACATTTTTTGTTTTTGAATCATCCAAAAATTCCCTATAGATCAAAAGATATAAGCTCCCTCAGTCAGACCAGTAAATGTGCAGAACTCCCTGGAGTGCGTCCACATACAGAATTATGTGTCCCGCACTCCTCCTCTGAGGTCACATATTTCTATTACGGGCTGCACTTTCATGTGCAGTCCACACACTCCTTTGTCTCAGCACTCCAAAATTTGTTGTTCGCACTTCTAATAGTATCAGAACATTATTAGAGTGTTGAAATGCCCCAACTCGCTCACAACTCACCCTATAACACACTCGAGGCCCCTGGAACCTCAACAAAAGATATCATCAAGTCTTAAAATACCAAATAAACTTAGTTGAACCTTCGCATCACTCAAAACAACATAAAAACACCAAATTACACCCAAATTCAAGCCTAAAGAACTTCTAAACTTCTGAATTTCACAAACTATGTCGAAACCTACCAAACCACGTCAGAATGACATAACATTTTGCACACAATTCAAGAATGACATCACAAACCTACTTCAACATTCGTAAATCCAATTCGACTCCGATATAAAATTTTCATAGACGGCCAAAATCGCCAAAATTCTAACTTTCGCCAATTCAAGCCTAATTCAACCGCCAACCTTCGAATCACTTTCCGGATGCATTCCTACATACAAAATCACCTAACGGAGCTAATGGAACCATCAAAGTTCATATAAAAGTTTGTTTCTTTGTAAGTCAACATCGAGTTAACGTTTTCAACTTAATCTTTCAAATAAGAGACTGTGTCTCAATTCACTCCGAACCTTTATCAACTGACCCGCCATGTCATAATATAGTTGAGGAACACAACAGAAGCAGAAATTTTAGGGAATGGGGCTACAATTTATGAAACGATCGGCCGGATTGTTACATCAATGAAGCATTATGATTAAGATATGGTACATGTATGACAACGACAAATCAAGAAAATCACAGTATTACAGAGTATATAGATAAGAAATGAAAAATATGAGAGGTAACAAACCTTCAGGAAATAAAATAATATAGGTCATCAATTTGCATCCTCATTTCGAAAACAAGTTTGTGACTCTAATGTGATTACCAGAAGGAAAAATTAGACCCCATAGTAATAGAAATCAGTATGGATTGGTGAACAACACAAACTAAACATGAATTAGGGACATCTTGACATAATTTTGTAAATGTTCACAAAGTGAGGCTTAAAATTGGCTAAATGTTGGAAGAAAGAGGAGAGAAGAGTTGCATAGGTGCATATTAAAAGTTAGAGTCATACATGATGAATGATAGAAGGTAGCAACAGTTACGTGATTAGAAAGAGGCTTAAAGGGGGGAAAGTCCTAGACTCAGGACTTGTTCAAAGAACAATTGCCAAAATGGAAAGGAGAATATTAGAGTATTCACAAGAGTGATGTGTTATGTGAATGACATGTGCATCAGTCAACATTCGAGGACGAATGCTCCAAATGGGGGGAACGATTTTACACCCTACAGTATTATATTACGATGATGTTAGAATTCAATGAAGGATTGATAATACTCCTTATTCTGAGTGCAGCAAGTCTATAAGTTATCATGTCAGAATTTTGCTACAGACTTATGGGTAGGTTGGTATCTTGTCCCATTTGAAATGAAATACTCTTAGAGGCTTTGTAGACAGAGGTTCGTTTTGAATAGTACGGAGGAGGCATTGACGGCCCATATGTTTTCATGCTTTAAGAAATATAGTTCATTAATATAGTGTTTTCCTACTTATAGTTATACTTTACAAGTAGTGGACATGTTAGCCTAGTTATCAATGATAGTATGATAAGAAAGATATGTTACATTAGTGCACAATTGAATAAGACATTGAGTGCCCGTGGTAACCTTTCGGTATTGGTTGTGACATCACCATTGTAAAATATCATAAACTACATTAAAATATATTAAAAACCATATATAATCATCGTCCCCAAAGAAGAAGAATAATGAGGAGGCGAAGAAGAAAATGAAGGAGGAGAAGAAGAAAACGAAGGAGGATAAAGAGGCATGAAATTGTTTAAAAAGTGGGTACAAGTTAAAACTTCAAAGAAAAATGGGTATAGTATAAATGAGGCAAACCAAAGAGGGTGCCCAGTGAAATTATTACTTAAGGGGCTTTTGAATCTACACCAGGTCTTGGGGTCACCATTGAACCTATACCCACTTCGCAAAAAAGTTTGCAAGCGTACCCACTATACGATCAACTTTGGACTTATCAGGTCTAAAGCTAAAAGAAATTAGTCTTAAATGAAAAAAATTGCACTTCAAAGGAAATAAAGGCCAAATAGGCCTAAAGTGCAACCAATGGTTTCATACACTTAAAGATATTAAGTTTCAAGCAAAAAATTACACTTTAGAGGCACCTAAGGCCAATAAGTCTGAAGTGAAAAAATGTACTTCAGATGCACTTAAGACCAACATGTCTGAAGTGAAAAATTGCACTGCAGATGCGCTTAAGGCCAAAAACTCTAAAGTGCAGCAAACATTTTAATTCACTTAAATAAGTCTGAAGTAAAAATTTGCACCTCGGATATATATAATGCAAAATATGTCTGAACTATAATTAATGGTTTCATACCCTTAAGGCCAATAAGTCTGTAATATAATATTGTACTTCAGGTGCACTTAAGGCCAAAAGGTCTGAAGTGCAACAAATATTTTTCTACACTTAAGCCCAATAAGTCTGATGCGAAAATTTGCACTTCAGATGCACATAAGGCCAAAAGGCCCGAAGTGCAACCAATGTTTTATGCACTTAATGCAAAATAGGCCTGAAGTGCAAATCTCCCTATAACAGAAATTAATTCTTTGAATTATAACAATCCAATATACGATTTAATACCCATATCTACTCCAAATAAACTCAAGTTCGAAACATAGCCTCCTAATATAATCAGGAACAAACCCTAATCATCATTTGTAAAAAGAACAATAAATCTAACGAACTCATTTTGCAATTAAGAAAAAGAAGTAGAAGAAACCTTAAACAATAGTAAACAAATAAAGCCTTATAACTGCTCATCATTGTAAAACATCATAAACTACATTAAATCTACTCACGACCACCAAATAAAATTCTTAACACACCAACCTAAAGAAGAAGAAGAAGAAGAAGAAGAATAAGAAAAGAAAGAAGAAGAAGAAGGAGGAGGAGGAGGAGGAGGAGGAGGAGGAGGAGGAGGAAGCTAGAAGTTGTCTTTTCTTTAGTTTGCACTTCATTTGCTAAGACCAGCAAGTTAGAAGAAAATCCCATATTATACTTAATAAGGGTAGTAAATTATGCTTTTAGAAGCCTGAATAGTTATGAATCCCTTGGTCGAACAATTCATCTGTTCTTTCAATTTTTTATATGCACCGGGCATATACAGTCAAACACAGCCCTAAATCTTCTTCTGCTTCAGATTCTGCTTCAATTTATGCTTATCTCTTTTGATCTAGACTTTTAATTTATGGAAATCTTATGTTCTCTACAAATAATCATCACATATTTCAGGTTATGTTGAGAATTTACCGTCTGTTTTCTCCTATAGTGTTGTCAACAAGTATGCATTTTTGCTCGTTGAAAACATATGGTAAATGCTCAACATAACCTGGAATCTATGATGATTATGTGCAGAGCACATCAGATTTCCATTCATTAAAAGAATAGATCAAAAGATAGAAGTATAAACTGAAGCAGCAAGCTGAAACAGAAAAAGATTAGGGCTATATTTTACTGCATTATGGCAGCTGCATATAAAACAACAAAGAAAGAACAGATGAATTATTTGGGACCAAGGGATTCATAACTGTTCAAGCTTCTAAATACATAATTTACTACCCTTATTAACTATAATATGGGATTTTCTTCTAACTTGCTAGTACCAACAAATGAAGTGCAAACTAACGAAAAGACAACTTCAGAACCAATTTACTACCCTCACAAATTGTATTCACGTATGTTAGTTCATGCCATAAGGTAGTCGACATAAATCCATGAAGAGATTATCTTTAAGTTGATAAGAAGTAAATCATATTGGTCTTAAGTGATACAAGGGTGTATAAGGGTGATTAGCAAGTATTAGAAATTAAACAAATCAAAGATGTTGTAACTCGTATTTTTGGGTAAACATAGGGGTGATTAATATACCCAAGAGGTTGTGTTTTAAGGTACTTGAATCATATAATATCTGTATCATAAGCCTTTGTGATGACCCAAACGGCCATCACTTGCTTTTAATTGAATTCTGTGTCGCTGAGGCCTTGAAAACCTCATTTATCATCACCTCAATTTGCGTGCGCAGTCCAGACATGTAGCCGGAAAGATTAAATATGAAATTTTGTGAAAAACGATGAATTTGGTTATTAAATGAGTATCTTCCAGTCAACATTTCCGCTAAATTGACCCAGAGGGTTCGTCAAAAATTATGGGACTTGTGTGTATGCCCGGAATCGAATTCGTTGGTTCTACGCCCGAGAAATGAATTTTTTTGAAATTAAGAATAAAGGAGTTTAAAGATTTTAAGTTCTTGGATTGCCTAGCTTCTACAAGTAGGCGCCATCACAACTCCCAAGGGTGGAAAATCTGAGTCGTGACAAGTTGGTATAAGAGCTCTAGGTTACATAGGTCTCACCATTCACTGACAAGCTTAGTAAATTCTAATAGATCAGTGTGGAGATGTCTGTATTTATTGCCAAAGGCTACAAATTCAAGAAACCTGCATATTTGTTCTTTTCTATCGTGCGGTTTAGTTTCTCAATGCTAATTGAATTTCTACTTTGTTCTTCCGTAGAGGGTAATAACTCGTGCTTCCTCATCTACCGATCAGCAGCCTGAGCCCCCAGCGCTAGCTCCCATGAGGGACCGAGGGTGAGGCTGAGGCCATGCTAGAGGCTGAGGCAAGAACAGAGCTCAGCCTAGGGCAACAACATCCCTAGCGGAGCATCAAGATGATTTTGATGACCAGGTTCCAGCCCCAGTAGTTCCAGTTGGACCAGCTCAAGTCCCAGAGGCGTTTATTACTTCCCTAGTCCTTTAGGATGCTCTAGCCCTTCTATTGGGCCTTATGGAGAGTGTCACTATGGAATGTTAACTTCTCGCAGCACCAGCCGTCTCTCAAGCTCGAAGAGGAGCTCAGACTCCTGTTACTCGCACTCCAGAGTAGGTATCTCCCCATTTTCAGACTCTAGCGACTCCGCCAGTTGGGGCAGTTCAGCCAGTTGCGGTAGCTTAGACCGACGATAGTGCAGCCATGTCCGCCGATGCCTTGTGGAGATTGGACATGTTCACCTAGCTCTTCACTACTACCTTCAGCGTGTATCCATTGAGGATCACCAGGATTATATGGACAGTTGTCACGAGGTTCATAGGAATATGGGCATTTTTGAGACCAATGGGGTTGACATTCCTACATTTCGCTTGTCTGGGTCTACCAACACTTTGTGGAGGGATTATTTCTTAGCTAGACCTGCAGGATTTCCAGCCTTGACCTGGGAGAAGTTCTCACAACTATTTCTTGAGAAGTTTCTCCCTATTACACAACGAGAGGCCTATCAAACAGTTTGAGTATCTTCAGCAGTGATCCATGATTGTCACCTAGTACGAGACCAGATTCATAGATTTTGCTTGCCATGCCCTTATTATACTTTCCACTAAGAGAGATTGAATGGATGGTTCACAGATGGACTCATTTAGCCAATTCGTCTCCAGATTGTTAGAAAGACAGAAATAGAGATATCCTTCTGTGAGGCAGCCAATGTGGCCCGTAGAGTTGAGATGGTACTATCACATAAGGGTGGTCATGGAGCAGACAAGAGACCCCATCATTGAAGGAGATTCAGTGGTACCTCATGTGGAGGTAGAGATTTATATGGTAGAGGCAAAGCTCCTAGACCTTTTCAGTCTGGTCTTCAAGCTTCTCATGGTGATTCAGGTATTCGTGGTCCTCAGATGCAGTATTTTGATCAGCAGCCTTATAGTGCACCACCAGCTCCTATTAGTGCACCACTAATCTATAGTTTCGGGTGGTCATTCAGGTAACTAGGTTTAGCCTCAGTTTCTTCAGCCGCAACATTCAGGTGGACGTTTTAAGTGTGGTGAGTATGGTCATATCCGGAGAGCTTGCCCGAGGTTGGTAGGTACTCAGTCGCAATAGCAGGGTTCTCGTGCTATGGTTCTGGCAGTAGGTGTTGCATAGATCCCTAAATAGCTAGAGGTGGAGTTAGGGATGTTCGACGTAGAGGTAGAGGATTTAGAGGTGCAGCTCAGACTGCTAGAGGTGGAGGCCAGGCAGCAGCAAGTCAACCCAGGGACGTAGTTCAGGGTGGGGCCCGTCTCGATGTTATGCTCTTCCACCCATGCCCGAGGGTGAGGCTTCAGATGCAGATATCACATGTACTATTCTGGTTTGTTATAGAGGGGCTTCAGGGTTATTTTATCCAGGGTCTATATACTCGTATGTGTTATCTTATTTCACACCGTATCTGGTTATGCTCAGTGATCCATTAAATGTCCTATTTATGTGTCTACATTGGTTGTTTAGTCTACTGTTGTAGATCAAGTCCATCATTCTTGTGTAGTTGGGATGGAGGGTGTTGAGACTCGTGTAGATTTTTTACTTGTAGACATGGTTTACTTTGATGTTATATTGGGGATAGACTGGTTATCACATTACCACGCTATCTTTGACTGTCATGCCAAGACTATGACCTTAGATTTATCGGGTATGCCTCATTTAGACCGGAGTAAGACTCCTGGTCATTCTACCCTTAGTGTTATCTCGTATGTGAATGCTCGGCTTATGGTCGAGAAGGGTGTTTGGCCTATTTGGAATATGTTCGTGATTCTAGTGTTGAGGTCCCTTCTAATGATTCTGTACCCATTGTTAGTGAGTTTACTAATGTTTTCTCTTTTGAACCGTTGGATATGCAGCCCGATAGGATATTGACTTTTGCATTGATGTAGCTTCGGGCATTCAGCCCATTTCTATCCCACCATATCGTATGGCCCCTTCTGAGTTTAAAATGTTGAAGGAACGGTTGCAAGACATACTTGAGAAGGGTTTCATTAGCCCAGTGTTTTGCTTTAGTGTGTGCCGGTGTTGTTTGTTAAGAAAGAAGGATTGGTCAATAAGAATGTGTATTGATTACCAGAAATTGAACAAGGTTACGCTTAATAATAAGTATCCGCTACCAAGGATTGATGATTTGTTTGATCACCTTTAGGATGCCAAGGTATTAGTAAAGATTGACTTGAGTTCTTGCTACCATCAGCTAAGGATTGGGGCATCCGATGTCTGTAAGACATCACTTCGCACTTGGTATGGGCATTATGAGTTCTTGATCAGGTTATTTGGGTTAACAACTTCCCTAGAAACTTTTATGGATTTGATGAATCCAGTGTTCAGGCCTTATTTAGATTCGTTCGTGATAGTCATTATTTATGATATATTGATATATTCCCACAGCCAGGAAGAGCATGAGTAGCAACTTAAAGTGGTTGTATAGACTCTAAGGGATAGTCAGTTATATTCTACGTTCTCGAAGTGTCAGTTCTGGTTGAGTTCAGTTGCATTTTTGGGTCATGTTGTATCAGCAAAGGGTATTCTGGTTTATCCAAAGAATATTGAGGAAGTCAAGAACTAGCCTAGACCAGCATCAGCTACATAGTTTTGGAGTTTCTTTGGATTGGCAGGCTAGTATCATTTATTCGTAGAGGGGATTTATCTATTTTAGCCCCGATAATCTGGTTGACCTAGAAGGTTCCCAGTTCAGGTGGTCGGAGGAGTATGAGGCAAGCTTTCAGAAGCCCAAGACAGCTCTAACTATGGCCACAATGTTGGTTTTGCCCACAGCTTCAGGGCCTTATACAGTTTATTTGATGCTTCTGGTATTAGGATTGGTGCATTGTTGATGCAGGATGGCAAGGTCATTGCCTATGCTTCAGGACAGTTGAAGATTCATGAGAAGCACTATCTGGCTCACGATTTTGAGATGGAAATCATAGTTCGTGCATTGAAGTTTTGGAGACATTATCTGCATAGCGTAGCATGTGAGATATTCATGGATCACAAGAGTCTTTAGTATTTGTTTAAGCAAAAGGAGTTGAATTTGAGGCAGAGGAGGTCGATGGAGTTGCTGAAAGAGTATGATATCACCATTTTATATCATCTGGGGAGGGCCAATGTAGTGATCTATGCTTTGAATAGGAAGTCATCCAGTATAGGCAGTCTTGCTTACATTCCGGTCGATAAGAGACCGCTTGCTTTGGATGTTCAGGCTTTAACCAATCAGTTCGTGAGATTTGATGTTTCTGAACCTAGTCATATTTTAGCTTGCATGGTTTCTCGTTCATCATTATTGGAGTTTATCCACGATCAGCAGTATGATGATCCCCATTTGTGTGTCGTTAGAGACACGATGCAATGCGGAGGTGCCAAGCAAGTTTCCTTAGATGATGATGGAGTTTTGAGATCGCAAGGTCAAATTTGTGTGCCTAATGTTGATAGACTCTGAGAGTTGATTTTGGAGGAGGCCCATATCTCCCGGTACTCTGTTCATCCAGGCGCCGCAAATATGTTTCAGGATTTGTGGTAGCATTATTGGTGGCAGAGAATGAGGAAGGATATCGTAGCATATGTGGCTCGTTGTGAATTGTCAGCAGGTCAAGTACGAGCGTTAGAGGCCTGGTAGTGTATGTTAAAGGATTGAGATTCTTGAGTGGAAGTGGGAGTGGATCACTTTGGACTTCGTTATTGGACTCCTGCATACTCGAAAGAAGTTCAACACAGTATGGGTCATTATTGATAGGGTTACTAAGTCAACACATTTTATTACTGTGGAAGTCTCCTATTCTTCGGAGAGGTTGGATGATATCTATATCCAAGATATTGTTCGCCTTCATGGTCTGCTCGTGTCTATTATTTTGGACCTTGTTATGCATTTTACCTCGCATTTTTGGAGAGAGTTCAGCGAAAGATGGGCACAAGGGTTGAGTTGAACACAAAATGTCATCCCTAGAAAGATGGACAGTTCGATCAGACTATTCAAATATTGGAGGATATGCTCCGAGCTTGTATCATTGACTTTGGAGGCTCGTTGGATCAATTTTTGCCTTTAGTGGAGTTTTCCTACAACAACAGCTACCATTCGAGTATCCATATGGCTCTGAACGATGCTTTATATGGTAGAGAGTGTTTGTCTCTAGTTAGAAGGTTTGAGCAAAAGTGGCTCGGTTACTGGGTACGGATCTAGTTCAGGAGGCCTTAGACAAGGTTAGGATTATATAGGATAAGCTCGTTACAGCTCACTCTACACAAAAGAGTTATGCTGACCGCACGGTTCGAGATGTGTCTTTCATGGTCGGTGAGTGTGTATTGCTTCATGTCTCGCCTATTAAGGGCGTGATGAGATTAGGGAAGAAAGGCAAGCTTAGCCCAAGGTTAATTAGTCAATTTGATATTCTTGATCGAGTGGGAGAGGTGGCTTATAGGTTTCCATTTCCACCAAGCATATCGGTGGTGCATCCAGTGTTTCATATGTCCATGCTTTGGAAGTCTCACGGCTAGCCATCCTACGTGGTAGATTTCAGCACTGTCTAGTAGGACAAGGATTTTTCATATAAAGAGGAGCTAATAGCTATTCTAGACCGGCAGATTCACCAGTTGAGGTCGAAGAGTTTTCCTTTTTTCGTGTTCTATGGAGAGGTCATTCCCCAGAGGCATCGACCTAGGAGTCCAAGTCAGATATGTGAATCTGTTATGCCTATCTTTTCCCCGACTCAGGTACTTCCTTCTTAGCCCGTTCGAGGACGAACGATTTTTTTAAAGGTAGAGAATGTGATGACCCAAATGTTTGGGTCATCACTTGCTTTTAATTAAATTATATGTCTCCAAGGACCTGAAAACCTCTTTTATCATCACGTCAATTTGCATACACAGTCCGGACGCATAGCCGGAAAGATTAAATATAAAAATCTTTGAAAAATGATGATTTTTTTTACTAAATGAGTAAATTTGACTTCGGTCAACATTTCACGTAAACAGACATGTAGCGAAATATGGGACTTGGGTTTATGCTCGGAATCGAATTCTGAGGTGCCAAGCCCGAGAAATGAAGTTTTTAAAGGAAATTATTTTCTGAAAAATTTTAAGGAAATTTGAAATGAAATCTAATTCGAACATGGTGGTATCAAGCCCGTAGTTTTGTTCTGGCGCCCGGTATAGATCTTATGTATGGTTTAAGTCATTTCTGTAAAGTTTGGTTGAAAATGGAGCAAGTTTGACGTGATTCTGACCTAAATTGCTAAATTTGATATTTGATGCAGTTCGAGTATAATTCTTGATTTTGAGGTTGGCCTCATTATTATTGAGGTTATTTTGGCTATTTGATGGCATGGATAGGTTCGTATAATGTTTTGGAGTTCGTATGTATGTTTCGTTAGGAACCCCGAGGACTCGGGTGAGTTTCAGATAGGTTGCAGAAGGTCTTAGGCTTAATAACATAGACATTGCAGGATTCAGAGCAATCTCAGTTCTCTAAGTCCTCCAGCGCGGTCTGCGGTTGCCTTTGTGTGGTGCGCGCAGGAAGGGGCTAGCACAGTCCGCGGTCGCCTTTGTCTGGTGCCTTGTGGGTGCTATGTAGCCACAATCCATTTTGTGCGGTATGCACAGTCGGCCATGGTTACTTTTGTGCTGTCCACACAGGGGGTCTGTCAGGGTATAAATAGACGGGATTTTCGGTTATTTTTCGTTTTTCAAAACCCTAAAAACACAAGAGGCGATTTTTCAAACGACCTTTCTTCTTCAAATATAAGTCGTTTTTAACTAGTCTTCTTCAATCATTAACATCTTTTAACATGATTTCAACTTCAAATCAATGATTTTAAGGGTTGAAACTGGGTGTTTTTAGTAGAACCTAGATTTTTCAAAAATTTAGGATTTGGACCTCGATTTGCGGTCCAATTTCAAAACAAAATTATATCTTTGATTTTTGGGGGGAATGTATAATCGAGTTTTGGTTCAAACCTCGAGTTTTGACCACGTAGGTCTGGAGGCAATTTTCAGCTTTTTGGGTAAAACTTTGGAAAACTCATTTTCATGCATTCAAGTTGATTCATTTAGCATTTATTGATGTAATTAAGTAATTTGTGGGTAGATACGAGCGAATTGGAAATGGAATGAAGGGGCAAAGCTATAATTGAAACTTGAGTTTATGTTCGAGACATTGAGGTAAGTGTTCGGTCTAACCCTAGAGGGAGGGATTAGGAGTTGAGTCTTATTTGAAACTTGCTTCTTATTGAGTATGATGTATATGCATGTTGACGAATATGTATATGTTGGTGTCGAGCATGACTGTGAGTCCTAAATATATACTTGTTGTATTCTTAAATGAATGTACGGATTTTTTAGTAGATGAATTATTGATAATGAGTAAAGACTTGGTTTATTTTCATGGAAGTCACTTATCATTGAGAGATGGTGATAACTGAAATGAATAGAGTTGAGATTAGTTATAGCCGGTTTTCCTTTGTCAGGACGTATATGTACTTGTACTGATGATTTCCCTTGCCAGGTTTGTCTGGTTTATTGTTGATCCCTTGCCGGGGCTGTTACTAAGATTATTATGGATTGGGTTGCGTGCCGCAATAGTATTTATTATATATATAACATATTGGGTCGGGTTGCATGCCGCAACAGATAATATATTGGATCAGATTGCATGCCACAACAGGTATATATATATATATATATATATATATATATATATATATGTGTGTGTGTGTGTGTGTGTGTGTGTGTATGTGTGTCTCGGGTTGCACGCTACAAAAAGTAGTATTATTGCAGTGTTTTAGATACTGAAGTGACTTTCCATATTCTATTTAATTTCTGTTTGATTTTAGATATTTCCCAGCAGCATGTGACCCTCCTATTTAAACTGTTTATTCTTGTTTATTTTTCACCATATATTATACAACAGCATAGGTTTATTTGGAGTCTGGTCCTAGCCTCTTCACTACCTCACCAAGGTTAGGCCAAGCACTTACCAGCACATGGGGTCGGTTGTGCTGATACTACACTCTGTGCTCCTTTGCATAGATCCAGGTACTGGACAACAGTAGTAGCTCGGAAGCTAGCCTTTGGTCCACCGAGACACCGAGGTAGCCTTGCAGGCGTCCACAGGCCCGACGTCCCCGCTATCTTTATTTATGTTCTGTTATCTCTTATATTCGAGATAGACAATGTTACGTCTTCAAATGGTTCTACGTAGTAAATCTAAGTAGTCCGTGAATGATGTGACACCAGTTTCTGGGTAGAGGTGTATGTGGATTCTCTTATCATTTTGGTTCATTTTATCAAAGTCTTCTGCTAAGTATCATATCCCGTTGTTATTCAAAAATTTATCGCTTGTTATTAATTGGTTAAAAAGGAAATTAGGAATAAAGGAGTTTAAAGATTTTAGGTTTGTGGCTTGCCTAGCTTCTGCGAGAAGGCGCCTTCACGTCACGCGAGGGTGGGAAATCAGGGTCGTGGCAGTCTTGAAGTGAAACGAGTTATGAAACAAAGGTCGACAAAATTTTGTCGCAACTTAGGTTCATAGTTTTACTTATACATTAGGTTAAATGTTACTAATATTTTATCCTAATATACAAGGAATTACAGGGTGATATGCCCACCATATTAAATATCTATGAGTCTAGTTTCCAATGCATTACACCTTTTATCAATACGACATTGGAGTAGAGAGATATTAAATATCTATGAGTCTAGTTTCCAGGTGGGCTCCTAATTACTAAAACTTTTAATTACATTCCCTTTTTCTCCAGGTGGGCTTCTGATTGCTAAAACATGAACTGTATTCCCTTGTTCTTGAGGTGGGCGCCTGATTACCGATACTTGAATTGTATTCCCTTGTACTCCAGGCGAGCACCTGATTACAGACACTTGAATTTTATTCCCTTGTTCTCCAGTGGGTTCCTGATTATTGAAACTTTGAATTGTATTCCCTTGTTCTCCAGGTAGGGGCCTGACTGCCAAAACTTGAATAGTATTTCCTTGTTCTTCAGGTGGGAACCTGATTGTCGAAACTTTGAATGATATTCCTTTGTTCTCTATGTGGGCTCCTGATTACTGAAACTTTGATTTATGGTCATTTGTTCTTCAGGTGGGCTCCCAATTACCGAACTTTGAATGGTATTGCCTTTATTCTCCAGGTGGGGGCCTGACTGCCAAGACTTGAATTGTATTCCCTTGTTATTCAGGTGGGTGCCTGATTGCCAAAACTTGGATTGTATTCCCTTATTCTCCAAGCGGGTTCTTGATTACCTAAACTTTATCTGTATTTCATTGTTCTCCAAGCGAGCTCCTGATTACCGAACTTTGAATGGTATTCCCTCAATTCTCCAAGTGGGGGTCCGACTACCAAGACTTGAACTATATTCCCTTGTTCTTCAGGTGGGCGCCCGATTACCGAAACTTGAATTGTATTCCCTTATTCTCCCGGTGACCACGTGATTAATGAACTTTGAATGGTATTCTCTTTATTCTTCGGGTTGGGTTTAACTGCCAATACTTGAACTATATTCCCTTGTTTGTCCGGTGCATGCATGATTACCGAAACTTGAATTGTATTCCCTTATTCTTTAAGCGGGCACCTGATAACCGACACTTTAATTGTATTCCCTTGTTCTCCAAGTGCGTTCCTAATTACAGAATCTTTAAATTTTATTCCCTTGTTCTCTAGGTGGGTTCCTAATTACCAAAAATTTAACTGTATTCCCTTGTTCTCTAGGAGACCTCTTAATTATCGAACTTCGAATGATATTCCCTTTATTCTCCAGGTGGGGGCCAGACTGCCAACACTTGAACTATATTCCATTGTTCTTTAGGTAGGCGCCTGATTGCCGACACTTGAATTGTATTCCCCTGTTCTCCAGGTAGGTTCCTGATTACCAAATCATGAAGTGTTTTCCCTTGTTTTCCAGGTGGGCTCCTGCTCACGAAGAACTTGAACTGTATCCCCCTGTTCTCTAGGTGGGCACCTGATTGCCAAAACTGTGTTGTACTCCTTGTTATCCAGTTGGGCGCCTGATTGTAAAAACATGAGTTGTACTCCCTTATTCTCCAAGCGGGCACCTGATTACAACAAAATAGACAAAACGAAAAAACATTTCTGCCCCAGTTTGTTGGCTCGGCACATTTGTGAGTGTTAACTAAATCGTGTTACCAGATATCACTAAGAATTTGAGAGCTAGATCCCATTATCCAAGAGGATCCTGGCAACTCTTAGTTAGATGACAGTTTTAAAAGCTGAATTATGTTTCCTAAAGGTATGACTTCCACTAAATCTAATTATATAAGAAGCTCTTAAAACTACATCCCATTATCCATGGGGGTCCTGAAAACTCTTATGTAACGACAATATTAAACTAAACTATATTTTTTAAAGGTAATACTGATCAATCTACTGGACAAACATCCAACGCAAATAAACATCAAGATACTAGCATCAAAATCTGGAACAGTAGCAGATTTCGACCAGAAGATCGTGTTTGATAATCTTCCTGCATACTGCACGAACTGTAATCACCAAGGACATAATGTTAAATCGTGTCGATGGATTTCAGAAAAGGGAGCAGCAGTTCATACTAGTGATTCAAATGGTAGGGGCAGATTGTCTAAATTAGAAGGTGATGCCAGGGACTATTTGAATGCTAATCTTGTAGGCACTCGAACTGATAGGATGCTACCTAATGTGATTCTTGATATAGGACAGTCAACGGCTTCGGGCTCTGGTGTCCAAACTGTTAAAGTTAGTTCAATTCAAAATGGTAACGGGATACAGATTACCAAAAGGCAAAATACAGTACCATTACACACTGATTTGAATGGTGATAGTGAAAACCAATCTGTTAATGGAATGTCAATTGTGAAACCATCTGCTGCCTATTCTGTTGCAGAAGGTGACATCGAAAGTAATTATGTCCAGAATTTGGTAGATGTTTGTAGGCAAGATAAAACCATCGAGCAGCAATTATTGTTAAATAACAAGCACAAGAGTACATTGTCTGACAAAGCAAATGGTATTAACATAGAAGATTCTGTGGCTAGGAATGTTAGTTCTTATCCAACTGGTGCTTCGGCAGAAAATAATTCTATCCAGAATTTGGTAGATTCCATCGAGCAACAGTTATTGTTAAAGGTTGATAACAAACACAAGAGTACATTGTTACACAAAGCAAATGGTACTGACATTGAAGATTCTGTGGCTTTGAATGTTACTACTGATCCAACTGGTGCTTCATCTGAATCAGTGGCAGCTCCAAGTTACTGTGACGTTTCACAAATTACTGGACCATAACAATGTAGTGAATTGTCTAATCCAGCAGCTCTGCCTACTGTTAATGTCCGAAGATCTGCACAAGTAGGAGCGACTGTAGAACATAATGCAGGGGTGAATGAAGTTTTTGCTCGATCAGATTCTGCAGTAATACCTGGGGCAATGCAGATTATAGCAGACCACAAAATTCCTAATGCACAGGCTGGGCATTTGGCTACTCGTGAAGGACAACTTATCAGATGCAACAGGCAAATAGGAGCCCAAAAATCTGATTTTGATACTGCACAATCCCTTCCAAGTTCAAAGGGTGAGACCTCACATTGTAAAACTGACAATGCAAAAAGAAGTCAAGTGAAGCAGATCGACTAGTAGCAGATAGTCAATAACAGCTCACTGATTGGAGAAGCAAAAGAAGATAATATGGAGGCATCGAATTTCTCTGTCAATAATTAAAATGTTATGTCAATTAAGTCAAGGGAGATGTCGACAGTAACAAATGAAATGGATAGTTCAAAAAGTGCTGGACAACATCACACAGAACTGAGTAAAACATGTCATTTGGATAAGCACACCAAAATAGATGTTACTGCTGAGGACAACATCAGCTCCAACAGGTCGATAAATAACGAACCAATTGATGCCCACTCTATTTCATTACAACTGGAAAGTACGTTGCAATATCATGATGATCGAGCTAAAGCGGGGAATACTAATTTTGATGCTGTCAGACAATCATCAAGTCTTACAGAAGATGAGGGTGCTCAGAATCCAGACCATCATCATATCTCTCGTCAATTTGAAATTACTCAACAAGGCAGCCAGGTCACTACTCCAGCAGCTACAGTTTCTAATGAAGATTTAATTCAAAGTGGTTAGCATTTACAACTTGAGGATGTGTCTCAACAAACTCTTAAAGTCGTTCAACATACAACAAATACCTGCCCATCGATATCAAACAGAAATCCAACTTCACAATCCAAAAACAAAATGCATATCTCTGAAAAGTGCCCAGCTACACATACAAACTCAAGTTCAATTGCTGCACTTTCAAATTTGAATATTGAGAAGAGATCCATGATTGGAGAGAAGCCGATAATTAGAAAATGCTATGGAGATCCGTCATCATCCCCTGCAATTAACAAACAAGTTCTAATGAGAGACATGGTCATCAAATCAAAATTGTGGAAAGACCAACGAGATTATGACGACGAGGAGGGATGGGGAGAAGGATTCACTGATTTTTCGTCTTCAGACGATGATCAAGATTTTGAGGACTACTCTGGTTGAGAGGATAGTGAGGATCAGTACAAAACTCAAAGGATGGTAGCGTTAGTTAAGTGCACTGCTAATATGCAGACAGTCGCAAACAGAAGGACCAATTTGAACTATAATGCTCCAACATTTTTTCAAAGAAATACTACAAAACCAGGTGAAACTTCAACTGCTATTCGAATCGAAACATCAATGCCTATAGCTGTCTAGAATCACAATGTACCTTCTAAGTTAACCACATATTTGGAGAAGGGACAGCAACAAATTGTGTTAACTGCTTCACAAGTCAACCTCCGGAATAGTCAATTTCTGAATGAGGAGATAGGAAGACATATTTACGAACAAGGGGAGGAAGAAGATATCTTATCGCATTGTCGAGCAGAAGCCTCGAGAAATGGAGACTTATCACCAATGCAAAGTAAAACAAGTAAGAAATCTCGTGAAAGAGAGAGAAGTTGTGATGGCAGGATGTGTGTAGACGCTAACATATGGAGACCTCCGATGAGAATCGCAAAGCATAAACGAGTCATGCATCCATCTGTTATAAAGCCTAGTCGTTCGAGGAACAAGCGTGATTTTTAAAACCATATTGAGAAAATTGTTCACAAATATGGAGAAAAGAAAGCAACATATCCTCTTTCTTTACCATCACATTAATATTCATCGGTGTATTATCATCACAGAGTTGGTTATAATCTCTGTGATGATCATATCTGTATTTGATTTTCTTTTATTTTCGTTTTTCGTGCTTTCTATTTCTTGAGGCTTTTTCGGGCCTCGATAGGAGTTATATCGTAAGGTTTCCGCCGGGTATAGTTATATGGGTGACAATATCGGTGCCTCTCCCCCTTATCATATTGTCCTATCTGTTGTAATTTTCATTTTCTTTTTATTAATAAAAACTAACCCTAGGCATTTGCCTAGTGGATTTCTTAAAAAAAAGGTATTACTTCCACCATATCTTGTTATCTATGAAAATATTAAGGCTACGTCCTATTATCCAGGAGGGTCCTGGCGACTCTTAAGTAACAACAATTTTTACACTAAGCTACATCTTCTAAATGTACAACTTTCACTACATATTGTTCTCTAAACCGACATTAAAACTATGTCTCGTTACTTATGAGAGTCCTGAATATTCCTAGTTAAAAGACATTTTTAACCTAAATTATATCTACTAAAGGTACGACTTCCACTACCTCTGGTTATCAAATACGACCTTGAAACTACGTCCCATAATCTAAGAGGGTCATGAAAAATCAAAATCAAGTCTTATCAAATTTCTCTATGACAGAGCTTATGCTAATTCTTGTTTTCTAATAGAAATCTTAAAGCCAACTCCTATTATTCAGGAGGGTCCTGACAGTTCTCAATTAAACGCCAAGTTCAAATTTAAGTTATATCTGTTGGCGACCGCCGATTAAAGCTACATCCCATTATCCAAGAGTGTCCTGACAATCCAAAGTCAGATTTCATCCTAAGAGTTGCAATTTTCATGCCTGAATTATACTAACCTACGGTAGAACTTGCACTAAATATTGATATCTAATGGAGATCTTAAAGCTGAGTCCTATTATTCAGGAGGGTCCTGAAAACTCCCGACTGAATCTTATCTTGAAACATGCAAACTTTGGGACAAACTTGCACTCGCTCGGGGCACACTTATGGTATGTTTTGCTAATTAATTTTAAACTAGGTCCCATTCTCCAGGAGGGTCTTGACAACTCTTATATGAATCCTATCGCTACAACAAAACTGAAATCGACTTATATTCTTTGAAGAACGTTTACGCTAGATTATGCTACTCGTGAGTGTTTGAAATTTCAAACTAGGCCCCATTTTCCTTGAGGGTCCTGGCAGCTCCTAGCTGCATTCTATTTCAAATATGCAAACTATTAAACAAACTTAGGCTACTTTTTATATTAATAGTTATTTTGAACTTTAACTATGTCCCATTTTCTAAGAGGGTCCTGAAATTTACAATCATAACTACTTTGGTGCTTGCTTCACCCCTTCGGAGGATTTCTCCGAGACATCCGGATTTTCTGCCCCTATTTCAACCAAAGAAAGATCTTGTCAGTTTAAAATGTGGTTGTTAGCTTGTAGCATTCTTGCTGAAAATGGCCTCTCTGCTGTCATGCTACGTTGTCGCCAGCTTTCTTGTACTGACTATGAATTGCCTAATTTTCTGGCTGACACAATATGGCTTAGATGAACTGAGTGTTCCGTACCCAAACCATTCTGTCAAATTCCTGATTCTTTTGTCAAAATCTTTGCATCTCTCGTGAAATTACCAAATCATTTCACTGGTAAAGTTGCCCGTGATTCTTTATATCCCACTTTACATTTTGTCGTCTTTGATATGTTCTAGTCATACTGTGCTTTTCAATTTGGAAGCTGGGATAAGCTTTGATCTTCTTTCTTACTTGCTCAAACAAAATTAATCTTGAAAATATCTTGGAGAAAATAAAACCCGAAAGAAAATGAAATGCAATGACTCTGAGTTGTTTTAGTATTAAAAGAATCCAAAATTTGATGATTGCCAAAAGGGAGAAAGAAAAGAGACTTATCGATGGGGAACAACTGGTACCAGTGATCGTTACATGTGCTTCAGCTTAGTCGGTCTGGTCTGTCCAACCAATTTGCTTTCAGTCGCCATGCTTTATTGCCCCTTCTGTAGCCCGATTTCTTCAACCAAACCTTGACCTTGATTATCCTACAGTGTTCTGACCAGGTTTTCACCAACTTAAATCTTTCGTTTATTCATCTTTCAACTTTCTCTTGCCTTACAGCACACTTGAGGGTTTCCACCAGTAAGACACTCTCATTTTGATTTTCTCTCAAGTCCCGTCGTCTTACGGTGCCCATGAGGGTTTTCACCAGCAAGACTCTTTCATTTTAGTTATTTTCTTGCTTTTACCGGAGTGTTTCCCCTAACAAGAATCACTTCTACTTTCTCTACTTGGCATCTCTTGAAGACTGATTGGAAGATCTTTATTTGGATCATAATGTGGGCTTTTTTATAGGGTTAGAAAGAAAGGGTATCAAAGTCTCAATACAATTCAAATGGGATTGAAATTACAACTTTCGGAATAAAATTTCAAACAACCAACTTCTGCCCAAGTTTCTTGCTTGGGGAGTTTTGCTATTTTTTTTTTTGATGGGACCAAACTTTGAGGCTGCCTAGGTATCCGTAAAAGGAATTAGGTCGAGTGTATGTCATGTTAGAAATTGCTTTGTTGTTGTGATATTTCTTTCTCCTCTTCTTTTTCGTTTCTTCTCTTTTTTCTTTCTTCCCTTTCTTTTGATGTTTTCTGGTTTTTTTCTTCTTTTCTTTTCTTTTCTTTTCCTCTCCTTTTCTCTTTTTTTTTGTTTTTTTATTTTCCCCTTATTCTTTTATTCTCATTATTTCCTTTTCTCTTTCCTTTACTAGTCTCTCACGCTTGCGTTTCTTATTTTGCTAATGATTCCTAAATAAGGATATGAAGGAAAATAACTAAAGCTAAAAAGGGATAACAAAATATAAAGTGTTAAGATAGAAGAAGAAAAGGCTTTCGTCATTCTAAACTCCAAAACATGCCAAGTACAAACAAATACGATTTAGCCAAATAAAGTCATATATAGTATCTCTTAACTGCATCAGAATTGATGGCCATTTCTAGACACTTGCCTTCTACATTTGTTTGTTACAAAGCCCCATCAGAAAACACTCTCGACACGATGAATGACCCTTGCCAATTTGGGGCGAACTTGCCCTTTGCCTCCGCCTGATGAGGGAGGACACATTTCAATTCCAACTGACCCATTTCAAACCTATGGGCGTACCTTCTTGTTATATGCTATAGCCATTCTCTGTTGATACAACTGGTCATGGCACACTGATGTTAATCTTTTCTCGTTAATCAAACTCAAGTGCTCCAGGCAAGTTTTGACCCTCTCATCATCATCAGTTTTGGACTCAGCGATACACTAAAAAGATAGGATTTTGACCTCTGCCGGTATCACTCCTTTTGTGCCATACACCAATAAATATGGAGTTGCCCTTTTTGAAGTGCAAACAGTAGTGCGATAACCCAACAATGCAAAGGGCAATTTCTCGTGCCATTTCCTCAAACTCTCTACCATTTTTCGAAGTATCTTCTTTATGTAATTTTTGGCTGCCTCAACTGCTCCATTAACCTTATGGTGGTATGGGTGGAATTGCGATGTGTAATCTTGAATTGCTGACATACTTCTTTCATCAAATGACTATTGAGATTTTCCTTATTATCAATAATGATTACCTTTGGGATCCCTTACCAACAAATTATGTTTGAATGCACAAAGTCGACCATCGCTTTCTAGGTCAAAAACTTGAAAGTTTTGGCTTCAACCTACTTGGTGAAATACTCAATAGCCACCCGGATAAACCTGTGTCCATTAGATGTTGCTGGCACTATTGTCCCAATGACATCCAAGCCCCAAGCAACGAAGGGCCATGGTGCGGACATTGTATGTAATTCAGATGGGGGGGGAGTGAATCAAATCTCCATGCACCCGACATTGATGATACTTTCATATGAAACTGATACAATCTTGCTCTATTGTGAGCCAATAATAACATTCCCGAAGAATCTTCTTTGCCAAAACATACCCGCTCATATGAGGTCCATAAACATTGGAATGTACCTCGGTTATGATGTTTGTGGCTTATCTAGAATCTATGCATCTCAAAAACCCAAGGTCTGGTGTTCTTTTGTATAATACCCTTCCACTGAAGAAAAACCTTCTTGATAAGCGACGAATTGTTCTCTTTTGATCACTTATGGCTTGTATTGGGTACAGTCCTGATATATTCACTGATATCGTGAAACCAAAGTTCACCATCAAGCTCCTCTTCCACAACATTACAGTAAGCATATTGATCATGGACTTGGATATACAGCGGGTCAATATAAGCCTTATCTGGATGATTTTACATCGATGCCAAGGTAGCCAAAGCATCAGCAACCTTGTTGTGGATTCTTTGAATAGGCCTAAACTCTATTGATTATTGAGAAACATAATGCAAACATTCTCAGTATGGTGTAAGCTGCAGATATCGTGTTTCTCATTCCCCTTGAATATGGTGTACTAAGAGGTCCGAGTCCCCCAAGACCAAGACTTACTGGACACCCGTGTCTGCAGCTAACCTCACACCTTAAATGCATGCCTCATATTCTTCCATATTGTTAGTGCAATAGAAGCGCAGCTGAGTTTTAACGGGGTAGTGATGCCCCATTTCAGAAATAAGTACTGCTCCTATCCAAACGTCTATCATGTTAGCGGCTCCATCGAAGAATAGTTTCCATCCTAGTTTCTCGAATTGTTTTATTTCATCAATATGCATCGCTTCCTCATCCAGGAAGTATGTTTTCAGGGGTTCATATTCATCATCCACTAAGTTCTCAGCTTGATTGTGCGCCAATGCCTATGCTTTCATTGCAATTTGAGTCACATAGACGATGTCGAACTCTGTGAGTAGGATTTGCCACTTTGCAAGCCTCCCTATGGGCTTAAGCTTTTGAGAGATGTACTTCAACGGGTATAGGCATGAGATAAGGTAAGTAGTATAAGATGAAAAGTAGTGTTTCAGTTTCTGTGCTACCCAAGTTAGGGCGCAACATGTCCTCTCGAGATAAGTATACCTAACCACGTACGCTATGAACTTCTTGCTAAGGTAGTATATGGTCGCCTCCTTTTTCCGGTAACATCATGCTAACCCAACACACATCCAAATAAGTCATCCAAGACTTTCAGATACAGAATCAAAGGCCTTCCTGGTTCCGGTAGGACCAATACCGGTGGGTTCGATAAATATTTCTTTATCTTATCAAAAGCCTCCTAACATTCCTCCGTCCACTTGGCTGCAACATCCTTTTTCAACAGCTTAATGCTAGGCTCACAAGTTGTCGGGGGCTGAGCAATGAATCTGCTGATATAATTCAATCTCCCCAACAGACTCATCAGCTCAGTTTTGTTCTTTGGACGTGGCAATTCTTGTATGGCTTTAATCTTTGGTGGATCCAACTCAATGCCTCGGTGGCTGACTGTAAATCCTAGAAACTTCCCCCAAGGCACACCAAATGCGCATTTTGTCGGATTGAGCTTGAGATTGTACCTGCGGAGCCTCTGGAAGAATTTTCTTAGATCTCTAACATGGTTAGACCACTTCCTAGATTTCACAATTACATTATCCATATAGACCTCAATCTCCTTTTGTATGATGTCGTGGAATATGGTTGTCATTGCCCTCATGCATGTTTCCTAGCATTCTTCAGACCAAAAGGCATGAACCTGTAGCAGTATGTTCCCCACGGTGTGATAAATGAAGTCTTCTCTAAATCCTCTTCATCCATCAAGATCTGGTGATAGCCTGCGTAACAATCCACAAAAGAACCAATATCATGTTTTGCACAATTGTCAATCAATATGTGAATGTTTGGCAGTGGGAAGTTATCCTTTGGAATTACCTTGTTGAGGTCACGATAATCGACACACACCCTGGTTTTACCATCCTTCTTTGGCACAGGCACGACGTTGGCTAACCAAGTTAGATACTGCATGACTCGAATGACCTTTGCCTCAAATTACTTTGTGACTTCTTCTTTGATCTTTACACTCATGTCAATTTTAAACTTCATCAACTTTGGATTGACAGGAGGGCATGATGGGTCAGTGGGCGTTTTATTGACCACCAAGTCAGTGCTCAATCGTGGCATGTCATTATAAGACCATGCAAAAATATCTTTGTATTCAAGCAACACTTCGATTATTTCTTCCCTAAGCTGCGGCTCAAGATAGACACTTGTATTAGTTTCTCTGATATTATCTAGGTCCACTAGATTGATTTCTTCTGTATCGCACATGTTTGGCTTGGGTTTTTCCTCAAAGTGGCACAATTCATTACTAGTTTCTTAAAATGCTCTTTCCTCATTATACTCTAGTTACTCCTTACATTCTATCTCTTGAATTATTATTTCAGAATTAGATTGGCTTTCGAGACTGGGTCGAAGATTACTTATGCAAGTTATATCATTTGAGCCAACATAAACAGAACTGTACAAGAAGAAAAGAAAAGCAAAGAAAAAAAAAACTATCAGAACTGATGAAAAAGGAAATTGCATTTCATTAAAATTGAAAGATAACAAGGTATATACATCCAAACGGACGGAACATAGACTCTAAATTACAACCCTTGGATAATCCAGAGAAATTGAAAGAAAAATCAAAGAAAACTACCAAAACTCCTTCCTGGCCGGGAGAGGAGTAGCTTTCTAATAGTTGATTTTTGCACAGGGCCCAACAAATAGCACATCTGCCTTGCTAGAGCCCTCTCCTAGTTCTACCACATTCACATCTTCAAACAACTTTTCGAACCATTCAAGAAATTCCTCATCGGGAACAACCACAAGATCGGGACTTATTATTGTCGAGTACTTCTTCGTGCCAGGCATTACAAATAATCTGAAGAGACGAGGCACAGACTTGGGAAGGACCCATACTTTATGCTTCATCTTTTTGGCTCTCTTTATGTATGCAATCATGGGTTTGAATCCCAAACCAAAGGTTTCCATGTTTTGGGGAGAGATACTGGTTGTACGATACCTTGAAGTGAAACCTCCAAACCCTTTCCTGGAACAAACTAATTCTCATCATTTCAACAGAGCCACCATAACTGATGCAGCAGCTATCTTCGGCATTGGAACACACTCTCCTTCTAGAATTTTCTTCAATGGTATCGTGTCATGAACTTGATATACCCAAGGCCCTTTGTCATCATCCGCCTCAATGAATGGTACGATAGCATCAGTATGGGTGTACAGATTGTCCTCGCCGTGCACAACTATTTCTTGTCTGTCGACGTTCAAATTTCACCGATTGATGCAAAGTAGAGAGTACTGCTTTACCGGAATGGATCCTGGATCGCCCTCGAAGTAGATTATAAGAGACAGACACATCAAACACCTAGAATTTCATGGTAAAATCAACTGGTCTTACTGTCAGCTCGAGTACTATGTCACCGATCGAGTCTTTTCCCCTGCCATCGAACCCTCGCATACAAATATTGTTCTTGTGAATTCTTTCATCATGCACCTTCAGCTTGTTTAGGGTGTAGAGGGCAAATATTCAAACTTGAACCATTGTCGACCAACACTCGCGTAACCATAGAATCTTCACACTTCACTATAAGGTAAAGGCCCTATTGTGCTTAGTACCCTCTACGGGAAATTCATCAAAAAAATGTGACTCTGTTTACCTCAAAAATCTTGTTGGCTATCTTTTCCATGTGATTGAATAGGATTTTTTCAGGAACGTAGGCCTCGTTTAGGATCTTCATTAGTTCCTGACGGTGCTCATCCGAATGAATCAACAACGATAATAGTGAGCTTTGGTTAAGCGTATTCCTCAATTGTTCCACTATATAATAATCTTGCACTTTCATATTTTTTAGAAACTCTTTAGCTTCTTCTTCACTCACAGCTTTCTTTAACAGCATAGAGTTATCCTATGTCAGTTTGGGTTTTCTCAATTCCTCGGGGGAAATACACCTCCCCGATCGAGTCAATCCATGGGCCTCACAAACTTCTTCTCTAACCTCTTTCCCTTTGTAAGTCACTGTTACTTAGTCATAATTCCAAGGGACGACCTTGCTGTTAATTATTGGTAGCTGAGCTATAGGTTTGATAATGACAGGCTCTGTGCGAGAACCTTCCACGACCACAACGCGCTTGCTTGTCACCCCTGGTACAACCACTTTTGCATTTTCTTGTTTCACTATCCCATCTCCGGGGGATCCCTTCTTAGCTACAACGAATGCCTCACTGCTTGTTCCACTCAACTTATGTGTCAAAATCTCGCGTGTTAGTTTTTCAACCGGCATTCGCTCACTGGCTCAGATCGTCTTGACAATTTGCAAAGGCTTTTTGAGCTCTCCCTCTTTATCTACTATCTCAATTATATTTGTTTCTTGATGGGCAGGCAGTAGTTTATGATTAATATTGGGTGCTTCCGAAGCTTGCAATCCGATGTAAATAAATGAGCTCTTGGATAACATTCTTCAGATGCCAACATTTCTCTGTGTCATGTACCGAGGTACCAGAACAATATTCACAACTGACACAATAATCAAGTTTTCTCAGGGGAGGATTCGACAACATTGCCTCAATCGGTCTCAACATAGCAAACTATCTCAACCTGTGGAATAAGCTGTATAAGATTCTCCTAATGGAGTGAAAGTTTTCTTCTTCTGCAATCTCTCATTCATAAAAGCTTGATTGACCTGGAAAGCTTGTCTCGGGGGGTTTTGGTAGGCTCTAGCGGGTGGATAAGCATTTTGTGGAGCTGGGTAATTATTTTTTGAGGGTTGGTAGATGCCATTGTGCGTTGGCGGGAAGTGAGTATATGTTTGTGCATGATAGACGGAAAAACTGTGGTCAGGGGGTGGGTAGTAGTGTTGTGGTGGGCTATATGGATTGTGGGGATAGGTTTGGTGATGCGGTTGAGGCTGGTTTTAATATGGTGAACCCCTGGGACCAAACCAAGTTCTTTATTCGATTGTTCCTACCTCTTTCTTCTTATTCTTTTCGATTGCTCTCTCGGTCCAGCTTTGGATAGCCTGGGTGGTTGCTTTGATTGCTGAATAACTCATAATATTTTTAGATTTGAGTCCCTCCTCTACCATGCTCCCCATTTTACTGCCTCATTAAAGGACTTGCCCACTGCTGATACCAGATAATTAAAATAAGAAGGCTCCAAAGCTTATAAGAAGTAATCTACCATTTCACTTTCCATCACTGGCGAGTCGACCCTTACTGCCTGCTCCCTCCAACAGAAGCTATAATCTCTAAAGCTCTTATTGTGCTTCTTTTCATGTTTCGTCAAGGACAAGCTATCCAGAATAATTTCAAGATTGTACTGAAAATGTCAAGCGAATGCTTGGGTTAGATTATCCTATGTGTACTACCAACCATGATCTTGTCAAGTGTACCATTCCAAAGCTGAGCCACATAAACTTTGACGAAAGTACGCCATCAGTAATTCATCTCTCATGCCCGCTTCCCTCATCTTGCTGCGAAACCCCCTCAAGTGTGCCACTAGATCACCATGCCCATCATACAAACTGAACTTGGGGATCTTAAAGCCTATTGGAAATTTTACATCTGGAAACAAACACAGGTCTTTGTATGCCACACTTATTTGGCCACCCAGCCGTCACATATCTCTGAATAACTGCTCTAGACATTTGACTTTCAAGAGCATCTCCACTTGCTCGAGATTTTTTATTGGCTTCTTAGTCTCTTAGGGAATATTTTAATGTTGTGCTTGCCACTGACCAAAAATTTGAAAAAGAATCCAGGGCGATTGTTCTTGCAAAAGCAGCCTTCCGGTGCCATTTTGGGGACATTCAGCTAAGGCTGTATATGGGGCGGTTCCGAACCGGAACCGCGGCCTGGTGGTTCTGCCGGTTCCGGCGGTTCCGATTCTGGCGGTTCTCGGGAACCGTGGCGGGGCGGTTCTACCCGTTGGAACCGTCAGAACCGGAACCGCCAGAACCGGAACCGGACCGGTGCTGGCGGTTCCAAACGGTTCTGTAAAGGTAATTTTTCAAAAAAATTTTTTTTTTTTAAAAACAATTTCCAAATAGCTCTTTTTCAAAAGTAGCCGTTTGGAAGTTTAAAAAATAGCCATTGCCCCCCAAACATTATATAATTACACTATTTCCCATTTCTCAACTATAAATACCCCCTCATTCTTTCACTTTTATTCACCAATTCATCAATATCTCTCAATCTCTCTCAAGCTCTCTTTCAATCTTTCTATTGCAAGTGCTTAATTTGTTGTTGCAAATTCGTGAAACATTGTGAAGTTGTTGAATTGAAGTTTTCAAGTGTATAATTTCAACGATTTTCAATTTTCAAGAAGTTGTTCGTCAATCCGGTAAACTCGTTTCAACTCTTACGTGCTAAGAATATTGTTGTGTATTGTTAGTTTGCTTAATTATAATTATTATGGCATTTTCGTTGAAAAAAATGTTCGGTAAAGGAAAAGCTAAAACCGGTGAAAGTATTGGCCAAAATACTACCCCTCCCCCGGCTCCCCGACCTAGAAAAGATAAGCAAGTTCAAAGTAGTAGCCAACCTAGAAATCCTAATGAACCCTTCGGAATCCTTGATAGTGATAACCCGTGTTTTCAATTTAGCGATATTGATTTTCTACATGATGTAGCAGTTGGTGATAGAATAGACGATGATATTATGAATGCTCTTTATCCTAATGCACCTATCTTAGAGGGAAATGAGGTTGATGATGATGATGAAACCCAAGCTCCAGTAGATTTAGATGATACACCTACTAGTCCTGCTCATAACTTAGGTGATGAACCGGCACACCCACCCATACAAACTCCCACTTTTAGTAGGCAACCTCCTAAACGTACAGAAACATCATTAGTTTGGCAATTTTTTATTCAACTAAGAGAACAAGATAAGGCAAAGTGTAAATCTTGTGGGAAATTACTTGTTCATAGGTATACTGGAGATCGTAGCGGCACGGGTAGTTTAGCTAAGCATATAAGATTACACCCTAGCGATAAGGATAGATATTTGCAATTGAAAGCGCAACAAGAGGGGAGGACAAGTGCTGAATCTACAGTTAACCCAAGTACTGGTTCAAATCTAGTTCAACCAGGAATAAACACATTCAGCGGAGGTATATTATATTACGATCAAAATTAAGGATCGTGAAGAATTAGCTAAAATGATTACTGTTATGTGTTTGCCTTATTCTTTTGCTTCTAATCCTGCATGGATTCATTATATAAGAAGAGTATTTAATCCTACGTGTAAAGGTTGGCCTCGCGCCACAGTTAAGGCCGATATTTATAAATACAAGCATGAATATGAACAATACTTGCGCTATTTATTTACCCATATAACTAATCGTATGTCTATTACAACTGATATTGGTAGAAGTAATAATGATTGTGATTATCTAACCGTAACCAGTCACTGGATAGACGAAGACTGGACAATGCAAAAACGCATTATTGCATATAGGATAATTAATTCACGGCACACGGGTGGGTTTATTGCTAACACTGTTTCAGAGGTATGCAGATATTTTTGTTTTAGTGATAAAATAATGTCAATTTCTATGGATAACACTTCTAGCAACACTAGTGCAATAGGTATGCTAACTAGAACACTTAATCCTGCTTTTACTAATATTATCCATGTTAGATGTATATGTCGTATTTATCATTTAATTGTTGGTGATGGTATGAGAATATTAAACTTAGAAATTGAAAAGGTTAAAATGGCTCTTAATTGGCTATTTTATTCAAACCGTAGAAGTAGACTTAGAGAATATTTTAAAAAGTGTGACGAATATGGCCTTAGAGAAAGAAAGGTTCCTAAACCTTGCCCGACTAGGTGGAATTACATGTACGAAAGATTAGTAGTAGCGTACGAATATAGAAACCCAATTAACGCTACGTATAATTCTCGGGATTGTGGTGAGGACGATAATGACATGCTAACTACACAAGATTGGACTAACGTTAAAATTATTTTAGATTTTTTAGAACATTTTCATGTGGCTACAAATGCTTTATCTGGCCAATATTATCCAACTATTTCTAACTGTTTAGTTTATATTGCTGCAGTTGCTAATTTGTTTGTTGATTTTAGCGAGGGAGGGGAAATTTATGAAATTGCAATAACTGAAATGAAAAAGAAGTTTAAAAAATATTTTTTCCCAATCCCTCCTATATATGGTGTGTCTGCTATGTTAAATCCAACTATGAAATTAGGAGGTCCTAACTTTTGGTATTATACTATTTATCAATCTTTAGATCTTTCAGAAGTAGAAATTGCTACACTAGCTGATGCGAAAGCATCAAATAAAGTTAATGCTCAAACTGTTTATAATGCTTATAGACAGGCGTTAGAGCATGCTAGGCCTAATATTCGAACCCCTACTTCGTCTACATCACAGTCGTCTAAAAGAGCTGCTGGCTTAACAACTATTAAATCGTGAACGGAGTTCAGGGGTACTCAAGGGGTTAATTTAGATGAAATTTCCCATCTAAATGAGCTTCAAGTTTATTTGTCGCAGGGACTAGAGAATGAGAATCCAGACGGCTCTTTCGACCTTTTGGATTGGTGGAAGACAAGGGAAAAGCATTTTCCCGCTCTTGCAAGGATGGGCTCGGGATGTTCTGTCGATTCAAGCGTCAACTGTTGCATCGGAGAGCGCTTTTAGTCAAGCAAGACTACAAATAGGTGATCACAGAGCGTCGATGCGGGACAGCTTGAAAACATCAGTGCTTTTTCGAGATTGGATCAGCGCAGAAAGAAGGAACTTTAGCCTAGCTGAATCACAACCAGAAATAGATGAGTGCTATGAAGAAATGATAGCAGAACTTGCTCAGGAAGCAACTTCACCCGGAAGTGGTGATGAACAAGCTTCATTTCCACCACCGCCAACACAACCACCTCCAAACCTTGAAGGTTTTATGAGATTTGTTAGAAATAATGCATAAATTATGATGTAACTTGTACATTGGCATGTCTTCTTTTAGTTTTTTTTTTCTATTTAATGGTGGTATTAGTACCATGTTGTGCTCATTCCATTGGGGGAAGGAAGACTAAGAAAGATATCCCATTTTGGTCAATAAATATGCTCTTTATCATATCCTTGAATATCTTTTGTCTCAAAATTTCTTTGTCTTTACTTCTATATCAATCCTTGAATATTTATATAACATACAATATATAACATACAACACAATATACTAATGACAACATTGTTTTATCAATATATACTACTTATATACAATTTATACTAATTACTAACTACAACACAATATACACTACTTATATACAATATATACTACTTAAATAAAATATATACTACTTATATATAAAATATACACTACTTATACACAATATATACTAATTACAAAACACAATGTACTATACTAATAACATAGTACACCATATAAAATATATTCTACAATATACTAATGACTACTATACAAGATATTGATTAAAAAAAATAATTTCGGAACCCCCGGGAACCACCGGAATTGCCAGAACCGCCGGAACCGGAACCGCCAGAACAAGAATCGGATAGTACCCGGAACCGGAAGGTAGTGGTTCCAGGTCTGGAACCGCTAGAACTGGAACCGCCAGAACCACCAGAACCGGAACCGCCAGAACCGGAACCGCCAGAATCGGAACCGCCAGAACCGGAACCGCAGACCCAAATAGACCCAGAACCGGAACAGGATACAGCCTTACATTCAGCTAATTTTGACAAGAGTTGCCTTATTTATTTATCACAAGCAAAATTTGGTTCTTTTGTGGCTATTTTTGTAAAATGAAGTTGGGCCTGATGGGGGTTGCCTGCGTATCTCACGCCTTGTGAGAACCAAACCAGCATTGTTCGGGCAATTTTGAAAAAATTGAAAACCAATTTTTCTTTTTCTTCATAAAAGCAATAACAAAAAAATATTATTTCTTTTATTATATCCAAAACCTGGTAGAATTTAAGTATTGAATCGGGACATCAGTTTTCCGAAAGAGGTAATTACCTTCCTTATCCCTCACACTGTTGTTTTCTTTGCCAAATTCTCTCTATATATTTAAAAGTCAGTCAGCATGAAAATCTGAAATATATTGTGATGAATGTTGTCTTATCTGCATCCTCCTCATCCATCAAAGTCTTGCGATAGCCTGCGTAACAATCTACGAAAGAACCAATCTCATCTTTTGCACAATTGTCAATCAATATGTGGATGTTTGGCAGTGGGAAGTTGTCCTTGTGACTCGCATTGTTGAGGTCATGATAATCGACACACACCCACTTTTACCATCAGTCTTTGGCACGGACACAACATTGGCTAACAACTTGAGATATCATGTGACTCGGATGACCTTTGCCTCAAACTACTTGGTAACTTCCTCATTGATCTTTACGCTCACGTCAGTTTTAAACTTCCTCAACTTTTTTTTGACAAGAGGGAAGGCTGGGTTTGTGGGCAATTTGTGAACCACCAAGTCAGTTCTCAACCCTGGCATATCATCGTAGGACCATGCAAAAACATCTTTGTATTCAAGCAATGCTTCGATTATTTCTTCCCTAAGTTGTGACTCAAGATGGACACTTATTTCAGTTTCTTTGATGTTATCTAGGTCCCCTAGATTGACTGTTTTCGTATCGCTCAGGTTTGACTTGGGTTTTTCCTTAAAATGGCTTAACTCTTTACTAATTTCTTCAAACGGCCTTTCCTCATCGTATTCTGGTTCATCCTCATATTCTATCTCTTCAATTATTTCTTCTAAATTAGATCGGCCTTTAAGACTGGGGAGAAGAATCCTTATGCATGTCAAATCATTAAAGCCAACATTAAAGTAGCTGTACAAGAAGGAAAAAAGCAAAGAAAAATAAAAACTATAAGCACTGACAAAAAGGGAAATTGCATTTCATTGAAATTGAAAGATAACAGGGTTTACACATCAAAACGGACAGAAAATAGACTCTAAATTACGACCCTGTAATAATGCAGAGAAATTAAAAGAAAAATCAAAGCAAACTACCATAGCTCCTTCCTGGTCGTAAGAGTAGTAGCTTCTCAATTCTTGATTTTTTCACAGGGTCCGAAAAATTGCACATCTGCCTCGCTAGAGACCTCTCTAGCTTCTATCAAATTCACATCTTTGAACAACTTCTCAAAACTTTCAAGCAATTCCTTATCAGGATCAACCGCAGAATTGGAACTTATCGTTGTTGGGCACTTCTTGGTACCAGGCCTAATAAATGATCTGAATAGACATGACACAAGCATTAGAAGGGCCTATGCTTTCTTTTTTATCCTTATAGCTCTCTTTATGTCTGCAATTGCGGGCTTGAATCCCAAACCAAAAGTTTCTATGTTTTTTGGAAGAGATACCAGTTGTACGATACCCTGAAGTGATGCCCCCAAACCCGTTCCTGGGAGAAACCTATTTTTTATCATCTCAACAACCACAATAACTGACACATGGGCTAGCTTTGGCGTTGGAACACACTCCCCTGCTGGAATGTTACCACCGATACCGTGTCATGAACCTTATACACTCAGGGCCCCTTGTCATCATCCGCCTCGATGAGTGGCACAATAGCATCACTGTGAGCATACAGATGGTCCTCACCTTGCACAACTATTTCTTGTCGATCCCATTCAAATTTCACCATTTGATGCAAAGTAGAGGGGATTGCTCTAGCAGCATAGATCCATGGCCGTCCCACAGCAAGTTGTAGGAAACAGCCAAATCCAGCACTTGGAATTCCATGGTAAAATCGACCGGTCCAATTGTTAGTTCGAGTACTATGTCACCGATCGAGTCTTTTGCCCTGCCATCAAACCTCGCACACAAATATTGTTCTTGTAGATTCTTTTATCATCCACATTCAACATGTTCAATGTGGAAATAGGAAAAATATTTGCGCTTGAACCATTATCAACCAATACTCGAGTAAGCACAGAATCTTCGCACTTTATCGTGAGATAGAGTGCTCTATTATGCTCGGTGCCTTCTATGGGCAATTCATCATCGAAAAAATTGATGTTGTTCACCTCAAAAATTTTGTTGGCTATTTTCTCCAAGTGATTGATCGTGATTTTTTCAGGAACGTGGGCCTCGTTCAGGATCTTCATCAGTGCTAACAGTGAGATTTTCGCAGGCGTCTTTCTCAATTGTTCCACAATTCAATAATCGTGCATTTTCATCTTCTTTAGAAACTCTTCTTGTTCTTCACTAGTGAGTCGACCCAAAAATATGTAGGCTCAAAAGCTTGCAAGAAATAGTCTACCATTTTGTTTTCCTTCATTAGTGGGTCGACCCTTGCTGCCTACTCCCTCCAACGGAAGCAATACTCTCTAAATCTCTCATTGTGCTTCTTTTCTAGTTTCATCAAAGACAAACGATCCGGAATAATTTTTAGATTTTACTAAAAATGATAGGCAAATTCTTGTGCTCGATAGTCCCATGTATACCGCCGAGCATGATCCTATCAGGTGTACCATTCCAATGCTGAACCACTTAAACTTTTACTGAAATATGCAAGTAGTAATTCATCCTTCCCGCCTGCCCTCTCATCTTGCTGCAATCATACATCTGGAAATTGGGCATCTTAAAGCCCCGCGGCAATCGTTCATCTGGGAAAAAATAGAGTTCGTTGTATGCCACACTCACTCGGCCTCTCAACCCGTGCATATCTCTGAATGGTTACTCTATACTTTTGACTTTCCTGAGCACCTCCTCTTCCTCGAGATTTTTAACTGGTTTTTCAGCCTCAACAAGGATTCCGAAATGAGGAGAGTAAGAGTAGGGTTCCTGGGTTTTAAAGTGGGTTCTAGGGGGTAATACTTCTTATCATCCGCTTGGAGCAAAGGTTTATTGGATGAACTGTGGAGTGTGGCAGGAGGAGGTGCCACAAAGATGGGAGCAATTGGTGGAGGGGTGTGGAACAGTTTTGGGTGGTGGACCTGGGGATGCCTGGGAAGTTGAACCCCGGTATTATTTTGTAGATGGGGTGGATCAATGGCAGAGTGGTCATGTGACTGTACTAATAGTGGGATGAAGGTCGGGATAGCAGGATAAGCTGGTAGTGGTAGCCCTCTTACCCATGACGGATACATTTCCGCCATCTGATTTTTCAACTTGTACATCTCCTCTTTCATTGCGCTGACATCCAACTCTTCCACCTATTTTGATGAACCAATGATACTTGCATCACGTTCTTGGTTGGCCATAGTCACTTTTCTTTTTGACCGAGTGTTGTAGGGGTGAGTTGCCAGAATGCCGCAAAACTAACCATATGTCTGGATATTGCAAGCAACACCAAAACTCGTTACCGATTAGGCTTTAACACATAGGTAGCCACGTATTTGGGGATTTATGCACCTAAGTATTGTAACACCTCCCTTCTTACACGGCTACCCTGAAGGACAAACGTATAATGGAGTTTTTCCAATAGAAGTAACATTATTTGAAATGGGATTATTTATTTATTTTGATTCACTACTTGGGATAAGTTTGGCTTTTGGTGTCCCAAGTCACCGAATTATTTAGGATCCCAAATCGAGGAAATTTTTGACTGCCCATATTGGAGTCCGTGAACCAGAAATTCTAAGTAAGAAATTGTGTTGACCCGAGGGAAGGTTTTAGGCACCCTCGAATCCCGTGGTTCTAGCATGGTCGCTTAAACAATTATAAGTGGCTGAGATATGATTTTATACATGTTCATCCTATAGTGCAATTTCAAATTATTAACTGGTTTTAATATATTTTAAGAAAATTTGGGATGTCGCTAAAATCTATCGCGAACCATGTCAAAAAAATGAGCACGTTGTTTTTGATATCTTTTAATTTCATTGAGGTTTGGATTTGGCTCACATAAATGCGCAGCCAAATTTAAGAAGATGAATAATTAAAATAACGTGCCTAATGCATACTACGTGTTTTTAACTTCGAGGGAAAAACCGTGAAATTAACTAAACGACATCTGCCGGAGTTCTAAGCATTTTTGTTACAATTAGAGGGCCACGTAGCATATGATTTTGAATAGCGAACACTCATTTTTTATAAAAAAGGCAACCTCAAGAAATTATAATTTTCTATTATAGATGTCTCTAGAATAAAAGAGAATTCCTAATTAACTTGTATCCTAACGGTTTATCCAACGGAAACATTTAGCAATGTATATCTTCAACACTTTGATGGCTGATTTCTGCAATTGGGCCTTATTAACGAAGGCAGTTAGCCCAGATGTATATTTTTCATACTTCACAATTACAACGATCTGGGTCTTCAGTTGGGTCCAGAAATTTGAAACTACAAATTAACTACAAGGCAAGGATAGCATTTCAAAAATCGTCATGTTAGAACTGTTGTGAGTACTCATAGTTGATCATTTTTAATGTATGAAAGACATTTGACAAAGGGAAATCTAGGTACTTATTTTCCATACTAGTAAATCAATATGCTAAAACTCAGGTTTCGAATTCAACGTCTACAAACTGATAAACTTATCAATCAGAATCGTATATACATGATGACTACCTATTACTGAATCAAAACAGGAAAACTAGGCAAATTATTGACTACCATGTTTTCACCCTACTAATTTTAAATAACTTAAAGTTAACAGTCCAAAAAATAGTCCAGCATAGTCCAAATGTTTATACATATTACAGCACCAAACTCAACGAGATGAATGTTCTAAAAACTACCAAACTAGTAACATTTGCAGCGATAACATTAACATGAAAAATATAAATATCTTTATTATCAAATGTGACCATGCATATACACAGCTGTGCATTTCTAGATATCCTGAGTGAGAATAAGTACCAGAACAATGAGGCAAAACACCTATGAGTAAGGTCAGCGAGAAGCAACAAACAGTAGCAGATAAGCCAATTAAGACCCATGAGTAGTATCAGGAAACTCATGAAGGTTTTGAAAGACCAACAACAACACAAGTTCCAATCTTATAGCTCGAACAAAGCAAACCAGCCTAGGATGAATGCCTAAAGTAGATTCTGAAAATTCTAACACCCTAAATGCATATGCTCCAAGTCGTCTTCATGTTATTATGGAGAGAATGTTTATTATTTTTTGGAAATTTTAAGAGATTTTTTTCCAGAAAAGCTTGGGATTTGCAGGAATTTTTTTGATGGTGTTCTCGACTTCTTCCTCTTTTTTTTCTTTTGGACAGCAATAAGAAGCTTTTATAACCAAAGCCTTAGGGCAATATTTTTTTCTTGTTTTCACATTAGTCCCTTCCCATTTTCCATAATTACTTAATTTGTCCCTTATTTTTTAACTTGTGCCTCAAGTTTTAAGAGAAAAGTTACCACAAATTGTATTTGAAACCTCCAACTAGAAGGTTCTAGGGATTTATTACAAAATTCTTATGCCTAAATACCCTTGTTATCCTTGTCTTTACTTCTTAATTACTTAGACTAAATGTTTTCTATCCTGGTGCCTATCCATTATGTAGGAAGTTGACCATGGTCAATTACGCAAGGCCATAAACCATCTACTCATTATCAGTTGGGGTCGATTTTTAAGAAGACTGTTCATGACTAACTATTAAATTGAAGGCTACACTATACTATTAAAAGGAAAACAAAAATGGTCAAATCCAATGGAAAAAATATATACATGTGGATTTAGACAGGTACCAAAATATGGGACTGAATTTCCCAGAGGCAAAATAAAACTAACCAGCACAAACCTCAGAAACAAACACAAAGTTTATCACAAATGAACATTGATCAAATTTAAACGAAAATGGAAAGTAAAACCAGGGAAAATATGAACAAACTAAGCTAACAAAATTATTCAATTTAATCAATGAACATCTATAAATCCAATTGATAAAGGGATATTCAAAGCGGATTATTAAATACTTAAAACAAAAGGCACATGATTCTGGATGAAAGAAAAGCAACTAATCAGAAGATTATCATAGATGAGCCAATAGAACATTCACGTACTCACACAAAAAAAAACAAAAAAAATTTGAACCAAACTAAAGGAAAACATGGAACTTAGGTTAACATCGCAACCCTAAAGCCTTGGACCTTTGCGCTTTATGGTTTCCAACCATTTCTTGTTCCAAATCTGGGAAGGTCTTTGGCCTTTTTGGGAAGGCGGAGCAATCATTTGAGAGAGGGGAGGGTATCAGGTGTAAGGTCGGTTAGTTTGGGATAGGTTTGGGTTTCAGACGATTTTTTATTTGATTTTTAGCCAGGTTAAGTTGTATTCGAAGGTTGTTAGTTATGGATTTGTGGAGGGGAAGGTGAGGAGGTCACCTGGTATCAGTTTCAAAGGATTCAGGGGAGGTTACGGATTTGGTCAGTGCTTTGATTTTATATTCAAAACAATGGGAAGAGGTTTGGAGTAAATTGAACATGGATCCGTTATGGGGATGTCGTCAGGGACATAGGGTATTATTTTTGAAAGTTCTGACAGTGATTCCACCGTGGGCGGTGGAAGCAGTGCCCAAAGATTTTAATATTCGAGGCGATTGGCTCACAGTTGAGGCTTGGTTCATAGGGCATCGGAAAGAGGAGGGCACAGTGAGTCAGTGGTATATTTTTGGAAAGCATCAGAACTCTGCTACCGGCAGATACAAGATTCCTACATATATACATTTCTTGAAACTTGATCTCAGGTCTTAGCTGATTTTGCTGTAGACCTCGATCTGAACCTTGACTCTCGCACGTTTTAGGTGCTGGCTTTCTTTCAGCATTGGACTGGAGCAGAGCATATGAGACTTGTGACTTCAATCAAACTTTGAGTCGTCTGCATCCTTTCATTTTTTGAGAATTCTGAGTTTTCACCTCTTGCTCTCTTCTTTTCTTTGATTGAGACTTTACGCTCTTGGTTACCTCGAATCCTGTGCATTAAGGTGAAACCTGTACTGACATAAAAACCAAATGAACAAAATTTTTTCCCCAGTTTTCATTGAAAACTTTCGTGAGTTATTTGTAACACAAATCTGAGCTATTTCTTTATTGAAAACAATGAAAGTCAGGATTGTGTATCCTTTGGAAATATTGCCAGCATATGCTGGGAAGGAGAAATGATTCCTGCTGTGGATAAGAAGAGATTCCACAGGTTATGCCGTGGTTCAAAAAATAAACTCCTAGGTTTTTCTAGGGAGAATCCGTGGGTTATGCCGAGATTGAAAAAAAAACTCCTAGGTTATGCTAGGGAGATCTGCATGTTATGTTGGGACTGAAAGATAAACTCCTAGGTTATGCCAGGGAATCCACGGGTTATGCCGGGATTGAAATAAAACTCCTAGGTTATGCTACAAAGATCCGCGGGTTATGCCGGGATTGAAAGATAAACTCCTAGGTTATGCTAGGGAGATCAGAGTGTTATTCCGGGATTGAAAGATAAACTCCTAGGTTATGCTAGGAAGATTCGCGGGTTATGCCAGGATTGAATGGCACATTCCTCGGTTCTGCTAGAGGAATGCGCGGGTTAAGCCAGGATTGGATTAAATTCGTAGGTTATGCTAGGGAGATCCGCGAGTTATGCAGGGATTGGGAGGAAAACTCCTAGGTTATGCTAGGGAGATCTGCAGGTTATGCTGGGATTGAATGGAAATTCCACGATTATGCCACGGGAATCCACGGGTTATGCCGGGATTAAAAGAAAAAAACTCATAGGCTATGCTAGGGAGATCCACGGGTTATGCCGGGATTGAATGGAAAATTCCTGGGTTATGCCAAGGGAATCCGCGGGTTATTCCGGGATTGAACGGACAGTTCCTGGTTTATGCTAGGGGAATCAGCGGGTTATGCCGGGATTGAATGGAAAATTCCTGGGTTATGCAAGGGGAATCAACAGGTTATATCGGGACTGAAAGAAAAATTTGTGGGTTATGCCATGGGAATCTACGGGCTATGCCGGGATTCAATGGAAAATTCCTGGGTTATGCCAATGGAATCTGCGGGTTATGCCGGGATTGAATGGAAAATTCATGGGTTATGCCAGGGGATGGTAGGGGGGGAAACGCCACAGAGATCCTTTTGACTATGCTGGGGGTAGAGAACTAAAGGAAAGACCCTTAGGTTATGTTAAGGACAGAAGGGCTTTAACCCTACTATGCTGGGGAATAAAGGTGAAAGAAGGGCTCTCAGTTTATGTTGGGGACGAGAAGATGAAATGGTTCCCCAGGTTATGCTGGGGATATAATGAGAAACCCCCCAAGTTATGTCGGGAGCGAATGAAGGAAATTTCTCTATCTCTGCTAGGGAGAGAGGAGTGTGACCCTTGGGTTATGGCGAGGAGGTCCACAATTTTTACAAGGGAAGGCTAGGAATGTGGCCTTAAATCTAGGGAAGTAGTCAGGGATCGGAGTCCCATGCTATCATGTTCTATGATTCTCCATTTCCTTCTTTTATAATATTGCAGGAAAAGATGTTCAAATAACTTCCCCCTTTTTGTTAATCATTGGTGCCACACTTCTTAGCCTTTGTGTCGTTCTTTTGATTGCATTTGCCACTTGTACCCATTGCTTTGGATTACACCTGTTTCAAATTTTCAATCAAAACACACTTTGTTAGTTCGAAGAGTGATCGGTTTGTGGCCTCTGTTTGCTTGATCCCCGCCTCATTTCCGTAGGAAGAAACCCTTCACTTTCGAACTTTACCATGTAGGTTAGTCGGGGGGGTCCTCGTCTTTAAGATTGGTTTCTCTTTTACAGGTCCGTAGTTATGATTTTTGTCCCGATTTACACCTCGGGGCTTGCCTTTTGGACACATTTGTGGGAACAATTAGCCTGCTTGGGCTTGACCTTTCCAGCTTTTGATGCGTCAGCTGTCATGATCAGTAAGGATTGGCTAAATGCGCTCGCTGAGACCAGATATTCCTTTTAGTTATTGCCAGGAGAAAACCCGTGAGACCGGTCTTACTACCTTCTATTGCGGAATGGTAAGGAAATATAAGTTAAACCGAAAAGGAGTGGGAGAACAATGAAAGCAAACACATGGATTTAGAGAGGCATGTCTCTTGTGGAGCAAAAGGAACGACTTATTTGGGAGTGTGTGCCGACTTTAAATGGAAACGACATGCTTCTTGGACTAGATAGCAGGCTCAGATCCATTTCTGCTTTTTGATTTCAATCTTTCAAAACCATGGAAACTTGTTCAGGCTTGGGAGGTAATATTTCCTCTTTTCGGCAGAGGACGCCCTTTTCTGGGTTTTCTCCAATCGGCCTCTATCATTTCTCTTCTCACGTCGTCCAATAGTACTCTTTGCGAATTTTCACTAAGCGGACTCCCTCATTTTTATTTTCTCTACTCACCATCGCATTATGGTGCCTGTAGGTTTTCACCAATAAGACTCTCTCCTTTTATTTCTCTCAATTTGAATTGTGCCGAACCCCAAAACGGTGTTTGCCACGTCATTGTTTTGGCCAGTTGAAAGGAAGGACATTGACCAAGCTCTTGAGCAAAGGAAATTGGATGGAAAATTACATCTTTGGAACCATTCTAGAGGGTTTACGGCCGAACTATTATATTTCTGCCGTAGTTTTATTTTCAATCAGTCATTTTTTTGTTATGTTGAACAACAACTCTGGGTTCCAAATAGGGTAAACAAAATGCAATCGGCTCGAGGGGTTTGCGAAGTATTGGTAGCATTTGGGGTAGTGTGAAAGAAAGCCTTTGTCATTTCAACCGGACGGAATCATTGCAGCAGAGGGTTCAAACGTAATACCATTTTACTGCATCTGCATTCACTTCTGTCTCGGGCTAGCCTCCTTCAACGTCACACAGGTACAATGCTCACTTGGGAAATATCTTTCTGATAATGTACGGACCTTTCCAGTTCGGGGCGAACTTTACTTTGGCTTCCTGATGGTGAGGGATTATACGCCTCAATACCAGCTGTTCGACTTCAAAATTCTTATGGCGCACTTTGTTGTTATAAGCGCATTCCATCTTTTGTTGGAATAATTGCCCGTGACAAACTGCAGTCATTTATTTTTCCTCAATTAGTGACAACTTCTCCAATCGAATTTTAGCCCACTCGCTATACTCAATTTCTTCTTTGACAATTACCCTGAGCGAAAGGATTTCTACTTCTGATGACAGCTTCAGTCCCATAGACCAGTTAGTACAGAGTTGCCCCTACCGATGTGTGCACTAAGGTGCGATACCCTGCAATGCAAAAAAGGCATCTTTCATGCCATTGTCTTGAGCTTTGAATCATTTTTTTTTCAAAATATTCTTGATGTTCTTGTTAGCTTCTTCGATGACACCATTAAATTTTGGCCACTAAAGGGTAGAGTTTTCTATGTGTTATATTAAATTTTTCACATATTTCTCCTATCAGACGACTGCTAAGATTTTTTGCGTTGTCTGTAATGATGGTTGCGGGAATACCGAAACAACAAATGATGTTGGAATGCACAAAATCTACAACAAATTTCGTGGTGACAAATATAAGTGTGATGGCTTCAACCCATTTTGTGAAGTAGTCAGTAGCAACCAATATGAATCTATGTCCATTATAGGCTTTTGGCTCAATCAGCCCAATGACATCCATGCCCCAGGAAGCGAATAGCTAGGGTGCTGACATAGGATTCAACTCGGTCAACGGTGCATGAATCAAATCACCGTGCACCTGACATTGATGACATTTTCGAATGAAACTGAAGCAATCTTTCTCCATGGTCATCTAGTAATACCCTGCCCAAAGTATTTTCTTTGCCAGTACATACCTGTTCATATGAGGTACACACAATCTTGTGTGTACTTCATGCATAATTCTCTCGGCTTCCTCGGTTTCAACGTATCTTAGTAAGTTGAGATTTGGGGTCCTTTTGTAGAAGGAATCACCTCGCGTGCCGTCGGACGGTTTTCTTTTGCTCCCCGATGGCCTTTTCAGGATACTCTTGTATTTTCACAAATCTCTTGATGTCATAATATTAGGGCTGGGTGCTGGACTCAATCGCAGTCACATTACAATACGCATGCCTTTCTTTGATTTGGATTTCAAAAGCGACAACATAAGCGTTTCCAACATAAGGCAACACGGAAGCCAGAGTTGCGAGTGCGTCTCCTAACTCATTGTGACAACAAGGAATGTACTTGAATTGTACCGACTTGAACTGTTTGATGAGATCCTCCACATTCTGTTGATAGGGGATGAGCTTAACGTCTCTTGTTTCCCACTTTCCTTGAGCCTATCGGATGATCAATTTGAATCCCCCATGATTATCAATTCCTCAACATCTTGGTCAATGGCCATGTTCATGGCCATGATGCAAGCATTATATTCAGCTGTACTATTGGTGTAGAAAAACTAGAGCCTTGTTGTAGCCGGGTAATGTTGACCAGTGGGTGTAATTAAAATTGCCCCAATCCCTACGCCTTTGACATTTGCTGCTCCGTAGAAGAACATTTTCCAAGCGGGGATGTCTTCAAATGTTACTTCCATTGAATTCACTTCTTCATCAAGGAAATAGGTATTCAAAGGCTTATATTCATCATCAACTAGATTCTCGGCTAGATGATCTGCAAATGCTTGATCCTTCATTGCGGTACGAGTGACATAAACTATGTCGAACTCGGTGAGATGGATTTTCCATTTTGCCAACCGCCCTGTGGGCATCATATACCTTAACGGGTCCACCGTGGTTATGAGATAGGTGGTGTGTGCTTGCAAGTAATTCCTCAACTTTTGGGTGACCCATGTCAAGGCACAATAGGTTCTTTACAGCAGCGTGTATTTGGCCTCGTAACTGGTAAACTTCTTGCTAAAATAATAGATGGCTTGCTCCTTCATTCCCGTGTGTCATGCTACCCCAGAATACAACCAAAAGAGCTCTCTAGGACTCCTAAATAAAGAAACAATGGCCATCCCGGTTGCGACGGGACCAAGACTGGCAGGTTGGACAGTTAGTGTTTGATTCTATCGAAAAAGTCTTGACACTCACCAATCCATTTAATTGTTGCGTCCTTTTTCAATAGCTTGAATATGGGCTCGATTGTAGAAGTCAACTGGGCGATGAATCGGCTGATGTAATTCAGTTTCCTAGTAGGCTCATTACATCCTTCTTGGTTTTTGGAGGAGGTAGCTCTCGAATGGATTTTATCTTGGTCGGATCCAACTCGATGCCTCTTCGGCTTATAATGAAATCCAGAAGTTTCCCTAACGAGACCCCGAATGCACACTTGGATGGATTAAATTTCAAATCATACTTGTGAAGCCTTTCGAAGAACTTTCTTATGTCCTTTACATGTTCACCCTGAGTCTTGGACTTGATAATCACATCGTCCACATATACCTCTATTTCCTAATGCATCATGTCATTGAAAATGGTAGTCATAGCCCTCATATATTGCCCCAGCATTGCTTAAACTGAAAGGCATAACTTTGTAATAGTAAGTCCCCCAAGGTGTGGTGAAGGCTGTTTTCTCAGCGTCTTCCTTATCCATCAGTACTTGGTGGTATCCTGTGTAACAATTTACAAAGGACTGTATCTCGTGTTTGGCACAGTTGTCAACAAGAATGTGAATGTTAGGCAACGAGAAGTTGTCTTTGGGACTCACCTTGTTTAAATCTCAGTAGTCTACAAATACTCGGGTTTTCTCATATTTCTTCGGTACCGGGACCACATTGGCAAACCATGTGGTGTATCAAACCACTCGGATTACCCCCGCCTCTAACTGTTTTGTGATCTCTTCTTTGATCTTATCGCTGATATCAGGATTGAACTCTCTTTGTTTTTGTTGTACCAGAGGGCATTCAGGGTAGTGGGCAACTTAGGAATCACTGGATCAACGCAGCCCAGGCATATCACCGTAAGACAAAGCAAACAGGTCTTTGAATTCCCGCAGAAGTTGGACCACCCAAGTTAATTGGTTCGGTATCATTTAAGTTCAGCTTAGGTTTATATTCAAAATGTTTCAACTCTCGGTTGATTTCCCTAGAAGCCTCTTCTTCATCATACTCTGGTTCTTGTTTAATTATTTCAGAAATAGGCAGCATGTTCGAGCCTCGGCATGAAGTCCGTGAGCATGTCATATTATTTAATGACGCATTAGAGGAACTGAAAGAAAAGAAATAAAAATAGAAGAAAAACAAAATCAGAAAAATAGAGGAGTGCAGACGATGAACTATTGATTTCATTTCTTGAAATAAGATAACACAGTTTACATTTGAAATTTAAACGATAAAATACTAAAGAAACACATCCGAGATACACCTGGAAGTAACTCGTGATGCAAGAAAAGGTGGCAAGGCAGGATTACCGGGCCTCCCGCCTGTCTGGGAAAGGCGTGGGCTTCAAGTTTTGTAACTTGGCATCCGGTCCCATGTAAAGCACCTCAACAGTGCTTGATCCTTCTCCCAACTGGACGATGTTGGCTTCATACAATTATTTCCTCATGGCCCTACATATCTCTTCGATTTCCTCTGCCGTGAAGGACTCGTCTTCTTCTTCCTCAATGTACTTTGGTTTCACAAATGTTTTGTACAAGTTGGGTAGGCGTTGTGGCGAAGCCCATCCATGACATTTCCTAGAGTTGGCCCAGGTGATATCCTCCGGTGTGGGATGGAAACCTAGCACAAAAAACTTCTCTACTGTAGGAAAAACAATCAGCTCAGTTATGCCTTGTAGAGAACTTCCAAGTCCCTTGCCTGGTTTAATCCCTTGGCGTATCATCTCTCTTTCCACCATGATTGAGGCATTGGAGACGAAAGGCTGGGGAAATGGTTTGCATTATTTTTTTGATCAGCTACCACAACTTCAAAAGCCTGGTAAACTATATGCTTGCTTCCCTCTTTAGCTTCGAGGAAGGGGACAAAAGGATCACGATAAATTGATTATTCATCTTCTCCGTGGACCACAATTTCCTGGTTCTCATGTTCAAATTTCAACATTTGGTGCAGATTAGAAGGCACCGCTCCCGTCTCATGAATCCATGGTCTTCCTATGAGATAGTTGTAGGATGTGCCCAAGTCTAATACTTGAAATGTCACTTCAAATCGACCGGGCTGATGGCCAATACTAAATCAATTTCCCATATGGTGTCTCTTTCAATTCCATCAAAATCTCGGACACACATATTGTTGGGACGGATCCTCTCTGTTATGATCTCCATTCTTTGCAATGTCGGCAGTGGGCATATATCCACCTCGGAACCTCCATCTATCATTACTCTTTTGACATAATAGCCTTTACATTTGACGATGACATGCAAGGATTTGTTATGGGCAGCTCTTTTAGGAGGCAAATCATACTTGCTGAATCTAAACTCATTAATAGCAAAGAAACTTTCCGCAATTTTCTCCAGTTGTTCCACGGAGATTTGAACCATCATGTAAGCTTCATTCAAAGTTTTGGCCAACACTTTCTGGTGCTCTGGAGATTTCATCAGCAATGAGAATAAAGAGACTTGCTCGGGAGACTTCCGGAGCTGGTCCACTACCTCATAATCTGGCATTTTCGTCTTTTAATAAAAGGCCTCTGCCTCTTTGTTATTCATGGGATTTTAACGTACGAATCTCTTTTGGTAGCATTGTTCAATTCTTACAAGTCCGAATATTTCTTTGCAGGGTGGCCCTTTTGAGTTTCTCTGGTGATTTCTTTGCCTTTGTGTGTGACTATTGTTTCTTGGTAGAACTGTAGATGGGTTTGTTATAGGCTTCTGAGGCGCACGACCAATTACGCTCATTCAGCCTTAGCGGTTTAATCGGTCCCCGCACCACATAAGCTCCCTTGGGTACGTAGATCGTTTTGTTCAGCTTAAATCTTCTTGGGGGAGTCAGAATTTGTTGTTTTTCTTGACGACCCCATGGAATATAAAGGATGGCTTCATCAGCGGGTGCCGTCTCAGCTTTAGTTTCAACCTTCTTCCCTGTTTCCAGGTGCTTGACTTCACTCAGTTCCTTTTCTTCAACCTTCTTGGAGATAACCTTTGGTTTTTTGTCTGCATCAGTAATGGCTATTATGGCTTTTAAAGTAGGGTCGAACTCTTTGTCCTCACAAATCATCCCGATGACTGGCCCATTGTTGTGAGCCGGTAACGGGTTATTGGTTACGTTCGGGACATCTTCATCTCTCAGCACTATTTTCTTTTGATCTAATAGATCCTCCACCGTTCGCGTCAGAGTCCAACAGTTTTTGGTGTCGTGTCCTTCGGCCCCTGAATGATATGCACAGCGTACACCTCGTTGATAGGAAGGTGACTCAGGGTTCTGCCTATTTGGGTGCACGGGCTGCAAGGGACCCATCTGGACCAGTTTTGGGAATAAGCTATAATAAGATTCCCCTATTGGTGTAAAGTTTTGTCTTTTGGGTGACTCCCTGGGACGGAAATTGTTTTGTGGAGGGCGGGGATTATAATGGTTTTGGGGAGGCTGATATCTTGGGGCCTGGTTTTTGTTGCCATGTTGTTGTGGTCGAGCGAATGGCTGCGCATTCATAACTGCATAAGGTTGTGGAACATAATGCATGTCTTGATAGAGATAGTAGTGTTGAGAGGTTCTTTCTGAAAACATAGGCACGGGGGAATGATGTCTTTTCATGCCGGAGGCTGCCATTGAAGTTTTTTATTTCTTTTGTTTCTTGCGACTCCTCCTGCCCCGCTTTGAATGGCCTAGGAGGTTGCTCTTACGGCTGACTGGCTCAGCATTCTTCCTATTTTTAAGCCATATTCTACCATCTCACTGATTTTGATTGCTTCCGCAAAAGCTTTGCCTATTGCGGACATCATATTTTTGAAATAATTCACCTCATGTGCCTAGAGTAAAACAGTGACCATCTCTGTCTCATCCATGGGCGGTTTTACTCTTGACGGTGGTTCGCACTACTTGACAGCATATTCTCTAAAACTTTTCAAAGGTTTCTTTTTTAGGTTGGCAAAAGAGTTCCTGTCTGAGGCAATGTCAATGTTATACTGGAACTTCCTTATGAAATCCGGGGCGAGATCACCCAAATATGCCATCGAGTGATGTCCTGGTCCATGTACCATTCAGAATCGGTGCCTACCAATCTTACCCTGAAGTATGCCATCAATAGTTCTTCTTTTCCACCATCCCCACGCAATTGGTTGTAGTATTTTTTAAAATGAGCAATTGGGTCACCGTGACCATCGTACTTTTCAAACTTCGGCGTTTTATATCCCAGGGGAATATGCACATGCGGGAACATGCAGAGATCTTTGTAAGACACACTCTATTGCCAACTCAAGCCTTGCATGTTCTTCAAGCTCTGCTCAAGACTTTTCATCCTTCATGCCATCTTAGGTTGTTCAGGCGTTTTAGGAGTTTTATCCTGCACTGGCATGAGCTCATATGCTGGGTGAGGGTATGTGGGGTATGGGGAGGCTCGGCTTAGTAGTTGCGAGTTTGAAATGTGAAAGCCATAGGATCAAACATGGGTCTCGGCACTGTGAGCTGCGTGGTGGCTGTGCATGGAGGAGCAGTGAAAATATTAGGAACTGGGCCAGATGTGAATACCTGAGGGCAGGCTTTAAGAAGGTGCTCCGACAAAGTTGGCTAATATGGTAGGAAATCCCAATAGGATGTTTGGGTGGCTGATGGGAACAGTGGAGGTGCCCCCCCGACCTTGGGAAAAGCTTAAGAAATCCAGGGATGGCACTCGGTGGCTCTCTTTCGTTTGTCCAAGCATCCCACATCTCCGTAACTTTGAGTCAAAGGATCCTATTTCCTTCAGCTGCCGCTGATTCTGAGGCTGGGAACCCTGCAATTGGGCTTTCCTCTGAGATGGGAACTGCTAGCAAAGTCATTTCAGATGACATTTCTATGTTTCCTTTTGATCCGGTGAAATATCGATGCGATGCATTTTACTACAAACCAAACATTGTTCTAAAAACTTGTGTCTAGAAACTGGAATTTCAAACGGTTAGGTTGGGATACTTAATAAATAGGAAATTGCATATTCGGTAAGACGCACCTACACAGTTAACGTGTGTCTATATGTTTGCAATGGTCGCATGTGTCATCCCGACACCTATTCCAAACATCATTTTGATTTCTACTCTTTATTTCCTTTTTAGATTTCCTCTTTTAAGAATACGGTCGAATCCTATTAACATTGACTACATATCATGACGCCGCATGAATCAAACCCAGTGTAGTTCATGAAAATATGATGGGAAGAACAGGATATTTTTGTATTTTCAATTTTTATAAAGGCAAAGATTTGGCTACAAAATTGAAAAAGTTAAGAAAACTAATAGATATTGGACATAATGACACTTATAAACATAATGCGTAAAGAAAATACATACTGACATACTCTTTTAAGAAAAATACAATTTTTCGGAAATCATGAATACATTTCAACTTCTTTTGGAGCTTGTGGGGCATCACTCATATTTGCCGAAGGCTAGCGTGCTAAAATACCTTAGAGATGGCGGAGGTCTTCCATCACTTGCTGAACAAAAATCATGGCGGTTATAAAGAACATCGATTTTGTCATATCCTCATAATGGTTGCACTTTGTTGTGATGTAATCTGCGATTGCCAGTATCCTTTCCCCAATAATACCCTTTTCTTGCAACAAATTGCCTCTAGTGTTTTCTCTGCCCGATTTAGCTCATGGAATTGCCGCAAATCCATCTCCAACCTTGCAATCACGGCATAACAATGTTCTCTTTCGGCTTTGATGTCCCCGGCTTGCTTGGTCATTCTGTTTTCAGCCATGATGATCCTCCGCTTTAAACCAACAATCTCATCGTTATGCCTTTCTTTTAATCGCTCAAGGTTGCGGGTTAGTTCCTCCACACTTTTAGCCAGCTGCTTCCGCAACCTGAATAACTCTCCTTCCGCCTTATTCAAGTCAAACCCATATTCGGTTACTTTCCGCCGCAGATTTTTTATGAGTTTTTCATCTTTTGTACTTTTGAGGGGATTTTCTGTGGCTTCTTTCATTCTCTGGATTTGGGCTCGTAATGCTTTATTTCTTTGGTTAATATCTTCTTTTCTCCCTCACTGGTTGCGGCTTGCAAAATACTTTCAAATTGCAGCTCTTTGATTTGCTTTTCCAATCTAACTATAGTGGCCCTATATTCATTTTCCTTGGTTAACCAATCCCATTTCTCTTGTGACGTTTCAGCAAATTCTTGGAGATATGGTCTCTTAGCCGTCCTTCCAGACTCTATTTCTCTTTTGTGCCAAGCAGCATACCTCTGTGCAACCTCGCCTTTAGATATGTCGCGTACTCGAGTACCTGCTGTCAGGTATTTACATTTACTCCAGATCTAACGTACGACGACTTCAGGGAATTGACCATTTAGGCTTATCTCAACCGCGTGACGACTAATATCTCATCCATGGGGATCATTTGGCATCTACCTAATTTTCTAAGTACTCTGTATGGAGCATAGGACTAGATACTTAGGAGAACCATTAGAACGAAATGAGGCCTGGTGGCTGGCATATACACAACTTCATCCACAGGGAGCCACCCGAATGTCCACTCTATCTGATTTCCAGTGATGACCTGGAGATGCGACACCCATTCTGTGACACCCTCGGGTATTCAAAACCCATCAACCCTGTTGCAGAATTCGTCTATGCAGCTCTTTGTTGGTGACCCATAATTCATGAACCGAGGCCGGTGGCATAGATGCTCGATCATCCATATTTGCAACAACAAGTTACATTCTTCGAAGAAGTGTCCTCCTGCTTTACAGGTAGTGAGAGCATGGAATATGTCGGATAAGATCATTGGAGTGAGGGTATATTCGTCCTGAGTCATTAAAATGCTGACGACCCTTGCTGTCCGTACGTCAATATTGCAGCCATTTCGCGGAAATACCAAAAGATCAAAAAAAATACCATGAACACAAAACAACGATGCTCCTCCCATTTGAGCTAATTTCCTTTGCTACAAATATGATTTTCGGGGTTATTGAATCCCCCGATATGTCCATACCTATGATATATACACTGCGGGGTACAGAAACCAGCTGACAAGTCCAGATTGTGAACCTTCCTACTGATTTTCAAGGAGTCGAGAAATTTGTGCACGGTAACGGCTCTTGGCGCAATAAGGTAGTGGTTTCTCAAAGTAATTGTAGGGGTCACAATATATCAAATTATTTCCGCCAGTGTCGGTGTGAGTTCGAAGCCCTAGAAGTGGAAGACATTGTGAGCCGGGTCCAAAGATGTGATCAATGCTTTTACGATATCTCCCCTTGGGTTAATTTTTAGCAAACCATTAAGGCCTCCTAGATGCATGTTGACATTGTTTTGCCCTGCTTCCCCTAGGTCATTCCACCACAGTCGCAGCTCCAAGGGAATTTTGTTCATGAACATTATCGTGCTCATTCTGAAGATTTATTAAGATGAATTAGTATCTCCAAAATTTCACTATTTGACTCCAAAAAATATAAAACCAGTACTTTATGAAATTTATTTCTTAAAACTAGGGCCCGCCTTTGCGAATACGGCCTTGCAGCACTTCCAAAGGAAGGTTTTTAGGGCTGCACTCACTTGCCGGTCAAAAATAAGATTCACGGGTGGCCGTTAGCGCAAAATCAGCCTTGTGGCGCCCCTTGCGGTAATATTCGGTTGCTTTTGGCAATAACAGAATCACCTGGGTTTTTTTAAGAAAATAATTAAAACTGGCCAATTGTTTTGGTTATTATTTTTTATTTTTTTTTGCAAAAGGAAGGTTGGACCTGATAGGGTTTGCCTGCGTATCTCGCTCCTGATGAGAATCAAACCGGCGTAGTTTTGTCAAAAAAATTTATCAAAACCAAAAATATTATTGAAAAACTTCCCATTTTCCGTTCCCTTTGTTTTGTATTATTGCTTTGTTTTTGAAAACTCCGGCAGCACTTCGGTGCTACTTGAGCATTGGATTTACAAATGATTAACCTCAGTACCTCTCAAATTTCCTTTTATTCACAAGCCGGTAAACATGTGAATCCAAAGCAAATGAATGCGCAAGTAGCACGTAATATGCTTCAGGATGGTCTCTTATTTCGGGTCACGTGTCCTAGACGGACCCAACCCCTGTGTTGAGTCCCTAAGTCAAATGAATGATTCAATTAGGTATTCCTACTAGGGATCCACCACGAGGTCAAGTTATTCTATGTTAATAAACTTGGTAGAGGGTCTAGACTGTGCACTTGAGCGGACAACTCGAGACGAGGAGGGGCTACGTACCAGCAACCAAAAGCACATCCGGCTTAGTAACTTGTCCGGCCTCTTTCCTATTTTTATGTAGGACACAAACGTAATTGGGAATCTCAACTAGTAAGCACATCCCTGGAGGTGAGAAGAGAAAGGTTTCTTAGCAGTTTTAATGCACAATTCATCTAATATCAAAGCGGTAAAAGCATTTATCACTTAACATAGAACATATAAGCAAATCAGAAGAAGCCCAATATAACAGTTATTCTAAGGTCGAATTCTTGAACCCTGAAGCACAGATTTTGGGTTCGATTCCCTAGTTGGGTCGCCAGAGCTGTCACACCTCCCTTTTTACACAGCTACCCCAAAGGACAAACGTATAATGGAGCTTTTCCAATTAAAGTGACATTATTTGAAATGCGATTATTTATTTATTTACAGTCACCACTTGGGATAGGTTTGGCTTTTGGTGTCCCAAGTCACCGATTTATTTAGTATCCCAAATCGAGGAAATTTTTCGACTGCCCAATTGGAGTCTGCGAACAAGAAATTCTAAGTAAAGAATTTTGTTGACCTGAGGGAAGGTATTAGGCACCCTCAAATCCGGTGGTTCTAGCACGGTCGCTTAAACTATTATAAGTGGCTAAGAATCTGATTTTATACATGTTCATACTATAGTGCAATTTTAAATTATTAACTTCTTTTAAGATTTTTTAAGGAAATTTGCGATTTCGCTAAAATATATCGCGAACCACGTCACATAAATGCACACGTAGTTTTTGATATCTTTTAATTTAATCGAGATTTAGATTTGGATCACATAAATGCGCACCAGAAATTAGGAAGATGAATTATCACAATAACGTGCCAAAAGTATTCTACGTGTTTTAAACTTCGAGGGAAAAATCTTTAATTCACTAAACGGCATCTTCCGGAGTTCTAAGCATTTTTATTACAATTAGAGTGCCACGCGGCGTATGATTTTGTTTTGCGTGGCACATTCGTTTATTATATAAAAAAAGGACCCTAAAGAAATTATAATTTTCTATTATACATGTCTCTTGAATAAAAGAGAAGTCTTAATTAACTTGTATTCTAACGGTTTATCCAAAGGAAACATTCAGCAATGTATATCTTCAGCACTTTGATGGCAGATTTCTGCAATTGGGCCTTATTAACGAAGGCACACTCGTTTTTTATTGAAAAAAGGCAACCTAAAGAAATTATAATTTTCTATTATACATGTCTCTAGAATAAAAGAGAAGTCCTAATTAACTTGTATACTAATGGTTTATCCAAAGGAAACATTCAGTAATGTATATCTTCAACACTTTGATGGCTGATTTCTGCAATTGGGCCTTATTAACAATGGCAGTTAGCCCAGAAGTATATTTTTCTTACTTTACAATTACAATGATCTGGGCCTTCAGTTGGGCCCAAAAAATTTGAAACTACAAATTAACTACAAGGCAAGTATAGCATTTCAAAAATCATTGTGTTACAGCTATTGAGATTACTCATAGTTGATCATTTTTAATGTATTAAAGACATTTGAAAAGGGAAATCAAGGTAATGACTTTCTATACTAGTAAATCAATATGCTAAAATTGAGATTTCAAATTGAACGTCTACAAGCTGATAGAATTATCAATTAGAATCGTGTATATATGATGAGTCCATATTACTGAATCAAAACAGGAAAACTAGACAAATTATTCATTACCATGTTTTCACCCTACTGAAATTTAAATAACTTAAAGCTAACAGTCAAGCATAGTCCAAATGTTTATACATATTACAGCACCAAACTCAGCGAGATGAATGTTCTAAAAACTACCAAACTAGTGACATTTGCAGCTATAACATTAACATGAAAAATATAAATATATTCATTATCAAATGTGACAATGCATATACATAGCTGTGCATTTTCAGATTTTCTAAGTGAGAATAAGTACCTAGAATTACAGCAAAGAGGAAAAACACCTATGAGTAAGGTAAGCGATAAGCAACAAACAGCAGTAGATCAGCCAATTAAGACCTAGGAGTAGTATCCGGAAACTCATGAAGCTTTTGAAAGACCAACAACAACACAAGTTCCAATCCTATAGCTCGAACAAAGAAAACCAGCCTGGGATCAATGCCTAAAGTAGATTTTGAAAATTCTAACACCCTAAATGCATATGCTCCAAGTCATCTTCATCTTATAATGGATAGAATTTTGATAATTTTTTTGAAATTTTAAGATTTTTTAGCCAGAAAAAGCTTGAGATTTTCAGGGAATATTTAAGATGGTGTTCTCGACTTCTTCTTCCCTTTTTTTCTTTTTGAAAGCAATACGATGTTTTTATAACCAAAGCTTTAGGGCAATATTTTCTTCTTGTTTTCTTATTAATCCCTTCCCATTTTCCAGAATTACTTAATTTGTCCCTTATTTTTTAACTTGTGCCCAAGTTTTAAGAGAAACGCTACTAGAAATTGTATTTCGAACCTCCAACAAGAAGGTTCCAGGGATTTGCTACAAAATTCTTATGCCCAACTACCCATGTTACCCCTGTCTTTCCTTCTTAATTACATAGCCTAAATGTTTCCTACCCTGGTGCCTATCCATTTGGTCAAAATTTGACCACGGTCAATTAATAAAGGCCATAAACCATGGTCTCGTTATCAGATGGGGTCGAGTTTTAAGAAGGCTGGGCATGACCAACTATTAAATTGAAGACTACACTATACTATTAAAAGGCAAACAAAAATGGTCAAAATAAAAAAGTAACAGGACAATGAAATACATATATACATGCGGATTTAGACAGGTACCAAAATATGGGACTGAATTACTCAGAGGAAAAATAAAACAAACGAGCACAAACATCAGAAACAAACACAAAGTTTATCAAAAAATGAATATTGATCAAATTGAAACGAAGATGGAAAGTTAAACTAGGGAAAAGATGAACAATTTGAGCTAATAGAATAACTAAATTTAATCAAAGAACATGTATAAATCAAAATGATAAAGCGGTCATTCAGAGCGGATTATTAAAGACTTAACATAAAAGGCACATGATTCTGGATAAAAACAAAGCAACTAATCAGAAGATTATTATATTTGGGCAAATAGAACATTCATGTACTCACACAAAACAAAAACAAAGAAAATTAGAAGCAAACAAAACGAAAACAGAGAGATATTCGTGTTACTTGGTCTACACTGGTTTGTACACGAATAAACATAGCTTAACATCGCAACCCTAAAACCTTGGACCTTTGCGTCTCATGGTTTCCAACAATTTCTGGTTCCAAATCTGAGAAGGTCTTTGGCCTTTTGGGAGGGCGGAGCAATCATTTGAGAGAGGGGAGGGTATCAGGTGTTTGGTCGGTTAGTTTGGGATGGCTTTGGGTTTCATACCATTTTCGATTTGATATTTGGACAGGTTCAATTGTATTTGAAAGCCGCTGGTTATGGATTTGTGGATGGGAAGGTGAGGAGGTCACCTGGTATCACTTTCAATCGATTCCGGGGAGGTTTGAGATTTGGTATGTGCTTTGAATTAATATTCGAAGCAATGGGCATAGGTTTGGAGGAAATTGAACATGGATCCATTATGGGGATTGAGTAAGGGACATAAGGTATTATTTTTGAAAGTTCCGGGGGTGGCTCCTCCGTGGGCGGCGAAAACAGTGCCGAAAGATTTTAATATTCGAGGAGATTTGCTCATAGTTGAGGCTTGGTTTTTAGGGCTTCGGAAAGAGGAGGGCACAGTCAGTTAGGGGTGTATTTTTAGAAAGCATCAGTGCTATGGCGCCGGCGGAGACAATTTTCAGCCGGCGGCAATAGGGCGGCGGATTAGTGAAGACGCAGGGTACGAGGAAGAAGCTCTTGTCTCTAGGGTTTGATAAAATTCAGACAGTTTTATGCATTGATCCTTCGAACCCAGTCCGTTGGATTATGGCAGATGAACGTCTAGGATTCACGGCCCCAAAACGACGTCGTTTTTGGGGCGTCTCTAATGGCAACTCGGGTCAGAGGCGGGTTGGGCCGGTTTCTGGGTACTTTTAGACGGGTGAAGGTATTTGGGCCACCCAGGTTTGGCCCAAATGTGGCCAGCCTGATCTAATTCTTTTTAATTCCTTCTTCTTCTTCTTTTTTTTAATTTCATTTTTAAAAAAATTCTTATTAAAGTAAATACTAAATTCAACTAGATTAAACTAAAAATCACTTAAACTAATCAAACATGAAAATTAACAATTTTGAAACTATAAATTAAACAACTTCAAAAATAAAATACTTTGATTTTCTTATTTCGCAAAACAGAACACTAATTACCAATTAATTCCAACTAAAATATGTGAAATGAAATCCTATATGCTTATCTAATTTGTTTGTATTGTTTTATTACTTGTCATGCATGCACCAATGAAGATACACACAAATATGCAGAATTAAATCCTAAAATTGAATAATAAAAAGGAAAAATCTTAAGTCTGTAATTTCTGTAGGAGTAATTTTAATGAAGAATAAATCATGTACTCACAAGTAGTTAGCGGTTTCTAGATGCACATGGATTGGCTGCTTACGTCATCCCGGCTTTTATCCTATGCCACTTTTCTTTTCTCTCTTGTTTTCTTTTTCTTATTCCCCTTTCTTTTGCCCAACTTGTTATTGCTTAACCTGCTTTTGTTTTGTTATTCTCTCTATTATTTCACCGTTGTTTCTCTCTCACACTTTTCTCTCTTTTCTTTTCCTTTTCCTTATTCTTGTTATGGTTGAATCCTATGGAGATTGCCTACATATCATGACCCCGCATGAATCAGACCTAGCAGAGTTTTGGCAGATAAGTACAATAAATAAAAATTTTAATTTTCATAAAGCAGAACACTTTCTCTCTAGGAAGAAGGGTGAATAGTATTTCCATCACTATTCATCGAGCATACCTCCGGATTTTGGCGGTGGAATCTCACAAGTTTTGTGTCACACGATCCCGTTCTCTGTGCGAACAATCCCCAATTTATTTTTTCATCAAATATATAACCAATTTTCCTACATCTTAAATCTTATTTCCACGTTTTACTGTAGCAACTAGAATTTATTGAAATTTCCAGCGCTATTCCTTTTGATAGCGTGGATAAGATGGACTGTGCTTGAAGGATAAGGCAACCATGTATGCTACGCCCTCTCCCCAGCCTCTTGCTTTGGGAGAGGCGATTCAAATCAATCATGAAAATCAAACAACTATCGGTACCAAACGAAAATATGCATCGCAACTTGCTGGGAAACAATCTGCCGCAAAAAACACAAATCTGGAACTCTGTCCCGTTACATTTGAGCATGGAATACCTACAGTTCAATTCATAGTAGATGAAGTGAGTGCATTCACCAGGGTGGAAGGTCTTTAACAAGAAGTTGTAAATAAATTTTCATATGGAAAGCCTGAGATTCAGGAGATGAGACAAATTTTGCCAAAATAATTAGACATCAAAGTTAATTACAACATTGGACAGCTAGAATATCTGCGTATTCTGGTAAGATTCGATCTATTTGAAGATTTTGCTGATGTGTTATCAAGAAAAACTAGTTATGTTAAGGCAAAAGGAGACGAGTTCTTCTTTAGGACATTGCCATGGACAATGGGATTTAACCCTCGTGAAGAAACGTCAAAAGCTGTCGCTTGGATTTCGTTTTTTGAACTGCCAGCAAATGTTTTCGCAAAAAAATCCTTAATTTCATCGTATCTGCCGTGGGAAAGCCTCTAGCACTAGATAAGGCTACTGAAGATCGAATGTGACCTAGTACGGCACGAGTTAAAGTGTTGGTTAATTTACTAGACAAACACCCAAAGAAAATCAAGAACAAGACAGTAGATATGAAATCTGGACAAATAGTTGAATATGACAAGCAGATCGTGTTTGATAAATTACCTAAATTTTGCACGTATTGTAATCATCAAGGTCACGATGTAAAATTGTGTCGGTTGAGTTCAGAGGTTTTTAATGAAGAAACAGTTCATGTTGACGAATCTGAATTAAGGGTTAGTTTGCCTAAATTAGATTGTGATGCTAGAGAGTACTTGAATGCTACTCTTGCAGGACGACGTATTGAAGGGGTTCGACCTAATGTGATTGATGAAGCAGGACAAAACATTGTTTCTGCTCCAAATGTTCCACCTGCAACAGATCTTACAAGGCCAAATGCTGATGTTGCTGTTCCATTGGATAGTCCTTTGAATGTTTTAACCGAAAAACAGTAAGCTATTGGCGTGCCAAATTTAGAACCTACTGCTGCGATTGCTGAGGCAACACAAAACAATGCAAAAAGGACTGAACAGATTATCATCGAGTAGCAGCAGTTGATGCAGAATGCAATGTTTGGTCAGGGATATGGTACAAATTTGGAGGCTTCTGATTCTTTCAAAGCTACTAGAGATCGTACTGTTTTATAAGTCCAAATAGGGGAGAAGTCAAATGCTTCAAAAATTCCTAGACAACAAGGATGTAATGACTTGAATAAAGCATCAGCTCTGGTCACTTCTCAGTTTACCAATTCAACTGCAATATGCAAAGGACAACACCATATCTACAATGTGCAACAACTATTTCCAGGGGAGCTAAATGTACCAACTAGTGTAGATTCAATTTTAAAAGGCAAATATAGCATTGGATGACTTTAAATGGTTTGGGCTAAATGAAGAGGTGGCGGATCAGTGTGATGTTATGGAATTGGAGTTTGCCGCATTTGTTACAAATGTAACAATAGTACCAACTGGACAGTACATTCGAAGCTAGATTCTACACTTGCTTTGCAATGTCATGTTGATCGACCTGCTACTGGGATAGATAACAATGATGATGTGAGTGAAATTATTCAAATAACAGCAACTCCTACGAATGATGATGTTGCGCTGAAGTCATTTCAGCAAGATACCTCTAACAAGCATCATATGATTCAACAAAACGCACTATCACTACTTTTATAGGTACAGCTGCTGCAGATGTCTCTAATGCTTCCTTAGTTCAAGGTGCTTTTGATTTACATCATACTGATGCTAGTCAACACACAAGGGAAGCAGGACAACATATTGCAAACAATAATTGGTCATCCATGCCCAACAAAAAAAGAACTACAAAAACCAAAAAAAAATATGCAGAATGCAGAAAAGAGTGCAGGTTTACCTAGAAAATCTAACTCATTTGCTGCACTTGGCAATGTGAATAATGATGATGGAAAGTTCACTGGAGATAATCTGCAGATGGCTAAGGATCAAAATTCTCCGACGATTCATTTCTCTACTCCACATGTGGAGAAAATTATCAAAGAATATGGGGAACCATCAAACTCCACTGGAAATAACAAAGAAGTCATTCAAGCTAAGATGAGGAAGATGGTCATTAACTCAAAACTGCGGAAAGACCAACAAGAGTTTGATGATGACGGACTTGCTGCTTTCTCATCTGAAGAAGACGACCAAGAGTTTGATCAGGATAGTTCAGGAGAGGAAATTGATGCTTCACAAAAATTTAATGGGAAACCTGCAATAACTCAAAATAGCAATATGATCTGTCGAGCAATTCAACCACCTGCAGCCAGTCCCAACAGCATATTGAATCATAATGCACCAGTTTTTGTTCCAAGAAATAATACAAAACTAGTTACTTCAAATACAGCAACAACAAAGTTCGACCAAAAGGAAACAAATGATAATGTCCAACTAAGCCAATCCTCAAGCGAAACATCAGCTGATCGTCGAAATGCAACAGTGCTGCCAAAAACTGGGCAGAATAACATTGTAACAACAGAACCACTCACTAATTTTGAAGAGAGGAAACTTTTGGATGCAATGAGCCAACCTTTGGATACGAGTCAGCAGCAGCAAAGGAATGTAACTGCACCAACAAACTCTCCTTCTGCTGAGTGCAAAACAGTATCATTGTCACGGGCGGGGCAGCACCAGATCAAGACAAATGCTCCTGTAATCTGTTTAGAAGAAAGACAACTCTTGGAGTCGATGGCAACAACATATCAACTAAACCATTTAAATCATGCTAATCCTACTACTGTTCGTGTGAACATGAGCAGCAACAAGTTGCAAAAACAACAACAAAACAAGGCAGTTATGGGTAATGTACAAATGACAACACAAGGCGATTTTCAATAGATGCCAAATCCAATTTTGACAGGTAGACATATATATGAAGAAGGGTAGGAAGAGGACTTCTTAAACAAATGCCGGGAAGATGCTTCAAGAAAAGGTTACTTGTCACCATTGCATAATAAAAAATAAGAAGTGTCGGGAAAGGGATAGAAGTTGGGACGGTAGGGTGATTGAAGACACATTCATAAGGAGGCCCCCAATGAGAAATGCAAAACAAAATCAGGTCACTCAAACAATTTCAACAAAGTCCAATCGCTTGAAGAACAAAGCATGAATTTTGAAGACATTTAAAAAAAATTGTGGACGAAGACAAGAATCTACAAATTGAAGTTTTCACAAAATTAGAGAAAAGAGAACACATTGATGGCTTCTTCATCTTTATATTTACCATCACAATAGTATTATTTTATAGAATATCATCACAGAGAATTTTATAAACTCTGTGATGATCACATATTTCTTAATTCTTGCTAGTTCTTTCTTTCTACATGCTTGCTAGTAGATAAGGATTTTTATTTGCCTCAATAGTATTAGTAAGATAAGGTTTACGCCGGTGGTGTTATATGGGTAACAATAGCGGTGCTATCCCCCTTATTTTACTTTTCTTATTTGTTGTAATTTTCTTTTTTCAATTATTAATGAAATCAAGCCCTAGGCGATTGCCTAGTGGCTTGCCAAAAAAAAAAAAAGAAGATTACAACTACTAAAAAACCTTACAAAAAGAAATCAACAGACTTTGACTCAAATGAAACCTACAGACTTTGAGAGAAAAATGAAACAACTAACTTGACAACCTACTACAAACTAAAATAGAAGAAAATATAGACTTTTCAAATTGACTAACAGACTTGAGTGGAAATCATGAATACATTAAGGCCTCTAATGCTCATGGGGGGCCTGCGAGACATCATTCGGTCTCACCGCAGGCGTTCATGCTTAATTCTCTTGTAGGTGGTGGAGGTCTTCAATCGCTTGACGAACGAAGGTCATTGCAGTGGCAAAAAACATGGATCTTGTCGTATCTTCTTAGTGGCTACACTTTACGGTGATGTAATCAATGATTATCTGTACCCTTTCTCTTATAGCACCCTTTTCTTGCAACAATCGCCCAATCTGTTAGGTCATGGCTTGCAAAGTTTGTCGGCTACACGATTTAGTTCTTGAAATTACTGCAGATCTTTCTCCAGTCGTGCTATTGTTGTGCAACAATGCTCTCTTTTAGCCTTGAAGTCTTTTGTCTGCTTACCCATTTTGTTTTCAACCATGATTACCCTCTTCTTCAGCCCCGCAACCTCGTTGTCATGCCTTTCTTTAAATTGTTCGATCATGCATTCTCGTTCCTCTGCATTTTTGGCCAATTGTTTTGGCCCTGACTAGCTCACCCTCTGCTTTGTTAAGGTCAAAACTATATTCTCCCACTTTTTTCCTCAGATTGTCTATGAGTTTTTCATCCTTCGTACTTCTTGTGGGATTTTATACCGCTATTTTCAATCTCTGAATTTGGCCTCGCAAGGTATCATTTTCTTTGGCAAGTCTTTTCTTAGGTCCCCTCCTCTACCGTGGCTTGCAATACATTCTCGAATTTATGGTCTTTGACTTGTTTTTCCAACTTTACTATTATGGCCTTGTACTCGTTTTCCTTGGCCAACCAATTCAACTGTTCTTGTGGTTCTTCAGCAAATTCCTGAAGATGTGGTCTTTAAGACGGCCTTCTAATCTCCATTTCCTTTTTATACCAAGCCAGGTACCTTGGTGCAACCTCATCTTTAGACAAGTCTCGTACTTAAGTGTTCGCCGCCAAGTACTGATATTCGCTCCAAATGTGGCATTGCTACTTTATGAAACTGACCATTAGGACAAATTTCAACCACATGGCGACTAATGTCTTTATCCCTGGGAACCATTTGGCACCTCCGTAATGGTCTCAGCACCCGGTACGGAGCATCAGGTTGGATGCTCCAGAGACCCATCAAAAGGAAATGAGGCCCGGTGGCTGGCATATCTATAATTTCATCAATAGGAAGCCACCGGAACGTCCACTCCATTTCACTTGTACTTATGGTACAGAGATATGATACCCATTCTGTGACCCCCTTTAATCTAAATCCATCAACTCTGATATAGAATTCCTCTATGCAGATCTTTAACGATGACCCATAACTCATTAACTAAGGTCGATGATGCAAGTGTTCAATCATCCACATCTATAACAACAAGTTGCATCCATCAATGAAATCTCCTCCGGCTTAAGAGCCGTGAGGGCATGGAAGATTTCAGATAATATCATTGGTGTAAGGGTGCTCTTGGCTTGAGTGGGCAAGGTGCTGACAACCCCTGCTATCCGTATATCAATATTCACGTCTTTCTGTGGAAACACCAAGAGGACCAAAAAGAACACATAAATGCGAAACACCTATGTTCATCCCATTTGAATCGGTTTCCCTTGCTACAAATTTTATTTTTCGGGTCGTTAAACCCCCACATGTGCCCATATCTCTTGTATATCAACTGTGGAGTACAAAAACTGGCTGACAAATCTGGATTTTGAACACCCCTACTTATCGTTAGTGAATCTAAGAATTTGTGTATAGTACGGCCCTTGGCGTAATCAAATACTGGTGTCTCAAAGGAATTATGGGACCCCCGATATATTCGACTATTTTTTTAGGGTTGGAGTGAGTTCAAAGTTGGGAAATGAAATACTTTGTTGGCCGGGTCCCAGAATGTAAGGAACGCCTTTATGATATCCCTTCTAGGATTAATTTTCAACAACCCGGTGAGTCCTCCCAAGTGGGCATTGACCTTGTTTTACCCCGATTTACCGAGATCATTCCACCACATACGTAGCTCCAAACAGATCTTGTTGATGACTATTATTGGCAATTTTTTATTTGTGCTCATTCTTAGGGTTGTCATCCCCATTCAAGCTATACCAAGAATGTGGGGCCACAGCCTTGGCCTTGATGTTATAGGGCGTCTTGTCCACTTATAGGTCCCAATAATACATTGTGAGGGTTCTAGGAAAAGGGTAGTTCCGGTCACGCTCTGCTCCCACTATCGTGATGACACGGGACATCAATTCCCCATATTTATGGGGTATCCTGCTATTATCGAAGCAACCAATATAGCCTGGTGGAGAGAAGGGTCTTGTCATGTGTAGTAGGATCCAACCGACTGCAAACAAACGTGTCCCAACCCCTCGCCTCAAAGTTTATGGTCCTCTGCAATATTTTTACCCTTACTGTCAACCAATCAGGAATGGCACCTAAGATTTCCAGGTACTGAGCTAACCATGGATGGACCTTCTCACCCTATTCCATCTTTGCCATATATAAAGTCTCATCCTCGTGATTGAAGCCTAAATATTCATTTATTGACATTCCATCGGACAAAACTTTCAAATTACGAACTTTGGTCATTTTGGAGCTCTTTTTGATGAGGGCTACATTGCAAAACTCTTTTACTAAATGTTCGTTGGCGTCCACACAATCATATAAGAAGTGCTCCCAACCCACTCTAGTTCTGAACTGTCTCTGCACATTGGGGTTGTGGATATTATGTCTTTGTCTAAGAAGCTCTTCTCCGAAATCAATTTTCTCACCAGCCACCACACCCTAAACTTGTGATACGCTACTTTACTAAAAAACTTATCATCCCAATAATCAGGCTTCCTAGTTCTAACCAGGCCTCCCACCTGAGGCTCACCATCTTCAGCTACCTCCTCATCTTCCTGTACCTCCTTCTCACCTGCGTCTGCACTCTCTTTGGAAAATAAAGCTGTGAGGGAGGTGGACTATTCACCACTACCGATTGTTGAGCGCTAATACGACTCAGTAGAACACATGCTCTGGTGCTTAGCTAGTGGGTGATGGTGGAGGAGTGTCATTTGTCAATCTACACCTCTCTGACCAGTCGGGGATGAACACTACCATGGATTCCGAGAAGATCTCCTGGGAGCACTCGTACTCACTCACCGACTGATGAATTGCTCTGTCGGCAGCTTTTATTAACTTTCTAGTTCCTTTTTTGTTTTCCCGGACTTAGGGAGTGAGTTTAATCATCTTCTGCTTCCCTCCCCGGTAGGATTCACCTCTGCCCGATTGTTTTGAGCCTTTTCCTTGTTGTCTTATCATTGTCTGCAAACACAATTCAAATACAATTGTCAGTCACAATGTATCAGTTGAAAACACCATTACAGAATAAGTTGTAGATTAGGCTAGCAGAATTGCAGGTAGTTGCAGAAAAAAACCCTGTACGAACTGCACAAAATGGTGTGCAACCGCGCAGGGACCAGTGCGTTCTGCCCAAAATTGTAGTGCGGTCCACAAATGGATAGGGTTCAAACTACCCATCCTCAGAATCTAACCAATTCGGCCCACAGAAAATGGTACTACGACTGCACTGGGCCAGCACAGACCACACAAAATGTAGTGCGGCCGCACAGTCAAAGTTTCATCTTATCAGAAAATAATTTGTGCAATTCGCGCAAAGTGGTACTGTGGACCGCACCATGGTACCGTGGACCCCACAAAAACGATCGAGGCCCACACTAGGTGCCCAAAATCTGCAGTGAGTTAGGGTTGATTAGATTTTGCTTTTAAGGTCCAAATTTCAACCTAATTAGAGTCCCTAAATGTTTACCAAGTACATTACACCAACTAAGTGTACAAGAATCAGAAATCTAATTATCTTAAGCTAACAATTAAAGAAAACACGAGAGAAGGAAAAAAAAAGAGCTAAGAAAAAAAATAAAATTAAATGCAATTGATAAAATTAAACAAGTGAAAAGGAAGATTAATGTACCAGATTGTGAGATAAATTAAAGAAAAGTGATGCAAATAAGAATTGCAATCAAAGAAGAAGTGGAACAATATTTATAGTCTTTGAGGCTCAATTTTGAGAAAAGGGTAAAAGTGGGCCCTCAGGGTCTATTTATAGAAAAACCCCTAGACCCCGCCTCACCTACCAGTGCATATCGTACAAAATGCGCCGCGGTGCACACTGCCTATATAGTAAAAGTTTGAGAAGGCAACCTTTTGTGGCGAAAACAAAACGGAATGCGGCTGCAGAGGTCCACTGCGAACCGTAAAAAATGTAGTGCGCCTACCGTGGCAAACTTCAGAGAAGCTTGATCTTACCAACACTGGTGCGGTCCGCACAGAATGTACTGCGAGTGCACTGGAAACTTCAGAGACCTGTGCATTTCCCATCATGTCTTACACTACATTAACACAATCCTGCAGCATCGTTTTCACATCAATCCTACACTACAAAGAAGATCAAAGAAAAAAAGAATAAAAACGCATGGTTTGCCTCCCAAGAAGCGCCTGATTTAACCTCATGGCACGATGCAGGTTACCATCACGATCACTCGAAATGAGAAAGAGCTACCACATGTCTTTCATAAATCTTCCCAAGATAATGCTTGACCAGGTGCCAATTCACTCTAAACACTTCACCATTTTTATTCTTTAGGTCAAAGCACGAAAATAGGGTCATACACACAACTTCAAATGGTCCGCTCCATTTTGACTTGAGCTTTCTTTGGAACAATCTTAGCTGAGAGTTGAATGAGAGCACCAAATCCCCCACCTTGAACTCTTTGCCCCGAGTATACTTGTTGTGAAGGTATTTCATTTTATCCTTATACAGGGACGAGCTAGAGTAAGCATGGAATTTAAATTCAGCAAGCTCATTAGTTTTCTACACCCGAATATTAGCAGCTACATCCCACTCAAGGTTCAACTTCTTCAAGGCCCACATGGCCCTATGATGTAACTCAACCGATAGATGGCAAGATTTACCTGGTACCATGCTACAAAGTTTTATGCTTCAACATTTTATGCCCCATACCATGCATCAAAATTTTATATATCAACCTCAATGCCATGCTTCAAAATTTTATTTTGAAGTATAAATCCTTCCTCTACCATAAAGTGGCATTTCTCCTAATTGAGAACAAGATTGGTTTCTTCGCACCGGGCCAAAACTTTTTTGAGATTCTTCGAGCATGCATCAAATGAATCCCTCACAACACTAATATCATCCACGAACACCTCTAAAATTTCTTCCACCATATCGGAGAAAATAGCCATCATACACTACTAAAATATAGTCGGTGCATTGCAAAACCCAAAAGGCGTGCTATAGAAGACAAAGGTTCCATTTGGATAAGTGAATTTGATATTTTCTTAGACTTCTAGGGCAATCAATATTTGGTTATAGCCGTATTACCCATCCAAGAAGCAATAAAAAGCATGCCCTGCCAGGCGGTCTAGCCTCTGATCAAGGAATGGCAAAGGAAAGTGATCCTTGTAGGCCAGTTTGTTCAATTTGTGGTAGTCCATACAAACCCGCCAACCTGTGACTACTCTGGTAGGAATCAACTCATTCTAAGAATTTGTCACCACTATCATGCCACCCCTCTATGGTAGTCATTGAATAGGAGAAGTCCAAGAGCTGTCATAAATGGGGTACATCATCCTCTAAGATAATTTTGTGCATGTGGAATGTGGGGTTTATTCCCCGAATGGCATCCAAAGTCCATCCAATTGCCCTTTTCTGCTTCTGAAGCACCACCAATATGGTGTCAACTCTAAAATTTAGTAAGGCAAGATGAAAGAATAATTGGTATAGTAGAATTTGAGCCCAAGAACTCATACCTGCGGTTTGGAGGAAGTGGTTTCAGCTCCAACACTAGTGGCTCCTCAATTGATGGTTTAGTTGGTAGAGTCTTTCGATTTTCAAGATCCAAAGATAATTTCCTAGGCTCATAGGAATAAGAGCCCATCCCATGTAAGGCATTCACGCACTCCACTCTACTGGCATCATCATTGACATCAATATTTAATAGCACAGCCTCTAGGATATCTTCCACGTTGATCATAACACTGGTGTCATCGTCGATTACAATGAGCACACCTTAGTGCTATTGGGTTGCTTCATAAACTTACGCCTATGAAAGACAACTTTTTCATCACCCACTCAGAAGGTGAGTTCCCCTACTTCCACATCTACTAATTCCTTCCGCACAGCTAGGAAAGGTCTACCTACGATAATAAACTTCGTAGTCCACTTCACTATCCAAAATCCAAAAATCCGCCGGCAAGATAAATTTTTCCACCCAGACGAGCACATCGTCAATAATACCCAAAGGTCTCTTCATCGATCTATCCGCCATTTGTAACCTCATTGAAGTTGGTCTAGGTTTCCTAATACCCAAGGTCTTTAAAACTGAGTAAGGCATCAAGTTCATACTAGCTCCCAAGTCAGAAAAAGCATTGATAAATTCGCACTCCCAACGGTGCAAGTGATTGTGAAATTATTGGGATCCTCTAACATCGAGTCCGTTGAATGCACTATAGCACTAACTTCGTGAGTCATCTTTGTAGCTTCACAATCCATAGAACGCTTCTTTGTGACCAAGTCTTTCATGAATTTTTCATAGCTCGGCATTTTTTTAAGTGCCTCCACCAAAGGCACATTAATGGACAAGCTTTTCATCATGTTAATAATCTTTTTGAATTAATTATCATTTCTCTTATTTGTAAGCTTTTGAGGATAATGTGGAGGTGGCGTTGGCAAAGGATCCTTGGCTTTTGGCACGAATGGCTCAGACATGTCAATCATGTGTTCCCTAGATTGACATGGGTTTCCACCTTGGCCTCATTAATGTCAATCCTCACTTCATCGGTCATATTCCCATCAACCACATATTCAACTACCAAGGGTACTTCATCTTCTTGCAACTCAACATCATCATCCGCAACTTGCTTTTGTTTCGACTCATTCACTTCACTGCCTTTTCCACTTCTTGTGTAACCGCCATAACAAGATTTTCCCCACCCTTTGGGTTTATTACCGCATCACTTGGTAAACACGCTTCGGGCGAGTATTCAGTGATTGAGAGATTTGGCGTAGTTGCATCTCCAAGTTTCTGATAGAGGTATTGCGGGAAGTTAACTGTGCATCTGAATCTGCATTCTTCTACATCATCTTTTCAGACATTATTTCAATTCTACCCATATCATTGCTAGAATAACTTGCACCTTGAGAAAGGAATGGGGGTTGTGAGCACATGATTTTTTTGCCTCGCTCGAAATGTTCCTATAGAATCCTCAAAATTAGGATATTTCTTTTATTATTTGAATTTTTAGGAATTAATTGCGTGATTTCGTGTTTATTTGCATTTTTTAGCATTTTTAATAAATATAATAAAATAAAGTATTTTTGCATTTAGGACTTAATTTTCATATTTTGTTAGATTTAAATAATATTGTAAACTAAAGGAAAACAACAAAAATGATCATTTTGCCTTTTCTTTTTAAAATTTTGGATTAAGGTTATTGTTAGAAGTTAATCAATTTTTTTTTTCAAGAATGAAAAATTGGTTTTGTTTATTTTATTTTTATACCTATTAAAAATAAAGAATATAAAAAGAGAAAAATATATATATAGCTTGGGTCTATTAATGAAATCCCATGATTTGGGCCATTTCTTGCAATAAAATCTGGCCCAAAACCCCTAAGCACATCAAAATTAACCCAAACCCAATCCCCTAACCAGTCTCTCATCAGAGACGCCCCAAAACGACGTCGTTCTGGGGCACACGATCTCAGTCGTCCATCACTCCTCATCCCACGGCCCAGAGTTGATCTCACACTTTTAATAAAATGGTCCAAAAACTCTCATAAACCCTAGAGACATTTCGCACCCTCCTCGTATAAACTATCCACCTTTTGAACGCCGCCGCCAAACCACCGTCTCTCCACCGTCCGCCACAGACCGAAAATCGCCGCCACTGCCGGTGTAGCTCCAAATCCACCAAAATTAACACCATTTGCTCCACGTATTCTCCTCTATCCAAACCCCCAAAAATCAACCCTCAAACTCAGGCCAAACTCCTCAAATATTCTTTTAAAGGAGCGCCTGCTCCGTTGTCTATGGCGGTGCTGGATCCAATGACCACCAAAAACACATCTTAGCCTGCACTCTGCCTCCTTTACCAAAAAATTGAACCCCACTTCCTTCAAGCAACCCTGAAAACTCCTGAAATTTCAGATCTAAAAAATCGACCAAAATACTGCCAAAACTCCTGATTGAACTTGATTTTGGTTTTTGTTAATAGAGTAATTAGAAGCAATATTGACCTAGTTTGGATTCATGACTTTCAAATGGCCTCGTATAGCTTTGGTTATAGCTGAACCTATAGGCTTCATTGATTTTATTTTATGGTAATTCCTTATTTCTACTGTTAGTTGATGTTGGTTTATTTTGATATAGTTGTTTAGTTTTGGTTAGTGTAAGATAAAATAATCAGTTCAATTTCAAGTTTTGTTTAGGTATAGCTGATTGATCCAATATTGACTTACTATGGTAGAATTGAGACCAAGGGGTTTGGTTTAGTTGATGTTGGTCTTGTAATTGCAGAAGAATAGTAATGGCAGTATAGGTATTCCATAAATAGAAAACAATGCTACAATTCCTTAGATTCTTCTAGAAGAGGGCCTTAGTCTAAAATTCAGTAGTTTTAGTGCAGTAACTTGGCCAACAAGTCCGAAATTAAGGAATAAGTGAGTAAAATATGAAAGTTAAAAGATCGACTAATGGTTAAAACAAAATTAAGAGGGCTGCCCTAAGATTTGGCTATAAAAGGTTACCCTAGTGCCTTCATTCACAAACTTTTGGCACAATCTAAAATCTCTAAAATTCCTAGAAATTTTGAATACTGAAAAATACATAAAAATTCCTAAAGATTCCCAGAAGTTCAAATTCCCATAAGTTTAGAGGTATGAAACTCCTAAAGGTCCTCTACATTTCTAGATCCTGAAGAAATTTCTAAAGCTCTAGAGAAAACTACATTGTCTCATTCAAAACTTACATCATATTGAAGCTAATTTCCAGTTGTCTAGTTTAAAAGGAATAGGTATGACCTAAAGTGCAAGCAGTTGAGGTTCAAAAGTTTTGCTGGATTACTTGTCGAATGTATTGGAGGATGTTAGGACTTTGCTTACTGGTTTTGTCTTGTTGAAATTTCTCCTTTGGATTATTTGATAATCAGTCACTGGGTATTTTTGAGAAAGACCATTGTTGGTGTGTTTTCAATTGCCGGTGGTTTGAGCTGTTGCTGACTTTCACCTTATTTTATTGTAAATTCCATGTGTTTATCCTAACTTAGGAGGTCTGGAAAGAAAAGTCTGTATGTTTGCATAGTCTCACATTGTGATAATGAAGTAACATTCAGTTTTGTGTTTATATTGTAGCTGTAAATGTTGTTAATTTTAGTGATAGTTAGAATACTCATTCAATTGATTTGTGTTGTAATAAATGAACACTTGGACTGTGCGGACTTTCGATTATACTAGACAAGATTAATTCTCATATAATTTCGATTGGTATACATCCACGAGAGCATGCTTGTGTAAATAGGATTAATTAGTCCTGATGTTTGATAAGCTATGTGTTTAGTAGTCTATCAGTGGAATCTATATAATGCTACGTCGTATTTGTATTTAACATATGAGCATTAATTTCATCTCATCTTTTTGAGTCCTAAAATTGTTAAAACAGCTCTTTAGCATGCTAATGTATTTGTTTCGAGTCTAACATTTCAGGTGTAATCAGTAGTTACGTTAATTTGGTCAATGCTTTCATTTCCAAAAAATTTGTAACAATTTATGAGCTGTTAATTTGATCCAAGCATACATCTGGAATAATAGGTACAATTTGTTAATGGGCTTGATTACAATTCATCCTTATTGGGCTGATTTATAAGCGCAATTATCAATTTTAATAATACAATGCTTTTGGTTCAGATCTGGTTTCGAACTTGAGACTTGGATTTCATGTTAACTGGTTATGTCTTTTAGAGACAAACCCAATAAAAATAATTGTTGGCTCTAGAATTGCCCATTAAAATAATAAAATAAGGTGTGCCGCTCTAAACGGAACCCATAAATTGCGTGGACCTCCTTAATCATTCATTCTAAGATACTTAGAAATTCGGAACATGCCGCACTACGAATTTCATGGACCTCCTTAATCATTCATTCTAAGATACTTAGAAATTCGGAACATGCCGCACTACGAATTTCATGATTTCCTGCAAAGATAATTACACATTAGCCGCTTTACAAACGTCTTTTATAATTTTATCTTCCTAAGTATGGGTTCACATTTATGTTGCCCAAATCAAAATATCGATGAAGTTGAAATATGTCAAAAATCGCGTGTGCATTTATGTGACGTGCTTCGCGTCATGTTTTAACGACATTGCAATTTTCCTTTTAAAATATTAAAATCAGTAAAAATAATTCAAAATTGCACCATAGGATGAACAAGTACAAAAATCGAAATTTTTAGCCAATTGCAATAGTTTAAGCGATCGTGTTTGAACCACGATATCCGGGGGGTTCACCTTCCCTCGGGTCAACAGAACTTCTTACATAGAATTTTTTGTTCGCAGACTCCATTTGGGCAGTTGAAAAATTTCCTCGATTTGGGATTCTAAATAAACTGATGACTTGGGACACAAAAAGCCAAGCCTATCCCTACTAGCGACTCAAAAAAATAAATAATTGCATTTCGAATAATGTCACTTTAATTGGAAAACTCCCTTATACGTTTAATCCTTCGGGGTAGCCGTGTAAAAAAGAGGTGTGACAGCTCTGGCGACTGTTGTGGGGACAAAACCCATAATCTCTAGTTCAGGGTTCAAGAATTTGAGCTTAGAATAACCATTATATTTGGCTTTTCCGATTTTATTACATGTTCCATGCTATAAGTGCTAAATGTTTTACCGAATGAATTGTATATAAACTGTTACGAAACCCTTCTCTTCTTATCTTCGGGGATGTGCTCGCTGGTCAAGACTCCCTATTCTATTAGTGTCATACCTTGAAATTAGAATGAGGCTCGGACAAGTGACTAAGCCGGACGATTTTGCGGGTCCCCAGTATGTAGCCCCCTCATCGACTCGAGTCGTCCGCTCGGGTACATAATCTAGAACAAATACCCAGGTTTTGAACTTAGTATATCAAAGCTTCATGCGGGATCCCTAGTAGGAACGTTTTTTTACATCACGTGCATTTGACTTAGGGGACTCAACTAAGGGGTAATTGACAGTTTGTCATCTCTGTGGACCACAATTTCCTGGTTCTCATGTTCGAATTTCAACATTTGGGTGCAGAGTAGAAGGCACCGCTCATGCCGCGTGAATCCATGGTCTTCCTAGGAGATAGTAATAGGATGTGTCCATGTCTAATACTTGAAATGTCACTTCAAAATCGACCGGGCCAATGGCCAATACTAAGTCAATATCCCTTGTGGTGTCTCTTTTGATTCCATCAAAAGCTCAGACACACACATTGTTGGGATGGATCCTCTCTGTTCCGATCTCCATTCTTTGATGTCGATAGTGGGCATATATCCACCCACGAACCTCAATCTATCATTACTCTTTTGACATAATAGCCTTTGCATTTGATGGTGAGATGCAAGGCTTTGTTGTGGGCTGCACCCTCTGGAGGCAAGTCATTCTTGCCGAATGTGACCTAATTACTAGCGAAGAATATTTCTTCCATTTTCTCCCGTTGTTCCACGAAGGTTTGAACTTGCATGTAAGATTCATTCAAAGTTTTGGCCAACACTTTATGGTGCTCTAGAGAATTCATCAGCAATGATAATAAAGAGACTTTCTCAGGAGACTTCCAGAACTGATCCACTACCTCATAATCTGGCATTTTCATCTTTCGAAAGAAGGCCTCGACCACTTCCGCATTTACGGGCTTTTTAGGTGGAAATCACCTTTTGGTGGGAGTGTTTACTTCTTCCATGTCCGAATATTTCTTTGCAGGGTAGCACTTTTGTGGTTCCCCAGTGATGTCTTTGCCTTTTTGTGTTACTATGATTTCTTGGTAGTTCCATGGCACTGCAGAAGGGTCTGTCATTGGCTTCTGAGGCGCGCGACCGATTACCACGGGCTCATTCAGCCTTGGCAGTTTAATCGGTCCCCATACCACATAAGCTCCCTTGGGTAGATACATTGTCTTGTTCAACTCAAATCTTCTTGGGGGACTCAGAGTGGGCTATTTTTCTTGATGCCCCCATAGGATGTAAAGTATGGTTTTCTTGGTGGGTGCTTTCTAAGTTTTAATTTCAACTTTCTTATCCACTTCCGGGTGCTTGGCTTCACTCATTTCATTTTCATTACCGTTCTTGGGGGTAACCTTCAGTTTTCTGTCTGCATCAACAATGGCTATTATGGCTTTCAAAGCAGGGTCAAATTCTTTGTCCTCAATTATCATTCTCATGACTGGCCCATTGTTGTTAGCCAGTAACGGGTTATTGGTTACGTTCTGGACATCTTCATCCCTCACCACTACTTTCTTTTGTTCTATTAGATCCTCCACGGGTCACTTCAGAGTCCAATAGTTTTCAGTGTCGTGCCCTTCGGCCCCTGAATGATAAGCACAGCGTACGCCCCGTTGATAGGAAGGTTACTCTGGTTTCTGCCTGTTTGGGGGCACGTGCTGCAAGAGACCTATCTGGACAAGTTTTGGGAATAAGCTAGAACAAGACTCCCTTATCGGTGTGAAGTTTCGTGTTATGAGTGGTTCCCTGGGACGAAAATTGTTTTGGGGAGGGCGGGGATAATAGTGGTTTTGGGAAGGCTGATTTCTCGGGGCCTGGTTTCTGTTGACCTGTTGTTGTGGTCGAGCGAATGGATGGGCATTCATAACTTCATAAGGTTGGGGAACATAATGCATGTCTTGATGGGGACAGTAGTGTTGAGAGGTCTTTTCTGTGAACATGGGCATGGGGGAATGGTGTCTTCTCATGCCGGAGGCTGCCATTGAAGCTTCTTCTTTCTTTTTATTTCTTACGACTCCTCCTGCCCCGCTTTGTATGGCCTGGGAGGTCGCCTTTATGGGTGACTGGCTTAGAATGCTTCCTATTTGAAGCCACTTTATACCATCTCGCAGATCTTAATTGCTTCCGCGAAAGGTTTGCCCATTGCGGACATCATATTTTTGAAATAATCTGCCTCTTATGGCTAGAGAAAAAAAGTGACCATCTCTGTCTCATCCATGGGTTGTTTTACTCTTGACGTTTGTTCGCGCCACTTGACAACATATTCTCTAAAATTTTCCAAAGGTTTCTTTTTGAGGTTGGCAAAGGAGTTCCTTTGTGGGGCAATGTCAATGTTACACTGGAACTGCCTTACGAAATCCCGGGCGAGATCATCCCAAATATGCCATCGAGTGATATCCTGGTCCATGTACCATTCAGAAGCGATTCTTACCAAGCTTTCCACGAAGTACGCCATCAATATTTCTTCTTTTCCACCTGCCCTCCGCAGTTGGTTGAAGTATTTTTTTTTCAAATGAGTAATGGGGTCGCCATGGCATTCGTCATTTTTAAACTTTGGCGTTTTGAATCCCAGGGGATGATGTAGATGCGGGAACATGCACAGATCTGTGTAAGACACGGTCTTTTGCCCACTCAAACCTTGCATGTTTTTCATGCTCTGATCAAGGCTTTTCATCCTTCTTGCTATCTCATCTTGTTCAGGTGTTTTAGGAGTTTTATCCTGCACCGGTGTGAGTTCATATGCTAGTTGAGGATAAGTGTATGTGGGGGTATGGGGGAGGCTCGGTTTGGTAGTTGGGATTTTGAAATGTTAAAGCTGTAGGATCAAACATGGTTCTCGGCACTGCAGGCGGTGCGGTGGCTGCACATGGAGGAGCCGTAAAAATATTAGGAAATGGGACAGATGTGAACACGTGAGGGCGGACTTCAGAAAGTGCTCGGACAAAGTTGGCTGGTATGGTAGGCTGTCCCTAAAGTATGTTTGGGTGGCTAATGTGAATAGTGGAGGTACAATCCGACCATGGTAAGAGCTCAGGAAATCGAGGTGTGGCACTCGGTGGCTCTCTTCCATTGGTCCAAGCGTCCCACATCTCCGTAAATCTAAGTCGAAGGAAGCTACGTTCTTGAGCTGCCGCAGATTCTGAGGCTGGGATCCCTTCAATTGGGCTATCCTCTGAAATGGGAAATAATGTCAAAGTCATTTCAGATGACATTTCTGTGCTTCCTTTTGATCTTGTGAAATATCGATGTGATGCCAGTTTACCACAAACCAAACACTGTTCTAAAAACCTGTGACTCGAAATTGGAATTACAAATGGTTAGGTTGGGATAGATAGCAAACGGGGAATCATATGTTGGGTATGATGCACCTACATAGTTTACGGGTGTCTATATGTTTGCAATGGTCGCATGTGTCGTCCCGACATTTATTCCGAACATCCTTTTGGTTTCCACTTCGTATTTCCTTTTTAGCTTTCCACTTTTGAGAATATGGTCGAATCCTATGAAGATTACCTATGTATCATGACGCCGCGTGAATCAGACCGAGCGTAGTTCATGAGAAAAATGTGATGGAAATAACATGATATTTTGAGATTTTCAATTCATCTAAAGGCAAACTTTGGTTGCAAAAACTAACAAAGTTAAAGGCAACTAACAGACACGGACAAAATAAAATTACAAACTCGAATGGTGCATAAAAGAAAATACAAACTGACAGACTCTTTTAAGAAAAATACAATTTTTTAGAAATCATGAATACATTATGACTTCAGCTGCTTTTGGAGCTTGTGGGGCATCACTCGGCCTTGCCGCAAGCTTGCGTGCTAATATACATTGGAGATGGTGGAGGTCTTCCATCACTTGCTGAACAAAAGTCATGGCGGTGGCAAAGAACATGGATTTTGTCATAGCCTCGCAATGGTTGCACTTTGTGGTGATGTAATCTGCGATTGCCCGTATCCTTTCCCTTATAATACCTTTTTCTTGCAACAAACGTCCAATTTGCTCGGCCCTTGACTCTAGAGTTCGCTCTGCTACCTGGTTTAGCTCTTGGAATTGTTGCAAATCCATCTCCAACCTTGTTATCATGGCATAACAATGTTCTCTTTTGGCTCTGAAGTCCCCCACTTGCTTGGCCATTATATTCTCAGCCATGATGATCCTCCATTTTAAACCCACAATCTCATTGTTATGCCCTTGATGCGGGCTCCTTCCTTTGCACTTTTAACCAGTTGCTTATGAACACTTTATAGCTCACTTTCTATCTTATTCAAGTCAAATCCATACTCGGTTATTTTCCGCTACAAATTTTCTATGAGTTTTTCATCTTTTCTGCTTCTGGGGGGATTTTCTGTGGCTGCTTTCATTTTCTGGATTTTGGCTCGTAATACTTCGTTTTCTTTGGTTAATATCTTCTTTCTCACTCACTGGCTGCAGCTTGCAAACTACTTTCAAATTGAAGCTCTTTGATTTGCTTTTCTAATCTTCCTATAGTAGCCCTATATTCATTTTCCTTAGTTAACCAACACCATTGCTCTTGTGACGTTTCAGCAAATTCTTGGAGATGTGATCTCTTAGCCGTCCTTCCAAGCTCTATTTCTCCTTTGTACCAAGCAGCATACCCTGGTGCAACCTCGCTTTTAGATATGTCGCGTACTCAAATACCTAATGTCAAGTATTGACATTCACTCCAGATGTGGCATACGACAGCTTCAGGGAATTGACCATTTGGGCTTATCTCAACTGCGTGACGACTAATATCCTCATCCCTGGGGATCGTTTGGCATCTACATTATTGTCTTAGTACTCTGTATAGAGCATATGAATGGATACTTCGGAGACCCATCAGAAGGAAATGAGGCCCGACGGCTGGCATATACACAACTTCATCCACAAGGATCCATCTGAATGTCCACTTTATCTAATTTGCAGTGATGACCCGGAGATGCGACACCCATTCAGTGACACCCTCAAGTATTCTAAACCCATCAACCCTGTTGCTGAATTCTTCTATGAAGCTCTTTGTTGGTGACCCATAATTCATGAACTATGGTCTGTGGCATAGATATTTGATCATCCATATTTGCAACAACATGTTAAAGTTTTCGAAGAAGTCTCCTTCTGCTTTACAGGCGGTGAGAGTAAGGGATATTTCAGATAAGATCATTGGAGCGAGGGTACTTTTGGCCTAAGTCATTAAAGTGCTGACGACCCCTACTGTCCGTATGTCCATATTCCTATCCTTTCACGGAAACACCACAAAGACCCAAGAAAAATACCATGAACGCAAAACATCGATGTTCCTCCCATTTGAGCTTATTTGCTTTGCTACAAATGTGATTTTCGGGGTTATTGAATCCCCCGATATGCCCCTACCTCTGATATATAAACTTCGGGATGCAGAAACCAGCTGACAGGTCCGGATTGTTAATCTGCCTATTGATTTTCAAGGAGTCTAGGAATTTGTGCACGCTAAGGGCTCTTGGTGCAATCAGGTATTGGTGTCTCAAAGAAATCGTAGGGGTCCCAATATATCTAATTATTTCCTCCAATGTCGGTGTGAGTTCAAAGTCTGAGAAGTGGAAGATATTGTGAGCCGGGTCCCAAAATGAGATCAATGCTTTTACGATATCTCCTCTTGCATTAATTTTTAGCAAACCAGTAAGCCCTCCCATGTGCATGTTTACCCTGTTTTGCCCTACTTCCCCCAGGACATTCCACCATAGTCGTAGCTCCAAGGGAATTTTGTTCATGATTATTATCGTCCTCATTCTGCACATTTATTAAGGTGAATTAGTATCTCTAAAATTTGACTATTTGACTCCACATAATATAAAACCAGTACTTTATGAAATTTATTTCTTAAAATAAGGTCCCAGCTTTGCGAATACGTCCTTACAACAGTTTCGAAGGAAGATTTTAAGGCGGCATTCGCTTGCCAGTCAAAATAAGATCCAGAGGTGGCCAATTGTTCCCCTTGTTTTAGTTATTTTTGCAAAAAGGAGGTTGGACTTGATGGGGGTTGCCTACGTATCTCGAATCGAGAATCAAACTGTCGTAGTTCGGTCAAAAAAACTTATCAAAACCAAAAATATTATTGAAAAACATCCCATTTTGTTTTCCCTCTGCTTTTTTTTATTTTGTTTTTCAAAAATCCGGCAGCATTTCGGTGCTATTTGAGCATCGGTTTTTAAAAATGATTAATCTTAGTAGCTCTAGTACCTTTTATTCTCTCAAATTCCCTCTTTATTCACAAGCAGGTCAACATGTGAATCCAAAGAAAATGAATGCGCAAGTAGAACGTAATATGCATCAGGATGGATTTTTATTTCGGGTCACCTGTCCTAGACGGACCCAACCCCTGTGTTGAGTGCCCTAAGTCAAATGGATGATGCAAATAAGCGTTCCTACTAGGGATCCGACATGATAAAGTTATTCTAAGTTAAAAACCTTGGTATAGGGTCCACACTGTGCACCCGAGCGAATGACTCGAGTCGAGGAGGGGGCTACGTACCGGGAACCAAAAGGCCATCCGACTTAGTAACTTGTCCATCCTCTGTCATATTTTCAGGCATGACACTAACAGTATAGGGAGTCTCAACCAGTAAGCACATCCCCGGAGGTGAGAAGAGAAGTGTTTTGTAGCAGTTTATATGTAGAGTTCAGATAATATCAAAGCGATAAACCATTTAGCACTTAGCATAGAACATGTAAGCAAATTAGGTTAAGCCAAATATAACAGTTATTCTAAGCTCGAATTCTTGAACCCTGATACAGAGATTTTGGGTTCGTTACCCAGCAGAGTCTCCAGAGCTGTCACACATCCTTTTTACACGGCTACCCCGAAGGATAAAAACGCATAAGGGAGCTTTTCCAATTAAAGTGACATTATTCGAAATGGGATTATTTATATTCAGAGTCGCCACTTGGGATATGATTGGATTTTGGTGTCCCAAGTCACCGGTTTAGTTAGAATCCCCAGTCGAAGAAATTTTTTCAACTGCCCAAATGGAGTCTGCAAACCAGAAATTCTAAGTAAGGAATTATGTTGACTCGAGGGAAGGTATTAGGCACCCTCGAATCCGTGGTTCAAGCACGGTCGTTTAAACTATTACAATTGGCTAAAATTCTGATTTTATTCATGTTCATCCTATAGTGTAATTTTAAAATTATTTATCGTTTATTCCTTTTAGGAATATTTGCAACGTTGTTAAAATACGTCTCGAACCACGTCACATAAATGCATCCGGATTATCAACATATTTTAACATCGTTGAGATTTGGATTTGGGTCACATAAATGTGCAGCCAGATTTAGGAAGATACATTATTAAAATAACGCACCTAAAGAAAACTACGCGATTTTCACTTCGTGGAAAAATCGTGAAATTCACTAAACGACATCTCCCAGATTTATAGACATTTTATTACAATTAGAGGGCCATACAGTAAATAATTTTGTTTAGCGTGGCACACTCAGCTTTATTTTTAGAAAGGCAACCTAATGGGACTAAATAAAAGAGAAGTCCTAACTAATTTGTATGTTAATGGTTTAACCGAAGGAAACACACAGCGTGCATATTTTCAGCATTTGCATAGCTGATTTCTGCAATGGGCTTTATCAACGAAAGCAGTTAGCCCAGAAGTATATTTTCTCATACTTCACAACATTCAATAATTTGGGACTTCAATTGAGCCTAGAAATTTGGAACTACAAATTATTCACAAGGTAAGGATAGCATTTCCCAAATCGCTATGCTACAACTGTTGAGATTATTGATCATTTTAACGTATTAAAGAAGTCTGAGTCTGAAAGGGTAAACTCCAAATAGTGTGACACTTTCTTACTTATGAATTACTATACCAAAACACAATTTTAACATTTGAATATGCAGTCTAGTAAACCTATCAATATGGGTTAACATATACGTATACATGAGGCTCATATTATTGAATCAAACGTGAAGATCGGGAAAGTTATTGACTATCATGTTTTCAACCTACTGAAATTTAAATGACTTAAAGCTAACAATCCATATAATTTGAAACTGTCCGGTATAGTCCAAATGTATATATATATTACAGCACCAACTAAATCAGATGAATGTTCTAAATACCAATAAACTAGTAACATTGCAGCTATGACATTAACATGAAAAATATGGATATATTCATTATCAAATGTGACCATGCATATACACAGTTGTGCATTTCCCAGATTTCAGGAGTGAGAATAAGTACATGGAATTACAACAAAGAGGAAAACACCTATGAGTATGGTAAGCGAGAAGCAACAAACAGCTGCAGATAAACAAATTAAGACCCAAGTGTAGTATCAGGAAATTCAGGAAGGTGTTAAAATACCAATAACACCACAAGTTCCAAACCTATAGCTGGAAAAAAGCAAACCATCCCGAGATCAATGCCCAAAGTAGATTCTGAAAATTCTAACACCGTAAATGCATATGCTTCAAGTCATCTTCACCTTATATTGGATAGAATTCTGATTATTTTTTGGAAAATTTTTGGAGGTTTTGGTAGAAAAGCTTGACTTTTCAGGAAACTTTTTTTCCAGATAATGTTCTCGAACTCTTCCCTCTTTTTTTAAAGCAATAAGATGCTTTTTATAACCAAAGCCTTACGGCAACTCTCTTCTTCTTGTTTTCTTATTAGTCCCTTCCCCAGTTTCTAGAATTGCTTAATTGGTCCCTTGTTTTTTTACTTTTGCCTCAAGTTTTAAGAGAAAAGTTATCATAAATTGCATTTCGAACCTCCAACTAGAAGGTTCCAAGGATTTGTTACGAGATTCTTATGCCCAAATACCCTTGGTATCCCTTTATTTCCTTCTTAATTAATTAGCCTAAATTTCTCTAACCTGGTGCCTATCCATTTGGTCAGAAATTGACCCTAGTTAATATTCAAGGCCATGAACCATTCTCAGTATCAGTTGGGGTCTAGTTTTAAGAAAGATGAGCATGACTAACTATTAAATTTAAGACTACACTATACTACTAAAAGGCAAACAAAAAAATGGTCAATGGACACATATATGCAAGCTGATTTAGACAGGTACACAAATATGGGATTGAATTAATCAGAGGCAAAATCAAGCTAACCAGCACAAGATTCAGAAACAAACAGGGAAGAGATGAACAATTTGAGCTAACCGAATAATTCAAATAAATCAAGGAACATCTATCAATTCTATAGGTAAAGGGACCATTTAGAATGGGTTATCACATACGTAGAACAAAAGGCGTATGATTTTGGATGAAAAGAAAGCAACTTATCAGAATAATTTCATACATGAGCAAATAGAATATTCATGTACTTAAACAAAACAAAAACAAAGAAAATTAGAAGCAATCAAAAGGAAAACAGGGAACTTAGCTTAATATCACAACCCTAAAACCTTTGACCTTCGTGTCCCATGGTTTCCGACCATTTCAGGTTTCAAATCTGGAAAGGTCTTTTGCCTTTTGGGAAGGATGAGAAACCATTTGAGGGGGGAGGGTATCAGGTGTAAGGTTACTTAGTTTGGGATGGGTTTGGGTTTCACACCACTTTGATTTGAATTTTGGCCAGGTTCAGTTGTATTCTAAGGCTGTTGGTTATGGATTTGTGGATAGGAAGGTGATGAGGTCACCTAGTATTAGTTTCAAGGATTCCGAGGAGGTTAAAGGTTTGGTAAGAGCATTGAACTAATATTCGAAGCAGTGGGCGGAGATTTGGAGGAAATTGACCGTGGATCCATCATCGGGATGGGGTAAGGGACCTAGGGTGTTATTGTTTGAAGGTTCCGGCGTTGGCACCGCAGTGGAAGCGATGCCCAAAGATTTTAATTTTTCAGAAGGTTGGCTCACAGTTGAGGCTTGGTTATTAGGGCATTGGAAAGAAAGGGCATGGTGAGTCAGGGGTGTATTATTTGGGAAGCATCGGAGTTCTGCCGCCGGAAGAGACGATTTCCGGCCGGCGGCTATAAGGCAGCGTTTTAATAGAGATGGAGGGTACGAGGAAGAGGCTCTTTCTCTAGAGTTTGGTCTGATTCAGACATTTTTATGTAACATCCTCATCGAACCCAGGTCGTTGGATTATGGTTGATGAACGGCTGAGATTGATAGCCCAAAAGGACGTCGTTTTGGGGCGTTTCTAATGGCAGCTCAGGTCAGAGATGGGTTGGGCCGGTTTTTTGGTATTTTGGACGGGTAGGGTGATTTGGCCACCCAGGATTGGCCAAATTGTGGCCAGCCTTATCTCATTCCTTTTAGTCCACTTTTTTTTATTTGTTTTTCATTTTCATTTTTGAATATTCCTAATTTATTTTACATTCTCTTATTAAACTAAATACTAAATTCAACTATATTAGACTAACAATCACCTAAACTAATCAAACATGAAAATTAGCAAATTTTAAAACCACAAATTGAATAACACCAAAATAAACAACTTATTTTTTGTGATTTTTATATTTCGCAAAACAAAACCCTAATTACCAATTAATTATAACAAAAATATGTGAAACAGATCCTAAATGCTTATGTAATTTTTTTTTGTATTTTTTATGACTTGTCATGCATGAACCAATGAAAATACACACAAATATGCGCCATTAAATCCTAAAATATAATAATAAAACAGAGAAATCCTAAGTTTGAGAATTCTGTATGAGTTAACTTAATGAGGCAAAAATCATGTGCTCACAGCGATTGAACTGACTGAAACGTCCTTTCAGTACAGTTCTCCAAGTCATTAATGAGAATCAGCTGATTGTTGGCCACTAGTGCCTTTGAACTGTCACCGTGAAACCCTTAAATAGGCCCTCTCTCTTAATTATTCAATCTTTACTTTCATTTTCTTCTAATATTTTAAGCTTTTACCTCATTAGCTTTTTCTTTCTTCAAAATTTCCAGGGTTTGTTGCTAATCCCCTTCCAAACACCAAGGGAAATACCTCTTCATCGCAAACGGCTGACGATAAAACACCAGTGGAGCTGCGCCCTGAGGAGTGCATTCTCGGAGAGGGGGGGGGGGTATGAACTTACTTATTACTTCAAGGTCGAGAAAAATTCGTCAGTTCCTAGTTAGTGAAAGCTAATGTTGAGATATATGTGCTCGATAACTGAGACTTTCCTTTAGTAGGTAAATAAAGACTACAATTGGGGTGGAAAAGAGGGGGTTATTAAGACCCCGAAGAAGACATCACTACATATCTGGAAGGGCTTCTAAGTGTTTGCATTTACCCTTTCACGTTGGGTCCTCTCGATCCCATCATCGTCAATTTTTGCCTTCAATATCAAATAACCATAGGTCAAATCCTTCCCTCTTTTGGGGGATTGTTATTCTGATATGATTCGTTGCGAGAAAAGTCAAGGGGATGTCTTTCATCCTCAACCATATTATCAGGTTGTACGGCTCCCGTCTCTATCGAGGCAAGTAAATAAGACTTTAATATTAGGCTACCAATGTGTTGTTCTCGAGGATACCAATGTGTTATTCTAGACCATAGATGACGACATGAATCGAGGATGGATGGTCCGGTTTGTTCGAATGAAGACTTCCGATCTAATCATGGCCGAGAAGATTCCATTTTCCGAGAAATGAAATATCAAGCGCAATAGAATCCCACCTATAGCTTCCATTTATTGATTTGTTTCCTCTTGTTCTTCTAAATGACGTCTCTTTCTATATGATGTAGTAGTCTCTTGGATGCCCGATGCGATTCCTAACCTCGAGGGACGGTTTTAGAACTTGGCTTTGACCTCTTCATATGCTGAGCGCTCATGGCGTGATTTGGTAAGGGGCCGATGAGAGGCCAAAAATCATGGTAAGCCCCTTTTTCACGTGTTTGATGATTTTTGATGAAATATTTTCATACTCACTTGATTTCTTTTCGTACATGCCTAGAAGAAAATGTTTTAATGAGGCCACCATCCAGGGAGGAAGAGGTTTCGCCCCTGCGACCGAAACTGGCAAAGGATAAAAAGAGGAAAAGGGTTTCAACCTCCAAGGACATAAAGCCTAAGAAAAGTAAGCTCTTAAGCGGAAAAAAGACATCGATGTCCTGCTTGCGAGGTAGTTCAGCGGCTAAGAGAGTAAGAAGAAGAATAAGAACAAAATTAGAACGATGGCTCTGAGATGGTGGCCCAAGTGAATATGATCACCCAGCACCCAAAAGCCTCTTGTTCAGTGAGGGTTGGAGAAACTCAGCCTTGAAACGAGGGGGTCTTAGAAGAGGACCCGGGAAAAGTTATCGAGTTGTTGGAGACTGAAGATTCCTCCCGCTGAGATGAGCAGTCGACAAGTATGTCTGAAGGGGCCGGCTCCGAGGCCCTTTAAAATAAAGAGAACGCCACAAGTGATCCACTTGGGCAATAGAAATCAGAGACTCTCTATCGCTTCCTTCATTCTCGGAAGGGGAAGTTGGAGGCTCACGCAATGAAGGCACCTTAGGTAGAAGGTACCTCTGGAGGGGAAAACCTTTTCCAATGTTATTTTTGGGTCGAAGATCTCTTTGGCTGAAATGACTTGGGCACACCTAGGAGGAGCTTGGGCGAATCTTCCTCGAGTTTCAGATTGACCAGCCAATTTCCAACCCCCAGTATTGATCCCGAGTGCAAATGGATGATCGTTATTACGGTCCCAGAGGATGCACGAGCTTTCGCAAGTTACCATTAAGATCTGGTAATCTGGAAAGATCAAGCTCTGATTGAGGAGGTGGGAGCACCATGTCTCTTCAATGAAGCCCAGATCGCTTTGAACCGGGTAATCCCTAACTTTCTTTGTTAATACCAGTCTTCATACTTATGTTTTCTTTCCTTGCCTAATTCTTTCCCTTCTATTTGTGTAGGCCTCGGTACTTCATCATGAGGTTTTCTTTGTCTTAAAGGGAGTAGAGCCGATATGAAGCTTAAATTCAAGGGCTTACCGAGGAGAAAAATGCTCTCAAGCTTCTAGTTAAGCAAAGAGAAAAAGAAATCAAAGGCCTCCAAGTTGAGTTGGTCGTGGCCCAGAAAGAACGGAGCGAAATGATCGAGTTAGTAAATAAATTCTTAGATGCTCATGACCTTGGTTTGGGAGTGATGGCTAATGATTTGATCTTTCAGGTCCAGCGGCTGCACGAAACTGTTGTGCAACTCCGAGGAGAGGTAGATGAGGTGAAGGAAGAGACTACAGTGTGGAAGAAAAAAAGGGACCGCCTTGCTTTAGAGAAAGAGGCTGCTCGAGCTCAGTTATCCTCAACTGAAAGCTAGCTCAAAGGTATGAAAGAGAAGAATTTGGAACAAGCCAAGAAAGTAGAGGAGCTCGAGGCTTAGTTGGCAACCAAAGTTGTAAAAGCCAAATTTGATGCCGAAAAGTGCAGGCCGACGTGAAGGCGATTGTGACCATCTATCAATCCGATGTTGAATCTACTCAAGCTCGAGCAAATAAAGTTGCTGATATTTCTCAGACTCGAGCATAGGAAGTGGCAGTCTTGAAGAGAGTCTCTTGAGGAGATTCATGCTCGTGGATTTAACATAAATGCCGAGATCAAGAATGCAATAAAACTTGAGGTTGAATCCAAAACGTTGCTCTGTTCTGATGATGATGATTCCAAGAGCGTAAGTGGATTTGAAAATGGAGGAGATTCCGATGGCGAGGATGTAGCTCTAGAGAAAAATTAGGGAGTTAGGATTTTTCTTTGTTGAATTTATGTGTAGGATCCTGATCGATCCTTGTAAACATTTTTACCTCGTGCAAATTTTATTTCGTCTATGTATTGAAAACTTTCATAAGTACGAGGTTTGGGCAACTTGATCGAAGTTTGACTAGTGTAGTCTTCATAATCAAATGATAACCCTTAGGTTTAGGTTGAGTGAGGATGACTTCTCGGACTCAAAAAATGGAATGGCCCTTAGGCTCTTGAATTGGGCCTATATGGCCTCAAAAGAATGGCTTTTTTACCTTTTCGGCTTAAAATATTAATCATATAAAATCGTGTTATGCCTTAGCATGAAATATGGTTGTTCGGAAGTTCGAACAATCTGGTACCCCATAGGGTTTTCGAGGGTTGATGTTATTAAAACCCTTTACGATTTTTCTGTGGGTATCCCCTTTAACCGATTTTGTGAAGATATTCGAAGGCCTATTTTATTACGGAATTCGGATATCTCTGGGCTGTGTAGGTTAGGCCGCAGCCTTTAACTTGGGATTTTCCTCTTTGGCTTGTTTCTCGGTTACACTTTGAACTTGTTCTAGGTGTTAGCCTCCGAGTGGTGTGGCCATGACCTATAAAAATGTGGGTTTCCTTTTTAAGGCTCGATATTTTAGTAGTTCAATTACATCGAGTTTTCGAACTGCAGTCCCCGAGTAGGGGTAAATTGTTTGAACTTCAGTTGTGATTGGCCCTTAAGCCTTTTTCCAAATTAGACCAAAAGTAAGAATTGTAAAGTTAAATTTTCTCTAAGGCACGAAATATTTGTCAAGGAGAAATAATTTTCTCAATATATTATACATACGTACAGGTTTTCCTTTAGAGCTAATGTAATCTACATGTGCATGGTTTGTTTGACCGTTTGGCCTTTACAAAATTTTTCCTATCGAGACCCTGTTGACACAAAGTATATTCCTTGTAACAAAGCCGACATCCGAGGCTGATGCCCATGGTATTCGAGGTTGATTGTAATGAAGCCTAGGATACCGTTGAATTGCTCTAAGTTAGCAGGAACAATGATTGCCTCATTATAAACCTTGCCGGAAAAGCCCATTTGTCAAAATCTGGTCTAAGGGAAAAAGAATGCAACGCGTGCTTTCAGACATAAGGACTTTGTGATGAAGAATCCTTTAATGTCTTTGATTAAAAACCTACAATTGGTTAGTAAAAAATATAAATGAAAATGGAGAAAGGTGTACCTCAGCAGTAATATCGTTTCAGGAGTGACACGTTTCAATTGTTTGGTAATTGTTTTCCATCCATCATGCCAAGTTTGCAGGATCCCTTTTTGATGATATCAATGACTTGATACGGTCCTTCCCAGTTTGGAACAACTTTTCCATCATTGGGTCTCGAGTATTGTGGGTGATCTTTCTCATAACTAAGTCCCGATCATAAAGTGTAGAAGATTGGTTCTTCAGTTGTAATACCTTTCGATCTGATATTTATGTACGTCTATTCTAACAAGGGTTGCTTCCCGTATTTCCTCTAGCAATTCAAGGCTCATATTTACAGGCTTGTGACTTCACTCTTCCATTGCATACCGAGACATTGTTCGATATTCCCAAAAGACCTCTGGCAATATTTCTCTCCATTTTCCCTTTGCGTCGTCAAACCTTTTCTTCAGATTTTCAATGATGGTCTTATTTGTCAATTTGGCATGTCCATCCCCACTAGGATGATACGGAGTTGATAGGATCTTTTTTATTTTGTGGTCTTCGAAAAACTTTCTGACTTTGCCGCCGATGATTTACTTCCCACTGTCGCATACGATCTCAACATGCATTCCAAACCGGCGTATAACTTTGTCCCAAATAAAGTCTATGACTTCATTTACTCTGATTTTCTTGAAGGCTTGTGCTTTAACCAACTTATAGAAGTAAGCATTCTTAAATAAAATGATATTTTCATTACCTGGGGCCAATAGTAGAGAGATAGTACACAGCCAACGATATCCATCCCCCATTTCATGAACGGCCATGGGGATATAACTGAGTGGAGTTGCTCCCTGAGCAGGTGAATCATCGGTGCATGCCTTTGACATTTTCGCACTTTTGAAAAAATTCATTAATATCCTTTACCATATCGGCCCAATAGTATCCTACTCTAATGATTTTATGAACCAATGACTCGGCACCAGAATGATTTCTGCAAGTACCATTGTAAATTTCCCATAGAAAGTAATTGGTATCTCATGATCCCAAATATTATTCTAATGGTACATTGAACATTCTCCTAAATAGTTCTACATCCTCAGCTAATGTAAACCATGCGGTCTTCGTGCATAGAGTCCTTGATTCTTTAAGATCCGATGGAAGCTTCCCATTATTTAGGTATTCGATGTACTTATTCCTCCAATCCTATGTTAGACTTGTAGAGTTTATTTCGGTGTGTCCTTCTTTGACCTCAAAAGTTATACAACAGTCCCCGAGCTAAGTTCATCACGTTCGTTCGACGGCACCAAATTTTCAAGGGCATCGGCCTCCATAGTTTGTTCTTTAGGTACGTATTGTAGTGTCCGTTCTTTGAATCGATGCAGAGACACTTGTAGTATGTCCAAGTACCTCTGTATCAATCTTCCCAGACCTCAAAAGTTCAGTTGACTTGATTTACCACCAATTGGGAGTTGTACTTTGCCTAGATGACCTGCACCCTCAAGTTCTTATCTAGTTCAAGACCTGCAATTATAGCCTCATACTCGGCCTAATTTTAAGTTAATTTTATATTTTTGATTGGGTCTAATTGTGTTACCTATGGGTGGCTTCAAAATAATGCATAGTCAGGACCCCTTCACGTTCGAATCACCGTCTATAGAGAGGGTCCATACCCCCGGTGATGTAATCTATTTTAAAAATAGTTCCTTTCTGACCTTGGGTATGAGGTCTAGCGTGAAGTCGGCCATGAAATCTTCCAAGATTTGAGACTTAATGGTCGTTCGGGGTTGATACTCGATATCCTACTGACTGATCTTGACGGCCCATTTTGCCAATCAACCTAAGAGTTGGGGCTTATGCAAAAAGTTGTGAAGGGGGTAGGTGGTTACAACACAAATTGGGTGACATTGAAAATATGGTTTTAATTTCCTAGAGGCACTTATTAAAGAAGGTGATAGTTTTTCTAAGTGTGGTTACCGGGTCTCGGCTTTACGTAGGTTCCGACTAACATAATAAATAGGAAATTGCGCACCTTGTTCTTCTCGAAGTAGTAACCCGACTTAGCGATACCTCTCACACCGCGAAGTATAACTAAAGTTGCTCGTCTGCCTTTGGGGTATGAAGCAATGGCAGGCTCAACATGTATCGTTTGAGTTCCTCAAAGGCCTGTTGACATTCCGGGGTCCATGCAAAACTGCTCTTTTTCTTAAGTAGTGAGAAGAACTGGTGGCACCTATCTGAGGACCTCGAAGTAAATCAACCCAGGGGCGACTATACGCCCTGTTAACCTTTGTAAAACCTTGACATTATCAACAATTGTGATGTTTTCAATTTCCTTGATTTTATCGGGGTTGATTTTGATTCCCTCATTTGATACCATAAAGCCGAGAAACTTTCCTAAACCAACCCTGAAATCATATTTCTCCGTGTTGAGCTTCATGTTGTATTTTCTCAGTATGTCAAAGGTCTCCTACAAATGTTTCAAATAGTCCTCTGCTCGTAGGGACATAACAAGCATATCATCACTATAAACCTCAACTAATTTACTTACTTGTTCTTCGAACATTCGATTTACTAGGCGTTAATGAGAATCACCAAGATCTTTTAGTTTGAACGATATTACATTATCATAATAGGGGCCGTATTTAGTGATAAACAAAAATTTTTCCTGATCAACCTGTTCATTTGTATTTGATTGTATTCGATGTATGCATGGAGAAAACTAACGATCTCATGGCCGGTCGTGGTATCGATCATGCGATCGATATTCGACAAAGGAAAAGAATCTTATCGGTATGCCTTGTTCAAATCCTTATAGTCTACACACATTCTAAGTTTGATTCCTTTTTTAGGGATTACAACTATGTTTTCTAACCATTTGCGATATTTTACCTCACGAGTGGATCCTTTGTTGAGAAATTTTATTACCTCATCCTTAATGAATGCATGTTTTACCTCGGACTGAGGTCTTCTCTTTTGTTTCACTGGGCGGAACATTGGGTATAAGATCAATAGATGTGAAATGATCTCCGGTGGATTCCTATCATATCTGGGTGGAACCAAGAAAAACAATCCATGTTATTTAAATGGATTTGAACGAGTTTTTTCAGAGCTTGGGAGTTTACCCCATGCCCAAGTATACCTTTCGATCAGGAAGATGCTCGACCAATATGATTTGTTCCTGCTCTTTGACCGTTGACTTAGTTGAACCAGAATCATCGGGGATTATGAAGGTCTGAGGTGTCATATAATCATAATCCTCGAAAGTTTCCTCCTTTTTTGATCGGGCAGAGGCTGGTGACTGTGGTTGTTATCTGACTTCTTGTTTTCCCTTCGACTCTGATCCCTTTGCTAATGAAAGCGCTTATACTGATACTACCTCATCGTTTTCAAATATTTCTTTGGTGGTGGTTATTCACTGCACATCATTTTATTCCTTCTCATGTTGGGAACTTCAGTACTTCATGAAAAGTCGAGGGTACTTCCCTAATGTTGTGGATCCAAGGCCTCCTAAGCAACGCATTGTACCTCACATCGCCTTTTATCACATGGACTTTCATTTCTTGAATGGTCTTTGGTTATTTCACTTTCCATGTTGAAGTTGTTAAGTACCCGAGCTGCAAGCATGATTTGATCTTGGAGGCCGAGTGTCTCTACGACCCTTGATCGAATAATATTTGCCGAGCTACCTAAAGAAATCAGCACACGTTTAACTTGACTTTTATTTATAAGGATGGATGTTATAAGTGCATCGTTGTGAGGTTGCTCGATCCCTTCTACATCCTCATTGTTGATGGACAAGGTTTCTTCTAGTAAGTAGTCTCGCGTTCCCTTCTCCCTCGTGATTATCACCTTGGTGCATTTAAATACTGGTCCTTGAGGAGTATCGACCCCACCAATGATCATGTGAATTACATAATATGGCTCTTCTAGCTCGTTCTAGCTATTTGAATCTCTATTTTTGAAGTGGTTCTTTGCTCGATCACTTAAGAATTCTCGAAGGTGACCCTCGATAAATAAAATAGCTACCTTATTTATCAGTTGTCTTCAATCATCGATTTTGAGACCATCGGTACCATGGTGTTTGCACATTTGATTAGTGTTACTTTGAGCTGGGTTGGTCTGTAGGGGCCTGGGCTATCTGGTATATTTGATCTGTCCAATAGCTGATACAATACCTGACGCATCGATGTTGAAGTTGTATTTTGATAGTCGCGGTGCTTCCGTGGGCTCGACATGTTTATTGTAGCAATTTTTACTTATGATTTCTTGGGACCTCTTTCCTCGATCATTCCTTCAATCATTTTGAGCGGGGTTATGTCCTGTGCTAATATTTCTGGAATCTGCATTGTACGGATGGTACCGATCTATGTTCGATCGGGGTTCTCTGTCGGTGTCCGTTTGAATTCTACTGACGGGCCTATTCGGGTAAAAAGAATCGGAAGGAGTTACATTTTGATCATCCTCGGCCATGATCTTTGATTGGTATCGATTATGCGCATTGGAACATATTACAACTAGATATTCAATTACATTCTACTTTAATTGTCGTAACACTATCAAAATTCGCTCGTTCAAACCATGAGAAAAAGGTTGAACATCCAAATCATCTTTGATCGGTGTAGATCTATGCGTTCTATCTGGAATAGAGAAACGAATTCCCTTAGCATTTCATTGTCCTTTTGTCTTACTTTGAAGAGGTTTGACTTCCTTGTCGCAAACGCTGTTTCTCTAAAGTGTGCCTTTATGAACGAGTCTACAAGCAGGGCGAAGGATTGAATAGAGTTAGGAGGCAGATTATGATACCATATCATTCCCCCTTGCGATAAAGTATCTCCAAACCTTTTCAATAGAATGTATTCAATCTCATTTTTTTCTAAGTCATTTCCTTTTATTGCGCATGTATAAGAAAAGACCTGCTCATTAGTGTCTGTGGTCCAATTGTATTTGGGAATTTCTGGCATACTGAATTTCTTCGGGATGGGTTTCGAAGCCGTACATGGAGGTAAAGACTTCTGCATGAAATTCTTCGAATCCAAACCCTTTAGAATCGGGGTTTCCCCCGGTATTTGGTCAATCCATGAGTTGTATGTTTTGACATTTTTGTCATTAGCCTCGATTTTTTTTTCACCTTATTCGATCCGTTTAGTGAGCTCCTCGAGAATTTTCATAATAGTAGAGTTATCCCCCGAATTATTGGTGTTCTATCTCTCCTATTTAGGTTCGCCCTACGAACAATTTCTAGTTTATGATCTAGTTCAATCCCACTTGGTGCTCGATGCTGATTCAATAGTTGCACAATAGTGGATTGCTGATCTTGTAACATTTCAAATATCAAGTGGAGGCCAAATCGACCATTTTCTCCACCCTGCATACCTCGACCACTTGATCGAACTTCCCTGCATACGCTACCTTCAGGATCCACGCCAAGATTTGCATTTAAGGTGGCATACAAGCTGATATCGACGAAGTCTATTATTGGTACTCCTTTGTGGCAAGCCTAAGGCACTTCAATCCCTAAGGCTGCTACATTATCGTTTTCTCTATGGAATGTGGGGCCGGTGTGAGTGGGTACTTCTTGCGAGTTAGACATGTTGATCCTGAAATAAAAAACACTCACAAGAACAACGAGAAAGTAGTGTGTGTTACGAGAAATAATACCAACAAATCACTATTATCCTTAGCCCCATGGTGGGTGCAAAGTGTTTACCCTTAAAATTGGATAACAATTAAACTTATCATGTGGTTTCAAGGACACATGATTCCACCCAATACCAATTGATAAATGTAATGATTAGTAGTATAAATTAACAATAAGGTAAAGCAAACTAGTGTTGAAATTTAATTCAACCATCGAGATTGAGTTCCCTCGAGCCGATCAGTACCCAAATAGTTAAGAAACAGGCAAACTAATGAACAACACCATAAGCTAGATAGAAAGTATTATATTACTTTGATACGCGTGAATATAAGGTGTCTATAAAATGATTAGATCCCTCTTTATATAGTAGAGGAATCCTATCTATGGTACAATTCTAATTATGGAAGTAAATCACATGATTAGCCTAAACAACCGCCCTTGATTTGATCTGTTACGGGATTTATGCCATGATCTTTGACTGATCACGGATATCTCGCATTTCTGTTAATGCGCTTTGCTTGAAGTCTTCCTCATTTAGTCTTGATCACCACTGACATTGATCTCGACAGGCATCTCGATTCTAGAACTCGCAATCTTGTCCTCATGCTCTGGTCATCCAATACGAGCTCGACCTACGATGCAACTCTATGATCTCGATCAAATAGTAAAATAAGGTAGGCTTGGTTTTAAGCGTATATACTACTATTATATAAAAACAGCATCAACAATTATGTGTGAATCTTAAATAAAATGTATTAGAATTTTTCTTGTATAGATCTTTATTCATCATATTTTTTAATTAGACTTATGTCAAGCTAATAAGAGTTTTGGACCAATATTGTCCCTTATATTTGAAGATAGGTATGTTATTTTGTCCCTCAAGTATAACTTTGAGCATATTTAGTCCCTTATGTATCCTAAAGTGGACTATCTTCAGTCTTAGTAACAAAATATGTTTAAAAACTAATGATTTTACCCAACTCGGATGAAGCAAATCTTTTTGAAGCAAAACATTTCCTCTCCTTTTATTGGATAACGCAAATTATTACTCTAATTCCTCAATATTAGATAACGTCTTTTAAAATTTAGACCTTAAAAATATCCCTTCTGTTCCAGTTTTCAATGAAAAAATGAAACTGTATAGCCATTATACAAATAATAGCCAAAAAATATATAAGTCACAACCCAATTCCATCATAGGTCACAATGACGGCTAACACCATTATCAGGAAAGCCAACACGAAAATTTTAATAAGTTCTCATTTTTACTTTACTAAAGTAAGCACAAAAATTTCTAAATTTGAAGTTAAAACATGTGAATAATTAATGACATATGGAAATAATTATACAAATTCCCAAAATAATAGTATACTAATGTGTGTTCCAAGACCTGGTGTCACAAGTTTGTGAGAAACAAGTAGAAAACACAAAAAAGAATAAACATATCCTATTGTTTGAAATAGAATAGACAGCTAAAAATAATGAGAGACTCCATCATGCTGCCGAACAACACAGGAAGGGAGCCGCTCACCGTGGAAGTCTCAAAAAATGATGAAGAACACACACCAGACTGGTAATAAGATGTACCTGCCTAAAATCCTATACAATTAAGTACAGAAGTGTAGTACGAGTGCATAAATAATATTTACCCAGTAAGTATCCTGTCTAATGTTGAAGAAGTAGCGACGAGAGGTCGACTTGACACTTACTAGGGTCAAATGATATGAGAAAAGAGTTCTACTGAGCATGGATAGTACAATAATTAACATTTTATAGCAAGAAATAAATGGTCCTTTCCTAGATAATATCATAGTTGGCCATTTACATTTCTGGGCATATAACAAAGTCCAATCCACAGAAAAATGCTGAGCAAAATCATGCGCAAGTAGTGTCGATGTCGTTCGACATGATCCAACATAAAAGTAAATTGTGCACTGCGGAGGATCGAACGGAATGAACCATAGATGCATCTATTACCCCGCTCGTGAATCATACATGCTACGCAATCAAATGTAATTAAACACAATAAGAGGCAGATGAGAATATATATTAGAGCAATTACTCATAGAAACATCAACTTCTCCTTAAAAGACCAAGAAGATGATGTTCCTCTTATTATTCTCATTTACCACAATTAACATGATTTAGAAAATCCAAATTAATCATGACGCCACAAGAATATCACGTAAAGCATGCTTTTGGGTCCTAGACTACTTGGACTTAGCATAATTGTAGCTACAATCGGACTCTCGTCATATAGTTCATATGTATCCCCCCGCATTTAATGCCAACTTATTCAATTATTTCACCTATGGGGACAATTCCCTCTTACAATGTTAGATACGAGATTCACCTCGCTTGAAAGCGTACTTCCAATACGAAGAACGTGCTCAAACCCTCAATTTGGTGTCACACACTCCAAAAATATCCAAATAGCATAGAAACTAATCAATATAGGCTTAAAAGTTCATATCTCAATCATTTGTGGTGATTCCCCAACCCAAATTACAAGTTCCTAAAATTCGACCACAAGCCCACGTGTTCGGATGCCGGAAAGTTTTGAAGAAAGTTGTTACCCATAGCATAAGGATCAAGAATATATGATTTTTACTCCATTCGATAACAAATTTCATTGTTAAATCTTGCCGTTATCAAAACCCTAGGTTTTCACTCAAATCCCATGATTTTTCACTAATTTCATTGTGTTAGTCGACCCAAAATCCAGGTATTAAACTCACACTAAGTATAAATAACTTACCTTAAAAGGCTAGGTTAAAATCACCTCTTTGAAAGCTCCAAAATCTCCCAAGTGTAGACGTGGCCTCTAATGTCGCATATGCAACACCAGGTTACGAGCTCGCAAATGCGACAAAAGCCTCGCAAATGCAAAACCTGGGCTTATGCTTCTGGGGTCGCAAATGTAACCCAGTAGTCACAATTGTGACTTCTGATGGGATCTCAAATGTGGCAGAGTTATCGCAAATGTGAACTCCACGTGGGTCTGGCTCCTTCACAATTGCAAAGCCCTGCTCGCAAATGCGGTAGAGTTATCGCAAATACGAACTCTGCCTTGGTCGGACTCCTTCGCAATTGCGTGTTCTGCTGTAGCAACAAAAAAAAACCCGGAAGTCTGGTGTGTTTTCTACTCCCAACCCATGCTTGAAACAAACCCGAGCCCTCAGGGCTCCACTCCGAACACTCCCAGAAGTTCAAAAACATCGTACAAACTTGTTCGAGCGATCAAGTCGCTGAAATAACCTTTAAAAACACGGGTTCAACACCAAAATTCATAAAATCCATAAGAACATTCAAATTTTAATTTGTACAACCTGATGTCCGAATCATGTCAAATTAGTCCCGTTTCTCACAAATTTCACGGACATGACTAAAATGTTATATTGGACATGTACTAGGCTCCTAAACCAATATACATGCCCAATACTGATAATGATAAAGCATTATTAAATTTCATTAAATCCTTAGAATTTCAGTTTATCAATTTTTAACAAAAAATCATTGCTCGGGCTAGGGACCTCGGAATTCAATTCCGAGCATATGCCCAGGTCCCATATTTTTCTACAGCCCTTTGGGACCGTCAAAACAGAATTCCGGGTCCGTTTACTAAAAATGTTGATCAAAGTCAAACTTACCCTTTTAAGAAAATCTTAAGGAACCAAATGTGCCTATTTCAACCCAAACTCTTTCAAATCCTGAACCAACCATTCCTGCAAAGTCGTAAATTAGTAAATGCAAGTACAAAAAGCTTCAACGAAGGGAACAAAGTTCAAAAAAGAAAAATGACCTGACAGATTGTTACATTATCCACCTCTTAAACAAACGTTAACCCTCGAACGGATATAGAAAAGTACCTGATCTAGGAAAAAGATGGGGATATACGCTCTGCATGTCATCCTCGGACTCCCAGGTCGCCTCTTCTACTGGTTGGCCCCTCCACAGGACCTTCACCGCAGAAATCCTCTTGGATCTCAACTAGCAATCTTGTCTATCAACAATAGCAACTGGTTCCTCCTTAAAACCCAAACTCTCATCTAGCTGAATAGTACTGAAGTCCAACACATGGGACAAGTCAGCATGATACATCCGCAACATCAATACATGGAAAAGTTGATGAACTCCCAATAAATTGGGGGATAAAGCAAGCTCATAAGCAACTTCCCCAACTCGCCTCAATACCTCTAATGGGCTAATAAACCTTGGGCTCAACTTGCTATTCTTCCCGAATCGTATCACTCATTTCATTGGCAAGACTTTCAAAAGAACTCTGTCGTCAACTATGAATAATACATCACGCACCTTCTAATCCACGTATCTATTCTGTCTGGACTGTTCTGTGCAATGCCTTTCCTGAATCAACTTTACCCTATCCAATGCATCTTTCACCAAGTCTGTACTGTAAAACTTAGCCTCACCCAGCTCAAACCACCTTATAGGAGAACGATATTGCCGACTATATAAAGCCTCAATGGAGTCATCTCGATGCTAGACTAATAGCTGTTGTTGTAAGAAAACTCTACCAAGGGCAAGAACTGATCCCACTACCCTCCAAAGTCAATCAATCATACTCTAAGTATGTCCTCTAATATCTGAATTGTCCGCTCCGACTTCCTATCGTTCTAAGGATGGAATGATGTGCTATGCTCTACACGAGTCCCCAACTCACGCTAAACGACTCTCCAATAATGGGAAGTGAACTGAGGGCCACTATCTGATATGATGGAAACAGACACATCGTGCAACCTGACTATCTCCCGAATGTAAATCTGAGCATACTTCTCTGAAGTATAAGTAGTTGCCACTGGAATGAAGTGGTCCGACTTGGTCAATCTGTTAACAATGACCCATACTGCATCAAACTTCCGCAAGGTCCGTGGCAACCCAACTACGAAGTCCATGGAAATTCACTCCCACTTCTACTCAGGTATTGGCATCTGCTAAAGTAGGCCACCTGGCATCCGGTGTTCATACATAACCTGCTGGCAATTCAAAAACCTGGCCACATACTCCACTACGTCTTTCTTCATCCTCTGCCACCAATAATACTTCCTCAAGGCACTATCCATCTTCGTAGCACACAGATGATTGTAATACCGCGAAATAATTGACTCTAATAGGATTATCTTTCTCATACTATCAACATTAGGAACACATAAGTGTCCTTGGAGTCGGAAAGCACCATCCTTGCTAATAGAAATTTCTTCGGAACTACCCTGTACCACTATCCCTCTAATAACAGCCAAATGTGGATCATCGAACTATTGATCCTTGATCAACAACAATAATGATGACTAAGCAACAACACAAGAAAGATATCGGTCGAGCTCTAAAATATCCAACCTCATGAGCATGTTAGCCAATGACTGAATGTCCAAAGCTAGTGGCGTCTCCTCTATTGAAATGAAGGCCAAGCTACCCATACTTTTTGCTTTCTTGCTTAAGGAATCCGCGACCACATTTGACTTGCCCAAATGATAAAGAATGGTGATGTCATAATCCTTTTGTAACTCAAGCCATCTATGCTACCTCAAATTGAGATCTCTTTGCTTGAACAAATGCAATAAGCTGCGACGATTAGTATAAACCTCACATGACACCCCTTACAGATAATGCCTAATGTCTTAAGAGCATGAACAATCGCAGCCAACTCTAAATCATGCACATGATAAATTTTTTCATGAATCTTCAGTTGACACAAAGCAAATGAAATAACTCGCCCCTACTACATCAATACACATCCCATCCAATGCAATAAGCGTCGCGATATACAGTATACATCCATGAACCGAAAGGCAACACAAGAACTGGTGATGTAGTCAAAGCTTCCTTGAGGTTCTGCCTCACAATCATCAGACCAATGGAAAGGAGCACCCTTTTGGGTCAATCTAGTCAGAGGTGATGCAATAGATGAAAAGCATTGTATGAATCGCCTGTAATAACCTATTAACCCATGAAACTCCTGATCTCGATCACTAAAGTAGGATGTGGCCGCTCTAACTACCTCAATCTTCTTTGGATCCACCTTAATACCCTCTTCTGAAATAACATGCCTCAAGAATGCCATCGACTCTAACCAAAACTCACACTTGGAGAACTTAGCATATAGAATCTACTCTCGCAAGGTCGGAAGCAACACTCTTAAATGTTGTTCGTGCTCCCCCAAGCTACGTGAGTATATCAAGATGTCGTCAATGAAGACGATGATAATGAAATCAATATAAGGTCTGAACACCCTGTTCATGAAGTCCATAAATGATGTTGGGGCATTAGTCAAGCCAAAAGACATTACCACACACTCATAATTGCCATATCTAGTCCGGAATGCAGCCTTCGAAACATCTGAGTCTCGAATATTAAACTGATGGGACCCTAACTTCAAGTCAATCTTATAGAACTCCATAGAACTCTACAACTAGTCAAAAAAATCATTGATACGAGGCAACAGATACTTGTTCTTGATTGTGAATTTGTTCAACTGACGGTAATCAATGCACATCCGCATAGTCCCATCCTTCTTCTTCACAAATAACATTGGTGCACCCCTAGGTGATACACTAGGCCTAACAACCCCCTTTGCTAACAACTCTTCAAGCTGCTCCTTCAACTCTTTCGGAGCCATACAATATGTTGGGATAGATATGGGCTGGGTGCCTAGAGCCAAATCAATAAAAAAATCAATATCACGATTCTGTGGCATGCCAGAAAGATTAGAAGGAAACACATCGACGAACACCTGGACTACTAGAACTGAATCAATCTTCGGAGACTTGGCGGTGGTGTCCCGAACATAAGCTAGGGAAGCCAAACAACCCTTCTTGACCATATGTCGAGCCTTCAGAAAAGAGATAACCTTACTAGATGTATTAACTGAGGAACCCTTCAATTCCAACCTTAACAACTCTAACATTACTAATGTAACACTCTTGGCTTGGCAGTCTAAGATGGAGTGATATGGAGATAACTATTCCATGCCAAGGATGACATCAAAATTGGTCATGTCAAGCAATAGGAGATTTGCTCTAGGCTCGAAACTGCCATATGTGACTATACAGAGAGGTAGATATGATCCACAACCATAGAATCACCCACATGAGTGGACACATGAATAGGTGTTCCCAAAGGATCAAAAGGAATATCTAGAGAATGATCAAATAGAGATGACACAGATAAATAGGTAGACCCTGGATCAAATAGCACTGAAGCATCCTTACCACAAAAGTAAATAATACCCGTGATAATAGAATTCTGAGGACAATGTATCTGGTATAGACAGAATAACTTAGAATCTTGTTGAAGCACCGTCTGGCTAGTCTCCACCTGTCTGAGCAGTAGATGGCTGACCTCTTCTTGTCTGGCCTCGACCCTTAGGACGATCTCTACCTATATGTTCCCTTCCTCTGGGAGGCTAAGCAACCGGTGCTGAAATCATGTGAAACTGACCCTGTTGTACTGCCTTGTCCGAAAAAATTGGGCAGGTCCTCTTCATGTGACCCGGATTTCTACACTCACAGAAACCTCTCGGAACCATAGCTTGCTATCCTGAAGTATGAGCCTGCTAACCTGAATATCTACTAAAAGAACCCTGAATGGCTAGTGGATGATGTGAACTCTCAAGTATGGAACTGAAGTAAGTATTGGAAGAACTCGGAAGACTAGAATACCCGTCGGAGAAACCATGAATAGCTGGTGGATGGTAATAACTCTCTCTGCCATCGCACTTAGATAAGACCTCACTAGAGAACCGTATGGGTTGGTAGTGGTGCTGAATATGGGGGCCTTCTGGGCTGACCCCTCCTGAAGTGACCTCTACCTCTAGCTTTGAACCTTTGAAGTCTCCAGAAAATCGAGCCCTCTTGTCCTACTGAATCTACTCTCTACCCCTATGGCAATAACCCTTAATCCTGTGAGAATTCTCCACCAATAGCTGATACTCAGTACGCATCTAAAACCCTCGGGCCATGCTAGTTCGTATACTAGGGTGCAACCCCACAACAAATCTATGCTCTCACTCTCTCTGCATCTGTAGGAAGTATCATGAGTGCATGGAGAGACAACATAAAAAATCTAGCCTCATAATCGATCACGGACATCTGACCCTGCTCAAGCTACTCAAACTGATACTGCAGCTCTTCCCTCTCAGGTGGAATATCCTGTCCAAGAACAACTGCGTGAACTTACCCCAAATGATGGGAGGAGAACTTCCTAGCCTGCGAAGAACATAAGACTACCACCATCTACAGGTCCTACCCTCCAGCTGAAAAGTAGTGAAGTCAACCTCATGCGACTCCAATGTCCTCATATTATGTAGTATGTCCCTGTACCTATCAATGAAATTCTAGGCATCCTCATGACGCTCACCCCGAAGATAGTAGGGTGAAGTCTAGTCCATCTATCCAATAATTTCTGTAGGTCACCATCCGCAGTTGGTTTGGGCTTGAGTACCACTGCAGCAACTGGTTGAGCCCCACCCGTGGTTAGTGCACCTGATGTTTGATGCACTATAGTTCCATGACCAGGAGATTGCACAATAGGGGTCTGTTCTCCCCTTCTTGCCTGTGATGTAGCTGGATTTGCTAGAAATAAACTAGCTTGAGTCATGGTGTCCATGAACCACAACATATGGCCTATGGTCTCCTTAAAACCCGGTGCTTTCCTAAAGTCAGCCGAGGTAGGCTCAGCTGCGGTCACCATGCCCTGCTCCTCAATGATAGGATCTCCCGCAGGGTCTGCTGGTGATGCTACTGGACCAGCTTTGGGATGCCCTCGTCCCCTACCTGGGGCTGTTGCCCTCCCCGGCCTCTACCTTAGCCTCTAGCAATGTGGGAAACAACTCCTCCAAGGTATGGAACATCTATCGTGCATGCCTTACCATTTGTATGAAAATAGAAGAGAGAAACTTAGTGTACCAAGTACTGCATGATAGGAAATGAATAAATTGTAGTTTCCTAACACCCCATATCCTCTCAAAGATAAACATAGATGTCTCCGCACCGATCCGAAAGACTCTATCAGGTTTGCCCATGACTTGTGCGACCTACGTGAACCTAGTGGTCTATATATGTTGTCATGACCCAATTGCATCATAGGTCATGATGGCGACTAAAACCATTGTTACGAAAGCCAACGTGGAAATTTTAATAAGTTCTCAGTTTTACTTTACTAAAGCAAATACATAAGTTTTTGAATTGGAAGTTAAAAAATGTGATAATTAATGACATACAGAAATAATTATACAAATCCCTTAACCCGTGGATCCCCTAGCATAACCCAGGAATCTCTTCATAACCCATGACCCACCTTCCATCCTCAGCAGGAACTTTCCTATCCCAGCATAACCCGTAGATCTTTTCTTTCCATCCCCACAGAGACCCATTTTCGGTCCTATCCCGGCATGACCCGTGGATTCTCATCTTATCCCCAGCAGGAACCCTTTCTCTTTCCCAGCATAACCTGGCAATTTTTCAAAGGGGACAATTCTGATTCTTACTATTTTCAATAAAGAATAGCATAGATGTGTGTTGCAAATAACTCACGAAATCTTCTAGTGAAAACTGGGGCAGAAAATTTTGTTCGTTCATTCGTGTTAGTGTCTGAGCAGGTTTCACTTTGAGGCACAAGATTCGGAATGACTGAAAGCATGAGTATTAATTCAGAACAGAAGAAAAGAAAAAGGACAAAAGAAGTGAATTCAAGATGCTGAAGTGAACAAAGACATAGATTGTCCAAAGTTTAATTGAAGTCACAAGCTCCGCATGTTCTTCTTTATCTCAAAAATGAAGAATAAACCAGCATTTGCAGCTAATGAGGATAAAGATTCAGATGAAAGTGTGCTACAAGGGCTAGCCGAGACTCAAGATCAAACTTCAAGAGACTGATAGATAGGAATCTTGTAACTCGTAGTTGATAGGCTTAGCTAGCTTAGCTTTTGATTTTCTTTTTGGTTAATAGGGAGCTCAGCAAGTAGAAACATCACCAAAAGCAGTGAAGTTACAGTATCCCGATAGTCCTAGCTTCCACAACTTCCAAAATTACACTGACCTGATCCTTTTATCGTCAAGGATATGTAGACAACCTTTGAAGCAAGGTTCGATCAGAAATATTCCAAAATGCTTCACATGGAGTACTCATTCAGACGAAAATCGCTCATATTTGCTCATTGTCTTTGCACGAAAACTCTTCGTGTTCCCGCGCAAAGAAGGCAGCTGTGAGCATGTGATTTTTGCCCGGTTAAGACGACTCCTACAAGACTTTCAGGTTTACGATTTTCCTTTTGATATGGTATTAGGATTTAATTTTAGAATTAATTGTGTGTGCCAGTATGTCTCATTAATGCATGCTTAAAACCCATTTAGGATTTAATTTCATGTTTTTGCCAAAATAATTGTTAATTAGGGTTATTTTTAAAAATAAAAATAAAATATATATGCACGTAGTATTTCTGGAATTTTAATCACTTTTGTTTTAACCTTAATTTATTGCATTTTTGTTTGTGTTAATTAGGAATTGCTAAAATAAAATTAGGAATTGAGGAATGAAACAAAAATAAAAGAAAAAAAAACAAAAAAAAAAAAATAAAATAAAATATATATATATATATATATATATATATATATATATATATATAAAATATATATATATACATACATAACCACCCAGGCTGGCCATAGTTGGGACAGACATGGGTGGCCCAAAACCACATCACCTTGTAAATAACATCCTGCCCAGCCCAACAATGGGTCTCTGACCCAATCCAGAAGTTACGCCACAAAACGAAATTGATTTGTGGCAGGCCATCCCAACCGTCCGTTACAACCCATCTAATGGCCCTAACAGCTTCCCTCAAAGCAAATAAATATGTACAAACGCCTTTTGTAGCCCCGGACACCACAACGCTCCTCCTCGTACAGTTCAAAGCCTGAATGTCATTACCGCCTATGAGCCGTCAGAAAAACCACCATCCGCCGCTAGCCGAAAATTGCCGGCGGCGGCGGCGTAGCCCCTATACCCTCAAAATTTACACCATAATAGCGTCCCACCCTCCTCTTTCCATCCCCATATGAATTACACTTCAAATCCTCGCCGGCCTGCTTAAATATTCAATTGAAGTGTGGCAGCTCCGCCATCTATGGCGGCGGCCGGTTGCAAAACACCCTCAAAATAACACCAGTATTCCCTCTCACTACCACCACCCCCACTATACTATTGTACACCTCGAATCATGCCCCAGCACCTCGAATAGTCAATTTTATGGAAGCCGCCTCCGCCGCCCTCGGCGGTGACACTTCCAAATGGCCTCGGGTTCACACCCCGGCATTTCCTTGATCTCTTCTTCCCATGCCTATAATCCACCAAGCACAAAACATTCCCCAGTTCTTCAAATTCCAAATCAAAGTTGGTCCGGAACCTTTATCGGCAGAATCCTAAGGCACCTTTTGTGTTGCAATTCTAATTGCCTTTAATGTTGTGTTTTCCAGTAGAAAGCACAACATTAGAAGTGATTTAACCCCAGATGAGGCCAAGAGGTTCGGCAGTAAAATTCAAATTAAAGGAATTTGGTTCCTTTCCCTATAGGATTGATTGTGCGTGATTCCATTTCTCGTCTAAATTGTAATTTCTATGGTTAATTTAGAATTTCATTCTTCTGCATTTTTGCCTTATTGTTTAGGTTCACTGAGCATGAAAATAGTTTCAATTTGAGTACATTCAACATATTATTCTGCTGTTAACTTTGTTATAGGAGTTTTATTTTTGGTCGTTTAAATGTTTGGGTTCAGTCCTTTTCCACCTCTATTTGTTATCTCTACTAATGGTATGGACTAATTAGTTTAGCTCACAGAGGCCTCATGGCTTGTTAAGTTGGGGTTGGGAATTGTAAGTTTGGGCCAGGATATGCATTTCTAGAGCCCAAGTGACTCAGTAGCATAGGGTTAGTGAAGGATTTAGATAATAACAGAATTGAAACATCCAGAGTGTTCTAATAGAGGGTTAAAATGCCAATAGAGGGTTAAAATGCCAATTTGATGCCGGGCTTGATCGTGCCAATTATTCGTATCAGCTTCATGACTCTCTTTCGACAAGTGGTTCCCCAAGGGTTTTTCACCAACAAGTCTCTCTCATATATTCATCTCTGCTTAGCGTCGTCTTACCATCCCTGTGAGGGTTTTCACTAATAAGACTCTCTCATTTATCTTTTCTTTTTCTCTGCTTTATTGTGTGATCAACTTAATAGTGTTTGTGACGTAATAACAGTTGCTTGTTGCATGCTTCTCTTGGCCTTCTTGAAGGCAATCGGGAGATCTTTATTAGGAAGGTTTTGGATTGGGTTGGACATAAGTGTCGGCATGAAAGCTCAAAGTAGACTCAAAATGAAGGGTTGTGGACTTACAACTCTTGGAATCGACTCTTTCGAAAGTGAAATAAAATCTCTGCCCCAGTTTCAGCTATTGGGAATTTTTTGGATTTTTCCTATTTTTCTTTTCCTTTTTTAATTCTTACTTTGTTGGATCGAATAGTGAGGCTGCCTACGTATCCTTTTGTAAGGAATTAGGTATAACGTAGTTCAAACATCTAACCAAACTATTTTTCATTTTTCTTTCTGTTGTTTTTCTTTTTCTTTTTCTTCTTTTTTATTTTTCTTTTCTGTTTTTTTCACAAATTTCCCCAGCTTCTATTTTTCTGGAGGCATGGACCTTTGACTGTTCTTTTCTTCTTCTTCTTCTTCTTCTTTTCACATGAACTTCCTAAGAACTGCCCCAATTTGTACTCTTGGGACATGGACTTTTTTTTTCTTTTTTTTCGTTCTTTTTTTCATTTTTTTTTATTCTTAACTCTAAACTTGATTCCAAAAGATGGTGGTCAAAGAAAATAATACTGACTCAAAAGAGGTAGCGAAGGATATAAAGTGTTTGGGTAGCAAAAAAAGGGCCTCCCAACTTCGAGAAAGCCAAACATTGTATCTTTTTGCGATCACAACATTGACGAACATGTCTATCTTCTTGGTGTGTCATTCTCACAAGACACTTTCCATCCCTTACTTTCCAATAAACTTCAATTGATTAAACATCCTCAAGCCCGATCTTCACAATAATTTGAAGGTAAATTTTACTTTGCCTTAATTTCCAAGTATTTCAACTATTTATTCATCCTCAAAAGTTCTTCTCATTTTTTTAGTTATCCAATTTTAGATTAAATCAGTTTCAAAAATTTTCGCATGCATGTCATATTATTAGAACTAGCACAAAAAGAACTAAGAATAAAATAACACAAAAGGACAAACTAGATTTTATGGAATAAGGATGGAATGGTTTGACGACTAAATAAACAACCTAAAATAAGATTTATAACCCTAAAATAACCCGGATAATTAAAATAGCAATAAAACAGACAATCTGACTAGTACCAAAAAAAATAGAAGGATAGAAGGGTTTGACTCAATAAAGAAAAAAATAATTGGATCACAACCCTAAAATAACCCACTAACATAAAAAACATCAAAACAAGCTACAAAAATTCATTCCTAAGTGAGGAGGGAATGACTTTTTAAATGATAAGCCTGATATTTAGCCACAAATTTACTTATATGCAGGCGGCAACCCGAGAGTATTCTCATACTCCATGTCCCAGACATCATTCCCACAAAGTGTGCATCATCATGCGCGTGTAAAGGACTCTGTGCGATATTCTGGGTGTCACTGTCTTGGATCACAATCAACTTTTCCTGGATCATCCTTTCGATTTCTCTTTTCAAATCCCGATAGCTTTCAACATTGTGCCCCTGGGAAATGGAAGGTATTCACGCCTTTTGGAAGGATCAAAGCTTCTTGCACGTGGGTCCACATGATTTGGAGGAATGGGTGCAATCACGCCATAATGCTTTAATTTCTCAAACAAGCTCACATAGGACTTTCCTATCGTTGTAAAATTATCTTTCAACTTTTGTTCCCCTTTAAACCTCTACCCTGGATGTGGGTAATAGGGAAATTGAAGATTTTGTGGAGGATGGAGGAGATCAGTTTTGTACTCGCACTCGCCTTCTGCGGTGTTTTAGTAGTCGAGCATCATACTGAGGTGCAACAATAAAGTATTGAGGGATCTGAGGTGGATAATATTACTCAGGGGATCATGGAAAACCTGAGGAGGCTGATCATATCTTCGATGATGTTATCATTATTTATTTAACCTTCTCATTCGGGTCACCAAAATTTCCAAAATTATATGATTCAATTTGGTCAACTTGAGTTGCGGCTTTAAGAACTACTTGACTTATAATTTTTCCTGTATTAAGACCATTCTCAACCATTTCCTCCATTTTGATTACTTTCGAGAAGGATTTACCCAAAGCGAATATCATATTTTGAAAATAATATTGCTCTTGAGCCTAAAAAAAGACGGTGATTAGTTCATGGTCATCCATGGGTGTCTTAACTCTAGCTGCTTGTTCTCTCCAATTAATGGCATACTCCCTGAAACTTTCAGTTGGTTTCTTCTTCAAGTTTGAAAGTGAATTTCGGTATGGGAACATGTCAATATTATATTGGAACCGTTTGACAATGGCGAGTGCCATGGCATCCCAGACATACCAGCGAGATGTGTCTTGATCCAAAAACCATTTGGATGCTACTCCCTTAAGGTTTTCCCTAACATAAACTATCAGCAATTCTGCATTTCTTCCCATTCCTCACAGTTTATTGCAATACCTTTTTAGGTGGTCTATGGGGTCTCCATATCAATCATACTTTTCAAATATGGGAGTCTTAAAACCAGGCGGCAAGTGGACATCGGGGAACACACATAGATCTTTGAAGGCAACACTCTTTTGACCTTCCAACCCTGCATGTTATTCAACTGTTGTTCTAAGCTTTTCAATCTTTGCGTCATTTCTTCCTATATATCTTTTGGGAAGGCTTCCCAATGTTGATTGAAGATCAAACGAGTACGAGTGGTACTCATGAGAGTGGTACTACTCTTAGTGTGTATCAAATTATGACTCATGACAAGGTTCTCCTTGGCCATTGGCCCATGCTTGACACATTTTTGCCATTTTCTTTTTCAGTATTCTATTTTCTTTAACCGCGGTAGATTCTTGTTGAACCCTCTCGCCCTGAGTCTCTTGAGCATTTGTAATAGCTTCGATGTCAGCTATCATTTTTGTTCAAATCTTTTATTTCCAGCTTACCACAAATCGACCAGCTCAACTTTCTTCACAATTCAAAATAAAACATGTTAGAATGGACTCTGTCAGTCCTTATTATTATCAATAATTTTTCTTTTATTCACTTTTTCATTTTTCTTTTTGATTGATTGAACCTGATCTGGGTTGCTTACGCATCATGACGCCGCGTGAATCTGATCCTGCGTAGTTCGGGAAGATTAAGAATAAAGGAAATAAACTAAATATGTTTTTCTAGATTTTGAATTTTCTTTTTTATTTTCACTTTTTTTTCAAAAGATAAAATAAAAAAGAAAGAGAATATTTTTGGATTTTGATTTTTCTTCAGCATTTTTGCAAAGAAAGACTTCTAAAGAAAAAAGTTTTTTTTTTTTGAATTTCGACTTTTTAGTGTTTTTTTTTTATTTTAGAATATCGAAAGAAAAACTTCTAAAGAAGAAAGAAAAATATTTTTTGCATTTATGAGTTTTATTCTGAAGTTAGGAAATAAGTACTTCTAATGAAGAAAGAAAGTATTTTTAAATCTTGAATTTTTTTTTTAATTTTCGAAAGAAGAATGAAAATATTTTTGTATTTTCCGATTTTGAGAAGTAAGTAAAAGAAAAATATTTTTTGTATTTTTAAATTGGGGTCTCAAAAAAAATTTCTAAACAAGGAAGTAAAATTTTATTTTTTGGATTTTTGAAAAATTGGGGGCCGGAACCGATGAGGTTTGCCTACGTATATCACATCCGGTGAGAATCTGACCCGCGTAGTTCTGGCGTTTTGATGGAATAGAAAAACATGACACATGAAATTTTGGCTCATTTCGAAATGACATTTTTTAGAATTTTGGCAGATTTTCAGAATTTTCTAAATACCTACCTCTCACTTTTTGTTTCTTGTTTTCTTTTTTCTTCTTTCTCCTCTCTTTTTTGATTTTACTTTTCTTTTTTTAAATTTTCTTTCTCTATTCTAGAAGATAGTCAGCATGCAAGCCTGAATAGACAGACATGCAAGTAGCACGTAAGATGCATCACGATGGCCTTTTTCATTTAGGTACACCAGTCCTAACGGACACAACCCCTATGTTGAGTCCCTAAGGTCAAATGCACATGATGCAAACAAACGTTCCTACTAGGGATCCGCATGATGTTGAGTTATTCTAAGTATAAAACCTGGGTATATGTTCTAGACAGTGTACCTGAGCGGACAACTCAAGCCGAGGAGGGGGTTACGTACCGGAAAACCAAAAGGCCATCCAGTTTAGTAACTTGTCCGAACCTCTTTCTTATATTCAGGTATGACACTAACAGGATAGGGAGTCTCGATCAGCGAACACATCCCTCGAAGATGAGAAGAGAAGGGTATCGTAATAGTTTATATATATAGTTCAGCTAATATCAAAGCGCTAAAAAGCAATATTTAGTATATTAGGCCCAAACTTGCAATAAAGTAAAATAATAAATGAAGCCAAATATAACAATTATTCTAAGCTCGAATTCTTGAACCCTGAACTATAGATTCTGGGTTCGTCCCCAGCAGAACCACCAGAAATGTCACAACTCCTTTTTTACCACTACACCCTGCGAATGGCGTAGAAAATGGAGTTTTTCTAATAAAAAGACAATCGAAACGGGAATATGATTTCAGAGTCGCCACTTGGGCCAAATGGCCTGAACGTTAAAGATGGTGTGTTAGGCCAAATGAGATTTACGTATCACGATCATGCCACGGAACCGTACCCATGGCTACGATTGAACTTGTAGCTTCCAGGAATATTCTATATTATTTTGTATTAACGAAATCAAATTAACTAACCACTTAAAATGTGCATACTTCGAATAAAATGAAACACGAATGAAACCAGCTTATCAACAAATATGATCTCGAGTTAAACAAGGTCATTGAATCAATGACACTAAAACTTAAAAGGAGAACTATGTGCACAACTTAACAACTATTAAAAGATAAGGGTGGTCATTATGCTCCGAGTAATTTTCAATATTATAAAGGTAGATGATCGAAGTGCAGCAATGCAGGTTGGATAGGGAAACATTTTTATTGCCTGATGAAACAACAACAAATAAACAGATGAAGCTAAACCCCACTTCTGAATACACCACCACCACCAACAACAATCCAATAAAATCCCACTTAGTGGGGTCTGAGAAAAGTAGTATGTACGCAGACCTTACCCCTACCCTGGGGTAGAGAGGCTGTTTCCAAATAGATCCCTACATCATTACCTCCAAGAACTTCCCACCTTTGGAAAAACTCGAACTCACAACCTCTCGGTTGGAAGTGGGGATTGCTTACCATCAGAGCAATCCGAGCAATCCCTCTTGTCTGAATCCAAAAACAAGAAAACCAAATGACAGACAAAAAATCCAACTGACCGGATTGGAACCACGATGCCAATGGAAACCTCGACTACGACCTTCGGCGAACACGGAACTCAGACAAACCAAATAATGAAGTCAACGTATTGCGATAGTGACTAGCGATTTGGATTTACTTCATACCATTTAGTATGCTTTGTAGATGAGTTTCATGATCCTATCCGAAAATGGCATAACTAATAGCAAACAGAAGAAGCAGTGACGATAGTAGAGGTGAAAATAGCAAGCCACAGAAGATCATCAGATCAGTAAGTGAAGCAGCCAAAGGATGTACTGTACGAGGAGGTCATATTGTTACTCCATGTGTGTGTGTTCGTCCTCGTGGGTCTGGCTGAAGAAGAAGCAAAAGGGTGTTGACGGACTCGTCTGGTCATTCGTCCTCGTTCAACCTTCAAAAACTGAAGGAGAAGAAGTCCATCTTCTTCTTCACAGAAGAGGCGTTGAGGGGAGGGTCAGTGTGTCTTTTTTTAGCAAGAGAGAGCTGATGGGTGTTTATGGTCGTCTGTTTGGTTGTTGCGTTCTTGTGTGTGTGTTTTAGTTTCTTATTTTTTATGGTCATGGAGCTCGGCAGCTATGGAGGATGGTGGGCGGAGGGGTGTTCGGCATTGTGGTGGTGGTTGCCTAGAGTTTTTGTGGTTGTGTCTTACATGACGAAAGAGGAAGAAGAAGCTCAAGGGTGAATATCAAAGGCTGTTCCCCAGATCTGTCCGGATTTTCCCCTCCCCAGTTTTTGCATTTTTTTCTCCTTCTGTTACGTGTGTGCATGTGTTATTTGTATAATGTGGGATGAGGAAGGTAGCTACTTGTAAAGGAATATTTTTCGTCAGTGGGCTCAGGTTAATTTGATTAGTGTAGATAAGATTTCAAGAGAGTAAAACAAAATAAAATTAATAAAATCCAAAAATCTAAAAATGCGGTGTGATGTAGTCTCCTGGAGGTGAGAGACGTGAAGTTAGTATATATAAGTCCAAAGTTTGTTAATTTTGGATAAAGTGAAATCTTTTCCGACATTCTAATTTCTTTTATTTTAAAGGATAATGAGTAAAGAAATAAAACTGGTATTCCAACTAAGTTAAAATTGCAAGATAAAATTACTACATTTCAATATTTATTTGTCAAACTAATTTTTTTAAAACATTTTCTGTCTTTCTAAATTAAGATAAAGCTTACATAAAAATGTGGCTCTTTTTATTGTTTTCAATTATTTTATGTAGAATAACTATTAAAAAAGACTAATCGTTAACACAAATTATTTTATTATTTTTTTGTATTTTCCAAGATTAAAAATGACCACAAAATAATAATGGAATATTTTTTTAATTTTCATTTTTCTTTTTACATTTTTCTAGTAATAAAACTGATTTGAAATAGCTATATTAGGTCTAAATTAAATATTTACGTGCTAAAATATAAAGAATCTTGGGGAGGGTCAAAAATAACATGTCTACACCTACTGGAGGATAGAAGAACTATTAGGTACTGGAATTCCATCTCGATTTGTGGTATAGCCCTGATTTTATTGGCGTGTGAAGGATCTTTTTGTGATTCCCAATTGTGAGTAAAGTAAATTTCATGTTATGGTATGAGTTCAGACTCAGGAAGACTAAGTGATTGCGTACAATTATGGCAGTGGAAGGTATATAGGAATGCTATTTGGAGGAAACCAGGTGGGTTATCTCCCACGATGAGTTCTGCGGTTGTGTGACCCTTATGTGACTGTTAGAAGATCTCATGTGCAAGCAAAATGTAAGTTAAAATTTTAATTTTATGTTACTTAGGAGAGTGGGTTTAACTATTGCAAGAATGAGTACGAGATTTGCCGAAAATTTAAGTACTAGAAGATTTGTGTTTTCACAAGCATACAAAGGATTTGAGTTTAATCTCACTATTGTATTGTGGCATCAATGTAATATAAGTGTTATAAGTTATTGAGTGTATTTTGATCAATGGCTTTGAGCCAAGTGGCGGAGTCTGCTGTGAGTAGTTGATTACATGGTTAGGTGCTATGTTGGTTCAAGTTTGAGCCGTGCAGGTGAATCAGTTATGGCTTGATAAAATAGAGACCGAGGATGGCTCGAGCAGAGGAAAATTTTTGACAAAGGTGATATTATGCTTCATAGGGTAAGAAAATCACGGGATGTCTTAAGTGGTTTATAGTAAAGAATGCTTAATGTATAGAGCAGGAAGTTGCTTTGTTATATTGGGATGAGGATTTCATTCTGCGGTGTCAGAGTGCCAATGAGGCACGGGGGGCTCTATTTGTTAGGTCAGTTAAATTGCAATTGAATAAGAGTGAATGACTCTCGAGAATGGTTCTAATTTGTTCAAGATTCTACAGTGAACAATCGGGTATCTTAAAGTTGTGTATGTGGTTAGAAACTCCGTTTTCATTGGAAGAGGTCTAGACTTGTGGTATTTCTATGTTAATGATGGGGTTCTATGTGTTAGCATCAGGAAAGTGGCGATAACTGATTTAAATTCGCAGAAAGTTCCTCAGAGTAAAGTATTCTGGGATGTGGTGCTTTGGGGATTAATTGAGAGAGTATTCAGCGGCTTATGAGTCTTAGAAAATGTGGTTTTACACTTAGGTCTTATGTGGTAAGCCCTGGGTTGGGTAATTGTGATGCTACAACAAGAGGAAATATCAAGCTGAATATGAATCAAAAGGAAATTTAGATAGACGGGGTAGCTTAATAGTAGATCAAATTGATATTGTAAGGATATGATGAATTCCTTATGGATGTTCGAGGTAATGAGTTCTTACATGTATTTTGCAGTAATGCTCTTAGGTTTTGATCGCTTGATTAGCTTGGTCGAGTTAGAAGGAACATGTCCGGGCAGAGCTGATTTGCGCAAAGGGGACTCAGAGAGTTCTTAATAGTTATTACAATTGTTTGGAGATGTATATTTTCTATGGACATGCGGAGCATGGGATGTATAGTGATTTTTCTTCTAAATGGGACCAATAGGAAGTTCTTGACCAATTGAGTATGTAGATGTCTGTAACTCATAAGGGAGATAAAGTTCTCATGTTATCCTAGGATGGTATGGTATATATGGTATGTTGTGGAGGATCGAGATTTGCGTGTGTAAGGATATAGTTTAGTGCTGAAAGGAAATTCATAAGACTCTTAGGTAGGGGTAGCCTCGGGTAATTAAAGAAATGGTATTACTAGTTGGAGTGATTTGATGAGAATCTATGTTTATGATAAAATGGCAACGTGATTAAGTTGATGGCACTTTGGTAGTATCGCGCCGCTTTCTAGCTAGATCGACTGCTGATATTCGAGTTTTCTTGGTCGTACAGGGTATCTCTCGTGAAATGATTGGGCATTAAAGGTGTGGTATATATTCGGACGACGAAATTGGGATCAAATATGGTGATTCATGCGCCATGTGGATGTACAGACGGAAGTTTTCATATTCAGGCTATGTGGTTGTAGATCGTCTGTATCAGAACTATTTAGCAACTATCGGGATTTGGAGGCCTGAGTGGACGGTATATTAGATTTCGGATGTGATGTTGGGATGTAGACTGGTTGTTTTTGTATTGGGTAGTTCTGGACTATAGCGCTTTGTGCTCTGCCTGAAATGCGACGGGTTGAGTGGCAAGGTGTGTCGGATTATGTCGTAGTATAATGGTTTTACATTTCGAAGACCCAACGGACGGCTGGGAGGGATTGCCTTTCTTATTTGGGCTCTTGTGCTGAGTGTCAATGCTGAGGCTCCTCCTGTCTATTCAGTTCTAGTTACGTGAGACTTTTTATATGTGTTTCTTGTGGTCGGGCATGTCATTGGGCGAGGTTATTGATTTTGGTATTGGTTTGGTTCGAGAACCGTGTCGTATGGATCTAGCAAAAGTAGCAACTACAGGCTTCCTTGGTAAGGAGTTCGGTGGCAGGCCTATGTCGATGTGTGTTCTAGCTTGAGTCGGCTTGGTCCCGAATTGTATTGTTCAATGGATAGGTTGGTTCGACCGTTATTGAGCTAATTAGTGATCTGGGATATCTATGAGTTGCCTTTCTATGTTGCGAGACATTATGATTTGTTGGTAATGGGCACAAATGGTGCGGTTCTATTAGGGTTCATAGTGTAAGCCGAGCGGGTGCGTAATTTGGTATTGCTCAGTGAATGGCGTATCGGTTATGTCCTATCGTGTTTTCATGGTATATGTTACTTGTTTCACTATGGGTGTAAGGATTTGCTTTTGTTCCAGACATCAAATTGTATGTGGTTGTCAATTTCGAGCATAGTGACTTGAGGTGTCTCATGTGGAGCAGTGTTTGGATAAGATCGCGCGTTGCAACAAAGCTATGTGGAAATATGACCTTAAGGGTTAGATTCATGTGTTCTATTCTATGATATGATACAGGTTCTCTGCCTTGTGTTGTGGTGGTACTCGTGAGCTTGAGGGACAGCTCTTTCATTCAAGTCATTTTTCATGTGTTGAGTATGTTTGGACTATTGCTTACCGGTGCGCGTATTCTGCCAGTTGAAGCTTAGGCCTGTATTGATGTGTCATGTCACTATAGTGGTGTGTTGGATTAGAGGAGATCATTGGGATCATTAATGAATATGAACAAATTTTATTTCAGCATATTGGAAGGATAATATCGATGTTCGGCTCGAAAATATCTATGGTACTTGCCAAAGGAGAAATAGCTTCATGAATGGTTTACCTGAGAAATAGTCATTGGTTTTGGTTTTCGGGAGAATTAGAATGAATTTGAAGGAAATAGTCTCAGTTGGAAGCTTTGAAATTGAAAGGTTTGACCAAGTGCTGACTTATTTGTGTATGATCTCGGATCAGAATATTTATAATTTGGTTAGCTCCGTTGGGTGATTTTTCAACTAAATAGTGTGACTAGAATGCATTTTGGAAGTTTGTGGAAGGTTTAGGCTTAAATTGGCGAAAGTGAGATTTTTGCGTTTTCCAGTGGATAGGTGAGATTTTGAATAGAGGTCGGAATGAAATTCTGAAGGTTGGAGTAGCTTTGTTATGTCATTCGAAATGTACGTCAAGAATTTCAGGTCATTTGGACGTGGTTTGGTTGGATTTTTGATCGAAAGCATATTTTAGAAGTTTTTGAAAAACTTACGCTTGAATTCGATGAGTTTTGGGTAATTTGATGTTGATTGAGGTGTTTTGATGATTGGAGCAAGTTTGAATGAGGCTTTAGGATATGGTGGTGACTTTGGTTGAGGTCCCGGAGACCTCAGGTGAGTTTCGGATGGTCAATCGTACCATTTCTAAGTTAAAAAGTTATAGATTTTCAGTTCATGTGTTGCAGACATTTTAGCCTTCGTGATCACGTGGGGTATATCGCGATCGCATAGGAGGAATTTGGAACGTCAGAAATTTAAGCCTTTGCATTCGCGTGTGAGATCTCATGTTTGTAGAAGGCTAAGAGTGTGTGCTTCTCGTTCGCGTGAGTCCGCTCGCATTCCTGTATAAAGATTTGGGGTCCAGTGGAATTGCCTTTCGCGTTTGAATCAGGTGTCTGTTCGCGTAGGTCTGAGATCTGAGGCATCGTATTCGCATTGTATATATCGCGTTTGCATAGTGTATTTTGGAACCTTTGAGGATTGTCTCTTCGCGATCGCGAGGCAATGGCCAAGATCGTGATGAAGAAGGATCAGAATTGGGCAGACAACTTTTAATTTATTTCATCTGCGATTTTGAGTCATTTTTCCTCCATGGTTGATCATTTTGAGAGCTTCTTGGTGGAGAATAAAGAGGGATTCAAGAGGAATCGATTGGAGGTAAGATGCTTTAACTAAAAACTCATTTCTAGTGTGAAATCCATCTTGAAATTTATGGAAACTAAGCCTAAAATTGAAGAACTAGGGCTTGAGAAATTGAACTTTTGATTTGCAATTTGAAGGAACATTTGGAGTCGGATTTAAGAACTTTTGATGTATATGAACTCGTGGGGAGATAAGGAATCTAATGATGTGAAAATTTCACAGTTTCGAGAAGTGGGACTAGGGCTCGGGTTTTGATATTTTCAGGATTTTTGATATCATACGATTATTTTCGCTTGGAGTTTGTTCCCTTAGCATATTGTTAAAAATTCATTCTGATTTTGGATAGATTCGGCGTGCGTGGAGACCAATTTGAGGGGCAAAGACGTCGCGATCTAGAGATTTTGCCGATTCGAGGTGAGCAATGATTATAAATGATATCATGAGGGTTTGAAACCCCGAATTGTACATTGTAGTGCTATATTTAGGTGAGACGAGTGCTCGATGATGAGCGTGGGATCGTTTACTACTGGGGATAGTGACTTGGTCCGTCCCGATTGATGTTTTACCGCGTATTTGACTTAAACTTAAATGTTATCATCATGATTTGGACTGATTATCATATTTGTGATTCATACCAACTATTTGAACCCTTCTAGAATTTTTATCACTATTTCCTCATTTTATTGACTTATTACTGGAACTCAGTCAAGCTGTTTTCCACTGTTTTGCGACTCAGTCATTTTTTCTCAGTTTTGATACTTAAATGATATTTTTCAATGATGTTTTGGGCTAAGAACTACTATTTTACAAATGACCGAGGGGATTGTGGTTATTTTCTGACTTAGTACGGCCGAGGACCAAATGTGAGGATACATTGAGTGATATGAGGCCGAGGGCCTGAGATACATATATATACGCCACAAGGTGGCTTGAGTGATATGAGGCAAAGGGCCTAGATTTGATACCACGAGATGGCTTGATATTACACTTGGGCCGTAATGGGCCCCTCCCGGAGTCTGCACACCCATACCTATTGGGATCACAGTGTGAGCCCGATGGGCTGATATTATTCTGAATTAAGCCTGAGGGGCTGGTACCATTCTTTGTGTTTATTTTATTTTATTTTTCTGCCATTATCTGTTGTTTGTGCTACTTCATGTGATATCTACCTGATTACCTGGCCTTATCTGTTAATTGAGTGTTGTGCCCGAGAGGCGGATTTCTGTGCTTATCTACACTATTTGTTTTGCATTCATTTGTATAACTGTTGGAAAAAGGCATTTTTCAAATGAGGTTTAAACTGAGCTAAGATGGTTTTTGAAGATTTCACAGCTTCACTGCTTTTTCTCAAATGGTTTAACACTGCTTCTATATGGCATGTTGGTATGCTTCACTTATTTCTTACTACTCAATTGTTATTTACCTTTATTACTCACAGAGTTGGAGTACTCACTTTACTCCCTCCACCTTGTGTGCAGATGCAGGTATTTATACACTCGCTAGAGGATTTTGGCTTATCGGAGGATGAGTTATCAGATTTTAGTGAGGTGTCTGCCACCGTTTGTAGCACAGCTTTTCTCTCTTTTGTTTATTAGTCCTAATCTGTATATTTCAGACCTTGTAATTGTATTCAAACTCTAATAGATGCTCGTGACTTGTGACACCACGGTTTGGGCTGTGTCGGTTGTGCCCCTGCTAATTATTATCATTAAATCATATTTAAACATCTTATGAACTGTTTAACTATTTTAAAAACACAAAATGGGTTAGTTGGTTGGCCTTGTCTTCACGAGAGGCGCCATCACGACCGGATCAGGGTTTGGGTCGTAACAAAAACTCAACTTAACAACAACAAAACTTAATAAACTATACCCAAACATCCAAATTATCCCACCAAACATCCATATTATCCCATCAAACGTCAAAACTATCCAACCAAACATTAAAACATAACATTCAAAGTTAATATCCAACTAAACAACAATCCAACCAAACATAAAAGCAATCATCTTTAGATTTCCCCTCCTCTTCTTCATCGTTTTGTATTATTTCCATCACTTTCATCGTCTTCATAAATGTGGCTTTTTGGCGGAGAGTTGGGCAGACAGACTAAGTGGTTCACTTGAGCCTTGAGGGAGTCTATGTCATTCCTAAGTGTGTCTCTATTTTTCTCTTCATGCTTTCTTTTTTCTCGTTCATCTGCAAAGTTCCTAGAAAGTTGTTAAGTCGTTTGACGCATCTCCTCAAGGTCCTCATTTTGCACGATGGCAGATGAGGATAGATCATCAGCCAATCCACTTAGACTTAGTGTAATTATCAGCCACTACATAGTGTAATTATCAATTTAGAATAAATAATCAGCCAATCCACTTATACTTAGTGTAATTATCAATTTATGAGCTAATTGTCATTAATACACTTTAAACGTACATTATTGGGACATTATTTTTTCTCTAACGTACATGTCCATTTATTTATATGGATAACAAGATATATATGGTCAGATTCAATGTCTTCATCAGCTAGTTTTTCTAGAGTGATACGAATATGGCAACGCCTGGTAAGATACTTCCACCATCAACAATGAAAACATTGCCCGATATGTATTGCGAAGAATCATGATTAAGTACCGGACCACAGATGTTAAAGCTGGATCTGTTGTTCAAAAACATTTCAGAGGAACGGCTTTGAAAACAGATATGGAAACGTTTCCGTTGGACAAGGTTCGCTGTTATTTCAGATTTGAAAACTCAAGTGCTATTGAGTTCACTCTGATGTTGTGTACTCCCAATTCAAGGGCCATTATCTGCCATCGGTTTTTGAATAATTAATGCAAATATATGAATAACAGAGAAGAAAATTGGAGATAAATAAGTGGTATATGAAGCCTCGTGGGAATTAAATCAATTAAGACAAGTGAAGCTTACTCAGTTGGTAAAGTACCTCCACCGACAATCATTAGGTCCTAGATTCGAGTACCACTAAAGGAAAAGTATAGAAATACTATAGATCCTCCTATATTGGGATAAAATTCATTTTAAAAAAATGTAGTGTGTAGCGCAATGGTGTAGCTTTGTGGTAGCCAAAATGGTTAAAAAAATAGATATCTACCCATATTATTCAATAAAAATTGTTGAATAATTAATTTTTTAAAAACATGTCAAATATGGATAAGAATCATATTATCTTATCTAATGAGTTTAACTTTTATATTTATAAAACCTCAAATTGAGGGCTCCTCAAGTTTAAGAGACTATGAATTCTCCCAAAAGTGATCACATTCATGAAGACACCAATCCGTATTAAATATGGATCGGGTGGATGGTATTAGCCAAAATCTGCCCTAAGGGAATTTAGCATAAAGTGTCATCAAGGAAAATGATACGGTCGAGGTCGACTAGTAAACAGTGGGACTCGTAACCGTCAGTTAACAATGGTCCCAGTCGAACACCAAGGACAAAGCACTAATGAGTAGTTTTTGTAATATCATATTAAAGAGAATATTCCATTGAATATTCTCTACACTTGTACTATTAGAGTTGATTAGGGATATGTTCCATATAAATAGAAATGAGATAAGGGGATAAGGCATGTAATATTCATTTGATAAGAACAGTTTTTGAAAAGAAGGCTCTCTCTCTAGAAATGATACAAACTTTATCTTTCTGCTAAGATTTCATCATCCATTAGTTCATATTTTTCCATCATATCCGAGAATAGTTCCAATATTCTAGGATTTGTTTGTCATCATCACTGTTAGAAAGAAAAATCATCCAACTCATTTAATATTGGGTGAAATATTCTCCTTATATGCATAAATGTCATTTCTTACTATTTATTGCTTGATGTTCCTCTATTATTGCTTAAATCCTTCAGAATATTGTGCACAGTGTTTTTAATTCCCCACAAGCAATGTCTCACGTTTTACATACTAACTAGTTCTAAATCAAGGGATATTATTATTAACTAGATTTAACTCTTTATTACATAAGAATTAATAATTTAACCGGGAGTTTATGATTTTTTGTCAAACATGGATAATTTACCTATTTTTACATTACCTATTTTATGTTACACCACATATCTTCGTAGGAGAGAGTATTGTTAAGTAAATTAATATAAACTTAGAAATGAAATCATCTACCAGAGTATATAAAGTAAGTTAATCATGTTACCTTGGAGATTATAAATCGTTAAGATCATGGATAACAAGTACTAAGAGAGTTGAAAGGCTAATAAGCTAAACAAATTGAAGAAAATAAGTTTGGTCGAATGCGAACAAGTTGAGAATATTATAACATGTACTTTTGTGATGAGACTAGGGTTTTTAACAAGATAAGAAGGTTAAGTTATGAGTTATTTTAGTCGTATGATAGTCGTATGCTATGTTTTTAAGTCAAGCAAGTTGTGGAATAAAAGTTGGCAAAGGTCATCACATGTTACGTTCATAAACATGCTGAAAATTAAGTCCAATATAGATGCAATTTTATCCCAATTTACTTCGAACGATGGGTGATCTGCTTATGAAATAGATGTTCTATCAGTCTAGTTTCTAACTCATTAAACTATATTTCGATACGACATCGGCGTAGAGAGATATTTGCATTTTTTGCAAGACTGCCAAGCAGCTCTCTATAGGACCACAATGGCGGTTGAGATATATTGATATATAAAAGAAACCTTAGTGCCATTTTAACTCATTATTTTTCAGTATATTCAGAACCTAGTGACCTAAAAACACTCTATCAAGATTCATTCATGATCCAAGACCCAAATAAAGGGCAAATAACTCAAATCAAGTGACGAAAATCCCGTCGCGCTAGTAAGTTTCTTGATCTGCTTGTTATTACTGATTTTTGGGTGCTTCCAGCTCATGTGGGAGATTATTTTAAGTTGTTTGCTTCCTTTAAAATACCCTCTCAAGTCTTTCGTATCTAACCAAAATTGTTTCAAGTCTTCCAAATGGATTACATTATATTTCAACACTAAAAATTAGTTCTATTGAAGAACAACCCCTCTTTGAAGTTATATTGTCATTGAGCATAGTTGTAGGTTGTGTTTGGCTGAAATTTCAAGTTGTTGCTACTATATAAGATGAGTATTAATTGCACTTAAGCTTGCTTGTATGTTTGTTAAGTTTTTAGGATGATAAATTACAAGATAGTACTTTTATTAGCTTAAATCACTTATATGGTGATGTATTACCGTTGAGGACTGTTGTAAGATAAATATAACTTGGATTTCGATAGCTATTGTAGGAGATATTTTTATTGTATTCTTTCATGTGTGTAAGGTTATCTTGATATTGTTTAAGTTAAATGGATGTACTAGACATGAACTAGTGAATAAAGTTGCTAATTGAAGATAGTTGTAGTTGTGGATTATTTTTTTGTTATAAATATAGGCATAAGGGTGGAATCATTGATGAATGACTTCATTATCATGTTAATGATACTGTTAAGCTTATGTAAGAAGTATATAAGGGGTGATAATGGGGTTGAAGCATGCTGAAGTCGATCCGAGCTTGCCGCTTGTCGTGATAAGTTAATGACTTGTTAATGAAAATATTTTCTACCCTATTATTGATGTTGTTCTTATTATATTGCTCTGGTTTTTGTTTTTCGTAAATGGTATTGTAGGAGGCCCTTGTTACAAGGGAGGTGCTACCCAGATTTACATAAAAAGAGCTACTAGCTTAAGTTACAAACTTAGCCTTTACTAATCACTGATTTTGAATCTCCTTATTCTATGGTAGACTAAGTTGAGCTGTTTGAAGAGTTTCTTGGATGTTGTCAAGGAATCAACGAGGTTAAGGTATGCTAAGGCTAAAACTTTCCTTCATTTTGGCACGATCCTATAACTACATGAGTTTGATAAAGAGGCATAAAGAGAAGTTCGTATTTGTGAACTTATGTACATTGTCCTAGTTTCATAAGTTACAACATTCCCCCTTATCAGGAATTCATATTCAGTTAGTATTGTCTTTTTTTAAGCCAAGAGAGCAGAGAGTCTATATATACACAGTATTACAATATTTTCACTACCATCGAGCTATTATCGATGGGCAGGCCCCTATTGGGCAACCTTTGATCAGATAGTAAGTTATATACCGAGCGTACTGTGACCGAGCGCCTATGAGCGAGCCTAAAATTGCCAAGATACAGAGCCTAGTATGGTCAAGCGCAACGATCAAGCCTACTACGATAGAGCAGGTACACATACCGAGCCTTATAAGGCCAGACAACTATTTTACTTACTATATTGTGAGAATTGTGTCAGTATCAGAAAGTAAGCATATCTTCAGTTTATCTTTGACTCCCAATTACTTTTAGTTATTATACAATCAGTTTAGTTTCAGCATTAAATTATTTTGTTGTCTTATATAATCAGTACATCATTTCGTACTGTATTTCCTTTTGTTGGGAATGCTACATTTCATGCATGCAGGTCCTGATCGATAGTTGGACAGACCCTCTCAGTAGACAGAGTCAACATTAGCTTGTTTGGTAATATGGGTGTTAAACGGGTGGGCCAGATTGGGCCGAGTCTTTATTTTTTGGACCCATATGGGTTATGGTCTGGGTCGTTCAGGTTAGTTCTTAATGGGTTTAACGGGTTCGGATTTATCCGCGTGAAAATCGAACCGTACAGGTTATGGGTTGAGGGGCCGGGTTTAGTGTATTTTTAAATTTTTTTTTTAGAATTTTTTATAACTATTGTAAGTTATATTGATACAAAATATTAACATAAAGAATACAATGAAGATGGAGAAAAATTTCACTTATTGCAAGTGCTACATTTATTTCATAATACAAAGTTTCAAACATACAAATTAAAAGGTTTACATTTTTAACAACAAGTAAATTCAAAGGTTTTGCATTGCCTTTACAAGTTCTTCATAATCAATATGAACTGATTGACCTTCTTCTGGAGTATAAATTCGGATGGGTTACCATGTGTTAATATATCTCCAAGTTCCTCGTCTTCTGGGCGATCAACACCTTCACGTGCTTGAAATCTTCGTTCCGATCTAATCCAATCTCTGAAACATACCTAAACTTCCAAACCATTGCTTCCCAATTAGTGACGGGTGTCTCCAAGTTATTGTCTTGCTAGGATAAATGCACTCTCTGATGAAATGGTAGAAATTGGCACATTCAGCATGTCTCGAGCCAAAGCAAAAAGAACAGGAAATTGCTTTCCATTCTCACACCACCATCCCAAGGAGAAAATTCCTTTGTACGAGGATCTTTTTGTTTCTGCAAGTAGAATTGAAGTTCATAAAAAAATATCAAAATTATCAAGGCCTTCTTCATCATCCACAGTATCAGAAGTAGTACAGTGCATAGTGGGATTAATATTGCCTACATCACGAGCAATATCATCAATTACATTTGTATAATAATTATACAACTGTTGTAAATAATCATTTAGCTTGTTCATAGAAACATATAAATTTTGGGTTTCAGTTGGTCCAATCTTCATATAAGTATACAAAGCGTTCAATAATTGGTGACAATCAGACATCTTAATAGAAGAAATTAAAACAACACTAATTAAGTAAATCGGAGGAATGGGAAAGAAACATTTTTTGAATTTTGCTTGCATTTTTCAACAACATCCTTATATTTTTCCTTCTTATTAAATTCAAACTGTAGAAAAGAAATTTCAGCTATATATACTAACACCATAGTAACAGTAGGGTAATATGCTCTAGATAACTCAACAGTAGCTGTATAAAATTTATGTAAAATTTTAACAACATCATTAATGACCTCCCAAGTACTAGTTATTAACATACAGTTTGGATCAGTACAATGCGCATTAGCAACTTTAGTTATTGGGAATCTATATTTGTCGCAACATTTTAAACATATATATGTATAATTCCATCTAGTAACAATTTCGTCTCACATAAATCTAGGTTTAAGGTTATACTGGACACACTTATTTTAAAATTCCTTTATTCTAGATTGTCTATTATTTCCTTGAATAAGACCAACTACTCTTATAACATGAGTAATCTCAGTTGAAAATAAATCAAGGCCACTTTTAACAATTAAATTATAAATATGACATGCACACCTAACATGAAAAATGTCATCAAGAGGTCGTTGCAAATGCAGTTTTAACATTGAAATTGCGGAATTATTGTTAGAAGCATTATCAAAAGACATACACAATTTTTTTTGCTTTAGATTATAAATTCAAAAAATTCACAAATAGTACTACTTGTAAACGCAGTAGTATGACTTTGATCGTCATCATATCTAAAAGCGATAATACATTTTTGCATACATGTAGTATCATCTATCCAATGACATAATTTTCAAAGAATCATTTCTATTAACAACATGTCCAATATCAGAAGTTAGAGAAACTCTACTAGGAAGGTGGCTAAACAAATAACGTATGTATGTTTGATATTATCCATGAAGTCTAATGATATCATCTCTACAAGTACTTCTAGGGATACTTTTAAATAAAGGATTGTATATCCTTTGAATATATATATATATATAATGAAGAAGCAAAAGTAAAAGGTAGACAACCCAAAGCAATTGTTTTAGCTAACTCCTCACGATCCTTCATTTAATCATATTTCACTAGACCTCCAGTAGTAGGGTTAAAAGTTGTTTGATTTCCATCACCATCTGCACCCATTGTATGGGATGTTAGTTCTCATATGTCTACTAAATATCACAGTCCACCCTAAATCTCCTCCAGTCAAATGTTTAAAATCACTTTTACAAATTTTGCATTTAACTCTATCAGTACCCTCTATTAATTAAAAAAATTTCCAAACCTTACTTCTTTTTCTACGATTAGTAGTCGAAGCCGCGGGTGGTCTACTCCTAGGGCCACAACCACCACCCCTTTTAGCAACTCCAACACTACCAGCTCCAGCACTTGTAGGTGTAGCTGGTATCTCATCTTCCATTCCTATTTCATTATATTTTATTCCAAAATCTTCTTGTAATTGTTCATAATCTATATCTATATTATCATTAGGCGTTGTTTCAGAAACATGTGTAAATGATAATGGGTTATTACTATTACTACTAGATGCTGAAGGACTACCTCTTTTTTTTATTTCCCCTACGAGTAACTCTTTTACATGCCCTTTTAGCAGCACTAAGCATATTATAAAGATTAAAGTATAAGATAAAATTAAATATACAATTACAATAGTAAATAAGAGAAAGAGTTGGAGGGAGTGCTCCGAATTCGACAATGAATTAAGCACATGATTACACAAGTCTGATGTTACAATGAATAAACGTCAAGCAAGAATTTCAAATTTGAACTTCAATTTAACTTAAAATTCTGAATGATAAAACACGATAAATTAAATTCAAGAAAAGGGAGACAAAATGAAATTAGAAGATGAAATAATGAATTGAAGACTTGAAGTCTTGCAAATTGGAGAACGAGCGAATGAGAGAATGGGAGAAATTGTGGTTTAGAAATGAGTATTAAGTGAAGAAATGAAGAAGAAGGGAATGAGTATTTATAGTTTTAGAGAAGGTTAGTTTTCTAAATTGAAAAGGGTTTAAAAATTTTAAAAAATAGGCTATTTGTGCAATATTTCCATTGGCCAATGGACCAAAACATGGTCTAACCGTTGCCAACGGTATGCGGGGCCCAGCAATTCGAAAATTTTAAAAAATAAAAATAATGTTACCATTTGAACCGGGCCGGGCCGGGTCGGTTAACTTGGTAACAGGATTTATTTACTCTACTGGATTCAACCGATTTTGATTACCCATTTGGGTCAAATATACCAAGGCCTGTTTGACACCCTTAGTTCGTAGGCTACACTTCCTCAGAGTTTCCAAGTGCAGACCTTGGAATCTATTTTATGTATACAGGTTTGATGGGTATGTCAAAGCCATGTCCCGACCATGATACAATTCATTTATCTCTAGAGGGTTTGATGAGTCATGTATATTTTGTGTACTAGTAGATGTTCCTGGTAGCTTTGTCGGCCTGCACTGTTATATATATATATATATATATATATATATATATATATATATATATATATATATATATATATATATCTACTTTTGGGTATGTTTACCCCATAGCTAAGAGAGTCATTATTTCCATACAATTAATAATATAGGCTCATTGGCCTAAGTTGAGGGTTACCCCTCCAAAGTTCATAGTTACAGAGTGGTACGCTAGGGACGAGTATGGTATCGAGTGCCGGTCACGCTTCCCTAGGTTTGAGGTGAGACAAACTTGGTATTAGAGTAGTTCTCTCCAAGGGAATCTACAAGTCGTGTCTTGTAGAGACTTTTATAGAAGTGTTGTTCACCACATTATATAAATGGGAAGTTATAATGCATTTAAGAATGTGTTACCTTTTTCTCAAATCCACATCGTGCTATAGACTTGTGTTTTCTAATTATAGAGATGCCTGCAATTTGTAAAATTACAACTAGCCATAGGGCTAATAAAGCAGCATGTAAGGGCATAGTAGAGAGAGAATTCTTGACGATGTGGCCCTGTTGGAGGCTCTATTAGATCGTGCATGCCGGATGGTGCACTCTATAATAGTGTCTATAAATATGAATATTATAACGTTCAAAAATATCATAAGACATGTAGTAAAATCCTAGAAGGGATAAATATTTACTTTATTATGACCCCCACCCCTAGTAAAAAGAGAATAGTAGGTGACCCGAAGAGCTAATGAGATGGAGCAAGAGGAGACAAAAGCGAAAGAATGTTTTGTTGAAGATTTCAGAATAAGGTAATAAATAGAGATATTAGAAGGAGAATAAGGAGAGATTAAATGAAGCATTATGATAAGATGTCATAAAAGGGTGATAAAGGTAAATCATAATATATAGGATGGCATAGTCTATAGTCGCGTAAAGGTAAAGATAAGAGGTAACATACCTTGGGACTATAAAAGAGTATATTCATAAACTCATATCCTCATTCCTAAAAAATAAGTTTGCGACTCCCACGCAATTACTAGAAGGCTAAGTTAGACCCTTTGGAGTAATTGAAATCAATATAATCTAGAAAACAAGAAAAGAAAAATCGAACATGATTTAGGGACCAAAGTATTCGATAACAGTCGGCATCGAAAAAAAATCAAAAATCATGTTCCGAAAATGATAGAATAGACAACGGAAGAATAACCTTTAAAGGTCATTGAAGAAGACATTTCTCTAAACAAAGAAATGTGAGCAGAGTTATGCTTAAATGACTAATTGTGCTAGTTACACTAGGTGTCACCCTCGCGCGTAAGAAATTCAGTTATCCTTGGTGTAGAAGGGCAACCACAAGGTGAGTAAGAACCAGTGAAGATGTGAAAAGATGCAGAGGTAACAATGGACTAGTAAAAAAAGCATGCGGTAAAAAGGAAAAAGGAGTGAGATTGCTTTTATTCAAATCCTACATATATGTTATGACTCCAAAATATTATACAAGCACGATGGCATGGAGATGCAGTAAGGGTCCCTCCCCCCGAGATGTTATTGATAAATAAGTGCGAATGAACACTTGATACATAAGGAGCCAGTGCGAGAGGTAAGTTTAGACAAAGGAAATAACCCAGGAGAGATTATGTAGACTATTGATATGAGAATGGACCAACGAGTAGTTAGTAGTTGATTCAGGACGAGCCTTGTTATGGATAGAGAAGATGATATAGATAATCAATAGACAGTGCAAGATAAATGCAATATACCTCAGAATAGTGAATTTAAACCTACATATATAACATCATAATCGTTGAGAAATATTCAGATAGGAGCTGGGGAAGTTAAAGGTACCGTGTAACTGTTATGAAAATAAAAAAGAATGCTACTCTAGAGACAATCAAAACTGTTAGTTCAGAAGTAACCCTACGTTCACAATGACATAAAGGTAAGTAACTAAGGATAATTATGGGCGAGTAAGAACATAAAAAATTATATTGGGTATACAATCTAATAAGCTCGAAGCTTTACATGAGTCAGATGGTGTTTCCTACGTACTACAACAAAACTAGCGGAGAAAATAAGGAAGAAGGCTTCAACAAACGCACAATGACCTAAAGAAGAAATTATTTTGTAACAACAATCTAACTACAACATCTTATGCACTCTGTAAGAAAGTGGCACCTATTGTGACTAAGGAATGGGAAGTAAAATCCAAAGTAATATTAGAGATCATATGAGTTGCAAAACTGCCAATATATGTGGGCTAAGCTAAGTATTCATGCAACAAATGGCAGAACAACCAAGAAAAGCAATTGCTTACTTTTAACAAAAGCTGAGAAGGCACGAAAGTAATTATTCGATCTATGACCCAGAGTTAGTGACGTTATGAGCACAATTAAGATTTCGGAGTATTATATATGCACAATATATGTTGACAATTGTAGAACCATAGGTTACTCTAGTATAAGTTAAAAGAAAGAAATGAATCCACGTCATATACAAAAGCTTGAATTACTAGAAGGTTATATTATGGACATTCCATATCATCCTTGAGGGGCTAAAATAATTACTAATATCCTAAGTCCCAGATCAAAAGATAAACTAAGCCTACTTAAAGTCTTAGATAGAAGAGGAAACTAAAGAGTTATATCGGCTATAATCATTAGAGCCCGATAAGTATAGAAATCGTGATTCAAAACATTGTAGAATCACTCTAAATATCATAGGTAAAAAAGAGATAGTATAATGACCATATTCTATAATGGCTCCACGATAAATCTAGTGAGAATAGTACCAACCTCATAAGAAGTTAGTATGAAGACTTTCTCAAATTGTGTATGTACATGATGTGTAAGTATTATAGTAGATCAATAGGGTGTGGATGTGAATTCCAACTATGTGAAAGGGAGGTTATGAAAGAGATAGAAGATATGATGCAATATTTAAAGGTAATTAAGGTACAGGTGAAGAAGGTACAAGGTGCCCATGTACAAAAGGATACGAATAATCTAGATATCATATAGAGGGCTTGAAGCGTCGTAATTGTGTATCAAGAAATAATAGTGCTTCCGTTAGTAGCATACGTTTCAGCCTAGGATTTTTAGGTACAGAGAGGTCTAGTTAAGAGAGTAAAGAAGAGTTAGAGATGATATGATGTCTCGTTCTAGAATAACATAAAAAAATATATGGTGCTAGCAAGTTAAAGAAGGTTGCGAGTAATATAAATAGATATATGTAGGTTGCAAGCTAAAATAGGTAGGGAGACAATGTTTTAGGTAGTCATGAGTAAGGATAAAAAAGGTTAGAGAAAAAGTGACAGGAATAGGTAAGTCTTTGGGCACAACAAAAGAGTTGATGGTTTCCATAAGTTATAAAGAGCTCAGTATAGCATAAGTAAACTTAGAAGAGTTTAAGACTAGGAGAATTTAGAATAGATTCAATACTGCCCTAGTTGTAGAATAAGGGTGTTATTGTGATAGATAAAGGATGATGTTTAGGCCGTTGATTGTGTAATGATTAAGAAAATGGCATTTCATGAATTGTACAGGATTAAAATACCCCCATAAGGTTAATCACACTAGGATGCTAGTAAACACAGTTATTAAAGTACAGTATTATCCCTAAATGGATCATGCAAATAACACTAGATATCCCTTGATAAGACGTGAGTCGTAGTAACAATTTATTACATAAGAGGTTTCAAGTGAGCTGTAGTAGATTATACATCAACATTAAAGTGAATGAACAATAGATGGATGAATCTTCCAAGGTGTGAGATAGGATAAAGCTATCATTCTTAAGATGAACAGTAATAAGGAAGCATTAATGGGCTTAAATTTATACATATATGATAAGCGGTGAGAGAGTAACAAGGAGTTGGGCAGCAGAACTTGGTCATAATAAATTAATGTAAGTGTTGTGGCATAGTATAAGCTACCTACATATAGTAAATCCATAAGCATAGCTAATCGAGGCTATGAAATAAGATATAACAATAGTCGTAATTTCGACAAAAGTACCGAGCGAAAAATATCAGTGCACCTATATATTCCCAGAGGAACAACTTGTCATAGTTTTGTATATGTTCATAAAGTGAGGCCTAGAAATTGGCTAAAAAATTTGAAGGAAAAAGTAGAGAAGAGTCACACAAACACACATATATGGACATAGGCGTACATGCGGCATGATATAAGGTAGCAATAGTTACGAGATTGCAATAATTCCAACCACAAGTCGTGGTATGGGAAAGAGGCCTAGGCTAGGGGGAGGGGGGATGCCATGGCCCTTGGGTTTATTCACAGAACAGTTGCAAAGAAGATATAGATACAATAAAAATAAGTGGGCTAGCTTGAATTTATGGTCCATAGAAATATTTTTGTAGTAATGGCGGACCACCTGGCTAAACTGGTCTGTAACACTCAGGAATGTACTTATTATGAATATCCCTTGTTGCCATAGGTTCCTCTACTATTTGGACAAAAGCCATGTGCCTAGTATTAGGCTGAAATATAGTAAGGCCAATTTTCTTGTTAGATAGAGGTAGAGCAGAGTTTTTGTGGAGGGTGACATTGACTGTTGGGCACATCTTCATATTGTCCAGTCAAAGGCCCAATGATTTAATTTTTTTTTAATTTCAATTCTTATTTAGAATTTGATTCGGTTTATTCCTATTTTGAGTGGGTTTTGGCTTTAAGAGAAAACACCAGTCATGATCTATAAATAGGATAAACTTGAAGAATTATTCTAGCCTCATTGATACAAGTTTTTGAAAGAATTAAGCACATAAGAGTGGTTTTTGAGAGAGCTTTCATCAAGAGAGAAGAAAGAAGAAAAATATTTGTTTTGCTGCAGATTTTGATTCCGACGAACAAACATTCGAATCACGATTTTTGATTCGTTAAATGTTGGATCACGCTGAAATTTTGACTGAGTGTTCTTATCTTCTTGATCTTAAATTTGAATGGTGAAGATCGGATTTGATGGCTCGTACCATCTGATTTCGAGCCTCGAACAGCAGCTTGAGTTTTGTGAATTATACTCTTTCTTCAATTGATAAGTTGTTACTATTGTTGCTATTATTCCTCCGTGTTTGGAACTTGTTGCATAGTCAATTTGGAGAACTTTGTAACCCACTTATTTGTTTTAGTGTAGATTTTTCGGATCTTTGTGATGTCGTATTTTTTACCTTCGATTTGAAGGGTTTTCCACGTGAAAATTTGGTATCCTTTATCTTTTTTATTTTCGGGTATTCCTCTTCCTCGATATAATAGTGGTATCAGAGCCTTGGTTATTTATCCGTATGTTATAGAATGGAGTCGAATATGAGCAAGATAGTATGTTTTAATGGAAGAAATTATAATGTTTGGAGAAGCAAGATGAAAGACTTGTTGGTCGTGAAGAAGATGCATCTACCCGTTTTTTCAGCTCATAAACCCGAGAGTATACCCGATGAAGATTGGGATTTCAAGCACCAACAATTATATGGATATCTATATGACAATAGGTTGAAGATAATATTCACTACTATATTGTGAACGAGATACATGCGAGTTCATTGTGCGAAATGCTAGAGACTTTTTATCCTTCAAAAATAGGGAACAATAAATTATTTCTGCTAAAGCAACCGATGACCTTTAATACAAGGAATGCAACCCTATTCTTGATCACATAAACGATTTTCAGGGCGTCCTTGATGAGCTATCTTGAATGTGAGTTAATTTGATGATGAGATACAAGGACTTTGGCTTCTTAATCTCTGCTAGACTATTGGGAAACTCTTCGTGTTTCTTTAACAAAGTCAGCTCCTGGAGGTAAGGTGACCGTGGAATATGCCAAGAGTAATGTGTTGAATGAGGAAGTAAGGAGAAAATCTCAGAGTTCATCCTCACAAGAAGATATCTCGGTTACAGAAGACCGAAGGAAAGACAAAACAAGAGGCTCAAGAAATAGAGGTAAACATAGAAGTAAGTCAAGGTCCAAATACTATTATAATACATGCAACCACTATAGCAAGAAAGGACACATCAAAAGGTTTTGCCGCAAGTTGAATAAATGCAGTAGAGAAGGAAAAAAAATGAAAATAACGAGACTAATATTGTTGCTATTGTTCGAGATGACCTTCTTTTTGCATATGATGAAAACACCATCAATTTGGTACCCCATGAGACGAGCTGGATAGTATATTCTGGAGCTACTTTACATATCACACCAAGAAATGTTTTTTTGCTCATCTTATTCTAGTGTTGATTCTGGAGTGTTAAAGATGGGCAATTCCACTGAAGTTAAGGTGTTTGGTGTAGGCACAGTTTGTTTGAAAACTAATAATGATTCAACATTAGTTCTTCAAAATGTCAAGCATGTTGCAGACTTTCCTTCCAATTTGATCTCCTCAAGAAGATTAGACAATGAAGGTTTCCATAATGCTCTTTTCAATGGCCAATGGAAGCTCATCTAGGGCTCGCTTGTAGTGGCTCGAGGAGTCAAGTCTAGTCAATTATATGTGACATAAGGCTCTATTCTTAGTGACTCCATAAATCTGGTGGAAAGTGATACATTATCAGAATTGTGGCACCGAAGACTGAGTCATATGAACGAGAGGGGGATTACGTATTTTGCTAAGAAAAGTTTTCTTTCTAGAGTGCAAAAAGCAAAGATGAAAAGGTATATCCATTATTTATCTATCAAACAGAAAAGGGTTTCCTTTCATAGTCCTCCTCCCTCAAGAAAGACTAATATATTCGAGCTAGCACACTCTGATTCGTGTGGTCTTTTAAAGTAAATTAAAAAGGTGGTGCACTTTACTTTGTGACCTTCATTGATGATCATTATCGTAAGCTCTAGGTGTATCCTTTGAAATCTAAAGATCAAGTACTTAGCATATTTAAGGAATTTCAGGCCTTAGCTAAGAGACGGACGGGGAAGAAACTAAAATGTATTCGCACTAATAATGGTAGTGAATATTGTGGTCCCTTTGATAACTGTTGCAAGGAAAAAGGATATTGTCATCAGAAAATTACACCTAAGACACCTCAATTGAATGGTTTGGAAGAGAGACTCTAGTTGAGAGACTTAGATGCTTGCTTTTAGAGGCTTAACTTCCAACTACATTTTGGGCGGAAGCACTTAGTACTGTTGCCTGTGTTATCAATTTATCTCCTACAGTTTCTTTGGATGGTGTTGTCCCAGGTAGAGGTTTGTTTGCCAAAGATTTTTCTAATGATCATCTGAGAGTTTTTGGGTGCAAAGCTTGGGCGCATATTCCTAAAGATGAGAGATCGAAACTGGATGTCAAAACAAAGTAGTGCATCTTTATTGATTATGGTCAAGATGAGTTTGGGTATCATTTTTATGATCTAGTTGGCAATAAAATTATCGGAATTTGTGATGCAATATTCTTTGAAGACCAAACTATTGAAGATGTTGACAAAGCTGAGAAGATATATTCTCAGAGTAATGAGAGCTTAGTTGATATTTATCTAGTTTCAATTGCTAAGGCACCTATTGCATGTGAAGGAACCCAAGATAATGATGGAGATAATGATCAAGATCAAAATGATAATAATAGGGTAGATGTTATGGATGTTCCGGTTGATGAAGTTGTGATCGATCATCAACCATCTCCTGCACAGGTAACTACTTCGAATGCTCCTAAAACTTCTCTTAGAAGTTCTACAAGGGAGAAGAAAAAATCCATGCGCTATCCTCCTAAACAGTATGTACTTTTGACATACATGGGAGAACCTGAGAAGTATGAGGAAGCCATATAATATACTCACAAAGATCAGTGGGTCGAAGCGATGGAAAATGAGATGAAGTCACTCCATGAGAATGGCACATATGAGTTAGTGAAATTGCAGAAAGGTAAGAGAGCTTTATCTCCATGAGAATGACACATATGAGTTAGTGAAATTGCCCAAAGGCAAGAGAGTTGTATCTAATAAATGGATATTCAGAATAAAGCAAGATAACCATACCTTTGCGCCTAGATACAAGGTGAGGTTAGCTGTTAAAGGTTTAGGCCAGAAGAAGGGAGTTGACTTTGATGAAATTTTCTCCCCTATTATGAAGATGTCTTCTATTCGTGTGGTTCTAGTCTTAGCTGCAAGTCCAAGTTTTGAGGTTGAGCAGATGGATGTCAAGACTGCTTTTCTTCATGGTGATCTAGATGAGGAGATTTATATGGAGCAACCTGAGGGTATTGTAACTAAAGGAAAAGAAAATTATATCTGCAAATTAAAAAAGAGCCTGTATGGATTAAAACAAGCTCTAAGGCAATGGTATTTGAAGTTTGAATTCTTCATGGAAGAACAAGGGCACAAGAACTCTTCTTTAGACCACTGTGTATTCTTCCATAAGTTTTCTGATGATGATTTTATTATTTTATTGCTTTATGTGGATCACATGCTTATTGTTGGCAAGAATAAATCTAGAATTGCAGTCCTTATGAAGCAGTTGAGCAAATCGTTTGCGATGAAGGACTTGGGGCCAACAAAGAAAATCTCGGGCATTCAAATCCACCGAAAAAGAGATAGCAAGGAGTTATTTCTGCCCTAAAAAGCAATACATTGAGAAGGTAATCAAGAGGTTCAATATGACTGATGCAAAAGTGGTTAGTACTTCTCTTTCTAAACACTTCAAATTGAGTATTAGTTAGAGTCCATCAACTAATGAAGAGAAAAAGGAGATGTCTCGTATTCCTTACGCTTCTGCCATTAGTAGCTTGATATATGCTATGGTTTTTGCACTAGACCGGATATTGCACATGTCGTTGGTATTGTTAGAAGATTCATTTCTAATCTTGGAAAAGAACATTGGGATTCAGTAAAAAAGATATTAATGTATTTGATAGGTAGTACAAATTTAACGATGTGCTTTGGCAATGGCAAGCCTAAACTTATTTGTTACACATACTCTGATTTTGGAGGCCATCTTGATAATTCGAGATCCTTTACCGATTATTTGACTAGTTTTGCATGGGGAGCTATTTCCTGGCAATGTATACTACGAAAGTGCATAGCTCTATCCAGCATAGAAGTCGAATATATTATTGTCATAGAAGGTGCCAAAGAATTTAAATGGATGAAGGAATTTATCAATGATATTGTCTTTGAGTAGCCAAGGTACATCTTATTTTGTGATAATCAGAGTGCTATCTATCTCTCCAAGCACCCCACATTTTATTCTAAGATACAATGTTCACACCTCTTTTTGGCTATGCACAACCCAGTGAAGGGCGTAGATATGGGAGTTTTTCTAATTAAAGGACAATCGAAACATGATCCAATTATTTAAAAATTTCAGAGTCGCCACTTGGGAGATTCATGGTGTCCCAAGTCACGGTTAGAGTCTTGAATCGAGGAAAGAATGACTCTGTTTAACAGTCCGCGAACCAGAACTCCGGGAAAGTAATTCCATTAACCCGGGAGAAGGCATTAGGCATTCCCGTGTTCCGTGGTTCTAGCACGGTCGCTCAAATGTTATATTTGGCTTAAATTATCTGATTTTATACAATTATGAACCTATGTGCAGTTTTAATCTTTAACCGCTTTGATTATTATTTCTAAAGAAAATTGCAATGTCGTTAAAACATGTCCTGAACCATGTCATATAAATGCACACGCGGTTTTTTATGCATTCCAACTCCGTTAAGATTTGGATTTGGGTCACATAAATGTGGACCCTTATTTATGAAGACAAAATTATTAAAGACGTATCTAAAAGCGACTACCGCGTTATTATCTTTGTGGGAAGCCGTGAAATTTGCTAAACTGCGTGTCCCAAATTTATAGACATTTAATATAAACATTTCACGAGGGCCATGTAATTTTGGATTTTGTTCAGCGCGACACACCTTATTTATTATTTTTAAGGCCATTCCTAAAATGAACTACTATTTTTCTAAACTTGTCTCTAAACTTATTAAATTCTCATTTAGTCCTGCTACCGCATTCACAAATCAAACGTATATTGAAAATGAATCCATAAAAGGGTGGTGCGCATTGTTGGGCCCAAGTAATAAAGTAGGTCCAACAAGTTTTAACGGCTTAGATGAACTATTGAATAAGATCCTAACGGGCTGCCTCCCAATTGAGCCCATGATTATAATACTAAACTATTAATTTGTTTGCAACAGAGAAGCAAGTGAAATTATTCAGATTTCCAAAACGAGACTTCTACGATTTGACGATGTTGACAACAAATAAATGTATCCCATGCAAACATAATATCAAAAAGCTAATACAACACATAATTATTTCCTGAACTTCACATTTGAAGGAAAGAAAGCACAAAAGTAAGTCACAGTTTGTATAAGGACCAACTGACCACAAGTTTCGATTAAGCATCCTTAAATTAGTTTGGAACAATTTTGAGTTTACCAGACAATGCATCTTTTTTTTTGTAGCTCCTTTCAATCCCAGACTATGTCACGAATCAGACTCCAACTAATACATGACTAATAACAAGTTATTTAGACGCTCAGATATTAAATCATTAGAGAACTCTCACTAACCCTAGAAATACTGAGTTCGTATACACCTATGTCGCAGACTCGCACTTGAAGATACACTCAGCGTGTCAGGTAATGGTTTTAACAATGATTCAAAAATATAATATATGCCAAACCATCCTAATCAGATCAGCAAATTGAAATAAGGAAATACAATATACATAAATAATCTCATTTATTTCATATTTTCAATTCCTGCTTCATACTACACCTCGATTATACTCTGAGGGTTAGATTGTACCTGGAAATTAAAAAATGAGAGGTGGAAGAGATCAACAATGAGACACAGCAGCTAAAACAACAGTAGTGGACCAAACTCAAACCAAAGGAAAATTGCTAGGAAACCAAAGAGACAAAGTTCCAGTTGAATGGAGTATGGCACAGTTTCAAACCATGCTTTTGAAAAACAAAGTTTTAACCACACTTAATCATTCGAAGGACCCAACTGCGCTTCAGTAATTTGCAAATTCAGAGATCTCAGGAAAGCTAATGGAAAAGTGTAATTTTGTGTTTATGGTTGTTTTTCAGAATTTAGATGCAACCCAGTATATTTTCAGCCTATCTTTTTTCTTGCCTTGAAAGGCAAGACTAATGCCTCTATATAGGACAACAATTAGGGCAACTTTTAAGTCCTTTATTTCAGCTTGGTCCCCTTTATATTTCAGATTTTTACCACTAGTCCTCAGATACTTAGCTTGCCATCCAAGTTATGACAAACAAAATGTCTGAATTTCAATTTGACCCCTATTCTAGAAGCTCCCTGGGGTTTCCATTCTAGTTGCTACAGGTTCTTTCATGCTGAATTGCTCATACTAAACATTACCTTTTCCAGAATTACTTAAATGACCTACTTACACTTTTAGCTTCTCTTTAACCTAGTCAATCTAACTATGGTTAACAACTTATGAACAAGAAACGCCTTAGTTATAACCAAATTCAAAACTAATTAATCTAGCCACAGAAATTAAAATTAAACTCTACAGAGTTTTGAATGCATCACAGAACTTAAAGTTAATTAATCAATAAAGGAAACTGAAGTTAATTACGTAGAGGAAATGAATAAAACTCAAAATGCAAGACAATGGGTGAACATGTGATCAAATTGGCCAATTCGAATTACTAATAAATCTAAAAAAGAATCAGAAACTTGAAACAAGACCCTAAACTAATCACAAAGGTCATAACGGGCTGAAGGTAGGAATCATAAAGAAGAGCAAAATGAAAAGTAAAAGTGAAATACCTCGAACTCTGATTCAGGCCCAAATACCAGTGAATTTCTCGGAATTTTTGGGGTCAACCCACCATTAATCATGTGTTTTCCACCGGATAACACAAGACTAAGGGCACGTCTCGAAGCTTAATCAACTAGTGTTCTAGGTCCAACTTTTGATTTAAAATTTAACCTAAACGGGAGGGATTCAAGGATTGAGGGTTGTGAATTTAAGATGAGGGGTGTGACGAGAATGCGTGGTATGTATTTTGTGGATTTTTGGAAAGGTCGTATTTTGGCTGGATGATTCAAACTAAAATTTGAGGAGCTGTAGTATGATTCGAAGGATGGTTGTTTCAGATCTGTGATGAGGGTGGGGTGAGGAATATGGGATGTAAATCTTGGGGTATTTGGTGACCGGTCGCTGCTGTAGATGGAGGGGCTGCCAAATTTCAAATGAATATTCGACAAGATGGGGCTATATTCAAGGGTGGCCAATGGTGGGGTTGGAAAGAGGTGAGCGAGGAGAGGGTATGGTGTTATTTTGGGTTCCATCGGAGTAACGTCACTGGAAGCGGCAATTTCTGGCTGGCAGCGGGCGCTGGTAGTATGACAGAGGCAGGACGGAGATGAGGCGGTGTTACACTGGCCAATTTAGGGTTCATTTGAACATGGTACGAGGTTTGACTGGTAGGGGTTATTTCGACATTTATATAGGGTAATCACCCTTACATCTTGATCGTTTGATCAAGCTTAACCAACAGCTGATATGCTTTGATGCAAAACGACGTTGTTTTGAACATATGACTTTTGGACCAGGATGGGGCATGGTTTGGGTCTATTTTGGGTTTTGTAATTTTTGAGCCAGATTTATGACCAGAAAATGACCCAAAATCAAAGTCCAACATATATACAAACAATTACTCCTTTTGTATGTTTTACTTTATTATTTTTTTAGATTCTTTAATATTCAAAAATAAAAATTGCCAAAAACATTTTCAATCAAGAAATAAACTAAATAAACTCTTAAATTATAAATTTCAAAGAAAATTAATCAATTTTTGTTATTTTGTTTCAATTTTAATATTAACTAATTAATAACCTAAAACATGCAACAATAAATCCTAAATGCAACCGTGGCATTTTTATATTTTTATGAATAATGCGAATTAAAACATGCAACATGCAAATAAACAAAAATTTATACAATTAATTCCTAATATTCAAACAAACACAAGATCATGCAAATGAATCCTAAAAATTCAAATAGTAACAGACAAACTCAAATAGGTGCAAAATCACACAATTAATTCCTAAAAATTCAAATAATAAAATAAAAATCCTTATTTAATGAATTTTATAGGAACATGTCAAACGAGGCAAAAATCGCGTGCTTATAGTTGCCCCGCTTTGCTCGGAGACAGGAAGAGTTTCCGGACAAAGATAAATGAGCAACTGAGTGATTTTTGCCTGCTTTGCATTCCATGAGAACAATTTTGAAAACTATCTGACCGAACCCTGTTTCAAAGGTTGCCTACATATTCTTGGTTATTAATGAATCAGGTTAGTGTAGTTCTGGAGTGTTTGGTAGCTTGGACTACCATGAGCTGTGATTTCACTGTTGATGGTGTTGTTACTGCTTTCTGACTTCCTTATTACACCTCGTGAAAAATAAAAAGAAACTAGACTAAGCTATGAACTACGAGTTACAAAAAAACTTATTTATGCATTCAATCTTGCTCTTGATCCTTGCTGCTTTGTTCCCTTGTTCTGTTGGTGGGTGCTTGATTACAATAAAATTAACAAAACACAAAATTCTTCCAGCTCCAGTTTTGTGCTGGGTGGATTCGTGAGTGTTAATCAAATCCCTTTACCAAATATCTCTAAATACAAACTAAGTCCCATTATCCAGGAGGGTCTTGACAATTCTTAACTGATGACATCCTTAATATTATGTTATGTTTCTCAAAAGGTACTATTTTCCATTATGTCTTGTTATAAACTATATCGGCTGGGGATCTGCTAGTGACTGATGATTAAAACTACTTCCCATTATCCAGCCATGTCGTGACAACTTTTAATTAGATGACAAAATATGACTGCTGGGGGTTAGTATTTAGAGCTACTTCCCATAATCCAGGGGGTCCTGACAACTCCAATGACTAGATCCCATTATTCAGGTGAGTCTTGACGACTCTTGTTGACTCTTACTAGGGAAGTATTTGGGTTTGACCATGCCCACTGAGTGTTTGCGTTCTAGGCTAAGTCCCATTTTTCAGTAGGGTCCTGACAAATCTTAACTGAATCCTACTTCAACATGCAAGTATTTTTATGAACTTTGCTATCCATGATTACCTTTGACCTTTAAATGGGTCCCATTCCTTAAAAGGGTCCTGAGGTTCAAACTGAAATGCCGATTCTAACCTCTGGTTGTTTTTGCCAGTGATTATTGTCTAAGAAGGTTTCTGCGACTCTTATTGGGAAGGTATTGGTGCTTGCCCATGTTACTCGCACCTGTTTGAGTTTTAAATTGTGTTCCATCTCAACTTCCATGCTTCTTTTAACCCTCAGTTATTCCTATTGGGGTTTGCTAGTTAAAGGTTGTCGCCTTGTGCTCTTTGCTGGAGAGGATATTTATGACGGACTATGCCGCTTTTGAGTTTTAACTGGGTCCCACTTCTAGGTAGGCCCAGAGATTTTTTGTGCATGCCTGCCAGGTGCCTGCTTTCCCTTGTGGATGGCCTCCCATAGGCTTTTCTAGAATTTTCTACCCCTCTATCAATTAAAGAGAACTAGTAAGTTTTAAGTAGTGGTTAGCTTGCGGCGTTCTTGTTGGAAACGGCCACCCGCCTGTCGTGTTTCGTTGTGTTCCATTGTCGATGTTGATGATGAGTCACTTGAACTGCTCAGCTGACCCCTCAAACCTTTACGCTTTACTTTATCCCCCATCATTGTATTACATTTCTAATCCTTTGCCGGAATTCTTTATGTCCTTCCACGATGATTGATGAATTAGTGTATTATGCTTTGGTCAACCCTTTGAACCTTGTGGATTCACTTTGTTCTTCATTTTTGTCTTACATTTCCACTCCTTTGCCGAAATTCTTTATGTCCTTCCCCGATGATTGATGAATAAGTGTATTATGCTTTGGTCAACCCTCTGAACCTTGTGGATTCATTTTGTTTTGATTTTTGTATTACATTTCTGCCCCTTAGCCAAAATTCTTTATCTCCTTCCTTGCGGTCGCTCCATCTGTCTATGATGTTTGGTTGGCCCTTGTCCTTGTGCCTTTACCTTTCTCTGTACTTTGTGTTGCACTCCGACCTTTTTCCAATATTCTTTATGCCTCTTTCCAACGATTGATGAGTTGATATATTACCTGGGTCAACCCTCATAACCTTTTCCACATTTGTGTCGCACTTTTGCCTCTTTTTCCGGAAGTCTTATACCCTTCTCTGACGATTACTGAGTTATGGTGTTATGCTTGTCTGATCCTTTGACCCTTGTGGCTTTGTTTTATATACATTTTCGAGCCTTTTGCTAAAATCCTTACATCCTTCCCTGAGATTACTCGGTCCATTTATGATGCTTGAATGACTTTTGATCTTTGTGGTTTTACTTTGCATCCACATCTTACGTGGTGTTCCTTTACTTTGTCGACTCTTGTCTCTTCCATCAATTATAGTTTTGTGAATCCCTCCCCTTGCTGTTCCACACTTGTTATCTTCATTACGCTTCTGGGTGTCATGCGCTTTGTCCTTTTGGGAGCTGATAATCAGCTTTGAAATTCCTCTCGTTTTAAGAACTTTAGAGACTCTGAAGAAAAATGAAATGCAATGAATTTTAACGGTATTTAGGGTAAGGAATTGAAGATTTACTGACTGTTGGAAAGAAAAGAAAAAAAAACTTATCTGAAGAGGAACAAATGTTTTTCATGATCATGACATGCATTTCGGCCTAGTGGACCCAGTCCGTTTCGATGTCCAACCTTTCTGTTGCCGTTCTTTTGTTGTTGTGACCTTTCTAACCCAATTCCTTCAACCAAACCATATCTTGGCTTTCCTTACCGTGTTCATCCAACAACACCCCCTTTCTGAGTGTTGCTTCATTCCTTACTTTCGCCTCACGGTGCCCGTGAGGGTTTTCACCATTGAGGCTCTCCCATTTTTATTTCTCTCAACTCCCGTTGCCTTAAGGTGCCCGTGAGGGTTTTCACCAATATGACCCTCTCATTTTATTATCATTCCTGCTTGGCCCGGAGTGCTGCCCATGACATGGATCAACTCTATTTGCTCAACTTGGCATCTCTTGAAGACTGATCAGAAGGTCTTTCTTTGGACCGTAATGTGGGTTTTTGAATATGGTTAGAAAGAAAGGGTATCAAAGGCTCAAAACAATCTACATGGGTTTAAAACTAGAACTTTCAGAATCAGATTTCCTACAACAACCATAACTTCTGCCAGTTTCTTGCTTGGCGGCTTTTGGATTATTATATTGATGAGATCCAACTGTGAGTCTTCTTTTAAAAAAAATCAAGTCAGACGTAGTTAATAAAGATTCCTTATTTGCGTTGTTGTTTTTCATCTCCCCTTCTTCTGTTTTTCTTTTCTTGCTTTTCTTTTTTTTTGTTTTTTTTTCCTTTTGCTTTTCTTTGTTTTGTTTTCTTTTCTTTTGTCCTTTTCCTTTTCGCTTTTCTTTTCTTGTTTTTCTTTTTGCTTTTCTTTTCTAGTTTTTATTATATCTTTTCTTTTCTTGTTTTCATTCTTTGCGTTCTTTTCCTTTCACTGCCTTCTCACACTCGTGTTTCTGATTCTTGTTACTGATTTCAAAAGTGGGATATTAAGGGACATAATTAAAGCTCTGAATGGTCAGCAAAAGATAAAGTGTCTAGATAGCAGAATAAAATGCCTTCGTCAATCTAATTTTAAAAATATGCCAAGTGCAAGAAAATGCCAAGTCAAGACAATGATTTCAAAGAAAATCATACATAATATCTTTTGACAGCATCCAAATTAATAGCTATTTCCACACATTTCCCTTCAACATCCATCAGATACAATGATCCATTAGACAACACTCTTGATACGGCGAATAGTCCTTGCTAGTTCGGAGCGAACTTGCCCTTTGCCTCGACCTAGTGAGGGTGGAAGCACTTTAATACCAATTGCCCTACTTTAATATTCCTGGGACGCACTTTCTTATTATATGCCTTGGCCATACTTTGTTGATACAACTGGCCGTGACATATCGTCGCCAATCTTTTCTCGTCAATCAAACTCAATTGATCCAAGCGAGCTTTGACCCATTCCTCGTCATCGATTCCTACTTGACCGCGATTCGAAGAGAGTGGACTTCAATTTCAATCGGGATTACCGCCTCTGTGCTATATACCAACGAGTGTGGTGTTGCCCCTACTGAAGTGCAGATGGTGGTGCGATAGCCTAACAATGCAAAGGGTAGCTTCTCATGCCACTTCGTGGACCATTCCACCATTTTTTGAAGTTTCTTCTTAGGTTCTTATTGGTCGCCTCAATCGTTCTGTTTGCCTCGGGGTGGTACGGGGTAGAATTTCGATGTATGATCTTGAACTGCTGACATACCTCTCTCATTAAGTGACTGTTGTGATTTGCCCCATTGTCCATGATGAGTGTCTTTGGGATTCCGAACAAACAAATGATATTCTCATGCACAAAGTGGACGATGGCCTTCTTGGTCACTTCCTTGAAGGTTTGTTCTTCAACCCATTTGGTGAAATAGTCAATAGCAACAAGGATAAATCTATGCCCGTTTGAAGCTGCTGGCTCGATGGGCCCGATGACGTCCATTCCCCAAGCAACAAAAGGCCACGGTGCAGACATCGTATGCAATTCAGAAGATGAAGAGTGAATGAAGTCTCCATGCACCTAACATTGGTGACATTTGCGCACGAAGCTGATACAATCCCGCTCCACGGTGAGCCAATTATATCCTGCACGAAGAATCTTCTTTCCCAAAACATATCCGCTCATGTGTGGCTCGCAGACGCGAGCATGCACCTTATTCAAGATAGTTGTTGCCTGCCCAGCATCTATGCACCTTAGCAAACCAAGATCTGGCGTTATTTTGTATTATATTCCTCCACTGAAGAAAAACCCATTTGACAGATGACAGATTGTTCTATTTTGGTTACTCGTGGCTTGTACCAGGTATAGACCTTTCCTGTTATATTCCTTGATGTCATGGAACCAAGGCTCGCCGTCAAGCTCTTCTTCCACTATGTTGCAATAAGCATGTTGATCATGGACCTAGATATGTATCAGGTAAACAGTCTTATCCGTTGATGTAGCATTGGTGCCAGAGTAGCCAGGGCATCAATAACCTCATTGTGAATTCTGGGGATCTGCCTGAACTCTATTGACTGGAATCATTGGCAAAGATCGTGCAAGCATTGTTGGTATGATATGAGCTTTAAGTCTCTCATTTCCCACTCCCCTTGAATCTGGTGTACTAGAAGGTCAGAGTCTCCCAAGACTAAGAGTTCTTGGACACACATGTCTGCTGCTAATCTCAGACCCAAAATGTATGCCTCATATTATACCATGTTGTTTGTGCAATAGTAGTGAAGTTGAGCTGTGACTGGGTAATGATGCCCTTCTTCAGAAATGAGCATTGCTCCTATCCCAACGCCTCTCATGTTGGTAGCCCCATCGAAGAACAATTTCCATCCTGATCTCTCATCCCGTTCCACTTCATCAATATTCATCACTTCCTCGTCTGGGAAGTACGTGTTCAAGGGCTCATATTCATCATCTATCGAATTTTCAACTAAATGATCTGCCAATGCTTGTGCTTTCATGGAAGTCCTAGTTACGTAGATAGTGTCAAACTCCGTGAGAAAGATTTGCCATTTCTCGAGCCTTCCTACGGGCATGGGCTTCTGGAAAATATACTTCAATGGGTACAAACGTGAGATGAGATAAGTGGTGTATGATAACAAATAATGCTTTAACGTTTGGGCTACCCACGTCAAGGCGCAGCAGATCCTTTCAAGATGAGTATACTTAACCTCGTAGGCCGTAAATTTCTTGCTGAGGTAGTATATGGCCTGCTCTTTTCTCCCGATGACATCGTGCTGATCCAACACCCAACCAAATGAGTTTTCCATGTGTATCAAATCTAAGATCAAGGGCCTACCTGGTTTAACCGAGATCAATACCGGTTGGTTTAACAAATACTCATTTATCTTGTCAAAAGCTTCCTGGCACTCTCCTGTCCATTTCACCGCAACATTCTTTTTCAATAGCGTAAAGATGGGCTCATAGATAGTCTTAAGATGAGCAACAACCGACTGACATTATTCAATTTTGACAGTAGACTCATCACTTCTGTTTTATTCCTCGGTGGCGGCAGTTCCTGTATAGCATTGATCTTTGATGGGTCTAGTTCGATGCCTTAGCGGCTGACTGTGAACCCTAAGAACTTCACTAAGGGGACCCCAAATGAACATATTGCCGGGTTGAGTTTGAGGTCATACTGCTGAGCCTTTGAAAGAATTTCCTTAGGTCTTTGACATGATCGAATTTCTTTTTGCACTTTACTATTACATCATCTACATAGACCTCAATTTCCCTATGTATCATATCATGAAAAATTGTTGTCATGGCCCTCATGTATGTTGCCCAGGTATTATTCAAACCAAAAGGCGTGACTCTATAACAATATGTCCCACATGGCATGATAAATGATGTTTTCTCCGTATCTTCTTCATCCATTAAGATCCGGTGGTAGCCTGCATAACAACCACGAACAAACTGATCTCATGCTTCGCTCAATTGTCAATCAATATGTGGATGTTCGGCAGGGGGAAGTTGTCCTTTGGACTTGCTTTGTTCAGGTCACGGTAATCAACACACACTCCGGTTTTACCATTCTTCTTTGGTACGGGCACAACATTAGCTAACCAGGTGGGATATCGTGTGACTCGGATGACTTTTGCCTCAAACTGCTTGGTTAATTCCTCTTTAATTTTCACGCTCACATCAGTTTTGAACTTTCTCAACCTTTGCTTGACAGGGGGTAAGCTAGGTTAGTGGGTAACTTTTGCACCGCCAAGTCAGTGCTCAATCCGGGCATGTCATCGTAGGACTATACAAAGACATCTTTGTATTCAAACAGTACTTAATTATTTCTTTCCTAAGTTGTGCCTCTAGATAGAAACTTATTTTTGTTTCTCTGACACTATCCAGTCTTCCTAAATCGGCAGCCTCTGTATCATTCAAGTTTGGTTTGGGTTTCTCTTCAAATTGGTTTAACTCTTTACTAATCGCATCCCATGCCCCTTCCTCATCATACTATGGTTCATCCTCATGTTCTATTTCCTGAATTATCATTTCCGACATAGATCGGTTTTGAAGACTGGGTCGAGGAGTCCTTATGCATGTCAGATCACTGAACCAGCATAAAAATAACTGTACAAAAGAGAAAAGAAAGAGAAATAAAGAGAAATGGAAACTATCAGCATTGCTGAAAGGGAAATTGCATTTCAGTAGAATCAAAGATAATAGAGTTTACACATCCAAACGGATGGAAAAAACAACTGAATTAAAAACTCTGAAGCTAATCCTAACTAGACTGAAAGGAAAATCAAAGCCGACTACCACGACTCCCTCCGATTGGGAAGAGGAGTGGCTTCCCAATTATTGAAATTTGCGCGTGCTCCCACAAACTGCACATTTGCTCTGCTCGACCCTTCTCTTGCCTCGGCCACATTCACCTCCTTGAATAGCCTCTCTAACCCCTTATCAAGATCCCCGCCCCTGCCGTTCTGTGGGCCGGAAATCCTTGGTACGGGGTCATTGCTAGTACTGGGATTGATGAACGATTTTGATATCCTTGGGATGGGCTTTGGGAGAGCCCATGCCTTCTGCCTTAGCTTCCTGGCTTGCCTTATGTTAGCGGCTGTAGGCTTGAACCCTAGGCCAAAAGTGTCCAGATTTTTGGGGAGGAATAATGGTTGCACAATGCTTTGTAGAGAAACACCCAACCCCTTGTCGGGGTTAAAACTATTCTTTAACATTTCTGAAGCTACCATGACGTAAGCAGTTGCTGTCTTTGGGGTCATGACTGTTGGAAACACGTTCTCAAGCCTTTATACTAAAACGTGTGTTCTTATGTGTAGGTTTTAATGAATGACAAACGAAGCGCAAAGTGATATATGACGAAGTTCAAGTACAAGCGCATAATTGATGCATAACGAGATTCAAGCACAAGACAAAGTTTTATAGTTTAAATGAGTCGCTCTTAATTGTGATCTTGATCCGACAACTTGACTCATGACATGGCTTCTCTCGTAAAATTACTTTTACAAAATCATGCATATTTAATTTAATGCTAAATGATTTTAAATCATGCATATTTTCATTAGTCAAAATGATTTTTAAACATGCCTCTAAAAACTGGACTAAGATAATCGATTATGTACTTATGATAATCGATTATGTTAAGCCAAGACTGCATGACAATCGATTGTGAACAAATGACAATCGATTGTGTTAAGGCAGTGAGCATCAGGTTTTTCAAACCTGCATGACAATCGATTGAGTACCTTATGACAATCGATTGTGATGAGGCAGTGTCCATCAAAGTTTTTCAAAACTCAGAATAATCGATTGTGAAGCTAATGACAATCGATTGTGAAGAGACAGTGTCCTTCAGATTTTTCAAAGTCACAAAATAATCGATTGTGAACTTATGACAATCAATTGTGTTGAGGCAGTGACTTCCAGACTTTTTCAAAGTTATTAAATAATAGATTGTGAGTATATAACAATCGATTGTCACGAGGCAGTGTCTAAAATGATTTTCAAAATCTGATAAATAATTGATTGTTAACTTTGCACAATCGATTGTGAAGCTGACCGTTGTCGTAAAGTTTTCAAATACCGTCAGATAATCGATTGTTGATTTTGTACAATCGATTGTTGATATTTAAATCTGAAAAAGATTTTTTGAACGTTCATGAATAATCGATTGTTGACTTTGTACAATCGATTATTGAAATTAAAATCTGGAAAGGATTTTTTGAACGTTGCTGAATAATCGATTATTGATTTGGTATAATCGATTGTTTTACGTAAAATCTGGAAATGATTTTTTGAACGTTGCCAATAATCGATTGTTGATCTTGGACAATCGATTGTTAAGCGTAAAATCTGGGATTGATTTTTTGAACGATTGGCAAACAATCGATTGTGGCTTCCTGACAATCGATTGTCACAGGGTAAAATCAGAAACTCTTAATTGACAATTAGGCAACGGTAATGCCAAGTTTTTCAACTATAAATACAGCTTCATTTCAGTGTATTAAACACAACAACATACAACAACTGATCATACAATTGCTATAAGCTTGCATACTATTGTTTATCATTTTATATTCATTTCATAAAGCTTTTGAGAGCCATATTCTTGTCCAAAGTTGTTGTGATCTTGAGCTTACTTCTTTTACTCATATCTACTCATTAAGGAGTGTATTGTTTGAGTGTTTAGTGTTTTGTACACTTGAAGAGAATTGTGATTCTCTGGTTGTAAGGAACTTGTGTTTCCTTGGTCGAAGGCTTGGATTGTTGTATCTCCGAGCAAAGGTGTTAAGGCTTGTGTCCTTAAGTTGTAAAGGTTGGTTAGGCACCCGTAAGCTTAACAGTGAAGTTTTGGAGTGTTGTATCTCCGAGCAAAGGTGTTAAGGCTTGTGTCCTTAAGCTGTAAAGGTTTGTTGAGCACCCGTAAGCTTGACAAGTTAGTGGAAAATCTCGAGAGAGTCTTTCGGGGACTGGACTAGCCACGTGTTGTGGTGAACCAGAATACATCGGTGCGTACTTTATTATTTATCGCACTTATTTACTTCCTGCAATTTTTTAATTCCGCAAAGTTTACGCTAATTTTTATTATAACGCTATTCACCCCCCCCCCCCCCTCTAGCGTTAAGCGTATTATCTAACAATTTGTATCAGAGCCCAGCTTTCTGAAGACTTAACAGTTTGAGAGAACCATCCATGACTTCTACTCGTGACTTTTTTGCAGGAATAGGTGAAGGTGATTTGAACATGTTGCCTCCAATATTTGATGGAAATAATTACTCATATTGGAAAGATCTGATGAGAATTTTCATCACAGCCAACAACTTTTATCTATGGCAAATCATCAAGCATGGTGATCAAATGACAACGAAAGTTAGGAAAGCCAAGGTAAGTGAATACAACACTAATGCAATAAATATGTTGTATAACGCCTTGAATCAAGAAGACTATCAGATAATTTCCCACTACAAAACCGCCAAAGAGATGTGGGATAAGCTGGAGGAAATGTATGAAAGCATGCCTCAAAAAGCGGACAGCTCATATGATGAATCAACTGGCCAATGTCTCATGGCAAATGAAGAAGAAGAGGTAAGTACGTCCAACTCTCACTCGCTTGAAGAAATGCAAAATGCTTATAAAAAATTACATAGTGAGTTTGTTGATGCTTCCAAGACTATTAAAGATTTGCAGAAAACTCTGTCGTTGCAAGAAAAAGATTTTCAAAAACAACTCTCTCTAAAAGAAAAAGATTTTGAAAAACTAGTTTTACAAAATGAGAAGTTGAAAGAGGAGAACAAGTCTTTCGGAAAAAGAAGCGCCGATAAGCCCGAAAGCTCTATTAGAAAGTGTACTTCTTGCTTGCATCTCAAAAATGAAGTAGAAAGGCTTAAAGGCACGTTAGATAAGTTTAATTCTTCCCACAAAAATTTGAATAAGGTCCTTGTTAATTTGAAATCAACCAAGCATGGCATAGGCTTTAAGAATGAGCCTAAAGAAAAGGTTGACGCCAAACCCCAACCACCTAAGGCTCAACCTAGGATTAATAAAACAAATGCTTATCGTAGAAATAGCAATCCTAGAACAAATATGCAAGCTAGACCAAGTGTTGAACATTTTAGTAAACCTAGAAATGACTACCCTAGAAATGATGCATATTCTAGGCCAAACACTAGAAAGAGTTTTGAACCTCTTAGAACATCTAGACATGACCATTACTCTAGAAACTCTGCTCATTTTAGAACTAATAGTAGGAGAAATGGTTCTCATAAAATGTGCAATAGTCATAATGAAAATAGAGTAATTCATTTTCGTCCATCAAGTTACTATGAACCTAGAAGGATGCATAACCCCAACGTGACTTGCCATTATTGTAGACGCATTGGTCATATTGCCCCTGCATGCTTTACACGACATAGACATATCACTCAATCGCATCATTATAATATGCCTAACCCTCAAGGACCCAAAATGGCATGGGTACCTAAAACGCATTAATTTGTTTTGTAGGTGTGTTTGAAGAGATCAAGCGTACTATGGTACCTTAATAGTGGATGCTCCAAACATATGACGGGAGACGAATCCAAATTCCTTCAACTAGAACACAAAGAAGGAGGAAGTGTGATTTTTGGGGATAACAATAAAGGAAAGATTATTGGCATCGGATCGGTCAGTAAGGATGAAAATTCCTATATTAAGCATATATTACTTGTGAAAGGTTTAAAGCATAATCTCTTGAGCATAAGTCAATTATGTGACAAGGGAAATCTTGCCCTATTTGATTCGGATGAATGCTTAGTGTTTAGACGTAGTGATTTTAAAATTATCCTTCGTGGTTTTAGAGTGGATAATATTTATATGGTTGATCTTGCAAATTCCTCACCCGAATATGTTGATTGTCTTATGAGAAAAGAGGATGATACTTGGCTATGGCATCGTAGAGTTGCTCATATAAACATGCATCTTTTGAACAAATTGATTTCTCAAAACTTAGTTATTGGCCTTCCCAATTTAAAATTTGAAGATGACTCTATTTGTGATTCATGTCAAAAAGGGAAGCAAACAAAAGCATCTTTCAAATCCAAAAATATTGTTTCGACTTCTAGACCATTGCAATTGCTTCACATGGATTTATTTGGACCATCTCGCATTGAAAGTCTAGGAAGAAATCGTTATGATTTTGTGATTGTTGATGATTCTAGATTTACTTGGACTTTATTTCTTGCCAATAAAAGTGATGCTTTTCAGAATTTTAAATATTTTCTTAAGCGTGTTCAAAACGAGAAGGAAACAACTGTCACTTCAATTAGAAGTGATCATGGGGGAGAGTTTGATCACAATCTCTTTGCGGACTTTTGTGACGAACTCGGTATCGAGCATACCTTTTCCGCTCCACGTACACCACAACAAAATGGGGTGGTGGAAAGGAAAAATAGGTGTCTCGAAGAGATGGCTAGAACCATGCTCGAAGAGGCTAAGATTCCCAAACATTTTTGGGCGGATGCCGTGAGTACCGCATGCTACATCTTAAATAGAGTAGTCATAAGGCCAATACTCATGAAGACCCCTTATGAACTCTACCAGGGAAGGAAACCAAATATCTCCCATTTTAGAGTATTCGGTTGTAAATGTTTTATTCATAACAATGGCAAAGATCAATTGGGAAAATTTGATGCTAAGTCCGATGAGGGAATTTTCATTGGTTATTCCTCACGTAGCAAAGCATATAGGGTTTTTAATAAAAGAACCAAAACTGTGGAGGAATCCCCTCATGTTGTATTTGCCGAAAATAATGCTCGCTTGGCGAGAAAGGATACCGGTTTTGATCTTGCAGGTATTTCAGATAGCTTGAAAGAGAAAATACAAGAGGAAACGCCTAAAGAAAATCAAGACGAATTTTTGAAACAACCAACGGAGGAAGCGCCACAATTGGAGAATGAAACAAAAATGCCTAACGAGTGGAGGACAATTAAAGATCACCCTCTCGAACAGGTAATTGGCGACGTCGGAGAAAAGGTAAGTACCCGAAACTCCCTTAAGAACACTTTAGGACATACTGCTTTTGTGTCTCAAATTGAACCAACAACCATCTCCGAAGCAATTGGGGATGAATTTTGGACCTTGGCAATGCAAGAGGAGCTTAACCAATTCAAACGGAATGACGTTTGGGATTTGGTGCCAAGACCCGAAAATCATACCATAATTGGTACGAAATGGGTTTTTCGAAACAAACTAGATGAAAATGGTGTAATCACTAGAAACAAAGCTAGGCTTGTAGCAAAAGGCTATAATCAAGAAGAGGGTATTGACTATGAAGAAACATATGCTCCCGTAGCTAGATTAGAAGCTATTCGTCTATTGCTCGCTTTTGCCTCTTCTATGAATTTCAATTTATATCAAATGGATGTGAAAAGTGCTTTTCTAAATGGTGTTATACAAGAAGAAGTTTATGTTGAACAACCCCCCGGTTTTGAAGATTTTAAATCTCCCGATCATGTTTTCAAACTCAAAAAGGCTCTCTATGGTTTAAAACAAGCTCCCCGAGCTTGGTATGAAAGATTGAGTAAATTTCTATTGGAAAATGATTTCATTAGGGGGAAAGTTGGCACCACCCTTTTTGTTAAGCATAAAAACAATGATATTTTATTAGTTCAAATATATGTGGATGATATCATATTTGGTGCTACTAACAATGTCTTATGCAAGGAATTTTCCGATTTAATGACAAGCGAATTTGAGATGTCTATGATGGGTGAGTTAACATTCTTTTTGGGGTTACAAGTAAAGCAAATGAAAGAAGGTACGTTCATTTTCCAAGCCAAATATTGCAAAGAATTGCTGAAACGATTTGAAATGAACAATGCAAAAGCAATGGCGACTCCCATGAGCACATCCGATCATCTAGACAAAGATGAGAAAGGTAAGAAAGTCGACACTAAGAAGTATCGAGGTATGATCGGCTCTCTTCTCTATCTTACTGCTAGTCGTCCGGACATCATGTTTAGCGTGTGCTTATGCGCCCGTTATCAATCGTGTCCGAAGGAGTCTCACCTTACTGCGGTAAAACGGATTTTGAAGTACCTTGTTGGTAGTACAAATGTGGGTCTATGGTACCCCAAAGGTTCTTCATGCCAACTCGTTGGCTATTCCGACTCCGATTTTGCTGGATGCAAATTGGACCGCAAGAGCACTAGTGGCACTTGCCATTTGCTCGGTAGCTCTCTCGTTTCTTGGTTTAGCAAGAAACAAGTAAGTGTTGCGTTGTCCACAACCGAGGCTGAATATGTAGCCGCGGGGAGTTGTTGCGCTCAAATCCTATGGATGAAACAACAACTCTTGGACTATGGCCTAAGTCTTGATCATATCCCTCTTAGATGTGATAATACTAGTGCCATATGCTTGACGAAGAACCCCGTTCTTCATTCGCGAACAAAATACATTGAAATTAGACATCATTTTATATAAGATCACGTTCTCTAGGGCGATGTCGAAATCGAATTTGTTGAAACCAAAGACCAATTGGCCGACATCTTTACTAAGCCCTTAGAGAAAGAGTCCTTCTTCCGAATTCGTAGTGAACTCGGGATTCTTGACGCCACGTTGATCTAAGTCATGCATTGCATCTTTTTATCTTACATGATTTCTAACTTGAGCGTCGGAGACGTCTAACGAATTTTTGCAGGTATCGCCCTAAAGGTAATTATAAAGCATGACGCGCAATAATCAAGTCTTCTTTTGAAAAATCTGTTTCCGTCGTCTAATAATCGATTATCTCGTATCAATAATCGATTGTCATGCTATTACTTGAGTTATTGTGCTCTCTTTAAGTAATCACATTTTTTCTTTCCAATAAATAAACAAGTTTTATTTACATCTTTGGCAGTCTTCTTATATTATTTTTGCTAATGGCAAAAGGGGGAAGATAACGGGTATGCACTCTCAATAGTTATAAGCTTAAATTGAGAGGGAATTCATATATTGAGGGGGAACTAATCGCATACTTATTGCATATCTTTACTTGTCTTGAATCGTCATTATAAATTGTTTAACTTGCATATCCCGCTTAAAGTGTGCCGTTATCAAAAAGGGGGAAACTGTTGGAAACACGTTCTCAAGCCTTTATACTAAAACGTGTGTTCTTATGTGTAGGTTTTGATGAATGACAAACGAAGCGCAAAGTGATATATGACGAAGTTCAAGTACAAGCGCATAATTGATGCATAACGAGATTCAAGCAAAGACAAAGTTTTATAGTTTAAATGAGTCGCTCTTAATTGTGATCTTGATCTGACAACTTAACTCATGACATGGCTTCTCTCGTAAAATTACTTTTACAAAATCATGCATATTTAATTTAATGCTAAATGATTTTAAATCATGCATATCTTCATTAGTCAAAATGATTTTTAAACATGCCTCTAAAAACTGGACTAAGATAATCGATTATGTACTTATGATAATCGATTATGTTAAGCCAAGACTGCATGGCAATCGATTGTGAACAAATGACAATCGATTGTGTTAAGGCAGTGAGCATCAGGTTTTTCAAACCTGCATGACAATCGATTGTGTACCTTATGACAATCGATTGTGATGAGGCAGTGTCCATCAAAGTTTTTCAAAACTCAGAATAATCGATTGTGAAGCTAATGACAATCGATTGTGAAGAGACAGTGTCCTTCAGATTTTTCAAAGTCACAATATAATCGATTGTGAACTTATGACAATCGATTGTGTTGAGGCAGTGACTTCCAGACTTTTTCAAAGTTATTAAATAATCGATTGTGAGTATATAACAATCGATTGTCACGAGGCAGTGTCTAAAATGATTTTCAAAATTTGATAAATAATCGATTGTTAACTTTGCACAATCGATTGTGAAGCTGACCGTTGTCGTAAAGTTTTCAAATACCGTCAGGTAATCGATTGTTTATTTTGTACAATCGATTGTTGATATTTAAACCTGAAAATGATTTTTTGAACGTTGCTGAATAATCGATTGTTGATTTTGTACAATCGATTGTTGAAATTAAAATCTGGAAAGGATTTTTTGAACGTTGCTGAATAATCGATTATTGATTTGGTATAATTGATTGTTTTACATAAAATCTTAAAATGATTTTTTGAACGTTGCCAATAATCGATTGTTGATCTTGGACAATCGATTGTTAAGCGTAAAATCTGGGATTGATTTTTGGAACGATTGGCAAACAATCGATTATGGTTTCCTGACAATCGATTGTCACAGGGTAAAATCAGCAACTCTTAATTGACAATTAGGCAACGGTAATGCCAAGTTTTTCAACTATCAATACAGCTTCATTTCAGTGTATTAACACAACAACATACAACAACTGATCATACAATTGCTATAAGCTTGCATACTATTGTTTATCATTTTATATTCATTTCATAAAGCTTTTGAGAGCCATATTCTTGTCCAAAGTTGTTGTGATCTTGAGCTTACTTCTTTTACTCATATCTACTCATTAAGGAGTGTATTGTTTGAGTGTTTAGTGTTTTGTATACTTGAAGAGAATTGTGATTCTCTGGTTGTAAGGAACTTGTGTTTCCTTGGTCGAAGGCTTGGAGTGTTGTATCTCCGAGCAACGGTGTTAAGGCTTGTGTCCTTAAGTTGTAAAGGTTGGTTAGGCACCCGTAAGCTTAACAGTGAAGTCTTGGAGTGTTGTATCTCCGAGCAAAGGTGTTAAGGCTTGTGTCCTTAAGCTGTAAAGGTTTGTTGAGCACCCGTAAGCTTGACAAGTTAGTGGAAAATCTCGAGAGAGTCTCTCGGGGACTGGACTAGCCACGTGTTGTGGTGAACCAAAATACATCGGTGCGTACTTTATTATTTATCGCACTTATTTACTTCCTGCAATTTTTTAATTCCGCAAAGTTTACGCTAATTTTTATTATAACGCTATTCACCCCCCCCCCCTCTAGCGTTAAGCGTATTATCTAACAATGACAACCTCAAATTCCTGGATTTTCTGAACTGACATGGTATCAAACAGCTGGTAGACCCATGACCCTTTATTGTCCTCAGATGCAATAAAAGGTATGATTGCGTCACCTAAAACGCACTGATTGTCTTCACGCTGCACCATAATCTCTTGCATGTACCATTCAAATTTGACCATCTCATGCAACGAAAATGGCATTGCTTTCGCTGCATGAATCTAGGGCCTACCCAACAATAGGTTTTAAGAAACTACTACGTCAAGCACTTGGAATTCAATGGTGAACTCAACGGGCCCTATAGTCACTTCCACCACTATGCCTTCCACGGTGTCTTTGCCTCCACCATCGAAACCTCAAAAATAGATGTTATTCTTATGGACGCTTTTATTGTCCACCTTCAGCTTGGTCAATGTGGAGAGTGGAAAAATATTTGCACTGGACCCGTTGTCGACCAAAACTCGGGTGACCACAACATTTTCACATTTCACAGTAGATAAAGAGCCCGATTGTGCTCTGTGCCCTCCATAGGCAATTTATCGTCAGAGAATGTGACCTGGTTTACCTCGAATATCATGTTTGCAATCTTTTCCAAATGACCCCCTGTTATCTTATGTGGTACATGGGCTTTATTTAAAATCTTCATCAGCGCTAGACGGTGTCTTCCTCAGCTGCTCTATGATGGAGTAGTCCTGCATTTTCATTTTCTTCATGAATTCCTCCGCCTCTTCTTCTGACACTGCTTTCTTCACGGATTCCAGGTTATCTTTATAGATTCTGCCTTTCCTCAATTCTTTCGGGGCAAAGCACCTCCATGATCGAGTTAAACCCCGGGACTCATATACTTTTTCCCTAACCTCTTTTCCTTTATACATCAGTATTGCTTGCTCATTTCTCCAAGGACTGGCTTTGTTGTGGATGATTGGTGGATGGATTGCTGTTTATATAATGAGTGGCTCTATGCGAACACCTTTCACAACCACGACAGGTTCTCTAGCTGCCCCATGTACTATTACTTTTACATGTTCGTGTTTTGGCGCATTCGTGCTTGCTGAGCTCCCCTAAACTATGACAGGTTTGTTTATTCTTCCTTTTGTCTCGATTGAGAACTTCTCACTGCTTGCATTCTCACCTGGCTTAAGTTCAATAGATTTAATCATCATTACTATCTTTAAGGACCTTTTGGACTCTCCCATATTTTTCCATGATCTCAAAGACGTTGGTCTCCTTATAGGCTAGTAGCAGGTTTCATTAAGATTGGGTAGCTCTGGAGTCTGCAACTCAATCCGGTGGGAGTAAATAAGTTCCTGTATAGCATTCTTTAAATGCCAACACTTTTCTGTGTCATGCCCTGGTGCATACAAACAGTATTCACAGCTAACAGAAAAATCTAGATTCTTCGGGGGAGGATTTAGAAATTTCTCTTTGATTGGTCTTAGCATATCCAATTTTCACAGCTTATGGAACAAGCTAGTGTAGGAATATCCCAGCGGAGTGAAAGTCTTCTTCTTTTGGACCCTTTCATTTCTCAAGACAGCATTTTCTCGGAAAGCGCATTTCGAGTATTGTTGGTAGGCTCTTGGAGGTGGGTATGGATTTAGTGGAGTTGGGTAGGTATTTTGTGGGTTGGTTCATGCTATTGTGTGTGATAGGGAGGTTGGGTACATGCTTGCGCGTGATGGACTGAGAAACGAGGGTTCCAATGGTGCATAGTAATGTTGCGGAGAACTGTATGGAGGGTGTGGGTATGTTTGGTGGTGAGGACGGTGTTGGGCGTAAGGAGATAGAGCCCGAGTCCTGAACTAAGTCCCCGACTCCACTGTCGCTACTTCCTCATTCTTCTTCTTTCCGAATATTCCCCCAGCTCCACCCTGGATGGCCTGAGTGGTTGCCTTAATTGCAGAGTAGCTCATGATTTTATAGTATTTTAAGCCTTCCTCGACCATACTTCCAATCTTGACTACTTTGTTGAAAGACTTTCCCACATATGACACCAAATATCCAAAATAGGTAGGTTCCAGGGCCTGTAGAAAATAATCAACCATCTCACTCTCCTTCATGGGAGGATCAACTCTTGCTGCTTGTTCCCTCCACCTGAAACCATATTCCCTGAGACTCGCGTTGTGCTTCATCTCCAGCTTTTTCGAAGAAAGACGATCTACGACAATCTCAAGATTTTATTGAAAGTGGCGAGCAAATGGTTGTGCCAGGTTATCCCAAGTATACCACCGATTGTGATCGTGCTGGGTGTACCACTCCTGTGCCGACCCACTTATACTTTGGCTAAAGTACGCCATTAGCAATTCATGTATTCTCCCTGCTCCCCTTATTTTGCTGCAAAACCCCCTTAGATTTGCAACCCAGATCACCATTTCCATCATATAAGTCAAATTTAGGCATCTTAAAACCTTGAGGCAACTACACGTTTGGAAATACACAAAGATCCTTGAACGCCACGCTCACCTGGACGCTTAATCCTCTCATATCCCTGAATGATTGTTCCAGACTTCTGACCTTTCTAAGAATCTCTTCCTGCTCAGGCTTTTTTATTGGTTTTTCAATTCCTGCCGGGATTTCGGGATGGGGAGCATAGGAGTAAGGCTCATGGGTCTTGTAAGCACGTTCTGGTGGATAGTATTGAGGATCATAAGCTTGAAGCATGGGTTCACTTGACGACCTATGAGTGCAGGAGGCGGAGGTGCCACATAGATAAGGGGCAATTGGCGAAGGAGTGTGAAGAGCGACTTATGGTAGGGGAGATGGTGGTGGTTGAGAGATCGTACCCTGATGTTGTGAATAGATAGGAAAACTTGAGGGTGGATCAGTGGTGGACTGGTCAGGTGTTTGGGCCAGTGGGGAATGAAGATTGGATTAGCAAGATAGGTCGGGGGTGGCTGTCCTCTTGCCCACGCCTGGTACATCTCAGCCATTTAGTGCTTTAACTTATACATTTCTTCCTTCATGGAACTAACGTCCAATTCCTCTGCTTCTTTCCAGGGTTCAATAATGCTGACATCGGTTTCCTGATTGGCCATGACTTTCTTGCTCTTGGACCGCGTGTTGTAGGAGTGAGTTGCCAGAATGCCACAAATACCAACCACTTGTCTAGTCTGGAATTGACATAATACCAAAACTAGTTAATGGTTAGGATCCAACACATAAGCGGCCACATATTGGGTATAAATGCACCTAAATCATGATCGGCCACTACATGCATCAGTTACTTGTGCCATCCCGGCCTTCAATTTCTTTGTTGGTGAAGCCCCTTTCTTTTAGCCTCATTCTCTCCCTTTCTCATATTTTTATTCAATTATGGTCGAATCCTATGTAGATTTCCTACATATCATGACCGCGCATGAATCAAATAGATCATAGTTCTTGCAAATAAAAGGCGAAGCATAAAATATTTTAGGAATTTTGCATTCACATAATAACAAACTTCAGTTACAAGGACTCGAAAGACTGACAGATTAAACAAAAAACTAACAAGCTTTTGATAGAAGACGAACTAAAGACTCGAAGAACAACTAACTAAGCATAAAAGAAAATACAAACTCTAGGTTAAACTGACAGACAAAAGAGAATGCAATCTTCATGAATGCATTAATGCTTTGAATGCTCCTAGGCCCCACGAGGTATCATTCAACCTTGCTGCAGGCTTGCGTGCTAAACTCTCTCGGAGGTGGTAGAGGTCTTCCATCACTTGCCAAACAAAGTTCATGGAGGTGGCAAAGAACATGGATCTTGTCATATCCTTGCAGTTGTTGCACCTTATGGTGATGTAGTCTGCGATCGTCTGTACTCTCTCTTTAATAACACCTTTTTCTTGAAACATCCACCCAATTTTCTCGGCCCTTGCCTCTAGAGTTCGCTCGGCTACCTGATTCAGTTCATGGAATTGCCGCAAATCCATCTCCAACCTTGCTATCGCTGCATAACAATGTTCTCCATCGGCTTTGAAATCCCTAGCTTCCTTGGCCACTTTGTTCTCAGCCATGATGACCTACCTTTTCAACCCAACAACCTCATCCTCATGCCTTTCTTTTAACTGTCCAATGGTGCGAGCTTCTTCCTCTGTATTTTAGCTAATTGTTTCTGAACCATGGATAGCTCACCTTCTACTTTATTCCAGTCAAACCCATACTCGGTTACTTTTCACCTTAAATTGTCTATGAGTTTTTCATCCCTCGCGCTCCTGGGGGGGATTTTCCGCGACTATTTTCATTTTCTGGATTTGTGCTCGCAACTCTTCATTTTCTTTGGTTAATCTTTTCTTTTCCCCATCATTTGCATCGGCTTGCAAAGCATTTTCAAATTGAAGCTCTTTGACTTGTTTTTCTAATTTTCCTATGGTGCCCTGTATTCATTTTCCTTGGCTAGCCAGTCCCATTGTTCATGTGATGTTTCTGTGAATTCCTAGAGATGAGGCCTTTTGCATGGTCTCTCAAACTCAACTTCTCACGTGTACCAAGCAAGGTATCCTGGTGACACTTCCCCTCTAGCCCGATCCTGTACAAAAGTATATTCTTTTAGGTATTGGCATTCATTCCAAATCTTGCGGACCGTTGCTTCGGGGAACTGACCATCAGGTACAATATCGACTACCCAGATACTAAGATCTTCGTCTTTTGGCACGATCTGGCATCTTCTGAGTTGTCTCAACACCCGATGTGAGGCATATGGATGGATACTCGTAATACCCATCAGAAGGAAATAAGGTTTGGTGGCTGGCATATACACGACTTGATCCACAGGGAGCCACACGAATGTCCACTCTATTTGGTTTATTGTGATAACCCGGAGACGCGACACCCATTCTGTAACACCCTTAGGTAACCTAAACCCATCAACGCTGTTATAAAATTCTTTTATGCAGTTCTTTGCTGGCGACCCATAATTCATGAATTGAGGCCAGTGGGATAAGTTTTCAATCATTCATAGTTGTAACAATAGGTTGCATCCCGCAAAGAAGTCTCATCCCGCTTTACAGGTAGTGAGAGCACGGAAGATTTCAGATAAAATCATGGGAGCGAGGTGCTCTTGGCCTGAGTTATTAAAGTGCTGACAACCCCTGCTATCCGTATGTCGATATTTCCATCCTTCCGCGGAAATACCAAAAGACCCAAGAAGAATACCATTAACGCGAAACACCGAAGCTCCTCCCATTTGAGTTGATTTCCTTTGCTACAAATATGGTTTTCCAGGTTATTAAACCCCCCATATGTGCTCGTACCATTGATATATAAATAGCAGGGTGTAGAAGCCAGCTGATAGGTCTGAGTTATGAACGTTCCTACAGATTTTTATGGAGTCCAAGAATTTGTGCACGAGGAGGGCTCTTGGCGCAATCAAGCATTAGAGCCTCAGGGTTACCGCAGGGCCCCCGATATATCCTGTTATTTCTTTCAATGTCGGTGTGAGTTCGAAATCTAAGAAATGGAATACATTGTGTGCCAAGTCCCAAAATGTGATCAACGTTTATATGATATCCCCATTTGGGTTAATTTTTTACAGCCCAGTAAGTCCTCCCAAATGCATGTTGACCCTATTTTGCCCTATTTTACCCAGGTTATTCCACCACATGTATAGCTCCAAAGGAATTTTGTTCATGAATATTATCAGCAAATGATGATTCGTGCTCATTCTTCACATATATTAGGGCGAATTATTTTTTCAAAACATTATTCTGTTTGACCCAACAAAAAATTAAAATGATCTCTTTCTTTTATGAAATGTATTTTCTAAAACCAAGGCCTAGCTTTGCAAATACGGCCTTTCAGCACTTCTGAAGTTATATTTTAAGGTTGTGCCCGCTAACTATCCAAAATAAAACCCAAAGGTTAGCATTTGTGAAAAATCAGCCTTCCGGCGTCCCTTTCAGTAACATTCGGCTGTTCTTGGCAATAACGCATCACCCGAAAACAAATAAAAATAGGACATTTGTTTTTATTTGTTTTGGTTATTTTTCAAAAGGGCGGGTGGAACCGATGGGGGTTGCACACGTATCTCGTGCCTGACGAGAATCAAACCTGCGTAGTTCGGGCAAAATAATTTATCGAAACCAAAATAAGAAAGACTCTTTTCTATTGTCTGGGAATACGCGGGCTGCCGTTAAGGTAGCTCACCCGGCTCAACAATAGAAATCCCTGCAGTTCAGCCACCCGCGGCTAATTCAATTCACTCTTCTTGAAGCTCTTGTGAAATGGTCTCCTTTTTTCAAAAATGCAGCAGCTTTTTGGCGCTATTTGAGCATTGGTTTTACAAGAGAAATGATTAATCTCAGTCAGTCCTATTACCATTTATTTTTTCAATTGTCCTTTCTTATTCATAAGCCGGTAAACATGCAAATGCAAAGCAACTAAATGGACAAGTAGCACGTACTATGCATCAGGATGGTCTTTTCGTTTCTGGTCACTTGTCCTAGGAGAACCCAACCCAACCCTTGTGTTGAGTCCCCTAAGTCAAATACACGTGATACAAACAAACGTTTGTACTAGGGATCGGACATGGGGTTTTGTTATACTAAGTTCAACACCTGGGTAGTTGCTCTAGACTGTGTACCCGAGCGGACAAATCTAGTCGAGGAGGGGACTACGTACCGGGGACCCACAAGATTGTCCGGCTTTGTAACTTGTCTGAGCGTCTTTCTTATATTAAGGTATGACACTAACAGAATATGGAGTCTCAACCAGTAAGCACATCCCCGGAGGTGAGAAGAGAAGAGTTTCATAGCAGTTTAAATGTACAGTTCAGGTTATATCAAAGCGGTAAAAGCATCATTAAGCCAACATGTAAAATCAGATAATAAACAAAGCCAAATATAACAATTATTCTAAGCTCGAATTATTAAACCCTGAACCAGAGATTCTAGGTTTTTCCCCAACAGATTCGCTAGAGCTGTCACACCTCCTTCTGGCTATCCACAACCCAGCGAAGGGTGTAGATAAGGGAGTTTTTCCAATTAAAGGACAATCAAAACGGGATCCAATTATTTAAGAGATTTCAGAGTCGCCACTTGGGAGATTCATGGTGTCCCAAGTCACTGGTTAGAATCCTGAATCGAGAAAAGAATTACTCTGTTTAACAGCCCGCGAACCAGAACTCCCGGTAACGAATTCTATTAACTCGGGAGAAGGTGTTAGGTATTTCCGGGTTCCTTGGTTCCATCACGGTCTCCCAACTATTATATTTATCTTAAATTATCTGAATTTACACAATTATGAACCTATGTGCATTTTGAACCTTTAATCGCTTTTATTATTATTTCTAAAAAAAATTGCAATGTCGTTAAAACATATCTCTAATCACGTCACATAAATGTACCCGTAGTTTTTGACATTTTCCAAATCCGTTAAGATTTGGATTCTGGTCAAACAAATATGCACCAGTATTTAAGAAGAAAAAATTATTAAAGACGTGCCTAAAAGCGACTACCGCGTTATTATCTTTGTGGGAATCCGTGAAGTTCGCAAAATGGTGTTTCCAAAATTTCTAGACATTTTAATATAAACATTTCACGAGGGCCACACAATTTTGGATTCCGTTCGGCGCGGCTCACCTCATTTTTATTTTTTAAGGCCATTTCTAAAATGAACTACTATTTTTCTACACTTGTCTCTAAACATAATTAATTCTCATTTAGTCCTGCTACTGCATTTACAAATCAAACGTGCATTGAAAATGAATCGATAAGAGGGAGGTGCAGCATTGTTGGCCCAAATAATAGAGCAGGTCCAACCAGTTTTAAGGGCTTAAAGGAACTATAGAATAAGATCCTAACGAGTTGTCTCCATATTGAGCCCAATATAATATTACTAAACTAGTGATTTGTTTGAAATAAAGAAGCCAGTGAAATCATTCAGATTTCTAAAACGAGACTTTGTGTTTTCTCTACGATTTGATGATGTTGATAACAAATAAATATATCCCTTGCTAACATAATACGAAAAAGCTGATACTGCACATAATTATTTCCTGAACTTCACATTATAACGAGAGTAAGTACAAAAGTGAGTCACAGTTTGTAGAAGGACCAACTAACCACAAGTTTCGATTAAGCCACCCTAAATCAGTTTGGAACAATTTTGAGTTTATTAGACAATGCATCTTCCTTTTGTAGCTACTTTCAAACCCAGACTATGTCACTACTCAGACTCCAATTTATACATGATAATATCAAGTTATTCAAACGCTCAGATATTAAATCATTAGAGAACTCTCACTAACCCCAGGAATACTGAGCTTGTATACACCTAAGTCGCAGACTCGCACTTAAAGATACTCTCAGTGTGTCAGGTAATGGTTTTAACAATGATTCACAAATACAATTTAAGCCAAACCATATTAATCAGATCATCAAATTGAAATAGGCAAATACAATATACATAAATAATCTCATTTATTTCATATTTTCAATTCCTGCTTCATGCTACACTTCGATTATACTCATAGGGTTGGATTGTACCTGGAAGTTAAAAATTAGAGGTGGGTGAGAACAGCAATGAGACACAACAGCCAAAACAACAGCAGTGAACCAAACTCAAACCAAAGGAAAATTGCTAGGAAACCAAAGACACAAAGTTCCAATTCACCAGTATGGCAAAATTTCAAACCATGCTTTTGAAAAACCAAGTTTTAACCACACTTAATCATTCAAAGTGTCTCTATATAGGCCAACCATTAGGGAAACCTTTATGTCCTTTATTTCAACTTTGTCCCCTTTGCATTTCAGTTTTTTTCCACTACTCCTCAGATATTAGCTTGCTATCCAAGTTATAACAAACAAAAGGTAGGAATTTCAATTTAAACCCTATTCTAGAAGCTTCTAGCGGCTTCCATTCAAGTTACTACAGGTTCTTTCATGCTGAATTGCTACCCTTTCTAGAATTACTTAAACGACCTACTTACATTCGCACGTTCTCTTTACCCTAGTCAAACTAACTATGGTTAACTAGTTATGAGCTAGAAACTTCCTAGTTATAACCAAAATCAAAACTAATTAATCTAGGCGTACAAATTAAAAGTAAGCCTTCAATGCATTATAAAACTAAAATTTAATTAATCAATAATGGAAACTGAAGCTAATTACGCAAAGGACACGAATTTAAACTCAAGATACAAGGCAGTAGGTGATCATGGGATCTAATTGGACAATTCAAGTTACTAATAAATCTAATAAAATCAGAAACTTGAAACAAGACCCTAAACTAATCACAAAGGTCACAAGAATGAATGTAGGAATCATAAATAAGAGAAAAATGAAAAGTAAAAGTGAAATACCTCGAACTCTGATTCGGGCCCAAACACCGGCGAATGTCTCGCATTTTTGGGGTCTAACCGCCAATAATCATGTGTTTTCCACCCACAAGACTAAGGGCCCTTGAAGCCCAAAATCAAGGAAATCCTGAAGCTTAGACAATTAGGGTTCTGGGTCCAACTTTTGATTTAAAATTTGACCTAAACGATAGGGATTCGAGGACTGAGGGTTGTCGATTGAAGATGAGGGGTGTGATGTGAGTGCATGCTGTTCAATTGGTTGATTTTGGGAAAGGTGATATTTTGGCTGGATGATTCAAACTAATATTTGAGGAGCTGTGGTATGATCAGAAAGATGGTTGATTCAGATCTGTGACGATGATGGGGTGAGGAATCTGGGGTGTAAATCTTGGGGTATTTGGCAACCGGTTGCCGCTGTGGACAACAGGGCTGCAAAATTAAAACGAATATTCGACAATATGGGGCTATATTGGAGGGTGGACAATGATGGGGTTGGAAAGAGGGGAGTGAGGAGAGGGTGTGGTGTTATTTTGGGGTCCATCAGAATTACGCTACCGACGACGGCGATTTCCGTCCGGCGACGGGATGGTGGTACAAGGGAGGCAGGGCGGAGGTGAGACGGCATTACACTACCCAATTTATGGTTCATTTGGACAAGGTACGAGGTTTGACTGGTAGGGGGGTTATTTCAACATTTATATAGGGTAATCACCCTTGCATCTTGATCCAGTGGCTGGGTCTGGGTCTATTTTGGGATTGGTAATTTTTGGGCCAGATTTATGACCAGGAAATGGCCCAAAATAAAAGTCCAGCATATATACAAACAATTACGCCTTTTGTATATTTTGCTTTCTTATTTTCAGATTTTTAATAATCAAAAATAAAAATAAAAATAAAAATACCCAAAAACTTATTCAATCAAGAAATAAACTAAATAAACTCTTAAATTCTGAATTTCAAAGAAAATTAACCAATTTTTGTTATTTTTTTCATTTTCAATATTAACTAATTAATAACCTAAAAACATGTAAAAATTAAATGCTAATGCAAATATGCCATTTTTATGTTTTTATGAATTATGCGAATTAAACATGCAACATGAAAATATCCAAAAAATTATGCAATTAATTTCTAAAATTCAAAAAACTGAAAATCACTCAAATAAATCCTAAAAATTCAAATACTAACAGAAAAATGCAAATAAATACCAAATCACACAATTAATTCCTTAAAATTCAAATAATAAAAGAAAAATTCTAATTTAATGAATTTTATAGGAACATGTCAAGCAAGGCAAAAATCGCGTTCTCTCACCAATATATAAATAGAAAGTACATTGGATAAGAATGGCCATGGAAGATAAATTATTTGAGGTTGAGAAAATACAAATTTATGAAAATCCTTCGGATATGCTGACAAAGGCGGTGGTTACAGAAAAATATTAATATTGTAGAAATTAGCAGGCATAAAGCCTATCAATAGTCTCTACTTGTGACACATTTGGCCCCTTACCTTGAAGGGAAGTTTGTTAGGCACATGCCCATGTTGTCCAGCCAAAGGCTCAATGTTCTAATCTTATTCTCTTTCATTCCTATTTGGAATTGGATTTGGTTTATTCCTATTTTGATTGGGTTATGACTTTAAGATAAAGCACTACTCGTGATCTATAAATAAGATAACCTTGGATAATTATTGTAGGCTCGTTGACATAAGACTTGGAAAGACTTAAGCACATAACAATGATTTTTGAGAGAACTTTCGTCAAGAGAGAAGAGAGAAGAAAAATAATTGTTTTGCTACAGATTTTTGTTCCAACCCGTCAATATTCAAATTACTTTTTTCAATTCGTTAACCGTCGGATCGGGCAGAAATTTTGAGTGAGTGTTCGTATCATCTTATGTTGAATTTGAAAGGTGAAGATCGGATTTGGAGGCTCATAACATTAGATTTAGACCCTATAACAATATCTTCGTTTTTGTGGATTATACTTTTTTCTAATTGATTAGTTGTTGCTCTTGTTGCTATTGTTGCTCAATGTTTGACACTTATTGTATAATTAATTTGGAGAACTTTTGTTACTCTCTTATTGATATAGTTGAGCTTTCTTTGTGTTTCTATGATTTTTACCTTCGATTTGAAGGGCTTTCCACGTTAAAATTTAGTGTTCTTTATCTTTTTTATTTTCGTGTTTGCCTCTTCCCCGAAATAACATTGTCGACCAAGCATCCCCTTACCCACCCACCCCACCCAATCTGTTGAAGGATAACGATCTTATCTTTGTGTTAATATGAGGGTAAGGCCAAGTCCACCTCTAGTACTCCATCTTGAGATACATATAACGCCCTCAGCAAGCTCGAAAATTTTTATTGATAAAAAAAAAAGTTACTTTTGCAGTCAAACAAAATGTAGCTTTAAGAAAATTAGATATTAGTTTTTAAATAAATTATTGGTCAAACTCATGCGGTTATTTCTCTCATTTGAGTTTACAAAGGCATCCAAGATTCATTTGATCTAAATTCCTTCAGCTTGTGAGAACTGTAATTGATTTTTATTAAAGATATGAACCTTCAGCTAAAGACATGAAATTGAATGAACGTAGTATTGATGAGGAAATTCAACTCATTCTGATGGAGGTGTTTAGCAAAAAAAAGTTAGTTTTGGGTATCTAATACAATATCCTCCTCCAAATTTGATGATTGGCACAACTACATCATTGGTGATCTTGCTCGGCTACCCGATGATGTATTTTTATGGTACGTATGCAGGCACCATATACATCACAAAATATATTTCTATCAGTTACTAAATCGTATTATCTACATATAGAAACAACCAAATATTTTTGGGTCTTAACCTATAAACAACCGGTCTTCCTGTGAATTCAGTCGAGGAATCACATGAATTGAGCTGTAAGATACATTTAACATACCACTGAATATAAGGAAGAAGGATTATCGGATTCAAACTTACACTTATTATGTGCAAAGTTCTTCAATAAACACTAAGGGCTCGTTGGACTGTTGGTTAGAGTTTATGCACATATTAGTAATATAGAGATTAATTATGGAAGAATTAGTTATGCATAATTTAGTTGTGTCACAATAAGTATGCAGAGATTAATTATGCGGGGACAAGATTTGTTAATTAGACGGCAGCACATGAAGCGGCCAATGTATGGCCTCTTCTGTTGACAATTTAGTATCAAATTTGTTAAAATCGAATCCATACTTTTAGAGCCATACTCTCATGGAAAAATGGTTATTGCCGTCATCACTCTTGTTTGACTCAAAAAATGTTAAAATTTTTTTGAACAAATCAATCAAAGATGAAGGGGTAAATCTTAGTCAAATTTACTTAACTTCAACCGAAAAGTAAATAACGATAATTGCTTATGGGATGAAAGAGATATGACTTATCTTATTAATATTCAACATTGCCTTCCTCATCAATCGATGAGGAAGGAGAATTACATCTTTTCTTTTCGATCAATTTTTTTGTTTTCTAGGATACAAGAAATGAGCTTTTTTTGTTCTCCTTCTTCTGAGAGAGTGGAGAAGCCCCCACTAATTGAGAACCTTTCTTGGCTATATATAGTCGAGGTCCCTTTATCTTTTGATTAGCTCGGCGCTTTTTGGTCACTTATGTATTCTGGCCGTAATTTTGGGCATTACTCTTTCTTATTCATTAGACGTTTTAGAGGAGAAATGGAGTGGGCTCTATTAATTTTCATTGACTTGTTGCTGAAGCGGGGTATCGGGAAACCTATTCGTAGTGGTCATATTTTGACCTATAGAGTTAGTCCCTACGTCTGTCGGGGTCGTTCTATGTCAGACTCAGCAGACGGATTATATTCGTTACGAAGCTCAGAAACGCCTGTTGGTACCAAAGTGTTGGTTCGTGGTTACCCCCATTATGACCCACGTTTTTTGAAGACTAAAATATTTCGTACCCTATCTCTTGGGTTTCGTGCTTGGGGAATTTATGTCTCTTATAAATAGGGGAAACTTGTCACTCGATTAATTCACTTCATCTTTCGCTTGAAAGAGTTCTTCAGATAAAGGTTTTTCTGATACCTCGAATATCTGCTTACCTTCTTGCTCACTGAAACCTTTCATCTCTGCTTATTATTACTTCTTTTAGCTCATTTCCTTCTAAAAACTGACTGGTGATTCTTTTCTTGACAATCTACCTGTCGTTAATCTAGTACCACAGAGTTCTGCTTTGGTTATCGGTGGGCCGGATGCAACGGAGGATGAGAGGGTTCCCTCGGTGGTTGAGATCTTGCCTCGCCCACGGGAAGAGGGGGGGTGTGACTAACTTCAGTTTTAGTGGTGGAGCGAAGCTGGAACCTGTCCCTTACGTCATGAGGGAATGGGCATTACATAACAAAAAGAAAGGTGGAGAATTCATGATTACGTCGATTTGCAGCCGGTGGAGGGAGTTGACCTAGTTCACTTTGACCATCCCAGGCATTGTGGGTTTGACGCTTAACCCTTCATTGTAGGGTACACTCTTCCTCTTCCCAAGTTGGTGGTGTTCCGTTACTACGAAGTGTGCCCCGCCCAACTCTCACCTTACTTGTACAAGTTATTCCTTATGTTGCTCATGTTTGCGAAACTTGTTGGTCATGAGTCCTTTGGACCATATGCTCAGCCGTTTTTCTCCTCAACTGATTTGCGGGTTCAATGATTTATATGCATCCTCGAGGATCGAGGGGTCTTGTGGTGAAGATGGACGACAGGACCAACTGTTATTTCTATGAGACTTACTTTTATATGCGGACCGAACATGTTGTGGCGGACCTGACGGGACTCCCCGAGAGATAGAACTTCGCATGTTATTTTACATCTTTAGTTAAGGAAATGATTGACAATTTTTTGCGAATACTAAACTGCCTTGTCTTTTGAAGCTGAGAAATTGCCCATGTTGCCTGACGAAGGGAACCGTGGATGGGTGGAGGCCATTCTTCTCCATATAGTGGGAATTTGCATATGGTCAACCTTTCATTAGAGGTTTGGATGCAGGCCCTTACAAGTGAGATGACGCCTCTATCTACCATTCTCCTTTTTTTTTTTTTGGCCTCTTATGTATCGTATGTCGTTGCCAGGGAGTGTGCAGAGAGCAAGGGCCCCTCAGCTAGAATTTTTTCAGCCGACCGCATCTGGTCGCCCTATTATAATATCCACTGTATGACCTTCGCCGAGGGATACTTCAGTTGAATCTGTAGCCTTGATTACTCCATCGACGGCTGCGTCTCAGACTAACATCCCGACTAGCATTGTTCGTCTATCAAACGAGTCACCGTCTACTAGAGAGGAAGAGGGCCTTCAAAAAGGCAGAGAGTGGAGTTTGAGATTTCGGCCCTAACTGTAATTTATCTAGACGATTTCCCCCCCCCCCCCCCGACGAGTTACGAAGATGGTTTTGTTGCGGCTACCCCATAAGGGCGAGGAAAGCTATTGAAGTTTTCGGCACCCGCGATCAGCAATAAGATACTCCTACCGTTACTGATAATCAATATCTTATCATAGTAGAGAACCAGACCTCTGGGGCTGCCATCGTGATTTCAGACGTGCCCTCATTTCCTGTAGTGGGTCGTGCTCCTCCTTCAGCCGCGAAAATAGGAAAAGGCATGGTGGTTGACGGCTATAAATCTGATTCAAACATGGACCCGGATGAAGTTAGGATGTTCGAGGAGAGCCTTGCTCATTCGACATTTTACGCGGGGGGATCGAACCTTTTCTTCAAATCCCTTCTGGCATTAACCTCTTGGCAGATGGGGAGGGTCTGGTGCTACAATTCAGCATGTTATGCTCAGAAGCTGAGAATGAGTCCCCTCGGGATGTCCCCGATGTTGTGTTGAGGGAGGAGGTGGCCATCATGGGCTTATAGATAAGTTGTATTTTGTCTTTGCTTTTTGCTTTCTCCCTTTTTAAAAGCACTAGTTTAACCCCATATTTATGATTTCTAGACATACATGGGGGAAATGGAAAGCATTCGTAGGGCCAATATCCGGGCAAGGGTTTTCTTGAAGATGCTAGTGAAATATCGTCGCTACTGTGAGAAATGACGCTAGATGCATGAACTGCTAAGGATGAATCCCCATGATCAGGCCTTGGCAAGAAGCTGGAGAAAAAGGACCAGGAATTGATGCACACAATCCGTAGCAATAGCAAACTCGGGGAAAAACTTTGCAATAAAGACGAGGAGCTTGAGTTGGTTAAGGGAATCGCGGCGGAGTGTGAGCATTAGTAGAGTATGTTGAGGTCGATGCAGTCAGAGATGGACTAGAACTTGGTCAATGTCTAGGGGATGAGCATGGAGTGGATAAGAAAACTGACCGCGGTAAAGAGCAAAGTCACTAGTTTGGAGATCATCGAGAGAATTTGGTCTGAGGCTTTGGCAACGGAATCCACCCAAGAAGACACCATTCACGTGCTCCAATCTGAAGAGGAGTCGGAGAGAGCGACAACTACTCTTAGGGAGGCGAGGCTCGAGGAACGCATTGGCGCGATTGATCAGGAGGCGTCGATTTTAGGAGATTGGATCGCGGCCCTGGAGGAGGAAAATGAGCGATTACAAGCCCAGGTTTAGTCGTCTTCCGCTGCCGTTCCTTGCCAAATGCATGAACTCTGGGTTTATGCTGAAGCCCAACAAGATATATATATATAAGAGTTTGTGGGAGGCGGACACCGTGGCTGAGACTGCTTATGAAGAAAAGGAAGTGAAAACTCGTGAGCCTGGCAATAACTGTTGATATGATACGATGATGCCCCAAGCCAATGGGGATGCGGATGATGATAATGGAGAACCTCATGGAGACGGTGATGATAGTGGTGATGGTAATTGCGTTGGTGACACTGAACGAAGAATTTTATCCTTTGTTTTTATTTTTATTATGTTTGTTGACTGTCATTTGTTCGTTTCTTCTTCTTTCTTTTGGTTTACCCGAGCCATATGTAAGCGGTGGTAGCCCCCACTATGACTTTGCATAAATAAAAGTTCTTTGCTTCGCTATTCTCCTTGTACTTCACTTTTTATTTCAACTGTTCATGCCCAAGATAGAGGCTCGTCTATCGAGTCCCGGTTTTTCTTTACTTCGGTTGTCGACCTTTTGTGATGTTCTTTCAAACATATAGAAATATCGGCCTGTCGTTGTTCGATCAAGGTCAAAAACACTCTTTTTTATGAAGGCCCTTGGCCTTAAACGACATTATTTCAAATTTTATCGAAACAATAGTCCACCGTTGCTTGACCGAAGTTGGACTCCGTTTTTCATTTGGCGAAAACCCCTAGACATAAAGTGTGTTGTTTCGAACTTGTCGAAATAACAACCCGTCGTCGTTCGATTGAGGTCGAACTTTTCTTTTTTGATGGCAAAGGCCCTTGGCCTTGAGTGGGATTATTTCGAATTTATCGAAATGACATCCCTTCGTCCTTCAATCGAGGTCGAACCTTTCATTTTAGATGGCGAAGGCCCCTGGCCTTGAAGGGTTTTATTTCCAACATATCGAACTATCAATTGTCGTCGTTCGATCGAGGTTGAACCTTTGTTTTTTTATATCTTCTTATTATTAATTCTTTTGCCGTGTTTCCTACTAAAAAATGGCTGGTGATTCTTCTCGCGACAATTTTCCTGCCATTAATCTGGTAACACAGAGTTCTGCTTAGGTCATCGGAGGGGCAGATGTGATGGAGGATGAGGGTGTTCCCTTAGAGGTTGAGATCTTGCTTCACCCCAAGTGAGGGAGGTGACTGACTTCAGTTTTAGTGGTGGAGCGAAGCCGGAACCTATCCGTTAGGGAATGGAAATTGCATAACTAAAAGAAAGGTGGGAAATCCCTGATTACGTTGTTTTGCGGCCGGTGGAGAGAGACGACATAGTTCACTTCGTCCGTCCTAGGTACTGCGTGTTTTACACCTAACCCTTCTTGTAGGGTACAATATTCCTCTTCCCATGATTTGTGGTTGATTTTTGCCATTAATACGAAGTGTGCTCACCCCAACTCTCGCCTTATTTGTACAAGTTATTCCTTATGCTGCTCATGTATGCGGAACTTGTTGGTCATGAGATCTTTATTCGCGTACTCTAATTTAAACGGGAGTCAGAGATAGCAACAACTACCCTTACGGAGGCGAGGCTAGAGGAGCGCATTGGCGCGATTGATTAGGAGGCGTCAATTCTGGGAGATCAGGTCGGGGCCCTAGAAGGAAGAAAATGTTCGATTACAGGCAAAATTTGAGTCGTCTTCTGCTCCCGTTCTTTGCCAAATGCATGTACTATGGGTTTATGTTGAAGCCCAACAGGACATATATAAGAGTTTGTGGGAGGCGGGAACTGTGGCTGAGACTGCTTATGAAGAAATGGGAGCGAAAGCTCATGAGTCTCCCATTAACTGTGGATACGATGGGGCGATGCTAGAAGCCCAATGGCGATGTGGATGATGATAATGGTGAACCTCACAGAGACAGTGATGATAGTGGTGATGGTGACGACGGTGGTGACACCGAATAAAGAATATTGTCCTTTGTTTTTATTTTTTATTATGTTTGTTGACTGTCATTTGTTCGTTTCTTCTTCTTTTTTTTAGTTGGCCTAGGCCATATGTAAGTGGTGGTGGCCCGCACTGTGACTTTGCATAAATAAAAGTTCTTTTCTTCGCTATTTGCCTTTTACTTCACTTTTTATTTCAATTGTTCATGCCTTTGGTACAAGATAGAGGCTCGTCTGACGAGTCCCAGTTTTTTTTCTTCTAGTGGTTGTCGACCTTTGGTGATGTTGTTTGAAATTATCAAAATATCGGCCCGTCATCATTCGATTGAGGTCAAAACCCCTCTGTTTTTTGTGAAGGCCGTTGGCCTTGAACGGCATTATTTCAAATTTTATCGAAACGATAGTCGACCGTCAAAAACCCTTAGGCTTAATGGGTGTTATTTCGAACTTGTCAAAATAACAGCTCGTCGTCATTCGATCATGGTCGAATGTTTCTTTTTTGGTGGCAAAGTCCCTTGGCCTTGAATGGGGTTATTTTGAATTTATCAAAATAACAGCCCGCCGCCCTTCAATCGAGGTTGAACCTTTCTTTTCGGATAGCGAAGGCCCTTTGCCTTGAAAAGTGTTATTTCTAACTTATCAAAATAATAGCCCGTCATCAATCGCTCGAGGTCGAACCTTTCTTTTTTTATGGTGAAGACCCTTGGCTTTAAAGGGTGTTATATCGAATTTATCGAAATAACAGCCCGTCCTCGGTCCCCGTTTCTGGAGAGTTGGGCATCTTTCGTGGGAGTTCTAGTTTGTTTAGTATTTCTTGCATGAGATGGTGCAACAATGGTGGATATAAGGCATCAATATTTCGCATAGGCTCGCGCCGTGCGTGCATTATAGTTTTCTTGTCTGACTATGGCCATTCAGATCGGAGATACTATCGGCAGGGAGGGTTTCAGCTATGTTGAAGTAATTTTTGTTCTTCAATCGAGATGTCCCTATGTACGTTCGTCCTTGCAGATCTTATGTTCTTGCCCTGACGAAGTGTGGGAGGTGAGGGTAAGATCTTCTTCGCTCCCGTCTGGTGGTTCGGTGGGGGAGAGCTGCTTCACAACACTAATTGCTTTGTTTAAAATATTTGCAATTAATGGGGTGAGGAATTCCAGGTTTGATAATCCTACTCAGCTCTCCTTCCCTTAACACGTTGCTCCTATGTTTCGCATGAGTTAGATTCTCCCATCGTGTTTATTTTGGTGAGTTATTGTGTTTCTCGTCTTTTATCTTGGAGATACGAGGAGTTTTCACTAAGAAATGGCCATATACAGCGCCAAATTATTTGACTTAAAATATGCTAAAACCTTTTTGAACAAATCAATCAAAGATGAAGGGGTAAATCTTAGTCAAACTTAGTTAATTCCAAATCAAAAAGTTAATGATGATAATTGCATATGGGATGAAGGAAATATGATTAATATTATAAAAATTCAACATTTCCTTCCTCGTCCATCGATGAGGAAGGACAATTCCATCTTTTCTTTTCGGTCACTTTTTTCGTTTTCTAGGATATAAGAAAGGAGCTTTTTCTGTTCTCCTCCTTTTCAGAGAGTCGAGAAGCCCCCACTAATTGAGAACCTTTCTTTGCTATATATAGTCGAGGTCCCTTCACCTTTTGATTAGCTCGATGCTTTCTAGTCCCTTATGTATTCAGGCCGTAATTTTGGGCGTTACTCTTGTTGATTCATCGGACATTTCAGAGGAGAAATGGAGTGGACTCTATTAATTTTCACTACTCACTTGCTAAAGCGGGGTATCATCGTGATGGTCAGATTTTGACCAATACAACTCTAACATTGGTTCCCTTGAGCGTGGCAATTTTTTCGTGCCAAGGATTAAATCCGAACTAAGTTGGTTATACAAATACTTGAATAATCCGTTAGGACAAGCAGTCACACTTTCCTGTACAATCATTCTTGGCAAGCCTGGCACTTGGCGTTCAACATCTTCGGCAAACCTAGCGATCTCTTTGCATGTCATTTTGATCCATATGCCCCTATGTATAATGACCGCGAGAGGAAACAAATTTACATTTTAAATGCAGGTCATGTGATTGCAGCTACTTATGTGTTGTATCGACTTGCTTTGGCAGAAGGACTAGCTTGGCTTGTATGCTTCTATGGGGAACCCCTCCTAATCGCAAAAAGCTTTTATATATTAGCCACTGTTTTGCACTATACTCTTCCTTCATTGTGACGTTATGATTCATCCAAGTGGGATTTGTTAAGAGGAGCTCTACCTACTATAGACAGAGACCATGATGTTTTACTAAGTAGAGTCTCCCACCACATTGCATATACTTATGTTGTGCATCATCTATTCTCATTCATTCTACACTACCCTGCAGTGGAGGCGACTAGAGCTATTAAGCAATTACTAGCAGAATATTACCAATTTGATGGAACCCCAGTTCATAAGGCAATGTGGAGGGATTTTAAGAAGTGCATCTATGTGGAGAAAAATAAAGGATCTAAAGATTAGGGTGTTTTTTGGTATAAAAACAAGTTCTGAAAGTTAAACACCGATTACTATTTACCTAAATTGGTTTAATATTCAATAGTACTCGTAGTAATAAGTATTTTGGGTTGTGTGTCATATTTGTTGTTACTTTAAAGATAATATTTGCTTTAGTTGTTACTTTATTTATTGTGCTTATTGTTAAATTCGTCATCATATAACTATGAAAATATCCATTTTATTGTATTGTTTAAATCCCTCATTACATATTACAATAATATCCATTTTACATGACCACTAATTTAATGAGACAGAATTTTTATGTTATTTTTAGTTTAATTATGTCATATCTGATGTGAATGAAAAATAGAACTTAAAGGTAAATATCTAGATGTCCTTCTTCAGGAAACAAAGGGAGACCAACTAACAAAAGAAATTGGCCGTATCTTATCTTAGCCTAACTAATCGTAGGCATCTGCATTTTATCTAACATGAAGGGTCTCTTTACATAACTTAAATTCAAAGGAGTATGACTTTAAATGCATAACGAATTTGGCGATGAATAAGTTGTCAAATCAAAGCATTTGAAGAAAACTTGGATGTTGCTCAGTTACGAGCAAGAAATAATAATAACAAAAATGAAAAATAAATATTTGGGGGGTGGGGGGGGGAAGGGGGGTGGATGTTGATTTTTATTATTGTTCAATATAGTTCGAAATATACTGATCGTGAGGCTACAAATCTACATTTTGGATGTAGGTGTCATTGCAGCTACGTAGGTGTGATTGCTGCTACGTCCGTGTTGTATCTTGTTACTTTGGCACAAGGTGTATCTTGGCTTGTATGCATCTATGAGGTGCAGTAGCTACCATTGACAAAGATTATAGTGTGCTAAATAGGTTCTTCCACAATATTACAGATACTCATAGTGTGCATCATCTATTCTGAAACATGCCACATAACTACTATTACTAGGAGAATAGTACCAATTCGACGATACCTTATTTTATAAAGCAATATTGAGGGATTTAAAGGAGTGCATGAAGGATCTAAAGACAACGGTGCATACTGGCAGAACAACATAGTTCTTAATAAAATATATTTTGAATTGTGAGTGCTCATTATATATATCGTACTGGTATTGTTGCAAGAGTATAATTATATATAGACAACCCTTTGAAGTTGACACGAACTATCAGTATGGAAACTAATACATTCAATGAAACAAAACTAACATTATTTTTTCTCTAACGTACATGTCCATTTATTTGTGCAGCTAATAGTGTACATGTCTCGATCAAGAAATGATCATCAGATTCAACGTCTTCATGTGTCTTCATTAGTTATTTCTAGAGTGATGAGAAAATGGGGACACCGGGTAAGGTACTTCCTCCATCGACAATGAAAACATTGCCTGATATGTATTCTGAAGAATCATGGATCAAGTACCTGACTAGTGATGTTAAAGCTGGATCTGTCGTTCCAAAAGTTTTCAGAGGAACGGCTTTGAAAACAGCATTATGGAAACGTTTCTGTTGGACAAGGTTCTCTGTTATCTCAGATTTGAAAACTCCGGGTGCTATTGAATTCACTCTAATCTTGTTTAATCCCAATTCAAGGGCCATTATCTGCCATTAGCGTTTGACCCAAAAGTTATTGAAACCCTTGTGAACAAATCAATCAAAGATGAAGGGGTAAATATTAGTCAGACATAATAAATATTAAATTTAGATGAAGGAGATGTAGATGATCTTATTGAGATTTAATACAATGTTTCTCGTCAATGATGAGGAGATTATTTTACATGTTTTCCTCTATCAACAATATTAGAAGAGAGTTGTTTAGCTGTTGAGAGAGAGAAGGCGTAGCCCCCCTTGTTGAAAGTTTTCCCTTGCTATATATAGTTGTGGCACCCTTGCCCTTTGTTGGGCTCCATGTCCTCTTGCTGCAAACGTGCTTTAGACGTACCTTTAAGCGCCCCCTTTGCTAACTCGTCGGATGTCCAAGAGGAGATATGGAATGGGCTATATTATTTTTTGCTACCCGTCTATTAGGGAAGACTTTAGTTAACTCGGTCGTGATTGTCAGATTTTAACCAATACAATTAGTTTTTTGAATATTTGGTTCAATGTATAACAAAGAAGAAATTGGAGATAAATCAATGGTAGATGCAGCCTTTTCGAACATGCATGTCAAATCTTGAAGACCCTTAATAAAATTACTATAAGTAACTACCTTAGTGACCATGTCAAGAGCCATCTTTGAAGAAGCATAAGCGAGACTCCCCGGTAGTAGTGCACGGTTCAGTGCAGCAGCTGAAGATATATTAATGACAGATCCTCCGCCCTGTTTAGCATCGCGCATGCGTCTAGACACATATTTGGAAACCAACCATGCCCCTTTTAGGTTTGTATTAAATGTATGGTTCCACTCATCCTCTGACAATTCTAGTGAACAGCTTATACTACCTATATAGATATAGAGATTTAAGTTCCATGCCTTGATAATAACGTCAAATATACAATTAAGGGCAAAAATAATTCTAAAGATAAATTATTTTTAAATAAGGAATAGTAATATTTTTTTGATCGAGTACAAGATGTAGTAATTTATTTTTTTCAAAAATAAACTGATTAGAGGAAGTAGTAATGTATAACTTCATAATACACAACCTCGAATGCCGGCATTGTTAACCAAGGCATCAATTCGTCCAAAGGCGTCCCAAGCTATTTGTACTGCGGCCTCAATTGTAGCACCATTGGCAGTGATGTCAAGCTCAACGGCAAATGCACGCCGGGTGCCCTCTGAGTTGATCTCGTTGCAGAGAGATTTGAGACGGTCAACACGTCGAGCGGCAGCAATCATGCTGCAGCCGGCTTTCGCCAAGTCGAGACACAACTCTCGCCCAATTCCTGAGGACGCCCCTGTCACCATCACTACTATTCCTCTCAGGTCTTTCCAAGGCTCCATTGGTTACTTTAGGTAGTTATGTAGCTAATAATGTAATTGTGCAGAGAGCTTTATGCATGTGTTTTATAACATTGTGGAAGGCAAGATTGAGAGTCAAATTACTTTTTAATAAAGTATAGAAACAATAAAGGTAAGTGGGGTAGCCTCTGTGGTATTGGTGGTCTAGCGGACCACCTAGCTATAACAATCGGGAATGCACTTATTATAAACATCTCTAGCAGTTATGGCTGTTCAATATAGAACTACAAGCAATAATCGAACCATAAAATGATTTACTGGCTTATCGGTAACAGTGGTTATCGTATTAACAGTTGGTCACAAAATTTAAATTTTATAATTAATAATTTATCGATTTAAAAACGATTACTTAATTTATTTATCGGATAGACCGTTAACTTGTTAAAAATTATTACATTTACATTTTTAAATATAAATGTAAATAAGTATATATATATATATATATATATATAGACTCATGAATGTTTTATTTCTCAAAAGATCAAAATAATCCCATAAATAGAAAAGGGGAAGAAGATTCATATATAGAAGCAAAGCCTTCTTCTTTGCTGTCTTTTCATGACTTAATTAATTTAACTTAGCAACCATTTTTCTCGGTGAATTTTCTTAAGCCGAAGGTTTTTTCAAAACAATTTTTTTTATTTTTTCGGGTTAGATGTAAAGTATACATGCATATTATTCTTTTCAAACCTCACTAATGAGATTTACTAAATCATTATTATTATTTTTCTGCGTGACACAATTTGAGCAGCTGGTGAGTTCAACAAAGCACATGACTTCCTTGAATTGGAAAAGACTACAAATTACCCTTTGAATAATCAAAGTCAAACTCAGATAAATCACAAAACTTTGAGAGTAGCCTTTCTAACCTTATGGGTGGCTATTGGTTGCTATTTAAACTGTGTCGAATGTATATGATTCATTGTCTATTTGATTTAGTTGATAATTCGCTAAATGGCACATCCCTAATTCTAAGGATTTTAAAAATTTATTAAATAGAGCCTCATATATGTGTTTTTTATTTGGCGCGGCGCACCTCAACTTTATTTTTAAGGATGTTCTAACTAAATTTTTGAGGGCTATAGACTACTTCTTATCTAATTATGGTCCTCCTCGATTATTTATGAATTTTAATTTATTAAGCGTTAAAAGTATTTGGACTATTATTGTTTATAAACTAGCGCAGTTTTCAAACTGAATTTTCAATTGAAGCCCAATAACGTTCGCGCATCAATTTTTTAAGCATATAATAGCAAATCTGAACCTTTAGGATTTCTACATGGAAAAATTAGCGTTTAAATTACTTAACATGCTCATGAATAAAGATGTATGTCTGTATATTACTCGACCTTTTATTAAACTAATCTGAAAATCCATTTTGAAATCCAAACAGTCCTGAACTATTACGCTTACCATGGAGTTTTATCTAGCAAAAAAGATGAGATATAGCAGTCACCAAATGAGGCTAAATTACAGATCATATGAGAGGACCAAATGAGGTTCAATAATTAACTGGGCAAATATGTAACAGTCACCAGCTATAGAAACTAAGCACTGAATCATGGAATAATTTCCAACGTCTATCAACCACGAAATGAGCTTATATAAGCATACATAGTAGTTCTGCAATCACTTTCAGGTTTACACAATACTCTAAACTAAAATTCAAGTTAACATTTGAAACCTAATCGCAAACCTTGAAGCTATTTGAAGATTTACACATAATGGACAGTGATAAAACCTAATAAATTCCATGCTCATTTCTACATTTATGCTATCATGAATTGCGAAAAACTAATCTACCCTATTAGAGATAAAATAAGACATAATATAGTTCAACTGTCCATAGTTTATTACAAAGTGAAGATTTTGCTAATCAATGAAAACTAATTGAGCTACACTGAACCAAATGAATGAATAAAAAAGAAACCATCATGGCCTTTATTTCATCCCAAAGTGAGAGCTACATTATAGGAGAGCTAAGATTGATACCTAGTTGCAGAAGAAACAATGGAAAATGATGAAGGATCAGCAACTCATAGAGCAGTAACCAATAGTTTTGAACAAGTTATGAACCCATAAGGATAAGCAAAACAGTCTAGAAACTCAACTCTGCATCTAGCAATAAACCACGAAACCCATAATGGACTTGATTTCAATTTGTTTCAACTATCAGCTACCCAAATATTGCTTTAGCGCTTGGAGAAACTTTAGAAACCAGCAGCGGGGTTCAAAAAAGTAGTGTTTATGAAGTTTTCAGCCATCCGAAACTTTTTCAGGATTTTTTTGCACTTGGAAATCTGTATTTTAACTCTTAGACGTCTATTTCCAGCCTTTTCAAAATTCTCATGCATTTTTTCTTTTGCACTAAAATTCTGTAGTGTTTAAAATTTCTGGGCTTTTTTAATTCTCCGAAATTGTCCAAATCTGATCTCCGACCCCCTTCCTGCAAGGCAAGAGTGGAATGCCTTTATAGGCAAGCCATTAGTCAACTTTTAGACTTTATTTTGCATTTTTAGTTCTTTTTAATCTCTGTTTTTGCTTAAGAAATTCTTGAATTACTGACTTGTGGCTCAAGTTAGTACCCTATGCAGGTTTTAGTTAGTTTCCTAAGCTGTTAAACCTAAGATTCCATTAAAAAAATACCTAAACCACCCTTAACTACCACTGTATCTACCCTAGAAATATTCGTGGTCAACTAGTCAAGCTAAAATGGGTTATAGACCCCAAATAGGCTGAAAGTCTTAATGGACGTGGCCTAATAACATAAATGAGACCCTGGGAATTACTTTAAAACCCAAGCATCAACGAAAATGAGACTGATCCAAACAACAAACAACAAAGGACAATATCCAATAGTTTTGAGTATCAAAACCTTCACTAATTGAAATATCAGTAAACAAAAGTAAACAAGGAATTGACCAAGCTATCCAACCTAAGAAACTAACAAAAAGATCTGAATTTTAATTAAGATAATGACCAAATTTATCGAACCAAGAGAATTAGGGATCAATCTCCAATAGTGAAAAGAAATCCCTTTTTAAAACTTAATCGGACTGGTCGAGTCGAAATTGATAGAAAAGAAAATAAAACAAAATAAAAAGAACTGAAAAAAATATAAAGGGATGGGGGGAACTAAGGATGAGTTAATAAAAGAAAGGATGAAGAATAAATGCAAGTGACTTACCAAAAGAATCTTACAGTTCAAAAGAGACGGCCGACTCCACAAACGAGTGTCCACCATTTGTTCTTTGTCAAGAACAACTCAGCTACATCAACTTGTTGACTCGAAACTTCACAACTTGCAAAGAAATAGAAATCTGTTGACCATGCATGCCATCAGACTCCATGAAAGTGAATTTTGGATTTCAGGGCTTAAAACTTAGATGCAATATTTGAAGAGTTCTAGGTATATTCAAGGGTTGGGATTGTGAGATTAGGGAAGAGGAGACTATGGGGATGGTGGGGTGTTAATTTGTTGGTGTTTGGGTGGCGGTGCCGCCGGCCACGACGGAGGGTTCAGAGCTTCTGAGCAAGATTCAAGGGGTTTAGGCGGGATTCAAGGGAAAAGGGGTGTGAATTTGGAAAGAGGAGAATGATAGGAAGCTATGGTGTTATTTTGTGGTCATCGAAAACCCGCCGCCGCCGTGGGCTATTTCCGGTAGGCGGCGGACGACGATCGGCTCAGATCTAGGGTTGGTCTCTAGGGTTTGGCTGGGGCATGAGAGAGGAGATGAGTTTGGGGTGGGGTAATGTTTGGACATATTTATACCAAGTGATCTCCAGTTATGAACAGTTAGATCACTTCAACCTAGACGGCTAGGATTGATCCCCCACGAAACGATGTCGTTTGGGTTAATGGGGGTTTTGGACCATGTTAAGGGATGGGTTTGGGCCAGTTCAGGGTATTTTGACTGCGTTGGGGGGATAATTATTGGGCTTGGGTGTTTTACGCCCAAAATTGAGCATTTCTTATTAGACACAATCCTTTTTCGATTTTCTTTTCTTTTCTTTCCAAAATAAAAATATAAATAAAACTAAAACTGAATTCCTAAAGATTAAATTAATCTACCTAATTAAATTAAGCTCTAATTATTAATTAACTCAAATAATTAAATACCAATTTAGAGGAAATCAACGAAATTCAAAGCTAAAAACTACTCAAAGCAAAAATAAATTAAATTTTTGTATTTTTGTAAAATCCTAATTACTAATTAACCTAAAAATATGTAAAATCAAATCCTAAATGCAAGTGCAATATTTTTTGTATTTTTTATGAATTATCGAAATTAAAAATGCACACAAAAATACAAACAAACAAGAGAATAATTCAATTAATCTAAAAAGGAAAAGCAAAAGCAAAGCTTGATATTCCTACCAACTACGAGATAGAATATTTCTATCTACAAATTTCTTGAAGCTTGATCTCGAGTCTTAGCTGGTTTTGCTGTATACCTTGATCTGAATCTTGATGCTCGCAATATGTAGGTGCTTGTTCTTTTTTGTTTCAGCATTGGATTAGAGAAGGACATTTGACGCTTGTTACTTTGATAAAATTTGAGCAGTCCAGATCCTTCTCTACTTCAAACACTTTGAGTTCGCTTGTTTTTGTTCTTTTCTTCTTTTCCTTTATTTTGGATTAAGACTCACTCTTTCGGTCAGCTGGAATGATGTGCCTTGAGGTAAAACCTGCTCATACACCAAAGCGCATGAAATTTTTTGCCCTAGTTTTCACTAGGAAAAATTTGTGAGTTATTTGCAACACAAAATCTAAACTACTTTTCATTGAAAGCAATAAAATTCAAGATTGTGTATCCTTGGGAATAAAACCTTAAATTTTGAGGCTTACCGGGTTGTGCTGGAAAATGACCGGGGTATGCTAGAAAAGCAAAAGGTCCATGGGTTATGCTAGGGAGATCCACGGGTTATGCCGGGATAAGGAAGAAAAATGGTGCTTGAGTTATGGGAGGGAGATCCACGGGTTATGCCGGGATAAGAAAGAAAAGGTGCTCCTTGGGTTATGCCAGAGATGTCCATGGGTTATGCCGGGAAAAAAAAGGCATTGGGTTATTCCAGGGAGAACCACTGGTTATGCCGGGATAATAGAAAAAGGTCCTTGGGTTTTCCAAGGTGATCCACGGTTTATGATGGGATAAAAGAAAAGGTCCCTGTGTTATTCCAGGGATTTCTACGTTTTATGCTAAGATCAAAGGAAAAGGGTCCTTGGGTTATGCTAGGGAGATCACAGGTTATGCCGGGATAAAAGAAAAAAGTCCTTGGGTTATGCCAGGAAGATCCACTTGTTATGCTGGGATAAAAAAAAGGGTCCTTGGGTTATGCCAGGGATGTCCACGGGTTATGCCGGGGTAAGGATGAAATAAGGTCCTTGGGTTATTCTAGGGACATCCACGGGTTATGCCGGGATAAATGAAAAAGGTCCTTGGATTATGCCAGGGAGATCCACGGATTATACATGGATTAAAGAAAAATGGTCCTAGGGTTATGCCAGGGATGTCCAGGGGTTATGTCATGATAAAAGAAAAAGGGTCCTTGGGTTATGCAGGGATGTCCACGGGTTATGACGGGATGAAAGAAAAAAGGATCCTCAGGTTATGCTGGGGAGAAAAACGAAAATGATCCTTGGATTATGCCGGGGAGAAAAAGAAAAGGATACTCAGGTTATGCTGGGGAGAAAAAGAAAATAACTCGTATTATGCCGGGGAGATAAAGAAAAGGATCCTCGGGTTATGCTGGGGACAACTAGGGAATGTTGTCCTAGGTTAGAAAGGATGCAGCTAGAGATTGGAGGCCCTATGCTACAATGATTTTCTGGGATTTTTTTGTTTCTTCTTTTCTTCTTTCTTTTCTTTACAAAATGCAGGAAAGGATTTGGATGAAAACTTCCCTTTTGGGTTGATTATTGCTGCGAAGCTATTCCTAGCTCCTATGCATTTCCTTTTTGGTTGCACCTGCTTCTTGCACGGTTGCTTAGGATTAGACCTGTTTCAAATTTTTCGAACAAAAACCATTGTTCGTTTGAAACGGTGGTTGGTTTTGTGGCCTTGATTGTTTGATAACTGGATCTTGGCCCATCTTTTGGTGAGCGCCTCCACTGCTCGCTGGCTTTTCTCGAAGAGTGATCTGTCCCATAAAACCAAAGGACTCAGCTTTTCAAATTTTCTCATGACGGCTCGCCCATAAGGGACCTTGGCCGTTTCACTTTATTCATCCTCTACGAGATTTTGACTTTGGATATCTTTTCATTTTCAATAACTTTGATTTCAGAGCATCGGGATCCCTTGGATTTTCAGATACTTGCGAAGACAATTAATTACGTGGAACTTAATCTTTTTAACTTTGATTTTGACTTCATTTCCTTTCAGGAATTTTTCAAATTCAAAACATTAGCCGTCATGGCCAGCCGAGATCGGCTTGATGCACCTGCCGAGGTTAGGTAGTTTTTCTCAGCTTTTGTTAGGCAAAAACCCTGTAAAGCTAGTCTTGCTACCTTTTTTATGTTTCCAAAACAGAGTTAGACCTTAAGGGATTCAAAGAAAAAGTAATCAAAAGGCAAGGGAATGAATTTAAAGAGAAGTGTCCCTTTCGGGAAGAAAAAAAGGACTTATCTGGGCTGCATGAAGGTTTGAATAGACATGACGTGCTTCATGGACTGGGTTCCCGAACTGCACAAACTTCTCCATCTTCTCATAACTCATTGTCCCGTTTTTCAAACTAGGGAATCTTGCCAGGACTCTTTCAATGGTGGGCAATTTTTTCTTTTAGACCGATGGCGCAATTTGCGGGTTTTGGCTAATCGACCTCTCTCATTTCTCTTCTCACCGTCGTCCGATAGTGCCCTTCACTAGTTTTCACGAAATGGTATCCCTCATTTTGAATTTCTCTGCTCACAGTTGCCTTATGGTGCTCGAAGATTTTTATCAATAAGAATCTCACATTGTATTTCTCTCAGTTTGATTGCATCAAGTTCCAGCAATGGTGTTTTCCTATTTTGATACCATTGCCAATTGATCAGAAGGAATTGGACAATGTTTGCGTAACAGAATCTAGATGGAATTTGGAACCATTTTTGTGGGTTCCGTACAAAGCCATTATACCATCTACCCTAGTTTCACTTTTGGGGGGATTGGAATTTTTGTTTTTGTGTGACTGAACCCTAGAGAGAGTCTACCTACATATCCTTTTGGAATCAAGTCAGACGTAGTTCAAGAAGAACATTTATTTTTGGTTTTATTTTTGTTTCTTTTTTTTTGTTTTTCTTTTTTTTTGTTTTCTTGAACTATATTGATTTGAACCTCTTGCTAAGATCTTCTACATGTTGCCGATAGGGAATAAGTTTAACATCTCGGGTTTCCCATTCTCCTTGGACTTGCCGGATAATCAAATATGAGTCTCCCACAATAAACAACTCTTGAACATCTTGATCGATTGCCATGTTTGTACCCATGATGCAGGACTCATACTCAACAGTGTTGTTTGTTAAGAAAAATCAAAGTCGGGCTGTGGCCGGGTAATGCTGACCAGCGGGTGAGGTCAGGACTGCCCCAATTCCCATACCTCTTGCGTTTACTGCTCCATCAAAGAAAATTTCCACGCAGTTGTATCCTCAGATATTTCCTCAACCTTCTTTTCCTCTTCATCTGGGAAGTAAGAGTTTAGAGATTGGTATTCATTAGCAATCGTGTTTTCAACAAAATTATCCGCTAATGCCTGGGCTTTCATGGTCGCGCGGGTGACATTGATTTTGTCAAATTCAGTGATCAGTACCTACAATTTTGCTAGTCTTCCCATGGGAGTTGGTTTTTGGAATACGTATTTTAGTGGATCCAACCTGGTTATGACGTAAGTAGTGTAGGCTTGCAGATAATGTCTCAACTTCTGAGCGACCCAAGTTAAAGCACAACTGGTTTTTCCAGCAAATTATATTTGGCTTCGTAGCAAGTAATATTCTTACTCAAATAGTATATTAACTGATCTTTCTTTCTGGTAACATCATGTTGCTCGAGGACACAACTAAAGGAATTTTCCAAGATTTTCAGGTATAAGAACATAGGCTTCCCTGGTTCAGGTGGGACCAAGACCGGTGGGTTGGATAGATACTCTTTGATCTTATCGAAAGCTTCCTGACATTCATCCGTCCATTTGAATGCTGCATCTCTTTTCAGTAATTTGAATATGGGTTCACACGTGGAGGTCAGCTAAGTAATGAACCGACTGATATAGTTCAATCTTCCCAACAAGCTCATCACATCTTTCTAAGTTTTTGGGGGAGGTAATTCCCGAATAGATTTTATCTTTGTTGGGTCTAACTCGATACCCCTCCGGCTGACTATAAAGCCCAAAAGTTTGCTCGACGAGACCTCGAATGGACATTTGGCAGGGTTTAGTTTAAATCATATCTGCGTAACTGTTGAAAGAACTTCCTCAAATCTCGCACATGGTTATCCTGAGCTTTGGACTTGATGATCACGTCGTCCATATATATCTCTATATCGTGATGCTTAATATCATGGAAGATGGTGGTCATGGCTCTCATGTAGGTTGGCTCGGCATTCTTCAAACCATAGAGCATGACTTGTAGCTATAGGTTTCCCAAGTTGTGGTAAAAACTGTCTTCTTTATCAATCAACACCTTGTGATATCCTGCATAACAGTCGATGAAGGACTGTATCTCATGTTTGGTGCAGTTATCAAATGGGATGTGGATGTTTTGCAAAGGTAAGTTATCTTAGGGACTTGCCCTGTTCAGATCTTTATATTCCACACACACTCGGGTTTTCCCATCATTCCATGGCACACGGACTACATTGGCTAGCCATGTGGTATACTGGACAACTCGGATCACCCCTGCTTCCAACTATTACATGATCTCTTCTTTGATTTTATCACTAACATCATTTAAATTTTCTCTGCTTTTGCTGGATTAGGGGGAAAACCGGATAAGTTGGAATATATGCACCACCAAATCAATACTCAGTCTCGGCATGTCATCGTATAACCAAGAATACACATCTTTGAACTCAAACAGGAGTTGTATTAGTGCATCCTGAGTTTTTTCATTTGTGTGAATGTTTATTTTGATTTCCCTGATTTCTTCGAAACTACCAAAGTTAACCAGCTCAGTGCCATTTAGGTTTGGCTTAGGTTTATTTTCGAAATATACCAGTTCTCGATTTATTTCTCAAAAAGCCTCTTCTTCATCGTATTCCCGTTCTTGGTTCATTATTTCACAATTAGACGGCATGTTTTGATCAATGCACGAAGTCCGCAAGCATCTCATGTTATTTAAAGCCGCATTATTAGAACTAAAAGAAGAAATAAAAGAGAAAAACATCAAAGATTAGAAAAAATAAAGGAAAATGAATGATGAAATATTGATTTCATTTCTTGGAATTTGAAGATAACAGAGTTTAAATTTTGAAACTAAAAGACAAGAAAATAAAGAAAACATTCGAGTTACACCCTCCAATAACTCGCGATGCAGAAAAAGTGGCAGAAGTAGTCTACTGGGACTTCCGCCTGATGGGAAATGGCATAGCCTTCCAATTTTGCATCTTCGGATTTGGTCCCATGTACAGCACCTCAGCGGTGCTAGAGCCCTCTCATGTATGAACCATGTGTGTTTCATATAGTATCTTTCTCATTTCCACATATATTTCCTCAATCTTTTCAGCCGTAAAGGCCTCATCCTCTTCTTCTTCATTGTATTTTGGCCTGACAAATGTCTCGTACAGATGTGGAAGTGGTTGAGGCAAGACCCATCAATCATGTTTTTATCATTTGCCCATTTTATATCATCTGGAGTAGGTTGAAAGTCTACCCCGAAGAATTTCTCAGTGGCTGGTGGAGTAACTGGTTAAGATATTCCTTGGCAAGGACCTCCCGAGTCCTTTCCCTGGATTGAAACCATGTTGTATCATTTCTTTAGCAACCATAATTGATGCATTGGAAAGGAATGGCTGGGGAAGGGGTTTCCCTCGTCGTACTGGTCTCCCACTACAAATTCAAATGCCTGATAAACTATGAGCTCGCTGCCTTCTCTCGCTTCAATGCATGGGATTGAGGGATCTCGATAAATTGATTGCTCGTCCTCCCCATGGACCACAATTTCTTGATCCTCATGCTCAAACTTTACCATCTAATGAATAGTGGAAGGTACATCCCCTGCTACATGGATCCACGGTCTCCCCAAAAGAAGGTTATAGGACGTGTCCATGTGTAGAACTTGGAAGGTCACCTCAAAGTCAACTGGGACGATGATCAGAATGAGATCGATCTCTCCAATTGTGTCTCTTTTGATACCATTGGAGGATGGTACACAGACATTGTTGAGGAAAATCCTTTCAGTCCCAATTTCCATGCGCTGTAGTGTTGAGAGTGGGCAGATGTCCACCACAGAGCCTCCGTCTACCATAAACCTTTTCACATAATACTCTTCACATTTGACAGATAAGTGCATGTTTTTGTAATGTGCAGCCCCTTATAGGGGCAAGTCATTTTTGCTGAGTAAAATCTGGTTGATAGCGAAAAAAAATTTGCCGTTCTTTTTTACTGTTCCACAGAAGTCTCAGCTGGCACGTATGCCTCATTGAGTTTCTCGATTAATACTTTCTGGTGTTGGGGGGATTTACTCAACAGAGATAGCAAGGAGACTTGTTCAGGTAACTTTGAAAGCCGGTCAGCCAATTTATAATCTGCCATTTTCATTTTTTGAAAGAAAGCTTCCGCCTCTTTGGCACTCACTAGTTTTTTAGCTGGGAAGTGCTTCCTGTTGGCGTTGTTCACTTCTTTCAAATTGGAGTACTTTTCCACAGGGTAGTTTTCTTCTCATGAGATTTCTTTACCTTAATACGTCACCACTGTATTATGGTAATTCCAAGGCATCGCAGAAGGATCCATCATGGGCCTTTGTGATGCGCGGCCAATAACCATGGGTTCACTCAGCCATGGTGGATTCGTTAGCCCCCCACGCTACATAAGCTCCCTTGGGCACATACATCTAGATGGTCTTGTTCAGTTCAAATCTCTTGGGAGTGTGAGCATGTGATTTTTTCCCTATATGAATTACTGCCATAAATTCAAACAAACTTTTTTTTTTATTATTCAAAATTTTGTGGATTTTTGTATCATTTTTCGTTTATTGTTTGCATTTTATTTGTGCATTTTAATGAGTGAAAAACACAAAAATATATTGCATGTGCATTTACAAGTTCAAGAATTAATTAGCAATTAGTCATGTTATAAAAAGGGAAAAATCAAATATAGTTTAATTTGAACTTTTGATTTTAATTCTTGATTTTTAGGCGAGTTTTTTTAATTTTTTTTTAATTATTTGTGATAATGATTAAGTAGGATTAATTAGCATTTTTATAGATTTATTTAGGGATTTATAACTTAAATTAGGATTTTTAGTTTTAATTTGTAAATAAAAAAATAAAGAGAAATGAAAATAGAATCTGAAAAATAAGGAAATAAAGAAAAAGACCCAAATTGGGCTAATTGGATAAAATTCCATCCCCAAGCCCACCCAAACTGATCCGGTCCATCCACCCCCTCCTAATAACCAAACGGCGCGGTTTTACTTAAGTTAATCTCAGTCGTCAAGGATTCAAGATCCAACGACTGAGAACTAGACTGTACTAAATATATATATATATATATATATATATATATATATATATATATATATATATATATATATATATATATATATATATATATATATATATATATATATATATATATATATATATGTCCAAACTCCCCCGACCCTCCTCTCTAACCTCTCTCACCTGAAACCCTAGAGCCACCCTGTCTCCGCCGCCCACCGACGTCCGCCATCAGCCGAAAATCACCCACGGCGGTGGCGGAGCTTCAATCAGTACCAAAATAAAACCGCCGATTCTCCTCCATCTCCTCTTCTGGAGTCTACCATCACTTTCCCTAAAATCCAAGCCGGATCTCTTCAATAAAACTTCGAAACACTGATTCTGTCGCCGTGTAACCTCCAATTCTCCCCAAACTAACACCATGGAATCCCCATGTCTCCCTGTTCCTCAATTTGAGCTCATTTTCCTTCGAATCGCACTGCAATGGCTCGAATATTTGGTGGATGAACTGACCTAAAATTCCTAAAGTTGTGCATTTAGATTTTGGGCTTTGATCCAGTGAGTTTTGAAACTCGTTCCATCTTCGTTAGCTTCTGACGTTCAATTGTTAATTGGCTTGGTTTTCCTTCCCTTTTCTTTTCTTTCTTCTTCTATTTTCTTGTAGTGCTTTGCTTTATTAGATTTAAGAATTTTGCATTATTCAGTCATTTTGATATTGGTTTTTACCCTTTATTGCATGGTTTTATTTCACTTGAATTGGGTTTAGTTCGTTAAGCTTTTCTTTAATTTCGTTATTTTCCTTCTGTTTTTGATAATTTTATGCCCGTTAATCTTCTCTTCATCAGATTTGCATGACTTTAGTTTACAACAACTGTGTTTAATTTGTTAACTATTCTTTACTTCTAGATCAAAGTGGAGCCATTCCATTCAGAGTTTTTTTCTGCTTTAAAAATAATTGGACTATGGGTAATTATCAGTGTTGTATAGTGGTGTTATGGAAAATTAGGTTAGGGAACCTTTTGGTACTAAAATAAGAAGCCACTAGAAGCTTCTAGTTGGGGGGTTCTAATTTGAATTTCAAGATTTTAGATGGTGTAACTTGGGTAGCAAGTTAGGATATTAAAGATTGGTAAGAAAAAATTAAAAATTAAAAGGACTTAAGATGCAAAATAAAAACCTGAAGGAAGCCCTAGGTACTTGCCTATAGAGGCATTCATTCTTGCCTTTGAAAGAAAGATTAGAGAGTTAAAAAAGAGATTTCAGTGATTAAAAAAACAAAAAAACCCAAACGGCTGACCTCTTGAACTGTTCTATTGCATTTCTTTAGTAATCCTAGATTTGGTCAATTCCTGAGATAATTTGGATTCAATAATATGGAAAAGGTTTGAATTTGAGTTTTCCATGCTTGGTCTAAAGTTGTTGAAGTTATAGCTTGATTGAGACTGCTTTTTATTACTACTCCATCTCAAATTTCTGGTTCGGACTGGTTTGCTGGAGCTGATATTCTGTTGTCATTACTACTTCTGCACCTCTTTTTCCTTTAATATCCAGGTACAAATTCTGAATCCTTCATGATATAAACTTCAATTTGAAGATGGAATAAAGGCAGTGTTAAAATATTGGTAGTAGTTCTATTTGTACAACAGTTGTGCTCCTTTCATGATGTTTATGTGTTAGTCATTTGATTCGTAATGTAGTTTAGTTGGTTTCTATTTCATTAACTAAGCTTTCACGTTGTAATTAAATAATGGATTGTTTGAGTCAAGCTCTATTTGGACCTTAATTTGTTATTTTAGCTCTAATGTGGGTTAAACCTTCTTGCAATTGATGTTTCAAAGGGGGATCTCATGCTGAATTCTATTAGTTGAAATACAATGATTAGTTTACTCATTTTGAGCAATGCTTGCCTGATTACTGAATTCACGTGGGTTGTTGTTGAACTGTAAATACAAGTTTAGTATGTGCTTTTATGATGTGTGTTAGGGGAAGCAAAATTAAATAACAGCTGAATTCACGTGGGTTGTTATTTATCCAAGTGCTTTAGCTACATAGGATTCTAATACAAGTGATGGATATTTTTCTTTGAGTTTGTAGTTGATGACTAATGCGTGTAAAAGAAATTGCTTGCATATAAAGCTGTCTTTGAACTCGTGCATGAAATTTAAAGTGTAGGTGCATCTGAATTGAAATTGTGGTAGCAATCACTCCCTGCAAGATCTCTTTTTAATACGCTTCTTTGCTCCTAGTGCCTTTACTGAATCGTGTTTTGGGCTATCATTCTTGGCCCAATTGCGAATCACAGTCTTCTTCCACGATTAGACCGCCAAGCTAGGCTTCACTTGGTGCCCAATATTTCCATATATTGAGCCCACAACAACGGTGAGTCGAACATGTCTTCTTTCACCATTAGTATAAGTTTTGGTATGGAATAAATCAGAACTCCACATGTTCTTTAATTAATTAGTCTTGAATCTCTTTAAATGGTAGATTAGAGGTGTTCCATAATAAACGTAAATAGTTTATGGCCCTCATTTTTGATTTAGAATTCCATCGGGTAAAATGATTCGAGGTGTGCCATGCCAAACAAAGATGGCAATTTCACGAGGCTCATTTTAATCGATCTTGTTTAGTCTCTAGAATTCGAGGCGTACCATTTTATGAAATTTCTATAGCCCTCGCAAAGTTGCAAACACGTAATTGCTTTAGGTGCTTTATTTTGATAATTTAACTTCCTAAACTCGGGTCTGCATTTATATGAGAAAAATCAAAATCTCAGCATTAGATAAAACGTGTTGTGGACTGCGGGTGCATCTATGTGACGTGGTTCGAAACATATGACATTGCAACATTCCTTTAATTAATTAAATAAAAGCGGTTAAAAAGTTAAACTTGCACATGGGTTCCAAATGCTTTAAAATCAGATAATTAGGCCAATGATAACAATTGAGCAACTGTGCTAGAACCACGGAACCAGGGAACGCCTAATATCTTCTCTCGGGTTAACAGAATTCCTTACCCGGATTTCTGTCTCGCTGAATGTACGCAGAATCAAACCTTCCTCGATTGAGGATTTAAACCAGTGACTTGGGACACTATTAATCATCCAAAGTGGCGACTCTGAAATTATCAAATAAATAAATTCCGTTTCGATAGTCCTTTAATTTGAAAAACACCATTTCATACGCCCTTTGTGGGGTTGTAGTGTTAAAAAGGAGGTGTGACATCTCTGGCGACTCTGCTGCTGATCAAACCCAGAATCTCTGGTTCAAGGTTCATAATTTGAGCTTAGAATAATTGTGGTGTTTGGCTTTGTTTAATATCTTATGTTATTACATGATTGTGCCCAATGTGCTAAATATTACTTTTATCGCTTTAATATTATTTGAACTGTATATGAGCTGCCGTGAAACTCTTCTATTCTCATCATCGGGGATGTGCTCGCTGGTCGAGACTCCCTATTCTGTTACTGTCATAACCTTAAATCAGAAAGAGGCTTCGACAAGTTACTAAGTCGGATGGCATTTTATTTCCTGGTACGTAGCCCCTTTTTCAACTCGAGTGGTCCGCTCAGGTTCACAGTCTAGAATATATACCTAGGTTTTGAATCTAGAATAAATTAACCTCATGCCGGATTCACAGTAGGAACGCTTATTTGCATCATGCATTTGGCTTAGAGGACTTAACACAGGGGTTGGCTCCGTCTAGGACAGGTTCACCCAAAATAATGGACCATCTTGATGCATCTTGCGTGCTACTTGTGCATTTATTTCGGATTTGAATGCCGATCGTCCTTTGAAAAAAAGAGAAGAAAAAGAAAAGAAGAAAAAAGGAGAGGGGAATTCGAAAAAATGATAACAGTGTGAGGGATGAGGAAGGAATTTACTTGTCTCAAAAACCAATACTGAAATACTGCCGAAACTTTCAAAAATAAAATAAAAACCAAAAACAAAAAGAGTTTGTTTTCAGAAAATAGAAAAAAAACAACAAAGAATGGGATTTTATTTTTGAAATAAAAAAGAAGGAAATAGAAGTTTGTTTTTAATTTTGTCATGATTCTCATAGGGCGTGATATACATAGGCAACCCCCATCGGGCCCAACTTGATTTTTTCAAACAATGGGAAAAAAAGAACTAAATTTTGTTTGTGAGAAATAAATAAGGCAGGTCTTGTCAAAATTAGCCGAGTATCCCCAAAAGAGTGTTGACAGGCTATTATGCAAAGACAGCTGGCCTGGATTATTTTCCACTTTTGGCCGGTAGCAGGCACAACCTTAAAACCTTCCCTAGGAAGTGTTGAAAGGACATATTTGTGAAGCCAAGATTCTATTTTTGAAATAAAAATTCAAAAAAAAAATTTTAACTTTATTTTTGAGTGCAATAAATCATGAGTTTTGCTTAATCACCCTAATAAATATGCAGAATGAGCACGAGTCCAAATTTATCAATAACATTCATGAACAAGATGCTTTGGAGGTGCACATGTAGCGGAATGATATAGGTGAATCAGAGCAAAACAAGGTCATTGCGCACCTGGAATGACTTACTTGGTTGTTGAAAATTAATCCTAGAGGGGACATCATAAAGGCATTGCTTACATTTTGGGACCCGGCCCACAACGTAGTTTATTTCCCGAACTTTCAACTCACCTCGACCCTAGAAGAAATAACCGGATATATCGGAGTTCCCAAAATTCCTCTAAGACATTAGCATCTAATTGCACCAAGGGTCGTCCATGTACACAAATTCTTGGACTCATTAACGATAAGCCGGGGAATTTACAATCCAGATCTGTCAGTCGATTTTTGTACTCCACAGTTTACATACCAAATTTATCGGCATATAGGGCGGTTTAACGACTCGGAAAGTAAAAGTTGTAGCAAGGGGAACCGACTCAAATAGGAAGAACACAAGTGTTTTGCATTTATGGTATTCTTCTTGGCCCTCGTGGGGTTTCCACGGAAAGACGATAATATTGACATACGGATAGCAGGGGTCGTCAGCACTTTGCTCACTCAGGCCAACAACACCCTTACACCCATTCTATTATCTGAAATCTTCCGTGCCCTCACAGCCTGTAAAGCCGGAAGAGATTTCTTCGAAGGATGTAATTTGTTGTTATAGATATGGATGGTTGAACACTTTTAACATCGATCTCAATTCATGAGTTATAGGTCATCGAAATAGAGTTGCATAGAGGAATCTTATACCATAGTTGATAAGTTCAGATTACTAGAGGGGGTCCCAAAATGGGTATCATATCTCTGGACCATAAGCGCAAGTCAGATACAGTGGACGTTTGAGTGGCTCCTCATTGACGAAATTATATATATGCCAGCTAAAGGGCCTCATTTTGTTTTTGATTTGCCTCCGGAGTATCCAACCTTATGCTCCGTATAGGGTACAGTTAGGGAGGTGCCAAATACTTCCCAAGGATGAATACATTAGTCACAATATAGTCGAGATTGGTCCCAATGGTCAGTTTCATGAAGCAGCAGTCCGCCAGATTTGTTGCGAATGTCAGTACTTGACGGCGACACTCGAGTACGAGACATGTCTAAAGGCGAGGTGGAACCATGGCACCTGGCTTGTTATAAAAAGGAAATAGTGTTCAGAAGGCCAACTAAGAGGCCATATCTTCAGGAGTTTGCTGAGGCATCACAAGAACAATGGAATTGGTTAGCTCAGGAAAATGAATACAGGGCCACAATAGGGAGATTGGAAAAACAAGTCAAAGACCTTCAATTCGAAAATGGTTTGCAAGCCACGGAAGGCAAGGGGGGAAAAAATAGACTAGCCAAAGAAAATGAAGCTTTAACATCCCAAATCAAAGAATGAAAATAGCCATAGAGAATCCCACCAGAAATGCGAAGGATGAAAACTCATAGACAATCTGAGGCGGAATGTCGGAGAATATGGTTTTGACATAAACAAAGTAGAGGGTGAGCTGTCAAGATCCCATAAACAATTGGCCAACAATATATAGGAACGAGCTTGCATGATTGAACAATTGAAAGAAAGATACAACAACAAGGTTGCAGGGTTTAAGAAGAGGGTTATCATGGTCGAAAATAAAATGGCTATGCAGGAAAAAGACTTTAATGCTGAGGTAGAGCATTGTTACACACCAATAGCATGACTCTAAAGTTATTTGCAACAATTTCAAGAACTAAATCGTGAATCCAAAAAAATTTGGAGGCCAGGGCTCAGCAGATTGGGCGATCGTTGCAAGAAAACGGTGCTATTAGGGAAAGGGTACATATGATTGTTGATTACATCACCGTAAAGTGTAGCCACTATGAAGATATGACAAGATCCATGTTTTTACCACCGCAATGACCTTCGTTTTTCAAGTGATGGGAGACCTCCACAACCTCCAAGGGGATTTAGAACACAGGTCTACGGCGAGACCGAATGATGTCCCGCAAGCTCCAGGAGCATTAGAGGATTGAATGTATTCATGATTTTTCACTTGACTCTGTTCGCGAAGTCTTTATTTTTATTGTGAGTCTTCTATAGGTTATCAACTCGATTACTTTCACCTTTGTTTCAGAGTCTGTTAGTTTTGTTTGAGTCGAAGTCTGTTGTTTTCTTCTCTTAAGATCTGCTAGTGGTGTGAACAAGTGTTTTATTTTATGAAAATTGAAAATTTCAAAAATATTTTCTGTAATTAATTGCCAAAACTACGCGCTGTCTAATTCGTGCGGGGTCATGATACATAGGAAATCTCGTAGGATTCGACCATAACCAAAATAAAAAAAAGAAAGAGAAAGAAAAATAAAAGAGAGAATCATATGAGAAAAAAATGGTAAAATAAATGAGAGAACAATAAAGAACAAAACAAAGAAGGAAAAAACAAGCTGAGCAAAAGGAAAAGGTAAGAAGAAAAGAAAACAAGAGAGATAAATGGTATAAGATAAAAGCGGGGATTACGCAAGCAGCAAATCCGTGTGCATAATAGAAACCGGTAACTGCGTAGGTGCATTAATCCCCGAATATATGGCTACCTATATGTTAAAGTCTAACCGCTAACAAGTTTTGGTGTTGTTTATCTCAGTTCATAGAATGGTGGTTAGTTTTTGCGGCATTCTGGACCAGTTACTATATCACTCGGTCTGAAAGCAAGCTGACTATGGCCAACCAAGAAACTGACGCAAGTATCATTGATCCCTAAAAAGAGGCATAATAGTTGGATGTTAACTCAATGAAAGAAGAGATTTACAAACTGAAACATCAGATGGCTGAAATGTATCAGACATGGGTGGGAGGGCAACCACCACCAGCTTATCCTACAAACGACCTTCATTCCACTGTTAGACCAGTCACATGAATGCCCTATCACTGATTCCACCCCCAAGTTTTACCATCTACCCACAATACGTGGGTACAACTTCTTAGGCACCCACAGCTCAACCACCCAAAGTTGTTGCTCACCCCCTCCATAAGTTTCTCCCATCTATGTGGCACCTAATCTCACGGCACTCCACAGATCATCCAGTGAGCCTTTTCTCCAAGTTCCTGAAAACCAGTATTACTCACCCAAACCACCTTCAAAGCCCACGAACTCTACTCTTATGCTTCCCATTTTGAAATCCCTGTTGAGGTTGAAAAACCAGTCAAATATCCCGAGCAAGAGGAGGTGCTCAGGAAAGTCAAAGGTTTAGAGGAATCATTCAGAGATATGCAAGGGTTGGGAGCCAAGTGAGTGTGGTATATGAATATCTCTGTTTTTTCCCAGATGTGCAATTGCCTTCAGGATTTAAGATGCCCAAGTTTAACTTATACGACAGACATGGTGTTTCGGTGGCACACCTAAGGGGTTTCTGCATCAAGATGAGAGGGGCGGGAGGAAAAGACAAATTGTTGATGGCATACATAAGTCAAAGTTTGAGTGACTCGGCATTGGAATTGTACACCCACATGATCATGCTTGGTGGTATACATGGGACGATCTAGCACAAGCATTCACCTGTCATTTTCAGTACAATCTGAGAGTTTCAAGGAATATGGCTTCCGTTGGATGGAGCAGACAGCAAGGGTCAACATGCCAATGAAGGAAAGTTAAATGGTAGATTATATATTTCAAGCTTTAGAGCCTACACATTTTGGTCACCTGGTATCGGCAGTGGGTAAATCATTCAATGAGGTAGGAAAATGGGGAGTATGGTCGAAGAAGGACTTAAATCCAACAAGATTATGAGTTATTCAAGCAATCAAAGAGACAACCTAGGCTATCCAAAGCGGGATCGGGGGAGTAATTGGAAAGAAGAAGAAGGAAGAGATACCGACAACTGACTCAGGAACTTGGTTTAGGCCCCAGGGACCATCCCATTAAAACCAGCCATGATCTCACCATCAAACCTATCTACACACTCCATATAGCCTAAAAAACAATACTATCCACTTCCTGATACCCATTTCTCCGTCCATCATGCGCAAACATATACTCAACCCCCCGCCCACACATAATGGCGTGCCCCAACCCCACAAAATAACTACCCAGCTCCACAAAATAACAACCCCCAATAGCTAACCAACAACACCCAAGACCAGCTTTCCGGGCCAACCAAGTTTTAAAAACTGAGAGAATGTAGAAAAGGAGAACTTTCGACCCCTTGAGAGAATCATATACCGGATTATTCCACAGGTTGAGACAGTTAGATATGTTGAGGCCGATTGAAGTAAAATTGTCAAATCCTCATCCGAGAAATCTTTACTATTATGTCACTTGAGTATTGTTCTGGCGCCTCGGGGCATGACATAGAGAAATGTTCGCATTTGAAGTGCGCTATTCAAGAACTCATTGGTTCATATTAGATTGAGGTGCAAGCTCAAGAATCACCCAATATTAATCAAAATCCGATGCCTGCTCATCAAGAGGCATATATGATTGAGATAGTGCACAAAGAGGGGAGACCAAAAAGCCTTACCTAACTATCATGATGATTCGAGCAAGTGAACGGAAGACGGGTGAGACATTGATAAGGGAGATGTCGACACTTAAGTTGAGTGGAGCATGCAATGAGACTTTGTTGTATTCAAGAAGAAATCGCAGAAAGACGGGATGATAAGACAAGAAAATGCAGGGTAGTTGTACCGGGGGTAGCAAGCAAGCCCGTCGTAGTCGTGGAAGGCGCTCGTTCAGATCCTGTCATTATCAAACCTGTAACTCAGCTACAAATGATCAGTATCAAGGTAGTACCTTTGAACTATGACCGTGTAACAATGACTTACAAAGGGAAAGAAGTTAGGGAAGAAGTTTATGAGGCCTACAGATTGACCCGATTGGGGAGGTGCTATGCCCTAGAGAAATTTAGGAGGACCAAACCGACCAAGGATAACTCAGTGTTGGTAAAGAAAATCATAATTGAAAAGTAAGTAGCAGGGTTTTTGAAAGAGATTGAAATGCAGGATTATTATATTGTGGAACAACTGAGAAAAACACCTGCTCAAATCTCGTTATTATCATTGTTGAATCATTCGGACAAGCACCATCGGGCATTAATGAAGATCCTGAACGAGGCCTACGTTCCTGATAAAATCATAGTCAACCATTTGGAGAAAATAGCCAATAAGATTTTGGAGCTGAACAAAGTCACTTTTGAATTCGATGAACTGCCCTTATAAGGAACCGAGCATAATACGACACTCTATCTCACAGTAAAGCACGAAGATTATGTGGTCACACGAGTATTGGTTGATAATGGTTCAAGTGAAACTATTTGTCCTCTTTCTACGTTGAACAAGTTGAAGGTGGATGATGACAAAATTCACAAGAACAACATTTGTATGTGAGAGTTTGATGGCGAGGGAAAAGATTCGGTCGGTGACGTAGTGCTCGAGCTGACAATCGGACCAGTTGAATTTACCATGTAATTCCAAGTGTTGGATGTTGCTCTCTCTTACAACTTGCTATAAGGATGACCCTGGGTCCACGTTTCTAGAGTAGTCCCCTCTACTTTGCATGAAAAGATTAAATTTGTATGGAATCGACAAGAAATATTTATGCACGACGAGGACCATTTGTATGCTCACAGTGATGATATTGTGCCACTCATCGAGGCGGATGATGACAAGCGGACCTAGGTGTATCAGGTTCATGATACGATATCAGTAACAAAGGTGCCAGAGGGAGATGTTTTCCAACCCCAATGTTAGTTGTTGCTCAAGTCATGGTGGTTGTGGACATGTTGAAGAACCGGTTTGTTTCAGGAAAAGGTTTGGGGCGTCACTTCAGGGTATCAGACAACCAGTATCTCTCCCCATGAACATGGACACCTTTGGTTTGGGATTCAAGTCCACAATTGCAGACATAAAGAGTGTCAGAAAGATGAGAAAGAAAGCATGGGACCTCCCAAAGACAGTGCCTCGTCTCTTCAGATTTTTTGTTAGGACCGACGCTGAAAAGTGCCAACAACAACAAGTTCCAGTTCTGTGGGTGACCCTGATAAGGAATTGCTTGAATGGTTTGAGAAGTTGTTTGAAGATGTTAATGTGGTAGAATAGGGAGAGGGCCCTAGCAAGGCAGATGTGCAATTTTTTGGGTCATGTACAAAAGTAAATAATTTGGTAGTTTGCGTTGATTTTTCTTTCCATTTCTCTGGATTATTCTAATGTTATCATTTAGAATCTTTGTTCCATCCGTTAGGATGGGTAAATCCTTGTTATCTTTCAATTTAAACGTAATGCAGATTATATATTTTGACAGTGCTAATAGTTTTTTTGCTTATTCTTTTCGTTCTTGTAAAATTATCTTTTTGTTGGCTCCAATAATATGACATGCATAAGGACTCTTCGGCCTAGTCTTGAAAGCCGGTCTAGTTCAGAAGTAATAATTCAAGAGATGAGGAAAGGGTTTTCATTAGTTAAGAGTTGTTAGGACCCTCCTAGCTTTCAAAGATATTTGGCAACGCGATTTGAATTAAAACTCAGAGGTACACCCAACACCAAACTGGGGCAGAAAAAACTATTTTTGTTTCGCTTGTTTTGTTATAATCAAGTTTTAAGGAAGCAGATTCAGGAAATACTTTTCATGTTTTTGCAATCAAGTGCCCACCTGGATAACAAGGGTATACATTTTAAGAACAAGGAAATACATTTCAAGTTTTTGGTAATCAGGAGACCACCTGGATAACAAAGGAATACATTTCAAGTTTTTGGCAATCAGGCGCCCACATAGATAACAAGGGAATACATTTCAAGTTTTGGTTATCAGGCGCCCCACCTGGAGCACAAGGGAATACAATTCAAGTTTTGGTAATCAGGCGCCCACCTGGAGAACAAGGGAATACATACATTTTCAAGTTTTTGGTGATCGGGCGCCCACCTGGAGAACAAGGGAATACATAAATTTCATGTTTTTAGTAATCAGGCCACCTGGAGAACAAGAGAATACATTTCAAGTTTTACAAATCAGGCGCCCACTTGAAGACCAAGGGAATATATTTCAATTTTCATTTCAAGTTTTGTCAATCAGGCGCCTTCTTGGAGAACAAGGGAATACATTTCAATTTTATTCAAGTATTGTAATTAGGAGTCCACCTAGAGAACAAGGGAATACATTTCAAGTTTTGGTAATCAGGCGCCCACCTGGATAATAAGGGAATACATATCAAGTATTGGTAATCAGGCGCCCACCTGGAGAATAAGGGAATACTTTTCAGGTTTTCGCAATCAGGCACCCACCTGGAGAACGCGGGAATATGTTTCATGTTTTGGTAATCAGGGCCAACCTTGAGAACAAGGGAATACATTTCAATTCAATTCAAGTTTTGGAAATCAGACACCCATCTGGAGAACAGGGAAACACATCTCGGATTATTGTTTTCTAAGGCAAAAAAGGAGTTTCACAGTAAGAGAATGCAAGACAACAAGGAAACAAGGAGTTTCACAGGAAGAAATACAAGTCAGCATGTAATAAGGATCAAGAGAAAGTTTGAATACATAGATAGGTTACTTTTTAATCGAAATGTCATAGCTTAGTCTAGCTTCTTTTTTTGGACATGGTGTAATAAGGGGTTTAAGCAGGCAGTAGCAGTAGCAGCAGCAATAGTGAGACCACAGCTTCGGTAGTCCCAACTACCAAACACTCCTGAACTACACTGACCTGATTCTTTTTTAGTGAGGATATGTAGGCAACCTTTGTAGCAGGGCGCGGTCAAGATTTTCAAAATGATTCTAAAGGAGTATTCTAACGGGGAAAAATCTCTCGTGTCCGGTCATTTATCTTTGCAGGGTAGGTGTTTGGATTGTAAAGGGTGCAGAATTAAAAGTGGGTCTAGGTAGTGCAGGCTGTGTTGTGGTCGAGCATGGCGGAGCGGTGAAAATGTTTGGGGATGCCCTGGAGATGAACATCTGGGGGCGAACCTCACAGGGTGTTCCTACGAAATGAGCTGATATTGTTGGCTGTCTTAGTGGGATATTTGGGTGATTGATTGGGACATTGGAGGTACCACTCATTCTAGAGAAATATTCTAGGAATCCTGGGATTGTGCTTGGTGGTTCTCTTTCGTTTCCCCAAGCATCCCACATTTCCATAACCCTAAGATACAAGATTCTGTTCTCTTCGGCAGATGCTGATTCGGAGGTCGGGATGCCCGATATGGGGCCATCATCTGCAATGGGAACCATTGGTAGAGTCATTTCTGAAGACATTTTGATGGTTCTCTTTGATCTAGTAAATTATCGGTCTGAAACCCGGTTACCATGAAAATGAACCACCGTTCTTGATAACCTTGGACTTCAATAATGGACAGCATCAAACAATTAGTTTGTGAAAAATAATAGATAGGTAATTGCACGTTGGGGTGTAATGCACCTATGTAGTTAAATGGGTTTCTATATGTTTTGCAACGGTTTCGTCTCGGCTTTGCATCCTTTTTATTTAACTCTTTTTTTTCTTGCTTTTCTTTTCTATCATTTCTCTTTTTTTTTTTATTCATATTGTAGTTATTCACAAAATTATGACTAGATAAGATGAGGATTGCCTACATATCATGATGCCACGTGAATAAGAACATCATGTAGTTCAATGAAACAAAAAATACGAAAAGTAAATAGACAATTTTTAGGAATTTTAAATTTTCATTAATAAAACTTCAATTGCAAAAGATGTTAACTACTCTTTTTTTGGAACTAAAACTATAGACTCAACATACAGCAAAATATAGATTCAATGAATGAAAACTCAGGAATGCATTAATGCATCAACCATCGGGGCCCACGGGGCATCATTCGGCCTCGGGGTGGGCTTATGTACGAGACACCCTTGTAGCTGCTCCAAATTACTCATGAATTTGCCGTGGAAAAGTCATCACTATGGAAAAGAAGGTGGTACGAGTCATGTCGTCACACGCTTGGCACTTCATGGAAATGTAGTCAGTGATGGTTTTGATCCTTTCTCTAATTTTTCCTTTTTCCTAAAGTAATCGCCCTATATGTCGGTTCTTGGCTTCTAATAGTTGGGAGTCATGAAAGTGTTGATCTTGCATTTGCTGTATTTCTTCCTCAATTTTAGCCATCAAACTATAACATTGCTCCGTACCAGCCTTAAAATCTTTAGCTCGTTCGCTGGCCTCATCCTCAAGAGTAGTTACATTTCTTCTTAGGCTGGTAAAGGTCCCTTAGTAGTTTCTCTTCATTTGCTACACAAATCGTGCTCGTTCGCTTTATTTATCCATCGTGCCCGTATTTTTACTGGATTGTCTTGACATTCGAGGACTTTATTTTTTAGTTCACTTATAAGTCCCTCATCATCCTGACTTCTTTTCGGGTTATTGGCAGCTAGTTTCATCGTTTCTGAGCTTTAAGGGCCTCATTTTCCTGGGGGAGTTTCTTCTTCTCTCCCTTATTGGCTGTGGCTTGAACACCATTTTCAAATTGAAGCTCCATGACTTGCCTTTCCAATTTTCTTATCCTGGCCTTGTATTCATTTTCTTTGGTCAACCAGTCCCATTGTGATTGTGCCTCAACTGTGAATTGTTGCACATGTGGTCTCTTTGCAGGCTTTTCAGGAATTTAGTATTTCTTGCCGAACCAATCAAGGTACTTAGGGTAAACCTCACCTCTAGCTCGGTCTTGCACTATGGTCTTGGGTCCAATAAACCTACATTCATTCCACGCTTGGTGAATTTTCCCTTATGGAAATGTAGCTTTTTGGCCCAGCTCAATGGCATATTTACTCAAATCTTCATCATTGTGGACAGTTTGAAATCTTCCTAATTGGTGCAACAGTATGTATGGAGCATAAGGTTAGATGCTCCGAATAAACATCAAGAGGATATAAGATAGTTCAGCTGACATGTACACTGCTTCGTTGACGGGAAGCCATCCAAGTGCCTACCCAAATTTGTCGGCAGTCAAGGATCTCAAATTTACAAGCCAAGATTCAGTACCCATAGGGAATTCAATACCTTCAACCCGGCTTTCAAACTCTTCAATGCAGCTCAGACCGGTCAAACCATAATTTAGATACCCAACCCGGTGACTGCGGTGTTCTTGTATCCATAATTGAAGTAACAAATTGCCATCCTGCAAAGACATTCCCCCTTCTCGACAGATAGTCAAGGATCAGTCGATTTCAGACACAATAAGAGGAACCATAGTGTTGTTTGCTTTCTTGATTGCAATATCAATCTTTCCTACAAGACCTATCTCTGTATTCCCATCTAGCCGGGGACAGCCTACAACACCCAAGAAAGCTACCATAAAAGCTAAAACCTATCTTGCCTCCCTTTTATCTTTATTTTCGGCATGGGTTAGACCGATGTTTGGCTCTTCAAGACCTCAGTAGTTACCATATGGATGATACAAAAACTGGAGTGTGCAATACCTTTCAGATAGATTTCTGTCCTGAACATCCCGACTAATTCTTAGTAAATCCAGAAACATGTGGGGGGACACATATGTTGGTGATAATAGATATCGGCTTCTAAGGTTTCCAATGAAGCCCGCATAACTCACAACTTCCTCCAATGTCGGTATGAGCTCAAAATCAGAAAAATGGAACACGTTGCAAGTCTGGTCCCAAAAAGGTCTTAAAGCTTCAATTATGTCCGACCTTTGCTTGATGTTTAATAGTCCGACAAGGCCTCCCAAAACATTTACCACTATTTCTCTACTGCCCTTTCCTAGATCATGCAACCACATGTGGAGCTTCAAGGGGGTCTCATTAAGGACTATGAAGGGTTCAATTTCATTCGTGCTCATCCTACACATTTATTAAGGCAATACAATAGCTCATTTTGTCCTAAAAGGGGAAATAACAATATATTTCATTTTCTTCCAAAAATTTTAAAACAAGACCTTAGCTTTGTGGATACGACCCTTTATCACTTAGGGGAAGAAGATAGTAAGGATGTACCTGCTAACCGTTGAAAAATATTGCAACGTGGTTGTTCTTGCAAAACAGCCTTTCGGTGTCCTTTTGGGAAATCTGCTACTTACACAAAATATGCAAAAATCTCACCTCACACAATGCACATGATGCATTAAGGACTGCCCGGACCTGACTCTCGAGATAAAGAAACTAACATAGTCATCATAGAATTCCAGCATACGGGAATTAATCATAAGAGTCCAAAACAACGAGCCTTAGTGTCAAAACTAAGCCACATATACTGGCAAGGCATGTAACTATGGAGATCATGAAGAAAGTACTTAGTTTTAATGCTCCAGACCTAAGCCCCTATATAAAGCATGTCAAAATCATAGGTACTCAAGTTCTCCCCAGTCCATTATTGTTCAACAAGAAAAAAGAGAGTTTTTTTTTGTTTGGAATTTAAACCCTCAAGAAAACTGTGTAGGAAGTCCATCGTCGGAAGTCTCAAATTTTTGAAATTTCTACCTACAAAAAGATACTACCTGGTTCAAAGAGTCAGCCCTTGGAAAAGAACCGTGGCCATAAGAAAAACCGAGAGAGATTGTTTCTAACTAAATTTTTTATTTATTTTTTAATAGAACTAAAATAGCATAAAAACAACCAAATAGTCTCTTCACCAAATATGTAAAATTATGCATTGTCCCCAATGCATACTCATAGTTACAAGAGCTAAAAGAAATTCCCTAGTAGGCCAATAGCCGAAACATTAACAGTTCATTAGGGGTATTCAGACTTCTCGCAGATAAATAAAAAATAACCATCTCCCTTGCTTTTGCCTTCTTTGAATAGCCTTGCTTCCATGCTCCTATATAAATAAAAAAAATAACACCACGACAATAGTATAATAACAAAAATTAAAAAAATAAAAATAAAAGAAAGCAGTAAAGCTGGGTTGCCTCCCAATTAGCGCTTGATTTAATGTGGCGGCACAACGCGAATCACTTTTTTCCTCCATTTCGAGCTTATGAATTGACCTTCAAGTTTTGCCTCAAGTTTTCTACTATGCTCCAAGGATTTTGGAACAAATCTAATAGCCCTAAGAAAATAATGTAGTATTCTTCACTTTTAGCATTTGCATAAGGTATGTAATCCTGACTTTCTGGCAAGAAGATTTCATAACATACGCATCTTGTTCCTCGTTCATCGACACCTCAATTGGCTCAAATGACTCTATTTCCATATCATCATCGATACATAAAATGAAAAAATATTTAGAGTGTGGAACAATAAGCTCAATTACATGAGCATTTGGACTGTCAACATTCTTAATACCAATGACACTAGAGTCCACTAAATATGTGTCCTCAATGTCTTTGGTTGGCTCTTGTATTTCTTCTACAACATCGACATCCTCTAATTCTAGTTTGGTAGATTGTTGGTATTCTACTTTTACCTCCTCCATTAGCACCTCAATTTATGCATCTAATGCATGTTTTTTTGGCTATTATCCATAATATTATCTTGTGGAACATTTAATGCATTAGCCTCGAGGTGGTTCCAGGTTAAGAATAGTTGCCTCGTGCCTTTGGATAGTATCATATTGCCATTGTATTTATAGTTGTTTCTCATTACTTTGTTTACTGACACTTTAACCTATTAAAAATTTGGTATTTAGCGACCTAAAAAAGAGACCAGCATTGGTCTATTTAGGCAAATTACCGACCAAAAGCCGTTCAAACATGCTTGGTCGCTATTTTGGTGGTCATTTTAGTATATCGACGAAGGTTGGTCGCTAATTACCGACCAATGTTGGTCGCAAAGTTAAAAAGACCGACTATTCAATTTAAAGCATATACCAACCAACTCTGATCGGTAACAATATTTTAATAATTTAATTTTACCAATCAAAGTTGGTCGGTATATTAAAATTACTTTATGTTATTAATTATTAAAATTTAAACATTAACGACCAAAGTTTGTCAGGATGGTAAAATATATATTTTAATAAAAATTTAAAATTTAACCATACCAGCCAAAGTTGGTCGGTAAAGTTGAAATCTGGGTAATCCTTGTTCAACAACAGACCAACTTTGGTCGGTATTTTTAATTTTTATAAATTTTTTAAATTAAGTGACCAAGGTTGGTCACTAATCAGCACAATTATTTTATTAGGAACCGACCAACTTTGGTCGGTTTTCTAGGTTTTATTTTTGGCATAAAATGCTTATTTTGGCAGCTACACCACCTGCCACCATGCCGAAATTCCTAAATAACAACAACAACAACAATGAAAACAATAACAATAACAACACAATTTAATAAATACATTAAAACCCACAAATTAATGTTCAATAGAACTAAAAAAATCCAAAATCAAGTTCAAATTTATTACAACTAGTTCAAAATCGGTTATATTTGTCTAGTTCAGAGTATATAATAGTCAAGGAATGTTTTTACAACATCTTACCGTCTGATGAACTTTCATCTAAAAGACGATGTCGAGAAGAGTCTTATGGAGAATGGAAAGAACGACCATGGGGAGAGCAGGAGGAATGATCAAGGGGATGACGGGAGGAAAGAAGGAACACTCACGTTAAAGTCAAACCTCTGGCGGTAACTGGCCAGACTCGGACAATAGAAAAGATCCAGTAGATAGGATAGTTCTGATCTGAGCTTGCATGCTAAGGAACAGAGCATCCCTAAGTCTTTCTCTTTCCTTAGCCTCCTCTAGCTCGGATGTGAGCTTTGTCACAGTATCCCGCATAGCGGAGAGGCTATCCCCATCAAGTTGCTCGCCATGCGAGGAAGTACCTATTCCTTACATTACACACGTATAATGATGGAATTTCTTAGTAGAAAGCCTGTATACCTTCCCCTATTTTGGACAGCCAGCAGACTCCATCCATATTCTTTCAGCATCCTCGTCTGAAGGTTGTGTTGGATCGCCCGATTCACCAGCTAACTGAGTGCGGATGAATTCCACCACATTAGTTTGGTAGCGACCCTATTATTCAAAACTTTTATAAAAGTAAATTAAATACTTAAAGAAAGTGGAAGCTTATATGTATAGTCGAGGCCCGGTCCTTGACCCAACTTTCTTGATCTATCTCTTTATTCTTCTTTAAAATATGCATCTCCTTGAACAATTCATCATGGTTGATTGGGCGCTGTAACTTGTTTTCCTAAACAAAATTAATTTAGTTATTAAGAAAAATTGATATAGTTTGAAAATTAAAAAAATTTAACCAATTAAGTACCAATATTCTTTTTATTGTCCCTAGATTGATCGCACCTCCATTGTGCAAGGCGCCTCCCTTCTAAGATGTGCATTCTTTATTTCTTTTTTTGCTATGTTCTATGAACTTTACGGTTAGCCATTGCCTTTGAAAATTATCCCATAAATTATTAAGTAACCAGTCAAGCTTCATTTTCTTCTTTCTAGCTTCGGAGAAAGTATGCGACAATCGCTTGTGAGTTTTGTGATGGAAATTTACAACCACTTATGCGCTATAACGATGTTCCTATACACACTTGCTCTGTATTTAAAAATATAAATATTATATGAAAATATCATAAATATAAATTATTAAATTACTTAGAAGAAAATTTATACCTTACATTGATTAAATATTTGCTCTTTCAGCGAGAATGGAAAATCAGTCAAAATCGGATAAGGGACATCAAAAAGCTTTCTGATGGATTTGATGATTATCCTTATAGTCTTATAACTCAGGATGAACTTGAAATTTAATAATTAAGATATATTAATATCTTAGTAAAAACTTAACAAAATAATAAATTAAAAAAATAACAAATAACTCTTATCCATCACCCTCGGGGACTATCTTGATCCTGCCATATCGATCATAATGCAACTCCTCGTCATCATCAACATCATCATGCAAAGCATGTATATGAGAGGCATGTGTGGACGGTGTAGAGGGGTCACGGCTACTACCTCGCATGCAAAGACCTGAAATATATGAATGCAATGATGAAGATAGTTGCGGATCCATGTGACTACAACATAGTTGGATGGACCCGAAGTGGCTGTGATACTATTGGTTGTGACCTGAGTGGCTGTGATCCATGTGGCTGTGACATGTATGGATACGATCCATGTGATGTAGATGGGTGCGATGTACGTGGTTGTGAGGTAGCTGGACTATATGTACAACGTATAGCCTTATACCCTGTGATGAACGACTACTGTCAGCACGAGGTGTAGGAGTTCGTGATGCTGTGGTAGCTCAATATAGCTGTAGGGTGAAGAATAAGACATAGGCATAATCATAGGCATCTCTGAAGATGGTAGAGCAGATGGACTATTATTTTCTACCCTCTTCTTTCCCTTTCAGCCTTTTCTCAACCCTGAGAACCTGTAGGGCTATTGTTACCTTTACCCTTGCCTGCCATCTGCATAATATAATACACACTCAGATTGAAATATATAAGAAACTAGGTATAAATGAGAATTATTTCTTTAGCTTCATTTGTGGATTCTTTGTCCTCATTTTCTATAATTCTTAGATTATTTATATCAACTTCTTCCAATATGTATTAAGGATGTTCCAAATCATTTTCTAGGTGATCGTCCACTGTTTGGTGAACACCAAAGATATCATTTTGATATGCAACCTCTAACACATTCTCAACTTCTACTGTCACGACTCAAAATCCACTAAGGGTCGTGATGGTGCCGAACACCACTGTCAGGCAAGCCAACCAACATACTTAATTAAATTCTCGTTTTAATAATTTTGAAAACTATGATTTTTCTTCAATTTTACCAGTAAAAGATAACCGTGTAAAATCGAATATGAATGTTAAGTAGTTAATACTAGATACCCATAATACTCCTAGAACCCGATGTCACAAGTGCATGCACATTTACTAGGGAATGACGAAAAATATGGTAACTGTCTGGAATACAAGTGCACAGAAAGGAAAATACAGTACCATACTCTAATGGAGACTCTGTTGGCTGCAGGTCATCTCGATAATTGTAGCTAACGTAAGTCTTCATATCGACCATGCCGCTATGCCACTAAGCAACTAGCCAAATATGAACTTGTGCAATTAAAATACACAACATGTGTAGTATAAGTACGAAAATAACGTGTACCCAATGAGTATCCCGTCTAATCTCGAAGAAGTATAGATGAGAAGTCGACTTTGACACTTACTAGTAGACCAATGGTAATATTATTAATGTGATGAATTACAGATTTATTAAGAACAACAGTAATTCAAATAAAAGTCTCCTGATTCATAATCCACTAATTAATAATTATCTCAAATCGGGGAGAGAAAATTTTAATATCAATAACTTTCCAGGCCATAAATACAGGGATGTGCATATCATGTCGAGGTTGTACAACCAGATCCAACAGAAATATAAAATGTGCAAACAGCGCGAACGATAGATGCATCTATTACCCTGCTTGCGAATCATATATGCGACGCGAGCCAATTTAAATAAACAATCACCCTACTTGCGAATCATACTTGCGACACATGTACACACAGAAATTCATGCTCAAACAACCAATTAAGAATTTATCGGGGAACATTTATCCAAATAAAAGCCAATTCTCTTTTAACTATTAAAAAATAAAGTTTAATACTTATACAAATTTATTTACCAATTTGATAAGATTTAAGCAATCAACTGCCAACAAGATTATAGATATTCCATGTGTAGCCTGCTTTTGCGTCTGAGACTACCCGTACTTACACATATTAGTAGCTAGCACAGACTCTCGTCACCTCGTGGGTACGTAGCTCCCACAAATAGAGCACATAACCAATTATTTTACCGACGTGGACAATTCCCTCTTACTAGGTTAGAAAGTAGACTTACCTCGCTCTAAAATTTCCATAAGCAGCTTCCAAGCCTTTCCAACGACTCCAATTGATGCACAACGCCCCAAAAAAATTTAAATGATGGGAAAACCAATAAAAATTCACGGTAATACTTGTACAATTCAAATTATATAAGTTTGCAACTTCTATCAAAAAGTTGATCAAAATACCCTCGGGCCCACGTGCCCAGACTCCGATATTTCTCGAACATAAATTCTACCCATAGGTTTACTAACTCAAATATACAATTTTCTCTAATTTTCATGCTCAAATTCAAGGTAAAAGTCCAATATTCTAAATTCTAGGTCTTCCCCAAAAATCCCAAATTTATACTAATTTTTCATTTCTTAATCCATGTAAGATCACATAATTAGAAGGTGTTCCATCACATCAGAAAAATTGAGTAGAAATATCTTTTCCATCATACTAGAAGTTACACGAATGTTCTTATCCATCTGGAGTAGGTTTTCTTCCCTTAATGTGGTAGAACACAAGTATTTGAAAAATAAACTAATCTCTATGATGTGTTTTCAGATTCTTTCAAGAAAACCACAAAATGCAATAGGTAGTAATGCCTCCATGAAAACATGACAGTCATGACTTTTTAAATGGATTAACTTCCCTACCTCCATATCTACTTTTTCCAAGATTCAACGCATAACCCTTAGTAATATTCAATTTCATAACCCAATCACAAATTTGCCCTCTTTCCTATAAAGTGAATGTGTAACTTTTTATTTGGGCTTGAACACCTTACAATTGTTTGTTGTCTAAGTACAATTCAAGCTTCCTGTAATACTTTTAAGTCCATTCTAGTTTTCAGGTTATCCTTTGTCTTGCCTTTAACATCCATCACTATTTTTAACAAATAGTCAAAATAATTCTTCTCAATATGCATGACATCAAGGTTGTGACGGAGAAGTGCACCAGCACAACAAGTACTACAGCAACAATGACAATATATATAAAAGCACGAGAAGTAAATCAACTCGAGAACTTTCGACCACAAGGAGGCAGTAAAAACGAGCTCACATGGAATAATCACAACAGAGAATACTAAGCATACTAAGAACAGCTCAACAAGGGAGAAAATAATGTGAAGCAACAATCTCACAATGTGTAGTTCAACAACAAGGAAGCTAGCACGAATCAAATAATTTCAAATACGGAAATGTTAACTAAATATAGGATACCTAATCTTCTTTTAAGTTTGGGCAATTTACGTAGAATACACAACATTTTCAATTAAGGATGAACAGAGAGAAGATAATCATAACCTCATTATGACTCAACAATTACAAGAGAGATCATAATGACTTCCAGTAAAGACAAATAGTTACGGAAGATAGAATGACAATAGAAGAGGTAAAAATATTCAAATAAGCAAAATAAGAGTCAAATAGGCAATAAGAATGAATCATAAAGCAATTAATTCCAATTAAAGCATGTAGATGCGAAACTAGTAAATAGAAGCTCAATCATATCAAGAACAACTTTATACTCAGTTAATATGAGGACTTAAAAACTCTAAGGCCAAATTTTCGCAAATAAGTCCAAACACACACTTGTCACCTCGCATATACGGACTACAATAGACATGGAAGACTTAAATCCTAAGGGGAAGTCCCTCACATGAGGTTAGAAAAGATGCTTACCTTAATCCGGCCAATTTAATACCTAATTTAGCTTATCCTTTACCAATTCATCAACGCTCAACTCAATCTAACCAAAAACGACTTGAATACATAAAAAACAAGAGAAAACAATTTCAATTAACAAAATTATGATTCCTGTACAATTTGCAAAAAGTCGACAAAAGTCAACTCCCCTAGTCCGCACCTCGGAACCTGACAAATTTATGAAAACTGTATACCTATTACGATACGATTACACCCATACAAAAATTATCTAATTTCGGCACCATTTTGTCCCTAAAATCAACATTTTACATTTTTAAATGAATTCACAATTTTCCCAAATTTTCCTTTAGATTATTATGAATGTGATGTTAACTCTAAGATATAATCACAATATATAGCTTGAAATTGAGTAGAGACACATACCCAATGATTTGATATGAATATCTTCTCTCACAATTGCTCATTCTCTGAGTTAGGGTTCAAAGAATATGAAAAATGGATAAAACTCGAGTTACACAGCTAAAAACAAGTTCCAGATGTTGCATTTGCAATGATTGCAAGCTCTCGCAAATGCGAATAAAGCCTTCGCAATTGCAAACAAGAAAGGGCTGGAAAAGGTCGCATTTGCGATGAAAAGTCTACAATTGCATAATGCATTGCGATAGATATGTTCGCAATTGCGACCATACTAGAAGCAGTAGTTTTTCGACAATAAAATAAGTATAACTTTCTCATATGATGTCCAATTTTGATAATTCTTTTTGCTATGTCTCCGAAATTAGGAAACGGATCTAATGGTTTAATAAAAACTGAATTTGTAGCTCATTTACCTAATTTGGTACCCTTTATTCCCAAATAAACAACGTTGAAACATCAAATAAGAGCTCAATAAAGCTCAAAACACACTCGATGCCCACCGGGACCCCGTCTAAACACGCAAAAAATCACATAAATTAACACGTACTTGCTCAACGTCTCAAATTAAATCAAACAATGCCAAAATGGTGAATCAAACCATTAATCAAAATATGAACTTCCCAATCTTCAAACTACAAAAACTTGTGCAGAAGCCGATTAGCTCAAACTGGAATGGCGCCAAATTTTGTAAACAAGTCCAAATTGACATAGCGGAGCTTTTCCAACTCTCGAAGTCGCCTGATATCAAAAAAGTAAACAATGGGTCAAACTTCTTCATTTTCCAAACTTGAACTTTCCAACTTTCGCCGAAATGCTTCAAATTACCCTACAGACCTCCAAATCCGAATCAAGATGCACCGTAAGTCCAACATCATCATACAAAGATGTTGAGATCTCCCAAAACTCGTTGCGTGGCCGTTTACTCAAAATACTAATTTTGGTCAAATCCTCATTACTTAAGCTTCCATAACTATATTCCTTCTTCCATTTCGACTCTGAATCATCCGTTAATTGAATTCAACCATGAATATAAGTTGATACACCTATTATGAAGATGTTCAAGACGTTATGACATCGAACGAATATTAAGTTCTTAAATTGACCGGCCAGGCTGTTACACAGGCAACTCCCCAAATATACTCTGTTTCGTCCAATTATGAGTAACACCGTATCCTTCTAAGGTGGAGCTTCAATAACTTTATTGATGTTCAGGACCTTCTCCCAAAATTCCTCACTTGAAAGTATGGAAGGTGAGAATCATATTATATATTTTTTTAATGAATGTGTTATCCTTGTATACTCATGATCACGAGGCAAGAAATTACGGTAACAATCAAATCATGTGCATTAAGTAAAAGCTAGCTTCCCAGCAGTCATCGACCCAAACAACATTCCATAGCATGAAAATCGCTAATAGTCCACATTAAATTACCACGCAAATTGAAATTCTACTTGGTTTATATGTCATATGGTTCAACACTATCACACTATAAATGTTTTAGCTCATCAATCAAAGGTTGCAAATATACATCAAATAAACTTTTGGGATTACGTGGATCTGGGATAGTAAAATTTAAGAATATATATGGACGGGTCATGCATAACTCGGCTAGTAGATTATAAGGTGTAAGAAATATAGTGCAACATGAATATGGTGTCGTAGATAAAGAAAAAGACGTGAAGCCATCAACACACAGACCTAACCAAATATTCTTTGGTTCACTAGCAAAATCTGGATATGTCCTATCAAATTGCTTCCAATCTTCTCCATTTGAAGGATGACACATAACACCAGGTGGTCTTCTATTTTCAAAGTGCCATCTCATATGATGAACAGAACTCATCGACGAATATAGCCTCTTTAACCTAGGTAGAAGAGGTAATAATGCATCGACTTGATAGCGACCATACTCCCGCTGGAAAGCCTCTTGAAACGAGGTATTTCGCAAACTTTACAACCATCTAAAGTTGCATCATCTTTATAAAATAACATGAAACATATTCACAAAAATCAATTCTAATTGATATAACTTCTAATGTAAGTGTGAGCATGTGATTTTTCCCAACACGAATTACTTCTATAAATTCAAAAAAAATAATTTCTTTTATTTATTTGCAATTTTGTGGTATTTTTCGTTAATTGTTTGTATTTTTTTGTGCATTTTAATTGGTGAAAAATAGAAAAATATGTTACATGTGCATTTAGAAGTTGATTTGACATTTTCAAGAAATAATTGGAAATTACTTATTTTATAAAAAAGGGAAAACTTAAAAATAGTTTAATTTGCACTTTTAAATTTAATTTTAATTTTAATTTTAGGTGATTTTTAATTTAATATTGTGTTAATTACTTGTAATAATTATTATGTAGGATTAATTAGCATTTTCATAGGTTAATTTGGGAATTATAGTTTAATTTAAATATTAGCTAATTTTGGAAATAAAAAAATAAAAAAAATTGAAAAGAAAGGAAAAACAAATATGAAAAAAATAAATGAGAAATAAAGAATAAGACCTAATTCGGGCCAAATTTACTCAAAATACAGCCTAAAAAACCCTAACCCAGTCAAAACCTGTCCCTTAACCCGGTCCCCCCCCCCCCCCAAAGCCAAACGACGTCGTTTCTTTCCAAAACAATCCTAACCTTCTAGGTTGTTTAATCCAACTGACGAGAAGCTTAGATAAAATAATATATAAATGTCCTAATACACCCCTACCCCCCCAAGCCTCGTCTCTCTCAACCCTAGCCAACCCCAGAGACACCCCTCTAATTTCCCTGTCCACCACCATGCACCACCAGCTGGAAATCGCCTCTGCCATCGGCGATTATCCAAAGAACCCCAAATTAACACAAACTGACCACCTTACCTTCCTCTTTCCAAATCCATAGCCCATTTCCTTCAAATCCCACCCAATCTGCTCGAATCTTTGAAACCATAGTGGCTTCCTCTGCCGTGTTCGGCGGCGACGCTGCCAATCGGTCTGAAAATCACACCAAAGCACTCCCTTCTCTCCCTCATCCCAAATTTTCACTCATTATCCTTCAAACAGCCTTGGATAATCTCAAATATTGATTCAAAAGGGACTGTCAAAACTTACCACTACCAAATCGCCTAAAAATCTCACCCTATTGCCCTTACCACCACATTTTCCACTTTTCTATGGTCCAATACTCTCAAAAATCCCTAAAATTGGGCGAATGTTACATCTAGGGTTCAAGTCGAAGATAATAACTCAAGTTCAAGTTTCAATTCGAAGATGATTAAGCTAAGTTTTCTAGTTTTATTCTATTATTTCCCTTTGGCTCGTCTCTTTTCTGCTAATTTGTTTTACGAGTTTAGTCAGGTTTAAGTCAAAATTGCACCAGTTTTTTTATTTATAAAGCGTGAGATTGAATTTGGTTTATTTTGGGTTAGTTGGATTTCGTTTGTTAAATGCCTGAGGTAAAAATGGTTTTCATTTGAATTATATTAATCTTTTCAGTTGAGTGATTTCCATGTGTAATCTCTGAGTTCAAATTGGATCCAGTAGTATTAGTCTTGTCTATTACTCAACTTAGGCTTTAGATTGTTTTTAATTAATGCTTATCTTAATCGTGATAGTCTTGTGATTGAATTTATTTGTGTTATTATTGCATATCTGATACATTATTTGTAGAATTGTTTGATCAAATTTCAACCCCATCTGTTTGATCAAATTAAAGGGTAATTCGGGGTAGTTAAAAGGGGTATTTTGGGTAGACTAAGTTAGGAAAATCTTTTGGTACTGAAATAAGAAGCCCCTAAAAGATTCTAGGTTGGGGTTTAAGTTGCAATTTATGATTCTTGATAGTATTATTTGGGTAGCAAGTCAGGAATCTAGGGGTAACTTAGTTAAAAAAAATTCAAAAGGGGTAAGGGGTAAAAACTAATTATGGAGGTTGCCCTAATTGCCTTGACTATAAGGGCATTTATTCTTGCCTTTCAAAAACAAAGAGAGAAGAGAAGATAAAAAGAGGGAGAGAATGAGAAAAGGCGAGAGTATTCTGACTTGAATAAAAAGGGATAAAAGAACAATTAGAAAAACAATCAGAAAAAATAGGAAACTTTTACTGTTCTATTGATATCCTTAAATACTTTCTGGTTCCTTTTTTGGGGTATGAAATAAGGTCAAAATTGATTTTTGGGGTTTGCTATGCATCACTAGTTTGAATTTGGTTTCCTTTTCAAGTATTTTTTGAATTTGGGTTGAGCTTGAATTGAGTTCATTACTGATGTTGCTGTTGAGTTCTGCTGCCTCAATTCATTATTATTATTGCTTCCCAAGCTTAATCTCCTTTGTTTATTGGTATAATCAGGTACACATCTCTGAAACTCTATATGTGCTGATGAAGCTTCGAACCGAGGGATGAAAAAGAAAGCAGAATTTGAAAGCATAACCTCTTCAGTTTATGATATGTTCTGTTTTTATTTTAAAGTTTTTCTAGTAGTTAAAGTGTTATACTATTAAATATATCTTAGTATTAGAATTTCTCTTATTATTTTGCAGCAACTGTACGAATACTAGGAAATTTTCAGCCTCATGGATTTAGGCACAAGATTCCTTAGTATATAGAATTCATGATTAGTCATTCTACTAGGGTTGTAACTGCTGTAATCATCAAATATTCAAGCATGGTCGATCATATGAAGTACAAGTGTGAATGAGCTTTTTTATTTAACAATTTCTTCTTCTTCTCTAAGAAAGTCAGTTTAGATGTTTGAGTATCTTATTAGATTTCAATAGTGAATTTTCGTTAAGGTATGCGTTGGTCTCAGTCGATTACATTGCTTAAATTAGGTCATTTGGATTATAATTACTAGGCTTCGTGCTGGCCCAATTGCGTAATAATGAGCCTAGAGCTCTTGCGAACACGTATTGGCCCATTGAATGTTTTGTCAAAACCCAGTGATTCTTGGATGATAGGGATTCGATACTGATTCCCTCATTCAAACCTTCAAAATTTCGAGATTGGGGCTCAACACTAGCCCCAAGTTTGATGCAGTCCCTGGATATATTATGGGCTGTTTTAAATAGGTTTTTCGGAGTTTATTGTTCGAAACATTTAACTCATAAAAGTGGAGTCTTAATCAATTTAGACTATCTTGTTTATTAATTAGATCCTTTCATAAGAATTGGGACTGCCGTGCCAAACAAAAGTAACAATTGATATGCCCTTAATTAAGTAAATCTTGTATTGATCCTTAGAATCGGAGGCATGCCGTTTAGCTGAAATTCTATGGCCCTCACAAACATTCAAAACGCGTATTCATTTTAGGTGCGCTAGTTAAATAATTTACTTTCCTAAATACATGTGCGCATTTATGTGATCCAAATTCAAATCTCAACGTTAGATAAAATATGTTACGAGCTACAAGTTCATTTATGTGACGTGGTTCAAAAAGTGTTTTACCAATATTGCAACTAAACTTAAATAAAAGGCGGTTTAAAAAGACAAAATTTGCACATAGGTAAACAAATACATTAAAATCAGATAACTAAGACAAGTATAGCAGTTGAGCGACCACGCTAGAACCACGAAACTTGGGAATGCCTAACACCTTCTCCCGGGTTAACAAAATTCCTTAGCCGGATTTCCGGCTTGCAGACTGTATTACAAAGTCAAACCTTCCTCGACTTGGGATACCTTTAATTATTCAAAGTGGCGACTCTGAAATCTATAGAATAAATAAATCCCTTTTCGATTGTTCTTTAATTGGAAAAATTCCTTTATCTACGCCCTTCGTCAGGGTTGTAGTGTTAAAAAGGAGGTGTGACAGCTTTGGTGTCTCCGTTGGGGACCGAACCCAGAATCTCTCGTTCGGGGTTTAGGATTCGAGCATAGAATAATTTTGGCTTTGTTTAACATCTGATGTTTTTACATGATTGTGCCCAATGTGCTAAATGTTACTTTTTACCGCTTTAATATTATTTGAATTGTATGTAAAATACCGTAAAATCTTTCTCTTCTCATCTTCGAGGATGTGCTCGCTGGACGAGACTCCTTATTCTATTAGTGTCGTTAAGTAAGAAAGAGGATCGAGAAAGTTACAAAGCCGGATGGCCTTTTGGTTCCCCGTACGTAGCCCTCTCCTCGACTCGAGTTATCCGCTCCGGTACACAGTCTAGACCCTATAAACAAGTTTGAACCTAGAATAACTTAACATCATGTCGGATCCCTAGTAGGAACGCTTATTTTCATCATGTATTTGACTTACGGGAATCAACACAGAGGTTGGGTCTGTCTAGGACAGGTGCAGCCAAAATAGCTGACTATCTTGGTTCATCTTGCGTGCTACTTGTGCATTTATTCTGGATTTATATGCCGACCGGCTTTCGAAAAAGAAAGAGTAGAAAAAGAAAATAAAAAAGAGGAGAATTTGACAAAGAAGATAACAAGTGTATGGGATGAGGAAGGAATTTACCCATTTCAAAAACCGATACTGAAATGCTGGCAAAATTTTGAAAAAAAAGAACAAAAACAAAGGAGCTGTTTTCGAAAAAAGGAAAAACAAAGGGATTTTATCTTCGAAAAACTACAAAAAGAAACATTGAAGCTGCTTTTTAATTCTGTCAAAATTGCCCAAACTACGTCAGTTTGATTCTGACAAGGCGTGAGATACATAGACAACCCCCATCGGACCCAACTTCGTTTTTACAATAATAGCCAAAAAGAACAAAATATTGCTTGTGATTAAGAAATAAAGCATTTTTGTCAAATTTAGCCGTCCCCAAAAGGACGCCGGAAGGCTGTTTTTGCAAGAAACAGCCACCTTGGATTTATTTTTTCAATTTTGGCCAGTTGCAGGCACAACCTTAAAACCATCCCCCCGAAGTGCTGGAAGGTCGTACTTGTGAAGCCGGGATCTTATTCTTGAAATGAAAATTTGAAAAAAAAAAATCAATTTTGTTTTGGAGACCAATAAATCATGATTTTGCTTAATCGCCCTAGTAAATGTGCACAACGAGCACGAATCAAAATTTGCCAATAACGGTCATGAACAAGATGCTTTGGAGGTGCACATATGGTGGAATGATTTTGGTGAATTGGGGCAAAATACGGTCAATGCACACTTGGGAGGACTTACCGGGTTGTTGAAAATAAATCTTAAAGGGGACATGATAAAGGCGTTGGTTACATTTTTGTACCTAGCCCACAACGTATTTCATTTCCTGGACTTTGAACTCACTCTGAACCTGGAAGAAATAACTCGATATATTGATGTTCCTAAAATTTCTCTAAGACATTAGTATCTGATTGCGCCAAGGGCTGTCGCTGTGCACAAATTTTTGGACTCAATAAAGATAAGCAGGGGTGTTCACAATCCAAATGTATCAGCCGGTTTTTGTATTCCATTGTTTATATACCAAAAGTATGGGCATATAGGGGGTTTAATTACCCAAAAAAATAAAATTTGTAGCAAGGGAAACCGACTTAAGTGGGAGGAACATCGGTGTTTCGCATTTATGGTCTTCTTCTTGGGCCTTTGGTGTTTCTACAGAAAGATGGAAGACATATGGATAGAAGGGGTTGCCAGTACTTTGCTCACTAAGGCCAAGAGAACCCTCACATCCATGGTATTATCGAAAATCTTCCTGTCTCTCACAGCCTGTAAAGGCGGAGGAGATTTCTTCGAAGGATGCAATTTGTTGCTACATATATGGATGGTTGAACACTTGCGTCATCAACCTCAATTCATGGGTTATGGGTGTGAGCGCGAAATTTTTTCCCTATTGAATTATTCCCGTAATTTCAAATCAAAATAATTTCTTTTCATTATTTGCAGTTTTGTGTATTTATGTGACATTTTATGTTAATTGTTTGCATTTGTTTGTGTATGTTTGTTTTATTTTAATTAACAAAAATATATGTGCATTTGCATTTAGGATTTAGTTTTCAATTTTAGGATCAATTATCGAATTAGTTGTTTTATAAAAATAGGAAAAATCACAAAAAGGGGGTTTAATTTGCATTTTCTTTTTAAGTTCAAATTTGATTTTTGAGTAGTTTTCTTTCATTTGTTAATTGTGTTAATTATTATTCAGATTTTGTTAAGGGCTGAGTAGGTTCTAGGATTTGACTTAGATTTTACTTTTATCTTTTGAAAAAAGAAAAGAGAAGAAAAAGAAAAATAATTAATTTGATATAAAGAAAAGGGAATTGAGTAGATGGAATGTTGGGCCTCAAAATTAATTAGTTTCTCTACCATACCGATTAGGATACCCGCCCAACCCGCCGGTTTGAGTCCCTAATACTCATGCGAACAGACCCTAAAAACACACAAACCCTAAATCTAATGGGCATTGTTCAAGATTGAGAAAACTTCTGCATTGCAGGCTGAATAGCCATACTTAGAAAAGGCTCAGAAAAACCCCATAACACAACAATGACTTTCTCTCTCTAGCGTCTTCTTCACGTAGCGGGCAGCCATGGCTGCAGCAACCTCTCCCCAGCCTTTGGCTGTGGGGTAGGCAATACAAAACACCTCACAAAACCCAACAAACAATAATTCCAAGAAAACGTATGCATCATGGATTGCTTGAAAATTTTCTGCTGCAAAAACGTCAAAACTGGAGCTTTGTCTAGTAAGTTTCGAACATGGAGAACCTGCTGTTCAGTTCACCATTGAAGACGTGAACTCTTTCACCATCAAAGAGGGGTTACACCAAGCAGTTATCCTCAAGTTTTTGTATGGAAAACCTGATTTTCAGGAGCTACGACAGTTGATTCCGAAACAGTTCGATGTCAAATATTTTTGCAATATTGGACAGCTCGAGTTTCGGCACATATTGGTAAGATTTGATCTATATGAAGATTTTGTACAAGTAACGTCAAAATATTCTGTTCATGTTAAGTTTAAGGGTGATGAGTTCTTCTTTAGAACTTTTCCATGGACAATTGGATTTAATCCAAGAGAAAAAACGTCCAAAATAGTGGTTTTGATATCTTTACCTGATCTCCCAACAAACTGTTTTGCAAAAAATCTTTAATGTCATTAGCCTATGCGATTGGAAAACCATTAGCAGTTGATAAAGCGACACAATATAGAACAAGACCTAGTACGGCTAGGGCTAAAGTTCTGCTTGACTTACTAGATAAGCACCCTAAAAGGATCAAGATTATGATTGGGGATTTAAAATCTGGTAATTTGGTCGAGTATTATCAACAGATTGTTTACGATAATCTACAAAAATTTTGCACTGTTTGTAAACATCAAGGACATGGTGATAAGTCATGTCGATGGAAGATCAAGGAAAGAACGACAGAGGCAGATCATGTGGAGGTAGTAGAAGGCTCAGGCAAGCTTGACAAAGTAACAGGTGATGCCAGGGATTACCTCAATGCCGAAAGAGCTGGGCAATCAAGGGATCAAGAGGCACAATAGGCTTCTAGTTAACAACGGGTTGTACCAAGGGATCAAGGAGAGCAAATTAATGTTGTGATCAATGATAAAAGGAATGCTAACGTACCACTAGACAGTAACGTAGTTTCAGTACGTAAAAATGGTCTTTTAACACAAGAATTTGAGTCAACTATTGATGGTGGTGTATCCGTTCCAGTTGAAGCAACAACAAATCCAACAGACAAGGATGAACAAAAAGTGGTCAAACATGTAGGCCATCTTGTTCATGTGATGGATTTAAAGGAAACGGAGATGGGTCACTTAGGTAGTGTGAAGGAGCAACACCATGATTTTGGTGTGGGCTCATCAAGTCAAAAAAGTTGCGGTACTGTGCAACAAAGAAATAACAATCAAGTGAGGCATGTAGTGGGCTCACATGCAGACTTTAAGAATGATAACATTCAGCAAAATTTATAAAAAACCAAGCCAAAAATATTGACAAACAAGAGCAAATATTTGCGGGCCAACTTGGTCTTTTGAGCATTAGTGATGCTAATGTCACTTTTGGTAGTTTGACTAAGTCAAATTTGTCTTAATTTCCTTTTAGATTAGGATTTAGTTAATTTGAAATTTAATTAGCTTAATTTTAGATTTAAATCATGTTTTTGTTTTTAATGTTGATTGGGTATTTAATAAAATCAAATTAGTAATTAAAAAAGAAGTAAAAGAAAAGAAAAAAGAAGAAATAAAAAATGTGGTCTTGTTTGAAAGACCAAAATCTGGGCCAATGTTAATTAAAAATCAGCCCAAACACCCCAACTCCAGCCCAAATATCACTGAGACCCAGCCCCGAACCATCCCAGTCCGGTCCAGTACGCCTCCCATGTGGAACGACGTCGTTTGATTCCAATAAATCACAGTCATCCATCTCTTTGATCCAACGGTGTCAAATTTGGGTTTGTTAGGTATATAACTGTTTCTAGCACCCCCTAACCCAAAACCAAACCTAGTACCTAGTCTCCTAACACACCACCGCCTATGTCACTCCTCCGCCTAACGTCGCCGGCAGCAGTGTTCCAAACGGTCTAAAAAAAAAAAACCACACCACCCTCTCAACCTCCTTTTTCCATCATCGCTATCAGTTTCCCTAGAATCTCCCTAAACCCCGTCGAATATCAAAAAAGTAGTCGCTGCCTCCGCCGTGTACGGAGGCGCCACCGCCAAACCCCACCAAAAACACACCATGGACTCCCACGACTCCCTCTTCCCATCCCACACTCCCAACCCTCGAATATACGTAGAACACTTCAAATATCACATCTGAGTCGAAGCCCTAGAATTTGACATTAACTTTCATGGAATTTGATGGCATGTATGGTCCAGGAATCTCCATTTCTTTGCAAATTAGGGGGATTCGAGCCGACGAGTTGAGTTCATTCATTTGTTCTTTACGAAGAACTAGTAGTCGACACTGGTCAAGTCATATGTCCCTTGTTGAGCTCTCAGACTCGTGTGGTAATTCCTTTGCTGTCATTCTTCCTTTATTTATGGTGTTTTCTTTTGCTCCGTTGCTTTGTTTTGCCTTCTTTATCAAGTTTTACCATGCCTAATCAAGTTTCAAATGACCTTCATTTTACTGTTTGAAATTGGTCCCTAATATCAATTCTTTGTTTGTTTAATGATATTTCAATCAGTATAGGACTAATACTGGAAGCCTTATAGATTATCATTGTTGGTTGATCGTTTGAATCAGTCTCATTTTGTTAATTTTTGGAGTCATTCCTAAAGGTTTTCCTGTGCCATTAGATTATGCCCATTAAGACTTTGGGCCCATTTTGGGTTTGCAACCAATTTTAGAATGACCATCTGACCTGTTGGTTTCTAGGGTAAATATATGTTTAGATTGGGTAGTTTAGGGATTTGTTTTTAAGGAATCTGAGGTGCAATAACTTAGGATAATTCCTAGAAGTTGCATAAGATACTGACTTGAGCCACAAGTCAATAATTTAGGGGTCTTTTAAGCAAAAACCAGGAATTAAAAAGGGACTCAAATGCAAACTTGAAAATCTGAGATGCCCAACTTTGTGGCATATAAAGAGATCATTCCTTGTCATTAAAGGCAGATTTTTATAGAGCTAAGAGCAGACTAAAACTTAAAAATCCACTTTTTTATCAAAATCCTTGCAATTCCTGATATTGTCTTCTAGAATAATTCATTGGCAGTTAAAGCTTAAGAATGACTTAATTCTGTGTGGTGTTCGAGTGTGTTGGGTCCTTTGGGTAGGAGTTTTTTTAATTGCTTAATCTCATTCGATATTTCTGATGGTTTGAGACTACTTCCAAGATATTTATCCTCCTTTTGATCCTAGGTTAATATTCTGTTGCACTACTGTTGCTAGATCCTTGACTTGTGTTGTATTTTACTCACATTTTTCAGGTATGTCTTGGTTCCTGAAGATGCATATGAGTTTCAAATGTAATTCCATTTGAGAATGATAAATTATAACTTGGGTTGTCGAGTGATGGCTCGAGTTCATACTCTGTCCAAATGCTTGCATTTTTAGCCCAATCGCACTGTGTAGATTTTGTGCATGATGTTGCATTTCATTTTTAAGTTGGTGTTGGCAACCATTTGAATACTTTTTTTCTCGGTGATAACCTCTAGTTTCAATGAAATGTATAAGTGGATAACCACTACTTCTCTAGTTTAATTTTTTCAATATTGTCGGGCCTTGTATGTAAGTTGGACTGTTGGTCATGTTAGCTTCATTGTTATTTGCTCTTCCCTTCTTGTTTCATGCTTTGAGGTATACTTGCCATAGGTTAGCATATCCTGTCAATGGTTTCTTATAGTTGAATACGTGCTAAGTAGGAAAATAATGGTTGAACATCGTATCCAAATAATCTGAGTGTTAATCTGCTGAGTCGATTTCAAGCAAGGGAAGATCATTTTGTTCAAGTTTAAGATTCTTGAACATTAGTTAATGTAAAGTTATGGAAATAGAAAAGGGAAATGGTTGATATTCACATTGAAAGTAAAAATATGCATGCCTTTCATTTAAGTATTTGTAAATATGTTTAAGGAGGAGTTGATAGCAAATTTCGTGATTTCCAGCTAGTTAATTCACACTTGGATTTTATTCACAGATGCCAATTGAAATAGTCCAGTCTCAATTAATCGATCCTTCTACGATTAGGCAATTAACTTCTTTCAAATAGTAGAGGTGGGGTATACTAGACAATAAATAGCTTGGACCTCGCTTAATTGATTTTGAGTGCTTAGAATCGAGGCGTGTCATTTAGCAAATTTTCAAGGCCCTCGCAAATCTGAGACGCGTAACTGCTTTAGACGCGTTTATTTTAATAATTTACCTTCCTAAATTCGGGTGCACATTTATGTGACCCAAATCAAAATCCCAAAGATATTAAGATATGCCAAAAACTGCGGGTGCATTATGTTGCGTGGTTCGATATGTGTTTTAATAACGTTGCGATTTTTTTTAAAATAATAATAAAACCGGCTAAAAGTTAAAATTGGCACATAGGTATAAATGCATTAAAATTAGATAATGAAGCTGTATATAACAGTTGAGCGATCATGCTAGAATCATGGAACTCGGGAGTGCCGAACCACTTCTCCAGGGTTAACAGAATTCCTTATCCGGATTGTTAGCTCGCAGACTATATATAGAGTCAACCTTCCTCGATTCGGGATTTAAACCGGTGACTTACGACACCATAAATATCATTAGTGGCGACTCTGAAAATCTCTTAAATAAACAAATCCTATATCGATTGTCCTTTGAATGGAAAAACTCCCTTAACTACGCTTTTTGCGGGACTGAAGTCTAAAAATAGGAGGTATGATAGCTCTAGCGATTGTGCTGGGGAACAAACCCAGAATCTCTTGTTCAGGGTTCAAGAATTCGAGCTTAGAATAATTGTTGTATTTGGCTTTGTTTATTATATGATTTTATTACATGTTTCGGCCTGATGTGCTAAATGTTGCTTTTTTACTGCTTTGATATAATCTGAACTGTACATTTAGACTGCTACAAAACCCATCTCTTCTCTCTTCGGAGATGTGCTTGCTGGTCGAGACTTCCTATTCTGTTAGTGTCATGCCTTGGAAAGAAAGAAGCTCGGACAAGTAACAAAGCTGGACGACCTTTTGGTTCTAGGTACGTAGCCCCCTCCTCGACTCTAGTTGTTCCTCTGGTACATAGTGTAGAACACATACCCAGGTTTTGAACCTAGAATAACTTAAACTCATGTTGGATCCCTAGTAGGAACGCTTGTTTTGTATCTTGTGCACTTGACTTAGAAGACTCAACATAGGGGTTGGGTCCGTTTAGGACAGGTATACCCCAAAATATAAAAGACCCGTCTGATGCATCTTATGTGCTACATGTTGCATTTGTTCAAGGGTGAAAGGGTCATTGGGCAGACCAATGATAGCTGAGGGTAAATGAAAAAATTAAAAAAAAAACAATGAAAAAAAGAAAAATAGAGGTTGAAGTGTAGTAATAAACCAAGTAGGGTCTAGTCATATTTTTGTTACATTTTATTTAAAAAATGGATAAAAAAGATCTGAGAAATTCAGAAAAAGATTTTACACTCTTTCGTCTTCCAGCTAGTTATATGATAAAAAATATTGTGTAGTATATTTAAAAAAAGATAAAAAATATATGATAAAAATTATTGTGTAGTAACTCCAGCTAGTTACTACACAAACCTGATTCTCGTCATTCGAGGCGCGATACGTAGGCAATTCATATAGGGTCCGATCTTCCTAGTAAATCTTAGGTTCTTGGCTTTGCAGAGTCTTAGCCAAATTTTGGCACTTATAGGTACCTTTTGGCTAAATAAGTCATTTTGCAAAAATAATCCCAGCTATATCATGCAGCTGTCTAATAGGGGTGTTACTGTCTCACATAATGTTGGTTTAAGTTTTCTTATACATTGTAGATTTACCTACCAGAGTTTGAGCATGACAGACACCCTAGGATCACTGCATTCAAGAGCTGCTCGAGGGGCCATTTTGTGTTTTTTTTGGCTCCGCTAGGCAGGCGCCTAGGGTTAGATATTTGAATCAATCTTTCATGTTTTATTTTCTGGTCCTGTATAATAATATCCAGTATTTTAGGTGATGTTAGAATTTGTAATTGTCTAGTTATGTTTGCCAAGTCTTGTGTTATTGCATTTTTTATTTTGTATTTGGAAATGTGTTCCAAGCCAAAAATCGGAAAAGCAACGAATAATATTAATTCTAGAAATGAAAAAAGAACTGAGGTTGTTTATCCTTTAGGCAATTAATATCTAGGACATCAAACAAATTAATTTTATGTTCCTTTGGTATATTAGACTACGAATCCAAAAAAGAGAGAATTTTTCTTTTGGTACCTCTTTCAAAGGTTTTCTTTAAGGTATTAGTTTCAAAAATCCAAAAATATTTTCTTTTGAGGTTATTCTTTGGGATGTTAATGAAAAATGAATGAAAAAAAAATCTTTTTATTTTACAACAACATTAGGACATTGTACATAGAAGAAATAACATACCTTATCTTCTGTTTATCTTTTAAAATTTCTCCTTTAGGCAATTAAAAATTGAAATCCAAAAACATATTTTTGTTTATCTTTTTCATTTCTCATTTTATAATATTTCTTCCAGGATACCAAATGATATTCAAAAATATACTTTTTTTGTTTATTTCTTAGACTTCCTTCCTAAAAAAAACAATGGATCAAAAATGTTTTTCTCTTGTAGGGTCTTTCCTTAATAATTTCCCATAGATTATTTCAAAAAAAATGAACAAAAATATTTTCCTGTTAAGCTTGAGTTTAGAGTATATTATAGATCCTTGAGTCTAGAAAATCCAAAAAATGGAGTTTTGCTTCTTTTATCTATCTTTTATCATTAGAGTAGTAAAAAAATTCAAAAAAGAAGAAGAAAGAGAATGTTAGAGTGTTTACTTTACTCACGGTCTCCCAGAAGTACGCAAAGATCTAATTGATGTGTTTACTCTGCACCTCATGTGTAGATATCCAAGTAGCTTTTGAGCATCACCAATCGATAGGGAGTACACTTCCAGACCAGAGACACCGAGGTAGGCTTGCTAACGTCCACAAGCCTAGAGTCTCCTCTATCTTTATTTGAGTTTGTTATCCTTGTACGGAGACAAACAGATTATGACTTCATTCAGTCTATTGTATGTAGTAATCTTAGAAGTTCATGAGTATTGATACACCAAATCTTGGGTGGATTTTTGTATTGGGATTCCGCATTTCCTTTCAGTTATTTCCATTTGAGACTTCCATTTTTTATCATTAAATGCTTCGTTTTTATAAAATTTATTGATGTTTGCTAAAAGAGGTAATTAATAAATGGCTTCTCTAGCTCACAATTGTAGGCGCCATCACGACTCCCGAGATTGGGAAATACGCATCATGACAAGTTGGTATCAGAGCACTAGATTACATCAGTCTCAAAACTCACGAACAAACTTAGTAAAGACTGAGGGATCGGTACGAAGAAATCTATATTTATCCCTAGAGGCTACCGAGTTAGGAAAATTTCACATTTGTTACTTCTTGTCATGCAGTTTTGTTTCTCAAATACTGATTATCTTTCTACTATGTTCTTCGCAGATGGCGAGAACACGCGCTTCCTCATCTTTAGCTCAGCAGTCCGAGCTCCCGGCAGCCCCCGATAGGGGCAAAGGCAATGCCTAGGCAGACGTAGGGCAGAGCACAGCCCCGAGAAGAAGCCCCAGTGGTGGAGCCTCAAGTGGATTTCGACGAGGCGGTTCCGGCACCAGCTCTAGTAGTTTGGGTGGGCCAGCTCTGGTCCTAGAAAGGTTCATAGCCACCTAAGTTCTTCGGGACACTTCGGTCAGATTGGTAGGCCATATGGAGAGCGTCACTCGAGCAGGTTTGCTTCTGGAAACACCAGCCACCTCTAAGTCTGGGGAAGGAGTTCAGACTCCTGGTACGCGAACTCCGTAGCACGTAGCTCCTCAAGTTTAGGTTCCAGTGGTTCAGCCCGCTATGGCAGTTTAGTGGGAAGTTGTTCTGAGCATGTGATTTATACCCCGTTAAAATTACTCCTACAGGATTCTCAAGATTAGGATTTTTCCTCTTTAATATTTATTTTTTGGATTTACTTTTAGGATTTATTTTTAGGATTTAATTGCGCATATCACTATTTGTTTTCATTGATGCATGCATGATAAATCATAAACATACAAAATTGCATAAGCATTTAGGATTTAATTTAACATAGTTTTGTTCAATTAATTGGTAATTAAGGTTTATTTTGGCAAAATATAAAATTACAAAAATCAAGTTGTTATTCTGGCATTTTATTGTTTAGCATTTTTTGGTTAATTTTGCTCTTTGCATTTTTTATTAATTTTTCATATTAGGTAGTTATTAGTTAGATTTAGCCTAATTAGGAATTTTAGATATAAAATCAGGAAATAATAAATAAGGAAAAAAGAAAAAAATCTATTCGATTTAATTAACGCAAGCTGGCCACAATTGGGCCAAGCTTGCATGGCCTAAAGCATTGAACCCTGTTAAAATACCCAATACCCAGCCCAATAACCCATCCGTGATCCGGTCCGTGTAAGTAACGCCCCAAAACGACACCGTTTTAGGGAAATCCATCTCAGCCGTCCATCCGCATTAATCCAACGGCTTTGAAACTCCCTTGTCAAACACATAAATATTTCCAAACCCTCGTGTATATGCAAGAGACCAAATGACCTCCTTCCTCGTATCTATACGCCGGTATATCACCACCCATCACCATCATAAACCTACCGTCTACAACCCCTCAACCACCCTAACGCCGCTGCCGGAAATCACCTCCCGGCTGCGGCAAGCCACCAAAAAGCCCAAAAATAACACCACTAGACCTTCTAACCTCCTCTTTCCCCTCCCACCATTAGTTCCCCTAAAAAATCACCCAGCTCGTCAAATATTCCACAGAAGAGTGGCCGGCTCCACCGTCTCCGGCGACACCAACCCCATATCAACCTAAGATAACACCTCTGAACCGCCTGTTTCCCGTCTTCCCTACCATCTATGTCCCGTCCTTTGAATCTTCACGGATCGTTTCGAATATCAATTCAAAATTTAACCCCAAACCCTAAACTCACTGGAATCCCCTGAAATTTGTCCCAGGTGACCATCTCACACTCTCTTCCACAATCCTGCAACCCACGACCTTCGAATGCAACAAGACATGACTGAAAATCAAATCTAAAACCCCACTCTGTCTCATAACCAATTGACCCTCCCCTGAAACTCATTCCCCCTCGAAAATATGTAAGAAAAGGCCATATAAGGCCAAAGGACCTCTCAAAAGAGGTCAAAAGACATGGAGACTGGAAGAGTCCCAATTTAGTGTTACAAAGCAAAGAGAAGCTAAGTTCCATGTGTGCTTGATTTTTGTGTGCTTTCTTGTTCTAATTGATTTTATCTTCTTTGATTTTTCATTTGTTTGAGTTCATCTATTCATCCTCGAAATCATATGACTTCTCTTGCTTTTGATTTTCTTTCTTGTTACCTGTTTAGGTTCATTTGTTTTCTATCTTTTCATCTTCATGGTATTTTGAATAGTTGTTTTCATCTAGAGTTACATGTCCGTCCCTGTTTTCCTTTTGTCTTCCTTATTTATCATTTGTTCATCTTTAGAAAATTCTGAATAGTTATTATATGCTAATTCTCTTCTATTGATCTTCTCTATTTTTATTTTGTTTAAGTATATTATATTTGAAATCCTGAGTAGGCTTCTCCATCTAGAGTCATATACTTCTCCTGATTCTTTTTTCTAATTACTCTTTATTTTCTTATTTACATTTGTTAAATATGCTAAGTCTCCCTATTTTTCGTTATTCATCTTTTAATTTCTGTTATTCATCTTTTAATTACTTTTATTCTTGTATTCTTCCTTATAATTGCTTTTAGTTTTCTGCTGAGTGTTTTAATTTGGTCATCATGATAATCCATGTTTTAATTAGGTTGTCTTCTAATTGTTTTTGTTCTTTTCATTTGCTTATAAGTTTCATTGATTTTTTCATGTAATGACATGCATGCCCATTTACTTATCTATTAGGTTTTTCTGATTAGTGATTTCTTTTCCACCATATGTCTTGGTTTTAAGACTGGATGACCTGCTTCTAAATAGTTTGCTTAATATCTAAATTCATGAGTGTCCCTGAATAAGCATGCTCATATTTTTCATTTCTTCTGATCCCAAATCGATTACTATCCATGTGATTCTGAAGGTTGTGATAATTGGTTTCATCTTTGTTGCTGAATAATGAAAATTCCACATTGAGATATTTGCTTGAATCTATGTGTTGCATTGATCAAATTTTAGCCCTTGGTTATTTATTTCTGCATAATTTAGTCTGCAATTCAGAATTCGATCTTGGTTCATAACCTGAAGTAATTAACTAGGGTCAATTTCTTACCAAATAGATGAGAACCAAGGTTTGAAAAACTTAGGCTAGTAATTAGGAAAAGGGAGTGGGGTATTAAAGGCATTTTAAAATAGGGAATCTTGTAACAAACTCCTGGAACCATCTAATGAACGTTCATATTGTACTTTCCATTAATTTTGCCCCAAAACATGACACACAAGTTAGAAAAGCAAGGACCATTTAGGCAAAACTGAACAATGGATAAAGTACTAAAAGGAAAACAAAAAGATTCATGTTTCCCTAAGGCCTTAATTCTAAAAGGAACATCTGATCATTATGAGAGAGAGACTTTTTTTTAGAGGGGATTTTCTGACGATTAAGAGGATTTTTCTGGATTTTCCGAGAGCTAGAGGATATTTTTAGATATAGAGATACACATTGAGATACACTTCCATTAATATTCAGCTGAAATTTATTTCAAGTGGTTTTTCTGATTGAATCTTCTTCAATAGTCAAAGTTCTATTCATTATAAGTGGAAAATGGATTTATGCATGTGCACTTTAGAGCTATTAGAGAGATCTATCTTCATTATTTGCTCTTCAAACTTCTTGAGTTCCTGGGTTTACTGGTCATTTGGGTGCTCTGCTTGCTTGCTATTCGCTTAACTTGCTCATAGGTCTTTCTTTTCTGCTGAAATTCCAGGTACTAACCCTCACACAAAATCTAGGAAGTAATAGAAATGTACGTTTGAGATTATAGCTGATAATGAAGACAATAGTATTTTTATGTATCAATGTGATATTATGAAAGTCATTTACCTTTTAGTAGCATTTCTGGTGTTGTAATATGTATGAATGTGTAATAATGCTGGATTGTATCTGGACTATAACCTTAATCTGTCTAGGTTTCCGTAAATTTAAAATAGTTTAGTCCAAAATTTACTTAGTTGTCGAAATTTGGTTGTAGTAGAGACTCGATAGGTATATATATATATATATATATATATATATATACTCTGAATGATGAGTATTTTAATCTGTTTCCTTAGACGCTCGATCCGAATCTAAGCTATAGCTTATTAATATAAATTCCTTATCATAATTCTTTGTAAAATGTCTTCAATAGTTTTAAAAAATGATCATTTATACAATACCGATGACTGTGGTATGGTCGATAAAAATGTTGCTATCATTTTCTACGATGGACTTATAGTCCAACGTTTCTGGGCTCAATTGGAAGGCCCAATTGCTGTCAGTTGTGCCATAAAGAATATACATTTCCCATGCTTGCTATAAAATGAATCCCAAGTTGCATAACCAGCGATGAATGAGGCTGGAAATATAGGTGCTAAGTCTTTTTAAAGGCATCACCCGCGTATAAAATAATTAGGATGTATTTTTAAGAGACAAGTAAAGTAGCAAACAATAGTCATTTTAGGTTGCCTTTTAAAAGTTAGCGAGCTGCGCTGACATAATCATGCACTACGTTGGCTCCTTAAATGTAATAAAAATGCCTATAAATTTTGACGTGTTGTTTTGTGAATTTCACGGCCTTCGATGAATTTTCCAATGCGTAGTTTATATAGGCGCGGTATTTAATAAGATATCTTCCTTAATTTAGGTGCGCATTTGTCTAACCCAAATCCAAGTCTCAATGATATTAAAATGTGTCGAGAATCTAGGTGAATTTATGTGACGTGGTTCTAGACGTATTTTAATAATGTTGTAAAATTATAAAATTGCACCATAGGATGAACATGTATAAAAATCTGAACTTTATCCAATTATAATAGTTTATGCGACCCTACTAGAACCACATGATCCGAGGGTGCCTAATACATTCCCTCGGGACAGCAGAATTCCTTACTTAGAATTTTTGGTTCGCAGACACCATTTGGGTAGTCGACAATTTTCCTTGATTTGGGATTCTAAATAAACCGGTGACTTGGGACACCGAAAGCCAAACCTATACCAAGTGGCAACTCTAAATAAATAAATAATCTTATTTCAAATAATGTCACTTCAATTGAAAAAACTCCCTTATACGTTTGTCCTTCGAGGTAGCCATGTAAAAAAGGAGGTGTGACAGCTCTGGCGACTCTACTGGGGAATCGAACCTAGAATCTCTGGTTCGGGTTCAAGAATTCGAGTTTAGAATAACTTTTATATTTGGCTTTTTCTGATTTCATTACGTGTTCTAGTGCTAAGTGCTAAATGTTTTTACCGCTTTGATAATATCTGAATTGTATACGTGAACCGCTATGAAACCCTTCACTTATCACCTCCGAGGATGTGCTTACTAATTGAGACTCCCTATTCTATTAGTGACATACCCGAAATAAGAAAGAAGCCGGACAAGTTACTAAGCCAGATGGCCTTTTGGTTCTCGGTATGTAGCTCCCTCCTCATCTCGAGTTGTCCGCTCAGGTGCACAGTCTAGACCCTACACCAAGATTCTGAACATAGTATAACAAAATAACATGTCGAATCCCTAGTAGGAACGTTTATTTTCATCATGCCTTTGACTTAGAGGACTCAATACAGGGGTTGGGTCCGTCTAGGACAGGTGACATGAAATGAAAAGACCATCCTGATGCATATTACGTGCTACTTGTGCATTCAGTTGCTTTGGATTCACATTTTTACCGGCTTGAAATCTAAGAGTCGCTGAAATAAATCATTTGCAAAAAGCACCACTGCTAAAAATAGCCCCGAAATGCTGCCGTATGTTTCAAAACAAAAAAGAAAACAAAAAAAAAACAAAACAAAAAGAAAAGAAATTGGGAAAGTTTTTCAAAAATATTTTTGGGTTTTTGATAAATTGTTTTGTCGAGTCCAACCCCTCTTTTGCAAAAGATGCCAAAACAAGAAAAGCAAATGTTCAAGTTTATTCAATTGTTTCGAAATAAATCAGGTGGTGCCATTAATGCCGGAAACAGGTAAATGTTACCGTAAGGGACGCCGGAAGGCTGATCTTGTAGAAATGGCCACCTCTGAGTCTTATTTTGACTGGTAAGCAATCACCACCTTAAAAACCTTCTCTCGAAGTGTTGCAAGGCATTATTTTAAAAGCCGGTCTTTGATTTAAGAAATGAATTTAATAATATGCCGGTTTTAATATTTTGAGAATATTAATTCGCCTTAATAAATGTGCAGAGTGAGTATAACAATGAACAAAATTCCCTTGGAGTTGCGACTATAGTGGAATGATCTCGGGGAAGCAGGGCCGAAAAGGGTCAATACAAATCTGGGAGGCCTCACTTGTTTGTTGAAAATTAGCCCAAGGGGAGACATCATAAAGGCCTTAATCATATTTCTGGGACCCGGCCGACAAATATCTTCCACTTCTCGGACTTTGAACTGACCCCAACATTAGAGGAAATGATTGGATATATCGGGACCCATACAACCCTTGGATAGTTTGAGCTGGGAGAGGCTCGGTCGTTGGGTACAGATTTGGTTCAAGAGGACTTGGACATGGGTAGAATCATTATGCATAGGCTTCGTTCAGCTCGGTCTAGAAAAAATCACAATGCAGATCGTAAGGTTCGAGATGTAATATTCGTGGTTGGTGAGCGGGTATTGCTCTGAATGTCGCCTATGAAGGGCATGATGAGGTTTAGGAAGAAGAGAAAGCTTAGCCCTAGATTCATTGGTCTGTTTGATATTCTTGATTGAGTGGGAGAAATGACTTATAGACTTGCATTGCCGCCTAGCTTATCAGCCGTGCATCAAGTGTTTCATGTGTCCATGCTTCGGAAGTATCACAGCGATCCATCACACATGTTAGATTTCAGCACTATCAAGTTGGACAAGGATCTGTCTTATGAGGAGGAGCTGGTGGCTATTCTAGACTGGTAGGTTCGACAGTTGAGGTCGAAGAGTTTTCCTTCTTGCCTGTTAATTGGAGAGGTTAGCCTCTTGAGGCATCGATATGGGTGTCCGAATCTGATATGCCGAGCCATTATCCCCATCTTTTTCCCTACTCAGGTACTTCTTCCTTTTGTCCATGCGAGGACGAACGGTTGTTGTAGAGGTGGAGAATGTGACGACCCAAAGGTCATCACCTGTTTCCTTACCCATTCTGTACTTTCGAGGCCTTGGAAACCCCATTTAGGGTTGCCTCGATTTGTTTGTATAGTCTGGGCTTATACGAGAAAAGCTTAAATATGAATTCTGTGAGAAAAATGCTAAATTTTTAAACTAAAAGGATTAAATTTGACTTCAGTTAACATTTTAGTTAAACGGACCTGGACCCATGATTTGATAGTCCTGGAGGGTCCGTATAAGATATGGGACTTGGGCATATTCCCGGAATCGAATTACAAGGTCCGAAGCCTGAGAAATGAATTTTTGAATAAAAATTGTTTTCTGGAAATAATTATGGAAATTGGAAATGATATTTGATTCACAGTAATGGTATCGGGCTTGGATTTTAGTTCCACTACCTGGTAAAAGTCTTATATATGTTTTTAGTATCACTCATGTAAAGTTTTGTTAAAAACAAACGTCGTTTGACGCGATCAGGACCCTAATTGGGAAAATTTATTCTTAAGAGGGGATTTGAGAAATTTCCTTGACCTCGAGGTTCAATTCGATGATCATGATATTATAATGGTGATTTGTTCACACGAATATATTCTTAAGATATATTTGAGATTGTGTGTATACTTGGGTTAGAGTTTTGAGGGCCCGGGTGAGCTTCGAGTAGGTTCCGGGATGCCCTAGTCTTAAAAAGATCAGATGTTGCAGATTAAGAAATTTGGTATGTATCTATACCCTCTAGCGCGGCCCGCGAGAAATCGCGTGCGACCGTGGTCGCCTTTGCGCGGACTGCAGTGGGTGCTGCGCGTCTGGGATCGGTTTGGTGCGGTCCGCACTAGGCATTAGTAATACGCAGGCCTTCAGAAAGCCTGTGCGGCCGCGATTCTTTTTGCACGGTCTGCATAGGAAATCTCAGAGGGGTATAAATACACGTGAAGTTCAGTTATTATACACTTTTTAAAACCCCAAAACATAAGAGGCGATTTTCCAAACAACTATTCTTCTCCAAAACGATTGGTAAGATATTTCTAACTCATTTTTTTCAATCATCTACAACATTTAACATGATTTCAACTTCAAATCAAAGATTTTCCTGGGAAAATGGGTGTTCTGGGTAAAACCTAGATTTTCAAAAAAAAATTAGGGAGTTGGACCTCAATTTGAGGTCCGATGACAAAACAAATCACATATTTGAATTGGTAGGGGAATGGATAACCGGGTTTTGGCCCGAACGTCTAGTTTCGACTGCGTGGGCCCACGGAAACTTTTTACCATTTAGGTAAAACTTTGTAAAAATTCTTTTTATGCATCAGGGTTGATTCATTTAGTATTATTAATGAGATTAAGTAGCTTATGATTAGATTCGAGCAGATTGGTGGTGGAACCAAGGTGACAAGCTATAATTGAGGCGTGAGTTGAATTCAAGACATTGAGATAAGTGTTACGTATAACCCTATCTTGCGGGATTAGGATTTGAGTATTATGTGCTAATTTCTCTATGTTGAGATCGATGTATAGACATGGTGACGAGTATCTATATGTTTGTGTCAAGCATGACCGTGAGTCCTATGATGGGAGTTGTTGTATTCTTAAATGACATCTTGTATGCCTTAACCAATGATTTACCGTATTGAACAATGATTTGTTTATCCTTGTAGATCCTATTTAGGATTGAGCATAACCATTAATCAAACTGAGTTAAGGTTGGTTATAGCTGATTCTCCCCTGCCGGGAAGTTATTATGTTAGTTTATTCCCTTGCCGGGATTTCTTGTGATTATGTGATAACATGAAATGGGCTCAGTGGTATGCCTACCACAAGATATTGAAATGGGACCGAGTGGTATGCCTACCACAAGATATTGAAATGGGAGAGGGTGGTACGCCTTCCACGAGATGTAATGAAATGGGATCGGGTGGTATGCCTACCACAAGATATTAAAATGGGAGTGGGTGGTACAACTACCATGATATGTAATTAAATAGGATCGGGTGGTACGCCTACCACAAGATTTTGAAATGGGAGCGGGTCGTATGCCTACAAACAGAAGTAATGAAATAGGATCGGGTGGTACGCCTACCACGAGCTGTAATTAAATGGGATCGGATGGTATGCCTACCACGAGACTTGATGAAATGCGAGCGGGTGGTACGCCTTCCACGGGATATAATGGAACGGGATCGGGTGGTACGCCTACCACAAGATGAGCATTTAAAGTGAATGTTGTCTTATCTATTCTTGTTCGTTTTAACAGCTTTATAGTGGATTCTTTGTCAATTCTGAGATTTTTGTTCATTTTGCTATCCCAGAGCATGTTTCCCCTCTCAAGTTTCACTTGTTTGTTTTTTGTTGTTTCTTTCACCATATGTTATATAACTGCACAGGTTTATCTGGAGTGTGGTCCTATCCTCTTCATTACTTCGCCGGGGTTAGACTAGACATTTACCTGCACATGTGGTCGGTTGTGCTGATGCTACACTCAGCACTTATGTGCAGATACCAGAGCAGATTTTGAGCTGCAGCACTAGTCTGGGAGCGAGTCTTCAGTCCAGTGAAACACTGAAGTAGCCATGCAGGCGTACGCAGACTCGGCGTCTCCTCTATCTTTATTTCAGCATGTATCTCATGTATTTCAAGAAAAACTGTTATATTTTCTTTCAGGCGATTGTATTTAGCATTCTTAGTTGTTTGTGAGTATTATGACACTAGTCTTGGGTAGAGGTGTATGTTAAATATTCCGCATTATTGTTCAGATTCTTTAATTTAAGGCTTCCACTTATTATTTAATTTCATGCTCATATATTATTGCCAATAATTGTTTAAAAGGGAATTTGTTATTAACGAAAAATAATTAAATTTAGATTGCTTAGTTTTCACTAGTAAGCGCCATCACTATTACTGAGGATAGAAATTTTGGATCGTGACAACTCCATCCTTCACTACGTGGTATATCCAATTGATTTTATTTTGAAAAGGAGTGAAGTATCATACATACCTCATGGTTATTACACTTGTTTGTTTCTACGTTGATGCCCATAACACAAGTGCTTGAAAAGACAAATTCATGTTTATTTAAAAAGAATGAACCTAATCACCATATTGCAACTTAAATTTGGAACATATGCCTAAAAATGTTTGTGCTAATGCATCCCACAATTTCACCCTTATAAGCTGTTGGAGTATTTATACGACATATTTGAGAAGTTTTTCCACCATCTCAGCAAATTCATTGGGTAGCGTCCAGAAGTATTTAAGAGTTATGAATTTATCCTAATTGTTGCATTGAAGTTTTAGAAATAAAGGAATGATAATATTTTAACAACCAAACTCTTCTTCACCTATTTGCATTATTGCTAGCTTCCATAAGAAGTACAAAAATATATAGAAAGGGAACATGCATTTCAATATGACCATTTATTTAGTAAGTTGCACATCAAATGAATGCATATACTCACCCTATATCCACTCAAGTGATCATCAAGTTTGGGTGTATATTGTGCCTCACCAGCTCATTTGCTCTATGCAATTATTCACATAGATATTAGCGACTACAACAGTGAACAGTACATACTTTATAGAGAAGATTTATTAGTATAGTTTTTTGTGTGTGCATATAACTGTAAACTGGGTACAACCCAAAAAGACATTTAAGATCCCCAATCTGCAAATGGAAATAATGAAGAATATACAATATATAAGAAAATAGAAAAACTAATATAAACAAATTACAAAAGGCAAATATAGGCAATATAAATAGCTTGTTCAGGCTTAGTACTACAGAAATTAAGATTCAACTTCTAATTCCCATTTCATACAACAAATCAATTTAAACAGATTACAAAAGGCAAATATAAAACTTAAAATATACGAAAAATGCCCTCTATTCATAATAGGAGAGATTACTAATTCATTGCTTTGAATTTGGCAATCTTTTAAATTCTTGGCACTTATTAATATAGTTAAAGTCGGGATTGCCATTTCATTGCCATAGTGTAATGATAAACTGAAAAGAATTATTCTCGATCAAGAATCCTAAGAAAGCAATGGCAACAATCGAAATAATTAAGAAGAGAAAAAAAAATAGGATTGCCATACCTTGACGATTTTGTTTTCCAATAGCAGGACGAATGAGGGTTTAGGGATAGTTGCTTAGTATGGAAGGGTTAGAGTGGGAGATGGGCCACACCACTGAATTTTGCTTTTTAGTAGCCCATGACATAAGAAATGAACCAAGGAAGTGTGTCATACCCGGGATGCTCTTTCTATCCACAAAGAAACTTGCATAGTCAGCATCAACATATCCCAATAGATTAAATTTACTATCTTAAGAATACCAAAGACAAAGGTCACTAGTGCCTTTCAAATATTCTATTGATAGCAATCAAGCGTGATTCCTTTGGATTTTCTTGAAATCGAGTACAAAGCCCCACAACGAAAACAATATTAGGTCTGCTATCAGTAAGATACAAAAGTGAACCAATCATACCCCTATAAAACTTCTTATCAACAGATGAACAAGGTTCATCGATATCCAATTGTGTGGATGTTGCAATGAGAGCGTCTATTTCCTTTGATTCTTCCATTTTAAACTTCTTAATCAACACCTTTGCATATTCTGCTGATGGATCAAGGTTCCATTTGGGTTTTGTTTAATTTGTAAGACTAAGAACAAATTAAGCTCACCTATCATACTTATTTCAAATTTATTCCCCATAAGTTTAGCAAATTCCTTACTTAGTTTTTCAGTGCATACCCCAAAAATTTTGTCATTAACATATATTTATATTACAAGAAGACCCTTACCTTTTTTTCTTAAGAATAGAGTGCTATCAATTTTACCTCTCTTGTAACCATGTTCAAGTATGAACTTGGATAGTTGTTCATACCATGCTCTTCTAGCATATTTGAGTCCATAGAATGCCTTATCTAGTTTGTATACATGATCCAAGCACTCCTTTCTTTCAAAACCTAGAGGTTGTCTGACAAACACTTATCACTTTAAGTAGCAATTTAGGAAGACACTCTTGACATCCATCTGGTGAAGAGTATATTCCATGTATGGAGCAAAGGATATAGGGAGTTTTATTGCTTCCAACCTTGTAACTAGAGCAAAGGTCTCGTCATAGTCTATGCCTTCCTCCTAGCTATAACCTTGAATGACCAACTTTGCCTTGTTCCTTGTAACAGTCCCATCTTTATAAAGTTTGTCTCTGAAGATCCATTTTGTACCAATTACGGATTTGTCCTTTGGTCTTGGAAACAGGTGCCAAACGTGACTCCTTTGAAACATATTCAGTTCATCTTGCATTGCATGTACCTAGTATGCATCCTACAAAGATTCAGCAACATATTTAAGTTCAATAAGAGATAAGAAAGCATCAAAAGCACATAGATTCTTTAATTGAGATCTAGTTTTAATTCCATACGTTGGTTAAGTAATTATGTTCTCAATGGGATGAGAACTTTAATACTTGTAAGATTTCATAAACAACTGGTTTCTGTTTGATGTTTCTCCTATGTTCTATTGTTGTGGAATAAACTCATGGATAGGTTTCATTTGGGAATTAGATCCAGTTGTTCTTTGTTATATTCCACCTGTCAGGTTGCCTTGGATGGAAGAACATGTTATGTCGCATGTTCCTTCTTCTAGTGCAGCTTCATCTTGGTTGTGACTTTGCTTAAACCATTTACCAGCCCAATAACATCATCTTCATGTTCCTGTCACTCAGAAAGAATATTAGTATTGTCAAAGACTACATGTACACTTTCTTCTTCACACATAGTTCTTTTGTTGTATACTTTATAAGCTTTGCTATGTGAAGAATATCCAAGAATACCCCTTCATCACTTCTGGGATCAAACTTACCTAGGGAGTCTTTTCCATTGTTGTGCATAAAGCACTTGCATCCAAATGCCTTAAGATGGGATATATTTTTTTTCTCCCTTTATATAACTCATAGGGAGTCTTCTCTACGAGAGGTCTGGTCATGCACCTATTAATGATGTAACATGCAATGTTTATAGCTTCTGCCCATAAGCTATGAGGCAATTTACTAGAAAGAAGCATAGTCCTAGCCATATCTTAAAGTATCTTTTTTTTTCCTTTCAACTACTCCATTTTGTTGTGGAATCCTAGGGGAAGAAAAATTATGATCTATGCCATGATCATCACAAAATTCTACAAACTTAGCATTTTCAAATTCAGCAAAATGATGAGACCTAATTGATACAAGTTGATTACCTAGTTATTTCTGAATTTTTCTAGCAAAGGCAGTAAAGATGTCAAATGCTTCATCCTTAGATGTTAAAAGTAATGTTCAAGTAAACCTAGAGTAATCATCAACAAGCACAATCACACATTTTTTGCCACCTCTACTTAATGTTCTCATTGGACCACAGAGATCCATATGAACCAGTTCCATCGACCTGGTCATGCTTACTACTTTATTGCTTTTAAAAGAGGATCTTACCAGCTTTCCCCTTGCACAAGCCTCACAAACTTTGTCTTTATTAAACTTGATGTTAGGCAGCCCTATCACCAGTTCCTTGAAGACTAATTTGTTGAGTTGACTTAGACTTGCATATCCAAGACTTTTTTTCTAAAGGAGGGGATCATTATCCAAGACACTTAAGAAAGTGAATTCATTTTCTGAAAGAGTGCACAGGTCTACAAGGTATATATTGTTTACTCTGTTTTTCCTGCAAAACAATTTTGTTAGTGGTAAGATTAATCATTAAACATTTAGTAGAGGTGAATGCTAGCAAGTTACCTCTGTCACACATTTGCGATACACTAATTAGACTATATATTAAGCCATCTATCAAGTAGAAATTATCAATGGAATGTGAGTCTATCTTACCTACCTTTCCAACCCCCCTCCCCCAATGATCTCACCTTTCTTACAATTTTTGGCTGCTCCACATTATTGGACCCGCAAAAGAAAATCAGGGGTTAGTCTTAGTAATCCAACTAGTTAGGGTTCTTTTCTATAGGCAGAAGGGTGAATTAAAGTCTTTTTAGCTCATCCTAGCAGCATTATTTTTTCCTTGAACAAAGGTTTGGTTCTGTTGACTGGCTTTTATTTTGCATTTTTATTCACTTTGGTAGTGACTAGTCTTACCACAGTATATATAGATTTTGTTCTCAGGAAGTATGATATACTTGCTTTTGGGATCCCAATTAAGTGCAGGGGTCCCATAGCCAAGGCTTGTCTTATTGCTATTGTGATATCTTTATAGTCATCATACTGCATCAGAGGACTTATTCCATTTGCAAGTTCTGTATAGTTCATGCTTAACCTTTCCTAGATCTTCTTTTAGGACTCTTATATGCTCATCATTTTTGTACAACCCATCATTCATTTTTCCTAGATTTTATTCTGAGTTGAGATGTATGTGATCAGCTTTCTTTTTACCAGTTTCTAATTTCAGTTTTAAATTTTCAGATCTAAGCTCTAACACAATGGTGTCAAGTTCAAGAACTTGGTTCTCCAAGTCAGAATTTTTACTAGCACTCTCACTAGTTCAGAGTTCCAGATCTTTGCACTTAGCTATTAAAATTACACATTCCTTAGACAGTTGTTCCTCTTCATTGTTTATGAACTCAAACTCCTCAATGAAATCTAGCAGTAACTCATATAGCCTGTTTTTAGACAAAAATTTAATCTTGTCTTTGAGATGAATCACACTTACCTCTAGTTCATCGTCTGATTTTCCAATGGCCATAAGTGTTTGTTCATCTCCATTTTCGTATTCTGAATCCTCATATGAGCTTTCTCCCCAAACGACAACCATAACCTTTGTTGATCCTTTGTTATTCTTGGGGGATAAACTTGTTCCTTCTTCTTATTTCTTCGTTCATCCCTTTCTTTCTGCCATTCAATTTCCCAATGAGGACAACTTTTTGTCATGTGGTCAGTCTTATCACATTTGTAATAGCCTTTGCTAGTCTGTTCCTTACGGACCCTTGGTTTGTTGTATGGTGCACCTTTTGAAGAACCCCTTCCTCTAATTAAATTTTTCTTGATATCCCTCGTAATCATAGTCATTTCATCCTCCTCTAGATCTACATATTTAGCAATTCTGAGAGCCGTGATTCTTTCCTTCTTGGGTTCATCCATCTTCACGGTTTGCGTTCTAAGTTAATAGGAAGTGAGATTTCCAAATAACTCGTCCAACTTGAGAGTGGCAATGTTCTTTGATTCTTGAATAGCAGTAATTTTACTTTTCCAAGTAACTAGCAAAACCCTTGTTGCAACTTTCACAACCTTGTCTTCTTCAAAGATAATCCTTCCAAGAAGCTTAAGATCATTTTTTAGTATTATGAACATTGTGTACATCTATTGGATGGTTTCTCCTTCCTTTATGATTAAATTCTCATATTGAGAAGACATCAGTGTTCCTCTTGATCTCTTAACTTGAGGAGTTCTTCGTGATCCACTTGGAAAGTATACCAAATTTGCTTAGCAGTAGTGCAACTTTTAATTTGTTGTACTCGTCTGTACCAAGTCCACACACAAGGCATTTCTTGCCCTTAGCATTCTTTTCCAACTTGTTTAAGTCCTCAACATTGAAATCAGCTCTAGTCGTTTGCAACTTACTCCTTTGGCATTTTTTTTCATGGTAGCCAACGGACCATCAATAACAATGTCCCATAGTTTATATTCTTCTCCGATGATGTGATCTCTCATCATGCTTTTTCACCAAGAGTAGTACTGGCCATTGAAGAGTTAAGGCCTATCAGTGGATTGTCCTTCCAAATTTTTAGGTGGTGCACTAATCTAGATCTGTTTCTAACGTGTTAGCCTCTTCAAGGATAACCTGCACTGATACCAATTGATTTTTTATACTTCAATACCCGACAAGAGGGGGGTGATTTTTCTGGTGACCAATTTTTTGCTTAAATTAATTATGGAAGGACTTGGTACTTCTATGTGTTCCAACTACTTATGTTGCGAAATAATAAGTACAGAAATTAATGCACACAGAGATTTTACGTGGGAAAGACCTTTCTCAAAAGGTGAAAAAAAAACTACGATCTGCTTTTCACTAGAATTTTCCAAACTTTCCACTAAAATCATTGAGCCAAAAACTGCATTTACAAAAACTCTTTTATGTACCTAGGATTAACTCTAATCCCGTTATAGCACACAACCTCAACTTTTACAACAACTTCAAGTTAACTCTAACTTGAAAACTCTGAGTACCTAATACAATTGTTTTTAGATAAGCTGAATGTATTACAAGAAAACACCTACTACAATTGAACTAGAAATAAAAGACAGACATTTGGAACTGGTTCGTCTATTTGGTTTAAGTAGCTTCAGATTTTCACGCTTGAATCACACACAAAGTGGTTGCAAATTTTCCTTGATATTTTGCTCTCAATTCATAACTTCTGCTTATATGTGTTCCCTATAAAAGAGATCAACACTGATATTTATGGAGTTAGTAAATAGAGATTGACTAGAATTCTGATGCTACTATTCCTTCGGTGGAAGAGTTTTAGTTGATCTCAACCTCTAACTCTATCCTTCTCTTAAATTGTGTTTTCTTTGAGTAAGAAGTCTTTCTCCTTATCCAATGTGCAATCTTTTCGATCAGGAACACGAGATATCACTTCTGGTAAGTTAGGTTTATCTCCTTCACATGCATCTGACATGCTTGAGTTAACCATGTATGTAGTTCATTAAGATGGACCTGGTCCATGTCTGAGTTTATTTGTCAGTATTCAAAACTCACATTTACTTGGGTTAACCGATTCGACTCTGAACTCATAAGCCATGTTATATTTGCAGCAACCGCGTATTACTTTTAACAAATCACTTTGTAAACTAAAATAAGGGAAATAACAATATGAGTTTGACCAATTTATTTGAAAAACGCATTTCTAATTTTCTAAAAGTTTGGCCTTACATTATTTCTTTTGACCCCGAAAGTAATTTATTTTAATAAATAAAAAAGTTTGGTCTTTTCGGGGGCGTTGTATGTCTCAAGATAGAGTAGGCTAGTTGAACTTGGCCTTAACCTCATATTACAACACAAGGATAAGATCTATATCCTTCAAGGGGGTGTTGGGGGGGGAGTCCACATCCCATCCTCGGCAAAAATTATACTCCCTCCATTCTAATTTATGCGAATCCATTTGGTCAAGCCCGAAGTTTAGAAAATGAGAAAAGATTTTAAATTTGTAGTGTAAGTAGAATATATATATTTATGTGGCTATAAATCATTGCATAAATATAAATTGTTTTCAAATAGAGAAGAGATCATTCTTTTTATCACAGACTAAAAATATATATATATTTACATAAACTAAAACGAAATAAATATTTTACTTCTAGCTAGCTAACAAAAAAAATTGTCCTTATTATATTTCAGCCTAATACTAGGCATTTGGCATTTGTCCCGATAGTAGGAACCTATAGCATCGACTAATACTGCAAGCAATGATCATTATAAGTGCATTCCTATTGTTCTAGCTTGGTGGTCCGCCACTACCACATAGGGTAGCCCACTTACTTAAATTGTTTCTATTCTTTATACAAAAACAATTTATATTCGGATTCAAAATTTAAAGTTTATAAATTTAATAATAATTTGGAGTTTTATATATATTATTATCTCCCCTTCAATTTATGTAAATATTTTTTTTTGTCTGTGCCAAAAAGAATGACATCTTTTCTTATTTGGAAACAATTTATTTTTATGCAATAATTTATAGCCACACAAATATATGTATTTTATTTACACTATAAGTTCAAAAGTCTTCTCTTATTTTTTCAAATTTCGTGCTTAGTCAAATGGATTCACATAAATTAAAATGGAAGGAATATTAATTAGGTTTACAATTAAATGTTTATAAACATTTACTGAAATGTTTATTATAAATATAAAATTTAGACAAAAGCTACTAAGTTCACACGTGAGGACCTGTAGGATTAACGAATTGCATACACTATTCCCCTTTCACAAAACAATTGATCTCAATCTTGCCTTCCACAATGTTATAAAACGTATAAGTAAACAATGGCGCCGTGGAAAGAACTGAGCGGAATAGTAGTGATGGTGACAGAGGCGTCGTCGGGAATTGGGCGAGAGTTGTGTGTCGACTTGGGGAAAGCCGGCTGCAGGCTTGTCGTGTTGACATGCTCAAATCTCTTTGCGACGAGATCCACTCAGAGGGCACCCGGCGTGCATTCACCGTTGAGCTTGACATCACTGCCAATGGTATTGAAAGAATGTTGGGTATGATTGAATACTTATAGAATTGGTGATTGATCAACATGGTATCTGTCAACTCTTACTAATGAGTTTAAGCTTCATGTTGTCATGAATTATAAACGATTAAAATAAGACCTTCGTCAGCGCAATTAAATGAAAGAAGAAAAGAGTTTCTTAGGTCATTCAGTGGTAGATTATATTTGACATGAATTCATAGTTGGTCGCCTATTAAGATTTGACAGTTGAACCATAACATAGGGTGATACAAAGCTATAAGGACAAAAGGAATTACTACATTATTCTTCTACCGGTTCTTGACAGTAAATTGTATACTTTATGCTATCCCGTCCTTAAGGAGTGTTGCTAGACGCCACCCTTGATTAGTATATTAATATGATTATTTACTACCGGCTTAGTATTAAACCAATGGGATCACACACTAACGAGTGTTCTGATCTTTGCTAGATGATTAATTAATTTATTATTTGATAATTAACTTAATAAATTTAATTAGTAAAATATATTTAGTTATTAATCTAAATGAAATATTGTAATATTCTTTGTTTGCACGAAGGATATAATTAATATCGTGAATAAATTGAAGTTTTATATTTGGAATAGAAAATTAAATAATATCACTTGATTGAAAAATATATGTGATACATATTTGGTACTCATAATTAATATTTATATATAAAGGTTATATATTTAATATTAATTTATTCTCACAATCCGATTTTGAATTGGACGTGAAATTCCATAAAGGATTTTCTACGATTTCATTAAACATGGAAATAAAAGTCCATTAAAAGGACGTCTGAATACTCAAACGTGTTTTCTTGTTTACAATTGGAAAATTACTATGTTTGAAATTGGACTTCAGGGAAAGTCCATGATTCTAGGCAGTCATGTTACCCATTGAGAATGGATTGCGAATTTCATACAAAATCTCATAAAGTTTACTTTTGAAATAAATTTTTATCCTAAGTAAATTATTACATCAATCAAAAAGGAAAAGTGTTTATAGATAATGCTGTATAAAAGGTGATGTTGAAAATTCACCGAATCATTTTTCCTTACGAAGAAAATTCACTTTGTTAAATTGAGAGTGCAATACAAAGTTAAGAGAGAAAATATAATTCCAAAAAAGGTATTTCTTATTCTTCTAATTTGAGTTGAAATATTTGAAAAAATTTCAACACAATATTCTTCGTTCAATTTGTTCGAGGGTTTCATTGATCAAAGTGTTGATAGTAAGGGTCACTCTTGTTGTGGATATGCATAGAGTCTTCGCACTATCGAAGAATTTGAAACAAGACTTTCTTCATTAGGTACGTCTTAGATCCGATCTATTGGCATGTAAATAAATTTTAAACACGAAAACATCTGCATAAGATTGTTATTGTCTTCCGCTGCATGTTACAAACACCTATATGCTATCCTTCAGTGGTATCAGAGCCGTGGTTTATTGTGTCAAAAATTTATTTATGAAGTATTTAAATATTAAAGTTGAAGAGTTCAAACCATAATACATGTGTCTTGTGCAATAGTCAAATCGTTTGAATGTTGATATTATTTTATTAAGGATAAAAATATGTATTCATATAACTATTGAGATAGTTCATAATTTCAATCTGAAATTTTGTATTAGATGCGATAGGAATCTATAATAGGTTACATGATTCTATTTTTATTTTTTAATGTTATTAGATGATGAGATGTTTATTAATAATGATATTCTGGCATGAATTACTTTTTTCGTGATATATAGATTAAACATGTTAGAAGAATGTTTAATTTTCTTTTTATGTCACGTGCTTAATCATTACATAATTTTAAATTATTTTTTACATGTGATGTAAATTAATTTAGGGCTAAGCATATATCCAAGTTGAACTAAATTCACATGCTATAAAAGATTTGATCTTCATGATATTAAAAGTTATTTTAGTAACAATTCCCTCTTACTAAAATTTGAGTTCTTAAATCAATTTTACACTAGATGCCTGGACCACCAGGAGGAGTATAAAATTTAATAAGTTCGTTGCTATCATGCTGGTTGAACTAAACTATGCCAATAAGATCGACCTGACTACCAGAGGACTATTTGACATAGAGCTATTTAAGAAAATTGTATGAGGATACAATTGGTAAGAGTACCTACCTTTAAAATATATGTGAGAAATGACTTGACTTCCAAGGGGCTCATACTTATTGTTAAAGGATTCCTTTACTCCACTAATAGAAATAAAGATTTCTTAAATATAATGAGGGTAAATAGTTTAAAATGATTAGAGATAATATCATTTAGATAAAGTCCATATCTTTATGATATATGAAAATATGTTCTTATATCATTTCCTTTTTTCTATATTTTAGATTTCTCAATATGTCTGTTAAATCACTGCGTGAAATACTTGAGACCAACAAGTTGAGACAACCAACATTTGATGACTGGTGTAGAAATTTGAGAATTGTTCTCATGCATGAAAACATTATTAATGTGATCGATAAGCATGCGAAGATAATCCCAGCAGAGAATGATATGCAATATACCAAGGTTTATCATAAATACTTGGAAGAATGTCTTGCTATTAAACACGTCATTCTTCCTTCTATGAGTTCGGAACTCCAAAGGAAACATCAGAATATGGATCCAGCTGCAACCATTGAATATCTTAAGAAGATGGTTGATACACAGTTGGACATTAAAAACTCTCCAATTAGTCTCCTTGTCAATCATATGATTGTTTTTACCGAAGAACATGAGAAGTTCTTTTTTGGTAATTAAGCTTTTTCATTAATCACCAATGAAGTTGCATTACAAAATCACAGTCGGGTGTCAACTTAGCCGACTGTCTAAAGACTAACATAATAACTATTTTCCAGTCCTAACTATCTAGGTTCTATTATATACTAAGATGTTGTAATAGTTGTCTAATTTTAGGGGTGCCTCTAATGTTACAGTTGTACACTATGTCCTCAGTATAGAAGTATTACATCGAAAAGTCTTGTTGAAAACTCTTGCATTCCTCTCCAGCCAGATAGCATATGTGACTTCAGCTGCGACCATCTTGAAAATGGCTGCACGACATGTTCTTCCTTTGGCTTTGGCAATCAACCATTGCATCTTCTGACTCCAACTGCCACTAGGTGTGTATTGTTCCTTTAGCTAATTCATTACTCTTCTCCATATATCCACCGTGACAGGGCATTCTGTGAGAAGATGGTTCCTTGTTTCGGATTGGATTTGGCATAGAGGACAGTGCTGCTCAATTCCCATTCCCCAGCTATGTAGTATATCCCTGGTTGGTAGTCTGTCTTGTAAGGTTAGCCACAGATTGAACACTGCTTTTGGTCTGGCTTGGTTCTGTATAATTAAGTTCTTCCATGGGACTGGTGGCACTTCTTGCAACTGCGACTGGTACAACTGTTTAGTGGTGCAATTCTGGTGTCTCCAGTTTTGGAGATTGTGTAAGGTATCCCTGGATTGGATGAATTGGCATAGTTTCTAATGCCCTGTCTTTGATGTAGTACTCTGTGATCCACCGGATCCACATCTTGTCCTTCTTTTGTGCTATGTCCCAACAGGTATTTGCGATGGCAGCCTTGTTCCACAGTTTAAGGTTGATTAGGTTCATTTCCCCTATTGATTTTGGAGTGCACATTGTATTCCAGGAGATGTATGCTTTCTTGGTTACAGTATTCATCCCAGACCAAATGAAGCTCCTGCAGATACTTTCAATCATTTTGAGAACTTTCACTGGGAAGATAAACAGCTGAGCCCAGTAAGCTTGAATACCAAAGAGGACAGATTGCACCAGTTGTAGTCTTCCAGAGTAGGACAGGGTTCTGGCAGTCCAAGAAGTAATCCTGGCTATGATTTTCTCCACTAGGGGTTACCACTGTGGTAGGGTTAATTTTTTTGGTGCTAAATGGTACTCCCAAGTACTTGAAGGGCAGTTGGACTGGTTCATAGCCAAGATGATTGAGGATCTGTTGCTGTACAAGTATTGGCACTCCCCCAAAGTAGACTGAGCTCTTGTTCAAATTGGCTTTGACACCTGAAGCTGCTGAGAATAGAGAAAAACAGTTGGATAGTGCATTAATAGAGTTGAGGTCCCCCTTGGCAAACAGTAGCAGGTCATCTGCAAAACACATATGTGTAATTCCCAGTTTTTTACATCTGTGGTGGAATTGGTATGCTGGTTCATTGTGAAATTCTGTGCAGGCTCTGCTTAAGTACTCCATGACCAATGCAAAAAGGAAGGGGGACATGGGATCCCCCTTCCTCAATCCTCTAGCTGCAGCAAATGAAACTGTTGACTCTCCATTGACCAGGGATTGTGTAGCTCACTGTTGATATGCATTCCAGAATCCATGTTGTGAAAGTGCTAGGGAAACCTATCTGTTCCATAAATTGCTTTAAAAACACCCATTCCACTGAGTCATATGCTTTCTGGAGGTCTATCTTGATCATGCATCTGGGGGAGATGTGCTTCCTCGTGTAGCTTTTAACAAGTTCATGGGCTAGAATGATGTTGTCCTGGATTTTTCTACATGAAATTAAGCCTGCCTAGGCTTCATTTATGAGACTGGCCATCACCTTCTGCAGCCTATTAGCAAATACTTTAGAAATGATTTTGTGCAGTACAGTACAACAAGCTATAGGTCTGTACTCTTTAACTGAAGCTGGTTTGGACATTTTAGGGATAAGAGTAATGGTTGCACAGTTGATTGGTCTGCACAGATTTGCTGAGTTCAAGAACTGCATAATGGCCTTAGTGACTTGGGGACCAATGATGTTCCAGCTCCTTTTGAAGAAGACTGCATTGTAGCCATCTATGACTGGTGCTTTGTCATCTCCAATAGCTTTGAGGCTGGCTGTGATCTCTGCATCGGTGACTGGGGCACACAGTTCCTGTCTTTGCTGTTGGTTCAATTTTGGGCCATTGGACATGTAAATTGGGTTGATGGCAGGTAGGGTTGGTTCAGCAGTGCCCATCAGTGCTTTGTAGAAGCCAGTATTTCTTCTTTAATCTCTGTTGGTGTAGTTAGCCTGATACCCTGTGCAGTAGTGATTTCATGGATCTGCTTCTGCTGGTTTCTGTCCTTCATTACTGCAGTGAAGTATTTGGTGTTGGAATCCCCCAGTTGTATCCACTTTGCTCTTGCCTTCTGTTGTGGAACACTTTCTTCAATCAAAGACCATTTTTCCAGTTGTATGATCAGTTCTTTCTCCTTCTGTTGTAGTGCATCACTGTAAGCGTGACTCAATTGTTTTTGTATGGTTCCCACTTCCTGTCGAGTTTGGTCAATTCTGTTTGTAATTGTTTTGAATTCCTTGCTATTGAGTATCTTCAAAGGAGTCTTCAGGGCTTTAAGTCTGTCCCATATTGATCTCATATTATCTGTCTTCCCCTCTTGCCAAACAGTAGTCACAATGTGTTGGAAATCTCTGTGTTCAGCCCATTCATTGAAGAATTTGAAGTGCCTCTTTCCTTGCCATGTGGATGGTTGCAGTGTCAGTATCATTGGGTTATGATCTGAAATTAGTGGTACATCATACTCGGTGACCACCAGATTCCAAGTGATCCTCCATTCGTAATTGCCAAACACTTTGTCAAGCCTGCTCCATACTCTGTCTTCACCAGTTTGCTTGTTAGACCATGTGTAGTATTCACCTCTCCAGGGTAATTCAGTCAGTCCAATAAGCTGTAGGCAATTGTTGAAGTCCACTGTTTCTGGCAGTCTGACTAACTTACATGACTGTCTGTCTCTGTCTCACAAGATTGCATTAAGATCCCCTGCTACAACCCATGGTTCTATAATTCCTTTTGCCAAATTTTGTAGACTGCTCCATAGGGTTCTTCTCTGCTCCAATCCATTGAATCCATAGACCACAGTGAGAAAGCAATTCAGGTCCCCTGTTCTACTGGAAACCCTGCTGTGAATCACTTGGCTTTCCTCCAGAACACTAATGACTGTGAAGATCTTTGGGTTCCATAGGATCCATACTCTGCCTTTTTCCCCTGAGACATAGTTAGTTAGGACACCCCATCCTGGTGCTAATAGGTTAGCAATTCTATTAGCATGTTCTTGTCTAACTTTTGTTTCTACTAGCCCTACTAAGTTAATGTTATGTTTCCTAATATATTCCCTGAATTCCTTCTGTTTGTACCTCTTATTTACACCTCTTATGTTCCACACTAACCACGTCATTGATAAGATGTTGATGTGGTGTTCCCAACCTCCCCTGGAGGTTCATCTTTACTACTGGACACTGCTGCAAACCTGTTACTCACAGTTATGGGTGATAGGGGTGGAAAGTTGATACTTCTTAGTGCTGGGCTGTGTGTTTGTTTGCCTTTGTCATTGCTCTTATCACTCCTTTGATTCTGGTCTGGTTTGGAATGCTGCTAAAGTTCAGTAGGTTCCCTTGTTGGTGACTATCTCTGTATAGGTCCCTTAGTTCTCCATTCCTGGATTGGTTTTGGCTTCCAAACCTGAGTTGGCTGTTTAGGTACCTGCTTTTGCAAATTCGCACAATTGTGACAAACTATTTGACATTTCTCACAGAATGAGAGCTTCCATTCATATTCCACATCTTGAATGAAACTCTTCCCATTTGGATCCATTACTGTTATTTCAGTTGGCAGGGCTTTGTTCACAGAGACTTCAATGAGCATTCTAGCGTAGGATATCCTTGTCTGTTTTGCAGTACATTCATCAGCAAAAATTGGCTTTCCTAGAACACTAGCTATTCTACTGAGGGACCTCATACCCCAGCATGACATTGGCAGCTTTGGGAATTTGACCCACAGTTGTATTTCAGTCGGAAACTCCTCTGAAAAATCAAACTCCGGTGTGCACTGTTTAAGAATCATGGGCCTATTGGCTATTGAGTAAGGGCCAGCACAAAGTACCTCTTTAGCATCTGCTATTGTCTTGAATTTGACGATGTAGTATCCCTCTTCGTGGTAGAATAAGTCAGGTTCAGGAACATGGGTCCAGTTGTGGTATATGAATCTTCTCATGGCATTAAAACCAGGACCATCTCCGAGAATGTATACCACTAAAGCACATTTCCATTTAGCTTCTTCCTCTTCCACCTCTGCTTTTTCTAGTTGTACTATGGGCTTCCCTTCAACTCGCTTGGTAAAGAGCTTTCTGGTAAAGAGAAGTTAGGGTACAAGCTTGGTAAAGAGCTTTCTGGAGATTTGATCTTGCAAATAGTAGATGATGAATGTTCTTATTGTAAGAAAAAAAGGGCATTGGAAGAGAAATTTCAAGGAGTATCTTGCAAGTCTAAAGGAAAAGAAACGAGGTGAGACATTAATGAAAAATATTTTCAAGGTTTCTTCAGCTACTACTAATTTTTCATTATGGGTATTAGATACTGGTAGTGGTTATGACATGTATAATATTTTGTAAGGGTTCAAGATTAGTAAGAGGCTAAATAAAGGAGAAGTTAATCTACAAGTTGAAAATAGTACAAAAGTTGCGGTCGTAGCTGTAGGATCAATTTCTTTAATAATGCCTACGGGCAAAGTACTTATGTTGGATGATTATAAATTATGTTCTTAAATTTAGTTTGAACTTAATTTCAGCTTTTATGTTAGACAAACGTGGTTTTCTCATTAATATAGGAAATAGTATTTGCTCTATCTATTATAGTGATAATTTATATGTGAATGGTTATCTCCAACATGACATTTCTTTCTTACCTAATATTAATGCCAATTCGATTATGCATGTTTCATGTCTTATGAGGAAAAGAGATGATCAAGTAAATCATGCATACCTTTGGCATTGGAGGATTGAGTCATATTGGAGAGAAAACAATTAACCATTTGTACAAGGAAAGTACCTTGACAAATATGATTTTATATCTTATCCAACTTGTGAATCTTGTCTCAAAGGAAAAATGACCAAATCTCCATTTACTGGAAGTAGGGAAAGAGCTTCTGAATTATTGGGACTAATTCATGCAGATGTTTGTGGGCCCATGAAAATTCAAACTAGAGGAGGATATTCTTCCTTCATCACCTTCACTGATGATATGTCAAGATATGAATCTGTGTATCTTATGATACATAAGTCTGAATCTTTTGAAATGTTCAAAAGGTTCCGTCATGAAGTTGAGAAAAATACTGGTAAAAGTATCAAAGTACTAAGGTCTGATAGAGGTGGAGAATATCTTAGTGAAGATTTTACCAGATATCTCAAAGAGAAGGAGATTCTCTCAAAATGGACACCTCCAGAAACACCCCAACACAATGGTATGTCTGAAAGGAGAAACCGAACCTTATTAGATATGGTAAAATCTACGATGGGGTTCATTAATCTTCCAATAAATTTATGGGGATATCCTTTAGAAGAAGCAACATACTTACTTAATAAAGTTCCCACTAAGTTAGTCTATACAACACCACATGAGATATGAAAAGGATGTAAACCTAACCTCAAACATATTAAAGTTTGGGGTTGTCCAGCTTATGTTAAGAGACTACAGTCTGATACGCTTGACTCAAGATTTGATAAGTGTATATTTATTGGGTATCCTAAGGAAAAAATGGAATATTATTTCTACCACCCTTCAAACCATAAAGTATTTGTGGCCAGAGGAACAACCTTTTTGAAAAGGGAATTTCTTTTAGAAGGAAATTATAATGGAGAAATAGAACTTGATGAAGATCAAGAAACTAATGAATCAACACAATATAAAGATCATGATATCCAAAATGAAGAACCTTTATTAGATGTTTTGAAGTTTACAGGGAAGTTTCCATCTTCTACGGTAGAAGTTCAAGAACTAAATGTAGTTCAAAAACAGGTTAATGAATAAATTCCAAACCAAATTGAACAACAACAAAATCTAGTACAAGGTGTACGGGTTGTACAAATACCTCTTAGAAGTTCTACACGAGAATGTCATGTACTAACTAGATTAAGTCTAATGGTACAAGATGATGTATCAAAAAGGTTGATTATGATGATGATGACCCTAAGACCTATGAAGAGGCTACAGAAAGTTCTGATTATGAGAAATGATTGAATGTTATGAAATTCGAAATGGAATCCATGAAGGAAAATAAAGTATGGACTTTAATTGAACCTTGAAAGGATATAAAACTTATAGGTTGCAAATGGAGTTTAAATAAAAAAATTGGAGCAGATGGAAAGGTTGAGATGTAAAAGGCCCGTCTTGTTTCCAAGAGATATCGTTAAAAAGAAGAAGTCGACTATGACCAGACTTTCTCTTCTGTGGAAATGTTCAAATCAATTCAAATTTTGATTACTATAGCAACATAGTATGATTATGAAATATGGCAAATGGATGTGAAAACAGTTTTTCTTAATTGTGAGCTAGAAGAGGATGTCTACATGACACAACCTGAAGGTTTCACATCTTCGTTTGATAATAATAAAATTTGTAAGCTACAAAGATCCATTTATGGACTAAAGGAAGCTTGTCGAAGTTTATATTCGATTTAACAAGACAATTGAAAAGTTCAATTTTGTTAGAGCGAAGAAGAAACTTATGTGTACAAAAAGGTTAGTGGGAGCACAATTTTATTCTTAGTATTGTATATTGATGACATAGTACTCACAGAGAATGACGTACCGGCATTACAAAGTACCAAGATTTGGCTATCTTATAGTTCTCCATGAAAGACTTGGGAGAAGCAGCTTATATATTAGGAATAACGATCTATATGGATAGATCTAGGAAGCTGATTGGACTTTACAGTCTTTGTACATTGATACCATCTTAAAGTGGTACAATATGGATAATTCCAAAAGAGGCTATCTACCAATAGGCACTGTAATTACTCTCAGTAGGGAGGATTGACCTAAAACACATGAAGAGAGAGAACACATGAGTAGGATCCAATATGCTAGTGCAGTGAGAGCTATCAGGTATACCATGACATGTACACGTCCTGATGTGGCTTATGCACTTGGAGTGACTCGCCGCTATCAGGAAAATCCTGGTACGAAATATTATAAGGACTAAACACCAATTCTTCATTTATGGAGATTCTGAATTAAAACTTGAAGGTTATACTGTGCAAGTTTCTCTTCAGATAGATATTATAGCAAATCTATTTCTAGTTATATATTCACCTTAAATGATTTTATAGTGAGTTGGAAAAGTTTCAAACAAGCTAGAGTAGTTGACTCAGTGATTGAAGTAGAATATACTGCAGCTAGTGAAGCTGCTAAAGAAGTTGTATGGATAAAAAGGTTCTTAACTGAACTTGGTGTGGTTCCTTCAATAGAAGTTATATTCCATTGTAGTGTGACAGCATTGGAGCCATTGCTCAAGTAAAAGAACCAAAATCGTATCAAAATTCCAAACAAATCTTGCAAAAGGATCACTTGATAAGAGAAATTATTGGCCATGGAGTGTCTAGATTCAAAAGGTTGATAGAAAGAAAAATATTGCAAACCCTTTCACATAAGCTTTTGGCACAAATGAGTTTGGCAAGAAAAAAGTGAAAATTTGAAATGAAGTACAAGAGCTATTGGCTCTAGTGCAAGTGGGAGATTATTAGGGATATAACAGATATATCATACATTCAATATCATATTTAATGATTTGAACTTATTTCTGTGAACGTTATTTGATATAAAAATATATGGGATTTGATATTCTTTTATCATAGTTATTATTAATTGTTTGATTAATTTGATAAGGTCCTTCATTAAATTTTGAGATTTGTCATCGTGATAGAGATCATGATAGTGAGAGTAGACTCTCTTATAGTTTAATTTAAATTTGTTCTTGATCATAGAATTATTAATTTGGATATTAGTAATCCGGTTAGATCAATATTTATGTGATTGTCTTTATGAGATAAAAATCAGTTTATCTCATTAACTGATACATAGATAGATGATGTATATAGAGATATGATTATTGAACCGACTCATTGGATAATTCCTATGATTAGGATAACCATAAAGTGTCAATAGATATTCTCTTGAAGACTGTGATGTAAGAGTTTTCTTTGACCTGAGATCGTCATTGTAATTGACAAGTTATTTGTTGTGCTTTAATACTAGATACCTATGGCCCAAGGACGATAGTTTAAAGGATATTGGGTATGATTGAATACTTATAAAATTAGTGATTGATCAAGATGGAATATGTCAACTCTTGATAATGAGTTTAAGCCCCATGTGTTGGAAATCATGTATACCTTTGATATGTACGCTTTGGTTGTATGAGCATGATTTTCAGGTATAGGTTTTGATGAATGACAAACAATGAAGCCAAAGTGTCAAATAACGATATAATCAAATGGCGAGAAGCATACTGATGACGGAATTGCATGAACGAGCCAAAGAAGTTCAAGAGCGAAGACCCAAGACGTAGGTCGTTTGGTAGAACCAATGTAAGGACAACGTTTAAGTTATCTTATCCTTTGGCTCAACATTAGGTCATCATAAACATGCATAAAATCACTTTATTAAATTATATATATCATAAATATTTTTAATACATACTTCAAACAAAATGATTTTAACGTTTTCATTTCAACCAAAATGGATTTTGAAGTAAGTTTTCAATTCTGGTATACTCTGGTATACACAGTGTATATCAAGTGTATATAATCGACCGTTGCCAAAGTTTTGAACACTGGAACAACATAATAGATTGTCTACTTTAACAATCGATTATTTTGAGACAGTGTGTAACCGAAGTTTTTAAATATCAAAACAATCGATTGTCTTTGTCACAATCGATTATCAACAATCGATTGTCCCTTAATACAATCGATTATATTTTGACCGTTCCCACAGAATCCTAAATTGATTTTTGAACGTTAAAGACAATCGATTATTCAGGTTTAACAATCGATTGTTTAGCCTAAAATCAGGAATTTGTTTTTTGAACGCTGGTCAGACAATCGATTGTCACCTCCAAACAATCGATTGTTTGAGCACAGAATCATGGATTTGATTTGTAAATTAAGCAACGGTCAGCACTTACTTTTTCACCTATAAAAAAAGGTCTTTTGAGCTGATTTTAAACACACAACTCCTGCATATATTGATATAGATATTGATCATTTTCAAGCATCATTTTTAGAGCTTTTGTTGAGCCATTTGATAGACAACTTTGTGTTGTTCATAGAGCTAAAATTGTTTCTCTTTATCCACTCTAAGAGAGTATTTGTTGTAAAAGAGAGTTGTTTGAGAAGAACATATCTTCTCATTTGTTGGGTTTGCTAAGTACCCAAAGTCTTAGTGGTTGAAGTCTTGGGGTGAGGTATCCTCAAGCAAGTGAAGTCTTAAGGTGCGGTATCCTTGAGCAACTGTAACGGTTTGTTAAGCACCCGGAAGCTTAACAGTGTTAGTGGAAATCTCGAGAGAGTCTCTCGGGGACTGGACTAGCCACGTGTTGTGGTGAACCAGGATATATCGGTGTGTTCTCTCCTTACTTATTTAATTTCCGCACGTATTTCATTCTTGCAATTTTTTAATTCCGCAAGTTTACGCAATTTTTATTATAACGCTATTCACCCCCTCTCTAGCGTTAAGCGTATTTTCTAACAATTGGTATCAGAGCCTAACTCTGTGAAAGCCTTAACCGGTTGAGAGCTATATATATTTTTGTGTATAGAATATTGAAAGCAGGAATGGTGAATGAAGGACGATCCACCACTTGTGTTCCACTATTTGACGGAACAAACTATACATATTGGAAAGGGCGGATGAGTATCTTCCTCAAAGCAAACAATTTTCGTTTGTGGCAAATCATCAAAAACGGTGAACCAATGCCGACAAAGAAAGTTGGAGAAATCACGGTTCCAAAGAAGGAAGATGAATATGATGACAAGGACATGAAGATAGTTGAAAATAATGCAAGGGCCATCCATGTATTATATTGTGCGGTGAATCCGAATGACTATCGGAAAATCTCTTGCTGCACAACCGCCAAGGAGATGTGGGACAAACTCGAGATCATTTATGAAGGTACGCCTCAAGTCCGAGAATCCAAAATTGATTTTCTAACTCATAAATATGAAACTTTTAAAATGGAGAAGGAACCTATTGGTGTTATGTTTGAACGGTTTTTAATAATCGTCAACGATCTCCATGCTCTCTGGAAAGTTTACACGAACAAAGATCTTGTTCGAAAAGTCCTACGGAGTCTCACTCCCGAATGGCGTTCCAAAGCCAATGCCATCCAAGAGTTGATGGAATACACGAATATCATAATTGATGGACTAAGAGCCTCATCCTCTAAAAGAGAAGAGGTAAGTGATTCGGAAAGGGATGATGAAAATACTTCCAGTGATATATTTGAAAAGTTTTGTAAGTCTTTCAAGAAGGACAAGAAAAAGAGGAAACATCATAGGCGCATATCACGGGACTCAGACAGCTCGGGAAATGAAGCCGGCGCATTATGTCTCATGGCAAACGGAGAAGAAGAGGTAAGTACATCTAACTCTCACTCAATTGAAGATTTACAAAATGCCTATGATGAATTGTATGGTGAATTTGTCAATGCTTCCAAATTGATAAAAGAATTGAAGAAAACACTTTCTTTGCAGAAATCACTTTCTTTGCAAACAGATTTTCAGAAAACACTTTCTTTACAAGAAAAAGATTTTGAAAAATCCTCTTCTTTGAAAGAAATAGATTTTGAAAAATTGACTAATGAAAATGGTGTTCTTAAAAACAAAATTGAAGTATTAGAAAAAGAAAACAAATTTTTGGAAAATGACATTGATGTTTTTAAAATAAAAAATAAAATCAAGGAATTGAATGAAGCTTCTTCTATTGATACATGTTCAAATTGTTCTTCTTGTAGTCTTTAAAACTAGAGAACACAGAACTTAGGAAAGCACTAGAAACACGTAGTGTTGATATTCCTAAAGCTGAAACAAAGAAGAAAAAGCCTAGGAATAACTATAGGCGTAAAATGAATAAGAATCATGATAGAAATGGAGTTGCGCAACCTAGAAATGATTCTAGGATTTTTTCTAATGAGTCTAGGAATAATTATTCTAGACCACCTAGAGATGACTCTAGGAATTTCAACGCGTCTAGGAATGACTTGAGATCACCTAGAACGCATTTGGCTCAACCTAGACATATGCACAATCCTAATGTTATATGTCATTATTGTAATCGGGTAGGACACATTGCACCCGTTTGTTTTGCTAAACATAGAAATTTATGTGTTGATTATAATTGTTATTATCCTAACCCCCAAGGACCCAAAAGAAGTTGGGTACCAAAAATCTATTTTTAGGTTCTTTTTGCAGGTGTGCTTGAAGACTACAATATTGTAGTGGATACACCAAACACAAAACCTTAATGCATTAAGGGGGAACGTCGGTTAGTTGTCGTATTTTGAATAAAAACACAATGAGTTGATATGTGCAAATAATCTATATCAGTTTTGTTTGATACATGCTTTAATAAGTTCTTTTTGAATAACAATTAGTATCAATTTGGTTTATAATAATTGGTTGAGTCATGTTTTGATGAACATTCTTAGTTTAAAATAACAATTGATATTGTTGAGAAAAATGACCGTTATCATTAGTATGCCATTTACTAACATTTGATATGATCTTGTTTATAACGATTGGTATCGTCAATGGTTTAAATTTTTTTTGGTATAGTCTTTTTGCTAATGCCAAAAGGGGGAAGAATATGGGCGATATGCATGCCTTAATTGAGGGGGAATATTCAATTAAGGGGGAATTATATTGAATTGATTTCTATGAATTGTTTGCATAAATTGTATGTTGAGATATAGCATGAATTTAGGGGGAATTCAATATGCATATCTTCCATTGTTTGTCATTATCAAAAAAGGGGAAATTGATGGAAATCATGTATACCTTTGATATGTGCGCTTTGGTTGTATGAGCATGATTTTCAGGTATAGGTTTTGATGAATGACAAACAATGAAGTCAAAGTGTCAAACAACGATATAATCAAATGGCGAGAAGCATACTGATGACGGAATTGCATGAACGAGCCAAAGAAGTTCAAGACCGAAGACCCAAGACGTAGGTCGTTTGGTAGAACCAATATAAGGACAACGTTTAAGTTATCTTATCCTTTGGCTCAACATTAGGTCATCATAAACATGCATAAAATCACTTTATTAAATTATATATATCATAAATATTTTTAATAAACTTCAAACAAAATGATTTTAACGTTTTCATTTCAACCAAAATGGATTTTGAAGTAAGCTTTCAATTCTAGTATACTCTGGTATACACAGTGTATATCAAGTGTATATCAAGTGTATATAATCGACCGTTGCCAAAGTTTTGAACACTGGAACAACATAATCAATTGTCTACTTTAACAATCGATTGTTGACAATCGATTGTCTACTTTAACAATTGATTATTGACTGTAACCGAAGTTTTTAAATATCAAAACAATCGATTGTCTTTGTCACAATCGATTATCAACAATCGATTGTCCCTTAATACAATCGATTATATTTTGACCGTTCCCACAGAATCCTAAATTGATTTTTGAACGTTGAAGACAATCGATTATTCAGGTATAACAATCGATTGTTTAGCCTAAAATCAGGAATCTGTTTTTTGAACGTTGGTTTGACAATCGATTGTCACCTCCAAACAATCGATTGTTTGAGCACATAATCAGGGATTTGATTTGTAAATTAAGCAACGGTCAGCACTACTTTTTCACCTATAAAAAGAGGTCTTTTGAGCTGATTTTAAACACACAACTCCTGCATATATTGATATACATATTGATCATTTTCAAGCATCATTTTTAGAGCTTTTGTTGAGCCATTTGATAGACAACTTTGTGTTGTTCATAGAGCTAAAATTGTTTCTCTTTATCCACTCAATTAAGAGAGTATTTGTTGTAAAAGAGAGTTGCTTGAGAAGAACATATCTTCTCATTTGTTGGGTTTGCTAAGTACCCAAAGTCTTAGTGGTTGAAGTCTTGGGGTGAGGTATCCTCAAGCAAGTGAAGTCTTAAGGTGCAGTATCCTTGAGCAACTGTAACGGTTTGTTAAGCACCCGGAAGCTTAACAGTGTTAGTGGAAATCTCGAGAGAGTCTCTCGGGGACTGGACTAGCCACGGGTTGTGGTGAACCAGGATATATCGGTGTGTTGTCTCCTTACTTATTTAATTTCCGCATGTATTTCATTCTTGCAATTTTTTAATTCCGCAAGTTTATGCAATTTTTATTATAACGCTATTCACCCCCCCCCCCCCCTCTAGCGTTAAGCGTATTTTCTAACACCATGTTGCCATGAATTATAAATGACCAAATTACTGCCTTGGCTAGAGCAATTGAATGAAAGAAGAAAAGAGTTTCTTAGGTCATTCAATGATCGATTATATTTGACATGAACACATAGTTGGTCGCATATTAGGATTTGACAGTTAAACTATATCCTAGGGTATTAAATTAATTAATCCTCTAGCAAAAAACAGAACACTCGTTAGTATGTGACCCCAAAGGTTCAATAATAAGCCGGTAGTAAATTGATCATATTAATATACTAATCAAGGGCGGCGTCTAGCAACACTTTTTAAAGACCAGATAGCATGAAGTATACAATTTACTCTCAAGAACCATTAGAAGAATAATGTAGTGACTCCTTCTATCCTTATATTTCATTCAAAATATCATAAAAATTATTTTTGGAATAAAAAGTTTTCCCTAAGTAAATCATTACCTAAATCATATAGGAAAAAGTCTTAAAGTTGATGATATATAAAGGATGATGTAGAAAATTTGCCAAATTATTTTTCCTTGAGAAGAAAACCCACTTTGTGAAAGTAAGAGTGAAATACAAAGCCAAGAGAAAAAATACAATTAAAGAAAAGTGTTTCTTGTTCTTCTAATTCGAGTTAAGATTTTTGAAAGTATTTCAACACAATATTCTTCGTTCAATTTGTTCGCAGGTTTCATTAAGTAAAGAGTTGATAGCAAGGATCGATCTCGGTGTGAATACGCATAGAGTCTTCGCACCATCGAAGAATTTGAAACGAGACTTTCTTCATCAGGTATGTCTTAGATCCGATCTTTTTGACATATAAATAAATTTTAAATACGAAAAGATCTACCAAGGATTTTTGTTGTCTTTCGCTGCGTGTTACGAATACCTATATGTTATCCTTAAGGTGCTACCACTGAGGCTGCAATACAAATAGCTTGGGACGCCTTCGGACGTATTGATGCGCTGTTTAACAATGCCGGCGTTCGAGGTTGTGTATTATGAAGACATTACTACTCCCTCTATTCAATTTATTTTTGAGAAAAGAAGTAATGATTTTTACATCTTGTGCTCCTTCCGTCCAAATTTATGTGGCTTTTTTTTTAGTTCATTCCGAAAAGAAATTTCATGTTCCTTATTTAAAAATAATTTTGTTTAGAATTTCTTCTATACCCTTAATTGTATATTTTATGTTATCATCAATGCATGAAACTTAAATCGTTATATCTATATAGGTACTGTAAGCTCTTCACTAAAATTGTCAGACGATGAGTGGAACCATACATTTAATACAAACCTAAAAGGGGAATGGTTGATTTGCAAATATACATGTAGACGTATGCGCGATGCCAAACAGGGCGCAGGATCTGCCATTAATATATCTTCAGTTACTGCACTGAATCGCACATTATTCAACGGGAGTCTTGCTTAGACTTCTTCAAAGATGGCTCTTGACATGGTAACTAAGGTGCATATAAATGGCGAACCAGAAATTTTATTAAGGGTCATGTTGATGATTTGACGTGCATATTCAAAAAGTGATTTTTGATTTATACGCTATACAGTATAATTTCTGATGAAGAATGTGTACTTGATCATTCTTCACTCTATTAATTGGTTTTAGTTCCTACAAGGCAGCATTTAGCATTGATTTACCTGCAATTTTCTTCTCTGTTATACATATATTGCATTATGTTAGGATTTTGCCCCCAATTTTTAATCTATTAGGACTCTCTTTCTTTGTGGATTAGAAAAAGACTCCTAAAAGAAATATATCTAATTCGCATGCATTATTCTTTTCTTGGAGAAGGAGTTTTGTACTTCTATAAATTGATCTTTTCTTTTCATAACAGAAACAATAGCCTCTACAATGTACTTCCTCTCTTTCATATTAAATAAGCCACTTTCCTTTTTAATCCGTTCTAAAATAAATAACACATTTTTAAATTAAAAAATAATTTATCTTTAATGTCTTCATTTTAACTCTTTTTTCCCTTAATAAGAAGTTTTTATAGCCACACAAATGTCATAGCCCCACAAACCTTTTACCTTTTAATCTTTTAAGACCACACGTTTCAACAGTCTCTTTATTATTTTCTTAAACTTCGTGCCGACTCAAAACTAGCTCAAACAATATGAAATGGAGGAAGTAGTTATTACAAGAATCATGTTTAGGGGAGATTATTCTCTCAAAAATTTTATTCTCATACTCCCTCCATTCCAATTTATGTGAACCTATTTTCTTTTTGGTCCGTTCCAAAAAGAATGAACCCTTTCTAAATTTGGAAACAATTTAGCTTAAACATACAATTCTACCCTTAATGAGAAGCTTTTATAACTACACAAATACTTTGGGCCCCTTTTTTAGTAGTTTAGGACCACAAATTCCAAAAGTCATTATTCTGTTTAAAACTTCGTGCCCGGTTAAACATGTTTACTTAAATTGAAATGGAGGCAGTATTATATTAGTGATAGATTATATGTTTGTCGATTCACCAAACCATAATAAAGTATTAAGCCTACTTTGTCACACTTCTTTTTTTGACACCCGCCCGAAGGATGATGTATAAGAGAGTTTTTTCCAATTTAATGCGACATTATTCGAAATGAGATTATTTATTTTAGAGTCTCCATTTGGGATAATTTTGGCTTTTGGTGTCCCAAATCACCGGTTTATGTTTAATCCCAAATCGAGGAAATTTTTGACATTCCAAGCGAAGTCGGAGAACCTGAAATTCTTCAGTAAGAAATTATGTTAATCCGAGGAAACGTGTTAGGCATCCCGGGATTTCGTGGTTCTAGCACGGTCGCTTAATCTGTCATAATTGGCCTAATATCTGATTTTAAAATATGTTCATCCTATGGTGCAATTTTAAATTATTTTTTGTTTTTAACTGATTTTTTGAAGGAATATTGAACTTTATTTAAAATATGTTCTTCGATCACGTCACATGAAATGCACCCAGATCCGAAACACATTTTTCTCCAATGTTTTAGGATTTGGATTTGGGTCACATGACATGAAATGCGCACCCAAGTTTAAGAAGGTAGATTATCAAAATGCGCACCTAAAACAACTAGCACGTTGTTAACTTTACGAGACACCATGAAAATTCACTAAACGGCGCGTCCCCAATTGTTTGTATTTTAAAAATAAAATTAAAGAGGGCCACACAATTTTGTGCTTTTTATTTAGCATGACGCACCTCAATTTCATTTTTAAAGGACATTTTACTAAGGCCTGAAGTCTGTGAACTATTATTATCTAGCATGATTGAACTCTTATTCTGACTAAAGGGATAAAACAATGAAGAGTAAACTATTGCAAAGGTTATAATTAATTGTTTGTTGTAATGATATCTGCCCTAACAAGAATGACCAGGCACAGAAAATGACAACTTCATAAGGATGGCAGGTTGAGCCCATTAAGTCAGGCCAATATTTCAAACAGTGGTACTTTCCACTCCTAAAGTTTTATTTTGCATCCACTACCTAAAGTGGAGCTTAATATTTGGGCTTATAACTGGACCAGCATAGACTTCGAATTTCATGCACACAAGCTGTCCAGTTTTGACCCAAAGTGAGCCCAAACCAATAGTGATCAATCTTATAATAAATGAATAATTTAAAATTGCTTAATTGAAATACTTGCTTATTTAAATTCAGATTTCAGATTCGGATCATCGTCTCGTTTCTGAAATTTCGTAACAAACTACAGTGATCATAATTTTTAAATCAAAAGAGGCGCCTGATTTAACATTAATATGAGCATAAGAGTTTATTCCGGACCCAGTTTAGAACCAACACCTTATTCCAAATTTAAGTCTCAAATGAACATTATAGAACAACTGGAATCAGCTATACTATATCTAACATTACTAACTAGATATTAACATAATTTTGAAAACAGTCCCAAACAGTCTAATATACATCCTTTTATTCATTTTAAATTCAATACACAAAACCTATATCAATATGTATTATTATTGTTGTTGTTGACTTCTTATCTTTTCTCTATGGATGATCAGGAGGCAAAAATCTTCGATGACCCAAGTAACACATCTTATGACTGTATTTGAGATATCGTGAGCATGAGTCGCAAATACAAGTGGGGCATGCCAATCTACCTTTGGTGCTCCAGCCTGAAAGCATTGTTAAAGCTGGAAAATCAATAACTATCCACAATAAGGTTGCACACATTTGGAATGTTTGCTTTGTCTCAGCATCATATATTTCTATCCCAGTTTCCCATACTTCCTTCAGTTTTCAATTAATGGTTGTAGATACACATCTATATCATTTCCTGGAGAAGAAGAACCTGGAATGATCATTGACAACATGATATATTCTTGCTTCATGCAAATGCATGGTGATAAATTATAGTTCATTAACATGACAGGCCACGTGCTAGGAGAAATGCTCATGGTTCGAAATGGGTTGAAACCATCACTTGAAAGACTCAACCTCACATTACGTGGATCTCTGGAGAAATCTGGGTGTAGAGAATGAAAATCCTTCCAAGCTTCTCAATCAACAGGATGCCTCATATTCACATCAGTGCGTCGTTCATTAGCATGCCACGTCATTGTATTGGCTGTTTCAGGATACATGAATATCCTCTGAAGCTTATACTTTAAGGGAAAGTACTTTAAAACCTTTACTGGGACTTTTCGCTTTGTTCTAGTTAAGGAAGCATCAAAAACTTTCCATCGAGAAGCACCTCGAACAAAGAAATTATCGTCGTTTGCATTGTCTTTCGTAAATAACATGCAATCATTAGGGCATGCATGTATTTTTTTCATAATGAAGACCTAAATCTTTTATCATGTTTCTAGCCTTGTTGAAATATTCTGGCAACTGAGCAAAGGGAAATGCCTCTTTTAACAACTCTTTACTCAATCCATGCAAGGACTTAAACACATACAACCGAATAGTAAAACTCAATTTAGTGAAGGTTCACACCCAGGATTTAGTTCTTGTTTGCCTTCCTCTAATAATCTGAAAAATCTCTTTGCATCTTCAGATAGAGTCTCTCTCATCTATTCTTCCTGCTCTGCCTCACATTCTACATTCCTAAATGTATCATGAAGTAATTCATCAATATCATCGCGCATGTTAGAACGTTCATCATCATTGCTTTTGTGAAGTGCATTTCTAGAGGAAAACCCTTTCCAATGGAAAACCCATTTGGTGTAAGCATCAACAAAACCGTTAACAACCAAGTGATCCTCCACCACATATCTATAGTGCCAATAGCGATTAATACACTTTTTTCAAGGGCATAATATTTCATTTCCCTGGGAAGTTCGTTAAATGCCTTTTCAATAAAATTGTTCACCCCACGGATATACTCATCCGTCCATCTTAGGAGATACATCCAACTTTTATCTCCATTATCCATTGAAATCCTATACGATAAAGTTAAATTAATAAAATTAACCAAATAAACCTACATATAATAAGATATTGACTAATTCTTTTAAGAGTGAAAACTCAGAAGGAGGAGCAATTGAAGAGAAGTGGGATATTTATCTTTAATTTTAACAAACATAATCAACTTTAACATAGTGCATTTGTATAATTTTTATGATTTTTATACATGCTGACATAATAAATATCTAGCTAGTTGGGTAACTCTAAAAAATAGGTTGACTTTTTTGTAGTCCTGCAACTATAAAGTTACGGAACAATATTAAATAACAATGCTTGCCTATTCTGTCATTTGTAGTACTTTAATTTAGGGTCGTACCCAACACATGCATTCAGTTTTAAAAAACTTAGACTTGAACAACATGTTGTAACTTAACTCAAGGCATCATTAGTTAAACCCTAAGATAGCAATAAAAACTAATTCAGAGTAACATACATAACAATATAAATAGGAGAAATAGACAAATACACTACGAGCAAATTCAATTACCAAAAATATAAATTAAAAAAACATACCAGCAACTAGTATTCCCTAAACTACCAGCAATGATTTCTCATCGGCTACCAGAAATAGACTTTCTCTCAGCTAATAGTATCTATACAACCAATGAAGGTTCTATTGTTTAACAAGGAGGAGCATGCAAAAATAAAAAATAAAAATTGACATCAGATAAGGATTACTTGGAGAGCAATCGAGCAAAGAGAACAAGAAATAATTTTGCCTTAGACACAAAAACAAACTAATTATACTCAAAGGAGTTTATGCTGATAAAGATGTTGAAATATTCATGTCAACAATTTATGGAACTTATGTACTATTGGAAGCTATCAGAATCCAAGGTCAAAGGCAGTTGAACTATCTGTGTCATCCTCTTAAGCAATCCATTCACAATTGGTAATTTTACTCTATATTCACTGAAACATTTTGACTTAAAAAGCTTTTAAAACAAATCACTGAATAGCGTATTTCAAACATGTGAATAGCGTATATGTTTATCTTGGTAGAGTGGGTGCAGTTCCTTTTTGCCAGTTTTACTAGACCTGTAAATGTTCAAATTTAGACGGCAGGGTACAAGCAGTCACGCTTCCTATAGTCTCTATCTACCAAGAAAGCAATTAATGCTACTTATTCTTTTTTACCCTATCAACATACTTTGTTCTTGAGCCGAGTCTATTGGAAACAATCCCTCTATTCCCTCGGGGTAAGGTAGTCTGCGTACACCACCCTCCTCAAACCTGTTCTAGCAATTAATTTGTCTTATTTTTCAGGTGGCCAATCCCACTTTTCATGGATGGATATGAAAAGAATCATTGAAAACGTGAATACTACAAATCAGATGCACCACAGTAGATCAAGACTCTCCCTGCAAAGTTCATCCAAGATATTGTTACATTGGTTGATCACACTTGCATCTTTAGTTAACTCCTTTTTTCATGCATGTCACACCATAAGACAGGAAGCCAGCCATACATTGAAAAACTGGAATAACTAACCACAAGCAGAGTCATTCGCTAGGTGAAAGTTATCCTGGCAACCTGTACAGTATGGCACTTGTTTTCAAGTTTGCGAACAAAAATCATCCTTCAATTACACATATCATAATGGTTTGTGCGAAAATAAAGATCAATTGGAATTCTGTATACTCTGGATCTTGCAAGATTTTATTACTAAAATATGATTCTATCTGGTTCAGATGTGTGCTCATTTACTAAAACATCTGTTCTAAATGTGTACTAAATTTAGACACAAATATGTAAATAAATAATTGAACCCGACTCCAGCTACTTTTGAATTGACTTACATGCTACAATGTTTAGATTCGAGAAGTACGATATGATGGCAAACTAAGTATATTCCTTGACACAACAAAGTTATACCAGATAAAAATTAAGGTAAAAACAGGAATATATCATGTAATTAACTATTTTTGTTTCTTTTCGCAGGGCGAAATATGGTATAGATGAGAGAAAACACTATTTCACCAAAAAATTACTGGTTTGGCACCAAAAATATAATAGAAAAAACAAAAAATTAAGAAAAAAATCAGATTCACAGCCCTAGAGCAATCCTACAACAAATCGATATAAATATAAATACACAAGCCCTAGAGCAAGTCGACAACCTCCATGGATAGATTGAAAAGAGTTAAAAAGGCATCAAAATAACTTACATGGCTAAAATCACCGCTGTTGAATTTAGGGAATCAGGGAGAGAATCTATTTTGAGGAAATTTGCTCAGATGCCTCAAAATTTAGCCACCCACTTCACGATACCAAAGATTTCGCCAGACCCACAAAATCAACAAAACTTCTATATAAAAACCGATTAAACCAAGTTCGGAGAGTGCAAGAGAGGAATACGATAGAGAGGAATACGATTGAGAGGAAGGTTTTTGGGGATAAACGCATTTTATCGGTTTTAATTTGGGGTATAGGTATAGCATTGGATTAGTCCTCATTTTAACAGGAAAGGGCAAAAATAGTCTTTTCACATAATATTCATTATTAAAATTATTAAAAAATAAAATAAATAGGGGTTATTTTGGCGAGTATAACAAAATTAGGAGGTAGAATAAGGAGGGAAAAATAACCGTTCCAATAGAATTTTTTATAATAAAAGTGTTCCAGTAGATAAATTTATTGGGAGTTTCATAACCGTTGCGCCATATTAGTGTATGGCAATGGTTATTTACAATTGCAACGGTTGTTTAGCGTAAGTGTGCTGATATCACCTAAATTCTATTGTAACTCTTATAACCGTTGCCATATCTGATCTATCGAAACGGTTTAACAACCGTTGTCAAAATAACTGTTGCCATAATTCCTTCCTCTGGTAGTGTGGAATAGTCCTACATTTTCATTTTCTTCAAGAATTCTTCTGCCTCTTCTTCTGATACAACTTTCTTCACCGATTCGGGGTTACCCTTGGGGATACTGCTCTTCCTCAACTCCTCAGGGATGAAGTATCTCCCTGACCGGGTTAAGTACCGGGCTTCACAAACTTATTCCCTAACTTCCTGGGTGAATAAAAAAACTCCTTTTGCTTTTTTGTGTTTTTGTTGTTTTTTTCTTTTTTTAACAAAAAATCAACAGAGTTTCGGCAGTATTTGGACATTGGTATTTTTTCAAAATAAGCGATTAACTCTCTTTACCCTTATACTGTTATTTCTCTTTTCTCATTTTTCCCCAATATTCACCAGCCGGTAAGCATGCAAAATCCGGAATAAATGCATAAGTATCACGCAAAAATGTATCAAACTGGTCCATTATTTTGGGTACACCTGTCCTAGATGGACAAAATCCTTGTGTTGAGTCCCCTACGTCATATGCATAATGTAAATAAGCGCTCCTACTAGGAATCCGGCATGAGGTTAAATTATTCTATGTTTAAAAAACTGGGTATATGTTCTAGTCTGTGTGCCCAAGCGGACAACTTGAGGCGAGGAGGGGCTACGTACCGGGAACAAAAAGGTCTGTGTTTGTAACTTGTCCGACCCTCTTTCTTATTTTCAGGCTAAAAGAATAGGGAGTCATAACCAGCGAGCACATCTCCGTAGATGAGAAGAGAAGGGTTTCACGGCAATTTATGTACAGTCGAAATAATATTAAAGCTGTAAAAATAACATTTAGCACATCGGGCAAAATTATGCAATAAAATCAGATAATTTTAAAGCCAGATACAACAATTATTTAAAGCTCGAATTCTTAAACCCTGAACCATAGATTCTGAGTTCGATCCCCTGCAGAGTCGCCAGAGCTGTCACACCTCCTTTTTAACAACTATACCCCAACGAAGAGCATAGGCAAGGGAATTTTTCCAATTAACGGACAATTGAGACGAGATTTATTTATTTAAGAGATTTAAAAGTCGGCACTTGGGATAATTTATGGTGTCCCAAGTCATCAATTTAAATCCCGAATCGAGGAAGTTTTGACTATGTATACTGTTTGCGAGCCAAAAATTCGGGTAAGAAATTCTGTTAACCCGGGGAAGGTGTTAGACATTCCCGAGTTCTGTTGTTCTAGCACGGTCGCTCGACTGTTATATTCGACTTAATTATCCGATTTTAATACATTTCAATGCGTATGTGCATGGTTTAACCTTTAACAACTTTTATTATCATTTTTGAAGAGAATTACAACGCTATCAAAACACGCCGCGAACAACGTCACATAAATGTACCCGTGGTTTTTGACATATTAAATATTGGTGGGATTTGGATTTGGGTCACATAAATGCACACCTGTAATTAGGAAGATACATTATTTAAGCAACACGGCTGAAGCAATTTTGTATGCTTAAGATTGCGAGGCCCACGAAAATTCACTAAGTGGTGAACCTCGAATTATTCTAACCAAAGTTATCTAAGCTACATTATGAGGTCCATAAATCATTTGTATTGTAGTACAACTCATCTCATCTTATTTATAGAAAATGCTCCTATTTATCGAAGCAACAAAGTAAAATTTAACAAAATGTTCGTATTCCAACTCTCTTACAAGCATATAAATAGGCTCGACTAACTGCCCTGGTTTTCTAGTAGATTTATGAGGATTTGCACAATGAAAAATTAGAACTTCTGTTACAAAATTTATATTAGATTCAAGTAATGATAAGTGTAGCATAACTGTTATTTAGAGGACAATTAATTTAGACACTCAGTTCGAACCAGTACAACAAGTTCACCATTCGTGGATTCTAATCCCTTTTCAGTATTAGTCAGACCTCAAATATAATCCTTTCATTAATATTACGTCAAAGTAATATCTAAAATCCGGTTCAGGGTACTAATAATAAATCACAACCAAAAGAAAAAATGCATTCAAAATGAAGCTAAAGCATGGTGGGATAATGAACGCACCATGAAACGCTTCAAAATGTTAGAATAACTAGATTGATTCAACAAACACATAAAGGACATCCGGGGAGGGTCTAACTACTCAAAGCTAATACAAAAATGCCCAAAATACCTATGACAGTTACAAGAGAGTTAATTTAAGGGGGTTGATCAAGGAACTAAATCCCTGCCAATCCAGTAATCACTCACACCAGCCAAAGCACATTGTGCTGAATAATATAATTACAACACGCCAAATCCATCTCCTAATAGCAAAAGATAAAAGAAATCACTAAACAAACATGTTTATTAATTACAATATGTGAATCTTTAATTGCAGGAAGAAAAGCTGACTTAAATAACCAAAACACCAAACTTGGCTTTATTCGAATCCATGCTGCAAATTACATATTAATTGATGTCCATGGAGTTTTGGAGCATACCTGGTACAACAAATGAACAAAGAAAAACGGGGTTAGGAAGGATTGAACAGTAGAGATCATATGTACATCAGTTCGCAGCAATCAAAACCTAAGGAAATCGACTGAAGACCCAAAGAAGGAAGACAACAACTCAACCAAAAATCGACAATCAATCTAGCAATCAAAGTTCGACCCAAAATAGACCAGAATACTTAGGCACCTTCTGATTCAAACCATTTTCAACTTCAATTACTCAAAACTAGCTCATGATTAATACCACAAGAACTCCCAAAGATTTTCCAATACAACAATAATTTTTTTCTATTTTTGCCGTCTGATTTTAGTATGTCTTTCCTCTCTTTTTTTTCCACCTGCCTATTTGGTTATTAAAGAAAGCTTTTATATGCCAACAAGATACGACAGTCTTCTCATTTTATTATTATCTCCTCATTCCCCCTATCAATTTCTTTTTAGCTAAGGTAACCTTCAATTGTACCTTCCTACCCAAGTTTTAACACTACTAGCCTGAAATTCAGTAAGACCCCTACATTAGAAGCTTCTAAATCTGTTACTAATGATTCCCTATGTCCTATTCCTAAACGACCCTTGCTTATCCTTTTTTTACCTTTTTACTTGCTGGACCAGATTGGGTCAAATTAACCCAAGGCTACGTTAAATTAAGGTCTATAGAATTGGACATAGTCCAATGTTCAATTTGGGCCTTCTGACTTCTAGACCCAACAACGAAAAAAAACTCCCTACTTAAGACCCCTATAATTCCAAGCTGACAATTGACCTCAGAAAGAAAACCTCTGAAATGTCACCAACAATCCTGATTAAACAAAAGAGTTTCAAATGGATCAAGATAAAATAAAAATGCAGCAAACCTAGTAGCAATTAAACAAATATAGCATGAATAACACAACCTGTATTTCAAATATCATTTAAAATAATCATACAAATGAAGACTCAATTGTATATTTGTTGCAATTAAACTAAACAATAACTAAAACATTTCTGGACCTAAACTAATCAGCTTGAGACAAACACACAAAGAACGAAACCTATGCAATTCACTTAAGAAGACAATCGAGACTTTTAATTCGAGACTCAGAGTTAGAATCAAAAGAATAGAAGATGAGGAGAAGACTGACAAGAAATGAAATAGGATAAAGAAATTCTTACCTAATTGAAAATGAATTGAGACGGAATCTAGCCACAACTCGAGATAGAACCCCAAAAATCTGTTCGAGATTTTGACCTCAGGAACCGTAGATCTCGAAATTCCACCGGTTTTGTAGTCCTTTGATAGGATTTGAGGGTGGATGTTGGATGAGGGAAATAAAGTAGTTACAGGGTGTGATTTTATAGTGATTTGGTGGTGGCGCCGCCACCGGAGGCAGTGCGGATTTGGGGACGTCTTAGCTAGGTTTCATTGACAAAAATAAATATTAGAACAATCCTAGGTATGTTCGAAGGAAACTAACTATATATTATAGAAGAAGATAAAAAGGCGGTTCTGGGGTGTACTTTTGGTAGCCATCGGAGCCGGAGTCGGCGCCGCCGCACACGGCGAGGTAGCCTCCGCTTCAAATGGATATTCGAGAAGATTGGTGTGGATTTGAGAGAAAAGGCCTAGATTCGGAGATAGGAGGTTAAGGAGGTGGTGTGGTGTTAATTTGGATACTTTTGGGTGATCGCCGGTATCGGCGGCAATTTTCGGCCGGCGGCGGACGGTGGAGGGTGGTGGTGATATGGTGGCGTTACCCCGCTTGCGAGGGGTTAGATAGGCTAGGTTTAGGGGGTGGGGTGGGGTTTGGACAATTATATAGTAAGGAACCTTGAGTTCCTTGTCGTTATATCATTAATCCTCGATGGCCACGATTGCATAAGGATGAAACGACGTCGTTTGGGTAACCGGTGGGGTAGGGCTGCGTCATGGACATGGTTTGGGTAGTGTATTTGAACTAGGTTGAGTTGTTTTTCGAGCTAAGATTAATAGAATTGGCACATTTGTTCTTTAATTTTTCAGATTTTATTTCTCTTTCTTTTTTTCCTTTCACAATTAAACTAAAAACCCTACATTAAAACAATGAATCCACAATTAACCTATAAAAATATTTATTAATCCTAAGTAATAATTATCACAAGTAGTTAAAGCAAAGATTGAAAGAAAATAAATTGCCTAAAAACAAATATTAGAATAAAAATGCAAATTAAACTATTTTTAAATGAACCAATTACTAATTAATTCTCAAAAGTACAAGGTTGGGTCTTAAATGCACATGCCACATATTTTTGTGTTTTTTGTTAATTAAAATAAAATAAACATGCACAAACAAATGTAAAAAATTAATAAAAACTATCACAAAATCCACAAAATCACAAACAAATGACATAAATGAGTTTTATTTTAATTTATAGGAGTAATTCATGTAGAGAAAAAATCACATACTCACAATACTGATCAATCTTATAACAAATGAACAATTTAAAATTGCTTAAATGAAACATTTGCTTATTTAAATTCAGATTTCAAATTCAAATCATGGTTAAGCTAAGAATTACTACTCTCCTTTTTGAAATTTAGTAACAAACTAAAGTGATCATCATTTTAACTCAAATTGGCGCCTGATTCAACATTGACATGAGCAAACGATTTGATTCCGGATGTAGTTTAGAACTAAAACCTTATTAGAAACTTAAGTCTCAAATGAACATGATAGAACAACTAGAATTAGCTCTACTACAACTAACATTACTAACCGGATATTCACATATTTTGGAAAGCACTTCCAAACAGTCCAATATACAGTTCTTTTATACATTTTAAATTCAATACACAAAACCTAAATAAATATATATTTGTCTACTTCTAATTCAAGGTCGTGAGAGAACATGATAACAACATCACAACACTTCAACTCCACCATTCTCTTCATTTAGCATGAACTTCTAATCTTTTACATATGTAAAGAGAAATCCTCAATTAGGAGCTTAAGAATATACCTGGAAATTAAAACAAAGGAAGACAAATGGAGATCAGCAGAGTGATTCAGCACTCAATAACAGTTTAACATCAATTTTTACCCCAGGAGATGATATTAGGCAGTCCATGAGGAAATTTCAAGCAAATAACACTATTAAGCATCAAATTGAGCTTGAATGACCCAAAATCAACTCGAAATAACCCCAAGGACCTCTAAAACTTCGATTACATATAATCACAAGGAAACTTGAGCCATTTGACCTCGGGTGAGCTAATGTTTCGATTTGAAACTGGGAAAGGGCTCAATGACACAATGAATTTTCAAGTTTTAGCCGCCTCAAATTTTACAGAATTTTTGTAGTGCCTTCCCCTCTCTCCCAAAAAAATCTCCTTTGGCTCTAAGTAACAATACCTTTATAGACAAATTACTAAGGCAAATTCAGACCTTATGTTTTTACCTTTTAGTATGTTTGTTTTTATGTGTTTAGCTACTTAGCCCTTCATTTTAGGTCAAGAAATGCTACAATTTTTCCTGAATTTCAAATTAGAACCCCAATCTAAAAGGTTCTAAGTGGTTCCATTTCTGTTACTGCATGATTCTCTCAATTAAAAAAAACCTATACTACCCCTGACTTCATCCTCGAATTACTACCTTAGGCTAAACTAACCCTATCCCTTTCAACTTAGTCAAAATGACCATGGTTAATTATTAAAGGGCCCTAACATGTTCAACAGCAACCAAAAAACACTCTATTTACAAGACTTCCAAAATTTAACTAAACCTATTTTTAATCTTGACTTAATTACTAATAGTCCGAAATAAGCTACTACTGTCAATTTAACAGTTGACAGGAAATTATGAAAATAAATGAAGATTAATCAACACACTGAATCATGTTATCTATGCAAAACAACCACACTGAATCATGTTATCTATGCAAAACAACCAACACTGAATCATGAACTACAAATCGAAATAATCATGAATCAAAACTGAATCAGCGAAAAGAAATTAAAACTTTACAAAAAGAAATCTAAGAAAACTAACAAGCAAATACAAAGAAAAGACATAAACAAATAAAAGACATAAGGAAAAAAACGAAAGAGAAAGGGGTACCAGAAGCGATTCAAGACCCGGGACATCCACCTTGAATCCCTTGAAAAAAATAGTGTTTAATCGTGTGCTTTCATGAGAAAACACACGACTAAGTTCTATTACGGTCAAAATACCCGTAAAACCTCTTTTAAGAAATTAGGGTTTTCTTCACAGTTAGATTCGAGGAATTCCAAAGTTATTTATTACAAAAGATATGGCCAGAAGCGACTGAGTTCACAACCCATTGTCCAAGAGTACTAGACTAGGAAACATAAGCAAAAGAATTACCAGCAACAAAAGTATCAGCCTGAGCAATAGAAGCAACATGTGGTGATGTCTGCTTACTTCCTTGATACTGAAGGAACTCATTATACTCCCGTTTAGATAAAGAAAATTTCTAGTTGCATGTAGTCTCATTCTGAGCAACATAAGCCGTTTTGGTTCGGCAGCCATGTAATGAATAGCATACGTCACGAGTGTGTCCAAGTTTATGACAATAAGAGCACTTGGGTTTAGATCTTCCAAAACGACCTCCTTCTCGTCTACTCTGCATAGTGCAAGATGCCCGATTTTCCACTGACTGGGATACGAGTACAGATGAGTCAAGTGTCCATGATGAGCTTACTGGGTGACTTGGTGCTGCAGCAAGGCGAAGTAATCGAGAGAATAGTTCATCAACTATGGGGACAACGGACTAGCCAAAATCTGGTCACGTACTGAATAAAGGTCATTAGGGAGTCCTGCTAGTTTAAGAACTAGAAATATCTTCTGTCCTTGCTGTTGTCGCTTTTCAATACTAGCAGAAACTAGCATCAGCGTCTCAAATTCTTCCATGACTGCCTATAGTTGTCCCAAGTAAGTAGACATATCCAATTCCTATTTCTTCAAGCTTGTCATTCGCGATACTACATCATAGAAACGAGATATGTCATTAGTGTATAAATTATGAGCCTTTTCCTAAACTAAATAACATGTCTGGAATGGACGGAATCAACTTGGAATCAATAGATCGCCACATGATACTACATAACTGAGCATCGACCTTCTCTCATAGTATTTTGGCCTTTTCATCACATTCGATAGCCTTTTTTGTTAGATGATCGTGAACTCCTTAACTTTTACACCACAACTCGAAAGACGAAGCCCAAGCTAAGTAGTTTGAACCTCCCATTAAATATTCTGAGGTAATCATTACACCGGAGCTGCCAGAACTTAAGTTTTTAGACCCGAAAGCATTGCCTCCCAAAGACATCGATGGACTATCACCAAATAATAGAAAGAATCAACTGAAAACTTGCTGAAACAGATGAAGGAAACACTATTTTTTCCGGAAAGTACTCTAGCTGCCGGAAAAAATTCAAAAGTAGTCAGATTTGAAAGGTAAAATTATGGGTAGGCTCGGAATTTTGAGGGCGATCCAACTGCCCTGAAGGAATGTTTTCAAATTATGAAAGGAAGGGGTATCACACGCCGGTGCGTGGTACAGACACGCCGCCGTCGGCAGATATTCGACAGGCACGTGACGCCGCGTGGGTGGCTATTTTCCGATGATTTTTCCTAGGGTTTGTTCGGATCTCTCTTGAGAACCTTGTGGTGGTGTCAGATTATGCACAACACTGAAAATTAGTGACTTTCACACAATTAGTCACTAACGTCACCGAAAAATTGCACGGTAACTTAGTTCTTTCTTCTCGAATATCACTGCAATGATGCACAAAGATGAATTTCTCACGGTTGCTCTGATACCATGTGATAAGGAACAAGAGAAAAAAATTACTGATATATTATTTACAATGCTACAATGAGCTCTATATATACATACAAACATATCCTACTCCTAATACATATTGGATTAGGGTTATTCACCCCCTTATACACTATTATTCTAATAGCAACAATGAGTGCCCACATGCATAGACTAACGCCCATCCGGCTTTTGATAATGGGATTGATGAGGACTCAGATGATGTGGACCAGACTAAACCAATAGGTGCCTTTAATGCAATTATTAGCTCCATTATTGAGGCATTAGCAGAGACAAATGTTGGTATCTGTAAGAAGAAGGACCCATGTAATCCTCTTAAACAAGAGAGGACCTTAATGTTTATTGAGATGAAGGTGAATGGAAAGTCCATTCGGGCTATAATGGACACAGGTGCTACCCACAAGTAGTTAGCCTCGACTTAGGTGGAGCGCCTTTGTCTAGTTGTAGGGAAATGTAGAGGTTGTGTCAAGACTATTAACTCACCTTCCCAACTAGTGGGTGGAATAGAGAAAGAGGTGTCGGTGAAGCTTAGCCCTTACGAAGGAAAATTCAACATGTGAGTGGTGATCATGGATGACTTTGAGTTGATAGTTAGGTTGGAATTCCTAAGGAAAACCAACACCATGCATATACCATTTGCGGACATGCTATTGATGATGATGGGAACAAATAAGGCCAAGCCCTGCATTATCCCGTGCATGCCTATGAAGGCTGTTGAGAACATCTTAGCCTTGCGGTTGAAGAAATGGGTCAAAAGAAATTAACCTACGTTCCTGGAAAATGATAATTAGGGATTTTGACACATTTTATACTCCTTCTTGCTTATTCTTTGATTAGAAATTCATACAAAATAGTCCCAAAAGGCTCACAAGATATTGCTGATTGTAAGTTTGATCAACAAAGTGAGAAGATGTCAAAGATCAGCTCAAAAAAGGTGAAACTTGCACAAGTGACAGAGACAAGCCAAGCTCATCAAAAACAGGCTTAGTGCGGCCGCACACCCTTTTTTGCAGTCCGCCGTAGAAGATTCAGTGAGGCTGATTTCCAGAAAAAGAGGCAATGTGGCCATATTAGGTTTTGTGGGGTCCGCACTAGAGTTAATGCTGCCGCACTAGATTTAGTATGGTCCGCAAATCCAAGATTCAGAGTGATTCCAGATGATTAGTTCCAAGCCAATGTGGTCTGCAGTCAATTCAGTGCAGACTGTACTAGAAGCCTCTGCAGTCGCAGTCCATTCTATACGGTCCGCATTTACCGTGTTTTAGACAGCTGTATTTTCAATTTCAGAGCCCTATTGCGGCTGCACGCCATTTTGTGTGGTCCACACTAACCCCGTAGGAGGATTTTTGTCTAGATTTTCAGCTTAGTATAAACAGCTTCTTTTTTTATTTTTAGGGTATCAGATATTGTAACTAAGTAGCTGAACTCATGGGTTCGAGATTATTAGTTATTTTGGGCAATTTTATCTACTTTTCATCATTGATTCTTGTTACTTAGCTTAGCAATTAATTAATATGAGTTTTCGTCATCTATTTATTGCTTTTGTTCTTCAATTATGAGTAACTAGACGCATAAGCTAGGGTTGTGGCTCAACCTTTGTGTGTGTAATTGATGGGTCTTGTATTATAGGCTAAATATACTATGGGTATTTGTTATTTAGGTTAATTTCATTGTTAATTGTTGTATTAGTTGTTGCAAGCACTAGTTTGTGTTGAGTTGACTTGAACTCTTCTTGGGAAAGAGAGCCTAAGTCTCTGAAATTGGACCAACACAGGAATTAGGGCGTATTCAAGAGATTAACAGCCCCAATTAAAAGGTTAAACCTTGAGAGAGTAATACCTGACTTGAACCCTAGTTTCTTGTGCGAATTTTCATACCCAATGGGTCTTGAGAGAGTCAATTCGGTCAAAATCACTCGAACCATGGAGAGGTGTAGAGTGGGTAAAGTTGTGCAACGGTTATATCATACTCCCCAAATATGTCAAACGTACCTTAGACTCAAGTATCTGTCAATTGACCACCTAGCCAAAAGTAACTACTCTAGTGCCTTTTAAACAATTTGAACAATCTGTAGCATTATAACTGTTAGCTTAATCTACTTTAATTTTCTATTTGTAGTGTGATAATAGTAGAAGTTAACAAAAAATCCCAAAAAAATAATTAGAAGTGTATTTGGGATCATATACGCAATCCTAAACTAGATAGATACTCATTTTCGATTCTAGCTCTCAATGGATATCGATCCTAACCCAAAATCGGGTAAAAGCTGCTCCGACCTTCTCTCACTACTTAATTAGTAGAGTGAAGTAGGCCGCAATCAGCAACTCTCTGCATTGAAGATATATAATTCTCCTCGGGTCCCATTCCTGAACCTGTGAAGAAGCTACTATTGGAGTTTGCAGATGTCATACCACAACATATGCCAAAGTTGCTCCCACCTAGGCGCACTATAGACCATGTACGATTAGAAAAAAACATAAATCAGAAGACCTTTACTATCTTAACTCACTCAATTCCTCCAAGGCATGTCAATAACATCAATAATATATTTTTCTCCCACGCTTTTGTCACACGGTATCAGAGCATTAGTGAGAAACCTATTGTTGTGCATCATTCCAGCCACTTACGGGAAAAAGACCTTGTCGCCGTGCAATTTTCTAATGACTTAGAAGGCTGCGCGTAATCAAGTCACTTTCTATTGGTGTTGTGCAAAAACCAACACCTCCATGAGGTAGATCACTCCTCAGCAACCAACCCTCTAAAATTTCTCTGACAGAAAAGCTTCAACGTACCCATACGCGCCGGTAGAAGAAATTGTCCATCGAACGTATGACTCCCACGCGTTGGTGTGTACACTCACTTTCGACCATTTGTTGATGATAGTTCTTCAGAACAGTTGGGTCGCCTACTAATTCTGACCCTACACATCCTGTTTTCGTTTTATTCTGACCACTTTGAGTTTTTTCTGGCAGCTACATTACTGTTTCAGAAAACACAATGTTTCCTTCATCTCTTTCAGTGAATTTTCAGTTGATTCTTTTTGTTATTTGGTTATAATCTAACCATGTCTTTGGAAGTAGATGCTTTCGGGTCTAAAAACTCGGGTTCTGGCAATTTCGATGTTATGATTACCTCAGAACCTTTAATGGGAGGTTCAAACTACTTATCTTGGGCTTCGTCTGTAGAGTTATGGTATAAAGGTCAAGGAGTTCAAGATCATTTAACAAAAACGGCTAGCGAAACTGATGAAATGGCCAAAAAACTATGGGAGAATATAGATACTCAATTATGTAGTATCTTGTGACGATCTATTGATTCCAAGTCGATGCCCTTGTTCCGTCCATTCAACACATGTTATTTAGTTTGGGAAAAGACTCGTAATTTTCACAGTAATGAGATATCTCATTTCTACAATGTAATATCACAAATGAAAAGCTTGAAGAAATAGGAATTGGATATGTCTACTTTTTTGGGACAAATACAGACGGTCATGGAAGAATTTGAGACGTTGATGCCAGTTTCTGCTAGTATTGAAAAGCAAAAAGAGCAACAACATAAGATGTTTCTAGTTCTTACACTCGTTGGACTCTCTAATGACCTTGATTCAGTACATGACCATATTTTGGCAAGTATGACTGTCCCTACAGGTGATGAATTATTTTATCGATTACTTCGCCTTGCTGTAGCACCAAGTCAATGGACAATCGGGCATCTCAGACTATGGAGAGTAGACGAGGAGGAGGTTATTTTGGAAGATCTAAACCCAAGTGCTCTTATTGTCATAAACTTGGACACGCTCGTGACGTGTGCTATTATTTGCTTGGCTGCCCAACCAAAACTGCTTCTATTGCACATACTGAGACTACATGCAACTAGGGATTTTCTTTATCTGAAGGGGAGTATAATGAGTTCCTTCAGTATCGAGCAAGTAAGCAGACATCTCCACAAGTAACCTCTGTTACTCAAACTGATACTTCTGTTGCTGGTAATTCTTTTGCTTGTTTTTCCCAGTCTAGTACCCTTGGACAATGGGTTGTTGACTCAGCCGCTTTTGGTTATATTGTCATACCGCAGTGTGGGGCAGACGATTGGAACAGGACTTGAATTAGAAGGCCTTTACTACCTTAACACACTCAATTCCTCCAAGATAAGTCAATAATATCAATAATATATTTTTCTCCCGTGCTTTCTTACAAATTGAGTTAGTGCCGGCCACGAAGCCACCTACCCGGGTGCCTTATAGAATGTCACAACCTGAATGCCATAGCTTCAAAGATAATTGACGAAAATGCTAGAGTTTTGAAGACCCGACCTTTCGTCTTATGAGTTATCGCTCCATTTCCTCCATTTCTTGCTTATTTATGCTTCATTATTAATGTATTTGGTGATCGATTTGGCTTGAATTGATTTTAGAAGAAAATGAGACACTTAGTCTCTTTAAGAAATGCTTAACTTGGAAAAGTCAACAAGATTTTGACTTACGGGTTAGAGGTCTCGGATATGATATTCGATAGTTCAGTTAACCTCGGGGGATGATTTGTGACTTAGGAGCATGATCGAGATTGATTTTGGAGGTCCGGTGTAGAATTAGCCTTGAATTGGCGAAGTTGGTATTTTGGCGAATTTCTCTTGATAGGTGAGATTTTGATATGAGGATCGAAATAGAATTTTGAGAGTTACTGTAGCTTCGCTATGTGATATGGGATGTGTGTGAAAATTTTCAGGTCATTCATAGGTGATTTGGTTGGGACTTTTGATCGAATGAGTGTTTCGGAAGCGTTAGAAGAACTTAGGTTTGAAGTCGATGAGTTTTGAGTAATTTGATGTTGTTTGAGGTGTTTTGATGATTAGAACAAGTTTGAATGATTTTATGGATTATGTTGGTATGTTTTGTTGAGGTCTCGAGGATCTCGGGTGAGTCACGGATAGGTCCCGGTGTGTCTTTATGCAAAAATATAGTTGTTGGAGGCCTGAAGGGTCGAACCCCTGAACCCACAACCGCGGTATACAGTCGTATTTGCGTTGGCCACACTAGGAGGCTCCGCAGACACGGTCGTGGTTCCGTGGTCCGCGCTGAAGGAGATTGGCCACATATCCGACTTCAGAATCTCATATCTTTTCATACACAAGGAAATTGAGATTATTCAAAAATAGAAGTTGTAGCTCTTTGAATCTAGTTTTCAGAAACATATTATAATAGGAATTTGTACATATGTACTAAAGTTTATGGCCAAAATACCAAAGGCTGTTATTTCAGAGAACACTGTGTGGCCACGACCATTTTTGCGCGGACCGCGCTGGGTTTTGTGCAGTCGTGGTCGATTTTGTGCGAACAGCAAAGGTGGGAATTTGGGTGTTACTTTATAAATATGAGGTTTTGGGTTTTATTTGATTTTTTGCCCTAGAGAGCTCGATTTTTTGCGATTTTTCAAAGGTTTTTAAAGAAATTCACCAGGGTAAGTGATTATAACTCAAATTTGGCTAGAGTACATGAATCTATATTTGAATTCATCATTTAATTTGTGATTCGGGATGGAATTTGGGAAGAAAATTGGGGAAATTGGCTAAAATGATGATTTGAAAGACCAAATGGTGTCGGAATTGGATAGTTTTGATATGGTTAGACTCGTGGCGAGATAAGGAATCCATTGATGTAAAAAATTTTGGAATTTGAGAAGAGGGACCAGGGCACGGGTTTTGCCAATTTCGGAATTTTTGATGTTTTTTAATTGTTTTTGATTGGGTATTGTCCTCTTAGCCTATTGTGACGTATTCGTTGTGGTTTTTGGATAGATTTGATGCATGTGGAGGCTGATTTGAGGGGCAAAGGCATCGTAAGCTAGAGATTTGGCTAGTTCGAGATGAGTAATCATTGTAAATAATATTTTCAAGGTTTAAAACCCTATATTTGCATTTCGTAATGTTGTATTGAGGTGACTTGCACACCGGATAGCGAGCGTAGGGTAGAGCACCGTTGGGAATTGTGACTTGGTCTATCCCGATAGATGAATATACTACGTACTTGACTGAAATTCACGTATTGTCATTATAATTTGATCTGATTGCTATATTTGGGCTTCGTGCCAATTGATCGAATCCTTCAGGAGTTGCTATTACCAGTTTCTTACCATTAACATATTATTGAACTCAGTCCTAGTAATTAATATTGGTTTGCAAACTCAGCAACCGTTTCTCAAACTTGAAAACTTAATTAATATTTTTACTGAAGTTTGGGCTGAATATTTCTATATTATTGTGCCCGAGGGGCTTAAATGACTCTGGAAGGAGTATGGGATCGGACCATGCGCCGCAACGAAATTGAATTGTTATTGATAAGAGGTCGAGGGCCCGGATGACGCCACGAGATGGATTATTATTTCACTTGGGCTGTAAGGGGCCCCTCCCGGAGTCTGCACACCCCCAGTGAGCGTCGTCGACGATAAATGGAGCGGACTGCACGCTGCAGCGATATGTGGAGTGGGCTGCACGCCGCAATGGTATTGGTACTATTTCATGTGTTTGCATTATCTTATTTTTCTGCATTTATCTATTGCGTTGTGACTTATTGTAATATAAACCTAATACTCTGGTATTCCTTGATAACTTAGTGATACGCCCGAGTGGCGTAAATTCTGTGCTTATCGGCACTAGTTGTTTTGCATTTGTTTGCGTATCTACGGAAAAAGCACATTTCAAAAGAGACTTAAATTGAGTTAAAATGTTTTCTAAAAATTTCATAGCTTCAGTGTATTTCTAAAAAGAGTTTACACTGCTTCTATATAGCATGATGATTTGCCATATGTAATTTCTTACCGCTCAGTTGTTATTTACCTTTATTAATCACAAAGTTGGAAGTACTCCCTTTACTCCCTGCACCTCGTGTGCCGATGCATGTATCTATTCACCTGGTAGTGGGTTTGGGCCGATTAGAGACTGGATTAGGTCACACATTGGGGTGATGTTATACGGATGTATGATATTGCGGGTTAGATTTGTGTGTTTTGTCTCTATGATTGGAGACGGGTTCTCAGTGTTGTGTTGTAATGGTACTAGAGAGCTTGAAGTATAGCTCTTTCAGCTGAGTCCTTTTCATGAATTAACTATGTTCAGACTATTTCTTAGTAGTGCGCGTATTGTCCGATTTGTGGCTTAGTCCTGTATTAATATGTAATGTCACCAGAGTAGTGTGATGAGATTGTTGGGATCTTTATTGTGTACAAGCAGATTCTATTTCGGTATATTGGAGGTTAATATCGAGCTTCGACTTAGAAATTTTATGTAGTATTTGCCAAAGGAGAAGTGGTTTCATAAATGGTTGATCTTTGAAATAGTGATGGTTACTGCATGTTTTAGTAATCAGTTGCAGTATATTTAAAAGTATTGGAAAGAAACTTTAGTCGCTAAGAGTTTTTTTACCGATATTCAGGCCTTGTGTGTAGCTGCTGTTTATGGGAGATATCGCTACATGTGTTTGAGTTATGTGTTATATCAGGTAATTGCACCTGAGGTTGCAGTCATGGGTTATTACATTTGGTTCGAACGTGATCCGAATATAGATGGGAGGTTCTGGAATTGTGTACGATTTTGGAAATGGAAATGTGGTTCTAAGGTTTACATGCTAGATTGGATTATGAACTAGCTATCACAATGTGTAATCGGACTTATGTGAGATAGGGTGACGGGGGATCACCCCTGGGTATATGAATGGTAAAGTTATTCAGCTATTGGTTCGTTTCTAGAACAATTCTGGGTACACTTTAGGATGAGCATTTGTTAAAGTTGGGGAGAATGTGAAGACTCGACCTATCGTCTCATGAGTTATCGGTCTGTTTCCCCCATTTCCTGCTTCTTTATGCTTCATTATCAGTTTGTTGTGTGATCAATTGGCTTGGATTAATTTTAGAAGAAAATGAGACACTTAGTCTCTTTAAGGAGGCATAGCATTGAAAAGTCAACTTGATGTTGACTTACGGGTTAGACGGATTGGATATGATTTCCAATTATTTGATTAACATCGGGGGATGATTTGTGACCTAGGAACATGATCGAAACTAATTTTGGAGGTCCGATGTAGATTAGGCTTGAATTGGCGAAGCTGGTATTTTGGTAAATTTTGGTTGATAGGTGAGATTTTTATCCGAGGATCGGAACGGAATTCTGAGAGTTGATGTAGCTTCCTTATGTAATTTTGGATATGTGTGCAAAATTTCACGTCATTCGAAGGTGATTCGGTTGGGTTTTTGATCGAATGTGTGTTTCGGAAGCTTTAGAAGAACTTAGGCTTCAATTCGATGAGTTATGAGTAATTTGATGTTGTTTGAGGTGTTTTGATGATTGAAACAAGTTTGAATGATGTTATGGATTACGTTGGTATCTTTTTATGATGTCACGAGGGTCTCGGGTGGGTCCCGAGATGTCTTTAGGCTAAAATGTACCTGTTGGAGGTTTGTAGGGTCGATCCCCTGAACCAACGACCACGTTCGTAAATGCGCTAGCCACGCTGGAAGACTCCGCGGATGTGGTCGTGCTTCCGCGGTCCGCATTGAAGGATCTGGGCCACTGATCCGACTTCAAAAGCTCATATCTTTATATACACAAGGAACTTTGAGATCCTTCAATAATGAAAGCTCATTGAATCTAGTTTTCAGAAACATATTATAATAGGGATTTGGACATTTGTAGCAAAAGTTATGGCCAAGTTACCAAAGCCTCTCATTTTAGAGAACACTGTGCGGCCGCGGTCATTTTTGCTCGGACCGCGCTGGTTTTCTCTCAGTAGCGGTCGATTTTGTGCGGCCCGCAAAGGTGGAAATCTGGAGGTTGCTCTATAAATACGAGGTTTTGAATTTTATTTGATATTTTGCCCTAGAGAACTCGGATTTTGGCAATAGTTTGAAGGTTTTTCAAGAAATTTATTACGGTATGTAATTCTAACTCAGATTTTGCTAGAGTACAAGAATCTATCATTGAATTCATCGTTTAATTCGTGGTTCGGGATGAGATTTGGGAAGAAAATTGTGGAATCTTTCAAAATGTAAAATGATGATTTGAAGGACCAAATGGTTTTGGAATTGGATAGTTTTCATATAGTTAGAATCGTGGCGAGATAAGGAATCCGTTAATGTAAAATTTATGGAATTCGAGAAATGGGCTCGGGGCTCGGGTTTTGCAAATTTCGAAAATTTTGATGTTTTTGATTGTTTTCGATTGGGTATTGTCCTCTTAGCCTATTGTGACGTATTCATTCTCGTTTTGGATAGATTTGACGTATGTGGAGGCCGATTCGATGGGCAAAGGCGTCGCGAGCTAGAGATTTCGCCAGTTCGAGGTGAGGAATGACTGTAAATGATATTTTGAGGGTTGAAACCCTGTATTTGCACATCTTAGTGCTGTATTGAGGTGACTTGCACGCCGGATAGCGAACGTGAGGTAGAGACCGTTGAGGATTGTGACTTGGTCCGTCCCGGTAAATAAATATACTATGTATTTGACTGAAATTCACTTATTATCATTATAAATTGATCTAATTATTATATTTAGACTTCGTGCTATATGATTGAATCCTTTAGGAATTGCTATTACTGATTTCTTACCATTTAAATATTATTGAACTCAATCCTAGTATTTAATACTATTTTGCAAACTCACCCACCTTTTCTCAAACTTGAATACTTAATTTCTATTTTTACTAAAGTGGCTAAATACTTCTATATTATTATGCTCGAGGGGCTTAAGTGATTCTAGAATAAGTATGGGATCGGGCTGCACGCCACCGCGGTATTATATTGATATTGATATGAGGCCGAGGGCATAGTTGATGCCACGAGATGACTTATTATTGCGCTTGGGCAGTAAGGGGCATCTCCCTGAGTCTACACACCCCCAGTGAGCACCGTCGATGATAAATGGAGCGGGCTGCACGCCGCAGTGATATGTGGAGCGGGCTGCACGGCGCAGCGGTACCGGTACTATTTCATGTGTTTGCATTATCTTATTTGTCTGCTATTATCTGTTGCATTGTGATACTTCTTGCAAAATAGACCTAATACTCTGACATTCCTTGATAACTGAGTGTTATGCCCACGGGGCGTAAATTCCGTGCTTGTCGGCACTATTTGTTTTGCATTCGTTTGCATAACCACTAGAAAAGGACATTTCAAAAAAGACTTAAACTGAGTCAAGATGTTTTCTAAAGATTTCAAAGCTTCACTATTTTTCTAAAATGGGTTTACACTGCTTCTATATAGCATGATGATTTTCCATACGTGATTTCTTACTTCGAGCTTCTTCTAGATGCTTCTGTATTCTCCCTCGGAGGGGATTCAGAGCTCATTTCACACCTGAAATCTCGACAAAAGCGGTAGAAAATAATGTCTCAAATCTCAATGCTTGATCAAAAGATAAGAAAATATATCGACATTTAATTCATACTTTATGCTTAGTTTTTTCTACGCTTCATATTTGATGTTCATGAATTTTTGAAATTAGATCATTTGTTGCTTTTTGTTTAAGGCCACTAAGTGAGAATTGCGAACCGAGTTTATTACCAGCGAAAGTGATGGATTTTTGGCAATTGCTTGGAATTTCTGTTGAACATGTGCCTTTGTTTTATTTATATTGATTTCCATATTTTTTGGTTTCAACAGCTAGCCTTTTTTGTCACTTTGGGAAAATTATAGCGAACCATAACAACCATAGTAATGTTTGATTCTATATTTTATTGTCGAGAATCAGGATGCTCACAAATAATAATCTCTCTCGGATAATACTTTTGGATCGTTTTAATGAATCAGTACTGCATCACGTTGATCGTCCTAGATGTGAAATGATCATTTTACAAAAGAATATCGCATAAGAACATCTCTTCATTATCTGCCCAAAAAAAGTCACATTTTCCACTGATAAAAAGAATTCTATTGAAGAAAAAGAAGTATTACTATGATTTGGGAAATATGTACATGATTGGGAAAGAGAGAAAACAAATATATTATTACTAACTTTGAGAGCAGACTAAAGGTTAAAATTTTGATCTCAAATCAAAAGCAAATTTACCTTCACTGTCAAGATTTAATGATAGAGATGGTAGAATATTGTACTTTTATTGTTAATTTTATGGATGGTCACTGTCTTTTTTATTTTATTGCATCAAAGTCACTAAATTATTTTTGGTAACAGAAATATTACTTAGCGCGTCTTCAACATCACTAAAGTCACAAATTATTTTTGTAACTAAAAAGTTACTCAACTTTATCTAAGTATCATAGATATTGAATTTAAGTTCATGAATATTGTTGTTTAATCGTAACCTTTATTTTGTGTTGGTAGTGTTTAGTTTATTTTCACTAAGTCGTGGTGTCACGATTATTATACATATGAACCAAAAATTAAATCCATTTTGAAGTTCAAAGACTAAAATTTGAATGAAGATTCACATTATATGGGAGTCGTTTTAAGAATAACTTTATGCAATTTTTCGTGTTATGACCTATTATTCCTTTTCTTTAATACTTTAACAGACGAAAACAACACTTTACTTGCATATATAGGTTTTGAACAAGTAGTTATACAAATTCACCTACTCACTTTTGTTAAGCCTTAGAACGGTTTCCTTTAGAAAATTCGAGCTCTGTTATAAAATAATATAAGAACAAGAACAATAATACAAGAACAAGAACAATAGAGAGAAAAGTAGAGAGAGGAGTATTCTTATTGATACTTTGGGATGGTTTACAATGGAATAGAACCCCTTTATTTATAGGAAGGTGGTGACTTAGCCACCAAGAAGTAAACCCTAGAATCTCTCTAAATATGGACATTCACCTAAAATAGAATATTTTATAACACTCCCCCTTGAATGTCTATTCAATAATGTGCCTCGTTAAAACCTTAACTAAAACAAAACCCAATGGGAAAAAAATTAAAGAAAAAGGAAAAAGAGTACACATGTTTGAATATGCGCCTATTGGTTGCCTCGTTAAAAACCTTGCAAGGAAAACCCATTGGGACAAAACCTTGTAAGGGAAAAAGAGTGCAACGAGCATTAACTCCCCCTGAAAAGAGCATCAATTCATATCCTTGAGTCTTCGCATTCCGATCTTGTGAACCAGCTTCTTGAAGGTTGACGTTGGTAGAGATTTTGTGAACAAATCAGCCATATTATCGCTTGAACGAATCTGTTGCACATTGATATCACCATTCTTTTGAAGATCATGTGTGAAAAATAACTTTGGTGAAATATGCTTTGTTCTATCTCCTTTTATGAATCCTCCCTTCAATTGAGCTATACATGCTGCATTGTCTCCATACAAAGTCGTGGGTAGTTTGTTACACTTCAAACCACATTTGTCTTGAATATGATGTATTATAGACCTCAACCACACACACTCCCGACTTGCTTCATGAATAGCAATTATCTCGGCATGATTAGATGAAGTAGCCACAATTGATTGCTTAGTCGATCGCCAAGATATGGCGGTGCCTCCACAGGTAAACACATAACCCGTTTGAGATCGAGCCTTGTGTGGGTCGGATAAATATCCAGCATCAGCATAACCAACAAGACCAGGACTGCAATTATTGCTATAAAATAAGTCTATATCGGTAGTCCCTTTTAGGTACCGCCAATATATGTTTGATCCCATTCCAATGTCTCCTTGTGGGAGCCGAGCTATACCTTGCTAAGACATTAACTGAAAAGGTTATGTCAGGCCTTGTAGTATTTGCAAGATACATTAGTGCGCCAATTGCACTAAGATATGGTACTTCAGGACCAAGTAGCTCTTCATTCCTTTCTTGCGGTCGGAATAGATCTTTATTCACATCAAGTGATCGAACAGCCATCGGAGTACTTAAAGGATATGCTCCATCCATGTAAAACCGTTTCAGTACCTTTTCTATATAGGTAGATTGATGAACAAAAATTCTGTTTGCCAATATTCAATTTGCAAACCAAGACATAATTTTGTCTTTCCGAGATCTTTCATCTCGAGTTCATTCTTTAGATAATCAATTGCCTTTTGGAGTTCTATGGGGTTCCAATAAGGTTTATGTCATCGACATATACGGCAAGTACAACAAATTCCGATGTTGTTTTCTTTATAAAAACACACGGGCAAATGGCATCATTTATATAGCCTTCTTTTAATAAATACTCACTAAGACGATTATACCACATTCGTCCTGATTGCTTTAGACCATACAAGGATCTTTGCAATTTGATTGAAAACATTTCCCGGGACTTTGAATTATGAGCGTTTGGCATTTTGAGTCCATCGGGAATTTTCATGTATATCTCATTATCCAGTGAGCCATAAAGATAGGCAGTAACCACATCCATTAAATGCATGTCAAGCTTTTCAAGGACAGCAAAACTAATGAGATAACGAAAAGTTATGGCATCCATTACAGGCGAATATGTCTCTTCATAATCGACACCAGGCCTTTGAGAAAATCCTTGTGCAACAAGGCGTGCCTTATATCTTTGTACCTCGCTTTTTCTCATTTCTCTTGCGTACAAAGACCCATTTATAGCCAACATGCTTAACACCATTAGGTGTCTCAACTATAGGGCCAAAAACTTCACGTTTTGCTAGTGAATTCAATTCTGATTGGATTGTTTCTTGCCATTTTGGCCAATCATGTCTTTTTCGAAATTCTCCAACAGATTGAGGTTCAAGATCCTTACTTTCTTGCATAATGCTAGATGCGACATTAAAAGCGAAGACATAATCCACCACTATATCCACTCGATTAAAATTTGCCTCAATATCGATTGGATTTATTGATTGTTCCTTATTTTCTTGAGTCTCGGGCTCAATGGATTCTTCATGAATCTCAAAATTTATTAAATCATGAATTTCCTCATGAGATTCTTTCTTAGTGTCATTTTTATCGTTTGCTTTCCTCTTTCTAGGATTTCGATCTTTGGAACCTAATGGCCTGCCACGCTCCAGGCGTGCATTCGACTCATTGGATATGACACTAGATGATTGTCCAACAGGGACATCAATACTGATTGGAACATTCTCTGTGGGGATGTGGGATTTTGTTATCCTTTTCAAGTCCGTAAATGCGTCAGGCATTTGATTTGCTATTCTTTGCAAATGGATAATCTTTTGCACCTCTTTTTCACAATTAGAGGTATGTGGATCAAGATGAGATAATAATGCATTTTTCCACAAAATTTCCCGTTTGGTTTCACCAACTTCTCCCCCTAATTTTGGGAAAAATGTCTCATCAAATTGACAGTCTGAAAATCGTGCAGTGAACAAATCCCCTGTCAATGTTTCGAGGTAGCGAATATTGGAGGGTGATTCAAACCCAACATATATTCCTAACCTTCTTTGCGGACCCATTTTGGTGCGGTATGGCGGTGCTATAGGCACATATACTGCGCATCCAAAGATTCTTAAATGGGATATATTGGGTTCATGACCCAAAACCAATTGCAACGGGGAATATTTGTGATAATTCGTCGGTCTGAGACGAATTAGCATTGCTGCATGCAAAATGGCGTGACCCCATACCGAAGTGGGCAACCTCGTTTTCATGAGTAATGGTCTTGCAATCAACTGCAGGCGTTTAATTAAAGATTCTGCAAGACCGTTTTGAGTGTGAACATGAGCTACAGAATGTTCCACTTTTATCCCAATTGATAAGCAATAATCATTAAATGCTTAGGATGAAACTCAGCAGCATTATCCAGTATAATAGACTTGATTGGATTATCAGGAAATTGTGCTCGTAGTCGAATTATTTGTGCCATTAGTTTTGCAAACGCTAGGTTGCGTGATGACAACAGGCACACATGAGACCATCTACAGGATGCGTCTATTAAGACCATAAAATATCTAAAGGACCCACTAGGTGGGTGAATAGGTCCACAAATGTCCCCTTGTGTACGTTCCAAAAACGTAGGTGACTCAGTCCCAACCTTTGTTGGTGATGGTCTAATAATTAACTTGCCTTGATAACAAGAAGTGCAAGAAAATTCATTATTTAAAAGAATCTTGAAATTCTTTAACGGATGCCCATATGAGCTTTCTATAATCCGTCTCATCATGATTGATCCAGGGTGTCCCAATCGATCATGCCATAGTATAAAAGTATTGGAATCAGTAACCTTTTGGTTTACTGTTGAATGTGCCTCAATTGCACTAATTTTTGTCCAATACAGGCCACAAGATAAAGACGGGAATTTCTCAATAACCCTCTTTTGGCCAGAGACATTCTTTGCAATGATGAGATATTCAAGATTATTCTCATCTATTGTCTCAATATGATAGCCATTCCGGCGTATATCTTTAAAACTCAACAAGTTTCTCTTAGACTTGGAGGAGAATATTGCATTCTCTATGATAAACATTGTTCCTCTAGGCAGAGTTATAGTTGCTCTTCCGGAGCCTTCAATCAATTTACTACTACCAGATATTGTAGTAACATCTGCCTTACACATACATAGTTGAGAGAATTATTTCTTTTCTTTGAGTATCGTATGTGTAGTACATGAATCAACTAAACAAATATTTTTACAGTTGGACGTTGATCCAAGCTTGCTTTGTGAGATATCCATATTTGCTTTCCCATGGTTTGACATACAAAAGAAATACACGAACATGAGAATAAACAAATTCAATCCGTTTGTTTCACATTTAAACAATATTTTCAAAATCTGCTGAGGTTAGTCGATTAACTTAGTTGATAGTCGACTATCTTGGGAAGCAGTCATTAGGTTAGTCGACTAACTAAATCAGATAGTCGACTATCTTGCCTTGCGGAAAAGTCCAGTTTTAATGCGAAATATTAGTTAGTCGACTAACTAAGTTGATAGTCGACTAACTTAGTAAACAGTCATCAGGTTAGTCGACTAACTAAATCAGATAGTCGACTAACTTAGCTTGCGGAAAAGTCCAGTTTTAATGCGAAATATTAGATAATCGACTAACTGTTAGGTTAATCGATTAACTCTACTGGAAAATAAAAATATCTTTGAAATTTAAGCATATTGAAACATTCTAAAGAACTAATACTAACATTATATCATAAACTAACTAATACGAGCTGATACTAATGACTATTAGTTTATTCACTAACTAATACAAATAAGTAAAATAAAATCAAACAATTCCATCTTCCTTCATCACAGATCCATCACCGATTAAGTGGTCTATTTTCCCCTCGGGTTGCTCAAAGAAGTCTGCCACATCCAGGTGGGTGATGTCAAAATTGTCGTCAGAGACAAAATTTGTTTCAGGGCCTTTATTCTTTAGAGATGCTTGATAAAGATCAACCAAATGTCTTGGTACACGGCAAGCTTTTGACCAGTGCATTTTTCCACCGCAACGATAACATATAGTTTCTGAACTATTTGCCTTTGGATCCTCATAATCCCGTTTCTGCTTTTGGTGGTTATATCTCTTTGGGGGGTGACGGACATCAGGGAAATTTCTTCCTTGTCTACGTCCACGGCCATGACCCCGATTACGACCACGACCATGATTAAAGCCATAGCCTTTTCCATGCTTGGCATAATGAGAATACACCTTATCTGCTTCAGGCAATGGTGTAGACCCAGTGGGTCGATTTTCGTGATTTCTCATGAGCAGGTCATTGTTTCGTTCAGCCACAAGGAGAAGAGAAATCAGTTCAGAGTACTTTTTGAAACCTTTCTCTCTGTACTGTTGTTGCAGTACCATATTTGAGGCATGAAACGTTGTAAACGTTTTTTCAAGCATATCATAATCAGAGATATTATCTCCACAGAGTTTCAATTTAGAAGTAATTCTGAACATTGCAGAATTACATTCAGAAACAGACTTAAAGTCATGGAGCCTCAGATGAGCCCAATCATATCGTGCTTGTGGCAGAGTGACCAACTTCAGGTTGTCATATCTCTCCTTTAAGCCTTTCCACAAGATGAGTGGATCTTTGACTGTGAGATATTCAATTTTCAAACCTTCATCAAGGTGATGGCGCAAGAAAATCAAGGCCTTAGCACAGTCTTGGGTGGATGCTTTATCTCTGTCTTTAATGGCGTCTCCAAGACCCATAGCATCTAAGTGGATTTCAGCATCCAACACCCATGTCATATAGTTCTTGCCCGAAATTTCAAGGGCAACGAACTTTCTTTTCATAATATCAGACATAATTAAAACCAAATTCGGAAAAAGGGAAATACCTTAATTTTCTCAAGAGGATTCTTGAGACGGTAGAGTCTCGTGCTGATAACGTGTTATAAAATAATACAAGAACAAGAACAATAATACAAGAACAAGAACAATAGAGAGAAAAGTAGAGAGAGGAGTATTCTTATTGATACTTTGGGATGGTTTACAATGGAATAGAACCCCTTTATTTATAGGGAGGTGGTGACTTAGCCACCAAGAAGTAAACCCTAGAATCTCTCTAACTATGGACATTCACCTAAAATAGAATATTTTATAACAAGCTCGACAATTTATTGCGATACTATTAGGTCATTAAAAAAATGTGATTTTTATGGCACTAAATGTTGAGCATTTTTTTACTGACTTTCAATATCTTTGGTTGTAGCTAGCTGGCGTTTCATATCAAATTACTATTATTATGTCTATTTTTCTTAAGTTTAATTCGATAATATTAATCAAAGAGTGCAAAGAAAATTAATTGAGAATACTATACATTAATTTAACCCAATAATGGTTAAACGTCATGAAAAAACAATAAATTTTCAAGAGTTAATTGTGATGACCCAAAAGGTTATCACTTGTTTTAGAAATAAATTTTGTATTCTGAGGTCTTAAATACCTCCCTCAGCATCACCTTGGTGTGCATGCGCAGTCCGAGCGCGTAGCTAGAAAGTCATTTTGTGAAAATCTATGAAAAATATTGAAATTTTGACTTAAAATGCATTTACGTTGATTTCTGCCAATATTTTGGGTAAACGGATCCGAACCCGTACTTTGACGGCCCCGGAGGGTCTGTGGAAAAATATGTAACTTGGGCACATGCCCCGAATCGAATCCCGAGGTCCCAACCCGCGAAATGAATTTTTAAAGAAAATTATTTTTTAAAATTTTTATGAGTTTTGGAAATGAAATGCATTTAGAGTTTGATAATATCGAACCCGTATTCATGTTTCTGGGCCCGTACAGGTCTTATATGTGAGATAAGATGAGTCTGTGAAATATGGTAAGAAACGAAACTCATTTGAGGTGATACGGACCCGTATTTGTGAAAATCCCTACTTTGAAAGTTTTGAGAATTGTTTTTAGAATTCTATGCTAAATTCGTTGTTTAAGAGGTTATTTTGGCGATTTGATTGCAAAGATCAGTTCATATGATGTTTTTGAGTTATTATGCATGTTCTTTTTGGAGGCCTGAGGGCTCGGGTGAGTTTCAGATAGGTCACGGAAGGTTTTTGAACTCATAAAAGTTGCAGGTTTTTCAGTTTCTAGTGTGCTGGTATGTTCTTCTTCGCTTTCGTGGAAGGACTCTCACCAACGCGAAGGGTCAGTTAGGATGAAGGAAATCTCCTTCTAGGCGAACGCGAGACACATGTGCTAATGTGAAGCTTTATGGGTGTTTTCCTTCGCGAAAGCGGATCTGCTATCACGAACGCGAAGACCTTTGGACCTGGGGCGGGTGAAGGAAGTTTGTGCTACGCGAACGCAGCCACTGGCCAGCGAACGCGAAGGCTCGGGGAGTTAAAGCTCAGCGAACACGAGACGACGAAGGCGAGCGCGATGGCTAATTGTCCGACGCATCATGAACGTGACAGACCCATCGTGAACGCGATGAAGGTCTGTCCAGTGATTTTAAATCAGAAGCAAAAACGAGATTCTTCAAAATTTTCATAACTCTTTCACTTAAACCGAACTTGGGCGACTTTTGAAAAGGGATTTCACCACAAAACCCTAGGTATGTATTCTTAAGCTCGTTTTCTTCAATTTTCATTAATACTCATTAGATTTCTAGGCCTAAATCATGTTCTTAAGGGCAGAAAATTTGGGATTTGGGTAGAGTTATCGCTTTTTAATTAATTGGGATTAAGACCTCGTTCTGTGGTCAAATTTCGAATCTTATTGCATATTTAGGCTCGTGGTTGAATGGGTGAACGGGTTTTGGTGCAAACCTCGATTTTCGACCAAGCAGGCCTGGGGTCAATTTTTAAATTTTTGGGGAAGATGATGGAAAACCTATAACTTAGCCCTGGGATTGGATTATTTAGCATTTATTGATATTGTTATATTAATTTGAATTAGATTCAAGTAATTCGGAGGCAGATTCTAAAGGAAAATCGGTGTTTGAGGCGTGAGTTGGCCGCGAAAGTTTGAGGTAAGTGTTTGATCTAATATTAGCTTGAGGGATTAGGAGTTGTGTCTTATTTGCTACGTGTTACTTGTCGAATACAATGTATAGGCATGGTGATGAGTATCTATATGTCGGTGTCGAGCATGAACGTGAGTCGTAAATTGAAATTATTGTGTTCTCTAGAAATACTACAAATGTTTAAGTTGTTGATTCTCCGTGGTGAGGAAGGTTTATGATTATTCTTGTGGAGTTTACTTATTATTGAGTATCGATACTCATTTGAGGTAGTTAGATGTTGGAATAAGTTTGGTTATAGCTTATTTTCCCTTGCCGGGATGTCCTTACTTATACTGATGATTCCCTTGCCGGAATAGTGTTGTCTCCTTATTGGTCCCTTGTCGGGTCCCTCGTTGTGATTTGTGTTAAAATATAATAAATATATATATATATATATATATATATATATATATATATATATATATATATATGTGTGGGGAGGGGGATTCGGGTTGCGAGCCGCAACAATATTATATTTGGGTCGGGTTGCATGCCGCAACAATGATATAAATGGATCGGGTTGCACGCCGCAACAACTATATAATTGGATCGGATTGCGTGCCGCAACAGTTGATAATACAAAGTGTTTATAGATTGGTTGCGATCTCCTTATTATTTTGGTTGTAATTCTATGTTGTCCTTGTGCCTTTCTCTTAAATTACTGTTGGTATCAATATTCTCCCGCAGCATGTACCCCCCCCCCCCCCCAAATCTTTATTTGTTTATTTCTGTTTAATTTTCGCTGTGTAGTATGTATATAACTGCACATGTTTATTTGGTAGTCTGATCCTAGCTTCATCACCACTTCACTGGGGTTAGGCCAGGCACTTACTAGCATACGTGGTCAGTTATGCTGATACTACACTGCACTATGTGCAGATCCCGGAGCAGCACCTTTTGGACCATAGCTTTAGGTGGCAGCCTTCAGTCCAGTCAGATATCCCGAGGTAGTCTTGCAAACGTCCGCATGCCCGGCGTTCTCTTCTATCTTTATATGTATCATGTTTTCATCTACTTTTGAGACATGCAATATTTTTCTTTCAGACATTTGTATGTAGTATTCGTAAATAGTCTGTGATATTGTGACACCAAATTCCGGATAGAGATGTATGTTGGCACAGTCGTACTAGTTATGGTTTAATTTATCAGATTAAGTCTTCCGCTCGTTTTTATTGTAAATGCCTCACGCTTGATCACGTTGTTAGCACGTATTCCCATATATGAATTACTCCCATAAATTCAAGAAAATAAATTTTTTCCATTATTTACAATTTCGTAGATTTTTCGAAGGATTTTTGTTAGTTGTTTGTATTTGTGTGTGCATGTTTATTTTATTTAAATCAAGAAAAAAAATACTTTGCAGTTGCATTTAGAATTTATTTTTAAATTTTTAGGTTAATTAGTAAATGAGTTGTTTCATAAAAATGAAAATCATAAAAAATAATTCACTTTGCATTTTTTGCTTTTTAATTTTAAATATGTAATTTTTTTAATTTGGAAATTAATTAATTGTTGTAAATAATATGTTGTGAAATTATTCTAATTTAATAATTAACTTAGGTTTTATTTTAATCTGAAAAGAAAAAAAGAAAATTAAAAATTAAAAGAAAAGAAAAAGAACAACAAAAGGATGCTTGATCTAGGCCAATTTGGCACAGGCCCAAGCCAATTTCCCCTCAAACCCGCTCAACTTCCAGGCCCAAATCACCTTAACCCGGTCTAAGTCTTCATCCTAACCAAACAATGTCATTCTCACTCCCCTTCATGAGAGACGTCAATTTCATTTGATCGAACGACCCGGAACCTTCCTTTAGTTCCCCATATAAGGGTCCGAACAGCTTCCCTCCCCAACCCTCATTCCCTCTCTCTTCGCTTCATCTCCTCTATTAGAGACTCACCTTAACCCTAACGCCGCCCTAATAATCCTCACCCTCTTGGGTGGCGACGCCACCCCAAGCCACCCCCAAAATCCCACCCTGGTATCCTTTCCATCCCTCATCTCAAATCATCAACTCATCTCTTTCAAATCATCACCAAGACTTTCGAATCTCAGATCAAAGCTCCAATCCAGCTAGAACCCTAAAACCTCAAATCTCTCAAATCGTCAAGTTTTCAGTGAACGATTGTGGTCGAAATTGATTTTATTCCTGTTTTCTCAATGAGAACACACGAGTAATGTCAATCTCGGCTGAAAATTGAAGATTTTGAAGATTTTTTCAAAGTCATCATCAACCCGCCTATTGCTAGGTATTTTTTCGGCTACTTTTCTTTCATTCTTTTTTGTTTTTATTCTCATTTTATCTTCTTATTTTGCTTCCCTTTTCTTTCTTATTTCAGCGTGCATGTTAGGTTTAAGATTATTTTTAGTCAACACTTTTGTTTAGTTTAGTGTATTTAATTTTGTTTGTTTGATTTGGTTCAAATTTCTTTCTGTTTTTATTTTGTTCGGATTCAGGGCTTCATGAATTTGTGTAACGCTATAGGCTATTTTTATCGTGTGTTTTTGACCTCTGAATTAATTTTGGGCTCTGTCAGACAGCCCAAAGAGGGAAGGGTCTATTCGGGTCATTGAGCCAGGGTTTTTGGTTTGTTTATTGGGTCAATATGACACATGGTTGGTCTTGAACGTAAATAATGAAAGCCTAAAGTGTAGTTTAGGGTTCTTAGTTTAGGGGAATCTTGTAAACCGATTCGGAAACTTCCTGGAAGGTCGGGTTTGGGTGTAGTTTGACAAATAGGTTAGAAAATTAGGGATTAAAGTCAAAAGAATGAAAATAAAAAAGGGGTAATGGGCAAAATCTGAAACCCACTCTGCTACCCTTGAAAGCTTCTATAAAGAGGCTTGTTTCTTCATTATCAAAGAGAATTCAGAGATTGTAACAAAAATCAGAAATGGCTAAAGAAGATACTCTAATAACTATACTAATACTCCTGCATCATTTTTGGGTCGAAAACTGCTGGGAATTGGACTTTCACCTCACTATTAGCAGTAGTTAAAGAGTTTCAAACGTTATTTTTGCATCATTTGGTATTCAAACGGGTTAAGGGAGTTGGTTTTGTTGTGTTGATCTGTTGAAGTGCAATTTCTACTGTTATTGATTCTTCAACTTTCTTCTGTTTTGGTTTTTTCCCATGTATTTCTTGGATCTTGCTAATATGAGAAGTGTATTTGGAAGCCCTATAATCGACTTAAATGGTTATAGATGAATGATAGCTAAATATTAAGTCTGTGTTCTTCAAAGTTCATCTGATTTCTCCTTATTTTAATTAGCTTTATTACTTTGGACTTTATTGTATTAAGTCATGTTTTGATAGCGCATTTTAGTTTGTGTTCGAACTCTCTTTGTCGTGTAATTAATTTGGACTGTTCTTGCATCGTTTATTGAACACAAATAATATCATCTTTCATGAGGTTGCTGATTGAATTGTTTTTCAAACTAGTAATCGGGTTACAGTGATTCTTCTTATAGTTGTTGTACCTAATGGTAGTTATACTTTGTGGTAGTATTTTGGGTTTGTTTCCTTTCAAAGTTTGGCTCAGAATAAAGTTGCATCTCTAGTATGGTAAGCATATGGGTAGGTGTAGAGGCGATAATTTTAATATTCGAATAAATTTTAGAAGGTGATGTTTCTGTATGATTAATGGCATGTGTATTGAAGTCAATGTAAGTTTAATTAGTAGTTTTCCTAATATAAAGTCATATGTTTGAAGTGCTTTCAAGGGTTAGGTGATTTTCATATTAGAATGGCTATTTAAAGTTGGGAATGATAGTTTAGCAATATCTGATAGCATGGTTGATTATGGGTAATAGAGTCAATGCTTTTCAGAGCTGCAACACATTTTATGTCCTCAATTAAAGAGGTTACATTGCATAAAAGTGTTGATATGATAAAACAAACCTGAATTAAGATTCTGATGCTATGGTAATTTCACGTGTTAACAATTAGCTTGGCTTGTAACCACACCCTCTACCTAGGCTGTACATGTGTTTGGTTGTTATTTGTTGGGCCTAAGGCTGACCTATTTTTGAGTCTGGGATCGAGGATTAATGGAGCATGTTGGGCTCACTTTCGGCTCAGCAGAATTGTTGAATGAATTCAATTGTGGACTCGAAATGTGACCCATCTCATGCGTTCTTCTATTCTAAGGCATCGGTCGATCCAATTAGTCCTAGCATGCTTGAAATGATGAGACATTTTTCTGGCCTTTACCTTTTCAAATAGCTAAATGTTTTGTTTCAATTTAATGCCAGTTTGTCAAGTATTAAGCTTAGTTGGACATTAGCCTTGAAACAAAATTCCAGTTCTCCTAGTCTTTAATTAATTAGACTCTTTTAATTAGTTTGAGGTGTGCCCTATTAACCAAACATATAATTTTTGGCCCTCAAAATATTAGTTCAAACATCCTTTCAAAATTAGACTCGAGGTGTTCCATAAGAAAAATTAGATAACCTATGGCCATCAGACAATTAATACTAACTCTTTTTATAATCGAGGTGTATTATTATCAAACTTTTCATGGTCCTCGCAAACCTTGTTATTATTTGAAATTTCGTAGTTACTTTAGGCGCGCCATTTAGATTGATTTCCTTTATTTATTAAACTCGGGTATGCATTTCATGCGACCAAATCTCAACTATTTATGAGGTTAAATAAAGCGTGTCGTGAACCGCGGGTGTATTTCATGTAGCGTGGCTTACGATGTATTTTAAATGACTCTGAATTAATTCTTTAAATAAGTAAAAGCGGTTTTCAAAAGTTAAAAAGCACATAGGTTTGAAAGTGTTCTAAAATCAGATAAATTGGCCAATAATAATAGTTGAGTGATAGTGCTAGAACTACGAAACCCGAAAATGCCTAACACCTTCTTCCAGGTTAACAGAAGTCCTTACCGGGATTTCTGTGTTCGCGGACTATAAACAAAGTCAATCTTTCCTCGATTCGGGATTCAAAATCGGTGACTTGGGATACCATAAATTATCCCAAGTGGTGACTTTGATCTTAAATAAATAATCTCATTTGGATTGTCACTTTAATTGTAAAAACTCTCTTATATCCTTCCAGGGTAGGAAAAAGGAGGTGTGACAGCTCTAACGACTCTCCTGGGGACAAGAACCCAAAACTTCTAGTCAGGGTTCAGAATTCGAGCTTAGAATAATTTTTATATTTGGCTTTATTTATTATCTGATTTTATTTACATAATTGAGCCTAATGTGCTAAATATTGCTTTTACCGCTTTGATATTGTTGAACTGTATATAAACTGTTACGAATTCCTCTTCTCTCTGAGTCTTCTAAATCATTTGAGAACGTTGCACTTCATGTAACTTCTCTTATGTTAGAGTCATATCCCAACTTTAGAACGAGATTCGGACAAATTGCAAAGATGGTGAAGGCTCGAGCTATCCACTCGGGTAAGCCAGGTCTAGAACAAATGAACTCGGGTTTTCAAAACTAGTATAACATAGCCATGTGCAGGATCCCTAGTAGGAGTAACTGTTTGCATCATGTGCATTTTGAATTTTGGGACTTAACACAAGGGTTAGGTCCGTCTAGGACAGGTGTACCTGAGATCAAAAGACCATCCTGATGCGTTTTGCTTGCTACTTGCGCATTTATTTGATTCGATATGTATGTTGACTGGCTTTTAGAATAAGGAAAAATTTGAGAAAAACCAAATTAAGGGGTGAGAGATGAAATTACCCACTTGTGAAAAACATGGTATCCAAAATACCCCGAAATTGTGCCGAAATTTTCATAATCTATTTCGTAAGTTTGTGTTTTCTGTTGCGTCAAATGGGCTAAACTATGAAAGTTTGATTCTCGTCGGATGTGGGATAAGTAGGCAAACATAAAAAAAATGAAGTGTCGATTTTTTGTCATATAAAAATTAGGTGGCGCCATTCTTGCCAAAAATTCCCAAAAGGCACCGAAAGACTATTTTTGCAAGAATAGCCACCTAGGGTCCTTTTTTCAAAATTTTTTGATTAATACAAACAACACTAAAACATTTTTTATCTTGATGGGTGAAGGGCTGTATTCGCAAAAATGTTTGTTCTAAATTTTGTGAAAATGGGTATTTTTATCTTAAGTCAAAGTAAATCACGGTCTTTTAATCAATCACCTTAATAAATGTGCAAAATGAGCACAATTAAAAATGAACCTTTCACAATCCGCGAGGAGATACTGTTAGAACTACATATGTGGTGGCATCATTTGGGAGAAGTCAGCAAAAACCATGATACAAGCTTTGGGTGGCGTTGGGCTTCTGAAGATTAAGCCGAGGAAGGATATAATTGAGGATTTGATACCCTTCTGGACCCAGCACATAATGTGTCCTTTTTTACTTATTTTGAGCTAACTCCTACACTTGAGGAAATAGTAGGCTACGCTGGTTTCAGTGGGAATCTCAGAAGTCAATACTCGGTGGCACCTAGAACAGTGACTCCCATAAGTTTCTGGACCTTCTAAGCATTAGTCGGGAAGTTCAAGATGGAAATGTGGCTAATGGATTCTGCATATTCTATTTCTTATGCAGACATTACAGGGATCCCTATGGTTTTGAGATACTAGGTACTGGTCTCATTCATTCAGGGAACAAAGATAAGTGGGTAGCTCGGCGAGGACTGGCTTTTATAGTGGCATTCCTGGGTGTTTTGATTTTCCCAACAAAAGATAGAAATATAAAATTGGGGCTTGTAGTAATAGCAGACATCATGACTAAATGGGCAAATGGCACCATCGTACCGATAAATTTTGCGAAGATTTACCGAGCGCTAACGGTGCCGGGAAGGAGGAAAGTTCTTTGAGGGATGCAATATGCTTCTACAACTCTGGATGGAGGAACACCTATGCCATCGTCCAGGATACATGAACTGCGGCATGGCTGGTCTTAGATGCATTAAAACATGAACAACTGATGGAGGGCCATAAATTTCCAGAAGGTATGAAAGCATGGTTTGCACACATGAGCTCCCTGATAGCAAACAAGATTGAATGGACATTCCGATGGATCTTGGTCAATAAAGTCATTTATATGTCAGTCGAAGTATGTTTTCTTCTATTAGGTCTATGAAGCATTGAGCCTTATGCCCTGTACAGAGTTCTATGCCAGCTACGCAGGTACCAGACTATTCTGTACGATGAGGGTTTGAGTTGACGGGTCATCAATCTAGGCTCAAAGGCTATTTTCCTAGAAGAAAGGTTGCGTCGAATTTGCACCAATGTAGGTTCTTAGAGTCGAAGAATTAGGTGCGGGATATGTCCAATTGTGAGTTAGATCCTAGTTACATAACTTGGTATGGTAAAAGGTCTCAAGCCCATCAGGAGTCTAAACAGTTCACCAAGAGGCCCCAAGTCCAACAATTCACCGATGGGATACATGCCCAGTTATATACCTAACCAAAATGGCATCCCCAGTCCCACAAAACACATATCCAGCTCCACAAAATGCTTACCCACCTCCCCGAGCCTACCGAAACCCTTTAGGTCTAGGTTTTTTACCTAATCCAACATTCAAGAATGAGAGGCAACAAAAGAAAATGTTTACCCCGTTGGGGAAGTCTTACACTAGTTTGTTCCATAGATTGAGTTAGTTGGATATGCTGAGGCCAATTGAGACGAAATTTCTGAATCCGACTCCCAAGAATCTTGATTACTCCGTGAGCTGTGAATATTGTTTTGGAACTCCGGCATGATACGGAGAAGTATTGGCACCTGAAAAATGCCATATAGGAAATCATTGACACGAATCGGATTGAAATCCAAACCCTGGAAGCACCCAATATTAACCAGAATCTGTTATTAGTTCATGAGGGAATGAACATGATCGAGATAGTACATAAAGATGGGGAGCCCAAGAAGCCACCGCAATCTGTTATGATGATCCGATCCAGTAAGCTCCGACCGACCAAAGGGAAAAGTGTCGCAAAACTAATGGTTGAAATGGTGGTGAACAAGTTAATTATGACAAAACGTGAACCTTCTGTGGTAATTGAGAAGACATCCACAAGTGATACGTAAGTCAAAAGTGATTGTGCCAGGATTAGAAAACATGCATATAATTGTGAAGGGTGCCCACACGGATCCTGTCATCATCAAGTTTGTAACCTAGTTGCCAGTAATCAACACCAAGGCTGTCTCATGGAGCTATGTACGGGTGACAGTGACTTACAAGGGGAAAGAAGAAATTAATGAGGCCCAAGGGCTAACTCATTCAGGGAGATTCTTTGCCCCGGAAGAATTGAGAAAATCCAAGGTATCCAAGCATAATTCAATTCTAGTAAAGAAAGCAGTAACTAAGGAAGAAGCGGAGGAGATTTTGAGGAAAATGAAAGTACAAGATTACTCCATGTGGAGAAATTAATAAATACTCCCGCTCAGATTACATTGTTGTTATTATTTATTCATTTAGATGAGCATCGTCGGACCTTGATGAAAATCTTAAACGAAGCTCATGTCCTTGATAAAATTTCAGTGAACCATCTAGAGAAGATCTCCAACAAATATTTGAGGTGAACATGATCACCTTTTCTGATAATGAGTTTCCTATGGAAGGAACTGAACACAACAAGTCCCTCTATCTTACGGTAGAATGTGAAGAGTATGTTGTCACCAGGGTGTTAGTTGACAATGGTTCAAGTGCAAACATTTGTCCCCTCTCTACTCTAAGCAAGATAAAAGTTGATGATGAGAGGATTCACAAGAATATCTTATGCATCCGGGGATTTGACGGTGGTGGGAAAGATTTAGTTGGTGATATAGTGCTTGAGTTGAAAATAGGATTGGTGGAATTCACCATGGAGTTCCAAGTATTGGACGTGGCCATCTCCTACAATTTGCAGCTGGGTCAGTCGTGGATACATGCTGCCAAAGCAGTCCCTTCCTCATTACACCAGATGGTCAAGTTTGAATAAGACAGACAAGAAATTGTCGTACATGGTGAAGATAATTTATGTGCTCATAGTGATGCCTCTATACCTTTTATTGAGGCTAAAGACGATGAAGGGCCATGGGTATACCATCTTTCTTAAATAGTGCCAATCGAGATAGTTCAAGAAGGGAAGTCTCTGCCAGCTCAAAAGATAGCCACTGCATCCGTCATGGTGGCTGTTGAAATTCTAAAAAATGGATTTGTACCGGGTAAAGGTTTGGGTGCATCCTAACAGGGTATCATACAGTCGGTGTCTCTCCTTGAAAATTTAGGCACAATCGGTCTTGGATTCAAACCCACAACAGCAGATGTGAAGAGAGCTAAAGATTGAAACAGAAGGCATGGGCACTTCCAAAACCTATCCTACGTCTCTCCAGGTATTCGTCAAGCCAAGTGCCAGGAAACGCCTAGCAACAACAGTTCCCAGTCCTGTGCTTAACGTGGATGAAGAGTTAATTGAAAGGTTTCAGAGTTTGTTTGATGATGTGAATATGGTGGAAGTTGAAGAAGGGTCTAGCAAGGCAGATATGCAATTTGTAGGGCCGAATGTAAAGCTTAACAACTGGAAGGCTATTTATCTCCCTACCTGGAGGGAGTCTTGGTAGTTTGTTTTATTTTCCTTTCTGTCTGGGTCATTCCAGGGTTGTAACCCATACTTTTATTTTCCGTTTTTGATGTACAAACCCTATTATCCTTTATTTTACAATGAAATGCAATTTTCTTTTTCCATCATTCCTGATAGTTTTATTTTTGTTTTTTTTCTTTTTTGTACATTTCTTTTTATGCTGGTTTCAATGACATGACATGCATGAGGAATCCTCAGCCTTGTCTTAAAAGTCAATCTAATTCTGAAATAATAATTCAACAAATAGAGTGTGATGATTAATATGAATATGATAAAGATGAGTTTTGAAGAGATTAGTAAATAACTAAGCCATTTTGAAGAAAAATCCTAGACTAACCTGAATGATATGGAAACAATCAATTCAGAGGATCCAGATAATATCAGAGAAACCTAAATAAGTGTCCATCTTGAACCGAAAATCAAGGAGGAGATAATTAAATAATTTATTTGAGTATAAGGATATTTGCATGGTCTTATGATGATATGTCCGGCTTAAGTACCGATTTGGCGGTTCACAAATTGCCAACTAATCCAGCATTCCCTCTCGTCAAGCAGAAGTTGAGAAAGTTCAAAACTGAAATGAGTGTTAAGATCGAAGAAGAAGTCACAAAGCAGCTTGATGCAAAGGTCATTTGAGTCACACGGTAGCCCACGTGGTTAGCCAAAGTTGTTCTTATGCCGAAGGAAGATGGTAAAACCGGAGTGTATGTTGACTACCGCAATCTCAACAAAGCAAATATAAAGGACAATTTCCCACTGCCAAATATTCACATTTTGATTGATAATTGTGCCAAGCATGAGATTGGGTCTTTTGTGGATTGCTATGCTGGGTATCATCAGATTTTAATGGATGAAGAGGATGTGGAAAAGACAACATTCATCACACCATGGGGAACTTATTTCTATCAAGTGATGTCATTCGATCTGAAAACCGCTGGGGCAACTTACATGAGGGCGATGACGAACATATTTCATGACATGATATGCTGGGAAATTAAGGTCTACGTGGTCGATGTCATCATAAAGTCCAGGAAACAGTCTGACCACATGAAAGATTTGAGAAAATATTTCCAGAGGCTCTGCAGGTACGATCTTAAGCTCAACCCTGCGAAATGCACATTTGATGTTCCATCTGGAAAACTATTGGGATTTATAGTCAGTCGTCGAGGCATTGAGTTGGACCCATCAAAGATCAAAGCTATTCAAGAATTTCCACCTCCAAGGAACAAGACTGAGGTGATGAGTTTGCTCGGGCGATTAAATTACATCAACAGGTTTATTGCTCAACTTACGACAACTTGTGAGACCATCTTTAAGCTGTTGAAGAAGGATGTTGCGATCAAATGGACTGATGAATGACATGAAGCATTTGATAGGATCAAAGAATATTTGTCAAACCTACCTGTGTTGGTCTTGCTGGAACCTGGGAGGCCCTTAATTTTGTATTTGACAGTCCTGGACAATTCGTTTGGCTGTGTATTGGGTCAACATGATGTCACTGGCAGAAAGTAACATGCCATATATTATCTTAGCAAGAAGTTCACATCCGATAAGGTTAAGTATGATCACCTTGAAAGGACATTTTGCACCCTAACTTGGGTAGCACAGAAGTTAAAGCATTATTTGTCATCCTACACTACTTACATCATCTCTCGCTTGGATCCTTTAATGTACATATTTATGAAGCCCATGCCTACTGGAAGGCTCGAAAATGGAAATTCTTACTCACGGAGTTTGACATATCTATGTGACTCGGATCACAATGAATGCCTAAGCATTGGCTGACGATTTGGTTAAAAACCTGGTCGACGAAGAGTATGAACCATTGAGAACTTATTTTCCGATAAAGAGGTTATTTTCCCGATGAAGAGGTGATGCATATTGACGAGGTGGAGCAGGTTGAGGAACCAGGTTGGCAACTTTTCTTTGATGGGGCTGCTAACATGAAATGTGTCGGAATATGAGTCATGCTCATTTCTGAAATAGGGCATCACTACCCTGTTACAGCCGAGCTTTGTTTCTGTTGCACCAACAATATGGCTGAGTACGAGGCATGCATTTTGGTTTTGAGATTATCTGTAAACATGAGTGTCTAGGTTGTCTTTGTCTTAGGAGACTCGGACCTTCTGGCGCACCAGATTCAAGGAGAATGGGAAACACAGGATTTGAAGCTCATACCGAATCGACAATGTTTGCATGATCTTTGTCAACGGTTTCAATCAGTGGAGTTCAGGCATATTCCAAGAATCTATAATGAGGTTGCTAATACTTTGGTTACCTTGGCGTCAATGTTGCACCATCAGGACGAAACTTATGTCGACCCTCTACATATTCAAGTTTGTGATCAGCATGCCTATTGTAATATGGTTGAGGAAGAACTAGATGGTTAACCATGGTTCCATGACATTAAGGAGTACATCATAATGGGGGTATATCCGACCCAAGCCACAAATGATCAAAAGAGAACAATTTGATGATTGACTAGTGGATTTTTCTTGAGCGGAGTGATCTTGTACAAAAAACACCAGATCTTGGGCTGTTGAGATGTATCGATGCAAAGAAAGCCACTACTATCATGACCGAAGTACATTCCAGAGTTTGTGGGCCTGATATGAGTGGGTATTTTCTGGCAAAGAAAATTTTTCGAGCATGTTATTATCGGCTCACCATGGAGAGAGATTGTATCAGTTTTGTGTGCAAGTGTCATCAATGCCAAGTATACGGAAATATGATTCATTATCCGCCATCCGAATTGCACACAATGTCCCACCATGGCCCTTCGTTACTTAGGGTATGGATGTCATCGGACCAATTGAGCCAGCAACATCCAATGGGCACAGGTTCATTCTAGTGGCCATTGATTATTTCACTAAGAGGGTTGAAGATAAAACTTTCAAATGTGTGACCAAGAAAGCAATGGTCGATTTTTTCCATTCAAATATTATTTGTCGGTTCGGAATCCCAGGCGTGATCATCACAGATAATAGTGCTAATCTCAACAACCACTTGATGAAAGAGGTATGTCAGTTGTTTAAGATTACGCATCACAATTCCTCCCCATACCTCCCCAAGGTGAATGGAGCAATCGAGGCAGCTAACAACATAAAGAAGATACTTCGAAAAATGGTGCAAGGTTCCAGGCAATTGCATAAAAAGCTTCCCTGCGTTATTGGGTTATCGCACTACTGTTCGCATTTTAGTAGGTGCAACTCCTTATTTTTTGGTATATGGCACTGAAGCAGTAATACCACGAAAGCTGAATTCTTATCCCTTCAAATTGTTGCTGAAGCTGAAATTGGTGATGATGAGTGGGTTAAAACCTGTCTGGAGCGTTGAGTCTGATTGATAAGAAAATATTGGCAGCAGTGTGTCATGGCCAGTTGTATCAAAAGATGATGGCAAGAACATACTACAAGAAGGTGCATCCCTGGATATTTGAAGTGGGCCAACAAGTATTGAAATGCATCCTTCCATATTAAGACGAAGCAAAAGGAAAGTTCGCCCCAAATTGGTAGGGTTCGTTCATTGTAACAAGAGTATTGTCCAATGGTTCATTGTATTTAACAGATATAGAAGGCAAATGTGCAGACATAGATATCAATTCTGATGCAGTCAAAAGATATTATGTTTGATTTCTTTGGTTTAAATAGTGTTTGTTTGTACTTGGCATGTTTTGAAGATTGGGATGACGAATGCATTTTGTTCTGCTATCTAAACACTTTATCTGTCGTTACCCCTTTGAGCCTTATTTATTTCCTTTCATACCCCTATTTTGGAATCACAAGCGAAATTTAGTAAAGAAGTAAAGAAGAAAATAAAAGAGAAAAGAAAAGGAAAGAATGAAAAGAAAGACAAAACAAAAAAAAAAAGAAAAAGAAGGAAAAGAAAGAAAAAGAGAGGAAAAGAAAAAAAAGAAAGGAAAAAGGAAAAAAAGGAAAATAAGAAGAGAGAAGCAACAACCACAAAGCAATTCCCATAACATGAACTACGTTCGACCTGATTCCTTTTATGTAAACGTAGGCAGCCCCATGGTTCGGTCCAGTTAAAACAAAATCCAAAAGTCCCCAAGCAAAGAAATAGGGCAAGAAGTTATGGTTGTTGTAAGAAATCTGATTCCAAGAGTTATAATTTTGAACCTATTTGAGTTGTTTTGAGCTTTTTGATATCCGTTTTTTCTAGCCTTATCCAAAAGCCCACATAAAGGTCCAAAGAAAAGACCTTCCGATCAGTATTCGAGAGATGCCAAGTCAAGAAAGTAGAGATGATTCATATCAGGGGCAACACTCCGGTTTAAACATGAAAAATGAAAAATGAGAGTCTTATTGGTGAAAACCCTCACGGGAACCTTAAGGCGACAGAAAGTTGAGAGAAATTAAAAAATGAGAGAGTCTTATTGGTAAAAAACCTTCAAGGGCACCGTAAGACGAAGGTGAGTTGAGAGATGAACAAATGAGAGAGGTCTGTTGGTGAAAACCCTTCAGGGCACCGCCGATCGAACAAGGTCAGTGATTGGGCAAAGAAATTGGGTTATGAAGGTCTTGGGGCACAAAGTATGACAACTAAAAGATGATTAGTTGAATAGTGTGGGGTGATTAATCTGAAATGCATGTCATGATCATTGGTACCAGCTGTTGCACTCAGATAAGTCTCTTTTCTTTTTTTTTCTCAAATAGCCATCCAGTTTTGGATTTTCCTCTTTATTCTTAACTCTCAAAGTCATTGCATTTCATTTATTTTGGGTTTATTTCGCTAAGGCTTGTCCAATGTTAGCCTTGGTTAAGCAAGTAAGAAGGGATTTCAAAGCTTACTACCAACTTTGCAATTGCACGAAACAAAGTGTGTCCAGAATGTACCAGAGATAACATGTCAGTGAAAGTTCTATCAGTTGAATGGTTTGGTTCAAATAAAGGGTCAGGAATCTAAAAACAATGGTTTGGGTGCATAATACTTTGGTCATTCAGGGTCCTGCGTTTGAGAGTCAGTTAGAAAGTCAAGCAATTCTTGGCCAGTAAAAGCAAAGCACATCAGCGGAAGGGCCACCCCAGCAAGAATGCCGCGAGCTAACCACCACATTTATAAATTGACAAGATTTTTCTTTGATTAAAACAGGGCCAGAAAATCTCGTTTGTTTCGGAAAAACCCTCCGTGAGGAAAGCAAGTGCCAGACAGACTCGGCAGTAAGCTCCAATACCCCCTTGGATAACACGATTTAGTAAGTTTTGAGGCACAATACCCCCTTGGATAACACGATTTAGTAAGTTTTGAGGCCCTCGCAAATGACAAAATCCGATGAGAGGTCTACTTTTGGGAAATGTAATTTTGCATTTAAGTTTTCACTTTCGAAATAGGGTTTGGTTTGAAATTTTCAGGATAAAGGAATTTAATTTAAAATTTACTATCACTTACAGATGTTCCCAATGTCACATTGGGGAGAAAATTTCTTTTGTTTTGTCTGTTTTGATGGAATCAGGCACCCACCTGGAGAATGAAGGGGGACAATGCAAAGAAAAGCAGTTTCAAGAGGAAGACATTTCGAGGTTTGGTAATCAGGCATCCACCCGGAGAATAAAGGGAGAGTAGTTCAAGTCTTGAAAATAAGGCATCCACCTGGAGAATAAAGGGAGAGTAGTTCAAGTCTTGAAAATCAGGCGCCCACTTGGAGAATAAAGGGAGAGCAGTTCAACTCTAGGAATCAGGCGCCCACCTAGAGAACAAAGGGAGAGAAGTTCAAGTCTTGGAAATCAGGCGCCCACTTGGATAACAAAGGGAGAGCAGTTCAAATCTTGGAAATCAGGCGTCCACCTGGAGAACAAAGGGAGGCCAGTTCAAGTTTTGGAAATCAGGCTCCCACCTGGAGAGCAAAGGGAGAACAGTTCAAGTCTTGGAAACTAGGTGCTCACCTAGAGAACAAATGGAGAGCAGCTCAAGTTTAGGAAATCAGACACCCACCAGGAGAACAAAGGGAGACCAGTTCAAGTTTTTTAAATCAGGCACCCACTTGGAGAACAAAAGGAGAGCAGTTCAATTGTTGGAGATTAGGCGCCCACCTGGAGAACTAAGGCAGAGCAGTTCAAGTTTTGGAAATCAGGCGCCCACCATGAGAAAAAAGGGAGAGCAGTTCAAGTCTTGGAAATCAGGCGCCCACCTGGAGAACAAAAAAAGAGCAGTTCATGTTTTGGAAATCAGGCGCCCACCTGCAAAACAAAGGGAGAGTAGTTAAAGTTTTGGAAATCAGGCGCCCACCTTGAGAGCAAAGGGAAAGCAGCAGTGTTCGAAGGAGTTCAGTAATCAAGATCAAACCTAGATAACAAAGGGAAGCATTTTAAGTTTCAAAGAGAAGCAATGCAAGTGTTTGAAATCAGGTGTCAAGACCGTAAAGCCGAACCTGATCGTGATGGAGCCTCTCGTGAAGACAAGGCCAGCCAATTCAACCAAGTTCACTTTTTAAACAGTTAAAAACAACATAAATCAATCTAAAACGTGATTAGATAATACTAAGTAGCGGATAATATCAATAAAGTGCTTAAGTACAACCCAACACAACCCGATATCAAGGTGTCACAAGTCACGAGCATCTAACAATAATGAATACCCAAGTGTAACTACAAAGTTTGGTACTGAACTAGAAATATAAAAGGAAAGATATAGGGAGGAGCTCCAGGTTGTGGATGCCAGCAGCTACCTAAAGACTCTTCGAAATATGCCTGAAGCTGGAATGAATCAGCACTAGGAATCGGGACTAGATGCACCTGAATCTGCACATAGGGTGCATGGATTAAAGTGAGTACTCCTACTCAGTAAGTAACGAATGTAAATACTGCCTGAAAGCAAGAAAGCACGAAAGGCACAAGGCATTCTATAACGAAGCAGTAAAACTATTTAAAAACAGTAACCAGTGTAAAGTCAATATTTTCACAAATAAACAGGTAATTTACAGGCATTTAAGGTAAAATAAACAAGTAGAAGTTCAAACCTCAGGCAAAGTATTAACAAATCTGCCCCTCGGGCAACATCTCAGAACAATATCAGCCCCTCGGGCTCAATCCCATAATCACAATGGGTACTCGCGCTCACTGGGGGGGTGTGAAGCCTCCTGGAGGGGCCCCTTACGGCTCAAACGCAATAACAAGTCATCTTGTGGCATCAAATCAAGGCCCTCAGCCTCATATCAATCAAGCCACCTCATGGCATACAAATATCAGGCCCTCGGCCTTAAATAAGTATCAGTGTTTCTTATAACATAGGCCCTCGGCCTTAGTCAAAAATCCTCACAAGCCCCTCGGACAATAGTAAAATATTATTTCTCAGCCCAAATATCATTTAAAATATCATTTTAAGTCTTAAAACTGAATAAACATAGTTGAGTAAGAAAACAGTGGAAAATAACAGGACTGAGTTTAGGTATAAGGTCAATCAGTGAGGAAATATCAATGAAAAGCCCCGAAGGGTGCAAATAGTGGGTACTAGGCCCATTTATGGCATTCAACCCAAATAATGATAATAGCAAATAGTTTTCAATCAAATACGCGATCAAATCATCAATCCGAACAGATTAAGTCAAAATCCCCAATAGTGCTTCACGCTCTACATCAAGCGTGTGCCTCACCTTAATATAGCACTACGATGTGCAATCCGGGGTTTCAAACCCTCATAAAATCATATACAATTATTACTAACCTTGAACCGGCTAAATCTCTAGCTCCAATGCCTTTGTCCCTCAAATTGGTGCCAATCTCATCGAATCTATCCAAAATCATAACGACGACATCCAAATATGCTAAGGGAATAAGGCCCAAGTGAAAACAATCAATAGAGGGCACAAATCCCGAAATTACCAAAACCCGACCCCTGAGCCCACGTCTCAAAATTCAGAAATTTTAACACCAATAGATTTCTTATCTTCTCACGAGTTCATACATATCAAAAGTTCTGAAATCCGACCCCAAATGGTCCTTTAGATCCCCAATCAAAAGTCCAAGTTTCCAAGCCCTGGTTCTTCAATTTTAGCTTAAGTTCCGTGATTTTCTAGGTGGAATTCTCATAATAATCGAGTTTTAAGTCCAAGAATCTCACCTCAACATGATTTCCCTTGAGTCTTTCTTCAATCCCCTTCAAAGATCTCTAAAAAATGACAAGCTATGGAGAAAATAAGCCCCAAATCACAGACAAGATGAGTTTAAAGACATTCTACCCAAGTCTAATTTCCTTCTTCGCTAACACGCTCAAAGCCTCGCGTTTGCGAAGCACAACTTAACTTTGATCAAATTTCCTCTTACACGATCGTGAAAAAGCCCTTGCGAATGCGGTGCTTTACACAGATGAACCTTCTTGAATGCATCCTATACAGCACGAATGTGATGAGTTAATTCCACTGAAGCTCAGCCTCTCAATTCCTTCTATGTGAACGCGACTACACACCCGCGAACGCGAGGCACAATCTCGTAGCCCTTCGTGAATGCATCACCTTCCTCCCAAATGTGAGCGCTAAATTTCCACCTCTTTCAGCTTACTCTTCATAAACGCAAGGGTCCTCTCGCGAACGCGAAGACCAAAATGTCTGCAACTGTTGGAACTCAAAATCTGCAACTTTCTAAACTTTAAAATGGTCCGATTGACCACCTGAAACTCACTCGATGCCACCAGGACCTCAACCAAAGGCAGAAACATATCGTAAAACCTTACTCAAACCTGTTCCAATCCTCAAAACACCTCAAACAACATCAAATCAACCAAAAAACATTGGATTCGAGCCTAAGTTTTTATAGTCTTCCGAATTTTGCTTTTGATCAAAACCCCAACCAAACCACGTCCGAATGACCTGAAATTTTGCACACACATCCCAAATGACACAATGGAACTACTACAACTCTCAAAATTCCATTTCGACCCCAATATCAAAATCTCTCCTATCAACCGGAAATCGCCAAAATATCAACTTCGCCAATTCAAGCCTAAAAATACTCCAAACCTCCAAAACTCATTTTGATCACGCTCCTAAGTCATAAATCACTTCCCGAAGCTAATCGAGCCATCAGAACGCACATCTAAGCCCTCTAACACACAAGTCAACATCCAGTTGACTTTTCCAACTTAAACTTCCTTAGAAGAGACTAAGTGTCTCAAACCAAAATCATTCTGGATTCAATCGACCAACCCGATACCACAAAACTTGGATAACAAAGCATAAATAAGCATAAATGGGGGAAATAGAGTGGTAACTCATGAGACTACTAGCTGGGTCGTCACATCCTCCCCTAACTTAAACAAATGTTCGTCCTCGAACGTTCAAGAGACATACCTGAAGCCTCAAACAAGTGAGGGTATTTGCTCTGCATCTCCCGCTCGATTTCCCAGATAGCCTCATCCACGAGCTGACCTCTCCACCGCACTTTCACCAAAGCTATATCTTTTTATTTCAACTTCCAAACTTGACGCTTCAAAATGGCTACTGGCTCCATATCATGAGCAATATCGCCCTCCAACTGAACCGTGCTAAAATCTAGAACATAAGACGGATCTCTAATATACTTCCAGATCATAGAAACATGGAATACCGGATGTACACTCGACAAGTTGGGTGGCAACGCAAGCTCATAAGCCACCTCCCCAATGAACCTAAGTACCTCAAAAGGCCCAATGAGCCGCGGATTTAACTTCCATTTCTTCCCAAATCTCATGACACCCTTCATGGGTGAAACCTTCAAACACAGCCTTCTCACCAACCATGTAGGACACATCTCAAACCTTCATGTCAACATAACTCTTTTTCCTCGACTACGCTGTACGAAGTCTCTCGTTAATCACCTTCACCTTATTTAAAGCATCCTGAACAAAATCTATCCCCAATAGCCTAGCCTCACCGAGCTTGAACCAACCAACTAGAGATCTATACTGCCTCCCGTACAAAGCCTCAGATGGAGCCATCTGAATACTCCACTGATAGTTGTTGTTATAAGCAAACTCTGCAAGCGATAGAAACTGATCCCATGACCCTCCGAAATCAATAACGCAAGCACGTAGCATATCCTCCAATATATAAATAGTGCACTCGAACTGCCCGTCCATTTGAGGTTGAAAAGTTGTACTCAACGCAACCTGAGTACCTAACTCTCGCTAAACAGACTTCCAAAACTGGGAAGTAAACTAAGTTCCCTGATCTGAAATAACGAAAACTAGGACACCATGCAACCAAACAATCTCCTGGATATATATCTCTATTAACTTCTCCAAAGAAAAATTAGTACAGATAGGAATGAAGTGCGTGCACTTGCAGCCGATCCACAATCACCCAAATAGCATCGAACTTCTTTAAAGTCCGTGGAAGCCCAACCACAAAGTCAATAGGGATCCGCTCCCACTTCTACTCTGGAATATCCATCCGCTGAAGTAAGCCACCCGATCTCTGATGCTCATATTTCACCTGCTGATAATTGAGGCACCAAGGTGTAAATCCCATAATATCTTTTTTTCATTCTCCTCCACTAGTAATGTTGTCTCATATCCTGATACATCTTCGCATCTCTTAGATGAATAGAATATCGCGAGCTATGGGCCTCCTCCAGAATCAACTCTCGAAGCTCATCTACATTGGGCACACAAATCTGGCCCTGCATCATCAATAGCCAATCATCTCCAATAGTCACATATCTGGCATCGTCATGTTGAACTCTATCCCTAAGGACGAACAAATATGGATCATCATATTGGTTCTCTCTGATACGCTCATTTAGGGAAGACCGACAAAATCACACAAGATAATACCCAACTGGGCTCCGAAATATCTTCCCTCACATACCGATTAGCCAATGCCAGAACATCAATTGCAAGAGGTCTCTTCCCAACTGCAATAAATGCCAAGCTCCCCATACTCACTGCCTTTCGGCTTAAAGCATCAGCCACCACATTGGCCTTCCCCGGATGGTACAATATAGTGATATCATATCCTTAAGTAACTCCAACCATCTCGCTGCCTCAAATTAAGATCCTTTTACTAGAACAAATGCTGAAGACTGCGATGATCAGTGAATATCTCACAAGATACACCATACAAGTAATGCCTCCAAATCTTCAACGCATGAACTATGGCAGCCAACTCTAAATCATTAACAGGGTCGTTCTTCTCATGGGGCTTCAACTGACGAGAAGCATAAGCAGTAACTCTACCCTCATGAATTAACACACAACCAAACCGTACCCTCGAAGTATCACAATACACGGTATATGAACCTAAAGCTGATGGCAAAACCAACACTTAAGTTGTGGTCAAGGTTGTCTTAAGCTTCTGAAAGCTCTCCTCACACTCGTCCGACCATACGAATGAAGCACCCTTCTAAGTCAACTTGGTCAAGAACGATGCGATAACAAGAATCCCTAAACAACCTGGCGATAATAGCCTGCCAAACCAAGAAAATTGTGAATCTTTATGGTTGAGGACAGTCTGGGCCAACTCTAAACCGCCTCTATCTTCTTTGGATAACCCTGAATATCCTCAGTGGACACCACGTGTCCCAAGAATTCTACTGAACTGAGTCAAAACTCACACTTGGAGAACTTTGCATAAAGCTTCTCCACCTTCAATCTCTGCAACACAACCCTCAAATGCTTTGCATGCTCCTCCTAACTACGCGAATATACATCAATAAAGACTATGACAAATGAGTTAAAATAAGGCCGGAACACGTTTTTCATCAAATGCATGAACAGTTTGGGCATTGGTCAGCCCAAAAGACATAACCAGGAACTCATAGTAACCATATCTGGTCTTGAAGGCCGTCTTAAGAATATCTGAATCCCTGATCTTCAACTGGTGATAACCTGAACGGAGATCAATCTTGGAGAATACCCTCACTCCCTGCAGCTGGTCGAATAAATCATCAATGCGAGGCAAAGAATACTTGTTCTTAGTTGTTACCGTGTTCAATTTCCTATAATCAATGCACATTCTCATAGTGCCATCCTTTTTCTTCACGAACAGAACCGTCGCACCCCAAGGTGACACACCAAGCCGAATGAACGCCTTATCAAGGAGTTCCTAAAGTTTCTCGATTAACTCCTTCAACTACATTGTTGCTATAAAATACGGTAGAATAGAAATGGGTAGAGTGCCCGGCACTAGGTCAATACCAAAATCAATACCCCTGTCCAGTGACATGCCCGACAGGTCTATAGGAAATACATCAGGGAAATCCTTCACAACTGGGACAGAATCAATACAGGGAGTCTCAACTCATACATCTCTCGCGAAGGCAAGATAAGAAAGACAACCCTTCCCAACCATATGTTGGGCCTTAAAGAAAGAGATCACTCTACTAGGAACGTAATCAGTCACAGCTTGCCACTCGATCTGTGGCACATTTGGTATAGCCAATGTGATTTTCTTAGCATGACAATCTAGAATAGCACGACGTGGAGATAGCTAATCCATGCCCAAAATGGCATCAAAATCACCATACTCAATGATAAAAAATCAATTGGGTTTTCATACCCCTAATAGTCACCACACACGACCGGTACATATGCTCTACAATAATAGTATCGCCTATAAGGGTAGATACATGAACAGATAAAGCAAAAAACTCACAGGGCGTACCTAAATAGCGAGCAAATTATGATGACACATAAGAATAGATGGAGCCGGCATCAAATAATATGCAGGCATCTATGTGGGAAACTGAAATAATACCTGTAATGATAGCATCGAAATAAATAGCATCAGGTCTTCCTGGAAGAGCACAAAAATAGGCCTAACCGTCCCCTGATCACCTCCCCCTCTAGGAACCCCGGGCTGACTAATCCCCACCCCTAACTGGCTGGCCGGGTGGTGATGGAGAAACTGGCGCTGAAGCGAATGACTGGCCCTTATACTAGGATAAACTAACAACACGACAGGGATACTGCCTCCACATGTGGCCCATCTTTCCACATTCGTATAAACTCCCAGGTGCTAGAGAAGGGGACTGATGGAAACCCGTCGCACCGGAGTGACCAGCAGATGCACTCAGCATAGAAGAGCCCTAAACAGATTGGGCACAAGATGAGCTCTAAGTTGTAAGGGTATTAAGTGAAGAATGGACTTGGTGTGAACTGTGGGAACCATGTCCCACGACACCCCTCGATAACCTCAGAGATTATACTGACTATGTCAGAACTGTCATGCTGAAACTAGCCCCTCGAAGGAGCACCACTGTAACTGCCAGATCCTCGAGGCCTCTTGGCCTCCTTTCCTCTCACTCCAGACAATGGACAGACTAAATCTCTAAGGCAATATCCATGACCTCCTCAAATGTAGCACCAGTTACCCTCTCCATGGTCATGAGAATATGGAGCCGATAAGTAAGACCATCGAAAAATCTCCTTATCCTCTCCCTATCAATCGGGACAAACCAGATGGCATGACGAGCCAACTCCGAGAACCTCAACTCATACTCTGACATGGTCATGTCCCTCTAACATAACCACACAAATTGTCTGCGCAACTCCTCTCTACGAGACTGTAGCACATACTTCTCCAGAAAGAGAATGGAGAACTGTTGCCGGGAAAGGGGTACTACACCAAAAGGCCTACGCCTTACAAAATCCTCCTACCAGGTAAAAGCAGCTCCGGAAAACTGATAAGTAATGAAAGCAACCCCGCTGGTCTCCAGAATTGCGACTATACGAAGTGTCCAAAAAGCCCTGGGCATCCTCGCCCTACTCCACTGAAAGTCGAATACTAAAGTCTACCAAATCTCTCCAACCTACGATGCTCATCCTTTGGCATGATAGGAACTACATAGTCTTGAGCAGCTACAACTGGCTGAGCTGGATGTTCCCCCGGCATTTGAAGTCCCTGTATGACCTGCTCAAGTGTGCGGGAAGCGGGAGTCTGTCTGCCTCTTCGGTAGTATCTGATTGCCTGATCAAGGCTAGTGCAAACTGATAAGATCTAAGCCAAGGCCTTCTAAAGACCTGGAATCACAATAAGCACAGTTGGTGCCTGAGTTGGTGCTACTGGAGGATCAACATCTAGGACCTGGTCCTGAACTGGGCCAGCTGGTGGATTTGTAGGTGCTGCCCTCGCTGCTCTGCTTCTACCACGACCACGGCTACGTTCTCATCCTCTAGTAGCCTCGGTTGGTGGTACTAGTGGTCGTCCACCCTATTCGGTAGCGCGTGTCCTTACCATCTGTGAAAGAATATAATTAACAGAAGTTTAGTACTCGGATGAACAAACTCGAACGACAAGAAGTTCACGAATATGAAGTTTTGTTTCCTAAAGCTTCTGCAGCCTCTCGAAGATAAATACAGATGTCTCCAAACTGATCTGCGAGACTCTACTAAATGTGCTCATTACTTATGAGACTTATGTAACCTAGTCTTTAATACCAACTTGTCACGACCCTAAACCCGAACCCGGTCGTGATCCTCTCGCGAAGACAAGGCCAGCCAATTAAACCCAATTCACTTTTTAAATAGTTAAAAACAACATAAATCAGTCTGAAACATGATCAGATTAATAAAGTGTAGTAGTACAACCCAACACAACCTGACACCAGGGTGTCACAAGTCATGAGCATCTAGAAATACTGAATACCCAAATGTAACAGAAGAGTTTGGTACTGAACTAGAAATATAAAAGGAAAGAGATAGGGAGGAGCTCCAGGTTACGAACACCAAGAGCTACCTAAAGACTCCTCGAGATCCGCCTGAAGCTAGAATGAATTATCACTCAGGAGCAGGACCAATGTGCTTGAATCTGTACACAGGGTGCAGGGAGTAAACAAAGTACTCCAACTGAGTGAGTAAAAAATGTAAATAATGACTAAAAGAGAGAAAACACGAAAGGCACAAAGCATTCTGTAGTGAAGTAGTAAAACCATTTAAAACATTAAACCAGTGTAAAGTCAAGTAAAATCCATTTTCAATAAATAAACAGGTAATTTATAGGCAGTTAAGACAAAATAAACAAGTAGAAGTTCGACCTTGGGGCACGGTATCAACAAATCTGCCCCTCGAGCAACATCTCCGAACAATACCAGCCCCCAGGCTCAATCTCACAATCAAAATGGGTACCCCCGCTCACTAGGGGTGTGCAGACTCCTGGAGGGGCCCCTTATGGAACAAGCGCAACAACAAGCCAGCTCGTGGAATCAAATCTAGGCCATCGGCCTCATATCAATCAAACCACCTCGTGGCATGCATATCTCAGGCCCTCGAGTGGAAAATAACATGATTGAGTTTAGGTATAAAGTCAAACAGTGAGGAAATATCAATGAAAACCCCCGAAGGGTGCAAGTAGTTGTCACTAGGCCCATTTATGGCATTCAGCCTAAATAATGGTGATAGCAAATAGTTTCCAATCAAATACGCGGTAAAATAATCAATCGGGACGAACTAAGTCACAATCCCTTATAGTGCACGACCCTACGCTCGTCATCAAGAGTGTGCCTCACCTTAATATAGGAGTACGATGTGCAATATGGGGTTTCAAACCCTCAAAACATCATTTACTACTCACCTCGAATCAGCTAAATCTCTAGCTCGCGACGCCTTTGCCCAATGACTCGGCCTCTACGCGCATCGAATCTATCCAAAATCATAACGAGGATGTCAAAATATGCTAAAGCGCATAAAGCCCAAGCGAAAACAATCAATAAAGGGTACAAATCCCGAAATTACCAAACCCGACCCCCGGGCCCACATCTCGAAATATAGAAAATTTTACACTAATAGATTCCTGGTCTTCCCACCAGTTTATACATATCAAATGTTCTCAAATCCGACCCCAAATGGTCCTTCAAATCCCCAATCAAAAGTCCAAGTTTCCAAGCCCTAGTTCTTTAATTTTTAGGTTAAGTTCCATGATTTTCTAGGTGGAATTTTCATAATAATCGTTCTTTCAGTGCAAGAATCTTACCTCCACGTGATTCCCCTTGAATCCCTCTTCAATCTCCTTCAAAAATATCCAAAAATGACCATCTATGGAGAAAATAAACCCCAAAATCGCAGAGAAGGAGAGTTTAAAAACATTCTGCCCGGGTCTAATTTCCTTCTTTCTGAACGCGGTCAAAGACTCGCGTTCGCGAAGCACAACTTAACTTTGACCAAATGTCCTCTTACGCGATCGCGACCAAGCCCTCAGGAACGTGGTGCTTTTCCCAGACGAACCTTCGCGAACGCATCACATACAGCATGAACGCATTGAGTTAATTCCACTGAAGCTCAGCCTCTCAATTTCTTCTATGCGAACGCGACTACACGCTCACAAACGCGATGCACAATCTCGCAGCCATTTGCGAAAGCATCACCTGCCTCGCTAACGTGAAGGCTAAATTTCCACATCTCTCAGCATATTCTTTGCGAACACGAGGGTCCTCTCGAAAATGCGAAGATCAAAATATCTGCAGCTGCTGGAACTCAACATCTGCAACTTTCTAAACTTCAGAATGATCCGATTGACCACCTGAAAATCACCCGAGGCCCCCGAGACCTCAACCAAAGGCACCAACATATCCTAAAACCTTGTTCAAACTTTTTCCAATCCTCAAAACACCTCAAACAATAACAAATCAACCAAAAGACATCGGATTCAAGCCTAGATTTTTAAAAATCTTTTGAATTCCGCTTTTTATCACAAACCCAACCAAAAAACATCTGAATGACCTGAAATTTTTCAAACATATCCCAAATGACACAACGAAACTACTGCAACTCTCGGAATTCCATTTCGACCCCTATATCAAAATGTATCCTATCAACCGGAAATTGATAAATAATCAACATCGCCAACTCAAGCCTAAAACTACTCCAAAACGCATTCTGATCATGCTCATAAGTTATAAATCACTTCTCAAAGCAAACTGAGCTATTAGAACTCACATCCGAGCCCTTTAACACACAAATCAACATCCAGTTGACTTTTCCAAATTAAACTTCCTTAAAAGAGACTAAGCGTCTCAAACCTTAACAAAATCATTTTGGATTCGATCCGACCAACTCGATACCACAAAACACGGATCACAAAGCATAAAGAAGCAGAAATAGGGGAAACAGAGAGGTAACTCATGAGACAACTGGCAAGGTCGTCACATCAGGCGCCCACCTGGAGAACAAAGGAAAGCAGCAAAATTCGAAGGAGTTCAGCAATTAGGAGCCCACCTAGAGATTAAAGGGAAGCAGATTAAGTTTCAAGGAGAAGCTGTGCAAATGTTAGAAATCAGGCTCCCACCTGGAGAACAAAGGGAAAGCAGCAAAATTTGAAGGAGTTAGGCAATCAGAAGCCCGTCTGGAGAACAAAAGGATGTAGTTTAAGTTTTAAGGAGAAGCAGTGCAAGTGTTGGAAATCAGGCGCCCACCTGGAGAACGAAGGGAAAGAAACAATTCTCACAAGATGGTTCAAGTTCAGAAATCAGGCTCCCACCTGAAGAACAAAGGGAAAGGACCTCAGAATACAATTCAAGTCAACAACAAAGGAATTTTACCTGGAGAGTACAAGTCAACATAGCAGCAGAAATTGCAAGATCAAGTTCGAAGAAGTGTAGATAGGATTCCGATAAATCATAGATCATAGTTTAGTCTATCTTCTTTTATTTTGTCTTGGTGTAATTAGGAGTTCAACAAGTAGTAGCAGCAGTAGCAATAGTGATATCACTGCTTCCTCGTAGTCCCAGCTACCGAAACTTCCCGAACTACACTGACTTGATTCCTTTACAGCCAAGGATACGTAGGAAACCTCAAAAGCAGGGTACGGTCAAATCTTTCAAAAAATGCTTCCCATGGAGTATTTAAATGGGAAAAAATTGCTTGTATCCGCTCACGTTATCTTTGCACGAGAACTCTTCATGTTTTCGAGCAAAAGGGGGCAGCTGTGAGCACGTGATTATTGCCCTTATATGAATGAACTCCAATAAATTCAAGAAAATAAATTTTTTCTATCATTTGCAAGTTTGAAGATTTTTTGTAGGATTTTTGTTTGTTATTCGCATTTGTCTATGCATGTTTACGTTAACTAAATCATAAAAATATAAAAATACTCTGCATTTATATTTTGGATTATTTTAAATTTTAATTTAATTAGTAAATTAGTTGTTTCATAAAAATGAAAATCACAAAACATAATTCACTTTGGATTTTTAACTATTTAATTTTAAATTTTATATTTTTTCTTTTAATTTGGGAGTTAATTAATTGTTGTAAACACTATGTTGAGTAACTATTCTAATTTAAGAATTAACTTAGGTTTTATTTTAATTTGAAAAGAAAAAAAGAAAATTAGAAATTTAAAAAAAAGAAAAGGAAAAGAGCAACAAATGGATGCTTGATTTAGGCCTATTTGGCACAGGCCCAAGCCAATTTCCCCCAAACCTGCTCAAAGTGCAGGCCTAAATCACCCTAACCCGGTCCAAGTCTTCAGCCAAACCAAACGATGTCGTTCTCACTCCCCTTCATCAGAGGCGTTGATTTCATTTGATCAAACGGACTGGAAATGGCATTTAGTTCCCCATATAAGTGTTCGAAACTTCACTTCATCTCCTCCATCAGAGACTCATCATAATCCCAACGCTGCCCTAATAATCTTCACCCTCTCCGGTGGCGACGCCACCCCAAGCCGCGTCCAAAATCCCACCCATGAATCCTTTCCATCCCCTCATCCCAAATCCTCACCACATCTCTTTTAAATCATCACATGACTTTTGAATCTCAGATCTAAGATCCAATTTGGCCAAAAACCTAAAACCTCAAATCTCTCAAACCCGTCGAGTTTTCAATGAAAAATTGTGGTTGAATTTGATTTTATTCGTGACCTCTCAATGAGAACACACGATTAACGTCAATCATGGCTAAAAATTGAAGGTTTTGAAGACTTTTTCAAAGTCCACCGTCAATCGCCTATTTCTAGGTACTTTTTCCGGCTATTTTTCTATCTTTCATTTTCGTTTTTATTCTCATTTTATCTTCTTTTGTTTCTTCCATTTTCTTTCTTATTTTTCTGTGTGCATGTAGGTTTAAGATTATTTTTAGTCATCATTTTTGTTTTGTTTAGTGTATTTAGTTTTGTTTGTTTGATTTGGTTCAAATTTCTTTCTGTTTTTGTTTTCTTTGGATGCATGGCTTCATGAGTTCTTGTAACTCTGTAGGCTATTTTTCTCGTGGGTTTTTGACCTTTGAATTAATTTTGGGCTCTGTCAGTCAGAATCCCAAAGAAGAAAGGGTCCATTTGGGTCATTGAGGCCAGGATTTTTTGTTTGTTTATTGGTTCAAGATGACCCATGGTTGGTCTTGAACGTAAATAGAAGAAGCATAAAGGATAGTTTAGGGTTCTTAGTTTAGGGAAATCTTGTATAACCGACTTGGAAACTTCCTAAAAGGTGGAGCTTGGGTGTAGTTTGACAAACAGGTTAGAAAGTTGGGGTTTAAAGTTAAAAGAATGAAAATCAAAAATGGGTAATGGGCAAAATCTGAAACCCACTCTGCTGCCCTAGAAAACTTCTATAAAGAGGCTTGTTTCTTCATTGTCAGAGAATTTAAAGATTAATACTAACAAAAATCAGAGGCTAAAGAAAAAACTCTGAAAACTATACTAAAACTCCTGCATCATTTTTGGGTCAAAAACTATTGGGAATTGGTCTTTCACCTTACTATTAGCAATAGTTAAAGAGTTCTAAAGGTTTTCTCTACATCATTTGGTATTCAAATGGGCTAAGGGAGTTGGTTTTGCTATGTTGATCTGCTGAAGTGTACTTTCTACTATTGTTAATTCTTCCACTTTCTTTTGCTTTGGATTTTTCCCAAGTATTTCTTGGATCTTGCTAATATGAGAAGTGTATTTGGAAGCGCTATAAACGATTTAATAGATATGGATGAATGATAGTTTAATGTTAAGTCTATGTCCTTCAAATTTCATCTGATTTCTCCTTATTTGAATTAGCTTTACTATTTTAGACTTTATTGTATTCAGCCATATTTTGATAGTGCATTTTAGGCTGTGTTCGAACTCTCTTTTCCGTGTAATTAATTTGGACTATTCTGGCATGGTTTATTGTATACAAATAATATCTTCTTTCATAAGGTTGCTAATTGAATTATTTTCCAAACTAGTAATCAGGCTACAGTGATTCTTCTTATAGTTCTTGTACCTAATGGTAGTTATACTTGGTGGTAATGATTTGGGTTTATTTCCTTTCAAAGTTTGGATCAGAATGAAGTTGCATCTCTAGTATGGTAAGTATATGGATAGGTGTAGAAGTTATAATGTTAATATCCGAATAAATTTCAGAAGGTGATGTCTTTTTATATTATTAATGGCATGTGTATTGAAGTTTTTGTATGTTTAATTAGTAGTTTTCGTAATATAAAGTCGTATGGTTGAAGGGGATAATATAGTGATTCATAAGGCTTTCAAGGGTTAGGTGCTTTGCATATTAGAATAGCTGTTTAAAGTTGGGAATGATTGTTTAACAATATCTGATAGCATGATTCATTATGGGTTATAGATTCAATGCTTTTCAGAGTTGCAGCACATTTTATGTCCTCAATTAAAAAGGTTACACTGCATAAAAGTGTTAGTATGATAAAATAAACCTAGATTAAGATTCTGATGCTATGGTAATTTCACATGTTAACAATTAGCTTGGCTTGCAGCCACTCCCCTTACCCAGGCTGTGCATGTATTTATTATTTGTTGGGCCTAAAATTGACCTATTTTTGAGTTTTGGATCGAGTACTATGGAGCATGTTGGGCTCATTTTGGGCTCAGCGGAACTGCTGAAAGAATGCCCAGTTCTAAACTCGATGTTTGACCCATCTCATGTGTTCTTATATTTTAAGGCACCGGCTGATCCAATTGGGCCTAGCATGCTTGAAACGATGAGGCTTGTTGGCCTTATCATTTTCAAATAGCCAAACGTTTAGTTTTAATTTAATGCCAGCCCGTTAAGTATTAAGCTTAGTTGAACATTAGCCTTGAAATAAAATTCCAATTCTCCTAGTCTTTAATTAATTTGACTCTTTTAATTAGTTTGAGGTGTTCCGTATTAGCCAAACATATAATTAATGGCCCTCAAAAGATTAGTTCAAACATCCTTTTAAAATTAGACTCAAGGTGTGCCATAAGCAAAATTAGATAACCCATGGCCCTCGGATAATTAATACTAACTCTTTTTAAAATTTGAAGTATACCATTATCAAACTTTCCATGGCCCTCGCAAACCTTGTTATTAATTTGAAATTTCGTAGTTCCTTTAGACGCACCATTTAAATTGATTTCCTTTTTTTATTAAACTCGAGTGTGCATTTTATGTGATCCAATCTCAACTCTTTACGAGGTTAAATGAAGTGCGTCCTGAACCGCGATGCATTTCATGTAGCATGGGTTACGATGTGTTTTAAATGACCTTGAATTAATTCTTTAAATAAGTAAATGCAGTTTTCAAATGGCAAAAGTTCAAAAGTTGAGCGACCGTCCTATAACCACGAAACCCAGAAATGGCTAACACCTTCTCCCGAGTTAACAGAATTCCTTACTCCGATTTTTGTGTTCACAAACTATAAATAGAGTCAATATTTCCTCGATTCAGGATTCAAAATTGGTGACTTGGGACCCCACAAATTATCCCAAGTGGAGACTCTGATCTTAAATAAATAATCACGTTACGGTTGCCACTTCAATTGGAAAAAACTCCCTTATACCCTTCCGAGGGTAGGAAAAACGAGGTGCGACACACGTGTTAGTTTAAATAGTTAACACAGGATAATAAATGAGTTAATAATTCTGAAATACATGGCTTGCCTAGCTTCCATAAATAGGTGCCATTATGGCTCCCAAGGGTGGGAAATCCGGATCGTGACAAGTTGGTATTAGAGCTCTAGGTTACATAGTTCTCACAATTCATGGAAAAGCTTTGTAGAGTCTGAGGGGTCTGTGCGGAGATATCTGTGTCACACCTCTTTCTTTTACTACTACACCCCGCGAAGGGCGTATATAAGGAAGTTTTTTCAATTAAAAGACAATCGAAACGGGATTTATTTACTTAAGAGATTTCAGAGTCACCACGTGGGATAATTAATGGTGTCCCAAGTCACCAGATTAAATCCCAAATCGAGAAAGAGGTTGACTCTATTTAACAGTCTGCGAACTATTAACCTGGGTAAGAAATTCTGTTAACCCGGGAGAAGGTGTTAGGCACTCCCGAATTTTGTGGTTCTAGAACAGTCGCTCAACTATTATATTCAGCCTCATTATCTGATTTTAACACATTTTAATGCCTATGTGCATATTTTAATCTTTAACCGCTTTTATTAATTTTAATAAGATTGCAACGTTATCAAAACACGTCTCAACCACGTCACACAAATGCACCCGTGATTTTTGACATATTTTAATATCAATGAGTTTTGGATTTGGGTCACATAAATGCTCACTTGTATTTAGGAAAGTGCATTATTTAACTAATGCGCCTAAGGTAATTGCGTGGTTTTTAATGCGCGAGGGCCACGGGAAGTTCGCTAAGTGGCATTCCTCCAGCTCTAACGAGAAGACAAAATTAATTAAGTGAGGGTCATGTAATCGTCATTTTGCTTGGCATAACGCACCTTAATTTATTTTATTTAAAAGGTCTCAACACTAATTCATGAGGGCCATACACTATGAGTTATCTAATTACAACGCGCCTCCAATTTACTTCTAAAAGCCTAATAGATTGATTAAAGACGGTTTTAAAGAAGTAGTAAGTACTCTAAACCAAAGTCCAAACCCAATTTATTTAAAAGAAAGGGCCAACAATAATGAGGCTCAACTTGCATTATTATGAAGCCTGGCTTGACGCGAGGTCCCTATAACCTGAACGAGGTTGCAAGATTTCAACATTGCTGATTTTAAAATGGGTTAAGCTAAACAACAAAGCGAGGCCCAATTCTGAAAATGGCCCAATGTGGTATAACTATGACTTATGGTTAAATCCCTTTAAGAACACAAAACCCACGTTGGGATTCAAGAATGCAAACTGATCCATATAAAATTTCAACCATTTAAGTAATAAGATAGAATATGAAAAAGCACTAAACAGCAACGCCCTTTTGATAGAAACATTTCCCAAATTCAATTATTCAGGTGATATCAATTGCACAATAGGACACCTCATAGAAAAAACTCACACCAAGTTATTTCTAGAACCTGAGAGCTTGAGCCTCAATCCAGACTTATGAATCCAATAGAGAAGCTAACATTATGCAACATAATTTTAAACACCTAATTTTAACTGATAGTAATTTAACTGAAATACAAGGTAAGAAGAATTCACAGTCAGTCCATATGATACCATTTAGTATGGTCAAATGTACAAAGTTAGCTATTAATTTGACTAACAAGCCATTTCAACTTTTAATCAGCTATGAAATATTCGGTCGGAAGTTGAGTCCCCCCTAATTACAAAAATTAATTCTCAGAGTATTTATCAATATATGATATATAACTCATAACAAATCAGCAAAATGATGTATGACTAAACTGCAGATCGAAACAAGCTATGACTATGATCAAGCTTCAAATTCTTATTTCAACTACAAGTCAGGCCTTACATTGTGTAGAAGTCAAGAGAGGTGTACCTGGAAAGTGAAAATAATAGAAAATGAAGGGATCAGCAGCGAGCAACAGCAATCAGTCCAAATTTCAGCCAACCAGCTTTTAAATAATGAAATTCAACCAAAACACTTGATAAAACAATGCCCCAATTAATGAAACCAAATCAGTTCTACGCATACCTTAAGTCAAATCATTTTCTCAGCTCAAAAGAAACCAGGAATTGCTTATGAAATCAAAGAATAGAGGTTCATGGAATAGTGTTTGTAACCTAAATTTTTGTTTTTTAGCCGTATGAGTTTTTATGAGCTTTTTATTACTGAAAATTTCCTTGCTTCTAAAGCAAGGGGTGCCTTTATATACAAGGCAAGTAAGGCAACCCTTAGGTTTTAAAATTGCAATTGAGTCCTCCATTTATTGACTTGTGGACCAAGTTTTTACATCGACATTAATAGGAAGCCCCTACTCGAGGCTTCCTATTTCAGTTGCCCTTAATCAAATACCCAAACTACCCTTAATTCCAAACGAATCAAATATGGCAATTCTTAAAACCATGCAGAAAATTAAAACTGTAGGATTACCTAATAGATAATTAACAAACCTAACAATAAATTACAGGACCTAATTTAAACCCAAGAAATACACATATAAGTCATTCAACAAAAGAGATCAATAAAATCCGAACTGATTGAACGAATAAAACTCAATTAACACAAATTGATTGTTATACTCTGGTATTATCCAAATAAGACTGACACCACTTGACTATTATGCATGAAACCTAATTCAAACTCCGGAACTTAATCATGAAATCCAACTCAACAAAGACCTACTACAACTCAACTAAACTCAAGAATTAAAAGAAATAGAATTCAAGCAAGACTCAGTAACTTCACTGAAATTATGAAGACTAAACATAATTGAACTCATGACCTTCAAAACAATCAGACTAAAACGACTAATGCAATTTAATTAGATCAAGATAAACCTATTCTGACCCTGCAATTAACCAAATCGATAGAAACGATATGAGGAAAAGAGAGATTAGAAAATAAATAGAAAACTTAGCTTATCAAAGGCATGCACAGGATCTGAGTCTCGAACCCTAGAATTGAACCAACTTTAGGCTTTTTGAGAACAAATAACAACGGACCAGTGGAGAGGGGTGGTAAGGGTTATAAGGTGTGGGTTTTGGACGATATTAGGGATGGTGAGGTTTGGCAGCCCCTTTTGAATTAACATTTGAGAAGATCTACGGGTGTTTGAATGGTGTTGAGGGTGGATTTCGCATGAGGGAGGGGAGAGGGTTCAACGGTGTAATTTTGGGGTCGAAAGGAAGCGGCGCCGCCGTTCACAGCGGTGGAGTCAAATCTTCCGGCTTATATTCCAAATGATGGGGGATGATTCGAGGAAAACAAGGCAAGGATTTGGATAAAGGAGGAGAAGGCAGTCAAGTGATCTAAATTTGGTGGCCTTTGGGTGGTCGCCACCGGCAGAGGCAATTTTCGGCCGTGGTTTGCCGTGGAGAGAAGGCGGTGTTAGGGTCTCTGATGAGATAAGGGTTAGGGATGGGGTGTTTTGGGGGCTGAGGGGGTCGTTTGGACATATATATACTAACACATCATAGCTTCTCGACCGTCAGATTAAGAAACATAGACGACCAGGATCAAATGCAACCTAAACGAAATCCGGGTTCTGGACCGGGTCTGGATGTCTTCTTTGGGCTGGGGTTTAATCTAAAATCAGCTAATTTAAGTCTTCTCTTTTTAATTAAATTTTCAGATTTCTTTTCACTTGTTGTTTTCTCATTTTTCTTTTCATTTTCCAAAATTATTAAAAATTCTAAGTTAAGTTATTAATCCCAAAAAATCTATAAAAAAAACCAATCTTGTATAATCACTATTAATACAAAATTAAAAGAAAAATTACCTATAAATTCAAAAATTAAATCTAAAAGAGCAAATTGAACCATTTTTTATTTTTCCGTTTATAAAATGACCAATTGCTAACTAATGCTTGAAAAATGTCACATCTACTTCTAAATGCACATGTGGCATATTTTTTAATATTTTTTACTAATTAAAATGCGCAGAAAAATGCAAACAACTAATGGAAAATATCACAAAAATTCATAAAATTGCAAACAAGTAAAAGAAATGATTTTGTTTGAATTTATAGGAGTTATTCATGTAGGGCAAAAATCACATGCTCACAGCTGCCCCTCTTTTCCCGAAAACATGAAGAGTTTTCGTGCAAAAATAAGTGAGCAGACATGAGCAATTTTTGCCCGCTTGAATACTCCGTGAGAAGCACTTTTTGAAAAGTTTGACCGCACCCTACTTCAGAGGTTGTCTACATATCCTCTGCCAAAAAGGAATCAGGTCAATGTAGTTCAGGAGTGTTTGGTAGCTAGGACAACCAAAGTTGTGATCTCACTGTTGTTGCTGCTGCTGCTACTACTGCTAGGCCCCCTTATTACACCATGCAAAAATAAAAAGAAGCTAGACTAAGTTATGATCTATGGATTACAAAAGAATCTATTTTTGTCTTCAAGAATGTTCTTGATCCTTTTTGCCTCGTTGCTTGTACATCTCCCTATTGCCTTGTTGCCACGTTGGTGCCTTATTGTTAGACTTGAATTGTATTCCCTTATTTTCCAGATAGGTGTCGGATTGCAAAATCTGAAACTTGAAATGTATTCCCTGGTTCTTCAGGTGGGCGCTTGACTATCGAAACTTGAAACTTGAAATGTATTCCCTTGTTCTCCAGGTGGATGCCTGATTACCAAAGCTTGAAATTTGAAATGTATTCCCTTGTTATCCAGGTAGGCGCTCTACTACCAAAACTTAAAGCTTGAAATGTATTCCTTTGTTCTCCACGTGGAGCACCTGATTACAAAAACTTAAAACTTAAAGTGTATTCCCTTGTTCTCCAGGTGGGCGCCTAATTACCAAAACTCGAAACTTGAAATGTATTCCCTTGTTCTCCAGGTGGGCGCCTGATTACCAAAACTTGAAACTTGAAATGTATTCCCTTGTTCTCCAGGTGGGCGCCTGATTACCAAAACTTGAAACTTGAAATGTATTCCCTTGTTCTCCAGGTGGGCGCCTGACTACCAAAACATGAAACTTGAAGTGTATTCCCTTGTGCTCCAGGTGGGTGCCTAGTTACCAAAACTTGAAACTTGAAATGTATCCCCTTGTTCTCCAAGTGGGCGCCTGATTACCAAAACTTGAAACTTGAAATGTATTCCCTTATTCTCCAGGTGGACGCCTGATTACCAACACTTGAAACTTGAAATGAATTCTCTTGTTCTCCAGGTGGGCGCCTGATTACCAAAACATGAAACTTGAAATGTATTCCCTTGTTCTCCAGGTGGGCGCCTGATTACCAAAACATGAAACTTGAAATGTATTCCCTTGTTCTCCGATTGGGCGCCTGATTACCAAAGCTTGAAACATGAAATATATTCCCTTGTTCTCCAGGTGAGCGGCTGATTACCAAAACTTGAAACTTGAAATGTAATCCCTTGTTCTCCAGGTGGGCGCCTGATTACCAAAACTTGAAACTTGAAATGTGTTCTATTGTTCTCCGGGTAGGCGCCTGATTATAAAAACTTGAAACTTGAAATGTATTCCCTTGTTCTCCAGGTGGGCGCCTGATTACCAAAACTTGAAATTTGAAAATGTATTCCCTGAGACTGTTGCCTTTGTACCTGATCACAACGAAACAAACAAAATAAAAGAAATTATTTCTGCCCCAGTTTGGTGCTAGGTGCATCTGTGATTGTTAATCAAATCCTGTAACCAAATATCTCTAAAATTTGAAAGCTAAATCTCATTATCCTGGAGGGTCCCGACAACTCATAACTAATGGCAACTTTAAGATTAGGTTATGTTCTCCAAAGGCATTACTTCCACTATGTCTTGTTATGTAAGTTATGTCTGCTGGGACCAGTAGTCAAAGCTACATCCCATTATCTAGAAAGGTCCTGACAATTCTTAACCAACAACAACTCTAAAACTAAGCTACGACTCTAGAAGTATTACTTCCCCTATGTCATGTTATCTAAGAGAATATTAAAGTTGCGTTCCATTATCCAAGAGGATCCTGACAACTCCTAATTAATACCAATTTTAAATTCACATCAGCTCTGCTGGGGATTAGTTTTTAGATCTACATTCCATTATCCAGGAGGGTCCTCAAAAGCTTCCACAGTTAAATCCCATTATCCAGGTGGGTCCCGACGACTCTTGTTGGGGAGAAATTTGTGCCCAACCATGTTACTCGTGATTGTTTGTGTTTTAAATTGAATCCCATTTCCCAAGAGGTTCCTAACAACTCTTTACTGAATCATATTTCCGCATGCAAGTCACTTTATGGTCTTTGCTATTTATGATTACCTCCATCCTTTAAATAAGTCCTAATTTCCAGGAGGGTCCTGAAAATTTCGAATTAAGTGCTCCTTTTAACTCTCAATTGTCTTTGCTGAGGATTGGCAGTTAAAGTCACGTCCCATTATTCAGGACGGTCCTGACGGTTCTTAGTGGGGATTTTTTATGCCAGGCTATGTTCTCGTTAAACTTTAAACTAAGTCACATTTTCTAGGAGGGTCCTGAGGTTCACAGTCATACCTGCCAAGTGCTTGATTATTTATGGATGATTTCCCCGAAACCTCGAAATTTTCTGCCCCTGTTTCATTCAATGAAAATCTTCTTAGTTTGAAAAGTGGTGGTTAGCTTGCAGAGTTCTTTCTGAAAATGGCCTCCCCACTGTCATGTTCCATTGTGTCTGATTTCCCGCACTACTGATGAGCCACCTGACCCCTAAACCCTTTGGCTTTGCTCTGTTCACCCATCATTGTGTTACATTCCTTACCCTCTTACCAAAATCTATATATCTTTCCCGACATTACCGAGTCGTTTTTCTGAAGAAACCTTCATTGATTTGTTCCTTTGCCATTTTAACTTTTGTTGCCTTTGTTCTATATTAGTCGACATGTACTTTGCCATTCAGGAATTAGTAGTAAGCTTTGAAATTTTTCTCCTGCTTTTTTAAACACAATGACTTTGGAGACATCTTAGAAGAAAAATGAAGACCCAAAAGAAAAATGAAATGCAATGACTCTGAATAATTTTAGAATAAAAGAATTTCGAATTTAAAAACTATTGAGAGGGAAAAGAGGAGAAATTCATATAGGGAGGAATAGATGGTTCCCATGATCACGATATGCACTTCGGCTTAGTTGACCCGGTCAGTGCAAATGATCGGCCTTCGACTGTCATGCTTTGTTGTTGCAACCTTCTTTAACCCAATTTCTTTGACCAAACCTTGACCTTGCTTATCTTGCGGTGCAATGCAAAGATTTCCACCAACACCCCTTTTCCATTGTTCATTTCTCACTTGCCTTCGTCTTATGGTGCCAGTGAGGGTTTTCACTACTAAGACTCTCATTTTCATTTCTCTCGGCTCTTATCGCCATAGGATGCCCGTGAGGGTTTTCATCGATAAGACTCTCTCATTTTCATCTTTTCTTGATTGAACTAGAGTGTCTCTCCGGGGTATGAATCACCTCTTCTTGCTTGACTCGGCATTTCTTAAAGACTGATCAGAAGGTCTTTCTTTGGACCGTAATGTAGGCTTTTAGATAGAGTTAGAAAGAAAGAGTATTAAAAGCTCAAGATAATTCAATTAAAAATACAACTTTCAGAATCAAATTTTCTTACAACAACCACAACTTTTGCCCCAGTTTCTTGCTTAGGGACCTTTTGATTTTTATTTTAATGTGATCGGGCATTGAGGTTGCCTACGTATCTTTTAAAGGAATCAGGTCAAATGTAGTTCATCCAGATTCCTTGTTTTTGTGATCTTCTCTTTTCTTTGTTCCTTATTCTGTTTCTTTCTTTTTCTTTTATTGTTTTCCTGTTTTTTCTTCTTCTTTTCTTCCTCTTCTCTTTTTCCTTTTTTTTTCGTTGTTGTTTTTCTTTCTTTTTTTCTTCTTTCTTCTCTTTTCCTTTTTCTTTCTTTTTTCTTTCTTTTCCATTCTTTCCTTTTCTTTTCCTTTCACTGACTTCTCCCACTTGTGTTTCTAACTTTTGGTATTAAGTCCGAAAGAGGGGCGTGAAAGAAAACAATTAATGATCAAAAGGGTTAGCAAGGGATAAAGTGTTTAGATAGCCGAATAAAATGCTTTCATCATTTCAATCACTAAAATATGTCAAGTACAAAAAAACATGCCAAGTGTAGACAATGATTTAAACAAATAAAATCATACATAGTATCTCTTAACTGCATCGGAATTGATGGCTGTTTCTACAAACTTTCCTTCCATATCAGTTAGACACAACACCGCTAGACAACACTCTTGACACGACGAACGGCCCTTGCCAATTTGGGGTGAACTTGCCCTCTGCCTCTGTCTGGCGGGGGAGGATGTGTTTCAATACTAGTTGGCCCACTTCAAACCTTCTGGAGTGCACTTTCTTGCTATTTGCTCTGGCCATTCTCTGTTGGTACAACTGGCTATGACACACTGTTGCTAATCTTTTCTTATCAATTAAGCTCAATTGCTCTAGACGAGTTTTGACCCATTCTTCATTATCAATTTCTGCCTCGGTGACGATCCGAAGGGACGGGATTTCAATTTCAGCCAATATCACTGCTTCTATTCCATATACCAATAAATACGAAGTTTCCCCTACTGAGGTGCTGATAGTAGTGTGATAGCCTAACACTGGGAAGGGTAGCTTCTCATGCCATTGCCTAGACCCTTCCACCATTTTTCGAAGTATCTCTTTTATATTCTTATTCGCTACCTCAACTGCTCCATTCGCCTTGGGGCAGTATGGGGTGGAATTGCGATGTGTAATATTAAACTGCTGACATACCTCTTTCATCAAATGAATATTGAGATTTTCTCCATTATTAGTGATGAGTGTTTTCGGGATTCCTAACCGGCAAATGATATTTGAATGCATGAAATCAACCATAACTTTCTTGGTCACCACCTTGAAGGTTTTAGCTTCGACCCACTTGGTGAAATAATTAATAGCAACCACGATGAACCCGTGTCCATTGGAAGCTGCTGGCTCGATGGGTCCGATGACATCCATGCCCCAAGCAACGAAGGGCCATGGTGTAGAATTGTATACAATTCAGATGGCGGGGAGTGAATCAAGTCTCCATGCACTTGACATTGACGACATTTCCTCACAAAACTAATACGATCACGCTCCATGGTAAGCCAATAATACCCTGCCCGGAGAATCATCTTTGCCAAAACATAACCACTCATGTGCAGTCCGCAGACTCCAGAATGTACCTCGATCATGATGGTTGTGGCCTGTCCAGCATCTATGCACCTTAACAACCCAGGATCCGGCATCCTTTTGTATAGCACCCCTCCATTGAAGAAAAACCCACTTGATAAATGACGGATTGTTATCTTTTGGTCATTTGTGGCATGTACAGTTTACACACCCATCCTGATATATTTTTTGATGCCACGAAACCAAGGCTCACCGTCAAGCTCTTCCTCCACCACGTTACGGTAAGCATGTTAATAAAGGACGCGGATATGTAGCGGGTAACATAAGCCTTATCTGGATGATGTAACATTGACGGCAAAGTAGCTAAGGCGTCATCAACCTCGTTGTGAATTATCGGAATATGCCTGAACTCTACTGACTAGAATCGTTGGAAAAGATCATGCAAGCATTGCCGGTATGGTATGAGCTTTAAATCTCTTGTTTACCATTCCCCTTGAATTTGTTGTGCCAGAAGGTCCGAGTCCCCTAAGACCAAGACTTCCTAGACACCCATGTTTGCAGCTAACCTTAAACCCAAAATACATGCCTCATATTCTGCCATATTATTTGTGCAATAGAAGTGGAGCTGAGCTTTAACGAGTTAATGGTGCCCCATTTTAGAAATGAGTACTGCTCCTATATTGACGCCTTTCATGTCGGCGACCCCATTGAAAAATAATTTCCATCCAGGCTTCTCACCCTATTCCATTTCATCAATATGCATTACCTCCCCGTCCGGGAAGTATGTCTTTGAAGGTTCATATTCTTTGTCTACCGGATTCTCGGCCAAATGGTCAGCCAATGCCTGGGCTTTCATTGTAGTCCTAGTCACGTAGACAATGTTGAACTCGGTGAGCAATATTTTCCATTTTGCAAGCCTCCCCATGGGCATGGGGTTCTGGAAAATGTATTTCAACGGGTCTAGGCGTGAGATGAGGTAAGTGGTATAAAATGACAGGTAGTGTTTAAACTTCTGGACTACCCAAGTTAGGGCGCAGCATGTTCTTTCAAGATGAGTATACTTCACCTCATAAGCTGTAAATTTCTTGTTGAGGTAGTATATGTCCTGCTCTTTCTCTCCGTGATATTGTGCTGACCTAGCACACATCCGAATGAATTGTCCAAGACTGTCAGATATAGGATCAAGGGCCTCCCTGGTTCCGGTAGGACCAATACCAGTGGGTTCGACAAGTATTTTTTTACTTTATCAAAAGACTCCTGGCATTCCTCTATCCATTTGACTGTAGCATCATTTTTCAATAGCTTAAAGATAGGCTCACAAGTTGTTGTGAGTTGAGCAATGAATCGACTTATGTAGTTCAATCTTCCTAACAGACAAATTACCTCTGTTTCGTTCCTCGGAGGCGGTAATTCTTCTATGGCTTTGATCTTTGATGGATCTAGCTTAATGCCTTGACGGCTGACTATGAACCCTAGCAACTTTCCTGAGGGGACCCCAAATGCGCATTTCGCAGGATTAAGTTTGAGATTATACATGTGAAGCCTCTAGAAGAATTTCCTCAAATCTCTGACATGGTCGGATTGCTTCCTGTATTTCACAAGTACATCATCCATATAGACCTCAATCTTCTTATGTATCATATCGTGGAAGATGGTTGTCATCACCCTCATATAGGTTGCCCCAGCATTCTTCAGGCCAAAAGGCATGACCCTGTAGTAATATGTTCCCCATGGTGTGATGAATGTTGTCTTCTCTGTATCCTCCTCATTCATTAGAATCTGGTGATAGCCTGTGTAACAGTCTACAAAGGACACAATCTCATGCTTTGCACAATTGTCAATCAATATTTGGATGTTCGGCAATGGGAAGTTATCCTTTGGACTTGCTTTGATGAGGTAACGATAGTAGACACATACCCTGGTTTTACCATCCTTCTTTGGTACATGCACGATATTGGCTAACTATGTGGGATATCGTGTGACTCGGATGATCTTGGCCTCAAACTGCTTGGTAATTTCCTCTTTGATTTTCACGCTCACATCAGTTTTAGAATTCCTCAACTTTTGTTTAATAGGAGGGTCGGCCGGGTCGGTGGGCAATTCGTGAACCACCAAGTCAGTGCTCAATCCTGGCATATTATCATAAGACCATGCAAAAATATCTTTGTATTCAAGCAGCACTTCGATTATTTCTTCTCTAAGTTGTGGCTCAAGATGGAAACTTATTTTGGTTTTCTTTCCTAAGTTGTGGCTCAAGATAGTCACTTATTTTGGTTTCTCTAATGTTATCTGGGCCCCCTAGATTGACAGTTTCTGTATCGCTCAGCTTTGGCTTGGGTTTTTCCTCAAAATGGCTCAACTCTTTACTAATTTCCTCCAGCGCCTTTTCCTCATCCTATTCCAGTTCATCTTCATATTCTATCTCTTGAATTATTACTTCTGAATTAGACCGATTCTTAAGATTGGGCCGAGGAGCCTTATGCATGTCAGATCATTGGAGCCAGCATAAAAATAATTGTACGAGAAGGAAAATAAAAGCAAAGAAAAATGAAAACTATTAGCACTTAAAGAAAAAGAAATTGCACTTCTTGGCGCCAGGCTTCACAAATGATTTGAAGAGACGAGGCGCAGGCTTGGGGAGGGCCCATGCTTTCTTTCTCATCTTTCTGGCTCTCTTGATGTCTGAACTTATAGGCTTGAATCCCAAACGAAAAGTTTCTATGTTAGTGGGGAGAGACACTGGATGTATGATACCATGAAGTGAGGTCCCCAAACCCTTTTTCGGGAAAAAACCCATTCTTTAGCCTCTCAACTGTCACCAAGACTGCTGCAGTAGCTAATCTTGGTGCTAGAACACGCTCCCCTTATGGGACTTTCTCTACTGATACCGAGTCATGAACCTGATACCCCAAGGGCCGTTGTCATCTTCAACTTCGATAAAAGGTACAATGACATTTCCCAGGGCGCACTGATTATCCTCACCGTGCACCAGAATTTCCTGTTTGTCCCATTCAAATTTAATGGTGCAAGGTAGATGGCACTGCCTTAGCGGTATAAATCTAGGGTCTCCCCAGCAAAAGATTACAAGAAACTGCCACATACAGCACTTGAAATTCCATGGTGAACTCAACGGGACCTATCGTCAATTCTAGTATTATATCCCCTACTGAGTCTTTGCCTCCGCCATAGAACCCCCGAAGACAAATGTTATTCTTGTGGATCCTTTCATTGTCCACCTTCAGCTTGTTCAATGTGGAAAGAGGGAAAATGTTCGCACTAGACCCATTGTCAACTAGAACTCGGGTGACCACAGCATCTTCAGAATTTACAGTCAAATAAAGGTCCCTATTATGCTCAGTGCCCTCCGTGAGCAACTCATCATCAGAGAAAGTAACCCGGTTCACCTTAAATATTTTCTTTGCAATCTTCTCCAAGCGATTCACTGATATCTTTTCAGGGAAATGGGCCTCGTTCAGGATCTTCATTAGCGCCCAGCGGTGCTTTTCCGAATGAATCAACAATGATAACACAGATATTTGAGCCGGCGTCTTCCTCAGTTGTTCCACAATAGAATAATCCTGCATTTTCATCTTCTTTAGAAACTATTCTGACTCTTCTTCACTCATAATTTTCTTTACCAACGTTGAAATATCCTTGGTTGGTTTTGATTTTATCAATTCCTTGGGGGCAAAGTACCTCCCCGATTGGGTCTATATATGAGTCTTACAAGCTTCTTCTCTAATCACGGTTACTCAATCATAATTCCAATGTATTGCCTTGCTACTGATCATTGGTAGCTGAACCACAGGATTGATAATGACAAGCTCTGAACGAGCGCCTTCCACGACAACCAGAGGCTTACTGGCCATCCCTGGTACAACCACTTTTGCATTCTCTTGTTTTACTATCCCGTCTTTTGGGGATTCCTTATTGACTACAACAATAGGTTCACTACTTTCCGCGTTCAACTTAAGCGTCGACATCTTGCTTGTCAAATTATCAGCCATCTTTCTTTCACTGGCTCGAATCATCATGACAGTTTGCGAAGGCTTTTTGGGATTCCTTTCTTTGTGAACTATCTCGATCATGTTTGTCTCTTGATGAGCAGGCAATGGGTTTTGATTAATATTGGGTGCTTCTAGAGCTTGCACCTCAATCCGATGGAAATCAATGAGTTCTTGAATACCACACTTGAGATGCCAACATTTCTCTGTGTCATGTCCCGGGGCACCAGAATAATACTCACAACTGACAAAATAATCCAAATCTCTTGGGGAGGGATTGGAAATTTTGCTTCAATCAGCCTCAACATATCAACTGCCTCAACCTATGGAATAAGCTGGTATATGATTCTCCTAATGGAGTGGAAGTTTTCTTCTTCTGCATCCTCTCAGCTTTTAAAGCTTGGTTGGCCCAGAAAGCTGGTCTCAGGGGTTGTTGGTAGGCTCTTGGAGGGTAGTTATTTTGGGGAGCTGGATAATTATTTTGTGGAGTTGGCGCACGCCATTGTGCATGGGTGGGAAGTTGGCTATATATTTGTGCATGATGGACTGAGAAACGAGGGTCAGGGGGTGGGTAATAACGTTTTGGTGGGATATATGGAATGTGTGGGTAGATTTGGTAATGAGGTCGGGGTTGGATGTAATGGGATGGACCCCAGGGCCCGAACCAAGTTCCTGAATCAATTGCCGCTACCTTTTCCTTCTTCTTCTTTCCAATTGCTCCTCCAGTCCCACTTTGGATAGCCTGGGTGGTTGCTTTGTTGGTAGATTAACTCATGATCTTGTTGGATTTGAGTCCCTCTTCTACCATACACCCCATTTTCACTAACTCATTGAAGGATTTACCTACTGCTGATACCATGTGACCAAAATATGTAGGCTCCAAAGCTTGCAAGAAATAATCTGCCATTTCACTTTCCTTCATTAGCGGGTAGACCCATGGTGCCTGCTTCCTCTAACGGAAGCCATATTCTCTGAAGCTCTCATTGTGCTTCTTTTCATGTTTCGTCAAATGACAAACGGTCTGGGATAATTTCAAGATCGTACTGAAAATGGCAAGCGAATGCTTGTGCTAGATCGTCCCAGGTGTACCATCGAGCATGATCATGTCTGTAACATTCCAATGCTCAGACACTCAAACTTTGACTGAAGTATGCTATCAACAATTCATCCTTTCCTCCTGCCTCTCTCATCTTGTTGTAAAAACCCCTTAAGTGTGCCACCGGGTCACCGGGTCCATCATATAAGTCAAACTTGGGAATTTTAAAGCCTGGAGGCAATTGCACATCTGGGAACAAACAAAGGTCTTTGTATGCCACACTCACTTGGCCACTAACCCTCGCATATATCTGAATGATTGCTCTAGACTTTTGAATTTCTTGAGCACCTCCTCTTGCTCGGGGTTTTTGACTAGCTTTTTAGCCTCTACAAGGACTTCAAAACGGGGAGCATAGGATTAGGGTTTATAGACTTTATAAGCGGGTTCTGGTGGGTTATACTGGTTGTCGTGAGCTTGGAGTAAAGTCTCACTATATGATCTATGGAATGTGGCGGGAGGAGGTACCACATAGATGGGAGCAACTAGTGGAGGAGGGTGAGGAATATCTTTGGGTGGTGGAGCTGGGGCTACCTGGGAGGTTTCCTTGGTATTGTGGGTAGATGGGAAGCTTGGGGGTGGATCAGTGGTAGGGGGTCATGTGTATTGGCTAATGGTGGGATGAAGGTAGGGTTAGAAGGATAAGCTAGTGGTGGCTGCCCTCTCACCCACGCCTGATACATTTTCGCCATCTAATGTTTCAGTTTGTACATCTCCTCTTTTATTGCATTAACATCCAACTCCCCCACCTCTTTCAGGGATCAATGATACTTGTGTCAGTTTCTTGATTGGCCATAGTCAGCTTTCTTTTGGATCGAGTGTTATAAGAATGGGTTGCCAGAATGCCACAAAAACTAACCACTTGTCTGGACTGGCAAAGACACCACCAAAACTTGTTAGGGATTAGGTTTTAACACATAGGTAGCCACACATTCAGGGATGAATGCACCTAAGCAGTCATCCATTTCTATTATGCACATGAATTGGTCGCGTCACGTCATCCCGACTTCTATCCTATGCTACTTTTCTTTTTCCTTTTCTTCTTCACTTCTCTCTTACTCAACTTGTTTTTCCTATCCCTTTTATTTCCCTAATCTCTTATTCATTTTACCACTGTTTCTCTTATTTTCTCTTCCCCTTTTTTCTTTCTACTTTTTTACTTTGATTATGGTCGAATCCTATGGATATTGCCTACGCACCATGACCCCACGTGAATCAGACCGAGCGTAGTTCTGGAAAATAATACATAAAATATTTTGGAAATTTTCAGTCTTCATAAAGTAAAGCCCTTGATTACAACTACTAAAAAGAAATCAACAAACTCCGACTCAACTGGAAACAACAAATTCTGACTCAAAATAAAAATAACTGACTCGACAACCTACTATCAAATAAAAGAAAATATAGACTCTCAAATGGACCAACAAATTTTAAAATCATGAATACATTAAGGCATCTAATGCTCCTGCGGCCTACAGGACGTCATTCGGTCTTGCCGCAGGCATGTGTGATAAATCCTCTTGGAGGTGGTGGAGGTCTTCCATCACTTGACGAACAAAGGTCATGGCATGTGGAAAAGAACATAGATCTGGTGATATCTTCATAGTGGCTACACTTCACAGTGATGTAATTAGGGATCATCTGTATCCTCTCTCTTATAGCACTTTTTTCTTGCAAAAATCGCCCGATTTTCTAGGCCCTTGCCTCCAAAGTTTGTTCAGCTATACGATTCAGTTCTTGGAATTGTTGCAAATCTCTTTCTAATCGTGCAATTGTTGTGTAACAATGCTGTCTCTCAGCCTTGAAGTCCCTCGCTTGCTTGGCTATTTTGTTTTCAACCATGATGACCCTCTTCTTCAACCCAGCAACCTCGTTGTCATACCATTCTTTTAATTTTTCAATCATGCGTGCTCGTTCCTCTGCATTTTTTGCCGGTTGTTTCGAGACCTGGACAACTCACGCTCTGCGTTGTTCAAGTCAAAACCATATTCTCCTACTTATTTCCTCAAATAGACATTTCACCCTTCGCACTTCTAGCGGGATTCTCTGCAGCTAGTTTCATTTTCTGAATTTGGCTCGCAAGGCTTCATTTTCTTTGGCTAGTCTTTTATTTTCCCCCTCGTCTGCCGCATCTTGCAAACCATTCTCGAATTGAAGGTCTTTGACTTGCTTTTCAAATTTCCCTATTGTGGACCTATATTCATTTTCCTTGGCTAACCAATTCCATTATTCCAGTGACGCCTCAGCAAATTCTGAAGATGTGGACTCTTAGCCGGCCTTCCGAACTCTATTTCCTTTTTATACAAGCATGGTAACCTGGTGCAACCTCTCCTTTGGATAAGTCTCGTACTCGAGTGTCCACCATCAAGAACTGACATTCGCTCCAAATTTGACGGGCTGCTGCTTCAGTAAACTAACCATTGGATCAATCTCGACCACATGACGACTAATGTATTCATCCCTGGTAATCATCTGGAACCTCCCTAACTGTCTTAGCACTTTGTATGGAGTACAAGGTTGGATACTCCAGAGATCCATTAGAAGGAAAAGAGGCCCGATAGCTGGAATATATATAATTTCATCAATGGAGAGCAACCCGAACGTCCACTCTATTTGACATGCACTTATGACACGGAGATATGAGACCCATGTTGTGACTCCCTCTAGTAATCTAACCCCATCAGCCCTGGTATGGAATTCCTCTATGCAGCTCTTTGCCAATGACCCGTAACTCATGAATTGAGGTCGATGGCCACTCTATTTGACCTGCACTTATGACACGGAGATATGAGACCCATGCTGTGACCCCCTCTGGTAATCTAACCCAATCCGCCATGGTATGGAATTCTTCTATGCATCTCTTTGCCAATGACCCGTAACTCATGAATTGAGGTCAATGGCACAAGTGTTCAATCATCCATATTTGTAAGAATAGGTTGCATCCTTCAAAGAAATCTCCTCCGGCCTTACAGACTGTGAGGGCATGGAAAATTTCAGATATATCATGGGTGCGAGGTTGTTCTTGGCCTGAGTAAGCAAAGTGCTGACAACTCCTGCTATCCGTATATCAATATTTTCGTCTTTTCGGGGAAATACCAGAAGACCCAAGAAGAATACCATGAATGCGAAACACCTATGTTCTTCCCATTAGAGTCGGTTTCCCTTGCTACAAATATGATTCCGTTCATTAAACCTCCCATATATGCCCATACCTCTGGTATATAAACTGTGTAGTACAAAAACCGGCTGATAGATCTGGATTGTGAACCTTCCTGCTGATCTTTAATGAATCCAGGAATTTGTGTACGGCGATAGCCCTTGGTGCAGTCAAATACTGATGTCTCAAAGGAATATTAGGACTCCCGATATATCCGGCTATTTCTTCCGGGATTGGGGTGAGTTCAAAGTCCAGGAATGGAATACATTGTGTGACGGGTCCCAGAATGTAACCAACGCTTTTATGACATCCCCTCTTGGGTTAACTTTCAGTAATCCAGTAAGTCCTCCCAAGTGCGTATTGACCTTATTTTGACCCAATTCACCTAGATCGTTCCACCACATGTGTACCTCCAAAAGGAATCTTGTTCATGACTGAGATTGACAAATTTTGATTCGTGATCATTCTGCACATTTATTAGGGTGATTAAGCAAAAATCATGATTTATTGGACTCAAAATAAAATTTAATTTTTTCCAAATTTTCACCTTTCAGTACTTCCGGGGGAAGATTTTAAGGTTGTTCCTGCTACCTACAAAAATTTGAAAAATAATCCAAGGTGGTTGTTCTTGCAAAAACAGCCTTCCGGCGCCCTTTTAGGGACACTCGACTAATTTTGACAAAAACTGCTTTATTTACTCTTTACAAACAAAATTTGATTTTTGAGGCTATTTTTGCAATAATAAAGTTGGGCCCGATGGGGGTTGCCTACGTATCTCACTCCATGTGAGATTCAAACTAGCGTAGTTCGGGCAATTTTGACACAGTTAAAACCAACTTCTATTTTTCTTTTTTTCTCTCTTTTTTTCAAAAAATAAAAATCCTTATTTTTCTCTTTTTTCTGAAAACAGACTCCCTTGTTTGGTTTTTATTTCAAAATTTTGGCAGCATTTCAGTATCGGTTTTTTACACGGGTAAATTCTTTTCTCACCCCTCACTTTTCCTCTCTCTTATTTTTTTTCTTCTTCTTCTCTTTTTTTTCTTTTTGTCAAAAACCGGTCGGCATGCAAATCCGGACGAATGCACAAGTAGCACGCAAAATGCATCAGGATGGTCTATTATTTTGGGGGCACCTGTCCTAGACGGACCCAACCCTTGTGTTGAGTCCCCTAAGTCAAATGCATGATACAACTAAGCGCCCTTTCTAGGGTTCCGGTCATGAGGTTAAGTTATTCTAAGTTCAAAACCTTGGTATAGGGTCTAGACTGTGTACCCGAGCGGACAACTCGAGTCGGGAGGGGGCTACATACCGAAAATCAAAAGGCCATCCGGCTTTGTAACCAGTGAGCACATCCCCGAAGTTGAAAAGATAAGGGTTTCGCGGCAGTTTATATACAGTTCAAATAATATTAAATCAGCAAAAGCATCATCTAGCACATTAGGACCAAACATATAACAAAATCAGATAATAGATAAAACCAAATATAACAATTATTCTAAGCTCGAATTCTTGAACCCTGAACCAGATATTATGGGTTCGATCCCCATCAGAATTGCCAGGGCTGCCACACCTCCTTTTTTTACTACTACACTCCGCGAAGGACGTAGATAAGGGAGTTTTTTCAATTAAATGACAATCAAAACGGGATTTAATTATTTAAGAGATTTCAGAGTCGCCACTTGGGATAATTAATGGTGTCCCAAGTCACCGATTTAAATCTCGAATCGAGGAAGGGTTGACTCTGTTTAACAGTCTGAAGAACCAAAAATCCGAGTAAGGAATTTTGTTAACCCGGAAGAATCTGTTAGGCACTCCTGAATTATGTGGTTCTAGCACAGTCGATCAACTGTTATATTCGGCCTAATTATATGATTATAACACATTTTAATGCCTATGTGCATATTTTAACCTTTAACCACTTTTATTTAATTTTAAGAAGATTGCAACGTTATCAAAACACGTCTCGACCACGTCACATAAATGCACCCGTGGTTTTTGACATATTTGAACATCATTGAGATTTGGATTTGAGTCACATAAATGGGCATCCATATTTAGGAAAGTGCATTATTTAGCTAATGCGCATAAGGTAATGGCGTGTTTTTAAATTCACGAGAGTCATAGAAAATTCGCTAAGTGGCGTACATCGAATTCTAGGGATAAGATAATATTAATGAAGCAAGGGCCATGCAATCGTCATTTTGCTTGGCACAACGCACCTCAATTTATTTTATTTAAAAGTTCTCTACACTAATTCATGAGGGCCATACACTATGAGTTATCTAATAACATTGCGCCTCCAATTTACTTCTAAAGGCCCAATAGATTGATTAAAGACGATTTTAAAGAAGTAGTAATTACTCTAAACCAAAGTCCAAACCCAATTTATTCAAAAGAAAGGCCAACAATAATGAGTCTCAACTTGCATTATTATGAAGCCTTGCCTAAAGCGAGGTCCCTATAACCTGAACGAGTTTGCAAGATTTCAACACTACTGATTTTAAAACAGCTAAAACTAAACCACAAAGTGAGGCCCAATTCTGAAAATGGTCCAATGTGGTATAACTAGGACTCAAGTTCGAATCCCCTGGAGAACAACAAACCCACGTTAGGATTCAAGAATGCAAACTGATCCATATCATATTTCAACAATATAAGCAATAAGATAGAAGATGAAAAATCACTAAACAAAATGCCCTTTTGACAAAAACATTTCCCAAATTCAATTATTCTGGTCATATCAATTGCTTAATAGGACACCGCATAAAAAAAAGCTCACACCAAGTTAGTTCTAAAACCTGAGAGCTTGAGCCCCAATCATGACTCATGAATCCTATAGAGAAGCTAACATTATGCAACAAAATTTTAGACACCTAATTTTAACTGATAGTAATTTAACAGGAATACAAGGTGAGAACACAGTCAGTCCATATGATACCATTTAGCATGGTCGAATGTACAAAGTTAGCTATAAATTCGACTAACAACCCATTTCAACATCTAATCAGCTATGAAATATTCAGTTGGAAATTGAGTCCCCCTTAATTACAAAAATTCAATTCTCAGCAGAGTATTTATCAACAAAATATAGTATGTTATAGAACTCATAACAAATCAGCAAAACAATGTAAAACTAAACTGTTTATCAAAACAAGCTATAACTATGCTCAACCTTCAGATTCTTATTTCAACTTCAAGTCAGGCCTTACATTGTGTAGAAGTCAAGAGAGGTGTACCTGGAAAGTGAAAATAATAGAAAATGAAGGGATCAGCAGCGAGAAACAACAGTTAGTCCAAATTTCAGCCAACCAGCTTTTAAATAATGAAATTCAACCAAAACACTTGATAAAACAATGCCCCAATAAATGAAACCAAATCAATTCTACCTATACCCTAGATCAAATCATTTTCCCAGCTCAAAAGAAATCAGAAATTGCTTGTGAAATCAAAGAACAGAGGTTTAATGGAACTGTGTTTGTAACCTAACTTTTTTTTTAGCCATGAGTTTTTATGAGCTTTTTATCACGGAAAATCCCCGCCTTCTAAGGCAAGAAGGATGCCTTTATATACAAGGCAAGTAGGGCAACCCTTTGTTTTTAAAATTGCAATTGAGTCCCCCATTTCTTGATATGTGGACCAAATTTTTACATCAAATTAACAGGAAGCCCCTACTAGAGGCTTCCTATTTTATTTGCCCTTAGTCAAATACCCAAACTACCCTTAATTCCAAACGGATCAAATATGGCATTTCTTAAAACCATGCAGAAAATCAAAACTGTGGGATTACCTAATGGATAATTAACAAACCTAACAATAAATTACTAAACCTAATTTTAAACCCAAGAATCACACGTAGAAGTCATTCAACCGAAGAGATCAATACAATTCGAACTGATTGAACGAATAAAATTCAATTAACATAAATTGATTGTTCAACTCGGGTATTATCCAAATAAGAGTGACACCACTTGACTATTATGCACGAAACCTAATTCAAACTCCGAAACTTAATCATGAAATAAAACTCAACAAAAGACCTATTACAACTCAACTAAACTCGGGAATTAAAAGAAATGGAATTCAAACAATACTCAATAACTTGACTGAAATCATGAAGACTAAACATAATAGAACTCATGACCTTCAAAACAATCAAACTAAAACGACTAATGCAATTTAATTAGATCAAAATAAACCTAATCTGAACCTGGAATTAACCAAATCGATAGAAATGAGATGAAGAAAAGAGAGATTAGAAAATAAACAGAAAACTTAGCTTATCAAAGGCATACAGCAAGATCTGAGTCTCGAACCCTAGAATTCGACTAGCTTTGGGCTTTTTGATAACAAATAACCACGAACCAGTAGAGATGGGGTGGTAAGGGTTATAGGGTGTGGGTTTTGGACGATTCTAGGGGTAGTGAGGTTTGGCTGCCCCTTTTGAATTAACATTCGAGAAGATCTACGGGTGTTTGAAGGTGTTGAGTGTGGATTTGGCATGAGGGAGAGAAGAGGGTTCAACGGTGTATGAGGTCGAAAAGAAGCGGTGCTGCCGTGTACGGCGGCGGAGTCAAATCTTCCGGCTACATTTCGTGACAATAGAGGTGATTCGAGGGAAACCAGGCATGGATTTGGATAGAGGAGGGGAAGCTGGTCAAGTGGTGTAAATTTGGTGGCCTTTAGGTGATCGCTGCCGGCGGAGGCGATTTTGGCCGGCGGTTTGCAGTGGAGAGACACCGGTGTTAGGGATTCTAATGAGAGAAGTTTTAGGGATGGGGTGTTTTGGGGGGTGTGGGGGTCGTTTGGACATATATATACTAATACATCCCAGCTTCTCGACCGTCAGATTAAGAAACATTGACGACCAAGATCAAACGCAACCTAAACGACGTCATTTTGGTTGGGGCGAGGACTGGACCAGGTTGGACTGGTTCTGGACCAGGTTTGGGTGGGTTCTTTGGGCTGGGTTTTAATCTAAAATGGACCAATTAGGTCTTCTCTTTATAATTAAATTTTCAGATTTCTTTTCACTTTTTCTTTTCATTTTCCAAAAGTATTATAAATCCTAAGTTAAGTTATAAATCCCAAACAAACAAATGCTAACCAATCTTATATAATCATTATTTAAACAAAATTAAAAGAAAAATTACCTAAAAATTCATAAATTAAAACTGAAAGAGCAAATTGAACCATTTTTTATTTTTCTGTTTATAAAATAACCAATTGCTAACTAATGCTTGAAAAATGTCATATCTACTTTTAAATGCAGATGCGACATATTTTTTGTATTTTTTACTAATTAAAATGCGCAGACAAATTCAAACAACTAACGGAAAATACCATAAAAATCCATAAAATTGCAAACAAGTAAAAGAAATAATTTTGTTTGAATTTATAGGAATAATTCATTTAGGGAAAAAATCACATGCTCACAATCTATATTTATCCCCCAGAGGCTACAGAGTTAGGAAAAAATTTATGGTCGTGCGGTTTGATTTCTTTAGGAAAAAATTTATGGTCGTGCGGTTTGATTTCTCAATGCTAATTGAATTAATACGTTGTTCTTTCGAAGATGTCGAGAACGCTGATCAGAAGCCCGAGCTCCTAGCACTAGCTCCCGTGAAAGGCATAGGGCAAGGTTGAGGCCATGCTAGAGGTCGAGGTAGGGGAAGAGCTAAGTACAGAGTAGCAGCACCAACAGCGGAGCCTCAAGTTGACTTTGATGATGAGGTCCCGGCCCAGACACTTTCGCTAAGCCCAGCTCAGGTCCTCGAGGAGTTTATTGCTATCCTAATACTCCAGGATGCTCTAGTTCGTCTAGTGAGCTTATGGAGAGTGTCACCCGGGCAGGCTTGCTTCCTGTAGCACCAGCCGTCTCTCAGGCTGGAGTAGGAGCCCATACTCCTGCTACTCGCACTCCGGAGCAGATGGCTCCCCAGTCTTAGACTCTAGTAGCTCATCCAGTTGGAGCAGTCTAGCCGGGTATAGTAGCTCAAACCGGCGATAGGGCAGCTATGTCTGCTGATGCTTTGTAAAGTTGGACATGTTCACCAAGCTCTTCACTGCCACTTACAGTGGTGCATCTTCTGAGGATACTCAGGATTATCTAGACAGTTGTCACGAGGTTCTCAGGAAAATGGGGATAGTGGAGACCAATGGAGTCAACTTTCCTACTTTACGCTTATCTTAATCCACTAAGACTTGGTGGAGAGATTATTGCTTGGCTAGACTAGCCGGATCTCCATCTTTGACTTGGGAGCAGTTTACTCAGCTATTCTTGGAGAAGTTTATTCCCATTACTCAAAGGGAGATCAATCGGAGGCGGTTTGAGTGTCTCCAACAGGGTTCTATGACTGTTACCCAGTATGAGACCAGGTTCATTAATTTGGCTCGTCATGCTCTACTTATTACTTCCCAGAGAGAGAGAGGAGGTTCATTCAGGGACTTATCCAGCCTATTCGAATTTAGATGGCTAAGGAGACGGGGAGTGAGATTTTTTTTTCCAGGAGGTAGCTAATGTGGCCAGGAGGATCAAGATAGTTTTGTCACATGGAGGTGGTCAGGGGTCTCACAAAAGGCCTCGTCATTCAGGAAGATTCAGTGGTACCTCATCTGGAGGCAGGGATTTATATGGTAGAGGCCATCATCCTAGGCCCTTTCAGTCACCACTTCAGGTTTCTCACGGTGCTTCAGGTGGCTGTGGTTCTCATATGTGCTATTCTGATAAGCAGCCCTACAGTGCACCACCAGCTCCTATCAGTGCACCTTTGCTCCAGAGTTTTCGAGTGGTCATTCAGGTCGTTAGGGTCAGTCTCAGTTCTCTCATCCGCAGCGCTTATGTGGATGCTTTGAGTGTGGAAAGTATGATCATATTCGGAGGACTTATTTGAGATTAGTGGGTACTCAGTCACAGCAGCAGGGTTCCCGTGCTATGGTTCAGGCACCAAGTGTTCCACTACCCGCCATGCCAGCTAGGGGTGGGGGTAGAGGTGCTAGAGGTAGAGCTCAGACCGCTAGAGGTGAAGGCCAGCCAGATGCAGGGCGTCCTGGCGTGTAGTCCAGGGTGGTGGGACCCAACCCCGATATTATGCTCTTCCAGCCAGAGGCTCAGACTTTCAATGATGTTATCACAAGTACTATTCTGGTTTGTGGCATGGATGCTTCAATTTTATTTGATCCAGGGTCTACCTACTCCTATGTATCATCTTATTTTGCATCGTATCTGGTAATTCCTTGAGTGCTCCTGTATATATGTCTACACCGGTGGGTGATTTTATTATGGTAGATCGAGTCCATCGCTCTTGTATAGTTGTGATTTGAGATCTTGAGACTCATGTAGATTTGTTGCTTCTAGACATGGTTGATTTTGATTTCATCTTGGGGATACACTGGTTATCACCTTACCACGCTTTCTTGGACTATCATGCTAAGATTGTGGCCTTACCCTTGTAGGGTTTACCTCGTTTACAGTGGAGAGGGACTCCTGACCATTCTACTAGTGGTGTTATCTCTTATGTGAAGGCTCGGTGCATGGTCGAGAAGGGGTGTTTGGCCTATTTGGCATATGTTCATGATTCTAGGGTCGAGGTTTCTTCTATTTATGATGTGCCTGTTGTTCATGAGTTCCTTGAGCTATTTCCTTCAGACCTACCGGACTCGATAGGGATATTGACTTCTGTATTGATTACTCAACCTATTTCTATCCCGTTGTATTGTATGGCCCCGCTTGAGTTGAAAGAGTTGAAGGAGCAGTTGCAAGACTTGCTTGAAAAAGGTTTCATTAGACCCAGTTTTATTCCTTGAGGTGTGCTTGTGTTGTTTTTTTAAGAAGGATGGATCAATGCAAATGTGAATAGATTACCGGCAATTGAACAAGGTTACGGTCAAGAATAAGTATTTGTTGCCAAGGATTGAGGATGTGTTTGATCAGCTTTAGGGTTCCAAGGTATTTTCAAAGAATGACTTAAGATCTGGTGACCATCAGTTGAGGATTAGGGCATCCGATGTCCATAAGGTAGCTTTTTGCACTCGGTACGAGCATTATGAGTTCTTGGTGATGTCATTCGGGTTGACAATGCCCCAACGGCTTTGATGGATTTTATGAACCGAGTGCCAGGCCTTACTTGAATTTATTCGCAATAGTCTTCATTGATGATATTTTGATATATTCCCGCAGCCGGGAGGAGCACGAGCAGCATCTTAGAGTGGTTCTTCAGAGTCCGAGGGATAGTCAGTTGTATGCCAAGTTTTCGAAGTGTGAGTTCTGGTTGATTTCAATTGCATTCCTGGGTCATGTTGTATCAGTAAAGGGTATTTAGGTTGATCCGATGAAGACTGAGGTGGTCAAGAACTAGCCTAGACCAACATCAGCTACAGAGATTCGGAGTTTCTTAGGATTGGCAGGCTACTATCGTCGGTTTGTGAAAGGGTTTTCATCTATCGCAATCCCAATGACATGATTGACCTAGAAGGGTACTCAGTTCAGGTGGTCAGACGAGTGTGAGGTGAGCTTCCAAAAGCTCAAGACAACTCTAACTATGGCATCGGTGTTGGTTTTGCCCACAGGCTTAAAGCCCTATACAGTTTATTGTGACGCATCTCGTGTTGGACTTGGTGCAGTGTTGATGTAGGATGGCAAGGTCATTGCCTATGCTTCGCGGCAGTTGAAGATTCATGAGAAGAACTATCTGATTCATGATTTGGAGTTAGCATCCACTGTTCACGCGTTGAAGATTTGGAGGCATTATCTTTATGGTGTAGCATGTGAGGTGTTCACGGATCACAAGAGTCTACAGTATTTGTTCAAGCAGAAGGAGTTGAAATTGAGGCAGAGAAGGTGGTTGGATCTAATAAAGGACTATGATATCACTATCCTATATCATCTAGGGAAAGCCAATGTGGTGGCTGATGCTTTGAGTAGGAAGTCAGCCAATATGGGCAGTCTTGCTTATACTCCGGTCGATGAGAGGTCGCTTGCTCTGGATGTTCGAGCTTTGGCCAATTAGTTCGTGAGGTTGGATGTTTCCGAGCCCAACCGTGTAGTAGCTTGCATAGTCGCATGTTTTTCTTTATTGGAGCGTATCCGAGATCGGCAGTATATTGATCCCTATTTGTGAATCCTTGGAGACACGGTGCAGCATGGAGGTGCCAAGCAGGTTACCTTAGGTGATGGTGGAGTTTTGAGATCGCATGGTCGAGTATGTGCACCTAATGTGGATGGACTCCGAGAGTTGATTCTAGAGGAGGCCCAAAGCTCCCGGTACTTTATTCATCTGGGCACCGCAAAGATGTAACAAGATTTACGGCGACATTATTGGTGGAGGATAATGAAGAAGGATATCCTTGCATATGTGGCTCGGTGTTTATATTGTCAGCATGTTAAGTACGAGCATCAGAGGCCTGGTGGGTTGTTCCAGAAGATTGAGATTCCTAAGTGAAAGTGGGAGCATATCACTATACACTTTGTTGTTGGACTCCCACACACTCAAAAAAAGTTTGATGCAGTGTGGGTTATTGTTGATAGGCTGACCAAGTCAGCATATTTCATTCATGTAGCAGTCTCCTATTCTTTCGAGAGATCAGCTAAGATCTACATCCGATAGATTGTTCGTCTTCATGGTGTACCTGTGTTTATCATTTCGGATCGAGGTACGCAGTTTACCTCACATTCTACTAGTCTAGTATTCAGATGGCTCCTTATGAATAGTTGTATGGTAGGCGGTTTCGGTCGCCGGTTGGATGGTTTGAGCCGGGAGAGGCTCGATTGTTGGGTACAGATCTAGTACAGGATGCGCTGGACAATGTCAGGATTATTCAAGATAGGCTTCGTACAGCTCAGTCCAGGCAAAAGAGTTATGCCGACCGTAAGGTTCGTGATTTGGTTTTCATGATTGGTGAACGGGTATTGCTTCTAGTGTCACCTATGAAAGGCGGGACGAGGTTTCAAAAGAAGGGCAAGCTTGGCCCTAGGTTCATTGACCCGTTTGAGATTCTTGATCGAGTGGGATAGGTGGCTTATAAACTTGTAATCCTGCTGAAGTGATCAGCTGTGCATCTAGTGTTTCATGTGTCCATGCTTCGGAATTATCACGGCGATCCATCCCATGTGTTGTATTTCAGCACTATCCAGTTGGACAAGGACTTGTCTTATGAGGAGGAGCCAGTAGCTATTCTAGACTGGCAGGTTTATCAGTTGAGATCGAAGAGTTTTCCTTCTGTTCGTGTATAAAAGAGAGGTCAGCCTGCTAAGGCAACGACCTAGAAGTCTGAGTCTGACATGCAGAGCCGTTATCCCCATCTTTTCCCCGACTCAGGTACTTCTTTCTTATGTCTGTTAAAGGACGAACGGTTGTTTGAGAGGTAGAGAATGTGATGACCCAAAAGGTCATCACTTGTTTTAGAAATAAATTCTACGTTCCGAGGCCTTGAAACCTCTTTCGGCATCACCTCGATTTGCATATGTAGTCTGGGCGCATAGCTAGAAAGCCATTTTGTGAAAATCTGTGAAAAATGATAAAAGTTTTGACTTAAAATGCATTTAAGTTGACTTCAATCAACATTTAGGGTAAACGGACCCGAGCCCGTGATTTGGCAATCCCGGAGGGTCCGTGGAAAACATGAGACTTGGGCGTATACCGGAATCGAATCCCGAGGTCCAAAGCCCGAGAAATGAATTTTTTAAGAAAATTAGTTTCTGAAAATTTTTATGAGTTTTGGAAACAAAATGCATTTAGAATTTGATATTATCGGGCATATATTCTGGTTCCGGTGCCCGGTACAGGTCTTATATGTGAGATAAGATGAGTCTGTAAAATTTGGTAAGAAACAAAAGTCGTTTGAGGTGATTCGGACCCGTAGTTGTGAAAATTCCTACTTTGAAAGTTTTGAGATTTTTTTTAGATTTCTATGCTAAATTCATTGTTTCAGAGGTTATCTTGGCGATTTGATCCCACGAATCAGTTCATATAATATTTTTGAGTTAGTATGCATGTTTGGTTTAGAACCCCGAGGGCTCGGGTGAGTTTCGGGTAGGTCTCGGAAGGTTTTTGAACTCATGAAAGTTGCAGGTTTTTCAGTTTCTACTGTTCTGGTATGTTCTTTGCGTTCGTGGAAGGACTCTCGCGAACGTGAATGGCTAGTCAGGCTTAAGAAATCTCTTTCTATGCGAACGCGAGCCACTAGCCCGCGAACGTGAAGACTCGAGGCGTTAAAGCTCCGCGAATGCGATTCGATAAACGCGAACGCGATGGCTAATTGGCCTGACCTATCGCGAAGGCGACAAACCCATCGGGGACGCGATGAAGGTCAGTGCAGTGATTTTAAAACAGAAGCATAAATGGGATTCTTCAAAATTTTCATAACTCTTTCACTTAAACTCGAACTTGGGCAATATTTGAAGAGAGATTGCACCACAAAATCATAGGTATGTATTCTTAAATTTGTTTTTTTTTTTAATTTTTATTAACACCCATTAGATTTCTAGGCCTAAATTATGTTCTTAAGGGTAGAAAATTAGGGGTTTTGGTAGAGTTAGGGCTTTTTTGATTAATTGGGATTTAGACCCCGTTCTGGGGTCGGATTTCGAAACTTATTTCATATCAGGGCTCGCGGGTGAATGGGTGAACGGGCTTTGATCCGAACCTTGAGTTTCGACCAAGCGGGCCCGGGGTCGATTTTTGACTTTTTGGAGAAGATAATGGAAAACCTATAATTTAGCCTTGGGATTGGATTATTTAGCATTTATTGATGTTGTTATACTAATATGAATTAGATACAAGTAATTCAGATGCGGATTCTAAAGGAAAAGCGGTGTTTGAGGCTTGAGTTAGCCGTGGAAGTTTGAGGTAAGTGTTTGGTCTAACCTTAGCTTGAGGGATTAGGAGTTATGTCATATTTGCTATGTGTTACTTGTCGAGTACGACGTATAGGCATGATGACGCGTATCTATACGTCGATGTCGAGCATGACCGTGAGTCATAAATTAAAATTATTGTGTTCTGAGAAATACTAAAAATTCTTAAGTTATTGATTCTCTGTGTTGAGCAAGGTCTAAGATTATTCCCGTGGAGTTTACTTATGATTGAGTATTGGTTCTAATGGAGGTAGTTAGATGTTGGAACAAGTTTAGTTATAGTCGATTTCTCCTTGCTGGGACATACTTACTTATATTGTTGATTCCCTTGCCGAGATAGTGTTGTCTCCTTATGTAGATCGGGTTCCGCGCCGCAATAATATTATATTTGGGTCGGATTGCATGCCGCAACAATGATATAAATGGATTGGATTGCACGCCGAAATAACTATATAATTGGGTCGGTTGCACACCATAACAGTGATAAATGATATGGAATGGGTTGCACGCTGCAACAGTAATATTACGTTTTGGGATCAGGTTGCGCGCCCAACAGTTGATAATAAAAAGTGTTTACATATTGGTTGTGATCTCCTTATTGTTTTGGTAATAAATTCTATGTTTTCCTTGTGCCTTCCTCTTAAATTACCGTTGGTATCGATATCTTCCAGCAGCATGTATCCCTCCCCATGTCTTTACTTGTTTATTTCTGTTTAATCTCCGCTACGTAGTATATATATAACTGCATAGATTTATTTGGCTGTATGGTCCTAGCCTCATCACTACTTCGCCGGGGTTAGGCCAGCCACTTACCAGCATATGGAGTTGGTTGTGCTGATACTACACTCTGCACTATGTGCAGATCTTGGAGCGATAGTTTTTGGAACATAGCTTTGGGTGGCAGCCTTAAGTCCAGTTAGAGATCCTGAGGTAGTCCTGCAGATATCCGCAGGCCCCATGTTCTCTTCTATCATTTTATGTTTCTGTTTTCATCTACTTCTGAGACAGACAATACTTTTCTTTCAGACATTTGTATGTAATATTCATAGACAGTCCGTGATATTGTGACACTGAAATCATGGTAGAGATGTATGTTGGTACAGTCGTACTGGTTTTGATTTAACTTATTAGATTAAGTCTTCCGCTCGTTCTTTTTTTATTTATTGTTAATGCCTCACTATTGATCACATGTTAGTTTAAATAGTTAATGCCTAGCTTCCATGAGTATGCGCTATCACAATTCTTAATGGTGGAAAATCCGAATCGTAACATTAATTGACAACATAATCAATAAATAATCACAACTTAAAAGAGATAGAAAACTTGAATATATGCATACAGAAAAGAAAGTGTGTTAGAAGAGGAGAGATAATTAATATGGAGGCAATCAGACTTGATCTTCTTCAAATGCTCTTTACTGCTTGAAAAGTAATTCAGTACTTTCAGTTTCAGTGTTCGCTTACTCTTCTCTCTCATTTTTTCCTATTTTATTTCTGACCAGTTTGAAGATTCAGCAACGCAGTTGTCAGCTTTTATCCAACTTTATGAAAGAAAAAAAAAAATTAACCAACTAAAAATATATATTTTAATTTACTAATTTGTTATTTGAAAATCTTTTTGTAAGAATATCAATTCAGATTATTAAATCTTCATAAATAGTAGATTGAATTAAATATTCGATTTTTCGCAGGAATTAAATTAATTAAGGAGTTATAAATATTTCACATTATTATAATAAGTAAACAATTTATATAAATAAATATTAGACCCATGATCGCTGAACATAAGAAAATAATAATTTACCTCAATATGCTTTGTTGTGTGAGCTTCAAGGTTCAAAAAGTTTATAAGATTCAGATTCTGCAACCTAAAATTGGAAGGATGAAAGCACAAGGATTAGACAATACCAAAAAAATAAAAAGAGATTAAAAACAAAAATAAATTTACTAATAAGCAAACAAAAATATCAAACTATTTGTAAGGCTATGTAAAAAGAATCCGAGACAAAACTCTTTCCAAAAAAATTGACTCTTAAAGAAATAATGAAGTCACTAAATAAGAGACTGAACCAGCATATAAAGTTTATGGGTTTTAAATTAGTCATTAAATTCATAGCTCGTATAATTATATTGGGTTCACGATTAAATAGTTATACATATCTAATAAACAAACTCATACGATAGCACCGCCCCTACGTTGAAGTTAACTAAAGTCTAAATTAAACATGAATGTCCCATGGTTTCCGTCTAAGACAGCTTGTGCCGCGACGGACAAAACTTCTATGAATAAACATCTTATTTGACATAGTACATATATTTTGTTAACATACATTAAATAAGAAAGGATATTTTATATAGTAAAATCTTACTATTGTAATAAAATAATAAAAGAAGAAAAATAGTATTGCAGAGAAAGAGAGTAATGGGAAATTTTTATCGAATTTTGGGATGATTTACAATGAGGTAAAATTCCTCTATTTATAAGGGAAAAATGACTTAGCCACAAAGTAAAACTCTGTATAAGATAGGCATTCACTTTAAATAGAATTCTTGTTAAGTTCGTACATCCGAATCTTGTGAAATTGAATCGAACAAAACCTAAAAATGAAAATTGTATCTCTATCTAGAATGTCCGCTTTCTTATTGTTGGGCCCGGTATCATACATTTTGGACTCGCTTATACATTAGTCTTACAACTACATAGGCCATAGCTACAGAATTTATAAAAGAGAATATCCTACTGGGCCTATGCCCTTTAGGCCTACATGACTGATCCATGATATGGATAATGTCCCCCTCAAGCTGGAGGGTGTGAACACTCCAAGCTTGACAAAGAGAGAATGATGAAGAGGGCTTAGAAGGGATTTGCTCAGGATGTCAGCAAGATGAGCAGAGGATGAAACATGCTGAAGAGAAATCAGCCCAGAGTGAAGACAATCCCGCACATAGTGACAATCAATATCAATATGCTTTATGCACTCATTAAAGACGGGATTCTTGGCAATATGAAGGGTTGCTTGGCTGTCACAAAGTACCGGAACAGGACTAGAAATCACCAAACCAAGGTCAGCGAATAAATGAACAAGCCAAGAAATCTTAGCGACAATCTTTCTCAAGGCTCTATATTCTGCCTCATCAGAAGACAATAAAATAGTGGGCACATGCAGCCCATTCATAATCAAAGAAAGCCTAGAGGGACAAATCAAAGGAAGAGGAGAGGAGAATGCCCAAACGAGTGTCGTTCATCAAATACCTGAGTACATGCAACGTAGCCAACATATGAGGAACCTGTGGAGCCTGAAGAAACTTGCTTAAGTGTTGGATTGAAAATGCTATATCTGGTCTGGTGTGCTGCAAAAAATTCAATTCCCACGAGCCTCCTATAAATACTAGGGTCAGAGGTAGGCTCTCCCCTTGGCAGTGAGTTTGGTTGAGCTGTCAAGAGGGGTAACACCACAGGTATGAAGTGCTGACAGTGAAATTCTTCGAGCAAATCAATGGCACTTGGTTTGAGTCATCAAATACCCCTGTGGCATCTTACTGAACTCCAAACCCAAGAAATAATGAATGGATCAAAGGTCTTTAATTTTGAACCGAGCATCCAGAAAAGATTTTAAATAATCAAGTTCATAAATATCATCCCCAGCCAATAAAATGGCATCTACATAGACTGCCAAGGCAGTCAAAGATCCACCACTAGACTTGGTAAAGAGGGAATAGTTATTCTTACTTGATGAGTAGCCTCGAGATAACAAAGCTTTAGACAATTTTGAAAACTATTGTCTAGAAGCCTGTTTGAGACAATATAATGATTTCTTGAGTTTGCATACCAAGGGGGAGAGGAAGAGGGAGAAGAAGAGGAAGGAGAAGAAACCGGAAGACCAAAAGGAATTTTCATGTAGACCTCTTCATGGAGATCACCATGAAGGAAAGCATTATTCACATCAAATTGGTAGACAGTCCAGTTCTTCTTGGCAGCCAAGGAAAGAAGGCATTTAATAGTAGTGAATTTGACTACTGGGGAAAAGGTTTCGGTGTAATCAATCCCTTCTTTTTGTGTATCCCCTCTAATAACTAATCTAGCTTTATATCGCTCAATAGAACCATCACACTTTTGTTTAATCTTGTAAACCCATTTGCAAGGAATAGGTTTTTTATGAGGGGGAAGTGAAACGATATCCCAAGTATTGTTTGCTTCAAGAGCCTGAAATTCCTTAAGCATAGCTTCTTACCAAGCAGGGTGTGAGGTATCTTGTTGCTAAAACTGGGGTTCATGCAAGTGTAGCCCAATAGTTGAAACCTTGGAGTTGTCGGAAATAGAAGGAAAAGAGGCATAAGAGCAAATATAATATTGTAAGCAAGTAGGCTGGTGAGACACTCTAGTAGACTTTCTAATAGGTGGTACGGAAGGAGTAGGAGGAGGGGTACTAGAAACAGGAGAATAAAGACATGGAGGTGAAGGTGTATTTGGAGAAGGGCTAGGGTGAGCAGAAGGTGAGACAGGGGAAATAGGAACAGGAGCAGAGTGTGGAGAGGAAATAGAAGAAGAAGTTGATGTTCGAGGAGAAGGGAAAATAACAGGTGGTGGGGAGTGATAAAATCAATAGAGAAAAGAGGAAAAGTACAACGAGTGAAGGAAGAGAATTAGGGAAAGATGTGTTCATGAAACTACAACATCCCAAGAAAAGAAAATAGAATGATTGGAGAGGTTTAGAAGCCTATATCCTTTCTTACCACAAGGATAACCTAAGAAAACACAAGCAATAGATCTTGACCGAAATTTGTCTCTCTCGGATTTGGGAGTGGTGGCAAAGCAAAGGCAGCCAAAAGATTTCATATGGTCATATGTGGGAGAAACACCATGCAATTTTTCATAGGGGGAGGAGTTATTTAGGACAGAGGAAGGCAATCTGTTGATAATATATGTGGATGTCAAAACACAGTCACCCCAATATTTTGTTTGAAGCTTGGATTGAAAAAACAAGGCTCTGGTTGTTTCTAGGAGGTGTTTATGTTTTCGTTCTACCACTCCATTTTGTTGTGGTGTGTGTGGAGCAGTAATTTGATGTAATATCCCATTTTCAGTGAAGAAAACTGAAGCTTCAGAACTGCCACCTAGTTCAAAAGCATTATCAGATCTGAAAGTTTGGATAGAGGAATTAATGTGAACTTTGACCATAGAGGTAAATGCCTTTATAATAAGAAGGGCATTGCTTTTGCAAGAAAGCAAATGTGTCCATGTATCCCTAGTGAAGTCATCCACTACAATGATAAAATATCTAAAACCATAATATGTTCTAGTATGTTAAGGGCCCCAGATATCTATGTGCACTAACTGAAATGGGGCAGTTGAATGAATGTGACTTTCAGGGAAGGGCAACCTTTGTTGTCTGGCCATTGGACAATTTTAGAAAATGAAAGATTGTTTATGAGAAATCAAATGAGATAAGCAAGGGATAGATTTCATTTTATCATAAGGCATGTGACGAAGTCTCTAATTCCAAAACCAATCCATTTTATTAGCAACACAAGATGGATTACAAGAGGGACTTAGGGAAGTGGGAGAATCAGAACTACATACAGTACTGGAAGAAATAGGAGAAACAGGTGGAACTACAGGAACAACAGAAACAAAAGCTGAATGTGTAGGCATATTGGAAAGAATAAAGGAGCCCGCGAGCTGCCTTACCAATTTCTAATGGCCTCTTCACAGAAGGGCCCTGTAAGAAACAGCAGAAACTGGTAAATATAGCAATGCATTTTAACTGAGAAAGAAGTTGATGAAGAAAAATAAGATTGAATTGAAAAGATGGAACTAAAAATACATTATGTGAAATTATGTCTTGTCTAAGATGTAAAGAGCTAGTAGAAATGACTTTCACTTTATAACCATTTAGTAATGTTATCAAATAGGGAGAGGCCAAAGGTTGAATATTGTAAAAAACATGTTTGTGTGGAGTCATATGATTAGTGGTACCTGAATCGACAATCCAAGGACTTCTACCTAACTGAGCAGACAAAAAATGAATAGCAGATTGTACTTAAGGAAGATGGCACACACCTGCAAAATTGGCAAAACCAAATCACTCTGCAGAAGAGGAAGATTGAATACAGTTGGGTGAAACTTGTGCTTGTTGAAGAAGTGTCACAAGCTGTTGATATTGCTCCTTGCTGAGGCCAAAAGCTGGAGAATCAAAAGAATTTGTAGGACTAGAAAGTATGCCAGCAGTAGGTTCCTCGACTAGGGCATATGCAGCAACTCGTTTATTCTTAGTGAACTTAAATTCAGCTGTAACCATGTAGTCTGTAGCACTTGTCCACATAAGGCCCACGCTTCTTGCAGTACTTGCAATATACAAAAGAAGATTGTCGCTTAGAGTCAAAACTGTTGGTTGTAGAATTTGTTGGTGGGTTGAGGGATGCAAGAAGAAACGGAGAAAGATGCTACGGAATCACCAGAAAACCCAGAAGGTGTATATTTTACTTCCTTGTGACTTTCATCTTGTTGTAGGAGGGAATATGCCTTATTAATGGAGGGAAGGGGGCTCATCAATAAAATACTACTCTTGACAGTAGTGTATGAATTATTCAACCTACTGATAAACTGAAACAACTATTGATCTTCTATGAATTTTGGAAGTGCACCACAAGAACAAGTTGGTCCAACATAGGCAGATGTGAGTTCATCCCATTAGCTTCTCGTTTTGGTGAAATAACTAGCTATATCAGAAGCACCCTAAGAAGATGCACTAATTTTTCTTTGAAATTGTATATACTTGGACCTGTTTGATTGACCATACCTATCATTAATGTCCTGCCAAACTTCTTTGGCAGTATGAAAACACATAACGCTAATTGCAAGTTCTCTGGTTAAGGAGTTGATAATCCAAGCCTTGACCATATCATTGCAACGCTCCCAGAAAGGATAATAAGGAGAATCAGTTTGTGGTTGGGCTATTCTACTCGTGATTAATCCCAATTTATTCTTAGCGGGGAGAGAGGTCAACATACTACTGCGCCAGTGAACGAAACCAGTACCATTGAAAAGAATGGCCACTAATTGACTACCAGGGCTGTAAGATGTGTATAAATAAAAAGGGTAGGAGGGATCCACTGTAAATTCGACGAATCCCTCGGAGTTCACAGAACTATTGGTACTCATGTTGAAACACACGAGAATTCACAGATACGAGAATAAACTGTAACCAGTACAACAAATTTCCACAAAATTCTAGCAATTTGGGGAATAAAACCTAACTTTTATCAAATTTGAGTATACAAATGAAAAATGAAGAATTTCTACCAGATTTTTGTCAAATAGTGAAAGAGAAAGGACTGTTGAAGGAGAGAAAACACAAAAAATCCCCAAACTTTTCACCATCTGAGAAGAAACCTCGGAACAATAAAACTTCAAAACTCCGGAGGATGGTACAATCGGACGATAACTGATGACGAGCTGGATCTATTCCATTACTTTAATACCATGTGAGATTCGTATATCCGAATCTATTTGTGAAATTGAATCGAACAAAACCTAGCTTGAGAGATAGATAAACGATATGTTTTGCTATTTCATAAAAGAGCTAAGCTGAAAATGAAAATTGTATCTCTACATTCTAGAATGTCTCCTTTCCTATTGTTGGGACCGGGTGTCATACATTTTGGACTCAATTATACATTTGTCTTACAACTACATAGCTATAGAATTTATAAAAGAGAATATACAACTGGGTCTATGCCCTATTGGGACAACATGACCGATCCATGATATGGTTAACAATTCGATTCATAATACTCCCACCAATATTTACTCGATAAGTAATGTGCTTCATTAAAACCTTAAATAAAATAAAATTCAATAGGAAAAAAATTCCACAAAGGAAAAAAGTGTACACATATCTAACAGTATGCCTTTTGGTTGCCTCGTCAAAACCTTGCAAGAAAAATCTAGTGGGACTAAACCTTGTAAGGGAAAAAGAGTGCAACGCGCATTAAACTCACCCTGATGAGAGCATCATTCATATCCTTGAGCCTTCGCATTCCAATCTTGTGTATTAGCTTCTTGAAGGTTGATGTTGGTAGAGATTTTGTGAACAAATCAGTCATGTGATCACTTGAACAAATTTGTTGCACATTGATATCACCATTTTTTTAAGAACATGTGTGAAAAATAACTTTGGTGAAATGTGCTTTGTCCTATTTTCTTTTATGAATACTCCCTTCAATTGAGCTATGCATGATGCATTATCTTTATACAAAAAATCGTGGGTAGTTTGTCACATTTTATGCCACATTTGTCTCGAATAAGACGTATTGTAGACCTCAACCACACACATTTTTGACTTGCTTCATGAATAGCAATTATATCAGCATGATAGATGAAGTATCCACAATTGATTGCTTAGTTGATCGCCAATATATGGTAGTGTCTCCACAGGTAAACACATAACCTGTTTGAGATCGAGCCTTGTATGGGCCTAATAAATACCCAGCATCAGCATAATCAACAAGATTGGGACTGCAATTATTGCCATAAAATAAGTCCATATTGGTAGTTCCTTTTAGATACCGCAATATGTGTTTGATTCCATTCTAGTGTCTCCTTGTATGAGCAGGCTATATCTTGCTAAGACATTAACTGAAAAGGTTATGCCAGGCCTTGTAGTATTGACAAGATACATTAGTGCACCAATTGCACTAAGATATAGTACTTCAGGACTAAATAGCTTTTCATTCTTTTCTTGAGGTCGGAACGGATCCTTATTCACATCAAGTGAACGAACAACCATTGAAGTACTTAATGGATGTGCTTCATCCATGTAAAACCGTTTCAATACCTTTTCTATGTAGGCAGATTGATGAACAAAAAATATGTTTGCCAAATGTTAAATTGGCAAACCAAGATATAATTTTGTCTTTCCGAGATCTTTCATCTCGAATTCCTTCTTTAAATAATCAATTGCCTTTTGGAGTTCTATAGCAGTTACAATAAGGTTTATGTGATCAATATATATGGCAAGTACAACAAATTCCGATGTCATTTTCTTTATAAAAACACAGGGGAAAATGTCATCATTTATATAGCCTTCGTTTAATAAATACTTACTAAGACGATTACACCATATTCGTCCTGATTGTTTAGACCATACAACGATCTTTGAAATTTGATTAAAAATATTTATCGAGACATTCAATTATTTGCTTTAGGCATTTTGAATCCCTCGGATTTTTTCATGTATATCTCACTATCAACCATAAAGGTAGGCGGTAACCACATCCATTAAATGCATGTCAAGCTTTTTATGGACGGTTAGACTAATGAGATAACATAACGTTATAACATCCATAACGGGTGAATACGTCTTTTCATAATCGACACTAGGCCTTTGTGAAAATCCTTGTGCAACAAGGCGCATTATATATTTGTACCTCATTTTTCTCATTTCTCTTGCATACAAAGAGCCCATTTATAGCCAACAGGCTTAACACCATTAGTTGTTTTGCAAGTGAATTCAACTCTGATTGGATTGCTTCTTGCCATTTTGACCAATCAAGTCTTTGTCGACATTCTCCAATAGATTGAGGTTCAAGATCCTCACTTTTTTGCATAATTCTAGATGTAATTTTATATGCAAAGACATAATCCACTACTATATCCACTCGATATAAATGTATCTCAATACCGATTGGATTTATTGATAGTTCCTTATTTTCTTGAGTCTCGGGCTCAGTGGATTCCTCATGAATCACAAAATTTATTAAATCGTGCGTTTCTCTGTGAGATTTTTTCATAGTGTCATTTGGATCATTTATCTTCCTTTTTTAGGATTTCGATCTTTGGAACCCAATGGCCTGCCACATTTAAGTCGTCTTTTGACTCATTATTTATGGCACTAGAAGATTGTCAAATAGGGACATCAATACAAATTGGAACATTCTATGCAGGGATATGTAATTTTGTTATCCTTTTCAAATCCGTAAATACGTTTGGCATTTGATTTGCTATTCTCTGCAAATGGATAATCTTTTGCATCTCTTTTTACAAATAGAGGCACGTTGATTATTATGAGATAATGATGGATTTTTTCACAAAATTTTCCCTTTGGTTTCACCAACTTCTCCCCCTTATTTTGGGAAAATATCTCATTGAATCGACAGTCTGTGAATCGTGCAGTAAACAAATCCCCCCTCATATTTCGAGGTACCGAATAATGGAGGGCGATTCAAACCCAACTTACATTCATAACCTTCTTTGGGGACCCATTTTTGTGTGATATGGCGATGCTACAAGCACATATACTGTGCATCCAAAATTTCTTAAATGGGATATATTAGGTTCATGAACCAAAACTAATTGCAATGGAGAATGTTTATGATAATTTTTCAGTCTGAGATGAATTAGCATTGGTACATGCAAACCCCAGACATAAGTGGGCAGCCTCATTTTCATGAGTAACGGTCTTGCTATCAATTGCAGACGTTTAATTAAAGACTTTGTAAGACTATTTTGAGTGTGAACATGAGCTACAGGAAGTTCCACTTTATCGTAATTGATAAGTAATAATAATTAAATGCTTGGGATGAAAACCCAGCAATATTATCTAGTCTAATAGACTTAATTGGATTATTGGGGAATTGCGCCCGTAGTCAAATTATTTGTGCCATGAATTTTGCAAACGCGAGGTTGCGCGATGGCAATAGGCACAAATGAGGCCATCTAGAAGATGCATCTACTAAGACCATTGAAATATCTAAACGATCCACTATGTGGGTGAATAGTTCCACAAATGTCCCCGTGTATATGTTCCAAAAATGCAGGGGACTCAATTTCAATCTTTATTGGTGATGGTCTAATAATTAATTTTCCTTGATAGCAAGAAGTGCAAGAAAATTCATTATTCAAAAGTGTCTTTAAATTCTTTAATGAATGCCTATTTGAGTTTTTCTATAATTCGTCTCATCATAATTGATTCAGGTGCCCCAATCGATCATGCCAAAGTACAAAAGTATTGGAATCGATACCTTTTGGTTTACAATAGAATGTGCCTCAGTTGCACTGATTCTTGTCCAACACAAGCCACAAGACAAAGATGAAAACTTCTCAATAACCCTCTTTTGGCCAGAGACATTCTTGGTAATGATGAGATATTAAAGATTATTCTCATCTATTGTCTCAATATGATATCCATTTTAGTGGATATTTTTAAAATTCAACAAGTTCATCTTGGACTTGGAGGAGAGCATTGCATTCTTTATGATAAGTATTGTTCCCTTAGGCAGAGTTATAGCAGTTCTTTCCGAGCCTTCATTAATTTACTACTACCAGAAATTGTAGTAACATCTGCCTTACACATACTTAAATGAGAGAAATATTTCTTCTCTTTGAATATTGTATGTGCCGTACATGAATCAATTGAACAAATATTTTTACAATTGAAATTTGATTCAAATTTGCTTTGAAAGATATCCATATTTGCTTCTCACGGTTCGACATACAAAAACAAAAATATACGAATAAACATTAGTATTTTAGGAGAAAAAGGAAAAAAAACAAAGCTTTAATATAATAAAGTTTAAGAAAAAAAGAAGGCTTTTCAATCAAATCATGAATTCTGTCTTCCCCATCCAATTACAGTAAAACAAAATGTTTTCGCCATTAGAACTCAAGGTTGCATTATTTATACACAATGATCCTAATGCCGTTACAATTTCAACCAATTATAAATTATGTTTATTTATTATTTTGTCATAACGTGCATGTTGTTAATATCACATTACTAGAACACTCATGAAACTACATATTTTATGTGTTCGTAACGTGCAGACTCGTATGGTTCTGACTATAGTTCTTATTAATACTAATTAGTTTTATATCGTGTGCAACTATAGTTATTGTAATGACAATAAAAACTTAAGTAACTAATAAATAGGCGACATAAGATACCATATTCTTAATCTACGTGTATACTACAATTGCTTATCAAAATGATATAAGTAGTCTATCTGCATGAAGTAAACAGAACAATAAAATAATAAATAAAAGACAAGATTGTTTCCAACATCACACGTAATTTATGATTGTGTATATTTGTATTAATACTAATTGATACCTGATTACTACTCATATAAAGAATTATAATTGTATGATGTTTATTTATTAGCAACTATAAATACGCAAAAATAAAAATCAAACTACTTAATCATTTTTAACCACGGATCCATCACCGATTAAGTGATCTATTTTCCCATCAGGATGCTCAAAGAAATCTGCCACATCCAAGTGGGTGATGTCAAATTATTGTCAGAGATAAAATTGATTTCAGGGCCTTTATTCTTTAGAGACTCTTGATAAAGCTCAACCAAATATCATGGTACATGATAAATATTTTTTCAATGCCCTTTTCCACCACAACGATAATGTTCAGTTTCTGAATCATTTGCCTTTGGCTTTTCATCTTTCCCTTTCCACTTTGGTGGTTATTTTTCTTTGAAGGTTGATTAACACCAAGAAAATTTCTTCCTTGTCCACGGCCACGACCACAAATAGGGACATGGCCTTTTTCCATGCTTAGCATAATGAGAATACACCTCATCCCCTCAGGTAATAGTGTAGACCCAGGGGGTCGATTTTTGTGTTTTTTCATGAGCAAGTCATTATTTAGCTCAGCCACAAGGAGAAGATAAATCAGCTGAGAGTACTTCTTGAAACCTTTCTCTATGTAATGTTGTTGCAGGACCATATTGGTGGCATGAAACGTTGTAAAGATTTTATTCAAGCATATCATAATCATTGATAGTATCTCCACAAAGTTTCAATTTAGAAGTAATTCTGAACATCACATAATTATATTTAAAAACAGTCTTAGAGCCTCAAATGATCCCAATCATATTGTGCTTGTGGAAGAGTGACCAACTTAAGTTGTCATATCTTTCCTTTAATCCATTCCACAAATCAAGTGGATCTTTGACTGTGAGATATTCTACTTCAACCCTTCATCAAGGTGATGGCGCAAGAAAATCAAGGCCTTATCACAGTGTTGGATGGATTCTTTAGTTTTGTCTTTAATGGCATCTTCAAGAGCCATTGCATCTAAATGGATTTCAGCATCTAACACCCATGTCATATAATTCTTGCCCAAAATTTCAAGGGTAACGAACTTTATTTTCATAATGTTTGTCATTATTAAAAAGAGGATAAAAATTATACCTTAATCTTCTCAAAGAGCTTCTTGAGACGGTAGAGTCTTGTGATGATAACGTGTAATAAAATAATAAAAGAAGAAGAACAATATTGCAGAGAAAGAGAAACATAGGAGATTCTTATTGAATTTTGGGATGATTTACAATGGGGTAAGACCTCTCTTTTTATAGAGGAAAAATGATTTAGCCACAAAGTAAAACGCTCTACAAGATAGACATTCACTCTAAATGAATTTTATTCATAACAACTATATCTAAAAGTCCTCAATTTTAGGACTGTTTACCTATTTCAAATAAGGAAAGATGTAGTAATTATATTTTTAGTTGTTTTAATTGTCCTAAATATTATGGAAAAACTATTAAATGACGATTTTGCTTATAACTTATATTTTTAAAGGGTAAAAATCAAGAATGATAACTTGCTAAAAATCAAGAACGATATATATATATATACACGCACACTCTTATATTAAACTTGTGCTCAACTTATTCGTTATCATGATAAGATAATCCTATAAACAAGGAAAGAAAAATACAACCTAAATATAAAATAAAATCAATATCAAATTCAACCCTATTTTTTCTACTCTATGATTGTCGTTTGGGTTCCTTTTTTTTTGGTAATAAACGATTTATTCAAACAACAACAAGCTAAAAGTTATTACAACTAGAGCTCAATCTGGGTAACATAGTGCCTAGGTTGTCTCTTTTAAGTGTTTGGACAACAAAAATAGGTGGAATTGCATAAGTTTACAAAATACAAAAAGTATCCAAGCTACAACCATTTTTACCTAACAGGTCCGCTACTCCATTAGCTTCTCTAAAAATATATTTCAGTTGTGGATCATTCGCCTTCCGCAATAGGTACCTGGAATCATTAATTAAATTTTTGTAGAGATAGTTATTAGATTTAGAATATTTATTAGTTCCAAACAAGCCGTCTCTATTACTACTAGGAAGAGCTTTTCTATTAGTGCTAGCTTGACTACATGGAGTAGGGCCAGGATTTTCATATATTAGTAGCATGGTCAAATCTCATATTGAAACCTAAGATCCATTGACCCCTATCATCCCTAAACACCCCTCATATTCCTCCCACTCCTAGGTTTCCCACACATGAGCCATCGATATTAGTTTATAAAAACTTGAATTGGAGGCTCCATTTTACAAGGATAGTTTTCTTGGGTGGTTTTAAGCTGAGATTTTTTTTCATGTAGAGGTATTCCATGGCTTTTCTAATGGGTTGGATTATGGTGATAGGGGATTTATTTCCTTGGAAGAGAATCCTATTTCTGAAGTTTCATATATGTCATGGGAGGAATGGAAGAAAATCTTACCAATGCAGGTGATTGTTGAAGAATTTTCTTGACATGGGTTATTTTTTAAGCCAATTGTACAAGATATATTTTCCTTCTAAAAGAAGGGGTGGTTGATATTTATTTGTTCCCGGATGGATTTAGAGTAGTTACTGCGGAAGAAGATATTGTTCTATGTACGCAGTTTCCCTATTCCAAATATTATAGGTGTCGTCGTGGCAAATTCCTCTTTGGCCAGCATATGCTTTGTGGGTAACCTGTCCCAAATGATTGTTCAAATGAAATATATTAATTTGTTTAGGGAGTTGATTTTCCAGAGCCAAGAGTAGTCCTTTTCATTGCAAAGTAAAATCATAGATTGCTTCGTAGGCAGCCTTAACAGAGAATCGGTTGTGACCCTTTGTGTCCCAAGTGTGTGATTTAGTAGTGATCCTAGTTGTTTTATGTAAGTGTAATTTGTCTTGGAGACTATGTTGGAGGGTAATTCTAAAGGCAAATCTCTAAGGTTGAATATTCCGGTTTTAATAACTCAGGAGAGATTTAGGTCTAGTTCTCTAGCTGGGATGGGACCTTGGATATTTTAGTCTCTAAAGGCTCCTAATTGAATTATCCATTTATCATGCCATAGGTTAATGGAAGTACCATCTCCTACCAACCATTTGGTGTTGGCATTGCAAATTACAGAACCTTTCCTAATGACCTTCCAACTATGAGAGCCTATATTCTTGCTTTTCCTATGGTTATATTTATTGGAAATAGTTTTGACCCATAGGGCCTCTTTCTCATTTCTATATCTTCAAGTTAATGTCGCATTGAAGGAGTATTTTTTCCAATAAGTATTGGGAATACCTAAGCCACCTTGATTTTTACGGATTGTGACTATGCTCCATTTAATAAGGTGGCATTTTTTTTCCTCCGTGCTACCCCATAGGAAGTTTCTTTGAATAGATCCTATCTTGTTGAAGGTTTTTTTTGGGGAGATCATATGTCCGCATGACGTGGTTGGGGATTGCGGCTAGGGTTGCTTTTATGAGGGTTGACCTACCGGCCATATTAAGATATTTAGTTTTCCAACCTTTTAGTCTAGTATTAATCCGGTCTTAGATGAATTGGAAATCTTTTTTGGTAGGATTGGCATTGGCATAGGTAAGCCTAGGTACTTACCAAAGTTATTAGTATATCTCATTAGGAAGCAGTTGCTAATATGATTTTTATAATCTGTAGGGGTATTCCTGGAGAACACAGTTTTTGATTTTCCAAAATTGATAGATTGCCCAGAATCATTGCAAAATTTATTAATAGTGTCTATAATTGAGTTATAGCTTTTTTGGTTGGCTTCAACTAGGAGGATAAGATCGTCTGCAAAGAATAGGTGGGAAAGCTCCTGGCTTTTGGGAGCTATTTTGATGGGAGTCCATATACAGTAGTCTATTTCATCGTCAATTAACCTAGAGAGCATTTTCATACATATGATAAATATATATGAGGAGAGAGGTTCCCCTATCTAATATTCCTAGATGGTTTAAAGAATTCCGTTCTTGATCCATTGATAAGAATAGATGCGGTGGTAGTAGAGATGCAAGACAATATAAGATCGACGAGGTCAAGAGTGAAGTTAAGAGAATTGAGGAAAATTTAACAAAAGACCATTCAATTTTGTCAAAGGCTTTTTTCCAGATCGATTTTAATCATCATTTTAGATTTTTTTTTCCTTTAGTTTTCCTGAAGTGGTCTAGTACCTTATTTATGAATAGGGCATTGTCAGCAGCCCTTCTACCTTTAATAAAGCTAGTTTGTGTAGGGAGAATGAGATTCGGTATGAAGGTTTTAATGCGGCTAGCAATTATCTTAATGACGACCTTATAAGTTGTGTTGCATAGGCTTATATGTCTAAACTGCTTGATTGTTTCAACATCTTGATATTTGGGAATTAGACAGACTAAGGTGTTATTCATGCTCTTAAGCATTCTTTTGGATTGGAATGATTCTTGGCAGAAGTTAATAAGATGATTGCTTGTCTCCTTCCAGTATTTTTGGTAAAGAAAGGATAAAGCTTATCTGGCCTCGGAGCTTTGTAGGGTTTAAAGGAGTCTAACGCCCTTTTTCTTTCTTCTATAGAAGGAATACTGCATAGTTATGGATGATCTTGGTCACTAATTTTTGAATTGTAGGACATGCATATATTATTGAGCGGCGATTGATTTGTAACCATAGTATAGAGGTTTTGGTAGTAGTTAATAATTAGGTCTTTGATAGGCTTTTGATCTTGGAGCTAATTCCCTGCTTCATCTTTTAGACAGATAATTCTATTTTCCTTCTTCTTTGCATTGTGGTAATATGGAAGAATTTTGTGTTTGCGTCTCCATCCTGGATCCACTGAACCCTAGATTTGAGCTTCCAGAAGTTCTCCTCTTGCATGAGTACAATATCATACTCATGTAGGAGCTCATTTTCTAGGTTTTTGAGGAATTGGCTGTGGGGATAGTTTAGGAAGTTCTGGATACCTTTTATCTAGTTAGTATTTTTCTCTTCCGTTTAAAAATATTACCAAAAGTATTTTGGTTCCATTCAGTTACCTTGGAATAGAAATTTTATATGACTTTGGTTATATTTGGTTGGTCAGACCATGAGTTATCAACCAAGGCTCTAAAGGTGGGGTGAGATAACCACATAGATTCTGTTCTAAAAATATTTCTATTAGTAAGGAAGCATTTGAATAGGTCTAATTTGATTGGACAGTGGTCTGACTGGACAATGTTAGATGCTTGACACTAGCTTCTTGAAATAGTTCTAACCATTCCATGTTTGCAATGCATCTATCAAGTCGTTCCATAATTATATTTTACAAATCTTTCTTTTGCTTTTGCAGGTAAACTTTGGGCCCTTAAACCCTAAGTCCACAAGACAACACTGGTTCTTGCAATCTAGGAAGTGTGAGATCCGATTATAATTTATGGGTAAGCCTCCAAATTTTTCTGAGGCACGAGGAACTTCATTGAAGTCTCCCGCAACTAGCTGGACCTTTATAGTTATTAGCTACTACTTTTAGATTTTGCCATAGAATTAATTTTTCTTTCAAGAGGTTACTAGCATAAATAATAGAACATAACCAATTTTTTTGTTGAATTCCGTACCTTTACCATGGCGTGTATCTCTTGATCCGTTCCTCTAATTTGGTCAATCATTATGTCTCCATTGTTCCACATAAGCACAATGCCCCCGGAGTTTCCATTAACGGGCGTTTGGAAAAGGCTTAAGTACCAAAAATCTTGTACCAAAACATGGTGGTCTTCTATTTTTGTTTCTAGCAAGGCCACAATTCTAGGTCTATGGTAGTTTAACATAGCTCTAAAAGCTCGTGTATCATGCAATTGTTAAAGCAAGTAGAAGAACTTAAAACTGTTGTATCTTTTTTAAGAACAACCAAACATGACTGATTTCATACTCCACTTTTATAAGTCAGGTAACTTTTTCTCTTTCTTTGCTTTAACTTCCTTTAGGACATCTTCTATGTACTATTTTTATAATCTTCTCAATTATAATATAATACTTGATTCTGTTACGCACATAAGATATAGTTTAATTAATTGTGGGTATCTTGATACGAGCAAGTAAAATGTCTAACTTTTTCTTTAATTTGACCTCCTCTCGTATAATCAAATTAATATATTTAAATGTTTGTGGAATTAAGAATTATTTTTATTAACAATTGACATAAGATAACATGCAACAGAATAAATAGAGCAATTACTTTGATATACATGAACCATTAAGGCTTAACTAACGTAAATCATCACATAAAAAAATTAAATATTATTCCATTCTTTAATCGAATTAAAAAACTTAAATCGTATAACTTTGTGACAAGTTTTTTTAACATATATTCGTGCAAACAAGGAATATAGGGACTAGTATTATTATAAAAACATGAATATAAATGTCGGTTTATGAAAATATCCCTAAAATACTTAATTATTAATGTACAAAACAGTAAAAGTACTTTATAATAATTACAGCTTAGTTATATTGTCTACTCCTATTTTCCTCTTCCTTGAAAGTAAACTTCTCGCCTAATATTATGTATTTGATCTTCGTTGAAATTATAACTTGGCACTAATTATAAGTTTAGTTACGTTCCACTAAGTACGATATCCTACTTGTGTTCCTTATCTTTTCAATGAAATACTTTATAAAAGAGTTTTTAATTTGATTTTCTTTTAGAACTTCCCTCAAAGTAAGTTTATTTTAGTTACGTTCAACTAAATGCCGATTTCCTGTTTGAGTTCATTATCTTTTCAATAAAATACTTTATAAAAAGAGTTCTTAATTTGATGATCTTTCAAAACTTCCTCACATTAAGTTTATTTTAAATTTTCTTTTATTCCTTTAAAAAACAAATCTAACAAAACAAAGAATGAGGTGAAAATAAGTAAAATTGTAAGATAACCAAAAAAGGATTCATATCATTAGAAATTACATCGAAATTAGAATTTTTACGCACTCACAACTAAGGGTCCTAATTCTTTTAGGATTCATGTTGCTATAGTGGCTACAATAATGCTAATGTGTGTTAATTTATATTCGTGCATTTATAATAATATATTTATATTATTATAAAATCTTGAATAGGATAAGTTAATAAAAATAACCTTATGCTATTAAATGTAAGAATTCATAATAAAAAATATAATCGAAATTCTAAATATTAGTTTTATAATTCTATTAATTTTTGGACATAATATCACATGTTAAGAATCATATATGATTATCTTTAGGAATTCTAATGATATAATTACTTTCGAGCTGTCTAATTCATATAAAATTAAACAAGTAAATATATTTAATCATGTGATCCTCTTACTTTTAGGATATACTTCTTAAAAATTTCTATTACTAGTTTAATTTGAAAACGCATTACAATGTTGTATTAGAAATTTAATTTGAAAATGTATTATGTTGTCCGAATTCAATTAGAAAGGGAGAGCCTATATTATTATAAAATAAAAATATAATATTAATATACCAAAATAGCCCTAAAATATTAAGCGGAAGAACTCATTGCGAAAGGACATAACTGTAATAACCTATTTTTTGGACTACGATACCTCTATGCTAATTTTTAGTATTTAAGATTTTAAATTAATAAAATTTTATTAATTAAATTCTTATTAAAAATGTGTAAAAATACTTAATAAAATCAATTTCATAAGAATCCTCCGTATTGGCAATCCACCGCATAATATCCAATACTAAGAGAAAACCAATAGTAATAGTAAATTGAATATAGAGTTGAAATTGAGAAAAAAAATATTCACACGATAATATATTTTTATATTATATTTGAACTATTTTCTTACTCAAATAATACTTTTTAAATAAATTTTTCGTGTAATATTAAAAAATACCTAATTGTTAAACAACAACTAAGAAAATTTTTAAAAATATAAATTGTGACAAAGAGAAAAAAATAGTTGGTAAGAGTAAATAATACTAATAATTCTACAAACCTAATGATTTAAAAGTGAAATATCATATCAATCTTTTACTCTTTGAAAAATGGTGGATAAAATTAGAAATTAAATATTCAAAACAAGATCCGAATAAATTATGTAAAACCAAATAATTGAACTTTTTAATTAATTATTTAGCAAGACAATCTAATTCAATTATTTTTTATATTTATGAGTAAAATTCTTATTCAAGTTAAAAAAAATCGTAGGGTACGTAAATTTATTCCATAAAAAGAGCATTAGAATACCAAATAAAAAGGTTAATATATTATTAAGATTCAAATTGTCATACAAGTGTCTAAGGAAGCACAATCGAAGCTAAATCATAATCAAGAACAAGCTTTCAAGGCTATATTATAAAGAGTCGACTCTGGTATAACATGATTATTCTTTGTAGATGCACCCAGCAGAATCAAAATAATATTTCAATGTCATGCATTACTTGCAAATATCATATATCAAGAAACATGCCACTGTTAGCAACAATAGCAAGTAGAATACCAACAATAATTTTATTGTTAGGCCACCCACTTTAGACTTGATATACCTCTTCAAACAACTTAAATAAACCATTACAAATATATCAAAGTAGAGCAATGGTGCTAAATTTATAGGAAAAGTAAAATTGATAATATGGGATGAAACACTTATGGCTAAGTATCAACCGATCGAAATAATTGTTGGAGTTTTAGAGATATATTGAATATTAATGAACCGTTTAGTAGAAAATTAATGGTTTGGAAGGTGATTTTATACTGTCCATAGTTCCAAAATCAACAAAAGCAGAGACTGTAAATGCTAGCTTGCCAAAGTTATATTTCTGGACTCAAATGAAAAAGATTCAACTGACAAGAAATATAAAGTAAGAATAAATCCAGTATTTAGTGTCTTCTTGCTTCGTGTCGGAAACGAAGAAGAGCATTCAAAAAAGATGAATTTGGTTCTTCGTAAATACTTGGTTATCAATCTCAATAGTAATGGTAGTGCATTTTATAAGAGAAATATTTTCATCATTAGATTAAAAAGCAATTTGTGCAAATTGCATGATAGAATTAAAAAGATATCTTAGCTAGTAAAAATAAATATATTGATCAACTAAATAAAATGTTGATTGCAAAATTTTAGAGTAAAAATAAAATATTTTTTAATTTTTGATGCAAAAAAAAATGATATTACAATTACTACCAAGAAGAATACTTTAATACCAAATCGCCTTCTACTCTACATGTTTGTTATCAAGTTTATTATTTCTTATGTATATTAATATCACTGTATATATATATAGACTAAGTTAAACTTGATCTTCCATTGTATATTGGTTAATTTTGAAGAAAAATATGTCATTCATGCTACTGAAAAACTTAGATGCACTAAATAGCTTATGTAATAACACGTAGATGGTATATAAATTTTTTTACAATAACGTCATACATGCAAAAATTATGATATTAGTCAATATGTCTTTAAGTATATTCTTATCCCTAAATTTGACTTTTGTCTTCCGAGGCCAAGGAATATTATTCTAAATTTGTGTGAAAATAATTTTTAGTAAATTTATGTTTTACAAATATAATAAATAAAACACAAGGACAAACATCCTAAATATTAGACTATATTTACTGTAATATATTTTCTTGCACGAACAAATTATTTGTTGCACTTTCAAGGATATCAAGATCGACAATAAGAGTTCTGGTTAAGCCAGAGCAACAGAAAGCATTAGGAGGAAACATACACACAAAAATATTATCCACAGTGTTCGTTAAGATACCATCACATTAAATACTTTTGAATTATAATACATAATTTTCTAACTAACATGATAAAATTAATAATTTGTGTAAGTTTTGATGATATCTTTAACATGCAACACATGTTCATAGATATTAGTTTCCTAAAGTATTAGAAGAATAGTTAAATGACAATTTATCCAATGTGAAATTAATTTTTAAAGGACAAAAAAAAATGAACGATATTTTACTAAGATCATGCATTTAATATTGTATCAGCCTCTATATACGTGCCTCGGACGTATAATTATGGGCACGTCTAATAGTTAATGTAAGATATGTAACATACTCCTACTAGCTACTAAAAAGTGTAAATCTCATTCAACTTACGACATTGAAGGCGCTAGTTTTAGTTAATTTATTTTCTTATAATTTTTTTAATTACTAATATAAAAAAAGGACAAGGAAGAATTTTTTGCATATAAGAAGACTTGGTAGATTGAACCATAAATACTTGTTTCATGTGTCTCTTTTTACTTTACGAAGGAGGAATTTTTTTTTTTTAGATATTTGAATATGTCAATAATATTGGCCTTGCAATTTATCTAGACATGTCACTATTCATACTGCTGCAATTTAATGTTTAGTGTTTTAATATTTATGCTTTTATAATAATATAATAACTATTCGGATAATAGTATAATAGTAGCCATACGCGGACTCTAGTCACATCGTGCGTATGTAGCCCCCATAATTAGGAGCACATAACAAATTATTTCACCTATGGAGATAATTCCCTCTTACAAGGTTAGAAAGGAGCATGACCTCGTTTCGAAGATCCATAATCGGCCTTTCACGCCCTTCCAAAACTCAAATTAATGCGCAACGGTCCAAAACTAGCCAATAGTTCTGCAAATCCATTAATACACGATAAAATACTCATATTATCCCAATTTATAACAATTTCTAAGCCCGCTCGGAAAGTTGAAAAAAAGGCCCTCGAATTCACATGCTTGAATTTTAAAAAATTTCGAAGAGTAAGTTTATCCATATCTTCATAAACTCAAATATATAATTTTCTCTAAATCCATACCCAAAATCGTGGTCAAAATCCAAGAATACTAATTTTCTAGGTTTTTCCTCAAGCCCCAAATTTTCTACCAATTTACATGCTAAAAGCCATACAAAATCAATATATTTAACTCAAGATAGGTGGGGTTAGCTTATCTTGTCGATGATGATGAAACATCCCACTTGAAGCTCTCTAAAATCGCCCATACCAAGAGAAAAATGGGTGAAATAAACTCAAACCCCGATTTTAAAACACCCTTCTGCATCCAGCAATTTTCGCACCTGCGGTCCTATGACCGCTTCTGCGGTTCTGCAAGTATGGCCACTCTACCGCATATGCGGTCCTTCCCAGGCCCCCTTATTTTCGCTTCTCCGACTAGTCCACCACAAGTGCGGTTCCGCATCTGCGGTTAATTTTATCACTTCTGTGGGGCCGCTTCTACGGTGAACCCTCCACAAAAGCGGTAATACCAGCAACCAGACCCCTTCAACTATCCAAAATTTTAAATTTCGATCCGTTAACTATCCAAAATCCACCCGAGGCCCCCGGGACCCTAACCAATCAGGTCAATCAGTCCCAAAACAGATTACAGACTTGCTCGAGGCCTCAAATCATATCAAACAATGATAAAATCATGAATCGATCTCCAATCCAAGCTTTATGAACTTTAGAATATCAAACTTTCACTTTCTATGTTTAAACCTATCAAATCACATCCGACTAACTTCAAATTTTGCACGTAAGTCATATTCAACATCACGGACCTACTCCAACTTTCGGGATCAGGTTCTGACCTCGATATCAAAAAGCCCACTTCCTATCAAACTTCTAAAAAAAAACCTTGAAATTCTATCTTTAGCTAAATGTCTCCAAAATGACCTACGAACCTCTGAATTCACTTTCGATCACACTCTCAATTCTAGAATCACCATACGGAGCTATTCACGGACTCGGAATTCCAAAAGGGCATCGATAATACTGAAATGCACTTCAAGCCAAACTTATGAAATTCTTCCAAAATGCTAACTTCCACAATAGGCGCCAAAATGCTCCCGAGTTATCCAAACCCCGAACCAGGCATACGCCCAAGTCCAAAATTATCATATGAACTTGCAGGAACATTCAGATCCCGATTCTGAAGTTATTTACTCAAAAATTCAATCATAGTTAATTCTGTCAACTTAAAAGCTTCCGAAAAGAGAATTCTCTTTCCAAATCAACTCTAAGCTTCCCGAAATTCAATTCCGACCATGCGTATAAGTCATAATACCTTAAGTGAGCTGCTCATGGCCTCAAACTGCCGAACCAATTCTCTTTTAAAAATTCAAAAAATGAATTTTAATTTTTTTAGAAATTTATTTACTAATTCGATGTGATTTATGCAATTCAAGCTATCAACAGGTTCACCAATAATCCAAGTATAACATGCTTTTAGGTCCTAACTACCCGAAAAATAGCACAATAGTAGCTATGCACGGACTCTCGTCACCTCGTATGTATGTAGCCCCCACAATTGGGAGCAAATAGTCAATTATTTCACCTATGAGGACATTCCCTCTTACAATGGGGTCAATTCCCTCTTACAAGGTTAGAAACGAAACTCACCTTGCTGCGAAGATACAAAATCGGCCTTCCACGCCCTTATGAAACTCGAATTGATGACAATACTCCAAAACTAGCCAACAGTTATGCAAATCCATTAATACACGATAAACTATATTAACCCAATTTATAAAAATTTCTAACCCCGCTCGAAAAGTTAACAAAAATGTCCTCGGGCCCACGTGCCCAGATTTCCAACAATTTTGAAGAATAAGTTTACCCATAGCTTCATGAACTCAAATATATAATTTTCTCTAAATTTCATACCCAAAATCGTGGTAAATCCAAGAATACTAATTTTCTAGGTTATTCCTCAAACCCCAAGTTTTCTACCAATTTACATGCTAAAATCTATACAAAATCAATTATGATGATATTTAGCTCAAGGTAGGCGGGGTTATCTTACCTTGTCGATGATGATGAAACACCCCACTTGAAGCTCTCCAAAATCGCCCATACCAAGAGAAAAATGGGTGAAATAAACTCAAACCCCGATTTAAAAACACCCTTCTGCCTCCAGCAATTTTCGCACGTGCAGTCCTGTGACCGCTGCTGCGGTTCTGCAGGTCTGGGCACTCTACCGCATCTGCGGTCCTTCCCGGGCCCTCTTATTTCCACTTCTGCAACTTCTCCACCACAGGTGCGGTTTCGCATCTCCGTAAAGCTGACCACATCTACATTCCCATCACTGACAGCCCAAAACCACATTTTGCGGTTAAATTTATCACTTTTGTCTTAGGATTTATGCCCATCACTAGAGGGGGGGTGAATAGTGCGGCACGAGAATATTGATAAATATTGCGGAATTAAAATTGCAGGAATAAAATAAATTCGGTAATTAAAATAGTAAGGAAAGAACACACCGAATTTATCCTGGTTCACCACAACTTGTGGTTAGTCCAGTCCCCGAGAGACTCTCTCGAGATTCCACTAACTCCGTTAAGCTTACGGGTGCCTAACAAACCGTTACACTTGCTCGTAGATGTACACTCTACAAGACTTCAACTTGCTCGAAGATACCTCACCTCAAGACTTCACCTTGCTCGTGGATATCGCACCACAAGACTTCACACACTAAGATTGAGGGTACTTTGCAAACCCGACAATCAATGAGAAGATATGATCTTCTCAAACACCTTTCTCTTTTACAACAAGAACTCTCTAAAAAGAGTAGATAAAGAGATACAATATTAGCTCTATGAACAACTCAAAGTTGTCTCTCAAATGGCTCAACAAAAGCTCTATAATGATGCACAAATGATATCAATATGTATGTGAATAATGAGAGGTGTTGTGTGTTTCAATTCAGCTCAAAAGACCTCTATTTATAGGTGGTAGAAGTAGTATGTCCGTTGCTTAATTGGAATCAATTATGCTGATTTTATGCCAGATAATCGATTATCAGATTTGGATAATCGATTATCAGCTTACCGTTACAAAATTGGAAGCTGATTTTATGCAGGATAATCGATTATTGTGATATGCATAATCGATTATGTTGTTACAGTGTTCAAAAACTGGCAACGGATAGAGAATAATCGATTATGCTCTTGAGGATAATCGATTATTGACTCTTGCGGAAATTTCCAATAAATGGAATTTCCCAGAATAATCGATTATCACTTTTGCATAATCGATTATTCACAACTTACTTCAAAAACCATTTTGGTTAAAATGAAAACGTTAAAATCATTTTGTTTGAAGTATTTGAAATATGTTTATGATAAATATGATTTGATAAAATGATTTTATGCATACTTATGATAACCTATGTTGAGCCAAAAGACGAGATAACTTAAGCGTTGCTCTTACATTGGTTCTACCTAACGACCTACGCCTTGGGTCTTCGGTCTTGAACTTTTGAGCTCGTCTTTGGCTTTTCCATGCAATTCGTTCATCAATATGCTTCTCGGCATTCAATCTTGATTGTTTGCTAATGCATCTTCATTGTTTGTCATACAATAACATTGTTTAACAAGTTGACTTCATTGTTTGTCATTCATCAAAACCTATACCTGAAAATCATGCTAGTACAACCAAAGCGCGCATATCATGGATAGAATGATTTTCTACAATTTTCCCGTTTTTGATAATGACAAACAATAGGAGATATGCATATCGGATTCCCCCTAAATTCATGCTATATCTCAACATACAATTCATGCAAACAATTCCCCTTAATGATAATTCCCCCTCAAATAAGGCATACTACAACGTAGATACATTCCCCCTTATTTGATGCATATCGCCTAAACTCTTCCCCCTTTTGGCAATAGCAAAAGGAGATTATACAAAGGCTATTTTCCCCTTTCGACACTTCCCCCTTTTGGGTATATCAATTGTTAGTGTCAAGAATAAAATGAGAAATACAATAAGGAATATACATTGACGATATTTTAAAAAGTCATACCAACATGAAATAATACCAAATGTTAGTAAAAACATAACAACCATAATAACGGTTATTTTTCGCAAATCATATTACTTAAGAACATATCAACAATTATTCAAACCAAAAATAACATTCATCAAAACATGAATCAATTATCATTTTTAACAAAAATAATTGATACCAATTGTTATTCAAGATAAAAGTTATCAAAACATGAATCAACAAAAATAATTAATATCAATTGTTAACAAAGATATATTAATTGTTAACACATATCAACTATTATGTTTTTATCAAAAATATGATAGCTAACCGACATTCCCCCTCGATGCAATAAGGTTTCGTGCTTGATGCATCTACTACGATATTGTTGTCTTCAAGTACAGCTGCAAATGTACCTAAAAATAGGTTTTCGGTACCCAACTGCTTTTGGGTTCTTGAGGGTTAGGCAAATAATAATCATAGCCAAAAGATAAATCTCTATGTTTTGCAAAACATACGGGTGCTATGTGTCCTACCCGGTTGCAATAATGACATATAACATTCGGGTTGTGCATATGTCTTGGTTGAGCCAAAAACGCTCTAGGTGATCTAAAGTCGTTATTCCTAGACGTATTGCGATTCCTAGAGTTATTTCTAGGTGGTTTAAAATGATTCATTTTAGACTCATTACCAAAATTCCTAGAGTTGTTTCTAGGTGGTCTAAAATGATTAATATTAGACTCATTAGTGAAGTTCCTAGAATTATTTCTAGGTGGTCTAACTTCATTTCTATCATCCTTTCTAATATTCTTCTTAATTTCTTCAATTGTTTTAGGATCATCAACACTACGTTTTTCTAGTGTGTTCCTAAGTTCTATGTTCTCTATTTTCAAGGAACTACAAGAAGAACAATTAGAACTTTGATCAATTGAAGAAGTTTCATTCATCTCCTTAATTTTATTTCTAAGATCAATATTGTCATTTTCCAAAAAATTATTTTTCTCTTCTAAAACTTTAATTTTAGCCTTAGCCTCTTTGGAGATTTTTGAAGACTTTTTCAATTCATCATATAATTCTTGAAAAGCTTCTTGTAATTCTTCATAAGAATAAGAGTTAGAATTACTTACCTCTTCTTCCTCGTTGGCCATGAGGCATAATGCGGCAGTTTCATCGCCCGAGCTGTCTGAATCCCATGTCACGCGCCTATGGTGTTTCTTCTTTTCCTTGTCCTTGGGTTTTGGACAATGTGATTTGGTGTGGCCAAGTTTTCCACAATTTTGGCATGAAGGACTTGGTTCTTCCTTCTTTATTTCCTTTTTCATAAGCTTATAAAACTTTTCAGTTATATCATTGGAAATAATATCATCATCGCTTTCCGAATCACTTACCTCTACTCTTTTAGAAGATGAGGCTTTGAAGGCAATATTTGAACTTTTACTTCTAAGATAGGGATTAAGAATTGTGCTTTCATAAGTTTCGAGGTTACCTCTTAGTCCATCAATTGTGACATCCGTGATTCCTATCGACTCTTGGATGGCATTGGCTTTGGAACGCCATTCGGGAGTGAGACTCCGTAGGATTTTTCGAGCAAGATCTTTTTTCGTGTACACTTTCCCGAGAGCATGAAGATCGTTGACGATTTTTTAGAATCGTTCGAACATAATACCGATGGGTTCTTTCTCCCTCATTTTAAAGAGTTCATATTCATGTGTTAGAAAATCAACTTTTGATTCTCGTACTTGAGACGTACCTTCATAAGTGATCTCGAGTTTATCCCACATCTCCTTGGCGGTTGTGCAGCAAGAAATCTTCCGATAGTCATCCGGATTCACCGCACAATATAATAAGTTGACGGCCTTTGCGTTATTTTCAACTTTCTTGACGTCCTCGGCATCATATTCATCTTCCTCCTTTGGAACCGTGGTTTCCCCAACTTTCTTTGTTGGCATTTGTTCACCGTTCTTGATGATTTGCCACAAGCGAAAGTTATTTGATTGGATGAAGATTCTCATCCGCTCTTTCCAATATGTGTAATTTGTTCCGTCAAATAGTGGAGGCCTATAGGTGGAGTGTCCTTCGCTCATCATTCCTGCGTTCAATATTCTCAACAAAAATATATATCGTTCTCTCAACCAGTTAAGGCTTTCAGAGAGTTAGGCTCTGATACCAATTGTTAGGATTTATGCCCGTCACTAGAGGGGGGGTGAATAGTGCGGCACGAGAATATTGATAAATATTGCGGAATTAAAATTGCAGGAATAAAATAAATTCGGTAATTAAAATAGTAAGGAAAGAACACACCGAATTTATCCTGGTTCACCACAACTTGTGGTTAGTCCAGTCCCCGAGAGACTCTCTCGAGATTCCACTAACTCCGTTAAGCTTACGGGTGCCTAACAAACCGTTACACTTGCTCGTAGATGTACACTCTACAAGACTTCAACTTGCTCGAGGATACCTCACCTCAAGACTTCACCTTGCTCGTGGATACCGCACCACAAGACTTCACACACTAAGATTGAGGGTACTTAGCAAACCCGACAATCAATGAGAAGATATGGTCTTCTCAAACACCTTTCTCTTTTACAACAAGAACTCTCTAAAAAGAGTAGATAAAGAGATACAATATTAGCTCTATGAACAACTCAAAGTTGTCTCTCAAATGGCTCAACAAAAGCTCTATAATGATGCACAAATGATATCAATATGTATGTGAATAATGAGAGGTGTTGTGTGTTTCAATTCACTCAAAAGACCTCTATTTATAGGTGGTAGAAGTAGTATGTCCGTTGCTTAATTGGCAATCAATTATGCTGATTTTATGCCAAGATAATCGATTATCAGATTTGGATAATCGATTATCAGCTTACCGTTACAAAATCGGAAGCTGATTTTATGCAGGATAATTGATTATTGTGATATGCATAATCGATTATGTTGTTACAGTGTTCAAAAACTGGCAACGGATAGAGAATAATCGATTATGCTCTTGAGGATAATCGATTATTGACTCTTGCGGAAATTTCCAATAAATGGAATTTCCCAGAATAATCGATTATCACTTTTGCATAATCGATTATTCACAACTTACTTCAAAAACCATTTTGGTTAAAATGAAAACGTTAAAATTATTTTGTTTGAAGTATTTGAAATATGTTTATGATAAATATGATTTGATAAAATGATTTTATGCATATTTGTGATAACCTATGTTGAGCCAAAAGACGAGATAACTTAAGTGTTGCTCTTACATTGGTTCTACCTAACGACCTACGCCTTGGGTCTTCGGTCTTGAACTTTTGAGCTCGTCTTTGGCTTTTCCATGCAATTCGTTCATCAATATGCTTCTCGGCTTTCAATCTTGATTGGTTGCTAATGCATCTTCATTGTTTGTCATACAATAACATTGTTTAACAAGTTGACTTTATTGTTTGTCATTCATCAAAACCTATACCTGAAAATCATGCTAGTACAACCAAAGCACACATATCATGGATAGAATGATTTTTTACATTTTGCGGGTCCGCTTATGCTGTGAATCCTCCGCAGAAGCGATTATACCAGCAACCAGACCCCTTCAGTTGTCCAAAATTTCAAATTTTGATCCATTAACCACCCAAAATCCACCCGAGGCCCCGGGACCCCAACCAGTCCCAAAACACATGACGAACTTGCTCGAGGCCTCAAATCACATCAAACAATGCAAAAATCATGAATCAACCTCCAATACAAGCTTTATGGACTTTAGAATTTCAAACTTCCACTTTCGATGTTTAAACCTATCAAATCATGTTCGATTGACTTCAAATTTTGCATGAAAGTCATTTTCAATATCACGGACCTATTCCAGTTTCCGGAATTAGATTTTGACCTCGATATCAAAAAGTCCACTTCTGATCAAACTTCTCAAAAACCTTCAAATTCTAGCTTTAGCTAAATGGCTCTAAAATGACCTACGGACCTCCGAATTCACTTCCGATTGTGCTCAAACTCCGAAATCACCATACGAAGCTATTTACAGACTTGAAATTCCAAACGAACATCAATAACACTGAAATGCACTTCAATCCAAACTAATAAAATTCTTCTAAAATGCTAACTTCCACAATATGCGTCAAAACTGTACCGACCCGACCGGTCGTCTTAAGAATTTATGCTCCCATAAACTATTAACTAATTTCCCCAAGTTTATTTCTTCTAATTTGATTTGCCGAGACGTTTGATTTTGAGTTTCAGAGAGTTTTGGGACACTTAGTCCCTAAATGAGAGCTTAAGTGTTGGGGAGTTATCCATAGTCGGAACATTGTGAAGGCGGCCTCAGAATGGAAATTTGATGGTTCCGTTAGCTTTGTTAGGTGATTTCAGGGCTGGGAGCGTGTTCAGATTGTGTTTTGGAGGTCTGTAGCTAATTTAGGATTGAAATGTCGAAGTTTTAATTCTGGAAGTTTCTGATCTGATAGTGAGATTTTGATCCGAGGGCCAGAATGGAATTCCAAGAGTTGCAGTAGCTTTTTAATGCCATTTGGGATGTATTGAAAAATTGCAGGTCATTTGGGCGTGGTTTGGTTGGGTTTTTGATTGAAAGCATATTTCGAAAGCTTTAAGAAAACTTGGACTTGAATTCGATGAGTTTTGGGTAATTTGATGTTGTTAGAGTTTTTTGATCATTGGAACGAGCTTGAATAAGGTTTTAGGATGTGTTGGTGCTTTTGGTTGAGGTCCTGAGGCTTTGGGTGAGTTTCGAATGTTTAATCGAACCAAATTTTGGTATTTAGAAGTTGCAGATTTTGGAGTTCAGGTGTTGCAGAGTTTATCTCTTCACGTTTGCATAAGTAGGCTCGCGTTTGCGAAGAAGGAAGGGAAGAAGGTCAGGTTTTAGCCTTCGTGATCGTAACATGGTCATCTTATTTGCGGAGGTCTGTAGATCAGAGAATCGCATTCGCGAATGAGGGTACGCGATCGTGTAGAAGAAGTGAGTCAGATGGGGTCCAAGGTGATTTGTGCATCGTGTTCACAGGGTGTTGGCCGCGTTTGCGTAGGGTATTTTTGAGTTCTTGGATATTTTCTCTTCGTGATCGTGATGCTTGTACCGCGATAGCGATGAAGAAAGGTCAGAACTGGGCAGAAAGTTTATAAGTTGTTTCATCCGCGATTCTGAATCATTTTTCCTCCGTAGCTGAGCTTTTTGAAGTGAGTTGAAGAAAAAATTCAAGGGCAATCACTTGGAGGTAATATTTTTGACTTTATAACTAGTTTTTATGTGATTAAATACCTAACTAATTTTGAGAAATTTAGGAAAATGGGGTACTTTGGGCTTGAGTTTAAGAGGCTTTTAAATGAGGATTTGAGGGGTTATTTGGACTGTGATTTTGTGTTCTTATTTTTCATAGACTCATGAGAATATGATGTTTTCGAAAATATGAGTTTCACCCGATTCTAAGATGTTTGCCTTAGGGACATTTTAGCATTTTACATAGTTTTGCGTATTAGCTTTGACTTAAATCGTAGAATCACTTGTTTGAGATGTTATTTATGATATGTAATTGACTTGAATAGATTTGGGCTATTTTGAGTCGGATACTCGTGGTAAAGGCGTGATTTCTAGTTGATTTTGAGCCGATTCGAGGTAAGTGGCTTGTCTAACTTTGTGTGGGGGACTTTTCCCCTTAGGATATGATATTTAGTACTTGAATTGCCTTTTGCCCGAGGTGACGAGCGCGTACTTGTGTAAATTGTTGGAAAATACAATTTTCTTAAAGTACTTATTAGCATGTCTCCCTTCCTATTTTATTACACTTGCCAATTTAGCATGTTGCTAGTTAGAAGAGCATGTTTAATTGTCTTAAATTGCTTATTTGCTTAAATTGCCTTGATTGCATTATGTGAAGCATGTTAGGCTAGGACTATTCGTTTCCTTGCTCTGAAATTTCATTGTTCTGAATATCTTCTTTTTGATGTTGTGTATTTACATTAGGACTACAGATGCGGGATTCCGCTAGCCTCCCCACCCCCTGTTTATTAGTTTGGAACTACGGGTTAGATTCTCAGTAGATCCCCCCTTTAGAGTTATATGGAACTCGGGAATGCAACTGGTAGATTCCCCCAGTACTGGGTATTTACAATTGGGACTACAAACCGGGGTTCTGGTAGATCCCCGTGCATTGATAGTTGGACTACGGGACGGTATCCCAGGAGATCCTTTATATATATATATATATATATATATATATATATATATATATATATATATATATATATATATATATATATATATATATATATATATATATATATATATATATATATATATATCTATATATATATATTCTTAAAGTACTTATTAGCATGTTTCCCTTCCAATTTTATTACACTTGCCAATTTAGCATGTTGCTAGTTAGAAGAGCATGTTTAATTGTCTTAAATTGCTTATTTGCTTAAATTGCCTTGATTGCATTATGTGAAGCATGTTAGGCTAGGACTATTTGTTTCCTTGCTCTGAAATTTCATTGTTCTGAATATCTTCTTTTTGATGTTGTGTATTTACATTAGGACTACAGATGCGGGATTCCGCTAGCCTCCCCACCCCCTGTTTATTTAGTTTGGGACTACGAGTTAGATTCTCAGTAGATCCCCCTTTAGAGTTATATGGAACTCGGGAATGCAACTGGTAGATTCCCCCAGTACTGGGTATTTACAATTGGGACTACAAACCGGGGTTCTGGTAGATCCCCGTGCATTGATAGTTGGACTACGGGACGGTATCCCAGGAGATCCTTTAGATATATATATATATATATATATATATATATATATATATATATATATACTGTGGACTACGGGACGGTATCCCGGGAGATCCGCTGGACAGTTGATGAAAGGGACTCTACAGGACAGTATCCTGGGAGATCCTCGTGTTACTATTGGTGATGAGTTGTCTGCTTTTCCGAGTTTACTTTGTTCTTTTGTGTAATTGTTGGTTCCTAGTATAACCTGTCTTATTTCATTGTTGTTCTTATTTATATTGTTTATTTCATACTGTTGAAACTTATTATTATGTTTAACCTCAGTAGGGCCCTGATCTTTCTCGTCACTACCCAACCGAGGTTAGGCTTGGGACTTACTGAGTACCGTTGTGGTGTACTCATGCCACTTTTGCACATGTTTTTCATGTGCAGATCTAGGTACCACTGCCCATACGTATCACCCTTGAGGCGAAGAGTTCTAGCAGAGACTTCGAGGTACATCTGCCACGTCCGCAGACCAAGGATTCTCTATCTTATTCTATCTTTTAGCAGCTAGTCTTCCTTCTTACTGTTGTTTTAGACATTGTGGAGTTAGAATATTGTACTACATTTCACTCAACTTGTGTTCCCCTGAGTTTCCGCATTTTGGGGTAGTATTGTAGAAGTTTGAGATATTGTGTTGTTTGTGCCGAGTGGCATTTTACATTTCGTTTCCATTTTGTTAAATCTTGGTTTTAAGTTATAATTTCCACAAGTTACTTGTTTTACACATTGTTAGGCTTACCTAATCGTAGGGACAAGGTTCCGTCATGACATGTTCACGGAGGGTGAACTAGGGTTGTGACAAGTTGGTACCACAAATCTAGGTTCATAAGAGTCATGGAACACATGCTAATTTATTAGAGTTTCGCTGATCAGTACGGAGATGTCTGTACTTATCTATGAGAGGCTATGTAACTGTTTGGAAAATTCTACTTCATTTGATTTCCTAGTCATGTGAGATTTTGATATCACAACTAAACTTCTTTCTTTCTATTCTCTCACAGATGGTGAGACACGTGCCACTCAAGGTGGTAAGGCACCCACGCCCCCTATTGCAGCCGTCAAAAGTCGGGGTCGGGGTAGAGGCCATGGGCCCGCACGTGGATGCAGCCAGAGCACCTACATGCCTACTATTATTACTACCACTACTCCAGCTCTCTAAGAGACTCTGGCACAGTTCATGAGCATGTACACCACTTTGGCTCAGGCAAGGGTTCTTCCCCTTGTTGCAGCCACGTCCCAGGTGGGGGGAGGAGAACAGACTCCCTCCACCCACACTCTTGAGTAGCGAGTGCATGTTGAGCAGGTTCCCCATATTATTCCAGTACCTCCTGTAGTGTCTGTGCAGCCCGAGGATAGGATAGCGGCTTCCGATAATGAGCAGCTGAAGCTTGAGAGGTTCAAGAAGTACAAGCCTCCTATATTTAGTAGTCTAGCATCGAAGGATGCTTTGGGTTTTCTTGATGAGTGCTACCGCATTCTCCGTACCATGGGTATTTCAGGATCCAATAGGGTTTCTTTCACTACCTTTCAGCTTCGAGGGGTCGCATATGAGTGGTGGCACACTTATGAGTTAGACAGTCCAGATGAGGCTGCTTCACTAACTTGGACTCAGTTTTCATATCAGTATTTGAGAGAGTATGTTCCTCAGAGTCTTATAGACGCATGGAAAGCAGAGTTTGAGCATTTGCGCCAGGGTGCTATGACTGTTTCAGAGTATGTTGTCCATTACACCAGTTTAGCTAGGCATGCACTAGCCTTGGTTGGTACTGTTCGCGAGTGGGTCCGCCGATTTATTGAGGGATTACTCCCAGCATCAAATCTAGCATGGCTTGTGAGTTAGAGATAGATATTTCTTATCAGTAGGTGGTGAGCATTACTAGGAGGATTGAGGGTATGCATGCTAGGGAGAGGAAGGAGACAGAAGCCAAGAGGTCTCGAGAGTCAGGCCATTATTCTGGTGCCCGCACCCCAGCTGCAAGTCGTCATGGCAGGGGTTATATGAGTTACCCAGTTCATTACGCTCTTCCAACAGCCAGCAGTGCTCCAGCTCTTCCTAGGCCTTAGGAGCCTTATTATGCACCTCCAGTTTCTAGCGCGACTCCTGTGCGGGGTGCTTTCAAATGTCAGTCCAGCAGATCTGGCCCTAACCAGTCACAACCACCACATCCTCCTAGAGTTTCTTTTTGAGTGTGTTGACACACGCCATGTGGTTAGGGATTTCCCTAGACTTGGGATGGGTGCATCTTCCCTGACTTCTCGGCCACAGCGTGCCTTGCAGAGTTCACAGGCTATGGTTACATCTCCAGTCGCTGCCCTACCTACTTAGCCAACTAGAGGTGGAGACCAAGGAGGTAGAGTCCGCCCTCGAGAGAGAGATGCTAGGCCAGATACTATGCCCTTCCTACTCGTACTGAGGTCGTTGCCTCCGATTCTGTCATCACAGGTATTATATTAGTTTGCCACAAAGATGCATCGGTTCAATTTAGATCCAGGCTCTACTTACTCATATGCGTCTTCTTATTTTGCTCCATATTTGGGTGTACCTCAAGATTCTTTGAGTTCCCCTGTTTATGTTTCTACTCCTGTGGGGGATTCACTTGTTGTGGACCGCATTTATCGGTCATGTTTGGTTACTATTCATGGCTTTGAGACCATACCAGACTTATTACAATTCAGCATCGTTGATTTTAATATTATTTTGGGCATGGACTGGTTGTCGCCCCATTATGCTATTCTTGATTGTCACTCCAAAACCTGATGCCGGCTATGCTAGGTGTATCGTGTGTTGAGTGGAGTGGTACTTTAGACCACACTCCCAGTAGAGTTGTTTCTTTCCTAAAAGCTCAGTATATGGTTGAGAAGGGGTGTGTTTCGTATTTAGCTTATGTGAGAGATATCAGTGTTGATATCTCTTCTCTTGATTCAGTCCTAGTGGTACGGGACTATCCTGATATGTTTCCAGTTGATCTTCCGGTTATGCCGCCTGATAGAGACATTGATTTTGGCATTGATTTTTTGTTGGGAACTCAGCCAATTTCTATCCCTCCATATCTTATGGCTCCTCCTGAATTGAAGGAGTTGAACAGCAATTGCATGAATTATTTGATAAGGGTTTTATTCGGCCCAATGTTTCACCTTAGGGTGCTCCTGTCTTGTTTGTGAAGAAGAAGAAGGATGGTTCTACGCATATGTGTATTTATTATGTCCAGTTGAACAAGGTAATAGTGAAGAACCGTTATCCTTTGCCTCGTATTGATGATCTGTTTGACCAGCTTCAGGGCGCGCGGGTGTTTTCTAAGATTGATAGTGCTCAGGTTACCATCAGTTGAAGTTCAGGAGCCATATATCCCGAAGACTGCTTTCAAGACTTGGTACAGTCATTAAGGGTTTCTTGTTATGTCATTTGGGCTGACCAATGCCCCAACAACCTTCATGCATTTGATGCACAGTGTATTTCGGCAACATATCGACTCTTTTGTCATTGTCTTTATTGATGACATTCTGGTATATTCCTGGAGTCGGGAAAATCATGAGCAGCATCTGAGGATAGTGCTTCAGACTTTGAGAGAGAAGAAGTTATATGCAAAGTTCTCAAAATGTGAGTTTTGGTTGGATTCAGTGGCATTCTTAGGCCACGTGGCATCTAGTGAGGGCATTCGTGTGGATCCAAAGAAAGTAGAGGTTGTGCAGAGTTGGCCCAGGGCATTCTCACCTATAGCGATTCATAGTTTCCTTGGCTTGGCAGGCTACTACCGTTGTTCTATGGAGGGGTTTTCATCAATTGCAGCCCCTATGAATAGATTTACCCAAAAGGATGCTCCATTTCAGTGGACAGAGGAGTGTGAAGCGAGCTTTCAGAAGCTCAAGACAGCTTTGACTACAGCCCCAGTTTTGGTATTTCCTACAGGTTCAAGGCTTATACAATCTATTTTAATGCCTCGAGAGTTGGCCTTGGAGCATTATTGATGCAAGACGGTAGGGTGATTGCCTACGCATCTAGACAGTTGAAGATACATAAGAACAATTATCCTGTCTATGATCTTGAGTTAGCTGCCATTGTTCACGCCCTGAAGATTTGGCGTCATTATCTATACGGTGTGCCTTGTGAGATTTATACTGATCATCGGATCTTACAGCATTTTTTCAAGCAAAAGGATCTAAATTAGCGCTAGAGGAGGTGGTTAGAGTTGCTGAAGAATTATGACGTCGCTATTTATATCACCCGGGCAAGGCCATTGTAATGGTTGATGCCTTGAGTCACCGGGTAGAGAGTTTGGTATATTTACCAGCATCAGAGAGGCCTATGGCGATAGATGTTCAGGCCTTAGCTAGCCAGTTCGTGAGATTGGATCTTTCAGAGCCCAGCCGGGTTCTAGCTTACGTGGTTTCTCGATCATCCTTATTTGATCGTATCAGGGAGTGGAAGTATGATGAACCTCATTTGCTTGTCCTTATGGACAAGGTTGAGCGTGGTGATTCCAGAGATGTGACCATTCACGAGGATGGAGTATTGAGGATACAGGTTCAGGTCTGTATACCCAATGTTGATGGGCTTCGAGAGTTGATTCTAGAGGAGGCCCATAGTTCGCGATACTCCATTCATCTGGAGGCCGCGAAGATGTATCAGGATTTGAGGCAACACTATTGGTGGAGGTGTATGAAGAAAGATATAGTTAGATTTGTAGCTAGATGCCTCAACTGGCAGCAGGTGAAGTATGATCACCAGAGACCGGGTGGGTTGCTTCAGCAGATCGAGATTCCGGCATAGAAATGGGAGCGGATAGCCATGGACTTTGTAGTGGGACTCTCATAGACTTCGAAGAAGTTTGATGCTATCTGGGTGATCGTGGATTGGCTGACCAAGTCCGCTCATTTTGTTCCCGTGTGTACTACTTATTCTTTTGAGCGGTTGACAAAGATTTATATCTGGGAGATCCTTCGTCTGCATATTATTCCAGTTTCTATTATGTCAGACAAAGGTACTCAGTTCATATCACGATGATGGAGGGCAGTTCAACAGGAGTTGGGTACTTGGGTGGAGTTGAGCATAGCATTTCACCCCCAGATAGACAGTCCGAGCGCACTATTCAGATTCTTGAGGATATGCTCTGCACGTGTATCTTTGAGCTTGGAGGGTTCTTGGGATCAGTTCTTTTCATTGGTGGAGTTTTCTTACAACAACAACTACAAGTCCAGCATTCAGATGGCACTGTATGAAGCTTTGTATGATAGGCTGTGTAGATCTTTGGTGGGTTGGTTTGAGTCGGGTGAGGCTAGGCTATTAGGCACAGATTTGGTTCAGGATGCTTTGGAGAAGGTTAAGGTAATTCAGGATAGACTTTGTACAGCCCAATCCAGACAAAAAAGCTACGGGGACCGGAAGGTTCATGACGTTTCCTTTATGGTTGGAGAGCGGGTTCTGCTTCGGGTTTCGCCTATAAAGGGCGTTATGAGATTCAGGAAGAAAGGGGAGTTGAGTCCGAGATTCATTCGCCCTTTTGAGATATTGAGGCGTGTTGGGGAGGTTGCTTATGAGCTTTCCTTACCTCCCATACTGGCAGGGGTTCATCCGGTATTTCATGTTTCGATTCTCCGGAGATATCATGGTGATCCGTCACACGTGTTGCATTTTAATTCAGTCCAGCTGGTTAAGAATCTATCTTATGTCGATGAGCCAGTTGCTTATTGGACAGGAAGGTTAGGAAGTTGAGGTCAAAGAACATTGCTTCAGTAAAGGTTCAGTGGCGGCGTCAATCGGCCGAGGAGGCGACCTGGGAGACCGAGCAGGATATGCGCAGTCGTTACCCTCATATTTTCACTACTTCATGTATGTCTCTTTGCTCATTCAAGGGCGAGTGAATGTTTAAGTGTAGGAAGATGTGATTACCCGGCCGGTCATCTTAAGAATTAACGCCCCGATCCCCTATTAACTTCTTTCCCCAAGTTTATTTCTGCTAATTTAATTATCTGGACGTTTGGCTTTGAGTTTCAGAGTTTTGAGACACTTAGTCCTTAAATGAGAGCTTAAGTGTTGGAGAGTTATCCATAGTCTGAACAGTGTGAAGACGGCCACGGAATGAAAATATGATGGTTATGTTAGCTTCGTTAGGTGATTTCGGGGATAGGAGCGTGTTCGGATTGTGTTTTGGAGGTCCGTAGCTAATTTAGGCTTGAAATGCCGAAGTTTGAATTTTGGTAGTTTTCGGTCCGATAGTGAGATTTTTATTTGAGGGTCAAAATGGATCCCGAGAATTGTAGTAGCTTCGTTATGCCATTTGGGATATGTTTGCAAAATTTTAAGTCATTCGGACGTGGTTTGGTTGGGTTTTCATGGAAAGAGTATTTCAAAGCTTTTAGAAAACTTAGGCTTGAATTCGATGAGTTTTGGGTAATTTGATGTTGTTTGAGGAGTTTTAATGATTGAAACGAGTTTGAATAAGGTTTTAGGATGTGTTGGTGCTTTTGGTTGAGGTCCCGGGGCCCTCGAGTGAGTTTCGGATGGTCAATCGGACCATTTTTGGTATTTAGCAGTTGCAGATTTTGGAGTTCAGGTGTTGCAGAGTTTATCTCTTTGCGTTTGCGTGAGTAGGCATGCATAAAGAAAGAAAGGAGGAATGCCGAGTTTTAGCCTTCGCGATTGCAGCATGAGCTTTGCATTCGCAGAGGGCTGTGGATCAGAGCATTGCCTTCGCGAATGAGGGTATGTGATAGTGTAGAGGAAGTGAGTCGGATGGGGTCCAAGGTGATTTGTTCATCGCGTTCGCATAGTGTTGGTCGCGTTCGCGTAGGGTATTTTTGAGGTCTTGGATATTTTCTCTTCGCGATCGCGAGGCTTGTGCCACGATCGCGATGAAGAAAGGTCAGAACTGGGTAGAAAGTTTATAAATTATTTCATCCGTGATTTTGAGTCATTTTTCCTCCATAGCTTAGCATTTTGAGAGCTTTTTGAAGGGGTTGAAGAAGGATTCAAGGGGAATCACTTGGAGGTGTCATTTTTTACTTCATAACTAGTTTATATGTGATTAAATACCTAATTAATGGTGAAAATTTGGGAAAAGGAGGTAATTTGGGCTTGAGTTTAAGAGGCCTGTAAATGAGGATTTAAGGGGTTATTTGGACTCTGATTTTTGTGTTCTTATTATGCATAGGCTCGTCAGAGTATGAGGCTTCCAAAAATATAAGTTTTACCCGATTTCAAGACGTTGGCCTTAGGGGCATTTTGGTCATTTTATATAATTTCACGTCTTAGCTTTGATTTAATCCGTATAATCAATTGTGTGAGATGTTATTTTTGGTATGTAATTGTTGTCGGATACTCGTGGCAAAGGTGTGATTTCTAGTTGATATTGAGCCAGTTCGAGGTAAGTGGCTTGTCTAACCTTGTGTGGGGGACTTTTCCCCTTAGGATATAATATTTGGTAATTGAATTTCCTTGTGCGTGAGGTGAGAGTGCGTACTTGTGCAAATTATTAGAAAATTCAATTCTCTTAAAGTACTTATTAGCATGTTTCCCTTCATGTTTTATTACACTTGCGAATTTAGCATGTTTAGTTGTCTTAACTTGCCTATTTGCTTAAATTTCCTTGACTGCATTATGTGAAGCATGTTAGGCTAGGACTACTTGCTGCCTTGCTCTGAAATTTCATTATTCTGAATATCTTGTTGTTGATGCTGCATATTTCCATTAGAACTATGGATGTGGGATTCCTCTTGCTCCCCCCCACCCCATGTTTGTTTAGTTTGGGACTACGGGTTAGATTCCGGTAGATCTCCCTGCATAGTTATATGGAACTACGGGAATGCACCTGGTAGATTCCCCCAAGACTGGGTATTTACAATTGGGACTACAGACCGGGGTTCTGATAGATCCTCCTGCATTGATAGTTGGACTACGGGACGGTATCCCGGGACATCCTTTGGATATATATATATATATATATGGACTACGGGATGGTATCCCAAGAGATCCGGTGGACAGTTGATGAAATGGACTATAGGACGGTATCTTGGGAGATCCGCGTGTTACTATTGGTGATGAGCTGTTCAGATTTTCCGAGTTTGCTATGTTCTTTTGTGTAATTGTTGGTTCCTGGTATAACCTTGTTCTATTTATATTGTTTATTTCATACTGTTGAAACTTATTATTATGTTTAACCTCAGTAGGGCCCTGACCTTCCTCGTCACTACCTGAACGAGGTTAGGCTTGGCACTTACTGAGTACTGTTGTGGTGTACTCATGCCCCTTCTGCACATGTTTTTCATGTGCAGATCCAGGTACCACTGCCCATGCATATCACCCTTAAGGTGGAGAGTTCTAGAAGAGAATTCGAGGTACATCTGCCGCATCCGCAGTCCAAGGAGACTCTATCTTATTGTATCTTTTAGAATTTAGCCTTCCTTCTTACTGTTGTTTTAGACATTCTGGAGTTAGAGCATTGTACTACATTTCCTTCAACTTTTGTTCCTGTGAGTTTCCGGGTTTTGGGATAGTATTATAGAAGTTTGAGATATTGTGTTGTATGTGCCGAGTGTTACATTTCGTTTCCATTTTGTTAAATCTTGGTTTTAAGTTATGATTTCCACAAGTTACTTGCTTTCCGCATTGTTAGGCTTACATAGTTGTAGGGACTAGATGCCATCACGATATGTTCACGAAGGGCGAATTGGGATCGTGACAAAAACGCTCTCGGGTTATCCAAACCCCAACCGAGCATACACCCAAGTCCAAAATAATCATATGAACCTACTGGAACCTTCAGATCCCGGTTCCGAGGTCGTTTACTCAAAAATCCAATCCTAGTTAATTTTTCAACTTAATGCTTCCGAAATGAGAATTCTCTTTCCAAATCTACTCTGAACTTCCCGAAGTTCAATTCCGACCACGCGTACTAGTCATAATACCTGAAATGAAGTTGATCATGGCCTTAGACTGCTGAACGACCCGCTAGAGATCAAAACGACCGGTCGGGTCGTTACATTGTCTCCCACTTAAACATATGTTCATCCTCGAACGTACTGAGAACAACACCGAATTAGTCTGAAATCACTATTTAACACCTCGTGCACCTTTTCGTTCTATCACAACGCAGTTGAGCCTATTAGCTCGATCAATTCTGAAGATATTTTCTTTATTCAAGCAGATAAGCCTTAGAGCCCAATTCCCGCATTCGGAATTCTATGCCAGATCTGTTTCCAACACATGAACATAGTATCAATCACCATACGATGCACCGGAATATGACCGCATACCTTGGCTGAATTCACATCTTTCACCGCTTTACTCACAGGACCTTAGTAACATCCTCTAATCCAATTAGTTGAAATTCCACGAATCTTATGCTCCCATTGTATCTCATGACCTACATAGGTCTTGCTCTAATTCTTATAATACCGTCGGGACGGAAGATATGGGTAGAAATTCATAACCGACAGCTCAATCAACAAATCATTGGGTCTATACTCCTTACAAGAACTATCACCTCATTATGTACCAAATAATGGTTTTAGCTCCTTAATATACTTCATATAGTCAGATTGCACTAATCCTAAATCCAATGATCTCGTCTCACCCAGTACGAACTGCTCCGGCAATAAGCCACCCCAGACATAATCAAAGGTCTCATATGATGCCACAATGTGCCAATAAGCTACCAATTTGAATGCAATACAAAAGGAAAACGAACTCTTGAAGGAACTACCTAACTCACGAACTAATACGAACTTTCCTTCGAAAATAGGAAGCAAGGCATAAAAAAATAGCATATAGAAAACTATACTCAACATCACACTGTCGGCGCGCAACCCGATCCAAATAACATTGCACTCACCTAAGGAGATGCACATCGAGCTAAATTGCTCATTACGACAAAAATACCGAATATCGGTCATAAACATGCTAAGTCCATAATACTATCCCTGAGGAAACATATAGCGCTATAAGCTATAAAACTCAAGCACAACTGAGGTGTGATATATGATTTGAATTTTGAGAGCCATTTTGCTCATATAACATTATTTCTACACGAATCTTCAATACATAAGCAATTACTTAAGCCGTCTCACAATGCACATGGCACAATGTATCACTGTATAAAATATATGACCTCGTAATAACGCCCGGGCTACCCCTTCATAAGGAGCGCATTATTGAAATGAACACGTTTGGCCTGATATAGAGCCCATATTCACATTTGAATCCATCCATCGACCTCAAGCCGATTCTGATCGCACAGAACTAGGCTGATTACCTTTCAAAGGTCCATAATAAATCCTCTTCCGCTCATATCACATAAGAACATCCATCATAGTCGAAGAAATCACCCGCGGTCCACCATTCAATAAACCGAGTGCCCGCCAGGAAAATATTTTCAAATCAATGATATTTAACACAACCTTAATACTTGGTTTAAGTCTTCAATCAATCAAGCGACTACCTGCCACACTTATACAATCTTCCTGTGGGATACACTCCCACAACCTACCATGATAATTAACTAGGTCGTACCCCAAACCACCGGCCGCACTAACGCTGAAAAGAGATCAAGAATCATTAACCAAGATGCAAAGATTTTTTGACAAAACACTGACCTCAGGTGACGCTAAAGATAATACCAACTTACTTTAAACCTCAAATCTACTTTCCTGCTCATCCGAGCTCGTAACTTCAAATTCCATACGACTCGCTGCACCCAACATGCTAGGATACGATAGAACACGTTTTTCATCGTAGCTTCAGAACCACCATTTGATTAACACTTCATCATATAAAACTTTTCACTTAACTCACTTCAGGAGGACCCTAGCAATACACCGGTGAATTCTCATAAACGTAAAATATGCAAATCTCTAAGTAGTGGTCTAAGCCACCATAGCCCTTCCGGGACCTGCCTTCACATAACATGCCACAATAGTGGAATGCTTTTTGATTAGCACTACTTGCAGCGGCTGACAAGCCTTACACGCATCGTTATAAATCACTTGCATAACTTGATCGCACTGAAGGAACTGATCACTACTGCCAATATGCACATTCAACTATGGCTAACCAATCTATCTCCTCCCAATTTATCCTTGATTACCTTAGAAATAATAATAACTCCATTCAACACATAACACCCTCAATCCATACTCATCCCGAGTGACCTTGAATTACGAGACCATGCTATCTCAAATCCCACGACTCGTTTCATATGTTCCTTGCGCACACATTCGCACCCTCAACTGGTATGCCCATTCTGATGATCCTTATACAAATCTGATATCTTTTCTCACATTCCTCCCAAATGTTATACTGCAAGCCAAAACATCATAGAATATTTTGTGCCTCTTCTCATAGGCTGCTATCAAGCTTGATTCTTAACCATACCTATAGGCTTGAAATCATTAGGCATCGCACCTTATCTTTGAATTCTGTAGTACTGTTGTTAAGAGCCACCCGCTCTGACTTGTCTCGAATATAATCAACTCCATGATTCTTCTACCATAAGCATACTCTCTCGGCGGAACACCCGAAAAAATTACTCCCTAAGTCTGAACATGAGCCAACAAGGCCAACCATAGCACACCTTTTACAATCTCTTTGCTCGAATTACCACTTATGCTCTTTTCCTGTTGCTAGAACAACTTACCAATACGTCGATAACCCGAAACCCCACAAGAAGTTAACCATACATCCCATTCGTAGGCGGTAGGACTCTCCCACTTGGCTTGGAGCCATTTATTACACAACTCTGGAATTCGCCAGGTTTCTTAATCTCTTATTGACACAACCTCGCACAATCAACTGCCAAAATTATCAAAATCTTTCTGTAAAACCCCCTTTTTATATATTCCGAATCTTCAAACATATTTACACAACCTATCTCTTTGCTGTATAACCCGTAGAACTCTTTACGGAAGCTTCGCCAACCACACGACTGCTAACTTGCTCACAGGAATAACCAACCTGTAGAAATCACTCCCCGACCTCTTCCAGCATTGCTATTATACTGGGTACAATCACTACGACATCAATAACCCATCCTGAGTCCGAGCTCACTCTCTAGCTGCACAAGTCCATTCACCCCCCGTGGACATCAATTAAATGTGCGGCAACACTCTTCTAATTCCAAGTTATATTGTATCCCTCTTCATTCAAGCAACTCTTTTCCGTTATATCGAATCTCATGCCGCATAATAGCCCATACTTCAGGCTAAATCCATAGACCCCAATCACCAATCACTAATATTCTCAAATCCCTCCGAACTCTCCTTAAGGTACGTGGTCATCCTACTACAAAGCCCATATGCAACTCCGCCACTCTCCCACTTTGGGTAAACCCGCTTCCTATATGTCCTTCCTCGTCTTTTGCTGTTCAGTTGTAGCCTTACATAAAATCCTTCTTCATAGCTCTTGGACCCACAAATGCTATTGGCTTGAACCTTTATGAGATCCTCTTTCTCGAGCTGTCGATATTAGAAACACCGATTCAATCCTGAGCCACCGCACCAACAATTGCTTCTTTAATGCTATTTCACTATTGCTTGCCCCAAAGGCGCACTGCAGAAGACCATAACACTGGCGAACTTAACACATACAATTGAGGATGGTGATACCACGTCGCATACAAAGATTACATCACACTTGAAAACACCCTGTCTCGCTACTCTATTAACCCAAATCTGAACATTCATAGGCCAATTGCTTTTCTCTTGCCGATAATAATTACCGAATCTCTAGATCATGTAATAAGTAAACCTCCCTTTAAGTCATTCACTGCCACGACACGTAGGCAATCGTCCTAGCATCATACCACTACTACAAAACAATCGTCCATAAGCATCATGGAAAATTGTGCCTAGCCTCAGAGCTCTCAGGAGTACCGCTATTAGGTTGAAACAATAAAATATCCTTCTTCCAGCGACAATAATAATCAGATCAGCTATACCGAGAGAAACATCCCGTATCACATCTATATTACCATTATAGTTCTTCAATTCTCGATTTATAACAAGTGGTTCGCGTCGCATAAGATCGAGTAGGAAGGAATTAAAGGCATACGCCTCCAAGAATCAAATCGTACGATAAAGAATCAAGAAGGGAAGTACTCATAATAGTCCTGCAGCCTCCCAGAGATAAGTAAGGATATCTCCATACCGATCCGCGAGACTCTACTAGACTTGCTCATGACTTGTGAGACCCTAGGAACCTAGTGCTCTAATACCATGTTGTCACGACCAAAAATCCACTAAGGGTCGTGGTGGCGCCGTATACTGCTGTCAGGCAAGCCAACCAAATTACTTGTTGAAGTTCTCATTTTAACAATCTTGAAAACTAATATTTTCCTTCAATTTTTACAAATATAAAGAAAGTAACTACTTCAATTCAAACTAAATGATAAGCAATTAATACAAAATATTTCAAAACCATCCTAGAACCCGGTGTCACAAGTGCATGAGCCTCTACTAAGAAGGAAATAAAATACAACTTTCATCCGGAATACAGTGGACATAAAGTAAATACAATATGCTGTAAAGGGACTATACTAGTTGCGGGCCACCTCGAATAATGCAACTCACATAGTCCTGGAATCATCCATGTTGCTACGCCCAGTAGGCCACTAATAACTCATGAGCCTGTGCAACAAAAATGCATAGAAGCGTAGTATGAGTACGAATACAACGTGTACTCAGTAAGTATCCAGTCTAGTCTCGACAAAGTAGAGAAGAGAGTTTGACTTCGACACTTACTAAGGGTCCAATAATGTAATGTCAACAATACATTAAATCATGGACTTTTAAAAACATGATTTTTAATCCAATAGATGGAAACAAGTAAACAATTATTTCTTTTATAGGAAATTTCCTAAATTCCTTTTCATTATTTATCCAATATTCTCAAGACATGAAGAGGCAATATCAACTTTAATAAGTTCAAAGTATTAGGATTTATGCCCGTCACTAGAGGGGGGGTGAATAGTGCGGCACGAGAATATTGATAAATATTGTGGAATTAAAATTGCAGGAATAAAATAAATTCGGTAATTAAAATAGTAAGGAAAGAACACACCGAATTTATCCTGGTTCACCACAACTTGTGGTTAGTCCAGTCCCCGAGAGACTCTCTCGAGATTCCACTAACTCCGTTAAGCTTACGGGTGCCTAACAAACCGTTACACTTGCTCGTAGATGTACACTCTACAAGACTTCAACTTGCTCGAAGATACCTCACCTCAAGACTTCACCTTGCTCGTGGATATCGCACCACAAGACTTCACACACTAAGACTGAGGGTACTTAGCAAACCCGACAATCAATGAGAAGATATGGTCTTCTCAAACACCTTTCTCTTTTACAACAAGAACTCTCTAAAAAGAGTAGATAAAGAGATACAATATTAGCTCTATGAATAACTCAAAGTTGTCTCTCAATTGGCTCAACAAAAGCTCTAAAATGATGCACAAATAATATCAATATGTACATGAATAATGAGAGGTGTTGTGTTCCTCAAATCAGCTCAAAAGACCTCTATTTATAGGTGTTATAAGTTGTATGTCCGTTGCTTAATTGACAATCAATTATGCTGATTTTATGCAAGATAATCGATTATCGGATTTGCATAATCGATTATCAGCTTACCGTTACAAAATCGGAAGCTGATTTTGTACTAGAATAATCGATTATTGGATTTGCATAATCGATTATCTGCCCCGTTCAAAAACTTTGGCAACGGATACAAGATAATCGATTATGTCCAAGTGTATAATCGATTATCCTACTCTGCGGAAATTTCCAATAAACGGAATTTCCCAGAATAATCGATTATCACTTTTGCATAATCGATTATTCACCTATGCTGTCCAGAATTGAAAACTTACTTCAAAAATCATTTTGGTTAAAAATGAAAACGTTAAAATTATTTTGTTTGAAGTATTTGAAATATGTTTATGATAAATATGATTTGATAAAAAGATATTATGCATATTTATGATGACCTATGTTGAGCCAAAAGACGAGATAACTTAAACATTGCTCTTACATTGGTTCTACCTAACGACCTACGCCTTGGGTCTTCGGTCTTGAACTTTTGAGCTCGTCTTTAGCTTTTCCATGCAATCCATTCATCAATATGCTTCTCGGCATTCAATCTTGATTGTTTGTCATATAATAACGTTGTTTGACACTTGACTTCATTGTTTGTCATTCATCAAAACCTATGCCTGAAAATCATGCTAATACAACCAAAGCACACATATCATGGATAGAATGATTTTCTACACAAAGCAGCAATACAAGCATGCGCAAATCATGCCGAGGTGCACGACCCACTCCAACAGAAAATAAACTATGCACTGCCGATGGTCAAACAACGCGAAGATGCATCTATTACCAGCTTGCAAATAATACATGCACCGTGGTCAAATATAAATAAACACAACAATCAGTCAATCAAGAATTCATAAGGGTTCAATTATCACAAGAAAATCAAATTCTCTTTTAAAAATTCAAAAAAATAAAGTTTAATCTTTTTAGAAATTCATTTACTAATTCGATGTGATTTAAGGAATTCAAGATATCAATAGGTTCACCAATAATCCAAGTATAGCATGCTTTTGGGTCCTAACTAACCGGACAATAGCGTAATATTAGCTATGCACAAACTTTCGTCACCTCGTGCGTACGTAGCCCCCACAATTAAGAGCACATAACTAATTATTTCACCTATGGGGATAATTCCCTCTTACAAGTCTAGAAAAGAGGCTCACCTCGCTCCGAAAATCCATAACCGACATTCCACACCCTTCCGAAACTCAAATTGATGCACAAGGCTCTAAAACAAGCCAATAGTTTTGCATATCCATTAATACATGATAAACTACTCATATTAACCCAATTTATAATAATTTATAACCCCGCTCGAAAAGTTGACAAAAAGGCCCTAGGGTCCACGTGCCCGATTTTCCAAAATTTTCGAAGAATAAGTTTACCCACAGATTCACGAACTCAAATATATAATTTTCTCTAAATTTCATACCCAAAACTGTGGTCAAAATCCAAAAATATTAATTTTCTAGGTTTTTTCTCAAACCCCAAGTTTTCTACCAATTTACATGTTAAAATCCATACAAAATCAATATATTTAACTCAAGATAGGTGGAGTTAGCTTACCTTGTTGATGATGATGAAACACCCCACTTGAAGCTCTCCAAAATCACCCATACCAAGAGAAAAATGGGTGAAATGAACTGAAACCCCGATCTTAAAATACCCTTCTGCCTCCAGCAATTTCCGCACCTGCGGTCCTATGACCGTTTTTGCGGTTCCGCGGGTGCAGCCACTCTACCGCATCTACTGGTCCTTCCCAAGCCCCCTTATTTCCGCTTATGCGACTTCTCCATCGCATGTGCAGTTCCGCATCTGCGGTCCCTTCACTGACAACCCAAAACCGCATCTGCGATTAAATTTATCGCTTCTACGGGACCTCTTCTGCGGTGAACCCTCCACAGAAGTGGTCAAGCCAAACTTATGAAATTCTTCTAAAATGCTAACTTCTACAATAGGCGCCAAAACACTCTCGGGTTATCCAAACCCCGAACCGGACATACGCCTAAGTCCAAACCATCATACGAACCTACTGAACCTTCAGATCCCAATTCTGAGGTCATTTACTCAAAAATCTAATCATAGTTAATTCTTTTATTTTAAAGCTTCTGAAATGAGAATTCTCTTTCCAAATCAACTCTAAATTTCCCGAAATTCAATTCCGACCATGCGTATGAGTCATATTACCTGAAATGAAACTGCTCATGGCCTCAAACTGCTGAACGACACGCTAGAGCTCAAAACGACCAGCGTTACAACAAACTTCACGACAGTAAGTGTATATCAATAATCCTCTCTCTTTACTTTTTCTATGAGTTTAATTTTGCACTCACAATTTGTTTATAATGATAGATAAGAATTCTGTTTATGCACACTTCGTTAGGTACACTTATTTTCCAGTATTTTTGAGTTTTCCATCATATGTTCGATATTGTCCCACTTGGACGGTAAAGTTTTCCCTCTTAACGATAAATTGTTCTTAGGACTTAAATACGAGATAAGGATGGAGAGCTACTTACCACCTCATCTGAGGGTAGAAGGATAGTAGGAGTTACGGGTTTGGCCGAACTTATTAGTTTTTGTACAAATTATATATTTGTCTTATCAAGTTTATTAAATATATATAAAATATTAATTTAGAACCCAATAACTTAAAGAATTTACAATTCTAAACAATAAGTTTGGAATCTTGGTTTCGCTTTTGACCCACCACATTCATTGTTATTCTAATTTTCATTGAAGGTTTCATTGGATTATCCATTAGAATATCTTACCTGGATAAGTGGTACCAAGTATTCAAATCGTTTAAGATCAATAATATTTGGCACCAACAAGGGTTCCTATGGACCGTATGGCAGCATTAGGATCAATCAATCAGTCGCTTACAAAGAGTTCAAGTTTGAAATAGGAGATGATCGTGCTTTTGGTGGATTCCACGGCACCAAACATAATACTTTCATTGAGATTACTGTGAAGACCATCACATCCTCCATGATCACATCCACAAATTCTGGAGTCATGACAAGGTCTAAAAGGAAAAAGAATATCAATTAATATCAAAAAAGAATATATATATATATATATATATATATGTTAGTCTTGTTGAATTCTCATGTGTGTATATATATACACACACATCTGGTAAGACTTGATTCTCATATGAACTACAGTTCTTACTATTTCTCTTTATGCTTACCTTTTTTCTATGCTTGATAGTTGATGTCCATGAATTTTTCATATTAGATCGTTGTATTTGTTGCTTTTTGGTTACGGTTACTAGATAAGAATTTATTAGCAGAGAATGATGAATTATCAGCAATTACTTTCTTTGTACATGTGCCTTTTGTATTTTTTTTATTAAAAAGGTGTGGATGTGCTGATTTATTACGCATTAAACTAAAGAGAGTTATTACAATGTTATATTGATGTTATTGAAACAGTCTTAATAATTCTTTGCGGAAAGTAGAGAAAATAAATAAAGGTGGTTCACTCCATAAGGTGTTCGCCGCACTCAGCGTTAGTATGTGAGTTGCAGTTGCTCCCAAACTTCGCTACTTTGTGCGCCACATTCAGTGTTAGTACGTGAGTTACAGCTGCAGCTGCTTCCAAATTTTGTTACTGTATGCGCCACTTAATTTCCTTCATGGCAAATATACCTAACTTTCGGTTGGTCTAGTGCGTGGAACAAGAACTTACAATCATAAAAAAACTAACATTAGCTTTATTGTGATAATTGTCATGTAGTAAATTTAGTAATACCTGCCAGTCTATTCTTACTGTAAACGGAATTCGATTTTTTGTAAAAGCAAATTTCAATCCTTTTAGCAGGGCCTTTGTTTTAATTTATACCCCTATTGTTTTCCAAATTCCTTGGTGCCAGCCAGTCTATTTCGTCATTTGGGAAAAGCATAAGGATATTGTAGTGGACCTTTAATTACTATGGTCATTAATAGCCATAGTAATTAATGTTTGACACTCTTTGTTGTTGGGACGTTAACGCACAACTTAAAAAGAACACAGGCTAGCTAGTTTTAGAATTGATTATTTAAAAATAACGAGTAATTACAAAGTTATTAAAAAATAGTTATTATTTTATTATAATACGAAAAATTTCATTATAATATATTAAAGATCGGTGCACCTGTGTATGAAATTCTAGCATATTATACCGGAACTCCAACACGCGAAAAGTTTCAGTATAATATACTGGAGATTTGAGCACATGCTGAACCGACATATTATACTGAAGTACGGTATAATATACCGGAGTTCCAGCACAAGTATACTGGAACTCCATTTATTATACTGGAGTATTTTTTCTAATTTTGAACAGTATTTTCGCTCAAATTTATCTTTACTTAAAAATGGCTAAATTTTAATTAACTTGTAAAATGTGACTATTTTTAAATGACCACTTATAAATTTGATATTTTTGAATTTCTCCCCACGATAACCTGTCTCTCTCTAATAGTACTTTTGGATTGTTTTCATTATTTCATATTGCATCAACTTGATGAATCAAGATTTGGTTATAGACTCGTTGATTTATTAACAGAGCACACCCAAAAGTTGGAATCTATAAATCTTGAAATTGCCGAAAACTCTGTCTAATCGGCGAAAGAATTACGCATAAAAATATCTTTCTGTTATGAAATCTCCTATTTAAGGTGAATGTCTATAATTAGAGAGATTCTAGAGTTCTATTCTTGGTAGATAAATCATCCTCCTCCCTATAAATAGAGGTGCTCTCTACCATTGTAAACAACTCCTAACAAGCTCTAAGTATCAATAAGAATACTTCTCTCTCTCTATTGCTCTTGTTCTTGAGTTATTGTTCTTGTCTTTATATTATTTCATAACACGTTATCAGCACGAGACTCTACCGTCTCAAGAAGCTCTTTAAGAAGATTAAGCCGCCGTCAATTTCTCCGCATCGGAGCCACCGTCGTCTGCATCAGTGGAGAAAAGGAAGAAAACATTGAAAATATAATTGGTATACCTTAAAGGTAAGTAATTTACTTTTCCCTTTCAAATTCTTGAAATTTTACGATTTGATTGAATATACAAACAAAGTTTGATTATAACTCTAAAGGAGTTTGTAAGAAATTATAACCACACGAAGTGGTAAAATCTCTATGTCCTGCCATGATTAAATTCATGTATGATTGTGGGCAAATAATTGAAAATCCGTCCCATCGAATTTGCTCCATTCCCTTTAGAGAATGTGGAAGCAGTATATGATAAGTCTGAAAGAAGACTAAAATATTACCATGAAGGTATCAATGAATGTGGACGTGGCAAAGAATTCCGTCCAATTGAATTTGCTCCATTCCCTTTAGAGAATGTGGTAGCAGTATGTGATAAGTCTGAAAGAAGACTAATTACCGTAAAGGTATCAATGGATGTGGACATGGCAATAGACGAAGTTATAATCGTCATTATTGTGGTAATGAGAACAATAAGGATTCTCAAAATAATCTTTCACTTTATGAAAGTAATATTTGACATGAGATTGTGTAAAGCACATGATTTTGATCCATTCCCTGAAGTGAATGTGATAATTGTAATAGAGCCCGTAAGTATGAACACGCTCTTGATGTAATTTTGGTTTACGTCTGACATTATGAAAAGAAAGTTCGTTGCCCTTGAAATTTCGGGCAAGAACTATATGATATGGGTGTTGGATACTTAAATCCATTTTGGATGCTATGGGTCTTGGAGACGCCATTAAAGACAGAAATAATGCATCCACCCAAAACTATGCTAAGGCCTTGATTTTCTTGCGCCATCACCTTGATGAAGGTTTGAAGATTGAATATCTCACTGTCAAGGATCCACCTATCTTGTGGAATGGCTTAAAGAAGAGATATGACAACCTGAAGTTGGTCACTCTGCCACAAGCACGATACGATAAGAACCCAAAAGCAAATAGTTTATAAACTATATATTATCGTTGCGGTGAAAACGGGCACTGGTCAAAGGCTTGCCGTATACCATGACTTTTGGTTGACCTTTATCAAGCATCTCGAAAGAGTAAACGCCCTGAAACGAATTTTGTCTCTGACGACAACTTTGACATCACCCACTTGGATGTGGCAGACTTCTTTGAGCAACCCGAGGGGAAGATAGACCACCTAATCGGTGATGGATCCGTGATGAAAGAAGATGGAGCTATTTGATTTTACTTTACTTGTTTGTATTAGTGAATGAATAAACTAATAGCCATTAGTATTAGCTCGTATTAGTTAGTTCATGATATAATGTTAGTATTAGTTCTTTAGAATGTATCAATATGCTCAAATATCAATAATATTTTTACTTTCCAGTAGAGGTAATCGACTAATCTGAAAAACTAGTCGGTTATCTCATATTTCGCATAAAAACTGCAAAACAATCGATTGTCAATGATCAACAATCGATTGTCTTTAAAACAGTGTGATCTGGAATTTTACAAAAACAGTCAACAATCGATTGTCTATGTCTAACAATCGATTGTCATTAAGACAGTGTAATCTGGAATTTTTCAAAAATCATCCACAATCGATTGTCTTTGTCTAACAATCGATTGTCTTGAAACAGTGAGGTCTGGAAATTTTCAAAAATAGCCAACAATCGATTGTCCATGCATAACAATCGATTGTCTTGAAACAGTGAGGTCTGGAATTTTTCAAAAATAGCCAACAATCGATTGTCAATGCATAACAATCGATTGTCTTAAGACACTGTGATCTGAAGTTTTTCAAAAATAACAAATAATCGATTGTGTGTGTTTAACAATCGATTGTCTATGTTCAAACAATCGATTGTGTGTGTTTAATAATCGATTGTCTTATGAAAAACGCTGAAAATTTTCAAACTGCAAAGTAATCAATTATGGATAACATATCTGATTTTGTTAGTCAACTGTTAGCAGCAGATTTTGAAAATATTATGTGACACAAAAGAATTGAACTTGTTTATTCTTATGTTCTTGTATCTCTTTTGTATGTCAAACTATGGGATAGCAAATATGGATATCTCACAAAGCGAACTTGGATCAACATCCAACTGTAAAAGTATTTGCCTAATTGATTCATGTACTACACATACAATACTCAAAGAAAGGAAGTATTTCTCTCAACTAAATATGTGTAAGGCAAACGTTACTACAATCTCTGGAAGTAGTAAATTGATTAAAGGCTCCGGAAGAGCAATTGTAACTCTGCCCAAGGGCACGACGTTAATCATAGAGAATGCAATGTTCTCCTCCAAGTCTAAGAGAAACTTGTTGAGTTTTAAAGATGTACGCCGGAATGGCTATCATATTGAGACAATGGATGAAGATAATCTTGAATATCTCGTCATCACAAAGAATGTCTCCGGTCAAAAGAGGGTTATTGAGAAATTCCCGTCTTTATCTTGTGGCCTGTATTGGACAAGAATTAGTGCAATTGAGGCACATTCAACAGTAAACCAAAGGGTTACTGATTCCAATACCTTTGTACTTTGGCATGATCGATTGGGACATCCAGGATCGGTCATGATGAGACGGATTATAGAAAGTTCATATGGGCATCCGTTAAAGAATTTCAAAATTCTTTCGAATAATGAATATCCTTGCACTTCGTGTTATCAAGGCAAGTTGATTATCAGGCCATTACCAACAAAGGTTGGGACTGAGTCACCCACGTTTCTGGAACGTATACAAGGGGACATTTGTGGACCTATTCACCCACCTAGTGGGTCGTTTAGGTATTTCATGGTCTTGATAGACGCATCCTGTAGATGGTCTCATGTGTGCCTCTTGTCATCACGCAACCTTGCGTTTGCGAAATTAATGGCACAAATAATTCGACTACGAGCACAATTTCCAGATAATCCAATCAAGTCCATTAGACTGGATAATGCTGCTGAGTTTACATCCCAAGCATTTAATGATTATTGCTTATCAATCGGGATAAAAGTTGAACATTCTGTAGCTCATGTTCACACTCAAAACGGTCTTGCAGAATCGTTAATTAAACGCCTGCAGTTGATTACAAGGCCATTACTTATGAGAACGAGGCTGCCCACTTCGGTATGGGGTCACGCCATCTTACATGCAGCAATGCTAATTCGTCTCAGACCGACGAATTACCACAAGTATTCCCCGTTGCAATTGGTTTTGGGTCATGAACCCAATATATCCCATTTAAGAATTTTGGATGCGCAGTATATGTGCCTTTAGCACCGCCATCCCGCACCAAAATGGGTCTGCAAAGAAGGTTAGGAATATATGTTGAGGTTGAATCGCCCTCCATTATTCGCTACCTCGAAACATTGACAGGAGATTTGTTCACTGCACGATTTGCAGACTGTCAATTTGATGAGACACTTTTCCCAAAATTAGGGGGAGAAGTTGGTGAAACCAAACGGGAAATTTTGTGGAAAAATGCATCATTATCTCATCTTGATCCACACACCTCTATTTGTGAGAAAGAGGCACAAAAGACTATCCATTTGCAAAGAATAGCAAATCAAATGCCTGACGCATTTATAGATTTGAAAAGGATAACAAAATCACATATCCTCGAAGTGAATGTGACAACATTTGATTCACGAATACATATTCATTATTGGAAGAATATGAAGATGAAATTGGTATTAAATATACCACACTCACCCCTAAAAGGAGGTTTGAGATGATACCACACTCACCCCTAGAAGGAGGTTTGAGATGATATATGGCATGAATAATCGTTGGTCACGTACCTATTGTACGCCAAAGTATTTTGGAAATATGACTATTAAAGGACAACGATAATGCAAGAAACATATCTTGCATATAAGTTTGACATGACCATAATGGTATAACTTTCTCTTTAAGAAAGATATTCACCACATGGATGCTGATGAATCTGTGGTAGTACAAAATTAATTGAGAGCTCTAGAAGAGCCAATTATTGCTATGTTGGAGAAACACAATTGGGTATTGTGCTGTAGTAAGTCTCAAAGAAACTTATTCAGTTTCCAAAGTACACGCGAAATCGATTGATTATATTGAGACTATAAATAAAGGAAGGCTTTGATATCTCTTATTACTACAACTTGTAGCGGGGTAATTTGTATATGAAAAGCTACCCGCTTTGTTCTCCAGTTTGTACTACACAAACGAAAGAATGCCACAATAAAGTGGATATCTATTGGTATAAAACCCATGTCATAATAAACCTGAAGTTTATTGATAAGTGCACACGTCATGGTGTAAATTTGAAGTTTACCAATATTGATAATTTATTCAGTTGACATTCGTGTTAGCCATCTCATTTTATGTATGATGTGCAAATTCACATAGGTGAATAATAAAGAACTAGAAAGTTCTTTACGAATTCTCTTGTATCACTTGTTCTCATTAATGAACTGACCAACTAAAGAGTTCGGGTTGAAGCCCATAAATTCTGGAAATATCAAAGGTGAATATGGGCCCATTCACCTGCCATGTATACCACATATGATGCATCTATGATATGGTTACATGCGCAATTGTTATTGACCCGCAGCCTGGCCGGTGCTTGCGAGATAAATTGCTCAGTAATCTAACTTCGAGCATAATTTCCAGATTCTCTACTCAAGATAGTTCATCTTGATAAGTTGGTTTATATCAAAGTAAGTTTAGCAAGATAATTATTGAGTGCTTCCACTTAATAGCTAAACTGTTTCTTGTGAGAACAAAGTTATATATATCAGTTTGATATAAGTTGTATACGAGAGTATATTCTCCCCTCACAAGTGGTTCAAGGTCAGGACCCAAATAATCTCATCTTATTATTAATGTGCTGTGTACATTGACATGATAATGCACAAAGATGATTTCCCAAAGTTGAGGAAACAAGTTAGCTTTTCTAACATGAGGGGGAGACATGATAAACACTTGAGAAAAGGTTACATGGGATGAATTATCATTTGTATATGTATATCCCCGAATATCATGATATGAACTTGAAGTTCATAAAAGGGATAATTCAATTGCAACATATTGCAAAGCATGCTATACGCATTTGCTGACCCAAAGAAAGTAATTAAATGGAAGAGATACAATTCAAGAAGAATTGATTCCATATGAAAGACATGTAGTTTTGAACCTATAGTTCAAATGCTTGAAAGTTTAAAGTCAAAGGTATGTATAGTCAGTTTTCGATATCTTATTTGTCTAGCATGACATGGAAAACTTGACATGCATCTAAAGTCTATTATATGGCTTATATGACTTAACTTGAAAGATTTAAGTTGCTTGAAGCATATGCAATTCTTGGTCCTGAAGTACTATATCCTAAGTACAATTTGTGTACATATGTATCTTGCTATAACTATAAGCATGATGGCATTGAGAATGCATCTATGGAGATATTGAAGAGTTATTCCACGACATTATATGAAGATGTTCATATCTATCAAGAATAATGATTTCAAGGTGCGGAATATTTGTTCAAGTCAATATGGTTGATTTATTTATCAAATCTCTATCAAAGATCGTTTTGAAGATGATGCACAAGATTGGAATGCAAATGCTCAAGGATATAAATTGATGTACTCATTAGGGGGAGTTAATGCGCGTTGCACTCTTTTTCCCTTACAAGGTTTTGTCCCACCGGGTTTTCCTTGCGAGGTTTTTAACGAGGCAACCAATAGGCGCATATTCAAACATGTGTACTCTTTTTCCTTTCTTTAATTTTTCCCATTGGGTTTTGGTTTTAAGGTTTTAACGAGGCACATTGTTGAATAGACATTCAAGGGGGAGTGTTATGAAATCTCCTATTTAAGGTGAATGTCTATAATTAGAGAGATTCTAGAGTTCTATTCTTGGTAGATAAATCATCCTCCTCCCTATAAATAGAGGTGCTCTCTACCATTGTAAACAACTCCTAACAAGCTCTAAGTATCAATAAGAATACTTCTCTCTCTCTATTGCTCTTGTTCTTGAGTTATTGTTCTTGTCTTTATATTATTTCATAACACTTTCCACTATTTCCCTATGTTTTTTCACGTTTTTCACATATAAGAAAATTATCTATTTGAAGAAAGTAGGGATAGTGACATTAGAAAATTGCCCTTTGCTGAGGAGAGGATAGAAGGGAAAGAGATTGAAAAAGAAATATAAATGATCAAATTAGGACAATAAAATATATTTTTTCAAGTAATAAGTAAAAAAGAAGAAATAAGAAGCAATATGCCAAAAAGGTGAAAAAATAGAATATATTGAGAGATCGAAAAAGAAAAAGAGAAAGAATGTGTGTGTGGGGAGGATGGGGGGGGGAGAGCTACACGTTCGTTTAATTCACGTTGTAGATGATCGAAATTAAATATTTTTTTAATATATTTGAAATGCGAGCTTAAATTTAAAAAAATTATCCTTTCAAATGAAATTAAGTAATTACTTTGTAAAATTTTATATACGAAGAAAAAGAAATCATATCCCACACTTATAATTGAGCAAAAAAAAATTCCAATATTAGAAACAAATTTACGATCATATTAGACTCGGACATACTTTTAAAAGTTAAGGTCTCTTCTTATGGTTTAATAAAAGAAATACAAATAATATTCTACAGAAAATAACAAAAATGACCCTTAACAAGATTTATCTATTAGACTTAATAGGAACCATGAAAAGAATATTTATATAAAAAACTATTAGAGTCATATTAAATCCAAAAACTGCAACATTAAAAATTGTGCCAACTATATAGCAGATCAAAAAAAGCAAAATTCACCAAAATAACAAAAAATGCAGAAGCTTCACCTTCAAATGTGAAATATTTTCATTTGTTTTTCTTTTTTATGGTTCCTCTCAAATCTAACCATTCCACAAAATTATAAACATAAGGGACCATTTTTGTCATTTTGGCCAATAAGCAACGATCTAATGTAACCTCCCGCGTACTCCCTCATACATTCAACTGTGCTCCGACGAACATTTTCACTTCTCAAATCTCGCCGCCGACGAGCTTCCGTCTGATATAGGTTTGCTTCTTTTCTTAATCTTTCCTATTTTTTTTTAGTCTTTTTCCTTTTCTTTCATTCTTATTTTCTCCTTCATTCTGTTTCGTGAATTAACCTTACACTTACTCTAATTGCTTTTCCCCAAGTTCGTGGTTTTAACTAGGGTTTAAACGAAATCGCTTTTAGTTTTGGATTTTTTTAAAAACTACTTAGTTCTTGCATTTTTTTTTCTTACCTCTTTGTTAAAGAATTAAACTGGTGAAATCTGCCGTTAATTAAGGTTGAATTGTTTGTTTAGATTACAAGAATTACATTTTTTAAAGAAGTTATTTAGTATTAAAAATGGGTTTCAATTGCATATTCTGGCACGTACCATTTAAACTTCAAGCAAATTCAAAACATATACGAGATTTGGTTTGTGAATTTGCAGTAGATGAACAGGTTATTAGCGTCTTAATAATCTCCTCCACATTATATGCAATTATGCAAATAGTCGTACCTCTTTCTTTGTAGACTGTGTTTGGTCAAGTAAAGATCTTCCGGCGACTTATAAAATCCACTAAATGAGTACAAATTATAGAGTTCGAGCCCAGTAAATCAAATATGTTCAATTATATCCACTAAATGAGTACAAATTATAGAGTTCGAGCCCAGTAAATCAAATATGTTCAATTATAGAGTTCGAGCCCAGTAAATCAAATATGTTCTCTCAGAATCCTAAATTCAAACCGATAATGTTTCAAATCCTGATCCGTCTCTGCAGCCACTAGCCATGAAAAATACTCTGCTTTTAAAGGTGCTCTGTTTCTCCATATCAATTACCATGGCCATACTTGTTGTCTACTTTGGACAAAACTTAATACGTTCACTTCGCTGAAAAAAAGGCCATCCTCACGTTCCTTCCTGTTATCCTTTCTGGTAATAAGTGTTGAGCTTACAAGCTATCTATCATCTACACAAAGCTGCTCATTTCCTCTTTTTGCCAATTAATTCATCTTCTTTCCCATCAGTGCACCTTCTTCTAAGAGAAATATTCCATCCATGACTAGGCCAGTAATATATATATATATAAATTTAAATGCATTCATCCAGGCTTCACCTTATGTGGTTGGTGGAGAGTTTGGCCATGACCGCTCCCTTGTATATTACTGCAAAAGAAAGGTACAGTGGAGGAGAACATAAACCTAACCTCCAAGTCCTAAGATGGCTCTCTAGTTCACATCCTTACTAAAAGTCGTAATCCAGAAACCATAATCTAAGGTAGACAGTAGACTACCTAGATAGCAAGCAGCTTATATGGGAGGACTCCCCCCATTAACAATGGAACATAGCTAAAGTAAATAAGGGAGACTCTCCCCTTACAGCCATATACAATGCATGTGATTATTTACTATGCTGAAAATGGTGGGGAACTGAATCTTTGAGGGGTGTCTGGCCTAACCATCTCTCTTCCCAAAATAATGTTTTTTACCATCACCTATTTTGATGTAAATGTGTTCTAAGAACATACTCTATAAGTTTCTGATATATTTCCAATTCCCAATTCTGCTTAAAGTAACAATTCTTCAAAATGGGTTCGAATCACTAACTTATTAGCTTAGCTTTCGAGCGTACGTCGACCTTGAAATTGTGATGTGGTTCTCTCTCTCTGAACTCTAATATTTGATTTTTTTTGCCTCTTCTCCAATTTTGCATGTGGTACTTCTTTTATTTACCTTTCTTTACTTTATGTAGTTTGAGAAGTGACTTTGTCCTATTTTCTTGATACTATCTAGGTCAAGGTTAATGGTCATTAGCTCAGATTAGCTTTTCAGGTACACTGAAGAAATATTATGAATGCGGATACAGTGGTGGATAACATGTGGTAGAGAAAACTGGATGGTCTAAATCTAAAACTGGTCTTAGACAACAACAACAACAACAACAACAACCCAGTATAATCCCACTTAGTAGGGTCTGGGGAGGGTAGTGTGTACGCAGACCTTACCCCTACCCTTGGGTAGAGAGGCTGTTTCCAAATAGACCCCCGGCATCCTTCCCTCCAAGAACTTCCCACCTTGCTCTTGGGGAGACTCGAACTCACAACCTTTCGGTTGGAACTGGTCTTAGAGTTATCAATTAAATGAGAGTAAGATGTAAAAGGAAGTGTAAATTCCGTGGAGGCATTGACATTTCATTGACCCAGCAATGACATAAATAAAATTGCTGAATTCCTTAGTTTGTGTGTTTATTTTCATGAACTTCCATTTAATCAGCATTCATCATGATAAATTGTCGTTCCTGTGAACTTTCTCCTGTTGCATCCATTACAAAATAATGTCCTTCACAACTGGAAACACTTTTGATATGTGGGCTTTTGTTATCTATGGTAGCTAAGCTGCTACATGTTGCTTGTTAAAGTTTAAAGCTATATAGACTAGGATCGAAAAGATTATAGCCTTACGCTTAGTGGTTATCCAAATTTTCTGCTTGTAGCTGTATATGAATCTGAAGAATCATATTTCAGACAATAAAATGTAATAGTTGAAACCTGTGAACCACTCAAACAATACAATCAGGTTTGTGGTGTAGAGAAACTATGCATTCTCTAATATATGGTGTGGTATTTAATAAATCTTAATCTCCATTTTTCCACTTTGTATATCAGCTTCTCCGCACATTAATTGATTCCTTGTTTTACCATTATTAGGTTATCGTCAATCAGTGTTATAAATGGTCAACAATTGAACCGATGCCTGCTATGAAGGTTCAGATACTAATTTCTTCCATTTCATGCTCTTCTTTCTACATGTTGTCAACGTCATTTTAATCTGCAAAGATATTATATTATGTGATATTAATATTGCATGCTATATACTTATCAACGAAAATGAATTATATTGTGTGCTATACAAGGTACGGTTTTGGTTCTATATGTTTGAATCTTAACCATTTCTGCTCTCTCTTCATCTTTCGTTCTATCAATGAAGTGAAATATCCAGATCTCTAAAGGAGAAGGGTTGATGGGAGGCATTTGGGGAAGTCGCCCCGATCTGATATCTTACGAATCAATAGTAAATCTACAGCTGCCATTCTCAAAAAATAGTAAATTGACAGCGGCTTTAGCAACTCCAGTAAAGCCAAAAGTCTAGCTAGTGGCTTGCATTTAAGTCTGAGTTCAGTTCCTATTGAGAATAAAAGTGGAAATCTTTTACTTCATAAAGAAAACAGGAAATCTTTTATGTTGGAGGCTATGTTTTAGAAGTATTCCTAGTGGATAATGTCGGAAACATAACTTTATTCTGAAGCTAATTAGTGTTTCCAGTGCAATATATTTTCGTTGCGGTTTTACTCCAAGTCAAGAAGTCTGAAGCATTTTCAAATTTATTGAATTACATGTGAGTTGATGATTCGGTAGCTTTTAGAACTTTATGTTTTTATTCTGCAATCTGGTCTTCCGATTTAGTCATTTACTTTTGCCTCCATATTCCTTATTCCATGTTTGCGAAATGTGAAGAAGTGAGTTTGATGATATTAATTCTTTTCAATTTGAATATAAAGGGAATTGAGACCTCTAGGCTTTTATGTTATTTGCATCACCAGCTAATCTAGGCAAACATAGTGGATTTGTTTTCCTTGACTCCAATCCATGCACTGCACCCTTCCGGTCCTGTGTAATGGTTCTATCTGTTTTGTCCCATTATAGTGCAAGCTTCGTGCATATAATATTAACCTGAGATGAAATAAAAGGTGTGGCCTTGTGGTAAGTAGGAGAACCATGAAGTCTCAGGTTCAAATCTGAGTGGAGGCAAAAATGAATGACCTCTTCCTCTTTGTTATATGGCATGTTCCCTGTATTTGCTCTCGTCATTGGTTGGTGGAACCGTTTTTCGGGTTAACATTTTGTTTTACTTTTTATTTGATTGTTATTTTTGCGCTTACGCGCCGCAAGCGGGCTTAGACGAGGAGGCTAAGAGGCGCTTTTGGGAGGGCTTGGATGATCTGATGAGTAGTATTCCCCAATCTGAGAAGCTAGTTATTGGAGGAGACTTTAATGGTCATATTGGGGCTAATGCTGGTGGTTATGGCGAGGTGCACGGTGGCTTCGGCTTTGGGGTTAGGAACGGAGGATGCACGTCACTGCTTGATTTTGCCAGGGCTTCCGAGCTTCTGATTGCGAACTCGATATTTCAGAAGAGGGAGGAGCATTTGGTCACCTTCAAGAGTTCGGCGGTGAGGACTCAGATTGATTACCTCCTCTTCAGAAGGAGCGATAGGGGTATGTGCAAGGACTGCAAGGTTATTCCGGGAGAGTCCCTTTGACTCTTCATAGACTCCTAGTGATGGATGTCGGTCTCTGGGTGAAGAGGAAGAGGAGGGGTGCTCGGGGACAACCGCGGATTAGATGGGGTGTTTTGACTAAGGAGAAAGCACAGGAGTTGGGGAGGAGGTTAGCTGAGGGCGGAGCTTGGCGAAGTTCTGGGGCAGCGGGCGCTATGTGGTCAGAGACAGCGAACTTGGTTAGGGAGGTAGCACGGGACGTGCTCGGGGTAGCCAAGGGCTATTCAGGCAGACATCAAGGTGACTGGTGGTGGAACGATGTAGTTGAAGGAAAGGTGGAGGTGAAGAAGGCGGCGTTTGCTAAGTTGGCAGGGAGCACAAGCGAGGAAGAACAGAGAGCGAACAGGGAGATCTACAAGGTGGTGAGGAAAGAAGCAAAGCTGGCGGTTACGGAAGCTAAAAACGCGGCGTTTGGTCGCATGTACGAGGAACTAGGGGAGAGAGGCGGGGACAGGAAGTTATTCCGGTTAGCTAAAGCAAGGGAAATGAAGGCACGTGATCTTGACCAAGTTAGGTGCGTCAAGGGCGAGGATGGTAGAGTTCTGATGGGGATTCTCAATTCAAGCAGAGGTGGCAGACGTACTTTCGAGACTTACTTAACGAGGAGGGGGATCGTAACATAGAGCTACGGGAGTTGGGGCATTCAGAGCAACATAGAGACCTTGGATACTGCAGGCGCATTAGGGCGGAGGATGTCATGGTTGCTTTGCGTAGGATGAGTAGGGGTCGAGCGACCGGGCCTGACGAGATCCCGGTGGAGTTCTGGAAGTGCATGGGTAGGTCAGGAGTGGAGTGGCTCTTCAGGTTGTTCAATGCGATCTTCAGGACCAAAAGGATGCCGGATGAGTGGCGGTGGAGTACAGTGGTGCCCTTGTACAAGAACAAAGGGGATATCCAGTGCTGCAACAACTATAAGGGTATCAAATTAATAAGTCACAGCATGAAGGTCTGGGAGCGGGTGATCGAGGCGAGGGTGAGGGATATGACATCTATATCTGTGAACCAGTTCGGTTTCATGCCGGGTCGCTCCACTAAAGAAGCTATCCACCTTGTCAGGCGGCTGGTGGAGCAGTTCAAGGATAAGAAGAAGGACCTGCACATGGTGCTTATCGACTTGGAGAAGGCGTATGACAAGGTCCCAAGGGAGGTGCTATGAAGGTGCTTGGAGGCGAAGAGCGTGCCGGAAGCCTACATCAGAGTAATCAAGGATATGTAAGATGGAGCTAAGACTAGGGTTAGGACGTTGGGTGACGACTCAGACCATTTTCTAGTGGATATGGGGCTCCATCAAGGATCGGCGCTTAGCCCTCTCTTGTTTGCCTTGGTGATGGATGCTCTAACCCGACATATTCAAGGGGATGTGCCTGGGTGTATGCTATTTGCTGATGACATAGTCTTGATAGACGAGACGAGGATCGGTGTTATTGAGAGGTTAGAGGTATGGAGACAGACTCTCGAGTCTAAGGGTTTCAAAATAAGCAGATCTAAGACTGAATACCTGGAGTGCAAGTTTAGCGCCGAGCCGAGCGAAGTAGGCAGGGTGATTGGATCTCAGGTCATCGCCAAGAGGGACAATGTCAGATATCTTGGGTCGGTGATTCAGGGCGGACGGAGAGATTGACGGGGACGTCACTCATCGTATAGGAGCGGGGTGGTCAAAGTAGAGGCTTGCATCAGGAGTCCTGTGTGACAAGAAAGTTCCACAGAAACTCAAGGGGAAATTTTATAGAGTTGTGGTTAGACCTGCAATGTTGTATGGGGCGGAGTGTTGGCCAGTAGAGAACTCTCATGTTCAGAGAATGAAGGTTGCGGAGATGAGGATGCTCAGGTGGATGTGCGGGCTCACCAGGTTAGATAAGATTAAGAATGAAGTTATTCGAGAGAAGGTAGGGGTGGCCCCGGTGGATGAGAAGATGCGAGAAGCGAGACTGAGGTGGTTCGGGCATGTGCGGAAGAGAAGTCCTGATGCTCCGGTGAGGAGTTGTGAGTTGGTGGTAAATTGTCGGCGTTCACTGAGGCAGAGGGAGGCCTAAGAGGTATTGGGGAGAGGTGATTAGGCATGACATGGCTAGAATGCGGGTTTCCGAGGACATGACCCTTGACAGGAAAGTCTGGAGGTCTAGTATCAGGGTTGTAGGATAGAGGCTCCCAGAGTTTTTGTACTCCTCACCCGGGGTTGGGTGAGGCTTGGCAGGGCTATCCATAGATGATTTGTATTTTGGAGTGTCTCCCTTATGGTAGTTATTTGTGGTAGTTATTGTATGATATTATTGCATGCTATCTTATTTATGGTTCTTATGTTTAGATAATTATTTACGCTATTTCTACTGGAGTTAATAATGCTCTTTTGTTTTTGTTTTTGTTTTTCCTTTCCTTCACTGAGCCGATGGTCGATTGGAAACAGCCTCTCTGCCCTTTCGGGTAGGGGTAAGGCTCGTCTACATATTACCCAGACCCCACTTTGTGGTACTATACTGGGTAGTCGTTGTTGTTGTTGTTTGATTGTTATTTTTGTTATTCTTCAATAACATATTGCAGCCAGAAATTCTCTTGTAGTTAGATGCACCCCCCACCCAAACCCCCCACCACACACACACACACCCAACCCCCTCTTTTTTTCATTGTTTTGCATGTTGGTTTATCTTTTAGAAAAAAGTGGTTTTCTATGATATAGTTCTTCAGCTCCTTATTTATTAACATACATTAGAAAATTGGGAACGCTCTTGCTGATTCCAATAATCTCAATCATTGATGGAAGAGATTACTTTTGAATGCAAATATATTTTCTTGTTAATATGCCCCTTTTTTTCCCTTGTTCTGGCCAGACTGCTGTTCATGGTGGGATTGGGCACGTATTCAGCAAACTAACAAAGGAGATTGGAGATCCTGTTGACTTTGAACTTCCAGATTGGTTAAATAAATGGCAATCGATGCCCTATACCTTTATAAAGCGCAGTATCCTTCCATTTGATGGTCTTAATATTTGTTGCCTAGATATTCTTCACCGATGTATTAAATTCTCTTTCATATTGTGATAGTTTACTTCCTAAACGGACACTGTTCACTTCTACATATCTTGGATAAGATCTTTGTGCTTCATCTCATTTGTTTTTTAACTTATGTTTTCTATTTGACCTGCATAGTCCATTATCTTTGTGATCTTGCTTGAATCCTCCTCCTTTTCTCCTTCAGTTGGCATTAACTACTTGAAGATATATACCTTACTAAGAAGGTAAAGCGAGGTGTGGAAGATGATGGTATATTTTGTTCCTGCAGCTCAACGGCAGAATCTTCTGCTGTGTGTGGCAAGGATTGTCTCTGTGGGTGAGGATGATTTAGATTAAGCTCCGCTTGCAGTCAGGAAATTGGAACAGTGTTACCTATATTTGTGGAAATAATCGGCTCGACGACTTGGTTCATAAATTCTTTAATTAGAGTTCTCAATGGTTCTTTAGCTGACAGCCTCCTGCTGTTACATGCATTTTATTTCCACTTAAATCTTTGTGAATATAGCGTATATAGCATGTTTTAGACTCTTAGCATTTTTGGCATGTAAACTAGTGGCATTTTCTGCTGATATTCGTGTGGTACTCTTTTGCTTGTCCATGATTTCTGTGGTGTAATTTCTATTCAGCATACTTAAAGGAGGCAACGGAAAAAAGTTAGGTTGGTCCTTTTTTTTGGGTTTATCTTCTTACTCTTTTTGAAGGAGAGTGGACCATTAAATAGTGGCTAAGGGGAAAGTGGAAAAGGGGAGGACTGTTGATGGGATTGGAACCATGCACCTAAGTGTTGCAACCATTGCTCTGCAACTCCGATCCCGGGTTAGGTTGTTTAGTTTAGCTCATGTGGCTAGTCTACCATTCATTTTCTTTTGTTTAGCTCTTATGTTTATTTATTTATTTTGGGGTAACTTTTGTAAGGTTCTATATCTCTTTGGCAGTTTTTATTCTAGATGATTGATATGTTTTGTTAATTGGAAGGATGAGCGGCTTAAAGATTTTATTTCAGCATTTTTATGACATTTGAAACAGCTTTAGAGAAGTGTGGTTTTCAGACTTTTCTTTAATCTTACAGCATGCTGATGTCTAGCTGCTCCTCGGGATGTAAATGTGGGAGTTCTTGTCTGAATAAGCCATTCCACCAACGTCGTGTGAAGAAGATGAAATTAGTGAAGGTAGACACTGAAGAACTTCGAGCAGATTCAGATATTTGAACAAATATCACTTAAAAAACGCATGTTGACTGCTTAGTTGTTTTTAACTTCTGTGGAAGTCATATATCATCTTTAGAAAACTGAGACTGAAAAACTTCCAATAGAGCCTTGATATTTTGCATTTTTCAATAGTCTATACATTTGTTGACCTTGAGCTGTGGTTTTGACCTAGACTTTTTCTTTTTTGGTAATTAAACATTATTTCCACGTAAATATATATAAGTATATCTCCTAAGTTTGGACATGCATCCCCAAACTTAGTAACATCTCTTCCTCAATGCCTACTCTAAGGATAATAGTTGAGCTTTTGCAGACTATTCCTCAATCTACTATGACTATGACCTATACAATGAATGTCTCTAACTATTTGTCGAGTAATATCTTTACTGCTTCTCTTAATCTTGTGAAAGATCCTTCTGTTCCTTTCCAGCCATATGTGATACACTGCTCCAGTCTATCTTCACTGCTTCTCTTAATCTTCTGAAAGATTCTTCTGTTCCTTTACAATGGTTTTGGATCCATTGCCTTTCACCTGTTTTATTGCCCATTTGATCTCCTCATCCCATCCGTTTGGTTCTCGATTGATATCCATCCATTTTAGTAACGGTTAAGGGTCAAATATATCCTTGTACTATTAAAAATAGGCCATATTTATCCTCCGTTTGAATTCTTTATCAAATATGTCCCCACCGTTATACATTAGGGCCATATATATCCCTCAGCCGTTAAAACACTCTCCCATATATTTAAATTACGGTTAATGGTCAAATATATCCTTATACTATTAAAAATAGGCCATATTTATCCTCCGTTTGAATTTTTTATCAAATATGTCCCCACCGTTATATTTTTATCAAAACACCCTCCCATATATTTTTAGTAGCACGTGGAATCTTATGATTGGACTAGACGACCCGCCCCACTCCTTTAATTAAACCCGCCCCGACCCAATGAAATTTAGTCTTCTTCTCCGTTCAATCCCTTCAATATGCTTATGTCTCTGCAAAATGCATGCTTCTTTGCTATTTGATGAAAAAGTTTTTTGAGGGTGCCTTAAAAAGTAGGGAGTGATAACAATCCTGTGCCATAAATATGAGATGGACCGAAAAAAAGAAGAAATTGAGTATGTTATTTATTAAATGGGTAGTTTTTGTGTCTGGTTCATTGCATAACTTATGTAGTACAACACCATATTGATTTCTAAACTATTATCCATTTGAATGCTTATCGGATACTAGTACTACTATTGCGATTCTATTTTTTTCCTTTATAATTCATGTACTTGCAGCTATACGATATGCGAGAAATTTAGTAAGTCTAGAAGCCAAAAACTTAACAGACCGCAACTCTACATGAAGATGCCAATTTGGAACGGAGAAGAAGACTAAATTTCATTGGGTCGGGGCGGGTTTAATTAAAGGAGTGGGGCGGGTCGTCTAGTCCAATCATAAGATGCCACGTGCTACTAAAAATATATGGGAGGGTGTTTTGATAAAAATATAACGGTGGGACATATTTGATAAAAAATTCAAACAGAGGATAAATATGGTCTATTTTTAATAGTATAAGGATATATTTGACCCTTAACCATAATTTAAATATATGGGAGAGTGTTTTAACGGCTGAGGGATATATATGGCCCTAATGTATAACGGTAGGGACATATTTGATAAAGAATTCAAACGGAGGATAAATATGACCTATTTTTAATAGTACAAAGATATATTTGACCCTTAACCGTTTTAGTAATCTTCTCCAAACATCTTCTGTGAAAGAGCAAGTAAAGAAGATATGGTTGTGACTTTCCATCTCATGCTCACACACTGGACATTCTGGCCTTACTTGCATTCCCCATCATATCAGTCTATCTTTTGTATACAAACTCCCCTGAACTGCCGATACATAATAAATTTCCATTTTGTACAACTTCTGTTATTGCACAACAATTGACTCCAGCTCACCTTCAGAAATTCCCCTCTTAGTTGCTTATAAATTCCTCTAATGGAAAATGAATAAGTTTGCATTACCCTTCCTGTGTCCAAACCTGCTTCAGTCAAGTATTTTCCAGCTTGTAGTATCTTCCTTACAATCCAAGAAGCTTGCTTTGCATCAACTTCCCATGGTTCCCTTCCTTGTATATAGTATGCATGCACTCATTTGATCCATAGTTTATCCTTTTTCTTACCCAAGTTGAAGTTCCACAGATGTTTCAACAGAGCTGCCCTATTCCATGTATTGAGGTCTGTGACATTCAGTCCTCCCTTAGTTTTATTCCTTGTATTTTTTCATTCAATCTTTGTCATATGTGATTATTCCTAAATGATACTTAGCTGATGTGGGTTATATGTTGATTGTAGTGTGTCAAACTCAATGTATATTTGTCAATTTAATAATGGTAGATGATTTCTACTTTTGTTGGCAAAAATGGATTGGAATAAGGTAAAAAGTTTATAACTTTGGGAGGAAAATCCGTACTCATTGATATATGTTTCTTTCACATCTTTTTTGAGAATGATGTTTGTTTGAACATCTAATGACTGGTATTAGTATACGTAAAGTTATTCTATTATCAAAACTGTATGATATATTACTTTGCTATTATCAAAACTGTATGATATATTACCGGAGTATTAAAAATATTATGGACTATAAATAATCATCCTAGTGAGTCCTGCTGCATAGTTGCTCAATCATGTGTTAGTAGTACTTATAGTGGGCGTTTGGACATAAGAATTGTGATAAGGATAAGGTCTGCGTACACACTACCCTCCTTAGACTCCACGGTGTGGGATAATATTGGGTATGTTGTTGTTGTCGGACATAAGAATTGTAAAATTTCAAAAACAAAGTGAAAATAAATTTTCAAGTGAAAATGATATTTGAAAATTAGAGTTGTGTTTGGACATGAATGTAATTTTGGGTTGTTTTTTGAAGTTTTGTGAGTGAAAATTTTGAAAAACAGGTTTTTGGAGTTTCTAAAATTTTCGAAAAATTTCAAAATTCATCTTCAAGTGAAAATTTGAAATTTTATGACTGAACACTGATTTTGAAAAAAAGTGAAAAAATTCTTATGTCCAAAGAGCTCATAGTCTATTAAGTCTTGTAAATCCTTCATCATGCCTAGTCTCTTTCTATTTCTTGTTAGCTGCTTCACCAAGTAAAGAAGCTCTTCAGTTCCCCATTTTGGTTTTTATCAAGTGTTTTCTGGCTAGTAGTGAAGGAAGAATGACTAGAAGTTTCACCAATGTTCTTGGTTGTGGTTTATTTGGTTAAGGATTGCTGAATTATCCTCGTTTCCCTTATTCCTTCGTCTAGTTTTTCTTTTTCTTAAGTTTATCTACTGCCATTTTATGACCAGAGAAATACTACCTAAAATTAGTTGCCAAGAGAGTTACAGCTTTCCTGTCATTAGTATCCTGCCAATCATTCCACGACTTTCTTTGACTAAAGCAGTAAATACCATTTTCAACCTGGTCTCCCAAACTGGGACCCTAATCATGAGTGAATAAATCGATGTTAAACCCTGCATAGATGCACTAGAATTGTGTGATGATTTCTAGAGAATTTCTGTTGAGCAGTCCTAGAGTTCTTACATTTAAAAAGAAAGAGAGAAAGAAAGGACGTCCAGGGGAGGCATATCAAGTGTTGCTTATATTATCTGTTTATTGTGCCATTTTGTGTCAGTCGCTTATTTGAAAGAGATTAGAAACATTTCCCCTTTTTTCACTTTACATTCTTTTGAAAACCGTAGAACGATCTTAATCTTATTCAATTTGTGGTCATTTATAAATGCTGGGTCAAGTTTGTTGACATGTAACTTGCAGACCGAGAAATGTGGCTCGGGTATTGTGGCGGATGAAGATATCAAGCAAGGAGAGTTTGTCATAGAGTATGTTGGAGAAGGTGAAGTTCTTTAACTTGTTGCTCTTATTTTACTGAAGAACAATTTATGTTTTGTGCATTCTGAACTTCATATAGCAAGGAAATATGCTTGCTACTGCAGTTATTGATGATAAAACATGTGAAGAGAGACTTTGGAAAATGAAGCACAGCGGGGAAACAAACTTTTACTTGTGTGAAATCAACCGGGATATGGTGATTGATGCCACTTACAAGGGCAACAAATCCCGATACATTAATCATAGTTGTAGTCCAAATACTGAGATGCAGAAATGGTACAGAAATACCTTAGTAATTAATCATACTTGTGTATTCTCAATCCCCATTCCTAGAGATTCAACTCTATATTGCATTTCATTTCCCTGCCCGGCGTTTTTAGGATGAATGATGGTGAAACAAGAATTGGCATATTTGCGGCACGGGACATTAAAAGGGGCGAGCATCTGACCTACGATTACCAGTATGAGGCTGCACTTTGATTTTACTTATTTTTCTTCCACCTGTGAGGTCTGCAGTGTGTTATTCTTCTGAGAGTTTAAATACTTATAAAAAGGAAAACCTTCTCAGAATGTGGATTGCCTATTTGAATCTAACAATTGTAGCAGGTTCGTTCAATTTGGTGCAGATCAAGATTGCCACTGTGGTGCTGCAGGATGTAGGCAAAAGCTGGGCATTAAACCTAACAAGCCAAAACTTCCTGCTTCAGATGCTGCATTAAAGATAGTGGCACGTCAGGTGGCTGCTACCTCTCCGAAACTGAAAGCGCTTCTATGCATGAATCATGTATGTACCTCTTACTATATCTGTAACTTGAAAGATATGGAAACATTTGTGTGGTTCTTGATGAGTTTCAGTAATTTGGCTTGGAAAGTTTTGCTAATTTAAAAAAAAAATTTTGACTTTGGGAATTTCTTGACTAGATACTTAATTCCATGTATGATAACTTAGCTTTGCTGGTTTCCTTTGGTTCAAAACAGAGATCACTAATGTAGTTTTATATATCCATTTACCATCCTTCAATTTCTGTGTTTTGATCGAAAGTAAAGGAATTATCCTAAATTACTATCTAAAAGAAGTATCGCCCTTCAATCTCTTTGGCCAGTTGAACAGACCCGTGGAAGAACCCTACTCTTGATGCCTAATAATGAAGCCATGAATATCAAACTTTCCACCCATATGACATGATTTATAATGATATTGAAATGTCAAAAATACTTATTTTAGGAGGAAAGCTAGGATCATGAGGGCTGAATGTATGTGTCTGTTTGTCTTTGATTGTTGGGGGTGGGGGGGCTGCCTGATGGTTCACGAAGTATGTTCTGAGTTGGATGGTCTCGTGTTGCTTGTAGAGATCAGTATCCTCGCTAGACTCGGATTTATGAGCCATTACCGAGTTAAGATTGTAGATATGTGGCTCAGTGTTACAAGATTAGATGATGAAGGGAGACAGATTCTTGGGAACCACGATCTATAGCTTCACCCATCAGGATGTGATTTTGGCATTTTTAGTCCGTAACTCTTAGTTATCTTGGTACATATATGTATTTCCAAATGTTATAGCTAATTATTTCTTGCCTTTGTATTTGTGTCTGCTTCCCTTTTTTTTTCTATGACGGTGGTGTCTGGTACAACTTGTGCACACCTCGACTATTCCACCGGGTATCTGCTACCTCTGATCAATAACTCTATCCACCAAGGCTTAGGTAGATTGGAAGAAATCATCTAGTACCCCCCCTGTTATTTTCATTATGTCAAAAGGATCAAAGGAGTTGCATGTGTTATGTTCCCTAAATAGGGAAACTTTAAAGGAAAGTAATAAATCCGTCAAATCTATGTAATATAAAACATATTATTTTTGTTAGAATAGTTATGTAAATAGGAATAGGAGTAAATAACCCTCATCCCATATATATTAGGAGTAAGACATGTTATTTATATATATAAGATTCATTGTACCATAGTTAGTCAATACTAATATTTTCTCCCGTGCATTCTCACATGGTATCAGAGCAGTGGTGAGATAATTATCATTGTGCGTCATTCCAATGACATCCGGGAAGAAATCAGTCATCACCGTGCAATTTTTCAGTGATCTAAGTTACTGTTTACATCAAAGTCATTATTTATTAGTATTGTGAATAAACCAACACCACCATAAGATCCGCCGTAGCCTAGCGACCAAATCCCAACAAAACCCGCCGGAAAACTCATTGTCACGCACCCTCACGCGCCGGGCAGAGTAAAAATTTTTCCGGCGAGATCTATACACACGCCTGGCGCGTGAGACCCCTTCCAGCCATTTTCCGACGAACTTCCTTCAAGGAAGATCACTCGCACCTCAATTCCGAGTCGACCAGTGCTATCCCTAACAAATTCCCACAACTTTGGAATTTTCCGGCGAGCTACAGTGTTTCCAATCATATTTTGAAATAGTTTCTTCAAAACAGTTGGGTCGCCTACTAATTCCGACCCTACCCATCCTGTTTTTGTTTGATTCCGACCACTTTGAGTTTTTTTCCGGCAACTATACTGATTTTTTTCCGGCAGCTACAGTACTTTTCCGACAAATACATTGTTTCCTCCATCCGTTACAGCGAATTGTTTAATTCTTTTTGTTATTTGGTGATAATCCAACCATGTCTTTGGGAGTCTAAGCTTTCGGGTCTAAAAACCCGGGTTCTGGCAATTCCGGTATTATGATTACCTCAGTACTTTTAATGGGAGGTTCAACTATTTAGCTTGGGCTTTGTCTGTCGAGTTGTGGTGTAAATGTCAAGGAGTTCAAGATCATTTAACAAAAAAGGTTGGAAGGTGACGAAAAGGCCAAAACACTGTGGGAGAAGGTCGATGCTTTGTTATGTAGTATCCTGTGGTGATCTATTGATTCCAAGTTGATGTCCTTGTTCCGTCCATTCCAAACATGTTATTTAGTTTGGGAAAAGGCTCGTAATTTATATACTAATGACATATCTCGTTTCTATGATGTAATATCGCGAATGACAAGCTTGAAAAAACATGAATTGGATATGTCTACTTTTTTGGGACAAGTACAGGCAGTCATGGAAGAATTTGGGACATTGATGCCAGTTTCTGCTAGTACTGAAGAGCAACAAAAGCAACGACAGAAGATGTTTCTAGTTCTTACACTCGCTAGACTCCTTGGTGACCTTGATTCAGTACATGACCAAATTTTGGCTAGTCCCGACTGTCCCTACAAGTGATGAATTATTCTCTCAATTACTTCGCCTTGCTGCAGCACAAAGTCACCCGACACTTGACTCCTCTGTCCTCGTATCCCAGTCAATGGACAATCAGGCATCTCATACTATGGAGAATAGACGAGGAGAGGTCGTTTTGGAAGATCTAGACCCAAGTGCTCTTATTGTCATAAACTTGGACACACCTGTGACGTGTGCTTTTCTTTACATGGCTATCTACCCAAAAATGCTTATGTTGCTCAGACTGAGACTACAGGTAACCGAGAATTTTCTTTATCTGAAGGGGAGTATAATCAGTATAATGAGTTCCTTCAGTGTCGAGCACGTAAGCAGACATCTCCACAAGTAGCCTCTATTGCTCAGACTGATACTTTTGTTGTTGGTAATTCTTTTGCTTGTGTTTCCCAGTTTAGTACTCTTGGACAATGAGTTGTGGACTCAGCTGCTTCTGATCATATCTCAGGTAATAAATTACTTTTGTCAAATATTGTGTATTCACAGTCTCTTCCCACTGTTACTTTAGCCAATGGGTCTCAAACCAAAGCAAAAGGAGTTGGACAAGTGAATCCCCTACCCTCCGTCACTCTAGATTCCGTTCTCTATGTCCCTAGCTGTCCGTTTAATCTTGCATCTGTTAGTCGTTTGACTCGTGCTCTCCATTGTGGTATGCATTTTATTGATGATTCCTTTATTATGCAGGACCGCAGTACGGGGCAGACGATTGGAACAAGACTTGAATCAGAAGGCCTTTACTACCTTAACTCGCTCAATTCCTCCAAGGCATGTCTAGTTACAGATCCTCTGGACCTAATTCACAAACGTTTAGGACATCCAAGCTTATCCAAGCTTCAGAAGATGATGCCTTGTTTGTCTAGTTTATCGACATTAGAGTGTGAGTCATGTTAGCTCGGGAAACATACCCGAGTCTCCTTTCCCCGTAGTATTGAAAGTCATGCAGAGTCTGTTTTCTTTAGTTCATTTTGATGTATGGGGTTCTAGTGGAGTCAGTTCAACCTTGGGATTTCGTTATTTTGTTAGTTTCATTGATGATTATTCAAGATGTACTTGGATTTTCTTAATGAAAGATCGTTCTGAGTTGTTTTCTATATTCCAGAATTTTGTGTTGAAATTAAAAATCAAGTTGGTGTTTCTATTCGCACTTTTCGCAGTGATAATGCCTTAGAATATTTATCCTCTCAATTTCAGCAGTTTATGACTTCTCAAGGAATTATTTATCAGATCTCTTGTCCTTATACCCCTCAGCAAAATGAGGTCGCAGGGAGAAATAATAGACACATCATTGAGACTACTCGCATACTTCTCATTGAATCTCATGTTCCGTTGCGTTTTTGGGGCGATGTAGTTCTCACAGCTTGTTATTTAGGTAATCGGGTACGTTCCTCTCCCATCCAGAATCAGATACCGTATGCAGTATTGTCTCCCCAATCACCCTTATACTCTGTTCCCCCTCGTGTTTTTGGGAGCACTTGTTTCGTTCATAACTTAGCCCATGGAAAAGATTAGTTAGCTCCTCGTGCTCTCAAGTGTGTCTTCCTTGGTTATTCTCGTGTTCAGAAGGGATATCGTTGTCACTCACCTGATCTTCATAGTTACTTTATGTTCTCGTCACATTTTTTGAGTTTAAACCTTTCTTTACCTCTTCTAACTATTCTGACCACCTTGATATATCTGCGGTCTTACCTATACCGACTTTTAAGAAGTCTGCTATAGCTCCTCCTTCACCTTCCGCCACAGAAGTCTTACCCAAGTCTAATATAGCTCCTCATTTACCTTCCGCTACAGAAGTCTTACCCATTCCAACCGTTGGGGAGTCTAGTGTGACTCTTCCTAGACTCCCCGCCACAGGAACACCACTCTTGACATATCATCGTCGTCTGCACCCAGCATTAGGCCCAGCTGATTCATGTCCTGCACCTGACCCTGCTCCTACTACGGACTTGTCTCTTCCTAGTACACCGATTGCACTTCGGAAAGGTATACGAACCACCTTTAATCCTAATCCCCATTATGTCAGTTTAAGTTATCATCGTTTGTCATCACCCTATGCTTTCCTAAGTCTACAGGTGAAGCATTGTCTCATCAAGGGTGGCGACGGGCTATGATTGACGAAATGTCTGCTTTACATACGAGTGGTACTTGAGAGCTCGTTCTCTTCCTTCAGGTAAATCTACTGTCGGTTGTCGTTGGGTATATGCCGTCAAGGTTGGTCCGGATGGTAAGGTTGATCGTCTTAAGGCTCGTCTTGTTGCCAAGGGATATACTCAGATCTTTGGGTTCGATTACAGTGATACCTTCTCTCTCGTGGCTAAGATAGCATCAGTCCGCCTTTTTCTATCCATGGTTGCTGTCTGCCATTGGCCCCTTCATCAGCTGGACATTAAGAATGTTTTTTTACACAGTGATCTTAACGATAAAGTTTATATGGGGCAACCACCTGGGTTTGTTGCTCAGAGGGGAGTCATGGCCTTGTATGTCGCTTGCGCCATCACTTTATGGTCTAAAGCAGTCTCCTCGAGCCTGGTTTAGTAAGTTCAGCACAATTATCCAGGAATTTGGCATGATTCAGAGTGAAGCTATCACTCTGTATTCTATCGGAATTCTGCTTCGAGTCTTTGTATTTATCTGGTTGTCTATGTTGATGACATTGTTATTACTGGCAATGACCAGGATGTTATTACTAAATTGAAGCAACATCTCTTTCAACACTTTCAGACTAAGGATCTGGGCAAACTAAAGTATTTTCTGGGTATTGAGGTTGCTTAGTCTAGCTCAGGTATTGTGATCTCACGACGAAAGTATGCCTTAGATATTCTTGAGGAGACAGGAATGACAGGTTGTAGACCTGTTGACACTCCGATGGATCCGAATTCTAAATGTCTGCCAGGATAGGGGGAGCCTCTTAGCGATCCTGCAAGATAGATAGTTGGTTGGTAAATTAAATTACCTTACACTGACAAGACCTGACATTTCCTTCTCTGTGAGCGTTGTGAGTTAGTTTATGAATTCTCCGTGTGATAGTTTTTGGGATGCAGTTGTTCGCATTCTTCGGTATATGAAATCAGCTCCAGGCAAGGTTTTTGTTTGAGGATCGTGGCCATGAGCAGATCGTTGGATACTCAGATGCTGATTGGGCAGGATCACCTTCTGATAGACGTTCTACGTCTGGATATTGTGTCTTAGTAGGAGGAAATTTGATATCCTGGAAGAGCAAGAAACAGAATGTAGTTGCTCGGTCTAGTGCAGAAGCAGAATATCGGGCGATGACTATGGCGACATGTAAGCTAATTTGGATCAAATAATTACTTAAGGAGTTGAAATTTGGTGAGATTAGTCAGATGGGGCTTGTGTGTGATAATCAAGTTGCTCTTCATATTGTGTTAAATCTAGTGTTCCATTAGAGAACTAAATACATTGAGATTGACTGTCACTTTGTCAGAGAAAAGATACTCTCGGAAGATATTGCTACAAAGTTTGTGAAGTCGAATGATCAGCTTGCAGATATTTTCACCAAGTCCCTCACTAGTCATCGTATTAACTACATATGTAACAATCTTGGTACATATGATTTATGTGCACCAGCTTGAGGGGGGAGTATTAGAATAATTATGTAAATAACCCTAATCTCATATGTATTAGTAGTAGGACATATTATACAACAACAACAACCCAGTATAATCCTACTTAGTGGGGTCTGGGGAGGGTAGCATGTATGCAGACCTTACCCCTACCCTTGGATAGAGAGGCTGTTTCCAAATAGACTCCCGGCATCCTTCCCTCCAAGAACTTCCCACCTTGCTCTTGGGGTGACTCGAACTCACAACCTCTCGGTTGGAAGCAACCCCACTTGTCTTCTAGTAGGACATATTATATATATATAGGACTCATTGTATCATTGTTAATCAATAATAATATTTTCTCCCCTGCATTCTCACAGTTTTATATTTCCATATCTATGTGCTTTAATCTTGAACATTTTGCTTTTCCAATGAAGGACTTGATAACATTATTTAACTTTTGTACCAGGTTTATCAAACTGGAGCTCCTTTAATAGGTAGGCTGTTTTGCAACTTATATGATCTCTGCATTAGTGATTTTAGCTTTCTCTTCTATTTGACTTGGATCTCCCTATTTAGGATGTTTGGGTTATGATTCTGACATAAAAATCAGGCGGCCTCATAATTGCATTGGTCAAGTTATACGAATAATTCGTTATCTTGACAGGAGGTATGTGATTACTCTTGCATATTTGTTTTACCATGGAGTTTTACTATTTTGCAATTTATACTAGAGTATAAGGGGTGTTAGAATGTTCCACATTGATTTCGGAGTGGGTTGTTTTCTTCTTATTTTGGACAATTCTCACTTGTTGAGCTAGCTTTTGATGCTAAGTTAGGCCCAAATTTCATTTATTTAACATGGTATCAAAGTCAGATCCTTCCCTATTGTTGAATTTACAATCCTAGGAACTTTCTCACAGGAAACTCTTTCTACAGTGGCCCATTGTTCTTTTGTTTTCTTTCTTTTGCTTGTTCATGTTTTACTTTTTCCAGACCCACTGCTTAAGGGACTCCTGAATTTGCTATGCTTCTCAGGTCCTTTGGAATTGTAAAACAGTTTGATGCCATCACCAAGAAACATTTGGTAAGGGAGCTGTGAATTTTTGTTGTGTAATGGACTTGGTTAGATTTGGCTGAAGATATTTTTTGTCCTCCCAATCCCCTAACAGATCATGTTTGAAGATGGCAGTGTTGAGTACTTTGACCTGTCAAAAGAAGATTGGGAGTTCTGTAACTTTCTTGTGTAATCAGGTAAGCCAACTCTTGTAATTATTACATGTCCAAACTCTTTGTTTCAAGTTCTGCTTCATTTACTGTTTAATTATTGCAGTGGAAATTACGCAAAAAATTGATGTTATTTTGATTGCTTTTCTCTAAGAGTGGTGTTCATGTGATGTTAGTAAGAGGAATATACTAATTAAGTCACTGAGAGTCGGTCGTGAAGCATTTACAGGAGTAGACTTGAAGCTGGAAGAAAGTCTTTGATTTTACTGTGGTTAATCTCTATTTAACGAACGGAATCCGTTTAAAGAATAACTAAAGTTGAGTTCTAAAGTAGTCACATGGCTTCCCCAACCGCTTCTCCCAAGAGAGCAGAAGAGAAAAAGGTGGGGCCAGGATGTGAAGTGCCATTTATATCTCCTTGGTCTTTACCTCCTCATCAAAATTTGTTTGTAATCTCGTGTCCAAGTCCAATAACAAACTCTAACACATGCTAATAGGGATTAAACTCCAAATACATGTAATATTAAATTTCTTTCACTTAACTGTACTCTGCAGCTCTGCCTATGTAAACCAACCAGTCAATGCAGGAAGATATACTTTGAGAAAAGGCATCCCCTGCTCGGGACATTTTTAAATCACTTTTTCAGAACTTTAGATATAGAGCGATCAGTTAATATGTGCTTTCCTCTTCTGGACTATTTCAAGCTGCCTCTTGACAAGTGTGGAATCAGAAAACAGTCTAACACAGTCATGCTGCCTTCTTGACCTCTAAACTTGTTTCCTGGTGAATCCACAATGAATCTTCTCATAGATAAAAACCAACCATCTAGTCTGTGGAATCATCTTTGCAATAGCCTAGTGACATTCTGATTATCAGTTATCTTATCACGTACCTTCAGTGGCTTTCCAGGACCAATGTTTGTACAGAAGTCAGCATTATCCAGCAGTGGTGTCGAAACAAGGGAAAGCTTAATAGATTGAAGGCTAATAAGGAGTGAATAGTTGGAAATATAATTTGTCTACAGAAGTACTAAACTTTGTTCAATTAGGATAACTTTTAGTTTCTTTGCCAGATTATGTTCGTCCTTAATTTATTATCCCAAAGAGAGTTTTACAGGAAACTATTGTTGTGCAGGTAGCACTCAGGATACGAGATACACATGATCCAACCTCTGTAAGGATAAAGGATATGTGGTTATGTCCAGATCCAAGACTTTGAAATAACCTTTGGCATTTATGTTGTACCTAATGTGTAAGTTCCTTTTTACATGTTTTCATCAATAAAGCTGCAATTTCTGATGATTTTTCTCTATTGTAAGCATGAAACCAAAAATAGGAAACATTCTTTACAGTGTAGCTCTGCAAATGCACCTATATTTGACCTTGTATCATAAGCAATTCTTTTAGCTGTCTCATTAATCGTGCTTCTTTTCAATCTTAAAAGTTTCTGTAATTGGTTTCACCACTATGAGGAATTTTCTACCCGCTTATGTACTTCCAAGCTAGAGTTGCTATGCATCATGAAATTGTTGACCTTCAAGCGTGTATTGTTTCAAGAGTTTTGACTTCTATACCGTAGCTGTATAAAAGAATTTTACGCTATTAGGTAGTAATATCGAAGATAATTACAAGTAACTCTGAACTAAATAGAAGTAGTAACCTAAAAAATAAGGCAGGTAACAATGTTACTGTTTAAATTACATTGATAGTTAAATGAAACTTACGGTGCTATTTTATATAAGTTAAATCTTGTTGTTAAACTAATGTTTTGTTAATTCTTAATTGAATGTCATTTCTATTTTGACTTCCAAAAGAGGATTATGTCGTTATTTTAGTTCACTATTTGTAGCCTCTCTATGGACTTTATTAAGATCATTACTATGTGGAATTTGGTTCAGCACTAACCTACAACAACAACAACCCAGTATAATCCCACATAGTAGGGTCTGGGGAAGGTAGTGTGTACGCAGACCTTACCCCTACCCTGGGGGTAGAGAGGCTGTTTCCAAATACACCCCCGGCATCCTTCCCTCCAAGAACTTCCCACCTTTTTCTTGGGGAGACTCGAACTCACAACCTTTGGTTGAAAGTGGGGGTTGCTTACCATCAGAGCAACCCCTCTTGTCAAAATTTAGAGACGTTAACCTTTATGCTGCAGTCCCCTGAGCTGGAGATCCGTTTTATGACATTATTACTGTTCTTTCAGATATATGGTCATTTTCACATAAGATCAGTAAAAAACAATGCATGAGATTGGTAAGTAGCATAAGATTTTTGGAGGATCATTTCTTTTGCTGTAACTAATCGTATCTTGTATGAAAGTAACTGATACTCCCTCCGTTCCAGTTTATATGAGCCCGTTTGACTGCCCTCTTTTCCAATTTATGTGAACCCGTTTGATTGAGTACGGAGTTTAAGAAAAAATGAAGATTTTTGGAATTTGTGGTCCGAAACAAGTCAAAAAGGGGCTCAAAGTATTTGTGTGGTTATAAAAGCTTCTCATTAAGGGTAAAATTATAAATTTAAGCTAAATTATTTTTAAAGTTTAGAAAGGGGTCGTTCTTTTCAAAACAAATTAAAAAAGAAATCGATTCACATAAACTGAAACAGAGAGTACAATTTTGTCGTTGAATTGGATTCGATGGCGTCAGCTTGGTTTTCAAGTTGTTTTTCACTCGTGTTTCATTTTGTATGAGAAGCTACATTTGATACAGTACTCATAACTGATTTAACATATATTTATGTGATTTTATAAAATATCTTTGAACGACTCTGATTGGCTTGAAATTTCGTAGGTCCATGAGAAATGGCCTAGTGACCAATACTCATGGCTTTGCCATGACTAACACCATATTTTGGCCTTTCGGGTTCATTTTTCATTTTGGGGTCATACAACATGAATTTGTGATTATATTAATATATGCTGATTCTGTAGAATTTTTTGAATGGATTTTGGTTGGCCTAATATTTTGTAGGTCTATAGGAAACTGCTTAGTGACCAATACTTATCACTTTGCCAGGACTTTCGGGTTTATTTTTTGGTATTTTGAGTCATGCAATACGAATTTGCGATTATATTCACTTATTCATGTGTATTAGTATATATTGATTCTATATAATAAAAAAATTGACGAATTTCGATTGATCTAAAATTTGTAAGCTCGTAGAAAAAATTGCGTAGTGATCGATTCTTATCATTTCGCCATGACTTTTAGGTTCATTTTTTAGTATTTTAGGGTCATGCAATACGAATATGATTACATATACTTTTTTGTTTGTATTAATACACGGTAATTCTGTAAATAAAAATTTGACAAATTCAAATTGGCCTAGAATTTCGTGGATTCAACCTAGTAATCAATTTTCATTGCTTCTCGATGACTTTCATTTATGGTGTTTCAGAGTCATGCAATACGAATTTATGATAATATTCACTTTTTCATGTATATTAGTTCATACTGATCTTGTAGAATTTTTTTTTTGACGACTTTCGATTGGCCTAAAATTTTAATGGTTCATATGATACGGCCTAGTGATCAATATTTATCACTTTTTCATAACTTTCAAGTTCATTTCGAGTATTTTGGAGTCATGCAATATGAATTAGTGATTATATCGATTTTTTTCGTGTGTATTACTGCATGCTGATTTTGTACAATTTTTTAGCGGATTCTGATTGGCCTAAAATTATGTTTGCCCATAAGAAAGAGCCTAGTGACATACTTATCGTTTTACTATGATTTTCAGGTTCATTTTTTGGTATTTTTAGGGCAATACGAGTTTATAATTATATCCACATTTTCATATGTTAATGTACATGTTGATACTATAGAATTTCTTTTATAGACTCCGATTAGCATAAAATTTATCAAGTTCATAGGAAACTAACCTAGTGACAATCGTCCTAAATCCTATTTTATGGCCCTAAAAATGCTAGGAAGGAGGAACGATCGTGGCGAATCGATGACTATTATTCATTAGGTCATTTTTTATGGGCTCGCAAAATTTTTTAAAAAATTCGGGGTCAGTCGTCAAAATACATTTAGATGCCGTGGACTATAGCATGCGAAAATTCGGAAATCGTCCTGAATTCATATTTTATGATCCTAAAATGTCAAAAATCGAAGAATGGTCATGGCGAAGCGATGACTATTGTTCATTAGGTCGTTTTTTTATGATTCCCTAAAAATTTTAGGAGATTCGAGGTCGGTTGCCCGAATTCATGCACATGGCATGGACGATAGCACACGAACATTTTGGAATCATCCTGAATTCTTGTTTTATGACCCTAAAATAACAAAAAAAAAAGAGGAATAATCATGGAGAAACAATGACTATTGCTCATTAGTTCTTTTTTAATAGGCTGAGATTCAGGGCCGATCGCACGAAATTCGCAAATCGTCCTGAATTATTATTTTACGACCTTAAACGCTAAAAAGTAGAAATGTTCATGGCGAAGTGATGATAATTTTTCATTAGGTCTTTTTTTGGGCCCGCAAAATTATAGGAGATTCAAGAACGATTGCTTGAATTCATACATATGGCGTGGATTATAGCACAAAAAATCCATGAATCTTCTTGAATTCTTTTTAATGGCCCTAAAATATCATATCAACGAAAATGAGTAAGGTCATTGCGAATCAATGACTATTGTTTCCTTAGGCAGTTTTTTATTAGCCTGAAATTTTTTAGGAGATTCGGGATTGGTCGCTAGAATTCATGTAGATGGCGTGAATCATATAATAATTCTCGAATCGTCATGAATTCTTGTTTTATGGCCCTAAAACGTCAAAAAATGAGGAACGATCATGGTGAAGTGATGGTTATTATTCATTATGTCGTAATATGGGCCTGCAAAATTTTAGGAGATTCAAGGTCGGTCGCCTAAATTCATGCAGATAGTGTGAACTATAGCCTAAATTCATGCAGATGACGTGGACTATAGAACGTGAGAATCCCATAATCATCCCGAACTCCTATTTTATCGTCTAAAATACCAAAAAATGCGAAACGTTCACGGAGAAGCGATGACTATTGTTCATTAGTTTGTTTGTTATGAGCCCGCATAATTTTATGAGATCGGGGTCGGTCGCTTAAATTCAAACAGATGACATCAAATATAGCACGCGAAAATTGAGGAATCGACATGAATTCCTTTTTCATGGCACTAAAACGCCAAAAAATGAGAAAAGTTCATGGTGAATCAAGGACTATTGTTAATTAGGCCGTATTTGATGGGCTCGCAAAAGTTTAGGAGATTCAGGTCAGTCGTCCAAATTCATGCAGATGGCGTGGACTATAGCAAAGGCAAATCGGGGACTCGTCCTGAATTCTAATTTTATGACTCTAAAACGTCAAAAAATAAGAAATTATGGGCCCACAAAATATTAAGAGATTTAGTGTCGCTCGCCCGAATTCATGCATATGATGTGGACTATAGCACGCAAAAATTCGAGAATCGTTATTAGTTCCTATTTTATGGTCCTAAAACGGCAAAAAATAGAATGGTCATGGTGACGCGATAACTATTGTTCATTAGGTAAGTTTTTATGAGCCTACAAAATTGAGATTCAGGGCCAGTCGCTCGAATTCATGCAGATATCATAGAGTATAACATATAAAAATATGGGAATCGTCTTGAATTCATGTTTCGTGGTCTGATATAACATATAAAAATCTGGGAATCGTCTTGAATTCCTGTTTCGTGGTCCTAAAATGCCAAAAAATAAAGAACACTCATGACAAGGGATGAAAATTATTCATTATGTCATTTATTATAGGCCAACATAATTTTAGTAGAATCGGGGCCGGTCACCTGAATTCATGCCGATGGCATGGATAATAGCACACAAAAGTTTGTTCCGATTTTATGGCCCTAAATACTAAAAGTAAAAAAGATAAACGGTCATGGCGAAGTGATGACTATTGTTGATTAGGTCGTTTTTTATGTGCCAGCAAATATTTTGGAGATTCGGAGCCAGTCGCCCAAATTCATGCAGATGGCGTTGACTGTAGCACACGAAAATTTTGGAATCGTCTTGAATTCCTGTTTTATGGCCCTTATACGCCAAAAAATGAGGAACGCTCATGGCAAAACGATGACTATTGTTCATTAGGCTGTTTTTTTTTGGCTCGTAAAATTTTAGGTGATTCGGGACTGATCACCCGAATTCATGCAGATGGCATGGTAGCACACATAATTTTTGAAATCGTCTTGAATTCCTGTTTTATGCCCCTGAAATGCAAAAAAATAAAAATAGAAACGATCATGGAGAAGCAATAACTATTGTTCATTATGTTATTTTTTATGCGCCCACAACATTTAGGAGATTCGGCGTCTGTCATCTGAGTTCATGTAGATGGCATGGACTATAGCACATAAAAATCAAATCATCTTAAATTCCTGTTTTATGGCCCTAAATTTCAAAAAACGAGGAACGGTCATGGAGAAACGATGATTATTGTTCTCTAGGTCACTTTTGATGGGCTGCAAAAGTTTAGGAAATTCAAGGCCGATCACCCGAATTCATGCAGATAGCGTGGAGTATAACACGCGCAAATACGGGAATCATCTTGATTTGCAATTTTATGGCCATAAAATGTCAAAAAACAAGGAACGACAATGACAAAATAATGATTATTGTTCATTAGTATGTTCTTTTACTGGCCACAAAATTTTAGGATATTCGGGGCCAGTCGTCCAAATTCATATAGCTGGCATGGACTATATCACACAAAAATCTAGAAATCGTCTTGAATTCCTATTTTATGGTCCTAAAATGTCAAAAAATGAGGAACGATCATGGGTACAAGGAAGGATTATGGCAAAGCGATGACTATTGTTCATTAGGTCATTTTTTATGGGTCTGCAAAAAATATTTAGGAGATTCAGGGCCGGTTGCCTTAATTCATGCAGATGGCGTAAATTATAGCACGAAAATCTCGGAACCTTCATGAAGTCCTGTTTTATGTCCCTAAAACGCAATTAAAAAGACGAGGAACAATAATAACAAAACGACGACTATTGTTCATTTGGTCATTTTTATAGGCTCGTAAAATAAGAGATTCGACGTCGTCGCCCAGATTCATGCAGATAACGTGGACTATAGCACACGAAAATATGATAATCGTTCTGGATTCCTATTTTATGGCCCTTAAACGCCAATAAATTAGGAACGAATATTGCGAAGCGATGGTAATTTTTCATTAGGTCATTTTTTATGGGCCTGTAAAATTTAAGAGATTCGAGGCCGATTGCCCGAATTCATACACATGACATAGAACACATGAACTTCTAGGAATCATCATGAATTCCTTTTTTATGGCCCTAAAACGGCAAACAAATGAGGAATATAATGGCGAAGCTATGACTATTGTTCATTAGGTCGTTTTTGATGGGCCAATAAAATTTTAGGAGATTATGGGTCGTTTGCCCGAGTTCATACATATGGCTTGGATTATAACATACGAAAATTTTGGAATCATCCTGAATTTCAATTTTCTGGCCCTTAAACGCCAAAAAATGAGGAACGATAATAGCGTAGCAATGATATTATTCATTATGTCATTTTTATGGGCCCGCAAAATTTTAGAAGATTCGGTGTCGGTCATCCGATTTCATGCAAATGGTGTGGATTACAACATACAAAATTTGGAAATCATCCTGAATTCCTATTTTATGGCCCTTAAACTTCCAAAAATGAGGAACGATTATGGAGTAGGTTGACAATTGTTCATTAGGTCATTTTTTATGGGCCTGCAAAGTTTAGGAGATTCGAGGGCGATAACCTGAATTCACGTAGATAGTGTGAATTATAACATACAAAAATCTGAAAATTGTTCTGAATTCCTGTTTTATGGTCATAAAATGCCAAAATATGAGGAACAATTATGGAAAAATGAAGACTACTGTTCATTAAGATATTTTTTATGGGCCGTAAAATTTAGGAGATTCTAGGTCGGTTTCTTGAACTTATGCAGATGGCCTGGATTATAACATATGAAAATCTTGAAATCGTCCTAAATTCATGTTTTATTTCCCTAAAGTGCCAATAACAAGCAAATTTCATGGCAATGCGATGACTATTATTCCTTACGTCATTTTTAATGAGCTTACAAAATTTTGGAGATTCGTGGTCTTTTGAATTCATGCAAATGACGTGGACTATAGTACACGAAAATTTGAAAATCATCTTGAATTCCTGTTTGTATAGCCTTAAATGCCAAAAGTGAGAAACAATCATGGCAAAACTATAACTATTATTCATTAGATATTTTTTATGGGCCCGTAAAATTTTAGGAGATTTGAGGCTGGTTTTTCGAATTTATGCAGATGGCATGGATTATAGCATACAAAAATATGAGAATCATCCTGAATTGTTATTTTATGGTCCTAAATTGCCAAAAAAGGAGGCGATCACGGTAAAATAATCGCTATTATTCATAATGTTGTTTTATGGGCTCGCAAAATTTAAGGAAATTCGGGGTCGGTCGCCGGAATTCGTGCAAATGGCGTGAACTATAGCACATGAACTGTGGAAATAATCCTAAATTCATGTTTTATGTCCCTAAAACTCCAAAAATCAAGGAACTCAAGGGGAAGTGATTACTATTGTTCATTATGTTGTTTTTGATGTGCTTACAAAATTTTAGAAGATTCAATATTGGTCGCCCGAATTCTTCCAGATAGGTGGACTGTATTACATTGTTTTATGGCCATAAAACGCCAAATAATTAGGGACGGTCATGGAGAAGCCACGATAATTGTTTATTAGTTTATTTTTTGTGGCCCTGCAAAATTTAAGGAGATTCAGGATCAGTCGTCCGAATTCATGCAGATGGCGTGTACTATCACATGAAAATCCCAGAATCGTCATGAATTCCTCTTTTATGGCCCTGAAACACAAAAAAAAGGAATAGTAATAATGAAGCGATAACTATTATTCACTAGGTCGTTTTTGAAGGGCTAGGAGATTCGGCATCGTTCGCTAAGATTCATGCAAATGGCAAGGACTATAGCACACAAAAATATGATAATCGTCTTGAAATCCTATTTTATGGTCCTAAAACGCCAAAACGAGGAACGGTCATGGCGAAGCAATGACCATTGTTCATTAAGCCATTCTTATGGGCTCGCTTTCACGACCCTGATTCGCCCTTCGTGAACCATCGTGACGACACCTAGTCTCTAAGACTAGGTAAGCCTAACAATGCGGAAAATAACAAAAATTATGAAAGAAATAATTAAAAACCAAAATAGTAAAATAAAACAGTGTTTAAAATGTCGCTCGGCATATACAATAATAATTCTCAAAACTAACAACATTTTCCAAAACCTGAAATCTCATGAAACACAAGCTTTTGAATGTCTACAAGTGGCTAACTCCATAATATCTAACAAAGGAAAGAAATACATAAGGGCTAATACTTAAAAAGGAGAATAGAAAGGGGATCTTCGATCTACGGACGCGGCAGGTATACTTCGGAGTCTTTAAAAGCGCCTCATCTCAAGCGTGATAGGTCTGAGTCGAAGTACCTAGATTTGCACATGAAAAAACATGCGTAGAAAGGACATGAGTATACCAGAACGGTACTGTAAGTGCCAAGCCTAACCTCGGTCTGGTAGTGACGAGGAAAGTTAGGGCCTTACTGAGATTACATGAAATATAAGGTAAAACAACATAAAATGAGACAATATAGCTAAATGCAACAGTAAGAAATAACAAAGAATAGAAGGAACAACATAACTATAATATAGGCAAATAATCACGGAAAAAGAGTATAGTTCAACTCAGAGATAACAACTGGGGATCTCCCAGCGTACCATCCTGTAGTCCTAAATATACATATCCAATGGATCTCCCAGCATACCGTCCCTTAGTCCAACTCATAGTGCACGGGGATCTACCGAAATCTTGATTTGTAGTCCCACATATAAATATCCAGTACTGGAAAAATCTACCAGGTACAACCGTAGTTCCATATAACTGTGCATGGGGGATCTATCAGAATCCCACATGCGTAGTCCCAAATAAACAGACAAGAGAAATCTACCGGAGTCCCACATCCGTAGTCCCAAATGTAAATACACAGCAGTAACATGAAAAATATTCAGCAAATGTCAATTTCATATTAAGGCAAACATGCAATTCTAGCCTAGCATACTACACGAAATTCAGGTAAAGCAGTTTGAACAAATAAAGCAATTAAATCACTTAGACATGCTTCCCTAAGCTAACCACATGCTGAAATTTGAAGTAGTAATAACATGAGGAGAAACACAATTTTAATCACTTAGTGAAAATCAAATTTTCAACAATTAGCACAAGTACGTATTCGTCACCTCACATACAAGGAATTTTAAATATCAACAATACCAAACCCTAAGAGGAAGTCCCCTACACAAGGTTAGGCAACCCACTTACCTCGAACCGGCTCAAAGTCAACTTGAAACTACGCTCTTTCCACGAGTACTCAACTCCACATGGCCCGAATCTATTCAATTCAATTGTATAATGTAAATAACACTTCAAGTAACTGATTGTACAATTAAATTTTAAGCTAATACGCGAAATTAGAAAAAATAACCAAAACGTCCATCAAGCCCAAATCTCGAAATCGGGTAAAATTTATATCATAAGTATCCTCATCCACCCTCGAGTCTATACATACCAAGAACACTGAAATCGGATTCTAAATGACCCCTCAAATTCCCATTTTGAGATTTCTTAATCTCAAGCCCTAATTACCAATTATTGCATTGATTTCTTCAAATTCTCATAACTAATTTGACCTTTAATCACATATAAATCATTCATGAAGTCAATAATATTACCTCCAAATGATTCTCCTTTGGTTTCCTAAAAAATCTCTCTCAAAAGCTTCAATCCTGTTCAAGAATGGTGGGAAAACGAAGAAGGTCGCGGATTGGGCTATTAAAACACTGTCGGTTTTTTATAAAAATTCTTCAGTGCGTTCGCGATCCATCACACGCGTTCACATATCATTGTTCTCCTCCCTCTACGCAATAACGTATACCCAACCGCGTTCCCACAGAGTAACCAATCACCCCCTGCCACACGCGTCCATACTGTGCGTTCGTGTACAACCTCATGCGACCGTACTGCTTTGACTCCTCTCACTTCGCCAACGCGGACCAATCCTGGCGATTTCATAGAAAAATTCTGCCACCTCACTAACAAACCTAAGCGATCGCATGCCCACTATTATGATCGCATATAAGGAAACCAGAACCAAGAAATACAGCAACAACAATAGTTTTTTTAAGGCCAAACACCCTCCGTTAACCATCCAAAACACACCCGAGGCCCCCGGGATCTCAACCAAATATGCCAAATAATCCTAAAACATCATTCAAACTTGTTCAACCTTCGGAATGCCCAAAACAACATTAAAACACTAATTTAGCCTCGGATTCAAGCCTAAGAACTTCAAAAACTCTCAAATTACGTTTTCGATCAAAAAGTCTATCAACCTCATCTGAATGACCTGAAATTTTGCACACACATCACATTCATCACTATGGAGCTATTCAAACTTCCGAAATTCCATTGCGACCCTCAGATCAAAATCTCACTATCTAACCGGAAACTTAAAAAATTCAACTTTCGGCATTTTAAGCCTAATTTAGCTACAGGTCTCCAAAACACAATATGAACATGCTCCTAAACCCAAAATAACCCGACGGTGCTAACGTGATCATCGGAATTCCATTCCCAGTCCATCTTCACATTGTTATGACTATGGTCAAATTTCTAGAACTTAAGCTCTCATTTTGGGACTAAGTATCCCAAACTCTCCGAAACTCCAAATAATTCTTCCCGGCAACTCACAATAGTAGAAATAAATATGGAGAAACTAGTTAATAAGGGATCGGGGCATTAATTTTTAAGACGATCGGCCGGGTCGTCACACCCGCAAAATTTTTAGAGTTTTAGGGTTGGTTGTCCGAATTCATGTAGATGACATATATCACACGAACATTTAAAAGTCCTCCCTAATTTATGCGTTATTACCCTAAAACGCAAAAAACGTGGAACGATCATTGCGAGGTGATGATTATTATTCTTTAGGTTATTTTTATGCGCCCACAAACTTTTATGAGATTCAGGGCCGATTGCCCGAATTAGCGCATATGGCATGGATTATCGCACACAAAAATATGGGAATCATCCTGAATTTATGTTTTATGGATGTAAAATGCCAAAAATGAGGATCGGTCATGGCGAAGAGATGATTATGTCGTTTTTATGGACCCGTAAAATTTTAGGAGATTCGGGGACGATCAGTGGAATTCATGCAGATGGCGTAGGCTATAGCATACGAAAACTTAGGAATCGTCCTAAATTCATGTTTTTTGACTGATCGCCTAATTCATGTAGATGGTTTGGAATATAGCACATGAAAAATCTAAAAACCATGCTAATTCATGTTTTATATCGTTTTTGGTATGCGCGCAAAATTTTAGGAGATTCGGGATCGGTTGCTCGAATTCATCTTGAATTCCTGTTTTATGGTCTTACAACGCCAAAAAATAAGGTATGGTCTTGCGAAGCAATAACTATTACTCATTATGTCTATTTTATGAGCCCGAAAATCAAACCAAATCGACCAAAAAATCGAGACTTTTTGGTTTGGTTTGGTTTTGGTTTGAATTTTATAAGTATATCAAGTTTGGTTTGGTTTTGGTTTGAATTTTATAAGTATATCAAGTTTGGTTTGGTTTTGGTTTTAATCAGAAAAAACGAATCAAACCGACTATAGGAGTAGCTATTTCAAATTTATTACTACATATATATATATATATATATATATATATATATATATATATATATATATATATATATATATATTTATATTGTTATACAACATTTCAAAAAAATTATGGTAAATGTTAATAGTTTGCACTTTTAATATTACCTTTACATTCTAGTTTGATTGATAGTTTTCTTTTGTTAAGTGTAAGGATCTATTTTGTGTTTAAAATAACACGCTTTTAATTGAATCCTTAAAATATTCATCGCAATTTGATTCAATTATCATCAATATATTTTGGTAAATAATTTATTTCTCAAAGGACAATTGATTTGATAGTGTTACATTAAAAATGCGGTTGCCGGAATATGTGTTTGATAGTGTATGTCTTATATTTAAGAAAAAACCCACAAATAACCGAAAAAACCGACATAAATCGAATCGAGAAAATTCGACTTAATTGTTTTGGTTTGGTTTGGTTCTAATATTTGAATAACCGACTTACTTGGTTTGTTTTTTAGGGATAAACCAATCCAAACTGAACCATAAATACCCCTAGCAATGATTATTGTTCATTAAGCCATTTTTTGATAGTCCTGCAAAGTTTTATGTTACTCGGGGCTAGTTGTGTGAATACATGCAAATGGTGTGCACTTTAGCACACGAAAATTTGAGAATCGTCTTGAATTCTATATTATGGAAAAAATGAGAAAGGATTTGGTGAAGTGAGGACAATTGTTTATTAGGTCATTTTTTATGTGCCCAGAAAATTATAGGAGAGTTGGGGGCGATTGCCCAATTCATGCAGATGGTCTGGATTATAGCACACGAAAACGAGAAACTTTCATGGCCATATGATGACTATTGTTCCTCAAATGATTTTTTTATGGGCCGGAAAAATTTTAGGTGATTCAGGTCCGGTCATCCGGACCCATGCTGATGGCGTGTGCTATAGCACTCGAAAATTTGAGAATCAGGAAAATATCTAACTTTATGACCCTAAAACGCCAAAAAACGAGGAATGTTCATGGCGAGGCGTTGAATATTGTTCCTTAGGTCATTTTAGATAGTCCGACAAAATTTAAGGCGATTAGGATTCGGTCGCCCAAACCCATGCAGATAGCATGGGCTATAGCGTATGAAAACCTGATAGTCGGGCAGAGTTCTAGTTTTATGGCGCTAAAATGTTAAAAACGAGGAACGATCATAGAGACGGTTTGTATATTATTCCCGAAGGTCATTTTTATGGTCTGAAAAACTTATAAGCGATTCGGGTCCCGTTGCTCGGACCCATGCTGATATTATGTGCTAGGACACGAAAATCGAGAAGAATTTAAGATTTATGACCGTAAACCTCCAAAAAATGAGGAATGGTCAAGGCGGGGCATTGAATATTTTTCCTTAGGTCATTTCTGATAGTCATGCAAAATTTTAGGCAATTCGGGTCCGACTGGCATGGGCTATAACACACAAAAATCTAGGAACTAGATGAAATTTTGGTTTGACGGCCATAAAATGCTAAAAACAAGAGTTATGGCCAGGCGAAGACTATTGTAACTTAAGTGTTTTGTGGCCGACAAATTTTTTGGCAATTCGTGTCCATTCGCCCGAACCCTAGCCAATGACGTGGGCTATAACTCACGAAATCTGGGAGTGAGGCGGGATTTTAATTTTATGGCCATAAAACGCCAAACAATGCGAAACAGTAGGCGATGACTATTATTCTTTAGGTGGTTTTTGATGGACCGACAAAATTTTAGGTGAATTGGGTCCGGTTGTCCGGACCCATGGCGATGGTATGGGTTATAGCATGAAAATCTTGGAATCAAGCAAACTTTCAATTTTATGGTCCTAAAATGCCAAAAAATTAGGAACAGACTTGGCGAGATGGTGACTATTATTTCTTAGCTTATTTTTTATGGGCCGGAAAATTTTTAGGCAATACGGGTCTGGTGGCTCAGGCCCATGTAGAAGGCGTAAGCTATAACACACGAAAATATGAGAATAGGGCGTAATTCTGGTTTTATGGATCTAAAACACCAAAAACGAGGAATGGTAATGGAGAGGCAACAACTATTGTTCGTTACGTTGTTTTTGACAGGCAAAAAAAAATTTAGGTGATCGGGTTCCGTGGACTGGGCCTATGCAAAATGTGTGGGCTATAGTATACAAAAATCTAGCAATTGGGTAGAATTTCAGTTTTATGGTACTAAAATATCAAAAATGAGGAACGGTCATAGTGAGGCGGTGACTATTTTTCTTATGTCACTTTTGATGTGCCGGCAAAATTTTAGGCACACGAAAAATTTGAGAATTAGACGAAATTCCAGTTATATGGTCCGAAAACATCAAAAAACAAGGAACGAACATGACGAGGTGGTTATTATTGTTCCTCGGATCGTTTTTTATGGGCATAGGCGACCCGGGTCCGATGTCTCGAATCCATGCAGAAAGCATTGGCTATAGAATATGAAAATTTGGGATCGGATGAAATTTCAGTTCTACGGCCCTAAAATACCAAAAAAGGAGGAACGGTTATGGAGCAGCGATGACTATTATTCCTTAGGTCTTTTTATCGCTTCGACATCACTTTCGGATTCATTGTTTGGTGCTTTGGGGTAATGCAACACGCATTGTTTTAATCATATATTCACTTTTTCATATACATTAGTATATATTGATTCTATAGATTTTTTTTGACAGACTTCGATATACCTAAAATTTCGTAGATCCATTGTAAATGGCCTAATGATCAATGCTTATCATTTTGCCTTGACTTTCGGGTTTATTTTTTTTGGTATTTTGAGGTCATGAAGTACAAATTTATGGGTAAGGATAAGGTCTGCATACACTCAACCCTCCTCAACTCCACTTGTGAGATTTTTACTGGATTGTTATTATTGTTGTTTTTGAAATACAAATTTGTAATTATATCTTTCTTTCATGTGTATTAGTATATGCTAATTTTGTAGAAGTTTTTATATCGACTCTGATTTGCCTTAAATTTGGTAGATCCATAGAAAACGGTCTAATAATCAATACTTATAGATTCTTCATAATTTTCATGTTTATTTTATCGTGTTTCGGGTCATGCGACATGAATTTATATTTATATCCAATCTTTCGTGTATATTAGTACAACTAATTCTATAGAATTTTTTTGGCGAATTTCGATTTGCCTTAAATTTTGTAGTTCCATAAAAAATGGCATAATGACAATTACTCGAAGCTTTCTCGAAGCTTTTCATGATTTTTGGGTTCATTTGATTGTGTTCCGGGGTTATTCAATACAAATTTATGGTTATATCCACTTTTTTCATATGTATTAGTATATGTTGATTCTATATAATTTTTTTTGACGAACTTTGATTGGTATAAAATTTTGTAGGTCCTTAGAAAATGGCTTAGTGACCAATACTTATCGCTTCGCCACAATTTTCGGATTCAACATTTGGTGTTTTGGGATGATGCAATTCGAATTGGTGATTATATTCACTTTTTTGTATATTAGTACATGCTGATTCAGTAATTTTTTGAAGGACTATGATTGGTCTGAAATTTCGTGGGTCCATAAGAAACGGCCTAGTAACCAATTATTATCGCTTTACCATGACTGTCAAATTTATTTTTGATATTTTAGGGTCATACAATACGAATTTTGATCATATCTAATTTTTCTTGTGTATTAGTATATGTTGATTTTGTAGAATTTTTTTGACAGACTACGACTAATGTGAAATTTCGTCGTCTATAGGAAACAACCTAGTAACTAATACAGATTGATTTGACATGGCTTTGTCGTTTTTTGGCATTTCGAATTCATTTTATGATGTTTCGGGGTTATGCAATATAAATTTGTGATTATATCTGCTTTTTCGTGTATTAGTACATGCTGATTTTACAGAAGTTCTTTTACGGACTCCAATTGGTCTTAAATTTTGTAGGTTCCTAAACACAATGACCAGTATTCAAAGGTTCACCATGACTTTTAGATTTATTTTATCGCATTTCGGGGTCTTGCAATACACTTTTATGATTATATGCATTTTTTCGTGTATATTGCATGTAGAAAAAAATTGACGAACTCCGCTTGGCTTTAAATTTTGTAGGTCCATAAAAAACTATCTAGAAACCAATATCCTCAGTTTCACCATGACTTTTGGATTTACTTTTTGGCGTTTTGCGATCATACAACACGAATTTATGATATCCACTTTTTTTGTATATATTATTACATGTTGATTTTGCAGAATTTTTTTAATGGACTTTGATTAGCCTAAAATTTTGTAGGTCTCTTGAAAACGACCTAGTGATCAATACTCATTGCTTCGCTATGAATTTTCAGTTTATTTTCTAGTGTTTCGAGGTCATGCAACACGAATTTATGATGATATTCACTTTTTCGTGTACATGCTGAAGTTTTTGACGTATTTGATTGGCCAAAAATTTTGTAGGCCCACTGGAAACAACCTTGCGACGAATACTCATTGATGCACTAATATTTTCGAGTTCGTTTTCTAGTGTTTTAAAGTCATGCAATACGAATTTATAAATACATCCGCTTTTACGTGTGTATAGTACATGCTAATTTTATATTTAAAAAAATAATGGACTCCGATTAGCTTAAAATTTCGTGAGTTTAGTTCATTACTTCGACATGACTTTCGGGTTTATTTTATGGCTTTTCAAGTTCATGGAACACGATTTTATGATTATATCCACTTATCGCTTTGTCATGACTTTTGTGTTTATTTTTTGATATTTTAGGGTCTTGTAACACAAATTTATGAGTATATCTATTTTTTCGTATGTATTAATAATGCTGATTTTTATGAAATCTTTTTAACGGGCTCCATTTGGCTTGAAATTTTGCAGGTCCACAGAAAACGACTTAGTGATCAATACTTATCTCTTTGTCATGATTTTCGAGTTTACTTCTTTGTGTTTTGGGTCATATAATATGAATTTATAATTATATCCACTTATTTATGTGTATTTGTACATGTTGAGTTTCACGAATTATTATTAAAGGAGAAAGGTTGCGATGTGATTGACTTATACGTAATACAAAAGATTTATATAGATTTAGTTGATTGATTGAATCATAATTGTATCACAACAGTGGAATGATTCAAAATCCATATAGATCCTTTGCTTACAAATTGACCACCCATACTTCAATAATCCACATAACCAACTATAGGAAATCATAAATAAGAGCCTCAAACATGAATTGAATAACTCAATCGTTGCGTATGGAACTGTCACCTTTTTCCCCAATGAAAAATACACAAAAATCACCATTTATTGTGTCATAAACAAATATATCAATACTGACATTGTGTATCAATCCCACTTGACTCATTCAAACACCTAAAAGCTTCTTTCTTTCTTTTTCTTTTTAAAATGATAATGTCCTGATCAGTTAGCCTGTACTTTAGTTATTTTATTAAGTATTTATTATCTTCCATTAATATAAGTACTGATAAATTTGTCCCTTTTAAAACATAGATAAATTATCATAAATGTTGAAATCTTGATTTTCAAAACTTTCGACTATCTGTCTGTAAAATTGGTTTATAATAAATGACCAAATGGTAACATGACACGTGAGATCATGCGATGACCCAAAAGGTCATTTTATGCTTTAGAATTCGATTTTATGTTTCGAGACCTTTAAAAACTCATGTACCCTTTTTGATTTGCGTGCAAAGTCCGATCATGTTTTCTAAAAACTATTATGTTGAAAGTTCATGAAAATAATAATTTTTGCCTTTAAAAGTTGATTTAGTTGATTTCGGTCAACATTTTGAGTAAACGGACCCGGACTCGTATTCTGACAGTTTCTGGGGGTCTGTATCGAAATATGGGACCTGGGTGTATGCCCGAAATCGAATTCCGAGGTCCCTAGCTCGAGAAATAAATTTTTGATGAAAATTGAAAGACAAAAAATTAATGATTTAAAGAATTTGGATAATGTTTGATATTGTTGGTATCGGGTTCGTAGTTTAATTTCAGAGCCCAGTACAAGTTTATTATGATATATTATTTGTCTGTGAAATTTGGTGAGAAACAAAATTGATTTGACGTGATTCGGTCGTCCGGTTGAGAAAATAGGGAATTTAAACTTCATTGAAAATTTTATTCAATTTAGTGCTAAATTTGTAGTTCTAGGTATTATTATAGCGATTTGATCCAGCGAGCAAGTTCGTATAATGTTTTAGGAATTGTGTGCATGTTTGGATTGGAGCCCCGAGGGCTCAGGTAAATTTCGGATAGGCTACGGGATGTTCCGAACTTACGAAAATTATGGTTTTGCTGCATTCAGTGTTTCTGTATTCCTTCTTCGCATTCGCGAAGCTATTGTCGCAAACGCGGAGTGTAAGCTAGGCTTGGGTGGGTTTGTTCATCACAAACGCGAAGCCATGGTCGCGAATGCGGAGCACCGGGGGGTCTGCTCTTCGCGAACGCGATAAGCATCACGTGAACACGTAGAGTAAATGGAGTTGGGATGGAATTTGTAGGTTGTTCTACGCCTACACGAGCCAAGGATGGTGAACACGATGGCCACGGGGGACAGACCATAGCGAACACGTACAACCTTTCGCAAACGCGTAGACCTTCTGAGTTGCTACCCTTCGTGAACGTGGAAGGCCAATCACGAACGCGAAAAATGCCTGCCAAGTGATTTAAAAAGGGTATTTGGCCATTCTTTCTAACATTTCAAAAATAGAAGACCTAGAGGCAATATTCAAGAGATAATTCCTTCACCAAAGTGTTCATAAGTGATTTTAAACTACTTTCTTTTAATTGTCCATTGCATTTCATGAATTTTCAACAAAAAATCTATTGTGCTCATGGTAGAATTGGGGGTTTTTGGGTAGAAACTAATGATTTAGAAAATTAGGGATTTAGACATTGAATTGAGGTCGGATTCCATAACTAGTTATTTATTCGGACTCGGGGATGAATGGGTAAATAGATTTTGGTCCGAACCTTAGATTTTGACCAAGCAGGCGTGGGTCAATTTTTGACTTTTTGGGTAAAAGGTTAAGAAATATAATTCATGTATTGTAGTTGATTCCATTAGCAATAATTGATGTTATTGAGTTAATAGTTGAACAAAGTCACTATCAAGAACAAGTATCCATTGCTGAGGATTGATGACTTATTTGATCAGCTTCAGGGTGCCAAGGTGTTTTCAAATATCGATCTGAGGTTGGCTACCATCAGTTGAGGATTAGGGCACCTGATGTCCTTGAGACAGCTTTTCAGACTCGATACGGGCAGCATGAGTTCTTGGTGATGTCATTTGGCTTGACAAATTCCCTAGAACATTTATGGATTTGATGAACTGGTGTTCAAGCCTTACCTAGATTCCTTTGTAATTGGGTTTATTGATGATATCTTGATCTGATCCCGCAGCCGAGAGGAGCATGAGAAGCATCTTCAGATCATACTTCAGACGCTGAGAGACAGCCAGTTCTATGCTAAGTTCTCAAAATATGAGTTTTGGTTGGACTTAGTCGCCTTCTTGGGGCACGTTATATCAGCAAAGGATATTCACGTGGATCCTAAAAAGATTGAAGCCATTCAAAATTGGCCTAGGCCTACTTCAGCCATAGAGATCTGTAGTTTCTTGGGATTGGCAAGTTATTATCGTTGTTTTGTGAAGGGGTTTTCATCTATAGCAGCCCCATTAACCAGGTTGACCCAGAAAAGTGTCCTCTTCAGATGGTCAGATGAGTGTAATGCGAGCTTTTAGCAGCTCAAGACAGTTTTTACTACTGCATCGGTGTTGGTGTTGCCAATAGGTTCACGGTGTTATACAGTATATTATGATGCATCTCGTATTGGACTTGGTGTGGTATTGATGCATAGTGGTAAGGTTATTGCATATTCTTCATGGCAGTTAAAGGTTTGCTAGAAATATTATCCAGTTCATGACTTGGAGCTTGCAACCATTGTTCATGACCTGAAGATTTGGAGGCACTATCTATATGGCGTGTCGTGTGAGGTGTTCACGGATCATAAAAGTTTGCAATATTTGTTCAAGCAAAAGGAGCTCAATTTGAGGTAGAGGAGGTGGTTTAAGCTATTGAAAGACTATGATATCACCATATTGTATCATCCCGAGAAGGCCAATGTGGTGGCCGATGCCTTGAGTAGAAAGTCAGCTAGTATGGGCAGTCTTCCGTACATTCCAGGCGGTGAAAGCCTGCTTGTATTAGATGTTCAGGCCTTAGCCAATTAGTTCGTGAGGTTGGATGTTTCTGAGCCTAGTTGTGTTATATGTTGCACAGTCGCTCACCCTTCTTTGTTTGAGCGCATTAGGGAGTAGCAGTATGATGACCCTCATTTGCTTATCCTTAGGGACACGGTGCGGCACAATGATACCAAGAAGGTTACGGTTGGAGGAAATGGAGTTTTGAGGATGCATGGCTGTGTTTGTGTGCCTAATATGGATGGACTTCGTGAGTTGGTTCTAGATCAGGCCCACAGTTCCCCGTATTCTATTTATCCAGGCGCCGCCAAGATGTATCGAGATTTGTGGCAACATTATTGGTGGAGGAGGATGAAGAAGGATATAGTTGCATATGTAGCTCCGTGTCTAAATTTCCAGCAAGTAAAGTATGAGCATCTTTGACCTGGTGGTTCGCTTCAGAAGATAGAGATTCCTGAGTGAAAGTGGGAGCATATCACTATTGACTTTGTTGTTAGACTCCCACACACTCAGAGGAAGTTTGAAGTAGTTTGGGTTAGAATGGATAGACTGACCAAGTCAGTAAATTTCACTCTTGTGACCGTTACCTATTTTCCAGAGCGGTTGGCAAAGATTTATATCCATGAGATCGTTTGTCTTTACGGTGTGCCCGTGTCTATCATTTCTAATCGATTTACGCTATTTACCTCACACTTCTAGATGGAAGTACAGTGTGAGTTTGGCACGCCGGTTGAGCTGAGAACAACATTTCATCCTTAGATGGATGGACAGTCTGAGCGTACTATTTAGATCTTGGAGGATATGTAATGTGCATGTGTTACACACTTTGGAGAATCGTGGGTTCAGTTCTTGCCGCTAGTGGAGTTCGCGTACAACAACAACTATCAGTCGAGCATCAAGATGGCTCCCTATGAGGCATTATATGGTAGACGATGTCGATCACCAGTTAGATGGTTTAAGTTGGGGGAGGCTCGGTTATTGGGTTCAAATTTTGTACCCGATGCCTTGGATAAGGTTAAGATCATTCAGGATAGACTTTGCACAGCTCAGTCCAAGCAGAAGAGTTATGTCGACCGTAGGGTTCGTGATGTGGCATTCATGGCCGGAGAGAGAGTGTTGCTTCGGGTATCACACATGAAGGGTATGAGGTTTGGAAAGAATGGCAAGTTGAGCCCTAGGTTCATCGGGCCTTTTGAGATCCTTGAGCGTGTGGGAAAGGTCGCGTACAGATTGTTGATGCCATCAGGCTTCTCAATGTGTCCATGCTTAGGAAGTATCACGACGATCCATCCCACGTGTTAGATTTTAACACTTTCCAGTTGGACAAGGATTTGACCTACGAGGAGGAGCCGGTAGCTATTCTAGACTGACAAGTTTTTCAGTTAAGGTCGAAAAGTTATCCTTTCGTTCGAGTGCAGTAGAGAGGTCAGCATGCTGAGGCAGCTACCTGGGAGTTCAGTTTGATATAAGGAGCAGATTCTCCACTTTTTTACCAGCTCAGGTACTTTTCTATATCCATTCGAGGATGAATAGTTATTTTAGAGGTGGAGAATGTGATGACCCAAAAGGTCATCTTATATTTTAGAACTCGATTCTATGTTTTGAGGACTTTAAAATCTCATTTTTACTCTCCTTGATTTGCGTGCGCATTTCGGGCATATTTTGAAAAAACCTTTATGTTGAAAGTTGATGAAAATAATAATTTTTACCTTTAAAAGTTAATTTACTTGACTTCGTTCAACGTTTTGAGTAAACGGACCCGAACTCAGATTTTGACAGCCCTGTAGGTCTGTATCAAAATATGAGACCTGAACGTATACCCGAAATCGAATTTCGAGGTCCCTAGCTCAAGAAATGAATCTTTGATGAAAATTAAAATACTGAAAATCTAATGGTTTTAAGAAATTGGTTAATTTTGATATTGTTGGTATCGGGTCCATAGTTTGGTTCTGGAGCCCGGTAGAGGTTTAATATGATATTTAAAACTTATTTGTGAAATTTGGTGAGAAACGAAACTAATTTTTCGCGAGTCGGACGTCTGGTTGAGTAAATATGGGTTTTAAAACTTTCTTGAAAATTTCATTCAATTTGGTGCTAAATTCGTAATTTTAGGTGCTATTTTGGCGATTTGATCATGCGAGCAAGTTCGTATGATGTTTTAGGACTTGCGTACATGTTTGGTTTGGAGCCTCGAAGGCTCGGGTTATTTTCGGATAGGCTACAGGATGTTTAGAACTTGGGAAAATATGGTTTTGCTGCAATCAGTGTTTTTGGTTCCCTTCTTCGCATTCCCGGAGCTACTCTCGCAAACGCGAAGTGTTAGCTCGGGTTGGGGTGGGTTTGTTTGTCACGAATGCGAAGTCATGTTCGCGAACACGCGGCACTGGGGGTCTGCTCTTTATGAACGCAACCGACATCACATGCACGCTTAGAGTAAATGGAGATGGGATGGGATCCATAGGTTCTTCTATGCAAACGCGATATCCATGAGGGACAAACCATCACGAATGCGTACAACCATTTGCAAATGCGTAGGCCTTTTGGGCCGCTACACTTCGTGAACGAGACAGGCCCTTCGCGGACGCGAAGAAGGACTGTCCAGTGATTTAAAAATGGAACTAAAAATGAGATTTGGCCATTCTTTCTAAAATTTCAAAACTAGAAGACCTAGAGGCGATTTCCAGAGATAATTTCTTCCCCAATATGTTTTTAAGTGATTCTAAACCACTTTCTTTCAATTACCCATTGCATTTCATGAATTTTCAACCTAAAATCTAGAGTGTTCATGGTAGAATTGGGGTTTTTGGGTAGGAACTAGGAATTTGGGAAATCGGGAATTTAGACCTCGAATTGATGTTGGATTCCAAAACCGATTATATATCCGAGCTTGGGGGTGAACGCGTAAATGGATTTTAGTCTGAATCTCGAGTTTTGACCAAGTTAGCCCAGGGTCGGTTTGTGACTTTTTTGGTGAAAAGTTTGAGAAATTTAAATTCATGCATTTTAGGTTATTCTTTTAGCAATTAATTGATGTTATTTAGTTAATTGTGGTTAGATACGAGTGGTTCGGAGGTGGATATTAGAGGAAAAGCGGTAATTGAGCATTGATTGGCTCGTAGAGCGAGGTATATATCGTGGTTAACCTTGGCTTGGGGGATTAGGTCTTATTTGCCTATTCACTACGTTTCCGAATGTTGAGCACAACGTATAGGTGAGGTGATGAGTACCTATGCATTGTTGTTGAGTCATAACATGCTAGTGAGTTTTATTTATAAAATTGTAGCTTTCCATGATTATATTATCCATGTTTAGACTAGTTTATTGTTATGTTGATCATTTTTATCATATGGACGATGAGTATTGACTCAAAATCGAGGTAGATATTATGGAAGCAAATGTTGAAGTAAGACTTGTTGTCATTTCTATCTCTCTAGTATTGTTGTTCCTTGTTTTGGTAAGGGAGAGTAAAGCACGAAGGTGATGTCGTGCCATTCTTATTTGATTTATATGGTGAGGTTGAGAGTAAAAGCACGAAGGGTGATGTCGTGCCTTTTTTGTTGATTATCTAGTGAGATTGAGAGTTAAAGCACGAAGGGTGATGTCGTGCCTTTTTTGTTGATTATCTAGTGAGATTGAGAGTTAAAGCACGAAGGGTGATGTCGTGCCTTTTTTGTTGATTATCTAGTGAGATTGAGAGTTAAAGCACGAAGGGTGATGTCATGTCATTCTTATTTGATTCATATCGTGAGGTTGAGCGTAAAAAACACGAAGGATAATGTCGTGCCATTCTTATTTGATTTATATGGTGAGGTTGAGAGCAAAAGCACGAGGGGTGATGCTATGCTGTTTTTATTGATTATTTGGTTAGGTTGAGAGTAAAAGCACGAATAGTGATACACGCATTTTCCGTTACTGTATTTACTTGTTGTTATTGGTTCAAGGTGTAGTAGTTGTTTAAATTTCTCTATTTCTACGATACTTTATCTTGCAATCCTCTCAGCATGTTTCCCCTCCCATTATTATCTGATTAGCTTCTATTACTTGTTATTATGCTCGTATATTGTTTAATTGCACAAATTTATGTATGTGTCTTGTCCTAGCCTCGTCACTACTTTATCGATGTTAGACTCTGCACTTACCAGTACATAGGATCGGTTGTACTGATACTGCACTCTGCACTTTCTATGCAGAATTTGGTACTGGCCTGAGTTGACCCCGAGTTTAGTAGTTGGACTTGATCGACAGGAGAACAAGGTAGATCTGCTGGCGTCCCCAAACCCTGAAGTCTCTTCTTAGACTTGTTATTTTACTGTTTCTTTTCTTTCAAAACAGTGAATTGTCTTCCAGGCTCTGTATGGAGTAGATCGTAGTAGCCAGTGAGTTGTGACTCCAGATCCTAAATGTTTCAGTTGCATTGGGTTATATAATATTTCGCAAATTTTGTTTAGCTTCTGTTTAGCTTAATTAATTTATGTCCTTAAATTGGCTGAAGTTGATTTATGAATTCTCTAACGTTGGCTTGCCTATCAAGTGAAATGTTATGCGTCATCACGATCCCAAAGGTAAAACTTCCGGGTCGTGACAGATTAGAGATGGGTGGAAGACAAATCAAGTAAGAACTAAGACCGAGGACAACAGCTGAAGTTGATATCGGATAGACCCCAAAGGGAGCATAATCAACGGGAGCAGGTTGAATGTCTGTCACCAGATGATATTTAGTGAAGAATATTCCCCAGCATTAAATAGGCAACCTTTGCAAAGGATTTTGGCATTCATGACCTGTCGTTATACATTAATCAATGACCTATTTTACTATCATTTAAGAAGAGTTTGATCCTAGGATTTTGTTTCGTAGGTGTAGCTATAAATACTGACCTCAATAATCATTATAGATATACGAAATTGTTGGCAAAACTTATGCCACATTCTATTCTCAAGCTAAATAATATAACTTTACTTTCCACTTTATATTGTTGCTATTTTTGCCCTCGGAGGCATCGCTCCCAGAGCTAGATCTGTCATTTCTTTTGATTTTTACGTTAAGTCTTATGTTTAATTTAATTTATCTATTATTTTTAGATTAAATCGATTCGTTTGTCTATAAAGTATAAAATATTTAACTGTATTATTTTACGGATAAACACCTTCATTGATCACTGTGTTACACTTGTGCTAGAAAAAAAGCCCCTTTCTTGCACACGTGTGCACCGCCCGATACACATTTTAAACAAACCAAAAGGCTAAAGTAATTAAGTCAATTATGATTCCATTATAGATATGGTTTATTGTGACCCTTCACACATCTTTGGCTGCTGTTTCACTAGATTTAGATAATATAATTTAGTTATACTTTACTGTTAGGGCCTGCTTAAAAACATCTACCACGTAAATCATGCGATTGCCAGTAAAGATTTATTTGGTCAAAAATTTTGTATACATTCATGTCTAATTATAATAAAAAAAGGAAAAAAATACCTATTTGTTATAACTAAAATTTTATTTATGATAAATATTTATATTTAGAGTGATTCTAAGGTTTATTATTTGATGGCTAAGTCATCATCTCCTATAAAGAGAGAGTTCTATAATAATGTAATTCATCCCAAAATCAATAAGAATTCTCTCTCCCTACTTTTCTCTGCAATACTCTTCTTCTTCTTTTATTGTTTCATAACACGTTATCAGCACGACACTCTAGCCAATTGAGTGGAAGCTTTGGAATTGAGCATAATGATTGTTAATTGTTCTATGAACTTCCTTTATGATTAAATTCTGAATTTAAGGTAAATATTTTACTCTTCCCTTTCAAATTCTTGACATTCTATAATTTGATTTTAAATACAAGCAAAGACGATAAATTTTGATTGCAAGTCTAACGGAGTTTGAAAGAAATTATAATCACCCAAAGTGGTAAAATTTCTATGCATTGCCATGATTAAATTCATGTATGATTGTGGACAAGAATTAAAAACTCGTCTCATTGAATTTGCTCCATTCACATTCCCGTTAGAGAATGTGATAGCACTATATGATAAGTTTGAAAGAAGACAAAATTACTATGAATGTATCAATGGATGTGGACGTGGCAATAGACGAATAAATTATAATCATCTTCATTGAGTAATGAGAATAATACGGATTTTCTAAATAATCCTTCACTCTGTGAATTTTATAAAGCACATATAGATGATTATGTTCCATTCATGACGCGAATGTGACAACATCTGATTTATGAATACATATTCATTCTTGGAAGAATATGAACGTGCTAGTGGTAGTGAATATACCATACTCACCTCTAGAAGGAGGTTTGAGATGACATAAGGAAATAATGTCATTATTATGGCATGAATTATCATTGGTCTCGCACCTATTGTACGCTAAAATATTTTGGCAACGTGATTATTAAATGACAACAATAATGCAAGAAACATATCTTGCATATAATTTTGACCATAACTATAATGGTATAACTTTCTTTTTAAAAGAGATATTCACCGTATGAATGTTAATGAATATGTGGTAGTACCACATTAATTGAGAACTCTGCACGGGCCAGTTATACTATTTTGGTGAAACACAATTGATTGCCAATAAGGTATGTAGTAAGATTCAAAGAAATTTATTCAGTTTCCAAAGTACGCGCGAAAGTAGTTGATTATATTGAGACTATAAATGAAGGAAAGATTTAATATCTTCTATTACTACAGCTTGTAGCAGGATAATATGTATATGAAAAGCTACCCGCTTTATTCTCCAGTTTGTACCACACAAATAAAAGAACACCACACTAAAGTGGATGTTTATTGATATAAAAACCCATATCATAATAAACTTACAGTTTATTGATAATTGCACACGTCATGGTATAAATATGAAGTTTATAAATATTGGTAATTTATTCAGTTGGCATAATTGTTTTAGCCATATCAATTTAAGCATGATGTGCAAAAATAAAAGAGAATTCACATGGGTAAATATTAAAGAACTAGAAAGTTCTTTATGAATTCTCTTATGTTGCATGTTCTCATTAATTAATATACCAACTAAAATGAGGATTGAATCCCATGAATGCTGGAAATATCAAAGATGAATATGTGCTCATTCACCTGCCATGTATACCACATAAGATGCATCTATGAGATGGTTATATGTGCACTTATTAACTCGCAACATGTTGTTTGCCAGGTAATTTGCTCAATAATTTAATTTAGAGCATAATTTCCAGATTGTTTATTCAAGATAGTTCATCTTGATAATTTGGTTTACATCACGGTTGGTTTAGCAAGATGATTTATTGAGTGTCTCCACTTAATAGCTAAACTATTATTTATGAGAACAAAGTTATCTATATCAATTTGATATAGATTATATAAGAAAGTATATTACATTTTCCCCTCACATTGGTTCAGGGTCAAAAACCAAATAATTCCATCTTATTATTATTAATGTGTAATGTTAGTTTTGATTAACACCTAATGTACAAAAATGGATTCTCAAAGTTGAGGAAACAAGTTAGTTTTTCTCACATGAGGGGAAGACATGAAAAACTGTTGAGAAAAAGTTACATGGAATGAATTATCATTTATACATCTAGATCCCCGAATAAAATAATATGAACTTGAAATTCATAAAAGGATAATTCATTTGCAATATATTGCAAAGCATGCAGACACATTTGCTGACCCAAAGAAAGTAACTATATTCTCATTGCAAATGTATAGACAAATCAGTTTCAATGATTCTTGATAAAGAAGATGAGCAAATGATCTAAATGATTATAATAAAGGAGGCAAGTGTTCTAGAAGATCACATGACATAACACTTCATAAAATCTCAAGAGAGATTCAGGTACATGAATATATGAATAAAGATATCTCTATGTTATGTCCATGTGAAAACAAAGAGGTTGGAACCGATTTAAAATGCTCGTCGATGACATCTATCATAGCACTAAGTATAGATGAGGATCTTAAGGCTATCGAGACAGACACAAAATATTGGCCAAATAGACGCTACACTTTAAATAGAATTGTTTTAATATGAAAGACATATAATTTTGGACATGTAGTTCAAACACTTGAAAGTATAAAGTCAATGGTATGTGCAATCAGTTTTCGATATCTTATTTGTCTAGCATGACATGAAAACTTGATATGCATCTAAAGTCTATTATATAACTTATATGACTAAACTTATATGATAATCCATGAAGGATTTAAGTTGCTTAAAGCATATACAATTCTTGATCTTGAAGCACCACTTTCTCAATGCAATTTGCGCACAGATGTATCTTGCTATAATTGTAAGCATAATAACATGATAGCAAGAGTTTTCACCTATATGTAAAGATATTGAACTGACGATTCCAACAAGATCATACGAAGACAATACATCTATTAAGAATGATGATTCAAGGTTCAACATATTCATTCAAGTTAATATGACTGATTTATTTATCAAGTCTCTACCAAAGATCTTTTGGAAATGGTACACAAGATCGGAGTACAAATGCTTAAAGATGTGAATTGATGCTCTCATCAAGGGGAGTTAATGCGCGTTGCACTATTTTTTTTATAAGGTTTTGTTCCACTGGGTTTTCCTTGCAAGGTTTTTAACGAGGCAACCAAAAGGCGTTGTTAGATATGTGTACTCTTTTTCCTTCTCTACAATTTTTTTCCCATTGAGTTTTATTTTAGTTAAGGTTTTAACGAGGTATATTATCTGTTGAATAGACATTCAAGGGCGAGCGTCATAAATAGAATTCTAGTTATGGTGAATGTCTATATTTAGTGAGATTTTAAGGTTCATTACTTGGTGGCTAAGTTATCATTTCCCTATAAATAGAGAGTTCATTCCATTGTAATTCATCCTAAAATCAATAAGAATTCTCTCTCCCTACTTTTCTCTCCAATACTCTTCTACTTCTTTTATTATTTCATAACAATATTATATTTAATTCCTTATTACATAACAACAACCCAGTATAATCTCACTTAGTGGGGTCTGGGGAGGGTAGTGACCCTACCTTTAGGTAGAAAGGCTATTTCCAAATAGACCCCCGACATCTTCCCTTCAAGAACTTCCCACTCTTGGGGAGACTCGAACTGTCAACCTCTCGGTTGGAAGTGTGGGTTGCTTACCATTAGAGCAACCCCTCTTGTCTAATTCCTTATTACATAAATTGTGATTAAATTAACAATAATCTTTTAAAACACTTGAAAAATTGAAGTAAAAAGATTAAAAGATAGTAATTCATATATTAATGAATTTATTAAAATATTATTTCATATTTATTTACAGTTTATATATAGCTTTAATACTTTTGTTTATATGTGCATAATATTGATATAAGATGAATTTAAATAATAAGACTAGTGAATATTCATATAACACGTCTTAATTTATTCTGAGACTAAAACGTAATTGTTATTGTTATTGTTTTTTTCCATGTTACTGCAAACATAACTTATGAAATTATAATAGAATTAACTAATTTTCATGTAAAGGGATGTGTTTTTCCTCTATCATAAATTTTCTTTTATGTGTTTTGTCTTGATTCTTGATGAATCTAATAACGACCCAAATTATTGGCTGCTTTGAAATGGGTTGATTAATCCAAGTTCTTCTTTTGCTACAAAATCTCATCTGGGTCTTCATTTTCTTGGTCATTTTTGCGCTCTTTTCTTTCGCTTTTGACCTTTTTGCATTCCTCATTAGAAAGCTCAACTTTTTAACGTAGCTGAATGGTGCTATCAAAATGGGTTGATTATTCAAGCTTTCTTTCTCATCTGGGTCTTGCTTTTCTTGGTTAGTTTTACTCTCTTTCAGTATCTTTTTTTTGTTGAGATTTTGGCTTTGACTTGTTCCTCTATAAAAGCTCAAATTTTGTTGGTTGTTGATGGTATTGATTTTATGTAGCATTTGGTTTTGAATTTTGATCTTTTTGATGAACTATCAATTTCATTTTGCTTTTCTGGGAAGTTTTTGCTGTTATGGAATTGTTTGAAAACATGAGAATTTGAGGAAAAGGGAAATATTTTGGGCAAAGATTCAATCTTTTCTCCTTCAGACAACTAATAAAGTAAAAAAGTTTGGATCTTGGAATGTTTGTCTTGGTCTGTGTCTACAAAGGTTGATTTCAGAAAAGAAAAAGTTAAAAAAAAAAAAAAATTCTGTTTCTGATGTTTGTGGGAATTGTTGTGTGCTTAGTAGGTGAGCATTTCCAGATTTGGCTTAAATTCTATGTTTTTTCATTTCTGTCCCATCAAAAGTTTGTGAACAATGTGTTGTCCTGGAGAATTTGCTTCTTGTGTAGGAAATTGTTTTTGAGAGTCATGGGCTGAGCCATGGAATCAGCTACTGATTATATCACACCCCTTGGGGTGTGGCCCTTCCCCGAACGTTGTGTGAATGTTGGATGCTTTATGCACCGTGCTGCCATTTTTAAGATTCTTGTACCACCTTTTGCAGTGTGATGTTGAAAAGGAAAGAGATTTCCTATTTCTCTCCTTATATACAATACTAAGTTATGTTCCGACTTGCTTTGGCAGGACTAGGATATACATTTGTTCACGGCTTTGCAGTTTAATACATGGCTCCCGGAGGCAGTAGTTACCAGGATATTGGTGATTCCCGTAACGCGTATACTGATTATGGTATTGCACCCGATAATGCTGAACCCAAAAGCTCCTCTTTTAGAAAATCCACTGCTGTTAATATTATTGGTGGGAATCATGGAACAAGATCTAATACAGCTGTCCATGAGCTACTCGAATGTCCTGTTTGTATGAATCTAATGTATCCTCCAATTCATCAGGTTGGTTCTCATGTAGCTTATTTTGGAATGCCACATTTGCAATTGAAGTGATTCGAGATTTTTGGAAGTTATTTTGCTCATTGATTAGTAAAATTGAGATTGAAATTGGACAAGAATCCAAATTCAAATGTGATGGATATAGAAACCCCATTACCTCATAGAAATTTAAGTCTGAATAGATTTCATTTTCTGCTTACTTAAGCAGTTGGCACTGAGATTTCTGAGGTGTAAGCTAAAAGAACTAGCTGGCCCTAATAAAAACACTCTACTACACTAGCTTAATATGTTAGTACAGTAACACCCGTTTTGATTGATGTCCAAAAATTACATAGAAAACTGCTGGTGAGGCATTTAGGTGATAATGCAATTTTTCCAGTAATGTCTCTGCCTCCTCTAGTTTAGCAAACTGAACATGTGAAGTGTTATGTTTCTTCCCTATGAGCATTGGCTGTTTTTGAATAGCTTTCAAGTCATTAGGACACAAAATTCAAGTTCTGCAGTGCTATTCCGTGGTGATTGAGCTTTTCTTTGAATAGGTATTATTGGTGAAAGTTTTCTGCTTCTAAATGCATGTTCAATCTTCTAACTGTCAAAATCCAAGAGGGATTCTAGTTTGCATCAGCATAAACAAATCATGTTATAGACTATAAACAATACGTACCTGGTGCACACTTTAGTGTTTAGACTTGCTCGATATGTGTCAAAGAAATTATGTCATGAGAGCTGATATTGTGCTTCATTTTATATCGTATAGAATATGCCAAAATAAAGTACTTTTGTGTTTATTCAGGAAAGAAAAGTAGAAAAGTTGGCCTTGAGAAATGTAGAAGTGTGAGCTAATATAGTTTTTTCATTACGTTTATTAGATAAAAGAAAAATAGAAGTGTATAAGGGAGCTAATATAGTTGAAAGTTGTCCTTGAGACTATACCAAAGTGTGAGCTAACTTAGTTTTTACATTACGTTTATTCAAACGGCTCCATGTATTTGAGAAATAGTCTCTCATTCCTATTTATTTTTGGTGCACCCATGAAGTTACAGTTTGTATAGAAGATCGGTGTTGTTTGTAGAAATTTATATTTTATAGCAGATTTTTTGTTTTGTTAATACAATGCTTGTATACGGGAGAATTTCCATCATTAATCAAAAGAAAAGGGTACACTTTCTATAAATTGGGTAATATTTTGGATATAACCAAAACTGGAATGTAGGACATGCACGTTTTGGAGATAAAGAGCATTTGTTGTTAAAGTAAAAAGAGCTCTATCCAGTAATCTTATAGTATTTCATTCACTTTATTTGAGTTGTCATAATCTTTTTGGCCTTTGATTAATTTCACTTTCTACTGAATTTGTTTTATCTTCCGTGTGTGAAGTGTCCAAACGGTCATACGTTATGCCTGAAGTGCAAGACAAAAGTCCATGTATGCCCAATTTGCCGCCATGAGCTTGGAAACATAAGATGTCTAGCATTGGAGAAAATTGCAGAGTCACTGGAATTGCCATGCCGATACCAAATCTTTGGCTGTCAAGATATATTCTCTTATCATAGTAGGCTTTGGCATGAGCAGAACTGCAGGTTTCGTCCATACAACTGCCCTTATGCGGGATCTGAATGCACTGTTACTGGTGATATTCAGTCCCTTGTTGCACACCTCAAAAATGATCACAAGGTTGATATGCACGACGGCTGTACCTTCAACCATCGTTATGTCAAAGCTAATCCTCAAGATGTTGAGAATGCTACGTGGATGTTGACTGTGAGCTCTCTCTCTCTCTCTCTCTTCGTTAGTTTAGAGAGGCCAAGAGGATAAGTTTACTCATAATTCATTGCACAACTTGATGGTGCTCTATATGTTTTCTAGTTTTTTCAGGCTTTCTTCAAGATAGAACTGCAGAACTTCATGATTCACATACCATACTAACAATTCAAGGCTCAAAGCAAACATCAAACTAAGTAATAAGGATTTTTTTTTTTTTAACTCCAGGAAATGTCATGGACTTGGATAAAATGCATTACATGAGGGTTGAGAGAGTTAAGTTGTTAAAGCTCTTTTTCTAGTGCAGATGTGCGACTTTGTCATGTCTCAAGTAGTCGATAAGAACCATAGTTGGTGCATCTTTGCAGTCTGATGATAATGACCGTGAAATGTATTTATCAGAATATGTTAAGCATGAACACTGCCTCTCTACCTGCATTCGGTAGGGGTAAGGTCTGCGTACAGACTACCCTCCCCAGACCCCACCTGTTGGGATCAAACTGGGGTTGTTGTTGTTGTTAAGCATGAACACTCACTCAAACTCTTGTTGGCATCCTTATCTCCTTGATCGGAAGCTCCTATCCCACAGAGGATTGTCCTGCCATTTTCATGGCTAGTACCGAAACTTTTCGTAAGGTTCGCTAAACAATAGATTGGTATTGTGATCTGAACACCTCAGTCTCCACCATACTGTTTACTTAACTGTGGTGTTATCTAGAATTGACCAGAAGCGTGAGTATATTACGTATGTCAATGATAAATTCAACTTTGATTGTAGTCAAAAAGCCAAAAAACAGACACAATCAAGGCAGGAGACCTGCCTTGGAAAGAAAGGAAGTACAAACTTGCAGTTCATTCCTTCACCTATTTCGACAACTCAAAGTTAATAGGATTTCTAGAAAGAGGAACCTTGAACTGAAAATACGGGTTTGATTCGCAGAACCTTTTAAGTCAACATTGAAATACAATTTTAGGGATCCTGTGAATGATCCAGGAAATCTAGACTGAAAGAAACGACCAACTCAAATCTCCTTCGAGTTGAGGTAAGTAGTAGGTTGAAATACTGAAGTAGGTTTTTCCCGGAAGTACACAGAATTGTGGCTCACCACTGCCAGCTAGGTTTCTTTAAAATGTCGCCACTGCTCTTCCACTAACTCTCTTGGTGTCAGATTGCATTTAAAAAGAGAACAAACAGCAAAGGAAGTCCTAGCATAACTTGATATAGACTGACTGGAGTGGATCATAAAAACTAGAAAGTCAAGAATAGTATCACAGATTCGAATTACATGCTTAGCATGGTAAACCTCTGTATTTGTCCATAAGAATTTCTGTAGTATTATCGAAAAAGAGACTTTGATGAAATAGTAGTTATTATCAACTAGAAGAAAACGACTGTTGATTAGTGGCATCCTATTAAATACATGAGGGGGAATTGTGCCATGAACTATTTTTCTGCCCCTTGAATTGAAGAAGTAATGTTGCATTTTGGTTCTCATTTGGTATAATCATTCCTCGTCAAATTCTCATTATAGTTACTCTAAGTGGCTTAAATTGATTCTACGGTTACAACCAGCCTGTCTTCTTTCTTTTGTGGTTGAAAAGGAAGTCTGTTCTTTCAGTAGTTCGTAATAATCTGAATTAGCACTTTGCTCTAAGGCAGAAAGTTCTTTAAATTGTTATTTACTAGGAGAAAACCACTATCTGATACATGGATCGTTAAGTAATATTTCTTTTGCTATATTATGTGGAGTAGGTATTCAACTGTTTTGGTCACCAGTTCTGCTTGCACTTTGAGGTTTTCAATGTCGGAGCGGCACCAGTATACATGGCATTCCTTCGTTTTATGGGTGATGATGACGATGCAAAAAAATTTAGTTATAGTCTTGAAGTAGGTGGATTTGGCAGAAAGTTAATATGGCAAGGAGTTCCTAGGAGCATCCGTGATAGTCATAAAACTGTCCAAGACAGTTTAGACGGGCTGCTCATTCAAAGGAGCATGGCACTCTTCTTCTCTGGTGGGGACAGGAAGGAGCTAAAGCTGAAGGTAGCCGGGCGCATTTGGAGAGAACCATTATAAAGTATAAATACGGTCTTCTTCCTCAGAGTTAGCATCGATTTCACGCCGTGTCATCAGATAGTACAGTAGATCTCGTCCTAGAGGCCACGAGTATAATTAGTTATCCCTGATTAGCTGGTGGCTTATTTTTTGTATTTCTAATATAAAGGTTGTAGATGGTTCTACATAGGTTCAGGTTTTTAGCTCAATCAATTTATGTTGAATGTAGTCAGTTCAACTGTTGGCCAAGCATTCTGTCAATGCTAGTTGTATATCATATATTATAAGGCATTTAGGTTTTTTGACAATATATGCAATCAGAATCATGTGACATATATAGAACTTTGTTTATTATGTATAATCTTTTATTTCTTTGTCAACAATTAGTCTAGTCTTTACGGCATGATTCTGGCTGGTTGAATCAATCACTTCAGTCCTTTACTTAGAAATTAATTAGGCTCTAATAATAACAACAACAATAACTGAACCAGTGTTAAAGTGGAGATTGGGGAGGCTAGTGTGTCGATTTAGTGGGGCGGAGGGAGGTTCATCCAAACTCCCTTCGCTGAAAGAAAGTTACACTGTATATATAGCAAAATCTATTTTTTACCTCTATATGTTTTGAATACCATTGCCATAGTCAAGGAGTACCAAAACCTTTGTGAGGTCATTGATTCAATTCCAACTAGCTATAATCTCTTCTAATTTTTTAACTTTTTTCGTTTTTGAATCCCCTAATAGAAATTCTGCCTTCACCATTGTGTACATGGTCCTTACCTTTATGTTGAGAAAGTAAAGAGATTATTTCCGGTAGACCCTCGATTCAACTAGGCTCTAATAGATAATTCAAAAATGAACATTTTTAAGGAGGAAAAAGGAAGTCTAAGTCAACTTGCCAGTCACAAAATTTAAGTTTTTTATGATATGTATAAGTCTACAACAAACAGATATCTTGATGAGTATAATTGTTGGCTTATTCCATGCCTCGGCTTTTATATATTGTCTATGTATGTACCTATGCTCTCTTAAGAGAGTGTGTAACTTGCAACAATATTCTGTTCTTACTAATTTAAAATCTTATATTTGACTCTTTTGAAACAAAATAATATTTTGGAAAGCTAGAAAGAATTTATAGTAATAAATTAGCAAAAAAGAAAAAGTTAGCAACTTAAAACGGAAAATATGAATTCCAACCGCAAATTAAAGACAGTTTTTTAAAAGAAACAACCTTATCTAATGGTTTTGTAGTAGGTGCTACGTTTTAATCATCTTTATATTTTAAGTACAACATCTGACTTTCTCTTTTTCCTAATTAAAATAAAAGTTAGATCATATCACAAGTTATATATATATCCAATCAATGCCAATAGTAGTGAAGCTTAATTACATGATTTGGAGTTAGCAGTGAGAATATATACAGAAGTCGTGATATTAATGGAGGGGGAAGAGGCTAACAATATTAATGGAACTAAAACGCCATTGCTGGAGAGGTGGAAGCTTAGTGGAAGTGGACGGCGGAGTAGCCGGCGTTTCAGCCGGTATAACTCTTTCACGTCGCTCCGCCATGATTTCCTGTCTAGGCTTCCAGATAAGGTGATCAACTCTTGTGTTATTGACTCTGAAACTTCATCCATTGTTAATAACCTCTCCGTATCCTCCGACTTAACCAAAGGTTCTTCTCTCTCTCTCAGGCTGTTTGGTTAAGGAACAAATATGTGATTAACTGATTATGATATGAAGATTCTTAATATGCATGTTCTTATTCCCATGAACATATTCTTGGCAAGAGAAAAGCATTACTTCTTCTTTTCTATGCTAAATTTGGTGGGCGTTTGGACATCAGAATTGTAAAATTTTGGAAAAAGTTTTAAAAAAAAAAATCAAGTGAAAATGGCTTTTGAAAATTAGAGTTGTGTTTGGACATGAATATAATTTTGGACGGTTTTTGAATTTTTGTAAGTGATCTGAAGTGAAGATTTGAAAAAACAATTTTTTTCAGTTTTTCTAAAGTGAAAATTTAAAATTTTGATGGCCCCACATAGATTCTTGAAAAAAAGAAGTGAAATTTTCCGGAAAAAAATGAAATTTTGTTTATGGCCAAACGGGTCTTGGTGTATAGACTAAGTTCTGTTTAATCTAAATTCTTAAAGGGCTCAAACAAAAGCTGCCATACAATCGTTTGATTATGTTAATCCAGTCACACTTCATATTGAACTCTTAACATCCTTTAAAGATTAGAAAAGGATATCAACTTTTTCTTTTCTTTTACTTGTAAATAAAGTAAAATTTTGCTGGCAACTACACCAGGGCAGTTCAAACATCTACAGCTAGAAAAGGATATCTTTAACACCCTCAGTCAGTAGCGAAGCCACATGGTCATAAGGATGGTCAAATGACCACCCTTCGTTGAAAATTACACTGTGTATATAGGTAAAATATTACGTTTTAGAAGTGTATAACACATTGAACACCCTTTATTGGGAATTTTTTTCACTTCATTCAAATTTAAATACCCTCGAAAAAAATTTTAGCTTCGCCACTGTCCTCTGTGTTACGTTGACTAAGTTTTATGATGATAGGAGAAAAGGAATACTATGAAAAACAGTTTGAAACTTTGAAGTCATTTGAGGAAGTTGATATTGCAGTCGCTGCTGATTGCATTGATGAAGAGGATCTCGAAGAACAAGCTCAACATGAGAGAGCAATGAGAATCTCCAATTATGCAAACATTATACTGCTTGCTCTCAAGGTGACCAGAAATTACTTAATTGAATTCTGATTAACATGAGAATGAGAAATCATCTATTAATGTGTATGCATAACTTTTTCCTGTGATATATTTATGTGATGAAAGTGAAATTCTGGTTTATGTTTGAATGACCTGGAAAAATGATAAAGATGGTGGTGTATGCCTTTTTGTTACAATAACAGTATTGACACATATCGTGCCTTGCAGATCTATGCCACAGTAAAGAGTGGTTCTTTAGCGATTGCTGCATCTACATTGGATTCATTGCTTGACCTCATGGCTGGTGGCATACTATGGTTCACTCATCTATCAATGAAGAACATTAATGTCTATAAATATCCTATTGGAAAATTGAGATGCAGCCCGTAGGAACCATCGTCTTTGCTGCTATTATGGCTACACTTGGTATGTTATCTGCTTTGACTTTGGCGTTTGAAATTCCATTATCAGGTTAGTGAATAAATGGTGCGACTTTAGCTCACCGAGGACATGGTCCTTGACAGGAGGATATGGAGGTCGAAGATTAGGGTAGAAGGGTAATAGGTCGTAGTGTGTTTTTCTGGTTTGTTCCAGGTTTATTAGGGCTAGCTGACTAGTACATTTTCTTTTGATTCTTAGAGTGCTAGTGATAGGGTTGTTTTTAGTACTATCTTCCGCTTCGGTTTTCTAGTACTCTGTCGTGTTACTGCTTGTTGCTATTGTTATTGCTCTCTTCCATTTGTTTTTTACCTCGTTCGTACATTGATGATATCATTTTTCTGGCCTTGTTGTTGTTATTACCTTGTTTCTATTCTCCCTCTCGAGCAGAGGGTGTTTCGGAAATAGTCTCTCTATCCCCAGGCAGGGGTAAGGTCTGCGTATACATTACCCTCCCCTGACGTCACTTATGGGATTCCTCCGGGTTGTTGTTATTGTGGTTGGGTTAGTGAATACATGATCAGTTTGGAAAGTTGAGAGTGAGGTATCGGAAATAAAAAACAGGATGACAGCTTTCAAAAGAAGAGTAAGGGACGGGAAGATGGAGGCTCTCGAAACCAAACGAGATTAGAGAGAACATGGGAATTAGCACCATTCATATGAGAGCTAACCTCTTTGTATGAAATTCTTCAATTTGCATAATCATTTGCATTTCTTTGTAGGTTTTCAGGTGCTGATCCAGGCTGCAGAACAACTAGTTGAAAACAAACCTACTGATAAGATGACTTTGAATCAGCTCGCATGGTTATATTCCATCATGTTAACTGCCACAGTAGTAAAACTTGCCCTATGGCTTTACTGCAGAAGTTCAGGAAACAACATTGTTCGTGCGTATGCAAAGGTGTGTGTTCCTTACCTTCTGGCTTCGACATCTTCTCCTGATAATCTATATTTGACTAAATTGTTGATGTATTTGTCAGGATCACTATTTCGATGCGGTTACTAACTTAGTTGGATTGATAGCAGCTGTACTTGGTGATAAGTTCTACTGGTGGATTGATCCTGTTGGTGCTCTTATCCTTGCTATTTATACAATCTCAAATTGGTCAGGCACTGTGATAGAGAATGCAGGTATGTACTTACATGCTCCTGTCGAATTTATGCATCTTCAATAATTCATGGAAGTTAACAGCAACGTTCAACAAACACATAACCAGTAACACAGACTAGAATCTAACCTTTTAAGAAAAACTATCCTTTTAGGATGTCTGTAACAATTAGGCTTGTTGGAAACCTCAGTCTGAGACATAATATATGCTGTCTATCGTTGTATGCTGAGGCAAACTCCGATATTTTCTTTTTTTATGACGGTGGTGTCCAAGCCAGCATGCATGTAGTTCGACTATTCCACCGCGTACCTGCTACCTCTCACCAGCAAAGATATTGAGTATCTCTGCCCATCAAGGCTTAGGCAGATGGAAAGAAATTAACTAGTGTATTTTTGCCTCCGTTGGGGTTTGAACTGGAAACCTCATGGTTCTCCTCCTACTTCATTGATCACTAGACCACACCCCGGGATACAAAACTCCGATATTTTCTTGGTTATATCTTATATCAATACATCAAATAAAACCTGAATGAGGTTCTTGATGCAGTGTCACTGGTGGGACAGTCAGCTCCTCCTGAAGTTCTGCAGAAGTTAACATATCTTGTTATAAGGCATCCTCAAGTGAAACGTGTTGACACAGTTCGAGCATACTCTTTTGGTGTCTTGTACTTTGTAGAGGTCAGTCTCCAATAGCATGAGATCATTTTCCTAAACAACTTTGATATGAACTAAATTATTAAGGCATAGCCTTTTCCAGAACTCAGCTGATTTCCAAATGTTGCTTCCTTTCTTTTAACATAGGTTGATTTGAACTCCCAGAAGATTTGCCATTGAAAGAAGATATTATCGGAGAGACTCTACAAATAAAGCTCGAGAAACTCCCTGATGTCGAACGTGCATTTGTTCATCTTGATTTTGAATGTGAACACAAACCAGAACACTCTCCAGCAAGCTGCCCAACAATGAAACTTAAGTGCATCTTCATAGAACACACAAACTAGGAGAAATTTCAATATAAAGAATAGGTGTTGCTGGAATTGCTTTGATTGGGAGCTCAGCTGCTCCTGAATCTCTACAAATACTCGTGGTCATGTTTGAGGAATTTGCATGATAATTTTTGTATATTGTTTTAAACATTTCTCCTAATTTCATATTATCCAACATACTGGATTTATTGAAGATCCCAAGCACCTTTCCTAGCTGTTGGAGATTTTACCATTTTCACTATACTTTTCTGTCAAGGATCATGAGAATATTGATACTCCTGTGTAATTTGTGTAATGTCATTCTTGAACTGCAATTTACATTTTAAATCCAATTTAAATAAACTTGTAATAGAAAGCTCCTAACTTTTTCTAATAATGAAGAAAAGTTAAGCTCATTCTAGATTTACATATTGGAATGAAATGCCTTGCACTAAGCAGAAAGGATACACAGGATCCATAAATTTGGAAAGTTGTGTAGTTAATTGTATATACATCGCGTAAGAAAGTTCACCAAAAACTGGGCTGTTCAGACGAGCTAAGTGAAGCAAGTGCCACTATAACAAAAATTTCCTATGCATAACAATCGAACCATTTAACCTACCATCCACTTTTTACAATTGCCAATGAGAGAAAAAGAGAATAGAACAATAAGAAAAAGGGGAACACCCAACGTCAGATGTTGCAACTTCTCAAGATACAGTTCGGCCAAAGCATAGACAAGAAAGAGATTTTTTGCCCACTTTTCCTGCAAAAAGAAGAAGAAAATAAGAGAAGCATTAAAAAGCAAACTACTCATTTTCATCTAATAACCCACTTGTTGACATCCAACTGGGTTTGTTTTTGTTGTTGTTAACCTACTTTTTTTTACATAGGTCACATCTATAAACGTTTAAACTAAAGGTTTTCCGACATAGGGACTAGAACTATTAGTGACAATGGAACCATGAAAAGATTTAGCTTTTTGAAGATATCAAACACAAGCATGAACTTTATTTCTGTATATGCACCGAAGCTCTTCTAGACGTACTCAGCAAAATCAGATGCTAACACATACCAAATCACTAAGTTACCATACCTTAACATATGTGCTTGGAAACTGAGATGTTCGCAATGTTTCCTGAGTCTCATTGCCAGAATTTCGTCGAGGCACGCTCAAGATAAGAGCAGCTTGATCTTACGTAGCAGCTGTTGCTGCAATACGATAACCACTATTCCACCGTTCATGAATGCCTTCACTTGGATAAACAAAATCGAGTTCCACTACGTATCCAGAGGGGGAAAAACAGCAATTTTACCATAAGCTAGTATTAGTATATGATAAAACCAAAGTGGAAGTAGATTATGCAAAATTCAGAAACAAGTAACACCGTAGAGGCACATCCATTTAGGTGGGATGTAGGGAGTGTTGTTTTGGAATGTTCTCTGTATCTCTAAGTACCGTCTTGATACTGTTATAATAAACCTTTACCTTCACAAAAAACAAAACAAAAAAAATCACGAAGGTAAGTTTGTTTAGAACATATTTAAACTGGACATAATTCTGTTAGTTCTGGTAGACTTCTCTTTCTTTCTCTTCTACTCAATTAGCAGAGTTACTAAAGAGATTATTATCAAATTAAATGTTGGAAAACTTCCAAACATTCTTTTTCAACTTCAACCCAATATTGTCCAAAGACCAACTAATTCTTTTTTTCTTCAAGAGATTCCATTCCTGGCATCAAGAAGATGCACAAACTTACAAAACTAGGTAGAGGTTAACCCGTGCTACTCATGGGCCCAAACTCAAATGAAGAAATTAACACAAACCAATATCATTAACGACTAATTTTATTTTCTGAAGATAACCAATAAATTTGATCTCAGTTTTATTTTATGATCATCAGGAAGCTCAAATTAATATCATTGAAAAATGGTTAAATTTAAAATATTTATTTTAAACTCAAGTGTGGCAACTTTATTTTAATTTTTGGAACTATGTGGTTAATAATCATTGACAAGCTAATTGCCATACTATAATACCAGTACGGACATAAATGTTTTGTATCAGAATATTAAGTAAGATTAAGAAATGAACGATCTATGTCAAACTTTAACGGAGCAAAAAACGTAAAGTCATTAAACGGATCGTGAAACTGCTGTTAGCAACAAACGCTCTTCATCATAATTTACAAGGATAAATGTATCCACATTTGACAAAAATTAGCACTACATTGACGTAAAATGTCATGAATTTTTCAGTTCCCTTTTGGAAGACCTAGTGATAGTCCAAAGCAACAGCTAGGGCCAAGATGTAGCCAAAAGATGCTCAAAGGGAATTTTTTGGAAATATAGTCTGATAATATAGTCCGTTAATGGTTAGTGAATATATTAACCAGGTGTTTATTCCCCGAAACTAAGTATATGGTTGATCAAACTAGAAAACACGGTTCAATATTTTCTATCTTATTTGTTTCATTTTATATGACACTCTTTCTCTTAGTTTTTCCCAAAAAGAATGATACACTTTTACAACTCTTTGATCGTGCTTATAATGAAAAAGATGGTTGAATCTTTCCAAAATCTTTTTGTCTTATTATATTTTACACTCTTTCACTTTCTCTTCTAAGAAAAGAATATTATTTTTTATATATAGGAACTCTTTAATATATTTATTTTAATTCTCTTAATGACGTTAATTGACCATAGAAATATATTGCGGCATGTTTATGACCCAAGTTCTAAAGGTACTGTTAGTATGTACAAAAAGTTTTTCTTCTTGCTTAAACTTTATGTTGTTTCCGGGGCGGGGCTAGGCTTATAATGTTTCGCCTTGGGTTGTTAGTAGTTTATGTAGCTTCCACACTTTTTAAGGGCATTATTATGAGCGATTGTTATTACTTTTACATTTACTTTATGTTTCTTACGATGCTGCCACTGATCTATAGTCTATCGTCTATTGTTTATTTTCTTTTTCTTGAGCCGAGGGACTTTCGAAAACATCCGCTCTACCCATTCGTGCTAGGGGCAAGGTCTGCGTACACTCTACACTCCCCAGACCCCACTTGTAGGATTTTAGTGGTTGCTGTTGTTGTTGTTTCAATTCAAACGAATGTATGGAGCGAACATTTCTCTCTTCTTTAACTGGAGTTTCTGTAATGTACATTATTCATAGAGAAGAAACATTTCTCTAGTACTAATCGCACAAAATTATTCAGAAGTTGGAGAATATCAAATTTTAAAACTTTAAAATCTGTTGAAATAATATTTATCCCTCTTATTTAGCTAGAGCTTTTGTTATCTATATTAATTATTCAAAAAGATTCCTAAAATTCAAACTACTTTTATTATATTAGCGATTTATTTAACAACCTTTTTTGGCGCAGCTCAAATATTGCTTAAACCTTCTTTTTTCATCAAGCAATTAGTTTAACGGACCTAAGCTACAGATAAAGTTAACACTGAAATGGCTTTGGAAAATGCACACGATGAAATGGAAGTTCATTTCCTTTCTCTTATTTAACTTTTAAGAGATACTTTTGCACGCTTGTGTTTAAAATAAATTAGTATAGCTATTTTAATAAGGGAGAGATGCGTGAGGATAAAATTTGGTGGGGCCTACATGGTCACTGATAGCTTAAATATGTGCAGTTTACTGGTAAATTGTAAATTGAGATGGTGTGAAATGACAAAATTGAGTGGAGCCTATCTGATATGCAGTGGAAATGGGGCTGACAATTTGGGCCTTGAAAATGCCTCAAAAATTTCCTTTAATTCACTAAATCATGTGATGGCATTAACAGAATAATATGCTAAACCAGGGGTGAATATATTTGTTTGGGTCAAGCAGGCATGCCAAATGAAGAAGTGCCTGCTTCACCTGTTTTACTGGCACCTCTTGTATAGTAAAAAAAAAAAGTAGGTTAGTTAAAAAAACTCTATTAGCTGCATTAGAACTTTCAAATATCCTTTTTTCAACCAATTCTTTTCTTATTGTTTAATATTGAAATTCAATTATAAATTTTGCGATTGAAATTATTTTTCTCCTGCATTTGCTCAAATTATATGTAATGATGTTTAACTTGAGTTACTAGAAATTGTCTTTATTGTATACTGGATATTAACAATAGTAATATTAATTCACTTATATACCAACAACAACATACCCAGTATAATGACACATACTGGAGTCAGGGGAGGGTAGTATGTACGCAGACCTTACCTCTACCTTGTGAAGATAGAGAGGCCGAATCGGAGCTAATATGTAATTTTAATTCACTTATCAAAAGGTAATTTAATTCCTATTCGATGTTATAAGTAATTAAGTGCTAATATGTATGATAACTTTTGTGTATGGAAAAATTAGGCGCTTCACTTCTTGCTTTATGCTTAAAGCCCCATAGGCTATTACTCATTTGCACTTTTGTTCTTAAACATGAGTAAATGCAATTGCTCCTTCATTTCCTTGTACTAAATACAAGTTTCTTGATGTTACTATTTTTTTCCTCTAGCAAAATCAGGTAAAAGATCTGTTATAATTCTGACGAGCTGTCAGGGAAAAAAAAAGAAGTAAATTAAGATACGGAGAGTCTCCTCCTCTCGAGCCTAGGCTTTTATCATTACTAATTAAAATAAGATGAAGTGGACGAAAAGAGGTAATGAGCACACAAACATGCAGACAAAGAGAGAGGAACAACCTGGTTACTGAATCCTGAATTGCGAGACATAACGACTGCCCACCTACTGCCAGCAGTTGCCATGGAGGTTACATGGAACCCTTCTTTTCACTTCTTGCTTATCCACTTGAACGGAAATGACTCACTCACTTTGTAGGACTGCTGAGTGAACTATGTGCCTGCAGATATATAATAATGGTTGTAAGTTGTAACATCAAGATTACGAAATTTGAGGAGCTTAGAACTGAAAGCTATAACGCTTAACCTTCAAACCATTCAGGTTACTATGTTACTCATTGTGTGAACATTGAACATATACACAAATATAAATATACATGTGCTGTGTGTGCTCGGGTGTGTCTCAGATGTTGCATGTGTTTGTTTGTGTGTGTATCAATAGCAATCAATTATCTCTCAAGGCCAAACTGGTGGTACCAAGCTGGAACATTCATACAATAAAGTACAAACCAAAATGGCAAAAAAAAAACTGAGGATCTGCTGTTTCCAACTGAAAACCAGCGAAGAGCATGTCCACCCTCTGCCCTGCTGCACTTAAACAACAAATTGGTTCACAACCAGGATTCAAACCCGTGATGTGCGCCTAGCATACCCCATTCCCTCCCCTTAATGGAATCAAACATAGCATAAACTTGACCAGGGACATCAAATCTTGAGTGCTGATGCTTCCTGTCATAAATGCCTTCTCCAAACCACCTTGTCGACGTATTAAAAAACTCTTAAATCTCTACGTTAAATTACAAGAACTACTAATATCTTAAAGGGAAAAGCAGGAAAAGATATCCATTAATATCACTAAAGGCAGGTAAAGTGTAAAACTAATCAAAAATTAGAAATTAGAGAACCCACCTTTTGACATAACAACAAGAGAGCTTCCATTGGTGGCACCAGCAAGAGAACTAATGTAATAGTTCTTCTTCCACTGTTCCATTATCCACTCCTGTAACAATGTACAACAAGACCTAACATAGATTAAATATCAGGTTGAGGAGCAGTGAATTGTATTAAGAGCTACGTTACATGGACTCAGCTCCAATACACACAGGATAAGGGTGTGTGGAAGTATTTGGTAGGGATACGTGCCGTTTTGGCTAAGTTTTAGCATATTTTGAATATACACAAGTACAATATATTAATGTCACGCCATTCGACCCGTGTACATCATGGCAACTGAGGTTTCATGTAACATAGTGGAATAAATAGAATTCACAATTTACCTTGTGCAAGAATAATGGTGATAGCTCATCAACTTGGCTCGTGAATTTATTTCCAGCATCCAGGATAATAACCCATAAGTCGGAACAAGATGCCACACAACTTATATATAAACCTTCTGCATTCCCTTTCTCCACATGCTGTGCCAGCCTTGTATCTGCTACATTATAATGGTACCTATAACAAGCTACATCGCATTAAGTAGGGGACTCGTGTACAGAAAATATCTTATCCATAATTACCACCACATACTGAACCAAAAAGGGTTCTCTCCAGAAATCAAGGAGCATAACCAGAAGATATCTTCCTTGAAAAAGTCTAATTCGACAGCTCCTGCCAGTCACAAGATAAAGGACAAAGCCATGCATTATTGCCGAACAAACATGTTATGTGAACTCACCAAGTTATAAAGCCTTTAAGGAAGCTACAATATTTTCTACTGACCATATCTAGGCTCTTAGAACTGCGTAGTGGCAGCTAGTTCACTCCTTACTCTCTTATCATATAATTTAAAAGTTTCATGTGGTCTAGAAAGCCCAAGAAGTCATATATTTCTTCCTAATCATGTCGCTTCACGCTTCTAGGGCAAATCGTAGTTAAAAGTAGCAAAATTAGCTATATTATTCCAGTTTATGTACCAACAAATGCAGTAAAAAAATTATCAAGCTTCTCCACAACGACCATAGAAAGACATTCCTAAACGAATCAAAAAGTCTCCCCTATCTTTTTCCAAAAGCTATGCAAACAAAAAATATCACAGATACTTTCTGCAAAGTAGATCTTAAGATGAGAAGGTGTAGTACTCCACATAAAAGCTGAATGAAAGACATCACAAAAAGTCAAGAATGGATAGAGGAAGAAGACATTCTCAAAATATTACACTCGATCACAGGCGGAAAAAGATTGAGTCCCGAAACACCAACTATTATCTAGGTTTATACAAGTTCTTGCAAGTCAATAACAGAACTCCTGGATAATTGACACCAAAAGCAATAGTGGTTCCATGATTGTGGAGAATCTACCAAATTTCCTAATAAAACTAATTTTATTTCTTAAATAGAAAACCACCCTACGACTTTACACAGCACAGATCACCCAAGAATCCAGTGACAGAGAAAATATGAACTATGAACTAATAGAAATCTGCCTCAATTACTTAACATATATGGCTAGAGACAAGAGCAGGATGTAAAACAAAGTTAAGAAAAAATGCATTCTCAGTCGCATCTCCGCTGAATAACTACATTTAAACCAGAGAACCTGAAGAATGTAAAATTTCAGTTCCAAGTACAGGAAAATTCATGTATCAAAGTCTCAATGATTTTTCCAAATAAGAAAACAGAATCCAAACGACTTGTTGAAACAATATGCAATGCCATCCACATTTATTTACCAAATGTAAGTATGCAAGAAGATTATGAGACTAATGCATTGGCTTCAGCGGGATCATAACCCATCCTATACACAACGCTTGCACTGGATACTGATCAAAGCCATAGGGAGGACCAAACAAGCACACCTGCTTAGGATGATATATGCTGAAAGCGTGCATTCCATTTGGTGTGAAAGAAATGCTAGAGTTTTTGAGAATGAGGAGAGGAATGTTGAAAGCCTAGCAAGGGAGATAGCTTGTATAAGTAATGTTAGAGCTAATGCTGTAATTAGAGGATTGTTGCAGAAGTTACACTAATAGATTAACTGATGATAGAGTTTCTGTTGACGAAGTGTTTCCAATTGTATATAGAAATTGGGATTAGGAAGAAACTCTCCCTAGGAGATGGGCTTCTTAAATTAATATCATAAGAGCAGATAGTAGTAGAGTTAGTGTAAGGTTCTGTGATTGTTGACAGATAGCAGCATCTGAGATGTGTCCAGCTACAGTTTTGTAATTCACTCTTTGGTGATTAATAAAATAATTTAGTTACCAAAAAAATGCATTATCATCTAATCTGCTAATCCAAAAGCAATGCCCTAATTGAAGTCTTAATTCAGAACACGAAGTGTCTCCTTCATGGCTTCATCGCAGCATCATTAGCCTAAATAAAACTAGCAATAGCATAATCCCAAAACATTTTTATTCTACATCACTCATGAGGCTTGACAACCCAACCCTACCCAAAATTTGCGGGAAAAGGGAAATCAAGAAAATTTCCCAAAGAAGCACATTGAACATTTTACCACCAGTGGAACATACAATTTATTTTTAATAGTAAAGGTACTAACCACTAACAGAACAAAACTATCCACCGAATAATCATGTGAGTGCAGCACATAAACCACAATTCAATCGCTTTGCATGGGAAAATACATAAAACAACAACTAGGCCTCAATCCCAAAGAAGTAGGGTCGGCTAGATGAATCCTAGTTGACCATGATACTCATTTAATATATGAAATGACATTTCCACCTCTGTTTCATGGGCTTTCTGGCATTGTAATCGAAATCCACTGTGTTGCAGGAACTCCCATGCGAACCTTCTTTCTAGGCTGCTATTCTTCCTCCTCTAGACTTAATCTCCCTCGCTTTTGGCCAACTTGAATAATCTACAGTGATAACATGATAAGGTCATATATATTTACAATAATGTAAGAAAAAATAAATAAGCAAAGTTGGTCACATGTAAAATACCACTTTTTGGGCACTATCAGTGTTAATTGGTCTTATAGCAGTATCAGGTCCACGTAAGCTCCCAAATAAAGAGATTAACTTCGAATAATTAGGTTGTTCATCAAATTTCATATTTATTACTATATCGAGAAACTCTCTCAGAGGCGCTGGACAGAAGCAGCAAAGCGTTTCCGGAGATGTTTCCATCTTCTTTTTGCAGACCAAAAACAATTTGTTATCGCCCTAAGATTGTCAGAAGATAAACTTGTGAAAATAGGATGAGCTGGAAGTTGACCCGAACAACTTGCTTGCAGTTCATACGACTCAAGAAAAGCTAGTGCAGATACCTGAAACCCTTGCCATGGCAACCTGCCTTGGTGAAGAAAAATCAGTGTATATGCAAGTGATTCCAGATCATCTCTCATGCGCACTTGCATACCGAACAGTCCCCCTAGAAATTCATTCACAGAACGTTGATAAACAGAACGAATGTAGGGACCACAATTATGCCCAAGGATAAGACCACATATAACTTACCTAAACATGTCAGGTCTCTGATCATATACCACATGCAGACCTTTCGTATTGTCTCTCCACTTTGTTGCTGTAATTTGGTTGTTCAAAAAGTATTACATGGAATACTGAATCTACAGTTGTTAAGATATTACAGTAAATTAAATACTCTTACCTAGTCCCAAGTCAACAAGGAACAACTTCTTCTCCTACGGTGTTGATGGCTGACCAAGCAAAAAGTTCTCTGGCTTTACATCTCCATGAATGTAGCTGATGTCAAGAACAACAATCACTAGAAAGAATTCAAGAAAAAATACTTGGATCCAGCAGTAAAGTTCAAAAGTCAGTAACATAAAATATGAAACCAACAGCTGGACAACTAAATGGACATAAATAAAGGAGGGGGCATCTGATACCCTTTACCATGCAGTTTTTCTAAAATTGACAAAGACTCAACTGCAATACATGCCACCATTTCTGAAGACATCCTGCAATTGCAATAAAGATAAGCGGAGCTCTTATATTCTACTGCTTGAAGTCCAAATCTACATCTGAATATTCGCTATCAAAGAAAAGCTAATGAAATGCATGATAATGGAGGAAAATATAGGCTACTGAGAAAATAAGCATTAGCTACTTACGCCTGCCCAGAGGAATCCCATATGTCCCATAAGCTAGGCCCTAAAATGTCCATAACCTGCATATAACTAATGAGGTCAATAGGTGCATCCTCACATGAACCCCAAACAAATAATACATAAACCAGTATCCACTTTATTCATAATAATCTCAGTAGCAGCACTCACTGCAGGCAAACCGAAGGCTCAATCCACATCGAATGTCTAAGTCAAAAAAATTTATTAAAAGAGAAAGAAAAAAAACAACGAACCAGTCTATTCCAAGAGACTATGCCTTCTCATAGCAAAGAAACCACCCAATCACAGTTTAAGAAACCAGTCTTTACTAGTCACTAGTGAAAAGAACCCTCAGTAAAAACAAGCACCAGAAGGCATCCAATGAAATAAAAATAATATGGGCCAATTATATCGACCTCCCATACAGAAGGTCATAATTCAAAAGAACTCTCCTCTTGTTCAACATTTCAACACAGAAACCTTCCTGGACTTCTAACGTCAACAGTTAGTTTGACTTTCTGAATCAAGCCAATTAAACCTTTTAAAGTTGTAGTTTGCCAATCTTAATGGTTATGTCAATTAATATAAATGGAAAAAGCATACTCTACTACACATATAGTGGAAAAATGCATAACTTACTACACGTACCATGACATAATAGTCTCCTTTTATCCCTTTATAATGCACCCTAGGCACCCCATGGCTGCCTCCAAGAGTACTGCTCACAAAACAAGTATAGTCCAGTCAAAATCATATTCCAACATGAGCACCCATTCACTTCAAAAGAGATCCATATCCGTTAAACTTGCCACTCATATGGAGGACCATGGTTATAGCCTTTGCTACTTGTATGCTCAAATTTCAGTGCAACCTGAAAAAAAAAGGATAAATCAGTGAGTGTTAAACCCCTCTATTACTTGAGGAGAAACAATTATCTAGCATGAAAACTGGGAGGGAAAAGGAGAAAAGAAGTGCATACCTCCACAGCCCCTTGACCAATTGAACGATCATTTCCACTAGAAAGACGACGACCCAAAAATACATGACCAAAACCACCTTTACCTAACTTCCTTTCAACCTTATAAACTGGTGACCCTCCTACTTGCACCTAAGAGTCAAATCCAACCAGAAACACAAAGTAAGTGCAAGCAATTCAATTCATAAGTGACTTTCATAAAAATATGACGCTTGTATCTTCGACCCTTTTAGTTTATCATAATCACAAAACTAACTGGAATCACCACCTCAAATAATGAGCTACCAATACAGGTATCCACTTAATCCAGGCCTGGAGTCACTGGCTTGTAACTAATCTAAAGTGACTAATATAATCAGAACAAGCCATAGGAGAATGACATAAAACATTTAATCATCTATTTGAGATTCACATATAGGAGGGTACAATAGGTTGGCAGATATCATGAAAAAGTCAAGCTTAAATGAACCCTGTAAACATTGAATCCAATAGAATGTTCCTAATAAGCAGAGCGGATATAAATGATTCATATTCGCTCCTAATGGAATGAGGAAGAATTAATTAATTTATATTGATAAGATTATTAAAATTTTGACAGGCTATATCACAAGCCACAACATCAAGAATAACTTGCACCGAAGTGTGTAGCAAAGCGGTCAACGAAGTGAGTGAAAACTTTGGAGATCAAGGTCTAAATTCTAGCGGCAACAACAATGTCTCAGCCCCAAACAAGTCGAGCCAGCTATATGATCCTCACTTCTCCATTTAAGCTCCACTCATGTCGTCACCAATATCAAATAAAACAAAAGTAAAAATAAGTTAAATACATATAAATAATAGTAAAAATAACAATAATATTGGGATTTCTCTAAGACTAAAACATATTCTCAACTACTAGTAGATATCACATATATGGAAGGTTCAAATCCTAGCATATACAAAAAATGCTACGCGATTTCTTCTCATGACTAAGCCTTGGCGGGGCAGAGTTATACATACCTTTGTTGGTGGGAGATAGCAGGTACTAATGAAATAGTTTAATAATAATAATAATAGCTAAATACGAGCATGTGTACCCTTTCATAAATCAGTCTCAACAATCAGTATTTCTTATGAATAGTAGGGCACGAGGGAGAACTTATCGACGACAAAAAGACAAGGTTTCTGTTGGAGGGTCCTGACACCCCAAGTCAAATAGAATTGAAAAGACTTTTTTATATTTACAAACAAGGTGGCATCTCGAAAGTGCCGCTAGTCGGTTTAATCATGGAATGTCCAAAAAGCCTGGTCAAATGCGAACATTATTATTATAATAATATGCCCTAGAACATGTTATTGAATTGAGTGAGATGTCCCTTTCTTTCCTATGATGTGTATGAAAAAAGCAAAAGAATTTTACAGTGTAACTATGGTTGTTAGTTTAGTAAGCAAGTTGGCTCAAACACTATCGTTAATGCAAGCATGTATACAATGAGGACGGAAGAACAATGAAATTGAGAATAAGTAAAAAAAATCCACCTTGTCAGGGAAAGGGGAGGAGTTACTCTCATCTTCATGTCCAATTCCTTTGTTATTATTAGCACTCAACCCACCACTCTCATCCCCCATTTCCCTCTATTCTTCCCTCTTCAGACTCTGGTTTTCGTTTGCTGATTTTTGAGCAGCTACTACTGGCAATTCATTACTACCCATGCAAATAGAGATGGTAAATAAACTGAGTTCGAAACAAATTCAGTAAAAATGAAAAAAAAAAGGAACAAAATTGAGTTTGAGTGAAGTGTAGGGGAATTTTATGGTAGGGTTTGATGAAGAAATTATACCCAAAGAAATATCAAACGTGTAAGGGAGTTTTGAGGGAAAATTGAAATGAAACGTACTTTGTGCATAGACAGAGGCGCGTATTCAATCTTTTTTCGGCTTATTTGTTTCTCTTTTTTTATTTTGGAATTGGAGGAAATAAGAGTAATTAGTTTCTTTCTTTTTTTTTTTTTGGTAATTAGAAATTTTTCATTAATCACCAATGAAGCATTACAAAACCACAGTTAGCTTACCTACTATCTTTGTATTGTATCACTCTCTCCTGTACATGTAACTACTCTTCTAATTTCCTCTATACTTATATTTAAAATCAAAACTGAAAATTTTGTATAAGCTGCCTATTTTGATTTGTTGCTCTAATATTAAATATGCATGCTATGTTCTTAGCTAAGTCTTCAGCCTTTTTATTTTGGTTTTAAATATTATAAGATTTCTCATCTCTTGAAGTACTTCTACATATACTATTCTGTATGTTCCTGCTTTAATTGATTTCCCTCTTGCATTCTCAGTTGCTCATTGACGGTGTTGATCTCAGGATATTGCACATAGTTATTGCCTTTGCATTCATTTTAGTAGCTTTGCCCGGACATTCTTAGCATACTTACATTCAAGAATAATTAATTTCTTAAATGAGTACTCCTATTTCTTTGTGAATTTCGAGTTAAACTTTTTTTTCTCATCGTGGTTGGGGAAAGAAGTGGGCTCGAGGAAAATAATATTTGTCAATGGTGCATAATGCATTTTTTTGTATAAACTATTTTAATTTGAGTTTAATATTCAATTAAATTTTAGTTGAGGATTACAAAAGACGAATATTATAATATGTATAGAGCCGTTAAAATGGGCTTGACCCGTGAGGCCAGCCCAATCCAACATACTACTTGAATAGAGTTTTATTTAATTATAGTTAGTATACCAAATTACCAATTCTATATCATAGTGTATTTTAAGGGTACAATTATTGCAATGTATATCCCTCCTTAATTCAAGGTACTATATATTCTACCTCTCCCACGTTTCTCTCTCCCAAACCCTTACCCACATCCACTTTTATGTACTATTATTAAACGTAAAAACCTATGATTATGGAAACTTATTTGGTAATATATTGTCAATGCAAATAATTGTGTTTTTCTGAAATCCTCAATCTTACGAGATTTTCCCTTTTTGAAGCAGTTGACCTTTTGCTTAATTTTCTTTATCATTGTTCTTTTTAGTGTCGAATGTGATATCATATAGTCTGAATATCCAACGTCGAAAATGAAACTAATCCTCGTGCTCTAAGCCTAAAGTCCTACTACATTTAATTGTGTATTACTTTTGAATATATAAACAAGATTGATAAGTCTATGATGCATCAGGCAGGAAATTAAAATTTTCATAAATTGATCACATAAAAAATGCCGCATTGATTCTACCCATAAATTCAACAAAGTAAACTTCTTAATTCGACTTTCTATATTCATATTCAACAAGTGAAGTGAGAATGGGAGGCTGCTTTTAATTCCAGTTCCCATTCAATTGGAGCTTAATTTAGATTTTTGACATAATAGTATTTTTTGCAGAAGATCTTGTAGAAGTTTTAGTCGTCTTGGATTTGTGAAAACCGAAAACAATGCATCTACAATCAGAATACAAATAATCTAAAATTTATCTACAAACTAGGTATATTAAATTTTAATATTTCAATTCTCATTCGATTGTAGTTTAATTAGAATTTTCTATATAATTATGTTTTTTGTAGAAGATTTGCAGAAGTTTTAGTCATTTTTTATTTGTGAAAACAAAAAACAAAGCGTCTACAATTAGAATACAAATAATCTACAATTTATCTACAAAATATCTATAAATTATTCCCAATTTCCATCCAATTGTAACATAATTATGATTTTTGACACAATTGTATTTTTCAGAAGATTTGTAGAAGTTTTAGCCGTTTTTTATTTGTAAACATATAAAATAAATCATCTACAATCACAATATAAATAATCTACAATTTATCTACAATTTCTGCAATATGTCTGTTTCGATCCGAAATTCAGTCAAAACCAAGTCTAATCTTTACAAAAAACCCTCAAAATTGATATATAAACTCCCAACCATATTCTCGATTAGTTTTAACAACACCTAATCCAAACAAATAATGATTTTTAAAAACTCAAATTGAATTCAAAGCTTTCAAACTTTCAAATGGTTGTCAATGGTGGAAAATATCTGGAATAATATTTGCTTCCATAATTGTAGCGAGCCTAAATAGGAATATCTGGAAGAATATTTAGTTTCAGATTTGTAGCATGCCTAATTAGGAAGGAATCAGCTCCTAATAATTGGTATTTAATGAATGATATATATTTTGTAGAATAACTGTGAATATGACAGGTAAATATGAAACTATGTTCACTTTTAGTAATATGGTTTCATATAAGGTATAAGAAGGAAAAAATCTCTATCTAAAACTGAAGCTTGTAAGCCCGGCCCAAAGCAGTATGTTGGCCCTTGAGACTTGATCGAGGTTGGGTATGGGCCAGCCGTGGACCAAAAATTAATTACTCAAATTTAAATATTTAATATTTAAAAAATAAAAACTAAAAAAACTATTAACTATAATCCTCATTTCCAACTTTAGATTGCTCATTTACCTTTCCATATCAGGTAGAATTTAGATTCTTGATATGCATGTAATATGTACTTATTATGTTGCTTAATTAACAACGAACTAAGAAAGTGTTAAGTGGAAAATAATATTTTTTTCAAAAGAAAATATTATTTTAAGTAGATCATGATCAGTTTAGTTACGTTAATATATTACTAATAATTAAATTGCTCTTCAGTATATAAAAAGCTTAAGTTTTAATACTCAAAGAAAGTTGACAACACTAGCAAATTTCATGAATTTTAAAAAATTCATGGACTATATTAATGAATTCAACAAATGTGTTAAAACCTAAATTAAAAAATCTCAACATATAAACTTATTAAAGCAATCATTGAGCTTGCGGAAAGTAAAAGAAAGTATTGAAAAAATATTCATGTAATGTTAAAAAAAAAAAGAGCTAGAAATATAGAGAATGTGTATTTCATTTACGTGATTCCTTATCAAATATAAAGATTCTTGTATGCTCTAAACAAACGGAAGTCATTCATATGATAAGAGCCTATATCACGAAGAAATATTTAAAGATTCGAAGAATTTTTTCTCTAAAATAATTGAAGGGCCGGCCAACCCTAGCCCCCGACTCTCTTATGAATGGGTTGAACTTGCCATTTTATGGCCCATTTAGATGGCAGGTCTGCCCTTTGGTAGTATAAGTATTGTAGGTATAAGTGTGAGATTGAGAAAACCTTCAGCGTCAAAAAGCTCCTAATTTGTAATCATTTTTTTTTTTTTGGGTGAGTAAATACTAGAAGTCAAATAATTGAGTATTGGAATGAAATGGGTCCCAGGGCGATAACATGGCATATGTCACTAATAGAGGCATAGCTATTGTTGTGTTCTCTCTACCATCTTAAGCTTTTAGATGACATGGTCACATACTTAGGTTCGGCTATATGAACCCTCAATATCCAATCCACTCTATTTGGACTCATTTCATCCAAATATTCTTATTAAGACAAACTGCAGTTTTTTTGCACTAGAGGGCCTCTACATATATAATTTTCTCAAGACCAAACATGGAACAAAATTATTCTCCAATCTAAATGCAACCTAGTAAAAGGCCTAACGATAATTGGTTTTATGATCATGAGAAACCATTTGAATGTCTTAGCGTCAAGCATCATATTTGTGGTTTCTTTATTTTGTTCTGCTATATTTGTGCTACTGCAGATCTTTCCCCTCATCTCATTTATCAGATTTTTGTCATTGCAAACACAGAAAATTTGACATTTGAGCATGCTAGAGATGCTTAATACGAAATTGAATCTTATGTCAGGTAGTTTTATTGGTGTTCAAACATGGAAAGAAAATGTAACTAGCAAGCTAGATATGTGTAGTAACTCGCATCAAATAGGGTCAAGCACATCTATGAGTTTGGCGAATAACTAGAAAGAATAACTTTGTCAATGAGGAGTGGACCTTGAAAACTCATGTCGCATGGATGTCTATCAACTGAAGAGAAACTTGATATATAGAAGCTAATGTTCCATTGTTTCAGGTGCCATACTATCTTGCAGAGCTAACAGAAAAAATTGCAGAAGATGATAGGATAAATGTACTCAAGACAAACCAAGTTAAAGGATTATTGTGAGCTAATAACATGATATACATTTATGTTTATGTCAAAAGGCTAGCATTGATTTTGAATTGACATCTCAGCACTATAATTTTGGCAATATCGTCATTTTGTGAGACAATGGTGTAAGATATATGGATTTATATCTAGATATATGCACCTATATCTACATACATATGAACAAATATGGATAAATTATATGTTATGTGCTATCTTTTTGTTTGGCCTAATTTTGTGGTCTTATGGACATTATGTTAAGGGGGCCAATGTATTGTCATATAAAGTGTAGGACTAATGTGTAGATACCCAAAATGGTAACCTTAGTTAATGATGGGCTAACTAAGGTTACATATATGTAACCATGGTTACATGCTTGTGACTCTTGAGTTATGTAACTCTTGTGACTCTTGGGTTATGTAACTCATGAAATTATAAAGTGGGGGTTATGGTTCCCACATTATTGCAAGACAAGACTCTTCTTCCTCCCATTGAATCAAGAGCAAAAATACACCATTGTTGTCTTGCAAATAATTGTGGAAAACCATATACCAATTTTGATCATTGTCATATTATTATTGTGGTGATACTATTCACATATTGCTCAAGCCTTGTGAAGAATTCTTGTGGTGACATACAACTTCAAGACATTCTTGAAGAAGGTTCAAAGGAGCAATCTTCATAAGGACTCAAGGACAATCATCAAAAGGAGGTTCAACAATTTCCACACATGGATTCAGGTTAGCTTCCGCTCATGTAGTTTAATTCCGAATTGTTCAATATGAAGGTTATTGTCTTTAGTAGGAATCATAATCCTAACAATTGGTATCAGAGCCACCTTCATTTTTTGGATAATTTGGATGTTCATAAGATTCATGTTATGTTAGGATTCATGTTCAAGTTTTGTTAGAATTTTATTTATGAAATTCAAGTACCATGAAATAGCATGTTTCTTATGAATGTTGTGTTTTGATGCAATTTGATGTTTTAATGCCATGTTATCTTTACTTGTATTAAAACATTGTATAAAGCATGATTTTAGTTGGTAAACAACATGTTTTCTTGTTTAAAGATTCTTGTTGAAAATCATGTTTTATTCAGAAAATTTTTCGCAAAACAGTGTCCAAAAATAATCGATTATCTTGGAAGTTAATCGATTATTTTTTTAGACACTGCCTAAAGATAACCGATTATTTTTTTTTGGATAATCGAGTATCTCTCAAGTTTTAGAATTCTGGCAGTTTTTGGAACACCAGAATAATCGATTATTCGTTTCAGATAATCGATTATTCTGGTCCAGTGAGATTGAAACGTTTTTCGTATACCAGATAATCGATTATCTATTTCAGATAATCGATTATCCTGGTCCAGTAATTTTAAAAAAAAATTTTAAAACCAGAGATTATCTGGTTTAGATAATCGATTATTTTGGTCCAGTAGCTGAAATTTTTTTTTTATGCAAAAAATAATCGATTATCTCAAGCAGATAATCGATTATTTTTGTCCAGTGAGGTTAAAAACGTTTCAAATCTTTTAAGTTTCAGATTTTAATTGACATATAATTTATTGTTCAATTATAATATTTAAGTTATGAATATTAATTGTTTAAAGTCCATCAATTTTAATATTTTTGGAATTGTCCTCTCAAGTATAAAACAATTAATATTCAAGTGTTACATGTCAAAACATGTAACTTATTAAGTTAAAGATTCATAATATGGCTTAAGGAACTAAAGTTTATAGCATCTAATATTTTAATTAGTCAAGTGAAGCATTATGTTGCCAAAATAACCTCTATTGTGTAGATTGATTAATCTTAAAATATAAGATGACTGTGGATGTTAGTCTTCCATGCGTTTAACACCGGCCCAAAGGAAGGTTGTTATTTGGCAGGAATTCGAACATGCTTGTGGTGATAAATATGAGACAATTATTTGGTTTTCCATGTGAATATTAAATCGGCCCAAAGGAAGGTTTGAAATTTGACAGGAGTTTATTGTCTATGTTTGATCACTACACCAAGAGTACCACTTACAAGTTGTTTTTCTGTCCAAAGACTAAAATCAATGTTGTGCTAGGTATCTTGTAATGGGATATGCCTATTTTGAATCTATAAAGTAAGGTTAAAGTTCCAGTAATTGTAAGCATGTATTCAGTAATCCTTTTGTTCTATTTTCAGTTAATTCTTCTGCTTCTACGATATCTGCCAACATCAATAGCATCCCTGTGCTTAACGGCACTAACTTTAAGGAATGGAAAGAGAATGTCATGATCGTTCTCGGTTGCATGGATCTTGACCTTGCACTTCGGATTGAGCAACCTGTTTCTCTTGAAGATACATCCTCTCCTGATGAAAGGAGGGAGATGGAGAAGTGGGAACGCTCGAATAGCATGAGTCTAATGATCATGAAGCGTGCAATTCCAGAATCATTCAGGGGCACTATGAATGATGAAGCTAATGCAAAAGTTTTCCTTGAAAACCTTGAAAAACGTTTTATGCAAAACGAAAAGGCGGAAACAAGTACACTATTGAGTAAACTTGTTTCCATGAGGTATAAGGGCAAGGGAAACATTAGGGAGTACATTTTAGAAATGTCTCATCTTGCTTCGAAACTTAAGTCACTCAAGCTAGAATTACCTGAGGAACTGCTTGTGTACTTTGTTTTGATATCTCTTCCTGCACATTTTAATCAGTTTAAGGTCAGTTACAACTGCCTGAAGGAGAAATGGACTCTTAATGAGCTCATTTCACATTGTGTGCAAGAAGAGGAAAGGATAAAGCAAGATAAGACTGAAAGTGCTCATTTGGTATCCTCTTCTAAGGAAACTAAGAAGAGGAAAGGTAAGGAAGTTGCGGTTGCAAGGCCCAAGATTAAGCAACATAAGGAACATAAGGTTGAAATTACTGAATTAGGTTGCTTTTTCTGTAAGGGGACTAATCATGTGAAGAAAGATTGTACCAAGTACCATGTCTGGCGTGCGAAAAAAGGTACATTTCTTTCTCTTGTTTGTTCTGAAGTTAATTTAATTTCGGTACCTAAGCATACTTGGTGGGTAGATTCTGCTGCTACTACTCACATAAGTATATCTATGCAGGGTTGCCTGAACTGCCGAAAACCAAATGATGGTGAAAGATACATCTATGTGGGTGACGGCAAGAAGGTGCCAGTTGAGGCTATTGGCAAATTTAGGCTGTTGTTTAAGACCGGTTTTCATTTAGATTTGGATGAGACTTTTGTTGTACCGTCTTTTAGACGGAATTTAATTTCTGTTCCCAAATTGGACATATCCGGTTATACATGTTCTTTTGGTGATAATAAAGTTAGTCTCTTTCAGAATTCAAATCTTATTGGTACTGGTCTTTTATCAACATTTGATAGCCTATATTTGGTTGATACAATAACCTCAAATAATGAAACCTTGCATACAAGTTTAAGTGGTACCAAAAGAAAATTAACTAATGAGAATTCTATATCACTCTGGCATAAACGTTTGGGTCATATATCCATTCAAAGAATTCAGAAACTCGTGTCAGATGGAATTCTTGATTCTCTTGATTCCTCAAATTCGGATATTTATGTTGAGTGTATCAAGGGAAAACAAATAAACAAGACGAGATTAGGTGCTAAGAGAGCTTCGGACGTCTTAGAATTGATACACACTGATATTTGTGGGCCATTTCCTACTCCATGTAGGAATGGTCAACAATACTTTATTACATTCATAGACGATTACTCTCGTTATGGGTACCTATATATAATTCACGAAAAGTCCCAATCCATAGACGTGTTCAAATCATTTAAGGCTGAAGTTGAAAATCAACTAAGCAAAAGAATTAAATCCGTTAGATCTGACCGTGGTGGTGAATACTATGGTCGATATGATGGTTCCGGTGAACAACGTCCAGGGCCTTTTGCTAAATTCCTAGATGAGTGTGGGATCGTCCCTCAGTATACTATGCCAGACAGTCCTACGATGAATGGTGTAGCTGAGAGACGAAATCGGACCCTTAAGAATATGGTAAGAAGTATGATTTGTCATACTACTTTACCAGACTCACTCTGGGGTGAAGCATTAAAAACCGCAGCTTATATTCTTAATAGAGTTCCAACTAAAGCTACAATCAAAACCCCATATGAACTTTGGACTGGGCATAAACCCAGTATTCGGCATTTACACATTTGGGGTTGTCAAGCTGAGGCAAGGCCTTATAGGCCGAATGAAAAGAAACTGGATGCTAAGACGGTTAGTAGCTATTTTGTTGGATACTCTGAAAAAATCCAGGGGTTTTAAGTTTTATGATCTCACTTCTAGAACTATTTTTGAGACGGGTAATGCTAGGTTCTTTGAGGATATTGAGTTTGGGGGGTGGGGAGATAAAGTTGTTAGAGATTTTGTCTTTGAGGAAGAACATGTGTCTTTCCCTCAAGTTGTTGATCTTGGTCACATTCCTAACACGGATCACACAACTCCGGTTCAAGACAATCTCGAAAATCTCCCTCATCAGGACCCTGGTATAACTAATGAAAATCAAACTCAACAACCTCAAGAAACTGAAGTGCCATTAAGGAGATCCACTAGAGAAAGGAGAAATACAATTTCGGATGATTATGTTGTATTTCTCCAAGAACAAGAATGTGATATTGGACTTGAGGAAGATGATCCAATCAACTTCCGTCAAGTCATTAAGGGTTCTAACTCTCAAAAGTGGATTGATGCCATGAATGATGAGATGAAGTCTATGAGCGATAATGACGTTTGGGAGCTTGTTACATTACCCGAAGGTATTAAACCTATTGGTTGTAAATGGATTCAGGGGGCAATGTTATTAAGTATAAAGCTCGTCTTGTCGCAAAAGGCTACACTCAGAAGGAATGCATTGATTATAAAGAGACTTTCTCTCCAGTTTCATCGAAAGACTCTTTCAGGACTATAATGGCATTAGTAGCACATTTTGATCTTGAGCTTCATCAAATGGATGTTAAGACAGCGTTTCTCAATGGTGACATTGAGGAAACAATTTATATGGTGCAACCTGAAAACTTTGTTTCGGATGAATCAGAGAAGAAGGGTTTGCAAATTAAAGAAATCCATCTATGGGCTCAAGCAGGCTTCCCGTCAATGGTATTATAAGTTTCATGCAGTCATTACATCTTTTGGTTTTGAACCGAATATTGCTGATGACTGTATATACCATAAGTTCAGTGGGAGTAAGTATATTTTTCTGGTTTTATATGTCGATGACATACTGCTTGCCTGTAACGATATAGCATTATTACTTGAAACTAAGAAATTTCTTTCAAAGAAATTTGAAATGAAAGATCTTGGTGAAGCTTCTTTTGTATTAGGAATTAAGATACAAAGAGATCGCTCTAAAGGTGTTCTCGGTCTGTCACAAAAGGGCTATATCGATAAGGTTCTGAAAAGATTTGGCATGCAGGATTGTAAACCAGGCAACACCCCTGTTGCTAAGGGAGACAAGTTTAGTCTCAAACAGTTCCCAAATAATAATTATGAAATTTCGGAAATGTAGAAGACGCCTTATGCTTCGGCTGTGGTAGTCTGATGTATGCTCAGGTATGTACACGACCTGATATAGCATACATTGTTCGGATGTTAGGCAGATATCTAAGCAATCTTACAGAGAACAAAGGATTACATGCTTACATATCGGAGATCGGACCAGTTTGAGATCATCGGGTATACCGACTCCGATTCCTTTATGTTAATAACAACAGTAGTTTGACGAAAGCAAAACATATGGACGTCAAATTTCGGGTTGTTAAAGAAAGAGTACAGAATGGACAGTTGTGCATTGAGCACATCAGTACAAACTCCATGCTTGCGGATCCGCTCACTAAGGGATTGACACCAAAAGTATTTCTTGAGCATATTGCTTGTATGGGTGTCAAATTAGATAAGGATTATGTATTTTAGTGGGAGTTTGTATTGTACATTTATGTATTGTCTATTATATTCAGAAATTCAGTAATTCAGTTATATCTGCGCAGATATTCAGTTTTAAAGTTTTTGTACTCTTACAGTTCATGATTGATCTCAATAAAGAGAACCAGTTGGAAATAGACATTCTATTGACCACACTTTATGTTATTTCCATGCTACATACCTACACTTGATCCATGTCGTTGGTTATATTGATATACGTGATCTGTGTTGGTTCTAGTTGCGCAAGAGTAACTAAGAGCTCTTAGGTCCTATGTTGGTATGATTGATGGACCGGATTGTTCATGACAATTTTATTGTGATAGCAATTTTGAGCTCCTAAGGTTATTTGTAACATATAATGCTAAGGTTTGTACATATGTATGTATATCTCGTCCAAGTGGGAGATTGTAAGATATATGGATTTATATCTAGATATATGGACTTATATCTACATACATATGAACAAATATGGATAAATTATATGTTATGTGCTATCTTTTGGTTTGGCCTAATTTTGTGGTCTTATGGACATTATGTTAAGGGGGCCAATGTATTGTCATATAAAGTGTATGACTAATGTGTAGATACCCAAAAGGGTAACCTTAGTTAATGATGGGCTAACTAAGGTTACATGCTTGTGACTCTTGAGTTATGTAACTCTTGTGACTCTTGGGTTATGTAACTCATGAAGTTATAAAGTGGGGGTTATGGTTCCCACATTATTGCAAGACAAGACTCTTCTTCCTCCCATTGAATCAAGAGCAAAAATACATTATTGTAGTCTTGCAAATAATTGTGGAAAACCATATACCAATTTTGATCATTGTCATATTATTATTGTGGTGATACTATTCACATATTGCTCAAGTCTTGTGAAGAATTCTTGTGGTGACATACAACTTCAAAACATTCTTGAAGAAGGTTCAAAGGAGCAATCTTCATAAGGACTCAAGGACAATCATCAAAAGGAGGTTCAACAATTTCCACACATGGATTCAGGTTAGCTTCTGCTCATATAGTTTAATTCCGAATTGTTCAATATGAAGGTTATTGTCTTTAGTAGGAATCATAATCCTAACAAATGGAGCTTGTTCCAGAAGAGGAGATAGAGACTTCTACACAACGTGGAGCTAATTCTTTTGCAGATTGTAGAGCTAAGAGGGTAGGCGGGAGTTAGAATTGCTGTGTGTGAATATAACTATTAGGTTTCTTCGTTTTAAAAAAAGGTTTCCTTCTTTTCATTCTTGTCTTTAGATGGATTATTTGAGTTACTTAGCGCATCATGTTTATGAAAGATTCCTCGTTTCAAACGCCAAAGAGCTGCTGAGTCAAAACTGCTTGAATTGAAGGAGCATCGTGGGCGATCAACTAAAGCAGCTGCATTGTCTACTCCTGTTGAGACCGGAGAAGATGATGGAGAAGAAGAACGAGAGGTTAGTAAGCATCCTATTTATATCACGTGCATGAGCATGATCACTGTTGTGATCTTCTTCTTCCTTATATTTTTTGTTTTATTCTATGTTGCAACTTCTATGATATTGAAGCATTTTTATGCCAAGTCATCCATATTGTTCATGCTCATGCGCATGACGTAATACTGGTGTTTGCTGATTCAGCATTCATGGATCTGCATTTGCAGAGGCATTTGTATTGCTTTTTGTGTTTGTCAATGAGAACAATAAGATCACCCTTCGATTCTAATATCCTCAATAGAATTTGCTGAAGAAATCCATGATGTAACCTACCACATTTTGTATGTGATCTAAGGAATCATTATTTACTCTTTAGATGTCGTTTAATGTGTTTGATTCACCCCTTAAATACATATTTCCAGTTTGTAATGCAAATTTTGCTGTTGCCTTTTTTAATTATTTTTATACGCAAATTTTGGTCGCCACTTCCTTGAAGTGTCTGATTATTGGGGACTACTGCTATACGCAGGCATTGCTTACAACCATCTCCTTGGCCCTCAGTAAGGTTTGCGCACATATTCTGAGTTTCTGGCAGGGCATTTACTTTTATTTCCTTGTATGCCTGTTACCTTATCTCTGTCATCCTTCAATTACTGCCCTACAGGCTTTTGGTCTGCTTGAAATGCTGAATAAAGAGGAAGAAATGCTATCTGCTATTAAGGAAAGGCAGCTTCAGGTATTATTGAACTTAGGTTGATTGTGTCACGACCCGGATTTTCCACCCTCGGAGTCGTGATGGCGCCTACTCGTAGGAGCTAGGCAAGCCACAAACTTAAAATCTTTAAACTCCTTTATTCTTAATTCCTTTTTAATCAATTAAATTAACAGGGGATAAACAATTAAATAACAATGGAATATGAAATTTAGCAGAAGTCATAAATAAATATAAAACCAAAATATCCTGAAGACCAACACATGCCTCTAGCCAGAACCTGGCGTCATAATATCCACGGATACTATGAGTACTACATACAATAGTTTGAAGGAAAGATAACACTGTTTGTCTCGAATACATGAGACAACAGAACGTAAAATGAGATAAAGGAGACGTCGGGCCTGCGGACGCCTGCAAGGCTACCTCGGTGTCTCGGTAGACTGAAGGCTGGCTCCCGAGCTACTGTTGTTGTTCGGTACCTGGATCTGTGCAAATGAGCACAGAGTGTAGTATCAACACAATCGACCCCATGTGCGGGTAAGTGTCTGGCCTAACCCCGACGAGACTAGGACCAGACTCCAACTAAACTTGTGCAATTGTATAATATATGGCGGAAAATAAACAAGAATAAATAGTTTAAATGGGAGGGGTTACATGCTTCGGGAAACATATCAAATCCGACAGAAACTTAATAAATATGAAAGGACAATTCAATATCTACAACAATACAATAATATTACTGTTGCAGTGCGCAACCCGATCCCTTATCATTTAGCATTGTTGCGGCGTGCAATCCGACCAACATATATAACTGTTGCGGCGTGCAACTCGATCCAATATAATATTTGTTTCGGCGTGCAACCCGATCCAATATAATATCTGTTGCAGCGTGCAACCCGATCCAATATAATATTTGTTGCGGTGTGTAACCCGATCCAATATAATATTTGTTGCGGCGTGCAACCCGATCCAATATAATATCTGTTGCGGCGTGCAACCCGATCCATATATATATATACACAAATAATGTTGTGGCGCGCAACCCGCTCCAAATATACAATCAGCAATAATCATAATAACCGTCCCGGCAAGGGATCAACAATAAACTACACTATCCCGGCAAGGGAACTCAACAGTATAAGCATATACGTCCCGGCAAGGGAGAATCAGCTATAACCGATGTTAGCTCAACTTCTATTCATCACACTTATCACCATTTCTCAATCATAAGTAACTTCCACGAAAAACAAACCAAGTCTTTACTCAATATCAAGAATTCACACACTAAAACATTCGTAGAATCATTTAAGAATACAACAAGTATCAATTTAAGACTCACGGTCATGCTCGACACCAACGTATAGATACTCATCACCATATCTATGCGTCGTACTCAACAAGAAGCAATTAGCAAATAGGACTCAACTCCTAATCCCTCAAGTTAAGGTCAGACCAAACACTTACCTCAAACTTCCACGGCCAACTCAAGCCTCGAATACCGCCTTTCCTTTCGAATTTGGCTCCAACACAATCGTATCTATGTATAATCGATTTAATAACATCAATAAATGCTAACAAACAAATTCCAATGCCAATTTATAGCTTTTTAATCATTCTTCCCAAAAATCCAAAAATCGACCCCGGGCCTGCTTGGTCAAAACACGAGGTTCAGATCAAAATCAAATCACTCATTCATCCATGAGCCCAAATATATAATTATTTCCCGAATTTGACCCCAAAACAAGGTCAAAATCACCATTAATCAAAAAGCCCTAGTCCTACCCAAATTCCTAATTTCTACCCTTATTCACATGATCTAGCCCTAGAAATCTAATGTGTGTTAATGGAAAATGAAGAAAATGAGTTAAAGATTACATACCTATGAATTTGTGGTGAAATCCTCTTTCAAAAATTGCCCAATTTGGAGTTGAGATGAAGAAGTTATGAAATTTAAAAAGAATCATGTATTGCTGCTATTTTAAATCGCTTGGCAGACCTTCATCGCGTTCGCGATGGGTCTGCCGCATTCGCTAAAAGCAGCCTTCCTCAGGCTTACGCGATCGCGAGTCATCTTATGCATTCGCGAAGGGTTGCCCCCCCCCCCCCCGACCTTTGTGTTCGCGGGCCTATGAACGCGTTCGCGTAGAGGAAATATTCACTTCCCAGACCAGCCCCTCATTTACTCTATGCGTTCGGGGGACGTGGATCGCGTTCGCGTAGAGCAACCCCCAATGCTCCCCGCGTTCGCATTCCTTCCCTCGGGTTCGCATCGGACAAAATTACCCTTGTCCCCATTTACCATATGCGATCGGGAGAGTGACTATGTGATCGTGAAGAGCAACATGCCTGGGCACCTGTTGCAGATTTTCTGCAATTTTTCCTAAGTCCAAAACCTTCCGAAACACATCCGAAACACACCCGAGTCCTCGGGGCTCCTAGCCACACATATGTACTAACTCAACGACATCATATGAACTTATCCGTATGTTCAAATTGCCAAAATAGCCTCAATAACAACGAATTAAACCTCAAAATCAAGAACTTTTCTCAAACTTTATCAAGTATCAAATTTAGCAATTTAGGTCCGAGTCACGTCAAAAGGACTCTGTTTTCAACCAAACTTTACAAATATGACTTAAACCATATATAAGACATGTACTGGGCACCGGAACCAAAATACGGCCCTGATACCAACATGTTCTAATCAGATTTCATTTCAAATTTCCTTAAAAATTTTCAGAAAACAATTTCCTTTAAAAATTCATTTATCGGATTTGGGACATCGGAATTCGATTCCGGGCATACACCCAAGTCCCATATTTTCCTACGGACCCTCCGAGACCGTCAAATCACGGGTCCTAGTCCGTTTACCCGAAATGTTGATCAAAGTCAATTTTACTCATTTTGTAACTAAATTTCGTCATTTTTCACATAATTTCATATTTAAGCTTTCCGGCTATGCGTCTGGACTGCGCATGCAAATCGAGGTGATGATAAATGAGGTTTTCAAGGTCTCGGAGATACAAAATTCAATTAAAAGCTAGTGATGACCGTTTGTGATTGGCATTCTTCTTGGGGCCTGTTTGTAATTGATTGTGTTGTGTTAGGCTCTGTTCTGTAATTACAATTTGAATGTATGTGTTCAATGTGCGTTTTCAGCTTGAAATACTGCAACACTGTTCTTTTCCAGCTCTGAACTTTCTGGCTTTTATAGCGTCATTTTAGAACAGAACACTAGTATTATTGTCTCTCATATACTTTTGCATCATGGCCTACTACTTATGCAGGATGGAGAGAGAATTTTCTCAGATAGTACTTGACGAACGCACCAAAAAAGCAGAAACTTGGCATCGTGATGCTGCTGCTTGAGCTCACTACACAAAACCTGCAGCACCTATCACCTGTGCTACCTTCGCTCAAGATGTCATAGAGGGAAGGGCCACGGTTTCACAGGCGCACGAACTTAAACACCAACCGTTGATTTTTGGACCAGCAAGTCTCGTTGGTAGGAATCCAACAACAGGACGAGAAAAAATAGCAGCTCAGGTCTTTCAGCCTCATTATAGGTACTTCCTTTTAACCGATAACTAAGATGCCCAATGATCTTAAGTAGCAAGATTAAGAAATAAGCTTCGAGGAACTTAATCATAACATCTTCATTTCAAACACTAGATTACCAACCATGAGCATAGAGGAAGCTGGGCTAACGGAGATGAACATGATGAACGAATGGCAAGAGAGGAACATGAAACTCATGGAAGAAGCAAATTCTTCATGGTACAAGGACGACCCAAAGTTAAGGCCGGGTGAAGATGACGAAGAAGATGATGACGCTGCTCAAGACAAGGTAAGAGCATGGGATGACTGGAAAGATGATAACCCTCGTGGTGCTGGCAACAAGAAACTCACTCCTTGTGGTTAAGGAAGCAGCTGCCGGTGAGCTGGAGTATCCAAAAAATAAACTGCTGCAGCATTTGAAGAAGCCATTCTGAATTAGACTGCCCTGTTCTTTGTACACGAAACTTATCCATAAGTTTAAAACCATTTTATTTCTAGCTTACATGTACTAAATTATACGTTGACTTTGCTTATATGTACTAAATTAGATCGCTGATGTATTGTACAGTAATTCTAATGGAAAGGTATTGATGTCAGTATGTCAGTGAGGACAGAAAGATGAACAAAGTGTTGGTGCGACAATATTACTTCTAAAACACAGTTTCCCGCTGCAACGTGGTGAAAAAAGCCATATTAAATTGTACTGGTGGTCTGTTAGGCTGCTCAGGAGAAGTGAATGTTGGAATAATTATGATTCCTACTAAACACAACAACCTTCATTTCGAATAATTTGAATATATGAACTACATGAGCGGAAGCTAACCTGAATCCATATGTGGAATTTGATAAACCTCTTTGATGATTGTCCTTATGTTCTTGTGATCTTCTTGATCCTTTCTTCAAGATTCCTTGAAGTTGTATATCACCAATACAATGCTTCACAAGACTTAGAACAACAAGTGAATTGTTGACAATAACAAGGTTATGACAATAATCAAAATGAGATATGGTTTTCCACAATATTTGCAAGACAATGGATTGTTTGTTCTTAATTCAATGGGAAGAAGAAGAACTTGTCTTGCACTAAAGTGGGAACCATAACCCCCACTTTATAACACAAGAGTTACATAACTCAAGAGTCTTGCAAGAGTTACATAACTCAAGGGTCACAAGCATGTAACCATGGTTACATATGTAACCTTAGTTAGCCCATCATTAACTAAGGTTACCCTTTTGGGTATCTACACATTAGTCCCACACTTTGGTATGACAATACATTGGCCCCCTTAACATAATGTCCATAAGACCACTTATTTAGGCCAAACCAAAAGATAGCACATAACATATAATTTATCCATATATTGTTCATATGTATGTAGATATAAGTCCATATATCTAGATATAAATCCATATATCTTACAATCTCCCACTTGGACGAGATACACATACATATGTACAAACCTTAGCGTTATATGTTACAAAATAACCTTAGAAGCTCAAAATTGCTATCACAATAAATTGTCATGAACAATCCGGTCCATCAATCATACCAACATAGGAACTAAGAGCTCATCGTTACTCATTCGTAACTAGAACCAATCATAGATCACGTATATCAATATAACCAACAACATGGATCAAGTGTAGGTATGTAGCATGGAAATAACATAAAGTGTGGTCAATAGAATGTCTATTTCCAACTGGTTCTCTTTATTGAGATCAAACATAAACTGTAAGAGTACAAAAACTTTAAAACTGAATATCTGCGCGGATACAAATGAATTACTGAATTTCTGAATATAATGGACAATACATAAATGTGCAATACAAACTCCCACTAAAATACATAATCCTTATCTGATTTGACACTCATACAAGCAACATGCTCATGAAATACTTTTGGTGTCAATCCCTTAGTGAGCGAATCCGCAAGTATGGAGTTTGTACTTATGTACTCAATGCACAATTATCCATTTTGTACTCTTTCTTTAACAACCCGAAATTTGACGTCCTTATGTTTTGCTTTCGTCAAATTACTGTTGTTGTTATTAGACTAAGTGGCAAAACCGGAGTCAGTATACCCGATGAGCTCAAGCTGGTCCGAACTCCAATATGTAAGCATGTAATCCTTTGTTCTATGTATGTACCTCATGACCCTTTTGGCTGCCTACCAATGGTCCATACCTGGATTTCTTAAATATCTGCCTAACATCCCAACAATGTATGCTATATCAGGTCTTATACAAACCTGAGCATACATCAGACTACCTACATTTCCGAAATTTCATAAGTATTATTTGGGCACTGTTTTGAGACTAAATTTGTCTCCCTTAGCAACAGGGGTGTTACCTAGTTTACAATCCTGCATGCCAAATCTTTTCAGAACCTTATCGATATAGCCCTTTTGTGACAGACCGAGAACGCCCTTTGAGCGATCTCGTATTATCTGAATTCCTAATACAAAAGAAGCTTCACCAAGATCTTTCATTTCAAATTTCTTTGAAAGAAATTTTCTTAGTTTCAAGTAATAATGCTATATCGTTACAGGCAAGCAGTATGTCATCGACATATAAAACCAGAAAAATATACTTACTCCCACTGAACTTATGGTATATACGGTCATTAGTAATATTCGGTTCAAAACCAAAATATGTAATGACTGCATGAAACTTATAATACTATTGACGAGAAGCTTGCTTGTGCCCATAGATGGATTTCTTTAATCTGCAAACCTTCTTCTCTGATTCATCCGAAACAAAGTTTTCAGGTTGCACCATATAAATTGTTTCCTCAATTTCACCATTGAGAAAAGCTGTCTTAACATCCATTTGATGAAGCTCAAGATCAAAATGTGCTACTAATGCCATTATAGTCCTGAAAGAGTCTTTCGATGAAACTGGAGAGAAAGTCTCTTTATAATCAATGCCTTCCTTCTGAGTGTAGCCTTTTGCGACAAGACGAGCTTTGTACTTAATAACACTGCCCCCTGAATCCCTTTTGGTTTTAAAAATCCATTTACAACCAATAGGTTTCGTACCTTCGGGCAATGTAATAAGCTCCCAAACGTCATTATCACTTATAGACTTCATCTCATCATTCATGGCATCAATCCACTTTTGAGAGTTAGAACACTTAATGACTTGACGGAAGTTGATTGGATCATCTTCCTCAAGTCCAATATCACTTTCTTGTTCTTGGAGAAATACAACATAATCATCCGAAATTGCATTTCTCCTCTCTCTAGTGGATCTCCTTAATAGCATTTCAGTTTCTTGAGGTTGTTGAGTTTGATTTTCATTAGTTATATCAGGATCCTGATGGGGGATATTTTCGAGATTGTCTTGAACCAGAGTTGTGTGATCCGAGTCAGGAAGACCAAGATCAACAATTTGAGAGAAAGACACATGTTCTTCCTCAAAGACAAAATCTCTAACAACTTTATCTCCCCACCCCCCAAACTCAATATCCTCAAAGAACCTAGCATTACTCGTCTCAAAAATAGTTCATGATGTAGGATCATAAAACTTAAAACCCCTGGATTTTTCAGAGTATCCAACAAAATAGCTACTAACCGTCTTAGCATCCAGTTTCTTTTCATTCGACCTATAAGGCCTTGCCTCAGCTGGACAACCCCAAATGTGTAAAAGCCAAATACTGGGTTTATGCCCAGTCCAAAGTTCATATGGGGTTTTGATTGTAGCTTTAGTTGGAACTCTATAAGTTGCAGTTTTTTTTTTAATATTGATTGGGACTTTTCATGAATAAGATATAGGTACCCATAACGAGAGTAATCGTCTATGAATGTGATAAAGTATTGTTGACTATTCCGACAAGGAGTAGGAAATGGCCCACAAATATCCGTATGTATCAATTCTAAGACGTCCGAAGCTCTCTTAGCACCTAATCTAGTCTTGTTTGTTTGTTTTCCCTTGATACACTCAACAAAAAATTTCGAATTTGAGGAATCAAGAGAATCAAGAATTCCATCTGACATGAGTTTCTGAATTCTTTGAATGGATATGTGACCCAAACTTTTATGCCAGAGTGATATAGAATTCTCATTAGTTAATTTTCTTTTAGTACCACTTAAACTTGTATGCAAAGTTTCTTTATTTGAAGTTATTGTATCAACCAAATTTAAGCTATCAAATGTTGACAAAACACCAGTACCAATAAGATTTGAATTCCGAAAGAGACTAACTTTATTATCCCCAAGTGTACATTTATAACCAGATATGTCCAATTGGGGAACTGAAATTAAGTTCCGTCTAAAAGACGGTACAATAAAAGTCTCATCCAAATCTAAATGAAAACCAGTATTAAACAACAGCCTAAATTTGCCAATAGCTTCAACTGGCACCTTCTTGCCGTCACCCACATAGATGTATCTTTCACCATCATTTAGTTTTCGGCATTTCAGGCAACCCTGCATTGATATACTTATGTGAGTAGTAGAAGCAGAATCTACCCACCAAGTATCCTTAGGTGCCGAAATTAAATTAACTTCAGAACAAACAAGAGAAAGAAATGTACCCTTTTTCGCACGCCAGGCATGGTACTTGGTACAATCTTTCTTCACATGATTAGTCCCCTTACAGAGAAAGCAACCTAATTCAGTAATTTCAACCTTAGGTTCCTTATGTTGCTTAATCTTGGGCCTTGCAACCGCAACTTCCTTACCTTTCCTCTTCTTAGTTTCCTTAGAAGAGGATGCCAAATGAGCACTTTCAGTCTTATCCAGCTTTATCCTTTCCTCTTCTTGCACACAATGCGAAATGAGCTCATTAAGAGTCCATTTCTCCTTTAGGCAGTTGTAACTGACCTTAAACTGATTAAAGTGTGCAGGAAGAGATATCAAAACAAAGTACACAAGCAGTTCCTCAGGTAAATCCAGCTTGAGTGACTTAAGTTTCGAAGCGAGATGAGACATTTCCATAATGTACTCCCGAATGTTTCCCTTGCCCTTATACCTCATGGAAACAAGTTTACTCAATAGTGTACTTGTCTCCGCCTTTTCGTTTTGCATAAAACGCTTTTCAAGGTTTTCAAGGAAAAATTTGGCATTAGGTTCATCATTCATAGTGCCCCTGAATGATTCTGGAATTGCATGCTTCATGATCATTAGACTCATGCGATTCGAGCGTTCCCGCTTCTCCATCACTCTCCTTTCATCAGGAGAGGATGTATCCTCAAGAGGAGTAGGTTGCTCGATCCGAAGAGCAAGGTCAAGATCCATGCAACCGAGAACGATCATGACGTTCTCTTTCCATTCCTTAAAATTTATGCCGTTAAGCACAGGGATGCTATTGATATTGGCAGAGATCGTAGAAGCAGAAGAATTTACTGAAAATAGAACAAAAGGATTACTAAATACATGCTTACAAATACTTGAACTTTAACTTTATAGATTCAAAATTAGGCATTTCCCATTACAAGATACCTAGCACAACATTTATTTTAGTCTTTGGACAGAAAATCAACTTGTAAGTGGTACTCTTGGTGTAGTGATCAAACATAGACAATAAACTCCTGTCAAATATTAAGCCTTCCTTTGGGCCGACTTAATATTCACATGGAAAACCAAATAATCGCCTCATATTTACCACCACAAGCATGTTCGAATTCCTGTCAAATAACACCTTCCTTTGGGCCGATGTTAAACGCATGGAAGACTAACATCCACAGCCATTTTTATATTTTAAGATTAATCAATCTACACAATAGAGGTTACTTTGGCAACATAATGCTTCAATTGAATAACTAAAATATTAGATGCTATAAACTTTAGTTCCTTAAGCCATTTTATGAATCTCAACATAATGTGTTGCATATTTTGATATGTAACACTTGAATGTTAATCGTTGTTTGCTTGATAGGACAATTCTATATTATAAGAATTGATGAACTTTAAAACAATTAACATTCGCTGAAACTTAAGAGAGTTGAAACGTTTTTAACCTTACTGGACAAAAACAATCGATTGTAAACAATAGACAATCGATTATCTTTGGCTTTAAAAAAAAATTTTCATCTACTGGACCAACACAATCGATTGTCAAAACCAGACAATCGATTTTTTTGGTTTTTATAAAAAAATTTTAAGTTACTGGACCATGACAATCGATTGTCAAAACCATACAATCGATTGTTGTGGTTTTATGAAAATTTTTTATGTTACTGGACCATGACAATCGATTGTTGTGGTTTTATGAAAAATTTTTAAGTTACTGGACCATGACAATCGATTGTCTGGTTTCAACAATCGATTGTTCTGGTGTTCCAAAAAACCGCCAGAATATTAAACGTTCACAAACAATCGATTGTTTGAGGAAAACAATCGATTGTCCTTAGGCAGTGACTAAAAAAAATTTCCTGAATTATAACATGATTTTTAACATGAATCTTTAAACATGAAAACATGTTATTTACCAACTAAATCATGCTATATACAACGTTTTAACATGATATTAAAACATCAAACTGAATCATAACATAACATTCATAAGATCATGCTATCATGTTATTTCGGGGTAGAATTTCATAAACAAAATTCTAACTTAAACTTAAACATGAATCCTAACATAACATGAACCATATAAACATCCAAATTATCCAAAATTGAAGGGTGGCTCTGATACCAATTGTTGGAATAATTATGATTCCTACTAAACACAACAACCTTCATTTCGAATAATTCGAATATATGAACTACATGAGCGGAAGCTAACCTGAATCCATATGTGGAATTTGATGAACCTCCTTGATGATTGTCCTTATGTTCTTGTGATCTTCTTGATCCTTTCTTCAAGATTCCTTGAAGTTGTATATCACCAATACAATGCTTCACAAGACTTAGAACAACAAGTGAATTGTTGACAATAACAAGGTTATGACAATAATCAAAATGAGATATGGTTTTCCACAATATTTGCAAGACAATGGATTGTTTGTTCTTAATTCAATGGGAAGAAGAAGAACTAGTCTTGCACTAAAGTGGGAACCATAACCCCCACTTTATAACACAAGAGTTACATAACTCAAGAGTCTTGGAAGAGTTACATAACTCAAGGGTCACAAGCATGTAACCATGGTTACATATGTAACCTTAGTTAGCCCATCATTAACTAAGGTTACCCTTTTGGGTATCTACACATTAGTCCTACACTTTGGTATGACAATACATTGGCCCCCAACATAATGTCCATAAGACCACTTATTTAGGCCAAACCAAAAGATAGCACATAACATATAATTTATCCATATATTGTTCATATGTATGTAGATATAAATCCATATATCTAGATATAAATCCATATATCTAGATATAAATCCATATATCTAGATATAAATCCATATATCTTACAGTGAAAGGTCAAATCCTATATATGAACTGTGCATGTCCCGTTTTTGCATAGCAGTGTAATGCAATTCCAGGAGAAGCAAGACAATACATAGATGTTGTCAAGTCCATGAACAAAGCATCTGTTATTTCTTGTTTGTTTGTAAGATTCAGCTATTATAGCTACAAGGAACCCACAAACGATTCTGGGTGGTTAGAACGACAAAATATGAGCAATTTGCAAATGGAACATGAAAATGCTCATGTCAATTGGAACTTTCTAATAAAAATAATGAAGGACATAGGATGGGGGAGCAAATGGCTGAAATGGATATTGTTCTACATTAGCTTTGTCAAGTTTTCTATTTTGATTAATGGCTCACCCGAAGGTTTCTTTCCATCGCAGAGAGGCCTTAGGCAAGATGACCCTCTCTCCCCCTTTTTGTTTATCTTAGTCATGGAAAGTCTAAATTGGATGATAAAAAGGGCAAAGGCAAATGGTTGCATTAAGGGATTCAAGGTATCCAACAAACCTGACTGTGTGATGGATATTTCCCATTTGCTATACGCAGATGACTTTCTGATTTTGTGTGACGCTGAGGTTGATCAAATGAGGCACATTAGACTCATTTTAACTGTGTTTGAAGCAACTTCTGGGCTCCATGTCAATTGGACAAAAAGTCAGCTCTTCCCCATAAATGTGGTGTCTCATATGCGCATATTAGCTGGAACTCTCGCTTGTGAAATTGGTAGCCTGCCAACTACCTACCTAGGTATGACTTTGGGGGCTAAAAATAAAGCATTGGAGATATGGAATGCGGTAATTGAAAGAAGTGAAAAGAGATTGGCCAAGTGAAAAACTCAATATCTTTCGCTTGGTGGCAGAGTGGTACTAGTAAACAATATGTTAGACTCTATACCCACATATGAGATGTCTCTGTTCCCTTTACCAGCTAAGGTGGAAAAGAGAATGGATATTATCAGAAGAAGTTTTATCTGACAAGATAACAAGGAAACAAAAGCTTTTCACATAGTGAAGTGGAAGAGTGTCATCTCAAGCAAAGTTAATGATGGCTTGGGCATCAAAAATCTGAAACTACATAATAGAAGCCTACTATTTAAGTGGCTCTGGAGACACAACCACGAGCAACAGGCTTTATGGAGAAAAGTATTAGAAGCAAAATATGGTCAAACTCCCAATGGTGCACTAAGAGCGTTACTTCCTCTTATGGGGTTAGTAATCGGAATGTAATTAGGAATCTGTGGCCTAGTTTCTTCCAGAACACTGAAGTCAAGCTAGGAAATGGTAGGAAGGCTACTTTTTGGGATGACAACCGGCTAGGACATGGTCCTCTAAAAGACCAATATCCTAATCTACATTTGTTAGCTTCAAACCCTTATGCCAAGGTGGAAGAAGTAAGGAGACAACAATGCTGTAATTTGAACTTTTGAAGAATGCTGAATGATTGGGAAGTGGATAGAGTTGCTACATTGATGAACCAAATTGACTAACTGCAAGGCCTCTCATATTGCGAGGACTCTTTGATATGGAAGGGGTCAATCACCTGATATTTCTCGATGAATTATGCTTACAAAAACCTAATGGGAAATGCTCATTCTTATAGGAGTTGGCCTTGGAAACAAATTTGGAAGGTTAATGCACCCACAAATGTGCTATGCTTTGTATGGTTGGTGGCCAGAAAAGCTTGCTTGACTGATGAAAAACTTAAGAGAATGAGAATATCAACTGACCTCCAGATGTTATTTCTGTGGAAGGGAAGCAAAAGATAACTCCCACAAGTTTCTTCACTGTGTTGTTACCTCTCAACTGTGGCACGTGTTTCTAAGTATTGCGAGAATGAACTGGGTCATGCCAAAAGATACATGCGACCTATTAAGATGCTGGGCTGGAGTGACATGTGGATTCAGATAGAAGAAATGGTGGAAGAAGATCCTAGCATGCATTTGATGGTCAGTTTGGAACGAGACTGAAGTGTTTAGTACTTTTTCTTTTTTGGTGTAAAAAATGCCCTCTAAATGATAGTGACTTTGATATCATAGAATCCTTGTAAGTTTTTGTAGTGGGGGACTCCTTTACCTTTTGGGTATGTATTTTGTCACTTTTAGTAGCACAATCTTTATGCTGATCTATATTTATAAAATGTTATCATTCTCAATAAAAAAAAATTACTCTTGTGGTGAAGTTGAAAAAGAGGAAATTCTTGAACTTGGAAAGGATAGCTGTGACAACCTTAATGCTAAATGCTTCCCTCATGTGGAAATACCAAATGAGTGGTGCAGTTCTTAAGGATTTAATATGACTTATGGTCTCTATGTTCTAGCCCATTCTCTGTATGAAAACTAGCCCCTTCACTTGTATTCCCAGAGTTCATTCCATTTTTAATGCTATAAGTAGATCCAAAACCTTTTCCTTCATTTAAACTTGTCGATCTGCTGCCATCACTACACGGTAACATATTAACATAGTTCACGTATTTAATTAGTTGGTTGTAAGAAAATAGACATCACGACCCAATAGGATTGATTCAAATCTTATTGTGGTGTAGGGGGTGAGGGCGGTGGCGGGGGTGAGCAGAGGGCAGGGAGTGGTCCTGGGGGTAGGGCGGGAGGTAAGGGGTGGGAAGAGTGTAGCGGACGCTCATAGATTAAGGATTGGGTCGCGGAACATAGGCACTCTGACGGGTAAGTCCATTGAGTTGGCGAAGGTTCTTCAGAAGAAGAGGGTTCACGTAGCATGTGTCCAGGAGACTAGGTGGAAAGGGTCGAAGGCGAGGAACGTAGACGAGTTTAAGCTGTGGTATTCTGGAGTCGTGAGAGGTAAGAATGGAGTGGGCATCTTGGTGGATAGGGATCTAAGGGAGTCCGTGGTCGAGGTTAGGCGAGTTAATGATAGGTTAATGTCTATTAAGTTGGTTATTGGGGGCTGCATCCTCAACGTCATCAGCGCTTACGCGCCGCAAGCAGGCTTAGACGAGGAGGCTAAGAGGCGCTTTTGGGAGGGCTTGGATGATCTGGTGAGTAGTATCCCCCAATCTGAGAAGTTAGTTATTGAAGGGGACTTTAATGGTCATATTGGGGCTGATATTGGTGGTTATGGTGAGGTGCACGGTGGCTTTGGCTTTGGGGTTAGGAACGGAGGAGGCACGTCACTGCTTGATTTCACCAGGGCTTCCGAGCTTCTGATTGCGAACTCGACATTTCAGAAAAGGGAGGAGCATTTGGTCACCTTCAAGAGTTCGGCGGCGAGGACTCAGATTGATTACCTCCTCCTCAGAAGGAGCGATAGGGGTATGTGCAAGGACTGCAAGGTTATTCCGGGAGAGTCTCTTTCGACTCTTCATAGACTCCTAGTGATGGATGTCGGTATCTGGGTGAAGAGGAAGAGGAGGGGTGCTCGGGGACAACTACGGATTAGATGGGGTGTTTTGACTAAGGAGAGAGCACAGGAGTTAGAGAGGAGGTTAACTGAGGGGGAGCTTGGAGAAGTTCTGGGGAAGCGGACGCTATGTGGTCAGAGACGGCGAACATGGTTAGGGAGGTAGCGCGGGATGTGCTCGGGGTAGCCAAGGGTGACTGGTGGTGGAACGATGTAGTCGAAGGAAAAGTGGAGGTGAAGAAGGCGGCGTTTGCTAAGTTGGCAGGGAGCACAAGCGAGGAAGAACACAGAGCGACAGGGAGATCTACAAGGTGGCGAGGAAAGAAGCAAAGCTGGCGGTTATGGAAGCTAAAAACGCGGCGTTTGGTCACCTGTACGAGGAACTAGGGGAGAGAGGCGGGGACATGAAGTTATTCCGGTTAGCTAATGTAAGGGAAAGGAAGGCGCGTGATCTTGACCAAGTTAGGTGCATCAAGGGTGAGGATGGTAGAGTTCTGATGAGGGAGTCTCAAGTCAAGCAGAGGTGGCAGGCGTACTTTCGAGACTTACTTAACGAGGAGGGGGATCGTAACATAGAGCTAGGGGAGTTGGGGCATTCAGAGCAACATAGAGACCTTGGGTACTGCAGACGCATTAGGGCGGAGGAGGTCATGGGGGCTTTGCGCAAGATGAGTAGGGGTCGAGCGACCGGGCCTGACGAGATACCGGTGGAGTTCTGGAAGTGCATGGGTAGGTCAGGAGTGGAGTGGCTCTCCAGGTTGTTCAATGCGATCTTCAGGACCAAAAGGATGCCGGATGAGTGGGCGTGGAGTACAGTGGTGCCCTTGTACAAGAACAAAGGGGACACCAGTGCTGCAACAACTATAGGGGTATCAAATTAATAAGCCACACCATGAAGGTCTGGGAGCGGGTGATCGAGGCGAGGTTGAGGGAGATGACATCTATATCTGTGAACCAGTTCGGTTTCATGCCGGGTCGCTCCACTACAGAAGCTATCCACCTTGTCAGGAGGCTGGTGGAGCAGTTCAGTGATAAGAAGAAGGACCTGCACATGGTGTTTATCGAATTGGAGAAGGCGTATGACAAGGTCCCAAGGGAGGTGCTATGGAGGTGCTTAGAGGCGAAGAGCGTGCTGGAAGCCTACATCAGAGTAATCAAGGACATGTACGATGGAGCTAAGACTAGGGTTAGGACGGTGGGTGGCGACTCAAACCATTTTTCAGTGGTTATGGGGCTCCATCAAGGATGGGCGCTTAGCCCTCTCTTGTTTGCTTTGGTGATGGATGCTCTAACCCGATATATTCAAGGGAATGTGCCTTGGTGTATGCTATTTGCTGATGATATAGTCTTGATAGACGAGACGAGGGCCGGTGTTATTGAGAGGTTAGAGGTATGGAGACAGACTCTCAAGTCTAAGGATTTCAAAATAAGCAGATCTAAGACAGAATACCTGGAGTGTAAGTTTAGCGCCGAGCCTAGCGAAGTAGGCAGGGACGTGATGATTGGATCTCAGGTCATCGCCAAGAGGGACAATGTCAGATATCTTGGGTCGGTGATTCAGGGGGATGTAGAGATTGACGGGGACGTCACTCATCGTATAGGAGCAGGGTGGTCAAAGTGGAGGCTTGCAGGAGTCCTGTGTGACAAGAAAGTTCCACAGAAACTCAAGGGGAAATTTTATAGAGCTGTGGTTAGACCTGCAATGTTGTATGGGGCAGAGTGCTGGCCAGTGAAGAACTCTCATGTTCAGAGAATGAAGGTTGCGGAGATGAGGATGCTCAGGTGGATGTGCGGGCTTACCAGGTTAGATAAGATTAAGAATGAAGTTATTCGGGAGAAGGTGGGGGTGGCCCCGGTGGATGAGAAGATGCGAGAAGCGAGGCTGAGGTGGTTCGGGCATGTGCGGAGGAGAAGTCCTGATGACTCGGTGAGGAGTTGTGAACGGCTGGCGTTGGTCAGCGTTCGGCGAGGCAGAGGGAGGTCTAAGAGGTATTGGGCAGAGGTGATTAGGCATGACATGGCTATTATGCAGGTTTCCGAGGACATGGCCCTTGATAGGATAGTCTGGAGGTCTAATATCAGGGTTGTAGGATAGGAGCCCCTAGAGTTTTACGTACTACTCACCTGGGGTTGGGTGAGACTTGACAGGGCTATCCATAGATGTTTTGTGTTTTGGATTGTGTCTCCCTTATGGTAGTTACTGTATGATATTATTGCATGTTATTTATTTATGGTTCTTATGTTTATATAGTTACTTATGCTATTTCTGCTAGACTTACTAATGCTCTTTTGTTTTTGTTTTTACTTTTCCTCTCCTTCACTGAGCCAATGATCGATTGGAAACAGCCTCTCTGCCTTTTCGGGTAGGGGTAAGACTCGTCTACATATTACCTCCCCAAACCTCACTTTGTGGGACATTACTGGGTAGTAGTTGTTGTTGTTGGAGTTAACAAGCCACGCATGTTACTTGGTCAAAGGCACAAATTTCACTACATTGGTGAGCAGTATATCCTTAGACTGCAGCAAATTAGAAGAACAAGAAGCAATAGAAAAGATTTCTAAAGTATGGTAACAAGAACATACCCATCTCATAAAACTTCAGTTACTAATCAAACTACTCAATGTACTATTTTTGAAAATTAGTTCTCAAATATTCACTAATTTCTGTGCCATCTGAACCTAATATATCACTCCCTTTGCAATAAGTCACCTCAAGTTGAGCCTTCAACTCAAGCCAAGGTCTCTCTAACCTCCAAAGATCAGCTATCTGACACTTCTCCCCTGAGTTCACCCAAGAAATTAGACTGGATACCTCTTTTTTGTTTGCCTTGGGACTCAAACCTTTCACAGAAATCCTTGCATCACGAAATGCTGGGAAGCACTTCTGTTTTGCAAATTCATGGCATTTCCCCTTTGCTGCTTCTAAGCAAGCCTCCATTTCGCGTTCTTCGCATCTAGCTCTCTCTGCAAAGTCTTGATTGGAAGCACTACCAGTGATCGATTTCCACCAAGGGGTTTTACATTTGTCTGAGGCTGCAATTGAGCAACCAATCCTAGCTCCGGATTCACATTGTTGAGTGACTTGAGATTCACAAGCCTTGTATGCAGAGGCCCAGGAGAAAGGATCTTTAAATGCAAGGATGAATCTGCCAGCTGTTTCTTCTTGTGAACCAGCCCTGATGGGACCTCGAAGTAGAGGCACTGGTTGGTCAGACGGAATCAGAGTCTTCGATGCTGCGTATTCCTTGAGGTCGGTTGATGGCACCTCTGAGGGCAGTTGTTCTGGTTCTTTCATAGAGGAATTTTTTATCGTACTTGACGTTGGGTCCTGAAAAGAAGAAACTAACACCATGATTATCATGATGCCAAAGATAACCACCTAAGGTTGTATATATTTCATCACCAATAAATACATCCGCAACATGGACATTTGGATAGTATCAAGCAAGATGACATGAACTGCTGGGAATTGAATAAACTGATACTTGTATGCAAAAGCTTTTAAGTCCAGTGGCTTGTGCTAAGATGAAATTGTTTTGATATGGAAAGCTGATAGAATTAGGTTGTTGGTTTATTGAGAGCATTGTTCATACATGACCATGTATTATATGTCAGCTACTAAATGTTAATCAAGTTCGGCCACCCTACCTTGTCTCTTATATTGTTTCAGTTGCTCTCTGTTTCAACATATCTGATTCTCTCCATCCCATGCAAATGTCAAGTATTGCTTCCTTCCAACCTTTGGTACTTGAATTACGAAGCAATGTCTGCCTGACACTGTCAATTCAAGGAATTAAATAATGTTATTGATAGAACATATCGAGATACTTATAAAACTGGTCTGGAGGTAACAATGAGGTGAGAATTCGGAAGCTGAGGTTTTTTATATTTCTCGCATTCAAATCTTGGAACGATGTTCCATCAAATTAGTAGGATATGACAACACTTAAACTGAAGCTGCCCAATGCTTTAAAGTATCGTACATCTTCTACTCCTTGAGCTTAACAATATGGCTGAAAAAATTCACCAGCTATAGAGGATCAAATTACAGAATAGCTATAAAGAAACCATTAAGGCCTTGGTAGTTTCGCAAATCTAGCTTTCCATAATATGTAATATGATTCATTACTCAATTCAAAAGTCCCTTGATAAGTTGATATTACTCCGTTGAAAACCACCTTGTTAGATGCAAAACAGTATCTGCATTAAGTAGCAACGCATATTCTAATCTCCCATGAATTTTAACAGCAATTTGTACTATGGAACAAGAAAGTTTATATCCCACTTCCACGCGTTGACTTCTCTAGACTTGTCGTTCTCACTTACACTTGTAAAGGCTGAGGCATGTTCAAGATCCCACCTTGCTTCATCCTGCAGCCATCACAGAGTGCTTTACATTAAAGAATATAAAGTTATCTATCCACCATGGTTGATAATCAACTCCAAAAGTAATGTACCCGCATTACTTAATAGCAGAAGTTATATATCTAGCGTGGTGATTTGTGATCAACTCCCTAAAAGAAGCTAAATAATTTGATGGTGCTTATAGAATGAAAGCAAAATAATTCAAGTATTCTTTTTTCTTAATGTATTTCTCAACAATAATCAATCAAGCAATCCTCAATCTTAAACTAGTCAGGGGTCAACCATGCAAATCCTTATATCTAGTGGCTATTCCGTTTCACTTGGACCTATTTTCTCCCAACATTAGTAAATAATTCGTCCTTTGAGGAAACAAGGGGTTATCCAACACTAGCGAGTTCCATTTATTGACATACAATTCTTTTTTGCCAGAGTAAAGACACTCCTAGCAAAAACCGGACCCAATGTAAGTAGATTTCTCAATACTAATATGCGAAAAAAAGTACACTTCAATTGTTCTAATATGGGAAACAGAAACAGATTCAACACATAACTACATGTATACATCCAGTGGAAAACCCATTTTTTGTAATTAATACTTAGATCTCACTACTGGTGGTACACCATCACAAATTTGAGTTATCATCATATATGAAGCAAATATTAACTTGTAAAAGTCATAAAAAACAAGGATATATCTAAGATTTTAGTTCAGTGATGCATTCCTTCTGATAGTAAGTTCAAACTTAAAATATAAATACATAATTGAGAAGATAATTAACTCTGTATGTAAATACACACACAGTGGCTGAGCCAGGAAATGTAACAAGGGGATTTTAAAATTTGTAAACTTGCACTGTGAGCGAGTACACTTATCTATCAAACAGATTCGCCAAATTATATGTATACCAATTAAAAAAAATATATGCATTCCAATTTACTGAACTTCGTGTTTTAACAATAAAAGGGAATATGTGCTTAAATTAGAGATAAACAGAAAGGCACTATCTTGATGAGAAAGAAAAAGAGAACATACAAATTGGTTAAGCTGCAGATAGAAAGCTTGAGGAGAGTTGGCAGCTATAAGCTCGAGTGTAGTTTGAGGCTCGAGAGAATCGCAATTTGAGTTGTTCTAAGCGGACCAGTCCGCAAGAAGAACTTTCGGGTCGGGCGATTCTTTCCTATGATTTGCAATGGGTAGTCGATTTTACCTCTGTTAATCCGAAAAGGGCATGATATATTTCTCTACTTTGATATATTATTTAATACCGTTTCTCATTATACTTTCTGTCCATTAACGCCTTTACTATCCAAGAAAATTTCATATGTATCCTTATTTTAATGGCTGGGCCACGATTTGAGAAGACTAAGAACCCATTATACTAAATAAACCCAATCCGCCCTAATTCCTCTCCTCGCTTGCCCGTTCCCAAAACATAACAACTAAGTAAATACACTAAAATCCTAGTAAAAAGCACATAAACAAAAGATAAAAAAGTGAGAAAAAGGAACGACGAACGAGATGGGTTCCATCTAGGGTTTTCATCAGTGACAAAATTGTGGATCTGAGACTCAAAAAAGTGAGTTATTTCTTACAAATTTCATGATTCGGCTAAGTAAGGTTGTGTTTCTGCTAATTTTGTTGAAGAATGTTCGATTTCTACCTGATGTTTCGAGCTAGGGTTTTTTTTCCTGGTAAATGTGCATATCAGAATGTTATTACACACGCTTCCTACTATGTAGTTTGTCGATTTAATGTTATTTTGTCGTGCATTACATCTTTTGAGGTGGTCCTTTAATTTCTAATTTCTGATGGTCTATTATTGCTTTGAGTTGTGTCTTTTTGCTCATGTATGGTCGAATGCAGTCCAAATATCCCTTATGCATGTGATTAACTACATTGGAAAGTGGTAGCTATGCATTCTTTATTGCAATGTTTTGCATTCTTTACTGTTTTTTTCCTAATGTTCTGCTTTCTTTACTGGTTTTTTTCCATTCTTTATTGTTTCATTTATGATTTCTTTATTAAGTGGGGCCCATTTTGTATAAAGTTTTTTACATTATCTTATTTATATTTGTAGATGGTTCTTGTTGACCTAGTTTTCAATTATGGGGGTGACTGGATTCAAGAGCCACACGTAGTCTATTAAAAAAAAATTGGTCCACATCTGGAAAGAAAATCATTCTGACCTATTGTCCTTTAAAGATATAGTAGATGAATATATTCTTCTATTAGGGTATATATGGGTACAACAATTAATAATTGTTGGCCCATCTGGTAAGTATTATGAAGTTGAAGGAGATATAGGGATTAGGAAGTTGCTGGCCCTTGTCTGTGATGAATTTAAGGTACTAAATGTCTATGCTGTAGATGAGTGTAAAGAAAGTATTTCTGTCCCAAACATTGTTAACCATATCGAGGCTTATATATCTAAAGTATTAGTTGCTACTGATGATAGTAGTAGTGAAGATGAAGATGAAGATGAAGATCAGGCAGGTTCTAATGGCCTGGCATATAACTCTGAAGAGTTAGAACAATTTTAGGCTCAAAGGAATGTGCATCTTAGTGAAAACCTTAATGAATACAAAGAAATTTATAAAGGCATGTCTTTCAAGGGCATTGCTGAAGCTAGAAAGTTCATGAATCTTTATTTATTGGTTAATCAAAAGAAATTAAAGCTGCTGAAAAGTGACAAAATTAGAGTGAGGTATAAGTGTGTAGAGGGCTGCCCATTTAAATGTCTTATTTCCGTTAAAAAGGGGAATGAGGGGTATAGAGTGAAGATATTAATCCAATACATGACTGTAATACTGCTTTTGAGAACAGTAGGGTTGAATATAACACTATAGCTTACTACTTCAAGAAGAAGTCTATAAGGTGAAAGAAATGAGGGCAGACCTGAAGAATTCATTTCAACTTAATGCTAGTAAATCTAAGGTTAAAAAGGAAAAGAGAATGATATTGGAGAAGTTGGAAGGGAGTTTCACTGATAACTATAACAAGCTTGAAGCATATGTCAATGCTTTAAGGGACAATAATCCTGAGAGTGATGTGGTTATTAATTTATCTAAAAAAAGCATTGTTGCAAGGCAAAAGAAAATTCCTTAGGATGTACATTAGTTTTCATTCATTGAAGATGGGGTACAAAGAAGGCAAAAGGAAATTCCTTAGGATGTACTCTTTACTGTTTTTTACTCTTTTCTTTATCGTTTCTTTACTCTCTTTTTTTCAATACTCTTTACTGTTTTTTACTCTTTTCTTTACTGTTTATTTACTCTTTCTTTACTGTTGATATGTGCATGAATTAATGGAGGCAATAAAAGCAGTACTTCCTTAAGCAAAGCATAGGTTCTGTGTGAGACATGTAGAGTCAAACTGGTGCAAAGAGTATAGAGGTCTTGAAATAAAGAAGTTACTTTAGTGGAGTGCTTGGGCCACTTATGAAGAAGACTTCAAGGATCAGCTGAGCAAGTTGGGACAGTTGAAGGAAGCAGCTGTTACAGACCTGTTAAAGTACCCACCCTAGAGTTGGTGTAGGGCATACTTTGATACTATCTGTAAAAATCAAGGTGTGGTTAACAATTTTACAGAATCTTTTAATTTTTGGAACTTAGAAGCTAGATACAAGCCCATCATCAAGATGTTGGAAGATATAAGACTCAAAGTAATGAATCAGTTGAGAAAACATGAAGATGAGGTGAGAACTTGGAAGACAGACTACAACCCTCAAAGCATGAAACTTTATACTAACTATCTGAAGACAGCTCGGTCCATTGAGGTTGATTTCAATGGTGATGATGGATTTGAAATAGTATAAAGGGTTGACAAATTCATTGTCAATTTACAGGGAAAAATATGCACATGTAGAGGATGCGATCTTTCATGAATCCCATGTCCTCATGCAATAAGATCATGCTTGTATTTAAAGGAAGATCCTTTGAAGGAGATGCACTGGTGGTACAACAAAGAAGCATTTCTACTTACTTACAAGCATAAATTACAATCTGTACCTGGTGAGAAATTCTGGAAACTAGATCCATCTCAAGCCATGGAACCTCCAGAGCTGGTGAAACAAGCTGGCAGTCCTAAAGTCAAAAGAGATAGACAAAAGAATGAGGCAATCAAGAGGCAAGGAGAGTGGAGTCAACCCAGAAAAGGCAGAATTATGACTTGTGGCAATTGTGGAGAGGCAAATCATAATGCAAGGGGATGTAAAAAGGTATAGACCCAATATGTAGCTATTATATATAATCTACTCCAACTATTTCTTTTTTACTATACTTAATTGATATTAACTATTTTTTGATATTAAATAGCCAATGAATATGCAGAAAGTGACAAAGAAGAAGCAGCCATCAAATGAAAATGATGGGCAAACATCTAGGGCAAAGAAGTCAGTCAAAAGACAAAAGACTTTGATTAGTGAACACACTGATGATGATGAGGTATTGGCATACATCAATTTATCAGCACCCCTAGTGTTCCAAACAAGTGAATGCATTGGCAGCAGTCGGTCATTTATCTTTATGCATACTCCAACTTTGGATGCCTTTTCTGATTTTGATGATGGACCTGAACCTCCATTAAGGCATAATATTATATCAGAATCACAAACTAGACTTATGGAAAGACAGAAGGTTGGTATGAACACCGGGACAATGACAATCAAGTTTACAGGAGATAACACATGTGTAAGTAAACCTGCAGATCTTCCATACTCCCCAGTAAACTTGACATGGAATGGAAAGGCAACAATCACTGGGAATCAATTGGAGATGCAAACAAGATAAAGAATTGGAAAGTTAAAGACAAGAAAGAGGCCTTGATAATCTAATTAGGACTTGTTTTGTTAGTTTGTAGCTAAAGTGAAACTTAAATACTTTGTTTATTTTTGTTGGCATTTGGAGTTGGATGCCTCGTTATTACCAAGTTTGAGTGAGTTTTTGAATGTATAGTTGTGGCATTCAATTATCCAACTTGATGTAATAGGCAGAATTATGACTTGTTGAATTATTGTTGCTGCCCAGCTTTTGTTAATGTTACTGCCCACTTTTTTTGCCTTACTGTCCAGTTTTTTTGACCTTGTTGCTTCCCATTTTTTGGCCTTGTTGCAACTGTCCTTAAGCAATTTTTTTGCATTATACTGCTGCAGTTTTTCTGGCCTTGTTGCTGCCCAGTATTTTGGCCTTGTTATTGTTGTCCTTAAGCAGTTTTTTGCATTATAGTGCTGCAGTTTTTTGGCCTTGTTGCTGCCCAGTTTTTTGGCCTTGTTACTGTTGTCCTTAAGCAATTTTTTTGCATTATAGTGCTGTAAAATTTTTGACCTTGTTGGAGCAATTTTTTGGCCTTGTTACTGCTGTACAGCTGCCCAATTTTACAAGTTTTTTTACTGCAGTCCTGTTGTGTTATGTTTAAGACAATTACATAAGGAATAGTGCTGCAGTAGTTTGGCCTTGTTACTGCAGTATTTTTGGCCTTGCTACTGCGGTTTTCTTCTACTTTTAGGCTAGTAAACAATTTCAGAATTACCATAAACAATATTCCAATAGTCATTTGGTTAACAATGTCATTACACTGCAAAATCCAACCATTAAATATCTAATAGAAACTCTTAACAAGTTTAACATTCCAATATTCGGTAGTAAATACAACATTCCCCTTCTACAAACTGCTTTCAACATAATTTCACTTCATTATATAAGAGAATGCAAATCCAACTATTAGCGAGCCTAAAATTGTGATGATCATCTTCAACTTCACCACTTTTTCTTCCAATTTCATTTTCTTAACTTCAAAATTCTTCATAGAATCTATGAGTTCAATCTTTTCTGTTAGCCGGTCTCTTTCAACCTTAAGAGCTTCCAACGAAACATTCAACATCTTAATCTCGTGATTTGCAGCTTCTAATCTTATATTATTAATTACAATTAAAGCAGCATCAGGATACTCTTCACCATGCCATTTCTAAAATCCACATCCTTCACTCTACACAAACCACAAGAAAATAAATTTAAAATAGAGAGTTTTAGGATATGTAAATCGAAATAGAAAAATAAATCGAAATAGAGAAATAAAAACTACCTCAGGTTTAGGACATTTGTAAAATTTTCTACCAGGGTTTAAGAGAGGTTTTTAAGTAAAATGATTAGCAACTTCCCCACATCGGCAGATCCTCCTCGACGAACAACTATTTTCCGACATTGTACAACACTTTTCGAAGAAGCCCTAGAATTTTGATTGTGTTTTTACAATGGGTTTTTGATTTATGGATGAAGAAGCCCTAAAATTTTGGTGTTTTGTTTGTGCTTTTACGTTAGTTATTTGATTTATTGTTTTGGGAACAGGCGCGCGGGGCAGGGGAATTGGGGCGAGTCAGGTTTATTTAGTGTATAGTGGGTTCTTAGTCTTCTCAGATCGTGCCACGTGGTCCAGCCGTTAAAATAAGGGCACATATGGAACTTTGTTTGACGGTAAGGGCTTTAATGAATGGAAAGTATAACAGGGGACGGTATTGAACAATATATCATAGTAGAAGGATATATCAAGTCATTTTTCGTATTATATCCAGTTTTTTCAATGTAATAGTTATATTTGATTATATATGTCGTTTAACTAGGAATGTAAGTTTTTGCTTAGTAAATATCATCCACCTCATAGGTGTTTTAACAATAATAAAAATAAGAAAAAAATTACTTTCTCCGTCAGTTGGGATAATATTGGGCTTTTTAAATTTTTAGCTCGTGTAAGAAACTATTTATGTTCGTTAGTCGAAAAATATATAAAATTTGCGTATAACATATAATATATATATATATATATATATATCTATATATATATATATATATCTATATAAAGAGCGACTAAACAATATTCCTATCAAATTGGCCTAAATGTTACCTTTTTACTCGGTTTGGCCCATTTTTATATATAACTTGAAAATCCGTGTTAATTAGTCGGCGCACCATTTTTCAGCCATGTTATTAGGGCTTGACCACCTTTTCTATTATAATAGCATATTTGGCTAAGCTTCTCAAGAGGTTAAAAGTATTTTTTTAAAGTATTTTTTTTCTTACTTGGGGTGTTTGGCCAAGTTTTTTTAGATTTAAAAAGTGCTTTGGGGAAGAAGCAGAAGCAGTTTCTGAGAATCAGTAAAAAGTAGATTCTTCCCAAAAGCAGAAGCAGAAGTAGTTTTGACTTTTCTTCTTACCAAGAATACCCTTAACAAAATATAGTATATACCAAAATAATCGTTAAACCCATTACTTAGGATATTAATGTATAAATATTTCTATTATTTTTAGGATTGTTTTCTAATATATAGTGACTTTTAGTGGTGAATGTTTTTATATTTGTTGAATAATTTTTAACATATTTAACTTATATTAAAAGAATTAAGTACTTTTAAATTTTATTTTCATATTTTACTTAAATAAAATAAAAAAAATTAATTATTTCCTGTAATAACAAATTTTTGAGATTATTGTTTTACTTATAATATTAGCTATTAAGTAAATCTATTCATGTCCTTATTTGTTATTTGATACTTAAAAGCACTTTCTGAAAAGCTTAGCCAAACACAAATGATTGCTCAAAAGTGCTTTCTCAAGTGATTAACCAAACACAAACTGCCTCTCTCCAAAAATACTTTTTTCAAAAGCACTTTTGAAAACACTTTTCAAAATAAGTTGATTTCTCCAGCTTGGCCAAACAGGCTATATTAATAATAAAGTAGTCACTAAAGCGATCAAACTAGTATTTTTGCTCCCCCAACAAAAATACGAACACACAATTTCAACAATCTTCTTTTCAATTTCAATACAAATGAAAATGTTAGTCAAAATAAAAATATCAATAAAAACCAAAAACAAAATTTTTTTCGACGATCAAATAGAAAAATAAAGAATCGAATTCAAGAAGCAAAAGAACCCGCAAGTGAAGGAGAAAAAGAGCGTGAATCAGATATAGAAAACAAAGGAAATCTGAGCCCTGATCGATGTTCAAATGTTTGGCAAGTAGAACCCCGATAAATAATATTGGAATTCAAAGATTTGTTGAATTTTCAAACCCATCAAGGATTCCTAACTTTTTAAACATTTACTAGTGCAAGATTTAGGAAATAATTCTTCATTTTTGATTCTTTACTAGTTGCAAAATTCATGCACGATGCTTGATTTTCGAATTCATAGTATACTTCAACAATTCTAAACCCTTACTAATACATAAATTAAAATCCATGAAGAATTAATGGGTTTTGAACCTTTACAGATGCAAAATCCTGAAAATTATAGAAATGATTCACAATTTTTGAATTCACATTATACTGCATCAACTTTTAACCCTTAAATACAAAGTCTATGAAAAAACTGATTTTTGAATATTTACTAATGCAAAATCCAGAAAAATTCATGATTTATGAATTTACATTATACTTCAGCAATTTTTAACTTCTAAATACAACATTCAACAAAAATTAGTAATATTTGAATTTTTGCTAATGCATACTCCTGGAAAACAGACAAGAGAGGTTGCTCTGGTGGTAAGCAACCCCCACTTCCAACCGAGAGGTTGTGAGTTCGAGTCTTCCCAAGAGCAAGGTGGGAAGTTCTTGGAGGGAAGGATGTCGGGGGTCTATTTGGAAACAGCCTCTCTACCCAAGGGTAGGGGTAAAGTCTGCGTATATATTATCCTCCCCAGACCCCACTAAGTGGGATTATACTGGGTTGTTGTTGTTGTTGTTGTTGTTGCAAACTCCTGGAATAAAATAGGATGATTCATGAATTTTGAATTTATATTATACGTTAATAATTGAGAGCAACTGCTTCAAGCCATTCAAACTCCATAAATGATGTTCCAAATGTAAATACCACACAAGAGAGGGGGTGATTTGTCTGGCGCCCAATTTTCGCACTAGAAGAACCTGGTTCTTCTAGGTGTACTAACTATAACTGTTTGCAGAATTAAGAGTGCATAACATAAAGAACACATGAACTTTTACGTGGAAAACACCTGGCTCAAAGGTGAAAAAACCACGGCCTACTTCTCAATAGTATTTTTCCAAACATCCACTAAACTCAATGAGCCAAACAGCATTTACAAGAATCTTGCAAACCTAAGGATTAACTCTAATCCCAGTGTGGCATACAACCTCAACTCCTGCGACACTTTCAAGTTAACTCTAACTTGAATACTCAATGTACCTAATGCAATTTGCTTCTATGAAAGCTGAAAGGTACAAATAAAAACACCTACTACAATTGAACTATAAATAATGAAAAAACACAGTGGAACTAGTTCTTCAATCTTGTTCAAGTAGCTGCAGGCATGCACACTTGATCTCACGTAAATTGCTTGCAAAATAGTCTTGCTCTTTTGCTCTCATTTTAGCTCTAACTTCTTTGTATTTGTGCGTGCCTATACAAGAGAACAATATTACTTTAATAGAGTTAGTAATCAGAGTTTGACACAAAGTCGAATTGTTGATCCTTCATCAAGTTCGAGTCCTAAAACAATTCAAACTCCAATTCCTTATCCTGGATCCAGACATAGTTCTCTTCATATATGGAGAGCTCTTCTCCTTATCTCCTATGCAGTCTTTTCGATCAGTTTAGAGGATATTTGTAAGATATGGATGGTTGATCCCATCCTTCACGTGCATCTCATATGCATAGGCAGTAACACCTGTGTCTCCTAAGATGGACCTGGTCCTTCATTGAAGTCATTTGTCATGCTTCAAAACTTCAACTAAACTCAACAAATTCCCCCTTTTTTATGATGACAAACTCTGTGCGTTTGCTACTCGGAGAACCTGTGGAACTTAGCTTAATTGTCACATGGTCACACACTTCAGTTCAACTTATTATTAAGGACTAGGTTAAATCAGATTATAAATATCATTTTTATGTCAGAATACAAAAACTAACTAAAGCACAATCCCTTCCCCTTTTTGGCATCATCGAAAAGTTACATATTAGATGACATCCAGATTTTAATTATTACTCATGGCCACTGGGGCAACTGCAAGTGAAAACACGTTTCAGATAACCAGCAATCAACAAGACAAAGAATGTAACTATTAGGATCAGAAGGTGCATAAAACAAGAGAAACAAAGCACATTGTCATTGATTTGGAGATGTTTCTACAATACAAACCACAAAAAGAAAATTAACATCCAACCTTGAGCAAAATCATAATAAAAAATCCCGAATTTGGGTCACTGAAGGGGTAGGTTAAACTGGCTTTAGGGCTTGGAGGTACGAGAGGGCTGGGTTTGGAGAAGGTTGAACATATCTTGAAGCATTCCATCTCTCTTCTCCTTTTCCTTTGCTAGTTCAGCTCTAAGTCCATCTCATTCAGCTTCTAATTCCACAACACGAGCCTTCAGCCTGGAAATCTCAGCATCTTTTGTTCCACACTCCTGGACTAAAGCCCTGACCGTGCTATTTACAAGAGTCTTTTAAGATGAAACTGGTTCAACTAGGTTGGTATTCACTGGATAGTCGCAGTCCATGAGAGTCTTTATACATAAGTGCTCTTTGTTAGATGCCATCTCCCATTTCTTCAATGGTACATGTAGCTTTTCCAGAATAGCAGTCAATAGGAACCCATAGGGTGTGTCACGAGCTTTAGAGCCATTGATGACTCTATTTAGTAGTCTTACAATGAATGCAGGCGAGTTAATCTGCTTTCTTCTCACAAGACACTCTAGAAGAACTAGGTTGGCTGTGTGCCTTCTCTCTTGTCTGGGCAACAAACATTTGTTCAGAAACTCAAAAAACACCTTGTGCTCATCCCTCATTTCAGTTTTCTGAACAAATCGAGCTTCAGGCACTTCTTCAGGAGTTGCAGAATCACAGAAATTTCTGGTGGTTTGGAGCGCGTTAAGAAGAGAGTCTAGGAAAGGACATCTTTGCCTTGTATAATTATAATATCATGTATAGGGAATTTACAGAATCTCCCCCAATTTAGGAGCATCAAACTGTACCTTGACTCCTCTCACCAGACTAGCAACAACCCTATTTACCACTATGGCATTTGCCATAAACTCGATCAACTATTTTCTTGCCAGTTTTCCATCTAGTTGAAGAACCATGTTCTTCCACCCTTGTGCATTCAGAGCATCAACCAATCCTTTCATACCTGGCTCCTCCAGGTCTTTAAAAATTCTCCCTTTCAAGATCTTTCTACTGCCAAAGATGACAAATCTATCCTGTTCCTTTTCAGATTCCTCCTCTTTTTCTTCTCCACTCCATTCTTCCTTTTCTTCTTCAATAATATTCTTTTGTTTTCTCTTACCAGTTGATCTACTTCTTTTAGCCAGCGGGACTCAGCAGATATGAGTTCAGAGGAAGTCTTTTTGGTCGAAGTCTTGGAACCTTTTGGTTAGGTGATGGTACCTTTTCAATTGTTTCTCTTTCTTGATGGACCAGGTCCATCTCCTCTTCTTCTTCCTCTTCTACCTCGATACTCTCTGCAACTTTTGCCTTCCCTTTTTCTCTCTTTTTCCTCCTGCTTTCCTCTAGTGCTTTCTGCAATTTTCCCTCACTCTGTTTGAACCGGCTTCTAGTTTCTCTTGAGGGGACAGTAGACTTAGGGGTTGATGTCTTGGTTTTCTTGGTTGGCTTGGAAGCAGTTGGAGCTTTTAACGAAGAAGCTTGCGCTTCTTTGGATCATAACTGGCTCCAATTTTCTTTAGAAGATCAGCTAAGGTCTCTTCATCAGATGAACCACTTCTAACTTGTTGTTTACTTAGATGAACAAGACTTTTAGCTACATCCCCAGAGCTATTTCCCCCTGACTTGTTGCCACTTCCCTCAATATTTCCACAAATCGCCAGAATCTCATCTTTCTTTTTCCTTCCTCTTCTACTAGATTCACCCCCTTCACATCTCTTGAAAGACCCACTAAAACAACATATTCACCACATTGTTGACTGCATCAGAAGAACCATCGCTTGTATTCACCTTCCTAGGGTTTTTTTGATTTTTATCTGCATCATAAGACCCCCGTTCTTCTCCGTCACTTGTAGAAACGAAGATGTCAAACTCAGAACTTGAGTCAGATGATTCCCTTTTAGATACCTCCCCCTTTTGACTAGCTCTCAATTTTTTCTTTAAGTCCGTTCTCAGAGCCCCTGTGGCTACAGTTTTTCTCGCCAACATCTTTTTCCGGGTGAATCTGGGTTTAGGGTTGTCGCTAGGGGGTTCGGAGGAAGACATATTGGTAGGTTCCGGTAAAGGTGTCCCTGGATTTTCTTGATGGGTAGTCATGGCGAAGGATATCTGGAAATTTTGGGGATTTTTGGTGATTTAGGATGATCAGAACTCGAAGATGGGTATTGATCAAATTAGGAGTGGAGTGTTTTTAAAGGCATGATTAGTAATTGTAGCCTTTTGCAGTGGTCAATCAGGAGTCCATTCTAATTAGGGTGTCAGTTTAATTTGCACTGGATTTTAGGAAAAGTTCTCGTTATTCTTTAGAGTTCTAGGAGAGGAAGATTGTTCCAAAGCTTGGTGGTTATATTTTGGGAGTTTGGTTAGAATGGAACTTCTGCTCATAATTGGAATATTAAATTTTCTAATTGTGAAAAGTATAGAAACATACCTGACTTTTTCTTATGAGCATAGACTTGATGAACCATGTTATTCAAGTAGAACTTCTCTTGATTATGCCTCATGTATCTTACAAGAAGACAACTTTGTAAGAGATCAATGAATTAAAAGAAACATGTCACAAGAGTATACTGATTAGAGTATGAGACTGAGTAAGAATTAGTCTAGATATTCACATAAAATCAGAACTTCTAAGCAAACAAAATAATTTCTTTTATTACATTCTAAACTCGACCTGATTAGGTGATCTTAATCATCCCTAATTCTGCCTGTTCCTTTCAAAGTTTTCTCTACTTAGTGCTTTAGTGAAGATGTTAGCTATTTGTTTATCAGTAGCACAAAATTCTATGGAGATTAACCCTTTCTCATAGTTATCTCTCAAGAAGTGGTGTCTAACATCTATGTGCTTTGTCCTTTTACGATGAACATGGTTCTTTGTCATACTTATAGCACTAGTGTTATCACAAAATATAGGAATACATCCCACTTCAATTCCAAAGTCTACAAGCTGTTGTTTGATCCATAGAAATTGAGCACAACAAGAAGCAGCTGCAACATATTCAGCTTCAGTAGTGGATAGGGCTACTGAGTTTTTCTTTTTGGTAGCCCACGACACTAGACATGACCCCAGCAAATGTGTCATACCTGAAGTACTCTTCCTGTCCACCTAGTAACCTGCATAATCAACATAAGAAAAGCCTACTAGGTCAAAGTTATTACCTTTGGGATACCAAAGACACAAATCAGTGGTGCCTTTCAGATATCTCAAAATCCTCTTGACAGTTGTCAAATGTGACTCCTTTAGACTTTCCTGGAAACGAGCATAAAGCCCTATACTGAAGACAATGTCAGGTCTGCTAGTAGTAAGATACAAGAGTGAACCAATCATACCCCTATTCAACTTTTGATCAACTGATGAACCATGTTCATCAATATCTAATTTAGTGGCAGTTGCAATAGGTGTTTCTATTTCTTTAGCTTCCTCCATTTTAAACCATTTGATTAGTTCTCTTGTGTACTTCTGCTGGTGGATCATGGTTCCATGTGGACTTTTTTTGATTTGCAGGCCTAGGAAGAAGTTTAATTCACCCATCATACTCATTTCAAACTCACTCCCTATTAGTTTTGCAAAGTCCTTACTCAGCTTTTCAGTAGTAGCCCCGAATATTATGTCATCAACATATATTTGAACAACAAGAAGGTCTTTACCTTTTTCCTTTAGGAACAAGGTGCTGTCAATTTACCTCTTTTGTACTCATGCTTCAGAAGGAATTTTGATAGTCACTCATATCAAGCTCTTGGGGCCTGTTTGAGCCCATATAGAGCCTTGTCCAGCTTGTACACATGCTCAAGACATTCCTTGCTTTCAAATCCTATAGGTTGTTTTACAAACACTTCTTCCTTGAGGCAGCCATTTAGGAAGGCACTTTTGACATCCATCTGATGGAGAGTGAATTCCATATGTGCTGCAAAGGCAATGAGGAGTCTGATTGCTTCTAATCTAGCAACTAGAGAAAAAGTCTCATCATAGTCAATGCCTTTCTCTTGATTGTAGCCTTGAACCACCAGCCTTGCCTTGTTTCTTGTAGCTGTTCCATCCTCGTCAAGTTTGTTCCTGAAGACCCATTTGGTACCAATGACTGATCTGTCCTTGGGTCTTGGAACTAGATGCCAGACTTGACTTCTTTCAAACTGGTTGAGTTCCTCATACATAGCATTGATCCAATATGCATGTTGCAAAACCTCACCAACATTCTTAGGTTCAATACGACATAGGAAAGAATCAAATGCACATAGATTCTTTAGTTGTGATCTGGTTTTGACTCCAGATGCTGGATCTGTGAGTGTTCTCGATGGGATGAGAACTTTGATACTTGTGAGGTTTCGCAACCAACTTGTTTCTGCTGAATGTTTCAGCCATTTGTTGAGAGTCGGGTTCATGAACAGGTTCCTTCAAGGGGGTTTATTTCACTTCCTCTTTGATTCCTTCCCCCTGTCAGGTTGCCCTGTAAGGAAGAACCTGTTCCATCACCTGTTCCTTCTGTAGGTGCTGCTTTGAATTAAGTTGATGCTTCACCCAAGTCCTTGACCAGTCCAATGGCTTCATCTTCATGTTCTTGTCCTTCAGAAAGAATGTTAGTTTCATCAAACACAACATGGACACTTTCTTCCACACACAAAGTACTTTTATTAAACACTTTATATGCTTTCCTATGTGAAGAATATGCCAAGAGTACTCCCTCACCACTTCTAGGATCAAACTTACCTAGGGAGTCTTTTCTATTATTGTGCACATAGCACTTTCAACCAAATTCCCTAAGATAGGATATGTTTGGTTTTCTCCCTTTAAGTAACTCATAGGGAGTCTTCCCAATAAGAGGTCTAGTCATGTATCTATTTATTATGTAACATGCAGTATTTACAGCCTCTGCCCAGAAGCTGTAGGTTAATTTACTAGAGAAAAGCACGGTTCTTGCTATATCCTCAAGAGTCCTATTATTTCTTTCAACTACTACCTTTTGCTGAGGAGTCCTAGAGGAAGATAAGTTGTGATCTATGCCATTTTCATCACAATATTCAGCAAAATTTGCATTTTCAAATTCAGTTCCATGATCAGACCTAATAGATGCAAGTTGATTCCCTAATTGTTTTTGAGTTTTTTTTAACAAAGGCAGTAAACATTTCAAAGGCCTCATCTTTAGATGTCAGAAAGAGTACCCAGGTAAATCTAGAGTAATCATCAACAAGCACCAACACATATTTCATTCCTCCTCTGCTCATGGTTCTTATTTGACCACAGAGATCCATATGAACCAGTTCCAACATCTTGGACATACTTACCATTTTCTTGTATTTGAATGATGACCTTACCTGCTTCCCCCTTGTACATGCCTCACAAAATTTGTCTTCTTTGAACTTGATATTAGGTAATCCTATTACCAAGTCCTTGAAGACTAATTTGTTTAGCTGATTTAGACTGGCATGGCCAAGTCATTTGTGCCACAGGAGGTGGTCATTGTCTAACACACTTAGGCAAGTGAGTTTATTTTTTGAAAGAGTTGACAAGTCTATTATGCAGATATTGTTAACTCTTTTTCCCTGCAAAACAACTTTGTTAGTGATAAGGTTAATCACAAAACATTTGGTGGAGGTAAAGGCCATAAGGTTGCCTCTGTTACACAGTTGTGACACACTTATTAAGATGTATTTTAAACCATATATTAGGTAGACATTCTCTATGGAGTGAGAATCAGTCTTGCCTACCTTTCCAATCCCAATGATCTCACCTTTCTTTCCATTACCAAAGGATACATTACCTCCTTTTAGGTTCTCAAGTGAAAGGAACTGGTCCCTGTCCCCAGTCATGTGCTTCGAGCAGCTACTATCCATATACCATATTTGGCTCCACCCTTCACTTGGACCTGCAAAATGGAAATCAGGGGTTAGTCTTAGGAACCCAAACTAGTTTGGGTCCCTTTCTATAAGAAAATGGATGTATCAAATTCCTTTTTGCCCACCCAGGCAACTTATTCTTTTCTTTAACAAAGATTTTGTTCCTTTGACTGGCCATTTCTTTTGCATTACATTCATATTTGTAATGACCAGTCTTTCCACAGTGTGTGCAAACTTTGTTTTCAGGAAGAGTTAGGTACTTATTTTTTTGGTCCCATTTAGGAGCTTGAGTCCCATAGCTGAGTCCTCTTTTGTTACTGATGTGATGCTCTTGCAACCATGAAAGAGCATCTGAGGCTTGGTTCCACTTGCAAGTTCTGTCTAGTTCATGTTTTACCTTTCCTAGATCTTCTTTTAACACTTTGATGAATTCATATTTTCTGTACAATTCATCTTTCATTTTTCCCAGATTTTCTTCTAGAGTGATATGTGAGTGATTAGATATCTTCTTTCCTTTTCCTAATTTTAATTTCAGATTTTCACACCTAAGTTCTAAGACGCTGTTGTCAAGTTGAAGAACCTTTTTTTAAGCACCACTATGCAAGAGCCTAGGGTTAGGTTTTTATTAATAGCAAACAAGAAAATACAACAGATAGGAAAGTACAAATAAGGGGGCATTAGCACCGGTATTGTTACCCATATAACACATACCAGGCTAAACTTACCGTACTAAATCCTATTGAGGCTTGACAACCTCACTTATTAACAGGAATGCAACACTACGAACTTGACATGACCAGATTTTTTTTTATGATCATCATAGAGTTTGTAACATACTCTGCGATGAGATTACAAAAGAGTACACTAAAAAAGTGGAAGGTTAAAAAGATGAAAACATTACACTGATGACCCCTATTTTTCGATCCTAGCAATTTCTTCAATTTGTAATTCTTTATCAACATCGTCCCATTCTTCATGAAGTATTCAAAATTCATGATTTCTTTTTAGATTGATTGGATATTGTTGAAGTAGTTGGGCGGCCTTCTTAAGCTTGGAATTTCTCATCGGAGGTCGTCTAACATTGTCGTTCCTGCTCTTTTCCTTTGTTTGAGACTTTAGTTCCTTTGAAGCGTTAATTTGGACTCTTTCGATGCATTGTGGCAGCACTTCAATTAAGTCACCTTCTTCTGCTACCCAATGATTTGGCATGTGTAAAACACCTTGTGCATCCAAGTTTGGTACATCTTGAGATTTAATATGACTTTGCTTGACTTGTTGTTGTACCTCATTCCTGCTCCTATTTGCACGTTTAGCGCTATAAGGATCACGCCCAAAATTTCAAAGGTATGTGCATTTAGCATTGCATCCAATAGTTGTTTATCATGGGATAAAACATCTGTTGTACTGGTCATACTTATTGGTTTCGTCCCAGAATTGACAAGAAGCTGTGAATTACTACAGGATCCTACTCCTCTGGTGTGCTCAATTCTTCATTACTTTCATATCCTCGTTCGTCACTGGCTCAAGACTACACATTGTCCATAGAATCCAATATTCTTCTTTCCTCTGCTGAAATGATTTCACTTCTTTCCTTGGCCATTTGCAATTTGTCTCCAGTAAAGATTCCCTCGTCAATATTGAAGTTTGAACGTGTAGCAAAAGAGTTTGAATTTGTATGAATAACTGGATTCTTGTCAGCGTTATGCATTTTGTTTTTGGATTTTGGAGATGCTTTTCTGTTGGACATCGATAAGCAGTTGTTTGCATCAGCTTCAGTAGCATCCGTAGGCTGTAAATCCAAACCTCTTTGAAATAAGGCTTTATGATAAACTGCACCTGTTGGATCTGTCGAAGAGATCTCGCCTTGTTGAACCATATCTGGCTGATGAGATATATCTTGACGATATGTGGTCTAAGCAGTCTCATTTTCTGTAGGATTTGCTGATATTTGAGCTAATTGACTCACAGAATCAAAATTATCATTTGTAGATATAGCTCGAACATCAGGACCTTGCAGAGGCAGTATAAAATCTAGTTCTGAATAAAAAGCAACTGCAGCATGTGATTCATTATCTACTGTCCTGTTGGTTCTGTTATTGCCCTTTGCAGTAACATCTTTTTTGGAATGCTCATTGATCAAAACAAATGCTTTATTGTGTTCTTTTTGCTGTTGTTGTCCAGACTTTTTTGAATCATCAAGTACATTTGTTACTGTCCACTTCTCCCCTGATCGAACTGCTAGATCATTGTGATATGTAAAAGATCTGAAGTTATCCGAGGCCTCCAAATTAGTTCCATTTGTTCGACCAAGCAGTGTAGTGTTTTTATTGTTGGAATTCTGCACTATCTGTTGTTGCTCGATCAGCTTCTCTTCATTGCTTTTAACATTGTCATTTTCTGGTGGTGCTTTAATCATTTTGTGAAGATCATTTCTGTTGATGCTTTAATCTTGCTTTCTTGTTGTCCATGTATTTTTGAAGCAGCAGGTAATGTGGACCTGTCAGCAGTTGCTTGATCAACCAGAATAGAGTTCTGTAAACTGTACTGCTGGTCGATCAAAATATGTTCCTACCTTTTTGCATTGTTCTGAGCTTTCACAGTAGACAACTTTGACATTTCCTTTTTTGAAGCATCAAAATGAATTGGTATTGTTGACTCATCCACTGGTTCAGCAGATACAACAGTTGGATCTCTATTAACATTCAAAGAAACAGAATCCTCTGTACCATTTATTTGATCAGATAATGTACTGTTATGATTCTTACAATTCTGTACCAACAGCTGCTGGTCGATGACTTTATGCTGCATACAGACATCTATCAAAATCTGGCCAGACCTTTTTCCAGTGTCACCTGCTACTACAGAAAATGCAGCAGTAGGTTTCAACATTGATCCCACCTTATCTGACCGTCCTCAAGATCAACCACCTCTTCCATAGACTCCACTGGATCTGCTGCATCAATAGACCTATCATTCACCCCCAGCAACCACAGCAGTCCTAGTCACTATATTTTGATCTGCATCACCCCTATCAATCACAGTAGATTGTGTAGTCCTAAAAATAGCAGCCTGTTTTGTAACATTCTTTACAAAATCATGTTGTATAGCTGAATCAATTAGACCAACAACCTCTTTCAAGCCTGCATTATTTTGCAAAGTCACTCCTGCAATTTGTAAAGTCTGCTGCGAGACTTTTGTTAATTCAACTCCTGAATTACCATCTTTTTCTTGTAAAGCCTTAGCATCTTGTCCATCTCTTTAACCATTTAGATAGTCCCTTGCATCCCCTTGTAATTTGTCAACATCATCCACATCATTTCCAAGCTGATCACTGACCAGAGTATTTTGCATTGAAAGATCTTCAGCAGCTGTGGTAATTGAACCAGAAAACTTTGCTATTTCTGCATCTTCAATCACAATAGGCTGCACATTGCACATGTGATGCAGTCCATCAAGATCAACCAAGTGCCCAGCATGTGCACTCGAAAAAGGATCTGCAACATTCTCCATTGCCCATGCAATCTCCACATTTGTTCGTGCATATCTATTGGAAACAGGTACACCTGTAGAAAGTCGTTTATCCAACTTCATTACCTCATCCATAGTCTCAACTGCAGCTGCTACCTGTAAAGCATCTGATACAGCAGCAACCCCTGCACTCCTAGCCATAACTTGATCTGTATTATCCCTATCCTTTACAGTAGGTTGAGAATTCTTCAAAACATCATTCTTTTTCATAACATCCTTTACAATCCCAGGATGTGCAGCTGGCTCACTTGGACCAACCACATCCTTCACTCCATTTTTTTTTGTAAATCCTTAGTTCTTCTTCCAGTTTTTTTAGCATTTAGGAAGTCCCTTGCATCCCCTTGTAATTTGTCAGTATCATCCACCTCAATACCAGGCAGATCACTGTCCAAATTTTCCTCTGCCACCACCTCTGCTCCAGCTTTTTCTTTTTTAATTCTACACGCCTTTTCATCGTGGCCTTGATGCTTGCAGTAGGTACAATACTTAGGAAAGTTGTCGTACACTATTTCTTGATGGAACTCGACAGATTTACCTGAGCTTCTCACTCTCATTTTCTCTAGAATCTAGACTTTTACACTTTGCTTTTAGGATCACACATTCCCTAGACAGAACTTCCTTCTCATTGTTGATTATTTCAGACTCATCAATGAAGTCTATTAATAGTTCAGCTATTTTTTCTTTAGACAAGAATTTAATCTTGTCTTTGAGATGAAGAATACTTACCTCTTGTTCATCGTCTGGTTCTCCGATGGCCATTAGAGCTTGCTCCTCCTCAGTTTCATATTCTAAGTTTTCATCTGAGGTTTCTCCCAAAGCAACGACCATAGCCTTAGTTGAACCTTTGTTTCTCCTTGGTTAAACATGTTCCTTCTTCCTGTTTCTACGTTTAACTCTTTCCTTTTTCCACTCAATTTCCCATTGAGGATAATTTTTGATCATGTGGTCGGTCTTGCCACACTTGAAGCATCCCTCATTTGTATGTTTCTCTGAAGCTCTTGTTTTATTGAAGCTTGTACTTTTTGAAGAACTCTTTCCTCTCATTAGATACCTTTTGAAATCCCTGGTGATCATAGTTATTTCATCATCTTCTAGTTTTGCACCTTTAGAAATTCTGAGAGCTAAGCTTCTTTTCCTTTTTGGGGTATCCATCTTCATGGTTTGTCTCCTCATTTCATAGGCAGCCAAATTTCCAATCAGTTTATCCAGTGTGAGAGTGGCAATGTTCTTGAATTCTTGAATGGCAGTAATTTTGTTTTCACATGTGACTGGCAGAACTCTTGTCAAAATCTTCTCAACCTTGTCTTCTTCAAGGATAGTCCTACCAAGAGATCCCAGTTCATTTGTCAAGATGGTGAATCTAGTGTACATCTCCTGGATAGTTTCTCCTTCCTTCATGGTAAAATTCTCATACTGAGAGTACAGAAGTGTTCCTTTTGATCGTTTCACTTGAGGTGTTCCTTCATGAGCCACTTGTAGAGTGTCCCATATTTCTTTAGCAGTTGTGCTTCCTTGGATCCTACTGTACTCGTCTGGCCCTAGGCCACATACAAGCCACTTCTTAACTTTGGCATTTTTCTCCCATTTTTTCAAGTCTTCAGCAGTGCAGTCAGCCCTCATTTTTGGTACTTCAATTCCTTCAGCATTTTTCTTAATGGTTGCTAGAGGGCCATCATTTATTATGTCACAAAGTTCATAATCTTCCCCTATGATATGATCTCCCATTCTGTTCTTCCACCAAGAATAGTACTGGCCATTGAAGAGTGGAGGGCTAGAAGTGGATTGCCTTTCCCAGTTTCTAGGTAGTGCACTCATTGTTGATCTTCTCCTAAGGTGTTAGCCTCTTCAAGGGTAACCCGCTCTGATACCAATTGATGTTCCAAACGTAAATACCACACAAGAGAGGGGGGTGATTTGTGTGGTACCCAATTTTCGCATTAGAAGAACCTGGTTCTTCTAGGTGTACTAACTATAATTGTCTGCGGAATTAAGAGTGCATAACATAAAGAACACATGAATTTTTACGTGGAAAAAACCTGGCTCAAAGGTGAAAAAACCATGACCTACTTCTCAGTAGGATTTTCCCAAACATCCACTAAACTCAATGAGCCAAAACAACATTTACAAGAATCTTGCAAACCTAAGGGTTAACTCTAATCCCTGTGTGCCATATAGCCTTAACTGCTGCCACACTTTCAAAATAACTCTAACTTGAACTCAATGTACCTAATACAATTTGTTTCTATGAAAGCTGAAAGGTACAAGTAAAAACACATACTACAATTGAACTAGAAATGAAGAAAAAACACAGTGGAACTAGTTCTTCAATCTTGTTCAAGTAGCTACAGCGTGCACACTTGATCTCACGTAAATTGCTTGCAAAATAGTCTTGCTCTTTTGCTCTCAATATAGCTCTAACTTCTTTGTATTTGTGTGTGCCTGTACAAGAGAACAATATTACTTTTATAGAGTTAGTAATCAAAGTTTGACACAAACTCGAATTGCTGATCCTTCATCAAGTTCGAGTCCTAAAACAATTCAAACTCCAATTCCTTATCCTGGATCCGGACATAGTTCTCTTCATATATGGAGAGCTCTTCTCCTTATCTCCTATGCAGTCTTTTCGATCGGTTTAGAGGACATTTGTAAGATATGGCTGGTTGATCTCATCCTTCACGTGCATCTCATGTGCATAGGCAGTAACACCTGTGTCTCCTAAGATGGACCTGATCCTTCACTGAGGTCATTTTTCATTCTTCAAAACTTCAACTGAACTTGGACATATGTTTTTAAACTTATAAGCATTCAAATTCAGCATTCTCTCATGGAGCTGTTTTGGGTTTTAGATAGGGCTATTTTTGTTCAAACTTGTATTTTCGTATTAATAAGTGGATACTTTGCTAAGACAGTTTAAAATATGCTTAAACTCTAGTAGTCGATCTAAAAAGTGACTATTTACCAAGATCGTCTTCTAATCTTTTCATACATTAGAATAACATTAAATATCACTTCTAACCTACACGATGCTACAAGGGGCAGAGTAGGCCGACTACGAATTTGATAGAGTGCATTAGCTTTTGTAAATTTGTATTAAATTTATTAAGTGAGTATAACAATAAATTAGAGTCATATTATTAGCAGTTAAAGTCATTATTATGAAATTCATAACTGTTTGATCAAAAAGTATGAATCTTTTGTTAAATTAAATAAACAAGAAAATGATGGGTAAGTCCTAGTTAAAATATGTTCTAGATCTAACACGTGCTTGTATAGATAATGTAGAACATCATTCGAATCGATTTAATACAAATAATATTAAATGATATAGTTACTAATAAGTGGGTAAAAATAATGAGCAATAAATATATTAAATGGCAACAAAAGTAAATAAAGAGAATGATTTACCCAAATATTAATTGAGGTGGATGATTCTCCTATCTAACAACAATGTAAGACAAGTGAGTATAGGGATATATGATGTTCTCTCGGATCTGGTGCAATAAAAGATGGGATAAACAGCAAATCGAATCCTTATGGGAAAGTGTGTTTTGTATTCATTATCTAGAGTCAACTTTTCACAAGAGTTCTTATCATAATCATCATGTCTTTTTCTTTTTCTCTTCTACAATTTATATGGGTTATTCCCAAAAATTCTTAAAAAGTACAACATATGGAATATTCAATAGAATATTTCTGTTAAAGATTTCAAAGTTATGCTAACTGTTATTTTTTTTCTACTGCTCGACGTTATCCCTAATGGCTTACTCGGTGGCTCATTATTGTCAACCCTTGGTTGCCCTCGACCTAGTCGCCCATGATGAAACACAGTTCTCACACTCGGTCGCATCTTCATGTCAAATTTCCTCTAGTCGGAATTTGACCCATATGGTTAGTCCCTCCACTTATTGAGGTCATCTTTTGATCGACCTCAATGAGCGTACTTTCATCAATCGCAATTCTTAGGAAATTCATACGAGGAGTCGAGCAGTGATGATCGCAGCCGAGATGATGACGTGTCGCTCCGAGAGTTGTGATTAGTGAGGCTGGTTCAGGGTGATGTCACTGATGCATGCATTATTATTACGCATCTCCCGATACGTTGTATCATTTCTTGTGCTTCTGTAATTTCGATTCTAACGTTATTGATGGTTGTTTGTATCGATTCGAGCGTTGTGGTTTTCTATAATAAGAAGGGGGAGGCCCTTTTGAGAGAACTTTACACTTTCTGATTTCTCAGTCCTGCACCTTCTTTCTTTTTCTTCTTCATGTGTTCATACTTCATGCAACTTACACCATCACCTTCTCTTCTACACTTCTGATTCCATTATATATATATATATATATATATATATATATATATATATATATATATATATATATATATATATATATATATATATATATATATATATATATATATATATATATATGAAATATGACTAGCGAATCTCTTAACCCCGAGGTGACCTCGGACCCAGTCCTGTTGCTACTGGTTACGTCTTCCGACAGAAGGGAGGCCATTGTCATGGATGATGAGAGCTTCCCTACTATGGAAGAAATCATTCCACGTAACCCATGCTCCAAGTTGGATTTTTCGAAGTTACCTGCGCATGACCCCAAGCCCATGAATTCTGAGATGGAAGCAACCCATACAGCCGCACTTAGGGCCAAATACTCATGTTGACCTGGTTCCAGCTGGGGATGATGTGATCCATCTCCATGTTCACCGTCTCGGATACTGCTCATTTTACGCATACCCATTCCAAATGGTTTACTCTCTCCCTCTTCATCCATTAGCGGAAGAGTTTTACCATTACTACGGTGTCTGTTTGGCCCAACTCCCCCTATATTTAAAAGATTTTCCTTATGCTGGTAAAGTTTGCGGATATGGCTGGCTGTGAAATTTTTATTCGCCATTTATTGCATCTCTTTGCACGCAGCTTCCACAGGGGCACGATGATACATCTTCACCACCGCGGGGCCAAGGTGCTAGCGGTAGGAATGGACGATATGGCTAATCATGAGTTTTAGTTCAAATTCTTTTTTATCAAAACCGAGCATGTAGTGACGAGCTCCAGTGGATTTCCTGAGCAGTGGAACTTTGCCCGTAAGTGCTTTTGTTGATTGAAGTACGTTCCTTTCCCCTTTGTCCTATTTTGTGGCTTGATCATTCTCTTTTCTTTTCATGTAGCAACATAGTTCTTCGTTGGTCATTGATATTTGTGACCGGGTAGCCCAAGTCTTTCCCACACAGTAGGGATCCTCGACTGGGCGTCTGTCAACAAGAAATTTGGACCCAAGCCTTCGACCAGTATGTCGGGTTACATTCTATAACTACTTAGACCTCATCACAATTCCCTTCTTTTTTTACTTAAAGTTTCCTCTTTGGTAGCAGGTTGAGAGCTCCGAAAAAGGCGAAGGCTCCCGTTTTTGCATTTAGCCAAGAAGGTGCCTCGATCGGGTCGCAGTTTATGTTAATCGAGTCCGTACCTTCCTCTCATACTCCAGCTTTGAGTAGGCCCGGCAGTCAGGCGGATGCTTCGCCAGCAGAGACTCCGGCCTACCCAGCATTACATCTAGTAGACGAGCCTTCATCGAGTGATGGGGAAGTGGTTCCGCTCAAAAGGCGGGGAGTGGAGGTTGACATTGTGTTTACGGCCGTGGTGGCACCTGAGAGTGATGTTGTGGGTATGGATTTTGCACATGCTTCAGTTGCGGAGACTATTTCCTCACCAGATGTCGACATGGAAAGAAGACGGTCAGAGGTAGTAGAGGTCGCCAGGTCGCCACAGAAGAAAGAAGGTCAGAAGCAGCGGAGGTCGTGTCTTTGTCCACCGAGGGGAAAAGAAAAAATATGGTGACGACGATAGGTCCGGTTTTGACATAGACCCCGAGGAGGTGCGGATGTTCGATGGAGGGGTTCACAAAGGTAGAGGTGAGAACGAACGGATCTAGCCCAAACATAGTCATTCTTTTGAACTACAATTTGTTAACTAACTCGGAGAGCGTGGTCCCAACTTTGATTTGTTTGATATATGTACTTATACTACATACATATGGACAATATATGGATGAATTATATGTTATGTGCTATCTTTTGGTTTGGCCTAAATTAGTGGTCTTTTGGACATTATTATTAAGGAGGCCAATACATTGTCATATAAAGTATAGGGTATAATTTCTTGTGTAGATACCCATAAAGAGTAACCTTAGTTAATGATGGGCTAACTAAGGCTACATACATGTAACTAAGGTTACATTCTTGTGACCTTTGAGTTTTCTTAAGTTACATTCTTATAAGGGGGTTATGGTTCCCATTTGATGCAAGACCATTCTCTTCTTCTTCCCATTGAAATTAGAGAGCAAACCATTGTCTTGCACATCAAGTGGAAAGCCAAACCTTGGACAATCTTCAAGCCGGATCAAGGAGCTTCCACCTATGGATTCAGGTACACTTCCGCTTATGTTATTGTTCCAATAATTCGATATGAAGGCTACAGTTTTATAGTCGGATTTATTCCAACAATTGGTATCAGAGCCTCCTTCGTATTGGATCATTTGGAAGTTCATGAATTCAATGTTATAATGCTTAATGACTAAATTCAAATAGAATTTTAATTTTGAAGTTCTAGTACCTTGATATAGCATGCTTTCATGAATGATTTGTTGATGATAAACTTCAGTATTTCGATACCTTTCATATCACCAAATGAAATGAAATGTTGAAATTATTTGCATAATTTCGGTTGTTGAATATGATTCCATGATTAAGCCTTTTGTTGAAAGTCCTATTAAGTTGGACAGATTGGTAAGATAATCGATTATCTTATAGGTAATCGATTATCTTGATAAGTTCACCAAAATTTTGCAAAACAGAAGCTTAAAATAATCGATTATGTTTTGAAGATAATCGATTATCTTATTTGTAACGTTTACATAATCGATTATTTTAGATCAATAATCGATTATTTTATTTGTTCATCAAATATTTATGAAACAGAACCATACAATAATCGATTATTGTATTTGGATAATCGATTATGTTATATGTCCGCCAAATTCCAGAAAGCCAAGATAATCGATTATCCTGGCAAGAAAATCGATTATCTGGAATTTTCAGCAAAGTTGAAATTCCAGAAGGCCAAGATAATCGATTTTCAGGACCAAATAATCGATTATCTGGCAATAAATTGCAGAAACGTTTTATTTTCTGGCAATTTAATGAAGACATAATGTAAAATTAATTAATGAAACGTTTTTCCATCATTAAAGAAACGTTTTTCTTAATATTAATGGACAATAATGCAAGATTAATGTTATAACATTAATGTTTTGTCCATTATTATCCAGATTTTACATTATAAACATGTAATTTTTTGTTGGGATTCAATATATGGCTTAAAGAACTAATTAATTTTGCATCTAATATTTTACATTAGTCAATTGAAACATTATGTTACCAAAGTAACCTCTTTTGTGTAGATTGATTGATTTTTAAAATATAAGATGACTGTGTATGTTAGTATTCCATGCGTTTAACACCGGCCCAAAGGGGTTGTTATTGTTGGAAACACGTTCTCAAGGCTTTATACTAAAACGTGTGTTCTTATGTGTAGGTTTTGATGAATGACAAACGAAGCGCAAATTGATATATGACGAAGTTCAAGTACAAGCGCACAATTGGTGGATAACGAGATTCAAGCACAAGACAAAGTTTTATAGTTTAAATGAGTCGTTCTTAATTGTGATCTTGATCCGACAACTTGACTCATGACATGGCTTCTCTCGTAAAATTGTTTTTACAAAATCATGCATATTTAATTTAATGCTAAATGATTTTAAATCATGCATATTTACTTCAGTCAAAATGATTTTTAAACATGCCTCAAAAATCTGGACTAAGATAATCGATTATGTACTTATGATAATCGATTATGTTAAGCCAAGACTGCATGACAATCGATTGTGAAGTTAATGACAATCGATTGTGTTAAGGCAGTGAGCATCAGGTTTTTCAAACCTGCATGACAATCGATTGTGAACCTTATGACAATCGATTATGATGAGGCAGTGTCCATCAAAGTTTTTCAAAACTCAGAATAATCGATTGCGAAGCTAATGACAATCGATTGTGAAGAGACAGTGTCCTTCAGATTTTTCAAAGTCACAAAATAATCGATTGTGAACTTATGACAATCGATTGTGTTGAGGCAGTGTCTTCCAGACTTTTTCAAAATTATTAAATAATCGATTGTGAGTATAAAACAATCGATTGGCAAGAGGCAGTGTCTAAATGATTTTCAAAGTCTGATAAATAATCGATTGTTAACATTGCACAATCAATTGTGAAGCTGACCGTTGTCGTAAAGTTTTCAAATACCGTCAGGTAATCGATTGTTGATTTTGTACAATCGATTGTTGATATTAAAATCTGGAAAAGATTTTTTGAACGTTGCTGAATAATCTATTGTTGATTTTGTACAATCGATTATTGAAATTAAAATCTGGAAAGGATTTTTTGAACGTTGCTGAATAATCGATTATTGATTTGGTATAATCGATTGTTTTACGTAAAATTTGGAAATGATTTTTAGAACGTTACCAATAATCGATTGATGATCTTGGACAATCGATTGTTAAGCGTAAAATCTGGGATTGATTTCTGGAACGATTGACAAACAATCGATTGTGGCTTCTTGACAATCGATTGTCACTCAGTAAAATCAGCAACTCTTAATTGACAATTAAACAACGGTAATGCCAAGTTTTTCAACTATAAATACAGCTTCATTTCAGTGTTTTAAACACAACAACACACAACAACTGATCATTCTATTGCTATAAGCTTGCATACTATTGTTTATCATTTTATATTCATTTCATAAAGCTTTTGAGAGCCAAAGTCTTGTCCATAGTTGTTGTGATCTTGAGCTTACTTCTTTTACTCATATCTACTCATTAAGGAGTGCTTTGTTTGAGTGTTTAGTGTTTTGTACACTTGTAAGAGAATTGTGATTCTCTTGTTGTAAGGAACTTGTGTTTCCTTGGTTGAAGTCTTGGAGTGTTGTATCTCCGAGCAAAGGTGTTAAGGCTTGTGTCCTTAAGTTGTAAAGGTTGGTTAGGCACCCGTAAGCTTAACAGTGAAGTCTTGGAGTGTTGTATCTCCGAGCAAAGGTGTTAAGGCTTGTGTCCTTAAGCTGTAAAGGTTTGTTGAGCACCCGTAAGCTTGACAAGTTAGTGGAAAATCTCGAGAGAGTCTCTCGGGGACTGGACTAGCCACGTGTTGTGGTGAACCAGAATACATCGGTGCGTACTTTATTATTTATCGCACTTATTTACTTCCTGCAATTATTTAATTCCGCAAAGTTTACGCTAATTTTTATTATAACGCTATTCACCCCCCTCTAGCGTTAAGCGTATTATCTAACAATTGGTATCAGAGCCCAACTCTCTGAAGACTTAACAGTTTGAGAGAACCATCCATGGCTTCTACTCGTGACTCTTTTGCAGGAATTGATGAAGGACAATGCTCCACACGACCACCTCTATTCAACGGTACAAACTACACGTACTGGAAGGAGAGGATGAAAATCTTCGTTTAAGCAAACAACTTTCATCTCTGGAAGGTGATAACGAAGGGAAATCAAATTCCAACCAAAAAGGTTGAAAACGAATGGGTTCCCAAATCCGAAGAAGAATATGACGCGGATGATATCCGAAAGGTTCAAAATAATGCTAATGAAATTAATTTATTATATTGTGCTGTAAATGCTGACGATTACAGGAAAATATCGTGTTGCACAACGGCAAAGGAAATGTGGGACAAGCTGGAAATTACGTACGAAGGTACGGACCAGGTAAGGGAAGCTAAAATTGATTTCCTAACCCATGCTTATGAATTATTTCACATGAAGGAAGGTGAAAAGGTGGATGAAATGTTTGAACGATTTTCAATAATCGTAAATGATCTACATGCTCTCAAGAAGACATTCACGGATAGAGAACTTGTTCGAAAAATTCTTAGAAGTCTCACTCCGGCATGGCGATCAAAGGCCGACGCAATCCCAGAATCCATTGGCGTCTCAAATGTCACCATCGACGCATTAAGAGGTAACCTTAAGACTTATGATTCTACTATACTTAACCCTCTTGTTGATGATCAAAGGAGGCAAAGAATAGCGCTTAAGGCAAGCACAAGCCAACCTCAAGTTGATGAGGACGGAGACAACGAGTTTGGACTCGTTATCAAAAGATTTCAAAAGTTCATGCGAAAGGAGTATGAACGAAAGGGCAAAAAGCAAGGCGAGCAAATAAAGTGCTATGAATACGGTGAAACCGGGCACGTCAAATCAAATTGCCCAAACATCAAAAAGGAGAAGAAACCTTTTAAGAAGCAACGTGCATACACTTCTTGGGGAGGAGACTCCGGAGATGAGTCAAGCGAAGAAGAAGAAGACGAAGCCGCAAACCTTTGTCTTATGGCGCAAGAAGACAAGCAAGATGAGGTATGTCAAATCTCTTCTAAAAACTTCTTTTCTCTTGAAGAAATGCGAACTGCTTTTGATGAGCTATATACTGAATTTATTAAGGCTTCAAAAACTGTCAAGAGCATAAAAGAAAATGCTTCTCTAAAAGAAAAAGATTTTCAAAAACAGCTTTCTTTGAAAGAAAAGGATTTAGAAAAACTGGTTTTAGAAAATGAGAAGCTGAAAGAGGAAAACAAGTTTTTCGGAAAAAGAAGCGCCGACAAGCCCGAAAGTTCTATTAAAAATTGTTCTTCTTGCATGCATCTCGAAAATGAGGTAAATAGACTTAAAGGTACCTTAGATAAGTTTAATTCTTCCCACAAAAATTTGAATAAGGTCCTTGTTAATTTGAAATCAACCAAGCATGGCATAGGCTTTAAGAATGACCCTAAAGAAAAGGTTGACGCCAAACCCCAACCACCTAAGGCTCAACCTAGGATTAATAAAACAAATGCTTATCGTAGAAATAGCAATCCTAGAACAAATATGCATGCTAGACCAAATGTTGAACATTTTAGAAGACCTAGAAATGACTTACCACCTAGAAATGACTACCCTAGAAATGATGCATATTCTAGGACAAACACTAGAAGGAGATTTGAACCTTTTAGAACATCTAGACATGACCATTACTCTAGAAATGCTGCTCATCTTAGAACTAATAGTAGGAGAAATGGTTCTCATGAAATGCGCAATAGTCATAATGAAAATAGAGTAATTCATTTTCGTCCATCAAGTTACTATGAACCTAGAAGGATGCATAACCCCAACGTGACTTGTAATTATTGTAGACGCATTGGTCATATTGCTCATGCATGCTTTACATGACATAGACATATCACTCAATCGCATCATTATAATATGCCTAACCCTCAAGGACCCAAAATGGCATGGGTACCTAAAACGCATTAATTTGTTTTGTAGGTGTGTTTGAAGGGATCAAGTGTACTATGGTACCTTGATAGTGGATGCTCCAAGCACATGATGGGAGACGAATCCAAATTCCTTCAACTAGAACACAAAGAAGGAGGAAGTGTTATTTTTGGTGACAACAATAAAGGAAAGATTATCGGCATCGGATCGGTCGGTAAGGATGAAAATTCTTCTATTAAGCATATATTACTTGTTAAAGGTTTAAAGCATAATCTCTTGAGCATAAGTCAATTATGTGACAAGGGAAATCTTGCCTTATTTGATTTGGATGAATGCTTAGTATTTAGACATAGTGATTTCAAAATTATCCTTCGTGGTTTTAGAGTGGATAATATTTATATGGTTGATCTTGCTAATTCCTCACCCGAATATATTGATTGTCTTATGAGTAAAGAGGATGATACTTGGTTATGGCATCATAGAGTAGCACATATCAACATGCATCTTTTGAACAAATTGATTTCTCAAAACTTAGTTATTGGCCTTCCCAATTTAAAATTTGAAGATGACGCTATTTGTGATTCATGTCAAAAAGGGAAGCAAACAAAAGCATCTTTCAAATCCAAAAATATTGTTTCAACTTCTAGACCATTGCAATTGCTTCACATGGATTTATTTGGACCATCTGGCATTGAAAGTCTAGGAAGAAATCGTTATGCTTTTGTGATTGTTGATGATTATTCTAGATTTACTTGGACTTTATTTCTTGCCAATAAAAGTGATGCTTTTCAGAATTTTAAATATTTTCTTAAGCGTGTTCAAAACGAGAAGGAAACAATTGTCACTTCAATTAGAAGTGATCATGGGGGAGAGTTTGATCACAATCTCTTTGCGGACTTTTGTGACGAACTCGGTATCGAGCATACCTTTTCCGCTCCACGTACACCACAACAAAATGGGGTGGTGGAAAGGAAAAATAGGTGTCTCGAAGAGATGGATAGAACCATGCTCAAGGAGGCTAAGATTCCCAAACATTTTTGGGCGGATGCCGTGAATACCGCATGCTACATCTTAAATAGAGTAGTCATAAGGCCAATACTCATGAAGACCCTTTATGAACTCTACAAGGGAAGGAAACCAAATCTCTCCCATTTTAGAGTATTCGGTTGTAAATGTTTTATTCATAACAATGGCAAAGATCAATTGGGAAAATTTGATGCTAAGTCCGATGAGGGAATTTTCATTGGTTATTCCTCACGTAGCAAAGCATATAGGGTTTTTAATAAAAGAACCAAAACTGTGGAGGAATCCCCTCATGTTGTATTTGCCGAAAATAATGCTCGCTTGGCGAGAAAGGATTCCGGTTTTGACCTGGCAGGTATTTTGGATAGCTTGAAAGACAAAATACAAGAGGAAACGCCTAAGGAAAATCAAGACGAAATTTTGAAACAACCAACGGAGGAAGCGCCACAATTGGAGAAAGAAACGACAATGCCTAACGAATGGAGGACAATCAAAGATCACCCTCTCAAACAGGTAATTGGCGACGTCGGAGAAAAGGTAAGTACCCGAAACTCCCTTAAGAACACCTTAGAACATACTGCTTTTGTGTCTCAAATTGAACCAACAACCATCTCCGAAGCAATTGGGGATGAATTTTGGACCTTGGCAATGCAAGAGGAGCTTAACCAATTCAAACAGAATGACGTTTGGGATTTGGTGCCAAGACCCGAAAATCATACCATAATTGGTACGAAATGGGTTTTTCGAAACAAACTAGATGAAAATGGTGTAATCACTAGAAACAAAGCTAGGCTTGTAGCAAAAGGCTATAATCAAGAAGAGGGTATTGACTATGAAGAAACATATGCTCCCGTAGCTAGATTAGAAGCTATTCGTCTATTGCTCGCTTTTGCCTCTTCTATGAATTTCAATTTATATCAAATGGATGTGAAGAGTGCTTTTCTAAATGGTGTTATACAAGAAGAAGTTTATGTTGAACAACCCCCCGGTTTTGAAGATTTTAAATCTCCCGATCATGTTTTCAAACTCAAAAAGGCTCTCTATGGTTTAAAACAATCTCCCCGAGCTTGGTATGAAAGATTGAGTAAATTTCTATTGGAAAATGATTTCATTAGGGGGAAAGTTGACACCACCCTTTTTGATAAGCATAAAAACAATGATATTTTATTAGTTCAAATATATGTGGATGATATCATATTTGGTGCTACTAACAATGTCTTATGCAAGGTATTTTCCGACTTAATGACAAGCGAATTTGAGATGTCTATGATGGGTGAGTTAACATTCTTTTTAGGATTACAAGTAAAGCAAATGAAAGAAGGTACGTTCATTTGCCAAGCCAAATATTGCAAAGAATTGCTGAAACGATTTGAAATGAACAATGCAAAAGCAATGGTGACTCCCATGAGCACATCCGATCATCTAGACAAAGATGAAAAAGGTAAGGAAGTCGACACTAAGAAGTATCGAGGTATGATTGGCTCTCTTCTTTATCTTACTGCTAGTCGTCCGGACATCATGTTTAGCGTGTGCTTATGCGCCCGTTATCAATCGTGTCCGAAGGAGTCTCACCTTACTGCGGTATAACGGATTTTGAAGTACCTTGTTGGTACTACAAATGTGGGTCTATGGTACCCCAAAGGTTCTTCATGCCAACTCATTGGCTATTCCGACTCCGATTTTGCTGGATGCAAATTGGACCGCAAGAGCACTAGTGGCACTTGCCATTTGCTCGGTAGCTCTCTCGTTTCTTGGTTTAGCAAGAAACAAGTAAGTGTTGCGTTGTCCACAACCGAGGCTGAATATGTAGCCGCGGGGAGTTGTTGCGCTAAAATCCTATGGATGAAACAACAACTCTTGGACTATGGCCTAAGTCTTGATCATATCCCTCTTAGATGTGATAATACTAGTGCCATATGCTTGACGAAGAACCTCGTTCTTCATTCGCGAACAAAACACATTGAAATTAGACATCACTTTATAAGAGATCACGTTCTCAAGGGGGATGTCGAAATCGAATTTGTTGAAACCAAAGATCAATTGGCCGACATCTTTACAAAGCCCTTAGAGAAAGAGTCCTTTTTCCGAATTCGTAGTGAACTCGGGATTCTTGACTCCACGTTGATCTAAGTCATGCATTGCATCTTTTTATTTTACATGATTTCTAACTTGAGCGTCGGAGACGTCTAACGAATTTTTCCAGGTATCGCCCTAAAGGTAGGGGGAATTATAAAGCACGACGCGCAATAATCAAGTCTTCTTCAGAAAAATCGGTTTCTGTCATCTAATAATCGATTATCTCGTATCAATAATCGATTGTACTGCTATTACTTGAGTTATTGTGCTCTCTTTAAGTAATCACGTTTTCTCTTTCCAATAACTAAACAAGTTTTATTTACATCTTTGGCATCTTCTTATATTATTTTTTGCTAATGGCAAAAGGGGGAAGATAACGGGTATGCACTCTCAATACTTATAAACTTAAATTAAGAGGGAATTCATATATTGAGGGGGAACAAATTGCATACCTGTTGATGCATATATATACTTGTCTTGAATCGTCTTTATAAATTCTTTAATTTGCATAACCCGCTTAAAGTTTGCCATTATCAAAAAGGGGGAAAATTGTTGGAAACACGTTCTCAAGGCTTTATACTAAAACGTGTGTTCTTATGTGTAGGTTTTGATGAATGACAAACGAAGCGCAAATTGATATATGACGAAGTTCAAGTACAAGCGCACAATTGGTGGATAACGAGATTCAAGCACAAGACAAAGTTTTATAATTTAAATGAGTCGTTCTTAATTGTGATCTTGATCCGACAACTTGACTCATGACATGGCTTCTCTCGTAAAATTATTTTTACAAAATCATGCATATTTAATTTAATGCTAAATGATTTTAAATCATGCATATTTACTTCAGTCAAAATGATTTTTAAACATGCCTCAAAAATCTGGACTAAGATAATCGATTATGTACTTATGATAATCGATTATGTTAAGCCAAGACTGCATGACAATCGATTGTGAAGTTAATGACAATCGATTGTATTAAGGCAGTGAGCATCAGGTTTTTCAAACCTGCATGACAATCGATTGTGAACCTTATGACAATCGATTGTGATGAGGCAACGTCCATCAAAGTTTTTCAAAACTCAGAATAATCGATTGCGAAGCTAATGACAATCGATTGTGAAGAGACAGTGTCCTTCAAATTTTTCAAAGTCACAAAATAATCGATTGTGAACTTATGACAATCGATTGTGTTGAGGCAGTGTCTTCCAGACTTTTTCAAAATTATTAAATAATCGATTGTGAGTATAAAACAATCGATTGGCAAGAGGCAGTGTCTAAAATGATTTTCAAAGTCTGATAAATAATCGATTGTTAACATTGCACAATCAATTGTGAAGCTGACCGTTGTCGTAAAGTTTTCAAATACCGTCAGGTAATCGATTGTTGATTTTGTACAATCGATTGTTGATATTAAAATCAGGAAAAGATTTTTTGAACGTTGCTGAATAATCGATTGTTGATTTTGTACAATCGATTATTGAAATTAAAATCTGGAAAGGATTTTTTGAACGTTGCTGAATAATCGATTGTTTTACGTAAAATCTGGAAATGATTTTTAGAACATTACCAATAATCGATTGATGATATTGGACAATCGATTGTTAAGCGTAAAATCTGGGATTGATTTCTGGAACGATTGACAAACAATCGATTGTGGCTTCTTGACAATCGATTGTCACTCAGTAAAATTAGCAACTCTTAATTGACAATTAGACAACGGTAATGCCAAGTTTTTCAACTATTAATACAGCTTCATTTCAGTGTTTTAAACACAACAACACACAACAACTGATCATTCTATTGCTATAAGCTTGCATACTATTGTTTATCATTTTATATTCATTTCATAAAGCTTTTGAGAGCCAAAGTCTTGTCCATAGTTGTTGTGATCTTGAGCTTACTTCTTTTACTCATATCTACTCATTAAGGAGTGCTTTGTTTGAGTGTTTAGTGTTTTGTAAGGAACTTGTGTTTCCTTGGTTGAAGTCTTGGAGTGTTGTATCTCCGAGCAAAAGTGTTAAGGCTTGTGTCCTTAAGTTGTAAAGGTTGGTTAGGCACCCGTAAGCTTAACAGTGAAGTCTTGGAGTGTTGTATCTCCGAGCAAAGGTGTTAAGGCTTGTGTCCTTAAGCTGTAAAGGTTTGTTGAGCACCCGTAAGCTTGACAAGTTAGTGGAAAATCTCGAGAGAGTCTCTCGGGGACTGAACTAGCCACGTGTTATGGTGAACCAGAATACATCGTTGCGTACTTTATTATTTATCGCACTTATTTACTTCCTGCAATTATTTAATTCTGCAAAGTTTACGCTAATTTTTATTATAACGCTATTCACCCCCCTCTAGCGTTAAGCGTATTATCTAACAGTTATTTGGCAGGAATTCGAGCATGCTTGTGGTGATAAATATGTGACAATTATTAAGTTTTCCATGTGAATATTAAGTCGGCCCAAGGGAAGGCTTGATATTTGACAGGAGTTTATTGTCAATATTTGATTACTACACCAAGAGTACCACTTACAAATTGATTTTCTGTCCAAAGACTAAAATTAATGTTGTGCTAGGTATCTTGTAATGGGATTTGCCTATTTTGAATCTGTATACTAAAGTTAAAATTCAAATAATTGTAAGCATGTGTTAAGTTGTCCTTGTTCTATTTTCAGTGAATTCTTCAGCTGCTACAGTATCTGCGAACATTAACAGCATCCCTGTGCTTAATGGCACAAATTTTAAGGAATGGAAAGAGAACATTATGATAGTTCTCGGTTGCATGGATCTAGACCTTGCACTTCGGATTGAGAAACCTACTTCTCTTGAGGATACATCTTCTTCTGATGACAAGAAGGAGATGGAGAAGTGGGAACGCTCAAATCGCATGAGTCTTATGATCATGAAACGTGCAATTTCAGAATCTTTTAGGGGCACTATGACTGAAGAAAACAACGCCAAAGTTTTCCTTGAGGACCTTGAAAAGCGTTTTGCACAAAACGAAAAGGCGGAAACTAGTACTCTATGAGTAAACTTGTTTCCATGAGGTATATAGGCAAAGGAAACATAAGGGAGTACATTTTAGAAATGTCTCATATTGCTTCGAAACTAAAGTCACTCATGTTGGAATTACCTGAGGAACTGCTTGTGTACTTAGTTTTGATCTCTCTCCCTGCACACTTTAATCAGTTTAAGGTTAGTTACAACTGCCTAAAGGAGAAATGGACTCTTAATGAGCTCATTTCACATTGTGTGCAAGAGGAAGAGAGAATAAAGCAAGATAAGACAGAAAGTGCTCATTTGGCATCCTCTTCTAAAGACAACAAGAAGAGGAAAAATAAGGAAGTTGTGGTCTCAAGGCCCCAGAAGAAGCAACACAAGGAAACTAAGGTTGAAACTACAGAATCAGGTTGCTTTTTCTGTAAGGGGACTAATCACATGAAGAAAGATTGTACCAAATACCACGCTTGGCGTGCGAAAAAGGGTATATATCTTGTTCTTGTTTGTTCTGAAGTTAATTTAATTTCGGTACCTAAAGATACTTGGTGGGTAGATTCTGCTGCTACTACTCACATAAGTATATCTATGCAGGGTTGCCTGAATTGCCGAAAACCAAGTGATGGTGAAAGATACATCTATGTTGGTGACGGAAAAAGGGTTGAAGTTGAGGCTATTGGAAAATTTAGGCTATTATTTAAGACTGGTTTTTATTTGGATTTGAATGAGACTTTTGTTGTACCGTCTTTTAGACGGAATTTAATTTCTGTTCCCAAATTGGACATATCCGGTTATTCTTGTTCATTTGGTGACAATAAAGTGAGTCTTTTTCAAGGTTCAAATCTTATCGGTACTGGTCTTTTATCAGCATATGATAGCCTATATTTGGTTGACATAATAACCTCACATAATGAAACTTTGCATATAAGTTCTAGTGGTACCAAAAGAAAATTATCTAATGAGAATTCTTTATCACTCTGGCACAAGCGTTTAGGTCACATATCTAAACAAAGAATTCAGAAACTCGTGTCAGATGGAATTCTTGATTCTCTTGATTCCTCAAATTCAGATATTTGCATTGAGTGTATCAAGGGTAAAAAACAAACAAGACGAGATTAGGTGCCCAGAGAGCTTCGGATGTCTTAGAATTGATACATACGGATATTTGTGGGCCATTCCCTACACCTTGTAGAAATGGTCAACAATACTTTATCACATTTATAGACGATTACTCTCATTATGGATACCTATATCTCATTCATGAGAAGTCCCAATCTATAGACGTGTTCAAATCATATAAGGCCGAAGTTGAAAATCAACTAAGCAAAAGGATTAAAACCGTTAGATCTGACCGTGGTGGTGAATACTATGGTAGATATGATGGTTCAAGTGAACAACGTCCAGGGCCATTTGCTAAATTCCTAGATGAGTGTGGGATCGTTCCTCAGTACACCATGCCAGGCAGTCCTACTATGAATGGTGTATCTGAGAGACGAAATCGGACCCTAAAGGACATGGTGAGAAGTATGATTTGTCATACTACTTTGCCAGACTCACTCTGGGGAGAAGCATTGAAAACCGCAGCATATATACTTAATAGGGTTCCAACTAAAGCTACAATCAAAACCCCATATGAACTATGGACTGGACATAAGCCCAGTATAAAGCACTTACACATTTGGGGTTGTCCAGCTGAGGCAAGGCCTTACATGCCAAATGAAAAGAAACTGGATTCTAAAACGGTTAGTAGCTATTTTGTTGGATACTCTGAAAAATCCAGGGGGTATAAGTTCTATGATCCCACTTCTAGAACTATTTTTGAGACGGGTAATGCTCGGTTTTTTGAGGATATTGAGTTTGGGGGGTGGGGAGATAAAGTTAGAGATTTTGTCTTTGAGGAATAACATGTGTCTTTGCCTCCAGTTGTTGATGTTGATCAGGGTGTTCTCATTCCTGATACGGATCACACAACTCCAGTTCAAGACAATCTTGATAATCTCCCTAATCAAGTTCCTGATATTATTAATGAAAATCAAACTCAACAACCTCAAGAATCTGAAGTGCCATTAAGGAGATCCACTAGAGAGAGGAGAAGTGCAATTCCGGACGATTATGTTGTATTTCTCCAAGAACAATAAAGTTACATTGGACTTGAGGAAGATGATCCAATCAACTTCCGTCAAGCCATGAAAGGTTCTAACTCTCAAAAGTGGATTGATGCAATGAATGATGAGATGAAGTCTATGAGCGATAACGGCATTTGGGAGCTTGTTACATTGCCCGAAGGTGTTAAACCAATTGGTTGTAAATGGATATTTAAAACCAAGAGGGATTCAGAGGGCAATGTCATTAAGTATAAAGCTCGCCTTGTCGCAAAGGGCTACACTCAAAAGGAAGGCATTGATTATAAAGAGACTTTCTCTCCGGTTTCATCGAAAGACTCTTTTAGGACAATAATGGCACTAGTAGCACATTTTGATCTTGAACTTCATCAGATGGATGTTAAGACAGCGTTTCTCAATGGTGACATTGAGGAATCAATTTATATGGTGCAACCTGAAAACTTTATTTCGGGAGACTCAAAGAAAAGGGTTTGCAAATTAAAGAAATCTATCTATGGGCTCAAGCAAGCTTCCCGTCAATGGTATCATAAGTTTCATGAAGTCATTACATCTTTTGGTTATGAACCAAATATTGTTGATGACTATATATACCATAAGTTCAGTGGGAGCACACATATTTTTCTGGTTTTATATGTCGATGAGATACTGCTTGCCAGTAATGATATAGTATTATTGCGCGAAACTAAGAAATTTCTTTCAAAGAAATTTGAAATTAAAGATCTTGGTGATGCCTCTTTTGTATTAGGAATTCAGATACATCGAGATCGCTCCAAAGGTGTTCTCGGTCTGTCACAAAAGGGCTATATCAATAAGGTTCTTAAAAGATTTGGCATGCAGGATTGTAAAACAGGCGACACCCCTGTTGCTAAGGGAGACAAGTTCAGTCTCAAGCAGTGCCCAAAGAATAGTTTTGAAACCATGGAAATGGAGAAGACACCTTATGCTTCGGCTGTAGATAGTCTGATGTATGCTCAGGTATGCACACGACATGATATCGCATACATTGTTGGGATGCTGGACAGATATCTCAGCAATCCGGGAATGGACCATTGGAAAGCAGCCAAAAGGGTCATGCGGTACTTACAGAGAACAAAGAATTACATGCTCGCATATCGGAGATCGGACCAGCTTGAGATCATCGGGTACACCGACTCTAATTTTGCTGGATGTCAGGATAGTCTGAAGTCTACATCAGGCTATATCTACATGCTTGGTGGCGGTGCTATCTCTTGGAGAAGCATCAAGCAAACTCTTACGGCCACTTCCACTATGGAAGCGGAATTCATGGCATGTTATGAGGCATCCAATGAGGGATTATGGATGCGAAATTTTGTTAGTGGACTGCGCATAGTAGACAGTACTAAAAATCCACTCAGGCTATTATGTGACAACATATCAGTAGTCCTTTATGCTAACAATAACAGTAGCTTGACGAAGGCAAAGCATATGGACGTCAAGTTTCAGGTTGTTAAAGAAAGAGTACAAAATGGACAATTGTGCATAGAGCACATCAGTACAAACTCCATGATTGCGGATCCGCTTACTAAGGGATCATATTGCTCGCATGGGTGTCAAATTAGTTGAGGATTATGAGTTTTAGTGGGAGTTTGTATTATACAATTATGTATTGTCCAGTACATTCGGTAATTCAGTCTTTAAGGTTTTATCTGCAGATATTCAGTCTTAAAGTTTTATGTACTCTTATGGTTTATGATTGATCTCAATAAGGTGAACTAGTTGGAAATAGACATTCTATTACAGACCACACTTTATGTTATTTCCATGCTACACACCTATACTTGATCCATGTCGTTGGTTATATTGATATACGTGATCAATCTTAGGTCCTATTTTGATATGATTGATGGACCGGATTGTTCATGACAATTTTATTTTGATAGCAATACTGAGCTTATAAAGTTATAATGTAACATATAATACTAAGGTTTGTACATATGCATGAGTATATCGTCCAAGTGGGAGATTGTTAGATATATGGACTTATACTACATACATATGGATAATATATGGATGAATTATATGTTATGTGCTATCTTTTGGTTTGGCCTAAATTAGTGGTCTTTTGGACATTATTATTAAGGAGGCCAATACATTGTCATATAAAGTATAGGGTATAATTTCTTGTGTAGATACCCATAAAGAGTAATCTTAGTTAATGATGGACTAACTAAGGTTACATACATGTAACCATGGTTACATTCTTGTGACCTTTGAGTTTTCTTAAGTTACATTCTTATAAGGGGGTTATGGTTCCCATTTGATGCAAGACCATTCTCTTCTTCTTCCCATTGAAATTAGAGAGCAAACCATTGTCTTGCACATCAAGTGGAAAGCCAAACCTTGGACAATCTTCAAGCCGGATCAAGGAGCTTCCACCTATGGATTCAGGTACGCTTCCGCTTATGTTATAGTTCCAATAATTCGATATGAAGGCTACAGTTTTATAGTCGGATTTATTCCAACATGATTCCCCTTTGCATGGGCACAGAGAATAGGGCCTTGCAGACGTTTAAGGATGACGACCTGTCGTTAGGCATCTCCTAGATGGCCCTGCGAGTAAGTTTTCCATCTTTTTTGTGTTCTCGTATCTTTTCCTTTTCTTTACTTTGTTTATCTTTGCTGACTGTTTTCTATCTATTTATCAAACTCATTCTGGAGATCGAGTGCGCCTGTCGAGAAGAGAATAGGAAGGCTCTCTATAAAAGAATGGATTCCAAGTATAGCGAGTTTCGTGCCAAGCATCACACATTGAGCAGCATACTCTACGAGGATGGTTAGTTCCACTCTCTTTGAGATGAGCTGAAGCAGAAGGATGATGAGCTGAAGTAGAAGGACGATGAGCTCGTGAGAGTCATCGGTAGGTGTAGCGAGCTCGAAGGAACATTGAGAGTCTAAAAGGACGAGCTTGAGGTGAGCAAAGAGGTTGTGGCCGAGTGCGTCGACCCTCAGGCTCAGGTGGCATCCTTATGGACCGAGCTTGAGCAGAATAAAGCTAGAGCCAACGGCTTGAGTGATGAGTTGGCCATAAAAGCATCGGAGTTAGAGAGAGCCGAGAAAGCCAGGAGGGCGACTGTGGTAGAGGTTCCATCCATGTCCTCAGATCTAAGCGGGCAAATAAAGTGGAGACGTATGCACTTAAGGGGGCGAGACTTGAAGAACAGATTGGTGGCCTAAAGAGCGAGGTTTCGGACCTGAACGAGAAGATTGTCGTCCTCAATACTAAGAAGGTGCATCTATTGTTCAACCGTCTTCCTCCCATGTTCCACGAGATTTGTACGAGAAGTGGGTTCATACTGAGGCTCACTTAAACATATTCAGGGGCAAACAGAAAGGAACTATCTTGATGAGAAAATAAAAGAGAATATACAAATTGGTTAAGCTGCAAATAGAAAACTTGAGGAGAGCTGGCAACTATAAGCTCGAGCGTAGTTTGAGGCTGGAGAGAATCGCAATTGAGTTCTAAATGGACTAGTCCGCTAGAAGAACTTTCGTGTCCGCCAATTCTTTCCTATGATTTGCAGCAGGTAGTCGATTTTAACTCTGTTATTTTTAATTATATCTAATTTTTTAAAAATATTTAAAACAAACGAGATTGTTATAGTGATATTTGATTGTATATGTATTTAATTTGGAATGCAAGTTTTTGCTTAGTAAATATCATCCACCTCATAGGTGTTTTAAAAATAACAAAATTAAGAACAAAAATTACTCTCTATTAGTTGGGATAACATTGGCTTTTTTTCACTTTTAGCCCGCGCCACAAATTATTTATATTTTATAGCTGAAAAATTATATGCAATTTATATAATTTTGTATATAACATAATATCCAGACCCCACTTTGTGGGACTATACTGGGTAATTGTTGTTGTTTGTATATAACATAACATATATTAATTATTCGCCCATATTATTGGCTATTATTTTAAAAGTTGCTATATATGCAATATCATTTTTTTCGACAATATTCCTATCAAATTGGACCTATATTTTACCTTCTTACCCGACTTTGCCCATTTTATATGTAACTTGAAAATTGTGAATCTTACAAAAATATTCCAAAAAAGTCATAACTTACTAACTTCTAGTCATTATTTGTAGACTTACCGGAATTAACCAAACACATATAAAAAATAAAGTCCCAAAGAAATAAGGTTATTTCTCTCAAAAAATAACACACAAAGATCTCTTTTCATATTTTTAAGTGTGATTAGCAAAATTTGATGCAATACAAAAAGAAAATTTCATGAATGAGGTAGTATATATATACATACATATATATATATATATATATATATATATATATATATATATATATATATATATATATATATATATATATATATATATATATATATATATATATATATATATATATATATATATATATATATATATATGTGATTCCAAAAATCTAAGTGTGATTTATATGTAACTTGAAAATTGTGAATCTTACAAAAATATTCCAAAAAAGTCATAAACTTACTAACTTCTAGTCATTATTTGTAGACTTACCTGAATTAACCAAACACATATAAAAAATAAAATCCCAAAGAAATAAGGTTATTTCTCTCAAAAAATAACACACAAAGATCTCTTTTCATATTTTTAAGTGTGATTAGCAAAATTTGATGCAATACAAAAAGAAAATTTCATGAATGAGGTAGCATATATATATATATATACATATATATATATATATATACATATATATATATATATACATATATATATATATATATATATACATACATATATATATATATATACATACATATATATATATATATGTATGTATATATATAGATGAGTCAAATACAAAATTTGAGCAAGATTAGATGTGATTTGATATCAAAATTCATAGTTAAAATCGAGTTAAAAATCTTCTACAACACATGTATCAAACTTGTATCACGCATGTATACATGGATATACATGCGATAGACATTTGACACATACGTAATACACAAGTGATACACAATGTGATACACCTATTATCATTTTCATGTTCATCTTCTACTTCGACTTTTCAATTCAAATCACCTCAATACTCCACCAAATCACTCAAAATTGAGATTCAAGCTCCTTATAATTAACACACTCTATTCTAACACTCACCAAAAGGATATCAAAAACTTGACCTTTTTGGCTACATGTAGATAATTAGCTAATACGGAAAAGGGCTAATATATATATATATATATATATATATATATATATATATATATATATATATATATATATCTATTATTAAATATTATTTACCTGTACTCTTCATTATACTATTGTGCTATCCATACCCCTACCGTCATACTATTGGGTTATCTATACCCCTACTATCATACATTGAAACAAAAATATCTCTATTTTTGGATGGAGTGCCACATGGCAACATCGACAAGAGGGGTTGCTCTGATGGTAAGCAACCCCCACTTCCAACCGAGAGGTTGTGAGTTCGAGTCTCCCCAAGAGTAAGGTGGGAAGTTCTTGGAGGGAAGGATGGCGGGGGTCTATTTGGAAACAGCCTCTCTACCCAAGGGTAGGGGTAAGGTCTGCGTACACACTACCATCCCTACACCCCACTAGGTGGGATTATACTGGAATGTTGTTGTTGTTGTTGCCACATGGCAACACCAGATTAAAACGACCTATTTCTCTTTTTCTACGCGGCTCTATTTTTGAAAAAAACCAACAACCAGAACCTATTTTCATTTTTTCAAATGTTTTTAAAATTTCAGCTTTTATAAAACAAAAATATTTTGTTAATAAACAAAAAATATTTTTTTCTCAGTTTTAACAAAACAAAATTCTTTTAAAAAATTAAATAAATGAAAAAAATTATTTTTCAAAAACGAAAATATTTGTTGAAAATAATTTTTTTCAGTTTTTAAAAAAATGAAAATATTTTGTTGAAAATAATTTTTTCAGTTTTTAAAAAACAAAAAAGTTTTGTTAAAAAACGATTTTTTTTTAGGTTTTTACCCAACAAAATAGATTTTACAAGTTTATTTTTTCAGTTTTTACAAAAAGAAAATCTTTAAAAAAAACTGAAAAAATAAAGAAAAAACACTTTTCAAAAGCGAAAATATTTTGTTGGAAATATTTTTTTTCTGGTGTTAAAAAGCCAAAATATTTTGTTGAGAACTGAAAAAAAATTCTGTTTTGTACATTTTTTTTCAGTTTTTTAAAATATGTTTTTATGAAAAAAAAAATATTTTGTTAAACCTACACCGGTTTTCAAGACCGAGGCTATCAACTACTCAACCATCTCTCCGAAAACTATTTTTATTTTTGTTTTACAAAAAAGATATTTTGCTAAAAATGATTTTTGTAAATTTTTTAAGTTTTACAAAAAGAAATGTAAAAATTCTTTTAAAAACTGAAAAATGAAAATATGGTTCGGGTTGTGAATTTTTTATAAAATGGGTTGGGTAAAACAAGAAATGAGTCATTTAATATGGTGCTGCCACATGGCACTCCATCCAAAATAGGGATATTTTTGTTTCAAAGTATGACAGTAGAGGTATCGATAACCCAATAATATTACGAAAGGTACAGTTAAACAGTATTTGAAAGTAAAGAGGTATATTTGACCCTTTTTCGTAGCTAATATTGGTAATATTTGACTAGTATTAGCAATATTTTATGACTTGGCCAAATTTTAATAAGCTACTTATAAATGAATATAGCTTATTAAAGCGGTTAATTGGAATTTCTGTCCCCCCCCCCCCCCCCAACAATTAGTGTTGGATTTCGAACCTTTGGCTACAAAATATGTTATTTGTGTGGCTATAAAAGCTTCTCATTAAGGGTAAAATAAAAAGGGTACTTTCCTTTTTAGTCTGTTCCAAAATAATGACACATTTCTAAATTTGAAAATAATTCAACTTCAAACTCTTTATTTTACCCTTTTTGCCCTTAATGAGAAGCTTTTATAGCCACACAAATTACATGGACCCACAAACCTTTTACCTCTTCTTCTTTTAAGACCACAAGTTTCAAAAGTCTTTTTTTTCTTCTTAAACTTCGTGCCGAATTAAACTATCTCAAACAATATGAAACGGAGGGAGTATGTTGGAATTCAAAGTTTTGCTGAATTTTTAAACCCACAAAGGATTTCTGTTTTTTTTACCTTTACTAGTTCAAAACTTAGGAATAATTCTTGGTTTTTAAAACTTTACTAGTGCAAAATTCATGAACGGTTTTTGATATTCAAATTCATATTATACTCCAGTAATTTTGAACCTTTACTAATACAAAATTAAAATTCATGAACGACTAATGATTTTTGAACCTTTATTAATGCAAAATCCAAAAAATTTTAGAAATGATTCGTCGTTTTTGAATTCACATTATACTTCAAGATATTTTACCTTTAAATACAAAGTTGTTGGAAAAAATTGGTTTTTGAACTTTTACGGATGCAAAATCTATAAATGGTTCGTTATTTCTGAATTTACATCATACTTCAATAATTTTTAACTTCTAAATACGATATTCAGCAAAAGGTACTGATTTTGAACTTTTACTAACGCAAAATCCGAATTTTTTTTAGAAATGATTCATAATTTTTGAATTTATAGGATACGTCAACAATTGAAAGCAACTGCTTCAGACCATTTAAACAATCAACCGTCATTCATGGAGTTGTTTTATGTTTTAAATATGGCTATTTTTGTTCAAATTAAGAAGTTTCCAAGACAATTTAAAACTATAATAGTTGATCTAAAAAGTAGCTATTTACCAAGTTCATCCTCGAAATTCATTTACATTCCTTAGGGCAACCACTTCTGCTATCAGGGGCGAAGCTAGGCCAGCCACAAATTCGATGTGACTCACTAGCTTTTCTATATTTTTATTAAAAATTTATTAAATGAGTATAAATATTAAATTATAGCCCTATTATTAGTATTGAAAATCATCATTCTAAAATTCAAACCCATAAAATTACAATTTCAAATGAATAAGTGGTTCCCAAACTATCTCGCTAAGTCTTCAGATAGTATAATGTTCCCAACGAAAGGCTCTAACAAATTTACCACAATATTTTTCTCCTTCATTGTCGATGACTATGCATCCCAAATTCTTTTACCATTGTTGGTTTGTGCTTTATTTAAACATCAAATTTTAGCTACAAAATTGAATCTAGATTGATGAATGTCCATATGAAAATTAAAGTTCATTGCGCAGAGTTGAAACTTCATTTAAGGAGTTGATGCTAGGATGCTATAAGTTTAGTACATTACTAGCACTATATTTTGTTGGTTTAGTGATTAATTATGCGATATTTTGAGTTAAATTGTGTTGTTTTGTGTATAAGAATATCGGAAGGAATAGTCGAATAAAAGTTGCACAAAAAAAATAAAAATATAAGAAAATAACAAAAAAACATCAAGTACCAAACTGTGCTACAAACCAAGTAAAGTTAGCTCTATAGCCACCTCTATCGTGCTACAGACAAAGTAAAACTTGCTTTATGGCCAGCTTGACTGCGCTATAGATCGGGCTTCGCGAGATCTATAGCCAGCTTGACTGCGCTGCAGACTATGCTTCGCGAGGTCTAAGGCAAGCTTGACCGCACTATAACCCTGGCCTCGCGAGGTCTATAGCCCGATAATTAAAAATAACGATTAGAAGACTCCGGCCCAGAATTGAACTCAAGGACTTCAACTCTAGCTTGTGTATACTCCCTACAACATGCCTGAACAAGGGGAGAGCCATTTTGAGGTGCAGGCTCCACCAAGGAGGACGTTTTTTATAGCAAATTCGACAAAAAAAGGAACGTTTTTAGAGGGGATTTGACATAAGGAGGCAAGAACACACTAGGAGCAAGGCGGAGAATTATTCTATGAGTTTTTCACTCCATTCGTCCTATTTTCATTATTGGTTATGAATTCTAGTATTGTTGCTTTGCATACTATTATGAATAATTAATTTGTTATCTAGAGTTTTGATAGAACCTTTTGTATGATGAATTCTTATTACGTTTTTATATAATTGAGCCGTTATATTTCTCTACTTGTTCAACTACATATTTATTATTGTTGATTGAATGACGATCAATTGACTGTTCATATTTGGCATGCATTGCTTGAAAATGGATACATATTTAGATAGTTGTCGAACAACATCACTCCTAATTTATGCAAGGAATCAATACGAAAGGTATAAAAACACATAAAAACCTCAACCAAAAATCCTAAAAAACCAACAAAATCAAGTACAGAACCTGCAAATCCCCAGCAAAGTCGCCAGAGCTGTCACACCCCAACTTCACTAACCCCTCTAAAATAAATAAAGAGATTTGTAAAGCTCAAATGGGGTTATAATAAAAAAAGTGACAAAACTGTATTCAAAAGGAAATAATTCAGAGTCGCGACATTTGATTATGGTATGCCAGGTCACCGTTTTTTTTAAATAATAATTTTTTATTTTAAAACATTTTAGACTCTAAAACTAAGTCTATACTAGAGATTCAAGACAAGTGAGTTCATTTGACCCGGGAAGAAGGTGTTAGGCACTCACCAAGTCCGTAAAATTCACGGTTGCGTACATGATCTAGTTGGCTTTTTAAAATATTCAAATTGAGGTAAAATCACATAAAAGAAAACTAAACACAAAAGAGGCTCGAGTTTGTCTGCACCTAATAAAAAAAAATAGCAAAAGGAAAAGTAAAATAAGAACAAAAGTACTATGAGTTCGCTTTCAGCCTCTGATTATAGAATACTATGGGGCATTTCCCGGAATAAAATATATATAAATAACGACCTCCCGCCTCAAAAACAACAGTAATCCTAAAGTTTACTGAACCAAGTGGTCAGCCTAGACATGTGAATGAAGGTCTAGTTTCGTTTTAATTCTATTTAAACCGTAAAGTCCGAACAATCAGTCAAAATAATTCATTCAAATCATCTATTTACACACATAAAAGGGAAGAAAATATTAATAACTTAACAACACCAAGGCAGATGAAAATAAGGAGTGCTGGATTCAAAATTTTTGTAAGAGCTTGGAACCTAACTAGGACTATTCAAAGTTAAATAACATGAATCAATGGAATAGGGGATTTCAGATCAAATCGCTAATTAAAATGGAAATGCACTTTCTCTATTTTACAACACCAAAAGTTTGAAACTCAAGAACCTCACTAAAGAATAACTAAAGAGTAGTATTTTAACTACCAACAAAGTATTCTGTTCCTCTTCCATTCAAGATCATTAAAAAGAAGATATCGACCAAACAAACACAAATTTCAAGCTTAACGCATAGCAAACAAAGAAAACAAGGAGAAGAGAAAGTCTGAGCAGAATGAAGAAAATAGCTACAAACGCAGGGTATGAAATAACACTCCCAGAACTGTGCTCCAAAACCACGAACAACAACTCCATAACTTCCAACACTCACCTCAGTTTCTAGGCAGAGAAAATAGCCGAATTGCCAAATAAAGGCTAAAAAACATTGAGGATGAAATAGCGATCTAAAAATGAGCTTCATTTCACTTGACACATTTGTATTGTCTTAACCCCAAATTTTCAAGCAAATTTTAGCTTATCACTATATAAGTCTCATTGTAATCTCTCACTTTTCCATTTCTTTGGTGAAGCTTGATAATTTGATTTCAGATTTTGTTTTTCACCTGCCTCCCTCCGTATATCCCTCAATATATGCGTTGGTGTATCTAAAAAAAATGGATGAGAGCTCTAGAATATCTGGAAGAAAGGTTAAGGTGTTAGGATTAATTAGGCTAAGAAGATTGGGCTTTGTGAATTAGGTCATAAATTTGGCATTTTTCATAAAGTACTATTTTTTAGGTCTAATTAGCATTTATAGATACCTTTTGCGATATCACTTGTCATAGATACCTTATATGTTTTTATACAATGTATTTTATGTATTTAAGCTATTATATTCATTAATACAATAAAAAAATAAGCGTTAAAAAGGGAACTCCGGCTAAGGCTGATATGTATTTAACTGTATTCATGCGGCATTATAGTGAATACAATAACGTATCTGCGTAAAATCTGAAAGGTTAAACTCGTTAAAAACGGAAAAGAAATTAAATAACACGACATTCTCCTAATTTAACTCAACGAATAAAAACTAGTACCTATTAGTATGTATTCTGCCATACACGAGTAAAAAAAAAAGTAGCGAAAACTAGAGCAACAACTGTTCGAAGTTCTTCCATTCACTTCTCCCTTTTCTCTGTTCGCAAATATCAATTCAACCACGAAAAATTAGATGGATACAAATTATATACAAAATACAGTATAGTTCTTTTATACATATGGCAAGTTTAACAATGTTGTTACGTCATTCTAGCAAGTGGAACGATGAGGGCAATTACATCGATTTTTCAATTGAGGGAATACTGATAAAGGAGTATGCGTCCTTTAATGATTTGGTTGCTTCAATTTTTAATCAATTGGGTATAGATTTAAGCTCAAAGTCCATTAAAATTCAATACAAAGTAGAAGAAAATTGCACGCCAATGGAAATACACAATGATATGGGTTACAAGTGTATGTAGAACTGAAAAAAGAGAACATAGAATTTGGGAAGTATCCTTTGTGCGTAACAACTATTGAAAAAGAACTTGTATTCGGAGGTAGTTTATGTGAGCACGTGATTTTTTCCCTAGGTGAATTACTCCTATAGTTTCAAAACAAAATTAATTTCTTTTCATTATTTACAATTTTGTGAATTTTCGTAGCATTGTTTGTTAATTGTTGCATTTGTTTATGCATTTTTATTTTTTGTTTAATTAATGAAAAATACAAAAAATATATGTTGCATATGCATTTAGAATTCAATTTTTTTGAAATTAATTAGTAATTGCTATTTTTACAAAGCGAAAAATAACAAAAATAGTCATCTTGTACCTCTTAATTTTAATTTTTTGGTTTTTGAGTTAGTTCTTTTTATTATTAAGCGTGGTAGTTGTTTAATTTTAATTAGTATTTTTGTTAAGATAATTTAGGTTTTGTTAATTTAATTCAGAATTTTAGGTTTAATAAGGAAAAAACAAAAAAAAAACAAAGAAATTGGTTATCTAAGTTTTAAACACGAGTTTGGGTCAAAACCACCCCAAGCCCAATCTTTCCCCTTTAATACCTGCCCAAATCAACCAAAAACCGCCACAACTGGCCCTAAACCCGTCCCCAGACCGGTCCAGGCCTCCCCCTTATGAAAACGACCCCGTTCCACCATCAAACGATCCTAGCCGTCGAGGTCTTCATGATCTAACGGTTCCTAAGCGGGGTCATGGAAGTATAAAACTGTCCAAACACACCCCCTACCCCTCAATCTTGTCTCCAGATTACCCCATGTAATGCCACCACCCGTCGCCACCGGAAATCGCCTCACGGCGGCAGCGAGTCTCCAAACCACCCCAAATATTTACCACAACTTCTTCTCCACCTCCACATCCTCAATCCACAACTCGTTTCCCTCAAAACTCGCCCAAATCCTTCAAATTTCGATTTGAAATCCTAAATCCTAGCGCCGCCAAAATTTCTCTGGTGGCGCCACCGCTTCTGTTCGACTCTAAACCAATACCAAATACTCTCCTAAATCCCCTTTTTCCAAATCCCAAGTGTCATTCCCTCAAACCCTCCTTAAATCCCTCAAATATTGAATCTAAAAATCAGAATCCCCAAGAACCAAGTCCAAATCCAAGCTTGCATGGTTACCTGCTCCAGTATTCACGAGTGTCAAGGTGCCAATTTTACCACAAAATAATATTAGTCGCATGTTCTTGACAAAGAAAGGTGATTGGCATTATATTAGGGCTCTAATCGGATAGGCAGTCATGAGTGCAAGCAGAGTCGGTGAGTTTCTGTTCTTTGGTTCGTTCTTCTATTCCTCTTTTTCTCCGAATAATTCAATTGAAAGTCGAACAAAATTCTGGCCAAGATAAAACCTTGTTCTTTTTTTTTTGTATAGTTTGTTCTTTTCCAGGTTTACCCTTTGATTTTGTTTAGTCTTGCTTGATGAATTCTGTGTTCGTATTCGTTATTTAATAATTTAGTTTAATCTAATTAGATCGATGGGTTAAATTAGTTTAATTTTGCGTTAATTAGTATTTTTGTTATGAGTTTAAATTGTGTGAAAAATGTTCAGTTGTTTTTTTTCCATTTGCCTTAATTTGTTAAAACTGGGTTTGAGTCATTATGTTACTTGGGCTTTAAATCATTTCAGAATCCATTCTCAGAAACTCGAATGGATTTTCTGAGCCTAAGTATGTGTAACCAGTAGGTTGGTTAACCCCTGACCCATTTGAGGCTGAGAGGTAATTTCAGGGTAGGTAAGGGGCATTTTGGATAGATTTGGTAAAGGAATCTGGCAGTAAGTGTCTTTAGAAGCCTCTAGAAAGATAAATGTAGGCTTGCTTGGCAAGCAAGCCAAGATTTGAGGGTCTAAGTAGCAAAATAGGAATTAAAAGGGGTAAAAGGTGCAAAACCTAGCTGATACTTGATGCCCTAGTAACTTGCCTATAAAGGAAACGTTACTTGGGGCTCAATGGGGACTTAAGAGAAAGAATAAAAAAACACAGACGGATAAAAACAAAATTGAAGCAATCATTGTTCTATTGAGATCTCGTCCTGAGTTTTGAAATTTCAATTTGATAAGACAATCTTTGGTCCAATGGTAGTGGGAAATGGCTTGAACTTGTTCTTCTTTTATAGTTGGGGTCCATTTCTGAGTTTAAGTCATTGTTTCATTGGTTTGAGCTGGTTCTACTGGGTATTTGATTGAATCTGGGAGTGCTCTTGCTGTTTGTTGAGTTCCATTATTTTGTTTTGCTGTTGTTTTTGTCTCCTCAACTCATATTTTTGTTTATTGTTGTAATCAGGTACACGCTTCTGTTTCCAAGTCAATGTAAAGCTTTGGCATGGAATCAAATAGAGTTATGGAGTTTTGAGTAGCAATTTTGGATGCGTGTAGCTTGTTGAGTTATTTCAAGTTTTGTTAGGAAGTTATGTTTCTTATCCCCAACTTTGAACATGTAACCCAGTGATTGGCATGTTGCACAATGTAGATTACATGATAGTTTAGAATTGATGTTTCTTCTAGTTCAGGTTTTACGTGTTTATTTATTTCCGTTTTAAGATCTGAGTCCAAACTTGCTAAACATAGTGGATTCATGCACTGTTGGTCATTAATTATATACTAGCTTAAGTTTTGCTCTAGTTTGTGGACCCAAATCGTGGTGGTATGTTGATGTTACAAAGCTGTTACAGTTAAAGATAAGCATGTATATGAAGTGGAATTGGGGTAGTTTATTATTTTAAAGGTGCATTAGTATATGTTCAGCATGAACTTAAAACTCGAGTGTGGATCTTTATTTTAGTCTCGAGAAACAAAGTTTTGAGTATAAATTGGTTTGTATATCACATGATTCAAATTAGCTTATGCATGGAGAGTTGAATCTTGGTTTAATAGTTGCAATAGCTTGTTAGTCTGGTATTGTTTATACTTCTGCATGAGTTCCTTAATGTTTGAAGATTATGAATCAAGTCTTTTTTTTTAAGTTAAAAATGGAAGTTCAGTTGTTTATTAATATGTTGGCACTCGTTTTTCTCAAAAAGAGTTAGGACTCATATCAATATCCTCGAATCCACATACTGCTGGTGTATGTAGAGATTCGAATTAGGATTTTCTCAGTCTTTAGTCCCAACGATCTGGGCCATCCTACGGGCTTTGGACCGCATAGCCCACTTGAATTGAAACTGTTGGCCTCTTAGTTAGATCAACACATTTGGCTTCATGATTCACCTATATTGAGCAGCCATATTAGGCTGCCAAGTTTTAGTTCAACCTTTATTTTAGTCTATCATAGATTAACCGGCTCTTTAATTATTTGCATGATCAAGTTCCCTCAAATAATTGGGAGGCGAGCCATATAAGATACGACATAGTCTATGGCGCTCCGAGTGCTTTTCGTTTAAATCCCCTTTAAAATATAAATGAGATGCCTTGTGCCAAAAGAAAATGACAATTACACGACCCTCTCTTTAATTAATACTTTAATCCTTAGAACTTGAGGCGTGCCATTAGCAAATCTCTATGGCCCTCGCAAAGCTAAAAATGCGTAGTTGCTTTAGGCGTGTCACTTTAATAATTAACTTCCTTAAATTCGGGTGTGCATTTTATGTGACCAGATCCAAATCCTTATAATGTTGAATAAAATATGATTCAGATTACGGGTACATTTCATGTGGCGCGATCCAAAGACATATTCTACACGGCGTTAAATCTTCTTTAAAAAATTGACTAAAAGTAGTTAAAAATAAAATGCACATAGGTTTAATATTAAAATCAGATAATTATGCCAATAATAACAGTTGAGCGACCGTGCTAGAACCATGGAACTCGGGAATGCATAACACCTTCTCTCGGGTTAACAAAATTTCTTACTCGGATTTCTGGTTCGCAGACTATAATACATAGTCAGCCTTTTCCTCGACACATGACTGAAACCGGTGACTTGGGACACCATAAATCTCCTAAGTGGCGACTCTAATATTTTAATAAATAAATTAATCTCATTTCGATATTCCTTTGATTGGAAAAAACTCCCTTATATATGCCCTTTCCGGGGGTGTAGGCAAGGCGACATTCTGCAAATAGACGAAGCAGTTCAAAGGTACCATTCTGATATTGTCACGACCCCAATTCGCCCTCCGCGAACATGTCGTGATGACACCTAGTTTCTATAACTAGGTAAGTCTAACAATGCAGAAAAAGTTAAGTACAACTGAACAACTACAAGAAAACTACATATAAATGCCACTCGGCATATACAACTCAAATATGCGGAAGTCTACAACATCACCCTAAAACCTAGAAACTCATGGAAACAGAAGCTAACAAAAAGTAATACATGGCTCTAACTCCAGAATATCTAAAGCAAAAGTACGGAAGAAGGCTAAGCACTACAGATAGAGTAAAGAAGGAGACTCTTCGGTCTGCGGACGTTGTAGATGTACCTTGAAGTCTATGTACCTCTTCCTACCTCAAGGATAGTGTGCCTGAGATGAATTACCTTGATCTGCACATAAAAAACATGCGCAGGAGAGGCATGAGTACACCACAACGGTACTCAATAAGTGCCAAGCCTAACCTCGGTTGGGTAGTGATGAAGAAAGGTCCGGGCCCTACTGAGATATAACATAATAAAGAATAAGAAGAGGGAAAAACAATATAGATAAAGTGTACAGCGAGAATCTAAACAAGATAAATACGGAAACCATAATAGAAAGAAGAAAAACATGACAATACTAGTAAATACTACTCACAACAGGAACCACAACCGGGGATCTCTTGGTATCCCGAGGATCTCTTGGTATCCTCAAAACTTACAATTTCATGTGCCAAGGATCTCTTAATATCCCGAGGATCTCTTGGTATCCTCAAAACTTACAATTTCATGTGCTAGGGATCTCTTGGTATCCCGAGGATCTCTTGGTATCCTCAAAACTTAAAATTTCATGTGTCGTGGATCTCTTGGTATCCCGAGGATCTCTTAGTATCCTCAAAACTTATAATTTCATGTGCCAGGGATCTCTTGGTATCCTGAGGATCTCTTGGTATCCTCACAACTTACAATTTCATGTGACAGGGTTCTCTTGGTATCCCGAGGATCTCTTGATATCCTCAAAACTTACAATTTCATGTGCCATGGATCTCTTGGTATCCTCAAAACGTAAAATTTCATGTGCCACGGATCTCTTGGTATCCCACACCCTCAGCCCAGAACATATCAAGTGCATGGGGATCTCCAGGAGGCCACCCGTAGTCCCAATTTAAAAACACACAATAGCAACCCAAACACTAGGATATATACTAAACTCACGACAAGAAATAGAAAATTCTAGCCAAACATAGTACACAGAGCACAAACAAGACAGTTTAAGCACTTAGGCAAGTAAGTCAAATAAACATGGTTCTCTAACAAGCATAGAATAAACTTGCATTTTAGAATAAACAGGTAAGCAATTAAACTCAATTTAAATACTTCAAGTAAAAACATATTTCTAACAATTTGCTCAAGTATGCGCTCTTCACCTCACATACGAGGCATTCAAATACCAAACATCATGTCCTAAGGGGAAGAAGTCTCCCACACAAGGTTAGACAAGCCATTACCTCGAACCGGATCCAAATTCAACTTGAAACCACACTTTTGCCACGAGTATCCGACTCCAAATGGTCCAAATCTATTCATTTCAATTACACTCTAGTAAATAACATCTCAAGCAACTGATTCTACTATTTAATTTAAAGTTAAGACGTAATTTTATGTAAAATAACTCGATGTGGTCAAATTCGAGGTTCGAACAAAAATTCGGTTACCCATTCCCCCACGAACTCAAATATAATTCTTTTTTGAAATCAGACCTCAAATTGAGGTCCAATTCCCCAACTTTTAGAAAACCTAGGTTCTACCCAAAACTCCCAATTTCATCCATGAAAATCATTGATTTTAAGTGAGAAACATGTTAAATGATGTAAATGATTGAAAGAAATGAGTAGAAATTAACTTACAATTTATTTGGAGAAAAAAGAATTCCTTGAAAATCGCCTATGGTTGTTTGAGTTTGAGAAAATGTGAAAAATGAAGTTCAAAATCGGTTAAGTATAAAATATGTTGGGTTGCGGATATGGGAATTGCGAAATTGGGTTCGCAATTGCGAACCCTGCAGGGACAGGAAATGTGAGAAAAACATTCGGATTTACGAATGCTTCAGAAACTAAGGACCTTCGCATTTGCGACCACAGTGGTCGCATTTGCGACTAGCTTCCTTCACAGTTGCGAACAAGCTGGTCGCATTTGCGAACAAGCCTGCCCGGTCCAACTCTCGCAGTTGCGACGAACATCACGCATTTGCGAGTTTGCATTTGTGATGTTGGCTTCGCAAATGCTTAGCTTGTAGATCGGTGACACCAGATTTTTCAAAAGTTCAAAAATGCAACTCGACACCCATCCAAAACTCACCGAGCCTTCGGGGTTCCAAACTAAATATGCACACGACCTCAAAACATCTTACGGACTTATATGTGCGATCAAATCGCTAAAGTAACATCATAAACATCGCATCAAGCCTTAAAACTCATGATTTCTTCCAAATTTTCATAAAACATCAAGTTTCCACTTTAAGTCTGAAACACGTCAAACGACATCCAGTTTCAACCAAACTTTACAAAAAGTGCTTATATCATATATAAGACTTGTACCGGGCATCGGAACCAAAATACGAGCCCCGTACCATAGTCTTCTAATCAAATTTCATTTCCAACTTCCTTAATTATTTCTAGAAAATAATTTCACACAAAAATTCAATTCACGAGCTTGGGACCTCAGAATTCGATTCGAGCATACGCCCAAGTCCAATATTTTCCTACGAACCCTCCAAGACTGTCAAATCACGGGTCTGGTTCCACTCCCAAAATATTAACTGAAGTCAAATTTATTCAACTTAATATTAAAATTTAGTATTTTGCCCACAGAATTCATATTTAAGCTTTCCGACTACGTGCCCGGATTGCACATGCAAATCAAGGCAACCCTAGATGAGGTTTTCTAGGCCTCAGAAGTAGATGGGTAAGAAAACTAGTGATGACCCTTTTGGGTCGTCACATACAAAAATAGCATATAGAAAACTATACTCGGCATCACACTATTGCGGCACACAACCCAATCCAAATATCATGCCCACGACAGCGTGCCACCCGATCCACACATAACATACGGGTGGCAGCGTGCCACCCGATCCTCACATAACATTCACATAAGGAGATGCACAACGAGCTAAATTGCTCATTACGATAAAATACCGAATTTCGGTCACAAGTACGCTAGGTGCATAATACCATCCCTGAGGGGACATATAGCGCTATAAGCCACAAAACTCAAGCACAACTAAGGTGCGATATATAATCAGAAGCTCAAGAGCCATTTTGCTCATAATACATCATTTCTACGCGGATCCTCAACACATAACCAATTCCTCAAGCCGTCTCACAACTCACATGGTGCAATGTATCACTACATGATATATCTGACAACAAAATAACACCCAGACTAATTCTCCATAAGGAGCCTATTACTGAAATGGACACGTTTGGCCTAATATAGGGCCCATATTCATATTTGAATCAATCCACCGATCTCAAGCCGATTCTGATTGCACTGACTAGGCTAATAACCTTTCCAATGTCCATAATAACCCTCATCTCCTTCATAACGCATAAGAACAACCATCATAACCGGAGAATTCCTCCACAATCCACAACTTAATAGAACTCCTCCACAATCCATAACTTAATTCGACTCATAACACCATCCATCCGTACTCATCCCGAGTGACGTTGAGTTACGAGAACATGCTGCCTCAAATCCCACAAACCATTTTGTACTTCCCAATTGCTACATCCAAGCCAAAACATCATAGAACATTCTGTGCCTCTTCTCATAGGTTGTTATCAAGCTCGATTCTTAACTGTACCTATAGGCTCGAAATCATTAGGCATCACACTTTATCTTTTGAATTCACAAGGACCATTGTTGGGAGCCACGCGCTCTGACTTGGCCATAAATACAATCAACTCCATGAGTCTTCTAACACATGAATGCCCTCTTAGTGAAGCACCTGGCAAAATCACTTCCCTTCGAACCCATATCTATACAAAGCACGAATTTTGAATTCTTTCCAATTTTGACATGAGCCAATAAGGCCAACCATAGCACACCTTTAACGATACCTTTGCTCAATATACCACTTGTGGTCTTTTCTCGTAGCTGAAATAGCCCATCAATATGCTAATAACAAGAAACCTCGCAAGTAGTTAACCATAAAACCTAATCATAGGTAGTGAGGCTCTCCCACTTAGCTCGAAGCCACTATTACACAACTCTGGAGTTCACCAGGATTCTTAATCTCTTATTGACATAATCTCGCGTAATCAATCGCCAACATTATCAATATCTTACTGTAGAACATTATCCTATGGATCAATAACAATATTTGCACGACCAATTCCTTTATTGTATAACCAATAGAACTCTTAGCATAAGCCTCGCCAACCACGCGACCGCTAACCCGCTCATAAGAGTAACCCACCTATAGAAATCACTCAGTGACATCTTCCAATTCAAAGTTATGTTGTATCCTTCTTTATTCAAGAATTCCTTCCCGTCATATCGAATCTCATGCCACATAATAGCCCACACTTCTAATTAAATCCGTAGACCCCAATCACCAATTACTAAAATTCCCCCAAATCACAATGCCCATATGCAGCTCCGCCACTCTCCCACTTTGGCGGAACTCATCCCTTTAATCGACTAATCGACCCTTGGGCCCTTATACTCGACCTTCTAAAATTTTTAGCTACCTCCAGTCACTTCCACATGTCTTTCTCATCCTTTCCTGCTTAGTTGTTGCCTTAATAGAATCTATATTCATAGCACTTGTACCCACCATCGCTACTTTTTTTAAACCTTTCTGAAGATCATCTTTCTCGGGTAACACGTGTGCTCACCATCTGTGAGAGAATGCAAGGTAGAAGTTTAAGATTGTGATGTCAAAATCTCACACGACAGGGAATCAAATGAAGGGAAAATTTTCCTAACAGTTACATAGCCTCTCGTAGATAAGTACATGCGTCTCCATACCGATCAACGAGACTTTAATAAACCGGCTTGTGCTCCCTGACTCCTATGAACCTAGAGCTCTAATACCAATTTGTCACGATCCTAGTTCACCCTCCGTGAACATGTCGTGATGGTACTTAGTTCCTATCACTAGGTAAACCAAAAAATGCGGAACAAATTAAGTACAACTGAAAAACTACAAGAAGACTACACATAAATGCCGCTCAGCATATACAACTCAAAAATGCGGAAGTCTACAACATCACCACAAAACCCGGAAACTCAGGGGAACACAAGCTAAGAAAAAGTAATACATGGATCTAAATCTAGAATATCTAAAGCAAAAGTACGAAAGAAGGCTAAACACTACAGATAGAGTAAAGAAGGAGACTCTTCGGTCTACGGAAGCTGTAGATGTACCTCAAAGTCTCAGTAGCTCTCCCTGCCTCAAGGATAGTGTGCCTGAGATGAAGTACCTGGATTTGCATATAAAAAACATGCGCAGGAGAGGCACGAGTACACCACAATAGTACTCAGTAAGAGCCAATCCTAACCTCGGTTGGGTAGTGATGAGGAAAGGTCCAGGCCCTACTGAGGTATAACATAATAAAGAATAAGATGAGGGAAAAACAGTATAGATAAAGTGTACAACGATAATCTAAACAAGATAAATATGGAAATCGTAATAGAAATAAGAAAAACATGACAATACTAGTAAATACTACTCACAACAGGAACCATAACCGGGGATCTCTTGGTATCCCGTTGATCTCTTGGTATCCTCAAAAATTACAATTTCATGTGCCAGGGATCTCTTGGTATCCTTAGGATCTCTTGGTATCCTCAAAACTTAAAATTTCATGTGCCATGGATCTCTTGGTATCCCGAGGATCTCTTGGTATCCTCAAAACTTCTAATTTCATGTGCCAGGGATCTCTTGGTATCCCGAGGATCTCTTGGTATCCTCACAACTTAAAATTTCATGTGCCAGGGATCTCTTGGTATCCTGAGGATCTCTTGGTATCCTCACGACTTACAATTTCATGTGCCAGGGATCTCTTGGTATCCCGAGGATCTCTTGGTATCCTCATATCTTATAATTTTCATGTGCCATGGATATCTTGGTATCCCGAGGATCTGTTAGTATCCTCAAAACTTATAATTTCATGTGATATGGATCTCTTGGTATCCTCAAAACTTACAATTTCATGTGCCAGCGATCTCTTGGTATCCCGTACCCTCAGTCCAGAACATATCAAGTGCATAGGAATCTCCCACAAGGCCAACCCGTAGTCCCGATTTAAAAACACACAATAGCAACCCAAACATTAGGATAGATACTAAACTCAGGACAAGAAATAGAAAATTCTATCCAAACATATTACACGAAGCACAAACAAGACAGTTTAAGCACTTAGGCAAGTAAGTCAAATAAACGTGCTTCTCTAACTAGCACAGAATAAACTTACAATTTAAAATAAACAGGTAAGCAAGAAAACTTAATTTAAATACTTCAAGTAAAAATGGATTTCCAACAATTTGCTCAAGTACGCGCTCGTCACCTTACGTATGAGGCATTCAAATACCAAATATCATGTCCTAAGGGGAAGAAATCCCCCACACAAGGTTAGACAAGCCACTTACCTCGAACCAGGTCCAATTTCAAATTGAAACCACACTTTTGCCACGAGTATCTGTCTCCAAATGGTCCAAATCAATTCATTTCAATTACACATCGTAAATAACATATAAAGAAACCGATTCTATTAATTAGTTTAAAACTAAGATGTAAATTTAGGTTAAATGACCAAATGCCCCTCATGAAAACGTGGTCAAATCCAAGGTTCGAACAAAAATCTGGTTACCCATTCCCCCACGAACTCAAATATGAAATTTATTTTGAAATCAGACCTCAAATTGAGGTCCAATTCACCAACTTTTGAAAAACCTAAGTTCTACCCAAAACCCCCTATTTCACCCATGAAAATCATTGATTTTAAGTGAGAAACATGTTAAATGATGTTAGTGATTGAAATAAATGAGTAGAAATTAACTTACAATTGATTTGGAGAAGAAATATTTCTTGGAAAATCGCCTATGGGTGTTTGAGTTTGAGAAAATGTGAAAAATAAAGTTCAAAATCGGTTAAGTATAAAATATGCCCAGATGCAGATATAGGAATTGTGAAATTGGGTTCACAATAAGAACCCTCCAGGGACGGGAAATGCGAGAAAAATGTTCGCATTTGCGAACTCTTGAGAAACTAAGGACCTTCACATTTGCGATCACAATCGTCGCATTTGCGACTGGATTACTTCGCACTTGCGAACCAGCTGGTCGTATTTGCGAACAAGCTTGCCCGATCCAACTCATGCATTTGCGATGAACAGCTCGCATTTGCGATGCTGGCTTCGCAAAGGCGAAGCTTGCACATTAGGGACACTAGATTTTTCATAAGTTCAAAAATGCAACTCGACACCTATTCAAAACTCACCCGAGCACTCGGGGCTCCAAACCAAATATACACACAACCTCAAAACATCCTACGGACTTATCCGCACGATCAAATCGCCAAAATAACATCATAAACGTCGAATCAAGTCTCAAAACTCATAATTTCTTCTAAATTTTCATAAAAAATCAAATTTCCATTTTAAGTCCGAAACACGTCAAACGACGTCCATTTTCAACCATACTTTACATAAAGTGCTTAAAATCATATATAAGACTTGTACTGGGCACCGAAACTAAAATACGGGCTCGATACCATAGTCTTCTAATCAAATTTCATTTCCAACTTCCTTAATTATTTCCAGAAAAAAATTTCACACGAAAATTCATTTCTCGAGCTTGTGACCTCGGAATTCAATTCCGGGCATACGCCCAAGTCCAATATTTTCCTACCGACCCTCCGGGACCGTCAAATCACGGGTCCGGGTATTTTTACCCAAAATATTGATTGAAGTCAAATTTATTCAACTTAATATCAAAATTTAGCATTTTTCCCACAAAATTCATATTTAATTTGTCATTTTCTCGGACTGCACATGCAAATCAAGACAACCTTCGATGTGGTTTTCTAGGCCTCGAAAGTATAGAATGGGTAAGAAATAAGTGATGACCCTTTTGGGCCGTCACAGATACAGATGATACAATGGCTCTAGATTTTGTCAATTCAGGAGAAGCAATTGGAGTGTTCGAACTCCACAAGTATTTGATAATTTCAAAAACTAATCAAATGGAGGTTATGGTTTGGCAAGTGTATAAGGATAAGGCTACATTGAAAGAGGTGATAGAGAATTATTCTATATTTCAAAGGGTTCAATTTCGGGTTAATAGGTCTAATGATATCAGGTTTGCATGTATTTAATTTTTTTGTATTTCTATTATTGCTTCGAGCTGTAAGTTTAACGTTGTTGTATTTATGCGTATTTGTGGATTTTCTATTAATTATCACTGTTGTAGGTAACATATGTTTGTTTATGGTCCTTTAATACATGTATTCATGTGTATTTTTACTGGTATAATTACATTACAGTGTCTCTATTTATTTTCTTTTTTTGTCTACTGTGGTTTTAAGTGTATGCATATACCCACAATTGTATTTATTGTATTTGAATGCATACAACTATAATTGAACTCAGTAGTATAAAATTTTTTATATATAGATGTCAGAATGTATTCATGTCAGATTGTATTTGATATATAAGTGTATTTTTTTGTAAACACTTATGCTAATCGTATGTACAATGATTAATTCTTTACAACTATGTATTGTTATGTATTTCACAAGATTGTGAGGGAGGTTTAAGGCTTCGAGCATTAACAAATCATAACTATTCAAAGTGAGAGAATTCATTGATAACCATGCATGTCCGCTGAATGACAAGGTGTATAAGCAGCGGCAAGCAAGTAGCAGCCTTATAGGTGGTATGATAAGGCCTAAGCTTACTAATCATAAGAGAAATATACTAATAGGGGATGGACAATAACGCCAAATATTGTTAAGTCAATCAATGCCGCACTAGTTTCAGCAAGGGAATTGCCAATACAACTTCCTCGAAGAAGTTAAGAAGATGTTTGGATGTTGAACTTGTAGTTACCGCAAAGAATCTACACAAACATACATGATGCTTGGAAAAAATATCACGAGATGCTGACTTTGAATGAGGCAAGGTGTACACGTATGACTGTAAGTTTTATTTTAATGTTATTATATTATATAGCTAAATTGTTTTCTGAAATGATGACACGAATACAACTGAATACAAATACTTTTTTTAATACAACTACCATAAATACATATGAATACAACTAAATTCAAACACATACAAGGCATATTTCATCGAATATCTTATATGAATACAACTGAATATAACTAAACACATGTTGCAAAAACTATTCGAATACATCAGAATACAACTAACAAATATGTATCATATATAATTTTAATATGTATTGTCATGCCGTATCCTTCTAATGTTTTTGTTACACTTCAGTTGCCTCAAGTACAACAAATTTTTGATAAGATAAGACGTATTTACAGTTGATAGTTTGCGAGTCTAAATATATGATGTATTCATATGTATGCAAAAATTTCAGTTGTATGTAACTGAGTAATTCAACATTATAAATATGGTAATTAAGTTATATGTGCTCAAAACTAATATTTCAACTTTTAAATGTAGGCGGTATCATCAACTGAATACTTATATATGGTTAACGATTGAGGGAGAAATTACACAATCTGCCTGTTAGAGAGAAAATATGTTTGTGGGAGGTTCCAAGTTGATAAATTACCATGCTCACATGCTTGGGATATATTGAAGAGCAAGTTTCCAATGCCAGAAGAATATTGCTCTAACTATTACAAATCAAATACTATTGTAATAACATACGATGTGCATGTGTACCCGCTACCGGATAGAAATGACTGGAATATACCAGCACGTGTTGCAGAGGGGGTTGTACTACCACCCAAATGAAAATGACCTCCTGGAAGGCCAAAAAAGAAGAGCGATAAACCTTAAAGTGAATTGGTGCAGCCGAAAAATCAACATTCATGTAGCATACGTGGGCATGTGGGACACAACAAGTGAATGAGTAGAAATGCTCCACACAACAAATAGTTAACACTCTGACATGTATTGGTGCTTCAACCATTTGTCAATACTAATGATGACATTGTCAAGTAATAAATTCTCATTGTCAAGTAATAATTTCTGAAATGACTTTTGTGAATAGATTCTGTATATATTTTGTTGCCTTAATGCGTTGGATACAATTGAATATAAACTTGTCCACATATACTTTGACAATTTATAATAGAAAGTGCCTAAGTTATATACATAACTAGTTAGAATTCATCGGATTACATCTACATACTCAGCTGTAATATAACAATTTCAATAAGTTTAAATTTATATTCTCTAACTAGATAATAACTTGTTTAATACATCTGAATTTATATTCTTTAACATGTATTAACTGAATTTGAAAGATACATTTAAAAGAATATAGTTGAATACAGAGAAATATATACAACTAAATACAGTCGAGTACAACTGAATACAGAAAAATACAATTGAATACTGCTGAATAATACAGTTGAATACAACTTACTACGGCTGAATAATACGATTAAATACAATTGACTATAGTTGAATACAACTGAATACGTATAACATATTTAATACATCTGAATTTGTATTCTTTAATATATTTTAACTGAACTTGAAAGATACATATAAATGAATGTTGTTGAATACAGCTGAATACAGTCGAATAATACAATAGAATACAGTTGAATACACCTGAATCTAGAAAAAAATACATCTGAATTCTTTAATATAACCTACCATCGGGATACATAAAGTTTCTGACTTTGATATTAACATGTTCAATACCTAAAACATGTTCAAGAAAAGTTACTGAATATTAATACATAATTGAATCATGTAAGATACATAAATATAAACTGAAGAATAAGCATGAATACTTATGAGCAAACCACTGAAACAACGATTGAAAAGTTGTAATTGTCATACACGAACACTGTTGATAAAGTGATTAGTTTTTCTAACTAAATACTATCTTCACCAAAAAACTACTCAAACAGTATTCATCTAAAAACTATATTCCAAAACTACATTAACCTAAAGCTACTCTAACACTATCTACATCTTTGAATTTGACTCCATGATTTGCCTAGCAATCTTTGAGGGTTCTTCATTCTCGCTTATGACATTAGAGTCTATCTTTCGCATAGCATAGTGCATAGGAGAGCATCATATCTTTGACGGAGTAGATTGGAATAAAATGTTATTTGTCGAATCTCACCAAGAGTGCTCAAAAACTTTGTGTATGCCGCAACATGCACCCCATAATTCCTAAAAAATAATTGATTGAAACAATTAAAAATAACTAATACAAATAGATTTGTATATAACATACAAGAATGATGATTGAATACTTACATGCTCCTAGATTTCTATTGAGGCAGATCTGATATGAGAAAAAAAACTTCAAAGGGTATGTGACTTGTTAGTATATGCTGAGTAAGTAAACCAATCTAGGCCTTGACTATCTCTGTAAAAGCCACTGATTGATAGATACAGAGGTACAAGCTTAGCTAGCTTATCAATCTCAGAAGCTACATATGCATCATGACATGCAGACATGTACGAGTCATACACTTTGATACATCTCTTTTTAAATGAGACAACAACCAATACCCTGTGTAGTTTGTCCTTCAAGTTGACCGATATCAAGACATTATCCACATATGCCAAGGTACATAAGCTAGCAATATGTAGCCCCTTATGTACTCACATACCACATCCTCTTCTTTGACTACATTAGCATTACTATCTGTATCAGCATACCAGACGAAGATTTCAACGATTCTTGTCTTGAATTTACAATCAACAGTTGTATACTTGAAGTTGCTTGTTTTGATTGTACTTTCCCTTCTTTTTCATATAGTAGTATATGACTTCAATATGCTATTCACAAATTTAATTACATAGTGTGAGTCTAATTAATCAAACTAAGAAAAAATATGACCAACGAAAACTCAGTTAAATACATCACACAGATTAAAGAATAATACATCTGAATAGAGAAAAATACATCTGAATACGATGTATTACAACAAATATTCAAGAATAAATACCAATAGGGGTGTTTGAAAACAGTAAAAATTCAGCAGATATTACAATAGGTATTACAGATATTACAACTACCCATTGATATTAAAATACATCCGAATACAATCAAATACATATTATTATTCAAAGAAAAATGAGTCAGTTAAATACAACATATAATAAATTTGAAAATACATTAGAATATATTAAAATAAAGTAGTTCTTCATGAATAATGATGCCACTCCATTCATCATACAGATTCAGTTTAAAACATGACATATTTCCAGCTAATAAAACTTGTTACGATACACTTGAATATAATAAAATAGAACAAATTTAAAATTGTTGTATAATTGGGAACTATAGAACTAGACAAATCAATAATAAATAAATAAATTATAGTAGAGTTGCAAGGGGAAAAGCTTACATTATCATCCCATAGCTTCCCATCAAACGATAGAAGGTAAAACTAATTTTTTGAATTAATTTGATCGAACAAAATCCAATGGTATATGAAGTGTTGATTTATTCTTCTAGTAATGGTCTTTCAAATTACTTCTACAAGTATAATATAAAAAAATATTATATACATTTTTTAAAATATAAAAACTTAATACACATACCGGGGGAAAACTCACCTCTGATCATGTCTAGCGAGAAGACCATCACGAACCCATTTATCATATTCCTGAAAGATTAATGTCGGATGTGACCTCGTTATTGAATCATCCTCAAAGGAGTATCTTTATTAAAAAATAGAGGTCAACTTTACTGAGGTACCTGTTGTTCATTGAATTCGTGAGTATAGACTTTTAATTTTAAAAACCATGAGGAAATAGATCTTTAGTTTGTAAAAATACTAACATGTGGAGACGAAGTTAGACTCATAATGCGAAGAATACAATATACTTGGTCGCTGATTCCTATGAGATGGTACTGGGATTGATTCAGGTTTTGTTGCATTGTTGTGTATCACAATTCTAGTTTCAGAAATTTGAATGGGAAGAAACTTGTCATCCAGCTCAAATTGAGATACATCAAATTCTGTAGATACACCCTCTTGACATGTAGATGGTATGTTGCACGACACCTCTGATGTAGTATTCCCCTCACCTCTTAACTCCATACATTGAGTATTAAGCATTGGTTTCTGTTAGTCGCATGTATTATTGTTAGTGTAGTAACTTAGTGTATGAATACATTTAAGTACATATAAATACAGTACGAAAACTGATTTTGGTAATGGAAATCTTAGTGAAATACATCACACATATTCAATAATAACAAATTAGAATACATTAAAATACGGATGAATATATTTAGATACAACAATTAATTCCAATTACATATTAAGGTTAACATACATCTGAATACATTTAAATACATGTGTTGGTCGAATATATCATTTTAGTGAGTCAGTTAAATACTTGTCGAATACATACGACTTTTAAAATATAATTATTTAGTATAACATCAAACATGAGATATAAACATATTCTAAAGATGTTAAAAATATTAAACCTCAACATTATCTCCGACAGCTGTGTCAATAACATCATCACGTCTCCCTATGGGTTCCTTTCTCTAGTGTAAACTTCCAGTTTGCTGATTTTCTTGAAGATGGTCAAAAAACATCTTGAAGTTATCATTGATCAGTGTTCTCAGGGACTTGAACTCTCCCACAACCTTAACAAGACAGAAATAATTAGAATATTGCGCTAAAAATATATGAATTAAACACTAAACTGTAGTGTTTAATATGTAGTTAAATACCCATGTATTCTTTGAATGAATTTAGGTCTTTCCTCAAAGAATATACTTCATCCTTTTTGGAATCTGGCAGCTGATTGTTATGCAAAACATTCTGTCCAAGTTCGGATGCACAAACATGAGGAATCTTGGATTGATACTCTATTTCGTTCGGATGCCTTTCGTGTTCGCGCTTTTTATGGGGCGGTGATGAAGATGGACCACCATTTGCAACATGTTTCTTCTTACATTGAAGATCAGGTGTAGGAGAAAATTCATCTGAATCCTCTCCCGACTTGTCTGAATGAGTAGGAGTAGGTCTGTTCTCAGCATCAGCGCCTACAAGAGGAATCTGAATAACGGCAAGCTCTATATCATTTCGATGGATGTCATTGTAAATAATATGAAAAACGAAATACAACCAAAGTATTATTACAAACATACACTTGCAGATGTAGAATGAAATTGAAATTTGTATTGAAATAAAGGCACACTAGTGATCGGGAAATTATATGCAATTGTATGAAGAATTAATAATGAAGGCTACAACAACTGTATATTGTTGTATGTATATGAATGCAAATGTATGCAGTTACATTCAGATGAATAAATATGCTGCATAAACTTGTATACAAAAATTGCATACATTTGCATACATGTTACTGCGTACATTTGCATTCATATACATACAACAACATAACAACATGTATTATAACAGCATCTACATATGAAAATATAACAGGTATTACAACATATAAAATGTATCTGTGTGCAACTGTATACTTATGTATGCAGAATTAATTATTAATAAAATCTAAGCTAGCCATGATACAAATTGTATGTTACCGTGTTTCCGTTGTCATTGAACATGTCGTTCATCAGATAAGCAAAGTTTGGCTGATTTCCGGTGTTTCTCCAATTGAGTAATCTGAGGAACATGTCATCAAGTCGGAGTGCAATTTTAGGATCAGCATCTGAACATCACTCATAAACCTCACTTGCATAGCTAGGGGCATCCCAGCTATCCTGCAATACTTCTTCCAAGCATCCGTCTTCTTGCTAATCAATTTTGTTAGTGTTTCAAATGTTTTTAAACTCCAATGATATTCAGAATAGCGACCACTCTCAACCAAGTAAAAATGTAACCTTGGTATGGTTGTACTGTTCTTCTCAGAAGAAAATATGAAGGTGTGTATGAAATACAACAAAGATATCTTCAAGGCATCACCATCATTGTCGTGACACCGGTTCTTGTCAGTAAAGCATTTCATCAAATGTTTGTTCTTGACAAGATTGGCACCTCCAAAGTAAGTCTCAATAAGCCGGTTAGGAACCTTTTCACTAAACGCATAATCAGCATCATTACCAACACATTTAAGGCAACCCACAAGCGCAAACTCCCTTAATGCGAAATTTAATGAAGTACCATTGACGTGTATTGCAAATACATTACTGGAGATCCATGAAGCATCTGAAGAGTTGATGTTGAACTTCACAACGCTTCATTCAAAGAAAATTTCCAAACCCAGTATTACCCGGTTGTTTGTACTGCTATGGAGTAAGATTCTCTTTTAGCTCGGAGGCTATGCCAATGTTAATGAATACATTAATATGCAGTGCAAATATTTGATGGTGTTTCACAGAAGACATAATTCCTTGCATTTAACAAGAATAAATACATATAAATACAACTGAATACAATGCATATTTCACAGTAAATCTGATATGAATACATATGAATACAACTTCAAACACAAGTATAAATATAACCGAATACAACGCATATTTCATAGTAAATCTCACATGAATACATACAAATACAACTACATACACTGACAAGGCTAAATACATATAAAAACAACTACAAACAACACACATGACATAAATATATCTAACACAAATACATATGAATACAACTAAATACAGACTGAAAAATTAAACATTTGAAAACAACAAATAAACACATTGAAATTAGAATTAAAAACAATGATCGGAACCTTGAAACTCCTTAAAAGTACAACTATAAAAATACATCAGAATACATATACATACATATAAATATCAACTAAATACACGAATAATACAGATGAATACATAAGAAAATTACCTTTTCTTCGACTTTATTTGAGCTTTTTCTTGCTTCAACCTCCTTCCCTTTGACAGATGAAGCTTTAGAGATATGGATTTTCCTCTTTTCCAGAATGGGAAGTCTAGTCTCCTTCATTGATTTCTCGACCTGGGTTTCTTTGAGATTTTCATGTCGAGCTTTTGTTCTCTTCTCCAAAGCCATATTTTTGGTTAAACTTTCATCCAATGAGTGATTTGCAAGGAGAAATAGGGACCATCTAAATTGAAAAATTTAGTGGGTACACCTCTAGTAATCAACTTGCGGGGTGTATTCTAAGACATTGTGAGAATACGAGTTAGGTTCTATTGATTAGATACAATTTAGTAAGTAGATATGTCGAGAATAAGAAAAAATGGAGAAAATAAAAAAATGCTTACGATGCTACTTATAGAAACAAGTCAGTACAATGTAGATGAAATTAGGATTTATCCGAGACTAGGGAAGGAGGAAGCAGCATTGCGGGTGAGGAGGATTCTAACTTTTAGCGCGATTATAGGGATTTGGAATGAAAACTAGATTGTATCAATTTAGAGAGGAGGGTGAATTTGCATTGAGAAGTTGTATGGAAAACGTATTTATGAGAGAGAAAATCTGAGAATGGAAAGAGGGAAATAAAACATAGCGTGTATAATGGCTTGAGTGTAGGAGATACCCAAAATTAGAAATTTGCTATAAATCTAACATATCTATATGAGGTAATTTATTCAAATGGTATTTATTTTAAATAAATAAGGGTTAACCTATTCTATATGAAGTAAAATTTCCTTAATTTAATAATTCTTAGAAATTTGGCTAAAAATATTAATTTCTTTTCTAAAGTAATACCATAAAAATGTAAAACTAATCCTAATAACTAAAATAACTATATTATTATACAAAAGTATTTTTGATATTTTCAAGGACTATTCACGACCCGGTTCGCCATCCGTGAACTATCGTGGCGGCACCTAGTCTCTACGACTAGGTAAGCTTAATAATGCAGAATATAAACCATAATTGCGGAAGAAATAGTTAAAACTGAACTCGTACAGTAAAATAATGTTAAAGGTGTCGCTCAGCACATACAATAACATCTCTTAAAACTAACCCCAAAACTCGAAATCTCACAAATCACACGCTAAGGGATACATAAGAAGCTCTAACTCTGGAAATGTCTAAACAAAGGAAAAATATTGAAAGGGCTATACTTATTTCAGAAAGATAGAAAGGAACTCCTCGGTCTGCAAACGTAGCAGATATACCTCGAATTCTCTACAGAAACGCCTCCTTCCAAGGTTGACAGAACTGAGTGGGAGTACCTGGATCAACACAGCAATAATGTGCAAAATAGTAGCGTGAACACACCACAGCGGTGCCCAATAAGTATCAAGACTAACCTCGGTGGAGTAGTGACGACAAACAATCAAGACACCTACCGGTAAAATAAACAGTATAATCATAGGAGCAACGGAACATGATATATATATAAAGAATGAAGACACATAATCACAACAAAATACAAGCTAACCCTAAGATCACAATACAGAAAAGGAAACACAAAATAATAACTCGGGTCCTACGGTGGTGCTCACATAAGGTCTTATTTATTAATTTCCATAAATTTTCTGAATCTCGGTCAAATCACAACTCACGAGTCCCAGCATCCGAAATCTACACGAGGCATCCTGTGCCTCCATCCTTACAGTTATACTGACAACTAACCGGCTAACTAGGACCACTCTCACATATAAAATAATTAAACAAGGACATGCCTTTATACTTAGCAAAATCAGGAGGACTTCACATCCAACAGGAGCGTTTCAACTACGTGTATGCTTGTACGAGTGCTTTAACAAGATTTATACCAGCTAATAAAGGTAAGAAGAAGAGTGGGCATAACACACAATGTCCATCACATCCACAAGATAAAACTCATACAAGAAAGCAATCCACAATCACAAAATTAAATGAAAATAGGAATGCCTCCACAGGCCGTCACAAATCCTTAGAATCAACCCTTGACATAGCCCACCTTATTCCGCCACGTGTGCAATTAATAATAAAATAAGTACCGCCTTATTTCATCACACTTGCATCATAACGTTCCAACCTTATTTTGCCACATGCGCAATCCACATATAAGCATATAAACATATCCCGCCTTATTACGCTGCATGTGCAATATATATATAGCAATAGTAGCAAGGAAAAGACCTTGTGCAACCCCTCAACAACAATCGCATGGCAGAAAGCTCATGCACCAATATCAACAACTGCACGGCAGAAACCTCGTGCATCACAATATCAATAACTGCACGGCAGAAACCTCATGCATTAACACCCCAAGTACAACAACAACAAATTCAATACATATAAGAGCACAACAAGTGAACTAACTCAAGAATATTTCGTTCACCGGGGGCGGTAAGACTAGCTCACAAAGAATAAGCAAAATAGAGAATACGAAATGTAATAAGAAAAACTTAACAAGGGAGAAAATAATATGAAGCAACAACCCTATATTATGTAGTTCAACAACAAGGGAGTTAACAAGAGTCAAGTAATTTCAAATAAGGAAATATCAATTATACATAGAATGTCTACTCTTCTTTTAAGATTGGGTAGGTACGAGGGATATACAATAATTTCAATTAAGGCTAAATAATTACATGAGAGAAAATAATGATTTTAAAAAAAAGAAGCAGTTATGAAAGATAACGTGACAATGGAGGAGGTAAAAATCTTCAGATAAGTAAGGTAAGAGTCAATTAGTCAATAAGAATAAACCACAAAACAATTAATTCCAAATAAAACATGTAGAGGTGGAACTAGCAATAGAAAAATTCAATCATATCAAGAACAAATTTATACTCAATGTATATAAGAACCTAAGAACCTAAAAAGGCCAATTTTCCCACAAATAAATTCGAGCACGCACTCGTCACCTCACGTACAGGGAATACAATCAGTAGAGAAGACTCAAGTCCTAAGGGGAAGTCCCCCACACAAGGTTAGGCAAGATACTTACCTCGAACCGGCTCAAAATCAACTAGAAACCACGTTCTTGCCACGAGTACTAGACTCCAAATGACCCAAATCTATTCAATTCGACTTCATAATGTAAATAACACTTCAGGTAATTAATTCTACGATTAAATTCTAAGCTAATAATCAAAATTATATAAAATGACAAAAATGCCCCTCAGGACAACGCCTCGAAATCGGGCGAAATTTATATTTCATAATCCCCACACTCACACGAGTCTATACCTAATAAGAATACAAAAATCGGAGTCCAAATGACCCCTAAAATTCTCATTTAAAGGCCTCTTAAACTCAAGCCCTAATTACCCTCTTCCTAAATTTCTCACCATTAATTAGGTATTTAACAAAATAAAAACAAGTTATGAAGTAAACAATGTTACCTCCATGTGATTCCTCTTGAATAATTCTTCAACCCACTTCAAAAGGCTCTCAAAAAGATCAACAATGGAGTAAATGAGCCCCAAACTCGCAGATAAAATGTTAAAGCATTCTGCCCAGGTCTGACTCCTCCTTCTTAGCGAACGTGGTCAACCTCGCGCGTTCGCGAAGCACAACATGTTGACCAGATTTCCCTTCTACGTGATCGTGACATAGGACTCGGAACGTTATGCGTTGCCTAGGTGACCCTTCGCGAACGCAACAGCACACATGCGAACGCATAGCACAATTTCACTTCTAATCCTCTGACTCAAATCCTTCTATGCGAACAGGACAGTACCCCTCGCGAATGCGATTCACCAAGCCACTCCCCTTTGCGAGCGCATGGCCTGCCTCGCAAACACGAAGGACAATTTCACACCTTCCTCCGCTTACTCTTTGCAAACGCGAGTACCCTTATGTGAACTGCTGAAATCAAATTTTCCTGCAACTTTCCAAACTCAAAAGTGGTCCGGTTGACCATCCGAAAATCAGCCGAGGCCCCCGGGACCTCAACTAAATGCACCAACAAATCCTAAGACCTCATTCAAACTTGTTCCAAACCTTAAAAAACATCAAACAACATTAAATCCACCAATTCACATCGAATTCAAGCTTAAATTTTCTAAAAACTTTCGAAACATGCTTTTGATAAAAAAAACCCAACTAAACCACGTACGAATGATTTGAAATTTTTCACACACATCCCAAATGACATAACAAAGCTACTGCAACTCTTGAAATTCTATTCTGACCCTCTGATCAAAATCTCACTATCGGACCAGAAACTTCCAAAATTCAAACTTCGGTATTTCAAGCCTAAATTAGCTACGTACCTCTAAAACACAATCTAAACATGCTCCTAACTTCAAAACACCTAACGAAGCTAATGGAACCATCTGATTTCCATTCTGAGGCCGTCTTCACCCTATTCCAACTATGAATAATTTTCCAATACTTAAGCTCTCATTTAGAGACCAAGTGCCCAAAACTCGTTGAAACTTAAAACCGAACATCCCGACAAATTAAAAATAGCATAGATGAACCTGGGAAAAGCAGTTAATAGGGGATCAGGGCGTAAATTCCAAAAATGACCGGTCGGGTCGTTATATCCTCCCCTTCTTAAAACCAACGTTCATCCTCGAACGTGCTAAGATTTGACTCGATGTCCTCAAGTCAATGAATGCACACTTCCAACATACACCCCAAGGTGATCCCAGTCACCGCAATCCATATAAGCCTGACGACACATCTCAACTGAAAGTTTGCCTTTCTACCAATACCAATAAACCTTAAAACTTGAATTTTCACCTTCCATCCATTTCCAAAAGACCCGATTCTAAATCCATATCTAGTATCAGTCTCAGCCAGCTACTTCAATTCATGCCAACGCCCACAGGGTACAACCACACAACATGATGCATCACACATAGGCCCACAATAACATTTCTGATAACAATGGTTGCCTCAGATTAAATCTGTACCGGCCAGAAATCTCACATCCAACGGGAACACTTTTCAAACCCTCACAACACTGGCAATGGTATAATAACCACAAAAAATACATAACTAAACACCTGAATAACCAACGCAAGAAGCATAGAGCGGAAATAACTGAACATGGGAAGGGAAACACATAAGGGACTATTAAACAAGTCGGACAAGCACAAATTTTCTAAAACACTAATATACAAAACAATCTAACGAGAAATAATGAAAGCATATAAAAGACTAACACAAGGATCTTATACTGATATAATCCTCAATGTAGTACACGGCCCGGTCTCAACAAATCAAATCCCTGAAATCACGAGGGTCCCGTCCTCAACTTTGAATCAGACATAGGGTACACATAAAGCCATCTAGAAACACTCACTGGATCAATTCTGTCGACAAATTCACAACACGGACTGGCTCCCACACCGATGGAGCATAAAAATCACAAATCGCAACCAAAAATACTCAAAAACACATCAAACCTACCGAAACGGACCATAAGAATTTTACTACTAGTCTAATAACTCCCTACAACGGCTAGAAAAAGACCATAGACACAGTTATCACTCATAGAACCTCCCAACATGATAATCACATAAACAGAGTGCAAGTCACGAAATGCACCCATAAATGGAACAATAAAATAGGGGAACTCATCCCATAGGCAGGATTATAATGAACTACAGATGGTGCTCCTTTATAACAAATTGAGTAATACCAGAATGACATCACCTGGCATAACAGCCTTAAGCCTACTATATGAAACACATCAGCGGGTTGGGTCTCCCCATATTAGGCTCCCTTTACTCGCCTGAATACCTCGTTGTGACACATCGGTCTGATGTCTGGGACAATCTCTCACCATATGGATAGTATCTCCACACTCAAAGTACCCTCTTTGCGGATGAGCCGGTGGAAACTGTGCGGTACGGGTACTCCGAGACCTATGAACACCTGAGTCACCATGCAAAGCCTGAAGCGCGAAATGAACTTACTAACCCGACAAAACCTCTACCATGATGCACCCTACCTCCAAAATAAGGACCAGTATACCTCCCCGGCCTACAAGTCCTCCTCGTATCCTCAAACTCCCTCTCTTGATCTCATCTGCTCTCTCTCTTATGACCCTGCCTGACCTCTCTCTCTCTGGTATGCATACCCTTTATCCTCCTGGCAATGTTCACCGTCTGCAGGTACGAAATACCCATGTCCAACTTGCAAACCATGCTACACCTGATCCTGGGAATAAGCTCCTCAATAAACCGATGTATCTTCTCGTGAACAGTAGAAACCAAGGTTGAGGCATGTCTAGTCAAGCTGGTGTAACGGACAGCATACTCTGAGACGGTCATAGCACCCTGACGCAAACGCTCAAACTCCACGCGCCGCGCATCCCTAAGGTTCTAAGGGACAAACTCTCTTAGGAATATGTCAGAAAAATGGGTCTAAGTCAGTGAAGCTGCCTCGTCTGGACTGTCTAACGCATAGGTGCGCCATCAATCATAGGCGGCTCCTCGAAGCAGGAAAGTAGTGAAAGAAACCCTGCTCGATCCTGATATGCCCATAGTACGGAGAATGCGGTAACACTCATCAAGAAAACCCAGAGCATCCTCCGATGCTAGACCTTTAAATACAGGAGGTTGTACTTCTTGAACCTTTCCAGCCTCAACTGCTCTTGCTCGAAAGTCGTTGCTATGCCCTCGGGCTAAACTGGCACTGCAGGCGGTGCAGGAAAAATATAAGAGACCTGCTTAACATGCACTCGCTGCTCGGGAGTACGGGCGGCGGTAGTCTATGCTCCTCCCCCGACCTGGGATGTGGCTGCAGCAAGGGGAAACAGCTCTACCTGAGCCAAAATAGTGTACATGCTCATGAATCATGCCAAAGTCTCCTGAAGGACTATAGTAGTAGTAACAGTAGGCGTGTCAGGTGCCTGGACTCTGGTTGGATCTACTGGTGGTGCCTCAGTGGCAACTCGCGTAGGTGCTCCCATTGCACCACGTATGCATCCTCGTTCTCTACCTCGGCCCCGGCCTCTGACGGCTACAGTAGGGGGCGCGAGTGCCTGATCATCTCAGGTAGTATGTGTCCTCACCATCTGTAGAGAGTAGAAGATAGAGGTTTAGGACTGTGATGTCAAAAATATCGCACGACGGGAAATCAATTAAGTGAAATTTTCCTAACGGTTACATAGCCTCTCGAAGATAAGTACAGATGTCTCCGTACCGATCCATGGGACTATAATAAATCGGCTTGTGATTCGTGACTTCTATAGACCTAGAGCTCTTATACCAACTTGTCATGACCCGGTTCGTTCTCTGTGAACCATTATGATGGCACCTAGTCTCGACGACTAGGTAAGCCGAACAGTACAGAATATAAACCAAAATTGCAGAAGAAATAATTAAAACTGAACTAGTAAATTAAAACAATGCTTAAGTTGTCGCTCGACACATACAATAACATCTCTTGAAACTAACAAAATTTACAAAACTTGTAATCTCACAAATTACAAGCTAAGGGATACACAAGAAGCTCTAACTCCGAAAATGTCTAAACAAAGGAAAAATACTGAAAGGGCTATACTTATTACAAAAAGATAGAAAGGGACTCCTCGGTCCGCGGACGTAGCAGATATACCTCGAAGTCTCTACAAAAACGCCTCCTTCCAAGGCTGACAGAACTGAGTGGGAGTACCTGGATCTGCACAACAAAAATGTGCAGAACAGTAGCATGAGCAGACCACAGTGGTGTCCAGCAAGTATCAAGACTAACCTCGATGGAGTAGTGACGAGGAACAGTCAAGACACCTACTAGTCAAATAAACAGTATAATCATAGGAGTAACGGAACATGATATATATATGTGTATATATATATATATATATATATATATATATATATTTATATATATATATATATATATATATATATATATATATGAGTGTGTGTGTGTGAAGATTGTACGCAATGACCAATAATGCCACAATCATAATGAGGGAAGAAGCAACAAGTAATACGAGAATATACCGAATGATGACACATAATCATGCCAAAATACAATCAAACCCTAAGATAACAATACAGAAAAGGAAACACAAAACTATAACTCGGGTCCTATGGTGGTGCTCACATCAGGTCTTATTTAACAATTTCTATAATTTTCTGAATCTCGGTCAAATCACAACTCACGAGTCCCAACATCCAAAATCTACACTTGGCATCCTGTACCTCCGTCAGTCTTACGGTCATACTGACAACTAACTGGCTAACTAGGGCCACTCTTACATATAAAATGATAAAATGAGGACGTGCCTCTATACTTAGCAAAATCAGGAGGATTTCACTTCCAATAGGAGTGTTTTAATTACGTGTATGCCTGTGCGAGTGTTTTAACAAGATTTCTACCAGCTAATAAAGGTAAAAAGAAGAGCGGGCAACACGCACAATGCCCCCTCCCCCCCCCCCCCCACCGCGTCCACAAGATAAAACTCATACAGGAAAGCAAGCCACAATCACAATATGAAACAAAAATAGGATACTTCCACGGGCCGTCACAAATCCTAAGAATCAATTTTTATGCACATGTGAAGGTAAAATATTGTAGTGAAAAGTAACCTTGGTCTATGTTTATGTGAATCCTTCGTTGTGTTGTTTTACCTGTTTCTAAAGGGTTTGATAAGAATGTATATTTTTTGTGGAGGCCCATTGAATTTTGTCACTATTTCTTTGAAAGCGTAAACTTTTTGAGTAATTTCATATTTTATGTACTCATGTTTTTAATATGTCTTCTCCCGTACACACCTAATTTGAGGTAATTTTATGATTTTTTTTATAATGACTTATTTTGAGACTTGAACTTCCAACTCTTGTATGCTTTAATATCATATTGAACCGTGTAACCACTTATTTTAAAGCTAAAATTGCCAAAAAAAATAATTATTTATTTAATTATGGTTTCAACAATAAATATTAGCAGAAACGAACTTGACATACCCCCTGAGATATGTGCTCTTATACGGATTCCTAGACCTTGGTTTCTTGATCTATCAGTTCGGAGTGTCGTGCCTGTTCTTTTGATTACACTTTTTCTTTTTTCATTTCTAGTAGTTCCAAAGTTATAACTATACTTTTTTTTTCGTTCTGTTTGTTTTTTTAAACTAAAAAAAAACTTTTTTCCTAGGTGTAAGTGGAATCTAGTATATAGGTTTGCACAAGATATACTTTAATGATAGTTGAAATGTGTATGAAAGTGAGGTAGTTCTCTCAGAGGCATTAAAGACAAAGCAATTTGGTATACATTTATGCTGAATCAACAGATTTAAAGAGTAGAAAAATTGATATATTAGGGATAATGGTATAAAGGTATAGATTAGCTTTATTGGTGTGGTTAAAAAATAATTAACAGTGTTAATACTATCTTTAGTTTACATCTGCACATTTGTTCTGATTGTGTTACTTTGATGCATCTGATCAATTCTATAGCCTATCTATCTATTTTTTAATTTGAAGGTTGAAATAATTTTCATCGGACAGTTGAATTATGCCTAAACTATTTTCTGAAGAAAAAAAACAAGGTAGGCTTTTACTTAGCTAGTGGCTGGTACTCCTTTCCCAATATATTAGGCTGTGTTTGACTAGTACAAAATTTAATTTTTTTTGAAATTTGTAATCTTAAATAAGCTTTAAACAATCATGTGACTGATCGTAAGAATCTTAACAAGATGATTTACATTCACATAATTGGAAGAATTAAAATTGTATTAGTACTTGAAAGTTGAAAAAAGATTGATTAGATTACTAACTAAAAAAAAGAAAGAAAAGAAAGAATGCTTAGGTCTATCCTTGGCGCTGTTTGTCTGTGTTGCATTTGACCTCTCAATTTCTCCGTGGAACCTGCTTGTTTAAACAGTAGGATTAATGCTTTGTTTTTAGCCCGGTTTGATTGCTAGTTTTAGTTTATTATGATACATATGGCCATACAGTCATGTATTGACATATTATCAATATTTCTCCTGTAACTAGGCTGCTGATGGTGAGGAGGATTACATTTGTAAGATTGTAGAATTCTTTGAAGCAGTTGATGGCATGCAGTATTTTACAGCACAATGGTTACTGTAAGAAATGCCAACTCTATCATATGAAAGGTTTTCTTGCCCTCTTCGTAATGCTATATGGTCTGATATCATTTTTCCTGTTAGGTTATTAAAAGCCATGATCAGTTCATTGACAAGAAGCGTGTATTCCTTTCTGAAATCAAGGATGATAACCCAATCGATTGCCTAGTGATTAAACTCAAGATTGTTCCTGTGCCTTCAAATGTATGTCTGTATTGGTGGATACTTTGTCTTGGCATTGAGTGGTTGAACTAAAGAATGCTGAATGTTCCTGCAGGCAACTTTACAGCTCAAGGAAAATGCTAAATCAAATTGTGATTTCTACTATGACATGATGTACCTGCTGCCCTACTCATCTTTCTCGAGCTTGCCAGCTGGTATTTCTTTTTTCGCTCTTCTACATAGCTGAATACAGCTCAGTTCCTTTCACATTAATATTCAAGTGTAAACTTGCATAATGGAGAGGGCAAATCTTTGTAGATTCTACAAGTCCAGTTAGTTCATCTTCGACTATATCAAGCGACACTGATGCTGGTGAGGCCAAAGAGCACAATCTGGAAAAACAGCTCTTGGATCTGTATTCAGGATGTGGAGCAATGTCCACTGGGCTATGCCTTGGTGCTAATAGCAATGTTGTTAAACTTGTTACTGTATGTTCTTTCCTTCAGCTTGTTTATTTTGTTCCAGCACAACGTAGATTGAATTCTTGTTTCTTTATAAAGACCATTTATCCTGTTGCCTATTTTTTTAAAATAAGTTCTTGGATGCAGAAATGGGCTGTTGACCTCAACCGCTATGCCTGTGAAAGTTTGAGATTTTTGAACCACCCAGGGACTCAGGTATAGATTTTTCGTTGGTATATAAATACGCCTCTATTTTCTTGTTGGCCTGTCAATGAAGAAAATGAATGCACTATTCAGGTGAGGAATGAGTATGCCAGTGACTTCTTATCACTTCTGAAGGAGTGGGTGCAGCTCTGTAGCTATTGTTCCTTGGTAAAAAGCAATGTTCCCCCACACCCTCATTTAAAAGTAACAGATGAAGTTGAGGAAGATGAAAATGATGATGAAAGTGAAGATTCTGGAGATAATAAAGAAAGTGAAAATTTTGAGGTTGAAGAAATTTTAGAAGTTTGTTATGGGGATCCAAATGCAACCCGGACTTTACTTCAAGGTACTTAACCATTGAGCTTGGAATCTTATTTTTAGTGTGTCATATTGTCAACCATAGCTTCTTTGGTAGAATATTTACAGATTCCTTTTGTGGAAAAGCCTAAGTCTTCTGTTGTCAACTTTGTTTTGTCCTGCGTTTCTGACCCTTGTCATTCTTCTCAAGTTACTTTAATTACCTTGTATGTAGGTTCGCTGGCAAGGTTATGGCCCAGAGGAAGATACCTGGGAGCCAATAGATGGCTTAAGGTACACCGTACACTGTTGAAGCAGTCTATTCTGAAAGTAACATATGTTTTTCTTAAATTCTTTCCAACTAGTTGACATATTGTTATAGTGAATGCCCGAAGAAAATAAGAGAGTTTGTGACCAAAGGCTGTGACATGCTTTTGGCTGTGACATGCTTTTGGCTGGGACATGCTTTTGGCTGTTCTATATTACTTAGGTACATCCAAGTAGGTAATGCAGTTGCTGTCCCAGTAGCCCGAGCTCTAGGCTATTCTTTGGCCATGGCGATGAAGGGATCTTCTGATGGAAAACCATTAATGTCATTGCCAGAAAACTTTCCTTCTCATGCGGAACAGATTGAAGTTTCTCAATGTAAGAAATGAAATTACCTGCAACTACCAAATGGTGTTTCCTCCTTTAGGTAGATTATGGGGGCGGATTAATTATAGGGTGTTAGTTCTCATTTATTTATTTGCAATCCAGACATTATTTCAAAAAGCGAATGCTTGCCAATATTGAAGTTGGTGAAGGCATTGAGTTTATGTAACAACTATATGCAAGCATTGACATCTTCTTCTATCTATTTGTTAGAAATTGTATTTCTAGCATTCAATTCAATGAGATATTTCAAGTTGTCATCACGATTTAAAACTTGGGAGAAATATTTAGGAACATTATTTTTGTCATCACAATATAGCCAATTGCTTTGAGCCTTAGTTATTTAGCATCCATCATTTACTATCTAAAAGAAGTGAAAATTTATGATATTCTGTAAAGGAACGCCTATCCCAATAGCTAGAGTAATGGGGGCCTTGTTACATTTTAGCAAAGTAATAGGGCTGGTGGCCAACATGGAATAGTCAAGTATATTTCTAGCTGGAGTGGATGATCAAATGAAGGTGCAACAGATTGGTTTCATGCTAGGAACATTCTGTCTGAGATACCCGGGATTGTCCCTATCATCTAAAAAATGGAATAAGATAGAGCGTCACCAATTAATTAGTAAAATCACTACTAGAATCAGCACTGTCTACTCCAAACAATTGTCCTACAGTTAGTTAGTACAGTCTTGTTCTCATTACATGTCTTTTGGGTATCATATCACTTGTATCCTGGAAAAAAAGTTTGTTGTCCAAAGAAGTTTTGTGGTTTAAACATCAATTGGAGCAGATTGTGGAATATTGCATATGTTGGGAAGTTATTATGGCTGTCAGCAAACAAAGAGGATTCACTACGGGTAAAATGGGTGCCGTTGGTATTGGAAGAAGATTAATGTTAAAAGAGTTAATGCAAAACTGGTATCAACAAGAAAGTTATATCCTATGAAGTCACCTGTTAGCTGATTGCAGTTGGGTAAGGAAAAACAAAATCGGCAGGAGTTTAGATTCCGGAAGGTAATTTGTAGCAGACACTAAGCAGTATCAAGAACAGGCATCGGCATAAAATCAGAAAAGAGATTGTAGCAGTTCTTTGAAGTGCAGGAATATACCACATTTGGAAAGCTAGAAACTGAAAACTGCTTAGGGGATTTAATGTAAATTATAGATATGGTAGTAATATAGATAAAGAAAGAGTTTATAGATAGAATAGAACTTGTCAGGATGTCAAAGAAAGCAAGTTACTGTCATCGATTACTTTAGAAACTTCTTGTATAGTTAGCTTTTTTGGAGTCCTACATTTCATAGTACACTTTGAGGAAGGTGACTATGAAATTTTAGGTGCTCTATAGGTGTATTGGAGTTTGTTGTTAATGGTAGTATTTACATTGTTACCAAAAAGTAAAAAGAAGTGAATTTCCATGACTGGGTATGAACTTGAACATTTCAATATTGACTGCTACAATGACAGTTTACATTATCAGGCTTTGTCCTATATGTTTATCCATTTCTCTCTTGCTCTGATGGTAAGCAACTCTCACTTCCAACCGACCGAGCTGCTGTGAGTTCGAGTCTCCCCAAGAGCAAAAGGTGGGAAGTTCTTGGAGGGAAGGATGCCGGGGGTCTATTTGGAAACAGCCTCTCTACCCCAGAGTAGGGGTAAGGTTTGCGTACATACTACCCTCCCCAGACCCCACTAAGTGGGATTATACTGGGTTGTACTTTTTTAAACATAAATAAAAGGACTAGTACTAATGGAAACAGATGCAAACCTTGCAGTGGTGAATTGAAAATTAGAAACTTTTGGCAGACTAAAAGGATGCAGACCTTATGTGATCAATTTACTATGACTACAAGCTAATGCAGCAATTCAACATAGAAGGTAGGCAAAAAGGCCATTAACTTGTAGAAAAGTGACACTACACTCAGACATCCCAAGATTCGATCCTTGAAGGGGTCTCTCCAAATCAATCTCCTCCTTTTTCTGCTTAGCCTTTTCCTTCATCTTCTGTGCCTCAATCTTCTTCATCTCTTTCAAGACTACGCTTCTCCATGTGTGCATCGGACTTCACCATAGGAAAGGATGCCCCATTGAGTGAAACACCAGATACGCGATTGCATGTAGAAAGAGAGACCCCTCGCCAAATCATCGCTCACATCCACATCCTCCCTATTCAGTATTGACATGAAGCTTGTGAATCCAATCCAAATTATCAGGCCAACTAATTTCTCTCAGCCACGTTGTATACGGCGTTTTTTGAAGGTTCACTAAATTTTACAGCTTGTTGGTCTTGAGATGATTCTGATTCTGGCTCGGATTCGGATTCCTCCTGAGTTGCATTCATTTCCTTATGATAACGATAACCTTAGTGGACAGAAAGATTGTAGGAGATATAAGCAATCAAGCTCACTCAGTTAATAACATTATGCAGTAGGAGATGACACAAATATAGCATAAACCTTGTGTATTATTTTAATTTTACAATTGAAAATTATTGGAAAAAGAGTTTATCATAAGGAAAGCAAATACTATAACTTCTACAGCATCAAAACTCAACATATAATTTGTAATTGGGAGAGAATAGCTTATCAGCTGGGAAGAAAATACTAGTACTAACTAGTTAAAGTCATACGCAACCAAAAACAATAGACTCCGTGTAATCCCACAAGAGGGATCGCAGACCTTACCCTACATTGTCAACAATTTTGGAAAAAAAATTTATAATAGGGGAAAAGCTATTAAAAAAGATGCAATAACAACAACAAGATAACAAACAAAAAGAAATAACAAGTAATAATAAAAATCTAAAGAATAAGAAAATATAAAAATAATACTAATACTAATGGTATGAAATAAAAAAACCCTCAACTATCTAATGACCTAATCATCCGCCTCTACGCCCTCCTATCCCAAGTCACAAAATCCAATCTTTGCAATTATCAACTGGGAATCAAATTTTCACTTGTAACAACAACACAAAATAATAAAAGCTTACAAACCAACAATAACAACTACCCTTAATCTTAAATTAGTTTGGGATCGATTATATGAATCCACTTAATCCAAAAGTCACAAGCTTTATAATAAGACGCAAATATACAATTGAAAAATTATTGGGAGAATATCATACGTTTCACAAAATAAAAGTACATAGAAGAGAGGAAATGAAAAAAGCTTACAACTCGAGAAAATTAGAGAAAATCGAATTTGCAAAGGTTTAGGGTTTTATCTTTTATGGTCATAAAATCGTTGATATTAAATTGAAATCAGAGTAGCACGTATAATTTTATTTTGGGTAATTAATATAAGAGATTTTACCTATATTTAAGGCATTATTTTACCAAATAGCAACAACAACAACAACAACAACAACAACAACAACAATAATAATAATAATAATAATAATAATAATAATAATAATAATAATAATAATAAATATTTGCAGCCAAAGTTTAATGTATCTATGTATTTAATTACAAAATCTGCGCAGATATAATATATTTTATTTTCTTTTTCTAGTAAAACAATGCAACTCAAATAATGAGGTTTGAAGAAGAGAAACTATACAAAATTGATTCAACAACATAAAAAAAAAGGAAAAATAAGAAGTTGCAGCCAACATTTTATGAGGTTTCCACCGATTGTGCTTTACTAGCAATTTTGTAAGAGCCATAATTCCAATGTTCGTTCCTTTATATAGAAAAAAACCAAGGATTTATTCAAAACGGTAAAAAATATTTTTATTCCAGAGTTTTTCAACGTCTACAAAAGAAATATCATAATTGCACAAACAACAATAACAACAACAACAACTACCCAGTATAGTCCCACAAAGTGGGATCTGGGGAGGGTAATATGTAGACGGGCCTTACCCCTACCTGAAAGGGCAGAGAGGCTATTTCCAATTGACCCTCGGCTCAATGAAGGAAAGGAGCAACAAAAACAAAAACCAAAATAAAAGAGCATTAGTAATTTCAGCAGAAATAGCGTAAATAATTATCTAAACATAAGAACCATAAATAAAATAGCATGCAATAATATCATATAGCAACTACCATAAATAACTACCATAAGGGAGACACAATCTAATACACAAATCATCAATGGATAGCCCTGCCAAGCCTCACCCAACCCCGGGTGAGGAGTACGAAAAACTCTAGGGGCCCCTATCCTACAACCCTGATACTAGACCTCCAGACTTTCCTATCAAGGGTCATATCCTCAGAAACCCGCATTCTAGCCATGTCATGCCTAATCACCTCTCCCCAATACCTCTTAGGCCGCCCTCGGCCTCGCCGTACGCCGACCACCGCCAACCGCTCACAACTCCTCACCGGGGCATCAGGACTTCTCCTCCGCACATGCCCGAACCACCTCAGCCTCGCTTCTCGCATCTTCTCATCCACCGGGGCCACCCCCACCTTCTCTCGAATAACTTCATTCTTAATCTTATCTAACCTGGTGAGCCCGCACATCCACCGAGCATCCTCATCTCCGCAACCTTCATTCTCTGAACATGAGAGTTCTTCACTGGCCAATACTCTGCCCCATACAACATGGCAGGTCTAACCACATCTCTATAAAATTTCCCCTTGAGTTTCTGTGGAACTTTCTTGTCACACAGGACTCCTGATGCAAGCCTCCACTTTGACCACCCCGCTCCTATACGATGAGTAACGTCCCTGTCAATCTCTCCATTCCCCTGAATCACCGACCCAAGATATCTGACACTATCCCTTTTGGTGATGACCTGAGATCCAATCATCACGTCTCTGCCTACTTCGCTCGGCTCGGCGCTAAACTTGTACTCCAGGTATTCTGTCTTAGATCTGCTTATTTTGAAACCCTTAGAATCGAGAGTATGCCTCCATACCACTAACCTCTCATTAACACCGACCCTCGTCTAGTCTGTCAAGACTATGTCATCAGCAAATAGTATACACCAAGGCACATTCCCTTGAATATGACGGGTTAGAGCATCCATCACCAAGGCAAACAAGAGAGGGCTAAGCGCCGATCCTTGATGGAGCCCCATAACCACTGGAAAAGGGTCTTAGTCGCCACCCACCGTCCTAACCCTAGTCTTAGCTCCATCGTACATGTCCTTGATTACTCTGACGTAGGCTTCTGGCACGCTCTTCGCCTCCAAGCACCTCCCTTAGGACCTTGTCATACGCCTTCTCCAAGTCGATAAGCACAATGTGCAGGTCCTTCTTCTTATCCCTGAACTGCTCCACCAGCCTCCTGACAAGGTGGATAGCTTCTGTAGTGGAGCGACCCGGCATGATATCGAACTGGTTCACAGATATAGATGTCATCTCCCTCACCCTCGCCTCGATCACCCGCTCCCAGACCTTCATGGTGTGACTTATTAATTTGATAACCCTATAGTTGTTGCAGCAATGGATGTCACCCTTGTTCTTGTACAAGGGCACCACTGTACTCCACCTCCACTCCTCCGGTATCCTTTTGGTCCTGAAGATCGCATTGAACAACCTGCAGAGCCACTCCACTCCTGGCCTTCCCATGCATTTCCAGAACTCCACCGGGATCTCGTCAGGCCCGGTCGCTCGACCCCTACTCATCCTACGCAAAGCCCCCATGACCTCCTCCGCCCTAATGTGCCTGCAGTACACAAGGCTTCTATGTTGCTCTGAATCCCCAACTCCCCTAGCTCTATGTTACGATCCCCCTCCTAGTTAAGTAAGTCTAGAAAGTACACCTGCCACCTCTGCTTGACTTGAGACTTCCCCATCCTCGCCCTTGATGCACCTAACAATCAAGTCATTTAAAGATAATTAATTATAGTTTTCTGATATATCAATTTATAATACTAGTACTTAATTTGTACTAATATGTTACACTAAACTGATAAGAGTAATTTTTTTTTGAATAGTCAGTATCTATAATTTAAATTCATATTTATAAATCTTGTGCTACTGAATGTTTTACCTTGTTATAGTTTTTATTTGGCATTTCCATTTGAAGAATTGTGTATTAACTTATAGCTAATGCTTCCAGAGAACTGTCCAGTCCACCCTATCCTTCATATTATCCCCTACAAATTCAATCTCTAATTAATAACCAAAAGACACTCCTTATTGAAATACAAGTGCACTATCAAAAATTACCTACATTCTCACTCCTCCATCATCGACAAGTCACTAATAACTTCACTTGTCGGGTATGCCGCAACGCAAGGAAAGACATACCTTACATTTTTCTCTACTGTACACCAGCAGCCACTCTGTGCCACAACCTAAAAATAAATACTCCTTCATCGAACCACATTGACCAGTTATGCAAAATGTGCACCACCAATAATCCAATCACATTAAAAGCCAATATTGCTGTACCTTCATTCATACTCACTCAAATCATTTTATGGCATATTTGCCTATATCGTTAATCACGCTCAACTATGTTTTATAAAAATGACTAAGTAGTCGTTGTAAATATAATCTGAGTATTTAGCCTAGAGTCAAACCCACAAGGAATTAACCTATCAGATACTCTTGTTAGACTCACTAAATTCTATGTAATCAACTTCCCAAATATTTTGAATGACAATTGATGATATTTTTACTAACTATAATCGACTGCAATTAAGTAACTAAACACTAGCTATGATTAAGTTGTAAACAATTAAGAGAAGGATCTAAAGTTGTGATTTTCCCAATTGATGAAATCTCTTCCTGTTATATTTCACATATATTTGCCTAATCGTCTTTATCAATCATGAACATTCTTATTACCGTAAATCTCTCCCGAGTAATTACGATAATTTACTAAACGCACTCTCCCGAGTTACGCTAGCTGGCTTTTAATACACTCACTTTAGATCTCACCCAAGGCTTCGTTATCGCTAATCCCGCCTTTAAACCTTCGGTTATTGATCCCTCATATATTTTGAGTGGTGTTGTTCAACAATTACCTAAATATGCACTCTCTCCCGAGTAATACATACTAAATAGGCACAACTAATGAAGGATCCTATCAATTAACTATAACAATAACATAGTTGAACAAATAGAGATTAAACTGGGCAAATTATATTAAGATAACACGAAGTTCATCTTTCAACAGGCCCCATCAAAATCCTAGACTAAATATTTAGCTACTTATAGAAAAGCAAGAAAAACCACAGAAATATTCATAATGTGCAAATAAAGATAACTAAGAGAAGATTGAAAAACTCAGTGGTTAATTGCTCTTCTTCCGCTTGTTTTTGCCTCCAATTCACTCTAAGAACCTTGATAATGTCCCTTTTGAGCAAGCTAGACCTCTTATAGATTAAGTGGAATTACCTTCGAACTTCCAAATTTACCCCTGAATTTATATTTTTCCAAACTGGACTAGCATGGTGCGCTACTGACCGCGCATATGGCATAGTACTCTGCCTCGAACTGTTGCTAGTGAGCGCACTAGCCTGGGTCATCATTTTAACCTTTCATTCTCTCTTCTTTCAACGTACTCAGCTCCGAGGGACTTTCCTTGCTTCAATTTAGCTCCAAATACAGTTCTAAGTCCTCATACACGTAGCTCGCTCCTACAAAACATGAAATTCACAATTAGAGCCAATTTATCATCATTTAACTATCCTATAACAATGAAACATAGTCAAGCTTGGGAATAAACAGTCGCCAAAATACATGAATCTAGCCTATTATCAACATCCCACATTGTTAGTCCTCGAGCAATCCACCACACTCTATAAAGGTTCCTTCACTAAGCTTTTCCCATAACGTATCACACCACGAACAAATCACCAAAATTACGTCTAGTAGTGAACAATATTTGCCTCAAAGTGGACTTTCACGTGTCGTGCTATATTCGTACTTACTCGAAGTACTCTATACAGAAGTCAAGCCTTATCTTTCCTTCGTGAATCACATGCCCTCACATTACACAAGAGAGTAGTTCCACAAATAATAATATTAAGGACAACTAGGAACTTAGGTAGACAAAATTCTCTCACCCTCAAAAAGAACATTCACATGCCATAAAGAGGCACCATAGCCTTGCCCGTAGTGAACTACTCTACTAATCTAGCCCATTCAGTTTAAAATCAATTAGGACTTTACTTGGTTATATGTATGCTAAGGGATGGGTAGGATATATTTGGATAGCGTGACCAACCTCCCTAAGCACTTTTAATACAATCATATTAACCTTCAAAATTATACTTATGTCAACTAGACAGTTTTATTTATAACATCCCACTCCATTAAGTGCAGTTGTATCAAGTCAGCACTTATCAACTACTACATTTACTCATTTTCTTTTCTTTTTTTTTTTCTCTTTTTTTCTTTTCAAGTGGTGCTTATTCTTTTACTTTTTCAAAAAACTACACATTTCCTATATTTCATCTGTTCCACTCAAAAACCAAACCACCAACCTACACTTTAGATTTTGCATATTTCAAGACCATTTAAGTGCTCATGGGAGGTAAATGGGTTCAAACATATGGGCCATTTAAATAATAGGGTAAGGTTCATAATGTGGTTGCCAAAGAAACAAACTTATAGGCTCAACGGGGTTGACTACGATGTATTACATTTAGGTGGGTCTACTTTAAATATCTGGCTTAACAAAAAAATGCCTATATCACTTCTAAGACTGAATAAAGCTACTATTTCGCTTTGCAAACACACATGACAAGTTCTAGGCATCAAATGAAAAGTATAGAACACAGTACAACTAACACACACATGACACATGAATCACTCCAGTTTGGCTTGCCAAGACACTCTCGTTTGAGTATTCAAGTCAGTTACAAACATACAATTTAAGGCACTTTAGCAAGAATCAATCACTGAGATTAAGCTTTATACTCTAGTGTCTACTGTGTTCAGGTGTATCAGTGCCAAGAGTTTCTTTTTCTATTTTAGCTCAAAGCCCATCAATACTAACTAAAAACTGAAAAAAAATAAACAAAAACTAACTACACCCGGTTCAAGCAAAACCCTTGGAAAAGAATCGAGGCCTAGAGAAAAACCAAGGGGGAGTTAATACACTACCTAGAACAAAAAAAATCTCTTTTTGATATTTTCTTTAAAAGACCGTCCTTAGGAAGAGTCCCTATATTCTTGTTTTTTTCCAGATTTTTACGTCGACTTAGACCCTCAAGAACCCCATCGAAAGAGATCCATCGTCGAGACAAGTTAACTTACCTACTTTCAACTTACCTAATATTACTATTACTCAAACCGCCAAAAACAATCAACGAAAGACAAAGAAACATCAAATAGTCAAATTTTTCCATATACATACATATATTGAAGTATCCATCACCCCACACTTAAAAGAAAGACATGTCCTCATGGCATAATAATAAAGAACAGTGAGGTAAAGGAAATTTCCTGAAAGATCATTCTTGATCGGAGACTGTGTCTGGGTTCAAATTGCAAGCACTGCCTAGAGCTCTCAACCAGCCAAATATTTTCTTCCCCAATTTCACCTGCTGGGCAGCCACTGCGTCAACACATATACCCAAGTCAGCGACCGAGGTACGCAATCTAACCACCTTCTACTCCAAAGCTGTGAAACGGGTAACCCGAGCAGCTAGAGATGTTGTTGCAGTCCAGATAGCACTGGAGCAGCTGCAATTTGCTCATGGGTCAGTGGCTCGGCTCTCACTCTTCCTACTCAGCCTCCTCTTCCTCAGAGTCATAAAATTCACAACTATCATCACCACCTGCTACCACCGGCTCCTTACACGTAGTGACCTTATCTTCTCGGAACTTGTGGTCTTTTGGCACTCTCCCATCAACATCTAGATTTTTTGACGCCCGCGCTACCTAGAAAATTCGAGTAACCAAGGAAAGGAAGAAGAACCTATACCTTTTCACCGGAAAACGGGTAAACATCTTCTCATGAATCACTTTGGCCACGTCAAAGTTGTGGCCATTAATAAAGCACCAGATCAGAGCCGCTTGAGGACCATTCACCTCTGTAGTGTTGGAAGACGATATCACGAAGTTGCTAATAACATACAACCAGCACTTCCCTTCAAAGGTTAGCGCCGAAGATTGTAACTTTTGACCATACTTCATCCAGACAATTTCCTTTTCAAGTGCACAGATTGCTTCAAAGAACCTATGCCACTGCATGTGTGATCTGTCATACCCATCATAATAGTTGTAATATGGATCCACATGAGGTGGTAGCTGGTACATCCTCCATATAGCCTCAACAGAAGCATCTGCCACCTTTCTGCCTCAGTCACTATGCCATTCACATATTCTTTTACATTAGCGTAGAACTCACAGACAACCATCACACGTCCTTCGGCCGGCTCGTCAATGAAGATTTGTAACCCCTACCTTACCAACTCAGTATACAAGTGAGGGTAGCCCGGCTGGACTGACCCAATATCTATGGCTCTTTCTAGTATCAGTTTCTTAGTGGCCTTATCCATATGGTAGTCCTAAGCCTTGTCAAAGATGAACCTACTCCTATTAAAGGGACGAGTAGGACTTGACCCGCGTGCCCTGGACAATCCAGCTTGACAGCTGGAAGAGGCACCTGTGGTGTGGCATTTCCTAGATGGAGCCAAAGTACCTCTAAAAAGGAAAAACATTAGCACAATCCATAAAAAAAATTGTGACTCAATGCGATTACTCAGGCTTCATACGCACAATTGGTCACAGTTACTCAATTATATTCACTTAGGCATTTAACTGAACCTTGTGGGCATTATATACGCACACGCCATTTCAAGCATGTTGTAACCTAATACCAACACAATATCCCCAAAATTACATACTAAGTTAAACTACAACTCAACCAGCCTTACCACCCATAATCACTACAACATATGCTACAAATTTCTATTAAGAAAAGAAAAGAAAAAGCTACTATATAATAAAAAAATTAAAAATGAAATTCTATTAAAAAAAAAGGAAAAAAAGGCAAAAAGAACTCATACCTGCAGTGAAGGGCTGTGGAAAGAAGAGAAGAAGAGTAGGGGAGAGCATGGCTTGAAACATGGGGAAGTTGGGTTGGGAATTTGAAGGAGAGGGAAGTTGAGGAAGATAGGATTTTGAAGAAGAAGAAGGGGGTTAGGGTTGGTGGGTATTTTGTTTTGTTTGGAACGTGGGGGAAATCTGGGGTTGAAGAGGGTAGGAATTAGATGTGAGAGTGGGTGGGAAATAGAATAAAGAAAAAAAATATTATTAAGTAAAAAAATGCATTAGATGGGCGGGACTAGCGAGGTCATAGCGCAGTACAAGTGCAGTCGCTCTAGTCCAGGCAGTGTACTTGGCCATATGCGCGGCCACTAGCGCAGTCGCGCTTCTAGCACAGTCATAGAGCTGTCTTCCTAGTATTTTAGAGTTGAGGCAGAATGGTTGCCCATATGCGCGGCCTGTAGCACTGTGGGTAGTGCGGGCGCACTCCTAGGCATGAATGTTTTCATTTTTTTCACCTGTTCTTTCCGTGTCCGATGGACTTATCACCTGCCCGAGCTCACCTGCATTGGTTAGTACTTCCCAAACTCAAAATTCACAACTACTACTATCATTGGAACCTCCCAACTAGTGCCTTAGTTAATATCGTGCCACGACAATTACAACAAATCAATGGGTTGCCTCCTATGCAGCGCCTGATTTAACGCCGCAACACGACACCGATAAGCGCATTTAAGGCTCGCATGACCTCTAAGATTCAATCAGGTGGATCTCTGACACTTTCTTTTATTCATTCATACCCATATATAGTTTCAATCTCCGCCCATAGACTTTGAATATATGAGAGTCTCTCTCTAAAGCAATCTCTACAGGCCCTGAAGTGAATACTTCGACCACGGAAAATGGTCCAGACTATCGTAACTTGAATTTACCTGGAAATAGCCTTAATATGGAGTTATAGAGCAATGCCATGTCTCCGGGGTTGAAATTTTGCTCAACAATTTTCTTGTCGTGCAACCTCTTCATCATTTCCTTGTACAACCTTGTTCTCTTAAATACAAATATCAAAACTCGTCGAGCTCATGCAATTCTGTGATTCTAGTTGAGCGTGCAGCCTCAATATCCAGGTTCACTTGTTTCATTGCCCATCGAGATCTATGTTCTAATTCCACTGGCAAGTGGCAGGCCTTCCCGAACACCAACTTATATGGTGACATGCCAATTGGTGTTATAAAAGCATTTATGTAGGCCCAGAGTGCATCATCTAGCGTTTTTGCCCAATCAGTTCTTGTGGCGTTCACAGTCTTGGTCAGTACACTCTATCTCTCTATTAGACATTTCGACATGTCCACTTGTCTGAGGATGATATGGTTTTTACACCTTGTGGCGCACATCGTACTTTGCTCGCAACTCCTCAAAGGCTTGATTGTAGAAGTGAGTGTATCCATCACTACTAATTGCTCTGTGGGTCCCAAAACGAGTGAATATATTCTTCTTCAAAAATCCCACCACCACTCTCGCATGATTGGTGGGAAGTGCAGCAACTTCCACCCATTTAGACACGTAATCTATAGCAACAAGTATGTATTTATTGCCAAAGGAGCTGACGAAAAGGGGCCCATGAAGTCTATCCCCCAGACATCGAACACTTCAACCTCTTGAATTGGGTTCATGGGCATCTTATGGCGACAGGAAATCTTCCCAGTTTGCTGACATTTATTACAAACCTTCACCCATTGATGTGCATACTCAAACACTGGTGGACAGTAGAACCCGACTTCTAGCATTTTCGCTGTCGTCCCGACTTCTCCAAAATGCCCTCCATACGCTAATGTGTGACATGCCTGCAAAAAAAAGATTATTATATCTCGGGGATATACCTCCGGATCATGTTGTCAACACATATTCGAAATAGATAAGGTTCATCCCAATAATACATGTGGCAGTCACGATGGAACTTTTTCTTTTTCACAGAGGAAAGGTCATAGAGAACTATACCACTTACCAGGTAATTTGCAAAGTCTGCATACCATGGCACTTCCTCAAGACTTGTAATGAGTAGCTGCTCGTCTAGAAAGGTTTCCAGAATATATTCAACCTCAACTGAGTTTTTATCTCCTTCGTTGTGATAGATAATCAACGACTTGGTTTTCTGTGCCCTTACGATCATGAATTTCGAGGTTGAACTCTTGCAGCAACTGCACCCAATGAATCAGACGCGGCTTGGACTCCTTCTTCTCAATCAAGTACCTGAGAGCTGCATGATCAATATATACAATTACCTTAGAGCCAATCAGGTATGATCTGAACTTGTCGAATGCAAACACCACATCCAACATCTCCTTTTTAGTCACAATATAGTTTAGCTAGGCTCCACTCAACGTTCTACAGGCATAGTAGATTTGGTACGTTAGCTTGTCTTTCCGCTATCCCAGCACTAGCCCCACTGCATAGTCACTAGCGTCACACATGAGTCCAAATGGTTGCTCCCAGTCAGGGGCGACAATGATGGGTGTTGTGACTAGCCTCTTTTTCAACTCCTGGAATGCTACCTCACAATCATCAGAAAACAAGAGAGGGTGATCTTTTCCCAACAACTTAAAGAGAGGGTTGGCAATTTTTGAGAAGTCTCTTATGAATCTTTGGTAGAAGCTGTCATGCCCAAGGAAGCTCCTGATTATCTTGACTGAAGTGGGGGTGGAAGCTTTTCTATCATGCGAACTTTAGCACGATCCACCTCTATTCCCTTACTTGATACCCTGTGTCCCAAGGCTATGCCCTCTTATACCATGAAATGACACTTCTCCCAATAAAGTACCAGGTTAGTCTCAATACGTCTTTTCAACATTCAGATCAGATTTATGAGGCACTCGTTGAACGAGTTTCCCACTACTAAGAAATCATCCATGAACACCTCCATTATGTCTTCAACCATGTCAGTGAGTATGTCCATCATGCACATTTGTAATGTGGCGGGTGCATTACATAGGCCAAAGGGCATCCTCCGAAAAGCATAAATGCCATATGGGCATATGAAGGAGGTCTTCTGTCTGTCCTCTGGTGCAATGGAGATTCGACTGTACCCTGAGTACGCATCCAGAAAATAGAAGTGGGACCTCCCTATCTGTCAAGCATCTGATCAATGAAGGAAAGTGGGAAGTGGTCTTTCCGCGTGGCCAGATTTAATTTTCTATAGTCCATGCGAATTCTCCATCCTGTGACGATTCTTGTAGAGATCAGCTCATTGTTATCATTTTTTACCACTGTTATGTTGTCCTTCTTAGGAACACATTGCACCGGGCTAACCCTTGCTGTCAGAGATTGGGAAAATGATTCACGCATCCAACCACTTAATCACTTCTTTCTTTACCACTTCCTTCATGTTAGGGTTCAGCCTTCTTTGGTACTCCCTGGAAGGTTTGTGTCCCTCTTCCATCAGAATTTTATGCATACAATATGTCGCGTGATCCCCTTAATATCTTCTATGGTCCACCCAGTGGCAGTCTTGCACTCCTTAAGTACTTACAAAAGTTGTTGTGCCTGCACATCTAACAAACTAGATGATATAATAACAAGTAATGTGGAGTTAGGTCCTACGAAATCATACCTAAGATGGGCAGGCAATGGCTCCAATTCCAACTTTGGTGGTTCTTCTATGGATGGCTTATCTGGAGGTGTTTCTCTGTTCTCTAAGTGTAGGGGTTCGAATTCAAGATTTCTATCCCAAAACCCTCTGCCCTCTAAAGACAACACCCATTTTGCCAATTCTTCCCCACTCACCTCATCTAAATTTACCAGACATGTAGCAAGAGGGTCCTCAATAGTCAATGTTTCATCATCAGTTTATACGATTACATCCACGACATCAATAAGAGAGTAAGTGGCGAATTAACTCGGCCGCCTCATAGATTTCTGCACATCGAATGTTACATGTTCATCGTTCAATCTCATCTTGAGCTCCCCAGTTTTACAATCAATAAGATCTTTCCCCGTGGCCAAGAACGGCCTTCCCAAAATTATGGGAATTTCTTTATCCACCTTGCAATCTAGAATCACAAAATCTGCAGGGACACAAATTTCCCTACCTGAATCAGCACATCATCCAAGATACCAGAAGCTCTTTTCACAGTCTTGTCAGCTAGCTACAACAATATAGATGTGGGTCTAGATCTTCGAATCCCCAGCCTCTTATAATTCTCCAGGGGCATAAGTTTTATGGTAGCCACCAAATCACAAAGTGCCTTGGCAAAAGCAAGGTTACCAATGGTGCAGGGAATTGTGAAATTCTCAGGGTCAGACAGCTTCTCAACAACTGGTTTAGACACCACAACACTGCATGTCTGAGTAAGACTGGCCAAGTCTTGGAAGTCAAATATTTGGGACATCAAGTCCTTCATCTGTTTTGCATAACCAGGCATCTCCTTCAATGCATCAATCAATGGAATATTTACCTGGATTTGTTTCAGCATCTCCAAGAATTTCTTATATTGTTCCTCTTTCTGGTACTTGGCCAGCCTCTGTGGGAATAGTGATGGCGGTATGTTCTTCTCAACAATTTGGATATTTTCTTTGTTAGACACCACCTCAACTACCAGCTCCTGGCTACCTCAACTTCTTTCTCAACCTCAATCTGTATGTTATTTTCTTCCTGGGCATGTTGTACTGTCACCTCCGTCAGTTTCATTGACTCATCTAGCTCAATAAGCACTGGTACAAGTGTCTCAGCCTTTCTGCTTTCTCAAGCCCTCTTTTGTTCCAAGTATAAGTGTCTGTCATTACGTAGACTCACTGTCGTCAGCTGCTTAGGGCCTTGATCTTTGGGATTTACCTATATGTCTGCAGGAAATGTCCCAAGAGGGTTGATTATTCAAAGACATAAAAAATTGGCCCATCTGTACTTCAATATTCTTAATAGCTAACTCATGTGCATCTACTCTTTCACTCATTTTTGCATTTAACCCAATAACCTACTGCATCATTGCCTCGAGTCTAGCAAACCCATCTTTATGTCTTCCACCATGCTGCCGATTTTGATTGTTATATCCATGTGGCCTTTGGTAAGGCGTCATATTATTGTGAGGTCTCATACCTCCCATGTTTTCATTGTTGAGTTGTGGTTGGACTGGCCTATATGGATGATTTTATTGGTCCCAATTCTGACCACCTTGTCTCTGGCCCCCGTAATTAGATACCTAATTCATGTCTTCAAGGTAGTGATGATGATTACTTTTTGCATTCCATTGGTTACCAATTGGCTGACTAATGCAAGATGTGCATAGGTCCCCATTGATAGTCTCAACAATGTGTACATGTTGCTTCTGCGCTAACTCTTCCACTTTTTTGGTGATTACACTCATCTCTGTCATTAGTGTGGCCATGGTTTCAACAAGAGTGTTGGATGGATCTAAGGACACTGAGTGAACTATTGGAGTGATAGGTGCATTCCTGATTGTCCACCCCGAATTTTGTACCATCTTATCAAGAAGACTCTGGCTTTTTCTTCATGTTTTGCTCAAAAATGCTCCACCAGTTGAAGCATCAAAATTACCCTTCACACTATCTGCCAAACCTATGTAATCCACGCCCCCAACATCTGATCTGGAATACTGTGGTGCCGATATATAATCAAAATTCTTTTGAATCATTCCCATGTTTCTTAAAGTGTCTCCATTGATTTTTGTTTGAAACTCAATATTTCATCAATTTGTTGAGCAGTCTTATTGGGTAGATGAAACTTGTTACAAATTACTTGACTAACTCCTCCAAAGTTGTTATGGTATTAATGGGGAGTGAGTTGGCTAAGTCTGGGCAGCTCCTGTCACTGAGAATGGAAACAACAACAGCTTTATTGTTTCCTGAGTTATTGGGTTGCCTTCGAGTTTTGTAGATTGACAGAAAATTCTTCAAGTGTTGTTGAGGATCTTCGATTTGTGATGCCGAAAATAGTCCCTTGTTTTGCAACAAGTGCAACATATTGTTCGTAATTTGAAATGATTCAACCTATAACTGCGCGACTAAAATCTGTGGCCAAATTCTCTGTTGTGGGTTGTGCCCAGTCATATAGAGCAACCTCCGGCATAAGAGGCGCTATTGGTTCCACTAGCACAACTGGGTCTACCACATTATCCCTCATGTCTGATTCGAATTATTCAGTTATTTGTCGGGATCTCATAATGCTTCAATTACTTTACGGGTTCTCGATGAGTTTCTAGGCATGCACCTGTATAACCAAGCCAACAAACGTTAAAATTTCAATTTATAGATTGGAAATAGAGAAAACTAACTGCCTTAAGAATTTTTGTAATTCTTTCAGTTGTAATTGATAACACCCTTAATTTCCCGGCAACAGGGTCAAAATTTCATCACTCCGAACTATGTCTTATAAAAAAGACTAAGTGGTGTTGCAAATATAATCTGAATATTTAGCCCAGAGTCGAACCCACCAGGAATTAACATATGAATTACTCTTATTAGACTCACTAGATCCTACATAGGCAACTTCCCAAACGTTTTGAATCACAATCAAGAATATTTTTACTAACTATAACTGACTGAAATTAAGTAACTAAACACTAACTATGATTAAGTTGCAAACAATTAAAAGAATGATCTAAGGTTGCGATTTACCCTATTGATGGAATCCCTTCCTATTATGTTTCACATAGATTTCCTAATCGTCTATATCAATAATGAGCACGCTTATCACCGTAAATCTCTCCCGGGTAATCATGACAATTTACTAGACACACTTTCCCGATTACGCTAGCTGGTTCTTAATACAGCTCACTTTAGATCGCACTCAAAGCTTTGTTATTCCTAATCCCGCCTTTAAACCCTCGGTTATTGATCCCTCATATATTTTGGGAGTGGTATTGTTCAACAATTACCTAAATGTGCACTCTTTCCCGAGTAATACATACTAAATATGCACAGCTAATTGATGATCCTATCAATTAACTACAACAAGAACGTAGTTGAACAAATAGAGATTAAATCGGGCAAACTATAATAACATAACACGAAATTCATCATTCAAGAGGTTCCATCAAACCCTAGACTAAATATTTAGTTATTCATAGCAAAGCAAGATAAAGCCACAAAAGTATTCATAATGTGCAAATAAAGACAACAAAGAGAAGATTGAAAAACTCTAATGGTTGATTGCTCTTCTCCCACTTGTTCTTGCCTCCAATTCAATCTAAAAACCTCAATAATGTCCCTTTTGGGCGAGCTGGACTTCTTATAGAATAAGTAGAATTATCCCTGAACTTCCAAATTTACCCTTGAATCATATTTTTTCGAACTGGACTAGCGCGGTTGCGCTACTAACCGCACATATGGCATAGTATTCTGCCTCGAACTCCTGGGCTAGCACGGTCGTGCTAGTGGGTGCGCTAGTCTGGGTCATCATTTTAGCCCTTCTTTCTCTCTTTTTTCAACGTACTCAGTTCCGATGGGCCTTTCTTGCTTCAATTTAGCTCCAAATACAGTTCTAATTCCTCATACGCGCAACTGCTCCTGCCAAACATGAAATTCACAATTAGGGTCAATTTATCATCATTTAACTATCCTATAATAGTGAAACATAGTCAAGTTGGAGCATAAACAGTCACCAAATTACATGAATCTAGTCTATTATCAATCGTAACGACAATGTTTTTGCAAATAACACCTATCATTACACTGGCAACAAAAACTACTTATTTAACAAACATCCCTAGGAGCTACAGAATGAATCACATCGCACAAACCACGTGAACATCACTACAAACTAAATATTGACTACTAAATATTGACTCAACTTCACGATGTGGTGGACCAGAGGGGTCTTTCGTGATTCACCGGGACATTGGATCTATGACTTTGCAAAACACATACCAAATACAAATGTATTCCAAGGGTTATCCATTGCAATTACCCAACGTATTCATCCACTACTGGTTGAAACCGACTCTTACGTATTACTTCAAATTCTACAAACAGCAGGTCGATGCTCCATGAACTGATAGTCCACATCTATGGAGAGGGCAATGGAGTGGCGGATGCTTTAGCAAAATTTAGAAAACTGGCGTTGGGTTCAACTACACAACATAGCATGCTTTTTGAAGATCCTCCTCCTTTTATTTCCATGCAATTAGATTTTGATGTAATTGACACTAGCACTAGCTGTTCAATACTGTTTTCTGTAATCGCTTAACTTTTATTAATGCGACGATAGTATTATCATCAAGCACAATATATTCTGTGTCATCTAGTGAACTACAAGAATTACATAGATACCAATATTTTAGATCTGATGTCTACTATTTGTAACTCAAAGTTATAATTAAGAATAAAAGAGCTACTGGAACTTGTCTAGACACCATTATTTCTTCTTCTTTGGCCTCGCTGCTTCTTTCGCCTTCTCATGGTGATTTTGTGTTCTAGTTCTTCAACAATCCAAGAAAGCCAATTGAGATTTCGAACTGAAAGCATGATATATGCAATGGATAATGAAATAATTAATCCACTTCCTTATACCATAAGAGCAGCTTTCCAAAAATCATTGAGAAGTGCTTTCTTCGTCCAAAACGCGTGTTGTGTTATTTATCTTAGGCATCCTGCTACTTGGAAAACTGGGAATCCATCATTACCTTCATATGAGTTATTATCAAAGGAATGGAATTGAGGTCCTTGAGGAATGCATCCTTGGAGATGATTGTATAGTGGTGTACAAATACAAGATTCTCACTACTTCAAGCTCCGGTCCCTTTGTTACCACAATTACCGACTCTTCATAATATCCATCATCACTTGTTTGATCAATTCTCATCATGGCTGTAAATGCATTGCAAGAGAGATCCAATATATGAAGGTGAGGAAACAAGTTTTTAGTCCTTGAAGCTCTGATGGATCCATGCAATTTATTTGATCTCAAGCTTAAAACTTGTCATTCAGGTGATTCTTTCCTAAATCAAGAACTTCCAACTCTTTGCAATTGGCTAAAGATTTTGGGATTTTCCCTCTACCTTATTGACATGCAAGTTGAAGCTTTTAAGTTTACTTCCAACTCTAAAAAAACACTTAGTTGAAGCTCAATTCACAAGAATCATATCTAGGGTCTCTTTTTTTTTTCTTTCAAATAGACAAATACGTAATTGGTTTAATGTTAAACAATTGAACTTCTTGAATTTTTTAACTTCTTCATTAGGGAAACATTTATTTATCTAATTACTAAAAGCAAGAAATACATAACCCAATATTTTGTTCAAGTCAGCGCACAAATCTTTCAAAGGAAAGCTACATGGGACAAAACTTTTTCTGAGTCATTAATAATTGTTGAAGAGATGATATATAGAATGCACATGTTTGGCTACTTGTTCTTTCCTATTTCTACATCACATTTATAGCATTTTTAGTGAAGAAGGAAAAGAAAGGGACAATTTCAAATGAGTGATACATAGTAAGTCAATGCACAAGTCTTTTCATGGAAATGTTAATGAAAGCTACAAAATATAATAAGCTTATTTTCTGCAGTTAATTAAGGGCTAAATATTTATTAAAAATGGATTTTTATTAAACTTTAATAAATGGTAATTGATAAAATCAATTTTATGAAACTTTTCTGCAATATTTAGGACCGGACCACTTCGCATGCAAAGACTTCTCAGGATCAGTTTGTCCACAAAAACAAAATTTCTTTTTTTTTCTTCAAAAATGTGTTTGTCCATAAAATTTTATTAAGTTTTGAATTTATTTGGAAAACGGAAATGCATGTCTAAACATTATTTCAAATTCTGAATATCATTTTTCGCCGATAAGCAAAAAATTTAACCTTACCATAGGTTATTGTATAAATAATCAGCTAATGCAAAGTTACTACCACTGTCTCATGAATGAATAACACAACAAAAACAATTCAAGAACTTACTCTGGAAAGCAATACAAAACTTGGCACTGACTTTGTAATATTACAACAGTGATTAGAGTCGAACACAACACTTCTCATAGGGCGAAATCTACAACCAATACATTTGGTTGATAAAAGAATATACCTAAGAGATATATAAATCTATTGCTGGCAGAAACATAAACTCCCCCCTATACATGAAACCTACTCTTTAACACATACCTACCAAATGTTAAAGCAGAGGGAAAAAGCAAAGGGAGAAGTTAAGCAAGGCAAAGTAAATCCTAATCTGTTAGTAATTATTCACCACCACCTGCCAAGATTTGCACATCCCCATCGAGCCCTAACTACGTCCCAACAACCCAGACCACCATTGCAGCGAAGACGTCAGTACAGAAAGTCAAAACTTACAAAAATGACCAAAATAAAGAGTGTACACTACAGTGAGTAGAGACCAGCTACTGCAAAATTGAAACTATATCTGAATTTGCAAACTGTGGGGCAAAATGTGGGTGGTTAGTCCCAGGCACTAGTCACACCAGCACCACCATATGATGCAGCATAACCACCAGATGCACCATAGCCACTGCTCATATTGGCGCCCCCACCATAGTAGTCTGTGACCCCTTGATTGAAAGAGGTATCCTTTCGGAAATCACGCCCGCCAAAACGATTTCCACCACGACGATTTTTGCCGCCTCCATGTGAAGATCGAGCAGCATAGCGAGAGAGCCAAGCAGGTACTTCTTGGTTTGCTTCTTGCATCAGATCGGCCAGTGCTCTTGCCACTGAGGAATGTTCTCGTTAAAGAAGGCTGTTGCTAAGCCTGTTTTTCCTGCTCGTCCTGTCCTTCCAATACGGTGGACATAATCATCAATGTCATTTGGAATGTCAAAGTTGACAACATGTGCAACATGGGGTATATCAAGACCAACGTGCTGCCACATCTGTTGCAACCAAGATTGGCGTGCTACCACTTTTGAAGGATCTCAGGGCATGTTCCCTTTCCTGCCAACAATGCACAATAATAATTGATCAAGGGGAAAAATGAAGTGAAATCCCATCCATAACAAGCTACTTGAAGGAGTAAGGTAGAAAGGGTTTCGACTAATGATTAACCATACCACCAAAGTAGATATATCAGCAAAGGCATCGTGAACCTGATTCAATTGAAGAGAGATACTATGCTCCAAAAAACATAAGCTAATTTGACCAGTTAACTTCAGCAATTTGTACATTATTATCAAACAAGGAATCCGCTATAGCAGAGATGATCTTGGACAACACGCGGCCCCAAAATATCACAATGGCATACAGATACTTTTTGATGTAGACAATGGAATACAGATATTACCACCCCCTCTGCAGTGGTAGCAAGACCACATATTGTCAATATAAAAGAGATCATCAGGATTATGAAAACTGAAATGCCACATTTAAAGCTTAATTCACATAAGTATATTAAGAATCGCAACTGAAGTATGTTAAGTCTTTTTATATGACACAGCATAATGCAGTTGACAGAAAATCGGAAGTCATTATAGGAATTTGTCCACAATCATTTCAAAGAGAACATCAAGGTTTTTTATGCCCCGCTTCAGCCAATATGCAACCCCCCCCCCCCCTAGGTACTAACTGCTCCAACAAAGAAAACTACTCTATCCCCAAGAGTTGAAATATGACACAGTAGAGATAGGACTGTAGTGATCAAATAAAAGGAAGAAGAGTTGGGAACTAATCCCAAGTCCTTCCAATCTCAATGTGTATACTTCATTCTTCTAAGGGAGTAGCATTCCTCGTCTCATTCTTCTATAAACGAGAGAAGATAAAGGAAAAGCAAGAACAGAAGTTTCACATGCCCAGTTTCTCCAGCATTGCCTTCCGAACCCAGAGGATCAATATAAATTCACCCTCCATGTTACACGGTACTCCATGTTTCTGATTCAAAAGAGAATATGGGGACTGGACATTTTCTTATGAGAAAAGCAGGGAACTGAACACATTTTAAGTCAGCCAAAAAGACGAACCAAAAAAGTTTATTTGAACTCGTGAAAAAATACAAACAAGCATAAGAGAATCGGGAAAAAGAGAACTTCAAGGCTTTTTATGCTCCGCTTCAGCCAATATCCCCCCCCCCCCCAAAAAAGAGAGAGAGAGAGAGAGAGAGAGAGGTATTAACTGCTCCAACAAAGAAAAGTACTCTATCCCCAAGAGGTGAAATATGACACGATTGAGATAGGACTCTAGTGACCAAATAAAAGGAAGAGGAGTTGGGAACTAATCCCAAGTTCTTCCAATGCTAGTGAGTATACTTCACTCTTCTAAGGGAGCAGCATTTCGCATCTTCATTCCTCTATAAACAAGAGAAGATAAAGGAAAAGCAAGAACAGAAGTTTCACATCCCAGTTTCCAGAGTATTGCCTTCTAAACACAGCTAAACCCAGAGGATCAATATAAAATCATCCCATGTTTCTGATTCAAAAGAGAACACGGGGACTGGACATTTTCTTATGAGAAAAGCCGGGAACAGGACACTTTTTAAGTCAGCCAAAAAGACAAACCAAAAAAGTTTATTTGAACTCGTGAAAAAATACAAACAAGCATAAGAGAATCAGGAAAAAGGTCAAAAAGAACATCACTTATAATAGAGAATAAACAACCATATCAGAGCTAAATGTCTCACGAGATCAACCAACCAGAATCACACTAGAGAAAGCATTGATACTGTTAGAATATGTAATAGTAGAACCCTAATCCAATGTGTATTAGGAGTAGCCTAATCCAATGTTTATTAGGAGTAGGATACGTTATGTGTATATATATATAGGGCTCATTGTATCATGTTTAATATCAATTATATTTTTCTCCCGTGCTTTCTCACATGGTATCAGAGCTTTGGTGAGATAATTATCGTTGTGCGTTATTCCAACGACATCGGGAAGAAATAACTCAGTCACCGTGCAATTTTCCGGTGACCGAAGTGACTAATTGCGTCAAAGTCAATAATTATCAATGTTGTGCAAAAACCAACACCACCACAAGGTTCCCAAGAGAGATCCGACCAAACCCCAGCAAACCCCACCGGAAAACTGCCCTTCACGCGCCCTCACGCGCCCTCACGCGCCAGATGTATTAAGGTAGATCCGACTCACGCGCCCCACGCGCCGGCGGGTGAGCACTGTTCCGGTGAGATTTTGACGAAGGTCCTTCAGGGCAGTTGGATCGCCCTCAAATTCCGAGCCCACCCATATTTTTACTTTTCAATTCCGACAACCTTGAATTTTCTCCGGTAGCTACAGTATTTTCTCCGGCAGCTACAGTATTTCCAGTTTCCATTTTCAGTTGATTCTTTCTTATTATTTGGTGATAATCCAACGATGTCATTGGGACTCGATGCTTTCGGGTCTAGAAACCCGGGTTCGATGTTAAATACATATGTAACATGCTCGGTACATATGATTTATATGCACCAGCTTGAGGGGGAGTGTTAGAATATGTAATAGTAGAACCCTAATCCAATGTGTATTAAGAGTAGCCTAATCCAATGTTTATTAGGAGTAGGATAGGTTATGTGTATATATAGGGCATTGTATCATGTTTAATATCAATTATATTTTTCTCCCGTGCTTTCTCACAAATACCTGCTGAGTTCTATCGCCATGAATAGCAGTAGCAGGGAAACCATTCATACAAAGCCAATGCTCCAATGAATCAGCTCCTTTTTTTGTCTCAACAAAAACAAGGGTAAGAGCTTGCTGAAAATTAAAGACCAGCCGAATTAGAATTTTAAACAACAATTCCTGGCACTTGAACCAAAGATTAAATAGGAAAAGAAAATTGAACAAACTCTCACAGGACAAATAGAAAAGAACAGCCATAAGATTCGCTTATGCATCTCACTCTTCAATACGGGTGAACACTAACATAACATGCTAAACCAGGAATGCAGCAACTTGTGCAAATTGCTAATTTTAAGCAACGACTATCTGCTTTAACATCTTCATTAATCTTTACACTGTTCTAGCTCTAATTTCTCAAACAGAAGGCTCAGAATGTATACTTACAGGCCGGAACAGCATTGTATTGCTCAACCTACCTAATAAACACCAATAATTAAGTCAAATCGAATAAACAGATGGCTAATACCTTGCCATGAGCACCATTAGCCCTCTGTGCATGAAGGAGATCCATCAAGTGGCTTCTCTTGTCAGTCTCCTGAACGTATTCAACTCTTTGGACAATCAGATCAGTACTAGAGCCAACCCTTCCCACGGCCAAAAAGATATAATTTGAAAGAAAATCCAATGCCAGTCTCTGCAATATGGAAGTAGCAAACTTGTCACCAAAATGTATATTCACAGTGATAATACCAATTCACTCCCTATGCTATTAATTGAGCGTAGATATAGGCAAAAATCAACTGGAGAAACAGAAAAGCTCGGGTCAGCTCGAGAACAATGTAAATAAATATTGTGGCAGCAAGAGGCATATCCAGCTTTAAATTCAAAAATATAAGTCTACAGGATAATCAAGATTTAAACTTTTAAAAAGGCTAAAAGAGAGAGAGAGAGAGAGAGAGAGAGAGAGAGAGAGAGAGAAAGAGAGAGAGAGAGAGAGACAGAGAATAGGTTGAAAGGCAAAGAGCCCTTCCAAACAGAGAACTGACCTGAATCTCTTTGGGAAAAGTGGCACTGAATAGCACTGTCTGTCTGACACCTGGTGGAGGCAGGTCCATTTGTTGCACAATATTCCTTATTTGAGGTTCAAAACCCATATCAAGCATTCGATCTGCCTCATCTAAAGCCAAGTACCTTATCATCTGTAACGAGACTCTAGCTCTCTCGAGTAAATCAACCAATCTTCCAGGTGTTGCCACAAGAATATGCACTCCTCTCTCTAGTTCTCGAAGCTGTCACGCCCCAAAAACATCTATAAGCAACTCTGAACTGCTTTTAATGATGATAGACATTTTAATCTATTTATTGAGCACATATGAGGTGTCTCTCTCATAATGCATGCGTGAAACCATACAACAATTTGCATATTCACTATCTTGTAAACCATTCAAAAATTGTCATGTAATTATACTAGAAAGAACCTCTTGCTGAAAGATAAAATTCACTGAATTCAAGGCCAATTTCACCCGAGTACAACTTCTGTAAGACATCAAACAAAATTGGGAAAGATAAAGCGGGTGCAAAAACATGAAAAATGCAGGCAAGATCGAGCTTCAGTGAAAGCAATGTTCTTCTTTCACAAAAAAATGATCTCTCTGATAGGCATGAGAAGTTCAAAGAGCCTCAACATCGAAATTCTAAAACTGGCCAATGACCAATGGCTTTCATCCCTAATCAATGTAAAAACTTTTATCCTTTATCGCTGTAGAGGAATCTCCAGGACAACGTAAATTTTGTGGCGAGTGTATGACACAAGATATAGTCATTTCTTCATTAGAAACCAAATAACCGAGCGAACTGTAGGTAATTGAGCAACAAGGGCATAACAAATAATGCGCTTGCGTGAAAATTCAAATAGATGACAAGCCACAGAATGATCTCAGCTGAATAGAATAGACAAAAAGTGAAAGCACCAAGCAAACAAGAGAAGAAATACAACCTGTTGGTTTACGGGAGCACCACCATAAGCAACAACCACCCTAACACCAGTCTGATATGCGAATTTCTTAGCTTCATCATGGATCTGCAAGCCAAAACACGACATTCAATAACTTTTTTGAAAATCAAACCATACAGCATAGTCCAAAGAAACCAAATTGATCTTCTTACCCGCACCCTTTTGAGTGCATAGACCAACAAGCCCCATAAACTTACTTGGCATGAGAGCTCCCTTGTCGGAGAAAGAATAAGAGCCAGTGGAAATGCCATCTGCGGACGTGGTGGTCTTGGAAATTGGCCCCGCATGATTCCACTTATGATGGGGAAGTAGAAAGCAGCAGTTTTGCCAGAACCAGTGCCATCAAATCTCTACCAGAGAGTACAATTGGTATCGCATACCGTTGCACAGGGGTTGGCTTAACATACTTGCATCTCCTGATATTTTGGTTTACAGCTTCACCTAGATCAATCTCAGCAAAAGTGTTTACAGGAGGGGGCACATTATCCCCACTTGTCTCCACAGGAATATCCTCGTACGCATCAAAGGTGATCCCAGAATTCTCTGGTTCAACAAAGGGTTCAGCATCATCATCTGCAAAGAGGTTAGCTTCCCGCTCCCTCCTCCTATCCCAACCACCTGTTCTGCTATTCCAGCCCCCGCCACGGCCTCCTCCACCACCATAACCAGATTGGAAATCATTCCTAGGATCACTCCAACGACTTCCACCTACATTTGGGCCACCATAACCACTTTGGCCCTGACCCGATGCAGCAGCCCCAGCATAGGAAGCCTGTGCAGGAGGATCAGTTGAAGCAGGTCTATTTCTAAGATGTGGTGGAACATATGCTGACTGTGGGGGAGCAGCAACCAGATTCTCAGCTGCAGAAACCGAATCAGCCCACGATGTTGGCATAGTCAAAACACCTAGAAATCAAAACCCAATACCTTCCCACAAGTTCTTTCTACCAACACAAAATTCAGCTAACCTTTTTTTCAACAGGGATAGGTTAAGAAACCCTCAAATGCAAGTTACTTCTCCTTCCTAGCACCAGAATTCCCACCTAAAAGCTAACAATTTTCGTCAACATCAAATCAACTCTCGAGCTTGATGATATTTCATAACAAATCAAAACAAGGAAAAAAGAACATCAGCAAACATATTCAAAATTTACATGCAGAACAATAATATTCAAACACCAAAATGGTGATCTTACAACTGATCAAGCATGTAAAACATGCACAACTACCGATATCCAGAAAATGCAACCTAACCAACAGAAATAGAGAAAATGCACCCAATATTCTGCATTTCGGAGAACCAAAACAGCAAAATACAAAAAAAATTATTGCATAATAATAGAAACATCAAACCCACATAGAATCCAATCAAATAAAATGAAACAAAAAAAAGATCTTCTCTCAAAGACAAAGCAAGAGAAACAGATAAAATGCAGCCAAAATTCTACTTTAAAAACCCAAAACAGCAAAAACGAAAGCGCTGCAAAATAAGCACATTTTCAGATAAAAACGAGAAAACGAAAAAAAATTCCAACCCAACAACAACAACAAAGGAAAATGCAAAAAAGATTCTGGCTTTAAAAAAACAAGCAAAAACAAAATAATTGCAGAATTAGCACATGTAATTGAGATTAATTTTAAAAACAAAGAAAATGAACCAAAACTCCGGTTTTTAAAAAACGTAAAACAGAAACAGCAATTTTTACAAGAGATGCACATCAAAAAACACAGAATTCAGATAAAAATCAAAACAAATAAAATAAGAAATAAACATGTGAAGCATGAGAAAGTTAAAGAGACAGAGAGGGAGGGAAGTGAAGATACATACAATGAAAGAAGTGAAGAGAAGAAACCATAAGTTTGAGGAGGAGGAGGAAGAAGAAAAGTGCGATCGGAAAATGCTAAAAATATATATATATGCTTTCTCTCTCTAACTTGTTTTATGCGTCTCCGCTGATTCAACGTAAAGTGGAAATAAAGGAGAAAAGGATTTGAAAGAAATTGAAAACAAACAAACACGAGACGAGAGAAAGAGCCAATACCAAATCTTTGGGGACGTTTCTTCTCCGCACGTTCTGCTTACCTTCTCCTTATTGCGGCTGCCCTAAATTTTTGTTTTCATTTGCTATACATATCTTATTATTACTTGTTACTAAAATATTTTGTTTTAATCCGATGGTCTCGAAAATATCTTTTTACTTTTACAAAGTAAAAATAAAATATGCATATATATTATTTTTTTCAGATTTCACTTGTAAAATTAAATTGAGTTTATTGTTGTTTTTTATAAAATATAAAAATATATAGTGAAGTTGCAAAATTATTAACAATATTGTTACGTTTATGTTTAACTAATCTCAGTATATGCGCGTTGCGCGCAATGAGTTTAAGCTATTTTGAAAATTGAATAAAATGTTATATTAAAAATTATGTTTAAGTTAAAAAAAATTATAAATTCATGATGATGATTGCTAGTCTTATATAAATAATTTTCAAATTTGACGAATAAGAAAAATATTTATAAAAGTAAACTTTTACTCAAAATTAAAATTTTAAAATGTTAAGAATTTGTGCATAGTTCAAATATAGAGAAATTTAAGTCGCATATTGGGCGTGTACCTCATATCATTAAGAATAATTTTAATATTCTATATAAACAATCATACAATAAACATGTAGAAGATATGATTAGGATGAAGTAACACTGATTTCTCGTAAATATTTTATAAAACTACTATATTTAATTTGTATGACTTAATACTAAATTTGAAATAATCAATATATATTTATATATATATATATATATATATACACACGCATATACACTTTTTAATATTAGTCAAATTAACACATTTTTTGAAATAAAAGGGTTTGGTTCGATAGCTCCTAGAGAAAAAATGACTAAATAATAATATAATGCTAAAAGTAATAAATTGATTGAGTATTCTACAGTAAATAAGTAACAATTTGAATACTGTGTATCACTTAATATAGAAATGTATTACGTATAGTTCATATTGTATAGTTTTAAAATAACACGGAGAGAACTATAATTATGTTATTTTGTTCATAACTCTTGTGAAGATACGCAATACCATAATATTTTCTTATAACCAAAAATAAATTAATAATCAATATGGTCTCTGTTTAAACTACATAATAAATTCTAATTGGATATGATGAGGAATATTATAGTTAAGAAAAATAAAGATATCAGAGTGATATTGTACAATGACATGTACTAAGTGCGTGCTTTATAAGTTTTAAATTATTTTTTTATTAGAATGGTTAAAAATTTCTATATTCCTTATTATGTCAATCTTCTATTTTTGATATTTTTTCGTTTTTCTTACTTCTAGTATAGTTATTGTTACATAGTTGGAAAGGACTCTTGTAAATCTTAATTGATTTTAAAGTCTAAATATTTTGAATTCCTACATTATTCTAATAAGGATAAATTGTAGTAATCAAATTTTAGTTGATTTTGAAGTCCAAAAACATAAAAAATAGTTAAATGACTATTTTTCTAGTATGAAATTGATTTTTAAAGGGTAAAAAATACGAACGACATTTCACTAAGGGTCTTTGCGCTTTTAATATAGCATAGATAGATATAAATATAAATTACTAATAATCATTCTGCTTGAATCTGATATCATAAGTCATATAGCTTCTGCTTTTTCGGGAAAATTACATAATTTTATACTTCTTTAGATAAATGGCCAAATATACCATGTACTAAGAGAAAAAGTTTAAATTAATCTTTCGTTATATTGGGGTCAAATATATGACGTAATACTATTGGTTCAAATATACCCCTCTTTTGTTAAGTTTGTCCATTCAAATCCTATGTGACACTGATATTTGATGAGGTGGATGCCACATGATATGCAACATCAGCGTCCATAATCCGTATATAAAAGATTAAAATTTGAATTACAATATTTTTTATGGCAACGGCAATGGTGGCAATATTGGTGGAAGGAAAAAAATTTTAGTGGTGAAATAAAATAAAGGAGGAATAAAATGGGTTAGGGCATTGAGGTAGCATGCTGTTAGACCCTTAACTTTGGTCCTCGGCAGATGTGGGTTGTGACAAGGATTTGCATGATGGACTTGTTGCACGACCCTTAAAAATTGGGGCAACATCATGACGACAGCTCGGCATGACGGACAATGCGGGGCATGACAAAGGCACCTTGGACGGAATCAAGGCGCATCTAACTTAGGCGCGCGGGTTGGCAAAGTACTTGTGCGGCAAAGCTATGTCAAGCAGGGGCAAGGCATAGGAATACAAGGCATGGCAAGGCGAGGCATTCAATGACAAGCAATGTGGGCAAATGACTTGGGGGTCAGACTCGGCAGTAGGCTAGTGGCGGACTTGTTCGGGCAAAAGGACTGGACAATGACGGACAACTGCGGCGGCGGCAATAAGCTGAGACATTGAGTGAGAGCAGTGTCGAAGACCAAGGCTGGGCGCAATGCCAGCCTTAGGCGCGGATCAGCTCGGCCAAGGCACACATGCAATGCACATGGAAGCAGTTGGCGGTTGCTGCCACTCTCCTACAAACATGCTGATCATGGGACAGACATGCTGATCATGGGAGCAAACATGCTGATCATGGACCATGAAGTGCTCACGTTTTAGGCATGATAACCCAGCGGTTGGGGCTTGTCAACCGAATTGTAGCCAATAAAATATGTGCCTATGTATTAGCCAAAGGGGCAAGAACTTAGCCTATAGCATTGGTTGCACTCGAAATAGTCTAAGTCACTTCTTCAGGGGAGGAAGTCTTGTTTTGGGCAGGGAATTGGGGAATTCTTTGTCTTGGCCATAGGGTTGGCTTTAGTGTTCTTGTATTCACTTTAAATAATACAAGTTGGGAATAGGGATTCCCGTAATCTCGTGTGTCTTCTTTATTTCCGCTGCCTATTTTCATTCAAACTCAAAAACGTCCTAAATTAAACTAAGTGTGGGAAGGCTGAGCCAAGTTCGGAACTTGACTGCCGACAGAGGTGAAACCTCGGCCAGGATTTAAGTGGCCAAAATCGCCCCCGTGACAGTTGGTATCAGAGCGCTGTTGATTCGTGACAACAACACAAAGTTCAACGAATCGAATTTTGTGAAGGATGGCTGGTGGCAACGCAGAACTGAGGGAAAAAGTTGCTGCATTGGAGGCACTTGTCGGAACCACTGATGGGGATCAGTTTCTGACCATCATGACTCGGCTTTCTTATCTTGAGGGCGAGTTAAACAGACTGAGCCAAGAATGTACAGAACTGAAAACGGAAAATGGGCTGCTGCGTCGGGCTGTTGGCAATGATGAGACTCAGCGTGGAGCAGATCGGACCAAGGTCAGAATCCCGGAGCCGAAAGAGTTCACTGGCAAAAGGAGTGCCAAGCAACTCGAAAACTTCTTGTGGGACATGGAGCAGTACTTTATGGCTGCCAAAGTTCGTGATGAGGAAAAGGTCACCATTACAACTATGTACTTGATTGACGATGCAAAATTATGGTGGCGAACACGGGTGGCTGATGATACAAGTGCTGGTAGGCCAAGGATCGACTCTTGGGAAAGGCTCAAGAAAGAGTTGAAGGATCAATTCTTTCCTAGCAATGCGGGCTGGATTGCTAGAGACCGTTTGAAGAAGCTGAAACAAACTGGATCAGTGAGGGAATACGTCAAAGACTTCAGTTCTTTGATGCTGGATATTAGCAACATGGCTGAGGAGGACAAGTTGCATAATTTCCTTTACGGGTTGCAATCGTGGGCGCAAATGGAACTTCGAAGGCAGAATGTGAAAGACCTTCCTAGTGCCATTGCGGCTGCGGATGCTTTGGGAGATTTTCGGTGGGGCCAGGAGGGTTCTGATTTCTCTACTAATTCCAAGTCCAAGAACGGAAACAAGGACAGGACAAAAGAGTGGAGAAAAGCTGGAAACGACAATGTTGTTGAGGGCAACGACATTGAGAAGGAAAAGCATGGGGCTGGACCTTCTTACAAGGGACAAAGCAGCAAATTTAATGGCTGTTTCATTTGCAAGGGACCACACATGGCGAGAGACTGTCCCAGAATTGAAAAGCTTTCGGCGTTGTTTGCAGAAGAACCAAAAGAAGAGGAGGATCAGGAGCAAATATAAGCATATGTGAATCCTTTGAGGGTGTTCCATAAAACCGAAGCTAGTTCGTCGAGGGCGACGAATCTTTCTGGTGGGGGTGGTTTGTTAGACCCCTAACTTTGGTCCTCGGCAGATGTGGGTTGTGACAAGGATTTGCATGATGGACTTGTTGCACGACCCTTAAAAATTGGGGCAACATCATGACGACAGCTCGGCATGACGGACAATGCGGGGCATGACAAAGGCACCTTGGACGGAATCAAGGCGCATCTAACTTAGGCGCGCGGGTTGGCAAAGTACTTGTGCGGCAAAGCTATGTCAAGCAGGGGCAAGGCATAGGAATACAACATGGCAAGGCGAGGCATTCAATGACAAGCAATGTGGGCAAATGACTTGGGGGTCAGACTCGGCAGTAGGCTAGTGGCGGACTTGTTCGGGCAAAAGGACTGGACAATGACGGACAACTGCGGCGGCGGCAATAAGCTGAGACATTGAGTGAGAGCAGTGTCGAAGACCAAGGCTGGGCGCAATGCCAGCCTTAGGCGCGGATCAGCTCGGCCAAGGCGCACATGCAATGCACATGGAAGCAGTTGGCGGTTGCTGCCACTCTCCTACAAACATGCTAATCATGGGACAGACATGCTGATCATGGGAGCAAACATGCTGATCATGGACCATGAAGTGCCTACGTTTTAGGCATGATAACCCAGCGGTTGGGGCTTGTCAACCGAATTGTAGCCAATAAATATGTGCCTATGTATTAGCCAAAGGGGCAAGAACTTAGCCTATAGCATTGGTTGCACTCGAAATAGTCTAAGTCACTTCTTCAGGGGAGGAAGTCTTGTTTTGGGCAGGGAATTGGGGAATTCTTTGTCTTGGCCATAGGGTTGGCTTTAGTGTTCTTGTATTCACTTTAAATAATACAAGTTGGGAATAGGGATTCCCGTAATCTCATGTGTCTTCTTTATTTCCGCTGCCTATTTTCATTCAAACTCAAAAACGTCCTAAATTAAACTAAGTGTGGGAAGGCTGAGCCAAGTTCGGAACTTGACTGCTGCACGGAGGTGAAACCTCGGCCAGGATTTAAGTGGCCAAAATCGCCCCCGTGACATATGCTACGTGGCATCCACTTGAACATTGGATAAACTTAAACATAAGAGGTATATATTTGAATCAATGTTACTGCATGGACATTAACCTCAACTGATCTATGCTTGCCTTGAAAGTATATTAAGTTCCTCTCGTGCCATATTAGATAGACACTCCCCGTTAAGGTTATTCTAATTTTTCGTACTTTATTATGTATTACATAAAAATAGTTAGTAAATGTATAGTTTTACCTTTTTTAAACTTAAATAAAATTGAGTATATTATGCTTTTGGTCCATAATACGTGACTATTTTATTTTTTTTATTTTTGTTCAAAATAAGTGTTAATTAACATAATAAAGAAGTAATTAATCTTATTTATTCAAAATTTACCCTTATTTACATATTCCAATGTGTCAAGGTAAAAATAATTAAGGTCAATTTAGTGAATACATTTTTTTTTAAACTTCGTATTTTCTTAATGGTTGTGTCAAGAGTAAAATTGTCACTTATTATGGACTAGAAAGAATAATTTAATGTAAATATTGAGAGATAAATTTTTACCATCAAAGATGCGGGATTTTAATCTCTTTCTTAAATATAAGTATCCCTATAAGCTTTCAAAAAGAAAATATAATTGATAAGAAATTATCTTTGCGATGTTAAGTTTATTTAATTATTCAAAAAGTATAGAAATTCGATCACAATAAAGTTATAATTCCACATTTACGAGGGTAGATTTGATGAGAGTTTAATTTTACCCCAGATATAGCCAGTTAGCTTCATTCGGGTTTGTGATCACACCACTAAGTACTACAATTGCAACTACACAAATTTCGATCCATAATTTCAACTAATAATAAGCTTATTCCTAGTCATTTTTATGGGATTAGCACTTTATTATAACTATAAATGGTAAATTAGTTAGTTTCACCAGTTTGGAAATATTTTGTATATTCTCTTTATGAAACTAATGCCTCATTTGTTTGCACTTAATGGATGTCTGAATCTTAATCATTCAAATCTCAAACACTAAGTCAGTTTGTTTTTAAAGTATGAATCTTAACTGTTCAAATTTATTATTAGGTGTATTTGTTTTTTTAATTTCACAATCACTTAATGGGTCTGAATAGATATGTATGATTAAGATCTATAACAGAGATTTAATTTCATTAAGATGCTATCACATATTTATTATTAATTGCCGCTATCGGCTACCATTATCAACTACCACCACCATCATACTCAACCTCCGCCCCGACCACTACCACACTCAACCACAACCACCCCCTCCCCCCCTCCCCCCACCACCACGCCACTACCACCATTCTCAATCATAGCCGCCACCACTATCAACTATCACCACACATTATCCCCATCACTCCGACCACCATCATTCTCACCCACAATCAACACTTATCCACCTCAACTATCACAACTGTCCACCCCATCACCATCAATAACCACACTCGGTACTGCCCATCTTATAACCTACCACCACTCACCCACCTTCCTCAGTCATAACTATTACCACCACCCGCTATTATTAACTATCATCACCCACCCCCAACATCTCCTCTTATTCTTCATTGGACGGTTCGGATGGACTTCGTTCTTTCCCAACAAATCATAATCGCCACCACTACCAATCACTACTAGCATGAACCGCGTTCAACAACCAAAACTACCACCAACCACCACCTTTAATCGATATTCACTCGTTAGCCATCACCACCAACAACTATCATATTTTAAAAACTTATATATTTTATTGATAGAATATTAGATTAGTTAGTATTTTATTTGAATTTTATGTTTATTAATTTTCAAATAAAGATAAATTTAATACATTCAAATGTTAAAAATCAAACAATCTTAATTATTTTTATTCAGATCTTAGTACACATCTTAATATATTCAGATGTATATTCATATTCAGATGTCGTAATCTTAAAAAAAAATGAGGCCTAAATGAGCAAATTTTTTGCAAGTCAAACTTCAAAGAAGCTTGCTCGTGATTTCAATTTTCACGTGAAGTATTATAACACCCCATGCTTTAGTCAGAGTCCACATGGGCAGAGGCGGATCCGACCATCACAGATTTGGGGCTTATGAGTTCTACCGTAATTTCAGATAATATGCAATAACAACTGAGATCACAGTCATATATTTACCAATATTTAGTGAATTTCTTAATATAAATACATTGGTCTACACAAGAGTTACTGGGTTCCCGTAATATATGCATTAGGTTTGCCCCTACATATTGGCAAAACACAAAAGGGATGCTAGGTATATAAATTAATAAGCCTTAGACCCTTGTGACACGTTTTAAACTCGTGAAGATCTAAATTCAGAGCGAACAATATTACTAGTAGGATTAGCTGTTACAAGTATCCTATAGTTTTGGTTTCGTAGTTATTTCCTTTTTATCGATGACTTGAATATTTTCTATTTCTTGTCCTTAGTTTAAATTGTTCGATTCCATATCATTACTGCTATCACTATTCTACTCAATTTATCCGAAAGTTGTTTGTATTTATATGCCTTCTCTAGGTCTAATGTTCCTTAAAGACTTTAATTTTGTCAGCAGAAACTATAGCTAACTCATGAGCCACGAGGGATTTTTTGTCGTTCCTATAGAAGGAAGGGTAGTAAAATTTCAAATAGTGTATAGGAAAGGAAAAATTTCCAACTTATAATACTAAAGAAAATAAATTACTCCACATCATTGACTCATTTAGCTGACCCAACCGTCTTGGAATTGAGACATAACTATTAATGTAACCACTACCCTCTCTATGTTTATGCACAGAAAATGAAAGAAAAAGTTCAGCGAAACCTTTTTGCACAATGAAAAACATCATTTTCTTTTGGTTTCTCTTCTGATGTCCGGTATCCGCATTGAAATCCGACTACATCTAGACTCGAGCCGCGTGAGGCCGCATTCGGGGAGGGGGAGGGGGGGAGTGCTCCCTACAAAAGATTGTGCCATACCTAGGGCTCGAACCCGAAAAACATCATTATCATAACCACAAAACCTTCTTGAGCTGTCTTTTTATGGGCTGGGAATAATCTCAATTTTCAGCTAAGACTGTAAAGAGTACCTCATTTTTCTTGACAACTTTTTCTACTGAAAGTAGAACTACTGGCTTAACTCTGAAGATGCAGATTCTATGAGTAGTTTGCCTTATAGATGCCTTAACAGCAAAAGCAAACCATCACTCAAGGTTCAAGTAACTGAAGTTTTTCAAGTCTCAGAGGGAAGCTTGGTGAATTTGTGAACTTGTGCTCATCATAAAACCTATTCTATTGGAAGTCAGATAACAAGGTACACTTTTACCTTCCGATTATGACAACAACCCAGTATAATCGCACAAGTGCGATCTGGATAGAGTAGGATGTACGCAACCTTACCCCTTCCATGAACGGGCAGAGAGACTGTTTATAGACCCTCGGATAAAGATTCCTTCAGATTATGACACTAATAAAATAGCTCCTACATGATAAACGATAAAGGGAACGCCTTCCATCTCAAAGCAAACAAAAATAACAACTTGTTCTGGACTCAGAAGAGTACTCATTACGGATAAAGAGCAGAAACTTTTATCCAAGAGTAGGATGCAAGCAAATGGCATCATTATTTGGGAATTTCATTCACAACTGAAAAAACCCCAGACGATGGAGTTTTACAAAGAAATCTAGAAGTAGTTGCTGCTGTAAAAGTTTTTCAGGAAATTAGAGCTGCCCTGATCTTTGGCTTCAAGGTCCTGCACAAGACCTTGGTTACCAACGACGTATTTGCCAACAATGTGGTGCCTCTGCTTGGAGTGGTCCACAAAGTTCTTCAACTCTTCCATGCCCTTAAACAGCAGCATATCAATTACCTGTAGGATAGAGATGAGTTATGAGGACAATGGGACAACCTACCTCTTGCTGCATAATTGAACACCGACATTTTACTAAAACATTTTTCTTACAACGTAAGTAAATTTCATTAAAGAAAGGAGCAAAGCCTGTAAACAAAGTATACCAAAAAGTAGAAAACCTACAGAAACATTTTACTGAAACATATAATAGGATGGTAGTGGACACATACCAAATTATAATAAATAGCAATATGCATCTTGATGAGAATTCTCATGAGGCAAGTTTAACTTCTAGAAGAGTAACAGTCTACGAACTCGAGGTGTAAAGCAATACCTGGAAGTTTCTCTCTTCTCTTTTTGTCCTTTCCTAATTTATTATGTTTCTGGGTAGGGGGTGGACGACATGCCTTAAGGGGAAAAAATTGTTGCCAAGGAGGCTAGAGGGGTGCAGAAGATTATTTTAATTACTCAGATTATATAGAATCTTTATCCAGGGTGAACCATTTAGAAGTAGCACCTTCCCAACCAGAAGAAAAATAAAAAGAACATATTGTGTACATAAGTTTGATAGAGAGGGCAATATAGCTTGATAGATATTGGCTAAGGCTACCGTATTGGCTAAATATTTGAGTCTACGAGGGAAGACGAAGCAATGTTACAGTTATTTCCTTTTGATCTCCATTATTGTACCATGAGAATGCCAATGTGATCCTTTCAATTAACTAGGACACTATACAACTAAAATACTCTGTTTTCCTAAAAATCACTCACCAAATGAACAGAGATGATCATACTGCTCCACCTGAAACAACCCCCCCCCCCCCCAAAAAAAAAAAAAAGAAGAAGAGAAGAATAACCCAAATAGCCGGCCACTCAACCACTTAAAAATATGCATCATTTATGTATTATATATGTATAATTCTGTATAATCAATGTATAAACTATGCATATGGCTAAAAAAAAGTAAACAAAAAATATGTCCAGCTATTTGTGTAAAGATCCCTCAAAAAAATATAAAAAAAAAAACTGAAGGGGAAAAAAGGGAGCCTCTTATGTTCACTCAAAGTACAAAATACATTCTGGATGCCTTCTTTATAATTCACTCACTAGGAAAATGAGACATCAATTACATGATAAAGCATTTGCAATCTTAGAGAGAAACGCTCGCTTAATCCAACAGAAATAATTTAATGCAAGAAACAAAAACCAAAATTGAAACAAGCAGAAAAGAGAAGGAACAAAGACATCGTTTATATTCTTTTGTATAACGTTTCTAATCCAACTTTTTATAATCTGCTTCATGAGACGTCTGGTCCTGAATTGTTCAATACTCTCATCAATAAAACCTTTGTTATCCAAAAGAAAAGAACAAAAACAAAATAAAACAAAAAACATAAACAATAATAAAAGAACGGAAAAAGGAGATCATATACACTGTATGCACTAAATGGTAAGAGAGTATCTAACACAATATGAAACCAATTCTGTAATAAAGAAGACACAAGAGGTATCTAATGAGAAATATTTAATGAATACAGAAATCACAACTTGTGGAATTGCAAGCGCAGAAAATAAAGACTTGGCTATTCTCGTCCTGCAGGGAGAAAATATTATGCAACTATATATAGCCTTCTCTTCCCTCAATCTAATAGTGTTTTTGTATCCACGATCTTGAATGATCATTAAGAAACTCTACCTGCATACCTTGCCTAACCTCTGAAGAAATAATAGCAAAATCAATAGATCCATCATTATCGAGAGCAGGGGGGCTGAGCAAACAAACTTTGCTCTGATAGGAAAGCAAATATCAAAGAGTTCCACATATAACATTAAATCAGAGTGGCATCTTGACAATGCACCATCAGATTCTCCAAGTTAGAGAATAAGCAGAATTCATTTATTTGCTGTTTAAATTTGTTTATTTTTTATAAGGGAATGCATATAGCCGCTTAGTATCACGGCCTTAGTCTAACTACAAAATCACCAGAAGCCCATTTTATTGGTCAGCAATTTCTTTGACTAAAATATTCTTCTTTCTGCCCTGTACGTACTTTTACAATAGAGATCTTCAAATATGATTTTAAGCGCCGGCATCAATCAAACCCATATTTGCATCTGCTCTTTTCTAAGTAGGTCAACATCTCAAGACACTACAACAACAACAACAAACCCAGTTTGATCCCAATATGTGGGGTCAGGGAAGGGTAATCTGTACGCAGACCTTACGCCTACCTAATGCATGTATAGAGGCTGATTCCAATAGACCCTCGGCTGCTCAGGAATGGCAAGAAGAAGAAGATGAGGGAAGCAAGGAACGAAGAAAGATGGAAAGAAAAAAAAAACGGATAAAGGATAAATAGTATCAAATAATAGCAACAGGGAATACAATACCTGGGGCGAACAAAAACTCATAACGTAATAAAAATCTAAGACTATGAAGGGACATGCATGCTACTAAGTCTATCGTTGAACACTATAAACTACCTACTAACCTTCTACCTTAATCCTCGACCTCCACACCCTCCTATCAAATGTCATGTCCTCAGCGAGCTGAAGCAATGTCATGTCCTGTTTAATCACTTCTCCCCATTACTTCTTAGGCCTACCTTGACCCCTTTTCAAACTCTCCATGGCCAACCTCTCGCACCTCCTGATAGAGGTATCAATGCTTCTTCTCCTAACATGTCCAAACCATCTCAAGACACTGAACAACAGTAATAAGTCTTTCTGAATCCTACAAGCAACTACCTAGAAGAAGAAGCCACATTTAGACTTAATCAGCTACCTAATCAAACCCAAAACTAGAATTCTGTTAAAATTTTGTTTTACCGGTTTGGAAATCCAAAGTAAGAAATTTCTTTTGATGAAGAAATCCAAACTAAGAAATTTATGAAGCGTCAAAAGGCTTAAATGCTATTTGGATCCAAATGAATAACCGCCCAGTTCAGACTTGTTTGCTAGTTGTTAAAATCCATTTGATTCACCTGAGTATCGGTTCAAATTAGCGACCAATTATATCTTGCCAGTGAAGTGAGCTAAAATCCAATAATGGATGTTTTAAATCCAACACTTCAATTCATTTCAGTTCAGCAGCAAACTTGGCTCCAGATTCCCGCACATACTCCTATATCTCCTCCCTAAACTCCACTCACCCTCAACTCTTGAAAACAAAAGGGAAACACAGAAATACTAATATTTTCCGAATGGAGAACATTATTCTTCAAGAAAGGTCAAAACTTCCTCAAATATGGTAAAGATTAAGATATCCTAAGAACTAAATTAAGAAACTTTATAATCAAACTTCATATTTTTCCCTTGTCTCTTATACTCGATGACTACGGCATACACAGCCCATTTACTTGCATAATCTTTTCTATCAAACAATTCTGATACATCATTCAATTTCTATATCTCACCATTAGTCATCAGCAACTACTTTTATCAAATCAATCAAATAAAGTCACCATTGTTACACTGCCAATTACCAAGAAATGATAATATTCTCTCATTTGAACCGGGTTTGCCTGAATTGGCGGGTAAAAAAAGAGGGTTGTTGTAAATTAACAGCCAAAATAAAAATAGTCTAATTACCAATAATACATATGATTCAGTAACCGGACACCAACTGATAATGAGATAATTAATAACTAATTTCGTTTTAAGGAGGAATAAAAGAACAGAGTACCTTAGGATTAGTAACGTTGGAATTCTTACGAACTTCAGCAGCGACAGCGGAACGGAGTTGGGAGGGAGAAACGACGTCGTACAAGTTGTAGATATCCATGATCTCAGGGATGGATCTGCAACACATTCTGAAGAATTCTAAGGTCCTGTTCTTAGCCTCAGCCAAACTCGCCGAGTTCGGTGGGACCCTCATGTTTCTCACCATATGCGCCATTTCCTTCTTGATTTTTCGTTTGTTTCTTCCTTTTTGTTCTGCAATCGCGTGAAGAGCAAATTGAATGAAAAATGTTGAGAAATATATATATATATATATATATATATATTACTAAAAGAAGAGGATAAAGTGATATGCCAATAAAAAAATTTTATTAAGTAATGTAATAATATTAAATATTGGATGATATAATAAAAAAATATATAATTAAAATATTATTCAATACGCTCCCTATATAAGTCCAGTTAGTTTAACAGAGATTTTATTTACTAAAATTTAGATAATATTATTAAGAATAATAGAATTAAATTTAAAATAAAAACATAATTCAACAGTAATAAATTATAAATTTTTTCATATATGACAAAAGAAAACGAATATTAAATATTAATTAATATAATAAAAAATATATAGAATAAAAAAATTATTCACTAACTATATAAGTACCTTTAATTTAATAGAGATTTCATTATTGGGTATATCGTATTGACAAGTAATATGATAATTGAATTTTGTTAAAGCAATACAATCTAATAGGATCAAACAAGTCTGATTATAATTTAATTTAATTAATATTTTTTAATAGTGATCGCGCATCGTGCGGATACGCTTACTAGTATATATTATTAAAAAGAAGAGGATAAAGCTATTACCTTAAGCCAAGTGGCAACATAAAAAGGCCATGTGGCATAATGAGTTACTCATTAGTTTTTTAGTTAATAATTAGTTATTAGTTATTATATTTGAATTTAAATATTTATACAAAAGAAAATAAGAAAAAATAAAAAAACTACCCCATATTTGTATATATATTATAATAAATATAGATATCTTATAATTATTTATAATTAAAAAATTTAAAATATAAATATATAAAAATAACTACCCATTCAAATTGGGTGGGAGTAGTTTCAAGTTGGAGTTTTAAATTATTTTAAAATAAAAAACAAAAAAAATAACTATAATAGAAAATAAAAAAAGAAGAAGAAAAACTACCTATTAAAATCGGGGATCAGTTTCAAGTTGGAGTTTTAAAATAAAAAATGAAATTAACAAAATAAAAAACTACCATTTTATATTGGGGAGTAGCTTCAAGTTGGATTTTTATATTTGTTTTAAAATTAAAAAAAAAGCAATAAAAAACTTTTGATTCAGATTGTAGAGTAGTTTCTTTCCAATATTTTATATTTTATATATCTTCTATATGTTATTAAAAGGAGATGATAAAGCCCTCTCGTTAATCTAAGCGGTACTCTAGAAAAAATCCACATGGCGAGAGGAAGGAAGAAGAATCCGGTGAAACAGGTGATACCGGAGATGGAGAAAGTGGAAACACCAGCTATGAATAAGCCTACTCAGTGGCTAACTGGAATGGGTTCGGCACCGATAGTTTTTCGCAACCCTAGCGAAAATGGAAAATCCGGGACGCAGATAACGCCGGAAATTGGTGTCCAGCAGAGGATACCAGTAACGTTTGGTAGTTTTCTACCGTTGAAGTTCCAACCTATCAGTGAGGAAATTGTTGAAGGTGAGGGGGATTTGCAAGAACTGGAACGAGTCGATTCAGTTCATCGTCGGCTCCATTTCTCTGCACAAGCAAAGCAAACTCAGATTGCTCAGACTTCTGGAGTTCCTCTGACTGAAAATGGCAATAGAGACACTATGCAACATAATCGAAGCCCTCAAAAAGGGAAATCACTAAGCTATGTACCACCTGCAATGCGAGATGGTACGTTTGTGGTTCAAATTGATGATGATGATTCTAAGGAACAAGAGACTTACTAGAGAAATGCTCTGATAGGGTTTGTACTACGAGAAGACCCGTATGAGCGAGCTATGGACAATTTCATTACAAACGTTTGGGATTTTGTTCCGAAACCTCAAATTCTGCATCATGACGAAGGGTATTATATTTTCAGATTTGATACTGATGAAGAAAGAGATCTTGTTCTCCAGGCTGGCCCATGCACTTTTCATAATAAACCATTGGTGTTACAACAATGGAGTATGGACTTCAAGCTCTTGGGAAGCTAGCAAGTGTAGTTGGGAAACCTATGTACACCGATAAAATCACTGCTGAACAGGAGAGGATTTCGTTTGCTAGAGTACTGGTGGAAACAGATACTTCCCAACCTCTGCCTGAGACTCTGGAATTACATACTAAGATGGGGGTTACCATACAACAGATTGAATACGAATGGAGGCTAAAATATTGTAGTGATTGTGTTAGGTTTGGTCGTTGCACTGAGGACTGCTGGTATAAAAAGAGGCAGGGCAATGAGGAGGAAGCAAAGATCCAACATAGGGCAGCAGGGGTAAAGCAGAAAGTACAGAGTGAGATATGGCAATGGATACCAAAAATAAAGAAGGATAATGTGAAGGCAAGAACTGACAGATCAGTGGAGGAAGGTAAGCAGAATGAAAATGCTGGCAGCAGAGTGAATGACAGAGGTTTAGTAAAAGGCAAGAATGTACAACAATGTGATGGTGCTTCATTGAACACAACCAACAGCTTCTCTTTGCTACAGTTAGGTGATGATCCAGGGGACGCTGGCCCATCCAGCTTCACCCGGTCATGATAGTCTGCACATGGAACATTAAGGGTCTAAATAAGGCCCACAAACACAAGGAGTTGAGACTCTTTCTGAATAAACATAAAGTAGATTGTATGGGTTGTGTAGAAACTAAAGTAAAGGAAGCAAAGGTAAATCATATTGCCACAAAACTGGGAAATGATTGGAGACATACTGGAAACTTTAGTGAGCATGCCAATGGAGAATCTGGATACTGTGGAATTCAAAAGTGGAGATGCAGGTTTTGAAGGTTGATGAGCAATTTATTCACTGTGAGGTTAAAGAAAGGGGTTCTACTTTCAGAACATTGCTAACAGCTGTATATGCTAATAATGAATTGAGCAAGAGACAACAATTGTGGGCCAAACTGGTGACCTTAGGGGCAACTATTCAGGGCAGTTGGCTTATCAGTGGAGACTTCAATAATGTACTTCACACGGATGACAGAATAGGTGCCCCAGTTGTTCAGCAGGAGATTCAAGGATTCCAGGACACTCTCAATGCTCTTCAACTCTCTCAGTTGAAGAGCGTGGGCTGTTTCTATACGTGGCGCAATAAGCAGAACTCAGAGACAAGAGTGTATAGCAGAATTAATTGGGCCTTTGGAAATGCACACTGGATGCAGGAGTACAGTCACATTGAAGCTGATGTATTGACCCCGGGAGTCTGTGATCATTCCCCTATCCTATTGCAGTGTAACACTGAGCAACAGAGAAGGAACAATCATCCTAAACCTTTCAAACTTTATTCATCTGTTATGGACCATGCAGAATTTCCTGGCATTGTGGAAAGAGCATGGAATCAGCATCAGTAGGGAGGGCCAATGCACAGAATATGGAGTAAGTTGAAGACCCTAAAACTGGAGTTAAAGGAGCTGAATACCTATATGGCAAAGTATAGGTTACATCTCAATGAGGGCAGAAGCTAGAAACCATCCAGATCCAACTGCAATCAAATTGTCTGGATAAATGGTTGATTGATCAGGAGAGACTGTTACTTGTGGAGGTGGAGAAGTGGAGCAATATAGAGGAGTAGATCCTACAACAGAAATCTAGAGCTCACTGGATTACCTGTGGAGATGCCAACACAAAATACTTTCATGCTCAACTAAAGATGAGGACAAGCTTCAACACTATCAATTCTATATATACTGAAGAGGGGATTAAACTAACTGATCCCAGGAAGGTGGAAGCAGAGTTTGTTGCATGTTTCAAGTCACTACTGGGGGGAACAATAGCATCATCCAATGTCCAAACACTGAAATAATTCATCAGGGGCCCTGTCTCACTTTACAACAGAAGGATGCTCTTGTTCAACCAGTAACAAGGGAGGAAATACTATAGGAAATAAAAGACATGCCACATGAAAAGGCACCTGGGGTGGATGGTTTCCCAGTGGAGTTTTTCATCAGGCAGTGGCATATTGTAGGGGATGACATTTGTGAAGCTGTGACAGATTTCTTTACAACTAGGAAACTACATTCTGGAGTTAGTAGCACTGCACTAACTCTCATTCCCAAGGTACAGAATCCAACCAAAGTCAAGGATTACAGGCCAATTGCCTGCTGCACAACTCTGTACAAGATCCTCAAAAAGATTATTACAGCTAGGTTTAAAGGGGTTATTGACTCTCTAGTGGGCAGGTCACAGTCAGCTTTCATCGAGGGTCGTAGCATTATTGATAACATCTTATTCACACAAGAATTGTTCAAGGGCTACTCTAGGAAGGGCCTCTCTCCTAGGTGTGTGCTAAAGGTGGACCTAAAGAAGGCTTACGACTCAGTTGAATGTGTCTTTCTTAGTAGATTGCTGCAGGATCTGGGGTTCCCTTCTGAATTTATAGGGTGGATAATGGAATGTATATCAACTGTAACCTATTCTCTCAACTTCAATGGAGGTCTCACTGCTCCATTTAAAAGGAAAAGAGGTCTGCGACAAGGTGACCCGATGTCACCATACCTCTTTGTTCTGGCAATGATGAGAAAAGACTTCAGGTTCCATCCTAAATGTAAGAAGTTGGGTGTAGCACATATTTGTTTTGCGGATGATCTCCTCTTGTTCTACAAGGGTTGATATTCAATCATTCAGCCTACTAAAACTGATTCTTCAGGAATTCTCTAAGGTCTCTAGTCTTCACGCAAATGTTGACAAGAGTGCAGTGTACTTAGCAGGTGTAAACAACTGGAAGAAACAGGAGATTCTTCATATACTGGGATTTCCAGAAGGCAGTCTCCCTTTCAAGTACTTGGGGATGCCTCTAGACTCGAAGAAGCTGTCTATTGCATAGTGCTGGCCACTGGTGGAGAAAATTACACAGAAAATAAACTGCTGGTCGTCAAGGCTTCTATCTTATTCTGGTCGGCTTCAATTGATAAAATCTGTTCTATTTGGTATTCAAGCCTACTGGTCCCAGATTTTTTTATTGCCCAAATTTTTTTTGAAGATGACAGAGGCCATCTGCAGATCCTATATGTGGACTGGTTCTGCCACAGTCTCAAGAAAGGTCCTGATTGCATGGGACACTATACGTTTGCCTTACACTGCAGGGGGTCTGAATGTTTCAGACCTAGCTAAATGGAACAAAGCTGCTGTGGTCAAGCGCTTATGGGCATTGACTAAAAAGAAGGATAGTCTATGGATAAAGTGGGTTCATACTTTCTATATCAAGAACCACTGTTTTGAATACATGTTGGTGCCTAGGGTTGCTGCCTAGGCAATCAGGAAAATCTTTGAATCGAGGAGTCTGATTAATGGTATTGCAACACTCAGTGGAAATCTGGAAAATAGATTGAGCCAGGTGCAACAGGGAGAGTCCTTCAGCATTAACAAGCTATACAGACAGCTTCTTCCTCAATGCAGCAAGGTCCAGTGGAAATCAATCATATTACAGCCTCAACTATATCCCAGGTATAAGTTTATACTATGGCTGGCTTTACCTAAGCGACTTGCAACTGTGGATCGACTCCAAATGCTAAATGTTGTGGTTCCACAAGATCGCATTTTCTGTGGTTTGTATCGACAGACATTTGAGCATCTTTTCTTTGACTGTTTGAAAACCAAGAGCTTTGGTATCGACTCCTCAACTGGTTGGGCCATAAGCGTACCATTGCTGACTGGCAGGAGGAATGTGCGTGGATTAGTAAGCTGGCGAAGAGTAGAAATGGTTTAGCAGAAATTACAGCTTGCCTATTTGGGATTGTGGTGCCGACGATATGGAGGGAGCGGAATAAATTGAGATTCCAGGGAGGCATGTTGATGAGCGACACCGTATGCAAGGAAATCGTAGTCCATCTTCATTGCAGAGGTGCTTCAAGGCATAAGTGGAGGGCTGTCCTACATAGCTTAGATCATTTTCCCTAGTTTTAAATGAGATATACTTTTTTCACGATAGTTGTATCACACGTATTATCATAGTGTGTTTTGTTTTTCCTAGAATGATAATAGGGTAGTGACTGTGTATAGCATACGAGAATAGATGGTTAGCATCTATGCTTTGTAATTATACTTTTTTTGACGAAATAAAATAGAAAGCTGTTTATTCAAAAAAAATTATTTATTAAAAAATAACAAAGAAATTAACTACCTAAACTAACTACTCAAACATAGGTGAGGGCTGGGTATATCATATTGACAAATAAGATAGCAATACGTTCTAATAGCATAAAACAAGACCCATTATAATTTAATTTAATATTTTTTAATATTGACGCGCATCGCACGGATACTACTACTAGTGAGAAGAAAGAAGAGGAAAAAGAAGCTTCTAGATTACCTGAAAGTGAATGCAGAGAGAAAGAGTTCCAACGGGTATGTATTGTCAATTAAAAGAAGAGAATAAAATCATCTCCTTAAGCCAAGTGGTAGCATAAGAAAATGTCACGTGACATAATCAATTACTAATTAATTTTTTAGTTAATAATTAGTTATTAGTTATTATATTTGAATTTAAATATCTATAAAGAAGAAAATAATAAAAAATAAAAAACTATCCCATATGTATGTATGTATGTGTGTGTGTACATACATAATATATATATATATACATAATATATATATATATAAATATATACATAATATATATATATATATATATATATATATATATATATTGGTTACTTTATTTTAATTAATAAATATAGATATCTTATAATTATTTATAAAAAATAATAATTATAGATATATAAAAATAACTACCATTCAAATTGGGTAGGAGTAGTTTCAAGTTGGAGTTTTAAAATTATTTTAAAATAAAAAACAAAAAAGTTTAACTAAAATAGAAAACGAAAAAGAAGAAGAAAAACTAAATATTAAAATCGGGGAGTAGTTTCAAGTTGGAGTTTTAAAATGAAAAATAAAATTAACAAAATAAAAAACTACCATTTTATATTGGGGAGTAGTTTCAAGTTGGTTTTTTTATAATTGTTTTAAAATAAAAAACAAAAATAAAGCAATAAAAAACTTTTGATTCAAGTTATGGAGTAGTTTCTTTCTAATATTCTATATTCTATATATCTTCGACTAGGGGATTACAGCTAGACAGATATTATATTCGACTGTATTCATAATATATAATTGTGAATATAGTAACGTAAATTTCGCAAATCGTGTTATATTCAGCTGATTGTAAATAGAAAGTGAATCAATTAACACAATAAACTCCTAATATAACTCAACTAACTCAATTATAAGTCTGAATGCATAAAGCCATATGAATACATAAATTATATTAATTAAAAAATATGAATACATTCATGGAATATAGCGAGACATTGAATACAATGAAATACATTGAATACAGCGAGATACATTGAAATACAATGAAAAAACGCTAACAGACTCTTCGAGTTGCTCAGCCGACAAACTTCGAGTACAGCGATGTACATTGATATACAATGGAAAAAAAGCTAACAGACTCTTAAAGTTGCTCAGCACTAAAACTCTGTCGTCATTGTTCAAGAATAACCCTATGTCGTCTCGTCAGTAGTAGATTTCGACGAATTTTCACTTTGTTTCCATCGATCACTGGTGAAACAAAATTACTTTGATCGCCGGAGATTTTCAATGGAGGAATGGCATGAACACTTCGTTTCCATCTTTGCCGCATAACTTTCAATGGAGATTTTCTATTGATTTGTGTCTAACACTTTGTTTCCATCTTTGCCGCCAAACTTTCACATATTACTGTTACAGCAGCATTGCAAGATTGAAACATATGCATTGATAAAAACAATAAAAGATTATGTGGGTGGGAGAGAATTTCAATTGCTGAATCGTGTTTTGGCGTGTATCAAATTAGAGAGAGAGTAGTGAAAGAATTTTACATCAAATACGGTAATTATGTGAGAGAAAAATATGAAAAAGGAGAGAAAAATAATAATTAGCTTATATAGTGGCTGAAGGGTAGGAGTTAACCATAAATAGATATTTTTCTATAAGCATTAAAAGGTAGCTATCAAATATAATTTTTTAAAATGATATTTATTTAAAATAAATAAGGTGTTAAGCTTTGCGATAGGAGGTAAAAATTCCTCACTTTTATTTAATAAATAAACTAAACTTGGATTATCCACCATATAAATTTTAGAAAATCAATCATATCTTTCTTCTTTCTATTCATTGTGCTATTTGTATATCATAGCCCTTTACAATTTTGAATTTAAGAAAATAATATTTTAAAATATTTTATATGTAAACGACAGATGTTTTACGTGTAAAAATAAATATTCCACGTGTAAAAAAAAGAGGTAGGATCATAAAACTAAAAACAAGTTTGTAAAAATATAAAAAAACTAATTGACCCACAAAAAAGGGGGATATCAACTAACCAAATGCGCATTCACTCAATGCAGCGACTATTAATTGTAGAAAATCACTCTATCTATGATATGTGCACATTGGTTGTATGAGCATGATTTTCAGGTATAGGTTTTGATGAATGACAAACAATAAAGTCAAGTGTCAAACAACGATATTATATGACAAACAATCAAGAATGAATGGCGAGAAGCATATTGATGACGGAATTGCATAGACAAGCCAAAGACGAGCTCAAATGTTCAAGACCGAAGACCCAAGGCGTAGGTCATTAGGTAGAACCAATGTAAGAGCAACATTTAAGTTATCTCGTCTTTTGGCTCAACATAGGTCATCATAAATATGCATAAAAGTATTTTATTAAATCATATTTATCATAAACATATTTTATTAAATCGTATTTATGATAAACATATTTTAAATACTTCAAACAAAATAATTTTAACGTTTTCATTTTAACCAGAATGGGTTTTGAAGTAAGTTTTCAATTCTGGTATACACAGTGTATATCAGTGGTATATAATCGATTATACAAAGCTGCATAATCGATTATGCTTAGACCATTGCCAGTGTTTTGAACACTGCCTTCATATATCATATAATCGATTATGTGGTATGAAATAATCGATTATTTGGCAGAAAATCAGCATTCTGATTTTCTGAACGTTAGAAATAATCGATTATCTCAAATTACATAATCGATTATATGGCACAAAATCAGCATAATTGATTGCCAATTAAGTAACGGACATGCACCCTTTTTCACCTATAAAAAGAGGTCTTTTGAGCTGATTTTAAACACACAACACCTCCCAATATTGATATACATATTGATCATATTTGAGCATCATTTTAGAGCTTTTGTTGAGCCATTTGAGAGACAAATTTGTGTTGTTCATAGAGCTAAATTTGTATCTCTTTATCCACTCTTTTGAGAGAGTTCTTGTGTAAGAAGAGAAAGGTGTTTGAGAAGAACATATCTTCTCATTTGTCGGGTTCGCTAAGTACCCTAAGTCTTAGTGTGTGAAGTCTTGTGGTGCGGTATCCACGAGCAAGGTGAAGTCTTGGGGTGCGGTATCCTCGATCAATCGAAGTCTTGTAGAGTGTACATCTACGAGCAACTGTAACGGTTTGTTAGGCACCCGTAAGCTTAACAAAGTTAGTGGAATCTCGAGAGAGTCTCTCGGGGACTGGACTAGCCACAGGTTGTGGTGAACCAGGATAAAATACGGTGTGTTCTTTCTTTATTATTTCAATTACCGTATTTACTTTATTCCTGCAATTTTAATTCCGCATTATTTATCAATATTCTCGTGCCTCACTATTCACCCCCCCCCCCTCTAGTGAACGGCATAAATCCTAACATTAATCACTCTAAAGTTAACTAGGAGCATTCAGGTTATATACATGCTTTAGTCGAGCACCTACTTCTGTGCCTTTTGTTAATTAGTTTGTTGCTGCTTCTGTGGTACTTTATGCATAGAGCGCATTAGATTATAGTGATTGTACTGAATGATGACAGGTAAGGTCATATTCTCAGAGTCATCAGGGGATGGGGATGAGGGCAAGAGAGTAAGGGTAGTACGGATGCCTCTACGTTGCAAATTGGGTCTTGGAATATATAGACTTTGACAAAAAAGTTTGTAGAGTTAGCAAAGATTCTCCATAAGAAGAAGGTTAATATAGCTTATCTACAGGATACTAGATGGGTGGGAGCTAAGTCATATGATGTAGATGGGTTTAAGTTGTGGTACTCTAGACACGTGAGGGGCAAGAACAGGGCAGGTATTTTGGTTGATAGGGATCTTCGAGAGCTAACGGTGGAGGTTAGGAAGGTGAAAAAGAAGTTAATAGGCATTAAGCTGGTTTTGAGGGATTTTACTCTAAATGTGATTAGTGCGAATGCACCTTAAGTGGGTTGGATGAAGAGGTCAAACGGCATTTTTGGGAGGATTTTGACGAGGTTGTGCATGGTATTTCTCACACTGAGAAGCTATTCATAAGAGGGGATCTCAATGGACACATTGGGGCGATGTCTGTGGGGCTACGATGACGTGCATGGCGATTTCGGTTTCGGACTTAGAAATGAAGGTGGTACGTCCCTGGTAAATTTTGCTAAGGGTTTCAGTTTGGTGATTGCTAATTCTAGTTTTCCAAAGAAAGTAGAGCACTTAGTCACCTTTCATAGTTTGATGGCTAAGACCCAGATTGATTATATACTCTTAAGGAAGTCCGATAAAGGTCTGTGCACAGACTATAAGGTCATCTCGAGCGAGAACCTCATGACTCTGCATCGACTTCTAATCATGGACTTATACATCATGAGGAAGCGAAGAAATAGGTTTGTGTTTGGGCTACCAAGGATCAAGTAGGGAGCTTTGACAAAAGAGAAAGCACATGAATTGAGAGATAAGTTATTGGTTATGGGAGCATGGAGGAGTATAGGGACACGAGTAATAAGTGGACCGCGACTGCAAATTGTATTAGGGAGGCTGTTAAAGAGGTATTGGGGGTCTCGAAGGACTTATCTAGTGGTTGTATAGGGGACTGGGGGTGGAGTACTAAGGCTTAAGGTAAATTGGAGGCCAAGAAAGTGGCATATCTGAAGCTTCTAGAGAGCGTGGGCGAGGAGGCGTGAATGACGAATACGGAGTTGTATAAATTGGCTAAGAATAAAGTGGTCATCAGTTACTACGACCAAGACCGCTACATTTGAATATTTCTATAAGAACTAGAAGGTTTAAGAAGTTGTGCAGGTTAGCCAAGGTGCGAGAAAGGAAGGCATGTGACCTGGACCAAGTGAAATGCATCAAGGACGAGGACATCACAGTTTGGTTAGACGAGGCACTTACTTACCATAGATGGAAGGCTTACTTTTGTAAGCTCTTAAACTAAGAGAGGGTTACGAATTTGAGATATGAAACTTAGAACACTCTGAGTTTCATCAAGGATTTCGATATTGTAGGTGTATATGAGCTGAAGCAGTTAAGGAGGCTATGTTTACGATGAGCAGAGAGAGAGCGACCAGCCTTGAAGATCTCGATGGAATTTTGGAAGAGCACGGGTAGGGCAGGCTTGGAGTGGCTCGCCGGTTTATTTAATGTCATTGTTAGGACAACGAAGATACCCGAAGAATGGATATAGAGTACGACCCGCTGTATAAGAACAATGGTGACATCCAAAGTTGCAAAACCTACCAGGTAGTGGAGTTGAGGTTGAGGGGGATCGTGGATATTTCCTAAAACCATTTCAAATTTATGCCAGAACATTCAACTACGGAAGCTATTCATCTTGTTAGGAGGTTGATGGGATATTATATGGAGAGGAAGAGGGTATATTGTTCATCGACTTAGAGAATGCTTACAATAAAGTGCCAAGGGAGGTTTTATGGAGATGTTTGGAGGCTAGAGGTGTTCATGTTGATTACATTAGGGTTATTAAGGACATGTATGATGGAGCTAAGACTCAAGTGATGATTGTGTAAGGGGAATTGGAACACTTCCCTAATTATGAGGGGGTTGCATCACGAGTCAACCTTTAGTCTATTTCTATTTGCCTTAGCGATTGACGAGCTACCGTGCCATATACAATGAGAGGTGTCGTGGTACATGTTATTTTCATATAACATTGTTTGAAGGGATATAAGGCGGTGTTAATGGGAGTTTAGATATTTGGAGGAAGACCCCGGTGTTTAAAAGTTTCAAGTTAAGGAGGTTCAAGATAAAGTGCTTGGAATGTAAATTTAGTGGAATGACTTAGGGTGTACACGGAGAAGTGAGGCTTGATGCTTAATTCGTTCTTAAGAGAGGAAGTTTTAAATACCTTGGGTCAGTTATATAAGGGAATTAAGAGATTGGCGGGGATGTTACACATCATATTTGGGAGGGATGGATGAAATAGAGGCTCGCTTCAGGTGTTTTGTGTGGTAAAAATGTGCCACCTAAAATTAAAGATGAGTTTATAGCGGTGTTCAGCCTGACTATGCTATATGGGGCTGAGTGTTGGCTAGTCAAAAACTTTCATGTCCAAAGGATAGATGTAATGACCTGGTCGGTCGTTTAAGAATTTACGCCCTGGTCCCCTATTAATTTCTTCCCCCGTGTTTATTTCTACAATTTTGGTTTGCCGGGACAATCGCTTTGGGTTTTGGAGAGTTTTGGGACACTTAGTCTCTAAATGAGAGCTTAAGTATTGAAAAGTTGACCGTAGTAGGAGCATTGTGAGGACGGTCTCAGAATGGAAATCTGATGGTTCCATTAGCTTCGTTAGGTTATTTTGGGCTTAGGGGCGTGATCAGATTGTGTTTTGGAGGCCCATAGCTAATTTAGGCTTGAAATGCCAAAATTCGAATTTTTGAAGTTTCCTGTCCGATAGTGAGATTTTTATCTAAGAGTCGCAATGGAATTTCAAAAGTTGAAGTAGCTTCGTAGTGTTGAATGTGGTGTGCTTGCAAAATTTCCGGTCATTTAGACGAGGTTTGATAGACTTTTTCATCGAAAGCATAATTTAAGAGTTCTTGGAGCTCTCAGGCTTGAATCCTATGTTAAATTGGTGGTTTGATATTCTTGTGATCGTTCCGATGTTTTGGACAAGTCTTAATGATTTCATGGGATGTGTTGGTACATTTGGTTTGAATTCACGAGGGCTCGGGTGAGTTCTGGATAGGTTCCGGGATATTTTAGATCTAAAATCATAATTGTTGCAGGTCCGGAGGAGTTGCATACTCTGAACCCACCAGTGTGGTCAGCTCAGGATTTTGTGCTGCCGGTGGGGGCTTTCCCTTCGTGTCTAGTTTTCAGAAACGTAAAAAAATCACAATTTGGACAAATGTAGAGAAAGTTACGGCCAAAGAACTAAAGCATATCACTGCAGTAAAATCCACCGCGGATAACACTAGTTTTTGTGCGGTCAATGGTGGTTGTTGTGCAGTCAGCAGTGGTGGAAATCTGGGAGGTGCACTATAGATACGAGGTTTAGGGTTTTATTTCATATTTTGACCTAGAGAGCTCGAAATTTGGCAATGTTTTGAAGGTTTTTCATGAAATTCATCGGGGTAAGTAAGTCTAACTCGGATTTGGCTAGAGTACATGAATCTATCATTGAATTCATCATTTAATTCGTGATTTGGGATGGAATTTGGGAAGAAAATTTTGAAATCTTTCAAAAATATAAACTGATGATTTGAAGGACCAAATGGTTTCGGAATTGGATAGTTTTGGTATGGTTAGGCTGGTGAGAGTATGAGGATTCTGAAAATATAAATTTTATTTGAGATGTGGGCCCGAGGGAAATTTTGGTCATTGTACCTAATTTGCTTATTAGCTTATAATTTAATTGTAAAATCAGTTACTTGAAGTGTTATTTACATTATGAAATTGAATTCAATAGATTTGGGCCATTTGGAGTCGAATACTCGTGGCAAGAACGTGGTCTCGGGTTGATTTTGAGCAGGTTCGAGGTAAGTGGCTTGTCAAACCTTGTATGGGGGACTTTCCCATTAGGTTTTGGTAATGTGATGATTGAAATGCCTTGTACGTGAGGTGACGAGTGCTTACTTATGCTAATCGTTGAAAATTCGCTTTTATCAAGTAGCTTTAATTGTGTTTTTTCCTTTCTATTTATTCTACTTGCACTTTTAAACCTGGTGTTAGTTTTGAGAAGCATGTCTAATTGACTTAATTGCTTTATTTTCTTTAACTGTCTTATTTGTATTATGTAAAGCATGCTAGGTTAGAATTGTCTGTGTTACCTTGTTATGAAGTTGAGTTTATTTGAGTACTCCTTGTACCATTGTTGTGTGTTTTACTTTGGGACTATGGATGGCATCCCGGGATATTCCCTATATGCGTTTGCGATTTGAGCTGAAGTGCAGGATACCAAGAGATTCCCAGCATATATTGAGGATACTGAGAGATCATGGGATACCAAGAGATCCCTATCATACATTGAGGATACCAAAGAGATCCTCGGGATACTAAGAGATCCCTACCATACATTGAGGATACCAGGAGATCCTCGGGATACCAAGAGATCCCTAGCATACATTGAGGATACCAAGAGATCCCTAACATACATTGAGGACACTAAGAGATCATCATGATACCAAGAGATCCCTGGCATATAGTGAGGGTACTAAGAGATCCTCGGGATATCAAAAGATCCCTGACATATAGTAAGGGTACTAAGAGATCCTTGGGATATCGAGAGATCCCCCGGTTATCATCCTTGCTATGCGTGCTATTTCCTTGTGGTTGACTTTATCTCTGTTTCAGTTATTGTATTCGTTATTATCCTGTATTAAATTCTTACTGTAGATTCTCAATTGTATTGTTTATCTTATTCTGCCATCTCTATATTTATTAATCTCACTAGGGCCTGACCTTCCTCATCACTACCCGATCGAGGTTAGGCTTGGCACTTATTGAGTAGTGCTGTGGTGTACTCATGCCCTTTATGCGCATGTTTTTCATGTGTAGATCCAAGTACTTTCACTCAGTCTTATCATCCTTGAGGCGAGGAGCTTCTGTAGAGACTTTGAGGTATATCTGCAACGTCCGCAGACCGAGGAATCCCTTTCTATCTTTCTGTAATAGTATAACCCTTTAATATTTTCCTCTTGTTAGATATTTCTAGAGTTAGAGCTTCTTATGCATCTTTTAGCTTGTGATTTATGGGTTTTCGGGTTTTGGTAATATGTATTAGGTTTTGAGAGTTACATATTGTGTATGCCGAGCGACACTTTAAACGATGTTTTATTACTCTATTTTTCTATTTTAAATTGTTTTTCTTCCGCAAATTGGTTTATCTTCCACAATTTAGGCTTACCTAGTCGTAGAAACTATGTGACGTCACGATGTTTCATTGAGGGCGAACCGGGGTCGTGACAATAAAGGTGGATTGAAATGAGGATGTTGAAATAGATGTGCGAGCATACCAGGCTAAATAGAATTAGAAATGAAATTATCAAGGATAAGGCGGGCATGGTCCTAGTGGAGGATAAGACGCGGGAGGCCCTTGTGGAGGACAAAAGCTATAGCCCACGCCTTCTCTACGGGTGCGGGCTGTCAGACCCCAATCGCCTAAAGTTTTGCCGAATCATATAAAATAATCTGAAATTAGTCACCGCCTCACCATGACATTTCTCAATTTTTGTCATTTTAGGGCTAAAAATTTGGAATTTCATGTGATTCCTATATTTTCGTGTGTTATAACCCACACCTTCTGAATGAGCCAGGGGTGCCGGATTCGAATCACCTAAAATCTTCCATACCATAAAAAATTACCTAAGAAACAATAGTCACCGCCTCTCCATGACCATTCCAAATTTTTGGCACTTTAGAGCCATAAAACTTGAATATGCTTGATACCCAGATTTTCGTGTGTTATAGGTGTCGTGCCCCATTTTCTCGTGAAAGCGGGTTTCGATGTGTGATAACTCTTTTAATTTATTCCATCACCAAAGATCGGGTAAGGGATCAAATTACCTCGTAGAGAAGGTGTTAGGAACTCTTCGAGGTCCACAACTATGGGTCCCGGCCGAATTAAAAACTATGTGGATTATGTAATTGGGCTAGGTGATCAAATAAATAAAGAGACATTAGAATTGAAAAGTCTTACTAACATATGAAAAAAATACAAATCTTACCATGATACGACTATATTCGTCTATATTAAACGAATAAGCGTATATAATAAGTATATCCAAGGAAAAATTGGGGGTCCTATGTTTTTAGCCTAAAGGATCACCCCGTGTAAGATAAATAATACTTCACAACTCTCTTGAGGTAGGGATTGCTCATATTATTCAGCGTACACAGACTATTATCTCCTGCTACCTGATTATTATGTTGAAGTTTTTTACCTAAAAGCGTTCTAATTCAATTCTAGGTCGCACCCGATGCGTGCACTACCCGGCCCATACCTATAGTCCAGATGCTTTGGACCTCTATTTGGGTGGTTCTAAACTTTACTTAGTGTGTTCAAATGATAAAATTAGGCGATATTAAATACAGGTTGGACTGCACATAATAGCAATGAAAGGCTTAAGTTAGCCTCCACACATAAGCACAAAAGCACGTGATGAGTCACAAATTTTCCAAATTATGCAGTGCACATTATTAATCATTAAGTCCTACAGGTAGGATCTCTACGTGATTCTGACTTCTAGTATTAAGCAGCATTCAGGCAAATTGAGTGTTGCAAGTCCTATAGATATGATATCTAAATGTTTTGCGTAAATAGGCAGTGGAGTCATTTGAAAACACATGATTTAGTAGCACCAATAAACAACCCATGGATAGGGTTTTTATCTATTGACAATTGGACTCAATTGTAGAACACTTTATTCCTATAGACATGCTATCTAGCGGGGCAGTGTACTAAAATAATAGAAGCAATTTGACCATTTGGTTATTTGAGATCCTATAAATATGGTATCCAGACTAGTAAGGCATGTGCTACTACATCTTATAGCATGTTGTCTAAGTGTGCACAGTATTACACATGAAAACAAGTACAACAAACACTTGAGCTAACATATTTTTACAAGTTAAGTGAAGTGTGTGCGTGTGCCTCCTATAGGCATGTTTTCTACATATGAAACTAAAAGCATGTAAAGCAAATAGCAAATAGATCACATATATCATATATGCATGTTTTCTACCCATTCATGTGAGAATTAGAGTACCTTATCCCCCTTTTACTAATTTCCCCAATTGTTTTGTTTGTAAATAATTATAGGCCCAAACAATGAAGACAAGTGCAAATATTACATACTGAAATACTACAGGCCTAGTAAACAGAGCATGCCCAAAAGAGAAATAACCCAGTAACAACTGGGCCTTCAACAAGCTCACTTCTACACCCCAAATGTTAGAGTGTATCAATTACAAAACCAAGGATTCTCTCGATTCTCTCAATTATACAAGTACTTTTGGTATTTCAGCGCCATAAAACTGGAATTCCTCCCAATCTCATATTTTGATAAGGAGACTTGTGGAGTAGTACAGGGAGAGGAAGAAAGATTTGCATATGGTGTTTATTGACCTTGAGAAAGCATATGATAAAGTTCTGAGGGAGGTCCTATGGAGGTGTTTGGAGTTTAGCGGTGTTCCGGTAGCGTACATTAGTGTGATTAAGGATATGTATGATAATGTTTAGACTCGGGTGAGGACTTGGGGTGGTGACTCGGAGCATTTCCATGTGGTGATGGGGTTGCACCAGGGATCGGTTCTTAGCCCATCTTTATTTGCCTTGGCGATGGATGTATTGTCGCGTCACATCCAAGGGGAAGTGCCTTGGTGCATGCTATTTGATGATGATATAGTGTTGATTGATAAGACGCATAGTGGAGTTAACGCGAGGTTTGAGTTTTGAAACAAACCTTGGAGTCTAAAGGTTTTAAACTGAGTAGAACCAATACGGAATACTTGGAGTGCAAGTTCAGTGATGGGACCCATGTTGCAGACATAGATGTTAAGTTTGATGCTCGAGTTATCCCCAAGAGAGCGAGTTTTAAGTATCTCGGGTCTATTATCCAGGATAACGGGGAGATTGACAAAGATGTCGCGCATCGTATTGGAGCGGAATGATGAAGTGGAGGCTCACTTCCTATGTTTTGTGTGATAGGAATGTGCCGCTAAGACTTAAGGGTAAGTTTTATAGAGTGGTGGTTCGACCGGTTACGTTGTATGGGGCTGAGTGCTGGCCAGTCAAGAACTGCCACGTGCCGAAGATGAGAGTAATAGAGATGAGAATATTGATATAGATGTGTGGATGTACCAGGAGAGATAGGATTAGGAATGAAGATATCCGGAACAGAGTGGGAGTAGCCTTCGTGGAGGACAAGATACGGGAGTCGAGGATGAGATGGTTCGGACATATTAAGAAAAAAAACGTTGATGCTCCAGTTAGGAGGTGTGAGAGGTTTTCCATGGAGAGTTTGAGAAGAGGTCGAGGTAGGCCTAAGAAGTATTGGGGAGAGGTGGTTAGGCATGACATGGCGATGCTTCAACTCACCGAGAACATGACCCTTGATAGGAGAATTTGGAGGTCGAGGATTAAGATAGAAGGTTAGTTGGTAGTTTATTGTTGTTCACCGATAGTCTTAGTAGTATGTTCATATTCTTATATTTTTATTATGTTATGTGGTTTTGTTCGCCTCAGGTATGGTATTCCCTGTTGCTATTATTTGATTCCACTTATCCTTTATCTTTTTGTTTTTTCTTTTATCTTCCATCTTTCTTTCTCACTTTCTTTCCTCCTCTTCTTTTTTTCCATTCCTGTGCCGAGGGTCTATTGGAAATAGCCTCTCTACCTAGATTATGTAGGGGTAAGGTCTGCATACAGAATACTGTTCCCAGACCCCACTTGTTGGGATCAAACTGGGTTTGTTGTTGTTATTTGTCTCATATTTTGTGTACTATAGCCCATGTTTTCTACATGGGACCAGGCTACCGGACTCAGATGTCCTAATATTTGTCGGGCCATAAAAAATTACCTAAGAAAAAATAGTTACTGCATCCCCTTGAACATTCCTCATTTTTTTTTATTTTAGGGCCATAAAGCTGGGATTCCGCCCGATGTAGCCTATGCTTCATGCACGGGCCCGGGCTGCCGGACCTGGATTGTCTAATATTTTGTCAGACGTATAAAAACGACCAAAGGAACAATACAACATGTTTGGCCAAGCTTCTAAAATCATCTTATTATGAGAAGTGTTTTTCTCAAAAGTACTTCTCAAAAAAGTACTTTTGGTGAGAAGCAATTTGTGTTTGACTAATTAATTTAAAAAATAATTTTGAGCAGTAATTAGTATTTGGCCAAGCTTTTAAAAATTACTTCCAATAGCCGTTTGGCCAAGCTTCTAATCAGCTTATTTTGAAAAGTAATTTTCTCAAAAATACTCTTTATAAAAGTGCTTTTGGTCAGAAGCAGTTTTTGTTTGGTTAATTAATTTGAAAAGTACTTTTGAGCAGTAATTAGTGTTTGACTAAGCTTTTGAAAATTTCTTCTAAGTGTATTTTTCACAAAAGTACTTCTCAGAAAAGTGCTTTTGGAGAGAAACTACTTTTTTCTGCTTCTCCAAAACTGCTTCTGCTTCTCCTCAAAAGTACTTTTTTCCTTCCAAAAACTTGAACAACAACCTCAATTTTGGGCCAAAAGTGCTTTTGGCCTAAAAAAGCCCTTTTGGCCCAAAAAAAGCTTAGCCAAGCAGGCTATAAGTGTACTTTTCTCAAAAGTTCTTTTGGAGTGAAGCTACTTTTTTCTGCTTCTCCAAAATTGCTTCTACTTCTTCTCAAAAATACTTTTTTCCTTTTAAAAGCTTGGCCAAACATGCTAATAGTCACCGCTACGCCATGATTGTTTCTCATTTTTTGTTATTTTAGGGTCATACAAACTGAAATTTCGCTCAATTCCAAGATTTTGTGCGCCATAGCCCACACTTTCTGCATGGGACCTGGAGGTTAAATCTGGAACACCTAAATTTTGTCGAACCATCAAGAATGACCTAAGGAATAATAGTCATAGCCTCTCCAGGACCATTCTTGATTTCTTGGCGTGTTAGGGCTACAAAGCTGGACTTTCACTCGATTCCAAGATTTTTAAGTGCTATGGCCCACGCCTTCTGTATGGACCGGGGAGACCGGACCCGGATTGCCTAAAACTTTGTTGGAGCACAAAAATAACCTTAGGATCAATATTCACCGCCTTGCCATGATCGTTCCTCATTTATTGTGCCATAAAACTTGAGTTTCGCTTGATTCCCCAATTTTCATACGCGATAGCCCATGCCTTCTACATGAGTGCAGGGGGGGCAAACCCGGATTGCCAAAAAAAATTTGAAACCATAAAAACAACCTAATAAAAAATAGTCACCGCCTCGTCATGATTATTCCTCATTTTTTGGTGTGTTGTAGCCCACCTCTTTTGCATTGGCTCTAGCTACCGGACTCGGATCATTTAAGATTTTTTTGGACCATCAAAAATGACCAAAGGGAACAATAGTCACCCCCTCTCCGTGACTTTTTCTCGTGTTTGGTATTTAAGGGCCACAAAACTTGAACTCCGGTCGATTTTATGATTTTCTTGTGCAATAACCCATGCCTTCTACACGCGCCCAGGACGTCGGGCCCGGATCACCTAGTATTTTGTTAGACTATGACGTAAGGATCAATAGTCACCACATCTCCATGATCGTTCCTCATTTTTTGGAGTTTTAGGGCCATATAACTGAAATTCTGCCTGATTCCCAGATTTTCGTGTCCGTAGCCTACGCCTTCTGCTCCCGGACTGACGGACTCGAATCGCCTAATACTTTTTCGGACCATAAAAAATGACCTACGAAATAATATTTATCACTTATCTATGATCATTCCTCTTTTTGGCATTTTAGGGCCATAAAACTTGAATTTCAGATGAATCTTAGATTTTCGTGTGATATAACTCAATCCTTCTACACATGCTCGAACTGCTAGACCCCGATCGTCTAATATTTTCTGGACCATAATAAAATACCTAAGGAAAAATAGTCACCTCTTGCCATAACAGTCCCTTAATTTTTGGCATTTCAGGGTCATAAAATTGAAATTCCGCTCGATTCTCAGATTTTTGTATGCTATAGCCACGTCTTTTGTATGAGCCTGAGATGCCGAATCTAAATCACCTAAGATTTTGTTGGACCATCAAAAATAACATAAGGAACAATAGTCATCTTGACCAGTCCTTAAATTTTGGCGTTTTAGGGCCATAAAATTAGAATTCCAATTGATTCTCAAATTTTTGCCTTCGATATAGGACTGGAGTGCCAGATCCGAATTGCGTAATAGTTTTTCATACCATAAAAATGACCTAATAAATAATAGTTACCACCTAACCATGACTGTTCCTCTCTTATTGTGTTTTAGGGCCATAGAATTGAAATTCCGCTTAATTCTCAAATTTTCGTGCGTTATAGCCCACACCTTCTGCATGGGCCCTGTTGGACAGACCCCGATCGCCTAAATTTTTTCGGACCATAAAGAATGACCTAAGGAACAATAGTTACTGCCTTGTCATAACTATTCATCGTTTAGCGTTTTAGGATCGCAAAAGTGGAATTCTGCCTAATTTCTAGATTTTTGTGTGTTATAGCCCACGCTCGGGGGGCCAAACCTGGATCACCTAAAATTTTTTCGGCACATCGAAAAGATCTAAGGAACAATAATCACCGCCTCGGGATGACCGTTACCCTTTTTTGGAATTTTAGGATATAACAATAGAATTCCGCCCAATTTCGGTATTCGTATGCTATAACTCATATCATTTTCATGCATCCGAACAACCATAACCGAATCTTCTAAAACATTTCCGGCTATAAAAAATGACCTAATGGGAACCTCTAGACGTATGATATTGTAAGTTTAATATTGATGGTTCCTTCTTGGGTATCCCAGGCAAAGGAGAAATGGTGAGAGTATTCAGAGATAGAAATAAGAAATTGGATTTTGGGGTTTAACATGGGAATATCACATGTCACATATGTAACACTCCTCAAATTTTTAAAAGTTTTGAGACAAACTATTTATAGAAATAAATTATTATTTTTCTTGCCTATAGTGAATATATATATATATATATATTATTTTTCTTGCCTATAGTGAATATATATATATATATATATATATATATATATATATATATATATATATATATATATATATATATATATATTCACTATAGGCAAGAAAAATAATAATTTATTTCTATAAATAGTTTGTCTCAAAACTTTTAAAAATTTGAGGAGTGTTACATATGTGACATGTGATATTCCCATGTTAAACCCCAAAATCCAAGAAAAAATGAATATATATCTATCTATTCATTATAGACAAGAAAAAATAATTTATTTCTATAAATAGCTCACACAGGCAATAAAAAAAAGTTTGGGTTTCTTAAAAATCACTAATTCTTGAACCCAAGTACGTAAAATTCCCTATGGTGAATTACCCTACAATAGTAGTAGGTAAGAATTGAATAGTTAATGCCCTTGTTCCTCTATTTCAACAATAAATTTCATGTTTAGGTATGAAATTTTGAAAATAATTAAAATGCACGGTTTGTTATAGATTCAATTGTTTGACTGGTGTCAATTGGACTGGGGCCTATGTATTGGCTCAAGAAGTTTTGAGGTGAGTTGATATAACTCTTTACTAAAGTGGTTTAACTCACAAAAGCACGCATACAAGGTGTTTGATAAATTGCTTAAAAGAGTTTATATTTACTTTATTGGAGCGAGTAGCTACCTATTAACTTAGAATTGTTCTAGCAAAAGTTTAGATGATTATTATGATATATGTAAGTAAATTTTTATATTTTTGTGTTATTCTTATATGCTATTTTCATGTTGAGAATTTATGAAGAAGCAAGAATCTTTAGAAACACTTTTACATATTTATTTCATTATTATACCACGCTTTACATTTAAGGATACCAGCATGAGCATGTACATGATGTTCTATAAAGAAAATATTCAGATTAGAAAGGTCACAAGAAGAACTTTCAGAAAGAAAAGATTTTTGGGAGTATCCTTTATTCCGAGAAGGGGTCATCATCCAGGCCGAGGGTCATGTCCAAGGCGTTGGCTTCCTGAAATTACTTGTGCCAAAGTAGGGAGCACATGAGCCGAGGGTCTCGTTGCTGAGAATTTACTTAGCCAGGCTAAGGTATGATACATGAGTGTTGAGAACCATGAAGCGAGTGACACCTCGTGGATTGGGCCTATTCGATCAGGTTGGGATCGAACCGTGCCGATCACACGGTGACTGAGATAGAATTAAGTTAGGATAATTGAAACTCCCAAAGTATAAAGTGAAGTATTTTTTTATAAGAAAGAAAAAGAAAAGAATTTCATTTAGAATATTCATAAACTGCTATTATGCAATTATTTTAGAATTATTCTTATAAGCTTTATATTTTACATGTATTTAGACCCTTTTCTCGTAATGTATATATTATTGAAGTTTCTTCCCCTTTGTTGAGACTCACTAAGTACAATAGATGGTAATGACGTTCTCTTTTAGGAACCTACTTTGGTTTGCGGTACGACGCAGGAACCGGTTTTGCAAGCGAGCAGGCTACTAGTTAGGACTTCCTTCTCTTTCAGTGCTATTGGTAAGCTCCGCTTTTGTTCGTGGAGTATTCCTTAGAGTTATATTTATTTAGTTCTTTCTTTGTTTACTTAGAGAACTGACCAGAAAATCTCATGTCTTGAGCAGTGCGTCAGTTTATCAGTAGAGGCTTCATAGACATAGTTGTTGGGTTAAGATTCAGGTGTTTTTTATAATAACTTAGCAGTAATTCAGTAGTTACTACGAATAAAGTTTTGGAGTTGATTTATTTTAATATTTAAATTAATCAAAAATATTTGGTTAGAGTATTGCCTTGTTGCATATAAAGTTTGAATTATAATAGATTTGATAAGCAGAGATGGTTCGCTCAGTCATGTTTAGTGATCGAGTGCCAGTTTCAACTTGTTCAGCAAATGGATCGTGACAAACTTGGTATTAGAGCCTAAGGTTTATGGAGTCCCAGGTGTCTATAAAGCCGTGTTAGTAGAGTCTTGTTTATGGGTATGAAGCGCGCCATACTTATAAACAAGAGGCTACAATCATTTAGAAAAGGTCTCATTTTCATACTTTATATCGTGCTGTAGAGCCTACATCTAAGAAATTATCTAATGTATTCTTTTCCCCAAAACTCGTAGAAATGGCTCGTACTCGCAACTCTGACACCGACACTCAACAGGCTGCTTAAGAAACTATTGCTACCATTTGGCTCAAGGTAGAACTAAGAAGGTTTTAACATAGAAAAGGAAGGGTAGATCCTCAAAACGGGTCCAAGTACCCCGAGTTGAACGTGAAGAAGGGGTGGATAATGATGAGCAAGTACCTCAGGATCCAGTGCCGCCCCCAACAACAGCTCTGGCTCAAGCAACTATATCCCCGGAGGGGGTTCAAAACCTTCATGGCCAACCAGAATGAGAGAAGAGATGAGATTCCACCTCAATCAAATAGGCAGAACAATTTTGAGTCCTCAAGAGTGAATGAATTTTTGAAGTTAATTCCTCAATTGTTCCATAGTTCTATAGTTGATGAAGATCCAATATAGTGGCTGGAGTGTGTGAAGAAATCTCTCCGAGTGATGAAAGCATTTGATGATAAAGCTGTGGAGCTGTTATTTACCAGCTTAGAGATGTGGTTGGCACTTGGTGTGAGATGTGGGAAAAGGAAAGAGATGAAGATGATAGTCTGCCTACTTGGGAAGAATTTGAAGCGGCCTTCATGGATAGCTGTATCCTAGAAGAGGATAGGGAAGTTAAGGCTACAGAGTTCGAACAACTCAAGTAAGGGAATAAAAGTGTTCAAGAGTACTACATGAAATTCATAAGGTTAGCTAAGCATGCTTCTCACATGGTTAAGACAAAAAAGCAAAGATTCGTAGGTTTGTTGGCAGTTTAGCTTACCACATTAAGGATACGACATCAGCTGCAACACTAGGGATGACAACCTTCTCCTCTGTTGTTGGATTTGCCAAGCACTTAGAAAAAGATAGACAATACAGGAGAGAAGAAAATGAAGGTAACAAGAAAGCTCGAATAACGGTTAGGTTTAATGGTACACCTAGTGGAGGTAGAAGGGATTCCTCTAATAAGGATTCATTAGCACCAGCTCAGTCCAATCATCAGTCAGGTGGTGGGTCTTTCTTCAGACGTACTCAAAGTTATGGAAATCAGTCTTGCCAGAATCAGAATTTTAGGACACCATCCTCACATAGCCAGAGTCATGCTGAGCAACATTCACACCAACAAGGTCTTTGTGGAACATGTAAGTGGCAACATTCAGGTCAGTGCAATCTCGGGCTTCATGGTTGCTATCATTGTGGAGACATTGGTCATATAAAGGCCAACTACCAAAGGTTGCGATGTAATTTCAGTGGTGGATCAAGTTGTCCTTCTAGTGTCTCATCTACTGCAGTTGCACCACCTCAGGCCGGTAGTTCTCATAACCAGACGAGACATGGGGCAGGCAGAGGTGCAAATCGAGTTACTTAGGGAGGGGGACAATCCCATTTCTTTTCTACACTTGCTCGTCAGAGTGCAGAGGCATCTGCGAAAGTTATTACAGGTATACTTTTAGTCTACTCACATAATGATTATGCCATAACGGATCGAGGTTCAACACTTTCATATGTGACTCCATACTTTGCAGTTAACCTCAGACTAGAACCTGAACAACTTAGTGAGCCATTCCTAGTATCTACTCTAGTTGGCGAGACAGTGAAAGTTACCAAATTCTATAGAGGTTGTATAGTTTCTGTCCAAGGTCGCAACACCAAGGCCGATCTTATAGAATTAGAAATGGTGGATTTCGATGTGATCATGGCTATGGATTGGTTGTCTTCCTGCTATGCCATGTTATATTGTCATGCCAAGATAGTCAGTTCAAATTTCCAAATGAAGAAGTCTTATAGTGGAAGGGTAGTTCAGCATCGCTTATAGGTAAGTTTATTTCTTACCTTAAGGCACAATGAATGATCGCTAATAGGTGTCTTGCCTATTTGGCTCACATCATTAATCCAGAATCAGAACCACCAACTCTTCAGTCTGTGCTAGTTGTTACAGAATTTCCAAAAGTTTTCCCAGATGACTTTCCCGGACTTCCTCCCGAAAGAATCATAAACTTTGGCATTGATCTCATGCCAGGAACTCAGTTCATACTATATCTCCTTATAGGATGGCTCCAGCAGAACTTATAAGTTGAGAGAATAGTTAAAATACCTTCTTGATAAGGGCTTCATCAGGCCGAGTGTTTCACCGTGGGGTGCCCCGATCCTGTTTGTCAAGAAGAAAGATGGGTCTCTTAGAATGTGCATCGACTATCGGCAGTTGAATAAAGTTATACCATTAAGAACAAGTACCCACTGCCGAGAATTAGTGATTTATTTGATCAGCTTCAGGGTGCAAAGTAATTTTCAAAAATAGACTTGAGGTCAGAAAACCATTAGTTGGGAATCAGAGAAGAGGATATATCTAAAATATCCTTTAGAACTCGCTACGAGCATTATGAATTTCTAATGATGTCCTTCGGGTTGACAAATGCTCCAGCTGCATTCATGGACCTCATAAATAGAGTTTTCAATCCATTCCATCATACCTTTATTATCATGTTTATAGACTATAGTTTGGTATACTCTAACACCTCATAATAGCCTTGCATACCTTGAAAGAGAATGAGCTTTATGCCAAGTTTTCAAAATGTGAGTTTTGATTGCAGTCAGTGGCATTCATAGTCTATGTGGTATCTAGTGAAGGCATACAAATAGACCTTCAGAAGACAGAAGCAGTCAACAATTGTCCAAGGCCGACAACGCCAGCCGAAATCATAAGTTTTTTGGGATTAGCTGGATACTATAGAAGGTTTGTAGAGGGGTTTTCCTCACTTGCAACTCCATTAACTAAGTTGAATCAGAAATAAGTTAAGTTCCAGTGGTCAGACGCTTGTGAGTAGAGTTTTCAAGAGTAAAACAAGAGGTTGACCACTGTACCTGTATTAACTTTGCCGACAGGTTCAGGTAGCTTCACAGTGTATTGTGATGCCTTCAGAGTTGGTCTTAGTTGTGTTTTTATGCAAAATGGAAAATTTATTGCTTATGCTTCTAGGAAGTTAAAGAATCATGAAAAGAACTATCCTACACACGACTTGGAGCTTGCAGCAGTGGTATTTGCATTAAAGATATGGCGACAATGCCTTTATGGCGAGCATTCCGAAGTGTTTACAGATCACAAAAGCCTCCAATACATTTTCAAGCAAAACATATTAAGTTTGAGACATAGAAGGTAGCTCGATCTATTGAAAGATTATGACACCAATATCATTTATCACCCCAGCAAAGCTATGTGGTAGCATATGCACTTAGTAGGAAGTCAACGGGTGTCTTGGCCCATCTTGCAGTACAAAGGTGATCTTTGGGTCGAGAAACTCAAAAACTAGCAAATGATGAAATTAGATTGGATGAGACCGAACAAGGAGGTATAACTGCTTATGCCTTACCACAATCCTCCCTTGTTGCGCATGTTAAGGCTAAGCAAGACGAAGATCCGTACTTAGTGAAGTTAAAAGAAGGAGTCAGAAACAAAGAAATCATCACTTTCACTCTAGAAAGTGACAGAGTTTTGAAGTTGAATGATCGATTATTGTGCCTGATAAAGTTGGTCTTAGGAAGGCCATAATGCAAGAAGTTCACAGTTCGAAGTACTCTATCCACCTAGGTGCTACTAAAATGTATCTAGATTTGAAAGAGTTGTATTGGAGGAAAGGTATGAAGAAGAAAATGGTAGATCATGTGGATAAATATTTGAATTGACAACAAGTCAAAGCCAATCATCAGAGGCCTGGTGGCCTAGATCAAGATATAGAGATACCACAGTGGAAATGGGGGATGGTTAATATGGATTTTGTAGCAGGTCTACCTCGCACATACCATTAGAATGATTCAATTTGTGTTATTGTAGACCGACTAACAAAGTCCGCGCATTTCCTACTAGTAAAGATGACAGATTCTGGAGAGCAATATACGTAGTTGTAAATCAAAAAAATAGTCTGATTGCCTAGTACTCCATTTTCAATCAATCTGACAGGGGCCCTAAGTTCACAGAGCATTTTTGGCGAGCATTTCAGAAAAGATTAGGTACCAAGGTCAATTTGAGCACCGCTTTCCATCCACAGACCGATGGCCAGGCAGAAAGGACCATTCATACTCTCGAAGATATGTTGCGTACGTGTGTTATAGATTTTAAAGGTAATTGGGATGATCACTTGTCACTAATAGAATTTTCTTACAATAATAACTATCAGGCCAACATTAGTATAGCTCTTTATGAAGCGTTGTATGGGAGGAGATGTAGGTCTCCGGTGGGTTAGTTTGAACCAACAAAGGTGTCGTTGATTGGTCCAAAGTTTGTTTGTGAGGCCTTAGAGAAAGTTCAGCTAATCAAAGAAAGACTGAAAGTGGCTCAGAGTCGTCAAAAGTCTTATTCTGACAAGAGGCATCGTGAGTTAGTTCATTGTTGGTGATAAGGTGTTTTTGAAAGTTTCACCAATTAAAGGAGTTATGAGGTTTGGTAAGAAAGGGAAACTTAGCCCTAGATTTATTAGACCTTATAAAATTCTAGAAAAGAAAGGAAATATGACTTATGAGCTAGCTCTACCCGTTGAATTGTCATCTGTTCATCCTGTCTTTCATGTGTCTATGCTTAGAAAGTACATTCATGATGAGTTGCATATAATACCCGCCGATACCGTAGAAATTAAGGAAGGTCTGACTTATGAAGAAGTATCTATAGAAATTCTCAATAAGCTAGTAAGTTGAAAACAAAAGATATAGCATTGACAAAGGTTTTGTGGAGTAATCATGATTCAAAAGAGGCTATGTAGGAGGTCGAGAAAGATATGAGGAAGAAATATACATATTTATTTGAGGAAAAAGGTATGTGAACCTAGGTTTGAGTTGGCCTTTATATTTTATTTATTAAATACAAGTTAGCATGTGTTTGTGTCTTTGCTAGATTATACTTAGTTATTGAAGTAAATTAGTTTTGTCATTGTATATTTAGTTATTTAATAATGTAGTACCATGCCAGAGTACATTTAACTCATTAAAGTGATTTACCTTTGTTAAAGTGTTGTGCCTTAGATTCTTGTTAGTTATTATGGTACCTCCTTGCTGGAGTATGAGTAATAAATTTATGAGATGTGTATGGTACCTATAAATGACTTGTTATGGTATATTTGGCTGTTATTGGTGTAGTTGTGGTATTTGTGATAGTGATTTTTTTTTGGATAGTCCCATTTACAAGGGAAACTCTGTCGATTTTTTTTAAAATTTAGGGAGTTAGCCAAAAAAATTCGTCCTTGAAAGAGTGAGTAGCACTAAGAAAAATTTAAGAGGTTCAAGGGCCTAAGGGATGATTGTTAGCTTAAGAATAAGGCCCTAGTAACATTCAAGGATGAATGTTTTTAAGGAGGGAAGATTGTAACACTCCTCAAATTTATAAAAGTTTCGGAACACACTATTTATAGAATTAAATTATTATTATTATTTCTTCTTGCCTATAGTGAATATATATATATATAGACACACACATATACACACACTTAAATAATTGAATATACAATTAGAAAAATATTATTAATTATTAAAAGTAAATATTATTAATTATTAGTTAAATTAAAAAAGAAAAGGGGAGGGGGAGGGGGTGGGGGAAGGGGCCTAAAGCCCATAAAAGGGCTGATGGAACAAAAAGGCTTCAAGCCTTCAGGAAACAAAACAACATTCTATTATTTACGACAAGCATTAAAAGGCAAAAGCCTTAGACCAGAAATAGATCAAACTCACGAAACGGAGAGCCAGGAAACTCACATAGGCAACGAAAAAATTTAGAATTTCTTCCAAATCACTAATTCTTGAACTCAGGTTATAAAATTCTCTATGGTAAATAACCCTACAATAGTAATGGGTAAGAATTGAATAGTTAATCCCATTCTTCCTCTATATTAACAATAGATTTCATGTTTAGGTGTGAAAATTTAAAAATTAATTAAAATGCACGGGTTGTTATAGACTCGATTGCTTGACTGGTGTCATTTGGACTGGGGACTATGTATTGGCTCGAGATGTTTTGAGGTGAGTTGATATTGCCCTCTACTAAAGTGGTTTAACTCACAAAAGAACACATACAAGTTGTTTGATAAATGGCTTAAAAGAGTTTATATTTACTTAATTTGACCGAGTGACTACCTATTGACTTAGAATTGCTCTAGCAAAAGTTTAAATAATTTATTATAATATGTGTGTGTAAACTATCAGATTTTTGTGTTATTCTTATATGCTAATTTCATGTTGAAAATTTATAAAGAAGCAAGAATCTTTAGAAACACTTTTACATATTTATTTCATTCTTATGCCATGCTTTACGTTTAAGGATACCAACATGAGCATGTACATGATGTACTATAAAGAAAAGATTTAGACTTGAAAGGTTACAAGAAGAACTTTTAGAAAGAAATTTTTTTGGGAGTATTCTGTATTTTGAGAAGGGGTCATCGTCTAGGCCGAGGGTCCTGTCCAAGGCGTTGACTTTCTGAAACTACTTGTGCCAAAGTAGGAAGCACACGAGCCGAGGGTCTCATTATTGATAATTTACTTAGCTAGGCTAAGGTATGATACACGAGCACTGAGAACCATGAAGCGAGCGGCACCTCGTGGATTGGGCCTATTCGATCAGGTTGGGATCGAACCCGTGCCGATTACACGGTGACTGAGACAAAATTAAGTTAGGATAGTTGGAACTCCCAAAGTATAAAGTGAAGTATTTTTTTATAAGAAATAAAAGGTAGAGACTTTCCTTTAGAATATTCACAAATTGCTATTATGCAATTATTTTAGAATTATTATTATAAACTTTATATTTTACATGCATTTAGAATATTTGCTCGTAATGTATATGTTATTGAAGTTCCCCCCTCCCCTGTTTTTGAGACTCACTGAGTACAATGGATGGTACTGGCGTTCTCCTTTGGGAACTTACGTTGGTCTGCAGTATAACATAGGAACGGATTTTGCAAGCGAACAGGCTACTGGTTAGGGCTTCCTTCTCTTCCAGTACTATTGGTAAGCTCCACTTTTGTTCTTGGAGTAATTCCTTAGAGTTATCTTTATTTAGTTATTTCTTTGTTTACTTAGATAACTAACCAGGAAATCTCATGTCTTGAGCAGTGCGTCAGTTTATCAGTTAAGGCTTCATAGACATAGTTGTTAGGTTAATATTCAGATGTTTTTGTTAATAACTTAGCAGTAATTCAGTAGTTACTACGAGCAAAATTTTAGAGTTGATTTATTTATATATTTAAATTAACCAAAAGTATTTGATTAGAATATTGCCTTGTTGCATATAAAGTTTGGAATTATAATAGATTTGATAAGTAAAGATGATTTGCTCGATCATGTTTAGTGATCGAGTGACGGTCCCGATTTGTTCAAAAAATAAATCGTGACAACAAACATCTATTTAGAAGCATTAGCTCTCCTTTATGGTCTCATAATTGCAGAGGAAATAAAGCTTCTACCTTGTGCTATCATAACTGATTGAAAAAAGCTTATAAATGTGTTACCCTTCCTATTTGATCTCTTTGAATTTTATATTTGAAGTTGCGATCGGATCTATTCATTAAAAAGAATCGATTTAATACATTTCTTATGTGTCCATATGTACTATATTGGATTTGAATTAAATTCCGGGTCAATCTATATTGAATGACTGCCTCCATTATGTTATTGCTAGCAAATACCATTGCTGGTTTGATGAATTTAATGATCATGGCTGGCTTACCAGATATATCAACTGACTAGTAAGCCTCGTTGGGATAATTAAAATGAAATTAGGAGGGCGTCCTTTTTAAAAAGCTAACCCGTCTTTCAATAGAAACTAGACTAACAATGTTGGCCTTCATTAAAGGTTTAATGGATGATGAGAGGTTTTTGTTGAATGAAGTAGGTAACTCGCCATTAAAGCATATATTTAGAGAAGCAAATGAAGTGACGGGCCAATTAGCCAAGAATGCATGTAACTTAGTTGTGGTTAGGAGCCTAATCACTTATGTTGCTCCACCTACTTTTGTTGTTTTTATTTTCAAAAGGAACAAGCGAGGAACTATGTGTCCTAAAAAGATTTCACTTTTTTTTGAATAAACAGATTTTCTATTCTATTCTGTCAAAAAAATTGTACACGTACAAACATAGATGCTGACCACCTATACTCACATGCTATACAGTCACTACACCTATTAATAAGATATGCAATATCACTATTTGATGGTAAATGTGACAATTCTATCCCAAGAGCAGCCTACGGGTAATGGTTTAAGCTTAGTAACGCGGCCTTCCATTTATGAGTTGAAGCTCCTCTTGAGTGGAGTTTCCTTACAGACATTATCGCTCAGCATATTGCCTCCTTGGAATCTCATTTTATTGCGCTCTCTCCATATCACTGTCACCAGGATCCCAAACAGACAGGCAGTGTTTCTGCTACACCAGTTCTACTCCTTGCCAGCTTACTGACCCAGTCACATTCCTCCTTCCAGTCAGAAATGGGTCGTTTATAGCCCAACCAGTTTAGGAGCCGACTCCAAAATGCTTTAGTCTTCAAGCAGTCAAAGTACAGATGATCAAAAGTCTCACGAGACATACCACAGAAAATACATTCCTGAGGAATCAGGATATTGAGTTCTTGAAGTCTGTCCACCGTTGGCAATCTCTTATGCAGAGCCAGCCACAAAATAAATTTGTACCTGGGGTGTAACTGAGCCTGCACTATGATGGTCTTCTATTGGACTTTAATGTATTGAGGGTGTTGGAGTCTGTATAACTTCTTGATGCTGAATGAATCACCCCTCTGAAGATGAAGCAGTCGACTGTCCAGATTTCAGCGAAGAGTTGCAATGCCATTTATCAACTCTCTCGACTCAAAGATTTTCCTTATTGCCCAAGCAGCAGATCTAGGCACCGGCATGTCATCAATACAGTTATTTTTAATATAGAACGTATGCACCCATTTTATCCACAGACTATTCTTCTTCTTGGTCAGTGCATATAGGTGCTCTCCTATGCTGGTCGACTTCAGCTGATCAAATCAGTACTGTTTGGTGTACAAGCCTATTGGTTCCAAAAAAGATTTCACTTTGCAATGACTTTTAGTAAGTGTTGTTAATAAATTTCTTTTTCCACTAAAAGAACTTTCTAAAATTATCTAGTAAAGTTATGTTTTTTGTTTTGTTTGTACGAGAAAAGTCAGTTAACTATTTCTATAGCATCTAAAAGATCACTCAACTAGACAAATTTTTGCCGTTAAATACTTATTTTACCCTCTAAGTTACTTATATTTATTTTCAATACTTTTAAATATTAAATTTTTCTCTTTTTACTTTCTATATAGAATAAATAAATTTTATTTACAAAGTAAAAAGTAAAAAATAGTTTCCAGACATATGTATGTTGGAAAAAAATAACAGAGTAAAGTTTTCAAGCATATATATGTATTTTATAAAAGTACCACTATTTTAAATAATTATTTTTTCTATCATATGCATGGAATATATCCTTTAAAATCGTTCATTCTCATTGTGTATTTGAATTTTTTTATTATTGTAAAATTTATTGATACAAATAAATTATTCTAATTAAATTTTTTTATTATGTTCCATTATTTTATTCATCAATTTCCGTTGCTTATACACTTATTTTGTAACTCAACCATAATTGTTAACATAATATTTATGTAAGTTTAAAAAATACTCATCGAAACAAGGTACACGCGCATCACACACATATTAAGACTAGTTAAATAATTGTTTAAATAGAGAGGTGACGAGATTGAGTTAGTTTCAATAGCATTTGGCAGATTGGGCTAAATTTGCCATAAAATCAGCAGCTCAATTATAATTTATCTGACCCAGAATTCAAACACTCAATTAATCCCCAAAAAATATTCTCATATAATTTGCAGTATGACATTTCAAACTATATTTATCTCTTTTTTATTTAAATTTCTGAATAATCGTAAGTAAAAATACATGAAAGAAAAATACATTAATAAGCACTTCTTATTCTTCGAGCAGATCTTAATTGATTTTAGCAAAATCAAGAGTGTCTTTCCCATCATGAGCTTTCCTAAAGAAATGCTTGACATAATCTGAGTAAAGAAGTTGTTTGTAAATTGGTTCCTCTCCATTTTCTAGCACTTCTGCCAAAGGACCAATTACATCACTAGGTTTAGGGTTCACAAAAATTGGCACAGAAATCCTATTATTGCTGCCATTAGCCATAACTCGATGCTCAATAATCCGTGCGGCACTTAGACAACTTTACCAAAGGTTGCTAAGTAAGCCTAGAGCTTTTCGAACTAGAGAAGAAAGCAATGGAGCCAAATGAGAAACTTGTATTGTACTAAGAGAGAATTACAATGCTTGAGTTGCTTGTTGTAGTATTTTTTTCTTGTTGTTGTGTGTTGTGCAAATGCCAAATGTCATCCCATATTTATAGGGGAGGCTTGCCAAGCTCTAGAGAGTTCTATTACTTTCTAGCTATGTACATGTGCTGGAATTCTATGGAGAATTCTAGAGTGTTTACAAGCTTAAATGGACTAGAGACTTCTAGAATTTTTCGGAATTGGGCGAAGCTAGGACTCTTGGCCTTGTATTGGATAAAAAAGAAAAGACTTTTGAAACTTTGTGATCTTAAAAGCATATAGGGTAAATGCTTTGTAGGGCTATGCTATTTTGTAGTTATATATAAAGTTAGTAAAATGGATAAAATGAATAGTTTAAAGTTAAATTATTTTTAATAATAAAAATGTATCATACTTTTTGGAATAAATTAATTAATGACAAAACAGTGTCATCTAAATTGAAACCGGGAAGTATCGCATATAAAGAAAACAAAACCATGTAATATACTTTATGAGTGAAGTAAGATTAGAAACTTTAAATATTTATTGATATCTTGCGTGTTATCAAAAGTAAGACGGTTATAAATACATAAATAAATAAATAAAGTAAGTAAGACACAAAAGTATTTCCTTGTTGATAATTGTGGAAGCAGCAGGAAAAAGTGTCCTACATCGTACTCGACCCTAACTTCAATTATTACATAGGAGAATAACACCTCGACAATTCAGTCCCCACTTATGAAATAGACTTGAGAAAGTCTGTTCTATACAGCACTCAGAAGTTTAAGTTTTGTATCATATGATGTAAATAATATTTAAAGAATCAGTTCACTTTTGAGGTAATTATAAAAAAAAAATATTTGAAAGAAATAAAAAGAATTTTCAACAAATTGTGTTTAGTATATATTATATATCTTTAAAATGTAACACAATATAATTTTCAGACGAAGGATAATCAATTGACCACCCTTTTGAACATATGGCTTCACCACTGATATCGATAATCTGATATAAATGATAATTAACATGCTATCATAAGTTAAAATAAACTGACAATATAAAAAGTACTTATATTCGTTTTCTTCTTAAGTATTATTTTTGGTTAAATTTAGGAGAAAGAATGGAAATGTTGAATGTTGCACATTACCTGAGAGGAGAAGGCCAAAGAGCAGCAGCTTCTTCATCTCAAACATAAAAAAGGCTCAAATAATCTTTCCATTCCAAAGCCTTTTCTGCTTTAGGAGTAAAACTAGTTCCATATCTCACGTTATTACTCGATGAATTTTCCTTTGAATGTTTATTTTTCTCTTCTGCTGTCTGTCTGAATAATCTATAAGTCGCTTCCTTAACAGATTCAAGAACATCAAGGGTAATCTCATGATTTATAATTTGAGAAAAACCCCATTTCTCAGCTGCATTACATATTTTTTCACCAATTAATTTTTTGTCATTATCCCAATTGGACATATCAATGACTGGAATTTGATCATCAAGAATTACAGTGGTAGGAGTAATTCGTTCTTCGATTGGCTGAATATATTGCTTAGGTAATGTTTGAAGTCCCATTTCTGAAAGACCTTTTACTCCATGCCCTTCATTTTACTACAAAGTCAGTGATGTTTGAAAGAATTGAGAGTGTAGTAGGCATTCTTGTTTTAGTAAAAGAAATAATAAGAGAATATTAGGGTTTGTGAAAAATGAATTGAATGAGGAAAACTTCGACGATCTATTGATTCTGAGTTAGTGCAGTATTTGTAGGCAATTGTCATGCCATGAAACTCTCAGTAATTAACGACCTGAATTTTTAGTTAACCGTGGAAAAATAAATGAAGTGATTGGTGCATGCACATTTTCTTATTCACTATTCATTGGGTTAATATGTTATGTTTACTTTTCTTTGTTCAATAGTTACTTGTCTCTTTGAGTAAACGAGGAACACGTTTGATTTAATTCCTTCCAAATTTCAACCTTTGCTTTAGTGTTGAATTTTAAGGTAATATTCAGAACTATATTATGTTACAAAAATTTAAGAAAACTACATTAAAATTGTTTCTAATATATTTTTACTCCTAAACCAAGTCTAATTTAGTGTGGAAATTGTTTCTTCATTGTGAAAATAAATTACAACCGATGAAATGAGCCAAAAACAAGTTGAAGAAGCTAGCAAGGAAAATGTGAGTACTTCTAAGCTAATAGAAGAGGAAGCAATAGAAGTAAACAGGCAAGTAGATAAAGGGAAAATGAAAGCAATGACAATCAAATGACCTATGTCATAGCTCTAATATCTCCAGTAAAACAAAGATCTCAAACACTCCCAAGTGCAGCTGTGATAGCAACCTCGAAACCACTCCTCTCAACATTGATTATGTCTTGGATGGTATGGAGCGTACTAGCAAGAGATACAAATAAAAGGAGTTGGGTATCAATATAAATGAGAATAATATAAAGCTATTGGGGTTAGTAGAAACTAGAGTAAAGAAGAAAAAAGCAGCTCAGATTTCACAGTTAGTGGCACCTGATTGACAAGCTCACTACAATTATTAATATGCAATAAATGGGAGAATTTGGATTCTTTGGGATCCTCATAGTTATGTCATAACAGTTTTAGAAAAATATGCTCAAACAATTCATTGTAGAGTTGTAGGCAGACATAATACTATAAATTGTCTTATGACAATAGTGTATATGGATTTAATACTACTAAAGCAAGGACACCTTTATGGCAACAACTAAAGGCTGATGCACCTTAGAGCACTGAACCATGGATCATCTGGGGGATTTTAACTTTGTCTTAACAATTCAAGACAGAATTTGGGGGAAAATAGTTACAAGTAATGAAATACAATACTTCAATGAATGTATGCATACTCTGAATTTGAATAAACTAGCTTAGAGAGGAGATTACTATACATGGTCGAACAAACAACAATGAGCAGATAGAGTATATAGCAGGATTGATAGAGCTTTAGGGAATGATGAATGGATGCATGATTATGGATATGTGGAAGTAGAATATAGACTTCCATTCATCTTAGATCATGCTCCAATGGTTATCATTATAAGAAGACAAGTATCAAGTGGCGAGATTTCTTTCAGATTTTTTAATGTTTGGGCAGAACATCCAAGCTTTATGTCACTTGTGGAAGGAGTAGGGAAAGATGACCTTATGAAGAATATATGGCCGAAGTTAAAGATTCTAAGATCTTTGTTGAAGCAGCTCAACAATAGTGCATTCAAGGGCATCACAGATAAGCTGAAACCAACAAGCAGTTTACTACAAGGTATTCAAGTTCAAATATCAAAATGTTATTCAGAGAAACTAGCTGTTGAAGAAAAATAAGCCTTAGAGAACTTGGAGAAATGGTCATTAATTGAAGAAAGCATACTGCAACAGAAGGCTCTAGCTACATGGCTAAGATTAGGGATGCCAATTTTAAATATTTTTCAGCAGTAATGAAGGAAAGAAGGCAGAGAAAATTTATCACAGAGATACAAGATAGCTTTGGAAATAAAATAACTGACCAGCAGCAGATACAAGCAGAGATCATCAGTTTCTACAAAGTTGATAGGGACAACAATAGGGAATTTACCTGTAGTCAATAAGCAAACAATGAAGAATGGACTAGTTCTTAATCATGAACATCGGATGAACTTGGTTGCACAAGTTACTGAGCAAGAAGTACATGAAGGTCTATGTGTTATTGGAAATGATAAAGCTCCGGGGTTGATGGTTACAATCAAGAAACGACGGCCAATTATAGGTGATGAAGTTTACCAAGCAGTCAAAAGACTTTTTTACCACATAGAAGTTATATAGGGCAGTGAACTGTACAGTTATCACTATTCTGCCTAAAGTCCCAAATCCCACAAACATCAGAGAATACAAACCAATAGCTTGCTGCACGGTATCATATAAACTGATAGCTAAGGTTCTAGCTAATAGAATACAGAAAGTCATTGCATCCATCATATCAGAGACTCAGGTCGGATTCATCCCAGGAAGAAAGGTTGCGGATAATGATACTTGCTCATGAACTAGTCAAAGCTTACTCTAGGAAGAACATTTCTCCTACATGCCTTATCAAAGTGGATATCCAAAATAACACATTAGATTAGAGATACTTGCATCAAATTCTAGATGAACTGGGATTCCCAACTAAATTCATTAGCTGGATCATAGAATATGTGACAACAGTAAACTATACAGTTCTTGTAAATGGTGAAACAACGAGGCCTTTTGATGCAGCTAAAGGACTGAGGCAAGGGGACCCTATGTCACCTTTCTTATTTTCCATAACCATGGAGTATCTCAACGGGAACATAAAGACCTTAAAGCAGGAGAAGGCATACCATTTTCATCCTTTGTATGGAAGGTTGAACTTAACTCATTTGAGTTTTGCAGATGACCTTCTGATTTTTGCAAGAGGAGATGCAACTTCGGTAAGTCTAATACGTGACAAATTCCAGATTTTTTCAGTAGCTTTAGGAATTAGTGCTAAGCTAGCAAAAAGTTCCATCTATTATGGAGGAGTTAGTGTGGAGGCTCAAAAGGAAATACAAGGAAAGCTGGGGTATAGTCAAGGGTCACTGTCTTTCAAATACTTAGGCATACCACTTGATACTCAGAAGCTATCAATCATGTAATGGTAGTCACTTATTGACAAAATAGTGGCAAGAATTTCATCTTGGACAACTAAGAAATTATCATATACAGGTAGAATTTAATTGGTTCAGCATGTTATTTTTGATATTCAATCATACTGGGCTCAGATTTTCGTTGTGCCGGCTAAGGTTGTCAAGACAATTGAAGCTTATTGTAGAAGTTATGTCTGGTCATGGGAGAATGTGATCACAAAAAAGGCTTTGCTGTTTTAGGAGAAGATGTGCTCACCTAAAGCTGTGAGGGGACTAAACTTGGTTATCTGACATTGTAGAATAAAGCAACAATAATAAAATCTACATGGAAGCTGGCAAATAAGAAGGACAAATTGTGGATCAAATGGATCCATAGTTATTACATTAAAGATCAGTCTTTTTTTACTATGAGGGTACCACAACAGACTTCCTGGATGTTGAAAAAAATATTTGAAGCAAGAAGTAATGTGGCAGGGATCAATAGTAATCAAGGCAAACAGAAGACAATGATCAAACATGTATAAATAAAGCTGATAGAAGAAATGCCAAAGGTAGTATGGAAGGGTCTAATATATCATTATTAGGCCAGGTCAAAAGCATTATTTATATTGTGGTTATTAATGCATGGTAGACTTCAAACTGCTGACAGACTGAAGAAATGGAAGATTCAAGTGGATGAAATATACTACTTTTGTAAGCAAGCTTTGGAAACAAAGGAACATATGTTTGTAGAATGTGCATATGGCAGAGAATTGTGGAGCAGATACTCTAACTTCATGGACAGATTGGCAACAATGGGTAGTACAGAAGACAAACGGAAGATCTCAAACGACTAGAATACTCAAAATGTTAGTTGCAGAATATGTGTATGCATTGTGGATTGAAAGAAACTTAAGAATATTTGAGAAAACAGCTACAATATGGGATATCCTGGCAAAAAAGATAACATGTTTATGTAGTATGAGAGCAAAGAGGTATACTAAAGTTTTGTTAGCAAAATGTAAATACTAATAGATATGGTTGATAGGCAGTTAGATGGAGGATAGATGAATTGTTTCCGGTATGAAAGTTAGGTTGAACTGACCTACTGCTTTGTAAATATTACTTTAATGGTTAATATAAGGTTTTAATTACCAAAAAAGAAATTACAAAGTATTTCAGTGTGCATGTCTATTTTCATTTTAGAAGGGATGGTGGGAAATGTTAAATTTCTGTGATCATAATTAAATACGTCCAAAGATATTAGTGAAAAAACTATAGACCTGACCTTTGATTCTAATTATAAACATAAGAAAATAAAGATCCTATTTTTTATAAAAACGAAATGAAGAAACAAACATTTAGCTTTCAATAATCCAAAAAAAAAATAATTTATATTTATATCTAGAGTGTTTTTCCCAGATATTAGCATGTATCCAGATGTAGATCTCTTCTAGGATACTGGTTCTTATTTCAATACAAATATTAAGTTCAAATTAATGTATGAATATTTGGTTGACCTAAAGAGACCAAAGCAGAAGTAATAAAAAAGAATATCTTTTATAAAAAGAAATTTGTTATAAAACAATAAAAGAACAAGAGCAATATTACAGAGAAAGAGAGAGAAAATTCTTATTGAATTTTGGGGGGGGTTTACAATGAGGTAAGACCCCTCTATTTATAGGAAGAGAAATGACTTAGCCTAAAGTAAAACTCTCTACAAGATAGACATTTACTCTAATTAGAATTCTATTCTTAACACTCCCCCTTGAATGTCTACTCAATAAATAATGTGTCTCATTAAAACCTTAACTAAAATAAAACCCAATGGGAGAAAAAATTCTAGAAAAGGAAAAAGAGTACACACTTATTTAGTAATGCGCCTATTGGTTGCCTCGTTAAAAACCTTGCAAGGAAAACCCAGTGGGACAAAACCTTGTAAGGGAAAAAGAGTGCAACGCGCATTAACTCCCCCTGAAAAGAACATCAATTCACATCCTTAAGCCTTCGCATTCCAATCTTGTGTACCAGCTTCTTGAAGGTTGACGTTGGTAGAGATTTTGTGAACAAATCAGCCATATTATCACTTGAACGAATCTGTTGCACATTGATATCACCATTCTTTTGAAGATCATGTGTGAAAATAACTTTGGTGAAATATGTTTTGTTCTGTCTCCTTTTATGAATCCTCCCTTCAATTGGGCTATGCATGCTGCATTGTCTTCATACAAAATCATGGGTAGTTTGTCACATTTCAAACCACATTTGTCTTGAATATGATGTATTATAGACCTCAACCACACACACTCTCGACTTGCTTCATGAATAGCGATTATCTCAGCATGATTAGATGAAGTAGCCACAATTGATTGCTTAGTCGATCGCCAAGATATGGTAGTGCCTCCACAGATAAACACATAACCTGTTTGAGATCGAGCCTTGTGTGGGTCAGATAAATATCCAGCATCAGCATAACCAACAAGATCAGGAATGCAATTATTGCTATAAAATAAGCTCATATCGGTAGTCCCTTTTAGATACCGCAATATATGTTTGATTCCATTCCAATGTCTTCTTGTGGGAGCAGAGCTATATCTTGCTAAGACATTAACTGAAAAAGTTATGTCAGGCCTTGTAGTATTTGCAAGATACATTAGTGCGCCAATTGCACTAAGATATGGTACTTCAGAACCAAGTAGCTCTTCATTCTTTTCTTGCGGTCGGAATGGATCCTTATTCACATCAAGTGATCGAACAACCATCGGAGTACTTAAAGGATATGCTCCATCCATGTAAAACCGTTTCAATACCTTTTCTATATAGGCAGATTGATGAACAAAAATTCCGTTTGCCAAATATTCAATTTGCAAACCAAGACATAATTTTGTCTTTCCGAGATCTTTCATCTCGAATTCCTTCTTTAAATAATCAATTGCCTTTTGGAGTTCTATGGGAGTTCCAATAAGGTTTATGTCATCGACATATACGGCAAGTACAACAAATTCCGATGTTGTTTTCTTTATAAAAACACATGGGCAAATGACATCATTTATATAGCCTTCCTTTAATAAATACTCACTAACGATTATACCACATTCGTCCTGATTGCTTTAGACCATACAAAGATTTTTGCAATTTGATTGAAAACATTTCCCGGGACTTTGAATTATGAGTGTTTGGCATTTTGAATCCATCGGGAATTTTCATGTATATCTCATTATCAAGTGAGCCATAAAGATAGGCACTAACCACATCCATTAAATGCATGTCAAGCTTTTCAAGGACAGCAAAATTAATGAGATAACGGAAAGGTATAGCATCCATTACGGGCGAATATGTCTCTTCATAATCGACACCAGGCCTTTGAGAAAATCCTTGTGCAACAAGGCGTGCCTTATATCTTTGTACCTTGTTTTTCTCATTTCTCTTGCGTACAAAGACCCATCTATAGCCAATAGGCTTAACACCATTAGGTGTTTCAACTATAGGCCCAAAAACTTCACGTTTTGCAAGTGAATTCAATTCTGATTGGATTGCTTCTTGACATTTTGGCCAATCAAGTCTTTGTCGACATTCTCCAACAGATTGAGGTTCAAGATCCTCACTTTCTTGCATAATGCTAGATGCAACATTATATACAAAGACATAATCCACCACTATATCCACTCGATTAAAATTTGTCTCAATATCGATTGGATTTATTGATAGTTCCTTATTTTCCTGAGTCTCGGGCTCAATGGATTCTTCATGAATCTCAGAATTTATTAAATCGTGAATTTCCTCATGAGATTCTTTCGTAGTGTCATTTTGACCATTTGCTTTCCTTTTTCTAGGATTTCGATCTTTGGAACCTAATGGCCTGCCACGTTTTAGGCGTCTTTCGACTCATTAGATATGACACTAGAAGATTGTCCAATAGAGACATCAATACGGATTGGAACATTCTCTGCGGGGATGTGAGATTTTGTTATCCTTTTCAAGTCCTTGAATGCGTCAGGCATTTGATTTGCTATTCTTTGCAAATGGATAATATTTTGCACCTCTTTTTCACAAATAGAGGTATGTGGATCACGATGAGATAATGATGGATTTTCCACAAAATTTCCCGTTTGGTTTCACCAACTTCTCCCCCTAATTTTGGGAAAAGTGTCTCATCGAATCGACAATCTGCAAATCGTGCAGTGAACAAATCCCCTGTCAATGTTTCGAGGTAGCGAATAATGGAGGGCGATTCAAACCCAACATATATTCCTAACCTTCTTTGCGGACCCATTTTGGTGCGGTATGGCGGTGCTACAGGCACATATACTGCGCATCCAAAAATTCTTAAATGGGATATATTAGGTTCATGACCCAAAACTAATTGCAACGGGGAATATTTGTGATAATTCGTTGGTCTGAGACGAACTAGCATTGCTGCATGCAAAATTGCGTGACCCCAAGCCGAAGTGGGCAGCCTCGTTTTCATGAGTAATGGTCTTGCAATCAACTGCAGACTTTTAATTAAAGATTCTGCAAGACCATTTTGAGTGTGAACATGAGCTACAACATGTTCCATTTTTATCCCAATTGATAAGCAATAATCATTAAATGCTTGGGATGAAAACTCAGCAGCATTATCTAGTCTAATAGACTTAATTGGATTATCAGGAAATTGTGCTCGTAATCGAATTATTTGTGCCATTAATTTTGCAAACGCAAGGTTGCGTGATGACAATAGGCACACATGAGACCATCTAGAGGATGCGTCTATTAAGACCATAAAATATCTAAAGGACCCACTAGGTGGGTGAATAGGTCCACAAATATCCCCTTGTATACGTTCCAAAAACGTAGGTGACTCAGTTCCAACCTTTGTTGGTGATGGTCTAATAATTAACTTGCCTTGATAACAAGAAGTGCAAGAAAATTCATTATTTAAAAGAATCTTTAAATTCTTTAATGGATGCCCATATGAGTTTTCTATAATCCGTCTCATCATAATTGATACAGGATGTCCCAATCGATCATGCCAAAGTACAAAAGTATTGGAATCAGTAACCTTTTGGTTTACTGTGGAATGTGCCTCAATTGCACTAATTTTTGTCCAATACAGGCCACAAGATAAAGATGAGAATTTCTCAATAACCCTCTTTTGGCCAGAGACATTCTTTGTAATGATGAGCTATTCAAGATTATTCTCATCTATTGTCTCAATATGATATCCATTTTGACGGATATCTTTAAAACTCAACAAGTTCCTCTTGGACTTGGAAGAGAACATTCCATTCTCTATGATAAATATTGTTCCTTTAGGCAGAGGTATAGTTGCTCTTTCGGAGCCTTCAATCAATTTACTACTACCAGAAATTGTAGTAACATCTGCCTTACACATACTTAAATGAGAGAAATATTTCTTCTCTTTGAATATCGTATGTGTGGTACATGAATCAATTAAACAAATATTTTTACAATTGGACGTTGATCCAAGTTTGCTTTGTGAGATATCCATATTTGCTTCCCATGGTTTTACATACAAAAGAAATATACGAAAAATATTAGTATTTTTTTTTATAGATATGAGAATAAACAAATTTAAGTCTATGATTCAACCTAATAGTTTCAGTGTGGTCATTATGAAAAAAAAATATCTTTTATCATAGTTATTCTCCTTTTAATATCAAAGTATTAACAATTAGTAGTAGCATAAAGAGTCTTCACAATATTTCTTTTATTACTATATTTAATGTGCTACAAATAAAGCATAAGATGAATGTGTAATCTAAAGTTATATATTTTAAAACCATAATACAGATTATTTGTCAAGTTGATAAAACTCTTAAGGTACATATCGATATTTGATCATTGATTGAATTGTTTTGAACTGAATGTTTCACCTAGAATGGTTCAACTAATTGAGTTAATTGCTGTTGGCAGTGAATCTGTTTCAGGTTCATAATACTACTAGCATAATAGCACCTTTAATGTGATAACACATTAACACCGAGCAGATTAGAAAGAATTACAAAAATAAAACTGATCATTCTGTTTAATATATATTTTTTTATTTTATTTCAAGCATATTATAATTTTAACGAATACTTGCTTGATACTTAGCTTTACTAGCTTAAAGCAGAAAATATAAAATTTGAACCATATCACAATAATAGATAACTTATGTAAACTATGATAATTGTTTATTCATTAACTACTATGAATAAGTAAAAATAAAAATATCAAACTGCTCAATCTTCTTCAACCATGGATCCATCACCGATCAAGTGATCTATTTTCCCCTCAGGGTGCTCAAAGAAGTCTGCCACATCCAAGTGGGTGATGTCAAAATTATTGTCAGAGACAAAATTGGTTTCAGGGCCTTTACTCTTTAGAGATGCTTGATAAAGCTCAACCAAATGTCTTGGTACACGGCAAACTTTTGCCTAGTGCCCTTTTCCACCGCAACGATAACATATAGTTTCTGAACTATTTGCTTTTGGATTCTCATAATTCCATTTCCGCTTTTGGTGGTTATATCTCTTTGGGGGGTGACTAACACCAGGAAAATTTCTTCATTGTCCACGTCCACGGCCATGACCCCGACCACGACCACGACCATGATTAAAGCCATAGCCTTTTCCACGCTTAGCATAATGGGAATACACCTTATCTACTTCAGGCAATGGTATAGACCCAGTGGGTCGATTTTCGTGATTTCTCATGAGCAGGTCATTGTTTCGCTCAGCCACAAGGAGAAGAGAAATCAGCTCAGAGTACTTTTTGAAACCTTTCTCTCTGTACTGTTGTTGCAGAACCATATTGGAGGCATGAAACGTTGTAAACGTTTTTTCAAGCATATCATAATCAGTTATAGTATCTCCACAGAGTTTCAATTTAGAAGTAATTCTAAACATTGCAGAATTATATTCAGAAACAGACTTGAAGTCTTGGAGCCTCAGATGAGCCCAATCATATCGTGCTTGTGGCAGAGTGACCAACTTTAAGTTGTCATATCTCTCCTTTAAGCCATTCCACAAGATAAGTGGATCTTTGACTGTGAGATATTCAATTTTGAAACCTTCATCAAGGTGATGGCGCAAGAAAATCAAGGCCTTAGCACAGTCTTGGGTGGATGCATTATTTCTATCTTTAATGGCGTCTCCAAGACCCATTGCATCCAAATGGATTTCAGCATCCAACACCCATGTCATGTAGTTCTTGCCTGAAATTTCAAGGGCAACAAACTTTCTTTTCATAATGTCAGACATAATTAAAACAAAATTAGGAGGAGAAAAAGACCTTAATTTTCTCAAAGAGATTCTTGAGATAGTAGAGCTTCGTGTTGATAACGTGTTACAAAACTTAGCTCAAAGTAATAAACAAAAAGATAGACAACAAAGTAGAGAGAAATAGAGAAGAGAATATATTTCTTCTATGTATCCAAGTGTATTACAAAATAATTTCTCATCCTCTATTTATAGTACTACATAGAGGTATACTAAAAGAATTCCATAAATATGTCATTAAGCTTTTGAGATCATGGAGGAAGATCATGGGGGAGATCATGGAGGTGTGGGAGTTGCAACCATAAGTATTGGAGTAGTGGGAGTTATGGAGATAATGGATAAAAGTAGTGGGTGTTATAGGAGATATGGACATCCACCATAATCTAATATTTCATAACAATATCTCATTTTTTATCAAAATATGACTCCAATATTCCCTATTTTTGGGTGCAAAATGTGGGATGAATAATGTTACTCCAAATTTGAAGTGACACAATTTATCTTCTCCGTTACTATTCATCTTTACTTTATTATTATCCTTATTATTTAACTCTTTTAATTTATCTCATTATATATATATATATATATATATATATATATATATATATATATATATATATACACACACACACACACCTAATTATGTATATGTATTATCTTTATAATAAATTTTTTATCTTAAATTTGATGTACAATTTTGATAAATAAACTGCAGATATTATTTTTATGTAAAAATTGTAAATTAATTTTATTATAAGTTATAATTTTACAAAAAATATCTAATAATCTCAAAAAATGAAATAGTATAAATATAAAATGTTAGATATTGCTAAAATTAAAATGTGCGGATATAAAATATTAGATGTTGCTAAAATTAAAAAGTTAAAATTAAAAATACATTAAAATTGAAAATACATGAAAGAAATGCTATATGATATAATAACTACATACAAGTGCACAACATGATAATCGAGGATAAGCGTGATCTTAATGCACAATTCAAGATAATTGGGAATGTCCACCCGCATCGGTAGAAATAGTAGTAGATGAAAATCATCGATTTGAACAATTTTTAGCTCGACACAACAGAATTAAGGACAAAAATATTCATTTTGCACTTCGTAATGCATTACTATATCATTTATAGGAGCATACTAGAGGTGGAAGTTAAATATTTATGTAATATTTAACCTGAATTTTACCATAATGTAATATGTATTTAATTATTTTGTATCTCGATGATTTTGCTTTTATTTGAATTATCCGTTAATATATATAATCTATAATATTTTCTTATTAATTATAATATTTAAAAAATTATGGTATAAAATAATTTTATTTTAAATTATATGTGACGAATATGTAAAATAGAAAAAGGTAGAATTTCTTTAATAGAAATAAGAAAATAAAATTTAAATAAAAAATAATAGTATAATATTAAAAAGAGAGAAGAGTATAAAATAGAATATTTATTTTTTGTAGTAAAAAATGGAGTATAGTTAGAGTAATGATACTTTATTTTGGAGGAAAAAATGGAGATAAGGATTGAAGATGGCTTTATATTGTTTAGAATCCTCACTTCCGTGATTTAAGTTTTATAGTTGAGTTCGACCAAATATCATTTTCTCTTAATAAGATTTTATTAGATAATAGATATAATTAATCGTTGATAGTCAATGTATACATAAGTTGGTCTAAATTAATAAATCAACTAAGTTTGTGGGTAAATTTTCTGCAACTAGTTGGGTAGTTAACATCTAGGCTAGCACAGCCGTCGTAAAAGGAGGTCAAGGAAGAATAGTTGTGGTAATAAATGAGGCGTACCTAGTGTATGGATTACGGATTCTCGAAACTCAATAATTCTTGTGTAGATAATATATTTATATTAAGAAAATCATTAAATAATGGTAAATATTTGATTCCGAACTTAGTTATTATTGCATATTAATTTGAAATTATGGTAGGAACTCATAAGTCTCAAATTCTGAATCTGCCTATGAACTACTGATAATCAAAGGAGTAAACCCAAAACTTGAAAGCCAGTCTGCCACTCCTGTCTTTAGTGAAAGCGATCGGGAGGAAAAATTTTATTTTGTGTCTCATACAATTTACACTAGTCGTATGAGGCAACTTTTTTATCTCATAATCTTGTGAATCGAGAATTCTATAAACCCATATGTGTAACATTGGGATCCTCAATTTTATTAGACAAAAAGAACCCTCAACTAGAGGGCCTCAACTGATCTGACCTCTTAAATTTAATTAACAACCATCTACATATGAATCTATGAATTATTAGTGCCACTTGTTCATACAAAGAACAAAGAATACGTAAAAACTAATTAATATAAAGTAAGAGAATAATAGTTCAATTGTTTTCAAATATTTGTGTTAATATACTAATATAAAAAAATGCAACGTAAAATGTGGAACAAAGGAAGTAAATAATATATACCCTGCTAAAATTAGTATTAAGTTGGAATCAGAGGCGGGCCTAAGATTTGAGCACGACAAGAACACCACTGTATGCTTATCTAGCGATAAAAATCAGCATTCAACTCTTGAAAAACTTAATGATTATAATAACTTATTATTCAAGTATAAACAAAAAGAAGTTCTAAAAAAAAGAACCAAACAGAGAGAAATTTCTTCGCAAAATAGGTGCAATGGAATGAGAATGTGTTTGATTAAGTTTGTTTCACCCTTTAAAAAAAATTTTGTTTGTTAAATAAAAAAAAAAGATCGGTGATCAAAAGAGCGTTCAAACTTTAAATTAGCAAAAACTTATTAAAGAAATTAAGATTAAATGTATGTTAATAGTTAAAGAATTGAAGAAGTGTCTCAAACTCTTAGCTGTCATTGCCGAGTCAGTATCAAAGTAATTGTTGAAAAAGGTTGTGCCAGAACGATTCATATTTTTCTATTTATAAAGCGATAGTTGAAATTTGGCTTCTAAATTTAAGGGAGGGATTTAAAAATAAATAAATTAAATTAAATTGACTATTATGTATTAGTAATAACTATAATTATATTAAAAAGATAAAATAAAAAATAAAGTAATTTGCTATTAAATATAAATTATGTTGTATTCAAAGAACTAAAATAGAAAAGAGGAGAAAAAAGAACTAAGATGGTGTTGAGTTAAGCTTATAGGCTAGTCAAACTGGTTTATAAGCACTTTTTGACTTATCTACGTGTTTGGTAAAATTAAAAGTGCTTATAAGCCAAAAGCCATAAGTAGGTCTCCCCCAGCTTATCAAATTTCAGCTTATAAGCGCTTTAGGTTTGACCAAAATATTTACTATTCTATCCTTAAATTCTTCTTTTTAAAACAAACTCTTCGTATACCCTATTCTTCAGCTGCTTATTACTAATTTCAGCACTTTTATCCAAACACGTAACTATTTATTTTTTAAATCAGTTTCAGCATTTAAAAGTACTTTTCTGCACCTAATGCTTATCAGCTACTCTAAATCAGCTAAGCCAAACGGGCTCTAAAATGAATAGGAGGAGAAGAAACTGAAGTTGAGTCTCGGACTCTGGGTCATCCGACAATGAATGGAACCGAAGCGCCCCAATCAATAGGGCCGCTTATCGGGCAGATTGGGCGGCTTTTTACTCTTAATGGTTTGGCTTAACGGTTATCGGCTTTTAAATATATTAATCCGTTAGCCAACCGATAAGATATCGGGCGGATTAGTATCGGTTTAGCTCTTATCGGGCGGTTTATCGGCCTAACACACATATTCATTAAATATCTCCCCTTCTACTGACTTCTTCAGCTATAATATGTATTGAAAAACTGAAGTTTTGTTAGAAGTCAGTTATATGGATTGTCTTCTTTGTTCTTGCAAACTAATTTGTTCGAAAGTTTCATTTTTTAGGTGCTTTTGATTCCAAGTATGTCATTTCTGGTGAATTCAATTTTACTGACTTCATTAGTTGTAATATGTATTGAAATATTGATCTTTGTAAGAAGTCACTTAATCTGGACTGTTGTTCTCTGTTCTTGTGTGCTCATTTGATTAAAAGCTTCAATGTCTAGGTATTTCTTATATCTAGTTAATTTGATTGTCTTAGAGAGTCTACTGGCTTATGCAGTTATGATATGTATTGAAGAATCGAATCTTTTTAAGTGTGCAGTAAGTATTAATAATTATCCGTTAAGATTATCCGTTAAGAAAGTTGAATAATCCGCCCCCAAATCGATAAACCATTAATAAAAAAAATTCAATCTATTCTCCGTCCGTTAAGTCGTTAAGCCGTTACCAGTAAGCTATTAAGCTTCGATTCGATTTTCCGTTTCGAATCGATTTTGAACACCCGTACCAATCAACCACTTCTGTCACACGCTTTTCTAGTTTTTGGGGTTACATCTAAAATATTTTATCAGACTAACGTTGTCTCGTGACCTCTCAATCTGTAACATAAGTCCGCCTCGGATTGAAATTGTTCTTGGCGTATCTATTTTTTTAACTTTTTATTTCTTTTTTCCCTAATATTGGAGGATCACGGCAGTCAGAATTGACGATTATGCCGAACAGGAAAAGCCACATATATAGACGCTAATTAAGTGACAGATTCATCTGCTTCATTATGCTATTTATTGTTTTAATTAGTAATTAAAAAAGTACTATACTATAGTTATTAGTAAATCTAAAACAAAGGCGGCAGATTCATGAGTCCGAAATTAAAATAATATTTGTTTGGCATAAAATATATTTATACAATATATAAAAAAGTTATATTTCTAACTAAAATACAGTATAATATTGCGTTTTACTTTAACGAAAAATTAGAATTTAAAATTAAACGCAATATTATACTGTATTTTATGAAAAAAATAGTTTTTTTTTATAGAAAAACACATTACAATACTGTATTTTAATAAAATACAATATTATAATGCGTTTTACTTCTCTTTTGGCACCGGTCAACTTTTTGTATGCACAGCCTACTTGCTTGAGGAAAAAATAGGCCGTACTATGGCATAATTCTCCTCTTTTTGCCCTTTTCTTTTTACAGAGAAAAGTGATTTCTTTTAGTCGGTAAATTAATGAACCCAAATCATATACTCTTAAATCCACAATTTTCGGATCCATTAACTGTAGAACAAAAAAAATGCAAGTTATGTCAACTGGGTGCAAAATAAAAGAAAGATGTATAATCACTTTTAACCCATATTAGATAATATTTATATTTGGAAGCTAAAAATGTATAAAATTTATATGGTTTTTAAATATAATATGGTTATTATTTTTACATCGGCGATACAATGATCATTTTTCCTAAAAGAAACTCTTCTTTTTCTATGAGCACTCTTTTTTATCGTTTTTATTTTTCTAACTCCTCTTTTCTATCAGAATCGTCGTCTGCAATAACTTATTGACACCCATCTTTCTGTTATATAAAATGAAACGATACAAAATAATGAACTGAGTTGATACACACGTTGATTGTGATAGCAGAGGTTAGGAAAAAAAGACTCTAATTTTTAGTTGTGGAAGAAAAGATTAAAAATAAAGAGAAGAAAAATTGTTTAACAGTAAAGAATTTAAGCGTTGAAATCAGGGAATAAAAATAGCTGATTTACACATTTTGTTAACTTTTGAGATGCTTCAACTTTTTTGTTTAATACACACTTACCATATTTAAGTGTAAGAAAGTCTTAAGTTTCAATATTTACGTGATTGGATCACTAATGAGTCATATTACAAAATTAAGAGTGAAATTTGTTTGCTAGTTCAAGAGAGAAAATATCACGTATTGAATTAAGTTGTTATGAAATAATATAAGAACAAGAACAATAGAGAGAAAAGTAGAGAGAGAAAGGAGTATTCTTATTGATACTTTGGGATGGTTTACCATAGAATAGAACCCCTATATTTATAAGGAGGTGGTGACTTAGCCACCAAGTAGTAAACCCTAGAATCTCTCTAAATATAGACATTCACCTTAAATAGAGTTCTATTTATAACACTCCCCCTTGAATGTTTATTCAATAATGTGCCTCGTTAAAACCTTAACTAAAACAAAACCCAATGGGAAAAAAATTATAGAAAAGGAAAAAGAGTACACATGTTTGAATATGCGCCTATTGGTTGCCTCGTTAAAAACCTTGCAAGGAAAACCCATTGGGACAAAACCTTGTAAGGGAAAAAGAGTGCGACGTGCATTAACTCCCCCTGAAAAGAGCATCAATTCACATCCTTGAGCATTTGCATTCCAATCTTGTGCACCATCTTCAAAACGATCTTTTGTAGAAATTTGATAAATAAATCAGCCATATTGATTTGAATAAATATTCCGCACCTTGAAATTATCATTCTTGATAGATATGAACATCTTCATATAATGTCGTGGAATGACTCTTCAATATCTCCATAGAGGTATTCTCGATGCCATCATGCTTATAGTTATAGCAAGATACATATGTACACAAGTTGCACTTAGGATGTGGTACTTCAGGACCAAGAATTGTATATGCTTCAAGCAACTTCAATCTTTCATGGATTGACATATAAGTTAAGTCATATAAGCCATATAATAGACTTTAGATGCATATCAAGTTTTCATGTCATGCTAAACAAATAAGATATCGAAAACTGATTACACATACCATTGACTTTATACTTTCAAGTATTTGAACTACATGTCCAAAACTACATGTCTTTCATATGGAATCAATTCTGCTTGAATTGTATCTCTTCCATTTAGCCAATATTTTTATTTGTATTCGACAAACATAAGATCCTCATCGATATTTAGCGCTATCATAGATGTCGTCGACGAACAGTTTATATCGGTTCCAGTAAATTTTCATAAAGACATAATATGGAGATCTCTTTATTCATATATTCAGGTACCTGAATCTCTCATAAGATTTTATAAAGTATTATGTCATGTGATCTTCTAGATCACTTGCCTCCCCATTATGATCACTTTGATCATTTGCTCATCTTCTTTATTAAGAAGTTATTTTGAAACCGATTGTCTATACCTTTAAGCGTATCAAAGACTTTGTCCTTCTGGGACTTAATATGAGCATTTGCAGTGAGAATATAGTTACTTTCTTTGGGTCAGCAAATGCGTATAGCATGCTTTGCAATATGTTGCAATTGAATTCCTTTTATGAACTTCAGGTTCATATTATGATATTCGAGGATATATATATACAAATGATAATTCATCACATGTAACCTTTTCTCAATTGTTTATCATGTCTCCCCCTCATGTTAGAAAAGCTAACTTGTTTCCTCAACTTTGAGAGTCCATCTTTGTGCATTATGGTGCTAATGAAAATATACACCGCACATCAATAATAATAAGATGAAATTATTTGGTTCCTGACCCTGAACCACTTATGAGGGGAGAATATAATATACTCTCGTATACAACGTATATCAAACTGATATATATAACTTTGTTCTCATAAGAAACAGTTTAGCTATTAAGTGGAGGTACTCAATAATTATCTTGCTAAACCAACTATGATATAAACCAACTTATCAAGATGAACTATCTTGAATAGAAAATCTGGAAATTATGCTCGAAGTTATATTACTGAGCAATTTACCTCGCAAGCACCGGCCAGGCTGCGGGTTAATAACAATCGCACATGTAACCATATCATAGATGCATCATATGTGGTATACATGGCAGGTGAATGGGCCCATATTCACCTTTGATATTTCCAGAATTTATGGGATTCAACCCGAACTCTTTAGTTGGTCAATTAATTAATGAGAACAAGTAATACAAGAGAATTCTTAAAGAACTTTCTACTTCTTTAATATTTACCCATGTGAATTCTCTATTACTGCACATCATACTTAAAATGAGGTGGCTAACCCGAATGCCAACTGAATAAATTATCAATATTGATAAACTTCAAATTTACACCATGACGTGTGCAATTATCAATAAACTTCAAGTTTATTATGGTATGGGTTTTTATACCAATAAATATCCACTTTATTGTGGCATTCTTTTGTTTGTGTAGTACAAACTGGAGAATAAAGCGGGTAGCTTTTCATATACAAATTATCCCGCTACAAGTTGTAGTAATAGAAGATATCAAATATTTCCTTTATTTATAGTCTCAATATAATCAATCGCTTTCGCATATACTTTGGAAACTGAATAAGTTTCTTTGAGACTTACTACCACACAATACCTTATTGGTAATCAATTGCGTTTCTCCAACATAGTAATAATTGGCTCTTCTAGAGCTCTCAATTAATTTTGTACTACCACAGATTCATCAACATCCATGTGGTGAATATCTCTTTTAAAGAGAAAGTTATACCATTATGGTCATGGTCAAAATTATATGCAAGATATGTTTCTTGCATTATCGTTGTCCTTTAATAGTCATATTTCCAAAATATTTTGGCGTACAATAGGTACGTGACCAACGATCATTCATGCCATAACAATGACATTATTTTCATATATCATCTCAAACCTCCTTCTATGGGTGAGTGTGGTATATTCAATACCAATGCGTCTGGCATTCGATTTGCTATTCTTTGCAAATGGATAATATTTTGCACCTCTTTTTCACAAATAGAGGTATGTGGATCAAGATGAGATAATGATGCATTTTTCCACAAAATTTCCCGTTTGGTTTCACCAACTTCTCCCCCTAATTTTGGAAAAAGTGTCTCATCGAATTGACAGTCTGCAAATCGTGCAGTGAACAAATCCCTGTCAATGTTTCGAGGTAGCGAATAATGGAGGACAATTCAAACTCAACATATATTCCTAACCTTCTTTGCAAACCCATTTTGGTGCAATATGGCGGTGCTACAGGCACATATACTGCACATCCACAAATTCTTAAGTGGGATATATTAGGTTCATGACCCAAAACTAATTGCAACAGGGAATATTTGTGATAATTCGTCAGTCAGAGACGAACTAGCATTGCTGCATGCAAAATGGCGTGACCCCAAACCGAAGTGGGTCGTTTTCATGAGTAAATGAGGTATTCAAGATTATTCTCATCTATTGTCTCAACATGATATCCATTTTGAATGATATCTTAAAAACTCAACAAGTTCCTCTTAGACTTGGAGGAGAACATTGCATTCTCTATGATAAATATTGTTCCTTTAGGCAGAGTTATAGTTGCTCTTCCGGAGCTTTCAATCAATTTACTACTACCAGAAATTGTAGTAACATCTGCCTTACACATACTTAAATGAGAGTAATATTTCTTCTCTTTGAATATCGTATGTGTGGTACATGAATCAATTAAACAAATATTTTTACAATTGAATTTTGATCCAACTAAAATGCAAATTAAATTTGAGAGTTGTAGTTGTTGTTAACATAACTGACGCACATACAACAATGCGGAGTGGTGTAAGTAAATAGATAGGATATCATTATCTGGTTTAAAAAGTAGTTGTACATTTAATATATTGCAAATATACTGAGTAATATTTACATCTCAGAGCAACTAACCAGAGTATTTTGAGATAAAACAATCTCAACCAAAATTATTAATAATTAGATACAACTGTAGCGAATATGGTACTATACTACTCGTTTGCTTGTGATAACATCACTGATACATATATAATTTATTATTACTCAATGACAATTTCTTAACAACGCTTTAGTTAGGCATGGTTATTGTATTCAATACAATGACAGATACACGTGTTCGGTTATTCTGTATGATATAGTAACCCAGTGAAAATATAAGCTAGACATTTATGTATAGAATATATCAAGACTAACAGTGATAACCATGTTATATAATATTAAGATGTCTAAAGACTTTATTTTTGACAATGTTGAACATTACAGAATTATATTCAGAAACAGACTTAAAGTCTTGGAGCCTCAGATGAGCCCAATTATATCATGCTTGTGGCAGAGTGACCAACTTCAGGTTGTCATATCTCTCCTTTTAGCCATTCCACAAGATAGGTGGATCTTTGACTGTGATATATTCAATTTTCAAACCTTCATCAAGGTGATGGCGCAAGAAAAACAAGGCCTTAGCATAGTTTCAAACCTTCATCAAGGTGATGGCGCAAGAAAATCAAGGCCTTAGCATAGTCTTGGGTGGATGTATTATTTCTGTCTTTAATGGCGTCTCCAGGACCCATTGCATCCAAATGGATTTCAGCATCCAACATCCATGTCATATAGTTCTTGCCCGAAATTTCAAGGGCAACGAACTTTATTTTCATAATGTCAGATATAAAACAAAATTACATCAAGAGCGTGTTCATACTTACGGGCTTTATTACAATTATCACATTCACTTTAGGGAATGGATCATAATCATCTGTATGTGCTATACACAATCTCATGTCAAATATTACTTTCATAAAGTGAAAGATTATTTTGAGAATCTTTATTATTCTCATTATCACAATGATGACGATTATAATTTCGTCTATTGCCACATCCACATTCATTGATACCTTCATGGTAATAATTTTGTCTTCTTTCAGACTTATCACATACTGCTATCACATTCTCTGAAGGGAATGGAGCAAATTCAATTGGACGGATTTTTAATTCTTTGCCCACAATCATACATGAATTTGATCATGGCAAGGCATAGGAATTTTACCACTTCATGTGAGTGTAATTTCTTACAAACTCCATTAGAGTTATAATCAAACTTTGTTGTCTTTGTTTGTATATGAAATCAAGTCGTAGAATTTCAAGAATTTGAAAGGGAAAAGTAAATTACTTACCTTTAAGGTATACCAATAAATGTTGTAATATCAAATATACCTCTTGAGTTTCCATCCCGTTGCATTCCTTTATGATGATACCATCTCTTCTATTTTTCCGTATTGAAATTCTCATATGAAGCAGTAGCAATCGTTATTACACTCTTTTGCTTGGAAATTCACTTTGGCTTTGGAGACGGGACGCCCTCTGGAGCCATCCTTAACATCAACAGTTGATGTCATAATCTTCTTCTCCACAGCAAACCCATTGCTCTTCAGAATTTCAGCAATTGAGACAACTGTAGCAATAGCCATCCCAAGAGCAGAAAGTTCCACGTCATTGTACTGCTGCATATACCTCTTGGCAAGATTGACGTAGAAGAACAAGGGTTTCTTGGTGTTAGAAACCTGAATAGGATTCTTATTCTGAAGGTCTCCACCGCTAATTTTCATATTGTTCACTCCTTCGCTTAACTCCTCCATCATCAATTAAGTAGCAAATCTCGTTTCACTCAAATAGAAAAATCCAAACGACGGAACACGAACTAGAGTGGATGAATCTGATTGCAACTCGAGATTCTGAGAGCGATAATTGCTGAATATTAAATTCAATTGGTTAGAGACTCGTGCTGATAACGTGTTATGAAATAATATAAGAACAAGAACAATAGAGAGAAAAATAGAGAGAGAGAGGAGTATTCTTATTGATACTTTGGGATGGTTTACAATAGAATAGAACCCCTATATTTATAGGGAGGTGGTGACTTAGCCACCAAGTAGTAAACCTTAGAATCTCTCTAAATATAGACATTCACCTTAAATAGAGTTCTATTTATAACACAAGTTTAATTAATGACAAAATGTATTTAATGATTTGATAAAAATACAGTATAAATGCATTTATTAATCTATTATTGGCAACATTTCAATAAATAGAATTTTCTAATATTCCATGCTATCATGTAAGATCATCTTACTATATTGTTATTTTTATTATGTTTTTATATGATTCTTGGTATTATCTCTTTTTGTTTATATTTTCATTAATCAGTGTTAATACTTTTCTTGGCCAAAGGTCTACTGTAAATAACTTCTCGATCCTGATAAGTCAGGGGTAAAGTCTGCGTACACATTATCCTTTCAAAATTCCACAATGTGAGATAATACTAGTTATTGTTATGAAATAATATAAAAGACAAGAACAAGAACTCAAGAACAAGAGCAAATAGAGAGAAGAGTAGGGAGAGAGAGAAGTATTCTTATTAATACTTGGGGTTATTTACAATGGTAGAGAGCACCTCTATTTATAGGGAGGAGAATGACTTAGCTTCAAGCTAAAACTCTTAGACATTCACTCTAAATAGACTTCTATTTTATAACACTCCCCCTTGAATGTCTATTCAATAATGTGCCTCATAAAACCTTAACTAAAACAAAACCCAATGGGAAAAATTAAAGAAAGGAAAAAGAGTACACATGTTTGAATATGCGCCTATTGGTTGCCTCGTTAAAAACCTTGCAAGGAAAACCCAGTGGGACAAAACCTTGTAAGGGAAAAAGAGTGCAATGCGCATTAACTCCCCCTAATGAGTACATCAATTTATATCCTTGAGCTTTTGCATTCCAATCTTGTGCATCATCTTCAAAACGATCTTTGATAGAGATTTGATAAATATTGAAATAAATATTCCGCACCTTGAAATCATCATTCTTGATAGATATGAACATCTTCATATAATGTCGTGGAATAACTCTTCAATATCTCCATAGATGCATTCTCAATGCCATCATGCTTATAGTTATAGCAATATACATATGTACACAAATTGTACTAAGGATCTGGTACTTCAGGACCACGAATTGCATATGCTTCAAGCAACTTAAATCTTTCAAGTTAAGTCATATAAGCCATATAATAGACTTTAGATGCATATCAAGTTTTCCATGTCATGCTAGACAAATAAGATATCGAAAACTGACTATACATACCTTTGACTTTATACTTTCAAGCATTTGAACTATAGGTTCAAAACTACATGTCTTTCATATGGAATCAATTCTTTTTGAATTGAATCTCTTCCATTTAGTTACTTTCTTTGGGTCAGCAAATGCGTATAGCATGCTTTGCAATATGTTGCAATTGAATTATCCCTTTTATGAACTTCAGGTTCATATCATGATATTCGGGGATATACATATACAAATGATAATTCATCCCATGTAACCTTTTCTCAAGTGTTTATCATGTCTCCCCCTCATGTTAGTAAAGCTAACTTGTTTCCTCAACTTTGGGAAATCATCTTTGTGCATTATCATGTCAATATACACGACACATTAATAATAAGATGAGATTATTTGGTTCCTGACCCTGAACCACTTGTGAGGGGAGAATATAATATACTCTCGTATACAACGTATATCAAACTGATATATATATAACTTCGTTCTCATAAGAAACAGTTTAGCTATTAAGTGGAAGCACTCAATAGTTATCTTGCAAAACCAACTTTGATATAAACCAACTTATCAAGATGAACTATCTTGAGTAGAAAATCTGGAAATTATGCTCGAAGTTAGATTACTGAGCAATTTACCTCGCAAGCACCGGCCAGGCTGCGGGTTAATAACAATTGCGCATGTAACCATATCATAGATGCATCATATGTGGTATACATGGCAGGTGAATGGGCCCATATTCACCTTTGGTATTTCCAGAATTTAGGGGCTTCAACCCGAACTCTTTAGTTGGTCAGTTCATTAATGAGAACAAGTAATACAAGAGAATTCGTAAAGAACTTTCTAGTTCTTTATTATTCACCTATGTGAATTTGCACATCATACATAAAATGAGATGGCTAACACGAATGTCAACTGAATAAATTATCAATATTGGTAAACTTCAAATTTACACCATGACATGTGCACTTATCAATAAACTTCAGGTTTATTATGACATGGGTTTTTATACCAATAGATATCCACTTTATTGTGACATTCTTTCTTTTGTGTAGTACAAACTGGAGAACAAAGCGGGTAGCTTTTCATATGCAAATTACCCCGCTACAAGTTGTAGTAATAGGAGATATCAAAGCCTTCCTTTATTTATAGTCTCAATATAATCAATCGCTTTCGCGTGTACTTTGGAAACTGAATAAGTTTCTTTGAGACTTACTACAGCACAATACTCAATTGTGTTTCTCCAACATAGTAATAATTGGCTCTTCTAGAGCTCTCAATTAATTTTGTACTACCACAGATTCATCAATATCCATGTGGTGAATATCTTTCTTAAAGAGAAAGTTATACCATTATGGTCATGTCAAACTTATATGCAAGATATGTTTCTTGCATTATCGTTGTCCTTTAATAGTCATATTTCCAAAATACTTTGGCGTACAATAGGTACGTGACCAACGATCATTCATGCCATATATCATCTCAAACCTCCTTCTAGGGGTGAGTGTGGTATATTTAATACCAATTTCATGTTCATATTCTTCCAATAATGAATATGTATTCGTTAATCAAATGTTGTCACATTCACTTTCAGGATATGTGATTTTGTTATCCTTTTCAAATCTATAAATGCGTCAGGCATTTGATTTGCTATTCTTTGCAAATGGATAATCTTTTGTGCCTCTTTCTCACAAATAGAGGTATGTGGATCAAGATGAGATAATGATGCATTTTTCCACAAAATTTCCCGTTTGGTTTCACCAACTTCTCCTCCTCATTTTGGGAAAAGTGTCTCATCAAATCGACAGTCTGCAAATCGTGCAGTAAACAAGTCGCCTGTCAATGTTTCGAGGTAGCGAATGATGGAGGGCGATTCAAACCCAACATATATTCCTAACCTTCTTTGCAGACCCATTTTGGTGCGGGATGGCGGTGCTAAAGGCACATATACTGCGCATCCAAAAATTCTTAAATGGGATATATTGGGTCCATGACCCAAAACCAATTGCAACGGGGAATATTTGTGTCAATTCGTCAGTCAGAGACAAACTAGCATTGCTGTATGCAAAATGGCGTGTCCCCAAACCGAAGTGGGCAGCCGACGAACTAGTATTGCTGCATGCAAAATGGCATGAACCCAAACCAAAGTGGGCAGCCGACGAACTAGCATTGCTGCATGCAAAATGGCGTGAACCCAAACCGAAATGGGCAGCCTCGTTTTCATGAAGAATTCAAGATTATTCTCATCTATTGTCTCAATATGATATCCATTTTGAATGATATCTTTAAAACTCAACAAGTTCTTCTTAGACTTGGAGGAGAATATTGCATTCTCTAAGATGGATTCTCAAAACTCAACAAGTTCCTTTTAAACTTGGAGGAGAACATTGATATCATTAAAACTCAACAAGTTCTTCTTAGACTTGGAGGAGAATATTGCATTCTCTAAGATAAACGTCATGCCTTTGGGCAGAGTTACAGTTGCTCTTCCGGAGCCTTCAATCAATTTAATTCCCATGGTTTGATATACAAAAGAAAATATACGAACATGAGAATAAACAACTTCAATTCGTTTGTGTCACACAATATTTTCAAAATCTGCTGCTAACAGTTGACTAACAAAATCAGATATGTTATCCATAATTGATTACTTTGCAGTTTGAAAATTTTCAGCGTTTTTCATAAGACAATCGATTATTAAACACACAATCGATTGTTTGAACATAGACAATCGATTGTTAAACACACAATCGATTATTTGTTATTTTTGAAAAACTTCAGATCACACTGTTTTAAGACAATCGATTGTTAGACAAAGACAATCGATTGTGGATGATTTTTGAAAAATTCCAGACCTCACTGTTTCAAGACAATCGATTGTTAGTCAACGACAATCGATTGTTGATCAATTGTTTTTCAACTTTAATGCGAAAATAGTTGATAATCGACTAGTTTTTCAGGCTAGTCGATTACCCCCACTGGAAAATAAAAGTTTTATTGATATTTGAGCATATTGAAGATATTCTAAAGAACTACTGCTAACATTGCATCATGAACTAACTAATACGAGCTAATACTAATGACTATTAGTTTATTCACTAACTAATACAAATAAGTAGAACAAAATCAAATAACTCCATCTTCTTTCATCACGGATCCATCGCCGATTAGGTGGTCTATTTTCCCATCGGGTTGCTCAAAGAAGTCTGCCACATCCAGGTGGGTGATGTCCTCATCGTCGTCAAAGACAAAATTTGTTTCAGGGCCTTTTCTCTTTCGAGATGCTTGATAAAGGTCAACCAAGTGTCTTGGTATACGGAAAATCTTTGACCAGTGCCCTTTCCCACCGCAACGATAACATATCGTTTCTGAACCATTTTCCTTAGGATCTTCATGACCCCGTTTCTGCTTTCGGTGGTTATCTCTCTTCGGGGGGTGACGGACTTCATTGGAATTTCTTCCTTGTCTACGTCCCTGGCAATGACCCCGTTTACGACCATGACCATGGTCCTTTTCATGTTTGGCATAATGAGAGTGCACCTTATCTGCTTCAGGCAGTGGTGTTGACCCAGTGGGTCGATTTTCATGATTTCTCATGAGCAGGTCATTATTTCGCTCAGCCATTAGTAGAAGAGAAATCAGTTCAGAGTACTTTGTTAAGCCTTTCTCTCTGTACTGTTGTTGCAGTACTATATTGGAGGCATGAAACGTTGTAAACGTTTTCTCAAGCATATCATAATCGGAGATATTATCCCCGCATAGCTTCAATTTGGAAGTAATTCTGAACATAGCAGAATTATATTCAGAAACGGACTTAAAGTCCTGGAGCCTCAGATGAGTCCAATCATATCGTGCTTGTGGCAGAGTGACCAACTTCAGGTTGTCATATCTCTCCTTTAAGCCGTTCCACAAGACGAGTGGATCCTTGACGGTGAGATATTCAATCTTCAAACCTTCATCAAGGTGGTGGCGCAAGAAAATCAAGGCCTTCGCACATTCTTGGGTGGATGCTTTTTCTCTATCTTTGATGGTGTCTCCGAGACCCATAGCATCTAAGTGGATTTCAGCATCCAACACCCATGTCATATAGTTCTTGCCCGAAATTTCAAGGGCAACGAACTTTCTTTTCGTAATGTCAGACATAATCGAAAATTAAATTAGGAAGAGGGAAATACCTTAGATTTCTCGAGAATGGTTCTTGAGACGGTAGAGTCTCGTGCTGATAACGTGTTATGAAATAATATAAAAACAAGAACAAGAACTCAAGAACAAGAGCAAATAGAGAGAAGAGTAGGGAGAGAGAGAAGTATTCTTATTAATACTTGGGGTTATTTACAATGGTAGAGAGCACCTCTATTTATAGGGAGGAGAATGACTTAGCTTCAAGCTAAAACTCTTAGACATTCACTCTAAATAGACTTCTATTTTATAACAGTTATGTTATTGTTGCCTTGTTATCATGTAACTTATTAAATTCCTTTATTCCAGAAAAAATAATATGGGATAGGGTTCATACTCCGCCCGTGGACATCATTGATGAGATATAGGCAATTCAACACCCACACACAAAAATAAAAATATAATTTGGTCTATAATAAAATTTAGGGATAATTTCTGAGTTTATTTCACATCATCAATTATTAAGAGTTTGCAAATTAATCATATAATATTCAGAAATGCACAAAAAAAAAACTTTCATAGTAAGATTGTAGTATTTTTATTTTAAATTAAAGAATATTCTAATATATATATACAAAGGTCACAAAAAGAGGAGTTCACAAAAGGTCTTTAACCGTCTTTTATCCTTTATAAATCTTCTTCATCCTATTTATAAAAATTGTACCTAATTTTCTAAAATGCAGTTTTATTTTGTACCTAATTGACACAACTTACACATATTTTTTTGGTTCTATAGTTAATGGGCTCAAAAATTGTGAATTTAAGAGTATATGATTTGTGTTCATTAATTTACTAACTAAAAAAATCACCCAAAGACAAACAAAATTTCTCTCTAAAAAGAAAATGACAAAAAGAGGAGAATTATACCATAGTACTGGCCTATCTTTTCCCAAAGCAAGAAGGTTGTGCATACAAAAAGTTGACCGGTGCCATGAGAGAAGTAAAACGCATTACAATACCTGTTTTATTAAAATGCAATACGTTTTTCTATAAAAACTAATTTTTTAATAAACGCAATATATTTAATTTTAGCGGTTAATTTTTCATTAAAGTAAAATACAATATTATATTACATTTTAATTGAAAATATAATTATTTTTTATACTGTATAAATATATTTTATGCCAAAAAAAACATCATTTCAGTTTTGAACTCGCAAACTCATCTGTTAAGTAACAGTAGTAAAGGTGACAGATTCATCTTCTCCATTATACTATTTACTGTTTTAATTAGTGAAAAAGTACCACTATATATAGTGATAATAAAACAAAGGTTGCATGCATGTATGACACTAGAAGAAAGTTAGGTATGGTCTAAAGTAATCATTAATGCTTGTTGTTAATGATACTTTTAGTAATTTTCGTGGGACCGATCGATGGCTATCTTGGTGCAATTTCTAGAAAGCAGTGAGATTTTTTTGTTATCAAATACAGTAACTAAAATTAGTTTGCTCCGGCGCGGATTTAGGGGCGAAAGAGTATTCATCTAAACTTTTTTGCCAAAAGGAATGCCACAGAGATTAACTTGTGGTTTCTTCATAATATGTATTTATGCCAACAAGAAAGACAAAAAGAAAGCAATAGAATTGTTGCATAAATAAGAGCGAAACTGAAGGAGGTGGAAGAAGAAAAATAAAAAGCACAATGGAATTGTGAAGCACAGAAAGAATGTAAAAAAATTATAAACGGAAACTTACGGAGGTGAATGTGAAACTGAAAGAGGTAGAAGAAGAAAAAGAACAACTGGAAGAACGATTTAAGTGGTTGGAGCGGAGAATAAATGGAAACCGAGACTAAACATTGGCATGTATGTGTTTAATATATTTTTCATGTTTCATGTATTTTTATTACGTTGGCCTGATATGTTTGTGTTTGTGGTGTAGTAATATTTTCCATGTTTGTTGTACTAAATTTTATTTTAAATGAAGTAGAAATTAAGTTTAAGTGCTTGTGTTGTTATTTGAAACTATCAAAGCACGCTTTACATATTATATTTTCTAGCAATTAAACGACTTTTTCTTCACTCATTCCAGATTGTGGAACATAATTTTTTTGATATATATTGCAAAATATACAAGTACAAATACGTACTCATACCAAAACAAAAGACTAGGGGTATCCTCGATAGTTGGGTGCATTTGACGAACTTGCACCAGGAGCCGGATTACTACCGCCACGCACATCACCTGAAGGACATTTACGACGGTCATGTCCTGTTTGCGAGCATATGCCACATTTACGCGCATAAACGGTGTCACCAACATCCATTTGGTTCCATATACGTGTTCTCTTTTGCACTTGCAACTTGCGCAAAAAGTCCTTGCTTCATACCATCTTAAGATGTTCACGCGGCCAATAATGCTCAGCACCTAATGGCTGCAAATTCCCACTGTACATGTCTACGCATTCAGCAATACTATATTGCCTATCAATATATTTTGTTGCCTCATATCCAACATGTTGAAATCAATGCAACGCATGTGCGCACGACATGTGGCTGATGGTCCATTTTCCACATGAACATAACCTTCTATTTTCATTCACCGTCTGTAAATTATTCCCACGGTGTCCGGCAGATATCGGTCTTAACTTTAAAAATACCCCGTTCATGATCGTATTGAAGAAGAGAATGCTACGGTGCTCGCCTCCTGGACCTTCCAAATCTTCTCATGAGTATTGGCATAAATTGAACTCCCATGTCCATCAATGCCGATGCAGCTGCATGCCTTTCAACAAACCTCTCCACACTCTGTTTGAATGTCATGCGGACCATAGCAGTGGCAGACAATCCACGGGCAGATATTAACAAGCCGTTGAATGACTTCGACACGTTTGTAGTGAGGGCTCCCCATCATCCGCCGCCATCAGCATGCAATGTCCACATTTGATGCTCATGTCGCATCAACCAAGTATAGGCTCGTGGATCTATATGTTGGATTGCTTCCATGCGCCTCGTGAATTTGCACTGCTGGTGCTCAGTTGCAGCCATCCATATTAAGTCATGCAAGGCCTTGTCAGGAAATTTCTTCTGGAAATTGGCCTTCAGGTGCCTCACATAGTAACAATGATATGCATATTGTTCCTGCCATAGGCAAGTGAAGTACAAAACTTAAAATACCACCATGCCGATCAGATATTAGACAAATACTTGAACGCTGTTTGACAACGTGCTTCTTCAAGTAGTTCAAAAAGAGCATCGATGTCTCTTCGCTTTCGTTGGAACATATGGCAAAATCTAGTGGAAATATTTGTCCGTTGCCATCAACTGCAACTGTAATCAAAAGCTTATTATCATACTTTCCATAGACATGAGTACTGTCTATGGAAATTACATGACAACAATGCACAAAACCATCAATTGCTGCTTCAAATGACCAGAACACATAGTTGAAAATTTATTCAGGTCTGTCCGGACTCTACTCACGCCTCCATTTAACAACAGTTCCGGGGTTAATGTGTTGCAGTGCGGCCATGTACCCGGGCAGATTTGAAAAACGCTTATCCCAGTCGCCATAAATAAGTTCAAAGGCACGTTTGCGATCGAGAGATGCTTTCTTTTGGTCATAGTGCAACCATACTCTGGTGGACGGCTGCAATACATTCTTTAATCTTGAACCTAATGGACACTTCCAAATATGGAATCAGGATAAGAGAAATCAAGTCCACATCCAAATTGAAGTAATTCTCATTGAATGTGTCCATTTTACATCTATGCTCGCTAATAAAATTACCCAGTTTCCACAAACCTGATTTCTTCTTGCTGGCACGCAACATCCAATGACAATCCATAAACCACCTACGACATACAACCTTGTATACCTCCGTAGTTGACTCACTTAGCGTCATCTCATTGCACTCTCTTATACTGTAGATTTTTAGAGTCCTAATTAGTCGAGCTTTATCGAGGAAATACATGCCCTTTGTCAGAACAACTAATCTAGATTCATCCCACATCGCTGACCCAATTTCGTCATCATCCCTTGTAAGGGCATCGACGTTCGACATACTTGGCTGCTCATTTATCGGTGGTGACAAGTTTACATCAAGAAAAGCTCTTTCATCAGCAATATGCCTGGCAAAAACTGCTCCAAAATAACCACCCGATGAAGGGAGGTATCCTTACTATGCATGCCCTCATTATTGGGAACGTCTTCCACCTTAACGTACATTTTAATAATTTTATTACAATAAATTTCTTGTATTCATACGAAATTCGTAAAAAATCTCTAAGAGTTTCATCATCCTCGATGTTAAACTCAGAATAATAAGCAAATCCCTGCGGAGTCGCTGAATACGGAAACCTATTGGTTACTTTAAGGTTAACCGAGCGCTTCCTCACACTCATTTTTTACATAACAATGAAATGAATTTATCATACTCCATAGTAAGCGGCAATTTAACATGACACTGTAGATATGAGCTATATCTCACAGAGTTATTCTCTAGCACTATCTCACCCACCAATATAATGAAACCTTTATTTTTTGTTCTTCAGACATTACAAAAATGATTGATAAGAAGAAGAGAGAAGTATGAACGGAAGTTTAAAGTTTGTATTGAATGAATTTTCATAAAATTGAAACGCCTTTAAATAAGGCAAGTCCAAGCTTAGGGTGCGTAAGGAATTCGCAGTATAATTACGATGTTTTATATGTTTGAATTATTATTATGTCAGTTAATTATTGATGGGACAAAATTATAATTTTTTTTATAATTCGCAGTAAAGTACTGCAAATTAGTAATTCTTTTAACAGTAAAAACGTATATTTTATCCAAAAAAGTTAGAAAAATTTCGGATTCCAAATTAGATAAAGTCTTGAACGTCACCAGTGACGACGTCATAAAACAAAAAAAAAAGAAAGTTCTTTTACTCCTAATTATATGCAATTTCTATTTAAAGAGCTTTTCTTTTCTTCTTATTCATTTAGTACTTTATTTGTCTTCTAACTAATAGGAATATAGGATGGATATAAAGAGACAACAACTTAAAAGATCCATTATACTTGCATCAACTAACATTTAAGGGGTCTTTTGGTAGGATACACTAGATAAAATAATGTATACATTAATTTTATGTATAAATAATATTTTGTTTGGTAGATATTTTGGATATATATATTAGTTATGTGAGCATTAGTTATATATCCTATTTGGTATTATTCTATATATAACTAAGACATAGAAAATCATGGTATTAGCAATGCAATAGATTTTAATGCATGCATTAACTTAGTTAAAGACAAAATTGTCTTTCAAAATTTATGTGATTAAAATATGATAGTTATTATATTAATGCAAGTTTAATTAATCCAAATACTAAGAAAAAAAATTATATCTCTAATAAATAAATAAATACTTAACATTTTATTATATATATATATATATATATATATATATATATATATATATATATATATATATTGTTATGAAATAGAAGATTCTTACACTTCTATTTAAGGTGAATGTCTTTAATGTATCTAATTAGAGAGATTTTAGAGTTCTATTGGTGGTAGCTAAGTCTTCCTCTCCCCTATAAATAGAGGTGCCCCCTACCATTGTAAATCATCCCTTGAGACCCCTCTCAACTCAATAAGAAGAACTCTCTCTACTCTTCTCTCTATTGCCATTGTTCTTGTTCTATTGTTCTTGTCTTTTGCTTTAGTTTATAACACGTTATCAGCACGAGACTCTACCGTCTCAAGTATCATTCTCGAAAATCCAAGGTATTTCCCTCTTCCTAATTTAATTTTCGATTGTCTTAACTTTTACTTGTGTAGGGTTTTTCTTCAAAGAAAGAATGAAGAAAGAAAAAGAAAAAAAAAAAGGAGGAGGCAGAAAGAAACGAAAAAGTTGAAAAGAAAAAGGAAAGAAAGAAAGGAAAGGAAGAAAGAAAGAAACATAGAAAATATATTTGGTATACCTTAAAGGTAAGTAAATTTACTTTTCCCTTTCAAATTCTTGGAATTCTATAAATTTTATATACAAAGTTTGATTATAACTCTAATGAAGTTTCTGAGAAATTATAACCACACGAAGTGGTAAAATCTCTATGTCCTGCCATGATTAAATTCATGTATGATTGTGGACGTGATAAAGAATTCCGTCCAATTGAATTTGCTCCATTCCCTTTAGAGAATGTGGTAGCAGCTTGTGTAAAGCACATGATTTTGATCCATTCCCTGAAGTGAATGTGATAATTGTAATAGAGCCCGTAAGTATGAACACGCTCTTGATGTAATTGTGTCATATGAAAAGAAAGTTCGTTGCCCTCGAAATTTCGGCAAGAACTATATGACATGGGTGTTGGATGATGAAATCCACTTAGATGCTATGGGTCTTGGAGACGCCATTAAAGACAGAAATAATGCATCCACCCAAAACTATACGAAGGCCTTGATTTACTTGCGCCATCACCTTGATGAAAGTTTGAAGATTGAACATCTCAACATCAAGGATTCACCCATCTTGTGGAAAGGCTTAAAGAAGAGAGATGACAAACCTGAAGTTGGTCACTCTGCCACAAGCACGATACGATAAGAATCCAAAAGCAAATAGTTTATAAACTATATATTATCGTTGCGGTGAAAACGGGCACTGGTCTAAGTCTTGCCGTATACCATAAAATTTGGTTGACCTTTATTAAGCATCTCGAAAGAGTAAACGCCCTGAAACGAATTTTGTCTCTGACGACAACTTTGACTTCACCCACCTGGATGTGGCAGACTTCTTTAAGCAACCCGATGGGAAGATAGACCACCTAATCGATGATGGATCGGTGATGAAAGAAGATGGAGCTGTTTGATTTATTTGTATTAGTTAATGAATAAACTAATAGTCATTAGTATTAGCTCGTATTAGCTAGTTCATGATATGATATTTGTATTAGTTCTTCAATATGCTCAAATATCAATAAAACTTTTATTTTCCAGTGGGGGTAATCGACTAGCCTGAAAAACTAGTCGATTATCAACTATTTTCGCATTAAAGTTGAAAAACAATTGATCAACAATCGATTGTCTTTGGCTAACAATCGATTGTCTTGAAACAGTTCTGGAATTCTTCAAAAATAGCCAACAATCGATTGTCTTTGTCTAACAATCGATTGTCTTGAAACAGAGTGGAATTTTTCAAAAATCACCCACAATCGATTGTCTATATCTAACAATCGATTGTCGTTAGGCAGTGTAATCTGGAATTTTTCAAAAATCATCCACAATCGATTGTCTATGTATAACAATCGATTGTCTATGTTCCAACAATCGATTGTGTGGGTTTAATAATCGATTGTCTTATGAAAAACGCTGAAATTTTCAAACTGCAAAGTAATTGATTATGGACAACATATCTGATTTTGTTTGTCAATTGTTAGTAGCAGATTTTGAAAATATTATGTGACACAAAAGGAATTGAACTTGCTTATTCTTATGTTCCTGTATTTCTTTTGTATGTCATACCATGGAAAGTAAATTGATCGAAGGCTCCGGAAGAGCCAATGTAACTCTGCCCAAGGGCACGACGTTAATCATAGAGAATGCTATGTTCTCCTCCAAGTCTATGAGAAACTTGTTGAGTTTTAAAGATGTACGCCGGAATGGCTACAATATTGAGACAATGGATGAAGATAATCTTGAATATCTCGTCCTCACTTTAAAGAATGTCTCCGGCCAAAAGAGGGTTATTGAGAAATTCCCGTCTTTATCTTGTGGCCTGTATTGGACAAGAATTAGTGCAATTGAGGCACATTCAACAGTAAATCTAAAGAATACTGAGTCCAATACATTTGTACTTTGGCATGATCGACTGGGTCACCCAGGATCAACCATGATGAGACGGATTATAGAAAGCTCATATGGGCATCCGTTAAAGAATTTCAAAATTCTTTCAAGTAATGAATATCCTTGCACTTCGTGTTATCAAGGCAAGCTGATTATCAGACCATCCCCAACAAAGGTTGGGACTGAGTCACCCCAGTTTCTGGAACGTATACAAGGGGACATTTGTGGACCTATTCACCCACCTAGTGGGTAATTTAGGTATTTCATGGTCTTGATAGACGCATCCTGTAGATGGTCTAATGTGTGCTTGTTGCCATCACGCAACCTTGCGTTTGCAAAGTTAATGGATAATAGATGAGAATAATCTTGAATTCTTCATGAAAACGTGGCTGCCCATTTCGGTTTGGGTTCACGCCATTTTGCATGCAACAATACTAGTTTGTCGGCTGCCCACTTCGGTTTGGGGTCACGCCATTTTGCATGAAGCAATACTAGTTCGTCGGCTGCCCACTTCGGTTTGGGGTCACGCCATGTTGCATGCAGCAATGCTAGTTCGTCTCTGACTGACGAATTGACACAAATATTCCCCATTGCAATTGGTTTTGGGTCATGAACCCAATATATCCCATTTAAGAAGCTTTGGATGCGCAGTATAGGTGCCTGTAGCACCACCATCCCGCACCAAAAATGGGTTTGCAAAGAAGGTTAGGAATATATGTTGAGTATGAATCGTCCTCCATTATTCGCTACCTCGAAACATTGACAGGAGATTTGTTCACTGCACTATTTGCAGACTGTCAATTTGATGAGACACTTTTCCCAAAATTAGGGGGAGAAGTCGGTGAAACCAAATGGGAAATTTTGTGGAAAAATGTATCATTATCTCATCTTGATCCACATACCTCTATTTGAAAGAAAGAGGTACAAAAGACTATCCATTTGCAAAGAATAGCAAATCAAATGCCTGACGCATTTACGGACTTGAAGAGGATAACGAAATCCCACATTCACGCGGAAAATGTTCCGATCCGTATTGAAGTCCCTATTGGACAAATATCTAGTGTCATATCCAATGAGTCAAATGCACGCCAGAAGCGTGGCAGACCATTAGGTTCCAAAGATCGAAATCCTAGAAAGAGGAAAAAGAACGATCTAAATGACACTATGAAAGAATCACATGAGGACGCTCATGATTTGATTAATTCCGAGATTCACGAAGAATCTATTGAGCCCGAGACTCTTGAAAATACGGAATGCAAGAATGTGAGGATCTCGAACCTCAGTCTGTGGTAGTACAAAATTAATTGAGAGCTCTCGAAGAGCCAATTATTACTATGTTGGAGAAACACAATTGAGTATTGTGCTGTAGTAAGTCTTAAAGAAACTTATTCAGTTTCCAAAAGAACACGCGAAGGCGATTGATGATATTGAGACTATAAATAAAGGAAGGCTTTGATTCTCCTATTACTACAACTTGTCGCGGGGTAATTTGTATATGAAAAGCTACCCGCTTTGTTCTCCAGTTTGTACTACACAAAAGAAAGAATGCCACAATAAAGTGGATATCTATTGGTATAAAACCCATGTCATAATAAACCCGAAGTTTATTGGTAAGTGCACATGTCATGGTGAAATTTGAAGTTTACCAATATTGGTAATTTAGTCAGTTGACATTCGTGTTAGCCATCTCATTTGAAGTATGATGTGCAAATTCACATAGGTGAATATCAAAGAACTAGAAGTTCTTGTTCTCAGTAATGAACTGACCAACTAAAGAGTTCGGGTTGAAGCCCCTAAATTCTGGAAATATCAAAGGTGAATATGGGCCCATTCACCTGCCATGTATACCACATATGATGCATCTATGATATGGTTACATGCGCCATAGTTATTAACCCGCAGCCTGGCAGTGCTTGCGAGGTAAATCGCTCAGTAATCTAACTTCGAGCATAGTTTCCAGATTCTCTACTCAAGACAGTTCATCTTGATAAATTGGTTTATATTAAAGTTGGTTTAGCAAGATAATTATTGAGTGCTTCCACTTAATAGCTAAACTGTTTCTTATGAGAACAAAGTTATATATATATCAGTTTGATATAAGTTGTATACGAGAGTATATTCTCCCCTCACAAGTGGTTCAGGGTCAGGAACCAAATAATTTCATCTTATTACTAAGGTGCTGTGTATATTGACATAATGCACAAAGATGATTTCCTAAAGTTGAGGAAACATGTTAGCTTTTCTAACATGAGGGGGAGACATGATAAACATTTGAGAAAGTGTTACATGGGATGAATTTTCATTTGTATATGTATATCCCCGAATATCATGATATGAACCTGTAGTTCATAAAAGGGAAATGCAATTGCAACATATTGCAAAACATGCTATACGCATTTGCTGACTCAAAGAAAGTAACTAAATGGAAGAGATACAATTCAAGAAGAATTGATTCCATATGAAAGACATGTAGCTTTGAACCTATAGTTCATATGCTTGAAAGTATAAAGGCAAAGGTATGTATAGTCAATTTTCGATATCTTATTTGTTTAACATGACATGAAAACTTGATATGCAGCTAAAGTCTATTATGCGACTTATATGACTTAACTTGAAAGATTTAAGTTGCTTGAAGCATATGCAATTCTTGGTCCTGAAGTACCACATCCTAAGTGCAATTTGTGTACATATGTATCTTGCTATAACTATAAGCATGATGGCATTGAGAATGCATCTATGGAGATATTGAAGAGTTATTCCACGACATTATATGAAGATGTTCATATCTATCAAGAATGATGATTTCAAGATGATGCACAAGATTGGAATGCAAATGCTCAAGGATATAAATCAATGTACTCATTAGGGGGAGTCAATGCGCGTTGCACTCTTTTTCCCTTACAAGGTTTTGTCCCACTGGGTTTTCCTTGCAAGGTTTTTAACGAGGCAACCAATAGGCGCATATTCAAACATGTGTACTCTTTTTCCTTACTTTAATTTTTCCCATTGGGTTTTGGTTTTAAGGTTTTATGAGGCACATCATTGAATAGACATTCAAGGGGGAGTGTTATGAAATAGAAGATTCTTACACTTCTATTTAAGGTGAATGTCTTTAATGTATCTAATTAGAGAGATTTTAGAGTTCTATTGGTGGTAGCTAAGTCTTCCTCTCCCCTATAAATAGAGGTGCCCCCTACCATTGTAAATCATCCCTTGAGACCCCTCTCAACTCAATAAGAAGAACTCTCTCTACTCTTCTCTCTATTGCTATTGTTCTTGTTCTATTGTTCTTGTCTTTTGCTTTAGTTTATAACATATATATATATATATATATATATATATATATATATATATATATATATATATATATATATATATATATATATATATATATATATATATATATATATATATATATATATATATATATATATATATATATATATATATATATATATATATATAGTTCTATATTAAACTATAGGTAGACAAATCAAAATATTTTGTTTTAAACATTTTCATATAAAAGCATTTCTTTTAAAATGTTAGAGTGATGGATTGGTTCTAAGGGCATTTTTATAAACAAGCAATTCTTTTAGAAATTGTGCAATGCTTTAATACATCAAAGTAAACAATGGATAAAAAATATGTTAGCATAACTAATACCAGCATAACTAATACCAACATTACTAATACACCATATTTAGCATTATTATTATGCACTCTACCAAACGACCCCTAAGAGAGAAAAGTACAATAGTATATTGTTGCCCAATTATTAGATGATGTTACAAATAATTGGGGACCCCTTTATATAATAGGGTCCCTAAATAAGATACATTTCTACAGTAAGGAATATTATTGGTACAACTGCCTAACCGCCTAGTATGGAATAGTACAATCCTATTCCAGAATTTGTGCCATGATCTTGGTACGTGGCATAAGTCTTCCTTATTCTGTTACGAAACCATAACGGTACTATCTCGGGGTCCAGCATACTCAGCTTCGGTATTCCTCGTACTCCTATCTACGAGCATTGCATTCTATTTTCGAGCTCAACTCTGTTCCATCGGGCTCGAACTCGACCTCGCCCGAACTTGGGCTTAGGATGGACCCTCAAGCCTATAAGTCGAAGGCATATGATTTTGACCGTATACAAATAGTCTACTCATTTCTTAGAATAGGATGATAAAAAACGATTTGAATCTTGATCTCCCAGAGTCTCAAACGATGATGTCATTCCCATGACGTAGGCATTTAAAGTGACAAAAATGTTTCGTCAGTTCTCTTCCCTAAAATATTAAATGCACGCCAGTACCGATCGGCCACTAGTGCCGCCGAACCATCGTCCCCCGTCTATAAATATGAGGCTACTCTTTTGAATAAAGAACTTTACTCTTTCATCACATTTACTCTGATCCTTTCTCTTCTTTATCTCTTTCTCTAATCATCTGTTTCTATCGCCCCTTTAAGTGCCAGTAAATGTCAAGTTTCCGTAAAACATCACTCTCCGCTACCGTTTGTACTCTTTAGCTTAAAATTATGGCTAAAACTTCTAATATAGTTCCCAAAAAAGAAAAGGCATCATTTTCTTCTTCCTCCCGACTAGCCAAACAAGTGGTGACGCAGACTCTTCAAGAAATCAAACCCCACCCTTGTGTGATTAAAAAGGACTTCAATATCGAATATCATCCCGATATCCCAGGTCGATGTGAGCATGTATCTCGATATATTAGTTTTATATGGTAGAAGTACCTCAAAGCTTTGAAGAAGGACTGTTGCTAGGGAGACAAGTCGTGGTTCAAGTCCCAGGCACCGAGGAGAGAATAACTACCCACATGGAGGGGTTTTTAAGTGTTTACACTTACCACTTCATAGTGGATCCCCTGGATCCGGTAGTGATCGAATTCTGCAAAACATACGAGGTCACCCTCGACCAGATTCACCCCTCCTTTTGGCGCACCGTGATCATGCTATATTATTTTTCCGAGAAAGTTGAAGGTTAGAATTCACCCTAAACAATCTTATTCGGTAGTATCAGCCCCAGCTATTTCGAGGGTTCATCAAGCTGCAACGTCGAACAAAGAAAGCCTTCTTTGCTAGTAACGATAAAGACAAAGATCGAGGCTAGATGAGCCACTTTATCAGAGTAAGGACTTCGAATGTCATTTCCCAGGACAAAATATTGTTCCTGGAGAGATGGAATTTTAACCGTAAGTGGAGTTCAAATACCTCTTAATATTCTAAAACCTTTCAAAATGTGTCAAGCACTCTCACTCTACTCTTAAGTCAATAGGTTCTGCCCCCTCCAATATATGTACTGCCTTGGGATCCTTTTGAGAACCCTCTGAACTATGGCATACTGAGGTTGTTCTACACTGTACTTATTCAATTTGGTTACCAAGTCTAGGTGTAAGCACTGCCCGGGATCCTTAAGATCCTAAGGGAACTTTGATGCACCTAGATTATGACATTGTCTATGGAATTTGGGCATTTGAGGCATGAAGGCTTTGGAAATCTGGGCATATTTATAGGCTCCCTATAGAATAACTTCTTATTTTCTTATCTACTTATGTAATTCATGTAATAATTTATAAACGAATATTTGAGTAACTAGTAAAAAGGGCGAGTAGTTACATGTTTGTGGGGTAATACGGGTAGAAACCATACTTATAGGACTTTTATATCTTTTCATGCTTGTCTTACCATGTTAGCAATCATGCCTATAGGTCTCATGTGGTTCCAACAATCGAAATCATGTTTATAAGTCTTAAAATCAACTTCACAAGTAGATGCCACGCCTATAGGATATAATCCAATCCAACTTATGTTATAACAAGTGTTTACATGTCTTTTTAATTTGTCATCATGTCAACAAGTTTCTAAAATCAATACTAACCAACTAGATATCATGCTTATAGGAAAAAACACCGGAGATTCTGCCAATAGATCTAAACTAGTTTAGTTTAAATAAATCAGTCATGTTAACGATTAGTTCACTTTGAAAATCGTTTAATTAATGGTCTATTTTCCCTAAAACAAATTCTTTCAAAAACTATCTTAATCTATCATTAGACAGCATGCCTATATGGATTCAAGAGTTTCTTTTAAAAGGCCTTCCTTGTTTCACTATAAAACATAATTATCAGTATTCCGCGTATAGGTAAGCCTATAGGGCATTTTCGAAATCTTGCAATTCTAAAACTATTACTGTCACTTGATATTGTTCTAACTTAACAGGCTTAATAAATCATTAGGCAAATTGATAGGACCATTACTTCTGAGTTTATAAAATGAACCGTGTGTCTTGATATTCATTTAGACATCATGCCCTATGACTGTTTAACAAAAAGCCCTCATTTGTGCTTGAGGCGTGCTGCTTATGTGTATTGTTTGAGGAGGTAAACTTGAGACTTTAATTGCTTCCTTTTATCTTATATGCTAAGGTCCTAATTTTTCTTGCATGCCGCCTTAGTATTTTTATCTTTTAAACCTTAGAGGTATGTCTAGGACCACCTATAGGTAGAGGTCCTAAATTTCTCCAGGACCTTTAAAAAGGGACGGGTAACATCACACAATAGAGATTTGACCAGCACTCGCTTTAATGACCACTAAGGGGGTGGGAAGGGTAGATATGGGATATGATGACTATGTGTAATATCACATGGGGCCCCCTCATTGAGCAGTGTTTACCGCATATTATGTGGGGTGATCCTATAGGCTAACCACTCCCCCTTTTCCAAAATTCCATTTGTTTAAAATTTGTTTTATACAACTTGTTCAAAATTTTGTCTTATTATTTGAATTTATACAACGTCCAACGTACTTTACTTGTAAATTATTTGATTAAACTATTTATTTGTCAATGGACTAATTCGTAAATATAATTCTGCCAGCAGCCACAGTTGTGGACCAAGAGGGGTGCCTAACACCTTCACCTCGATGTCATTTCGAGCCCTTACCCTAATCTTTGGTAACTAATCCAAGAGTTAATCACTCTAGGTGACCTAACGTACCATAACGCGTTAGGTGGTGACTCTTCAAATACCAATTCCTAAAAGGAAATGAGTTATTACTCCCATGAATGTCGAAATCCAGACTTCTCTCTCCGCGGAGGCAAAAAAGGGGGTGTGACAGAAGGGTCTGGCCCAGGCCACGAAAATTGAGGAGTTAGAGGAAGAGCTTACTAGAGCCTGGGCTGAAGCTGCACAGGCCAAGGCAGATGTTGAAAAGATAAAGGCTACGGCTGATTAGACTATCGTCATATACTTAAGGGACGCCGAGGTTGTTCAAGCGAAGCTGAGGGAGGCCTCCAACCAAGAAAAATAGAGTACCAAGTTCCAAGCTTGGAGGGAGACTCTTGAAGAAATCCACGCCCGAGGATTTGACCTTGATGAAGAAATAGCTGAAGCAAAGGCATGAGAAACTGATGCCAGGTTCCTTGTTTCTTCTGATGACGAGATATTGTGAGTGGCTCCAGGGACGGGGAAGGTGAAAAAGGTATCTCTGAGGAAGAAGGGGTTCCCGAAGATAGAGCTGTCGAGGGTGCAGTTCCTGAGGATGTCGCTTCCGATGATGTAACCCCGAACTGGATTAGGTTATATTTTTGTTTTTATGTAAGGGCCCCTCGTGGGCTTTATAAATATACTTTGTAAATCATCTTTTGCAAATATGAAGAAACATTTTTCTTTCTAAATCAGTTGTGGAACAATTTTTTATATAAACCGTTAGGTTTTTTATTGATCAACATAATACCTCTTAGGGATTTAGCTAATTCTCGATCTGAGCATAAATCGACTTTATATGAGCTCAGCATATCTACACTTTTGAGTCCGAGTTGAATGAGAATAATGTAACGGCCCGACCGGTCGTTTTGAGCTCTAGAGCATCGTTCAACGATTTGAAGCCATGAGCAGCTTCACTTTAGGTATTATTATGTATGTGTGGTTGGAATTGAATTCTGGGAAGTTCGGAGTTTATTTCGAAAGAGAATTCCCATTTCGAAAGCGTTAAGTTGGAAGAATTGACTAAGATTAGATTTTTGAGTAAACGACCTCGGAATCGGAATTCAAAGGTTCCAATAGGTTCGTATGATAATTTTGGACTTGGGCATATGTCCGGATCAGGTTTAAGAAGACCCGGGAACGTTTCGACACCTATTGTGAAAGTTGGCATTTTTTAAAGAATTTCATAAGTTTGGGTTGAAGTGCATTTCAGTGTTATGAATGTCTGTTTGGGATTTCAAGTGTGGAATAGCTTCGTATGATGATTCTGGTGTTAGGAGCACGATCATAAGTGAATCCGGAGGTCCGTAGGTCATTTTGGAGTCATTTGGCTAAAGTTAAAAATTTTAAGGTTTTTCAGAAGTTTGACCAGAGGTGGAATTTTGATATCGGGGTTGGAATTTGATTTCAAAAGTTGGAGTAGGTCCGTAATTTTGAATATGAATTTTGTGAAAATTTTGAGGTTAATCGGACTTTATTTGATAGGTTTCGGCATCGAATATAGAAGCTTGGAATTCTAATGTTTAGTAAGCTTGTACTGGAGTTAGATTCATGGTTTTAGTGTTGTTTGATGTGATTTGAGGCGTCGAGCAGGTCAACGTTATGGTATGGGACTTGTTGGTGTGTTTGGACGGGACCCCGGGGCCTCGTGTGTGTTTCGAGGTGTTTCAAATCATTTTGATATATTTTGCAATAGTTGATGCTGGTGTCTGGTGTTGTTCTTTGCCTTCGCGAGGATCCTCTCACGTTCGCAGGGAAGGATTTGGCTTCTGCGATTTTGTTCTACGCGTTCGCGAAGATATTCTCTCGTTCGCGAAGAAGAAAATCTCTGTTATGCAAGTCTGACTTCGAAGGCTCATATCTCATAATCTAAAAGGTATTTGGAGATAATACAAAAATAAAAGTTGTAGCTCGTTGTGTCTAGTTTTCAAAAAGATAAACTAGTTACCATTTGGAGTTTTCTACAAAATGTTATATCCATTATACTAGAGGTTGTTTGAGAAGAGTTTTAAAAATAGATTTTAGGAATTTTCTTCTTCGCGAACGTGATGGGGGTGTCTCCCGAACGCATAGAAAAGTCGTCCGAGCAGTGTATACGTGTAAAAAAATGGATTTGGATCATTTCATCTCATTTCCTCCATGGGAGGAGACCTAGGAGCTATTTTGGCACTCCATTTTCATCATCCATGTCGAGGTAAGTGATTCCCACCTATTGCAAGTTAATTACTTGGATTATATCTAGATTCTAACATGAAAATTAGTGAAAACTGCGGTTTTGAAGAAAAACATAGATTTGGATTATTGAAAACTTTTGAAGAAAAACCTAGTTTCGCTAATTTTGAAGAAAAATTAGTGAAAACTTGGATTATATCTAGATTGACCACGATCTGGGCACGAAATTGGGAGTAAATAATATATTTGAGTTCGTGAGTGTAACGACCCGATGGTTGTTTTGCCTTTTCAGACACTGTTCCCCTAAATAAAACTCCCCACACTTGCTTCAGCTAATTTACAATTTGTGGGGACGGTTGGTTCGGGAATTGGAAGAGTTTTGAATGAAATATGTCCATTTGATTCTTTTGGATTCTCTTAAAAGACTAAGTTTGAATTTACTCAACATTTTGAACAAACGGATCCGGATTCATGATTTGATGGTCCCGGAGGGTCTGTAGGAAAATATAGGACCTTGGCGTATGTCCGGAATCAAATTCCGAGGTCCCTAGCCTGAGTAATGAATTTTTATTAGAAATTGTTAATTTGATAAAGAAACTAAGTAATGATAAATATAGGTATCAGGTTCATATGTTGGTTCTGAATTCCGGGATAGGTCCGAAATATCATTTAAGACGTGCCCGTAAAATTTGGTATCAATCCGAGTAGTTTAAGGGCATTTTGGCCCGTTAGAGGAGAATTAAGAACTTGAAGTTCACAAGTTGGATCCATTTGGTTTTAGGGGTTGATTCCTAGATTTAGCATTGGTTCAGGTGTTTCGAAGGTTTGAGTGGGTCTGCCTCGTGATTTCAGCTTGTCGGTATGTTCGGGCGAGGCCCGAGAGCCCCAGCGTCAATCAAACGAGGCTCGAGTGAAGTGGAAAATTTGATAAATGGCCGAAGGTTGCTGCTTCAGTCATAGCCGCACCAACGGTTGTGGACCACAAGTACGAGACCGCAGATATGGTCATTGCAGCGCAGAGCGAGACCGTAGATGCGGTCATTGCAGTGCAGAAGCGGCCCAGGGCAGGCCAAGCGAGGAACCATAAATACAGCTCCCTAGAGGTAGAAACGGCTCAGCAAATGTGGGATTTAGATCACAAAAGTAGTCCCCAACCTTTCCCCTTCTTTTTGCATATGCAGTCACAGTCTCGCAAATGCGGGATCGCAGGTGCAAAAATCGCTGGGCAGTGAGGTTCATTTAATACGAGTTCAAGACCATTTTTACCACTTATACCCTTTTCCATTAGCGATTTTGGGAGCTTTGGAGTAGAGACTTCCACTTAGCTTTGTGGGGTAAATTTATTCCACCCATCCTTAGTTTAATACTTGCGTATTAGGTAGATTAAACACTAGAAATTAGGTAAAACCAAGGGGTTAGAGCAAGACCTTGGGTTTTAATAAAACATAGATTTAATCACGAAATTTGTTATGAAATGAAGATGAAATAATATATTAATTATTCCTAGTTTGTAGAGAACAACTTCATTTGAAAAATCTCGAAATTCAAGTACGTGGACCCGGGGTCAGAATTTAGGAAATTTGTGTTAATGATTGGGAATTTGCTTAAATAGCTAGAATTCGATCTTGAGAGTCTATATTGACTAGTTCTTACTTCAATTAACTAGTTTGGGATCGTTCGGCTTCGTATTGAGGGCTTGGACTCGTTTTTGGTATTTGAGGTGCACTTTGGAGCGAGGTGAGTCTCCTTTATAACATTGTAAGAGGGAATTGTCCCCATAGGTGTAATAATTGAAATTAATGGCCATCATATGCACGGGGGCAACGTACGCACTAGGTGACAAGAGTCCATGCATAGCTACTATGATATTAATTGCACGGGTAGTCTAGGACCCACGAAGCTACTTAAGGTCTCAAACCGCCAAACGTTGCACTAGAGCTCAAAACGACCAGTTGGGTCGTTACACTCTCTAACAGTACACACTAAATAGGCACAGTGAATTGATGGACATCCAATCAACAACAACAAATACGTAGTTGAACAAGTAGACAAATTCAACAGTAAATTATATAAAAACATAACAAGAATTCATTCTCCAAAAGGTTCCATCAATCCCTAGATAACAAATTTCTATTCATAATAATATGCAAAACTTTAATACTAGAATTCATAACAATAATGGAAATAGAGGAAGAAAGAGGGAAAATGAGATGACCCGATAGGTCATATAGAGTTTTAAACCTTAAATTTATGTTTTGAAGCCTTCAATAGCTTCTTTAAACGTTTCTCGATTTTTGTGTACAGTCTGGATATTTTTTTGAAAGGCTTTTATGTTAATTGATAAAATATGAAATTTTTCCTAATGAATATATTTGAATTGACTTCGGTCAACATTTTGAGCAAAAGGAACTGGATCTGTGTTTTGACAATTCCGGTGGGTCTGTATCGTAACTTGGAACTTGGGTGTATGCCTGAAATTAAATTCGGAGGTCCCTAGCTCGAGTTATCGTTTTTGTTGAAATTTAAAAGTTTAAAGCTTAATGAATCTATAGGTTTGACTAATTTTAGACATTATTTATACCGTGTCTGTATTTTAGTTTCAGAATTTTGTATAGATCTGTTACTATATTTATGACTTGTTTGTTAAATTTGGTAAAAAAAATGTAGTTGGTTAGACATGATCGGACGTCCGATTGTTAACATATCAATTATTAAGTTTTCTTGAAAATTTTATTTGATCTGGTGTCTGATTCTTAGTTTTAGGTGTTATTTTAGTGATTTGATTGTGCGAGCAATTTTTATGGTATTTTTGGACTTGTGTGCATGTTTGGTTTGTAGCCTCGAGGGCTCGGGTGAGTTTTGAATAGGCTACAGAGTAAGTTTGAACTTAGGAATAATGGTGGTGTGCTTCAGTTCTGGTGCAGGTCTCTGACCTCGCAAATGCGAGATCACTGTTCACAATTGCGAGGAACCCAAGTTCCTCTCTTGGTCGCAATTGGAAAGATGGCTGGCTTAGCAAGGGATTGCAACTGCGATCAAGCGGTCGCATTTGCGGGGGACCAGAGTTCATATTTGCGAATATTTCTAGCAAATTCAATTATTGCAGAGGAACGAATACTTCGCAATTGCGAACCCCAGTTTACATTTGCGACATCTCCAACTAGTCAAAAGTTGAGTTAGACGGGAATCTTCTTATTCTTTCAAAATTTTAAACCTAGAGAAATCTACCCAAGAGCTCTTCTTTCCCAATTTATTAATAAGTGATTCTAACCCACTTTCTTTCACTTTTCCATTACATTTCATAAGCTTTTAACATATAATATAGGATTTTCATGGGGAAAATGTGGGGTTGGGTAGAATTAGATATTTTTATAAAATTAGAATTTAGACCTCAAATTGAGGTCGGATTTCGAAATAAATTACATAACCGGACTCGGAAGTGAATGGGTAATCGTATTTTGGTCCAAATTTCAGGTTTGGATCAAGTGGGTCCGGAAGTTGACTTTTGTTGACTTTTTCAATAATAACCTAAATTGGATTCTCTTCATTTGTGGGTAGTTTCTAAGGCTTATTTTGAATCGCTTGAATAATTTGCTAGATTTAGTTAGTTCAGAGGCTTGTTTGAAAGGCAAAGCCGTGGTAGATCTTTGAGTTGATATTTGGAGCGAAGTAAGTATCATGGTTAACCTTGACTTAAGGGATAGGACTGTTTTGCCTATTTGCTACTTGTTTAAATGTTGGGCATATCGTATATGTGAGGTGAAGATTATTTATGTTATGTTTTGGGGCTAAAGCATGCGGGTGAGACTTGATTTTTGTAACTTATTATTTTCTTTGATCATGATATCCATGATTAGACTAGTTAATTATTAAATTGATCATTCTTTCCTTGTTTATGAGCTATATGTGATAATTGAGTATTGTTTCCGAGTTGAGGTTGGTATGGTGAAACCATTGTTGACTTAAGGCTTGTTCATGTTTATACTATCTCTCTTTTGTTATATGTTCATTGTTATATGGTAAGGGAGAGTGTTAATGCATGAAGGTGTTGTCGGGCCATATTTGAGAGTTAATGGCTGAAGGGTAATGTTGTGCCATATATATTGATTCATGATGAAATTGAGAGTAAAAGCATGAAGGGCGATGTTTTGCCATTATTTGTGTTTTATAGTGAGGTTGAGAGTAAAAATATGGAGGATGATGCCATATAGTTTTATTCATTTAGTGGTTAACGGCTTATTGACTGTTTCTTGTTATCATTCCCTGCTGTAGTTATCGAATTTTGTACCCCTTTCACATGTTCCCTCCCAATAGTACATGTTTAGCCTTTAATTGTTGTTATGTTGTACGTATATTGTTGTCTGCACATGTTGATTTACGTGGGTGTCCCTTCATAGCCTTGTTACTACCTTACCGAGGTTAGGCTTGACATTTACAGAGTACATTGGGTCAGTTGTAGTCATACTACACTCTGCACTTCTCGTGCAGATTTTGGAACTGTTCCTGCTGCCCGTGAGGAGTATCAGCTCGAATTTGTTTTTAGATACTCGAGGTAGATCTCCTGGCATCCTCATACCTTGAAGTCCCCTTCCACATTCCCCATGTTACTGTTCTTATTATTCAAAACAATTGTACTTATTTTAAACTCTATATGTATAAACTTTCGAAGCTCGTGAACTTGTGACTCCAGATCCGGGTTGTACATAGGTATTATTGATTTTTAAGTCATTTTAGAGTTAGTTTTAGTTTCATTTTGGATTAATTGGTTTACTTATTTGAATTTTTTAAAAATTGGCATAAAGATCCTCTAACGTTGGCTTAGTGAAACACTAGGCACCATCACGGTCCCAAAGGTGGGAATTTAGGATCGTGACAGAAAAAATGTGAAGTTGAATCCTTCTCCTTTTTGCTCCTATCATGTTCTTGGCTCGCAAAAGTCTTCTCTCCTTACAAAGTAGTGTCTCCCCTTAAATTAACATTTTTGGATGTATTTATAGTGAATAGGGTTTACATGGGCCAATTTCCTTCTTCTATTTCGGGTTGGAGAATCTGGTTTTTCTTGCTCCGATCCTAATCTGACGAAGTGAATCTCGCTTAGCTATTCAGAACTTTTCTGATTTCTTCTACTCCGGTCCCGGTCTGGCGAACTTGGCTTCGCTGTCCGATACTGTGAGGATCCGACCCGTCGTCTCATGGGTTACCGCTCTGTTCCCCCCATTTTCTGCTTCTTTATGCTTCAGTATTAGTGTCTTGTGTGATGGAGTTGGCTTGGATTGATTTTTAGAAGAAAATGAGACACTTAGTCACTTTAAGGAAGGCTTAGTTTGGAAAAGTCAACCAGATATTGACGTATATGTTCGAGGGCTGGATATGAATTTCTATAATTCGGTTAGTTTCGGGGGATGATTTCTAACTTAGGCATGTGATCGAAAGTGATTTTGGAGGTCCGGTGTAGAATTAGGCTTGAATTGGCGAAGTTAGCATTTTGGCGAAGTCTGGTTGATAGGTGAGATTTTGATCCGAAGGTCGGAATAGAATTTATGTAGCTTCGTTAGGCGATTTGAGATGTGTGTGTAAAATTTCAGGTCATTCGGAGGTGTTTTGGTTGGGTTTTTGATCGAATGCGTGTTTCGGAAGTTTTAGAATAACTTAGGCTTGAATTTGATGTAAGTTGATGGTTTTGGTATTGTTTGAGGTATTTTAATGACTGGAACATGTTTGAATGATGTTTTAGGATGGGTTGGTGCTTTTGGTTGAGGTCTCGGGGGCCTAGGTGAGTTGCGGATGGTCATTCAGACCATTTTGGTATTTTTGAAGTTGCTGATTTGTGTGTTCAGGTGCAGCAGAAATTAAGCTTTCGCAATCGCGTGAGGTTCATCGCGATTGCGTTGCAGGATTGAGGAAGGCCAGGAATTTAGCCTTCGCATTCACGTTAGGGGCTTCGTGATCGTGGAAGGCTAGAATATTATGTATCGCGTTCACGTGAGTGCAATCATGGTCGCGTAGAAGGAATTGGGCTCTGAGGATCTTTGCACATCGCGTTCGCATGATTCAGATCGCGTTCGCATAAGTATAGAGGGATGAAGTATCGCGTTCGCATGGATTTTGTCGCATTCGCATAGAGTACTTTTGGGGAAATCAAAATTTGTCTTACGCGATCGCGTGGATAGTGCTGCGATCGCGAAAGAGGGATTTTGACTGCTGAGCAGAATGCTTTAAAAGGCTACTCCACGATTTGATGCTAAGAACCTCCATTGTTGAGCGATTTTGGAGCTTAGGAGAACTAATGGAAGAGGGATTCAAGGGGAATACTCAATACTTGTTTGTGTGTGAAATCCACCTAGAAATTCATGGAAACTAAACCTAAATTGAAGAACTAGGGCTTGAGATTTTGAAATTTTGATTTAGGAATTTGAAGGATCATTTGAGGTCGGATTTGAGAATTTTTGGTATGTATGAACTCATGAGAAAATAAAGAATCTATTAATGTGAAAATTTTTTAGATTTGAGAAGTTGGCCCGAGGCTCGGGTTTTGCCAATTCAGAGGTTTTTAATATTTTTCAATTGGGTAATGTTCTATTGGCATATTGTGATGTATTCGTTGTGGTTTTGGTCAGATTCAACGCGCGTGGTGGCCGATTCGAGGGCAATGACGTTGTGAGCTGGAGATACGCCTGTTCGAGGTGAGTAATGATTGTAAATAATATTTTAAGGATTTGAAACCCCGTATTTGCACATCATAGGGCTATATTGAGGTGACTTGCATATCGGATAGTGAGCGTGGGGTAGGGCACCATTGTGAATTGTGACTTGGTCCGTCCCGATTGATGAATTTACTGCGTATTTGACTGAAATTTACTTGTTATAATCATAAGTTGGGCTGATTTCCATATTTGGGCTATATAGCAACTATTTGAACCCCTTCGGGGATGGTTGTTGATAGTTCCTCATTGCGTCGATTCTATACTTGAACTCAGTCATGTATTTTCTAATATTTTCAAAACTTAGCTAAGTTTATTTTGCTTTGACACTTGAAATAATATTTCCTATACTATTTTTGGGCTGAGCAGCATGTTTTACTATTGCCCAAGGGGCTTATGTGATATTGACTGAGTAAGGCCAATGGCCTATATGTGAAGATATATTTTTGGGATCGGGTTGCACGCCGCATCAATATTATACTGATATGTGGCCGATGGCCTAGACTTGATGCCACAAGATGACTTCATATTGCGCTTGGGCCGTAATAGGCCCCTCACGGAGTCGAAACACCCCTAGTGAGAGCCGTCGATGATAAATAGATCGAGCTGTACGCCTCAGCGATATGTGGAGCGGGCTGCACGCCGTAGCGGTACCGGTACTATTTGATGTGTTTGCATTATCTTATTTGTTTGTTATTATCTGTTGTTTTGTGTTACTTCTTGCAATATAGACCTGATACTCTGGCATTCCTTGATAACTGAGCATTGTGCCCGCGGGGCGAAAATTCTGTGCTTATCTGCACTATTTATTTTGCATTCGTTTGCGTCACCGTTGAAAAAGGACATTTCAAAAGAGGCTTAAACTGAATTAAGATGTTTTCTAAAGATTTCATACCTTCACTATTTTTTTCTAAAAAGGTTTACACTACTTCTATATAGCTTGATGATTTTCCATACGTGATTTCTTACCGCTCAGTTGTTATTTACCTTTATTACTCATTTAGTCGGAGTACTCACTTTACTCCCTGCACCTCGTGTGTAGATGCAGGTATTGCAGATGCAGGTATCTATTCACCCGGTAGCGGGTTTTGGCCGATCAGAGGCAAAGTTATATGAGCTAAGGCATTCGCAGCACCATTTTCCTCTCTTTTGGTCATTATTCCTAGTTTTGTATACTTTAGACCTTATGGTGGATTTACATTCTGATAGATGCTCGTGACTTGTGACACCTCGATTAATGCTGTATTGGGTTGTATTTCCATTAGTTAATATTTTAAGTCATATTTAAGCTGATTATTTATATTTAACTATTTTTGAAAAGACGAATTGAGTTTAGTTGGTTGGCCTTGTCCCCACAAAAGGCGCCATCACAGCTGAATCCGTATTTGAATTGTAACAAACACTTTTCTCTTCAGCTCTTTTTTCACCAATTTTTTTCCTATTTGATCCTAATGCATACATTTGTTCCTATACATAATAAACACACAATGGATATACTTTCTTTATAAAAGGCATGGACTCTCACAACTTACACAAAAATTAACACACAAACACACTCAAACATGCATATTTCTTTATTTATCAAAGACCAATGACTTTTGAAGCAAATTAGACAGAGGGTTGAAAGTCATCAGTGACGACGTCATAAAACAAAAAAGAAAGTTCTTTTACACCTAATTATATGAAATTTCTATTTAAAACCTTCCCTTCTCTTCTTATTCATTTAGGATGGATATAAAGAGACAACAACTTAAAAGATCCATTAACCAATTAAAACCATTACTTCTCTTTGTATTCATTTTATTTTTCTTGTTTACTTGCATAAATTGAAATTATTAGTCCCTAGTACTCAAAAACTTTATCAAAATACTCGTAATTTGCTAATATTATTATCTGATTTTATAGGACTATATACTTTTGTAAACAATTTTCACTTACCAATCAAACACTAAAAAACATTTTATAAAAAGATATTTTTTTCCATAAAAAACATCAACGACATGGTAGTTGGTAGTTGGTAGTTGACTTTCTTTCCACTTTTAGCCACCTACCATCTTTATCTCACTTCTTTGACTTTCATATAAACAAAAATCAGCAACCATTCTCCGATCATAACCACCGGCAAAAATGGAAGTAACCATCCACGAAACCACCACGATCTACCCTTCCAAGCCGCCATTCACCGAAAATCATGTCCTCCCTCTCTCCCACCTTGACACCGATCGCAACCTCAATCTCACTTTCCGTTACCTTCGTGTCTACGTCAACCACACAACACAACTATTGGACCCATATGAAGTTCTCACCTCCTCCATCTCCGCCGCTCTCGTCCTCTACTACCAATTCACCGGCTGTCTCCGTCGTCGTCCGTCGGACAACCGCCTAGAACTTCACTGTCAAGTAGGGAGTGGCATTCCTGTAATTCTGTCCACAGTTGGTTGTACCTTGGCCTCTATTAACTACCTGGATGATCCAGATTATGAGTTTGCTGAGAAGTTGGTACCCGACCCGAGAGATGACGAGGCATTGAACCGACCTTTGATTCTGCAGCTGACCCGGTTTAAGTGTGGTGGGTGGGTTTTCGGAACGGCGGTTCACCACGCGATGTGTGATGGTATGGGATCCACGTTGTTTTTCCATGCTATGGCGGAGATTGCTCGTGGAGGAAATGGTATGAAGGTTGAACCGGTTTGGAACCGGTCGAGTTTGCTTGGACCGAGGAACCCGCCACGAGTTGAGTTCCCGGTTCATGAGTTTTTCAGTTTGGATAGGGACTCTGTGCCGTACTTGGAGTCAGGTAAACCGGCGGTTCGAGAGTGCTTTGAGGTGAAGGATGAGTGGTTGGATCGGCTTAAGGGGTTTGTTCATGAGCAATCCGGTTTAAATTTTACAACTTTTGAAGCTCTGGGAGCTTTCATTTGGCGAGCAAAGTATGTCCTTTTCCCTTAATACCAACTTGTTTAGTAATTTTAATATTTTTCGGATTTTATTTGTCATGAAATTGAGGAAGATTAATCATTTTCCTTTTATAGTATTTATAGATGAAAGCTCTGCTAATGTGAGCTTTGCAAAGTTTAAATGATCAAGTTCGAATTAAAAAAGATGGTTATAATAGGTTTATGATTACTCCTCAATCAGCTTAGTAATTTGATTAAATATCTATAGATGAAATAGCATCAAATACTCTAGCATTTTAAGTAGGGGAGTTTTGGCGTAACTTGTTAAGTTGCTGCCATGTGATCATGAGGTCATGTTTTCAAGCCGTGAAAACAGCCTCTTGCCCAAATGCAGGATAAAACTGCGTATAATAGATCCTTGTGGGCTGCCCTTTTTATGTTCATCTCAAATTCTTAAAGATTGTTCCTTTATTTTCGCTTCTTTTATCGTTGTCATTTTGTACATATCACCAGAGATTTTAGACCAAAATAAGTATATACAGACCCTTGACATAATAATCGTTAGCTGATCTTGGCTGGGATTCCCTTAATGTCAATTATATGCAGACAAATGGTGTCATTTGGAGGAATTGGTAGTAATATACTGCCATGCTTTAATAGTCTATACAAGCGACTGATATGTTCATACTTGTGAAACAGGGCAAAAGCTTCTAAAATCCCAGGTGATGAGATAGTGAAGTATGCCTATCTAACCAATATCAGAAGAACAGTGAAGCCAGCATTGCCAGCAGGCTACTGGGGCAATGGCTGTGTGCCAATATACGTGCAGCTCCTTGCAAAAGACCTCATCAATCAACCTATCTGGAAAACAGCAGATGCGATCAAGAAAAGCAAGAGCATCATCACAGATGAGTATGTTCGTTCGTTAATTGATTTCCAGGAGCTGCATTATGATGAAGGGATTACAGCGGGGAATAGGGTGAGTGCATTTACAGATTGGCGGCACGTAGGCCACGAGACAGTTGATTTTGGATGGGGCGGACCTGTGACTGTCTTCCCTCTATCTAGGCACTTAGTTGGGAGTGTTGAACCTTGCTTTTTCTTGCCTTATTCTTCTGCTACTGAAGGTAAGAAAGATGGTTTCAAAGTTTTGGTTTGTCTGCAAGAAGAAGCCATGCCTGTGTTCAAGGAAGAGATGAAACAATTGGAGCATGACCTTTCTTGATTTACTATATATACATGTTCTCTTTAGGGATATTATGTAATATATGTTGTTCTATGAGAGGCACAACAATACCATGAGCATAACATTTGTGGAGAGGAGAAATAGCAATAAACTAAGACAAAATAATCATGGCTTTGTAACTTAATTTCGTTTCTTTGCAATAGCAAAGTTTTTCACAGTCATTGCAATAAGCTTGTTTAATTTCTTATGTTATCAACTAGATATAATCGAACCTCTCTATAATAGCCTCATTTGTTCGAATTTTTTTGATTACGTTGTTATATAAAATATATATTATAACATAGTATAAAAATTGATTTTATAAACAATTTAATTTTTATAGTAATGACTGTTATATAGCGATACAGTTATAGAGAAGTATGATTATACTATAGGGTTTTGCGTTTGCACCCACCAAGGGGTTGCAAGATTCGCCTAGATTTATTGAGTTAATTTAAATCTGTGCTAGTTCTTTTGATTGTATTTTCCTTTTGGAGAATTTTACATGAAACTAGAAAGGTTACCCCACATCAACGTAAAAATGACTTGCTCTATCAAAGGATAAAAACTTAAATTCATATACTACTGCAATATTAGACTTGTTCTTAGTTTTCGTACATATGGCTTAGTTAATTATGACATGCTTTCACTTAAGAAGGAGAGTATGCACCACTGCGAAGTACTAATAATTAAGTTAAAAAGAGAGCAGGGCAGAAATAGACAAAAGTGAACTATAGACTACTTACCAAAGATCATAGGCAATGAACGAATGACTAGTTCTTGTTGATCACGACCTATAGGAACCAGGCTATCTACAACTTTTAACCCTGTTTGCATAGACTCGTGTGCAGATTTATGTTCAAAAATACCAGGGGCTAATCATGAGCTAGCTAATTAAGAGCTTTAAGTGGCTTCTTACGTGAGTGTAAAATGTAATATTACAAGTAAAATAATATCTGTTGCTGATACGAATACATGGCGATAAGTGTTTTATAACTTCAAAAAGAATATTAATCTAAATATCAACTCGTTCAATCGCATAAATTTAAAATAATTGGAAGCATAATTATGTATAATTTACGTATAGTATATGTGTATATAATTGATGTATAGCTACTAGAACAAAATAAATAGCAAACCAAGCCGACTATTATATAAAAATCCAAAAAAACACATTAAAATTAAAGGAACAAGTGATTGATCTTAGTCATGGATCAGGGATAATATTCCATTTATCACAATACTACAGCCATTCCAAATCATTTTTGTTAACACCGGTGTTTTGTCAATTTAACACTGCAAAACATCCAGCAAGATAAATGTACAATTTCGAGTCTTAAAGCAGGAGTCATCGAACCCAGTATCCTATTTTTGAAATGTGATTTTCTCACTTGGGAATCAACATGCTGAAACTCAAATTTAAATCCAACAATTAAGCTGGCAAACTTATCTATACGAATTTGAATAGGTGCACACATATTATCTCCATTATCTAATTAAACATGAGGGTCTAAGGAATTTACCATTACCAACTACAATATTTCACCCTGCTAAAATTCGAAATAATCCAAAATAAATAGTCCAAATAGTTCAAAACAGGCCACCACAGTCTTAAATTTATTTACATTGAATATTTAGACAAATCACAATGGCTACTCGATATTTAAACAAATAGATCCACAAAGATGTGCAGCAAGCTGCATCTCATGTCTCACATTGAGTTCTACACTGTCAGGCTTAAGAAGTGTACCGGAAGTTGAATGCAAATAAGAAGAAAGGGAAGTCAGCAACAATTTAAAGCACCCAGCAGTTGAAAATAACAGCCACACAGCAATAGAACCAATCTAACAGCTCAGGTTTGTACCACACCAGAATGAACCAAATAATCCTTTGATTGACCTTAAAACAACTTGAAACCAAACCAGGGAAACTTCTCGAAATTTTCAATAATCGAACCTAAACTAAATAATGTAAATCTAAGAACCAGAATCAGACATCAACTTAGTCTCCAATGTAACAGTGTTTTTGAATTTTGATTGGTTTTGAAGCCCTAAATGCCTTAATTTTGAAGGAAACTTTCAACTATTCCGACTAAGTAACATTTTTGGTGTTTGCTTTGGATTGGAATTATGGGGACTGAATTCCAAATCTGAATTTTGAAGTGTTTTAGCTGTTGCACTTCATTTAGGAATTTTCAGGCTTGTTTTTAACCTCAATATTTCTGGGAATTTTTGAGAGATTTTAGATGGTGTCCCACCTCCTTTTTGAATGAATTGGAGTCCCTTTTTATTGCCAAAGGCTAGGGAAACCCTCTTATTATAGATTAGCAATTAGTCCCTCTTTTGATTTTCTGACTTTACCTACTTGGACCTTCATTTTTTGACTTGTTTCCCACGTTACTGCACTAAAACTACTGATTTTAGACTAGGTCCCCTTCTAGAAGGGTCTAAAGGATTCTCGCATTGTCTTCCTTTATAGACTACCAATACTACCCTTATTTTGTTCCTAAAATTACCAAAGCCAGGTTAAAAACTCTATATTACCCATATTTTATTCTAAAAATTACCAATAATTAAGTGAAAATCCTATATTACCCTTTTGCTGCTGAAAATAATGTTTTACTAATCTTGTAACTAATTACAAGCAGCTAACACTAAATCCTGTAGTTAACTGCTAACAATTATTATCAATACCTAATGTTATTGAACCATTAATCAGGAATAATTGCTAATATACCTTAGAAATCAAACACAATTGAATTAAAATATCAAATCAAAATTGACTATGCTATTAACAAATTGAATACTCAAACTCAGAAATCAACACTCATACCATGTGAACCATTAATCAACACTCAAACTCAGAAATCAGGAAACAATTGAAATTAAAGAAAAACATAGGAACTATTATGCTAGACTTCAAAATTTAAAAACTAAAAGCAGACATGAAAAACAAATTAGAGTTCGAATCTTTGAAGCATGGTGGCTAACTAAACTCACAATAGGCATATTCAGGATTCATAGAACTAATCATGGAGTCATTCACACAAACAAAAAAATAAAAGAAAAAGGGAAAAAAGAAATACTAACTTACTGAATATTCTTCAATTGAACTCGGTTGAATTCAATTTGAGCCTCCAAGCGGAGTCACAGATTTTTTTTTGGCCAAAACAAACATGTGACTTCATTTCGAAACTCAAACGGTATTTTAAAATTTGAACTCAAAATTAGGTCAGGCCGGTTCTGAAATTGGAGGGGTCTGGGAGTTATTTGAAAGGAACTAGGTGTGTATTTGGGTGGAGGAGGGCCAGAGGGGTGGGCGGTGATGGTCTGGAAGCCATTGGAGGCTGGTCACCGCCGTGCATGGCGGCGCTGCCCATTTCTGATAGATATTCGAAGGTTGGGCTATATTTGAAGGTGACTGATGATGGGGTTGGAAAGAGGGGAGTGAGGGGAATGTGTGGTGTTGTTTTGGGAGCCGTTAGCCACCGGACGCCGCCGTGGTCGACGGAGCTGCCTCGCTTTGAACGAATATTCGACAAGTTCTTTTGGGGTTTCGAGGGGTGATCTTAGGAGGGTTGGGAAGAGGAGAAGACAGGGATTCCATGGTGTAATTTTGGAGGTTATTGGATTTACGGCGCCGCCGCCGGCGTACGGTGGTGGTATGGTGGAGACACGGTGGCGTTACACCGGCTAAGGACTGTACGATGAGGGTGATTTTTTTTCTCTGAGGTTGTGAATACATTCAGACCATTTTATTTAAAATGGGAGAGCAAATCTGGGCTGTGGGATTAAAGAGCATGGACGATTGAGATCATATGGACGTCAAACGACGTCGTTTTGGGCACTGGGTTTTTGGACCGGGCAAAGGGTTGGGTTTGGGTCTGTTTGTATGGGGTTTGGCTACTTGGGCTGGAAAATGTGGCCCAAATTATGGTCTTATAAAGACCCAAGTCACATATAATTATTTGTTCTTTCTTTTTATTTATATATTTTCATATTTTTTAATAAAGAGTAAAAATAAACCAAAGTATATTTAAATTCTGCAAAATAGACTGAATAAACCTCTTAAAATAACCTAAATTCTAAAATGCAAAAGAAAATTAAACAGATGTAGGTATAACCAATTTTGTTATTTTTTCATTTTCAATATTAACTAAACATGCAAAAATTAAATCCTAAATGCAACCGTGCCATTTTATATTTTTTAAGAATTATGCAAATTTGCAACATGCAAATAAGCACAAAATTATGCAATTAGTTCCTAACATTCAAATAAACACAAAATCACGCAAATAAATCCTAAAAATTCAAATAATAAAAGAAAGACACAAATAAACACAAAACCACACAATGAATTCCTAAAATTCAAACAAAAAAAATGCAAATAAACACAGAATCACACAATTAATTCCTAAAATTTAAATAATAAAAGAAAAATATAAATAAACACAAAATCAAATAATTAATTCCTAAAATTCAAACAATAAAAGAAAAATGCAAGTTTAATGAATTTTATAGGAACAAGCCAAGCGAGGGAAAAATCAAGTGCTCACACCCATTGCAAAGGAGAAATTAATCCACATAGTCGCCCCATCCCCAAAAATAATCTGTAAATAGATAATATTATTAAAAATGAGAGAAAAATAGAATAATATAGTAATAGAGACAAGATGTATAAGAGGAGAATGTAGAAACTATCTTATTCAAGTGTGTTTCTTGTGTGTTCTTCCATACGCAAAGAATGTCCTATTTATACTATACAAGATACACTCAAAACTCACTAGATATATCCCAGGAATTAATAGGTGTATCTATCCAAGTAGTACATCGTATAAAATGTATGGATGGATTAAATGAACATCCATATACATTCAGTTTATTTATAACACTCCCCCTTGGATTTTCATTTGAAAGATAATATGCCTCGTTAAAACATTACTAGGAAAACCCATTGGGAAAAGCCCAGTGAAGGGAAAAAAATACACATATCTTGTAATATACATTGAGTGCTGCCTCCTTAAAAACCTTACCAGAAAAACCCACTTGGGACAAAACCTTGGTTAAGGGAAAAAGAGTACAACGCGTATTATACTCCCCCTGACGAAAGCTTTATTTGATATCTTGGAGACGACGCATTCCAATATTATGTCTTAGCTTCTCAAATGTTGATGTTGTCAATGCCTTAGTGAATAAATCTGCTAGATTGTCACTTGAACGGATTTGGTGAACATTTATTTCACCATTTTGCTGAATATCATGTGTGAAAAAGAACTTTGGTGAAATGTGCTTTGTTCTGTCTCCTTTAATATATCCTCCTTTAAGTTGATCTATGCAAGCAGCATTGTCTTCATACAATATAGTTGGATTCATCGTTTTTAAAGAAAGACCTCACAATTATTGAATATGGTGAGTCATTGATCTCAACCATACCCATTCTCGACTAGCTTCATGAATAGCTATTATCTCTGCATGATTGGAAGATGTAGCCGTTAAAGTTTGTTTTGTTGAACGCCATGAAATAGCTGTACCCCCACAAGTAAATAGATAACCTGTTTCAGATCGGGCTTTATGTGGGTCAAACAAATAACTTGTATCTGCATAATCAATCAACTTTGAATCGGATTCATAAGAATAAAATAATACCATATCAATAGTTCCTTGAAGGTATCTAAAAATATGCTTAACATCATTCCAGTGTCTTGTTGTTGGAAAAGAACTAAATCTTTCTGATAAACTTACTGTAAAGTTATATCTGGTCGAATATTATTTGCAAAATACATTAGTGCCCCAATTGCATTAAGATATGGAGTTTCATCACCAAGAAGCTCTCCATCATTTTCATGAGGTCAGACTTGATCTTTATTTATATCAAGTAATCTCACAACAATCGGGGTACTCAATGGATGTGTTTTATCCATATAAAAACTCTTTAGGATCTTTTCGGTATAAGTTGATTGATGGACAAAATTTCCATCTTTCATATGCTCAATTTTTAGACCAAGACAAAATTTTGTCTTTCCAAGATCTTTCATTTCGAACTCTTTTTTCAAACAGTTCACTGCTTTTGGAAGTTCCACAGGTTCCAATGATATTTAGATCATCAACATACACAGCGATTATAACAAATCCAGATCCATACCTTCTTATAAATACAGAGGGACAAACTGGATCATTCTTATACCCTTATTTCAGCAAATACTCACTCAGGCTATTATACCATATTCGCCTGATTGTTTCAATCCGCATAAGGATATTGAAAGCTTTATTGAACAAGTTTCCCAAAATTTTATATTAGTTTTAGGAACATTAAGCCTTTCGGGAATTTTCGTATAAATTTCGTTATCTAATGTGCCATACAAATAGGTTGTGACAATATCCGTTAGATGCATATTAAGTTTTTTATGGAATGCCAAATTTATAAGATACCTGAAAGTGATTGCATCCACCACAGGAGAATATGTCTCTATATAATCAACGCCAGGTCTTTGCGAAAATCCTTGTGCCACAAGTTGTGCTTTATATCTGATGACTTCATTTTTATCATTTTATTTTCGCACAAAAATCCATTTGTATCCCACTGGCTTTATTCCTTCAGGTGTTCGGACTATACGTCTGAATACATTATGTTTCTCAAGTGGCGCTAATTCTGCCTGGATAACGTCTTTCCATTTTGGCCAATCATTTCTCTGTCTATATTCATTGATAAATCTTGGTTCAAGATCGTCATCTTGTTCCATTATTTCAACAACAACATTATAAGCAAAAATGTTGTCGACAATAATATTATTTCGGTTCCACCTTTTTGCTGTAGAGACATAACTTACTGAGATCTCTTCATTCTTATTATTTTCAGTTACCTGGACCTCCTCTGAGGTCTTATCATTTGTTATGTCACAAGGCTCTTTTTGAGTAATTGCCTCCATATTCTAATCTCCTAGATCATTTGCTCCTTTTCACTTTCGAGGATTTTTATCTTTGGAACCTATTAGTCTACCACATTTCAAACGTGTCTTAGACTCATTTGTATTTACAGATTGTCCAAATGGAACATCAATTTGAATAGGAGCATTAGCAGCCGGAATATGTGATTTAGCCACCCTTGGTAGGTTAGTGAATGCATATGGCAGTTGATTTGCATATTTTACAAATAAATTATATTTTGAACCTCATATTCACATTTCTTTATTCGAAGATCAAAATGAGATAATGATAATGCATTCCAATCTATCTCTTTTTGCAATTGCTTCGTTTTTCCCCCCTAATATTGGGTATACTGATTCATCAAAATGGCAATCAGCAAATCTTGCCGTAAATAAATATCCAGTCATAAATTTCAAATATTTTATAATAGAAGGAGATTCGTACCCGACATATATCCCTAATCTTCTTTGGGGTCCCATCTTTGTGTGTTGTAGTGGAGCAATTGGAACATATATTGCACATCCAAATATTCTAAGATGGGAAATATTTGGCTCCTGACCAAAAGGTAATTGAATTGGGAAGACTTTATGAAAACTTGTAGGTCTAATCCGCACAAGAGCTGCTGCATGAAAAATAACATGACCCTAGCTGATATGGGAAGTTCTGCTCTCATAAGCATTGGTCTAGCAATTAATTGGAGGCATTTGATTAATGATTCTGCTAGACTAATTTGAGTATGAACATGAGCAACTGGATGCTCAATTGTTATCCCAGTTGATATGCAATAATCATTAAATGCATGGGACGTAAATTCACCAGCACTATCAAGACGAAGTGTCTTAATTGCATAATCTGGAAATTGTGCTCTTAATCTTATTAATTGAGCTAGTAACCTCGCAAAGGCCAAATTGCGGGTTGATAAGAAGCACACATGTGACCATCTTGTAGATGTATCTATCAAAACCATGTTATATCTGAATGGTCCATATGGAGGGTGTATGAGGCCATATATATCACCTTGTGTACGTTCAAAAAATGCAGGAGATTCAACTCCAACTTTAATTACTGATGGTCTAATAATCACTTTTCCTTGAGAACATGCAGCACAAGAGAATTCTTTAGTTTGAAGAATCTTCTGGTTCTTCGGTGAATGACCATGTGAATTCTCAATTATTTTGCGCATCATATTATAACCGGGATGGTCCAACCGGTCATGAAAAATAATAAAATCAATCGTAAACTTCTTGTTTACAATGAAATGTGATTAAACTATACTAATATTAGTATAGTATAATTCAGAGAAAAATGCGGGAATCTTTTCAAGCACATACTTCTTTTCCGCTTTTATTGTAGTAATATAAGGGTATTCAACCTTTCCTTCATTGGTAGTCTCAATATAATAGTCATTTTGGCGAATATCTTCGAAACTCAATAAGTTTCTTTGAGACATACTACAACATAATGCATCATTAACAGTCAATATAGTTCTTCCTGGTAGTAATACAGTATCTCTTCAAGAGCCCTCAATTAATTTTGTACTACCAGATATTATAATTATATTGGCTTCTTTCATGATTAAATAAGAGAAATATCTCTTATATTTTAATATGGTGTGCGTCGTAGCACTATCCAGAAGAAATATTTTCGTTATTATTCATACGGTCAACTGAAGACTAGGAAGTTTTCATATTCTTCAAAAGAAAAAAAATATATCATAAGTAATATAGAAAATTTTAAGAACAAAAGAAACTACATTTATGAAATTAAATACCAACAACATAGAATGTTTTATTCAAAATATGAACATCATAAAAATAGATACATTTATTCTTATAATTTTTCCAATAATAAGTCTTCAGTTATGATGCTCAAAGAAGTCTCCAGCTTCTAATATGCAAGACCTTCAAAAATATCATCTTTATAAGCAAGGTTTGGTTCAACTTTATCATGATTATTCATAGGGCCCGCCTCAACATTATTTTGAAAAGTCAAGTAAGTCTTAACTTTATTTTATTTCCCTTTTATAGATGCTCGATAAAGTTTGACAAAATGTTCAGGTGTACAATAAATTCGTGCCCAATAATTTTTAATACCACATTGGTGGCAAACATTACCTTTGAACAATTACTCTAAGAACCCTTATTGTTCTCTCGTTTATAACGACCACCACCATGGCGATTATTATTTCTCCCCATGCCACGCCCACGTATATTTACACGGCCACGATAATTATTTTATCTTTTTCAGACTTTGGATCAATCATTCCCATATTCGCTTCTAGAAATAGAGTTGATCCAGTGGGGCGGGCTTCATGACTTTTTATTAAAAGGGAATTATGTTATTTGGCCACCAAAATGCATGAAATTAACTCAGAATATTTCTTAAAGTACTTTTCACGGTATTGCTGTTGTCACACCATATTTGAGGCATGAAAAGTGGAAAGAGTCTCTTCCAGCATGTCCTCATCATTCATAGGTTCCCCACATAATTTTAGTTGGGAAATTATTCTGTATACAACAGAATTATATTCACTTATGCTCTTATATTCGTAAGTTCATACACTCACGACGAGCTCTCGGCAATACCGTAGCCTTTAGGTGGCCATATCGTTCCTTTAAACTAGTCCATAATTGAAAGGATCTTTCAAGGTTAAATATTCACTTTTTAACCCTTCATCGAGATGATGGCGAAGGAAAATTATGGCTTTCGCCTTATCCTGAGTTGATGCTTCATTTCCCTCTTTAATAATGTCACCAAGACCTTTAGCGTCAATGTGAATTTCAGCATCAAGTACCCATGGCAAATAGTTATATACAGAGATGTCAAGTGCCACAAATTCAAGCTTTGATAAATTCGACATAGTGAAAACTATCATAAAAAAAGAATGAAAAGAATTATTATCAATGAAAAATTCTGTGTTGTGCATAATCGTGTATTAATATTCTATATGTATATTTATCAAATAAATAATAATGTGCATTGCGATGATAAATTAGTGTTTAATATTACCCACCAAAACTTTAGATATTTAAGTATATTTTCATAGAATAAATAAGTTGAATTAATATATATTATTATAATTTTGTTCTACTTAGAATACGTTTCAATAAGCTAAGTAGGCATAAAACTAGATGATATCAATTCAGATAAGTTTCAACATTTAATACGATACATCTATTATTTTAATTCAATTTTAATACTTATTTATTTATGTGTATGATTAAACTTCTTCGTAGTTTATGTAATTAAAAAAATAAATTAACTGCAATTTTTTATTTTCACACTAATGCAATTATTATAATCATATTCAAAATAAGTTATGCATACGGTAATTAAATTGCATGTTAAAGAAGATCATAATAGAAACATTATAAACATAAGAATGTACACCTGAATCGGAAAAGAAACTGACGACCTCTTTTAGGAAGAAGATAAAATTCAAATGAAGCAGATAACCTCAGTTGGTTAGAACCTCGTGCTGATAACGTATTAAAAAATAAGAAAAAATAAAATAATATAGTAATAAAGACAAGATGTATAGGAGAAGAACGTAGAAGCTATCTTATTCAAGTGTGTTTCTTGTGTGTTCTTCCATAAGCAAAGAATGTCCTATTTATACTATACAAGATACACTCAAAACTCACTAGATACATCCTAGGATTAATAGGTGCATTTATCCAAGTAATACATTATACAAAATGTATGAACATCCATATTTATGTGTAGCCATGTATAAGCTGTTAATATTTGGGATCTATACACACATACTTAGATGAATATTTTATATTATTTTTTCTAGCTAGCCATATATATAAGTTATGCATTGATTATATATGGTCATTCAAAAATAATCAATATTTATAAAGTCATTGAAAAATAATCAATATTTATAAAGTCATTGAAAAATAACTACTATTTTACTGCAATACGGAAAGTTCCAACATAATATACTGGAGATCGGTGCACCTATATATGAGCTTCCAGCTATGGGTGTCTAACGGGCCGGGTTAGCCTATTTCCTGACTGGCCCAGACCGGTTAAAATTGGAACCGGCCGGACCGGTACAAGAGGGCCGAGTGGGGCTGGGTTAAAGGGTTAGGGGATGGTCCGTTTACTTAAATCCTACCGATTAACCGGACCGATCAAACCCGATCAACCAAAAAAATACCTGTAGAACCGAATAATCGGCCCGGATCGGACCCGTTTAAAGGCTAGATTTTAATTATTTTTTTTGCTTTTATTAAGGTTTTAGAGTCTAAGGCAATGTAAAACATTTGAATTTACTCTTTTTTCGTTAATTTACTTGTTATTAAATGCAAACCTTTCAATTTGTAAGTTTGAATTTTGAAATAAATGTAGCACTTGCTATTTATATATGCAATTTTTTTCCCATCTTCGTTGTATTATTTATATTTTTACTTTATGTTAATATAAATTACAATAGTTATACAAAATACAAAAGAATAAAAAATTACTAACTTGGCCCGCTTCATTGTATCTGTAATCCTTACGATTCATTTTTTACCCAGATGAACCCGAATCCATTAAACCCGGTAACCCCTAACCCGTAACCAGCCCGATTCCAAACCCTTACGGTTCAAAATTTTTCCTACCAAGCCCGGCCTAGCCCACCCGTTAGACACTCATGCTTCCAGCATATTATGTCGGAACTCCAACAAATCAAAAGTTTCAGTACAATATATTGGAGATTGAAGAACCGGTGCTCTAATCTCTAGTATGTTATGCTGGATCGGTAGTATATTATTTTAATTTCTTTATATAAAAAATGATTAAATTTCGATTATTTTTGAAACTATAATTATTTTTAAATGACCACTTATAAATTTGACTATTTTTGAATTTCTTCCGCAGGCAGCCCATGAGTTAACTGGGCTTAATTAAACTCTCTTAAAATCGGGTAATAACTAATGTAACTACTTCACATCCTTTCAATTAAAAAAGGGGAAATACTGCTTCCAGTGACGCCATCGCGCCAATAGCATTAGCTTGCTTCACACCCAACACGACGTCGTAAACTACATTAATCCCCCCATTTCTAAGTCCTACACCTCTAAGCTCTCAGATTCATCACTTCAGCTCCTTCTTCTTGCTTCAATCATATCGCTCATCTCTCTATTTTGTACGTTCTCTTTTTCTCGAACACCGATCTAGAGTTTGAATCCAGCGGATGCATAATCTAATATATAAACGTATAAATATATTTAAATTTTTTGATATTTCATGCATTACTCAGGTCCGAGACGGTGAGTTCATGTGTGCTGCTATGCTTGATCCGACTCTGATTTCTCTCTCTATGTGTTCATTAGCATAGGATTGCTGATTCATGAGTTTTTTGTGAAACTGCGATTTTAATTGATTTAATTTGTTAGATTTGATAATATATTCTATTGGTACCTGAGCAGAGTTGATTTGTATTAAATTTAATAATATCGACTCATTCGAGCACTTTTGTCGTTGTATATTTTGCTATGTGATTTTAACAGTGGTTACTGATATACGTTGGTGATGTTTTCTGCATTGTAGGTGTCACTTGAATTTGGCTTTATCTGAATTGGTGAAAAATGTTGTCCTTCGAAATGAATGATCGAAAAAGTAAGTCATTCAGTTGATTTCTAATCTAATGTTGCTCTAATTTTGAGTTATTTCCTTTAACAATCCATTGTTCATGTGAATTAGCCTTATTGAGGTAAATGGAAATGTAGAATGTGGCGAAGTGAGGGATAGTCTAAAGAAAAGGAACTTCCACTTCCAACTTTGTGGCGGTATGCAAGAAAAGATGTAAATTTATATTGCATTTTTGTTTTGATAAATTCTGACCAAGTTAAAGCTATGGTCTAGCCTGTAATTGGGATAGTAATGCGGATTATGTGGTTTAGATTTCGGTTTATGTAATGCTGAACCTTAAAGCATACCTGTTTTAGCATCCAGGAAGCATGAATATTTATTTTATATATAGTTTGTGCAATTATCACATCACATTTTCCTAATTATAGCGTCTTATGGATTTCTACCTCCTATATTGGTTTGCGGACGGTGAGCATTTTTATGATAGTGTTTCTTTTACCAGATATTTATTTGTGTGCTGCTTAGTGCTTTTCTAGCTTGGAAGATTAAAAAAATGAACCATTCAGCACCTCTATTTGATATATTTTGTCTGTTAAGCTTGGGAATCTTGTTGAAACAGAGATTGGGCTAGGATTGACGGGATTTGGAGTGTTTTTCTCATTTCTTGGGATTGTTTTCTTTTTCGACAAGGGACTAATTGCCATGGGCAATGTAAGTTTAATGCCTTTCCATTATCATAATATTTCTAGGCTTTTCCTTGATTTTCTTTTGCCAGCTCATGTTACTTTTCTGCCTGTTGACATAGTGTTATTTTACTGAATCAGATCCTCTTCATCTCAGGGGTGGCACTAACCATTGGTCTCAAGTCATCATTGCAGTTTTTCATGAAACGTAGCAATTACAAGGTTTGCTTTCTTTTATGTATCTTTTTTCCTGCTTTTCTCTTCCCTCCTTTCCTCTTACTCCTCATATTGATGATCTGGTGTGTATCATTTGTGTTTATATTCGTTATGCTTAGCTATATATCTTGCATACTTGTTTTGCTTGTTCCACAGGGAACCATTTCATTTGGTGCTGGATTTTTCTTTGTTGTCATTGGTTGGCCTATACTAGGAATGATTCTTGAGGCCTATGGATTTGTCGTACTCTTCAGGTAAATTGGGTTCATAAGTTATTGATGGTCCTTCACCTTCAGTCCCTACTTTATCTTGGGTTGCTAATAAATAGTTTTGGACAGTGGTTTCTGGCCAACACTGGCAGTTTTCCTGCAAAAGATACCTATTATAGGCTGGATCTTTCAGCAGCCTTTTGTCAGATCGGTATGTTTTTCCCGTCATATATCCTTTTCATTGCTATCAACTTTGTTATATTCTGTGCAGTGAAAGAAACTAAGATTAGGAAAGAAGTAATATGTTGTTGATTCATAGCATAGTAGGTAATCCTTGGAATTGACACAGAGAACCAGGAAGTACTTTTAACTCTCCAAAGTTGTCATAATTACATAATACGACTATGCTACACCAGTATTATTAGAATCCTAAAATGAATTAAAATAGGAACAGAATGAAATTGTCATTCCTTCTCCCCACTAACTAGCAATTTGTTCAACATTACCCGTCTCCATCATGACTTTCACGGACCACATGCAACCCCCCACCCCTCAAAAAAAAAACCCAAAAAGCCTACATATTGTCAGTCTATTTGAAATCTTCAACTTCTGTGCATAACAGTCCTACCGATTAAAGTACAGACACTTGAGCATAAATGGTAATTACTCCATGTTTGCAATTTGGTCCTTTGGAGAAATAACAATGAGTACTGGGAGTTGAAAGTTCCTTCTAAGTTTCATGAATGTGGTACGCTGTGTCCTATTACACACGTTTATGAGCAAATCCTTGGTTCTCTTTACATAGGATCCAAAAGAACTTTTTGTACCTTAAACGTATGCCCTTGCACATGTTAATAGTCTGCCATAATACATGCACTAACTATGCGACCTGTTTCTTCTTTATTTGTTTCTTCCCCTTTTTCAGACTTCCTTTTCAAAAGCAGGAAATCAACTACTAGCTTTTTCGCTTCTGTCGTGATAGCAGACAACAATTAGTGATGAGCCCACTGGTTGTTTTCCCAGTTAGTTATATAGATCAATTTTTAGAATGCAATTTTATTTATTAAAGCTTTGCTAGAATTGAGAGTGCAACTAGTTTCTTTAGGCTTTGCTAGAATAGGATTGAAGCAACAATAAATACCCTTGCATAACCATTTTTATTAATGGTTTTGCAAGGGTGTTTATCGTTGCTTCAATTCTATCATGTTATGTGATACGTTGTGTTTAGAATTGCATTAGGCACTATTCTTTTATCAGTTATCCATTACTATGCCGTAAATTAAATAAATAATTCATCTGATTGTTGGGCAGCTATATCCTTTTTCGTTAATCAGTTGTTAGACAGCTTCATTCAGGTGAATTGATGTAGCTAGTGGATGATATGTATTTCGGAATTGATAAAAAAATGATACTATATATTTGGTTTCTTGCTAAGTAATCTTGTGAATGTCTAATCTGTCGAAAAGATATCCGAGGTCCTACATTAAGGTAGCTTTGCAGGAGATGCAGTGCTCACCTAATTTACTAGAATACGTCTTATTTTAAGTGAACATTAAAAACGTCATATCTCAAATGAAAAATAATTCCACTTCTAATCTAATGCTCCTGTTACACTTGTTACCATTACCGGCTTCCGTGGTGTAGAAGTAATAAAAGGAAATTGGGGATGCGGTGATGGAAAATGAAAAATTATATGCTGCTGTTATTGTTGAATTTTTTTGTCTGAGATTGTTTTGTTTCTTGCAGTTCTTTGACCGCTACCGTGGAAAACGTGTTCCTGTTTAATCCCATCAGAATGGTGCAAATGAAATGACACCGGTTAGCCCACTTGTAATAACTGTAAAGTACCATGTTTCTGGAATTACATTTAGGAAGGTGATCATCAGTACAATTTGTTCTCCAACGTTGAGATTGGCATTTTTAGTGCCTAATGCAATTCTTTTCTGCTCATGTTAGTAAATGATGAGTCTTAAACCTTTGTCTATTCATCTAGATAGTGCAGTTTTTGTCTTAGCATATGCTCGTGTTCTTAGCATATGCTCGTGTTCTGATATACATTGATATAAAGACAACAATAATTATATAGTATATATATACTTTTATATTGTTGATATACAAAGAATAATATTAATTATTTATATATAAAGAATGAAAATAAAATTTTAATATACATATTGATATAGACGAAAGAGAAAAAGAAGTTGTGATATATATTTGTTGGCTATTTGATGTCAATATTTATAACTAGGGTTATTTTGTACCAATTATATGAGTATGTTGTTATACCATGCGAAAATCCGTTAATGAAAATTATGTTACTTCCTGCGTAGCAAACACTAATCCTTTTTTCAGGCTGACTCGTACTATTATTTACGCTTTTCCTTGAATTGCTTTTGTTTCCAATTTCAGAGTCAGATATAGAAGAGAGTTTGAGAAATTGAGCATAGGAGCGGGCGGATATAGACAAAATAGTATTGCAATTATCTGATTCAAAACTGAATCATGCAAAAGAATTGATCATAATAATGTGACGTCCCTAATTAACTGAGGTTTAGATGTCTTCATATTTCAAATAGTAGCGTTGGTGTGGAGGGTCTTCCTACAAATTAAATTCTCAGTAATAGTATAAATAAGGTATTAGAGATACGATGTTGAGACTTGTTCTCTTTGGTACATGAAATCAGAATGATTTTCTCAATTGAGGGGTTTTACACTGTTTTAGTAGAGAAATGCAAAATGATGGAAAATTTTGTTTAACTATACCTCGAATAAAATTTATTATTTTTCATTTTTAACAAGTAAGCAATCCGTTTCTCTTTTAACTTCTATTAATGATTGGAATAAAATCACTCTTTCTCTTTGGCTCTTTTAGATTCACAGGACTAACAAGTAACACCAGAAAACTCCAACTGAGATTCAGATATCACTAATACTATTACATGCACAAAATAATGTCATCATATCTTCTTACTTACCCTTCCACTTTTGCTTATAACTATATAAGCATATTAGAGACATACCAGACAAGTGATTTTACCTAAAGTTTACTCTGTATCTGAAGATCTTGCTTCCACTGGTCTCTTAGTACTCTCCTCAACAACTTATTTGAAGCTGTTCGAGGGAACATCGGGACTATCTTCACGGAGCTCACCTATTTATGGTAAGAAAAGTGGTTATCAGAAATGGTAAGAAAAGTGAAACTCTTTGTTTTCCAGAAGAGTCAAACATACTCTAAAGAGGAGAGGGAGACCTGCAACATTTAATGCAAATAAAAGGGTTTCAAGTGGAGTTGCATTTCCGACTCAACTTCCATAAATTTCAAGGGCAAGAACTAATGCTTCTAGACTAGGACTCATTGAAGAGTTAAAAAGGCATAACATATATGTATCTTAGTGCTCTTGTACAATATATCAAATGTCCAAAACTAACAATCTCAGGAACAGCCTTTAAACAATTGAAAATGGATTAAGAACCCTAATAATGAAGACTTGAAACAGCAAAAAGTTTTGTATCTCCATACTGTATCAACTCTCTTGTAAATTTCTAAGGTCTGTTTACTTTGACAAGAAATTATTGTTATCTTTATTTTTTGATTGATAAACGAGAAATGAAACTATTATCTCAAATATTCTTTTCTAGGACTAGGATAGGAATTCTGTAATCTCTAAGTTGAATGTAGCCTTATGCTTAAACCTTAGAAAGCACAAACCTTGAATAAAGGATTAAGGTTGCTTTGAATGGCTCTTGAGAATCTTTTCTTCAGAGTGTCTGGTGAAATAATTGTCCCCCCTGTGAGAACCACAAATATAGCTAACTGTTCTGGACCACCATTTGGCGGTGCAGCACTGACTGCAACGGTTTCCAGGATACAGACATCAGCACGATCACAAACACGCTCAATTTCTATTGAACTTGTCTGCAGGAAGAATTTTTTTTTTTATTTATGTATTGCTTCTAAAATAAATAAACGCAGTCCATAAAAATTTCAGCAATGTTATAGATTCAAACACTCAGGATAATAAATTTGTGCTTTATGTTCTGAATGTCAAGTGCATCAGAAATTATGTGAACCATTATGGTGTTGTATACTAGTAACCAAGACAGTAAGAGCAATTTTTTACTATCGCCACTAGCCTGAATAAATCTATGAGTGGAAAGGGATATCAGTAGCATACATGGCAGAAGTTTTGATAGATACTACGGATATGTTGAAAGGAGCAAAATGTCGAGTCAACTACAAGATTGATAGTGGTGGAATGGTAGTGTAGTACCTTTATACCTCCAAGATTCATGGTGTCATCAGCTCTGCCTTGAACAACAAGATAACCTCCAACAGTTCGCTTTAGGATATCACCATGCCTCCTTAGTTTCTGGAAATATTACTGCAGCATCAGTTATAGCAGCAATGACAGTGTGATCCAATTACTTATAAGCTACTCAGCAGAGTGTAACTTATCCGATTAAAATATATAAAAGAAGGCTTGAGTTTTGAGTCTATCATCCACAATTTGTAGGCAACGATCATACTCTATTGTTTGGTCGAAGAACTTGGTCGTCTATATCAGCAGGAAAAAAAAGGCACAAAGACATTATTCTTTTTATTGGAGGGTGGGTGGGTGTGGGTGGGGGTGGGGGTTTTTTATTTTGGGGGGGGGGGGGAGGGGCTCTTTACAAGGAATTTATCAATTGAAAGTTAATGTGAGAAGTTCGAGTCTACCCAAGAGCATTGTGAGAAGTTCTTGGAAGGAAGGATGCCGGGGGTCTATTTGGAAACAACATCTCTACCCCACTAAGTGTGATTATACTGGGTTATTGTTGTTGTTGTAGTAAAGTTAATGGTCAGAATTATCATGTAAAATCATGACTAGTTGATCAAAACCGTTTCATTCTCTAGAAAGGACCCTTATTAGCTTAAAATTCTATATCTAAAGCTAGGAAGTAAAGAATGAGCAGTCTCTAAATTCATCCAAATTCGATTTCACATAGTTCAATAGGAAAATGCTACGTGTTGTAGGGAAAAGCCAATAGAGAACAATGCTTTTCTATGACACATGTTGCATACCATATCTTTGTACATCGGCATTCCCTTGAAATACACTTTCTCATGATCAGCATTCAGCAATCTATCAGTTGCTCCCATATAGGTTGGAAACAAGCCTACTTCACCAACACAAGCTTGATCATCTGGCTGGAAACAGGTTCAAACTCAATCTTTATCAAAGCCAAAATGTATCCTTGATAACATTATACAGGGAAAAAAGAGTGTCTCATTTACGAATAAACACAGTCAGGAATTAGCCTTGACGCAATGCAGCAGGGCTTTTCTTTCAATAGGATAAATAATTATGACCAAGAATTTTCAACAAGCTGAAGATATTTAAAATGCTGTAAAGCTCTCTTACATAAGGGCGCCCATCTTCGTCTAAGATGACAAAACCTGTGGACATTGATGCAGAGCTAAAAGTTCCAAAAGCTTGTGGTTGAAGAAGATTCCCCATAATGTAAGATGACGAGAGCTCTGTGCCTCCGCAGCATTCAATAACAGGTTTATAGTCCACCCTTGAAGAAAGCCAAAGATCATCATCGACATTAGAGGCTTCTCCAGTACTAGCAAACATCCTGCAGATGCTTTAATGTTAGATTTTCCCACTGACGAATTGATATAATATTTAGCACTTGAACTCAATAAGTACCGTATCCTTGTCCAATCTAGGCCTTTCATACACCCGGTACTTTTCCAAGTCTTCACTAAGCTTGGAACAGTCCCCAGGATAGTAACTCCTGCATCCTACTGACACATAAAGGGTTGAAAGAATGAAGAAAATTAATATAGATAGAAAAGCAAGCTCGGGTGAGATAGGATAACAAACAATGTGATCAAAGTAAATTGGTTCATTAGAAAAATGTGTTAGTCGAGATCTACTATGACATTTAATTGCCTCAAACATTCACCAAAAAGTAAAGATCTTAGTATAAATCTGGCAGACCCCTTAATGGAATATGAAGAAAAAGTTTCTACCTGCACAAATTTCCCAAAACCATGGTCTAGAGGGGATCCATGATAGAGAGCTAGAGTTGCACCAGTTAGAAAGCAACTGTAGATTAGAATTGGCCCCATCACCCATCCCAAGTTTGTCGGCCAGCAGCTAACATCTCCAGCTCGAACATCAAGATTAGCCCATGACTCAGCACCACATCGAATGGGAGACAGGTGAGTCCAAGGTATTGCTTTTGGATCTCCTGACCGAGTAAAAGGAATGACAGAATCAACAAGTTACACAAATGCCACAAGCCAAAAATAAACTGCAGAGTCTCAACAAGGATATTTTACCTGTGGTTCCTGATGAGAATAGTATGTTGGTAACAGAGTCTATCGATTGATGAACTGGAAAATAAGAATTTGGCCTGCTAAAGAATAAATTATTATCAAAGCTTAAGTTCTTAAATAAGGGGTGTTAGAAGTCTAACTGTATTAGAAGTCTAGTCTAAACTGTATTAGGAGTAGGCTAGGTTATGTGTATTATATATAGGGCTCATTGTATCATGTTTACATATCAATTATATATTCTTCTCCCGTGCCTTCTCACATGGTATCAGAGCTTTGGTGAGAATAGTATAGCTGTGCGTCATTCCAGCTATTTCCGGGAAGAAGACCTCGTCGCCGTGCAATTTTCCGGCGACTTAACAGGCTGTCCGTAACCTAAACTACCTTTTCTGTTGGTGTTGTGCAAAATCCGAGACCACCACGAGGTTTGGGAGAGAATTCCGACCAACCCCAGAAAAAATCACCGGAAACCGACGCTTCACGCGCCCCCACGCGCGGCAGGACCCTCGGCGCGTGAAGCCCACGCGCCGGCGCGTGAGAGCCTTTCCGGCCACTTTTTCCGATCGCTCCAGAAGGACAGTTTAGTCGGAATATAATTCCGACCCTACCCATCCACTTTTTGTTCGATTCCGACAACTTTGATTTTTTCCGGCGACCTACAGTGATTTTTCCGGCAGCTACAGTACTTTCCGGCCAATATTTCTTCAGGACAGTTTGCTCCTACTTGAATTCCGAGCCTATCCATATTTTTACTTTTCAATTCCGACAACTTTGAATTTTTCCGGCAGCTACAGTGCTTTTCCGGCAGCTACAGTGCCTTTCCGGCAGCTACAGTGTTCCTGTTTTCCGGTAGCACCAGTTTTCAGTCCTCTGTTCAGTTTCAGCGAGTTTTCAGTTGATAATCCAACGATGTCTTTGGGACTAGATGCTTTCGGGCCTAAAAACCAGGGTTCTGGCAGTTCCGGTATTATGATTACCTCAGAACCTTTAATGGGAGGTTCAAACTACCTAGCTTGGGCTTCGTCTGTCGAGTTGTGGTGTAAAGGCCAAGGTGTTCAGGATCATCTAACCAAAGAGTCTGGTGACGGAGATGCAAAAGCCAAAGCACATTGGGAGAAGATTGATGCTCAGTTATGCAGTATTTTGTGGCGATCTATTGATTCCAAGTTGATGCCCTTGTTTCGTCCATTCCAAAAATGTTATTTGGTTTGGGAAAAGGCTCGTACTTTATACACTAATGACATATCTCGTTTCTATGACGTGATATCGCGGATGACAAATTTGAAGAAACAGGAATTGGATATGTCTACTTACTTGGGTCAAGTGCAGGCAGTTATGGAGGAATTTGAGACGTTGATGCCAGTTTCTGCTAGCGTTGCAAAGCAGCAAGAGCAACGACAAAAGCTGTTTCTAGTTCTTACTCTTGCTGGGCTTCCTAATGATCTTGACTCAGTACGCGATCAGATTTTGGCTAGTCCGACTGTCCCCACAGTTGATGAATTATTTTCTCGCTTACTTCGCCTTGCTGCAGCACCAAGTCACCCAGTGAGCTCATCACAGACACTAGATTCATCTATCCTCGTCTCCCAATCCGTGGACAATCGGGCTTCTCATACTATGGAGTATAGACGAGGAGGAGGTCGTTTTGGAAGATCTAGACCCAAGTGTTCTTATTGTTATAAACTTGGTCACACTCGTGATGTGTGCCATTCTTTACATGGTCGACCAACAAAAAATGCTTATGTTGCTCAGACCGAGCCTACAGGTAACCAGGGATTTTCTGTATCTGAGAGGGAGTCTATATCTCCTCCTTCACCTTCCGCTACAGAAGTCTTACCCATTCCGAACGTTGGACCACCTACTGTGGCTCCTCCTAGACTCCATGCACAAGACACTCCACTCTTGACATATCATCGTCGTCCTCGCCCAGCATCCGGCCCGGCTGATTCACTTCCTGCACCTGACCCTGCTCCTACTGCGGACTTGTCTCTTCCGATTGCACTTCGGAAAGGTATACGGACCACCCTTAATCCTAATCCCCATTATATTGGTTTAAGTTATCATCGTTTGTCATCACCCTATTATGCTTTTCTATCTTCTTTGTCCTCTGTTGCCCTCCCTAAGTCTACAGGTGAAGCATTGTCTCATCCAGGGTGGCGACAGGCTATGACTGACGAGATGTCTGCTTTACATGCGAGTGGTACTTGGGAGCTCGTCCCTCTTCCTTCGGATAAATCTACTGTTGGTTGTCGTTGGGTGTATGCAGTCAAGGTTGGTCCAGATGGTAAGGTTGATCGTCTTAAGGCTCGTCTTGTGGCCAAGGGGTATACTCAGATATTTGGGCTTGATTACAGTGATACCTTCTCTCCAGTGGCTAAGATAGCATCAGTCCGCCTTTTTCTCTCTATGGCTGCTGTTCGCCATTGGCCCCTGTATCAGCTGGACATTAAAAATGCATTTTTACACGGTGACCTTGAGGATGAAGTTTATATGGAGCAACCACCTGGGTTTGTTGCTCAGGGGGAGTCTCGTGGCCTTGTATGTCGCTTGCGTCGGTCACTTTATGGTCTAAAGCAGTCTCCTCGAGCCTGGTTTGGTAAGTTTAGCACTGTTATCCAGGACTTTGGCATGACTCGGAGTGAAGCTGATCACTCTGTATTCTATCGGCATTCTGATTCACGTCTCTGTATTTATCTAGTGGTCTATGTTGACGACATCGTTATTACCGGCAATGACCAGGATGGTATTACTAAATTGAAGCAGCATCTCTTTCAACACTTTCAGACTAAGGATCTGGGCACACTAAAGTATTTTCTGGGTATTGAGGTCGCACAGTCTAGCTCTGGTATTGTGATCTCACAACGGAAGTATGCCTTAGATATTCTTGAGGAGACAGGAATGACAGGTTGTAAACCTGTTGACACTCCAATGGATCCGAATTCTAAACTTCTTCCAGGACAGGGGGAGCCTCTTAACGATCCTGAAAGATATAGGCGGTTAGTTGGTAAACTAAATTATCTTACAGTGACAAGACCTGACATTTCCTTTCCTGTGAGTGTTGTGAGCCAGTTTATGGGTTCGCCATGTGATAGTCATTGGGATGCAGTTGTTCGCATTCTTCGGTATATAAAATCAACTCCAGGTAAAGGTTTATTGTTTGAGGATCGAGGCCATGAGCAGATTATTGGATACTCCGATGCTGATTGGGCAGGATCGCCTTCTGACAGACGTTCTACTTCTGGATATTGTGTCTTAGTAGGAGGAAATTTGGTATCTTGGAAAAGCAAGAAACAGAATGTGGTTGCTCGGTCTAGTGCAGAAGCAGAATATCGAGCAATGGCTATGGCGACATGTGAGCTTGTTTGGGTCAAACAGTTGCTCAAAGAGCTGAAATTTGGTGATGTTAGTCAGATGGGACTTGTGTGTGATAATCAAGCAGCTCTTCATATTGCGTCAAATCCAGTGTTCCATGAGAGAACTAAGCACATTGAGATTGACTGTCACTTTATCAGAGAAAAGATAATCTCGGGAGATATTGCTACAAAGTTTGTAAAGTCAAATGATCAGCTTGCAGACATTTTCACCAAGTCCCTCACTGGTCCTCGTATTAACTACATATGTAACAAGCTCGGTACATATGATTTATATGCACCAGCTTGAGGGGGAGTGTTAGAAGTCTAACTGTATTAGAAGTCTAGTCTAAACTGTATTAGGAGTAGGCTAGGTTATGTGTATTATATATAGGGCTCATTGTATCATGTTTACATATCAATTATATATTCTTCTCCCGTGCCTTCTCACAAGGGGAAATAAAGCTATTATTCGATGAGCAGAACTTTTCTATGAATTTTCTGTAAATTTAGAAATTTCGACATCCTTCTAAAAGTGATGATATTGGGAATAAAAGACAAATCCAGCATAATCCTGGACTGCTACTAAAAGTGCTACATATTACCATGATAGATTCACCAGTTTTAAACTATCATTATGGTATATACGCTATAGAGGAATTTTAAGTTAGAGAACATTTTTTTTTGGTAATTAGTTCGAGAACATATTCACTGTAATGCTTTTGGAGAAAAAGATCATTAGATTACCTGGGAAGGTGATTGACACTGGCAAGAAAATCATTCCATGATAAATCTTGGTTCCTTAATTGAACTTGTACATCCTCCCCAATCGCAGGAACTACAATAGCTTTAAGTGGAGCAGCTTCTACAACTCGGCTGCAAGAGTTAGGGAGCATAAAACATGTATTCACTATGTTTCTTTAAGAGGAAATGCTAATTATCGATGCCTGTAGTGATGACATTTGAATTTCCTTCCCTTCTTTTTAATTTATTCTTTATTTAAATTCACTTTTTTATTGGAATTTATGAATGACAGTTAATTAGTTGATTGTCTACTTGTTTTTTTTTTACTTCCAACTACTTGTTCTTTTCTTTCATGGTGACGAATGTGTAATTTTTGGTTGGGAGGAAGATGGATGTCCTCATCACTTCCTTGAAGGGTTTTCGCAATTTTCTATCCCCAACCAAAGATAGACACTATGGAGGTTCTTATGTGCATTATTTAAGTTTTAGCATTCAGCATAACATTAGTCACTTACCTGTACAAGGGGAATCTTCGGCCTCCTCGCACTATGGAATCCTGAATTTGTGTAGGTTAGAAGTTAGAATAATCATACACAATTAAAATATAACTCTACTGATAGTAAGAGGGGTTGCTCTGATGGTAAGCAACCCCCACTTTCAACTGAGAGGTTGCGAGTTCGAGTCTTCCCAAGAGCAAGGTGGGAAGTTCTTGGAGGGAAGGATGCCCGGGGTATATTTGGAAACAGCCTCTCTACCCAAGGGTAGGGGTAAGGTCTGCGTGCACACTACCCTCCCCAGACCCCACTAAGTGGGATTATACTGGGTTGTTGTTGTTGTTGTTGTTAGACAAGAGGGGCTGCTCTGGTGGTAAGCAACTCCCACTTCCAACCGAAAGGTTGTGAGTTCGAGTCTCCCCAAGAGCAAGGTGGGAAGTTCTTGGAGGAAAGGATGCCGGGGGTCTATTTGAAAACAGCCTCTCTACCCTAGGGTCAGGATAAGGTCTGCGTACATACTACCCTCCCCAGACCCCACTAAGTGAGATTATACTAGGTTGTTGTTGTTGATGTTGTTGTTGTTGTCGTCGTCGTCTACTGATAGTAAGATTACTGTCACCAACTATACAGTATTTATTTTTTTGGTTAAATTACAATAGTAACTCACCCAAGAACAGACCCATAGAATATACAGCTGAATATTCAGCAAAAGCTTAATAATCAACCTAACATTTGCACAATGGAATTCAGTAGAACTAAAGAATAACAAGATTATTTGATCCCTAATGATGTGAACCTGATTAACTATAAACCAGCTATTTCAGATCTCTTGACAAAAATAAGGTCCTATAAATTGGAATATCTTTTTATTTCAACATAAGTTGGAAGGAAGAGATTTCCTATTCGTATGTCCGCAAAACTTCAAATCCTGTAACATTATCTGATTAATCACTGGGAATAAGGGAACAATCACACATGGGATGTAAGCCATTAACAAATGGTTAGAGGATTACTGACTTGACATGATATAGAGATAATGATCATGTCCTTCAAAACTGGTTAAGGAAAATCTTTAGAGATAGCAAGCTTTGGTGTGAGGGGGAGGGGGTGGGGTGGGTGGTGGGAGGAAAAGGCCAATCCAGAAAAAGACATCTAGGACTGTTTGTTAAAACCATCTCTTGGTGGATTCATTACGTAAATGTGTCCCCGCCTATCTCCTCAATAGGTAACTCCTTTAGTTAACATTTTCTGTTCACTAGAAAACGGAAGTACCTGCGTAAACACAGCCTTGGCATTAGACACTCGTAAACGGACCGCAATCTCCTGCGCAGCAAAGCTATCAGCAATTGATACCACCACAAATCCAGCAAGAACAATGGCCAAGTATATAATGACTGCTGTGGCAGTCATTGGCATGTCAATGGCAATAGCATCTCCCTTTGAGAACATGTTGTCCAGCGCATTTGCCACCATCCTGTGGAAGAGACGAGAAGTTTAAAATGACCTCTCGATTTAGAAAAGAGTGATTATGAGAAGAAGGGAGCATGAAGGGGGGCGTAATGGCAATGTATGTATACAAGAAGACAGCTTATGATCAAATTATTTTGCCTGAAGACAGTATCGGTAAACCAAAACAGAAGGAAGGAAAATATATCATATCCGTAATGCCAAATGCAAGACAACAGTATAGTGCACCAGATGAACCACAAGAACAATTTAATAAGTACATGGTTTTACTTTCACCGAGATCAATTAGAGAAAGTAAGCTTCATTCAACCAAATACGAATGGAATGAACAGATATTACAATATGAAGCAAGAACCTACATTACTTGTTCTCTCAGCTGTTTCAATGTCATGCAATTAACTTCTTTATCATCATTCCCTTCGGCCCTCCATACAATGGCCACGCTATCATCCTTCTTGTTGGGGTAATTGCTCGAACGCACACAACTCTCAGCTATATTCAGAACCGAACCAGGAAGCCAATTTCCTCCAAGTTTTGACTTGTCAGAGGTATCCAGTATGCATTTAGGGGTTTCCAGAAAGTGAATTGGTAGTTCTTTTAAAACAATTGACCAGTAAATCTGGAAAAAATTCCAATTTATTAGCTCCAAGTATGAATAGAATGTGGAAAAAACCTCACTAACCAGAAACTCAAATTCAACACTGAAACAAGAACTTGCCTCAGGATGCTGAACAGAAAACCTATGAAATTCTTTGAAACTTGAGATTGGATCCTTGTATGATGCTCCAAAAAGCTTCGGGCAATGAGCTTCCATTAAGCGGCCCAAATTTGTGCATCTAGATTCATTCCTACATAGAGAGAGCAGTTGAGTCAGCTGACCAAGAGCAGGAAGCTTTGGGTGAGATAAGTAATGTCAAACTCTGCAAACTAAGGTTTCATAACTATAACACTTTCAAGAAATTCAGCAAAAACTGTATCATTGCTATATTTTTGTGTAAATATAACAAAAGGTTAGCAATTTCAACTGTTTGATAGTAGCTTTTTCATCTTCAAGATTTATCCATCTCTTGAAAAAGCTTATTCTTCCTTAATCAAATTGTCTCATAGAATGATCCAGCAAAAAAAGAAAAACCACGAAAACATATCACTACAATGGACAGTAAACTTGTGTTATCTTTCAAGTTTCAACGATAACTTCTGGAAATCCATAAAAAGCAAGTCAGTGTAAATCTTCACAAAATTCGACTGCTCATTTTAGTAAAGAAACAGAGAGTAATGATTGCCTGTCTCACATGCAGGTACAACTAGTGGCGGAGCTAGTATTTTTATCAACGGGATCAAAATACAAGGAAGTCAATACACGAAAAAGTCAAGGGGATTCAGCCTATAGTATAACTTTTTGGCGAACGGTAAAACAAACAACTAATCTCAATCCCGAACACATACTAAGCTCCATTTTGAGCCGTTTCAATTCAATTACTAATACTTCACATGCAGGCATCACTGTAAATTTTGTCAATGAAATCAAAATGACAACAACAGAAAGGGAACAATTTACAGCCCTCAATCCAAGAAATTAGCTACCATAAACCCAATAATCATAGACTATGAAAAGATAAATTTTTTAATGAAAAAATTGTCCGCTTTAACTTTCAAATCTAGATAAGGGTTTTCTAGAAATGTTGGACCTTTTCACATTAGCAAACGAGAAGAAAGAGAGAGACAGATATTTACAGTGAAGGGAACCAATAGAGAGGAGGGCCATGATCAAAGTTATGGTAGACAGAGTAGTAAAGGAGCTGATGCAGAGCATGTGGGTGTGAGGGTTTCAGTAATTTCCGAGCAGTGATTTCACGCCATAGCTCTTTCTGATCCAATTCACCATTAATATTAACAGCAACTGTAGCAATTGCAGCATTCAGCTCTCCCATCAACCATTTTGCTTCGTCCTCTGCTAATCCTGCTCTTACCAAATCTTCCACCCTCACTTCACTTATGCTCTTTCCCATCTCTATCTCTCTCTCTCACCGATACATATAATATATATGCAAAGGACAAAGATGCACATAACTTGTGTAACTTTCAATCATTCTCTTTACCTCTCACCCTTCAAATGTTTGTCGTCCCGAGTTTATCAAATTATATTTAGGATAATTAAAAATAAAAAAAAAAAGTTATTCCCACCTAGTTTACGTAACGGTGTTTTATTTGACCGAGTTATTTCGGAATAAATTAATTATTTTTCTTTTTTTATCCTTAATAATAATTATTTTTAAATATAAAGATAACAAATAAATAAAATAAATATTCAACAAAAAGACATAAATAAGTATCCTAATTAATATTCCCTCATAAACTAATTTATCTTTTTATTTTGGTTCAAAATAAGTATTTATTTATATAATAAAGAAAAATTCAATTTGTTTTTCTAAATTACCCTTAAGTGTGTATCCTGAAAAGTCTTTTAGTCCTCACATTAAATTATATTTCAATATGTAATTAAGGTTAATTTAGTCACACTAACTATTTTTGTCATATTTCCTTAATTGTGTGTCCAAGACAAATTAGTCATTTATTGTGGGCCGAAAAAAATATTTCTTGAAAGACGTATAAAAGAACCCAGTATAATCTCATTTAGTGGGGTCTGGGGAAGGTAGTGTTCACGAAAATCTTACCCCTATCCTTGGGTAGAGAGGCTGTTTCCAAATAGACCTCCGGCATCCTTTCCTTTAAGAACTTCCCACCTTGCTCTTGGGGAGACTCGAACTCACAACCTCTCGATTGGAAGTGGATGTTATCTGAGAGAGATAGAGTATATAAAATTATATTTGAAATTTCTTTTACTCGAGTTTTAGTCCAGTTTGAAAGTTCAACTCTAAAACATGAGACGTGGCAGATTTTCAGATTAATTATTTTCACATCATTTTAGATTCTTTATAGTCAAAGCACATCCCAATCATACTTGTAGAAGGTTGGATGACGAGAGGAATTATGTACTGTAATTTAATTTTTATCTGATGCCTATGCTTTAAGTTTTATAGTATAAAATAGCATAACAAATATCATTGTGGGAGCATGCATTATGTGAAACTATATTGATTAGTATTTTATAGTATGAGAGATTAAAAATTGCCATCAAATCGGTTGAATCAAATTATCTTTTTTGGAAAGAAAAAATCTAATTATTAATCGTTTTAGATAGATGGGTTGGCAGGTAGAGAAGAAGGACCGGTAGGTGCATGGACGAGTTAGTTGGAGCATGTGATGAAAAATGGAGAAACGTGTATATCGGATTTCCACTAAGTGCGTGATTTGTTGAGCTTTAATGCTATATTATACACAGCTCAAAAATTGAAAACAAATCAGATCAAAAAAATAATGAGTCCAACTGTCGCTGTATTCCGACCTGACTTCGGAAATCAGTAAACTGTAAAATGAGTTTACAAAAAATATTTTGGGTGAAATAATTGGTGAAACTAAACACAGATTGTCACACGAAATAAGAGCAAGTGAAATATGGCCCGTCTTAACAATGCCACATGGAAAAAGAGAAACTCCAGAATGTTATTCAATCATCAGTACTACTTAAGTGCAAACAAGCCAAAGAAACAAGTCGAGAAAATACTCCATTAGTCACACTACCAACTGCAGAATACCCCGAGATGTAATTTAATGACAGGAAATCACGTGTTCTTCAAACTGCAGCATTCATCAACACACAGAGTTCAGTGTCAAGGGGATACATCACTGTCAGGATTCCTGGAATAATGAACAGCATCAGGACTCCTACTACGGCTTTGACTTGGGGTCCGCCTCCTGGTGGGACCCCTAACAGGAGAACATGCAATGACTGGACTTCGGCTGCGGCTCCTTGACCCATTATAAGGTGGAGACTGCTCCTTGACTGGACTCTGACTGCGGCTCCTTGACACATTGTATGGTGGAGATTGCTCCCTCGGAGCGAATTGCGAGTATGACCTCCCCTGACCAGCACGAGGAGAGTATGATCTCTCGCGACTGTATCTTTTCTCTTCAGGCGAAACAGACCTGCAAAGGAAGGAGACAAACACTAATCGTGAATAGGTGTTGCTTTACTACCGGGGCATAAAGCATGAACAACTGCATTCAGAACATATTACTAAACCAAGGGACTCCAAGTACTTATGTGAAATCTCTCATGCTTAGAAGTACTAAGTACGGGTTTTAGTTGCAGCAAGGTTCTCTTAAACATATGGATAGGATCAAACAAAGAATTTGTCCAAACACTCTTCGAAGACAAGGAAACAAAAAGTTTGGAAGACAAGATCTTTTATTTGTTTATAAGAGCTTGGAAGACAAGATTTTGAAACATTTCTAAAAGAAATTGAGTAAATCCCAACCAAGAAAGAAATAAATAAAGCAGATTTCATTGCCAAAGATAACATTCCCAAGATTCAAAGACTATTCCTTTGACACAGCTGACAAATTAAACTAGAAACGTTATTGATGTCGGGTTCAATCTAGAGACGCTGAAGTTTCTTAATTTCTTCTCACCTTGATCTGTCTAGCTATCAGATCAATCTCCTAGTCAACATACATATAGTAGACAATAAGATGAACCAAATGATATCATGATATGATGAACATATGAAGGCCATGTTTTCCACAACAATGGAGCCTTATTGGGCTAATGAAGATGCCAATGGATTTGAAGAATTGAGCCACAAATTTAAAATGCTTACACTAATTAGCCTTAGTCCAATTGAGGTCCAAGAATTTCAAGAAATTGAATAAGTCCAAGAATCCATTCAAGATTAGGATTTCTTTTTCTTAAAGATTGGGATTTCTTATTTCTTGCTCTTTATTTCTTGCTCCCTAGTAATTTAATTTTTATTTTAGTAGGTTAAATTTATAGTTCTAGTCTAACTAGGATTGTTGGTTGATATCCCAGTCCTACTAGAATTCTTTTTCCTATTTTAGTTAGAATAGGTTTTCTTAGCCTTATTCTAGTTTAATTAGGATTATGCCTATTTAAAGGGCTTAATATGCTAAGAATAAACATTGGTGATTAGTTTTTCTAAGCTATTGCTTCAAAAACGTGATTTACTTTTTATTTCATTGTTCTTCCTTTATTTAAGGCTTCTTGCAATCTTGCGGGATTGAGGAACGTGTGGATGAGGCTTCTTTCCATCTTACATTCTTCTAACGTGAGTTTGAAGAACGCTTCCGCTAGTTTTGTGAAAAACTTTAGCGGGATGCTTTTGTTTTTCTCTTCTTTGTACTTGAGAGGTGCAAAACCTTGAAAGTACATCAATTTGGTATCAGAGCTCAAGTTCCAGGTCCCAAATTTTTAAATTGCTATCTTGTTCATCATGTCGCTAGACAAGAAAATAACAAGCTCGGGATCCTCTTCACTTGATGAACAACTTGAGATTCAAAGATCAAGAACTATAGCCCTTGAACGAGACGACGAAGACATTAAAGTGCAACTAGATGACTTAAGGAAATCAATGCAGAATTTGACTAGATTGGTTGAAGGTTTAGCGACTCAAAATCAGCCACCAAATTTTCCACAATGCCTACAACCTCCACCGCCACCAATACCAGTGCTACCGCGACGTCTTCCACTTTGAGATCCACCAATTCAACCGCGGAGAGCAGGAGATATTGAGCAAGCGAAATCATAGCTAACCAAGTCATGAAACTACCGAGGCTCCATGCTCACTATGATAAAAACACAGATTAACAATATTCTGATAATCAAGGTAGTGGAAAGTACGACTTTGATCAAGTTCAGTATCAACATGATAGGAGGAGATTTCAGAGAAGGCCACACAATAATAATTGAGAGAGGTATCAACGTGATGATATTAAGCTTGAAATTCCGGAGTATGGTGGCAAATCTCAAGGCGATGAATTTATTGATTGGCTATAAGACGAAACAAATGAAATCATGATAAACCAGAGGCGCATGTTCTTCGGACAATGTCTATAAGATGAACCAAAAACCCGAATTTTGATTCCTAACGAAAGGCTTTAAGTTATTAGGACCTAGGTTGTTGGTCATTCACAATGATCTAAATCAAACATTAATCATCATAAAATATCAATTATATCACATTCGCATATATTAAGTATCAGAGGGCGTAGCATACCTCGAGTACGGCCTTCTCTTAGGCGGAGAGTAGTAATCACGGTTGCGTGGAGGTGGAGATCGAGAATACCGAGGAGAGTTATGGAACCTAGGGGGAGTACCCCTTCGATCATAATTGCGGCCACCCCTACCACTACAAGATGTTACTTTAGAGTGTTACGACATCTCAACAAAGAAGAAATATTGCAATCTTTATAGGCACTCAAATAGAATATACATAAACAATCCATGACTATCAAACCAGCCATTTACAAAAACCAAACATCTCTCTTCATTCAAAACCCTTGATTTGCAAAAGCACAAACTTAAGAATGAGAAAATACAGAAAATGTAACAGAGGCTTTACAAGACGGCTTACAACCTAGCCAACCAAAAAGTATTGGAAAATAACGGTCAACAACTCTATCATCCAATAACATTATAGAGTAACAGAAATGAATGGCCAAAAGAAAAGATCCAAAACGCGAGCAAATTTATCCTTTCAGATAGTAAATCTCAGAACATATTTTTGGTACTAAGCCATATCAAACTACTATTCAAGCAGATACAAGTTAAAGGTGGAATCTAATGTCAAGACTGAGAAAAAAAAATACAAAGAACTACCTTCCACGCTCCCTAGCTCTCATTTCCTGAGGCTTTTTCCTGTTCTCCTCAGCAAAAACTACCGTCAGTTGACGACCTTGAAAAACCTGACCATCCATCTGATACTTAGCTTCTCCAGCATCAGCAGGATCCAGATATTGGATAAATCCAAAGCCACGTGGTTCACTGTGAAGTAAAAGAAAAAAAGCAAACAAGAGAAGAGGGAACACAAAAATGTATCAGACACCATCAAATTACAGCACGGATCAGCCAGAATGTTAGTCCAAGCTACAGAACTCAGGGGCTGTTTGAAGATCCTAGTAAGAATATGAAAGCGGGCAATTTTAAGTTTCAGAATTGTACAGAAATTCTGACAGTTAAACTTACCTCAATGCTTAAGGATTAAAAATAATACATGTGGAGCACAAATCAAATTAGTTTCTGAGAGAAAAAGTGTGCAGTAAGAAGAGACTTGCCTAATGACTTTCAATATTTCCAAAAAGGCTGGAAACAACAAAACAAAATAACTTCAACAAACTGGAATGCCTTGATAAGCACAGAAGCAGGCACATGGCTGCTGACCTTGCACGTATCAGTTTAAAGATGACTTGAAATTCTTCAAGACGTGAAATCTCGAATTCTTCACATTCTATTGATATCCATATTCCTTCCAATCTTCACTACCATTTACATCACCTTGAACTCTTACTACTTGATCGATGTCAAGAGCTCTCTTACTACTTGAAAGTGTCAACAGAACTCTTACTACTTGATTGAAGTCTCGAAAACTCTTACTATCACTGCTACATCTCAACAATTTTAACAAGTGTTACCCAGCATGACATAACAAAAAGATTAAAAAACAGAACCCAATATAAAATAAAAAGTAAGCAAATGTCGGAGCAGATATTCATGTCAAAACTTGAGAAAAACTTGATGAAATGAATTGACTCTCAGAAACTAAATATGAAATATCTAGTTCTGGAAGATGAAAAGGATATGCCTGACTGTATAGGGCAGGGTATCTAACTGAGATATGAAGTCGGATAGTATAACTCCCACTTCTTCTATTCTTGGTTCTTCGTCTTCGTTTAAGAAGGGAAGAGAATCGTATAGATAAAGACAATGTAAAACAAGCTCACCGAGTATAATAGTCCCTCGGCAAGTAAATGTCCTTGACAGGGCCAAATTGCCCGAATGGCTTTTTGAGGTCTTCTGACCTGCACACAAACAGCAAAGTGAATGGTCACATCAAACTGCATGCACAAATTCATGGAACATCTAATCCCAACATATTGTAACTCAATCAGTCATAGGAATTATAGCAGTGTTCTTTAATAAGAGGAATTATAACAGTGTTATAAGGACCAATTTTAGTTCTTGCTCAAAAAGGCAAGCAGGAGGTAACAAGTTTCTACAGATAGCTCCAATGACACATAGATCTCAATTAACATTCTCCAATCTTATTCCAGCCCCCCCCCCCCCCCCTCTTCTCTATGGTCTCGAGACAAAAAATCCATTGTGTGTTTTCTAATTTAGTGCACACAGCATCCTTTACAAGCATGTAAGCACTTGTCCACAAAGATAAAACAGCTTAATGGATTAATAAAAAAGAAAATGAACCTGGTATGCTCTGAGAATAAAATGTTGGGCAAGATACATACCGACAGTCATGGCGAAGATTGCGAACTAATAGAGTAGTCGGATCATCTCTGCTACGACCAGCATAGCGACTCCTGGGGCTTGGGCTCCTTCCTCTCCTTCCATAACCTCTTGGTGATGATGGACTGTAACTCCTTCCCCTCATTTGCACCAGATTAGCTGAGATATACCAAAAGTTCATAGAATTACAAAACAAATATATTGACACAAAAATAAAATAGCAATCAAAACATATTCGATGTGAGTACAGATCCAAAACCAGCATAACCAGGGTAAAGAAGCTTTAGTTCCTGAGGAAAAACATAGCCTCTTTACCTGACCTTCATCAGACTTAATATCATAAATACATACCATAAGCATATGAATGCCCAATATAAATCTACTTTTCGGGGTATAAAACTTATTATCACAATCCTAATAATCATAAGAATGTTCTGCACCATTTTCCTCCATTGAGTCCCCCGATTAAACAAGAGAGAGAAGAAGCTCCTCTCCAACAAGAACAGGATACAGGCAAAACATTTTCTTTCCGTACTATGGATTTCATAAAAAATTAAGTTGGTGAAACACAGAGGAAAAGAATAAAACCAATATTATGTCAGCCAAAGAGTGATCAGCTAGAACCAATAGCTGAAACAACTCTCAAGCACAACAGAAATTCTCTCAACAATAATCCCAAGACCAAATCCAAACGCTCCGGAAGATACAAAGCACAACTGAAACAACACAAATTATTCTCAAATTGCTAAGTATTTTCAATACCAAAGACATCTACAAATGCAAAAAATACATACTTAAACAGTTCTACAAAAGGGATTGAAAAGGATAGCATCTCGGGATAAAAAATTTAAATAAAAAAAATACCTATGAAACAAAAAACTCAATCCTTCCAACTATTAAAAAAAGCTATTAACCACAAAAATAACAATCAAAAAGAACCAAAAAGAAAGAACAAATAGCACTAAGCGACCAGCTGGATTTGTAGGGACACGAGCCATAAAATTCAAAAACCCTAATTAGAAACATATGAGACGTATGCAACTGTATATTTACAGAGAACAAGATATATACCTGGGGATGGCCGACGAGAAAATTTGGACGAGAGAGAAACGGCGGTGAAGGAGCTCAAAATTTGCAGTGTTTTTTTAGGGCAAAGTCTATGAATCTAGAAGGGGACTCCTATATATCTATTTTGACCGTATTTTTAAAAGGTAAAGTTAGATGTACTTTTCCGAAGAAAAAATAAATTACTAATTATTTATAGTTAGTTGGACTTAAACATTTCATATTAGTCACATAAAATCTGTTATTTTACAATGTAGAAGTACAATAATAATAACAGCAACCAAGTCCCACGAATGGGAACATTGTAGAGGTACCAAGAGGTGAAAAAATAAAAACTATGTATATAATGGAAACATTGTAGAGGTATCAAGAGGTAAAAAAATAAAAACTATGTGATATTGGAATTTTAAAAGTTATTAGGATTTATTGAGTATTATTAGGGATCGATATTCGATATTTTGGTGTTTGATTTATTAATTATATATATTAAATATCAAATTAAAAATATTTCGATACGATTTGATATTTATTATTTTGATTTGATACAGTTTTAATTTATAACCAAATCTTCACTACGTCCCTCATGTAATCCTTGTTGATTATGTGCTAAAATTTTAGATTAAGTTAGATTCAATTGTTTTCAGGAATATAGATGATTCTTGGAGCTAGGGATATGGACGTAGACAAAGCTTGGGCAATGTTCTTGAAATACCTTAAATGGAAGAAAAGCATTGCACCAAATAAAATATGATAGAGTAAATAAATTTACGTATATGGCCCCTTCTTGATGATGACCACATAACAAATAATAGTCCACACAAAGGAGCTTGTGACAGCTCCCTAAACTCTTCCTCTGAAACTATACAGCAGCAAATCACAGTGTAATTAGTGAATTAATCAAAACCTCATTTTTTTAAAGCAATATCTTCACTGTGAAGACACAGAATCAATCTATTCCTTTTCAAAATCTGCTGATATCTGTCCTGAAAAATCAGCTCAAAGGCTTTCAAATCCTTTTAGCTTTTCAAAATCCATACTTTCTATCTTTATTTTCTGCACCCACCCATACTTTTTGGTTACTCATCAAGTTCAAGATTTAATTTTTATTTCTTAACTCTTCTCTGGAAGTGAAGGGTAAATCTCAGCTCAGAGGTTAGTAAATTATAGTATTGAGTTTCTCCTATTTGTTCAAGTTCAGTTTCAAAACTACTTCTGTTTTGATGATTTGGGTTTGAAATTATGGACTGGGTTTAAGAGTTTTGTATCAATGAAGGAATTGAATTCAACAACAGACCCAATTGGGCAAAACTTAATAAAAGTTATAAGTAATGTGTGCTTTTCAGTTTTTGTTTTCTCAGTGCTTATATTTACTACAATTGCTATCACATACCAACCTCCTGATCCATGGGAATCATCTAGAGCACTGACTATTGTCTTCACCCAAGTTGAAAATGCAACATTTAAAGTGGACAATTCTGTCCTCAAAACTGGTGAGGATGTTGCCACTGCTCCTATGATAGGGGCTTTCTCTTTAGTGCCAATAACTGAATCTTCTATTGAGAAATCTGAAGAGAAACTTCCAGCCGAGACTCTGAAATTGGGATGTGAGTGAGAATGTTGTTGTTAATTGTTCAGATCCAAGGGTGTTGATCACCATTGAGAGACTTAACTTGAGGGCCTTCAAGTCCATTGCCTTTTTGGATTATCAAACTCCCGTTAATGGGTCGAAACCTGATGAGTGTGATGTGGCATGGAGGTTTAGAAACAAGAAAGAGAAGTCTTGGAGGAAGTACAGAGATTTCAGGAGGTTCAAAATGGGGTTTAGTGATGATTGTAGTTACAAAGTAGTTCATGGGGGTCGCTGGCATTCAGGGTTAAATGCACGGCGTCCAAGAATCCGAGTTAATACTGCTGGAACTGGTTGGAAAGCCAGAATTGCTCCCCCATTTCGAGATGAGGATATCAATGATACAATTCCTGTAATTGGATCAGATTCAGATTTTAGAGACGGGAGATACTTGTACTATTCCCGTGGTGGTGATTACTGTAAAGGAATGAAACATTATCTGTGGAGTTTTCTATGTGCTTTGGGTGAGGCTCAGTACTTGAATCGGACATTTGTGATGGATTTGAGTATCTGTTTGGCATCCTCACACACTCAGAGTCGTAAGGATGAGGAAGAGAAAGACTTTAGGTTCTATTTTGATTTTGAGCATTTGAAAGAGGATGCATCTATTGTCGAGGAAGGAGGCTTCCTTAAAGATTGGAAGAGATGGGATAAAACACATAAAAAGAAAATCTCTGTAAGGAAAGTTGCAAACCATAAAGTGTCGCCAATGCAACTAAGGAATGACAAGAGCACAATTATATGGAGACAGTTTGACGCCCCCGAGCCAGAGAACTACTGGTATCGTGTCTGTGAAGGGCCTGCTGCCAAAGACATCCAGAGGCCGTGGCACGCTTTGTGGAAATCAAAGAGACTGATGAATATAGTAACTGAGATTAGTGGAAGTATGGACTGGGATTATGATGTTGTTCATGTTGTTCGGGGAGAGAAAGCTCAGAACAAGGAGTTGTGGCCCCATCTGGATGCTGATACATCTCCTGATGCCCTTGTCACAAAGCTTCAAGGGCCAATAACACCTTGGAGGAACTTGTATGTTGCCACAAACGAGCCGTTCTATAATTATTTTGATAAACTTAGATCTCACTCCAAGGTACATTTGCTCGAAGATAACAAGTATTTGTGGAGTAATACAAGTGAGTGGTACAATGAAACAACACAACTGAATGGTGGACGACCTGTTGAATTTGACGGATATATGAGGGTTGAAGTGGACACAGAGGTCCTTTATAGAGCAAAGACTCAGGTGGAGACATTTTATAACTTGACAAAAGACTGCAAGGATGGGATCAACATGTGCTAAACAGTTCAAGATATCTGCATGCACTCTATACGTAGATTCACACATCTTTTTGCCTGTTTTTACAGTTTATTCAGTTCTGAAGTGATGGCCGTTAGTTGTTTCAGGCTGCATTTGTTCATCTATCTATGGGTGAACTGTTCATTTGCAAAATATGTTTCTTTCATAACTTTCATCTAATGGTGATCTGTTTCATCTTTTTGTCTCCTAATTCCTCTATTCATCTATACTTATCCATTTTTTCCCTCTGTCCCGCAAGGTCAGCAGATGAATGTTTTGCTTCTAAGGCTATAGCCTTGCTTCTTTCATGGCCACTCTACTGAATATGAAACATTAAATTGGTTCTATGAAAAACTAAGTTAACTTATCTCCTAAAAACAAAAAGAGGAGCGAACTCTTGCAATAACAATATTATGTTTAGAGTTCACAGTTTGTTGAATGCCCTTCAGTTGGTGCTGATGTTATGCCAATGGCTTAAGGGCCACTACAAAGATAAGCTGAATCTCATCCTAACGCACATGAATAATATATGTTCGTTCACTTCTACAGGCTTTGAGGTAACATCATTTCGTGTTATTCCAAAATCAAAGTGTTAGTGCACCTTTTCACTTGCATCTTTCATTTGAGGGATTAATAACAAAATGTTTGCAAAATACGACCTTTAAACTTAAGGGCAATGTTGGAAAGCTGATGTCAATGTAACAACGATGAACTTCCTGTCACGAGCCATCATTCTTCTAACCTCAACTTGGTGCTATACTTGGTTTTCCGATGTAACATCATCCAGCACAGCCAAAAAGAAAACTATACTCTCTCTATTTCAATTTAAATAAGGTAGTTTGACTCGACATGGAGTTTAAGAGAAAATAATAAGCCTTTTGAAACTTGTGATCTTAAAATCTTAAGGGATAAAAGCTTGGCATTTGTGTTGTTATAAAAGCTAGTCATTAAGGATAAAATGAAGAGCTTAAAATTAAATTATTCCCAATCTGAGAAGTATGTCATTTATTTTGGAACAAACCACAAAGGAAAGTACCTCGTCTAATTTGAAACGGAGGGGGGGGGGGGGATATTATTTTTTTACACACTATAAATAAGGTCGTTCAAATGCATTGTCTGAATCAAATCTTTAGCTTGACGGTGCCATTCAGGCCATAATCCTTTCGATAGTTGCAAGATTGCAGCTCATGCTTGTATTCAAAATGAGTGAGCGAGACATCAGTAAAACAGATACTAAGGTGCAGGCATCCTATGTAATAAAGAGCCACAACAATTTCTTCTTGGGGAGCAGGAGTGTGGTGTTTGGTACAGGAAGAGCACGCCTACAATATGTAATTCACTCTATAAAAGGAAAACGTCCAGACCATATCCGAGAAGAAGGTGAAATCACAACAGTGGAGATCCCTGCATCCAGCAACGACTATGGACTAGGCTAACTATGAACTTCCAGCTTGAGCAAAATCAACTTCCATCTGTTTCAAACCCAATACTGTTGCCTAAACAGTATATTTACAATAGAATATCTGCCAGAATTTGCTTAGGCAATATGATCTGCCATGGATTTTGGTGTGTGATTACACCTGTCTTACAGTTTGAAGTGGTAAAGAAGAAAGGCTGGCCACTAGCTGCACACCATCCAAACACCCAGAAATTCGTCCATTAAGTTTACTATTAACACAGCATGTACATTAAAAATATAGGTAGCAGAAAAAAAAATCGCTGGTGTAGAAAGTATGCTATTATGGATTTTATGGCTGGCGTCAGAGGTATGTAGTTCCAAATAACCCTAATTTCACTTTATCATGATCCATGGATATTGACCTTAAAGTACTGGGCAGCTAGGTTTAATTGTTTCTTTTATACAAGTAATTTCCATGGAGCAAAAGCAACATGAAAGCTTAAACAATAAAGATAACCCAGTTTTTCTCAAGATACATCTGCAGGCATAAAATAATTCAAGAGTAAAAAATTTATAAAAAAAAAAAAAAAAAAAAAAAACCACACCTCGAAGCGTGATGTTATGTTGGCAACGTCTGCAATCTTATATGCTTGTACTTCTGCTCGGTATTGAAGCATTTAGAACTTTCAGAAAAGCCTTTGGATAAGACTTGCTTCAACGCATGTATTCCTTCAAGTAATGCAGCATCAATCTGCAAGTAAAAATGTATGATCTTCAACATTTAAAAGTGGTTTAAAAGCTACAAACAAATACCTTGGAATTCCTTAATTGATGTCAATTCTCAACAAGATTAGTATTATCAAGTAAAGATCTCTCCAATCCCAATATGGCTTCAATATCTGAAGCATGGGTACCTCTAAAATGATACAGTATTCATGCTTGATGTTCCATTTGAGAGGATCATGCACTTGACTCTAGGGAGCATGTCTGATAAATTTACTGGGTACAAATGTCTTTCGTTGGTTGAACTGCCATCTGCATGTTTTTGACGTGTTTCAACGTGTCTCATGAAATTATTATTTTTTGCAACATGAGTTGATAAGAGGAAGATGAAAAATATCCAAATTGATAAAAGTTAATACAAATGGAAGAAGATTGAACAAAGATGTGTTAGAACAACACAGCTTATACCAATCAGTTTAGATTGTAAGAGTATGAAATACAAAAATTACTCTATTTAGAGCCATATATACAGAACATCTACTCTTAAACTCTAATTAAATTATATCTAGCAAAAACAGGGACACAATTTATAACATATTCGAATAACTATATGCCTATTTAGACCTCTGTGCTCAGCATATAAGCATCAAAATCTAATGACTGCTGATCTATGGAACAAAGAAACAAAATTGTTAAATGAACAAAAATTCGAAAACAAGCAGCCACAATCTTGTTTTTAATCGACAGTTTTTCTGTTCCATCAAAAAACAAAATTCCCACTGTTTCTAGTGAGATGTTTGCGTAAGCAAGTACTGCGGAAATACATTTAAAAAGCTTGTGTCCTAAAAGACTAACCCCCCTTGGAAGTAGACATTCATGGTGGAATTATAGGAAGGGCAGCCGGAAATCAAATTCAGAGGGAAACGGCCCATTGGAGATAATACAAAATTTGTTCTATAGATTCTCTAAGGTCTTTCCTGATAACCTCTATTATATTATCAACCTTAAGTTTATGTGACTAGCTTCAGGCGTATGCATTTCACGTATACACATTGCATTCTAGTATACACTCATTCAACATAAAATAAGACAACCTCTACTGTACTAATGCACAATGAGCAGTTTCTACAAAGCTCAAAGGCTGTACAAGTTTTAGACCAATAAAGAAGTTCAATAACAAGAAAAGAAATATTAGGGAGTCGACTTTATGTAAGAAATGAATGAGTTATAAACTTACTCGTTCTCTCGCAGTTGAGTTAAACTTTTGAAGCATAAATGCTTTGGGATCCATTTGACCAGGAGGTCTTCCAATACCTAGCAAGAGAACGATGTTTAATCCTCCATACTGAAACTCAAAACGCCAAAAGAGAACATTAAAGTATTCCAGACTTTCCACAAACCTATTCTTAACCGAGGAAACTCTCGATTTGCACGAAAATGATAAATCACACTCTTCAACCTGAAAAAACAGAGAACTGGATCGTATACAGTTTACCAGCAGTTGAAACTGCGTCTTACATGAAGAGACACAGAGCTCTTCTGGTACTAACTAGCAAAAACATGAAAAATCTGACACAGCAAACAGTGACACATTTTCAGAGGTCTGCATTCTATTCACCAGTCAAAAGCAGGTATGATTACTATCCGGTGGAATTAGTCGAGGTACGCACAAGCTGGCCCGGACACCATGGTTATCAAAAAAAAACGGTATCGGTACATGTAATGGCCTTCCTAACAAAATGTTATGCTTATATTCAGGTAAGAATTACTTGATATGCCTCAACAGGCGTGCTGGATGATCAGGAAAATAATGGAAGCTAGAGCAGCATTAGAGCAGATGCAAGTTACTTTAACAGACAGCAAAAGCATAATCAGACAAATGTACTTGCAAATGTTAGGCAACTGTCCTCGAGTGGTGTGGAAGTGCATGGTTTTAAATAATGCTGCAAGGCCAAAGGCTAAGTTCACCTTATGGCTGCAGTAAGAGGGGAAATTACTTGCATCTGACAGGCAAGCTAGATGGGGACTGAGTGTGGATCAATGCTGCATGCCGGCACATTATATCAATCCCAATGTAATCTAGAGACCATTTATTTAACTACTGTGATTTGATAAAGAGATTGTGGATGACAGTGAAGCAATGTCTAAACACACAATTATTTGAAGCTGCTACCTAGGAACAACACTTGGAATGGGCTATTAAGAACTCTAAAGGAAAATCACAAGCTGCTCAATTGTTTAGAATGGTGTATGCTGATGGTAAGCAATCCCCACTTCCAACCAAGAGGTTGTGAGTTCGAGTCTCCCCAAGAGCAAGGTGGGAAGTTCTTGGACGGAAGGATGTCGGGGATCTATTTGGAAACAGAAGGTCTGCGTATACACTACCCTCCCCAGACCCCACTAAGTTGGATTATATACTGGGTTGTTGTTGTTGTTGGTGTATGCTGAGTGTTCATTCCATTTGGCTTGAGAGAAATCAGAGAGTGTTTGAGAAGAAGGCCAGGGACTGGAATTGCATAGCGAGAGAAGTTGCTATATGTGCAATGTGAGAGCTCCATGCGGAATTAGGACAATAGTGCAATGGCTGATGTTTAAAATTTAGCTGCATCCTTTTTTCTCTTTGCTGTTTTGCAGGAGAGGTATTTCTGAATAGCCAGTTGTGACGGCCTATGGCTTTGTAATTCTTTCACTGGTGAGATTAATACAAGAAAGTTACCAAAAATAAATTACTTGATATGTTTCATTTTAGGTATTTTGACATAACTATCAATTTTCAATATAAGTTCATTACAATTCCAGTTGTAAACCTATATAGACAATTGGTTGGATTGAAAATGAACAGACAGATGGTTTCATGGCATTAAATTAAATCTTTTTTTAAGTAGATTTAAGTAGGGTAAGGTCTACGTACACACTACCCTCGCCAGACTCCACACGGGGATATTACTGGGTTGTTGTTATTGTTGTTGTTTAAGTAGATTTAGATGGAGAAGGATTCAGTTTATACCCATTATGGCTGTGATGACCTCCCTTGGGGTGAAGACGAAGAACACCACATGGTAAATCCATGTCATCATGAAACTGGAAAAAAAGACAATTGTTGAAAAGCATTAAAAAAGCATAATATATCAGTCCAGTTAAATTTTAAAAAATATGAACGTCTAGTATTTTATACCACAACCACACGATTAAGAGGAAGCTTGTAATATGCTGCAAGCGGGCCAGTCTGGAGGGAAAAGGAAAAAAGAGATGAATCAGAGTTGAAAAGCAAGGTAAACCATCATTCGATAAAAACATCTAAGACATCAAAGTCCAACAAGTAGAAATTTACTGAATACTCATAGAACTTCTTATCTTTTATTTCACGAGCAAACAGGAGTCTGAATGATATAAGCTACAACAACATACCCAGATCCCACAAGTGGGTCTGAGGAGGGTAGTGTGTACGCAAACCTTTCCCCTACCTTGTGAATGATATAAGCTGAGCAAAGAAATTTCCATTCTTGTCACATGACTAGTTTCAAAGGCAGTTTATCATCCATCACTGGAACATTGAAGATTTTTCATAAAAGAGTTAACTTATTAAAGAAGAGACTCATGAATTTAACTTGTCTGATGAGAGTCTAGTTCATATAAGCCTGCCTGCAAACGAGGGGAAGCAGCCGCTGGGCCATGCCGGCATGCCCTTAATCTGATTCTAGGGGGACTAAACCTCGATAAAACAATGCGACCAGGCTTGTACTGGAATTTAAATGGTGAAGAGCCAAGTCATGACAAACACAGTCAAAATGTCATACAAAGGTGACAAATATGGCCATTAAAAATAGGCTCCCCTAGTCCATAAGAAAAGCTAATCCAGCGAGTTCAAAGGTCCTTGAATATATCATTTTTCCACTTAAATTGCATTTTCACATATGAATTAGAATTACACTACTTCTGGCAGCACAGGGGCAGCACAAAGCTACGCTCTGGGTTGCTTTAGTTCATGGAACAAATATGCACTGCAATTCACTATCTAACCACATAGACAAATTGCTTCGATAAACTTCTTTTAGCTTATATCAGTAATGAAATTGCACAAACCTCAGCTAAAAAGATTGGTCTTTTCTCAATTTCTCAGAGATTGTTACCAAAAATTAGCAATTCAAAGATCAATTGAATAACATTTTTATCAGGTAGTAGTGTCTTTTTTGGTAAGAGTTTTGATAACAAATCATGAGAAAAAAGGGTAGTAGGGTACTAATTTGGCTTGCTCCATTCACTGTTTCTTGTTCACTTTTAACAACAATCCTACCAGTTTGCAATGTCACAACAGAACTTGCATTCCGCGGTAACTACTGGGTGGTCAGCCGCGAACTATAACTAGTAACAACAAACTTCAACATGTTCTTACTGTTCCTGAGTTAATGGAGGAAATTAGTCCAAAATTATTCATGGTCACCAGAGACAAATATGAGCAAAAGACTTGAAAGTATCAGGAGTAGCATCTCATTCCTCACAGTCAAATAGTTGGCACTAGACTTCTAATAGTAAAAACTAATTCTAGTAACTACAGCTTAACCGCGCACCATTAATCATTCCACCCACAAAACAATCAGCATAGTCAATACAAATCACCAATTCAAAGAGAGGAGATAACTCTAAACAAATAATAAACAAGATCAGCAATCCTAACACGTAAAATGAAAATTTACAGATGCATTAGGGTAGGCTGAAATGAGGATGTTGAGATGGATGTGTGGGCATACCAGGAAGGACGGGATTAGGAATGAAGTTATTAGGGGTAAGGTAGGTGTGGCATCCGTGGAGGAAATTTGAGGGAATCTAGGTTGAGATGGTTCGGGCATGCGAAGACCAGGGACATAGGTGCACCGGTCAAGATATGTGAGGGGTTGTCCATGGCGGGTCTGCGGAAGGGAAGGAGAAGGCTTAAGAAGTATTGGGGAGAGGTTATTAGGCGGAACATATTATTGCTTTAGCTTACCAAGGATATGACCCATGATAGGAAGGTGTGAAGTCGAGGATTAGGGTTGTAGGTTGACGGTTAGTAGTGTGTCCCTCCTAAGCCTACCAGTAGTGATAAGACTTTTTTGTATTATCTTAGTCATGGTCCTTTGTTTACTACTTGACTGCTTTTTTTGTATTATTTTAGTCATGGTCCTCTGTTTACTACTTGACTGCTTTATCTTATCTCTATTATTCCTTGAGCCGAGGTTCTATCGGAAACAACCTCTCTACCTTTATAAGGTAAGGGTAAGGTCTGCGTACACACTATCCTCCCCATTCCCCATAAATGGGATTACACTGAGTTTGTTGTTGTTGTTGTTATTGTTGTATCAGGATAGGATGCCTACATCACACCCTCTTTGGATGCGGCTTTTTCCCGAACCCTTCATAAACAAGGGATGCTTCAAGCACCGGGCTGCCCTTTTAACCCTGCTTTCATTATACTATCGGACACAATCATTTAGATTGCTAGTTTCATTCCGATAGACAGACGCATCCTTCTTTGAGATAGGACCCAAGCACAATCCATCATAAGCAGAAAAAAAAAGCTTTTACAATATAAGTTAGAAGTATTTAATTGCTTACAGATTCACCGCTCAAATTCATATAAGTTAGTGGCTTAGCAAGGAGAACCGGAACGTCATTGACAAAACCTGAGAATTGGTAATATTAACCAAATTATAGATAAGAGTTTAAACAGGATAAACACTTCATAAAAGAATACTATAAACAAGATAAAGAAGTGAACATGATGATGTACTTAAACACTTAAGAGGCACAAATAGAAGTTTAGCCAAAGAGACCTTTTCCAAATATAGCTTTACAATGTACTGTCTCCATCTGAATCCCTTGTGACTCTGCGAATGCATCAAGCATTTCAAATCCAACCTGTAGTAAAGAGATAAGATATACTCTTAATGAAGAACACTTGAGTGAGATGGAACTCATAATAGATGGAGTGTTATGCTGTTATGCAATCTTTCTGATAAAATCATTTAATTCCAGAAATAAAAGTTTACATTGTGTCTTGTTCCCTTGTATTTTTCTCCAGGATTGCCTAACCCAACAAAGAGCCACGGCCGAGGAGAACAAGTGCAGAAGTTGCGCCTATAAATTCTGCTAAGCATTTCAGTTATCTGCAATAAGCATCAACACGATGATAAAGGATTCATACATATAAAAAAATAAAGACGGACAATTTGTGACTGACTAGAGAAATTACATAAAGTCGCTTCATTGTAAACAATACATGATATCTACTAGCTAAAATGGGAGGAATAATGGCTTTTATATCAGCAGAACTCGAATTAAAACCAATTAAACATATTTATTTGCTAGAGAAAAGTATTATTAGATGAAAAATTAGTTGAAGAAAGCTAAAAAAGAAAAACAAAAAACTAATGAACAAAAAAACAGGTACCCAGCGGAATTAGTTGAGGTGCAAGGTGGCCCGAACACCGCGGCTATCCAAAAAAAACTAATGAACAAAGGCCTAAACTGAAATAATAAAAAGATCAAACAGAGACCTATGTTCATTTTGTCCTGAAAGAGCTTGGTCCATAAAAAATCAGCCATCCTTCAGGGCTTCCTTTGCAGCACCAATTTCGTTTGGTTGAGGGAAAACATACAAACCACTTCTAAATGTCGAAGATTTCCCGGTGGGTTGTTATGCTTCTAAACAATAGGCAGAATGGAGAAAAAGTTTTTAAATGCAAAACCTTATAGACAGGGTTCAAAGAAGCTCCAGAACAAATCATGAAAGAAACCGAAGGAGCAGAAGCTCTGGTTGCATTTTTCTGGTAGTTAATGCGACTAGACAAAGAAATGAAGTCCATAGTCCATAAAAACCTCATTTGCTCAGCATAATTAGATGTTTTTGAGCTGATATCTCAAAGACAGTTGTTGAATTATTCAACATGCGCAAGGGGAAGGACTCCAAATGGCAAGAGAAACTTATTCAATAATTCAAAAGTAATATAGCTTAGAAAAGTCAGACAGACGACAGACACCCATTGGATTATTCATTAAACTAAAGCGAAATGTAATAGAATTTAATAACTCAAGAATATCAGAGGAACAACAAACCTTTCGTAGTGAAATTCGAGCACAAAAAAGTAGAGTTGATTTCAGTTTTAGGGCTTTCTCCACGAAGCCTGGGTTTTGAGATAGATGTTGAATGTAGAGAATCTTTGCAAAATCATCTGGGCATTACATCTTTAGCCATCGGAAATAGCTTCCTTAAGTCGGAGGGGGCATTCTAGGTGAGCGTTTGGACATAAGAATTGTACAATTACAGAAAAAAGTGGGGAAAAAATTAGTGTATGTTATAAACTAAAGCAAAAGACAAAAACAATAGAACAAGAACAATAGCAATAGAGAGAAGAGTAGAGAGAGTTCTTATTGTGTTGAGAGGGGTGAATTACAATGGTAGAGAGCACCTCTATTTATAGGGAGGAGGAAGATCTTGCTACCAATAATAGGACTCTAAAATCTCTCTAATTAAGTACATTAAAGACATTCACCTTAAATAGAAGTGTAGGAATCTTCTATTTCATAACACTCCCCCTTGAATGTCTATTCAATGATGTGCCTCGTTAAAACCTTAAAACAAAACCCAATGGGAAAAATTAAAGTAAGGAAAGAGTACACATGTTTGAATATGCGCCTATTGGTTGCCTCGTTAAAAACCTTGCAAGGAAAACCCAATTGGGACAAAACCTTGTAAGGGAAAAAGAGTGCAACGCGCATTAACTCCCCCTAATGAGTACATCAATTTAAGCCTTGAGCATTTGCATTCCAATCTTTGTGCATCATCTTCAAAACGATCTTTGGTAGATATTTGATAAATAAATCAACCATGTTGACTTGAATAAATATTCTGCACCTTGAAATCATCACTCTTGATAGATATGAACATCTTCATATAATGTCGTGGAATAGCTCTTCAATATCTCCATAGATGCATTCTCAAATCCATCATGCTTATAGTTATGGCAAGATTCATATGTACACAAATTATACTTAGGATGCGGTACTTCAGGACCAAGAATTGCATATGCTTCAAGCAACTTAAATCTTTCAAGTTAAGTCATGTAAGTCACATAATAGACTTTAGCTGCATGTCAAAGTTTCATGTCATGCTAAACAAATAAGATATCGAAAAATTGACTATACATACCTTTGCCTTTATACTTTCAAGCATATGAACTATAGGTTCAAAACTACATGTCTTTCATATGGAATCAATTCTTCTTGAATTGTATCTCTTCCATTTAGTTGCTTTCTTTGAGTCAGCAAATGCGTATAGCATGCTTTGCAATATGTTGCAATTGCATTTCCCTTTTTATGAACTATAGGTTCATATCATGATATTCGGGGATATACATATACAAATGAAAATTCATCCCATGTAACACTTTCTCAAGTGTTTATCATGTCTCCCCCTCATGTTAGTAAAGCTAACATGTTTCCTCAACTTTGGAAAATCATCTTTATGCATTATGTCAATATACACAGCACTTTAATAATAAGATGAAATTATTTGGTTCCTGACCCTGAACCACTTGTGAGGGGAGAATATACTCTCGTATACAACTTATATCAAACTGATATATATATAACTTAATTCTCATAAGAAACAGTTTAAGTTGCAGCACTCAATAATTATCTTGCTAAACCAACTTTAATATAAACCAACTTGTCAAGATGAACTGTCTTGAGTAGAGAATCTGGAAACTATGCTCGAAGTTAGATTACTGAGCGCTTTACCTCGCAAGCACTGCCAGGCTGCGGGTTAATAACAATGGCGCATGTAACCATATCATAGATGCATCATATGTGGTATACATGGCAGGTGAATGAGCTCATATTCACCTTTGATATTTCCAGAATTTAGGGGCTTCAACCCGAACTCTTTAGTTGGTCAGTTCATTAATGAGAACAAGTGATACAAGAGTATTCGTAAAGAACTTTCTAGTTCTTTAATATTCACCTATGTGAATTTGCACATCATACTTCAAATGAGATGGCTAACACGAATGTCAACTGAATAAATTATCAATATTGGTAAACTTCAAATTTACACCATGACATGTGCACTTATCAATAAACTTCGGGTTTATTATGACATGGGTTTTATACCAATAGATATCCACTTTATTGTGGCATTCTTTCGTTTGTGTAGTACAAACTGGAGAACAAAGCGGGTAGCTTTTCATATACAAATTACCCCGCTACAAGTTGTAGTAATAGGAGAATCAAAGCCTTCCTTTATTTATAGTCTCAATATCATCAATCGCCTTCGCGTGTACTTTTGGAAACTGAATAAGTTTCTTTGAGACTTACTACAGCACAATACTCAATTGTGTTTCTCCAACATAGTAATAATTGGCTCTTCGAGAGCTCTCAATTAATTTTGTACTACCACAGACTGAGGTTCGAGATCCTCACATTCTTGCATTCCGTATTTTCAAGAGTCTCAGGCTCAATAGATTCTTCGTGAATCTCGGAATTAATCAAATCATGAGCGTCCTCATGTGATTCTTTCATAGTGTCATTTAGATCGTTCTTTTTCCTCTTTCTAGGATTTCGATCTTTGGAACCTAATGGTCTGCCACGCTTCTGGCGTGCATTTGACTCATTGGATATGACACTAGATATTTGTCCAATAGGGACTTCAATACGGATCGGAACATTTTCCCGCGTGAATGTGTGATTTCGTTATCCTCTTCAAGTCCGTAAATGCGTCAGGCATTTGATTTGCTATTCTTTGCAAATGGATAATCTTTTGTACCTCTTTCTTTCAAATAGAGGTATGTGGATCAAGATGAGATAATGATACATTTTTCCACAAAATTTCCCGCTTGGTTTCACCGACTTCTCCCCCTAATTTTGGGAAAAGTGTCTCATCAAATTGACAGTCTGCAAATAGTGCAGTGAACAAATCTCCTGTCAATGTTTCGAGGTAGCGAATAATGGAGGACGATTCATACTCAACATATATTCCTAACCTTCTTTGCAGACCCATTTTGGTGCGGGATGGCGGTGCTACAGGCACCTATACTGCGCATCCAAAGCTTCTTAAATGGGATATATTGGGTTCATGACCCAAAACCAATTGCAATAGGGAATATTTGTGATAATTCGTCAGTCAGAGACGAACTAGCATTGCTGCATGCGAAATGGCGTGACCCTAAGCCGAAGCGGGCAGCCGACAAAGTAGCATTGCTGCATGCAAAATGGCGTGAACCCAAACCGAAATGGGCAGCCTCGTTTTCATGAAGAATTCAAGATTATTCTCATCTATTATCCATTAACTTTGCAAACGCAAGGTTGCGTGATGGCAACAAGCACACATTAGACCATCTACAGGATGCGTCTATCAAGACCATGAAATACCTAAACTACCCACTAGGTGGGTGAATAGGTCCACAAATGTCCCCTTGTATACGTTCCAGAAACTGGGGTGACTCAGTCCCAACCTTTGTTGGGGATGGTCTGATAATCAGCTTGCCTTGATAACACGAAGTGCAAGGATATTCATTACCTGAGAGAATTTTGAAATTCTTTAACGGATGCCCATATGAGCTTTCTATAATCCGTCTCATCATGGTTGATCCTGGGTGACCCAGTCGATCATGTCAAAGTACAAATGTATTGGACTCAGTATTCTTTAGATTTACTGTTGAATGTGCCTCAATTGCACTAATTCTTGTCCAATACAGGCCACAAGATAAAGACGGGAATTTCTCAATAACCCTCTTTTGGCCGGAGACATTCTTTAAAGTGAGGACGAGATATTCAAGATTATCTTCATCCATTGTCTCAATATTGTAGCCATTCCGGCGTACATCTTTAAAACTCAACAAGTTTCTTCTTAGACTTGGAGGAGAATATTGCATTCTCTAAGATAAATGTCATGCCTTTGGGCAGAGTTACATTTGCTCTTCCGGAGCCTTTCAATCAATTTACTTCCTATGGTATGACATACAAAAGGAATACATGAACATAAGAATAAACAAGTTCAATTCTTTTGTGTCACATAATATTTTCAAGATCTGCTACTAACAGTTGACTAACAAAATCAGATATGTTGTCCATAATCAATTACTTTGCAGTTTGAAAATTTCAGCGTTTTTCATAAGACAATCGATTATTAAACACACAATCGATTGTTGGAACATAGACAATCGATTGTTGAACACACACAATCGATTATTTGTTATTTTTGAAAAATTCCAGACCTTACTGTTTCAAGACAATCGATTGTTAGACAAAGGCAATCGATTGTTGGCTATTTTGAAAAATTCCAGAACACACTGTTTCAAGACAATCGATTGTTAGACAAAGACAATCGATTGTTGGCTATTTTTGAAAAATTCCAGAACACACTGTTTCAAGACAATCAATTGTTAGACAAAGACAATCGATTGTTGGCTATTTTTGAAAAATTCCAGAACACACTGTTTCAAGACAATCGATTGTTAGCCAGAGACAATCGATTGTTGATCAATTGTTTTTCAACTTTAATGCGAAAATAGTTGATAATCGACTAGTTTTTCAGGCTAGTCGATTACCCCCACTGGAAAATAAAAGTTTTATTGATATTTGAGCATATTGAAGATATTCTAAAGAACTACTGCTAACATTGCATCATGAACTAGCTAATACGAGCTAATACTAATGACTATTAGATTATTCACTAACTAATACAAATAAGTAGAACAAAATCAAATAACTCCATCTTCTTTCATCATGGTCCCATCGCCGATTAGGTGGTCTATTTTCCCCTCGGGTTGCTCAAAGAAGTCTGCCACATCCAGGTGGGTGATGTCCTCATTGTCGTCATAGACAAAGTTTGTTTCAGGGCCTTTTCTCTTTCGAGATGCTTGATAAAGGTCAACCAAGTGTCTTGGTATACGGCAAATCTTTGACCAGTGCCTTTTCCCACCGCAACGATAACATATAGTTTCTGAACTATTTGCCTTAGGATCTTCGGGATCCCGTTTCTGCTTTCGGTGGTTATCTCTCTTTGGGGGGTGACGGACTTCTTTGGAATTTCTTCCTTGTCCACGTCCTTGGCTTTGACCCCGTTTATGACCGTGATCATGGTCCCTTTTATGTTTGGCATAATGCGAGTGCACCATATCTGCTTCAGGCAGTGGTGTAGACCCAGTTGGTCTATTTTCGTGATTTCTCATGAGCAGATCATTATTTCGCTCAGCCACTAGTAAGAGAGAAATCAGTTCAGAGTACTTCGTAAAGCCTTTCTCTCGGTACTGTTGCTGCAGTACCATATTGGAGGCATGAAACGTTGTAAACGTTTTCTCAAGCATATCGTAATCGGAGATGTTATCTCCACATAGCTTCAGTTTAGAAGTAATTCTGAACATAGCAGAATTATATTCAGAAACGGACTTAAAGTCCTGTAGCCTCAGATGGGCCCAATCATATCGTGCTTGTGGCAGAGTGACCAACTTCAGGTTGTCATATCTCTCCTTTAAGCTGTTCCACAAAACGAGTGGATCCTTGACGGTGAGATGTTCAATCTTCAAACCTTCGTCAAGGTGGTGGCGCAAGAAAATCAAGGCCTTCGCACAATCTTGGGTGGATGCTTTTTCTTTATCTTTGAGGGTGTCTCCGAGACCCATAGCATCTAGGTGGATTTCAGCATCCAACACCCATGTCATATAGTTCTTGCCCGAAATTTCAAGGGCAACGAACTTTCTTTTCATAATGTCAGACATACTCGAAAATTAAATTAGGAAGAGGGAAAATACCTTGGATTTTCGAGAATGATACTTGAGACGGTAGAGTCTCGTGCTGATAACGTGTTATAAACTAAAGCAAAAGACAAGAACAATAGAACAAGAACAATAGCAATAGAGAGAAGAGTAGAGAGAGTTCTTCTTATTGTGTTGAGAGGGGTGAATTACAATGGTAGAGAGCACCTCTATTTATAGGGAGGAGGAAGATCTTGCTACCAATAATAGGACTCTAAAATCTCTCTAATTAAGTACATTAAAGACATTCACCTTAAATAGAAGTGTAGGAATCTTCTATTTCATAACAGTGTATTCCAATATAAATATATTTTTGGGCTATTTTTAAATTTTTATGATTGAAATGGTGTAAAAATTTTGAAAAATAGCTTTTTTGTTCTAAATATATTATATTATTATGAATGTTCCTTAGAACTTCGTTGGAAATAAGCTTCGTGAAAAACCTTATCTATATGGGACTCTACTGTAAAAATATTTATATATTTAGTACTCTATTGGAAATAAGCCTCTTGAAAAAGCTTATCACTTCGTATTCGGTTATGGATAAACATTATCCCGATAGAAGATTATCCATACTGGGTTCAATGAGCTTATCCTTTCTGTACTCCGTTATGAATAAACATTACCCTCAATAGAAGATTGTCCATACCTGGTACAATGAGCTTATCATTTCAGTATTCCGTTATGGATAAGCATTACCCCCAGTAGAAGATTATTTATACCTCGTACAATGAGATTATCTTTTTAGTACTTCGTTGTGAATAAATAGTACTCTCAATAGAAGATTATTCATATCTTGTATAGTAGCAGCTTACACAGCAGTTTGCAGTAGCAGCTTAACAACAGCTTCCTTTCTTCTATAAATAGAAGAGATTTCAGTTCATTATGTACATCAGTTTAGAGTTCGAATAATATATCAATTTCTCTATATACTTGTCTTTACTTTACAGTATTTATCTTTTAACATTTTTGAAATTTTTAAATTTTATATTCAAGTGAAAATTAAAAATTTTATGGCCAAATTGATATTTCAAAAAACGAAAAAAGGTGAAAAAATATTTAGGGTCAAACGGGCCCTAAGTAGCGGTCATCGAGTAAATGCGAAAGTATGTTCTGTAATTGCGGTTATAAGTCGAAGCAAATGCGATTTAGCATGTGGAGTGAAAGCGCTCATAGGTCGTTTAGTGATTACAATTTCTAAATCGCATTTACTCATTCGATACGTATAACGATTCCAGGTAATAAGTTTTTGATACTCAGCAACCCCTGTTAAAAAATAATCGCAAAAATCTAAACATTTATCTATCCATCCATAGGGTAGATCGGCAGCCACTCCCCTGATGTTCTTCACAAAGTCTGGATGTTGAGTGTACAGACGCCAATCGTCACTCGACAGCTCGAAAGCGGATCAGTAAAAAAACCATATGATCTGTACTTGTTTACGTACTTCCCCTTAGGCTCTATCTACATCCTACCTAACTCGATGTTGCTTTTCTTCTTAGACACAAAAGGTTTTTGCTCTCGTATTGCGGAAACCTTGTGTGAAGGAATATCAAAGTCGTTGACCAAACATCCGGTTTAAGGACAAATGAACAGTAAATCAACAGAATCGAGTTGTTTGCTCGAAAGATTCTTCTTAGTCTAAACCGGGTGACTCTCGATGTTCATTGGCATGTTGCGTTGTAGCTGCGAACTCAACTGTCTGCTTGGTTTGTCTTTTTCCAAGTGACTAGTTATACGCCCGTGCCTTTGCCGATTAAAACTTTCCGGATGTGGCTGTCGAGACGAATGTGGCCATACCCAGAGGACTATCGCATCAGCAACACGACTTTCTATTCAGATCCTTCCTGCGATCCTATCCCGCACTACTCGAAGCCTTCGTAAACTCATTGTCAGTTTCTATCGTAGTAGAGGTTGCTGTGAGGAGATCCTTGTGCCAGTGAATATTGCTTCCAATGGGTCCGGCTATCCTTTTACCGGTCGGTCAGCTATGGAAGACTCTGCTGGGTAGAAGCCCGAATATCATTAAGAATATCTTAACATTTTTTATTTATGTGTGTTTTTTTTAAATAATGGAAAGTAATATATGAATAAGAACAGATAGTATTCTGCTAGAGAGAGAGGGCGCTAGCCCTTCTTTCATAACCAAATGAAACTGTCTAAGGTGAGAATCTTTCTTCCTACTTGTACTTTCCCTCTTATTCTACAATATTATTTAATATTCTTAAAGGTGATTACTTTTCATTTTATATAGCTGTAAAAGCTTCCTTTAGCTCACCAAGCCTTAGGAGTGCCTGTGGATCTTGGCTATAAAGACACTCATCAGTCAGCTCGGCCCGTTTCCTATTTTGTTTTGCCTCCTATTAAGAGAATAGATCCCGAAAAAGCGGCCCGCCTTTCATCATCTATACAAGCTGCCACGCAAGTACCAATAGAAAGGATTTCGTGGTTTTCTTACTTGTGGAAGGTTTGTTGTCTAATCTTATGATCTCCATAGTGGAGCTTCACCGATGGACGTAGGTCTACTGACTGACTAAACTAGGAAATAAGCGCTCTAACAAAGCAAAAGAAGGATGCCCTAAGCCTTGTTATTCAAGAATCTTTCCTTAGAATGGATGATGAATGACTTTTTAGCAACTCGCCAGACTCGAACTGGCAGGCATCCTCACTTACGCAACAAAATTGAGTTGATGGAGTAGCTAGTGCCCGCCGCACCGATCATTCGGGAGGAGGCGGGACACTATGAGGTGGGTAGTTTATCTGGGGAAGATGACTCCTAAAGTTGCGAGTTTTCGCTATCCCCAGACGGCTACGGCTTTTGCGGGCAATCGCTTCTTCGAGACCAATCTTTAACTATAAGAAGGGAATCGATTAAAGCCAGATTACCGCCTATGGCGCCTCCCTCCCCCGATGCATGAAGAAATAGCGGGCGATATGTAGCATCAATCAAGGTAAAAAGGGGTTTTGCTTTTTTGGGAATCATTGCTAGGAATAAAACCCGGCAATAGTTGACCATGTAGGGGAAGTGACTAATGAGTGGGGTACATTAGCTTATGCCAGGTTGAAACCTTCCTTTATTGGAAGATTATTCTTTCCTCCTCGGTGAAAGAGGGAAAAAAAGGTGTGTGGGAGAAATAATTCTAAAAAGAGAGAAGATTTCGTCCCCCAAGTGGGACAGAGTGCGACCTTTATCGGGCCTCAAAAAAGCAGAGAAATGTTGAAGTGACGTCCAAGCCCGTGGTCGCAATGCCCTCCACGCAAGCCCTCGGTCATAAGCCGACCTCGTTCGCTCGGAAGGACACAACATTGGCCAGCCAGAGCAAGAGCTCTTGAAGTCTACCCGGGCGCCCTTCTTCATTCATCCATTTAGGCCCGACTAGGAACACGTGGATCCAGGGAACCTGGCTCGGGAACAGCTTCTGTTGATGTTTCACAGTAACTTCCGGAATTTAGCATTGCGTTATGCGCTCACTGGATGCATACTCGCGTGATCTATAACCTACCTTCCTAGCTTTAGTTGCCTTAAGGCTTGTCTTTCTTTCAGAATCCTGTTACCTTTAAGCTGTCTTTTCACCTGAGGCTCTTGGCCCAGGATTTATGACCGAAATTAGGTTCTAAAGGCACCGTTCTGCCTTTTGGGAGCACCTGCCTCCCATCGATCCTACACTTGTGGCTGCAGTCATGTAGTGGATCCGGGACCGCATTAGCGTCCTGGAAGACAGGAAACGAGATCTGTCAAGAACGAGCTGACGACTACAAGGGAAGCAGCTGACTGCAGTCCCCGAGCCCGCAATCCAAAAAAAGTTTGACTTGAACGGCATGAGCCGCATGCGGGGAGACCCGCACGTACGGTTTTTAGGGGGTTTTCTACTTTTTCTCTCTCCTTTTGTTTGTGCTTCCACCCGGGCTTTTCATTCTGTTTTACAAAGACCCGTATTCCATGTGAGTCAGTTGACTTCGATTAGACCAGACCGGCCTAAAGAGGAACGTGCCCACGAGGGCACCACCAGATGTTGTAGATAAACCTACTAAATAAGAAGTTGAGTATATCATAGCTGACCTCACCATGGGCTATCCCATACACCCGTAAAAGAAAAGAGAGGATAGCCGGAATTGTATTGAGCCCTACTCCGTCCTTCTTTGACGAAATGGATGTTGTAGGGGGCGCATGCTCTCCCATTGGGAATGTTATATCCTTGTATCTATTTGCACCAGGACTAAATTCTTCTTCTGTCACTTCTTCATCTTACTCTGCTACTGATGAATCCGCCCTCTTCAGCTACAAGGCCACGGCAGGACACATATGTTTCAATGTCTCACCCCTACTAAAGCACTCGAGGAAGAAGACAGTCCTTTACCGAAGAAGGCGCACCTGTTGATGCCAAGAAGTAGGCTGGCTTGTTGGTAGAGTTCCGCATAAGGCAGGGGAAGGTGTCTCTCTTTGATGCTAGGGAGGTGAGATCCATAGATCTGGATAGGGATATATAAATTGCATTGGCAATTGCAATATATAACACGTATTTATTGATTGCGATGTATAACCGCAGATTATAACTGCGATATATAACTCGCATTTGTTAAATACATATGTCACATTTACTAACTATAACATAAATGCTTTTTAATCGACTATTATATGTGATTTATCCAGACCACACCGTGTGGAATAATACTGGATATTATATTATTGTTGTTGTATACGATCAAAATCAGGTATGTCCGATTTCAAGGGCTCGAAGGGTCGCCTTAAGACCAAGTTCATCATAGGTCGAGTTGGAGCTCGATTGACTAAGCTCGAACCCGATGATAGAGTCCAAGACATGAGTATCAAAGTACGCGATGAGTATCGAAGCCGAGTACTCCCAGCCTCGAGATGGTGTGATTATGGGATTGTAATAGAAAGAGCAAGATCCCCTCTACGTTCCCAAAATCATGGTGTAAATTTTGGAATAGGTTTGTACGACTTGGTACAAATCCGTAATAGGTGGTTCGATTGTTATTCCAATAAGATTCCTTACTATAAATATAAATGTACCTTATTTAGGGTCCCCCTATTATAGAAAGGGGACCCCAATAATTTTTAACCATCATCAATCATTTGGCAGAGAATATATTCTCTTACTTTCTTACTTACATTTCATCATAAATTGTCATTTAACTTTATCGTTCTTAACCTACCTCGAGGCCACCTTAGCTCGAGGTCGAAACTGGCTTCCGTACTGGTTTGATTGTACTTACTTCTTTCATTTATACATTAGATTTATTGGTTATTAATTGGTATTGAATTAAATCACATATCTTTCAAATTATAAACAAGTTTAATTGTTGCTTGTATTTTTTAGGTAAACAGTTTGGCGTCCGCCACGGGGCTAAAGATAATAATAGTTATTTCAGTACTATTTTTGGTAACACACGTTATTTTCACACGTGTTATTGTTTAGGTTTTTTGGTTCTCGCGATAAAACATGTCAAACTCATAAAATGCACTGGTACACAATGATGTTGGTCTTGTTTTTTACGTAAAAAATAACAATGTAGCAACTCCGGGAGCCGGTGTACCACCGATTAACCATGGGGAAGTGCCAAATGTGGAAATAGTCAATGTAAGTTCACACATAACTTTGAATGCGGATTTAGTCACAGATTCCGGAGGAAGTGTGCGCATGGAAGCCAGATCTGGTGGCCAAGGAACACAGGGTATAGGAGATGGGGGAGTTAGCCTCCAGGTAATATTCGAGATGTTACAAGCTCAACAGATTGCTATCGCTCAGCTTCAAAGCCATCATAAAACTCTAAGTGTGGTCGAACCAGAAGTCACTCGCCGAACTAAACTAGTGCAAGAGAGATCGAACGGGAATGGCTCGGGCGCTAATCCCACAATTATGAGGATACTCGAGGAACTCACCAAGAGGATCGAGTCGGGAGAAAAAGATCGAGGATAATGACAAAAGAGTGGATACTTATAAGTCACGTGTTGATCAAATACCGGGGGCACCTCCGATCTTGAAAGGATTGGATGCCAAGAAATTCATACAAAAGCCATTGCCTCCGAGTGCGGCTCTGAATCTCATCCCTAAACAGTTCCACATGCCCGATATACCTAAATACAATAGAACGAGCGATCCTAATGGACACATTACCTCGTACACTTGTAGGATTAAAGGGAACGACTTAAATGATGACGAGTCGAGTAAGTATTGTTGAAATATTTTGGGGAAACTCTGTCGAAATAAGCCATGATTTTGTATCACAACTTGCCACCAAATTCAATCGATTCATTTGCTATGTTCGCACACTCCTTCGTAAAAGCACATAGGGGCCATAAAGATTGCAACAAGGAAACCGGAGGTTTTTAAGATAAGACACAGGAATAATGAGATGATGATGAGATGCTAAAGCTTTTATGTAGGGGTTTAATTAGTGAAGTCCGATCACGTCATGATAGTTGAAGCAAAATTTGGTCGATAATCCGGCCATGACTTGGGCAAATGTACATAATCATTTCCAGCCAAAGATCAGGGTTGAAGACAACTAACTAGAAGAAATAACGGTTTGGGGTGCAATATTTCTCGGAACAATCGGAGAAGCGATCGAGGACAAAATTCTTGGGGATGAATGAGTAAGCATGGTTTTGATAAACATACCGATCTCGCAGAATCACCTTGGTTGTCAGAGTACAATTTTAGTATAGATGCATCGGGGGTAGTGTTAGTTATTGGAAGAATCAAAGACACCAAGTGGCCCAGGCCTATACAAACCGGCCCTTCTCAAAGGAATCCAATCTTGATGTGTAAATATTATAGCACACATGGCCATAGAACCGAACACTGCATACAGCTGAGGGAAGAGGTAGCTTGATTGTTTAATGAAGATCCTTCGAGAGTTTCTCCGTGATCGAGCTAAGAAACACTTCAAGGATAGAGATACAAATAGAAAAAATGAGCAAGAAGAATCACAACACATAATTCATATGATCGTTGGTGGTGTCGATGTCCCACAAGAGCCTATATTCAAAAGTACCAAGGTGTCGATCACCAGAGAAAAACGGGCTCGAAATTATGTGCCTGAGGGCATCATATCTGTGACGAGTCAAAGGGTCATCACCTGTGTTCTTACTCATTCTGTGTCTCCGAGGCCTTGAAAACCTCATTCAGGGTTGTCTTGATTTACGTGCGCAGTCCGGGCACGTAGCCGAAAAGCTTAAATATGATTTTTGTGAGAAAATGATGAATTTTGATATTAATATGACTAATATTGACTTCGGTCAATATTTTGAGAAAACGGACCTGTACCTGTGATTTGACGGTCCCGGAGGGTCCGTAGGAAAATATGGGACTTGGGGGTATGTCCGGAATCAAATTCCGAGGCCTCAATTCCGAGAAATGAATTTTTATGTGAAATTGTTTCCTGAAAATAACTAAAGAAATTGGAAAAGGAAATTGATTAAAATACGGTAGTATCGGGCTCGTATTTTGGTTCTGATACCCGATATAAGTCTCATATGTGATTTAAGCGCTTTCTGTAAAGTTTGGTTGAAAACGGAAGTCATTTGGCATATTTCAGACTTAAAATGGAAAATTTGTGTTTCATAAAAAATAGAAAGAAAATCTTAAGCTTTGGGGCTTGATTCTATGTTTGTGATATTATTTTGGCGATTTGATCGCACGAGTAATTTCGTAGGATATTTTTGAGGTGGTGTGTATGTTTGATTTGGAGCCCCCAAGGCTCGGGTGAGTTTTGAATAGGTTCTGGAAGGTCTTAGACTTAAAATAAATAGCAGTGTTCCAGGTTAACCAGCAGGTCCGCGGTCCCTATTAGTGTGGTCCGCGCTGGAAGAATCAGAGAGTTGTAATATTGCAGGTCTCGGAATCCTCTGATGCGGTCCGCGTGAAAACGTATGCGGCCACGGAGAGGCCAGAGCAGCCGCGGTCCATTTGGCGCGATCTGCAGTGGAAGCTGCGGGGCCGCAGTCGTTCATGCGCGGTCCACGTAGCCTCAGAGAGCCAGAAACCTCCAAATCTACCAGTGCGGTCGCGGTCCTCCTTGCACGTTCCGCGATGGGACTTCTGGGAGGGTATAACAAGGCGGGATTTTCAGTCATTTTACACTTTTCAAAACCCCAAAACATAAGAGGTGATTTTTCAAACAACTCTTCTTCTTCAAAATGATTGGTAAGTGATTTCTAAACTATTTTCCCCAATCCTTAGCATCTTTTAACATGATTTCAACTTTAAATCAAATATTTTAATGGGGAAATTTGAGAAATTCGGGTAGAACCTAGATTTTCTAAAATTGGGGGTTTTGGACCTCAATTCGAGGTCCGATTCTAAAATAAATCATATATTTGAGTTCATGGGGAATGGGTAACCGGTTCTTGGTTTGAACCTCGGGTTTTGACCAGGCGGGCCCAGGGGCATTTTTGGAATTTTTGGGTAAAACTTTTGGAAAATCTATTTTTTAGGCATTCAAATTGTGTCACTTAGCATTTTTTGATGTACTTATGTAATTCGTGACTAGATTCGAGCGGATTGGTGGTGGAAACAAGAGGTAAATCTATATTTGAGGCTTGAGTGAGTTCAAAACATCGAGGTAAGTGTTCGATTTATTCCTAGATTGAAGAATTAGGATGTTGAGTTGTATTTGCTACGTGTTTGTGTTGTGTACGACGTATGGGCATGGTGACGAGTATCCATATGTTGGTATTGAGCATGACCGTGGTTCTTAAATTGATAGATGTAAATTCTTAATTGATCCTATAAGAGCTTTGATTGATAATCCTTGATAGTAAGTATTGGTTTTAACTGTGTTGAGAAAAAATTCAATAGGATTGGTTATAGCTGACTCTCCTTTTGCCGGGATAATTGAATTTTTGTTATTGTATTCCCTTGCTGGGAAGTTATTATAGTGTCTTGTTCCCTTGTCGGGATTATTTTGTGTATTGTGTTTGATGAAATGGGATTGGTGGTATGTCTATCACAAGATATTGATTGAAATGGGATCGGGTGGTACGCCTACCACAAGATGTTGTTGAAATGAGATCGAGTGGTACGTCTACCACTATATATATTGAAATAGGAGCGGGTGGTACGCTTACCACGAGTTATAATGAAATGGGATCGGGTGGTACGCGTACCACAAGTTATGATGAAATGGGATCGGGTGGTACGCCTACAATAAGATATTGATTAAAATAGGAGCGGGTGGTACGCCTACCACGAGATATTGAGAAATGGGTTGGTATGATACAATAACGATATGTAAACTTAATGCTATTCCATAAATGGTTCTGCTCTTAGAAGTAAGGATGTCTATATTATTTATTCCTATAAAGTGATATTCAAATATGTCTAAGCATGTTCCTAAGTCTCTATTGAGGTATGTGATAGAGATGTTAATATTTGTAATATATTAATACATGCATCTTCATGCATTTACCACTGTGTTATGCCGGTTTGGCAGTCATGGCATATTCATTTACCGCTGTGCTATGACCGTTTGGGCAGTCATACATCTTCATTTACCATCATGCTATGGCTGGTTGGGCAGACATGCATCTTCATTTACCATCGAGCTATGGCCAGTCGGTCAGTCATGCATTTACCATCGGGCTATGGCAGGTCGGGAAGTTATCACCAGTTGAGCAGTTATGTATCATTATTTACCACCGGTTGAACAGTTATGTATTTACCATCGAGCTACGGCCGGTCGGGCAGTTACCATTTATTACTTGGGCAATCATGCATCATACATATGGATAATAGTCTCAAAGAGAAACATTATATATATGAAAGTATAATATGTATGCATATACTATGATACTTCAAAGATTCAGGTTGATTCTTATATATCTTTAATTAATGTTGAGTTATGGTTATATTTTAGTTCCGTCTTACATACTCAGTATATTATTCGTACTGACATCCTTTTGTTGGGGATGTTGCATTCATGCATGCAGGTATAGATAATCGTTTTGACAAGCCCTCATAGTAGATAAGATGGACATTCAACGAAGGATCGGTAAGACTCTACCTCATTCGAAGTGCAGTCGAGTCTATGAGTCATCGTGTTAGAGTTTTGCTACACACTTATGGGAAGGCTGGTACCCTGTCCCATTTGATGTCAAATAATCTTAGAGGCTTTGTAGACAGAGGTTAATTTTGTACAGTATGTAGAGGCTCTGACGTCCCATATGTATTCATGTTTTAAGAAAAATGGTTCAGTGATACAGTGTTGCCCACTTATAGTTATACATTACGAGTTGTGGTCATGTGAGCCCATAATAGTTACAAAAGAAATGAGTCCAACTAACTTTCCCTCTATATGTTCTACTTTTGGTCGAATGGTCATGAGTTACAGGGTGGTTCGCTCGGACCAGTATGACACCGGGTACTAGCCACGCCTTCTAAGGTTGGGGCATGACAAACTGGTATTAGAGCAGGTCGTGCCTAGTAAAGTCTCATTTATGGGTGTGTTATATGCCACATTTATAATTGAGAGGCTATAGGGCATTTAAGAAATGCTACCTTTCTTTTGTTTCCAGATCGTGCCACATAGCTAAGTCATAAGAAGTCAGTATGAAGCTTTCACTAGATTTTGTATGAACCAGAGTTACATGTATTGTAGTAGAGCTTTAAGGTGTAATGTGGAAGGGAGGTTATGAAAGAAACATAAGATGCTATGCAATATTGAAAAGTAAGTAACGTAAATGTGAAGAAGATACGAGATATTCAAGTACAAAAGGTTGTGAATAGTCGCGACTTCGATATAGTTTGGGATTTAGTTTAAGTTACAGAGAAGTCCCTAGTGAAAATTTTGTGAAGTAATAGTTAACATTCGAGGACGAATGTTTCTAAAGGGGGGAAGGATGTTATACACCGTAAGTTTAACAATATTGATACCAGTATATATATATGTGTGTGTGTGTGTGTGTGTTTTGTGTGTGTGTGTTTGTTTGATATAGTATTTTGCGTGGAACATTTTTTGTAAATGTTTGAAAAATATGATTTTATGTAATTATTAATATTACTACTTTCGTATATGTTTTAACTTATGCATAATATGAGAAAAGTTTATGAAATTTTCTTTATTGTAAAGATATGAATTATTTTTTTCACAAAAAAAGAAGTTTATCTTTTTTATCATTTTATGAATTAAGTGTACGAAAATTTATGCTCTTTATATGAGATTAGAAAAATTATAAGTTGATAAAATATATGTATTTTTACATGAATGTTTTAATAAAATAATAATATATGTATTTATTTTGTATGGTATCGCCATGATATTAAATTATATAAAGTGTATTAAAATGACTAATATTTTAAGTAATTTGACATAATTTTTAATTATACGATAAATTAATTAATTATGTGGTAGCAGAATACTACCTAATTAATTAATTAATTATAGAATTAGATTAAAATTCTACCCCACCTCACTCCCACGCGGCAACCTTACTTTATGGGAGTAGTGACACTTAAGTCATTTTGTTATGTGGCAAGCGTAGATATGAGAAAGACCTAACTAGAAAGAAATGAACGGTCAATTAAAAGAAGACGTGATGTTTTTTTCTTATACACATATTCTTTTATTTGCATCTATTCACGAGCTATGCTTTGGGCATATTGCTTTTGGCTATCATTATTAGCAGCATACTTTTCCAATTTCAAGGGAAATGTTGAATAACACTTGCAAAATATGTGGCCATGTTTATACTATATAGACAGTGCATTCCATAGATGGAGGTCAGCTGTAGTTCCTACATAGAAAGAAGTAGTTCCTGTTGGTAGAGTAAGGTCAGCTGATAGAAATTCATACAAAATTGCTGCATAATAATAACGGAATTTTACAATTCTAAAGTAGTATAGTGTAATCTTTTCCAAGAATATTATATAGATTTTTTTTATACTTCAAGTATGTTAAGGCTATTTCTTTTTTCTTTTGGCATGATCGAAGCAATGATACGTAAACGTAATGTTATTTCATAAGCGGTTCTACTCTTGCAATTAAGGATATCAATATTATTCACTCATATAAAGTGATAGTCAAGCATGTCTAAGTGTGTTCCTAAGTTCCTATTGAGATATGTGATAGAGATGTTAATATTTATTATATAATGATACATGCATCTTCATGTAACCCCCACTTCCAATCGAGAGGTTGTGAGTTCGAGTCTTCCCAAGAGCAAGGTGGGAAGTTCTTGGAGGGAAGGATGCCGGAGGTCTATTTGGAAACAGTCTCTCTACCCAAGGGTAGGGGTAAGCTCTGCGTACACACTACCTCCTTAGACCCTACTAAGTGGGATTATACTGGGTTGTTGTTGTTGTTGTTGATACATGCATCTTCATGTATTTATCACTGTGCTACGGCTGGTTGGTGTGGAGTCCAGCCCACTTATTAAGGAAGAAAACTTCTTCCCTGTTTTTAAATATAGGCAACAACAGCCCATGTGTTTTTAGCTTTCTTTGATGTGCTGCAGTCTGTCAACTTTGGCATGCTGCAGAGGTAAAATGTCAAGAAAGGTAGGATGTATTCTGCCTATAAAATGAGAGCTTCGGCTCTCATTTTTTTACACCAACAGAAAGAGAGAAAAGAGTAAGGTTTCACAGACAGGGTATAAGAAAATAGTTTGTGAGGAAAATAGAGAGTAAGCGATGTTGTAGTGAGGTGGAAATATCAAAAGAGGGTTATTTTCTTTTGAGTGTTGTAGTGGTCTTTGGAGTATTTTACTCGGACCTACAAAATGTAAATTTCCTTACTATAGTGATATCAGTTGCTCCTCTCAGGGCCGTGGTTTTTTCCTTATTTAGAAGGGTTTTCCACGTAAAAATCTTGGTGTCATTATTACTCTTTATTCTTGTTAAATACCGTATCTCGGTGCTACATTGTTATTCCACTTTTATTACCGTGAATATTATTTTGGTCGGGGATTTATTCCCAACAACTGGTATCAGAGCACAGGTTCTCTTCGTTCACTAAAATACTATTCACTGTCGGTAGTACTATACTCGGTAAAAAATAAAAATGTCCGGAGTAAAGTACGAGGTAGCTAAATTCAACGGAGATAACGGCTTTTCAATATGGCAAAGAAGGATGAGGGATTTGCTCATCCAACAAGGATTACACAAGGTATTAGTTGCTGATGCCAAAAAGCCTGATACCATGAAAGCTGAGGATTGGGCTGACTTGTATGAAAGAGCTGCTAGTGCAATCAGGTTGCACTTATCTGATGATGTGGTAAATAACACCATTGATGAAGACACTGCACATGGAATTTGAACAAGATTGGAAAGCCTATACATGTCCAAAATGCTGACAAATAAATTGTACCTGAAGAAGCAATTATACGCCCTACACATGGGTGAAGGTATGACTTTTTTCTCGCATTTAAATGTGTTTAACAGACTAATCACACAGCTTGCCAACCTCGGAGTAAAATTCGAGGAGGAAGATAAAGCCATCTTGCTATTGAACTCGTTGCCATCTTCATACAATAATTTTGGCAACAACCATCTGCATGGTAAGACTACTATTGAGTTGAAAGATGTCACATCGACTCTTTTACTCAATGAGAAGATAAGAAAGAAGACTGAAAATCAAGGACAAGCTCTTATCACAGAAGGTAGAGGCAGGAGTTATCAAAGGAGTTCGAGCAACTATGGTAGATCCGGATCTCGTGGAAAGTCAAAGAATCGATCCAAATCAAAAGCCAGAAATTGCTACAACTGTGATCAACCAGGTCACTTCAAAAGAGATTGCCCAAATCCAAGGAATGGCAAAGGTGAAACTAGTGGCCAGAAGAATGACAACAACACAGCTGCTATGGTGCAAAATAATGACAATGTTATCCTCTTTATAAATGATGAAGAGGAATGCATGCACCTGTCGGGTCCAGAGTCGGAATGGGTGGTTGACACAGCGGCATCTTACCATGCCACACCGGTAAGAGATCTTTTTTGTAGATATGTAGCAGGTGATTTTGGCACCGTGAAAATGGGTAACACGAGTTACTCAAAGATTGCGGGGATTGGTGACATTTGTATCAAGACAAATGTTGGATGCACATTGGTTCTAAAGGATGTGCGGCATGTACCTGATTTGTGGATGAACTTGATCTCGGGGAATGCTTTGGACCGAGATGGATACGAGAACTATTTTGCAAATCAAAAGTAGAGACTCACCAAGGGATCATTGGTGATTGCAAAGGGAGTTGCTCGTGGCACGTTGTACAGGACAAATGCAGAAATATGCCAAGGAGAATTGAATGCGGCACAAGATGAGATTTATGCAGATTTGTGGCATAAAAGAATGGGTCATATGAGCGAGAAGGGATTGCAGATTCTTGCCAAGAAATCACTCATTTCTTATGCCAAAGGTACAACGGTAAAACCTTGTGACTAGTGTTTATTTGGTAAACAACATAGGGTGTCATTTCAAATATCGTCTGAAAGAAAGTTGAATATACTTGATTTAGTAAATTCTGATGTTTGTGGCCCAACGAAAATTGAATCATTGGGCGGTAACAAATATTTTGTTACTTTTATTGATGATGCTTACGAAAATTGTGGGTTTATATTTTTAATACCAAAGATCAGGTGTTTCAAGTTTTCCAGAAGTTTCATGCTTTAGTAGAAAGGAAGACAGGTCAAAAGCTAAAGCGTCTCCGAAGTGACAATGGAGGTGAGTACACTTCAAGGGAATTTGGAGAGTACTGTTCAAGTCACGGGATCAGACATGAAAAGACAGTTCCTGGAACCCCACAACATAATGGTGTAGCAGAGAGGATGAACCGCACTATTGTGGAGAAGGTGAGAAGCATGCTCAGAATGGCTAAACTACCTAAGTCATTTTGGGGTGAAACCGTTCAAACAACCTGTTACCTGATCAATAGGATTCCATCAGTTCCATTGACGTTTGACATCCCAGAGAGAGTTTGGACCAATAAGGAGGTGTCTTACTCGCATCTGAAGGTTTTCGGTTGCAGAGCTTTTGCACATGTACCGAAAGAGCAGAGAACAAACCTGGATGATAAATCTGTTCCGTGCATATTTATCGGATACTGAGATGAAGAGTTCGGGTACAGATTGTGGGATCCTGTAAAGAAGAAGGTCATCAGAAGTAGAGATGTAGTCTTCCGAGAAAGTGAAGTTGGAACTGCTGCTGATATGTTAGAAAAGGCGAAGAATGGTATAATTCCTAACCTTGTTACTATTCCTTCTATTTCTAACAATCCCACAAGTGCAGAAAGTACAACCAACGAGGTTTCCGAGCAGGGGGAGCAACCTGGTGAGGTTATTGAGCAGGGGGGGCAACTTGATGATGGTGTCGAGGAAGTGGAGCACCCCACTCAGGAAGAAGAACAACCTCAACCTCTGAGGAGATCGGAGAGGCCAAGGGTAGAGTCATGCAGGCACCCTTCCATAGAGTGTGTCCTCATCAGTGATGAGGGGGAGCTAGAAAGTCTTAAGGAGGTGTTGTCCCACCCAGAAAAGAACCAGTGGATGAAAGCCATGCAAGAAAAGATGGAATCTTTACAGAAAAATGGCACGTACAAGCTGGTTGAACTTCCAAAGGGTAAAAGACCACTCAAGTGCAAATGGGTCTTTAAACTCAAGAAAGATGGAAATGGCAAGCTGGTCAGATACAAAGCTTGATTGGTGGTTAAAGGCTTCGAATCGAAGAAAGGTATTGATTTTGACGAAATTTTCTCATCTGTTGTCAAAATGACTTCTATTCGAACAATTTTGAGCTTAGCAGCTAGCCTAGATCTTGAAATGGAGCAGTTGGATGTGAAAACTGCATTTCTTCATGGAGATTTGAAAGAAGAGATTTATATGGAGCAGCCAGAAGGATTTGAAGTAGCAGGAAAGAAACACATGGTGTGCGAATTGAATAAGAGTCTTTATGTATTAAAGCAGGCACCAAGGCAGTGGTACATGAAGTTTGACTAATTCATGAAAAGTCAAACATACATAAAGACCTATTCTAATCCATGTGTATACTTCAAAAGATTTTCTGAAAACAATTTTATTATATTGTTGTTGTATGTGGATGACATGTTAATTGTAGGAAAAGATAAGGGGTTGATAACAAAGTTGAAGGGAGATCTGTCCAAGTCATTTGACATGAAGGACTTGGGCCCGGCACAACAAATTCTAGGGATGAAGATAGTTCGAGAGAGAACAAGTAGAAAGTTGTAGCTATCTTAGGAGAAGTACATTGAACGTGTACTAGAACGCTTCAACATGAAAAATGCTAAGCCAGTCAGCATACCTCTTGCTAGTCATCTAAAATTGAGCAAAAAGATGTGTCCTACAACAGAGGAGGAGAAAGGGAACATGGCTAGAGTTCCTTATTCTTCAGCAGTCGGAAGCTTGATGTATGCAATGGTATGTACTAGACCTGATATTGCTCACGCAGTTGGTGTTGTCAGCAGGTTTCTTGAAAATCCCGGAAAGGAACATTGGGAAGCAGTCAAGTGGATACTCAGGTACCTGAGAGGCACCACGGGAGATTGCTTATGCTTTGGAGGATCGGATCTTGAAGGGCAATAGAGATGCTGATATGGCAGGTGACATTGACAACAGAAAATCCACTACTGGATGTTTGTTTACATTTTCAGGGGGGAGCTATATCATGGCAGTCGAGGTTGCAGAAGTGTGTTGCACTCTCTACAACTGAAGCGGAATATATTGCCACTACTGAAGCTGGCAAAGAGTTTATATGGCTCAAACGGTTCCTTCAAGAGCTTGGATTGCATCAGAAGGAGTATGTCGTCTATTGTGACAGTCAAAGTGCAATAGACCTTAGCAGGAACTCTATGTACCATGCAAGGACCAAACACATAGATGTGAGATATCACTGGATTCGTGAGAAAGTGACGGACGAATCTTTATAGGTCAATGATTCACACAAGCGAAAATCCTGCGGATACCAAGGTGGTACAAGGGACAAGTTTGAGCTATGCAAAGAACTTGTCCGCATACACTCAAACTAGAAACTGTGGTGTTATTCCCTCTAGATAAATGAGACTGGAGGGGGAGATTTGTGGAGTCCAGCCCACTTAATAAGGAAGAAAACTTCTTCCTTGTTTTTCAATATAGGCAACAGCGGCCCATGTGTTTTTAGCTTTCTTTGGTGTGCTGCAGCCTGTCAACTTTGGCATGCTGCAGAGGTAAAATGTCAAGAAAGGTAGGATGTATTCTGCCTATAAATGAGAGCTTCGGCTCTCATTTTTTTTACACCAATAGAATGAGAGAAAAGAGTAAGGTTTCACTGACAGGGTATAAGAAAATAGTCTGTGAGGAAAATAGAGAAAGCGATATTGTGGTGAGGTGGAAATATTAAAAGAGGGTTATTTTCTTTTGAGTGTTGTAGTGGTCTTTGGAGTATTTTACTCGGACCTACAAAGTGTAAAATTCCTTATTATAGTGATATCACTTGCTCCTCTCAGGGCCGTGGTTTTTTTCCCTTATTCAGAAGGGTTTTCCACGTAAAAATCTTGGTGTCATTGTTACTCTTTTATTCTTGTTAAATACCGTATCTCGGTGCTACATTATTATTCCGCTTTTATTACTGTGAATATTATTTTAGTCGGGGATTTATTCCCAACAGTTGGGCAGTCATACATATTCATTACCACTGTGCTACGGCCGGTTGGGTAGACATGCATCTTCATTTACTATTATGCTATGGCCGATAGGGCAAACATGCATCTTCATTTACCATCGAGCTATGACCGATCAGACATTTATGCATTTATTACTAGGCTATGGCCGGAGGGGCAGTTACCATCGATGGGTAGTTATGCATCATTATTTACCACCGGTTGGGCAGTTATATATTTACGACCGTGCTACAGTTAGTCGGGCATTTACCACTAATCGATTAGGCAGTTATGCATCATACATATGGGTATAATCTATAAAAAAACATTATATATAAGTATAATGCGTATGCGCATGCGCATACGATGAGACTTCAAAATTCTTATATGTCTTTAATTAATGTTGAGTTATGGTTTCTACATTACGTTAGCACAGTTCCAAAATGAAACTATATGACTTCATAGCTATTTTCTTTATGGCTCCTCTATTACGTTAATATCTATCAAAAAATGAAGGTCTCCTAGCTGCAGAAGCAACTTTTCCTTCCTCAGCAACATTCTTAAATTGTGAGTCACATAAATAGTTGTATTATTTTTTTAGAACGAGTTGAAGGCGTATGTATTATTGGGAGAGACGAAGCATTAAATTGGGATTTATTGGGACCAATGTTACGAGCTTCGGGATAGAATGGAATCTTTCGTAAAGTTGATCATTATAAGTCTCACTACGAATTTGATTGACAAGTTTAATGGCAACGAGAAGGGAATTCATTAGCTTGTTATTTAGTACGAATCGGTAAAATGACAGAATTCATAAAAATATTCAATAAGTTCTGAAAGAAATTCCAGAAGAACTTTACGAAAATTTAAAAATCCAACATTTTGACAGATTAAAGATCCTAAATGGAATGATTTTTGAATGAGCAGCAACGTTTTTGTGTAGGCTCTTAATGGAAAGACAGTACTTTCATTTTTTCGAAGTCCAAGAGACCAAAATGAATAAAATGGTCACAAAACCTTTAAGTATTTGAATGATGTGGCTGACGTGAGTTGCCACCTTGCAATTTAATTCAAGAGTCATTTACTTTGAATGTGGGCTGCCCCATCATACTATTTCACATTTATCAAATATATCCTCAATTAATTAGGTAATGTCTTGTTACTTAGTTATTAACTAATTATTTGTATAATTAAAAATTATTTTAACTTACTTAAATATTATTTACTATTAACGTATTTTGTACATTCTATTATTATGGTCATGTAGTATTTTATATTATATTAGTTCATATATATCGGGTATTAATGCTTTGTATATATTTTATCCCAATATGTCAAACATGGACAAAAATTTATTTTCTCCGACTTGATCCCCTCCCCCCCCCCCCCATTATCACGAATTTACTCATCATTTGTTTAAAAATAACATAATCCTTATAATCTCCAAATTTAAAAATTGTATAATCCTTATAATCTTTTTCCTTGAACTAATGTCAATGACCTTATGATAATTTAACATACAACACTACATGGTGCAGCATTATCGTAATTTAATACTACAAAATAGTTACATCTCTCATTTTCGTACGTTAAAAGTTTTATCTTCAATTAATTGACATAGAATTGGGTATGACATAATCTTGAAATTATTGTATTTACACTATTTATAAGAAGCGATAAATAAGTGTCATGAAGGATAAATGATACACGAACTAAAGAAAACGAGTTCCGTTGAAAGTGATCAATTTGAAATAAAATACGAGCCGAGTGATAATACCCTGTAATTATGGACCTGTACCATACAAGATATTATATAAACGCGATAGTACGATGTTTAAAGTATATTAAAGATAAATAAAATATTAAGTAATTCAAAATAATTTTTTAGATTATGTGAATAATTAATTAATTATCTGGTAACATAACATTACCTAATTAACTAATAAGTAGATAAGAATTTATAAAATATACCCATCTAAAATGTGGCAAAAAGCCACCCTAACAAAAGATGACTCATTAGTCATTATACCTTGTGGCTATGTAAGAGCGCATTAAAAATTTAACCAAGTAAGACTTGTAATTAGGATAAGAACATTGATAACTCATTCTTGATATATCAATATTGGTTCAAGAGAAAAGTTAGCATCAGAAGCAAATTCGTCTCAAATTTCAAAGAATCCAAGCAAAATTTCGTTCAAAATTCAAAGAAGTAGAAGCTTCATTCTTTTCGTTCAACATATTTTGCGGTTACAAAATAGTACAGTGTATTCTTCAAGAATATTATACGGAGTTTTTCTTACTTGAGATATGTTAAGATCATATCTTCTTTCTTTTGGCATGGTCCAAATATACTGAAGAAACGAGAAAACGCATAGTTTTCATAAATTACTCTATTCATAAAAGTACTAGGGGTGTCTATATTCTTGATTCCTCATGAGAATTATTATTATCTTTTGTTCATGGGTCTCCTAATAATACGCAATTGAAAAAGGTTATCCGGAAGAATATTGAGATTATTACGTATTTTTCATGCATTTCACCCATTTATACATGTGCATTGGCCCATGATCAGATGACATTATATACACATATATATATATATATATATATATATATTTAAATATATATATTGGGATATGAAAAAATTGTTATGGTGTTGTATATGTACCACCACCCGATCAGCTGCTTATGTTGATGATGTTACCCACACTAGCCGAGATGATATGATGGGATGCCATCGACGACTTGATAATATTATATACACCCTTACCTACGCATGTCATGACATTTATACGCATGTGCATGACATTATAAATATTTCAAAATTTACAAAGTTATTCAGATTTAAGGATGTGTTTATTGATTCCATGTTTCATCTATGTCTTTTACGCACTAATTTTCATGCCTTACATGCTTAGTGTATTTTTCGTACTGGTTCCCCATTTCACCGGGCATGCATTTCATGCCCCCCGGTGCAGGTAGGTAAGATAGAGGTCCCCCTTCTTAGGATCCCTGATCAGCAAGAGTTTGTATGCTCCACTTGATCCTGAGCTGCTTTTGATTTTGAGTATGATACGTTTGTGTGTGTGTGTGTATATATATATATATATATATAGGCATATGTATAGGTATAACATAGCTCAGTATCGTCTTTTTACAGTTATGTTTCTATTAGAGGTCTGTAGACGGTATGTCCAGTTGGATAGTATGTGGCCTTGCCGGCTTCCAATTTTGAGATGTATAGTTGTCTATTGCAGCCTTGTCGTCTCGCCCTACGAATGTTGTATGAATATGTATGTATTCCTTTTTAGGAAAATTTCTTTTATGTACATTATTATCATAGTTCAACGGATATTATCCAGGCTTATATCTTAGACGCAGGCTTAGGGGTGTTTGACAGGCAGGACTCGGGCACCTGCCACGGCCCATCGATTTGGATCGCGACAAAAGTGGTATCACAACAGTTTTATCCTAGATTTTTCTACAACTCGTGTCTAGTAGAGTCTTGTTTTTGGTGTGTTATGCACTACATTTATATATAGGAGGCTACAGGACATATAGGATGTTATACTCTCTTTTTATCTCAGATCGTGCGATACAAGAATTCATGTTCCTAATGATATGTTATATTTTCAGTAATTCCTCCAAAGAGTACGACCGCCCAGAATGGAAAGTCTGTGGCTGGTGAGACTACTAGTCGAGCTCCACAAGTTACCAAGGCTCGGGGAGAGACTCATGGTGAGGTTCCATCTCAGAATTATCATACCCTGCCATTTCCAAAAGAGCTCCGAGGGGCACCAGCTCTAGCGCCCACCCATGTACATCTAATACCTCAGCCAGAACATCAGGTCAGGGGATGAGAGATGCTATTCAGTTATTGACCCGATTAGTAGCCGTATCCAAGGGGTACCAGCTCCAGCGCCTGCCCCTAAATACATCTAATACCTCAGCCAGATACACCGGGTCAGGGGATGAGAGATGCTATTCAATTATTGACCCTGTTAGTAGCCGCATAGGCCCAATATCAAGAAGTAGATATCAGTCATACAGATAGGTCCGTGTGTGTGAGGGTTCGTGTATTCATTAATTTAGACCCCCTGGTATTTACTGAGGCAGATCCGAACAAGGACCCACGGGTATTTATCAATAGAGTGCAAATGACGTTAGGGTAATGAAGGCCGCTGTGACTAAGTCAATTGAGCTAGATTCTTATAGACTCCGAGATGTTGCAGTTAATTGGTACGACTCTTGGAAATTTTCCAGAGGTGAGGATGCCCCTCCAACAGTATGGCAGGAGTTTACAGAAGCTTTTCTTCGTCATTATCTGTCGCCAGATCTTAGACGAGCCAGAGTTGATAGGCTCTTGACCCTTTAGTAGGGTAACATGAGTGTTCGGGAGTACAACCTTCAGTTTGATTCATTGGCTAGGTATGCACCCACTATTGTATCTAAGATGGTGGATCGGGATCACCGGTTTGTTATGGGATTAGAGCCTTACTTGCTTAAATATTGTATGTCGGTCTCACTTCACTCAGACATGGATATTTCTCGGAATTCAAGCATACGCTTAGGGTGTTGAGGAATATAAACAGAAATAGAAGGCCGATCATGAGTAGGATAGGTCCCAAAATAAGAAAGCGAGGTCTTCGGTCCTTTTGGTGAGTTTCGAGGTGGTTAGAGGCAGCAGTACCGAGGTATCCAACCCATCCATTAACTAGAGACCCCTTCAGTTTGGCGGTAAAAGATTTGATCGTTCTACATATTCAATGTCTGCTCAGAATTTCAGGGCCTTAGTTCTTAATATAGGTATCAGTCAAATTAGATGAGGTCGCCCTTGCCATGATGTGCTTAATGTGGTAAGAAGCATACCGGGAAGTGCCGTATGGGAATAGGTTTTTGTTATACTTGTGGTTATTCGCGCAATGTTATGAGGGATTGTCCGATGAGAGGTGATACAAGCATAGCTCAACTAGCGGGATCTGTAGTCGGATCGTCATCATCAGTACACCCCACTGGGCAAGGTGCACAAGCACCAATGAGTCGTGGTAGAGGCAGAGGCAGAGCATCTAACTCGAACAATCCTCAGAACAAGCATTTATGCGTTGACAGGACGACAGATCTAGGAGTCACCGCCTGATGTCATTATAGGTATATTTATCAGTCTCCTCATATGATGTATATGCACTGATTGACCCAGGTTCCACCTTATCATACGTTACTCTAGTGGTTGCTAGTAAGTTTAAAATAAAACCTAAATTTGTTAAACCTTTTGAGGTGTCCACTCATGTTGGGGACTCAGTGATAGCTAAGCAAGTATACATGGGTTGTATAATAGTAGTTCATGTCCATGATGTGCTTAATGTGGTAAGAAGCATACCGGGTAGTGCTGTATGGGATTAGGTTTTTGTTATACTTGTGGTTATCCGGGCCATGTTATGAGGGATTGTCCGATGAGAGCTGATACAAGCATAGCTCAACTAGCAGGATCTGTAGTTGGATCGTAATCATCAGTACACCCCACTGGGCAAGGTCCACAAGCACCAATGAATCGTGGTAGAGGCAGAGGATCTAACTCGAGCAATCCTCAGAACCGCATTTATGCATTGGCAGGACGACAGAACCAAGAGTCATCGCCTAATGTCGTTACAGGTATATTATCAGTCTCCTCATATGATGTATATGCACTGATTGACTCAGGTTCCACCTTATCATACCTTACTCCGCTGGTTTCTAGTAAGTTTAAAATAAAACCTAAATTTGTTAAACCTTTTGAGGTGTCCACTCCTGTTGGGGACTCAGTGATAACTAAGCAAGTATACATGGGTTGTATAATAGTAGTTCATGGTCGATCTACCATGCAGATAATTAAGTTAGATAGGTAGAATTTGATGTTATAATGGGTATGGATTGGTTGGCTTCTTGTCATGCCAACTTCGATTGTAGATCAAAGATAGTCTAATTTTAATTTCCACGGGAGCCTATTTTGGAGTGGAAAAGTAATACAGTGTCGCCGAGAGGCAGATTTATTTCCTATCCCAAGGCAAGGAAAATGAACAAAAAGGGCTGGATTTATCACTTAGTTCGGGCTTAGGATGTGGAAGTAGAGTCACCAACCATTCAGTCCATCCTAGTGGTTAATAAGTTTCCCGATGTTTTTGTTAAAAAGCTTTCAGGTCTTCCGCCAAAGTGAGAAATTGAGTTTGCCATTGACTTACTACCAGATACTCATATCCATTTCTCCCAATAGAATCCCTCATGGAGCTGAAAGAATTAAAGGAACAACCAAGGGACTTGCTTGAAAAGGCGTTATCAGGCCTAGAATATCACCGTGGAGAGCATTGTGTTATTACCAAGGAAGAAAAAAGGTTTCGTACAGATGTGTATTGATTATAGACAGTTGAATAAGGTAATGATCAAGAATAACTACCCGCTCTCAAGTATTGACGATTTATTTGATCACTTGCAAGGTGCCAAATGTTTTTCAAAAATAGACTTGAGGTATAGGTACCATCAGGTAAGGGTTAAGGATGAAGATATTTCGAAGACAAAATTCAGGACTAGATATGGGCAGTTTGAGTTTCAGGTTATGTCGTCCGGGTTGACCAATGCCCCAGCAGTATTCGTGGATTTGATGAACCATGTGTTCAGTCCCTTTTTAGATTTGTTCGTAATTGTATTTATCAATGATATATTGGTATATTCTCGTTCAGAGGATGAACATATAGATCATTTGTGTACTGTGCTCAAAGCTCAACAAAAAGGGAAGTTGTATGCAAAATTATCTAAATGTGAATTCTGGTTAAACTCTGTAGCTTTCCTTGGGCATATCATTTTAGGTGAAGGCATCCAGGTGAATAAACAAAAGATTGAGGCAACGAAGACTTGGCCTAGACCCACAACACCGACGGAGGTTCGTAGCTTTCTCGGTTTGATAAGTTATTACAGGAGATTTGTAGAGGAATTTTCTTCCCTTTTAGCACTTTTGACAAAATTGACTCAGAAGGGAGCAAAGTTTCAATGGACTGATACTTATGAACGGAGTTTCTATGATTAAAGGACAGATTAACATCAGCACCGGTTATAATGCTTTTGAAGGGACCGATGGTTACTTTATCTATTGTGACGCTTCTGGCGTTGGGTTGGTTGTGAGCTGATGCTGAATGGTAAGGTTATGGATTATACTTCTAGACAACTAAGAAAACACAAGAAGAATTACCCGACCCATGATTTAGAGTTAGTTGCGGTGATTCATGCACTAATGATGCGGAGGCACTACTTTTATGGAATTCATGTTGATATCTATTCGGATCATAAGAGCCTAAAATACATCTTCATGCAAAAGGAATTGAATCAACATCAAACGAGATGGTTGGAGATACTTAAAGACTATAATGTTGATATTTTATCAGGGGAAGGCGAACGTATTAGCTGATGCCCTCAGCCGTAGATCTATGGGCATGTCGTACATACAGCTAGAAAAGAGGGGAATAGCCCATGGGGTTCATCACCTAGCTAGTCTTGGAGTTCAGTTACTGGATTCAGGTGATATTTGAATTACTATTCAAGATACGACAATATCCTCTTTAGTAATTAAAGTAAAAGAACGCCAGTATAAGGATCATGTGTTAGTTCATAATAGGGATACCACTCTTCAGAAGAAGCACACTGTTTGAAATTACAGAAGATGGAGTCCTCAAATATCAAAGGCGATTATGTGTGCCTAATGTTGCAGAGCTGCATCGGCAGGTTATGGGGAAATTCACTATTCGCGTTATTCTATCCATCCAGAAGCGACCAAGATGTATCATGATATCAGGGAAGTGTATTGGTGGGACGGAATGAAAAATGATAAAGCGGAGTTCGTTTCACAGTGTCCTAACTATCAGCAAGTTAAGATTGAGCATCAAAAACCCGGTGGGTTATTGCAAGCTATGAAGATTTCGACTTGGAAATGGGAAGTAATCAGTGTGGACTTCATCGTAGGTTTACCTTGTACCCAGCGTAAGATCGATTTGATATGGGTGGTTATTGATAGGCTTACAAAGTCAGCCCATTTTCTACCCGTTAGGACTACATATTCCTTAGAGGATTATGCAAGGCTTTATATTAAAGAGTAAATGTATAAATTCTTGTTTTGGTTATTATCGTTGGTCGTGTGAGGCCATGATCGTTATTCATAATTGTGGTCTTGTGTGGCGTTGGGTTATTAAGCTCCCACAGGGAGAGTTTGTAGTAGTTTTGTACAAAGGCGACCTTGCCAGAGTTATATAGATCACAGGGAATTGAACATTCGAGGATGAATATTTCTAAGGGGGAAGGATGTTACATCACGCGTTTTCATACATTAAAAGTTTCGTCTTCAGTTAATTGACATAGAATTGTGACATTATGCTTCCTGTCCCCCTTTTCACAGAAAATGGAGAAATAAATTGATATATTATTGAATCCGTCGGGACTGACCGGGCTCGAACCCGCAGTTCCGCCTTGACAGGGCGGTGCTCTGACCGATTGAACTACAATCCGAGGAAAATTAGGTGTACAGCCTAAAATCAATTTAGATTCGAACCATTTAGTTTCGCTGGAGATGAGATTATCTTGATATTAACGTATTTACGCTATTTATGACAAGCGATAAATAAGTGTCATGAAGGATAAAGGGTACACGAATTAAAGAAAACAAGTTTCGTTGAAAGTGGCCAATTTGGGATAAGATACGAGTCGAGCGATAATACCCGATAATTATGGACTAGTACCATGCAAGGTACTATATGACCACGCTAGTATAATGTATAAAGTATATTAAAAATGAATAAAAGTTTAAGTAATTCGAGACATTTTTAAATTATATGGATAATTAATTACAAGGTAATAAGACATTACCCAGTGAAGTAATAAGTGGATAAAAATTTATAAAATATATTCATCTAAAATGTGACAAAAAGCCACCATGACAAAAAATGACTCATTAGTCATTATGCCATGCGGCTATGTAAGAGCTCATTAAAAATTTAACCAAGTAAGAATTGTATTTAGGATAAGAACATTAATAACTCATTCTTGATATATCAATACTAGTTCAAGAGAAACGCTAGCATCAGAAGCAAATTCGTTTCAAATTTCAAAGAATCCAAGCAAAATTTCGTTTAAAATTCAAAGAAGCAGGATCTTCATTCTTTTCGTTCAACAAATTTCACAGAAGCAGAAGCTTCATTTCGTTCAAATAATTTAAGGAACAAAGCATAGTTCCATCAAAATTTTGCGATTACAAATGAGTACGGTGCAATCTTCAAAAATATTATACAGAGTTTTTCTTACTCTAGATATATTAAGGTCGTCCCTTTTTTCTTTTGGCACGGTCCAAATTATACTGAAGAAACGAGAAAACACATAATTTTCATAAACTACTATATTCATAGAAGTACTAGGGGGTGTCTATATTCTTGATTCTCAATGAGAATTATTATTATATTCTGTTCATGGGTCTCAAAATAATACGCAGTTGAAAAAGGTTATCTGGAAAGAATATTGCTATTATTATGTATTTTTTCATACATTTCACCCATTTATACATGTGCATTGACCCATGACCAGATGACGTTATATACACACACATACATATATCTATATATATACATACATATATCTATATATATACATACATATATCTATATATATATATATATATATATATATGTATGTGTGTGTGTGTGTGTATACGGGATATGGGAAAAGGTACGACGTTATATACACACAACCACCTGATCAGCTGGTATATGTTGATGATGTTACCCATAGTGGTCGAGATGATATGATGAGATGCCCTCAATGGCTTGATGATATTATATACACCCATACCTATGCATGACACGATATTTATATGCACGTGCATGGCATTATAAATGTTTCAGAATTTACAAACTTATTTCGATTTAAAGATGTGTTTCTTTATTCCATATTTCATCTATGTCTTTTACGTACTAATTTTCATGTCTTACATACTCAGTACATTTTTTGAACTGAAGCCCTATTTCACGGGGCTTGTGTTTCATGCCCGCATGTGCAGGAAGGCAGCTGATGGTCCCCCTTCTTAAGATCCCTGATCAGCGATAGTTGGCGTGCTCCACTTGATCCGTAGCTGCTTTGATTTTGATAAGATACGTTATATATATATATATATATATATATATATATATATATATATATATATATATATATATATGTATATATATACATATATATGTATATATATATATATATATATGTATGTATGTGTATATATATATATGTATGTATGTGTATATATATATGTATATATATATATGTATGTATGTGTATATATATATATGTATATATATATGTATATGTATATATATATATGTATATGTATGTATGATGTTGCTTAGTCCCATGTTTGTACATTTATGTTTCTTTTAGAGGTTTATAGACAGTATGTCCAGTTGGATAGTATGTGGTCTTGCCAGCTTCCAGTTTTGAGATGTATATTTGTTTAGCATCCTTGTCGGCTCGCCCTACGAATGTTGCACCTATATGTATGTATGCCTTTTTGCGCAGATTTCCTTCATGCACATTATTCTCGCAATTCAGCATATGTTATTTAGGTTTATATCCTAGATGCAGGCTTAGGGGTGTTTGACGTACAGGACTCGGGCACTCATCACGGCCCATCGGTTTGGGTCGTGACAGAAGCATAGACAATTATACCTCTAAATAATATTATGAAATCAACTTTCGTATTTTTGGAGACTTATGAATATAAGCTAGAATAATAAGACATATGAGAATTCAAGAACATAGACACCTCTAATACTTCTATGAATAGAGTCATATATGGAAATTGTGCATTTGCATGTTTCGTTTGCATGAATAGAGTCGTTTCATTTGCAACATCATCGTGCAAATACACAATTTCCGTAAATGACTCTATTCATAGAAGTATTAGAGGTGCCTATGTTCTTGAATTCCTATATGTCTTATTATTTTATCGTCGGTTCATGGGTCTCAGAAGATACATAAGTTGATTTCATGATATTATTCAATGACATCATGGTCTTCTGACACTGCAAGAGATTTTATTAACATAATTTCATGCATTGCATTCATGTACATTGACCTATGACCAGATGACATTATATACGGATATATATATATATATATATATATATATATATATATATATATATATATATATATATATATATATATATATATATGTATATGGGATATGGGAAAAGGTTACGACATTATATACGCACCACCACATGATCAACTAGTATACGTTGATGATTTTGCCCACAACGACCGAGATGATATGATGGGATGACCTCCGAGGATTGATGAAGTTATTAACACATGTACCTAAGCATGGACATACATTTATACGCATATGTTTGCAATTATATTATTAAATGATTCACTGAGTTATTCAGATATACATATTAAGTCTTTTACTCCATGTTTCTCTCAAGTCTACTAGTTACTGATTTTCACTCCTTACATACTAGGTACATTATTTGTACTGATGTTTTTTTTGCCTGAGTATGTTGCATTTCATGCCAACATATCCTGATAGATAGGTCGAGAATCCTTCAAGTAGGCTATCAACTCAGTGGAAGATGTTGATGCACTCCATTTCTTCAGGGTTGCTTATTTGGTCAGTATGATTAGTACATATATCGGTTGGTACAGTAGGGTCAGTCCCGACCTTTATTATAAGTACTCTTAGAGGAGTGTAAACATATGTTATATGTAAAAATATTTGTATGGACTTGTCGACTTATATTTAAAGTATATAATGGATCACATTGGCCTTATATGCTCGTATGTCACATGTATAAGTTTCTATATATCAGGTTGGGTCATTCAATGTCAGTATTCCCTCATGTTTACTCTGGTTATATCATAACGCGCCTTCTGGCCCACCTATCTTTGATAAAGTAATAAGAAAGATGTGTTACATTGGTACTCGATTGATTAAGGTACCGGGTTTCCGCTGTGACTCATCGATTTGGGTCATGACACTAGGCTTGAAAACCCTTAAAAAGGAAAGGAAGTTTCAAGCCAAGCACACATTAAGATTGAAAGCAAAGTTAAATTCAATGAAGTCTAGTCTGTGTGCTGAGCTTGAGAAAAAAAAACAACTTTAGTAAGAACTAGGTAGAGTGAAGAGTGATCTTGAAAAATTACTTAAGTGGACTTGGTCCTCTAATGCTATCACTGTCATATACACCAACAATAGGGAAAACAAGTAGGGAATTGGGTTCCAAAGGGAAAATATTCCCTACAACCCTCATAGCAAGTACATTATTGTTCTTGACAATTGGCTTTGCACTCACTGCAGCAATAATAGGCACATTAAAGAAAACTGCAAGGCATATATTCAGTCACAACAGAAAAACAAATCTTTTGCTGAAAAAGTAATTGCTAATAGAGAACCTGATCCCTCATATAAAAATGCATAATGCCTGCATGGACTAAAAGATCCCTTATTCACCCCTTTATTCATTACAAGGGACCAAAATTTGTTTGGGTTTCTAGAGCTAATTCATGATCTTGTTATGTAGGGAACAGTGAAAGGAAACAGCCTACAATGGTACATGGATTGATTATGATGAAAAATTTGCTGTAATAGCTCGAATGGATGCCGTTAGAATTCTCATTGCCTTTGCATATCATATGGAGTTCACACAGTTCTAAATGGATGTCAAAAGTGCAGTTTTAATTGTCTATCTGAAAGATAAATTCTATGTCAAGTAGCCTCCTGGTTTTGAGCATCACGAGCATTCTAAGCATGTGTTCAAACGTGATAAGGCATTTTACGGGTTAAAGGGGCTGCTAGTTCTTGGTATGAAAGGTTGTCAAAATTCCTTCTGGAAAATGGCTTTACAATAGGGAAAATTGACAACACTCTTTTTATGAAGAAACGAGGGAGGAACCTGCTCATTGTATAGGTGTATGTTGATGATATCATCTTTGAAGCCACAACTGACTCTCTTTTTCAAGAATTTGCAAAACTCATAGGGGTGAATTCGAGATGAGTATGATGATTGAACTGAATTTCTTCCTATGACTTCAAGTGAATCAATCTTAAAAGGGAACAATGATAAGTCAACAGAAGTACATCAAGGAGCTATTGAAAAGTTTTGATATGGAAGCATCAAAAGTCATCGACACTCCTATTTCCACAACTACCCGTCTAGACATAGATAAACATGGTCCCCCTGTAAACCAGATCATGTATAGAGGGATCAGAGGGTCACTCCTGTATCTCATTGCAAGCAGACTAGACATTATTTTCGCATGGGTATCTGTGCAAGGTTTCAATACAATCAAACTTCCAAAAGATTCTCATTTGGAGGCTGCCAAGAGAATACTGAGATATCTCAAGTGAACGTAGGACCAGGTTCTCTATTATCCCTTAGGTGACAACTTTTTATTAGGTATGAAGATGCTGATTATGTAGGATATATGGTGGATAGGAAAAACACGTCTGGAATGGCTCATTTCCTTGGCTCCTGCTTAATCTCAATGGGTACAAGGAAGCAGAACTCTGTGACATTCTCAACTGCAGAAGCTGAATATGTAGCAGTTGCCTCTTGTTGTGCTCAACTTTTATGGACCAAACAATAATTGAAAGACTTTGCAGTATTCTCAGACTGTGTGTCTCTCTTATGTGATAATACAAGTGCACTCAACATGGCAAAAAATACATTTCAACATTAGAGGACCAAGCACATTGATGTACGTCATCACTTTCTCAGAGGCAATGGTAAAAAAGGGCTTATATGCATGAAATTCTGCAGCACTAAAAATCAAATTGCAGATATATTTACCAAAACCCTGATCAGAGAACACTTTGAGCAAAATCATCTGGCACTAGGGTTGATAAGACCCAGTTGAGAACCTGGTCCCTCAATGATTGGCTATGAAATAAATGTTTTGGTAAAATTAGCAAAAAGGTGTTTTTTGGCAAAGACTAGCTCATCTATATACTGGTACAATTGGACACGCTTGATTATTACAGAGCAAATAAGCAATTGAGGTTGCATATGTTAGTAAAAAACGCAAAGCTTATATATACAAGATTAGTCAGGGAACCTGGTTCCCCTGACATAGGTTAGTAGCTCTATGTTCTCTCATGCACAATTCTGAAAGATTAACGAATGTCATATCATGAACATGACAATTTTTCTTTTTTGGTTTTGTGTCCTTTGAACCCAAATGTCTCACTCATTATTAATTGACCTAACTCCCTAAAAGTTTCCACCCTTTCTAACAGGTCCTTCTTTCATTATAAATACATCTATCACTGTCACATCAACACTTCAAAACTTGTTTCCTCTTCTCTCTCTCTTTTCAGTTCACAGATCCTCTCTCTTTTTCTTACCATGGATGAAAATCAAATAATCTCTAGTGTTCCAAAAAATATCCCCACTGAGTCCTAAACAGTTGAAATATCAACACTAGACTTCTCTCTCCATACTACTACCAGCCAAAACACTAGAGCAGAGTCACCCCCACATTCCATCTCCCCTCCTACTCAATCGAGTTCTGATTCTCAAAGGAGTCTCAAAATATTGACTCCCAAAAGATTTGTAGCCCAGAGCTCTTCTCCTTCTTCGTAAAAAAAAGGGGATGAAACGAGTAATGCTGAGAATGAAGAAAATTAGAAAATCTTTTCTCCTATTAAAGAATGGTCAAAAGCAGATCAAACTGAGGGGTTCGAAAATATTGACTCAAAAAAGATTGCTTCTGATCTCGTGTCCACAGGTAACACTCCTACTTCTCATGACTTTCCCATGGATTTACAAGAAAAGGAAGCCATAGAAAATATTCTGTCCATAGCTAATGAAGCGGTTTTTGTTGAAGAAAGTGAAGATGGTCATAAGATTCGGGGGAAGAGTGTGAGACTGTTGGGGATGGGAATGAGCTTGTTCCTGTTGAACCATCAGCATAGGAAGGTGCTACTAAGGAACCTATCGGAGGACCTGATCCCTCTTTGAGGATCCAACTCATGGGCTCTCTCAAGAACTCCAGGTCGGTGCTGACCTTGATCCCTCTCCTCATTTAGATGTTGAGCCTCTAACTGTGGTTGTTCATGAGATAAGTCCTGTGTTTGAAGAACAAAAGGAGGATAATGAAGCAAATTCTGATGATTTACCAATTTCCAATCTGCCTAGGCATAGATAAGTTGTTAATGAAGATCCAACTCCTAAGCGACCCACAACAAGATTGCAAAAGAAGGAGGCTCTTGAATCTGTGCTTAAGAACAGTAAAAATAAGTCAATGAGAAGAAAAATAATGAATTATGAAAGTTTTAAATGAGAAGATTGTGCATGTTGTGAATGTTGATTAGGAAGAAGCCGAGAAACCTAGTACTTTGACTAAGAAGTTATCACAGAAGCTTGGTCTCTTCAAGCCAAAAAGGGGATATTATGTGTTTGCTAAAATTATGACCAAGTATGACGATGTTGTTGCTACTAAGAATGTGCTGAAAGAATTAAGTGAAAAATCTATAAAGTTTGATAAAAAAGAGAAGAGTGTTTGCAAGACTGCTAAGAGAAATGTTGATATTGATTAGGAACCTGCTTCTTCAAATAATTATAGAGTTGGTGATCCAATGAGTACTGGGAAGGAGAGATTTAGAAGTCAAAAGGTGTTGTGGAGATGCACATTTGCCCCTAATGTCTTGGAGGGGGCTGATATGAGATAATTGGTTGAGATTTGTGAGTTTCAACAATGGACACACTTATTTACAAGTGATGTTGCTAGGTTATATGAGGAGGAAGTTCAAAGTTTTATGACGACTTTTTCAAGGTGGAGGATGATCATTGGTGAATGGAGTTGATATGGTAATGGACTCTGCCTTGTTAGGGTCTATTCTTGGTGTGCATGCTAAAGGTATGTCTAGTGTTCATGGAGTTTGTACTCAAAACTTCATAAACACAATATTGAAGGACAAAGTAGTTCGGCAGGAGGAACGAGTTCAGAAGAAGGTCCTCCTACTTGTATACTAACTGCTATTTGAGATGGTAAACAAAGTCTTGCTACCTCGAGCTGAAAGAAGATCTATCACTTCTCGTATAAACGTATTCCTTATGGAAGCATTAGAAAACTTCACTACCATCAATCTACATGGGATCATGATAGAGCAAATGAATAAAGTGGTAGACTTTAAATATGGTAATCATGGGTTGTTGTATGAGTTCCTTCGTACCAAGGTCTTTGAGCACTTAAAGGCTCCTCTTGGATCAGTTAAAGTGTGCACCAAGAAGCAAACTTTTTCAAAATTCACTTTTGAAGAATGTGAGTGTATAGAGAAATTTGGAGGGGTTGGAAGCACTTCTACCATATCTCAGTTGATAAATGCTCAAAACAGTGCTTCTACTACGATAAGGCAATTAAAAGAAAAAAAATGATATTATTGAGACTTAGTTAGGTCAGTTGTAAGAGGCACCTCGTTCCAGTACCTCTCAAAGCAAAGAGGTTGCTCGTATGTCAAAGAATAATGCTGAGCTCATGAATCAAGTAGAGGACCTGAAATAACTACTCAGTAAGCAAATGTCATCAATACTTGAATGGATTTATGCGACGACCCGACCTGTCGTCACGTGAGTTATCGCTTCATTTTTCTTATTTTCAGATTCTTTATGCTTCATTATCGTATCTTATGTGGTCGAGTTGGTTCGGAGAAGTATTGGTCGGAAATGAGACACTTAGTCTCTTTAAGGAATGTTTGGTTTGTAAAAGTCAACTGGAAGTTGACATATGAGTTAGAGGGTTCGGATGTGATTTCTGGTGATTCGGTTAGCTTCGGGGGATGATTTGTGACCTAGGAGCATGATCGGAATTGATTTTGGAGGTCCCGTGTAGAATTAGTCTTGAATTAACGAAGTTGATATTTTGGCGAATTCCGATTGATAGGTGAGATTTTGATCCGACGGTCAGAATAGAATTTCGAGATTTGTTGTATCTAGGTTATGTTATTTGTGATACGTGTGAAAATTTCAGATCATTCGAACGTCATTTGTTGGGTTTTTAATCAAATGCATATTTTGGAAGTTTTAGAAGAACTTAGGCTTGAATTAGATATAATTTGATGGTTTTGGTGTTGCTTGAGGTGTTTTGATAACTGGAACACGTTCAAATGATGTTTTAGGATAGGTTGGCACTTTTGGTTGAGGTCCCAGAGGCCTCGAGTGAGTTTCGGATGTGCAGGAGGAGTTGGAGAAATCCCCATGTTTTTTGGTATTTTGGAAGTAGTTGTAGGTTTTGCAAATGCGAGAAATGATTTGCATTTGCGATCTCGCATTAGCGAGTGAAGGTTTACATTTGCCAAGGAACTGGCTTGAGGCAAAGTTCCCATTTGATACCTTAGCAGTGTTCACATTTGCGAGCTCCTTGGCGCATTTGCGACCTTGGCAGAGAAGGCCCTTGTTCACAATTCCGAAGTTTTGTTGCATTTGCCACTATCGCATTTGCAAACCTGATGTCACAAATGCGACATCTTAGGGCATGTGCTCAGTTATTAAATACGAGCTTAGCCCATTTCCCTCATTTCCAACTTGACCTTGGGTAATTTTTGAGAGATTTTGGACGGGAATTGAAGAAGGCTTCGACTGGGATTGATTGGAGGTGAGTCCTACGATCTAAAAACATGATTTAAGTTTAATCTCAACCTAGAAATTCATGGAGGTGGGCGCGTGGCTCGCGTTTTGCCAATTTCGAGATTTTTGCTATTTTTCAATTGTTTTCAATTGGGTATTGTTTCATTGGCATATTGTGATGTATTCGTTATGGTTTTGATTAGATTAGACGTGTGAGGGGGTCGATTTGAGAGGCAAGGGCATAGCGAGCTAAGATTTTTGGCTGGCTTGAGGTGAGTAATGATAGTAAATGATATCCTCAGGGGTTGAAACCCCGTATTTGCACAATCCAATGCTATATTGATGTGAAACACGCGCTTAATGATGAGCACATGGTTGTCTACTACTGGGAATTGTGACATGGTCAGTCTAGATTGATATTTTTACCACGTATTTAACTGAGATGTGTTTGTTACCAACATCATTTGGGCTGCTTGCCGATTACTTGAGTCCTTCATTGATTTTATCACTGTTTGATCACTATTTGATATACTATTTGAACTAAGTCCTGTTGATTAAAACTGTTTTACAAACTCAGCCAAGTTTAATTGGATTTTGAGATCTAATTGATATTTACAATGTTTTTTGGGCTGAGCACTACTATTATTTTGATGCCTGAGGGGCTTATGATGTTTTTTGGACTGAGTGAGGCCGAGGGTCTGAGATACATTTATATGCCATGAGGTGGCTTAAGTGTGATGTGAGAAGGCTTTCAGGCCTTGAGTGCGATGTGAGAAGGCTTTCAGGCCTTGAGTGTGATGTGACAAGGCTTTCAGGCCTTGAGTGTGATGTGACAAGGCTTTCAGGCCTTGAGTGTGATGTAATATGGCTTTCAGGACTTATGTTGATATAATTCTTGGGCCTTAAGGGGCCCTTCCAGAGTCTGCACACCCAGAGTGAGCGTGGTAACCCATATAATCTGATACTGAGCCCGGAGGATGATACTATGTTGAGTGACTAATACTGAGCACAAGGGGCTGTTTTTATGCTGAGCGATTGATACTGGTCCAGAGAGGCAGATTATTACTTACTGTTTACCTATTGTTATGCCCGATTTACCTATTTTTAAAGGAGATTTTATTTGATTCTTTACAATTTTACTGCTTTAAGTGATATACTACCTGGTATAGAATTGCCTTGTGAATTTATGTGTTTTCATGCTTTTGGTTATTATTATTACTCACTTGGTCGGAGTAATCACATTAATCTGTGCACCCCTGTGTACAGATTCAGGCATAACTGAGTCCGTACCTGAGCGCTAATTCCTTCTAGACCAGGTAGCGAGTTCGAGTTACGAGGTAGCTGTTGACGTCCCCAGCCCCTTGTCTCCCTTATCTTACCTCATTTATGTTTTCTTCAGTTCATTGTATTAGATATTATGTTCCGTATACTTATAGTAAACTCACTAGAAGCTCATGACTTGTGACATCCCTATTTAGGATGTGTTGGGATGGTATCTTTTGTTGTTATTGTTGTTTCCACATTTATAGTTGTTTACACGTGTTTTGGATTAGTTACATGTTCATTATATGTTAATAGAGGTGTTTGCATTTTTCTGGCTGGCCTCGTCTTCATGAGAAGCGCCATCATAACCGGACATGGGTTTAGGGTCGTGACAAGTTGGTATTAAAGCCTAGGTTACTAGGTCTCGGGAGTCAGGAGATGGTTTAGTAGAGTCTCGTGGATCGGTACAGAGATATCTGTATTTATCCCCGAGAGGCTGCATAACTTTTAGGAAAACTTCACATTATTGAAATTCTTTTTGTGCGAACTTTTTTATCCGAGTGATAAACTTCTCTTTACTCCATTCTCTCGCAGATAGTGAGGACACGAGCTACCGGACGTGGTGGAAGACCACCAGTACCACCCCACTGGCCATCAGAGGCTGTGGACGCGGTCATAGTTGTGGCAGAGGCATAGCAACAGGGGAAACACCTATGGATCCTCCAGTTGCCCTAGCTCAAGACCAGGCTCCAACAGCACTAGGTCAGCAACCAGCTGTGCCCATTGTGATTCCGGGTCTTCAGGTGACTCTGGCTCAAATTTTGACAGTTTGCACCGTCTTGGCTCAGGCAGTTTCATCCACCATAGCAACAACCACTTTGTAGGCTGGGGAAGACAATTAGACCCCCGCTCCTCGCACACCTGAGTAGGTAGTGCGGGGCTTACAAACTCCAAAGGCATCTCCAACTCCGCCAGTTGCACCATTGCAGGAGTTCATGGTTCCAGCGATGCCTGAGGATGAGCAGCATCGCCTCGAAAAGGTTTGGTAGACTCCAGCATCCAACATTTAGTGGTGCCGAGGGAGAGGGATGCCTAGGGTTTTCTTGACAGGTGTCAGCGGATGCTTCGTACTAGGTTGTCTTCACTTGGTGGGAGGCATATAAGAGGCGTAGGCCGGTTGATGCAGCACCTTTGACTTGGCAGGAGTTCTCTACTCTCTTCTTTGATAAGTATGTACCATAGTCCCGTAGAAAGGAGCTGCGCAGACAGTTTGAGTGGCTATGATAGGGATATATGACTGTGTCTCAGTATTAGATAAGGTTTTCAGAGTTGGTTCGTCATGCCGTTTGGATGGTTCCGACCGATCGCGAGCATATCAGGAGATTCTTTGATGGCCCCAACTACCATCTCCATGTTTTGATGACTAAAGAGAAAGTATCATGTGCTTCATTCGAAGAGGTGATATAGCTCGAGAGATTGAGGCAATTCGCCGTCAGGATCAAGAGAAGAGGGAGGCTAAGAGGCCTCGGGGCTCTAGCAGCTATACCGGTGCTCCTTCGAGGGGCCAGTTCCAACATGGTTGGGGTCGTTCTTTCAGGCCCGCTCAGTCGACCCGACCTGAGTATCATGGGGCATCTTCAGGTCATGGTTACCATGGTTCTCCGCAGACTCAGCCTTCACTCAGCGCTCTTCCAGCATAGAGTTCATCTCGTGCTCCGTCTGCTCAAGGTTCTACCAGGCTAAGTGCACCAACTAGTCATTTCGGCGCGAGGGGTTCTCTTCAGTCCTATTCTCCAGCACCTGTGAGTTGTTATGATTATGGATAGTTTGGGCATATATGGAGGCAGTGTCCTTGTCGTGCTGCTAGCTCATCTCAGTAGAGGGGTCAACCCTCGTCTTTTGGTCCAGTTTCTTCAGCACTCACCCAACTAGCTAGGGGTAAGGGTCAGACAGCCAATGGTCTCCCCAGAGGGGGAGGTTGATCAGGTGGTGGTCAGGCTCATTTTTATGCTCTTCAGGACAGGACAGATGCCATTGCTTCAGATGCTGTCATTACAGGTACTCTTTCAGTTTGCCACAGAGATGCCTCAGTCTTATTTGATCCGGTTTCCACCTATTCTTATGTGTCCTCATATTCTTCTCATCGTTTGGGTACGTCCCGAAGGTGTCTTGCTTTACCCGTTCATGTATATACCCTGGCGGGCGATATTATTATTGTAGACCATTTGCACTAGTCATGTTTGGTGACTATTAGGGGTTTGGAGACCCGAGTTGATATATTGTTATTGAGCATGGTGGATTTTGATGTTAGTTTGGGCATGGACTGGTTGTGTCTGTGTCATCCTATTCTAGACTGTCACGATAAGACAATCACTTTGGATATACTGGGTGTACCAAGGATCGAGTGATGTGGTGTGACTAATTATGTTCCTAGTAGAGAAATTTTACTCTTAAAGGCCCAGCTATGGTTGGGAAGGGTTGCCTTTCATATTTGGCATTCGTGAGGGATGTTGGAGCCAAGACTCCTAGCATTGATTTTGTTCCAATTGTGAGGGATTTTTCCGGTGTATTTCCTGCAGACCTATCGGGCAGAACAACATACAAGGATATTGATTTTGGTATTGACCTGGTGCCGGGCACCCAGCCCATTTCCATTCCGCCATATCGTATAACACCACCGGAGTCAAAAGAACTGAAGGATCAACTTCAAGAACTCCTAGATAAGGGGTTCATTCGACCTGGTGTGTCATCGTAGGGTGCACCGATTCTATTTCTAAAAAGAAGGATGGCATCATGAGAATGTGCATTGACTACATGCAATTGAACAAAGTAACAGCGAAGAACAAATACGCCTTGCCTCGCATTGATGATTTGTTTGACTAACTTTAGGGAGTGAGGGTTTTCTCCTAGACTGATCTCCATTCGAGCTATCACCAGTTGAAGATAAGGGATTCATATATTATTAAGATTGCTTTCAGGACTAGACATGGGCACTATGAGTTTTTTGTTATGTCTTTTGGGCTGACTAATGCCTCATTAGTATTCATGCATTTGATGAACAATGTATTTCGACCTTATCTGGATTCGTTCGTTATTGTTTTCATTGATGATATTCTGGTGTACTCACATAGTCAGGAGGAGCACGTGCAACATTTGCGAGTTGTATGGCAGAGATTGAGGGAGGAGAAGCTTTATGCAAAGTTCTCCAAGTGTGAGTTTTGGCTCAGTTCAGTGGCTTTCTTAGGACACGTGGTGTCCAGCAAGGGTATTCAGGTCGACCCGAGGAAGATAGAGGCAGTTCAAAGTTGGCCTAGACCGACCTTAGCCACATGGATTCACAGTTTCCTTGGTTTGGCAGGTTATTATCGCCAGTTTGTTTAGGGATTTTCCTTTATTGCATCGTCCTTGACCAAGTTGACTCAAAAGAGTGCTCCATTTGTATGGTCGGACGAGTGCGATGAGAGCTTTCAGAAGCTCAAGACAGCTTTGGCCACAGCTCCAATATTGGTCTTGCCATCAGCTTCAGGTTCTTATACTGTATATTGTGATGCTTCGAGAGTTGGGATCGGATGTGTATTGATACATGAGGGTACAGTGATTGCTTATGCTTCCCGTTAGTTGAAGCCCCAAAAGAAGAACTACTATGTATATAATTTGGAGTTGGCTGCTATAGTTCATGCTCTGAAGATTTGGAGGCACTACTTGTACGGTGTATCTTGTGAGGTATTCACCGATCATCGCAGTATTCAACATTTATTCAAGTAAAAGGATCTTAATTTGAGGTAGCGGAGATGGCTAGTGTTACTCAAGGATTATGATATTACCATTCCGTATCACCCGAGAAAGGCCAATGTAGTGGTCGACGTGTTGAGCCGAAAGGCAGTTAGTGTGGGGAGTTTGGTGTATATCCCAGTTGGGTAGAGGCCCTTTGCAGTTGATGTTCAAGTTTTGGCCAATCGATTGGTGAGACTAGATATTTCGGAACCTAGTCGTGTGTTGGATTGTGTGGTTTCTTGGTCTTCCTTATATGATCGCATCAGAGAGCGCTAGTATGATGATCCGCATTTACTTGTCCTTAAGGACGAGGTTCAGCATGATAATGCTAGAGACGTGACCATTGATGAGCATGGTGTGTTGAGGATGCAGGGCCAGATTTTTGTGCCCAATGTGGATGGGCTTCATAAGTTGACATTGGAGAAGGCCCATAGCTTGCGGTATTCCATTCATCCTGGTGACACGAAGATGTTTCAGGATTTGAGGTAGCACTTTTGGTAGAGGAGAATGAAGAAAGAAATTGCAGGGTTTGTGGCTCGATGTCTCAACTGGCAGCAGGTAAAATATAAACATTAGCGATCATGTGGCGTACTTCAGCGGATGAATATTCCCGAGTGGAAGTGAGAGAGAGTCAATATGGATTTTATGAGTGGTCTTCCTCGGACATTGAAGAAGTTCGATTCAAATTGGGTGATTGTGGATCGGCTGACCTAGTTCGCGCACTTCATTCCGCTATGTACTACCTATTCTTCAGAGAGCTTGGCAGGGATCTTTATCCGGTAAATTGTTTGATTGCATGGTATTCCAGTGTCTATCATCTCAAATAGAGGTAATCAGTTTACTTATCAGTTCTGGAGGACATTTCAGCGAGAGTTGGGTGTGTAGGTAGAGTTGAGCACAACATTTCATCCTTAGACGAACGGGCATACCGAGCGTACTATTCAGACATTGGAGGATATATTTCGTGCCTGTGTTATTGACTTTGGAGGCTCTTGGGATGAGTTTTTACCGCTTGCATAGTTTGCTTACAACAACAGTTATCACTCGAGAATTTTGATGGCTCCTTAAGAGGCGTTGTAGGGGAGGCGGTGTAGATCCCTTGATAATTGGTTTGAGCCCAGCGAGCCTAGGCTATTGGGGACAGAGTTGGTGCAGGATGCTTTAGAGAAGGTGAAACTGATTCAGGAGAGACTACGTACAGCTCAGTCGCGACAGAAAAGTTATGCGGACCGGAAGGTTCGAGATGTGTCTTATATGGTTGGTGAGAAGGTCTTGCTGAAAGTTTCGCCCATGAAGGGTGCTATGAGGTTTTGAAGGAAAGGGAAGTTGAGTTCACGGCTTATTGGGCCTTTTGAAGTACTTAGGTGAATTGAGGAAGTGGCTTATGAGCTTGCCCTACCACCCAGCTAGTAAGGCGTGCATCCGGTATTTCATGTATCTATGCTCTGGAAGTATGTTGGGGATCTATCCCATATATTGGACTTCAGCTCAGTTGGATGATGATTTGACCTATGATGTGGAGCCGGTGGCTATTTTGGTTTGTCAGGCTTGAAAGGTGAGATCAAGGGATATAGCTTCAGTGAAAGTTCAGTGGAGAGGTCGGCCCGCAGATGAGGCTAATTGGGAGACTGAGAAGGAGATACAGAGCAGATACCCTCACCTATTTGAGGCTTAAGGTATGTTTCTTGACCCACTCGAGGATGAGCGTTTGTTTTAGTTGGGCAGGATAAGACGATCCGACCTATCGTCACTTGAGTTACCGCTTTGTTTTCCCCATTTTCAGCTTCTTTATGCTTCATTATCCGTATCTTATGTGGTCGAGTTGGTTCGGAGAGGTTTTGGTAGGAAATGGACACTTTGTCTATTTAAGGAAGGTTTGGTTTGGAAAAGTCAATTAGATATTGACTTATGAGTTAGAGGGTTCAGATGTGATTTACGGTGAGCTTCGGGGAATGATTTGTGACCTAGGAGCGTGATCGGAATTGATTGTCAAGGTCCGGTGTAGAATTAGGCTTGAATTGGCGAAGTTCGTATTTTGGCGAATTTCAGTTGATAGGTGAGATTTTGATCCGAGGGTCGGAATGGAATTTCGAGAGTTGTAGCTTTGTTATGTCATTTGTGGTGTGTGTGAAAAATCTCAGGTCATTCGGACGTTGTTTGGTTGGTTTTTTTATCAAATGCATGTTTCGGATGTCTTAGAAAAAGTTAGGCTTGAATCTCATGTAATTTGAGGGTTTTGGTGTTACTTGAGGTGTTTTGATGATTGAAACAAGTTCGAATGATGTTTTTGGATGGGTTGGCACTTTTGGATGAGGCCGCGGAGGCCTCGGGTGAGTTTCGGATGTACGGGAGGAGTTGGAGAAATCCCATGTTTTCGGATGCAGGTTTCGCAAATACGAGAAATGATTTACATTTGCGAGTGAAAGTTAGAATTTTCCAAGGAACTGGCATGAGGCAGAGTTCGCATTTGCGACCTTCGCAAGGTTCGCATTTGCGAGCTCCTTGTCACATTTGTGACCTTGGCAAGGAAGGCCCTTGTTTGCCATTCCGAAGTTTTGTCGCATTTGCGAACTTGATATCGCAAATGCGACATCTTAGGGCATGTATTCAGTTATTAAATTTGAACTGAGCCCATTTCCCTCATTTTCCACTTGACCTTGGGTGATTTTTGAGAGCTTTTGGATGGGAAATGAAAAGGGTTTCGACTGGGATTGATTGGAGGTGAGTCCTATGATGTAAAAACATGATTTAATTGTAGAATCAACCTAGAAATTCATGGAAACTTAGAAAAAATGGGAAGAACTAGGGTTTGAGTTTTGATATTTCAAATTGGGTATTGATGGGTCATTTGAGCTCGGATTATGGAGTTCTTGGTATGTATAGACTCGTGGCGAGATAAGGAATCTGTTTATGTAAAATTTTGAGGAATTCGAGAAGTGGGCTTGGGGCTTAGGTTTTGCCAATTTCGTGATTTTCGTTATTTTCGATTGTTTTCAATTGGATATTGTTTCATTGGCATATTGTGACGTATTCATAGTTGTTTTGATCAGATTCGACGCATGAGGAGGTCGATTTGAGAGGCAAGGGCATAACGAACTAAGATTTTTGGCCGGCTTGAGGTGAGTAATGATAGTAAATGATGTCCTTAGGGTTTGAAACCACGGATTTGCACAACGCACTGCTATATTGAGGTGAAATACGCACTTAATGATGAGTGAGGGGTTGTTCACTACTGGGGATTGCGACTTGGTCCGTCCCAATTGATATTTTTACCACGTATTTAATTGAGATGTGTTTGTTACTAACATAATTTGGTTTATTGCCATATTTTGGGATTTTTGCCAATTACTTGAGTCCTTCATGGATTTTATCACTGTTTCCTCACTATTTGATATACTATTTGAACTCAGTCCTGTTGATTAATATTGTTTTAAGAACTCATCCACTTTTAATTGAATTTTGAGATCTAATTTATATTTCAAATGTTGTTTGGGCTGAGTACTACTAGTTTATTGATGCCCGAGGGGCTTACGATGTTTTTCTGGTCTGAGTGAGGCCGAGGGCTTGAGATACATTTATATGCCACGAGGTGGCTTGAGTGTTATGTGAGAAGGCTTTCCGACCTTGAGTGTGATGTGAGAAGGCTTTCAGGCCTTGAGTGTGATGTAAGAAGCTTTCAGGCCTTGATGTGATGTGAGAAGGCTCTCAGGCCTTGAGTGTTATGTGAGAAGGCTTTCAGGCCTTGAGTGTTATATGAGAAGGCTTTCAGGCCTTATGTTAATATAGGCTTGGCTGTAACTCGTAAGGGGCCCCTCCGGAGTTTGCACACCCACAGTGAGCGCGGGTACACATATGATCTGATAGTAAGCCCGAGGGGCTGATACTATGCTGAGTGACTGATACTGATCCCGTGGGGATTTTTCTATGCTGAGCGATTGATAGTGTGTCCGAGGGGCAGATTACTACTTAATGTTTACTTGTTGTTTTACCTGATTTGCCTGTTTTTTAAGGACATTTCATTTGATTCTTTACGATTTTACTGGTTTAAGTGATTTACTGCCTGATATAGAATTGCCTTGTGAATTTATGTGTTTTCATGCCTTCGGTTATTATTTATTATTATTGCTCACTGGGTCGGCGTACTCACATGACTTCCGGCACCCTGTGTGCAGATTCAGGCATAGCAGAGTCCGCATCTGAACGCTAATTCCTTCTAGACCAGACAACGAGTTGGAGTTACGAGGTAGTTGTTGACGTTCGCTGCCCCTTGTCTCCCTTATCTTACTACATTTATGTTTTCTTTAGTTTATTGTATCGGATATTATATTCTGTAGAAATATAGTAAACTCTGTAGAAGCTCATGACTTGTGATACCTCGATTTTGGTTGTGTTGGGATGGTATCTTTTGCTATTATCGTTGTTTCCTCTTTTATAACTATTTACACGTATTTTGGATTAGTTATATGTTGATTATATGTTAATAGAGGTGTTTACATTGTTCTGGCTGGCCTCGTCTTCACCAGATGCGCCATCACGACCGGACGTGGGTTTAGGGTCGTGGCAATTTAGTCCTCCAAACAATTTCCTTTGACTCCAAGCCTTCTCCTTCTAGTGCTCCTTAACTACTATCCCCTCAGTGTCCAGTCTATAATATAGTTTGTGGTTAAATCCCTCACTATCAAATCTTATGATGATAACTTGTGGTGTTTTTGTTGATTCTTCTAAATTGTGGATGTGGTAGTACATTGAATCTATTCCTGACGTAAAATCCAAATTATATTAACGCAAGCTTTTCCCTTTCTGCTGTCTATACCTTGCTTTTCTGCTATGTTTTCAGTCGTGATTGTGTGCACATAAGTGGCATGAGTTAACTTAAAGCTAGACTTCCTTCTTGCTTAAATTTCTTGTTACCAATCTTTTTATAATTCCAAAAGAGGGAACATTCTTGCATAATTAAATAATAAAATACAGATTCAGGGGGGATCATTGAGGTTCCTGGTGCACTAGCAGAATCATACAATTGAATAATAATTAAGGGGTGCGCAGAGATTTATGGGGAAACTTAAGGTCTTCCTAGTTTACTCTTTGGTTCTATATGGCTCTTTATGGGATTTTCAATTATTAGTTTGTCATCATCAAAAAAAGAGAAATTGATAGGTTACAAGTATCTTGGTCATAAGTACTTTGTTTTATGTTTTGATGGTCTAACAAACTTACTATCAAGAACCGTATAAGGAACACGTTACACATTCTCAAGACCTTAAGATCACAAGGTTCAAGCTCGAGATATGGTTCAAATCTTCATAGTTGAAGGAATAGCTAAGGGAATAGGTTCCTACCAGTTCCTGAGCTAACTATACGAATTCAATTCTCCAGCTGTAAAGTTGTTACTTTCACACATGTATTTATTAACATCATGTAACGACCTGGCTGTTAGCCTTTAGAATTAACGCGTTGTTTCCCTATTAACTGCTTTCCCCAATTTTTTTTTTGCTATTTCGATTTTTCGGGATATTTGGTTTTGAGTTTTGGAGAGTTTTAGGTCACTTAGTCCCTAAGTGAGAGCTTATGTGTTGGAAAGTTGACTGTAGTCAGAAGAGCGTGAAGACGGCCTCGGAATCAAAATTTGATGGTCTCGTTAGCTTCGTTGGGTAATTTCGGGGTTAAGAGCGTGTTTGGATTACGTTTTGAAGGTTCTTAGATAATTTAGGCTGGAAATGCCGAAAGTTGAATTTTTGAATTTTTCGGTTCGATAGTGAATTTTGATGCAAGGGTCGGAATGGAATTTCGAGAGTTGCAATAGCTCCGTTGTATCATTTGGTATGTGTGTGCAAAATTTCAGGATATTTTGACGAGGTTTGATAGACTTTTTGATCGAAAGCGTATTTTTAAGAGTTTTTGGAATTCTTAAGCTTGAATCCGATGAAAAATAGGTGTTTTGATGTTGTTTTGAGCGTCATGAAAGTTGGATCAAGTTTGAATGAAGTTAAGAGATATGTTGGTAGGTTTGGTTGAGGTCCCGGGGGCCTCGGGTCTATTTCGGAAGCTCAATGAAATATTTTTGGACTAGGAAAGGCATCAGATTTTTGCTTGTATGTGTGGCAGATTTTCCTTCATCCCGATCGCGTGGAGGGTATCGTGATCGTGAAGGTATAGGCGAGACAGAGGGAAATTTTCTCCTTGCATTTGCGTGCAGAGGAATGCGAACGCGTAGCTTTGGGGCAGTGCTGAATCGCGAACTCGTGGACTAGGTCACGTTTGCATAGAAGAAATAAGGCGATAGTGTTGTTTTAAATGTTTCTCTACGCGGTTGCGTGTAGTAAACCGTGATCGTGAAAGTCTGGGGGAGCTAAGCATCATGTTTACATACGGGGTTCCACATTCGCATAAGGTAAATATATGGCATGTATTCTTCGTGATAGCGACTGGCCTTCTTCGATCGCGATTAAGGAAATCCCCGGGCAGATTCTTAAAAACCAAAATCAAGGGTTTGAGTTCATATCACAAAATTGAATTGGGAGCTCGGTAGGAGACAAATTTTGGAGAAATTTTTGGAGGGAGTTTGCTGGTAAAGATTCTTAACTCCTTTTTGCTTATAACGCATTAATCTAAACACGAATGCATCTTTTAATTAAAAAAATTGTATGAAAACTAGGATAAAATTCTTAGACCAAATTGAGTTTTGACTGGAGATTTGGCATCGGATTTGGATAAATTTGGTATGGTTGGACTCGTGAGAGTACAAGGTTTCTGAAAACGTAAATTCTACCCGATTCTGAGATTTGGGCACGAGGGGCATTTTAGTTATTTTATGTAATTTTGCGTATTATCTTAGAATTTAATTGTAGAATCAGTTACTTGAAGTGTTATTTACATTATGAAATTGAATTGAATAGATTTGGGCCATTTGGAGTTGAGTACTCATGGCAAGAACGTGGCCTCGGGTTAATTTTGAGCCGGTTCGAGGTAAGTGGCTTGTCTAACCTTGTGTGGGGGACCTTCCTCTTAGGATTGGTATATTTGGTAATTGAATTGCCTTGTACGTGAGGTGACAAGCGCATAGTTGTGCAAATAGTTGGAAATCCGATTTTTTAAAACAATTATTAGTATATTTCTTCTCCTGTTTTATATACTTGTACTGTTAAGCATGTTGATGGCTTAGGAAAGCATGTCTAAGTGATTTAATTGTTTTAGTTGTTCAATCTGTTTATCTGAACTATGTCCAGCTTGCTAGGCTAGAATTATTTGTTTCCTTAAAATGAAATTTCCCTTGTTTGAATATTTTCTCGCTTCTGCTGTGTATTTACTTTGGAACTACGGATGTGGGATTTTGGTAGCTCCCCCATGTTTGTTTACTTTGGGACTGCGGGTTAGATTCCCTATAGATCCCCATACACATTTACTCTGGGACAATAGTTGGATTCCCGATAAATCCCCATGCACAGTTATATAGAACTATGGGAATGCACCCGGTAATTTCCCCCAGTACTTGGCATTTATACTTAGGGACTATGGATCGAGATTTCTGCTAGATCCCCCCCGCATTGATAGTTGGACCACGGGACGGGATCTTGGGAGATCCTTCTGACATATATATGATGGACTATGGGACGGTATCCCGGGAGATTCACTGGATAGTTGTAATTGGAACTACATGACGATATCCTGGAAGGTGACCCGGATGTTATCTCTGTGTTGAGTAGTATTTCTTTCTGTGGCTTTTTTGTCTCTGTTCTAGTTGTTGTTCTTCTTTCAATTCTATGCTATTTCTAGTTGTTGCACTTATTTAGAGTGTTTTATTTCACACTGTTAACCCTTATATTTTATTTAACCTCAGTATGTCCCTGACCTTTCTCGTCATTACTCAACCGAGTTTAGGCTTGGCACTTATTGAGTACCGTTGTGGTGTACTTATGCCCTTTCTGTACGTCGGCTCAGTCTTATCATCATTGAGGCAAGGCTACCGCTGCAGAGACTTCATGGTACATCTGCCACGACCGCAGATCGATAAGTCCCTTTCTATACTAGCTGTTAAACATTGCCCTTCTGTATTTACTTTCTTGTTAGATATTCTGGAGTTAGACTGTTAGATATTCCAAAGGCTTGTGGTTCCGTGAGTTTTCGAATTTTGGGATAGTGGATTATACACCGACGAGTTATATTGTATGTGCCGAGCGGTATTTAAATATTGTTTTCTTCAGTTATTTTTGGCTTTTGTCTATTTACTCCGCAAGTTTAGATTATTTCTGCATTGTTAGGCCTACCTAGTCATAGGGACTATGTGCCGTCACGATAGTTCATGGAGGGCGAACTGGGGTTGTGACAAGTTGGTATTAGAGCTCTAGGTTCATAGGAGTCATGGATCACAAGCGGTTTATTAGAGTCTCATTGATCGGTACAGAGACGCATGTACTTATCTACGAGAGGCTATGTAACCGTTAGGAACATTTTTTACTTCATTTGATTTCCCTGTCGTGCGGGATTTTCGACATCACAATCCTAAACTTCTGCCTTCCATCCTCCCAAATATGGTGAGGACACATGCTACCAGAGTTGATTAGACACCCACACCCCCTAGTAGAGCTGTTAGAGGTTGAGGCCGGGGTAGAGGTTGAAGACCCGCACGTGGTGCATCCAGAGCACCCGCGCGAGCTACCATTGAAGAGTAACCAGCAGTTCTAACCAAAGCTCAAGCATCGGATACGCCTACTGCTACTACTAGTCCAACACTTCAGGAGATATTAGCACAGTTCCTGAGCATGCTTTGTACATTAGTTCAGGCGGGGTTGATTCCGGTTGTACCAACCATTTCGCAGATCAGGGGAGGGATCTAGACTCCCGCCGCACCGCTATAGAGCAGTGAGAGTTCCCGTTAGTCAGGTTCCAAATGTCATAGCAACACGACCTGTGGTCCCAAATCAGCGGGTGGTGAGGACCTCTTGCTGAGTAGAGGACAGGTGGGTCTAGGAAAGAGAGGACAGACGAGGTCAGGAGGGAGAGTATAGGGGAGTAATTAGACCTCGTAGATTGGGAAGACCCACTGGTCTTTATATTTTAGGAAGAGTATGGCATGGTAGAGGTTTTTTGGGTTAGCTAGCTTAGTTTGCATCTTAGATTTCACGTAGTGTTTCAGGAGTTCAAGGGTCTTGGAGTACATGTACCACACAGTTCCCACTGCCACGTCTGCCTAGAGCTTGTTTTGAGTGTGGTGACACACACCATGTGGTGAGGGATTTCCCTAGGCATGTGAGGAGTGCACCTCCATAAACTTCCCAGCCACAGCGTGCTCCGTAGAGTTCTCGGGCTATGATCACAGCACTAGTTTCTATCCCACGTGCTCAGCCAGCTAGAGGGGAAGGCTAGGCCAGATATTATACTCTTCCAACCCATATTGAGGTTGTTGCATCTGATATTGTCATGGTTTTTCATAGAGATCATCAGTTCTTTCGATCCAGGCTCCACTTGCTCTTATGTGTCTTTTTGTTTTGCTCCACATTTGGGTGTATCTAGGGATTCTTTCAGTTCCCCTATTTATGTTTCTACTCATGTGGGAGATTCTCTTACTGTGGACCACGTTTATCAGTCGTCTTTGGTTGCTCTTAGTGGTTTTGAGACCAGAGCTCATTTATTGTTGCTCAGCAACGTAGACTTTGATATTGTCTTGGGCATGGATTGGTTGCTGCCCCATTATGCTATTCTTGATATTCACACCAAGACCGTGACGCTGTCTATGCCAGGTGTGCCGCATGTTGAGTGGAGGGGTGCTTTAGATCACACTCCCGGTAGAGTTATTTCTTTCATTAAAGCTCAGCGTATGGTTGAGAAGGGGTGTGACGTGTATCTAGACTATGTGAGTGATGTCAGTATTGATACCTCTTCAGTTGATTCGGTTCCAGTAGTACGAAACTCCTCCAATGTGTTTCCATCTGATCTTCCAGTCATGCTGCCTGATAGGGATATTGATGTTGGCATTGATTTGTTGGCGGGCACTCAGCCCATTTCCATTCCTCCGTATCGTATGGCTCTTCCTGAATTGAAGGAGTTATAGGATCAGTTGCACGAATTGCTTGATAAGGGTTTTATTCAACCCGGTGTATCACTTTGGGGTGCTCATGTCTTGTTTGTGAAGAAAAATAATGGTTCTATGCGTATGTGTATTGATTATCTCCAATTAAACTAGTCTATAGTGAAGAACCCTTATCCTTTGCCTCGCATTGATGATCCATTTGACCAGCTTCAGGGCGCATAAGTGTTTTCTAAGATTGACTTGTGCTCTGGTTACCATCAGCTGAAGATTCGGGAGGCAGATATCCCCAAAACTGCTTTCAGGACCTGGTATAGTTATTACGAGTTTCTTGTTATGTCATTTGGGTTGACCAATGCCACAACAACTTTTATACATTTGATATGTAGTGTATTTTAATTGGAAACAGCCTCTCTGCCCTTTCGGGTGGGGGTAAGGCTCGTCTACATATTACCCTCTCCAGACCCCACTTTGTGGGACTATACTGGGTAGTTGTTGTTGTTGATGTGTAGTGTATTTTGCCCATATCTTGACTCTTTTGTCATTGTCTTTATTGATTCTGGTGTATTTGCGGGGTCGGGAAGATCATGAGCAGGACTTGAGGACAATGCTTTAGACTCTGAGGGAAAAGAAGTTATATGCAAAGTTTTCAAAATGTGAGTTTTGGTTGGATTCCGTGGAATTCTTAGGCCACGTGGTATCGAGTGAGGGTATTCGGGCAGATCCAAAGAAGGTAGAGGTAATATAGAGTTGGACCAGACCTTCCTCAGCTACAGAGATCCGCAGTATCCTTGGTTTTATGGGTTACTATTATCATTTTGTGGAGGGGTTTTCATCGATTGCAGCCCCTATGACTAGGCTGACCCAGAAGGGTGATCCGTTCCAGTGGACTGAAGAGTGTGAGACGAGCTTTCAGAAGCTCAAGACAACTTTTACTACGGCCCCAGTTTGGATATTTCCTATAGGTTCAGGGTCTTATACGGTCTATTGCGATGTCTAGAGGATTGGCCTCAGAGCGGTGTTGATGCGGAACAGTAGGGTGATCGCCTACGCGTCCAGACAGTTGAAGATACATGAGAAGAATTACCCTGTTCACGACCTTGAGTTAGCTACCATTGTTCTTGCCTAGAAGATTTGGTACCATTATTTATACGGGGTTCCCTGTGCGATTTATACTGACCATCAGAGTTTGCAACATTTGTTCAAGCAAAAGGATCTAAATTTGCGCCAGAGGATGTGGTTGGAGTTGCTAAAGAATTAGACGTCACTATTTTGTATCACCTAGGCAAGGACAATATGGTGACCGATGCTTTGAGTCGTCGGGCAGAGAGTTTGTAGAGTTTGGCTTATTTACCAGCAGTAGAGAGGCTTATGGCAATGGATGTTCAGGCCTTAGCCAACCAGTTTGTGAGATTGGATCTTTCGGAGCCTAGTCGGGTTCTAGCTTATGTAGTTTCTCAGTCTTCTTTATTTGATCATATCAGGAAGTGACAGTATGATGACCCTCGTTTGCTTGTCCTCAAGGACAAGGTTCAGCACGGTGATGCCAGAGAAGTGAATATTGGTGACGATGGGGTGTTGAGGATGCGGGGTCAAATTTGTGTACCCAATGTTAATGGGCTTCGAGAGTTGATTATGGAGGAGGCCCGTAGTTCGCGGTATTCCATCCATCCGGGTGCCACCGAAGATGAATCACTATTTGAGATAGCACTATTGGTGGAGGTAGATGAAGAAAGATATAGTTGGATTTGTAGCTTGGTGCCTCAACTGTCAGCATGTGAAGTATGGGCACCAACGACCGGGTGGGTTGCTTCAGTAGATAGAGATTTCGGATTGGAGTGGGAGTGGGTCACCATTGACTTTGTAGTTGGGCTCCCACAGACTTTGAGGAAGTTCCATGCTATTTGGGTGATTGCAGATCGGCTGACCAAGTCCACTCATTTCATTCTTGTGTGTACTACTTATTATTCGGAGCGCTTGGAAAAGATTTATATCCGGGAGATTATTCATCTGCATGGTATTCCATTGTCCATCATTTCAGATAGAGCTACTCAGTTCACATTACGGTTCTAGAGGGCCGTTAAGCATGATTTGGGTACTCAGGTGGAGTTGAGTACAACATTTCACGCTTAGACGAACGGACTATCTGAGCACAATATTTAGATTCTTGAGGATATACTCTGTGCGTGTGTGATTTAGTTTGGAGGGTTTTGGGATCAATTCTTGCTATTGGCGGAGTTTTCCTACAACAATAGCTACCAGTCCAGCATTCAGATGGAACCATATGAGGCTTTATATGGTAGGCGATGTAGATCTCCGGTGGGTTGGTTTTAACCAGGTGAGGCTAGACTACTAGGCACAGATTTGGTTCAGTATGCTTTGGAGATTAAGGTGATTCAGGATAGACTCCGTACAGCCTAGTACAGACAGAAGAGTTACACGGACCAGAAGGTTTGTGATATTTCCTATATGGTTTGAGAGCGGGTTCTGCTTCGGGTTTCGCCTGTAAAGGACGTCCTGAGATTTGGGAGGAAAGGGAAGTTGAGTTCGAGGTTTATTGGCCCTTTTGAGATATTGAGGTGCGTTGGGGAGGTTGCTTATAAGCTTGCGTTACCTCCCAGCTTGGCACGAGTTCATCCGGTATTTCATATTTCGATGCTTCAGAGGTATCACGGGCATTTGTCGCACGTGCTGAATTTCAGTTCAGTCCAACTGGACAAGGATCTATGCTACGTTGAGGAGCTAGTGGCAATATTGGACAAGCAGGTTAGAAAGCTGAGGTCAAAGAACATTGCATCAGTGAAGGTTCAGCGGCAGGGTCAGCCGGTCGAGGAGGCGACCTGGGAGACCAAACAGGATATATGCAGCCGTTACCTTCATCTTTTCACTAGTTCAGGCATGTCTTTATGCTCGTTCGATGAAAAATGAATGTTTAAGTGTAGGAGGATGTGACGACCCAGCCGGTTGTCTTAAAAATTCCCCTTTCCCAATTAACTGCTTTTTCCAAGTTCATTTCTGCTATTTTGATTTACCGGGATATTCGATGTTGAGTTTCGGGGAGTTTTAGGACACTTAGTCCCTAAGTTAGTGCTTAAGTGTTGGAAAGTTGACCATAGTCGTAATATAGTGAAGATGGCCTCGGAATGGAAATCAGATGGTTCTGTTAGTTTTTTTGGGTGATGTCGGGGTTAGGAGCGTGTTCGGATTGTGTTTCGAAGGTTTGTAGCTAATCTAGGCTTGAAATGTCGAAAGTTAAATTTTTGAAGTTTTCGGTTTGATGGTGAGATTTTGATACGAGGGTTAGAATGGAATTTCGAGAGTTTCAGCAGTTTCGTTGTGTCATTTAGGATGTGTTTGCAAAATTTTAGGTCATTTGGACGAGGGTTGATAGACTTTTTGATCGCAAGCGTGTTTAAGAGTTTTTGGTATTCTTAAGCTTGAACCCGATGAAAAAAGGTATTTTGATGTCATTTGGAGCATTCCGAGAGTTGGAGCAAGTTTGAATGAAGTTATGAGATATGTTGGTAGGTTTGGTTGAGGTCTCGGGGACCTCGGGTGTGTTTCGGATTCTCAACAAACCATTTTTGGACTTGGAAAGGCATCAGATTTTTGCTAGTATGTGTTGTAAGTTTTTCTTCATCGCGATCGCGTGAAGAGTATTGCAATCGCGAAGGCTTTGGCGAGACAGAGGGAAATTTGCTCTTCACGTTTGCGTGGAGAAGAATGCGGACGCGTAGCTTTGGGGCAGTGCTGAATCGCAAACACGTGTACTAGGCTGCATTCACGTAGAAGAAATAAAGCAGCAGTGTTGTTTTAATGTTTCTCTACGTGTTGCGTGAAGTTAACCGCAAATCGCGTAAGTTTGAGGGAGCTAAGCATCGTGTTCGTGGACGGGGTACCGCGTTTGCGTAAGGTAAATCTGAGACGCGTATGTTTTGTTCATCATGATTGCGACTGACCTTCTGCAATCGTGATTAAGGAAATCTCCGGACGGATTTTTAAAACCCAAAATCGAGGGTTTTAGTTCATATCGCAAAACTGAATTAGGATCTCGGTAGGAGACAAATTTTGGAGAGATTTTCGAAAGGATTTTGCTGGTAAAGATTCTTAACTCCCTTTTACTTATAACCCATTAATTTAACCATGAATGCATCTTTAAATTTCGGATTGTTAACTCCCGTTTACTTCCCTTTCGGATTGTTATATTTGGAAATTAAATTTCCTTGTACGTAAGGTGACAATCACATACTTGCGCAAATTGTTGGAAATCCGATTTTCTTTAAACAATTATTAGTATGTTTCTTCTCATGTTTTATTTACTTGTACTGTTAAGCTTGTTGATGGCTTAGGAAAGCATGTCTAAGTGATTTAATTGTTTTAATTTTTCAATCTGTTTATCTGAACTATGTGCAGCTTGCTAGGCTAGAATTATTTGTGGCCTTAAAATGAAATTTCCCTTGTCATAATATTTTCTCGTTGCTGCTGTGTATTTACTTTGGCACTACAGCTGTGGGATTCCAGTAGCTCCCCCTTGTCTATTTACTTTAAGACTACGGGTTAGATTCCCAATAGATCCCCCTGCATATTTACTTTAGGACTGCGGGTTAGATTCCCGATAGATCCCCCTGCATAGTTATATGAAAAAACGAGAATGCACCTAGTAGATCCCTCGGTACTAGGTGTTTATATTTGGGGACTACGTATCAAGATTTCTGGTAGATACCCAGCATATTGATAGTTGGACCATGGGACGGGATCCCGGAAGATCCTTCATACATATATATCATGGACTACGGGATGATATCCCGGGAGATCCACTAGATAGATGTAATTGGAACTACATGATGGTATCCTGGAAGGTGGCCCAAATGTTATCTCTGTTTTGAGCTGTATTTCTTTTCGTGGTTTGTTTGTCTCTCTTCTAGTTGTTGTTGTTCTATCAATTCTATGCTATTTCTTGTTATTTCACTTATTTAGACTGTTTTATTTCACACTATTAACCCTTATATTTTATTTAACTTCAGTAGGGCCCTGACCTTCCTCGTCACTACTCAACCGAGGTTAGGCTTGGCATTTACTGAGTACCGTTGTGGTGTACTCATGCCCTTTCTGTGCATATTTTTTATGTGTTGTACATCGACTCAGTTTTATCATCATTGAGGCGAGGCGACCGCTATAGAGACTTTGAGGTACATCTGCCACATCCGCAGACCGAGAAGTCCCTTTCTATTCAAACTGCTAAACATTGCCGTTCTGTATTTACTTTCTTGTTAGATATTCTGGAGTTAGACTGTTAGATATTCCAAAGGCTTGTGGTTTCACGAGTTTCCAGGTTTTGGGATAGTGTATTAAATACCGAGGAGTTGTGTTTTATGTCCCGAGCGGCATTTAAATATTATTTTTCTTCAGTTATTTTTGGCTCTTTTCTATTTACTCCGCAAGTTTAGATTATTTCCCTATTATTAGGCTTACCTAGTCATAGAGACTAGGTGCCATCATGATAGTTCATGGAAGGCAAACTTGGGTCGTGACACATCAAGGAAGGCAAAACAATCACTTGAACACTTAGAGATTTTACTCAAGCTCTCTAGTGATCATCCACCAAGCAACTCTCGAGTGCTTCAAGAACAAAGAACAAAACAACTACAGACCAGTTTCCTCATCAAGTTATTGTATGTCCTTAGTTGAGTTGTAAGTTTGTTAATGCTCTTACTTATAACTCCTACTTAGCGTACTAAGAAGCATTGTGTAGGAAACTCTTTGTAAATCTTAAACTTTTGTGTTTGAGTCTTGGCTAGAGTTAGTCGAGTTGTAAAGTCTTTGTAATAGATGTATTACAATGTAGCTTGTAATAGGTGTGTGACAAGTTAGTGAGGGATTAAGAGGTTAATTCTTAGGTTGTAATCTAGAAGCTGCTCAGTAGTAAAGTTGAAATCTTACAAAGATAGTTCATGATTTTTAATCTCGTTGAGTTAGAAATTTTTCTCGTAATATACCTCTCGTATTATGTTGAACCCAATGGAGAATCTAGTTCTCTATAGAGGTTGGTGGACCTTTATATTCTATTAGTGTATAACAACTCTGACTATTGCGCATATCCAATAGACCAGTGGACAATAGCAAACTCTCATACTTGGATCGAAATCATAAATGATAGATCAACACAACCATCTCATTAGATTTTATATATATTCTTATTCCTCAACAATATATTTTATCGAATGCAACGTATGTTAATAGAAATATGCAGCTGATTACTTTTCTCGATGACTGTTACGTCATTTTTGGGTACTCAAACTTATCATTTGTTTTTATCAAGAGTGTGGGACTCTCAATACACCATATCTCACCCTTATTTTAACAGATAGTAATATCATTGTGTGATAAATTTCATACTCAACCTTTTCTGCATTTGTGCATTAAGCCTTACCCTCAAGTCTTAATTTTCTCTCACAATCTGAAATTTATCGATAGACACTCACTATAAATTTGTATCACGTAGTGCCACTATCAGGTTTAAACTCAATGTACTTAAATTATGTGATCTTACTCTACAGTCACACTTATAATATCACCATTATAATATTATTAATTCTATCAAATCTGTTATGAAATAATGTAAAAGACAAGAACAATAACTCAAGAACAAGAGCAAATAGAGAGAAGAGTAGAGAGAGTTCTTCTTATTGATACTTAGAGAATGTTATGAGTTATTTACAATGGTAGAGGGCACCTCTATTTATAGGGAGGAGGATGATTTATCTACCAAGAATAGAACTCTAGAATCTCTCTAATTAAAGACATTCACCTTAAATAGAAGTGTATTTATAACACTCCCCCTTGAATGTCTATTCAATGATGTGCCTCGTTAAAACCTTAAAACAAAACCCAACGGGAAAAATTAAAGTAAGGAAAAAGAGTACACATGTTTGAATATGCGCCTATTGGTTGCCTCGTTAAAAACCTTGCAAGGAAAACCCGGTGGGACAAAACCTTGTAAGGGAAAAAGAGTGCAACGCGCCTTAACTCCCCCTGATAAGAACATCAATTTATGTCCTTAAGTCTTCGCATCCCGATCTTGTGAACTAGCTTCTTGAAGGTTGACTTTGGTAGAGATTTTGTGAACAAATCAGCCATATTGTCGCTTGAACGAATCTGTTGAACATTGATATCACCATTCTTTTGAAGATCATGTGTGAAGAATAACTTTGGTGAAATATGCTTCGTTCTATCTCCTTTTATGAATCCTCCCTTCAATTGAGCTATACATGCTGCGTTGTCTTCATACAAAGTTGTGGGTAGTTTATCACACTTCAAACCACATTTGTCTTGGATATGATGTATTATCGACCTTAACCACACACACTCCTGACTTGCTTCATGAATAGCAATTATCTCGGCATGATTAGATGAAGTAGCCACAATTGATTGCTTAGTCGATCGCCAAGATATGGCGGTTTCTCCACAGGTAAACACATAACCCGTTTGAGATCGAGCCTTGTGTGGGTCGGACAAATATCCAGCATCAGCATAACCAACAAGATCCGGGCTGCAATTCTTGCCATAAAATAAGCCCATATCGGTAGTTCCCTTTAGGTACCGTAATATGTGTTTGATCCCATTCCAATGTCTCCTCGTAGGAGCCGAGCTAAATCTTGCTAAGACATTAACTGAAAATGATATGTCAGGTCTTGTAGTATTTGCAAGATACATTAGTGCGCCAATTGCGCTAAGATATGGTACTTCAGGACCAAGTAGCTCTTCAGTCCTTTCTTGTGGTCGGAATGGATCTTTGTTCACATCAAGTGATCGAACAACCATCGGTGTACTTAAAGGATGTGCTTCATCCATGTATAACCGTTTCAGTACCTTTTTTGTATAGGTAGATTGATGAACAAAAATTCCGTTTGCCAAATATTCAATTTGCAAACCAAGACATAGTTTAGTCTTTCCGAGATCTTTCATCTCGAATTCATCCTTTAGATAATCAATTGCCTTTTGGAGTTCTTTAGGGGTTCCAATAAGGTTTATGTCATCAACATATACAGCAAGTACAACAAATTCCGATGTTGTTTTCTTTATAAAAACACACGGGCAAATGGCGTCATTTATATAGCCTTCTTTTAACAAGTACTCACTAAGACGATTATACCACATTCGTCCAGATTGCTTTAGACCATACAAGGATCTTTGCAATTTAATTGAGAACATTTCCCGAGATTTTGAATTATGCACGTTTGGCATCTTGAGTCCATCGGGAATTTTCATGTATATCTCATTATCAAGTGAGCCATAAAGATAGGCAGTAACCACATCCATTAAGTGCATGTCGAGCTTTTCATGGACAGCAAAACTTATGAGATAACGAAAGGTTATCGCATCCATTACAGGCGAATATGTCTCTTCATAATCGACACCAGGCCTTTGAGAAAAACCTTGTGCAACAAGGCGTGCTTTATATCTTTGTACCTCGTTTTTCTCATTTCTTTTGCGTACAAAGACCCATTTATAGCCGACAGGCTTAACACCATTAGGTGTTTTAACTATAGGGCCAAAAACTTCACATTTTGCCAGCGAATTCAATTCCGATTGAATTGCTTCTTGCCACTTTGGCCAATCCTGTCTTTTTCGACATTCTTCAACAGATTGAGGTTCGAGATCCTCACATTCTTGCATAATGCTAGATGCTACATTATAAGCAAAGGCATTATCCACCACAATATCCACTCGATTAATATTTGCCTCAATATTAATTGGATTTAGGGATAGTTCCGTATTTTCCAGAGTCTCGGGCTCAATGGATTCTTCATGAATCTCAGAATTTGTTAAATCATGAGATTCTTTCGTGGTGTCATTTTGATCGTTCTTTTTCCTCTTTCTAGGATTTCGATCTTTGGAACCTAATGGTCTGCCACGCTTCAGGCGTGCATTCGACTCATTGGATATGACACTAGATGATTGTCCAACAGGGACATCAATACGGATTGGAACATTTTCCGCGGGAATGTGGGATTTCGTTATCCTTTTCAAGTCCGTAAATGCGTCAGGCATTTGATTTGCTATTCTTTGCAAATGGATAATCTTTTGTACCTCTCTTTCACAAATAAAGGTATGTGGATCAAGATGAGATAATGATGCATTTTTCCACAAAATTTCCCGTTTGGTTTCACCAACTTCTCCCCCTAATTTTGGGAAAAGTGTCTCATCAAATCGACAGTCTGCAAATCGTGCGGTAAACAAGTCGCCTGTCAATGTTTCGAGGTAGCGAATGATGGAGGGCGATTCAAACCCAACATATATTCCTAACCTTCTTTGCGGACCCATTTTGGTGCGGGATGGCGGTGCAATAGGCACATATACTGCGCATCCAAAAATCCTTAAATGGGATATATTGGGTTCATGACCCAAAACCAATTGCAACGGGGAATACTTGTGGTAATTCGTCGGTCTGAGACGAATTAGCATTGCTGCATGTAAGATGGCGTGACCCCATACCGAAGTGGGCAGCCTCGTTCTCATAAGTAATGGCCTTGCAATCAACTGCAGGCGTTTAATTAACGATTCTGCAAGACCGTTTTGAGTGTGAACATGAGCTACAGAATGTTCAACTTTTATCCCGATTGATAAGCAATAATCATTAAATGCTTGGGATGTAAACTCGGCAGCATTATCCAGTCTAATGGACTTGATTGGATTATCTGGAAATTATGCTCGTAGTCGAATTATTTGTGCCATTAATTTCGCAAACGCAAGGTTGCGTGATGACAACAGGCACACATGAGACCATCTACAGGATGCGTCTATCAAGACCATGAAATACCTAAATGACCCACTAGGTGGGTGGATAGGTCCACAAATGTCCCCTTGTATACGTTCCAGAAACGTGGGTGACTCAGTCCCAACCTTTGTTGGTGATGGCCTGATAATCAACTTGCCTTGATAACACGAAGTGCAAGGATATTCATTATTCAAAAGAATTTTGAAATTCTTTAACGGATGCCCATATGAGCTTTCTATAATCCGTCTCATCATGACCGATCCTGGGTGTCCCAATCGATCATGCCAAAGTACAAAGGTATTGGAATCAGTAACCCTTTGGTTTACTGTTGAATGTGCCTCAATCGCACTAATTCTTGTCCAATACAGGCCACAAGTAAAAGACGGGAATTTCTCAATAACCCTCTTTTGGCCGGAGACATTCTTTGTGATGACGAGATATTCAAGATTATCTTCATCCATTGTCTCAATATGATAGCCATTCCGGCGTACATCTTTAAAACTCAACAAGTTTCTCTTAGACTTGGAGGAGAACATTGCATTCTCTATGATTAACGTCGTGCCCTTGGGCAGAGTTACAATTGCTCTTCCGGAGCCTTCAATCAATTTACTACTTCCAGAGATTGTAGTAACGTTTGCCTTACACATATTTAGTTGAGAGAAATACTTTCTTTCTTTGAGTATTGTATGTGTAGTACATGAATCAATTAGGCAAATACTTTTACAGTTGGATGTTGATCCAAGTTTGCTTTGTGAGATATCCATATTTGCTATCCCATAGTTTGACATACAAAAGAGATACAAGAACATAAGAATAAACAAGTTCAATTCTTTTGTGTCACATAATATTTTCAAAATCTTCTGCTAACAGTTGACTAACAAAATCAGATATGTTATCCATTACTTTGTAGTTTGAAAATTTCAGTTTAAACGTTTTCTTCAAACAATCGATTGTTAAACACGAATAATCGATTGTTGAACATTGACAATCGATTGTTAAACACACATAATCGATTATTTGCTATTTTGAAAAATTTTAGATCACACTGTCTTAAGACAATCGATTGTTATGCATAGACAATCGATTGTTGGCTATTTTGAAAAATTCCAGAGCACACTGTTTCAAGACAATTGATTGTTATGCATAGACAATCGATTGTTGGCTATTTTGAAAAAATTCCAGACCTTACTGTTTCAAGACAATCGATTGTTAGACAAAGACAATCGATTGTGGATGATTTTTGAAAAATTCCAGATTACACTGTCTTAATGACAATCGATTGTTAGACAAAGACAATCGATTGTGGATGATTTTTGAAAATTTCCAGATTACACTGTCTTAATGACAATCGATTGTTAGACAAAGACAATCGATTGTGGATGATTTTTGAAAAATTCCAGATTACACTGTCTTAATGACAATCGCTTGTTAGACAAAGACAATCGATTGTGGATGATTTTTGAAAAATTCCAGATTACACTGTCTTAATGACAATCGATTGTTAGCCAAAGACAATCGATTGTTGATCAATTGTTTTTCAACTTTAATGCGAAAATAGTAGATAATCGACTAGTTTTTCAGGCTAGTCGATTACCCCTACTGGAAAATAAAAATTTTATTGATATTTGAGCATATTGAAGATATTCTAAAGAACTACTGCTAACATTGCATCATGAACTAACTAATACGAGCTAATACTAATGACTATTAGTTTATTCACTAACTAATACAAATAAGTAGAACAAAATCAAATAACTCCATCTTCTTTCATCGCGGACCCATCGCCGATTAGGTGGTCTATTTTCCCCTCGGGTTGCTCAAAGAAGTCTGCCACATCCAGGTGGGTGATGTCCTCATTGTCGTCATAGACAAAATTTGTTTCAGGGCCTTTTCTCTTTCGAGATGCTTGATAAAGGTCAACCAAGTGTCTTGGTATACGGCAAGTCTTTGACCAGTGCCCTTTCCCACCGCAACGATAACATATCGCTTCTGAACCATTTTCCTTAGGATCTTCATGACCCCGTTTCTGCTTTCGGCGGTTATCTCTCTTTGGGGGGTGACAGACTTCTTTAGAATTTCTTCCTTGTCTACGTCCCTGGCTATGACCCCGTTTACGACCATGACCATGGTCCTTTTCATGTTTGGCATAATGAGAGTGCACCTTATCTGCTTCGGGCAGTGGTGTAGACCCAGTGGGTCGATTTTCATGATTTCTCATGAGCAGGTCATTATTTCTCTCAGCCACTAGTAGAAGAGAAATCAGTTCAGAGTACTTTGTAAAGCCTTTCTCTCTGTACTGTTGTTGCAGTACTATATTGGAGGCATGAAACGTTGTAAACGTTTTCTCAAGCATATCATAATCGGAGATATTATCCCCGCATAGCTTCAATTTGGAAGTAATTCTGAACATAGCAGAATTATATTCAGAAACGGACTTAAAGTCCTGGAGCCTCAGATGAGCCCAATCATATCGTGCTTGTGGCAGAGTGACCAACTTCAGGTTGTCATATCTCTCCTTTAAGCCGTTCCACAAGACGAGTGGATCCTTGACGGTGAGATATTCAATCTTCAAACCTTCATCAAGGTGGTGGCGCAAGAAAATCAAGGCCTTCGCACATTCTTGGGTGGATGCTTTTTCTCTATCTTTGATGGTGTCTCCGTGACCCATAGCATCTAAGTGGATTTCAGCATCCAACACCCATGTCATATAGTTCTTGCCCGAAATTTCAAGGGCAACGAACTTTCTTTTTGTAATGTCAGACATAATCGAAAATTAAATTAGGAAGAGGGAAATACCTTAGATTTCTCGAGAATGGTTCTTGAGACGGTAGAGTCTCGTGCTGATAACGTGTTATGAAATAATGTAAAATACAAGAACAATAACTCAAGAACAAGAGCAAATAGAGAGAAGAGTAGAGAGAGTTCTTCTTATTGATACTTAGAGAATGTTATGAGTTATTTACAATGGTAGAGGGCACCTCTATTTATAGGGAGGAGGATGATTTATCTACCAAGAATAGAACTCTAGAATCTCTCTAATTAAAGACATTCACCTTAAATAGAAGTGTATTTATAACAAAATCCCTTTATGAGGCATTAAACTGAGAATTATATAAGCATTCTCCTCAAAATATCTTTCACTACCAATCCAATAGCCTAGATGTGGCTAAACTGTTACACTTGTTAGTTTTTCGCTCAACTCTTCCCTCTCCTGATCACTCTGAAAATAAAGAATTGTATCCACAATCTCAAATTTTGAATAAGCTGGAGGTTTCAATAGAAATAAAGTTATCCAAAAAATAAAATTACAATCTCGACATTCTCAGCTGCAATCAATACACCGAACATTTCATATACTCAAGGCTGCTCTTAGTCGCACATACGATATTAAGAACTTTCAAGTCAACTATGTCGTCCAATAGAGAAGGATATATGTGTCCTAGCCTTCAGTGAAAGAGGCACCTAAAGTTTAAACTCGAAACAACTTAACACAAAAATAAGGAAAGAAAGAAGGGAAAACATCCTAAATGTTCAGTAGTCTTAGTGTCATAAGTATGGATATCTACATACCCATGAATTTGACTCTATCAAACACTGCTCCATGACCACCCAGAACTTAAAGTCTATGCTCTGATACCAACATTGTCACTACCCAAACTACTTCCTAGACGTGATTGACATTCAGCTAATACTACCTGCTAGACGAACCATACATTCATGCTTTAGCCGTTAATTTGCAATGTTTGATTAATTAAATGAGTATCCAAATAATCTGATAATTAATTATGAACAATTAATATCTCAGATATTAAATTAAAACTCTAACCCAAATCTTATACTAGACCATGGAGAATCTAAGAGAACTACAAAAGACATCATGTGAATAAATGATAAAGACTCCTTTGGCAGCCTCCACGAACAATGAGGCGGTTCACCCCAATAACCGAATCAACTCTAGCAAACTCGTCAACTACTAGCTCCGCCTTTATAATTAGTATTAGCATAGACATGCAAGTAATGAGTGAGTCAAATAAATATAAGCCAGTAAGATTCTCGACCCGCCACTCTAAATACAAGTGTTAGAAAATACAAATACACTACAGCAAGAACGATATAGTAAGTACGATAATTATACAATAACACAATATATAGGTACCAATAGAGATAATAATAGTTAACTAACAAGAACACACATATCTTAACCCACTACACACAAATGGCTTGTCATAACTAGATGTATCAAATGGGTCAGGTCGACCCACGAATCGACCCATATAACCCATTAAAATTGACTCTTTAACTAGCTCATGACACACAAAATCCTAATCGGACTAATTTCATTAATTTAAGGGGCCTGGGCTGGGCTATAATATTTTGACCCAATAGACCGGACCAGACCCGAACCAATAGCTGACCCAAGGGCTAACCAGCCTGAACTAGGTCACACACACACACGCGTGCGCGCACACAGACACACACACACACACATGTATGTATATATATATATATATATATATATATATATATATATGTGGGTAGGTAGGTAGAAAATTGAATTCAAACATTGAAGAAAGAATATAGTACCAGACACTATGAGGCGTCTTGTCGAAATAGTCGAATTTCATATGTTTTATACTATTAATTATAGAAATAGTTAAATTCCATATGTTTCTCAAGTTTTAATGTTAATAAAGTATGATTTTTCTTTATTTTTATTCTAATTGACTTTGTGTGTGTATATATATATATATATATATATATATATATATATATATATATATATATATATATATATATATATATATATATATATATATATATATATATATATATATATATATATATATATATATATATATATATATATATATAAAGTTAGAATTTTTTATCATTTATTAATTTTAATCTTTTTAATTAAATTGGATTTGGCCTATTAGGACTCGAGTTAAGGGGTACGGGTTACATGTCCAAGTCAGGTCAACATATTTTGATTAATAGATCAAATTCGAACCGGCCTTTATAAGAAAGTGAATCAAACCAATTTGATTAAGGACCCACGGTCCAAGAGTCAACTGGTTTGGTTCCAAGTTGGGTCAACCCATTTAATAGGTTTACCTTATGCTAAAAGGGAAGTAGACAAGAAAATAAGTCCAAGTTCATTAATATAAATAATCAAATTCGAACATCCTTTGTTTATCACTCCCTCTCTCACTATTAGCGCGGTGCTGATCTACTCGGCTGACGACAAAAGTATTACTTCTATTACAGAAGGGATAATTAGTTTGAGATTCTATGCTTGCTTATATAGACTTTGAATTTTCATTTTTGGGGAAAAAGTTGTGATCTCCATTGTAAAAATCTCCTACAACATTGCTTAGTCTATTGCAGATTTTGACTGAAAAATTAGTGTTGGTTTGTATCGATTCCTCATCGTCAATGGCAACATCTACAAATCTAGAGGCTTTTTCTTCCTCGAACTCTATGATGGATGATGTTGGTACTCTGCCCATCACCTCAGTCCACGCTCGAGAACATCCTCAGATTATCTTAAAAGTACTGAGAGAAGGCAACAAGTAATTGATGGTCGGAGGTTGTTGAAGAAGCTTTTTAAAAATAATAATAATTTCACGTGTCACGTTGATTGGTATTGTTTTGCTATGTGTTGTGTTTGAGACTCGCTCACATTGTTGTTGTGAGAGGTTTTTAATTAAGTGTTCAATAAACATGTTTTTAACACACATTAAGTGCACAGTAGGAACAAGCTTTAATTAGAGTATTATAAAGAAAAAGAAGTATACGAGATAGAATTATTATAAAAATAAGTAGGGTAAGGGATAAAATAAAATAATTTAATAAAAAGGAAGAACAAAATGAGAGGAAAAAAAATAACAATACAACTACACCAAATCAATTATTTTATACGATATAATAAAATTTAAATAACAATCAAAAATAAATAATATATTGGCGAAATGTCTTCCTGGTCACTTAACTTGTATTGGTTTGTAAAGCCGATACATGAATTTATATTTTTCCCAATTAAACTCTTTAACTTGACAGAATGAATATTAATAAATACTTTATGTTGAACGTGTTCGGCAATCTCTCTACATGAATGCCATGTCACATGTTTGGTCTTTATTATATGACATGTGGATTTGTGGGTCCTATATTATTAGAAAAAAATTAATCTTTAAAATTTTTAATTTCTTTTTCTTTCTCTTTTTTCTCTACCATACACAGCCTATAGTCCACCAACAACTCCAAACCTTAGCCATTTTCAACCACCATCATCTTCTTTCTCAAGACCCAAATCGGAGGGCCGCAACGGGCACCTGATGCCTTATCCAATCGAGTACCAACATTACGTATCTTTCTTATCATACCATCATGGGTAAATGAGTCGTAAGGGTTATCATGATATAACCAGAATAAAACATAAGGTAATACTTGGCATAAGCCGACCAATCGTGTAATACAAACTTATACATGTGACATACGGTCCTATAAGATCAAAAAACACTCGTACATTGAACATAGGCCGACAAGGCCATACAATCTTTCATATACATGATATCCATTTAAAAGCATCTAAGAGTACATACACATTATAAAGGTCGGGACAGGGCCTCGCCATACCAATCAATACATGTCCAAATTATACAGACCAAATAGGCAACTCCGGAGCAAGTGGAGTGCACCAACACCTTCCCCTGAGCTAATAGCCTACTAGGAGGAATCTCATTCCTAAAGGTCTGATTTATGTTATTGCTGGTTGTATTACATACATGATTTTGGTAATTTTGAATATTGCTGAGATTTTGAGTTGATCCGATACTTTCAAGATTGAAGATTTTGGTTACTTGACATAAATTTTATGTTCAAAAAAAAGTTGAAAGATTGAATTAATATAGAACTTATTTTTCCTGGAATCCTTCAGTACTATCATAATATCATTAACTTTTGTTTCTTTTTACTATTTGATTGAGAGCTTTGTTTTTGAATTCATTGTGAATTCTTCAGCACTACAGTTTCGTCTATTTTTGAATGCCAAATTGCCAACATTGTGAATTCATTGAATCAGTAAATTATGTAGTGGTTTAAGTAATGGAGTTTTACAAAAGAATTTTTCAGTAGATTATTTTGAAATCACGTAAGTTCTATAAGAGCCACTAGCAAGCAAATTATAATATGATGAAAACTCAAAAGATACTTGAGCAATCTGCTTCATAATTCACATTCAATGCTCCTTAATGCGATCCATTCGCATTTCAATTTTATAATTAAAAAATTAATAAAAATATAAATAAAAGTAGAAATTTTGCGGACAAATAATCTAATCATGGTAGATATAAGGAAATACCAGAATTTGATACTTTGGTCATAAGTTTATTTAGCGATTATTAAAGTGAAACCGTGTTGAAACCATACCAAACCAAAATAAAAAATACCGAACCTTACCGAAATAATTTGGTATGGTATTTGGTATATTCAATTGATAAACTGAATACCGAAATACCGAGCCGAAATTCTCAAATACCGAAACGAAATACCAAATTCCCACTCCTACTTAAAATCGTTAAGTCCTTAATACCTTTCAAGTAACTCTGCAAATAAGTTAACTCAAGCTACCATAGTATAAGGATATTCAAAATCAATGGTGAGCAAAGACTAAGTCTGCAACTTAAGCTAGTAGCTCATTTACGTAACTTCAGGCAGCATCTCCCCTGTAACAAGGGCCTCCTCCAATACCATATAGCAACAATAACAACTAGAGAAATCCATCAATATATAAACATCAATAACAAGACACCATATAACAACAAACAAATCACAACTATTTCACGACAAGCGACAAGCTCTGATTGGAATCCGTATAACCCATACCGCCCCTTATAGACTTTTTACATTAACTTAACAATATCATTAACATGATAATGAAGTAATTCATCAATTATTCCATCCGTATACCATATATTTATAATAAAGTAAACAATTCTCAACTCCAACTATCTTCAATTAGTAACTTTATTCACTAGTTCATGTCTATTCCATCCATTTAACTTACTAAACATCAAGATAACCTTAAGCACATACAAGATCAAAATACACATACCTTCTATAGTAACTTCAAGTCTAAATCCATGTTATATTTAGCTTACAACAGCCCTCAAAATACAACACCATAAAAGTGACTTAAGCTAATCCAAGTATTATTTTGTTGTTTATCATCCTAATAACTTAACCAATACAAAAGCAAGCTTAAGCACAATTAGTAAGCTATTATACTCACCACAGCCACTAGCAACAACTTAGAATTTCATCCAAACATAGTCCATAACAATCCTTAATGACAACACAACCTTAAAGATGTGTTGTTCTTCACTAGTACTAAGTTTTGATGTTGAAATATAGTGTAATCACTTCAAACCCTTGTGATATCTGTGTATAAAGGTTAGGAAAAGTTTGGAGATGAAGTTGAGTTGAAAATGAGTTAAAAATAGGCGTCCAAATCATTTATAAAGTGAAGTAGGTCGACCACCGCCTAAGTGGTTCCATTAGAAGCTGCTTGCGCGGTCTCGCGAAAACGCAAATATCTCTCTACTCCAATATCGTATCGACAAACAGTTTAATGTGTTAGAAATTAGACTCGTAGATCTTTAATTTTGTAGGTAGATCACATCATAGTTCCAAGTATATTTGGAGAAAAGATCAACTATATTTGACCTAATTTTCAGCAAATCTATAAATGTAACTTGTGATGATCTTTGCCAACTCTTGTTTCACAATTTGCTTGCCTTCAAAACGTAGGAAATGACTATCATACGGCTAATAAACTCATAGCATAACCTCCTTATCATGTTAAGAATCCGAATCTCACCCCAAAGTATAAGTTATAACATTTCAAACTTGTCGACTTTCGACGAAACTTATTTTCTTCATTTGATTTAGCTTCTAACGCTACAAAAAAAGATAGTTTTAGCGACAATAGCTTAATTGCCGCTAAAGTATATAGTGAAGGTAAAATATTTGCAGCCAAATAATATTAGTCAGCAATAAGTATAGTTTTTGCATGTCTTTTGTTACTCTTTTTGAAAATTTAATTTAATATTTTTTTGTGTATGAGAAACTAGGGCTTAAGTTTCTTTAACCAATTATGAGGGCTTGTGAGCATTGGGTAGAATAGAGGGTCTTGAGAATATTTCTTTGTTTTTTTGCCTGTTTTTTGTTACACTTTCTGAAAATTTAATTTAATATTTGTTTTGTGCATGAGAAATTAAGGCTTATGTTTCTTTAACCAATTATGAGGGCTTGTGAGCATTGGGTAGAATAGAGGGTCTTGAGAATACCGTTCACTGCTTCTTCTTTTTTGAAATTTTTATTAATCCTTTTTATTGTGAATTTTATGTACTACAAGTATTAGAAGTACTATTCTGAAGAATCTTAATACATGTATTAACTATTCAGCATCTAGTTAGGGATAGAAGAATCATACCCGTCTAATCCTTTCTATGTGCCGTACTTTTTTCTTTACTTTGTCCCAAAAAGAATTGTACTTGAAAATAATTTAATCTTAAATTTTTTATTTTACCATAATGAGATCTATTTATAGCCCACGAAAATGTTTATGGCTTGTTTTAAACTACAAGTTTCAAAAGTTTCTTTTTTAAATTTCAAGACTAGTCAAACACCTTCATATAAAATGGGATCGGGGAATAGTAGGTAATATCCTCCTAGTTTGGATACGTCTACGTTTGTCAAATAAGTCAATCATCTTATCAATCATGCCTCTATCGAAACTAGTTGGGATCGGCTATCATTGTCAACTCAGTGATCAATGATAATTATCCCAAAAGTTATCCCAAAAAATAACAACAACATATTCAGTATAATTCTATATAGTAGAGTTTGAGCAGGATAGTATACGTAGATCTTATCCCTACCTTTGTGAAGATAGAGAGATAATTTTCAATAGACCCTAGGCTCAATCAGCTGATGAAAGAGAAACTTAAGGCAAATACATGTGCATGGATACGTCTGGTGTCTGGTGTGTTTGTTTGGAGGATGAAAATAATTCGACAGTCACTATCTCAAAAAATGTAGGAATAATAAGTGAATTCTTTGAAATATTGTTTTGTAGCAGTAATCATTTCTAATACTTGATACATATCCAATATAGTATACAAGTCCTTCAAATGTCCAATATATTATTGTTGCTCCAGAAATTGAGCTATCGGATCTATAATTCATAACTAACTTGGAAAAATATTATTAGAGAAAATAATAATGTGATTACAAGTCAGCGATAGACCAGAGGAGATACTATACTCATATTTACACAATAGCAAAATTTTGTGGCACAAGTAAAAGCGTTTATGTTGATTTCTTCATTCTCTTCGGCCAACATTCTATTTTTCGTGCCAAATAACATCACCTCAAAGGAAAGAAGAACTTACAATAATTAAAGTAAAGATCCAGCTGGAATCAACACTTAATTGTTGGTTTCATGTTGCTACACTTATATTACAATAGGTCTTGTAATTTGCATGAGTTTTTGGAATCCCTAACTTATATTTAAAAAATAAATTATTTAGTGTTATAATGAATGAGGTAGCTTCTTATTATATTACTATTATTCCTATGATTTTTGTTGATAGTACTAATATATTATCTCTTTTCGTCTTTTTGAACAGAGGGTCTATTAGAATAGCCTCTTTACTCTCCGGGAACGGAGTAAGATTTGCATAAACACCTTCCCCTCCAGACCCCACTTGTGAAAATTCACTGAGTTTGTTTTTTTGTTGTTGTTGTCATTCTTCTTGTTGTTGTATGTCTATCTCTACCTCTAGAATTTAGGGTTCAATGGTTATGACAACAGAAAGATTGAAGCTTTTGGACTCAATACCTAAAAAATTTAATATTCTTTATGCTTAACATCATAGCAGATTTTAGCGCTTTCTACAAGGTCTTATTTGTTACGAATGTGTTGACTGCCATTGAATAGCTTTTGCTCTATGTTTTTACATATGTGTTTTAATATACTTTTGCCATTGAATAGCTTTTGCTCTTGAGTATTTAAGGTGGAGAAAAATTTATGTTTTGAGTTATCATGTTGGTACCCCGTGGAATATTTTGCTACATTTTGTGTTAATTCTCAGGACAATTTCTTCTGGCTGGATAGACTGAATCTCATTATTGAAGTTGTGTGGTTATTCTACGTGAACATCAATTAATAGCAATTTTAAAGATCTTCACTATGAAGGAACTTTTTCCTGTTGATTTCATCATAGTAAACTTCATTCTTAATGATTATCGTCTTGAAATTATACCAAGTTCAAGTCGTCTTTTGGATTTGGTAATACTTTATTTTTCTTTAATTTATAAGTAGTGAAAGTTGCATTTTCATAGGGATTTTATATAAGTTATTAGAATAGAAACATGTCTTTTTTGAAAACGGTAGTTAGTCTGGCTTTGTTATATGAGGAATCTTGATCAAGGTGTTTGTGTGTAAAAAGATCGATTAGGATGGATTTCTTGGGACGACAATGTATCAATAGTGAAAGATCTACTACCCAATCTCCTTGTGATTTTTGAGAAAGCGATGTATATCCCAGTGTTGGAAAATTTAAAAAGTGGGTAAATTTGTGGTTTCAGACTTAGTTTTACTCAATTTGTTCTATCAGGTAGTAGATCTTCTTTGAAAAATATTATTGCAGAGAATTCGTCCAGTGAAGTTGTACAAAGATTAGAATAGGAGATAATCGAGTTAAAGGAAAAACACAATGAAAAAGTAAATTTGATGAAATAAAATCAGGAGAGGATGCAATCAAAATTATTCCAAATGAGACAATTCATGCGTAAATATGCTCCTAATGAACCTATGCGACAAAATATCAATGGCACTCCAACTGAACAGGTAACTCGATTTAATCAATTTTAGATATTTTTAATGAAAATATAATCCAATAAATGTATCGTTAACTAGCGTGTTAATATTTATCAGGTTCCTGACATCGACAGTGGCCATGAACAAGTACCACAAACATCAAAGATACAATGCTGCTGAAAACACTTTACTTTCTCACGGTATTGCTCATCTTTATCCTTCGGTCCTACTGTTTGAGTTTTTACTATTTGAGTTTTCTCCTTCGATTTGTATTAATGTGTTGTTGTATTTGTATCCATAAAATAGGGATAAAGTCTGCATACATACCATCTTCCCTAGATCTTGTAATGTAAAATAATATTGAATATGTTGTTATTATGGTATATGTACACACCTTAGTGATATAAGTTACCACTTATATGAAACTTCACAAGAACACAGGGTAGTTGTTGCACGAGGCCACTCGCCCAATTTTCTAGCTTTGATCCATATCTTTTTATTTAATTTCATCTAGGTTGGGAGAATAAAGATATACAAGTGAGGACATAATGAATCAAACATATTGTTCTTAAAAAAAGGGAAGTTTCAAGAGTTTTATTAATGTATTACTACGTAGTGAAAGATTATTTATATATTGTGACGATCCGACCAATTTTTTTGAAAATTAATGTCCCGATCACCTATTAACTATTTTTCCCAAGTTTATTTCTGCAAAAAAAATTAAATTTGCAGGGATATTCGGTTTTGAATTTTGGAGAGTTTTTGGACACTTAATCCCTAAATTAGAGCTTAAGTGTTGGAAAGCTGTCCGTAGTCGAAACAATACAAAGACGGCATCAGAATGAATATCTAATGGTTCCATTAGCTCCGTTAGGTGATTTCAAGGTTGGGAACGTATTCGGAATGTGTTTTGGAGGTCCGTAGCTAATTTAGGCTTGAAATGCCGAAGTTTGATTTTTTGAAATTTTCGGTCCGATAATGAGATGTTGATCTGAGGTCGGAATGGAATTTCGGAAGTTACAATAGCTCAGTCATATCATTTGGGATATATGTGTAAAATTTCAGGTCATTCGGACGTGGTTTGGTTAGGTTTTTGATCGAAAGCGTATTTTGAGAGAAAAATGAAGTTCTCAGGCTTAAATCATTAATTAATTCTAGTTTCGACGTTGTTTTAGGTAGTCTAAGGATTAGTGCAAGTTTGAAAAGGTTATGGGACATGTCCGTAGGTTAGGTTGAGGTCCCAGGGGGCATCGGGTGTGTTTCGGATGCTCAACGACGCATTTGGGAGTTGTGTAAAATTGTAGAAACCATCAGTTGTTGCAGACCCCTTTTTCCTCTTCGCGATCGCGTCCTTCTCCACGTATTGGCGTAGAGTAATTTTGGAGGAGGAACAATTTCTTCTTCGCGTTCGCATTCAGTTCCCCTGCGTTCGCGAAGCCCTGCCATTTCCTCCTTCGCGTTCGCATACCAACCATCGCGTTCGCATAGTTCAATTTGGCTCCAAGGGTCGAGCCCATTTTATTCATCGCGTTCGCATATCCGTTGTCGCGTTCGCGTAGATTTGTTAGCCCAGGCCTTCACATTCGTGTACTGTCCCTTGCGTTCATGAAGAGAATTTTTGGCAGCCTTCACTTTTCTTCTTCGCGAACGCGTGACTTCCTCCGCGTTCGCGATGCATTAAATATCTAGGTAGTTATAAACATTTCAAAATCTGAGGGTTAGCATTTCACCAAAACTCAAGCTTGGGAGCTCAAATTTAGGAGATATTTCGAGAGATTTTCAAGGGAAACAATTGAGTAATGATTCTAGACTCCTTTTTGCTCATAACCCACTAATCAAATCATGAATCCTTCTTTTAATTTCTGATTTTAGAGGAAAATTTGATAAAACTTCATAGACCAAAATTTTGAGTTCTGAATGAGTGTTTGACCTATGATTTGAGAGATTTATATATGGGTAGACTCGACAGAGTACAACGGTTATGAAAATATTAATTTCATCCTATTCTGAGACATTGACCTGAGGGTATTTTGTTCATTTTACCTAATTTTGCGTCTTAGTTTTGAATTAAATAGTAGAATCAGTTGCTTGAGATATTATTTACAATATGTAATTGAATTGAATAGATTTGAGCTATTTGGAGTCGGATACTCGTGGCAAATGTGTGATTTCGAGTTGATTTTGGAGCCGGTTTGAGGTAAGTGGCTTGTCTAACCTTGTGGAGAGACCTTTCCCCTAAGACATGATATTTGGTAATTGAATGCCTTGTACATGAGGTGACGAGCACGTACTTGAGCTAATTTTTTAAAATCCGGTTTTTCATTTAAATATTTAGACTGAGTTTCTTTCTTACCTGAGTTGTTCTACTTGCAATATAGTCTGTGTTAGTTTAGAAAAGCATGCTTAGTTGATCTAAATTGCTTATTTGCTTAAGTTGCTTTGATTGTACTACTTGTTGCTTCGATTTCTTACTTATTGCACCCTATTCTTGGTTATCTTCTTGTTGTGACTGCGTATTTACATTAGGACTACGGATGTGGGATTCTGGTAGCTTCCCCACTTCCCCCCATTTCTTGTTTACTTTGGGACTACGGGTTAGATTTTCGGTAGATCCCCTGTACATTTACTTTGGGACTACATGTTAGATTCCTGGTAGACCCCCCTGCACATTTACTTTGGGATTACGGGTTAGATTCCTGGTAGATCCACCTGCATATTTATTTTTGGGGCTACGAGTTAGATTCCCAGTAGATCACCCTGCATATTTACTTTGGGACTACGAGTTAGATTCCCGATAGATCCTCCCTGCATATTCTAAATTGGGACTACAGAATGACATTCCGATTGATCCCCTGTATGGAAGTTATGATTTGGACTGAGGTGCGGGATACCAAGAGATCCATGGCACTGATATTGAGGATACCAAGATATCCTCGGAATACCAAGAGATCTCTGGCATTTATATTGAGGATACCAAGAGATCCTCAGGATACTAAGAGATCCCCGGGTATTATTATTCTTGTTGGGAGCGGTATTTCCTTGTGTTCTGTCTTTATTTCTTTTTTTTTTGTTATTGTATTCTTGTTATCCGTATAGACTCTTGCTGTAGATTTTCAATTATATTGTTATCTTATCCTGTCGTTACTATTTTTATTTTATCTCAGTAGGGCCTTGACTTTCCTCGTCACTACTCCACCGAGGTTAGGCTTGGCACTTACTAAGTACCGTTGTGGTGTACTCATGCCCTTCTTATGCATATTTTTTATGTGCGGATCCAGATACTTTTACACAGGCTTGCCGCCCTTGAGGCAGAGAGAGCTTCTGAAGATTTCGAGGTATATCTGCCGCGTCCGTAGACCGAAGAGTCTCCGTCTTTATTCTAGCTTGTAGTGTTAGCCCTTCTATCATACTGTTGATTTGGATACTCTGGAGATTATAACACTCTAGTGTATTTTCTTCTCGCTTGTGTTCCTGTGAGTTTTCGGGTTTTGGGATAATATTGTAGTAGTTGACATATTGAGTTGTATATGTCAAGCGGTATCCACATACAATTTTCTTATAGTTGTTCAATTTTAAGTTATTATATTCCGCAAGTTATATTGTTTCCGCATGGTTAGTCTTACCTAGTCGTAAGGACTAGATGCCGTCATAATATGTTCACGAAGGATGAACTGGGATCGTGACATACATTCAGTTAAATGAACACATAGATGATTAAGATTCAGGAATTATGAGCTTGAGAAAAGTCCAGAAGCATGATCATTTGAGACAACCAATAGTCTAATACAGTATCTCAAACATGGCATGGGTTTGTATTTACCAAAACATTTCAATCCCTTTACACTTCCCCTTTCTCTAGTTTCAATAATTTATTCTCTTGTTCTTTGCTAGACGCCTTCCATTTTGTGGATTCAAAAATTCTATTTGATTATAGGACTAAATCATTATAATGTCCTTTAATATTATGTTGTTCATTATATATAACTTTAGCATTCTGAATTTGCATTTCTCTAAGTACATGAATCCTTAAAGTGTTGGGGTGCAAATCCCATCCCACATCGGATGAGAAGGATAAAGGTGACCAAAATATATGGTTAACCAACCCCATTAGTATGAGGCCTTTTGGGAGATGCCCAAAAACAAATTCGTGAGGGCTTGGCCCAGAGCGGACAATATCATACAAATGCGGGTTGGGGTGATGGTACGCGCAGTCCCAACAAGTGGTATCAAAGCCCAGGTTCGGAGGACGGAGTAGCGGACCGACGTGTGCGGAGTTCTCAACGGTGTGCCAAACTGGACCAGAGGTGATCTCCGGGCTAGCGGGGTAAGGTGTCTGCGGAAATGCCTTGTGTCAAAAGTCTTCCAGACAGAAACAGATGGTCGGGCGGCGGGTCCCGCGGTAGTTGCGGCGGTGCAAGATGTGTGGCAGATCGGAAATGGATATTCGCTGGAGGGGAGGTCACGAGATTGTGTGGTCTGGGTTTGAGGGGAGGTTTGTTGGGGGTGCAAATTCCATCCCACATCGGATGAGAAGGATAAAGGTGACCAAAATATATGGTTACCCAACCCCATTAGTATGAGACCTTTTGGGAGATGCCCAAAAATAAATTTGTGAGGGCTTGACCCAGAGCGGACAATATCATACTAATGCGGGGTTGGAGTGATGATACGCACGGTCCCAACATAAAGAACATCAACAATATTTTCAAGCTTCTAAAATGTTTAAGTACAATTTTAGGTACACTGCTAACACGTGCTTGTTGGGAATTTTAAATATTATAGGAGAAGCTGGTTAAGCCTAGCTGCATCATTCATTGAAATTGCAGAAATAAGTAACATACAAGATTTTTCTCTCATGACTATACTCTACTAGTGCTTAATGCAGTGATGTAAAATTTTAAGATACTCTACCTCTTTTCCAATTGAAAGAATATGTACTAGTCACATATTAGTGTAACTCTTCCTTTTGTTGTGTAGATTTTGCTTGATTTTAGAATTACTTATATGGGAACTAAAATGATATATTCCCACGTACTAAACTTATCCTTGCTTCTTGTGGCTGTTCATAGTATATAATGTAATTTTTTAAAATAAAATTTCGAAGGGAATGATGACATGCTAGAAGCTAATATGGAAAACAACCTTAAAATTTAGTAAGTTGTCACACATAATTAAAAGATAAAGGCATTATCTCGTCTGCTAGAAGTTCTTGTACATTAAATTTGTTTTGTGTGCAGGAAATTCTTGTATTGATATAGAAGATTTATGTAGCCTATCTCTACTAGCTAAAAGGTTTTACGTCCTATGATAGGTATTATGTTTGGATATAGCTTCATGATTTTCTTGTTGCAATGGTCCATATATATAACTTAGTCTTGGAATTGTGGTTATTTTTAACTTGTTATCAAAAATCAATTATTCTTAGTTAGCTATAGTTTAATTTCTACTATTTGTAGTACATATAGGCTTAAAGCACTCACTTCAACTCTTGTCTATGACTAAGGCTAAGGTATTATTGAGGTTAAAGTGTATAATTTTCTGTCACGTAACCATAGTCCAGTATCCATGTTTAAGAAAAAGAACTTGGCTCTGCAGCTTCCTTTTGGCTAATAGACTGCTTTTGAATTATTTCTTTTGTTTTTTCTTCATCATAACAAAGAAAAAGAAATCCATTTCATTGTTTGCACATCCATTTCTCTTGCCTATTATTCCATCCAGTTATTTTCTGCTTATAAATGTTAGGCGAGAGAGTTGGCTGAATAAGAATCTAATAATGATTGAGGTTTTTAGATATTTTTCTACGTTATATTTCATCTTTTAACATATGTTTTTTAATAATTTTATGTTTAACAATTTAGCGGGTGAAAGATTTCAATTTATGAAAAGTTTAGATTAGTTACATAATAGCATTAGTTATTTCATTCAAACAATATAAGTTTATATTTTAAGTTAATATGATATTGATATTCTCTACTAGTATATTCTTTTGTTTGCTAAGGTTTAGCAAGATATATTATATTTTTTTGGGATTAATATTGATACATTTTGTTGTTTGGATCATATTCAAGTGGTACGTGAGTTGGGTTTAGAACTTTTGACGAATATAGTAAGTATTATTAATAGTGGCTAAATTATTTCCATTACAGGTTGTGAGTTTTAGCTCTAATTTAACTGAATATACCAGCTATAAAAAGGACGATAAAAAGACAAATTAATACGTTTCCACAAGGATATTATAACCATTATAAATATTGGAAAATGATTATTGTTAAATATATTGACTATTAGCGGCAATTTAACTGAATGTATTAGCCGTTAAAATGGACGTTAAAAGGGCAAATTAAATATTTTTAGAAAGATACTACGACAATTCTAATTGCAGCATAACAATTATCGTTAAATATATGAACTTTTAACGGCAATTATTTTAAATTTAGTGGCTCTATAAAAGGATACTAAAGGAGCATAATTAGTCGTTTTTAGATTGGATTCAACGGTCATCATAATTGCCGTAAATAATTACCGTTAAAATTATTTACTTTTAGCAGCAATAAGTCATACTTTTTACCAGCTTTTGTGAGAACGGCCGCTAAAGGATTTACCGACGCCGGCATCAGCGGCTAAATACTAATGACCGGTAAAAAATATAGCGGCTCTGTTATTGCCGCTAATTCAATTTTTAATTGCTGCTAAAGCCCCCATTTTGTTGTAGTGTAAGCTTTTCAATCCTCTTGGTACTCATTATTCATGATCTTGAATATTTGTAACCTTCAAAGTAACATGATTAACTTACTTTATTTGCTTCTAAATATAATCTTATTTCCGAGCTTACATCAATGACTTATGATGTACTCTCACACATAAAAACATCGGGTATAACGTTCTTCCTCCTGTGTGAAAGCTTTGTCCGCTTTGATAGCATGTGTACATAGCCTGTGTTATATACACACCACTCACTAGGTAGCAATGGATGACAACTTTAGACTATGGGTGGGCATAGTCTTCGGTTCTTTGACTTCGATAGCGATAACAACCTCCTCCAATTTGAGTTATCTATGGTGTTTAACCAACAACGAGATTTAAAAAAGAGAATGGGACAAGTGTAGTCTGATTTGGAAGAGCTCAGTAACGACTAAGGACCAAGAAGAAGCAGATGATGCTGATGAATCGGATATCCGATCGTGCATTTCCCCCCCAATAAATCAAAGCATAATTGGACTATTTTCTGATTTGTACTTGCCATTCTTATGCATGAGCCATGTAGTGAATGGGGAATATAAAGGAAAAAAGAAATAGGGAATGAGAGGGAAAGTAGGATAGAAAATGAAAATAATTTACAGGATGGAGTAGTTGTTTGGAAACATGATACAGGTGGGTGGGGAGGGAACAGAGAAAAATCTTTTTTTTTTATATTAAAAATTCCTTTCTTTTTTATGTTTTATTCTATTTTAAATATTTTTTAATAAAAGTAAAACTATTCACGTGCCTTGGTCATTTGCACACAATTTAATTATGTCAGTCGTGCCACTTTCATATAGGCTTGGTTAATGATAAAATTATTTATTAGCATTCATTATGTCAAGTTAAAATGTTCAAATAAAAAAGAAATAAAATTAATACGAATTTAAATAGCCAAAAAACTATTATGCTTAATATATTTAAAATAATAATATGATACAATATAACATGTACCAATCATCCAAACAAGATGTAAAAGTATTCATGTTACCTATAGAAACCCTTGATATAGTAACTCAAAAATTCTTATTAGAAAATAAGAGAAAAAAAAAGGAAGTAAAAGAATTCAAAGGCAAAAGCCCTCCAAATTCTTCCTCTCCAATTACAACCTCTTCGCCGCTATATATCCATTGCGACACACACATCTCCGCGTGCGAGTGTGTGAGAGAGAAACCCCGAATTTCACAGGGAAGAGCGCCACCTCTCCTCCATAGCCATTTCCACAGCCATAGCCCATATGCCGTAGCGCTCTCTCTCTCCTCCCCCTCTCACTCTCTATTCCATCATCTCCGTCAGATAAACCCTAATTCTCTCTTCCTACAACCTGCGAAGTCATGAATTCCGAGTCAACTCAGTATCAACAAGCCCAGCTGGCCGCCATACTGGGAGCCGACCCGGCACCATTCGAGACCCTAATCTCCCACCTCATGTCAACCTCCAACGAGCAACGATCCCAAGCTGAGTCAATCTTCAACCTCATCAAGCAGAACGATCCTAATTCACTTTCTCTCAAACTCGCCAATCTTCTCACTTCCTCCCCACACATCAAGCCCCGTGCTATGTCCGCTATCCTCCTTCGTAAACTGCTAACTCGTGACGACTCCTTCATCTGGCCCAAACTCACCGAGTCTACTCGGTCCAGTATTAAGTCTGTCCTCCTCACATGTATCCAGCGTGAAGAATCCAAATCGATTATCAAGAAATTATGCGACACCGTTTCCGAGCTCGCTTCGTCCATTCTGCGGGAAAATCAATGGCCTGAACTGCTGCCGTTCATGTTTCAGTGTGTCACCGGCGATTCACCTAAGTTACAGGAGTCTGCATTTCTGATATTTGCTAAATTAGCACAATATATCGGTGAGATTTTGGTCCCATATATAAAAGATTTGCATTCGGTGTTCCTGCAGACACTGAATAATTCCCCCAATCCGGATGTGAGGATTGCGGCATTAAGTGCTGTCATCAATTTCATACAGTGTTTATCCAGCTCAAGCGAGAGGGATAGATTTCAGGATCTATTGCCTGCTATGATGAAAACATTGACCGAGGCCTTGAACAGTGGTCAAGAGGCTACAGCACAAGAAGCATTGGAGTTGTTGATTGAATTAGCAGGGACTGAGCCTAGGTACTTGAGGAGACAGCTCGTGGATGTAGTAGCGGCTATGTTGCAGGTAGCTGAGGCGGAGAGCCTAGAGGAGGGGACAAGGCATTTGGCAATTGAATTTGTGATTACCTTGGCCGAGTCTAGGGAACGTGCTCCAGGAATGATGAGGAAATTGCCGCAGTTTATTAGTAGGTTGTTTGCTATTTTGATGAAGATGTTATTAGATGTTGAGGATGAAGCTGTTTGGCATAGCGCTGAAGCTGAGCATGAGGATGCAGGGGAAACGAGTAACTATAGTGTGGGGCAGGAGTGTTTGGATAGGTTAGCTATTGCATTGGGTGGTAACACTATTGTTCCTGTTGCTTCAGAACAGTTACCTTCTTACTTGGCTGCACCTGAATGGCAGAAGCACCATGGTGCTCTCATTGCCCTTGCTCAGATTGCTGAAGGTTGTTCCAAGGTACTGATGAGATATTTGTTACCATTGTTTATTTATCTTAAAAAGACTTAATGAAACGGGCCTGAGTATGTACTCTACATTCAGGGAAATATTTATCCTCAGTATATGAGGGTTGATAAAAGACAGATATATGCATATACCCTACTAGTTGATTGATATTTATTGAGGACCTTGTCTTAATGAACTTAAAAACTTTTTCACCAAATTTATGGCAGAGTTTTTGTGCTTTTTGATGCACTCTAAGTGTATGCATGCATCTATATTAGTTGTCCTACATACCCTATTATCATTACTGAATGATCTGCTTCATGTCATTTATTGCTTTCTCTCATTGGCCATTGTTGGTATTCTTCTCATTAGTGCCTAAAGCTAATCCCGTAAAGAGTTGCTTTTTACTTTGCGTGTCAAACTGGTTTATCTTTGACTTATACTTTTTTAAACATTTTAAACTTTTTTCTACCATGAAAAACTGTGCTTTGAAGAAAGTTTTTTGATTGGTATATGCTCTGGAGTACTTTAAAGGTAGTTTCCAGATATCTAACCTTCCTTTGTTAAGAGAAAAAAGAGAAGTCAAATAAGTTATGTCTGATATTAAGCAATGTTGACCTTTGTACTCCAAAGCCTGCCATTCTTTTTGGGACGGGTGGAGTATTTTTTGTAATCTAACTACTGTTGGTTTGTTGAACTGTTACCTGCTGTGGTGCTCGTCCAAGTGTTTATTTACAATTGCTGGATTGCATACTCAACAATTGTTTGTTTGTTGGACTGAACACTTCTGCTTACTCTTTTATGGTTTTAACTTGTTATCTTTGATGCTTTGTCTTTCCTGTAATAGGTGATGATTAAGAATTTGGAGCAAGTGGTTAACATGGTTCTCAATTCTTTCCAGGATCCTCATCCTCGAGTGAGGTGGGCAGCTATTAATGCAATTGGCCAGTTGTCAACCGACCTGGGTCCAGATTTGCAAGTTCAATATCATAGCCGTGTATTGCCAGCACTAGCTGCAGCTATGGACGATTTCCAAAATCCACGAATACAGGTTTGTGTTGGTGGCATGGTGACCCCTATTAGATGCTGTAGCTTTTGTGAAAATGTGTTTTAAGCAGTAGCAGAACATAATATTTGACACATATGGGAATTATTTTATGTTTCACATGTGGTTGGAGGTGTTCAAATGGTTTGATTTCATCCCTGTTTGGTTTTCATTGTGTTGCTACTTCTACTTAAGAAAGAGATATTACTTTGGTCCCGGGCTTTCGTCTAGTGGTAAGAGCACATAACGTGATGTGTAGGTTAGGCACATGTCTTGAGTTCACACCCTTCCACAGACAAAAACATGGTATTTAAGTGGAATTGTGCCGGGGATTTCTCGGTTATAGAAATAAGTGATATTGTTTCAGTATATTTGGTTGATCATTTGCATGGTCATTTTTTTGGTTTGATCAAATTAAGAATGATAGATTACTTTGTTATTTATATGTTAACCTTCCTGATTAATTATTAAGGATGATCATTTCTTTTCTCCAAAAATATATCTTCATACACCCAACTATGGGAAATGTGGATCAATCACTCCACTTTGTGACGCGTATATCTTTACACATCTAGAACGTTAGATGATGCTTTTAAATAAACTTCTGAAATAATGTAGTTTTTGGTCTTGGCTTTTTAATGGTACACTGCACTTCCAAATATTTAGATATTTACTCTGAAGCGACAAGGGTGTTTGAGGTTCTATGTTAAGTGTTTGGCTTAGATGCATGCACCACCAGCACTGATTTTTCCTTTTGCAATTTGGGATATGCACAGGCACATTCTGCATCAGCTGTCCTCAACTTCAGTGAGAACTGCATGCCAGAAATTCTGACACCTTATCTAGATGGAATAGTTAGCAAACTTCTTGTACTTCTGCAGGTATGACAAACAAGAGAACATCATATTATAAACTCGCTATTGAAAAGTGCAAGAGATTCATTGGTTTCTTTTTCTTTTTTAATATCTTCTGAAACACAGAATGGCAATCAAATGGTGCAAGAGGGAGCATTAACTGCTTTGGCTTCCGTAGCTGATTCATCCCAGGTATTACCTTGTTGTGTTTTTTTATGAGTACCTTGTTGCAGTTACTCTGTCCATTATATCTTGAGTTCAGTTTGGATGATAATGGCTAATACATGATGTTTTAATAGGAGCACTTCCAGAAGTACTATGATGCTGTAATGCCGTATTTGAAAACTATCCTTGTAAATGCAACTGATAAATCTAATCGCATGCTTCGAGCCAAAGCCATGGAGTGCATAAGTCTGGTAGGGATGGCTGTAGGAAAAGATAAATTCAGAGATGACGCAAAGCAGGTCAGTATGAGAATATGAACATATGGCCATGATAAGCTTCCTGCCATGTTCTCCAGTTTTAACTTGAGATAGAACTTTCTAGTTTTATATGGTTAGACACATCTGTTAGTGCCCTTATAGATATGTGGCTTCATTTGTTTTTATCCAGATTGGTCCAATTTTCAAAGCATTAGACCATAGAGCTTATTCTTAAAGCTTTGTATTCATTAAGGTTATGGAAGTGCTTATGTCATTGCAAGGATCACAAATGGAGACAGATGACCCTACTACTAGTTACATGCTACAGGTATGGGTACATCACTTGGTTTTAAATCTGGGAGCTTCATCTTAACATGGTCACACAACATTTTTTGTTACATTGTAGGCTTGGGCCAGACTTTGCAAGTGCTTGGGACAGGATTTCCTTCCATACATGAGTGTAGTCATGCCTCCTTTGCTTCAATCTGCTCAACTAAAGCCTGATGTGACCATATCATCTGCAGATTCTGACAATGAACTTGATGATTCAGATGACGATAGGTAAATCTCTTAGAATGTAGTTTGCCTCCTATTTAATTTAGAAAGTTATTGACATTCCTCTAAGTTCTGGTAATTACTATATTCAATCTTGTATAGATCTTTTCCGGGGAGGGGGGGGGGGGGGAGTAGAAGACAGAAATGGCAAATAATGTGCCATATGAGACTTTGGGCTTATGACTAAAATTGCTAATTACTTCTCCAGGCCACTAAATATGGTATATGCATATCCCACGTTTAGTATAGTTACCACGAGGGTTATCCGCACTAGTTTGTTAAAGGTAACAGAGTCATTATAATACTAAGATGTGATGCTAGAGGTGGATTCTTTTGCATCAACTGATGTTTTCTTATGGAAGTCGATTACAACTGTGACCTTTTATTACTTTCATTAGTTTTCATATAGAATAAATTTTGAGGACATAGTTTGCTATGTTAGGACTTTGGTTTTATGGATGGCTACTGTCATGGGCTCGTTTTGTGTCACTCTAAAACGGCCCGCGCGGCAGCCAAGCACCGGCTTGACTTCTGCTTGCTCCAACACTCAGCCAAAATTTCAGCAACTTTGGACTTTGATTAATTTCGACAGTATTTCAACGTAGTAAACTTTAGACTGATTTAGGCAACCAAAATATAGTGAAGGGACAGAAATAAAACGTGAACACAAGACACACAATATACATGAACTCTTTTCCAACTTTGTATTTAGCTCGAGAATACAAAGAAAACTCAAACTCAAAGTACACTCCGCGTACAAAAATGAAGATCACTCTTGACCCTCACAAGACTACTCTTAGCCTTAGTGTTTTCACTCTTGAAAACAAGACTTAGGACTCTTACTAAATCAGAAAACATGCACTCTACACGTTTTCACTCTTTAAGTGTCTCCCACATGTTTTTCTCTATCTTAGGACTTAGGACTCAGGACTCTTCCTAAGTCAGAAAACATGCCCTCGTCACGTTTTCCACTCTATTGTGAGCTCTCTCACGTTTTTCTCCTTCTTAGGACTCTTCCTAAGTCAGAAAACATGCTATCGTTACGTTTTCCTCTCTATTGTGAGCTCTCTCACGTTTTTCTCCTTAAGTCACAAAAGAGAAGGGTGCTGCCCATTTATAACACATGAAAACAACCCCATTACACAATAGTTGCCTAGTTTTTAGGCTTGCACTTGCCCACTACTTTATCCTAAGTATAGTTGACACCCCCAACTACTAGGAACATGTTTAGATCATGGGATCATGGCCTCAATTCGTGCTAACTCCTGCCAGCATGATAGACAAAGCTCAACCGCTGCCCATGTGCACAGCATGTGCCGATAACCGCCGTTTGACTTGGTCCATTCTCATGTTGTTGCCCAATTTCGTGTGTTGGCTTGGACCAGGCGCCAATGCCATTATATCCAGCTGCATTGTGCCCCAATTTGCCTTAACATTGCCTACGAACTTGGCCCGTTTGCCGCAATTCGAACCCACGCCAAATCTGCCCGCACATTGCCTTTCCGTTTGCACATTTGCTTGTCTATGCCTATCCGTTTCTGCCATGTCTTGGCATCAATGCCTCATGCCTTGATGCTATAATCATGATCATGTGCCATCCGTAGCCTGTCAAGCCCTTGCCAAGCTGCCTCGCATCCGTTCAAAGCCTTAGCCATTGCTTGCCCGTTTCCCTTTTTGACTTTTGGCGCCACTCTTACACCAATTTTGCAACACTCTTGCTGCCTCATGACAACACTCTTGTTGTCTCGCCGAGTTCAATTGTTGGAGGTCTAACAGCTACCATGTAGTGATTTAGACAATTGGAGTTTCCCAAAACTTTGTCTAAGTTTAATGTGATGCAGCATGGAGACCATAACTCTTGGGGATAAAAGGATAGGCATCAAAACAAGTGTCCTAGAGGAGAAGGCTACAGCTTGTAATATGCTATGCTGCTATGCTGATGAGCTAAAGGAAGGGTTCTACCCGTGGATTGACCAGGTTGGTATCATTAATTACTTGGATGTCTTATATGGCATTGTTTATATGACACTGAGTGAAGTCTTTTATTGCATTTCGAGTTAAACAAGTATGCTAATTCTTGAAACAGGTCGCTCCTACATTAGTTCCGCTTCTGAAATTCTATTTCCATGAGGAAGTCAGGAAAGCTGCAGTTTCAGGTGGGATTCTGTTATATCTTTTTTATTCTGCTCTAGTTTGGTTATCTGTAATTTTTCCATTTACTGAAATGATACTGTATATTTGTTATAGCTATGCCGGAGCTGTTACGGTCTGCTAAACTGGCTGTAGAGAAAGGGATTGCTCAGGGCCGAAATGAGTCCTACGTCAAGCAGTTATCCGATTACATAGTACCAGCTTTGGTGCAGGCTTTGCATAAGGTTGACTTGAGCTTGTTAAATTTTTTTTGTTGAGAATTTTCTGTTGCTTTTATTTTTGCAATTGGAAATGATTATGGTACTTTGGGTTTGGATTGCTAGTTAGTAACAATTCTGCTTCTATCCATTACAGGAGCCTGATACTGAAATATGTGCAAGTATGTTGGATGCATTGAATGAGTGCCTGCAGGTTGGGTATTTTAAGATTGTTCTTTCTTTGATGCCAGTAACTGTAACTTCTATCGAATTATTGGTTTGGTTTCATTGAACTTTTTCTTTTTTTTTTAAATACTCAATATAATAATTTAGTCAACCATTACAGCTTACATTCTTGTCAGATCCATGCTTGATATAGCCTTTTTTTTTCCGATATCTGTGGCTTTACGAAAATCCCAAAAAAATGGCGCTCACACAGTAAATTATATATTGATTGTGTATCATTCTAACCTACTAGTACACCTTTTCCCGAGACTGAAATTAGGCAGTTAGCAAGGTTTAATTGGGATATTGTACTTCAAGCAAAAGAAAACCACTTCAACTCTTACAGAAGAGGGTTTCTGTTCTAGCAGAGCCTCCTTTTTGAGTAAATCTGGAGTTATCTAGCAGACTAGCACAACAGGTGTTGCTCTTGAAAACTACGTTAGTCTGGTCACAGCTAGAAGTTGGTGGTATTAGCAGAAGGCACAGTGGAGTAATGTTGATAGACTTCCACTGGTCTTTTCTGGATTATTTGGAATGAAAGAAATAGAAGGTTATCTGATCGATCTATCAACTATTAAAAGATATATCTATTCCAGTTATACTTTAGGTGCAAAGAAAGAAACGCTTGTTAGTTAGGTTGATCTGATGAATGACTGATTGAACCATCTCAGCAATTTGTATGTATTTTGGACACCATTATGGCGCGTGATGTAGACTTAACAAAAGAATGATGTAGACTTAACAAGATTCCTGTTTATTGATAGTCTACTTTGTATCTTGGGGAACAATTAATTACTAGAAACCTGGAAATGATTGTTGAACTTGCACTTCCAGGACCTAGTTATGTCTTGAAACATATATGAATTTGCTCTTAGTCCTTTGATGCTTTATATTTCAATCTTATTATGAATTTTTCTCTGGACTTCTTCAGATATCTGGACCACTCCTGGATGAAGGGCAGGTCCGAAGCATTGTGGATGAGATAAAGCAGGTCATCATGGCCAGTTCAAGTCGAAAGAGAGAACGGGCAGAGAGAGCAAAAGCGGAAGACTTTGATGCTGAGGAGAGTGAACTGCTCAGGGAGGAAAATGAGCAAGAAGAAGAAGTATTTGACCAAGTATGTTTGACATAAGATTGAAGCTCAAGAATGAGTGGTAGATAAGTTTATCGCTATACATGTCTTTCACATTTAGCAGGCTTATCTTATTGAAACCTGTATAGGTTGGTGAAATATTGGGTACACTAATCAAAACATTCAAGGCAGCTTTCTTGCCCTTCTTTGATGAGCTCTCATCATATCTAATGCCTATGTGGGTAAGTATCTTGCATGGTTTCCAATGTAACACTTGCGAAGTAATTTCTTTTAATTTGGTTATATATCTCATTTGTATTAACTTCCCCTCCTGCTATTAAGGGCAAGGATAAAACAGCTGAAGAACGGAGAATAGCAATTTGTATCTTTGATGATGTTGCAGAGCAGTGCCATGAAGCAGCTTTAAAGTAAGTCTATTTTGTGCAGGTTGTCTTTAATTGGAGCTATTATGATGTGAATTTAGACGCAACTGTTTCCTCATGTGCGATCTAGGTATTATGACACATATCTTCCTTTCCTTTTGGAAGCATGCAATGATGAGAGCCCGGATGTCAGACAGGTTTGTATATGCTAAATGGTTATGGCCTACTTTAGACAATTTGGAATGCTAATTCATTTATCTGAACCCCATTAATGTCATATCCAGGCTGCTGTATATGGACTTGGTGTATGTGCAGAATATGGTGGCTCTGTTTTCAAGTCTCTAGTAGGAGGTATTGTATGCTGTTGGAAACCTTTCCTTTTTTCCTGGAGCAGTAGGGAGGGTGGCATGTGTAATGTGCTCTATTTTAACTTCATTTCATTACCTTAATTCAGAGGCTCTGTCAAGGCTCAATGTTGTTTTAAGGCATCCAAATGCTCTACATTCTGAGAATGTAATGGCATATGACAATGCTGTTTCAGCATTAGGGAAGATATGTAATTTTCATCGTGACAGCATTGACTCGGCCCAGGTATTTTTTCTGTAAATCCTAACTTTATTTTGTCAATGTGCGTACAAATTCTACAATTTTAGCTAGGTTATGCATGAAATAAATTGTGCTTGGATTGAATGGGTGAGGTGTTATTATTCCCTTTTTGCAATGTGTCAATGTTCAAGCGTTCGGAACACTTCTAATAACTATTTCAGTAAGAGTAGAGACTTTAAATCTAATCTAATTGGTGATTGGACGGCACAGATCTTTTTTTATAAACAATTTATGTTGCTTTTTAGTGAGAATGGAAAGCAAGCAATTTCTGTGTTCCATCAATCACATACTTTATAGTTTCTTGAGTCCTATTCGCTTAACCTTATACAAGTTTCTTTGATTTTGCTATAACACTAGCCTTTGCTTGTTGTTGGAGAACCTTGTAATGTTATTATGATTTGTTTGATTCTCACACCAGAGACTTTTTGGCAGGTTATTCCTGCTTGGTTGAATTCCCTACCGATAAAAGGTGACCTGATCGAAGCCAAGGTTGTTCACGACCAACTTTGTTCAATGGTCGAAAGGTATTGGACCGTTTGCTGTAACTTGTATCCTGTTCATAGGTTATGGATCAAAGATGTCAATCAATTTGTTGGTGGTGTTAAGCTATAGTTGTCTTGGGTTCTGTGAACTGATAGGTTGTTCTACTTATTTTCAGCAATTGCTTAATTGCTCCACATATTATCATTAGTTCCATCAGATCCAAATGTGCATATATGCAAATGAATTGAATACAAAGGCATGGGGCATTTGGTTGGAAAACTGGTGCAACTTTTTTTTTTTTTTTGCATTTCTGTAGTTTGTTTTTCAGGCTTAAAAGAAATTCTAATTTGAAAAACCTGACAGGCTACTTTCAACCAATTCTCCAACCAAATGCCAATAATCTAGTTTTAGGCTTTTAGCCAAACATAGAAGGGCCAAATATACCCCTTTACTATACGAAAATGATCAATCTTACCCTCCGTTATGCTATCAGTACAAAAGTACCCCTAATGTTACCCAAGTGGGGCAAATATACCCCACCTGCCTTCTCCGTAGAAAATGTCCAAGGTGGACACTGCATCTCGCGTGGCACTAACAATTTACCGAGGTGGACATTATGTGGCATGCCACCTCACTGCCCCAACCCATTTTGCACGTCCACCACACTTCTTCAACAGCTAGTCCTCCCCCCCTCCCCCCCCTCCCCCCCCCCCAAAAAAAAAAACAAAACAACATCAACACCACTATGATTGAGAGAAGTTGAGGTGGTGAAAAACTGAAAATGGTGATGCTCACTTGCAGGTACAGCAAAGCTCAATCAGCCCCTGCATTTTAGAGTCCTTCAGTGATTCTTTCTCTCTTGCGCCCATTATTATTTGGTGCATTCTGATTTACCACACTATTTAATGAATTTTTAGTTTTTTTTCCTCTATTACAATTCTTTGTATCCATGACTATGTAATGTTCAATTTATGAATAAAAGATGAACTATTTTATTGTAGTCCTTCAAAAAACTATGAATATTTGAAACACTAGTACTTATTAACATGCTGCATAATCCTGTATTTCTCCCTTCTTTTGTGTGCAGTCAAATTCCAAAATAAGATTCTACTTGGAAAGAGAAATTAAAACAAATCATACTTAGAGATCAATTCTTGTTGGTCGAGTAGAGTCGGTGCTTATATGCTATCTACAAGTAGTTAGGAAGAAAGCATTTGATTATGTTTTCAATACATCTGAGGGGGTCGACTTCTTGTTTCTTTTCTAGGATTTGTGCCACCATGTCAAATTGTATTAATGTCTGAGTGAAGGTGAAAGCGGTAAAAATATTGAAATTGATGGTTGCAATGGCGGTGATGGAAGAGGTGCAAAGAAGAAATGTGGAGGGTGTAAAAAAGGTTGGGGTGGTAAGGCGGCATGCCACGTAATTTCCACCTCAGTAAATTTTTAGTGCCACGCTGGATGTAGTGTCCTCTTTGGACATTTTTGACGAGGAGGGTCATATTTGTACCACTTGGATAACGTTAGGGTATTTTTATACTGATAATATAACGGAAGGTAAGATTGATCCTTTTCGCATAGTAGAGGGGCATATTTGGGCCTTCTCCGAGTTAATAATGGTTAGGAGTTTAGCATTCTAGTGGAGCTGCAAAGACATTTTTAGTTTGTGTTACTTTGTTTAGGTCCGATGAAGCTTCTAAATACATTTCTTAGTTGCTCTGGACTAGATGCTACTCACATATGATGTTTTATTTCACAAGGTAGCCCATCCATATAGCATAGTGGAAAGCCGACAAAAAGAGTTGTTCCCATAGCGTTACATAGGTTTAGCTTAGCCCTTGCTAAGGATTCAATCCAGGGATGCTTGGGACCATCTCTGCTAATAAGGTTTAGTTTTGATGATAAAATATTTGTCAAAGAAAATATTCCCTTTAATAAAGTTGGAGTATATTAATCCTTTCCTCATAACACTTGTAAGTCTCTTTGAGCGATGGCTGTTTTATCGGTCAAGATCATCTTGACCTGCTTTGACAGCAGTCAATCCACTTTTCCTCTCTGTGTCAGGTAGCTTGTCATCTGATTCTTTATGTTTTAATCATATTTCCTGCTTGCAGGTCTGACAAAGAGCTTCTGGGTGCCAACAACGAGTACCTCCCAAAAATTGTTTCAGTTTTTGCTGAGGTTAGCTATTTACACTATCCGTTTAGGTTGATACTAATAGCATTCTTCAAACAATCCCCAATTCTGAACCAGTAGTTGTTGGATCAATTGTTCATTTGAAAGTCAAGGATGATGCTTATCCTATTTTGTTTTGTTTTTTCTTTTTTGGATTCTTGTTTTCTTTGTTTCGGTTGGTAGTGGAGCGATGGAAACATCTTTTTCTGTCTCTCTTTTGATACCTCACTGATAGTTGTCTTTCACCCTCTCTCTATGCCCATTTTTTAGATAGATGATTGAAATTCAAGAATTTTGTTTTTATCGGCCCTTAGCATGTTGCAATGTGATCTTTTTCCCTGTAGGTTCTATGTGCCGGTAAGGATCTGGCGACAGAGCAGACTGGTAGTAGGATGATTACTCTGTTGAGGCAGCTTCAGCAAACACTACCACCGGCCACCCTGGCTTCCATATGGTCATCCTTGCAGCCTCAACAGCAGGTAGCACTGCAATCAATGCTATCGTCGTAATGCTGTGGAAGCTAACAAGCTTTTCTCCAATACGATGAGGCTGCCGGACCTGTAGCTACGTGTGAATCAAATATTTGATACTCCATTCTTTCTCATTATTGTCATTCATTTGGGCTTGAGTCTATGTGCCGACTTGCTGTTGGTTTGGCAAAGCATGCGAGCAAAGTTGGTAACCTTTATATTTTGTCTGTAGAATGTGTATATTAAAAGTTTTGCGGTTGAGTGTTGCTTCTGTAAGGATAGGAGCATTAATGAACATGGTTTGCGACATTTTATTGGTCAAATGTGTAAGGTTCAAGGAGGGAGACTGCACTTGTCACAGTTTTGGTCCAGTCATCTTGTTTTCATTATACATTTTGATATTATGAAAGGGTACAATATAAATGGTGATTCATTTATGCTTTGGTTGTGATTATTTCATGCCTTTATCAATCTGTTTATTCTTCCTAAAGTTATATGTGAATACCACTTCAGCTGTACACCTGATACAGTGCCTTGCATTGCTGTTGTAATACATGTCAGACAATCGGATCATTTGCAGCCTGCCCTACGTGTGAGAAATTGAAGGCAGTGGTTGGATTTGCAGAGGTGGTTGCTTGCCATAAAACTCCCTATCAAGTAAAAAATGTCAAAGTGGTTATGTTATTGGCTATTTGGCTTGTGATAGGCAGTGGGTTGTGTGGGGGTAATGTTGGGGATTGGGATGGACTATGCACCTTTTTTTGGAGTTCGGAATCACGTTTTACCTTAGCGGCCATTTATATAAATCGTGCTTTATCTGAAAGCTTATAAGACGGCTATATAAATCGTGCTTTATCTGAAAGCTGATAAGACGGCTATATAAAGTACGGTTTATTAATGCATACGCAGTAACAAACTGTGCTTTACCTATATAAGTATTGTCTCCTTCCCTTTCCCCCCTCATATTGGAGACAAATAAAAAATCTCAATTTAATAAAAAGAACAGCAGTCCCCCCCTCTCCCCTCCCCAAATTAACTCGATAAAAAATCCGTGTGGATCCCACCCGTCCCACAAAAACTAATCAAAATTGAATTCATATCCTAGTTAAGTCTTCTATTATTTTGAGTTGCTTGTTTGGAATTAAAATTTTAAATTTTCAATTCTTTAAAAAACATAAATCGAGGTATTCCGATTTAGTTTATGTTCAAACTCGTATAAATAATGCATATTAATTGTTTTTAATGTGTTCCATGATGTTTTGTAATTTTTTTTTTTTGCGATAAAAACCGTATGTTATTTTTATTTGGACTAAGATATTAATGTTCTAAAATAATATATAAAAATTGTGAAATCATTATTATTTGTTAATAAAAATGTTAATAAATTACTATTACTGTTTATACGTATTTTTGTGAATGTTTTGTGATTAAAACGTATTTGTTGTGTTCCATCTAGTTTATCTTATTTATTTGCTTAAAAACTAGTAATATAGTGCCCTTTAAGGTAGTAAAATGTAATGTCTTTTACCGTAGTATAATATAGTGCCTTTTGGCGTAGTAAAATGTAGTGCCTTTTAGCGTAGTTTCCCTGTAGTTTTAGTATCTCTTATACTCAAAAATACGCCAAAGTAATTGATAGATCAAACACAAACTATGTCCAATTATAGTCAGCATATAATTGGTGCTACTGGGCTGCAAAGATCGAGCCTGGAACCCATATATGAATATTTAATAATAAATACTGAATAATTATAAAAATTAATTATTTAATTTACAAACATATAAAATTATAAAACTAACATGTAAAATAATAAAACTAACACAGAAGAATTCAGGATATATTGGTATTACTAGGCTCCAAATATCGAGCCTGGAACCCATATGTAAATATTTAATTAGAAAATTAATTATTTCATTACAAACTAACATATAAAATTATAATAAAACTAACATATACAAGAATTCAAGATATCTTGGTGCTACTAGGCCGCAAATAACGAGCTTGGAACCCATATATGAATATTTAATTATAAAAAATCATTATTTAATTTATAAACTAACATGTAAAATAACAAAACTAAAACAGAAGAATTCAGGATAAATTGGTGCTACTGGTCTACAAATATTGAGCTTGCCCATATGTGAATATTTAATTATAAAAATTAATTATTTACAAACTATCATATATAATTATAATAATACTAATACATACAAGAATTCAGGATATCTTGGTGCTACTAGGCCGCAAATAATGAGCGTGGAACCCATATATGAATATTAGTTATAAAAAATAATTATTTAATTTACAAACTAACATATAATATTATAATAAAAGTAACACAGACAAGAATTCGGGATATTTTGGTGCTACTGGACCTCAAATAACAAGCATGGAACGCATATATGAATATTCAATTATAAAAAAATAATTATTTAATTTACAAACTAACATGTAAAATTATAAAACTAACATGTAACTAATGTTGTTTAATTTACAGTAGACGACATAAACGTGCCGCCTATTCATCCCGGACCTTCCAACGATGAGCTACTCTCATTACAGGGAGTCCGCCCACATATGGGAGGGAGAGTTACTGACCCAGACTCTCCGCGTCAGGAGAGTGGACGACATGTGAGACTTTTTGCATGACAGAGTTCTCCATGCCCGTGTAATCATACACCTGCATGAGACAGGTTTCTATAGGATTTTGGAGATCGGGTGCCTGCAACTTGATTGGTCTTTAGTCACGGCCCTGATAGAGTGGTGGCGACCGGAGAAGCACACATTCCACCTGCCTATTGGCGAGGCTACCATCATACTGCAGGACGTGGAGGTTTTATATGGGCTGTCATTGCTCGGCCAACAGACTTATGTGGGGGTCTTCTGTCCCATTGATATGCCTTGATATTATGGAGCATCATGCCACCGAGCGGGTACTTTGCCAGTTTGACAGGCTGTAGATCGCACCAACACCGCCCACCTGGCAAACCACACATTACCAGTGGGATGATCATACCGGGGTGGACAACACATATTTGCCATGGCTACACGAGCAGATATTTACTTGGGACCGATGATTTGACCTAATTCTCCCCCCTTCACCGAGTTGAGCGGATACTGAGCATGATTTTATGGGCTGGTACATCGGCGTTACCCAATTTTTCGTCAGGAATCCCATTTATCGAGTTGGCGGTTGGTACGTTCCACACTCCGGGAGGCATGCGACATTGCTATATTTTTTGGTTTCTTACTTATAATTGTGATCTAGTATTCCGTAACTTATATTTTACACATTGCTCAGACTATTGGCCTACATTTATTCCACCAGTTGGGACTGCAGATGCAGCAACATGTCGGTAAGGGAGGGGCCATTTTGCAAGAGTATGGATGGCAAGATACAAAGCTGGATACCCGGACACTGTATCGAGCTAGAGAGAACGAGCACTTAGAGCATGTCCCTGCTTATGTAGCGCTAGAGCACTACCATCGAGGCATGCCTATCCCACGAGCGAGAGGAGCACGAGGCAGGGCTGTCCTATGAGGCAGGGTTATCCCACGGGTCGTGGGAGCCGGTGAGGAGGTGGTCCCCAGCAAGGGGGAGATGAGGCACATGTTCAGGCACCTATTGAGGATGTTGGAGATGATCTGCCAGGTAACTTGCATTACCCAAATGAGCATCATAGCAGCATGTCGTCATACAGCCTTGAGCTGGCGTTAACTCCAGCATCATCGCAGATGACCTCCTCAGATCCATTATTGATCACGGGCATGAGTATTATGGGAGATTGGGCGAAGTTCTTTTCAGTCCCATCAACTTGCTGAGGATCGACCGACCCGAGATGTGGATGGTGGGCGCTGACTGAGTTATGGCTCATCGTCGACGGGTGTTGTGGATCTTTCCCAGGCACAAGTATGTTTATATTACTATTAAATTTAAATTTGTTTTGACCTTATTGATTCACCATAAATAACTTTATTATTATATTATTAAGGCTTAATACCAACCTATCACAGAGGGCACTTTGTGCGATGCTGAGCAGGATGTGACGGATGCTCATATTCTGGATCCCGACGAGACCTTGGTAAGATTTTTTTTTTGATCTAATACGTACATTACTAATATATATTTTAATATACTAAGATGACTTGTTCTTTTGTAGGTTATGATGGATTGATGACCCTTTCTACCGATCCTGCTAGCGCTACTGACGATCATGCTGCACCGCATCCTCCGATAAAGGGGCGGCGTAATGAGGATGATCGTGATAGCGTAGCCGGACGGGATGTGATGCGCCTCAGGCCAGCGGATGCATTGAACCACACAAACTGTGGAACATATTGATTTTGTTTTGTATTTATGTATGCTATGTAAATATTATTTTATGTAAATAATAATAACAATCTTTTATCTTTATATAATATGCGCATTATGTCTTTATTTTCTCGTTTCTTATTTATTTTAATACTACAACACAAACACAAACATAGAAACTTAATATAATTTAAATTCATTACAATTAATGAAAACACATAATACGAGCAAAGATAAAGTCCTACACTAAACACATACATGACATTGTTTAGTAACCACCGTTCATTATTCTCTGCCCCAACCACTTAAATTTCTCACCAACTTGATTTTTCTTCTTCCACCTCTTTGAGTTTCTCTTTCAACTATGCAATTTCTCATTTATATTCTCGTTCATATTCCCATTGTTTTTTGGTCAAATCATGAAGATACTACAAATATTTTTTGTAGCTTCCTGCTCACAAGGTTCATTGTTGATACCCAATTTTTTCCATAAACTTTTTCCATATAATTTTGTCAAATATACTTTATATATATATATGTGTAAGCATGTCCAAGTATTTTACTATTTTTCTAATTTTTAAAAGATTTTTAAACCAATTTATTGCCCTATTTTAGCAATACAAAAACCAATAAGTGTTCCTCAAATTATTATTTTTGTAATTAATTTATTTTATTATTATATTTATGTCAAAATATAGCTAAGGTAATTTTTACTCATTTTTTAAATTTTATATAGCATTTTAAAGTTAAATTGCATATAATTACAATTTTAACATATTTTAAGATTTAATTGTGTTTATAATTACAAAATGGATTCTAGTATTTTTAACATAGTATTTACATATTATTAATGGATTTGGTACTTGTAATTGTTTTTAGAAAATTATTTTACTATTTTTTAAAATAAATAAGGGGAAAAGTGGCTATTTAAATGCTAGCCAAATTTTATTTCAATTATAACCTAAATTAATCCCCAAATTAAAGCCCAATTTCAAACCCCACTGTGTGGCCCAAATCCTAAGTTCACCGACGTACGACCCACTCAAATAACCCACCCAGACCCTTTTCTTTTAATTCTCACACTCATTCATTCCGTTTTTAATTATACAAACCCCACAAACCCTAAAAATATAGCTCTCAATCAGCGGCCTTTGAACCCCTTCATCTCTCAAACTCTCTCGAACCTTCCTGGAACCCTAATCGTCTCCTATCATCTTCAACCATGAAACCCACCGGAAACCATGTCTTCTCAGGCTATGAGGTCATATACTCACCTCCTACTACTCCTGTGTGCTCAATGCTTGAAGATTCGAGGCCAGACCTCAAAGTTCTTCATCTAAACCTTGGCTGGCTTGAATTTTCATGGCCATCGCCGACCTTGCTCCGGCGTATTCTGGTCTTCTAAGCCTGATTCTTGTTTCTCCGACTCCGCTCAGTGACCTTTTTAAAGCCTTTCTCATTTTAGGGTTCTTCTGAAACCTTAAATGTTTTCCTCAAATCTTTCTAGATTTGTTGTATATCTATGCTTTATTTGAGTTTTCAAACACTTTTCCTGGCTTTGCTTTAAAAAAATACTTTAAAAAAGCCACCTCTTTTTGATCTAGGGTTTCTGAAATGTTCAAATGTTTCTATGATTTTTGCTTTGTTGTTTATGTGTATTTTTCTCTGTTGTGTTCTCGTAGCATGTTCTTATATGCTTCTCTTGCTATATTTTCCTATATTGTGGTCTCTTAATATCCTACTGTGCTCCTATATCCCTGTGCTGCATTTTCTATATCCCGTTCTTCTACTGTATTATTGTGTTTTCTTCTATCCTGCTCTTACATATTTGTCTCACTGCATTTTCCTATGTGTTCTTTTGTTATGCTTTTCTAGTGTTCTTGTGTTCTTCTACTATATTTTTCACCAAGTTCTTAAGGCTCTTTGTTTGCCTTTTGCTGAATCTTGTTTGGGTTCTTCTTTTAAAAAAAGACCTCTTTTGTATTCTTAAATATTTTATTGTTTTTTTCTCTCTTCTGAACTTTGGTTAAGTTCCTTCTAAAAGTATTTTCTTCTACTATATTTGCTATTGTGTTCTTAAGTGTTCACTATTTTCTCTTCTACTGAACCTTGTTTAAGTCCCTGGATTTTCTTAAGCATGTTTCTTCTACTATCATGTTGATCTCTAGTCATGCTTCAAATCATCTTCTTCTCTCTATTTGCTTTAAACCTTCTACTATGTTTGCATGTGTTCTCATGAGATTCTGAAAGAAACCCCTGAGCATGTTTCGACTACGTACTTCCTCATCTTTGTATTTGATTCAAGGTGGAACCCTAGAATTTGGGGGGTTCTGCCGAGGTTTGATCATGTGATTGAACTAGGGTTCTAGTTTAAAACCCTTGACTCTCTGAGACCGACTTGTTGAACTAAGTCTGAACTTCTTTGCTCTGAACTTTTAAATTTTTTCTATGCTAGATACTTCTACAAATTAAGATGACAGTTCTTTCACGTTTAAGCATGTCTGTATGCTTTATATGTGCGACAAATCTTTCTTGAAAGAGGTTTTTGAATAAGTGATTGATTCAGAATCTCCTTTTAATAGTTCTAATTGATTGTTACTGATGCTCCTTAAGTTAAAACCTTTTCCACCTTTCTAGCTTGGTTCATTCATGTCAAATATTTTGATTTATGATTTGTTGGCTGTTAATTGTTCCTCTTCCCTTAAATCATGCAACCGTGTGTTTCAAAGATTTTGTCCTTAAATAGCTTTTGTGTATCTGCCCCTAATTTACTACTTTGTACAAAGTGTTTATTTAAATCCTTTCCTTATATAGTTTTATCTGTTTGAGTATGAATCCGTTTATTAAGGGAAACCTTGTGTAATTGATTTACAATCAGTCTTCAATTATTCCCTTACCTTATTTGCTCATGAATTTCATACTATAAATACATGACCTTCTTTAACACAAAGCATACACGATTAACACACTTTAGACTTCACCATTTCACAATCTCGCATTTAAAGTATTTTGTCTTCCTGTTTTCACTTTGGCTTTTACAAGATCACTAATTTTCTTACTTGTTTCCTGAAAACTGGTATGCTTTGATTTAGTTTTTCTACCTCATCCTTATGTTTTTGCTTTACAGCTTCTACAATTTTGTCTAATTTGCTGTCTGTGTTCAGTGTCAAATATATTGTTATCTTTGGATCTGTTGATGTTGTAAATCCCCATACCCCATACCCTTCTATGTGCTTGAGTTAAGGTTCAAGGCATGGAAACATTTAAATTGTTGCTCATGTATAGACCTGATCCTTTAATAAGTCCTAACTCCCAAACAATGTGGCCAACATAGCTGGTTGGTGTGTACCAGCACCTCTAATTGTTGGGTATGACCACAAACCTGTATTGGTTCTCCCCATAATCCCCTTTATTTCACTCACATTCTCCTAGCTTCTAAGTTCTGCCCCTCCTCCTGTGAGCCATGCTTTGGGACCTTGAGTTCCTTCTGAACTTAGAGACTTGAGGGTTGGCTCTTCTACACTGCACTATGTCCCAACCCTGTAATGAATTTGGGTGTAAGCATTGTCCGAGCCTCATGAAGCTCTTAGGAACTCTGACACACCCAAAAAAAATTATAAAGGCTTTGAAACATTAATCTTTGGAGGTGGTTTGCTTCATAAATCAGACAGGAAGTCTGAATCAGGCTTGCCTTGGTTTTAACTTTCAAAGTTTTGATGTATTTTCCTTTGGATTGTAATATTTATATAACTATTGAGGATGACTAGTGAGAAGGGGAGGGAATAACTGTATACAAAAGGTAGATAACTTGCCTATAGGAATTTCTGATTTCAGCATATCATATAGATAACCTGCCTATAGGAATTTCTGATTTTAGCATATCATGTAGATTACTTGCCTATAGGAATTGCATGAATTCTGCATTCATATAGATATCCTGCCTATAGGAGTTTCTTTCTGAATTTATGCTACATATAGATACCATAACTATAAGAACTTCTGCATTTCCATTTAGATAATATGCCTACAAGACCTTTCTGATTCTTGCATACTCATCCCTCATTAGGCAAATGTGCCTATAGACTTTAATAACCATGCAATAAAATATCTAGTTCGTAATGAAAAATGCAGCACCTAGATAGCATGTTGTTGGATTTCTGCTTTTGTCTATGTCTATAACAGTGTTTAAAGTTAATGAACACATAGAAAGCATGCCAATAGAGATTCTAATCAAATCTGAATTGTCTCACTCGTTTGTAAGTATAAACTATCAGTAGTAATGCATTATCAACTGCATAACTTGTACTCTTTCTATTAAAACTGGCAACTTTTCTTAAATCAACATGTAATAAGTCCATACTCTTATTCCTAAAATCTGTAGATATCATGCCTTTAGGTTTTTGTCTATCATTTAGGCAAGCCTTCGGGTAACTTATAAATTGAATCACTTCTTTTTACTTTATTAACTACAACTAGTAGGCATGACTGACTCCGGCTTCCTATCTGAATTATGTAGCATATCAGTCTGCTACAAATCTTTAAATTTTAATTAGACCTCAAATAGTACGTGTAAGACATGCTAAATTATGTGCCTTCTTTGATTTTAAAGGAGGTTTGTCTGAGACTTATTATTTGTTTATATGCTCTTTCTCCCAAAACTTGCTATATATGTTTTGTTTGTCGCTTTAGTATTTTAACCTTTGAAACTACAAATAAGTCAATGCCTCATTCATTTAGGACTAGTAATCCCAAATACCTCCGGGACTTATAGGAATGTGACGGGAAATGGTATGCAATAGGTAAATGATATTTTCTGCGCTTTAATACCTTAATGGGGTAGGAAAGGGTAGATATAGATATGATGACCAGTGCATTAATACCACGTGTAGCCCCTGTTATGAGGAGTGTTTACCGGGTATTATAATGACATGATCCATATTATTTATAAACCTAGGACCCCCTTCCCCATACTTTTTTACTTTTTTAGAATTTTAAAAACTGCTCAACTTTCAGCTTCTTTCACTTCTTTACTTTATTTACTTGCAACAATATGTGAAAGCCCCCTTCCCTTTATTCGTTTCTTTTCAAAATTTTCAAACTATTTCCTCAAATTTCCAGCTTCCTTTGTTTCTTCAAAACTTTAAATTATTTGCAGCCATAATGTGATAATCTCTCATACTTGAAACTTTTGTTCGCTTATTTGTTACTTAAAGTCACAATTATGGCATGTCCGAGAAGCACACTAGTGGTTCTCGAAGGGTGCCTAACACCTTTCCCCCGAGATAATTTCTAATCCTTCCCCAAATCTCTGGTCTCTAAATCAAAACCCTATTAGTGTGCTAATGCACTTAATCATTAGGTGGCGACTTTTCAATTCAAACTCAATTCCCAAAAGGGAAAGAGTTGTCCGCCCAAAATGTCGCAAACTCGATTTCGCTTGAAAAAAAGGGGGCATCGACATTCATCAAGCCATACCTTAAAATTGTAAAAAGATTTGTTGTTCCCTCCAAACCAGTTTACACAAATCCAGTATTTGCGTCCAGCTTGACCATCATCCCAACAGTTCACCATCATACATGTTTGTCACATTAGCACATTGGTACATACTTGCGGTTAGGCATTTGTTAAAGCAAAAAAGTAACCTTGCTTTTATGGAAAGTTTTGCTATTTGTTATAGTTAAGTGCAGAAAATAACTAGAATGCGCCTTTTATTTATAGGCAAGGAAACATATATAACATAGTATTTAACCCCGTTATATATATTCATACAAAATATAGTATTTAACTGCGCTATGCTTATAGTGTATAACAACTTTTTCGCAGTCGGGAAACTTTTTTTATCGACAAGACGACACACATAATATAATATTTAACTGCGCTATACTTGGCGTATTAAAGATTCATTCTGATACAAAATAGCTTTTTCACAGTCGGACAACTTTTCAGATCGACAAGACAACACACAATGCGTTGTATTTAATTGCGTTATATATATTCACACAAAAAATAGTATTTAACTGCGCTATACTTGGCGTGTTAAAGATTCTTTCTGATACAAAATAACTTTTTCATAGTCGGGCAACCTTTCAGATTGACAAGACAACACATATAACGTAGTATTTAACTGCGCTATATATATATATAGATATATATATATATATATATATATGTATGCATATATATATATATATATATATATGTATATATATGTATATATATATATTCAGTTATTTATCAAACATCTTCCTGCGATGACACTGTAGTTTTCTAATAATTTTAGAGTGAAATTTGAAAGTGAAAGTAAAAATTTTCTGTTTTTAATCCAATACTATTTTTGATTACATGAACAGGAGGGAGAAATTTATTAATTTTATTCAACTGAAAAATATTAAATGTCAACAAGATGTAATAAGATTGTGGAAACATAATTTTATTTGATACATCTTGCAACATAAATAAGTACATACACTTATTATGAAAAATTACGAAAATAAAAAATTACGTGTATCCTTCATAGTTGGGCACATTAGATGAACTTGCAGCAATAGCTGTATTACCACAACCACCCAAATCATCTGAAGGACATTAACGACGATCGTGTCCTGTTTGCGAGCATATACCACATTTATGTCCATAAACGGTGTCACTAACATCTATTTGGTTCCGTATACACGTTCTTTTTGTATTTGTAACTTACACATATAGTCCTTGTTACACAATATTTTAAATAGCTCCGACGGCCAATAATGCTGAGCACCCACTGGCTGCAACTGCCTACTATATGTGTTTAAGTATATAGCAACACTGTACTGCCTATCAACATAGTTGGTTGGCCCTAAACCTGTATGTTGAAAGCACCTCATGGAATGTCAGCACGTCATATGGCAGATGGACAATTTTCCATAAGAACACAACCCGCTGGCTTCATTTATTGTGTGTACATTATTCCTCCGGTGCTAATGGATAACGGTACGAACTTCAAAAATACCTCGGTCATGATCATACTGTAAAAATGAATGTCAATGTGCTCGTCTACTGTATTTTTAAAATCTTTTCATTGGTATTTGCATAAATTCAACACCTCTGTCCATCAATTCAGATGCACCTCTATGCACTTTGCTAACACCATTATTCTAGACTCATCCCACATTGCTGTTCAAATTTCGTCAAAATTTCTTGTGAGGGCATCCACATCCAGCATTTTTGGCAAATTATCAAGGTAGGGAATATTCCTTGAACGAAATGCATGTGGGACTCGTACACTCTTGGTCTAGCGGAAGGTGGAGCATGCTCCCTCGCTAGCTCAGGTTCGATATTCTCTTCCTCCTTATCATCACCGTTATCAGGAAAGGGTGTGTCATCTCCAAACTCATCGGCACTATTGTCATAATCACTATTATATTCCCGACTTTGCATCTTCCGAATCCCGAGTAAATTCGTCGTCTACGGGAAACTAAGTGATGTCAGGACCATTAAGTTGCTCGTTTTCACTACACATACAAAAACATAATAAAATACTCAAATTGATAAATAATTTACATATAGCTGTATCGCTTCACTTACAAGTCGTAATGTGTTGACATTCCATGATGGCCATTATCCTATTGGTGATAACTCCTCGATGGACCTCCGTGATCCAACACACCAAAGCTATGCATATTCCAACTTGGTGCGGTTTCATAACTTGTAAAATTCATATCTGGGCGGTACCTCCTGTGGAATATATGAGTGTTAATATAAATTCACTACAATAAAATTAAATATCGTAATACAAAGGAAAATTGAAGTTTACCAGTCATCTTGTGAATTATATAAAGTAGGAGAGAAATTATTTCCTGCTCCTCATTCCCCCGAGGAGATAAGTTTAGATCTGGACAAACTCTTTCAGTACGAACCTGTTGGGCTAAAACTACTCCAGTATGACCTCCTGATGATTGAGGGTTATCCATGCTTTGCGCAACATCATTATTGCGAACTCTTCATGCTTCACGTACATTTCTAACATTTTTATCAAAATAAGTTTTCTGTATTCATCCGAAGTCCCCAAAAAATCTCTGAGAGTTTCATCATCCTCGATGTTAAACTCAGCGTAACAAGCAACCCCTTGCGGGATTACATAATACGGATATCTTCCGGTTATTTTAAGATTCACCGAACGTTTGCTCAACCTCATTTTATTGCATAACAACGATGCATGTCTACCGTACTCCATTGTAGGTGGCAACTTAACATGAATCTGCGGAGATAAACTATAGCTCATTGAGTTATTCGCAAGCACAACCTCACCCCCTCCCTATTATAATGAAACCCTTACTTTTCACTCTTCAGACATTATGAAAAAAGATTAAGAATTTAACAACAAGAAAAATTTATCACAAAGTTAGAGTATTTCTGAATGATTTTTCTCAAAATCTTGAACGCCTTTAAATAAGGCAATGCCCAATCCGGGGGTGGGGGGGTGAGGGGGTGAGGGGGGTGGAAGGGGTCAAATATTAGGAAGTAAAATTTAATTTAAAAGGATATTTACATATTTAAATTATTGTTAAGTCAGTTAAGCGCGAAAGAGTTATTGGTGGGCTCACAAAGCTTGCAAAGCGTGGCTAGTTAACCGCGCTTTATAAAGCAATCTTATGAGCTTCCAGGTAGACCCATAAAACGTGATTCTAAACCACGTTTTACATTAACATTAAGGTAAAACATGATTTATAACCGTATTTTAAATATTTTGATTATTAAGTTTTTTTATATTTATTTAAATATTTTTAGTCCAAAAGAAAATATTTCGATTACTGACTCCCTTTTTTGGTGGAGTCGAAGACTTCTTTAATTTGCATAAAAATCTGTCGCTCTATTCTATTTGACGTTATAGGCTTCACCTGCTATTATTTTAGGCATCTACTCTTAAATTCTTGCGTTTGTCACACGAAGGGTTACTATATGTTTATTAGAAGGGTTAAGACATGGATGTTAAAGGATCGATTGGCAAGAGGCATTAGAAAAAATAATACAAATATTAATTTGATGTATTACTAATATTTTATTTGGTATAGATTTTTTAACCTGTATATTATTATATTTGAATTAGTTATACATCATATTTGGTATTATCCTACGTATAAGTAATGCATAAAAAACTATGGCATTAGTAATATCAAGACCATTAATGCATGCATTAATATGGTTAAAGACAAAATTATCCTTAAAGTTCTTTAAAGATAGAGAATATGAAGGGTATTTTGTAATCAAAAAAAATTATACAATGCATATAATTTTAGCACAACATATCAAACAATAGATAAGAAACAATATATGCATAACTTATGCTTGCATTACTAATTAAATTCATACATTACTAATCCACATATTACTAATACATCTTTTTCTGTATCGTTCTTATACACTCTAACAAACGACCCCAAAGTACCAGAACCTTGAGTATTTAAAGGTGAAGCCTTCAAAAATTTTTGTAGTAATATTTATTGGTATATTGGAAATTAGACTCGTTTCATCCTTGTATAAGATACGAACTTTTCTTAAAATATGAATAGTAGAAACATACGAATACTAACTAATATCTGTTGAGAGCTAACCTGGAACCCAATTAAATTTGTCACCATGCTCTAAATTTCATAATTCACATTGAATTCTTCATCTTGACTCACCAAAATTAGTGTATAGCGTCTTTGAGAGCGTCAAACTTTTATTTTCACTCTTCGTTGTCAGTTCATAATTTATTAAGCAATTTTTACTTCTTATAGTAAAGGTTAATATCTTATTTATTTTAAATAAATATTATTCTAAAAAATTATATTCAATAGATACCTTTTAATATTTATAGCAAAATATAATTTTGGTTATCTCCTACTCCGAAGCCACTAAATACGCTATTCAGTTACACTATTTTATTTCTCTCTCTACTTTGGTATATGTCATTCTCTTCCTCCATTTCATTAAAATTTCCATCTCCTCCTCCTTCTAACGACATCTTCTCTTTGATTCACTTTAATCAATACTTCACAATCTAGCGACTCAATTCCTATATCATGGCCAAAACAATTCCACTCGATTCTCTTTGTGAATAACACATGTATTAGGGAAAATTGTATTCATATGTATAATGATGTATCAAGACACGTGGGATGATCAATAAATTATAGCTACGGTTCAGGAATTACAAATCAGGTACGAGTAAGGAGATAGGAAGAGGCAAGGGGCGGGAGTATCGGCAACCTTCCCTGTTTGAGTTTTCCACATCCGAACAATGGAAAGAATGAATTTGGTTCAAGAAAAGAGTGCAAATACGACATTAAAGAGTATTAAATACTGAATCCGTTCAGGAATATATGCATTCAACGTAATGATCATGTAACGTGACATTTAATGTCATTAGTTACTCATAATAACCTCATTATGACTTAGGCATAACGACATTCCCAAAGGGGCCTATAAAAGGAGAGATATGTAATCGATTGAAACACAAGTTACTATTGAAATATACTTTAATTTACTTGCTTTCTAATAATATCATTCTCAAGTTTCTTTCTTTATATACTTTTCGGTTATCAATAACCCGACTCTTCTAAATTCTAGCTTTGACTAAAATCTATTTTTCAGTTAAATAAATTGGCTCCGTTATCGAAAATTTAATGATCAATTATACCTTAACTTTATTTTCTGTGTTGAATCAACTATGTCGAACAACAACGACAACGCTCAAGGAGATAAAATCAATCAGCAAAATCAGGGAGTTTCGCAAAATAATGACAATCAAGTTCCAATTCCATAAGACTCGCTGCGACAATCTCGTGAAGGAACTCCTGAAAAATCTCACACAGACGGTCAAGTTCAATTTGAGAATGTTGAAACTATAGATGAAGCTTTGCAAAAACTTATCACTACTCAGGTCAACAAGGCTTTACATGCTTTTATTCGTCAACAACCTCCTGCTACACCTACACCTACTCCAAATTGCAATACTTTGGAGAATCCTCATTCCGGCTTGGTTAATTTAGGCAGTAGTGGAACCCCTAGTGAAACACATGAGTGAGACTCACGTAATGTGGTTAATTCAAATTTACAAAATTTAGTATTAATATTGCAGAAACAGCTCATGGAGCAAAGTGACCGCATAGAGCAAATACCCGGGTACCGCCCGTGATCAAAGGGGTAGATATGGATAAATATTCTCAACAGCCCTGGAAGCCAAGTGCTGCTCCTTTCCCAATTCTAAAGAAGTTCAAGATGTCTGATATTCCAAAGTATGATGGAACAACAGACCCGCGAGATCACGTATCGCATTTACAACAGGTGTCAAGGGAAATGATTTGACCAAGGAGATTGAGTCAGTTTTGGTTAAAATATTCGGTGAAACGCTCACTCAAGGAGCACTGACATGGTATGCTCTTTTACCTTATAATTCTATAAATTCGTTTGCTGAGCTTGCAGATCTATTTATTAAAGCACACTCGGGAGCTCAAAAAGTTGAGAAAAGAATGGAGGATATCTTCAAAATCAAACAAGGAGATTCAGAGTTGCTTAGAGAGTTCGTGGATAGATTTCAATGGGATAAGGGTGACATTTCCACGAGTACCTGACAATTGGGAAGCTATAGCCTTCACCAGTAATTTGAATGAGAAGAGTTCAGAAGCTACGAGACAACTCAAGGAAAGCCTTTGATAATTCCCAGCAACAACGTGGAGTGATGTTTACAGCAGATACAATACAAAGATGAGGATTGAGGAAGATATCACTCTACGACATAAAACAGAAGAGAAAGTAAGTTCAAGGAATGAAAAAAGATCTGGTAAAAATAGGTACGAGCCTTACATGGGACTTGTGGAAAAGGATTCATGGTCAAGGCAATATAGCCAAAGGTATGATCATAAATCTAGAAGCAGGGAATCAGGATCCTCATCAAGGTTCAGAGATGATCGGAACTCACATGGAATACGAGATAATGGTGGAAGTTTAAAATCAAGGTTTGGTGGTTACAATTTTAATGTAAGCACCTCTAAGCTCGCAACTGTTGTAATAAGTATCAGAGATAAGGTACGATGGCCGAAGGAAATGATATTAAATCCAAATAGATGAAACCCTAATCATTGGTGCGAATTTCACAACGATCACGGGCATAAAATCGCAGCCTCCGAAACCGCCCTCGCCCTCGCTGAGCGGAGCCTCCGAAACCGCCCTCGCCCAAAAAACCCGTCAATGTTATAAGTGGGGGTGAAGATATCTATGGTGTTTCCTATACTGCAGCTAATAAAACTTCCAAGATATCAACCACTCATGGGAAGCGGTTGCGACATGTAATGGAAGAAGAAAATACCACATTCAATGATGCAGATGCTGAGGGTCTCTTAACTCCATATAACGATGCACTGGTAATATCATTACTTGTACATGACACTAGCGTACAACGAGCTTTGATTGATCCAAATAGTTCTGTAAATATTATTTTGATATGAGTGTTGCGTGAGATGCAAGTTGAGGATAAATTGATTCCAAAAGTACACACTTTGTCGGGATTTGGCAACTCTAGTGTTGTAACGAAAGGAGAAAAAATCCTTACTACATTCGTAGAAGGCGTTGTCAAAGACACCAAATTTCAAGTCGTAGACATGGAGATGGCTTTCAACATGATTCTTGGAAGGCCATGGATCCATGACATGGATGCTATTCCATCAACATTACATCAAGTTATTAAATTTCCATCACCTTGGGGGATATGTCAAATCTGAGGCGAACAACAAACTTCCAGAAGCATCAATTTCGTTACAGGTCTGACTGATAAGGGTAAAGACAAATAGCAATTATAGAATTCAGGTGGGGGAGACACGGCATCAACCTCAATTGAACAAGATCAAATAGATGTAGATTCAAGACCTGATACCATTCAAGAACCAGCGGAGAACGAGAACATCAGAACAACCATTGCAGAATTAGAGGCTGTGGTTTTATTTATACACTGGCCCGAGAGGAAGGTGTATATAGGAACCAATCTCAACCCAAAGGTAAAGCATAAGTTAATTAAATTTATAAAAGCTAACGCAGATTATTTTGCTTGGTCCCATTCTGACATGACAGGAATACCACCAGAGGTCATGACTCATAAACTAAACGAAGATCCATCATACCCTCCAATCAAGCAAAAGAAAAGAAAGCAATGAACTTTCTCGAATAAGGTGATTCAAGAAGAAGTTCAAAAATTTATGAAATTTGGATCAATTCGTGAGGTAAAGTATCCTGATTGGTTAGCTAACACTATTGTGGTTCCTAAAAAGGAATGGTAAGTGGAGAGTCTGTGTAGATTACACAGACCCTAATAAAGCATGTCCAAAAGATTCCTTCCCTTTACCACACATATATCAATTAATTGATGCTACTGAAGGATATGAGCTATTAAGTTTTAGATGCATATTCAGGCTATAATCAAATCAAGATGGATCCAGGAGATGAGGAAAAAACTTCTTTCATAACAGACAGAAGGACTTACTATTATAAGGTAACACCCTTTGGTCTTAAGAATGGAGGTGCAACATATCAGAGGTTAGTTATCCAAATGTTTCAAGAACATTTAGGTAAGACCATGGAGGTGTACATAGATGATATGCTAGTTAAGTCTCAACATTCTGAAGTTCATATGTCCCACATGTCTGAAACATTTAAAATTTTACGAAAGTATAATATGGAGTTGAATCCAGAAAAATGTTCATTTGGTGTGGCATCAGGTAGGTTTTTAGGTTTTCTTATTTCGAACGGTGGTATTTACATAAATTCTGCGCAGATTAAGGCCATTGAAGAAATCCTTTATATGCTTTCAATCAACAAAGAAGTACAAAGACTGACGGGAAGAATTGCAGCTTTGGGGAGATTCATTTCTAAATCATCAAAAAACGTTCTAAATTTTTCTTGGCCCTTAAAAAGTAGGGTCACTTTGAGTGGGATGAGGAGTGTTAAAAGGCACTTAGAGATTTGAAGACTTACTTATCAAATCCACCTTTGGTAGCAAAACCAAAGGCTGGGGAGAGACTTTTTATCTACCTTGTTGTTTTAGAAATTGCAGTAAGTGTGGTTTTGGTTCATGAAGAACAGGGTAAAAAATCTCCTATCTATTATCTTGGTAAATCTTTATTAGATGCAGAGACACGATATCTATAACTGGAAAAACTAGCACTTGCTTTAATGATGGCATCTAGAAAGTTAAATTCATATTTTAATGTCATCCCATTGTTGTGGTAACTGAATATCCTTTACGTAGTATTTTGCATAAGCATAAATTGTCAGGAAGGTTAGCCAAATGGGCCATATAACTGAGTGAATATGAAATCACTTACCTACCTAGAACATCAATAAAGTCACAGATATTAGCTGATTTCGTATCTGATTTTAGCCAAGGAATGCAATTTGAAGCAGAAAAAGAAGTACAGATACTTAATAGGGCTAATCCAGGAACATGGACCTTATTCGCTGATGTATCATCTAATGTAAAGGCGCAGGATTAGGAATCGTGTTAGTACCACCTACAGGTGAAACTATTAGGCAAGCTATTAAGTGTCATTCCATGACTAACAATGAAACGGAGTATAAAGTTGTGATTGCAGGTCTAGAGTTGGCGCGGGAACTTGGTATAAATCAAGTAGTGATCAAAAGTGATTCAAAACCCGTGCTTAATAAAATGCTGAGGACTTACACGGCTAGGGAATAAGGATGCAACAGTACTTGGTAAAGGTACGAGAATTGATAATGCAATTCCAAACTTGAAAGGTCATACGAATATCGAGGGATGAAAATGGATAAGCAGATGCTTTAGCCAATCTCGCATCTGCAGCAGATGTAGCAAACAATGCAAATGCCTCAGTTGTATACTTGTTTCGTTTAGTTCCTGAATCTAATAATGATGAGGTGAATTTTAATTATTTAACTTGGATTAGAGGAACTAATTTGTTGCTTTTTTACAATACGGTACCGTTCCTAATTACAAGAAACAAGCACATGCACTTCGCAAAAAGGTTACTCATTACTGTTTAATACCAGGGAACCTTTATCGTAAAATGTTTGATGGTCACTTAGCAAGATGCCTCAGACCTTCTCAAACAGAGTATGTGATGAGGAAAATACATGAGGGGCATTGCGAGAATCACGCGGGAGGTAGATTGTTGGTGAGAACGTTGATTAGAGTAGGGAGGCAGGAGTATTTAAACAGGTGCGAGAAAAGGAAGTTAAAGATTTTATTTGGCGAAATATCATCTGCGGATTTGGTGTGCCAAAGGAAATTGTATGCGATAATAGCCTCAATTTATCGGGGCTCAAGTCACAGAATTTCTTGAGAGTTGGCGAATAAAAAGGATAACATCTACACCCTATCATCCAATGGATAATGGGAAAGCAGAATCAACGAACAAAGTTATAATCAATAATTTATAAAATATTAGAGGAGTAAAAGGGTAATTGGCCTGAAGTATTACCCAAGGTTTTATGGGCATATCGCACAACAATTAAAACAAGCACAGGTGAAAAACCTTTCTCTTTGGTGTATGGAGCTGAAGCACTAATCCCGGTTGAAATAGGAGAACCAAGCACAAGATTCTCACAAGCAGCCTAAGAGTTTAATGATGAAGAGATGCTAAAGGTTGGACTTATTGGAAGGCAGGAGAGAATCTGCATTAATAAGAATGGCAGCATAAAAACAAGTGATCCAACGATATTACAATAGGAAAGCTCGTCTGAGATACTTCAAAATTGGGAACTTCATGCTTAAAAACGTTTTTCAATCGACAAAGGCAGTCAATGTAGGTAAACTAAGTCCAACATGGGAAGGACCCTACAGGGTTCGTGATGTTGCAGGAAAAGGAGCATATGAATTGGAAATAATGGACGGGAAGATACTTCCTTCATATTGGAATGCTGTTTATAAAACTTGTTTAATAAGTTTAATAAGGAGCATATGAATAAAAACTTGTCCAAGTTACTGCAAAGAAACATGTATGTCCTTATTTCTTTTATCGTATAATAAACACCATTATGAAGTTGAGACGTCTTCTTAATCTAGTGTCAAAACATAAAAGGGCCCTCTTTTATAAAACTCGTCATATTTAGTCATGGGGTTGATAGAAGCATATTTAAAGAACAAAAATGCAGACTATTTTGTAAGTCCTTTGAAATAAAAGGCACGAATAGAACAGAGAGAAGTTCAATGATAACTTCTTAATATTTTTAAAAAAAAAACAAAGACTATGTATAAACTTAGTCATCAAATAGTTCATACAAAAATGCCCCATAACAAGACTCGGGGACTTGTATCTCTAAAGTCAAATCTTAACTGACAACCAAGGGTCTGATTATAAAAAAAATGGGGGGGGGGGGGAATTATTGCAAGAAGCCAAAAACCTTAAACATAGGTTTCCAGATAGATATCTACAAAAAGGGAATTATAAATAAATGTGAAATTATTTCATTACGGATCATCAGTAAGCTCAATTCGAACAACATCATCAACACTTGAAGGTTGATCTTTAATTATAGCAGTAGGAGCGTCAAAATGCAAAGTCTCAGCTTGACTAGTAGCAAGAGGCACGTATGGACTTAAGGAAGGTGTGACACTCGTGACAATTTCAACAGTCATAGGAACGTCAACCCCGGGAGATGAAAAATCTTGTGGTTGTTGTGCTCGTTCAATGGCCTCATTCACCTTGGCTAGTTCTGATTCCAAGCTATAATTTTCTTGGCCCATTTCCACAAAGGTGTCACGACGAGACTTTAAGAAGGTCCAGCTTACCTCTATATTGGTTGACTCTTCGAGAAGTTCATAATCTCTCTACCAAGCAGCAACATTATTCTTAAGTTCTTCGTTTTTAGCCAAGACATAATTATAAGGTGATTGAAGAGAGGTATGAGAACTCTTTAGAGCATGTACCTTGTCTATAGAAACTCTTAGTTTTTCTTGTGCTCGTAAAAGGTTTTATGCTAGCTCCCCAGCATGTATCTCCTTCTGAGCCAGCAAGTCTTTAGAGCCCTATTTTCCTCGTTGGCCTTGGATAACTGTTCTGAAAAGAAATATTCAAGGTGCTCTTTTCCTTCCCATTTGGCTTGAGGGAACTTTAATCATCACCAGCTTAGAGTTTAACCTTTGAACTTGCCGCTCTAAGGTATTTTTCCTCTCCTCTAAATTCTCCATGTCAATTTGTGCGCTTTCGAATTGGTTCTTCCAGTTGTTTGCCTCCAGTTGAGAACCACATGCAACCTCTTCTACATCACAAGCAATCTTCTCCAAGTCATGAGCCAACTTCTCCAAAATGGAGACTCGACTGATTAGTTCAGTACCAATGAGGTTAGCCTACATAATAAAAAAAAAGGAGGTAAGGTCAGGATTTCAAAAAGGACAAGAAGATATCTTTAGAGTGGCATGTACTATATCGTTCATGAGGGTCAAATTACTATCAATAGGGCCAATCAAAGGTTCAAGCCAAGTATCGGCGTGTACAAACTTTCTTAAAAGACTTTTGTTGGCAGGAACCTTAATGGTTACGTTCCTCATAGCGGAACGCCTACTCGAAGAGCCCACCTCCGTACGGTGGACAATGGGGGGAGGAGTTACTGAAGAAGGAGTGATTGAAGGAGTAAAAATAATGGGGGAAGGGATAGAAGTAGTAGCTGATGAAGGTAAAGAAGCAAACACAGGTATGGAAGAGGTAAAAGAAGACAAATGAGGTTCGTTTAGAACATGACCTAAAGTTCCACCACTGAATCCACTGATAAAGATTTGATTTATTGACTCATTAATATCCGAAGGAGAAAATTATCATCAGGGATTATCACCAGAGTAATAACAGGCTCGGAAAGACATAAGTGAGTGGAGACATCAACCTCGTCTTCAGAGACGATACGTCTCCTGGCTCGTGGTCTTGACATCAAAGAACCCTCATCTTTTTCATCCGAATCATTTTCTTCAACAGATTTTCTCTTTACATAGCCCAAGAATATATCTTGGGCTAAAGAAGTGCGAGTAAGGAGTCACGGGATGTCAAAACGGCCATTGGAGTAACTTCTCGAATGACAAATCCTGATAAAAAGAAGGATGAAAGTTAGAAACACAAAAAATATTTAAATATAGACAAAGTGGAAATAAAATTCCTTACAATGAGTGTTTAACTTTCCAACCATAATGGTTGGAAAGGTTATCCATGATCTACCCTCCACTTGGGCAGTCTTCAGCAACTTTTCTACCCAACCACAAAAGTTGGGCACAAACTCCACAATGCTCATAGTTGCTGAAAAGAAAAAGAAGTAAAATTAAAAATAAGCGAGCCTAGAAATAAAAAGGCACGAGAAGGGTTTAACACTTACGTGCAAAGTTCCACTTCTCTAGGAAACGAACTTTATTTTCACCCACTAAACCAACAGCGGGAGCAGCAACAAACAGGAACACAACCGCGGTCTTTATCATTCTTGGGACTCACTAAAACCCTCTTACTCCTGGCTGCTTAACCAAATACGCCGTTTCGAAAAAGCCTAGGGTAGTAAAGGTAAATTAGGTGGGGAAAAGTGAACTCAATATCCGCCATATTAGCAAGATGCCTCAAGCAGGCGACAACCCTCCAAACAATCAGACTAATTTGACCAAAACACACGTCGAAGAAATGACAGAAGTCTAGAATGACCGGGGTCAATGGCCGGTTTAAACCCTAAAGTAAAAGGGTATGTGTAAACAGAAGAGAATCCTATTAAGTAATATGTGATCCTCTAATTTGAATTAGGAACAATGATTGGGAAATCATCACTCAAATAACAATCCTTGCGAACTATGGGAGTTAAAATATCCGTGATTTGAGTAGGGAAAGGATCAGCACGGTCTAAAGAAGCAACTTGGGTCCTAAGAGATTCTCTATCACGATGAAAGGAAATTTTAGAAGGGATATTTCCTCAACTAGAGGCTCACGAAGTGGCTCAAAAGATTCTTTGTTCCGGGAGGAACTCCTCTGAGAATGTGAACCTTTAGTCCTAGAAGAGGGACCGGATCTAGAAGAAGGAGTTGACGTACTACCACCACGAGCATATCCGAGGTTACGGAGTATACCCCCTCTTCTATGTCTAACTGGAGAATTAAGGAAGCTATCCAAAATGGGGGTTCTTTTAGGGTGAGGATTTGGTGAAGCCATGGAAAAGAAAGTTGAAGTGAAGCAGAAAATAACAAAGAAGTCTCGAAGGATTAGATGGTATGATACACTTTATGTGAAACAAGACATGAAAATAAGTTATATTTATAATAATGGGTAACCAACAAAAAGGAAAAGTACAGTAATGGAAGAACCATAATAATGATACTGATACTTTGTGAATAGTGAAGCCGAAAAGAAAGCCAAAGAGAGTGCTGTGAAATTATGCAACCAATGAAAGAATGACACATGTATAGAACATTAAAAGGAAGTGACAATTGAAGCGTCAACTCTATTAGAGCATTAATGACGAAAAAAATTCTCCTTTAATGAATTCCACTTCCCTAATATTCAAACTGATGAATAAATGGAAAGTGGGGAGACTATCTGTATTTGGAAGAACTATATTCATATATATGATGACGTATCAAGACACGTGGGATGATCAATAAATTATATTTTGCTACTGTTTGAGAATTACAAATCAGGTACGAGTAAGGAGAAAGGAAGAGGCACAGGGCGAGAGTATCGACAACCGTCCTTGTTTTAGCTTATTCACATCCGAGCAATGGAAAGAATCTGATTAAAGAAAATGGTGCAAATACAACATTAAAGTGTATTAAATGTTGATTCTGTTAAGGAATATATGCATTAAACGTAATGGTCATGTAACTTGAAATTTAATATCATTAATTACTCATAATAACCTCATTATGACTTAGGCATAACGTACATTTCCAAAGGGGCCTATAAAAGGAGAAATATGTAATCGATTGAGACACAAGTTACTATTGGAATAAACTTTAATTTACTTATTTTCTGATAATATCATTCTCAAGTTTCTTTCTTTATATACTTTTTCGATTATCAGTAACCCGACTCTTCTAAATTATAGCTTTGGCCAAAAAACTATTTTTCGGTTAAACAACACCAGAGGAAATCTTCAGGTTTTTGATTGTGGTATGGTTCCCCTAATGGCAGGAACTTCAACATTATCAAAAACCAATTGGGAAAGCGTCAGTATGATTTGAAATGATAATGGCACTTCTTATTACTACACTTTGAACAGAACAAGGAATGTAGGATTATGCATTTCCATTGGGAATTCTTCGGCCTGATTGGCTACAAGGCGGAAATTAGGGTTTGTTCTTGAAAAAAACGATGGAATTTGGGACCGAGCAACTTTTCTGTTGATATATTTAAATGTATTTTGCAACGTATCACGATGTATCTTCATGTATTTCATTGTATTCATTATCTTCTTTTCATTGTAATTTAATATATCTCGCGATATTCCATTATTTCATTTTATGCACGGTATTTTTTCATTGTATTTTAATGTATCTCATTGTATTCTATGTATATTATTGTATTCACTGTCTCGCTATATGCCACATAAATATATTCATATATTTTTTTATTAATATAATTTATGTATTCATATGTATTATATAATGTCTCTGAAGATTGCTATTTTTTGGGATATTTATCGGTTGAGAATAATTTTTTATAATCAGAAACACAAATTTTAAGTGTTATTATTGAGTTTATTGAGTTATGTTTGAAGTCTATTATGCTAATTGATACAATTTCCGTTTAAAAATAATGTAATCCCTTGTTTCATGTTGTGAATACAGTCGAATATAGTAATCTGTCCAGCTGTAAACCCATATTTCGCGCCATAAATAATGTATAATACACTCGAATACAATAACTGATTAGTTGGACTTCCATGATTAATGTCCCTTTTTCTATTGTATTCATGAATACAGTAGTTTAAATAGATCTAATACATCTTATAACAACATAAGCATATCTACAATCTGTAATATAGCAAACGATATTTATAAATAGTTAATTACCACTAAAAGATAGTGCTTTAAGAAAATTTTCCATTTATTAAAGGTAACCCACTAGTCAAGCAAGTCATTATATCATAATGTGGTTTGGAATGGAAATGACACTAGGTAGCCACTTTTAGGCATGTTGTTAAAAATATATTCAAAATTTGCAATATATTTAAAGATTAGCTAATTTCGCTCAAATTTCAGAACACAGCGTCTAAGATTAAATCTCAAAGTTCAAACTTCAGGACATCGTGTCCTAAAGTTTGAAAATTGTATCCAGAAGTTCGAACATTATGTCCTGAATTTTAAATTAGCAGCTAAAAATTTCAGGCTACTAAGTCCGGAATATCTAAATTCAAGTATACTTAGTCCTGAATGAAATGGCTAATCTTTAAATACACTAAAATTTGTGAATATATTTTAAATATCGGGTTATAAAATAGCTACTGCTGCACTTCACAGGCACCCGTTGTCAATATTATGCTCTACTAAGATTAGGGTTGCACATATATCAGGTAAAACCGATAATCCGGACTATTAATCATTTGTTGTGTTACCGGTATTAGCTAATTGGATTAACGGTTTGGTCACGATTTAGAATATTTTTACTATTGGTTTATCAGTTCGAGCCTCGGTTTGCTAATTTGTTAATGGGTTAACCGATAATCCAATAAGAATTAATAAAATTACGACTTTACCCTTACGTATATACATATGTTAGGGCTTGAGTTCATTCTATCCTAAAAGTATATCTTACTTCTACTTATCCTAAAATTCTTACTCTCTAGAGAGCTTCTCCATAGTTCAGTCCTTTGGTTGACACCCTTGTTTTCATTAATTAACCCAATATCGTCAGCAAATAACATACCTCATGGGACCGCATCTTGTATTTTGTTAGTTAGTTCATCCATAACTAGGGTAAACAAGTACGGTTCAACGTCGATCCCTTGAGTCAACCCACGGTTATGAGAAACTCTTTTTTATCTCCTACGACTGTTCTCACACTATTATTATTTACTATTATTTCCAATGCCTCTCTTCATGTGTAATTCAAGCATAGAAGAATGATGGCATAGGATACTTGGAGTTAGGATCTTTGCTACTCTAGTGATTTGATTTATCTTTTGATTGTCTTGAATGTTTGGTAGTGCTGTTTCATTTTGCTTTGCTTCAGATTGAGATGGTCTACACCCAATTAATGAGCAATTTTGAGTGTTCTAGGTGTTTTGCTTGATTTTGGTGGGGATAGGTCTATAAACTGATTTTACATTGGATCTTTTAGTATTTTCTCATTACGGTCATTGCCTTGTGTGTTTAATAAAGTAATATGAGGTTATAACAGGGTCGTGGTCTAAATACAAAAGCAGCCACTTGCATGGACATACTTCAACAAATCATATATTGAAGGACATAAAATCAAAAAGTTGTCTTCCAATCCTAGATTAAGGGCCTTATGACAATACCTGAGAGGAACAGAGAAAACTCTTGATTTGTGAGTAAGGGAAGATCTGTTTATGGTTCATGAAAGACTTGGTTCATTTGTTTGCTTTTTTTTTTTTCTAGTTCATCCACTTCAAGTATGCTTCTGAAATTTTCTTCAACCAATGTCTGCTAACATCCTTTTGGGTTTTCCTCTCACATCAATGATGCTGTAGTTCTATTCTATCTTTGCCATGGAGGGTTCACCAAGAGTGGATAGAACTCGCTAAGATGTGGATGCTCGAAACATTATTTTGTCAATTTTCTTAACCTCAGTGATTTTTTCCTTTTGGTCTCCATACCTCTTCAAGTCATATTTTCTCAAGGTTCCTAAAGTTAGCTCATAGGCATACAATTTTTATATGTTATTTATTGGTGTGAGGAATAATTAAGACATACAGCTGGAAATCATCATAAACATGTAGTCCCTAGAGAGGGTAAATGAGGGAAAATGAGTGATATTAGAAATCTTCCACCTTAGAATGAATCATTTCCTTGTTTTGGATCTTGAGAAGTTCTTGGCTTAAAATAGCAAATTTATTATGCTTCACATGATTAAAACTCTGGGACTACTGGGCTTTCGTGCGGTCCTGAATTGAGTAGATTAGGTTCTGTATAGTATGTTTCTTTTGGTTTGGTGGGTGGGTGGGGGGCTTGTATTTCCCTTTGCTTGTAAACATTGTTCCTGCCCAAATAGATGTAAAATGTAAAGAGAGATTATAACACACGTTATACGTCTCGTGTAAGGTGGAGTGTTGTATATTCTATTGGTTCTGACAACAGAGTTCTCAAAGCCCTGTTTCCATCAGGAACATGGCCTGAAGAATTTTTTGCATCATTTGAAGTCGTTATGTTTTTATTTTATATATAGCCACACATCGTTCCTCTCGTCGATGTCCTTTTGACTGCATTGGAAATTTGGTATGTCTCTGCTCCCAGTTCTTCTCTTCCAACTCTCTCCATGCAAATTGAAACATTAAATGCTGATTCGGAGTTTGTTCTTTCCAAATTTTAATAATAGGTGCCATTGGCTAGCTTTTGAGATATACAATGATTTGCAGAAGCTCTACAGTGTATACTACTACTGACAAATTCCAAATCGTGTATTGCAGTAACATTTGGTTTGAAGCCGCAAAAATGTCCAGTGGAGATGGAAGATAGTCTCTTCTGAAGATATACAAGTGGTATGCTTTTGATCGTTTTTACCTATTATGATCTCTCAATAGAAAAAAAGGAAAAAGAAGAGCTAGTCATGTGATTATGTTTAAGTATCCATTATGATCTATTTGAGCCCTGTTCATACCTCCCCCCCTCCGCCCCGGCCCAACTTTTTTTGGCTAATAGTCAATTAGTAGAGACTAAGTTGTTGTGAACAACTTATTATTTGATGCCATAGTGCTTCTTAGCTGCCCAGAAAACTTAATTTGAAATTTTTTTGCAATTATTTCTTTTTCTTCTTTTTCCCAAGGCAACCTTTTCCTTCAATCTGCTTGTTTGTTCAAATTCTTGTTCCTCTTGGACTTTGACTGGATCAAATACAAGTAACAATATTTCAGCTATAGAGAGATTGGTGTGACACTGAGGAAAAATTTAATTGAAATGGTAAATTAGTTGTTACTGAACTAAATTTTGCTCATTGTCATCTTAAACCGGCTTGTCTAAGTGAGATTATGATGATTGACGGTATCTTAAACCGGCTTCTCTAAGTGAGATTATGATGATTGACGGTATCTTAAACCGGCTTGTCTAAGTGAGATTGTGATGATTGACGGTGTTCCTAAATGAATAATCATGATAGCTTCACAATTGAAGAGGAAAATATTTATTGAGTGTTTAAGCTAATTTCAGGTGCAAAAATGAATAGAGCAGTGTCTTCAGCATTACATGAGTCAGAAAGAAGTTCTGGAAACTCTCTTCATTCAGGACAAGATAGAGCCAGGATTTACTGAACTTGGTATGTTATCCAAATTTCAAGGAATAAAGTTTTCCTCCATCTTGGTGTCAATAGCTGAAGTTAGGTTAGTGGTTCTGCAATCTGATAGTTATATAATGTTGCTGTCACCATTTAACAGTGTTGCACGTGTGGATCTAGCGATTTACCAATTTCACAGGTTATGTGATCATTTCTTACTCTATCGTTACAATCATCTCATGGCTTGCAGTTTGGCTGAAACTGGAAGAAGAAAATCAAGAATATTTCCAGGCATATCTCCTGAAACTGATAGTGAAAGAGCAAATAATGGAATTCAACAGGTTTCTTGCATAACAGGTTAAGATGACTCATTAATTACCAAGTACAATTCCTTCTCTACATATAAATAATGGGTATCATATTTATGGATGTGGTCATTTTACCTTGTTGATACTTGGAGTGTATTGATTTCTTGTCTATCCTTGAAAATCTTAGCTCATTTCTGCTTTAGGATTTTGAGACTCTCCTACAGGTCTAGCTTTTCAATACTTTTGCAATAACAACAACAACAGTGTATCCAGTGTAATCCCTCAAGTGGGGTCTGGGGAGGGTAGCGTGTAAGCAGAGTACTGCTACTTTGTGAAGGTAGAAATTCTATTTCCAACATTTCAATACTTTTGCACTTGAGAAAAATTATTTGTTGAAAGCATTAGCAAATCACAATTTCTGCTTAGCTGGAAAGTTGAGCATTGAACATATGCTTAATCCCAGTGCCTAAGTTTTAATCACTATTAGGCGGTTAATGTTTCATAGGTACTGCGAGGGAGAGGGGGCTACTGAAGCCAAGAGGGACCAATATAATTAAAGTTATACTCAGAAGAATGAGCAAACTCTACTCTTATGGAAATAAGAGAAGGGGAGGGTGACCTACATGTATAGTAATACTAAATCAAATCTATTGCAAAATGCACCAATTTAGTTGAGTTATATACTTCTCCCACATGGGTTGTCTAAGTCTTCTAGAGGAGTTTATATAGGTTTTGGGCTATTCAACTCATTGCCTTTTAAGGTTTTGGGTTAGATGCTCAAATTCTTCATATAGTATCAAAGCCAACCTTTGGCAAGTCCATTTCACTTGTAAATTAGGCTTATGCGTGGACACAAAATCAGGTGACGTGCGCAAGAGTACGTGTTGTCCCGTATGTATTTTATAAGGGCTTTCAAAGAGGGTTTATCAAGGTCTTGGGTTACTCAAATAAAAGTTTCTTGTTTCACATGGACAGTGAGCAATGAAGCTTGCCACACACATGAAAATTTGCATAAGAGAGGTATCATTTTAACCAGCAGATGTTTTCTCTGCGGATTACAAGCAGAAAGTACTCGCCATTTGTTTTTGCATTGTCAAGTGACTGCTCAAGTGTGGCTACTTTTCTTGAATAGGATTAGGTTGAAGTAGGTTATGCCAAGGTCCATGACAAACTTGTTGAGATGCTGGTACAGGAAGAGGAAGCTACTTTGGTGGATTACTATACCTGAAATAGTTCTATTGGTGCTAGAATCATTACAAGGTGAGTTTTGGGGGCATTTTTTTCTTTTTTGGTTCCTCTACTAATTATAAAAGGTTACAACAGCACTTTCTTGGTGCTGGATTTGTAAATTTACCTTACCTTTTCAAGAAAGGGTCCTGGGTTACTCCACCATCGGCCTACCGTTTTGGGTGCTCAAATTCTTTTGAACAAATAAATATTTATTATTACGCTAATTATTGAATTAAGTTATTATTACTATTATGATTGTTATTATTATTCTTGCCTAAAGTGAATAAATATATATACGCACACACTTAAATAATTGAATATATAATTAGAGGAATATTACTAATATTAATAATTTTAGTGTTATTAATTATTAATAATGGGTATCATTAACTAGTAGTTAAGTTTTAAAAAAAGGAAAACAAATAAGTTGTGAAAAAAAAAGAGAGCCTTCAGCCCATAAAAGGGCTCTTGACAGTACACACGTGAAAGTATTAGTGAAACAGACAAGGGCTCTATAAAGAGTTCTCAAAACAGAACACTTCACGTTCTGATTCTTACGCAGAGATAGCCACGAAATTGCACCCAAAGTTCTAAGATTCTTCACCAATTACTAATTCTTGAAATCAGGTAAGTAAATTTTCATATTGTTAATTATCCTATAGTGGTAATAGGTAAGAATGGAATAGTTAATTCCCTTCTTCCTCCATATTAATAATAAATTTCATATTTAGGTTTAGTACTTCAAAAAAATTGATTAAAATACACTGGTTGTTGTAGAATCCATTGTTTGATTGGTGTCAATTGGACTGGGGTCTATATATTGGCTCAATGAGTTTTGAGGTGAGTTGATATAGCCTTTTACTAAAGTGGTTTAACTCACAAAAGCACACATACAAGGTGTTTGATGAATTGCGTAAAAGAGTTTATCTTTATTTAATTAGAGCGAGTGAGTACCCATTAATTTTGAATTGTTCTAGCAAAAGTTTAGATGATCTATTATGCTATATGTGCTTAAATTTTCAGATATTTGTGTTATTCTAATATGCTATTCATGGTGAAAATTATGAAGAAGAAAGAATCCTTAGAAATATTTTTATATGGTTATTTTATTCTTATGCCATGCTTTACATTTAAGGACACCAATATGAGCATGTTCATAATCTTGTATAAAGAAAAGATTTAGACTTGAAAAGTCACAAGAAGAAGTTTTAGGAAGAAAATATTTTTTTTTGGGAGTATCCTTCATTTTGAGAAGGGGTCATCGACCAGGCCGGGGGTCCTGACCAAGTAGGACTCCAAGGCGTTGACTTCCTGAAACTACTTGTGCCAAAGTAGCATACGAGGCGAGGGTCTTGTTGCTGAGAATTTACTTAGCCATGCAATGGTATGATACATGAGCGCTGAGATTCATGAAGCAAGTGGCACCTCGTGGCTTGGGCCTATTCGATCAGGTTGGGATCGAACCCGTGCCGATCACACGGTGATTGAGACAGAATTAAGTTAGGATAGTTGGAACTCCCAAAGTATAAAGTGAAGTATTTTTTTCTGTAACAGCCCAACCCGCTAGTGATATTGTCCGCTCTGGGCCTAGGCTCTCATGGGTTTAAAACGCGTCACTAAAGTCTAAGGCTTGTTAACTTATATATCCATTATCCGTCTTGTGTTTTGTAGATGTGAAACTCTGTCTAAAGCCTGGGGTGTTACATACGCCCTCTCCTATGGACTCAGCGTCCTTGCTGAGGTTTCCCCCACCGCATGGGATTTGCCTAGACTCAGCACCGAGGTTTGCCCCGCCTAATCAGGATTTTCCTAAACTCGGTTAAAATCTGCCCACCATCGGCAAGGATGACACAAGAGTGGCTCTGATACCATCTATAACAGCCCGGACCGCTAGTGATATTTTCCGCTCTGGGCCTAGGCCCTCATGGGTTTATAACGCCTCACTAGGGTCTAAGGCTTGTTAACTTATATACCCAGCATCCCTCTTGTGTTTTGCCGATGTGGGAATCTGTCTTAAGTCTGGGTGTTACATATCACAAAGCCAGGTTTGTGGAGTCCTAGGGGTCTATGAAGCCGTGTTAGTAGAGTCTTGTTTATGGGTATGTAGCACGCCATACTTATAAACAGGAGGCTATAAGCATTTAGGAATCATCTCCTTTTTTCATACTTTAGATCCTGCAGTAGAGCCTACCTCTAAGAAATTACCAAATGTATTCTTTTCTCCAAAACTCGCAGAAATGGCTCGCACTCACAACTCTGACACCGACACTCAGGATGGTGCTTAAGAAACTATTGCTACTATCCTGGCTCCAGGGATAACTAAAAAGGCTCGAACTCATAAAAGGAAGAGTAAATCCACAAGGAGGGTTCAAGTACCCCAGGTTGAACATGAAGAAGGGGTAGAGCATGATGAGCAAGTACCTCAGGATCCAACGCCACCCCCAACAGCAGCTCCGCTTCAAAAAACTATATCCCCAGAGGTGGGTCAGATGTTCAATGCAGTCAACAGTGCTGTGGAGATGTATAAGGTCTTTATGGCCAACCAGAACGAGAAAGGAGATAAGATTCCACCTCAAACAAATAGGCAGAACAATTCTGAGTCCTCAAGAGTGAATGAATTTCTGAAGTTGAGTCCTCAAGTGTTCCATGGTTCTATAGCTGATGAAGATCCAATGTTATGGATGGAGGGTGTTAAGAAAGCCCTCTGAGTGATGAAAGTATTTGATGACAAAGCTGTGGAGCTGGCTGCTTACCAGCTTAGAGATGTGGCTGGCGCTTGGTTTGATATGTGGTAAAAAGAGAGAGATGACGATGATGGTCCACCTACTTGGAAAGAATTTGAAGAGGCCTTCATAGCTAACTTAATCCTAGAAGAGGATACGGAAACTAAGGCTACAGAGTTCGAACAACTCAAGCAAGGGAATAAAAGTGTGCAAGAGTACTACATGGAATTTATAAGGTTGGCTAAGTATGCTCCTCACATGGTTAAGACAGAAAAAGAAAAGATTCGCAGGTTTGTTGGTGGTTTAGCTTACCACATTATGGATACGACATCAGCTGCAGCGGTAGGAATGACAGCTTTCTCATTTGTTGTGGGGTTCGCCAAGCACTTAGAAAAAGACAGACAACAAAGGAGAGAAGAGAAAGAGCATAACAAGAAATCCTGGACAACGGGCAGGTTTAACGGTACATCCAGCGGAGGCAGAAGGGATTCCTCTAATAAGGAGTCACTAGCACCAACTCAGTCAAGTCATCAGTCAGCTGGTGTGTCTTCCTTCAGACGTACTCAGAGTTAAGGAAATCAGTCTCACCAGAATCAGAATTTTAGGACATCATCCTCATATAGCCAGGGTCATGCTGAGAAACATTCACACCAGCAAGGTATTTGTGGAACATGTAAGCGGAAACATTCAGGTCAGTGCAAGCTCGGGTTTCATGGTTGCTACCATTGTGGATACATTGGTCATATAAAGACCAACTGCCCAAAGTTGCGACGTAATTTCAATGGTGGATCAACTCGTCCTTCTAGTTCCTCAGCTACCGCAGTTGCACCAACTCAGGCTCGTGGCTCTCATAATCAGGCCGGGAAGGGGGCAAGCAGAGGCGCAGATTGAGTTACTCAGGGAGGGGGACAACCCCATTTGTTTACTACACTTGATTGTCAGAGTGCAGAGGCATCTGCAGAAGTTATAACAGGTATACCTTTAGTCTGGTCACATAATGCTTATGCCATAATGGATCCAGGTTCAATGTTTTCATATGTGACTCCATACTTTGTAATTAACCTCGGTCTAGAACATGAACAACTTAGTGAGTCATTCCTACTATCTACTCCAGTTGGCGAGTCAGTGAAGGTCACCACAGTCTATAGAGGTTGTATAGTTTCAGTTCAAGGTTGCAACACCAAAGCCGATCTCATGGAGTTAGAAATAGTGGATTTTGATGTGATCATGGGTATGGATTGGTTGTCTTCCTGCTATTCCATGTTAGATTGTCATGCCAAGATAGTCAGGTTCCAATTTCCAAATGAACGAGTCTTGGAGTGGAAGGGCAGTTTAGCATCTCTCGTAGGTAAGTTTATTTCTTACTTAAGGCACAAAGAATGATCGGTAAGGGGTGTCTGGCTTATTTGGATAACATCATTAATCCAGAATCAGAACCACCAACTCTTCAGTTAGTGCCAGTTGTTAGAGAATTTCCAGAAGTTTTCCCAGATGACCTTCCCGGCTTCCTCCTGAAAGACTCATAGACTTTGGCATTGATCTCATACCAAACACTCAACCCATATCTTTACCTCCTTATAGGATGGCTCCAGAAGAACTTAATGAGTTGAGAGAACAGTTGAAAGACCTTCTTGACAAGGGCTTCATCAGGCTGAGTGTCTCACCGTGGGGTGCCCCGGTCCTATTTGTCAAGAAGAAAGATGGGTCTCTCAGAATGTGCGTCGACTATCGGCAGTTGAATAAAGTTACAATGAAGAACAAGTACCCACTGCCAATAATTGATGATTTATTTGATTAACTTCAGGGTGCAAAGTACTTTTCAAAAATAGACTTGAGTTCGGGACAGCATCAGTTGAGAATCAGGAAAGAGGATATATCTAAGACAGCCATTAGAACTCGCTACGGGCACTATGAATTTCTAGTAAGGTTGTTTAACGAGTGGGCCAGTCCGGACCGGGTCAATTGTTTTTGACCCGTCCGGGTTCCGAGCTGGGCCGGGCTGGGTTGCACAGTAACTGGTTCGTAGCAGGCCGGGTTAGTTCGGGTAAAAATAGAACCATAAGGGTTACAGGTTGAGAGGGCCGGTCCGGGCCGGGTTTAGTATATTTTCACTTTTTTTTTTGGAATTATGTTTAGTATAATTATTGTAAGTTATATTAATACTTTGCAACAATTGAATGAATACAAGCAAGATGGGAAAAAATTGCACTTATTGCAAGTGCTACTTTATTTCTTAATTTCAAATTGAAAAAGTAGAAAATGAAATGTTTACATTTTTTCTAACAAGTAAACTAGTAAAGTAGTAATTTCAAATGTTTTGCATCGCCCTAGCAAGTTCATCATAATCAATATGAACCCACTGACCTTCTTCTGGCGTGTTAAATTCGTATGAGTTTCCATGTGTTAATATATCTCCAAGTTCCTCGTCTTCTGGGCTATCAAAATCTTCCTTTCCTTGATTTCTTCGTTCCGATCTAATCCAATCTCTGAAACATACTAAACTTCCAAAGCATTGCTTCCCAATGAGTGTCGGGTGTCTCCAAGTTATTTTCTTGCTTGGCTAAATGCACTCTCCGATGCAACAGTAGAAATTGGCACATTCAGCATGTCTCGAGCCATAGCGAAAAGAACAGCAAATTGCTTTCCGTTTTCATGCCACCATCCCAATAGTGAAAATTCCTTTGTGCGAGGCTTCTTTTGCTTCTGCAAGTAGAATTGTAGTTCATCAATATTCCTACTACTTGTTTGATTGTTAGAAAATGTAGAAAAAATATTAAAACTATCAAGGCCTTCTTCATCATCCATAGTACCAGAACCGCTACATTGCATAGCGGGATTAACATTGCCAGAAGCACGAGCAGCATTATCACATTCATTTGCATAATAATTATATAGTTGTTGTAAATATTCGTTTAGCTTGTTCATAGAAACATATAAATTTGGGGTTTCAGTTTCTCCAATCTCCATATAAGTGTATAAAGCATTCATTAATTGGTGACAATCAGACATTTTAATAGAAGGATTTAAAACTGCACCAATTAAATAAATTGGAGGAATTTTTGAATTTTGCTTGCATTTTTTCAACAACATCCTTATATTTTTCTTTCTTCTTAAATTCAGATAGTAGAAAAGAAATTTCAGGTATATGTACTAAAGCCATAGTAACAGTGGGGTAATATGCGCCAGAAAACACAACAGTAGCAGTATAAAATTTATGTAAAAATTTAACAATATCATGAACTCCCAAGTATTACTTGTTAACATACGCCTAGGATCAGTACAATGTGCATTAGCAACTTCAGTTATTGGAAATCTATATTCGTAGCAACATTTTAAAAATATATATGTATAATTCCATATAGTAACAATTTCGTCTGGCATAAATCTAGGTTTAAGGTTATACTGGATACACTTAGTCTTAAATTATTTTATTCTAGATTGTCTATTATTTCCTTGAATAACACCAACTGCTCTTCAAACATGAGTAATCTCAACTAAAAATAAATCAAGGCCACTTTTAACAATTAAATTATAAGCATGACATGCACACCTAACATGAAAAATATCATCAAGAGGTGGTTGCAAATGCAATTTTAAAATTGAAATTGCGGCATTATTGTTTGAAGCATTATCAAAAGACATACACAAAGCTTTTTGGTTTAGATTATAAAATTCAACAACTTCAACAATAGTACTACTTATAAATGTAGCAGTGTGACTCTGATCTTCATCATATTTAAAAGCGATAATACGTTTTTGCATACAAGTATTATCATCTATCCAATGGCATGTAATTGTCAAATAATCATTTCCATTAACAGCATGGCCAATATCAGAAGTTAGACATACTCTAGAAGGAAGGTGGCTAAACAAATAACGTATGTATGTTTGATATTGTCCATGAAGTCTAAAGATATCTGCTCTACAAGTAGTTCTAGGGATACCTTTAAATAAAGGATTGTAAATCCTTTGAATATACAAAATAAGATACGAGGAAGAAGCAAAAGAAAAAGGTAGACAACCCAAAGCAATCATTTTCGCTAATTCCACACGATCCTTCATTTTATCATATTTTACTAGACCTCCAGTAGTACGGTTAATAGTTGTTTGACTTCCATCCCCATTATTGCCCCATTCTGTGGGATGGTCAGATCTCATATGTCTTCTACGTATCCCAGTCCCCCCTAAATTTCCTTGGTCAAATGTTTAATAGTTTCGTTACAAAGTTTGCACTTAACTCTATCAGTACCTTCTATTATTTCAAAAAATTTCCATACCGGACATCTTCTTCTACGATTAGAAGTTGCAGCCACTGGTGGTCTACCCCTTGTAGCACTAGAAACTCCAACTCCAACACTACCAACATTTCCACTAGTAGGTGTAGGTGGTATCTCATCTTCTATTCCAATTTCATTATCTTCTATTCCAAAATCTTCTTGTAATTGTTCATAATATATATCTACATTATCATTAGGCGATGATTCAGAAAAATATGTGTTATTGGGTCATTACTATTACTACCAGAAGCTCCAGGACTACCTTTTTGTTTATTTCCACCCTACCAGTAACTTTTCTACACGCTCTTTTAGCATCACTAACACATATTGTAAAAATTAAAGTATAAGCTAAAATTAAATATGAAATTAAAATATTAAATAAGAGAAAGAGTTGGAGGGAGAGCACCAAATTCGACAATAAATTGAGCACTTGATTACGCAATTCCGGTGTTACCACGAACAAACATCAAGCAAGTATATTAACTTTGAACTTCAAACTTCGAACTCCAATTTCCAAATGACAATTTCCGGTAAATTAAACTGAAGAAAAGAGAGCCAAATAAAAATTATATGAAATCTTGTAAATTGAAGGGAAGAGAGTAATTGAGAATTTGAGAATTGAGATTGAGATAAGAATTTTGTGTGAAGAAATGAAGAAGAGGGGGAGGGTATTTATTGATTTTAAGAAGGGTTAATATCGTAAATTAACAAATACAAGGAAATAAACAAAAAATGGCCAATTTTGCAAATAATTCTGTTGGCCAACGGATCTGAAAGAAATCTTCCCGTTGCCAACTTCATTGTGGGCCCCACAAAATCAGATTTAAAAAAAAACAAAAAAAATTACCGTTGGAACCGGGCCGATTTAACCGGTATGGGCGACTGTTCATCCGGACCAGGCCGGTCCGGTTTCACCATCAAAAAATTAAACGGACACAACTCCTTCCCCCACAAACCCAGCCCACCAGGCCCTTAGTAACTGGGTCGATCCGGTCCCCATTTAAACCAGTCAGGGCCGGTCCGGAACCGATCCAACCCAATCCCTTAGACACCTTTAATTTCTAGTGATGTCCTTCGGGTTGACAAATGCTCCAGCTCCATTCATAGACCTCATGAACAGAGTTTTCAAGCCATTCCTAGATATCTTTATTATTGTGTTTATAGATGATATTTTGGGTACTCTAAGAGTAAGGAAGATCATGCAGAACACCTCAGAATAGCCTTGCAGACCTTGAAGGAGAATGAACTTTATGCCAAGTTTTCAAAATGTGAGTTCTGATTGCAGTCAATGGCATTCTTAGGCCACGTGGTATCTAGTGACGGAATAAAAAAGGACCCTCAGAAGACAAAAGCAGTCAAAAACTGGCCTAAGCCGACAACACCAACTGAAATCAGGAGTTTCTTGGTGTTAGCTGGTTACTATGGAAGTTTTGTGGCGGGGTTTTCCTTACTTGCAGCTCCATTTACTAAGTTGACTCAGAAAGCAGTTAAGTTCCAATGGTCAGACACTTGTGAGGAGAGTTTTCGAGAGTTATAGAAAAGGTTGACCACTGCACCTATGCTAACCTTGCCGATAGGCTCAGGTGGTTTCACAGTGTATTGTGACGCCTCCAGTGTGGGCCTTGGTTGTGTTCTTATGAAAAATGGAAAAGTTATTGCTTATGCTTCCAGGCAGTTAAAGAATCATGAAAAGAACTACCCCACAAATGGCTTGGAGCTTGCAACAGTGGTGTTTGTATTAAAGATATGGCGCCATTACCTTTATGGCAAGCATTCTGAAGTGTGTACATACCACAAAAGCCTCCAGTACATTTTCAAGGAAAAAGAACTAAATTTGAGACAGAGAAGGTGGCTCGAGCTATTGAAAGATTATGACATCAACATCCTTTATCACCTCGGCAAAGCTAATGTGATAGAGGATGCACTTAGTAGGAAGTCAATGAGCATTTTGGCCCATCGTGAAGAACAAAGGCGATCTTTGGGTCGAGAAATTCAAAAACTGGCAAATGATGGAATTAGATTGGATGAGACCAAAGAAGGATATATAACTGCTTATGCCTTAGCGCAATCCTTCCTTGTTGCGCATGTTAAAGCTAAGCAAGACGAAGATCCGTACTTAGTGAAATTAAAAGGAGTCAAAAACAAAAAAATCACTCCTTTCACTCTACGAAGTGATAGAGTTTTAAAGTTGAATGATCGGTTATGTGTGCCTGATGTAGGTGGTCTTAAGAAGGCCATAATGGAGGAAGCTCACAGTTCGAGGTACTCTACCCACCCAGGTGCTACCAAAATGTATTTTGATTTGAAAGAATTGTATTGGTGGAAAGGCATGAAGAAACAAGTAGCAGATCATGTTGCTAAATGTTTAAATTGCCAGCAAGTCAAAGCCGAGCATCAGAGGCCTGGTGGCCTAGCTCAAGACATAGAAATACCACAGTGGAAGTGGGAGATGGTTAATATGGATTTCGTAGTAGGTCTACCTCGCACGTACCGTAAACATGATTCAATTTGGGTAATTGTAGACCAACTGACAAAGTCCGCGCATTTCCTACCAGTAAAGACGACAAATTCCGCAGAGTAGTATGCGCAGTTGTACATCAAAGAAATAGTCCAAATGCATGGTACTCCAGTTTCAATCATATCCAACTGAGGCCCTCAGTTCACGGCACATTTTTGGCAGGCATTTCAGAAAAGATTAGGTACCAAGGTCAATTTAAGCACCGCTTTTCATCCACAGACCGATGGCCAAGCAGAAAGGACGATTCAGACTTTGGAAGATATGATGTGTGCGTGTGTCATAGATGTTGGAGGTAATTGGGATGATCACTTTCCACTTATAGAATTTGCTTACAATAACATCTATCAGGCAAACATTGATATGGCTCCTTATGAAGCGTTGTATGGGCGGAGAATTAGGTCTCCGGTGGGTTGGTTTGAACCAGCAGAGGTGCCGTTGATTGATCCAGAGTTTGTTTGTGAGGCCTTGGAGAAAGTTCAGGTAATTAGAGAAAGACTTAAAGCGGCTTAGAGTCGTCAAAAGTCTTATTCTGACAAGAGGCATCGTAATTTAGAGTTCATGGTTGGTGATAAGGTGTTTTTAAAAGTTTCACCGATGAACGGAGTTATGAGGTTTGGTAAGAAAGGAAAAATTAGCCTTAGATTTATCGGACCTTATGAAATTCTAGAAAAGAAAGGAAATGCGGATTATAAGCTAGCTCTACCCGTTGAGTTTTCCTCTGTTCATCCTATTTTTCATGTGTCTATGCTTAGAAAGTACATTTATAATGAGTAGCATATAATACCTGCCAATACCATAGAAATTAAAGAAGGGTTGACTTATGAAAAGGTACCTATTGAAATCCTCGATAGACAAGTAATAAAGTTGAGAACAAAAGATATAGCATCGGTAAAAGTTTTGTGGAGTAATTATGAGTCAAAAGAAGCTACATGGGAGGTCGAGGAAGATATGAGGAAGAAATATCCTTATTTATTTGAGTAACAAGGTATGTGAACCTAGGTTTGACATTTGTATTTTATTTATTAACTTAGCAAGTGTTTATGTCATTCCTATATTATATTTAGTTGTTGTAGTAATTTAGTTTATGCCGTAATATATTTAATTCATTAAATTGATTTACTTGCGCTAAAGTTGTTGTGCTTTAGATTCTTGTTAGTTATTGTGGTACCTCCTTGCAGGAGTGTGAGTAATTAATTTATGAGCTGTGTATGGTTCCTATGAATGGCCCGTTATGGTATATTTGGTTGTTGTTGGTGCATTTGTGATATTTGTGACAGGGATATATTTTAGGATAGTCCAATTTACAAAGGAAATTCTGCCGAAATTTTTGAAAATGTAGGGAGTTGGCTAAGTTTTTAGAGTCCCTTGGAAAGATGAGTAGTGCTAAGAAAATTTAAGAAGTTCAATGACTTAAGGAATGATTGTTAGCGTAATAATAAGGACCTAGCGACAGTCGAGGACGAATGCTTTTAAGGAGGGAAGATTGTAACACTCCTTAAATTTATAAAAGTTTCAAGATACGCTAATTATTGAATTAAGTTATTATTTCAATAGGCTAGGTCTACATATTGGCTCAAGGAGTTTTGAGGTGAGTTGATATAACCCTTTACTAAAGTGGTTTAACTTACAAAAGCACACATACAAGGTGTTTGATGATTTGCTTAAAAGCGTTTATCTTTAATTAATTAGAGCGAGTGAGTACTCATTAATTTAGAATTGTTCTAGCAAAAGTTTAGATGATTTATTATGCTATGTGTGCTTAAATTTTCAGATATTTGTGTTATTCTTATATGATATTTTCATGTTGAAAATTATGAAGAAGAAAGAATCCTTGGAAATATTTTTATATGGTTATTTTATTCTTATGACATGCTTTACATTTAAGGACACCAATATGAGCATGTTCATAATGTTCTATAACGAAAAGATTTATACTTGAAAAGTCACAAGAAGAAGTTTTAGAAAGAAAAGATTTTTTTTGGGAGTTTCCTTTATTCTGAGAAGGGGTCATCGTCCAGGCCAAGGGTCCTGACCAAGGCGTTGACTTCCTGAAACTACTTGTACCAAAGTAGGGAGCACACGAGCCGAGGGTCTCGTTGCTGAGAATTTACTTAGCCATGCTAAGGTATGATACATGAGCGCTGAGAACCATGAAGCGAGTGGCACCTCGTGGATTGGGCCTATTCGATCAGGTTGGGATCGAACCCGTCTCGATCCTGATTGAGACAGAATTAAGTCAGGATAGTTGGAACTCCCAAATTATAAAGTGAAGTATTTTTTTTAAGAAAGATAAAGAAAAGAATTTCTCTTAGAATATTCATAATTATGTTTTACATGCATTTAGAACCTTTTCTCAAAATGCATATATTATTAAATTTTCTCCCCCTGTTGTTGAGACTCACTGAGTAGAGTGGATGGTACTGACGTTCTGTTTTGGGAACTTACGTTGGTCTGCGGTACAATGTAAGAACCGGATTTGCAGGCGAGCAGGATACGAGTTAGGACTTCCTTCCCTTCCAGTGATATTGGTGAGCTCCACTTTTGTTCGTGGAGTATTCTTAGGGCCATTTTCATTTAGCTATATCTTTGTTTATTTAGAGAACTGGCCAGGAAATCTCAAGTTCTTAGCAGTAATTCAGTTTATTAGTAGAGGTTTCATAGACATAGTCATTGGGTTGAGATTCATTTACTATTTTATAATAACTTAGCAATAATTCAGTTGGTTACTACGAATAAAGTTTTGAAGTTGATTTATTTAAATGTTTAAAATAATCAAAAATATTTGTTAGAGTATTTCCTTGTTGCATACACAGTTTGGAGCTATAATAGATTTGATAAGCAGAGATGGTCCGCTCGGTCATGTTTAGTGACCGAGTGTGGGTCTCGACTTGTTCATAAATTGGGTCGTGACAAACTTTGTATCATAGCCAGGTCTATAACAGCCTTTGAAGTAACTTCTCGAATGGCAAATCCTGATAAAAAGAAGGATAAAAGTTAGAAAGACAAAAAATATTTAAATATAGACAAAGTGGAAATAGAACTTCTTACCATGAGTCTTTACTTTCCAACCATAATCGTTGGAAATGGTTTTTCATGATCTACCCCTCACTTGGACAGTTATCAGCAACTTTTCTACCCAACCATAGAAGTTGGGCACAGACTCCACAATGCTCATAGTTGCTGAAAAGAAAAAGAAGTAAAATTAAAAATAAGCGAGCCTAGAAATAAAAAGGCACGAGAAGGGTTTAAAAATTACGTGTAAAGTTCCACTTTTCTATGAAATGAACGTTATTTTCACCCACTAAACTAGCAGTGGGAGCGGCAACAAACCGGGCATACTAGCCGCGGTCTTTATCATTCTTGGGACTCACTAAAACCCTCTTACTCCTAGCTTCTAAACCAAATACGCCGTTTCGAAAAAGCCTAGGGGAGTAAAGGTAAATTAGGTGGGGAAAAGTGAATTCAATATCCTCCATATTAGCAAGATGCCTCAAGAAGGTGACAACCTTCCAAACAACCGGACCAATTTGACTCAAACACTCATCGAAAAAATGACAGAAGTCTAGAATGACCGGGTCAATGGCCGGTTTAAACCCTAGAGTAAAAGGGTATGTGAAACAGAAGAGAATCCTATTAAGTAAGATGTGATCCTCTAATTTGAATTAGGAACGATTATTGGGAAATCATCACTCCAATAACAATCCTTACAAACTGTGGGAGCTAAAATATCCGTGATTTAAGTAGGGAAATGATCAGCATGGTCTAAAGAAGAAACTTGGGTCCTAAGAGATTCTCTATCACGATGAAAGGAAATTTTAGAAGGGATATTTCCTAAACCAGAGGCTCACGAAGTGGCTCAGAAGATTCTTTGTTCCGGGAGGAACTCCTCTGAGAATGTGAACCTTTAGTCCCATAAGAGGGACCAGATCTAGAAAAAGGAGTTGACGTACTACCACCACGAGCATATCCAAGGTTACGGAGTATACCCCCTCTTCTATGTCTAATCGTAGCATTAGGGAAGCTATCCAGAATGGGGGTTCTCTTAGGGTTAGGATTTGGTGAAGCCATGGCAAAGAAAGTTGAAGTGAAGCAGAAAATAGCAAAGAAGTCTCGAAGGATTAGAGGGTATGATACGCTTTATGCGAAACAAGACACAAAAATAAGTTATATTTATAATAATGGGTAACCAACAAAAAGGAAAAGTAAAGTAATGGAAGAACCATAATAGTAATACTGACACTTCGTGAACAGCGAAGCCGAAAAGAAAGCCTAAGAAAGTGCTGCGAAATTATGCAACCAATGAAAGAATGACACGTGTCTAGAACATCAAAAGGAAGTGACAATTGAAGCGTCAACTCTATCAGAGCATTAATGACGACAAAATTTCTCCTTTAATAAATTCCACTTCCCAAATATTCAAACTAATGAATAAACGGAAAGTGGGGGGACTATCTGCATTGGGGAAAATTGTATTCATAAATATGACGACGTATCAGGACACGTGGGATGATCAATAAATTATATTTAGCTACTGTTCGAGAATTACAAATTAGGTACGAGTAAGGAGAAAGGAAGAGGCACGGCGCGAGAGAATCGGCAACCGTCCCTGTTTGAGCTTATTCACATCCGAACAATGGAAAGGATGAATCTAGTTAAAGAAAATGGTGCAAATACAACATTAAAGAGTATTAAATAATGATTATGTTAAAGAATATATGCATTCAACGTACTGGTCATGTAACTTGACAATTAATGTCATTAATTACTCATAATAGTTTCATTATGACTTAGGCATAACGTACATTTCCAAAGGGGCCTATAAAAGGAGAAATATGTAATCGATTGAGACACAAGTTACTATTGGAATATACTTTAATTTACTTGCTGTCTGATAATATTATTCTCAAGTTTCTTCTTTATATACTTTTTCGATTATCAGTAACCCGACTCTTCTAAATTCTAGCTTTGGCCAAAAATTTATTTTTCGGTTAAACAACACCAGAGGGAATCTTCAGGTTGTTGAGGTTCCCCCAATGCCAGGAACTTCAACATTATCAAAAACCAATTGGGAAAGCGTCTCTATGATTTGGAATGGGACAATGGCACTTCTTATTACTACACTTTGAACGCCACAAGGAATGTAGGATTATGCATTTCCATTGGGAATTCTTCGGCCTGATTGGCCACAAGGCGGAAATGAGGGTTTGTTCTTGAAAAAGACGACGGAATTTGGGGCCGAGCAACTTTTCTATTGATATATTTAAATTTATTTTTAACGTATCACGCTGTATTGTCGTGTATTTCATTGTATTCATTATCTATTTTTTTATTGTAATTTAATATATCTCGCGATATTCCATTATTTCATTGTATGCACGGTCTTTTTTTCATTGTATTTCAATGTATCATGTTGTATTCTATGTATATCATTGTATTCACTGTCTCGCTATATGCCATCTAAATGTATTCATATAATTTTTATTAATATAATTTATGTATTCATATGTATTATATAATGTCTATGAAGATTGCTATTTTTTGGATATTTATTGGTTGAGAATCTTTTTTATAATCAGAAACACAAATTTTGAGTGTTATAATTGGGTTTATTGAGGTATGTTAGGAGTCTATTATGCTAATTGATATACTTTACGTTTCAAAATAATATAATCTCATGTTTCATGTTGTGAATACAGTAATCTGTCCAGTTGTAATCCCATATTTCACGCCATAAATACAGTATAATACACTCGAATACAACAACTGATTAGCTGGACTTCCATGATTCATGCTATTTTTGCTATTGTATTCATGAATACAATAGTTTAAATACATCTAATACATCTTATAACAGCTGAAGCATATCTACAATCTGTAATATAGCAAAGATATCTATAAATAGTTAATTACCACTAAAAGATAGTGCTTTAAGAAAATTTCTCATTTATTAAAGGCAACCCACTAATCAAGCACGTCATTATATCATAATGTGGTTTGGCGTGGAACTGACACTAGGTAGCCACTTTTAGGCATGTTGTTAAAAATATATTCAAAATTTGCAATATATTTAAAGATTAGCTAATTTCGCTCAAATTTCAGAACACAACGTCTAAGATTAAATCTCAAAGTTCAAACTTCAGGACATCGTGTCCTAAAGTTAAAAAATTGCATCCAGAAATTCGAACATTATGTTCTGAATTTAAAATTAGCAGTTGAAAATTTCAGGCTACTAAGTCCGGAATATCTAAATTCAAGTATACTTAGTCCTGAAGTTTGAATGAAATGGCTAATCTGTAAATACATTAAAATTTGTGAATATATTTTAAATAGCGAGTTAAAAATAGCTATTGTTGCACTTCACAGGCACCCGTTGTCAATATTATGCTCTATTAAGATCAGGGTTGCGCATATATCGGGTAAAACCGATAATCCGAGCTATTAATCATTTATTAGGTTATTGGATTAACGAGGTTTGGTAACGATGTTGAATTTTTTCAGTATTGGGTTATCGGTTCAAGCCTTGGTTTGCCAATTTGTTAATGGGTTAACCGATACCTAATAAGAATTAATAAAATTACGACTTTACCCTTAAGTATATACATATGTTGGGGCTTCAGTTCATTCTCTCCTATTCTTTCTTAGCCGCACTCTTCAATTGTTTCATCTTCATTCTTCATAGACTTTACAAGTTACTCCTAGCGTAAGTCTTTAGTCTTATACATTATGTTTTTAATTTCTATAACAAAATTTATCTGCATATAAGGATTGCTCTATGGTTTCTTTTTTCAGGTTAGACATTTGACAAACAATATCCGTATTATATTGGACTGTTTGAGGGATTCAACGCATGTGGAAGTGCGACATTCTATGAAACAAAAATTATAAATCAAGTTATTATATTCGAGGAGGCAGCTAATGCCTTGGAACATTTTGTGTTAATTGATGCAGTTTAATAAGTATATATCTACTGATTTTTTGGTGAAGTCTATAAAGATTGAGCAGTTGTTGTCTTGTTAACTTGAATTTGAACTGTTAGTACTATATGTTTGGACTTGTTAATTTTAAGGAGAAATTGCTACTACGTTGTATTATCATTGATGTATTTGGATAACTGTTATTGAAGAATTAGTACTATTCCATTATGGCCACTAGATGAAACGCAAAAATAGGTAGTATGCTATATGTGAATTCTTCTCTTTTTGGCTTAACTCTAGATTGAGCTATCTTATCGGATAAATCCGCTAACCGAACCGATAATGATCGATAGCCGATTAAATGATACCCTATATCTTATCGGTTTGGTTATCGATTTATCAAATTTATATACCGATAACTGAAATAGTAAACTGATAATATTCATAATCAGACCGAACTGGCCGATGCCTACCCCTAATTAAGATGCCAGTTTGCCTTCGGATGATGAATAATGCCATTATCATTAGTATCTAAGATTCTAGAGCATGAAATCATCCTTCCGTTTAAGACAAGTTTGAAAAGGAAGAAAGATTGTGCGTTTTTCACAATACTCTATTATGTTCTCCCATTTCATTCCCTTTGTTTAAAAGAGGGATTTGTATCTATACCTTCTTTTTGCGTCACGTTTTAACTTGTGTTTGTTTTGGAAAAAAATTACAAACTTACCCATTTTTTTGCATAACTTCAGTATAGGGGACTGAAGTAGCAAAGGTAATCATGCAAAACTTCAGCATTCTAGTAGACATGCCTGAAGTAGCAAGTGTGCTGAACCAAGTGTACTGAAGTTTTTGTTTGTAATTGCTGAACTTAAGCATAGTAGCTGAAGTTTTATTCTCTATTTGTTGAAATTTTTGTTTGTAATTGCTGAACTTACACATAGTAGTTAAAGTTTTGTTCTCTATTTGCTAAAGTTTTTGTTTGTAATTGCACTAAATAAGCGAAAATTTTGTCATGGATTCATTAGTTTTGTCATTAAACTTTTTCAAAAACTTCAGCAGAAGATTCTGAAATTATTTAGTTCATTTTTAAAAACATCAACACTAAATAAGCTGAAGTTTTTTTGTCCTGAATACGCTTTTAAAAAATTTCAGCAGAGATGCTGAAGTTATTTAGTTCATTTGTAAAAACTTCAACTTATTTAGTGCTGAAATTTTTATAAAAAGTGAAAGTTTTTATCATTTCTTGTTTATGACAAGATCAAGAAAAGGCTTCTATAATTGCTTAGGCTCCTTCCCCAGTTGATCAGTTTCAATTTCAAGAAAACCAAGAATATTAGTTGAGCAATTTTTCGAATGGGAACGAGCTGATAGAGGCATTCTTTGTTTTCCTCATGGCTACAATAGTTGAATAAAATTTTCGTACATAGACAATCTGGTAATTTGATACTTGTGGAAATTCAGCCATTGGATTGTTACTAAGTGGTACAACTACAATGCCACCTATTTTCGCTCGTTCAATAAAATTATAGGACCTAGGAAAACCATAGGAAAATACAAATTCAAAAATCATCAAGATTCAATATATATCGGTATTACTGAATATTCATAGCAACACTAACAACAACAGAAGAAAGAAGAAGAAGAAGATGAAGAAGAAGAAGAAGAAGAAGAAGAAGAAGAAGAAGAAGAAGAAGAAGAAGAAGAAGAAGAAAACAAAGGAGGATAAAGGGGCATGAAGTTGTTTAAAAAGGACAAAATTCTACAATAATTCATTTCATAAGTATACCTTGCACAACTTTAGTCCAGTAACAAGTTTATAAATGTGTAGCCAAATCAATAAGACCTTTTTCTTTTACCATTCCCTTTAACTATAACAACCTCATCTATTTTTTTTCACCACCAACCAACGGTATTGTTGCTCATCCCTTATTTTTCACCCATAAATATTTAATTTAATTAATAAAAGAGTATTATATGCAAACAAAAGATGAAATTGAAAATCGGTTTCCTATTTTTAGTGTAACCATTGATCGAGATACTAAGTCAACACTCATTTATGTCTTTTCCCATAATTAATAATTCTCCGAATTGTGTATTTTCGTTTTCTTATTTTGTGTAACTTTAGGCGTGATTCGTGAGTTTTTATTCTCTTTTTTCTTCAATTTTATACATATCTGTCACAACTAAAAAACATAAAATTAGACGCAAGAAACTTAAAATCTCATCTCGTTCAATGCCAATCTTCTTAGATTTTGATTATGATTTTGTGAGAAATTTGTAGTGGGTATTCTTGAACTTATTATAAATAGTCTAAGTAGGTTGTGTATAAAGTTTCAAGTTATTTGCTGAAGATTTGGACCAGTTTTATACCATAATTACAAATGAAAATCATACAAAAAAGTTCATCATAGATACTTATACACTTTTATACAATGTTATACACTTTTATACAAAGAGGTACATTTTGTATAGTTGTATAAAAATGTATAAAGATGTATATTCACAGTAGTAAAAAAATATTCGTGATACACTATGTAAAGATGTGTATAACAAGAATGAGAAGAAAGAAGAAGTGAAAGAAGAAGAAAATGTGAGAAATTTATCATATATCTATAAATAATGTATCAATCTTGTATAACATAGTGTATAAGAAGTGTTTATACACTTTATATACTATTTATACAATATCATATATTATTATACAAATGAATCGTATCAATGAGCTTCACAGATTCTTCTTCTTCCTAGGGCATCCTCTAAAATTTAACTCAAATCCAACATAAATCTACTCCAAATCACTTGAAATTTAAGTTTTGAACTCCTGTAAATAATTCTAATCAATTGGGATAACACCCATTCTAAAAAACTAATAAATCGAAAAATCTAATTTTTTGAAATCAATTCTTTGAACCATAAGTGACAAAATTTCAAAATAATACGCTTCATAAGAGATTAACATCTTTGAATCTGAAAGGAAAATTGAAGGAGAGTAACAATGGTAGAAAAAATTTAGGGTGTACTATGCAAAGACGTGATACAGGAAGAAGAAGAACAACGAAGAAAAAGAAGGTAGGTTAACCGATGAAAAGTAATTTTCAGGTTATATACAACTTGGGCTATACTGGGTAAGGGCTTCAAACGTGGGTCATTTTCTGATGGGTTGTTGGACCGAGTGATAAGGGGTGTAATTCTTTTTTTTAAAAGTAGGTACAAATTAAAACTTTTTAAAAAATGGGTATTAATTAAATGGGCAAAACTAAATAAATCGCCCCGCACAATTTTTTACCAGTTCAAACTAGTGGACATCTTGATCTCTAAAACGTGGTAAATCGATTTATATATCCCGTCAAATATCTATTACTAATATGAAAATAAGAACAAGGTAAAGATTTTCACACTACTATAATACTTGAGCATGTGGTAGTAAGTATTATGCCCTAATTTAAGTTACTAATCCACGTGCCATTATTCGCAATTATCTTTCAGATGATTTAATTATGCAATTTTTTAAAACATCTATACAAACTAAACTCAGATATTGCTAATGAACTATTTCAATGCAATCATATGCTATTTTTTTCTCCAATAGTAACAATCACAATAAATTTGGTAAAATAGTTTATATAGTGGAGTAGTGAAGAAGCAAATGTGTATTGTCGACCAACAAATTCATAAAAGTTAGTAAAATTATTCTATAATTTAGTAGGAAAAGAAAATTTCTCTTTTGTGTTTGTTATTTATTTCCTATTCTAAACCCAGGAAGACATTTTCAAAATCACTATTTTTTAAGAAAAGAAAAAGAAAAAAATCAGAACACTAAGTAGCCACTTTAAAAAATCACTATTTAAGAATTAGTCCGTATATTCTGAATTTTAGTTTTAAATTTTTTAGATAAAAATATATTTTTTAATTTAAATTTCAGAATAAAAATAAATATTGACTAATATGTGTGCAATTCAGTATACTAAAGTTACAAGAGGATTAACCCACTTGTTTCCGCAATACTGAGGAACTGCAACCACTTCAATCGCATCGCTCCTTTTCTTATTCATCAAGTAAGAAATAATTTCTGAATTTCAACTCAACTTATGGTTGACTAAGAACGGCACTTTCCGTTTGCTCTCTTAAGAGCCCAAATGTAAGAAACAATTAGTCTTTATGGCTGATTTTACCAGTTTAATCCCTTTGGTTTCTACTGTCAGCTCAAATATAAGAAAAGATTAGTTTTTTTTGACCCTAAACTGCTATGCTCTCTGTTTGGTTGCTTAGAGCTCAAATATAAGCAAGAATTGTCTTTATTGCTGATTTCATAATCATAACCTGCTACTTTCTCCTTGTGATTTCTTGGCCAAAGATTATGAGCTCGTATATAAGAAAGGATTAGTTTTTATGCCTGTGCTTAAAATCCTGTTTACTTTTCTCTCTCCATTTGGTTTTATGGCCCAAGATTATGAGCTCACTTATGAAAATTAATTAGTCTTTATGAGTTGACAAACCTTGAGCAGTTATGCCCTCGTTTTGGCTTCTGGCTGTAAGGTTTTGTGTGGGTTTTCGCAGTTGGGACTAGGGTGTGGAGCACGTATACTAAGAAACGGAGAAAGACTTGAGGCTATAGGCAGAAAAACATGATAACATACTAGGGGTGGTAATTTTTTATTTATTATTATGATAATCAGGGGTGTGCATGTGGATTTTGATTATGACCATAGTACCGGTTTGGTTTCATGTTGATGGCTTGTTTATTGGTTGCTATTTCGTTGTTCTTAGGCTAGATTTCTTCTGGTTTCACACTTTACGACTATCTTTAATTACTTTTAATCAAAATTTATCTTTAATTTTTGTTTTCAGTTATTATTATTTTGTATTCCACTGCTTGTATATCTCAGATCAATATCAATATACCAATCTTACAAAGCATAGACGACAACAACAACAACTATCCAGTAAAATCTCACATAGTAGGGTCCGGGGAAGGTAACGTGTACGCATACCTTACCTCTGCCCTGATAGGGCAGAGAGGTTATTTTCGATAGACCCTCGGCTCAGAAAGACAGAAATTAAAAACAAGAAAAGAGAAGGCATTAGTAATTCAAGTAGAAATCGTTATAGTAACAGAAGCATAAAAACTAAAAGATGAATGACATGCAATAACAGTAACCAAAGTCTAAGGCATCTAAGATAAACAACAAGAATAGTGTGGGTTTCACATAAATTACAAGTCATCTAAGATCAACCCTGATCCAACCCCGCCTCACCCCCGTATGAAGTAAGGAAAGCTCTACTACCCCTATCCTACAACCCTAATGCTTGACCTCCAGGCCTTCCTATCAAGGGCCTTACAAAGCATAGACCTGCAGTAAATATGCTAACATGTCTAAAACGTAATCTCAACTAGTAATATGTGTCACATATACAATTTTTATTCCATTACGTCCTATTTTTTCTAAGTTTGCATAGATCCCTAGAGATTGTGGGTCCTTTAAGACAATTTCCTTCCTTGTGATTTTAGGTATATCTGGTCCTTTTTTAACACTTACGCTCATTATTGTTTCACACATATGACCGGTGCATCTAGAGGTCGATATGTGACATGATTGAACCAGTGACTTTCTCTTGGTTTATCCTTGATGTGCCCTACTTGAACTTTTTGACGAACGTGATCATTTCTAATCTTGTTAATCTTGTATGAACATACATCCATCTTAGCATCCGCATCTCCGCAACATTGATTCCCATATATCATTACTGGTCTTGTAACTGTTCTATAATACATACCTTTCACTTTGATAGGCATCCTTCTATCACATATCACTCCTTAGCACATTGCTATCTTAACCATTCGATTTTGATTCTATGTGTAACATTTTTATCTATCATTCCATTATCTCGGAACAACAAGCCTATAGATCTGAATTGTTTGCATTTAGGCACTAATCCCATCTAAAATCACATCAATTCATTGTTCTAATGTTGTCTATAATTTTCAGTGCATATGTTTTATCTTACTTCTACTTATCCTAAAATTCTTATTCTCTAGAGTGCTTCCCCATAGTTAAGTCCTTTGGTTGACACCCTTGTTTTCATTAATTAACCCAATATCGTCAGCAAATAACATACCTCATGGGACCGCATCTTGTATTTTGTTAGTTAGTTCATCCATAACTAGGGTAAACAAGTACGGTTCAACGTCGATCCCTTGAGTCAACCCACGGTTATGAGAAACTCTTTTTTATCTCCTACGACTGTTCTCACACTATTATTATTTACTATTATTTCCAATGCCTCTCTTCATGTGTAATTCAAGCATAGAAGAATGATGGCATAGGATACTTGGAGTTAGGATCTTTGCTACTCTAGTGATTTGATTTATCTTTTGATTGTCTTGAATGTTTGGTAGTGCTGTTTCATTTTGCTTTGCTTCAGATTGAGATGGTCTACACCCAATTAATGAGCAATTTTGAGTGTTCTAGGTGTTTTGCTTGATTTTGGTGGGGATAGGTCTATAAACTGATTTTACATTGGATCTTTTAGTATTTTCTCATTACGGTCATTGCCTTGTGTGTTTAATAAAGTAATATGAGGTTATAACAGGGTCGTGGTCTAAATACAAAAGCAGCCACTTGCATGGACATACTTCAACAAATCATATATTGAAGGACATAAAATCAAAAAGTTGTCTTCCAATCCTAGATTAAGGGCCTTATGACAATACCTGAGAGGAACAGAGAAAACTCTTGATTTGTGAGTAAGGGAAGATCTGTTTATGGTTCATGAAAGACTTGGTTTATTTGTTTGCTTTTTTTTCTAGTTCATCCACTTCAAGTATGCTTCTGAAATTTTCTTCAACCAATGTCTGCTAACATCCTTTTGGGTTTTCCTCTCACATCAATGGCGCTGTAGTTCTATTTTATCTCTTCCATGGAGGTTTCACCAAGAGTGGATAGAACTCGCTAAGATGTGGACGCTCTGAACATTATTTTGTCAATTTTCTTAACCTCGGTGATTTTTTCCTTTTGGTCTCCATACCTCTTCAAGTCATATTTTCTCAAGGTTCCTAAAGTTAGCTCATAGGCCTACAATTTTTATATGTTGTTTATTGGTGTGAGGAATAATTAAGATATACAGCTGGAAATCATCATAAACATGTAGTCCCTAGAGAGGGTAAATGAGGGAAAATGAGTGATAATAGAAATCTTCCACCTTAGAATTAATCATTTCCTTGTTTTGGAGCTTGAGAAGTTCTTGGCTTAAAATAGCAAATCCATTATGCTTCACATGATTAAAACTGTGGGTCTACTGGGATTTCGTGCGGTCCTGAATTGAGTAGATTAGGTTCTGTATAGTATTTTTTTTAATTGGTGGGGGGGACTTGTATTTCCCTTTGCTTGTAAACATTGTTCCTGCCCAAATAGATGTAAAACGTAAAGAGAGATTATAACCCACGTTATACGTCTCATGTAAGGTGGAGTGTTGTATATTCTATTGGTTCTGACAGCAGAGTTCTCAAAGCCGTGTTCCATCAGGAACATGGCCTAAAGAATGTTTTGCATCACTTGAAGTCGTTATGTTTTTATTTCATATATAGCCACACATCGTTCCTCTCGTCGATGACCTTTTGACTGCATTGGAAATTTGGTATATCTCTTCTCCCAGTTCTTCTCTTCCAACTCTCTCCATGCATATTGAAACATTAAATGCTGATTCAGAGTCTGTTCTTTCCAAATTTTAATAATTGGTGCCATTGACTAGCTTATGAGATATACGATGATTCGCAGAAGCTCTACAGTGTAGACTACTACTGACAAATTCAAAATCCTTTATTGCAGTAATATTTGGTTTGAAGCCGCAAAAATGTCCAGTAGGAGATGGAAGATAGTCTCTTCTGAAGATATACAAATGGTACACTTTTGATCTTTTTTACCTGTTATGATCTCTTCATAGAAAAAAAGGAAAAAAGAAGAGCTACTCATGCGATTAGTTTTAAGTATCCATTCTGATCTATTTGAGCCCATATCATACCCCCCCCCCCCCCCCCGCCCCGGCCCAATTTTTTTTTGGCTAATAGTCAATTAGTAGAGACTAAGTTGTTGTGAACAACTTATTATTTGATGCCAGAGTGCTTCTTAGCTGCCCAGAAAACTTACATGAGTCAGAAAGAAGTTCTAGAAACTCTTTTCATTCAGGACAAGATAGAGCCGGGATTTACTGAACATGGTATGTTATCCAAATTTCAAGGGATACAGTTTTCCTCCATCTTGGTGTCAATAGCTGAAGTTTGGTTATTGGGTCTGCAATCTGATAGATATATAATGTTGTCGTCATCATTTAGCAGTGTTGCACGTGTGGATTTAGCGATTTACCAATTTCACAGGTTATGTGATCATTTCTTACTCTATCGTTACAATCATCTTATGGCTTGCAGTTTGGCTGAAACTGGAAGAATAAAATCAAGAATTTTTCCAGGCATATCACCTGAAATTGATGGTGAAAGAGAAAATAATGGAATTCAACAGGTTGCTTGCAGAACAGGTTAAGATGACCCATCAATTACCAAGAACAATTCCTTCTCTACCTATAAATTATGGGTATCATATTTATGGATGTGGTCATTTTACCTGGTTGATACTTGGAGTGTATTGATTTCTTGTCTATCCTTGAACATCTTAGCTCATTTCTGCATTAAGATTTGAGACTCTCCTACAGGTCTAGCTTTCCAATACTTTTGCAATAACACAACAACAAAAGTGTACCCGTGTAATCCCTCAAGTGGGGTCTGAGGAGGCTGGTGTGTACGCAGACCACTGCTACCTTGTGAAGGTAGAAAGTCTATTTCCAACTTTTCAATACTTTTGCACTTGAGAAAAATTATTTGTTGAAAGTATTAGCAAATCACGATTTTCTGCTAAGCTGGAAACTTGAGCATTGAACATATGCTTAATCCCAGTGCCTAAATTTTAATCACTGTCAGGCGGTTAATGTTTCATAGGTACTGTGAGGGAGAGGGGGCTACTGAAGCCAAGAGGGACCAATATAATTAAAGTGTTACTCAGAAGAATGAGCGAACTCTACTCTTATGGAAATAAGAGAAGGGGAGGGTGACCTACATATATAGTGATACTAAGTCAAATCTATTGCAAAATGCACCAATGTAGTTGAGTTATATACCTCTCCCACATGGGTTGTCTAAAGTCTTCTAGAGGAGTTTATATAGGTTTTGGGCTATTCAACTCATTGCCTTTTAAGGTTTTGGGTTAGATGCTCAAATTCTTCATATAGTATTAGAGCCAACCTTTGGCAAGTCCATTTCACTTGTACATTAGGCTTGTGGACACAAAATCAGGTGACTTGTGCAAGAGTACTTGTTGTCCCGTATGTATTTTATAAGGGCTTTCAAAGAGGGTTTATCAAGGTCTTGGGTTACTCAAATAAAAGTTGCTTGTTTCACATGGACAGTGAGCAATGAAGCTTGCCACACACATGAAAATTTGCATAAGAGAGGTATCATTTCAACCAGCAGATGTTTTCTCTGCGGATTACAAGCAGAAAGTACTCGCCATTTGTTTTTGCAGTGTCAAGTGACTGCTCAAGTGTGGCTGCTTTTCTTGAATAAGATTGGGTTGAAGTAGGTTATGCATGGGTCCACGACTGACTTGTTGAGATGCTGGTACAGGAAGAAAGTCAGGAAGAGGAAGCTACTTTGGTGGATTACTATATCTGAAATAGTTCTATTGGTGCTAGAATCATTACAAGGTTAGTTTTGGGGGCGTTTTTTGCTTTTTAGTGCCTCTGCTAATTATAAAAGGTTACAACAGCACTTTGTTGGTGCTGGATTTATAAATTTACCTTACCTTTTCAAGAAAAGGTCTTGGGTTACTCCACCATCGGCCTAACGATTTGGGTGCTCAAATTATTTTGAACAAATAAACATTTTTTTTCCATTCACATCGCGAACAGTGTAATGTACTGCACGAGGAATTCATTTTTTCATTGTAGTATCTGGGATGTAACACTCCTTAAATTTATAAAAGTTTCAAGATACGCTAATTATTAAATTAATTTATTATTACTATTATGATTGTTATTATTATTCTTGCCTAAAGTTAATTAATATATACACGCACACACTTAAATAATTGGATATATAATTAGAGGAATATTACTAATATATTAATAATTTTAGTGTTATTAATTATTAATAATGGGCATCATTATTAGTAGTTATGTTTTAAAAAAAAGGAAAACAAATAAATTGTGAAAGAAACAAAAAAATGAGAGCGTTAAGCCAATAAAAGGGCTCTTGGCAGTAAACACGTGAAAGCCTTAGCGAAACAGACAAGGGCTCTAAAAAGGAGTTCTAAAAACAGAACACTTCACGTTCTGTTTCTTACGCAGAGATAGCCACGAAATTGCACCCATAGTTCTAGGGTTCTTCACCATATACTAATTCTTGAACTCAGGTAAGTAAATTTTCATATTGTCAATTATCCTATAGTGGTAATAGGTAATAGTGGAATAGTTAATTCCCTTATTCCTCCATATTAATAATAAATTTCATATATAGGTTTAGTATTTCAAACAAATTGATTAAAATACACTGGTTGTTGTAGAATCGATTGTTTGATTGGTGTCAATTGGACTGGAGTCTACGTATTGGCTCAAGGAGTTTTGAGGTGAATTGATATAACCCTTTACTAAAGTGGTTTAACTCACAAAATCACACATACAAGGTGTTTGATGAATTGCTTAAAAGAGTTTATCTTTATTTATTAGAGCGAGTGAGTACCCATTAATTTAGAATTGTTCTAACAAAAGTGTAGATGATCTATTATGCTATATGTGCTTAAAATTTCACATTTTTGTGTTATTCTTATATGTTATTTTCATGTTGAAAATTATGAAGAAGAAAGAATCCTTAGAAATATTTGTATATGGTTATTTTATTCTTATTCCATGCTTTACATTTAAAGACACCAATATGAGCAAGTTCATAATGTTCTATAAAGAAAAGATTTAGACTTGAGAAGTCACAAGAACAAGTTTTAGAAAGAAAAGATTTTTTTTTGGGAGTATCCTTTATTTTAAGAAGGGGTCATCGTCCAGGCCGAGGGTCCTGACCAAGGCGTTGACTTCCTGAAACTACTTGTGCCAAAGTAGGGAGCACACGAGCCGAGGGTCTCATTGCTGAGAAGTTACTTAGTCATGCTAAGGTATGATACATGAGCGCTGAGAACCATGAAGCGAGTGGCACCTCGTGGATTGGGCATATTCGATCAGGTTGGGATCGAACCCGTGCCGATCACACGGTGACTGAGACAGAATTAAGTCAGGATAGTTGGAACTCCCGAAGTATAAAGTGAAGTATTTTTTCTGTAACAGCCCAGCCCGCTAGTGATATTGTCTGCTCTGGGCCTAGGCCCTCATGGATTTAATACGCGTCACTAGGGTCTAAGGCTTGTTAACTTATATACCCAGCATCCCTCTTGTGTTTTGCCGATGTGGGACTCTGTCTAAAGCCTGGGGTGTTACATACACCCCCTTTTATGAACTCAGCGTCCTCCTTGAGGTTTGCCCCACCGCATGGGATTTTTCTAGACTCAGCACCGAGGTTTGCCCCGCCTAATCAGGATTTGCCTAAACTTGATTGAACTCTGACCCACCAACGGCAAGGCTGACATAAGAGTTCTCCGATACCATCTGTAACAGCTCAGCCCGCTAGTGATATTGTCCGCTCTGTGCCTAGGCCCTCATGGGTTTAACACGCGTCACTAGGGTCTAAGGCTTGTTAACTTATATACCCAGCATCCCTCTTTTGTTTTGCCGATGTGGGACTCTGTCTAAAGCCTGGGGTGTTACATATCACATAGCCAGGTTTATGGAGTCCTAGGGGTCTATGAAACCGTGTTAGTACAGCCTTGTTTATGGGTATGAAGCGTGCCATACTTATAAACAGGAGGCTACAAGCATTTAGGAATAATCTCATTTTGTTCATACTTTAGATCGTGCAGTAGAGCCTACCTCTAAGAAATTATCTAATGTATTATGTTCTCCAAAACTCGCAGAAATGGCTCGTACTCACAACTCTGACACCGACACTGAGGATGCTTCTCAATAAATTATTGCTACTATCGTGGCTCAATGTGTAACTAAAAAGGCTCGAACTCAGAAAAGGAAGAGTAAATCCACAAGGGGGTTCAAGTGCCCCAGGTTGAAAATGAGGAAGGGGTGGAGCATGATGAGCAAGTACCTCAGGATCCAACGCCACCCCCAACAGCAGCTCCGACTCAAACAACTATATCCCCATAGGTGGGTCAGATGTTCAATGCAGTCAACAGTGCAATGGAGATGTTTAAGGCTTTTATGGCCAACCAGAACGAGAAAAGAGATAAGATTCCACCTCAAACAAATAGACAGAACAATTCTGAGTCCTCAAGAGTTAATGAATTTCTGAAGTTGAGTCCTCAAGTGTTCCATGGTTTAATACTTGATTAAGATCCAATGTTATGGATGGAGGGTGTTAAGAAAGCCCTCCGAGTGATGAAAGTATTTGATGACAAAGCTGTTGAGCTGGCTGCTTACCAGCTTAGAGATGTGGCTGGCGCTTGGTTTGAGATGTGGGAAAAAGAGAGAGATGAAGATGATTGTCCACCTACTTGGGAAGAATTTGAAGAGGCCTTCATAGATAACTTTATCCCAGAAGAGGATACGGTACCTAAGGCTACAGAGTTCGACTAACTCAAGCAAGGGAATAAAAGTGTGCAAGAGTACTACATGGAATTTATAAGGTTAGCTAAGTATGCTCCTCACATGGTTAAGACAGAAAACGCAAATATTCGCAGGTTTGTTGGCGGTTTAGCTTACCACATTAAGGATACGACATCAGCTGCAGCGATAGGAATGAAAGCTTTCTCATCTGTTGTGGGGTTCGCCAAGCACTTAGAAAAAGACAGACAACAAAGGAGAGAAGAGAAAGAGCATAACAAGAAATCCCGGACAACGGGCAGGTTTAATGGTACATCCAGCGGAGGCACAAGGGATTCCTCTAATAAGGAGTCACTAGCACCAGCTCAGTCATGTCATCAGTTAGGTGGTGGGTCTTCCTTCAGACGTACTCAGAGTTATGGAAATCAGTCTCACCAGAATCAAAATTTTAGGACATCATCCTCACATAGCCAGGGTCATGCTGAGAAACATTCACACCAGCAAGGTATTTGTGGAACATGTAAGCGGCAACATTCAGGTCAGTGCTAGCACGAGTTTCATGGTTGCTACCATTGTGGAGACATTGCTCAGATAAAGACCAACTGCCCAAAGTTGCTACGTAATTTCAGTGGTGGATCAACTCGTCCTTCTAGTTCCTCAGCTACCGCAGTTGCACCACCTCAGGCTCGTGGTTCTCATAATCTGGCCGGTAAGGGGGAAAGCAGAGGCACAGATCGAGTTACTCAGGGAGGGGGACAACCCCGTTTGATTGCTACACTTGATCGTCAGAGTGCAAAGACTTCTGTAGAAGTTATTACATGTATACTTTTAGTCTGCTCACATAATGTTTATGCCATAATGGATTCAGGTTCAACGTTTTCATATGTGACTGCATACTTTGCAATTAACCTCGGTCTAGAACTTGAACAACTTAGTGAGCCATTCCTAGTATCTACTCCAGTTGGCAAGTCAGCGAAGGTCACCAGAGTCAATAGCGGTTGTATAGTTTCAGTTCAAGGTCGCAACACCAAAGCCGATCTCATAGAGTTAGAAATGGTGGATTTTGATGTGATCATGGGTATGGATTGGTTGTCTTCCTGCTATGCCATTTTAGATTGTCATGCCAAGATAGTCAGGTTCCAATTTCCAAATGAACGAATCTTGGAGTGGAAGGGTAGTTCAGCAGCTCTCGTAGGTAAGTTTATTTCTTACCTTAAGGCACAACGAATGATCGGTAAGGGGTGTCTCTCTTATTTGGCTCACATCATTAATCAAGAATCAGAACCACCAACTCTTCAGTCAGTGCCAGTTGTTAGAGAATTTCCAGAAGTTTTCCCAGATGACCTTCCCGGACTTCCTCCTAAAAGAATCATAGACTTTGGCATTGATCTCATGCCAGGCACTAAACCCATATCTATAACTCCTTATAGGATGGTTCCAGCAGAACTTAATGAGTTGAGATAACAGTTGAAAGACCTTCTTGACAAGGGCTTCATCAGGCCGAGTGTTTCACCGTGGGGTGCCCCGGTCCTATTTGTCAAGAAGAAAGATGGGTCTCTCAGAATGTGCGTCGACTATCGGTAGTTGAATAAAGTTACAATTAAGATCAAGTACCCACTGCCAAGAATTGATAATTTATTTGATCAGCTTCAGGGTGCAAAGTACTTTTCATAAATAGACTTAAGGTCGGGATACCATCAGTTGAGAATCAGGAAAGAGGATATATCTAAGACAGCCTTTAAAACTCGCTACGGGCACTATGAATTTCTAGTAAGGTTGTTTAACGGGTGGGCAGGTCCGGGCCGGTTCAATTTTTTTACCCGTCCGGGTTCCGGGCCGGGCTGGGTTGCACAATAACGGGTTCGTAGCGGGCCAGGTTACTTCGGGTAAAAATTGAACCATAAGGGTCACAGATTGAGGGGGCCGTGCCGGGCTGGGACGGGTTTAGTATATTTCACTTTTTTTGGAATTATGTATAGTATAACTATTGTATGTTATATTAATACTTTGTAATAATTGAATGAATACAAGTAAGATGGGAAAAAGTTGCACTTATTGCAAGTGCTACTTTATTTCTTAATTTCAAATTGAAAAAGTAGAAAATGAAGTGTTTACATTTTTCTAACAAGTAAACTAATAAAGTAGTAATTTCAAATGTTTTGCATCGTCCTAGCAAGTTCATCATAATCAATATGAACTGATTGACCTTCTTCTGGCGTGTTAAATTCAGATGGGTTTCCATGTGTTAATATATCTCCAAGTTCCTCATCTTCTAGGCTATCAACATCTTTTTTTCCTTGATTTCTTCGTTCCGATCTAATCCAATCTCTAAAACATACTAAAACTTCCAAAGCATTGCTTCCCAATGAGTGGCGGGTGTCTCCAAGTTGTTTTCTTGCATGGCTAAATGCACTCTCCGATGCAACAGTAGAAATTGGCACATTCAGCATGTCTCGAGCCATAGCGAAAAGAACAACAAATTGCTTTCCGTTTTCACGCCACCATCCCAACGGTGAAAATTCCTTTGTGCGAGGCTCCTTTTGCTTCTGCAAGTAGAATTGTAGTTCATCAATATTCCTGCTACTTGTTTGATTGTTAGAAAATGTAGAAAAAATATTAAAACTATCAAGGCCTTCTTCATCATCCATAGTACCAGAACTACTACATTGCATAGCGGGATTAACATTGCCAGAAGCACGAGCAGCATTATCACATTCATTTGCATAATAATTATATAGTTGTTGTAAATATTCGTTTAGCTTGTTCATAGAAACATATAAATTTGGGGTTTCAGTTTCTCCAATCTCCATATAAGTGTATAAAGCATTCATTAATTAGTGACAATCAGACATTTTAATAGAAGGATTTAAAACTGCACCAATTAAATAAATTGGAGGAACTTTTGAATTTTGCTTGCATTTTTTCAACAACATCCTTATATTTTTCTTTCTTCTTAAATTCAGATAGTAGAAAAGAAATTTCAGGTATATGTACTAAAGTCATAGTAACAGTGGGGTAATATGCGCCAGAAAACACAACAGTAGCAGTATAAAATTGATGTAAAAAATTAACAATATCATTAATGAACTCCCAAGTATTACTTGTTAACATACGCCTAGGATCAGTACAATGTGCATTAGAAACTTTAGTTATTGGAGATCTAGGCTATTAAAATCTTCCTTTCCTTGATTTCTTCGTTCCGATCTAATCCAATCTCTGAAACATACTAAACTTCCAAAGCATTGCTTCCCAATGAGTGGCGGGTGTCTCCAATTGTTGTCTTGCTTGTCTAAATGCACTCTCCGATGCAACAGTAGAAATTGGCACATTCAGCATGTCTCGAGCCATAGCGAAAAGAACAACAAATTGCTTTCCGTTTTCACGCCACCATCCCAACGGTGAAAATTCCTTTGTGCGAGGCTCCTTTTGCTTCTGCAAGTAGAATTGTAGTTCATCAATATTCCTGCTACTTGTTTGAGTGTTAGAAAATGTAGAAAAAATATTAAAACTATCAAGGCCTTCTTCATTATCCACAGTAGCAGAACTGCTACATTGCATAGCGGGATTAACATTGCCAGAAGTACGAGCAGCATTATCACATTCATTTGCATAATAATTATATAGTTGTTGTAAATACTCATTTAGCTTGTTCATAGAAACATATAAATTTTGGGGTTTTAGTTTCTCCAATCTCCATATAAGTATATAAAGCATTCATTAATTGGTGACAATCAGACATTTTAATAGATGGATTTAAAACTGCACCAATTAAGTAAATAGGAGGAATTGGAAAGAAATATTTTTTGAATTTTGCTTGCATTTTTTCAATAACATACTTATATTTTTCTTTCTTCTTAAATTCAGATAGTAGAAAAGAAATTTCAACTATATGTACTAAAGCCGTAGTAACAATGGGGTAATATGCGCCAGAAAACACAACAGTAGCAGTATAAAATTTATGTAAAAATTTAACAATATAATTAATGACCTCCCAAGTATCACTTGTTAACATACGCCTAGGATCAGTACAATGTGCATTAGAAACTTTAGTTATTGGAAATCTATATTTGTAGCAACACTTTTAATATACATATATATATACATATATATATATATATATATATATATATATATATATATATATATATATATATATATATATCTCGAGCCATAGCGAAAAGAACAACAAATTGCTTTCCGTTTTCACGCCACCATCCCAACGGTGAAAATTCCTTTGTGCGAGGCTCCTTTTGCTTCTGCAAGTAGAATTGTAGTTCATCAATATTCCTGCTACTTGTTTGAGTGTTAGAAAATGTAGAAAAAATATTAAAACTATCAAGGCCTTCTTCATTATCCACAGTAGCAGAACTGCTACATTGCATAGCGGGATTAACATTGCCAGAAGTACGAGCAGCATTATCACATTCATTTGCATAATAATTATATAGTTGTTGTAAATACTCATTTAGCTTGTTCATAGAAACATATAAATTTTGGGGTTTTAGTTTCTCCAATCTCCATATAAGTATATAAAGCATTCATTAATTGGTGACAATCAGACATTTTAATAGATGGATTTAAAACTGCACCAATTAAGTAAATAGGAGGAATTGGAAAGAAATATTTTTTGAATTTTGCTTGCATTTTTTCAATAACATACTTATATTTTTCTTTCTTCTTAAATTCAGATAGTAGAAAAGAAATTTCAACTATATGTACTAAAGCCGTAGTAACAATGGGGTAATATGCGCCAGAAAACACAACAGTAGCAGTATAAAATTTATGTAAAAATTTAACAATATAATTAATGACCTCCCAAGTATCACTTGTTAACATACGCCTAGGATCAGTACAATGTGCATTAGAAACTTTAGTTATTGGAAATCTATATTTGTAGCAACACTTTTAATATACATATATATATACATATATATATATATATATATATATATATATATATATATATATATATATATATATATCTCGAGCCATAGCGAAAAGAACAACAAATTGCTTTCCGTTTTCACGCCACCATCCCAACGGTGAAAATTCCTTTGTGCGAGGCTCCTTTTGCTTCTGCAAGTAGAATTGTAGTTCATCAATATTCCTGCTACTTGTTTGAGTGTTAGAAAATGTAGAAAAAATATTAAAACTATCAAGGCCTTCTTCATTATCCACAGTAGCAGAACTGCTACATTGCATAGCGGGATTAACATTGCCAGAAGTACGAGCAGCATTATCACATTCATTTGCATAATAATTATATAGTTGTTGTAAATACTCATTTAGCTTGTTCATAGAAACATATAAATTTTGGGGTTTTAGTTTCTCCAATCTCCATATAAGTATATAAAGCATTCATTAATTGGTGACAATCAGACATTTTAATAGATGGATTTAAAACTGCACCAATTAAGTAAATAGGAGGAATTGGAAAGAAATATTTTTTGAATTTTGCTTGCATTTTTTCAATAACATACTTATATTTTTCTTTCTTCTTAAATTCAGATAGTAGAAAAGAAATTTCAACTATATGTACTAAAGCCGTAGTAACAATGGGGTAATATGCGCCAGAAAACACAACAGTAGCAGTATAAAATTTATGTAAAAATTTAACAATATAATTAATGACCTCCCAAGTATCACTTGTTAACATACGCCTAGGATCAGTACAATGTGCATTAGAAACTTTAGTTATTGGAAATCTATATTTGTAGCAACACTTTTAATATATATATATATATATATATATATATATATATAAATAATTTCATCTAGTAACAATTTCGTCTGGCATGAATCTAGGTTTAAGGTTATACTGAATACACTTAGTCTTAAATTCTTTTATTCTAGATTGTCTATTATTTCCTTGAATAACACAAACTGCTCTTCTAACACGTGTAATCTCAACTGAAAATATATCAAGGCCACTTTTAACAATTTAATTATAAATATGACATGCACACCTAACATGAAAAATATCATCAAGAGGTGGTTTCAAATGCAATTTTAAAATTGAAATTGCGACATTATTGTTTGAAGCATTATCAGAAGATATGCACAAAGCTTTTTGGTTTAGATTATAAAATTCAACAACTTCAACAATAGTACTACTTATAAACGTAGCAATATGACTCTGATCTTCATCATATTTAAAAGTGATAATACGTTTTTGCATACAAGTATTATCATCTATCCGATGGCATGTAATTGTCAAATAATCATTTCCATTAACACCATGACTAATATCAGAATTTAGACATACTCTAGAAGGAAGGTGGCTAAACGAATAACGTATGTATGTCTGATATTGTCCATGAAATCTAAGGATCTGCTCTACAAGTACTCTAGGGATACCTTTAAATAAAGGATTGTAAATCCTTTGAATATACATAAAAAGATACGATGAAGAAGCAAAAGAAAAAGGTAGACAACCCAAAGCAATCATTTTTTCTAATTCCCCACGATCCCTCATTTTATCATATTTTACTAGACCTCCAGTAGTAGGGTTAATAGCTGCTTGACTTCCATCTCCATTATTGCCCCATTATGTGGGATGGTCAGATCTCATATGTCCACTAAGTGTCTCAATCCCCCCTAAATTTCCTCCGGTCAAATGTTTAAAAGTTTCGTTGCAAAGTTTGCACTTAACTCTATCAGTACCTTCTATTATTTCAAAACATTTCCATACCGGACTTCTTCTACGATTAGAAGTCGAAGCCACTTGTGGTCTACCCCTTGTAGCACTAGCAACTCCAACTCCAACACTACCATCATTTTCACTAGTAGGTGTAGGTGGTATCTCATCTTCTATTCCAATTTCATTATCTTCTATTCCAAAATCTTCTTGTAATTGTTCATAATCTATCTCTACATTATCATTAGGCAATGATTCAGAAACATGTGTATTGGGTCATTACTATTACTACCGGAAGCTCGAGGACTACCTCTTTTTTTATTTTTACTCCTACCAGTAACTTTTCTACACACTCTTTTAGCAGCACTAAACATATTGTAAAAATAAAAGTATAAGATAAAATTAAATATGCAATTAAAATATTAAATAAGAGAAAGAGTTGGAGGGAGTGCACCGAATTCGACAACAAATTGAGCACTTGATTACGCAATTCTGGTGTTACCACGAACAAACATCAAGCAAGTATATTAACTTTTAACTTCAAACTCCGAATTCCAATTTCCAAATGACAATATCCCGTAAATTAAACTCAAGAAAAGAGAGTCAAATAAAAATTATAAAATTAGAATATGAAATCTTGCAAATTGAAGGGAAGAGATTAATTGAGAATTTAAGAATTAAGATTGAGATAAGAATTTTGAGTGAAGAAATGAAGAAGAGGGGGAGGGTATTTATAGATTTTAAGAAGGTTAATATTGTAAATTAACAAATACAAGAAAATAAACAAAAAATGGCCAATTTTGCAAATAATTCCGTTGGCCAACGTATCTGAATGAAATCTTCCCGTTGCCAACTTTATTGTGGGCCCCACGAAGTCAGATTTTAAAAAAAAAACAAAAAAAATTACCGTTAGAACCGGGCCGATTTAACCGGTATGGGTGACTGTTCATCCAGACCGGGCCGATCCGGTCTGGTTACACCATCAAAAAAATTAAACGGACACAACCCCTTCCCCCCACGAACCTAGCCCACCCGGCCCCTTAGTAACCGGGTCGGTTCGGTCCCAATTTAAATCGGTCTGGGCCGGTCCGGAACCGGTCCAACTCAGCTACTTAGACACCCATAATTTCTAGTGATGTCCTTCGGGTTGAAAAATGCTCTAGCTGCATTCATGGACCTCATGAACATAGTTTTCAAGTCATTCCTGGATACCTTTATTATTGTGTTTATAGATGATATTTTGGTGTACTCTAAGAATATGAAAGATCATGCAGAACTCCTCATAATAGCCTTGCAGACCTTGAAGGAGAATGAGCTTTATGCCAAGCTTTCAAAATGTGAGTTCTGGTTGCAGTCAATGGCATTCTTAGGCTACACGGTATCTAGTGAAGGAATAAAAGTGGACCCTCAGAAGACAGAAGCGGTCAAAAACTGGCCTAGGCCGACAACGCCAACCAAAATCATGAGTTTCTTGGGGTTAGCTGGTTACTATAGAAGGTTTGTGGAGGGGTTTTCCTTACTTGCAGCTCCATTAATTAAGTTGACTCAGAAAGCAGTTAAGTTCCAATGGTCAGACGCTTGTGAGCAGAGGTTTCGAGAGTTAAAGAAAAGGTTGACCACTGCACATGTGCTAATCTTGCCGACAGGCTCAGGTGGTTTCACAGTGTATTATGATGCCTCCAGAGTGGGCCTTGATTGTGTTCTTATGCAAAATGGAAAAGTTATTGCTTATGCATCCAGGTAGTTAAAGAATCATGAAAAAAACTACCCCACAAACGACTTAGGAGCTTGCAGCAGTGGTGTTTGCATTGAAGATATGGCGACATTACCTTTATGGCGAGCATTCTGAAGTGTTTCCAGACCACAAAAGCCTCCAGTACATTTTCAAGCAAAAGGATCTAAATTTGAGATAAAGAAGGTGTAGAAAATCATTCTATCTATGATATATGTGCTTTGGTTGTATTAGCATGATTTTCAGGCATAGGTTTTGATGAATGACAAACAACGAAGTCAAGTGTTGAACAAGTTATTATATGACAAACAATCAAGATTGAATGCCGAGAAGCATATTGATGACGGAATTGCATAGACAAGCCAAAGACGAGCTCAAAAGTTCAAGACCGAAGACCCAAGGCGTAGGTCGTTAGGTAGAACAATTGTAAGAGTAACGTTTAAAGTTATCTCGTCTTTTGGCTCAACATAGGTCATCATAAATATGCATAAAATCATTTTATCAAATCATATTTCAAATACATCAAACAAAATGATTTCAAACATTTTCATTTTAGCCAAAATGAATTTTAAACATGTCTTTCAAAGCTGGACAGAAATAATCGATTATGTTTATGTTGACAATCGATTATGTTAAGACAGTGTAAACCGGAATTTACAAAACAGCAAAATAATCGATTATCAGAAGTGCATAATCGATTATCTTGTATCCGTTGCCAGTGTTTGAACACTGTATCAAAATAATCGATTATGCAAAATCCAGTAATCGATTATTCTGCATAAAATCAGCTTCCGATTTTGTAACGGTAAGCTGATAATCGATTATCCAAATTTGATAATCGATTATCTTGGCATAAAATCAGCATAATTGATTGCCAATTAAGCAACAGACATACTACTTCTAACACCTATAAATAGAGGTCTTTTGAGCTGAATTGTGACACACAACACCTCTCATTATTCATATACATATTGATATCATTTGTGCATCATTATAGAGATTTTGTTGAGCCATTTGAGAGACAACTTTGAGTTGTTCATAGAGCTAATATTGTATCTCTTTATCTACTCTTTTGAGAGAGTTCTTGTTGTAAAAGAGAAAGGTGTTTGAGAAGACCATATCTTCTCATTGATTGTCGGGTTTGCTAAGTACCCTCAATCTTAGTGTGTGAAGTCTTGTGGTGCGGTATCCACGAGCAAGGTGAAGTCTTGAGGTGAGGTATCCTCGAGCAAGTTGAAGTCTTGTGGTGCGGTATCCACGAGCAAGGTGAAGTCTTGAGGTGCGGTATCCTCGAGCAAGTTGAAGTCTTGTAGAGTGTACATCTACGAGCAAGTGTAACGGTTTGTTAGGCACCCGTAAGCTTAACGGAGTTAGTGGAATCTCGAGAGAGTCTCTCGGGGACTGGACTAACCACAAGTTGTGGTGAACCTGGATAAATTCGGTGTGTTCTTTCCTTAATCTTTTAATTTCCGCATTTACTTTACTCCTAAAATTTTGATTCCGCAATATTTATCAATATTTTCGTGCCGCACTATTCACCCCCCCCTAGTGACGGGCATAAATCCTAACAATTGGTACCAGAGTTTAACTCTCTGAAAGCCTTAACCGGTTGAGAGAACGATCTATATATTTGTTGAGAATGTTGTACGCGGGAATGATGAGCGAAGGACACTCTACCATTGAGTCTCCACTATTTGATGGAACAAATTATACATGCTGGAAAGAGCGGATGAGAATCTTTATACAATCAAATAACTTTCGCTTGTGGCGAATCATTAAAAACGGTATGCCGACAAAGAAAGTTGGGGAAGCCATGGTTCCGAAAGAGGAGAATGAATACAACGCCAAGGCCATAAATATGTTATATTGTGCGGTGAATCCGGATGACTATCAGAAGATTTCCTATTGCACAACCGCCAAAGAAATGTGGGATAAACTTGAAGCCATCTATGAAGGTACGCCTCAAGTCCAAAAGCGTGTGACATGGGACTCGGACAGCTCGTGTGATGAAACAACTGCCCTATGCTTCATGGCCGATGAAGAAGAAGAGGTAAGCACTTCTAACAGAAGGTGGCTCGAGCTATTGAAAGATTATGACATCAATATCCTTTATCACCCCGGCAAAGCTAATATGATAGCGGATGCACTTAGTAGGAAGTCAATGGGCATTTTGGCCCATCTTGAAGAACAAAGGCGATCTTTGGGTCGAGAAATTCAAAAACTGTCAAATGATGGAATTAGATTTTATGAGACCGAAGAAGGAGATATAACTGCTAATGCCTTAGAGCAATCCTCCCTTGTTGCGCATGTTAAGGCTAAGCAAGACGAAGATCCGTACTTAGTGAAATTAAAAGAAGGAGTCAAAAACAAAGAAATCACTCCTTTCACTCTAGGAAGTGATGGAGTTTTGAAGTTGAATGATCGATTATGTGTTCCTGATGTAGGTGGTCTTAGGAAGGCCATAATGGAGGAAGCTCACAGTTCGAGGTAATCTATCCACCCAGGTGCTACCAAAATGTATTTAGATTTGAAAGAGTTGTATTGGTGGAAAGGCATGAAGAAACAAGTAGCAGATCATGTGGCTAAATGTTTAAATTGCCATCAAGTCAAAGCGGAGAATCAGAGGCCTGGTGGCCTAGCTCAAGACATAGAAATACCACAATGAAAGTGGGAGATGGTTAATATGGATTTCGTAGTAGGTCTACCTCGCACGTACCGTAAACATGATTCAATTTGGGTTATTGTAGACCGACTGACAAAGTTCGCGCACTTCCTACCAGTAAAGACGACAGATTCCACAGAGCAATATGCACATTTGTACATCAAAGAAATAGTCTGATTGCATGGTACTCCAGTTTAAATCATATCAGACAGAGGTGCTCAATTCACGATACATTTTTGGCAGGCATTTCAGAAAAGATTAGGTACCAAGGTCAATTTAAGCATCGCTTTTCATCAACAGATCGATGACCAGGCAGAAAGGACCATTCAGACTTTGGAAGATATGTTGCGTGCGTGTGTTACAGATTTTGGAGGTAATTGGGATGATCACTTGCCACTTATAGAATTTGCTTACAATAATAGCTATCAGGCCATCATTGGTATGGCTCCTTATGAAGCATTGTATGGGTGGAGATGTAGGTCTCCGGTGGGCTGGTTTGAACCAGCAGAGGTGTCGTTGATTGGTCCAGAGTTTCTTTGTGAGGCCTTGGAGAAAGTTCAGCTAATTAGAGAAAGACTTAAAGTGGCTTAGAGTCGTCAAAAGTCTTATTCTGACAAGAGGCATCGTAATTTAGAGTTCATGGTTGGTGATAAGGTGTTTTTAAAAGTTTCACCGATGAAATGAGTTATGAGGTTTGGTAAGAAAGGAAAACTTAGCCCTATATTTATCGGATCTTATGAAATTCTAGAAAAGAAAAGAAATGTGGCTTATAAGCTAGCTCTACCCATTGAGTTGTCCTTTGTTCATCCCGTTTTTCAAGTGTCTATGCTTAGAAAGTACATTTATGATGAGTCTCATATAATACCTGCCAATACCATAGAAATTAAAGAAGGTTTGACTTATGAAAAGGTACCTATAGAAATCCTCCATAGACAAGTAAGAAAGTTGAGAACAAAAGATATAGCATCGGTAAAAGTTTTGTGGAGTAATCATGAGTCAAAATAAGCTACATGGGAGGTCGAGGAAGATATGAGGAAGAAATATCCTTATTTATTTGAGTAACAAGGTATGTGAACCTAGGTTTGATATTTATATTTTATTTATTAAATTAGCAAGTGTTTATGTCCTTCCTATATTATATTTAGTTGTTGTAGTAATTTGGTTTATGCCGTAGTATATTTAATTCATTAAAGTGATTTACTTGTGCTAAAGTTGTTGTGCTTTAGATTCTTGTTAGTTATTGTGGTACCTATTTGTCGGAGTGTGAGTAATTAATTTATGAGCTGTGTATGGTGCCTATGAATGGCCCGTTATGGTATATTTAGTTGTTATTGGTGTATTTGTGGTATTAGTGACAGAGATATATGTTTGGATAGTCCAATTTACAAAGAAAGCTCTGCCGAAATTTTTGAAAATTTAGGGAGTTAGCCAAATTTTTAGAGTCCCTTGGAAGAATGAGTAGTGCTATGAAAATTTAAGAGGTTCAAGGACTTAAGGAATGATTGTTAGCATAAGAATAAGGTCCTAGCAACATTCGAGGACGAATATTTTTAAAGAGGGAAGATTGTAACACTTCTTAAATTCATAAAAGTTTCAAGATACGCTAATTATTGAATAAATTAATTATTACTATTATGATTGTTATTATTATTCTTGCCTAAAGTGAATAAATATATACATGCACACACTTAAATAATTCGATATATATAATTAGAGGAATATTACTAATATATTAATAATTTTAGTGTTATTAATTATTAATAATGGTTATCATTAATTAGTAGTTAAGTTTTTTTTTTAAAAAGGAAAATAAACAAATTGTGAAAGAAAGAAAAAAGAGCCTTAAGCCCATAAAAGGGCTCTTGGCAGTAAACACGTGAAAGCCTTAGCGAAACAGACAAGGGCTCTAAAAAGGAGTTCTCAAAACAGAACACTTCAGGTTCTGTTTCTTACGCAGAGATAGCCACGAAATTGCACCCAAAGTTTTAGGGTTCTTCACCAATTACTAATTCTTGACTCATGTAAGTAAATTTCCATATTATCAATTATCCTATAGTGGTAATAGGTAAGAATGGAATAGTTAATTCCTTTCTTCCTCTATATTAAAAATAAATTTCATATTAAGGTTTAGTACTTCAAAAAATTGATTAAAATACACTGCGTGTAGAATCGATTGTTTGATTGGTGACAATTGGACAGGGTACGTATTGACTGAAGGAGTTTTGAGGTGAGTTGATATAACCCTTTACTAAAGTGGTTTAACTCACAAAAGCACGCATACAAGGTGTTGATGAATTGCTTGAAAGAGTATATATTTATTTAATTAGAGCGAGTGAGTACCCATTAATATAGAATTGTTCTATAAAAAGTTTAGATGATCTATTATGCTATATGTGCTTAAATTTTTAGATATTTGTGTTATTCTTATATGCTATTTTCATGTTGAAAATTATGAAGAAGAAAGAATCCTTAGAAATATTTTTATATGGTTATTTTATTCTTATGACATGTTTTACATTTAAGGACACCAATATGAGCATGTTCATAATGTTCTATAAAGAAAAGATTTAGACTTGAAAAGTCACAAGAAGAAGTTTTAGAAAGAAATAATTTTTTTTTGGGAATATCCTTTATTCTGAGAAGGGGTCATCGTCCAGGCCGAGGGTCCTGACCGAGGCGTTGACTTCCTGAAACTACTTGTGCCAAAGTAAGGAGCACATGAGCCGAGGGTCTCGTTGCTGAGAATTTACTTAGCCATGCTAAGGTATGATACATGAGCGCTGAGAACCATGAAGCGAGTGGCACCTCGTGGATTGGGCTTATTCGATTAGGTTGGGATCGAACCCGTGCCGATCACACGGTGACTGAGACAGAATTAAGTCAGGATATTTGGCACTCCCAAAGTATAAAGTGATGTATTTTTTTTAAGAAAGAAAAAGAAAAGAATTTCTTTTAGAATATTCAGAATGTCACAAGAAAAGTTTTAGAAAGAAAAGATTTAGACTTTTCAAGTCTAAATCTTTTAAGCAATTCATCAAATACCTTGTATCCGTGCTTTTTTTGTGAGTTAAACCACTTTAGTAAAGGGTTATATCAACTCACCTCAAAACTCCTTGAGCCAATACGTAGACCCCCAGTCCAATTTACACCAATCAAACAATCGATTCTGCAACAACCAGTGTATTTTAATCAATTTCTTTGAAGTACTAAACCTAAATATGAAATTTATTATTAATATGGAGGAAGAAGGGAATTAACTATTCTATTCTTACCTATTACCACTATAGGATAATTGACAATATGAAAATTTACTTACCTGAGTTCAAGAATTAGTAAATGGTGAAGAACCCTAGAACTTTGGGTGCAATTTCATGGCTATCTCTGCGTAAGAAACAGAACGTGAAGTGTTCTGTTTTGAGAACTCCTTTTTAGAGCCCTTGTCTGTTTCGCTAAGGCTTTCACGTGTTTACTGCCAAGAGCTCTTTTATGGGCTTAAGGCTCTCATTTTTTTTCTTTCACAATTTATTTGTTTTCCCTTTTTAAAAAAAAAACTTAACTACTAATTAATGATACCCATTATTAATATTAATAACATTAAAATTATTAATATATTAGTAATATTCCTTTAATTATATATCCAATTATTTAAGTGTGTGCGTGTATATATTTATTCACTGTTAGAAGTCTAACTGTATTAGAAGTCTAGTCTAAACTGTATTAGCAGTAGGCTAGGTTATGTGTATTATATATAGGGCTCATTGTATCATGTTTACATATCAATTATATATTCTTCTCCCGTGCTTTCTCACATGGTATCAGAGCTTTGGTGAGAATAGTATAGCTGTGCGTCATTCCAGCTATTTCCGGGAAGAAGACCTCGTCGCCGTGCAATTTTCCGGCGACTTAACAGGCTGTCCGTAACCTAAACTACCTTTTCTGTTGGTGTTGTGCAAAATCCGAGACCACCACGAGGTTTGGGAGAGAATTCCGACCAACCCCAGAAAAAATCACCGGAAACCGACGCTTCACGCGCCTCCACGCGCGGCAGGACCCTCGGCGCGTGAAGCCCACGCGCCGGCGCGTGAGAGCCTTTCCGGCCACTTTTTCCGATCGCTCCAGAAGGACAGTTTAGTCGGAATATAATTCCGACCCTACCCATCCACTTTTTGTTCGATTCCGACAACTTTGATTTTTTCCGGCGACCTACAGTGATTTTTCCGGCAGCTACAGTACTTTCCGGCCAATATTTCTTCAGGACAGTTTGCTCCTACTTGAATTCCGAGCCTATCCATATTTTTACTTTTCAATTCCGACAACTTTGAATTTTTCCGGCAGCTACAGTGCTTTTCCGGCAGCTACAGTGCCTTTCCGGCAGCTACAGTGTTCCTGTTTTCCGGTAGCACCAGTTTTCAGTCCTCTGTTCAGTTTCAGCGAGTTTTCAGTTGATAATCCAACGATGTCTTTGGGACTAGATGCTTTCGGGCCTAAAAACCAGGGTTCTGGCAGTTCCGGTATTATGATTACCTCAGAACCTTTAATGGGAGGTTCAAACTACCTAGCTTGGGCTTCGTCTGTCGAGTTGTGGTGTAAAGGCCAAGGTGTTCAGGATCATCTAACCAAAGAGTCTGGTGACGGAGATGCAAAAGCCAAAGCACATTGGGAGAAGATTGATGCTCAGTTATGCAGTATTTTGTGGCGATCTATTGATTCCAAGTTGATGCCCTTGTTTCGTCCATTCCAAAAATGTTATTTGGTTTGGGAAAAGGCTCGTACTTTATACACTAATGACATATCTCGTTTCTATGACGTGATATCGCGGATGACAAATTTGAAGAAACAGGAATTGGATATGTCTACTTACTTGGGTCAAGTGCAGGCAGTTATGGAGGAATTTGAGACGTTGATGCCAGTTTCTGCTAGCGTTGCAAAGCAGCAAGAGCAACGACAAAAGCTGTTTCTAGTTCTTACTCTTGCTGGGCTTCCTAATGATCTTGACTCAGTACGCGATCAGATTTTGGCCAGTCCGACTGTCCCCACAGTTGATGAATTATTTTCTCGCTTACTTCGCCTTGCTGCAGCACCAAGTCACCCAGTGAGCTCATCACAGACACTTGATTCATCTATCCTCGTCTCCCAATCCGTGGACAATCGGGCTTCTCATACTATGGAGTATAGACGAGGAGGAGGTCGTTTTGAAAGATCTAGACCCAAGTGTTCTTATTGTTATAAACTTGGTCACACTCGTGATGTGTGCCATTCTTTACATGGTCGACCAACAAAAAATGCTTATGTTGCTCAGACCGAGCCTACAGGTAACCAGGGATTTTCTGTATCTGAAAGGGAGTATAATGAGTTCCTTAAATATCGAGCAAGTAAGCAGACGTCTCCACAAGTAGCCACTGTTGCTCAGCCTGATACTTCTGTTGCTGGTAATTCTTTTGCTTGTGTTTCCCAGTCTAGTCCTCTTGAACAATGGGTGGTGGACTCAGCTGCTTCTGATCATATCTCTGGTAATAAATCCCTTTTGTCAGATATTACGTATTCACAGTTTCTTCCCAACGTTACCTTAGCTAATGGGTCTCAAACTAAAGCAAAAGGAGTTGGACAAGCAACTCCTCTACCCTCTGTCACTCTAGATTCCGTCCTTTATGTCCCTGGCTGTCCTTTTAATCTTGCATCTGTGAGTCGTTTGACTCGTGCCCTCCATTGTGGAATATACTTTATTGATGACTCTTTTATTATGCAGGACCGCAGTACGGGACAGACGATTGGAACAGGACTTGAATCAGACGGACTCTACTACCTTAACTCCCTAACATCCTCTAAGGCCTGTCTAGCTGCAGATCCTCCAGACCTACTTCACAGTCGTTTAGGACATCCTAGCTTGTCCAAACTTCAGAAGATGGTGCCTCGTTTGTCCAGTTTATCCACATTAGAGTGTGAGTCATGTCAGCTCGGGAAACATACCCGCGCCTCCTTTCCTCGTAGTATTGAGAGTCGTGCAGAGTCTGTTTTTTCTTTAGTTCATTCGGATATATGGGGTCCTAGTAGAGTATGTTCAACCTTAGGATTTCGTTATTTTGTTAGTTTCATTGATGATCATTCAAGATGTACTTGGATTTTCTTAATGAAAGATCGTTCTGAGTTGTTTTCTATATTCCAAAATTTTTGTGCTGAAATTAAAAATCAATTTGGTGTTTCTATTCGCACCCTTCGCAGTGATAATGCCTTAGAATATTTGTCCTCTGACCATTCTGACCATCTGGCTATATCTGAAGTTTTACCTATACCGGCCTTTAGGGAGTCTATATCTCCTCCTTCACCTTCCGCTACAGAAGTCTTACCCATTCCGAACGTTGGACCACCTACTGTGGCTCCTCCTAGACTCCATGCACAAGACACTCCACTCTTGACATATCATCGTCGTCCTCGCCCAGCATCCGGCCCGGCTGATTCACTTCCTGCACCTGACCCTGCTCCTACTGCGGACTTGTCTTTTCCGATTGCACTTCGGAAAGGTATACTGACCACCCTTAATCCTAATCCCCATTATATTGGTTTAAGTTATCATCGTTTGTCATCACCCTATTATGCTTTTCTATCTTCTTTGTCCTCTGTTGCCCTCCCTAAGTCTACAGGTGAAGCATTGTCTCATCCAGGGTGGCGACAGGCTATGACTGACGAGATGTCTGCTTTACATGCGAGTGGTACTTGGGAGCTCGTCCCTCTTCCTTCGGATAAATCTACTGTTGGTTGTCGTTGGGTGTATGCAGTCAAGGTTGGTCCAGATGGTAAGGTTGATCGTCTTAAGGCTCGTCTTGTGGCCAAGGGGTATACTCAGATATTTGGGCTTGATTACAGTGATACCTTCTCTACAGTGGCTAAGATAGCATCAGTCCGCCTTTTTCTCTCTATGGCTGCTGTTCGCCATTGGCCCCTGTATCAGCTGGACATTAAAAATGCATTTTTACACGGTGACCTTGAGGATGAAGTTTATATGGAGCAACCACCTGGGTTTGTTGCTCAGGGGGAGTCTCGTGGCCTTGTATGTCGCTTGCGTCGGTCACTTTATGGTCTAAAGCAGTCTCCTCGAGCCTGGTTTGGTAAGTTTAGCACTGTTATCCAGGACTTTGGCATGACTCGGAGTGAAGCTGATCACTCTGTATTCTATCGGCATTCTGATTCACGTCTCTGTATTTATCTAGTGGTCTATGTTGACGACATCGTTATTACCGGCAATGACCAGGATGGTATTACTAAATTGAAGCAACATCTCTTTCAACACTTTCAGACTAAGGATCTGGGCACACTAAAGTATTTTCTGGGTATTGAGGTCGCACAGTCTAGCTCTGGTATTGTGATCTCACAACGGAAGTATGCCTTAGATATTCTTGAGGAGACAGGAATGACAGGTTGTAAACCTGTTGACACTCCAATGGATCGGAATTCTAAACTTCTTCCAGGACAGGGGGAGCCTCTTAACGATCCTGAAAGATATAGGCGGTTAGTTGGTAAACTAAATTATCTTACAGTGACAAGACCTGACATTTCCTTTCCTGTGAGTGTTGTGAGCCAGTTTATGGGTTCGCCATGTGATAGTCATTGGGATGCAGTTGTTCGCATTCTTCGGTATATAAAATCAACTCCAGGTAAAGGTTTATTGTTTGAGGATCGAGGCCATGAGTAGATTATTGGATACTCCGATGCTGATTGGGCAGGATCGCCTTCTGATAGACGTTCTACTTCTGGATATTGTGTCTTAGTAGGAGGAAATTTGGTATCTTGGAAAAGCAAGAAACAGAATGTGGTTGCTCGGTCTAGTGCAGAAGCAGAATATCGAGCAATGGCTATGGCGACATGTGAGCTTGTTTGGGTCAAACAGTTGCTCAAAGAGCTGAAATTTGGTGATGTTAGTCAGATGGGACTTGTGTGTGATAATCAAGCAGCTCTTCATATTGCGTCAAATCCAGTGTTCCATGAGAGAACTAAGCACATTGAGATTGACTGTCACTTTATCAGAGAAAAGATACTCTCGGGAGATATTGCTACAAAGTTTGTAAAGTCAAATGATCAGCTTGCAGACATTTTCACCAAGTCCCTCACTGGTCCTTGTATTAACTACATATGTAACAAGCTCGGTACATATGATTTATATGCACCAGCTTGAGGGGGAGTGTTAGAAGTCTAACTGTATTAGAAGTCTAGTCTAAACTGTATTAGGAGTAGGCTAGGTTATGTGTATTATATATAGGGCTCATTGTATCATGTTTACATATCAATTATATATTCTTCTCCCGTGCTTTCTCACATTCACTTTAGGCAAGAATAATAATAACAATCATAATAGTAATAATAACTTAATTCAATAATTAGCGTATCTTGAAACTTTTATAAACTTAAGGGGTGTTACATGGGATAATCTGGTGTAAAAGTATATGTGATATAAAGTGGCTTCGGGTGGTAAAGGTGGGGATGAATTTGGGAATCATACAGTTTTTTCGTTAGCGCAGTTCATAATTGGCTTGCTGAGTCTGATTTTTATCGCATGATTTGCTGAGTTATTCAAATTTCAAGTCAGGATTTTCACTTGTTGTACCCTTATCTAATATGCTCTATAATGTCTTCTTCAAAAGCATAGACATGTTTAAATGTTTTCAGTAGTTTCTCCATGTTAATTTTTTTGTTTATAAAGTAAATGGTATAGGGATTTTGTTTGAGCTAGAGGGGGAGGTCAATGGTGCCGGTTATCTTGAGGTTACATATTATGTGGGTGTGGGTATGTGCAGAGGATGAGTTTACCTGCTAGAGGGGAGGATCTTTTCAAGAAGAATCTCTGATTATACCTTAAGAAATCTAATTGCTCGTCTCATATTCTTTTCTTCCTTGTGTCTACAGCAAGCTTGCTTCCTAATCTGGTAGTTCACCAGAAATGCAGAAAGCTGTCAAGAAGTGATGTATTTAGCTTGTTATGTCCTGCGATATCTCTGCTGATCCACTGAGTTTACTATTATGCAAAACTCTGATGCATGTGGAATTTTGAGCAGCTGTTTGTGTGTCAATTTGTGTGTCCTGCGATATCTCTGCTGATCCACTGAGTTTACAAGAACAAAGGGAACATCCAGTGCTTCAATAACTATAAGGGTATAAAATTAATAAGTCACACCATGAAGGTATGGGAGCGGGTGATCGAGGCGAGGGTGAGGGAGATGACATTTATATCTGTGAACTAGTTCGGTTTCATGTCGGGTCGCTCCACTACAGAAGCTATCCACCTTGTCAAGAGGCTGGTGGAGCAGTTCAGTGATAAGAAGGACCTGCACATAGTGCTTATCGACTTGGAGAAGGCGTATGACAAGGTCTCGAGGGAGGTGCTATGGAGGTGCTTGGAGGCGAAGAGCGTGCCGGAAGCCTGCATCAGAGTAATCAAGGACATGTACGATGGACCTAAGACTAGGGTTAGGACGGTGGGTGGCGACTCAGACCATTTTCCAATGGTTATGGGGCTCCATCAAGGAACGATGCTTAGACCTCTTTCGTTTGTCTTGGTGATGGATGCTCTAACCCGACATATTCAAGGGGATGTGCCTTGGTGTATGCTATTTGTTGATGACATAGTCTTGATAGACGAGACGATGGTCGGTGTTATTGAGAGGTTAGAGGTGCGGAAAGAGACTCTCGAGTCTAAGGGTTTCAAAATAAGCACATCTAAGACAGAATACCTGGAGTGCAAGTTTAGCGCCGAGCCGAGCGAAGTAGGCAGGGACGTGATGATTGGATCTCAGGTCATCGCCAAGAGGGACAGTGTCAGATATCTTGGGTCGGTGATTCAGGGGGGTGGAGAGATTGACGGGGACGTCACTCATCATATAGGAGCGGGGTGGTCAAATTGGAGGCTTGCATCAGGAGTCCTGTGTGACAAGAAAGTTCCACGGAAACTCAACAGGAAATTTTATAGAGTTGTGGTTAGACCTACCATGTTGTATGGGGCGGAGTGCTGGCCAGTGAAGAACTCTCATGTTCACAGAATGAAGGTTGCGGAGATGAGGATGCTCAGGTGGATGTGCGGGTTCACCAGGTTAGATAAGATTAAGAATGAGGTTATTCGAAAGAAGATGGGGGTGGCCCCGGTGGATGAAAAGATGCGAGAAGCGAGGCTGAGGTGGTTCGGGCATGTGCGGAGGAAAAGTCATGATGCCCCGGTGAGGAGTTGTGAGCGGTTGGCAATGGTCGGCGTACGGTGAGGTAGAGGGAGGCCTAAGAGGTATTGGGGAGAGGTGATTAGGCATGACATGGCTAGAATGCGGGTTTCCGAGGACATGACCCTTGATAGGAAAGTCTGGAGGTCTAGTATCAGGGTTGTAGGATAGGGGCTCTTAGAGTTTTTCGTACTCCTCACCCTGGGTTGGGTGAGGCTTGGCAAGGCTATCCATAGAGGATTTATGTATTGGATTGTGTCTCCCTTATGGTAGTTACTGTCTAATATTATTGCATGCTATTTTATTTCTGGTTCTTACGTTTAGATAATTATTTACGTTATTTCTGTTGGAGTTACTAATGCTCTTTTGTTTTTGTTTTTGTTTTTCTTTCCTTCACTGAGCCGAGGGTCGATTGGAAACAGCCTCTCTGCCCTTTCGGGTAGGAGTAAGACCCGTCTATATATTACCCTCCACAGACCCCACTTTGTGGGACTATACTGGCTAGTTGTTGTTGTTGTTGTTTGTGTGTCAATTGTTTCAATAATGTGCAACAAGCATGGAGAGTACTGTTCTCTACAGGAGTGGACTGCTGCTGTTCGTGCCTAAACATACCTAGTTGATTTCTTTAATAGATAAGATTAAACATATCCAAGTTGATGTCCATTTTTCATGTACTTTTTTTTTTTTGCTTATTTGTGCTGCTAAATGTGTTCTCACAAAACCTGCATTTAAGTAGCTGTCTCCTTCTAATGTTAAATTATTCCCGCCTTACTGCAGTTCATCAAAATTTGGCATGCCGTGCTGTAGAAAATGCTGGATATACTTCAAAGGCTGCTGAACACATGCATGAGTCAATTCCTACCAGCTTACCCAACACTTTCAGTAATTGCAGCTCGGCAGTTCTTTCCTGCATGCAAACAGCAGATGATGTTTCTGCACAAAGCAGGAAGATTAATGTCACTCCAAATATCTTGTCGGCCCTAACCTCGAATATTGGGATGAGACGAACATTGGAGGGAAAGATTATTAAGACAGAACCGAACTATGCTAACAATTCTCATTTCAATATTGGTGCTCATAGTAGTTACTTGGAGTCACGTTCTGTACTGGGTGGTGCATCTATTTCGTCAGTTAATAGCATGTAGCCGAACACACAACCTCTTAACAGACTTCCAGATGCTGACACCACTTCATTTGGATTTTTAGGGGAAATTCCTCAAAAGTTTGGTCTCTCAGACTTGTCAGCTGACTTCTCTGATAGTTCTGGTAAATCTACATCTTCCCTGCTCTTTGTAGCTTTTCCAGTCTTTTTTCTTTTTTTTTTTTGTTTCCATTTTCCAAGTTCCGGGTCTAATCATCTTAATCTCTTCCCACCGTGTTCAGATATACTAGAGAGCTATTCTAGGACTCCCTTTCTAGCAACAGACACATGCAGCTTGCTTGATCCAAATGGTAGGTACAGCATCAAGGTCAGATTACTGTTTTTTATTTATCGTTTTGGGTTACTAGTGCTGCATGTCTTGCTTTCAGGAGACATTGAGTGGTTAACCAATGTATAGCTTGCAGTATGAAGGTTTTGCTGGCGATTGATCCTATTGGTAACCTTTTTCCATCTCTTGGAATTCAATTATAAAATTTACTTTGGGTCTCAGGTGGCTTTTTTGTGAATTCGGCACGAATGAAACCGTAATATGTTGTAAGATACTTTTTGGGGATTGCATGCAGTTCTGTTTCCTGAAGAGTGAACAATTGAGCTTTAGCATTTTTCCTTTATATGTCCTGTTTTATTTGGGTTCTTTTTGGACGGCTTTGCTAAGTAACTTGGTATCCAATTAGGAAATATGGTAGTAAGAAATTGAAAGGGAAAATATCAAAAAGAGATTCTAGCTGACATTGTTCTGCCATGAGGCGAAGGATGGTTATTTTGGGAAAACATCTGCCAGCTTCCACTACTTAAATTTCAGGTTGAACGAAGCGGTCAAAAGAATCCACTCTAGCTAAATCATATGCAAATGAAATTAAGATAAACCATTTAGTCATCAATTAGGAGGACATAAATTAACATCCCAATAAGCGAGCTTTACTTCCATGGAATATCCATTTTCCCCCTTGTTTATGATTCGTTTTCCTACAAGTTTTATAGGAAGGAGCTACAGATAAAACTGAAAAGTAATTCGAAGAAGAAAGATTATGGAGTATAAAAAGTTATATCTTATTAATTTTACTTATTTGAAAGCTATCTGAAATAATCTCATAGATTAACAGACAGAAACATATGCCGAAGGATAATTATTTTCGTGGTAAGAAGATGCGCATGTATATAAATTGATTCAATTGAATTAAAAAGGGTAACACAGAGCCACAGGACTTTGGTTCAACAGTAAAGGTAGTACAATGCATGATGTATCACAGGCGCCCTCCACGAATTCTAATCCTGCTGGTGAACCAAGTATGGTTTATTTAAATGGAGAAGTTTAGAGCGGCTTAGTGTCCCACCGTGTTACACAAGTGCAAACAACAAATCTCACTTCTAAAAAAAGAAGGTTAACGTTAGGCCGCGCAATTTAAAGAACACTACCTGTGTTGCATGATAATCAGGGAATTAGCTATGTCTCAACAGAATTTCGGTTACATTCATAGATGACTACAAAGAACTTCTGTTAGAATCTTTTTTTTTTTTTTGGGGGGGGCGGGGGGGTACTACTTTAGTATTACTTTCTACTTCACTGTAATCTTTCATTTGTGAGAGTTCTGTATAATTGATTCATTTTTATGTTGTTGCTGCAGATCCAGCCTCACACGTTCAGGACAATAATTTTTGTAAATTCTTTTGAAGTGGTTCAGGATTTTTCACTTTTAATATTATGGATTGAGGTTTTCGGATATCATAATCTAAAATGGTTGGTTTCATGAACATGCTTGTACAAAGTTGAATGTGAATTAGCTGGCTGATACTTAAGCAAGTGATAGTATAAATGTCACTCAATGCCCATTACAGCCTTGGTTATGACTTGATTTTAATGGTAACAGTGAAGTGGATGTGCATGGTGGACTAGAAAAGTGTCACCATTTGCTTTCGTTGTTTGGATGATGAAGGTAAAGTACTGTATTTAAAATATAGTATTACGTTACTTATTCGCTTCTTATTATGAAAATGAATTTTGGTCATTGTATTTTCTGAATCCATGATTCAGTGAGTCGCTTTTGCTAAAACTTGAACAGCTTCTTGAGAACTCGCTTCAGATATGGAATATTGAGTATTGCGAGATGCTGACTTGCCAGAAGAAAACTGACGTGAATAAGTTATTTCCCACCGCAAGTAAAGTTGAGTTAGATATGCTGGATTTAAAAAAATATAAATACTGTAGGACATCCATCTTTGCAAATATTCAGCAAAAATAGAGTCGACAGATTTGTGGTTAGCTGCATTTATTTAATGATAGTCATCAGGTAATCTCACTTAAGAGTTAAGAAGAAGCCTAATTCTCTACATTGTCTATATGAGGACACTGTTTAATTTTGTCGATCTAGAATGGATTTTATGTGAGATTAGTCGTCCTCGTAAACTTGCTATTTACTAATTTTTGATGGTACCTCTCCCTGTTTACTCTACTATCCGAAGAAACTACCAGATAAGCAAGCAGTCCAATAGGTTTTGCTTAAATCAGCACTTAGTGCTGTTTTTATAATACAAAATCTCTTAAATAAGTCACCTCTCTCTCTCTCGGATAAATAAGTAAAGACTTGAGCTTTCAAGGTTACTGCAACAAGATCTCATATCTTTGTTGAACATCTACAAATTACTTGATAAAGGATCAGAATGGAGAGATCATACGATCATATGAACAATCGCTGTTCAGCATAGTAAAAATATTGGGACATGAATGCAAAAGGAATGGCAAACTACAATGTAGACAACTGATATGAAAAGTCATACAAGACAGCAAACTACAACAAAAACGCATGCAAGGCACTGGGCCGACACTCTGAACCCTGTCTTCAAAGATGTTGGTCTACATCAATATTCATCACCGTCTTCCTCGTCATCAACTCCTTCAGCACCCACTTCCTCGTAATCCTTTTCAAGCGCAGCTAAATCTTCACGGGCTTCAGAGAACTCTCCCTCTTCCATGCCTTCACCAACATACCAGTGGACAAATGCCCTCTTAGCATACATGAGATCAAATTTGTGGTCAATGCGTGAGAACACCTCAGCAACAGCAGTATTGTTACTGATCATGCAGACAGCTCGTTGCACCTTGGCCAGATCACCCCCAGGTACTACTGTTGGAGGCTGGTAGTTGATTCCACATTTGAAGCCAGTTGGGCACCTGTTCAGATCCAAACCAAAAAAATTATGATTTGGTGGCATCCACATTAGAGAAGGGATGGACAGGAATTTGGCAGTAAAAGAAATTACTAACAGAACGTTAACATGCGGCGAGAGCATTCTGCCTTGGGGATAAAAAGAAACATGTAAAGAGTGAACCTCACATGGTTTAGATACATCATGCCTAGGCTGTAAAGGTACAAGTCAAATAGGATACGCAACAATACCAGTAAGTCCAGCGTGGACCACATGCTCATGGAATGATGGACCAGGACACTAAATCATGCTAAATAACAATATCATTGCCAGTACCAGCTAAATATCTGTTACTCTCAAACTAAGCAGTACTAACCACAGTCCCAACCATTGATCACATGTATTCTCAATATACTCCCATTAGTGCACTTGATTACGACTAAATAATTATGCATATCAGACAATTGTTTCTTGAGATGAAAAAAACATGTTGCTACCAGGATAAAAATCGAAATCTAATGCAGAATGGGCTCCGAATCATGTAACTCTAGCTATAAAGGGTGTCAATGGAACAAGATGTGGGAACAAACAGGATCAGAATTAAAAACTTGTTTACCAATGTAGTTTTTGGTTCGATGTGTCTGAAGAATGCTGATTAAAGGCCTTTCCTTTTTATCGTCAAATTCTAATCGAAGGCTCTATTTTAGATCAAATTGCTTATAAGGCCACTAAAAAGCTAGTGTCAAGTAGTTTATTATAACAAGAAAAGCTCATGCTTGCAACTAGTGCGAAATACTTACCAGTCAACAAACTGAACAGTCCTCTTCGTTTTAATAGTAGCCACAGCAGCATTGACATCCTTGGGAACAACATCTCCACGGTACATGAGGCAGCAAGCCATATATTTTCCATGCCTTGGATCACACTTGGCCATCATGCTTGAGGGCTCAAAAACTGCATTTGTTATCTCAGGGACAGATAGCTGTTCATGGAATGCCTTTTCTGCTGAGATCACTGGGGCATAGGATGAAAGCATAAAGTGGATGCGAGGATATGGTACCAGGTTTGTCTGGAACTCAGTAATATCCACATTAATGGCTCCATCAAACCGTAATGAAGTGGTCAAGGATGAAATGATTTGAGAGATCAGTCTATTCAAATTGGTATATGTAGGCCTCTCAATGTCTAGGGATCTCCTACAGATATCATAAATGGCTTCATTGTCCAACATGACAACAACATCGGTGTGTTCAAGAAGGGAATGAGTTGAAAGAACACTGTTATAAGGCTCAACAACAGCAGTAGATACCTGAAATTAACAAGAAAACTCAAGTAAGTTGAGAAATAACCTACAGATTAGTGTCAAAGGTTACATATGCTATTAGTAAAAACATCATCAACATTATGGAACATGAGCTAAAGATAATACCTAAGAGTTAGCCATAATGTCATTTATCGTAAAAGCTACTACTATAACAACCTATATGGAGAAGTCTCATCTAATATTAAAGTCTTAATCTTGTGCTTTATTGATATGCTAAACAAATGGAATAGTACTTTGCTAAAGCATGACTCTGCACCTGGGGAGAAGGATAGATAGTAAATCCAAGCTTAGACTTTTTTCCATAATCCACAGATAGACGTTCCAGCAACAATGACCCCAATCCAGAACCAGTACCACCACCAACGGCATTAAACACCAAAAACCCTTGCAAACCCGTGCAATTGTCAGCCAATTTCCTTACCCGATCAAGGCATAGATCGACAATCTCCTTCCCAACTGTGAAGAAAGTTAATACAACCAAAAGTTAGGTGCATCTAACAAAAATCATTCATAAAACAAAGAAATTGCTCCTGGGTTCTCCAGAATAACTACCTGTATAATGCCCTCTCGCAAAATTATTTGCAGCATCTTCCTTTCCTGAAATGAGCTGCTCGGGATGGAAAAGCTGGCGATAAGTCCCAGTTCTCACCTCATCAATAACAGTGGGTTCGAGATCGACAAATATAGCTCTTGGGACATGTTTCCCTGCACTGGTTTCACTAAAGAAGGTATTGAAAGCATCATGTCCTACACCAGGAGAGTTGTCACTGCCAGTAAAACAAAGAACTTACTCATCAGCATGCACTAGAACTCCATCCTTTAGCTAAAAGGAGGTTAAAAGAGAAACCACACCAACTTCCAACTCAAATAATAATTTACAGGCGGAAGTTGAATTGCTTGTCAGTCATAAACTTGTGGGTCTTGTGACCATTGATATAGCCATGAAAAAACTTTGCCCATATCAGACAAAAACAACCTCTGGTTAGAAGGTTCCTTTTCATTTTGCATGATTAGAAGAAAGTATCACAAAACAACAAAGAGAAGAATGCACAAAATTGCATCAAAATAACAAATTGTTACCATTCATCAAATCAATCAACTATCCATGAATCCCAATAGTAGAGGTCAGCTGTATTAATCCTCTATATCCATTTTGCTCTATCTGGCTCATGTATCATAATCGATAAACATGTATATCATCACAAACCTTCCAAAGGAACACCACAACAAACACCAATTATGCAATCCATGTTCTTAACTACACCAGAAAATGTCAATTGAAGACCAAGCATAGCATAAGCACGGCCTAAACCAATCTTCCCATCATTAGTATTACTGGGACGGACTTGGCACATCTTAAGTCAAACTACAGATGATCCTTTTCATTTCCCATGAATAAAAAGGTGAATCACAAAACAATCAGCAAATAATTGAATCATAAAATTGCTAGATTAGAGCATTTGAATGGGTTTGGGTATTTGACAAATCGAATGGCCAAGTGTAACCATTTTTACATGTGTTCACAAAAACCCTCCATAACAACAACAACAACCGATACTCGGTCTTATCTTACACCATGGGTCTGAGAAGGATGTAGGCAGACCTTATTGTGAGTATAAAGACATGTTTCCAATGGACCCTCCGCTCAGGAAAACATTGAAAAGCCAAATATGTCAATGGGTATCCAAAATTACATATGAAAAGTGTTTGACGAACACATGATATAAACCAGTCAGTCCATCATACATAAAACAATAGAATTATCAATGAATCAATCAACTAGACCTTGCTCCCAAACTAGTTAAGGATCGGGGACATAGATCAGCTATATATTTAAACAACACAGATAGATGGATATAACAATATTGATATATATACCTAGGCATCATGCCATCAGGGTGGATGTCATGTTCAAGGCAATAGAGCTCCCAACATGAATTTCCCACCTGAATCCCAGCTTGCCCTATGTGTATGCTTATTATTTCTCTCATTTTCCCCAATTTAAATATTTCTCTTCACAATCAAACCTAATGAACAACCAGCCTCTTTTCTCTTTCTAGGTTTGTGATTGTGAAAAAGAAGAAGAAATGTAACTATCTTCCCTCACTCTATATGATATTAATATATGGAGGTGGGGTGGGGGTGGGGGTGGGTGTCCTTTTTCCGAATTCTCTTATAGGGTAAGGACAACTTGATAAGTGTTTGGAATCCGCCCATTTGCTGCCAGCTTTTCTCTGGGCCCGCCCTTCCCGCCAATAGTTTTGCCGCCCATTTTTGTATGACCTTTTTACCCCTTCAGATATTTTTTCCCGTGCGAGCCGATCATCACGCAACACCCATTAGAATGTGACAAAATTAATTCTTCGAAAAAAGATAAGACTTTTAAATTTATGAAATACTATAACGTACATATATTTTATGTCACTATAAATTATTGTATAAATATAAATCACACTCTTTTTCGTTTTGTTTCTGTTCCATTTAGTCAGTCGAACTTTATTTTTTTTACTATCATTAATAACATGAGAAAAATAAGACCGTTGCTAAAATAAAATTGTTCAATTAAGCCTTCTCTTCTTCTGTTAATAGTTGAATTTTTTTTATGAAAATTCTTTCTATTTGTTGAACCTTCTATTTTACTCTATCAACTAATTTTATATTATGTGTGTTGCACGTGTAATCTATTTTAATGAGTAATTTTTTCATCTAAAAATTGCATAAATCTTATATTTTAAATTGTTTGAGCCAGTATATAGAAGATTAATTTTTTGAAATTAATATGTCGATCCTACCCACCCAAATTAACCCACGGGAAAAAAAGTTATTCTCAATCATAAATCTCTCGGTATATTCAACTTAAAATTTAATCAATTTTATAATCTTATTACTTCAATTTTATAAGTTGTCATGATTTCTTTGTGGTTCAGCAAAAAAATATATAACCCCTAAAAAGTTTAAATAGTATTGAAAGATACAACATAAAACATATATATATGCCCATAATACTAAAGTCCTAAATATTAGGAAATCAATTGCTTTACAATTTTGTCCAATGTAAAATAATTTTTTAAAGGATAAAAAAAACGAACATATTTTATTAAAGGCATTCGTGCTTTTAATATAGTAAATATAGATATAGTATTATGGGGAGGATGTTTGCAAGTATCTCTTTGCATTTTTTTAACCTAAAAAGGAAAAAGTAAATGTAAACACAAGAATTCCTTTTGTTGTCTTTGTACCACTCATGCATAGAATTTTTTATTGTATGTCATTGCAGAAGAGGTTATAGTATTATAAGTACGGGTTCAATTAAATTTATAATTTTTGACGCAAAAAAAGGATTTATAAATGAAATCTATTTAAATTGAAATAAATAGTAGATATAACTTTAAATATATAATAATACTCCGATACTAAAAATCATAAAAGTTGAATCCATATAATTTAAATCCTGAATTCGCCATTGCGTCATAAAATTTTAGAGTATAAAAGGCAATACTGTAAGGAGTGCATGCTTGCAGCAATTAATTTGGTACAATCTCGTGTATTAAAAATGTAGTGTATTTATTACTTATTTATATGATAAAGTATAAACCTTTGCTTATTCAAATACCATGCATGGTGATAGTAGTATATGTGAAGTCAAGTAATAAGGTGCTAACTAAGTGTATTCGCAGGTAATAATATGTCATGAATTTTTTTATCTGAATAGTATGTTTTTCTTGTTAATAATGTGAAGATTAACTTATTCCTTTGTTTGGAGAAGATACATAGATGATAAATGTTATAGAAATTAGTGATTTATATGGTAATATCCTGGTTGACTGCTTCTTTATCCCCTCAGATAGTTGAGAGTGTGCAGTATTCTGATACTGCACAGAGTATATGAGCACAGCTCGCAGCTAGATATGGTACTGCTAACAGAACCAAAATTTTTGAACTAAGGAGAGAATTCTCTCATACTTCTCAAGGATCTCTAGATGTAGCCTCATATTTTAACAAACTTAAAGGATTGTGGGATGAATTAGGAACAATGTGTACAAACCATGGGCAAAGATGTATTTGTCCTGCCAGAAATGACATCATACAGGAAGATGATGAGAATAAGGTGTTCCAGTTCCTCATCAGCCTTAATGAAGCATACATGGGGGTAAGGAGTAACTTACTGATGATTAGCCTCCTCCTACCCTTGATAGTGTCTACAATATGGTCCTCAATAATGAGAAACAGAGACAAGTCCAGTCTCTTTCTCAGTTTAATCCAGACTCTATGTCTTTCAATGTCCACACAAATAAGTATTCAGTTGGATTCAATAAGGTCACAGTACCTAATCCTTCTCCTTTCAGACAAAGAGTTAATTTTGACCAAGCTAGAGGCTCTTTATTCTGTAGATACTGCAAAAAATCTAGGCACTTAAATGATAAGTGTTACAAGATTCAAACAGTGATTTTATAATTAAGATTACATAACATTTTTTAAGAACAGTGCCAGTTAAATTACAGTATCTAATTACATTTCCTCAGTGAGCTTGAAAATTAATCAAGTTAAAATTTGTAACTTAGAGTAGATCATAGAATTTAGAGCATAAATAGTAATTGCCAAACGATAACGCAAATTAAGGGGTAGAAACGAAATTATCTAAAAATATGTGGACCACGGTGTCCATGTGACGGGATAAGTGAGGCTTCGATGTGCACTTAACAACTAGAGAGGTGTATGTCGCTGGATTTAATTGGCTGCTTCGCTGTTTCTTGTACTAAAATTTTTCAATTTTTCAAATTATACAAACTTGTTATAAAATAATATAAAGACAAGAACAATAATACAGGAACAAGAGCAATAGAGAGAAGAGTAGAGAGAGTTCTTCTTATTGATACTTAGAGAATGTTAGGGGTGATTTACAATGGTAGAAGACCCCTTTATTTATAGGGAGTGGGATGATTTATCTACCAAGAATAGAACTCTAGAATCTCTCTAATTATAGACATTCACCTTAAATAGGAGATTTCATAACACTCCCCCTTGAATGTCTATTCAACAATGTGCCTCGTTAAAACCTTAAAACCAAAACCCAATGGGAAAAATTAAAGAAAGGAAAAAGAGTACACATATTTGAATATGCGCCTATTGGTTGCCTCGTTAAAAACCTTGCAAGGAAAACCCGGTGGGACAAAACCTTGTAAGGGAAAAAGAGTGCAACGCGCATTGACTCCCCCTAATGAGTACATCAATTTATATCCTTGAGCATTTGCATTCCAATCTTGTGCATCATCTTCAAAACGATCTTTGGTAGAGATTTGATAAATCAACAATCGATTGTTAAACATTGATAATCGATTGTTGACTGTTTTTGAAAAATTCTAGAACACTATTTTAAAGACAATCGATTGTTAATCATAGACAATCGATTGTTGACTGTTTTTGTAAAATTCCAGATCACACTGTTTTAAAGACAATCGATTGTTGACTGTTTTTGTAAAATTCCATATCACTGTTTTAAAGACAATCGATTGTTGATCATTGACAATCGATTGTTTTGCAGTTTTTATGCGAAATATGAGATAACCGACTAGTTTTTCAGGTTAGTCGATTACCTCTACTGGAAAGTAAAAATATTATTGATATTTGAGCATATTGATACATTCTAAAGAACTAATACTAACATTATATCATGAACTAACTAATACGAGTTAATATTAATGGCTATTAGTTTATTCATTCACTAATACAAACAAGTAAAATAAAATCAAATAGCTCCATCTTCTTTCATCACGGATCCATCACCGATTAGGTGGTCTATCTTCCCCTCGGGTTGCTCAAAGAAGTCTGCCACATCCAAGTGGGTGATGTCAAAGTTGTCGTCAGAGACAAAATTCGTTTCAGGGTGTTTACTCTTTCGAGATGCTTGATAAAGGTCAACCAAAAGTCATGGTATACGGCAAGCCTTTGACCAGTGCCCGTTTTCACCGCAACGATAATATATAGTTTATAAACTATTTGCTTTCGGGTTCTTATCGTATCGTGCTTGTGGCAGAGTGACCAACTTCAGGTTGTCATCTCTTCTTTAAGCCATTCCACAAGATAGGTGGATCCTTGACGGTGAGATATTCAATCTTCAAACCTTTATCAAGGTGATGGCGCAAGAAAATCAAGGCCTTAGCATAGTTTTGGGTGGTGCATTATTTCTGTCTTTAATGGCGTCTCCAAGACCCATAGCATCTAAGTGGATTTCAGCATCCAACACCCATGTCATATAGTTCTTGTCCGAAATTTCAAGGGCAACGAACTTTCTTTTCATAATGTCAGACATAAAACAAATTTACATCAAGAGCGTGTTCATACTTACGGGCTCTATTACAATTATCACATTCACTTCAGGGAATGGATCATAATCATGTGCTTTACACAATCTCATGTCAAATATTACTTTCATAAAGTGAAAGATTATTTTGAGAATCGTTATTGTTCTCATTACCACAATAATGACGATTATAACTTCGTCTATTGCTATGTCCACATCCATTGATACCTTTACGGTAATTAGTCTTCTTTCAGACTTATCACATACTGCTACCACATTCTCTAAAGGGAATGGAGCAAATTCAATTGGACGGAATTCTTTGCCACGTCCACATTCATTGATACCTTCATGGTAATATTTTAGTCTTCTTTCAGACTTATCATATACTGCTTCCACATTCTCTAAAGGGAATGGAGCAAATTCAATGGGACGGATTTTCAATTATTTGCCCACAATCATACATGAATTTAATCATGGCAGGACATAGAGATTTTACCACTTCATGTGGTTATAATTTCTTACAAACTCCATTAGAGTTATAATCAAATTTTGTTGTCTATGCTTTGTATATAAAATCAAATTATAGAATTTCAAGAATTTGAAAGGAAAAAGTAAATTACTTACCTTTAAGGTATACCAAAAAAATGTTGTGATATCAAATATACCTCTTGTGTAAATTCCTTTCTTTCTCTCACGTTTTCCTTTTCCTTTTTGTCCGTATAGATATTTGCCTCTTCGAAAGATGAAAACTTTGGCATAGCAATTTGTGGACAGTTTCAGGACACATAAATGAACGGCGAGAATACCATTGCAATCAGCATCACATCAATGGCAGCTGATAATTTCCTTCTCTTTTGGTCAACTAAACCGAACCATGAAGAGAATATCTTTCGTGATGGTTAGAGACTCGTGCTGATAACGTGTTATAAAATAATATAAAGACAAGAACAATAATACAAGAACAAGAGCAATAGAGAGAAGAGTAGAGAGAGTTCTTCTTATTGATACTTAGAGAATGTTAGGGGTGATTTACAATGGTAGAAGACCCCTTTATTTATAGGGAATGGGATGATTTATCTACCAAGAATAGAACTCTAGAATCTCTCTAATTATAGACATTCACCTTAAATAGAAGATTTCATAACAAAACTTGCGTTATTTTCCCTTTTCCCCTTCCTAGGGAGTCATTTTAGATTCCTTTTTCTTTTTCGGTTTAAAATTGTGGATGCTCAATAAATAGTCAAAATTTGGAATACTGGGGCGTTGGTGTGACTTGGAGAGATTCTATAAATATATGAGTTATAGAGGGTAATCATTATAATCGATAGAGTCTGTCCTCTCGACATATATATATATATAAGAATAATTATTTTTTTAAAATTTTGTTTTACCTCTTTATTAATATAGGATCTAGATAAAACTAACGTATACCAAACGCAAATTATTTTCGTAAATATTTCTACAAGTAGAAAAGCAATTATATTATGTGTAATCAAATGAAGACAGAACAAATATAATGATAGGACGAAGATAATGTTATATATAAATTGTATAAATGGGTGGAAAATGAAAGAAAAGCAAGTGAGCCAACTCAGACGAGGGCCTTTAAATAATGGTTTGGTACTTGTTCTTTTTTCATATTGATTGATATTGATCTGTTGCCTGTCGTTGGACAAAGAAAGTATAAATTTATATTTAATGCAAACTGGCAAATATTATTTAGTTGGCATTTTCACTCATCACGTGGTTATATTCCTTAGCTTTCAGTCTTCTAGGAATATTACATAATAAGCTCTTGTATTTGATTAATCAATGCATGCAGATTATAAGCTAGTGCTTGTATTTAATTAATCAATGCATGCAGATTATAAGCTAGTGCTTGTATTTAATTAATCAATGCATGCAGATTATATTGGCGGCTATAATCCAGATTGGATAGGTAAATTCGCGTGGAAATAAATCACTTAATTTATCACTACACAATTGCAAAACCATCAAATAGGTACAAGGAAGTTAAATGGACTATATATGTACTAGTGAGCCGATGAAATGATGGGAATCAGTTATAACTCAGTACTTAATCGGTGCAGTATTCTAGTTGTTTACCAATTGTGCTTGTGGATTTGGGTCATAACTATGTCAGTCATATGTGCTCGTCCCCTTCCCAAAAGGAAATAGCTATTTTCATTAATAGCACACTATTAAAAATATAATACAAAAGATTAGCATTAATTAATGATTAACAAATATAACAGTAAAGTATTTATATATATAGCAGATTTAATTCAATTCAAATCAGTAAGAATCAGGCTGTTTAAAAAGGTAGTCATAGTATTTAATATTTTTCCTATTTTTTCTCTCTATTCCATACCATATTTTATATTGTTGTTAGAAATCAATCCTGTAACGAATCGACCATTCGTTTTGAGCCCTAGCGCGTCGTTCAGCAGTCAAAGGCCATGAGCAGCTTCATTTCATGTATTATGACTTGTACGCGCGATCGCAATTGAATTTCGGGAAGTTCAGAGTTGATTTAGAAAGAGAATTCTCATTTTGGAAGCTTATTGAAAGAATTAACTAGGATTGGATTTTGAGTAAATGATCTCGGAATGGGGATCTGAAGGTTCCAGCAGGTTCGTATGATGATTTCAGACTTGGGCGTATGCCTGGATCGGGTTTTGGATGAACCAAGATCGTTTTGGCGCCTATTGTGGAAGTTAGCATTTTGGAAGAAATTGTATAAAATTGGCTTGAAGTGCATTTTAGTGTTATCGATGTCCGTTTGGGATTCCGAGTCTGGGAATAGCTCCGTATGGTGATTCTGTACTTGGGAGCACGATCAGAAGTGAACTCGGAGGTCCGTAGGTCAAGTTGGAGCCATTTGACTAAAGATAGAAATTTGAAGGTTTTTGAGAAGTTTGACCGGAAGTGGACTTTTTGATATCGAGGTCGTAATTTGATTCCGAAAGTTGGAGTAGGTTCATAATGTCGAATATGACTTGTGTGCAAAATTTGAGGTCAATTGGACGTGATTTGATATGTTTAAGCATCGAAAGTAGAAGTTCAAAATTTCAAAGTTCATAAATCTTGAATTGGGGTGTAATTCATGTTTTTAGCGTTGTTTGATATTATTTGAGGCCTCGAGCAAGTTCGTAACGTATTTTGGGACTGGTTGGTATGATTGGTTGGGGAACCGAGCTTCGGGTGGATTCCGAGTGGTTAACGAATCGAATTTGGGCAAAAAGTTATTGCTAGGTGCTGGTTGCTGGTATATGGTTTCCTTCTTCAGGAACGCGAAGAGGAAAATGAGAGGCTTCTGGTTTTGGCCTTCGCTAACACGAAGAGGAAGTCGCGAACGCGAGGGGTTGGATCGAGCTGCTACGCGAAGGCGGGGGAGAGATCGCGAACATGAAGAATAGAAAGTTGGGCCTGGGGTCTTTGGCCTACGCGAACACGAGGCCTTATACGCGAACGCGAAGGGCTGGGTGACTGGCCTTCGCGAATGCGAGCGGGAGGTCGCGCGAAGAAGGGCGGGCCTGGGCTGGGCAGGGCAGAATGTTTAAAAATCGAGATTTGGGTTCATTTCACCCATTTTTCTCTTGGCTTGGGCGATGTTTTGGATCTTTTGAAGAGGGGGTTCCGTCATTCATCATGAGGTAAGTAATTTATGCTAGTTTGAGTTAAATACAAGGTTTATATATGGATTTAGACATGGAAATCGTAGAAAACTTGGGGTTTGAGAAAAAAAACTAGAAAACTAGTATTCTTGAATATTGACCACGATTTTGGGTATGGAATTTAGAGAAAATTATATATTTGAGTTCGTGAGGCCATGGGTAAACTTTAAATTCGAAAATTTCGGATTCCGGGCGCATGGGCGAGGGTAACTTTGTTAACTTTCCGGTCGGGGTTAGGTATTGTTATAAATTGCATTGGTATGAGTAGTTTAATGTATATTAATGGATTTGCATAACTATTGGCAGTTTTGGAGCATTGTGCATTAAGTAGAGTATTTGGAAGAGCGTGGAATGACGGTTATGGATCTTCGGAGCGAGGTGAGTCTCCTTGTCCCCATAGGTAAAATAATTGGTTATGTGCTCCTATTTGTGGGGGCTACATGCGCACGAGGTGACGAGAGTCCGTGCGTAGCTACTATTATGCAATTGTCCGAGTAGTTTAGGACCCAAGAGCATGTTATACTTGGATTGTTTTTGAACTTATTGATAGTTTGAATTGCTTAAATTACATTCAATTAGTAAATAAATTTCTAAAAGGATTAAACTTCATTTTTCTTAAATGGTTAAAAGAGGATTGACTTTCTTTAGACAATTGCTCTATATGGACACTTGATTGATTGTCTGTGTGTGTTTAGTTTTGGAGCGGGTCGAACGCCTCGGCAGATTAAATAGATGCATCTATGGATTGAGCCGTTCGACCCACGGAAGTGCACAATTTACATTTCTGTTAGAGCGGGCCGTCGACCTTGGCAGGATATGCGCGTGCTTACATTGCGTGCCTGAGAATTTTAAATGTTGATTTTGCCTTTCATGGCCTGACGTAAATTGATAAAGATAATGCAAAGTAAATCTTAAAAATCCTTTATTATTTGTTAAGGGTGTTTACCTGCTTTCCAGCATTATGAGTTAGAACTGCTATATAAATCCATAATTTTCTCACATTTTAGTATATTATTATTTGACCACTAGCAAGTGTTGAAGTCGACCTGTCGTCTCTACTTCTTCGAGATTAGACAGGATACTTGTTGAGTACATATTATTTTCATACTCATACTTCACTTGTTGTGTATTTTTATTGCACAGGTTTATGTGTGGCTAGTGGCTTAGTGGCATAGCGGTATGGTTGACATGGAAACTAGGTGAACTCCATTTCCTCGAGGCGACCGGCAACTAGTATAGATTCTCTCAGGATTCTATTTATTCCCTGTCCAATTGTATTCTGGACAGCCGTTGTGCTTTATTCTGTTTTTCTTAGAAATTGTTCATGCACTTGTAACACCGGATTCTGGGAGGAATTTTAGATTATTCAGTATTAAGTCTCCTATCGACTTTATGTTCATTTCTGTAAAATTTCATTATTTATAATTTAAAATATAAAGAAAAATAATTTTTGCAAATACTAAAATTGGAATTTAATTATGCATTCTTCGTTGGCTTGCCTGACAATGGTGTCCGGCTACACCAAGACTCTTAGTGAATTTTGTATCGTGACAAATCAATCCGATAATAGATTTTTTCCTTTCCATACATGGACCTTTTTGTATAATGTAATATAGCAAATTATACATATTTATATTCTTATGAATAAAATACATATATTTTACGAAAAAATTATAATGTATGTTTATGGTGTATGTACATTATAAATCATATATTATTTTAGAAAAAATCAATCTCACACACACACACACACACACAGATATATATATATATATATATATATATATATATATATATATATATATATATATATATATATATATATATATATATATATATATATATATATATATATATATATATATATATATATATATATATATATATATATATATATGCATATGGTGTTTATATATATCTTTATGTTTAATTATATATCATTGATCCATTTCATAATAAATTTTTTTCCTTTTTACACGTGAACATTTTTATTCAACTTAATCCTAGCAAAATTATATATCTTTATATTATAACAGAATAAAATAGATATATTTCGTGAAAAACAATATAATGTATGTTTGTGGTATATTATAAATCATGAGTTTTTTAGGAAAAATTATGTATATATGCATATGTTATTTATACACTTATTTATATTTAAAGAGATATTATAAATATGCTATTTATATTTTTCACTAATATAACATGTATATTTTTACAAATTATCTGCATATAAATAGTATATGTGACATATTTTTATTCTTCTATATACATATTAGTGGCATATTAATACTTTAGATTAAATTAGTGTAACTAGCAATATACTTTGGATAATATCAATATAATAATATAGTATAATGTATATGTTAAATGTATATTTTTAGTTAAAATAAAATTGTACAGAAAAAAGTGTAAAACTCAAAAAAGAAAGAAATACTAAAATTCTCATTGTATAGAAAGAATTATTTTTGAGATATTATTCTTTCAGAATCTTTGATATATTTGGGTAGGTGTTATTTATGGAAGAGAAAAAAGAAGATATAGAAGAATAAGAGAAAAGGAAATGTAGTAAAAAGTGTATTAATATAGAGGGATCCCATAGTTAATGGAGTTATCAAAGTGAAAGTACTAAAAAAGTAAAAACACGTGTTGTTTTTGGAATAAATAAAGTTTACTACCATTTATGATAATAATTAAAAGGGACCAAGAATGTAATAATCTCAATCGATAACTGTATAATATGGATCTGCATGTATAAGAGTACTAGAATGGTATGATTTGGTAGCCAACCTTGTTGAATTGGTATGATTTGGTAGCCAACTTTTTTGACTTGGTTTGGTTTGGTAGCCAACCTTTGAATTGGTATGATTTGATAGCCAATTTTATTAACTTGGTTTGGTTTGGTAGCCAATTTTATTGAAATTGTAAAAAAGGTGTACAAATTGTCAAATATTGTAGGATTTAGAAAGTGAGGTTTTGGATATAAAAGAAGAGTTTCAACTCTCATTTCTACACACCAATAAAGAGAGAAAAAAGAGAGAGCAAGGTATTTCATAGACTACAAAAAAATAGTTTGTGAAGAAAAATAGAGTGTGACAGATATTGTAGTGAGGTGGAAAAAGTAAAAAAGTACTTATTTCTTTTGAGGGTGTAGTGATATTAGGAGTATTTGTACCCGTTACTACAGAGTGTAAAATTCCTTGCTATAGTGATATCAGTTGCTCTTCTTGGCCGTGGTTTTTTCCCTTATTCAGAAAGGTTTCTACGTAAAATATTGGTATCATTATTGCTGCATTTCTATTCTTGTTGATTTAATCATAACTTAGTATTCCGCATTTATCACTAATATCATGAATATTAATTTTTACGAGATTTATTCCCAACAAGTGGTATCAGAACCAGGATTCTATCTGAGTATGCTCTGTGGTTGCAGCACAGTCTGAACTTCCACATCAGAAAAAAATTGATGTGGTCTCCTAATAAATAGTATTTGTATTTGTAATAAACGGTGGTAGCCAACACTAGTAGAATGGTTATGCTCGAAAAACTGAAAAACAACAAGATGTTTCTAATAAAGAAAATGTTGGGTCTAAAATACCATGATGGTTCCGCGATGAAAGATCATCTAAATAATATTCAGGGGATCATGAACCAGTTATCTGCTATAGGCATTAAATTTGGTGAAGAAATTCAAGGCCTGTATACTTGGTTCCCTACCATATTCTTAGAAAATTCTTAGTACTTCATTATTAAATTATGCTCGGATGGTGTGATCTCCAAGGATCTTGCCAAGAGCAGCCTTTAAAATGAAGAGATGAGAAGAAAATCTCAAGGTTCCTCCTCACCAGATGTCTTGGTGACTAACTCTAGGGGGAGAAGCAAGAATCGGGGTTTTCAAAATAGAGAACATAATAAAAGCAAATCCAGAAGCAGACTTAAAGATATTAAGTGTTACCATTGCAGGAAGAAAGGGCACACAAAGAAGTTCTGCCGAATTTTGAAAAAAGAGAATAGAGACAAGGAAGAATAGAAGGTAGATGGCAATCGTGTGGCCACCATCACTATAGAAGATCTAGTTACTATCCTTGATGTGGTTCTAATAAATGTTGCTTGTGATGAGTCAAGCTGGGTTGTGGACAGTGTTACCTCATCTCATGTGACATCAAGGAAGAAATTTTTCTCATCCTATACTCAGGGTGACTTTGGAACTTTGAGTATAGGTAATGAGACTGTATCTATGGTGGCTAGTGTTAGAACAATTTGTTTGGAAACTAGTATTGGAACTAAACTAGTATTTAACAATATAAAGCATGCACCTGATATTTGTTTGCACTTGATATATGTTGGTGTTTTGGATGATGAGAGATATGTTCGTATCAATGGTGCTGGAAAGTGGAAGCTCACTAAGGGCTCCATGATTGTGGCTCGTGGGAAAAAACGTCGTGGTCTATACTGGACTACGGCCTCTACCTGTGTTGATATGGTGAATGTCGTTCAAATCAATAACTCTTCAATGTTATGGATAAGAGGCTTAGCCACATTAGCGAGAAAGGACTAAATTTTTTGGCCAAGAAGAAATTATTGTCAAAATTTGAAAATATAAAATTTGAAAAATGTGAGCATTGCTTGGCTGGAAAACAAAAAAGAGTTTCTTTCCAATCTCATCCTCCTTCAAGAAAGACAAAGTAGCCTGAGTTGGAGCATTCAGATAGTTTGAATTGCTTAAATTACATTGAATTAATAAATAAATTTCTAAAATGATTAAACTTCATTTTTCTTAAATGGTTAAAAGAGGATTGACTTTCTTTAGACAATTGCTCCGTGTGGACACTTGATTGACTGTCTGTGTGTGTTTAATTTTGGAGCGGGCCGAATGCCTCGGCAGATTAAATAGATGCATCTATGGTTCGAGCCATTCGACCCTCGAGTTTACAATTTACATTTCTGTTGGAGCGGGACGTCGACCTCGGCAGGATATGCGCATGCTTACATTGCGTGCCTGAGAATTTTAAATGTTGATTTTGCCTTTTATGGTCTGACGTAAATTATAAAGATAATGAAAAGTAAATCTTGGAAATCCTTTATTATTTGTTAAGAGTGTTTACCTGCTTTCCAGCATTATGAGTTAGAACTGCTATGTAAATCCATAATTTTCTCACATTTTAGTATATTATTATTTGACCACTAACAAGTGTTGAAGTCGACCTCTCGTCTCTACTTCTTCGAGATTAGACAGGATACTTGCTGAGTACACATTGTTTTCATACTCATACTAAACTTGATGTGCATTTTTATTGCAAAGGTTTATGTGTGGCTAGTGGCTTAGTGGCGTAGCGGTATGGTTGACATGGAGACTAGGTGAAGTGTATTTCCTCGAGGCGACCGGCAACTAGTATAGATTCTCTCAGGATTCTATTTATTCCCTGTCCAATTGTATTCTGGATAGCCGTGGTACTTTATTCTGTTTTTCTTAAAGATTGCATATGCACTTGTGACACCGGATTCCGGGAGAAATTTTAGATTATTCAGTATTAAGTCTCATATCGACTTTATGTTCATTTCTGTAAAATTTCATTATTTATTATTTAAAATATGAAGAAAAATAATTTTCGCAAATACTAAAATTGGAATTTAATTATGCATTCTTCGTTGTCTTGCCTGACAGTGGTGTCCGGCACCACCACGACCCTTAGTGAATTTTGGATCGTGACAAATCCCTTCCATAATAGATTTTTTCCTTTCCATACATGGACCTTTTTGTATAATGTAATGTAGCAAATTGTACATCTTTATATTCTTATGAAATAAAATACATATATTTTACGAAATTATAATATATGTTTATGGTGTATGTACATTATAAATCATATATTATTTTTGAAAAATAACACACACACACACACACACACACACACACACACACATATATATATATATATATATATATATATATATATATATATATATATATATATATATATATATATATATATATATATATATATATATATATATATATGCATATGATGTTTATATATTTCTTTATATTTAATTATATATCATTGATCCATTTCATAATAAATTTTTTCCTTTTTACACATGGACATTTTTATTCAACTTAATCCTAGCAAAATTATATGTCTGTATATTCTAACGGAATAAAATACATATATTTTGTGTAAAAAAATATAATGTATATTTGTGGTATATTATAAATCATGCGTTTTTAGGAAAAATTATGCATATATGCATATGTTATTTATACACTTATTTATATTTAACGTGATATTATAAATATGCTATTTATATTTTTCACTAATATAACATGTATATTTTTACAAATTATCCGCATATAAATAGTATATGTGACATATTTTTTTCTTCTATATACATATTAGTGGCATATTAATACTTTTGATTAAATTAGTGTAAGGTATATAATAGCAATACACTTTGGATAATATCAATATAATAATATAGTAAAATGTATATAGAAGTTATATATGTGGTTTGTATGTATATATATATATATATATATATATATATATATATATATATATATATATATATATATGACATCTTGATGGGATATCTACATTGTAAATTATCACAATATAATATACTTGAAATATGATAAATGTATATTTTTAATTAAAATAAAATTGTACAGAAAAAGTTTAAAACTCAAAAAAGAAAGAAATACTAAAATTCTCATTGTATAGAAAGAATTATTTTTGAGATATTCTTCTTTCAGAATCTTTGATATATTTGGGTTGGTGTTATCTATGAAAGAGAAAAAAGAAGTTATAGAAGAATAAGAGAAAAGGAAATGTAGTAAAAATTGTATTAATGTAGAGGGATCCCATAGTTAATGGAATTATCAAAGTGAAAGTACTAAAACAGTAATAAAAAGAAGTGTTGTTTTTGGAATAAATAAAGTTTACTACCATTTATGATAATAATTTTTAAAAAATGGACCAAGAATGTAAAAAACTCAATCGATAACTGTATAATATGGGTCTGCATTTATAAGAGTACTTGAATGGTATGATTTGGTAGCCAACCTTGTTGAATTGGTATAATTTGGTAGCCAATTTTTTTGACTTGGTTTGATTTGGTAGTTACCTTTGAATTGGTATGATTTGGTAGCCAATTTATTGACTTGGTTTTGTTTGGTAGCCAACTTTATTGAAATTGTAAAAAGGGTGTACAAATTGTCAAATATTATATGTTTTAGAAACTGAGGTTTTGGCTATAAAAGAAGAGCTTCAACTCTCATTTCTACACACCAACAAAGAGAGAAAAGAGAGAGAAAGAGAAAGCAACGTATTCCATAGACTACAAAAAAATAGTTTGTGAAGAAAATTAGAGTGTTGAAAGATATTATAGTGAGGTGGAAAAGTAAAAGAGTATTTATTTCTTTTGAGGGTGTAGTGGTCTTAGGAGTATTTGTACCGGTTACTACAGAGTGTAAAATTCCTTGCTATAGTGATATCAGTTGCTCTTCTTGGCCGTGGGTTTTTCCCTTATTCAGAAGGGTTTCCACGTAAAATCTTGGTATCATTATTGCTGCATTTCTATTCTTGTTGATTTAACCTTAACTTAGTATTCCGCATTTATACTAATATCGTGAATAGTATTTTTACGAGATTCATTCCCAACAAATGGTATCAGAGACAAGGTTCTGTCTGAGTATGCTCTGTGGTTGCAGCACAGTCTGAACTTCCACATCAGAAAAAAATTACTTTGGTCTCCTAATAAATAGTATTTGTATTAATAAACGATGGTAGCCAACACTAGCAGAATGGTTATGCTCGAAAAACTGGAAACAACAAGATTTTTCTAATAAAGCAAATGTTGGGTCTAAATTACCATGATGGTTCCGCGAAGACATCTAAATAATTTTCAGGGGATCATGAACCAGTTATCTGCTATAGGCATTAAATTTGATGAAGAAATTCAAGGCATGTATACTTGGTTCCCTACCATATTCTTGGAAAATTCTTAGTACTTCATTATTAAATTCTGCTCGGATGGTGTGATCTCCATGGATCTTGCCAAGAGCAGCCTTTTATATGAAGAGATGAGAAGAAAATCTCAAAGTTCTGCCGGATTTTGAAAAAAGAGAATAGAGACAAGGAAGAACATAAGGTAGATGGAAATCTTGTGGCCACTGTCACTATAGAAGATCTAGTTACTATCATTGATGTGGGTCTAATAAATATTGCTTGTGATGAGTCAAGCTGGGTTGTGGACAGTGGTACCTCATCTCATGTGATATCAAAGAAGGAATTATTCTCATCCTGTACTCAGGGTGACTTTGGAACTTTGAGTATAGGTAATGAGACTATATCTAGGGTGGCTAGTGTTGGAACGATTTGTTTGGAAACTAGTATTGGAACTAAACTAGTTTTTAACAATATAAAGCATGCACTTGATATTCGTTTGCACTTGATCTCTGTTGGTGTTTTGGATGATGAGGGATATGTCTGTACCAATGGTGCTAGAAAGTGGAAGCTCACTAAGAGCTCCATGATTGTGGCTCGTGGGAAAAAACATCGTGGTTTATACTGGACTATGACCTCTACCTGTGTTGATATGGTGAATGTCGTTGAAATTAAAGAGGCTTAGCCACATATGCGAGAAAAGACTAAATTTTTTTGTCAAGAAGAAATTATTGTCAAATTTTGAAAGTGCAAAATTTGAAAAATATGAGCACTGCTTGGCTGGAAAACAAAAGAGAGTTTCTTTCCAATCTCATCCTCCTTCAAGAAAGACATAGTAGCTTGAGTTGGTGCATTCAGATTTATGTGGTTCAATGAAGACAATGACTTTGGGAGGTGCACTTTATTTTGCTACCTTTATTGATGATTGCTCAAGGAAACTTTGAAAGCGAAACTAATAAGAAGCTGAAGTGTATTCATACTAGTAACGGTGGTTAATATCGTGGACCGTTTGACGAATACTGCAAGCAACAGGGTATCAGACACCAGAAGACTCCTCCTAAGACTCCTCAGCTTAATGGTTTAGCAGAAAGGATGAACATGACCTTGATAATAAGATTCTGATGTTTGCTTTCTGAAGCAAAGCTGCCGAATTCCTTTTGGGGTGAGGCTATGTTGACCGTCCCATATGTTATTAATCTATCCCCTGCTATTGCTTTGGAAAGTGATGTTCCGAAAAGTGTTTGGTATGGCAAGGATATTTCCTATGACCACTTGAAAGGGTTTGGTTGCAAAACTTTTATACATGTGCCTAAAGATGAGAGGCCAAAATTAAATTCTAAGACAAGGCAGTGCATCTTCATTGGTTATGGCCTTCATGAGTTTGGTTACAAGCTATATGATCCAATTGAGAAGAAGTTCGTGAGAAGGCGTTATGTTATCTTCGCAGAAGATCGAAACATTGAAGATATTAACAAAACGGAGAAGCTAAAATCTTCAAGTTCTGAAGGTTTAGTTAATCTTGATCAAGTTCCTCATACAAATATGGATGACGTTGGTGGGATCAATAATGATGGTGATGCCCATAACTATATTCCAGATCAACATACTGATGGTGATGGTGATAACAATGCTAATGTTGATGAGGTAGATTCTCCTACTCACGAAGCTGTGGAAGAGTTAGATATTACACTCTGGAGGTCTTCCAGATCTCGTACTCTTTCCTCCCGTTATTCACCTGATGAGTATGTATTACTCACTGATGGGGGAGAACCTGAATATTATGTGGAGGCCATAGAATATGAGCACAAGGATCAATGGATTGAAACCATGCAAGATGAGATGAAATCTCTGCATGAGAACCATACTTATGAGTTGGTGAAATTGCCTAAGGGCATGAGAGCTTTGAAAAATAAGTGGGTGTTCAAAGTTAAAGCTGAAGAACATAGTTTGATGTCCAGATACAAATCTAGATTTGTTGTCAAGGGATTTGGTTAAAGGAAATGTATTGGCTTTGCCGAAATATTTTCTCCTGTTGTGAAAATGTCCTCCATTCGGACAATTCTTGGTTTGACTGCTAGTCTTGATTTGAAGATTGAGCAGATGGATGTGAAGATTGCCTTTCTTCACGCTGACTTAGAAGAGGAGATTTATATGGAACAACCTGAGGGCTACTAGGTAAAAGGTAAAGAAAATCTTGTATGCAAACTTAAGAAGAGTCTATATGGATTGAAGCAAGCTCCCAGACAGTTGTACAAAAAGTTTGAGTATGTTATGGGGGAGCAAGGGTACAAGAAGATTTCTTTAGATCAGAGTGTGGTTGTACAAAGATTTTTTGATAATGACTTTATCATCCTATTGCTATATGTGGATGATATGTTGATTGTGGGCAGGAATGCTTTCAAAATTGACGAGTTGAAGAAATAGTTGAATAAGTCTTTTGCAATGAAAGACTTGAGTCAGTGGTACAAGAAGTTTGAGTCTGTTATGGGGGAGCAAGGCTACAAGAAGACTTCTTCAGATCAGAGTGTGTTTGTACAAAGATTTTCTGATAATGACTTTATCATCCTATTGCTATATGTGGATGATATGTTGATTGTGGGCATGAATGCTTCCAAGATTGACGAGTTGAAGAAACAATTGAATAAGTCTTTCGCAATGAAAGACTTGGGTCATGCTAAGCAGATTTTGGCCATGACAATTACTCGTTCTAGAAACAAAAGGAAGCTTTACTTGTCACAGGAGAAGTACATAAAACGTGCACTGGAGCGCTTCAATATGAAAAGTGATAAGTTGGTTCGCATACCCCTTCCTGGTCATCTGAAGTTGAGCAAGAAGATGTGTCCTACCACAACAGAGGAAAAAGAGAGAATGACCAAGGTAGTACCAATAGAAAAGTTCAAGCTATGGAAAGAACTTGTCTGCATGCACTCAAACTAGAAGACAGTGCTATCTCCTCTAGATGAATGAGACTAAAGGGGAAGGTTGATATGATGTACATCTCATTCAAATGATTTGGTAGCCAATTTTGTTTACTTGGTTTGGTTTGGTAGCCAATTTTGTTTACTTGGTTTGGTTTGGTAGCCAACCTTGTTGAAATTGCGAAAGGGGCGTCAAACTAACATATTATGAGCTCCCACTAATTGAAGTAGCCTACCTCCAATAATAACTATTTTTAAATTTTATGTCAATTTCAAAACTTGAAAATGAGGTGAAACGAAAACTCACCAAAAAGAAGAAAGGAGAAAAACTGCGGATTTAGTTTTCAGGCTAAATAAATACTTTAGTTATTATGGTGCGAAACTATTCTCCTGTTTGTCGACAACACAACCTTGAGGAAGAACTGTCTCGCCAATTCTTGTTGGAGGCCAACAACGAAGTCAAAAATCAGTTCATGCAATATGATTATAACCCAAATACCAAATGAAACAACAAACATTGAAAGGGATCTAACCAATTGAACAAAAACTCAACAAAAGGAGACCCATAAAATAAGAAAACAAATGGAGCATAAACTGACCTAAGTATATTTATCCTCGAAGTCAAATTTCACACTTCCCGAGTTGCCATCAATGGTGGAAGAGCGAAGACGATTGCAAAATTTATTATATACAAAATAAAAACTCTTAGAAGAAAGAAACATATTTACCAAAATAGGCTCAGATCGTCCATTGATATACTGAACCTTTAAGGGGCAACTATAGTAATATACGACAGAGCCATGAGCAAATAAAATAATAAAGAAGTGGCTAATATTTTTGGTATAGCAAAATGATGCAAACTATTTCAAGGCGTGAAGTACTGCCTTTTAAAGCTAGAAATATTGCATAATTACTGCTTCACCCTTGGTCGTCGAAGGGACTTTTACTTATTGAAGAGTTAGAGAAGCGTGGGCAAGATTTTTATGCATAAATTAATATTCAAGTATCACACGAATTGACTAAATTAATATAATCAATATAACTGTACTACGAATTAACACATATAGCCTACTAGCTAGTACTCTTTCGGTCCACAATAAGTGACTAATTTTCTTTAGGCACATTCATTAAAAAAATACTAAATTTTAGATGAAAATAGTTAGTGTGACTAAATTACCTTTCATTAAATATTACACTATAGTTATAGTAGCACTTACTTCTCTTATCAAATGTGAGTAGTAAATGACGTTTTAGGGATACGTACATAAGGGCAATTTAAAAAAAATAAATTGAATTTTTGTCTTGATTATATAAATGCACACTTATTTTAGACCAAAATAAAAAAGCAAATTGATCACTTAGGAGTAATATATATTTGGGATAATTTTAGATACTTTCCTTTAGGTTTCGCTTTATTAGGGAAGCTTTCAGAATTTTATTGATCGACGGATTTCGATTCGATTAAAATTTGGTGGATCCAACAGATAAGGTCTTATGAGCAACCATGACTAACATTGTTTTATGTGTTTCGGGGTCGTAAAAATAATATGCACAACCACATGAAAACCTACTTGCGCTATGCCCAGTCACTTGAATCATACTGGTGCTTAAAAAGTTGATCACGAACTTTGAGTGACGTAGAATTTGGTGGGACCATCGAAAACGGCCTAGTGACTAATCATTAATGCTTTGCTATGACTAACATTATAATTTGGCATTTCGAGAGTCATAAATAATTATGTCTATTTTTATGTGTTTATATAAATGATTATTTTTTCGAATTTGGTTGATGGGCTCCGGTAGTTTCTACAAATTTTAGTGGAACTAATGGATATAGCCTTGTGAAAAATGCTTACCATGACTAACATCATTTTTTTGGCATTTCAGGGTCTTAAGAACACTATAAACGACCACATAAAACCTACTCGTGCTATGTACAGTCACTTGAACCCACCAATATCACTACAAAACAAATGATGAAATAGTGGCGGTTCCTTTTACATTTTGCAACGGTTTTGAACCGCCATAATACGCATAAATGACGATTTTAACAATCGTCATAATCCCGTTCGCCACAACCTTAATGCCGCTTTTCACCAAACTACCATAATTGTTGAAATTGACTAATTTCAATAGCATACATGAAATTTGGTGGATCCATAGAAAACAATCTTCTAAGCAATACTCGCCATGACTAACAACGTTTTTTGGCGTTTCAAAGTCATGAAACATGAGTTAATGATTTTTTCATTCTTCATGCGTAGATGTTCCTAAATTTGGTTGATGGACCTACAAATTACTGGATCCATCAAATACGACATTGTGATCAATACTTACCATGATTAACGTCATTGGTATTTTGTAGGATATTGGTATTTTCTTGTTTAATCCTCCATTGTTCTTTATAGACAACATCAGTGTATTGAGAAAAAATTGAGTTTTTATTAAAGGTGACGTGTCATGACACGTGGTAACCCGATTTCTTCTCTAAAATTCAAGCTTTGACCAAAATTACATTTTTTGGTTAAATAAATTGGTTCCGTTACCAGGAATCTGATAATCCATTCTTGCTAAATCAACATTCAATCTTATTGTTAATATGTCGAACAACAACGACAACAACAACCAGGCAAATCTGAACCAACAAATTGATGATGAGGAACTCAATAATGCTAACCTTCAAGCTTCTCCACATGGATCTCATGAAGGAACTCCAAAGGATATGTCTGAACATGATGATGGAGGAGCCGAAACAAGAGATGAACTGTTAAAAAAAATAATCGACTCACGAATTAACAAAGCCTTGCGAGCCCTAGTTGATCAATTGCATGCTGCACCAGCAACACCAAATAACAACACGTTGGAAAACTCTCGCTCTGGTCTAGTTGATTCTGGAAATGGAACAGTTCCTACTGACTCACAAGATGGAGAACCAGGTAATACAGGTAATTCTCATCTTCAAAATTTGGTACTAACCATGCAGAAATAACTCAAGGACCAGATGAGCGTATTGAGCAAATCCCTGGAGTTCCACATGTGATAAAAGGAGTAGACGTGGATGAATACTCGCAAAAACCGTGGAAACCAAGTGCTACTCCTTTACCGATACCAAAGAAATTCAAAATGCATGATATCCCAGAATATGATGGTACAACAGACCTTCGTGATCACGTAACTGCATTTACAACGGGAGTGAAAGGCAACGATTTGACCAAACAAGAAATAGAATCAGTGTTGGTCAAAAAGTTTGCAGAAACACTCACCAAGGGAGCATTAACCTGGTACTTTCTCTAACCTCAAAATTCGATAAATTCTTTTGCTGAGCTTGCAGATTCTTTCATAAAAGCACATTGGGGAGCTCAAAAGGTGGAAAAGAGAATGGAGGATATTTTCAAAGTCAAACAAGGGAACACTGAATTACTCAGAGTAATCGTTGATAGATTCCAACGTGAAAGAATGATGTTGCCCCGTGTACCAGATAATTGGGCTGCAATAGCTTTTGCTAGCAATTTGATGTCAAAAGTTCAGAAGCAACGAGAAGACTTAAAGAAAGCCTTTGTGAATTTCCCGCAACTACTTGGAATGATCTTTATAACAGGTACAATACGAAGCTCAGAATTGAAGAGGATGCCGTATCTCAACCTCAACGAGAAGATAGAAGCGAATCCTGAAGGCCTGAAGCCAACAAAAGGTCAGGTAAGAACATGTACGATCCATATATGGGACCTGCAAGAAGAGACCCACGTTCTAGGCAAAACAATCAACATTATTATTAGAGGTCGAGAGATAGGAAAACCGGATCTTCATCCAGATTCAAAGGTGATAGAAACAACCAAGAGCCACCAAAACCGCCTTCACCTAAGAGGATAGTTAATGTCATTAGTGGAGGAGAAGATATTTACGGAGTAACATATACGACTTCGAACAAAGTTTCCAAAATGACGATCACACACGACAAGCGAGTATGGAAAACCTTAGAACAGGAGAGTATAAGCTTCGATGATGCAGATACGGAAGGAGTGACAGCACCGCATAACGAAGCTCTAGTAATATGTTTAATATATTTGACACTGATGTAAAAAGAGTTTTGATTTATCCAGGTAGCTCTGTAAATATTATTCTACTAAGAGTACTGCGAGAAATGCAAGCTGAAGACAAGATGATTCCAAAAGCGCATGCTTTATCAGGCTACGACAATTCAAGTGTGGTAACAAAAGGTGAGGTAACTCTAACAACTTACGCTGCAAGTGTTGTTAAAGAAACTAAGTTTCAGGTAGTGGATTTGGAAATAGCATACAATGTAATCATGGGGAGACCTTGGATCCATGATATGGATGCAGTTCCATCAACCTTACATCAAGTCATTAAATTTCCATCACCTTGGGGAATATGTCAAATCCGAGGGGATCAAAAAATAGCCAAGAGTATCAATGCAATAACAGATACGAGCACCACAAGTAAAGTAAAATAGAAATTAGTGAAAATAGTTGAAGGTATCAGCAATCAAACTTCAACTGAAACAACAGACTTAGATTCAAGGCCAGATGTAATTCAAGAACCTGAAGAAAACGAGAATATTAAAACAACGATAGAAGAACTCGAAGATTTGATGTTATTTGAACAATGGCCAGAGAAAAATGTTTACGTGGGAGCCAATCTAAATCTCGGCATGCGAGGCAAGTTAACTGAATTTTTAAAAGCAAACGTAGAATGTTATGCCTGGTCCCATGCTGATATGACAGGTATTCCACCGGATGTGATGACTCATAAGCTTAACGAAGACCCATATTTCACCCCAATTAAGCAAAAGAAAATAAATCAAGGAGATTTCAAAAATCAAGTAATCCAATATGAGGTCCAAAAGTTGTTGAAAATCGGGTCCATTCGTGAGGTAAAATATCCTCATTGGTTAGCTAACACGGTGGTCGTACCTAAAAAAAATGATTAACCCAATTGAGGGAATACCTGGCATCCTTACTAGTAAAAAGGAAGTTCAGAGGTTAACAGGAAGGATAGCGTCCTTGGGGAGGTTTATTTCAAAATCATCAGAAAAATGCTTCAGATTCTTCTCTGTGCTAAAAAAGCAAGACCATTTCGAGTGGAATGAAGATTTTCAACGAGCACTTAGGGATTTGAAAACTTATTTATAAAATCCTCCTTTATTGGCTAAACCTAAAGAAGGTGAAAAGTTACTCATCTATTTAGCAGTATTAGAAGTAGTGGTAAGTGTTGTTTTAGTACGAGAAGACCAAGGTAAGCAATCTCCGATTTATTATGTAAGTAAAACTTTATTAGATGCAGAGACAAGGTATCCAAAACTAGAAAAATTAGCATTAGCTCTCATATGGCATCTAGAAAACTATGACCCTATTTTAATTGTCATCCTATTGTGGTTGTTACTACTTTTCCTTTAAGAAATATATTGCATAAACATGAATTATCAGGAAGATTAGCAAAATGGGCTATAGAATTAAGTGAGTACGAAATAATTTACCAACCTCGAACTGCTATCAAATCTCAAGTACTCGCTGATTTCGTAGATGATTTTAGTCAAAGCATACATCTAGAAGCAGAAAAAGAATTACAAGTTTTTTACGGAGCTAATCCGGGGACTTGGCAATTATCTACCGATGGTTCATCTAATGTAAAGGGGGAAGGTTTAGGAATTGTTCTTATACCACCTACGGGTGAAACAATTAGACAAGCTATAAAATATCACCCTGTAACTAATAATGAAGCAGAGTATGAAGCTGTGATTGCAAGTTTGGAGCTAGCATTAGAACTTGGCATCATGCAAATTGTAATCAAAAGTGATTCACAGTTAGTAGTCAATCAAATACTGGGGACTTACGTAGCTATAGAAACTTGAATGCAAGAATACCTCAGAAAGGTACGGGAGTTAATAAGACAGTTTCAAACTTGGAAAGTGATGCAAATCCCAAGAGATGAGAATTTGGAAGCAGATGCTTTAGCCAACCTCGCATCTGCAACAGATATAGCCTCATTTATACATTTTCTTCACTTTGTTCTTGACCCTGACAAAAATGAGGTAAATTTTAATCATTTAACTTGGGATTGGAGAAACGAAATCGTGTCTTTTTTGCAGCACAGAACCGTACTTGAAGACAAGGTGATGGCTCATGCATTAAGGAAGAAAGCCGCTCGTTACTGCTTGTATCAAGGAAACTTGTACCGTAAAATATTTGGTGGACCATTAGCCAGGTGTCTCGGACCTTCTTAAATAGAATACGTGATGAGAGAAGTACATGTGGGACATTGTGGAAGTCATGTAGGAGGTAGATCACTGGTTAAAACATTAATTTGAGCGGGATATTACTGACCTAAAATGGAAGAAGAAGCAATTGATTTCGTATCTAAATATGACAAATGTCAAGGTATGCAAATAACATGCATAGACCAGCAGAGTTATTACATCATGTCATAGCTCTGTGGCCCTTCATGAAATGGGGAATGGACATCGTAGGACCATTACCTTAGGCAAAAGGTACAAGAGAAAGAAGTTAAAGATTTCATTTGGAGAAATATAATTTGCCGCTTTGGTGTTCCAAAGGAGATAGTTTGTGATAATGGACCACAATTTATAGGAGCTCAAATCACAGAATTCTTTCAAAATTGGCAAATCAAAAGAATTACGTCGACAGCATATCATCCAGTAGGTAATGGGCAAGAAGAGTTTACAAACAAGGTAATTATCAACAACCTAAAGAAAAGGTTACAAGAATCAAAAGGCAATTGGCCTGAAGTATTACCAGCAGTATTATGGGCATATCGAATGACGGCAAAAACAAGTACAAGAGAGACACCATTTTCAATGGTCTATGGTGCAGAAGCTTTAATACCAGTTGAGATAGGTGAACCTAGTACACGACGTATTCAAGCAAAAGAAGACTCGGACAATGAAGAGTTATGAGTAAATCTTGACTTATTTGAAGGGAGAAGAGAAGTTGCGTTGATAAGGATGGCAACTCAAAAGCAAGTGATTGAACGGTATTACAACAGGAAAGCACGCCTCAGATTTCTTAAAGTTGGGGACTTCGTGTTAAAAAGGTTTTCCAATCTACAAAGTCAGATAATTCAGGAAAGCTAAGTCCAACATGGGAAGGACCTTATCGAATTCGCGAAATTGCGGGCAAAAGAGCACACGAGGTAGAGATAATGGAAGGCAAGGTTCTACCTTCACATTGGAATGCCGTTTAATTAAAGAGATATTACTTCTAAAGAAAGTACCCACGGTCAGGTATCACAAGTTAGAATTTTTTCTTTGAATTGATAAAATTATACTAATGATGTTAGATGCTAGGCAAAAACCCTAACTCGTGCCAAATGACGAGTCACGGCCTGCACGGCAAATTGGAATACTCTTAAATTCCTAGCCCATGGTTACAATAATCTGATGGAAATACACACGAGTTAGGCATTCTTCATCTATAATCGAACCTCCGAGTCCCGTATGTTTTTCTGTCTTAGGAAAAGGACCAAAAATTGGGAGCAAATATAAAAGTGTTCGAGGCTTCATACTTCACCGCTCAAACACTTGGGGGACTGTACTATATACACATAAGTATGTGCAGAAATAGATACGAGAGAGCAAAAATCAAGATTTTTAAATCAACTCACGTTACGAGAATTCAAGTATCAATCTAAAATGAAGTCATTGCTTAAACCTTTCCTAAGAATGTAAAGGCATGGACATGACTATGTATCGGAACATGTTATATAAAAAAAAACATTGTATATTTTGTAAATTTGTTAAAAGAAAACAGTTGCGAGAAAGTAATAGATGTACTTCAGTACATGTAATACTCAAGAAACTTATCAAAGTTCATAAATAAAAAACTTTACAAAAGTTGTTTTATGTGAAACATGTATGTTCCTATCTCTTTCATCGTATATTAACACCAGTATGAAGTTAACACGTCTTCTTCATTAAGTGTCAATAAATAAAAGGGCCCTCTTTTATTTTTCCTCATGTTGGTAACACATGAGAAGAATTATGAAAGTATTTTTTGAAAAGGATAAAAAATGATAACTTATTCTCTAAGTCCTAGTAAGAAAAATTGTCAAGAGTAAGGTAACATCATTTTGCAAAAATTAAAGCAGTAAGTAGACAAGGATAAAATGAAGAAGTATTATACAAACTTCTTAACATAAAAAGCTAAGGGAAAAAACTTAGCTATTACAATAAATTTTTCTGAAACAGATGCCCCATTATAGAAACTGGGGACTTCATCACATCATCAGAATCAAACAAAAAAGAGGTAAGGTTAAACATCTTCATTGGTCACTGAGGTGATTGGAGCGGTAGGAGTCGCAGCTTCATTAGGCTCGGCTGAAACTTCATGAGAAGCAGTAGACACGGGGATTTCTGTTCCTAAAGGTTGTGTTATATATAAGTTACCCTCGTCTACTGGAATTGTAACTTCAGTAACTTCAACTGTTGCTTCTAAGTTCAAAGGCTCTTCAACCCCGGGAGTTTCCACTGTTGGAGAAAAGATGTCAATTACCTGGTCAGGAGAAGGAGTTTCGGTTGGTTGTTCATTCCGCTCAATCAAATCTAAAACTTTGGCTAACTCAAATTGCAAGTCAAAGTTTTCCTGAGAAACCTCCATTAAAGTATCACGACGAGATTTCAAGAAGGCCCATTTGACCTCATAGTGAAAATTCTCAGCCAAGGAATTGTAATCCTTCTCCAGTTTTCATAATCTTTTTCCCACGTAGCTAAAGTGTTCTTCATTGTTTCATGTTTAGCTAAGTGAAAATTAAGGGAAGTAATGATGGAAAACCAATATTAAAGATCACCATCACTTCGTAAACAGAGGAAGTTGAACAGGCATAGAAAAATGTGAACAAAACTGCAGATCCAACCAGAAGACGACACGAGTACAGGGTATTAAATGAGAAAGACAGAAAAGACGTCGACACTAACACAAGCATTAATTGTGACAAAAATTCTTTTTCAGGATCCACTTCCCAATTATTTAATTGATAAATACATGAAAAGTGGGGGGACTATCTGTATTGGGAAAAACTTGAGTTTTTATTAAAGGTGATGTGGCATGACATGTGGATTAGTCAAACAGTCAAAGAACAATAAATGATTAAAAGGCACGAAGGACAACATGCACGGTAGAAAAAAAGGAAACAGGCACGAGAAGGAACCTTAGATACGATTCCCGTGTCTATCCAAGGCATTCAATATCTACGGATAAAAAAGGCATTGAAGATACGAATCTGAAAACAAAAAGTAGTCTACATTCATTATTAAATACTTGATACGTTAGTTATTCAGTATTTAATAGCAATGATTATGTAACGTCTCATTAAATGCTCTTTATTATTTAGAATAATCCGTTACTCCTTGTCAACTATAAAAGGAGGAAGTTTTATCATTTATAGAGACACAGAGAACATTCTGGAGATCATAGTGAAATACAATTTTTTATTGCTTTATTCTTATTCTTTGAAGCCAATTATATTTCGGTCTCTTTAATTATCAGTAACCCGATTTTTTCTCTAAAATTCAAGCTTTGACCAAAATTACATTTTTTATTAAACAATCAGTACGCTTCATCTCGCAAGAAAGCAAGCTCGAGAAAAGGTTGTCCAAGGAATTGCGGTGACCAAATTCGTTCCATCTTTACACCAGATTGCAGACATCTTCACCAAACTTCTGGCCAAGCTTCAATTTAAGTCACTTTGCACCAAGCTAGGCGTTGTCCAAAATCTCAACTCTAGCTTGAGGGGGTTGTAAGACAACCTAATTATCCCAGGTCATGTGGTTAAGGGGTCGCTGTGTCCTGGTGGAATTAGGAATCCCACACGTATGCTTATGTTGAAGTCTGTTAGATGTATAACTCTTAGAGATAATATTGATGTAGTTGATGTAAACATATGTACATATAGGGATACGTGAGTTATAATGTGCTAGTATAGAACTCCTCCTTGACATGCATGTATAAATACATTCATGTGCAATGAGCCATTCAACGTGCAAGAGTTTAACTCACCTTAACAGTGTTCTAAATAATTGGTAATCAGAATGTCCACTATGTGCTGCTCAGCCAGAAATTATTGCTCATCTCTTCTTTAAATGTGACATCTCTGCATATGTGTGGAATCAGTCACTTAAATGGATGAACATTACCAGGGTAGCTATAACATGGCTAGAGGAGCCCACCTGGGTAGAAACTTATGCCAAAACCAGTAGTTCAAAAGCAGAAATTTACAGAATGACATTAGCAACTTGTGTATACCATATTTGGATCGAGAGGAATCAAAGAATTTTTCAAGCCAAGCAATTAAATTCTAAGGGCATTATCAGGAAAATCATCCAAGAAGTGATCTACTGAAGATCACTGAGGAACACGCTAGTTGTAGAACTTGAAAGACTCAATTTTTACATGTGATAGTAGAAAATTAGTAACAGGGAGTATTGGTAGGTCAGATGTATAAGGCGACAAACTGCTAGTTGGGAGATCTCCATATGCACCTTTTTTCCCTTCTTGTACTGCTTTGCTATTTGTAATAAAAAAAAAGTTATTTACCCAAAAAAAAGTGTTCTAAATATAGTTTTCTTCGTCGCCACTAACAAAAATAGATTTTTCCAAGATGAGTAATCAGTTGCCCAGAAGGCCATAATTATGATCTTAATGCGAGATGAGCTGATATTTCCGTAAGGAAATTACCAATTAAGTCTACAAATATTAAGAGGGGCAAAAAGTCTTATTGTTTACCCTCGAGAACGGATAACAATTGAATTTATATGCAGTTTTAAAAGATATGTGGACTAATACAATTCAAGTGATTGATGATGTTAGATAGGCAAATTAAGGATAGAATAAGCAACCAAACTAATAGTAATATTGAGTCCGGACGCAGTTATAAGCTTAACAAGTAGCTTACCTTCGGCGTGAAACCAAAATCTTATGAAGAACTATGAGAAGAATTCAGAACTTTGAATCACTTATAGAAGCAAAGAAAATAGATATATACTGTCTTGGTATGCGTGTTACAGTGTGCCTATTGAATAATGATCTTCCCCTTTTATAGTAGGAGAATTTTACCCTAAGTACAATTTTAAAAAAGGTAAAAATCTTCTTTTTTGCTAATCACTGATCTGTGTCGATACGAGCCGAGATTCATATCGCGATATCCGATTGAACTAGAACTGAATCTGGTGGGCATGGTCTCGATGGCTCCAAGGACAAGTGTTTTATTCGGGACTTGACACGAAAGGCTCATGGCTTCGATTACGATCCCTTGTAGTTATGTCCTTGCTTCATTTGCCTCACGGGGAAATCGTGGTGCTCATTAGCTTCGTTACCCTTATACAAATAGTCCTTTCGTTTCTCAGAGAGTAGGTTTGCCGAAATAATGAGAAGCGATAGTTGTTCTCTAGTTCCTTCTTCCATATAAACTCGAAACATCCCATCAATTGCGTTGCTCTGACTTTAGCCACATGTCAACCATTAGCTGGTTGCTTCCGAATGCGAAGCTCTGGTACCTCCCTATAAAAGCTTCCATCCCTTGTTCTTTTTCTACTTTCTGATAAGCTTTTACCTTTGAGCTTCTTAATTATCATCAACTTCTTTCAAACCTTCATACCTTCATCTTTTGGTCTTCAAATCTTCATAATTGTTCCTAGGTTCTTGCCTAGATCTTCATAAATTCTTCATACCCTGTTGTTCAGTCGTAAAACTTGTTCTTCCAAACCTTCATACTTCTTCTTCAAGTCTTCAAATTTTACAAGACAACAACGGCTAAAACTTCCAAATTAGTTCCTTAACATGCTACCTCTTCATCTTCCCTCAGACCACTGGTACTGAGGCGGTCGATCCCTAAATAGTTTATCCTCGAGGCGGCTGCTCCCGAAGTGGATGCCATTGAGTCAGCAGCTACCGAACCGGCTTTCGAGCCCCCTATGAAAATGTATATTCTTAGGGGTTGTTCTATTGCAGACGACTTCAAGGATGAGAAACACTCATCCAAACAGGACCAAGGTGAAGGAGCATATGTAGTAGTCCACGAGCCTGAGAATGACATTACTACCCACGTGCATGGGTATTTAAGTGTTTACAGGTACCCCTTCACACTGGGCCCAGTAGACCTAGTTATTTTGGATTTTTTCAAGAGATACGAGTTGTGCCTTGGAAAAATCCACCCATCCATTTGGAGCATCGTAATCCTCATCCACTACTTTATGAATAACACCGACTCTCATCGGTTCACCATAGATTACTCGCTATGTCTGTACAGTCTCCAAATTTTTCGAGGTAGACTAATCAAGCTTACTCACCGAGCCATAAAGGCTTACTTCTTGAGCTTCGGTGAAGATTGAAAACTTCATTCATCTCTAGTTTATGTCGTTCCCCGAGAAGTGGAATGGATCTCATAAGTGAAACCTTTACTTTAAGTGTTAATTTTTCTTCATTTCCCTTCTCATCATTCATATTTGGGCTGGACAGCTGTTTTCTGGGTTCCAAATGTGATCCCCCAAGCTTAAGGAGTGGATCAAAGGCATTTTCAAACAAATGTCATACTTCAAGCACTCATTGAGCAAGATTTCGAAGGGCCGATGGGAGGCCCATTCTCATGGTAAGGTTTCCCTTCGCATAGTTATTATTGTGCTCTTAACTAACACTATACTGACCTTTGTTTTTCTCTTTTGTAGGTTTTCCTAAGACTGCTGGATTTAGGACTTTGGAAGGGGACGAGGACGTGTCCTTGTCTGTTAATCCCCTCGTTATAGATTAGCCCGGGGCTACTGTAGGGGAAAAAAAGAAGAAGAAAGAAAGGCTTCGGACTCCCCGAGCTCCAAGCGAAGCCAAAGGAAAGAGTGGCTCATAAGCCCAAGAAGAGTTCCAGCTCTCGGGTTTCAGACTTCGATTCGCTTCTTAAGCTTAGGGATGAGGCTGTAGAAGATGATATTTTTGTTGCCCACGAATCGACTCCTTCGGAGAAGCAGGACATAGCTGAGGGGGCGAGCTATGAGACCGACCTCTCTTAAACTCAAAGGGTCGATATGGGGACGGGGCCGAAATCCCCCGAGACATCAGTTCTGCATCGAAGGAATCCCCTGACATAATAGCAATTATGGGGACACCCTCTTACACTGAGTCCACGCTTGAGGAGGCCCAAGCAGAAAAGAAGAAGTCCAATGAAGGGGTTCATGGCGCGGATGGTCCCCTTTATTCTTTTTTTGATGGTGTGGAATTTTCTACTTTGGAAGATTTTTCGGGTTGGGCGACTTGGAAGTTCCAAAGAAGGATAAATCTTTAGAATCTGCAGATCTAGTTCGAGCCCAAAATTGACTAATCAGTTTCTCCTTTCGAGTATGGACCCTGGCTGTAAAAGGTCAGTTATTTTTATCATCCCGGAGAATGCTAGAGTTCTATCTGCTCCAGTGGGTATAACCAGCTACCTCTGATGCCTCGTGACCGAGGTGGACCAGGCAAAAATGAATAAGGTGAATGTGTCGTGTCATTTCAATGAGGTGCAGCATGCGCTGAACCGGGTGAGGCATTATCATGTCTTTTTGAATTTTACTTAGATTTCAACTTCTCTCACACATTTTATTGTTTTGTAGGCCTCGATACTTCATCATGAGAGCTTCCTCTAGTACGGGGTCGAGGTCAGCCAGCTTGAGCGAGAGCTCAAGGAATAAGCTCAAAAAGGGATATGTACAAGCTCCTTAGCGAGCAACAAGACGGGGTAATCAAGGACCTTCTAGCCGAGCTGGATAAGGGTCAGAAGGAAGATTCGGCCTTGAGGTAGGAACATGCCGACCTGGTCAAAAGGTAAAGGTCTTTTATATTAGAAACGATGAACTAGTCATGGCGACTAACGACCAAACCTCGCAAGTCCATAAGAAGATTGACTTGATCGCCCAATTCCGAGTTGAAATGAACGAGGTTCAATCCATAGCTGATGGGTGAAAAATCAAAATGGACCGCCTAGCTTCGGAGAAGGGAACTGCCCAGGAAAAGCTGAAATCGGTAGAGGTTTACCTTAGAGTGGCAAAGGAGAAAGTTGACAAGCGATCCAAGCTGAATGACAATCTCCAAGCATAACTCAGCTCGGCTCTATCAGAAGGGGATGCTCTCGGTAAGGAATATGAAGCAATAAAGTCCAAGTTGGACAAAACCTCCACTGACGCTGAAGAGATGGTGGCCTAGTACAAGGCAATGTCGAAATAGCCTAGGCCTGCCTGAAGACCTATGCTGAATATATGAGGCGACTGTCTCGAAGGGAGACTCTTGAAGAAATCCATGCCCGAGGCTTCGACCCGTCAGCCGAGATCGAGGAGGCAAAAAATCTTGAGGCTGAAGCGAAGAAAATTTCCGAGCCCGAAGGTGCGGAGGGCTCAGAGGGTTTGGAGGGATCCGAAAGCTCCGATGGTTTTGGCGACGAATCGAGCCATGGTGAATATTAGTCATGAATGGCTTAGAATTTTTTTTGTTTTTTTATTGTGTATATCTTTTGTTTATTGTTAGGCCGTTTTTGTTGGGCCTTTGTAAATACATTCCAGAATATATAAAATTTCCCTTTTTGGAAATTTCAAGCCTCTACCTTTTTAGCACATTTTCATAATTTCTACTCTTACAAATATTTCTAATGCCTTAGCATAAAATCATATATAGTAATAAGTCGTCTGTTTTAGGAGGTCCGAACAGACCTTGACTTCGATGCAACTTTATTTGCTCGAGACTTTGAAAACCCGGATTGACCAGAAGTTTTCATAAGATGCTTAAGTGATTTTAGACGATGCTTTCGTCGAGGGTAACCTATTAGCAAGTTTTGAATTTTTACGAAGGTCTTCTTCTTTAATTATGAGCTTTGGATGTCTCCGAGTCATTTTTTAATGTGGTCATAGCCATTTGTGTTTAGGCACTACCTAATAGGTTTTGTGCCTCCGGTATTTGGTATCCTAAGTTTCCCGAACTTATTTTGGACGACAGACCCCGATTAAGGGTAACTCTTGTGCTCGATAGTCCCGAATAGGGATAGCCCTTAGGATCGGCGATCCCCGAATAGGAGTAGCCCTTAGGCTCAATAGTCCTCGAATAAGGTAGCTCTTAGGCTCTATGTTTGAAGAGGAAAAAATACGTAATAGTAATGAGGAAATTTTCTTTTATTTATGCGTGCAAAACACATGATCTAAAGCATGTAAAAGCTTGTATTACAGCTAAGGTAGCCTATGTAGGCACGTTCATTTGACCGTTTGGCCCTTGCAATAAATCCTAAACAGCGAGCCTAAGCTGTTCAAGTACAAAGTTTCTTTCTATCTAAGAACCTTAACCTGAGGGTGATGGCCCCAAGTATTCGAGGTCGGTCTTGAGAGGACTCGGATACTGTTGATGCACCCATTGAATCTAATTTAAAATTGTCTATCGAATATAAGTTAGCACAATTTACTGTTTCCTCGTTATAAACCTTATTGGAAAACCCATTTGGGACAAAACCGGTTTATGGGAAATAGAGTGCAACACGTGCTTTCAGACCTAGTTGTCACATTCTCCTTTGGTTGTTACCTGCAAGTGTTAACCCCACTCATAATATCATAAAAAGTAGTAAATGAGATCGTATCCTAGCAGTAGTACCGCTTTAATTGTGTCATATTCCAATTGTTTGGTAGTGGTGCACCGTTTAATGTTTTGAGTTTGTACGAGCCCTTACCGGTAGTTCCAATGACTCGATATGGTCCTTTCCAATTTGGTACCAACTTTCACTCATTTGGATTTCGGGTATGCTGTGTTACCTTTATTAACACTAAGTCCCCGATTGTGAAGTGTCGGATTTTGGCTTTTGGTTGTATTATCTTTCTATATGTTATTACTAGGCAGCCAACCAGACTAGGGAGGCCTTTCGTCTTTCATCCAATAGTTCCAGGCCCGTGTTCGTGGCCTCACCATTTGATTCTTCATTCGCATATCGGAACTTGAGGCTCGGTTCTGCCATTTTGACTAGTATTAATTTTTTGGCACCATAGACCAATGAAAACGGGCTAGCCCCAGTACTAGATTTTAAAGTTATACGCTACCCCCACAAGACTTCAGGCAGAATTTCCTTCCACTTCCCTTTGGCAACAGTCAACCTCTTTTTCAAGTTTTGGAGTATGGTCTTGCTTGTAGATTTCGCTTGTCCTTTCCCACTAGGTCAATAGCGTATGGAGAGTATTGTTTTAATTTTGTAGTTATAATAAAAACTTGTGTACCTTGTTGTCGATGAATTGCTTCCCATTATCACACACAACCTCGGCAGGTATTCTGAACTGACATATTATGTGGTCCCAAATGAAGTCAATGACTTCTTTTTCCCGTACTTTCTCGAACGTTTGATATTCAACCCATTTAGAGAAATAATCGGTCATAAATGCTATGAATTTAGCCTTACCAGGTGCCTGCGGTAGGGGACCGACGAGGTCCAATCCTCACTTTATGAATGGCCATGGGGACAAGACCGAATGTTGTATCTCTCTGGGTTGATGGGTCATCGGTGCGTGTCTCTAACAGCGTCGCATCTTTGTACAAAATTCTTTGCATCTTTCTCCACATTGGTCCAGTAATAGCCGGCCCTAGTTATCTTGCGAACCAAAGATTCCGGCTCGAATGGTTGCCACAAGTGCTTTCGTGAACTTCCCTCAAGACATATTTGGTATCTCCCATCCCTAAGCATATTGCAAGTGGGATATCGAATGTTTTTCTGAATAAAGTCCCTTCGGATAGGCTAAACCTGGCTGCCTTCATGTGCAGAGCTCTTGATTCTTTAGGATCTGGGGGCAACTTCCCAGTCTCCAAATAATCTATGTATTTGTTCCTCCAATCCCAAGTTAAACTCGTTGAGTTTATATTGGCATGTCCTTTTTCTACTACCGATTTCATGAGCTGTACGACTGTGCCCAACCTTTCTCATCGTCATCAACCGATGTACCCAAGTTAGCTAGAGCATCTGCCTCACTATTTTGATCTAGCAACACATTCTGTAGGGTCCGTTCCTTGATCGATGTAGCGTTACCTATAATTTGTCTAAATACCATTGCACCCATTACTCTTTTACTTTGAACGCCCCATTGACTTGATTTACCACAAGGAGGGAGTTGCAATTAGCTTCGACCACCTCGGCCCCAAGGCCTTTAGCTAATTCAAGACTTGTAATCATGGCCTCATACTCGACCTTATTGTTAGTCAATTTCACAGTTTTAATAGACTGCCTAACTACATTACCCATAAGCGGCTTCAACAAGATGCCAAGTCCGGGCCCTTTTGCATTCGAGGCACCGTCCGTGAAGATGGTCCATGTTCTCGAGGAAGTCCCCGAGGTTAATAACAACTTTTTTTTTACTTTGGGTATTAAGGCCAGCGTAAAGTCGGCCACGAAGTCTGCCAAAATTTCTGATCTGATGATGCTTCGAGGTTGATATTCGATATCGTATCCACTAACTTCTACAGGCCATTTGGCCAACCAGTCCGAGAGCTCAGGTTTGTGCATTATATTCCTTAGGGGATAAAAATTTACGACACATATGGGGTGGCATTGAAAATATGGCTTTAACTTTCTAGAGGAGCTTAAAAAAGCGAGCGCCAATTTTTCCATTTGAGGATACCTTGTTTCGGCCTTGACTAAAGTTCTACTAACATAGTAAATAGGAAATTGCGTACCTTCCTCTTCCTGGATAAGGACTCCATTTATCGCTGCCTCGAACAAAGTACAGGTACGACTGCTCATTCGCCTTCGGAGTATGGAGCAAGGATGGACTCGAAAGGTACCTTTTGAGTTCTTCCAAAGCTCTTTGGCATCCCAAAGTACAAGAAAAGTTATTATTCTTCTTCGATAATGAGAAAAACCGAAGGATCTTATTAGAAGGCCTCGATATGAATCGGCCCAGGGTGAACTTGCGCCGGGTTAGCCTCTGAATGACCTTGACGCTGTAAACTATGGTGATGTCTTCTATAGTTTTAATTTTATCGAGATTGATCTCAATCTCTCGATTGGACACCATGAATCCAAGAAATTTCCTGAGTCCAACCCAAATGAACATTTCTCTGGGTTCGGCTTCATATTGTATCTCTTCAGTATGTTAAAGGTTTTCTGCAAATGTTTCAAATGGGCATATGCTCGTAGGGACTTAACTAACATGTCATCAATATAAACATCCATTGATTTTATTATTTATTCTTCGAATATCCGGTTTACTAGCCGTTGATAGTTGGCACCAACATTCTTTAGTTTGAACGACATTACATTATAACAATAGGTGCCAGATTTAGTGATAAAGGAAGTTTTTTCTTGATCACCTGGGTCCATATGGATTTGGTTTTACCCGGAATAGGCATCGAGAAAGTTAAGTATCTCGTGACTGGGCATCGCATTGATCATACGATTGATTTTAGGCCAATGAAAATAGTCCTTAGGGCCAGTCTTGTTCAAGTCTTTGTAATTTGCACACATTCTTAATTTATTTCCCTTTCTAGGTACTACCACAATGTTAGCTAACCAATCCGGGTACTTGACTTCCTGAATGAAACTTATTTTAAGGAGTTTGGATACCTCGTCTTTGATGAATGCATGCTTTGCTTCGGACTGAGGCCTCCTCTTCTGTTTAACCGGGTGGAACTTCGGATCCAAGCTCAGCTTATGAGTGGTTATTTCTGGCGGGATCCATGTCATATCATGATCGGACCAAGAAAAATAATATATTAGCTATAAAGAATTTAATGAATTTTTTCCTAAGCTCGAGAGTTAACTCCGTGCCCAAGTACACCTTCTGACCGTGCAAGTGTTCTATCGATATGACTTGCTCAGCTCCTCGACCATTGATTTTGTGGCATCGGAATCATCAGGGGTGATGAATAACCAAGGGACTCCATGATAATCATCCTCGCCTTCTTCTTGCTTCTCCGGTTCTGTCGGGGCTAGTATCGGTATTGCTATTTAGTTTCTTACTTCCTAAAACTAGCTCCCCGTTCTTTAATGTGGAGAGTGCAGACATTGGGATCACCTTATCGATCGCAAATATTTCTTATGCGATTGACTTTTCTCCATAAGCCGTCTTAATTCCTCCGGGCGTGGGGAACTTCAGTGCCTAGTGTAGTGTCGAGGATATTGTCCTCTTGTTGTGAATCCATGGTCTTCTGAATAGAGCATTATACCTTATATCCCCCTTGATCATATAGAATTTTCTTCTGAATGGTCCCAACGGTATTTGCTAGTAGGGTTATCCCCCCATTAGTAGTTTCACAAGCCATGTTGAATCCGTTTGAAACTCGAATTGCCGACTCTATTTGGTCTTGTAGACGGAACGGCTATACGATCCTCGATCTGATGATATTGGTGTGGCTATCTAGATCAATCAACACAAGCTTAACTAGAGATTTATTTATAAGTACAGATATTACTAGTGCATCACTATGCAGTTGCACGATGCCTTCGGCATCCTCATCGTTGAACGAAACGGTCCCCTCGGGGATATAATATTGGGTTCATTTCTCCCTTGTGATAGACACCTTATTGCATTTTAGCATTGGTCCTTGGGGAAATTGACTCCTCCAATGATCATGTTGATGACGTGCTAAGGCTCTTCTTGTTCGGTCTTTTTGTTGGAGTCCCTTCTCCTGAACTGATTTTTGGCTCAATCACTCAGAAATTCCCGAAGATGCCTAAAATTGAATAACCGGACCACTTATTCTCTTAATTGTTGGCATTCCTCGGTCTGTGGCCATGAGTGCCATGGTACTTACGTATCAGGCTAGGGTCTCTCTAGGTAGGGTTAAACTATAATGGTTGAAGCCACTTGGTATCGTTGATGCACCTGATGGAAGATACGATGCTGGCAGCATCGACCTTGAAGTTATATTCCAATAACCTTTTCTGCCTTCCTGGCCCCGAGCAGTTTGTCGAAACCGCTTTTGCTCATGAGTACATGGCTATTGTGGCCTAAATCGTTCCTATTTTCTTTTCATGCAAGGTTATTCCCGATACATTACCCCTTCGATCTCCACTATGCGGTTGATATCAGTCTCTGTTCAGTCTTAGTTCATGATTGGAGACTCTCTTATGCCCATCATTAGTTGTGATGGGCTAAACGGACCTGAAATGGGTCCCGAGCTGATCGTCCTCTAGTCTGATTTTTGACCGGTACCTGCTATGGACGTCAACCCAAGTTATCGCCAAGACCCTATCCAATTCTATTTCAACTGCCTTGAAGCTAAGGATCTTCGTGGGTTGAGTCCTTGAGTGAACGCCTAAATGACCCAATCATCAGTAACTAAAGGCAGGTCTATCTTTTCCATTTGAAACCTCGAGACGAATTCCCGGAGAATTTTGTTGTCTATTTGTTTTACCTTGAAGAAGTTCGATTTTCTGGTCTAGACCTTGATGGCCCTAGCATGCTCTTTCATAAAGGCATCTGCAAGCATAACAAACGAATCAATAAAATTGGGGGGGGGGGGTAAGATTTGATACCATATCATTTCTCCGTTCGATAAGGTTTCTCTGAACTTGTTAAACAAAACTGACTTGATCTCGTCATCTTCCAAGCGTTTACCTTGATGGCAGATGTGTAGGAGGTCACATGCTCATTTGGATCGGAACTTCTTCGAGATTGGCTCCGGTGCCGCGCTCGGAGGAAAAGATTTTTGGAATTTTTTTTGGAGTCCAGGCCTTTCAATATCGGGAGTGCTCTTAGAGTTGATCATCTCTGGAGTTATAGGTCTCATTTTTTTGTCATTGGCCTCAAATTTTTTTCTCCCCCGATTTCACCTTCTTTGTTAGTTCCTCAAGAATTTTTAATATTTCGGGGTTGGTCCAGGGTTCAACTTCACCCTACCTTTCTACGACTTGCTCATTTCTTCGACTTTTTTTCTTGGATGGTTTGGGCTCAACTCTGCTGGGGGCACGACTTTGATTCTGCAGTTGTGCTATCACTGCATGTTAGGTCTGTAACATTTCGAAGATCACCCGCAAATTGATCCCATCACTTTCACCTTTGAGCGTACCTCGATTTATTGGTCAGGCTCCTCCGAGATCGCTATTCTCAAGGCCGGTCAACAGATTGACGTCGATGGCCACATGTGAGTTTGCATCGATTGGGTTTGCAATTGGGACTCTATTGGGATCAGCAGGGGGCACCTTGTTGCTAGTTACTATATTGTTATTTTCGTTGTGATGGTCAAGCTAAGCATCAATGTTCAAGTGAGCAGACTGAGAGTTTGAAATTCTTAGATAGATCTGAAATTAAAATCTTAAAGAACAAGCGTAAAATAGAATGTGTTATAGAAATTTGTATCAAACTACCACTATTATCCTTAGCCCCACGGTGGGAGTCAAAATGTTTACCCTTGAAAATGGATAACAATTGAATTTATACACAATTTTAAGAATATGCAGTCTAATTCAATACAATTAATTAATAACGTTAGATAAGTAAAATAAGGATAGAATAAGCAGTCTAACCAATAGTAATATTGAGTCTATGCTCGGTGATAAGCTTAACAAGTATCATGCCTTCAATTCGGAGCTAAACTCTTATGAAAAACTATGAGAAAAATTAAGGGAAAAGGATGAAAAATATCCCTCTACTATTGTTTATTGTTTGCTTGTGCCACCCGTTATACTTTTTATCCATACTTGTCCCTACTGTTAACAAAGTTAGCAAAATTACCCCAAACCCTAACATTCCTCTACTGTGGCAGCTGACCCCTCTAATATTTTGTCCATGTCAAGAGCAAACAGTAAGAACATTAATGATAAATCCGGAAGCTAGGCTTTCCCTATTTGTTTGGTATTATTCTCTTTTTTTTCAAAGTTAGATATGATCCGAGTAGAAACAATATCTCTATCTCACATAAAGTAGGGGAAAGGTCTACATGCACACTATTTTTTCTAATTTCACTTGTGAAATTATATTAGGTATACTATTATTATTGTTATTTCTTTGTTAGGTATTTCTTACTGATGAAGAGAATCTTTTCCAAATAGAATGTATGTCAATGAAAATTAATTTTTCTTGAAAGAAAACCTACACAATTGTCCAATTATTTATATGACTCCTGTATATATTTGGCTTTACATTGATTTGTCAATCTATATATATAACAATTCTATCTTCTATTCAAATTTTGAACCATGTTTTTGAAACTTACGTATAAGAAGTTATAATCCAAAATTTTATTTGCAACTAGCAGGCCGAAAAAAATTCCATCTATTTGTGCTCTCCAATATACCACAATGCATTGTGCCTCGATTGCTTATTTTGTTGATAATGTAAAAAGAATAATAAAAGAAAGTACAAGTAAGGGAGACGAAGTCTTATCTTACTAATTCTATTGAAGGAAAAAAAATCTCCAACTAGCATGCCAAAAGTCAGAATCCGATAAAATAAGATATGATATGATCATAATATAGTTTTAATGCACTTAGGATGATGCTTAAAAACAAAAAAAAAATAACTATTCATTGTAAATTGATGCAATTTAACGTGTGTGTCTTTGTCTTCTTCCTTCACCCTATCCAACCTGAAACTTCATATCTTACATGTATGGTCTAGAAGAACCGGTACATTATAAGCGCAGGTAAAATCGAACCTAATGAGCACCTTGATTTCCTATAAGACAAACAAAGCAAGAACGTAACTATAAAAGGATCAGAATCGAAGCCATGAGCCTCTCGTATCAAGTCCTAAACAAAACATCAGTCCTTGGAGCTATCAAGACCACGCCCTAGATCCGGTTCGAGTTCAAGACATCAGAAAGTATTACCAAATAACCGCACAATTAACAAGAGGACCGTAATATCCGTGTCCAACTGGATAGCACAGCATGAATCCTGGCCCGAATTGCCAGCAGATCTGTGATTAGCAAAAAGAAAATATTTTTTTTTTCTTAGGATTGTACTTAGCGTATAAGTCCCCTACTATACAAAGGGAAAACTGATAATTCAATAGACATATTGTGACACTCAGTTTTTAAAAGTGATTCAAATTTATTAATTTTTGGAAAAATGACCAAAAATATGCATCTACTATTGTTTATTGCTTACTTGTGCTACTCATTATACTTTTCATCCATTTTTATCCCTACCGTTAACAAAATTTGCAAAATTACCCCTAACACTAATATCTTTCCACTGTGGCAGCTGATCCCATGTTAGCTGCCATGTCATCGACCCCACCAAATTAAAACCCTAACATAAACGACCCCCCACTCCTCACCTCTCCACCAACCATGGCATTTCACAGGAAAATTTTCATCAGTCGAACTGATAACAACCCCTTTCCGCCAAACCAGCAAATGGAACCGACGAAACTCGCCGAAAAAGTCACAAGGCTACCACCGCGGACTACCTCTATTCTTTCTCACTCTATTCCCTCTTCTTTTTCATTTTCATCCAGCATGAAAACAGGCGAGATCTACAAATATCGATAAAAAATAGAAAAAATACCACTACCTTTCCCCTCTTTCATTTTCTTCTACTGATCATTTTCTCTTTCTTCTTTGCCGATTTTTTCTCGAAATTTGATGTATCACAAAATCTGACGACTCTAACCGTTCAAAATTTGAAACCGAATCATAAGTTTCAAGAGCGTAAATAATAAACAATTTATAATGTTCTTAAAACATTTTACTTCGTGACAAAAGAGGATAGAAGACGAAGAAAGAATAACTATCAAAACCAGATTATGTATTCGAAAAAATTGAGCTAATCCATAAAAAAGATACAACCAATAAACCGCTCAAGATGTAACTTGTAAGATCTGAAACAGTAAGGAAATAATTTTTACAATATAGAGATAAATTTTAAAAATTTTTCATCAAAAATAGGGAGAAATCTGTGATAGTGTCAAAAATTTGAACATAGAAAAAAAATCAGCTCAAAATTTCGATTCATCCGATTTCTCTAAGAGAATACAGGAACAAGTGTTCATTTCAATATTTGCAATTAATTCAAAATAAACATATGAAATCGTTGGGAAAAGATAATGCAAAAAAAAAAGAAGGAAAAAAGCTCTTCAATTTTATTTGAAGATTAAATTACTTCCAATGCTGACATGACATCTTATTTGGTGGGACCTGCTGATTCACTACTAAAAAAATTAATTTTTGCGACGGACAAATTTTGTAGCTAAGCAGAAAAATCCGTTGCTAATCTTGTTTAGCAACAAATTATCAAAAAATTCTGCTAGCTACGAGCGTTTTAGCAATAGATTAGTGACTTGGCTGTTGACATGGACAAAATATTGGAGGGGCCAGCTACCAAAGTGGAGGAACTATAGGGTTAGGAATAATTTTACAAACTTTGTTAATGGACGAAAAGTATAACGGGTAACACAAGTAAATAATAAACAACAGTAGAGGGATAATTTTTGACTTTTTTCCCTATTTTTAAATTATCTTAATGTTTTATTTTAATAATAATAAATATTTGAAATGTATGAAGGAAAGAGGAATAAAGTGTAGGTTGTATGAACCTTATTATATGTGGTCACGGGACACCTCTTCATAGATTTTTTTTATTACGTATGTATAAGAAAAATATGTTATAAACTAAAGCAAAAGACAAGAACAATTATGCAAGAACAATAGCAATAGAGAGAAGAGTAGAGAGAGTTCTTCTTATTGAGTTGAGAGGGGTGAATTACAATGGTAGAGAGCACCTCTATTTATAGGAAGGAGGAAGATCTTGCTACCAATAATAGGACTCTAAAATCTCTCTAATTAAATACATTAAAGACATTCACCTTAAATAGAAGTGTAAGAATCTTCTATTTCATAACACTCCCCCTTGAATGTCTATTCAATGATGTGCCTCATAAAACCTTAAAACCAAAACCCAATGGGAAAAATTAAAGTAAGGAAAAAGAGTACACATTGGTTGCCTCGTTAAAAACCTTGCAAGGAAAACCCAGTGGGACAAAACCTTGTAAAGGAAAAAGAGTGCAACGCGCATTGACTCCCCCTAATGAGTACATCAATTTAAATCCTTGAGCATTTGCATCCCAATCTTGTGCATCATCTTCAAAACGATCTTTAATAGAGATTTGACAAATTAACCATATTGACTTGAATAAGTATTCCGCACCTTGAAATCATCATTCTTGATAGATATAAACATCTTCATATAATGTCGTGGAATAGCTCTTCAATATCTCCATAGATGCATTCTCAATGCCATCATGCTTATAGTTATAGCAAGATACATATGTACACAAATTGTACTAATGATACGGTACTTCAGGACCAAGAATTGCATATGCTTCAAGCAACTTAAATCTTTCAAGTTAAGTCATATAAGTCGCATAATAGACTTTAGCTGCATATCAAGCTTTCATTAGTGATACTAAACAAATAAGATATCGAAAACTGACTGTACATACCTTTGACTTTATACTTTCAAGCATTTGAACTATAGGTTCAAAACTTCATGTCTTTCATATGGAATCAATTCTTCTTGAATTGTATCTCTTCCATTTAGTTACTTTCTTTGAGTCAGCAAATGCGTATAGCATGCTTTGCAATATGTTGCAATTGAATTATCCCTTTTATGAACTTCAGGTTCATATCATGATGTTTGGGGATATACATATACAAATGATAATTCATCCCATGTAACACGTTCTCAAGTGTTTATCATGTCTCCCCCTCATGTTAGTAAAGCTAACATGTTTCCTCAACTTTGGGAAATCATCTTTGTGCATTATGTCAATATACATAGCACCTTAATAATAAGATGAAATTATTTGGTTCCTGACCCTGAACCACTTTTGAGGGGAGAATATACTCTCGTATACAACTTATATCAAACTGATATATACAACTTCGTTCTCATAAAGAACAGTTTAGCTATTAAGTGGAAGCACTCAATAATTATCTTGCTAAACCAACTTTGATATAAACCAACTTATCAAGATGAACTGTCTTGAGTAGAGAATCTGGAAACTATGCTCGAAGTTAGATTACTGAGCGATTTACCCCGCAAGCACCGGCCAGGCTGCGGGTCAATAACAATTGCGCATGTAACCATTCCATATATGCATCATATGTGGTATACATGGCAGGTGAATGGGCCCATATTCACCTTTGATATTTCCAGAATTTAGGGGCTTCAACCCGAACTCTTTAGTTGGTCAGTTCATTAATGAGAACAAGTGATACAAGAGTATTCGTAAAGAACTTTCTAGTTCTTTAATATTCACCTATGTGAATTTGCACATCATACTTCAAATGAGATGGCTAACACGAATGTCAACTGACTAAATTATCAATATTGGTAAACTTCAAATTTACACCATGACATGTGCACTTATCAATAAACTTCGGGTTTATTATGACATGGGTTTTATACCAATAGATATCCACTTTATTGTGGCATTCTTTCTTTTGTGTAGTACAAACTGGAGACAAAGCGGGTAGCTTTTCATATAAAAATTACCCCGCTACAAGTTGTAGTAATAGGAGAATCAAAGCCTTCCTTTATTTATAGTCTCAATATCATCAATCGCCTTCGCGTGTACTTTTGGAAACTGGATAAGTTTCTTTGAGACTTACTACAGCACAATACTCAATTGTGTTTCTCCAACATAGTAATAATTGGCTCTTCGAGAGCTCTCAATTAACTTTGTACTACCACAGGTTCATCAACATCCGTGTGGTGAATATCTTTCTTAAAGAGAAAGTTATACCATTATGGTCATGTCAAACTTATATGCAAGATATGTTTCTTGCATTGTCGTTGTCCTTTAATGGTCATATTTCCAAAATACTTTGGCGTACAATAGGTACGCGACCAACGATCATTCATGCCATATATCATCTCAAACCTCCTTCAAGGGGTGAGGGTGGTATCATCTCAAGCCTCCTTCTAGGAGTGAGTGTGGTATATTCAATACCAATTTCATGTTCATATTCTTCCAACATTGAATATGTATTTGTGAATCACATTCACTTCGAGGATATGTGATTTTGTTATCCTTTTCAAATCTATAAATGCTTCAGGCATTTGATTTGCTATTTTGCAAATGGATAATCTTTTGTGCCTCTTTCTTTCAAATAGAGGTATGTGGATCAAGATGAGATAATGATGCATTTTTCCACAAAATTTCCCGTTTGGTTTCACCAACTTCTCCCCCTAATTTTGGGAAAAGTGTCTCATCAAATTGACAGTCTGCAAATAGTGCAGTGAACAAATCTCCTGTCAATGTTTCGAGGTAGCGAATAATGGAGGACGCGTCAAACTCAACATATATTCCTAACCTCCTTTGCAAACCCATTTTGGTGCGGGATGGCGGTGCTACAGGCACATATACTGCGCATCCAAAGCTTCTTAAATGGGATATATTGGATTCATGACCCAAAACCAATTGCAATGGGGAATATTTGTGTCAATTCGTCAGTCAGAGACGAACTAGCATTGCTGCATGCAACATGGCGTGACCCCAAACCGAAGTGGGCAGCCGACGAACTAGCATTGCTTCATGCAAAATGGCGTGACCCCAAACCGAAGTGGGCAGCCGACAAACTAGTATTGTTGCATGCAAAATGGCGTGAACCCAAGTCGAAGCGGGCAGCCGACAAACTAGCATTGTTGCATTCAAAATGGCGTGAACCCAAACCGAAATGGGCAGCCTCGTTTTCATGAAGAATTCAAGATTATTCTCATCTATTGTCTCAATATGATATCCATTTTGAATGATATCTTTAAAACTCAACAAGTTCCTTTTAGACTTGGAGGAGAACACTTTGATTGATATCATTAAAACTCAACAAGTCCTTCTTAGACTTGGAGGAGAACATTGCATTCTCTATGATTAACGTCATGCCTTTGGGCAGAGTTACAATTGCTCTTCCGGAGCCTTCAATCAATTTACTACTTCCATAGATTGTAGTAATGTTTGCCTTACACAATTACTCTTCTTTTCTTTGAGTATTGTATGTGTAGTACATGAATCAACTAGGCAAATACTTTTACAATTGGACGTTGGTCCAAGTTCGCTTTGTGAGATATCCATATTTGCTATCCCATAGTTTAACATACAAAAGAAATACACGAACATAAGAATAAACAAGTTCAATTCTTTTGTGTCACATAATATTTTCAAAATCTGCTACTAACAGTTGGCTAACAAAATCAGATATGTTATCCATAATCAATTCCTTTGCAGTTTGAAAATTTCAGCGTTTTTCATAAGACAATCGATTATTAAACACACACAATCGATTGTTGGAACATAGACAATCGATTGTTAGACATACACAATCGATTATTTGTTATTTTTGAAAAACTTCCAGATCACACTGTTTAAGACAATCGATTGTTAGATATAGACAATCGATTGTTGGTCATTTTTGAAAAATTCCGGACCTCACTGTATCTGACAATCGATTGTCAAATATAGACAATCGATTGTTGGTCATTTTTGAAAAATTCTGGACCTCACTGGATAAGACAATCGATTGTTCAGACATAGACAATCGATTGTTGATCATTTTTGAAAAATTCCAGGCCACTATTTTTAAAGACAATCGATTGTTGATCATTGACAATCGATTGTTTTGCAGTTTTATGCGAAACGTGAGATAACCGACTAGTTTTTCAGGCTAGTCGATTACCTCTACTGGAAAATAAAGATTTTATTGATATTTGAGCATATTGAAAACATTCTAATGAACTACTACAAACATCACATCATGAACTAACTAATACGAGCTAATGCTAATGACTATTAATTTATTCATTGACTAATACAAGTAGAATCAAACAGCTCCATCTTCTTTCATCACGGTTCCGTCACCGATTAGGTGGTCTATCTTTCCATCGGGTTGCTCAAAGAAGTCTGCCACATTCAAGTTGTCGTCAGAGACAAAATTCGTTATGGGGCGTTTACTCTTTCGAGATGCTTAATAAAGGTCAACCAAATGTCTTGGTATACGGCAAGACTTAGACCAGTGCCCGTTTCCACCGCAACGATAATATATAGTTTATAAACTATTTGCTTTTGGATTCTTATCGTATCGTGCTTGTGGCAGAGTGACCAACTTCATGTTGTCATCTCTCTTCTTTAAGCCTTCCCACAAGATGGGTGAATCCTTGATGTTGAGATATTCAATCTTCAAACTTTCATCAAGGTGATGGCGCAAGAAAATCAAGGCCTTCATACAGTTTCAAACCTTCATTAAGGTGATGGCGCAAGAAAATCAAGGCCTTAGCATAGTTTTGGGTAGATGCACTATTTCTGTCTTTAATGGCGTCTCCAAGACCCATAGCATCTAAGTGGATTTCATCATCCTACACCCATGTCATATAGTTCTTGCCCGAAATTTCGAGGGCAACGAACTTTCTTTTCATATGACACAATTACATCAAGAGCGTGTTCATACTTACGGGCTCTATTACAATTATCACATTCACTTCAGGGAATGGATCAAAATCATGTGCTTTACACAAGCTGCTACCACATTCTCTAAAGGGAATGGAGCAAATTCAATTGGACGGAATTCTTTGTCACGTCCACAATCATACATGAATTTAATCATGGCAGGACATAGAGATTTTACCACTTCGTGTGGTTATAATTTCTCACAAACTCCATTCGAGTTATAATCAAACTTTGTATATAAAATTTATAGAATTCCAAGAATTTGAAAAGGAAAAATAAATTACTTACCTTTAAAGTATACCAAATATATTTTCAATATTTTCTTCCTTTCTTCCTTTCCTTTCTTTCTTTCCTTTTTTCTTCACGTTTTTTTTCTTTCTTTTCTCTTTTTGCTTTCAAGAGAAATTTTGTTTTCTACTTCTTTTGTTTTTCTGCTTTTGCTTTCCAGAGGCACGTTTTTCCTCTTTTTTTTTTCTTTTTCTTTCTTCATTCTTTCTTTGAAGCAAAACCCTACACAAACAAAAGTTAAGACAATCGAAAATTTCAATTGGTTAGAGACTCGTGCTGATAACGTGTTATAAACTAAAGCAAAAGACAAGAACAATTATGCAAGAACAATAGCAATAGAGAGAAGAGTAGAGAGAGTTCTTCTTATTGAGTTGAGAGGGGTGAATTACAATGGTAGAGAGCACCTCTATTTATAGGGAGGAGGAAGATCTTGCTACCAATAATAGGACTCTAAAATCTCTCTAATTAAATACATTAAAGACATTCACCTTAAATAGAAGTGTAAGAATCTTCTATTTCATAACAAAATAAAAATATTGAGGATAAATATAAAAAAATTGTTATAAATAGAAGATTCTTACACTTCTATTTAAGGTGAATGTCTTTAATATATTTAATTAGAGAGATTTTAGAGTTCTATTAGTGGTAGCTAAATCTTCCTCTCCCCTATAAATAGAGATGCCCCCTACCATTGTAAATCATCCCTTGGTACCCCTCTCAACTCAATAAGAAGAACTCTCTCTACTCTTCTCTCTATTGCTATTGTTCTTGCATTATTGTTCTTGTCTTTTGCTTTAGTTTATAACACGTTATCAGCACGAGACTCTACCGTCTCAAGTATCATTCTCGAAAATCCAAGGTATTTTCCCTCTTCCTAATTTAATTTTCGAGTATGTCTGACATTATGAAAAGAAAGTTCGTTGCCCTTGAAATTTCGGGCAAGAACTATATGACATGGGTGTTGGATGCTGAAATCCACTTAGATGCTATGGGTCTCGGAGACACCATCAAAGATAAAGAAAAAGCATCAACCCAAGATTGTGCGAAGGCCTTGATTTTCTTGCGCCACCACCTTGACGAAGGTTTGAAGATTGAATATCTCACCGTCAAGGATCCACTCGTTTTGTGGAACAGCTTAAAGGAGAGATATGACAACCTGAAGTTGGTCACTCTGCCACAAGCACGATATGATTGGGCCCATCTGAGGCTACAGGACTTTAAGTCCGTTTCTGAATATAATTCTGCTATGTTCAGAATTACTTCTAAACTGAAGCTATGTGGAGATAACATCTCCGATTACGATATGCTTGAGAAAACGTTTACAACGTTTCATGCCTCCAATATGGTACTGCAGCAACAGTACCGAGAGAAAGGCTTTACGAAGTACTCTGAATTGATTTCTCTCTTACTAGTGGCTGAGCGAAATAATGATCTGCTCATGAGAAATCACGAAAATAGACCAACTGGGTCTACACCACTGCCTGAAGCAGATATGGTGCACTCGCATTATGCCAAACATAAAAGGGACCATGATCACGGTCATAAACGGGGTCAAAGCCAAGGACGTGGACAAGGAAGAAATTCCAAAGAAGTCCGTCACCCCCCAAAGAGAGATAACCACCGAAAGCAGAAACGGGATCCCGAAGATCCTAAGGCAAATAGTTCAGAAACTATATGTTATTGTTGCGGTGGGAAAGGGCACTGGTCAAAGATTTGCCGTATACCAAGACACTTGGTTGACCTTTATCAAGCATCTCGAAAGAGAAAAGGCCCTGAAACAAACTTTGTCTATGACGACAATGAGGACATCACCCACCTGGATGTGGCAGACTTCTTTGAGCAACCCGATGGAAAAATAGACCACCTAATCGGCGATGGATCCGTGATGAAAGAAGATGGAGTTATTTGATTTTGTTCTACTTATTTGTATTAGTTAGTGAATAAACTAATAGTCATTAGCATTAGCTCGTATTAGTTAGTTCATAAAGCAATGTTAGCAGTACTTCTTTAGAATATCTTCAATATGTTCAAATATCAATAAAACTTTTATTTTCCAGTGGGGGTAATCGACTAGCCTGAAAAACTAGTCGATTATCAACTATTTTCGCATTAAAGTTGAAAAACAATTGATCAACAATCGATTGTCTTTGGCTAACAATCGATTGTCTTGAAACAGTGTTCTGGAATTTTTCAAAAATAGCCAACAATCGATTGTCTTTGTCTAACAATCGATTGTCTTGAAACAGTGAGGTCTGGAATTTTTCAAAAATCACCCACAATCGATTGTCTATATCTAACAATCGATTGTCGTTAGGCAGTATAATCTGGAATTTTTCAAAAATCATCCACAATCGATTGTCTATGTTTAACAATCGATTGTCTATGTTCCAACAATCGATTGTGTGTGTTTAATAATCGATTGTCTCATGAAAAACGCTGAAATTTTCAAACTGCAAAGTAATTGATTATGGATAACATATCTGATTTTGTTAGCCAACTGTTAGTAGCAGATTTTGAAAATATTATGTGACACAAAAGAATTGAACTTGTTTATTCTTATGTTCGTGTATTTCTTTTGTATGTTAAACTATGGGATAGCAAATATGGATATCTCACAAAGCGAACTTGGACCAACGTCCAATTGTAAAAGTATTTGCCTAGTTGATTCATGTACTACACATACAATACTCAAAGAAAAGAAGAGTAATTGTGTAAGGCAAACATTACTACAATCTATGGAAGTAGTAAATTGATTGAAGGCTCCGGAAGAGCAATTGTAACTCTGCCCAAAGGCATGACGTTAATCATAGAGAATGCAATGTTCTCCTCCAAGTCTAAGAAGGACTTGTTGAGTTTTAATGATATCAATCAAAGTGTTCTCCTCCAAGTCTAAAAGGAACTTGTTGAGTTTTAAAGATATCATTCAAAATGGATATCATATTGAGACAATAGATGAGAATAATCTTGAATTCTTCATGAAAACGAGGCTGCCCATTTCGGTTTGGGTTCACTCCATTTTGAATGCAACAATGCTAGTTTGTCGGCTGCCCGCTTCGACTTGGGTTCACGCCATTTTGCATGCAACAATACTAGTTTGTCGGCTGCCCACTTCGATTTGGGGTCACGCCATTTTGCATGAAGCAATGCTAGTTCGTCGGCTGCCCACTTCGGTTTGGGGTCACGCCATGTTGCATGCAGCAATGCTAGTTCGTCTCTGACTGACGAATTGACACAAATATTCCCCATTGCAATTGGTTTTGGGTCATGAATCCAATATATCCCATTTAAGAAGCTTTGGATGCGCAGTATATGTGCCTGTAGCACCGCCATCCCGCACCAAAATGGGTTTGCAAAGGAGGTTAGGAATATATGTTGAGTTTGACGCGTCCTCCATTATTCGCTACCTCGAAACATTGACAGGAGATTTGTTCACTGCACTATTTGCAGACTGTCAATTTGATGAGACACTTTTCCCAACATTAGGGGGAGAAGTTGGTGAAACCAAACGGGAAATTTTGTGGAAAATGCATCATTATCTCATCTTGATCCACATACCTCTATTTGAAAGAAAGAGGCACAAAAGATTATCCATTTGCAAAGAATAGCAAATCAAATGCCTGAAGCATTTATAGATTTGAAAAGGATAACAAAATCACATATCCTCGAAGTGAATGTGATTCACAAATACATATTCAACGTTGGAAGAATATGAACATGAAATTGGTATTGAATATACCACACTCACTCCTAGAAGGAGGCTTGAGATGATACCACCCTCACCCCTAGAAGGAGGTTTGAGATGATATATGGCATGAATGATCGTTGGTCGCGTACGTATTGTACGCCAAAGTATTTTGGAAATATGACCATTAAAGGACAACGATAATGCAAGAAACATATCTTGCATATAAGTTTGACATGACCATAATGGTATAACTTTCTCTTTAAGAAAGATATTCACCACACGGATGTTGATGAACCTGTGGTAGTACAAAGTTAATTGAGAGCTCTCGAAGAGCCAATTATTACTATGTTGGAGAAACACAATTGAGTATTGTGCTGTAGTAAGTCTCAAAGAAACTTATCCAGTTTCCAAAAGTACACGCGAAGGCGATTGATGATATTGAGACTATAAATAAAGGAAGGCTTTGATTCTCCTATTACTACAACTTGTAGCGGGGTAATTTGTATATGAAAAGCTACCCGCTTTGTTCTCCAGTTTGTACTACACAAACGAAAGAATGCCACAATAAAGTGGATATCTATTGGTATAAAACCCATGTCATAATAAACCCGAAGTTTATTGATAAGTGCACATGTCATGGTGTAAATTTGAAGTTTACCAATATTGATAATTTAGTCAGTTGACATTCGTGTTAGCCATCTCATTTGAAGTATGATGTGCAAATTCACATAGGTGAATATCAAAGAACTAGAAGTTCTTGTTCTTAGTAATGAACTGACCAACTAAAGAGTTCGGGTTGAAGCCCCTAAATTCTGGAAATATCAAAGGTGAATATGGGCCCATTCACCTGCCATGTATACCACATATGATGCATCTATGGAATGGTTACATGCGCAATTGTTATTGACCCGCAGCCTGGCCGGTGCTTGCGGGGTAAATCACTCAGTAATCTAACTTCGAGCATAGTTTCCAGATTCTCTACTCAAGACAGTTCATCTTGATAAGTTGGTTTATATCAAAGTTGGTTTAGCAAGATAATTATTGAGTGCTTCCACTTAATAGCTAAACTGTTCCTTATGAGAACGAAGTTGTATATATCAGTTTGATATTAGTTGTATACGAGAGTATATTCTCCCCCCAAAAGTGGTTCAGGGTCAGGAACCAAATAATTTCATCTTATATTAAGGTGCTATGTATATTGACATAATGCACAAAGATGATTTCCCAAAGTTGAGGAAACATGTTAGCTTTACTAACATGAGGGGGAGACATGATAAACACTTGAGAAAAGGTTACATGGGATGAATTCTCATTTGTATATGTATATCCCCGAATATCATGATATGAACCTGAAGTTCATAAAAGGGATAATTCAAATTGCAACATATTGCAAAGCATGCTTTACGCATTTACTGACCCAAAGAAAGTAACTAAATGGAAGAGATACAATTCAAGAAGAATTGATTCCATATGAAAGACATGTAGCTTTGAACCTATAGTTCATATGCTTGAAAGTGTAAAGGCAAAGGTATGTATAGTCAATTTTCGATATCTTATTTGCTTAGCATGACATGAAAACTTGATATGCAGCTAAAGTCTATTATGCGACTTATATGACTTAACTTGAAAGATTTAAGTTGCTTGAAGCATATGCAATTCTTGGTCCTGAAGTACCGCATCCTAAGTACAATTTGTGTACATATGAATCTTGCCATAACTATAAGCATGATGGATTTGAGAATGCATCTATGGAGATATTGAAGAGCTATTCCACGACATTATATGAAGATGTTTATATTTATCAAGAATGATGATTTCAAGGTGCGGAATATTTATTCAAGTCAATATGGTTGATTTATTCATCAAGCATCTACCAAAGATCGTTTTGAAGATGATGCACAAGATTGGAATGCAAATGCTCAAGGATATAAATCGATGTACTCATTAGGGGGAGTCAATGCGCGTTGCACTCTTTTTCCCTTACAAGGTTTTGTCCCACTGGGTTTTCCTTGCAAGGTTTTTAACGAGGCAACCAATAGGCGCATATTCAAACATGTGTACTCTTTTTCCTTACTTTAATTTTTCCCATTGGGTTTTGGTTTTAAGGTTTTATGAGGCACATCATTGAATAGACATTCAAGGGGGAGTGTTATAAATAGAAGATTCTTACACTTCTATTTAAGGTGAATGTCTTTAATGTATTTAATTAGAGAGATTTTAGAGTTCTATTAGTGGTAGCTAAATCTTCCTCTCCCCTATAAATAGAGATGCCCCCTACCATTGTAAATCATCCCTTGGTACCCCTCTCAACTCAATAAGAAGAACTCTCTCTACTCTTCTCTCTATTGCTATTGTTCTTGCATTATTGTTCTTGTCTTTTGCTTTAGTTTATAACAAAAATAACATTGTTTATTATTGTATTGATTTATTCACTAGTCCAATTTTTTAAATTGTGATAAAGTGTAGGGAATATTATGCATATGATTACCAATAAAGTGTTGGAGTTCAATCAATTGAGAAATCTAACATGCTTGCGAATTAATAAATACATGTTGGTTCAAATATCATAGATTATCTTGGTTGAGCTCATAATTAATTAGAGATGATATTGGACTATAGACTAAGAAAAATAAACAGATAATGGAAAAATAATGAAAGAAGCAACCAGAAAGAGTGTATGCGTGAAACTAACACAAAGAAAAGAACATTAATTGATTTGATAAATAAATAAAGGAGGGGAACAAAACCTTATTATTTTCTTATTCTTGTCTTATTATAATTTGAAAGGAATACAAATGCATCAATTAAGAAATCAAGCTCCTTTCTTTCCATCCCTCCCATCTAATGCTAATATATATGTATATATTACACTCTGATCATCATTTTGGAATCTACGCCGTGTATGGAGCTGGCATGGGCATACCCTTGACAATACCACAAAGAGGTTGGTTGTCTGGGAGGTTGTACTCATCCCTCAAGGAGCGCGACGGGGAGAGAACACTAAAATATAGTTGTTGTCCTAAGTAGAATCTCTCCCACATTTCTGATCGCAAGTTCCACATTCCTGCATTGTCCAAAGTTGTCATCACGGCTGCCCACGAGTTTGGATAGACTTGAATGCTGTGCCTGCTTACTGCGTCTACTAAGTTGTAGTTCTTCCTCTTCTCAGGACTCCACCTCCCAGGCTCGATACCCACGGCAAAGAAGGAATACCCATCTACATGATAGGTCTGGATAGTCTTTTCTTGGTTCTCAAAGATAATCTCCACGAAATTACGGAAGGTAGCATTCTTCACATTCGGGGAAATTGTCACTTTGCTCAAGTCAGATGGAGGCTCATCAGCCATCAGATCGTACTTAAAGGTCTTTTCAGGAACTCCGAAAAACTCAACAAGCTTCAATGGGGTGTCAGTATCCATATGGGAGATACCATTCAAGGCGAATCGAAGCTTGCCAGCTACTTGACTCCTAGAACTGACGATCTTCATGGTGCGAGTGATGTTGATTTTTCCGTAATGGTAGGATCCCTGAGGGTTAGGACGGGCAGCGCTAGCGGTGAGGTTCCATCTAAATGAGCGGAATTGGTTCATGGACCAGGCAATACCTTCAGTGTTATCTGGTGGGGGTGCTGGGAGATCAGATGATGCTGGTCCCTTACCGTTAGCATAACGAAGGATGGCCACAGAGGAGAGCTCCTGCTTCAGAAATCTGCTAGAAACAACCATGTAATAGTCTTTGGGCTCTTGATCAGCAGTGACCAAGACCGAAAGACACTGACCAACATGAATGTCAAGTGAGTCATAGACATTCTGCACCGTATGTGATCCCTCCATCTCAACCAACTTCATGGTGTGGCCTTGGATCCTGACATTGACTGAGGTCCTCATGCCAACGTTACACATCCTGTATCTATAAGTCTTGCCAGCCTCCATGGTGAAGAGTGCCTCTGTTGCCTTGTCACCAACTTTGCTGGACTTTCCATTAATGTGAATGCCATCAGGCCTACCAATGGTGCGTCCGCCGTCCAAGATCTTTTTCAAGGTCTTGTGTCCCTTATTGTACCAATCGCCCAAAAAGACATGGTACTCTTCGGCGGGGTTGTCAAAAGGAATAGGGATAAGGTTACGACTATGAACATCGAGGGCACCAAATCCACCAGCTGCACGATGTAAGCCTGTTGTCGGGAAGTAGAAAAAGCTACCGATTTGATCCTTTACCTGGAAATGATAGGTGAAGTTTGTACCAGGCATGATAGGACACATGGTTCCTGGGGTACCATCTTGCCACGAGTTCTTCCTTTGTTGGATACCACTCCAGGTAAGGAGCAACGGCTCATCCAGGTAATTGTAGACATTGACAACAATATTATTGTTGGATGTGCAATTGATCCTCGGTCCCGGTAGCTGGCCGTTTATGAGAATGCCTTGTTGGGGGACACCCAATGGAGCAATTGTACCGTAAGTAACATTCCATTCGAAGAAGAGGTAAGGGTCCTCAGCTTTCACCACCAAAGCTCCAACGGTGAGGCAAAGTAGCAAAGCCACAATTTTCACACTGGCTCTCTCCATGCCTCCGCAAAATCCAAATCTCACTCTATTTTTTGAATTTTTTTTATAGATATTTTTTTGGGGATTTTAATTTATTTTATTTTCACAAAGAAGAAGAGGTGAATATCTTCTTCTTCTTCCTGCTAGAGCTTGCATTCTTACACTTCCTCGTGATGCTTTTTATAGCAGGAGGTTTCCTTTTTTGAGCCATTCATTATCTCCCGTAATGTACTCTGTGGCTCACTTTTTGTGCTTCACCACTATTCTTGCATTCCCTTTCATTGTCTCTTGATTCTCCTTGCATTTCTCATTCTTGTTTCTATGCCTTGACTTATTCTTTATAAAATTTAAGAAAATTTTTAAAGACATTAGATTAAATTTCTCCTTGTTCATCGATGTAGTAAAATGAACATCGTCTTTCCTTAATCGAAAAGCTTGTAAAAATACAGATATATAAATAGATTTATTCATGATAAGAGAACTTTCTTCATTAATGTCTTTTTAGTTATTTTTATCTTTCGCTTGTTTTATAAAAAATATGAACAAAATATTTATTTTCACTTAGCTATTTATTACTATGACGGAGCAAAATGTTAACCTTTAAATTTTACGATAAGTAATTGTATATTCTCGTAGGAGGTTAGCTGAGGGTGGAGCTTGGAGAAGTTCTGGGGAAGCGGACGTTATGTGGTCAGAGACGACGAACTTGGTTAGGGAGGTAGCACAGGACGTGCTCGGGGTGGACAAGGGGTATTCAGGCAGACATCAGGGTGACTGGTGGTGGAACGATGTAGTCGAAGGAAAAGTGGAGGTGAAGAAGGCAGATTTGCTAAGTTGGCAGGGAGCACAAGCGAGGAAGAAGGCAGAGCGAACAGGGAGATTTACAAGGTGGCGAGGAAAGAAGCAAAGATGGCGGTTACGGAAGCTAAAAACGCGACATTTGGTCGTATGAACGAGGAACTAGGGGAGAGAGGCGGGGACAGGAAGTTATTCCGGTTAGCTAAAGCAAGGGAAAGGAAGGCGCGTGATCTTGACCAAGTTAGGTGCATCAAGGGCGAGGATGGTAGAGTTCTGATGGGGGAGTCTCAAGTCAAGCAGAGGTGGCAGGCGTACTTTCGAGACTTACTTAATGAGGAGGGGGATCGTAACATAGAGCTAGGGGAGTTGGGGAATTCAGAGCAACATAGAGACCTTGGGTACTGCAGGCGCATTAGGGCGGAGGAGGTCATGGGGGCTTTGTGTAAGATGAGTAGGGGTCGAGCGACCGGTCCTGACGAGATCCCGGTGGAGTTCTGGAAGTGCATGTGTAGGTCAGGAGTGGAGTGGTTCTCCAGGTTCTTCAATGCGATCTTCAGGACCAAAAGGATGCCGGATGAGTAGAGGTGGAGTACAGTGGTGCCCTTGTACAAGAACAAAGGGGACATCCAGTGCTGCAACAACTATAAGGGTATCAAATTAATAAGCCACACCATGAAGGTCTGGGAGCGGGTGATCGAGGCGAGGTGAAGGAGATGACATCTATATCTGTGAACCAGTTCGGTTTCATGCCGGGTCGCTCCACTACAGAAGCTATCCACCTTGTCAGGAGGCTGGTGGAGCAGTTCAGGGGTAAGAAGAAGGACATGCACATGGTGCTTATCGACTTGGAGAAGGCGCATGACAAGGTCCCAAGGGAGGTGCTTGGAGGCGAAGAGCGTGCCGGAAGCCTACATCAGAGTAATCAAGGACATGTACGATGGAGCTAAGACTAGGGTTAGGACGGTGGGTGGCGACTCAGAACATTTTCCAGTGGTTATGGGGCTCCATCAAGGATCGGCGCTTAGCCCTCTCTTTTTTGCCTTGGTGATGGATGCTCTAACCCGACATATTCAAGGGAATGTGCCTTGGTGTATGCTATTTGCTAATGATATAGTCTTGATAGACGATACGAGGGTCGGTGATACTGAGAGGTTAGAGGTATGGAGACAGACTCTCGAGTCTACGGGTTTCAAGTTAAGAAGATCTAAGACAGAATACCTGGAGTGCAAGTTTAGCGCCGAGCCGAGCGAAGTAGGCAGGGACATGATGAATGGATCTCAGGTATCGCCAAGAGAGAAAGTGTCAGATATCTTGGGTCGGTGATTCAGGGGGACGGAGAGATTGACGGGGACGTCACTCATCGAATAGGAGCGGGGTGGTCAAAGTGGAGGGTTGCATCAGGAGTCCTGTGTGACAAGAAAGTTCCACAGAAACTCAAGGGGAAATTTTATAGAGCTGTGGTTAGACCTGCAATGTTGCATGGGCAGAGTGCTGACCAGTGAAGAACTCTCATGTTCAGAGAATGAAGGTTGCGGAGATGAGGATGCTCAGGTGGATGTGCGGGCTCACCAGGTTAGATAAGATTAAGAATGAAGTTATTCGAGAGAAGGTGGAGGTGGCCCCGGTGGATGAGAAGATGTGAGAAGCGAGGCTGAGGTGGTTCGGGCATGTGCGGAGGAGAAGTCCTGATGCCCCGGTGAGGAGTTGTGAACGGTTGTCGATGGTCGGCGTTTGGTGAGGCAGAGGGAGGCCTACGAGGTATTAGGGAGAGGTAATTAGGCATGACATGGCTAGAATGCGGGTTTTCGAGGAAATGACCCTTGATAGGAAAGTCTGGAAGTCTAGTATCAGGGTTGTAGGATAGGGGCCCCTAGATTTTTCGTACTACTCATCGGGGGTTGGGTGAGGCTTGGCAGGGCTATCCATAGATGATTTGTGTTTTGGATTGTGTCTCCCTTATGTTAGTTATTTATGGTTGTTGTTATATGATATTATAGCATGCTATTTTATTTATGATTCTTATGTTTAGATATTTATTTACGCTATTTCTGCTGGACTTACTAATGCTCTATTGTTTTTGTTTTTATTTTTCCTTTCCTTCACTGAGTCGAGGATCATTGGAAACAGCCTCTCTGCCCTTTCGGGTAGGGGTAAGGCTCGTCTACATATTACCCTCCCCAGACCCCACTTTGTGGGACTATACTGGGTAGTTGTTGTTCTTGTTGTTGTTGTTGAAAGATGTACAACACGTTATGAGTACTATTTTTTCCAGCTATCATGTCAATTGTAAAGTTAAATAATACTATTAAAATTAAGAATATGTTATAAAAAGAATTATATTTACGTAGGGTTTGTTACTTGATGACTAAGTCACTTTTCCATATAAATAGAGGGGTCCTACCGTAAATCATCCCAAAATTTAATAAGAATTCTCTCTTTACTTTTCTCCACAATACTTTCTTCATCTTTTATTGTTTCATAACACGTTATCTGTACGAGACTCTATCTAGTTGAATAGAAGCTTTAGGATTGAGCATAATGATAGTCTATTATTCCATGAACTTCCTTCATAATTAAATTCTGGATTTAATGTAACTATTTTATTTTATTTTTCTCTTTTAAATTCTTGATATTCTATAATTTAATTTTAAATACAAGCAAACACGATAAAATTTTGGTTGTAACTCTAATGTAGTTTGATAAAAATTATGTGATGATACAAAAGGTCATCACTTGTTTTTAATTGAATTCTGTATTTCTGAGGCCTTAAAACCATTATTTATAGTCACCTTGATCGAATTCGAACTAATTATATATTCAGGAATGGGTTATCGGATTTTGGTTAACCTCGTGTTTTGACCAAGCGGGCCCGAGGTCGATTTTTTAAATTTTGGGAAGAATAATTAGCAAACTATAATTAAGCATTAAAATTGGATTGTTTAGTATTTATTGATGTTATTAAGTCGATTATGTATATATATGATCGATTTGGAGCCGAATTCGAAAGGAAAGGCGGTATTTGAGGATTGAGTTGGCCGTGAAAGTTTGAGGTAAGTGTCCGGTCTAACCTTATCGTGAGGGATTAGGTGTTGTTTCCTATTTGCTAATTGTTTCTTGTTGAGTACGTATAGGTACGGTGATGAGCGTCCGCCTCCTTTTTCCTACCCCCCGAAGGGTATTAAGGGAGTTTTTTTCAATTAAAGGACAATCAAAATAGGATTATATTATTTAGAGATTCAGAGTCGTCACTTGGAATGATTTATGGTGACCCAAGTCACCGTTTCAAATCCTGAATCAAGAAAAAGATTGACTCAGTATTACCGTTTGCGAACCAGAAATCCGGATAAGGAATTCTGTTAACCCGGGAGAAGGTGTTAGGCATTCTCGTGTTCCGTGGTTTTAGCATGGTCGCTCAACTGTTATAAATGGCATAATTATCTGATTTTAAAATTTTTGAACCTATGTGCAATTTAACTTTTAACCGCTTTATTTAATTATTTTTAAGGAAAATTGCAACGTCATTTAAAATACATCTTGAGCCGCGTAACATAAATGCACTGACAATTTGCAAGCATAATTATCTGATTTAAAAATTTTTGAACCTATGTGCAATTTAACTTTTAACCGCTTTATTTAATTATTTTTAAGGAAAATTGCAACGTCATTTAAAATATATCTTGAGCCGGGTAACATAAATGCACTGACAATTTGCAATATATTTTATCTAACGTTGAGATTTAGATTTGGGTCATATAAATTCACACCCGAGTTTTGGAAGGTAAATTATTAAAACAATGCGCCTAAAGCAACTATGTGTTTGTAACTTTGCGAGGACTGTGGAAATTTGCTAAATGGAACGCCTCAAATTCAAAGAATTTGTACTCAATCAAAGCAAACTATGGGTGTTCATATTTATTTTCCTGAATTTGAGAATAACCTGCGAGGTTCAGATATTATAGACACATGGGAGAAGCCCAAGGCTGGCAGCAATAAAGTAATGAGTTTTTGAAGAAAAAATAAAAATACTTAGGTAACAAACATAATACAACACTTAGCACCCAAGCTAACAGGTTAAGTTTGTTAGAAACACGTTCTCAATGCAATATACTAAACGTGTACTCTTTTGTAGGTTTTGATGAATGACAAACGAAGCAAAAATTGATATATGACGGAATTCAAGTACAAGCGCACAATGGTTGCGAATAAGATTGAAGTTCAAGATATAGCTTTTAATTGTTATTGAGTTGTTCTAAATTGTAATCTCGATCCTATAACTTAACTCATACTATGGCCTCTCTCATAAAACTATTTTCCAAAATCATGCATATTTAATTCTGTGTCAAAAAGATTTTAAAACATGCATATTTACATTAGACAAAATATTTTCTAAACATGCCTCAAAAATTTGGGCTAAAATAGTCGATTATGTACTTATGATAATCGATTGTTTCTGAGCCAAGACTGCATGACAATCGATTATGAATTAATGGTAATCGATTGTGAGTAAGACTGAACATCAGGTTTTTTTCAAATCTGCATGATAATCGATTGTGAACAAATGACAATCGATTGTTGTTGAGGTAAAGTTTTTCAATACTCAAAATAATCGATTATGAACTAATGGTGATCGATTGTGTTGAGTTGATGTCTTCCAGTGATTTTAAATTTAATTAAGTAATCGATTATGTCTTTAGATAATCGATTATCACTGAGACAGTAAGTTTTATGATTTTCAGAAAATAACAAGTAATCGATTATGTCTTTAGATAATCGATTATCACTGAGACAGTAAGTTTTATAATTTTCAGAAAATAACAAGTAATCGATTGTTGCAAAGGACAATCGATTGTTGAAGCTGACCGTTGTCAAATGATTTTCAAATACCATAAGGTAATCGATTATAGATTTTATATAATCGATGTTTTGCTTAAAATCTGGAAATGATTTTTAGAACGTTGCTGAAGTAATCGATTATAGATTTTGTATAATCGATGTTTTGCTTAAAATCCGGAAATGATTTTTAGAACGTTGCTAAAGTAATCGATTATGAACTTAGTGTAATCGATTATCTGATTTTGAATATTGCCAGTAATCGATTATAGATTGTATATAATCGATTGTGAAGCGTTAAATCTGGGATTGAATTTTAAACTGACTAGCAGATAATCGATTGTTTGGTCTTAATAATCGTTTATCACTGAGTAATTTCAGCAACTCTTAATTGGCAATTAGACAACGGTTGAACCAACTTTTTCAACTATAAATACAGCTTCATTTCAGTGTTTTAATAACAACAACATACACAAACTGATCATTACATTGCTATAAGCTTTCATTCAATTGTTCATCATTTTCTACTCATTTCATAAAGCTTTTGAGAGCCATATTATTGCTTAAAGTTGTTGTGATCTTGAACATATTCTTTTACTCATATCTACTCAATAAGGAGTACTCTAGTTAAGTGAGTGTCCAAGTATTTGATATACTTGTAAGAGAATTGCGATTCTCTTGTTTCAAGGAACTTGCGTTTCCTTGGGTGAAGTCTTTGAGATTGCGATCTCCGAGCAACTGTTTGAGGCTTGTGTCCTCAAGTGTGTAACGGTTTGTTGAGCACCCGTAAGCTTAACAAGATAGTGAAAAATCTCGAGAGAGTCTCTCGGGGACTGGACTAACCACGTTGGTGGCCAACCAGTATACATCTCTGTGTAAGTTTATTATTCTGCATTTATTTTACTTCCTGCAAAGTTTAAATTCCGCAAGAAAACGCTAAATTCTATTAAAACGCTATTCACCCCCCCTCTAGCGTAAAGCGTAGTTTCTAACAAAGTTATATGCATAGCCAAACATTCTGAACCATTTTTGTGAAACCCTTTTTTCATTTGGATGTTCAAGAACTATAACTCAGGTCTAACGACTAAAGCAATTTGTGAACCATTTTCATGTACCAAGAAATTAGATTAAACAAACAATTAATTTCGAACCAAGGGTGCAAATCTTGTAACTATGACAACAATGTTCTTCGGCCACCAAAGGATCCCTAGTTGAACTCCTAAATATTTTTGCACACGGAAGTTTTGCAAATGATAGACACTTGACACTGTTCAATGCATAGATGAACACACAGATATATGCAAAGTGACCAAGCAACATCAACTCTTAAACAAGTAATGTTTCATTAGCCATCCAACAAGCAGCAACAAGCAGAGCATGACCATTTATTTCAATTCAAACAATTTTGGAGCTTCATTCACGTACATAAACCTTGAGCAAAACATATTTTTGCATTCAAAAATTAATAGTTACATACGTTTTGGAAGATAAAAGCAAACTACCTTATTCTTAAGGGATTAAAAGGTAAAACTTTGGAAAACAGAGGAGTAATAGAGCTCAGCAGTAGGCACCACCATATATAACTCAAAAATGTCCTTGAAATCGCATAATTTGCACATCCAATTCTGAACTCTTAAGAAAGAACTCATTTGTTTATTTTCAAGGATAACCAACAATAAAACCAAGCAGAATATACGACATGGGATCTCAGTGCAAGAAGCTGGGAGTTAATCACAAACCATAACAAAAGACAGTACTTTAACCCCTATTTAGACTGTATTCAAAGCAACCAAAAGTTTACGCACATGATTAAATCTTCATTCTACTATCTACAGGGACTGATAATCTGGTTCAGGCCTTTTTTAAGATCAATAACACCAACAAGAATGCACATATACATTAGGAAGCTAATCTCATTATATTTTGGACTTGGTGACATGCTTACTATAAGATTCTCACAATGATCCAGATCCATACCAAACCTTTAAATCAACAAAGATATTCAGTCAAACATGTTATGGTGTTCTTTCAACCAAGCTAACAAACACCAGTGAGCTTCATTAGGCCTAAGAGTGACGACGACAGATTTCCATTTTTTTAGATCCTATATAACTGCATTATCAAAGCAAAAATACTCTATAAGGTAATCTCAAGTGAGGGAAACAGTAACATAGGCAATGGTATTCCCTGAACGAGAGAATAGAAAGTTTATGAGCACAGATATGGAAAGCCAACAAAATTCAACCAAACTTATATACAAGGAGACTTCTACCATATTTCATGGTTAGCTCAGCTTTACATAACTGAACCTCAAACTTTAATTTTAAATCCAAAGAATGGAAATCAACCGACTCGAAGCAAGGTTTTAGCTACAGAATAGACATAACTCGACAGACTTTACCAAAAATCTCAGCTAGTCAAAAATCGATAAGAAACTAAATTCAACCTCACTGATAAAGCTCAAATTAAAGCAACAATGAAATGCAAACTCAGAAATTCCATAGCTTAAGAACAGCCAAAAACATAGTTACATGGTGAAAAAGAAAATCAAACCTGAAGTCGCAAACTTCTGTTAATAATTACAGGCTTAATAGTACGCCTTTCGCCTTCGAATACTAACGAGGTTCAGCAACAACTCAACAGAACAACAACAGTATACCCAAGCTTGAACTTTGATTCAGTTTTTCATCTCTTTGGAACTCTAAGACGGACTCAAAAAATAAAAAAAAATGTGTATCCTTCTCTTAAACTTTGAAAGAACTCTTCAGAAAAAGAAAATGGAATCAGAAAACCAGGAGTTTTTAGAAACCTTTCAACTTTTCTCTCTAAATTTTTTACGAGAGTCCCCTTCAAAAAATCGGATAAGGCTTCTTTTGAAGATGAATTCTTGATGAATGTGGGGCTCAGATTGAGTGAAATCAATCCAACGCCTCACACTCATCCAGCATATCATCTCCAGAACCTTCCAATCGTGAGATAAAACTCGAATTCGACCAAGTGAAAGGCGATGGGAATCTTGGCGCCACAAACCGTTAGCAACGACAAGATGAGAGAAGGAGGGACGCGTGGGATAGGGATTTGGGATTCACTCGCCCGAATTTGAACTGAATTGGGGCTTGGTTCGAGTGAGGACGATGATGAACAGTGTTCGTTTGGGATTTAGGGCTTGGGGAGTCACCATATGATTGTCCGTGTGTGTATTTAGGTCGGGTATGAACGAGAATTTAAGTGGGCTGGGGTCTTTGAGTGGTGTTGGACGGGTTTAGGGGTGGATTTGGCCCAAATTTTGTTCTCATTATTCCTTTTCTACTTCTTTTCTTTGTAATGCCATTTCTTTTATTTTCCAAAATTCTTTTCTTCTCTTTTTTTTTCAAAAATTAAAAATAATACCTAAATTAATCCCTAAATCAAATTTTCCTACCAAATTCACATGATTAACTCTAAATAGTAAAATCACAATTAAATAAAAACCAAATAAAAGGAAAAACTTCCAAAAATCAAAACTAAAACTAACAAGGGCCAAAATGAGTTTTTTTTGTTGTTGTGATTTCTATTTTTTAAAATTAATTAATTACTAAATAATTCTTAAAATACAAAATTAACTCCTATATGTTTGTGCAACACATTTTTTTATTTTTCATTAATTAAAATAAAACAAATATGCACAAACAAATACAAACAATTGATAGAAAATGCCACAAAATACACAAACTGCAAATAACTAAAAGAAATTATTTTAGTTTGAAACTATGCAATTAATTTATATAGGGAAAAAATCACGTGCTCACAGCTGCCCCTCTTTGCTCAGAAACACGAAGAGTTTTCGGGCAAAGATAAAGTGAGCGGATAGGAGCGATTTTTGCCCGTTTGAATACTCCATGGGAAGAATTTTTGAAAGATTTGAATGCACCCTGCTTTCGAGGTTTCCTACATATCATTGGCTAAAAAAGAATCAGGTCAGTGTAGTTTAGGCATGTCTGGTAGCTGGTACTATGAAGCTGTGATTTCACTATTGTTGCTGCTACTGCTACTGCTTAGTGAAACCCCTTATTACACCATATCAAGAATAAAAAGAAGTTACATTAGACTATGATCTATGCTTTACAAAAAATCCTATCTATATTTGCTCTTGTGGTTCATGTTGCCTTATTGACTTGTATTCTCCCAGTGAGATCCCTTTGTGGCTCATGTTTGCCCTTTCTCCATGTGTATGCCTGATTGCCAGCTACACTTTGAGATGTTTTTCCTTTCTCCGGGTGGATGCCTGACTACTGAACTGTATTTTGAGATGTTGCCCCTTTCTCCAGGTGGACACCTAACTGTTGAACTTGAATGTATTCCTTACTCTCCGGACAGGCTCCTGATTACTGAACTTGAAACGTATTCCCATTCTCTCCAGGCGGGCTGCTGATTGCTGAACATGAAATGTATTCCTATGCTCTCCAAGTGGGCTCCTGACTGCTGAACTTGAATGTATTCCATGCTCTCCAGGCGGGCTCCTGACTGCTGAACTTGAAATGTATTCCCATGCTCTCCAGGTAGGCTTATGATTGTTGAACTTGAAATGTATTCCCATGCTCTCTAGGCGGGCTCTTGATTTCTAAACTTGAATATATTCCCATGCTCTCCAGACAGGCTCCTGACAGCTGAAGTTGTAATGTATTCCCATGCTCTCCAAGAGGCTCCTGATTGTTGAACTTGAAATATATTCCCATGCTCTCCAGGCGGGCTCCTGATTGCTAAACTTGAATATATTCCCATGCTCTCCAAGCAAGCTCCTGACTGCTGAGCATGAATAAATTTCCATGCTCTCCAGGAGGGCTCCTGATTGTTGAACTTGAAATGTATTTCCATGCTCTCCAGGTGGGCTCCTGATTGTTGAACTTGAAATGTATTCCCATGCTCTCCAGGCAGGCTCCTGACTGCTAAACTTGAATGTATTCCCATGCTCTCTATGCGGGCTCCTGATTGCTGAACTTGAAATGTATTTTCCATGTTCTCCAAGTGGGTACCTAATTTCAACAAAAATAGACAAAACAAAGAAAGTTTTATGCTCCAGTTTTGTTGCTGGGCACATATGTGAGTGTTAAACCGAATCATATTACCAAATATTACTAAGAATTTGAAAGCTAGGTCCTATTATCCAGGGGAGTCCTGACAACTCTTAATTTAACGAAAATTATAAATCGAAGTTATATCCTCTAAAGGTGTGACTTCCGCTAAATCTTGTTATCTAAGAGGGTCTTAAACTACTCCCCATTATCCAGGAGGGTCCTAACAACTTCTAGTTAAAAGACAATTTTAACCTAAGTTATATATACTTGAAGGTACGACTTCCACCATATCTTGTTGTCTAAGTAGACCTTAAAACTATGTCCCATTATCCAGGAGTGTTCTGAAAATCAAAATTCAAGTCTTATCTTAAGAGTCCCAATTTTATGGCTGAATTATACTACCCTACAACAGTACCTACGCAAAATCTTGTTATCTAAAGGAAATCTTAGAACTATGTCCCATTATTCAGGATGGTCCTAATAACTCCTAATTGAATCCTATCTTAAACATGAAAACTTTAAAACAAACTTATATTCCTCTAGGATACATTTATGCTAAATTGTTCCCCTTGCGGAGGATTTCTCCAGAATAACCAAAATCTTTTGCCCCTGTTTCAATCAAAGAAAATTTTGTCAGTTCAAAATGTGGTGGTTAGTTGATGGTGTTCTTGCTGAAGGTCTCTCCGCTACGTGTTTTGTTTCGACCTGCTTACCTGGACTGGCCCTGAATCGCTTGACCTTTTGACTGACTTTCAAACCCTATGCCCTTAGATGACCCGAGTGTTTTATACCCAAACCGTTATTTTACCTCTCTTACCCCTTTCCCTGAACCTTGCATCTCCTATGAAATTACCAAGTTATTCCATCGACGAAACATCCGGTGACTCCTTATGTCCTACTTTACATCATGCTATCTTTGGTATGTTCTGACCAAATTGTGGTTTGCAATTACGGAAATTGGTAATGAGCTTTGAGACCCTTTCTTTCTTACTCAAACAAAATCAACATTGAAACATCTTAGAGAAATAAAACCCAAAAGAAAATAAAATGCAATGACTTTACGAGTTAAGAATTAGATGAATCCAAAACTGGATAACTGCTAAAAGGGAGAAAGAAAAGAAACTTATCTGAGTGGAACAACTAGTACCGATGATCATGACATGCATTTCGGATTATTTGGTCCAATCTGTCCAACCAATCAACTTTCAATTGCCATACTTTGATGCCCCAGAATTTCCATAACCCGATTTTTTCACCCAAACATTGACCTGGTTTATCCTGCGGTACCTTGAAAGGTTTTCTACAACCAAACCTTTCCCATTTGTTCATCTCTCAACTTACTTTTGCCTCAAGGTGCCCGTGAAGGTTTTCACCAATAAGACTCTCATTTTTGACTTCTCTCAGCTCCCGTCCCCTTATGGTGCCCTTGAAGGTTTTCACCAATAAGACTCTCTCATTTTTATTTCTCTCACCTCTCGTCGCCTTACCCCGTGAGGTTTTTCACTAATAAGACTCCCTCATTTTCTATTTTTCCTGCTTGGACCAGAGTGTTGCCCTTGATATGAATCACCTATACCAACTCGACTTGGCATTTCTCAAAGACTGAACAGAAAGTCTTTGTTTGGACTGTAACGTGGGCTTTTGGAAAGGGTTAGAAAGAAAGGGTATAAAAGACTCAAAGCAATTCAAATGGGTTAAAATTACAACTTTCGGAATTAGATTTCTTACAACAACCACAACTTCTGCCCCAGTTTCTTGCTTGGAGACTTTTGGATTTTTATTTCGATGAGACTGAACCGTGAGGCTGCCTACGTATCCTTAAAGTAATCGGGTCGAACGTAGTTCATGTCATAGAAATTACTTTGTTGTTGTGATTTTTCTTTCCTTTTTCTTCCTCTTTGTCTTCTTTTCTTTTCTTTCTTCATTTTCTCTTTTTGTTGTTTCGTTGTTTGTTGTTGTTTTTTATTCTTTTTCTTTTTCTTCTTTTTTTTCTTTTCTTCTTCTTTTTCTTCTCTCTATTTTCCTTCTTTTTCTTTTCTCTTTTTTCCTTTACTTATCTTTCACGCTTGTGTTTTTGATATTTGCTACTGATTCCAAAAGAGAGGTATGAAAGGAAATAAATAAGGCTCAAAGGAGGCAACAGAGGATAAAGTGTTTAGATAGCAGAACAAAATGTCTTCGTCATTCCATACTTCAAAATATTCCAAGCACAAACAACACAACTAAACAAACATTCGTAACATCTTCTGATTGTGCCAGACTTGATAACCATATCCACGCATTCGCCTTCTTCATCTGTTAAATACAAAGCACCATTGAGCAACACTCTCGCTCTCATTATCACGAACGACCCCTTCAAATTTGGGCAAACTTGTCTTTCACTTCAAAATGATGCGGCACGAAGCATAAGGTTTGTTTATGTTCTATCTGCCCTAATATTACATAATTCGGGCTTGAAGTGATCTCAAAATTCCTTTACTTATTTCCCTCAAATGTTTCTACAACTTCAACATTTTTTCATTTCTTTATGACTAAACTAACTTTTAAAACAAGGCTGAAAATTATGCGTGCATGTCATGTCACTAGAACCAGCATGAAAAGAAATATAAAAATGAGAAGAGAACTAAACAAAAATGACCAGAAATGGCAGAAAATAGAGAATTGCATTAGACAGACAGTGAAAGGGTTTAAACAACAAAACAAGCTACATAAACTGGGGTACAACCCTAAAACAAACCTAGATAATTCTAAATGAGATAGTACGATTGAAGGAACTAGACAAAATAAAAGGATAGAAGGGATTTAGTCACAAGACAATATCCGGATAACAACCCTGAAATAACCCGGACAACATAAATGATGACAAACTAAGCCACCAAGCTCCTCTATGACTGACCAAGAAATGGAGCGTCTTTCCAGTTACCAAGTACAATATCTTAGACACTGAATTATGTATCAACAATACTAGGAACTTCACAAGTCTTCATCAAGTTGTTCTTAACAAGTTGCCTTTGGCTTCCTTTTGCCGGCCCGTTCTTAAGATCAACCTCTGATAGCACTGAAACTTTTGTAGCACGTGGGCCTCCGAGGCTCCTAGAAGAATTCTCACGTTCCTTTTCAAAATAAATCATAGCCACCATGTGCGTCTCATTATGCACAGGCGATGGACTTTTGCTGGTGTCTGCTGCAATTTGGATTTTGCATGATAATGTCGCCTGCATCAATAAGCTTTTGACTCGCATTCTTCAGATTCCAACACTTCTCTATGTCATGCCCTGGAGCATCGAAGCAATATCCTCATCTTTTAGAAAAATCAAACTTCTTTGGAAGTGGGTTGGCATTTTTGTCTAAATCGGCTTCAACATGTCCAATTTCCTTAGCCTCTGCAACATGCCCCGGGGCACTCTCCCAATGGAGTGAAGGTTTTCTTCTTCTGTAATCTCTCATTCTTAAATGCTTTATTGGGCCGGAAACATGATCCAGGGGGGTTTCAATAGGCTCGTGGGGGTGGATAGGCATTTTGTGGAGTTGGGTACTGGGAAATTGATGTACGACTTTGGGGGTTCTATGGAGAGAAGTAGCATTGGGAAGGGTAGTGTGCACAAGGATATCCATAGGGCCGATTTCGAGGCTGAAAGAGTTGAGCAGGACTGCCCCGGGTCATCTTTTCTGTTTCTCTTTCTTCTACCCAAGCCTACCGGGATGTTCTGAATGTCTTTCAAACAATTCATGATTTTGCGTGACTTGATTTCCTCTTCTACTAGCTCCCCCATTTTTAACACATCATTGAAAGGCTTTCCCAAGGTCGGGGTCAAATGGATGAAGTAGGTGGGCCCGTGGGATTGTATGAAAAGATCAACCATTTCTTCTTCACCAATCGGGGTATTGACTCGAGCATCCTGCTCCCTCCATCTGAGCCCAAACTCTCTGAAGCTTTCTTCCAACTTCTTTTCCATTCTAGATATAGATGAGTGATCTAGGGCAACGCCTGATTTGTACTGAAAGTATCGAACAAAATTTTGAGCTTTGTCGCCCAATGTATACCACTTCCCGATATCTTGATGATTATGACATTCCAAAGATTCCCTAGTCAAGATCTCACTGGAATACGCCATTAACAAATCATCTTTCTCTCCAACAATTCTCATTTTATTGCAATAAACCCTCAGGTAGGCTACCGGATCCCCACACCCATCATAAAAGTTAAATTTTGGCACTTTAAACCCCACGGGCAAGCGAACGTCAGGGGACATAGACAATTCTTTGTAAGACCTGTTACCCTAGCCTCCCATTCCTTTCTTGTTATTTAAGGACTATTCTATGCCTTTCAGCCTCCTGGGTATCCCATCTCACCCTTCTCTTCCTAGAACTTTTTATTTTCAACACGAAGCTCATCCCGCAGACCCTGCTTGTATGAGTTGGGAACCTTGTGAGCAACCTCTGAGGGGTAACATTGGGCATCATAAGCTTTGAGTGGGTGTTCATTATCGAGGATAGTGTATGTGACAAGAGGGCACTTTTGGGAAAAGATGGTTAGAGGATGAATGATAGAGCGACTGGGGTGGTTGGGAAAGCTGTGATAAGCGGGTGAATATGGAGATTATGGAGGATCATCTGGCATTGCGTCCGGAGTTTGGGTGAGGGTAACATCTAGGAAGCTGGGTTGTTGCGGGAGTGGTGCTTTCCAAGTCATCCAAGCCTGATACATGTCCCCCATGTGTTATCTCAACATCTTTACCTCTTTTACCAACCCATTGTCCTATTTTACCAACTGCTTTCGGGCGCCAGTATCAACCAACTCAGTTCGGTTGTTTTCTGCCATTGCCTTTTGACTTTATGTTGTAGAGAAGAGTTACCACTTTGAAAACTACAAACCAACCACCCTTCTGCTATGAATATAACAAAATGAAGACATCACGTTAATGTTAGGGCATTTAACATATTGGTAACCGCACATTATGGGGAATGAATGACCTAAGTAGTTAACAGTTTCAATTATGCATTTGCTTGACTGCTTCGTCATCCCAGCCTTTTCCTTATTTTTGATTGCAAACTTATTCTTCTTTTTTCTTTTTTCTTTTCCTTCTTTTCACTCTTGCCTTTGTTTTCTCTTTGTTTTTATTCTCTCTTTCTCTCGATTTCTTATTTCCTCATTTCCTTCTTGTTTTTCCTCTCTTTTTCTTTTCCTTTTCTCTCTTGATTTTCCTCTCTTTTCTTTTCCTCTTTTTCATTTGGTTACGGTGGAATCCTATGGAGATTGCCTACGTATCATGACCCCGCAGGAATCAGACCAAGCGTAGTTCTTGGAGATAAATAATAAAACATTTTTTGGGATTTTCAAATTTTCATAAAAAACAAGCTTTGATTGTAACGACGTAAAAACTAATAAACTCAAATAGAAACTAACAGTCTCTGATGAAAAGACGAAAATACAAACTCGAAAAATAACCCACATACTCTAATAAAAGAAAATACAAACTCGAAAGCAAACTGATAGACTTTAACAGAAAGAAAATACAGAGTCAAATAAAAACCACTAATACATCAGTGACTCAATTGCTCCTGGGGCCCGCGGATCATTCGGTCTCGCCATGGGCTAACGGGCTAATTCCCCTTGGAGATGGTAAAGATCTTCCATTACCATACGAACAAAGGTCATCACAGTGGCGAAGAACATAGATCTAGTCATATCCTCACAACTATTGCACTTCATCACGATGTAGTCGGCGATTCTTCTTACTCTCTCTTATGACACTTTTTTCTTGAAACAAATGCCCAATCTGCTGGGCTCTGGCTTCTAAAGTTTGTTCGGCTACTCGATTCTACTCTTGAAGTTGTTGCAAATCTCTTTCTAGTTGTGCCATTAATGTATAACATTATTCTCTTTCAGCCTTAAAGTCTTTCTCCTGTTTGGTTATTTTGTCCTCTGCGGTGATGATCCTTTTCTTTAGCCCCGCAACCTCATTGTTGTACTTTTCTTTTAATTGTTTAATTAGGCGTGCTCGTTCCTCCGCATTTTTAGCCAATTGCTTTCGAGCCCTGGCTAATTCACTTTCTGCTTTGTTCAAAACAAAACATTGTTCTCCCATTTTCTTCCTCAAGTTATCTATAAGTTTTTCATCTTTGGCACTCCTGGCGAGATTTTCTGCCTCTATTTTCATTTTTCGAATCTGGGCCTGAAGGGCCTCATTTTCTTTAGCTAGTCTTTTCTTTGCGCCCTCATCTGCGGCAGCCTGCAAACCATTCTCAAATTGCAGATCTATGACTTGTTTTTCAAGCTTTCCTATTATAGCCCTATACTCATTTTCCTTGGCCAACCACGCCCACTGTTCTTGTGACGCCTCCACGAATTCCTGAATGTCAGGTTTTTTGGCTGGTCTTTCAGGTTCCGCCTTGCAGTGTTATTCTTCTGTACCAAGCAAGAAAGGCGAGCGCAACCTCGCCTCTAGATAGGTCACGTACTCGAGTGTTTGCTATTAAATACTGACACTCATTCTAAATAGAACGAACTGTTTCTTCATGAAATTGACCGTCAGAGCTGACCTCGGCCGCATGAACACTGAGATCTTCATTTGGGTGCATCACTTGGAACCTTCGCAAATGTCTCATCACCCGATATGGAGCGTATGGCTGAATGCCTCGAAGACCCAAGAGGAGGAAGTAAGGACCAATGGCGGGCACATATAGAATTTCTTCAACAGGAAGCCAACTCTGTGTCCACTCTATTTTCCCCGTAGTGATAGAGCAGAGGAGGGATACCCAATCTCCAAACCATTCTAGCAATTTGAGCCCTAAAACCTTTGTGTCGAACTCTTCAATGCAGCTTTTCTCTGTGGATCCGTAACTCATATACTGAGGGCGGTGACACATGTGCTCAATCATCCACATTTGTAATAACAAATTGCATCCCTCAAAGAAATTTGCCCCAACTTTACAAGCTATGAGAGCTCGGTATATCTCCGACACTATCATAGGGGCGAGGGTGCTCTTGGCGTTGGTAATCAGGACTCTGACGACCCCAACCACCCATATATCAATATTTCTGTCTTTCCAGGGAAACACCACAAGGCCTAAGAAAGCCACAATGAAAGCGAAACGCCTATGTTCATTCCATTTTGTTTGGTTACCTTTGCTACAAACCCGACTTTCCGGATCGTTAAACCCTCCTACATGAATGTACCTCCGATGTATAAAATGTAGAGTGGAAAAACCAATCTCCAACTTGAAGTCAGGACTCCCTTGTTATCTTTAGTAAATCCATGAATTTGTGAGAGTTAACGGCTCTTGGAGTGATCAGATACTTGTGCCTCAGACCTTTACTACTGTCCAGATAACCTGTTATATCTTCCAACGTTGGGGTGAGTTCAAAATTCGAGAAGTGAAATACGTTATAGACCGGGTCCCAAAACGTAAGCAAAGCTTTTATTATATCTTCTCTAGATCTGATCTTTAACAAACCAGTGTGACCTCCCAAATGTACACTAACCTTATCTTGCTCAGATTTTCCCAGATCCCCCCACCACATGTGCAATTCCAAAGGGATCTTGTTCCTGACTGTTATCGAAAAACTTGGGCTCGTGCTCATTCTGCACATTTATTAGGGTGATTAAGAAAAATCAAGACTTATTCGACTCAAAAACAAAATTAACATTGTTTCCTTTCTTTTCAAATTAAAAATAAAAATCTGGTTTTGCAAATATGGCTTTTCAACACCTCGAGGATGAAGATGTTAAGGTTGTGTTGGCTGAACGGTCAAAAAATTAAAAAATTCTCAAAGGCGGTATTCCTGCAAAAGCAGCCTTCTGGCGCCCTTTTGGGACATTTGGATATTTTTTACAAGGATGGCATCACCTTAATTATTTTTAACTAAAATAAAATTTTGTTCTTTTTGGGTTATTTTTGCAAAAATGAAGTTGGACCCGATAGAGGTTGTCTGCGTATCCGACACCCTGTGAGAATAAAACTAGCGTAGTTCGGGCAGATAAAACAAACTATTTTTGGAAACAAGACCTTCTTTCATTTCATTTTTCTAAAAAATTCGGCAAAATTTCAGCACTATTTAGACATTGGTTTTTTTCAAAACAGGCGATTAACTTTCTTAACCCTCACACTGCTATTTCACTTTTCTCAACCTTCCCCAATATTCATAAGCCGGTGAACATGCAAGTCCGAAGCAAATATATGCACTAGTAGCAAGTAAGATGCATAAGGATGGTCTTTTTCATTTTCAGTTCACCTGTCCTAGACAGACCCAACCCCTGTGTTGAGTCTCCAAAGTCAAATGCACATGATGCAAGCAAACGTTCCTACTAGGGATCCGGCATAAGGTCTTGTTATACTAGGTTTAGAACCTGGGTGTATATTTCTAGACCTGGCTTACCCGAGCGGACAACTCGAGTCGATGGGGGGCTACGTACCGGTATCCAAAATAGCATCCGGCTTTGCAACTTGTACGAACTTTATTCTATTTGGGATATGACACTAAAAAAAAGAAGTCACGACCAGCGTGCACTCCTCAGGAAAGAGAAGATAGGGGTTTCACAACAGTTTATATACAGTCCAGATAATATCAAAATGGTAAAAAACAACATGTTGCACATTAGGCCCAAACATGTAATAAAATCAGATAAACAAAGCCAATTATATCAATTATTCTAAGCTCGAATTCTTGAGCCCTGAACTAGAGATTCTGGGTTCGATCCCCAGCAGGGTCGCCGGAGTTGTCACACCTCTTTTTTCCTACCCCCCCCCCCCCCCGAAGGGTATTAAAAGGGTTTTTCCAATTAAAAGACAATCGAAAGGGGATTATATTATTTAGATATTCAGATTTGCCACTTGGGATAATTTATGGTGTCCCAAGTCACCGGTTCAAAGCCCGAATCGAGGAAAAGATTGACTTTGAATTACAGTCCGCGAACCAGAAATCTGGGTAAAGAATTCTCTTAACGCGGGAGAAGGTGTTATGCATTCCCGGGTTCCGTGATTTTAGCACGGTCGCTCAACTATTATAAATGGCATAATTATCTTATTTTAAACATTTTGAACCTATACTCAATTTAACTTTTAACCGCATTATTTAATTATTTTAAAGGAAAATTGCATCGTCATTTAAAACATATCTTGAGCCGCATCACATAAATGCAACCGCAGTTTGCAACATATTTTATCTAACACTGAGATTTAGATTTGGGTCACATAAATGTGCACTCGAGTTTAGGAATGTAAATTATTAAAACAACGTGCCTAAAGCAACTACGCGTTTGCAACTTTGCAAGGGCCATGGAAATTTGCAAAATGACACGCCTCGAATTCTAAAGATTTGTACTCAATCAAAGATAGCTATGGGTGTCCATATTTATTTTCCTAAATTTGAGAATGACCTACGAGGTTCAGATATTGTAGACACATGGGAAAAGCCCCAGGTTGGCAGCAACAAAGTAATGAGTTTCTGAAGAAAAAATAAAAATACTTGGGTAACATAACATAATACAACACTTAGACAACCCAAGCTAACAGGTTAATCTGTGTGCATAGCCAAACATTCTGAACCATTTTTGTAAAACACTTTTTTCATTTAGATGTTCAAGAACTATAACTCAGGTCTAACGACTATAATAATCCATGCACCATTTCCATGTACCAAGAAATTATATTAAACAAACAATTAATTTATAACCAAGGGTGCAAATCATGTAAATATGACAATAATGTTCTTCGGCCACCAATGGATCCCTGGTTGAACTCCTAAATATTTTTGCACACTAAAACTGTGAAAATGATAGACACTCGACACTGTTCAATGTGTAGATGACCAAACAGATATATGCAAAGTGACTAAGCAACATCAACACTTAAACAGGTAATGTTCCATTAGCCATCCAACAAGTAGCAACAAGCAGAGCATGACCATTTATTTCAATTCAAACAATTTGGGAGCTTCATTCACTTACATAAACCTTGAGGAAAGCATATTTTTGCATTCACAAATTAATAGTTACATACGTTTTGGAAGATTAAAGAAACAAACTACGTTATTCTTGAGGGATTCAAAGGTAAACTTTGGAAAACAGAGGAGTAATAGAGCCAGCAGCAGGCACCACCATATATAACTCAAAAATGTCCTTGAGATAAAGCACAACCAATTCTGAACTCTCAAGAAAGAACTCATTTGCTTATTTTCAGGGATAACCAGCAACAAAACCAAGCAAAATATCCGACGTGGGCAATCAGTGCAAGAAGCTGGGAGTTAATCACAAACCATAACGAAAGACAGTACTTTAACCCATATTTAGACTGTATTCAAAGCAACCAAAAGTTTACACACATGATTAAATCTTCATTCTACTATGTACAGGGACTGATAATCTGGTTCAGGCCTTCATAAAGAGCAATAACACCAACAGGAATGCACATGTACATTAGGAAGCTAATCTCACTATATTATGGACTTAGTGACATGCTTACAGTAAAATTCTCACAATGATCCAGATTCATACCAAACTTTTAAATCAACCAAGATATTCAGTCAAACATGGTATGGTGTTCTTTCAACCAAGCTAACAAACATCAGTGAGCTTCATTAGGCCTAAGAGTGACGACGACATAACAACAACAACAACAACAACAACAACAACAACTACTACTACCCAGTATACTCCCCAGGTGGGGTCTGGGGAGGGTAATATGTAGACGAGTCTTACCCCTAAGAGTGACGACGACATATTTCCATTTTTTTAGATCCTATATAACTGCATTATTAAAGCTAAAATACTCTATAAGGTAATCTCAAGTGAGGGAAATAGTAACATAGGCAATGATATTCCTTGAACGAGAGGATAGAAAGTTTATGAGCACAGATATGGAAAGCCAACAAAATTCAACCAAACTTATATACAAGGAGACTTCTACCATATTTCATGGTTAGCTCAGCTTTTTTAAATCCAAACAATGGCAATCAAAAGACTCGAACCAAGGTTTCAGCTATAGAATAGACATAACTTGACAAACTTTACCAAAAATCTCAACTAGTCACAAATCGATAAGAAACTACATTCGACCTCACTGATAAAGCTCAAATGACAGCAAAAATGGAGTACAAACTCAGAAATTTCATAGCTTAAGAACAACCAAAAATAGAGTTACATGGTGAAAAAAAATCAAACCTGAAGTCGCAAACTTCTGTTAATAATCACAGCCTTAATAATATGTCTTTCGCCTTCGAATACTAGCGAGGTTGAGCAGCAACTCAACAGAACAACAACAGTAAACCCAAGCTTGAACTTCAATTCAGTTTTTCATCTCTTTGGAACTCTGAGATGGACTCAAATGATAAAAAAAATGTGTATCCTTCTCTTAACCTTTGAAAGAAATATTCAGAAAAAGAAATTGAAATCAGAAAACCAGGAGTTTTTAGAAACCTTTCGTCTTTTCTCTCCAATTTTTTTTTACCCGATTCCCCCTCAAGAAATTGGATAAGGCTTGTTTTGAAGACGAATCCTTGATGAATTTAGGGCTCGGATCGAGTGAAATCAACCAACGCCTCACACTCATCCAGCATATCGTCGCCAAAACTTTCCAATCGTGAGATAAAACTCGAATTCGGGTGAGTTAGAGGGGATGGGAATCATGGCGTAAAACAATGTTCGCAATGGCAATATGAGAGAAGGAGGGACGCGTGGGCTAGGGATTTGGGATTCACGCGCCCGGATTTGGACTGAATTGGGGCTTGGTTCAAGTGAGGACGATACTAGAACAGTGTTCGTTTGGGATTTAGGGCTTGGGGAGTCTCCATATGATTGTTCGCGTGTGTATTTGAGAATGGGTCGGGTTTGGATGGCATCTGGGCCGGGTCTGAACGAGAATTTAACTGGGCTGGGGTCTTTGAGTGGTGTTGGACAGGTTTAAGGGTGGATTGGGCCCAAATTTTGTTCTCATTATTCCTTTTCTACTTCTTTTCTTTTTAATGTCATTTCTTTTATTTTCCAAAATTCTTTTCTTCTCTTTATTTTCAAAAATTACTAACACATAAATTAATCCCTAAATCAAATTTACCTACCAAATTCAAATGATTAACTCTAAGTAGTAAAACCATAATTAATAAAAACCAAATAAAAGAAAAAACATCCAAAAATCAAAACTAAAATTAACAAGGGCCAAAATGAGTTATTTTTTGTGATTTTTCTATTTTTTTAAAAAAAATAATTATTAAATAATTATTAAAAATACAAAATTAACTCCTATATGCATGTGCAATATATTTTTGTATTTTTCATTAAATAAATTAAAGTAAATATGCACAAACAAATGCCAATAATTAACAGAAAATGCCACGAAAATCCACAAAATTGAAAATAACGAAAAGAAATTATTTTATTTTGAAATTATAGAGTAATTCATATAGGGAAAAAATCACGTGCTCGCGGTTGCCCTTTTTGCTAGGAAATACGTAGAGTTTTCGGGAAAAGATAAAGTGAGCGGACACGAGCGATTTTTGCCCGTTTAAATACTCCATTGGAAGCACGTTTGAAATATTTGACCGCACCCTACTTCCGAGATTGCCTACATATCCTTGACTAAAAAGAATCAGGTCAATATAGTTCAGGGATTTCTGATAGCTGGGACTACCATGAAGCTGTGATTTCACTGTTGCTACTTTTGCTATTACTGCTTACTGAACCCTCTTATTACACAATGTAAACAATAAAAATAAGATTGACTAGACCATGATCTATAATTTACAAAAAATTCTATATATATCTTCAAACTTGCTCTTGTGGTTCCTATTGCCTTATTAACTTTTATTCTCCCGGTGAGATCCCTTTGAGGCCGCCTTGAATTGTAATATGAGATGTTTTCCCTTTCTCCAGGTGTACACTTTGAGATGTTTTTCCTTTCTCCAGGTGGACGCCTAACTACTGAACTGTATTTTTTGATGTTACCTCTTTCTCCAAGTGGACACCTGACTGCTGAACTTGAATGTATTCCCATGCTCTCCAGGTGGGCTCCTGATTGCTGAACTTGAAACGTATTCCCATGCTCTCCAGTCGGGCTCCTTATTGCTGAACTTGAATGCATTCCCATGCTCTCCAGGCGGGCTCTTGATTCTTGAACTTGAAATGTATCCCATGATTTCTAGGCGAGCTTCTGATTGCTATACATGAATGTATTCCCATGCTCTCCAGGCGGGCTCCTGACTGCTGAACATGAAATGTATTCCTATGCCATCCAAGCAGGCTCCTGATTGTTGAACTTGAAATGTATTCCCATGCTCTCCAGGTGGTCTCCTGACTGCTAAACTTGAATGAATTCCCATGCTCTCCAGGCGGGCTCCTCACCGCTAAACTTGAATATATACCCATGCTCTCCAGGCAGGCTCCTGATTGTTTAACTCGAAATATATTCCATGCTCTCTAGGCGGGCTTCTGATTGCCAAACTTTAATGTAATCACGTGCTCTTCAGGAGAGTTCCTGAATTTTGAATTTGAAATGTATTCCCATGCTCTCCAAATGGGCTCCTGGCTGCTAAACTTGAATGTATGCCCATGCTCTCCAGGCGGTCTCCTGGTTGCTGAACTTGAAATGTATTTTCCCTATTCTCCAACTGGGTACCTAATTTAAAAAATACAAAAAACAAAGAAAATTTTATGCCCCATTTTGGTAGCTGGGCACATATACGGGTGTTAAACTGAATCATATTACCAAATATCACTAAGAATTTTAAAGTTATGTCCCATTATCCAGGGGTCCCTAACAACTCTTAATTAAATGACAATTATACATCTAAGTTATATCCTCTAAAAGTGTGACTTCCGCTAAATCTTGTTATCTAAGAGGGTATTAAACTACTCCCTATTATCCAGGAGGGTTCTGACAATTTCTAGTTAAAAGATAGTTTTAACCTAAGTTATATCTACTTGAAGGTACGACTTCCACCATATCTTGTTATCTAAGTAGACCTTAAAACTATGTCCCGTGATCCAGTAGAGTCTTGAAAATCGAAATTCAAGTCTTATCTTAAGAGTCTCAATTTTACGACTAAATTATACTACCCTACAACAGTCCACACGCTAAATCTTGTTATCTAAAGGAAATCTTAGAACTATGCCCATTATTCAGTATGGTCCTGAAAACTCCTAATTGAATAATAACTTAAACATGCAAACTTTGAAACCAACTTATATTCCTCCAGGATACATTTATACTAGATTACGCTACTCATGATTGTTTTATAATATAAACTATATCCCGTTTTCTAGGAGGGTTCTAAAAAAAATTATAAATTAAATCCCATTATCTAGGCGGGTCTTAGGAATCAAAAATCAAATCTGTCTGGTGCTTGCTTTTCCCCTACGGAAGATTTCTCTGGAACAACCGAAATTATTTGCCCCCATTTCAATCAAAGACAAGTTTGTCACTTCAAAATGTGGTGATTAGTTTATGGCATTCTGGCTGAAGGTCTCTCTACTACTGTGTCTTCTTTCGACCTGCTTCCCTGGACTAGCCCTGAATCGTTTGACTTTCTCACTGACTTTCAAACCCCATGCCCTTGGATGACCCTAGTGTTTAACACCCAAACCGTTGTTTTACCTCTCTGACCCCTTTCTCAGAACCTTGTATCTCCCATGAAATTACCAAGTTATTCCATCGACGAAACTTCCGGTGACTCTTTATGTCCCACTTTACATCATGCTATCTTTGGTATGTTCTAATCAAACTGTGCTTTGCAGTTTTAGAAATTGGTAATGAGCTTTGAGACCCTCTCTTTCTTACTCAAATAAAATCAACATTGAATCATATTAGAGAAATAAAACCCAAAAGAAGATGAAATGCAATGACTTTGCGAGTTAAGGATAAGAAAAATCCAAAACTGGATGACTGCTAAAAGAGAGAAAGAAAAGAAAATTATCTGAGTGGAACAACTGGTACCAATGATCATGACATGTATTTTGGATTAATCAGCCCAATCTAGCCAACCAATCAACTTTCAATTGCCATACTTTGTTGCCCCGGAATTTCCATAACCTGATTTCTTCACCCAAATATTGACGTGGTTCATCCTGTGGTGACTTGAAAGTTTTTCCACCAACGGACATTTCCCATTTGTTCATCTCTCAACTTACTTTCGCCTCAAGGTGCCCGTGAAGGTTTTCAGCAATAATACTCTCTCATTTTTTACTTTTCTCAGCTCTCGTTGCCTTACAGTGCCTGTGAAGGTTTTCACCAATAAGACTCTTTGATTTTTATTTATCTCATCTCTCATGGTCTTACGGTGCCCATGAGGGTTTTTCCCTCCTTTTAGATTTTTCTTGCTTGGACCAGAGTGTTGACCCTGATATGAATCACCTCTACCTGCTCGACTTGGCATTTCTCGAAGACTGATCAGAAGGTATTTCTTGGACCGTAACATGGACTTTTGGATAGGGTTAGAAAGAAAGGGTATAAAAGGCTCAAAGCAATTCAAATGGGTTAAAACTACAACTTTTAGAATCGTATTTCTTACAACAACCACAACACCTGCCCCAGTTTCTTGCTTGGGGACTTTTGAATTTTTATTTCGTTGAGACCAAACCATGAGGTTGCCTACGTATCCTAAAAGGAATCAGGTCGAACGTAGTTCATGTCATAGAAATTACTTTGTTTTTGTGATTTTTCTTTCCTTTTGCTTCCTCTTTATCTTCTTTTCTTTTCTTTCTTCATTTTCTCTTTTTGTTGTTTTGTTGTTGTTTTTTTCTTTTTCTTTTTCTTCTTTTTCTTTTCTTTTCTTCTTATTTTTCTTCTGTCTCTTTTCATTCTTTTTTTTCTCTTTTTTTCTTTACTTATCTTTCACGCTTGCATTTCTGGTCTATGCTACCGATTCCAAAAGAGAGGTATAAAGGGAAATAAATAAGGCTCAAAGGGGGTAACAGAGGATAAAGTGTTTAGATAACAGACAAAATGTCATTGTCATTCCAATCTTCAAAACATTCCAAGCACAAAAAATATAATTAAACAAACATTTATAATATCTTCTGCTATTGCTAGACTTGATAACAATATCCACACGCTTGCCTTCTTCATATGTTAAATACAAAGCATAATTGGGCAACACTCCTACTCTCATTATCACGAACGACCCCAGTTAATTTGGGAAAACTTGACTTTAACTTCAAACCGATGTGACATGAAGTATAAGGTTTCTTTATGTTATATCTACCCCAGTTTTACACAATTCAAACTTGAAGTGATCTCAAAATGCCTTTACTTATTTCCCTCAAATGTCCCTACATCTTCAACATTGTTTCATTGCTTCATGAGTAAACTAACTTTTATAACCAGACTGAGAATTATGCGTGTATGTCATGTCTCTAGAACCAGCATGCAAAGAACTATAAAAAGGAGAAGAAAACATAACAAAAATGACTAGAAATGGCAGTAAATAGAGAATTGCAAACACATGAAGAAAGGGTTTAAACAACAAAACAAGCTACATAAACTGGGGTACAGCCCTAAAACAAACCTAGATAACACAAAATGAGATACTACGACTAAAGGAATTAGACAAAATAAAAGGATAGAAGGCTTTGAGTCACAAGACAATATCTGGATTACAACCCTAAAATAGCCCGAACAACAGAAATTACGACAAATAAGCCACCAAGCTCCTCTCCGACTGACCAAGCAATGGAGCATCTTTCCAATTACCAAGCACAGTATCTTAGCCACTGAGGAGCATCTTTCCAATTACCAAGCACAGTATCTTAGCCACTGAATTCTGTGTCAACAATACTAGGAACTTTTCAAGTCTTCATCACATTATTCGTAAGAAGTTGCCTTTGGGTTCCTTTTGACGGCTCGTTCTTAAGATCAACCTCTGATAGCACCGAAATCTTAGTAGCACGTGGAATTCCGAGGCTTCTATAAGAATTCTCACTTCCTTTTCAAAATAAATAATACCCACCATGTGCATCTCATTATGCACAGGCGGTGGACTTTGGCTGGTGTCTGCTACATTTGGATTTTGCACGACAATGTTGCCTGCATCAATAAGCTTCTGAATTGACTTTTTCAGATTCCAAATCTTCTCAATGTCATGTCCCAGGGCATCTGAGCAATATCCTCACCTTTGAAAAAAGTCAAACTTCTTTGGAAGAGGGTTTGCCATTTTATCTGAATCGGCTTCAACATGTCCAATTTCCTTAGCCTTTGGAACAGACTAGCATATGACTCTCCCAATGGAGTGAAGGTTTTCTTCTTCTGCAACCTCTCATTCTTAAATGCTTGATTGGGCTGAAAACCTGATCCAAGGGGTATTTGGTAGGCTTGTAGGGGTGGATAAGCATTTTGTGGAGCTGGGTACTGGGTAAGTGATGTACGCCTTTGGGGGTTCTATGAGAGAATTAGTATTGGGAAGGGTCGTCTGTTGCACAAGGATATCCATGGGGCCAATTTTGAGGCTGAAAGATTTGAGAAGGACTGCCTGCCCAATCATCTTTTCCGTTTCTCATTCTTCCACCCAAGCTTACTAGGATGTTTTGAAAGTATTTCAAACAATTCATTATTTTTCCAGACTTGATTCCCTCTTCTACTAGCTCCCCCATTTTAGCACATCATTGAAAGGCTTTCCCAAGGCCGGGATCAAATGGCTGAAGTAGGTGCGCCCCTGGGATTGTATGAAAAGATCAACCATTTCTTCTTTTCTCCCGGTGAGATCCCTTTGTGGCCGCCTTGAATTGTAATCTCAAATGTTTTCCCTTTCTCCAGGTGTACACTTTGAGATGTTTTTCCTTTCTCCAGGTCGACGCCTAACTAGTGAACTGTATTTTTAGATGCTACCTCTTTCTCCAAGTGGACACCTGACTGCTGAACTTGAATGTATTCCCATGTTCTCCAGGTGGGCTCCTGATTGCTGAACTTGAAACGTATTCCCATGCTCTCATGTCGGGCTCCTAATTGCTGAACTTGAATGCATTCCCATGCTCTCCAGGCGGGCTCTTGATTGTTGAACTTGAAATGTATTCCCATGATTTCTAGGCGAGCTTCTGATTGCTATACTTGAATGTATTCCCATGCTCTCCATGCGAGCTCCTGACTGCTGAACTTTAAATGTATTCCTATGCCCTCAAGGCAGGCTCCTGATTGTTGAACTTGAAATGTATTCCCATGCTCTCCAAGTGGTCTCCTGACTGCTAAACTTGAATGAATTCCCATGCTCTCCAAGCGGGTTCCTGACCGCTAAACATAAATATATTCCCATGCTCTCCAGGCAGGCTCCTGATTGTTGAACACGAAATATATTCCGCGCTCTCTAGGCAGGCTTCTGATTGCCAAACTTTAATGTAATCACATGCTCTTCAGGCGAGTTCCTGAATTTTGAACTTGAAATGTATTCCCATGCTCTCCAAATGGGCTCCTGGCTGCTAAACTTGAATGTATGCCCATGCTCTCCAGGCGGTCTCCTGATTGCTGAACTTGAAATGTATTTTCCCTATTCTCCAAATGGGTACCTGATTTAAAAAAATACACAAAACAAAGAAAATTTTATGCCCCAGTTTGGTAGCTGGGCACATATACGAGTGTTAAACTAAATCATATTACCAAATATCACTAAGAATTTGAAAGTTAGGTCCCATTATCCAAGGGTCCCTAACAACTCTTAATTAAATGACAATGATAAATCTAAGTTATATCCTCTAAAAGTGTGACTTCCGCTAAATCATGTTATCTAAGAAGGTCTTAACTACTCCCTATTATCCATGAGGGTTCTGACAATTTCTAGTTAAAAGATAGTTTTAACCTAAGTTATATCTACTTGAAGGTACGACTTCCACCATATCTTGTTATCTAAGTAGACCTTAAAACTATGTCCCGTTATCCAGTAGAGTCTTGAAAATCGAAATTCAAGTCTTATCTTAAGAGTCTCAATTTTACGACTAAATTATACTACCTACAACAGTACACACGCTAAATCTTGTTAACTAAAGAAAATCTTAGAACTATGTCCTATTATTCAGTATGGTCCTGAAAACTCCTAATTGAATCATAACTTAAACATGCAAACTTTGAAACCAACTTATATTCCTCTAGGATACATTTATACTAGATTATGCTACTCATGATTGTTTTAAAATTTAAACTAGATCCCGTTTTCTAGGAGGGTTCTAAAATTTTAAATTAAATCCCATTATCTTGGCGGGTCTTAGGAATCAAAAATCAAATCTGTCTGGTGCTTGCCTTTCCCCAGCGGAGGATTTCTCCGAAACAACCGAAATTATTTGCCCCCGTTTCAATCAAAGACAAGTTTGTCAGTTCAAAATGTGGTGATTAGTTGATAGGATTCTGGCTGAAGGTCTCTCTGCTACTGTGTCTTCTTTCGACCTGCTTCCCTGGACTAGCCCTGAATCGTTTGACTTTCTCACTGACTTTCAAACCGCATGCCCTTGGATGACCCTAGTGTTTTACACCCAAACCGTTGTTTTACCTCTCTGACCCCTTTCTCAGAACCTTGTATCTCCCATGAAATTACCAAGTTATTCCATCGACGAAACTTCCGGTGACTCTTTATGTCCCACTTTACATCATGCTATCTTTGGTATATTCTAATCAAACTGTGCTTTGCAGTTTTAGAAATTGGTAATGAGATTTGAGACCCTCTCTTTCTTACTCAAATAAAATCAACATTGAATCATATTAGAGAAATAAAACCCAAAAGAAGATGAAATGCAATGACTTTGCTAGTTAAGGATAAGAAGAATCCAAAACTGGATGACTGCTAAAAGAGAGAAAGAAAAGAAAATTATTTGAGTGGAACAACTGGTACCAATGATCATGACATGTATTTTGGATTAATCAGCCCAATCTAGCCAACCAATCAACTTTCAATTGCCATACTTTGTTGCCCCGGAATTTCCATAACCTGATTTCTTCACCCAAATATTTACATGGTTCATCCTGTGGTGACTTGAAAGTTTTTCCACCAACGGACATTTTCCATTTATTCATCTCTCAACTTACTTTCGCCTCAAGGTGCCCGTGAAGGTTTTCAGCAATAATACTCTCTCATTTTTTACTTCTCTCAGCTCTCCTTGCCTTACAGTGCCTGTGAAGGTTTTCACCAATAAGACTCTTTGATTTTTATTTATCTCATCTCTCATGGTCTTACGGTGCCCGTGAGGGTTTTTCCCTCCTTTTAGATTTTTCTTGCTTGGACCACAGTGTTGACCCTGATATGAATCACCTCTACCTGCTCGGCTTGGCATTTCTCGAAGACTGATCAGAAGGTATTTCTTGGACCGTAACGTGGACTTTTGGATAGGGTTAGAAAGAAAGGGTATAAAGGCTCAAAGCAATTCAAATGGGTTAAAATTACAACTTTTAGAATCGTATTTCTTACAACAACCACAACTCCTGCCCCAGTTTCTTGCTTGGGGACTTTTGGATTTTTATTTCGTTGAGACCAAACCATGAGGTTGCCTACGTATCCTAAAAGGAATCAGGTCGAACGTAGTTCATGTCATAGAAATTACTTTGTTTTTGTGATTTTTCTTTCCTTTTGCTTCCTCTTTATCTTCTTTTCTTTTCTTTCTTCATTTTCTCTTTTTGTTGTTTTGTTGTTGTTTTTTTCTTTTTCTTTTCTTTTCTTCTTATTTTTCTTCTGTCTCTTTCATTCTTTTTTTTCTCTTTTTTTCTTTACTTATCTTTCACGCTTGCATTTCTGGCCTATGCTACCGATTCCAAAAGAGGGGTATAAAGGGAAATAAATAAGGCTCAAAGGGGGTAACAGAGGATAAAGTGTTTAGATAACAGAACAAAATGCCATTGTCATTCCAATCTTCAAAACATGCCAAGCACAAACAATATAATTAAACAAACATTTATAACATCTTCTGCTATTGCTAGACTTGGTAACAATATCCACACGTTTGCCTTCTTCATCTGTTAAATACAAAGCATCATTGGGCAACACTCTCACTCTCATTATCACGAACAACCCCTGTCAATTTGGGAAAACTTGACTTTAACTTCAAACCGATGTGACATGAAGTATAAGGTTTCTTTATGTTCTATCTACCCCAGTTTTACACAATTCAAACTTGAAGTGATCTCAAAATGCCTTTACTTATTTCCCTCAGATGTCCCTACATCTTCAACATTGTTTCATTGCTTCATGAGTAAACTAACTTTTATAACCAGACTGAGAATCATGCGTGCATGTCATGTCGCTAGAACCAGCATGCAAAGAACTGTAAAAAGGAGAAGAAAACATAACAAAAATGACTAGAAATGGCAGAAAATAGAGAACTGCAAACACATGAAGAAAGGGTTTAAACAACAAAACAAGCTACATAAACTGGGGTACAGCCCTAAAACAAACCTAGATAACACAAAATGAGATACTACGACTAAAGGAATTAGACAAAATAAAAGGATAGAAGGCTTTGAGTCACAAGACGATATCTGGATTACAACCCTAAAATAGCCCGAACAACAGAAATGATGACAAACTAAGTCACCAAGCTCCTCTCCGACTGACCAAGCAATGGAGCATCTTTCCAATTACCATTCACAGTATCTTAGCCACTGAATTCTGTGTCAACAATACTAGGAACTTCACAAGTCTTCATCACATTGTTCGTAAGAAGTTGCCTTTGGGTTCCTTTTGACGGCTCGTTCTTAAGATCAACCTCTGATAGCACTGAAATCTTAGTAGCACGTGGAGTTCCGAGGCTTCTATTAGAATTCTCACTTCCTTTTCAAAATAAATCATACCCACCATGTGCATCTCATTATGCACAGGCGATGGACTTTGGCTGGTGTCTGCTAAATTTGGATTTTGCACGACAATGTTGCCTTCATCAATAAGCTTCTGAATTGAATTTTTCAGATTCCAAATCTTCTCAATGTCATGTCCCAGGGCATCTGAGCAATATCCTCACCTTTGAAAAAAATCAAACTTCTTTGGAAGAGGGTTTGCCATTTTTATCGGAATCGGCTTCAACATGTCCAATTTCCTTAGCCTTTGGAACAGACTAGCATATGACTCTCCCAATGGAGTGAAGGTTTTCTTCTTCTGCAACCTCTCATTCTTAAATGCTTGATTGGGCCGAAAACCTGATCCAAGGAGTATTTGGTAGGCTTGTAGGGGTGGATAAGCATTTTGCGGAGCTGGGTACCGGGAAAGTGATGTACAGCTTTGGGGGTTCTATGAGAGAAGTAGTATTGGGAAAGGTCGTCCGTTGCACAAGGATATCCATGGGGCCAATTTTGAGGCTGAAAGATTTGAGCAGGACTGCCTGCCCAATCATCTTTTCCGTTTCTCTTTCTTCCACCCAAGCTTACTGGGATGTTTTGAAAGTATTTCAAACAATTCATGATTTTTCCAGACTTGATTCCCTCTTCTACTAGCTCCCCCATTTTAGCACATCATTGAAAGGCTTTCCCAAGGCCGGGATCAAATGGCTGAAGTAGGTGCGCCCCTTGGATTGAATGAAAAGATCAACCATTTCTTCTTCACCAATCGAGGTATTGACTAGAGCATCCTGCTCGCTCCATCTGAGCCCAAACTCTCTAAAGTTTTCCTCCAGCTTCTTTTCCATTCTATATAGGGAGGATTGATCTAGGGTAATGCCTGATTTGTACTAAAAACTTTCCTTCACTTGGATCCTTTAATGCCGATGTTTTGGCTTTGAGGATGTAATTACCCGCTTTGAGTGACCTTATTTTGGCCTTCTTTTTGTAATACATTTCGACCTAATGCTTTTGGGCTGTCATACTTATATGGGCCATATCCCTTCGTTCCTCGGCCTCGTATAGGTCTTGAAGTCTATTTCTGTCGTTGTCTGCCCTGTTAGTGTGTGAATATCTCAGGCTTGACTCCCCTATTTCAACGGGTATAACTGCGTCAATTCTGTAGACCAATGAATATGGCGTTTCTCCTGTGCTGGAAAATGTATGCCACTTCCCGACATCTTGACGATTATGTCATTCCAAAGATGCCTCAGTCAAGCTCTCACTAATATACGCCATCAATAAATCATCTTTCCTGCCAACACGTCTTATTTTACTTCAATAAACCCTTAGGTGGCCTATCGGATCCCCACACCCATCATACAAGTTAAATTTTGGCACTTTAAACCCCGCGGGCAAGCGAATGTCAGGGGACACAGACAATTCTTTGTAAGGCATGTTACCCCGACCTCCCATTCCTTTCTTGTTCGTTAAGGATTGTTCTATGTATTTCAGCCTCCAAGGTATCCCATCTCTCCCTTCTCTTCCTGTGAACTTTTCATTTTCAACATGAAGCTCGTCGCGCAGGCCATGCTTGTATGAGTTGGGAACCTTGTGAGCAACCTCTAAGGGGTAATATTGGGCATCATGAGCTTTGAGTGGGTGTTCATTGCTGAGGATAGTGGATGTAACAGGAGGGCACTATTGGGAAAAATGTTTGGAGGACGAGTGATAGAGCTACTGGGGTGGTTGGGAAAGTTGTGATAAGCGGGTGAATCTGGAGAGTATGGAGTATCATCTGGCATTGTGTCCGAAGTTTGGGCAAGGGCAGCATCTAGGAAGTTGGGTGGTGGCGGGGGTGGTGCTTTCCCAGTCATCCAAGCCTAATACATGTTCGCCATGTGTTGTATCAACATCTTTACCTCTTCTACCAACCCATTTTCCTATTCTACCAACTGCTTTTGGGCACCGATATCAACCAACTCTGTTATGTTGTTGTCTGCCGTTGCCGTTTGACTTTGTGTTGTAGAGAAGAGCTACCACTTTAAAAACTACAAACCAAACACCCTTATGCTATGAATATAACAAATGAAGCCATCATGTTAGCGTTAGGGCATTTAACATATTGATAACCGCACATTTTGGGGAATGAATGTAGCTAAGCAGCTAACAGTTTCTATTATACATTTGCTCGGCTGCTTGCGCCATCCTGACCTTTTCCTTATTTCCAATTGCAAAATTCTTCTTCTTTTTTTCCGCTTTTCCTTTTCCTTCTTTTCACTCTTGCCTTTGTTTTCTCTTTGTTTTTATTCACTCTTTCTCTCAATTTCTTATTTTCTCTCTTTTCCTTCTTGTTTTTCCTCTCTTTTTATTTTCCTTTAATCTCTTGTTTTTCCTCTCTTTTATTTTTCTCTTTTTCATTTGGTTATGGTCGAATCGTATGGAGATTTGCTACGTATCATGATCCCGCATGAATCATACCAAGCGTAGTTCTTGGAGATAAATAATAAAATATTTTTTTGGATTTTCAAATTTTCATAAAAAAAAAAGCTTTGATTATAATGATGCAAAAACTAACAGGCTCAACAGAAACTAACAGACACTAATGAAAAGACAAAAATACAGTCTCAAAAATTGCATCCCTCGAAGAAATCTTCCCCATCTTTACAAGCTGTGAGAGCTCGGTATATCTCTGACACTATCATAGGGACGAGGGTTCTCTTGGCATTGATAATCAGGACTTTGACGATCCAAGCCTCCCGCAGATGAATATTCCCTTCTTTCCAGGGAAACACCATAAGGGCAAAGAAATCCACCATGAAAGTGAAACGCCTATGCTCATCCCATTTTGTTCTGTTCATTTTGCTACAAACCCCGTTTTCCGGATCGTTGAACCCTCTTACATGCCCATACCTCTAATATACAAAATGTAGAGTGGAAAAACCACTCTCCAACTCGGAGTACGGAACTCCCTTACTTATTTTTTGGCGAATCCATGAATTTGTGCGAGATAACGGTTCTTGGAGCAATCAGATGCTTATGCCTCAAACCTTCAGTACTATCCATATAACCTGCTATCTCTTCTAAGGTTGGGGTGAGTTCAAAATTCGAGAAGTGAAATAAGTTATGGGCTAGGTCCCAAAACATAACCGAAGTTTATGATATCTCCTATAGGTTTGATCTTTAATAAACAAGTGAGACCTCCCAAATGTAGACTGACCTTTTCTTGCTCCGATTTTCCCATATCCTCCCACCACATACGCAATGCCAAAAGGATCTTGTTCCTGTCTGTTATCGGCAAACTTGGACTCGTGCTTATTCTGCACATTTATTAGGTGATTAAGCAAATCAAGACTCATTCGACTCAAAAAAAACATTGTTTCCTTTTTTTGAAATTAAATATTAAAATCCGAGTTTGCAAATATGGCCTTTCCGTATCTCGAGGACGAAGATTTTAAGGCTGTGTTGGCTAACCGGACAAAAATTAAAAAATGCTCAAAGGCGGTGTTCTTGCAAAAGCAGCCTTCCGGCGCCCTTTTGGGACATTCGGCTATTTTTGACAAGAATGGCATCACCTTAATTATTTTTAACTAAAACAAAATTTTGTTCTTTTTGGGCTATTTTTGCAAAAAATGAAGAAGACCCGATAGGGGTTGCCTGCGTATCCCACACCCTGTGAGAATCAAACTAGCGTAGTTCGGGCAAATAAAACAAACTATTTTTGGAAACAAGACTTTTTTTCATTTCATTTTTCTCAAAAATTCCGCACAATTTCAGCACTATTTGGACATTGGTTTTTTTTCAAAACAGGCGATTAACTCTATTAACCCTCACACTGTTATTTCTCTTTTCTCAACTTTTCCAAATATTCATAAGCCGTTCAACATGCAAGTCTGAAGCAAATAAATGCACATGTAGCAAGTAAGATGCATCAGGATGGTCTTTTTCATTTTCGATTCACCTGTCCTAGACAGACCTACCCCTGAGTTGAGTCTCCAAAGTCAAATGCACATAATGCAATCAAATTTTCTTACTAGGGATCCGAAGGTCTTGTTAAACTAGGTTTAAAATCTGGGTGTATTATCCTAGACCTAGCTTACCCGAGCGGACAACTCGAACCAAGGAGGGGCTACATACCAGTAACCAAAAGATCATCCGGCTTTGCAACTTGTATGAACCTCGTTCTATTTGGGATATGACACTAACAAAAAGAAGCTACGAGTAGCATGCACTCCTTAGGGGAGAGAATAAGGGGTTTCTGCAACAGTTTATATACAGTCCAAATAATATCAAAGCGGTAAAAAGCAATATTTTGCACATTAGGCCCAAACATGTAATAAAATCAGATAATAAACAAAGCTAAATATAACAATTATTCTAAGCTCGAATTCTTGAACCCTGAACCAGAGATTCTGGGTTCGATCTCCAGCAGAGTCACCAGAGCTGTCACACCTCCTTTTTCCTACCCCCGGAAGGGTATTAAGGGAGTTTTTCCAATTAAAGGATAATCGAAATGGGATTATTTTATTTAGAGATTCAAAGTCTCCACTTGGGATAATTTATGGTGTCCCAAGTTACAAATTCAAATGCCGAATCGAGGAAAATATTAACTTTGTATTACAGTCCGCAAATCAGAAATTCGGGTAAGGAATTCTGTTAACCCGGGAGAAGGTGTTAGGCATTCCCGGGTTCCGTGATTTTATCACGGTCTCTCAACTGTTATAAATGGCATAATTATCTTATTTTAAATATTTTGAACCTATGTGCAATTTAACTTATAACCGCTTTATTTAATTATTTTTAAGGAAAATTGCAACGTCATTTAAAATATATCTTGAGCCGCATCACATAAATGCACCCATAGTTCGCAACATATTTTATCTAACGTTGAGATTTAGATTTGGGTCACATAAATACGCATCCGAGTTTAGGAAGGTAAATTATTAAAACAACGCGCCTAAAGCAACTACGCGTTTGCAACTTTGCGAGGGCCATGAAAATTTACTAAACGACACACCTCGAATTCTAAAGATTTGTACTCAATCAAAGCTAATTATGGGTATTCATATTTATTTTCCAAAATTTGAGAATGACTTGCGAGGTTCAAATATTATAGACACATGGGAAAAGCCCAAGGCTGGCAACAACAATAATGAGTTTCTGAAGAAAAAAAAAATACTTGGTTGACATAATAATACAACAGTTAGCCAACCCAAGATAACAGGTTAAGCCATATCCATGGCCAAGCATTCTGAACCATTTTTGTGAAACCCTTTTTTCATTTGGATGTTCAAGAACTATAACTCAGGTCTAACGACAATAACAATCCGTGCACCATTTCCATGTACCAAGAAATCAGATTAAATAAACAATTAATTTCGAACCAAGGGTGCAAATCCTGTAACTATGACAATAATGTTCTTCGGCCACCAATGGATCCCCGGTTGAACTCCTAAATATTTTTGCACACTGAAGCTGTGCAAATGATAGACACTTTACAATGTTCAATGCGTAGATGAACACAGAGATATGTGCAAAGTGACTAAGCAACATCAACACTTAAACAAGTACCGTTCCATTAGCCATCCAACAAGCAGCAACAAGTAGAGCAACAACAACAACAACTACCCAGTGTATTCCCACCAGGTGGGGTCTGGGGAGGGTAATATGTAGACGAGCCTTACCCCTGCCCGAAAGGGCAGAGAGGCTGTTTCCAATTGACCCTCGGCGAATACTGCTAACAACCAGTTATCAACAAATGACCTGTCATATGATAAGACTTCAACCTAATTCATACCTAAGGCTTACAAACATCCTTTATATCCCATAGACACAATCCTTAAAATTCGCAAAAACTTAACACAAGATCCCTCGTTAATTTCTCTTTTGGTTTTGCCCTTTCTTTTTCTTTTTCTTTCATCTGTTATACATATGATCTAGACTTGAGGATTTGTCTTCCAAAACAAACTGTCACCGATATGACCATTTATTTCAATTCAAAAAAATTGGGAGCTTCATTCACGTATATAAACCTTGAGCAAAGCATATTTTTTCAATCACCAATTAATAGTTACATACGTTTTGGAAGATAAAAGAAACAAACTACATTATTCTTGAGGGATTCAAAGGTAAAACTTTGGAAAATAGAGGAGTAATAGAGCTCAGCAGCAAGCACCACCAATATAACTCAAAAATGGCCTTGAAATCACATAATACAACACAACCAATTCTGAACTCTCAAGAAAGAACTCATTTGTTTTTTTTCAGGGATAACCAGCAACAAAACCAAGCAGAATATCCGACATGGGCAATCTGTGCAAGAAGCTGGGAGTTAATCAAAAACCATAACGAAAGACAGTACTTTAAACCCTATTTAGACAGTATTCAAAGCAACCAGTAGTTTACTCACATGATTTAATCTTCATTCTACTATGTACAGGGACTGATAATCTGGTTCAGGCCTTCTTAAAAAGCAATAAAACCAACAGGAATGCACATATACATTAGGAAGCTAATCTCAGTATATTATGGACTTGGTGACATGCTTACTATAAGATTCTCACAATGATTCAGATTCATACCAAACCTTTAAATCAACCAAGATATTCAGTCAAACATTGTATAGTGTTCTTTCAACCAAGCTAACAAACATCAGTGAGCTTCACTAGGCCTAATAGTGACAATGACAGATTTCCATTTTTTCAGATCCTATATAACTGCATTATTAAATCTGACATACTGTATAAAATAATCTCAAGTGAGGGAAATAGTAACATGGGCAATGGTATTCCCTGATTGAGAGGATAGAAAGTTCATGAGCACAGATATGGAAAGCCAAGAAAATTCAACCAAACTTATGCACAAGGAGACTTCTACCATATTTCATGGTTAGCTCAACTTTACATAACTGAACCTCAAACTTGAATTTTAAATCCAAAAAAAGGCAATCAACAGACTCGAACCAAGGTTTCAGCTACAGAATAGACATAACTCGACAGACTTTACCAAAAATCTCAGCTAGTCACAAATTGATAAGAAACTAAATTCGACCTCACTGATAAAGCTCAAATAACAGCAAAAATGGAATACTAACCTGAAGTCACAAACTTCTATTAATAATTACAGCCTTAATAATACGCCTTTCGTCTTTGAATACTAGCAAGGTTCAGCAGAAACTCAACAGAAAAATAACAGTAAACCCGAGCTTGAACTTCAATTCAGTTTTTCATCTCTTTGGAACTCTAAGACGGACTAAAAAATTTAAAAAAATGTGTATCCTTCTCTTAAACTTTGAAAGAACTCTTCAAAAAAGGAAAATGGAATCAGAAAACTAGGAGTTTTAGAAACCTTTCAACTTTTCTCTCCAAATTTTTTTACTAGAGTCCCCATCACAAAATCGGATACGGCTTCTTTTAGAGATGAATCCTTTATGAATGTGGGGCTCGAATTGAGTGAAATCAATCCAACGCCTCACACTCATCCAGCATATCATCTCCATAACCTTCCAAACGTGAGATAAAACTCAAACTTGAGTGAGAGGGGATGGGAATCTTGGGGTCAGAAACCATTAGCAACGGCAAGATGAGAGAAAAAGGGACGCGTGGGCTAGGGATTTGGGATTCATTCGCCCGAATTTGGACTGAATTGGGGCTTGGTTCGAGTGAGGACGATGATGGAACAGTGTTTGTTTGGGATTTAGGGCATGGGGAGTCTCCGTATGATTGCTCATGTGTGTATTTAAGAATGGGTCGGGTTTGGAGGGCATCTGGGTCAGAAACCATTAACAACTGCCAAAATGAGTTTTTTTTTTTCCATTTTTTAAAAAAAATAACTTAATTACTAAATAATTTTTAAAATGAAAAATAAACTCCTATATGCACGTGCAACACATCTTTTGTATTTTCCATTAATTAAAATAAATATGCACAAACAAATGCAAATAATTAATAAAAAAATGCCACAAAAATCCACAAAATTACAAATAACAAAAAGAAATTATTTTATTTTGAAACTATAGAAGTAATTCATATAGGGCAAAAATCACGTGCTCACAACGAGTATCTATACGTTAGTGTCGAGCATGACCGTGAGTCTTAAATTGATAGTTGTTGTGTTCTTAATTGATACTACGGATGATTTAATTGATGATTCTCGATACTGAGCAAGGATTTTGCTTATTTTCATGGATCTTATTTATTAATGTATTGGTATTAATTAAGCTGGGTCAGAGTTGAGTTAAGATTGGTTATTGTTGATACTGCCTTGTCGGGATTTTTGCTTTCATATTATTGTTCCCTTTCTGGGAAGTTATTATATTGCTCTTGTTCCTTTGCCGGGATTCTTGTGATTTTGTGTTGGAATGAAATGGGAGCGGGTCGTACGCCCACCACAAGATATGATGAAATGGGAGTGGGTGATACGCATACCACATGATTTAATAAAATGGAAGCGGGTGGTTCGCATACCACGAGATTTAAAGAAATGGGAACGGGTGGCACGCCTACCACAAGATATAATAAAATGGGAGCGAGTGGTACACCTACCACAAGATATGAGAAATGGGATCGGGTTGCACGCATGCAACAAGATGTGAACCAAAAGTGAAATCTGCATTTGTTTCCTTATCCTAATTAAAAGTTAAATTTTGGTTTCCTCATAATTTTCTTGAGATTCCGCCTTATATGTTATTCCCCAAAGCATGTTTCCCCTCCCCAACTTTAATTGTTTATTTCCGACTATCTTTTCAATGTGTGTATGTATGTGTGTGTGTGTGTATATATATATATGTAACTGCACAGGTTTATCTGGAGTCTGGTCCTAGCCTCGTCACTACCTCGCCGGGGTTAGGCCAGGCACTTAACGGCATATGAGGTCGGTTGAGCTGATGCTGCACTCTGCACTTATATGAAGATACCGGAGCACCATTTGGTCAGTAGCAGTAGGGGAGCCAGCTTTTAGTCCACCAAAATTCTGAGGTAGTCCTACAGGAATCCGTAGGCCCAGCGTCTCTTCTATCTGTTTTTATGTTCTGCTATCATTTGTACCGGAGACAGACTATGTTTTTTATTTCAAAAACTTATCTGTAGTAATCATAGATAGTCGGTGAATGATGCGACACCAGTTTCTGGATAGAGACATATGTTGACTTTTCGCGTTATTTTGGTTTCATATTTGTCTAAGTCTTATGCTTATCTCATATTCCGCTATTATTTAAATGCTTATTACTTGTTAATATAAGTTGTAAAAAGATTAAAACAAAAGATTTAAAGATTTCTAATTTTGAGGCTTGCCTAGCTTCTACGGGTAGGTGCCATCACGACTCTCGAGGGTGTAAAATTCAAGTCGTGACAAGTTATAACCACCCAAAGTGGTAACATTTCTATGTCTTGTCATGATCAAATTCATGTATGACTGTGGGCAAAGAATTAAAAACTCGTCCCATTGAATTTGCTTCTTTCTCATTCCGTTAAGAGAATGTGATAACAATATGTGATAAGTCTGAAAGAAGACAAAAGTATTGTAACAACCCGACCGATCATTTTGAGCTCTAGCGCATCGTTCAGTCGTTTGAGGCCAGGAGCAGCTTCACTTTAGGTATTATGACTTGTACGCATGGTCGGAATTGAATTGCGGAAAGCTCGGAGTTGATTTGGGAAGAGAATTCTCATTTCAGAAGCTTTAAGTTGAAAGAATTAACTAAGATTGCATTTCAGAGTAAACGACCTCGGAATCGGGATCTGAAAGTTCCAGCATGTTTGTATGAGACTTGGGCATATGCCCCTATCGGGTTTTGGATGACCCGGGAGCGTTTTGGTGCTTATTGTAGAAGTTAGCATTTTGGAAGTAAATCTCATAAGTTTGGCTTGAAGTGAATTTCAGTGCTATCGATGTCCGTTTGGGGTTTCGAGTCCGGAAAAAGCTCTGTATGGTATCTGGAGTTGGGAGCGCGATCGTAAGTGAATTCGGAGGTCTGTAGGTCATTTTGAATTCATTTGGTTAAAGAAAGAAATTTGAGGGTTTTTCAGAAGTTTGACCGGAAGTGGACTTTTTGATATCGAGATCGGAATTTAGTTTCAAATATTGGAGCAAGTCCGTAATGTTGAATATGACTTGTGTAAAAATTTTGAAGTCAATCGAACGCGATTTGATAGGTTTAAACATCAAAAGTAAAAGTTTGAAATTCTAAAGTTCATAAAGCTTAGATTGGAGATCAATTCGTGGTTTTAGCATTGTTTATATGATTTGAGGCCTCAAGCAAGTCCGTAATATGTTTTGGGACTGGTTAATATGATTGGTTGGGGTCCTGGGGGTCTCGTGTGGATTCTGGATGGTTAACGGATCGAAAATAGAATTTTTGGAAGGCTGAAGTTGTTGGTTGTTGATATAACCACACCTGCGATAATTGGGCCGTAGGTGCGGAGCCACAGAAGCGGCTAGATGATCCGTAGATGCGATCGAGCAGTCGCAGAGGCGGAATCGCACATGCGGTGGTTGAATCGCAGAAGAGGAAGGGAAGGCCTGGTGATATATCCGCAAAAGCGGTAGAAGTGTCGTACCTGCGGAACCGCAGAAGCGGTCAACGGACCGCATGTGCAGAAGTGCTGGAGGCAGAATGGTTCTTTTAAAAATCGAGATTTGGCCATTTTCTCTTATATTTTCTTGGCTTGGGTGATTCTTGGAGGGTTTCAATAGGGGATTTTCATCATCAACGATAAGGTAAGCTATCCCTACCTATCTTTAGTTAAATACATTAATTATGTACGGATTTGAGCATGAGATTTATAGAAATTTAGGGTTTGAGGGAAAACCTAGAAAATTGATATTCTTGGAATTTGACCATGATTTTGGGCATGAAATTTAGAGTAAATTATATATATGAGTTCGTGAGGTTATGGATATGCTTATCCTTCGAAAAATTTTGGAATTCAGGCACGTGGGCTCGAGGTTTTTTGTCAACTTTTCGATCGGGGTTAGGAATTGTTATAAATTGGATTGTAATGAGTAATTGAACATTTATTAATGGATTTGCATAAATATTGGCTAGTATTGGAGCATTGTGCATCGATTCGAGTTTTCGGAAGAGCGTGGAATGCTGGTTATGGATCTTCGGAGTGAGGTAAGTCTCCTTCTAAGCTTGTAAGAGGGAATTGTCCCTTTATGTGATATTAATTGCTTGTGTGCTCCTATTTATGGGGGCTACGTACACATAAGGTGGCGAGAGTCCCTGCGTAGCTACTATTATGTTTAAGTCTGGGTAGTCTAGGACCCAAAGGCATGCTATACTTGGATTATTTGTAATCTTATTGACAGTTTGAATTGCTTAAATCAAATCAAATTAATAAATGAATTTCTAAAAAGATTTAAACTCTATTTTCTTAAATTGTTAAAAGAGAATTGGTTTTCTCAGATAATTATTCCCTAATGACCTCTTGATTGACTCTGTGTCTGTGTTTAAATAATGGAACGGGCCGAACGCCTCTGTAGATTAAATAGATGTATATATGGTTCACGTAATTCGACCCTCTGGCATTGCACTGTTTAAATATTGTTGGATCGGGTCGTTGCGCATTCTTGTATTGCTTGCCTGAGAATCATAAATGTTGATATTTTCCTTTCCTTGTCGACATAAATTGATAAAGATAATGAAAAGTAAATCTTGGAAATCTTTTATTATTTGAGAGATGTTTACCCACTTTACGGCTTTATGAGTTACAATTGCTATAGAAAATCCATGATTTATTCACATCTTTACTATATTATTATTGGACCACTAGCAAGTGCCGAAGTCGACCTCTCGTCTCTGCTTTTTCGAAATTAGACGGGATACTTGATAAGTACACGTTATTTTTGTACTCATGCTACACTTGCTGTGCATTTTTGTTGCACATGCATCTCTAGTGGTCTAGTGGGAGTAGTAGCATGGTTGATACGGAGACTTAGGTGAACTGCATTTTACGAGACGGCCTGTATCCAGCAAATCTCTTTCAGATTACTATATTTATTTTCTGCCCAATATTATATTCGGACGGTTGTTGTATTATATTATTTCTTAGATACTGCTTAGGCACTTGTGACACCAGGTTCTGGGAGTATTTGGATTTATTTAGAATTTTTAAAGGTTGTTAAATATTTCATTGTTTATTCAAAAGAACTTACTATGTATTGTTTTAAAAGTATAAAAGAAGTATTTTCAGAAATATTTAAACGAGAATTTAATCAAGTATTTTGATTGGTTCGCCTGACAGCGGTGTCCGGCGCCAATACGACCCTTAGTGGATTTCGGATTGTGACAATTATTATTGGTGTGGACATGGAAATAGACGAAATTATAATCGTCATCATCGTGGCAATGAGAATAATCAGGATTCTCAAAATAGTCCTTCACTCTGTGAAAGTAATGTTTGTCATCGATTTGACATGAGATTTTTTAAAGTACATATAAATGATTATGGTCCATTCATGATGTGAATGTGATAACATGTGATTTATGAATACATATTCACTTGGAAGAATATGAGCATGTTAGTGGTATATACCACACTCACCTCTAGAAGGAGGTTTGAGTGAAAACAAAAAAAATAATGTCATTATTATGACATAAGTAATTATTGGTCATGTACTTATTGTACGCCAAAATATTTTGGCATTGTGATTATTAAAAGACAATGGTAATGCAAGAAACAGATCTTGCATATAATTTTGACCATAACCATAATGGTATAACTTTCTTTTTAAAAGATATGCGAGCCTTATCCCTATCCCAAAAAGTAGAGAAGTTGTTTCCGATAAACCCTCGGCTCAAGGAGATAAAAAAGACAATAGATCAATATCATAAACAGAAAATATATTCAACATATGGATGTTGATGAATATGTGGTACTACAATATTAATTGAGAACTCTACAAGAGGCAATTATACTATTTTGGAGAAACACAATTGACTGTTAATAAGGTATTGTGTTGTAGTAAGTCTCAAAGAAACTTATTCATTTCCAAAGTATACGTGAAAGCAGTTGATTATATTGAGACTATAAATAAAGAAAAGATTTAATATCATATATTAATACAACTTGTAGCGGAGTAATATGTATGTAAAAAGTTATCTGCTTTATTCTCCATTTTGTACTACTCAAAAAAAGTGCCACAATAGAGTAGAACTTTATTGATATAAAAACTCATATCATTATAAACTTGGAGTTTATTCATAATTGCACACAGCATGGTGTAAACCTGAAGTTTACCAATATTAATAATTTCTCCAATTTTCATAATTGGTTTAGCCATTTATTTAAGCATGATGTGCAAAATAACAGAGAATTCACATGGGTAAATATTAAAGAACTTTCTAGCTCTTTACAAATTCTCTTATATTGTTTGTTCTTATTCATTAATAGACCAATTAAAATTGGGATTGAATCCCATGAATTTGAAAATATCAAAGATGAATATGGTCTCATTCACCTGCCATGTATACCACATAAGTTGCACCTATGAGATGGTTACATGTGCGATTATTGTTAACCCGCAACATGGCCGGCGTTTGAGAGCTAACTTGCTCAATAATTTAATTTCGAGCATCAATTCCATAGTTTCTATTCAAGAAGTTATCTTGATATGGTGGTTTACATTACAGTTGGTTTAGCAAAATAATTTATTGAATGTCTCCACTTAATAGCTAAAATATTGCTTATGAGAACAAAGTTATCTATATTAGTTTGATATAGGTTATATACGAAAGTATATTACATTCTCCCCCCACAAATGGTTCAGGGTCAAGAATCAAATAATTTCATCTTATTATTATTGATGTGCGGTGTATATTTTGATTAACAGCATAACGCACAAAAATGGGTTCTCAAAGTTGAGGAAACAAGTTAGTTTTTCTAACATGAGGGAGAGACATGATAAAAGATGAGAAGACGTTACGTGGAATGAATTATCATGTGTACATTTAGATCTTCGAATAAATAATATGAACTTGAAGTTCATAAAAGGACAATTCATTTGCAATATAATGCAAAGCATGCCAGGCGCATTTGCTGACCCAAAGAAAGTAACCATATTCTCATTGCAAATGCTCCTATTAAGTCCTAGAAGGACAGAGTCTATGGTACGGTTAAAGCATATAGACAAATCAGTTTCAAATAAGCTTCTTAATAAAGAAGATGAGCAAATGATCAAAATGATCATAATGAGGAGGCAAGTGATCTAGAAGATCACATGACATAACTGTGATGACCCAAATGTTCATCATTTGTTTTAGAATCCGAATCCGGGTTTTGAGGCCTTGAAAACCTCATTTTCCTTTTCCTCAATTTGTGTGCGCATTCCGGATGCATTTTCGGAAAGCCTTTATGTGAAATTTAATAAAAATATTTAATTTGGACTTTATAATTGATTAAAGTTGACTTCGGTCAATATTTTTGTTAAACGTACCTGGACCCATAATTTGACGGTCATGTAGGGTCCATAGTAAAATATGAGACTTGGGTGTATGACCAGAATCAAATTCCATGTCCCTAGACCAAGAAATAAATTTTTGAAGAAAATTATTTGTTGGAAAATATAAGGATTTTTAACAATGGAATAGTGTGCGATCTCATTGGTATCGGGGCCCGTATTTGGATTTCGGAGCTCGGTGCAGGTCCATTATGGTAATTGGACATTATCTATAAAATTTGATGAAAACGGAAGAGATTTGATGTAATTTGGACCCTTGGTTGAGAAAATAGAAATTTGAATTTGTCACGCCCCAAACCTTGGACTGGACGTAACACGGCATTCGGTGCCTAACTATATGTGAACGAGCGAACCAACTAGGTGGCTGAATCAACATGTGATATCATCACATGCTGAATGCGGAATATAAACTAACACATGCTGATATACTAAAAGTCTGGATGATATAAATAAAAGTGCGAAAATACTAATACAAGTCTGAAACATATAAGTAGCCAATATTGCTTAACATAAAAAGCCTGAGGCTTTGTCTAACTGTTACTCTATTCTATGAAACCTATAATGAAGTACTGAAGACACTGCCTCTCTATAAATACCGAAAGATTGTAAAGTAATGATAATGCCCCAAAAGAACTTAGGATCACCAAATAGCTGGTGCGAGAATCGTAGCGCTTTGAATCATCATTTGCATCTTGAGATGCAGGCTTGGGGCAAAAGGGACGTCAGTACATTTGAATTGCGCTGGTATGTAAAGCAACGGAAAGAAAAAATTATAAATGCTAAAACTGAAACTAAGCTGATAATTGAGAATTGATAATTGATAACTGAAATGCTAACTATTGAAACTCAAACTGAAATAACAATTGATAACTGATAACAGAACTGATAACCGATAACTGAAATGATAACTGGTAACTGAAATGATAACCGATAATTGATCTGAACAAAGGAAATAAGGTTATGAATACGCCCTCTTCTAAATGATGAATAACATGTTTATTTGAATAAGCTACGGCCTCAGGCCCAATATATATGTGCACAAGCTACGGCCTCAGGCCCAAGTATACGTAAACATAACTACAGCCTCATGCCCAAAATGCATAAAGCATAAACTACAGCCTCAAACCCACACATGCATAAAGCATAAACTACGGCCTCAGGCCCAAGTATGCATAAAGCATATAAACTACGGTCTCATGCCCAAATACAGGTGTTCAACATTTATGAATTTAAAATCAGGAACTGAGAATCATACTGAAATACATGATAGTGAAGTACTGAATCACACTGAGTTACATGATATTGGAATACTGAATCACATTGAGTTACATAATACCGGAATACTAGATCACACTAGGTTATATAATACTGAATAAGAGTAGACTGAGACATGTATTCGTGAACTGATTATGAATACTGAAATTTCAACTGTTTATTGCATACTGAGTAATTTATACTAAGACTCAGGGGCATCAAAACCAAGTCTATATTGAATACGCACCAAGCTCACGACATTCAGAATGAAAGTCATGAATGATTTATGAAGCTAGAGAATAGAATTTCTATAACTATTCAAGGGACTAGGCAAAACTCTATTTATGAGGCAATTTGTAACGTCGTAAAAGAAACGTAGTGTAGGGAGAATTATTAACATTCCCTAACATAGAGAGTTAGCCTCACATACCTTAACTTTGTTCCCTTGAGCGTGATGCAACGTTTGCCAACCCTTTCAACTTTATTCTATAATAATACAAGTCAAAGGGATTCCATATTAGCTATGATGCTCATGTTTTGGTCACTTAAACATTTTATCAAACACTTGGTAAAAATAAAGCTTCATAGTCCTTATTAATAGTGTTTCTACACATAACAACCCATTCTCTTGTTTATAGATAAATTCTAAAGTCTCAAATGACTATAATCAACATTATTCTTCGTCACCTATAAGGTAAACAATACCCTTAACCAATAATATCAACACCCCAACCCTATAATCGTTCATAATTTTCAATCAAATCCATCAACTCATATCTCGTGAACTAGGGTTTATAATCATTAAACCAATGCTAGAATCAATTAGAGGGTGAAAACATTATCTTTTTGAAGTTCAAATCATTTGAATTCGAGTTAGGCTTTCTTCTCTTAACAATGATGTCTCAGTCGAATATCTAATGATATGGAGGGTTTACCCATGTTAATAAGATGTTCAGAAATTGAAATTAACTTATAATCACCATTAAAACTTACCTTGGTTGGTGGAAGGACCCTTAAGGAGTTAGGTTTTTGAGAGTTCCCCTTTCTAGAGTAAGTTTTTATGTTTTGGGGATGTGGGGGGCGAAATATGGCTAAATACGATCCCTCACAAGTGCGCTCATGAACCTGAAGACCTAATCTCACTACTGACCGCGTAAAATGGCAGTAACACTACCAAAAAACAAGCGCGGTCGCGCTAGGGGCGCACTACAAGGTGCGCATATTGCATACTATTCGATAAAATGCACATAACGTTTTTCACAGAGATCTGCTAGAGCTCCATAATATATAGTTGGAAAGATATTTCAAAAGCCTACTACTTTTGTGTTTTGAGTTTTCCTAAATTCCTTACACATTTTCACTAAAACCTACTGGAAGACAGACCTTCTGTAAACTTACTCGATTTATCAAATCTTATGCACCTTACTTTCCATCTTGATTTTGAAACAACTATTTTCAACCATAATCATTCCTATAGGACTTCACATGTTCAAAATATAACCTTACTACTCCTTTAACTCATTCATACCTAAGCCAAATTTACGGGGTGTTACATTATCTCCCCCTTGGAATCATTCATCCTCAAATGATTGTCCTAACTGTAACTTATGCTAACACCGGACCTTAAACGGATCTGGTGAAAACATGAACTTTCATTAACACTTGTATACTAAACTAAATGAATACATGATTATTGAACTGAATGCCTACTGCATTGACTGAATATTGGTCTATCATGGATACGTGAATACTAAACTAACATAGATATATGAATATTGAACTAGCACGAATATTGGAGTAATCTGAGAACTAAGCTGGCATGAATGTCTAAGTACTGGACTAGCATGAGTAGTTGAGTATTGAGCTGACATGAGTATATGAGTAGTGACAAGAATAACTGAGTACTGGACTAACATGAGTATCTGAGTATTGGAAACTTGAATGTTATAACATGACACGTGAAATACTATTGTACCACCACTAATTATGATGGAAACTCCAACTCACAAGCTAATTGACCGATCCTTCGCAAGAATCTATATGTCATAATATAGCAGGGACTATACTTTCCATTTTTCCCAATTCTCATAACGTTTTTCATAAGCGAAAGATTCAGAAACACCCAATCATCAACTTAAAACTCTAGGTCTCTATGACATACGCTCGAATACAACTTTTGGCGGCTCTAGGTTTTCTTCAAATGCTCTTTAATCAAATTAACTTTCTCTGAATGCTCTTGAATCAATGTAACTTTCTCTATAGTCTGATAGACTAAATCGGTTCCTAACAACTCCACTTCTCCAACTTCGAACCAACCAATTGGTGATCTACACCTTCGTCCATACAGAGCTTCGTACGGTGCCATCTTGATACTAGAATGGTAGGTTATTATTGGCAAGGTCAATGAGAGGTATGTGATCATCCCAATTAGTTTTAACATCAAGGACATATCCTCAAATGTTTGAACAATGCACTCCGCCTGGCCATCTTTCTGAGGATGAAAAATATGTGCCTAATTATTTCTGAAAGAACTTCTAAAAGTTCATTTTAACTAAGCACCACAATTCGAAATGACGAACAACGGAGTCCCATACATCAAATGATTTCTTGAATGTAAAACTTGGTATAATCTTCTACTGAATATGTATTTTTTTACTGGCAAGAAGCGTGTTGACTTGGTAAGTCGATTCATGATCATCCAATCAAGTCATGCTTTTAAAATGAGCAAGATAATCCTGCTATAAATTTCCATATTTACCATCTCCACTCAAAAGTATGTGTATTCTGTGATAAAAACACTAGACTTTCTACTGCTCGACTTTCACTTGCTAGCAATTTGACAATTGGCCACAAAGTCTGCGACGTTCTTTTTCATGTCGTTCAACCAATAAATCTCCTTGGTGATGATTCATATTTGGGCAACCTGGATGGAAAGAATACCAGGAATTATGGGCTTCTAACATGATCTTCCCTCGTTATGTCCAATTATGTCAGAGACACACGATCTATCTTGGTACCTCAAAGTACCATCATCTCCCCCTTATTCAAAAGCCATAATTTTGTACTTGTGAATCTATTCTTTCCACTGCAACACGTAGGGATCATCAAATTGTTTCTCCTTCTCTTCGGCTACTAAAGGGGAACAAGTCCTGTTGTAGACAACAACTCTGTCATCTTTAGAGTCTAAAGTCAAACTCTTATCTTGGCTAGTGAAATTCTTTCACCAGAGTTCTCTTATCTACCTCAATCATGAGTTATACTTGCCACACTTTATCTTCTCAAGCACTTCCGGAAATTATTGTGAGCTAAATCTATACCCCGAAGATTAAAGTCTCGTGCAATGGCACTACCCTTGTGATACATAATTGGGATGATTTTATAGGTTTTCTACGATCACTTTATCATCAATAACTAAGCTCTGTGATCATTCTACTCACTTTGTGTTTCTTACACATGCTATACATAATCCCTGTGGTAATTATACAATTTTTCCTCATTATCGAACTGACTTTTTTTTCATATCTCATGCTAACTATTTGGGTTTCAAATCTCTAACTACACTTACTGGTGGTTTTCACATCACCCATTAGATCAAAGGTCTTATACTTGCAGATCCTTCCTTTTTTTTTGTTGGGATCCAAATTACTTTCTTATTTCAGCAATTCTTTGCACTCTATGTCAATGATTACTCATCTTCCAACTTACTTCTGAGCTAGGAAAACTAAATTATTCACATAACGGAAAAATAATGTATTCACAACTATCATACATACTCTTAATTATTTAACTCTGCTCATACTGTCAATCCTGGAGAAAACCCCTTTCGATAACTCTTAAAGGATATTTTTTTGTAGCTTGCTCTCTCCCTGCCTAGCTGATTGTTTTCCCACCATCACCGTACTTCATATTTAACTTGAAATCTTTGGGTTCTAACACACGTTCGGTATTTCAAACTGTCATCCACTCACTAGAGTTAACATGGCTAAGTAAATCAAATTGTACCTCTACTAGCTCTGCTGAAATTGCTAATGTTCTGTATAAACTCAAAATATACTTATTATTCTTTTACTAAACACCTACTAGAATAATGTTTTCTTGTTCTACTTTGGATGACTAATGTGAGGAATAAGGTTATTTCTAACTTCCCTCATCATCCAACCCTATTCTCTGGTCGCATACTATCTTTTTTTTTTCTAAACTATGTGCATAGATCACACTTAGGGAATTCATCTGTCTTAAACAAAATTATAATATCTAACCCCAAACTTTTTATATAATACAAAATCATATCATACTTTAAACATCCGTGTTAATCACTTAGTCACATAACCTGAGGGGAACTTCCATATCTTTTTTCTTACATCAATAGTTACTTCTTATTGTAGCATACTAGCATGGTACTTCTAGTTCTGATTTGAATAAATCTAAACAACTTAATCATTCCCTAAAATTCAATATTGGCTACTCTTGGTTCTCATTGTATACATCATATCTTCTAGCCATTTGCATGAGTTGTACGGAATCACATTTTTGGTAGTAACAAATATTTCTAACTCCTAGGTATTTTGCCCTTATGCTCTTTTCTATCCAAAACTATAGTGACCAATGTTAGGGTCTGATATCTGAGTTATCATTATCCAGCTTGTAACTCCATTTTCAAGAATTAAATAAAGTTGTTCTTGGAGGTAAAACACATACAAATACACTACAATGCACAAACTTATCCTTCAAAGTATACCATTATTTAATAAATCACTTTTTGCGCCATCCGGTGAATCTTCGATCTTAATCCAAACCTAAAATATGAGAAGGTTTCTCTATAATGATTGATACTTACATTTTCTTTGAGAACCCATATGCATCACTGTATACTCACCAGTAAGCAGAATTTTGATACACTATTTATTAGAGAACTAGTATTTGGATAACTGATATTTGGCATACCAAACAACCATAAACTTGCTAGCTTAAAGGCCACTAACCGGTAACTTAGATAAACTGATAAGCACAAAACATGATAACTGTTTTTGTACTTTTTGATAAGGTTATTCTCTAATATGTACTACTATTCATTGCATCCCACTTCCAACATTCTCTCAAGTCTCATTTGTTACTAACTTGTACTCCATAATTATATCCCAGTGGGAAATCCTCTCTAGGACCTTAGGTTTCTCCTACGCGTCGCTTGGGCATCCAATATGTTTAAAAATCTATAGGAAGAAAAGGTTTATTTCTCTAAGCTATAGGGCACGATTTAGAGTAGAAAGAGATGAGACAATCCTGGATGTCTTGGTAGTTAACCATTTATATGAGTGGCCGGCACACACATATAAAGGAAACTCCACTAGATACAGATTCATAGACTCCCTAGGACTCTTGAACCTAGTGCTCTGATACTAAGCTTTGTCACGCCCGAACCTAGGCCTAGACGTAACACGGAACTCGGTGCCTAACTACATATGACCGAGCAAACCAACTAGCTTGCTGAATTAACATGTGCCATCATAACATACTGAATGCGGAAGATAAACTAACACATGCTGATATACTGAAAGTCTGGATGATATAAATAAAAGTGCGAAAATACTAATAGAAGTCTGAAATATATATGTAGCCAATATTGCTTCACATGAAAAGCCTGAGACTTTGGCTAACTTTTACTCTAGTCTATGAAGCCTCTAATAAAGTACTGAAGACGCTGACTCTTTCTAAATACTGAAAGACTGTAAAGTAATGATAATACCACGAAAGAACTGGGGATCACCAAATAGCTGGTACGAGAATCCTAGCACTTTGAATCATCAACCTGTAAATCATTACCTGCATTGTGATATGTAGGCCCTGGGCAAAAAGGGACGTCAGTACATTTGAATTGCACTGGTATATAAAGCAACCGAAGGAAAGAATTATAAATGCTGAAACTGAAACTAAGCTTATAACTGAGAATTGATGATTGATAACTGAAATGTTAACTATTGAAATTGAAAATGAAATAATAATTGATAACTAATAACTAGTAAATAAAATGATAATTGATAATTGAACTGAACAAAGGAAGTAAGGTTATGAATAAGGTTACGAATACTCACTCTTCTAAATGATGAACAACCTGTTTATCTAAATAAGCTACGGGCTCGGGCCCAATATATATGTGCACAAGCTACAGCCTCAGGCCTAAGTATACGTATACATAACTACGACCGCAGGCCCAAAATGCGTAAAGCATAAACTACGGCCTCAGGCCCAAATTTAGATGTTCAACATTCATGGATTTAAAATTAGGAACTGAGAATCATACTGAAATACATGATAGTGAAGTACTGAATCACACTAAGTTACATGATACTGAAATACTAATCATATTGAGTTACATAATAATGGAATATTGGATCACACTGGGCTACATAATACTAGAATACTGAATAGGACTAGACGGAGACATGTATTCTTGAACTGATTATTAACACTGAATTTTCAACTGTTTATTGCATACTCCGTAATCTATAATAAGACTCGGGGGAATCAAACCCAAGTCTATATTGAATACACACTGACCTCGCAACATTCAGAATGAAAATGATGAACGAGCCATGAAGCTAGAGAATAGAAGTTCTACAACTATTCAAGGAACTAGGCTAAACTCTATTTTTTAGGAAATTGGTAACGTCGTAAAAGAAACGTAGTGTAGGGAGAACCATTAACATTCCCAAACTTAGAGAGTTAGCCTCACATACCTTAACTTCCTGCCCTTGAGAGTAATACAATATTTTTCAACCCTTTCAACTTTAATCTATAGCAATAAAGGTCAAAGGGACTCCATATTAGCTATGATGCTCATGTTTTGGTCACTTAAGCATTTTATCAAACACTTTGTGAAAATAAAGCTTCATAGTCCTTATTAATGGTGTATCTACACCCAAAAACCCATTCTATTGTTCCTAGATAATTTCTAAAGTCTCAAATGATAATAATCAACATTATTTTTCATCACCCATATGGTAAACAACACCCTTAACCAATAATCAACAATCAACACCCCAACCCTACAACCATTCATGCTTTTATATCAAACCCATCAACTCCATATCTCATGAATTAGGGTTTATAATAATTAAATTAATGCTAGGGTGAAGACATTACCTTTTTGAAGATCAAACCATTTGAATTCGAGCTCTAGGCTTCCTTCTCTCAACAATGATGTCCCAATCGATCATCTAATGATATGGAGGGTTTATCCAAGTTTATAAGATGTTGGAAAAATGAAATTAACTTAAAATCACCATTAGAACTTACCTTGGATGGTGGAAGGACCCTTAAGGATTTAAGTTTTTTAGAGTTCCCCTTTCTACAGCAAGTTTTTATGTTTTGTGGTTGTGGGGGACAAAATATGGCTTTAAAACAACCCCCCACGAGCGTTCACATTCACCTGAAGACCTGACTATGCTAATGACCACACAAAACGGCAGTAACACTGCCTCAAAACAAACACGGCCGCGCTAGGGGCGCGCATATCGTATATCACTCTGTAAAACGTGCATAACTGTTTTCACATATATACTTTCAAGCTCTATAATATATCGTAGGGAATAAATTTCAAAGTCCTACAACTTTTATCTTTTGATTTTTCCTAAATTCCTTACATATTTTCAATAAAAATTGCTGGAAGCCAGACCTTCTGCAAATTTAGTCTATTTTGTCAATTCTTATGCACCTTACTTTCCATATTGATTTTGAAAAAAACTATTTCCAACCATAATCATCCCGATAGTACTTCACATGTTCAAAATATAACTTTACTACTCCTTTAACTCATTCATACCTAAACTGAATTTACGGGGTATTATTGAACTATCTTGTGAAATTCATGTGTTTTTGTGTTAAATTCGTTGTTTAAGATGTTATCTTGACGATGTGATTGCACGAACAAGTACATATAATGTTTTTAGACTTGTATGCATATTTTGTTTTGATCCTCGAGGCCTTAGGTAAGTTATGGATAGGCCACAGGGTGTTTTGGACTTAGGAAAAATATAGCCGGTATGCTTCAGCTGTTGCATGCCTTCAATCTCGCAATTGCGAGACCAGGCTTCACAATTGTGAGCTTCACAAGATTAGAAATTCTGATGCAAATGCGACCAAATGATTGGGACAGCAAGTTCACATTTGCGAACATCCCTTTTGTATTTGCGAAGTCAACAGGGAGGGTCAACCTTCATAATTGCGATAAATTGTTTGCAATTGCGACAGTAGCAGGCATGCAGCATATTTGCAATTGCAAAGCCTGTCTCGCATTTTTGAGCTTCGCAATTGCGACGTCTGCAACTTTAAAATGAAACTTGGACAGGATTTTCACACATTTTACACATCTCTTAAATCCTAAAACCCTATAGGTGATTCTCCCAAGACAAAATATTCCCCAAACCTTTGATAAGTAATCCTAATCCATTTTATTTCACTTTCCCATAACATTTCATGAATTTCCAACCAAACATCTAAGATTTATATGGTATAAATTCGGGGTTTGGGTAGAACTAGAAATTTTTATAAATTGGGTTTTAGACCTCAATTTGAGGTTGGTTTCCAAAATCAATTGTATATTTGGGTTCAGGGGTGAATGGGTAATCGGGGTTTGGTCCGAATTTTGAGTTTGGACTAAGTGGGCCCGCGGTCGAGTTTTTTAATTTTTGGAAAATGTTGGAAAATCTATAATTAAGCGTGGGAATTGAGTTCTTTAGCATTTATTGATGTTGTTAAGTTAATTATGACTAGATACAAGCGGATTGGAAGTGAAACCAATAAGTAAAGCGATAATTAAGGCTTGATTGTTGGCCGTGGAATCGAGGTAAGTGTTTGTTCTAACCTTAGCGTAAGGGAATAGTTGTTGATGTCTTAATTGCTACGTGTTAGTATTGAGTTCGACGTATAGGTGTAATGCGAGTATCTATACGTTGATGTTGAGCATGCAAGTGAGTCTTATATGATGACCATTGTGTCGCTTATCATATACTTTCATGCTTAAATTGATGGTTCTCTATGTTGAGCAAGTTTTATAATATTTTTTGGGGGTATTTAATCAGTTTTGAGTATTGACTCAAGTTGAGACTTACTTTGTGAAGTTATCTGTTGAAATAAGATTTGTTATTATTGATTCCCTTGCCAGGATGTTATTGTTTCTTCTGGGTGAGGAATAGTGTAAAGCACGAAGGGTGATATCATGCATGAAATTGTGAGTGAGTGTTATTGCACAAATAGTGATGTTGTGCCGATATTGTAAGAGTTAATGCATGAAGGGTAATGTCATGCCATGGTTATGATAATTAATACACGAAGGATGATGTCGTGCCATAATTATGAGAGGTAATGCATAAAGGATGATGCTGTGCCATTTCTGTTGTTTCATATGGTAAGGACGAGAGTAAAAGTAAGAAGGGTGATGATGTGCACATATTACTATTTCATTATTCCTGTTGGTTCAAACATGGTGTTTACTTTACTTCTCTATTGAATTACTGTTAGAATTTTATATTCCCTGCAACATGTTTTCCCTTCCCATCTTTATTTGCTACTTTTTGTGTTATTGTTGTTCTGCTCGTATATAATTTAACTGCACAGGTTTATATGGTTGTTGGGTCCTAGCCTCTTCACTACTTCGCCAAGGTTAGGCTTGACACTTACCAGTACATGGGGTCGATTTTACTGATACTGCACTTTTCATTTTTGTGCAGATTTTGATGCCGGGCTTTGTGAGTAGATTTGAGGTTGTTGCCTTCAGTTCAGGGATACCCAAGGTAGATCTGCCGATGTTCGCAGAGCCCGGAGTCCCCATTTCCTCTATTTTTATTTTTCCTATCTCTTTCTCTGTTGAGAACTGGTGTAATTCTTTTAGAACAATATTTGTAGAATTTCTTAGACGTTCGTAGATTGTGACACCAGATCATTGGGCTAGTTATGTATTAGAGTTGTTGAATTGATGTATCACTTCAGTATTCTATATTTGTCTGGTTTTAGTTGTTATTTGATTCTGTCTTGATTAGTAGTAAATATGGTAAAAATGTAATTGTCGGCTTGCCTAGCTTTCAAGAGTAAGCCCCATCACGATTCCCGACGGTAGAAAATCTGAATCGTGACAATAACACTCCATAAAATCTCAGGAGATGTTCAGGTACCTGAAAATATGAATAAAGAGATCTTTATGTCATATCTTTATGATAAAATATTGGAACCGATATAAAATGTTCGTCGACAACATCTATGATAGTGCTAAGTATAGATGAGGATCTTGGGTTTGTCGAACACAGACACAAAAATTTTGGCCAAATAGAAGAGACGCAATTCGAATAAAATTGGTTTCATATGAAAGATATGGATTTGGACATGCAGTTCAAACACTTGAAAGTATAAAGTCAATGGTATGTGCAACCAGTTTTCGATATCTTATTTGTCTTTCATGACATGAAAACTTGATATGCATCTAATTAAAGTCTATTATATGACTTATATGATAATCCTTGAAGGATTTAAATTGCTTGAATCATATACAATTCGTGTTCTTGAAGTATCACATTCTCAGTGCATTTTATGCACAAATGTATCTTGCTATAATTATAAGCATGATAATGTGATAGCGAGGATTTTCAAGGTATAACATATTCATTGGAGTTAATATGGCCATTTCATTCATCAATTCTCTGTCGACATCAACCTTCAATAAGCAAATGTACACAATTAGGATGTGAAGGCTCAAAGACGTGAATTGATGCTCTCATTAGGGGGAGAATATGCATTGTACTCTTTTTCCCTTACAAGGTTTAGTCCCACTGGGTTTTCCTTGCTAGTTTTTTAATGAGGCACCCAAAAAGCATATTGTTAAATATGTGCACTCTTTTTCTTTCTCTAGAATTTTTTCCCACTGAGCTTTATTTTAGTTAAAGTTTTAACGAGGCACATTATCTGGTAAATAGACATCCAAAGGGGAATGTTATAAAAAGAATTGTATTTATGGTGAATATTTATATTTTAGAGAGATCTTAGGGTTTGTTATTTGGTGCACTTCTTCCATATAAATAGAGGGGTTCTATTCCATTGTAAATCATCCCAAAATTTAATAAAAATTCTCTCTCTACTTTTCTCTATAATACTTTCTTTTTCTTTTATTATTTCATAACAGAACATAATAACTTGACTAAAAATTCTAATGTACAACGGCTAAAGTATGACCATCTTTTAGGTCATTTACTACCGTTATCAAATCTGTGTATTGTTATAGGAGGTAATGAAATAGTTTCTGTTCACCTTATTATATCTTACTATTTCTGATGACCTTCTTGATGTAATGTTATAAATAATATCCCCCTTAAACAAAACATAAACTATGTCTTATTGGACCTACAGACACGGAGAATATAATTACATGCATAAATTTATGGATAAACTAGTTAAGCAATCTGCGCTTCGTACGGATAGACAATCCCTTTTGTACGTTTAGTTGATATGGATAACATAGAAGTTGTTATAATACCAAACATTAAAAGCGGATATATAATCTTTGACATTAATAAAGAAAAAAACTTATAAATCAAATTTAGATCAGGAAAAAATAAATAGAAAAACTTAGAATAGAAAAATAATCAAAATAAAAAAGAAAGCATTGAGTGCCTTTTTAAAATACCAATTGAAACGACCCGATCGATCGTTTTGAGCTCTAGCGTATCATTCGCGATTTGAGGCTTTGAGCAGCTTCAATTCAGGTATTATGACTTGTACGTGTGGTCGAAATTAAATTTCGGGAAGTTCAAAATTGATTTGGAAAAGAAGTTCTCATTTTGGAAGCTTTAAGTTGGAAGAATTGACAAAGATTGAATTTGAGTAAACAACTTGAAAATTGGGATTTAAAGGTTCCAACAGGTTGGTGTGATGAATTTGAACTTCGGCGTATGCCCGATCAGGTTTTAGATGACCCAGAAGTGTTTCGGTGCCTATTGTGGAAGTTAGCTTTTTGGAAGAATCTCGTAAATTCGGGTCAAAGTGAATTTCAAGGTTATCAATGTCCGATTGGGATTTCAAGTTTAGGAATACCTCCGTGTGGTGATTCTGGTAACGGGAGCGCGTTCGGAAGTGGATTCGAAGGTCCGTAGGTCATTTTGGAATCGTTTGACGAAAATTAGAAATTTGAATATTTTTAAGAAGTTTGACCGGAAGTGAAATTTTTTATATCGGGGAAAAAATATGATTTAGAAAGTTGGGGTAGTTATGCAATATCAAATATGACTTGTGCGCAAAATTTGAGGTTTATCGAACGTGAGTTGATAGGTTTCGGCGTTGGATGTCGAAGTTTGAAGTTCTAAAGTTCATCAAGCTTAGGTTGGGTTGCAATTCGTGATTTTGACATTATTTAATGAGATTTGAGGCCTCGAGAAAGTTTGTGTCATATTTTGGGACTGGTTGGTATGATTGGATGGGGTCCCGGAGGCCTCGAGTGTATTTCAGGGTAGTTTCGGGGCAATTTTGGTTAAGCTATTGTTGTTGTTTTGGTGGTGCAAATGTTGTTCTTCGCGAACACGAAGGGCCTCACACGTTCGCGAAGAAGAAAATTGGACTAGGCTCTTTTTGTTCTATGCGTTCGCGAGTGGGCAGATGCGTTCGCAAAACGCTAGCTGGTAAAGCTTCGCATTCGTGGGCCCTGTCTTGTTTTCGCGTAGAGGAGCTGGGGGCTGAGGCAAATTGTGCTTCACAAATGCGAGGGTCTTGCCACGTTCGCAAAGAAGGATTTATGGGTGTGAGGGTTTTGATCTTTGAACGCGAGGGATGTTCCGCGTTCGCGATGAAGGGTCGCCTTGGCAATGTTCTCTTTAAGCCGGGAGTTTGGCTCATGTTCACTTCACTTCTTCCATGGGAGCCAATATTGGAGCAATTTTAGAGTACCATTTTCATCATCAAACACGAGGTAAGTTATTTCTATTAGTTGTGAGTTAAATACATGGTCTATATATGGATTTAAACATGAAAATAAGTAGAAATTGTAGGATTTGGAAGAAAACCTAGAAATTTATATTTTTGAATTTTGACCATGAAGTTGGGCATGAAATTGAGAATAAACCACATATTTAAGTTCGCAAGGTAATGGCTATAATCAAAAAATTTCGGAATCCGGGCACGTGGGCCTGTGGGTGATTTTATCAACTGTCCAAGCGGAGTTGGGAATTATTGTGAAATGAATTTTTATGAGTATTAGAGTATATTTTCATTGGTTTTCACATTGTTTGGCTAGTTTTGGAATGTTGAGCATCAGTTTGAGGTGTTAGAGTGGCGTTGGACCTAGTTATGGAACTTCGGAGCGAGATAAGTCTCCTTTCTAATCATATAAGAGGGAATTAACTCCATAGATGAACTAAATTATTATGTTATTCTATATTTTAGGGATATGTATGCATGAGGTGACGAGAGTCCATATGTCGCTACTAGTTATGCCTACGTCCGGAAAGTTTTTGGCTTTTATCATGCCTTGTTGATATTGTTATTGATTTGTGTTTATTGTCTGTTGTGAGAGGGAGTGAGATTGAGTTTGCTTATTAAATGTTCTGAAAGGAGTTGAAATTGAAGACTTTAATATTTGAAAGGTTTCATTTAAACTTTGTAATTTCGACAAGAATTGAGAAATATTATAATAGCTTAAGAAATCTACGTGTAACCATATTGCATGTATGTTTCGTGAGGTGAGTAATTCCCTTAAAAAGCTACAAGATGAATTCTACCATTTTGAAAAGAATCAAGAAAGAGATATAATTTTAATTTTAAATTTATATTGGACCGCATTGCACGTATGATTCACGAGTAGGGTATTTTCCGTCTACTACTCTTATGGGATCAGGCTGTTCATCTCGGCAGGATTTATGTACCAATCTCTCAGAGAGCGGGCTGTTAGCCTCAGCAGGTTAATAGATGCAACTATGATTCGCGTCGTTCGAACGCCGGCATTGCACATTTTCCTTTTATGTTGGATCGGGTTGTACGCCCCGGCATTTCCTATATATATTACCCTCATGGAATCGTGCGTAATATTTGTCAAGAAGCCAGTGTATTTGAGGAATTATCTAATTTGAATCATGATAACTTCCTTGATGAAATCCACTGTTTCAATATATATGATCCAGTTACGGAGGGAAATTGTTAGTTGAGAGCTTGAGAAAATTTTTAAAGAGGGGAATTGTACCATGTATTCTATACTTGTTTATTTCATATATTTACTTTGTTTCATACTTATTCACTTATTTACTGTACTTCATATTATTGGACCACTAGTAAGTGTTGGAATCGACCTCTCGTCACTACTTCTTCGAGGTTAGACTGGATACTTACGTACTCATACTACACTTGTTGTACATTTTGTTATACATGCACATGCATGGCTAGTGGCCTAGCGGGCGCAGTGGCATGGTTGATATGAGGACCTAGGTGAGCGGAATCTTATGTACGATCCGCATCCAAAAGAGTTTCCTTCAGAGTATTTGTATTTTTTTTTTCTGTCCAAATTGGGATTCCAGACAGCTATTGTATTTTATTTCACTTACAAGCAAAGGCTCATGCACTTGTGACACTAGGTTTTGGGATGATTATGGGATATTTAGAATTGAAATTGGAAAATGTTATTATTATTCTTTAAAGTTCATCTTTTATTAGTTAAATTGAAGAAAATTTATTATTTCATAAATATGAAAATGAGAATTTAATTAACTATTTAGTGTTGGCTTGCTTGACAAGTAGTGTCCGATGCTATCACGACCTTTAACGGATTTTGGGTCGCGACAATATGTCATCAAAGCACTAGGTTCACTTCGGTCTCATGATTCTTGAGCGAGTCTAATAGAGTCTATTGGATTGGTACGGAGACGTATGTACTTATCTTCGAGAGGCTACAAGGCTATTGGAGCATTTCCCTTCTTGATTCCTCATCGTGCACTTTGATTCCTTTGAGGTTTATGTCTTTATTTCTTCCTATTCCATCCTATGCGACGTGAATCACTTGCTATCGATCAAGAATTAAGGAATTGTAATAATACTACATATGCGGTGCGAGATGTTCCCCCTTGCGTAGTTGATTGGGCTATTGTCATCACCTTGCGGAAGGATATTTCATCATTCTGGCTCAACGGCTGTACTTCTGAGAGCTTTGAGGCTATGCACAGGTTTGTTATAATGCTCATGATTTGTTATCGCACAATATTGATGTGATAGTAAGATGGTTGCCTATTTATTTGGGCAGTGAATAACTTGAGATGAGGGTTGCTCAGTACATGATTCAGAGATTCAGTATTTTATTTTCGGTGGAGGAAAAGGCAATATGACTATAAATTTTTAGATTTGGGTTGATGGAGAAGGAGACTTTGTATTTTCGAGCATGGTGGAATTTGTATCTGTGATGTGGTGTCATTTTCCTTGTTGAATACATTAAGTTATCCGGTGTTATGGTTTTCTTCAGTTCGCCCTTGGGGCAGGGTAGCATGAAATAGTGCCGGAAAAATGGCTATCAGAGGTCGTAGTGTCATTCGGTGGTTAAACTTCTAGAAGGCCAAGTGTAAGAAAATAGGAGTAGAGAAGTTGCTCAAAGGAGTGAGTTTGACCAAAGTGGGAGAGTGGTGGAGTAGCGTATGGGTTCTGTGGTAGGATGACTACACGCCTTGAGGGAAGTTTAGAGTGATTGGAATTTATGGTGGACGATGACTAGTCTACAGACTTAATTTGAATTATTGGCTATTATAAGGTGGGAGATTGGATACAACATAAAGGAGTTTCTTCATATGAAGAAGGATACAATATGACTTTGGATTTGAAGTCCTAGTCGCACCTTTAATAAATATCCTTGAGGAGTGAACGAACTTGTACAGCTGGTAAATGAGCACAGGCTCAGGATATGTTACTGAGTTTGTAGCAATTGTACCTAGTGCAGCGCCGTTAGAAGATGTTGGTACGTAATTTCCACATATGGGTTATCCTCCTATGGGCAGGTCAGAGGTCGCATGGTTGGCGAAGCTTCGACGAAGAATTTTATTGACAATCAGGTAAAAGGTCGAATATGTAAAGGTGGTTAGTGATTCAGAGTGTTCATGAAATGCTAACACAAGGATTTCGAGGAATTTGGCGAGTTGATTGTGAAAACCATGTCAATAGGGATAAGGAATCTCGGTGAATTCCAAAGTTATGTAATAGGTGGCTTCAAGCTAAGTGGGAGAGCCCCACTGCCGAAGATTGGATTGTATGGTCATCTATTTGTGAGGTTTTTCGTTATCGACATATTGTGGGTTATTACAACTAAGGAAAGAGAACATCAATGGTGATCTGGAATGTGTGCTATGATTGGCCTTATAAGTTTATGTTCAGGCTTTGGGAAGACTCGGGATTTATGCTTCATGTAGAGGTAATTTACAAGAAAGGTGTCATGAACCAAAACTCGAACTGTAGTAATGGCACCCATCGTGGTACTAGGCAAGCCGACACACTTCAAAAACATTTCAATATTTCATTTAAAAGAAAAGTCAAAGCTTTTCATACTAGAATTCTGAGAAGATAGCCCGATATCGGGGTGTCACTAAGTCATGAGCATCTAAAACATCTAGAATCAAAGTTTACAATGTTCCATCAAATACCAAATAGAAAGAAAAGATAACAACAGAAGGGGAATCAAGGGCAGCTAACGCCGGTAGCTACCTCGTATGTCTCTGCTAACCTAATGCATGTGAACTCAACAATCTCTGTGACCGGCCTCACCTGAATCTGCACACAAGGTGCAGGAGTAATGTGAATAGTTCTAACTCACTAAGTAACAGAAATAAACAAAGAACTGAGTAACAGTGACGTGCTATGCAAATATAGTTTATTTCAATAATAAATAAGGAACAAATCATGCTTTCAAATTTAGTGTTTAAGTCAAATCGGTTTGTTCCAAAGAAAACAGATATCAAGTCCTCCAGAAATTTGCACAACAACGACAGATAACTGCTAAGTGTAAAATCATTGAAAGAAAGTACAGTCTCTCAGGACCATAGTCATTTAGCTCCTCTCAACAGCTCAATCACTCGTCTCTCAGCCCTCAGTAATCATACTCAATAGGTACCTGCGCTCACTAGGGGTGTGCAGACTCCGGAGGGGCTCCTTCAGCCCAAGCGACATATCGTTGTAGCGTGCAACCCGATCAAATATAGGAACAGCCATAAGACTCGTATGGCGTGAAACCTGATCTAATATAGATAATTAGCCTAAAGGCTCGTTGCGGCGTGCCACCCGATCCAATATATACATATATAGCCCCAAGGCTCGTTGAGGAGTGCAATCCGATCCATATACTCTCACATAGCTCGTAGCTCCGCACTCAGGCCCTATCTCAGTCACAATCCTCTCCAGTTCCTCGGACTCTTGAAAGGCATAAAATACATCCCAAACAACGATAATAACATGTATCAATGATAAATAGGATGGGACAGAGGTAAAATACGCAAGTAATATCATGACTGAGAACCAAACAGCAAATAGCAGTTAATTCAGCAAGTACACGACCTCATGGGTCTCAACAGTGATATCACAAGGCCTAAATATAATTTCTAACATGGAATGAAGTCAATTACCATAAAAACATAGGGAACACGTAGTAAATAGTAGGCTAATCGATTCTACAATTCACAGGACGGACCAAGTCACAATCCCTTCTATGCATGCCCACACGCTTGTCACCTAGCATGTGCGTTTGCTCCAAAATAGTCATACGACTTAAAATCCGGGGTTTCATACCCTCAGGACCAAATTTATAACTATTACTTACCTCAATCCGAGCAAAATCCTACTCCGCAATGCCTTTGCCTCTCGAATCAGCCTCCAAATATTCCGAATCTAACCACAAGCAGTACAATACCATTAATATATGCTAAAGGAATCGATTCCACAAGAAAAACTACTAAATTACACTCAAAACCTGAAATTGGCTCAAACCCACGCCGCAGGCCCATGTCTCAAAATCAGAAAAAAGACACAAAACCCGAAAGCTCCTTCACTCATGAGTCCAACTATATCAAATTTATAAAAATCCAACCTCAATTGCCACTCCAAAAACCAACAATTCACTCTCAAAATTCCCAAGCCCTAACCCCAAATTTTAACTTCAAAACCTCACTAATTAAGTGAGAAATCAACGGTATAACACCATTGCTAAAGATAGTTAGGCTCAAGAAACTTACCTTGGTAATAAACCCCGAATTCCCTTCAAAATCTCCAATTCCCGATTATAAAAATGTGAAAATGAGAAGAATTCCACAAGTCCACTATTTATACTTTCTGCCAAGTAAAATCGCACCTGCGATACAAATTGCACATCTGCTGACCAAGCTCCACTTTTTCGGAAATCACTTAAAGCACAGCGACAACTTCTGCAACCAAAGATCCCATCTGCGATCATCGCACGTGCGGAAACAACCTCGTACATGTGGCTCCATCTCGCACCTGCACCAAGCTGCCCACATCTGCGACTCTCGCAGGTGCAGAAAACTCTTCGCACCTGTGGACTCTGCCAAACTCCTTCTTGTCCGCACTTGCGGCTCCTCAGTCGCTCTTGTGGGATTGCACCTGCCACCCCACCGCAGGTGCGGGAACAGCAGAACTAACAGCTTCAGAAGCATTTCTTCAACTCCAAACCTTTCGTTAACCACCCGGAATCACCCTAAGGCCCTTGGGACCTCATCCAAACATACCAACGCATCCCATAACATCATATGAACTTAGTCGAATATTCGAAATACTCAAGACAACATCAAAACACCAAATTACCCCAGGTCAAGCCTAAGAACTTCTAAATTCTGCAAACGATGCCGAAACCTACCAAACAAAGTCTGAATGACCTCACATTTTGTACACAAGTGTGAAATGATACCACGAACCTACTCCAACTTCTGAAAATCCAATCCGACCCAGATATCAAAATTTCCACAGCCGGCCAAAATTGCCAAAATTCCAACTTTCGCTAATTCAAGCCTAATTCTATTACGGACCTCCAAATCACTTTCCAGATGTGCTCCTAAGTCCAAATATCCTATCGGAGCTAATGGAATCACAAACTTCAAATCCCAGGTCGTTTACTCATAAGTCAGCATCTGATCGACCTTTCCAACTTAAACATTCACATAAGAGACTAAGTGTCTCAATTCATTCTGAAACCACCGTGGATCCAAACTAACTAACTCGGTAAGTAGAAATATAGTTGTAGAACACAAAAGAAGTAGAAAATGGGGGAACGGGGCTATAACTATTGAAACGACCGGCCAGGTCATTACATCCTCCCCCTTTTAAACATATGTTCGTCCTCGAATAGGTCTAGAAACATACCTGGAGCCTCAAATAGGTGTAGAGATCTGCTCTACATCTCTCACTCGTTCTCCCAAGTAGCCTTCTGCATGGGATGTCCTCTTGCACCTTCACTAAATTTATGTCATTTGACCTCAACATTCGAACCTAACACCCCAAAATAGCCAATGGCTCCACATCGTAAGTAAAATCATCATCCAACTAAACCGTGCTGAAATTAAAAACATGAGATGGATCGTCGATATACTTCCAAAGCATAGAAACATGAAATACTGGATGCACACTCGATAAGCTAGGTGGCAAAGCAAGCTCATAGGCCACCTCCCCAATTTTTCGAAGCACCTTAAACGGCACAATAAATTGAGTGATCAACTTGCCCTGCTTCCCAAATCTCATAAAACTATTCCTGGGTGAAACCTTCAGCAAGACCTTCTCCCCAACAATGTAATACACATCACGGACCTTTCTGTTAGCAAAACTCTTCTATCTCGACTGCTCCGTGAGAAGCCGCTCCTAATTCAATTTCACCTTGTCTAGTGCATCCCTACCTAAGTTTGTACCAAAAGTCTAGCCTCAACCGACTTAAACTAATCCAATGGAGAACTACACCGCCTCCCGTATAATACCTCATACATAGCCATCTGAATACTCAACTCATAACTGTTGTTGTAAGCAAACTCCACGAGTGGCAGGAACTGGTCCCGTGAACACCCAAAATCAATGACACAAGTGCGTAGCATGACCTCCAGTATTTTAATAGTGCACCAAAATGGTCCATCCGTTTGAGGGTGAAATATTGTGCTCAACTCAAGCTGAGTGCCCAACTCTCGCTGCACGGCCCTCCAAAACTGCGATGTAAACTGCATGCCTCTGTTTGAAATGATAGAAACTGGCACCCCATAAAGTCGAACAATCTCTATAATGTGAATCTCAGCCAGCCGTTATGAAGAATACGTAGTGGTCATAGGAATGAAGTGCGCGGACTTGGTCAGTCGATCCATAATCACCCAAATAGCATCGAACTTCGTCGAAGTCTATGGGAGCCCAACTACGAAATCCATGGTGATCCGCTCCCACTTCCACTCTGGAATCTCTATCTTCTCTAGTAATCTACCCGATCTCTAATGCTCATATTTCACTTGTTAACACTTGAGACATCGAGCTACAAACCCAACTATATCTTTCTTTATTATTCTCCACCAATAATGCTGTCTTAAATCCTAATACATCTTCGTGGCACCCGGATGGATGGAATACTGCGAAATATAGGCCTCCTCAAGAATCAACTCCCATATCCCATCGTCATTGGGCACACATATCCGTGCATACATCCTCAACACCCTATTATTACCAAAAGTCACATCTCTGGCACCACTGTGCTGAACCTTGTCCTTGAGGACAAGCAAATGAGGATCATCATATTGGTGTTCTATGATGCGATCTAATAAGGAAGACCGAGAAACCATACAAGCTAGGACCCGACTAGGCTCTAAAATATCCAATCTCACAAACCGATTGGCCAAGGCATGAACATCAACTACAAGGGGGCTCCAACCAATGGAAAGGAATGCAAGACTACCCATACTCATTACCTTCCTATTCAAGGAACCGGCCACCGCATTGACCTTTCCCGGATGGTACAATATGGTAATATCATAGTCCTTTAGCAGCTCCAACCATCTATGTTGCCTCAAATTGAGATCCTTCTACTTGAACAAGTGTTGGAGGCTACGATGATTAGTAAACATCTCACAAGACACACCATAGAGATAATGCCTCCAAATCTTCAATGCGTGAACAATGACAGCCAACTCCAAATCATGAACATGGTAATTCTTCTCATGGGGCTTCAACTGGTGTGAAGCATAAGTAATCACTCTATCCTCTTGCATCAAAACATACCCAATATCAACCCGAGAAGCATCACAATATACTGTGTAAATTCCTGAAGTCGATGGCACAATTGACACTAGAGTTGTGGTCAAGGCAACTTGAGATTCTGAAATATCGCCTCACACTCATCTGACTGCCTGAAAGAAGTACCTTGTTGGGTTAATATGGTCAAGGGTGATGCAATAGATGAGAACCCTAAACGAACTGATGGTAATAACCAGCCAAACCAAGAAAGCTTCAAATCTGTGGCTGAGGACGGGCTGGGCCAACTCTGAACCACTTCTATCTTCTTCGGATCAACTTGAATACCCTCACTGGACACCACATGTCCCAAGAACGCTATGGAACTGAGCCAAAACTCACACTTGGTGAACTTGTCAAAAAGCTTCTCCTCCTTCAACCACTGTAATACAACCCCCAAATCCTCAGTTTGCTCCTCCTGGCTATGAGAGTACACCAGGATATCACCAATTAATACAATAACAAACGAGTCAAAATAAGGTCGAAACACGTTGTTCATTAAATGCATGAACATTGCTGGGGCATTAGCCAGCCCAAAAGACATTACAAGAAACTCATAATGACCATATCGGGTCCTAAAAGCTATCTTAATAATGTTTGAGTCCCTAACCTTCAACTGGTGGTACTTTGACCTCAAGTCATTCTTAGAGAACACCCTCGCTCCCTGAAGCTGGTCAAATAATCATCAAATACGAGGAAAAAGATACTTGTTCTTGATTTTGACTTTGTTCAACTGCCTATAATCAATGCACATTCTCATAGTGCCATCTTTCTTCTTCACAAATAGAATGGTGCACCCAAAGGTGACACACTAGGCCGAATGAACCCCTTATCAAGGCATTCCGGAAACAGCTCTTTCAATCCTTTCAACTCCGCCGGAGCCATACGATATAGTGGAATAGAAATAGGATGAGTGCGCGACATCAAATCATTACTAATGTCAATATCTCTGTCTAGCGCCATGCCTGACAGGTCTGCATGAAACACATCTGGAAAATTCTCATTATCGGAATTGAATCAATAGTGGAAGTCTATGCACTAACACCCCTTGCAAAGGCCAAATAAGAAAGACAACACTTCCCAACCATCCACTGGGCCTTCAAGAACGAAATCACTCTATTGGGGAAATAATCCAATGAACCTCACCACTCAATACATGGCAACCCTGACATAGCCATTGTCACTGTCTTAGCGTGATAGTCCAGAATAACATGACACATAGATAAATAATCCATTCCTAATATCACATCAAAATCAACCATACTAAGCAACAACAGATCAGTTATAGTCTGTAATCCCCCAATATTCACTACAAACGATCGGTATACACGGTACACAACAATAGCATCACCCACCGATATAGATACACAAACAGACGAAACTAGAGACTCACGGGGCATGTCCAGATAATTAGAAAAATATGATGACAGAAATGCGGTTCGCATACTTGATTTCCGATCGCATTCTGGACCGCAAAATAGCACTTTTCTAGAAAACTTTGATTCTTGATTTTTAAATGCTAGATCAGTACAAAGGGTCCTAACCGCGGCAAGCTTGCTGGTAGTGCGGCAAGCTTGCTTGATTTTTACACATTACCAACACATACTCGGAAATTGGCACTACGAGCTACTAGGTTTTGAGTATAATTTTTCACGGGTCCTTACAGCTGGCCCTGCTGGTGCATCCTCAACAGGGACCTGATCCTGAACTGGGGCAAGTGGTGGATTTGCATGTGCTGCCCTAGCTGCTAAGCAGGCTGCACCCCTACCTCTACCATGGCCTCTACCACGACCTCGGCCTCTCACGGCCCTAACTGGTGGTACTAGTGGTAGTCTATCCTGACCAGTAGTGTGTGTCCTCACCATCTGTGAGAGAATAGAATAACACAAATTTAGTAACAAGAATCAATAGGTTCGCACAATAAGAATTCAAGAATGTGAAATTTCTTAAGGGTTTGGCAACCTCTTGAAGATAATTACAGACGTCTCTGTACCAATTCACGAGACTCTACCAAACTGCTCATGACTCGTGACCTATGTAACCTAGGATCTGATACAACCTTGTCACGACCAAAAACTCGAACATGCCGTGATGGCACCTATCGTAGTACTAGGAACACTTCAATATTTCATTAATAAGACAAGTCAAAGCTTTTCATACTAGAAACTTCATAAAAGAGTTTAACTCAAATTAAAATGCAAAAAAAATAGCCTGACATCCAGTAGCGGATCTAGGGGCGAAGGGGGTTCACTCGAACCCCCTTTGCCAATACATTACACTGTATATAAGTCAAAAACTTTTTTTACCTCTATATATTAAGTTTTGAACCCCCTTAACACAACCCAAAAGTATAGGTTAGTGGTCAAGGGGGTTCAAAACTTTCATAAGGTCATAAGTTTAATTCCCACTAGTTACAAAATATTTGTTTGAACCCCCTTCCTGGAGATCCTGCCTCCGCCATTGCCGACATCAGGGTGTCACTAAGTCATGAGCATCTAAAACCAGTATAGAATCAGAGTTTACAATGTTCCACCAAATACCAAACTGAAAGAAAAGATAACAACAGAAGGAGAATCAAGGGCTGTAGACGCCGGCAACTATCTCGTATGTCTCTAATAACCAAACGCGCGCGAACTCAACGATCTCTACAACTGGCCTTACCTGAATCTGCATACAAGGTGTAGGGAGAAATGTAAGCACTTCCAACTCAATAAGTAACAAATATAAATATGGAACTGAGTAACAGTGAGGAGCTATGAAAACACAGTTTATTTCAAGAACTTTAAAATAAGGAATAGTTATCCGTTCAAATTTAGTAGTTTAAGTCAAATCGGGTTGTGCCCAAGTAAATCAGATATCAAGTCTTCTAAAAATTTGCACAACAGCGACAGTTAACAGCTAAGTGCAACAAATAATTGAAATCAAGTACAGTCTCTTAGGACCACAATCACTCAGCTCCTCTCAAAAGCTCAATCACTCGGCTCTTAGCCCTCAGTAATCATACACAATAGGTAACTGCGCTCATTAGGGGTGTGCATACTCCGGAGGGGTTCCTTCAGCCTAAATGCTATATTGTTATGGCGTGCAACCCGATCCAATACGTTAACGGACACAAGCCTCGTTGCAGCGTGCAATCCGATCCAATGTAGATAATTAGCCAAAAGTCTCGTTGCAGTGTGCAACCCTATCCAATATATACATATATATCCTTGAGGCTCGTTGCGGCATGCAACCCGATCCTTATACTCTCACACAGCTCGACACTTAAGCCATGTGTTAGTCTCCAACCTCTCCAATACATCGGGGTCTCAGAAAGCATATAATTCGGCCTAAATAGAGATACCAACATGTATCAATGATAAATAAGAGAGGATAGAGGTAAAATACGAAAGTAAATATCATGATTGAGAACCAAACAGCAAAAAGTAATTAATTCAGCAAGCATACGACCTCGCGGGTCTCAAAAGTGATATCACAAATCCTAATCATGACTTCTAACATGAAGTGTAGTCAATACCATAAAATAGAGGGAACATGTAGTAAACAGTAGGCTATTCGATTCTACATTTTTACGGGATGGACCAAGTCACAATCCCTTCGGTGCATGATCACACGCCCGTTACCTAGCATGTGCATGACCTTCAAAATAGTCATACGACACAAATTCGGGGTTTCATACCCTCATGACCAGAGTTATAACCGTTACTTACACAATCCGAGCAAAATCCTACTCTGCGATGCATTTGCCTCTCGAATCGGCCTCCAAAGGTCCTGAATCTAACCACAAGTAGTACAATACCATTAATACATGCTAAAAGCATCAATTCCACCAGAAAAACTACTAAATTAGACTCAAACCCCGAAACTAACTCAAACTCAGCCCCTGGGCCCACGTCTCGAAATCAAACAAAAGCCAAAAAACCTGAAAGCCCCTTCACTCACAAGTCCAACCATACAAAATTTACCAAAATCCAACCTCAATTTCCCTTCCAAACCCCCACAATTCACTCTCTAAACTCCCAAGCCCTAACTGCCGATTTTCACTTCAAAACCCCTCTAATTAAGTTAGCAATCACGAGAAAACATCATTGCTAAGGATAGTTAGGCTCAGGAAACTTACCTCAGTAAGATAAACCCCGAATCCCTTCAAAGATTTCTTCAAATACTCTAAATCCCGTGTTAAAAATGTGAAAATGACAAGAATTCCTGATGTCCTCTATTTATACATTCTGCCCAGAAAAATTGCACATGTGATACAAATTGCACATCTATAGGTCCACATCTGTGGACCAAGCTCCACTTATGTGGAAAATCACTTAAAGCACTACACCGCTTCTGCGTCCAAAGACCCCATCTGCGATCATTGCGGGTGCGAAAACAACTTGCACCTGCGGGTGTATCTCGCACCTGCGCCTAGTTGCCCACATCTCCGACTCTCGTAGGTGCAGCAAACTCTTCACACTTGTGGACTCTATTGGAAACACGTTCTCAAGGCCTTATACTAAAACGTGTGTTCTTATGTGTAGGTTTTGATGAATGACAAACAAGCGCAAATTGATATATGACGAAGTTCAAGTACAAGCGCACAATTGGTGGATAACGAGATTCAAGCACAAGACAAAGTTCTATTGTTTAAATGAGTCGTTCTTAATTGTGATCTTGATCCGACAACTTGACTCGTGACATGGCTTCTCTCGTAAAACTAATTTTTTTACAAAATCATGCATATTTAATTTAATGCTAAATGATTTTAAATCATGCATATTTACTTCAGTCAAAATGATTTTTAAAAATGCCTCTAAAATCTGGACTAAGATAATCGATTATGTACTTATGATAATCGATTATGTTAAGCCAAGACTGCATGACAATCGATTGTGAACTAATGATAATCGATTGTGTTAAGGCAGTGAGCATCAGGTTTTTCAAAACCTGCATGACAATCGATTGTGAACCTTATGACAATCGATTGTGATGAGGCAGTGTCCATCAAAGTTTTTCAAAACTCAGAATAATCGATTGTGAAGCTAATGACAATCGATTGTGAAGAGACAGTGTCCATCAGATTTTTAAAAGACACAAAATAATCGATTGTGAACATATGACAATCGATTGTGTTGAGGCAGTGTCTTCCAACTTTTTCAAAGTTATTAAATAATCGATTGTGAGTATATAACAATCGATTGTCACGAGGCAGTGTCTAAAATGATTTTCAAAGTCTGATAAATAATCGATTGTAACATTGCACAATCGATTGTGAAGCTGACCGTTGTCGTAAAGTTTTCAAATACCGTCAGGTAATCGATTGTTGATTTTGTACAATCGATTGTTGATATTAAAATCTGAAAAAGATTTTTTGAACGTTGCTGAATAATCGATTGTTGATTTTGTACAATCGATTGTTGAAATTAAAATCTGGAAAAGATTTTTTGAACGTTGCTGAATAATCGATTATTGATTTGGTATAATCGATTGTTTTACGTAAAATCTGGAAATGATTTTTTGAACGTTGCCAATAATCGATTGTTGATCTTGGACAATCGATTGTTAAGCGTAAAATCTAGGATTGATTTTTGGTACGATTGGCAAACAATCGATTGTGGCTTCCTGACAATCGATTGTCACAGAGTAAAATCAGCAACTCTTAATTGGCAATTAGGCAACGGTAATGCCAAGTTTTTCAACTATAAATACAGCTTCATTTCAGTGTTTTAAAAATAATAACATACAACAACTGATCATTCTATTGCTATAAGCTTGCATACTATTATTTATCATTTTATATTCATTTCATAAAGCTTTTGAGAGCTAAAGTCTTGTCCATAGTTGTTGTGATCTTGAGCTTACTTCTTTTACTCATATCTACTCATAAAGAAATGTATTGTTTGATTGTTTAGTGTTTTGTACACTTGAAGAGAATTGTGATTCTCTTGTTGTAAGGAACTTGTGTTTCCTTGGTCGAAGTCTTGGAGTGTTTTATCTCCGAGCAAGATTGTTGAGGCTTGTGTCCTCAGGTTGTAAAGGTTGGTTAGGCACCCGTAAGCTTAACAGTGAAGTCTTGGAGTGTTGTATCTCTGAGCAAAGGGGTTAAGGCTTGTGTCCTTAAGTTGTAAAGGTTGGTTAGGCACCCGTAAGCTTAACAGTGAAGTCTTGGAGTGTTGTATCTCCGAGCAAAGGTGTTAAGGCTTGTGTCCTTAAGTTGTAATGGTTGTTGAGCACCCGTAAGCTTGACAAGTTAGTGGAAAATCTCGAGAGAGTCTCTCGGGGACTGGACTAGCCACGTGTTGTGGTGAACCAAAATATATCGGTGCGTATTTTATTATTTATCGCACTTATTTACTTCCTGCAATTTTTAAATTCCGCAAGTTTACGCTAATTTTTATTATAACGCTATTCACCCCCCCCTCTAGCGTTAAGCGTATTATCTAACAGACTCTTCCCAAATCCATCTCGGCCGCACATGCAGCTTGTTACACCCCATGTTTTCTTACGTGAAAGTAAGCCATAAGTAAATTGATGGAAGCTCAGAAATAAGATGTTACATCCTGCATTTTTGTATGTTAACGTTTCGTTGTAAGTTAATAGATGTAAGTTTGGGAATGAGATTATTTTGATATTACAAGAATTATTCTATTTTAAACAAGTGATAAGTAAATTCGTAAAGGTGAGAGGGTAAGCTAATCGAAAAAAATTAGTTTTGTCGAAGCTTGACATTTTGGGATAAAATATGATCCAAGCTATAATATGTCGTATTTATAGACTAGTGTCACACAAGGTACCACATGACCATGATAGTAGGGTATATAAAATGTGTTAAAAGTAAGCCTATCAACCGGTCCGGGTTGACCCGGGACCGAACCGGACCGGCCCGGTATAAACCGGGACCGGACCGGCCCGGTTCTTAAGGGGTGGGCTGGGCTGGGTTGGGGGGGAGGGGTTAGAACGGTTAGGATTTTAGGATTAAGACCCGTGACCGGACCGGCCCGGTAAGCAAAACCGTGCTTGAACCGGTCGACCCGGACCGGGACCGGACCGGTACAACAGTCAAAATTTTTTTTAAAAAAAAAAAATTTCTGAGCATGTGGGCCCCACAGGATCGTTGGCAACGGTCCAGAACCGTTGGCCAACGGGAGTATTTTCAGAAATAGCCACTTTTTGTTTTTTTTTTGTATTTATTAAATTACATTATTAACCCTTCTTAAAATCTATAAATACCCTCCCCTCTTCTTCATTTCCTCACTCAAAATTATCAATCTCTCTCTCAATTCTCAAATTATCAATCACTCTCTTCTCTTCAATTTTCAAGAATTCATATTCTAATTTTCTAATGTTATTGTCTTTGTTTTCCCGAATTTAATTTATCGTAATTTCTCATTCGGAAATCGGAATTCTAAGCTTGAAGTTCAAGTGTTCAACATTGAAATACTTGCTTGACGTTTGTTCGTGGTAACACCGGATTTGCGTAATCAAGTGCTCAATTTATTGTCGAATTCGGTGCACTCTTTCCAACTCTTTCTATTATTTAATATTTTAATTGCATATTTAATTTAAGCTTATATTTTTATTTTTACAATATGTTTAATGATGCTAGTCCTGTAGCTTTTGGTAGTAATAGTAATGACCCGACTTCTAATCGTAAAAGAAGAAGTCCGATATGAAATTTTTTTGAAATAATAGAAGGTATTAATAGTGTTAAGTGCAAATTTTGTAACGAAACTTTTCAATATTTGACCGAAGGAAATTTAGGAGGGACTGGACCATTTGCAAGACATATGAGAGCTGTCCATCCTATAGAATGGGTCAATAATGATGCTAATCCTGTAGCTTCTGGTAGTACTAGTAATAATGATGACCCGACTTCTAATCGTAAAAGAAGAAGTCGGGTATGGAATTTTTTTGAAATAATAGAAGGTACTAATAGTATTAAGTGCAAAATTTGTAACGAAACTTTTCAATATTTGACCGAAGGAAATTTAGGAGGGACTGGACCATTTACAAGACATATGAGAGCTGTCCATCCTATAGAATGGGTCAATAATTATGGGAAGCAATGATTTGTAAGTTTTAGACTTTTAGTATGTTTGACTGTTTGTACTTTGTTTCAGAGATTGGATTAGATAGATCGGAACGAAGAAATCAGGAAAGGAAGATGTTCACACTTCACAATTCATACTTCATAACCCAGAAGACGAAGAACTTTAACTTGGAGATATTGATTATGATGAAGATGAAGTGATGAACTGATGAAGTGATGCAAAACATTTGAAATTACTACTTCACTGTAAAAAATGTAAACATTTCATTATCTACTTATTAATTTGAAATTGAGAAATAAAGTAGCACTTGCAATAAGTGCAATTTTTTCCCCATCTTTTGTTGTGTTCATTCAATTATTACAAAGTATTAATATAACTTAATATTTATACATAATTCTAAAAAAAAATATAGAAATAACGAAATCCGGCCCGGTCCGGACCATTACAACCCGTAACCCGTACGGTTCAATCTTAACCCCTAACCACCCAGCCCGGTTAAACCCGAAACTGTTTGGACCCGGCCCGGCCCAGACCAGTAACCGGACGGGTCGAAAAAAAATCGACCCGGACCGGACCGGTGGAACCGATTGACACCTTTAGTTAAAAGTGAGTAGTATTTTAATTAAGTTGAGATACTTCTTAATTATGTGAATAAATAATAATTTTTTGTTAGATATTAGCTAATTAATTACATTTTTTGGATAAGTGTGACCCCCTCCCCAACGTGGCAGCCCAAGGAGATCTTGATCCAAGCCAAATAATGAGTCTTAACTTATGTAAAAAGTGGCTCATTTAAAAAAGTTTTATGGTCAAGAAGTGGGGTCCACACCCACGAGGATAAAAGAGCTATCTAAATCACTTAAGGGAGGTGCTTATATGGAAAGAAAGCTTCGGCAAGGTTGATGAATTTCAATAGCAATGTAGCGTTTAACAATATTTCATACAAAGATCATTTTATACTATATAACATGAGATTTTGCAATTTTAAGGAGCACGATGTAATCTTTCTCAAGAATATCATATGGATTTTCCTCTATTTCGATCCTTCGTTATATGTTTTATCACAAAAGAAGTCTGTTAGAGGGATTGTCATGAGAATCGGCTCAGGTATGTTAAGGCTATCCTTTTTTTCCTTTTGGCATGATCTATACGACAAATGAAACGAGCAAATGCACAACTTTCATAAATGACTTTATTCATAAAATTATTAGAAGAGCATGTGTTCTTGAATTCCCTTCTGTCTTATTATTAGATCTTCTGGTCATGGGTCTCAGAAAAATACGTAAATTGAAAAAGTTTTGCTTCATGATATTACTCAATGGCATAATGGTCTTATGATATTCCAAGAGATTTTATTGACGTACTTCTCGTGCATTACATTCATTTATACATGTAAACTAACCCATGACCAGATGGTGTTATATACGCGTATATATATAAACTAAATATATTTATATATATTGGTGCACTCCATTTGCTCCCGAGTTGCTTGTTGGGTCAGTATGATTTATAATCAAAATTAAAAAGAGTAAGCCTTTCATCTACGAGTTACAAAATTCCTATCTATGAGTCTTCTGAAGCTTGATCTTGAGTCTTGGTTGGTTCTTCATGCGGACTCTAATCTGAATCTTGATGCTTGTTAGCTACAGGTGCCGATCAAGGCGGTACATACAAAACTTGTGATTTAAATCATGTCTTGAGCAGTCCACATCTTTTCTTAGTTTTTGCACTTTGGGTTCACTTCTTTTTCTTTTTTTCCTTCTTTTTTTTGGATTGAGATTCCTACTTTTGGTCGTCTTGAACCATGTGCCTCGAGGTAAAACCTGCTCAGACACCAAAACAAATAAATGAACAAAATTTTCTGCCTCAGTTTTCACTAGGAAAATTTCGTGAGTTATTGTAATAAAATTCTAAACTACTTCTTCATTGAAAGCAATAAATTTTAGGATTGTGTATCTTTGGGAAAAAGATATTAGGAAGCGGAGAACATATATCTAAAATGAAATCAACTAGGGATTGGAGACCCTATTGTTGGAAAATCGTCAACTAGGGAGTGGTGGCCCTATGTTGGAATCAACTAAGGAGTTGTGACTCTATGTTATCATCAGGTTTTGCTAGCATCAACTAGGAAGTGGAGACCCTATGCTGGCATCAACCGAGGAGTGGTGACCCTATGTTAGCATCAAGTTATGCTGACATCAACTAGGGAGTGGAGACCCTATGTTGGAAAAAAAGACTAGGGAATTACGTATCGTATGCTAAAACGAACCAAGAAGGAATTTTTTTCTTTTCTTTTTTTTTTTGTAGAAGAAAATCAATTTCATTTTTTTTCTTTTGAGAAAATCATTCTTGTAAAAAAATTGACCCAAAGCTTTTTTTCAAAGGCATAAACAAATGACCTTTTTTTTAATCGAGACATCCTCTTTTCTTTCTTTTTTATTTTTAATTTTTTAGAAGAAAATTTATCTGACTAGGTTTTCTATCTTAAGAGAGATTTATTAAACTAAGATTTTGATCCTACGAGAATGTTCATCAAACTGGTTTACTTTTATTCCTTTTTATGGTATCTTAGGAGAAATATTAATTATACTAAGATTTCTATCCTAGGAGAAAATTCATCATACTAGGCCATCTATCTTAAGAGAAAAACTAATCAGACTAAGACGTTTATCCTAGGAGAAAAATTCATCAGATATGTTTTTTTGTTATCTTAGGAGAAAGATTCATTTTTACTAAGATGATTTCTATCATATGAGAAAATTCATCACACTAGGTCTTCTATCTTAGGAGAAAAAAGTATCACACTAAGATTTCTATCATAAGAGAAAGTTCATCAAACTAGGTCTATTTTCTTTTTTTTCTTTTTTTTGGTATCTTAGGAGAAAGATTCGTCAGACTAAGATTTATATCCTAGGAGAAAGTCCTTACGACTAGAGTAAAATTCACCAGATTAAAATTTCTATCCTACGAGAAAGTTCATCAAACTAGGTCCCTTCTTTTTTTTTTTTGTTATCTTAGGAAAAAAATTCGTCAGACTAAGATTTCGATCCTATGAGAAAATTCATCAGACTAGGTTTCATATCTTAGGAGAAAAATTCATCAGACTAATATTTTCTTGGTGTGTCATGATCGAAAGACACCTTTCATCAATTAACGTCAAACTTTCAACAAACTTCAATTGGTTTTTCTTTAAAAATGTCTTTTTCTCGGTTATCCAATTCAAGATTAAATTAGTTTTCTAAGATATGGCCGAAAATTTCAGATGCATGTCATGTCACTAAAATTAGTGGCGAAAGAACTAAGCGTGGAAGGACACAAAAGGACAAATTGTATTTCATTAAGTAAAGGATGGAAGGGTTTGACAACAAGACAAATAATCTAAGATCCGAGTTACAACCCTAAAGTAACCCGGATAATAAAAATAGCAACAAAACATATAGACATGACTTATACAAAAAGAATAGAAGGATAGAAGGGTTTGACTTAATAAAACAAATAAAATCTGGATCACAACCCTAAAATAACCCAGATAACAGAAAAAACATCAAAACAACCTACTAAGATTCTTTCCTAGAAAGGAGAGAATGACTTTTAAATTGCTAGGCTTGAAATTTAGCCACAGATTTGCTCATCAAAATAACCATGGCCTTCTCCAATTTTAATGTCAAGTTCCCGATATGATTCTCATACTCCATGTTACTAGGCATGCTCATCAAAATAACCATGGCCTTCTCCAATTTTAATATCAAGCTCCCGATAGGATTCTCATACTCCATGTTACTAGGCAGCATCCTCACAAAGTGTGCATAATCATGTGCAGGTAAAGGATTATGCGTGATGTTTCGGTTGTCACTATCTTGGATCCAGAATAGTACATCATTGATATTCCCATCACTTATCAATAGGTTGTGCCAACTTGTTGGGGTGGAAGAAGCTCCGCTAGACAACTGGATAGAGCCGGAAATGCCTCTAATCTATTGAAGAAGGCATACACGGATCTAGACAAGGCGCATGGTGAGTTGAGAAGTTCTCATGTTGCTCTGGAAAAGGCACACACCAAGATGCGAAAAGGGAGAAGAAAAGAGATAAATTCTTTACCCGTATGTGGAGGGGTATGAAGGGGCTGCGGAAAGCCCCTCGAGACCCAATAATATCGACCAGGCCGGTAGATGATGATGATGCTTTAGTTGAATGGTCCGGCGAACAAGGAGAGGAGGATGCCTTTGAGTCAGACAACGAGGAGAGCACCTGATTCGGTATTCAGGGAGCACTTTCCACCATTTTACTCTATTATGTTTAGTTGCATTGGAGACATTGCAACATCTTCATTTTGGGATGGCTCTTTGTATAGCTGTTGTTCTTGTATAATTATGGATAACTGTGAATATGGTAAATTGGTACTTTGGTTGTTTCCATATGATGTTATTGTATTTTCATGTAATGTGTTATATTAGTATGTTTACCAGCTCCTTGAATTCTTGTTTTCATATATAGTATGTTTTAGTTACTTGATGTTTATTAGCTTCCTAATTTTATTTGTTAGCTTCTTAATTTTATTTATTAGCTTCTTAATTTTTTTTAAAATATATAGTATGTTTTATTTTAGTGGTAGTATCCTTGGTTTTCTTTGTATCACAGTTCTTTTTTCGAGGATGCCAGTTTTCTTTCTTAACCGGGTAACTGTTAGTAAATTTTTGTCGACTTTTCCTGATTACTGATAGCTAGGCAACTTTCTTAAAGGAATTAGTCTTGTAGTTTACATATAGTTTTTGTTAGTTTAGGAAGAATAAGTGGTTTGAGTGGGGTATGGGCCCATTGGTAAAGTTGTGGCTTGCTTGGTACCAACACAATTTAAATCTTGGTATATGAAATTTGCAATCCTTGAAAAAAGAAAAATGATTTAATTAAAAAAATCATTGTCATGACTTTTACACTCAATTTTTGGCTATTTTATTCACTAAATAACTTCTTAGGCTACACGAAACTTCCATGAGATTCATTGGTTTGAATTGAATTTTGGATTTGTAATCCACTTGAGTATTCATGAGCCATGTGTGGTGAGACTTATTGTGAAGTTCTTTTGCATCATTTGTAGTCTAAAACTTGCCCGGTTGATTTTGCAATGCTAATGTTGATTGTGTTTGTTTGGAGGGATGACCTTAGGAATTCTTTGTAATATAAAAAAAAAAAGATTTTTTTAGCCTTTCAAGCCTACCATTGCATAAATATAATCACTAGTTTCCCCCATTTGAGCCTTTAGCATTTTCTTTGGCAACCTCCTTACAAACTTTTACCCTTTTGTAAAATAATTTCTTCTTTTGCACTCGTCCCTCCTTGAATATTAAGAATGAGACTAAAAGCCTAAGTTCGGGAGTGTCGGTATCAAGTCAGAAAATCGGTAAGGTTGTACATTGAGCGGAGAAACATATACCTCAAAGTGTCCTTATGAAATTACTCAAGCTCCAAAAGTAAATAGATATACAAAAACAAAAACAAAATTATGTAGATATATAAATATTGAGTCTTGAGAAAATAAGAGAGGTTCTTTAAGTGGCTCTATGGTGATATCTAGATACCAATAAGGGCAATGTGATTTAAAAAAAAAACAAAGTACAAAAAGAAAGACAAATGTGAGTAGTGTTCAAGGAGGGTGTAGTCAATTGTATCCTAAATGCTCCAATCCTTCCCTAAACCTACATTACAAGCTCAAAAAGTCCTTATGGAACCTCCAACCAAATATTCTTGAATAAGCGGTGAATGAAAATAAGGCAAGCCTATGGCACCATTTTTTGCATCTGAATATCTTTGTGAGAGTGGGAGATTATTCTTTCCACTTGATATCTCATTTATGTTTTGAATTGCAAATTATTATTGTGGGATTCTCTCTTAAGTATGAGGGCGCATGAGATTTTGAGTTATGAATTTAATCCAATTTCCAATTGATAGGAATGAACGAGGGAAGATAATTATGATAAAGAGGTAAATTTTGAAGCTTTAGTATCACTACTTAATTTGCTACTTTGATTTGCATAATGTTCGAGCACTTGAAATGTAATAAAGTTCATGAAAATTGTTCGGCAATATATGCGTTGGATTAATTGCTGGTAGTAATCGAAATCATGTGTTTGTGCTTATAAGACCTTCTTGGATTGGCATGGTATGGATGCATTATTGAGATAAATACTTGGGAGGAGATTTTGTTGCTTTAATTGCTTGAGGACAAGCAATATTTTAAGCTTTGGGGTTTGATAAGTTGGTAAAATACCAACTTATCTTGTCATTAGACCTATATTTTTACTATGTTTGAATGATAAAATCATGTGTTTAATGTTATTTACTTCTATATTACATATTTATGTGATTTAGAAGTGATCTTGAAAAAATTCTAGTGAAACGAGCTTAAAAAAAGCTAAAAAGAAGAAAATCTGGAAAAGGGGCGTCAGTTGTCGAAAATGTGACACAATCCTGGGAAATGCGAAGAGAGCTGAGTTGGGAATTGCGAGTAATCCATCGCAATTGCGAAGCAAGACTATTCAAGTTGTGCTTACAAATGCGAAGAAGACATCGCAAATGCGAAGTCAACATGCAGTGAAAGATTACAAATTCAATGGTCAACAGTATGGTCATAGTTTGCAATTGTGAAATTTTGTTTGCAAATGCGAAAATCGTGCTTCAGTTCTTGGCGATTATGTTATTGCATATTTTTTTGCCCCAAACCCTTTAATAGCCAAACCAGCTCATTTGTAAAATATCTTTTGGCTTATTTTCAATCTAAAACACTGAGAGAACAAGGTTAGAAGTTAGGGTTTGCACACATATTTTTGTTTTGAAAATTTGGAGTTTTTGGTTGAGAATTTTTTAACCATTTATGTTCATTTCTTCATTTCCTTACTTTTTATTGAATATCTAAGCATGTAGTATTTTATTCAACACTTGACTTCATGTTTATGGAAATAATTATATTTAAAGTGTGGATAAAATACCTTGTTGTGCTTATATATTGAATGATTTTTATCTTTTTATGAAGTGAGTTATTGTTTTTTTAATTATTCTTGTTCTTTAATGTTTCCAAAGGGATTAGCTAACCTTAGGACTCTCCCATTAACTTCGAATTAATCTTGGAAAAGATTTTTTGGGGTTGGGAAAGATTAACTAACAATAATTTGAGGTTTTAACCCTCGTTTTATAGATTCTACCTAGGGATCGGATTGAACTACTTGTATCCATATCCGCGTGTGCTTAATCTCTTAATTGATTTAGGGATAATTCAATTGGGAAGTCTTGTTAGTCTTTGGAATAAGCTAATATAGAATTATTACCCGTGACTAATTAACATAAACTCACTCATATTTGTAAAATCGTAAAATATATTGGATCGTTACTTGAGTGTAATTCCCGATGCATTGTAGCCGTTGGTCATTTTACTTACTTTCTAGGTTAGTTTACATTTTCGCATTTAGGTATCAATATTTTCTAAAAATAATTCTAAGTGTTTGGCATTGCATTACAAGTGATAATTCTTTTACATTCTTAATCGCCTACATATTGTTCTCTTTGGGATCTAACCCCGACTCATAGTTGCGTAAATTATACTGCATGCGACCATGTCCAGTACTTTTTAGTATGGATTTATATGTCATTACACATGCCCTCAAACAATCGAGCAACGTGCAAATGCTCAAAACAGTCGATCGGGTCGTTACAATAAATATCCAAATGCTAATCCAGGCATACGCCCAAGTCCAAAATTAACACCCGGATCTAACAGAGTCATCAGAATTTCGATCCGAGGTTAAATACTCAAAAGTCAAATTTGGTCAGCTCTTCTAACTTATGCTTTCTAGTTGAGAATCATTTTTCCAAATCAACCCCGAAGCACCTAAAAACCGAAATCGATGATTCACACAGGTCATAATATGTCATACGAAGCTACTCAATACTTTAAACAGTTGAACAAAATACAAGTTCTCAAAAGACCGGTTGGGCTGTTACACCAATTATTTAAAAATATTGGGTAATCATTTAGGGACTATTTGCATATCGTAGAACTTTCCATTAAAAAATATCTTATTAACACCTATAACATTATATTCAATTAAAAGAGACACAATCTTAGTTTTTTTAATCCAAATAGTATCTTTTACAATATAGCATCTCCTAATAGATTAGCAATATCAAACTCATTTCAGACTAACGAGATAGAATTGCGATTATAGTAGAAGTATCACATTAGTGAAGTAACTTTTTTATGCATATTCCCCATGGGATTCAATCCCAATCTAGTTGACTATATTGTTGTCTCGGGGGATATACTCTCCAGCGCTTTGTTGAAGTATGTTAAGTTTCAATTAACTGAAACTAAACTGTTAACCGCTTGATAACCATCCGATTATAGCTAAATCGACCGCCCGATACCTTATCGGGTGGCTAGCGGATTATACATCGATAACCGATAAGCTAAACCATTAAGAGTAAATAACCATCCAATCCGCCCGATAAACAACCCTAAGAAAAATAAAAGAAGAAAGATATACAACAATAATAATATAACAATAATAAAATTAGTGTAATCTCTTTATAGAATATGAGGAAAATAATGTATACGATTACTTTACCTTTATCTTACGAAGAAAAAGAAAATATATGTAATTTTAAATGAAATCCAAATATACAAATCTAGATCGATTCAGTTAAAGAAGAAAGTGACGAAGATGAACAACTAAAGAATATTAATAAATAAAAATAAAATGGAAAATATAAACTTCAACTTAATTAGCCGTTAAAAAATCTAACGTGCAACCCCTTTTTATCTTTTTGTGCCATTCAAAACGTCATCACACAATTTTTTACCAATTATTTATCAAAAATTGTAGTTAAGTGGTGACAGAAACATTCAAGAGTTTAAGTATTAAATTTATACAAATATAGTGCTCCTAGTTCAGGGATTTATCTACTATTAAAAGGGTCACTTATAAAGGCGGATCTACGATTTTTATTATATGAATGTACTACAAAAAAAATAAAAAAGTGTATCTAGTAGGATTTGATCCTTATACCTCTTGGATAGTACATCAACATTCAATCAAGTGCACCATTTAATCTTTTAGGTGCATGGGTGCCAACAGTTAATATTATATCAATTTAAAAAATATGTACATAGAATATCTAATTTTACGGATAGATCATGAGTTCACGTTCCCCATGATCTGTCACGATCCCAACCCTGGTCGTAACAGCACCCAACACATTGCTAGACAAACCTGACCAAAATAGCAATCTCAACCCATTTCTTATGAAATTCATTACCAACTAACATAGTTTAAATATCAATTTAGCACAATAAAAGCTGAAACAGTAAGTTAATTATGCGAAAGTCAAGATAATACCACTACATAGCCCACCAATACGGCACCACAAGTGAAGAGCCTCAATTACAAGTTTGAACACCCTAATACAAAAATAGTCTAGGCATGCGGAAATAATAAGATAGAAGGAGAAATCGGGTTTGCGAACGTCATGCAGCTATCTCGATGACTCCGGTGAATGCTGAACATCAGGAAAGCTGTCACTCCACCTTTGGAACATCTGGATCTGCACACAAGGTGCAGGGAGTAATGTGAGTACTCCGATCCAGTGGGTAATAATTATAAATAATGGCTGAAAGCATTAAACACAAAAAAGGCACAAAGCAATTCTATATCAAAGCAGTAAATCAGTGAAGAATTCAATTGAAATCCCTTTAAAAAAAGTAAAACAGTAATTTAACAAGTAAATAACAAATAATAATCCGCCCCTTGGCACAGAATAAATCACTCGGTACTCCTCCTCAACACTCGACTCCTATATATCTCATAATAACATAAATCAAAATAACTGTCGCGACGTGCAGCCCGATCTGTACATCGCTGCGGCGTACAACCCGATCCATATAGGTAGTCGACTGTGCTCACTAGGGGTGTGTGGACTCCGGAGGGGCTCCTACGGACCAAGCGCTATATCACTGTGGCGTGCAGCCCGATCCATAACATATATAGTATCTTTACTATTAGTTCTCAACCCCTCTTAGTCATTAACCTCATAACCTCATGGGCACAATAATAGAATACAGGGATCTCAATCCATACATTCCTCTCAATTAGGAATATAATGATAAAACCGGTTCAAATCGTTTAATACATATAAAAACATGACTGATGATATGATTTATATCAAGTAGAGTGAGGAAAATCAGTCAAAATACCCCTAAGGGTTCTACAAGTCGGCACAAGGCCCCAAACATGGCAATTAGCCAACATTATGATTATAACAAATGAATTTCAGTCAAAAAATACGGTAAAATCATCAATCGGGACAGACCATGTCACAAACCCCAGTAGTAGTAGACCCCACGCTCATCATATCGCGCGTATCTCACCTCAATATAGCACTACAATGTGCAATCCAGATTTTCAAACCCTAAGGACATCATTTACAATCATTACTCACCTCGAACTGGCTACAACTCTAGTTCGCAACGCCTTTATCCCTCAAATCGGCCTCCACGTGCATCGAATCTAACAAAAACCAGAACGAATATGTCACAATATGCAAAGGGAACATAACCCATACTAAAACAATCGAAAAATATCAAAAAGCCTGAAATTAGCAAAACCCGAGCCGCGGGCCAACTTCTCGAAACTCAAAAATTGTCACATCATTAAATTCCATATCTTCCCATGAGTTCATACATATCAAAAACACAAGAAACAGAGTTCAATTGGCCCCTCAAATTATCAATTTAAGCCCTCTTAAACTCCAGCCCTAAACCTCTATTTTAGTCCATTAATTCCTTAATTATTAGTCCTAATTCACGAATTATCACCATATAATTGTGTTTTAAATCCAAAATCCTTACCTTATCGAAGTCCCCTTGAAAGCTCTCTTCAAATCGCCCAAAATATCTAAGTCTGAAGTAATAAATGAATAAACCCTTCAAAAATCGCAAGAAGAACCATATATACCTTCTGTGTAGACGAAACAGCATATGTAGCCAAATAACCACTTCCGCGGTCAAAGCTCAGCTTCTTCGGAAATTCATTAAAGGTCCAACATCCGTATCTGTGGTCAAATGGTCGCATCTGCGACTCCGCAGATGCAGCCCCCATACCACATCTGCGGTTCTTGACTTGCCCCCTTAAAATCGCATCTGCGCCTTCCATTCCGCATGCGAAAATACCAAAAGTAGCAGAAAATCTGCAATTACACAAGTCCAAACTCTTCCTGTTAACCATCTGAAATCACCTCGAGGCCCCCCGGACCTCAACCAAAAGCACCAACATAACCCAATAACTTATTCGAACTTGTTTCAATCATCAAAACACCCAAACAACATCAAATCTACCAAATCACCTCGAATCTAAGCCTAAGTTCTTTAAAAGCTTCTCAAACACGCTTTTGATAAAAAAACCCAACCAAACCACGTCCAAATGACCTGAAATTTTGCACACACATTCCAAATGACTTAACGAAGCTATTGAAACTCTTGGAATTCCATTCTGACCCCGAATCAAAATCTCACTTACAAACCGGAGATCCCTAAATATTAACTTCGCGAATTCAAGCTAAATTCTACACAAGACCTCCAAAACCTATTCCGATCACATTCCTAAGTCAAAAATCACCTCCCGAAGCTAACTGAATCGTCAGAATTCACATCCAAGCGCTCGAACACATAAGTCAACATCTGGTTGACTTTTCCAAACTAAGCCTTCTTTAAAGAGACTAACTGTCTCATTTCTTACCAAATCCACCCAAAGCAACTCGATCACATAAGGCACGAATAACGAAGCATAAAGAAGCATAAAATGGGAAAAACAGAGCGGTAACTCATGAGACGACTGGCCGGATCGTCACATCCTCCCCAACTTAAACAAACGTTCGTCCTCAAATGAGTCAAGAAACATACCTGAAGCCTCAAATAGGTGAGGATATCTGCTCCGCATCTCCCGCTCGGTCTCTCAAGTAGCCTCCTCCACGATCCGACCTCTCCACTGCACTTTCACTGAAGCTATATCCTTTGATATCAACTTACAAATATGACGACCCAAAATAGCCACTGGCTCCATATCATAGGTCAAATCACTATCTAACTGAACCGTGTTGAAATCCAAAACATGAGACGGGTCCCCAACATACTTTCGGAGCATAGAAACATGGAATGCTGGATGCACGCTCGACAAGATGGGTGGCAAAGAAAGCATATAAGCCACATCCCCGATCCTCTGAAGTACCTCAAAAGGCCCAATGTACCGCAGACTCAACTTCCCTTTCTTTCCAAATCTCATAGCACCCTTCATGAGCAAAAACTTCAGCAAGGCCTTCTCACCAACCATATAGGACACATCTCTAACCTTCCGGGCTAGCATAACTCTTCTGACGCGACTGCGTTGTACGAAGCCCCTCCTAGATCACATTCACCTTCTCTAAGGCAGCTTGAACCAGCTCTGTCTCCCAATAGCTTAGCCTCGTCGGGCTCGAACCAACCAATTGGAGATCTACACCGTCTCCCATATAAAGTCTCGTACGATGCTTTCTGATGTTGTACTGATAGTTGTTGTTATAGCCAAACTATGCAAGCGCTAGAAACTCACCCCAAGACCCTCCGAAATCAATAACACAAGAATGCAACATGTCCTCCAATATCCGAATGGTACGCTCGAACTGCCCGTCCGTTTGAGGATGAAATGTTGTGCTCAACTCCATCTGAGTACCCAACTCTCACTGAAAAGACTTCCAAAACTGGAAAGTAAACTGAGTGCCTCTATCTGAGATGATGGAAACTGGAACACCATGCAACCAAACAATCTTGGATAAAGATCCCTCCCAGTCGCTTTGAAGAATAAGTAGTACACACCAGATTGAAGTGCGCGGACTTCGTCAGGCGATCCACAACCACCCAAATAGCATCAAACTTCTTTAAAGTCCAAGGAAGACCACTCACAAAATCTATAGCGTCTCTCTCCCATTTCTATTCGCGAATAACCATCTGCTGAAGCAAGCCACCTAGTCTTTGATGCTCATATTTTACATGTTGACAGTTGAGACACCGAGCTACAACTCCTACAATATCTTTCTTCATTCTTCTCCAACGATAATGTTGTATCGAATCCTTATACATCTTCGCGGTACCCGGATGAAATCGCAAGTTATGCGCCTCCTCCAGAATCAACTCTCTAAGCCCATCCACATTGGGCACACAAATTCGGCCCTGCATCATCAACACCCCATCATCACCGATGGTCACATATTTGGAATTATCATGCTGAACTTTGTCTTTAATGACAAGCAAATGTGGATCATCATATTGTCACTCTCTGATGCGATCATATAAAGAAGGCCGAGAAACCACGCAAGCCAATACCCGACTGGGCTCTGAAACATCTAACCGCACAAACCGATTGGCCAAGGCCTGGACATCAATTGCAAGGGGTATCTCCCCAATTGCAATGTACACCAAACTCTCCATACTTACTGCCTTTCGGCTCAAAGCACCGGCCACTACATTGGCCTTTCTCGGATGACACAATATGGTGATATCATAATCCTTAAGCAACGCTAACCATCTCCGTTGCCTCAAATTAAGATCCTTTTGCTTGAACAAATGTTGAAGATTGCGATGATCGGTGAACACCTCACAAGATAAGCCGTACAAGTAATGCCTCCAAATCTTTAATGCATGAACTATGATAGCCAACTCCAAATCATGAACATGGTAGTTCTTCTCATGGGGCTTCAACTGACGAGAATCATAAGCAATAACTCTACCCTACTGCATCAATACACAACCAATCCCGACTCTCGAAGCATCACAATACACGGTGTAAGAACCTAAAGCTGATGGCAAAATCAATACTAGAGGTGTGGTCAAAGCCTTCTTGAGCTTCTAAAAGCCCTCCTTACACTCGTCCGACCATACGAATGGAGCACCCTTCTGAGTCAACTTGGTCAAGGGCAATGCAATAAATGAAAATCCCTAAATAAACCGGCGATAATAACCCGCCAAACCAAGGAAGCTACGAATCTCTGTGGCTGAGGATGGTCTAGGCCAATTCTGAACCGCCTCAATCTTCTTCGGATCAACTTTAATATCTTCGCTCGACACCACGTGCCCCAAGAAATCCACTGAACTGAGCAAGAACTCACATCTAGAGAACTTTGCATAAAGCTTCTCCGTTCTCAATCTCTGCAATACAACTTTTAAATGCTCTGCGTGCTTCTCCTGACCGCGGGAGTACACCAGTATATCATCAATGAATACTATAACAAACGAATCCAGATAAGCAAAATACATTGTTCATCAAATGCATGAACGTTGTTGGGGAATTGGTCAGCCCGAAAGATATAACAAGAAACTCATAATGACCATATCTACTCCTGAAAGCAACCTTGAGAATATTGAATCCCTGATTTTCAACTAGTGATAACCCGAACGAAGATGAATCGTGGAGAACTCCTTTGCTCCTTGAAGCTAGTCGGTCGAATAAATTATCAATGCGAGGCAGCGGATACTTGTTCTTCACTATTGCTTTGTTCAATTGCCTATAATCAATGCACATTCTCATCGTGCCATCCTTCCTTTTCACAAACAGAACCGGCGTACCCTAAGGTGACATACTAGGCCGAACGAACCCCTGATCTAGGAGCTCTAGAAGCTGCTCCTTCAATTCTTTCAACTTCAAACTGTGCCATAGAGATAGGCTGAGTTCCCAACACCAGGTCAATACCAAAATCAATATCCATGTCCGGTGGCATGCCCAACAGGTCTCTAGGAAACACATCGAGAAAATCTTGCACAGTTGGGACAGAATCAATACTAGGAGTCTCAACTCTGACATCCCTCGCGAACGCCAAATATGAAAGGCAACCCTTCCCAATCATACGTTGGGCCTTCAGGAAAGAAATAACTCTGCTAGGAACATAATCAGTCACGCCACGCCACTCAATCTGCGGCACACCCGGCATAGCCAAAGTGAGTATCTTAGCATGACAGTCTAGAATAGCACGACACAGAAATAACCAATCCATGCCCAAAATAACTCAATAGTAATACATCCACTCGAGGATCCAGACCCGCAATAGTCACAAAACATGACAAGTACATATGATCCACAACAATAGTATCGCCCACCGTGGTAGATACATGCATAGGTAAAGCAAGAAACTCCCGGGGCGTATCCAAATAATGAGCAATTACGAGGACACATAAGAATAGGTAGAACGGGAGCAAATAATATAGAGGCATCTCTGTGACAGACTGAAACAATACTTGTAATGGCAACATCTGAAGCAATAGCGCCTGGCTTGCCTGGAATATCATAGAAACGAGCCTGGCCACTACCTAATCGACCTCCCCCTAGGGCGACCCCTGGCTGCCTGACCTCCACCCCTAGCTGGCTGGGCGGATGGTGAAGTAATTGGAGAAGAAGTCGAGGGCTGGCCCCTATGCTGAACATGACCATCACAAAGCCCAAGGCACTACCTCCTCATATGCCCAAACTCTCCGCACTCATAACAACTCCCTAATGCCGGAGATCGGGACTAAAGGGAACCCCTGACACCAGAATGACCACTAGAAGGACCTGGCATGGAAGAGCCGTGGACTGATGGAAGAGCCCTGGCGCTGAGTGATTATTGGCTCTGATGAGACCCATGATAACCTGAAGATGCCCCACGATACTCTGGACGGGCCGACTGAGCAGTCCTGAAAGAATGACCTCTACCATGCTGGAACTGGCCCCTTAAAGGAGCACCATTGTAACTGCCAAAACCTCGAGGCCTCTTGGCCTCCCTATCCTCTCGATCCTGACGACGGACCATCTCAATCTCACGAGTGATATCAATCACCTCCTCGAAAGTGGTACCCAATACTCTCTAATCATCAGAATACGAAGATGATAATTAAGGCCATCAACAAATCTCCTAATCCTCTCACGATCTGTCGGAATTATCCAAATGGCATGACGAGCTAACTTATAAAACCTCCACTCATACTGTGACACAATCATATCCCCATGTCGCAACCACTCGAACTGTCTACGCAGCTCATCTTTGTGGGAATGCGGTATATACTTCTCCAAGAAGAGAGTGGAGAACTCCTTCCATGTAAGGGCCGTTGCACCAACCAGCCTACGTCTCTCATATGCCTCCCATCAAGTGAATGTAGTCCCAGTAAACTGAAATGTGGTAAATGCCACACCACTAGTCTCAAGAATCCCTGTTGTATGGAGCATCCGCTGACACTTGTCAAGAAAATCCTGGGCATCCTTGCCCTTAAGACGACGCTGCCCATCATCCGGCATGACTGGTACCATAAACTCCTGAGCTGGTGTAACCGGCTAGGCTGGAGGTGCCCCAGCGTCTATAGACCATGCACTACCTGCTCAGGTGTGCAAGCAGCGGGGGTTTGCTTGCCTCCCCGGCCTGTGAAGTAGCTGCTACTGTAGTGACTGAAACTGCCTAAACTAGGCTAGTGCAAACTGATAAAATCTATGCTAGGGCCTCTTGAAGACCCGAAATTACGATAGGTACAGCTGGTTCTTGAATCGGTGTTGTTGGGGCATCTATACTTGGAGCCTCAACCTAAGCTGGGGCAGCTGGTGGATCAACAAGTGCTGCCCTTGCTGCTTTGCACGACCACGACTGCGTCCACGGACTCTGGTGGCCTCAATAGGTGGTACTGGTGGTCGTCCACCTCGTCCGATAGCACGAGTCCTCTCCATATATGATAGAATAGAATAACAGAAGTTTAGCACTCAGATCAGCAAGTCGCACGACAAGAATTTCAAGAATATGAAGTTTTTTCCTAAAGGTTCTGCAGCCTCTCAAGGATAAATATAGACGTCTTCGTACCGATCCGCGAGACTCTACTAAATAGGCTCATGACTCGCGAGACTTATGTAACCTAGACTCTGATACCAACTTGTCACGACCCCAGCCCCGGTCGTGATGGCGCCCAACACATTGTTAGGCAAGCCTGACCAAAACTGCAATCTCAACCCATTTCTTATGAAATTCATTACCAGCTATCATAGTTTAAATATAAAATTAGCATAATAAAAGTCTGAAATAGTAAGTTAATTATGCAAAAGTCAAGATAATACCACTACATATCCCACTGATCCGGTGACATGGGTCAAGAGCCTCTATTACAAGTCTGAACACCCTAATAAAGAAATAGTCTAGGAATGTGAAAAATAATAAGATTGAAGAAGAAATTGGGTATGCGAACGTCATGCAGCTACCTCAATGACTCCGGTGAATGCTAAACAGCGGGAAAGCTCTCACTCCGCCTCTGGTACACCTGGATCTGTACACAAGGTGCAAGGAGTAATGTGAGTACTCTGATCCAGCGGGTAATAATTATAAATAATGGCTGAAAGCATGAAACACAAAAAAACAAAAAGAAATTCTATGTCAAAGCTGTAAAATCACTTAAAGCAATAAATCAGTGAAAAATTCAATTGAAATCCCTTTAAAACAAGTAAAATAGTAATTTAACAGGTAAATAACAAGTAAGAATCTGCCCCTCGACACAACATAAATCACTCGGTACTCCTCCTCATCACTCAACTCATATATCTCTCATAATAATAGAAATCAAAATAACCGCAACGGCGTGTAGCCCAATCCGTACATCGCTGCGGCGTGCAGCCCGATCCATATAGGTAGTAAACTGCGCTCAGTGGGGGTGTACACACTCCGGAGGGGTTCCTGTGGCCAAAGCGTGCAGCCCGATCCATAACATATATAGTATCCTCACTATTTGTTCTCAGCCCCTCTCAATCATTAACCTCATAGCCTCTTGGGCATAATAATAGAAGATAGGGATATCAGCCCACACATTCCTCTCATTTAGGAATGGAATGATAAAACTGGTGCAAATAGTTTAAAACAGATAAAAACATGACCGAGGATATGATTTTTATCAAGTATAGTGAGGAAAATTAGTCAAAATTCCCCTAAGGGTTCTACATATTGCCACAAGGCCCCAAACATGACAATTAGCCCAAATCATGATGATAACAAATGAGTTTCAGTCAAAAAATATGGTAAAATCATCAATCAGGACGGATCAGCTCACAAACCCCAGTAGTAGTAGACCCCACGCTCATCATACCGCGCGTGTCTCACCTCTATATAGCACTACCATGTGCAATTCGGGATTTTAGACCCTAAGGATATCATTTACAATCATTACTTACCTTGAACTGGCTACAACTCTAGCTCGCGATGCCTTTGTCACTCGAATTGGCCCCCACGCGCGTCGAATCTAATCAAAACCAGAATGAATACGCCACAATATTCTATGGGAACCAAACCCAAGCAAAAACAATAAAAAAATATCAAAAATCCCCAATTTAGCAAAACCCGAGCCCCAGACCCACTTCCCAAAACTCAAAAATTTTTACATCATTAAATTCCTTATCTCCCCACGTGTTCATACATATCAAAAACACAAGAATCAGAGTTCAATTGGCCCCTCAAATCATCAATTTAAGCCCTCTTAAACTCAAGCCTTGAACCTCCATTTTTACTCCATTAATTCCTTAATTTTCAGTCCTAATTCATGGATTATCACAATAGAATTGTGTTTTAAGTCCAAAATCCTTACCTTATCGACGTCCTCTTGAAAGCTCTCTTCAAAATCGCGCTATGTCTCTAAGTCCGAAGTTAGAAATGAATAAACGCTTCACAAATCGCGAAGAAGAACCATATATACCTTCTAACCAGACGAAACTGCATATGCGGCCAAATAACCGCCTTTGCGGTCAAAGCTCCGCTTTTACGGAAATTCATTAAAGGTCCAAAATCCACATATGCGATCAAATGGACGCATCTGCGACTCCGCATGTGCGGTCCCATACCGCATGTGCGGTTCCTGACTTGCCCCTTAAAACCGCATCTGCGCCTTCCATTCCGCATGAAAAAAATACCAGAAGCAACAAAATATGCAATTGCACAGGTCCAAACTCTTCTTATTAACCATCCAAAACCACCCCGAGGCCCCCTGGACCTCAACCAAAAGCACTAACACAACCTAATACCAATCATCAAAATACCCCAAACAATATCAAATCTACCAAATCACCTCAAATCCAACCCTAAGTTTTTTAGAAGCTTCCGAAATACGCTTTTGATAAAAAAAACCCAACCAAACCACGTCCAAATGACCTAAAGTTTTACACACCATTTCAAATGACTTAATAAACTAATGAAACTTCCATTCCAACCCCGGATCAAAATCACAACTACCAACCGGAGATCACGAAAATACTAACTTTGCCAATTCAAGCTAAATTCTACACCGGACCTCCAAAACCTATTCCGATCACACTCTAAAGTCACAAATTACCTCCCGAAGCTAATTGAATCATCGGAATTCACACCCGAACCCTATAACATGTAAGTCAACATCCGATTGACTTTTCCAAACTAAGCCTTCGTTAAATAGACTAAGTATCTCATTTTTTTACCAAATCCACCCTATACCAACTCGATCACATAAGGTACGGATAACGAAGCATAAAGAAGTAGAAAATGAGAGAAATAGAGCAGTAACTCATGGGACGACTGGACGGGTCATCACATGATTAAACCTATAAATCTGCCCTGGGTCCCTTGGTTGAAAAACAAGTTATCACGGGATTAGTTATTTCAATTATTATCCCACTCTCTAGTAGAGATAAAAATAACATTACGGTCTAATAGGATCAAACAAGCCCGATCATAAATTAATTTAATTAATACTTTTTAACATTGACCGCGCATCGCGCGGGTACGACTATTAGTTTATTTATTAAAAATTATAGTTAAGGGGTAATAGAAACACTCAATAGTTTAAGTATGAAATTTATAAAAATATAGTACTCATAGTTTAAGGATTTATCTATCATTAAGGAGGTCACTTGCAGAGCCGGATCTAGGATTTTTAATACATGCGTGCATTACTAAAAAAAAGAGAAAAAATATATCTAATGGGATTTGATCCATACACCTCTTAGATAGTAACTCATCATTCAACCAAATGCACCATTCAACCTTTCAGGAGCATGTGTGCCAAAAATTAATATTATATCAATTTCAGAAAATATGCACAAAAGATATTAAATTTTACGGAAAGACCATGGGTTCACGTGCCCCATGATTAGCCTATAAATTCGCCCGAGTCACTTGGTTGAGAAACAAGTTATGACACGATTTATTTCGATTGTTATCCCACTCTTTCGTAGAAATAAAAATAACACTATAATTATATCATATTTTTATCCCACGAAGATAAACTATTTTAAATTTTAATCCAAAATAAGTTATACTTGGTTCCTTATACCAAACCACCCTAATTCTTAATAATATGATTAACATCTATACTAATCTTACTAACAAAGCATGTCATTTTATCGTGAAGCAAGTTAGAGAATAATCCTATACTCCTGTCTGAAAAAGCATTTCTCTCCTACTCTCGAAACAAACCAAGTGACTCCACGCGCACCAAAATTCTTGAAAAGAAAATCAAGACTCGAATTCTGATTGGTACGGGATATAACGCTCCATTAGAAGCGGTCAGGAAATATTCTTGTAAGACCAAAACCGAGCTGTTATTTTATTATTTACAACCACTGACGTTTCAGAATTTTATATCCACAGTTCCACACTCACTTGTAACTTTACTCTCTCTCTCTCTCTACAAAACTCCTAGGGTTTTGATTTTTCTTCAAGAATTTTCACAGGTCTTGACCAAATAACAAGATAGATTGGTGGGGTTTTTTGATTGTACAACTGCTGGGAGTCTAATTTTTGAGCACAAGGAAGAAATGGAATAAAAATCTTAGCTTTCCCCTGACTATGGTTTGGCAAATTGCTGCAAAAACCCTAGTTCTTGGAAGATGAATTCTGAGTGGGAATGCCACAGTTTCCTCCTTCTTAGTTTGAGAGGCTTCTGCTGAGGTCTGTAAAGCCTTCAACTTTGTTTCTTGATTTTAGCTGAATAGAGAATGCATGAACTGGCTTATTTGACATTTGTTGGTGCTCTTTTTTTGTGTGGAAAACATCAGATTTTTTAGTGGATTATTTGATTTTTTGCTTGTTTTATTGTGAATTTGTTGGATGCAGTTGACAGAGCAAGGGCGGGTAAAGGAGGAAATGGAAGGAAATGAGCATGAATTGATACTGGCATGTGTGATTTCAGGGATCCTTTTCTCTGTGCTGGGTTCTGCTTCTTTTGCTATACTTTGGGTAGTTAATTGGCGGCCATGGCGGATTTATAGGTAACTTATTTTCCAAAATTTTCAGTTGTCATATTTTTTTCTTGTTTCTTTTTTCTATATGCTATATAGTAAGCATCAGCTATCTCGATGCTGTATCCTGGTGCTCGTTGAATTTTTCTTCTTGCTTGTTTTAAATGTGGCTCAAATGTGAATAATGAAGGTCACTGGGGAAATTTATCCATACGGGCCCTTTTTTGAGAATTCATCGATATGGTTCTTAGTGCCGCAGAAAATTATATTTCTAATTTTAATGGGTGCTTTACAGCTAAAATTGTAGCACCTGGAGAGGACCTGTGAGGAGGAATAATAATGCTTACAACCTAAAAGAACAGGGAAAAATAATTAGAACATACATACAATATTTTTTTGAACAGACGAAAGTAGGTAACAAAAGAGTGTACTTGGAAAGGGAGTGATCTTGCTAAGTGGAAGATGCATTTATAGTTTCTTGTTTCTAGATGTCAGATACAACCGAAGACTCGCTTTTGCTACGACTCCAGTGGGTTCCCTTGACCAAGCCACCGCCTATGAGTCGCTGACTCATTCTTCAGCAGGCACGCGGTCAAAGCCCTGGCCCCTCCCACTGCGTGGGAGCTTAAAGTCTCATGTTCTATTTCACTCAGCTTTTGACAATACATCCAATGAATACTTGCACTGGGTTCCAAAACTCTTTACGACCTCATCACTTTAATACCCAGTAAAGTCCCACTAAGTGGGGTCTGGGGAAGGTAGTGTGTGCGCAGACCTTATCCCTACCCGATATGGCTAGATTTCAGATAAAGAATATTTATTTTATAACTGTGGTTTCTGGACTAGCTTACAAGCATCTTGATTAATTCATGAGGCAGTCCATCTAGTCCATATGCAGGTTATTAAGGTAACTCTGCACATCTAGGATAGAATTTGGAACCTGAAGTCTCCAAGTTTTTACTCCCGTTTCTCAGGCATCAGGCAATCCCCCTGGGATAATCATATAGTGATTTGGAGATGAATGAATGACTTGTATCTGCTGCTTTTTGAACCTTGGCATTTGTTCAACATGCCGCCCTACAATTTTTTCGATGTAGTAGACACTTTCTATATATCTGTTTTTGTTTTGTTTCTAAATCTATCTCTTGTCAGTCTTAAAGTCCCTAATATGTATCCATTTGTGCACTGGAAAAGTTGAAGTTCAGGCTACTTCAACTTTATATTATACTCCACATTAGCAGTGTGCTATCAAAATAGGCTTCCCATGCGTTCCCCTAATTATTTTGAGAAATGGCAAACCACAAGATCGTTCCATCTCATGCGACACTTGTTGGGTACTTGGGTTTGCAACCTCATAGGTTAGTATGAGTTATGTATGCTGAGTGATTTAGGTTAATTAGTGATCATTGCAAAATAACTTTGTTGTAAGGTAGCAGTCCGTTGTCTGAATGGAAGTGTCACATGTATTGCTAGAAAACTCTAAAAGACGTCCCACATAGGTAGATAATCCATTCAGTTCAGAGGAAAATCGTTCTAATTTATGGTCTTATATTTTAACTGGTTAATGAAATTAGCCTGGGGTCTTACCCGTCAAAAGGAATATATGTATACATTTGCTGTATGTATAGTTCTGTAGGACGTCTGTGGCCATTTACTTTTTTGGTTTAGTATCTCTGTCATTTTTATACTCTGGTTTACATGGGATGTGACCTCCAATGATGCTGTCTAATAACAGTACTACATATTAAAGGCTTCAAAAGAGAGATATACTGGTTTAACCGCAGCAATTGGCATTTTTTTATTTGTCTTTGGTACCTTATCTATGAGTAATGATAATGTGTATTCATCCCATTATGCTGTCCAACCGTATTTGTTTATTTATTGTTTGATTTGATATATCTTTCTAGCTACATATTTACCATACAATATAGTTTATGTATTTATTCAGATATATCAATGTTTTGCTTTTTGTGGATGGAAAAGTGTTTTCCTTTGTGGCTAATCTCTTCTTGCTTTTTGCCTTTCAGCTGGATCTTTGCCCGAAAATGGCCGGGATTTTTAGAAGGACCCCAGCTTGGAATCTTATGCAATTTCTTATCGCTGTCTGCATGGATAATTGTGATCTCTCCGGTTGTGGTGCTTGTTACGTGGGGATGCTGGTTAATGTTGATATTGGGACGAGATATAGTTGGTCTAGCTGTAATAATGGCTGGAACTTCTCTCCTTCTGGCATTCTACTCAATAATGCTTTGGTGGAGAACACAATGGCAAAGTTCAAGTATGTATTACTTCTTCTCCTATACATGCATGGAGAATAACCTATTTGTTTGTGAGGGAGGAAATATGAATGCACTCAATCGTGTTGGTTAAACACATACACTTTCATACGCACACTCCGACACACATACATTTACATAATATCTTGGTATTATTATCATCCTATGTTTAAGCTTAAGAATGTTGATGTTCATTGGCTGTGAGAAATAAATGCACGGGTAGTTTGTTGAGATACGTTACTACAACTGCCTTACAGTGAGTGCTATTTATACCTATATTTTCCATTGTATTTTTTTGATAAGGTAAATTGTATTAATCAAAAAGGAGAGAACTCCCGTATAGGAGAAGTATACCAAAAAGTAGAGAATTTACATCAGAATCCGATTCTTTACCGAAGACGCCCAATCTTCTATACAAATGGGGGCTATATGAGTGCACCAAAAAGTGATACAAAGATAAAAGATTATTCTTGTTAGATATGTAAATATAGTAGAACTCTAAATATAGTAGAACTCTAGTCCAAAGTGTATTAGGAGTAGGTTAGGTTATGTGTATTATATATACTGGGTAGTTGTTGTTGTTGTTATTGTATCATGTTTAAAATCAAGAGTTATGTTTTTCTCCCGTGCTCTCTCACATGGTATCAGAGCTTTGGTGAGAATATTATAGCTGTGCGTCATTCCAGCTAATTCCGGGAAGAAAGACCTCGTCGCCGTGCAATTTTCCGGCGACTTAAGAGGCTGTCCGTACATAAACTACCTTTTTTGTTGGTCTTGTGCGAAATCCGAGACCACCACGAGGTTTGGAAGAGAATTCCGACCAACCCCAGAAAAAATCACCGGAAAACCATCATCCACGCGCCCCCACGCGCCGGCAATACCCTCGGCGCGTGAGGGCAGTTCCGGCCATTTTTTCAGTTCGCTCCTTCAGGACAGTTTGGTCGGCCTTCAATTCCGACCCTACCCATCCTTTTTTCGTTCGATTCCGACAACTTTCAGTTTTTTCCGGCGACTTTATTGACTTTTCCGGCAGCTACAGTATCCGGCCAGAATTTCTTCAAGACAGTTGAGCCTATCCATATTTTTATTTTTCAATTCTGACAACTTTGAATTTTTCCGGCAGCTACAGTGCTTTTTCGGCAGCTACAGTTTTCCTATTTTCCGGCAGCGCCAGTTTTCAGTTCTCTGTTTCAGTTTCAGCGAGTTTTCAGTTGATAATCCAAAGATGTCTTTGGGACTAGATGCTTTCGGGTCCAGAAACCAGGGTTCTGCCAGTTCCGGTATTATGATTACCTCAGAACCTTTAATGGGAGGTTCAAACTACCTAGCTTGGGCTTCGTCTGTCGAGTTGTGGTGTAAAGGCCGAGGTGTTCAGGATCATCTAACCAAGGAGCCTAGTGACGGAGATGAAAAAGCCAAAGCACATTGGGAGAAGATTGATGCTCCATTATGCAGTATTTTGTGGCGATCTATTGATTCCAAGTTGATGCCCTTGTTTCGTCCATTCCAAACATGTTATTTGGTTTGGGAAAAGGCTCGTACTTTATACACAAATGACATATCTCGTTTCTATGATGTGATATCGCGGATGACAAATTTAAAGAAACAAGAATTAGATATGTCTACTTACTTGGGTCAAGTGCAGGCAGTTATGGAGGAATTTGAGACGTTGATGCCAGTTTCTGCTAGCGTTGCAAAGCAGCAAGAGCGACGACAAAAGCTGTTTCTAGTTCTTACTCTTGCTGGGCTTCCTAATGATCTTGACTCAATACGCGATCAGATTTTGGTTAGTCCGACTGTCCCCATAGTTGATGAATTATTCTCTCGCTTACTTCGCCTTGCTGCAGCACCAAGTCACCCAGTGAGCTCATCACAGACACTTGATTCATCTATCCTCGTCTCCCAATCCGTGGACAATCGGGCTTCTCATACTATGGAGTATAGACGAGGAGGAGGTCGTTTTGGAAGATCTCGACCCAAGTGTTCATATTGTTATAAACTTGGTCACACTCGTGACGTGTGTCATTCTTTACATGGTTGACCACCAAAAAATGCTTATGTTGCTCAGACCGAGCCTACAGGTAACCAGGGATTTTCTGTATCTGAAAGGGAGTATAATGAGTTCCTTAAATATCGCGCAAGTAAGCAGACATCTCCACAAGTAGCCACTGTTGCTCAGCCTGATACTTCTGTTGGTGGTAATTCTTTCGCTTGTGTTTCCCAGTCTAGTCCTCTTGAACAATGGGTTGTGGACTCAGCTGCTTCTGATCATATCTCTGGTAATAAATCCCTTTTGTCAAATATTGCGTATTCACAGTTTCTTCCCAACGTTACTTTAGCTAATGGGTCTCAAACTAAAGCAAAAGGAGTTGGACAAGCAAATCCTCTACCCTCTGTCACTCTAGATTCCGTTCTTTATGTCCCTGGCTGTCCTTTTAATCTTGCATCTGTGAGTCGTTTGACTCGTGCCCTCCATCGCGGAATATATTTTATTGATGACTCTTTTATTATGCAGGACCGCAGTACGGGACAGACGATTGGAACAGGACTTGAATCAGACGGACTCTACTATCTTAACTCACTTACATCCTCTAAGGCCTGTCTAGTTGCAGATCCTCCAGACCTACTTCACAGTCGTTTAGGACATCCTAGCTTGTCCAAGCTTCAGAAAATGGTGCCTCGTTTTGTCCAGTTTATCCACATTAGAGTGTGAGTCATGTCAGCTCGGGAAACATACCCGTGCCTCCTTTCCTCGTAGTATTGGGAGTCGTGCAGAGTCTGTTTTTTCTTTAGTTCATTCAGATATATGGGGTCCTAGCAGAGTATGTTCAACCTTGGGATTTCGTTATTTTGTTAGTTTCATTGATGATCATTCAAGATGTACTTGGATTTTCTTAATGAAAGATCGTTCTGAGTTGTTATCTATATTCCGAAATTTTTGTGCTGAAATTAAAAATCAATTTGGTGTTTCTATTCGCACTCTTCGCAGTGATAATGCCTTAGAATATTTATCCTCTCAATTTCAGCAGTTTATGTCTTCTCTTGGAATTATTCATCAGACCTCTTGTCCTTATACCCCTCAGCAAAATGGGGTTGCAGAAAGAAAGAATAGGCACATTATTGAGACTGCTCGCACACTTCTCATCGAATCTCATGTTCCGCTGCGTTTTTGGGGCGATGCAGTTCTCACATCTTGTTATTTGGTTAATCGGATGCCTTCATCTCCCATCCAGAATCAGATTCCGCATGAGGTATTGTTTCCCCAGTCACCCTTATACCCTGTTCCCCTCGTGTTTTTGGGAGCACTTGTTTCGTTCATAACTTAGCTCCTGGGAAAGATAAGTTAGCTTCTCGTGCTCTCAAGTGTGTCTTCCTTGGTTATTCTCGTGCTCAGAAGGGCTATCGTTGTTATTCACCTGATCTTCGTAGGCACCTTATGTCAGCCGATGTCACATTTTTTGAGTCTAAACCTTTCTTTACATCTTCTGACAATTTTGACCATCTTGATATATCTGATGTTTTACCTATACCGGCCTTTAGGGAGTCTACTATATCTCCTCCTTCACCTTCCGCTACAGAAGTCTTACCCATTCCAAACGTTGAACCATCTACTGTGGCTCCTCCTAGACTCCCTGCACAAGACACTCCACTCTTGACATATCATCGTCGTCCTCGCCCAGCATCCGGCCCGGATGATTCACTTCCTGCACCTGACACTGTTCCTACTGCGGACTTGTCTCTTCCGATTGCACTTCGGAAAGGTATATGGAACACCCTTAATCCTAATCCACATTATATCGGTTTAAGTTATCATCGATTGTCATCACCATATTATGCTTTTGTTTCTTCTTTGTCCTCTGTTTCCATCCCTAAGTCTACAGGTGAAGCATTGTCTCATCCAGGGTGGCGACACGCTATGACTGACGAGATGTCTGCTTTACATACGAGTGGTACTTGGGAGCTCGTCCCTCTTCCTTCAGGTAAATCTACTGTTGGTTGTCGTTGGGTGTATGCAGTCAAGGTTGGTCCAGATGGTAAGGTTGATCGTCTTAAGGCTCGTCTTGTGGCCAAGGGATATACTCAGATATTTGGGCTTGATTACAGTGATACCTTCTCTCCCGTGGCTAAGATAGCATCAGTCCGCCTTTTTCTCTCTATGGCTGTTGTTCGCCATTGGCCCCTATATCAGCTCGACATTAAAAATGCATTTTTACACGGTGACCTTGAGGATGAAGTTTATATGGAGCAACCACCTGGGTTTGTTGCTAGGGGGAGTCTCGTGGCCTTGTATGCCGATTGCGCCGGTCACTTTATGGTCTAAAGCAGTCTCCTCGAGCCTGGTTTGGTAAGTTTAGCACTGTTATCCAGGACTTTGGCATGACTCGGAGTGAAGCTGATCACTCTGTATTCTATCGGCATTCTGATTCACGTCTCTGTATTTATCTAGTGGTCTATGTTGACGACATTGTTATTACCGGCAATGACCAGGATGGTATTACTAAATTGAAGCAACATCTCTTTCAACACTTTCAGACTAAGGATCTGGGCACACTAAAGTATTTTCTGGGTATTGAGGTCGCACAGTCTAGCTCAGGTATTGTGATCTCACAACGGAAGTATGCCTTAGATATTCTTGAGGAGACAATAATGACAGGTTGTAAACCTGTTGACACTCCAATGGATCCGAATTCTAAACTTCTTCCAGGACAGGGGGAGCCTCTTAACGATCCTGCAAGATATAGGCGGTTAGTTGGTAAACTAAATTATCTTACAGTGACAAGACCTGACATTTCCTTTCCTGTGAGTGTTGTGAGCCAGCTTATGGGTTCGCCATGTGATAGTCATTGGGATGCAGTTGTTCGCATTATTCGGTATATAAAATCAACTCCAGGTAAAGGTTTGTTGTTTGAGGATCGAGGCCATGAGCAGATTGTTGGATACTCCGATGCTGATTGGGCAGGATCGCCTTCTGACAGACGTTCTACTTCTGGATATTGTGTCTTAGTAGGAGGAAATTTGGTATCTTGGAAAAGCAAGAAACAGAATGTGGTTGCTCGGTCCAGTGCAGAAGCAGAATATGGAGCAATGGCTATGGCGACATGTGAGTTAATTTGGGTCAAACAGTTGCTCAAAGAGCTGAAATTTGGTGATGTTAGTGAGATGAGACTTGTGTGTGATAATCAAGCTGCTCTTCATATTGCGTCAAATCCAGTGTTCCATGAGAGAACTAAGCACATTGAGATTGACTGTCACTTTGTCAGAGAAAAGATACTGTCGGGAGATATTGCTACAAAGTTTGTAAAGTCAAATGATCAGCTTGCAGACATTTTCACCAAGTCCCTCACTGATCCTCGTATTAACTACATATGTAACAAGCTCGGTACATATGATTTATATGCACCAGCTTGAGGGGGAGTGTTAGATATGTAAATATAGTAGAACTCTAATTATAGTAGAACTCTAGTCCAAAGTGTATTAGGAGTAGGTTAGGTTATGTGTATTATATATAGGGCTCATTGTATCATGTTTAAAATCAAGAGTTATATTTTTCTCCCGTGCTTTCTCACAATTCTTAAGATGTGAAAAAGGGAAATCTATCCCGTAAGAAGCTCTCCTATTTCTCTCTCCTCCAAATTATCCACATGAGATTTTATACAGTATATAAAAATGCATTTGCCAATGTGGGATACTAAATAACTGTATGCATGAACTAACACTCCCCTCAATCCTGTGCATAAAAGTCATATGTGCGAGCTTGTTACCGTATAACTAATATGAGGACCAATGAGTGAGTTAATGAGAATATCTGCAAGTTAATCATTTGACTTCACAAAATTTGTAACAATATTTCTTGAGTGCTTTTTCTCCGACAAAATGATAGTTAATCTCAATATGTTTAATCCTCTTATGAAACACCAGAATCCAAATTTGATTCAATGTGAAGGGCCACTTCATTATCGCGCACAAGTTCTATCTAACTAATTGTACTAATTTTTCCCAATTGTTAGTTAAATTTTCTACCTTATAAACAAGTTCCATTTGACTAATTTGTCCAAATTTCAATTCTCGGAGCAATTGTTTGTTCCAAATTGGCTCACAAGTTGCTATGGCCATTGCTCAATATTTGCTTCTATAGTAGATCGAGCAACCATGCTCTATTTCTTGCTTTTCCAAGATGCTAGATTACCTCCTACTAAAACGTAATATCCAGAGGTAGAACACGTCTTTTTACGTCTTTCAGGAGGTGATCTTGCCAAATAAATATTCCTGCCCAATAAATATTGGTGTATCCAACAATTTGCTCATGGGTTATATCCTCGTTATATCCAGAGGTAGAACACACATGTTTACCTCTTTCAGGAAGGGGATCTTGCCAAATAAATATTCTTGCCCAATAAATATTGGTGTATCCAACAATTTCCTCATGGCTTATATCCTCGAACGGTAGTCCTTTGCTTTAAGAAAACTTTATATATCAAAGAATGCATACAAATGCATCCGAATGACTATCATAGGGGTGTCCACAAACAGATGTAGATAGGAAATAAAATTGTTTAGGTCTAGTCACTGTGAGTATTAACCAACCGCTTTTATCTTTCAAGATTGCTAGGGGGATCCCTTTGTCATGGCAGATGTTTAGCATTCAGATCTATACAAGTGTCAATGGGTCTACAAACCATCATTCCTATCTCTTCAAGAATGTCTATGGCATACTTTTTTCTGAAATAATAACACTTGATCTAGACTAGGCAATCTCGATATTTATAAAATACTTCTATCTTCCTAGATCCTTAGATTGGAAATGTTGAAAAATATGTTGCTTCAAATTAGTGATACCATCGTGATCATTACCTGTGATGGTGATATCGTCAACTTGAATCACCAAATAAATAGATTTGAAGTAGAATGTTGATAAAATATAGAGTAATCAGCTACACTATGAGGCATTCCAAACTCTTGCATATTGTGTTGAACTTAACAAATCACGTTCCAGGAGATTAACGAAACAAGAGAAACAATCAAAAATTGATCTAGATGCAATGCACCTGATTTGAAACGTGGTGTTCTGAATTTCTTGGAAAAAGGATGGGTAGGTTAAAATCACAAGATGAGCCACAAGAACTAAGAATTTGCTTTGGAAGTCGCCATAACTTTCTTCACGTGCGCGGGGTGTGGGCTTATGCACCATCTGAGGTCTGACTGGTACCGGTGTGTGGGAGTGCATGGGAAATCACTTGCTGGAGGGGTTTACGGTGTTTTGCTCGACGAGGGTGGGGACACCTATGGTGGTGTTGGTTTACGCGTAACACTAAGGGATACATAGTGATGCAAGATAGAAAGTTGTCGGATTGAGTTTACTTTCCCGTATGCTCTCATGAATGCTGTAATACCATGTGAGAGATAAAGGTACGGGAAAAAATATTATTGAGATGCATTGCTACTGTTATCTGACAAAGTTGAAGATAGTTATTTTTGTTTTTAACTATTTAGTGAGAAGTTAACATAAATTAGTTAACATTGGGGGGTATGCAACTGATTTTGGTCTGTAGGTCAATTTCATTGTCTGTGATCTTGTACACTTGAATATACTCAAATTTGAGCAGACCAGTTATATCAAGATTCATCAGCACATTACCAAGACTTATTGAGGTTTGGTTGCTATATAATGAAATAATTGAAAGTGGTACAATATCGTCTTGGTGGAAAGAGCATTCTATTGATAAGTTGACATTGGGCATTAGTCGGAAGAGCATTCTCTATAGATTCTCTACTTTTTGATATAATATCTACTTGTGTAGGGGGAATTTCCTGTCATAATAAAACTTACCTTATAAAAGACTGATATTGGACCTTCGATCCAATTTAATTAGAGGTTGAGCCATGATTTGAAGCTTATATGTTCGGGATTCTAAGCCTTTAAATAAGTGGGGTACTAAATTGACAATTTGTACATATTCAATTGATTTTTTAACACTAATACATAGTTTGAAACAAAGTTATGAGATTCAGCTGAACTCGTAACTCAAAGGCTAGCTCCGCACCTAAATTTAATTTGAGCTAATAACTTGATATATAGAGTTTTTTTAATAAATCATACTGCACGTGCCAACCATCATTGAGGTAGTTTAGTTTTGACCGCTATGGTTGATAAGATTATGTACAATTTAATCACCAAGGGTGTGGCGTAATGGTTGATAGTTGATGATGTTGGAACGAACACCATGAAAGACCAAGATTCGAATCCAAATCAGTGTTATTAATGGCGAAAAGCGCAAAAAAGCTCTAAAGTCTATTGGAGCCTTAAGCACAAAGCGTAAAAAAACGTGGGCTTTTATGTGAAAAGGCGCTAATTGAGAAAAACTATAAATATATATGTGTGTGTGTCCAAGATTTACATCTATAAGCATGAATACCAAATATATGGATAAAGAAATTAAAGAAAATTTACGATAAAGTGAAATATCATTGTTTAGTATCACCTCTTCAAGATTACACTCAATGGCAAGGAAAAGTATGCCTTAGAGTCTTGATGACAATACTGAAGCGCCGGCTAAGCAAGGAGAAGCGCCCGGCATGTTTTGAGCCTTGTTTCAGGGTTTAAGCACGCCTTTGATAACACTGATCAAAATATAAGCAAAAAGATAGGCCAGACTCTTCGGGCTATCTAAGCCTCGGTGGACTGGTGAGAGGACGCATGTAACGGTGGAAAGTCAAGGAGTGCACAAACTCGGACACCATCTTTATAAAAGAAAGATTAGTACAATTTGAATTTATGAGACAGTCTGAATTATGTACGGGAAATGCCTTATTAGTTAAAAAGTCTTTTTAGTTGCTATCTGGTAGCTACGTCAGTTCTCTGCACCAAAGAATGTATTTCAAACTCCAGATCCCTCCAATCAATTGCTACAAATGTTGGAATCATCTTCGAAGGACCTTTAACTCGTGTTCGGCCCATCTAAGGTGGTTTCTCAGTTTACGGCCAGTCCCCACACATATTGCCAATTTTCAAGATTTTTTCAGACCAGAGGTGTAAAGTACAGCCGAAAGCTTGATCTGAACTTCCTTGGGGACAATATACTCTGCTGATGGAGTTCCCCATTCTAGCTTGATATTCAGACTTCTCCATCTCTACGTTCTTATTAGATCCTTAGACCTTCTGATTTTGATGGTTGTTCGAATTTAAATTGTAAACCATTCATTTCATAGACTTTTGAACCCCGCCTGTAACTTTCCGATGGTTTTGTACCCATCTTCTCAAATTAGGGCATGCAATATCTCACTAAAGCCCCCTTCAAATCTGCCAGCCAAACAATTCTGGACATGGTCTCCCTTTCTCTTCTGATATTGCTATCCACGTCCACCTTTCTAGCCCTCGTAGTTAAAACATTTAGAGAAACTTCATCATCCCACGGTTCCAATCTCTTTATCCTGACTGCATCTGAATAGCTCTCCTGATGAGAACCATTTGAACCTGTGCTTTTTAAGCAAATCTTCATATTCTCTTAGCAATGTCTTCCCATACCGCGTCATATTTGAACTCAGGAACAATTACACTGCTCTCTGGTCCCCTTGTTTCAGAGAGATGGCAGCAAACCTTCCATGGATGTTGAAGTTTTGTGTCACCGAGTACTCGTACAGCCGATGTGTCTCATTCCATTTCTTGTACTTGTTACCTGTGCTTTCTGAAGCTGCTAACACATTTGATATGCTCTCAGTAGCATTCTTCTGTGCTCTAGTTTCGTGTGGCTGGTGTTATTGTTGGATTGAAGTACGACTTGAATATGTGCATCTAAATTTGGTCTCTGTGCTTGATAAATGATTTTAATGTCTTTATGGTTTTATGACCTTTTTAACTTTACTTTTAAAGCCTGATAGCGGAGAATTTCTTGTTAAAGATGATAGTTTTAGCAATTAAATTAATTGCTATGGTCATTATTATTGTATGGAAGGGCTAAGGTCCTTATGTATGGATCTATAGCTGACCAGGCGAAAAAGGAGGCCTATTTACATCTCTTTTCTTGCTTATCTTGAAGTTCTTTTACTCCCTTCACTTCACAAATTGTCGTGTGATGTGTTTTACAGGGGCTGTAGCTGTTCTTCTCCTACTAGCTGTTGGATTGCTTTGTGCATATGAACTTTGTGCTGTTTATGTCACAACCGGTGTTAGAGCATCTGAAAGATACTCACCTTCAGGGTTCTTCTTTGGTGTCTCGGCAATCTCCCTGGCAATCAATATGCTATTTATTTGCAGGATGGTCTTCAATGGTATGTTATGATATGTTTTTTGTCATAATGTTTATATGTGTTTTGAAGGTTGATCAGCAACTTGTGGTGAGCATCTTTGCTTTCTTTCCTGGCTCAAAGTAGGAGGATTATTTAGAGAATTTTTGTTGGTTATTATTGCCTTTTTAGTTGGACCATTGAAATTTTTACGGAACTCTTGTTCTCCTTTTGTCTTCCCCCTTTCTGAATTTTCTTTCTACCAATCTTGGCAGGGAATGGCTTAGATGTTGATGAGTATGTACGGAGGGCGTATAAGTTTGCTTATTCTGATTGTATTGAAGTGGGTCCTGTTGCTTGCTTACAAGAGCCACCTGATCCCAATGAGTTATATCCTCGACAATCTAGAAGGTAAGCTATATATTGCTTGCTATAGAGTGACTCTGCTGTAGTGCAGCTACGTTTTATGTATTATGGTTCTTTCGCTTCCGGGAGCTCGTAAATCTTATGCTTAACCTTTTTTGCGCATAAGTGAGCATGAATTTATTCATTTCCATCAACAAATGAATGCTGCTAGGTATTTACAGCAAAAATAAATCAGCATTACATGCCATGTAATTTGTAGGAAAAATCAACCATGGCCTCTATATCATTATTGTAGCCATGTTACACTAACAAATTAACAAAGCAATACATTTGTACAACAACAATAAATCCAGTGTAGTGGGGTCTAGGGAGGGTAATGTGTCCTTACCCCTAATTTGTGAAGGTAGCGATGCTATTTTCACTAGACCCTCGACTCAAGCAATACATTTGTATTTATCATTAATTACAGATTCTTTTTTCTTCTCAAAAGTTACTTGGGTTTCTTTCCGTCCATATGGACCACCAAATCGCTGCTGTGATGGAGTTCCACACCTTAACTTGTTGTTTCCTCAGGCCCTTCCTGTGCCAATATTGTTGTAAGTTCATTGTTGATTGTGAAATTGACCTTACCTCAAATGTTCAAGAGAAAGCGGAGCTGCAATGCAAAAAAAAGACGATGATTGACATCTTCACTGTAGTCTTCACAAAGAACACATCTACTACATAAGATGAAGCCTCGTTTGGAGATTTTTATGTGTAAAACAACTTTTTTCACCTACTGAATTAAAAAAAGCAGATTCCATCACCACCGTCCAAGTGAAAGACTCCGCCTTAACTAAGTGGAGCCTTGTTATACCAAATACATTTCCATGTCCAGTTATTACAGCTGATGGAGGGTGTGCATTACAGTTGACGGAGGGTGTGTAGTGTTGTGCTATCATGCTTTTTGACAGTGAATTTAACATTTGAGGATCCATTTCGCAGTATGTGTCATTTCTATGCTAGGGTGGCACAATTGTTGAGCTGAGCAACACCTATCTGCTAGTCTTTCGCAAAAAGAATTCAATTAATCAAAGTTTAAGGACCAACACACACACAAAAAAAAAAGGGTAAAATTTAAGGTGTTACAGAGACGACATGTTAATTTATTAGTTTTAGGTTTGCAATACTGCCCCTCCCCCCCCCCCCCCCCCCACATCCCATGTGTCGGCTAATTAACTATTTTCTTGGGCCAAACATAGGAAATTATTTTTGATACTAGGTGGTGGTAAGAATTGAACTCAGGATCTGCGTTTTCTCTAGTGCCATGTTAAATTGTGAGTCCCTCTTACATAGAAGCTTCAACCCTTAAAAAGGGCATCTGCAATTGAAAAAGCAATATCATTTAGATCCTTGAATTGTGTGACTATCTCATCTAAAAGCTTGAGTTAGAGGGAGCACACTTTTATTTACTTGATTATGTCTATTATAATATGTGCATTATGTATGTAATACGCTCCCTCACGGCCAAGCACGTGAAAATTCTTTCTTAAAATGATGGGTGGTGAGACTCGAACCTAGGACCTCTACTTGCTCTAATACCACGTTAAATTGTGTGATCATTTCATCTAAATTGTTATGCTGGGAGAGAGAGCTCAATTTTATTTACTTAATTAATTATGTCTAACATAAGACATATTTATTTGCTTAAAAGTAACAAATAGAAGAAAAGAAAAGAATAATTTACCTATGAAGTATGGTTATTACTTCCATGGACCACCACAAACATATTGACCATAAAAGCTCAGGGGAAGAAGTTAATCATCTTTTGTTGCATTACCTTGAGTCCTCGGCTTTGTGGAGGGCGATCCTGAACCTTTTTGGTGTTCAATGGGTGATGCCAAGCACTGTAAAGGAAATACTACATAGCTAGGCCGGTTTTCGTAGAAGAAAAAAGCGAAAGTCGAGGAAGTTTGCCCGTTAGCTCTCATGTGGATATATTGGGGGAGAGAAATAGGAGAGCTTTTGAGGGAATATAATTCCCTTTTTCACATCTTAAGAATAGTCTTTTATCTTTGATCGCTTTTTGGTGCACTCATATAGCCCCCATTTGTATAGAAGATTGGACGTCTTTTGTAGAGAATCATGTTCTGATATAAATTCTCTACTTTTTGGTATACTCCTTGTATACGTGAGTTCTCTCCCTTTTGATTAATACAATTTACCTTATAAAAAAAACATATTCGACCATCAAAAAGGTTTCAAACACCAAACCATTGTGATTGAGAGATTGAGACCTCCTTACTCCCGGAGATGCTCCATGCAGACCAAAATTAATAAGGCGGTCTCTCTCAATCTCTTCCAAGGGAATCATGACAACTATGCATTGAACAAAGAGTAGAAGTAAAGGCTCTATATAAAAGGATAAGGTTGACTAATATGCACTTCTCCCTTTTTCTTTTATTTTTGGAGAATCGTTATTAAAAGAGACTCCATAGATGATTTGTGTATTGGATTGTGTCTCCCTTATGGTAGTTATTTATGGTAGTTACTGTCTGATATTATTGCATGCTATTTTATGTATGGTTCTTATGTTTAGATAATTATTTACGCTATTTCCGCTGGAGTTACTAATGCTCTTTTGTTTTTGTTTTTCCTTCACTGAGCCGAGACAACAACAACAACAACTACCCAGTATACTCCCACCAGGTGGGGTCTGGGGAGGGTAATACGTAGACAAGACTTACCCCTACCCGAAAGGGCAGAGAGGCTGTTTCCAATCGACCCCTAACTCATAGGATAAAAGGAAAAACATCAGTAAAACAAAAACAAAGACAAAAACAAAAACAAAAACAAAAACAATAAAGCATTAGTAAGTCCAGCATAAATAGCGTAAGTAGCGTAAGTAATTATCTAAACATACGAAACATAAATACAATCACATGCAATAATATCATACAATAACTACCATAACTAACAGCCATAGGGGGACGTAAGCTAAAACACAAATCATCTATGGGTAACCCTGCTGACCCACTCCCAACCCCGGATGAGGCGTACGACTCTAGGAGCCCCTATCCTACAACCCTGATTCTAGACCTCCAGACTTTCCTATCAAGGGTCATGTCCTCGGAAACCTGCATTCCAGTCATGTCATGCCTAATCACCTCTTCCCAATACTTCTTAGGCCTCCCTCTTCCTCGCCGACCGCCAACAATCTCCAGCCGCTCGCAGCTCCTCACCGGGGCATCGGGACTACTTCTCCGCACATGCCCGAACTACCTCAGCCTCGCTTCTCGCATCTTCTCATCCACCGGGGCCACCCCCACCTTCTCTCGAATAACATCATTCTTAATCTTATCTAGCCTGGTCCCTGCCCTTCCGGGTAGGGGTAAGGCTCGTCTACATATTACCATCCCCAGACCCCACCTGGTGGGAATGTACTGGGTAGTTGTTGTTGTTATCTAGCCTGGTGTGTCCGCACATCCACCTAAGCATCCTCTTCTCCGCAGCCTTCATTCTCTGAATATGCGAGTTTTTCACGGGCCAGCACTCCGCCCCATACAACATCGCAGGTCTAACCACGGCTCTATAGAATTTCCCCTTGAGTTTGTGTGGAACTTTCTTGTCACACAGGACTCCTGATGCAAGCCTCCACTTTGACCACCCCGCTCCTATACGATGAGTGACGTCCCCGTCAATCTCTCCGTCCCCCTGAATCACAGGCCCAAGATATCGGACAATGTCCCTCTTGGCGATGGTCTGAGAATCAATCATTACGTCCCTGTCTACTTCGCTGAGCCGAGAGTCGATTGGAAACAGCCTCTCTGCCCTTTCGGGTAGGGGTAAGGCTTATCTACATATTACCCTCCCCAGACCCCACTTTGTGGGACTATACTGGGCAGTTGTTGTTGTTGTTGTTGTCGTTATTAAAAGAGACGGAATAGAGGGGCCAAGATGTCCTTAACTAACATGACCTAAAAATAAGTAGCCAAAGAAACTCTAAAACAATGGGTGCAACTCAAATCTCTTGAATAAAAGGAATACTAACTAGGAGAATGCAATGATTGAGAGAGTATAGAAGCGCTTGGCAAGATGGTAAAAGAAGTATCTATCGAAAGTAGGGAAGGAAGTGTTAATAGAAAGCACTTTGTCTCGCATCCCTACATATTTCATGTCACTTCTGCACGCTCATGGTATAGTGACAGGCAAGTTGGACAGACTTCAGAAGAACTTTCTAACTTTCTATTGGATACAACAGAGGATTTTAAAAATTTTCATCTGGTGAATCGGAGAGTTGTCACACCTTCGAAGGAGTGGGGAAGACTGAGAGTGAAAGATCTTAAGGTCTTCAATAGAGTTTTGCTAGGGAAGTGGATATGGAGGTTTGGATGGAGGAGAATACATTTTGGAGGGGGGTGGTAGCGGAGAAATATGGTATTATGGAAGGGGGTGAAGGACTACAAACATTACATTTCCATTTGGGTGCGGCATATGGAGGGGTATTATGAAGGGGTGGGGAGAGTTCAGGGGAAATGTCTCTTTTAGGGATGGGGAGGGAACTAGGGTTAATTTTTGGGAGCATAAGTGATGTGGGTAGAACAAGTTCAGGGAAGTTGTCCCAAATATTTAGAGTCCCGTGCCAAAGAGAGATAATTCAACAAATTCGTATGCTTCATTAATGGGTAGTTCACTAGAACTTGAGATTTAGGAGTAACCTACAAGACTGGGAGTTGGGAGAATTTAATACCTTGGTTGAGTTTTTGTACAGACAGAGCATATCACATACTGTTCCCGACACATGGAGATGGCAATAGAGTAGAGAAGGTGTTTTTTTTGATAAGTAATTAAAGATATTTTATATTTATGCACTAAGCCAGTGCATCAGGCATAATTACAGGTTGTGCAAACCCTCTATTGTATCTAGCATTCCATCTACATCATGTTCATTTACCAGATTGCACCAAAAAGCTAGCAAAAAAATACATCTCTGTTTAAGGCTGTGAATATTGCTCGATGTGCCTTCAAAAAATCTATTGTTACTTTCAAGCCAGACAGTCACCAGATGGATTGAGGTATGGTATTCCAAGTTCTTAGAGATTTCTTACTAATCCCCTCTCTGCTCCAACCTTGCAAGAGCTCAACAATTGATTTTGGCATGGCCCAACTCATGCCCAAAATTACCAGAAACATATTCCACAACTGCCTAGTGACCCTACAATGCAAGAAGAGATGGCCAACTTCTTCCAGATGCTCCTCGCACAATGGACATCTACTGCACAGTTGAAACCCCCTGTTTTGGAGATTTGATTGTGTAAGACAAGCCTCACGAGCAACAATCCAAGAGAAACAAGCAACCTTTAAAGGAGCCTTGCTTCTCCAAACCTTTTCCCAAGGACATAATACCCCGTCGCTGCTAGAATCCAGCATGTGGTAACAACTTTTGACTGAAAAGAGACCCTGTTGATCGCTTTTCCAACCTATGGAGTCTGTTCTGTTGTGATCCAAGGTTGTATTGTTTAATTTCTGAAGCAGAATACATAGTCTTTCCACTTCCCAATCATTAAAAGCCCTTCTTGGGAAAAGGTTCCACCCTTGTGTTGAAAAGAATGCTGCAATTTCTCCCTTTTGTTGAGAAGATAAGCTGAAAATGTCCATGAATTGGTCTTTTAGTGGGCTGTGACCTAACATTGCATCTTCCCAAAATTTGATTTTCCTCCCATCACCAAGAATAAAGCTTATGTTTGACTTGAATTTGTTCCAATAACCTCAGGTATTGGAAGGTGTGTTTACTCTTACATCTTATTATGAGAGGTTACTAAGGAGAGGAACACAATTCTCCATAACGTCCTATTTGGGTTCCATGGGTGCGTAGGAAGGCGTGTTTCTTTGTGTGGTTGCAAAGTGATTGACAACGGAAAATTTGAGGAAAAGGAAGATCACCCATGTTAGTTAGTGCTTTATGTGCAAAGGATCGGACGAAGATGTCGATCATCTCTTGTTACATTGTCAAGTGGCTTCGCTTCACGACTGTGGATGGTGAGACTTAATGCCATGAAATGAAAAGGTGATGCCAAGTACGGTGAAGTAGGTGTTGCACAATTGGTCATACAAGAGGGTGAAGAAAAGTCCAGGGGCTTGGAAGGTTGCTCCTGTAGCCATTTTGTGGTTTATATGGAGAAGAGATAATTAAGAGAGCTTTTGAAGGGATTGAGCTAGACTTTGTGAAGCTACAAAATAATCTTTTGTCTCTAGTTTCCTTTTGGTGTACCTATGAGGTACCTATTTGTATAGATGATTTAGTTTCTGTTGTTCAGAACCATATTTTGCTGTAGGTTCTCTTTTTTGGCACTACTTGTATACGGGTCTCTCCCCTTTTTAATGAAATTCTTTACCTTATCAAAAAAAAAAAAAAATACTAACTCAGAGATAGTAAAGGATGGTCTCCAGTAAATGTGGTGATATAAAATTATCACTGCTAAACCAAATCAATTGGAGGGCTACTGTGGATTAGAATATTACCCTATTATTTCATAATTCTTTTTAAAAAAAAACATTACCCTATTATTTCCTGTGTTCTGCAGGCTCTCATTTATGCTGCTCATCACATTCCAGCATTTTCTTTTCAACATTTTCTCTGTAGTCTAGAATTCTTACAGTTTCTTGCTTCTTCAAATTGGAAATTGCGCTCTGCAGGGCTCTGCATCTTGGGCTTCTCTATGTTGGTTCACTTGTAGTACTTCTTGTGTATTCTATCCTGTATGGTCTGACAGCAAAGGAATCAAACTGGCTTGGGGCTACAACATCAGCTGCCGTGATTATCCTTGGTAGTTCATTTCCTGCATATATCTATCTCCTTTTCTGACTCCATATTGGGAAATATTTTCTAATTTCCTTATGGTAAGTTATGAATTCACTAACTTTCCATTTTAATCAGATTGGAACTTGGGAGCATGCTTATATGGCTTTAAGCTTCTGAAAAGTCGAGTCGTTGTACTTTTTGTTGCTGGTGCATCTCGGGTGTTCCTGATCTGCTTTGGAGTTCATTACTGGTTTGTTGTTAACCCATGCTAATCAATTTCCTCCCGTAATTAAGTCTTCTTATACTTGCATGACTTTTTGTATCGTGAAAGACTCTTTTAATCTTTTACTGCAACAATTTCATTTCAGGTACTTTGGACATTGTATTAGTTATGCAGTTGTAGCATCTGTCCTGTTGGGCGCTGCTGTTTCACGGCATTTATCAGTTACAGACCCATTAGCAGCTAGAAGAGATGCCTTACAGAGTACGGTTATCCGCCTTAGAGAAAGTTTTCGCAGAAAGGAGCAGAATAGCTCTGGAAGCTCTTCCGAGGGTTGTGGCTCAAGTGTGAAACGCAGTAGTAGTGCTGATGCTGGTCATCTTGGTAATGCAACTGTGCCTTGCACTGGTGATGGCAGTACCTGGAATAACATTGAGGGGATTAATAGTGATAAGAGCATAGACAGCGGAAGGCCAAGTTTAGCTCTACGTAGTAGTTCCTGTCGTTCAGTAGTTCAAGAGCCTGAAGTAGGATCATCTTATGTTGACAGGAATTTAGAGCATAACAGTTCATTGGTTGTTTGTTCTAGTAGTGGCCTTGAAAGCCAAGGTGGTGATTCTAGTACATCAACTTCTGCAAATCAACAGTTACTGGACTTGAATTTGGCACTTGCATTTCAAGAAAAGTTGATAGATCCCAGGATTACATCTATGTTAAAGAGGAAGGGAAGACATAGAGATCGTGAATTAGCCCATTTATTGCAAGATAAAGGGCTTGATCCTAATTTTGCTGTGATGCTAAAGGAGAATGGATTGGACCCAATGATTCTAGCCTTGTTGCAGAGAAGTAGCTTGGACGCTGATAGAGAACATTGTGACAATAACCCTCCTGCCACTGATTCAAACGGTGTTGACAATGTGTTACCTAATCAAATTTCATTCTCGGAAGAACTTAGACTCCAAGGATTGGGAAGGTGGCTTCAACATTGTAGAGCAATGTTGTATCATATAGCAGGAACTCCAGAGCGTGCATGGCTTCTTTTCAGTTTAGTCTTCATTCTTGAAACTGTCATTGTGGCTATTTTCCGACCAAAGACAATAAAACTCTTAAATGCTACACACCAACAGGTAAGAAATGTATGCTACTTTAAAAAGCTTAGTTTACCGGGTATACGGAGTACAGTGCAACTAAAATACACTTCAATATATTTCTATTTCCATTCTCTAACAAAATTTGGTGAACTGTCTATAGTTTGAATTTGGCATTGCGGTGCTCCTTTTGTCTCCTGTTGTCTGTTCTATTTTGGCCTTCCTTCGATCACTGCAAGCTGAAGATTTGTCCATGACTTCAAAGCCTAGGAAGGTATTTATATTTTTGGTTCATTACCTACAATTTTTTTAATTATATATACATATATATATATATATATATATATATATATTTCTTTTTCCACTTAAGTATCTTGTTGCAGTTTGAGGTTTTGGTCGTGATAGTTTTACGCCATTGTTACTGTCGATACTTTGTCATTTTATCACCCCTTTGCCTGGAGATCTTGTCTTCAAGTATATTATTATCTCCCTTTAGTGTTCTAATGTTACGTTCAATACTCTCGTATAGTTTGCTGCTGTCCACGTTGGTTTCTAAGGTATTAAATTAGTGGCTCAGCTTCTTTTCTTTTGCAAGAGTGATTGTCTTTAGATACAGCGGTTTCAACACTGGTCCGGGGTTCTCTCTCTCTGAATATTCATCATAATTCTTTGTGTTAGCCTGTTTATGTCAGAGCCAATGTTTTGTTCTATGGCTTTCATGGCACAAGAATGATTAGGCTGATAGAACCCCAGAACAAGTTTTTTGTACCAGCCAATATTTTGAATCCAGTTAAGAGAGTACATTCTTCTTGTTCTGCTGGTGGACCTTTTAAGCAATTGAATTTATGGATATAACAATAGCTGTTCAAGGCCAGCTAATGTTATTCCTAAAAGAGGTCAGGTGATGCAAGCAGGCTGTCATGCATAGAGGAAGCTACTTAAAATCTTTACTAGGATTGTTATCTTAAAAGCTATTATACCATGAGTGAAATAAGAGAAGATGCTTTGATAATTTGACGATTACTCACATTTATAGGTATTAAGCATAGGAGGACATATGATATTTGTCGAATATGGGACAATATCTAACTTAAGAACTTAGCACATCAAATATTATAACATCTAACCTAACAAGTAACACCTAAGAGACCTTTATCTCCGAGCACATAAATCTCCTCTCTAGTATAGCTGTCTGACTAGTGGACATCTACGTTTGACTTAACGAGGCTTTACCGGTGTAGTGCTATAAAAATTTAGATGCACTTTGGCATAGTACATTCAGGAGGCAGTCTGACTGTCATCTTATGTGATGCGGGTTTAATCAAGTATCAAGTGTGGGCATGCACTCTTATTGCAATAGCTGCATCCTGAACCACAACTGCTAATTCTTCGAATTTTGCTTTGAGATTTTGGAGTCCATGAAATGATAGTCACATACATAAGTAATGTAATTTCCTTCTTTAAGAGTTGTCAAATACTATTAGGTTGTGACCGTTTTACTGCAATGTGGAGTTTCTGTCCACTCAGTGCATTAGATCACTATTAATTTTGCATAAAATCTGCTACATCTTTGCAGTATGGCGTCATCGCTTGGATGCTGAGCACTTGTGTTGGTCTGCTGCTTTCGTTCCTAAGGTAAACCCTTCTTGTATATAACCTTTAAGTCCCAATCTCGGTTAAGTTACAGAAGCAACTGATATATTCTATTAAAGGGAACTCATTGCACACATTTACAAGACAAAGCTTCCTTACGGCACACCATGTCCAGTTTGTGATCTATTCGTCGTATACGTTTCTCTTATTAGTCTATTACATTACAACATGTATATCTTCTACTGGTTGCTGTGTCTTGAATGCTTGATCATACCTTGTTTAGTTGGCTAAATCCTGGGCACTAGGCAACATGATATGCTCATGGCTAGATTTCGGTTCTTTTACATCTTTACTTATTTAATATGTTCTTTCTTAAACAACTTTCTGGTTGAACTTCTGTTGTTGTAATATCATTTTACATATTGGATATGCAGCAAATCATCAGTTCTTCTGGGATTATCATTGACAGTACCCTTAATGGTAGCATGCCTGTCTATTGCAATTCCTATATGGATTCGTAACGGGTACCAGTTTTGGTCTTCAAGAGCTGAGGATACAGGCCGTGCAGGAAGCCATCTAACACTGGGAATGAAAGAGGTTAGTAGTTCTGTAATTTTCTCCTATTTGTATACTGCTAATATCGCTGTGTTCCTTCGCACTTTGATTAATTGTTTGAATTAGGTTTTCTAAATTTTCTTAAGCATTACCGTTACCAATCATTTATTTTTGACTAGCAAACTCTAACCACAGCTTGTTTGAATTGAGGCGTTTGATAAGTTGAGCTATACGATTCTAAGTTTGAGGAAGCGTCTTCTTTTATCATTCAAGTCAATTCCATAACTTTCTCATCACATCACTGGTTGTTGATCTAAGAACCAAACGGCTCTTGTATCCATAGGCATTGTAGTTGATAAGATTTTTTTGTAGCATCCTTTCTCTCTAAAACCTCATCTATATGAGCAATATGACATACTTGCAAAAGATTCACGCTTATACATTCTTCTATGACTTGCTATAAGAATCATAATAGCGAAATCTGTTTACAGGGTGCTGTTCTTTGCATCTCCATCTCTTTATTTGCTGGGTCGGTTTTAGTGCTTGGAGCAATAGTGTCTGCAAAGCCTTTGGATGATTTAGATTATAAGGGATGGACTGGTAGTCGGAATGGTGTTACATCTCCTTATGCATCATCTGTTTACCTTGGATGGGCAATGGCTTCTGGAATTGCTTTGGTAGTTACTGGCATGCTGCCAATTATATCCTGGTTCGCAACTTATCGGTTTTCTTTGTCATCTGCTATTTGTATTGGTATATTTGCAGGTAATCCTTTCACTTTAATCTCTCCTGTTCCCTTTTTGATTCTTAGAAATACAAAATAATGTCATAGTCTTTCTGTTTTTCAACCTCTTTTCGTAGTTCATTGTCTATGACAAATCCTTTTACTAATAATTTCTTCTCTTTCATGTCCGAAGCTGTTATTGTGACCTTTTGTAGCGTATCCTATTTTGAAGTTGTTGGCTCTAGAACCGACCAGATTCCAACAAAAGCTGATTTCCTCGCTTCTTTACTTCCACTGATATGCATTCCAGCAGTATTGTCTCTTGGTGCTGGTTTGTTCAAGTGGTATGTGATATTCATTTAGAAACTTCTTATGCATTTTTAGTTACGCTGTTTTAAAGATGATGAGGGGATTTTTTTCAGTCATAATATATAGAACATTTTCAGGAAAGACGATAATTGGAAGCTTTCTCGAGGCGCTTATATGTTCATAATCATTGGTCTTCTTCTATTGCTTGGAGCCATTTCAGCTATTATAGTGACAATAAAACCCTGGGCAGTAAGTGATCATCCCTTCTGATGTTGTTTCCACCTTTAAAACAGTTATTTGACATTGTTTCTATGTTTTTTCTTCCTGTTTCAACAGATAGGGGCGGCATTCCTTCTGGTGCTTCTCCTCCTTGTTCTAGCTATTGGTGTTATTCACTATTGGGCGTCAAATAATTTTTATTTGACAAGGGTTCAAATGTTACTTGTTTGTTTTCTTGCATTCCTTTTGGCTCTTGCAGCATTTCTTGTTGGATGGTTTCAGGGTAAATACTCTTCTCCCATCCTGAGATGTTCAGATAATTTAATCTAACGTATCACGTCGTGGTACTTGATAATTGATGTCAAATGCATGTTTCTATTTCAGACAAGGCTTTTGTTGGTGCATCTGTTGGTTACTTCTCATTTCTTTTCCTTGTAGCTGGAAGGGCATTGACAGTAAGTTATACTTAATAAAGACAAATAAAGAATTTAAGCGTGTTAGAGAAATTTGTGCTTTTAGTTCCTAAAATATTGACAAATTCAGATTTTGGTCCTTGTGTTATCTGGTTAAGCACATTTACCATTCAGCGAATTGAAATGTGCACTTTTGAGCCTTCTGCTTGTGAGTCTTCACTTATTTTAACAAAGGGTCAACTGTTAAATTATTTCAACCGTTGATCGATCATTAATTCACTTCTTTAGGAAGGAGCTGAGAGGGTTCGGACCGGGGTGATTTCGCGAGTAGATGGCCCGGCATTCAAGCAATCAATCATTCTTTCTATCGGAACCTTCGAGACAGTAGAAGTCTGACCTTCCCATCTTCATCTATCGGCTCAGGGCCTCATTAGCGTGCTCGTCTGCGAGCTATGCTGGTTCTGTAGAGTAATGGCCGCGCAACAACGAGAGAGAGAGGCGGGCTTGGCGACAGACCGCGTCACGGCTATTCCATTCCTTCTGTACTACAGTTCGGTGGAGGAACTGTAAGAGAACAATTTCAATCCGTGCTCTAACTCGACATATTCGTCTTAATCATATTCGATCGTATCTTTCTTCTAAATCTTCGACATCTTCAGCGGAATCTTCATCTTTCTTCTCCAGTTGATGATGCATATTCATATTGAACTTCAACCAATGTCACTTGCTCAACAACTGCCTTCTTCCACAGTAGCTTCCCCTCCATCCTGAGGCGAGTCCACAAATCCAATTTTTTCCATTTCTTCTGCGTCTGTTGATGATGCTGAAGCGGATTTCACTTCAACGGGTACTGGTAGATTTCCACTGGCACAGCGGCACTTCTGGCTTAAAGGCTTGCTTTCCAGGCTCCTTTCAAAGGTAGACTTATCGCCAAGGACAAACCAACCGATCTACGCTCGAACCTCCTTAGAAGACTGACTGGTCAGAAATAGGTTATCCAAGAAGGCTCCACTACGAAGGGGCGAATATCGTTTCACATCTGATGAAATTGAAACAACTAATCTACTGGCATATCATATATAGTTTCATCGTCTTGTAGATGTACTTAATAGATGCACTATAAGTCTTCGATAGAACCCCAAAAAAGGTGCTTTTCGGTCACCATTGGCTTGGGGCGTCCTCCTCTAACTGAACAACTTCCAAGTCAACCTTCTTTGCTTAAGCGCTTCTCTTCTCTGGGCGCATGCTCTCCCATTGGGAATTTTATATCCTTGTACCACTGAAGGGCTCTGGCTCTCTCAATCAAAGGATGGTCTCTATCAATCTCCTGGCCGAAGTCAGTGTTCAACTCCGCGGGGGTTTCCAAGTCCAATCCGAGTATTCGCGCCTATGGACTCCCCTTTTGAAGGAAGCTTGCGAAGGGCTGAATGAGAGATAGAGCTTCGATCAAGAAGAAGAAAATTGTATACTAGACCTTCCCTCACGGGAGAACCAAGCAAGGGATGAGCGCTAGCGCTAAAGCCGTTGTTTTCTTCCTTCATTTCATAGCGGAAGGTTGACTTTTGGGTATTCAACTTTGTGTTGCAGCTCAGTGAGACGACCCTGACACAGAAGGTTTAAGCTCAGCCTCAGGGCGGCAGTCTCTCTATCAGGCCCCGCTGCTTCAGTCTCTTTCTCTTTATCCGCATTCCCATACGGATTAACAAGCCTTTCTGTACTCTCTTCCTAGCATTAGAAAAGTCGTCTAAATCTACTAAATAAGAAAAAATCCTCCAATATTAGTATAGGTGGGGCAGAAAGGTTGAGCGGAGGCAGGCAAGGTGGCAATGAGGAAAGAAAGGACAACACCTGGAACTAGATCAATACAATGCTGGTCAGCCTAAGACCGTAAAGGTCCAGTTCCAGTATTGAAGGAAGCATTGCATAGAAAGCATTTTTTTATAAGGTTCCCACATCCAATAGATAAGGGATCTTGCCCTATAACCTAGTGAAGAGGGAAAATAAGATCAAAATATATGACTTTTTTAACTTCTAAATCTATTTCAAAATACCCTGAAAGCAGCAAAGAAAGCAGCAAGTGAAGAGATAAGGCCTCTCATTTCCATTAGGGCAGATGCATTCCCATTGTAACGGCGGCGGAGGGTGCCTCCGGGTCGCAGCGGTTCTTCCATGTCAACTTAGTTGAAAAGCATCCTAGAGATTGATTGGTTTTTCCAGTACTAGGCTTTTGCTTTCTTGTAGTTCTTCTCTTTACATCTACCTCCAAAACAAACAAAAAGGACGACGAAATATATATATCTATATATAGAAAGATGTGGACTGGAGAGTTTGGATTGAGGTCACTATGCTTAACACATCGTAGTTGGACAGCTTATTGAAGAGAGGAGAAAAAAAAAGCTTTTTCGTAATTTTGAACTCTAATGACAAAGCGTCCGTTCACGTCAAGAATAGAGGCCGTTAAGGATGTACTTGCTTTTCCTTTTTTTCGTCGAGATTGGGTTGGTGTTCAGTGTACTAAGGTACAAGATCGAAAAAAAGGAAAAATGCATTTGTTAACGACCGATAGCGCTATAGGATCGGGTTCTTGGATCAATAGAACTGGAAGAGGAGGATTAATCGAATATATAAGATAAACAATACAAGAATTCTTGGAAGCTGTAATGCCTTTCTTGGGTCCTTTACAAGAAAGTTTGAGCGGGAGACAAGGGGCGCTCCCGCAGGGTCCCGATGCCCTACCTTTGCCCTCTCAGGTTCGACCACCGCAGGGTCCCAATTCTCCTGCACTCGAACTAGTTGCTCAAGAAGCAGGGGAACCTTCCGCATGAAAGCGAAAAGAAGCGAGCGATCAAGAAATGCAAAGAAAAGTTCCACTTCTTCTAAGATAGAATAAGAATAAGCAGAATTGCTTAAGTAAGGTAGTCGCTTCTTTTTTTCGGTATACCGCTCTGCGAGTAGAGCGAATGAACATAAGTCAAACCGAATATGATGAATATACCGATTTCCCGCCCTCGTCTTTGTGTTCGTCTTAATAGTATTCGTTATGTATCGGAAGTCGTTACTGGTCGTAGGTGTTCCCCTCTCCTTTATCCTGGTTATACTTATCGATTTACAAGTATTTTTTTTTTTTCTTCTTTTTTGGAAGCAAAGAATGTTGCGACGATTTCCCCTCTTAAAGAGGATCTCACCCAAGGTGTATATATCTATATGCTTTTTCATTTATCTAGTTCTCCCCCAAGTAGGAGTCTCGCTTGGGTACCTCTTTATGGATGAACTTCAAAGGGCTGTCGCTCCATTTCTTCATGCATCGGGTCAACTGTCTTCACTTATTTTAACAAAGGGTCAACTGTTAAACTATTTAATTTCTTATGTATTATGTTAAATTTGTATTATAATTCCTTATTTGAGGGTAATATAGTTCTATAATTAGTCTATTATAACTCCAAAATGATAATCTAAATGTAAAATATTTCCTATATAAGGGACCAAAAACACACATTTCAGTTAATTATTTCAAGGTTAGATATGCTTACTGAAATATCTCAAGGACCACAATCAGAATTAACTAATAACTGAAGGATCATAAGTGCGACTACCCCAAGCATGTTATTTATGCCTATCTTTGCTGATTAGAGTTGTATTTGCCTTGTGCTCTTGCTTACTTGTATTCATCTTGTGTTCCCAAAAACCCTTCTCTTTCAGGTCCTTCTTTCACCTCCTATAGTAGTCTATTCCCCAAGGGTGTTGCCTGTTTATGTTTATGATGCTCACGCGGACTGTGGGAAAAATGTCAGGTTTGTCATTTTCCTCTACTTGTTTAAGATTTACTGGGTGTATAGAAGTATGAAATGCAGAGTCAAAGTTAGTGAACTCTTAATTTTAGAGGTACACCAATTATTTAAATATGTATATTTATTTGTAAGTATTTCACCAATCAATTTACTATCTGATATTGCATGACTTGACAGCTAATTCTACCTGAAATCATTTTTTGACAGTGCTGCATTTCTTGTGCTCTATGGCATCGCATTGGCTATTGAGGGCTGGGGTGTGGTTGCCAGTTTGAAAATTTATCCACCATTTGCTGGGGCTGCTGTATCAGCAATTACACTCGTTGTGGCCTTTGGCTTTGCTGTCTCTCGTCCATGTTTGACACTTGAGGTTTGCTTGTATATCTTGGAATAGCTGTTCTAATTGAGCTATGTAGACTTTCTTTTTTGTGTTTTTGGCGTCTTTATCATAAACTCTGTACACTGCAGTCAATGTGGTAACTTTGAAGATGAGATTTCATCAACAGTTCTTCTCCTTCAACTGCTTTTAATATCCTGCTTTACTTTCTAACATATTCTGTAAAATTAGATGGTGGAAGATGCTGTTCACTTTCTTAGCAAGGAAACCATGGTCCAGGCAATTGCTCGATCTGCCACGAAGGTACAATCATTTTTATGAACAGCTGGCAACTCATTTAATTTTTCCATTATATGTTTTTGCTCTTAGGCTATTACTTCTAGTTGTTTTGTTTCTATAGTCCTTTATGGTCAAAGGGGGTTCTTACTTCCCAAATAGATCCTCCTACATCTATATATAAACGGTGGTTTATCAAGAATACGCAAGAAAATCACTTCTAATTGTTGATTAATCGTCAGAGATGGCTTAGAACCAATACTCTATCCGAGAATTATCAGTATTTATCAAATCTGTTCCTATCTAACAGAACACTATTGGATCAAATGACAAAGACATTGTTGAGAAAAAAATGGCTTTTCCTGGATGAAATGGAAATTGGATTCATGTAACAGGAGAAAGATCTCCCATTCCTTAGCCGGAAAGATATGTGGCTATGAAAGAGGCATTAAGTGGAACATAATTGACTGGGTGGTCGAGTCGTGGAAACGCTTGTTTCTTCCATATGTTGGACCTTAGTTCCATGGAAGAATATGTTACTGTTGAAACACGGAAGAATTGAATAACGGAACATCAGCTCCAAACCGTGCTTGTAGTATTTCGTGATATAGTGGTTGATAATTAACATTAACATCATGATAGACATGTGTTCATCTACATGAGTGAAGTCATCAAGATGAATAGGAGTACTAGAACCACCGTTACCCTTTGTCAATATTTTAACGGTTAAGGGTCAGATTTGCCCTTGTACTATTCAAAATAAGCTACATTTATCCTCCGTTTGAATTCTTTAACAAATATACCCCCACCGTTACACTTTCGGGCCACATTTACCCTTCCACCGTTAAAATTTGTTTCCTCAATATTTTTAAACACGTGGCAGCCTCACATTGGTCCAGATTAGCCCACCCAGTGAATTGTTTAAACCCGCCCGACCCAAATTTATAACCCGCCCCGCCCCCCTTACGTCGTCTTCTCCGATGAACATATCTCTTGGCATTATAACATCTTCTGGAGAATGGTAAACTTCTTCTAAATTGATGACCTCCAGCAACTACTGAGCATAAAAGAGATTGTAATCAATATTAATGATGAGGAATCCATCCCATATTTTTTTTTTTGGAAAAGGTAACAGATTGGAATCCATCCCATATTATCCAAAGAAGACAGAAAGGAACAGTTTTAGGCATGCCCGCATTGATTTAAATAGGATCTAGAACACTTGCTACTTGGGAAGAGGTTTCATCTTTTGGTGCAGGAACCTGTTCTCTAAGATAAGAGTATTCAAAAAAGAGACCAAGTTAATACCTTAACTAAAAATGTAAATAGTAAACCACAAAATCACATTTACTAAAGCACTTGCTATATATTCAAAGTTAACTTTGTTCAGGAAACAAGCACAGCTTCTAAAGAAAATCGCACCAACCTACTATAACACTATCTGTATAGAACTTCAATCTTAACCTATTCTGAAATTTTTCAGAGAAAATAATTTTTAAATTTAAATATATTTAACGTTCACTGTGTCTTTCAAATCCAAAGCTTTAGTAACTGAGTTACACAAAACTTGAGCTAGAATAAGGAGCTTTTAATCTGGAACAGTGTGAAAATGTCAATATTTTCTCCAGACAAATGACTTCATCGGAGAAGACGACGTAAGGGGGCGGGGCGGGTTATAAATTTGGGTCGGGCGGGTTTAAACAATTCACTGGGTGGGCTAATCTGGACCAATGTGAGGCTGCCACGTGTTTAAAAATATTGAGGAAACAAATTTTAACGGTGGAAGGGTAAATGTGGCCCGAAAGTGTAACGGTGGGGGTATATTTGTTAAAAAATTCAAACGGAGGATAAATGTAGCTTATTTTGAATAGTACAAGGGCAAATCTAACCCTTAACCGATATTTTAAACACGTTTTTTACTAGTTTAGGAGCCATTTCTAATAATAAATAATTGCAATCAGAGAAAGAGAATTAGAGAGGTACTTTTGTGTGAAAAATGAAAGAATGATATGGGATATTTATAGTTTTAAAATAGCGCCAAAGTGTAGTTTCAAAAATGCCCCTGAACTATTGAAAAGGGTCTAAAAATATCCTTCATCCACCTATTAGGCTAAAAATACCCTTCCATTTATCTTTTTGGTTCACTTATGCCCTTTGACCATTAGGTCAATGCTGAATTTAAACAATAATTATTTAAATTTCATGTGGCAATTTTTATTGGTCCAAATAAAAATATCTAACCCATTAGAAAGATTCACCCATATCTACTTGTTTTTCGGATTAAACCCCCCAAACACTAACCTGAATGATTTTCTTGACAATAGTAACAGTTTATGATATTTTTCAAACAATCACTTTCAGATCTTTCTGTTATGTGAAAATAATTAAATTAAACTCATCTTGAATATAATGTAATTTGTGTCTATCATGTAAATTGAACTGGATGAGATAACAAGAAAAAGAAAATCACGTAGACGTAGTAAATTTGCATCTATATGTTCGCTGCAACTTCCATGGAGCTAAGTGGGGCCTCTTATTTTTAGTTGAAATTTTTGTTTAGGTCGCGTTAGTGTTTGAAGTGGGTTAGTACGAAAAACTAGTAGACATGAGTGGGTCTTTCTAATGGGTTAGATGTTTTAATTTTGGCCAATAAGAAGTCGCCACGTGGAATTTAAATAATAATTATTTTTAATTCAGCATTAACATAATAATCAAAGGATACAACAACAACAACATCCCCTGTAAAAAGTTCATTAGTGGGGTCTAGGGAGGGTAGGATGTACGCAGACCTTACCCCTACCCCGGAAGAGTAGGGAAGCCGTCTCCGGGAGACCCTCGGCTCAACAGAAGAGATAATAATATCATAAAAGAAGCGCAAGAAGGGATCTGTAACAACGAAGGAAGTAAGAGAAGTAATAATAATATCTTACAATATTCCGAATAAGTGAAAGGGAGTGCAGTAATACAATCCTATGCAAAACAACAAAATAGCGTGAACACCACATTGACTGCTACCAACTATAGTCAACACTCTATCAGACTATCCGGTACAAAGAACCACCCCCTAGTCTACAACCCTAATGCTCGACCTCTACACGTTCCTATCAAGAGCCATGTCCTCGGAAATCTGCAGCCGCGCCATGTCTTGCTTGATTACCTCGCCCCAACTCTTCTTAGGCCGCCCTCTACCTCTTCTCGTACCTGCCACAGCCAGCCGCTCGCACCTCCTAACCGGGGATCTATAGTTCTCCTCCGCACGTGACCAAATCATCTAAGCCTTGCTTCCCGCATCTTGTCGTCCTCGGAAGAAACTCCCACCTTCTCCCGAATATCTTCATTTCTCATCTTATCCAATCTAGTATGCTCGCACATCCATCTCAGCATCCTCATCTCGGCTACTTTCTTGTTCTGGATATGTGAATTTTTAACTGGTTAACACTCAACCCCATATAACATAGCCGGCCTAACCACCGCTCTGTAGAACTTACCTTTGAGCTTCGGTGATTCCCTCTTGTCGCACAGGACTCCAGATGCTAATCGCCATTTCATCCTCCCCACCCCAATGCAGTGCATAACATCCCCGTCAATCTCCCCATCTCCCTGGATAATAGACCCTAGGTACTTGAAACTTTGCCTCTTGGGAATGACTTGAGAGTCGAGCCGCACCACCTCGTCCGCTTCCTCCGACACACTGTTGAACTTACACTTTAGATATTCCGTCTTGGTCCTACTCAACTTGAAACCTTTGGACCCTAAAGCCTGCCTCCACACATCCAGTCCCTCATTAACACCGCTACACGACTCATCGATCATGACTATATCATGGCACCTCCCCTTGTATATGGTGTGTCAAGGCATCCATCATCAGAGGAAATAAGAATGGGCTACGCGCAGATCCTTGGTGTAATCCCATAATCACCGGAAAATACTCTGAGTCACCTCCCGCAATCCTGACCCGAGTCTTAGCTTCATCATACATATCCTTTATCGATTCAATGTATGCTACCGGCACCCCTTTCACTTCCAAGCTTCTCCAAAGAACGTCCCTAGGGACCCTGTCATACGCCTTTTCTAGGCCAATAAATACCATGTGCAAATCCCTCTTCCTATCCCTGTATTGTTCCACCAACCTCCTTATAAGGTGGATAGCTTACGTAGTAGAACGTCCTGGCATAAACCCGAACGGATTTTTAGAGAGGTGGATGGATGGGTATTTTTAGCCCAATAGGTGGATGAAAGGATAATTTTAAACATTTTCCAATAGTTTAGGGGCATTTAAGTCCTTTTCCGAACATAAATTAGGGGGTAGGAGGGGTGTTAGGGGGCTAGGGAGGCAAAAATGGCCGTTCCCAACGGCTAAAAATTATCCGTTGGCTAACGGTACAAAAATGGTCACATTAAAAAAAAAAAAACTTAGGGTACCGGTCCGGTACCTCAAGGGTACCAACCGGACCGGTACTACCGGTACTTTTTCCGGTACCCTCCTAGTCCCCTCACCCTTTACTCAAATTCCCCACCCCTACCCCCAATCCGGACAAGCACGGTGCTGTACGGGTATTATCCTCCCCTTAGACAGCCCTAGGAAAAACCCCTAAGCTGGGTTAAAAAAATACGGTGCTGTTAGATTGATTTACTGTTTCAACTTAGATGTTAGAAATATGAGGGATTTCTATTTTTTCTTGTTCATGATTTTAACAATTCTAAATCTCTAATTTGCAAGTCCCTTTTGTACCGTTATTGATGTCATCGGTGTGTTATCTATTTTAGTTTGATGTGCGTTGTGGCATTGTTCTTTCTTGTATTGCTTGAATGTGTCATGCACGGCAGGTTTCTCATTTTTTTCATATTGTACTTCAGTTGAATATCAATTATTTGTTGTTAAGATTTTCTGTATCTTTTGGTATCAATTATAAATGTCAAATGGTCACAATATATATTGTGACAAAGAGGTCTGCATACATAGAGAGAGACATGAATATTGTCTACACACTGCTTGGACTTCACTGTGCTTAATACTATATAAGCATTAAGACAGGGTTCACTTGTTCTGGTGTTACTTTTAATTGGTCTTGAGAGTACTAACGATATAAATCATGAGACTTTCATGGTGATAGGTGTCTTCTGATTCTTGTATCTATAAACTCAAGATAAACTTCTTGTTTCTTGTCGAATCTCAATTCTGTTAATGGTTGCTCAGACCAGAAATGCTTTATCCGGAACATACTCTGCCCCCCAGAGGTCGGCCAGCTCAGCTGCTCTATTGGTTGGTGATCCAACAATGATGAGGGATAGGGGTGGCAATTTTGTGCTTCCACGAGCAGATGTCATGAAATTAAGAGATCGTCTCAGAAATGAAGAACTGGCTTCTGGGTCAATTTTCTGCAGGTTAAGGAATAGGACACTGAGGCGTGAAGCAACTAGTGATGTAGGTCACCGAAGAGAAATGTGTGCCCATGCTCGAATTTTGGCTTTGGAGGAAGCAATTGACACTGAATGGGTTTACATGTGGGATAAGTTTGGTGGTTACTTACTTCTTTTGCTTGGTTTGACTGCTAAAGCTGAGAGGGTACAGGTAAACTATATGTGTTGCAAATTACTTGTATGCGCATATACTTTTCCCCCCCTATTGCTGAACTTAGCATGCTTTGCCAGGATGAGGTTCGTCTGCGACTTTTCCTTGACAGCATAGGGTTTTCAGATCTTAGTGCCAAAGACATAAAAAAATGGCTCCCAGAAGACCGTAGGCGATTTGAAATCATACAGGAGAGGTAAATGTATTTTTATAACTATTCTGGTAATTCAGCTGCACTTAGGAGAGTCAGAGTTCTTCTAATTTTGTTTAATTGGTTCTTGCAGTTATATGAGGGAGAAGGAGATGGAAGAGGAAATCTTGATGCAGAGACGTGAAGAGGAAGGAAGGGGTAAAGAAAGGAGGAAAGCTCTCCTAGAGAAGGAGGAACGCAAATGGAAGGAAATTGAGGCGTCACTTATATCATCTATTCCTAATGCTGGGAATAGAGAGGCAGCAGCGATGGCAGCTGCAGTGCGTGCAGTAGGAGGAGATTCTGTTCTTGATGATTCTTTTGCACGGGAAAGAGTCTCAAGCATTGCACGTCGTATTCGTGCTGCTCAGCTATCTCGTCGAGCACTTCAGGTCATACCTACTACCCTCTACTTAAACTGCAACTGAGATCTTGAAGTATGATGCTGAATTCTACCTAATGCCTTTCACCAAGTTTGTCACGACCCAAACTAGGGGCCGTGACTGGCACATGCCGAGCGAACCTTTAACTATGTTGTAACAACCATCAATAAAACATGCACTGGGTCCCAGCCGACCCTTTGCCATCAATCAATGCTTTAATTTACAAAAGGATATCTGTATGAAGGCCCAAAGGTTTAGCATGTATACTGTAAGTATCAACGTGAGGCATCATTCAATTAAATTCCGAAGCTGTATATACCTACCCACAGCGAGTCCAGTGAGTATCAACGTAAGGCATCATTTTTTTCCTCGATCAGGTGATAAATTTTATTGATATTTGGAAAATACTCGTATACAAGAGGTATACCAAAACATAGAGAATCTACATTAAAACATGATTCTCTACAAAGACACCCAATCATCTATATAAATAGGAATCTCATGGGTGCACCAAAAAGCAATTAAAGTCAATAGGCTATTCCTCAAATGTACAAAATCATGTTCAATCCCCTTAAACGCCCTCCTATTCCTCTCCCTCCATACAACCGACAGAAGAGCTCGCGAGGTTACCTCCCATGCCATTTGTCTTCTTTTCCTTCTTCTACCGGCCCAACTGTGCAGCAGATCTCTAACCGTGTGCCTGGTATCACCCATTGTACTCCAAAGTAGTCCAAAACCACCCTCCACAGCCCTGATGCCACTGGCAATGGACCAAAAGATGATCAACTTCTTCACCCGAGCATAATATTTCTCTTCAAGTTTTCCGCTGTCAAAATTGCTCCCCTTTCCTGGGCGCCCTTGGGAACAACACCAAAAGGTTCGGAAAAACGTATCTCCTCTCTCACCACCAACCTCCATGAATCCTGATTGCAAGGTAATAAAATCTGCTTATACAGTAACTCTATCAACCTTTGGAACTCTCTAATCTCCCTGTCTTGTAAATTCCTCCTAAACGTGATATCCCAAAGAACCCTCCCTCTCATGTACGCTTCGGATGTGATGAACTGTTAACTCTCTCTGGTTCGATACACCAAATAAGCTAGGGAAGGAGACCCTTAATGTATCCCCCCCACACCATTTATAATTCCAAAAACTATTTCTTCACCCTAAATGTTACATGGCCACTGAAGTCTTGCCATACCTTCATGATACTTCTCCACATACTGCTCCCAAGCAGAGCTGTAACAGATCTACTCCTCCACCCTCCAAACACAGTGCCGTACTTTTCCGCTACCACTTCCCTCCATTGAGCGTGTATCTCTACACCAAATCTCCATATTCATTCCGTAGCAAAGCTCTATTAAACACCCTCAGATCTTTTAACCCTAACTCACCCCATTTGTTCGGTGTAGTCAGCCTCTCATCTAAATGAATCTTTTTGGTACCATCTGCTTCATTTCATAGGAAATTTCTTTGGAGCCTCTCTAACTTCTCTGTAACTCTCACCCGTGCCTACAGCAAAGATATAATATGTAGGGATGCTTGAAAAAGTATCTTGATGAGAACTTCCTTTCCTCCTTTTGATAAGTACCTCTTTTGCCATCGTGCTAGTCTCCTTAGTCCTTTCATCTCTTTTAATTAGGGGTGGGCATTAGTCGGTTCGGTTAGGTTATGAATCGTATCGGTTTAGCATATCCATTATCGGTTTACAAATTTGATAATCCGATAACCGAACCGATAAGATATCAGTTATCGGTTATCAATCATTATCGGTTCGGTTATCGGTTTACCCGATAAGATAACTCAATCTAGAGTTAAGCAAAAAAGAGAAGAATTCACATATAGTATACTATCTGTTTCCGCGTTCTGTCCAGTGACCACAACTAGAATATTACTAATTCTTCAACAACAACTGTCCAAATACATTAATAATATATAAAGTAGTAGCAATTTCACGTTAAAATTAACAAGTCCAAACATATAGTAGTAACAATCCACGATAAACTGGATGTTGTTTGTCAAATGCCTAACTTGAAAAAAGAAACCGTAGAGCAAAATCTTGATCCGTGCATGGGAAATACTAACACAAAAATGAAAAACACCTAGAAAGCAAGAAAATGTTGTCTTGTTGTCAAAGCTCAGTGTACTGTACAGAAGAATAATGTTAAAAAATATACAAAAATATGCCCGAAACTGACGAAGTTTGCTGATTGAGATTGATAAGTGCGAAGAGAAATTGGTAGTTGTTATAGGTTGCACAACGTGAGCTCACAAAATTAAGAAACGAAAATAAAAAAAATAACAGTCAAAAATATCAATATGAAGATGAATTTTGTTATAGAAATTAAAAGCTTAATGTATAAGACTACAAACTTACGCTAGGAGTAACTAGTAAGGTCTATGAAGAATGAAGATGAAGCAACTGAAGAGTGCGACTGAAAAAGAATATGAGAGAATGAACAGAAGCCCTAGCATATGTATATACTTAAGAGTAAAGTCGTAATTTTACTAATTCTTATTGGGTTATCGGTTAACCAATTAACAAAATTGGCAACCCGAGGCCTGAACCGAAGTGAAAAAATTCTAAACCGTTACCGAACCGTTAACCTAGTAAGCCGATGCCGATAACCCAATAAATAATTAACGGTTCGAGTTATCGGTTTTACCTAATAAATGTCCAGCCTACTTTCAATAATAGCCACACAACTGGATCTTTATGTGAGGTAGCCGAGGGCAAACCTAAGCACGTAGTAGGTAAAGCACCCACCTTGCAATTGAATACTTGTGCTAGGCATAAGATATTTTCTACCTCTCCCACCAGAATAATCTCACATTTTTTAAGGTTGATCTTGAGCCCTGACACAATCTGAAACCACGCCAAAACCTGCTTCAAATATGTCAAATGAGCCACATCTGCATCACAAAAGACCAGCGTGTCATCCACAAACAGTAAGTATGAAAACCCAAACAGTGCTATGCTCCCCGAACGACACTGTAAAACCCCTTAAGAGTCCTCCACTAACTGCCCTGTCCATCATCTTGCTAAGTGCTTCCATCACTAAGTTAAATAGCATAAGGGATAATATGTCCCCCTGCCGAAATCCCCTCGATCTACCAAAAAAGTCGCATGGACTACCATTCACCAAAACAGAGAATCTGATAGAAGAAATACAAGCCCTAATCCAACTCCTCCACCTCTCTGCAAATTCCATCTTCATCAGAAATGGGACATAGACCGACATGTGATAATAACGGAAGAATGACAAGTGAAACCCCCACAACTCTGTGTGAGGCTCACTGCCGAAAGTACTGAACCCCTCATTAGTATTTGGTAGAATAGGTCTGAAACCGAATTTATCTTTTTCCTGTTACTCTTTTTATGATGATCCATCAAAACAATCACAAGCTTAACTCCAAATCTTTTTTGGTAGATACTTAACCCAAATTCCTGTATGTTGATTTTCCTGCTGTTTAAAATCTTTTCTGTTGCAGACAGGACTTGCTGGCGCTGTGTGTATACTTGATGATGAACCCACAACTAGTGGTAGACAGTGTGGTCAGATTGATCCTAGTGTATGTCAAAGTCAAAAAGTTAGCTGCTCGCTTGCTGTAATGGTCCAGCCCGAATCTGGACCTCTTTGTTTGTTCGGCACTGAATTCCAGAAGAATATTTGCTGGGAATTTCTTGTGGCTGGCTCTGAGCAAGGCATTGAAGCTGGACAAGTTGGGCTTAGATTAATTACTAAAACTGATAAACAAACTACTGTAAAGGAATGGAGTATAAGTGGCACCAGTATAGCAGATGGAAGGTTTGCAAATTTTTCCTCTTTGTTTCTGTGTGAATTGCTGTGAAAAGGTGGTCTCTGTGGTTGCTTAGGACTTCTGTCTTGTTCTTCTTTTCTGATAAATCAATGTATATTTTATTAGTACCCACTAAGGTGGTGTTAACTATACAAGAAACAGTACATAAACTCCTTAAAATAGAATAGATGCTTTTGTCTAGTTTCTTGTTTAGTCCACTTCATTTTTGAGTGTTGAGTGGACTCAGATGGCTATCTGACATGTAGAAACATTATTTTGCAGGTGGCACATCATAACAATGACTATTGATACTGAATTGGGTGAAGCAACTTGCTACCTAGATGGAAATTTTGATGGCTACCAGACCGGGCTACCACTGAGAGTGGCTAGCTGCATATGGGAGCTGGGAACAGATGTCTGGGTGGGCATAAGACCACCTATTGATGTTGATTCATTTGGGAGATCAGATAGTGAAGGAGCCGAATCAAAGGTGCACATAATGGATGTATTTCTTTGGGGAAGGTGCTTGACAGAAGATGAAATTGCAGCTCTTCCCGCAGCTATGGGCTCTGCTGAATACAACATGATTGATCTGCCGGTTGATAATTGGCAATGGGCAGATTCTCCAACTAGGGTCTGTGTTTTTCCGTTCGAATGATTTGTTTCCAGTGATGCATCTTATGGTTGTCAATTGTAGATAAAATGGTCCTTAGGTCTTTCTCCCTTTAATTGTAGATGCTATTGTTTTAGATAAGACGAGAGGGGTTGCTCTGATGGTAAGTGTTAGAAGTGTAAATATAGTAAAACTCTATTTAAAGTGTATTAGGAGTAGGTTAGGTTATGTGTATTATATATAGGGCTCGTTGTATCATGTTTAATATCAAGATATATATTCTTCTCCCGTGCTTTCTCACATGGTATCAGAGCTTTGGTGAGAATATTATAGCTGTGCGTCATTCCAGCTACTTCCGGGAAGAATACCTCGTCGCCGTGCAATTTTCCGACGACATAACAGGCTGTCCGTAACTAAACTTCCTTTTCTGTTGGTGTTGTGCAAAATCCGAGACCACCACGAGGTTCGGAATAGTTTCCGACCAACCCCAGAAAAAATCACCGGAAAAGCACGTGTCACGCGCCGGCAACACCCTCGGCGCGTGAGCCCACGCGCCGGCGCGTGAGGGCAGTTCCGGCCATTTTTTCAGTTTATTTCTTCAGGACAGTTTGCTCAACCTTGAATTCCGAGCCTATCCATATTTTTATTTTTCAATTCCGACAACTTTGAATTTTTCCGGCAGCTGCAGTACTCTTCCGGCAGCTACAGTGTTCCTGTTTTCCGGCAGCGCCAGTTTTCAGTTCTCTGTTTCAGTTTCAGCGAGTTTTCAGTTGATAATCCAAAGATGTCTTTGGGACTAGATGCTTTCGGGTCTAGAAATCAGGGTTCTGGCAGCTTCGGTGTTATGATTACCTCAGAACCTTTAATGGGAGGTTCAAATTACCTAGCTTGGGCTTCGTCTGTCGAGTTGTGGTGTAAATGCCAAGGTGTTCAGGATCATTTAACCAAGGAGTCTAGTGACGGAGATGAAAAAGCCAAAGCACATTGGGAGAAGATTGATGCTCAATTATGCAGTATTTTGTGGCGATCTATTGATTCCAAGTTGATGCCCTTGTTTCGTCCATTCCAAACATGTTATTTGGTTTGGGAAGGCTCGTACTTTATACACTCATGACATATCTCGCTTCTATGATGTGATATCGCGGATGACAAATTTAAAGAAACAGGAATTATATATGTCTACTTACTTGGGTCAAGTGCAGGCAGTTATGGAGGGATTTGAGACGTTGATGCCAGTTTCTGCTAGCGTTGCAAAGCAGCAAGAGCAACGACAAAAGCTGTTTCTAGTTCTTTCTCTTGCTGGGCTTCCTAATGATCTTGACTCAGTACGCGATCAGATTTTGGTTAGTCCGACTGTCCCCATAGTTGATGAATTATTCTCTCGCTTACTTCGCCTTACTGCAGCACCAAATCACCCAGTGAGCTCATCACAGACACTTGATTCATCTATCCTCGTCTCCCAATCCGTGGACAATCAGGCTTCTCATACTATGGAGTATAGACGAGGAGGAGGTCGTTTTAGAAGATCTAGACCCAAGTGTTCTTATTGTTATAAACTTGGTCACACTCGTGACGTGTGCCATTCTTTACATGGTCGACCAACAAAAAATGCTTATGTTGCTCAGACCGAGCCTACAGGTAACCAGGGATTTTCTGTATTTGAAAGGGAGTATAATGAGTTCCTTAAATATCGAGCAAGTAAGCAGACGTCTCCACAAGTAGCCACTGTTGCTCAGCCTGATACTTCTGTTGGTGGTAATTCTTTTGCTTGTGTTTCCCAGTCTAGTTCTCTTGAACAATGGGTTGTGGACTCAGCTGCTTCTGATCATATCTCTGGTAATAAATCCCTTTTGTCAAATATTGCGTATTCACAGTTTCTTCCCAACGTTACTTTAGCTAATGGGTCTCAAACTAAAGCAAAAAGAGTTGGGCAAGCAAATCCTCTACCCTCTGTCACTCTAGATTCCGTTCTTTATGTCCCTGGCTGTCCTTTTAATCTTGCATCTGTGAGTCGTTTGACTCGTGCCCTCCATCGCGGAATATATTTTATTGATGACTCTTTTATTATGCAGGACCGCAGTACGGGACAGACGATTGGAACAGGACTTGAATCAGACGGACTCTACTATCTTAACTCACTTACATCCTCTAAGGCCTGTCTAGTTGCAGATCCTTCAGACCTACTTCACAGTCGTTTAGGACATCCTAGCTTGTCCAAACTTCAGAAGATGGTGCCTCGTTTGTCCAGTTTATCCACATTAGAGTGTGAGTCATGTCAGCTCGGGAAACATACCCGCGCCTCCTTTCCTCGTAGTATTAAGAGTTGTGCAGAGTCTGCTTTTTCTTTAGTTCATTCGGATATATGGGGTCCTAGTAGAGTATGTTCAACCTTGGGATTTCGTTATTTTGTTAGTTTCATTGATGATCATTCAAGATGTACTTGGATTTTCTTAATGAAAGATCGTTCTGAGTTGTTTTCTATATTCGAAAATTTTTGTGCTGAAATTAAAAATCAATTTGGTGTTTCTATTCGCACCCTTCGCAGTGATAATGCCTTAGAATATTTATCCTCTCAATTTCAGCAGTTTATGTCTTCTCATGGAATTATTCATCAGACCTCTTGTCCTTATACCCCTCAGCAAAATGGGGTTGCAGAGAGAAAGAATAGGCACATTATTGAGACTGCTCGCACACTTCTCATTGAATCTCATGTTCCGCTGCGTTTTTGGGGCGATGCAGTTCTCACATCTTGTTATTTGGTTAATCGGATGCCTTCATCTCCCATCCAGAATCAGATTCCGCATGAGGTATTGTTTCCCCAGTCACCCTTATACCCTGTTCCCCCTCGTGTTTTTGGGAGCACTTGTTTCGTTCATAACTTAGCTCCCGGGAAAGATAAGTTAGCTTCTCGTGCTCTCAAGTGTGTCTTCCTTGGTTATTCTCGTGCTCAGAAGGGCTATCGTTGTTATTCACCTGATCTTCGTAGGTACCTTATGTCAGCCAATGTCACATTTTTTGAGTCGAAACCTTTCGTTACCTCTTTTGACCATTCTGACCATCTGGATATATCTGAGGTTTTACCTATACCGGCCTTTAGGGAGTCTACTATATCGCCTCCTTCACTTTCCGCTACAGAAGTCTTACCCATTCCAAACGTTGGACCATCTACTGTGGCTCCTCCTAGACTCCCTGCACAAGACACTCCACTCTTGACATATCATCGTCGTCCTCGCCCAGCATCCGGCCCGGCTGATTCACTTCCTGCACCTGACCCTGCTCCTACTGCGGACTTGTCTCTTCCGATTGCACTTCGGAAAGGTATACGGAACACCCTTAATCCTAATCCCCATTATATCGGTTTAAGTTATCATCGTTTGTCATCACCTTATTATGCTTTTCTATCTTCTTTGTCCTCTGTTTCCATCCCTAAGTCTACAGGTGAAGCATTGTCTCATCCAGGGTGGCGACAGGCTATGACTGACGAGATGTCTGCTTTACATACGAGTGGTACTTGGGAGCTCGTCCCTCTTCCTTCAGGTAAATCTACTGTTGGTTCGTTGGGTGTATGCAGTCAAGGTTGGTCCAGATGGTAAGGTTGATCGTCTTAAGGCTCGTCTTGTGGCCAAGGGATATACTCAGATATTTGGGCTTGATTACAGTGATACCTTCTCTCCCGTGGCTAAGATAGCATCAGTACGCCTTTTTCTCTCTATGGCTGCTGTTCGCCATTGGCCCCTATATCAGCTCGACATTAAAAATGCATTTTTACACGGTGACCTTGAGGATGAAGTTTATATGGAGCAACCACCTGGGTTTGTTGCTCAGGGGGAGTCTCGTGGCCTTGTATGCCGATTGCGCCGGTCACTTTATGGTCTAAAGCAGTCTCCTCGAGCCTGGTTTGGTAAGTTTAGCACTGTTATCCAGGACTTTGGCATGACTCGGAGTGAAGCTGATCACTCTGTATTCTATCGGCATTCTGATTCACGTCTCTGTATTTATCTAGTGGTCTATGTTGACGACATTGTTATTACCGGCAATGACCAGGATGGTATTACTAAATTGAAGCAACATCTCTTTCAACACTTTCAGACTAAGGATCTGGGCACACTAAAGTATTTTCTGGGTATTGAGGTCGCACAGTCTAGCTCAGGTATTGTGATCTCACAACGGAAGTATGCCTTAGATATTCTTGAGGAGACAATAATGACAGGTTGTAAACCTGTTGACACTCCAATGGATCCGAATTCTAAACTTCTTCCAGGACAGGGGGAGCCTCTTAACGATCCTGCAAGATATAGGCGGTTAGTTGGTAAACTAAATTATCTTACAGTGACAAGACCTGACATTTCCTTTCCTGTGAGTGTTGTGAGCCAGCTTATGGGTTCGCCATGTGATAGTCATTGGGATGCAGTTGTTCGCATTATTCGGTATATAAAATCAACTCCAGGTAAAGGTTTGTTGTTTGAGGATCGAGGCCATGAGCAGATTGTTGGATACTCCGATGCTGATTGGGCAGGATCGCCTTTTGACAGACGTTCTACTTCTGGATATTGTGTCTTAGTAGGAGGAAATTTGGTATCTTGGAAAAGCAAGAAACAGAATGTGGTTGCTCGGTCCAGTGCAGAAGCAGAATATGGAGCAATGGCTATGGCGACATGTGAGCTAGTTTGGGTCAAACAGTTGCTCAAAGAGCTGAAATTTGGTGATGTTAGTCAGATGGGACTTGTGTGTGATAATCAAGCTGCTCTTCATATTGCGTCAAATCCAGTGTTCCATGAGAGAACTAAGCACATTAAGATTGTCACTTTATCAGAGAAAAGATACTCTCGGGAGATATTGCTACAAAGTTTGTAAAGTCAAATGATCAGCTTGCAGAAATTTTCGCCAAGTCCCTCATTGGTCCTCGTATTAACTACATATGTAACAAGCTTGGTACATATGATTTATATGCACCAGCTTGAGGGGGAGTGTTAGAAGTGTAAATATAGTAGAACTCTATTTAAAGTGTATTAGGAGCAGGTTAGGTTATGTGTATTATATATAGGGCTCGTTGTATCATGTTTAATATCAAGATATATATTCTTCTCCCATGCTTTCTCACAGTATGCAACCCCCACTTCCAACCGAGAGGTTGTGAGTTCGAGTCTCCCCAAGAACAAGGTGGGAAGTTCTTGGAGGGAAGGATGCCAGAGGTCTATTTGGAAACAGCCTCTCTACCCCAGGGTAGGGGTAAGGTCTGCGTACACACTACCCTCCCCAGACCCCACTAAGTGGGATTATACTGGGTTGTTATTGTTGTTGTTGCTATTGTTTTAGATATTTGAAAGAAAAAAATTTACTACCAAAAACTTTAAGAAACCTGATTGGTGGAGTTGATTGATTGATAATTTGCTTCTGCTAATTTCGTAATATCAGGTAAACATAAAAGAAATAGTTGCTTGTCCTTTGGAATTTGTCTCATGGTTGCTACTTGGGTTCATCTTGCTTAGGTTGATGGGTGGGACAGTGATCCTGCAGATGTTGATCTTTATGACAGAGATGATGTAGATTGGGATGGGCAATATTCAAGTGGGAGGAAGAGGAGGTCAGAACGTGATGGGGTTGTGTTGGACGTGGATTCTTTTACTCGAAGGTTGAGGAAGCCTCGAGTAGAGACACAGAAGGAAATCAATCAACACATGCTTTCATTGGAAATGGCTGTGAAAGAGGCTCTCTTAGCAAGAGGAGAATCACATTTTACTGATCAAGAGTTTCCTCCCAGTGACCGCTCATTATTTATGGATCCACACATTCCTCCATCTAAATTGCAGGTAAGTCCATCGGCAACGCTTTGCTCAGTTTTATCGGTCTTCTGGTTTTCCAGGTTCAATTACGATGTTTAGTACCTTAGCTGATATCAATTCATCCCAGGTTGTTTCTGAATGGATGAGGCCTACTGATATAGTGAAAGAGAAGCATCTGGATTGTCACCCATGCTTATTCTCTGGAGTAGCAAATTCTTCAGATGTTTGCCAGGTTGTGCTACTCTTGTTCATACTGTTTGCTCAAAGTATCACCTCCTGCCTCCTCTTTCCTTTTGCTTGTTTTGGAGGCAGATCAAAAGTTGGTTGTTAGAATTGTCTTTGAAGATGAAGTTGCTCATTGTGATGCTGTACCTTTTAATAGGGACGACTGGGTGATTGTTGGTTTCTAAGTGCTGTTGCTGTGCTAACTGAGGTTTCACGAATATCAGAAGTCATTATTACACCAGAATACAATCAGGAAGGAATATATACAGTTCGCTTCTGCATTCAGGTTAGACTGTTTATTTGTACAGTTACTCGTGCTGGGTTTTGCGCGAGTTTGTTTCTTTTGCAAAACCAAATTTAAATCTTGCTTAGATGGCCTCCTTCCAATTCCAGATTTAACCCTTCTTACCTTTAGATGGCCTTCTTCCAATTCCGGATTTAACACTTCTTACCTTTAGATTTAGCCATTTGAACTGTGTTATGGATGGGAGGAAGTGCTCGAGTTTTTGGCTCCTTCTATTATGCATATGAACTGTAGAGTATTCTTCCGCAGCATGTAAGATCCTAAGAGATTTCTTTAGCAGTATGCTGCCCTGGCTTTATGGTGATACTAACAAGTGCAATGTGTTCGTCAGAAAGTGCATAGAATCACCTTAGCACTTACCAGACATGAAGTGGCTGGATGTTTGTAGTTTTGATGAAAATAGAAGTTATCGTGTCTTTGAACTCTGAATGGAAAGGAATATTAAATCAACACCTTGGAACTTGGAAGTAATACATCTCATGTGTTCAGAATTTCGGATCTATTGAATTCACAGAGATGTTATTAACCACTAGCAACTATTGAATATAGTTGATTATGGACCACTAGAAACTATTGATTGTAGTTGATTATGGAGGTTTAAATCATCTGAAGAAAAAGAAAGCGAACATTTGGAATTGAACAGTCAGATAGCTTGGACCTTTTCATTGTATTGCTGCTCTCTCTTGTAGATCATGAAACATTCCAAGATCACTAGACATCTGCACCAAATAGTGTAGCGTATGCTGGCATTTTACTCTGATTTAATCTAGATTTTACCAAATTGTCTTTGGATATAAGTTATGGACTTATGGTCCTTTTGGATGCAGTTTCTGCCACAATATGCGACATAGCAGGTGAACCAAGACTGCTCATTTTCATGCTTCCCCTTGGAGTTGATTTATGTCATATATGTTTAGATGTTAATCAGTATTGGTGATTTGGAAGCTTAGCCTCTTCCTTTCCTTTTTTGAGTTGAAAAAAGAAAACTTTGTCAGTCAAGTAGTATGACAAGGATTAGATTTTGTTTGTGTTTTTTTTCCTGGATCTGAAGCAATCCTTCTTGAGCATAAGTGCGGATATGGGGCTCATTATAGTCATTGCCCTAGTTTTCTTTTTCCCTTGCTTTCACACATTGCGCACCTAAGTGAAACAAAAAACATTTTTCCCTCTTTAGAGTTGCAAGTATGTATCTAAATAGTGTCACTAAATTCAGCAATACTGCATTTTTATTTGTTACTGCTGTTGGGCTTGGTAAAAGCATAACTATATCCAGAGTTACCATTTTTCCCATCAATTATGCAATGAAGTTATGAAGCCGTCCACTGTCTGTACCTTCCACTGAATTTTATACTTGACTTGCTGACATCAACATCATGCTCTATTAGACTTCCAGATTAGATAATGTTGTCTTTCAATGTTAATCTCATTGAAGTTGCGTTCTAAACTGATGAGAAGATCTGAGTCAGTTTATGTACTGGTTCTGGTGAGAAACAAAAAAATATAATTGCCTTTTCTGGAATAGTTCATTGCATCAAGTTAATGCTGTGGCTCTATTTATTATAGGGAGAATGGGTCCCTGTTGTTGTTGATGATTGGATTCCATGCGAGTCACCTGGTAAACCAGCATTTGCCACCAGTAGGAAGGGTAATGAAATGTGGGTCTCCTTGTTAGAAAAAGCTTATGCAAAGCTTCATGGCTCATATGAGGCATTAGAGGGTGGACTTGTGCAAGATGCTCTTGTAGACCTCACTGGAGGTGCTGGTGAGGAGATTGACATGAGAAGTGCTGAAGCACAAATTGATCTTGCAAGTGGCAGACTGTGGTCTCAACTGTTGCGCTTCAAACAACAGGGTTTCCTATTAGGTGCTGGTAGCCCTTCAGGTTCAGATGTGCATATCTCTTCCAGTGGTATTGTCCAAGGTCATGCCTACTCAATATTACAGGTATAGAAAAATCCTTCTATCTTATGACTTATCAACATTTCAGTCATGCGATCATCATTTGCATGAGTTACTGCTCAGGTACAAGAAGTTGATGGCCACAAGCTTGTTCAGATCCGGAATCCATGGGCGAATGAAGTCGAATGGAATGGCCCTTGGTCCGATTCATCACCTGAATGGACCGACAGGATGAAACATAAGCTTAAGCTTGTCCCACAGGTTGCTTGCCCCCCCTCTCTCTCCAAGTTCTGTTTTCTGGCTTTTAGCTTTGATTATACCTAATGAATTTTTTGGTTAGGGGCTAGAGTTTAGGGTCAGGATATCATTTATCCTGCCTAATTCCTCCTTTGGAATAACTCCGTATTGTATAGATCCTGATAATTTATCTAGAATTCCCATCTTGTTTGGGGAGGGGAGGTGGAATTTTCATTTCCCAATTGTTTTTCCTCCAACTGTACTCGCTTTTTGTTTGTAGCACACCTTCCCTAATCTCTTCCCTTTGCATGCTCTGCATAATCCCCCTCCCCCAGTGTGAGCTAACTATCCCCGTCTCCTTACCTAGCAAGCCTGCCATTGCTCTTCTCCCTTCCCATTGCAATTTCCTCTCTTTTCCCCCTTCCCAGTCCCCTTGCAAGCCCCATATTCTCTTGCTCCTTTGTCATTGCAAGAATCCACCACCTCTTTGCGTCATATGTCTTCCTCTGCAGAAGAATGATGCTGCAAAATGTGACCCTCTGTGGGTGTGTTTGGTATGAAGGAAAATATTTTCCGGAAAACGTTTTTCAATTTTCCCATGTTTGGTTGGCTTAAATGCTTTGGAAAATATTTTACTCGTGAACTCATTTTCCTCAAATTGGAGGAAAATGTTTTCCCTATCAAGAGAACATTTTCCAAAATTCTTCTTCAACCTTCCCCACACCCCTCCCACCCCTACCCTCACCCCTGCCCCGCTCCCACCGTAAATAGAAATATTATTAAGAGTACTTTTTTTTTAATGTTGTAGATAACCTACTTTTTTTTTCATTTCAACAAAATGAGTTTTTTTTCCTCATGATGTAAAATAAGTATTTTCTTTCATTTAAACCAAAAAAGTACTTTCTCTTCATGATGTAGACAATATTTTTTTTCATTTCAACAAAATGATGTATTCAAAAGTATTTTCTTCCTTTTAACAAAATGAGTACTTTTTCATGTTGTAGAAAGAGTACTTTTTTTTAAACAAAAAAAAGAATATTTCCTTTTAAGTTGGAGCACAAATTTTAATGTTGTTTTTGCGTAAAAAAGTAAAGTAGCACATTAGTCCCTTTGGATTTGTGTAAATTTTTAAAAGATTAATTAAATTCTTGAAGAAAATAGAATCTCTAAAAACGTTGGGTGGGGGAGCAGAGGAAACATGGGGATTTGGGGGAGGGGAGGGGAGGTGAGAGAGTAGCATAAAAAATTATTTTTTTTAAAAATATTTTCTATTCTATAAACAAACATTAAAAAATATTTTTCGGAAAAAGTTTATCGCTCACCAACCAAACAAGGGAAAATAAGTGATAAAACTACTCATTTTCTTTCATACCAAACACACACTATGTCTCCTTCTAGTTTCCCTTCTCTCTCCGCGTGCGCTTAGTCAAGCAATCGATTATGCCTTGTTCCCAAATCTTTGGGGTGCCAACTTGAATCCTCTATTGTACTCATTCCATTTTATTCATATCCATTTCCTTCCAGTATTATAACATTTGCCTTTTAAGACAAATAATTGGCTCCCTAAGTCTCTCACTTTTCCTGCATGGGTGACTGGTTTAATCTCAAACGAGTTGGTATTACCTATATGGATCCTTTGCTTACATTATGTTTGTACAGTACAAATTTATTTTCCCTGATTTTACTTGGAATCATGACAAACCGCTAGTTTAGTAGACAAAAGGCGAAGAGAATTTAGATGATTACAAAGTTATAGCTAACACTACCTATATTGAAAAATATTTATGGACTCTAACCCACTAACGAAAGTAAGATTCTTACATGTTAATTATTTGCTATTTAAGACGAAATAAAATTATATAGGGTTAAGTGCCTTTTACCTGTTTGTATTTTAGCAAGTTGCAGATTACCCTTATGATTGAAATAGACTCATATCCTCCTGTGGTCTCAAATTTTTTATGTATTTCCCCCTTTTCAGTTCATGTTTGACATAACTAGTTTCCCTCTTTAAAAAAGGCGACAAAAATAAGAGTGATAAAATGTATATTACCCCATTTGGAGTTTCAAAAACTTATCAATTAAGTCATAGGATAATGAAACCGTCTAATCACTCTCTAAGGGACATTAGGATTGACCTTACCAGAAAAATCATTTATTTTCATTTGCCAGCCTTATAAAAGATGTATATTTTTCTCGTCAAATTTCTTATGAAATTAGATGATAAGTTCTCTCATCAAGTTTTGGATGAGGTTTGGTAAAGAATTTATTTTATGGTAAGTTTATAAATATTTGTATAATGGGAAGTTACTACTCGTATTTTATATTTTCTTTTCCTTTTGAAGAATGATACCAGCATAGACTCGTTTCATATTTGCAAAATACACATATCTTGGTACCCTAATATGAGGACTTGGGAAATTGAGAAGCCGGCTATTAAATCAAGCAATATTTTTATTTATCATTATTATTATTGTTGTTGTTGTCATTATTATTGTTATAATTTTCATTTGTGAAATAATAATGACTAAAAGAGACTTAATTGAGTTTCACTATGACAGGGTTGATTAGAAAATTTTCTGTAGGCCACGTATATTAGTATTACTACTCTTTCACAAGAAAGAAAACATGCCTTGATGGCAATGAGGTAGTTTACATGATTTGTGGGACCAATGTGAGGCTAAAATCTATTTTCTTTTCACGAAGGTAAGCTATTTGTTTGTAAGTTAAATGGTGACAATATACATTTATTGATTTGTTATTTCAGGTCACTTTAGAACTCCCCATTTTATTATTGTGTTAATTGATAATCTACAGTTAGATCAATAATTATTAAGCCAGTTATATAAATATAGTCCTAAAAGTGACCTAAAATAACTAATAATCTAATTAATGATACCACTAAAGGATTTATACTGCTTAGCAGACAGCAAAACTGCTGTTACACTGTTCTGTGAGCTTTAATTTCTTTGGCCCTCCATTATAGTAGAAAATACCCAAAGATATTGGGGGACTAAAAATCTGACTAGTGGCTTACCAAACACTAGACAGGGTTGAATGGGATTAATGATGGGTATCGTGGACCATGCCTTAACAGTGAAGGATGTTCTATTCGTCTGGGCCTTTAGAAGATGGAAGAGAAGAAACGGAGCATTGGATTTTGCTCCATTTACTGTTATGTAGTTTGGATAAAGAGAAATAGGAGAGTTTTTGAAGGAAACGAACTTGGTTTTGTACATTTGAAGAGTAGCAATCTTTGATTTCTTTTTGTGTTGACCGCATTCTGGTTCTTCTGTTCTTCGAGGAAAGGAATGAAGGTTTATGCTTTACTGATTTTACAGGTTGACTCTTTTTTCCTGATGTTTTGTTGTAAACAGGCAAACGATGGAATTTTCTGGATGTCTTGGCAAGATTTCCAGATACATTTTAGGTCTATATATGTTTGTCGTGTCTACCCACCAGAAATGCGCTACTCAATCCATGGTCAATGGAGAGGTTATAGTGCTGGAGGCTGCCAGGATTATGACACATGGCATCAGAACCCCCAATATCGACTAAGAGCGAGTGGTCCTGATGCTTCCTTGCCCATTCACGTTTTTATCACCTTAACTCAGGTGCACTGTTGTGATTAAGTTGTAACAGAGTCGTTCATATTGGCATTTATCTTTTGTTGATCAAATAGACTAATCAGAATGCTATTTTAGGGTGTGAGCTTCTCAAGGACAACAGCTGGTTTCAGGAATTATCAGTCAAGCCATGATTCAATGATGTTCTACATTGGGATGAGGATACTGAAAACTCGTGGTAGACGTGCTGCATATAACATCTATTTGCATGAGTCTGTTGGTGGGACAGACTATGTAAATTCACGAGAAATATCGTGTGAGATGGTTCTCGATCCTGATCCAAAGGGTTACACGATAGTGCCTACTACAATACATCCTGGTGAAGAGGCTCCTTTTGTTCTCTCTGTTTTTACCAAGGCCACCATAAGTCTTGAAGCTTTATAATTTTGCATTGATGACCCATTTGGTTTGGGTATGATTATACTCGTGGGCCCCGAGCATCTTTCTGAAGAGATTCTGCTTGGACCATTCATCTATCTAAGAGCTGGGTGAATGGTAAATTAGCAGTACAAATGCTCGGTAAGTTTCTTCGTCTAACTTCGTACACTATCCTTTTGCCTTGGACAAGAAATTAGCTGATGCATTTCATTATCTGAAATTCTGTCTAATCTTGTTACGTTGGTTTTGATAAGTATACTTCTCTGTTTTCTGTCTACTTTTATCAGGCATAAAAGAGAAGAAAGGATGTTCTGTCTTTTGCGATGGATGCAACATGCTTTGCCTTATTCTGGGGAAGTCTATGGTTGCTAAATCTCATTCATGTTGGGGGCTGGAAGTCTTGACCCAATAGAAGGAAGATGGTCCATTGATTCTAGTCTTCAGCCTCTGAACGTGGTCTCGAAGCGGGTTCTCGGGGATTAGACAGTGTACATGAGTAGATGTTGTAAGAAAATAGGATTTAGCAATGTAAATGACGGTTAACAAAAAAAGAATAGGTGAAAAGAATAGAGATAGGTGTTAGGAATGCCCTGTTGGACGGGTTAAAGCGTGTTGGAGTCTATATGGCTGAAAATTATTTGAAGTTTCAGCACCAGTTTTGAAGTACTGGTAGATAGCATAAATTGTAAAGAAGGAACATTTTCATTAATAGAATCGACTATTTTTTTCTACATCTACCGCGTTTGTGTTGGTATTTGGAAGTACATCACCATCCTTTGACGATGTCCAATACGTGGAATGGAAATGATTTGAGAAATGGAGAAAAGCACATATTTTTGGTAAAAATTAGCTGGGTTGGCCACTTTTTGAGCCACCTATTAAAGTTAAGCCATATTTTGAATTGTAATATAAAGTAACCACTAATTCAATTAGATTGATATTTTTGCCTCCCAATTAAAACACGAAACATAAATCTAGCAATCTGGTCGTCCAGATGCATGCATATGGCGAAAATCTGAGAATCGGACAAATCTAGTTTTATGGCCTAAAATGCCAAAAAACGAGAATATCATGGCGAAGCGATGACTAATGATCCTTTGTTTTTTTTTTTTTTCGGCAAATTTTAGGCGATTCGCGTCCGGTTGCTTAGATGCATGCAGATGGTGTGTGCTAATACACGAAAATCTTTGAATCAATCGAAATTTCAGTTTTATGACCCTAAAATGCTAAAGCGAGGAACATCCACGGCGAAGCAATGACTATTGTTCCTTATGTCATTTTGATGGGCCGGCAAAATTTTAGGTGATTGGGTTTGATCGTCGGACACATGTAGTTGGCGTGGGTTATTATCCACAAAAATATGAGAATCAAATGGAATTCCAAATTTATGACACCAAAATGCCAAAAAATAAGGAACGGTCATGGCGAAGCTATGAATATTGTTCCTTAGGTCATTTTAGATGGGCCGACATAATTTTAAGAGATTCCGGTCCCAATGTTCGGATGCATCCAAATGGAGCGAGATATAACACATAAAAATCGGGGAATAGGCGGAATTTCAGTTTCATGGCCTTTAAATCGCCGAAAATGAGGGACAAACTTGGCAAAATGATGATTATTATTTCTTAAGACATTTTTGACGGGCTGACAAAGTTTTAGACGATTAGGTTCTTGTCACCTAGTCTTTTGCAAAAGGCGTAGGCTATATATCACGAAAATTTGGGAATCGGGCGAAATTTCTTTTTTATGGCCCTAAAATACCAAAAACCAAGAAACGGTAATGGCGAAGCGATGACTATGGTACCTTAGCTCATTTTTGATGGGCCAGTAAAGGCCAATTAACAAGGAAAGATCATGGAGAAACGGTGACCATTGTTCCTGAGGATAATTTTGATGAGCCGAGAAAATTTTAGATGATTCAAGTCTAGTCACCTGGATGCATGCAAATTGTATGGGCTATAGCACACGAAAATCTAGGAATAGTCTGTAATTCCTAATTTATGGTCCTAAAATACCAAAAAATGAGGAACGATCATGGTGAAGCGATGGTTATTTTTTCTTAGGTCATTTTTTATGTACTGACAAATTTAGCGATTCGGGTCCGATAGCCCGAACCCATGCAGATAGTGTGAGCGATAACACAATAAAATCTGAGCGATTCGGGCGGTTTCAATTTATGGCACTTTACTTTTATGGATCTAAAACGTCAAAAAATGAGGAATGGTCATGGCGAGACAATAACTTATTAGGTCCTTTTGATGTGTCGTAAAATTTATAGGCAATTCGGGTCCGGTCTCGATGACCCATACATATAACGAAGGCTATAATACACGAAAATCTGAGATTATGGGGGAATTCAACTTTTTATGGCCCTAAATGCCTAAAAATGAGGAATGATCATGGAGAGGTGCTGATTGTTATTCCTTGGGTCGTTTTTGACTGCCCGACAAAATATTAGGTGTTTGGGGTCCGGTCGCCGGGACCCATGCATAGGAATGGTCATGGCGAGGCAATGACTATGGTTCCTTAAGTCGTATTTGACATTCAAAAATTTTTTTGGCGACCCAGGTCCACGAGCCAGGGCCTACAGCGAAAGACATGAGCTATATCACACAAAAATATGGAAATCGGGCATAATTTTAGTTTAATTATCGCAAAACACAAAAACACGAGGAACGGTCATGACCGGGAGGTCAAATGTTTTCCTTAGGTCGTATTTAACATCCCAAAAAATATTTTGGTGATCCAGGTCCGGGGGCCCGGGTGCATGCTGGAAGGCGTACGCTATACCACACGAAAATAAGTGAATCGGGCGGAATACTAATTTTTTGATCGCAAAACGCCAAAAAACAAGGAACAATCATGCAAGGCGGTCAAAATTTGTTCCATAGGTCGCTTTTGACGTCGCATAAATCTTGGTTTAGGGGCCTGAGCCCACGGTGGAAGGCGCAGGCTATAGCAAGCGGAAATATGAGAATCAGGCATAATTTCAGTTTTATGACCGGTAAAACGCCAAAAAATGAGGAACAATCAAAATGTATTACTTTGGTCGTATTTGACATCTCGGAATTTTTTTGGCGATCCCAGTCCGGGGCCCCGGGCCCACGGTGAAAGTCGTGGGCGGAATTCTAGTTTTATGGGCGATCTGGGTTCGGGGGATTGGGCCCACAGTGGAAGGCGTGTGCTATAGCACACGAAAATATAGGAATAGGGTAGAATTCAAGTGTTATGACCCTAGAGCGCCAAAAAATGAGGAACTATCATTGGGGGGAGGGGGGTAAAAGTTTGTTCCTTCGGTCTTATTTGATATCCTTGAAAAATTTTAGGCGATCTAGGTCTAGGGGCTCGGGTCCTCGGCGGAAGGCGTGGGCTGTAGCACACGAAAACATGGGATTCTGGTAAAATTCAAGTTGTAGTACCGTATAACGCGAAAAAAATGAGGAATGGTCATGGTAGGGTAGTGACTATGGTTCCTTAAGTCGGATTTGACGTCCTGGAAAATTTTTAGGCTATCCGATTCCGGGGATCCTGGCCCACGGTGGAAGGCATCGTACCACACAAATATATGGGAACCAGGCGAAATTTAAGTTTTATGGCTGTAAAACGCCAAAAAACGAGAAGGATCATGGCAGGGCGGTGACTATGGTTCATGAGGTCGTATTTGATGTTTCAAATTTTTTTAGGCGATCCAGGTGCCGGGGCCCTGGCCCACTGCGGAAGACGTGGGACATAACACACGAAAAATGGGTATTAGGTGAAATTACAGTTTTATGGCCGTAAAATGCCATAAAGCTAGGAACGGTCATGGCGGGGCGGTCAAAATTTGTTTCTTAGGGTCGTATTTGACGTCCCAATTTTTTTTAGGTGATCCATGTCCGAGGGACCGGGCCCAGGGCGGAAGACGTGGGATATAGCACATGAATATGAGAATCCAATAGAATATAAGCTTTATTGCCGTAAAACGCCAAAAACTGGGGAACAATTGTGGCGGGGCGGTCAAAATTTGTTCACTAGGTCATATTCAATGCCATGGAAAATTTTAAGTGATCCAAGTCTGGGGTCCCACGCCCATGGCAGAAGATGTGGGCTATAGCACGAAAAAATATGAGAATCGGGCAGGATTCCAATTTTATGACCATAAAATTCTAAAAAATGAGTAACAGTCATGTATGGGAGATCAAAATTTGTTCCTTATGTCATTTTTTATGTCCCAGAAATTAGGTGATCCGAGCCCGGGGGGCTGGGCTTACGACGAAAAGCGTGAGCTATAGCCCACGAAAATCTAAGAATCGGGTGGAATTCTAGTTTTATGGTCATATAACACCAAAAAGCGAGAAGCCTTCATGGTAGGGTGGTGACTATGGTTCCTTAGGTCATATTGATATCCCAATAAAATTTTAGGCGAACCGGGTACGGGGGAACGGGCCCAAAACGGAAGGTGTGGTCTATAGCACACAAAAATATGGGAATCGGGCAGAATTCCTATTTTATGACCGTAAAATAGCAAAAAATATAATTTGATCATAGCGGGGAGGTGACTATGGTTCCTTAGGTCCTATACGATGTACCAAAATTCTTTTAGGCGATTCGGCTATGGGGGACCAGGCCCACGACAGAAGGCGTGGACTATAGCACAGGGAAATATGGGAATCAGGCAAAATTTAAGTTTTATGGTCGTAAAACGCCAAAAATATAATTTTGTCAGGGTGGAGCGGCGACTATGGTTCATTAGGTCGTATTTGATGTCTCGAAATAATTTTAGGTGATCTAGGTCTGGGGCCTTGGCCTACGACGGAAGGCGTGGGCTAAGCACAGGAAAATATAGGAATCAGGGGAATTCCAGTTTTATGGTCGCAAAATTCCTAAAAGCAAGGAATGGTCATGACGGGTGTCACGCTCCCTTTTTCCTCGCGGAGTCCGGGTTTTGACATTTGGGATAACTCCTTTCCTTTTGGAATTAGGTATGAGATTTGAAGAGTCGCCACTTAACGGATTAAGGCACACTAGGGCACCTAGAACAATTAACTTGTGAAACCAATTTACATTATTAGAGATCGGGTAAGGGCTCGAAATTACCTTGAGGAGAAGGTGTTAGACACCCGTTGAGGTCCACTGATGGGTCCCGACCAAACTAAATGTAAGCGAATTAGTTTTTAAGGAAATAAAGCAATTTAAGCAAATGAAGATTATTTTAAAATGGGAATTAAATGGGTCCTAATTTTATTAGCCTATAGGATCTCTTCCATGCAATACTCGGTAACCTTTCCCGAATTGAGGTATTACGTGTAGCATTAGCCCACATGTCATCATCTCCTTTACTACCCAATTACCCTCCCCTTTTCAATTATTACCTTATCGTTCTAATAACATCCAGTACGTACCTTATGCGTGCACTACCCGTCCCTTACCTTTAGCCTTGGAGGTGTTTAGGACCTCTATTTAAGGTGGTTCTAGATTCACCTATGTTGTTTAAGGAGAAAATTAAGCGACTAACAAATTTCAAGTAGGACTATCACATAAGGAGCAATTAAGTGGGCTCATGCTAACCTCTACAAGTAGACAAACATATGCATCAATTTTAAATGATTTTAGGATCCTATAGGCAGGATATCTAAATGAGCACAAAACAGAATATATAACAATCTTAAATTGAGCAGGCGAGTACCTATCTGTTTGCCTACTGATTTGGTTAATACCCTGAATCTGGGCATATGTCAAACAAGCAATCATAATTTTTTAGACCCAGAATGTTAATTATCCTACAAGCTTGCCTAAGTGATAGTCGAGTAGAACCATATAGACATGGTAGCTAAGCTATAAACCAGTTATTGATTTTAACAAGCAAATTTCATATTTAGATCCAATAGGCATGCTTTCTAAGTGATGAAACTGATTATAAGCATGCTTTCTTATAGGCATGATATCTAACACAAAACTATTTTTTCACACTTACTTCCTATAGGCATGATATCTATGCTCGAAACTGATATTTCCTATAGGCATGATAACTATATGCAGAATTAATTATTTTATTTTCTATAGGCATGGTATGTATGTGATTTTTAGTTCCTATAGGCATGATCTCTATTAATCATGTGTAGGCAGAATTCTTTAAGCACATTGCCAAAAAAATTGTTATTCAAACAAACAAGATCCTATAGACATGATTACTAATGCATAAAATGTGCATGTATCTTGTGGACATGATTTCTAATGCAAAGAATCTATGAGTATAATTTCTAGCATACGAGTGAAGTACAAAACAAAACAATTAGAAAGCCCGATAAACATGATCTCTAAACAAGTATAACGCTCACATAATCATCAATAATCTTATAGGCAGGATTTCTACCCGAGTTTCAAGCAAAGATGTCGAATAAACCCCCTAGCATTTACTAATAACCCCATATATTTTTTTTAAAAGGATAATTACATTATTACAGACCAATACGAATAAATTACACAATGAAAAAATAATCATTATACTATAGGGAGCCTTAGCAGGCCCAATGTCAACCTAGAAGTCAGGCCTTCAAGCAAGTCTGATGTCCACAAGTAGTCCCTAATACACAAAATGGACTTCTGGTGTGTCAAAGTTCCCAAGCGCCTTAGGGACCCCGGGCAATGCTCACACCAGAACCTTTTCAAAGAAGCAGTTTTGCAAAGAGTTTGGAAGGCCAGACCCAGTGTGTTAGAGTTTAGAGGAGTCTCATGGACCCTAGGAAGTGCTCACACTGGGGGTGGTAGGACCCTAGATAGCTAAAAGAAGTTTAAAAATAGTGTATAAGGGTACGAGACAGTTTCAGAAAGAAAGTAGCAGAATAGAACAATATTTCAACAGATTGACTCAGATATAGTTACCAGTAGTTAAACAATCACAACAACACATGGACACTGGAATCATAGACATAACAGAGTCACATTTGAGTTCAACAAGGTTTCACACTGCCGAAGTTGACTTAGTCTATTAACTATTACTAGGTGGAATCATATAGACATGTATTTAGCAGAGAGAAAAATGTTGAAGTCAAATGGCTAATCAGACAGCCATACAAAGAAGATAGCAGTAATCTAAAGCATATTATTCTTGAAAGAAGTACACAGAAATCATGAATTGATCAATAACATGCTAAGGAAAATTATCAACTCCTAAAAACAGGATAGGAATTGGGGCATGCTAGTTGAGAAACAAGTAAACAAGTTCCACAGATAAAACGGGAATTCGCTCAAGTATACTAACCATACTAACATGTAAGGCGGGACAAGTTAATACGAACTAAGGCATGTTAATTAAGAGAGCAATAAATAGGAACACAGAGCAAACAGAAGCATATTGAAATTCATAATGAACTAACTATATAGCATATAGATGAGAGCATGATAACAGAAATTGAGGCATACCAGTTTAGAGGTAGCAATCAGGAAGGTGAAGGCAAGTGGAATCTAAGAGTCTAGCCTTGGCTTTTAGCTGGCTAGACAAAATAGCAAATATAAGTAACAGAAAGAACTACAGTTGTGGGTGTGTGAGAGAATAATAGTTTATGTGTTTAGGTGTTTTTTTATCTTTCCGTGTGTGTTCGTGTGTTTAAAAAATAAGATTGGTGAGGTTTATATAGCAATCAGTAGAGTAGGACAAATAATTCAAAGAAAATTAAGAGTTCACTACAAATCAAATTAGCCAGTTACTTAGGGCTAGAACCCAATCAATTAACACAGCAGGATCCCAGAAAGACCCCTTAAATTAGGGATAATCAATTAACAGCCAAGTTAGAGGTTTATAAGGTAAACAAATAAATTAGAGACCATCTAGGGGTCAGTTAAAACAATCAAATCCCTAGGCTAATAACCCAATTAAGGCAAGTAGTACTAATTATGAGTCACAAATAAGGAAAAATAAGTAAAATCACAGAGAAATGCCAATTTCAATAGAAAATATAATTTCGAACACTAATTTGGCAAATAAAATTAGTTAATCTTTGTTAATTGACAGGGCCAAAGAATAAGGGGAAATATCAGAATAAATAGTGAAATGATTAGAAACCCTAGGGATTAGAACATAGATATAAAAATCAATCGAACAAGTAAAGAGAACCAGAGTTAAACACTTAAAAGATTTAGAACTTTTGCCGAAATGTAAATTAGATGACACCCTAGTTTTAGGGAAAAGCTAAAATCGGTTAATAATGAAAAATAGAAAGGTTTTAAAGAGAAATATCAGTTAAACTCAAAATTATCTCAGATCTATAAATATATGAACAAACTCGAATAGAAAGAGATTAGGTTTTTGAAAAATGGACCAAGGTGAGAAAAATCCAGTTTGGAACCAGCGGTTTAAGCCATAAACATGAAGATAACAACACTCACAAATATAGAGATGAACATAGGCAGGTTCATCGAGAAAATGAAGAGTTGAAGCCAGGTCTGTGTTGAATCTCTTTGAGATTCCATCAAAGAACATGGAAATCAAATAGTAGTCGAGAAAGGAGGCCGGATGGGGCCTAATATCGAAGGGAAACCTCATAGATTGAAGGGCTTCCGGTGACGACGGGCTAGCGTTAGGGGAGATTTTGAGAGAGCAGAGAGGAACAGGGATTCAAGGGCGGCAGGGCGAAAGAAATGATTAAGATTAGGGCCATTTGGTTAAGTTAAAAAAGGAAAATTGATCCTGGACCGTTGATCTTCTGTGATCAACGACCAGAATTAAATTTTGGGCTGGGTCGGGTTTGGAAATTGGGTCGTGGGTATGGTTTGATTGGGATGGGGTATAAAATTGGGCTAAGGTTTAAAAATTAAAAGGGGCTATATGTTAAATACCCAATAAATTTTATAAAATAATTTACAAATGATAAAAATATGATTTGTCCATGAAAATGATTTAAAATGATTACTTAATACAATAAAAATATAAAAAGGTCATTTTCTATATAGATAATGTAACTATGCATATGCACGGGCTATTATTTCAAAGTTATTGCAATTACAGCTTAAAGATACAAATATAATTATGCATAAAATGATTAATTAATATAGATATAAATGATAAAAAATCAAGTAATAAATCAACGTATAATTATTTTGTGATGCAACTAGTAATTATTTGGATAATAAAATGCTAGAATAAATTAATTGAAATACTTTTAAAATTACAGAAAATTATGGAAAATACTCATGTGCTATTTTGAAACTATATATGCATTTTAAAATATATGAGTGGAAAATTAGGTATCAACAACTGTCCTCTTTACATGGGAAGGATGGAAGAGTTGTTGGGTAAAGAAATAGTGATCCATTTTGACCGAATGGGGTGTTTTGAAAAACAAATATAGGCAGCAACCTAGTCTTTGTGCTGCCTACATATCCCTTGTCTTATAGAAATTAGGCAACGTGTAGTTCTAGACACACAGATGACTGAAACTAATGGAATTGTTATAGGAGTGGTAGTATATTTCGTGAAGGGTGGTATCGAATGGGTTTTTGCAGAGTTATGAGGGCAAAAATGAATTGTAATGAACACATCACAGGGCAGGTATCTGAATGGTCATAGAATAAAGGCAGTTAATTGAAAGAAATCGGTGAAATGGGAGATTATAAGTGGTACGAGCGGAAATTAGAGCGAATGTTGCTCCTGTTTAAAAAATAGTTACCTCCCAGATTACCTGCAAAACTTAAAACACGATGCACACAAGTTTATAGATTATTGCGAGAATTTAAACATGATGCAAATTCCCTTTGGACCATGAAAGGTTGTCTTTTGATGACGTCCTTAGACCGTGACGTCCCGGGCCATGAATCATGAGATAAGAGATTCCCAGGCCATGAAATGATGTTCCCGGGCTATGAAAATGGTGACTCTGAACAATGAAACCTTTGAATAATGATGTGCACTATCAAGAGATCCTTAGGCCATGACATGGTGTCTTCAGGATATGAGGATGATTCCTTCGGACTATGATGTCTTTGGACAAATTGGCAATACATCAGCCCACGAAATTCAGAGACATGATACTAATGGTAATAACAAGGCGAAACTTGCCTTGTGCAGAGCTTGGGCGCAAAGCTTAGCCCTGAGGGAAGAAGATAATGAAACATTAATAATAGAGCAACACTTATGCAGGGGTAGACAATACTTAATCCGATGAGAAGGAAGTGCTTAGCCTCATGAAAATTGGGAAGTAGGGCTTAGCCTCATGCGAGATTTGAGACAGGACTTAGTCTTATACATAAAGAAGGTGGTGCTTAGCCTTATGCCTACAGGGAGGTAGGGCTTAGCCTCATTCAAGGATTGAGACAAATCTTAGTTTCGTGCAAAGAGAAGGCAATGCCTAGCCTTATGCAAATATGGAGGCGGGGCTTAAATTCTTGCAAGATTTGAGGCTGGGCTTAGTCTCATGCAAAGAGAAGCCAGTGCTTAGACTTATGCAAATAGGGAGGCAGGGCTTAGCCTTATGCAGATATAGATGCAGGTCTTAGCCTCATGCAAGATTCAAGACGGGGTTTAGTCTTATGCAAAGAGAAGGAAACGATTAGGCTTATGCAAATAAGGTGGCATGACTTAGCCTCATGCAAGATTTGAGATAGGTCTTAGTCTCATACAAAGAGAAGGCAATGCTGACACTTATGCAAATACGAAGGAAAGGCTTAACTTCATGCAAGGATCGAGATAGAGCTTAGTCTCATACAAAGAGAAGGCAATGCTTAGTCTTATAAAAATGTGGAGGCAGGGCTTAGCCTCATTTAAGATTTGAGAAAGGGCTTAGTCTCATGCAGAGAGAAGGCAATGCTTAGCCTTATGCAAATGTGGAGGCATGGATTAACCTGATGTAAGGATCGAGACAGAGCTTAGTCTCATGCAAAGAAAAGGCAATGCTTAGCCTTATGCAGTGATCAAGTAGCAAATATGAGTAGAATATTTCTTAGCTGGAGATATATTTTTGTCTGGTGGCCTGATTGTTATGAGGATAGTGACTTTGATATGTGTATATTCAAGAATACTCCTGCTATGATCACTATGCCTGCATCCAAAGAAACATTATGAGTTTTTGTAGGGGGAGGTTGGTTCACGCCCTTGTCTGCTTCTTTTGCTTTGCTTTGCTTTGGACGCCCTGTTCGAGATATCCTGGTTAACACCTAGCTGACACAGAAATAAAGTTTTCGAAAATATGCACATATTTATGAAATAGAGTTATTTAAGAACATAGTGGTATATGATATCAAGTAATCTAAATGAACTAATGAACGTGACACTTTTAGAGACATTGAGGCTTCCTTGTATTAGAATTTTGATGGTCCTCCTCAAAACTCTATCCCAGTTTAATGAATGATCCTTCGGCCGTTTTTGTGCAACGAGGTTTGTTGGATCTGCCGATGTCTCACCGTCTGGAATATCATGGCGTCGGTTGGACTTGTTCTGGAATTTTGAGGGCACTGCTCAAAATTCTTTCCCAGTTTCTTGTTCTGAGAAAATGAAGATTTTATTAAGATATGATCGAACCCACATGGATTCCTACGTTTCCCATCTTAACCGGGAATCATCATGTCAAACGTAGTTTAGTTACATCAATTAAAGAAATGTATTTTTTTACAATCTAAACATAGTATGTTTTGACTCCGTCTGAGTTAGTAGGCTTTGGCCAAATTTAACAGCCCATTTCTGCAAGTATGAGTGCTCCTTCTATTATCACCTGGTGAACCTTGTCAGGGCCTTTCTAGTTGGGTGAAAATTTCCCTTTGGCTTCATCCTGATGCAGCAAGATCCGTTTCAGCACCAGCTGCCCCGGTGCAAATTGTCTTGGTTTGACCCTTTTGTTGAAAGCTTTGGAAATCCTGTTATAATAAAGCTGACAGTGACATACTGTGATATTTATGGACTAGTGCCATACAAGGTATTATATGACCATGATAGCAAGATGTACAAGGTATATTAAAAGTGAGTAACTTTAAGTAAGTTGGGATAATTCTTAATTTTGTAGGTAATTGATTAATTATTAGGTAATGGAATATTACCTAATTAATTAGGAATATATTGGATAAGGATTAAATTTCACTATGTGGCAGCCCACCCTTCAAATTAAATGACTCATGAATCAACTTGAAAGGTGGCAACTAAAGTGATAAACACGAGATACTACATTCTTCATTTACGTTTAAAGACATACTTAGAAGATTTGCATTTTGCTTCATTTGGTCTTTAGATGTCCCAGTGATTAATTTCATATTTTTCTTTCTATTACAAACACACATTAAAATGTATTAAGATAATACATAACATTACAACAGCAAAATAACTCACGATGGAGCACTTGATTTCATAGCATTTCCATTATACCTTCATCGAAGCTATGTCCTTAGATCTCAACTTTTGAACCCCACGATCCAAAATAGCCACTGACTCCATATCATAAGTCAAGTCCTCATCCAACTGGATCGTGCTGAAGTCTAATACATGAGACGGGTCCCCAATATACTTCCTGAGCATAGAAACATGGCACACCGGGTGAACCCCCGACAAGCTGAGTGGCAAAGCAAGCATATAGGCCACCTCCCCAATCCTCCTGAGTATCTCAAAAGGTCCAATGAACCGCGGGCTCAGCTTCCCTTTATTTTCAAACCTCATTACGCCTTTCATTGACAAAACTTTCAACAAAACCTTCTCTCCCACAATATAAGATACATTCCAAACTTCCGGTCCGCATAACTCTTCTAACGCGACTGAGCCGTACGAAGTCTCTCCTGGATAACTTTCACTTTCTCCAAAGACTCCTGGACTAACTCTGTCCCCAATAGTCTAGCCTCGCCGGGCTCAAACCACCCAACTAGATATCTACACCGTCTCCCATATAAAGCCTCATACAGCACCATCTGAATGCTGGACCGATAACTATTGTTATAAGCAAACTCCGCAAGTGGAAAGAACTCAACCCAAGAACCTCCAAAATCAATAACACAGGCACGCAACATGTCCTCTAATATCCGGATAGTACGCTCAGACTGCCCGTCCGTCCGAGGATGAAAAGTCGTGCTCATCTATATCTAAGTGCCCAACGCCTAATGAAAAGTCCTCCGTAACTGGGAAGAAACCTGAGTACCCCTGTCTGAGATAATAGAAACTGGGACCCCATGCAACCGCACAATCTCTCGGATTAAAATCTCTGCTAACCGCTCCGGAGAATAGGTGGTACACACTGGAATGAAGTGCGCAGACTTGGTCAGCCGATGAACAATCACCAAAATAGAATCAAAGTTTCTCGAGGTACGAGGGAGACCACTCACAAAGTCCATAGTAATCCTCTCCCATTTCTACTCTGGAATATCCATCTGCTGAAGTACACCACCGAGTCTCTGATGTTCATACTTGACCTGATGACAATTGAGACACCTAGCCACATAACTCACAATGTTCTTTTTCATTCTCCTTCACCAATAATGCTGCCTCAAGTCCTGGTACATCTTCGCTGCACCCAGATGAATAAAATACCGTGAGCTGTAGCCCTCCTCTAATATCAACTCTTGGAGCCCATCTCATTGGGCATGCAAATCCAACCCTACATCCGCAAACCAATAGTCACATCTCTGGCATCATCATGCTGGACCCTGTCCTTCACGACAAGCAAATACGGGTCATCATATTGGAGCTCCCTGATGCGATCATCTAAAGAAGATCGGGAAACCACACAAGCCAACACCCGACTAGGCTCAGAAATATTCAACCTCACCATCCAATTTACCAAGGCCTGAACATCAACTGCAATGGGCCTCTCCCCAACTGGAATGTACACCAAGCTACCCATACTCACCGCCTTCAAGCTCAATGCGTCGGCCACTACATTGGCTTTACCCGGATGATATAATATGGTAATATCATAGTCCTTAAGTTACTCAAGCCACCTCCGCTATCTCAAATTGAGGTCCTTCTGTTTAAACAAATGCTGAAGACTACGATGATCCGTGAACACCTCACAGGACACGCCATATAGATAGTGCCGCCAAATCTTCAAAGCATGAACTATAGCAGCCAACTCCAAATCATGAACAGGGTAGTTCTTCTCATGAGGCTTAAGTTGACGCGAAGCATACGTAATAACTCTACCCTCCTGCATAAAGACACATCCAATCCCAACTCTCAAAGCATCACAATATACCGAATAAGAGCCTGAAGCTGATGGCAGTACTAGAACATGAGCTGTAGTTAACACTGTCATGAGCTTTTGGAAGCTCTCCTCGCACTCATCTGACCACACAAATGGTGCAGTCTTCTGCATAAACTTTGTCAAAAGCGAAGCAATAGATGAAAAATTCAGGATGAACCTGCGGTAATACCCCGCCAAAACGAGGAAACTCCGAATCTTAGTAGTTGAGGACGGTCTGGGCCAACTATGCACTGCCTCGATCTTCTTTGGGTCAACCTGAATACCATCAATGGACACCACGTGTCCCAGAAAAGCCACGGAACTGAGCCAGAACTCACACTTGGAGAACTTCGCATAGAGTTTCTCCTCTCTCAGCCTCTGCAATACCACCCTCAAGTTATGCGCGTGCTACCTCTGGCTACGCGAGTACACCAATATATCGTCAATAAACATGATCACAAAAGAATCCAAATACGGCCGGAATACACTGTTCATCAAGTGCATGAATGTGGCTGGGGCATTAGCAGCCCTAAAGACAAAACCAGAAACTGATAATGCCCATATCTCGTCCTGAAAGTTGTCTTCATAATGTCATAATCTCTAATCTTCAGCTGGTGATAGCCTGAACGGAGATCAATCTTTGAGAATACCTTTGCCCCTTGAAGCTGGTCAAACAAATCCTCAATATGAGGTAATGGATACTTGTTCTTCATTGTCACTTTATTCAACTGTTTGTAATCAATGCACATTCTCATCATGTCATTCTTCTTCTTTACAAATAACACTGGTGCGCCCCATAGCGACACACTCGGGCGAATGAACCCCTTATCTAGGAGTTACTGTAGCTGCTCCTTCAACTCCTTTAACTCTGTTGGTGCCATACGATAGGGAGGAATAGAAATGGGCTGAGTTCCCGGCACCAAATCAATATCGAAGTCAATATCCCTGTCCGGCGGCATGCCCGACAGGTCTGCTGGAAACACATCAGGGAATTCCCTCACCACGGGGACTGAATCAAGGCTAGGAGCCTCAGCTCCAACATCCCTCACAAATGCCAGATATGATAAACATCCCTTCCCAACTATCTGCTGGGCCTTTAAGAAAGATATTACCCTGATGGGTACATAATCAGTCGTACCACGCCAAACGATCTTCGGGATACCCGGCCTAGCCAACATGACTATCTTGGCGTGACAATCCATAATAGCATGGCATGGTGATAGCCAATCCATGCCCACAATAACATCAAAATCTACCATGCTCAATAGCAGCAAGTCAGCTCGAGTCTCCAGACCCCTAATAGTAACAAGACAGGACCGATACACGTGGTCCACAATAATAGTATCACCCACCGGGGTAGATACATGCACAGGTAACGCTAGACGCCCTCGGGTAGTCCCCAAATGATGAGAAAAGTAAGAAGATACATAAGAATATGTGGATCCGGGATCAAATAAAACTGAGGCATCCCTGTGGCAGACTGAAATAATATTTGTAATAACGGCATCCGAAGTAACAACATCTGATCTGCCCTGAAGAGCGTAGCACGGTCCTGACCACTACCAGATCGGCCTCCCCCTCTGGGGCGACCCCTAATTGCCTGACCATCACCCCTAGCTGACTAGGTGGGTGCTATAGACACTGGGCCAAAAGATGAGGGTTGATTCCTCTGCTGAGATGAACTGGAAGAACGACGGGGACACTCCCTCCATATATGCCAAAACTCGCTACACTCATAACAACTCCCTGGCGCTGGGGGCTGGGACTGAAGGGAACCCCTCGCACTAGAGTAGTTGGCCGAAGAACTAGGCCGAGATGAACCCTGAACAGATGGGGCATGAGACGAACCCTGTGCTGGAAGTGCACTCAGAGATGGCTGACCCTACTGAGAGCCCTGATAACCCCAACCAAAAGATGAACCACGGTACTCTGACCGCGCTGGATATGGAGTTGTGAAAGAACGACCCCTGCTCTGCTGAAATTGGCTCCTAGACGGAGCACCACTGGAGCCACCTGATCCTCGAGGATTCTTGGCCTCCCTATCCTCTCTCTCCTGACGGCGAGTCATCTCAATATCGCGGGTTATATCCACTGCCTCCTCAAAGGTATGACTCAGGACCCTCTCTCGAGTCATCAGAATATGAATGGGATAGATGAGTCCGCCCACAAATCGTTTGATCCTGTTCTGATCTGTCTGGACCATCCACGGAGCATAACGAGCTTATTCTGCAAATCTCACCTCATACTGCGTCAAAGACATATCTCCCTGGCGAAGCATCTCAAACTGCCTATGTAACTCCTTCCTATGAGATCGAGGCACCCACTTCTCCAGAAAGAAGTGGAGAACTCCTTCCAAGACAATAGCGCTGCACCTGCAGGCCTACGCCGCTTATATACCTCCCATCAGCTGAAGGCTGCTCCTGAGAACTGAAAAATAGTAAAAGATACCCCCACTAGTCTCCGAGATCCATGGTGTCGTTGAAAAGTAATTAAAACATTTAAGAGGTGTGAGAGATTTCTATATAATTTGGTGTGTACCTTGTTCCAGGCCAGTTGCCAGGATTTAAAATGGCTAAGAAATTTAGCACAATACAAGATCTATCTAAAATGCAATGAAATTTGTGAATAGTAGGAAAAGGACGATATATGTTTCAATTGTACGAACCTGGTACCAGCATAATGACAAGAACGTCTGGCAATTATGGTTAAGATGAAGTCCTGTGGAGAAATAGTAAGTGTAACCTGTTCCACGAAACACGAGAAAATGATAAACTGTTGAAAGTACAATTCCATTTATGGTGCCATTTAATAGGAAAATGATAAACTGTTGAAAGTACAATTCCATTTATGGTGCCATTTAATAGGTAAAGCAAACATAAAATGTCACAAAGATATATTTTGAAATAAAATCATAAGCTATTTACATCCAATTGAGTGCTCTAACTAAAACAACAAACATATAGCAATATGGTATATCATATCAAAATGGCATCTTGCCCAACTATGTTAGCTAGGATTTAGATTTCTGCTCGGTTACGCGTATAAATTTAGAGGAACAATTTCAAACAGAAAATACCTGTTTAAAGAACCCATAGACTAACGCAACAGTCCAGAGAGTATTTTGGAGCTGATTATGGATTCCGCAAGCCGTAGAGGAGGTCACCTGGGAGACCGAGCAGGAGATGCGGAGTAGATATCCTTGTTTGTTTGAGGCTCCAGGTATGTTTCTTGACGCGCTCGAGGACGAGCGTTTTTTTAATTGGGGAGGATGTGACGACCCGGTCCATCGTCACGTGACTTACCGCCCTGTTTTTCCTGTTTTATGCTTCTGTATGTTTCATTATATGTGTTGGTAGAGTTTGGAGTGATTCGGTCAGAGTGTGGAGTGATTCGGTCAGAGTTTGGATGGAATTGAGACAATTAGTCTCTTTAAGAGAAGACTAGTTTGGAAAAGTCAACCGGATTTTGACTATGAGTTATAGGGCTTGAAATTGATTTCCGATGGTTCGACTAGTTTCGGGTGGTTATTTATGACTTGGGAGTGAAATCAGACTTGAATTTGGAGGTCCGGTGTAGAATTAGGCTTGAATTGACTAAGTTTGAATTTCGACAAAATTCCGGTTGATATGTGAGATTTTGATCCGGAGTCGGAATGGAATTCTGAGAGTTGCTGTAGCTTCATTAGGTGATTTTTAATATGTCTGCAAATTTTCAGGTTAATAGGACGTCGTTTGGTTGAGTTTTAGATCGAATGTGAATTTCGGAAGTTATAGTTGAACTTAGGCTTGAATCCGTCTTGATTTGATGATTTCTGTGTTAAAGGTTGTGTTTTTATGATTGGAAAATGTTCGTATGATGTCTTGGAGTAGGTTGGTTGTTTTGGTTGGGGTACTGGGGGCCTCGGGGTGTTTCCGATGGTGATCGGAGTTTTGGGAATTTATTGCATGAAGACAACTGAAGGCTTCTGGTATTTTCTCTTTTGCGGAAGGGGAGCCTCTTAAGAGGCGACAGCAGAAGCGGCTGAGGATCCGCGTAAGCGGAAACTGAGGAAAAGGCTGGGACAACAGGAGCGGTCATGTGACCACAGAAGCCAAGGTCGCGGAAGCGGTCAAGGATCGCAGAAGCGGTCGCTGAGGATTTTAGTCAAACCGCAGAAGCAGTGAAATGGACGCGGAAGCGGGAGTCGCTGAAGCGGAAATAAGTGCCACTAAAGCGGAAATTGACCAGCTTTAGTGAACATTGATTTTTCATAAGTTTGAAAAAGATAAGAACATTTGGACCTCAGACTAAGGCAAATTTGGGAGTATTTTGAAGAGCATTTTGGGGAAACCATCAGGTATGAATTCTTGTACCTAGAGTATGTCATTATAGTGTTAAAACCATGTGCTATAGCCCACAACTTCCTCCGTAGGCCCAGGCCCCCAGACCTATTCGCCTAAAATTTTCGCGGGAGATCAAATACTCCCTAAGGAACCGTAGTCACCATCCCATCATGATCGAATTATATTTTTTGGCGTTTTACGGCCATAAACTGCAATTCGGCCTACTTTCCATATTTTCGTGTGCTACAGCCCATACCTTACCCCATGGGCCTGTTCCCCGGACCTTAATCACATAAAATTTTTTTGGAACATCAAATACGCCCTAAGGAACCATAGTTACCGCCCCACTATGATCGAATTACATTTTTTTTGTATTTTATGTCCATAAACCTTGAATTCCGCCGTGGGCCCGAGCCCCCGGACTTGTATCTTCTAAAAATTTTCCGAAGCATCAAATACGCCCTTAGGAATCGTAGTCACTGTCCCACCATGACTAAATTACATTTTCTGGCATTTTACGGCCATAAACTGGAATTTCGCCTGATACCTATAATTTTGTATGCTATAGCTGACGACTTCCGTCGCGGGCCCAGCCGCCCCGTCTCGGATCAGCTAACTTTTTACGCGTCATGAAATACTCCCTAAGGAACCGTATTCATCGCCCTACCATGACCGAATTAGCTTTTTTGGCATTTTATGGACATAAAACTGTAATTTTGCCCGATTCCCATATTTTCCTGTGTTATAGCCCATGCCTTCCGCCGTGGTCCCGCCCCCTGATTTCGGATCGCCTAAGCTTTTTCCAGGACCTCAAATACGCCCTAAGTAACCATAGTCAATGCTCTGTAGTGTCCAGTTTATACAATGTCAAATACTTCCCTTTCCGTCTGACCAATTACTAACACTGCTGCGGCGCACAACCTGATCTAACACCAGGTATATAAACTGCTGCGGCGCGTAGCCCGATCCAATATAATATATATATATATATGTATATATATAATATTGTGGCGAACAGTCCGATCCAATAAATATAGCCGGCTTCTTCAGCCCAAGCGTTAAAATACTGCGGCATGCAGTCCGATCCATATATCACTGTGGCGTGTAGTCCGATCCATATAATATACTACTGCGGCGAGCAGTCCGATCCATATAATATAATACTGCAGCGTGCAGTCCTATCCTATACATGTATATGTATATACTGTTGCGGCGTGCATCCCGACCTGATATATATGTATATATATATCAAATAGCCTCACTACAGGGTGATTGACCCCTCTCAGTCAATATACACTTGGCCTCTCGGGCCCACTCAGCTAAGACAGGGTATTCAACCCTAGGTGTCGCTCATTTAGGGTGCCAGTTACGAAATCCTGTTTATTTCGTGATTTACAGTCAAAATCAGGACATATGGTATGTATCCAGTAGGTATGGTGAGGTCAGACAGCTCAACATGCTCCCTAGGAGTTCTACAGATTGGCACGAGGCCCCAAACATGGCAACTAGCCCAAAATATACGAGCACAAGCTCAGTCTCAGTCAAGAAGTACAATAAGTCACCAATCAGGATGGACCAAGTCCGAGTCCCCAGCAGATACATCACCACACTCATCACGAGATGTGTGTCCCATCTCAACATAGCACCGCATATTGCAAATACGGAGTTTCAAACCCTCAATATATCATTCATAACCATTACTCATCTCAAACCGGCCAAAATCCTAGCTCGCATTGCGCTTTCCTCGCAAATCGACCTCCTCAGGTGCAAAATATTATCAAAACCACAAGGAATATGTTATAATAGGCTAATGAGTCATAACCCAATAGAAAGAACTCGAAAATCACCCAAAGCACGAAGTTGGCAAAACCCGAGCCCCGGGCCCACTTCTCGAAAAATTACAAAATTCACATCACTGGAATCCTCGTCTCGCCACGACTCCATACATATCAAATTTACAAGAATCAGAGTCCATTTGACCCCTCAAATTAACACTTTAAGTTCACTTGGGTTTCAAGGCCTAACCACCCTTTTTAACTTTAAAAACCTTGAATTCTTTGTGATTGATCCATGTTTTTACACTATAATGACTTACCCTTTTTCCTCTTCAAAATCGCTCCCAAATGTGCCTTAGTCCAGGGTCGAAATGTTCTTCTCATTTTTAAACTTATGAAAAATCACTGTTCATTAAACCTGGTCGATTTTTGCTTCAGCGGCACTTTTTTCCGCATCCATTTGACCGCTTCTATGGTTTGACTAAAATCCCTAGTGACCGCTTCTGCGGTCCTTGATCGGTTTCGCGACCTTCGCTTCTGCGGTCTCATGACCACTCCTGCGGTCCTAGCCTTTTCCTCAGCTTCCGCTTACGAGGATCCTCAGTCGCTTTCGCGGTTGCCGCTTAAGCGGATCCCCTTCCGCAAAAGCGGAAATACCACAAGCCTTCAGCTATCTTCATGCAATAAATTCCCAAACCTCCGATCAAACATCGGGAAACACCCCGAGGCCCCCGGGACCCCAACCAAAACAACTAACCTACTCAATAACATCATATGAACATGTTGCAATCATAAAAACACAACCTTTAACACGAAAATCATCAAATAGATCCAAGCCTAAGTTCAACTATAACTTCTAAAATTCACATTCGATCTAAAACTCAACCAAGCGACGTCCGATTGACCTAAAAATTTGTAGACATATCCAAAATTACCTAACAAAGCTATAGCAACTCTCGGAATTCCATTCCGACCCCCAGATTAAAATCTCAATCTATCAACTGAAATTTTGCTAAAATTCAAACTTAGCCAATTCAAGCCTAATTCTACACCGGACCTCCAAATTCAATTACGATTTCACTCCAAAGTCATAGATCACCACTCAAAACTAGTCGAACCATCAGAAGCCCATTCCGAGCCCTATAACTCATAGTCAACATCCGATTGACTTTTCCAAACTAGCCTTCTCTTAAAGAGACTAATTGTCTCAATTCCATCCAGACTATGAGCGAATCGCTCCAAACTCTACCAACACATATAATGAATCATACAGAAGTATAAAACGGGGAAAATGAGGCGGTAACTCACGTGACGACGAGCCGGGCCGTCATATCTCCTATGGTTGTAGGTTTCAAAGGAAGCATCTTCAAAGTCTTACAAATCTTATGCTAATGCAATAGCAGCATTCGATGAATTCCAAAAAGAAAATATTTACAGTGAAGAACAATCTTCAAGTTCGTGTGCTGATGAAAGTGATGTTGGAGCAAGTGCTATGTCATCTGTGTTGTTAGCTGGAATGTTTGTAGACATGAAAATTTCAAAAAATTGTTCACTTTTGATTATTGTTTATTTTGGTTATTATCAGTTTGATTGTTTAGTTTGATGTGTTACTGGATGCCACATTCAATCTCTGTAAAATAGATGCCAAAGCCTTTGTATTTAGGATGTCAAAGCCTTTGTCTTTTGTACTCTGTATTGGAATGAAATAGGAATATTTTAGAAAAAAAATTATTTTGAAATGAACTGAATGTTTTAATTTGTCTATATTGTTGGAACCTTGTAAGTGCCAAGGTGTTATCATTTTGAAATTGTTTTAATACCTACTACATTCATTCATAAGCACTCAACTATCTTCATGTACTCATTAACTATCTCCATAAGTTCAGTATGTGCTATATTTTGCATATTGAAGTACTAAACTATCTTCATAATTATTGATAATACATATTACTATTTGTCAAGTGTTGTTGTCATAAGTTTCATGTGCTATATTAATTTGGAAAATAGATTGAAAAATTTTAGAGCACTTAATTAATATTTACAAATGTTATTATTAGTACTTTCATTTCATTAGGCATCAAATGAACAGTTGGAATATTGAAGACAATAGGACTTTTTTGTTAACTTTAATCAAACATTCAGTAGGCCTCGCTGTTTTAAAAGGTTTTTCTATACCCTTTTGATGTATCAACAAACTCTATTCTTGTAAATACAAGACCCCAGGTTATCATCTGGAAAAAGTTCATAAAAAATATAAAATATAAAAAAGATTCAAACCATAATAATAATGATTTTCTTCATTAATACGATATTGGGTGATAACACTACAATTACATAAGTTGATAAATAAAAACATCAATATAAGGAGGGGGGGGGGGGGTAGAAAACTTCATAGACGAACAAAAACATAATAAAAAAGAAATGAAACAAATCTTCATAACTACTCAATATTCTGGTTTAGTGAAAGAGACTTTGAGGTCTTGGAGGCGGACTCGGTATCACTAGTGATAACAATGATAGAATTGCTCTTAGCTCCCTCTGGACGGATGGTGTGGCCATAACGTCAAGCATAGTATGGAGTGAAGTAAGGGGATGCTCTTTCAACATGACATTCTTGACGTAATTAATGTCACTATCACGAACCACCCTCTCAATCAATTCTGTAACCTCACGCTTCAGCTTGGTGTAATCACGCTTCAGATCTTGGTACAAGATGTTATGACTCACAGGTGAGCCATGCAGCGCCTGTTCAACAGGTTTCTTTGTCGGGGTCTTACCCATCATTATGCTTAGTAGTATTTGTAGTTTGATTGTCTAATGTAGGTGTAGCATATTTTCAGAAAAATATATAGGGAGGATTATAATCTCTTTCCACTTCCCGGTAGGAATTGAAGTCTCTTTGTAGAGACCCTAGGCAACCATTACACTTCCCAATATCAGCCGCTTCCGCTCCTCCATGCATCCATCGCACTTCCCAGTAGCCCTTTACACTCCTTCATGCAGCCATTACAGTTTCCAGTAGTATATTTCACTCCTCTATGCCCCATTACACTCCTCCATGACTACAATTAGTTATAGAAGCTTGTCTTTAATTTATCCATCCGCTTATACAGATTTTGTCAGTTTCTTTTTGTTTTATTTTTTAAAATTCTGCCAATGCACTTCATAGGTTTTATCTCATATAGTCTTACTTTAGAAGACTTGTTAATCCATGTAAAGATTGTATAATATGGCCCACCTGAGTATTTTGGTTTAATATAATTATATTTTTTTGTTAAATTAATATTTGGATAAATTAGGGGAAGCTAATTATGGTTATAACTCCCCATTAACCCACTTTGATGGAAAGTGGGAAACAACCGATGGTCACTCTCTATGCCTAGCATAACTCCATCATATTCTATCATTACAAAGATTATTTGATAGTTGTTTAGGTTTAGTTTTAGGTTTACGTTCGCTAGGTTTAGGTTTTGATGTAGATTTTTAAACTTTTTTGAAAAAAAAGGAATCTTCGTAGTCTTGTTCTTGTTTGTAAAATGATATAAAAAAATGTGGGACTTCTGTGATGTTTAATGACTTCCCAATTTTAATTGGCGATTAATAAAAAAATTACGCTTCTTGAAATAAAAAACTATATAACAATAATAAATGAAAAAAACACAAACAATATTATAAAGAACAATCATATTAATCCATTACTAAATAGAACAATCATACTACGATCCATTTGAAGTCATTACATATAAATAAAGAGATGAAATTATCAAGCTAATCATTAGTTAATCCTAGCTCTTCAACAGAGAAGATCACAACCCCTGATGTAGCCTCAACTAGTTCAAAGAGAAGGACATTCCCTTTCTTCAGATTATTGTCGACAACAAATTGTTTCCACCCATTGACGAGTCTTCTACTAACACCACTTTTGAGAATCACATCCCACTCCTTCCCATTAAATCGAAGCATTATTTTTACTGAGATAGGAGGAAGATAGCCACAGAATCTCTTTGGAATAAATTGCAAGAACATAACGTATAGATAGGGTTCAGGGTTCATGGCTAGTTGGGATACTCAAAAATTATCAAATCATGAAAGTTTAAGAAAAATAAAATTACCATAAAATCACGCTTAATGTACGATTTGGGCACCTTCATCAGAAACCATGGATAGAATTCTTTTTCTATCCATACGTTAGCATTCATGTTTATGGTATTTATTTTGTTTAGAGAATTGGAGATGTTGTTCTTGTGTTTAATAGATATATAAAGAGTAAAAACTTTCAATTTCCCTCCAATTGTATTTTTACTTTTCCCTTTGCTTCCCTCCGAAATTTGTATTTAACATTTTAGTCAAAAATGTCTTCTTGTTTTCCCTTCTAAAAAAAGAAGCTAGAATACATTAGTACTAAAAGTATCATGATTTACCTTATATTATATTAGGGTATATATATATATATATATATATATATATATATATATATATATATATATATATATATATATATATATATATGTAATTACACATTTACTTATATAATAAGGTAATATATATGACATTAATGAATGAAGTTATATAGACGACTATTATATAGAAGGCCGAGTTTACTAGGAATCATAATGATATAATTAGCTTAGGTTATATGACTACAATAATATTAGTGAATGGACTTATATGGTTGATATAGGCCGATACATATGACCTTAATAATGAGAATATATAGACGATCAATTATAATGAAATTGCAACGATGTATTATCTACACGGCCGACATTACTACGAACAACAACGATGTAATTACCTTACTACAATCATAGTAGAGAATGGACTTATATGGTTGCTATAGGCCGATACGTATGACCTTACTATAAGCGGATATTATCTAGACGACCGACATTACTACGAACCACAACGATGTAATTTCCTTACTACAATCACAGTAGTAAATGGACTTATATATTTGCAATAGGCCGATACATATGACCTTACTATAAACGGCTATTATCTAGACTTATATATTACGTCTACTAAATATCGTATCAAATCTAATGGCTTTGTGTTCACTTATATACTAAATTCACCAAATGACTTAATGTCATTTTTCATCGAGTAAGTTATTTTTATTAATTTATAAATCTTTGAGAAAATGTGATAAAAGTATGTGGAGTAACAAAACATATGTAATTTTATATTTAACATTAGGTCACATAAATAATAATAGTTTTTAAAAGATATAGTTTAAGGATATTCTTTTCAAATTCATGCAAAATCAATAGATCAAATTCTACAAATATTTAATAGTCCATACCCAACCACTATATATATATATATAATAGTCCATCGGATCTCAAACTCCATACTCAACCACACATTAAACCTAACTCTTATCAAAATCCTTGAACCAAACGATCCCCATCTGACAAAGATATGAATCCATGTTTTGAAGTTTTGATGAAGGATTCATACATAACGTAAGATTTTATGGTAAATGAGCTCTTTCATTTAAAATTCTATTTTTTTAATTGCTTGTGATTTTCGACTTGGTTTTGTAAAAGAATTAGAAACAAACTAACTGTTGTTTTGATTTGGTTTTTGAAGAGGGGCACATCATGTTTCAACAAAAAAAAATGAGTTTCAACCAAATTCAGTTTAAAACAAACAGATCTGGTTGTAATAAAATATCAAAGACGTTGTTTTTCTAATTTTTTTTATTAATCTCTCAACCAACCAAGTAACATAAAAAAAATTGAGTTTCAACCAAATCCAATATTAAACAAACAGATCTGGTTGTAATAAAATATTAAAAAAACTATTTTTTTATTAATCTCTCAACCAACAGTATACAGATTGCATTATTTCAATTTTATTTCTTTTTGTTTGTAGCATATTCCAATGCATTTTTACGAACACCTTCCTGAATCACATAGTTCAGCGGTTCTTCACTATGATGGCCAGCCTTGGTTTATGGAAATTAACATGGGTAATCGGAGACGGTTCAAAGACGACTAGAAATATTTTTTGATGAAAAATAACATCAATCGGGGTTTGTTAATTAACTTTGAGTTGGTCAAAATTATAGAATTCGTGTTATCTTCCAATTACACGTGACAGGCCGAGGAACTCTTCAAGATCCCGTTGAAATTAACTAGTTATGGTTTGTCTTCCCAGTTTGTATTGTTTTTAACTTTTGTTAGCTTTTTTAATGCGGAAGTATGTACTTTTATTTTCCAGTTTGATTATGTAATGTGTATTTTGATTTCGGAATCTTTTGATTTTCCTACCCTTGGCAGTTATCAAATTGGTATATCACTTGGTACCATTTCACTACCCTAACTACAAACCCTAACTATATAGTTGGAATGTGAATTGTTTTTAGTTTAATATAGGGTTGGTAACCGAAAATAAATACAAGTCAACTAACACCAAAATTCCCTTGAAATAAATGCAATTCAACTAACATCAACCAAAACTATGGATGCCTCTCCCTCGACCAAACGAGCCCTAGTTTGAACTGATTATGAAGTCTTTCACTTCTAATCACATTTTGTTAGTGTCGTCCGATAAAACGAAGTAACATTAAAATGAAAAAATATTTAACAATGATATCACACATTTAAATTATTACAAAACAACGTCAAAATTTTTTTAAAAAAAACTATATCAAATCAAATTAAATAAGATTCAATCTTAAATCATCTCAAACTAAACGGTCAAGTCTTTTATCTCCCAGTCTGCTTCATCATTAAGATCAGGCAAGCTACTATGTGCTTGTACTGTTGCATCGTCTTGCTGTATAGAGTAAATAACACTAATAAGCAATGTATTTTTTGGAAAAAATATAATAATAATTTATTATAATTTACCACAATTCCTTCCGCTAGCCTAGTATTTCCACGGCCTCTATCAGTGTCTCTACCACCACTTCTACCACCACCTCTACCACGGCCTCTATCACGGTCACTATCACGAATTTGTGAATTTCTAAAGTATGAATCAATTCGCCCTCTATATCTATTCAACCTTGGACGTCCATGAGAAGGATGCGTATCTAGGACCTCTTATATTTCTTCCTTCACCATCACCCTCACCCCCACCCTCACCCCCACCCCCACCCTTACCCACATCATCAGGCGTATCTTCAAATTCCCAGTCTGGAATTATCATTTGATCATCATCCCAATTCAAAATGTCATGCTCCATTATGTTCAAATGATGCTTAATATATCGCCTCATCACTTCAATGCATAACGCAATATCACAAACCCGGTCAAAATGGTTTAATATTTCCATGTACATCATGTATTCAGAAGTCATACGTGGGTAACCTCCAAGAAAGAAACGTTTCAAGTGCGGACGAACAACATCTTTTCTCCACCTTCTCAATATATACCTCTCATTATTAATCCCCTTATGAGACAACACCTTAAGTATATGGCAGCACAGAATATCTCTTGTTTCAAACCACTTGCAGCTGCAACTTAGATATTCGCCAATAGGTGTATATTCAACAGTGAATACAAATGGATCAATACTGTTAAAACTCCTGAATGAATAATCTGAGTTAATGTAATTCTCCACCCTAGCTATTGCGTGATGTCTTCAGGGGAGATGATTTCACAGTGCTATAGTTTTCTTAACTGTACTTGAAAAAATTCAAACATTTCACGAGTATAACATGTTTGAAATTTTTCCTCATATGAGAATTCAGATAAACATTTGGTTCAAAGCACATTGACCTATATTCAGCTTCCAATTCTTTCTCGAACTTAGCTCTTATGGCTAACTCATATTGCTGAACAAATAGCTTCAATGTGCTTTGCCGGGTGATGAATCCGTCAAAGAAAACATGCATTTCTTCACTTATTTGTGTGGACAACATCCTAGCCCAAAAGTGTTCATTTAGTTATACCCGAACCCATTTCTCTTTCTCCAAATAAAACTTATAAAACTAATCGCTTTCCTCTAAGTTATATTTTTCAATAAAATCAGTCCATCGTCTCTCAAACTCAGCAATGCTAATGCTATCAAGGACTAATTCCTTAAATTCTATCTTTGCAATCTTTGCATTAGGAACTCTACTTAACTTTGTAGGCAACTTTGCGAATATGTGCCATATACAATATCTATGTATTGTATTTTGCATCAGGGAACTGATAGCAGCCTTAATACTATCACATTGGTCAGTCATGATAGCTAATGGATGAATATTGTTTAGAGCCCCAAGCCATGTAGATAGCACCATTTTGTAACTTGCTATATCCTCACTAAATATAAGATCACATCCCAAAAGTATGGACTGCTATGCTGATTGACACCAAAATGAAGAAAATGCCATATTGTATCGATTCATAACTTATGTGGTATCAAGGCATATTACATCATGGAACTCCTCATATGCAACCTTAGAGTGTGAACGAATACGACATTACGAATTTGACCAAAACTATCCACATCTACGGAGTAGTATAATTCCCTATCTTTTTGCTGCATGTCATTGAAGAACTTGAGTAATGATTGTGCATCCCTTTCTTGCAACTGAAGCTTTCTATTCTTCAAGATATAATTTCTACAGTCCTTTGGTGTACAACCCAAATTTTCGAGGCCAACAACAAGTACTTCAGTGACTCTTATATTTTTTGAGGGTAAGCCAGCAATATCTTTGGCTGCAAGAGTTCTCTTACGAGACTTGCTAAACGATCTGTGTCCAGTCATCCATCGCGAAAGTGCTGGTTCCAATTGATGATTATGTTTTTACCACCTTTGAAACATGGCATGAACCATTATTCTCCAAAATTCAATTTATTCTAGCAGGGTTGTTCCTCCTCTTGGTAACATGCGTATTTCTTGGTTTCCTAGACCTATCACAACAATATTGCACATACCTAATAATATCACCACCTTTTTCATATCAATATAGATATACATTGATATGATAATAGCAATGTATTATCTGTAACTATCACATTATACCATGTATATCTACATTGATAAAAGTGAATTTCTTAATCTATGTAAAAACAACCAAAAACCCACTTATTGTGGACCGAAAAGAGTATATGATCATATTCATTACCCAATAAAACATGACAATATCTTTCTTTTTTGGATATGAAACTATCTTTCTATTTTGGATAATTGACAATTCATCGACGGTCGGTGACACTCAATTCAGGACTTAATAAATAATAGTCGCACTCCTTTACATTCTTTTACGTGCTCGTTTAATACGGAAGATAAGAAATCATTAATCGTAATATTAAACTTGAGGTGAGTTTATCCAATTTGGTTGGAATGACATTGCGGTATAACTAATCTATCCCAAAACTGTAGTATTATTATACATATGGGAGGATAACAATCTTACCAAAAAAATGATCCCTTAGAATCTTACCAAAGTCGATCATGGAGATTAATGATTTCCCACATCGGAATTCCTTAATAGTTTGGACCATAATAAATTCAAGACATTAGTCCAAATAAATATTATGGTTAGTAAATTGGGCTAATTATTAAAATCCGATATATGTATCAGGCTAGTCCATTTAATTGGAATACAAACTAAATGATAAAATTCAGTAGCGCAAGGTCCAAATAGCTATTAGCCGATCTTAAAGCTTAGACTCATGCCACGTGTCAAGTGATGTGGCAATCCAAGTCCAAAGAACGAGCCAACAAAATCAAGACACATGTCAAATGATATGGAAATCTCAACCAAATAAATGAGCCAATGAAATCGTACCACGTGTCAAGAAGGGGGTGGTAATCCAAGTCAATCAACAATCAATAAAGTTGTGGCAAGTGTATAGATGGTATTGGTTAATTCAAACAGACCTATAAAATAGCAGAGCCACACCAGTGCCTACAACTATAAATAGATGTTTTCATAAAGCTAGAAGATACCAGAATTAAGAACAAGATGCAAGCACAAGCTCGTGGATCAAAGGCTGTAGATTTCTCTACAAGCTACATGTTCAAGTTCAAGTTCAAGAACGAAGGAAAATCAAATACCAAGGCGTTTAGGATCAAATTACTTATTCGTGAGCAAACTCAAATTCAAGCTCAAGAAGGAGATTCAAGACCAAGTTCTACAAGCCCTTGAATCAAAATCAAAGTCAAGCTCATCAGGACAGTTTATATTCTTGAAGAATCAGAGAAATACTATAGAGATTGTAACACTCATTACTTATTGAAATCAAATACTATATTTGTTATACAATTTCTTAGCCTTGATTGTTTATTTTTCTCGACCCAAAAATTGGTTGTTACAAATTTCTGGCACGCCTGATAAGACCATCTTTACCCCTCATCTCTTCAAATTACCAAATTTTAAGATCACATAAATGGCTCATAAGAAGATCAACTTCAAAGTCACTATTGCAAAGGTTACGGATTTCAAGCTTTCATCTGATGTGGAAAACTTGATGGATGCTAATATGGAAAATGTAGGACTTGTCACTAGGAACAAAGCAAACTTTATGGGCCAAGAAGTATTTCAAATGTCGCCTGCATCAATTCCTATCTTTGATTTTCAATCCTCAAAGGGGGAAAGATTCTTTTCGACTGAATTGAAAGAAAGAACGAACATTGCTGAAATTGTTGAAAAGACATTAGTTCCACTTAGCCCTTCTAGATCTAAGAATCTCATCACACATGATGATAATAATGTCTTGATCACTGGATCTAATCCAAGCACTCCACGTGAGTTGTGCCACTAAAAGTATGGTGTAAGAGAAAACTCGTTCTTTGCTCCACTATCTACGATGGTTATCCAAACAATGGTAGCTAGCACTTCGATTGGTGAAAAACAACTCAAAAATTTAACAAAGGCAATTGTATATGCAAAATCAAGATAATCAAATTGCCAAGCTAATAGATAGAGTTGAAAGCATGATGGAGGGAGATTCAAGTCTGTAGTTGGAAGCTCCCAATGATGCAAGATAAAGAAGAATCATCTACAAGGCAAACAACGGCTCCTAAAGAATTTCATATATCATTTGATGGGGTTATTCCCATTGACCAATTGAAAGACTTCATTATGGGAACTATCAAAGATAAGTATGATGTTGCTGCCAAGTCTTCTCTCACATATGCGAAGCCATACACTATGAGAATTAATAGTTTGAAGATGACTGCATGTTATCAACCTTTAAAGTTTCAATAATTTGATGGTAAAGGAAATCCAAAGTAGCATATTGCATATTTTGTCAAAACTTGTAATAATGTGGAACCTATGGAGATTATCTTGTCAAGTAGTTAATCTATTCCTTAAAAGGAAATGCTTTTGATTGGTACACTAATCTCAAGGCAGGTTTCATCGATAGCTGGGAGAAACTTGAACATGTATTTCTCAATCGCTTCTATAGCACAAGGCGCACTGTACGTATGGTTGAACTCACAAACATGCATCAATGGAAGGATGAACCAGTTGTTGATTTCATCAATCGATGTAGAACGGCGAGCCTCAATTGTAAAGATAGACTTAGTGAAGCTTCTCGAATAGAAATGTGTATCCAAGGAATGCATTGGGGACTTCGCTACATCCTACAGAGTATCAAGCCTAAGTCCTTTGAAGAATCGACTATATGCGTTCATGATATGGAGCTAAGTATGTCTTCAAGTGGAAATCAAGGGCCACAAGTTTATGAACCTTGCAAAGAGAAGGATAAACAAGAAATAAAGAAATGAGACAAGTTTGTGTCGAAGTTTGAGAGCAAGGGATCAATGAATGTTAACACCTTTCCATTAAAGGTCACTAAAGAGTGAAAAAGAAGCAAAGTGCAAAGACAATGTCCTTATAGGATAAAGTTTGCCAAAAGTTAACTCTGAAGGAAATGTAAGAGAAAGAATATCCATTCTTAGACTAAAATGTCCCAGCAATTTTTGAAGAACTCATTGAGTTACCCAAATGAAGTGGCCAGACAAAGCTGGAAGGACTAATGATCAAAATTATTGCAAGTGCCATTGGTTGATTTGCCACCCTATTGAAAATTGCTTTGTCTTCAAGTAGAAAGTCATGGACTTGGCAGCTGAAGGAAAAATATTGCTTGAGGATAAGAAAGATAGTTCAACTCAAGTCTCTTTTGTTTTTTGGTTCACTTGATCCTATTGTCCTTTGCAATTTTGTCAAAGTACATGAATGTGATGGCATCCAAACCGCATCATCACAAAATATAATTAAATTTTCTGACTATTAACCTATCGATGTGAGAAAACCATTGATTCTCCCTATAGTATATGAACTAATAGTGGAGGAAATATCTCAAGAGAATGGTGAATCACGTGATGATCAAACCGATAATGAAGGTAAGATTCTTATGACTCGGCGGAGATGCTGTAAGACAAATTCACAAAGGAAGTCAAATAAAAAATTTACTAGGGGAAAAATGGTGAAAAGACCTAACAAGAAAATGATTAAGAAGAATTGGAAGAAAGAAAAAATGGCAGAGAATCACTATCAAAGGCTATGTCGTCCAGTGACATTGGACGAATTCTTGCCAAGATGGTTACACCCGCAAGCTTCCTATGAATATATCAAGGCCTTATGTTGTAATATAGATGAAGAATAGAAAAATAAGGAGGATCCATCATTGCTGCCACCTCCCATGCCTGAAAAATATGCTGAGAATTCTGAAGAAGCGGACATTTGTGATACAAAAATCACATTTACTAATAATGATCCTTTTCTTGGTGAAACGCACCATAATTGTACCCTATTTATGGTTGGATTTGTGCGAGAATAGATAATAAGTATAATCTTGATTGATGATTGGTCTAAAATCAATATTCTCCCAATTCGTACCGTCAAAGAGCTTGGCATACCGTGGATGAACTATGTCAAAGTCATTTGATGATTCAAGGGTTCAATCAAGGGGGTAAAGAGCAATAGGCTATCAAAGTGCAAATAAATGTGGGATATTTGCATTCGAGTGTATGGATGCTCGTGATTGATGCAAAGAAATCATATAATATCTTGTTAGGAAAGCCATTGATACACGACAACAAAGTGGTTTCATCTACCTACCATCACTGCTTGAAGTACGATGAAGATGGGCTCGAAAAGAAGTTAGTTGTTGATGATAAGCCCTTTGCCGAGGATGAATCATACATTGTCAATGCAAAATTTGACTTAAAGAACACGTCTCAAAAGAGGTTAAGGTTGATGATGTGATGTTGACCAAAAATGTAGCAAAAAGGTTGATGTCACAACTATCAATTAAAATATAACAGTTGAAAAAATTTGATGTTTCATGATAGGAACAAGATGAATGAGGCATCTTCAAGTAAGAAAGTGACTCAAGTTCTTCGCTATGTACCAAAGGCAAGGAAGGTTGAAAGTCCATCTTCTGAACTACAAGGTAAGGTATTAGGAGACTTGACCCTTCCTATCAAGAGAATTGATACAATTAAGTCATCTAAAAAGTTGCTTAAAGTATTTGCCAATTCATCAAACCACAATTTGCTTCTAAGCCAAGTACTTCCTACAAAAGCACAAATGAGGGCTTTGACCCAAATACCTACAAGTTGTTAGCAAAAGTTGGATATCATCCCAATTAACCATCCAAGTTAGGAAAGCTCTCGCCTAAAGCTTGAAACCCTACACAAAAGATGATGGTGGAGAAAAGGTACCCACTGAAGAAATAACGTAAAGGATTAAGCTCCAAACACCCACCCCCACCCCCAACCCCCACCCCACCCCCCATCAATCCGTATCTCCATTAAAAGGGCAAGTTTTAACTATATTACTGCTAAAGAAGTATTTATGATGCTTAATAAGAAGCCTTCTATGTTTGATCAACTTTTGTAAGCAAGGATCTAAGTCTTTGATAGGTTGGGACCACTGAAGAAGGAAAACAAGCATCATGGAAGTGATAGAAGGTCTAGAGCACATATCTTTGCGAAAAGGAGATTTTGACCACAAAGTGCCCAAGCCTGATTACCTTTAGAATGAGGCGAGACACCAAACTTGTAGTTTTGTACGTAGAGGTCCTCAAAGCAAAGGCTCGTACTATAGTCCACACTAACGAAGGGGAAAAATATAAAGAAAGTGTGGGGTCATCATATCTTATCACCATTCATGATGAAATAAATGCTTCATCTTATATGGAAGTCGAGGAAATGTGCCTTGATATTCATGTTTGTTATCACATATCTTTCGATGAAGATGATCCTTAAGAGGATGAAGACGCTAAAGATGCACCACCTGAGCTTGAAGAAGGGGTGAAGACAACGGTTGATGTGCTAAAAGAAGTCAATCTCGGGGTAGCTGAAGATCCAAAGCCCACATATGTAAGTGCCTCTCTAACTAGTGATGCATAGAGCAAATATATTGAGCTACTTAAGCAGTTCAAAGATATTTTCTTGGAGATACAAATAAATGCCAAGTTTAGACCCGAAGGTGGTTATTCATCATTTGGCTATCAAATGAGGTGCAATGTTGCTTTTGATCTGAACGGGTTCCCTAAATTGAAACAAAAGTTAACAAGCTTATCGAGGATGGTTTTGTTCGTGAAGTTAAATATCCTATATGGATTTCAAGCATTGTCCATATAATAAAGAAGAATGGACAAATACGAGTTTGTGTTGACTTTAAGGACCTAAATAATGCTTGTCCTAAGGATCAATTTCTTCCTTCTATCCCTGAGCTCATGATTGATGCCAAGACTAGATATTAGGCAATGTCTTTCATGGATGTTTCATCTGTATATAATCAAATTTGCATGGCACCAAAGGATGAAGAACTTACTGCTTTTGGCACCCCTAAAGATATATGCTTCTACAAAGTAATGCCTTTTTGTTTAAGAAAATGCTGGTGCTACATATCATTCGTGTCATGCAAAATATTTTTGCTGATATGCTTCATAAAAATATGGGGTATTATGTTGATGACTTGGTGGTAAAGTCAAGGAAGAAAGATAATCACTTTCAAGATTTGAGGATGGTTGATCACGCTAAATAGAGTCTCACAAAAGACTATGTGGGCGTTGCAAATATAATCTGAGTATTTATGCCCAGAGTCGAACCACGGAAAATTAACCTATCTATTAGTACTATCAGATTTACTAAATTCGCACAATCTACTTTCCCAAACGTTTTGATTCACAATGGTTGATTTTTCTAACAACCAAAGACTGAAGGTAATTAACGGCTGCAAATTAACTTAACTTGAAGTGAAAACAGTTGGAATAAGGTCTAAGGTAATAGTTTCCCCCGTTGGTACTTTCCGGGGCTGTATATGTCTTATAATTATTATTTTGTTATTTCTATCAATCATGAACACTCCAGCTATCATAAATCTTTATCAAGTAAGTATGATAATTTACTAGATGCACTCTCTCAAGCTATACTAGCTAGATTCACAATACGGGTTCACTTAGATTGCACCTGAGGTATCGTTATCTCTAATCCAACCTTTAAACCCTCGGTTATGACTCTCGTCTATTCTCTGGGAGTAATGTTATTCAAACAATTTACCTAAATGTGCACTCACTCTCAAGTAGATACATAACAAAAAGGAATGGATAATTGAGGGCCCTTTCAACTAACCACAATCAAACATAGATGAACAAATAGAGATTAGCAACAAAATCCGACTATATTAATAAAACAACCAAGTCATCCCTAACGGGTTCCAGCAAATCCTTAGATTAAGCTATTTAGCTACACATTACAATGGAGGAATAAACTACGAAAATATTTGTAATAAAAAATTCTAAGAAAAATAAAGGAGAATAAGAACTATGATGTTTTTGATGATATCTCACACTAGTTTCTCTTTCTAAAATAATCTCAAAATAAGCCTTATCTAGACTTGGGAGAGTTTCCTACATAGTATAATGTTTTTACTAAATCATTCCCGAATTGACACGCTGAACCCTTCAAATTCTGAACTGTGCACGAGCCACCGCGGCCGCGGTGCTGACCGCGGCTCCGAACGCGCACGAGTCTGTTTCAAACTGAGGCGTTGATCGCGAGAACCACTTACGGTTCTTTTGTCTCCATGTTACTTCTCTCATTTACTCTTTTGCGTTCGGGTTCTTCATAAGTGGGTGATTCTTCATGTTATTGCCTCTAAATAAGTCATTTTGCTTCCTCACATCTTGTATTGTACCTGGTCTCAGCTTCTTTAGAGATGAACCGGGTGCTATCAAACTCTGGTGCACTGTGTTGGTCCCTAGCTCGTGAAGAGCCTCCTGGGCCACTAGCAGAGGAGATGGTGTTCTGTCGCTTACATGAAGAACTCATATTACCTGTCAAAAGGGAGAAACACGTATTAGTATGGGCCTAAAATGGTGACTATGGGTGGTTACTCAGACTTCACCACAACCATGTCACAACATCCCCTTATATCTCCACCATTGAGGGAATTTCACAAACAGATTATGGGTAAGTCATTGTTTATCATATCCATGTCCCAAGGGGATCAAGAAAAACTACCCCACTTAAAATATTCACACACCTACACACCCCACACTTGCTCAAAGTCATCTCCCGCCAACAACACCATTCCAAACATTGAAAACACAACCCCTTCACCAACAAATACTCAAAACGAAATTACCCTCTAAAATAAGAAGAAAAACTAAACAAAAACAAAATTCTATCAATACACTACATTAGAACAACATATATTAGCATACAACCTAACAAAATAGACAGAAAAGAGAAGGGCAGGTCAGAATCAAGCCTTAGGGGATAGAAGATAATGATCTTGTGAAGGAGGAAGAAGGGGAAGATGAGTATGGAGGATGGGGATTTAGGGTTTCGAGAAAGATTGGGGATTTTGTTTTTTTGGGGGGGGGGGGGGAGGCTCGTGTGCTATGTTTTTTTAGAAGGGTGGCCTTTTTTTTCTTTTGTTTATTTTGTTAAAACTAAAAGAAGAGTGAATAAAGTTAAAGAAAACTAAAAAAATAAACATAAAAATAAATTAAAATATTTCAAACCTGATGCCCCAACCATGGTCGCGACCGCAGTGTGCATCGCAGTTTGGGACAGAGTTTCCTGCGGTCGGTGCTGCGGTCCGCACCACGGCCTTGGTGAAAGAATGTTGTTCCAGTAGTTTCCTCAGTTGCGGAGGGCACTAATATTTTTTTTGTCTTCTAAACATGAAGTACATACTACACTTACAACACATACGTGGATTTCCTCCCACGTAGCGCCTGATTTAACATAGCGGCACGACGCAAGTAGTTGAGCCCTTCCTTCTCATTCGCATACCGGGGTTCTTTGAAATTGGTCACCACTGTATCCCCTTTTTCTTCCCTATTCCAAGTTAATGTTTCAACCTTTGCGTTGACTTAGAACTTGTTTGTCTCATCTTCAGACTCGACCTCAACAGCTACACTTGCAAACATTTGCACACTCTAAATGGTCGTGACCATTGGGACTTTAACTTACCCGGATAAAATCTCAACCGTGAATTGTACAATAATACCTTGTCACCGGGTTTAAAGTCTTTTTCCACGATGGGCTTGTCATGCATCTTCTTAATTCTTTCCTTGTAGAGCCTCGTGCTTTTAATGCTTGATATCTAAATTCTTCCAACTCATGCAACTCTGTTAGTTGATTTTGTCCAGTTGCTTTAGGATCCATGTTCTATTGCTTTAGCGCCCTTCAAGATCGATGTTCTAGCTCCACAGACAGGTGACATGCCTTCCTAAATAGCAACATGTATGGTAAGATACCTATTGGTGTTTGAAATGCAATTCTATAGGCCAGAGTGCGTCATCAAGCTTATTATCCCAATCAGTTCGTGTGGTATTCACAGTCTTCATTAGTATACTCTTTATCTCCATATTGGACACTTCAACCTACCCACTGGTCTACAGATGGTACGGAGTAGCCACCTTGTGGCGTACATCATGCTTAGCAAGTAATTTCTGAAAGGCTCTATTGCAGAAGTGAGTGCCTCCGTCACTGATTTGTCTTGGTGTCCCAAACCGGGTGAATATGTTCTTTTTCAGAAATTCAACCACCACTCTTGCATCATTAGTGGGCAAGGTTGTAGCTTCCACCGAATTAGACCCGTAATCCACAACAACAAGTATATATTTATTGCCAAATGAGCTGACGAAGGGGCCCATGAAGTCAATCCCCAAAACATCAAACACATCTACCTCTTGAATTGGTTTCGTTAGCATCTCATTGCAACGGGAAATGTTTTCCGTCCTATGGCATTCATTGCATCCCTTTACCCCGACGTGTGCATATCTGAACACAATTGGACAAAAGAATCTAGCATCGAGAAATTTTGTAGTCGTTCTGAGCCCTGCAAAATGTTCTCCATATGCTGATGCATGACAAGCCTTCAAAATTGAAGATTGTTCTATCTTGCGGATACACCTCCGGATAATGTTATCAACACATATTCGAAACAAATGAGGTGCATGCCAGTAGTACATGCAGAAATCATGAAAGAACTTTTTCTTTTGGATAGAGGAAAGGTCATATGGAACTATATCGTAGGCTAGGTAATTTACAAAATCTGTATACCATGGCGCATCCTCAAGGCTAGCTACGAGCAGCTGCTCGTCTGTAAAGGTTTCCAGAATCTCATCGACCTCGACTGATTATTTAACTCCTTCAAGTCATGATAGATGATCAGTGACTTGATTTTCTGTGCCCTTACGTCATTAATTTCAAGGTCGAATTCTCGCAATAGCAGCACCCAATGAATCAGGCGCGGATTAGACTCATTTTTCTTAATCAGGTACATGAGAGTTGCATGGTCAATATACACAATTACCATGGAACCAATCAGATATGATTGGAATTTGTCAAAATCAAATACAACTGCAACCATCTCCTTCTCTGTTAGTGTGTAGTTGAGCTGTGCGCCGCTTAGCGTTCTGCTTCCGTAGTAAATCGGGTGCATCAGCTTATCTTTTCTTTTCCCCAAGACTGCTCATATGGCATAGTCGCTGGCATCACACATGAGCTCAATTGGTTTCTCCCAGTTGGGTGCAACAATGATGGGTGCAGTTATCAACTTCTTCTTCAGTTTCTCAAATACCAACTTGCAATTATTAGAAAACACAATGGGCTGATCCTTTTCAATGAGTTTGCATAATGGGTGAGCAATTTTGGAAAATTCTTTTATGAAATGCCGGTAGAACTCGGCGTGACCAAGAAAACTTCTCACTGCCTTGACTGAATTGAGTGGTGAAAACTTCTCAATCACTTCAACCTTAGCATGGTCGACCTCAATTTCTTTTTTGGACAATCGATGTCGTAGGAAAATCCCTTCTTGTACCATAAAATTACATTTTTCCTAGTTTAGCACTAAGTTTGTCTCCACGCATCGTTTAAGCACTCTGCTTAAGTTGTGAAGACATACTTCGAATGAATCTCCCACCATGGATAAGTACTCGATAAAGACTTCCATAATATCCTCCTGCATATCTATAAAGATAGGTAGCCTGCACCGTTGAAAAGTCGCTGTACGTTGCAAAGCCGAAAGGGAATTCCGAAATGCATAGTGCCATACGGGCAGGTGAAGGATGTCTTCTCTATATCTTTGGGGGCTACTGATATCTAATTGTAGCCTGAATATCCATCCAAGAAACAAAAGTTTGATCTTTCAGCCAGCCTGTCCAACATTTGGTCAATGAAAGGCAAGGGAAAGTGGTCCGTTCGGTTGGCGGTGTTGAATTTTCGGTAATCCATGTAGATTCGCCACCCTGTAACTATACGAGTTGAGATCAACTCATTGTTGTCATTTCTCACAACAGTGATTCTCTCTTTTATCTTAAAACACATTTGACAGGGCTAACCCAATTACTATCAGAGATGGGAAAAATGATTCCCGTATATAACCATTTTATCGCCTCTTTCTGTACAACCTCTTTCATATTAGGGTTCAGCCTTCGCCGATGTTCCCTGGAAGGTCTGTGTCCCTCACCTAGGAGAATCTTATACATACAGAAGGTTGGGCTGATACCATTTATGTCTGTTATGGTCCAACCAATGGCAGTCTTGTTATCCTACAGTACCTGTAAGAGCCTTTCTACCTACTCATCTAGAAAACATGATGATATAATAAAATGCAAGGTTGAATAAGGGCCTATGAATACATACCTGAGGTAATCTAGGAGTGGCTTCAGCTCCAACTTGGGTGGTTCCTCTATTGATGGCTTTGCTTGAGGGGTGGACCTTTTTGCCAGCTCAAGGGACTCGAACTGACATTCCGTTGACCAAAATGCTCGGCCTTCCAGTGCCATAACTTATTCAGCTAACCCTTCACCATCCATTTCTTCTAAATTCGTCAGACATGCCTCTAATGGATCTTTCACGGTTATAGTCCTATCATCTTCTTGCAGGATTACATCCATTGCCTCCACCAGAGAGCAATTAGCATATTCACTGGGTCTCCTCATTGATTTCTGAACATTGAATATAACTTCTTCATCGTTCAATCTCATTTTAAGTTCCCCAGTCTCGCAGTCTATCAGTGCTCTCCCATTGGATAAAAATGGTATCCATAAAATAAGGAGGATCTCCTCATCCACTTGACAATCTAGAATCACAAAGTCTGCAGGGAACACAAACTTTCCCACTTTTGCCATCACATCATCAAGAATACAGTTGGTCTTTTCATAGTGCGATTAGCTAGCTGTAGCAGCATAAAAGTCAGCCTAGCTTTGCCGATACCCAATTTAGTGTACATTGCCAGCGGCATCAGATTTATGTTGGCTCCTAAATCACAAAAATGCATTTTCAAAGGCATAACTTCCAATTGTTCATGGAATAGTGAAGCTACCAAGATCGAACATCTTTTGAGCCATCGGTTTTGCCACCACTGCTGCTGCAGGTCTGTGTCAGAGTTACGGTGGATATATCCTAATAATCAAACTTCTTTGACATTAGATATTTCATCATCTTGGCATAACCGGGCATCTCCCTCAAGGCATCCATCAGAGGAATATTCTACTGAATTTGACGCAGCATCGCCATGAACTTTTTGTATTGGTCTACCTCCTTTTGTTTGACCTGTCTCTGAGGGAAGGGTGCATGTATACCCGTTGCGCATTGCATGCTGGCTTCTATCTATTAGGATTTTCTAGCACAAGAGGTTCCACTTGTTTTGCAACCTTCACGTTCTTCTTTTCTTTGCCTTTTTCCTCCTGACTTTACTCAACTACCACTTCAGTAAGTTCTTTTGGTTCTTCTACCTCTAATTGAACTGGAGTGGCTGGTGTAGTATTCTTGATGGCTTGTGCAATTTCCTGCTCTCTATCTTAATCTCTACCATTGTTGAGACTGACTGGAATCAGCTGATTTGGGTTTTGCTCCTTGGGGTTTATGTTTGTGTCTGCATGTAAATTTCCCGGAGGACGGTTGTTCAAAGGCATGGACAGCTGACCCAGCTGCATTTCAATATTCATTATGATTGAATCATGCACTGCCAATTTTTCTTACACTTTATTATTCATCCCAATGAGCTGTTGAAGCATACCCCTAATTTCCATCATGTTGTTATCTTGTTGTTGAGGGGGTGGTTGATAGACTAATTGTTATTGGTTTTGCTGTGGATAACCCATTGTTTCTGATAAGGTACTGGCACTAATTGGTTTTGAGGGTGCATACCCCCAAGCTGTTTGATATTAGGCATGTACTGCTGGTTTTGCTGCGGTCTCCACTGCTATGCTCCTTGTCTCTGACCCCCATAATTGTTGACATAATTCATATCTTCCCGTGCCCCTTGATTTTCACCTTCTCCGCTCCATGAACACACATAGGACTGATTAATACACGATGTACATAGTCCTACATTCGTTGTGTCAACAATATGCACCTGTTTTGTACCCATCTCATCAATCTTTTTTGTCAGTAAGCTCATCTGGGTCAGGAGTGTGGCCATGTTCTCTTCCTGTGAATTATTGGGATCAAGGGGAACTGAATGCACTATGGGTGCCAGTGTTGTACCTCTAGTAATCCACCTTGCATTTTGTGACTTCTTATCGAGAACAATTTTGAACTCAGTGAATGTTTTGCATAAGAAATCACCTCCAGCTGAAGAATCCACATTTTTTTCAAGTTGTCAACTAGACCCATGTAGAATCTCTAGTCGGGCATCTGGTCTGGAATGCCATGATGTGGACACTTCACTAGCATCTCATTAAATCTTTCCCAAGTTTCTTGCAAGGACTCAGTGGAATGCCGCCTATACTATAATATATCATCGATCTATTGTGCAGTCTTGTTAAGCGGATAGAACTTGTTCAGGAATTGCTTGACTAATTCCTCTCAAGTGGTAATAGAGTTGATAGGTAGCGAATTTAGCCAAGTCTGAGCTGCCCTGGTTACTAAGAATGGGAAAAGTAGTAGTTTGATAGCTTTCGAAGTTGCATTTGGCTTCCATTGGGTCATACAAATTGATAGAAAGTTTTTCAAGTGTTGTTGCGGGTCTTCATTATTTGATCCGGATAACAATCCATTATTCTGCAGTAGATGCAGCATGTTGTTGGTGATTTGGAATGTCTCCGTATGGATTGCGGCAAAGCAATAGCAGTGGCCAGATTGTCAGCTGTAGGTTGCGCTTAGTCACAAAGCGCAGCTTCGGCACAAGAGGTGCCACTTCTCTTACATTTAAGTCGTCTTGCTCATTCCTGACGTTTTTGTTGACGTTATCTACGTCACCTTTGTTAAATTCTAGTTGGTGTATTTGTTGAGGTTGTTGAAGTCTTTTGTTAGCACAGTTCAAACTAAATGTTTTCTCGGGGTCTGAGAGTCCTTCTAGTAGTTCTCCAGCCCTCGAATAAATTCTAGGCATACACCTGCTTTCCACAAGATTTCAAACATTAGAATTTCAATGAAATGATTGGGTATAGAGAAAACTAACTACACTTAAAATTTTTGTACTTCTTTCAATGTAACTGATATTGCAATTGATTCCCCAGTAACGACGCCAAAATTTGATCACGCTTAACTGAGTCTCACAAAAGACTACGCGAGCGTTGCGAATGTAATCTGATTATTTATAACCAGAGGTGAACCAAAGTGATAGAAGGTCTAGAGCACATATCTTTGCTAAAAGGAGATTTTGACCACAAACTGCCGAAGCCTGATTACCTTTAGAATGAGGTTAGACACCAAACTTGTAGTTTTGTACGGAGAGGTCCGCAAAGCAAAGGCTCATACTATAGTCCACACTAATGAGGGGTAGAAAGATAAAGAAAGTGTGGGGTCATCATATCTTATCACCATTCATGATGAAAAAAATGCTTCATCTTATATGGAAGTCGAGGAAATGTGCGTTGATATTCATGTTTGTTATCACATATCTTTTAATGAAGATGATCCTTTAGAGGATGAAGACGCTAAAGATGCACCATCTGTGCTTGAAGAAGGGGTGAAGACAACGATTGATGTGCTAAAAGAAGTCAATCTCGGGGTAGCTGAAGATCCAAAGCCCACATATGTAAGTGCCTCTCTAACTAGTGATGCAGAGAGAAAATATATTGAGCTACTTAAGCAATTCAAAGATATATTTGCTTGGAGATACAAATAAATGCCAAATTTAGACCCCAAGGTGGTTATTCATCATTTGGCTATCAAATGAGGTGCTCGTTTTCTGAAGCAAGCACAACGTTGCTTCAGATCTGAACGGGTTCCCTAAATTGAAACCAAAGTTAACAAGCTTATCGAGGTTGGTTTAGTTCTTGAAGGTAAATATCCTATATGGATTTCAAGTATCGTCCATATAATAAAGAAGAGTGGCCAGATCCGAGTTTGTGTTGACTTTAAGGACCTAAATAATGCTTGTCCTAAGGATATATTTCGTCTTTCTATCCCTGAGCTCATGATTGATGCCAAGACTAGCTATGAGGCAATGTCTTTCATGGATGGTTCATATGTATATAATCAAATTTGCATGGCACCAAAGGATGAAGAACTTACTGCCATTGGCACCCCTAAAGATATATGCTTCTACAAAGTAATGCCTTTTTGTTTAAGAAAATGCTGATGCTACATATCATTCGTGTCATGCAAAATATTTTTGATGACATGTTTAATAAAAATGTGGCGTATTATGTTGATGACTTGGTGGTAAAGTCAAGGAAGAAAGATAATCACTTTCAAGATTTGAGGATGGTTGATCATGCTCATTTGAGTCTCACAAAAGACTATATGGGCATTGCAAATATAACCTGAGTATTTATGCCCAGTCGAACCACAGAAAATTAACCTATCTATTACTACTATCCGATTTACTAAATTCGCACAATCTGTTTTCCCAAACTTTTTGATTCACAATGGTTGATTTTTCTAACAACTATAGACTGGAGGTAATTAATAGCTATAAATTAACCGAACTTGAAGTGTAAACAATTGGAATAAGGTCTAAGGTAATGGTTTCCCCCGTTGGTAATTTCCTTGGTTGTATATGTCCTATAACTATGATTTAGGGTTTTCTATCAATCGTGAATGCTCCAGTTATCATAAGTCATTCTCAAGTAAGCATGGTAATTTAGTAGATGCACTCTCTCAAGCTACGCTAGATAGATTCACAATACGGTTCACTTAAATTGCACCCGAGGTATCATTATCTCTAATCCAACCTCTAAACCTTGGGTTATGACTCTCGTCTATATTCCGGGAGTGATGTTTTTCAAACAATTTACTTGAATATGCACTCTCTCTCAAGTAGATACATACTAAATAGGAACAGATAATTGAGGGCCCTTTCAACTAACCACAATCAAAACATAGATGAACAAATAGAGATTAATAACCTAATCCAACTATATTAATAAAACAACCAATTCATCCCCAACGGGTTTCACCAAAACCTTAGATTTAGGTACTCCTAACGATGGAGGAACAAACTACTAAAATATTCATAATCGAGAATTGCAAGAAAAACAAAGGATAATAATAACTATGATGTTTTGGGTGATCTCTCACACTTGTTTCTCTTGAAAAAATAATGTCAAAATAAGCCTTCTCTAGCCTAGGGCGAGTGTTTTTACATATTATAAGGGTTTTACAAAAATTCCCCTAATTGACACTTTGATCCCTCAAAATACTGTACTGTGCATGAGCCAACGTGGCCGCGGTACCGACCGTTGGCCCGACCGCGATAGGGTCTATTGCAAACAGCACCACTGACCAAGGGAACCACTTAAGGGTCTTTTGTCTCCGTGTTAGTTCTCTCATTTTCTCATTTGCATTCGGGTGATTCTTAAGTGGATGATTTCTTTATATTATTTCCTCTAAACACTTCATTTTTCTTCCTCACATCTTGTATTCCCAGCGAAACCAAATAGCATCAATTAAAGCATTATATTTGAAACTTACGTTATAAAACAACAACAAAGCATAGGCAATTATGGCATAAATAACAACTATATAGCCTATTATCAATGATATTTGAACAGCTTCAGAGACACCAACTCAAAATGAATCCATTGAAATGCACATTTGGAGTTACTTCTGGGAAGTTCCTCGATTTATTGTTCGACACTGAGGCATCGAAATTGATCAAGCTAAGATGGATATTATCTTGAAAATGCTCAAGCCTAAGGATATTCATGAATTAAAAGGCTTACAAGGTAAGTTGGCATATCTTAAAAGATTTATTTCGAATCTGGCTACGATCTTAAAATTCACTCTACGGACCTCAAAATCTGAATTTGGAGGCGCACCTAAGTCCAAAATTACCATTAAGCTATTTAGATCATCCATGACCCATTCTGGGTCGTTAATCCAAAAGTCCAATTCCTGTCAACTTTTCACCGTTCTAACTTCTAAAACAAGGCTTCTTCTCTAAATTTGACTCTAAACCATCTAAAAGCTGAATTCCACCATGCACGCAAGTCGATACTCATAATCCAAAGCTGTTCTATACATTATGTCATTGAAGGGAGCTTCATTTCTCAAAACAATCGGTCGAATCGTTACAAAAAGTTTAAATATTTCGGTGGTAAAGTATATCTGCAAGTTAGACTCAATAATGACCTTTGCTGGTTTTTGTCTTGGATAAAATATAATCTTCAACTTAGATGTTGTAATGATCTTAGCCTCGGACAAAGTTAAGTCTTCAACTAGATGGTTGTCTTCACCTTTGAAAAATATTGTCTTCAGCTTGGATGGTGTAATGGTCTAATTAGCCTCAGACAAAGTAAAGTCTTCAGCTTAGATGGTTGTCTTCGTATTTTCAAAATATAGTCTTTAGCTTAGATGGTGTAATGGTCTCCACTTCAGATAAAGTAAAATCTTCATCTTAGAAGAAGTTGTGGTCTTTGCCGCAGATAAAGAACATCAAATCTTCAGCTTATATACTATGATGATCTTTCCTTCAGACAAAATAAAGTCTTTAGCTTAGATAGTATAATTATCTCTGCTTTAGACAAAGTAAATCTTTGGGTCAGATGGTATACTGATCTTTACCTCAGATAAAGTAAAGTGAAATCTTCAAACCAATTTTTGGCTCTAACAATGTAATGATCTTCACCTCAGATAAAGTAAACTCTTTGGCTCAAACAGTATAATGGTATTCGCCTTAGATAAAGTAAAGCCAGATGTTGAAAACAAATATCCTTAGCTTAGACGGTATAATAGTGTATGCCATAGATAAAGTGAAGTCAAATCTTCATATAAATACTGTCTTTCGCCATACGGTGCCAATTTTGGTAACGTCCAAATCCACCGCTAAAAAGCAATAGATACGGTTGCAGCAATATAATTACCCAACTATGAGTCAGGGTAGAATCCCACAGAGAACAATGTGTAGGCGATTAGGAAAGTAAGAAAATTATCACTAGTCGCGCAGTGCCAAACACTATGAATTTTTGGTCGAAAATTGTTTTTATATCCACAATGCGGAAATATAAACTAACTTAGAAAGCAAGTAAATGATCAATCGCTACAAGTATGAAAGCTTCGGGAATTACACTCAAGTAACGATCCAATGTGTTTCACGATTTTACAAATATGAGAGAGTTTATGTCAATTAGCCGCGGAAAATAATTCTTAATTTGCTTCTTCCGAAGACTAACAAGACTTCCTAATTGAATTATCCCTAATCACAATTATAAGATTAAGCACACCTGAAAGGCTACAAGTAGTTCAATCATATTCCTAGGTCGAATCTATAAAATGAGGGTTAACGCCTCAAGTTCTTGTTAATTAATATTTCTCAACCCCAAACTATTTTTAGCAAAATTAATTCGTAGTTAATGGGCGAGTCCTAGGATTAGCCAATCCCTTTGGAAACATTAAAGAACAAGAAACATTAAAGAAACAACAATTCACTTCATAAATACGTTAAAGTCATTTAATACATAAGCACAACAAGGTATAAAATCCACACCTTAATTATGAATATTCCCATAAACAAGATTTAAGTGTTGGATAAAATACTACACACTTAGATAATCAATAAAAAACAAGGAAATGAAGAAAGAAATATAAATGGGTAAGAAAACCTTAACCACAAGCTTTAATCTTCAAAACCCAAGTGTATTTGTGTAAACCCTAGCTTCAAACTTGTTCCTTCTAATCTTTTTTAACTGAAAACAAGCCAAAGATGCTTTTACAAATGACCCTAGTTGGGTATTAAATGATTTGGGGATAAAAAATGTGAAATCCCATATTTTCCCATGCCTGAAGCACGCGTTTCGCATTTGCGAACAAAAGTTTGCAATTTCTAACATTGCCTTAGGACACCAGAGTTCGCATTTCCCAGGATAACTTCGCGTTTGCGAAACCTTCATTTTCCTGCTGGTATCGCAATTTCCAACAATCCTTCGTATTTGCGAAGCTGTTCACTTTCAAGCTCAGTTTGCAAATGCAAACATTCCTTCGCATTTGCGAAGGTTACCATTTTGTGCTTGGGTTCGTAATTCCCAGGTGTCCCTCGCATTTGCGAGCTTACATGGCACTGCCCATATTTTCCCTTCATTTGGCTTCTTTTTTATTCGTTTTCACTTGGTTTCTTCGATATCACTTCTAAATCACATTCACCCGGTAAAGTAGAAGTAATTGTCATTAAATACATGATATTATCGCTTTAAACATAGAAAAAGTATAGGTTTAATGAAAAGATAATTTGGTAAAATACCAACTTATCACACCCCCAAACTTGAACTATTGCTTGTCCTCAAGCAATGAAAGCAACAAAATCTCTTCCCAGGTGGTTCAACAACTTCATATCCTTATCACACCAAGCCAACAAGAAGATCTATATTAAGTACAAATGCATGACTTCGATTGGTACCAACAATTACTCCAAAGCATATGAATTATCAAGCATTTCACATAATCAGGTGCTCAAACACCAATGCAAATCAAAGTAGCAGTCATGTCATGACACTAAAGCTTCAAATTTTGCCTCCCATCACAATCAACTTTCTTTAGTCCTTCCTCCCAATTGAAAATGGAATTAAATTTACAACTCAAACTTCATGTGCCTCACATTTATGAGAGGATTCCACACTCATAATTCTTAATTCAAAGCAACAATGGGATAGCAAATGGAAAGAATTAACCCTCTCTCAAAAAGATGTTCAAATGCACACAAGTAATACCATAGGCTTGCCCTTTATGTATTCCTCTACTAATGTAGATAACGCGGTTCAAAATCAATTAGGACATAAGGGTTGTAGTTTAGCCTTTTGGATAAGGTATGGAATAATTTTGCTTCAAGTGACTCAAAACCTCCCCAGGCACCACAAAGTTTTCAATTAATGTCCTCTTCCTTCAAACACATTTTCCATCCTTCGCTTTTTCTTCCACACCTAGTCTTCCCTTTATTCACATCTTTATTCACTATATTCTCTCTCTCTCTCTCTCTCTCTCTATATATATATATATATATATTCAACTTCTTATGTTTTTTTTTTCTACCTTCCACCTTTTCAACAACTTCCATATAACAACTTTTCCAACCATTCACCCCCAAACTTAGGCTTTTAGCCTATGTTTTCACTTTATAAGTACTTTGGGAGGTAGGGTGCCAAAAGGTATATCAAGTAAGAACAAAGGATTTACGGGTTGTAAAGGTTAAAGGCTCAAAATTGGTTGACTAGAAAAAATATTTACGGGTAGGACTTTTTAGGTATACTAGCGGTCCAAGGAAGGCCTAATATCATTTTTCGAACTAAGTTAATATATGATTTCGCCTTGAAGCACATTCCGGGAAAGTTCTAGAGTACAAGCAATGCAAAGGAACTCACAAGTAATCTCACCACACATGGCACATGAACATTCAAGTGGAACATCAATCCAAAATCCAATTAGAACAATGATTCAAAGAGGTTGCATATGGCATAAGAAACTAATTTGTGAATCGAAGAGCCAAAAATTTGAGTCGTAAAGTCATGACCTTTCTACTTTACTTATTATATTTATTTATTTTTTGTTTTTCTTTTTCAACTATCAATAATTTATATGCCGAGGTTTAACTCATGTTGGTACCAAGCAAGCCACAACCAATGAGCACAATTCCCAACACAAACCATTTATTACCCTAAATTAACAAAAACTAATTCTAACTAAAAGACTAATTCCCTAAAGAAAGTTGTCAATCCATCCATCATTGGGGAAAGTAGACAAAACTTTTCTACAATTACTAGTTCGAGAAGAAAAATTAGCATCCTTGGAAAAAGAACCATGGCATAAAGAAAACCAAGGATATCGCCAATAACAAAAAGCATCCTAAAATAAATAAAAATTAAGAAGCTAATAAACATCAACTACTAAATAAACTAATATAAACATACTAATATAACATATGATATAAAGACATACTAATAACAAAATGAAAAACATGGACAACAGTTAAAGTACTAATCTGCCAAATATCCACAAAACATCACAGTTATACAAGAACCACCCCCAACCCAAGATATTGCATTGTCCCCAATGTAACGAAACGTGATATAGTAAAAACGGTAGAAGGTGCTCCTTGTATACTGCATCAACTTCTCTCCTCGATCTCTGAATCATATTTGTCCTCCTCTCCTTCTTCTTCTTCCTCGTGCCACTCAACAGGAACATCGTCATCATCTACAGCTCTGCGCGATGGTATCTGTTCCTGGGGATTTAGGACCTTGAATATGCCCTTCACACCCTCCACATCCGTGTGAAGAATTTATCTCTTTTCTTCTCTCTTTTCACCATCCGGGTGTGTGACTTTGCAAAACGCCATGAGAAGTGCTCAACTCACCATGCCTCTTGGCCAGCTCAGTGTATGCTTTTTCAAATGCCTTGAGGTGATCTCCCTGTTTCTTCTGATCATCAATATATTTCTGGAAATATTTCTTTGAGATGTTAGCGGATCCCTCAGATGTCTCCCCAGGCCCCTGGGGAAGGCCAGACACTAACTCGCGAATCACTCGCATCTCCTCACTGATCATAGCAAAAGGAACTCCTACTGAAGATGATGGTAGACTGCTCGGATCACAATGAGAAGAAGAAGATGTCTTTCTCTTTTTGGGCTTCACTGCACCACCCTCTCCTCTTTTCTTCAATGGTGTATAGGCTTTCTTGGCTCTATCCAATTGTCCCCTGGAGCTTCTTCCACCCCGGCCAGCTAGCATAACTCAGTGACGAGAGAAGGGAATATCAATAAAGGACTGTTTTGAATCTGATACTCTCTCAGCTCACTTATAAAGATCCGGTCCACGTTCAGCTGAATGTCGTCAAGGATGCAAGCTATCATTTGAGCTCGAGTAATTGATATGTTCCATATGTTTGTCACAGGGTAGACACGACTAGATATGATAGCCAGCCATATCTTTGCTTTTGCAGTGAATTCTTTTGATGTTATCCCCTTCTTTTCAGCTGCCCAAGGAACGTCTACATCCGGACACAGTTTAAAGGGCAACCACTCTCCTGAAGTACAGTCTTTTTCCTTGAAGGGAGTCATGTCATGGTCGGGCAGATTGTAGAACTTGTTCACATAATCAGCCTCAAAGTGCACCATTTTACAACAAATTCTCATCTTGGGATTTTTCAATTGGATTGCTGAGAGGTTGGCATAAAATTCCCTCACCCATTGCTCATTGGCACGGCAAGGTTGAGGGGCAAAATAGTTCTATCCATGCCCATTGGCCTTTGATGGAAAACGGGAAGATGTTTTGCAACATCATCCATCACAATCCCACTCTCCAGGACCACCTTCTTTGAGATCAGTTCTAAGTAGTTCCGTTCCTGGCACTCCATTGTCAGGAATCGATGCTCATCAAAGGCTTGCCCTTCTTCCAAAGGGTTTTCGCTTGTGGATCCCTTAGAGTTTGGGTCCATTTCTGCCATTATTCTACCTGTCAAGAAGTGATAAAAGTGAAAACATGGTATGGCTATGAAGAATAGTGCAAAACAAAAAAATTACGCCAAAAGGATGACGTGACAGTTGAAACTCATACTTAGAATTTTTTTTTATTTCCAGCTTTTGAATTGCTGGGCTGTAGATGTCGCAATTCCCAAGATTTACTTAGCAATTGCGAAGTGAGCAGATATGGGAAATGCGAGAAAAACATCGCATTTGTGAAGTCCTTCAGGGAAGGACAGTTCTCGCAATTGCGATGAATTCTTCACAAATGCAAAGTCAACTAATTAAATATAACTTTGCAAATGCAAAGAAAACCTCGCAAATGCGAACCTTCGTCCCAGGCAGCCCCTCTTTCAGAGATCAGTTCCTTATCCCAGAAACTTTCATTCCAAGCCTTACTTTGCAAACCCAATCATTAATCAAGCATATATCATGCATTAAACTTCATAAACGACCATGAATCCAGAAATCTCAATGTTTTGGCCATGAATTTCATTTGGGCCTCACATCGAACACATTAAAGGCGCAAACCTTTTACTTCTATTTGACAAGAGCATGGGTACTTAGACTTCCCCAAATTTTGCAATCAACAAATTCGCTCACTCTCAACCAAAACTCACCTAGAAATCATAGCGATTTTAGAAATATTTTCGACAATTTCGTACAAGATTGACCCATTTGAGCTATAAGGTTCCATAATACCCAAAAAGATGGACAAGAGAATAAAGATGAAGAAGAAGGCAGTGTAGAGATTAAGCTTTCATACCCGAGCCTTTGCGATGAGAGATGAAGATTCTGTGCCCTTACACTGATGAGAGAGGAGATACCAAGAGTTTGCTAGTTTTTAGAGTGAGTGTTTGATTTTAGTTCAAAATGGTCCAAGGCAACATTTAACCCCTAACCCCCTCAGAAGTCGCAACTGCAATTGGACTATCGCAATTGCGAAGTCCTTATTTATTTGCCCTATTCGCAAATGCGATTTTGATCTCGCAAATGCGAAGTCTCAAATTTTCTACCTACCTCGCAAATGCAACAATTAGTTCGCAAATACGAACCCTACCCTACATTTTCCAGGCAGCTACTGGTTTTTGCCAAACAGGTCATCCCGACCTGCTCAAATCAACTTCAAAAATTCTCAAATTTGGCAGATTAGTTACAAATAAAATTCTAAGCTATCCTAAAAAAGAAAATTTCAAAAATGATGAAACTTTTTGAAAAATGGTGGGTTGCCTCCCACCAAGTGCCGCATTTAACGTCGTGGCATGACACAAACAACGTTACCACTTTTCTCGCCACTTGGATGAAATGAATTGGGCACCTAGCTTGGAATCAAGCTTGTGACCACGAGTGATTGAGGGTGGTAAGTTGATGATTTAGCCAATGCATAATATCTTAATTTTTGCACTTCTTGGCTTTCATGTGAGGGATGTCATTTTGATTTCTTGGTTCCTCAAACTGTAAAGTGTATGGCCTGAATGTTTCCTCCTCGCACTCGCTCATTGATTCATGTAGTTCAACTTTCGTGTCACCAAACAATTCCAACGTTGAAAAATTCTTGGAATGTGACTTCATGCCTTCGCTCTGCAATTCTTCTATCTTGACATCCCCTTTTTCCCCCGGATTAGAATCAACATCAACCGCATTTGTATCTACACCGGTTGACTCCAATTCCATACTTTTGTCAGCATCAATAACACTCATTGAGTCAATTGGAAGATGTTCAATTCTTGACTCCTCAAAGTAAAGCTCACTCTCTTCCTCGGAATTGGACTTTTTTTGCTTTCAAACTCTACACACTCAAGTTGTTGTGCATAGAGAGCCTCAACCAATATTTGCATTTGATCTTCCAAAGTGTGGATGTGTTCATCATTGTATGCCAAGATTTTTTTCAAGTCCTCGAGTGCAAAGTTGTGCTTCTCCTCATTTTCAAGAATGGTCTCCAACATGAGCATTATTTTCTCATCTTGAGCATTTGGGAGTTCTTCTTGTTTTGGATCAGGTGCCAGGAAGGATTTTCATTCTCATACTCCAAGAGAGGTTCTTGGTTTTCATTCACTTCCAAGGCTTTTCGAGCCCTTGAGGCTTCGATCATTTCCTCCATTTGTGAGTGCAGTCGTTGGAGTGCTAAATCATTTTGGAGACTAGTCTCCAAAAGATGTTCCAAAGAATTTTGTTATTTATTTCCTTCTTCAAGTAGACACTCTGGCTTGAGCTTGAACTCTCCAATTTTGCCATGCTCAACTTCTTCAATTCCCATAGCCCTATAGTTTTCATCACAAGAAGCAAACTCATCGTAGTAGGGGCTTGGGGAAGGGATATGCACAATAATCCCAATGACCATTCTGGCAACAACACCTATCACAAATACTCCAACCATGGGGTAGAGATTGTGTGCATGGGAGAATTTAAACAATGTTGCCATGAGTGTAGTCCACCACAATAAGGACATGGGTCGTCAAAATATGAACAACTACTATCCGACCAATTTTCATTATATGATGTCATTTTTCAAGAATAAGAATATAAACAAGAAAATAACAAGAAAATAGACCCAAGGTAAGAAAAAATAATTACATAAATATTCACAAGTTTGGATCAAAGCACTTTCGCTTACTTCTCAAACAACCTAAATTACGTCAAATTGTTCCCCGGCACCGGCGCCAATTTTAGTGACATCCAAATACACTGCTAAAAAGTAATAGATACGCTCGCAGCAATATAGTTACCCAACTATGAGTCGGGGTCGAATCCCACAGAGAACAATGTGTAGGCGATTAGGAATGTAAGAAAATTATCACTAGTCGCGCAGTGCCAAACACTACGAATTTTTGGTTGAAAATTATTTTATATTTAAAATACGGAAATATAAACTAACCTAGAAATCAAATAAAATGATCAATGGCTACAAGTATAAAAGCTTCGGGAATTACACTCAAGTAACGATCCAATGTATTTCACGATTTTACAAATATGAGCGAGTTTATGTTAATTAGCCACGGACAATAATTCTTATTTAGCTTTTTCCGAAAACTAAAAAGACTTTCTAATTGAATTATTCCTAATCACAATTAGAAGATTAAGCACACCCGAAAGGTTACAAGTAGTTCAATCCTATCCCTAGGTCGAACTATAAAATGAGGGTTAACGCCTCAAGTTCTTGTTAATTAATCTTTCCCAACCCTAAATTATTTTTCCCAAAATTAATTCAGAGTTAATGGGCGAGTCCTAGGGTTAGCTAATCCCTTTGGAAACATTAAAGAACAAGAATAATTAAAGAAACAACAATTCACTTCATAAATACATAAAAATCATTTAGTACATAAGCACAACAAGGTATAAAATCCACACTTTAATTACGAATATTTCCATATACAAGATTTAAGAGTTGGATAAAATACTACACACTTAGATAATCAATACAAAACAAGGAAATGAAGAAAGAAAGATATATAGGTAAGAAAACCTTAACCACAAGCTTTAATCTTCAAAACCAAATGTGTTTTTGCAAACCCTAGCTTCAAACTTGTTCTTTCTAATCTTTTTAAACTGAAAATTAGCCAAAGATGCTTTTACAAATGACCCTAGTTGGGTATTAAATGATTTGGGGATAAAAAATGTGAAATCCCATATTTCTTATGCCTGAAGCACGCACTTCGCATTTGCGAGCGAAATTTCACAATTCCCAACATTGTCTTAGGACACCAGAGTTCGCATTTCCCAGGATAACTGCGAAGCCTTCATTTTCTGCTGGTATCGTAATTGCCAACAATCCTTCGCATTTGCGAAGCTGTTCACTTTCAATCTAATTTCGCGAATGCGAACATTCCTTCGCATTTGCGAAGGTTACCATTTTGAGCTTGGGTTGTTCGCATTTGCGAAGGTTACCATTTTGAGCTTGGGTTCGCAATTCCCAGGTGTCCCTCGCATTTGCGAGCTCAGAGGGCACTGCCCAGCTTTTCCCTTCTTTTGGCTTCATTTTAATTTGTTTTCACTTGGTTTCTTTGATATCACTTCTAAATAACATTCACCTTGTAAAGTAGAAGTAATTGGCATTAAATACATGATATTATCACGTTAAACATAGAAAAAGTATAGGTTTAATGGAAAGATAAGTCGGTAAAATACCAACTTATCATAATGGTCTTCGCTTCAAATAAAGTAAAATCTTTGGCTCAAACAGTGTAACGGTCTTCGCCTTAGATAAAAATAAAGTATTTGGCTTAGATGGTGTAATGGTTTATGCCATAGATAAAGTGAAGTCAAAAGATAAAGTATTTAGCTTAGACAATATAATAGTCTTCACTTCAAACAAAATATAATATTTGGTTTAGAAGGTGTAACCGTCTTTGCCTCAGGTAAAGTAAAATATCGACTTAGACGGTGTACAATGGTATTTGCCTTAGATAAATATAACACCTCGTACATTCAGACTAGGTGTGGATATGTTAAATTGGTATTAATTTGATATTTTAGACATATGAAGTCCTATCGGGATGATTATGGGTAGAAATAGTGGATTTAAAATCAAGATGGATAGTGAGGTGCATAAGATTCAACAGAACTGACTAAGTTTGTAGAAGGTCCGTATTTCATAAGTGTTTAGTGAAAATGTGTAAGAAATTTGAAAAAACTCAAAGCATAAAATTGTTGGCCTTTGAAATAGCTTTCCAAATTATGGAGCTCGAACGGATCTCTATGTAGAAAGCTAAGTGTGTTGTATAGAACAACATGCGATATGCGCGCCCATAGCGCGATCTCGCTAATTTTAGGATAGTGTTACTTCCATTTTGCACAGTCAGTAAAGCGCGAAAATCTCCAGGTGCGCGGGCGCGCTCATGGGGGGGGGGGGTAATTTTAAAGCCATATTTCGTCTCCCACAGCCCCAAAACATAAAAACTTGTTCTAGAAAGGGGAACTCTCAAGAACCTAACTCTTTAAGAGTCATTCCACTACACAAGGTAAGTTTTAATGGTATCTACGTTAATTTTAATTTTCCAATATCTTATTAACATTGTTTGTTGGACCAAGTTCAGTTGAAGTTTTGAAAAATGACAAATGAACTCAGTGAAGGACCAGGTCCATCTTAAAAGACACAACTGTGATGACCCATACACATGAGATGCACATGAAGAATATAAGCCTTTGGGGCCAAGCATCAATTTTTTCCGAACTGATCGAAAAGATTACACATGGGATAAGGAGAAGAAGTCTCCTTATGAGAAGATAACACATCCAGATAAGGGTTGGAGTTTGGATTGGTCTAGGACTCAAACTCAATGGAGGATCAGAAATTTACTCACAATCAAACTCTAATTACTAACCTAATAAATAACTCAGATGTTCTCTTTTACAAGTATGCACATACGCTGAACTTAAGCAAAATTGAGAACAAAAGATCAAGGCTATTTTGCAAGCAATTTATATGAGATCAAGTGTGCACGTCTGTGGCTACTTGAACAAGATGGAAGAACCAGTTCCATTGTGTTTATTCTTATTCTAGTTCAATTGTAGTAGGTGATTTAAAACTTGTACCTTTCCAGCTTTCATAGAAGCAATTTTATTAGGTATTTTAAGTGTTCAAGTTAGAGTTAACTTGAAACTGTCGCAACAGTTGAGGCTGTGTGCCACAATATGATTAGAGTTAATCCTTAGGTTTAGAAGAGTTTTGTAAATGCTGTTTTTGGCTCATTAAGTTTAAAGGATTTTGGGAAAATCCTACTGAGTAGTAGGTCGTGATTTTTTCACCTTTTAAGCCAGGTAATTTTCACATAAAAATCTTTGCATTCTTTTAATTCTGTATTTTTATTCCGAAAACAGTAGTAGTTAGAACACCTACAAGAACCAGGTTTTGCTAGATCAAAAAGTGGGTACCACACAAATCACCCCCTCCCCCTTTGTATGGTATTGACATTTTGAACATCAATTGGTATCAGAGCAGGTTATCCTTGAAGAGGCTAACAGCTTAGGAAAAGATCAACATGAGTGCACCACCTAGGAACTGGGAAGGGCAATCCAATGCCAGGCATCCACTGTTCAATGGATAGTATTACTCATGGTGGAAGAAAAGGATGAAGGATCACATCATAAGGGAAGGCTATGAAGTCTGGGACGTAGTCAGTAATGGTCCTTTGGCAACTACAATGAAAAATAAGGAAGGAGTGGAATTACCAAAGACAAGGGATGACTGCACTGCTGAAGATTTGAAAAACTGGGAGAAAAATGCTAAGGCCAAGAAATGGCTTGTATGTGGACTGGGTCCAGATGAATACAGCAGTATCTAAAGATGTACTACTGCCAAAGAGATATGGGACATTTTTTAAGTGGCTCATGAAGGAACATATTAAGTAAAGAGATCCAGAGGAACACTGATGTATTCTCAATATGAGAATTTCACTATAAAAGATGGAGAAACTATTTAAGAGATATATACTAGGTTCACTATACTGACAAATGAACATAAGTTTCTTGGAAGATTTTTTCTTGAAGAATACAAGGATGAGAAGATCTTGACAAGAGTTCTCCCACCAAGAACTACTAATGTGATGATAATACACCGAGAACTACTAATGTGATGTGAACTATTTTTTCAATATGGCTTTAAAATTCACGATTGTTCCTCGAACGATTAGGCTTTGTAACAGATGGTTGCAAGAGTTGTTTCTGCTTTGCGATTCTCGTTGGGGGTCTCCGAATGTTAGCACCTTCACAAATCCTGCTATCTCCAATTATATCTCTTTGACGATACTTCTTATTTGTTTTGCTATGCATTGGTGATAAATCTCCATTTCTTGACGCTTCTACTCTACAATGCGATAAGATATTTTCTTCCTCCCCTTCTTCATATATATGTCTTCCTATCTCCTCTTTGAAATTTTTTTGATTCTGGAGATTGGTTGCTGAATTAGTTAAAACAATCTGTTGTTGTCCCTTCCCCATTGATGTGGTTGTCTTAATTGGAATAATCAGATTCTGGACAGCTATATTTGTTGTGCTTCGATTGGCAGCTGAAGTTTCATCTGGTTTTATAGTATTTCTTGGCAAAAATACTGGAGCATTATGGTTCAAATTGGGTTTTCTGAGTGCTACTGTTTGCATATTACAAGTATACTTGCTTTTCGCGACTTCCTTTGAGTTATGAACTGACCATCACTGTACTCTCCAACAGTGTAGTCCTCAAAATCTTGATCATCATATGAGGATGAAAACGCAGCAAATCCTTCTCCCCAGCTCTCATTGTCGTCATAATCTCGTTGGTCTTTCCACAATTTTGATTTAGTGACCATGTCCTTCATGCTAACAACTAGTTGTTTGTTATTTCCAATGGAATTGATGGTGGCGAAAATTGAACATTGGCCATCTGCCCATTCTGTCTAGTGAAGTTTCCTTTCTTATTATCGACTTTTGAAAAAGCAGTAATTCTGTTTTGCGATGTTTGCAAAACTGGATTGTTATCAACACAGCATGTGCTGATATTGGAGTCCGAGACCTCTACCTCTGTATCAATTGCTTGACTGACCTGCATTGTATTCTTGTCGGTTGTATTCTGCAGAGTATAGTGCTGTTCATGTAGCATATGTTGTTGAAATTTTGATAAAATGTCTAAGTGACTAACACATGAGTATTATTGCTAATATGGAATCCCTTTGATTTGTATTGATATATATTGATGTTGAAAGGGTTGGCTAATGATGTATTTATACTCAAGAGCGGGAAGTTACGGTATGTGAGGCTAACTCTCTATGTTTGAGAACGTTAATGATTCTCCCTACACTACGTTTCTTTTACGATGTTACTAATTGTCTCAGAAATATAGTTTAGCCTAGTTCCTTGAACAGTTGCATAACTTATATTATCTAGCTTCCTAAGTCATTCATGAATTTCATTCTGAACGTTGCGAGCTCAGTTCATATTACATATAGATTTGGGTTTCATGTCCCTAAGTCTCAATATAGTTTACTCAGCATGTCATAAACAGTTGAAGTTTCAGTGTTCATAATCAATTCAAGAATACATGGCTCAGTCTAGTCCTACTCAATATTCTAGTATTATGTAACTCAGTATGATACACTATTCCAGTATCATGTGACCCAGTATGAATCAATATTTCACTATCATATATTGGAGTATGATTCTCAGTTCCTGATTTTAGATCCCTTAATGTTAAACACTTGTATTTGGGCCTGAGGCCGCAATTTATGTTTTATGCATCTTTTGGTTTGAGGCTGCAGTTTATGCTTTATGCATCTTTGGGTCTAAGACCGCAGTTATGTATATGTATACTTGGGCCCAAGGTCGCGCGCACACATACACACACACACACACACACACACACACACACACACACATATATATATATATATATATATATATATATATATATATATATATATATATATATATATATATATATATATATATATAGCCCTAGGCCGCAGTTTAATATTGAGATAAATAGGCTATTCATCATTCAGAAGAGAGAGTATTCATATCCTTACTTCCTTTGTTCAGTTTCAGTTATCAGTTATCACTTCAGTTACCAGCTATCATTTCAGTTATTAGTTATTAGTTATTAGTTATTATCTCAGTTATCAGTTATCATTTCAGTTTCAGTTTCAATAGTTATCATTTCAGTTATCAATTATCAATTCTTAGTTAGCAGGTCAGTTTCAGTTTCAGCATTTATAATTCTTTTTTTCAGTTGCTTTACTTAACAGTACAATTCAAATGTACTAATGTCCCTTTTGCCCGAGGCCTGCATTTCACAGTGCATGTAATGATTTACATTTTTGAAAATTCAGAGCGTTAGGATTCTCGTACCAGCTATTGGGTGACCCCCAGCTCTTTCGGAACATTATAATTACCTTACAGTATTTTAGTATTTACATATAGATAGTGTTTTAAATACTTTAATAGAGGCTTCATATACTAGAGTAACAGTTAGACAGAGTCGCAGACTTTTCATATTAAGCTATATGTTTCAGTATTGTATTAGTATTTCCACTATTTAATTTATATCATCCATACTTTCACTATATCATCATGTGTTAGTTTATCTTCCGCATTCAGTATGTTCAGTATGTTGTGATATCACATGTTATTACAGCCAGCCAGTTAGTTCGCTCGGTCACATGTAGTCAGGCACCGAGTATCGTGTTACGCCCAAGCCTAGGTTTGAAGTGTGATAATAAAGTAAAGTAAAATCTTCAAACAAAATAATGTCTTCAGCTTGGATGGTGTAATGATCTTTACTTTGGACAAAATAAAGTTTTTAACTTAGATAGTTTGATGGTCTTTGCTGACAAAGTAAATTCTTTGGTTCAATCGGAGTAAAGCCTTCGCTTCAGAGGGGATAAAATCAAGTCTTTAGCTACGGAGTAATGAAGTTTGCACAATACAGAGTAAAGTCTTAAAATCTCCGTAGAGTAACTCTTGCTTGAAAGTCCGCAAACGAAACCAAACCAATTAAGTACTACCACTATCTTCCAATGCTTACGGATATTTTGTCTATCTGAATACTACAGCAATTGTCGCAAAGCTAGGCGTATCTGTGGAACAAGAAGACTAAAGACTTGGCTCGATTACTATCACGATGTCGAAAGCAGTAGCCAATAATGGCAAAAGGTTAGTCAAACCCATGGGAGTTAGATGCTTACTAAAGGATAATTCACACAGTGTTCTATGGATACTAATCTCAAATACAATGGAACCGACCTTTTATTATCTTGCTCTACATATTTGGTTTGCAACTTAAGTTACAAGAAGACAAAAATGAGTCTTCCAAAGCCAATAAAAGGAGGTAAAATCAATTAATAGAAGATTTTAATGTTATCAATAGAAAGCTAACACGGATCGTCTCGAGGAGTATTGCATGCAGTTATTAATATAGCAACAAATCTTCAGAACAAGATGGACCAGGTGTTAAAAGAATATCATGCATAAAGTGAATATACCATGCAAAAGAAAAAATATTACCTGAAGGGGTCTCTACTGGAAACAAGCAATATGCTATGAGATATGAGACCTGTGTCTTATATAGATGTTGGAAAGAGCTCTCCTAGTCAATTTAGATGTGTATAAGCTTTGGTCTTCTAAAAAGAAAAAGATTTAACCATATCTCTAAGGAGAGGAGGTGCCAGTCAATAGTTATCTATTCTGAATGGAATCAAATTATATAAGAGTCCTACATGGACAAGACTAGCCGCTAAGCAAGCTGAATTCAAAGCTGGATCAATTTCAGATGTCAAGACTCCTTGTTGAGCAACATACTTGTTGAAACCAGGAAGCATCACAGATTCTTTACAAATTAATAAGAAGAGAATGACGTGATTCTCCATAGATTATAGTGTTCCAATACAATATACAATTGATAGTGAGACTTAGTATTATTATATTTAAGTATGAATTAAAAGATAAAAGGTACTAGCAAATGATGAAGAGATCATGTCATGTATTTTAGAAGGAGCATCTTATGGACTTGGCAACATGTTAGAAAATTGATAAATTTAAAATAAACGGTCCATTGTTGACATCATTTGTAAGGCCAACGCGACAAGTCTTACAGTAAAGGGCATTTATAAGCATTTAAATTTTATAAGGTTTAAATTTATAAAATAATTTGGACCATATTAAATTCAAGACATTAATCCAAATAAATATTATGACTAGTAAATTGGGCTAATAATTAAAATCCAATACATGTATCAGGCTAGTCTATTTAATTGGTGTACAAACTAAATGATAAGCCTACTTCAGTAGCCCAATGTCCAAATGGCTATTAGCCCATCTTAAAGCTCAAACTCACGCCACATGTCAAGTGATGCGTCAATCCAAGTCAAAAGAACGAACCAACAAAATCAAGACACGTGTCAAATAATATGACAATCCCAACCAAATAAATGAGCCAATAAAATCGTGTCACGTGTCAAGAATGGGTGGCAATCCAAGTCAAATCAATAATAAATAGAGTTGTGCTAGGTGTATAGATGGTATTGGTCAGTTCAAACAGATCAAATAAATCGCAGAGCTTACAACTATAAATGGAGGTCTTCATAAAGCTAACAAAAACACCGAAATTAAGAACAAGAAGCAAGCAGAAAGCTCATGGATTAAAGGCTGTAGATTTATCTACAAGCTACAAGTTCAAACACTCAAGCTACAAGTTCAAGTTCAAGATCAAGAACGAACGCAAATCAAATACCAAGGTGTTCAAGATCAAATTATTTATTCGTGATCAAACTCAAATTCAAGTTGAAGAAAGAGATTCAAGACCAAGCTCTACAAACCCTTAAATCAAAATCAAAAACCAAGCTCATCTAGATAATTTATAATCTTGAAGAATCAGAGGAATACTATAAAGATTGTAACACTCGTTACTTATTGAAATCAAATATTATATTTGTTACGTAATTTTCCAGTCTTAATTATTTATTTTTCTCATCCCGAAAATTTGTTGTTACAGCATTTTTTGGGAAACTTCTTACGTACAAGTTATGTTTTGTTCATTTTCTCCTACTTTCTAAAATTTCCACATATTCTGTCTGTTGTTTGTACTGGAAGCGGATAAATTCCAAATGCATAACATTCTAAAAGAGTGAACACAACTCTGAGCTTCTTCCGACTATTGAAAATGGACGTTCAAGCTTTGAAGCTCATTTTCTGGAATTCCTTTCAATTCTTCCAGCCAATTTGGCAACTTTCAGCTATACAAAGTTAGCGTCAGAAGTAACTGACAGAAAATACTATGGGATAAATTGCCCAAACACCACCACCACCTGCACTACCCAATAACAAAAAGAATCAAAACAGAAAGCTAAGCAAACTTAAAGAGTATTAAATCCAGCAACACAATTGAGAGTAAAGCTGCAATTAAATATCAATATATTTTAAATGCAATGAGGATAAGATATACTCAAATAGAAATGAATCAGAAATATCGAAATCTCTAATTAGGAGAATAATTCCATATTATGCTGCAAGAAGCAAGATTAAGATGCATCCACGATTTAAATGCAATGCTGAATGGAACAAAGAGTTGACTGAATCTAAGGGAGAGACATGATACAAACAACAAACACCTATACAGATATAATCCCGTCGTTCACATTACTACGTGGTGCCTTCAGGTCAGCAATAGTCTGGCACTAATGGTTTGGAGAAGGATAAAATCCTATAACTTAATAAATTACAATCTAAAGATGATTACATGAAATATTCTCGATATCATATTTAGAGCTTCCTTCAGAATTCAGATAGATGGCATGTGAGCTTTAAATGAAGAAGGCAAAAACTCTAGCAATGCTTCTCTTTTAGCGAGAAATAAAGAAGAAGACATTGCTAGAGTTTTTACCTTCTTCACCTAAAGCACACATAAGAGAACTATATTCATCAAAATCTCAAACTAACACTATATCACCAAAATGCAGTTTTTGTCGCAGTACTATGTGAACTAAACTGGAAGCACACTACAAGAACATGTCTTTACAAGTACTTTAAGGACATAGTGTTCTACAAGGCTTTACTTTGTAAGACAATACGTATAAAAAGTAAGAAAAAATAAATAATCAATGTGAACTAAATATGATGCACATTGCTTAAAATTGCTATAACTTTACAAGAGAAATCAAAGGATGAGCAGTAAAAGCACAAGAATTGAAGAAAGTTACTTACTTTAGCTATGAAACAATGCCTTTAACGTTATTTTGATTTTAAAAGTGAGACCATAAATTGCCTTTATGTTCAGCATTGAGGTTTTCCAACACCATAATGGGCATGGTTGTAACCTTCCAGGATAGGCGTATCTCACCAAGATATGCGTCTTTTGCCATATCAATTCCTAATACCATTTGCTCCGAAGAATCATTATCATTATCACCAAAGAATGACTATTCAGTAGGGTTAGTAAGGTGGATATTACATAGCCAAAGATATGGACACAGAAAGATCATACTATAAAAAAAGGTGATGTAGATTTCTTTTCCAATGAATCTGCAAAGAGATAATATGTCAAGATAGTGTATGTCACATTCAATTATACTAAATATATACACACACAGAGACCAAAGTTTGACCATAAGGATGTCCTCCTATAGTATTACAACAAATTATTTCATTCTCTTTGGTGGTCAACATCATGTTTAACTTTTATTAAAAGGGTACACCAGGAATACCATATCTCAAGAAATTCAACATAGTGGATAGTGAGAAAAGATACAAGCAATCTGCGCTGATTGAAGGTAGATATGTTGATCTTGGGTTTAATTTTTACAGAATTCAATTTGAGGTAATTGAGAAGGATGAGAAGTCATGCATTACAAAATTTACAGTGAGTTATGAGGTCGCAGATGTGAAGCCTCACAAATCATTCACCATGGTTAGGCCTCTGCGGCCATCATAAAATTTGCCAACACATAAGATTGAGCCTCTCATCTCATCTACTTTTGTTTGGACCATAATCCCTTTACCGGCTGCAACTCGAAATTTAAATTTTTTTTTTCCCATTTTCAATAATTCAGCTGGCCAGACGGAAGAAACCTCCATTCATTTGATACAAGAATAATATATACTAACAGTTTTGTTGTATTTTTCCTATTCTAACTTATCCCTCTTTGCTAAGTAGAGATGCAATGGACTTTGCGAATGGTCAAAACTTGTCCTTTAGTTGCTGTTGTTAGTCCATAATGGCAAAATCGAGCCACTTTAGTTGCTGTTGTGAAGACACACTTTTTTAATGTAGGGCAAAATTGTTCATTTTTAACAGTTTATCTAGGGAAACTTTTAGCCCTTTCCCCTTTAAATAATGTTAACACCCCTTCGAAACAAAAAAAAACCATATATATGCTGCTTAACTGGATTTTTGAAAACCACTCTCGTCAAAGGTGCATGAAAAATTACAGGGAAATTTTGGGAGGTAAAATGCTTCTATAACATCCAAGGATCAGCAACAAGCAGTTTAGAAACGACATGTATTTCTTTTTTATAATGGTCGTATCCAGAAGATTATTGCGCACACCTCAACTATTCCACCAGATACATGCTTGTCTCTCATCAATCGAGGTATTTGTTAACTCTAGAAGAAATCACTTAGCCTTTTTAGTGGTCATAGGTGGGATTTGAACCATAGCCTGTTTGCACTCACTTCATTGACAATTATGCTCCTCTTCGATGCTCATGTAATATCTCTTTTTTTTATAAGTATTATCTCTCTGGTTTTTTTATCAAGTATTATATCTCTTGTTATCTACAAGATAACAAACTATGAGAACATTCATCAAGAATAAGGAAATAACTTATAGCAGCAACAAGAACCTGATTAAATATAGCATGAAATACACCTAATAAAACATTTTTTTAGACAAGTACAAGAACAAGCGAACCTTCTCCGAGGAGAGTTTCGTTCATTTCATGACGAGTTGCTAAAATTTCGTAGTTTTGTCCAGGACGAACTACGTGTTATCCGTGCGGAAGTGGATGAAATCCACTCGGATTGGGCATGGCACAAGCGCACACTCTCCCCAAGTCCAGCTTCCGCCAACTCGAGTGATGCGCGCCGCATTGACGTGCCAAAGCCCGATACCTATGATGGCACACGAAATGCTACCATCGTGGACAACTTCCTATTTGGACTTGATCAATACTTCGATGCCATTGGTGTACGAGATGAGGCATTGAAAGTGGGCACTGCACCCACTTATCTTAGAGGCGCTGCACAACTATGGTGGCGTCGCAAGCATGGCGAGATGGGCAAGGGAATCTGCACCATCGACACGTGGGCCGACTTCAAGAAAGAACTCCGAAAGCAATTCGCCCCAAACAATGCGGAAAAGGAAGCGCGAGCGCGCTTACGTCGCCTCAAACAATCGGTTAGTATGCGGGACTACATCAATGAGTTCACTACCCTCATGTTGGAGATAAACGACATGTCCGACAAGGATTCACTCTTCTACTTCCAAGATGGCCTCAAGGATTGGGCCAAGATCGAGCTTGATAGGCGTGGCATTCAAACACTCGACGACGCCATCGTCGTTGCAGAATCGCTCACCGAATACTCTACCCAATCTAAAGACAAAAAGGCCAACCAAGGCAAAGGTGGGAAAGAGAGTCTCAAGGACAAGGGCAACAACCGCAAAGATTGGGGGCAAAAAAAGCCGCCTAGCAACAAGAGTGGGCAAGGTAAATCGGAGGGCAAGAAGGAGGCACCGAAACCGCGAAGCCCATGCTTTATATGCAATGGCCCTCATTGGGTGCGCGACTGTCCGGGAAAGAAGTCGCTCAACGCTCTTGCTGCCCAACTAAAGAGCAACCCCACAATGTCCTCGGAGGAACCCCAACTCTGCATGGGTTCTCTCCAACGCCTCAGCGCTCTTAATCGCCAACAACCCACACCCGTCAAGAAAGGGCTCATGTATGTAAGCGCAAAGATAAATGGACAGTCCGTTCGCGCGCTGCTAGACACGGGAGCGACAGACAACTTCGTGACCATAGACGAGGCCAAGCGCTTAGGCCTCAAGGCCACCAAGGAAGGAGGCATTATGAAGGCGGTAAACTCACCCGCCAAGCCAATTGCGGGAACTGCACAAGGCGTGCACTTAACACTCGGAACGTGGAGCGGAAAGCTCGATTTCTCTATTGTGCCCATGGATGACTTCAAGATGGTCCTTGGCATGGAATTCTTTGACCAAGCCCATGCCGTCCCGCTGCCCACCACAAACTCCCTAAGCATACTTGACGGGAGCAAGTCATGCATGGTACCCGTGGAGAGAGGCAAGCCCGAGGAGAAAACACTCTCCGCCATGCAATTCAAGAAGGCTTTCAAGAAGGACCCAAGCTTCTTGGTCTCCATTCGGGAACTGAACGAGGAAGGAAATAGCGGAATATCGCCAAACCAAGTCCCTCCACAAATTCAAGCCATCCTTAATGAGTGCAAGGATGTGATGCCGCCAGAACTTCCGAAGAAGCTCCTACCTCGGCGAGAGGTAGATCATCCGATCGAGCTGGAACAAGGCGCGAAGCCACCAGCCTTGGCGCCCTACCGCATGGCGCCAATCGATCATGAGGAAGCGGACATCACGCGAGCCTACCTCGACAAAGCCGCAAGAAAAATGAAGAAATGGGCGGATACAAGGAGACAGCATGTTGAGTACAAGGAAGGTGATCAAGTCATGATCAAGCTCCTACCCCAACAATTCAAGACATTGCGGAAAGTCCACAAGGGGCTAGTGAGACGCTACGAGGGACCCTTCCAAGTTGTTAGGCGTGTAGGCAACATCTCGTATCAACTCCAACTTCCTCCAAGACTCAAGATCCATCCGGTCTTCCATGTGAGTCTTCTCAAACCATATCAAGAAGACATGGGAGACCCAAGTCGCGAAAAATCGAAGCGTGCACCAACCGTCGTTGTCACCTCATTCGACAAAGATGTGGACTACATCATTGCAGATCGTGTAGTTTCGAGAAGGGGCGTGCCAGCACATAACGAGTACTTGGTAAAGTGGAAAAACCTTCCCGAGAGTGAATCCACATGGGAACGGGAAGAAGATTTGTGGCAATTCGCTGAGCACATCCAGAATTTCAAGCACGAGAGCGCGACGAGGACGCCGCGAACTTAGGTGGGGGAGGATGTTGCGGACAGCCCAATTTGATAGCCCAAGCGTCCACAATCTTGGGCTAGAGATCCAACACAAGGCCAAGAGTCCTAGCTTGGCCCAATTCCGGAAAGTTCTAGGCAACTTTAGCCCATTTGACCTTGTAAATACTCTAGAATTCACCATAGAATTCCAGCACATGTACATAGTTAGAAATCTCTAGACTCTCTAGAGCTTGGAAAGCCTCCCTATAAATATGGGATGGCATTGGCATTTGCACAACACACAACAACAAGAAGAAAATACTACAACAAGCAACTCAAGCATTGTAATTCTCTCTTAAGTGCAATACAAGTTTCTCATTTGGTTCCATTGCTTTCTTCTCTAGTTCGAGAAGCTCTAGGCTTACTTAGCAACCTTTGGCAAGTTGTGAAAACATACAGAGAATCGGAGAAAATTTAGAGAGAGAAAGTAGAGAGAAGGAGGAGAGAATAGAAGAGTCTCGAAGAAGACTCGGTTATCAGAAACTGAGCAAATGACCCTTCTGAAGGGTCAAGAGTTATGTGAGTGTATATATTAAATATACTTATTACAAAAGCAGCCTATTTACAAATACAGCCTATTTGCACATATAGCCTATTTTACAAAAGAATACAAAAGAATAAAGGAATTACAGAATTAGCCACAATTAAGGAAATGACCAATTATTAGGCTCAGAATTAGTGTGTCATCATAGCCTATATCTCAACACCCCCCCTCAAGTTGAAGGGGGGGAAACCACCTTTAACTTGGACAAAATAGGAGAAAGAGCAGTCCCGGATAACGCTTTCGTCAACGGATCAGCCAACTGTTGAGAAGTGGAAACATGGGAAAGTGTTAGAAAACCATTGCATATCAAAGTACGAACGTAATGACAATCCACCTCAATATGCTTAGTACGCTCATGGAAAACTGGATTATTAGCAATGTGTACAGCAGCTTGACTATCACAAAACACAGAAATAGGAGATGAAACAGATACCCCAAGATCAGCAAGCAAACGAGATAACCAAGTGAGTTCAGCAGTAACCTTGCTTAAAGCCCTATACTCAGCTTCAGCTGAAGAAAGAGAGACAACAGGTTGTTTCTTCGACTTCCAACTTACCAGGCTGCCACCCAACAATACACAAAAACCAGTAACAGAGCGGCGAGTGTCGGGACAAGCTGCCCAATCACTATCAGAGTACCCAGACAAAGAGAAGTCAGCAGCATCAGAGTAAAATAGACCCAAAGAGGAAGTGCCCTTAAGATACCTCAAAACATGTAAAGCAGCAGACATATGGGGAACCCTTGGGGATTTGAGATACTGACTCAGATGTTGCACGGCAAAGCATATATCAGGTCTAGTATGGGTTAAAAACAATAATTTGCCAACAAGACTCCTGAACTGATCAGGAGCGGGTAAAAGATCACCAGAATCAGCATGTAATTTTAAAGAAATGTCCAGAGGGAATACAACAGGGGAAACAGAGACACAGTCAAAATGATGCAACAAATCATGAACATATTTATGCTGATTCAGATGAATCCCACCAGGGATTTGTTTAACCTCAAGACCCAAGAAATAATGCAATGACCCTAAATCCTTTATCTTGAAAGTATCATCCAAGAAGGCTTTTAAGCCTGCAATCTCATCACAGTCAACCCCAGTAACAATTATATCATCCACATACACAGCCACCACAACAAGGGAATCAGGATTACCTTTCAAGAACAGTGAATAATCATTCAAAGAATGCCTGTAACCTCTAGAATGAAGGGCAGAGGACAGCTTAGCATACCACTGCCTGGAGGCCTGCCTGAGCCCATACAAAGACTTCTTTAGTTTACAGACCAGAGGAAGAGAAGAAGAAGAAGAAGAAGCAGTAGAAGAAGAAGTAGAAGAAGGATCAGACACCACCAAACCTGGAGGAAGTTTCATATACACTTCCTCATCCAAATCACCATGAAGAAAGGCATTGTTAACATCCAGTTGGAACAATGGCCAGTGATTTTTAACAGCCACTGCAATGAGACACTTGACTGAAGTCATCTTTACAACAGGAGAAAAAGTGTCTGTAAAGTCCACACCTTCAACCTGTGTGTCACCCCTAATAACCAACCTTGCTTTGTATCTTTCAATAGAGCCATCAGATTTATATTTGATCTTGTAAACCCACTTACAGCCAATAGGTTTCTTACCTGGAGGAAGATGCACAATGTCCCAAGTGTGGTTAGCATCCAATGCATCAAATTCCTTCCTCATAGCATCCTGCCAAGCTGGTACAGAGGCAGCTTGAGAGTAAAACATAGGTTCAGATTCCAAGTGAGAGGAAGAGGAGCCAGAGAAGGCTGGAAGTTGGCAAACATAGTCTTTGAGGTAAGAAGGAGGGAGATGTGATCTGGTGGACTTTCTGGGCAAAGCAACAGGCTGGGAGACAGGCAATGTAGGAGGGGAGATGTCATGACTGAAAATAGGAGAAGGAATAGACACTGGAGAATCAGGAGAAGAGTGAGGAGGAGAAGAAGGAGAAGATTCATGGGAAGATGGTAGGGTGAAAGATTGAGGGAGAATGTCATCAGAAAAGGGAACAGGTGGAGGAGAAGGAGAAGAGGGAGGAGGAGACTTGAATGGAAAGTGAGTTTCATGAAAAACAACATCCCTAGAAATAAAGCATTTCTTGGAATTCAAGTCATAAAGTTTATAACCTTTCTTACCAAAGGGATAACCAAGGAAAACACAGGAATGAGCTCTGGATTTCAGCTTATCCCTATGAGGGATAGGCACAGCAGCATAAGCCAAACAGCCAAAAACTCTCAGATGAGAATAGGAAGGGGGAGAACCATGTAATAATTCATGAGGAGATTTGTAATGAAGCACCCTCGATGGCAGTCTATTAATGATGTATGTTGCAGTTAACAGACAATCACCCCAAAAAGAAATAGGCAAACCAGACTGAAAGAGAAGTGCTCTACAAGTTTCAAGTAAAGACCTGTGCTTTCTCTCAACAACCCCATTCTGTTGAGGAGAATGAGGGCAAGTTGTTTGATGCACAATCCCAAGTTTACTAAAATAGGAAATCCCTTCAGCACTGGAACCCAGTTCCAGGGCATTGTCACTCCTGACAACCTTGACCAGGGAATTAAATTGAGTTTGAACATAGGAAATGAAGGATTGTAGTAGAGGGAATGCATTACTTTTAGAACCCATTAGATGTGTCCAGGTAGCTCTAGAAAAGTCATCAACTATGGTGAGGAAATACTTGCTACCAAGGGATGTAGGGGTATGGTAAGGACCCCAAGTATCCACATGAATAAGTTGGAATGGTTTGGTAGTGCTAATGCTACTGTCAGGGAAGGGCAATCTGGTTTGTTTAGCCATAGGGCAAATTGAGCAAGGGAAAGGTTGTTTAACAGCAATAGAAAAAGGCAAATTAGAAACATGTTTCATATTAGCAAAAGATGTATGTGCTAATCTCAAATGCCAAATATAGTTCATATCATCAGGAACAGCATTATTACAACTGGAAGATTGAATAACTGAGCTAAAATGTTTGTTATCAGAAACAATATCATCATTACAAACATCTGAGTCACTATGCTCAAGAGAAGAAGGCTTGGAAGAGGCAGAAGAGGAAGAGGGTGACCAAGAGTACTTGTACAAGCCAGCCTCCTCTTTACCAAGATCCAGAAGCCTCTTCAGAGAAAGGTCCTGTAACAGGTAAAGAAGGCATGAGGTTGGTGTAAACAAGACTAAACAATTCAATTGTTTCATCAACTTATGAACAGAGATCAAATTATGTTTGAAAGAAGGAACTAGAAGCACATTATGAAGAGTGAGGGAAGGGGTCAATGCAAATGATCCTGTACAAGTAACTTTGACCTTATAGCCATTAGGAAGTGAAACAAGGTAAGGTACAGTTAGGGGTATAATGTCAAACAATAGATTTTTATCATAAGTCATGTGATTGGAAGCTCCTGAATCAATGATCCAGGTAGCAGAATTTATGTGTATAAGCATGCATAACTTGGAATCAGAAACAAGACTCTCAGACATGAAAGTACCAGCAAAATTAGCAGAACTCATGGAAGAAGAAGTTTGATCACTGGTTGAAAGTGTCTGTTGAATCAAGCTCACAATCTGATCACATTGTTGTCTGCTCAACCCTGGTATCACAGGTTGACTGGCAATAGGATCCCCTAGAGGAGCAGACACACTTGAAATTCTTGGATCAACAGATACACAATCAGTACTAGTGGAAAGATGAGCAGCAGATTTCCTTCCCTTGATGTAAGAATTGCTTTGAGGAAAACCATGGAGTTTGAAACACTTATCAATTAAGTGTCCAGACTTCTTGCAATATCTGCAAAATAAGTTTCCTCTGTTTTGCTCAAAATTGACTTTAGGTCTGAAATTAAAACCAGACAATTTCCCTTGGTTGGACCCAGCAGGGGGCCTATCAGTGTGAGCATTAAAAGACATTGAGTCTGGGCTCATATGGGAAATGGACTTGACCTGTCTTTGCTTTTCATCATTCAACACAATATTATAAACACTGTCAAGGGAAGGAAAGTGTTGCATCATTAACAAATTGCTTCTTACACCCAAATATGTCTCATTTAGTCCCATAAGGAACTGATAAATCTTGTTCTCATCATCTTCCTCAATGATACCATTCTTAGCAGCACAAGTGCACTTCTGCCCATGGTTTGGGACCATTGTCCCCAACTCATCCCACAAACTCTTGAGTTTATTAAAGTATGAGGCTACATCAAGGGAACCCTGGGAAGTTTGGGAGAGTTCTCGCTTTAGTTCAAAAATTTTGGTTTTGTTAGGAGTACCATATCTCTTCTCAAGTTGAGACCACATGCTTCGTGCAGTGTCAGAGTATTGAACACTGTCAGCTATTTGAGATGACACAGAAGAAGTTAACCATGACATAACAAGCATGTTACATCTATCCCACAACCTCTGCAAACTCACATTATTACTAGGTCTGGAAAAGGAACCATCAATGAAACAGATTTTATTTTTAGCAGATAAAGCCATAGTCATTTTTACGCTTCCATCCTCCATAACCACTTCTTGAGAAAGGAGTGGGGACTAAACATGCACCAGGAACATCAGAAGAATGCACAAATAATGGATTGGAAGGGTCAATAGGACCGGAGTTAGCACCAGAACTACCAGCATTCATGTTAGCAGCCATGCTCAACAAATGAATTAAATCTTTTGAAAAAAAAATCACCAAACAATATTCACAGTCTACACAGTCAATATTCTCAAGTCAAATGATCTATTCACAAATAGACAGTCACATATACAAACAAGGAATCACAACCAGAGAATAGGAACGAGGTTACCGTCCTTCTTCGCAACCGGAAGATCGGCCTTTAACAATAGGCAAAACCCTAGGTAGTGTAACCGTCAAAACTTTACCACAAACGTTGACAAAGATGTCACAGCACCACCGATGATGACCAGAACTTCAGCAAAGTAAGTATCAAACCACCGGATGGTAATCAAACACTCGATTTGACCACCAGAAAACCCTAGAGGTTGAAACTCACCGCAAAATCTCCGAAAAACTCACAATAAACGATTGAACCGTTCAATACAGAAGGAACAAACGTAGATCGTGAAGGTAAAGGGACCGAAGAACCCTAACATGGTTGAAACCATCATCGATCTTTTCGATCTCAGAAAAATCCCAAATTTTGTTCAAAAAAATAGTTCAGATGAACTATTGATTCACACGATAACATCACCGGATCATTGTACCGGCTCTGATACCATGAAAACATACAGAGAATCGGAGAAAATTTAGAGAGAGAAAGTAGAGAGAAGGAGGAGAGAATAGAAGAGTCTCGAAGAAGACTCGGTTATCAGAAACTGAGCAAATGACCCTTCTGAAGGGTCAAGAGTTATGTGAGTGTATATATTAAATATACTTATTACAAAAGCAGCCTATTTACAAATACAGCCTATTTGCACATATAGCCTATTTTACAAAAGAATACAAAAGAATAAAGGAATTACAGAATTAGCCACAATTAAGGAAATGACCAATTATTAGGCTCAGAATTAGTGTATCATCATAGCCTATATCTCAACAAGTTGTCTAAGTGCCGCACGGGTTAGCTGCGCAAATTACTCATCCCGTGACAATAAGCTGATCCAGTGGTATTATATTATTTTCAAAGTTGAGTTATCAAATTACAGTTCAAAATACAGGTAATGTGACGAAATCATGGACTTTCCAAATAATGATAACTCCAATAAAACATCTCAGCAACAATTCACATGCCTAAATTTCTAGACAGAAGGAAACATATTTAGGCAAACCCATATCAAGGAAGCAGCAATGTGATTCTCTATAGAGAGTTCAAAGACAGAAAGGGCTAAAGTATCGGAAAGTACACTTTTAGCAGTGATGCCTATGATTCCAGAGTTCAAAGACAGAAAGTAAGGGCTACAGAAAGCGCAGTAGCTCATAACTCATTAGAGCAGGTATGAGTTGCTGGAACCAGAACGTCCTGGGGAGATCCCAAGTAAGAAATGGATCTCCATTCTGTATAATATTTCTTACAGATATCAGAACCTATCTCCGGGCTTCAAACTAGCATTTCATCCTGATGGGAGGAGCAAGAACACATTACGTACAAATTCTTGTCTGCCAAACGCAAGAGTACTTTTGCAGCAACGGGTCTTGACATTATTTGTAACCAACAAGACTTCTTTTTAGCAATTCCATATCCGATAACAGGCGAGTCAAATTGTTTCAATCCGTTCAATAAAAATACAGTGTTGTTAAGGTTGAGTTACCAAAGAGTACTAGTCAAGAGATTAATTCACAAAACATTGATCTGTGGTAGTTTTGCATTCTTATTTGATCTTTGGCCATCAATAATGTTTGCTATCATCGCCGTTTCTCATTCAATTTTTAAAATTCAGATATAAATTTTGGAGAAATTATTCCACTAACATTTTGGAAGAATCAAACCCGTTTGAGACTGAAATCGATATCTTCAAGCTAAAAATTATTCCCCGCAAAATCTTCTCCGAGTCACAGTCTAAGAAGCGGAACAAACAGTTAATTGAGGGATGAGCTTAGATTTTTGCCTATGTAATCAAGGACAAGAGGAAAAATAAAAACCAAAAATCAAAGTAATGGTGTAGGCTCAGATTCGCCTATTCTCAGACAAAAACCAAAAAGCTTTGAAAAACCCGCCATGGCTGCAAGCATTAGTTAGCTTTATGAGACAGGGGAAAAAAACAAAAATGGAATTTTCTCCAATATCTCACAGACCCATCTGAGCTGCCACGCCAAGTTACAGTTTTTTCCAGCTCAATAGAAATATATGTCTGTTTCATCTTCTGCAGAAGACAAATTAATCTTCATAGCCTCATTGCACAAAAGTAAAATTGAAGGGAGGGAGTGTAGAGAGTTTTGGGAGAAGTTGATTTCTTGTATTGCTCACCAAAGTATATATAGAGTACATGGAAATCAAAACCTACCAACTATAGGATAAAGAAAAATCAAAACCTACCAACTATAGGATTGTCCAATTAATGAGAGAATATTCTACCAATAATAAAAAGATACACAAAAGATATTTCCAATATTTCCTAATACGCCCCCTCAAGATGGAGGGCTGGAGGACATGCCAATCTTGGACATCAGCAGAAGAAGCCGAGGAGGTCGTAACACGTAATAAGGGTTCGGAATTGGAATTTCCACACATGGTAATTAGTGGAATCCAACTTGAGAGGGATCTGAGCCGATGCTTTGATGGCAATCGGCTGTAGAAGATCGTTTGATGTCGTAGCGGCCATGAAGCGTGAGGCTGAGGAGGCGTTGATCGACGTCGAGAGAGAGAGCTGCTGATTAGTGCAGCTGCGGCGCGGCAAGACGCCGGAGAGAAGGCGCTGAGAGAGAGGGCTGCCGGTTAGTGCAGCGGCAGCACGGAAAGACGCCGGAGAGAAGGCGCTGAGAGAGAGGGCTGCCGGTTAGTGCAGCGGCAGCGCGGCAAGACGTCGGAGAGAAGGCACTGAGAGAGAGGGCTGCCGGTTAGTGCAGCGTGGCGCAGCAAGAGGCCGGAGAGGACCATGAAGGTCGCGGCTGATCTTCTTTGCCGGAGAGGGGCAGCAAGATGGCGGAGAGGGACGCCGGAGAGGGCTGCCGATTAGTGCAGCGGTGGCGGCGGGCTGCCGATTAGTGCAGCGTCGGCGCGGCAAGATGCCGGAGAGAGGTTTGCTTCTAAAAGACGAAGCCTCCATTGTTGTTGTAGATTTACAAAGTAAAAAAAATGTTGATAGGGAAAAAAAAAGAGTAATTTTCTGGACGTAGAAGAAAGACCTTGCTAGTGCCGATTATGTAGAAGGTCGGCGGCGGCGGTCTGCCGATTAGTGCAGCCGCCGCCGCGGGTAGGGAAAAAAATTAGGGTTTGTTTGGCGATAAGCCACTGGCGTATGATACCATGTGGACAGTTTTGGAGAAGTTGATTTCTTGTGTTGCTCATCAAAGTATATATAGAGTACAGGGGAATCAAAACATACCAAATATAGGATGAAGGAAAATCAAAACCTACCAACTATAGGAATGTCCAATTAATGAGAGAATATTCTACCAATAATAAAAAGATACACAAAAGATATTTCTAATATTTCCTAATAGGGAGTACAATGTATTTTCACCGAAAGGGTAGTTTTGCAATCGAATTCTTTTTACATTTGAGTAATCATCGGCGGCGAAGAATGACAAAGAGGGGCAAAACTACCCATAGAAACTCCCCGCAACTCTCTGCTTTCACCGCAGCCTCATACTTAAACTAATGAGATTTTGCTGTTTTTGCTGTTATCGCTGCTTCTTATATTGTGCCCTAATCAAGTGGGTCTCACTTGAAAAGCCCATAAATCGACTATTTGGTAAAATAATTGGAAGAAAAAGAAAGGGATTTTTACATATATAGGCGGGTAGGCGGGTAAATACCAAACCATACATAATTTTGGTAATATATACATATAGCAAACTTTATTACCAAAATTGTGTATGGTTTGGTATTTACCCGCTTATACCATATTTTGTTTACAAAAATTATACCAAACCAAAAATAGATAGATTCTACCCTAAAAATGCTCCAAATTTGTAGGAATCACATTTAATGGTGATTCTATAACCATTAAATTTCGAAATTTAAAACGGAAGAAAATCTTTTTGCAGCGTAATTCTCTCCTTCTCCATATATTTTTCACCATTGATAGCCATTAAAAAGCTTGAAAGCTTTGAATTCAAATTTGGATTTTCAAAAATCATTATTTATTTGGATTGGGTGTTGTTGTAAATAATTCGAAATATGTTTAGGAGTTTATATCTCAATTTTGAGGGGTTTTGGTGAAGATTAGACTTGGTTTTGACTGATTTCCAGATTGAAACTCGTCGAAGAAGAAGAAGACATATTTTTCTAGAAATTGTAGTTTAATTGTAGAATTGTAGATAAATTATAGATAAAATATAGATAAATTGTAGATAAGTTGTAGATAAATTGTAGATTGGGAAGACTAAAATTTCGACAAGTCTTCTACAATTATGTCGAAAATGCCAATTATGCTACAATTGAAAATCCCTTGGATTGGGTGTTGTTGTAAATAATTCAAAATATGTTTAGGAGTTTATATCTCAATTTTGAGGGGTTTTGGTGAAGATTAGACTTGGTTTTGACTGAATTTCAGATTGAAACTCGTCGAAGAAGAAGAAGACATATTTTTCCAGAAATTATAGTTAAAATGTAGTTAATTGTATAATTGTAGATAAAATATAGATAATTTGTAGATAAATTGTAAATTGTATTGTTACATTTATACTACAATTAAACTACAATCTTGTGTCAAAAATATTTAAGCATACCAAATTTAATCAATTCTTAATATTCAAAATTTCAATTTTGAAAAAATCTTCTTTAAATAAATTCAACATGAAAATCTATATCTCTCTATAAAACTATAGAACTTCTAAATTGTTCTTTATTAATATATGATTTTTTTAGATGGATTTTAGCAGACTGTTTTGATTAGTTTTCCACTCTTTAGGCCTAATCGTTTCGGTTGATTTTTCCCTTTCAAATCTCATATTTTTTAATGTCCAAATGCCTGCGAATTAAAACACTAACTGTTAACAAGATTTTGATGACCATTGGCATTCGGTAGTATAATCCTTCTCGGGAGGGGAGAGATTTTTACATGGGACTTTTAAAGGGAAGAGGAGGAAAAAAAAAGGGAAAAGGAATGTATGCTCCTAAAATCATGCCTAGAATAAATGAAGCAATAGTTATACCCTTAATTTGAAATATGGTGCATAAATTGAAATATGGTATGCTTAAATGTAATAAACACAAACCTTAAACATGGGGAGGGAGGGGGGGGGGGGATAAGGTTTGCTATATGGTATAGATATGTAAAAATCCCAAAAAGAATAGGATTTTTGAGCAGAGAAACATACAACTCGAACACTTGCGGGTGCTACTAAAGCACCAACTCAGAGCAGCAATAAGGTGTGCTTCGGGTGCTACTAAAGCACCAGCCAAACTCAACCTTCATCTCCAGTCAACAATAATGGGCCATCCTAAGCTCATGTCATTAGAAAGTCCTGAAGCTTGACTCCTTAGAATATTCTCAATAGCATCTAGCGGTCCTTCTGCGAAACCCCCTATCTCTCTATCCTTGCCAAATATTTCTTTCCAATTCTCAAACATTGGCCATTTCTTAGTTTTCATGTTTTTTTGCTTTTGGATCCATCTAGAAAAAAATAAGGAAAGGAACAGAAGTAGTGATATATTTGTCAATTATAAACTATGATGGGAACTCAGGAAAATTCCTATATGAAGTAACAATATTCTAATGACTTAAGCAAAGTATAAATTACCTTTATGAAGTCATCCCACTGTTTCGGATCTTCAACAATTATGGTTTCATCACTATATTGAAATCCCAGACCACTTTGACTCTTTAATAAACTTATGCTTGAATAACACCTCTTCCACGCTTTTAATTTATTATTAACATGTGGTTCACCTTTCAATTGGCTACTAGGATGACATTCATGTAAATAGTGCTCTAACTCCATCAAGTATCCTGGACTAAAGGTTCCATTATCAGCTTTCCAACCATCAGCACTCAAATTTTTTAAATCATCTAAAAGAGCACTTTCTTCTGCTGGAGTCCATATCCGTCGGGAAGAAGGTATGAACATCTAAAGCAATAAATAGTAATAATAATAAATGCCGCATCTCAGGTAAAATATCTACTAGCATTTACTATAAAGGATTCTAGGAATTTCATTCCTTTAATTAGGAGTGCCAATGGAGCTTTGAAAACTGCCTAAATCAATATTTAACTGATTATGTTGTTTCTTTTAATAAAATTGTATGTTCTAATAGAATTTGTAATCACACCGAAAAATTAGGATATGCTATTATTTTTGTGAAATAAACCCAAAAATACTTAATTGCATCGAAAACATTTATATATTAAGTTTAAAGATAACAAAGCATTAAATTCTTACGGCTTCTTATTTTTCTCTCTCTTTTTATTTTATTTTTTCTCTCTTGTTTTTCCTCTTTTATTCTTCTCTTTTTTTCATTTTTCTTTAATGGTCGAATCCAATGGAGATTGCCTACGTATCATGACCCAGCATGAATCAGACCAAGTGTAGTTCTGGGGAATAAATGTAAAAATAAATAATAAAATATTTTGGAATTTTCAAATTTTCCATGAGAATTAAATGTACTGATTACAACGACTCAACATAGCGAATTTCAACCATAAAACTGACAGACTTGAAAAGGGAAATTAATAGACTCCGATAGAAAGATGAAAATACAGACTCGAAAACAGACTAACAGACTCCAAAAAAATCATGAATGCATTAATGCTTCAACTGCTTCTGGGGCTCGCGGGACATCATTCGGTCTCGCTACGGGCCTACGTGCCAAATCCGCTCAGAGATGATAGAGATCTTCCATTATATGACAGACAAAGGTCATTACAGTGGCAAAGAATATGCATCTATTTATGCCCTCCCACCTACTGTATTTCGTCGCGATGTAGCCGGCGATCCTTTTGACCTTCTCTCTTATGACACTATTTTCATGCAACAAACACCCAATCTGCTGGACCCTGGCTTCCGAAGTTTGCTCAGCTACTTGATTCTATTCTTGAAGTTGTTGCAAATCTCTTTGGAACCGTGTCATTGTTGAATAACATTGTTCTCTTTCTGCTTTGAAGTCTTTTGCCTGCTTAATCATTTTGTTCTCAAGGACGATGATCTTTTTATTCAACCCCACAACCTCAGTTTCATATTTCTCTTTCAGTTGTTTAACCAAGCATGCTCGCTCTTCCGCATTCTTAGCCAATTTTGTTCGAGCCCTGGATAGTTCACCCTCGACCTTATTCAAATCAAATCCATACTCACTTACTGTTTGCCTAAGGTTATCTATAAGCTTTCCATCTTTTACACTTCTGGCTAGGTTTTCGGATGCTATTTTCATTTCCCGAATCTGGGCACAAAGGGCCTCATTTTCTTTGGCTAACTTTTTCTTTTCACCCTCATCCGCGGCGGCTTGCAAACCATTCTCAAATTGAAGATCCTTGACCTGCTTTTTCAGCTTTTTTATGGTAGCCTATGCTCATTTTCTTTGGCTAACCAATCCCACTGCACATGCGCTCCATCAATGAATTGTTGGACATGGGGCTTTTTCGCGGGCCGTTCAGGTTCTTGATAGACTCGGGATCTCTTACCATACCAAGCAGTGTAACTAGGCTCTAACTCGCCTCTGGATAGATCTTGTACCTGTGTCTTGGGCTCTAAGAATCTGCACTGATACCAAACCCGACGCACCTTTTCTAATAGGAAAGCTATTTTTGGTTCCAACTCGATGACCTGCCGGCTCAAGTCCTCATCGTGTGGGATAGTCTAGTATCTGCCTAACTGACATAGGACTCTATGTGGGGCATAAGGCTGCATACTCTGAAGGCCCGTCAGTAAAAGAAAACACATTTCGACCGACATATAGATGATTTCACCGACCGAGAGCCACCCGAACGTCCATTCAGTCTTGTTTGCGGTCAAGGAGATCAAGTGTGTATACCATGCTTCCGTGTCATCCGGGAACTCACAACCCTCCACCCATTGTTCATATTTTTCAATGCATTCGAGACAGGTCATGCCACAGTTCATATACCTTTGGGCAGTGGCAAAGGTGTTCTTCCATCCAAAGTTGTAAAAGCATATTGCACCATTCAAAAAACCTTCCCCCTTCTCGGGAGAGGGTCAGAGCTCAGTAAATTTCTGCCAAGATCAGCGACATAATGGTCTCATTTGCATTTTTCATCATAATGTCAGCTATCCCCAACTCTATGTTCCCATCTTTTCTGGGAAAAATCATCATACCAAAGAATGCCACTATAAAAGCTATCCTTCTCCGAGCTTCTCACTTATCTTTGTTTCCTGAGTGAGTATGACTAGTATCTGGACTCGAAGCCACGTGGATTCCCCTAAAATTGGTATAGAAAGTAGAAGGTACAAAATTCTTTGGCCAAATTTTTTCTAGAATTTCTCGACTAATGGTTAACATGTCCAAAAATTTGTGGGGGATCACTGTTCTAGGTGCCACCGGGAATTGATTTCCACACTTCCCATTAAAACCAGTATAGCATGCTATTTTTTCAAGCGTAGGAGTTAGCTCAAAACCAGCAAAGTAGAATACATTATGTGTTGGGTCCTATAAGGGTATCACAGCCTCAATTACATTCTTCACCAGCTTAATCTTCAAGAGCCCGACAAGTCCACCCAAAGCCTTTATCACAACTTTTCTGTTGTCCTCCCCCAAATCATGCCACCACATATGTAGTTCCAAGGAAATCTCAAACTGTAAAAGGTTTATTTTCGATTATGTTCATCCTGCATGTTTATTTAAGATGATTGATTAAAAGGCTGTGATTTATTTTGACTCAAGAGAAAAACACTCATTTTCCAAAAATTAAAACAAAATATACTTGTGAAGCCCTTTAGCACTTCAAGATAGAAACAATTTTGGGGTTGTTTTTGTTAATCAACAAAATTTAGGAAAAGGACCGTAAGTGGATATTCTTGCGAAAACGGCCTTCCGACGCCTTTTGGGGCATTTTTGGATATTTGAACAAGAATGGCGCCACCTAATTACTCACAACAAAGCAACGACACTTTATGCACTTTTTTGGGTTATCTTTGAAAAAGTAGTTGGAACCGATGTTGGTTGCCTACATATCCCACAACCGGTGAGAATCAAACTATCGTAGTTTGGCCAGATTTGACGAAAATAAAAACCAACTATTATTTTTTTAAAACAAGCAATTTCGGTAGAGTTTTAGTATATTTCGGGATGCTGATTTTTCAAAAACAAGTAATTATCTCTATTAGCCCTCACATTGACTTTTCTTTTCCAACTCTTCTCTCATTATTCCTAAGCCGCTCAACATGTAAATTTGAAGTAAATAAATGCACAAGTAGCAAGTAGGATGTATCAGGATGATCTTTTCATTTTGGGAACACATGTCCTGGACAGACTCAACCCCTCTATTGAGTCTCCAAAGTCAAATGCACATATTGCAAACAAACGTTCCTACTAGAGATCCGTCATGTGGCTTTGTTATACTATGTTTCAAAACCTAGGTTTATTTTTCTAGACCTGGCTTACCCGAGCATGGGAGAGGGCAGTGTACCGAAAATACAGAAGCTTCGCCAGCTTTGCAACTTGTCCGAACCTCATTCTAAATTTGTGAATTTACTCTAACAAAAGAGAAGCTACACGAAGTGCACCCTTCTCAAATGATTTAGAAGACTTAGAGAGAGGAGGGATTCGTAATAGTTTATACATAGTTCACCAATATCAATGCGGTAAAAAGTAATATTTAGCACATTAGGCTCAATCATGTAAATAAAATTATATAATAATAAAAGCCAAATATAACAATTCATTAAGCACAAATTCTTGAACCCTGAACCATAAGTTCAGGGTTCTTGTCCCCAGTAGGGTCGCTAGAGGTGTCACGCCTCCTTTTTCCTACACCCGAAAGGGTAGGAAATTTTTCCAATTAAAGTGCTAATCAAAATGGGATTAGATTCAGAGTCACCACTTGGGATAATTTATGGTATCCCAAGTCACCGGTTCAAATTCCGAATCGGGGAAAAGATTGACTTTATTTTACAGTCCACGAACGCATAAATTCGGATAAGGAATTTCGTTAATCTGGGAGAAGGTGTTAGGCATTCCCGATTTCCATGGTTCTAGCACGGTCACTCAACTATTATTATTGGCCTATTTATCTGATTTTAAAATACTTTTAAAACCTATGTGAATTTTAATTTTAAAATCGCTTTTAATTATTTTAAGGAAGATTTCAATATCAACTAAAATACGTCTTTGGACCGCGCCACATGAAGTGCACCCGCAATCCGAGATATATTTTTTTTAACGTTGTTAAGATTGAAATTTGGGTCACATGAAAGGCCCACCCGAGTTTAGGAAGGTAATACTAAATTATGCGCCTAAAGCAACTACGCATTTTCAACTTTGCGAGGGGCATGAAAAATTTGCTAATGGCGCGCCTAAATTTTTATGGATAAAAATAATAATTAAATGAGGGCCGTGCAATTAAGACTTTTATTGGGTACGACATGCCTTAAATCTATTATAAACGTTATTGATTAGTAAAAAATGTGGGGATTTCTACTTTTATTCTAAAGAGCGATGTGTAAACTGAAACGGGAATCTAGGTGAGGGCTTGTAAAAGAGTCAAACAACTCCAGAGATGAGTTGGGCCAGCACAACTTTTAATTAAGAGCTGGTTCAAAAAACCTCAAGGCTGGGCATGATGAAACATATACCAAGTTCTGCTCACGAAAGGACTTCAGACTTGGGCCTGGGGTGAGACCAAGTTTAACATGAGAGCAGACTCGACTTCGATTCAGAATGGAGCCCAACCAAACTCGAGCAGAGAAACTAGGCTCCGAATGGACATTACAAAGTCACAAAAATAAATCTACTGAGTTTCAGCATCATGAACAAAAAAATATTAATTGCTGGAAATAACCAAACACCTAGAATTCAAGCACCAATCAATTGAATTTTCCAAGTTGTTGTTACAATTCCCATGCACAAGCAATTTACTCGATAATCTACACGCTAACGTGATTCCCAAATTCAGCATACATATATTAACATATGTTTATCTATATCCCATTTTTCTCTCCTTAAATCCTCATTCCAAATGATATTAAATCAACAATTAACTTGCAAAGAAATAAGAGGTCTAATATAACATATTCTACGCTAACATGCTTAGTACATAATCTAGCTAAGAGTCCAATTGACGAATTTCCACCTATGAACAGTTCAGGATTGTCTACTATAACAGGAACTCTAGATCCAACAATTGGCTATGAAGGTTTTGCTAGAAAATAATTTCATACCAGATACCAATTAACTACAGTTCCCATAATGAACATTCAACACATTGAATAAAACTCAGAATCATGTGATCTAGAAGAAGTGAAACTAGACTAAAAAATCAAAACATGTTGAAGTTATGCTTAACATTCCGGGCTTCATTTCACATTTCACATTAAAACTTCACATGATGTAGAATTCAGAAAAATGTACCTGGGAATTAAAAGGAAAGAAAGAAGGGATCAATAAACAAGCAGTAGCAGAACATGTTGAACCCAACAATGAAACAGTGCCAAAAATCCAGCAAATGTTAGCTTGAACCAACACTGATCCTTGACAGAACCAAAAACCAATTTCAAGCCAAATTCAAACCAGTTCTTAATCCCAGCAATATCACTATAAAATTCTTCAAAGGTTCTAACTAGCAGAAGGCTCAGAAATCCAAAACCAAAATAGAATTGTTGTAGTTTTCAGTAATGGAATTCAGAATTTCAAAGAAAAACTTAGTCGTTTCAGTTTTTAGTATTTTTCTCTCTTAAAATCAGACTTGAGCTAGAAGAAAAATGTGTCTTTATAGGGAAGGTATTAAGGTTGCCTAAAAGAGTTCAATTATAAACTTGAAACCTTTTGATATTTTGGTTTTTGCTTAAGATCCCTTAGTTTAGAAGTTCAGTTTCACATTAGTCCCCACCTTAGCTTCTTAGAAGCTTCTCACAGCAATTACTAAGATTCCCCAACCCAATTTCCTAAATTAGCCCCCTGAATGCCCCTGTTTTTACTTCTGAATCCACAACAATATAGGTCATGAGTCAAATCCATTTTGGGCTTTGCAGATTTCAGGCTCAAATCGAGCCCTAATTCAACATCCTAATTTTACGAGCTAAAGAGAAAAACCCGGAAGCCATAAGACAAAACTTAAAACCCAAAAGAGAAAGACAGTGAATTAATTAATTTCAAACAATAAAAAAAATAAAATATGTTGGTTATTAAACACTCATGCATGGACAAAATGAAATGAATACATAATGAGAAAAAGAGAAGAAACAGAAAAGAGACGAAGAAGAACAAGAAATGAAACAACAGAAACAAGTAAAATACTTAAACCAGGTTGGCCAAACCTTGAAGTCATCATTCAATCTTGACCAAAAGGGGTACATGACCAAGGTCCATTTCGGCCTCAATCATTACCAAATCTGCCGATTTTAGGAATTGAAATTTTAGGTCTCATATTTCGATTTAAGATTCGATGAGTTCGGGGTTGATTCGAGGGTAAAGGGTTAGAGATTTGGGATAGGAAGACGGAGAGGGTTCTAGGGTGTGAAGTTTGGACAAATTGGTAGTGGCGCGCCACCGCAGAACGGTGGAATCAAGGGATGGCGCTTGGGTTTGCTGAGGAAGGTGAGAGACATGGGTGAATTAGAATTAGGCAGTCTCTGAAGTGTTTCGAACATTTTTAAGCGAGATTGGAGACGTGCTTTGGATCGTTGGATGAAACAAAGATGAAAGGCTACGATTTGTTAAGGCACACTAAACTCGAAACTACGTAGTTCCACTCCCGTACTACGTTGTTTCAAGGGCTTAGGCGACTGACTTTTTGGACCGGGCGCAATAGCGGGTTTTGGGCCAATTTTGCTGGGATAATGGGCGGATTTCAGTGGGACATGCTTGAGTATGGGAGAATTTAATTAATTTGGCCCAAAATTATATTTCTTCATTTTCTTTTGAAAATTTCTTTTTATTTTCAAACTGTTTTTGATTTCTTTTAAAAATAAAACTAAAATAAAACCTAAACTAATTCCTAAATCAATTAACCCTACCACATTGAATTTATTTACTCTAACACCATAATTAATTAAAAATAAAATTAAAGAAAAAACTACCAAAATTCACAATTAAAATTAAAAAGTGCAAAAATAAAATATTTTTTGTCATTTTCCATTTTTATAGGATAACTAATTTGCTAATTAGTCTAACAAATGTAAAATCAGGTCCTAAATGCAAAATGCAACATATTTTTCATAAACTAGATGAAATTAACATGTACATACAAATGTAAACAATAATAAAAATGCTATGAAAATCCACCAAATTGTAAATAATGGAAAAAAATTATTTCTTTTTCGAATTTATTGGTGTAATTCATGTAGGGCAAAAATTGCGTGCTCACAATATATACCATAAATACCTATTTTTCTATAAATATAAAAGATAGCTATAGAAAAGAATATTTTAAAATAATTTTGTTTATAATAAATAAGGTATATACATTTGCTATATGGGGTAAAAATTCCTTCAAGAAATAGCTGTCGAGCATCTAAACCTATAATGAAGCAACGGGAGGAGATCATAATAGGAGAGATTCACGTCCTACTACAACACCAAATAGGAGTTTGGACATAAGAATTGTAAGATCCTAAAAAATGGTGAAAACAAATCTCAAGTGAAAATAGTATTTAGAATTTAGAGTTGTGTTAGTATATAAATTTCAGGTTAGGTTATTTTTGAAGTTTTGATTGATGAGACGCGAGGCGGAGTCAACGAGGGTCTATAGGTTTGGAGACAAACACTTGAGTCTAAGGGCTTCAGGTTGAGCAGGACGAAGACGGAATACCTCGAACACAAATTTGGGGCCGAGCCAACGGAAGTTGGAGGGGAAGTAGGGCTCGACTCTCAAGTCATTCCTAAGAGAAGTAGTTTTAAGTACTTTGGGTCAGTTATTCAGGGGATTGGCGAGATCGACGATGATGTCACACACTGTATAGGAGTGGGTTGGTTGAAGTGGAGGTTAGCATCGGGAGTTCTGTGTGACAAGAAAGTGCCATTGTTACTAAAAGGTAAGTTTTATAGAGCAGTGGTTAGGCCAGCCATTTGTATGGAACCGAGTGTTGACCGGTTAAGAACACACACATCCAAAAAATGAAAGTAGTAGAGACGAGGATGTTGAGGTGGATGTGCGGGCATACAAGGATGGCTAACATTAGGAATAAAGTTATTCGACAGAAGGTGGGCGTGGCCCTCATAGAAGACAAGATGAGGAAAGCAAGATTTAGATGGTTTAGGCACATTCAGAGGAGGATCTCTGATACACCGGTGAGGAGGTGTGAGCGACTGACTGTGCTGGGCACGAGGAGAGGTAGATGGAGACCTAAGAAGTATTGGGGCGAGGTGATTATGCAGGACATGACGCGACTTAGGATTACTGAGGACATAGCCTTAGACAGGGAACTGTGGAGGTCGAGCATTAAGGTTATAGGTTATGGAAATTTGTGAATATTAATACAATGCACTAGAGTTACACTAGACAGTTAGGATTTAGGCCTAGGATGCTACTACTCAGATACTGATCCAGGGCGGGCAGATAGTATTATACCTTTCGTATTTTTCGTATTTTTTAGATTTCATATATTGCCATTATTTTGTTATTTTATGTTATGTATATTATTTTATGTTATTTTATTATGAGTCTATTGATAGTACTGATATATCTCTTCTTGTCGCTTTCTTGAGCCAAGGGTCTCCTGGAAACAGCCTCTCTGCCCCTCGGAGTAGGGCAAGGTCTGCCTATGTATTACCTTCCCCAGACCCCACTTGTGGGATCATACTGGGACGTTATTGTTGTTGGTAGTTTTTGAAGCTTTGTTTGTGATTTGAGTGAAAATTTTTAAAAAAAAACAACTTTTGGAGTTCTTAAATTCTCAAAAATTTTCAAAATTTGTCTTCAAATAAAAATTAAAAATTTTGTGAACAAACGCTGATTTAAAAAATATTTTTTTTTTTGATAAACAGTATCCATTTCATTTCATCAAAAAAATACTTACAAAGCATAGATGCTGACCATCTATTGTTCGTATGCTATACATAAACACTAACATATTATCTATTTAAGAATAAGCAGAACATACAAAGATAATACGTGTGATACAGTTTCGTGATTGATGCCATCTCATTAGACTAGGGAAAATGATCTAAGCTATGAAGAATCGCCCTCCATTTGTGTCTAGAAGCTCCTCTGCAATGAAGATGGACCACAATTTCCTTACACACGGTATCCCTCATCAGCCTGCCACCTTGGAATCTCAATTTATTCCGTTCTTTCCATATCGTCAGCACCAGAATCCCAAATAGGCATGTTGTAATTTCTGCTAAGTTATTTCTCCTCTTCGCCAGCTTACTAATCCACGCACACTCCTCCTTCCAGTCAGCAATGTTACGCTTATGGCCCAACCAGTTAAGGAGGCAATTCCAGAGCTCTTTGGTTTTCGAACATTCAAAATACAAATGCTCAAAGGTCTCCTGATCCACACCACAGAATATGCATTCTTGCGGAACCACAATATTAAACATTTGGAGTCGCTCCACAGTTGCAAGTCGTTTGTGTAAAGCCAGCCATAGTATGAACTTATACTGGGATGAAGTTGAGGTTGTAATATGGTTGATTTCCATTGAACTTTGCTGCATTGAGGGAGAAGTTGTCTATAGAGTTTGTTGATGCTGAACACCTCACCCTGTTGCACCTGCCTCAGTCTATCAACTAGATTCCCAGTTAGTGTTGCTAAACTGTTAATCAGAGTTCTTGAATAAAAAACTTTCCTGATTACCCAGGCAGCACTCCCTGGAACCATCATGTCATCCAAGCATTTGTTCTTGATATAGAAGGTATGGACCCACTTGATCCATAGGCTATCCTTCTTCTTTGTTAAAGCCCACAAATGCTTAACCACAGCTGCTTTGTTCCATTTAACAAGGTCCAACTCATTCAACCCCCCTGCACTATAAGGTAAGCACATAGTGTCCCAAGCAATAAGGGCCTTTCTTGTTACTGTGGCAGCTCCGGTCTACAAATAGGATCTACATATAGCCTCTGTCATCTTCAAAATCTTTTTGGATAGAAAGAAAATCTGGGACCAGTATGCTTGAATACCAAATAATACAGATTTTATCAATTGAAGCCGACTAGCATAAGATAGGAGCCTTGATGACCAGCAGTTAACTTTCTGTGTAATTCTCTCCACCAATGGCCAGCATTGTGCAATAGACAGCTTCTTGGAGTCCAGTGGCATTCCCAAAATACTTGAAAGGGAGTGTACCTGCTGGAAAGCCCAATAACTGAAGTATCTGTTGTTTCTGCCAATTATTTACCCCAGCCAAATATACTGCACTCTTGTCCACATTTGCATGAAGACCAGAAACCTTTGAAAACTCCAGCAGAATCTGCTTAAGCAAGTTTACTGATTGAAAATCAGCCTTACAGAATAAGAGAAGGTCATACGCAAAGCAAACATGTGCTACCCCCAGTTTTTTGCATTTAGGGTGGAACTTGAAGTCTTTTCTCAGCATCACTTGCAAGAGCTGTCTATGTAAGTACTCCATTGCCAGTACAAAAAGGTATGGTGACATCGGGTCGCCTTGTCGCAACCCTCTCTCCTTTGAAGGGAGCAGTGAGACCCCCACTAAAGTTGAGAGAGTAAGATACAGTAGAAATGCATTCCATTATCCACCCAACAAATTTGGAAGGGAATCCCAGCCCCTGCAGCAGTCTACTCAGAAAATCCCATTCAACAGAGTCATACGCCTTCTTTATGTCCACTTTTAGCACACACCTAGGAGAGAGGCCCTTCCTAGAATAGCCTTTGAATAACTCTTGTGTGAAAAATATGTTGTCAATGATGTTGCGACCCGCAATGAATGCAGATTGGGATCTGCCCACTAGAGAATCAATAACCCTTTTCAACCTGGCTGTAATGATTTTTGTGAGGATCTTGTATACTGTTGTGCAGCACGCAATTGGCCTGTAGCCCTTGATTGTGGTTGGATTCTGTACCTTCGAAATGAGAGTTAGTGCAGTGCCACTAACTCCAGTATGTAATTTTCCAGTTGTAAAGAAGTCTATCACAGCTTCACAGATATCATCCCCCACAATGTGCCACTGCCTGATGAAAAACTCTACTGGGAACCCATCAACCCCAGGTGCTTTGTCATGTGGAATGTCCTTTATTTCCTGCATTATTTCCTCCCTTGTTACTGGTTGGACAAGCTCATCCTTCTGCTGTAGGGTGAGACACTGCCCCTGCTGTATGATTTCAGTGTTAGGACATTGGACACTGCTGTTGTTTCCTCCCAGAAGAGACTTGAAATATTCAACGATCTCTACTTCCACCATCCTGGGATCTGTTAGTTTAATCCCCCCTTCAGTGTATATGGAAGTGATTGTATTAAAACTGGTCCTCATCTTTAGTTGGGCATGAATGTATTTGGTGTTGGCATCACCACAGGATATCCATTGAGCTCTGGATTTCTGATGCAGTATCTGCTCCTCAATATTGATCCACCTTTCCACCTCCATAAGCAGCAACTTCTCCTGGTCAATCAACTATTTATCCAGGCAATTTGATTGCAGTTGGACTTGAATGGTTTCTAGTTTCTGCCTTGCCTCATTTAGGTGTACTCTATACTTAGCCATATATGAATTCAGCTCCTTTAAGTCCAGTTTTAGGGTCTTTAGTTTACTCCATATTCTGTGCATTGGCCCTCCCTGTTGGTTTGTATTCCAAGTACTTTCCACAATGTCAGAGAAGTCAGCATGGTACATAACAGAAGCATAAAGTTTGAAAGGTTTTGAGTGATTGTTCCTTCTCTGCTGCACAATGTTACATTGCATTAAGATAGGGGAGTGATCAGACACTCCCGGGTTCAACACATCTGCTTCAATGTGGCTATACTTCAGCATCCATTGTACATTTCCAAAGGCCCAATCAATTCTACTATAAACTCTTGTTTCAGACTTCTGCTTATTACAGCAAGTATAGAAACAGCCCATGGTCTTCAGCTGCGAAAGTTGAAGAATATTGAGGGTATCCTGGAATCCCTGTATCTCCTGTTGTACAATTGGAGCTCCAATTCTGTCATCCGAGTGAAGTACATTATTGAAGTCACCACTTATAAGCCAGCTACCCTGGATATTAGCACCTAGTGCCACCAGTTTTGCCCACAGTTGCTGCCTCTTACACAATTCATTATTGGCATATACCACAGTTAGCATTGTTCTGAAAGTAGCACCCCTCGCTTTAACCTCACAGTGGATAAATTGCTCATCCACCTTCAGGACCTGTAACTCCACATTTGACTTCCATAATATCCAGATTCTACCATTAGCATGCTCTATGTAATTGCCAGTACGCCTCCATTCATTGCCTAGTTTTGTTACAATCTGATTTACCCTAGCTTCCTTCACTTTTGTTTCTACGCAACCAATACAATCTACCTTATGTTTATTTAGAAAGAGTCACAACTCCTTCTGTTTATGGGCCTTATTTAGGCCACTTATGTTCCATGTGCAGAGAATCATAGTTGGGTAAAGCTGGAAGGGCCAACGTCCCCTGGATCATCTCCTCTCTGCAGTAAAGAGAAACTGTTGGTTGTATTCACTGGAGCATCAACAAATTGTATTACAGTCTTGCCTTTTAACGATCCTTTGTTGTTTACCCTGTTATCAGCATGTTCCTTTTGTTTTCCAGCCTCATCTGATTCAACAGTTGTTACAATTGCACTTTCCTTCCTTGTTTTTGGTACCCATTGCCATATATCAGTCTGTGCTTTCTGTTTAGCCCCAGCAGCCCTGTGTCGAACTTTTGCTTCCTGCTCGTTTCCGTGCCTCTTCTTATACCAGCAGTCCTCAGTACAATGACCAAACCTAACACAATCACTACAGAATTTTGGCCTCCATTCATAGTCAATCTGTTGTACAAGAACCCCCCTCTTAGTATGCAATTCCCGTGTCTCTGGCAGAGGATGGGAAATATCTGTTTCCACCAACACTCTAGCAAAGGAAATCCTCTCTTATTCAGTCGTGATCTTATCAGTGTACATAGTCTTTCCCACTACACTTTCCAGCTTCCCAAGAGCTTCGCTGGACCAGTATCCTAGAGGTAAACCAGGGAAAGTGACCCATAGGGGTACTACACTCACATTTCCTGGTTCATATTTAAAGTCTATACTCCATTGTTGCAGCACCAGTGGTTTATTATGGAAAGTGTAGGGGCCAGCTTGGAGAACTCGGTCTCTTTCTTCATCAGTATCAAATCTAAAAATAATGTACCCTTCGTCATGATGCAGAATTTGAGGTTTCGGGACAAAATCCCATACTATTGTAATGAAATTCTCCATAGCTCGCTCATACGGATGTTCTCCTAGTACAAACCCTATCAAAGCATTTCCCCAGCAGGACTCCTGTTCCCTAGTATCTTCTTCATCAATTTGCCACAAACGTGCCCTCGCGCATTGCAGGTGGTACATAGCTTAGTGATTTCCCTTTTTGAGGGCTTCTATTCTGATGCATGGTGCCTTTAATGCCATTTTTGTTCACAGGAACTTCTTCTGTTGGATCATTCTGAGTTAACTTTTTTTGTGCAGTGAGCTGAAGTCGCCGATGAACTGATTCGACTCGTTCCTGTTCATGCAAATCTCCATTGCCTTCAACAATTTCTTCTCTGATAGGTTGAAACTTCAACGGTAGAAAGCTGCCAAAAGTTACGGGTATCCTCTGCTGGACACCTATTTCCGGCGCTATCTTCGTCCTGGACCCTCCATTTCCGCTAGGGTTCTGGAAAACTGTCGGTGCCGATCCCATTCCCGTTAGCCAGTGAGAATGTTTAGTCACAGCTGGTGTTGCCTCCTTCGCCAACTTCGGTGACACCTGGTTCACCGAATTCTTCTTCCTTCCCTTCGGGCTCCAAATCCGTAAAAAAAAGTGATGATCTTTTTATTTAACCACACTTTTAACGGAGCTTCTCTACTTTTTCTTGGCTGAGATTTAAGAATTTGAGATCTTAATGATAAAAACGCTTTCTTTCTTTTTTTCATTAGCAACAAAAAAACACTTTCTTTCATAATCTGTACACCGTTCTATCAAACAATGTGCAGGTGGGTTCTCATTCAATCATGTATTCTTAGAAATATATTTGCCGCTAGAATTTTCATTCATGTAAATCTAAATATTCACCAGATTTTTCAATTACATTAAGGCCTCACTGCCTCACACTTCAGAAAATTTAGAAATACTATAACTATTAATGAAAACAGTTAAGAGTAATTTCTTTCCCTTTGTTTTTATTCCTTTCCAAATAGAAAATGGCTGAACATTCCAGCAGAAACAACATTCCAAGAGACAGCAAGAACCAGAAAAGCAGATAAACATTGTCATTAGAGTACAATCACTGTTTACTAGCAAAAGACCAAAACAGCAATAGAAATGTATCTATGCAAAAACCATACAATGGAACATAATGACATTCCACAGAAGTAGGTTAGGCTTATAAAATTTGTACGTCAGATATGTTTCTGCAGCGAAAATGAAGCATTTGCGTGGAATTATCTTCATAATGTTTTGTAAAGGTCAAAGCTTCAGAAATCAAATAATCTCTAATACTATGAAATTGAAAAATACGGGCATGAAACAACAAAAATCTGGCATCCATTGGCAGCAGAATGATGCAAAATCGCTGTATTTCCACATCTCTTGCCTCTAGAACGGAATTTTTGACTTAAAAAAACGAGCAATACTTGCAAAGACAGAAAACATGTCAAAAGAAAATTGCAACTCTCTTAGCAATCTTGAAAAAGGGAAAAAATAACGGAAAAAATGATGGAAACTACTAGTAATGCTTAACACCAGACTCAGATTTCTCTTTTCTTTTCTGAGGTGAAAGAAAAGAAGAGGACTAGAAGAGGGCTGTAGGTTTGGATAATAGAGAAATCACAGGCCAGAAGCAAGAGTGGGCAACCATCCTCAAATAAGTACCTTTCTCCCTTGTTGGCCTCATTGGTAATAGAGAAATGATGCTAAGGCTTCTGTTAAAATGGAGGCTCAGATTATGTGGTGCATTGAGTTCTCTGCACCTGCCATTGCTGCAAACCAGAAACTCAAGTTGCCCCGCCAAGATACAGCCAGCAAAATTCCAATGCCCGAATTCAATTAGCTCAACAAATGTTGTCATCATAGCCCCATTGTTTCCCCTATTGGATATTATGGATGCGTTACTTTGTTCGCATTGATCAAAATACAGCCAGTGAGGACAAAATTAAGACAACTGAAACGCATGCACAATACCACATATACACAAGAAACATGCATATGCACAAATATTAGCATGTCGGAGATGGTCATCCACTCTGAGAATCATCTCCCTGAGCCTCATTTTTGAGCTGAAATGAAGTGGTAGTCTAGCTGGTTATCACGTCAGTCTAACACAGAAAGCTGAAGAATAAATGGTTGGCCTTCCACTGAAAACTAATCAATGGTTGCCTTAAAAAGGGAGGGGTTCATTTTCTTGCCAAAAGAAGCGAAGATCTCCATTTCTCTCTGATCTCTCGTTCTTTCAGCTGCTGAAACAGGACAAAATGAGTTACAGTCAACGAAGGTCTCGTGTTCAATCCCCAGCTGTCCAGTTGGACTAATTGGAAATGAGGCTCAGATCTGAGTTCCTAATGAGGCAAAAAGGAGATCATGCCATGGCTGCAAAAACACCGATTGCATGTGAAAGGGATGCCTCAAATCACAGCCCATTACGGTGTTTATCAAACCAAGAAACTGGTCGGATTTTCTCTATGCCCAAAATGGTTTGACCCAGATAAGCAAGCATCACTGCCTCTTTCAGAACTGGTGATTCTTTTCCATACTTGCAACAAATAGTGGAAATTTTGGACTAAGCTCATATTGAATACCAAAAAAATGCCTAATGGTGAAGGAGGCCAAAAGATGAATTTCCTTCTTTATCTCTTTTAAGGCTGATGTTTTTTGGAATATGGAGAATCATTGGTAAAGCAGAGAGAGGCAACCATCTCTGGAAGAAGCCCCCCCCAACCCCCCCCCCCAAAAAAAACCAAAAAAAAAAAAAAAGAGAAGATGAAGAATTTCCTTCTTTATCTCTTTTAAGGCTGATGTTTTCTGGAACTCATTGGTAAAGCAGAGAGAGACAACTATCTCTGGAAGAAGACCTCCACCCCCCTTCTGTCTGTTACCTCATTCGGTAACATTCTCTACTTTTTTGGACTGTTCTAACAGGCCTTCAATCAACAATGGCCTGCCATTAGCAGACTCAAGCAAGTTCTTTTTCCTTTTTTTGTAATTAAATATTTAAATTTTCAGAAAATTGATAATACTGTTTAAGACAATCTAGTATCGGTCATGACTTCCAGCTATTATCATATGAGATGCAAATAGGAAGTCACGTAGAAGGAAGAAGTTCAATGGCAAGATTTTACGGCAGAAAGTTGGAGAACAGTTGTTGATTCTTATACAGGGAAACATATGTCCTTTAGTACATTCTTAATTATGGGGAGCTAAATATGAACATGGTAACTGGTATTAACAAAAAAAGAAAAGGAAATCATGGGCTTACTAGAGAAGGAGGTCAAACACCATTACAAAAATCCCACATTTCACTCTAATGCCTCATTCTTGAGCTAATAGCCTGACACTGACATAAAAATGGAATACATAAGCAGTGAAAATGCATTATAACATGTAATCAAAATGGCATGGGTTCGATATCTCCCACATTGAATCTTTGAAAAGATGGAGTATTATCTTTAGCACATTGAGGCAAAGAGAACATCCACTCAGGGCTGCAGACTACTGGTTGCATGTGAGAAGAGTCTCAATCACAGGCCATATCAGGTTGCCACACCAAGATACAGGTGGGGTAATCTCCACGCCTGAATCAGTTAGCTCGGATACGAGAAACATCATCACTGCCTCTCTAAGAGTTCTCAAAGCCATGAGGAGACAGAGTGAAGATCTAAAGGTCGTGCAGTTATTGTAGTATAGTTGTATTTTCGTGTTTTGAGTATGCATTCGGGTGCAAATGCAAGAACCTAGAAACTGAAATACTCTCCCTTTCTTTTTTAAGGGCTGTTGGTTTGTTCAAAAATTGAGAATCATAGGCTAACCAGAGAGGGGCAACCACCCTTGACAGAAATCCCACACTCTCTGTTGCCTTCCCTCACCATTTTGGGCTAATCTAACAAAGGGAATTTGCTGGGTGATTTGCAAAAATCGGATCATTTAAGTCTGCTATTTAAATCATGGGCTTACTGGAGGACGGCAAAAACATTACGAGTGAAAAGCATTATAACTTCTAATAAAAAGGACGAGGGTTCAATATCTCCTGCATCAATACATGGAAATGGTATATTTTCTTTAGCAAATTGAGGCTCAGATATGTGTTATGGTAAAGCAAAAGAGAACCCAACCACGCCATGGCTGCAGAACACCGGTTTCATGTGAGAGAGAGGAGACTCAATCACATGCCATACCAGTTGCCACGACAAGATAGGGTTTGGGTAATGTCCATGCCCCAATAAGTTAGCCCAGGTATAGAAAATAAATCATCACCACTGCCTCTTTAAGGGGTTTTAAAGCCATGGAGTCAGAAAGAAGGTCCGAAGGTCGCGTAGCTGTTATAGTATAGTTGAGTACTGGGGGAAGTATGTCCTTTTTCTCTCTATCTTTTTAAAGGCTGTTGGTTTTTTGAAATGCCGAGTATCATTGAAAAAGCAGAGAGGGGCAACCACCCTTTGAAAAAAATCCCATGCTCTCTGTTGCCTCATTCTCGCCATTTCTGGGCTAATCTAATAACGGGAATTCGCTTAGATAAGAGCTTTTAATCGAAGAGACCTCACAAGTCTGCACTCAAGAGAACTTCGCAAATTCAACTCAAATTTTGTCCAAATGCCTACCTATGATCTTCAGCAAATTGAGGCTCAGATGTGTATTATGATAAGGTAAAAGAGAAGCCAGCCACACCATGGCTGCAAAACACCGGTTGCAGGAGAGAGAGAGAGAGAGAGAGAGAGAGAGAGAGAGAGAGAGAGAGAGAGGGAGGGGAGCTTTCAATCACATGCCATACCGGGTTGCCATGCCAAGATACAAGTCCGGTCATCTGAAATGACTCAATGATCAGCCCAGAAATAGAAAGATTTATAAGCATCATCACAGCCCCTTTCTGTAGTAGAATGCATCATAATGTAACACTTCCCAGTTCCCATTAACAATGAGACGATGAGAGTAAACTGGAAGAAACTGCAAAGGGCCATGAGGACAAACTGAAGATATGAAGGTAGTTGTTGTGGTATACTTGTATATTGGGGAAATTTCCCAAATGGTCATCCAGAAAACCAGATATTGAAAGAGGGGCAACCACCCTCGAAAGAAATCTCATACTCTCTCTTGCCTCATTCTTGCAATTTCTGAGCTAGTTCAAGAAGAGAACTTTTAAAGGCCAATGTAAGTCTCCTTTAAGTATCTAACCTTCCGTCTTCATCACAAGGGAAAGTAGTTTTCACTTTTTTCACCATTGTGAAAACTATCTATGAAGTGAAACTCATGAGTATATACGTAGGCTCAGATCTGTCATAAGATCAGGTAAAGGGACACCGCGCCATGGCTGCAAACAAGAATGCTTGCTAGAGAAATAAGACTCATCTTAAGTCATCCTGGTTTGCACTGCCAAGATACAGGTCCAGTAGACCCAAATACAATGAAATCAAGCTGCTTTATCATCACAGCCTACAGATAAGCAACATCAATAATGCTCATACTGATTGAGATTTGTGAAAAGGAAATGAGAATGACAATGACCAAGAAAGAGAAGCAAATAGCGTGAGAAATAGAGGATATTGCAAATAACCAACCATTAGAGCGCCAGCTAAGCATGATAGAAGGGCTGTTGCTTTGGCAGTGGCAGAATACAGAGATATCACGGGCATGCAGATGGAAGGCAACACCCTTAAAAACTTTCCATCCATATGCAGCCTCATTCTTGTTCTTGAGTTGAGAAACCAGTTTCTGTATATGGTGTAGAAATAATGCAAAAGCACCTGCCAATTTGAAAAAACAAGATGATCAGACAAATATAAAGGCAAAGTCTCGAATGTCATTGAGGCATCTAATTTAGTGTATTACCTTTTCTAGAATTGATTATTTTGTATCATATGCTTTTTTATAAGGACATTTCTTGTTGTACTTTTCATGATATAATTCGATTATTTCTTCTTATTTCATATTATATATTTGTCTTAAAAGACATATTATATACTAATTGAATGAAATGTACCTAAATATACCAAAATGGATACAGAGGATTCGCATAGCCGGTCCCAACTGACTTGAGAATGAGCCACAACTGGTTGATATTGACATTGAGGCTCAGATCTATGTTATTATCAGGCAAAGTGAAGCCAGCCACCCCATGGCTGCAAACAATGGTTGCATGCAAGAGAGAAGATTCTCAATTGCAGGCCATACTAAGATGCCAAGCCAAGATACAGCTAGGTAGTTTTCATGCTCACTGATTAAGCACAAGAAAAGAAAAAGAAAGAGCTAGAAGTATCATCACAACCCTTTTTCACCTGCCAATCACATATTTTTATTTTAAGCATCAGCCGCATTCCCCAATAGCTTCTAAGAAGAATCTCGAAGCCAAGACTGCAAAGAATAAGAACACAGCAGAAACAAGGAAGTAGTAGATCAGCGGACATAAACGATGTCACAGACAAAACCCCCAGAAACTGATTTAGTTTTCTTTCTTTCTCTTTAACTGCTAATGCTCTTGAAACCTCGAGAAACATTTGTACTGCAGAGTTAGGCAACTACCTTTGATAGAATTCCCGTCTCTTTGGTACCTCATTCTCTCCTTTTTGGCCCATTTTAAGAAACCTTAAGTCAACATTGACCTCGCATTACAAGACTCGAGCTAAGTTTTTCTTTTTTGGTAATTAATCAGTTACTTTCTGTTTAACACAACCAAGTATACCATCACAATATTCAGCTATTATCGCATGGGAAGTATAATATCCATCAACAAAAATTCATAATTTTTGAAAATATGCATTGTCGCGTAGTGGTCAATGGAGTCTCAAGTTCAAATCCGAGTGTAGGCCAAAAAACACACTTGTGATTCTTTTATGTGCCCAAGCCTTGGTGGACAGAGTTACTGGTACATACTCAGGTGAAATATTCGAGGTGCGCCCAAGCTAGCCCGGATGCCACTATCTTAGAAAAAATTTGTAGAAAATACCAACATGGTAGCTGGCATACAAGAAAATTTAACTACAACAACAACAACCTAGTATATTCCCACTTAGTGGGGTTTGGGGAGGGTAGTGTGTACGCAGACCTTACCCCTACCCTGGGGTAGAGAGGTTATTTCTAAATAGACCCCCGGCATCCTTCCCTCCAAAAACTTCCAACCTTGCTCTTGGAGAGACTCGAACTCACAACCTCTCGATTGGAAGTGGGTTTGCTTAACATCAGAGCAATCCATCTTGTCAAAAAAGGCTTACCAGAGAAGGGGGGCAACCACCGTTACAAAAAAAAATCCTACATTTCACTCTAATGCGTCATTCTTGAGCTGCTACAGATAGAAAACAATGGCTATACTTCACAGCTCAAAAAAGCCTTTGAACTTAAAAGGCCGTGGGTTCGATATATCCCACATCAATAAAATCTACAAGATTGATATTTTCTTTACCAAATTGAGGCACAAATATGTGTTTATGACAAAGGCAAAAGAGAAGCCAACCACGCCATGGCCGCAAAAAACCAGTCGCATGTAAGTGAGAAGAGTCCCAACCACAGACCATGCCATACCGGTTGTCACGCCAAGATACGGGTCGGATAATCTCCATGCCTGAATTAGTTACCCCAGATATAGAAAAAATCATCATTACTGCCTCATTAAGATCTAAAGGTCTTGTAGTTGTTGTAGTATATGCAAACTGCAAAAAAAATGCAGAAACTGAAGTGTTATCATCTATCTTTCTCTCTTTCTATTTCTAAGGGCTGTTGGTTAGTTACCAAACAGGAGAATCATAGACACAGCAGAGAGGGGCAATCACCCTTGAGAAAAAATCCCACACTCTCTATTAACATCCATGGAAGCTTCGGATTGAAGAAAAAAGATAAGAAGATGAACAGTCTGAAAAGAAGAAGAGAGAGAATCTGAAGAGCTTCCCGTATATTTCTGTATCTGGAATGTTCTATTCTAGTAAGTATATACAATGTCAAAGAAGAGTAAAATATCTGTGTGTGTATACATTGTGTACAACAATTAAATATAGTATTTACAATGGCTATTTTTGCAATGTGGCTATTGCTATAAAGGCTGCTTTAGTGGACTTCTGCTTCAGTGTGGGCTGAGCCCAATAGTGGCGTATGCTCAACACCCCCTTCAAGCTGGAGGGTGAATAAACACCCAGCTTGGGCAAGAAGGAATGATGCAAAATACCAGTCAAGAGCTTAGTAAAAATGTCAGCAAGCTGAGAACCAGCCAGAAAAAGATGCAAAGTAATGAGGCCTTCCTTTGGTTTGGTTCGAATGAAATGGCAATCAATCTCAATGTGTTTAGTCCGTTCATGAAAAACAGGATTGTTTGCAATGTGGATGACTGCCTGATTATCACAGAAAATAGGTACAGCAGAGGAGAGAGGGACCCCAAAATCAGAGAACAGTCGCGTGAGCCAAGTTATCTCACCAACAACTTTGCTTATTGCTCTGTATTCAGCCTCAGCTGAAGACAAGGACACCACAGGCTGCTTCTTGGCTTTCCAGCTAATCAGAGAACCCCCTAAAATATGAAAAAACCAGTATCAGACCTCCTAGTGTCTGGGCAAGAGGCCTAGTCACTGTCACAGTAGGCTGTTAAGGCTAAGTCAGGGGTGTTATTAAGGAAAACCCCAAGATCAGAAGTGCCTTTAAGATATCTAAGAGTATGCAGGGCAGCATTCATGTGAGAAGAGGTAGGTTTTTGAAGAAACTGACTAAGATGCTGCACAGCAAAGGCCAAATCAGGCCTGGTGTGAGTGAGAAAATTAATCTTGCCAACAAGGCTTCTTTAAGGTTCAGGTGAAGGAAGAGGAGTATCCATGTCTTGTTTAAGTTTACCAGAGAGGTCAAGGGGACAAGTCACAGAATTAGCATCAAGACAGTTGTAGGAAGTGAGAAGATCAGTAATGAATTTCTTTTGGTGAAGGAGAAGACCAGCAGCACAATAACTGACTTCAATACCAAGAAAATAATTGAGAACTCCTAAATCTTTGATCTTAAATGTTGTATCCAGAAATGCCTTCAAGGCAGTGATTTCTTCCATGTCATTACCAGTGAGGATAATATCATCAACATACACAGCCAATAGCACAATGGAGGAACCAGATTTCTTATGAACGAGAGAGTAATCATTGAGGGAGGAAGAATACCCTTTAGAGCTTAAAGCCTAAGACAACTTGGCATACCACTGCCTAGAGGCCTGCCTCAACCCATACAAGGATTTCTGGAGGAGGCATACTAAAGGGGAAGAAGAAGAGGAGGAAGAGGAAGAAGTAGAAGAGACTGTCAGACCAGGGGGTAGTTTCATATATACTTCTTCATTTAAATCACCATGGAGAAAAGCATTATTGACATCCAATTGAAAGAGAGTCCAAGACTGTTTTACAGCAACAACAATTGAGGACTTGATAGTAGAGAATTTGACAACATGAGAAAATGTATCAGTGAAGTGCACACCCTCAACCTGAGTGTCACCCCTGAAACCAACCTAGCTTTATATCTCTCCACACACCCATCAGCCCTATATTTAACTTTGTAAACCCACTTGCATCCAATAGGCCTCTTACCAGGAGGAAGGGGAACTATGGACCAAGTATTATTGGCTGCCAAAGCTTCAAACTCTTTGGTCATGGCATCCTGCCAGGTAGGATTAGAAGCAGCCTGGCTGTAAGAAGTAGGCTCAACATGTGCAGTGTGAACTGAGCTGTTACAGCAAGAGGAAAAAGAACTAGTGCCAGAGATGGAAGGAGGAAGGTTACAGATGTATTGCTGAAGATGTGCAGGAGGGACATGAGGCCTGGTTGACCTTCTAAGAGCAGGTAACACAGGTTCTGGTGGCAGAAAAGAATGGGAATTGGTGGTAGTGGTATGTAATGGGTCATCAACAGTAGGACAAGGATTAGAAACAGGAGGAGAAGGGGAAGGAAAAGTAGCAGATATTGAGGACGGACTGGGTAATGATTCATCAATAGCAAGTGAACAGACAGGGAATGAAGGAAGAAGGGAAGGTGGAACAGAGGAGGTACTTCTTGAAGAAGCAAAGGGAAAGACATCCTCATGGAAAGTAACATCCCTGGATATGATTGTGATTTTTGTTTTCAAGTTATACAACTTGTATCCTTTTTTACCCAGTGGATATCCCAGGAAAACACAAGGGTTAGCTCTTGGATGAAATTTGTCTCTATGCTGTTTGGGTACAGAAGCAAAGCAAAGACAGCCAAAAGTCTTAAGATGGTTATAAGAAGGACTCTGTCCAAAAAGTAACTCATAAGGAGAGGCATTGTTAAGTAGTTTGGAAGGAAATCTGTTGATGAGGTAGGTGGCAGTAAGGACACAATCTCCCCAGAATTTAAGAGGAAGATGGGACTAAAAAAGTAATGCTCTGGATGTTTCCAGAAGATGTCTATGTTTTCTCTCAACTACACTATTTTGTTGTGGTGTATAAGAGCAAGAAGTTTGGTGAAGGATACCATTTTCAGCAAAGAAATTGATTCCAGCATTACTAGTTCCAAGTTCAAGAGCATTATCACTCCTGATGGTTTGGACAACAGTCTGAAACTGAGTTTTGATCATGGCAATGAATGCCTTGATAATGGGAAAGGCATTGCTTTTGGACCGCATAAGGTGAGTCCAAGTAGCTCTAGTAAAATCATCAAATATTGTTAAAAAATATTTGCACCCAGTATGGGTGGCAGTGGCATAAGGTCCCCAGGTATCTAGATGGATGACTGAAAAGGATGTGTTGTTTTTATAGAACTTTCAGGAAATGGCAATCTAGACTGTCTTGCTAATGGACAGATAGTGCATATAAAAAGTTGTTTATTTGCAAATTTACATGGAATAGAAGAAATGTATTTCATTCTGACAAAAGGAATGTGCCCTAGTCTGATATGCCATAATATCTCCATTTTATTCAATTCAGAATGGTATGTACAATGAGAAGAAGAAACAGAAGCAACAGATAATGGAGAATGGTGATTACAAGGAGTATAGGATTGGGAGGGAGTAGAAAGAGAAGATTGAACAAGTCTGTAAAGACCATCATCCAGTTTACCAATTTCCAGTGGCCTCTTCAGAGAAGGGGTCTATATCAAGCAAGAAAATTTAGTAAATAGGACAATAGAATTCAGCTGTTGAACAAGTTTGGAGACAGAAATGAGATTGTAATGAAAGCTGGGAATATAAAGGACATGATGTAAGGTAAAACAAAGAAATCTAATGGATCCAGTACATGTTACCTTAACTTTGTAACCATTAGGTAAGTAACTAAGTATGGTACAACTAATGGTTTGATGTCAAACAGAAGAGTTTTATTGGAAGTCATGTGGTCAGTGGCACCAGAATCTATAATCCAAATGCATGCACTAACTCTAGTTAACATGCAAGCTCCATAAGACACATTTTGTAGAGGACTGAGAGAAGAAGAGAGTGTACCAGCAAAGTTTGCAAATGCCATAAGACTTGATTGATGTTGAGATTCTGAGACTTGTGTCTGTTGGAGGAGCACCATGAGCTGTGAGTATTGTTCCTTTGTTAACTCAGGAATAACAGAATCTGAAGCAGAATACCCCTGATTACCCTCACCCATGCTTGAGGAATCAGCAGAATTTACACACCCTTGCACCTCAACATTTGCAGCAGTTCTCTTGTTTTTGGTGAACTTGAAGTCTGGTGGAAACCCATGCAGCTTGTAGCATTTATCAATCAAATGACCTGGTTTCTTGCAATATCTACATACTGAATTTGCTTTGGTGGTGTCAAAACTGAGTTTCTGAGTGAACTGTTTGGGATATGAATGTGCTCCAGAGGGTTTATTTATGAAATGAGTGCTAAAGCACTTGAATCACTACGAAAATGGGATGGTACACGAGTGACTTGTCTTTGCCTTTCATCCTGAAGTAGTATATTATATGCACTGTCTAAGGAAGGTGGAGGAAGTAGCATTAGGATATTACCCCTAACACCAACATATGTGTCATTGAGCCCCATGAGGAATTGGTGCAATTTATTCTCATCATCCTCCTTTTGAAATTCAACCTGGCAGCACATGTACATGTACTACCTCTTGAGGCTCGCATAAAGCCCAGCTCATCCCATAACCTTTTCAATTTGTTGAAATAAGATGCTATGTCTAAGGATCCTTGAGTAGTAGAAGCTAACTCTTGTTTTATTTCAAAAATTTTTTGTGCCATTGACTGTTCCATACCTATTGTTAAGTTGATTCCAAATACTCTGAGCAGTGTCAGAATATTGAACACTCTCGGCTATCTCCGGCGTGAGAGAATTTGTGAGCCAAGAGATGACCATGTTATTGCACCTATCCCACTGCCTAGAATGAAGAGAATTTGCAGCAGGTTTAAGGACAGAACCATCAACAAAGCCTAATTTGTTCCTAGCGGACAAAGAAACTATTATGTTTCTCCTCCACCCCCCAAAACAAATCCCTGAAAACGGATTGGTAACCAAAGAAACTCCGGATACATCAGACGACATAAGAAACAAAGGATTTGACGGGTCAGGAACAAAATTAGTAGGAGCAGGAGAAGAATCATCACCGATGTTAGCCATTTTAAGCACTAATGATGCCAAAACCTAAGGAAACCCCCAAAAAATCTGACGGACAAAAAAAAACATACAAACCAGCTAATCCAAAAGCAATACTCCGTGAACATGCAACATATGATGTCGACGAAGTAGCGAACAAACTCAAAAATGGATGAGATGAGAAAAAAAAACTAATCGATTAAGAAAACCCTAGGTTCTGAAAGAGAGTGAAAACTCGGATGAAACTCGACGAGGGTAACACCGCACGAAAGCTCTTGACAGGGAGAGTCGAAAAACCAGCTCTGATACCATGTTAACATCCATTGAAGCTTCGGATTGAAGAAAAAAGATGAAGAAGATGAACAGTCGAAAAGAAGAAGAGAGAATCTGAAGAGCTTCCCGTATATTTCTGTTTCTCGAATGTTCTATTCTAGTAAGTATATACAATGCCAAAGAAGGGTAAAATATCTGTGTGTATACATTGTGTACAACAATTAAATATAGTATTTACAATGGCTATTTCTGCAATGTGGCTACTGCTGTAAAGGCTGTAAAGGCTGCTTCAGTGGACTTCTGCTTCAGTGTGGGCTGAGCCCAGTAGTGGCGTATGCTCAAAAAAATAGCCTCATTCTCGCCATTTCTTGGCTATGTAATATAGCAGTTCTTCGAAAAATTGATCAAAATTTTGAGGCTCGGATGATAAAAAAATCAGGCAAAGGAGACAAGGATCGCCATGGCTGCAGAGAACAGTTGCATCACATAGATGAATTCCGGGTCACCCCGCCAAGATACGGGCCACTCCAATGCCGACGCAACTCTAGACATAATCATCATAGCCGCTAATAAGAAGACAAAAGGAAGTTGGAGAAGTTAGGATGACCGACAGAATTTGAGAATAAAATAACTTCTTACGTTCAGATGCATAACAACGAACAACAAAAAAAAATTACTCTACCTTTCTCATTAATCTTCTTCTTTCTTAACTTAGAATATTTCTCTTCTTTTCAGAAAAAAAAAAACACACACACACACATACAAAGAAAAGCATTTAATTTGTGGAACTAAATTTTATTTTCCAAGAGTTTACTAATAGTCGTACCCAGGCGATGCGCAGTCAATATTGAAAAATATTAATTTAATTAAATTGTAATCGGACTCATTTGAATATATTATACCGTATTGCTTTAATAAATTTCAATTGTCTTCTTATTTTCAATAAGATATACCCAATACTAAAATCCATATATATCAATTACCAAAATTTAGGAGATAAAATCAGTTATCAAAATCTTAGGAGATATAATTAACTTTTAATTTTGTGACATTAAAATTAAATTAAAAAGATAGCCAAAATCTACGTTTTCAAAGGGTGTATAATTAGAGGTGACAATAGTTTTGAATGGTTTCAATTAGTGGAAAAGAACACTTTAAATTAGTGAACGGTTTGAATTCGCAAGTTGAGTTTTTTTTTTCTTTTTTCGTCTGCCTATTTTCTAGTTTAAAAGAATATTGTGGTTGCCAAAGGTGATTATAAATAAATTTGAAACTTCAATAAAGTTAAAGAATTATCCAAAAAATCTATATATGTTAATTTACTGTTATGCTACTTGTGAGTATAACCTTGCTTTGCCTCTCCTATTATATATAAATAGATATTTTAGCTTTAAAAATTAGAATTTTTCTGATGATGACACTTATCACCATATCCTTGTTTTGCCTCTCTTATTATATATAGATAGAAAATATATAATTTATTTTCAATATAAAGTTTTAATTTTTACATTCTTTACTATGTTTGTTGTGATTATTTTATTATTATATATTTTATTTTATGTGAAATAATAATAACCTGTGAAGGTTTTTCTCTCATTTTAATAATACATAATTTTTTCTCCTTTTTCTTCATCAATAACTTGTAAAAATTGCCGATTCCAACAACGGAAGTAATACCGCCGAACGAAATATTGACGTAATATTGCGGGGTATAACATCATTCCCCCCTTTAGAATATTCGTCCTCGAATATTAACTGATGCTCTTATCATTTTCTTAACTTATATCTTCCGAATACTTTAGAACTTTCCCTGCAATCTAGGGAACTGTTATGTGAATAAGTCCAAAGTCTAGAGTATTTCCCCCTTTAGTCTTTTTGTTCATATCATGACATGTGGTCGAAATCTTCCTAATCTTGCAACATCTGTTACCTCTTGTCATGCGGCGTGTATGACCCTGGCTGTATAGGTGGACTTATGTGATTCATCTTTCCTTTTATCTTTTAGTTAATCTATAGGCCTTACTTTTATTTACAATGCTTAATAAGATACCTCTATGGACCTCTATAGGTATACTGAAGTCCTTTGCTCGATACTTTGTAGAACTTGTGAATATGGCCATATCATATTTCAGAGATTTAGTTATCCATTAATATGACATTATTGCATTTACATGGTTTATACTATACCATAATTTTTACTTCAATCTACCTCTACTGAGGTATGCTTACCAGGCTTCCAATTACTTTTGTTGCCCATCCTTCAAGCATAAATCTCAATCCTTCAATGTTCCTTCATTACCATGCATCTTAAGAATGACAGCTTAATCCTATCTCATACTTTGTGACTTTTGTCCATCCATTATTGATTCACCTTAATATTAATCTACAATATACCACTGATAACATGAAACTTTTTACGACATACTTTACCACTAGGATCTACCTATAGATGCTTTACCTCTTTATCTTTGGTGTCGTTTCTCAACATCAATGATCCTTACTCACCTTGCGACAATTTTTCTGTACCGAGGATGACGAATTCCCTTACTCGAGAGGGTGACACTTAGCGTAACTGGCACATACAGTATCTTAAGCTTAACTTTGCTCACATTGCTTGCTCTAGGGAAGCATCTCCATGAATGACTATTCTCTGAATTCATCATGAATCTTCTTATGTGGTCCATTCTATTACCGCTAGAATGGAATCTAAAATTCCTATTAAGTCGAGTACTTTCCAATTATTCAGTCCCTAATTCATATTTAGTTACCTTGTTTACCAGTCCATATTGATTTCTGTTACTCTAGGGATTAACTCTCTCCTCTGGTAGTCGCGTTGGAGTCACGAACTTATTTTTTGAAATGAGGATATAACCTTATGTCCTATACCCTTTCGTTGTCTTAAGGCCCATCACCTTTCGTCTCTTCCCTCCATTTGACTATAGGTTCTGTAACGCTTTACCATTTTTATCCCTATATCACAACTTATTCATAATGCTTCCATATCTCTTTTATCATTAATTTGCTAATATTTCTGCACATCCCTTTTCTTGTGAAAACTTCAATAAGACATTCTTTCGCTTTTAGCTTTCCTTTGCTCCATCTAGTGGCTCTTCATTACTTAACGTTCTCGCTTTACTAGGAACGCGAGCCATACTAAGGTAATATTTATTCCTTCAAGGCTTATAGTACATGTCTTTGTAGTACTTATATCTAGTTGCACTATTTTAGAGTGCACCATCTAGGTGTCTCATAAAGAGATCTATTAGCACATTTGCAATATCCTTCGAAGATGTCAACTGACGCAATCAATTCATCCCTCATATCTTTCTTATACTTCTTTTGTTAATCCCTATAGGGCATAGCTAGAAGGGTACGACCACTTGTATATACCTCTGTTACTATTGAATATAACTTTAAAAACTTATGTTCCTCTGCCTCATTATAAACATTGTTAACCTTCATTAACTGGGCGTCTCTTGGATTTATTTTCTAAATCTCTCATTGTCTTTCACCAATAAGTTGGATTGGTAATCTTGCCTCAAGACTCTTTATCAAGAGGTTACACCTTTTAGTACGCAAATGATCTGCTAAATACCTCACATTTACTTATCGAAAGCATGATGCAAAGTCAAGTTCCTCTGACTCAACTCTTCCATAACTATGTCTTTTACCAACCGTCTTTCTAGAAGTAAATATCGTCTGTTTGCGGATAAAATAGAAGTTAGAAATTTGAATTCTTACAACTGAGATCTACCACACGATCTAGAGTAAGAAGAAAGAGTGATAGTCCTAAATGTCATGTAGCCTCCTACTTATAAGTGTGGTGCACGATACACCCATAAACAAGACTTTACTAGACACGTCTTGTAGACATCCCTAGAAAAGAACTGCTTTGATACCACTTTTATCACAACCCAAACCGATGGGCCGCGATGGGCACATGGTACCTTACTTGACCGAGTACCAACATAACGTATCTTTCTTATTACATCATTATATACACGTGACATACGGGCCTAATATGCCAACATAATCATTTAAAAACTCAAAATTAGGCTGACAAGACGGTACAATCTTTCAAGTATGCGACATATGTCTACAAGCCTCTAAGAGTACACAAATATCATAAAGGTCGAGACAGAGTCCCGCCATTCCAAACAATACACGTCTAAATCATACAAACCAAATAAGCAACTCCGAAGCAAATGGAGCACACCAACATCTTCCGCTGAGCTGATAGCTTACTTGGAGGGCTCTCGACTTATCTATTAGGACATGCGGGCATGAAACGCAGCGTTCCCAACAAAAGGACGTCAGTACAAATAATATATTGAGTGTGTAAGGCAAAACAGAAACATAACGATAAGTCAATATTAATTAAAAACATACAATAATCAAACTAAATCTCTGAGGTGCCATCGTATATGCATACTTATCAGACTTACACATATACATATATACATACACCTACATACACACACACACACACACACACATATATACATACACACACACACACATATATATATAATGTTTCTCTTTAATATTCTTATCCATATTGTATGATGCGTGACTGCCCAACTGATCAATGGTAACTGTCCGACCGGCCGTCACACCGTGGAAAATGTACGACTGCCAACCGGTGGTAACTGCCCGACCGGCGTAGCCCGGTAGTAAATGAATGTCTGCCCAACCGGCCGTAGTACAGTGGTAAATGAGTATGCATGACTGCCCTACAAGCCGTAGCTCGACGGTAAATGCATGATTGTTCGACCTGCCGTAGCTTGGTGGTAAATGAATATGCGTGACTGCCTAACAGGTGGTAAATAATAATACATAACTGCCCAACCGGTGGTAATTGCCCGACCGGTCATAGCACGGTAGTAAATAAATGAAGATGCATGTACATGTATCATTATATAATAAACATTAACAATTCTATCATTTACCTCAATAGAGACTAGATATATACTTATACATGCTTGAATGTCACTTTACCAGAATGAATAACATAGGCATTATTAACTATTAAAAGTAGAATCACTTATGGAATAACATTACGTTTATGTATGTTAATTGGATCATGCCAAAAGAAAGAAGTAAAGAATATCCCTAATATACCTGGAGTAGGGAAAGCTCCGTATAATATTTGGTTGGAAAAACATTCGTTGATTAACGAAATTGGCCTCTGCTCCTTGGAAATTCACGGACAGAAATAGTTTCTTGTTTCCCAATATTTTTGGAACGAAATCACGTTTTTGGATTTCCTTGAAATCTTGAGAGGAATGTTTCTGAATTTTGATTGAATTTGTAATTTGTTCTACTTCAAAAATTATCAATCATGGCTCCACTTCTTTCCAAGCAAGCTCTAGTTGATAGGAATTCTCACCAATTTAAACATATAAACCATCTTACCTTTTGGCCTTGTTCTGATTCTTTTTCCAAAATCGAATGGGCAAGGTTTTGTTTAAACCAACCTTGATTCATTTAATTGCTCAAAGTAAGATGCCCACGCGTATTAATGAGTCATCCTCTCTTAATTAGTGGCCTTGTGCCACGTGGAGAGTTGATGAATATTAGAAATCTTTTTCTACTTATTAGGTAATATTCTATTACCTGGCAATTAATTAATTACCCGCATAATTTAAAAATTACCTTAAATTACTTAAAATATTACTCATTTTCCACAAATCTTATACATCTTACTATCATGGCCATATATTATCTTATATGTTACTAGTCTATAAATACCGGACATCTTAGTTTGAGCCACATTTTATCTCAACATGCTAAACTTTGGCAAAAAATCATTTTCTTCGATATTACTTTCCGCATTACCTTCACGAATTTACTCATCACTTATAATCCTTATAATTCTGAAAATAATATTTCCCTTGGACTGATGTCAATTACCTTACGACAAATTCAACGTACATTTCTGCATGATGAAACATCATCGTAACTTATTAATGCGAAACATATCATCATCCTAATGTAATACGGCTGGGTACAACACTGTCGTAACTTAATAATGCAGGACGTAACACCGTCATAATATATTACTGTTGAGGGTAATATTATCGTAATATATTATTTTAGAGCATAACATTGTTATAATATAATACAGCCGAATGAAATATTGACGTAATATTGCGGGGTGTAACATAACATATGTGGAGATCATTATGGAGGGTTTAAAGGCGGGACTAGAGATAATGAAACTTTGGTGCAATCGTAGTGAGCAATGAATTAGTGTCAGCTAGCATAGTTCGAGAGAACATGTCTAGTAAATTGTGGAAGTTTCTCGAGAGAGAATTACGATACCACAAATACTCACGATCTGTAGAGAATACTTAGGCAAACTTATAGAAGACGTAGCGGGAAGGATTTCGACAATTGGAAAAATCATAACTCTATATTTATTTATCTTTTTTTTTCTAACTCTTAGTATCCCTAATTTTTAATTTATTACTTTAATTTGTTAGTTAATTAGTTAGACATAAGAATCTTAATATTTATAACTTAGAAATTGTTCAATCTTGTCGTCTTACTGATATTGAACAGTTATAGTAAAACTTTAGTTCATTTTAGATTTCGACTTCGAAAATTTAGATCAGATTATATTTACAACGATCTCTTATTCTTTTTAGGACTAGAGTTGGGTGTGATCAAAGACGCGTTGCCTGGAATTTAGAACTAATAGGCCCACGCGATTTTTTTCTTAATTTATGCACACTACTTTTTGTTACAGCTTGTATTAAACTTGGTACAAATTCTTAAACTGTAAAAGAATTTGCTATAGACCGAAAATAGTAGATTTGTCATTTGAAAGTAGTTAAAGTTTTGGGTGAATCTGTAAAAAAAAAAATAGTTCTCGCTGAAATCTTATGTGAGGATGATAAAATACAATGTGTATTATGACCTTCAGTTTTTCAAAAGAGGAATTTTTTCCTTTGTGGTTAAGATTTCTAAGGCAAAAGTTTTTCGATTGTATTTCCTGTACATGGCTAAAGTCGGAGCGTCCGATTTTATGATCATTATGACACTTCATAGCCCGTCTTCAGAATGCTCGAGGCATAGCTCGATGTTTGACCCCGAGGGTTTCCTATGTTCGACCTCGGGGCAGTGCAAGTCGTTGGCTATGATGGACAAGCGGAAAATTCCCAAGGCACATGGTTAGAGCTAACTAGGTCTACAACAATAGTACAAGTCCATACCCTGATATTAAATAGGTGTACCAGCAACATATCTTTGTAATAAATGCACATGTACTATATTAGGATTCCCCCTCCCATATAAAGGAGACCCTTATCATTTTGTAAGGGACATGATATTCAATACAAGAACAAGAACATTCTCTGCTCTCCAACTTGAACATATTCTATTGTCGCTTCTTTATTTTATTGCATACATTTATTGTGTTGTTCTTCATTTATTGCTCATCATTGATCATGAATATTCATCATAAAGGTCCTTAGAATTGTTAGTTCTTTATCGACCATCCCCAGTTTGACACTTTAACTCGACCTCGAGGCCCATCGTAGGCCATCTTGAGATCCCGATTCACGGCAATTCTATATGAATAATATACTATCCTCAAGTTCTTATATCATTTTCTCGACTCACACTTAGCATCTATCACTTAACAACTAACATTAAAATAAATTACGTATTATTAGAACCATAAAATCAAATTTAATTGTAATTATCATTTTCAAGGTAAACATTTCCAAAGTATGCAAACTTAGTATTCCTTTTTATCATTGATTCTTTGAACCACGTGGTATGATATATAATTCATGTAATTATTGTTTGATAATACGCTTAACGCTAGAGGGGGGGTGAATAGGGTTATAATAAAAATTAGCGTAAACTTGCGGAATTTAAAATTTGCAGGAAATAAATAAGTGCGATAAGTAAGAAAGAACACACCGAAGTATTCTGGTTCACCACAACCCGTGGCTAGTCCAGTCCCCGAGAGACTCTCTCGAGATTTCCACTAACTTGTCAAGCTTCCGGGTGCTTAACAAACCTTAACAACTTGAGGACACAAGCCTCATCACCTTTGCTCAGAGATACATAACTCCAAGACTTCAACCAAGGAAACACAAGTTCCTTCTTACAACAAGAGAATAACAATTCTCTTCAAGTGTACAATACACTAAGCACTCAAACAAGACACTCCTTAATGAGTAGAGATGAGTAAAAGAATACGCTCAAGATCACAACAACTTTGAACAATAATTTGGCTCTCAAAAACTTATGTAATGAATATAAAATAATAAGCAATAGAGTATGCAAGCTTTAGCAATTGAATGATCAGTTGTTGTGTGTTATTGTTGTTCAAAAGACTGAATTGAAGCTGTATTTATAGTTGAAAAACTTGGCATTACCGTTGCCTAATTGCCAATTAAGAACTGCTGATTTTACTCTGTGACAATCGATTGTCAAGAAGCCACAATCGATTGTTTGCCAATCGTTCCAAAAATCAATCCCAGATTTTACGCAAAACAATCGATTATCCAAGATCAACAATCGATTATTGGCAACATTCAAAAAATCATTTCCAGATTTTACGTAAAACAATCGATTATACAAAATCAATAATCGATTATTCGGCAACATTCAAAAAATCATTTCCAGATTTTAATTTCAACAATCGATTATACAAAATCAATAATCGATTATTCAGCAACGTTCAAAAATCTTTTCCAGATTTTAATTTCAACAATCGATTGTACAAAATCAACAATCGGTTTCCTGACGGTATTTAAAAATATTTTGGCAACGGTTAGTTATACAATCGATTATACTAAGTTAACAATCGATTATATATCAGTCTTGAAAAATCAATTTAGACACTGCCTCGTGACAATCGATTGTTATATACTCACAATCGATTATTTAATAACTTTGAAAAAGTCTGGAAGACACTGCCTCAGCAAAGTCGATTGTCATATGTGCACAATCAATTATTTTGTGACTTTGAAATATCTGATGGACACTGTCTCTTCACAATCGATTGTCATTAACTTCACAATCGATTATTTTGAGCGTTGAAAAACTTTGATGGACACTGCCTCATCACAATCGATTGTCATAAGGTTCACAATCGATTATTTTGAGCGTTGAAAAACTTTGATGGACACTGCCTCATCACAATCGATTGTCATAAGGTTCACAATCGATTGTCATGCAGGTTTGAAAAACCTGATGCTCACTGCCTTAACACAATCGATTGTCATTAGTTCACAATCAATTGTCATGCAGTCTTGGCTTAACATAATCGATTATCATAGGTACATAATCGATTTTCTTAGTCCAGATTTTAGAGACATGTTTAAAAATCATTTTGACTAAAGTAAATATGCATGATTTAAAATCATTTAGCATTAAATTAAATATGCATGATTTTGTAAAATTAATTTTACGAGAGAAGCCATGTCATGAGTCAAGTTGTCGGATCAAGATCACAATTAAGAATGACTCATGTAGAACTATAAAACTTGGTCTTGTGCTTGAATCTCGTTATATATCAATTGTGCGCTTGTACTTGAACTCGTCATATATCAATTTGCGCATCGTTTGTCATTCATCAAAACCTACACATATGAACACACGTTTTAGTATAATGCTTTGAGAACGTGTTTCCAACAATTTCCCCCTTTTTGATAATAGCAAACTTTAAGCGGGATATGCAAATTAAACAATTCATAATGACGATTCAAGACAAGTAAAGATATGCAACAAGTATATGGATATGCAATTTGTTCCCCCTCAATATATGAATTCCCCCTCAATTTATGCCGATAAGTATTGAGAGTGCATACCCGTTATCTTCCCCCTTTTGCCATTAGCAAAAACAAATGTAATAAGATGGCAAGGATTTAAAAAAAAACTTGTTTATTTATTGAAAATAAAACGTGATTACTTAATGAGAGTACAATAACTCAAATAATGGCAGTACAATCGATTATTGATACGAGATAATCGATTATTGGACGACAGAAACAGATTTTTCTGAAGAAGACTCGATTCTTGCGCGTCATGCTTTATTATTCCCCCTACTTTTAGGGTGATACCTGCAAAAATTCGTTAGACGTCTCCGATTCTCAAGTTAGAAATCATGAAAAAAAAAGATGCAATGCATGACTTAGATCAACGTGGAGTCAAGAATCCCGAGTTCACTACGAATTCGGAAGAAGGACTCTTTCTCTAAGGGCTTTGTAAAGATGTCGGCCAATTGATCTTTGGTTTCAACAAATTCGATTTCGACATCGCCCTTGAGAACGTAATCTCTTATAAAATGATGTCTAATTTCAATGTGTTTTATTCGCGAATGAAGAACGGGGTTCTTCGTCAAGCATATGGCACTAGTATTATCACATCTAAGAGGGATATAATCAAGACTTAGGCCATAGTCCAAGAGTTGTTGTTTCATCCATAGGATTTGAGCGCAACAACTCCCCGCGGATACATATTTAGCCTCGGTTGTGGACAACGCAACACTTACTTGTTTCTTGCTATACCAAGAAACGAGAGAGCTACCGAGCAAGTGACAAGTGCCACTAGTGCTCTTGCGGTCCAATTTGCATCCAGCAAAATCGGAGTCGGAATAGCCAACGAGTTGGCATGAAGAGCCTTTGGGGTACCATAGACCCACATTTGTAGTACCAACAAGGTACTTCAAAATCCGTTTTACCGCAGTAAGGTGAGACTCCTTCGGACACGATTGATAACGGGCGCATAAGCACACGCTAAACATGATGTCCGGACTACTAGCAGTAAGATAAAGAAGAGAGCCAATCATACCTCGATACTTCTTAGTGTCGACTTCCTTACCTTTCTCATCTTTGTCTAGATGATCGAATGTGCTCATGGGAGTCGCCATTGCTTTTGCATTGTTCATTTCAAATCGTTTCAGCAATTCTTTGCAATATTTGGCTTGGCAAATGAACGTACCTTCTTTCATTTGCTTTACTTGTAATCCCAAAAAGAATGTTAACTCACCCATCATAGACATCTCAAATTCTCTTGTCATTAAATCGGAAAATTCCTTGCATAAGACATTGTGAGTAGCACCAAATATGATATCATCCATATATATTTGAACTAATAAAATTTCATTATTTTTATGCTTAACGAAAAGGGTGGTGTCAACTTTCCCCCTAATGAAATTATTTTCCAATAGAAATTTACTCAATCTTTCATACCAAGCTCGGGGAGCTTGTTTTAAACCATAAAGAGCCTTTTTGAGTTTGAAAATATGATCGGGAGATTTAAAATCTTCAAAACCGGGGGGTTGTTCAACATAAACTTCTTCTTGAATAACACCATTTAGAAAAGCACTTTTCACATCCATTTGATATTAATTGAAATTCATAGAAGAGGCAAATGCGAGAAATAAACGAATAGCTTCTAATCTAGCTACGGGAGCATATGTTTCTTCATAGTCAATACCCTCTTCTTGATTATAGCCTTTTGCTACGAGCCTAGCTTTGTTTCTAGTGATTACACCATTTTCATCTAGTTTGTTTCGAAAAACCCATTTCGTACCAATTATGGTATGATTTTCGGGTCTTGGCACCAAATCCCAAACGTCATTCCGTTTGAATTGGTTAAGCTCCTCTTGCATTGCCAAGGTCCAAAACTCATCCCCAATTGCTTCGGAGATGGTTGTTGGTTCAATTTGAGAAACAAAAGCAGTATGACCTAAGGCGTTTTTAAGGGAGTTTCGAGTACTTACCTTTTCTCCGACGTCGCCAATTACCTGTTCGAGAGGGTGATCTTTGATTGTCCTCCACTCGTTAGGCGTTTTCGTTTCATTCTCCAATTGTGGCGCTTCCTCCGTTGGTTGTTTCAACATTTCGTCTTTATTTTCCTTAGGCGTTTCCTCTTGTATTTTGTCTTTCAAGCTATTTAAAATACCTGCAAGATCAAAACCGGAATCCTTTCTCGCCAAGCGAGCATTATTTTCGGAAAATACAACATGAGGGGATTCCTCCACAGTTTCGGTTCTTTTATTAAAAACCCTATATGCTTTGCTACGTGAAGAATAACCAATGAAAATTCCCTCATCGGACTTAGCATCAAATTTTCCCAATTGATTTTTTCCATTGTTATGAATAAAAACTTTACAACCGAATACTCTAAAATGGGAGATATTTGGTTTCCTTCCCTTGTAGAGTTCATAAGGGGTCTTCATGAGTATTGGCTTTATGACTACTCTATTTAAGATGTAGCATGCGGTACTCACAGCATCCGCCCAAAAATGTTTGGGAATCTTAGCCTCTTCGAGCATGATTCTAGCCATCTCTTCGAGACATCTATTTTTCCTTTCCACCACCCCATTTTGTTGTGGTGTTCGTGGAGCGGAAAAGGTATGCTCGATACTGAGTTCGTCACAAAAGTCCGCAAAGAGATTGTGATCAAACTCTCCCCCATGATCACTTCTAACTGAAGTGACGGTTGTTTTCTTTTCGTTTTGAACACGTTTAAGGAAATATTTAAAATTCTGAAAAGCATCACTTTTATGGGCAAGAAATAATGTCCAAGTAAATCTAGAATAATCATCAACAATCACAAAAGCATAACGATTTCTTCCTAGACTTTCAATGCGAGATGGTCCAAATAAATCCATGTGAAGCAATTGCAATGGTCTAGTAGTTGAAACAATGTTTTTCGATTTGAAAGATGCTTTTGTTTGCTTCCCTTTTTGACAAGAATCACAGATAGAGTCGTTTTCAAATCTCAAATTGGGAAGACCAATAACTAAGTTTTGTGAAATCAATTTGTTCAAAAGATGCAAGTTTATATGTGCTACTCTACGATGCCATAGCCAAGTATCATCCTCTTGCTCATAAGGAAATCCACATATTCGGGTGAGGAATTAGCAAGATCAACCATATAAATATTATCCACTCTAAAGCCACGAAGGATAATTTTGAAATCACTACGTCTAAATACTAAGCATTCATCTGAATCAAATAAGGCAAGATTTCCCTTGTCACATAATTGACTTATGCTCAAGAGATTATGCTTTAAACCTTTAACAAGTAATATATGCTTAATAGAAGAATTTTCAACCTTACCGACCGATCCGATGCCGATAATCTTTCCTTTATTGTTGTCACCAAAAATAACACTTCCTCCTTCTTTGTGTTCTAGTTGAAGGAATTTGGATTCGTCTCCCGTCATGTGCTTGGAGCATCCACTATCAAGGTACCATAGTACACTTGATCCCTTCAAACACACCTACAAAACAAATTAATGCGTTTTAGGTACCCATGCCATTTTGGGTCCTTGAGGGTTAGGCATATCATAATGATGCGATTGAGTGATATGTCTATGTCGTATAAAACATGCAGGAGCAATATGACCAATTCGTCTACAATAATGACAAGTCACGTTGGGATTATGCATCCTTCTAGGTTCATAGTAATTAGACGGACGAAAATTGTTCACTCTATTTTCGACACTATGGCTATTGTGCATTTCATGAAAGTCATTTCTCCTACTATTATGAGCAGCATTTCTAGAATAATTGTTTCTAGGTTGAGGGCCATTTCTAGGTGTTCTAAAAGGTTCAAACTTCCTTCTAGTGTGTGGCCTAGAATATGCATCGTTTCTAGAGTAGTTATTTCTAGGTGGTAAGTCATTTCTAGGTCTTCTAAAGTGTTCAACATTTGGTCTAACATGCATATTGGTTCTAGGGTTGTTATTTCTAGGATGAGCATTTGTTTTATTAATCCTAGGATGAGCCTTAGGCGGTTGGGGTTTGGCTTCAACCTTTTCTTTAGGCTCATTCTTAAAACCTATGCCATGCTTGGTTGACTTCAAATTAACAAGGACCTCATTCAAGTTTTTGTGAGAAGAATTAAACTTATCTAAGGTGCCCTTAAGCCTTTCTACTTCATTTTTGAGATGCATGCAAGAAGTACAATTTCTAATAGAGCTTTCGGGCTTGTCGGCACTTCTTTTTCCGAAAAACTTGTTTTCCTCTTTCAACTTCTCATTTTCTAAAACCAGTTTTTCCAAATCCTTTTCTTTCAATGAGAGTTGTTTTTGAAAATCTTTTTCTTTGAAGAAGCATTTTCTTTTATGCTTTTAACAGTTTTTGAAGCCTTAATAAATTCACTATATAACTCATCAAAAGCATTTTGCATTTCTTCAAGGGAAAAGAAATTTTTAGAAGAGATTTGACATACCTCATCTTGCTTGTCTTCTTGTGCCATAAGACAAAGGTTTGCGCTTTCCTCTTCTTCTCCTTCGCTTGACTCATCTCCGGAGTCTCCTCCTCAAGATATATATGCACGTTGCTTTTTGAAAGGTTTCTTTCCTTTTTGATGTTTGGGCAATTTGATTTGATGTGCCCGGTTTCTCCGCATTCATAGCACTTTATTTGTTCTCCTTGCTTTTTGCCCTTTCGTTCATACTCTTTTCGCATGAACTTTTGAAATCTTTTGATAACGAGTCCAAACTCGTTGTCTCCGTCCTCATCAATTTGCGGTTGGCTTGTGCTTGCCTTTAGAGCGATTCTTTGCCTCCTTTGATCATCAACAAGAGGGTTAAGTATAGTAGATTCATAAGTCTTAAGATTACCTCTTAATGCGTCGATGGTAACATTTGAGACGCCAATGGACTCTTGAATTGCGTCGGCCTTTGATCGCCATGCCGGAGTGAGACTTCTAAGGATTTTTCGGACAAGTTCCCTATCCGTGAAAGTCTTCTTGAGAGCATGTAGGTCATTTACGATTATTGAAAATCGTTCAAACATTTCATCCACCTTTTCACCTTCCTTCATGTGAAATAATTCATAAGCATGGGTTAGGAAATCAATTTTGGCTTCCCTTACCTGGTCCGTACCTTCGTACGTAATTTCCAGCTTGTCCCACATTTCCTTCGCCGTTGTGCAACACGATATTTTCCTGTAATCGTCAGCATTTACAGCACAATATAATAAATTAATTGCTTTAGCATTATTTTGCACCTTTCGGATATCATCCGCGTCATATTCTTCTTCGGACTTGGGAACCCATTCGTTTTCAACCTTTTTGGTTGGAATTTGATTTCCCTTTGTTATCACCTTCCAAAGATGAAAATTGTTTGCTTGAACGAAGATTTTCATCCTCTCCTTCCAGTACGTATAGTTTGTACCGTTGAATAGTGGTGGTCGGGTGGAGCATTGTCCTTCCTCTATTCCTGCAAAAGAGTCACGAGTAGAAGCCATAGAAGTTTCTCTCAAACTGTTAAGTCTTCAGAGAGTTGGGCTTTGATACCAATTGTTAGATAATACGCTTAACGCTAGAGGGGGGTGAATAGCGTTATAATAAAAATTAGCGTAAACTTGCGGAATTTAAAATTTGCAGGAAATAAATAAAGTGCGATAAGTAAGAAAGAACACACCGAAGTATTCTGGTTCACCACAACCCGTGGCTAGTCCAGTCCCCGAGAGACTCTCTCGAGATTTCCACTAACTTGTCAAGCTTCCGGGTGCTTAACAAACCTTTACAACTTGAGGACACACGCCTCAACACCTTTGCTCGGAGATACAACACTCCAAGACTTCAACCAAGGAAACACAAGTTCCTTCTTACAACAAGAGAATAACAATTCTCTTCAAGTGTACAATACACTAAGCACTCAAACAAGACACTCCTTAATGAGTAGAGATGAGTAAAAGAATACGCTCAAGATCACAACAACTTTGAACAATAATTTGGCTCTCAAAAACTTATGTAATGAATATAAAATAATAAGCAATAGCGTATGCAAGCTTTAGCAATTGAATGATCAGTTGTTGTGTGTTATTGTTGTTCAAAAGACTGAATTGAAACTGTATTTATAGTTGAAAAACTTGGCATTACCGTTGCCTAATTGCCAATTAAGAACTGCTGATTTTACTCTGTGACAATCGATTGTCAAGAAGCCACAATCGATTGTTTGCCAATCGTTCCAAAAATCAATCCCAGATTTTACGCGAAACAATTGATTATCCAAGATCAACAATCGATTATTGGCAATGTTCAAAAAATCATTTCCAGATTTTACGTAAAACAATCGATTATACAAAATCAATAATCGATTATTCAGCAACATTCAAAAAATCTTTTCCAGATTTTAATTTCAACAATCGATTATACAAAATCAATAATCGATTATTCAGCAATGTTCAAAAAATCTTTTCCAGATTTTAATTTCAACAATCGATTGTACAAAATCAACAATCGATTACCTGACGGTATTTGAAAATATTTTGGCAACGGTTAGTTATACAATCGATTATACTAAGTTAACAATCGATTATATATCAGTCTTGAAAAATCAATTTAGACACTGCCTCGTGACAATCAATTGTTATATACTCACAATCAATTATTTAATAACTTTGAAAAAGTCTGGAAGACACTGCCTCAGCACAATCGATTGTCATATGTGCACAATCGATTATTTTGTGACTTTGAAAAATCTGATGGACACTGTCTCTTCACAATCGATTGTCATTAACTTCACAATCGATTATTTTGAGCGTTGAAAAACTTTGATGGACACTGCCTTATCACAATCGATTGTCATAAGGTTCACAATCGATTATTTTGAGCGTTGAAAAACTTTGATGGACACTGCCTCATCACAATCGATTGTCATAAGGTTCACAATCGATTGTCATAAGGTTCACAATCGATTGTCATGCAGGTTTGAAAAACCTGATGCTCACTGCCTTAACACAATCGATTGTCATTAGTTCACAATCGATTGTCATGCAGTCTTGGCTTAACATAATCGATTATCATAGGTACATAGTCGATTTTCTTAGTCCAGATTTTAGAGACATGTTTAAAAATTATTTTGACTAAAGTAAATATGCATGATTTAAAATCATTTAGCATTAAATTCAATATGCATGATTTTGTAAAATTAATTTTACGAGAGAAGCCATGTCATGAGTCAAGTTGTCGGATCAAGATCACAATTAAGAATGACTCATGTAGAACTATAAAACTTGGTCTTGTGCTTGAATCTCGTTATATATCAATTGTGCGCTTGTACTTGAACTTCGTCCTATATCAATTTGCGCATCGTTTGTCATTCATCAAAACCTACACATATGAACACACGTTTTAGTATAATGCTTTGAGAACGTGTTTCCAACAATTATGTGACGATCCAAAGGGTCATCACCTATTTCTAAGTGAAATATGTATCTCCGAGGCCTTGAAAACCTTATTTGGATTTTCCTCGATTTGCGTGTGCAGTTTGGACACGTAGACAGAAAGATTAAATATAAAATTCTGTGTAAAATACTAAGTTTTGAAATTAAAATAAATAAATTTGACTCTGTTCAATATTTTGGATAAACGGTACCGGACCCATAATATGACGGTCTCGGAGGGTCGGTAGAAAAATATGGGACTTAGGCATGTCCAAAATCAAATTTTGAGGTCTCAAGCCCGAGAAATAAATTTTGTGTGTAATTGTTTTCAAGAAATAATTAAGGAAATTGAAAATGAAATTTGATTAGAAGACCATGGTATCGAGCCAGTATTCTGGTTTCGCATCCGGTACCAGTCCTATATATGGTTTAAGCACTTTTTGTAAAGTTTGGTTGGAAACAGACGTCGTTTGAAGTATTTTAGACTTAAAATAGAAATTTGATGTTTTACGAAAATTTTGAAGGAATCATGGATTTTGAGGCCTAATTTGATATTCAAGATGTTATTTTTGCGATTCAATCGCACGGATAAGTCTGTATGATGTTTTAGAGGTTGTGTGTATATTTGGTTTGGATCCCCGAGGGCTCGAGTGAGTTTTGGATAGGTGTTAGAGTGTATTTTGTACTTGGAAATTAGTTGGTATGATCTGACCTGCAGGCTTCTCATTGGCTCGCAAATGCGAACATCGTAAATGCGAAGGTTTTCTCGCAAATGCGAAATACCCCAGACTTGAACCTCCATCAAATACGATAATGAACTTCGCAAATGCGAAGGTGCCCATGATGGCCAGGGATCACCAATGCGATAATTTTGTCGCAAATGCGGAACTAGGACTGTCGCAAATGCGAAGTCCCCCATTTTGTTCAGAGTTCGCAAATGCGAACTCACCTTCGCAATTTCCAAGCCCGGAGAGTCGTACGAGTCCTATTTCTCAATTACCATATCTGCAACCTGCATTTTCCTACTTAGCCGAATTTGAACCTCGTTTTTCATATTTCTCAAACTCAAACACCTATAGGCGATTTTCCAAGAATTCTTTCTTCTCCAAATCAATTGTAAGTTAGTTTCTACTCATTTCTTTCAATCATTAACATCATTTAACAAGTTTTAGACATAGAATCAAAGATTTCCATGGGTGAAATTGGGGGTTTTGGGTAGAACCTAGGTTTTTCTAAAATTGGAAATTTAGACCTCGATTTGAGGTCCTATTCCTAAACAAATCATATATTTGGGTTCGTGGGGGAATGGGTAACCAAGTTTTGGTTCGAACCTCATATTTTGACCACGTGGTCCTAGGAGAGTTTTTGTGCATTCTAATTGATTCATTTAGCATCAATTGATGAAATTAAGTAACTTGTGACTAGATTCGAGCGGGTTTGTGATGGAATCGAGGGGTAAAGCTATACTTGAGGCTGTATTTGAGTTTAAGGCCTCGAGGTAAGTGTTTAGTCTAACCTTAGCTTGAGGGATTAGGAGTTGTGTCATATTTTCTACTTGTTTTGTGTTGAGTACGACTTATGGGCATGATGACGAGTATCCATACGTTGGTGTCAAGCATGACCGTGGGTCTTAAATGTATAATTGTGTATTCTTAATTGGTTCTATGAAAGCCTTGATTGTTGATCCTTGATACTGAATATTGGTTTTAATTGTTCCAAGTAAAAGTGGAATAGGATTGGTTGTAGTTGATTTTTCCTTGTCGGGACATTTGATTTGTTGTTATTACTTCCCTTATCGGGAAGTTATCACATTGTTTTGTTCCCTTGCCGGGACTATATTGTGTATTGTGTTGGAAGAAATGAGAGCGAGTGGTATGTCTACCACAAATGATATTGAAATGGGAGCGGGTGGTACGCTTACCAAAAGTGATATTGAAATGGGAGCGGGTGGTATGCCTACCATAAGTGATATTGAAATGGGAGCGGATGGTATGCCTACCACTAGATATTTATTGAAATGGGGGCGGGTGGTTCGCCTATCAGAAGTTATGATGAAATAGGAGCGGGTGATACGCCTACCACAAGATATTGAGAAATGGGATGGGATTGCACGCCTGCAACGAGATGAGCATTGATAGTAAAAGTTGTTTTAACTATTCTTATCCGTGTTAGTAGCTTTTTAGTTGGTTTCATTGTCAGTTTTGACAATCCTATTTATTTTGCTATCCAGAGCATTTTCCCCTCCCCAGTTTAACTTATTTATTTCCTATTATTTCTTTCGCCATATAATATATAACTGCACAAGCTTATCTGGAGTCTGGTCCTAGCCTCGTCACTACCTCGTCTGGGTTAGGCCAGACACTTACCAGCACATGGAGTCGGTTATGCTGATGCTACAATCTATCCTCTTTTGCACAAATCCAAGTGTTGGAGTAGCTTTTGAGCAGCAACAGTAGTCTGGGAGCGAGCCTTCAGTCCCGAGATACCGAGGTAGCCTTGCTGACGTCTGCAGGTCTGGAGTCTCATCGATCTTTTATTTCCTCCTGTTATCTCATGTATTTCGAGACAAACAGTTTACATTTTCTTTAAACAATTGTATCTAGTACTCTTAGTAGTCTGTGAGTGACATGACATCAGTTTTTGGGTAGATATATATGGTGAATTCCGCGTTATTGTTCAGCTTATCTAACTTAAGTCTTCCGCATTAATTTTTATGTTTCCGGAGTTGTTTAATTAATAAACACTTGTCGTTATTTTGGTAAAAATGGCTTACAATAAAGGAGAAGAATATATAAATGTGGCTTGCATAACTTCTAAAAGTAGGTGCCATCACGACTTCCGAGGGTGGAAATTTTGGGTTGTGACAAATTATATTATTTAATTACAAAATGTATGTAATGGTATGAAAATTATGTTGAAATAATGATACACTCCTTTGGTGCACTTTGTTTAATTATGATACATTGAGTAGTATGTTACACGAAAAGTTTTATATGTTAGGACCATGGATTTTGTTTTAATTTTGTCAGTATACAACTTATTATATCTTAATATTGAAAATTAGTTTAGCCCTACTCCCTTACATTAATATACTTCAACGAGTTATAATGGCATATGTTATCACATTGGATGGTTGTAATCATTCGTATGATTTACTTGGTCCAAGTGGAAATTCTCGAAGTCGGGCAATGAGACAGCATAGAAGAATGCATCATTACAGGACTTATTTCTATAATGATTCAGACTCAGAGCCTGAAGTCAACAAGAATATACCAAGAGCGAGGAAAAATGAGTTAAGGGTCGAAGGCACAAATGAAGGGAATGAGAAAAGAAATATAGGGAGCTTAAGAAATTTAAAATGGCCTATGATACTTCCATTCTTGAATATGTACACCTTTTCAGTTAAAAAGAGCTGAATTGTTTAATTACATAAAGGATTAATGATTGGGAAGTGTTATCTATTTTAGCGGATTCTCTTCGAGATCCTTGGGGTGAAGTTTTAACTTTTATTTATCAATGGTATTTGTCTTAGCGCACCTCTTAGAGTATATATGCAAGAGTCATTATTCTATTTGTATATGAATGTCCTCGCAAACATATAAATTGTCATTATGTATTTTGTTTTAGAAATTTAAAGTTTACTGTCTGTCTCACCGGTTACATATATTATTTATTATTTTATATTTAATGGATTGAGACTTGAAATTAAATACATAGTGAGAATTTTTTTTATTATTACTATAATATTATTTACTCCAAGTGAAAATTCTCTAAGTCGAGCAAGGAGAGAACGTAGAAGGATGCATCGTCGCAAGACTTATTTCTATAATTATCCATACTTAGAGCCTAAACTCATCACAAATGTCCCAAGAACGAAGCAAAAATTTCTAACGGCTGAACGAAGGAAAAGAGAAAAGAAATTTAGGGAGTTTAAGAAATTTAAACTTGGTTCTGATACTCCCCTTCCTGAATATGTACGTTTTTTCAGTTAAAAATAGTTAAATTATCTAATTACACAGAGATCACTGATTGGGAAGCATTAGCTATTTTGTGTACTCTCTTCGAGAGCCATAGGGTGAAGTTTTAACTGATATTTATCATGACATTAGGCCTATTACACGTTTTAGCGTATACGTACAAGAGTTAGTATTCTATTGGTATATGTATGTCCTTAAAAAAATGTAAGTTGTTATTTTGCATTTTGTTTTATTGAAATTTAAATTTTATTGTTTGACTCACCAACTACATATATATTCTTTATTATTTAATGGATTGAGACTTGAAATAAAACACACATTGAGAAGTGATTTTAATATTACTTCTGTCTGCGGCTATCTTCTCCTATTGATTAAGCCCTTCAAAGGAATATTTTCAATTTCTTCTTTCTAAAGGCAAGGCTAAGCCATCCGCCCTTCATTGCAGGGCTCCTTCAGGTAGTAATATTTGCTTAACTTCATACCTCTAAGCGCTCGTGACTATCCGATGATAGTCACTTCGCTTTCCTTTTAGACTAAAAAAGGAAAACAGAAAGATTGATGAAAATTCTCACACTCGAGCAAGGTGATAATATAGAAGGATGCATCGTCGCGGGATTTATTTCTATAATGATTCAAAATCGGAGCCAGAAGTCATCAGGAATGTCCCAAGAGCGAGGTAAAATGAGTTAATGGTCGAAGGGCAGAACGAAGGGAAGGAGAATTTTTTTAGGGAGTTTAAGGAATTTAAAATGGACTTCTGGTACTTAAATTCCTTAATATATACACCTTTTTCAGTTAAAAAGAGTTGAATTTTGTTTATTGCATAGAGATTACTGATTGGGACGCGTTAGCTAATTTATTATACTCTCTTCGAGAGCCTTAGGGCGAAGTTTTAACTAATATTTATCATAATATTTGGCTTAGTAACATTTTAGCCTATATTTGCTAAATTTACAACTCTCAATTTGTTGATTTATGTGATAATATCATTTGAAAATTCAAAATATTAATGAGCATTTACTTACAATTACTAAATTATATCCTCGACATGCGTTTATTTTTTTTTAGCCATTCATATTAAAATTCTTTTTGAAATTGATGGGTATGAGGCTGAAGCTTAGCTATACTATCACACTGAAAAGTGTGACTAATTAATCTAAAAATTTAAAGTGTCATACAGATTGAGAGAACAAACTTATTATTACTTAATCATGTCTTCCATACGAATGCTATGTTGCAAGCTTGATAAAGAATAAGGTTTATTCTTGCCTAGAAATGTCTACGTTCTCTCAAGAAGGAACTTTCCAGAAGATAAATCCTAGCCAACCTCAATGCACCCCATAAAATATTTCTCACAAAAAACGGTTTTGCTACTAAAGACACAACCTCAACCTCAATCAAATCTCCTTACCTCATTTAGGTTGTTAGGAAATCTCCTTACCTCATTTAGGTTGAATGCTAAGCTTGCTAATAGATGGAGCTCAAATAGCGCGTTTTGAGACTTCATAATACGGTAAAGCGTGAGATTTGCGATTCTATGAGAGTACGGTACAATCTTTTGTAAAGAATATTATACGGATTTTTCCCTACTTCGATCTGTTGTTATCTGATTTCTCGTAGTTGTTATGTGTTAGAGGGATTGTCAAGAGAAACGGCTCAGGTATGTTAAGGCTATCAATTTTTTTTTCATGATTCATACGATACAAATGAAACGAGAAAATGCACAACTATAAATGACTATATTCATAGACATACTAGAGGTTTCTATGTTCTTGATTCCCCATATGTCTTATTACTTTATCATCTATTCATGGGTCTCAGAAATTACGTAAGTTGATAAAGTTTGTTTCATGATATTAATCAAAGGTACAATGGTCTTACGATGTTCCGAGAGATTTTATTGATGTACTTCTCATGAATTGCATTCATCTATATATGTACATTGACCCATATATGCGTATATATGTATATATATGTATATGGAATATGGAAAAAGGTTACGCAGTTATATACGCACCATCACCTGATCAGTTGGTATACATTGATGATTTGCCCACAGTGTCCGAGATGATATAATGCGATGCCCTCAGAGGCTTGATGATTTTATGAATGCATATACCCATGCATGGTATGAGATTTATATGCATATACAAGATATTATAATATTAAATCGTTCACAAAGCTATTAAGATATACATATTGAGTCTTTTACTCCATATTTCTCTCATATCTTTGGTTTAGTGATTTTTATTCCTTACATACTTGGTAAATTATTTATACTGACATCCCTTTTGATTACGGACACTACATATCATGCCCGCAGATCCCGATAGACAGGTTGAGAGTCTTCCAAGTAGGCTATCAGCTCAGAGGAAGATGTTGGTGCGCTCCGTCTGATCAGGAGTTACTTATTTGGTTAGTATAATTTAAATATGTATTGATTGGTATTTCGGGGCCTTGTTCCAACCTTACTCTTGATTGTATAAGAGAAGTACGGATATCAGGATCCGAATGGGGTTGGAGTGACCCAAAATAGTGGATGGATTATTTGCATTAGTTGATATTTCCAAATGATATTGCAGATATGCTAATAGATCTCTTTGTGAGATACCCATATGGTGCACTCTAGAATAGTACATCTAGATATGAGAACTACCAAGATAAGTACTAAGCCTGGAAGGGATAAATATTATCTTAATGTGGCTCTCATCCCTAGTAAAGAGAGAATGTTACGCAATTCGAAGAGCCAGTGGATGGAGGAAAAGGGAGCCAAAAGAAAAAGAATAGTTTGTTGAAGTTTTCAGAATAAAGTGATAGACGGAAATATTAGCAGGGAAATAAGAAGAGAGTTATGCAGCATTATGAGTAAAAAGTTATACATGGATGACATTGGTAGACAAAAAAAGAGAGAAAGTATTACATATTCTATAGTCAAGTGAAAGAAATGATGAGATGTGACATGCCTTGAGATAACAAAAGAGTATAGGCCATACAATCATATCCTCATTTCAAGAAATAAGTTCGTTACTCCGACGTGATTACAAAAAGGAAAAGCTAGACCCAGAGTAATAGAAATCAGTATGGACTGGTGAGAAGATAAACTAAACATGCATTAGGGACTGAGGTAATTTGATAATAGTCGGCATCACGAGAATTTCAGAGATTGCGTTACAACGATAATAGAATGGGAGAAAGAAGAATACCTTTAAAGGTCATTTAGGAAGACGCTTCCGTAAAGCAAGCAATGTGAGAAAAGCTTAAGGGACTATATGTGACAATTACACTAGATTTCACCCGTGTGAGTAAGGAATTTGTTATCCTTAGTATAGAAGGATTACCGCAAGGCGAGTAAGGGTCATCGATGATGTAAAAAGACATAGTCATGACCCAAACTACACAGTCGTGATGGCGCCTATCTTAGTACTAGGTTAGCCGACTCATTATCCAAAACACGAAATACTCCATTTTTTAAAATATATTTTCAAACTATTAAATCATAAAATTTTTCATAAAAATCCAAAACAAAGAAAAATGTGGAAATAAAAGTCCGACATCGGGTGTCATCAGTCATGAGCATCTGCAACACAAGTCCTAATATGCTAAGACAAATACACTTTAAAAAAAATCTAATAAATAGTTAAAAGGAGATAGGAGGGAGAAGGACAAGTCTGTGATCGCCATGCAGCTACCTTGCCAACTCCAAGGATTCGCTATGGATAAATCACCCTCGCTCGAACGTCCAATAACACCTAGATCTGCACACAAGGTTTAGAGAGTAACGTGAGTACACCTAATCAGTAAGTAACAATCATAAATAAAGGATGAGTAGTATTGACGAGCAGTAAAATATATAAGGATCATATTATGAGATATCAGTGAAATAATAAGCTTACAAATTTAGTATTTGAGTCAAATCATCTCGTGAGTTTTAGTTTTGATCCAAATCATTTATAGATATTTTTTAACAATTTCAGTAGAGGCTCAATGCAAAAATAGAGTGAAGATAATGAATTCATAAACAACACATCGAGCAAAATATCACTCATAAACAACCCATCGAGGAAGCCACACAGTCACTCATAAATAGCCCCTATGGCATACCTCACCATCACTCATGTCTCCAGTTACTCATCATTCAGCACACGACACTTGCACTTAGTAGTACATGCGCTTGTTGGGGGTGTATACAAGTTCCGAGGTCTCCATTAACCCAAGAGCTATAACAAACTAATCCAGTGTGCAACCCGATTGTGACGATCTGGCCCATCGTCACGTAAGTTACCACCATGTTTCCCCCTTATGGTGTTGCTTCATGTCTCAATATCAGTATTAGAGTTGGTCAGGTATAATTGATTTGGTTTTGGGTTGAAAATAAGGCACATAGACTCTTAGAACGAAGCTTATATTAGAAAATTCAATCGGAAGTTGAATGTGTGGTTAGAGTGATCGGATTTGAATTATGGTGGTTCGGGTAGCTTTGGGGGATGATTTGTGACTTAGGAGTGCGATCAAAATTGAATTTGGAGGTCCGGTGTAGAATTAGGCTTGAATTGGCAAAATTTGAATTTTGGCGGATTCCGGTTGATAGGTGAGATTTTGATTCGAGGGTCGGAATGGAATTCTGAGAATTTCAGTAGCTTCGTTAGGTGATTTTGGATATGTGTGAAAGTTTTCAGGTCATTAGGACGTCGTTTTGTTGGGTTTTTGATCGAATGCGAGTTTCGGAAGTTTTAGTTTAACTTTGGCTTGAATCCGTCGTGATTTGTTGATTCATGTTAATGGACGTGTTTTGATAATTGGAACAAGTTTGAATGGGGTTTTATGATGCATTGGTGCTTTTGGTTGACGTCCCAGGGTCCTTCAGGATGATTTCGAGTGTTCAAACAGACTAGTTTTGGCCTTGGGAGATAGCAGATTTTTGTTGTTGGGTGTTGCAGGCTTTTGTTCATCACGTTCGCGTGAGGAGTGACGCGATCGCGTAGTGTATTTTGAGGGGCCCTGGGATTTTAACTTCACATCATGATGGAGAGGCCCGCGATCGCGTTGATGTGGAATCTTGTTGATCGCATTTGCATGAAGCGGTGACGCGTTCGCATAGGCCAGAGAAGTGGGCCATTGCGTTCGCGTTGTGGTTGTCGCGTTCACGTAAGAGAGACTGGAGCCCAGTTCAGTTAATGCATCACGTTCACGATGGTAGTTCCGCGTTCACGTGAGAGAGGCTTGATGTGCATCACGATCGCGGGCAAGGAGCCGCGATCGCGTATGGTTAAATCTGGGCGACAGAAGGATTTTTACATAATATTTCATTCGCGAGCCTATTTTATTTTCTTCCATTGTTGAGAGATTTTGGACCATGGGAGAGCGAATATAAGAGGGATTTGAAGAGGAATGATTGGAGGTAAGATCTTTGAACTTAAAACTCGTTTTTATTGAGAAATCTACCTAGAAATTCACGGGAATAAGCCTAAAATTGAAGAGACATGGCTTGAGTTTTTGATATTTCAAATTGGAAATTTTATAGGTCGTTTAAGCTAGGATTTGGGAGTTCTTGGTATGCACGGACTCGTGGCAAGACGAGGATTCTGAAAATGTAACTTTCATAATTTTTCGAGAAGCGGGCCCGAGGCTCGGGTTTGCTAGTTTCGAGATTTTTATATATTTCGATTGTTTTCGATTAGGTGTTGTCCCATTAGCATATTATGATATATTTGTACTAATTTTGGCTAGATTTGACGCACGTGGAGGCCTATTTGAGGGGCAAAGGCGTCTCAAGTGAGGAATTTCACCGGTTCGCGGTGAGTAATACTTGGGAATGATATCATGAGGGTTTGAAACCCCGGATTTGCACATCTTAGTGCCATATTGTGGCGACTTGCACGATGGACCTGAGCGTGGGGTAGAGCATCATTGGGAATTGTGACTTGGTCCGTCCCGGTGGTTGGTTTTTAACGCAAAATTATAAATGATTTGTTGTTATCATTATGTCTTGGGTTCATTGCCATACTTGGGGTTTATTGCCAATTATTTGAACTCTTTATGAACTATCATCACTATTTTCCTCACTATTTGAAATATTATTTGAACTCAGTCCATGTGATTCGCACTGTTTCATGAACTCAGCTATATTTTTCTCAAACTTGGAGTTTAAACTGATATTTGAACTATTGTTTGAGCTGAGTATTATTGTTTTTATGGATGCCCGAGGGGCTTTTGACTATTTTGGATTTATCGAGGCTGAAGGCCATATGTGAGGGCATGAAGAGTGATGTAAGGAGGCTTTCAAGCCTCGAGGGTTATGTGTGCATATGCATATACATTCATGGATCGGACTGCACGCCGCAGTAGCATATTGCATGGATCGGACTGCACGCTGCAGTAGTATATTGCATTGATCGGACTGCACGTTGCACTATTATTGCACTTGGGAAGTAGGAGCCCTTCCGGAGTCTACAAACCACCAGTGAGCGCAGGGTACCCATGGATCGGGCTACACGCCGTAACGGTCATGTGCATTGAATTGCATTCATGCATTTACTTCTGTTTGTACTATGTGGCATGACATTTAGCACTCATATATCATTGGCATACATACTGTTACTTGCCTTGTTGACTAGATACCCTGGTGTTATATGTTAAGGAATGTTGTGCCCAAGGGGCATACTTATGAGCCGACTTGTTCTATATGATATAGCATCCGTATGTTGGGTTATTGAAAATAAAAGGGATATTTGTAAAAGAGACTTTGTAAAAGAGATTTTGAACTGATCTTGAGATTTTCTAAAAGGATTTTCACAGTATTTAAGTTTTTCTCAAAGGGGTTGTACAGTCTATTATATCATTTTGGTGTGACCATACATGTTTTCTTATCGCTAAGATATTATTCTCTCTTATTAGCTCTTAGTTGGAAGTACTCACTTTACTCCCTGCACCACGTGTGCAGATTTATGTATTCTGGAAGTTTAGCTGAGATAATTGCGGCTTTAGAGTTTATTTGGAGTTGTCGAGGTAGCTGTCTTACGTTCGCAGGACCCGACTCTTTCCCTATTCCCTTATTATTATTTCTGGAGTTTTGAAAAATTGTATTACTGGTCTTGTTACTCTGTATTTTAGAGGCTCTAGACTCGTGACCCCCAGGTCATTGTGAGATTATCTAGTTTGGTTTCCATCTATCAGTTAAGATTTTTGTTTTATTATCGATATTGATATTTAATTAACTGATTTTGAGATTCATGCTCGGGTTAAGAGTGTAAGCGGTCGGGCTTACCTAGTAGTTATGTTGGGCGCCATCACGATCAAGATTGGGGTCGTGACACTGATCCCATATCACATCCACAAAAATCAGTCCCTCGGCCTTACTCAGTCATAAACCTCACAAGCCACTCGGGCATTTCAGTAAAATCAGGGAAATCCAGCCCAAAACAATATTTATGTGCATCAAAACAGAGTAATGTAGCTGAATTATGCAGTAATTAAGTAAAAGCATGACTGGGTATAGGTTTCAAATCAAATCAGCGAGAGGATATTAAGAACATGCCCCTGAGGGTCCAAATAGTATTGGCACGAGGCCCAAACATGGCATTCAATGCAAATTATAAGAATTATTTCTGAACACATTGATATTATATAGCTTTCAACAAAATACGCAACTCTACAGTTACTACGGGATGGACCAAGTCACAATCCACAACGGTGCACGCCCATACGCTCGTCACCTAGCATAGGCGTCACCTCCAAGTAGTAAAACAATGTAAAATCCAGGGTTTTAAAGCCTTAGGACTAGATTTACAATTGTTACTTACCTCAAAGAAGCAAAACCCTAACCATGGTGCCATTGCCCCTCGACTCGGCCTCCAAATGCTCAAAATCTAACCAAAATCAGTATATTATCATCAATTTACACTAAAGGAATGAATTCCACATGAAAATTATGAAATTAGACCAAAATTCCGGAATTTGGCTCAAACCCAGCCCTGGGCCCACATCTTGGAATCCGACAATAATAACAAAACCAGAAAGCCATTCACTCACGAGTCTACCCATATCAAATTCACCAAAATCCGACATCAAATGGCCATTCAAATCCCCAAAATTATCTCTCCAATTTTTTTCCGTTTTCCCCAATTTTCACCAAAAATTCCTAACTTAGATGATAAAAATCAAGACACAATCATGGAATTTAACCAAAATAAAGTGAAGAACACATACCCCAATCACATCTCTGAAAATCTCCTCTACAATCGCTTTCTCCCAAGCTCTCTATTAATTTTGGAATTATGAACTCAAACCCTCATTTTGAACTTTAAACATTCTGCCCAATTATTTCCTCAATAGCGATTGCGCAAACACCCTGGCGATCGCGAAGAAAAACTTCACTGACTCCTGACTTTACCCTACACAACGCGAACACGATGTTCTGCCTCTCTCGTATTTATGATCATGGACCACTGATCACGTCCGCGATGAACAAACGTGTAGCCCTAGCTTTGGTCCACTTAACTCTATGCGAACGCGACTTAGCCTACATGCGATGCATTACTTGAGAAACCTACCGATCACATCCCTCTCTTTGCAAACTTGAAGAAAATTTTGAGTGGTCTCCAAAATTTCTCTACGCGATCCAACGAAAGATCTTCCGTAACAGAAATACCAGCTAAATCCGCCAACTTTTCAAGTCGAAAAATGTCCCGTTGAGCATCTGAAACATACCCTAGGCCCTTGGGAGCTCAACCAAACGTGACAACTCATCCCATAACATCACTCAAACTTAGACGAGCCTTTGAATCACTCAATAAAATACCAAAGCACCAAATTACCCTCAGATTCAAGCCTAAGAACTTATAAACTCTCAAATTTCACAAATGATGATGAAACCTATCATCACCTCCGAATGACCTAAGATTTTATACACATATCACAAATGATACTATGAACCTATTCTAACTTCCGAAAGTCCATTTCGACCCCGATATCAAGATTTCCACTGCCGACTAGAAAATGCCAAATTTCCAATTATTTCAATTCAAGCGTAATTCTATCACGGACCTCCAAATTACATTTCGAACACTATCCTAAGTCCAAAATAACCTAACGGAGCTAAGCGTACAATCATAATTCCATTCGAGATCATTTTCACATAAGTCAATATCTGGTTGAATTTTCTAACTTAAACTTCTAAACTGAAGACTAAGCGTCTCATTCCACACCAAAACCACTCTGAATATGAACCAACTCGCATAATACGATAAAATACAGTTGAAGAACACATAAAGAAATAGGAATGGGAGAAACAGGGCTATAATTCATGAAACGATCAGCCGGCTTGTTGCAGACGCTAAAGATGAAGAGGTAAAACATCTATAGGTAGATCGTCGTAGCTTAGTACTCCCCTAAAGGGGGAATATGGAGTGATGTGGCATTAATTGGTTCTAGTAATTATGAAGTGGTAAAGGAGAACTGCGATAAAAGTGAAAAAGGAATGCGCTTGCACTTATTCAAATCCTACAGATATGCTATAATTTCAGAACATTATGCAAACACGACGTCAATGAGAGGAAGTATAAGTTCCTACCTGAGATGTTATTGATTAATAAGGAGCTAGTGCGAGAGGTTAGTTAGGACAAAGGAAATAACCTAAGAAATCTTTCGCAGAATATTGATATCAGAATGAGCCAACGAGTAGTTAGTAGTTGATATAGGAAGAGCCTCGTTATGGCTAGACAAGAGGATATTGAAAAATCAACAAATTGTGCAAGATAAACATAGTGAACCACAACATAGGGAGTTCAGTCTCACAGATACGAGATCATAATTGTTGTGAAAAAAATTTGGATAGGAGTTGGAGTAACTAAAGGTACCGTATAAGTTTTACGGAAATAAAAGAGAGTGCCACTAGGAAGACAGTCAAAATATCAGTACAGAAGCAACCCTACAAATATAAGGGCATGGAATTAAGTAGCTCCAAATAATTATAGGAAAGGAAGGACATCAAAAGGTCCGTCGAATATACAATATAATAAGCTCACAACTTTACAAGAGTCAGAGGATCCTCCACAAGTATTATAATAAAAGGCTAGTTGAGGAAGTAAGGAAGAAGGCTTCAACCTAAACTCAGCGACCTAAAAAGGAAATTGTCTTATAAAAATAATCTCACAACAACGTTGTATGCACTCCATAAGAAAGTGGCACCACAGTGGCTAATGAACGGGAAGCAAAACCAGAAGTAATATTCAGGATCATGAGTTGTATGGAATTCCAATATGTATGGGCTCTAAGATAAGTTAAGTATGCACGCAACAAGGGGCAGAAAGACGATGAAAAGTAATTGCATATGTTTAAGGAAAGCTGAGAAGGAACGAAAGGAATTATTCGATCAATGATTTGAAGTTAGTTACATTATGAATGCACTTAAGATTATAGAACATTATCCATGTAGCATATACGTTGACAATCATACAATCACAGAAGATTTCAATACAAGTTAAAAGAAAGAAGTCAATCTAGGCCATAGACAAAGGATTAAATTGTTAGAAAATTGTATCTTGGATATTCCATAGCGTCCATGAAGGGCTAAAGAAATAACTAATTCCATGAGTTGTAGATCGGAAGACAACTTAAGCCTACATAATGGTTGATCAAAGGGAAGAGGAAACTAAAGAGTTACATCAACTATGTAAATTAGGAGTTTAATTATTGGACCCATAAAATTATAGGAATCGTGGTTGAGAACATGGAAAAATAACTCTCAATATCTTAAAAATAAGAGAAAAAGTACAACAACCATATTCTATAACGGCTCCACGATAAAGCCAGTTATAAAAGTACCAACCTCATAAGAAGTCAGTACGAAGCGCCCATTGGATTATGTATGCACCAGAGGTGCACGTATTACAATAGAGCTTCAAGTTATAGACGTGAATTATACCTATGTGGAACAGATGTCATGAAATAAGTAAAAAGATACGATGCAAGGTTTTAAGGTAGTAAGGTAAAGGTGAACGACGTACGAAATACTCAAATGTAGAAAGTTGTGACTAGTCCATACATCAGATAAAAAGCTAGAAGCATGGGGATTCAGTACCCAGGAATAATAGCAGCATCGTTAGTAGCATATCTTGCAGCCTATGGTTTCTAGGTACCAAAAGATATAGCTAAAAGAGTAAAGAAGAGTTAGAGACGATGTGATGTCTCGCTTGATGTTCCAGAATAGCATTAGGAAATCTATGTGCAAGCAAGTTGAAGGAAGATTACGAATAGTATAAATAGATACGTATAGGTCACAAGCTAAAGTATAGTAAAGCGACATGGTTTTATGATAGGAGTAAGGATGAGAAAGGGCGAGTGAGAAGGTGACGAGAATGGATAAGTCCTCGGGATTAAGCTCATGAAAACAAGAGAGCTAATGGTTTCTCTAAGTTAAAGAAAGTTCAGTATAGCCTGAATGAACTCAAAGGATTCTAAGACTATTGTCATCTATAATAAATGAAATGATGCCCTAGTAGTGGAAAAAGGGTGTGATTGTGATAGATAAAGGATGACGTTTGGGCCTTGGATTTAGTAATGATTTGAAGAAAAAAAGGGGATTTCATGAATTGTACATGATTGAAATACCCACATAAGGTGAATCACATTGAGATGTTATGAAATACGGTTATGGAAGTATAGCATCACCCCTAGGTGTCAGAAAAATCACTTCAAATATTCCTCAATGTAGCATGAGCCCTAGTGATTACATAAGAGGTTTCAAGTTACCGGTAGTAGATTATGGATCAACGTTAAGCTGAATCGACAATAGATGTATAAAGTTCCAACGTATAAGAGGAGATAAGGATTCCATCGTTTAGATGAATAGTAATTAAGAAGCATTAAATGACTGCCTAGATGCAATAAAGTCAAACGGATGGATAAAGGGATCTATGAAATAAGATATATATTCATAAGTTCGACAAAGTACTGAGAGAAGAACTTCAGTATACCTATAGATTCCAGAGTGATATCTTATCTATATATGTTTGCAAAGTGTGGCCTAAAGATTTGCTAAAAGCTGGAGGAAAAAGCAGAGAAGACCATAGGCGCATATACAAAGTCAGAGTCATGCAAGCTGCATGATAGGAGGTAGCAACCATTACGAGATTGGAAGAATTCCGACCACAAGTCGTGGTATGAGAAAGAGGCCTAAAGAGGGGAATGCCCTAGACTTTGGAATTATTCATAGAATAGTTGCTTAGATGGCAAAGAGAGTACTAGAGTACTTGGAAGACATAAATTATGAAAATGATAAGTACATCAATCAATATTCGAGGACGAATGTTCCAAAGGGGGAAATGATGTTATATCCCATATTTTTATGCGTGAAAGTATTCCATAAGTAAATTGATGGAAGTTCGAAAATGAGATGTTACATCCTTCATTTTTTATATGTCAAAGTTTCGTCATAAGTTAATCGGCATAAGTTCGGGAATGAGATTATTTTAAGGTTATAAGTATTATGCTATTTATAACAAGTGATAAGTAAATCCGTGAAGGTGAAAGGGAAAAATATCAAAGAAATAAGTTCTGTTGATGTTTGACAATTTAGGATAAAATAAGGTCCGTACTTTAATGTCCGGTATATATAGACTAGTTCCATATAAGGTACCATATAAGGTACCATATAACCATAATAGTAGGGTGCATAAAATGTATCAAAAGTGAGTAATATTTTAAGTGATTTGAGATAATTTTTAATTATGTGAAATATTAAATAATTACTGATTAATAAAGGATTAACAAATTAATTAACGAATTAAGTGGATGATTATTGGATAAGGACTAACCCCTTAACGTGGCTGACCACAAAGTCGCAACATATGACTCTTAAATCATTCTTCAAGGTGGCATTTTAAGAGATTTGGGTGGCCAACTAAGACACAAAGTAGGGCCCACTCCCAAAGGTTAAGAAAGCCTTTATAATTTATTTTTGGAATCTGTACAATGGCAAAGGAAGCTTCGGCAACTCATTCAAAATGTTATAAACGTGACTTTGCTACCAAAAATCATATGAAACTACGTGATGTCATAATAATGAGATTTTACAATTTTAAGGAAATATGGTGCAATCTTTCTTAAAGAGGGATTGTTAAGAGAATCGGCTCAAGTATGTTAAGGAGATCCCTTCTTTCTTTTTGGTATGATATATACGATACAAACAAAACGAGCAAATGCACAACTTCTATAAATGTATCTATTCGTAGAAATACTAGAACCTACGTTATTGATTCCCTATATGTCTTATTATTCTATTGTATATTCATGCGTCTCAGAAATTATATAAGTTGATAAAGTTTATTTCATGATATTAATTAAAGGCATAATAGTCTTATGACGTTCCGAGAGATTTTATTGACGTACTTCTCATGCATTGCATTCATTTATAAATGTACATTGACCCATGACCAGATGATATTATATACGCGTATATATGTATATGAAAATTCGGGAAAAGGTTACGATATTATATACGCACCACCACCTGATCGGCTGGTATAAGTTGATGATTTGTCTACAATACCGAGATGATATGATGGGATGCCATCAATGGCTTGATGATGTTATGAATGCGTACTCCCATGCAAAGTATGACATTTATACACATATGCACTACATTATAATATTAAATGATTCACAGAGCTATTCAGATATGCATGATGAGTCTTTTACTCCATGTTTCTCTCATGTCTATGGTTTATTGATTTTCATTTCTTACATACTCGTACATCATTTGTATTGACGTCTCTTTTACCTAGGGATGATGCGTTTCATGCCCACATTTCATAGTAGACAGGTTAAGAGTCCTCCAAGTAGTTTATCAGCTCAGCGGAAGATATTGGTGCGCTCTATTTTCTCCGAAGTTGCTTATTTAGTTAGTATGATTTAGACATGTATTGATTGGTATGTCGGGGCCTTGTCCGGCCATATGAAGTTTATGTACTTTTAGAGGCTTGTAGACATATGTCATATTGTATGAAATTGTCGGCCTATGTTTAGTGTACGAGTGATTATTCTGGCCTTATATGCCTGTATGTAATATGTATAAGTCAGTGTATCAGGTTGTGTCATTTGATGTCGAGTGTTCTCTCTTGTTTTATTCTTGTTACCTCATAAGGCGCTTCTGGCCCATTTACAATGTTTATGTAACGAGAAACATTACGTTGGTATTCGGTTGAGTAAGGGCACCGAGTGCCAGTTGCAACCCATCGGTTTAGGTCGTGACAATTTTGGTCTAAAGTAGGGTTGCGCATTATTTGGATCAACTCGAAAATCTGATCCGTGTTATTCGAATTGGATTTTAGTCTTTTGGATAAAACTTCGGATCTTTAATTTAATTATTTTGGATATTGAATGGAATACGATTTGACTCAATTTATATCCAAATTGTTCTGAAACCCAAAATTAATATTTTACATCTAAAAGTGATGTGCGCCCTTTTAAAAATTCTAAGGTTTCTTTGCAATTTCTTTCAACGTTTTTATCTTTTTCTTTCCTTTCAATATTATAAGTAAAGGATATGGAAATGAATGAGTTTTGCTACTAAAAACGGTAGGAGATAGCATATTAAAATTATTTATTTTCGCATCTTAATAAGGCATACAATCCGAACCTTACATATAAAATATTATCCGATCCAAACATCAAAATCCGATCCGAATTTACTTTGGTTTGGATTTGAATTGCAATATACATAATCCAAAACCCAAAATTATAATTTAAATGGTCCTAAATCCGATTTGATCTGATCCATGGACATGCCTAGACTACATAATAGATTTTCATAAAGGGCTGTTAAGTTTAACCTGTCGTCTCAAGTGTAACTCATATGACAACCCTAATATATTAAGGACCATATGGTTATGATCATTAAAGCAAAAATTTACTGGCATTAAATGTTTATACTAAATTATTTTTTGATAACAACTATAAAATATTACTATAACAAACAAAATTAATACACCTAAGGAAAATCTTGTTTTACCAAAAATGTGGATCTTGGTTCGAATTATCAAACATATATTAATAAGGGTCAATCTTAACTAATAATAATATCCCTAGATAGAATTCTTAAAGAAGTAGTAGATATTACGTAGGTATGGTTGGACAACGGTGGTAGCACACAATAAATATTCTAAAAATTAGAAGCAATAATGTAGCATTCAATATTAATAAATAGCAATAAATGACATTTAAATAAATAGAATGAAAGCGGAATGAGTGGATATTTTCTCTAACAATGATGAATAATAAATAATCCTTTGAATATTTGAGTTATTCTTGGCGAAAAGGCGATATTTGTATCTTAGCAAAGATCTGATTGTCTTTCTCAAGTCAAAATATTTTTTTTACAAATGAATATCACATGTCTCCGATCATTGTGTCTTTCTTTATTTATAGGGAACCTGCGCCTCAGAAACCCTAATAGTACAAGTGTAGAGAATATCCACTAGAATATTATCTTTAATATCTTATCTTGAAATTAGCCGTTATAACTCTATCAAAGGTACTCGACCTCATCCTCGACCCTTGTTGACTCTTCGACTTTGATCCTTGTTGACTCTTCGACTTCGACCCTTGTTAACTTTCGACCATAGACTTCGCCACGACTTGGAAACTCTTCCCTAGTACTATCTTGGCTTAAATATTCTAAAGATAGATTTTGACGCCTACAGTTAGTCCTTCTACTTATTTTGGTTGACTTTTGGCGGGGTCGAGGAGCGAATATTGTCCTTTGTGGTCGATACGAGCGAGCGAGTTATGCAGGTCACAATTGTTGCGACGACCTGGCAGCATGGCCCTACGTGGGCCACACATTTCAAACGCTTCAATTCTTTTGAGCAATTTACTAGAATTATGATGTCCACGAATTAGGATAAGGTCATGACGTCATGAATCATTATGATCCATATTCTTGATTGTTTCTTTGTTTAGCATGTGACTTATGATTAAAAATGTCGCTTCAGTTTCAATACGAGTAATGGTGAGCCGTTTTTGGTTCTGGTGCTATGACTTCTATAAATAGAGGTTTTTGGACGCGATTGTGAGGTTTAAGTTTTTTTTGTTTTGAAACCCCATCTTTTTCTCTTGCTCTCTTCTTGCTTAAAACTTCTCTTCTCTATTCCAGTGATTTGTATTGTTCTTAACTCTTCCTTGTTTGATACCTCTCTTTACTACATTGAACTATGTATAGCGCATCTTCTGAGTTTGGTGAAGGAAGCTATGGGGTCCCCTTGGCAGTGATATTTCCAATCCTCGAGGAATCTGTTCCTGCCACTGTTGAGGATGGAACTTCCCCGTCAATAGAAGAGATAATTTCACGCAACTCTAATTCCAGATTTGATTTCATAAAACCACCTGATGCTGAACTTGGTGCTTTTCGGCTAGTGATGACAGTGAAGGAATTGGAAGATCATAAGGCTAAATTTGGCCTTCCCAATCATATTGAGTTAATTCCGGTTGGGTGGTATATTGTGTAGATTCACCATCTTGGGTATTGCGTCTTCTACGCCTATCCCTTTCAAATCGTCTATTCCCTTCCTTTCCTACCGTTTGTTGAGGAGTTTTGTCGTTATTATGGCGTTTGACATATCAGCTCGTGCCATACGCTTACAAGCTTATAAATATGCTTACTAGATTTTTCGAGCTAGACGAGGTCGAGTTGACAATTTGGCACTTAATACATCTATTCGCCCCTAGCTATTATAAGGGAACAATGTGAAATATTCGCCGGCCGGAGGAGGGAGTTCCTGATGGTAAAGATGGATGATAAAGCTAACCATCAATTCTAGTTCAACTTCTTTTTTGTTAGAACCAAGGACGTGGTGGCCAATGTCAGCAGCTTCCCTGAGACTTTGAATTATACTCGTAATTACCTAATTTCCCTGTTTGTAGGTATCTTATTTTTCTCTTGTGCTTGATCGTGGGTTTTAACATCTTGTCTTCTTCTCATGCAGCCAGGACCTTGCCTCCTCCTTTGGTCGCTCGCATTTCTGACTGGGCCGATCGGCTCCTCCCTCACATCGTAGGGATTCGTGAATGGCTAAGATTTTTCAAGAAGTTTGGGCATGCTTTCCCTTGGACTGCTAAGTCCATTTTACCATTTTTTTCTTTACCTTTGCCGACTTTTTCCTTTCCTTATATTCTTATAGATTTGGCTAGGCTGTCTTCGAGGAGGTTGAGAGCTCCCTCATCCTCGTTCCGGAAGATGAAAGCTACTACTTCCTTGGATCCCCCCCTTCTTTCACTGCGGTTGACCCTACTTCTATCCTAGTTCCTCCTGTTGTTCCGCCCAAGCCTATCCCTCCTTCATCCATGGTGACTTCGTCCATAGAGTCCTCGACTTCTCCCTGATATGCCCTCACAGATGAGGATGATGAAACTTTTTCCGGTGATGAAAACTCGATGCCTATAAGAGGAGGGCCGTGGACGTCGGGGGAGAGAGGTGAACAACTGTCAATGTAGAAAACTATGGTTTCGTTCTTCTAGAGAAGACCATAGTGCATATTTGGGAGAGCGCAGAGGCTCTTCCTGAGGCTACTTGTTTGGAGGATATATATATACGACCTGTGGGGTATGCAGTTGAAGGCGTATGGGGAAGTGGCGGCCGTGTTCTTCTAAGACGCGAAGAGGTCTCTTCTTTCGAGGTTACGATGGACATAACTTCTCCGACTGATGATAGAAGGAAGGCTATTGCCGAGGAGGATATTGGATCGAATTATTACATGGATGTATATGAGATGAGGATGATCGATGAGGGGCTTACTCAGCTTGAAGTGAGGTTGGAGAGGGTTCAAGGACTATTATGAACCGAATGCACCGTAATCTTCTCGTAGATACCGAGAAACTTATCCCCTCCCTTGTCCCTCTTAGATATAATATTGAGGGTACACCCTCAAGACTATGAATGACAATAACCTGTTAAATAACATTGCTGGCTGGCCTCGCCCTTCATTTTTAAATTCAGAGTGCTCGTAGGGAGCAGAGCCGTAAAGAAATCTATGTGAAGTTGAAGGACAAGTACTTCAGAGTTCTTGAGAAGTACCGGGAGCTTTGGTGGGAGCTTTGTGATAGCAACGATGTGCGCCAACTGAGGGAGGACTTGAAGGCTAGAGATGAGGAGCTGGTGCAGATGGTAGGGAAGTGCAGCATCCTAGAGGGGACATTGGCTAGTAAGGAGGAAGAGCTCGAGCTCATCAATGGGGTCGAAGCCTGGTGTATTGATCTCTAAGTTCAGGTGATTTTGCTGTGAGCCCAGCTTGAGAAGTTTCAATGCAGGGCAGAGGCTCTTAGTGGCGAGGTCATCGAGAAGAAGGAGAATCTAGAGAAGGTAGAGTCCGCTTGGTTGGGGGCTTTGAGGAAGGCAGAGTCTCTTTAGGTGGTGATCCAGACTCTCTGTTCCAAGCAAAAAATGAATTAGCAATGGTGAGGCTTAAAGAAGAGCAGATCAATGAGAGGATTGAAGAGTTGGAGAAAGAGACATCTGGCCTCTACGATCGAGTTGCTGCTCTGAAGGCCGAGAAGGCCTAATTAATTGCACGATCGTCCTCCTTCAGTATTTCAGATATTCCCAATGTTCCTCGGGAGTTATATGAGGAGTGGATTCATGCCAAGGACCAACTGGACGTGTTTTGAGATTTGTATGTGGCGGGATCCATCTTTGAGGCTGCCCTAAAAAATATTCGTATTAAGGCTTGTGAAGCTCGAGGTGTAGGCCGACTCGAAGAGAATGCCTGGTATGATGCCTTATATTCTGGGGGCGAAAATGACGATGGCGAGGATATTGATGGTCAGGTTAGCGATGCTGTTGAGGGCCAAGATGGCGAGGATGTTGAAGGTCGCAATGGTGGTGACCAGTACTTTTCTCTTTTGATTTTTTGAGTATTTTTTGTCGGTTTCTTCACAAGCCTTCAGTAAACAGTTTTAATAATATGAACTATCAATGTTGTTCCTTGCATCGTTTTCTCTTGTGGTTTATTTTCTGTACTTGTGTATATCTTTGTTTCTTTGTTGGGATGTGGTTGAGGGTCGATTGGCATTTGATCGAGCCAGGTGGAACATAACATTTTGTTAGATCGTGGTCAAGGGACGGTAGGTGTTTGTTCGAGCTTAGTCGAACATAACCTTTTTTTAAATTGCAATCAAGGGTTGGTAGGTATTTGTCAAACATAAATTTTCATTAAATCGTGGCTGAGGGCCGGTATGTGTTTGTTCTAACGAGGTTGAACATATCCTTTTGTTAGGCCGATGGCCGATAGGTGTTTGTTCGATCAGGGTCGAACATAACTTTTTATTAGATTGCAGCCGAGGGACGGTAGGTGTTTGTTCAAGCGGGGCAGAACATAACCTTTTTTTAGATCGTGACCAAGGGCCGGTAGGTGTTTGTTCGAGCAGGGCCGAACATAGCCTTAACAAAATAAGGTTTGCTAATAAGCGTAAGTTTCTTATTGCTGACATTGTTGCTTTGGCTACATACTTTGAGAAATTTACAGATTTTGGGTGTTTGTTGGCATTCCAGCCCCAGTCGTAGTCTATCTAGTTCCTTCATTGCTTGACCTAGAGAGTACTGAGAGGTCGATCAATGAAATAGTAAACATGATCCTACCTTAGCATACTTCGACTCAAAGTGTTCCCTTCGACGCTTCATTAAAAACCTCCTTGAGAAAACCCAATTGAAACAAAAATCAAGTGAGGGAAAATAGAGTACGACTTGGGGGACGCTTTTTCTCTCAGAAGTTGAAGTATTTGAGGTGACTGATATTCCATTTGTTTGGTAGTAACTTTCCTTCCATTGTCTATGGTTGGAATAAACCTTTGTTCGCTTTGGCTGTGATTTTGTACGGACCATCCCAATTTATTTCCAACTTCCCTTCCCCGGGATCTTTGCTCGCTTGAGTTTTGTCTTTCAGTATGTTGTCCCCAAATTTAAGTGGTTGGATCTTTGCTTTCTTGTTGTAATAACGTTCTTCTAGTTGTTTTTGGGCAGCCATTATTATGTAGTATATGTCTGTCCTTTCGTCTATTTCATTGAGTTCCTAGATTCTGTTCTCGTCGTTACTCGTGCTGCTTTCATGGAGGTACCTTTGATTGGGTTTTCCAACCTCGATCGATATTACTACCTCAGTCCTATAGACCAAAGAGTAGGGTGTCTCTCCTGTGCTCTTCTTCGGAGTTGTTCGTTAGGCTCATAATACTTTTGGTAGCAATTCTGGCCATAGTCCCTTGGCGTCTTCGACATTTTTCTTCGTGATATTTAGTACAGACTTATTGGAGGATTCTGCTTGCCGTTATCCAATGAGTGGTATGGGTTTTAGAGTATCCTCTTGATATGCCATTTTTCGAAGAACTCGGCGATTTTCTTTCCTATGAACCGGTGTTCGTTGTCACAACTGATTTCTTAGGACATGCCAAATTGTCATATGATGTTTTTCCATATAAAGGTGACTACCTCTTATTCATGTTTTTGGGCGAATGCTCATGCCTCCACCCATTTAGAGAAATAGTCAGTTAAAATCAAAAGGAAGTATACATTACCTCGCTCTGCTAGAAGGGGCCCACGACGTCTATTCCCCATTTGATGAACAACCAATGGGAGGTGACTGAGTGGAGGTGTTCGCCTATTTGGTGAATTATTAGGATACTTTTGGCAATGTTAGCATATTCTCACAAATTCTGCGACATCCTATTCATGTTGGGCCAGTAGTATCCCGCCCGTATAAGGCTGCTACACCCTATATTTTCATACGTGAAAGTACGCCATATGTAAATAGATATAAGCTCGGAAATGAGATGTTACATCCCGCATTTTCACACGTTAAAGTTTCGTAGTAAACTTGGGAATGAGATTATTTGAAATTATAAGTATTATGTTATTTCAAATAAGTGGTTAGTAAATTCGTGAAGGAGATGGTAAGCGAATATAAAAGAATGAGTTTCGTCGGAGTTTGACAATTTGGGGGTGTTGATACCCAATTTTTTCCTAGGTATTTTTGTACCCAAAATACTTTTAAAATAACATATATGTGCATATATAAGCACACCCAAGAGTTTTGGTGCTTTTCCAAAATTTTATGATTTTTAATAATTTATTGTCTATTTTAATAATACAAAATTTATAATTATTTCGAAAATTATAGTTTTGGTGATAACTTATTTCTATTCTCATATTTACACCAAAGTAGAATTAAGGTAATTTTTGCATTGTTTTATGGATTTATTTGGTATTTTTAAAAGCTAAATTGCTTATAATTGCAATCATAGACCATTTTACGATCGATAGTATTTTATAATTATAAAATTAGTTCCAGTATTTTTAAATTAATATTTATTCAATATTTAATGGCTCAGTACTTTTATTTTACATTTAAAATTGATTTTACTATTTTTAGAATATAAAAAGGGAAAAACTGGCTATTTAACATTTGTTTCGTTTCAATTATAGCCTAAAATAAGCCCCCCCAATTAACCCTATTACAATTTCAAATCCACAGCCTAATTCGAATATTAACCCGGCCCCCGACCCAATAAAAAACCCTCCCGGCCTTCCTTTTAATCCAAGTTGTTGATCATTTTGATCAATGGCTCAGATTATACCTTACCTTTTTTAACCACGATACTATTCACAACAGGCCAGATTAGTTCTATGGCCTCTAAAGGCCACGCTCCAGCATGTTCAAGCACTAGAAGCCTGATTCCTGACCTCTTCGACCCAGGATCTGACTTGTTCTTCAAGCCTTTCTTATTTCTAGGATTTCTCAGAAACCCTAAGTTGTTCGAGGTTCTTCTTTGTTATTTTCTTCGATCTACACTAGATCGGTGTTCTACTGCCCCTTTTATGTGTTTTCCCCCAAATATTTCTTTCAAAATTCATTTGTTTTCTATTTAGGGTTTTTGAAAGTTTTTCAAAATGTCTTTCTTATTATTTCTGTTCTTTTCTTTATGTGTGTTTACTTGTGTTACGCTCGTATGTTTTCTTTTCTGCCACACATGTGCTTTCTCTTATGTTTTTCTTCCTATTATACAATATTCTTGTATCTTACTATGACTCAGACTAGGCTCGCATATTATCTCTGCTATGTTTTCCTTACTCATCTACTATATGTGTTTACTGTAAATTCTTTTATTTTGTTTGCTTTACTGCACTCTGTTGTGCTCTTTTAGAGCGTGTTTCATCTACTGCTTCTTAAGTTTGTATCAATCCTTCTCTCCTGAACTTCCTAAGTTCCGAGTTTTCATAAATATGTTCTTCATGCCTTAAATCAATTTTCTTTCCTTGATTGTTTCGAACCTGCTATCATATTTGTTTTGGTTTCTCATAAGGCTCTAAAACAGATCTGACGTGACGACCCGACCCGTCGTCTCTTATATTTCAGCCCCTTTATCTCCGTTTTATGTTTTCCTGTGTGTTGACATGCGTTTTCGGTGAGTTTGAAAAGATTTGGGTTGGGATTGGATAGAAATGATACAAATAGTCTCTTGAAGGAAAGCTTAAGTTGGAAAAAGTCAATTCTATGTTGACTTATGACTCAAAGGGTCCGGAATGGATTTCTAGTGATTCGTCTAGTTTTGGATAGTGATTTATTGCTTGGGAGTGAAAACGGAAGTGAATTCGAAGGTTTGGTGTGAAAGTTAGCCTATTTTGGTAAAGTTGGAATTTCGGAGAAATCTAGTTGATAGATGAGAACATGATCCGAGGGTCGGAATGGGATTCTGAGAGTTGCATTAGCTTCGTTAGGCAAATTCAAGTATGTGTGCAAATTTTCACGTCATTCGGACATTGTTTGGTTGGTTTCGACATCGCATATGAGTTTGGAAAGTTTATGTTTAACTAAGAATGAAATTCAATGATTTTAGTGATTTTTGATGTTAACGATAGCGTTTTTATAGCTTGAGCAAGTTTGAATGAGGTATTAAGTCATGTTGGTACTTTTGGTTGAGGTCCTGGGGGCCTCGGGGTGATATCGAATGGTTAACAGAGGAATTCTTGGTTTTGGAAGATAGCAGATTTTCTACTGTTGGTGTTGCAGGTCTTATGGCTTTGCGTTCGCGTGGTGGTGGACGCGAACACCTAGAAGGAAGCAGGGGGTCTGGGCATTTTTCCTTCGCGTTCACGAAGGTGTGGTCACGATCGCATAGAGGAAGTCAGAGCTGGGCAGAGGGTTTTTAATATCATTTCATCCGCGAGTCTCTTCACTTTTTCCCCATTTTTACACTATCTTGAGAGCTCATTGACGGATTTTGAAGGGGATTTCAATGGAAACTGATGGGAGGTAAGTCCCTCGGCCTAGAAACATCATTTAATCAAGGTCTTAGCCCTAAAAGTTCTGGAATCAAATCAAATTGGGGAAGAACTAGGGCTTGAAATTTCAACTGAAGATTTGGTATTTGGAGGAGCAATTGGACTCTGATTTTGATGAACTTTATATGTGCTGACTCGTGGCGACCCGAGAATTCCAAAAATATAAGTTTTGTAATTTTTTGAGAAGCGGGCCCGGGGCTCAAGTTTTGCTAGTTTCGAGATTTTGGCTATATCTCGGTTGTTTTTGATTGGGTATTGTCCCATTGGCATTTTGTGATGTATTTGATCTATTTTTGTTTAGATTCGACGCGCGAGGAGGCTGAATTGAGAGGCAAGGCGTCGCGAGCTTGAGATTTCATCGGTTCGAGGTGAGTAATGCAAGTAAATGTTGTTGTGAGGGTTTGAAACCCCGGTCTTTTACATCGTAATGCTATGTTGAGGCGTGACACGCTCTTCATGATAAGTGCGGGGTCGGATACTATTGGGGGATTGTGACTTGGTCCATCCCGAGTGAGATTTATACTATATTGGCGTATGATACACACACTGTTATGACTATTATTGAACTTTATGCCGTGTTTGGGGCCTAATGCCGACATGTGATATCCTTCAGGAGTTGGTATTACTGTTTTAGCATCATTGCATATCATTTAATCTCAGTCCATGGTTTTAAACACTGTTTTTGCAAAACCAGCCGTATTTTCTAAGTTCAAATAACAAAAAGAATGCTATTTTAATAATGTTGTTCCGACTGAGGATAATTGTTTATAAATTCCCAAGAGGCTTATGATATTTTTTGGACTAATTTTGGGTGGCTCGGGCTGTGCGCCGTAGCGGTGATTGGAATTCGGGGTAACATGGACACTGTGTGATATGAGCGGTCATGTAACATGGACTGACGCTATTTTGATTGTCGCCATGGGATGGATGGTTATTGACTTTCGCAATTAGATGTCTGGTTAGCTTATTCGCCACGAGATGGCTGGTTATTGTGCTTGGGCTGTTGAAGCCCCTCCGGAGTCTGTACACACCCCAGTGAGCGCCATCGACGATAAATGATATAGGTGGCTCGGGCTGCACGCCGCAGTGGGTACTGGATTGTACAATCATATGCATTGCATTGCATCCCTGCATTTGCATCATATTCATATATATATATATATATATATACATATATATATATATAATATATATGTATATATATATATATATATATATGTATATGTATATATATATATGTATATGTATATATATATATATGTATATGTATATATATATATGTATATGTATATTTATATTGTTGTTCAGTTGCAGATACTGTTATACACTGTTTTAGCTTACTTTGTGTAATTATTGGGTTTTCTTGCTTTCAGAGCTTTACTTACTGTTATTACTCGCTGAGTTGGTATATTCACCCCTACTCCCTGCACCTTGGGTGCAGATTCAGGTACTCCATAGGATTTGCGCGTGCAGTTGCTGATTTTTAGTTTGACAGAGTATTGAGGTAGCTGGCGGCGTCCGCAGGACCCATGTCTCTAATCATCTAGTTATAGTCTAGTTATTCTGACACTTGTTTTTCCCTCATTCTGACATGTATTCAGTATTTTTAGATGCTCTAAAACTCGTGACCCCAAGTCTTTGGTAAGTTACGTTGTTCTGTAAGATTTGTTTTCGGGATACTTATGCAACTATCAGTTTATTTTGGTTTCCTTCACTATTAATGGCTTAAAATAAATGGTTTATGAGCTCTAAGCTCGGGCTAAGAGCACATTTGGTCAGGCTTTCCTATACATTGGGTTGGGAGCGATCATGATCGAATTTGGGGTCGTGACAAGGTTGTATCAGAGCCTAGGTTGTTAGGCCTCACGAGTCATGGCCAGTTTAGTGGAGTCTTGTTTATGGGTGTGTCGTGCACCACACTTATGAGTAGGAGGCTACAGAACCTTTAGGAAGCACTCCACTTTCTTGAAATCTTATCGTGCGTCCTTGATTCAGCTTGAAAGGGTAACCCTTGAAATTCCTTCCTCACGTTGTATGCGTCCGTGAGCGTCCAGTATTATATGTGCCTTGATGGCTGGTGGTTCTCCGGTCGAGGGGCGAATTATGATTTCCTATGGGTTGATGTTGGGTCAGTCTGGAGGACTTGAGGCCAAATCTCTGTCTGTGGCTTGAGCACCAAGGTGCTGATTGAGCGAGCTAGTGTTATGAGCTTATAAGTTCAGTATTGTCCTTAATTGTGGTAATGGCTGCTGAATAGCTTCATGATGAGTGCGATGGTGCCGTGTGATGTGTCTGTATGACTTGGTAGAATCGAAGAAGGTCTGCTAGGTAATAAATGAACTATTAAGTGTTTGATTCCTATTGCGATCGGATGTGTTGCCCCGAGTTATGGGCGCATGAAGGATTTTTTCGAGTATCCTAGATGGAAGTGTGCGTGTTGTGGTAGGAGTCCAGGCTCAGTAAGATCAATTGAGTGCGTGAGGAGTATGACGATGGATGATGTACCGAAATATTAAAGTGAAACAAGCAGGTGGGTATCTCCTGCAGACTATTTTGAAATGGTATAATCATTATGAGTATGTTAGAAGATTTTATGTGTAATTAAAAGGTATTTTTTGTATTTTATTATTCAGACAGGTGAAACGCATGTTCTTGTGTCAATTTTGATAAAATAATGCGTGTAGCATTGAGATTTTTGTTATTGATATACATTGTGATGCTACGTCGAGTTGTGGACATGTTGTTAGGATGATTTTGGCAATTCTCTGATAGGTGAATATGCTCAATTATAAAGGAAACTCTGCCGAAATTTTTCGAAAATTTGAGACTTAGTAGAAATATTGTTGCCCAAAGAGTGGGCTTGTCGGTTGTGTGAATGAATGCAAGAATTGGAGAAAAGTTAGAATTTCTGATGATTCGTGTTTCCACAAGCTTATGAAAGAGCGAGTTTAATGTCGCCATGATGTTTCAATGGCTATATAGTATATGCGTTTTATTATATATATTGCTTCGAGCTAAGTTGAGGAGGTTGCTGTTGATGGGCTGGTGATACGGTTATGTACTGTGTTAGTCCTGATTTGATGCATGTGAGAGAATTAGTATTGGGTGCAGAAAGTGGGCCGAGGGTGGCACAAGTGAAGCAAAAATTTTGCCAAAGGTTATATGGTGCATCATATATGCAAGAAAAATAATTGAAAGTCTTGAGTTGTTGATAAGGAGTGCATAGAGTAAAAGGAAGGAAGCTGTTCAGTTGTATCAGAATGAGATCTCGTCTTGTAGTGTCAGTGTGCTGATAAGTCCCGTGTGGTTCGATTCATTAAGTCAAGTGATTTGTAGTGTGTATAAGAGTGGATGGCTTTTGAGAATGACTTTTAGGGTGTTCGAGATTCAATATGTATCACTCAGGTGTTTTAAGGTTGAGTATGTGATTAAGGTTGTGTTTTCTTTGGAACGATTCAAGACTCATGGTATTTTTATGTTGATTACATGAATTCTAGGTATCTGAAATTGGGAAGTAATGGCAACTAATTCAGAGTCACAGGAAGTCATTCGGGTAAGGTACTTGGAAATGTGGTATTTATGAGAACGTTGGAGGAAGTATTCAGTGGCCTATGGGTCTTAAAGAATGTGGTCTGGTGTTCGGGTCTCATGTAGTGAGCCTGGGTTGAGACACTGTGGTGCTGCAGCAAGAGAGTATATCTAGTTAAAGATGAATCAGGTAGGAATCTAGGCAAATGAAATAGCTTGTTAGCGGACCGGATTCGGCATGGTAAGGGTATGGTTAGGTGTTGCTGTGTATTCGAGGTAATGGGTTAGCACATGTAATTTTTGCAGCAATGTTCTTGGGTATTGACAATTCTCTTAGCGTGTTGTAATTAAAAAGGATTCAGTTATGACGGTTTAGTTGTGTAGATGGAATTGGGAGAGTTCTTATTGATTAAGACAAGGTTGGCAGGATGCACTTCTAAGGCTGTAAAGATGGCATGCGGGTATAATGATTTTTCTTCTAAATGGGATCAACGAAAGTCTAGACTAGTTGGGTGCATCGATGTCTGCGACGTAGAAGGGAGATGAAATTTCTCGTGTTATCCTTGGAGGATATTGTGTATGTGGTATGTTGTAAAGACCGAGATGGGCGTGTGCGAGTTTTCGACTCAGTTCTGAAGGGTATGGTGGATTTGGCTATGACTTAGGTAATGAGTAACTGCAGGTACAAGAATTGGTACTGTTAATTGGAAGTGATTTGACGATGACTTATATTTCTGAAAGAGGGTAATTCCGCAAATGATACATCAGAAGTGTTACAGTATTTCCTTATTGGATCGACTGGGGGTATCTGAGTTTTTTGATGGCAAGGGAGTTTTGGAGTATCTTTCATGGACTAGTTAAGTACTTGAGATGTAATCGGTATTTCACATTGGGCATATTTGGATCAGGTACAGTGATTCGTGTGCTATGAGTAGTCGGAGACTGGGAGTTCTATGGTGCAGCCTATGCGGAGATTGAGGATCATGTGTGTTGTATTGGTACTGTCAGCGGCTACTGGGAATTCAAAAGCCGAGTGGATCTTTCCGTGCTTAGTATATTAAATTCTGGATATGTTATGGGGATGTAGAGTGATTGTCTCAGTGTCAAATTATTCTAAACAATTGTGCTATGATTCATGTTGGGAAATGCCACAGGTTACATGGCGGGGTGTATCGGACCATGTTCTAGCTGGAGAGTTGTGTTCCAGAGACTAGCGGTCGACTGGGAAGGATTGCGTTCTATAATTGGCCTTCGAGGCGGATGTCAGTAAAGAGGTTTCTACCATTGATTCTTTTCCAGTATTGAGGGACTTTTCAGATGCGTCCTTGTGGCCAGGCATGTCGCCGGGCGAGACTGTGGATTTCAGTAACTATTTGGTGTCGGGCACCATATCGTATGACTCCTGTATGAGTATAGTAGTGGAAGTGGAATTTGTAGCTTATAATGCTTATATGAATATCTTTCTGCACTCAGTTGCTTACGACCGATGTTGGTATTTTGCTATTATGAGCAATTTGGCTCGATTTGTACCTCCCTATGTGAGGCATGTTGTGTGGATTGGGTGGCACGCCTCAACGAGTATGTTATCTGGATCGGGTTGCGCGCCGCAACCGTGTGATGCTGAGAATAGCTATTCATGTGTTGATTTGTATTCCTTGCTCCCTGGCTTTCGAGGGAATATCTGTATTGAGAATTGCTTGGCGGATAGTGTATCGATTGTGTCCTTCTAGGACGGAATGGTGTATATTACTTGTTTCACCGTGAGTGTGTTGGGTGATTGAGTTTCGGGGATCGATCTATGCATTGATTTCTACTTTGAGCATGGTAGCACGAGGTGATTCATGTGTAATAGAGTTGAGTTAGGATCGCGCGTTGTGGCGAGGCCACGTGGAATTAAGATCTCTTGAGGAGTAGTCTGGTACTCTATCCCTATGATGTGAGCCGGGTTCTCAACTTGGTTTTGTAAAGGTATTGATGAGCTTGAGGTATAACTATTCCGTTTGAGTCATTGGCCCTTATTTGGGGAATATTTAGACTGATTCTTATTGACGCGTGTATTATGCAATTGTGGCTGAGGCCTGTATTGAGGTATCATATCACCAGAAGTGGTGGGTTAGGCCCGAGGTGATCATTGGGTTATTTAGGAGCATGGGCAGATTTGATTTCTGCGGGTTAGAAGGATAATGTCGAGGTTTGACTAAAAAATATGTTGTAGTAGTAGTCAACTTGGAAGTGACTGATGAATGGTTGATCTGAAGAACTGCTGCTATTCGTTGCATGTGTTAGTTATCGTTGGCAATAGGCGTAAGTGTTGGAATAAGACTTTAGCTGGATAAGAGGTTTCCTATGGGTAATTGCTGTAAATAGAGATTATTGTTCTGAGTGTTGGAATGTGGTATATATGGTATGAATTCACCTGAGGCTGTAGGTGTGGGTTATTATAGCTGGTTCGGATTGATTCTGAGCATATATGTGAGGTTCTGATCTTATGTATGATTTCGGGTAATGCAGTGTGGTTCTGCGGTTTGTGGGCAAGATGGATTGTCGAATTTCAGTTGTGTTGTATTTTCTGTACCTGTGTGAGTTAGGGTGACGTGTGATCACCCCGGTCATATGCCAGGCAGTGTCATTTTGTTATTGGGTTGCTTCTAGCATAGCTCTGGATACGCTCGAGGACGAGCGTTTGTTTATGTTAGGGAGGATGTGACGACCCGACCCGTCGTCTCATATATTTCAGCCCCGTTATCCCAATTATATGTTTTCGCGTGTGTTGACATGTATGTTCGGTGAGTTTGAAGAGATTTGGGTTGGGATTGGATAGATATGAGACAAATAGTCTATTGAAGGAAAGCTTAAGTTGAAAAAAGTCAACCTGATGTTGACTTATGGCTCAGAGGGCCCGGAATGGATTTTCGGTGATAAGACTATTTTTGGATAGTGATTTATGGCTTATGAGTGAAAACAGAAGCGAATTCGGAGGTCCGGAGTGAAAGTTATCCTATTTTGGCGAAGTTGGAATTTCGGAGAAGTCCGGTTGATAGGTGAGAACTTGATTTGGGGGTCGGAATGGGATTACGAGAGTTGCATTAGCTTCGTTAGGAAAATTCGAGTATGTGTGCAAACTTTCTGGTCATTCGGACCTCGTTTGGTTGGTTTCGACATCTGATATGAGTTTGGAAAGCTTAAGTTTAACTTAAAATTAAATTCAATGATTTTTGTGAGTTTTGATGTCATAGATAGCATTTTTAAAGCCCGAGCAAGTTTGAATGGGGTATTAAGTCGTGTTAGTGCTTTTGATTAAGGTCTCGGGAGTCTCGGGGTGATTTCAGATGGTTAACGGAGGAATTCTTAGTTTTGAAAGATAGCAGATTTTCTGCTGTTGGTGCTGTAGATCTTAAGGCTTTGCGTCCGCGTGGTGGTGGACGCGAACGCGTAGAAGGAATCCAGGGGTCTGGGCATTTTGGCTTCGCGTTCGCGAAGGTGTGGTCGCGATCGCATAGAGGAAGTCAGAGATGGGTAGAGGGTTATTAATATCATTTCATCCGCGAATCTCTTCACTTTTTCCTCCATTTTTACAATATCTTGAGAGCTCATTGACGAATTTTGAAGAGGATTTCGACGGGAAGTGATGGGAGGTAAGTCCCTCGGCCTAAAAACATCATTTAATCAAGGTTTTAGCCCTTAATGTTCTGGAATTAAATCAAATTGGGAAAGAACTAGGGCTTGAAATTTCAAATGAAGATTTGGGATTTATATGAGCAATTGGACTCGTGGCGAGCCGAGGATTTAGAAAATGTTGTTTCGTAATTTTTCAAGAATCGGGCCGGGTTTCGGATTTTTCTAATTTCGAGGTTTTTGCTATTTCTCGGTTGTTTTCGATTGGGTATTGTATCATTGGTATTTGCGATGTATTCACTCTGTTTTTTTAGATTCGACACGCGAGGAGGTCGAATTGAGAGGCAACGCGTCGCGAGCTTGATATTTCATCGGTTCGAGGTGAGTAATGCAAGCAAATGCTATTCTGAGGGTTTGAAACCTAGGACTTTCACATCGTAACGCTATGTTGAGGCGTGACACGAACTTCATGATAAGTGCGGGGTCGGATAATGTTGGGGGATTGTGACTTGGTCCATCCCGAGTGAGATTTATACTATATTGGCGTATGATACACACACTGTGATGACTATTATTGGGCTTTATGCCGTGTTTGGGGCCTAGTGCAGCCATGTGATATCCTTCGAGAGTTGGTATTACTATTTTGGCATGATTGCATATCAGTTACTCTCAGTCCATGGTATTAAACAGTGTTTTTGAAAAACCAGCCGTATTTTCTAAGTTCAAATAACTAAAAAAATGCTATTTTAAAAATGTTATTTCTGCTGAGGATCATTGTTTTATAAATGCCCAAGAGGCTTATGATATTTCTCTAGGCTGATTTTGGGTGGCTCGGGCTGCGCGTCGCATCGTTGATTAGAAATAATGGTAACATGGACACTGTGTGATATGAGCAGTCAGGTAACATGGACTGACCCAGCTTTGATTGTCGCCACGGGATGGCTGGTTATTGACTTTCGCCACTAGATGGCTGGTTTGATTATTTTCCACGAGATGGCTGGTTATTGAGCTTGGGCTGTAGGAGCCCCTCGGGAGTCTGTACACACCCCAGTGAGCGTCGTCGACGATAAATGATATGGGTGGCTCGGGCTGCACGCTGCAGTGGGCACTGGATTGTACCATCATATGCATTGCATCGCATCCCTGCATTTGCATCACACACACACACACACACACACACACACACACACACACACACACATATATATATATATATATTTTGTTGTTGTTCAGTTGTTCAGTTGCAGATACTGTTATACACTGTTTTAGCTTACTTTGCGTAGTTATTGGGTTTTCTTGCTTTTGAAGCTTTATTTACTGTTATTACTCGCTGAGTTGGTAGACTCACCCCCTACTCCCTGCACCTTGTGTGCAGTTTCAGGTACTCTAGAGGATTTGCGCATGCGGTTGCTGATTATTGTTTGATAGAGTATTGAGGTAGCTGCCAGCGCCCGCAGTACCCATATCTCTAATCTTCTAGTTATTTTCTAGTTATTCTGACACTTGTTTTTCCCTCATTCTGACATGTATTTAGTATTTTTAGAGGCTCTAAAACTCATGACCCCAGGTCTTTGGGAAGTTACGTGACTCTGTGAGATTTGTTTTTCGGGATAATTATACAACTATCAGTTTATTTTGATTTCCTTCACTATTAATGGCTTTAAATAAATGGTTTATGAGCTCTGAGCTCGGGTTGAGAGCACATTTAGTCGGGCTTGCCTAGCCATTGGGTTGGGCGCCATCACGACCGGCTTTGGGGTCGTGACATCTTTGCATCTATTTTCGTTGACCTGCCTTCTCAACTCTATGTTTGATTCGATTTGAAACGCTAGAATTTGGGGGTTTCTTTGGCAAGTTGGATTAGGGTTCCACTTTGGGACCCTAGACTTTCAGTATCACTATGAATCTATAATTGAACTCGTATCCCTTTTGCTTATGATTCTAAGCCTTTCAATGTTAGACTCTTTTGCTAAGTAACGTGACGATCCCTTTTTTTTTTAATTCGTCTACATTATATATGAGAAACTCCTTTTTCAAAAAGGTTTTGACAACTAATTGATTGATTCTGAATTCCTCTGATGGGTTTTGACTGATTGCCACTGATTTTCTTTGTTTGAACACTATTTACCTGTACCTAACTTGGCACATTCGAATTAAACCTATCTCTTTGATTTCAATTGGTTGTGTGATTGATTCCTTTTCCTTTTTCTGTACAAACCGAGTACCATTGAAGTTTTTCTTAAATAAACCCTATGTATTTACCTTTTATGCTACTGTGAAAGGAATTTACTAAAATTTTCTTTCCTTAATTATATTCTCCCGTTTGAAATCAAATCCCTTAACCAAAGGGAGATCATATGAGACTGAATTAAAATTTATTTCTTACCTTTTATTTTTGTCTTTCTGCAGCATAAAAGGGACTACCCTTCTGCACTTTTGGACACTCTTCGAATTCAATATTTTCATGCAAATACTTGAGTCTTTTGTTTAAACTCACAGTCACACATAAAGTAATCTCTCTTGTATTATGGCTTGTTTGAAAGAATCCCGCTCTCTTTGCTCTTCTCTTTTTTAAACCGGTATGTCCTTTATTTAAGATTTTGCCTCACCCCTATGTATAGTTCCTTCTTTGTTTGGTTTGTTGTTCGTATGTTGAAACTGTCTACAAACTTTGTTTCTTTCCTTGCTTTTATTCCTATATGAATCCCCATCCTTATTTCCCTTGTGTAGCTGAGCTATTGTTCAAAACATAGCAATACGCGAAATTATTGTGCATTGATATGAACTGGACTCTCTAGGTCCTAAGCCATTTTCAATTCCCATCCCTATCCACTTTCTATGTGTGGTGAATTGAAGCTTTGGTCTAGCAGTGTCCTAGTCACAGCCCAGGTCATGGTATGAACTTCAAAAGGTCCTTACTCTCTAATGTTTGGCCAACATGTTTGGTCAGGGGTGTGCCCATACTCCATGTTGCTGGGCATGACCACTAGCCTTTCTTGGCATCCCCTAATTCCGTCTATTGCACTTACACTTGTTCCTAGAATCTAAGTTCTGCCCCCTCTTGTGAGCCTTGCTTTGGGACCCCTGAGCTCCCTCTAAACTTGGACACTTGAGAGCTGGCCCTTCCACACTGCACTTTAATTCAATTCTAAAAATGGTATCTGGGTTCCTGGAGTTCCTGAAACTCCTTGGAACTTTGACACACCCTATATAAGAGAAGAATTGGAAATCTTTATCCCGGAAGTTTGGTTAATCTCATATTGTTATATATTAAGTTTGCATTAGCTATTTGGATGTAGTTGTAGTTTTCGGTGTAATGCTATTTCCAGTTCGATTTATTTGGTCTGTAATAATTTGAAATAACTTATGGGGGCCTTAGTAAAGAAAGGTAGGGGATTTATTTTATGCATAAGGGTATATATCATACCTATAGGGTTAATTTCTGAATTCATGCAGTTTCACATATAAAAATTATGTTTAAACAATTCTGCATATCATATAGATATTATGCCTATAGGGTTAACTTCTGCCTTTTCTGCAAATTCATGCATATAGATATCATGCCTACAGGGTTAACTCCTGCGTTTTCTGCAAATTCACCTATAGAAATGTTGCCTATAGGCACTTGCATTTTTGCATATACCAATGTAATTAGGCACACAACTTGTAGGTTTAATAATAATAAAAGCTGCATATAGATACCATGCTCATAGGATCCCTGTACTCTGACTAACGTCTGAAAACATGTTATAAATTAGTGAACGTCTAGAAAGCATGCCGATTGAAAATCTTGATTCTTATCCATCTTATTAATTTAAGCAATGTCAACTGCAAAAACCCGCACTATTGTGTTAAACTGGCAACCTTTTTCCATAATCCGTTTGCATCTTTTATGAAACGAGTAGTTACCACGCCTTTAGTTTTGTTCAACACATAGGCAAAAGGTTAAGTAATTGATCATTAGGTCAGTCCTAGACAACTCCATTTGAGCGGACCTAATGCTAACTTCTTGTCTAAAAATATGTGTTGCTTATCGCCTTAATTTAATCCAGACCAAACCAGTATATGCAAGACATGCTAAACTATATACCTTTTCTTGATTTAAGGAGGCCTATTTGAGCCATATTTGTTTACTTGCTTTCCAATACTTTCATTACATGTTTTGAATGTCGCATTAATATTTTATCCTTTGAAAACCCTCAAAGACCCCAAACTCCCTTTCCCTTTAGGATTAGTAGTCCCAAATGCCTCCGGGCCTGATAGGATGGGACGGGTACTAGCATGCAATAAGTAATGAGACTTTTCCACGTATTAATACCCTAATGGGGTGGGAAGGGTAGAATATGGAGATGATGACTGATGCACTAATATCACGTGCGACCCTCTTTTCAGGAGTGATTGATGGATATTGCTTGAAGTGATCCATATTGTTTATAAACCAAGGACCCTTTATCTTTACTTGTTTATCTTTTTCTAAAGTTGTTTAAACTATTTATTTAAAAATAATGCATTCCTTTATTGTCTTCGAACTCTCAATTTGCTTGTGATATTATGTGAAAACCCATTCTACTTGAATTTTCTGCTTGTTTACTTGCTCTTCAAAGTCACAAAAATGTAGCATGTCCGGGAACCACACTAGTGGATCTCGAGGGGTGCCTAACACCTTCCCCCCGAGATAATTTCTAGCCCTTTCCTAATATCTGGTTTCTTATCAAACTCTTCTTTAAAAGTGTCCTAATGCACTATAATCATTAGGTGGCGACTCTTCAACTCCTAAACTTAATTCTCGAAAGGGAATAGAGATGTCCTGCCAAATGTCGTATACCTGACTTCGAACGATTTTGCGAGAGCATGGCGACTCTGCTGGGGATTTCTTTAGGCTTTTACCATTGCATGCTATTTGTGACTTAATTATTTCTGACTGCTTTTACTTACTATCTTTATTTCCCTTACTATGAAACTGACTTGGCTCTTCATGTTTTTTTATTTCTTTAATGCTCTTTTTACCGCTTTCCTTGAATAGTATTATATTTACGAGCAATTATTGTAATGATTATCTTATGAACGTGGAAATACATGGCAATCTATTTTATTATTGTAATTGTATCTTCAACATCATCTTCCACTCGTGCCAAACAAAATACTATAGCAACGCTTATAATGAGTGGTTGCGCTCTTCCAATATTATCACCCTTTAAATTTGGAAATGACTTATTTGCTGTAAAACCAGTCGATCAGTGGTGCAGTTGACGATATTGTGCCTTTCCCTCTTGAGTTTTCCACTCAAGGGTACCGATCTAAAACCCCATAGAAACCTTACTCTGTTTAATTGTGCATACATCATGGTCAAATCTTGCCAAGTCAGTTATGTTGTCCACATAATAACTCATTAAGATAGCCTTGTCCAAAGTCCACCGGGTTTCCTTGAAACCAAAACGGACACCACCATATTCTGTGAATTTATGGAGAACTATATGTTTCTTATACTAATTATTTTTTTAAATAGTCGAGTCCGGTGGGGTAAGGGCCTAACACTTTGCTTTGCAGAAAATGAGGCATGAAGTCCCCAGATTTGGCATGGAAACCAACATTCACCCATGGTTGCTAATAAGTGGAAAGACCTCCACTCTAGTGATCAGACACTCGTCTGCAAGTACTTATGGAATTTGCCGTCTCTTCTGAAGATCCAGCCTGACAACAAAATCATATATGCTGCAGCTCTGTTCTGGGATAGTGACAAATCTTTGTTCCGCTTTGGGGATCTTTATATGAATCCTTTGCTCGAGGAAATATGAGGTTTAGCTGGTATTCCTTGGGAGACTCCGGGTTTGCTTATGCCAGAAAATGGCAAGTGTAGGGGTTTCATTAAGATGATGGGGCTGAAGAAGAATCCAGACTTAACGTGTTTGAAAGACTCTTACATCCCATTCGACTATCTGTACGAGAGGTATGGCCATAGCAAGTCATACCGCACCTACTCAGATGAATTTGCCCTTACTTCATTGGGGCATATCCAGAGGAGGGTCTTTATTTTTATGTTCTGCTTTTTGGGAATGTTAGTGTTCCCTATGAAGAAGGCTAGGATCCATTCCAGACTGGCCATGGTAACCAAGACTTTGATGGAAGGAATTGGCTAGCTGCCTTTCAGCATAGTACCTTTGATCGTTTATGAGACATACCGAGCCCTAGATAACTGTCAGCAAGGGGCCAATCATTTTGAGGGTTGCAACCTATTACTTTAGCTTTGCTCATGGAGCACCTCTAGAAAGGTGAATACCAGCAAGAGATCCTACATAGAGACTGGGATGATCACATCGCCTTTCATTAGCCAAGGCGTATGAATTATATGCCTAACATGTTCGCTCAGCCAGAGGACGCTGGAGGATGGGTAGAGTTGCTTGAAAATCTGAAAAAAGACCAAGTGCAGTCGACGTTACGGTGGTTCCCAACGAAAGAATTTATTGTTCGGTCTCGAGATGCATAATTTCTCATATTCATCTGTCTAAGGGTAACTTATCCTTACATCACCCTCCGAGTCATGAGACAGGCTGAAAGAAAGCAAGTCATACCAAGGGTCGACAAGATGAGTCACTTCAAGGCTGACTTCTAGGACGACGATATCCCTTACAAGTGCCAAGAACAACACATGTGGCACTGCAAAATGACTTTGGGGAAAGATTGTATTGAGCCAGACAGGTATCACGCCGGCTGTGCACCACACTACTCAGGTTGGTTGGAAGAAAATTACAATGGTTTGGGTCAGCCCGGGTTCATTTGAGGTCACAGGGTCATCAATGAGAGCTGAAGCATGGGTTAAGCACAACCAACTGCGCAAAACAATTCGAGAATGTGAAAGCGAGCATCGGGAAATACAAGAAGCCCATCAAAAGTTGATCAAAGAATGGAAAGATATGGCTGTCAGTGCCAACAAGTGACTAGGGTATTTGGAATGGGGTCTAGTGGAGCTGGAAAGAAAGTTCATTTAGAGGATTGAAGACTGTCAAAATGCTGAGGGAAATGCAGGAGGACTTATGGCCCGAGCTTATCTGCTTCTAGGACTGCACGAGCTAGTGAAACTGTTCGAGGGAGATAATCATGCCTAATCTAAAGAAGGTTCTTCTGGGACCAAGTAGTTAGGAGTCTTTTTATTTTTGCTTTAATGATGTACTAAGGCCAATGTCCATTAGTGACAGTTTACATTCTGTTATTTAGCGTCGTTTTGGGATTCGTCTTAATTTTTATCAAAAAATTGAGGCATTTAGCATTTTAAGTTCTCCAAAACTATTTGTCGCTAGGCCTACCTCGGGCACAACGAGACACCCAAATTAGTATGCAATTTAAATTCTCACACAATGTGTTTAAATATTGAAACATTTCCTTCTCATAATCCGCACTAAATTATTACCTTTTTGTTTTTCTTTTATTTCTTATTCCCCTCCCAAAAGGTTAGTTCGTGCATTCTGGCATCATCAGCATCATACAGTATGAGATCCAAGGGCCCTCCACCTCCTCCTCCTCCTCCTCCAAGTCCTATCAGAAGCAAGAACAACACTAAAAGGGAAGACGCGAGCAACATCATAAAGGAGAACTCGGGTAAATAGACAGATGTCAGGCAGGGTAGCCATATCTCTAAGGAAAGTGCCGCACAACTTGAGCAGAAGTTATTGAAGTTCCGAGAAGAGCTGGATCAAGTTTGGAATGTGGCCAACTTGTTATTTTCCCTTACCACTCCCGATATCAACTTTCCCAACACCCAAAATCGTGAACCTCCACAGAATACCACACAACCACGGAAACAACCCGCTCATACTCAACATTACAACACATGCCACACACCAATAACCCTCAATTGCTCATCCTCGAACCGCTGAACACCACAAATTGTCCTACCCACAATACCCCTATATATGTGGAGACCATACCGCACTATACCCAACAAATCTCCAATGCACCTGAGTTTGATGACAAAGACTCTCTTAGCAGGAAGTTGGCCGCGGAGCTCAAAAAGTTGACCAACCGAGTCCAGGGCGTTGAAGGAAACAAAGGTATTGAGGGGCTGAATTATGAGGACCTTTGCATTTAGCCAGATGTTGAACTCCTAAAGGGGTACAAACCTCCAAGTTTGAAATTGTCGATGGCATGGGAGATCCTTGAGTCCATTTGAGGACACATTGCGACAAAGTGGTCGGAGTCGGAAAAAATGAGAAGATCCACATGAAGCTCTTTATGAGGAATCTAAAAATGGAATGCTTTATCTTGGTATATCAGTCAGGATCCCAAGAAGTGGACAAGTTGGGTAGGTATGAAATCAGGTTTCATGGATAGGTTCTGATTCAATACAGAGAATGCACCGAATGTATTCTACATCGAGAATTTTAAGAAGAAACCTACTGAGACATTCCGCGAGTATGCTACTCGTTGGAGATCAAATGTTGCTGAGGTCAGGTTGACCTTAGAAGAAGAACAAATGAATAGATTCTTCGTTCGGGCTCAGGATCCACAATATTACGAGAGGCTGATGCTGATCTAGGGCAAAAAATTTTCCGATATCATCAAGTTGGGGGAAATAATTGAGGAAGGCATTAATAATAGTATGGTTACTAATCTTGAATCATTGTAGGACACCAACAAGGCTTTACAGTCCGGTGGCACGTCCAAGAAGAAGGATTTGATTGCCGTGATGGTCGCACAAAGAACTAAGTCCCCAATAAAATACCACACCTACCCATCACTTCCATTTACAAATCAGCCTATCCCAAATTACCAAAATCCACTACTCGTTTACCAATCATCTCCACTTCCCACATATTAAACCACTTCACCCAGATACTCTCAATCTGCACCCGTCTAACAAGATTATAATGACCAAACCTCTCACTACCAATCACCTCCCACCCGCCAAAATTTCCCTAGACCTAGACCAAATTTTGATCGCAAACCCCCTAGACAATACACAGCCACCGCCGAACCAAATGACAAGACTTAAAGCAGCTAGTTACATCACCCCTATCCCTGCCATAACTCTAGAAAATCCTTCCTAGTGGGTCAACCCTAACAAGACATGTGCGTACTATTCCGGAATGAAGGGACATACCATTGACGAGTGCCACTCACTGAAGGACGAAATTCAATCCTTGATCGATAATAAGGTAATTGTAGAAAATGAGCCTGCTCCTAATGTTCGTAGCAACCCTCTGCCTGACCACAAGGGCAGAGGCATAGACATGATCGAGATCGAAGATGATTGGGACCCCAAGGGGGTGATAGGATTGACTGATTAGGGTGATGAGCTGAATAAGCCAACATTCACACTTAACCCGATTGTTGTCCAGAACCATCCCTCTATGGGCGATGAAGTAAACATGTCTATACCACTCGAGTTTGAAGAACCTCCTTCTGCGAAGGTTCCCGAGACATTTGAGGTTAAGTTCGGGGCTCCAAAAGCACTTGTACCTATTGAATTTGTTATGTTTCCACCAAGGTTACCTATCCAGTAGCAATGTTAGACGTAGCACCATTACACTCAAATTCCATACGATGGGATTAACAGTTGAAGCTAGGAGGAAAAGGAAAACAAAAATTGGAGAAGCAACTGCTACACAGGGTATGACAAGGACAGGCAGAATCTACACTCCAGAACACCTAGCTGAGTCTAGTAAGAAAACCTCTGGACGGCCTATTGAAACTGGGCCCAATGATCTTTGGAGAAAGATAAATGCAAAGGAGTACTCGATCATTGAACAACTTAATATAACACCAGCAGAGATTTCAATCCCAGCTGTTCTGTAGAACTTCGACGCACACAAGAATGACTTGATGAAAATACTGAGTGGTGCATATGTACCCAACAACATATTTGGAGGGGAAATGACAAACATGGTAGGGAAAGTACTGGAAAGCCACAAAATCACCTTCCACAAAGATGAGCTACCACTGGAAGGGCTTGTTGGACAATACGCTTTAAAGTTATTTTGAACCATTCGATTATCCTCGGCGTTGAATTCCTCTTCTGATTTTGGCGCCCATTCTTCTCCCACCTTTTTGACAGGAACCTCATTTCCTTTGGTGTACACCTTCCACAAGTAAGGGCTGTTTGATCTGACGAATATCTGCATCCTTTCTTTCCAATATGAATAATTAGTCCCGTTAAACAAAGGAGGTCTTGTGGGGCACTGTCCTTCATCAATACCTGCAAAAGAGTCTAGAGTAGAAGCCATGGAAAGATTCTCTCAAACGGTTAAGTCTTTCAGAGAGTATGGCTCTGATACCAATTGTTATTTTGAAAGGCATTTGTCAAAACATATATTGCATGCTGTTTCAAATAGATAGTCAAATCATGAATTAACCATCTTATCACCTGTTTAAGCACAACACATCAATTTGACATTTTTCGGAAATACCGATTGTTACACAAGCAATGAAAAATCCATTTGACGGAGAGCATAACAAATGCATCAAATGTTATTTTATTAACAGTGGTACACAGGGTTATTTTCAGCAATCCATATTGCAACAAATGTCAAATATTTCAATTAGGCGCATTTGCAATAATGAGAACCAAAACAAAGCATGATTCAAGGAGAATTGATACGGATGGTTAACAAAGACATGTCAACACATACAATTGGGCATGATAAAAATGAAAGCCTAGCCTTTAAAAAAAAAGTTCAATAACGTTTATGCCTATTTTGAACTGACACGATGATAAAAGATAGCTGTCAAGTTCAGAATTTAGAATGGTAACAAATCTTGAGATTTTTACCGATTGACAATCGATTGTTGAAAAGGGACAATCGATTGTTGAACTATTTGACACTTAGTTCCTGAAAAATTTGCAAGAAACAGAAAGTTTTTGAAAACTCAGAAAAACACGGACAATCGATTGTGCCTGTGAACAATCGATTGTGGACTAGAGCAAAAAGGTTTTAAGTCCTGGAAATCGATTATGAGAGTATGCAAAAAAAAACATTTATCAAAACATATATTAAAACATGATTTAAAACACTTTGCTGTTTGAAAAGATTGCCAAGACATAATTCAACTAAACATGATTCTAGTAGGTACTCATTCAATGCACGAATCAATATTTGTCAAAGCATGGATCAAGCATTTAATAGTTGATACTAGTAATCAAAAATGAATTTTCAGCATGTCAATCAACAAGTATAGTCAACAAGAAATTTCACAAATTGATTCTTACAATTAACGCATGTCAACGTTTTTCAGGGTGAGAATCAGGTTGTGAAATTTCTTGTTGACTATACTTGTCGATTGTCCAACGGTATTAATTCAAAAATTCTTACCATTCTGAGTCCTGCAGCTCTCGTTAATCGATTATCAGTTTTTATCAGTCAATCCAACTGGCATAACACTGTTCAACAATCGAGTGTCTCAGGTATACAATCGATTGTCTCAACGGTCAATTCCAAAACTCGACCGTTTTTGAGTTAACTTCAGGCATAATTTTTTTCTATTCTCCCCTCTATAAATAGGAGATGGTGTCTTCATTCTCATCACCAAATATTCAAGCTCAAAGCCTCAAATCCTCTCTAAAAAGCTCTTTTTGCAAAATTCAAGCTTTCTTTCCTCTATCAATATGTCAAGAAGAACCCGTTCAAATAGGGAAGGTGCTTCCACCTCTACTCTTCCTCCCTCCGGATATCATCCATATCAAGATGGTGATGTTTTGGTCTTCAAAAGCGAAAATAAATTAAATCGCTTTCTTACTAATTTTGAAAAACGTGATATTCATCCTCCTCAAATCCTCCTCCAAATCAAGATCCAAATTCGGATATTTTAAATCATCTTACCCGCATTGAGACAAAAGTTGATCTTAACCCGCTATGTCCAGGGATACTTTGACCATGTCAACTATCAATATGGTGCTGTTGTCCCATTTGAGGCACCGCCGCAAAACATGGACGAAGATGATGATAACGAGGATTAAATATTTTCTTATATTTTATTTATTTAATGGCCTATGTAATATTTTATCTATTTAATGAAAGTTGATTTTCATTTGAAATATCTCTCCTATTTCCATTATATGAATTTTTTGATATTTTAAAAAGGGGGAAGTATATACTTTTTTCAAAAGGAAGAAAAGAAAGGCTATATGCAAGACTAGAGTTTATGCATACTTACATGCTTTCTTTGAATGCGTTGCATAAATTCAGGGGGAATCTTATATTTAGGGGGAATTTTTTTTAAACTATTCGATTATCCCGTATAATAATCGATTATGTTGACGTTTGTTGAACTAGCATGCTATTATTAGACTTGTTATCTAGCCACTTTTTGTTAATGTCAAAAGGGGGAAAATAAACGGGCTATGCATGCATAATATATTTCCCATGCACTTTGATATAACTGCACACATTTAGGGGGAATCATCATTTGAGGGGAAATATCTTATGAAACATGAACATGTCTATGATGCATATTGAATTATCTTGAATTATGAAACATGAACATGTCTATGATGCATATTGAACTGTTATTATTATGCATATCCCGATACATGTTTGCCATTATCAAAAAGGGGGAAATTGTAAGAAACACGTTCTCGAACTAACGTGTGTTGATTCATGTAGGTTTTGATAAATGCCAAACATTGAGCCAAGCATCGGTGAAGGAACAATAACAGTCCAAGTACAAGATGGATAGTACGCGTTCAAGAATAGAAGATGCAATCAACTGTTGAGTAGGTCTTAATTTGTAATCTTGACTCAACGACTTATTTCTAATATTGGCTCTCACCTAAAATGATTTTCATAAAATCATGCATCATAAGTTTTTAAAGAAATAAGTTGCATATTTGCCAAAATGATTTTTAAACTCGTTTTGAGAAAATTGGGTTTAACAATCGATTGTCTTGAAGAAACAATCGATTGTCAAGTTCTATACTTAGTTTTTAAAATGTTGTCTTGAGACAGAAACTTCGTTTGAAATCATTTTTGAAGCAACAATCGATTGTCACTGTTCAACAATCGATTGTCAGATTTTATACTTAGTCTCAAAGTTTTGGACAACTTACAGAATGTTTTCAAAATCTTCAAAAATGGAGAACAATCGATTGTCACTATTTAACAATCGATTGTGCTCAGTGATATTTCCAAACGGACTTCTTCCAACGGCTTTATCTATTTATGGTATAATCTTTACTCAAATCTTTTAGTCAAAAAGTTGCCAGAAATATTTTGAATATTTGAACAACAATCGATTGTCTAAAGTTAACAATCGATTGTCATTCTTTTTAAATTCAACAGATCTTTTTAACCGGATTTTAAGGAATCTGTCTGTTGAAATTTTGCTCCAACAATCGATTGTGTAATATCAACAATCGATTGTCAGGCAGATTTTCAGGAGCGTTTTCTGGAACTAAAAGCAACGGTCTATTGCTCCATTTTCTCTATAAAACACTCTCTGAAAATCATTTTTAAAACACAACAACACTGCAGAAAAATTACAAAGCATACATTACATTCTTGTGATTCAAATTTCATATCTTACATTGTTTTTTGAGAGCCAAGATTATTGATTGAGTTGTTGTGTTCTTGAGCCATATATTTTGTACTCATAATCCACTCTTTGAGAGAGTTCTTGTAAAGTGAGTAAAAGAGTGTTCTTGTTAAACACTTGTAGTAAGAAGGAGTGTTATATTTCTTCTTGTAAAGTCTTAAGGATAGGTTTCCTTAAGCGGGTTGGTTGAGGCTTGTGTTGTATCAAGTTCTCAAGTTGTAAAGGTTCGTTAGGCACCCGGAAGCTTAACAAGTGAAGTCTTTGGGATTGTATCCCCGAGCAAATTGAAGTCTTTGAGGTGAGGAACCTCCGAGCAAATTGAAGTCTTTGAGGTGAGGAACCTCCGAGCAAGTGAAGTCTTTGAGGTGAGGAACCTCCGAGCAAATTGAAGTCTTTGAGGTAAGGAACCTCCGAGCAAATTGAAGTCTTTGAGGTGAGGAACCTCCGAGCAAGTGTTTGAGATTTGTGTGATTCAAGTCTCAAGTGTAAAGGTTTGTTGGGCACCTTAAGCTTGACAAGGTTGTTAGTGGAAATCTCGAGAGAGTCTCTCGGGGACTGGACTAACCACAATGTGTGGCCAACCAGTATATATCGTGGTTAATTTATTTTTACTGCATTTGTTTATTTCCTGCAAAGTTTAAATTCCGCAAGAAAACGCCAAATTTTATTAATACGCTATTCACCCCCCCTCTAGCGTAGAGCGTTATTTCTAACAGGGCTGAGTCACAACAAGGCACTGCACATTACCGTGCAATACGAGGATTATTTCATCACTAGAGTCCTGATCAATGGAGGCTCCATCCTCAACGTATGTCCGTTGATAACCCATATACAGTTGCTACACCATCCTAATGATTGGAGAAAGAAAGAGAACCGGTGGAGAAACCTACTATCACATCTAGCGGGTCAACGCTGTGGATAAAGATAAATGGTGGGACAACCAGATTGAGAGCATCCTAAATTGGAGTGGATATGAACCTTGAAAAGGACTTGGCAAAAACATCCAAGGAATTGCCAAACCCATCAAGCTGAAGAAATATGGTGCCACTTTTGGTTTGGGGTATGAATACACATGGAAAGAGTTCGAGGAATGGTTTCTATCATGAGTCACGACCCAGATTTCCCACCATCGGGAGTTGTGATGACGCCTACTATTAGGATCTAAGAAAGCCAACCTTTAAACCTTTTTAGTTAATGCTGGCAATAATATAGATAAAACGAAATAATTAAATAAAGCGGAAGTCTTTAAACTTATATAATTGAAAACAAAAATGCGAAAGTCTGAATACACCTCTACCTAGAGTCTGGTGTCACTACTCACGAACATCTATAGAATACTAAATACAAGGTTTGAATGAAACATAAAAATTGTCTGCTTCGGTACAAGATGATAACAAACTCAATAAGTAGAAAGGGACTTTGGGCCTGCGGACGTCTGCAATGCTAGACTGGTAGTTGTTGTTGAAGGCAAAGTCTACTAAAGGCAAGAACTGGTCCCACAAGCCTCCTAAATCAATGACACATGCTCGGAGCATATCCTCCAATATCTGAATCGTCCGCTCGGACTGTCCGCCCATCTGTGGTTAAAATGTTGTGCTCAACGTAACCTAGGCACACAACTCCTGCTAGAATGCTCTCCAGAAGCGCAAGGTGAACTGGTACCCCGGTCCAAAATAATAGATACCGGAACCCCATGAAAGAGAATAATCTCTATGATGTGGAGCTCGACTAACCTCTCTAAAGAATAAGTGGCTGCAACAGGAATAAAGTGCGTTGACTTGGTCATCCTATCAACAATGACCCATATAGCATCAAACTTCTTCTGAGCCATCCGAAGTCCAGTAACCAAAATCCATAGCAATCATCTCCCACTTCCACTCGGGAAGCTCAATCCTCTAAAATAAACCGCAAGGCCTCTGATGCTCGCACTTAACCTGCTGACAGTTCAAACAATGAGCCACATATGCAACAATATCTTTCTTCATTCTTCACCATCAATAGTGCTGCCTCAAATCTTGATACATCTTCGCGACGCCCGGATGAATAAAATACCGAGAACTATGGGCTTCTGCTAAGATCAACTCCCGAATACTATTAACTTTGGGCACACAAGCTGGCCCCTGCAATCTCAATATACCATCATCTCCCAAGGTCACTTTCTCGGCACCTCCGTGCTACACCGTGTCTCTCAAGACACACAAATGGGGATCATCAAACTCTCACTCATGGATATGCTCCAACAACAACAAACAAGCCATCATGAAAGCTAACACCCTGCTAGGCTTAGAAGTATCCAACCTCACGAATTGATTGGCCAAGGCCTTAACATCCAAAGCAAGCGGTCCCTGGCTGACCAGAATATAAGCAAGGCTACCCATGCTGGTGGACTTCCCACTCAAAGCATCGGCCACCACATTAGCCTTCCCCGGGTGGTATAAGATAGTAACATCATAGTCTTTCAACAACTCCAACCACCTCCTCTGCCTCCAATTCAACTCCTTTTTCTTGAACAAATATTGAAGGATCTTGTGATCCGTGTACACCTCACACATAGTACCATATAGATAATGCCTCCAAATCTTCATAGCATGAACAATGGATGCTAACTCTAGATCATGAACTAGATAATTCTTCTTGTGGATCTTCATCTGACTCGAAGCACATGCTATGACTCTGCTATCCTGCATCAATACTGTGCCAAGCTCAATACGGGAAGCATCATAATAAACTGTATAAGGCCCTGATCCCATGGGAAAAACCAATACCGGTGTCGTTGTCAGAGCTATCTTGAGCTTTTGGAAGCTCTCCTCGCACTCATCTGACCACCTGAACCGGGCACTCTTCTAGGTAAATCTGGTCATCGGGGCTGCAATAGATAAAAACCACTCCACGAACTAATGGTAGTAACCTTCTAACACGAAGAAACTCTGGATCTCTATAGATGATGTTGGTCGAGGACAGTTTTTGACTGCCTCAATCTTTTTCGAGTCCATATGAATACCCTCTACTGAAACAACATGACCCATGAATGCTGTAGAACTCAACTAGAACTCGCAATTCAAAAACTTGGTGTATAAATGACTATCTTTCAGAGTCTAAAGAACCACTCTAAGGTGCTGCTCATGCTCCTCCTGAATGCGAGAGTATATCAGAATATCGTCAATGAAAACAATCATGAACAAATCCAAATAGGGCCTGAACACTTGATTCATCAATTCTATAGATGATGTTGGGGCATTAGTCAACCCAAATGGCATGACCAAAAACTCGTAATGCCCATATTAAGTGCGAAATGCTGTCTTAGGGACATCAGATGCCCTAATCCTAAATTGATGATAACCAGATCTCAAATCTATCTTTGAGAACACCCTAGCACCCTGAAGCTGGTCAAATAAATCGTCAATCCTCTGCATTGGATATTTATTGTTTATCATCACTTTGTTCAAATGCCGGTAATCCATGAAAAACCTCATCGACCCATCCGTTTAATTCACAAAAAACACCGGCGCACCCCAAAGCGATACACTGGGTCTAATGAAACCATTATCAAGCAAATCCTGCAGCTGCTCGTTTAACTCTTTCAACTCTGGCGGGGCCATGCGATATGGCAGAACGGGAATAGGCTGAGTGCCCGGAGCCAGATCAATATAGAAATCAATATCCCTGTCGGGCGACAAACCGAGTAGGTCTGAAGGGAAAACCTCGGGAAACTTCCGAACAATAGGAACAGAATCAACAGATGGGACCTGTACGCTGAAATCGCGAACATACGCTAGATATACTAGAAACCCCTTCTCGGCCATGCACCGAGCCTTAACATATGAAATAACAATGCGGCTGGCATGACCTGGGGCGTCTCAACTCTAGTTGGGGCAAATTTGGCAAAACCAATGTAACGATCATGGCGTGATAATCCAAAATAGCATGATAGAGGGAAAACAAATCCATCCCTAATATAACATCGAAGTCCACCATATCTAAGAGCAATAAGTCAGCATGGATCTCAAGACCCTCAAATACAGTCGGTTGATCGCAATGAAATTTTCCATCGGTGTAGATACATAAACAAGAATACTCAAAGCATCACTAAGCATGACCAAGCATGGTGGAAAATAGGACGACACATACAAATACATAGACCATGGGTAAAATAACACTGAGGCATCTCTATCGCAAATTAGAATAGTATCTACAATGTCTGTATTTGAAGGCTTAGCCTCTAGCCTGGCTGATGGCCGGTCTCTACCTCCGGCGGCCTGAGCTCCACCTCTATGACCTCTACCTCCATCTCTATGAACTTCGCCACCACCTTTTATTGGATGGGTAGGTTGAGGAACCTCTGGTGCATGAATTCGGGTACGATAACTCTGATAATGAGAGCTGCTCGAAGCTCTAGGGCAAAATCTGACAATATGCCTCGGGTCACCACAAGGATGGCAAAACCTCGTCTGCTGCGGCTGAGAACCCCTCAACCTCGGTAATACCCTCCTGTTGTGACCATACTCAACACACTCATAACATCTACACAAATGCTACTGCCGAGGGAATTGAGGCTATCCCTGTCGACCTGAATGAACACTTGAAGTACCATGAGTGACACAAGGAGCTGACTGAAACGCCTAGGAGGATGGCCTCTCCTATAACCATCTCTACCTCCAGATGAGGTACCACTGAATCTGTCTCAATGATGGGGCCTCTTATCTAACTATGACTGCCTTCCTGTGGCAGTACCACCTCAACTCTAGGACCCATATTGACGGCCTTCTGAAAAGTGGTCTCACACCCGGACTGAGCCACTGTACCCGACTGATCTGACACTGTTGGCTGAACTCCTAGAAGCAAACCCACTCGAATAATGCTCTCCACAAAGCTTAAAAATCTTACCAAAGAGTCCTCAAGAACTGGGGTGGCTATGAACCCTTCTAGGACCTGAGCTGGGCCCACCGGAGCTGCTGGTGCTGCACCCTCCTCCTCAAACTCAACCTGGGCTCTGCCTCTAGGGCTGTTGCTCGGGGTTTTGACTGCTGGGCGATAGACGAAGAAGCACGTGTTCTCGCCATCTGCGAAAGAATTGACAAGAAATTCAATCGGTATTTGAGAAATGAAAATGCACGACAAGAAAGAACAAATGTGAAGTTTTTCCTAACCTTGTAGCTTTTTGGGGATAAATGCAGACATCTTTGTATCAATCCCTCAGACTTTACCGAGTTTGTCCGTAAGTTGTGCGACCTATGCAACCTAGTGCTCTGATACCAACTTGTCACGGCACAGAATCCCACCATCGAGAATCGTGATGACACCTACTATTAGGAGCTAGACAAGCCAACCATTAATGTTTTTAATTAATGCTCGCAATATTATAGATAAATGAAACAATTGGTAAAGCAGAAGTTCTTAAACTTATATAACTGAAAACAAAAATGCGAAAGTCTGAATACACCTCTTCCCGGAGTCTGGTGTCACTACTCACGAACATCTATATAATACTAAATACAAGGTTTGAATGAAACATAAAAATTGTATGCTTCGGAATAAGATGATACAAAATTAAATAAGTAGAAAGGGACTCCAAGCCGACAGACGTCGGCAAGGCTACCTTGGTGTCTCTAGACTAAGGGTCTACTCCAACCTACTGGTATTTTCCAATAGCTGCTCAAACTTCGTGATTTGTAAAAAAGAGCACAAAAGTGTAGCATCAACACAACCAACCCCATGTGCTGGTAAGTGCCTGGCCTAACCCCGACGAAGTAGTGACGAGGATAGGAAGGACTACCAATCAAACCTGTATAGATATTTATACAAGTACAACAAAAAAAAACATCAGATAGTAATAATTAAGACTGGGAGGGAAACATGCTTTTTGGGGATACAGATAAAACAGAACAACAGTAAAACATAAGGAAAACTACAACTGATTCCTTCTAACACGGAATAAGTGGTCGGCGTGCCACACGATCCCATTTCATAAAAGGTATAAGTGATCGGTGTACCACACGATCCCATTTCATAATATGTATATGTGGTCGGCGTGCCACAAGGTTCCATTTCAATCAATATCTGGTGGTAGGCGTACCACTCACTCCCAATTTAATGTCATTTGTGGTAGGCATACCACTCGCTCACATTTCAATATCATTTGTGGTAGACGTACTACTCACTCCCATTTTAATATCATTTGTGGTAGGTATACCACTCGCTCTCATTTCAATATCATTTGTGGTAGGCATACCAGCCGTTCCCATTTCTTTTAACACATACAAAATAAAATCCCGGGAAGGCAAGAAGAACATTAAATCATCTATCCCGGCAAGGGATATTGAATATTAAATCAATTATCCCGGCAAGGGAGTTTAAGCTATAATGAATCCTATTCAACTCCTACTTAACACGGTTAAAACCATTATTCAGTGTTGAGGCTCATCAAATAAGTCTTTTATAGAATCAACTAAGAATACACATTTATCAATTTAAGACCCACGGTCATGCTCGACACCGGTGTATAGATACTCATCACCATGTCATACACCATACTCAACATTTACCATGTAACTAATAATATTGTAATCCTATTCCCTCAAGCCAAAGTTAGATCAAACACTTACCTTGGTCCAAGAATAGCAATCAACTCTCTAATACCGCCTTCCCTCTTCAATCCAACTCCGAAACTATAGTATCTAGGCATAATGAAATCAATAATATCAATAAGGGCTCAAAAAATAATCCCATAGCCTAGAGATGACGTCTCTAGCATTCTTTCAAAAATACCAAAATTTGACCCCGGCCCACATGGTCCAAACTCGAGGCTCGGATTAAAACGCGTTCACCCATAGCCCCACGAGTTCAAATATATAATTTATTTCAAGATTCAACCCCCAATTGGGGTTGAATCATCCAAAATTCCAAAAATCCTAAGTCTACCCAAAAACCCCCAATTCTACTTTAAATTCATGATTCAGGGCTAGGAAATTAGTGATTGGTGGAAGAAATTAAGAGGAAAGAAAGTTAAGAACACTTACCCTAGAATCTATGGAGAAGGAAGCTGATACACTCAAATTACACTTTAATTATGAGTTTAAGGCGGTCAGTGTCAAATATAATTACCCAACAAGGTTTGGGTCAAATCCCACAAGGAATAGGTTTGAAAAGATTACTTGTTCAATGTGTTGCTCAACTAAAGTCTTATCTCTAGTCGGTTAATAGTAGCAAGATAGTGGTTTGTAGTAGCAAGAGTATGTAAGGAGTTTGATTTGAAGTAGCAACTAATTGAATATTTAACGAGTGATCAATTTAATTAAGCAACCAAGGTTGTTTCCCTTTTAAGGAAGTGTAATATTTACAGGTGTTAATATGATATATTTCTAATGGAAGGCTCTTTTGATATACAAATGATGCCTAATATACTACCCTATATTTCCCAATAGTTGAGTAGTATTTTCTCTTTATAATTTTTCCAAATGTAAAAGAGTTGCAATGAAGAATCAACAATGTATGCCAACTAAAACCCACTTATTCCTACGTAATTTTATTAAACAAGGTTTAAAGCCTTGAGTCATTGATATTTACTTCTACCATATCCTAACCCACTTTCCCACGAAAAGCAAGAATTAAATGGCTTTTGTTAGTGTTTGCAACAACCAATAATAAATGAAGAATGAGAAGTAAATAAATATCAACCAACCATTATACATATATTCAATGTTAAACACCATTAACATAACACCCATTTAGGGTCCACAACCTTAGTATTTAAAGTTAGCTACACATGCTAAATTACAAGGACCAACTAATATTTAATGCCATGAATGCTTACAAAGTAGGGAATCTTCAACCAAAAGTTCTCAAAAAGAGATAATATTTATGACGTGGAATGTAGTGTAAAGACTAGACAAGATGAGCCTACAAAGACTTCATAAAACTATTTATAGGGGGCAAAAATCAGGAAAGCAAATGGACAAAATTGCACTTTCGGATCCGATATGTGACCACATTCTTGTCGCAAAACAAGTATGCAGTAAGTATTTTGAACACCCGGAATGTAGATTAAAACCCTAGTTTACAGGTCTTCATTGCACTACCATTATGCGGTCCGCATTTGAGTTATGCGGCCGCAATTTGTCTCACAGCTTTGACCTTCAGTAGTCTTCATGGTTGGTTATGCGATCACTATGCGGACCACATCTTGATTATGCGGTAGCATCTTGAACCGCATTCTTCACTTGAAATTAAGCTCAGTTCTCTGCTTCAATATGTGATTCTTTTGTCCATTATGTGGCTCGCATGTCTGATCTACGATCGCATAGTGAACCATAGATCAACATTTGGGCAACATTTTGCTATTTTCTTGTCGTTTTGCTACCATTTCCATGTTCTTTAGTTTCCCTTACTTATGTATTGTAGAAGTAACAAAACTACACATGTATCAGTTATAAGTGCATTAAAACAAGCTAAAATCTAAGCAATTAGTATTGAATTATGCCGAAATTCTCCGGCACATCAACACCCCCAATTTAAACTCTTGCTTGTCCTCAAGCAACTAAAGCATAATTAGCCTATTCTAGACTCTATTTACAAAACACGAAACAATAATGAGTAAGGATGGTATTCATTGCTAGTATTTCAAGCATGCATCTACAGTTGTTTTACCCTTCCTGAACTGATAGTATTTACAAGGAAAACTATCAACTTGTGAACTTTGAGCCTCATACATTGCGACAAAATGTTACCCTCAGTTGAGTGCAATTGCATTTGACTAAAAAATCTCAACTTCCATATAACTCCACCAGTTCATGTACCCTCACAAGAAAGAAGGTCCCAAAATCACAATATCTACAAGGCCACAGAAAGGGACCATTTACAAACACACCCACTCTCAGAAATAACTTCAAGTGTTACAACGTTTCATACCATAAGCTTACCCTTATTTTAATTCACTGCTTATTCAGGAATGCTCGGTTGGAGGTCTCATAAAGACTTTTTAGCTTGTAATGTCGGTTTAGGGAAGGGTTGGATAAACATTTGGGTACAAGTGAATTCACCCTCCTTGAACACTACTCATACTTTTCCATTCTTTTGCATTTTGCTTCCTTTCAAACCCCTATAGCCTCATTTTCATCTAGTTTCCAATATAGAACGACCTTATATACCTCTTCTAATTTTTATTCAAGACTCCATACTTCATTCGCAAACAAAACACATTGAAATTAGATATCATTTTATAAGAGATCACGTTCTCAAGGGCGATGTCGAAATTGAATTTGTTGAAACCAAAGATCAATTGGCCGACATCTTTACAAAGCCCTTAGAGAAAGAGTCCTTCTTCCGAATTCGTACTGAACTCGGGATCCTTGACTCCACGTTGATCTAAGTCATGCATTGCATTTTCCCTTTCACATGTTTTCTAACTTGAGCGTTGGAGACGTCTAACGTATTTTTGCAGGTATCGCCCTAAAGGAAGGGAGAATTATAAAGCTTGACGCACAGAACAATCGATTTCTCTTTTATATAATCGATTATCCAGTATCAATAATCGATTGTCTTGAAATTATTTGCGTTATTAATTCTGAAATTGTAGATTTAATAAATAAACAAGTTTTTTTTATTCTACATTTTTTGCAAATGGCAAAAGGGGGATGATAACGGATGGGTATGCACTCTCAATACTTATCGGCATAAATTGAGGCAGAATTCATATATTGAGGGGGAACAAATTGCATATCTATATACTTGTTGCATATCTTTACTTGTCTTGAATCGTATGCATATCCCGCTTAAAGTTTGCCATAATCAAAAACGGGGAAATTGTTGGAAACACGTTCTCAAGGCATTATACTAAACGTGTGTTCATATTTGTTGGATTTGATGAATGACAAACTATGCGCAAATTGACATAGGACGAGGTCCAAGCACAAGCGCAAAATTGATATATAACGAGATTCAAGCACAAGACAAAGATCGAGATTAAGTTTTATATGAGTCGGTATTTAATTGTGATCTTGATCTGACAACTTAAACTCAAGACCTGGCTTCTCTCGTAAAAATATTTTTAACAAATCATGCATATTTATTTTAGAGCAAAATAATTTTAAATAATGCATATTTACTTTAGTCAAAATGATTTTTAAACATGCCTCTAAAATCTGGACAAAGATAATCGATTATGTACTTATGATAATCGATTATGTTTAAGTCAGCTGCTTGACAATCGATTGTGAACTTATGACAATCGATTGTGTTAAGGCAGTGAGCATCAGATTTTTCAAATCTGCATGACAATCGATTGTGAACCTTATGACAATCGATTGTGATGAGGCAGTGTCCATCAAAGTTTTTCAAAGCTCAAAATAATCGATTGTGAAGCTAATGACAATCGATTGTGATGAGACAGTGTCCATCAAAGTTTTTCAAAGCTCAAAATAATCGATTGTGAAGCTAATGACAATCGATTGTGAAGAGACAGTGTCCATCAGATTTTTCAAAGTCACAAAATAATCGATTGTGAACTTATGACAATCGATTGTGTTGAGGCAGTGTCTTCCAGACTTTTTAAAGTTATTAAATAATCGATTGTGAACCTATAACAATCGATTGTCAAGAGGCAATGTCTAAATTGATTTTTCAAGACTGATATATAATCGATTGTTAACTTAATATAATCGATTAACTCACCGTTGCCAAAATATTTCCAAATACCGTCAGGTAATCGATTATTGATTTCTTATAATCGATTGTTTTAATTAAAATCTGGAAAGGATTTTTTGAACGTTGCTGAGTAATCGATTATTGATTTCTTATAATCGATTGTTTTAATTAAAATCTGGAAAGGATTTTTTGAACGTTGCTGAGTAATCGATTGTAGATTTCTGACAATCGATTGTTTTACGTAAAATCTGGAAATGATTTTTTGAACGTTGCCAGTAATCAATTGTGAGTCTTAAACAATCGATTGTTATGCGTAAAATCTGGGATTGATTTTTGGAAGAACTGGCAAACAATCGATTGTGATAATTTGACAATCGATTGTCACAGAGTAAAATCATCAATTCTTAATTGGCAATTAGGCAACGGTAATACAAAGTTTTTCAACTATAAATACAGCTTCAAACCAGTCTTTTAAGAACAACAACACATAACAACTGATCATACAATTGCTATAGCTTTCATACTTTATTGCTTATCATTTATATTCATTACATAAGCTTTTGAGAGCTAAATTCTTGTCGAAAGTTGTTGCGATCTTGAGCATATTCGTTTTTCTCATATCTACTCTTAATGGAGTGTCTTGTTTGAGTGCTAAGTGTTTTTGTACACTTGAAGGGAAGTGTTAGTCCCTTGTGTTGTTAGAAGGAACTTGTGTTTCCTTGGTTGAAGTCTTGGAGTGTTGTATCTCCGAGCAAAGGTTGTTGAGGCTTGTGTCCTCAAGTTGTAACGGTTTGTTGAGCACCCGTAAGCTTAACAAGTTAGTGGAAATCTCGAGAGAGTCTCTCGGGGACTAGACTAGCCACGGGTTGTGGTGAACCAGGATACATCGGTGCGTTTGTTCTAATTTATTTACTTATCGCACTTATTTATTTCCTGCAATTTTTAAATTCCGCAAGTTTACGCTAATTTTTATTATAACGCTATTCAGCCCCCCCCTAGTGTTAAGCGTATTATCTAACAATTGGTATCAGAGCCCAACTCTCTGAAGACTTAACCGTTTGAGAGAAACATCCATGGCTTCTACTCGTGATTCTTTTGCAGGAATAGGTGAAGGACAATGCTCCACCCGACCACCGCTATTCGATGGTACAAATTATACATACTGGAAGGAGACGATGAGAATATTTGTACAATTAAATAGTTTTCATCTTTGGAAGGTCATAATGAGTGGAGAACAAATTCCAACCAAGAAGGTTGAAAATGAATGGGTCCCAAAGTCCGACGATGAATACGATGCAGATGATATCCGAAAGGTGCAAAATAATGCTAAAGCTATTAATTTATTATATTGTGCTGTAAATGCTGATGATTACAGGAAGATATCTTGTTGCACAACGGCGAAGCAAATGTGGGACAAGCTGGAAATTACGTACGAAGGTACGGACCAGGTAAGGGAAGCCAATATTGATTTCCTAACCCATGCATATGAATTGTTTCACATGAAGGAAGGCGAAAAGGTCGATGAGATGTTTGAACGATTTTCAAAAATCGTAAATGATTTACATGCTCTTAAGAAGACCTTCACGGGTAAGGAACTTGTCCGAAAAATTCTCCGAAGTCTCACTTCGGAATGGCGATCCAAGGCCGACGCAATTCAAGAATCCATTGGCATTTCAAATGTCACCATCGACGCATTAAGAGGTAATCTTAAAACTTATGAATCTACTATACTTAACCCTCTTGTTGATGATCAAAGGAAGCAAAGAATCGCTCTCAAGGCAAGCACAAGCCAACCTCAAAATGATGAGGACGGAGACAACGAGTTCGGACTCGTTATCAAGAGATTTCAAAAGTTCATGCGAAAAGAGTATGAACGAAAGGGCAAAAAGCAAGGAGATCAAATAAAGTGCTATGAGTGCGGAGAAACCGGGCACATTAAATATAATTGCCCAAATGCTAAAAAGGAGAAGAAACCCTTCAAGAATCAACGAGCATACATATCTTGGGGAGGCGACTCCGGTGACGAGTCAAGTGAGGAAGAAGAAGACGAAGCCTCAAATCTTTGTGTTATGGCACAAGAAGACAACAAAGAAGAGGTATGTCAAATTTCTTCCAAAAATTTCTTTTCCCTTGAAGAAGTGCAAAATGCTTTTGATGAGTTGTATAGCGAATTTATTAAAGCTTCAAAAACTGCTAAGAGTATAAAAGAAAATGCTTCTTTAAAAGAAAAATATTTTAAAAAACAACTCTCTTTTAAAGAAAAGGAATTGGAAAAACTGATTTTAGAAAATGAGAAGTTGAAAGAGGAAAACAAATTTTTTGGCAAGAGAAGCACCGACAAGCCCGAGAGTTCTAGAAATTGTACTTCTTGCATGCATCTCAAAAATGAAGTAGAAAGGCTTAAGGGCACCTTAGATAAGTTTAACTCTTCTCATAAAAATTTGAATGAAGTGCTTGTTAATTTGAAGTCGACCAAGCATGGCATAGGTTTTAGAAACGAGCCTAAAGAGAAAGTTGAAGCCAACCCCCAACCACCTAAGGCTCAACCTAGGATAAATAAAACAAATGTTCATCCTAGATACAACAAACCTAGAAATGGTTTTCATCAATCGCAACCTAGAAATAATCATGCTAGAAATAATGCACATTCTAGGCCAAACACTAGAAGGAATTTTGAACCTTTTAGAACACCTAGAAATGACTTCCAACCTAGAAACAATTATTCTAGAAATGATGCATATCCTAGAACAAATGGTAGGAGAAATGATTTTCATGATTTGCGCAATAGTTATATTGTCAAGAATAGAGCAAATGAATTTCGTCCGTCCAATTACTATCAACTTAGAAGGATGCATAATCCTACCGTGACTTGCCATTATTGTAGACGAATTGGACATATTGCTCCTACTTGTTTTACACGACATAGACATAACACTCAATTACATCACTATGATTTGCCTAACCCCCAAGGACCCAAAATGGCATGGATACCTAAAACTCATTAATCTGTTTTGTAGGTATGTTTGAAGGGATCAAGTGTACTATGGTACCTTGATAATGGATGCTCCAAGCACATGACGGGAGACGAATCCAAATTCCTTCAACTAGAACACAAGGAATGGGGAAGTGTTATTTTTGGTGATAACAACAAAGGAAAGATTATCGGCATCGGATCGGTCGGTAAGGATGAAATTTCTTCCATTAAGCATATATTACTTGTGAAAGGTTTAAAACATAATCTCTTGAGCATAAGTCAATTATGTGACAAGGGAAATCTTGTTTTATTTGATTCAGATGAATGCTTAGTTTTTAGACGTAGCGATATTAAAATTATCCTTCGTGGTTTTAGAATGGATAACATTTATATGGTTGATCTTACAAATTCTTCACCCGAATATGTGAATTGTTTAATGAGCAAAGAGGATGATTCTTGGTTATGGCATCGTAGAGTAGCTCACATCAACATGCATATTTTGAACAAATTGGTTTCACAAAATTTAGTTGTTGGTCTTCCAAATTTGAAATTTAAAAATGACTCTATTTGTGATTCTTGTCAAAAAGGGAAGCAAACAAAAGCATCTTTTAAATCGAAAAATATTGTTTCAACTACTAGACCATTGCAATTGCTTCACATGGATTTGTTTGGACCATCTCGCATTGAAAGTCTTGGTAGAAATCGTTATGCTTTCGTTATTGTTGATGATTATTCCAGATTTACTTGGACTTTATTTCTTGCCCATAAAGTGATGCTTTTCAGAATTTTAAATATTTTCTTAAACGTGTTCAAAACGAAAAGGAAACAACCGTCACTTCAAGTAGAAGTGATCATGGGGGAGAGTTTGATCACAATCTCTTTGCGGACATTTGTGACGAACTCGGTATCGAGCATACCTTTTCCGCTCCACGAACACCACAACAAAATGGGGTGGTGGAAAGGAAAAATAGGTGTCTCGAAGAGATGGCTAGAACCATGCTCGAAGAGGCTAAGATTCCCAAACATTTTTGGGCGGATGTCGTGAGTACCGCATGCTACGTTTTAAATAGAGTAGCCATAAGGCCAATACTCATGAAAACCCCTTGTGAACTCTACAAGGGAAGGAAACCAAAAATCTCCCATTTTAGAGTATTCGGTTGTAAATGTTTTATTCATAACAATGGAAAAGATCAATTGGGAAAATTTGATGCCAAATCCGATGAAGGAATTTTTATTGGGTATTCTTCACGTAGCAAAGCATATAGCGTATTTAATAATAGAACCCAAACTGTGGAGGAATCCCCTCATATTGTGTTTTCCGAAAATAATGCTCGCTTGGCGGGAAAGGATTCTTGTTCTGATCTTGCAGGTATTTTAAATAGTTTAAAAGACAAAGTACAAGAGGAAACTCCTAAGGAAATTCAAGATGAAATCTTGGAACAATCAACGGAGGAAACACCACAATTGGAGAAAGAAACGAAAATGCCTAATGAGTGGAGGACAATCAAAGATCACCCTCTCGAACAGGTAATTGGCGACGTCGGAGAAAAGGTAAGTACCCGAAACTCCCTTATGAACACCTTAGGACATACTGCTTTTGTTTCTCAAATTGAACCAACAACCATCTCCGAAGCAATTGGGGATGAATTTTGGACCTTGGCAATGCAAGAGGAGCTTAACCAATTCAAACGGAATGACGTTTGAGATTTGGTGCCAAGACCCGAAAATCATACCATAATTTGTACGAAATGGGTTTTTCGAAACAAACTAGATGAAAATGGTGTAATCACTAGAAACAAAGCTAGGCTTGTAGCAAAAGGCTATAATCAAGAAGAGGGTATTGACTATGAAGAAACATATGCTCCCGTAGCTAGATTAGAAGCTATTCGTTTATTGCTTGCTTTTGCCTCTTCTATGAATTTCAATTTATATCAAATGGATGTGAAACGTGCTTTTCTAAATGGTGTTATTCAAGAAGAAGTTTATGTTGAACAACCCCCCGGGTTTGAAGATTTTAAATCTCCCGATCAAGTTTTCAAACTCAAAAAGGCTCTTTATGGTTTAAAACAAGCTCCCCGAGCATGGTATGAAAGATTGAGTAATTTTCTATTGGAAAATGATTTCATTAGGGGGAAAGTTGACACCACTCTTTTTGTTAAGCATAAAAACAATGATATTTTATTAGTTCAAATCTATGTGGATGATATTATATTTGGTGCTACTAACAATGTTTTGTGCAAGGAATTATCCGATTTAATGACAAGCGAATTCGAGATGTCTATGATGGGTGAGTTAACATTCTTTTTGGGATTACAAGTAAAGCAAATGAAAGAAGGTACGTTCATTTGCCAAGCGAAATATTGCAAAGAATTGCTGAAACGATTTGAAATGACCAATGCAAAAGCAATGGCAACCCCATGAGCACATCCAATCATCTAGACAAAGATGAGAAAGGTAAGGAAGTCGACATCAAAAAGTATCGAGGTATGATTGGCTCTTTCCTTTATCTTACTGCTAGTCGTCCAGAGATCATGTTTAGCGTGTGCTTATGCGCTCGTTATCAATCGTGTCCGAAGGAGTCTCACCTAACTGCGGTGAAACGGATATTGAAGTATCTTGTTGGTACTGTAAATGTGGGTATATGGTACCCCAAAGGTTCTTCATGCCAACTTGTTGGCTATTCCGATTCCGATTTTGCTGGATGCAAATTGGACCGCAAGAGCACTAGTGGCACTTGCCATTTGCTAGGTAGCTCTCTCGTTTCTTGGTTTAGCAAGAAACAAGTAAGTGTTGCGTTGTCCACAACCGAGGCTGAATATGTAGCCGCGGGGAGTTGTTGCGCTCAAATCCTTTGGATGAAACAACAACTCTTGGACTATGGCCTAAGTCTTGATCATATCCCTCTTAGATGTGATAATACTAGTGCCATATGCTTGTCGAAGAACCCCGTTCTTCATTCGCAAACAAAACACATTGAAATTAGATATCATTTTATAAGAGATCACGTTCTCAAGGGCGATGTCGAAATTGAATTTGGTGAAACCAAAGATCAATTGGCCGACATCTTTACAAAGCCCTTAGAGAAAGAGTCCTTCTTCCGAATTCGTAGTGAACTCGGGATCCTTGACTCCACGTTGATCTAAGTCATGCATTGCATTTTCCCTTTCACATGTTTTCTAACTTGAGCGTTGGAGACGTCTAACGTATTTTTGCAGGTATCGCCCTAAAGGAAGGGAGAATTATAAAGCTTGACGCACAGAACAATCGATTTCTCTTTTATATAATCGATTATCCAGTATCAATAATCAATTGTCTTGACATTATTTGCGTTATTAATTCTGAAATTGTAGATTTAATAAATAAACAAGTTTTTTTATTCTATATTTTTTGCAAATGGCAAAAGGGGGATGATAACGGACGGGTATGCACTCTCAATACTTATCGGCATAAATTGAGGCGGAATTCATATATTGAGGGGGAACAAATTGCATATCTATATACTTGTTGCATATCTTTACTTGTCTTGAATCGTATGCATATCCCGCTTAAAGTTTGCCATTATCAAAAAGGGGGAAATTGTTGGAAACACGTTCTCAAGGCATTATACTAAACGTGTGTTCATATTTGTTGGTTTTGATGAATGACAAACTATGCGCAAATTGACATATGACGAGGTCCAAGCACAAGCGCCAAATTGATATATAACGAGATTCAAGCACAAGACAAAGATCGAGATTAAGTTTTATATGAATCGGTATTTAATTGTGATCTTGATCCGACAACTTAAACTCAAGACATGGCTTCTCTCGTAAAAATAATTTTAACAAATCATACATATTTAATTTAGAGCAAAATGATTTTAAATAATGTATATTTACTTTAGTCAAAATGATTTTAAACATGCCTCTAAAATCTGGACTAAGATAATCGATTATGTACTTATGATAATCGATTATGTTTAAGTCAGCTGCTTGACAATCGATTGTGAACTTATGACAATCGATTGTGTTAAGGCAGTGAGCATCATATTTTTCAAATCTGCATGACAATTGTGAACCTTATGACAATCGATTGTGATGAGGCAGTGTCCATCAAAGTTTTTCAAAGCTCAAAATAATCGATTGTGAAGCAAATGACAATCTATTGTGATGAGACAATGTCCATCAAAGTTTTTCAAAGCTCAAAATAATAGATTGTGAATCTAATGACAATCGATTGTGAAGAGACAGTGTCCATCAGATTTTTCAAAGTCACAATATAATCGATTGTGAACTTATGACAATCGATTGTGTTGAGGCAGTGTCTTCCAGACTCTTTCAAAGTTATTAAATAATCGATTGTGAACCTATAACAATCGATTGTCAAGAGGCAGTGTCTAAATTGATTTTTCAAGACTGATATATAATTGATTGTTAACTTAATATAATCGATTGTATAACTGATCGTTGCCAAAATGTTTTCAAATACCGTCAGGTAATCGATTATTGATTTCTTATAATCGATTATTTTAATTAAAATCTGGAAAGGATTTTTTGAACGTTGCTGAGTAATCGATTATTGATTTCTTATAATTATTGTATTAATTAAAATCTGGAAAGGATTTTTTGAACGTTGCTGAGTAATCGATTGTAGATTTCTGACAATCGATTGTTTTACGTAAAATCTGGAAATGATTTTTTGAACGTTGCCAGTAATCGATTGTGAGTCTTAAACAATCGATTGTTATGCGTAAAATCTGGGATTGATTTTTGGAAGAACTGGCAAACAATCGATTGTGATAATTTGACAATCGATTGTCACAGAGTAAAATCAGCAATTCTTAATTGGCAATTAGGCAACGGTAATGCAAAGTTTTTCAACTATAAATACAGCTTCAAATCAGTCTTTTAAGAACAACAACACATAACAACTGATCATACAATTGCTAAAGCTTTCATACTTTATTGCTTATCATTTTATATTTTTTACATAAGCTTTTGAGAGCCAAATTCTTGTCGAAAGTTGTTGCGATCTTGAGCGTATTCTTTTTACTCATATCTACTCTTAAAGGAGTGTCTTGTTTGAGTGCTAAGTGTTTTTGTACACTTGAAGGGAAGTGTTAGTCCCTTGTGTTGTAAGAAGGAACTTGTGTTTCCTTGGTTGAAGTCTTGGAGTGTTGTATCTCCGAGAAAAGGTCGTTGAGGCTTGTGTCCTCAAGTTGTAACGGTTTGTTAAGCACCCGTAAGCTTAACAAGTTAGTGGAAATCTCGAGAGAGTCTCTCGGCGACAGGTCTAGCCACGGGTTGTGGTGAACCAGGATACATCGGTGCGTTTGTTCTAATTTATTTACTTATCGCACTTATTTATTTCCTGCAATTTTTAAATTCCGCAAGTTTACGCTAATTTTTATTATAACGCTATTCACCCCCTCTCTAGCGTTAAGCGTATTATCTAACAATACATACACATATTTCCTCTTTTTTATACACATATCTTTCTCTCTTTTTTTTTTTTTGGAGCTTGAATAATTTCAACAAACACTTTGGAGGCATGTGGTCCTAAACTCAACTTACAACCTTACCAATCTCCACTTCAACCCCACCCCAACTTAGGCTTTTAGCCTTATTCTCAATGTTCAAAGAAGGACAGGTTCAAGAGGGGAAATATTTTTCAAAAGGGAAAATAATTGTAATGAATTGGCGAAAGAAAAGGTTTAAAGGCTCAAATTGGGTACTAGTGGTATTATTTATGCAAAAGTTGGCTTGAAAGGCTAAAAATATTTTTATGTAAAAACAATAATGCCTAACATCATTCCTCCAACAAAACATACTATCATTAGCATTGAAAAACCAACCGGGCAAGTTCTAGATGATAGAAGTAAACATAAGATTTATTTCAACAAACACTAATACACATGGCACATGAACTGCTTCATTCACATAATTTGACGCTTCCGAGTCAACACTTGGCAACTCAAGGCTTTCATCATATACACACGTATAACTCTAGGTCGCCATAGAGTCACAGAGCAAGCCTCAAGTTCACAATGTTGATCATAAAAACTAATTCCCTTAAGAAAGTTGTCAATCACTCCATCATCAGGAGAAGTCGATAAAAACAATATTTTTTCTTATTTTTATATTTGTGAGGAATGGTATATGATATGTACAGACGCTAGTAGGCAATTACACTAAACCGGTCAAAATGACTCATCCTACGATCCTGGTTCTACTATTACACCCTTGGAAAAGAACTGAGAAAAGAAAAACCAAAGGGAATTGATTCCTAATTGCTATCTACTTGTTTTTTTGTTTATCTTATATAAGTATAACGATGAACGCTAATGTTAACAACATCATTATGAACACAACACTATTATACATATCAGTATTATGAACACAAAGTAAATACTAATATTAAGATCATCATATAAAACACAAGTCATGTGTCGAAGTCATACTAATATATACAGAACACACGATACACATAAGTACATGATTTGATTGTTAAACTACTGACATGCATATATGCAAAAATTGCAATTCTAACTTCCAATATCACATAAAAATATATATAACCACACTTAAAGTATGCAGTGTCTCCAATGCATAAAAATAGAGAGATGAGTTTGAGGTGAAGCTCCCTGAGGCACACTTAGTGCTATGGGAGTCAGTAGCCGGCTGAATTCTTGAGAGGTCACCCTTAGATGTGGAGACTGGGATTGACAAAAGCTCGGTCTGGGAAGTGAAATACTCAGGCTGGTCTAGAGTAGAAGTTGGAGTTGGAGCTGGAGCTGGAGCTGGAGCTGGAACTGGAGATGGTGCAGGTGCTAGAGCCTATGAACTGCTGGACTCACCCACTGATGATGGGGTGGCACATGGATTACAAAAAGGTCTTGTTCTACCAATGACCTCGGGATCACCTGCTGGATATCTGCTCGCTCCGCTTTGTCAGTGTCAGCCTCCTCAAGAATAGCATCCTCAATTGAGGCATCTACAATATGCTTTCTCTTATCTTGAGGGACTTCGGCATTCAAATACCTCGAACTCTCCTCATCCTCCTCATCTTCCGGTTTATCAGAACTCCCGGTGTTCTCCTCAAAAGGGATCGCAATAGGAGGTGGAGGAGCTTTAGTTTGGGAAGCTCCGGGGGTAAGAGTGACATGATCAGTCATAATTGTTGAAAAGTCAAGACCCAAATTTGGAGGCGCTGGACCTGTACCCTAATCATCATCTCTGGGAGGAGGGATGATAGATCGAATTCCAAATTCTGCATTTTTTGGAATTCAACCTTCATAGAAGCAACCTCCTTCTTGATTTCAGTCAGCCCACTTACTTCGGCCCGCTCTATCTTCTCCACCCGCAACGCAAGTTGCTGCAAATGCTCCGCATAGTCTGATTGTTGCTACTGAATTTATGCCACTGAGGCTTGCATGGGGGTATGGGCTTGCTTTATAAGACTCGACAATGTCATTAGAAGTCTTTCAACTTTAGCATTGGCAAGCTGAGCCAATAGACCAAGCTTTTTTTGAAGATATTTTCGGCCCCTATACTTTCTCTCTCTAAAGAAAATCCTCTGCCTTCTGTCTAAGAAGAAGGGTGAATAGTGATTCCGACACTATTCATCAGACATATTCCCAGAATCTGGCGGTGGATGATAGCAATCATGGTGTCATATTAACCCTATTTTAATTGCGATCATTCCCTAGTTGTTTTCTTATCCAAATCTTTATCCATTTCTTCAAGATCTTAATTGGAATTGATTCACTGTAGCTTGAAGAATCTTCAGATTTTCTGTTTTTTTTGAATAATGGATGAACACTTGTATTATCCATAGGCTCTTGTCGAATTCACGTGAGATAGGCAGCCATGGCTGCGCAGATCTCTCCCCAGCCTTTGGTTGTGGGATAGATTGTTCATAACCACGCATCATCAGATGCAAAAGAAGGTTCGAAGCTACCGTATGCTTCTGTTATTCAAGCAAAACAGAATGTTCCGACAAAAATTGAGCTGTGCATAGTAAACTTCAACCATGAAGATCCTATAATTCAATTCACAATGGAAGATGTTAACAACTTCACCAGAGAAGAAGGTTTGCACCAAGCAGTTGTCTTAAAATTTTCTTATGGCAGACCTAATCTATCAGAAGTGCAAAGAATTTTTCATCGCAATTTGATGTAAAAGGTCGTTGTAACGTTGGGCAGTTGGAATTTCGGCACCTCTTAGTCAGAGTTGATATTTTCAATGATTATGTTCACTTCCTTTCAAAGTCGACTGGATATATTAAATCCAAAGGCGATGAATACTTTTTTAGAACATTTCCATGGTCTTTCGGATTCAATCCGAAGGAGGAGACATTGATGGTAGTTGTATGGATCTCTCTTCTAGGTCTGCCACCAAATTTATTTGCTAAGAGGTCGTTACTGTCAATAGACTCAGCTGTTGGAAAACCTCTTGCTGTTGACAAGGCGACGCAGGAAAGAACGAAACCTAGCGCGGAAAGAGTTAAGGTTATTGTAGATCTCTTGGATAAGCATCTTAAAAAGGTCGTGCTGCAGATTGTAGATTCTATTTCAGGAAAATCTGTCGAGTTTCTTCAACAAATTGTGTACGAAAACCTTCCTATGTATTGTGCTTATTGCAAACATCAAGGGCACGATGAGAAGGCTTGTAGATTTAAAAAACAAAAAACTGGACCAGAGGAGATAGCAGATGATAATCTAGTCAGAGATGTGAGTAGTATCGGGGATGATGTTGTCAAATTGCAAGGGGATGCAAGGGATGATCTAAATGGTAAAAAAGCTGTACAAGGAGTGACTGCGCATAATAATGCAGTCTTGAAGGAGGGTGTTGGTCGAATTAATTCAGCAGTACGACATGCTATGGTAAATGATGTTTTGAAACAGAATGTTGAACCTAAGACTTCCCAATGTACTGTGATTGATAAAGGAAACACAGAGCAAAATATAATGCTAAAGACTAATGTGATTACTAATGTTTCAGAAGTGTTACAGGCAGCAGTGCCAGAGAAGTCTATAGATGAGGTACTGAATGTGGACAATCGACCTCCTATTATTGCTAGGGATGTACCTGCTTCATATGTGGATAGTGCTGGGACATTTCTGACATCTACAGATCATATCACATCTAGTGCACACACTGGAAAGTTGTTTGATCATGCTGGACAGTCAGATAAGGATAAATCCATCGGGCAGCAACTCTTGATACAAAATAATAAGGCTCACAACTGTGCATCTTCTGATCAAATAAATGGTACAATTGTAAAGGATTCTATTTTGAATGTCAATACAGATTCAACTGTTATATCTGCTGAACCTGTAGAGAAGCCAACAGTGCCAATTCTGTTAGATGATTCAAAAAAGGAGCTGTCAAGGTTGGTTACTGTGAAAGCAAATGACAATGCAAAAAGGTGGAAAAATATTTTGATCAACCAGCAGCACATTTCGCAGAACTCTAAACATCTGCTGCAAAGGACAACAATATAATTGCACTATCCAAAGGACAACAAAACTGGAATAAGGTTCAGCAACTAACAGCAGAAGAGGTACATGTCCTGACTACTGTGCAGCCAACTCCAGCATTGGATGGCATTAAAGCATCTGTTACTGAGGGTAATAATAACTCCAATAGGTCATTGAATAATGAAACAACCACTACAGTCTGTATTCTGCCAAATATGGATTCTACACTGCAAACTGTTGCAGATCGAGCTATAACTGTGGCTGATGATGCTGTCACAACAGCAAGTCCTTCAGATGACAATATTGCGCAAAATTCATCTCGACAGGATACACATCACAAGCTAGAGATGGTTCAACAAAGCAATTTGAACATCTCAATAAATAAAACAGCTGCAATTGTCTCTAACACTATTGTGCCTCAAAGTGATCTTGATACACATCCTTCAGGTGATTCACAACAATCAAAGGCAACTGTACATCATAATGCAATGAACAATTGGTCATCAAGATCCAACAGAAATGAAACTTCGAAAACAAAATAAAGATCACAGAGAAGAGCCCAGCTCTAATAACAAGCTCTAATTCATTTGCTGCGCTTGCCAATGTCAGTAAAAATGGCAACTCCAGCATTGGATGGCATTAAAGCATCTGTTACTGAGGGTAATAACAGCTCCAATAGGTCATTGCATAATGAAACAGCCACTGCAGTCTGTATTCTGCCAAATATGGATTCTACACTACAAACTGTTGCAGATCGAGCTAACATGAGAGATATGATAATTAAATCAAAACTCTAGGATCAACGAAATTTTGAGGATGAAAAGAGCTGGGACGAAGGTTCTGCTGGTTGCTCATCTGCAAAAAAAGACCAAGAAGATGGTTACGATAACTCAGGGGAGGACATTGAAGCTCCAATCAAGCCAAAATTTCAAGGTAAACCTGCAACTATAAATTGGAATGCAAAAATGCTATCTGCAGCAAATCCAATCAATATTTTAAACCATAATGCTCCAGTTTTCATTCCAAAAACTAATACAACAGCAGGTACTTCAAGGACAACAACTGCAAAGATGACCAAAAAGAAACAGCACAAAATATAATCCAATTCTTGGGTGAAACATCAGCTGTTGGAAACAAAACAGCATTGCAAAACTGTGGACAAAATCAGATTATACAAATGCACACTTGACAGCGGCAGCAAATGAATGAAAATACTCAAATGAACTGCCTTGTTGGACAGTTCTAGCTTGAATCTTCTGCTCCGCTAATCTCTTCATAGCAAAGTCAACTCCAGAATGATGTGGAAGGAAGACATATATATGAAGAAGGAGAGGAAGAGGATATCTTAACGCAATGTCGTAAAGATGCTGCAAGAATAAGGGATTCGTCACCAACGCACAGTAAAACAAGTCAAAAGTGTCGCCAAAGGGACAGAAGCTGGGACGGTAGGGTGGTTGAAGACGCAAACATATGGAGGCCCCCAATGAGAATTGCAAAACAAAAACATCTTACCCAAAGAAAAAAGAACAAATCATGAATTTGGAAGAAATTTTGAGAAAATTTTTGGATGAAATGAATATAATTCTTTTTGAATTCATCACAAAGTTGGAGAAGGGACAGCAAATTCGTTGCTTCATCATATTTATATTTAACCATATTAATATCCTATCACCATAGAGTATGTTATAAACTCTATGATGATCATAGCTTATTTTGCACGATCAAGTTATTATGTTGTAATTTTTATTTTCTGTTATTAATAAAAACCTAACCCTTGGCTCCGCCTAGTGGATTGACAAACAAAAAAGTAGACCAAGCTTGGAGACAGCAGGAATGGTGGTAGCAGGCTGGGGAGTAGTGGCTTGAGAAGCAGGTTGGGGAGTGGAAAATGTTGTCTCAGTAGCATAAGGGACCTCAGTAGACTGGGACTCTGATGGCTCAGCAATAGTTTATGCCTGAAGTAGGACCACTCGTGGGATAGCAGCATTACCAAGGCGGGTGATATCAATGACCCATGGCTCCTTTCCATTTTGTCATGGCGCTCATCAACCGGGACTCTCGCAACCTTTTAGAGTGATGTGATCAAGGAAGGGAATGGAAGAGAGGTAGCTTTTTGTGTTGCCCTGATCCATATCTCCTGAAATATCACCGCCCCTACATCTATGTTAATACCAGTCATGATGCTTGCAATAAGAAGTGCGTTCTCAATGGCAATCTCCATTTCGTTCTGAGTTGGTATCAATCTAGAAGTAAGGAAGGCAAGCCCGAAATGACCCTTTCTTGACAGATTTTCCTTGTAGATCTTCTGGCCAGGGTTGATAAAGATAGGGGTTCCCTTTGCAATTATGGAGGCAATCCACCCTCGTTCACTTTCCAGGTTTACAACTTCTCACCATATTCTGCTGTGCCAAGACTCCAGTCTAGGACATATACATCGTTTATGGTAGTGTCATGGCAGGAGACTACTTGCCCTCACACAAGTACCTCACTAGTGAAGGCTCTGTTTTGTTTTTGGTGCTTGTTTCTAGAGTCCCCATATGATGCATAAAATTCCCGAACAATGGATTCGTTATATTCAACAGGTGGCTCGGTGAAGGACTCCCATTTTATCATCTTGGTGTTCTCCAAGATATGGGGGTACTTGTTTTTCAACCCATTCAGACTCAGTTGCTTCTTGGGTAGAAGTTTTCTTTTGAGAAACCCTTCTTTATGCTTCTCCTGGGATCTATCTATTCCCCAACGGTGATGGAAATCAGCCCCATGATTCCTCCTTGCTTCAGCTACCAAATCAACTCCAGGTAGGAGCACCTACTCATCAGACTGGAGGGCCGTGGTTCTGCAGATTTTTTTCTCTCTCGCATTGACTTTGGTTTGGAGGAGGGCTTTTGCAGGGTGTGCTTTTGTCTGGGAGTCATATCTGCACAAGGGTGAAGCGTGAGTGACAATAGAAGCATAATGAAACAAGCAAATAAGAAACTACAAAAAAGTTCAAAATGTGGTGTACACTGTGGTCACAAAACAAAAAGTTATCGCAGAACTGATGGCCACAAAGTAGGTTCAATCTGCGATGGGTTATGCAGTCGCATAACCACTATGCAAATCGCATAACCACTACGCCAATCGCATAACCATCGCAGACTGGATATGCCAAGAACATGCATCTCTAAATGTGATCACATAACTCACTGCAAAGTAGAGAATGCGACCACAGAATGGCCGCATAATGCAATGCTCATTCACTGGGAGTTCTGTTTAACTCTGCGGTGGGTATGCGGACCGCATTTGTGTTCTATGACCGCATATCCACCGTATTTCACCCCCTTCAACAGCCATTAGGGGTTTTAATTATACGGTCAATATGCGGACTGTATTTCAAATTTACGACCGCATATTGATTGTATTTCTCCATCATCCTCAGAGGACCTAGGGCTTATTTTGCGACTAATATGCGGACCGCATTTAGAAATGCAGATCGTAGAAGTCATTGTCTTCAACAACTCACATTAGCATTCAACAATGGCAGCCCTATTTTTGTTCTATCCCTTACCCCACATCATTTTTAGCCCAGAAGCAACTACACAAAATCCTAAGCTAAGCATTTGTATAGATTTAAACAAACCGACATCTGAAATTACAAAGAAATTAAATACAAGATGATGGAGGAAACAGGATGCATACCAGAAGAAGGTGAAAGGGTAAAGAATGGAGTCCTTGGGTGATTTGATACGTCTCGGTCTAGGGCTCGATAGAGTTCCTCTTTTATTTTTTTCTTTTTCGTTTATTTTTCTCTTCTGCCTTTTTCTCCTTTTTTTTTTGTTTAAATAAGTGAGAGACGAGTGAAAGCTTACCTGGTAAGTTTGGGGTGGACACTTCACCGCATAACACACTATGCGACTACATATGTGTTATGCAGTGATGTTAAAGAGCAACCTGACAGGGAAGGATCTGTGGTGCACAATGCGGTCCCATAAATGAAATGCAGACAGCTCAGTGCACCGCCCCATCGCATACTGAACTCCAATTTTGGACAAACTCTCTACCTATGTTTGCGGTCAAAATGCGGTCCGCATAATAACAATATGACCGCATTCCTACCGCAGAATTCACCTTGTGCCCTTTTCTTCAAATTTTATGCGTACTCAGCAAGTGTTGAGATATTTTGAACCCCCTGCACTCTAACACACACTATTAAAAATCTCAAATAAATCTGTTCTACCAAAAGGTTAAAGATTCAATGAACAAAAGGGTGTTACCAACACATGGGTTGCCTCGTATGAAGCGCTTGATTTAATGTCGTGACACCATGGAGGTGATGTTCTTTTGATTTCACTCAATGGTTGGGCATGGACCATCTTTGAGAGCCAGCTGCTCACCCAAATATTTTTCACTATCAGTGCCCAGATAATGCTTGATGCATTGGCCATTTGCCTTGAATGTCTGGGACCCATCTATCGACTCTAATTCCACCGCTCCATTAGGAGAGACAATCACCACCTTAAATGGACCAAACCATTTTGATTTAAGCTTGCCCGAAAATAATTTGAGCCTCAAATTGAAGAGCAAGACCAAATCACCCGCCTTAAACTCTCTTTTCAAGACATTCTTGTCATGGACAAACTTCATCCGTTATTTGTAGACAACTGCACTTTCATAAGAATGGAATCGGAATTCCTCCATTACACTAAGTTGCGTCAACCTCAAATTTAAACCCTCGGTCTAGTCTAAGTTCAGTATTTTCAATGCCCAACATAGCTTTATGCTCCAACTCCACGGGTAGATGACATGCTTTACCAAAGACTAGCCGATAAGGAGAAGTACCAATAGGAGTTTCGTGGATCGTGCAGTATGCCCACAATGCATTATCTAGCTTCCTTGACCAATCGGTCCTATTTTCGTTCATAGTTTTTGCTAGGATACTCTTGATCTCCCGGTTGGAAACCTCAACATGACCACTTGACTGCGGATGATATTGTGTGGCTACCTTGTGCTTTACGCCATACTTCTCAAGTAGCCCCACAAAAGATTTGTTACAGAAATGAGATCCACTGTCACTAATAATAGCTCTAGGGGTGCCAAACCGCGTGAATATGTTTTGCTTCAAGAAGGCGGTCACACTCCTCGCCTCATTGTTTGGACAAGGAAACTGCTTCAACCCATTTGGACAAGAAGTTCACACCTATTAAGATGTATTTCATCCACAACAACTTACAAAGGGACCATGAAATCAATCCTCCATACGTCGAAGATCTCTATCTCCATCACAAAGTTCATTGGCAATTTATGCCTCTTGGAGAATGAACCTTGTTGTTGAAATTGGTCGCAAGCCTTGATCATTTGAGTGGCATCGTGGTAGATTGAAGTCCATAATATCCACAATCAATAACTTTAGCCTCCGTTCAATTTCCTCCATGATGACCACCAACCGGTGAATCATGGCCTACCTTGAGAATCGACATAACCTCTTCTTAAAAACGCACCTTCTGATAATATTGTCAGCACACACACGGAACAAGTATGGTTACTCCCAATAGTATTGCTGGCAGTCTCTCAAAAATTTCTTTATTTGATATAATTCAAATCCTTCCGGGATAAGGTCACTAACCAAGTAGTTAGATATATCGGCATACCAAAGAGCAAAAGTTATAGATAATGCCAATATGTGATCATCCGGTAATGCATAATTGATTTCAAGATCTCCCTTTGGTCTCCCTGCCTCTCCAAGCCTTGAAAAATGATCTACCACTTGATTTTGCATTCCTTTTCGATCCTTGACCTCAAAGTCAATTTCTTGCAACAACAAGACCCATTGAATCAATCGAGGCTTTGCATCCTTCTTTGCTATGAGATAGCGAAGAGCCGCATGATCCTTGTTCACAACCATCTTGGACCCTAACAAACAGGCCCAATATTTTTCAAAAGAATACACAATAGCAGGAAGCTCTTGCTCAGTTACTGTATAATTCATTTGTGCCCGATTGAGAGTTTTAGTTGCATAGTACACCGGGTGGAGAACTTTGCTGTGATGTTGGCCAAGAAATTCTCCAATGGATACACCACTAGTGTTACACATGAGCTCGAAGGAAAGTGACCAATTGGGCGTAACAATAATAGGTGTCGTGGTGAGCCTTTTATTTAACTCCTCAAATGCTTTAAGACAATTCTCATCAGACACAAACTTGGCATCCTTTCGAGGAGTTTGCACATGGGGTTGGCAATCTTGGAGAAGTCCTTGATGAAACGCATGTAAAACCCGACATGCCCTAGAAAATTCTAACACCTTTCATGGAAGTTGGTGGAGGAAGCTTTGAAATAATCTCAATCTTTGCCCGGTCGACTTCAATACCATGCTTTGAAATTTTGTGCACAAGCACAATGCCTTCGAAACCATGAAGTGACACTTCTCCCAACTTAGCACAAGATTTGTTTCTTCGCATTTATGAGCACTTGTCTAATGTTATTAAGACAGTGCTCGAATGAATCACCAACCGTAGAGAAATCGTCCATGAAGACTCATGAAAATCCTCAACCATGTAAGAAATATAAACATCATACACCTTTGGAAGGTAACCGGAGCATTGGACAAACCATATGGCATCCGGCTAAAAGAAAAAGTGCCATATAGGCAAGTGAAAGTAGTTTTCTCTTGGTCTTCCAAAGTGATGTTTACTTTATTTTAGTCGGAATACCCATCAAGGACACAATAGAATGACCTCCACACTAGCCGATGAAGCATTTGATCAACAAAAGGCATAGGGAAGTGGTCCATGCAAGTTGCACTGTTAAGCTTCCGATAGTCCATAAAAACTCGCCATATGATCACAGTTCGTGTTGGGATGAGCTCATTCTTCTCATTCTCGATCACGAACATGACACCCTTTTTTGGAACATATTGTACTGGACTCACCCACAAACTATCCGGAATGGGGTAGACTAACCCTAAATCCAACCACTTGATAATCTCCTTATTTACGATCTCATGCTTTGACGGGTTCAACCGCCTTTGATGTTCCACACTAGGCTTTGTCTCACTCTCCAATTGGATTTTATGTTCACAAATTCCTACTGGGATCCCATGAATGTCCGCGTTAGTCCATCCAATGGCTTGTCTGTGTTCTTTCAAGACATCCAACAATTTGTTTATGTGCACATGATTTATCAAAGACAAAATAATTACGGGTAAAGTATAATTAGAGTCAACAAATTTATACCTTAAGTGTGGCGGATAGGCTTGAGCTCTAGTTGCGGTGGCTCAATAATTGATGGCTTGGCGGGAGGTGTGGCCCTATTCTCCAAGTCAAGAGAAAGCTTTTCCGGAGTATAAGTATAGGATCCAAGACCCTCCAATGCATTTACCGACTCCATGTGCCCATCTATGTCCTCACCACCAAGATTCCATTTTCAATTCGATGGCATCTTCTACCTCATAATCTACATCTATAACTTAAATACTCTCATACTTATGGGGTAATTTCATACCCTTGCTCGCTTGAAAGGTGACTTCTTCATCATTCATCCGGAACTTAATTTCATTTCCTCCGAATCCATGAGTGCTCTTCCCGTTGCTAGGAATAGTCTTCCCAAGATGATAGGAATTTCTTTATCAATAGCACAATCGAGAACCACAAAGTTGGCGGGCAAATTGATTGCTCCAACCTTTACCATCACATCATCAACAATGCCTACCGGTCGTTTAATAGATCGATCGGCCATTTGTAACCTCATGATTGTTGGCCTTGGCATCCTTAATCCCTCTTGCTTCAAGATGGCAAGTGGCATCAAGTTGATGTTGCCCATTTGTTACAAATTGCTCTTGCAAAATCACACTCTCCGGCCGCAGTTTGTCTCGCATCTTTGACCTTCAGTAGTCTTCATGCTTGGTTATGCGATCACTATGCGGACATCATTTTGATTATGTCGTCACATCTTGAACCGCATTCTTCACTTTAAATTAAACTTTTTTTTTGCTGCCTTTTACATGCAATTTTTTTTTTTTGGCAAATTTTGGATTTTATTAATAGAAGAAAAATAGTACAAATAGGTGAATAACGTGAAAGGGTGTCAACCTTCCCGTATTCAACCTATTATGAAAAAATACAAAGATAGGTTTATACGCTAAGGAGGGGGACGCCAGAATTGTCACCCACATATCAAACACCGGCAGCGACCATACCATATAAATCCTATCGTTGCTGAAAAAAGCCTCATAAAATAAAAGCAAGAAAACAATAAACATTAAAGAGATGGGAAAGAAAGCATAATTTCTTTCTTTCCTTAAATTAAGCTAATGTCTCTGCTTCAGTCTGCGATTTGTTTTGTCCATTATGCAGCTCGCATGTCTGATATGCGATCGCATAGTGAACGGTAGATCAACATTTGTGAAACATTTTGCTCTTTTCTTTTCATTTTGCTTCCATTTTGATGTTCATGATTTCTCCTTCCTTATGTACTGTAAAAGTAACAAAACTACATAAGTATCGGTTATAATCTACTCTTTAAACAATTCGGATGAAGTAAAGTGATACTGTGTGTAACCATTTATGATTTTTGAATGATGTAATATGAACTACGCCTGAATTGATACCTTTTTAAGAGGGGATACATAGGTAGCCTTATGGTTTCGGTCACAATTCAATAAAATTTTTATTTTTCCCGCCATTGGAAACTGGGGTTGAATATTGAAGAGGACCCTAAAAATTTCGAAGTTGGTTTTCAGCCATTCATCGCATGCAGTCGCCGAAAGCACTAGCCCAGTAAACTAGGGTAGAATTTTGAGGAGGACCCACAAAATTCCGGAGCAATGGAGATTGTAATGTCTTGAACCGCGTCGCAGTTGTTGGTTCATCTAAAAAAGAAAACTATTATTTTCAATTATGTATTTGCATTAAATTATATTACTAAATCATGCATGACCATTATCGAGATCACTTTTTTTTACCAACGCTACCCCAATGACGAGCAGGACGAGCAAAGGCTACGGGAAGAGAAACTAACCTTTCCCTTTTTTTTTTACAAAAAGTAACAATTTTTCTTTGGATGCAGGCACTCAATTCGCAATGTCAATAGATATATTTTATGAGCTCATATTTTCTCAAGAATGCGACTTCTGAGAATCATCACCTATTTTAAATTTCTATCCATACACAATATCCCCAGTAGCCACAACGATGCGATCACCTATCAGCTATCATCTATCAGCTAAGAGATTTCATTACTATACGCCTTTTATTTACTGCATTGCATAAGGCCAATTTTCAGCCTTCCGAGGTTAAGCTCTACGTCCATCTTCCGGCTAATTAGACTAAACGTTTATTACTGTCGGATGCATTTTGTTATATTTCACATAGGATAGTCATGCATCGCATGAACATAGAGACTAGTTATTATTAATATACTAATGTAATAATACTAAATGTTGATCGACAAAAATAACTACAAAATATTGACCGACGTTTTGGTTCATTCAAAGAACTAACTTGATTTGGATAGAATTTGTAATATTGAAAATTTAAAATCAACTAAAGCTTTACCACTATGGATACTTTTTTTGTTGTGGACTTTGTTTAACCAAAAAATAGGATGAATAATATAGATTTTGCCTTTCCAATTATGGCAGTAGCAGGGGTTTTTTATAAAGTAACTAGAGAGCTCAAAAGAAGATACGAATAGTAAAAACTTTAAATAGGCATAACTTTGCGCTCGGTTGTTGGATTGACGCAATTTTTTTTGATTTCACGTATTTTTTTGAGATCTAGGCGGTTTGGCCAAGACAATTTTCAGAAAAACAGCCTTTTAACAGGTAAATTTGCATTTCCTCCCAAATTGGTGCAAGATTCTAGTTCATTCTCATAGAAAAATTACATGAAAAAATGTTTTTTTTTGTTTTAAAATTAGCACTATCACGGATGAGTGTATCAATTTAAGTGTGTGAATTTCAATAAGGAAAACCAAGCAAATATAATTATTTAGTAATATCTATATTAAGAAGTGCATAAATTATGATAGCTACTAATTTGGCTCATTTGATAAGATCTCATATTTTGGGTATTGCATTAACTTTAACATCAATGGTTCAAACCTTGATCAAAGCACAATCTCATTTTAGTTACCATTTTGCAATCGCCACCATCCCGTAATCGCTGCCATCGCCACTACATAAGCGCCCACGTCCGCAGCTACCACAAAGGTCTAAACTGCCGCTAGTGGAACAACAATCGCCACCATCCCCTATCACAACCGCCACATCCTTGCCTATGGAATTGCGAACCACCGCGACTTTCCACCACCGCCACCAACGACCTCTAACATCATTGCGCTTGACATGTTGCCCAACCACAACAAGTGATACGAATTCGAAGCAACCAGCGCCAACCACAAAGCGTCGACGACCGTCGTCGGACGCTACCACTCGAACCACAATGACTTTTTATTACCTCCGCCAATGATCACCAGCATCATTGCGCTTGACATGTTTCAAAGCATTGGTTTGCAATAGACATGGTGCGACGCGATGCATCTTGGAGCAACGTGGTGCGGCTTGGTGTGACGCCGTGCCATGGCCATTTCCTGACGCGTCCTGACATGTACCATGGCCATATCTTGCCATGTCCTGCGACGTCTTGACTCGTGCCATGGCCACGCCCTGCCATATCGTGCGACGTCCTGACTCGTGCCATGGCCACGCCCTACCATGTCCTGACACGTTCCATGTCATGACGCATCCTGATGTGTCACGACTCGTGCCATGGCCACGCCCTTTCATGTCTTGCGACCTCCCGGTTCGTGTCTTGGCAACACCCTGCCATATCCTGACGTGTCCTGTCATGTGCCATGGCCATGTCCTGATGTGTCCTTACACTTGCCATGGCCATGTCCTGTGACGTCCTGACTCGTGCCATGGCCACGCCCGGCCATGTCGTTCGACGTCCTGACACGTGCCATGGCCACACATTGCCATGTCCTGATGCGTCTCGACTCGTGCCATGGCCACGCCCTGCCATGTCCTGCGACCTCCCGACTCGTGTCATGGCAATGCCCTGCCATGTCTTGACACATCCTGACACGTGCCATGGCCATGTCGTGATGCGTCCTAACACGTGCCATGGCCATGTTCTGATGCGTCCTGACACGTGCCATAGCCTTGTCCTGACGCGTCTTGATGCGTCCCGACTAGTGCCATGGCCGCGCCCTGCCATGTCTTGACTCGTGCCATGGCTACACCCTGCCATGTCCTGACGCGTACTGACATGTGCCATGTCCTGACGCGTCCTAATGCGTCCCGACTCATGCCATGGCCACACCCTGCCATGTCCTTCGACCTCCCAACTCGTGTCATGGCAACGCGCTGCCATTTCCTAACGCGTCCTGACACGTGCTCAATCCATGTCCTGATGCGTCCTGACACGTGCCACGGCCATGTCCTTCGACGTTCTAACTTGTTCCATGGCCACGTCCTGCCATGTCCTGCGACGTCATGACTCGTGCTATGGCCATGCCCTGCCATGTCCTAATGCGTCCTGACACGTGCCATGTCCTGACGCGTCCTGATGCGTCCCGAATCGTGCCATGGCCACGCCCTGCCATGTCCTGTGACTTCCTGACCCGTGTCATGGCAACGCCCTGCAATGTCCCGACGCGTCCTGACACGTGCCATGACCATGTCATGATGCGTCCTGACACGTGCCATGGCCATGTCCTGATATGTCCTGACACGTGCCATGGCCGTTTCTTGACGCGTCTTGACGCATCCTAACTCGTGCCATGGCCACACCCTGCCACGTCATGCGGCTTCCTGACTCGTATCCTGACTCGTGCCATGGCCATGTCCTGACGCATCCTGACACGTTCCATGGTCATGTCCTGATGCGTCCTGACACGTGCCATGGCCATGTCTTGATGCGTCCTGACATGTGCCATTGCCATTTCCTGATGCATCCTCCGACGTCCTGACTCGTGCTATGGCCACACCTTGCCATGTTCTGCGACGTCCTGACTCGTCCCATGGCCACGCCCTGCCATGTCCTGACGCGTCTCGACACATGCCATGCCCATGTCCTGATGCGTCCTGACTAATTCCATGTCCTGACTCGTCCTACGACATCCTGACTCGTACCATGGCCACGCCCTGCCATGTTTTGACGCGTCCTGACACGTGCCATGGCCATGTCCTGACGCGTCCTGACACGTGCCATGGCCATGTCCTAACGCGTCCTGCGAAGGCCTGACTCGTGCCGCGGCCACGCCCTGCCATGTCCTGCGACGTCCCGACTCTTGCCATGGCCACGTCCTGACGTGTCCTACGACGTCATGACTTGTGCCATGGCCACGCCCTGCCATGTCTGGCGACGTCCCAACTCTTGCCATGGCCACGCGCTGCCATGTCCTGACGTGTCCTGACACGTGCCATGGCCATGTCCTGACATGTACCATGGCCATGTCGTGACTCGTCCTGCAACGTCCAGAATCGTGCCATGGCCACCCGTTGCCATGTTCTGCGACGTCGTGACACGTCCCGACTTGTGTCCTGCCATGTCCTTCGACGAACTAACACGTCCTGGCCCGTGCCATGGCCACGCCCTGCCATTTCCTAGGACGTCCTAACTCATGCCATGGCCATGCCTTGCGCTCGTTGCGTAGGCCTTGGCGCTTAAGAGACACCCCGAAAAGCCTCTAGTAGTGTAACGTGGTTTGGTATTTCCCTCAACGTGACTAAGTGTCAAGTCACATTGTCCACTTAATGCATAAATAGTATACGTTCCAAGGTCTTGAGGACTTGTTTGATTTTTCCAACACTTAGTACAATATAGCATCATGGTAGGAGTGAACCACTTAGCGAAAAAGTTAGAAAAATGATTGGATTGGAGGGGAGGGACGAATCGGAGCGATAAAGGGCTGAATCTCAGTGGATCGTGGCAACAAGGCCACTCTGCCACATACAATACCCCGTCGCGTATTTAAGTCGTCTGGAAAGGATTCTACCCGTCGCTCGATGGAAATTGTACTTCAAAGCGGCCACCGCGGCTCTTCCGCCGCGATGACTTAGCCAACGACACGTGCCCTTGTGGGCCAAAGGCCCCTACTGTGGGTCGGCAAGCGGACTGCGGGTGCATGCGTCGCTTCTAGCTCGGATTCTGACTTAGAGGCGTTCAGTCATAATCCAGCGCATGGCAGCTTCGCGCCACTGGCTTTTCAACAAAGCGCGATGACCAATTGTGCAAATCAACGGTTGCTCTTGTACTAGGTTGAATTACTATTGCGACACTGTCGTGAGCACGGTAAAACTAACCAGTCTCACGACGGTCTAAACCCAACTCACGTTCCCTATTGGTGGGTGAACAATCCAACACTTGGTGAATTTTGCTTCCCAATGATAGGAAGAGCCGACATCGAAGGATCAAAAAGCAACGTCACTATGAACGCTTGGCTGCCAGAAGCCAATTATCCCTGTGGTAACTTTTCTGACACCTCTACCTTCGAATTCCAAAGGTCTAAAGGATCGTTAGGCCACGCTTTCACTGTTCGTATTCGTACTGGAATCAGAATCAAACAAGCTTTTACCCTTCTATTCCACAAGATATTTCTGTTCTCGTTGAGCTCATCATAGGACACCTGCGTTTTCTTTTAACAGATGTGCCACCCCAGCTAAACTCCCCACCTAACAATGTCTTCCGCGCGGATCGACCTGCAAGCAAGCCTTGGGTCCAATAAGAGGGGCAGTGCCTCGCTTCCGATTCACGGAATAAGTAAAATAATTTTAAAAGTAGTGGTATTTCACTTTCGCCTTTCGTCTCCCACTTATACTACACCTCTCAAGTGATTTCACAAAGTCGGACTAGAGTCAAGCTCAACAAGGTCTTCTTCCCCCGCTGATTCTGCCAAGCCCGTTCCCTTGGCTCTGGTTTCACTGGATAGTAGACAGGGACAGTGGGAATCTCGTTAATCCATTCATGCGTGTCACTAATTAGATGATGAGGCATTTGGCTACCTTAAGAGAGTCATAGTTGCTCCCGCCGTTTACCCGCGCTTGGTTGAATTTCTTCATTTTGACATTCAGTGCCTGGGGAAGGCCCCCAATGTAACCATTCCCAGTCCGTCCCAGGCTGGCACGCGGTGACCCGTTCTCACCGCGAGAGTAGCTCGAGCTGTCCACCGATAGCCCACGGGTTCGGGAATGGGACCCCCGTGCCCAGCCCTCAGAGCCAATACGACTGAGTCTTTTCCAGGGGTGGCAGGTTGTTAAACAAAAAAGATAACCCTTCTTGAGGCCCCCACCGACGTCCCCGGACTTCCTAACGTTGCTGTCAACCGCCACACCCCGGTTAAGGAATTTAACCCGATTCCCTTTCTGAGTACGCACGAAACGCGCAATCTATCAAGGTTCCCCCGACCCTTAGGATAGACTAACCCATGTGCAAGTGTCGTTCACATGGAACCTTTTCCCTCTTCGGCCTTCAAATTTCTCATTTGAATATTTGCTACAACCACCAAGATCTGCACCGACGGCCGCTCTGCCCAGGCTCACGCCCAAGGTTTTGCAGCGACCGTCGCGCCCTCCTAATCATCGGGGCCTGGCATTTGCCCCGACGGCCGGGTCTAAGTCGCGCGCTTAAGCGCCATCCATTTTCGGGGCTAGTTGATTCGGCAGGTGAGTTGTTACACACTCCTTAGCGGATTTTGACTTTCATGTCCACCGTCCTGCGTTCTTAATCGACCAACACCCTTTGTGGGATCTAGGTTAGCGCGCAGTTTGGCACCGTAACCCTGCTTCCGATTCATCCTTTATCGCCAGTTCTTCTTACAAAAAATTGCCCAATTGGAGCTCTTGATTCCGTGGCGCGGCTCAACCAAGCAGCTGCGTCGTCCTACCTATTTATTGCTTGAGAATAGGTCGAGGGCGTTGCACCCCCCTGCTTCTAATCATTGGCTTTACCCGTTTGAACTCGCACACGAGATCCAGCTATCTTGAGGGAAATTTCGGAGGGAATTAGCTACTAGACGGTTCGATTAGTCTTTCGCCCCTATGCCCAAGTCAGACGAACGATTTGCACATCAGTATCGCTGTGGCCCTCCACCAGAGTTTCCTCTGGCTTCGCCCCACTCAGGCATTGTTCACCAACGTTCGGGTCCCGATAGGTTTGCTCACACTCGAACCCTTCACAGAAGATCAAGGTCGGTCGGCGGTGCACCCCTCAAGGGGATCCCACCAATCAGCTTCCTTACGCCTTGCGGTTTTACTCGCTCGTTGACTCGCACACATGTCAGACTCCTTGGTCCTTGTTTTAAGACGGGTCGAATGGGGAGCCCACAGGCCAGCGTCCGGAGCGTGCAGATGCCGAAGCACGCCAGAGGCGCGCGCTGCGTACCACAATCAAGGAGACGACGTTCCACGAGCGTATCAAAAGACTGGGCTTTGGCCTTCCACCCATCCAGGCTAGTCCACGCCCCGCGTCAATCGGTAGATCGGCTCAACACCATTCCACATCTGACCGGGGCGCATCGCCGGCCTTATCCGCTTCCCTCCCGACAATTTCAAGCACTAGTTCAATCTCTTTTCAAAGTCCTTTTCATCTTTCCCTTTGCGGTACTTGTTCTCTATCGGTCTCTCGCCCGTATTTAGCCTTGGGCAAAATTCACCGCCAAATTTGGGCTTCATTCCCAAACAACCCGACTCATAGACAGCGCTTCGTGATGCATGACACCTAGGCAAACGTGCCCTCGGCCTAATGGCTTCGGGCGCAACTTGTGTTTAAACACTTGATGGTTAACGAGATTCTGCAATTCACACCAAGTATCGTATTTCGCTACATTCTTCATCAATGCGAGAGCCGAGATATCCATTGCCGAGAGTCGTTTGTGTTTCAAAGGAAGCACAAGTCCCCCACACACGCCTCGAATAGGGCGCGAGGGGCAGGCTTTCAATTTAATATACCTTGGCGCTTTGCGTGCTGGAATTCGTTAATCACCCAGCAAGCACGCGAGCGCGCGCGTCGGGGATATAATAGGAAGGCGCACGGACGGAGGCCGAAGCATCCCGGCCGCACCGCTCCTCAGTTTTTAAACAAGTTTGCGGGACGTTCTGCCTTGGAGCTTTCGGCAATGATCCTTCCGCAAGTTCACCTACGGAAGCCTTATTACGACTTCTCCTTCCTCTAAATGATATGGTTCAATGGACTTCTCGCGAAGTCACGGGCAACGGACCACATATGCCACGATCCGAACATTTCACTGGATCATTCAATCGGTAGCAGTGACGGGCGGTGTGTACAAAGGGCAGGGACGTAGTCAATGCGAGCTGATGACTCGCGCTTACTAGGAATTCCTCGTTGAAGACCAACAATTGCAATGATGTTTCCCCATTATGATGATATTTCAATGATTACCAGGGCCTGTCGGCCAAGGCTATGAACTCGTTGAATATATCAGTGTAGCGCGCATGCGGCCCAGAACATCTAAGGGCATAACATACCTGTTATAGCCTCAAACTTCCGCGGCCTAAAAGGCCGTAGTCCCTGTAAGAAGCTCGACACGAAGGGATACCTCCGCATAGCTAGTTAGCAAGTTGAGGTCTCGTTTGTTAACAGAATTAACCAGACAAATCGCTCCACCAAATAAGAACGGCCATACACCACCACCCATAGAATCAAGAAAGTGCTCTATGTCAGTCAATCCTTACTATGTCTGGACCTAGTATGTTTCCCCGTGTTGAGTCAAATTAAGTTGCAGGCTCCACTCCCTGTGGTGCCCTTCTGTCAATTCCTTTTAGTTTCAGCCTTGCGACCATACTCCCCCCGGAACCCAGAAACTTTGATTTCTCATAAGGTGCAGGCAGAGTCCTTAAAGCAACATCCGCCGATCCCTAGTCGGCATCGTTTATGTTTGAGACTAGGACGGTATCTGATCGTCTTCGAGCCCCCAACTTTCGTTCTTGATTAGTGAAAACATCCTTGGCAAAATGCTTTCGCAGTTGTTCGTCTTTCATAAATCCAAGAATTTTACCTCTGACTATGAAGTACGAATGGCCCCGACTCTCCAAGTTAATCATTACTTTGATCCCGAAGGCCAACGTAATAAGACCGAAATCCTATAATGTTATCCCATCCTAATGTATACAGAGCGTAGGCTTGCTTTGAGCACTCTAATTTCTTCAAAGTAACAGCATCGGAGGCACGACCTGGCCAATTAAGGCCAGGAGCGTATTGCAGCCAGAAGGGACGAGACGATCGGTGCACACCAAAGGCGGACCGGCCGGCCCATCCCAAAGTCCAACTACGAGCTTTTTAACTGCAACAACTTAAATATACGCTATTAGAGCTGGAATTACCGCGGCAGCTGGCACCAGACTTGTCCTCCAATGGATCCTCGTTAAGGGATTTAGATTGTACTCATTCCAATTACCAGACTCATAAAGCCCGGTATTGTTATTTATTGTCACTAACTCCCCGTGTCAAGATTGGGTAATTTGAGCGCCTGATGCCTTCCTTGGATGTGGTAGCCGTTTCTCAGGCTCCCTCTCCGGAATCAAACCCTAATTCTCCGTCACCCGTCACCACCATGGTAGGCCACTATCCTACCATCGAAAGTTGATAGCGAAGAAATTTGAATAATGTGTCACCGGCACGATGGCCGTGCGATCCGTCGAGTTATCATGAATCATCGCAGCAACGGGCAGATCCCGCGCCGACCTTTTGTCTTATTAATGCATCCCTTGCAGAAGTCGGGGTTTGTTGCACGTATTAGCTCTAGAATTACTACGGTTATTCGAGTAGTAGATACCATCAAACAAACTATAACTGATTTAATGAGCCATTTTGCAGTTTCACAGTCTGAATGTTTTCATACTTGCACATGCATGGCTTAATATTTGAGACAAGCATATGACTACTGGCAGGATCAACCAGGTAGCATTCCTCATTGATGTCGGCATTGCATGAGCATGGACGAGCCAAAAGGGCACGACCAAGTCCAAGGCGAGCACGACCGTCATTCGTAAGGAGCATTCTTTTGGCAGATAGAAGCCACTGAAGGCCCCATGCCCATTGCGTTTACCGAATCCGAGAGCCCGAGCATGCTAAGTCGTGGACCAAGCCATCGCAAGGCGAAGCCAGGACGACCTGGGACACAACTACAGCTTTTGGTTCACCCCGCCCGTCGAGCGCGAGGGGCGAAAGGCGACCGATTGTGCTTGATAATGCCTTGGCATTAGGTATGCAACACAGAAAACCGACGTCGAACAAGCCTAACTTGCGCTTGTGACATGACTGAGATGGCATGCGAGCTAGGACGTCGCTGCTCGAGTAGGGATCCAACCTAGCCACAAAAGCCGATCACCACTCATGTGCCGCACGTATATTTGCCTCGCCGATACAAAGCCGACACCAGCCCCAACAGGTGACGAGATGCCATGTATTGTTGTCGATTCCAACATTTCAAATCCAAGACATGCACCACAAAGCACGAATATGGGCTTTGAACGATGCCAGACACAACCCACAACAACCGATGGGAATAGGCAATTTAATGAGCTTCGCACCATGCGCATGGCACCTTGCAGCTCTACTTGCATGATGCTTTGCCGTTCCATTGCAAAAATCCATCAGCCGCCACGAGCGATGTCGCCTTCCGATGTTGCCCGCAACAAGCGATGGCAATCAGCAACTTATTAAGCTTCGCCCCTTGCGCACGGCACCTTGCGGCGCTACTTGTAAGATGCTTTGCCATTTTATTTCCAAAAGCTATCAGCTGCCACGAGTGATGTCGCCTCCTGATGTTTCCCGCAACAACCGATGGCAATGAACATCTAGTGAGCTTTGCCCCATGCGCGCAGCACCTTGCGGAGCTACTTGCACGATGCTCCGCCGTTCGTTGTCAAAAGCCATAAGCCGCCACGGAGGGGGGTTTACAGACACAACCCACAACAATCAATGGCAATAGGAAACTTAATAAGCTTCTCCCATGCGCACGGCACCTTGTGGCGCTACTTGCACGACGCTCCGCCGTTCGTTGTCGAAAGCCATCAGCCGCCACGAGAGATTCCAGAAACAACCCACAACAACCGATGGAAATCAACATCTACTGAGCTTCACCACATGCGCACGACACCTTGCGGTGCTACTTGCACGACGCTCCGCCATTCATTGTCAAAGCCATCAGCCGCCACGAGAGATTCCAGACACAACCCACAACAATCGATGACAATCAACAACTACCTACTAAGCTTCGCCCCATGAGCACGGCACCTTGCAAAGCTACTTGCACGACGCTTTGCCGTTCTGTTGTCAAAAGCCATCAGCCGCCACGAGCGATGTTGCCTTCCGATTTTAAAGGAAAATAAAAATGGAGGTCAACAAGTGCTGAGCTTCACCCCATGCGCAGGGAACCTTGCAGCGCTACTTTCTTTACGCTCCACCATTCATTTCCAAAAGAAGATGTTCGCCACGAGTGGTGCCACCACCAGGTATACTACAAGCCCACACGAGTACTTGCCGGCGTGGTTTGAGAACATCGAGGACGTTGCAAGGACAAGACGTGCATACCCCCAATGCCCACACCCCATGCCAGCGTCCCCCATGCATGCCCGCCCGTTCCTGGTAGCAAGCACCCAAGGTGCCTCTCAACACCTCTACCCCCCTTTATATATGCTTATAAAAAACCCAAGTTTCAGGAGTAGACATGTTTTGGCCAGAGAATCATAATAGAAATGTACAACACCAAATAGCACAAACCAAAGTACAACTTTGCTAATATGTTCACAAATGACTTTTAGACATTGTAAATGATATTTTTAACAATAAATAATATTTTTTTTGAAATATTTTTAATTAAAAACGAAATATACTTAATAAAATACAAACAAATATGAAAATCATTATAATAATAGAATTAATGATGGAGAAAAATTCCAATACATCTTGCAATATTATAACATATAAAAGAGTACATATTATTATTAAAAAGTGACATAAAAATAATTTAAAATAATAAAACATGCATAAATATAACTAAAAAATATATTAAAAATAGGAAATATACATAATATTATAATAAATGCGTAGAGATGACCAACCGCCAATAAGCACGAGGCACCTCCATTGTCGCAAACACAACAAGTGTTTCCGATTTGAAAAACCCACCGCCAACTACAAAGCGTCGACCAACCGTCGCTGGTGGATAATTGCGAACCACCGCGACATTCCACCACCGCCACCAAAAACCACCAACATCATTGCGCTTGACATGTTGCCCAACCAATACAAGTGATACGGATTCAAAGCAACCACCGCCAACCACCAACCGTCGACTGACCGTCAACAGACGCTACCGCTCGAACCACCATGACTTTCCACCACCGCCGCCAAATGATCACTAGTATCATTGCGCTTGATATGTTTCAAAGCATCGATTAGCAATAGACGTGGTGCGGCGATGAACGTCTTGGAGTGACGTGGTGCGGCTTGGTGCGACGTCGTGCCATGCCCATTTCCTGTCGCGTCCTGACACGTACCATGGCCATATCCTGCCATGTCCTGCTGCGTCCTGACTCGTGCCATGGGCATGCCCTACCATGTCCTGCGACGTCCTGAGTCATGCCATGGCCACGCCCTGCCATGTCCTGACGCGTCCTGACTCGTGCCATGGCCACACCCTGCCATGTCCTGACGCGTCATGACACGTGCCATGTCCTGACGCGCCTAATGTCTCCTGACTCGTGCCATGGCCACGCCCTACCATGTCCTGCGACCTCCTGATTCGCGTCATGGCAACGCCCTTCCATGTCCTAACGCATCCTGACACGTCCTGACACGTGCCATGGCTATGTCCTGATGCATCCTGACACGTGCCATGGCCATGTCCTGCGACGTCCTATCTCGTGGCCACGCCCTGCCATTTCATGCAACATCCTAACTCGTGCCATGGCCACGCCCTGCCATGACCTGACGCGTCCTGACACGTGCCATGTCCTGACGCGTCCTGATGCGTCCCAATTCGTATGGCCACGCCCTGCTATGTTCTGTGACCTCCCGACTCGTGTCATGGCAACGCCCTGCCATGTTATGACGCGTCCTGACATGTGCCATTGCCATGTCCTGATGCGTCCTGACACGTGCCATGGCCATGTCCTAATGTGTCCTGACACGTGCCATGGCCATGTCCTGACGCGTCCTGATGCATCCCGACTCGTGCCATAGCCACGCCCTGCTATGTACTGCAACGTCCTGACTCGTTCCATGGCCACGCCCTGCCATGTTCTGGCGCATCCTGACTCGTGCCATGGCCACGCCCTGCCTTGTCCTGACGCGTCCTGACACGTGCCATGTCCTAACGCGTATCGATGCATTCTGACTCGTGCCATGGCCACGCCCTACCACGTCCTGCGACCTCCCGACTCGTGTCATGGTAACGCCCTGCCATGTACTGACATGTCCTGACACGTGCTATGACCATGTCGTGATGCGTGCTGACACGTGCAATGGCCATGTCCTGCGAAGTCCTATCTCGTGCCATGGCCACGCCTTGCCATGTCCAGCGATGTCCTCACTTGTGCCATGGCCACGCCCTGCCATGTCCTGATGCGTCCTGATATGTGCCATGTCCTGACGCGTCCTGATGCGACCCGACTCATGCTATGGCCACGCCCTGCCATGTCCTGCGACGTCCCGATTCATGTCCTGGCACGTGCCATGGTCATGTCCTGACGCTTCCTAACACGTGCCATGGCCATGTCCTGATACGTCCTGACACATGCCATGGTCATGTCCTGATGCGTCCTGACATGTGCCATGGCCATGCCCTGCAATGTTCTGCGACGTCCCGACTCGTGCCATGGCCACACCCAGCCATGTTCTGATGCTTCGTGACACGTGCCATGGCCATGTCCTGATACGTCCTGACTCGTGCCATGTCTTGACTCATCTTGCGACGTCCTGACTCGTGCCACGGCCACGTCCTGCCATGTCCTGACGCGTCCTGACACGTGCCATGGCAATGTGCTCACGCGTCATGACACGTGCCATGGCCATGTCTTGACGCGTTCTGCGACGTCCTGACTCGTGCCATGGCCATGCCCTGCCATGTCCTACGATGTCCCGACTCTTACCATAGCCAAGTCCTGACGCATCCTGCGACGTCCTGACTCGTGCCATGGACACGCCCTGCCATGTCATGCGACGCCCTGACTCTTTCCATGTCCACGCCCTACCATGTCCTGACGCTTTTCTAACACGTGCCATGGCCAGTTCCTGACTCCTACCATGGCCATGTCTTGACTTGTCGTGCGACGTCCTGACTCGTGCCATGGCCACGCCTTGCCATGTCCTGCGACGTCCTGAAATGTCTCGACCCGTGTCCTGCCATGTCCTGCGACGTACTGACATATCCTGGCCCGTGCCATGGCCACGCCATGCTATTTCCTTGGACGTCCTAACTCATGCCATGGCCACGCCTTGCGCTCGTCTCCTAGGACTTGGCCTCTCAAGCGACACCCAGAAAATCCTTGGCATAGGCATCGACCTCTCAAGCGACACGCCGAAAAGCCTCTAGTAGTGTTATGTGGTTTGGTATTTCCGTCGTGACTATGTGTCAAGTCACATTGTCCCCCTAATGCACAAATAGTATACGTTCCAAGGTCTTGAGGACTTGTTCGATTTTTCCAACACTTAGTATAATATAGCATCAAGGTAGGAGTGAACCTCCTACCGGAACAGTTAGAAAATGATTTGATTGGAGGGGGATGGAAGAATCGGAGCGACAAAGGGCTGAATCATAGTGGATCGTGGTAGCAAGGCCACTCTGCCACTTACAATACCTCGTCGCGTATATAAGTCGTCTTCAAAGGATTCTACCTGCCGCTCGATGGAAATTGTACTTCAAGGAGGCCACCGCGGCTCTTCCGCCGCGATGAGTTAGCCAATGAAACGTGCCCTTGGGGGACAAAGGCCCCTACTACGGGTCGGCAAGCGGATGGCGGGCGCATGCGTCGCTTCTAGCCCGGATTCTGACTTAGAGGCGTTCAGTCATAATCCATCGCACGGTAGCTTCGCGCCACAGGATTTTCAACCAAACGCGATGACAAATTGTGCGAATCAACGGTTCCTCTTGTACTAGGTTGAATCACTATTTTGACACTGTCATCTGTACGGTAAAACTAACCTGTCTCACGACGGTCTAAACCCAGCTCACGTTTCCTATTGGTGGGTGAACAATCCAACACTTGGTGAATTCTGCTTCACAATGATAGGAAGAGCCGACATCGAAGGATCAAATAGAAACATCGCTATGAACGCTTGGCTGCCACAAGCCAGTTATCCCCGTGGTAACTTTTTTGACACTTCTAGCTTCGAATTCTGAAGGTCTAAATGATTGTTAGGTCACGCTTTCACTGTTCGTATTCGTACTGGAAATCAGAATCAAACAAGCTTTTACCTTTCTGTTCTACACGAGATTTTTGTTCTCGTTGAGCTCATATTAGGAGACCTGCGTTATCTTTTAACAGATGAGCCGCCCCAGCAAAATTCCCCACCTGACAATGTCTTCCGTCAGGATCGGCGTGCAAACAAGCCTTGGGTCCGATTCAGGGAATAAGTAATATAACGTTAAAAGTAGTGGTATTTCACTTTCGCCTTTCAGCTCCCACGTATACTACACCTCTCAAGTCATTTCACAAAGTCAGACAAGAGTCAAGCTCAACAGGGTCTTCTTTCCCCGCTGATTCTGCCAAGCCTGTTCCCTTGGCTGTGGTTTCGCTGGATAGCAGATAGGGACGGTGGGAATCTCGTTAATCCATTCACGCGCGTCACTAATTAGATGACGAGGCATTTGGCTACCTTAATAGAGTCAAAGTTACTCCCACCGTTTACAATTTCTTCACTTTGACATTCAGGGCACTGGGTAGAAATCACATTGCGTAAACATCCGCAAGAACCATCGCAATGCTTTGTTTTAATTGAACAGTCAGATTCCCCTTGTCCGCACCAGTTCTGAGCTTGATGTTCGACGCCCGGGGAAGGCCCCCAAAGGAACAATTCCCAGTCCGTCCACTTGCCGGAAAGCGACGACCTGCTCTCGGTGCGGGAGCAGCTCGAGCAGTCCACCGACAGCTGACGGTTTCGGGAATGGGACCCCCGTGTCCAGCCCTCAGAGACAATCCTTTTTCCGAAGTTACGGATACATTTTGCTGACTTCCCTTTCCTACATTATTCCATCAACCAGAGGTTGTTCACCTTGGAGACCTGATGCGGTTATGAGTATGACTGGGCGTGAAGGGCACTCGGTCCTACGAATTTTCAAGGGCCGCCGGGGGCGCACCGGACACCACGCGATGTGGGGTGCTCTTCCTGCCGCTAGACCCTACCTCCAACTGAGTCGTTGCCAGGGTGGGCAGGCTGGTAAACAGAAAAGATAACTCTTCTCGAGGCCCTCGCTGACGTCTCCGGGCTTCCTAACGTCGCCGTCAACCGCCACGTCTCGGTTCAGGAATTTTAACCCGATTCCTTTTAGGAGTACGCGCAAAACACGCTATCTGTCGGGGTTCCCCCGACCTTAGGATTGACAAACCCATGTGCAAGTGTCGTTCACATGGAACCTTTCCCCTCTTAGGCCTTTAAAGTTCTTATTTGAATATTTTCTACTACAACCAAGATCTGCACCGACGGCCGCTCCGCCCAGGTTCACGCCCAAGGTTTTGTAGCTACCACCGCCACCTCCTACTCATCGGGGCCTGCCACTTGCCCCGAGAGCCGGGTGTAGGTCGCGCGCTAAAGCGCCATCCATTTTCGGGGCTAGTTGATTCGGTAGGTGAGTTATTACATACTCCTTAGCAGATTTCGACTTCCATGACCACCGTCCTGCTGTCTTAGTCGACCAACACCCTTTGTGGGATTTAGGTTAGCATGCAGTTTGGCACCCATAACCCGACTTCCGGTTCATCCCGCATCGCCAGTTCAGCATACCAAAACTGGCCTACTTGGAGCTCTTGATTCCGTGGCGCGTCTCAACAAAGCAGCCGCGCCGTCCTACCTATTTAAAGTTTGAGAATAGGTCGAGGGCATTGCACCCTTGATGCCTCTAATCATTGGATTTACCCGATAGAACTCGCATGCGAGCTCTAGCTATCCTGAGGGAAACTTCGGAGGGAACTAGCTACTAGACTGTTCGATTAGTCTTTCGCCCTTATATCCAAGTCAGAAGAACAATTTGCACGTCAGTATCGCTGTGGGCCTCCACCATAGTTTCCTCTAGCTTCGTCCCGCTCAGGCATAGTTCACCATCTTTCGGGTCCCGACAGGTATGCTCACACACGAACCCTTCACAGAAGACCAAGGTCGGTCGGCGGTGCACCCCTCAAGGGGATCCCACCAATCAGCTTCCATACGGCTTACGGGGCCCGTTGACTCGGATACATGTCAGACTCCGTGGTCCGTGTTTCAAGACGGGTCGAATGGGGAGCCCACAGGCCAGCGTCCGGAGCGCGCAGATGCCGAAGCACTCCAGAGGCGCGCGCTGCCTACCATGATCAAGGAGAGGACGTTCCATGAGTGTATCAAAAGCCCGTGCTTTGGCCGCCCCCAATCCATGCTGGTCCACGGCCTGAGCTGATCGGCGGACCGGCTCAACACTGTTGCACATCCAACAGGGGAACATCGCCGGCCCCCATCTGCTTCCCTCCCAAAAATTTCAAGCACTCTTTGACTCTCATTTGAAAGTCCTTTTCGTTCATATTTCCCTCGCGGTACTTGTTCGCTATCTGTCTCTCGCCCGTATTTAGCCTTGGACGGAATTCACCGCCTGATTTGGGCTGCATTCCAAAACAACCTGACTCGTAGACAGCGCCTCGTGTTGCAATTGGGTCTGGGCACAACGGGGCTCTCACCCTCTCTAGCGCCCCCTTCCAGGGGACTTGGGCCCGATCCGTTGCTGAGGACGCTTCTCCAAACTACAATTCGGACGACGAAGCCGCCCGATTCTAAGGCTGGGCTGTTCCCGGTTCGCTCGCCATTACTAGGGGAATCATTGTAAGTGTCGTTTTCTCCGCTTATTGATATGCTTAAGCTCAGCAGTGCTCCTTCCTGAACTAGGGTCGTGGTCGGAGCGCCTAAGCGCGATAAGGGTCAGGGAGCACAAACATGCGACGGGTTGGAGCCGCGACATTACGAGAGTTGAATTTCAACCACCACTTGTCGTGATGTCCATCGCTGTGGACTCGCACTTAGGCCAACCGCACGCTCGAGGAGCACAGGAGGCCAGTATCTTTCTCACGACAGCACCACGACCATGAGAATGGGCACGGTGTGCGGGGGCAACGCGGTGCTTGACGCCCAAGCAGACGTGCCCTCGGCCTAATGGTTTCGGATGCAACATACGTTCAAAGACTCGATGGTTCACAGGATTCTGCAATTCACACCAAGTATCGCATTTTGCTACGTTCTTCATCGATGCGAGAATTGAGATATCCATTGCCGAGAGTCATTTGTCTTTCAAAGGAAGCACAAGGCCCCCGCGCACGCCGCGAACGGGGCGCGAGGGCAGGCTTTCTGTTTAGTATTCCATGGCGCTTTCCACGCCGGGGTTTGTTAATCACCCAGCATGCACGCGAGTGCGCGCGCCAGGGATATAGGAGGTAGCCGCACGGACGGAGGCCGAAGCATCCCGGCCGTACCGCTCCCTAGTTTTTAAACAAGTTCGCGGGTCGTTTTTCAGGTTTCGACAATGATCCTTCCGCAGGTTCACCTACGGAAACCTTGTTACGACTTCTCCTTCCTCTAAATGAAAAGGTTCAATGGACTTCTCACGACGTCGCGGGCAGTGGACCACTTACGACGCCACGATACGAGCATTTCACCAGATCATTCAATTGGTAGGAGCGACGGGCGGTGTGTAGAAAGGGCAGGGACGTAGTCAACGCCAGCCAATGACTCGCGCTTACAAGGAATTTCTCGTTGAAGACCATCAATTGCAATGATCTATCCCCATCACGATGAAATTTCAAAGATTACCCGGGCCTGTCGGCCAAGGCTATAAACTCGTTGAATACATCAGCGTAGCGTGCGTGCAGCCCAGAACATCTAAGGGCATCATAGACCTATTATTGCCTCAAACTTGCGCGGCCTAAAAGGCCGTAGTCCCTCTAAGAAGCTGGCCGCGAAGGGATACCTCCGCATAGCTAGTTAGCAGGCTGAGGTCTCGTTCGTTAACGGAATTAACAAGACAAATCGCTCCACCAACTAAGAACGGCCATGCACCACCACCCATAGAATCAAGAAAGAGCTCTCAGTCTGTCAATCCTTACTATGTCTGGACCTGGTAAGATTACCCGTGTTGAGTCAAATTAAGCCGCAGGCTCCACTCCTGGTGGTTCCCTTCCGTCAATTCCTTTAAGTTTTAGCCTTGCTACCATACTCCCCCCGGAACCCAAAAACTTTGATTTTTCATAAGTATCTGGTAGAGTCCTTAAAGCAACATCCGCCGATCCTTGGTCGGCATCGTTTATGGTTGAGACTAAGAAGGTATCTGATCGTGTTCGAGCCCCCTACTTTTGTTCTTGATTAATGAAAACATCCTTGGCAAATGCTTTTGCAGTTGTTCGTCCTTCATCAATCCAAGAATTTCACCTCTGACTATGAAATATGAATTCCCCCGACTGTCCCCATTAATCATTACTCTGATTCCGAAGGCAACCGTAATAGGACCGAAATCCTTTAATGTTATCCCATGCTAATGTATTGAGAGCATACGCTTGCTTTGAGCACTCTAATTTCTTCAAAGTAATAGCACCGGAGGTACGACCCGGCCAATTAAGGCCAGGAGTGTATCGCTGGCAGAAGGGATGAGATGACTGGTGCACACCAAAGGCGGACCGGCCGGCCCACCCCAAAGTCCAACTACGAGCTTTTTAATTGCAGCAACTTAAATATACGCTATTGGAGCTAGAATTGCTGCTGGCACTAGACTTTCCCTTCAATGGATCATCATTAAGGGATTTAGATTGTACTCATTCCAATTACTAGACTCATAAAGCCCGGTATTGTTGTTTATTGTCACTACCTCCCCGTGTCAGGATTGGGTAATTTGCGCGCCTGCTGCCTTCCTTGGATGTGGTAGCCGTTTCTCAGGCTCCGTCTTCGGAATCGAACCCTAATTCTCCATCACCCGTCACCACCATGGTAGGTGTCATGCCGGCATTTTTAATGTAGTCCCAAACCACAACCGCGCGGCAGTCAAGTCCCATGCTTGACTCAGCCTTCCAAAACAGTTGCCAATTTTCAGCAAGTTTGACCTTAGAAAAAATTTAGGCAACAAAACAGAAATATAAAGAACACAAACATGTACAGGACAAATTCCCAACCTTTGCATTAATATAGAAAATATACAAAGGACCCTCACTTTCTATGGACTATCCATCCGCTTACAGCCCACTTTTGACAAAGAACACCTGGTCGTACTTGGCCAACACAAAGATCTGCCCATGCACAACCTTAGCCCCCTTTTGGAAACACTAGAAATCCTCACATTTCTCTCTTGTTTCCCATGAGTAATTCCCCTGAACTTACTCCTCACTTCTGCCTAAGTTAAAGGTCCTATTTATGGGAGATCATGGCCTACAAACAAGGTAACCGCTGCCAACCGCTTTCCATGTGCATTGCATGTGCCATTTCCTTGGCCAGCTGAATTTCGCCCCCAAGGCTTCCCGTGCCATGCCTTAGGTAAATTAGACATTGCCCATGCCAATATATTGCCCGCAATCTGCTGCCATGATATTTCCGCACACGCCTGGCGCCGCTGCCGCCTGCACACTGCCTTGGCCTAGTTTTCAGCCATTGCTTGTATTTTCTTTCCCATAGCATAGTCTTAGTTATTGAAATCCTTTGCCATCAACCCGCATTTCTTCCTCGCCTTAGATTAGCCCGCACATAGCTGCCACAACCCTAGAGTGTCATGCCATTGAGTTTAGCGCGCATGCCGTGTCATGCCACCAAAACATTGCCGATGCTGCCTCTTAAAGCCTTCCCAAGCGCACCTTGCCCATGCCAAGGCCATGGCCAATACTTGTACACCATAGCTCGTTGACCCGCTTGATCGTTTTACTCGCACATAGGACAATGATAAGGCCATTACGCCAATATCCTTGCCATAGCCGTGACACGCCCGATGAATAAAGTTAAGGTCCTAACAAACCACCTACATCTTTTGAAATTGACGTCCTCGTCGAGCCGTCTCAATTTAACAACCCCAAGGGGTTGTTGACAAACACCGCGCCGGGTGCTCCCCTCGCATCTGCCACTATGGCATTTGACTCTGCCACTTGTTCCTCTCCCTTCGCAGCTAGCATTGCATTTACCTTAGCCTACACCAGACAGTCCCTCTTCAAGTGCGGTCCACCACAAGTGAAATAGCCTTTGTATACGTTGTTCCATTCCTTGCCACTGTGATTTTCCGGTCTCGCAATCTTGACAAGCTCCTCATTTTCAGATGCTTGGCCCTTCCCGTTTCTCTTCCATTCCCTTGCTTTATCCTTCCTTCCATCGGACTTTGAATGCGAAGTTTCAATTGGTTCCTAACCTATATTCAGGTCCGCCAACGCATCTGGCGCTGGAATGGCTGTAGAGAGGCTTTGCACATTTTGCCTTCTCAACTCCAACTACGCCCATCCCTTCAACACGCTCATGAAGTAATGCAGCTTGTCTTCTTCTGCCATCTTACTTACATTGAGCATCAATGATGAAAATTCCTTGACATACTCCCTCACCGTGCCACTTTGTTGCAAGTGATGCAGTCCATCTCGTGCCATCCACGACGAGTTTGTTTGAAGGAATTGGGACTTTAATTCCTTCTTCATCAACTCCCAAGATCCGACCTTGGGCAGTCCAGCATCTTCTCCATCTGCACTTCGTGTATGCCACCACACCTTTGCATCGTCAGTCAAGTACATTGGTGTGATCACCACCTTTTCATCATCGGGCAAACATGCAGCCTGGAAATACTGCTCCATATCCCACAAGAAATTTTCCAGTTCCTTGGCACTTCTTGCACCACCATATGCCTTAGGCTCCGGGATCCTCAACGTAGTGCGCTCATCATATCTAGGGGCAGAATTTAGTATTGCCCTTCGAAGATCAGCCACTTCATTGCGTAATTCATCTTTCTCTTGGCGTACCAAGGCCATTTCTGCAGGCGTTGTTTCATGTCTCGCTGCATAATCTACCTCCAAACGTGCCATTCTAGAAAGAACAGAAGAATCACCATCACTTTCAAGAGCCTGCCCAACTAGTGCTTCCAACTGCTCAACTCTTTGACGCAACTCCGCATTTGTGCCACCATCCATGTTCTCAAAATTTCCAACGTAATCTGCCACTGATCGTTTCGCCACTGCCACGAACCTGCTCAGCTCTGATACCAATTGTCACAGGGTCAATTTTAGCCAATTCCAAAACCACTCCCGCACAGCAGTCAAGTCCTTTGCTTGACTCAGCCTTGCGAAACACTTGCAGTTTTCAGCTAGTTTGACCATAGACGAAATTTAGACAACAAAACAGAATTTATAGGAACACAAAATATATTAAAAAGGACAAATTCCCAACTTTTGTATTAATATAGAAAATATACAAAGGACCCTCACTGACTATGGACTATCCGTCCGCTCACAGCCCACTTTTGACTAAGAACACCTGGTCGTTCTTTGCCAAACACTAAGATCTGCCCATGCACAACCTTAGCCCCTTTTTGGAACATTAGAAAACGCTCACGTTTCTCTCGTGCTTCCCAAGAGTAATTCCCTTGAACTTACTCTTTTCCCACAAGTAATTCCCTTGAACTTACTTCGTATTTCTGCCTAAGTTAAAGGTCCTATTTATAGGCCTTTAAAATTAACCGCTCATGACACTTGTTGTCTAACATCTTTACATCATGCTCCTAACTTGTAGTTGACATCCCAAACTACTTAGGATCATTATGCACGAAATGGGGCCACAGTACAAACAATAATCAGTTCATGGGATAATGGGAGATCATGGGAGATCATGGCCTACAAACAAGGTAATCGCCGCCAACTGCTTTCCATGTTCTTTTCATGTGCCATATCCTTCCCCAGCTGAGTTTCGCCCCCAAGGCTGCCCGTGCCATGCTTTAGGTTAATTAGACATTGCCCATTCCAATGTCTGCGCGCAGTCCGCTGCCATAATATTTCCGCACATGCCCGCCGCCCATACACCTGCACACTACCTTGGCCTCGTTTTCTTCCTTGTCCGTGCCAACCTCATTTCCCTCATGCCAACCTCATTTCCCTCGTGCCATTGCTTGTATTTCCTTTCCAATAGCCTAGTCTTAGCTATTGAAAGCCTTTGCCGTCAACCCGTATTTCCGCCTCGCCTTAGCTTAGCCCGTACCTAGTTGCTACAACCCAAGAGTGTCATGCCCATTGATTCTGATGCGCTTGCCGTACCATGCAGCCCCAACTTTGCCGATGCTGCCTATCCAAGCCTTTCCCAAGCGAACCTTGCCCATGCCAAGGCCTTGGCCAATACTTGTTCACCAGTCCGTCGACCCGCATGATCGTGTTGCTCGCACATAGGCCAATGACAAGGCCATCACGCCCCAATCCTTGCCACATCCGTGCCACGTCCGATGACAAAAGATAGGGTCCTAACAGTAGGTGTCACGGGGTCAATTTAAGCCAATTCCAATACCACGCCGGCGTGGCAGTCAAGTCCCGTGCTTGACTCAGCCTTCCAAAACACTTGCAACTTTCAGCAAGTTTGACCTTAGACGAAATTTAGGCGACAAAACAGAAGTTAAAGGAACACAAAATATACAGGAAAAATTCCCAACCTTTGCATTAATATATAAAATATACAAAGACCATCACTGACTATGAACTATCTGTCCGCTTATAGCCCACTTTTGACTAAGAACACCTAGTCGTTCTTTGACAAACACTAAGATCTGCCCATGCACAACCTTAGCCCCTTTTTGGAACACTAGAAAACCATCACGTTTCTCTCGTGTTTCCCAAGAGCAATTTTTGTGAACTTACTCTTTTCCCACAAGTAATTCCCTTGAACTTACTTGATATTTCTGCCTAAGTTAAAGGTCCAATTTATAGGCCTTTTAGCTTAACCGCCCATGACACTTGTTGTATAGCAGCTATACATCATGCTCCTAACTTGTAGTTGACATCCCCAACTACTTAGGATTATAATACATGAAATGGGGCCACTATACAAACAATAATTAGTTCATTGTTGTATAGCAACTTTACATCATGCTCCTAACTTGTAGTTGACATCCCCAACTACTTAGGATTATTATACACGAAATGGGGCCACTATACAAACAATAATTAGTTCATGGGATAATGGGAAATCATGGGAGATCACGGCCTACAAACAATGTAACCACCGCCAACCGCTTTCCATGTGCTTTTCATGTGGCATATCCTTGACCAGCTGAGTTTTCCCCCAAGGATGCCCGTGCAATGCATTAGGTTAATTAGACATTGCCCATGCCAATGTCTGCCCGCAATCCGCTGCCATAATATTTCCGCACACTGCCTTGGCCTAGTTTTCTGCCTTGTCCGTGCCAACCTCATTTCCCTCATGCCAACCTCATTTCCCTCATGCCATTGCTTGTATTTCCTTTCCAATAGCCTAGTCTTAGCTATTGAAAGCCTTTTTGCCGTAAACCCGCATTTCTACCTCGCCTTAGCTTAGCCCGCACATAGCTGCCACAACCAAAGAGTGTCAGGCCCATTGATTTTGGTGCGCATGTCGTACCATACCGCCCCACATTGCCGATGCTGCCTCTCCAAGCCTTTTCGAAGCACACCATGCCCATGCAAAGGCCTTGGCCAATACTTGTTCACCACAGCCCGTCGACCCGCATGATCGTTTTGCTCGCACATAGGCCAATGAGAAGGCCATCACGCCCAAATCATTGCCACAGCCGTGCCACGTCCGATGACAAAAGTCAGGGTCCAAACAAACCACCCACACCTTTTGAAATCGACGTCCTCGTCGAGCCGTCCTAATCTAACAAACCCAAGGGGTTGTTGACAAACACTGCCCCGGGGTCTCCCCTCGCATCTATCACTATGGAATTTGCCTCCGCCACTTGTTCATGTCCCTCCGCAGCTAGTATCGCATTTACCTTAGCCTACATCGGACACTCCCTCTTCAAGTGCGGTCCACCACAAATGAAACAGCCTTTGAACATGCTGTTCCTTTCCTTGGCCTTTGATCAGCCTCTTCCTCGCGTAATTCTTATTTCTCTTGGCGTACCACGGCCATTTCTCCCAGTGTTATCTCATGTCTCACTGCATAATCTGCCTCCAAACGTGCCATTTTAGAAAGAACAGAAGAATCATAATTTTCAAAAGCCTGCCCAAGTAGTGCTTCCAACTGCTCAACTCTTTGACGCAGCTCCCCATTTGTGCCACCAACCATGTTCTAAAAAATTCCAACGTAATCTGCCACTGATCGTTTCTCCACTGCCATGAACATGCTCAGCTCTGATACCAATTGTCACAGGGTCAATTTTAGCCAATTCCAAAACCACGCCCGCGCGACAGTCAATCCCGTGCTTGACTCAGCCGTCCGAAACACTTGCAATTTTCAGTAAGTTTGACCTTAGATGAAATTTATGCAACAAAACAGAATTTAAAGGAACACAAAATATACAGGACAAATTCCAAACCTTTGAATTAATATAGAAAATATACAAAGGACCCTCACTGACGATGAACTATCCGTCCGCTCACATCCCACTTTTGACTAAGAAAACCTGGTCGTTCTTTGCCAAACACTAAAATCTGGCCATGCACAACCTTAGCCCCTTTTTGGAACACTAGAAAACCCTCACGTTTCTCTCGTGTTTCCCAAGAGCAATTCCTATGAACTTACTCTTTTCCAACAAGTAATTCCCTTGAACTTACTTGTTATTTCTACCTAAGTTAAAGGTACTATATATAGGCCATTAAGCTTAACCGCCCATGGCACTTGTTGTCTAACAGCTTTACATCATGCTCCTAACTTGTAGTTGACATCCCCAACTAATTAGGATCATAATACACGAAATGGGGCCACTATACAAACAATAATCAGTTCATGGGATAGTGGGAGATCATGGCCTACAAACAAGGTAACCACCGCCAACCGCTTTCCATGTGCTTTTCATATGCCATATCCTTGGCCAGCTGAGTTTCGCCCCCAAGGCTGCCCGCGCCATGCATTAGGTTAATTAGACATTGCCCATGCCAATGTCTGCCCTCAATCCACTGCCATAATATTACCGCACATGCTCGGTGCCCATACACCCGCACACTGCCTTGGCCTAGTTTTCTGCCTTGTCCGTGCAAACCTCATTTCCTACATGCCAACCTCATTTCCCTTGTGCCATTGCTTTTTTTTTTTCCTTTCCAATAGCCTAGTCTTAGCTATTGAAAGCCTTTGCCGTCAACCCGCATTTCCGCCTCGCCTTAGCTTAGCCCGCACATAGCTGCCAAAACCCAAGAGTGTCATGCCCACTGATTTTGGTGCGCATGCCGTACAATGCCGCCCCAACATTGCCGATTCTGCCTCTCCAAGCCTTTTCCAAGCGCACCTTGCCCATGCCAAGGCCTTGGCCAATACTTGTTCACCACAGCCTGTCGACCCGCATGATCGATTTGCTCGCACATAGGCCAATGACAAGGCCATCACGCCCAAATCCTTGCCACAACCATGCCACGTCCGATGACAAAAGTCAGAGCCCTAACAGTAGGCCACTATCCGATCATCGAAAGTTGTTGGGCAGAAATTTGAATGATGCGTCGCCAGCACGATGGCCGTGCGATCCATCAAGTTATGATGAATTATCGTAGCAACGGGAAAAGCCCGCATCAACCATTTATCTTATAAATGCATCCCTTATAGAAGTCGGGGTTTGTTGCACGTATTGGCTCTAGAATACTACGGTTATCCGAGTAGTAGATACCATCAAACAAACTATAACTGATTGATGAGCCATTCGCAGTTTCACAGTCTGAATTTGTTCATACTTACACATGCATGGCTTAATCTTTGTGACAATCATATGACTACTGGCAGGATCAACCAGGTAGCATTCCTCATTAACGCCGACGTCGCATGAGCGTGGCCGACCCAAAAGGGCAAGGCCAAGTCAAAGGCGAGCATGACTGTCATTCGTAAATAACATTCTTTAGGCAGATAGAAGCCAATGAAGGCCACGTGCCCATTCCGTTTACCAAATACGAGAGCCCGAGCATGCTAAGTCGTGGACCAAGCCATCGCAAGGCGAAGCGAGGACGACCTGGGACACAACTGTAGCTTTTGGTTCACCCTGCACGTCGAACGCGAGGGGCGAAAGGCGACCGATTGTGCTTCATAATGCCTTCGCATTAGGTATGCAACGCAGAAAACCAACGTCGAAGAAGCCTAATATGCGCATATGACATGACTGAGATGGCATGCGAGCTAGGACGCCGCTGCTGGAGCAGGGATCCAACCTAGCCCACACATGCCGAACACCACTCATTTGCCGCACGTACGTGCCTCGCCGATACAAAGCCGACACCCGTCCCAACACGTGACGCGCAGCCATGTGTTGTTGTCGATTCCAACATTGCAAAGCCAAGACAAGCCCCGCAAAGCACGATTTGGGGGTTTGAAAAATGTCAGACACAACCCAGAACAACCGATGGCAATAGGCAATTTAATGAGCTTAGCCCCATGCGCATGGCAGCTTGCGACGCTTCTTGCATGATGCTTTGTCGTTTCATTGGGAAAGGCCATCAGCCGCCACGAGCGATGTCGCCGTCCGATGTTTCCCGCAACAATCGATGGCAATCAGCAACATACTAAGCTTCGCCCTGTGCACACGGCACCTTGCGGCGCTACTTGCACGATGCTTTGAAATTTTGTTGCCAAAAGCCATCAGCTGCCACAAGCGATGTCGCCTTCCGATGTTTTCCACAACAACCTATGGCAATCGGAAACTTACTAAGCTTCGCCCCGTGCGCACGACACCTTGCAGTGCTACTTGCATGATTCTTTGCCATTTTGTTGCCAAAAGCCATCAGCCGCCAAGAGCGATGTCGCCTCTCGATGTTTCCCGCAACAACTGACGGAAATCAGCAACTTACTAAGCTTCACCCTGTGTGCACACCACCGCACGACGCTACTTGCACGATGCTTTGCCATTTTGTTTCCAAAAGCCATCAGTTGCCAAGAGCGGTGTCGCTTCCCGATGTTTCCCGCAACAATCGAAGGTAATGAACATCTACTGAGCTTCGCCCCGTGCGCACGGCACCATACGGCGCTACTTGAATGACGCTCCATCGTTCATTCCCAAAAACCAATGTTATCCATGAGCGGTGCCACCACCAGGCGTATTACAAGCCCACACGAGTACTTGCCGAAGCGGTTTGGGAACATCGAGGACGTAGCATTGACAAGTCGTGCATGTCCCCAATGCCCACGCCCCATGCCAGGGTCCCCCATGAATGCCAGTCCCTTCCTGGCAGCAAGCACCTGAGGTGCCTCTCAACACCTCTACCCCCCTTATATATGCTTTAAAAAAAACCCAAGTTTCAAGAGTAGACATGTTTTGGCAAGAGAATCATAATAGACATATATAACACCAAATAGCACAAACCAAAGTAAAACTTGGTTAATATATTCACAAATGATATTTAAACATTGTAAATGATATTTTTTTTTAAAAATAATATTTTTTTGAAATAGTTTTATTTAAAAACGAAAAATACTCAATAAAATACTAAAAAAATGTGAAAATTATAATAAAAATAGAAAAAATGATGGAGAAAAATTCCAATGCATCTTGTAATAGTATAACATATAAAAGAGTAAATATGTTTATTAAAAGGTGACATAAAAATAATTTAAAATAACAACAAATTCATAAAAATTACTAAAAAATATATTAAAAATAGGAAAAATACATAATATTAATATAAAAGCGTATAGATGACCAACCGCCAATAAGCACGAGGCACCTCCATTGTCGCAACCACAAAAAGTGTTTCCGATTTGAAAAACCCACCGCCAACCACAAAGCGTCGACCAACCGTCGCTGGTGGATAATTGTGAACCACCGTGACTTTCTACAACCACCACCAATGGCCACAAACATCATTGCGCTTAACATGTTGCCTAGCCACAACAAGTGATACGGATTTGAAGAAACCGCCGCCAACAACCAATCATCGACCGACCGTCGCCGGACGCTACCGCTCGAACCACCATGACTTTCCACCACCGCCGCCAACGATCACCAGCATCGTTGCGCTTGACATGTTTCAAAGCATTGGTTAGCAATAGACGTGGTGCGACTCCGTGTGTCTTGGAGCGACGTGGTGCGGTTTGGTGCGACGTCGTGCCATGGCCATTTCCTGACGCGTCCTGACACGTCCCATGGCCTTATCTTGCCATGTCCTGCGACGACCAGACTCGTGCCACAGCCACGCCCTGCAACACCTCGAACGGGGCGTGAGGGACCGGCTTTCAATTTAGTATTCCTTGGCGTTTTCCGCGTCGGGGTTCGTTAATCACCCCGCACGCATACAAGCGCGTGTGTCAGGGATATAGGAGGAAGCCGCACGAACGGAGGCCGAAGCATTCCGGCCGCACCGCACCCTAGTTTTTAAACAAGTTCGCGGGTCGTTCTGCCTTGAAGGTTTCGAGAATGATCCTTCCGCAAGTTCACCTATGGAAACCTTATTACAACGTCTGCTTTCTCTAAATGATAGGGTTAATTGAACTTCTCGCGACGTTGAGGGCAGCGGACCACCCACGTTTCCGCGATTCGAACATTTCACCGGATCATTCAACCGGTAGGAGCGACGGGCGGTGCATACAAAGGGAAGGGACGTAGTCAACGCGAGCTGATGACTCGTGCTTACTAGGAATTCCTCGTTGAAGACCAACAATTGCAATGATCTATCCCCATCCCGATGGAATTTCAAAGATTACCCGGGCCTGTCGGCCAAGGCTATAAACTCGTTGAATACATCAGTGAAGCGCGCGTGCGGCCCGGAACATCTAAGGGCATCAGAGACCTGTTATTGCCTCAAACTTCTGCGGCCTAAAATGCCGTAGTCCCTCTAAGAAGCTGGCCGCGAAGGGATACCTCCGCATAGCTAGTTAGGAGGCTGAGGTCTCATTCATTAACAGAATTAACCAGACAAATCGTTCCAGCAACTAAGAACGGCCATGCACCACAACACTTAGAATCAAGAAAGAGCTCTCAGTCTGTAAATCCTTACTATGTCTGGACCTGGTAAGTTTCCCCGTGTTGAGTCAAATTAAGCCGCATGCTCCACTACAGGTGGTGCCATTCCGTCAATTCCTTTAAGTTTCAGCCTTGAGACCATACTCCCCCAAGAACCAAAAAACTTTGATTTTGCATAAGGTGCCGGGGGAGTCCTATTAGCAACATCCGCAAATCTCTGGTCGGCATCGTTTATGGTTGAGACTAGGACGATATCTGATCGTCTTCGAGCCCCCAACGTTCATTCTAGATTAATGAAAACATCCTTGGCAAATGCTTTTGCAGTTGTTCGTCCTTCATAAATCCAAGAATTTCACCTCTGATTATGAAATACGAATGCCCCGACTATCCCTGTTAATCATTATTCCGATCCCGAAGGCCAACGTAATAGGACCGAAATACTATAATGTTATCTCATGCTAATGTATACAGAGCGTAGGCTTGCTTTGAGCATTCTAATTTATTCAAAGTAACACCGTCGGAGGCACAACCTGCACTATTAAGGCCAGGAGCGCATCGCCGGCAGAAGGAACGACATGACCGGTGCACACCAAAGGCGGACCGGCCGGCCCATCCCAAATTCCAACTACGAGCTTTTTAACTGCAACACCATAAATATACGCTATTGGAGCTGTTATTACCAGTGCTGCTGGCACCATACTTGCCCTCCAATTGATCCTCGTTAAGGGATTTAGATTGCACTCATTCCAATTACCAGACTCATAAAGCCCAGTATTGTTTTTTTTGTCACTACCTCCCCGTGTCAGGATTGGGTAATTTGCACGCCTACTGCCTTCCATGGATGTGGTAGCTAATTCTCAGGCTCCCTCTCCGGAATCGAACCCTAATTCTCCGTCACCCTTCACCTCCATAGTAGGCCACTATCCTACCATGGAAAGTTGATAGGGCATAAATTTGAATGATGCGTCACCGACACGATGGCCGTGCGATCCGTTGAGTTATCATGAATCATCGCAGAACCAGGCAGAGCCCGCGTCGACCTTTTATATAATAAATGCATCCCTTCCAGAAGTCAAGGTTTGTTGCATGTATTATCTCTGTAATTACTATGATTATCCGAGTAGTAGATACCATAAAAAAAACTATAACTGATTTAATGAGCCATTCGCAGTTTCTAGCCTAAATTTGTTCATACTTACACATGCATGGCTTAATTTTTAAGACAAGCATATGACTACTGGAAGGATCAACCAGGTAGCATTCATCATTGATGCCAGCGTCGAATGAGCGTGGCCGACCCAAAAGGGCACAGCCAAGTCCAAGGCGAGCACGACCGTCATTCGTAAGGAGCATTCTTTAGGCAGATAGAAGCCAATGAAGGCCCCGTGCCCATTGAGTTTACCAAATATGAGAGCCCGAGAACACTATGTCATGGACCAAGCCATCACATTGCGAAGTCAGGACGACCTGGGACACAAGTGCAGCTTTTGGTTCACCTCGCACGTCGAACGCGAGGGGGGAAAGGCGACCGATTGTGCTTGATAATGCCTTGGCATTTGGTATGCAACACAGAAAACCGACTCTGAACAAGCCTAATTTGCGCTTGTGACATGACTAAGATGGCATGCAAGCTAGGACGTCGCTGCTCGAGCAGGGATCCAACCTAGCCACACAAGCCGAACACCACTCATGTGCCGCACGTACACTTGCCTTGCCGATACAAAGCCATCACCAGCCCCAACACGTGACGCGCAACCATGTGTTGTTGTCGATGCCAACATTGCAAAGCCAAGACAAGCCCCGCAAAGCACAAATATGGGGTTTGAACAATTCAAGACACAACTCAGAACAACCGATGTCAAATAGGAAATTTAATGAGCCTTCGCCCCATGCGCCTGGCACCTTGCGGCGATACTTGCATAATGCTTTTTCGTTCCATTGCGAAAAGCCATCACCCTCCATGAGTGATTTTGCCTTCCGATGTTTCCCACAACAACCGACGGCAATCATCAACTTACAAAGCTTCGCCACGTGCGCACGACACCTTGAGGCGCTACTTGCATGATACTTTTCCATTATCTTCCAAAAGCCATCAGCTGCCATGAGCGATGTCGCCTCCCGATGTTTCCCGCAATAACCGATGGAAATCGGTAACTTACTAAGCTTCACCTTGCTGCACGACACCTTGCGGCGCTAATTGCACAATGCTTTGCCATTTTGTTGCCAAAAGCCATCAACTGCAACAAGAGATGTAGCCTCCTGATGTTTCCCGCAACAACCGATGGCAATGAATATCTACTGAGGGGGGTTCACAGACACAACCCACAGCAATCGATGTAGCCTCCGCCGTTCGTTGTCAAAAGCCATAAGCCACCACGGAGGGGGGTTTACAGACACAACCCACAATAATCGATGGCAATAGGGAACTAACTAAGCTTCGCCCCATGCGCAGGGCACCTTGCGGCGCTACTTGCACGACGCTCCGCCATTCCTTGGCTGAAAGCCATCACCCCTGCCAACGATGACCAGCATCTTTGCGCTTGACATGTTTCAAAGCATTGGTTAGCAATAGACGTGGTGCAATGCGGTGCGTCTTGGAGCGACGTGGAGCGGCCTTGTGCAACGTCGTGCCATCGGCATTTCCTGACGCGTACTAACACGTACCATGGCTATATCCTACCATGCCCTACGACGTCCTGACTCGTGCCCCGGCCACGCCCTGCCATGTCCGGCGACGTCCTGACTCATGCAATGGCCACGCCTTGCCATGTCCTGACGCGTCGTGACTCGTGCCATGGCCACGCCCTGCCATGTCCTGACGCGTCCTGACACGTGCCATGTCCTGACGCGTCCTGATGCGTCCCAACCCGTGCCATGGCCATGCCCTGCCATGTCCTGCGACCTCACGACTCATGACATGGCAACGCCCTGCCATGTCCTGACGCGTCTTGACACGTGCAATAGCCATGTCCTCATGCGTCCTCACACGTACCATGGCCATATCCTGCCATGTCCTACGACGTCCTGACTCGTGCCATGGCCATGCCCTGCCATGTCCTACGACGTCCTTACTTGTGCCACGGCCACGCCCTGCCATGTCGTGACGCGTCCTGACACGTGCCATGTCGTGACGCTTCTTGATGCATCCCGGCTTGTGCCATGGTCACGCCCTGACATGTCCTGCGACCTCCCGACTTGTGTCAATGCAACGCCCTGCCATGTCCTGACGCGTCATGATACGTGCCATGGCCATGTCCTGATGCATCTTGACACGTGCCATGGCCAAGTCCTAATCCGTCCTGACACGTGCCATGGCCATGTCCTGACGCATCCTGATGCATCTCGACTCGTGCCATGGCCACGCCCTGCCATGTCTTATGATGTCCCGACTCGTGTCTTGACATGTGCCATGGCCATCTCCTGACGCGTCCTGACATGTGCCATGGCCATGCCCTGATGCATCCTGACACGTGCCATGGCCATGTCCTGATGCGTCCTGACATGTGCCATGGCCATGTCCTGACGCGTCCTGTGACGTCCTGACTTGTGCCATGGCCACGCACTTCCATGTTTTGCGACGTCCCGACTCGTTCCATGTCCACGCCTTGCCATGTCCTGACGCGTCCTGACGTGTCCCGACATGTGCCATGGCCATGTCCTGATGCGTCCCGAGTCGTGCCATGTCCTGACTTGTCATGCGAAGTCCTGAATCATTCCATGGTCACGCCATGCATGTCCAAACGCGTCTTGACGCATCCTACCATGTTCCATGGCCATGTCCTGACGCGTCCTGACACGTGCTATGGACATGTCCTAACGCGTCTGCGACGTGCTCGCTCGGGCCATGGCCACGCCCTGCCATGTCCTGCGACGTCCTGACTCTTGCCATGGCCATGTCCCGATGCATCTCGCGACGTCCTGAATCGTTCCATGGCCACGCTCTGCCATGTCCTGCGACGTTCCGACTCTTGCCATGGCCACGCCCTCCCATGTCCTGACGCGTCCTGACACGTGCCATGGCCATGTCCTGACACGTACCATGGCCATGTCCTGACTCATCCTGCGACGTCCTAACTCGTGCCATAGCCACGCCCTGCCATGTCATGCGATGTCTTGACACAACCCGACGCATGTCCTGCCATGTCCTGCGACGTATTGACACGTCCTGGCCCATGCCATGGCCACGCCTTGCCATTTCATGGGACGTCCTAACTCATGCCATGGACACGCCTTGCGCTCGTTGCATAGGGCTTGGTCTCTCAAGAGACACCCCGTAAAACCATGGCATAGGCCTCGACCTCTCAAGCGACACCTCAAAAAGCCTCTAGTAGTGTAACGTGGATTGGTATTTCCCTCGACGTGACTAAGTGTCAAGTCTCATTGTCCACTTAATGCACAAATAGTATACGTTGCAATGTCTTGAAGACGTGTTCGATTTTTCCAACAAATAGTATAATATAGCATCAAGGTAGGAGTGAACCTCTTATCGGAAAAGGTAGAAAATGGTTGGATCTGAGGGGGAGGGACGAATCAGAGTGATAAAGGGCTGAATCTAAGTGGATCGTGGCAGCAAGGCCACTCTGCCACTTACAATACCCTGTCGTGTATTTAAGTCGTCTGCAAAGGATTCTACCCGCCGCTCGATGGAAATTGTACATCAAGGTGGCCACCGTGGCTCTTATGCCGTGATGACTTAGCAACCAACACATGCCCTTGGGGGCCAAAGGCCCCTTCTGCGGGTCGGCAAACAAACGGCGGGCGCATGCGTCGCATTTAGCACGGATTCTGACTTAGAGGCGTTCAGTCATAATCCAGCGCCTGGATTATGTTAAACATAAAAGATAACTCTTCGTGAAGCCCCCGCCGAAGTCTCCAGACTTCCTAACGTTGCCGTCAACCACCACATCACGATTCAGAAATTTTAACCCGATTTTATTTCGGAGTACGCGCGAAATGCGCTATCTATCGGGGTTACCCGACCCATAGGATCGACTAACCCATGTGCAAGTGCCATTCACATGGAACCTTTCCCATCTTCGGCATTCAAAGTTCTCAGTTGAATATTTGCTACTTCCACCAAGATCTGCATCGACGGCCGATTCGCCCAGGCTCACGCGCAAGGTTTTCCAGCGACCGTCGTGCCCTCCTAATCATCGGGGCTTACCACTTGCCCCGACGGCCGGGTGTAGGTCGCGCGCTTAAGACCCATCCATTTTGGGGGCTAGTTGATTTGGCAGGTGAGTTGTTGCACACTCCTTTGAAGATTTCGACTTCCATGACCACCGTCATACTGTCTTAATCGACCAACACCATTTGCGGGATCTATGTTAGCATGCAGTTTGGCACCGTAACCCGGCTTCAGGTTCATCCCGCATCGCCAGTTCAGCTTATAAAAAATGGCCCACTTGGAGCTCTTGATTCCGTGGCGCGGCTCAACAAAGCTGCCGCGCCGTCCTACCTATTTAATGTTTGAGAATAGGTCGAGGGCGTTGCACCCCCGATGCCTCTAATCATTGGCTTTACCCGATAGAACTCGCACGCGAGCTCCAACTAATCTGAGGGAAACTTTCGAGGGAACCAGCTAATAGACGGTTCGATTAGTCTTTCGCCCCTATGCCCAAGCCAGATGAAGGATTTGCACATCAGTATTGCTACGGGCCTCCACCAGAGTTTCGTCTGGCTTCGCCCTGCTCAGGCATAGTTCACCATCTTTTGGGTCCCGACAGGTATGCTCACACTCGAACCCTTCACAAAAGATCAAGGTCGGTCGGCGGTGCATCCCTCAGAGGGATCCCATAATTCAGCTTCCTTACACCTTACGGGTTTACTAGCCCATTGACTCGCACACATGTCGGACCCCTTGGTCCGTGTTTCCAGATAGGTCAAATGGGTAGCCCACAGGCCAGCGTCTGGAGCGCGCAGATGCCGAAGCACGCCAGAGGAGCGCGCTACCTACCACAATCAAGGAGACGAAGTTCCCCGAATGTATCAAAAGCCCGGGCTTTGGCCGCCCCCAAATCAACACTGGTCCACGCCTCGAGTTTATCGGCGGACCAGCTTAACACTGTTCCACATCAGACCGGGGCGCATCGTCGGTCACTATCCGCTTCCCTGACGACAATTTCAAGCACTCTTTGACTCTCTTTTGAAAGTCTTTTTAATTTTTCCTCGCGGTACTTGTTCGCTATCGGTCTCTCGCCCGTAGTTAGCCTTGGACAGAATTCACCGCCCCATTTGGTGCGACTGGGTCGGGGCACAACGAGACTCTCACCCTCTCTGGCACCACCTTACAAGGGACTTGGCCAGGTCCGCCGTTGAGGACGCTTCCCCAGACTATAATTTTGACGAAGGAGCCACCCGATTCTAAGGCTGGGCTGTTCCCGGTTTGCTCGCCGTTACTAGGGGAATCCTTTTAAGTTTCTTTTCCTCCACATATTGATATGCTTAAAGTCATCTGGTAGTCCCGCCTGACTAGGGGTCGCGGTCAAAGCGTCTACATGCGATAAGGGTCGGGGAGCCCAAACATGTGACGGGTTGGAGCCGCGACATTACGAGAGTTGAGTTTCAACCATCACTTGTCGTGACGTCCATCGTTGTGGACTCGCATTTAAGCTAACCGCACACTCGAGGAGCACAGGAGGCCAGTATCCGTCCCAAGACAACACCACGACCATGAGAATGGGAGCGGTGTGCGGGGGCGTCGTGATGCGTGATGCCCAGGCAGATGTGCCCTCGGCCTAATGGCTTCGGGCGCAACTTGCGTTCAACGACTCCATAGTTCACAAGATTCTGCAATTCACACAAAGTATCACATTTTGCTACGTTCTTCATCGATGCGAGAGCCGAGATATCTGTTGCTGAGAGTCGTTTGTATTTCAAAGGAAGCATAAGTCCCCTGCGCACGCCGCAAACGGGGCGCGAAGGGCAGGTTTTCAATTTTGTATTCCTTGGCGCTTTCCGCGGTGGGGTTCGTTAATCACCCGGCAAGAACGCGAGCATGCGCATCGGGGATATAGGAGGAAGCCGCACGGACAGAGGCCGAAGCATCCCGGCCGCACCGCTCCCCAGTTTTTAAACATGTTCGCGAGTCGTTCTGCCTTGCAGGTTTCGACAATGATCCTTTCGCAGGTTCACCTACGCAAACCTTGTTACGAGTTATCCTTCCTCTAAATTATAAGGTTCAATGGATTTTTCGCAACGTCGTGGGAAGCAGACTGCCCACGTCGCCGTGATCTGTACATTTCACCGGATCATTCAATCGGTAGGAGCGACGGGCGGTGTGTACAAAGGGTAGGGACGTAGTCAACGGGAGCTGATTACTCGCGCTTACTACGAATTCCTCGTTGAAGACCAACAATTTCAGTGATCTATCCCCATCACGATAAACTTTCAAATTTTACCCGGGCCTGTCGGCCAAGGCTATAATCTCGTTGAATACATCAGTGTAGCGCGCATGCGGCCCAGTACATCTAAGGGCATCACAGACACTGTTATTGCCTCAAACATCCGCAGCCTAAAAGGCCGTAGTCCCTCTAAGAAGCTGGCTGCGATGGGATACCTATGCATAGGTAGTTAGCAGGCTGAGGTCTCGTTTGTTAACCAAATTAACCAGACAAATCGCTCCACCAACTAAGAATGGCCATGCACCACCACCCATAGAATCAAGAAAGAGCTCTTAGTTTGTCAATCCTTACTATGTCTGGAACTGGTAAGTTTCCCCATGTTGAGTCAAATTAAGCTGCAGGCTCCACTCCTGGTGGTGCCTTTCAATCAATTCCTTTAAGTTTGAGCCTTGCGTCCATACTCCCCCCGCAACCCAAAAACTTTGATTTTGATAAGGTGCCAGTGGAGTCATAAAAGCAACATCCGTCGATCCCTGGTCGGCATCGTTTATGGTTGAGACTAGGAAGGTATCGTCTTCGAGCCCCCAACTATCGTTCTTCATTAATGAAAACATCCTTGACAAATGATTTCGCAGTTGTTCATCCTTCATAAATCCAAGAATTTCAACTCTGACAAAGAAATATGAATGTCCCCGACTGTTCATGTTAATCATTACTCTGATTCCGAAGGCCAACGTAATAGGACCGAAATCTTATAATGTTATCCCATGCTAATGTATATAGAGCGTAGGCTTGCTTTGAGCACTCTAATTTCTTCAAAGTAACAACACCGGAGGCATGACCCGGCCAATTAAGTCCAGGAGCGCATCGCCGGCAGAAGGGACGAGACGACTGGTGCACACAAAAACCGGACCGGCCGGCCCATGCCAAAGTCGAACTACGAGCTTTTTTACTAAAACAACTTAAATATACGCTATTGGAGCTGGAATTATCGCGGATGCTGGCACCAAACTTGCCCTCCGATTGATCCTCGGTAAGTGATTTAGATTGTACTCATTCCAATTACAAGACCTATAAAGCCCGGTATTGTTGTTTATTGTCACTTCCTCCCCGTGTCAGGATTGGGTAATTTGCGCGCCTGTTGCCTTCCTTGGATGTGGTAGCCGTTTCTCAGGCTCCCTCTCCGGAATAGAACCCTAGTTCTTCGTCACCTAACACCACCATGGCACGCCACTATCCTACCATCGAAAGTTGATAGGGAATAAATTTGAATGATACGTCGCCGGCACGATGGCCATGCGATCCGTCTAGTTATCATGAATCATCGCAGCAATAGGCAGATACCGCGTCGACCTCTTGTCAAATAAATGCACCCCTTCTAGAATTCGCGGTTTGCTACACGTATTAGATCTACAATTACTACGGTTATCCAAGTAGTAGATACCAACAAACAAACTATAACTGATTTAATGAGCCATTCGCAGTTTCACAGTATGAATTTGTTCATACTTACACATGCATGGCTTAATCTTTGAGACAATCATATGACTACTGGCAGGATCAACCAGGTGGTATTCCTCATTAACGCCGGCGTCGCATGAGCGTGGCCGACCCAAAAGGGCAGGACCAAGTCCAAGGCGAGCACGACCGTCATTCGTAAGGAGCATTCGTTCGGTAGATAGAATCCAATAAATGGCCCGTGCCCATTGCGTTTACCAAATTCGAGAGCCCGAGCATGCTAAGTTGTGGACCAAGCCATCACAAGGCGAATCTAGGACGACCTGGGACACAACTGTTGCTTTTGAATCACCCCGTACGTCGAACGCGAGGGGCGAAAGGCGACCGATTGTGCTTGATAATGCCTTGGAATTTGGTATGCAACACAGAAAATCGACGTCAAACAAGCCTAATCTTTGCTTGTGACATGACTGAGATGGCATGCGAGCTAGGACATCCCTGCCATGTCCTGCTACCTCCCGACTCGTGTCATTGCAATGCCTTGCCATGTCCTGAAGCGTCCTGACACGTGCCATGGCCATGTCCTGATGCGTCCTGACACGTGACATAGCCATGTCCTGCAACGTCCTGACTCGTGCCATGACCACGCCCGGCCATGTCCTGACGCGTCCTGACACATGCCATGTCCTGACGCATCCTGATGCGTCCCGACTCGTGCCATAGCCACGCCCTGCCATGTCCTGCGACCTCCTGACTCGTGTCATGGCAACGCCCTGCCATGTCTTGACGCGTCCTGACACGTGCCATGGCCATGTCCTGATGCGTCCTGACACGTGCCATGGCCATGTCCTGATGCGTTCTGACACGTGCCACGGCCATGTCCTGGCGCGTCCTGATGCGTCTCGACTCGTGCCATGGCCACGACATGCCATGTCCTGCGACGACCCGACACATGTCTTGACACGTGCCATGGCCATGTTCTGACGTGTCCTAACATGTGCCATGGCCATGTCCTGATGCGTCCTGACACGTGCCATGGCCTTGTCCTGACATGTCATGCGACCTCCCGATTCGTGTCATGGCAATGCCCTGCCATGTCCTGATGCCTCTTGACACGTGCCATGGCCATGTACTGATGCGTTCGGACACGTGCCATGGCCATGTCTTGATGCATCCTTACACGTGCCACGGCCACGCCCTGCGACCTCCCAACTCGTTATCTTTTAACAGATATGCCACCCCAGCCAAACTCCCCACCTGACCATTTCTTCCACCCGAATCGGCCTGCAAGCAAGCCTTGGGTCCAAAAGGAGGGGCAGTGCCCCGCTTTCGATTCACGGAATAAGTAAGATAACGTTAAAAGTAGTAGTATTTCACATTCTCCTTTCAGCTCCCACTTATACTACACCTCTCAAGTCATTTCACAAAGACGGACTAGAGTCAAGCTCAACAAGGTCTTCTTTCCCTGCTGATTCTGCCATGCCCGTTCCCTTGGCTGTGGTTTCACTCTATAGTAGACAGGGACAGTGGGAATCTCATTAATCCATTCATGCGCGTCACTAATTAGATGACGAAGCATTTGGATACCTTAAGAGAGTCATAGTTACTCACGCCGTTCACCCACAATTGGTTGAATTTCTTCACTTTCACATTTAAAGCACTGGGCAGAAATCACATTGCGTAAACATCCGCAGGGACCATCGCAATGCTTTATTTTAATAAAATAATGAGATTCCCCTTGTTCGTACCAGATTTGTGTTTGTTGTTTGATGCCCTGGGAAGGCCCCTGAAGGAACTGTTCCCAGTCCGTTTCCCGATCACCACGCGGCGACACGCTCTCACCATGGGAGCAGCTCGAGCAGTCCACCACCAGCCGACGGGTTCGGGAATGGGACCCGGCCTAGCCCTCAAAGCCAATCATTTTCCCGAAATTACGGATCCATTTTGCCGACTTCCCTTGCCTACATTGTTCCATCGACTAGAGGCTGTTCACCTTGGAGAGCTGATGCGGTTATGAGTACGAGCGAGCATGGACGGCACTCGGTCCTCCGGATTTTCAAGGGCCGCCGGGGGCACATCGGACACCACGCGACGTGCAGTGCTCTTCCAACCGCTGGACCCTACATCCGACTGAGTCATTTCCAGGGTGGGCAGGCTGGTAAATAGAAAAGATAACTCTTCCCAAGGCCCCCGACGATGTCTCTGGACTTCCTAATGTAGCCGTCAATTGCAGCATCCCGGTTCAGGAATTAAAACATGATTCCCATATGGAGTACGCGCGAAATGCGCTATCTGTTAGGGTTCCCCCGACCCTTAGGATCGACTAACCCATGTGCAAGTGTCGTTCACATGGAACCTTTCTCCTCTCCAGCCTTCAAAGTTCTTATTTGAATATTTGCTATTATCACCAAGATCTGTACCAAGGGCCACTCCACCAAGGATCACGCCCAAGGTTTTGTAGCGACCGCCGCACCCTCCTGCTCATCGAGGCCTGGCACTTGCCCCGATGGCCTGGTGTAGGTCGCACACTTAAGCGCCATCCATTTTTGGGGCTAGCTGATTCGGCAGGTGAATTTTTACACACTCCTTAGCGGATTTCGACTTCCATGACCACCATCCCATTTTCTTAATCGACCAACACCCTTTGTGGGATCTAGGTTAGATCACAGTTTGGCACCGTAACCTGGCTTCCGGTTCATCCCGCATTGCCAGTTCTGCTTACCAAAAATGGCCCACTTGGAGATCTTGATTCAGTGGCACGGGTCAACAAAGCAGCCGCGCCATCCTACCTATTTAAAGTTTGAGAATAGGTCGAGGGCGTTGCGCCCTCGATGTATTTAATCATTGGCTTTATGCAATAGAACTTGCACGCGAGCTCTATGTATCCTGAGGGAAACTTCGGAGAGAACCTGCTACTAGACGGTTCGATTAGTCTTTCGCCCCTATGCCCAAGTGAGACGAACGATTTGCGCATGAGTATCTCTGCGAGCCTCCACCAGAGTTTCCTCTGGCTTCGCCCTGCTCAGGCATAGTTCACCATCTTTCGGGTCCCGACAGGTATGCTCACACTCGAACGCTTCACAGAAGATCAAGGTCAGTCGGCGGTGCACCCCTCAAGGGGATCCAACCAATCAGCTTCCTTACACCTTACTGGTTTACTTGCCCATTGACTCGCACACATGTCAGACTCCTTCATCCGTGTTTCAAGATAGGTCAAATGGGGAGCCCACAGATGCCAAAGCACGCCAGATGCGCGTGATGCCTACCACAATAAAGGAGACAATTTCCACGAGCGTATAAAAAGCCCAGGCTTTGGCCGCCCCCCAACCCATGCCGGTCCACGCCCCGAGTCAATCGGCGAACCGACTCAACACCGTTACACATCCGACCAGGGTGCATCGCTGGCCCTCATCTGCTTCCCTCATGAAAATTTCAAGCATCTTTGACTCTCTTTTCAATGTCCTTTTCATCTTTCCCTCGCGGTACTTGTTCGTTATCGGTCTCTCGCCCGTATATAGCCTTGGAAGGAATTCACCGCACGATTTAGGCCACATTCCCAAACAACCCAACTCGTAGGTAGCGGCTCATGGTGAAACAGGGTCCGGGCACAACGGGGCTCTAACCCTCTCTGGCACCCCCTTCCAGGGGACTTGGGCCCGGTCTGTCGCTGAGGATTCTTCTCTAGACTACGATTCGGACCATGGAGCCACCCGATTCTAAGGCTGGGCTATTCCCGGTTCGCTCGCCGTTACTAGGGGAATACTTTTAAGTTTCTTTTCCTCCGCTTATTGATATGCTTAAACTCAGCAGGAAGTCCTGCCTAAGCTGGGGTTGTCGTCGGAGCGCCTAAGCGCGATTAGGGTCGGGGAGCCCAAACATGCAACGGGTTGGAGCCGCGACATTACGGGTTGGAGGCCAGTATCTGTCCCATGACAGCACCGCGACAATGAGAATGGGCTTAGTGTGCGGGGGCGACGCGATGCGTGACGCCCAGGCAGACGTGCCCTCGGTCTAATGGTTTCGGGTGAAATTTACGTTCAAAGACTCGATGGTTCATGCGATTCTGCAATTCACACCAAGTATTGCATTTCGTTACGTTCTTCATCGATGCGAGAGTCGAGATATCCGTTGCCAAGTGTCATTTATGTTTTAAAGGAAGCAAAAGTCCCCCGCGCACGCTGGGAATGGGGCGCGAGGGGCGGGCTTTCAATTTAGTATTCCTTGGCGATTTCCACGCTGGGGTTTGATAATCACCCGGCACGCACACGAGCGCGTGCGTCGGGGATGTAGGAGGAAGCCGCACGGACAGAGGCCGAAGCATCCCGGTCGCACCGCTCCCCAATTTTGAAACAAGTTCGCATGTCTTTCTGCCTTGCAGGTTTCGACAATGATACTTCCGCAGGTTCTCATACGGAAACCTTGTTACGACTTCTCCTTCCTCTAAATGATAAGGTTCAATGGATTTCTCGCGACTTCGCGGGCAGCGGAACGCCCGCGTCGTTGCGATCCGAACATTTAATAGGATCATTCAATCAATAGGAGCGACGGGCGGTTTTTACAAAGGGCGGGGACGTAGTCAACGCAAGCTGATGACTCGCGCTTACTAGGAATTCCTCGTTAAAGACAAACAATTGCAATGATATATCCCCATCACGATGAAATTTCAATGATTACCCGGGCCTGTCGGCCAAGAATATAAACTCGTTGAATACATCATTGTAGCGCGCGTGCGGCCCAGAACATCTAAGGGCATCACAGACCTGTTATTACCTCAAAACTTCCGCGGCCTAAGAGGTCATAGCCCCTCTATGAAGCTGGTCGCGAAGGGATACCTCCACATAGCTAGTTAGCAGGCTGAGGTCTCGTTCGTTAACGGTTAACCAGTTAAATCGCTCCACCAACTAAGAACGGCAATGCACCACCACCCATATAATCAAGAAAGAGCTATCAGTCTGTCAATCCTTACTATGTCTGGACCTGGTAAGTTTCCCCGTGTTTAGTCAAATTAAGCCGCAGGCTCCACTCCTGGTGGTGCCCTCCCGTCAATTCCTTTAAGTTTAAGCCTTGCAACTATACTCCCCCCGGAACCCAAAAACTTTTATTTCTCATAAGGTGCCGGCGGAGTCCTAAAAGAAACACCTGCCGATCCCTGGTCGGCATCGTTTGTGGTTGAGACTAGGACGATATCTGATCGTCTTCGAGCCCCCAAATTTCGTTCTTGATTAATGAAAACATCCTTGTCAAATGCTTTCACAGTTGTTCGTCCTTCATTAATCCAAGAATTTCACCTCTGACTATGAAGTACGAATGCCCCGACTGTCCCTGTTAATCATTACTCCGATCCCGAAGGCCAACGTAATAGAACCGAAATCATATAATGCTATGCCATGCTAAAGGGACGAGACGACCGGTGCACACCAAAGGCGGACCGGCTGGCCCATCCCAAAGTCCAACTACGAGCTTTTTAACTGCAACAACTTAAATATACGCTATTGGAGCTGGAATTACCACGGCTCCTGGCACCAGACTTTCCCTCCAATAGATCCTCGTTAAGGGATTTAGATTGTACTCATTCCAATTGCTAGAATCACAGAGCCCGGTATTGTTATTTATTGTCACTACCTCCCCGTGTCAGGATAGGGTAATTTGCGCGCCTGCTGCCTTCCTTGGATGTGGTAGCCGTTTCTCATGATCCCTTTCCGGAATCGAACGCAAATTCTCCGTCACCCGTCACCACCATGGTAGGTGTTACAGGGTCAATGTTTCGCAAATATAGACACTGCGCGACAGCGGCACTCACAGCCACTCAGCCTTTGTTTTTTTGCACACACAATATGACTTAGAATTTTCAGACTTTAGCCAAACTAAGAAGACACACAAAATTTACGGGTAAAACCTAACCCTTATTAATTCTCTCAGAATATAAAATGGACACTCGTTTTAGACTTGGATCACATATGTAATGCTACTTTCCTTCTCCACAGATGGAGATAAAATCTATATAAAGGGGATGCCAATGGCAGTTACAAAGGGACAGCTACAAAGGGGCAGCTTCTACCATGTACCATGTAGATGCCATAGGCGGTTACGGGAAGTTGCTACTACGTCTTCCACTTTGTAGCCAACTGCCCATGTTCTTAGATCATGTGTTCAACTTCCAGCACATGTCCTTCACACCACTTCGTCACATGCCATGCACGATGGCCTCTAGCCTTGCCCACGTTTTCTTTGTCTTCAGCCCATCTTTGCCTTGGACCTTGCCTCGCCCTTAACTCCACAGCCATGCCCTGCTATGAATTAAGTCGTCCCACCGATCCGCGCATGCCTTTGCCCGCCTTTGCCTTGGACCTTGCCTCACCCTTAACTTCATTGCCACGCCTTGCTATAAATTAAGTTGTCCCATCGATCCGCGCATGCTCCCGCCGGCTTTGCCTTGGAACTTGGCTCGCCCTTAATTTCATAGCCACACCCTGCTATAAATTAAGTCGTCCCACCGATCCACGCATGCCTTTGTCAAGTGCCATGCTTCTATTTGCCGTTTGCCGATGCCCACGAACCAAGGCCGCCTTGCCAACACTCCAACTGCCTTGCCTAGCTGCCTTGCCTAAGTTCATCACCAACTTAGACACACGCCAAGCCTTGTACATTGCTTGTTAACGCTTCAACGAAGCCATGTCAAGGGGCAATGCATAAGCCCTTGACATGAATTCTGCCCGAAATCCGTCATGCCAATATTAGGGGTCTAACAAACAACCCCCACCAATTGAACTCGACGCCCTCGTTGAGGTAAATCTCAAGTAGCCCTCGATTTCATCGTCGAACGGACCACCATATCTCGCAACCAAGGTTCTATCCAGTAATACCTTGTTGCCCTCGATCCAGTACCGTCGCACAGTACCTTCCACTGCATGATTCATTGTCTTTATGTACAAAGGATCATTCATAGCATCTGACTTGATTTTACCAACAAAATCTAACTCAAGTCTTGTAAGGGAATAACCAGCAACAAAGACTTCCTCCTCATGAGCCGAATACCTTTGTTCTGCTTCATTCAACTTTCTTATTTCAAAGGCCACAGGATGACCTTTTTGAACCAGCACGCATCCAACAGCCATGTATGATGTATCTGTATGCACTTCAAACAGTAGCTCAAACTGAGCAAGCCGCAAGATTGGTTCTGAGGCACTGGCTTCTTTCGACACACCAAATGCTGCCCAGCATTTTTCCGACCAATTCCCTTTAACGTTCTTCTTCAACACATCCATCAAAGGAGAAATTTTTGTTGAGTAACCAGCAATGAATTTCTGATAATAATTACCCAACCCGAGGAAAGATCTCAATTCTTTCACAGCTTTCGGCACCTGCCACTCCGCAATGACCTGCACCTTCTTCGGGTCCATCTGCACCTGATTCTGGCTCACCAAGTGCCCATGAAATTTGATCTCCTGTCTAGAAAATTCACACTTCTCATACAGCTTGTACTCCCTCAACCGAGACAACAATTTTATCAAGTGTGACATATGTTCATCAAAATTTCGACTATAGATAACAATGTCGTCTAAGTAGACAACGACAAAGTCAACATGTATTCATACAACCCATCATTCATGAGGTTGTAGCACGGGCATCTGTCAATCCGAACGGCATAACAAAGAATTCATACGAGCCATACCTCGTAACACAAGTAGTTTTAGACTCATAACCTTCATCTTTCCGTACCTGCCAATAATTAGACTGTATATCAAGCTTGATGAACCAACATGTCTTGCTCATTTTTTCCATCAACTCTTGCACCAACGGAACAGGATAGTTATTTTTCACCGTCACCTTGTTCAACTCCCTATGCAATTGAGCAGGAAGCATCGAACGCGGCATCAACTCTATCGTGTGATCAATAGCCCTCCATGGTGGCAGATTTTTAGGCAACTATGGTGACATCAACTTCGCAAATTAAATCAAATTTTGAGCAACGCAGTCCGGCACTTCAACCTTAAAATCAGGCTTCACTTCAACCCCAGCAGCAAGGAAAGTCTCACCTCCCATCTTCAAACCTTTTACAACCATCATGGCAGAATTTAACGAAGCCTAACTTTGAATTTCTTCTCTTCCATAAGGATAAATAGCTTTTATGAAACCAGGAGCCATATCATCCATGATCATCACTCCGTTCAAGTGAGTCGAACAAAGTGATGTTTCTGCATGAAGTCAATTCAGCGGATCACCTCAAACTCTTCCATTGGAATCACCATCAAATTGACCTTCCCTTTCCAGTTCCCAACAGACATAGGAACATCATAAGCCATACCAAAAATGTCTTGTGCTTTGTATTCACAATCTTTATGTAAGAGGGACGTTTCGACACTCTCAATCGATACTTATGCACCAAACTGGCATAAACAAGGGTGTGAGTAGCGCCAGTATCTGCCACAACTATCACACTTCTGTCCCCAATTCTCATTTCGATGTGCAACAGTAAAGAATAAGGGTTTGTCTCGTTACTTGTAGCATTTAGCAACAAGATAACATTCAACAATTGCAAAGAATTAACCAAGGCAGCAACAACTTCTTCGCCTTCTCCATCCCGATTATTTTTTGTAGCAAGAAAAGCATTTACCCACTCCCGATTTGGACAGTCTCTGGCAAGATGAGGTCCTCCGCACGTCCAGCAACCATTAGTTTTCCTGTTTGCGACACCTTTGTTTTGAACAACCCCATCGACAACCTTGCCCTTCTCAACGACTTCTTCTCGAACTTCCTTCCTCCATTCCGCTTTCTTCTCCACCCGTTTGTTTGGTATTTAAGTAGGAGGAATATCTGAAAGAGTATGGGTGCTGCGATTGTCCACCAAAGAATCCTCTGCAGCCATTGCACTTGGGAGATCTTTCACGGTCTGTCTCCTAAGTTCATTCTGCGCCCATGCTCGCATTCCAGAAATAAAGTTATGCAATTTGTCGTCCTCCAACATGTTTTGAACATCCAACATTAAGGAAAAGAGTTCCTTAATATAATCCCGAATAGATCCCGTTTGTCGCAAGCGTTTCAAATGGTCTCTAGCAAGCCAAGATGCATTGCTAGGCAAGAATTGGTCCTTTATTTCTTTTTTGAGTTTCTCCCATTATCGATTTTGGGTCTGCCCGCATTTTCATCATCCACCATACGAGTTCTCCACCATAATTTAGCATCTCCCGTTAGGTACATGCTAGTAATTGTGACCTTCTCCGCAATTGGAACTTTGGCAGCCACAAAATATTGTTCCATGTCCCACAGAAAATTTTCCAATTCTTTTGCACTACGCATTCCACCAAACGCCTTTGGATGAGGAATCTTTACCTTCGAGCGTTCTTCATTGCCTTGGCTTGGAGCAACCAACGCCCGTCGAAGAACAGTGATTTCGGCGTTCAAGTTTTCGACCTCCTTCTTCAGGTCTTCAACTACGCCATCTGTTGATTCACAACTTTGTTGGATCCCATTGCGAAACTGATCTGCCCCATCCTTCAGACGGTAAATATCTATAATCAGATCTGCCATATCTAAAGGATCATCGGACACGCCGATTAGCGCCTCCAACCGTTGCACTCTATCACGTAAGTCTGAAGTAGACCCGCCCGCCATGATCAACAGTTACAACCAAAAGCTCAAATACCAATTTTTATAGGGTCAATTTTTCGCAAAAATAGACACTGCACGGCAGCAACACTCACAGCTACTCAGCGTTCACTTTTTCGCGCATACACAGTCTCACTTAGAATTTTCAGACTTCAGCCAAACAATGAACACACACAAAATTTACGGGTAAAACCCAACCTTTATTAGTTCTCGCAAAAAATACAAAGGACACTCGTATTAGACTTGGCTCACCTATGTAATGCTACTTTCCTTTTCCACAGGCAGAGATACAATCTATATAAAGGGGCTCCCAATGGCAGTTACAAGGGGACAGTTACAAAGGAGCAGTTTCTACCATGTGCTATGTACATGCCTTAAGCGGTTACGGGCAGTTGCTACAACGTCTTCCACTTTGTAGCCAACCGACCATGTTCTTAGATCATGTCTTCAACTTCCAGCACATGTTCTTCACACCACTTCGTCACATGCCATGGGCAATGGCCTCTAGCCTTGCACGTTTTCTTTGTCTCCAGCCAAGCTTTGACTTGGACCTTGCCTCGCCCTTAATTCCATAGCCACGCCCTGCTATGAATTAAGTCATCCCACCGATCCGCGCATGCCTTTGCCCGGCTTTGCTTTGGACCTTGCCTCGCCCTTAACTTCATAGAAACGCCCTGCTATAAATTAAGTCGTCCCACCGATCCGCACATGCTCCCGCCCGGCTTTGCCTTCGACCTTGCCTCGACCTTAATTTCATAACCACGCCCTGCTATAATTTAAGTCGTCCCATCGATCCGCGCATGCCTTTGTCAATTCCATGCTTCAACTTGCCTTTTTCCGATACCCACAAACCAAGGCCACCTTTCCAACACTTCAGCTGCCCTGCCTTGCTGCCTTGCCTAAGTCCATCACAAACTTAGACACACGCCCAGCCTTGTACATTGCTTGTCAAGGTTTCAAAGAAGCCATGTGAAGGAGCAATGCACAAGCCCTTGACATGAATTCTTCCCGATATCCATCACGCCAATATTAGGGGTCTAAACGTGGGCCACTACCTTACCATTGAAAGTTGATAGGGAAGAAATTTGAATGATGCGTCGCCGGCACGCTGGCCGTGCGATCCGTCGAGTTATCATGCATCATCGCAGCAACGGGCAGAGCCCGCGTCAACCTTTTATCTAATAAATGCATCCCTTACAGAAGTCGGGGTTTGTAGCACGTATTAGCTCTTGAATTACTACGGTTATCTGAGTTGTAGATACCATCAAACAAACTATAACTGATTTAATGAGCCATTCGTAGTTTCACAGACTGAATTTGTTCATACTTACACATGCATGGCTTAATCTTTGAGACTAGCATATGACTGCTGGCAGGATCAACCACGTAGCATTCCTCATTGACGTGGACATTGCTTGAGCGTGGCCGACCCAAAAGGGCACGGCCAAGTCCAAGGCGAGCACGACCGCCATTCGTAAGGAGCATTCTTTTGGCAGATAGAAGCCAATGAAGGCCCCGTGCCCATTGCGTTTACCGAATCCGAGAGCCCGAGCATCCTAAGTCGTGGACCAAGCCATCCCAACGCGAAGCCAGGACGACTAGGGACACAACTGCAGCTTTTGGTTCACCCCACACGTCGAACGCGAGGGGCGAAAGGCGACCGATTGTGCTTGATAATTCCTTGGCATTAGGTATGCAACACAGAAAACCGACGTCGAACAAGCCTAATTTGCACTTGTGACATGACTGAGATGGCATGCGAACAAGGACGTCGCTGCTCGAGCAGGGATCCAACCTAGCCACACAAGCCAAATACCACTCATGTGTCGCACGCACACTTGCCTCGCCGATACAAACCGATACAAGCCCCAACACATGATGTGCAGCCATGTGTTGTTGTCGATGCCAACATTGCAAAGCCAAGACAAGCCCCGCAAAGCACGAATAGGGGGTTTGAACAATGCCAGACACAACCTACAACAACCGATGGCAATAGGCAATTTAATTAGCTTCGCCCCATGCGCATGGCACCTTGCGGCGCTACTTGCATGATGTTTTGCCATTCCATTGCAAAAAGCCATCAGCCACCACGAGCAATGTCGCCTTCCAATGTTTCCCGCAACAACCGATGGCAATCAGCAACTTACTAAGCTTCGCCCGGTGCGCACGGCATCTTGCGACGCTATTTACACGATGCTTTGCCATTTTGTTGCCAAAAGACATCAACTGCCACGAGCTATGTCGCCTCCCGATGTTTCTCTCAACAACCGATGGCAATCTGCAACTTACTAAGCTTTGCTCGGTGCGCACGACACCTTGCGGCGCTACTTGCACGATGCTTTGCCATTTGGTTGCCAAAGGTTACCAGCTGCCACGAGCGATGTTGCCTCCCAATGTTTCCCGCAACAACCGATGCCAATGAACATCTACTGAGCTTCGCCCCGTACGCATGGCACCTTGCGGAGCTATTTGCACAATGCTCTGTAGTTTGTTGTCAATAGCCATAAGCCGCCACAGAGGTGGGTTTACAGACATAACCCACAACAATCGATGGCGATAGGCAACTTACTAAGCTTCGCCCCATGCGCACGGCACCTTGCGGCGCTACTTGCGGTGCTCCGTCGTTCAATTAACGAAACCCATCAACCGCCTTGAGCGATGTTGCGTGCAACAACCGATGGCAATCGACATCTACTGAGCTTCGCCCTATATGCATGGGACCTTGCGGAGCTACTTGCATGATGCTCCGCCGTTCCTTGTCGAAAGCCATCAGCCGTCACGAGAGATTGCAGACACAACCCAGAACAACCGATGGCAATCAACAAAAACTTACTAAGCTTTACCCCATGCGCACGGCACCTTGCGGTGCTACTTGCACAACGCTTTGCCGTTCTGTTGTCAAACGCCATCAGCCGCCGCGAGCGATGTCGCCTCTCCGTTTTTCCCTCAACATCCAATGGCGATCAACAAGTACTGAGCTTCTCGCCATGCGCACGGCACCTTGCGGCACTACTTGCATGACGCTCCACCATTCATTTCCAAAAGCCAATGTTTGCCACGAGCGGTGCCACCACCAGGCGTACTACAAGCCCACACGAGTACTTGCCAGCGCGGTTTGGGAATATCGAGGACGTAGCACGGACAAGGCGTGCATGCCCCCAATGCCCATGCCCCATGCCAACGTTCCCCATGCATGCCCGCCCCTTCCTGGCAGCAAACACCTGAGGTGCCTCTCAACACCTCTACTCTTCCATATATATGCTTTAAAAAAAAAACCAAAGTTTTAGGAGTAGACATGTTTTGGCCAGAGAATCTTAATAGACATGCATAACACCAAATCGCAAAAACCAAAGTACAACTTGGCTAATATATTCACAAATGACTTTTAATCATTGTAAATGATATTTTTTACAAAAATAATATTTTGTTTGAAATATTTTTATTAAAAACGAAAAATACTTAATAAAATACTAAAAAATATGAAAATTATTATAAAAATAGAAAAAATAATTGAGAAAAAATCCATTAAATCTTGTAATAGTATAACGTATAAAAGAGTGAACATAGTTATTAAAAAGTGACACAAAAATAAATTAAAATAACAAAAATGCATAAAAATTACTAAAAATATATTAAAAATAGAAAAATACATTATATTATTATAAAAGCGTATAGATGACCAACCGCCAATAAGCACGAGGCACCTCCATTGTCGCAACCACAACGAGTGTTTCCGATTTGAAAAACCTGCCTCCAACCACAAAGCGTCGACCAACCGTCGCTGGTGGATAATTGCGAACCACCGTGACTTTCCACCACAACCACCAACAACCACCAACATCATTGCGCTTGATATGTTGCCCAACCACAACAAGTGATACGTATTCGAACAAACCGCCGCCAACCACCAAGCGTCGACCGACCATCGCCGGACGCTACCGCTCGAACCACCATGACTTTCTACCACCGCCGCCAACGATCACCAGCATCATTGCTCTTGACATGTTTGAAAGCATTGGTTAGCAATAGACATGGTGTGACGCGGTGCGTCTTGGAGCGACGTGGTGCGGCTTGGTGCGACGTCGTGCCATGGTCATTTCCTGACTCATGCCATGGCCATGCTCTGCCATGTCCTGGCGCGTCTTGACTCGTGGCATGGCCACGCCTGCCATGTCCTAACGCGTCCTTACATGTGCCATGTCCTGATACGTCCTGATGCGTCCCGACTCGTGCCATGGTCACGCCCTGCCACGTCCTACGACCTTCCTACTCGTGTCATGGCAACGCCTTGCCATGTCCTTACGCGTCCTAACACGTGCCATGGCCATGTTCTGATGCGTCCTGACACGTGCTATGGACATGTTTTGCGACATCCTGACTCGTGCCATGGTCACGCCCTACCATGTCCTGTGATGTCCTGACTCGTGCCATGGCAACACCTTGCCATGTACTGACGCATCCTGACACGAGCCATGTCCTGACGCGTCCTGATGTGTCCCGACTCGTGCCATGGCCACGCCGTGCCATGTCTTGAGACCTCCCGGCTCGTGTCATGGTAACGCTACAACCTCCCGACTCGTGTCATGACAACAACCTCCCATGTCCTGACGCGTCCTGACACGTGCCATGGCCACTTCCTGCAACGTCTTGACTCGTGCCATGGCCACGCCCTCCCATGTCCTGCGATGTCCTGACTCATGCCATGGCCACGCCCTTTCATGTGCAGACGCGTCTTGATGCCTCCCAACTCGTTACATGGACACGGCCTGCCATGTCCTACGGCCTCCCAACTCGTGTCATGGCAACGTCGTGCCATGTCTTGACGCGTCTCGACACGTGCCATGGCCATGTCCTGATGCGTCCTGACACGTGCCATGGCCATGTCCTGACGGGTCCTAATGTGTCCCGACTCGTGCCATGGCCATGCCCTTCCATGTCCTGCAACGTCCCGACTCGTGTCCTGACACGTGCAATGGCCATGTCCTGACGCGTCCTAGCACGTGCCATGGCCCTGTATTGATGCGTCCTGACACGTGCCATGGGCATGTCCTGATGCGTCCTGACATGTGCCATGGCCATGTCCTAACGCGTCCTGACACGTGCCATGTCTTGACGTGTCCTGATGCGTCCCGACCCATTCCATGGCCACGCCCTGCCATGTCCTCCGACCTCTCGACTCGTGTCATGGCAACGCCTTGCCATTTCCTGACGCGTCCTTTCATGTGCCATGGCAATGTCCTGATGCGTCCTGACACGTGCTATGGCCATGTCTTGTGACGTCTTGACTCGTGCCATTGCTACGACCTACCATGTCCTGCAACATCCTGACTCGTGTCATGGCCACGCCTTGCCATGTACTGACGCGTCCTGACACGTGCCATGTCCTGACGCGTCGTCATGCGTTCCTACTCGTGCCATGGCCACGCCCTGCCATGTCCTGCTACCTCCTGACTCGTGCCATGGCCACGCCCTACCATGTCCTTACGCGTCCTCACACGTGCCATGGCCATGTCGTAATGCGTCCTGACACGTGCTATGGCCATGTCTTGCGACATCCTGACTCGTGCCATGGTCACACCCTACCATGTCCTGCGACGTCCTGACTCGTGCCATGGCAACACCTTGCCATGTACTGACGCATCCTGACACGAGCCATGTCCTGACGTGTCCTAATGTGTCTCGACTAGTGCCATGGCCACGCCCTGCCATGTCTTGAGACCTCCCGGCTTGTGTCATGGCAACGCCCTGGCATGTCCTACAACCTCCCGACTCGTGTCATGGCAACAACCTGCCATGTCTTGACGCGTCCTGACACGTGCCATGGCCACTTCCTGCAACGTCTTGACTCGTGCCATGGCCACGCCCTGCCATGTCCTGCGATGTCCTGACTCATGCCATGGCCACGCCCTTTCATGTCAAGACGCATCTTGATGCATCCTGACTCGTTCCATGGACACGGCCTGCCATGTCCTGCGTCCTCCCAACTCGTGTCATGGCAACGTCGTGCCATGTCCATACGCGTCTTGACACGTGCCATGGCCATGTCCTGATGCGTCCTGACACGTGCCATGGCAAATGTCCTGACGGGTCCTAATGCGTCCCGACTCGTGCCATGGCCATGCCTTGCCATGTCCTGCGACGTCCCGACTCGTGTCTTGACACATGCCATGGCCATGTCCTGACGCGTCCTAACACGTGCCATGGCCCTGTCCTGATGCGTCCTGACACGTGCCATGGCAATGTCCTGATGCGTCCTGTCATGTGCCATGGCCATGTCCTAACGCGTCCCGACACGTGCCATATCTTGACGTGTCCTGATGCGTCCCTACCCATTCCATGGCCACGCCCTGCCATATCCTCCGACCTCCCGACTCGTGTCAGGGCAACGCCTTGACATGTCCTGACGCGTCCTTACACGTGCCATGGCCATGTCCTAATGCGTCCTGACACGTGTTATGGCCATGTCTTGCGACGTCCTGACTCGTGCCATTGCTACGACCTACCATGTCTTGCAACATCCTGACTCGTGTCATGGCCACGCCTTTCCATGTACTGACGCGCCGTGACACGTGCCATGTCCTGACGCGTCCTGATACGTTCCGACTCGTGCCATGGCCACGCCCTGCCATGTCCTGCTACCTCCTGACTCGTGCCATGGCCACGCCCTACCATGTCCAACGACCTCCCGACTCGTGTCATGGCAACGCCCTGCCATGTCCTGAAGCGTCCTGACACGTGCCATGGCCATTGCCTGATGTGTCCTGACACGTGCCATGGCCATTTCCTGTGACGTCTTGACTCGTGATATGGCCAAACCCTGCCATGTCCTGCAATGTCCTGACTCGTGCCGTTGCCACGCCCTGTCATGTCCTGACGCGTCCTTACACGTGCTATGTCCTGACGCGTCCTGATACATCCCGACTCGTGCCATGGCCACGCCCTGCCATGTCCTGCTAACTCCAGACTCGTGCCAAGGCCACGCCCTGCCATGTCCTGCGACCTCCTGACTCGTGTCATGGCAATGCCCTGCCATGTCCTGGCGCGTCCTGACACATGCCATGGCCATTTCCTGCGACCTCTTGACTCGTGATATGGCCACGCCCTGCCATGTCCTGCGATGTCATGACTCGTGCCATGGCCACGCCCTGTCATGTCCTGATGCATCCTGACACGTGCTATGTCCTGACGCGTCCTGATGCATCTCGACTCGTGCCATGGCCACGGCATGCCATGTCCTGCGACCTCCCAACTCGTGTCATGGCAACGTCCTGCCATGTCCTGACGCATCTTGACACGTGCCATTGCCATGTCCTGATGCGTCCTGACACGTGCCATGGCCATGTCCTGACGCGTCCGGATGCGTCCCGACTAGTGCTATGTCCATGCCCTCCCATGTCCTCCGACGTCCCGACTTGTGTCCTAACACGTGCCCTGGCCATGTCCTAACGCGTCCTGATACGTGCCATGGCCATGTCCTGATGCGTCCTGACACGTGCCATGGCCATGTCCTAATGCATCCTGACATGTGCCATGGACATGTCCTGACGCATCCTGACACGTGCCATTTCCTGACCCGTCCTGATGCGTATCGACTTGTGCCATGGCCATGCCCTGCCATGTCCTGCGGCCTCCCGACTCGTGTCATGGCAACCCCTTGCCATGTCCTGACGTGTCCTTAGACGTGCCATGGCCATGTCATGATGGTCCTCACACGTGCCATGGCCATGTCTTGCGACGTCCTGACTCGTGCCATGGCCACGCCCTACCATGTCCTGCGACGTCCTGACTCGTGCCATGGCCACGCCTTGCCATGTACTGACGCGTCCTGACACGTGCCATGTCCTGACGCGTCCTGATGCGTCCTGACTCAAGCCATGGCCACGCCCTGCCATGTCCTCTGACCTCCTGACTCGTGTCATAAGAACGCCTTGCCATGGCCTGACGCGTCCTTACACGTGCCATGGCCATGTCTATCGACATCCTGACTCGTGCAATGGCCATGCCCTACCATGTCCTGCGATGTCCTCACTCGTGCCATGGCCAAGCCTTTCCATGTACTGATGCGTCCTGACACGTGCCATGTCCTGCGACCTCCTGACTCGTGTCATGGCAACGCCCTACCATGTTCTGACGCGTCTTGACACGTGCCATGGCCATGTCGTGCTGCGTCCTGACATGTGCCATGGCCATTTCCTGCGACGTCTTGACTCGTGGCATGGCTACGCCCTGCCATGTCCTGCGATGTCCTGACTCGTGCCATGGCCACGCCCTGTCATGTCCTGACGCGTCCTGACACGTGCCATGTTTTGACACGTCCTGATGCATGTCGACTCGTGCCATGGCCGCGGCCTGCCATGTCCTTTGACCTCCCAACTCGTGTCATGGCAACCCCCTACCATGTCTTGATGCGTCTTGACACGTGCCATGGCCATGTCCTGATGCGTCCTGACACGTGCCACGGCCTTGTCCTGACGCGTCCTGATGCATCCTGACTCGTGACGTCCCGACTGGTGTCCCGACACGTGCTATGGCCATGCCCTGACGCGTTCCGATACATGCCATGGCCATCTCCTGATGAGTCCTGACACGTGCCTTGGCCATGTCCTGATACGTCCTGACATATGCCATGGCCATGTCCTGACGTGTCCTGACACGTGCCATGTCCTGATGCATCATGATGCGTCCCGACTCGTGCTATGGCCACGCCCTGCCATGTCCTGTGACATCCCGACTCGTGTCATGGCAATGCCTTGCCATGTCCTGACGCGTCCTTACGCGTGCCATGGCCATGTCCTCATACGTCCTGACATGTGCCATGGCAATGTCTTGCGACGTCCTTACTCGTGCCATGGCCACGCCCTACCATGTCCTAGGACGTCATGACTCGTGCCATGGCCACGCCTTGCCATGTACTGACGCGTCCTGACACGTAACATGTCCTGACGCGTCCTGATGCGTTCCGACTCGTGCCATGGCCACAACTTGCCATGTCCTACGACCTCCCGACTTGTGTCATGGCAACGCCATGCCATGTCTTGCGACCTCCCTACTCGTGTCATGGTATCGCCCTGCCATGTCCTGACGCATCCTGACACGTGCCATTTCCATGTCTTGATGTGTCGTGACACATTAAATGTCCATTTCCTACGAAGTCTTGACTCGTGCCATGGCCACGCCCTGCCATGTCTTGCGATGTGCTGTCCCGTGCCATGGCTATGCCCTGTCATGTCCTGATGCGTCCTGAAACGTGCTATGTCCTGACGCGTCCTGATGCATCCCGACTCGTGCCATGGCCACGGCCCTTCCATGTCCTGCGACCTCCCGACTCTTGTCATGGCAACGCCCTGCCATGTCCATGTCCAGATGCATCCCGGCTCGTGCCATGGTCATGCCCTGCCATGTCCTGCGACGTCCTGACTCGTGTCCTGACACGTGCCATGGCCATGTCATGATGAGTCCTAACACGTGCCATGGCCATGCCCTGATGCGTCCCGACACGTGCCATGGCCATGTCCTGATGCGTCCTGACATGTGCCTTGGCCATGTACAGATGCGTCCTGCGACTTCCTGACTCGTGCCATGACCGCGCCCTACCATGTCCTGCGATGTCCTGACTCGTGCCATGGCCACGCCCTGTCATGTCCTGACGCGTCCTGACACGTGCCATGTTTTGACACGTCCTGATGCATGTCGACTCGTGCCATGGCCGCGGCCTGCCATGTCCTTTGACCTCCCAACTCGTGTCATGGCAACCCCCTACCATGTCTTGATGCGTCTTGACACGTGCCATGGCCATGTCCTGATGCGTCCTGACACGTGCCACGGCCTTGTCCTGACGCGTCCTGATGCATCCTGACTCGTGACGTCCCGACTGGTGTCCCGACACGTGCTATGGCCATGCCCTGACGCGTTCCGATACATGCCATGGCCATCTCCTGATGAGTCCTGACACGTGCCTTGGCCATGTCCTGATACGTCCTGACATATGCCATGGCCATGTCCTGACGTGTCCTGACACGTGCCATGTCCTGATGCATCATGATGCGTCCCGACTCGTGCTATGGCCACGCCCTGCCATGTCCTGTGACATCCCGACTCGTGTCATGGCAATGCCTTGCCATGTCCTGACGCGTCCTTACGCGTGCCATGGCCATGTCCTCATACGTCCTGACATGTGCCATGGCAATGTCTTGCGACGTCCTTACTCGTGCCATGGCCACGCCCTACCATGTCCTAGGACGTCATGACTCGTGCCATGGCCACGCCTTGCCATGTACTGACGCGTCCTGACACGTGCCATGTCCTGACGCGTCCTGATGCGTTCCGACTCGTGCCATGGCCACAACTTGCCATGTCCTACGACCTCCCGACTTGTGTCATGGCAACGCCATGCCATGTCTTACGACCTCCCTACTCGTGTCATGGTATCGCCCTGCCATGTCCTGACGCATCCTGACACGTGCCATTTCCATGTCTTGATGTGTCGTGACACATTAAATGTCCATTTCCTACGAAGTCTTGACTCGTGCCATGGCCACGCCCTGCCATGTCTTGCGATGTGCTGTCCCGTGCCATGGCTATGCCCTGTCATGTCCTGATGCGTCCTGAAACGTGCTATGTCCTGACGCGTCCTGATGCATCCCGACTCGTGCCATGGCCACGGCCCTTCCATGTCCTGCGACCTCCCGACTCTTGTCATGGCAACGCCCTGCCATGTCCATGTCCAGATGCATCCCGGCTCGTGCCATGGTCATGCCCTGCCATGTCCTGCGACGTCCTGACTCGTGTCCTGACACGTGCCATGGCCATGTCATGATGAGTCCTAACACGTGCCATGGCCATGCCCTGATGCGTCCCGACACGTGCCATGGCCATGTCCTGATGCGTCCTGACATGTGCCTTGGCCATGTACAGATGCGTCCTGCGACTTCCTGACTCGTGCCATGACCGCGCCCTACCATGTTCTGCGATGTCGTGACTCGTGCTATGTCCACGCCCTGCCATGTCGTGACGCGTCCATACCCGTTCCATGGGCATGTCGTGATGCGTCCCGACTCCTGCCATGTCCTGACTCATCCTGCGACGTCCTGACTCGTGCCATGGCCACGCCCAGCCATGTTTTGTGACGTCCCGACTCGTGCCATTGCCGCACCCTACCATATCCTTATGCGTCCTGACACGTGCCATGGCCATGTTCTGGTGCGTCCCGACTCGCGCTACGGCCTGATTCGTGCCGTGGCCACGCCCTGTCATGTCCTGACGTGCCCTGAAGCATCCTGACACGTGCCATGGCCATGTCCTAACGCGCCCTGCCATGTCCTACGACCTCCCGACTCTTGCCATGTCCATGTCCTGACGCGTACTGCGACGTCTTGACTCGTGCCATGGCAACGCCCTTCCAGGTTCTGCGACGTCCCGACTCTTGCCATGGCCACGCCCTGCCATGTCATGACGCGTCCAGACATGTACCATGGCCATGTCCTGACATGTACCATGGCCATGTCCTGACTCGTAGTGCGACGTCCTAACTCGTGCCATGGCATCACCCTCCCATGTCATGCGACGTCCTCACACGTCCCGACCCTTGTCCTGCCATGTTCTGCGATGTCCTCACACGTCCAGGCCCGTGCCATGGCCACGCCCTGCCATGTCCTGCGACCTCCCGACTCGTGTCAAGGCAACGCCCTGCCATGTCCTGCGACCTCCCGACTCGTGTCATGGCAACGCCCTGCCATGTCTTGACGCGGCCTGACACGTGCCATGGCCATGTCGTGATGCGTCCTGACATGTGCCATGGCCATTTCTTGCGACATCTTGACTCTTGCCATTGCCACGCCCTGCCATGTCCTGCGATGTCCTGACGCGTCCTGCCACGTGCCATGTCCTGACGTGTCCTGATGCATCCCGACTCCTGCCATGGCCACGGCCTTCCACGTCCTGCGACCTCCCAACGCGTGTCATGGCAACACCCTACCATGTCCTGACCCGTCTTGACACGTGCCATGGCCATGTCCTGATGCATCCTGACACGTGCCACGGCCTTGTCCTGATGCGTCCCAACTCGTGCCATGGCCATGCCCTGCCACGTCCTGCGATGTCCCGACTCGTGTCCTGACACGTGCTATGGCCATGACCTGACACGTCCTGACACATGCCACGGCCATGTCCTGATAAGTCCTGACACGTGCCATGGCCATGTCCTGATGCGTCTTAACATATACCATGGCCATGTCCTGACGTGTCCTGACACGTGCCATGCCCTGACGCATCATGATGCGTCCCGCCTCGTGCCATGGCCACGCCCTGCCATGTCCTCCGACCTCCCGACTCGTGTCATGGCAACGCCTTGCCATGTACTGATATGTTCCGACTTAAGCCATGGCCACGCCCTGCCATGTCCTGCGACCTCCCGACTCGTGTCATGGAAACGCCCTACCATGTCCTGCGACCTCCCGACTCGTGTCATGGCAATGCCCTGCCATGTTCTGACGCATCCTGACACGTGCCATTGCCATGTCTTGATGTGTCCTGACACGGGCCATGTCCATTTCCTCCGAAGTCTTGACTCGTGCCATGGCCACGCCCTGCCATGTCCTGCGATGTGCTGACTCGTGCCATGGCCATGCCCTGTCATGTCCTGATGTGTCCTAACACGTGCTATGTCCCGACGCGTCCTGATGCATCCCGACTCGTGCCATGGTCACGTTCTGCCATGTCCTGCGACCTCCCGACTCGTGTCATGGCAATGCCCTGCCATGTCCTGACGCGTCTTGACACGTGCCATGGCCATGTCCTGATGCGTCCTGACATGTGCCATGGCCATGTCTTGACGCGTCCTGACGCATCCCGGCTAGTGCCATGGTCATGCCCTGCTATGTCCTGCGATGTCCCGACTCGTGTCCTGACACGTGCCATGGCCATGTCCTGACGAGTCCTCACACGTGCCATGGCCATGTCCTGATACGTCCCGACACGTGCCACGGCCATGTCCTTATACGTCTTGACATGTGCAATGGCCATGTCGAGATGCGTCATGCAACATCCTGACTCGTGCCATGGCCACGCCCTGCCATGTTCTGCGATATCGCGACTCGTGCATGTCCACGCCCTACCATGTCCTGACGCGTCCTTACCCGTGCCATGGGCATGTCCTGATGCGTCCCCACTCGTCCTGCGACGTCCTGACTCGTGCCATGGACACGCCCTGCCCTGTTTTGCGACGTCCCAACTCGTGCCATGGCCACGCCCTGCTATATCCTGATGCGTCCTGACACATGCTATGGCCATGTCCTGGTGCATCCCGACTCCCGCAACGGCCTGACTCGTGCCATGGCCATGCCCTGTCATGTCACGATGCGCCCTGACGCGTCCTGACACATGCCATGGCCATGTACTAACGCGGCCTGACACATGCCATGGC